>OU342691.1:0-5000000 GCA_910589285.2 Mythimna ferrago | reverse complement strand
GTCACTGTCACATCTCTTATCTGTCAATTATGTAAAAAATACACAGCTCAGCAAAGGAACACAAGCATTCAGCCGTCAGTCACAAACGCAACAAACTTATCCACGGCAAAAATAACAGACAGAAGTACCAAATACTAATTATATATTAAACTTTGTATTAACATTATACCACAGCTGTTTCAAGTTTTATAAACAGCATCTACCAATTTTTTTTACCGTATTGTGTAAATTATACTCAGGTCCGTTAATTTGTTAGTAATAAATTTTGAATTAAGCGTAAAATTGATACATTTAATTTTACAAATGATTTTATCGATTTGTTTTTATTTCACGTTGTCGATTAGAGAGAGAGAGACAGAGAGAACCTAATTGATTTTCACAATTTCCCAAACACTGCAGTAATTCAAGGAAAGTGAGAGGGATGATCATCCGATTACAATACACGTGAATGTCGAATCGATGTTCACGGTCATCGATGAATCGAATCGTGTCGGATCGGGGGCGGTTGCGTTGCCGGTTCGCTGTTTCGAAATTTGAATTATCATAAAGCGCAGCGTATCCACTAGAGAGGCTTTAGTTTTGTCCTTGGAATAACCGAAGCCAGGTATAACTTTACATGGTAAATAAAGTCATTATAGAAATGAAATAAACCGAAATCTTATTAGGCATGCTTTTAAAATCCACCTGTTACACTCGGTCCGTAAACAAATACCGATGTATTAAGTTCTGCTCGTACGAAAACCGAGGCATAATGACATAAAAAAGCCTTAAAAGGTTAAGCACTTTAATACAATTATCGCGGCGGTTAAGCACTGCTATTTATCTTAGAACGTTTGTAGAAAATAATTGGTATCCGCTAACATTAGTCATTGCAACTGCACTCCGACTTGTAACAGCTGCAATGTAATTACGTACTTGTGTGGTCAGTTTTTACAATGAACTGTCATCGGTACTATTTATACGAATAATATTCGGTCCGTAAACAATTCCTCCTTAAAATTAAAATCACATAATTTACAATTACGAAATATCAACACGTTTATAATTTTTTGTCCTTGTGCCATCATATGGAAATGAATGTTCTGTGGTAGCTAATTGTATCTATCTAACATAAATTAATAAATTATCATATCAATGGGTCTAGTACCTAATCAACGCTACATTTATTGTCAAAATTGTGAAAATATAATCACTAATTGCATTTACCATTTGGGTCATTTTTTCAACTGTCAGATGATAATATGTAAAAAATACTTTACCATATAATACTCACACATTAGTTACGCACACGCTGATGCACTCGTCGAGTCGAAGCTCCAAAGCCTTGGGCATCGGCGCAGAGTTGCTAGCCTGTCGGTTTTCGATCGTTTACATTGGACTAGACATTACGCCACCACGCCGGTACATGGTAGACATCCCACCCATACGCTTTGTACAAAGCGTTTTGGGGACACATTGTCCGTACAGCTAAGAAGTGGAATTCCCTGTCAGACTGCCGGTTTCTGTGTTTCCTGATACCTATAACTTAGGGGTCTTCAAGTCAAGAGTGAATAGGATACTTCTAGACAAGCGTTCTCTATCATCGGCCACATCATCGCTTACCATCAGGTGAGATGGTGGTCAAACTGGAGTATATCAATAATAATAAAAAAATACAACCGATTTCAATGTTAAAAAAACACTGAAAAGTACAAAATAATAACTTACTTTAATTTCGGAAGTCGGTGTTTCTATAATAGTTTTGTCTCTTCGTTATTTAACACCGACTTCCGCCTTTCAATCAAAAAAATAATTTTCAAACACAATTGACCGAGATATCGGTGAACATACATAAAAAAAAAACGTACATTCAGTCGAACATAGAATCTCCTCCTTTTCGAAGTCGGTTAATTAGAAATCAAAAAATAAATATTGAATTAGGTAAATATCTATTACAAAGGTAGGTACTGTCGAGAACTTTTTCTGGCGACAAAATAATAAAATTAAAAATATAAATCACCAGGACATGATAATAAACTCATGTCTAGCAGGAATTTGCCACCTTTGTCCTGGCAACATTACTTCGGTGTCGCCATGTCCTATTAATAAAAACATAGTACCAACTTCGTGATCGCTCAAGAATGTCCCGGGTCTTCGACACACTTAATTAACTTCAAATTAATGCTCTTCAATTAAGTTAGTTTTTAATTTTACACGAACCTTACGACTTGTAGACTTCTGGACATTTCATTTAATCTTTTAATTATGATCTTTCATTTTGTTGAAAATGGATTATTAATAATTTTACCGTATAATTAAATGTTAATATGATCATAATCGTGTCTTCGCTTGCATCTGCTTTAGAAGTACCTACCTATTATTGAGCATTTATTCAAAAATTGTTTTAAAATACCTCATGATCTTGACCAATCCAACCAAACACTTGTATTCCAATTTCCAACATAAGTTTAGTAAATTCTCGTTGTCTTTACTTTTTGCTCTATGGTTTTTTCTATGACAGGTGTGGCCAGCAAAGGGGATCGGCGCATGCGTTGTAAAGAGGGAGGGGTCCGCGCACGCGCACCTTTTTACAATTCTTTTTTTAATGTTTTCTTTTTAATAATTTTATTGCTAATTCTTAGAGTATGTAACTAAATTTTGTTGAGCCATATAAGTTACACCTTGCAACATGATTGCGACAGCTCGTGAAGTGATAAGCAGTGTAATAGATATAGTTCGTATCAACTTTTTTAATATGTTCTAGTATCAGATTACTTGAACGACTAAAATTAATTTAGTTTTAAAGTGCTGATCTCAGGCTTTCCTGATTCTAATTTAAAATAATCCTTGAGTGTTAGACAGCCTATTTATCGAGATGGGCTATATAATAATATTACGCTACGACCGACCCACGAGAACTAAGCAGTAACAAATTTAAAGTCTCAGGAGACAGTTGGTAAAAAAAGAAAAAACATTTAAAAAAAAAAGAAAATAAGTAGAGAAAAGAAGTAATAACGTAAGATTATAGTTGTAACGATATAAATTCACAGTTCAAATAAATAAAATATGATCAAAAATTGCAGATGTTTCATAATACGAGTAATTAACTCACCAAGAAATTCCCGACCTACAAACTCGCTTATAATATAAACAAAATGTAATGTAAAAAATAATATGAAATAAAATCCACACAGTTGCCAAGTTTGATGCCATATTTAGAAGAAATATACTTCAGAAACGATATTAAACTTAACGAAACTTCATTTTTTACTAAGAACATGTAAGTATATCTATACCGTGGCCAGATCTTCGAAATTGATCACTTCATAATATGGCCAAATAAAACTGGCCAGATCGGTTTAATCGTTAAAGTTTGATGATATTTTAATCTTCGTTTGGCTTAGTTTCTTTAGACCTTTTATTATCATTGACATCCTACATCAATGATATGGCCAAACGAGGATTGACATATCATCAAATATTAACGTTTATACGATCTATATTCCATCGGTTTAAGTAGTTAACTAAATATAAACAATCTTAACATATCTTTTATCGAAAAAATTGTCTAAAAAATTTATCTAAAAATGTTTACAATTAGGTTTTTACCTAAACCGATGTTAGGTAATTAACTAAATTTAAATAATCTTTTTATGTCTTTTATACGATTTATTTTAAATAAAAAGACAAAAGTATCAAGATTGTTTACCTTAGTTAACTACCTAAACTGATGAAGTATAGTCAGCCTTAGCTGGCCATATCATGAAATGATCAATTCCAAGATCTGGGCTACGACATCTACATTATGTGAACGGTATAATTACACATAGTATAACAGCCAGGCTGGCCACATATGGCTTGCGCGGCGGACGCAGCTGCCGACCGTTACGACCAACCGTCGGACATTCAAATTTTGACGTAACGAATCCATTCTGTTTGTAATGTAATAAGGATTGTTTTATTGTAGACATTAATTAGTTAATGCACAAACAAGCAGCAATAAACGTATTTATATTAAACAAAGTGCAAAAGAGTAACCATGGAGTTTCTTGCCGGTTCTTCTCCATAGGAAATGACCAATTTGGAACCGTGCACTAGCTTCTGCTGACGTTTTATGAGTGCCCATGTGAAATAAAAATATCTTTTTTAGGGTTCCGTAGTCAACTAGGAACCCTTATAGTTTCGCCATGTCTGTTTGTCCGTCTGTCTGTCTGTCTGTCTGTCTGTCCGTCCTCGCTTAATCTCTGTGACCGTTAGCACTAGAAAGCTGAAATTTGGTATCAATATGTATATCAATCACGCCGACAAAGTGGTAAAATAAAAATTGGAAAAAAATATTTTATTAGGGTAAACCCCCCTTTATGTAAAGTGGGAAGTGATTTTTTTTTAAATTTCAACCCTAACGTGTGATATATCGTTGGATAGGTATTTAAAAATGAATAGGGGTTTACTAAAATCATTTTTTGATAATGTCAATAATTTCGGAAATAATCGCTCCAAAAATAAAAAACAATGTGTCCCCCCCCCTCTAACTTTTGAACCATAAGTTTAGAAAATATGAAAAAAATCTGAAAAGTAGAACTTTATAAGGACTTTCTAGGAAAATCATTTTGAACTTGATGGAAAGAACAGTTTTTGTACAAAAAGACAAAAAGTTTCTACAAAATAATTTCTGGACTAAGTTTGTAGTATAAGCATTTTTTTAAACTCTTATGTGGGTACACTTATTGTGACGGACGGGAAACTACGGAACCCTACACTGAGCGTGGCCCGACACGCTCTTGGCCGGTTTTTTTTAACTTTGAAAGTACTAAGGAGAATAGTATTTGTAACTACTTGGCAGGTATTCGAACCTTCTGGTAAGGACCAGACAGGTCGACGGCGCGTTGTGTCCTACGCAAGCCTCGAAGAGTTCGGCAAAATTGACGTGGCCTGTTAGGACCGATGCCTGCCAGGGCTGCGGATTGTTCCAAGGAATTACAGTAGCCCTCGCAAAAAGGGCTGTTGAAGGAACACTTTATTCAGTAAAAGTCTGACATTTCCTCCGAATCAGAGCGGAAGAAGTCATTTGTTGATTTCCAACGTAAAAAAAGGTATTCGAACCCATTTTTCTTTGAGGTTAAGGAAAAATCACCGGGTAAAACACAAAGTAGGGAAACTTAATACATATATATTTTTTTATAAAGTAGGGAAACTTAATACAAGCAAGTTACAAAGACATCGATTCTCCGGTAACCCGTACTGGTAATTCTAAATGACTTACAAAAAATCAACTTGGATATTTTGCATGCAAAGTTCATTGAATGAAATGATTGATTGCATGAATAATAATTTAATTGAATGCATTCCTATATTAGGACTTACAGACTAATTGTTTCCGCTGTCAATACTCGGCGGTACTCGCCATACGTGTGAATTAATTTCAATTATTCAAACATTATTTAAACTACAATGTTTAATGCAGTGTTTACCTTCCGCTGCAGTTGTATTTTTTTAATAGAGAAGGCTGCATAATTAATATTTCTTTTGCCTCGTATTCACCTTGCATGATTAAAGACTTATTGTCTTACGAAATCCATCTATGTATAAAAGAGAAATACCACTTACTGATTAATCACGAAATCTCAGAAACTAAAACTCGTACTAAGTTAAAATTTGGCAGGTAGGTTCCTTATAGGGTGTAGAAATCCGTTAAGAACGGATTTTACAAAACTCCGCCCGTAAGGGGATGAAACGGGGGTTCAAAGTTTGTATGGAAAAACCTACTTTCACGCAGGCGAAGCCGCTGGCTGAAGCTAATAAAATAATAAACAAACAGTCACTAATGTTTAAAACCCGAGATGATATATATGAGAGATATCGAGATGCACATTTACTCCCATGGATTGCACCTCATACAAGATTATAGCGCTAACAATGTTTCACTTTCATTCGAATTTATATTAAGCAATCATCTTTATTATCTCATTATATGGAATACCTACCTAGTTTATTAATTGGTGGTTAGGTCTTAGCAACTCCCGTTGTTTGTATTTTTTTTACGTGACGCCTCGTTTTAGTATAACAGGGGTACATAGCGTGATAGTTGTGCCACGCCCTCGAATCAGACGCATTTGATGGTTTTACCTGACTCAGGCGCAGTCAAAAGGGTAATAGAATTGAATTGACGGACATCATGACCAACAGTGTGGTTCATTGTAAAGGGATGAAAACATTTCATTACATAGCTAAAAGATATTCAGAATAAGGGCAAAACTTGATAATGCTAAGAACTTGAAATAATATGATTATTTTTTGCTGATGCAATTGTGAATAATCCAATGTCGTGGGATTACCGGATACAGGTCTGACGTGTTGTTCTTGGCAAATCCGACACTTCTGTTAGCATACAATGAATTTCGTTGTGTTAAATAAATCCAAATATAGAATGCCGTAAACAGACAACAGTGAGTAATGAAATAATCTAAATTAGAGCATCAAAGCTGTATTATCTTTGCTAGATGATGAAAAAATACATGAAGACAAAACTTACAACAGTAGCATTAAACCAGAAGACATTTCACATTCGTCAGAAGATGAAATTAAAATCTGATCAAGGAAGAATTAAAGACCTACCGATTAATAACTGGTTATTTAAATATCATCAAGGTCGAAATTGTTACGCATTTGAAGACTTCGTAACTATACGGCATGGCATAGAGATGGTTGGGCATGTTGACACAACATCGGTATTCTCGCTAGGGACGTTATGCTTAGATCATCGGCATTCATCGTTAGTGCGATGAGTAAATATTACCTTCCCGCTATACTCGTCGGGCATACTAATATTATTACTGGTAAAATACTACTGGGTATTTACCTGTTACCTTACTGTCTATATCTCTATATACATAGTTAAACGGTTCTGCACCTGAGGAATTTCGATTATAGACAAACAAAATTCAGTATTTTGCGTCATCGTCTTAATGTTAATATGCGTTTTTTGTAATTATTATTTATTATTTTTACTGGAAAGTTCTTCTAACTTGCATGGTTTAGCATTTCGACTTTTGTAATTCGTAAATAAAATTTGTGACTAGCTGTAAGACTTTTCTCGGCGCACCTAGTTAATGATTTAGGTGATGATATTACATTAGGGAAACTAATTTTTCCATCAAGTTACCACCATTCCTAGTGTTAGTTGTGACATGGTTGAAAGAGGTTCAAAGGAACTTAAACTCTCTATAATGTGACAAATGGTTGAATTTGGTAAAGTTTCCACTGCCTTTAATATGAAGCAGCGATTAGATGTGAATTTTGCGCATGCGATGCCACTGGCAAGCACCTTGTTTCTGCTGTCTTGATCTTTAACCCTACACGTAACTGCTCGATGTTGCTTCTAATGTACATATTTATGACAGTTAGCATCCCTGAAGTTTCATAATAATTTTCCTTATTCCTCGTGTATAAATAAATCATTGTGATTTATTTATTTGTTTCGTAGTATTTCAACTAAACTTGTCTGTATTTTATATCCTTATCCTGTCGACTTTCTAGATGATATTATTATTAAATTTTTTGATCGGTGTATCTGATCTGGATGTAATTCAATTACGTCGAGTCAAAGTTCCAAAGCCTTGAGCATCGACGCCGAATTGCTGGCCTGTCCGTTCTCTATCGTTTACATTTCGGGTAGTGTGCATTGGAGTTGGCAAGCGTGCTCTATCGTCGGCACCAACCTCATCGCTTACCATCAGGTGAGAGGTCAAACGCGAGCCTGTCAATAATAAAAAAAGACGTGGTTGAAAGTTGTGAGGAGATGTATTGTTGCCATCCAAAATGAATCTTATTGTTTTTGTAAACTTAAAAAATCTAGCGAGTATGAAAACATGGGAAATTACATTATTCTAATAAGAACAGCTTGAGCTTACAAAATAAATACAGCTTATGTCGAAGAGGACATTCGGATAGCCCGGAGAGGTCGACGTGAGGTCGTATGACTCACTGCAAAACCGGATCTGTACCGGCAAACCTTTAGCTAAGAACCTCAGCTAAAAACAACTACCATCGTGTTTTGTAATACATGTAGTAATAACGTGGATATGCGTACCCAACTACCGACTAATAACACATTTTGTGGTAATAGTAATTATCGTTACTGGAATTGGCATTGTGGTTTTCGTGAAGAGCGTGATGTAATGATGGCACCTATATCTATTTTTACAACGGAACACATTAACACACTGTATTATTTCCTTATGAAATAAATTATACAAAATATTGCGCCTAGCAGGGTTTGAATTCGCGACCTTCAACTCGTAAGTCGAAGCCAGTACCACTCGGCCACCACAGCTTTCTACTCGGCCTCGGCCACCACTGCTCTCCACTCAACCAACACTTTACCACTGCTCTCAAAACGGTGAAGGAAAATTTCGTGAGGAAACCGGCATGTCATAGAACCTAAAATTCGAAGACATGTGACATTCACCAACCCTCACTGGGCCCGCGTGGTGGTTTACAGCATATTCCCTCTCCTAGAGTCCTCTCTAGGAGAGGACCTGGCCTGAGTCCCAGCGGTGGGAACATTAAAAAGGGTGATGATGATTATTTTTTCCTTAAACATATGGTCCTTGGAAGCGGACAGCATTAAACTGCCTAAGAAAAGTTTCAAAATCATAATCCATGGCTTAGCTTAGCATATATCACCCTTCCAGGGTTACGGCACTCTACCAAGGCTACAGGACCCTTTTTTTGGAAAATCGTCCAATGACTTCTTCTGCGTTAGTGTGGAAGATGTCAGGCTTGCTGACTAAAATCCACCTATGTCCTTCAATAATCTTTGCGTTCTAGGACCTAGGAAGGTTTCCCTTTCAGAAATCCCCTTTGGCCCTAGCAGGAGACTACAGGACCCTATCAGGATTGCGAGATCGTTCGAAAGAATTACTTGGTCCTGGACCGCAGACGGCAATTGAAGGAACACAGGTGGGTTTTAGTCGGAAAATGTTTGATACTTCCATCGCTCCTCCATGTAGAGCGGAAGAAGTCTTATTTAATTATTCATCATCGTCATCATTTCAGCCGAAAGATACTGTTGGAGATAGGCCTCCCCCTCAAGTATTGTCATATCATGGTTTTCAATGTGATGTGGTGGTACTAGACATGCTCGTACTTACCATATAACTATATGCTTTTACAGCCAACTAGGAACTGATCACCGAGATTTTTACTTAGAAAAATTTATGGTCACATGACAGTTCATGTAAGTACTTTACAGCAGGTTCTGCTAGAAATGTTTTGATAGATGACTTTCCAATCGTTTCAAACGAAGTTTACGATTTTTGTCCAATACGTTCTAAGTATGTCGTTCTCATGTTTTATTGTTCTACTGCATTATTGCTAAGTTTTGCTTGAACAATATGTTGTTATATCAATCTTTTAGTGTAAGTCACGTAGCAACGATTTTCTTGTCGCTATGCGAGAAAAACAATGATAACCATATGCAGTCAGATTATATGAATCATTTCATATGTTGAATTTACTTTAATCGTTTAGCAATGCTGTATTTTCCCTAGTATTTTGAGAGTTCAGGTCTGCCTTCTAGTCTAACCAGATGCAGCTGAGGACCAGCATTTTACATGGAACGACAGCTTATCTGACCTTCATAACCTGAACAAGGCTTCTAACTACCCGTAAAGACTGTCAAAGATCTACAAATGACTGCAGCGGACATGGTGGACATCCCACCCTTACGTACAAAACGTTTTGGGAACACATTCATTATGCGTACAGCTAAGAAGTGGATCCGTGCCGAAGTCTGTGTTACCTGATAGCTATAACCTAGGGGTCTTAGTAAATAGTGAATAGATTGCTTCTAGGCAAGCATGTTCTATCGTCGGCCACATCATCGCTTACCATCAGGTGAGATAGTGCTCATTCGCGAGCCTATCCATAATAATAATAAAAAAACTGCCGGGTCGTGCGCCTCCAAACCTATCTTGCCATCGAGAACACTTCTAAACCGCGTATGGCTTACTCTCTTACGTTATCTGCTTAGTCATTGGTACTTTCATTACCTTCTACCTCGAATAGCCCCAATTCTTGTCTGATAAGCAAGCCAGCTAATTTACTGGTCGCTGGTATACGATACATGTCATCGTAGCAACTATTCGTTGTTTTGGAACGCGACGATAACACTGATAACGGTACGACTAGATTAAAATCTCTTTGGCACCACTTTTATATTTAGTTTTATAAATGTAGAACGAAAGTCCAATCTTCTACAGTCGCTCAGACACTAAAAGCCATTTCGTTTAACCGTTCTTCATTCTAACGTCTCTCGTGAAAGCTTTTTTTGTATTTCGCCAAACGGGTTTTCAGCAATCATATTCAAATTATTAGCCTTATAGCTTTTTAAAACGAGTCTAGAATATTTTATTGGAATTAAAACGCAAAAAATGTGTTTGCAATGACCGAGCGGCCTACTCAGATATGTATTTGTGGATCAAATAGTTTCTTTTAAACAGTGGGGGATAGTTCTACATCTGTCTGTCCCTTCAGGGATTATCATATAGGTGCGGCGAATATGTCGGTAAGATATTTCTACGTGATAGTATATCTTAATAAGTACATAGGCACTTTTAGATAAGGTGAAGTACCTCTTTTCTTGTATATTATCGATTGGTTGTTATAATAATATTATTACAATTTCTCTAAGCGCCGGCCGTTATGACTAGGTATATCTATATTTTTTTAATATTGTCAGACTGATGCAATCATTTCTATAATTAGTCCCGTATCAAATAGATGACAGCCATTGCACTGATATCATCTTGCCAATTTTAATAATAAGAATGACCACAGTTTTTTTAAGCGTGTCGTGACTAGCAACGTTTACATTTTACTTAATTGTTAAAGAAACGACTCAATGTTATAAACAGCGACATTCGTGCAGGCAGACTACCGTAAACAAATACATTACAATTTACAGTTCGCAATAATACTTGCGATCCGAATTTTAACAGTAGCAACGTCGCGTGTCAACTGAATATAAATCAAGACATCAGTGTCGTCTCGTGGCTCCTCCATAAAACATCGTCTCCCACTTGTGACCGTTCACAGGGTTAATGGTACAATCGGCAACCACTTTTTGCCACTTACGCACACCACTGGTGCATTGCTAGCAAAAACTCGAGGATGTTAGTCACTTCACTATTTTTTATGCTGTCTTTTTTTGCGCATGTAAATGTTCACGGCTTTTAACATGTTTTTGTTAAAAATAATAAATGGCTGGAACGGTGATAATGTTTACAGGTGCAATGTCTTTTGTCTCCCTTGTTTGTGCAGTGTTCACTCGTGCTCTTTGAGTTGTTAACACACAAGGTACAACACTTAAGAAGGCTGTTATTTGCAACTGTTAGTGATATGCATGATGCAACGCTCACAATGGGTATTAATTACAGCCATGGTAATAAGTATGGGCTTTTAAAATGTGCGATAGAATTAATTAACCGTCATTCACCAGCTGGTTACCTACATCGCTGTGTCGTGTACAACCTGCCTGCATTGCACTGAAGTATATTATGGTTAATGTTTTACTAACCTTCTCATTAAAATTTTAATGAAATAAGTTTTATATCTAAATCCGTTTGTAGATAATGTCTTATTTTCGATACAGTTTATGAAATAGATAATGAGGCGGCGAGTTTGGAATACACAAAATATCAATCAGTTTCTTTGGATAACGTTAAGCAAATATTAATTAAAACCTCCGGGTCTTCAAGATTGAAGCAACTGGATTAAACAAAATTTTCAGAATCCACTACATTGTTCTCAAGTATTTGTGTTGCCCTAACGACATCTGATGGGAAATTATATAGAGATACATATTTCCTAAACCACAGCGTCACGTTGGCCAACAATTGCGGTTTCCATTGTAAAGGGTCTCGCTGGTCTACTTTTTGTACTGTTACTTTTGATCAATTTTATGATGTTTCTTAAGCTGTTATCAACAGCTCATTGAAAGAAAAAATCCCTACAAAGATTTTACTTCAATAGTCCTGATTCATCATCTATTTCAAAGATCGTTAAATCTACCTGTAGGCCTTTGATTTGCTCATTTCATATAGACCGTTGCGCTAAGCAGCCTGTTCGTTTGTTAGTTTGCGCCCAAATTGGTTATTTATGAGGTATCCCTCGATGTTACACAATGTATTACATTTATAATACTTACTGCTCTAGTTTAATCCGAGCCGCTTATGTTATTTCACCAGTCGTTATTGGTACTAGTCGCTAAAAAAACAACCTTTAGTTCACATAATTTAATAACCTTTTAAGAATACAGAATAATCTAGCAACTAAGATTAAAAATATGTAGGCGTAAGTCAGGCGTATGTCGAGCACAATGGAGACTTACAAATAAACGTAGTAATTGATTTTGTAAACAAGTGTACCTATATAATTGTAAACAACTGTAGAAGAAAACCTTATGTTCTTAGTATGAAAATCGTAATTATAAAATAAAAAAGTAAATACCTAAATTAATTAATATTTGAAAAACATAATCTCAAATAAAATAATGGATATGGTATGAACTTAGCAAAAAAGCAGATTGTCGAAGAAAAGTCCCAAACATTGCTTCAAATAGGCTTTCCATACTGTCTGATTGAAATAATTTGTGGTTATCTTCCGTTTACGCCTTTATTTATTTTTGTTACAGGGCCAATCCAACCTTACAACTGACTAATGACACTCCTCTAAAACAATATATATTATTATGCACATGTTGATAGCAAAAAGTTTATTAATGACGTTCATCAATTGGTTTGACCCAGGGAACTATCTTAGGGCCAACTTTAAATCACTTTATGAAAGCGCATTTTCTTAATCCACAGATTAGTGTGTAGATGTTACTAGCAGAGAACTTGGGTGTATAAAGCCGTGGCATCTTTATTTCACCCACTTACATCTCCAATTACATTCGGTCGACGACCCCGGCTCTAATTGCGTGGAATAAGCTAAATTGGTTTGTGACTGCCTTCTCACTGCCTTTGTGACTGTCCATCTTATAAACACTGTTTGTTTTACACGAAAACTGCTCGTTATACTGATGTACTATAAAATTATTGCAAAAACTGCTACCGAAGCAACGTGGTTGCTTTTATGCCAATCATTATTATTATACTTGGTGACTTTTTTTATTATTCTATGTGCACTTCGCTGTAATTGGTTTTGTAAATAGAGTGTTCCTATCTTTCCTTTTTAAACTTGTGATGAGTATTTGTTCTATACTTAACGGGTAAGGTCATAATTTAAAGGGTATTAATTTAGGTCCTACAGAATAAACTGCTTAGAATCTTCTTCAGCGTCTAGAGCAGTATTTGCTTATACCTCGAGTAAATACCTACCTGTAAATGAAAAGTTAAGTTCCCTTTCTAATGAAGCAAGATTTGACGGTTCAACTACTATGACAAGTAATTGTAAAAGTTATACGTTATGTCACCACACTCAGTCAATTACTTGGGGAACGATTATGTCATAAATAGTAACAGTATATTTATACTCTGTGAGTAAGTGCTAACGAATGCAGAATGTCAGGTTAAATAAGAAATTTAACGTAAAATTAAGTACAAAAAATTCCTAGATGCATATCGGTAGAAATAATGAAAACGAAGTGTAAGGCCAGGCGCCCATTATCGGCATCAGCAACAAAAATGATCTTTCGGCATCCCCACATGCAAGCGCACACTGTCGGAAATGTATGCATGTAGGGATGCCGGAGGATCCTTTTCCTTGCCGATGCCGATAATGGGCGCCGGGCCTAAGCGGTTGACGTTTTAATGAAAACATTAGCTACCTTATACGGAAACAACCATACAATATGAAAGTTTTCTGGTCTTGAGTTCCCTTATAGGCCTACCTCACGTACAAACTACACTACAATTTTGCCAAAACGCATTCAGCGCAGGCCGTTTTGTACACAGAACACTGAAAAACTGTATGAGTTTTAACAACCAAACTCAAAGTACAAAACTGTGATGAAGTTTGTACGGGTGCTTGGCCCGTATCTCCACTATTTTGACTACAGGATTAGCTGATGAATTTTTAGCACTTTTAGTATTGTAAATGTCGTAGCCTAATTTGAATCATATGCTTGAGAGTTAAGAAGACGACATCATAATTACATCCTTGATATAAAATGGTTTAAGGTCAAAATCATTACTAGTCTAAGCAGGTCGCTAGCCTTATATCAGCACAATGACTCATATTCAACGTGTGCTTCTAAAACAGTTGACACACGTTTTTCCCACATTCGCGTATGGAAACATTTATGCATTTGTAGAGAGAAAAAAACATACAAGTACATCATGACCTACAGTGGTTGTGTAATAGCTTTATGTAATCAAGTTGTTAATGTTCACACAATGCTGATAACTGCGTCCCTCTCGCACATTAGCAATGCAACTGTTCTGCCTTATCGTCGGATAAGGCTTCTGGAACTTTCAAGGTCCTTATCGTGATCAGCTGGTTATCTGAACATACGCGATTGTAAGGGACAGCTGTCCTTTATTTTAGTTATAATAATGTTTCTCTAATAGAACATGTTACGGAGGGTTGTTTTATTTACCGGTGCAGTGCGGAATCATACGTTTACAATCTATGGAATATAGTTAATCTATTGTTTTAGAATGTAAAATATAATTTATTATTACCTACTGTTTATAAGCAAATACGAAATTATGCTCAAAATTGTTTGTGGCTGTTCACGTAGGAATCTTTAGATCTATATCGCATATAGTTTTGTTTCTGTTTTGGTGTGTTTTTGTGTATTCTATTCTATGTAAGGTTGTGGCAATATGTATCCTTGTCGTTAATCCTATACATAGTATTCATTACAGTAGTAATGACGAGACTCAAAATAATTTCTGTATTTGGTGTACACACCACCTTCATTTGAATATCTTAACAATGTTCGTAGAGTCGTTTTCCGTATTACTTAACATCTCATGTACTCTTATTATCACTGTCGCGAAGGCCATCGCAATTATCGCCGAACATACAAATGGTAAACTTACAGACATGACTAATGGAAGTCGTGTGTGGACAAGCTGTGTGGACTGGTGACGTCGTTTTAGAGATACATTGCTAAAAATATGCGGTTTTTTTTTCTCTTTCGACCAATATTGCCTTCAGTTTCTGTTGATAGTATAAATAAATATATTAGGTTATTTCTATTTACATGCAATCAGTATACTGTAGTAGATAGGACGTTTGTAAATGTAGTCGGACATCTGGTATTCCTCACATATTTACAAACAAGTCAGAGCATTTATGTAATATGGCCAAGCATTCCGATTCAGTCATCAGTGGACTAAATACGAACTTTACAGCGTATAATAATAAATCAAAGGCCTATGAGCTTAAAACCAAATTAACATTCCGAGAGTGTAAATATTCTGCTCTGCATAACTTGGATTCCCATGTGTGCGGCGGGTGGTAAGTGACGTCATGTGATGCGTCTCGGCTGAGGTCAGCTTGAAACACAGATACGCAAGAACGCCTTCTACCTCAGACACATAAGCTCACCACGTTTTATGGCTACAGACTGAATGATAAAAACCATAGAGTTTATTCCAACTCGATCTTTTTTGCACTTATAGCACAACTTGTCAGACTAGTAACTATAAGTAGTGCTCTTACATCAATGGTATTAATAAGTTCGGAAGTAAACTCTTCATTAATTTGTATTCCATACCAGCAAGCTGTACTGTATCAATTATACCGCTAATTATATTGTAGTTACAACATTTACTACCATTATGTGCCATTTCTGTTCGAAAGCAACATGAATCAACATCACTTTCACGAAGTTTATGCCAATTCAATATGGCTTAAACGAACAAAAAATAATTGTTTTAATCTACCACGAGGTTCGTAATTGTAGAAACATTTAAATGTAATAAGTAAGAGTCATGTAACTTCATTCGATTCCTTGATAACTTGTCAGTCAGGCAGGTGATCGCTTACACCGTTTTAGCTTCACATGCCATAAACGAAGAAAACATCTGTAGCAAATTATTCTCATTTCATTTTATCCCTAATTATAGCTTTTTTAAAGCAACACACTCTCAAATGGTATGAGACACGAAATATCGCACTAAACTTTCTTGCGATCGATCATGCCGAAGTTACGAGCATCTCGGCTGATAAAAATGGTTTTCCGTTCGCTTATTTAGCTAATTTTGTAGACTGGACGGTTTGAATGGGGGAAAGTGTTGTCAAATTGGGCAACTGTGCGGTTCATCGCGTTATTGTAATCGCTACAGACTGGGGGAAAGTTAGTTGGTGAGACGTTAGACACGCCTGAATCATCAACGAGCCCCGCAGAGCTCAGACTCGAAGAGGTTTTATTCCACTGCAGAAAGCCACGCCTTCGGTTTTAATTGCAATTCTAACCAATGTTTTACGATTGTTACAGGTAATTGTCAAGATTTATATCGCAGCTATTAACTGTCGAAACCAATGAAACATGAAGGTAAAAGAAAAGAAGCCACATCTGGCAAGCGGTTTTAGATCAGGTAAAGACGAACAGAAATTATCAGGATAAAACAAACGATTATATAAGTAATACAATTAGTGTAATTGTAGAGGAAGCCAGCTGATGTGTTAACCTTTGTCGCTCTGCGCCCCTGCTTCCCTTAAGTGGCACAAAAGGACAAATTAATTCACACAATTTACTAGACTGTGTGTGTCCCGCCTTAATCCTTTTCGTCCTTAAGGCCTTTCATAAATACATTACGATAAGAGTTTCTAGAAATATTTCGACGACTACGGTTTCGAAACCTTAAAATCGAAAAGTAGCTAGATAAGATACCAGAGAGAGTGGTAGTGAGATGAACAAGATGTTGCTAGTCTACCTCCTATAACGATTTTTTGGCATCGTGTAGTAGGGATCCATTTACCAATCTCTATAATCACTCAAAACACCACTTTTGGTGCAGACAACGATCTCCAAGCGGCATTATTTTAATGAAAATCCATTTTAACGTTGAGATCTGCTGAGCACGTGATGCGACGTAAGCGCACATAATAACAATCGTAATTGTTGCAATTATCGTACAAGTGTTGTGGCAGAACGATGCGAATGTAATTTTATTCTTGGAACATATGGAAATTTCTAATGCTCTAGCCGTGCATAAGGATATCTAATGACCATAGCTACAGCTCTGTTTAGCTGCTAGCAATGAAATCTTGTAAAAAGAGGACGAGTTAAACAGAAAATTTTACCAGCTCTCTTAGTTTGTCACCATTCCTAAATGTAAATCCCGGGGGCCTATACGAGATTAAAAATTTTACTTTTACCAGAACATACCACGAGTTTAAAACCGTAATACAGAATTTAGCCTTCCCATTAGTCCCCATTACAAAATATCAAGCTAGAGCACTGCAAATTTTTATGACTTATAAATGACACGCATTAAATGTCAACTGTCAGTGCGCACGATGTCAAAAGCGACGATATCTAGTATCTTATTGTGCGGTGATCTTTAATGTTCTTAATATATTCCCTCTGTAATACTCGCAATTATGTTGACGTGATATCGTCAACATAATTGCGACAGAAAGTTTTCGACACAGCTGCCTTAATTCATTCTGGAACCACCTGTTTTGACGCTCTTGATAATACAGTAGTTGTCGCACATCCACGGTTATAGATGATTTAAGGAATTAATCAGATAACTAGGTAGCAACATCTGCGTGGACAAAATTGCTTTATTTATGGGTCTAATGGTCAGGCTGCAGTTATTTTGTATAAAAACAGAAGCTGGCCAAGTTATGTACAAAAAATTGGACACGCAAAGGAAATACTGGGTATCGGACGCACACATGATGTTATAAAAAGAACGAATCCATTGTTTATAGATTAGAAACTATTACTAGGCAAACAAAGCCCTGTCTGGTTAGAAAACGACAATAAACTGTGTTTTAATGAAATTCTGAAACCAACTAGTGCTTGACGATGATAATTGGCAATAATTATGCAGTATTCCATCTATGGAAAGCCATCTTTATGGCCACAGACGAGTGCTTCTAGCCGGCGGACCTTTAGATCGATTTTAGTACTAGTTTTAGTGTTTATGTGCACTTTACCTGTTATTATAATAGCGATAGCGTTTACGGTAGCTACTTCTGGCACCTGTCTATTCTGTTCTATGTTATTATTTTCCAAAAGGCCTGTTGAAAACATTATCTTTAGGTGTTTAAAAATCCTTATTGTTCATTGCGATTGCTGATGTCAGATTAGATCCCCTTTATTTATAAAACTTTATACGTCTACGTTAGATTCATCCTTGTTTAACTCATCGTTATTATTATAAGCGGTTTTCCTTCACTTAGCTAAGTTATAGAATCTTATTTTTATTACGCTGTATATATGTTCAAAGCCTTCCTTTGCTCTCGTCTCAAACTTAATTAGTTTTGCAAAATGTTAGTCGTGAGTTTCTAGTTCGGGGCATGCTAAACAGTCGTGCGGTAAGAAGTTGTCCTTTGCATGTTTCACAACGTCCTCTCTCCGAACAGCTGACGCGGCTAGGTTACGCGGGTCGCGGGCCGTAACACTGCCCTTTCTAACTATTAGCCAACTGTTGCAGAAGAGGAATATGAATAAACATTATCTACTCAAATTGAAGAATAAGCACCGCTTTGATCCATTCGATTCGCTGGATTCAACAAAATCACTTTTTAAAGTTCAATCGTTTTGCAATTTGAAGCACGATGTGCTGTTGCTCTTTAGAAGGCAAATATGGTAGGAATGGATCAATATTATAACAAGTCGTCGCAATCGGCCATGTTGAAATACTTAGGACTTTTATACTATCGTTTGCCCATTTTGTAACTTGTAATTATATTTGTAATGTAAATGATATTATACTACATTATCCTTAGTAGTGTCACGCATCTATTTGATTCTTGGCAGATAGTCTTTAACTAAATGCGTCAGAAAACAAACATTTCAAGCTCACGATCTACGAGTGTTACAATAAATTATAACCTTATATTGTGATGGGTCAGACAAGGCTATGATGTCATTGTAATAGGAACGAATGAATACTTGTAAAACTCTGAGATCACCACAACTTAATACGTACAAGCGGGAAACTTCACCGCGTAAACAATTCAAAGGCCATCTGTTGGAAGTTTGGTCATGACTCTATGACTCGTAATGAGGCAAAAACTGTTTTAATTATGTTTATAGTAACAAGCATTCATAAAAGTTCTTATGGCCATTTGATTTAAATTTACCATCAGTGTTAACGCCAATATCAGAATATAATAGCTATTTCTTCTTAAACGTCTTCATTTGAACAGAGCAAGTCCTTAATTAGGTACAGATTAGTACAAGTTACATCTTAGTTGTGTTCAATATACTTGTGCTAAAGATCCGGGATAAAGCTATTGAGAATTCTTGCTATATACTGACTGCACAGAGATTCCTTCGCCTTTAAAGCAATGAAGGTCTGACTGCACGTCTAATGCGATTGCTAACAAAGCTATAGATCTTGATAGAGCTTTAAACGAAACAAATCCTGTTTTAGCCGTAAACTGTAGAAATTTCTGGTAGCTTACTGGTTATTTATTGCAAATATATTTTTAAAACTGTAAACTGTATAAGCAAAGTTTTGCTAAAACCGCAATAAACCTGTATTTATGTCTTTCGCAACTAAGCAGTTTCCAGTTAACGACAGATAAAAGCTAAACTACTTGTGACTCTATCTCCCAGTTCTTTGGACGTTGCTCCTTAACCTTCAGAATCTTAATTGCATACCGTTAGACCAAAGAAGTGGTACACGCCGCACGATCAGAATTTAAAACACCCATTTCATTCCTTATTCAACTTGAGTCATTCTTAATTAGATTGTTGTCTGCTGCAAGGGAATTACTGTTAGTGGACGTGTTCCAAATCGAATGAGTTGTAATACAAACAGTGGTTTTATCGCGAACGTGCAGATATGAGCCTTGACGAGGATCGGTCAGATTGTGGTGTGCATATGCATTGTGACTGTAAGTTACACCGGATGGCGACGTATTGTGCAAGTTGCCGCGCCCTCGTGTTTCCGCAGCCATAAACTTTTTGTCGACCCCGTTTTGTACCGTTGTGTGTCAATAGCATCTGGACTAGATTTTGTAACAAACAGGCTCGCTTTTCCACTTTATTGTGAGTATTGAGTATTGAGTATTTTCATAATTCCCCTTTTTTGGCAGAAATCCAAATGCCTTTTATATACAATTAGAAACATCCATCACTGTTGAAATAATGATTACCCTCCTCCACAACAGCTAAAGAAATCTAGGTACCTAACTATTTTAGGAAACTCTAACTTTAGTGAGAGTAATGCACAATCGTAAATAATTCGACGTGTTTAAATCACGCGGAAGTGCGCCCGCAGCTGACAGGAGCAATGCGGACCGCTTCGGGAAATTTCACTTTAACGAAGCTATACCACAAATCGGCACGCGATCCAGTTTTTTTAATTTGACAGAGCAGACTGTATTAGCTCACAAGATTGGTGTTCGGTTTCGCTGTCGATTCACCATTCGCTTTTTTTTTTCTTGTACCTATCCATGATTTTCTAATAAGGGAATCTAGTTCTATGTAAGGCAAGACGAGAGCAATTAGAGAGGTGGGTACACTTTCACGACGCTGACCAAGGCCGGTTCGTGGTCAGGTGCTGGTTGCATTTCACTGTCGCGGGTCACTGCACTTCCCTTAGAGCTACGTTAGGGATAAAGATTGCAATATACGACAGGTTTATCTCAGTCTAGTTGATGAAACTAATAAAAATGTAAAAGTATTATACATTCGCACATCGTTAAGCATTACTTAAAATATCAACGCAACACTGTCGACACGCTCGTGCTATGACAAAATCCATGTTACCACGCGGACTATCAATCGTTCGAATACAACTTGAAGGCGGAACGCAGCAGCTAACTGCTGCAATTGACAAATTGATGGCCACTGGATGCGCCGGCGCGCGGGCCCGTGACGGATTATCAAGTTTTTTCGCCGCCATCTTGGCAAAAATGGCGCGTCTTGCAGTGTGCGGGAGATGTATGTGCCGCTTTCGATTTCACGAAACTGAAAGTGCCTTATATGTTCGGGTGATGTCGTTGACTCTGATGTTTGTTTGTCACGCCTGGTTGGATCGTTCGCCAGTACAATACTTATCCTATCGTGTTTAACTAGAATGTTGTAATTTGGCGTTGTAATTTATCTTGTTTTCTGTCTGTCTTCGCGGTATGACGCGTCGTGCTTCGTTGACCATTGTTACTACGTGTCGTTCTAATAAGTTTTTGCTGCTGTTCGAGTAGCTTCGTCCGAGAGATTCATTGAGATGTTTGTAGACAAGGTTCCGTTTAGTTTCATTTAATTTTAATTAATGTAAATGTTATGAATGTGAGCAACTTAATCACCAAAATTTTTGCAAATAAAATGTCTAGTAAAGTCTCAAAATATTACAATTAGCGAAATCTTTATTTGAGTTTGAAACCCAACTACCGTTGTGTAGTCTGGGTTTACCAAGTCAAACATGTAATGTGCCAGTGCCATTAACTTTCTTTCCCAAAACTCATTTGAATACTGTTCTAATGTTGTACCAAATTGTTGTATTATTCAAAATAGCGATACATTTGATTGCAGTAGAGCGCGTTGTATCTTCCGCCATATTATCTCATACATCGCCGCTGGAAAGTTGCTCTTATTTTATATATTTTATCGTTGAAATATGTGTGTTAGATACACTCCGTTGAACATTAACTGACTATTTAATGCTATTATACTTACACTTTTTTCTTCGAATGCACTTGTTTGTTTGTGTATTTTAGTTCTGTAAGTTAATGCATATCTACTTCTGGGTTGGTGACAGTAAATATTACTTATTTATTATATTATATATATTTCTTCGTGTCGTGTTTGAACATATTTTGATCACTTTATGTTCTCGTGGTGGCGTGACACTAATTTTTTTTACACTAATTGATTGTTTCGGGAGATTCCTATGTCGTATTCGGTGAGAAGAAACGCCCGAAATCCGTAAGTACAATGATACCCAGTATTCACAGTGATCACGCGAAAGAGACGATGAAAGTTTGCCATGAAACGGAGAGAATGGAAGGCGGACACTTCCTTCTGCGAAGCAGTAATGCGGGCAAAAAAGGTGGCTGAAAGTGTGAGGCGGAGACAAACCACGGGCTCTGCTGAAGCCAACGTTGGCGTGGGCTTGTGGAAGGCAAGTATGAGTAATACGACACGCTTTCGGGTAAGAACCAACCCCGGACCGAGAGCGCGTTGTGTTCTACGAACGCCTCAAAGAGATGTCACAGCAGTATTGACTGGGCCAGCTAAGACTGATGTCTGCCAGGGCTGCGGGATTGGTCAAGAGTTACCCTGGCCATCACAAAAGGCAACTAAAGGAACTCTGTGGGCTTTAGTCAGCACAAGTTTTATACTCCACTCTCTAGCTAATTGAAAGAAGTAATTTGATAATATCTCACGTAAAAAATAAACATCCTTTTCATACTAGCTATAAACCGCCAAATTTAAAGCTAGTAACTTAGGACTTCGGTCGATCCATCGTAGACTAGACCCCATCCACTGCTTACCATCAGGCGAGATTGAATTATCAGCAAAGTCAGAAAAAGAAACTGGGTTATGTTTAAGTTAGGAGCACACTACTCCACAGTGGTATGGATGGTGTTATGCACCAGCGCACCGGCTCAGTGACGTACCCTCGTTACGCACCATTGCTCCACCAAGTTTCTATTCCAACAGCTAATGACACCGCTATCGGCTGTATCCATGACACATCATTATTATCAATGGCTAAAACAGTTATTTCGATTAAACAATTTACAGGCCCTTGAATTATCAAGGACCCGGTTAGTCAGAAGTATGAAGTTTAATTGCACGTTTAAAAGTACATCAATGTGATACACCTGTTTAATATACTTGACTGCTAAGTACTGCAAGTGCCTCTAATTAAAATTACTTATTCGATTGGACTTCCAAACACACAATTTACACGACTGTCAAACAAAATACTGTTGACAGCATTCCTATTCAATTTAATGAGAAGTAAAGGTATGACCAGACAGTAGCAAACTAGCGTTCCTAACAAGGTCACCTTGGTTTATGTGTATGGATTGTGTTCCGGCTCCTTGGTTGTAAACCACGCGCGGTTGGCTTTCGGTGGTTGGGAAAACGCGAAAACCCGTTCGGTGGTTGGGAAAACGCGCCTCCCAACCAAGGGCGTTGAAGGTCATGGATTACAACTGTTGTCTACACGGATTGAAACTAGCAAGGTCACCTTGGTTGAAGCGTTAAAAATAAATTTCTCTAGCCAAGTCTCCTTGAAGGCCATCAACGTTGGTCGCCCTACCCGCATAACGGTGCTTCGCAGTCTGTCTAAACGTTTGTCATTATCTTGTCACTCCAGCATTTTGTCTCACAGCACGATATGTGAACAACCTATTATTTACATATTCCTGTCGTAAAATGTGAAATATTGTCTCGACCACTTGACCGTGACTGCCGTAACTGTGGACGCACTCACAAAATTATTGCCGTCCTTCTCTAACGATAGAAAATATGATTTATTGTGGTATTGTTTAGAATCACTCTCCAAGTGAAGAATTACGCAGTTGTACTTGGTTGTTATTGGTGTAAACACAATGTGAAGGCACTTAATGTGGAACTAACGCAGTTTCTTCTGTGTTGTTAAATATTTACTACACTAGGAAACTACTGCGAAATGGTTCTATGGAAGAGATATCAATATGTAAAACTATATGAATTGTTTCTTAAACAAAGGTTTTCTTTCGATTACATTTCGGAAAGTGTGCATCAGAATTGTCATAATTAATTTCCGCCAACCCCATTTCATCATCGGAGCATTAGTCGTACGGCGATGTGCCACGGGTACATGATGGACATTCTACCCATACGCATAAAACGTTTTGGTAACATATTGTCTATAGGTACAGCTAAAAAGTGGATTTCCCTACAAAAGTAGCTACCCTGCCAAACTAAAATAAATGATAATATTTTTATTATAATTATTATCAACCTATGATAATAATTATAATAAAAATATTATCATAATCATGGATTATTTTTCTTTGCGAAAACATCAGATTTCCTTTGACTCTCTAAATTATCACAAATGATGACTTCAGCTTACACTCAAAAGCACAAATACTGCCTATTCCGCGAAGAAACAGAGTGTAGTGTTTAGCATAGAAAGTCGGCAGAAATAACGTTACTCAACGTGTAAAGCCCTTTGACCTCAAATCGTCACGATGAGTCATGGTAGTTGCAACAATGAGCTTTCGAATAACGCTATGAAGGCAAGTAAGGCTCATAGGTATGGAAAAATAACAATTAACTCATTTGCATCGCCGTGGCTTACAAAAAAAACTGCTATACCTTCGAAATTAGACGAGAAATCGAAAAAGAGTGTAATTTTCTCACTTTTAGGATGCAAGTGACCTAACTCAAATGAAATGGAAAATAAGCAAAGAATAGTCCTCCTAAAAGATGGACCGATGAGGCGATGACCTGGTGAAGGTTGCGACGATCCGATGGATGCGGGACGCACAGGATCGTTCATTGTGGCGACACGTGGAGGAGGCCTATGTCCAACAGTGAATGTCTATCGACTAAAATGATGATGATGAAACAAGAAATTCTTTTTATGAGTAAAGATAAATGTATCTCAAACATGTTTCTTTGTTACTCATAATTTGGCTTCTTTTCCCTAAAGGAAAAGTAGAGTAGGTTTTGTAACGTCAGTTACTAGTAAAAACAGAATTGACAAGATCTTTAGTTCTATTATGTAACTTTCGTTGTAAGAGTGTGTTCATCTGGATTCTAAAAACACTTTTAGCTAAACTTACCAATTTTTTTTTCCTAAGCTAGACTGTACTTGTTTATGAATCAAACAGAAATATGTATTTCGTTGTGGAGGAAATGCCCAATAGGTTCAGTTTCCTCAATCGTCATCCTACACAATATTAAGTCACATTTGCAAGATTGGGCTCGCTTGTTTGATGGGTGTGACTAGCAAGATGACAGACAACTAGTAACTCGCTTGCCAAAAGAAACTGCTCTCTCTACTTTTGATGAGTCAAATGATAATGAAGTCAGTTGACCAATAGGAATTGTAATTACTACAAGCCCAAACAATCACGTGAAGGATTAAAATACGAATGATTAACAATTCACAATTTATTGTCAGCTGTCCTTGTTAAAACAGAGAGTTGTACAACAAACGAACCGTACAACACAATATTCAATGGACGTTTGTCTGACAATATAACGCATGAATATTTACCACGAAGGATTCTATCTCAAATGTACTATCGAGAAACAATAGTGCTTATAAACCTAGCAACTTCATGCTACAATAAACAAGATAATGTATACGAAACTGTAACAGGTGGTAATAGTCTCATTTAGTGTTGCCACGTTGCCAGGTGTCCCAATTAACCCTTGATCGGGACGTTATAGGTCTCGATTTCCATGAATGATAAAAAGAAATCTAAGCCTTTCTAAGATAGAGTACTATTTTTTTTTTAATTTTGAGGATGCGGCCTTATTTTGTTTTTTGTTGCCAGACTTAGTCCGTTATTTCTATGTGGCCATTATAGCAGCTGTCAAGATTTGAATTCAAAAATCCCGATTATTTTCTTCTTTCATCCCGAATTTTCACTTACCGAAACTTTTTTTTTAGGTGGGAAAATTGTCTAAATACCTACCTAACTTGTCCTGCCCTTGGGCGGAGCGGGAGATAGTCTTAACTTTTACTCACTAAAAACCCACCCCTGTTCCTTTTTTTGGCATTTTTCCAGGGCCTCGGAGATCTCTTTCACACCACCCATGGCCCAAGTAAGCTTCGACCCTACTGAGCCCCTACGGTTGTCACTAACTGGACCACTAGTCGCATACCATGTCATTTCTATAAATGGCCTCGAGAAATACAGACTCCATGTTAGTGCAGGAATTCGTGTTTCTCAGTAAAACTAAAGAGCGTGACAGGTGCCGGCAGTTTGCAGAATTCACATTAATTTAGAAGCTGTCAATGCTGAGAGATCGGCAACAGAGACAAACCAATGTAATGGAGTCCTATTTCGTGTCACTGGCATCGAATTTGCAAGTCGAGTGACAAATCGGGAAACCCACCCGATTGGTGTTGAAGTTTTCCAAGAAAAAAATCTTAATAGCTTTGGGCTATTCAATTTTGTAAATAAGGTCTAATGACATTCCCGCTTTCATAGTATACGAGTACTTATATCTGAAACCATGAGTATAATTATGTAGATGGATGAAGAGAGAGAGGGAGGCCAAAGAATAGATGGATGGACTGTGTGAGGAGTGATATTGCTTGCAGAACAGATGGCCGTTGGGGCCGAAAGGTTCTGGAATGGCGATCACGTACTGGAAGACGTAGCGCTGGAAGGCCTCCTACAAGGTGGACCGATGACCTGGTAAGGGTTGCGGGAGTCCGATCGATGCGAAACGCACAGGACCGTTCATTGTGGCGACACTTGGGGGAGGCCTATGTCCAACAGTGGACGTCTTTCGGGTGAAATTATGATGATGAATGATGAACATCTTGCCATAGTATCGCAATGGTGCCGGTATCTTTCCGAAACCATAAACATTTTGTAATAGTCAGTAACGTTTTACGCCGAACTAGTGAACGAGGTCGCAAAAGTACTAAAATGTTCGTCCGTAATGTGTGTCAACTTTGAACGCCTAATCTGTTTTAGGCAATCGAGTAAACAGTTTGAGTCATTTTGTGTAAACAGGGATTAAAAGTTTTACAGTAGGAAATTCTTACAGCGATGAATCACTGTAACTTTAACATAGCTTTGGGATTAGTAGTTTCATTTTTATCAGAAGTATTCTCAATTGTTTCGCGTAAGCCTCTCCCTTCCCTTTTGCTTCCAGTTTTTCCAAATCACTGATTTCGGCGGCTACACTTGGTTATCGTCCGTCTACCATTCATCATCATCATTTCCACTACTAGAGATAAGCTACTCCCAAGTTTCACCACAACAACTTGTCCTTCTCCTCTCGCATCCATCAAATTTCCGCAACCTTCACCGGGTCATCGGTCCACCTTGCGGGAGGCTGTCCAGTCCTGAGTTTTCCGATACGTTGTCCTTGCCCGTCCATTACTCCTGCTATTATCTTATTTTGTTTTGGGTAGCATAGTATGTCTTCTTTTACCACAAACCTTTATTTGCCGTCATTTTGTTTTTAGCCTTTACTATTATTGTTTGCTACATTTGATAGGTTTACCATTTCACCCATCATGACTGGTAAGGACCCAAACTGAATCGACGGCGCATTGTGTTTCACGCGCGCCTCATAAGACAAGCATGGCATTAGCATAATCAGCCTTTTAATGTTCCCACTGCTGGGACTCAGGCCTCCTCTCTCTAAGAGAGGGAATGGGCCGTATTCTTATACGCGGACCCAGTGCGGGTTGGTAGATGACCTCATAAGAGATGTCAGCAAAATGGACAGCGCTCTATAGGGCCGATGGCTGCTAGGGCTGCTGATATGTTCGAAAGAGTTACTGTAACACTAGAATGCGAAGGGCTACTAATGGAACATAGGCGAGTGTTATTCAGTAAAAGTCTGACACTCTCTCTCGCCACACAGACCGGGAGGTGGTATAATAAAGAATCCCTCTTAAAAAAAGGTTTTGCAGTTGTGGTTATATAAAGTAGCTAGAAGCGATGGAGAGGTAAAACTACTCTTTTAAATCGTTGTATCTATTGTTGTTATTTCTATAACAAGTCTAAAGTATTATTTCAAAGTCACGAATCACGATCTAATGCGTTAAATGTTAATAGTCGAGCACGGCTGGACTAAAAAGGGAAGTCACGCGTGTTTGTTCATTTTACAATAGCTATGGATACGCTCAATAACTTAGTGTAGCAAAAGGACAGGTAGGGTGACGAGATTTATATGAAGCAGCAAGTGATTTCCCACATAAAAAAATATACCTACATATATCTTCGTCGCCTATTTGGCAGTGAGCTATACGCTTAAAATCTCTGCTATTTTATATGAACAGGACCACAGAAAAGATGAAAGAGGTTAGAACGGAAATGCTTTCCGATTTGTACTACGAGTGTCGCCACTTGTCTCACACCCTTTAACTCAACTACGGGCAATAAACCAATACGAACGCGTATTACGCAACTAACAGACCACGCACACTTAGATCGCAAGTTTGCTATTGGCAGTTTAACTATGAGCGTTGGCCTACTCTCTCTGAAGATTCGCGGGTAGTTGCAACAGTAGGCAGGAAAAAAGTTGCTCCTAATAAATTTTATCTTTTTAATTATTTTAAATAGTTTATTTTAATTATTTTATATGTACAACAATCAATAATAATAACTACCTGCTAGTTTTGTGTTATTCCTAATTTTTCACTAGTGATTTCTCAAGTACAAAATAATGGATTCACTGAAGGGGTCAATGACCGAGTTGATGGCACAATTCCATGACAGGATGTCAAAGTTTGAGGCGGAGCTATCGAAGACATCCAGCACTACAACCGGCAGCCCACTTGATGTAGCAGCTGATTACGCAGCATTCAAGATGTTCATTCTTCAGGCGCTCAGCTGTCTTCAACGTCAGATGGAGGCTCTTGCTGGTGATGTTGATGCGCTCCAGATGAAGGGCCGTCGGAAGATGCTTCTCATACATGGTGTCAGTGAGGTGAGCAAGGAGGAGACATCGCTGGTGGTTGCTGATGTAGTGCGTGACAAGCTGGGGCTGGAGACATTTTCTGTGGCAGCTATACGTAGATGCCACAGGATGGGCAATCGGGTTGTCACTGGCAAGCCTAGGCCCATTTTGGTGAAACTGCAGGATGTGGATGTACGAGATCGGATTTGGTATGCAAAGACCAAACTGAAAGGTACCGGAATAACCTTATCGGAATTCTTAACAAGGTCCCGGCATCAGATCTTTATGGCTGCACGCGAAAAGTTTGGCGTCACCAGCTGCTGGACTAAGCAAGGCCATATTTACATTCTGGGGCCTGATGGGACCAAGCATCGCATCGTCACCCGCAGTGAGCTCGACTCTATTGGCGAGCCTAAGTTGGACTCGGACAAGCTGGAGACAACCGTCAACAAGCCGCCAGCAGCAGCATTGAAGAAGAGGCGTGCTGCAACTGCCGTCTCTAAAAAGTGAACGCTTTCCACGGCCGCACTGTTCGGGTATTTGCTCCCATTATGTTATCTTTGTTTCGAGGCTCACTCTTTGAATTGTTTTTCTTCTACCCTTGGACTTTACTTTTTCTAATATTTTTTTAAATTTACTTTATATGTTTTTTCTAAAATGTTTTCCTTTGACAAATAACTCTTGCTTATTTTTTGTAACACTTGACATGACAGCAAGTAAATGTCAATTGTCAATGTCAAGTCAAAATTGCGTTTCAGTTACCGTACGTAGAAATTGACATTATGAGCATGATTTGTTTATGGTAACAGATAATGCAAGCTGAGTTTTCTTCTTTTTCTTGTTTTGTTTTCTTTTAATTATTTATTAAATATATCTTTTTAATGCGTCTTTATACAAGCAAATACCCGACCGATGCACCTTAGTTAATTGTTAATAGGTTTTTCCATGATTGTAAACACACAACTGGCGGGTGGATTATTCTACCTTCATTTTTAATCTTTTTTTGTTTTTATTATATTTATTGTTATTTATTTATATAAATATATTTATTTCTGTGTTGCATAATGGTGGATAGTGATAGTGATGCTTTTTTATCAGCGTGCAGCAGTGATAGCGACAGCTTTAGTAGCATTCCGTCTCTTGCTGACACGCTTGAGTCTCAATTTTCCGATGTTCCAAAGAATCTTAATGTAGTCCATATCAATGCTCAAAGTATTCCGGCCCATCACCATGACATGCTGGTTAATTTAGACTGTAAGAACATTCATGCAATCCTTGTCTCCGAATCATGGCTAAAACCATGCCTTCCATCTACTTCCTACTCTTTACCCGGATACCAACTAATTAGAAATGACCGTACAGGCAGCGGTGGTGGCGGTGTTGCCATATACCTTCGTGCTAATATTCCTTTCACAGTTATTGATATGTCATCACAGCCACCGCCGCAGAATGCTGGCGAGCATCTCTTTTTAGAAGTTAACCTTCATCAATCGAAGATTCTGCTTGGTGTCTACTACTGTCCCTCTTTGCGTATCGACTATTTTTCCTCTTTTGAAAGTCTCCTGGTTAACCTTATTCCTTCTTACAGTCATACTATTATAATGGGGGACTTCAACACTTGTCTTCTCAAACGTGATTCACGGTCTTCTTCACTCCAATCCATCTCACACTCCTGTGATTTGTCTCTTCTTCCCCTTACTGCCACTCACCACTTTCCTAACTGTACTCCTTCATTACTTGATATCATACTTGTTTCTTCTACTCAACATGTCGCTAAACATGGGCAATGTACAGCTGACGCATTCTCTTATCATGACCTTGTCTTCCTTTCTTATAAAATTCGTCCTCCTAAGGTGAAACCTAAGATCCTCCTCCAGCGAAGTTTTGGTGGTATGAACCTCGAGAGCCTCCGTGGGGATGCCGGCAGCATTGACTGGTCGGATCTCATTGCTGCTGAGTCAATTGATGTAAAAGTCAATTTACTTAACGCCAAACTTCTCCAACTATATGATGTCCACGCACCTGTTCGGCCTGTGAAGATTAAGCACCTGCCGGCCCCTTGGCTAACAGACGACTTAAGGGTTATGTTGAAGAGGAAAGCAGCGGCCAAGTCTCGATTCAGAAGCAGACCGAATTCGTTAAATAGAGAAAAATATGTTGCAATCCGCAATCGCAGCAACTTGATGTGTAGAGATGCCCAACGCCGCCACGTTCATAAGTCCGTTGAAAACGGTGACCCAGCTAAAGTCTGGAAATTTCTTAGATCAATGGGAGTTGGTAAGTCACGCCAAGATTCTATTCCTAAGGATGTAGATCTGCAATTACTTAATCAACATTTTTCCACATCTTCTAACTTCAGTGGTGCTATGAAAGCAAAAACTCTAAATGATCTTTCAACACTTCCTACTCCCGATTATTCACCCTTTGTCTTAAATCAATTCTCTGATTGTGATGTTAAGAAGAGCATAGAATCAATCACGTCTAATGCTGTTGGTAGTGATTGTATCAGTCGCAAGATGATACTCCCTATTCTCGACGAAATCCTTCCTGTCATCTGCCATATCCTCAACTATTCCGTATCCTGTGGTGTTTTTCCCGCTTCTTGGAAAGAAGCCCAAATCACCCCGCTTCCAAAAAAGCGTAATCCTGTTTCCTTCTCTGACTTCCGTCCTATCTCCATATTACCATTTCTATCCAAAGTCCTCGAACGCCTTATCCATAGTCAACTTAGTGCTTTCCTGTGTAAAAACCGCCTCCTTAATCATTTCCAATCCGGATTTCGTCCAGGTCACAGCACTACAACAGCTCTCGTTAGCATCACAGATGACATTAGACTTGGTATGGAAAATGGAAATCTGACGGTTCTTTCCTTGTTAGATTTTAGTAATGCATTTAATACCGTCGATTTTGATATATTACTTGGAATACTCAGCTCTCTTAACATATCTCCAACGGCGATTGATTGGTTTCGTAGTTACCTGTGTGGCCGTCGGCAACGTATTTGCATTGAAGGTTCGTCCTCGTCGTGGTGCAATACCTCTGCCGGCGTACCGCAGGGGGGCGTTCTATCTCCTCTTCTTTTCGCTATCTTTATTAACTCTATTTCCAACGAACTCCTGTCATCCTACCATCTTTATGCTGACGATTTGCAAATATATTCGCAAGCTCCCATAGATGAACTATCTGAAGCGGTTAAAATGATCAATAAAGATTTGACTCGTATTGCCGAGTGGAGTGTGGCTCATGGTTTAAAGGTCAATCCTACGAAGACTCAGGTCATTGTTGTCGGCAGCCCCAGGTTGCGCTCAAAAATCAACTGGACTCAGCTACCACCGATAGTCTTTGATAACTCAACTATTTCATACAGCGATTCAGTGAAAGATCTTGGTATTTTTATTGACAAAGACTTTTCGTGGGCTCCTCAGTTGCAGGAAGTAAGCCGTAAGTTGTTTGCGTCTGCGGGGTCTTTGCGAAGGCTGCGCAATTTTCTTCCAACTGCCACCAAAACTGCGCTTGCCCAATCCCTCCTTCTCCCAATCCTTGATTATGCCGATGTCAGTTATTTAGATCTAACTGAAGTGCAGCTAGATAAGCTTGAGCGACTTCAAAACTTTTGTATAAGGTTCATATTTGGTTTACGCAAGTATGACCATGTCTCTGAATTCCGTAAAAAGCTCAAGTGGCTGCCGATCCGACTTCGCCGGAATACCCATATCTTATCGTTACTTTACAGTGTCCTGTTTGTTCCCACAACCCCCTCATATCTCAAAGAACGTTTTAAGTTCCTTCATGACACACATACTAGACATTTGAGATCATCGGAGAACTTGAAACTTTTGATGCCTTCGCATTCTACCAAATTCTGCGACAAATCGTTTACGGTTCAGGCGGTGCGATTATGGAACGCTTTGCCATTGTCAATTAGACAAGCCCAGTCGCTAGGTTCTTTTAAAAACCTTGTCAAAGAACATTACCTTTCTCTCTAATATTACTCTGATACTGCCAAATTTAATTTCTTCCATCGCTAATCTTTATTCTATTCTTTTCTTTTTCGCTTCCATTTCATTGTAACACATGATATATATATATATATATGTATATTGTATATATTTATATATGTATATGTCGTGGATTGATGACGTGTATCAACAATGTCGTCACAGGAAACGCAAGCGGCGCTCTACCGCTTGGACACGATCGTCGGTAGAGGGGAGGCAGCGAGGGCTGGAGGGAAGACCGAGCGGTGCGGCATTCTACCTCGGACAGCCTTGGCATACACTCAATACCAACGCACGTGTTTGTTTCGCTTGTCGTCAGTAAAATTAAAACATCCTGATCGAATCTATCTTTCGTTACACCCACGTCTACTAAGAACTACGAGTATGTCGGATCGCGACCAAGACCCGACGGTTCGCATCTCGGCCACCCTTGATGCGACATCAGAAGTGGAATACACTCGAGCTGAAGAAACCGAAGAAATGTTGCAGAATGGAGCCATGACGTCACGGTGCGACGAGAATCTTCTTCGCACGCTGCTGGCTGCTCAAAACCAGAACATGATGTCCCTGATAGAAGCCATCAAGGGCCCGGCAGGTACCAAGCATATTTCTTTGCCTGAATTTGACCCGGATAAGCCGGATGTAGACGCACGTGCCTGGTGTACTACAGCGGATCTGTGCCTATCGGAAGTACCACTTCAAGGAAGTACCCTAATCATCACCTTGAGCAAGGCTCTGAAAGGCAGTGCTTCACGTTGGCTGGCGCAAGTATCATTCGCAGGAATGACATGGTGTGACTTCAAAAGCTTGTTTTTGTCCCGTTACGACTGTGTGGACACACCAGCCGCTACTCTTGTGAAAATGATGAGTAGCAAGCCTAAAGAAGATGAATGTTATGCTGCGTACGCCGCCCGGTTGTTGTCAACCCTCACATCACGCTGGCAAAACATGAGTACTGAGCAGATAGCCATATCCACTGTGCTTGCCCATATGGCACAATTTGATGGACGTATACAGAGACTGGCCTTCACTACCGAAGTAAACAACAGAAACAAGCTGCAGTGTGAACTTCAAGCGTTTTCGTTTCTGAAAAGGAAAGCTTCGATGGGTAACTCAACCGATGCTACTCCAGAGTTCAAGCGATCAAAGCTTCAGTCGACGGCGTTGAAATGTCACAACTGCGGTAAAATAGGTCATCGAACGCCTGATTGCCGTTCCAGAGGCGAGGTGAAAGGCAAGGGAACCATTGCTGCCACTTCAGCGTCAAGTTCTGCAGGACAAAAACAGCGTCCGGACATCATCTGTTTCCGATGCGGCAAAACCGGACACTTCGCTACGAAATGTCCACAAAGCAACAGTGTCGGCGCCGGCGCGGCGGGACGCCCAAGTGGTTCCGGTGCAGCGCCTACGTCAGCGGCGAACAACGAGAGGCGTGTTGAAGTTTGCTATGTCAGCAATCCCAGCGGTACGTTAATAAACAGTGGTGAGTCATATCCGTTTCATTACGATTCTGGTGCTGAATGCTCTCTTATCAAAGATTGTGTCGCGTCAAAGCTTAGTGGCAAGCGCATAAATAACACAGTAAATTTGACAGGTATCGGTCATGGTAGTGTGCAAAGCACACTACAAATTTTATCTGAGGTTGTTATTAACGATTTACGATTAGAGATATTATTTCATGTTGTTCCAAACAGTTGTCTTAAAAATGATATTTTAGTTGGTCGTGAGATTTTAGATCAAGGACTTAACGTTAGTATGACGTCTGATAGTATTGTTTTGTGCCGTGATAAGATTGTCAGGTTATGTGACGTTTCAAATAAGTTCGGTAACAATTCTAATTGTCAAATTGATTTTAACAAAGTTGATACAGACATTCCGCTAGAATTTCGCTCTCAGTTAATTGATCTTTTGTTAGAATATTCTTCTTCGTTTTCTAGTGGCGTTTCTAGATCCCGGGTAACAACAGGACAGTTGCAAATTAGGCTTATAGATCCTAATCGTACAGTTAATCGTCGTCCTTATAGGCTTAGTGCTACCGAACGCGAAGTTGTCACTGCTAAAGTTCGTGAACTAGAGGAAGCGGGCATTATTAAGCCGAGTTGTTCACCTTTTTCTAGCCCAGTGTTGCTTGTTAAGAAGAAAGATGGTTCAGATCGCATGTGTGTTGACTACAGGGAGCTGAACGACAACACCGTGTCGGATAGGTTTCCACTGCCGTTGATAGAGGACCTTGTGTCTAGGTTAGGTGGTGCTAAATGGTTCACGTGCCTTGATATGCTATCAGGGTACCATCAAATCCCCGTGCATCCTGAATCAATAGAGCGCACTGCATTTGTTACACCCGATGGACAGTGGGAATATTTGACCATGCCGTTTGGCTTAAAAAATGCGAGTTCCGTTTATCAGCGTGCAGTCATGAATGCCTTAGGTGACCTTGCTTATAGCTATGCTGTTACATACGTCGATGACATTTTAATAATAGGAGCATGTGTGGAGGAGAGTTTAGCTCGTCTTCGCACTGTACTCGATAAATTGACAAAAGCTGGTTTTTCTTTAAACTTTGCCAAGTGCTCGTTTCTTAAACGACGGGTTGAATATTTAGGCTTTGTTGTTGAGGATGGCCAAATTAGACCTAACCCAAATAAAATAGCAGCTTTATCTAGGCTTCCCCCACCTAAAACCATCACTCAGCTGAGACAGTTCATAGGGTTGGCCACTTATTTTAGACAATTCGTGCCACAATTCTCAAAAACGATGGCTCCTCTGTTTCGTTTGACAAGTGGCAAGAATAGGTCCATTAGTTGGGAACCCTGTCATGAGGCCATTCGTCAGGAAATAATTTCTTGCTTAACCAGTGAGCCTGTTCTAACAATATTTAATCCTGCACACCCAATCGAATTGCATACCGATGCCAGTGCTGAAGGATATGGTGCCATATTTATCCAAAAGATTAATGGAAAACAACATGTAGTTGCTTACTATAGTCGTCGTACGTCTCCAGCTGAATCGAAGTTTCACTCATTCGAATTAGAAACGTTAGCGGTCTTTAATGCCATAAAGCATTTTCGACACTACTTGATAGGTCGTAGGTTTACCGTCGTGACTGACTGTAGTTCTGTAAAAGCCTCTAAAAGTAAAACTGACTTATCTCCACGAGTTCATCGTTGGTGGGCCTATATGCAATCATTTGAGTTTGATATTGTTTATCGTGAAGGCAGTAGGATGAGCCATGTGGACTTTCTTTCTCGAAATCCACTCCCAACGTCTAAAGAAACTTTCACACGTGTAGAACAAAAGCGAGTCGATTTAGCCGAGCTTTCTAGTAACTGGTTGCAGGCTGAGCAGGAAAAGGACGAAGAAATTAATAAGATTGTGTCTGATCTTCGTAATGAAGTTTTTCCTGAGGAAACTCGCAAAACCTACGAAATTCGTAAAAGTATTCTATATCGTAAAATTCAACGCAACGGTCGTACTCGTTGTTTGCCTATTGTACCGAGATCTCTTAGATGGTCAGTAATAAATAACATCCATGAGTCTGTCATGCATTTGGGCTGGGAGAAAACTCTCGAAAAAATGTACGAACATTATTGGTTCGATGGTATGTCAAAATATGTTAGAAAATTTGTAGACAATTGTATCACTTGTAAAATAGCGAAGCCCCACTCTGGTAAAGTTCAAGCAGAACTTCACCCGATTTCCAAGTTCAATATCCCATGGCACACGATTCATATTGACGCTTCTGGTAAACTGTCTGGTAAGAACGACATCAAGGAGTACGTGTTCGTCATCATAGACGCTTTTACCAAGTTTGTGTTGCTCCGTCATTCGCTCAATATTGACACTAACAGTAGTATTTGCGCTATTAAATTCTGTATAGCGCTGTTTGGTGCGCCGAAACGCATAATAGCTGATCAAGGTCGTTGTTTTGCTAGCAAAGAATTTTCCAATTTCTGTACTTCTAACAACGTAGAGTTGCACTTGATAGCTACTGGAGGCAGTCGTGCAAACGGTCAGGTCGAAAGGGTAATGGGTACCCTCAAGAGTATGTTGACAGCTGTAGAGACTAGCCGTGACCGCTCCTGGCAGGACGCATTAGGAGAGGTTCAATTAGCTATGAACTCCACTATCAATAGAGTTACTAAATCTAGCCCTCTCGAGTTGATGATAGGAAGGGTAGCACGACCGCTTGGTTTAGTGACCGCTGATGATGACGCGACAGAAGTTAATTTAGATGAGATTAGAGAGCAAGCGACACAGAATATTGAGAAAAATGCAAATTACGATAAAAATCGATTTGATCAAAATAAGGCTCAGGTGTCTAAGTTTGCTGTTAATGATTATGTTTTGATTGAAAATGAGGAAAGAAATCAAACAAAATTAGATCCTAAGTTCAAAGGTCCGTTTAAGATTATTGATGTGTTAGACGGGGACAGATACCTACTGAGGGCACTTGACTCTAAGCGAACATACAAATACCCCCATGATCGTGTAAGGAAGATCCCCGATCACCAAGTTCCTCGAGAATTGGATGTCATAGTTGATGACACTGGTACTGAAACAAAATCTAATTAATGATGGCTTGTATACTCATACTTGGAACTCTTGACCGCACCTCATGAGCAACATGTGGCGATGGGTCAGCAACTTCAGTCTGTATTCGGACCGCACCTCATGAGTAACATGTGGCGATGGGTCAGTAATTTCAGTCTGTGTTTAGACCGCACCTCATGAGTAACATGTGGCGATGGGTCTGCAAGGGATCGTTGGTGCGATCTTTGTCTGTGTTGGTGCACAGATTGTAGGGAAAGCCAATGAGTTGAGTATACATTGCCTAGGAATTATGGTAAAGAGATGAATTGTTAGAATTACCTTGTTCAAACTTGTTGATCGGATCTTTTCCAACAAATGATATTGTGCAGGGAGCACTGTGTGTGTAAGCTTAATTACGAGTAATTTTAAGTTTTGAAAAGTGTTTACTACATTGGTCATTGTACTTAGATTTAGAAGAAATAAAGTACCAATAAGAATCAGCTACCTTTGTTTCTATTGGCAGGATAGCCGAGCCAGTTTACTCTGAGTATATTTTGTCCACAGGCACTACACCCGGGGACGGGTGCTAGTCAGGGATGGCCGTGTCGTGGATTGATGACGTGTATCAACAATGTCGTCACAGGAAACGCAAGCGGCGCTCTACCGCTTGGACACGATCGTCGGTAGAGGGGAGGCAGCGAGGGCTGGAGGGAAGACCGAGCGGTGCGGCATTCTACCTCGGACAGCCTTGGCATACACTCAATACCAACGCACGTGTTTGTTTCGCTTGTCGTCAGTAAAATTAAAACATCCTGATCGAATCTATCTTTCGTTACACCCACGTCTACTAAGAACTACGAGTATGTCGGATCGCGACCAAGACCCGACGGTTCGCATCTCGGCCACCCTTGATGCGACATATATATGTACTTGCATATTATTATTATTATTTTTTCCCCCTTAATTAATTTGTCCCTTGATATATTGCTTGAAGTACACCGCAGACTACCCCCTTTTTTAGTTTCAGTTCTTATATTCCATCCCAAGGTTGTCTGGAAGACATCGCTTTCAGCGATAAGACCGCCACTGTGCACATAGGTTTAAGTTTCTGTAAAATTGTTACTATTTTGGTGTACAATAAAGTTTATTCTATTCTATTCTATTCTATTCTACTTTGAGGCACGCCTGCCCCGCCCACAAGGCCATTCGACTGTTCTGTGAATAGGACTAGACTACTAGAGATGTGCCGCTGCCGGCAATATTGCCGTCAAGAGGGAATATTGGTGGCAATATTGCCCGAAGTATGAATATTGGTGGCAATATTGCCCGAAGTATGAATATTGGTGGCAATATTTCCACTTCGAGCAATATTGCCGGCAACGGAGCTCTAAACAGGAGTCACGATATCATTATTCTTGTTCATGTTGCCATCCTTTCCTATAATAATCGCTCTGGAATTTCAAATGTTTACAACAGTTATTATTGGACAGAAGATATTACAGTTATTATAACAGTCTCCGTTCCAACCAATTCGCTTGCATAATACTTGCATGAGTTCTTATATCACAACAAACAAACGAAACTCATTACTAATTAGCAAGTCTAATTAAATAACTAAAGTCGGCCACAAATAGCGAACTCTAAAGAAATGTAACATTCCTTCTCTATTATGTAAAGTTTAAATGTTATTCATACAAAAAACTTAAATAACCGCTGACCCGAAACTTCATAGCATAAGCAAAGCATAGCATAATCAGCCTGTTAATGTTCCCATTGATGGAACTCGAGCCTCCTCTCTAGGAGAGGGAAGGGGCCGCAATCCACCACGCGGGCCCAGTGCGGATTGGTGGATGTCACATGTCTTCGAATTGGTTTTAGGACATGTCGGTTTCCTCACGATGTTTTCCTTCACCATTTTGAGAGCAGCGGTTGATTACTACTGGGCCAACACTGATGAGTATCAACGTATTTCCGTAGTTTCTTCTTAAAATGTTACATTCTTTCTCACTTGGTCTTTAATTTACAATTACTTGTTTTATCTACATTACGTGTTATACACGGTAAACATCTTGAAAATGCTCTCAAAACGATATACGATGATACGGTGTCACTTAAAGAACGCATGGGGAGCAGGGTCTCGTTGTCATACAAATCAGAGGCGCTATTTTTGGGTAAAAAACTTTTTAGGCTTCTGTACCTGAACATCTAAGACATCCATCCTAAGGTTGTCTGGAAGATATAGCTGTTAGCGATAAGAACGCCATTGTACCCATAGATTTCAGTTTATGTACAAGCTATGTTACTTTTTGGTGTACAATAAAGTTTATTCTATTCTATTCTAAGACAGTAATGGCGAAATTTTGTGTGAATATTTGCAAGTTTGTTACTTCTTCACGGTAGACTATGTCCTGGATTAGTACAGATAATTTTTTATCCCGAAATCCGAACGTTACACACACAATGTGTGATGGCAGCTAGTAATATTATTAAGTGTATATATGCCATGATGTTCAGAGAATTGGCCAGATCGTAGCTGGGTTGAGGATAGAAAGATATGCTCTGTGGGTGGGTGAGAATCACAACGGACCTTAAGCTCTGAGATCATTTGAGCAGTTGCCCACCAGACATAACACCCTTTTCAACGTATGGGACTTTACTCTCTGTTCCGCATACATCCAAACGTTACTCAAAATAACGATACGCCTTGTTCCGGTAACGATATTTTGTACCGTTCCACCAGGATCGTAACAAAATTCTATCTTCCACTATAACGATACTAAGAACCGGAACAAATAAAAAAAATACTAAATTTACTTAAGCCACGTGATTTACGTCATAAGTATTCTCTTTGTTATCAAATAAACCTTAGCAATTCCCTAACAGGTGCAGTACAGGTCACCTCTAAGTTTAGACTACCTCGAAAGGCATCTGATGAGCCAACCATTCTTCTCCAATTGTTTAACTCAAGCTATCATCAATTGTTTTGAAAACAGGTCAGCTTGTTCTATTGAACTATCGAATACGCTTGTATGTTTTGGCGTCATGAGTGCGCATCTGTTTGTTACCTTTGGCTTTAACGACCAATAATGGGAAGAATGGGATTATGTATGTTCTACGTCATTTACATCTGCACTATTATTATAAAGAGGTTTGTTTTTTTGTTTGTAGGAGGTAATCTATGGAAGTACTGTAAGTACTTTTTTACACCACCTGCTCGATAATGTCTTTTTATATGCTATTCAACCATCACTTAAAGCAACTCATTCTATCCTTAAGGAGATAATGCAGTATGGCCAATCCCTAGGGAATAATGAGATTTGAATTTGGAACATCAAAAATCGTCAACATCTCTGTGGCCAACATTATAAAAATGTATGTGCGTCGAACGAGTTTATTCGAAATTCAAATTGGGCACTAAGAAAAAACAAACAGAATAATACGTGCTTTATTGACGAGTTTCTAAAAAAAGTAATGAAATAGAAAATTGCAACTGTAGAATCTTAGAGTAGTGAAATTTGTTTGTTTCGAAACTCAAAACATGGGTGATAGTTATAATTAATTTGTAAATAATAAATTGTCTTTTAATTATCTCATAGATGGTATAAAAAGTAGAGTATCCAACACGGGGATAAAGCTGTCTTTGTCTTGGGCGGCATTCCTCACTTCACTCAGGTTTCTTTATTAACTCCCTCACGATGCTCGGGAGTTAGTTTTATAAATCCCTCACTGACGTTCGGGATTAAAATTAGCAACCTTCGTTTCGTTCGGAATTCGACATGCCGCCCGTGACTTAAAGACACTGCTAATCACATAATCTAGAAAGCTGCTTTATTCCTGAGTGACATAGGCTATATTTTATGTACGCAGGCGACGCCGCGGGCAAAAGCTAGTTATAAATCTAGAAGATTTCCATTAAGAGTTGAGTCAATCCGCAATTTTTCGTCAGCATTCTGCATGACCAGCTAATATCGTGATCCTTGGTCTACCTGATGGCAGTTGAAAACCCCTCACCAATGAGTTCACAGGACCTGAGGGAAGCTTGCTCGCTCCACCCGACATCTCGTTAAGATAGAGCTTCATCATTATTTGACACAGTGGATTGTCATTGCTCTATTTTAGCTTAACTTGTTTGACTGACCGACATTTTGACATTGAAAAGTGCCTGTAATTGGTTTATTTGAAATAAACGTTTCTGATTTCGACCGGCACCTAAATATCAATGGTTCTACTTAAGTAACTAACGAGTAATTTTTATTTGTTTTGCAGGCATCGACGATTGATGGGCGACGGAAGGGTGCGTGCCTCTTCTGCCAGGAGTACTTTATGGACCTGTACCTGTTAGCTGAGCTCAAGACAATCAGCCTTAAGGTACTTTTTTATTATTATTTTGTAGTAATCAATCATTTTAGGGTTCCGTACCTCAAAAGAAAAAAAACACACCTCGGATCGCTTTGTTATCCGTCTGTCTGTCAATAACTCAATACCCTTTATTTCGGGAACGCGTTGAGGTATCGAGTTGAAATTGAAACCATATACATACTCGAGTCTGTGGTCCCTTGAAACTGCACTTGCTCGGATCTAATTTCAACCTGTTACCCGTAGGCCAGGGGCCCAAGTCTGCTATTTTTATAAATTCGTCATTCCAACACGATCACATTGTCATTTTGCTAAAAGTTCGTAATCTGCTAATTCATAATTATCGATCATTGATCGGTCAGTGGTATCGTAATAGAGTTGTGGTAGAATGATAATATCGAGCATATTAAAACCAATAACTGCACAATAACGTTCTAATGGTAGAACACTGATCAAATAAACTGTCAAAGTTTTAGCAGATTACCGCATACGTCAAATATTCATTTGCCAATATGTACGAGATACTATTCTATGCCACTTCTTTCAATGCAGTGTCAGTGGTTAACCATTGGAAAGTCATAATGACGCCATTATATTAGTAGATTACCAAACTTGTCAAAATCGACAATAATGACATCAATGATAGACCATTCTGACACTATTGTAATAGCAGACCTGAGGCCCTGTGGTCGAGTCCGTCAAAATTCAAATTAAAATATCATCGCAGAGATCATCAATATCACAAATTTGTTACCACATCATCTGAATCATCAATCAATCTGATGGAATAGTGATCAAAAGCGATCATAAAAAAAAATGCTCAAACAGGACCCAGCAACCCTGATCTTTATTTAAACTTATCTGTTATCGAACCCCTAAACTTTATTTCCCTTCTTCGGTTTCCAGGTGACAACAGTAGACATGCAGAAGCCGCCACCTGATTTCCGTACCAACTTCGAAGCCACGCACCCGCCCATACTGATCGACAACGGACTCGCGATACTGGAGAACGAGAAGATCGAGCGGCACATCATGAAGTCTGTTCCAGGAGGACACAACTTATTTGTACAGGTAAATGTTTTTTGCATGTCACTATAATAGTCTATTCCTTTTAAGAAAATAGTGACGTTATCAGTACAAAGCAAAGTAAAGGCGTATTCTTAATAGGGTAAAAATTAGACTATTAATATTAATCATGGCGCAAAATCCTTCATGGGAAAATTGATACTCCAGAGCTGCATTCTGGCTGTCTCAACTTTGCGCCCCAGTTAAGTATAGCCGCATCAGGAGACATAGCTTGTTCGCTGTGCCTACGAGTCACACTGGTGCGCAGTCTGTCACTCGCACCCTTTCTGCGCTCAACGCTCTTTTGGACACGCACTCTGACTGTGATGTGTTTGCGAACGAATGGAAGACGATCATGTCAGTATTTCTGGAATTCTGTAAGACGAGTGTGTGATATTTTTGTATATTAATATAAGTATATAGATTAACTATTGTAATAGGCGAGTAGCCGTTTTTGTTAAAGTAAAACAATAAATAATTAAAAATTAAAGTCAGATGTCACGGCGTCCTCACCTTCCGCATGACACAGGTCCTCACCGTACATGTTAAGTTCGAGAGGTTCCTACACCTGATTCGTGCGGAAGAAACGCCCGGGTGTCACCGTTATGTGGACCGCACAGAGGACACGGAGGACCATATGGTGGAGGTGTGCCCCGCTTGGGTGGAGCACCGCCGTGTCCTCGTGGATCGACGGCAGCGACCTTTCGCGCCGGGCCCTGATACAAGTCATGATCCTCAAGGCGGTCGCCTTTTTTTGTGAAGCAGTAATGCTAGCGAAGGAGGCGACCGCATGCGTGAGGGAACGGACTTCTCACTCCCCAGCCGCCGGGATCTTGACCCCGATTTCGAACCACCGTAGACTAGTAATAGGTAGCTCGCCGTCCGCAAGCCCGCAATTTTTTCACCGATAGATAGCTGCTTTATTCCTGAGTGACATAGGCTTATGTACGCGGGCGAAGCAGTGGGCAAAGCTAGTTATGTATAAATTTTTTGTTGTCGCTAATTCTTCTCTGTTCTTTCTAAAAAGACTCGTTAAAATCTATTTTTCTGTAATAAATGGCGACTATCGTCTATTATCATATTTCTATTTATTACCAGTCATAAAGTACCTACATTAGTTTAATCAGATACAACGCCCAACCCATTGCATAGCCGCACCTGGTCAAAACATCACAAAGATTTCCTTAACGGCAAAATTTATCTATACACATGAATAAAATAAAATTGTCTGTTTGTAAAATCTCAAAAAATATTTTTTTTACTAAATGAAAGTTTAGAAAAATTTCGACACCCATCACAAAAATGCAATTTTAAATATTTCGTCTGTTTGTTTGTACCGGATAATCTTCGAAAAGTCTGGACCGATTTTGACAGGATTTTCACTGGATAACTGATGTTACAATGAGTAACTTTGGTCTAAACATTTTTTTTCACGATTGCCCCAAAAAAGTAGAGTAACGTTCATAAACTCCGCGAACGAAGTCGCGGGTAAAAGCTAGTCATTAGCGAAATTTAAATGCAAAGTGCCGTTAAAATGGAGACAACCTGTCTCGTAACAGGTTTTTTTTTATTGTAAAAACGCCATTCACGTGATAATCACGTGTCAATTTATGAAATGGTGATTTTATCGATAAAATATCAATTTATTTTATACTCAGTTTATGTAAAAGTCCTTTTAATTAGTACCTACCAAAATTGATTTTTAAAAGCAGAAGAATGTCAAAACTGTCAGGGTTGCGTGATTGTTCGAAAGAGTTACCGCAGCCCTAGAATACAAAGGGTGGGTTTTAGTCTGTAAAAATCTGACACTCCCTCTCCCGAGCCTTGGTACAGAGAGGAGTGGCAGGCAGTCGCCTCCTTCAGCGAAGCAGTAATGCTAGCGAAGGAGGAGGCCGACCGCATCGGGCAACGGCGCTCTCGCCGCCGCCGGGATTCCGATCCCAATTTCTGGCCACCGTAGGCGCGGACTTGCGGACGGCGAGCAATGCTTAGCTCGCTGTCCGACCTTCCGGTAACTGTGCGGACCGAGCCCAAGTCGTCGACGGCGCGCACTGTTCCCGCACGCCTCAAGGAGTTGTTAGCAATAGCTGGGGCCCAGCTGGGTCGAAGCCTACTGGGGCCAGGGTTAGTTTCGAAAGAGTAGCTCAGCCCCGGTATGAAGGCATTGACGTAACAGTCTGACACTATCTCCCGCTCCACCCAAGAGCGAGGATGTCATTAGATGATTTTCACACCGAAAAAAAAAAACACTCCCTCGCTTCATGCTCTGGATAGGTGAGAGGGAGTGTCGTGAGCGAGTGGAGTGAGGGAGGAGTTATTTGATAATTTCCAACCAACAAAATAGCAGAGTTCTTGACTGATTACGCTATAGTGCTTTTTTTAAAGCGGAAAATCTTCTAATTGCTTCTCCAGCTCTAGGGTAGAGAGAGAGGGAGTGTAAGCCACACTTTTGGTGGGTAAAAATCATCCAAATGATATCCTCGCCCGCTGTGGCAGAGCGGGAGATAGTGTCAGACTCTTACTGACTAAAAAACCCACCCCGTTCCTTCTTGCCTTTCATACAGGGGCCGAGCTACCTTTCCGAGCTAACCCTGGCCCCAGTAGCCCATGCTATAGTGGCGTATCCGCGTATCAACTAAGTGAATCTAAAATATTTATTTTTCTTTCTCTAACTAAGTTATTATCAATTTGACAGGACAAGGAAGTGGCATCACTGATCGAGAACCTATACTCGAAGCTAAAGTTGGTGCTGGTTCGTAAAGACGACCAGAAGTCGGCAGCGCTGCGCTCACATCTTAGCCGCATCGATGGACTACTTGAACGCAGGGGGACTAGGTAAAATTTACCTTATTTTTTAGAAAACAAGAACTAAATAGAGCAGAGATGGCCGAGTGGTAATGGCTCCGACTTGCGAGTTGTAGATCGCGGGTTCAAACCCTGCCAGGCGCGGCGTATTACTTTGTGTAATTTATTTCATTACCAATATTACACATTTATTAAAAAACACACTATCTTCACAGTTATAGATTCTTTATTTTCCTTGGCCCTCATCTTTACAATAAATTACACCGAATTCTTTCCTTGCACTCATTAAACAAACATAACTTTAAACTCACTTTACAATCCTGGCTTCAAAGACAAACATATGCTGCCACTGAGGCTCTCTTGGACGTATTAGTCTAATCATACAAATAGGACACCTTTTCTATCACACATAGACACACCATAACACTATCACAAATAATTACACTGACATTTAAACCACCTCATACATAACTACACATACATACCACACAAGTAACATACACATTTATTATTGTTATTTTTTATTTATTTTTTTCTACTGTCTCTAGTCGGTTATAAAACTCACTAAATCTTTGTAATTTGTTATTACTTGCTGTACTTATATGTAAGCTACTAAATGTGAATTGGAACTGGTGGGGACCTGGTGACCTGTACTACAGGTGTTACTACCTACCACAGGCACCAGCGATCCACAACCAAAAATTGTTAGCAATGGTTCTAGTGTAAGATTGTCTGTATTTTTTGGCTTGTGGTGAGAAATAAACGTTATTATTATTATTATTATTAGTTGTTGTTTATGATGTTAGTAACGTAGTCCTGAGAGGTTGCCAGTAGGGAATGCAAACCGGTTAACCCGAAAACCGAAAAACCGGTTTTTCGGCATATTTTTAATGATTAAAATAACCGGTTTTTTTTTTAGAAAAACCGAAGAAAAAACCGGTTTGTAATTTTGGCGGTTTTTGCATTCCCTAGTTGCCAGTGTTTTACAAATAACCATGGTATACTAACACATTTTTTTTTGTTATAGGTTCTTAACAGGCGACACGATGTGCTGCTTCGACTGCGAGCTGATGCCCCGACTGCAACACATCCGCGTCGCCGGCAAGTACTTCGTCGACTTCGAGATACCGGTATGTGTTGTAACTTTTGATCCGACTACGATGAAGCCGTTACACTTATCAGTGGCGGATTAAATCAATGCGGACCCTGTAGCAGATTCGACCAAGGGGCCCCTATGTAGGTAGACCTATTTAGTACTATTATTCTTATTCTTACTCTCAATAACCCAGCGGGTTTTAAGATTGGGTAAGATACGTGGAAATTACGTTAATGAGGAAAATCTAAGAGATAGACTATGAAATAATCAGCCGTATTCGTATTTCAATATATAGGGTTGGTAATTAATTAGTGACAGATACTTCAACACGTGATTATATATGATATCAAACAACTTTAAAAAAAGAACTAAGAAAATCAGCAAATTCAGTACCTATATTTTAACCAGCAGATTTTTTTCACGACGATCTTGTAGTAATAGTTTTTTATTATCATGACTACAATCACATGTTTAAGTATCGGTCACTAATTACCAGTCACCGGATATATAAGCTTTGACTAGATTTTTTTTCGTTCAAGTGCAGGATCCCCGAACGCGCGGGGCCCCCGAATGCTGGGATTAATTCTCCTAATCATCGATAAAAGGGCTAGCCAACAATTAAAGATTTTTTCTAGTCGGACCAGTAGTTTCTGAGATAAGCGCGTTCAAATAAACAAACTCTTCAGCGTTATAATATTAACAATATTTAAAACGTTTACTTACCGCGTATTATAGTTACCAAAAAGATTTTCCAAAATTCAAATTTAGAACCGAAATTCGAATGCCTTTCCAGACGAGTTTCCGCGCCCTCTGGCGTTACATGTACCACATGTACCAGCTAGACGCGTTCACGCAGAGCTGCCCCGCCGACCAGGACATCATCAACCACTACAAACTTCAGCAGGTAATTATATTGCCATATAACCTTCAGTAGTAGATCCGCATATACAGGGGCGTTGATAATTGGACGTTTTTCCGACAGGTCTTGATAGTGTTACCCATTTGAAACAATAAAGGGATGACCAGGACCTAGACCATGACGTTTAAAGTAAGATTTTTTAAAATCTTGTTTCAGTGTGGGTAAGAAATGGCGCTAGACAACCTGTATAGCTCTGTCTCTTACCCACACTGGAATAAGAATAAAAAAAACTTACTTTGAACATCATGGTAACCCCGCAGATGGTTGGAAACCAACGTTCCAACCAAGGTGACTAGTTTCAAGACCTTCAACGCCCTTGGTTGGGAGGCGCGATTTCCCAACCACCGAAAGTCTTGGTGCGTTACATCCATGTAGCCGCAACACAAACCAAGGTCACCTTGGTTGGAACGCTAGTTTGCAACCGTCTGGTCACCTTAAAACACCCAAAAAAAAAACTGCTCATTGAAAACTTGGCTTTGGTGCTTAATTACTGCAAATAGATCAAACTATCATGTCATGTCTGAAATACGTCGGGTTATCAGTAGTCCAAAATAAGGTCAAGTAATACCAGCTGGTGAAACTGTACAGACTTAGTAATCGATATCAAATGTAATAAAGAAACGAAGATTTCCTCAACTCATTTATCAAGTAACAACTCCGCAAGATGTGATGATGTATTTCTCACATCTTTCCACTTAACCTCTCAGGCACCAGTGTACCAAATACGGTACGCCTCATACCATCTAACTTAAACCTTATTACGTAAAAATAAGGTTCAAGTTAGCTGGTACCGCCATGTCAGACCTTAGGATACGATATAAATTATCCTAAGTTATAAGAAGAAATGATATTTTCTGTTTTTATAAATAAATTTCAGGACTGACCATTGAACTTTACACCCATTTACATCTCACTTCTTTTGTCATTGAAGTCAGCAACCAAGGCATGTATCATAATATTGAACTTGGCTCTCATTTCACATTTATGTTTTTGATGGGATAAGTGTAACACTCCCTCTCAGGAGTACAAGCCGGCAAACCTGTTCTGGTTCTGGAAAGAGGTGAGCTGGCCGAAATATAGCCTTCTGAATGACAGCCGCCATGGCCGGCGTACAATGGTCCATCATGGACTAAGTGAGGAAACCAGGCATCACACTCCACCCAGAATGGGACAGGTTATTTGATGATTTCCCAAAAATAATATGATATAAAATACAACAGTTAATATTTATAAGGTTGTGATGAGTTCAGAAAGTCTTTTATGTTTTGTTTATCGATTCGCCAGCTGGGTTACTTTGACTCTGTATTGATACAACCTCTGGGCTACCTTTCTACGCTACCCTTTCTCTACGGGATAGGTCAGATCATTCGGACATCGAACATTTTGTACACAAGAATCAAAATAGGTACCGTTTGCTAATGGGACCATTATTAGTGATCTATGGGTACAGTGAAATAAAAAGTCGATCTGGGTTCTTTCGTTATTTTTGAACCTTTATTTCGATTTGGGTACACAATGATTGATGTCATTTATAAAATTTAAAATCCTTTATTATTTAATTACATTCCTAAAATATAACGGGCTTCACGACTAGATATATGTGTATTTTTACTATGTAATCGTGCAATGCCACGGAATGCATTTTTCTGTAATTTGGGTTCTTCTCTCTCTCTCTATCGTGTTACTGTCGCCTTCAGTTATCGGCGAAAGGCTTGGTGCTGACGCCGACGCCGACACTGCAACGGAAAGAGATACCAACGGATGTGGTACGTTCGCGGCTCGTGACGTCCCTGACATACGCGCTATAACATCGCATACTTCGTCACTACCTTTAATCTATTCTGTACTCCATTCGTGTTAAGATTAGACACTTAAACAACCTTTTTTTTTACTGTTCGTTCAACCGATTTTGACTTCTATTCTGTAGGCAATAAGGATGGCATTAAAAGCATAACAGTGGTTACAATACCAACTATTTACTGCAGCCACCAGTTATCTTGCCACCAACGCAATAAAAGTCAAAATCGTTTGTATGGACAGTAAGAAAGGTTTATTTAAATGTCTAATGTCAACGCGAATGGAGTATAGTACGACTGACACCGACCGCCGCACGTCGACTCGCATCGTAACGCTTTTTACAATTTGTCGAAGGAAATTAAAACGTCCGTGAAGCAGTTAAATATCAAAATAGGGAATATGCAAGAACAAAATATTTGTTATCTAACCAGTTAAGCAGTTTGTCTTCAAATATACAAAAATAAATTATTAACAGTGCAAACGAGATATAACAATAAATTTCGTCAAAAGCAATATTGTATGGCGATCGTATGGACGTGATGAAATTTGACGTCAAAGACTACGTCGGGCGTCTCTTTCTTATTAGCAGCTTTAAAGCATTGTAACTTCATTGTTGATGAAGATATTTTAAATATTCTTTCATATTTGTTTATTAAAAACAAAAAAATATATTTCATTTTGCAAATAAAAAAAATACATAAATATTCCCTGGCGTTGGAAGGCCTCCCACAAGGTGGACCGATACCTGGTGAAGGTTGCGGGAATCCGATGGATGCGAGACGCACAGGACCGTTCATTGTAGCGACACTTGGGGGAAGCCTATGTCCAACAGTGGACGTCTATCGGCTGAAATGATGCAAATATGACATTTAACAACTTTACACTAGGTTCAATTTCCTTCAACACTTTGCAAAATGCGCTTCGGTGCCTTTCGGCGCGGTTAGGAAGGCGGATGTCGTATGCCATTTGAAACAGAACATATACTTGCATTTTTATGTCAGACGCACGCCATGTAAATCGCAAACGCTAAACTCTTCCTAGTTTTCGCATTATACGATGCTCAAATTCACTTTACAATACATTAATGGGGACCCATGGAAATCGACTAATCATTTATCCACAAATAGCGTCGTTAGTCGATTTTTAGATATTTGTAACAACAATTCATCGCTAATACAAACTTTGGAGCCTTAATTTTCATCGGTTGCGTTTCATTAAATTTTGTTTTTCCTACTTTCAAGTACTGTTTAATAAAAAACAAAATGGTATCAGAAATTGTTTAATTTATGGTTGTAACGGAGCCCTGTCTGACTTATAAAACTAGGATACTCGAAACCGCCTTCGGAATAGTTGGGGAAACATCAGAAAGATGATTAATACTACTTTGAACAGCAAATAAAATGATGATCAAAAATCTAAATCTGAATCATACATCTCAAAAATCAATAAAAGTGTATTTGTAAAGTTGTTACAAATACACTTTTATTTTTTTACCAACTATCAATTCAGTTACAATAAAAAAAAGAAATACCCAATTTAAAACTCTTGACTAAGGAATCTTAAATACCTATTTAAAACGTAAATACGATATTTACCTCAGGAACAAGCGATTATTTGTAAAAAAAAAGAAGATTCCATCCATATTGTCAATTTTATTCATTTTTGCTTTCACCATTTTTCAAGTTTCAGAATAAAACACCGCATCCACTATGTGGCTTCTGTTACAACTATCTCATTTTCCCAAAATTAACAATATAGAATCTACTTGAAAATAGCTAAAACTGTGCCAATCAGCCTGATTTTGTAAATACAATAATCAAATCAGGATCACATAAATTCGAGACCGAACTTACATACTTCATGGTGTTACCACCGGTTTTTGAAAGTTGATCTGCTGTAATTCCTGTGTATACGAATATAATAACTTTAGATTATATACCCCTAGATAGAGCCATGAGACTGTAGCAGTACTTTTTATTACGTACCAACTATACAAAATAAGGAAGATAATTGAGACAAAACATTACATGCTCTGTCTCATTCGATTTGCCAGGTTTTAACATGGCTCACTTTGAAAAATGAGCCAAACAAAGGCCTGTCACTGTCTCTTAGAGGTCGACTCGAGTCAATTTTTATGTTTTTAGAATAATTTTGAGAATTAAAGGAAAAGTTCACGTAATAGCCTCATTGAAGTTTTATAGTGCTGTCTCATGTGCGGCAACGCGGTGGCTATATCTATAGGTATTTAATCGAAGATAACAACAGATTTGTATCATTGGCGATTGGAAAAACGAATTCTATGTTTACACATTCGTCGAATACCGAGACGGAAGCGAGTACCCACGATTGTGTAAACCTATACTCCAATCGAAATAACATGAGACATTTAAACAAAACCTTTTTACTGTACATTCAACCGATTTTGACTTTTATTGCGTAGTTGGCTTGACTAATGGCAACTGCAGTAACTCCACCACTAATTTTTAATTAGTGCAAATACTTGAATAATGAAGGGCTTATTAGATAAGTTCTTGTTATTATTTAAGTAAAGTCTCAACAAATAATATTCATAAACAGCAAAGTTACTATCGTTTATCCCAAAATATCACACAATTTATGGAAATATTGTACCTCCAGGCTTATGAATGAATAAATGGCGATCAAAATGGAATAGCACCTGCGCGTCGTATTTCTAATAACAATTGTTATGAATGATTGATTAAATTATGAATATCTATGAAGGATAGCGCCCCATTTTTTTGTACTATTTAATGCCATCCTTATGTCTACGGCATAGAAGTCAAAAACGGTTGAACGGACAGTAAAAAAAGGTTTGTTTAAATGACTAATCTTATTCCGAATGGAGTTATAGTACATTCGTTTTATAGTTTGATGAACTGATGACACACTCGTTTTTCAACAGCCGGTGGTTTGTGTAGCATTGTGTTTCTTGCTGTGACGGTGTGTGGACGGTTGTGGTGTTTGTTTGTTGTTCTCCTAATCACATAACTTAGTTTAAATATACTTCCAATGCAAATGCGTTTTTATTTTTTAAGTAACAAGGTCATTTTTTATTTCTTATTGCTGTGCTAATTATAGTCTTAAATCTTAATTATTAATAATTCTTAGGAATTTTTAATGGTTAAATAAAGGAATATTTACAAGCAAGCGTTCAGCAACTTTATGCTTTCCAAGTACCCTAAGGTTTTTTTTTTATACTGTAATATTTTTCATCCATATTGTTTTCTGCTGCATACTAATTCTATAGTGCTGTTATAATCGTCTATAAATCCAAACTGCTAGGATGGAATAAAAATGAACTATCATTGCAGGCGCTGAAAATGAAAAAACACGAAGAGCTCGAGACGCCGACGTTCACGACGTCAATCCCGATCGACGTGAGCGAGAACAGTATCGCCGAGTAACTCGGCCGGCGCGCGCGTGCCTTGGTACAATAGTAGGCGTTAACTTTTCTAAATTATACCACCATCGCCCGACGCAACGGTAACCCCGCTGCAATCAAACAATGTTGCCAAATTCAACAGCGCACGACTAGGTGACCACACAGTAAATACTGTCCTCAACCAAACTTGTTCTGTTATAAAATTTTGATTCTATATTGTGATAGTCTGGATAAATGCTACTTATAGATTTATCTCTCTGCTTGTGTGGACAGTTATTCGTGAGTAAGCGATGCTAATGCGCGACGAGTGCCGAGATTATATTATTCAGTACGATACAGGGTCTTTTCTGCCAGATCCCGACTCGCCTAGACCACGCCATCACCGTAGCGACATAGCGCTTCGTGACATTAGTCATCTTTACACTTTTAACTTTTTAGCACAGAAAGAGATTAATGCCATGAAAGGTGCTGAAAAACAAATAACATGAGGAAATTATATTTTTGTATTAAATTCACTTTTGAGTGTTGCTTTATCAGTAGATTCTAAATCTATGAGATTGTATGTTTGGTTTGGTGCAATCAAAATTAAGTTTTATGAATACATGTTGAGGAAAGCATGGGATATTGAGAACTATTTATTATATACTTGGACATTATTTTGCAGTTAATACCATGTACTTTGTGACATCTTCGGCAGATCAGTGTATTTTATTTTTATTGTTCGCAAATTGTTAGATGTTATTGTGGCCATTAGTATTTTGAATAACTTGAAGTGGTCTTTAAAACTTATTAAACGTGCATTTTATTTTATTGATGTTAGTGTATTTGGCAGAGGAGATGAACAAATTAAAATGTGGAGTTTTAAACCATGTTACATCTATCTTTACAAATTGCAGTGTACCTTTGTCTGTATATGGAAAATAATAATTTTACAAGTTTTTTTTTTTTATAGATTTAGTATAGTTTCAGTGTTCAAACACAACGAATAAATGCCCAGGATGTGTTGTTGTATTATATTCGCGGTAGTTGTAAGGTCGCTTCACAGTATTCAATTTTGTTTGTTCATTTTGGACCCTATAGATTATTTTATAGATTTATAGAGATCAGTTTCACAGCCATTTTGATGTTAATGCCTCTGCTTTTTGTTAGTGTCACTTGGAACATCTCTATCAACTGATGATCACAACCCCTTGTAAGCACTCTTGCCTGCCTGACGGTACCTTGTGGAAGGGAATTATTTTTTCATAAGAATGTACTTATTTTATTTTTGTTTACATTTTCTATTCCTTTGTGTTTCACGTTCGTTTTAATTATATTTACGATCCTTCAATAGAATGTTAGAAGTGAGGCTTTAAGTTGGACCACCTATTTAAATAATAGACTTTTGACTTCTCAGATTCGAGGGATGTATACTTTGTTTATTAAACCCATTATAGGTTACATAAAAGTTTTTTTTTTTTTTAATTTGGCAAATTCGGTAAACAAATTATTATTCAATTCAGAGTCTTAGATCGTTTACATTTCATTGCCGCGTACTGAACTACTTGTTTTATCGTTATGTAGTTTCAAGTTGATTTTTGAGTAATACAAGGGTCCCAAATTTATTCATGATGGCAATGGAATATCAACTTTGTTGTTATGGACATAAGACTGGTTCCAAAACTGGATAAAGATTCTGAATAATTCAAGTATCATAGTACACACACGAGACAAGGGCGAGAGACGACCAGCATGTCGATTGGACAATGTATAAAATAATAATTACTAGATTATAATGTAAATGTTAAGGAATAAACCTGGATAATAATATTTTTTTTGTTTTGTTTTATTTTTCTTTCAGTATAAGTTTCCTTATTTCCTTTTCTGTTTATCGTTTCATGACAATTATATGCTCAAATAATGCCAAAATCTAAATATACATGCTTCTTGTGCCTTGCTTTTAGAATAGAATTTATAACTACTGATATGTCGTGTACCATATTATGTACTTTAATGTGATAACAGTAGCTTTTACACAATAAAAAAAGCGATTATTACAAAGGAGTTTATTTATTTAAAGAAATAAACCATCGTACTTGTGTCACCAATGTAATAAATATTCACAAATGAACTAGAATTTAATAACGTATATTTCAGCTTATTTGTCTATAACGATTTTCTTCTTCATCCATTCGTTCTTGTAAACATCCTTTGTCAACACGGAAGTTAAAAATGAATGAGTGATAAAGGCGGTTACACCCCAAATCTTATATTCTTCAATTACAAAAACTGGTAGAATAAACCCATTACTAAATTGAGTATAATATTGATTCTTAGGTTCACACAACATCTCAACAGGGACTGAAAAAACCTCTGAAATTGCATCAACATTAATACTTAAATCTTCTGGCATTAAGTTCGGTATAGCGCCAATTACAGGAGTGACCATTACGTTGTTGTTGCGGCCGGGGAGCGCTGGCCCGACTCCCCAGATATCAATTCGTTCGGGCCGCAATCCGATCTCTTGATATGCCTCCTTCAAGGCAGTCTGTATAGGAGTCTCGTGTTTACCGACTAGCCCGCCCGGGAAGCACACTTCACCACTATTATTTCTTACTTTAGTACAGCGCACTGTGTACAACAGCGAGGGTTTGTCTAACACTTTACAAACGGGCACTAGCACGGACGCTTTGTCTGAAGGCACCTTGCCGTACCTTGGTGTGGTCAATTTTTTGAAATTATTCATGCATCGCTCACGGGAAGCCGGAGAAAATATATTTTGTATCCCAAATGTTATCCTGGATGAAGTCATGTTTCTAGATAATGTCAGGACACCTACTGTACGACCTCTACGAATGCTAACGTGCTCGAATAATCCAAAATCTTTAATTTTTCATGCTGTTTTATGTCCAATATTGTTTCTAGAACATATTACTATGAAACTTTAAACTGAAATTTTGTGGTCACTCCAAAATTTGAAATTAATTATTTATTTTAGGTGTATTTTTGTTTCGTCATTTGTCCACTCTTCACATGACTAACTTCAAAAGCTTAAAACTAAATGTGACAATAGATTGACAGTTTCCAGGCAGTCATAATAATAAAACGAAATGTTTTTATAGATGATACCAGAGACCGTTTAACCTCGATGGTCTGTAATATACTAGAATAACTCTAATTTGGAAAGGCTTGTGTGGTGAGCTATGTAGGTATTAATCTCTTGTTAAATTTAAGGTGAAGGGTCTTCTTATTCGTGCATCCCAGCAGAGGCGTAGCGTGGACTAGTGTAGACGTCAACGAAGGCGCATCAGCGAGGCCCTTTTCTTACACAAACTCGAAAACGAGACAGCAACTGCCGCAACCCAGACCACATCGGGTTAGGGGTCATTCGGCCCACTATGGAACTGGGACTGCGGACCAGTTACCCCTTTTAAAAATTGATAGTGGTTAACTGGGCCCACATCTGTTTTGCTTTCAGTCAAGTGAAGGGTGGCTTAAAATGGTTTATATATTATTAAGTATACAATAGATTTTGTACAGGTACAAGCATTTACATATAAATATTATACATTATTATTTTTATTACAATAACATACATTGCAAATTGCAAAAAATATAAGAAAATTTGATTTTCGCGGGCTTCCCTGGCGCTTACGCCCTCGTCTATATGTAGGGAACAGCTGATTTTTGGAACGAAGTTCCTCATCGCGCGTTGTGAAAGGGGGCTAGACGGAAAAAATTCTCACGAAAAGTTTTACCGACACTTTTACTGTCAAAATGTAAATCCAAGATGGCGGCTGCAAGAAATTATCAAATTTTCCGTCATGGGTGTCGTTTTCATGGTTTTCGAAGGTGTTGAAACCGATGGTACTGTCAAAATATAAATCCAAGATGGCGGCTGCAAGAAATTTTCAAATTTTTCGTCATGGGTGTCGTTTTCATGGTTTTCGAGGGTGTTGAAACAGATAGTACTGTCAAAATGTAAATCCAAGATGGCGGCTGCAAGAAATTATCAATTCGAGGGTGTTGAAACCGATGGTACTGTCAAAATGTAAATCCAAGATGGCGGCTGCAATAAATTATCTAGCCCCCTTTCACAAAAAATTCTCATGAGAATTTTTTCCGTCTAGCCCCCTTTCACAACGCGCGATGAGGAACTTCGTTCCAAAAATCAGCTGTTCCCTACATTTAGACTAGATAGGTTGATTGATTAATTAAACATGTTTTTTTAAGGCGAAAGCGCCAGGGAAGCCCGCGAAAATCAAATTTTCTTATATTTTTTGCAATTTGCAATGTATGTTCTAGTAATAAAAATAATAATGTATAATATTTATATGTAAATGCTTGTACCTGTACAAAATCTATTGTATACTTAATAATATATAAATCATTTTAAGCCACCCTTCACTTGACTGAAAGCAAAACAGACGTGGGCCCAGTTAACCACTATCAATTTTTAAAAGGGGTAACTGGTCCGTAGTCCCAGTTCCATAGTGGGCCGAATGACCCCTAACCCACCACATCGTTGCTTACCATCAGGTGAAATAGTGGTCAAACGCGAGCCTGTCAATTCTAAAAAAAACCTCGTTCCTTCTTTAAGAGCCCGCGTTAGTGCGAGGTCCCTTTGGGTGAAAGGTTTTCGAAATGTTAGTAACAACACTACTAAAGTCAAACGACTTGGGTGATTATTAAGGTAAAATGAAATTTGATATAGTCCACACTGGTTCAATAATAAGGTTGACATTATCATTGTTTACCAATAGAAGAACCTTATAAAAAGTATCGCTTTATATAATTTTTTAAATGATTAAATATTACCTATACCAAATTCCCAAGTCGTTTGACTTATTAGACAGACTAATCGTCATGGTTACTCGCTTTATTCAATAAGCCTGATACTCCCTCCAGAGTCACCGCTCAACCCAAAGCAAGACAAATTATTTGATAATTACCCACATAAAAAAAGGGCCCTAGATGATTAAGCCCTAGCCGTTGGTCATCTAGCTAGGCCATTGCATCTGTAGTCGGATCTCATAATTCTGCGCCAGGACAGTTTGCCCTGGGTTGTCGGTTTTGGTAATTGGGCTTTCTTCGGTAAAAATTCTAGGGTAGCCCGCGAAAAACGTTTTGCAATTTGCAGGTCAGTATCGCGGTGTGTCGAGATCTCGCGAATTCGCCGCTTGCGAACGGCTCGTTCGTACAAAGTCATTGCGCCGCGCGCGCTTAGTGCGAACATGAAATGCACGCGCGCAGTTCGCAAGCGGCTCTTTTGCCAGATCTGAACGCACCATCAGACATACATATTATTATATCTCGCCTATACTGTTCCACTGCAGGGCAAAGGCCTGCCTTCATTCTTTTCAGCTCTGAACCACTTGCTAATTCCTAAGGAAGACATCTAAATCGTCCCGGTGTCTGTTTCGTGGTCTGCCGCAACTCCGTCGTGCGATTTTAGGAGACCAATTTTGTGTTTTAAGGGTCTACCGCTCGATTGGCTTGTGGAAGAGATGTCTAGCCCAGTACCACTGCATAACCTGAGCGACGTTTTCTATCTATTTTTTTTAGACCGCAGTAGGTATAGTATTTCGAACGCGATCTGTCAGTTTAATACCTACCTAATATACTGCGCTGCACTGTTTGCACGTTGAAAAACTTACGGCCCGTTGACGACCTTGCCGCTGTGAGCGGTTATGGGTAACAAAAGTAAGGAAATGTTTGAAGCACGCAATGAGACGATGAAATTTGCGTTTGTTAAAGGTGGCTCTGAGGATTTTGATAGGATTCTTTTGTTCCGGTAAGAAGGATGTGTCTCGTGTTTGTCGCTTATTTTTTCGATATTTTCCGTTATGCTTTTGCTTCTTTCAGTTTCTCTTACATCTCCTTTCTTTTGTTGATAATTTCCAACTGGATATATTGATGAGATTTTTCTTATTTTTTAATAATTCTGTTTTCATTCCCACTGTGTGGTGGCCTTACTTTCTTGTTTTGCTTTCCTAATCTTCTAACTTGCTCTTGTTCAATGTTTATTCATATACTTAGGTAGGTACTTAATTTATATTTGAGAGTTTATTATTTTAAGTAATTTCTTTTCCATATGGATTGGAATGAGCAAGCGAGCTCACTGAATGTTCTTTAACTATGTTCTATAACTATTTTTAAAATCGTTATAAATCCAAAACTTACAATGTAAACAAGGCAAAGGTGGCGCCCTATCCCTTAAATCTAATGACTGAAACCCTAATTAATGACTTTAAATACTTCCTCAAAAGGATCTTTTTAGGGTTCCGTAGTCAACTAGGAACCCTTATAGTTTCGCCATGTCTATCTGTCCTCGCTTAATCTCTGTGACCGTTAGCACTAGAAAGCTGAAATTTGGTACCAATATGTATATCAATTACGCCGACAAAGTGGTAAAATAAAAATTGGAAAAAAATGTTTTATTAGGGTAGCCCCCTATATGTAAAGTGGGAAGTGATTTTTTTTTTAATTTCAACCCTAACGTGTGATATATTGTTGGATAGGTATTTAAAAATGAATAGGGGTTTACTCAAATCATTTTTTGATAATGTCAATAATTTCGGAAATAATCGCTCCAAAAGTAAAAAACTATGTGCCCCCCCCCCCCTCTAACTTTTGAACCATAAATTTAGAAAATATGAAAAAAAATCTGAAAAGTAGAACTTTATAAGGACTTTCTAGGAAAATCATTTTGAACTTAATGGAAAGAACAGTTTTTGTACAAAAAAGACAAAAAGGTACAAAATAATTTCTGGACTAAGTTTGTAGTATAATCGTATATGCAAGTATTTTTTTAAACTCATAAGTGGGTACACTTATTGTGACGGACGGGAAACTACGGAACCCTACACTGAGCGTGGCCTGACACGCTCTTGGCCGGTTTTTTTAATTTCTTTCTACATCTTTTCTCCATAGATCTTCATAAATTTTATCATATATGTTTTCACCACTTACTTCTATTAAAATATAATATTCCACAACTATCACACAACGCCATCTAGTCTCAAGCTAAGCAGAGCTTGTGTTATGAGTGCTAGACAACTGATAAATATACTTATATATTTCTAAATACATACATACTATAGATATATTACACCCAGACACAGAACAAATGATCATGCTCATCACACAAAGATTTGTCCTGGGTGGGAATCGAATCGAATTAATCGAACTCACGACCTCTGGCATAGCAGTCAGGGTCACTAACCACTAGACCAATAGGCCTGTCAATAGTACATTATGATATAAGTGTGTAATGTTAGTGATTACGGACGAGGCTGTATTTAGACCCGAGCCGTGGCGAGGGTCTTAAGAGAGCCGAGAACGATAATCATTAATTACTCACGTGTATTATACAACGTTTTTCAATACACTTGTGAAGAAAATAACTATAAAACTAGTAAACTTTTGTGGCGGTAAAAATCTGTTTTCATATGCGCGCCTATATTTTTTTTATTTACCTTTCAATACACTCACTGAAATGAATAAACGGGGGTTGACCGGCGACTCGTGGGGGACGACCTGCGCCCAGCCTGATACAATAATGTATTATGGCGGGGGAGAGGTTAAACAATAAGGTTTTAACTACATTATAGCACTAGTGCGTAACGGTAATCAAATGTCACAGTTTGGTAAGAAGTGCAGTGCAATAAGAGTCACTTTCTGAGCAAGTGTATTGTAATAGCACATTGTTACACTAGGGGTGAAAGTAACTCATTTCGTCCCGAGAAGGAGTTGGCGGCCGAGCGCAGCGAGGTCGCTAATTCGAGGGATTAAATGGGTTACTTTCACCCCGAGGTAAACACTGTGCTTTTCATTACGAATACGAGGAAACTAAAAATAAAATAAAAAGTTTGTAAAACCTGAGTCGCTGTACCTATGATTTTAAGTAGGTATCTTTCTTCTGATTTAGGCGGTAAAAGGTATTCCACTACTGCTTTAGCCTCTTCTCTTATGAAATTAGGCGTTAAATCACTACTTATTTTAATCTGATAAACATAACGTGCAACTCTCTGTTGTACGAAAATGTAAACGAAACTCGAAAAAACCAACGACTGATTGCCACTTTCCCGCCATTTTGTTTTTTTTTTTTTTTTTCAGCGGCCGGCCAGCTATTCAGCCTCATTAATGAAAAATTTGAAATTAATTGTAATCTTTTAAAAATAAAGTATTTTTAAAGAAATAGTTGAACAAATAAATCATTTAAAATATAACATTATTTTTAATTATTAATACTTGTCTTTAAGTTATTTCAATTTTATATCGCGCTGTGATTGACTGTATGGAAAATATGGGAGGCCTATGTCCAGCAGTGGACGTCTGTCGGCTGAAATGATGATGATGATGATGATGATGGAAAATAGGAACATGGTTCAATAGAAATGTGAAGATAGAACTAGTTTTTTTTTTAATAATTTGACAGCAGGCTGTCAGTTGTAAAGTAATACTCCCTAGGGATGAGAAGTATCACTTTCAGCCCGCTCCTCGGGCAACTTCAGACTTACTTTCAGAGTATGAGTAATGAAAAATATATTTTCGACACACTTGCTCAGAAAATGACTATAATTGCACCACATTTATATGTATAATGTAGCTTGTAACCAAACTGTGACTTTTTATACCCGGCCCACACGCTCTGCCCTCCCGCGCATGTAGCAGTTCGGATGCAGTCGGTGTGCAGTTCACACGACTGCAATCGAACTGCACGTTTGGTTTGCAGTTCTATTGCAGTCGTGTCAACTGCATTCAAACTGCACTTAAATTGCAATTTGCGGTTAGATTGCAGTTGAAATGCAGTCCGTCTGTTTAGACCCTTACAAATTCGAAATATTACGACATACAACTGACAACAAAGCGAAGCACACCATGTTTTATGCAAATAAAAAATTGATTGATTGATTGAACAGTTAGGCTTGTCGACATGGCGATATTTGTAACTTCGATATTTGTTCGATATATCGATATTTTGTAATTTCAAAATATTCAATGTCGCAAACTATTTCAAAAACGATTTTTTTTTTCCAAATTAATTAGTAGAATATTTAAAAAAACCATAAAAGATAGGAACGAATGGAAAAATAACAATGGCTATGTGAGTATTTTTTTTAGGTGGGAAAATCATATGAATGACATCTCCCGCCCTTTCGTGTCAGACTTTTACTGGCAAAAATCTTTTTCGCATCACCCATGGCCCCAGTAGGCTTCGACCGTACTGGGCCTCTACGGTTGCAAACAACTCCTTGAGGCGCACGTGGAACACAACGCACCGTCGACGATTTGGGCTCGGTTTAGACGATTACCGGACGGACGGTCGGACGGCGAGCTGCCCATGGCTCAGCGTCCGCAATCCTGCGCCTACGGTGGCCGGATATTGGGATCGGAATCCCGGTGGCTGGGGCGAGCGTGCGGCCGCCTTCTTTGCCAGCATTACTGCTTCGCAGTAAGAGGCGACCGCCTGCCATTCCTCTTCGCTCCGGACCATGGCCTGTACCCTAAGACCCGGTGCTAGAGATCGCTGCCGCCGAGTGCTCCCGCGAGGACACGGCGTCGCTCTGCCCAGGCTGGGCATACCTCTACCGTATCCTCCGAGCAGTCCACACAATGGTGACACCCGGGCATTTCTTCCGCACGAATCCGGTGCAGGAATCTTCCTAACTGACCGTGTCCGGTGAGGACCTGCGTCATGCGGAAGGTTAAGACGCCGTGTTCTCTTTCCAACCAGTCTATACTAGTACCTATGTTTTTATTTTTGCTACCGTACAAACGCTGGTTTGCCTAAAATAATAAATTGGTCTTCAAAATATTAGAATATTGTTATATAATATAATTAAGATTCTCTTAAATTAAAGTAATGTACATTTTGTATAAAAAATATTATTACCTATTATTGAGCTAGACTGAACTAAATAAATTATTATTATAAAACCGGAAATCTCGGATAGTTTCACGATTTCTTTGCCGAGATATATCGAGGTCAATAATAATATTTTTACTATTTTACATATATCATAAATATACATCGATATTTTTCGTCCCTGCTGACATCCCTAATGACAGTGACGTCTTTTTCTTTTTTACGTTCCGTTATACCCAAATATTTTATATATCCTATAAAATCTTTGTTTATACCTCGTTTTACGGTTTTGATAGTACTATCTATAATAATCTTAGAATAATAATCTAATAATAATTATTATCTTAGAATAATAATTGCTTCAGGCACTCCCGTCATCCACCATAGGCACTATGATGGATGACGCCTCGTTTCGGCTCGCTACCTGTCTACGCTTAGGCGCACCTTGTGTTGCTCCACATCGGTGCCACTGTGGCGAAGGTGTCAACAGCCTCGGACACCATGGCTTGTCCTGTTGCAGGAGCGCAGGCCGCATACCACGACACGCTAGCATCAACGACATTATTCGTCGAGCTCTTGTACCGCCGGCGTACCTGCCGTATTAGAACCAAATGGTTTGGTACGTGACGATGGGAAGAGACCAGATGGTATGACGTCGGTACCATGGAAGGTGGGTAGGCCTCTGGTGTGGGACGCAACCTGTGTCGACACCCTTGCGCCATCCCATATTCCAAGTACGGCAGGCTGTGCTGGCGCGGCCGCTGCTGCTGCTGAGACCCTTAAACGGCGCAAATACTGTAACCTTATTGGTAATTACAGTTTTGAGCCGTTTGGGGTCGAAACACTTGGTTCATGGGGTCCGAGTGCGCGTTTCCTTTTCAAGGAAATTTCACGCCGACTGATCGACACTTCACGTGACCAGAGGGCTGACTCGTTCTTCACCCAAAGAATTAGCATTGCCATTCAACGTGGCAATACTGCCAGTCTTATAGGCACATTTCCGGATGACAGCGATGTGGAGGAGTACTTTGACGCCTGAGCGTACTTTGTCATTTTGTATTATATTTATGTACAAAGTTAGGTTTTAGTATAAATAGTTTATTTAATATTTAAGTTTTTATGTATATATCTATACTTAAAACTAAATAAATATCAATGTCAAATAACTTACAATTTATCATTAAGGAATTCGTCAATGATATAAAAACATCACGATAATAATTATTATATAATAAAGTTTAAGTTTTTTTTTTCATTAAGTTTCCAAACATAGATGGAACTATTCGACCGAAGTCTGCTGTACCAGCCTGGCAATGCAGGATTGAGAGGCGTATCGATGACACCAGGGTACTCATCGGCAAACTACACTGCTTCAGGGAGGGTAATACACGACCACGAGTGATGCGCTTTGTGAGACGGGCGTTTTTGGGGACAGGTATTAGTCCTCAAGGATACATGTCTCGTGTCACAGAGCGATGTCGACTTCCTGAAGCAGAAAGTTTGTGCATGGGCGAGCCGCATACGGCGGTATAAGCGGCGAGTTGACCGGTACTCGCAGAATCGCATGTTCCAGAGCGATGAGAGGTGGGTGTACAAAGCTTGGGAGCGGCCTGAACACAGTGTGATAGACGAGTGCCGCCCGGATGATTTTGCCACGATTACATTCTGGCGAAACATTTGGTCGGTGCCTGTCAGTCACACTGAGGGTGGCTGGATGTGTGACGTCGAGCGCGTTTGTGAAGCTATACCAGAAATGGAAAAAGTTACCATCACCCCAGAGGATGTAGCCAAAGCAGTTCGTCCGTTACCGAATTGGAAATCACCGGGACCGGACGGACTGCAAAATTTCTGGCTAAAATGGTATAGCAGCTCACACGCGCCCCTGTTTCGTTGTCTTGTCGGAAAAAACTTGTTAGGGCCATTTTGTTCATTGACTAGGTCTGACAGTTGAGGTTCCGTGAAAAGGTGAGTTGCTGATGGCGGGATTGAATGTAGTAGTTCGCTTAGGGTTTTATTAACAGGTTTGTAGACATTGCGCCTGTGCTGTATAACCTCCGCTCTTTTTCCGCATGTATACTGAAGGAGTGCATCAGACGTTTTACGAAAATGGGAGTCTGCTGCCAAGAAGTTTTTGCTGATATGCGATTTTACTTCTAGGGACGCATTTTTAAAAGTTTCCATGAAACATTGTCTCTGTTGAAGAAGCCCGTGGGTGATTGCTGATAGGCATTGGTCCATGTTCTCTAACAACGTGATCGTTTGCCAAGGAGGCGTTGTGCTCGCAAGAATGCTATTAACTTTTAAAGAAGTGAAAACGGGGGTTGCAGTAAAATGTTTTTGGACATCTGCGTATCGGATGTTCTTCCACTTGTCGCTATTTAACCTTTGAATCTGAATACCTTGTTTGGATTAGAGATTCGTCAGCATCACCAACTTTTGCTTCAGATTCTTTGGTCTCAGGGTTAAAATTATTAAAATGTTCTTCTTCATCAGAGTTTGAAGTATTTGTTTGCACATTATTGGATTCCTCTAATAGTAACGGTGGTGCAGACCAACTACCATCTTCACTGTCATTGGAAGAATCTGGCTCGTCCAGTCTTAAGTCTTGATGAGAGGTCTGCAAGAGTTCCTGCAATATTTTAGATTGCTGCTCCATGACTTGTTCCAGTTTATCTATTATTATTATTATTTAGAAGATAAGGGGCTATGCATCACCCATAGTGTAGGGGATGTAGTCACTGCGACCTAAAAGATCTATTGTGACTCGCCACCTTGTTAGAGTAACTCTTTTAGCCCGGAGGCTTCCAAGAAATTTAGAATACTCCTAGCTTTTAGAGTTTTAATCTCCTCCGGGCGAATAATGTGTCGGCCCAGATGGACACTGCGTTTGTGGACAAGGGGCCCGCATTCACACAAGAGGTGCTTAGGCGTCTCCCTCTCCTGATTGCAGTACCGGCAAACATCAGTGTCACTCAGTTTCATGTGAAATTGGTGCCTGTTTAGTTTGCAGTGGCCGGTTAAGGCGTGGGCTATCGCACAGATGTTCGTCCTGCTAAGCTCAAGAAGCTCGGCAGTTCGTTTTTGTGAGTAGCCTTCTATGAGAGATTTGGCGTGTAGCAGACCTGGTTGTACCAACCAGTGCTTTTTTGAATCGCCAAATAAGTTGCCCTTAAGGGTCTGCATGGCCTGGTTCTTTGAGATACCACAGAAGGGTTCTGGACCTATCTGATGACCTTGAGCCCCAGCCCGTGCAAGTTCATCGGCTTTTTCGTTGCCGTTGATTCCAGAATGACCTGGTACCCATCTCAGAATAACTTTATTCCTTTGCCCCAGGTCATTCAGTTTGTTAACGCAGTCTTTTACCAGTTTCGAATTTAAAGTATTCGAGTTCAAGGCGTTAAGAGCTGCCTGGCTATCTGAGTAAATCAGAATTAATTGATTTATGTAGTTTCGTTGACGGTTGGCCTCCACACATTCTATAATGGCGTATACCTCCGCTTGGAATATGGTAGCATGTTTACCCAGATTCAAGCTTTTGCTGAATTTCGGGCTAATGCCAAATATTCCACATCCTACATTCTCACCCATTTTGGACCCGTCTGTAAACCAGATCAGGCTTCCAGCCTTGCAAGTGATGAGGTTGTTTGACCAATCCTCTCTGCTCGGCAGTTCCACTGTGTAATTCCTTGTGAAATTACACTGTGGAAGCATGACGTCTGTTGTCATAGCTAGTTGATCGTGTTCAAGTACTGATTCGTGTAGCGATCTCAGTGCTTGAGAGCGCCAGTTTGCTTTGCCAGTGCTGTTTGTTCTGTACATGCTTGCCTTCGCCTCCTTCGCAATGAATAGATGAAGTGGCGGTAGGTTAAGCAGGGCATTTAGAGCAGCTCCTGGGGTTGTGGACATGGCCCCTGTTGATATGAGGCATGCAAGTCTCTGCAAACCATTAAGTTTGTTAATGACTGTCACTTGAGTTGTTTTCCTCCACCATACTACGCAGGCATACGTTATTATCGGCCTGACTATGGCGGTGTACAACCACAGGGCGATTTTAGGGTTTAAGCCCCTTTTCTTCCCTGCTAAGCGACAGCATATTCCTAAAGCTATTTTAGCCTTTTGGATCACATTGTTAATGTGAGTGTTCCAGGTCAGTCTCTGGTCGATAGTTACGCCCAGGTACTTGACTTCGCTGGAGAATGGTATGAGAGTCCCCTTTACAGTGGGCGTTACAAGTTTGTCCAACTTACGCTTCCTAGTAAAGGGGACTATTGTTGTTTTACTCGGGTTAACCGATAAATTGTTTTCTGTGCACCATGTGTTAATAATGTTCAGAGATCTTTGTAGTATAGATGATACCGTGCTGTGACAGGGGCCGACAACACAAGCCACCACATCGTCAGCATAGCTATGTACATCTAAGTCTCTTGTAGAGGCTTCAACCAGCAATTGGTCAACAACGTTTGCCATAGAAGTGGCGATAAAACGCCTCCTTGCGGGCACCCTTTAGTTGTTTTGAAGCTCTTTGTAGTTCCGTGTAAGGTAACACTGATAGTTCTGTTGAGGATGAATTCGATCCAACGAGTAGTTGTTTCGTCAATCCCTTTCGCCTTCATTCCCTTGGAAAGGGCGTCTATGGTGACGTTGTCGAAAGCTCCTTCAATATCAAGGAAAGCACATAGGGCTATCTGTTTATCTTCCAAAGCCCTTTCGATCCTGTCCGTTAGTTCTAACAGAGCAGTTTCTGTAGATTTTCCTTTTTGGTAAGCGTGTTGCTTCGGATGCAGAGGGTTATCCCTTAATGGTCCATCCCTGATGCATTCGTCAATAACCTTTTCCATACTCTTGAGTAGAAAGGAGGTAAGGCTTATTGGTCTGAAGGACTTTGGTTGAGAGTAGTCCTTCTTACCGGCCTTTGGGATAAAACAGACTTTAACCATAGTCCATTTCTCTGGTATATATCCCCAGGCAAAGCTTGCTCTGAAGATTTTGATTAAAATAGGGATGAGTATAGTCTTCCCTTGCTGCAGAAGAGCTGGGAAGACATCGTCATCCCCTGCAGATTTAATTGGCTTGAATGAGTCTATAGCCCATTCTACCTTGTTCGGTCTAAAATACCTCGCCGCTCTTCTCCAGTCTTCATTTGAAGGCCTGGTGAGGCGGATATGAGGAGTATTTTGTACGATGTTATCTGGTGCCATCACCGAGCCAGGGAAGTGTGTAGCCGCCAGAAGTTTCAGGGTTTCTTCCGCTGATGCAGTGAAGGCACCGTCTGGTTTCTTTAAGAATCCCAGTTGATTTGTAGGCGATTTGGATAAGACTTTGTGGATTCTGGCTCCTTGAGGGACTTTAGTAATCTCCTCGCAGAACTTCCTCCATGACAGTCTTTTCGCCTTTCGGATTTCTTTATTATAGGTAGTTAAAGCTTTCCGATACCGATCCCAGTCGTCAGTCGATTTAGCCTTATTAAACAACCTACGTGATTCTTCCCTTAAAACATCGAGCTTTTTGTTCCACCACGTCACTTTTCTATCCCTCACAGTTCTTAGAGGGCAGCTCTCTTCGTAAGAGGCTGTAATGGCTTCCGTAACTTGAGCAACAGCATAATCCAATGTTTCAGGGGAGCGTATGGTTTTAGGGAAGTCTTGGATTCTATCCTGGAGCTTTATTCTGTACAAGTCCCAGTCCGTGGCTTTTGCATCCCTAAAAGTGATGGTTTCGCAAATGTTGGATGTATTCAGTGCGAATTTAATTAGTCGATGATCAGACATAGATGGTTCATCACTGACATGCCAATTGGTTATCAGCCTGGCAGTGTGAATAGTAGCGAGAGTTACATCAAGAACTTCCTTCCTCGATCTAGTTACAAAGGTCGGTTTACATCCCTCATTAACTATTTGGAGGCGGTTAGTTAGTACAAAATCATGAAGCAACTCACCTCTGTCGTTGATGTCAGTGCTGCCCCAGTTGGTATGGTGGGCGTTGGCGTCACACCCAATGAGAAGCTCGGCATTGTTGGCATAGGCGTACTCGACTACCTTTGCAAGCTCCTCGGATGGGTCGGTATTCGTCCCGTCCAGGTATGCCGAGCACACGATGAGGCGTCCATTTCCGCTCTTGACATTAACATAAGCTGCAATCAGGTCATCGCTGCACAGGCCTGGTATGCATAAGAAATCAATATTATTATTGAAAAGTATACACGCTCTTGGTTTGACTCCTCCGATATGGTGTACGACCTTACCTGCAGAGCCCAGTCCAGACACCGTGTTAGTATTAGCCAGCCACGGTTCCTGAATAAGAGCAATGTGAAGGTTCTTCTGTGTGAAGTGTTTTTCCAGAACAGCCGTGGCTGCTCTGGCATGGTGCAGGTTGATCTGCACCACTTGTGTGTTTGTGTGTGTCTGTGTTATGGTGTGTTTGTGTTGTGTTAGTGTTGTGTGTTTGTGTCGGTGGGTGGGTTAAGTGGCGTTATTCGACCCGCTTGGCTTCTGGGCTGTAGGGCAGCCCCGAGGTTTGGCCGGTCGGCTCTCCACTCCCGATCGATTGGGACGTGTAGCCCTTTTCGTCGGTGGTGCTCCGAGGGGGCGGTTCCTGACGCCCTGGCCTCCAGGTTTCGGCTTGGCGTTTTGCCGCTTTGCCGTTTTACCAGAGACCTGGACGCTCGGCCCCGCCCTAGGAGCGTGTTGAGCAGGTGGCAGAATCCCTGCGCTAGATTGGCTAGTTCCTGCCACCTGCTCAGCCCTCGCCGGCGTATTATCGCCGCGAATGCGAATCCAGACTTTGCGAAAGCCTAGTTGCGGCCTGCAGTCTAGCTTGCGCAAGGCTTCTACAGAGGCATCATCGATAGAGAGGGCGGTCGTGATTCCGTCCCTTTCTTTCTTGACGCTCAGCACATTCCACAAGCCAGTCTGCAGGTCGTTTTGTTTTTCCAGGAGATTGAGGGCATCTCTTGGAGTTTTCAGGACATCTTCTGTCTTGAAGTGGAGGATCCCAACCTTAGCTTTTGGCAAGTCCTTCTCGTTAATGAACGAGAGTTCCGCCTCTGGCCACGGCTTTAGTGTCCCCACTTTTTCTTCAAGCCATTTCAGGCTGTAGTCGTTTTTAATTACGACTTGCAGCCATCCTGGCTTGAAAGTGCAGCCCTCAATTCGAATTTTGAATTCGGGGGCTTTGGGCATAGGGGCGTTAAGAATCGCCCTCAATATGTCCTTGTAAAGGAGCCCCAATTGCGCGTCCGACATGGGCTCCTTGTTACGGATTCCCACCCGGATGTTAGTTAGGGCATCCTTAAAAGACATAGCGCTTGTCTCAGGCGGTGGTCCGACCTGAGTTGCGGACGGCTCATCAGGGATCATTGGAATTGACCCTGACTTTTCGTCCACACGCGTAGTCTTTTTGACATGATCCTTTGGCGACTCGTCCTCGGATCGGGATCGTTTTACCGGCCTCTTCCCCGAGGACATATCGGCCATTAGACCAGTCGAAGGAGTATGCGCACTTGCCAACCGCTCCGTGACCAGCTTGTAGGCCTCAATGGGGTCCATACCGCCAGCCTTGAGGCGCCGCAGGCGCTTACGCGCTGCTCCTGTCAACCGTCGTTTCCTGGGACTGAGGTCAGTTCCCGACGGCACTTCCGAGTCCATCTCAGTAGGCCTCGTGCCATCGTTTGCCGACTCCAGCTCAGGAGGGTTGAGTTCGGTGTCCAAGGTGACTAGGGAGTCTCCCTCAGAACCGAGCAAGAGAGCAGTCAGATCGGGAATTGACCCAGTCAGACTACTCGAGAGTTCCGGACGTTCGTCATCGTCCAGAGATGGAGTATTTTTTTTAAAAAGGTGTAGATCCATACAGTTCCCACGAGAAGCTAGGGAAATAAACAGTCCACCTGGGCAGAGCCCCGCTTGCCCAGGTAAGGCGAAATTACTACTCCAGGATTGCCATCTCCCTGGAGAGACACCGATAGGAACCAAGCTCCCCCTTGGCCACGCATCCCTCGGCTCGGTACGTATGACACCTTGGATTGGGTTTTGCTGATTATTCGCCACCACTGTAAGTGATTCCCCTACCCATGCCATAAGTAATGACACACGTAAGAGAGCCACCTACAGTGGCGCCCAGGATGCACCGTCCCCCCCACTGTTCTTCCCAGCGAATCCCTACATACAGCCGCATATAAAATGCAGATGCATACATGCATGAACTGGGACGAACAGCAAGAGAGCACACGTGGAGGTTATCTAGCACGCACCCCCCAGTTTATCTAACCTGGAATTTTGTTCTACCTGTGGGCTTTGATGCCTATTGCGGTAACTCTGTGCAGATGATAAGGGTGAAACAGATCCATGAGTGCAGGACTTAAGGATTTTAGATGCTTCGTTTTGAGAAATCAACTGAGATTTAATTGTCGGTAAAAACTCGTAAAACCCGTTGAATGCGTCAGTTGGGTGGATCATTTTCATTGTGGCGAGAGGCGCATAGATGAGAGCGCGACCTATTGGCCAGCGGATTAATTTCCTCTTTATAGCTTTATATTTTCGCTCACTTAGGGATACAGGGGTATTTTCGCTGAAAATGTGGGCAAGGTCAACTGTGGGCATCGCAAAGCGAAGTCGACATTCATCGTCTGACGATATCCTGCTCCCGAATAGGTCCTCGTAATTGACGGAGTTTACGAACCAGGATTTCCAATCGTCGGGATATAACGCGTCAATCTTCCTGACGAATTGGTTGTATGCCAGCTCTTCATCAGGAGGGGGATCCCAGTTGGCGAGATCGCTCATGGTAGTGCGTTCCAAGATCTGTGAACGACAAGGCAGATTTATAACTCAGCCCATAGCGTAATGTATATTACACCGGCTAGCTAGCCGACCTCTGGTCTGTTTCCCGGTCGACGTTACGCCGGCTACACAGCCGAAGTCTCGTCGGCTTCCCAGCCGACGTCGCGTCAGCTACCGAGCCGACATTATGTCGGCTGCCTAGCCGACATTATGTCGCCTGCCTAGCCGACATTAAGTCGGCTGCCTAGCCGACATTAGGTCGGCTGCCTAGCCAACATATGATTATGTTTGCTGAATATGCAGCCGACATTAACTCCGTTTGAGTGTAAGGAGGCTAGGTGGTATGCAGTACAGATCAATATCTGCGAGGATGTATGTATCAGGGGGCTTACCCCATTGCACATGTAGTAGCGAGTCTGCCGTCCTGAGTGCGGGCATTCGCAACAAGTGCACATCCTATCGATGAAATTAATCACTTATAAATACTTTCACTTAATAAATAGAATGCTCTTACCTCATTTACTTCGTGAAGAGCCATTTTCGTAGTGCACTAAAGTATTTTTATTTATATTTATTTATTTATTTTTAAACACACTGCTCACTAGCAAAGTCAAAGACGTACTGACGAAAAAGCTAACCGGCGATGGCGCCAAGACGAACAACTGTCACTTCGTAATAAAGTACGTGAAATGGGGGTAGATACACACTGCAAATGCGCAAAGTTCAAGGGGGTTATCTCACAGTGGGTCGAGCGTAGGCTCGAACACCTAAATAGCAGGGTTATTATCCATTGCAAGGTTTTAATGGACACTTATGGATTATAATCGATAATAACTCAAAGCATCCGGCTATTTACCCAACACTAGAAGCAGCTGATAATAATGTCAAAGTCAAAACTGACATTGACAACTGTCAGCTCTCTCTTGTTCTATCCGGGTGAATGTAATCGTAAATTGGGTACAAAATTCACAAATTGTATGAAAACAAGGAAGTGTTCAAGGTTTTTATCATCTGTTGGACTTTACACTTAGTGGAAATAGTAAAATTTGTGAATGAAGTCTGCTCATAAACTTTACAAAGTTATCATGTGTCTAAATCCTGGAGCTCTTCTGTCTATTGCGGCTAAAGAAAAGTGTATTGCTAACTTAAATGAGTTACCGTCTTTTAATGTTAGAGGTGGTCTAACGAGTAGCAGTGCTTCGGTTTTAGTACCTATTTGTATCGATAGAGGAGAAGTATGTCTTTTGTATACCTTGAGGTCAACCAAATTGAGCTCTCACAGTGGTCAGGTGTCATTTCCTGGGGGCAAAATAGATAAGAATGAGAGCGTATATGAAGCAGCCCTTCGCGAAACAGAAGAGGAAATAGGCGTTCCCGCCAAAGATATCGAAATTTGGACCAAAATGAGTGAAGTCCAGGGTCGAGATGCGACTGTATTGATCACACCCGTTGTTGGCAAAATTAAGAACTTTGATATCGAGAAGTTGACACCAAACGAAGCCGAAGTAGCGGACATATTCACTATTCCCATGAAAGTTTTCTGTGATCAAGAAAACCATGGCTGTTATATGTACAACAAAATATCTATACCTGTATTTGATGGTGGCAAGCACAGAGTGTGGGGTATCACTGGAATGATAACACACCTTTTCTTACAATCATTTTTACCTAATTACCTTTATTATCCAGACTTTTTAAAAAAACAATACAAATTAAATGAACTAATGCCTGCTAAACTATAGACAATTTTCATAAAATAGAATACAGGGAAAGGTTAAGAATAAGGAATAAAGATTTTCTTAAGTAAAATATGAGGTGAAAGCAACAGATAAAAATAGATAGGTACAGAAGACGATCTACATACAAAGTGCACTCAAGCAACACATAGACACCGCTCAGGCGCTCATGGATATAATCTCGGCTCAATAGCCCAGTTGCACTCATACAGTTTGGTGCAACGCGCTGACCCTAGCGTGATCGCCTAGCGTAGGTATAAAAAGTGAAGTACATACATGAGATTGACTTCTGTACCTATCTATTTTGTGGTCAAAGTGACCACTAATCATTTGGTACATACAGCTGAGAGCATTATATTGTCCATGGTAACAGTTTGACATTTACATTGCCTACAAATTAGATGTATGTAAAGCTAGTGATGGCTATTTTTTCTAGTTCAAGTGTTACCAATGACAAGCAGTTCAGATATATATCTATAATGTGTAAAATACAAGAAATAATTAGATTTAGTGGATCAAGTACAACAAACAATGTACATAAATTAACTTAAGTTTGTGTGAAGTGTAATTAAACTAGATCCGAGTAATTCATTTTTTTTTAACTAATTTATTTAGTTTAATTTGTTAATTGTTGTTAATGTTGTTTTTTTTTTCAATAGATGAATTATTTTAAATGCGACTTAATTTAATAATTTATTGTGATCTTTAGATATTAGTGATACTATTTATGCCTGATTTAATTTAAGTTACTAGCTAAATTAGCACAGGAGAAGGGGCACAGGTTTAAAGCTGTTAATTCAGAGTGAGTTAAAAACTATTTAATTAAGAAAAAACCGGTCAAGTGTGAGTTGGACTCGCGCCCTGAGGGTTCCGTACAAACTTACCTATGTAAATGGTTCATTTCCCGTTCCAAACCGCAAAACTCTTTTTTTTAATGTACTTAGCAATCAATTTTCAGTATTCAGATTTATTCCTATACTTGTGTTATAAGACCTTGCTTTATGCAAAATTTCACGATTCTGGGTCAAAGAGAAGTACCCTAGAATTTTGGTTCCCTTAGAGTGTTGAAATGTACGTTTTTTGCCACATAAACCGATGTATCTTTTTTCTTGTTTGAATTTTTTACAGCTTCAAAAGTCCGCAGACTTCAGTATATGGTTTTAATTTCAACTCGATACCACCATGCGTTCCCGAGATAAAGGGTCTTGACAGACAGACAGACGAATGGACGGATAACAAAGTGATCCTATAAGGGTTCCGTATTTTTCTTTTTGAGGTACAGAACCCTAAAAACTACTCTTCAGTATCGATAAAATGAGTTAGGCCACTGTCATCTGGCTCTCATAATCACATCTCAACCCTTGCAGTATGTAGTCTGTCAGTATGTATTTTTTTTGTATTAGTACATATTCAAAGGGATGAATAAACCATTAAATTGTAAGTCAAGTGATAAGATTCTGTTGTATAGTTGTAATATAAGGTACCTATCTCTGTGGTGATATGATAATGACTTTTTAAGTAGGTATGTTTAGTGATAAGTACACACAGTGTATTACATAATGTATGTGAGACATATTCCTAGTTATCTAATAAAAAATATGAATGTAATTATTGGTAGTTTAATTCATACAATGGGGTATCTTGAGCGGTCTTGATTTTTTTATTCTATAACTTTTGTGAATGTTGGTATTAAGCTTGTCTTCTACCAGCGATTGTGAAAGTCTACTCAACGTGTAGAAATTAGGTAGGAACCTTCTTACGCCTGTTTTCCAAAGAGATAGAGAGTTGCCTACATACTAGTTTAGACATCCACCACTTTCCCAATAGGTATTTGAGTGGGTTTTGGCTTTTTGCTACATTTATTTTGCTTTTTGACAGGCCTGTTGGTCTAGTGGTTAGTGTTCCTGACTGCTATGCCGGAGGTCGTGGGTTCGATTCCCACCCAGAAGAAATGTTTGTGTGATGAGCACGATCATTTGTTCTGTGTCTGGGTGTAATTTATCTATAATATTTAGAAATATATAAGTATGTTTATCAGTTGTCTAGTACCCATAACACAAGCTCTGCTTAGCTTGGGACTAGACGGCGCTGTGTGATAGTTGTGAAATATTATTTATATGTGGGCCCAGCCTCGGTCATTGTATTAACGGGGTTTCCCCGTTTATACAATGGCGATTGGCAGAGGCTGGGCCCACATGTAAACGTAGCATTAGAAAATAAGGGCCGACGCTGCGTTACGCGGGCGCTCGCGGCAGGCAACCGTCGCGTAGACACGCGCGGTTTCCGTGGGACCGCAACGGGTCCCGTTGCAGATGCAATCAGGCTGCCCGCGACGGGTATCTGCGCGGGCTCCCGCACGTAAAACGCAGCGTTCGGCCCAAAAATAGTTCACTATGTGTGCTTTACATTGAAAGCATAGGTTCCCCGTAGAATTTCTCCTATGTTTTGCGAATAAAGCAATTGTATGCACAGATTACTAGGGTAGGTAAACATCCTAGGGCAGAAAAGTTATCTCATCCAACCAAATCCTGAAGATTTGAGTAGATAACGTAACTAATTAAACAAATACTAATCAGTTGCACGCACATGCCTTGCGAAACGTATTCATCAGGCGCTGGCTGGAATTAATTACTTGTTAAGTATGCTGTATTATAAAAAGTTACTACAGTACTTAGTAATAGAAATACTATACCTACTGCAAACTACAGCAGTAATCAAGTGGCACAGCCACAGCAGGAAAATATTAAGAAAAACGTAGTATGTAATGCTGTAGGTACCTACTTGATCCAGTATATACCTACAGATTTGCATAGGTAGTTAATTACTATACTTAGCGTACTTACGTAAAGGGTTGTGAAGGCTGACGCAGTGGTGGGTCTAGTGTTCAGAAGGCTTCCCTCGTCATAACTGGATTGGTGGCTCAATACCCCAAATTCCTTAGAACTTGCTTAGGATCGCCGCACACCGGCTACAACCACAAAACGCCGTCACTGACATATTTCCTGTAGGTTTCATACATTTTATATGAATTCACCACACAAGGTTGACACCGGTGGCCGCCACATGCTACAAATCGCCGCGCTCGCTTTTTGTGGCCAGAACTGACCACTAAACGCCGTTGCACGCCATTAGCGCATTTAAACCTTCTTCGTCAGAGTCCATTATGATACTGAGCGTATGGGTTAAAAAAAGTAAAGCCGCTTCGTTTCTAGCTTCTTGTGGCGGCGTTTGTGGCGACACATAGAGTTGGGGTCGTAGAAAATTATAATTATTTTAACAGTGACCCGGCAGCGGCAGGGGGATTAAGGACCACTCCATAGTTTTATTTGATCGCAGACCTGAATATATGGTTTTAATTTCAACTTGACACCTCCACGCGTTCCTCAGATAAAGGGTCTTGAGCTTTGACAGACAAACAGACGGACACCAAAGTGATCCTATATAGTCTAGTCAAATTAGCAAAAAGATTGGACCTAATTCGTGTAGTTGTAATTTTTTGTGGAATCATTAGAAGACATGAATATAAGTCTTCTCTGAGTTTGCACCATTCCTGTTATGTACGGAACATCTTCTAATATTAGGTTTTAACATTAAAGTCCCAAAATTTAAAAATTTCATAAGTATTTAGTTGTGGTAAGTTTAGATATATGTAGATACCCCTTTGGTGTATAATTACTTTTCACGAAAAAAGTGTGAGGTGTATGAAACACTAATAAATCATTATTTTTATTTTGCGGCTCAAGGGAAATTTAGCCAGTTGGTGCAAACTCATAATAAGCTTTTTAAAGCATCCTATACACCCAGTTATTTTTGCACCCTTTTGCACCCCTAGGAAAACAGCATTTTACAATATTTGTAGATTGTACTTCGGGGCAAATTAGTGTAGTCATGGATTTTTTAATATATAATGTATTCTATACATAAAACATTCGCACGTAATAAAAATAAGAAATATATAACTGGAAGTTTATGTAGAGTTAACGTGAATACATACTGCGACTCGTGGCACTCGGAGGGCGAACGCGGGGTCGCGCGGCGCGCGCGCGGCGGGGTCGAGAGTAAGTAAGTGCGTGCATGTATATGCGTTTAGATCATTTTTGTGGCAAGAAGCGATCCCTGCGCTATACAAATTAATAACTATAATTTCCTCTATTTTATTAGCTGTGTTGTGAAAATGGATTATGGAGTGTATTGCATTGTTTGTCGTGACCTCCCGACCTGCCCCTGTATTAAGTTTTTATTTAACAAGAAATTATGATAATCATATCAATTCTCTGTCGATCTTTATTTCTTTCTATACCTCAAAAGGAAAAAACGGAATCCTTATAGAATCACTTTGTTGTTCGTACGTCTGTCTGTCAAGTCCCTTTATCTCGGGAACAAGTGCAAGTATCAAGTTGAAATTTAAACCGTATACTCAAGACTGCGGTCCCTTAAAGCTGTGTAAAAGTAAAAACTTCTAAGTTAACGAATAAAAAAGATACCGGCATTTACGTCGCAAAAAAAAAATATATTTCGACACTCAAGGGAATCATAAAGGTACTTCCCGTTGACCTAGAACCCTGATATTTGGCATGAAGCAAGTCTTATAGCATAAGTATAGGAATAATTGCCGCTGGCAAAAGCTAGATATTTATTTTATATAAGTTAGTTATTACGGAACCCTCAGTGTGCGAGTCCGACTCGCCCTTACCCAGTGTCTTTTCAAAACTCCACATTTTTTATACTAATATTTTTTTGTTCCTATCTTACCCGATGCCGTAGAATAATCAGCGCTGTCACACGGTTTATAGTTCTAAAGACAACCGAAATACAACTAATTTATTTGAAACTAGCTGTGACTGCGAATTTGTTCGCGTGGACTACAGGATTTTGAATTTTTTTTTTTTTCTAAAATAAAAGTAGCTCATGTTACTCCTTATTACATCAGCTAGGTACTTGCCAAAAAAAGTCCCGTCAAAATCAGTCTAGCCATATCAGAGATTAGCCCGGACAAACAGACAGACAAAAATTGCAAAAAATGTTATTTTGGTGTAGACTCTGACTAACGAAAGATGGCAAAACAAAAAGGAGGCCGTATTAAAAAAAATTGAAGCTGTTCACCCTAGCTGTACGCCACTTAAACGGGGTTGATACGTTTGATTATTCATGAAAATAATAAGTATGCGATATATATATGTTGCATGTTTATTTTACAATTAAACATGTGCTGCTTATTTAGCCGCGATATTCAATGCCGCCAAAACTCAAGCATGTCCGTTCACTGCCAAAAGCAGCCTGATCACCTTGGCACCTGCTTTTTAGAATGTATCCTTGGAGTGTATCGACCGCCTTCAGCTCTTGGGAGTTGAAATTTCCTTAAACTTTGGGCAGTTCATTGAGCACAAAGCTACGGTAGCTGCTAGGAAACTCGACATTCATGCAAAGGTTAGATGGCACTCAGTGGCGGATTAGCCATGTAGAAAGAGTAGCAAATGTTACAGACCCCCCCATTTTGGAGCCCCGCGCGTTCAGGGATCCCGCATTTTTGAACATAAAAAAAAACTAGTCAAAATATTGGTGCTGCGTGAAACCTAAATACAGCTGATTTTTTGGATGTGATGAGATAGTCACTTTACTTCAGACTATCCTGCAAGCAAACTACAGAATAGAAGATCTCTTAGAATTTATCCCATCATCGTACTTTTTACGCAAGTGATCTTAAAATCCACGGAGTTATTGGTGAATAAAAGCTTTGTTCAAGCTTATTTTAGGAAGGGTAGCTTTAGCCAGCAGTTTCTAGCAGCGCTAGCTAAAACCACTTAATTTTAATATGTGTAGGTTAAGCTCAATCTTAATAACAATACTAAGAATAAGCTTAAACAAGGTTTTTAGGGAATTACATATTTTGTGTGTCTATGTGAATATTACATTACCTGTGCATAGTGACATTTGGCTCTGAAACGTGGTCGTTCACAATGCGCCTCATCAGATGGTTTTAAGTAAACAAAGAGCAATGGAGAGGAAGATAAGCTTAAGTGGCAGTAAGCTGGGTACATTGCTCGCAGAACAGATGACCGATGGGGCCGAAAGGTTCTGGAATGGCGACCGGATACCTGAAGACGTAACGTTGAAAGGTCTCGCAACAAGGGTAACCTTTTGTTTAGTAAGGTTCACGTGAATTCGATGGAGGCGTGATAAACTGGACAGGCCGTTGTGGTGACATAGGAAAAACCTTTGTCTAGCAATGGAAGCTTTTCAGCTGAAATGATGATGACTATCGAAGTTGGCATGTTGATGAGATCAATCTCTCAGAAAGATTACTCCACTTAAAAATTGGCTAAATCTGACTACTTAAAAGAAAAATAAATGTTGCATTCTATTAGTAAATCTTACTGTACAGCTTTTCTGTATAAATTCACAAAGGCTTCGCCATCAGCATCGAAAAGACTCCTTAATTCTGTATTACTTGTTAGAAGAAAACCTAAAACGTCCTAAGCAAAATTCTAATCATTCGGGGTATGCAAAAAACGATCATCATCTAGGTTTTCCAAAAGTACTAAATTAATTAGTATCTTACTACGAAATTAATTGATTAGTAGTAGGGGCCCCTTGGTCGAATTAGCAATAGACTCCGCGTCGGTTTAATCCGGCACTGACGGCGCTTCATACCAGGACAACATCGAATGTTATACAAAGCACAGGTCCAATCATTTGTGGAGCCAGTGGGTCTTTCAATAAACACTTCCCTGGAATCTTTAAATTTGAATAAAACAAATTGTTTGTTATCGATTTTTTTTTTATTAATTTGGATGGCCGATTGATGTCATTATGTATGCAATACATTATCGTTCAAATGTCCGCCGCTACTTTGCTAGATAGCGCGCATACGAAATATACAACTTTTCATGTACTGTTTTCATTATTAGGAGTTTCGTCTACTCATTGCCGAAACCTATTGAAAAGTATAATACACCGTGTGAGTAATATTACAATTATTAAATAGTCAAAAAGTATCAAGTTTTTATAATAGTAATTAAAAAACTAACCTAGAAATGATATTATTGTATCCAACCGTCGCATTTTATCTGCATGCTTTTAATTTAATTCACTTTTTGCGTCTTTAAATTTGTCAATTATATTAAATAGTAGCCTTTCCATCGAACTAGTGATTGTTTATGGCATTATTTTACGCAAAATGGGTATAATAAGATGCAGGAAAACAATTTTGACAATTCTTAATTTTTTTAAATGCTGCCATACATAACGTTTGATTAATAATTCGTTGTTTTCTTTCGATGGTCAAACTCTATGTACCGTACCTATATATATTCATATGCACGTAGTAAATAGCAGTTACTTCAATATTACAAACAGATACCTACTCCAATTTTATTTATATGTATGTATAGAAGATAAATAAAGGACATGCTTGCAGGACACTCTCGTTTTTTTTGTTTAAACATAGACGGTTTTTTTAACTGTTTTTTTTTAATAAAAACAAAATTAGGTTTCTTTACTAACACTTACTAACAGAGCATTTACAATCAGAAAGTACTCCTTCCTCGTAAAATACATCCCACAACACTCATAAGTAATGAATACGCTTATCTCTTCTTGTCAGTTTATTATTCCGTGTCGCGCGCTTGTCACTTCCATGGCGTAATAGTTCTTTGGCAATTAAGACAACACTAGAAAAACGTATGTTCCTTAAAAAAATGCTAATTTTTTATAGGGTGCAAATATAAAGGAAACCAAATTAATGTAATTGTGATTTTTTCAAAACTACTTAAATTTCCCCCGAAGTACAGAGGCATAAAAACGTGTAAAACTAATTTCCATACGTCGCACTGGGGTGCAAAATCAATCATGTACTTAGGTCGAAATGTATAACACTTTCCTCAGTTTACAAAACTACACAATTTTCCCCAATGCCGCAATGGCCAAAAATAATATTTTTATTTTTTTCTAATGCTGCGTTGGTCGAATTAAAATAATTAAAATGCAATAATGTAGGTTGAGGTTTAATATACCATAAAAAAAAAATGGTGAGCACACCTATATTCTCTGGTTAGTTATGAGCAATAAACAGTTTTCACCCCCTTCCGTAGGGGTGCCAAATGATTTTTTTTTTTATACTCTATTTTTCACTCATACAATACCATCAGAAACGTTTTTGCCTCTCCAGAGAATTTATTCCAATCTTTATTAAAAAATGACCTAATTTGACTAGACTATATAAGGGTTACGTTTTTCCTTTTGAGGCACGGAACCCTAAAATAATGTGATTTGTCATGAGGAGTGGAAAGAAAACGTTAAGAAATATTTTTAATTGTTTTTATTATTGATTAAGTACCAACAAACAAGCAGCCTAGGCTCCTCACAAGATTTGTAAATAAATCTCGCAACTGACTCACAGTAATTTACCTACGGCGGTGGTAATTCGTAGCACGGTTTCTTGTCTATCATGGGGAGATTGTACTTCTTCAGAAAATGTATCCTACATCGATAGACGCACCAATTCGTGTACCTTACCATGTCGGTGCCACAGACCGGGTCGTATTGAGACGTGCAATAATAACAGTCCAATGGGGACCACCTGGGTGGTTTTTCACATTCTGCCAAAGTGACCAGAAATATTGATAGCAGCAGAAACATGGATACTGAAACAATAATGACATTAATTAATAATACATAGTACATTATGATCTATGTGTGTAATGTTAGTGATTACCGACGAGGCGGTATTTAAACCCGAGCCGTGGCGAGGGTCTTAAGAGAGCCGAGAACGGTAATCATTAATTACTCACGTGTGTCATACGACGTTTTTAAATACACTTGTAAAGAAAATAACTATAAAACAAGTAAACTTTTGTGGCGGTAAAAATCTGTTTTCATATGCGCGCCCATATTTTTTAAATTTAACTTTCAATACACTCACTGAAATGAATAATCAGGGGTTGACCGGTGACTCGTGGAGGACGACCTGCGCCCATCCTGATACGATACACGTAACATAATTATGGCGGGGGAGAGGTTGAACAATAAGGTTTTAACTAGGTACATTGTAGCTAGTGTTGCCAGGTCTGTTTGGATAAAAATCGGGACAAATGGTAAAACAAATCGGGATTTAGGGTTTTAGATCGGGACAAATTTTTTTTTCAATAAAGATTTTTTTGGATGGGAAATCGTCCAATGACTTCTTCCCTTCTGGGGTGGAACAAGAGGGCATGTGAAATTTTTACTGAGTAAAACCCAGACTTCTTCAGTCGCTCTATGAGTTTCAGGGTTTTTGATTTATCGGGACATTTAGCGTCCCGATCAGGTGTAAATCGGGACGCGTCCTCAGACCCATAAAAATCGGGACATCCCGCGCAAATCGGGACGCCTGGCAACACTAATTATAGCACTAGTGTGTAATGGTAATCAAAATGTCACAGTTTGGTAAGAAGGGTCATTATGTACCTAAGTGCACTGCAATAAGAGTCACTTTCTGAGCTTGAAAATTATTTTTTCATTACTCATACTCTGAAAGTAGGTCTGAAGTTATTGTTGATGATAGTTATAAGATTTATTTGTTCAACTATTTCTTTAAAATACTTTATTTTTAAAAGATTACAATTAATTTCTAATTTTTTATTAATGAGGCTGAATAGCTGACCAGCCGCAGAAAAAAAAAAACAAAATGGCGGGAAAATGGCAATCAGTCGTTGGTTTTTTCAAGTTTTATCTTACTTACTTATCAGATTAAAATAGTGATTTAACGCCTAATTTCATAAGAGAAGAGGCTAAAGCAGGAGTGGAATACCTTTTACCGCCTAAATCAGAAGAAAGATACCTACTTAAAATCATAAGTACGACTCAGGTTTTACAAACTTTTTATTTTATTTTTAGTTTCTTCGTATTCGTAATGAAAAGCACAGTGTTTACCTCGGGGTGAAAGTAACCCATTTAACCCCTCGAATTAGCGACCTCACTCCGCTCGGCCGCCAACTCCTTCTCTGGACGAAATGACTTACTTTCACCCCTAGTGTAACAATGTACTATTATAGCATACACTTGCCTGTAACTGTTACCTTCAAAAGTATGCAAGTGCTTAGATACTTATTACTACTTATTACTTGCATACTTGTGCTTGCAGAACTTGTTGTGGTACCATCAAAGACACTTCCGCCTGACCACCACTAAGTTCATTTTTGCTTGCACTCGAAACGAAAAATTCAAAGGGTTTGACGATTCAAACGAATTTTTTTAAAGTGATCAGGCAGAAATGACCGCGATGGTACATTGATATTTCTTGAATGCCATAGTGTCATACGCCATGGTTTAAGACACTATGGCATTATACATTTACGTATGAAAGCACGGATATCTATGTATGAAAGTTACAGCAAGTAATTTATCTTGCATACCATTGCGCCATAACAAATTCTAAATGGTATAGATAGACGGTATTGTTGGCTACTTGCATGATTTTGTGCTAGTGCCTGAAGGGTAATCAAAATTTCACTATTTAGTACCTAGTAGGTACCTACTACTAATTTTAGGTTTTATTTATCTTGCTTTTGTGCCAAATAAACGATTACCTATGTATTATATTTTAAGTCTTTTTGAATAGAGAGCGAGTTTCGAAATTATCAGTCTGCGGGCCGCAACTGAGAAATCATCAGTCTGCGGGCCGCAACTGAGAAATTATCAGTCTGCGGGCCGCAACTGAGAAATTCCATGTGGAATACTGGATATTACCTAGATACTTTGTCCGGAATCAAACCCAGGAACTCATAATCAGCCGCCTAGCCGTAGCTCTATAGTACGATCGAGGTAGTCACAAAGTCTGATTCAAGTAAAAAAACATTCGTGCTCATGGCATGCAATGTGCTTTCTTTCGAAGATGACTCTTCACCCTAGAGCGGGACAAGTCATTGAATATTTTCTCACCTTAAAAAAAATCGATACTTAAGTTGATGGTAATGAATTTGGATCTCGATTTTTATATTCAAGTATAACATAGGTAGGCGTAGAAGTAGGTAGAGTTTTAATTAGATACTTACATTATGTACGACCCTCGTGCATTGTGCCGGTGCTTTTAGTATATTTCAGTGCTTTGCTGATAAACATAATGTACATTTGTAATTCCTCAAGCATATTTAAAATATGATTGGTAAGTATTTTGATGCAAGTCATTGTAATTGCAGCCGCAGTTGAATTCACACCCGAGCGAAGGTGAGGTCGTTCTGGAGTCTAGAACTGTAATGACAAAGATTCGAAACCAGCCTGATACAATAAACATAATAAAGGTGTCTTCGAAGATAGAGTGAACAGGCTCTAAATATTCTAGTGCGCATCACCATTAACGATCGCATCACTGCTTAACTGCTTACCATCAGGTGGGGGCTCAGTCAAGCACTGGTTAATATCATTTTAATTTAAATGTGGCATAGCCTTACTGCCGCACTTTTCCGTGCTAGTGCGAAATGCACTTCATTGGGTAGGACCAGTTGTCGAGTAAACGGTGGTAAACGTGTAGAAAAATAATTTTATTAAATATGGGTCCATCCAGATATATTACGTGGGTATAGGTAGTAGGTAGACATACATGTCATAGATATAGGAAAGGAGTTCCTAAAGTAGAGTCTGTCTAAATGTCAAACAACTTAGATAATTAGTCAACACTAGTTCAATCATTCAGGTTGACTAAGAGATCTTTATTATTGTTTACTAACAGAAGATCCCTTTAAAAAGTATCGAATATAAGTATTTTTAATTGATTTAATATTATACAAAATTCCCAAGTCGTTTGACTTTTCAGACAGACTATATTTTTTATATTTCTGTGATCTTGTGCAGGTAAGGAAAACCGATATAGTTAATTATATAAATCCAATAACATCAATTTTCCTTTTAGAAACTGCCTGGTCGGAGCATTTTTCCGTACCTATACAACCTTAAATTTTGATCGTTTTAATCCCGTGGAGGGTCGATCCGGTACATGAAACACTATCGATTTGTAAAGGTAAAATTAAAAAAATAATAGTAGTAGTCGGGGATGCGTACTAATGACCTGTAGGTAGTTCCTACAGGTCATTGGACTCGCTCAGCTGACGTTTTCTTAAAGAAATTAATTTCGTACATTCGTAAATTAATACGAGTTTTGAAAAAAGTTACTTTATTTTTTAATTTTATCTTTACAAATCGATAGTGTTTCATGTACCGGATCGACCCTCTACGGGATTAAAACGATCAAAATTTAGCGGTGTATAAGTACCTAGATACTTAAAGTTATAGGTAAGTACCTTATTGATTTATCTAATGACTCAGGTATTATTGTATTTATTTTTATGTAATTACTAATAATTACATAAAAAGGTAATATTTCTAAATATGATAACATATTTTATAATATTTAGAAATACACACATTACATTACATACATTACATTTTGGTTTTAAGTAGGTACTTAAATAAATTATTTACAGAAATAATTTTAAGGAAAGGTTTCTTTAAATGTCTAGTCGGGTATATTATATGTATAGTAGTTGATTACCTATTTATGAAAATAATCAATATAATATTTTGTTGGTCCTGTATGTGCGAGTTACAAATATTGAGGTACTTATATAAATAATATTGTTTGTCGTTCCTTCTACATATAAATCTATACATATAAATAAAATTGGAGTGTCTGTTGTAGTACACACACCAAAATAACATTTTTTACAATTTTTGTCTGTCTGTCTCTTTGTCCGGGCTAATCTTTGAAATGGCTGGACCGATTATGACGGGACTTTTTTTTGGCAGATAGCTGATGTAATAAGGAGTAACATAGGCTACTTTTATTTTAGAAACCATAAATTCAAAAAACTGTAGTCCACGCGAACGAAGTCGCGGGCATAGCTAAATAAATAAATAAAACAACAGTGTTGTCATTATAAAAAAAAATATGTATTAAAAAGCAAGTAATCTAAAGAGGTGTTTGTTCAGTTTAATGGCACCGTGATCCAGTAGATAGTAACTGCATGGTCCCCCCGTGGTGCGTGACGAACTCGTGCTGGCACTCGTATTCACACATGCTATTGAACGTGGTCTTTTGATTGGCCACCATGGCACACACTGGCATGTATATCTTGGGGCATGGACACGATGGCGCCCGCGGGTGGCACATCGCTGACGTCATCATCAAAGCGATGAAAAATACTGCGGATGAAAATTTTATATTTTTGGGACAAGTTTTTTATGGGAGAAGACTTGGAACTGGGTCTGTGTTTCCTGATAGCTACAGCCTAGGGGTCTACGAATCTCTAAAAATACTTTGTAGAGATTCGTATGAAAAAGATGACTAATTAAGGTACGGTTAGTATTAAAAAAGTTTTATCATTATCTATTAGGTATATCTAGCCCTCTAGTAGGTACTGTCCTAAATCTGGACAAAGGCCTCCCCCAATCTTTCTATTTTTCCCGGCTCTGAGGCTCTACCACGAGCTTTTAATGCGGTCCATTTGACGACATTATAAACTGTATTGTTAATGAGATAGAACTTTTTACTCATACTTAGGGTGTATAGTCCCCTGGGCCACTTCTTGCCCATTACTAAGGAAGATATCTCAGTCGTCCCGTCAACGTTCCACAAACAAGTGTAGATTTAAAAAAATATTTATAAGAAGCGCGGATGCAGTAAACTACCTACTCATAATATTGTCTGTGCGATAAAAGAACCGTCGTGGCGTAAAGTGAAAACAACATTAAAGATTTTAAGTAGCAACCCAACCCAGCCATCCGTCAAATGCCAAATGTCATATAATATTGACACCGGTTTATTTATTATGTTATTTTATTGTGATTTTTAATTGAAATCTTCAGAAATGTGATAAAAAATTTCACTGAGCTGCAGGGGAAATAATATTTAATATATTACAGTTTTTCCAAAGATAACAAATGGCAAATCACACCATTATTGATCAAAACAAAGTCACGAACTTGGGAAACATTGGTATGCTGTTTTTTTGGTACGTAACACTTTTATTTTAATGTTTTTAGACTTCCTAGGTAAACTCCTGTCCCTGTTATCTCCAAATATATATAAATTAAACGGAAATTCATTTAAACATGACGATATTTATTTATTTTGTTTTGGTCAATATTTTCTATGGCTAGTATAAAGAGTATTGATACTTTAAATTTATAATGCGTTTCGACTAACTTAGAATATTTCTTTTCAGGCTTGAGTACGGATACAGTAACTAAAATAAAAAAGGCCAAGTGCGAGTCGGACTCGCGCACTGAGGATTCTGTACAAATTTACCTATGAAATCAATTCCCGAATTGAGTTATGAAGATTTTTCCGAATTACAAACAATTTTTTTTTTGTGGCGTATCAATTTTGTACAAATTTACAATTTTCAGATTTTTCCCTGTACTTGTTCTATGAGACCTTGATTTATGCCAGGTCAACGGGATTCACCCCATGAACTTTGATTCCCTTGATTATAGAAATATACGTTTTTTGCGACATAAACGGCCGTATCTTTTTTTTTTCGTTAACTCAGAAGTCTGATTTTTTCACAACTTCAAAAGACCGCAGACTTGAGCGTATGGTTTTAATTTTAACTCGATACCTCCAAACGTTAAATGGTCTTAACAGATAAACAGACGGACAACCAAGTGATCCCAAAGATCTTATATACGAGATGGTCCCTTACAGGCTAAATAGATTTTTTACGAAGCAACATTACAAATTCTGAAGTGTACCTACTTTATTTTCATAGACATTAAGTTCATATTTTTCATAGATTAGCAAAAGGGAAAAATGTACTGAGGAAGACAACGAGAAAGTGGTAGTGTGTTCCATTTTTACCTTTATATTTAACTAGGGTAAACATAAACTTGCTGTTAGCTACAATATTCCAGTCAGTGATAATAGACCGATCCCAGTCAAAGTGATAGAACCATTTTCGTTGGCACTGGGTAAGTGGTCGCTGGTGGAACCTACCTAGATAGGCAGTACAGCAGTTTCTTCACGCTATTTTCCTTTACCGGTTCGTGTTTGCATTTAAATGTTCATCATCATTACAATCGAAAGACGTCCACTGATCGACATAGGCCTCCCCCGGGTGTCGCCACAATTAACGGTTTGTTACTCATTACGCAAAAACTTATAAACGGATGAATTTAATGATAAACGTTGCAATAATATAGCTTATAACCTATATTTTTGCTAAGTTTCATCACGTGAGCAAGTTCAATAAATAGGCTACTAATATTATAAATGCGAAAGTTTGTGAAGATGGATGGAGGTAGTCGTATGTATGGATGTGTCGCGCAAAAAATACTAGACAGAACTTAATCATAAACATTGCAATAAAATAGCACATAAGCTATAACTTTGCAGTTTCATTAGGTGAGGAAATTCAGCCAATAGGATAATTTTTATTATAGGGTGAAGCCGCTGGAAGAAGATAGTCTAACATAGTTTCAAAATATCAAGATTTAACAGTCGCACTATAATGACGTCACAATGTTGCTTACATAACAAAAACGATATTTATCTACAGCAGCGCCCTCAAATCCCACGACGGTTTACTTTCCGCACAGACTTAAGCACGATTTTTTCAACGAACTATTTATGTTATATTTAGGTATACACCCTTAAATTTTAATCGTTTTAATCCCGTGTAGGGTCGATCCGGTACATGAAACACTATCGATTTGTAAAGATAAAATTAAAAAATTAAGTATCTACCTCTTTTTCAAAACTCGTATTAATTTACGCATGTACGAAATTAATTTCTTTAAGAAAAAGTCAGCTGAGCAAGTTCAATGACCTGTAGGTACTTTGTACGCAACACCGACTATTAACTACAGGTCGTTGAACTCGCTCAGCTGACGTTATCTTAAAGATACTAATTTTGTACATGCGTGAATTAATACGAGTTTTGAAAAAGAGGTACTTTATTTTTTAATTTTATCTTTACAAATCGATAGTGTTTCATGTACCGGATCGACCCTCCATGGGATTAAAACGATTAAAATTTAGCGGTGTAGAGCAGCGTGAGAAAATAACTGACCACTAGGAGAAGTACCTAGGTCACAAGGTGTACCTATGTAGGTACCACGGAACATGTTTTTACTGTTCCGTGGTAGGTACCAATCTGCCTAATTGATAACAATTATAAATTAAAAACCTACATAAAAGAACTGGTTACATTTTATAAATAAAATAATTATAGAAAAATAAATAAATTCAAATAATTGCAAAACCCCACGCTTATCGATAAATTTAATTAGATACTTCATTAAATACTTTATATTGTCTATGCAAAGTGTAAAAAAAACCGGGTGTACCAAAAACAAAACAATAAAAAAAAACTAGGTATGCTAATTACTGGTTCTTACCAAGTTTATAATCCATTATCGATGATTAACTGTACTGTTAACTGTTGCACTGGTAGTCGAGGACCGCACTATCACTCGCAGGGCACTGTTGTATTTATATACCTTCGTATTAGGTACTAATTGTTAACAAACCAGTATTATCGCTCCGTTTCCTTTTGATAATCCGTCAAGTGCAATAAACAGGCGACAGTTAATCGTAAAGTGCGGGAGTACTATCGTCCTATGCTTCTTTATAATGAAACTTGAATAAAACGATTCATCGCAAATCCTCGTCTTTGTTTGTAGCCAGGTATTCGTGATTTTTTTTCCGCTCAGCTAGACGTCATAATTGCGGTTCTGTTATGAATATCCTTAGGTAAATTCTTATTGTCATTGTGTCTGGTTTTTAGGGTTCCGTAGTCAACTAGGAACCCTTATAGTTTCGCCCTGTCTGTCTGTCCGTCTGTCTGTCTGTCTGTCTGTCTGTCTGTCCGTCCTCGCTTAATCTCTGTGACCGTTAGCACTAGAAAGCTGAAATTTGGTACCAATATGTATATCAATCACGCCGACAAAGTGGTAAAATAACAATTGGAAAAAAATGTTTCATTAGGGGGCTCCCTATATGTAAAGTGGGAAGTGATTTTTTTTTAATTTCAACCCTAACGTGTGATATATTGTTGGATAGGTATTTAAAAATGAATAGGGGTTTACTAAAATCATTTTTTGATAATGTCAATAATTTCGGAAATAATCGCTCCAAAAGTAAAAAACAATGTGTCCCCCCCCTAACTTTTGAACCATAAGTTTAGAAAATATGAAAAAAAATCTGAAAAGTAGAATTGTATAAGGACTTTCTAGGAAAATCATTTTGAACATGATGGAAAGAACAGTTTTTGTACAAAAAAGACAAAGGTTGTACAAAATAATTTCTGGACTAAGTTTGTAGTATAATCGTATATGCAGGCATTTTTTTAAACTTCATTTACATATTTTATTATCCTGAAATTATCTTCTTTCAAACAAAAAAGAATTATTAAAATCTCGTTCTCGCAATCCAAAATTACCACCGAAAACTTCTTCTGGTACCTATGTATTAATTAGTAAACCAATTCCCCGAGAGATGGCGCTGTACTTTTAGGATTTTTCCTGAGTTGATGGGGTCGGGTATTATCGAATTGTTCGGTTGGTCTCTCCTTGGCATTGGCGGTATTATCTTATAACTACATAAAACTTCTATCAGGAATATGCTAAGGCAATTTAGAACAAAACTAAAATTCATTTTTTTAACGCCTTCTATCAAAATGTTAAGGTAAAAACCAGTTCATAAATGGTTCGATAGATGGCGTTGCGTAATGACGTCATCTTTTTAAAAGTCGATGTTAAAATTTTCCGTGTTTTTATGACTTAAGTACCGTGGTAAAAAATCGTAGCTTCTTAAATATATTCGTAATTTTACGAGTGCACAATCGCTGAAATTTCTACTACTTGCATACTGTTTTAGTTATCACCGTCCTTTGTGGGCCCGTTTTTAGGGTTCCGTATTTATTAGGATACGTACTTAGTATGTCAACGTAACAAATAGCCTTTTTTAAACTCATAAGTGGGAACACTTATTGTGACGGACGGGAAACTACGGAACCCTACTACTATTTTAATGAGTAGGACTTGGTCGTTTTTGTAAACGAGGAATCCCTAGCTTTTAAGTTAGTGTGTCAAGGAGATTCACGTGAGCTGTTTAATTACTGGACATCACCTACTTAAACCTTTTTTTTTATTATGGATTGGTTCCGGCGTGAAATACCGTCTCACCTTCACTAAGATCCCTAATTTTTTGGCAGCCAGTTCAGCTGAACGAAATCAGTAAGGAGACACACTTTACAGCACTAAATCCGACTTCTAATCACAATAGACCAAAACCAATACATAGTTTCAAAACTAAGACACTACAAACATATCATAACTGAACCTAACAGCTCGTAAATCTAAAATAATGCTTCCATCAGCGATGGAACTTCGGATTAACTCCTCGTGTGACAGGAACCATAATGGCTCGTCCGAATATTCCAAGTTTTCCTAGTAAAGGCGTATATTTGACGTAACGATTGCAAAAGCAATGCGGGCTGCCGATTATACGGCATACCAGGCAGAGCAACGCTTCCCTGGTATTGCGACATCGGTAACAACCTATCACATTTACGACTAGCTTTTGCCGCGGCGAGCTCCGTAACATCCCTGTGTAGAAATTAGGTAGGTACCTATTTACGCCGGTTTCTCAAAGAGATAGAGAGTTGCCTACATACTAATTTAGACATCCACCACTTTCCCAATAGGTATTGGATTGGGTTTTGGCTTTTTGCTACATTTATATGTAGGGCCCAGCCTCGGTCATTGTGTTAACGGGGTTTCCCCGTTTATACAATGGCTACACAATAGCGATTGGCAGAGGCTGGGCCCACATGTAAACGTAGTATTAGAAAATAAGGGCCAACGCTGCGTTATGCGGGCGCCCGCGGCAGGCACCCGTCGCGTAGACACGCGCGGTTTCCGTGGGACCGCAACGGGTCCCGTCGCAGACGCAATCAGGCTGCCCGCGACGGGTATCTGCGCGGGCTCCCGCACGGAGAACGCAGCGTTCGGCCCAAAAATAGTTCAATATGTGTGTACTACATTAAAAACGTAGGTTCCCCGTAGAATTTCTCCTATGATTTGCGAATAAATCAATTTATCTCATCTAACCAAATCCTGATGATTTGAGTAGATAACTTATCTAATGAACCAAATACTAATCAGTTGCACGCACATGCCTTGCTTAACGTATTCATCAGGCGCTGGCTGGAATTAATTAAAAATAGGTACTACAGTACCTATACAAAACTACTAAATACTTACTGCAAACTACAGCAGTAATCAAGTGGGTTTACAATAGCCACAGCAGGAAAATATTAAGAAAAACGTAGCATGTAATGCTGTAGGTACCTACTTGATCCAGTATATACCTACAGATTTGCATAGGTATGTAATTACTATACTTACCGTACTTACGTAAAGGGTTGTGAAGACTGACGCAGTGGTGGGTCTAGTGTTCAGAAGGCTTCCCTCGTCATAACTGGATTGGTGGCTCAATACCCCAAATTCCTTAGAACTTGCTTAGGATCGCCGCACACCGGCCACAACCACAAAACGCCGTCACTGACATATTTCCTGTAGGTTTCATACATTTTATATGGATTCGCCACACACGGTTTACACCGGTGGCCGCCACATGCTACAAATCGCCGCTGCTCGCTTTTTGTGGCCAGAACTGACCACTAAACGCCGTTGCACGCCATTACCGCATTTAAACCTTCTTTGTCAGAGTCCATTATGATACTGCGCGTATGGGTTAAAAAAAGTAAAGCCGCTTCGCTTCCAGCTTCTTGTGGCGGCGTTTGTGGCTGTGCTGGCCCATGTGCGGCGACACATAGAGTTGGGGTCGTAGAAAATTATAATTATTTTTACAGTGACCCGGCAGGGGAATTTAGGACCACTCCATAGTTTTGTTTGATCGCTGAATATATGGTTTTAATTTTAACTAGATACCTTAAGGCCTAAGCGCCCTAAAAGTGCCATAAAACAGTGACTTTCAGAAGCCTACTCCTCGGTTACGGCCAGGTTAATAGGTTTGAAAAAACTATACGTTTATTATAGATTCATGAACAACATTATCAACATTTGATTTTTTCGTGCTATTAATAATAATGTCTAAAAAAATATTTAGCAATTTCGCAACTTTTCCCTACTCCTTCGAAACGGCTTGGATCTTTAGAATCATTTTTACACATAAAAACTGGTGGTTAAATATTCTTCAAAGTGAACATTGCATATGTAAATCAATCAATATTTCGCAAAGAAAATGGATTTAAAGGTCAGCCGCGCGCTTTCAGGGCGCTGTTGGCCGCAAATAAATGCACAGATTTGCGTACTGCCGCCTAGGCGGGTGCAAGAGGTACGTCCACATAATTTTGGCCAGATGGTTCAAGGGACTATAAGCCTTAACGCGTTCCCGAGATAAAGGGTCTTGATAGGCAGACGGACGGCCGGACAACAAAGTGATCCTATAAGGGTTCCGTTTTTTCCTTTAGAGGTACGGAACCCTAAAAAATATGATTTGTCATGAGGAGTGGAAAGGAAACTTTAAGAAATACTTTTAATTGCATTTATTATTCATATTATAGGTACCAACAAACAAGCAGGTATTTAGCAGGATTTGTAAATAAATCTAGCTACTGACTCACCGGTGGTAATTCGCTACACGGGATCTTGCCAATCGTGGGGAGACCGTACTTCTTCAGAAAATGCAACCTACATTGATAGAAGCACCGATTCGTGTACCTTACCATATCGGTGCCACAGGTAGGGTCGTATTGTGGCGTACAATAATAACAGTCCAATGGGGACCACCTCGGTGCTTTTTCACATTCTACCAAAGTGACCAGAAATATTGATAGCAGCAGAAACATGAATACTGAAACAATAATGACATAAATTAATAAATTATTATTACAGCTTTAAAGTGACGATACACTTGCCTACACAAAGGTGTAAGGGACAGCCCTCCACAAACTTTAAGGGCTTGCTCAGTAGATGAAACTGAACAACTTTCCACAAGATTTTTTTCAGGAAACGAAAAAAAAAATCAGCCTCACCATAAAAAATGATAAACTTGATTGGACAATTTGTACGACGCCGACGAGGGCGATTATTTTTTTCGTTTCCTGTAAAAAAAATTTGTAGAAGGTTGTTCAGTTTCGTCTACTGAGCAAGCCCTTAAAGTTTGCGGAGGGCTGTCCTTTACACCTTGTATATAACCTACAAAAGTATGCAAGTACCTTCTACTTATTACTTGTATACTTTTGCGCTTGCAGAACTTGTGGTACATTGGTATCGCTTGAATGCCATAGTGTCATACACCATGGTTTATGAGACTATAGCATTATACATTTACCTATGAAAGTTACAGCAAGTATCTTGTTGCGCAATCGGTACACGGTGGACATCCCACCCACAAACTTACAAAGCGTTTTGGGAACACATTCATTAATACGTACAGCTAAGGAGTGGAATTCCCTGGCGGAGTCTGTGTTTCCTGATAGCTACAACCTAGAGGTCTTTAAATCAAGAGTGAATAGGTTACTTCTAGGCAAGCGTGCTCCACCGTCGGCCCCATCATAGCTTACCATCAGGTGAGATAGTGGTCAAACGCGAGCCTATAGCGCCTATTACAATTGCCGAAACAGATCTTGAGCGCTCGGCGTCAGAATTGGGATCGCTTTGCGCATTCCATACATTGGCGTGCCAATCGTCTTTGTTGTTAGATACATGCAGCAACGCAGGGAACGAATGAGGAGTGACATCTATGACGCGATGGCGCGGCGAGCCAATCACTGACACTCCCCGCCCCCGCGTCTCACTTCGCGCCACTAAAGAGACCGAATATTTAACTTCTGCGCAACTTGAAGCCAGCGCTCAAGATCCGTGACGGCAATTGTACACCACTCGATATTCAATCAGTCTTAGTCTATGTAGCGTACCTAGTGTAATAAGGGTCAGACTGTCTTACTAGGAATGAAAAATAAGACAAAAAAAGCGTACTGTATTAGGCGCTTAACAATAATATAAAGAGGTACTACGGGTAGATATTATTTTCAGTGGTTTAATATACTTACATTAATTAGGTACGGCGTACCACCCTCGTGCATTGTGCCGGTGCTTTTTTAATCAATTTCAGTGCTTTGCTGATAAAAATAATGTACATTTGCAATTCCTCAAGCGTATATCGTCGACCGTAGGTTCAATTGAGGTAAGGGACAAAATACCCAAAATGAGTTAAGTATACAGTTTTATTCAGAATTTTTCGCTCTATCGAATGGTGTATATGAAAAAATTCTAGCTTAAGAAAAATGTCCCTTACCCTAATGATTTTTGGATCCAAATTTCGAATCAGCCCCATAATAACAATGTATCTGAAAAACTATGCAATATAGGAACTTGAAATGATGTAATTATTGCCGCCAATCCACTTGAAATAAGGTAAGGTTCTTCCCAATCAACGAATTTATTAATAAATTGAATCCAACGCAGAGGACAATTTAATGTAAGGGACGAGACTACAAGATACTTGGTCAGTAAGGGACATTACTAACAAAATACGTTGTTGTAAGGGACATCTATTTTCTTAAATAGCTAATTTATTTAAATAAATGTTACACGTGTAGATAGAGCACTAAAATACAAGATTATGTGTGAAATCAGACCCGAAAAAGGTTAATAAGAAAAAAAGTTATAGGCGATTTAGTCCGAAAAAAAACTTTGTCGGCCTCTCCTGAAAAATCGTATTTTGTCCCTTACCTCAATTGAACCTACGGTCGACGATATTTTAAAATATGATAGTAGGTTGGTATATTGATGCAAGTGTCATTGTCAATGCAGTAGAAGTGGAATACACAACCAAGCCGAAGAAGGTGAGGTCGTTTTGGAGCCTAGAACCGACTCGAAACCGGCCAGCTTGATGCAACAAACATAATCAATTGTGGCAGAGGTTTACTGCCGCACTGTTCTGTACCAGTGCAAAATGGACTTCATTGGGTAGGACCAGTTGTCGAGTAAACGTTTAGAAATAGTACATTTTGATACAAGTGCAGAAAGTTTGTCGTAGGCGAGTGTGTTGTGGAGTCGAGGGCTGACGACTTTTTTCAATGCACTTACGAAGATATGAATAAACGGGGGTTGATCGACGACTTGTGGGGGTCGACGCATGCCCAGTCTGATACGATAAAGGTACGACATTGTGGCGAGGAGAGCACGCGCACTTTTCCGCACTAGTGCGGAAAACAGTCTATTTCGTGCCTAAAACCGGTGTGATAAGAGCGGGTTTTCGAGTAAGTGTATTGAAAAATAATTTTATTACTTGGATCTATATCCAGAGATATAGTTATTTATACGTAAGTACTTAGGTCTAAGTAGATACTACATCTCATAGATGTAAGAAAGGACTTGCTGAGCTATTTTTTATATTTCTGTGATATTGTGCAGGTAAGGAAAATCGATGTACTTACGTAATTATATCAATTTTCCTCTTAGAAACTGCTGTCGGAGCATATTTCCTTATTTAGGTAGGCACGTACCCTATTGATTTAGCCAATGACTCAGGCATTATTTCGTTTCTTTTAATATTATAATTTTATGATATTAATACATAATAAAATATTTTAGTTATTAAATTATTTACAGAATTTTTTTATTTTTTAACCGACTTCTAAAAAAGGAGGAGGTTCTCAATTCGGATGTTTGTATTTTTTTTTAATGTATTTTCGCGCATAACTTCGTCACTTGCCACCAACCGATTTGAAAAATTCTTTTTTTGTTGGAAAGAGTATACTTCCCAAATGGTCCCATAGTCACCAAGTTGGGATCTGATGATGGAATCTTGGCGAAATCGAGGGAACTCCTCAAATATTATAGGCAACCATATAGTTATTTTGGTATTTTTATCAAGGACTTACAGTCAAAAAGTGACATTTGACGAAGTGGAACTGGTGAAGAAGACCAGAAATGGTCAACGGAACTTCATACTCACACAGATATCACAATAAACATACTTAGTTATGCGACTATGACAATACAAATAAATGAATGGTTCTGAATAGTTACCTATGTTGAAAATGGTATCATCGAAGTGACCTGATGATGATGATGCAACTGGAAGATAGGCACCGGAACTCCGTAACTAATCAATGTGTCCTAGCCGTGTTTGGGCTTATTAGAATGGTTATGAGATGTACTTTGGCTACAAGGTACGATCGAACTGTAGGTACCTACTGATGATGGACCCGGAATGTGAAAGGTAGACACGGGAACTTCATAATAAAACAATGTGTCCTAGCAGGGTTTGAGTTACTTAATTGGAATTGTCATGAGAAAAAGTTACTCTGGCTGTAAGTGTATTGCAACTAAAAAGTGTGAAATAAAAGACTTTTTATAATAAAAAAAACTGACTTCACTAAAAAAACACTAAAACGATCAAAATAATTATAATTTCGGAAGTCGGTGTTACTTAGTGTTGTTTGTTCCTTATTTAACACCACCATCCATCATCAAATCAAATCAAATCAAAATTTTATTTCAAATAGACCATTTGCAGGCACTTTTGAATAGTCAAATGTCGGTCAGTCCAAGAAAAGTGAAGTTAAATTGCACATTGTATCATCATCACCATCAGCCTTTTTAATGTTCCTACTGCTGGGACTCAGGCCTCCTCTCTAGGAGAGGGTATGGGCCATAATCCACCACGCGGGCCCAGTGCGGGTTGGTGAATGTCACATGTCTTCGAATTTTTGGTTCTAGGACATGCCGGTTTCCTCACGATGTTTTCCTTCACCGTTTTGAGAGCAGTGGTGATGAAATAAATCACACAAAGTAATGCGCCTGGCTAGGTTCGAACCCGCGACCTACAACTCGTAAGTCAGGGCCATTACCATTTGGCCATCCATCACTGCTCAAATATTTAACACCGACTTCCGAAATTAAAATTATTTTTCATTACTCATACTCTGAAAGTAGGTCTGAAGTTGCCTGAGGAGCGGGCTGAAAGTGATACTTTTCATCCCTAGGGAGTTTTACTTTACAACTGACAGCTGTCAAATTATTAAAAAAAAACTAGTTCTATCTTCACATTTCTATTGAACCATGTTCCAATTTTCCATACAGCCAGTCAATCACAGCGCGATATAAAATTAAGATAACTTAAAGACAAGTATTAATTAAATACCTAACGTATTTTAAGTGATTTATTTGTTCAACTATTTCTTTAAAATACTTTATTTTTAAAAGATTACAATTAATTTCTATTTTTTTCATTAATGAGGCTGAATAGCTGGCCGGCCGCAGAAAAAAAAAAACAAAATGGCGGGAAAGTGGCAATCAGCCGTTGGTTTTTTCGAGTTTTGTTTACATTTTCGTACAACAGAGATTTGTATTAACACGTTATGTTTATCAGATTAAAATAGTGATTTAACGCCTAATTTCATAAGATAAGAGGCTAAAGCAGTAGTGGAATACCTTTTACCGCCTAAATCAGAAGAAAGATACCTACTTAAAATCATAGGTACGACGACTCAGGTTCTACAATTTTTTTATTTTATTTTTAGTTTCCTCGTATTCGTAATGAAAAGCATAATGTTTACCTCGGGGTGAAAGTAACCCATTTAACCCCTCGAATTAGCGACCTCGCTCCGCTCGGCCGCCAACTCCTTCTCGGGACGAAATTAGTTACTTTCACCCCTAGTGTAACAATGTACTATTTCATTATTCATACTCTGAAAGTAGGTCTGAAGTTGCCTGAGGAGCGGGCTGAAAGTGATACTTTTCATCCCTAGGGAGTTTTACTTTACAACTGACAGCTGTCAAATTATTAAAAAAAAAAACTAGCTCTATCTTCACATTTCTATTGAATCATGTTCCAATTTTCCATACAGCCAATCAATCACAGCGCGATATAAAATTGAAATAACTTAAAGACAAGTATTAATTAAATAATGTTATATTTTAAAAGTGATTTATTTGTTCAACTATTTCTTTAAAATACTTTATTTTTAAAAGATTACAATTATATAGTGATTTAACGCCTAATTTCATAAGAGAAGAGGCTAAAGCAGTAGTGGAATACCTTTTACCGCCTAAATCAGAAGAAAGATACCTAGGTACTTAAAATCATAGGTACGACGACTCAGGTTTTACAAACATTTATTTTGTTTTTAGTTTCCTCGTATTCGTAATGAAAAGCACAGTGTTTACCTCGGGGTGAAAGTAACCCATTTAACCCCTCGAATTAGCGACCTCGCTTCGCTCGCCCGCCAACTTCTTCTCGGGACGAAATGAGTTACTTTCACCCCTAGTGTAACAATGTACTATTTCATTACTCATACTCTGAAAGTAGGTCTGAAGTTGCCTGAGGAGCGGCCTGAAAGTGATACTTTTCATCCCTAGGGAGTTTTACTTTACAACTGACAGCCTGCTGTCAAATTATTAAAAAAAAAACTAGTTCTATCTTCACATTTCTATTGAACCATGTTCCAATTTTCCATACAGCTAGTCAATCACAGCGCGATATAAAATTGAAATAACTTAAAGACAAGTATTAATTAAATAATGTTATATATTTAATTAATACATAATATATAATTAAATAATAGTATTATTTTGATTTATTTGTTCAACTATTTCTTTAGAATACTTTATTTTTAAAAGATTACAATTAATTTCAAATTTTTCATTAATGATGCTGAATAGCTGGCCGGCCGCAGAAAAAAAAAAACAAAATGGCGGGAAAGTGGCAATCAGTCGTTGGTTTTTTCGAGTTTCGTTTACATTTCCGTACAACAGAGATTTGTATTAACACGTTATGTTTATCAGATTAAAATAGTGATTTAACGCCTAATTTCATAAGAGAAGAGGCTAAAGCAGTAGTGGAATACCTTTTACCGCCTAAATCAGAAGAAAGATACCTACTTAAAATCGTAGGTACGACGACTCACGTTTTACAAACTTTTTATTTTATTTTTAGTTTCCTCGTATTCGTAATGAATAGCACAGTGTTTACCTCGGGGTGAAAGTAACCCATTTAACCCCTCGAATTAGCGACCTCGCTGCGCTCGCCCGCAAACTCCTTCTCGGGACAAAATGAGTTACTTTCACCCCTAGTGTAACAATGTACTATTGATCGTTTTAGTGTTTTTTAGTGAAGTCGGTTTTTTTTTTGTAAAAAGTTTTATAATCATATAATTATTAAGTATACAAGGTGCAGTTTTAAAACTGCACAATATTTCAGGAGGTTGTAATAAAACTCATAAATAATCATATAAAAAAACGATACCTGGTCAATAATCAGTAATACTTGTAATTTAATTTTTTAATTACACTAAACTAAATCGATTGATCGATGGCCGCGGGGGCGTGGCTAGGGTGTGGCGTGCGGGATGATGATTGGATGATACATTATTTATGAAACTATCGTTGCGAGTTAGTGTGTGTGAAAACGCCCTTTATTGTTCCGTGTTTATGTGTGTGAAAAAAAGCGCGGTTATAAAAAAAAAAAAAATTACCTACTTATTTTATTATTGATTCGGGTCGAGAATCACTAACATAATTACCTCCTGAAATATTTTGCAGCTTCAAAACGACACCTTGTATGATTTTATCTATTTATGTAAATAATATGAATCATATATAAACTTAATATTGAATCATATTATAATTACCTATATGATTAATTGATTAGATAGATACATATTTATGAATATAATTACTTAAGTAATTTTATTTTTTTATTAGTCCTGTGTGTGCGAGTCCAAATATTTAGATAAATAATACTTCTTGTCATTCATTCTATAAATAAATAAATAAAACACCAGTGTTGTCATTATAAAAAAAATATGTATTAAAAAATAGGTTCAGTTGTTCAGTTTAATGGCACCGTGATCCAGTAGATAGTAACTGCATGGTCCCCCCGTGGTGCGTGACGAACTCGTGCTGGCACTCGTATTCACACATGCTATTGAACGTGGTCTTTTGATTGGACACCATGGCACACACTGGCATGTATATCCTGGGGCATGGACACGATGGTGCCCGCGGGTGGCACATCGCTGACGTCATCATCAAAGCGACGAAAAATACTGCGGATGAAAATTTTATATTTTTGGGACAAGTTTTTTTTGAAGATGGGACAAGACTCGCATGAAAAAGCTGACACAATTTTAATTTGACTTATGATAACTTAAGTTAGTACCTACTTATTAACCAAATGTTGTTATGATTATTATTATATCTAGCCTGCACTGTCCTAAATCTCTCCTAATCCTCAGCTCTGGGCCACTTCTTGCTAATTCCTTAGGAAGACATCTCAGTCGTCCAGCCAACGTCCCCCAAACAAGTTTAGATATAAAAAAATAATTACAAGAAGCGTGGATGTACTTAGTAAATTACTCTTAATAACAGTAAACACGATTATTTCAACGATTTATTTGTTATGGCAGCGTGAGAAATAGACTAGAAGAGGTGCCTATATCATAATATGTGTGTACCAATCGATCTGCCTAATTGATAACAATTATAAATTAAAAACCCTACATAAAAGAACTGGTTACATTTTATAAATAAAATAATTATAGAAAAATAAATAAATTCAAATAATTGCAAAACCCCACGCTTATCGATAAATTTAATTAGATACTTAATTAAATACTTAATATTGTCTATGCAAAGTATAAAAAAACCGGGTGTACCACAAACAAAACAATAAAAAAACCATGCTAATTACTGGTCCTTACCAAGTTTATAATCCATTATCGATGATTAACTGTACTGTTAACTGTTGCACTGGTAGTCGAGGACCGCACTATCACTCGCAGGGCACTGTTGTATTTATATACCTTCGTATTAGGTACTAATTGTTAACGAACCAGTATTATCGCTCCGTTTCCTTTTGATAATCCGTCAAGTGCAATAAACAGGCGACAGTTAATCGTAAAGTGCGGGAGTACTATCGTCCTATGCTTCTTTATAATGAAACTTGAATAAAACGATTCATCGCAAATCCTCGTCTTTGTTTGTAGCCAGGTATTCGTGATTTTTATTCCGCTCAGCTAGACGTCATAATCGCGGTTCTGTTATGAATATCCTTGGGTAAATTCTTATTGTCATTGTGTCTGGTTTTTTCTCTCTTACGTACGATTTTAATGAGTAGGACTTGGTCGTTTTTGTAAACGAGGAATCCCTAGCTTTTAAGTTAGTGTGTCAAGGAGATTCACGTGAGCTGTTTATTTACTGGACATCACCTACTTAAACCTTTTCTTTTATTATGGAAGGGTTCCGGCGTGAAATACTGTCTCACCTTCGCTAAGATCCCCAATTTTCTTTGCAGCCTGTTGAGCTAAACAAAATCAGCAAGAGACACACTTCACAGCCCTAAAACCGACTTCTAATCACTGTAGGCCAAAACCAATATATAGTTTCTAAAAAAAACTAATAGTAGTTTATGTGACTAGGGGATAAAGCAGTGTCTTTAAGTCGCGGGCGGCATGTTGAATTCCGAACGAAACGAAGGTTGTTGTTTTTAATCCCGAACGATAGTGAGGGATTTATAAAATTAAATCCCGAGCATTGCGAGGGAGTTAATAAAGAAACCTGAGTGAAGTGAGGAATTTAAGCCGCCCAAGACAAAGACAGCTTTATCCCCGTGTTGCATACTCTACTTTTCACACCATCTGTGAGATAATTAAAAGACAATTTGGTCGACCAAATCGTATATTAGAGAAATATAAGTATTATATTTACAAGTTCATCAAACAAGCAAAATTCACTACTCCAAGATTCTATAGTTTCAATTTTCTATAATGCTCCCGTGTCGTCAGTACGCACGTTATATTCTATTTTTTTTTTTGTTAGTGGCCAGTTTGAATCATAGTGATTACATACTCTTTGGTTTGAATTTCGAGTCAACTTGTTCGATGCGCCTACATTTTAATTCACAATGTTGACGATTCTTGATGCTCCAAATTCAAATCTCATTATTCCCTAGGGATCGGCCATACTGCATTATCTCCCTAGGCATATAATGACTTGCTTTAAGTGAGGTTTGTATGACGTGTAAAACGACATTATCGAGCAGGTGGTGTAAAAAACTACAAACATATCAGCTCGTAAAACTAAAATAATGCTTCCATCAGCGATGGAACTTCGGATTAACTCCTTGTGTGACAGGAACCATGATGGCTCGTCCGAATATTCGAAGTTTTCCTAGTAAACGCGTATATTTGACGTAACGATTGCAAAAGCAATGCGGGCTGCCGATTATACGGCATACCAGGCAGAGCATCGCTTCCCTGGTATTGCGACATCGGTAACAACCTATCATATTGACGATTATCTTTAAAGCTATCTTTTTCGTAACAAGTAAGCACAATATTCTCGTTGTAGAAGAAATAGAACAGGCCTTTGATGCCAATCATCATCCTTTGTCCTTAATCAAACACCTTTTGGGCGCTTTTAAATTACCCGCACAACTATAAATAATATTTTTCTCTATATCATCTTGCATGTATGTACCTCTTAATACTCATATCTTCTTCTGCACCTCGTTACATCCATAACATCTTGCGTACCTCGTTCGTATCATCTTGGAAACATTGTTACATACATATCATCGGGCTTACCTCGTTATATCCATATCATTTTGCATACATACCTTGTTACATCCTATTATGGGATAGGCACTTTAGGAATTACTCCTGCATCAACGGCGCGTTCACAATCATGTGAACTCACATACACAAGACACCCAGACGCGGAACAACTATCTGTAGACCATATAAATATAATCGTCACCCGGGATGCTAATTGTCCTAACTAGCAATTGAAATTTTTCCAGGGCAGCCGTTTTTTGTTCAGGCATTACAATCATGTTTCTGTAGTTGCGTTGGCTGTAGCTTTATTAATGAATCAATAAGAGTTTTATATTGCTTTTGGTTTATTCTTTAAGTAAGTCGTGGCCCTAAAGCCCTAAGGCACGAAGGTAGTGAGGATATTTTTTCCCTTTTTAGGGTTCCGTAGTCAACTAGGAACCCTTATAGTTTCGCCATGTCTGTCTGTCCGTCTGTCTGTCTGTCTGTCCGTCTGTCCGTCCTCGCTTAATCTCTGTGACCGTTAGCACTAGAAAGCTGAAATTTGGTACCAATATGTATATCAATGACGCCGACAAAGTGGTAAAATAAAAATTGGAAAAAAATGTTTTATTAGGGTAGCCCCCCTATATGTAAAGTGGGAAGTTATTTTTTTTTTAAATTTCAACCCTAACGTGTGATATATTGTTGGATAGGTATTTAAAAATGAATAGGGGTTTACTAAAATCATTTTTTGATAATGTCAATAATTTCGAAAATAATCGCTCCAAAAGTAAAAAACAATGTCCCCCCCCCCTAACTTTTGAACCATAAGTTTAGAAAATATGAAAAAAATCTGACAAGTAGAGCTTTATAAGGACTTTCTAGGAAAATCATTTTGAACTTGATGGAAAGAACAGTTTTTGTACAAAAAAGACAAAAAGGTTGTACAAAATAATTTCTGGACTAAGTTTGTAGTATAATCGTATATGCAAGCATTTTTTTTAACTTCGTTTACATATATTATTATCCCGAACGTATCTTCTTTCAAACAAAAAAAGAATTATTAAAATCGGTTCTCGCAATCCAAAATTACCACCGAAAACTTCTTCTGGTACCTATGTATTAATTAGTAACTCAATTCCCCGAGAGATGGCGCTGGACTATTACGCGTTCGCGCTGTTAGGATTTTTCCTGAGTTGATGGGGTCGGGTATTATCGAATTGTTCGGTTGGTCTCTCCTTGGCATTGGCGGTATTATCTTATAACTACATATAACTTCTATCAGGAACATGCTAAGGCAGTTTAGAACAAAACTAAAATTCATTTTTTAACGCCACCTATCAAAATGTTAAGGTAAAAACCAGTTCATAAATGGTTCGATAGATGGCGTTGCGTAATGACGACATCTTTTTAAGTCGATGTTAAGATTTTCCGTGCTTTCATGACCTACCGTGGTAAAAAATCGTTGCTTCTTAAATATATTCGTAATTTTACGAGTGCACAATCGCTGAAATTTCTACTACTTGCATACTGTTTTAGTTATCACCGTCCTTTGTGGGCCCGTTTTTAAGGTTCCGTATTTATTAGAGTTCCGTACTTAGTATGTTAACGTAACAAATAGCCTTTTTTTAAACTCATAAGTGGGAACACTTATTGTGACGGACGGGAAACTACGGAACCCTACACTGAACGTGGCCCGACACGCTCTTGGCCGGTTTTTAACATTTTTCGATACGCCTTAGGTTTTAATTTTTTAAATGGTCTTTTATTTTTTTACACATACGCAAAATAACATAGGTGATTATCTTCTAAACTGTCAACGACACAGATACGACGATTAGAGAGAACTTATTCGAAATAATGTTATGAACACGTTGGTAATATCAGTGCAGATACGCCAGTTTGTGGGATAGGACAATTAGCGGGGAGGGTGAAGATATGTTCCGTGCGGGATAGAATCCGCGACTCGCAGCGCAGCACCCAATGCTAATAGACGTAAAATAAATCTATCTTGGACAAGGCACCACTTGCCTACCACATCGTCATTCTCTGCTACTTGGGATTCACTGAGTTTTATTTTTTTTCCATATCCTTTGGGATAAAATCTATAAAGGGTGATTTTTTGAATTTCTTTGAAAATACATTCTCTCGGACGTAGTAACTATTCAGTAATCTGTGCTCTCGGTTACAAGAAACATCCTATTATACACACGTAGCCTTCATATTCCTCCGAGTGAATTTCTGCGGTACTTAAAAGGGGGTATCTCCCGGATTTATGGAGCGGTACCTAAGATTGTTAATGATTTCCTGATTTTTTTTGTAGAGGAAGGTAAGTTCATATCATTATTTTCCTGTTAACTGTAAACGTCAAGGTAGGTGCTAAATTCCAAAAGAATATTCGTAAGTAATATAGTTTGAGCCACTTGTGGTTGTTTGCATCTTCTAAATGTTTGCTGTTGTGAATAGCATTAAAATACCTATATTCTGAAAATTTACCGTTTTTAGGGTTCCGTACCTCAAAATGAAAAATTGGAACCCTTATAGGATCACTTTGTTGTCCGTCCGTCCGTCCGTTTGTCTGTCAAGACCCTTTATCTCGGGAACGCGTGGAGGTATCGAGTTGAAATTAAAACTATGTACTCAAATCTGCGATCCCTTGAAGCTGTGAAAAAATGAAACTTCTGCGTTAAACAAAAAAAACGGTCGTTTATTTCGCGAAAAACGTGTATTTCGACACTCTTACAAAAAACAAAATTCTTAGGGTACTTCCCGTTTACCTAGAATCTTGAAATTTGGCATGAAGCAAGTTCTTATGATACAATCATCATCATCATCATTTCAGCCGATATACTTTGACTGTTGGACATAGGCCTCCCCCAAGTGTCGCCACAACGAGCGATCCTGCGCGTCTCGCATCCATCGGTTTCCTTCTGCGTACTGGAAGACTCAGCGTTGGAGGCCTTTCAACGCTGCGTCTTCCAGTACGCGGTCACCACTCCAGAACCTTTCGGCCCCAACGGCCATTTGTTCTGCGAGCAATATGCCTTGCCCATTGCCACTTAAGTTTGGCAATTCTTCGTGCTATGTCGGCAACCTTAGTTCTCCTGCGGATATCTCCATTCCTGATTCGATCATGCAAGAAAACCCCAAGCATAGCCCTTTCCATTGCTCTTTGGGTGACTTTAAGCCTTCTGATGAGGCCCATTGTGAGCGACCAAGTTTCGGAGCCATATGTCATCACTGGCAAGATGACATATGGCTCCGAAACTTGGTCGCTGAGGTAGACGGAATGTTCCACAACATCGAGTGGAGAGTCTCCGACCTTGATAGATATATTATCCTTGTTCATTTTAAGGCCCACTCTTTCGGAAGCTCTATTGAGGTCATTGAGCATTGTGCTGAGCTCATCCATAGTCTCAACCATGACTACTATGTCGTCGGCAAACCGAAGGTGAGTGATGTACTCGCCACTGATATTAATGCTTAGTCCACTCCAGTCCAGAACCTTGAAGACATCCTCCATTGCGGCCGTGAACAGTTTCGGAGGATAGGTTTCGAGGTCTGGTCCTGGAGTTGGACTGACATGGTGGCGTGTTCGTAAAAACACTTCAGCACTTCGATGTACCGATAGACGATTTGGCACCTTTGGAGAGACTGCAGCACAGCCCAAGTCTCGATCGAATCAAAGGCTTTCTCGTAGTCTACAAACGCTAGGCAAAGAGGCAGGTTATACTCGTCGGTCTTCTGTATGACCTGTTGTAGCGTATGTATGTGGTCTACGGTGCTGAAACCTTTTCGGAATCCGTCTTTTCGAATTTATCCGTCTAAGAGGGAGGTTCACGCTACATGGTTATTTAATGAGTTTCTTGTTCCCTAAAAAAGATTACAATTTCTGTTTCCTATAGACCGCCTACGACGCGGCACTTATTAAATTCTGTTACAAAGGCACAACTTTACATTTAAAAGCAACAGTTTAAAATTAAATGTGTTCTCATCTTTGCAAGTCCATTGTGGCGAGTTTAATGTAGAGTTATTAATTTAATGATTTATCTGAGATCCAATCGCTCATAATTACGGAGTAGTTAGGTTAGATGCACGAACTACATGGTGTTAAGGCCAGGTTCTACTCATTTTTTTTGAACTTTTTAAACCTCTGGAAATCCACAAAAATAAAAGAGAACACCATGAAAAAATATTTTATTAAAATGGTCTACATGACCAATCGCCGGGTAAAAATCAAAACATGATATAAATTAGATGGCTCGATAAAAAAACGCGAATCTGACCCTAACTTACGATTTCAAACGTGTGTAAACGAGATTACGTCACGGAAATATTTGAAAGTTACAAAAAATAATAAAGCTTGTTTTTAAAATGGCCTCGCAAAAACAAAAATCTTGAATAGTTATTGTTTTTTTTTAATAAAACTGCTGGGCCGCGAAATCGACATAGACCCGGGCGGAGTTCATACAAAATACTCAGTGACTACAACCGGCTCTTAAAGTAATTGTACCATAGAGGGGCACTATCAAGATTGTTGCATTCTTTATTTGTAATCTTTCAAGTTCAAGTTGTATGACGTGGCCAAATCTTTGAATTTGATCAGTTCATGAAATGGCCAACTAAAGCTGGCCAGATCGTTAAAACGTTAACATTTGATGATAATGCAATCCTCGTTTGGCCATAACATTGACGTAGGATTTCTATGATAATAAAAGGTCTAAAGAAAGTAAGGCAAACGAGGATTGAAATAAGTACCATCAGTGCTCATATGCTTTTTAAAGAATTATCAAAACGCTTAGTTGACTCTTCGCGTGACCCAAGGGCTGGCTTCTACCTCGGTCAGAGAATAAGCATTACCATACAACGTGGCAATGCCGCCAGCCTTTTGGGTACACTTCCAGTCGACAGCGATGCGGAGGAGTTTTATGACGTCATATTTAGCTTGGCATCTAGTGTATACCTATGTTACTGTAAAAGCTAGAACTACGGTAAATCGTAAGAGTTTCCAGTAAAACCTAACATTTACCAATTACTAATGGTAAATGTCCATAAAAGTTTGCGATTCGAACTTTTATCACCATTCACTTGGTAAATCTTAGGATTTACATTAAAGGCCCGGTAAATGTTGAAAAAAAAAAACATGTCATCAAACAGTTCTGGAACATGATGGATGACATCTCGAATGGACGAAACAACTTGGACGTAGCGTTCGCCAGCCGCTGCCGCGGCAACGCTCGCTTCGCTCGCTCGGCTCACGCGCAGTTGGTCACAGTTCTAACCTAATTTAACCTATTTCACCCAGTTCAAAGTGCAATCAAAATACAATCACATTTTTACGAGAGATTGTAGGTATTATTCGTTATTTCGAACTGGCTGAAATAGGTTAGGTTAGGTTAGAATTGTGACCAACCGCGCTACTTCTCAAAGTAATCGTTGTTTTATTCATAAAACCAACATTTACCAGACCACGTTGCACGTTGGTAAAACCTAGCATCAGTACATGCTAGGTTTTAGAATGGTATAAGCCCGAAAAAATCGTCCCATTATAATAAATACTTACATTTACCAACCCATGTCGGTAAATCTTAGGTTTTACTGGAAAATCTTAAGATTTACCGTAGTTCGAGCTTTTACAGTAACATATATATAATTTTTAATTATTTAAGTGCATTTTATTGTTTGATTTCTATCATCAAACTTTAATGTTTATAACGATCTGACCAGTTTTACTTGGCCATATCATGAAGAGATCAATTTCTATGATCTGGTCACGACATATATACCTAAGAGAAAGGTGAGTCTACGCTAGAGGAGCCAAGCACGAGTCCAGCTCAAATTCGTGTAGTGTCACTCCTGCTCAGCTCCTCTAAAGTCAGTCCACACTACATGAATTGAATGAGGCGTGAGGGATTGATTGTTGTAGTTAGACATGAACTTTGTTCTAAGTAGATATGATCGAATCGAAGCCCTTTTGAAGGAGTTATGTTTTGTGATTACAACACCGACCTCGTGCGATAAACGTACGTACCTACCTAGAGTTACATCCTCTTGCGCAGTTATAATATTTTTAATTTATACATCTAAATATACATATACCTAGATGACTTTTATATGTAACAAATAGATACTTATAGATAGATATATATAAATACATAAATAAAATTAAAGTGTCCTTTTGTAATATCAGATTTTTTTTTTATTAAATGCATAATATGAAAGTATATTCGATACATTTTTTTTTGTCTGTGAAATGTTTAGACAAATTTTGACGAAACTCATGAAATTGTGACCAAATAGAGTTGTGTACCTACTGTTTTACTGACGCGTACGTAGTCGCGGGCACAGCTAGTATTATAATATTATAATATATGTATCTACATTACATATACTTACATAAGTGTACAGAAGGTTACAGCTCAATTCGTAATTTGCATCCGCTTATAAAAATAGTCATGGTTCAATCTCATTTCGCTAATTCTTTTTTTGTTGTGTTCGTTATAGTGAGGAGAAGGTTCTTATGGAAAAAAAAATGAAAATTAGGATAGTGTAGGGTAAAGTAGAGTAGGGTCGTGTAGGGTAGTTTAGAGTAGAGTAAGGTAGAGTAGGGTAGAGTAGGATAGAGTAGGGTACCGCTGGTATAGCGAATTAAAGCGCTGTCGCCTTATTTTTGGGGAGGAATAAAGGAGTGGTCGTCCTACGCCCGCTGTCACGGAAGAAACTGTGCTGGCAGTAAAAAAAAAATCAAGAAAACAAGCGAATTACATACGACGAGATTCAGCATACACTGCAGATTGGTTCGGTAAGCGTTCACAAGATTCTACACGAGCACCTTCACATGAGGAGGATAGTTTGCCGCTAGGTGCCGCACCACCTCAGAAGCAGGCCCGTGTCGAGTGGTGCCGTGATATGATTCAAAAATTTGAAGCAGGCTCGTCTCGTCACCTTTACGATATTGTGACAAGTGACGAATCCTGGATTTATCAATATGATCCAGAAACAAAGCGTCAGTCGACAGTTTGGCTATTTCAAAACGAACCAATCGCCTACGAAATTGATGTGATCGAGAAGCGCGGGGAAACTTTTGATCACTAGTTTCTTCACTTTGACGGGGTATCTGATTTCAATTCCATTACGAGACCAAAGCAGCATCTAAATGGTATACCACAAAATGCCTGCCAGAAGTTTTGTCTGCAATAAGCAACAAGCGACCGAACACCGGGCTCCGCGGGGTACTGCTTCACCATGACAACGCGCCCGCGCACTCAGCGCGAGTCACGAGGGACTTCCTGGACACCATACCGGTCAGTATCTTGGGGCACCCTCCTCATAGTCCAGATCTGGCAATTAAAAATTAGCTGAAAGGGATTCAGTTTCACGAGAAGGCCGTGGAAGAGATGTCTGCGGCGGACTGGAAAAAATGTTTCGAAAATTAAATTAGACGCATGAAATTTTGTATCGATGCTGGTGGAGAGTTCTTTGAAAAGATTTAATAAAAATATTTTATCCATAGAAGTTAGTTTTTTAGTTTCTCAAAATTTCTGAGTGTCCCACGTATCTATACGAGAGAGCTGCACCGTCTTTGTACTGGTTTTATAATGCTCTGAATCTGGCAACGACCATACGCCCGTATGGTCGTTGCAATAGCGTCAGATACTAAGGGAAATTACCTGCGTTCACAACAGACAATAGCTAAGACCAAATTAGGTGCATGATTAATTAATTTAATGTTCAATAGATGAGCAATAAAAAATCCTAAGAACATCGTATGTTGTAGGTAGTAATTGAGAAACGCTAAATAAGTAACCAGTCAATGGGGAAAAAGTTACGAAGCCTAAGTGAACGGCTGATAACGTATGACATCATTTGTGTTCATGAATTACTGGGTCAGGGAACTTAAATAAACAATAAATGTAATTCCACAAATAAAATGAATGTTTTTACTATATCGAGACATTCTTGGAAGAATCGAGCGCAAATAAATATTGCAGGTTTTCTGTAAACATTTACGTGTCAAATATTTGCGGAATTAACCAACAGTGAGTATGTACCTATTTACTGGTTTCCATACAAGTGTGCAACATATTGTTTTCCTTATCAGTGTGGAGTAGGTACCTACTCGTTGTATCTTGAGATCACTGCTGAGCTGATGCAACTGTTATTGTTAACCCCTGATCAACAAACAGTTCTATAGTTAATTTATCACTGGATAATAAGATGGTGACGGAGGTGTTGTCTTTTTCTCGAGATTAATTTCCAGAAACTTTTTTTTATTATAAATACTTACACGTTGGGGTCGGCTTCCTATCAAACCGGATGCAGTAGACTGTTTACTGTTAGCACTACTTGCTTTTTGTACTACTAATCGTTGTATTCTTGAATCAACAGATTTTCAAGTATATTTTCGGATTTTTTTATTTTTTTTTAGTTTTGATGGGCTTGCACTTGACCTCTATCTCACACGATGGAGAGCGACGATGTGATCGACAATGTCTTATTTTAATAGATTACGAGACACAGGCTCCAACAGGGAATTCCACGCTTTAGTTGTACACTTACACACAATGAATGTGTTCCCAAAACATTTTGGTGGGATGTCCACTATGTAACGGTTGCGCATCGCCGTACGTTTGGTGGTCCGATGATGGAACAGGCTTGACGGAATTAAATTATTAAATGCAATTCCGACGCACACTCCTCGAAATGCACCCAGTAGAAAGACGACTGCCTAGTCAACTCGGCATCGACCCTCAAGATTTTAAAACTTAAATTACGACTGCATCATTACCAATTTATGCTCTTGGATCTTGACCTTACCTCGGTGTAGGTGTGGCCTGAAATTGATAGTGGATGTTAACGGAGCACCAAGAAGATCAATACAGTCGTTTATCGGTACGGTTACATCCCGCAAAGTTGCTTAGCGGAAAAAAAGACACGCCTGGTTTCTAGCAGCTTTGAACCTGACCAAATTAGAATCGCTGCATCTCCTCATTATCAGACCGTCTCCAAGGACAAGTTCAAGCGCTCAACCATAGCCTCTCGGAGAGTGGATCTGTGACCCATTAACTCGCGCACTGGACATATAACTCTCAGCAACGACAGCTTATCGTGATCGAGTAAGATCGTCGCCTGTACCTATACTTAACTACAGAAATATCATTTTTTTTTTTTTTTTTCTAGCCCATACTGTCCCACTGCTGGGCAAAGGCCAAAATATCATTAGATGATGATTTTCGTTTATTGCGATGGCCCTGTGTTCCCAACTAGCTTTTGCTCGCGGCTTCGCCCGCATACTTAAAATATAGCCCTTGTCACTCAGGAGTAAAGCAGCTTTCTATCGGTGAAAAAATTTTCGCAATCGGACCAGTACTTTCAGAGATTAACTCCTACAAACAAAAATAAAACAAAAAACAAACTTTAGGTACTTACCTCTTTATAATATTAGTGTAGAAGTGTCAGACTACTGCAAAACCGAAAGACAAGGGAGGCGATCTTCAGGAAAGCGTCGAGAAGTAATTTAAAACTGAAATCCGTTGTTAGAGACCTGTTATAAATTAGTTTAACACAATTTGAAACTACGACGTGGGGTATACACTGATTAATTTTAAAATTACGTTAGTTGTGATTAAGTAAAGAAAACAATACTTATCAGTAGGTATTGTGTGTTTATTATAATTAAGTAACATAAAACACAAAAATATAATGTTGTTGCTAAGTAGCAATAAAAAATAGCCTGATTCGATTTTTTGTCAGCCACTGCCTTATGTCTGGTGTAAGCCTTGCATTCTATTAAAAAAAAAAAAACATTATTCAAAGTGTGTTTTTTCAGATACCTACTATTTAGCATAATAACATTAATAACATAACTTATCTACTTGACTTAAGTTCCAGTGTCCTCTAGACGGGACAGAGGGCGTCCACAGCGCCGTCCAGCGCCAGACCGGACGGGTCTTTAGATTGGTAATCGCAGAACATATTATGGAAGACCATATTATGTTCTTCGCCTTTGCGAAGACCGTTCGTCGCCAGGTCTGCTAAGGGCCCCGGTATGAAGGCTGGAAGGAACGGGGTGGGTCTTTTAGTCAGTAAGAGTCTGACACTATCTACCGCTCCGCCCAAGAGCGGGGGTTGTCATTGGATAATTTTGACCCACCATAAAAAAAAAGGTCTGCTAAGGGCGATCATGTACCTACTTATACGCTTTCATTGAGGATTCCAATGTCTTGGTATACTATGTTCAGAATCCCTTCGGAGCGTGTGGCCGATCCAGTTCCATTTGCGACGTATCTGCTGGTCGATCGAGGTTTCACCGCAGCGTTCCCACAGATCTACATTGGAGATTTTCTTGGGCCCGTAAATACCGAGAATACGGCGAAGACAGCGGTTGGCATATTTTTATCATAGCATAAATTTGCTTTATAATGTTGACTGCTATGACTCAAGCCTCAAACCTCGCGGTTACACGAACGCGGGCCCTGTGCGGGTTGATGGATGTTATATGAGCGAGGAGGAGTGGCAGGCGGTCGCCGACTTCTGCGAAGCAGTAATGCTCGCAAAGGAGGAGGCCGACCGTATCAGGCAACGGCGTTCTCGCCGCCGCCGGGATTCTGATCCCGATATCCGGCCACCGTAGGCGCGGGCTTGCGGACAGTGAGCAATGGGTAGCTTGCTGTCCGGCCGTCCGGTAACTGTCCGGACCAAGCCCAAGTTGTCGACGGCGCGCACTGTTCCCGCGCGCCTCAAGGAGTTGTCAGCAACAGCTGTGACCCAGCCGGGTCGAAGCCTACTGGGGCCAGGGTTATCCGAAAGGGAGCTCGAGCCCCGGTACGAAGGCTAGAAGGAACGGAAAAGGTCTTTTAGTCAGTAAGAGTCTGACATTATCTCCCGCTCCGCCCAAGAGCGGGGATTGTCATTGGATGATTTTTTCCCACCATAAAAAAAAATATGTCATCGAATATTTTGTTCTAGGGCATGCCGGTTTCCTCAGGATGTTTTCGTTCATTGTTTTTAAATCAGTGGTGATAATAGTACCTACATTTTGACATAAGTGTGGAAAGTTTGTCATTGCGACCGAGGCGGATTTCGCACGAGCCGTACGCGAGTGTGTTATGGAGCCGAGGGCTGCAGTGACTTTGCACGTGTATCAATACACTTACATAAAGAAATGAATAAACAGGGGTTGACCGGCGACTCGTGGGGGTCGATGCGCGTCCAGCCTGATACGTTAAATGTAATAAAATTGTGGCGGGGAGAGCACGCGTACTTTTCTGCACTAGTGCGGAAAACAGTCTATTGCGTGCCTAAAAGCGGTGGGATAAGAGTGGGTTTTTCGAATAAGTGTATTGAAAAATAAATTACACAGTGTTCTAAATACATTATTACATTATTTACGAGAGTCGAAGAAATGATTCAACTGTCTTGAATCCCGTAACGAAATTGAGATTGAGGTTTACTGATGCACGGTAATGACCAATGGTAATGAGTGACAGTTGAGTAAAAGGCTAGCCCCAGCAGTTTTTGAGGTGAAACAACTAGTCATGACGTAGGTAATCATAAAAGCCTATATTTATCATATTGGGAATATGACATTGACGCTCAAATTCTAGTCATACTGATAGGTATTATAAAAGTGTAAGTTTGTGAATGTGCGTGCGTGTATGTTTGTTATTTCTTTGCATCTAGAGCCCGATACATACAGTAACCTTTCATATGGCTCGCATTGTGAGAAGGTTCCTGTCTCTGAAGCCCTAACCACCGGTAGCTTGCTATTTTTTATATTTGTTTCGGAAATCCTCTCTTATGTCTTGATCACACGTATCGAGTAAACGGGCGAGACTGTGCTCTCGGCCGAGTACTCGGTACTTACGTGTAAACACAGCGCCGAGTGCTCGGCCTACCACTTATCTCTACAACTCGCTTACATCACTGTCTCGGCCGAGTAACATTTTACTGTCTGGTCCGTTTACTCGGTACGTGTGATCAGGGCATTAGTGCTTGCCTACATCATAAAAGGAAGCCTTGTGCAAAGTTCACGTTCCTAGTCCGTTGTATCGGCTGTGTGTTGATGTCAGGCAGTCAGTTTATCTTTTTATATACATTTACTAGCTGTGCCCGCGACTTCGTTCGCGTGGACTACAGGATTTTGAATTTATTTTTTTAAAATGAAAGTAGCCTAAGTTACTCCTTATTACATCAGCTACCTGCCAAAAAAAAACTCTCGTCAAAATCGGTCCAGCCATTTCAGAGATTAGCCGGAACAAACAGTCAGAAAGACAAAAATTTAAAAAAATGTTATTTTGGTGTATGTACCGTATATATTAATATGCATGTAGTAAAAAGCGGTTATTTCAATATTAGAAACAGACACTCCAATTTTATTTATATGTATAGATTAGGTTACTGGCACAACAAACGTGAACTCGTCCGGTACGAGTGTCTCGTGCAAAAAGCGAAATGCGAATGTCTAATTAATCTAGGCGTTGTTTACGACTTTTGTGAACTCATTATGGGTCGGTAGCATCAACCTGTATCTCTATAATCTTTCCTGCATTATCATATTTACCTGACATAAGAAAAGCGGTTAAAATACTGGCCATACGGAAATGCCTGTCAGGAATTCTGTAGTGCTGTTCTGCAAAAATGACACCGCGACAATTAAGGTGAATTCAGCATGCAATTAACTTTATTTTTGAGAGTGGAAAATCATCGAACCATTTCTCTCGCTCTGGGTGGAGAATTCTTCCTCCAGTTGCCTTTTGCTTCACAATCCTGAAGCCTTAGCTGGCATCGCCCTTTTTTACGTGAAAAATTATCAAATAACTTCTCCCGATCTAGGAGCGGGAGGGAGTGTCACACTTGCATGCGTGCTTGTGTCACTCTTGAGACAGCAATTGTTCTGACGTCTCTTCGAGAGCTTACAATGAGCTTTCGATCAAGCTGGTATGACACTTCAAGCTCATTCCACCTTATTATTGATCTAAAAATTTACTTATAATTCGAAATAATTTGAATCCACCAACCACTGATTTCTATATATCTACCACAAATAATACCTAGAGGGCAGTGCCACCAACTCAAGTATCAGATTTAGCAAAATAATTTAAAAAAAAACTAAAAAAGTAGGGCTTGCACATCGATTGCAATAGAATTTTAACTTTATTTTAAATGCTATAGAGTTTATAATTGTTCCAATAAGTACCTGTCTTGAATTCCGAATTTAAATTCATCTATGTAATCACGATTTGCAGAGTAGAACAGCTGTTCGTTAGTATTTGCTATACTTGCTCTACTACTCATTGGCCAGAAAGATGTTATGTAGCAATTAGTACTAGGGTATTATTACTTAGATTACTTATATTGCGAGGTGTTAACCTAACAAAAGACTAAGATAGAAATACAACATAAATAATATCTCTACGTATTGACAGAGGTGTGACCATCGAGTTAAGTAAGCATACAATACAATTAACACGTGCCTATTTGTTCAATAACACCATGGCTTATACGTATAATTATGTTACATTTACTTTAATTTTCTCAATAAGTACTCAATACTATCGCATTCTAAAGGGTTATTTGTAAAACACTGGCAACCTCTGAGGACTATGTTACTAACATCATAAACAACAACTTTAGTTCTATGACTTAAAAAATTATCTTATTTTCGTACATCAGATTTTCATACAAAAACAGAAATATTTAAAATGAACATTCTAAATATTACTAAGTCTATGCGAAGCAAGCGATAATTAGCTGTACAATAGCAGAGGGGAGCGGGATCGGATGGCGGGGGTGCTTAATGCGCTTTCGTCGCGTCATAACAGATGTACGTAGCCGTTTAATGCGTTTCACGTAAGAATTTCTTTCGCCGTAATGTTGGCTCCTCTGTCTAAAAAAAGAAAAGAGATCATTGTTAAAAGTAACGGAATATCAGTTAATCTCCCTAATATTAAATAATTTTACTGACAAAAATATGGCAACACTGTTTTTCCGTATTGCCAACCGTATTTCCGTATTACAATTGTTTTAAGTGTATTACCGTAGTACCTTTTTTTATGGTGGGAAAAATTATCCAATGACAACCCCCGCTCTTGGGCGGAGCGGGAGATAGTGTCAGACTCTTACTGACTAAACGACGCACCCTGTTCCTTCTAGCCTTCAAACCGGAGCTCGAGTTCCCTTTCGGATAACCCTGGCCCCAGTAGGCTTCGACCCGGCTGGGTCCCTACTGTTGCTGACAACTCCTTGAGGCGCGCGGGAACAGTGCGCGCCGTCGACGACTTGGGCTTGGTCCGGACAGTTACCGGACGGCCGGACAGCGAGCTACCCATTGCTCACTGTCCGCAAGCCCGCGCCTACGGTGGCCGGAAATTGGGATCAGAATCCCGGCGGCGGCTGGGACGCGCAAAAGTCGGCGACCGCCTGCCACTCCTCCTCGCTCCGGACCATGGCCTAACCAAGGCCCGGCGCGAGAGGTCTCCGGTGCCGATCGCCCCCACGAGGGCACGGCGATGCTCCGCCCAAAGTGTATTTAGTACCTAGTACACACCCCGTTCCTACGAGCCTTCATACCGGGGCTCGAGTTCCTTTTCGGATAACCCTGGCCCCAGTAGGCTTCGACCCGGCTGGGCCCCTGCTGTTGCTGACAACTCCTTGAGGCGCGCGGAAACAGTGCGCGCCGTCGACGACTTGGGCTTGGTCCGGGCAGTTACCGGACGGCCGGACAGCGAGCTACCCATTGCTCACTGTCCGCAAGCCCGAATTGGACCTATTTGGTCCAGGCGTGAGACACACATGTTAGTTTTTTTTTATCTTCTTTTAGTTTACATTGAGTGTATCTGTGTGCTAAATAAAATCTTTTTCTTCCTTTTCCTTTTCTTCTTTCTTTCTTTGACGGAGGCCAGTTTCCCATAGGAAGAGGCGTCCGGCAGGGTAACCCTTTGTCACTAAAAATATTTATAGCAGTCCTAGAAGGTATCTTTAGGTAACTCAACTGGGAGAAAAAAGGATTAAAGGTTAACGGAGAATATCTGGGCCACCTCCTCAGACGACATAGTCATATTCGCAGAAAATATTACAAACTTAAAAACCATGCTAAACAGCTTGACATAAGAGAGTAAGAAAGTAGGCCTGTTTATAAGAAACATAAAACTAAAATATTTACGAACGGTGAAGAAACCGGTATTATTATTAACGAGGAACAAATCGTAGAATTCGTAAAAGAATACATTTATTTGGGCCAATTGGTTTCCTGGAAAATCAAAACAAAAAGGAGATAATTAGAATAATCGCTATTGAAAAATAAATCTGTCAGAATAAACGTCAAAAGAAAGCTCTCTGAGTTATGCTTGTCAAAGCTGGTCGTTGAGAAAATATGAAGAAGACAAATTAGCCATATGTCAACGTAAGAAGGAAAGGACTATGTTGAGGATAATCCTATCGCATAAAATAAGTAACCAGGTGATTAGGAAAAAAGACCACGGATGAAGAATGATGATGATGTGAATAAATGACGGAAAGAGTGAGGACTCTGAAATGGAACTTGCGGGTCATATACATATATGTCGGATGCAAAACGACAGATGGACCAAGAAAATCACGGAATGGATACCAAGAGATAGAGTAACGTCACGAGGACGTCAAAGGAAAAGAAGGGCAGACCTATTCATACAAAGGCTTGGACCGGACTGGATGTCCGAAGCTAGGAATATAGGAAGTACTGGAAGGAGTTGGGGGAGGGGTACGCCAAAGAGGCCACTACTACTTTGAGTTTAGACAATAATAACAAACTGCAATAAAACTTTATTTTAAATAAACTCATAACAATATGAGAATGAATCAATTACAAATGCAATATTTTTATAGAATAATTTTATAGATTTTGGACATTTATTGTGAATTTTATTGTACCGTATTTTTAATTTTTGTAATTTTTGGCACTTATTATTATTGTGAATTCTGGATAGTGATTATGAAAACTAGTCCCTCAGTCTTCACCTCCTCTGACATGTGAGCACGTTCTAGCTGCTAGACGAGAGATATATCAGAAAGTGTACCTACCTATCGTTTAGTAGTATTTTTGTAATTACAATACTTCAATTTTTCTGATACTATTCGAGATCTGGCTGATGGTCTATGAGGACTGAGGGACCGCACTTTAAGTGCTGTAGTTTTTAGTATATTGGTTTACGAATTCCCTATTTTTTTTTTTATTATTACCATATTTAGCCCATTCTGTCCCACTGCTGAGCAAAGGCCTCCCTCCACTCCTTCCAATGTTCCCGGTTTTGAGCCACTTCTTTCCAATTCCCAAGGAAGACATCCAAGTCGTCCCGCCATCTCCTTCTTGGTCTGCCGCGACCCCGTCATGCGATTTCAGGGCACCAATTTTACCTTACCTATAATTTTTTATACTAAATACCAATGTGGTCCCTCAGTTCACACGCACATAATTCAATTAGGCAAATTAAATCCATGAACTTCATTGTTTATTTTAAAATATTTCCGTTTAAAAATATTTACTTAATGATAAGGCAGCCTTCTCATGTTGTTGTGATGTGATCGCAACTTTGACTTTTTATCGCTAATTTTAAGGATATAACATGTTGTCTATATGATCGTTAGCCACGAAAAAAGCAGGTTTCTTTTTAGTTTTTTGGTAGGAAATCATTCTTACTTAAATTCTCCCGGTCTAGGGTGAAGCGAGCGTGTCAGACTTTTACTGACTAATAAAACCACGTCTGTGTCCTTCAGTAGCCCTTTGCGTTCTAGAACCACGGTTTGCTTTTCAGAAATTATCTGCGGTCCTAGCGGGCATCGGTTCTCCTGGGCCCTTATGGTATTGCTGATATCTCTTTAAGGCGCGTATGTAACTGGCGCCTATGGTGGCCAGGGATCGCCCTGCGACTCCCGACGCCCGGCGGGGCGTCTCCCTGTCGCGGCAGCTTGGGCGTGAGGATGTCCTCACCCGTGTGGCCGTCTTCTTCGCTAAAATGACTGCTTCATGGAAAGAGGTGACCGCATTCTATTCCCTTTGCTCCAGACCATGTCCTAAACCAGGGCCCGGCGCGAGAAGTCGCTACTACCGATCGCCTCCTCGGGACACAGAGGTGCTCCGCCCTCGCGGGGCACACCTCCGTCTTATACTTCATCTTATCTTCCGGGCGGTCTGGGCAACCCAGACGTTTTTTTTTGTCGGAATCCGGAACAGAAAACTCCCGAACTTACCATGTCTGGCGAGGACCTGTGTTACACGGAAGGTGAGGACACCGAGGCATCTCCCCTGCCACACCTCAAAGACCTACTCGGTCAGTGGGTAGCCTTACTCAAACGAAAAAAAGCAGGTAAACCATAAAAATCTGCGTAGCCTTTTCACAACCATGGAATATTCCTGATTGGGGTGATATCTAACCGGATACTGCTGTAAAGAAGATAACCAGGTCACTAAAAGAGTATGGAACTATTATGATTATAATAGACTAGCCTTTGCCCGCAGCTTCGCCCGCGTATATAAAATATAGTCTATGTCACTCGGGAATAAAGCAGCTTTCTATCGGTGAAAAAATTTTAGCAATCGGTCCAGTACTTCCAGAGATTACCTCCTACAAACAAAAAAAAAGCAAACTTTATCTCTTCATTATATTAGTGTAGATAATATTTTTTATTGAGACAAAAAGTTAAAAGGAATCGATATTAACTGGGAAAAAATTCGAAAAAAAAAGTAGGGTTAAGTTTCTGAAAAAGAGTACCTAGGTAGGTACTTCACGATCACAATTATTGCATTGAACAATGTTGGATTTACCGAAGCAGTGGTCAAAAATGCAATTCATACAAAGTCAGCACATGATAAGCTGCAGTGTAAACTCTAATTTCCAAGTAAACCAACCAACTGGGATTTTACAAAACAATAATAGACCAAATCGTCAACAAACAATATGAAAATAATTTGCCGGCAAACAACTGGAGTTAAACATAAATGTAATGACGCTAAACTTATTTCCGAAAAACTAAGTTAAACAAATAGTTTGACTTCCTCAAACTGTTCACACGTTGTAGACGCGGCGTCTATGTCAACACAATTAACATAATCTTTTGCCGGTAATAGTACTTTTGTGACGCATCTCGCGTTGGGGATTTACAATACGAAAAGAACCTTGTTTCTTCGCGTCTTGGAAAACACTATATTCATATAAAACGTCTTGTCTTCAACACAGAGCATCATTACATTCGCCGCTGACTTCGAGCTCAGACATCCCAACAACATTTAATTTTGTCAATATTCAGAACAGTTTTGGAAGTAACTGAAAAAATATGGCCTTTAAATTCGGTAAGCATAATTAATTATTATTTGTTTTAATACCTTTTTTTCGCATCGATTTTTTTTGGGGGCAAAGGTGAACGCATCAATTTTTTTCATTGAATTGTAGTTGTTTTAGCTGATTTTAATATCTAGATTGAAATTTTCAAAGGATTCAATAACGCATTACTTATCTGAGTGCCTATAGTGGTCTTCCCTTTGTATAATATCACTTTCTATAATGACCATACCATAAATGCAGTTGGCACCGAGCCGTACCTACATAATACATATACGGCCTCAGCCAAACTTTCCCCAGTAAACGATGACAAACGGCTTGCATTCCTACAACATTTGTGTTTTTGTGTGCACCACTCGAAATGAAGGAAGTAAAAACAATAGGTATTGCTCGATAAAGAACTTGCTCAACTAGAAGTTAGTTAAAAAAATTGACCTTTGCTATCAACGAATTATGCAGACGAGTCCATTATGGAATTAATTGTCGTCGGATGATCTTTATTCGTAGAAGGTCTGTGGACCTACTTCACCTAGGAGACAGGAAGTCCTGACAATTGGGAATTAATGCTTCATAATTATTTAAATGTTGTTAATCACCATTGTTGTTATTTTCCGACTATCTGCTAACCTCTAATTCATTTCTTGAATACGATTTGTAACAGCCCAAACATTAATATGATAATGATAATAACGACGACATAAAATAACGATTGCGTTAGACTACCTACTCTGATTGTTTTGTTTCTTTTTTTTTAAGTTTATCAATATCATAATGTCAAGGTAAAATATTTTAGTAGGTAGTTGCTACGCGTGTATGTTTATCACTCGTTAGGTCAGAATGTCAGATTATAAGATGTTTCAAGAGGGTTACTGTTTCAATGTCCACTGCACACATCTAGAATAAGTGTGTCCAAGAGAATAGTAAAACCGTCACTGAACTGTACATGTTTTTCTCAGGAGTACTGCTGTTCTTCAGCGCCTACATTTGCAGCTCTCAAGCTCTTCCTCCATGCGTGTGCACCAGGAACTACACGCCCATCTGCGGCTCTGACGGAGAGACCTACAGCAACCAGTGCCTGTTGGACTGCGCCAATTACAACACGCACAAGAACATCGTCGTCGCAAAAGAAGGTCCCTGTGAAGGCTTTACGCCCGTCCAAGTAGAATGCGTATGTACCTTCAACTACCTGCCGGTGTGCGGCACTGACGGCACTACCTACTCCAACGAGTGCAGCCTCAATTGCCAGAAACAGCGCAGTGCAGGTCTCGAGTTGAAACACACGGGTCCGTGCGCGGAGGCCACCACTGAGGGCTTCACCTGCTTGTGCACGAGGGAGAAGAAGCCTGTGTGTGGCAGCGACGGCAACACCTACAGCAACGACTGCCTGCTGAACTGCGCCACCGCTAAGGACCACACGCTCAGCATCGCCAAGTACGGGCCCTGTGACGACCAGGTGAAGGTTGCCGAGCTATTATACTAAGTCATTTGAATACTAAGTTTGTAATATTGCCATATGCATTTGAGTTGTCACAGAGATACAAAAATGTTTTGATTCGGTGAGACTGTGTCATCCTTCGCAAAATCACTCATATTATTTAAGTTTTTTTTTATGAACTGTTACGATCTGATGCATTTTATTTACTTTTAAACTGTTTAATGTTTGTCGTCGAGTTTAATGAATTTGTTTATTGCTATTTATTAAATCGACTTACTAATCAAACCAAAGGTTTTTATTATTTTCCTTTTGATTTTTTTTCTCCACCGGCGTTTTGAAAAGATTCTGGCGTAAAATGTGGATAATATTCTTTCTCTATCTAGAGAGAGAATCGATATTCGTGGAGAGAATATTACATTTTCTTTTCGTTTTCTCTACCCAATGAAGAAAAGACATTCACATGATGCGCAACCAAACTTCGAAGATTTTTCATGAACTGTCTTCGATCTGCGATATTTAATCACTATAAAATTTTATTATGAATAGTTATTTGGTCCAAATATTTTTTAAATTAGAATTAATAATTACTTTTGCGCAATTTGAATTAAATTGGTCTCCCTTTTCTATCTTTGTTGAGAGTGATAATGAATTAGCTAGGTAGGTACTACTACCTCATAATCTTTCTGCCCATGTCCCGTTTTATTTGGGGTCGGCGCAACACGTTTTTTCCTTTCATTCTGTAATGTCACTCACGCTATCACTAACTCCCTTTTCTTTCATATCACTTCTCACACAATCCAACCATCTTTTCTTTGGCCTCCCTCTCCCCCTCCATCCATCCATATGTAAACTCATAACTTTTTTAGCAATATGCGTTTCATCCCTCCTTTTCACATGTCTCCTTTCAACTTTTCAGTCACAGGAGCCACTTTCAAACTTCCCCTAATAGGTATAATCATTTCTCACATTATCCATTCTCCTCACACCACACACGCTACGTGCAATCTTTTTTCATCCGTCTTTTTCACAGCCCAACATTCTGATTCATACAGTATGACAGGCCTTATCACGGACTTGTAGATTTTACCCTTCAACTTGAGGGGCATCCGTGGGTCACAAGTTGTTCCCGTGACCTGTCGCCTTTTCATCCATCCTGCGTTGATCCGATGTGTTACGTCTCGGTCTACCTCACCATTCCCTTAGACGAGCGACCCGAGGTACCGAAAGTTGGAACAGATAGGTATGGGCTTACCGGTGAGAGCTAAAGGCACTGGATTGGAGACACCGCCGAAATTGCAGAACAGTACTCCGTTTTGGTTCTACTCAATTTCAGGCCAACACTCTCCAGTCGGTGCCACCACCCCTCCAATCTGTTCTGAACCTCTAGGCCACTCTCGGCAACCAGCACAATGTCATCGGCAAACAGCATTCACCAGGGAGCCTCTTCTTGAATGTCCGACGTCAGAGCGTCCATTATCATCGCATAGCTAGGTACTACTAACTAATAGTTATTAATTAGGTTATCGTACATTCTTAAAATTTCAAGTTAAAATTCTTTAGGGCGTTTTGATTGCAAACGCCATAAAAATAAAAATATGTACTCCATTATAGACGTCTTTCCTTTATAATATCAGGGCGGATTTTCTTTTGTTTGTTGGTTGTGAAGAAGTTAACATGTTTTGTTAGTTTTTGTTTTTCTTTATTGCAGCTGTTATTTACACCTGCTTACAGTTATTTTTTTATTTAACACATTATGTTAACTGACTGCTTATGTGTAAAAAAATAAGTTCAAATTCAGAAAACAATAGATTTAAAGTGTCTAAGAAAGTTTCGGTTGAGACCGAAACTGCATGAGACCGTGAGACAGTTAAGGCTTATAGTCCCTTGAACCATCTGGCCGAAATTAAATGGACACAACTCTCGTACCCACCTAGGCAGCAGTACGCCAATCTGTGCATTGAATTGTGGCTAGCTGCGCCCGGATAGTGCGCGGCTGACCTTTAAATCAATTTTCTTTGCGAAGTATTGATTGATTTTCATATGCTATGTTCACTTTGAAGAATATTTAACCACCAATTTATATGTGTAAAAATGTTTCTAAAAATCCAAGCCGTTTTGAAGGAGTAGGAAAAAGTTGCGAAATTGCTAAATATTTTTTTTAGACAAAAGTATTAATCGCACGAAAAATCAACTGTTGTTAATGTTGTTCATAAATCTATAATAAACATATATTTTTTTCAAAGTCAAAGTCAAAGTCAAAAGTTTTTTATTTCACATAGGCCTACATGGGCACTTATAAAACGTCAGAAGCTAGTGCACGGTTCGAAATTGGTCGTTTCCTATGGAGAAGAACCGGCAAGAAACTCCATGGTTACTCTTTTTAAAAAAATGGTTGTACTTACAATATTTCCATATAACAGTATTAAATGGTATTATTTAAGAACAGTGTAAACCGGTCTATATTGTACTCAAAAGAACAATAAAAATAATCATTTAAAAAAAGTGAGTCAAAATATGAAGTAATCTAAGAATTCGTGGAGTCTACAGTGTTCTTCCATTTACATAATAAAAAGAGGCTATATAAAAAAAAAGGTAGAAAAAATAATAATAATTACAACTGTCAGTAAATGAGACGTTAACAACCAAAAAAAAAGAAAAACTAACGAATTTAATGTGGTTGGAGTCAGATAATATAAAAAAAAAATAATTGCAAAAGCAATGTGTTAGAGAGAAAAAAAAATGTTACAACAAAGATGGAGCAGTTAATAGATACATTCGCATAATATTATGAGTTACCAGGGGGCCACAAGTGCAGAGGCAGTCATTGCCAAACAAGCGTGTCTTCGACATAGTCTTTAACCTTGTAATATGCTTTTTTGGTTAAGACACGCTTAATATGGGTTTTGAACTTTCCTTCGCTAAGTTCAGTCACCGCTTTTGGTAGCTTGTTATAAAAGCGTATGCTATTTACTAAAAATGACTTACTGGTCTTGGCTAATCTCCATTTGGGCAATATAATTTCGTGTTTACTACGAGTATTTATGTTATGGAAATCGCTTCTAATTTTGAAAAGTCCAAGGTTTTTATGGACATACAAAATACTTTCTAAGATATAAAGAAAAGGCAGTGTCAATATATCTATTTCTTTGAATTTATTTCTGAGGGACTCGCGAGGACCCATTTTATAAATAGCCCTGATTGCTCTCTTTTGCAATACGAAAATCGAGTCTACATCAGCTGCAGATCCCCACAGTAAAATGCCATAAGACATAATACTGTGGAAATAGGCATAGTAAACTAACCTAGCTGTGGCGACATCTGTCAACTGCCTTATTTTTCTTACTGCATATGCCGCTGAGCTTAATCTACCTGAGAGAGTTCTAATATGAGCACCCCACTGCAGTTTGGAATCGACAGTTATACCTAAGAACACAGTTTCTGTAATTACATCAAGTTTTTTGCTATCAAGAATTAGATTGACGCCAACTTGAGGGACATTCGGTAATGACAACTTTATACATTTAGTTTTATTTGCATTTAGTAAAAGATTATCTATATATAAAATTATTTATATAAAAGATTAATATTATCAAACCTATTAACCTGGCCGTTACCGAGGAGTAGGCTTTAGAAAGTCACTGTTTTGTAGACAGAGAGCAAAGGGTAACTCACAGTCCGATAAGGAGCAGGCCTGAGCTGAAACGAGACGCTTCGTGTAGGTACTACGCGCGCCTCAAAGAGATCACAAAAACGGGGTCCATTAGGGCCATTGTCTACCAGGGTTGTGGGATTGTTTGGAATCCCTTTCTAACAAAGACCTTTTCGTAATTTGCCTTTTGAGTTTCGAGCCACGGTATGGTCCTGGATCTGGAAGGGCAACTGAAGGATCATAGGTGCGCTTTAGCCGGTAAAAATCTGTCACTTCCTCCCACTCTACGCAGAGCGAAAAAATTACATAACATAATAATTTCCCGCTAAGGACCCTCGTCCACGACTATTCTTTTTGGGGCAATGCTGTCGCGCGTTTCGTAAGCGCGCGACACCATCGCTACTAACGCGCGTTAGTCGCATTTGCAAGCGTTATAGAAAAGATGCCAACGCGCTACAGCATCGCGACTGTATCGATGCGAACGCGCTGCTACAGCAACGCTACAAAAGTTCCCTAGATCAAAAATGGGCAACTGCTTCAGTAACTTTTTCTAATAATCTCACATTCGTTGGCGATCTACGCTTTGGAACCTATATACTTAGTCATGTAAATAGCTTAATCGGTTTATTACTTTCCTTGACATTTCAGAAGTGCCAGTAATCTGTTTAATTTAAATTTATTTTTTTTAGGGTTCCGTACGTCAAAAGGAACGCGTGGAGGTATCGAGTTGAATTTAAAACCATATACTCAGGTCTACAGTTCCTTTGGAGCTGTGAAAAAATCAAAGTTCAGTTGGCGAAAAGAAAAGATATGGCCGTTTCTACGTTAAAACATTGTCGGATTTACAATGAAACATATAACTATAAGTATATACATAGGTACTTAGTTCGATATTGTCAAGGGAATCAAAATTGATAGGGTAATTCCCGTTGACCCAGAATCCTGATATTTGGCATAAAGCAAGGTCTTATGCCTGCCATACACGGTCAAACCTGTAGTCCAATCGGTATGACGCTACATGTTTGATCAAACAGATTTGACCGTGAATGGGAGTGACAACATGTTGATCACATGTTTGACGGCACAATCGAATTTCAATTCTTTTGGTTTGATCAAACCGATTGGATCATACAGATTGGACCGTGTATGGGGCTGTCCAATCGGTATGATCAAACCAAAAGAATTGAAATTCGATTGTGCCGTCAAACGTGTTGGTCATACCAATCTATTCCCACACACGTTCAAATCTATTTGATCAAACATGTAGCTTCATACCGATTGGACGACAGGTTTGACCGTGTATGGCTGGCATTATAGCCACAGGAATAGATATAGGAATAAATCTGAAATCAGTAATTTTTTTGTCACATCGGTGTCACAAAAAAAAATTTCCAGACTCTATTCGGGAATTGAACTATTTACATAGGTAAGTTATTTGTACGGAACCCTCAGTGCGCAAGTCCGACTCGCACTTGTCCAGTTTTTTTTAACAGTATATCCGAGTATTATACACAAGATTACTAAAATCAATTAATTACTACAATTTGTCAATAATTAAACGCAGTGTGATGAATTACTGCCGTGAAAGTTACAATAATTGTAATTCACCATTAATAAGATTTTTCAAAGAATGTAGAAAAAAAGAATTTTCTTTTTTTTATAATATTATCTACCACTTGAGTGAAGTGAAGGCAGTGATAAGAAATGGATTTAAAATTGGGTGAGTAGGTACTTACATGAACTGTCTATAATTATAATCTACTAGCTTTTGCCCGCGGCTTCACTCGCGTAAGTGGGGGGTTAGAAAGAGACAAAAAGTAGCCTATGTCACTCTCCATCCCTTCAACTATCTCCACTTAAAAAATCACTTCTGTCTGTTTGTTTGTTCAGGCATCACGCAAAAACTACCGGTTCGATTACGATGAAACTTGGTATGTAACCGTAATAAAGTGTTTTAACACTGTTTTTTAAAACAGTTTTAACAGAAGAACACTTATATAATGTAACAGATACAATAATGTTACCGAATGAAACTGTAACCTTTTATATGTGTTATGACGTGCAACCGAATCAAACTGTAACCTGTTTATATGTGTTAATAAGTGTTAATATATGTAACTGAAATAATCAGTTTTAGTGTAGCTTTGTAAATTGTAACTTTGGCAACGTTGCGTTTACCTGTTACACTTATTAATACTGTTAACACTTTTATATCTGTTACTGATATGTTAGGGTTACACTTTTGTATGTGTTTTGGGTTAACACATTGAAAACACATTAATAAGTGTTATATATTACTATATATATATATATATACTATACTGTAACCTTTATGAAGGTGTTTTTAAGTCCCTGATCCTGGGCACCACACTGGGTACTTTTTACTACGGAAAAGTATATACAATAAAAAACAAACTTAATTTTGCGGTTCGATCCCTAGACCCGATTACTGTACCAACCGCAAATAATAAATTTGTCGTAGGTTACGCCACCCGCAGTGGAGTTCAGTATGGGGCGCTGCAAACGGCTAAGATACTATAATATTTTATCTTATGATACAATACTTCTTCTACTTTTATTTTAGAAAAAATGAATTCAAAATACTGTAGTCCTCGCGAACGAAGTCGCGGGCACAGCTAGTTTATAATATTAGTATGGATGCAGGGTCCGATCTAGTTATTTATCTGCTCCGGGCGAAGATAATTTTCGCCGCCCTTTACATACACAAAACCATATAAGTCATGAGTCTTAAGTCCTAAATATTTCCACTATCCCACCTGAAGTATTTATTTATTTTACAATTTATGTACACACAAATATACTGAGGAGGATAACATTATTAGAAAACTTTGTACAAAGGTACTGCTTATTTCAAATAGAAATTTCTTCCAGCAGACCTGCGAAAGGAGAAATTACAAGAGATGTAGACAGTAGTGTGCAGAAATGAGAAAGAAGAGTTAGTGAAATCTTAAATTAAACCAATAAATACTTATATAACCTACTACTACTTCTAACCTACTTATATACCTTATACTAAAAATAAATACATAATATTTATATATATGTATATATATATATATATATATATATATAAACGATTATCAAGCAAGAGAGGAAAGATAGCGCTCTTTTAATTTAGTCTTAAAGAGTGAGATCGTTTTCAAATCACGAATGCTAGGCGGAAGTGAGTTCCACAACCTTACTGAGTGGACAGAGAAAGAGTAGGAATAGTAGGTAGATTTATGAGGAGGGGATTTAAGGAGGGATCTTAAGTGTGACCTGCACGGTGCGTCGCGAGGGCGTGCGAAAGAAAAACGGTCACGCAGGTAGGAGGGATAAGAAGGGTTATGTAGGATGTTGAAAAGGAGACATAAAATCCGAGTGTTCCTGCGAAGACGGATAGGAAGCCATTTGAGTTCCTTGCGAAGATGAGAGACATGATCATACTTTCGTAGACCAAAAACAAACCGAATGCATAAGTTTTGCAATCGCTCAAACTTGTTTGATAGCTCCTCAGTAGCATCCAGGTAGCAGGCGTCGGCATAATCTATAATCGGCTGAATAAGTGTTTGGGCCAAAGAGATTTTCGTTTTCAAAGGCAAGAGACCCTGAAGGCATTTGAGTGAATGGAAGGAGAAATATACCTTCCGACTGACTTCATTGACCTGCGCACGCCACGAAAGATTGGAGTCAATGATGACACCTAGATCTTTTGCAGTTTCGGTGTAGTCAATACAGATACCGTCAAGAACTAAAGGCTGCAGAGAAGAAACTACAGCCGTATTGCGGACAAATCTACTACCTATGATCATGGCCTGTGATTTAGTTGGGTTGATCTGTAGGCCAAATGATTTAGCCCAAGCGCTGATACATGACAGGTCATGATTCATGGCAGCAATCGCAGAATCCGCGTCAGCTACATTAAAATGTCGGTAAAGCTGCAAGTCATCTGCGTAAAGATGGAAACTAGAAGAGATTGCTCTGGTAACAAAGTTAATGAAGATAGAAAAAAGAAGAGGAGAGAGAACGCTACCCTGAGGAACGCCCTCAGTGAGACTACACCAGTCAGAGAATAACTCTTCAAGGCGAACACACTGGGAGCGACCCCGAAGATATGAATCGAACCAGGTTAAGGCGGAAGAAGAGAAATTATATTTATTTTATTTTATTATTTGATTTAAGGATGCCGAGTAAAATATCGAAATCCACTGAGTTAAAGGCGCTACTAAAGTCAAGCAAGGCAAGAACTGTAAGCGACTTGTTTTCCATAGCCCAGCGGATATCGTCAGTCACTTTTAAAAGCGCAGTTACAGTACTGTGACCCGCGTGAAAACCTGATTGGAAAGGAGAAATGATCGAGTTTGACGCTAAGAAAAGAGATAACTGTCTATGAACTAAGTGCTCAAAAACTTTAGAAAGAAAAGGGAGGATAGAAATAGGTCTAAAATGAGTTAATAAAGTAGGATTGTTAATTTTTGGTAAAGGAATAATATAAGCCTGTTTCCAGACTGACGGAAAGGAGCATGAGGTAAAAGAGTGATTGAAGATATGCGTGAGAACAGGAAGTTATGAGGGAAGGATGAGAGTAATCATTCTTGAGGATAACTTATCACAGCCAACCGCAGAAGAAGTAATCGCGAGGACAGATTTCTTAACGTCAATCTCAGTAACAAACATTTTTTTAATCACATTTTTGAGTTCGGTGTCGGTTTAGTAACACCCCTTGCAATTAATTTTTTTGATATCTCCAATGTACAGAATTTTCACTTCTACAGATTTATTATAAGTAGTATAGATAGATTTAAAGATTATTAAATTCAAGATTGTTGACTTACAAATTTTATTGTAACAGGTATAGCCATTGGCACATCACTAATATTGCTTGCGGCCGCGCAGCAGGAGCGCGTGTTACATCCAGTACCTGAACACGCGTGCAACACATACGCCGACATGACCCACCCTTGCGGCTGTACATTCACGAATGAAACGTTCAACCCTCAATGTGGCACTGACGGACTGACGTACTTAAACTCATGCTACTTTGAGTGCCGGGTGGCAATCAGTCCGTCAGTTATGAGTGGTATTAACATAGCATATTCGGGAGTCTGCAAGCACGAGTTCAAATGTGAATGTCACACGGAGTATATACCAGTATGCGGCAATAATGGCGTCACATACTCGAACGAGTGTACTCTGAACTGCACCTCGGCGAAGAACAAAACCCTTAAAATGGATCACAAGGGCCCGTGCAATGATGGGTGAGTGGCAGACACTTACTTAAAGCACTTAAACTACCTATGTCTGGTGTTAAGATCCCAAAAATGTTTTTATATTAGAAGTGTAGTTGGTCTCCAAAAAAATAAATAAAGCCCTAGTTGTGATAATTGAAAAGAACACGAGGGTGATATACATTCCATGTTGAACCCAATCATAGTGTGATAGAAGCCAGTTTTCGAGAAAGTTTATTGAAAAATAATTATTTTATGTCACACGAATTTAACTATTTTTTACTCCCCTCGTCCTTGTCACATTTTTAAGATTCCCCCTTCTTAATGTGAGATTATCTACATAACTTGCAATTTTACATCTAGAAATAATAAACAAGAAAACTAGGCAAAAAAAGAGTTTTCAGATTTATTCCTAATTTCCTACCAGAAGTATAGGTCTGGTATAAGACCTTGCTTTGTGCCAAATTTCAGGATTCTGGGTAAACGAGAAGTACCCTATGAATTTTGATTCCCTCGAGAGTGTCGGAATATACGATTTTTATGGCTGTATCTTGTTTTCGTTAACTTAGAAGTTTAATTTTTTTACAGCTTAATGGAACCGCATACTTAGTGAGTACATTAAAACCATATTTTAATTTCAACTCGATAATAATAACGGGTCTTGACAGACAGACAGAGATACGGACAGACAGACAGATATACCGACAGACAGACAGATATACCGACAGACAGACAGACGGACAACAAAGTGATCCAATATAGTTCCGTTACTTTCCTTTTAAGATGCAGAACCCTAAAAAAACAAGCTTTAAAAAAAAACCGTTAAAATTTACGACCAAATAATCTCGTCAATTCTTCTGAATCTTCTTCAAATTGGCATCGGAGACTGCGTCCAAGGACAAGTTCAAGCGCTCAACCATATAGCCTCTCGGAGAGACTGGTTCGTGACCCAATAGCTCTCAGCAACAGTGTTGTCGTCTGCATACCCAAAAGTACCGGGCTTAAGCAGATCGTTTATGTGCAGCAAAAATAATGTTGCCGAGAGTTATACTGACCCCTGAGGGGCCCCGACATTAATGGCCATTTGAGCCGCGCCAAGCCCTATCGAAAGCCTTCGAGATATCGAGGAAGACGGCAAGCGCTGCCCCGTGCTTCTCGATGGCCTCACTCCACATGTGAATGGCATACGCTAGAAGTCCTCCAGTTGACCGATTTCAGCAAAAGCCGTATTTACGATCACTTAGGATATCATTAGCTTCTAGATATGCCAGGAGCTTAGTGTTGAGTACACGTTCCATAGTCTTACAGAAAATGGACGTTACTGAGATTGGTCGGTATTTAGCTGGATTAGTTAGCACGCGCTGTACCTACGTTTTTTCAATTCAATTCAATTCAATTCAATTTATTTCCACAAATTAACAACAACCTTAATCATGTTTACATAACTATTGCTTACTTATTTCTTAAAATATACATACCTTAAATAAAAAAAAATCGTAAGTACACTTGCTTTGGTTGTTGCGAAACCGATTCACCCTGACCCCCGTACTAGTTTGAACTGTATTACGGTGGGACAGTATTCCTCGCTCGCAGTACACTACTTTAGTTACACACACAGCCTGAATTAGACAAAAATAACATTATAACTACAATACAAATGCACTTGACTTATACTTGTAAAACTGTGGGTCATTGTATAAAACATTTGAATCTTGTGGTACTTGATTTTAACTTTGAAGGTAGTAACGTAAACTCACATAGTATAAGCAAAGTTTTCAAATGATCAATTTGTTATCATAATTATGAAATTGTTTGTATGTTTTTATTTAATAAAATGAGTGTATACATTTTTTTTTTTTTTGCTTATCTCAATATAAAATTATAGATATCAATAAATTATTTTAGCAAATCATAACTACATCAAATTACAAAACAAATTTCAGACAAAATTTTATCCGTGCCATTATTAAATTTCCCTCATGCCATTGTGTGTTGTATATATGTATAATGTGTTTGTATTTATGTAGTGTTTGTGTACATGTATTATATAATCATTATATTATATCAAAATTATTACGTATTTATATTAAATTATTTTGGAATTGTATTTTTTTATATACTAATTTATTAACATTATATTATATTATACTATATTATATTATATTATATTACACTATACTATATTATATTATATGTTCATTCTGATGATAAATGATCTGCCAAAAGTGGTCAAGAATGCCAAATGCTTACTGTTTGCTGATGACTTGAAGCTATCGCTCGAGATAAATGAGTTGGCTGACTGTGAGAGGCTTCAACGAGATATAGACGCAGTTGTGGCCTGGAGCAAGGAGAACCTCTTACAGTTCAACGTCTCCAAATGTGTCACGATCACTTTTTCTCGCGGGCGTTCTCCTATCCTGTTTAATTACAACTTGGACGGGGTATTAATTGCTAGGGCTGAGGAAGTTAAGGATTTGGGAGTCAATTTCAACACTGGGTTAACGTTTCGAGATCACGTCGTGAGTTGCTGTAGGAAGGCTTACCGTAATTTAGGTTTCATGCTCCGTATGGTGCGTGATTTTACAAACATAAAAGCGGTTCTTGCTTTGTATAATGCATTAGTCAGAAGTCAGTTAGAATCTAACGCAGTCATTTGGGCCCCACATGAATCTAAATATAGGCTCATGCTGGAGAGAGTACAAAACAAGTTTGTCAGATACTTGTACTTGCGCTTGTATGGTGTTTATCCATTTTACCCATTGACGTACCCAACTTTATTTATTTTGGGTATGGTTGGATTTCACGAATTGAGGGTCAGGAGAGATCTCGCACTCATCTCGTACATATTCAAAGTACTTAGAGGAAAGGTACACAATGCGGACGTATTAGGGCAGGTGGGTTTATGTGTTCCGGACCGGTACGTGTGGCGGCGACGACAGCCACGGCTGTTGGCGGAGCCGCGCGCTCGAACCAATCTGTTACGGGAGGCGACTCTGACGCGGGCGCTCCGCGCTCTCAACCTCATAGCTACTGACACGGACATATTCTGTTGTTCTCTGAGTGAATTTACAATTAATGCCTTATTTGTAATAAGTTATAAACTAATTTAAATATTATGATATTATGTATATATATATATAAATGTATGTATTTATAAGTAAAAAACAAAAAATACTCTATCGCATTAGGTCACCCTGCACCTGTAATGATAGTTGTATGTTGGAAAATAAATAAATAAAATAAATTATATCATATTATATTATGTTATATCAGACCATATTATAATATATTACCTATATCAAATACATTATCTATTTATTATCGTGATCTAAAATATATAACTATTATTATTATTTTTATCTCAGAATATTTTCCACCTCGTAGTAATCTAATTCATTAAGAAACTCACCAATAATCTTTTTGCATTCGCGACAGCTAAGATCTCTTAATTTAAGTTTTCTACTAATTTTATTATACATACTGGGGCCAAGATAATTTTTAAAGGTTTGAGCGAATCTAGTCCTACATTTGGGAATGTTGTAAACTATGTCCATCCTTCGCCTAGACCCGAAGTCAGGTTTAATTTTGTGCTGTGAGATAATTAACAGCTGGATGTAAAGTTTGCGTACAGTTAGCTTGCTTCCATGCAATCGGCACTTTTCCAGCCTCAAATGAAAGCCTAAACAGGCGTGTCAGGATCGGAGACAGCCCAACTAACATTTTGGTGTTAAGAATTAGTGCTACGTGAGCTGTTTAAGAGATTTTTTATAACCTAGGGTCTTATATAGGCACTATTATTTGGTGATATAGCGCGTTTTAACTGTCTTATAACTCTGATTTGGGCCCACGATTTTAGAGCTTAAAGTGACTTAATTGTTATAGAGTAGAGGTAAATGAGTGACAATAAAGAGCTAGAATAGTGCTATTGAAGCAGTGCTTACTGCTTTAAGTGTATTGTAAGCTATACGCAGGTTACACCTGCAAGCTAAGGTAGTAATATAGTTATAAAATCCACGCTAATAACTTTTTTAGTACCATATTAGTGCTTCTTGGATACAATATATACCTTGAGAATATATTGTAGGTATTTAGTAGCAATTAATATTATCCAAAGCGCCAACCTTTTCACCGCTTTTCATATTTTTTAAGCTTTTGTTACCGTCAATAGTGTTGAAATATTTAGCAATACGCATAGTCACATATTCATCTTCGATTTAGTGGAAGAAGTGAAGAGTCTTCTAGTGTTTGAAATGACTATACATTTAATAAAATAGATACGTTAATATTTTTTTTTTTTTGATTTTGAGTGTTATAATTATCAAAAGTTACTGCGATGATAAGTTTTTCGTAACAATTTATATGTTTTCATCTCAATTTTGAAGCGCCTCAAAATTAAACTGATTTTGATGATAATATGTAGAAAAAAATTACTAGCTCACAATTTTTTTCATATCAATTATGTTGAATAATAGTTCTTAATACTGTCAAACAGTATATTAATGAAAATCTGACAATAATACAGTAAATAAGTGGGGCAATATTGATTAGAAAAAGTGTTTTCCTTTTAAAATGTTATAGGTTAACTATTTATTTAATGGCGTCAAATCTAAATTGCTTAAGGATCCTAATAACTATGTTATTCCCAGCACAGTGCTTAAAGACCGGTTGTTAGCACTTCTATGTCCCTTGCAGTTCTACAATATTGTTCTAAAAGTGAAAAGACAACAATTTTTTAGGTTGAGTTTGTATAATGGTTCTATGTTCTATATTTAGGTGATATAAAATTCTATAACTCAACGTAAAGTAAATAATCAAGAGAATACAAGAATATAATCTATGCACGTATTGTTTACCGCTATAAAGAAGTATTTATAAAAACCATTGTAGTACCCAAGGTTGACCTAGTAACCCTTTTATATAATCAATAATTGTTTAAAGGTTGTTTCTGACTCTTGCGGCATCTAGCTCTACAGAATTTGTAATCAACACTTGTATGACACTAATAGTTTTTTGTCAGCTCTTATGGTTCGATAGATCTCGTTAAGTGGAACTAAGTATTTGACTGGCTCTATTTAAGAACACCAGCTAATAGTAAGTGTTAGTTGACACCTTACAATTACTTATAGTGTTTTACGCTTCTTTAAGCTGTTACAGTAGTCCCTAAGTGTTATAAAGAATCTAACTAACTCTAATTAAAGACATCAGTCATTAGTAGGAGTTAGAAAACACTTTACAATTGCTTTTAGTGTTTGAAGCTTCTTAAAGTTATAAGAATGAGCTATACAATGGTTCCCAGAAACTCTATGCTACCGCCTTAAGTTATCTATTTTTTATTTTTAACTGTTATTCCTCTTGAAGGTTTAATTATTTATCCTTAACACCACAGTAGAATCGAATGTTACAATCGGAGCTCTTATATATAATTTATAACCCTACGGGAGCTAAAAAAGGTTGCTCTTAGCGCCAAAATGTTTTTTGGGAGTTGAGGCCCACACGTTCTCAGAACAATTGCCGGTATCCCGTCTGGACCGCCAGCCTTATTCACGTCAAGGTTACGCAGCACCCTACAGACGTCCTTCTGATGGATACGAATATCCGACATACTCCCTCGACCTTGTCATATGTGTGAGATTCCCCCTCTTCTGTGAGCCTATCTACATAACTTGCAATTTTATATCTAGAAATAATAAAAAAGAAAACTAGGCAAAAAAATGGTTTTCAGATTTATTCCTAATTTCCCACCAGAAGTATAGGTCTGGTATAAGACCTTGCTTTATGCCAAATTTCAGGATTCTGGGTAAACGAGAAGTACCCTATGAATTTTGATTCCCTCGAGAGTGTGAATCTAAATTTATTCCTAATTTCCTATACTTGTGCTATAAGACCTGGCTTTATGCCAAGCGGGATTCTGGGTCAACGGGGAGTACCCTATAAATTTTCATTCCCTCAAGAGTGTCGAAATATATACGTTTTTTGCGACATAAACGGCTGTATCTTTTTTTCGTTAACTTAGAAGTTTGATTTTTTCGCAGCATTAAGGGACCGCAGATGTGAGTACTTATATGGTTTTATTAATTTCAATTCGATACCTCCACGCGATCGATATAAAGCGTCTTGACAGACAGACAGACAGACAGACCGACAACAAAGTGATCCAATAATAATAATAATATTCCACAACTACACGCCATCGACTTCAAGCTAAGCAGAGCTTGTGTTATGAGTACTAGACAACTGATAAACATACTTATATATTTCTAAATACATACTATAGATAAATTACACCCAGACACAGAACAAATGATCATTGTATTGATGACTATATGATGATCATGATATTGGTTTCGTTTTACTCCTTTTGAGGTACGGTAACCTAAAAATATCATTTTTATTTTATCTAACAGAATTAAACTTTTAGATAAAATCAACATCAGATTAACCGTTTGAAAAAATTGTTTTTTTTCACAGCATCATGGAACCGCGGACGTGAGTACTTATACTTTCAATTTTAACTCGATACCTCTACGCGTTCGAAATAAAGGGTCTTGACAAACAGACAGATAGACGGACAACAAACAAAGTGATCCAATGTTGGTTCCGTTTTTTCGATGTGAGCGATGTGTTTCCACAGGCCTCGGAACCCGTCACCACCGGGTTCCCAATTAACGGTAGCAGTTCACATCGGCGTCGTCGGGTCGACGATGAAGTACCTGGGACACGTCCTCGACAGCTGGTGAAATTTCGTGGAGCATTTCCGACGTCTGGCTTCTAAACTGAACCGGACTGGGGCTGCTCTCAAGCGGCTCCTGCCCAACCTGGGGTTCCAGACGCCTCCTGGCGGAGGCTCTACGCAGGAATCATTCGTGCCATGGCATTTTATGGGGCGCCAGTGTGAGCGCCGTCACTGCGTCAGCTATCGAAGGCCCAGCTGAACGCATGCTAAAGGGTCATGGCAATACGGATGGTGCGGGGAATCCACACAGTTTCCGGCGAAGCGGCGAGCCTCGTTGCTGGCCTGCCACTATGTAATCTAGATGCCACAGTCCTCGCACACATAAACGATTTGTGCGGGGAGATGCAACCCCGGGAAAAGTCCGTTGCCGTGACAGGTCGTGGCTTGGCTGACAGAGTTCAGGCGGGATCTCAAGGTGAAATGGCGAACGAAAAACTCCGAAAAAATAAATAAAACCCTAGTTGTGATAAATGAAAAGAACACGAGGTTGAACCCAATGTTTTATTGAAAAAAAATTATTGCATGTCACACGAATTTCATTGTATTTTTCCCCTCGTCCTTGTCACATTTGTGAGATGCCCCCATCTTAATGTGAGCTTATCTACATAACTTGCAATTTTACATAAAGAAATACATAATAAAAAAAGAAAACTTGGCAAAAAAAGAAATTTATTTCAAATTTCAGGATTCTGGGTCAACGGGAAGCACCCTATGAATTTTGTCCGTTTGGATTGAGGAGCCACTTCATGATTGTAAAAGGAAACTTACTTCTTATTTAGTAGGAAAGCAGATAATTTTGTAGGCCAAACCCCGAAATTTGTAGTAAAACATATCCAAAGTTATATCAATTTTAAAGTGGCTCCTCAATCCAAACGTCTGAACTGAGGAGCCAGCTGGAACACCGAAAGTACTCAATATTCTTGAAAATTTTATATCATTTAGTAGTAATTGTTTATAGTACCTACTAAAAATCTGAGTGTAATACTGTTGATATTCAAGAACATACAATACTTTTAATGTGGCTCCTCAATCTATACACATGACCCGTCATTTTTCAGAAAAGCATTACTTCAATCGATACGCAATTTCGTTATCATTTAGTAGTAAGTATATTAGATTTGTAGGATAAGAACCGGATATCAAAAATGAGTGGATCAGGAGATATAGCACATTTAATGTGGCTCCTCAATTGAGATGCTTCGGTAAATAAATTGGCCTCTAATCTCTACTATACTTGTGATGAAATTTGGAACAAAAAACACCTATATTTAGTATAAAATTCTACTAAATGTACGTATAATCCCCGCCTTAAAAAATACATATCTACGAAGTTATTAGCTATTCTTTCATTTCCTATGAAATGGTTTTGAAGGGTGACCATGAATACATTATTTACTAAGACAATCTTTATTTCGTGGCTAGTTTCATTGCTAGTAACCTTACGTTCACTAGCAATGAAACTCACTTGTTTGCTCACATGTTGACATAAACATAAAGGCGACGTTCAATAAATGTATGGGGCTTGGGCTAAATATAATTAAGAACAGCAATCTGACTTATACAGGCTAAATGGGCAAAATTATTTTGATTTTTTCGAGCATTAAATAAGATTAATCGCTCCTCCGTTTTTTTTTTTTAAAGTTAATTAAAACTATAAGGTTGCATCACTATAAACATTATTTTAATAGGTTGGCAACCCTGTGGCAATTGACGTGAAAGTGTATCTATGTGTGTACATTTGTGGTACTTATCCCCGCGTTCAGAATTATAATATCACCGCTGTGTCAAGAAATCGCCAGACGTACGGCATGGTAATTCGGAAAAAGTATAATAAGTGACAGAAATTATTTTCAGTTAGCTGTTTGCAAATTTGCAATTTAAGTATTTAACATAATTTTTGTATCAATTGTTATTAAACTATTTATAGAATGGTATACCTACCTAAATAATGTTAGTGAATTTGTTGTTTCAGAACAATTATGCCGAAAGGTCGCAAATCCATTGTAGATCTTGAAGATCAATTCATCAAACAAGTTTTTAACAAATATGTTGAGATATTACAAAAACCAAACATTAAAAGCAGTGACCGAATTTTTTTAACTATCTCTAAAGAACTTGATTTTAAAATGTCTCCATTGGCCTTGTTTATAACATTGAAACGCAACCTTCATATTTTTTTTTCAAAATTACGAATCTTTTCTTGAGAGACAAACAACCGGTGAAAACAACTCTATTGAAAGTGCTCGTAGTAGCAGTAGTCTAACAAACATATCATTTGAAGATAACGATTATGATGTAGAGAAAATAAAAAAAATGGACTTACCTAGTTTGACCGTTTGTCCCAGGTACAATCACAACATGGTCACCCTTAATAGCAAGTTCTAAATGAATATTGAGAAGTTTTTTTTTTTATCAAATACCGAATATATACAATTTTGATTTGTACATATGTATTTAGTAGGCATTTATACTATAGTCTATCTAATAAGTTAAACGACTTGGGTAATTATTAGGATTTAATGAAATCTGATGTAGTCAACACGAGTTCAATAATCAAGGTTGATTAAGAGATAGAGATCATTGTTTACTAACAGAAGAACCTTATAAAAAGTACCGAATATAAGTATTTTTTAAATGATTAAATATTAAACAAAATTCCCAAGTCGGTTGACTTATTAGACAGACTATAAATGTTAGTGTTTTTGGTTTTTGATTTCATTGTGATATCAGGCACTTACAATCAATTATTTAAAATGTAAAACGTCAGGACTGATGAGCCAAATAAAATGCATTTATTTACTAAATTTAATCAGTTTTACTACTTTCTCTGTTTACTACAAATTCAAACATACTTACTACTAAATGTTTTTTGCAGTGGAATTATAAATTGACCAATTACTTTCATGTAAATTCACGCTCTTGTGTATAGATTGAGGAGCCACATTAAAAGTATTGTATGTTCTTGAATATCAACAGTATTAGACTCAGATTTTTAGTAGGCAATACACAATTACTTCTAAATGATACAAAATTTTAAATATTTCGACACTCGAGGGAATCAAAATTCATAGGGACCGTTTGGATTGAGGAGCCACTTTAAAATTGATATAACTTTGCATATAATGTTTTACTACAAATTTCGGGGTTTGGCCTACATAATTATTTTCTTTCCTACTAAATAAGGGGTAAGTTTCCTTTTAAAATCATGAAGTGGCTCCTCAATCCAAACGATCACTATGAATTTTGATTCCCTCGAGTGTCAAAATATACGATTTTTGCGACATAAACGGCTGTATCTTGTTTTCGTTATCTAAGAACTTTATTTTTTTTACAGCTCCGTGAGACCGCAGGCGTGAGTACTTTTAAGGTTTTAATTTCAACTGGATACCTCCACGCGTTTGAAATAAAGGGTATTGACAGACAGACAGACAGACAAACGGACAACAAAGTGATACAATATTGGTTCCGTTTTTTTCCTTTTGAGGTACGAAATCCTAAAATTATCATTTTTAGGGTTCCGTAAAATATCATTTTTAGGGGGGTTTAAGGTTATATATTAAATATCTTTTTTACACCACCTGCTCGATAATGTCGTTTTACACGTCATATAAACCTCACTTAAAGCAAGTCATTCTATCCCTAGGGAGATAATGCAGTATGACCGATCCCTAGGGAATAATGAGATTTGAATTTGGAGCATCAAGAATCGTCAACATTGTGAATTAAAATGTAGGCGCATCGAACAAGTTGACTCGAAATTCAAACCAAAGAGTATGTAATCACTATGATTCAAACTGGCCACTAACAAAAAAAAGAAAATAGAATAAAACGTGCGTACCTACTGACGACACGGGAGCAATAGAGGAAATTGAAACTATAGAATCTTGGAGTAGTGAATTTTGTTTGTTTGATGAACTTGTAAATATAATACTTATATTTCTCTAATATATGATTTGGTCGACCAAATTGTCTTTGGATTATCTCACAGATGGTGTAAAAAGTGGAGTATGCAACACGAGGATAAAGCTGTCTTTGTCTTGGGCGGCTTAAATTCCTCACTTCACTCAGGTTTCTTTATTAACTCACTCGCATGCTCGGGAGTTAATTTTATAAATCCCTCACTGTCGTTCGGGATTTAAATCAGCAACCTTCGTTTCGTTCGGAATTTAACATGCTGCCCGCGACTTAAAGACACTGCTTTATCCCCTAGTCACATAAACTACTATAAAATCAACATAGACCTTCAACATAGTCAACATAGCCTTTGAAAAAATTTACACCAACAACATCACAGAATTAATTTACGACCAAATTATTCCTTCTCGCCAATTCTTCTGTCACATAAGGAGAATAGATGCCTACTTACATTCATTTCGGTCGCAAATTTTAAGGATTTTTTTACTACTAAATTATTCAAAATATTCCCCTAACGGGGTCAGTGTGGTCTGCTACGCAGTTTAGGCGGGAGGGATCTCATGACGAAATGGTGTCAGCGACTAACGCAACCCAGTGCTGGGCTTGCCACAATTATGGCGGTAAGTCCCCTTTTTGAGGCGTGGCTGGAAAGACCTCACGGCGTCCTCACTTTCCGCATGATGATGAATTTAAATTCTCATTAAATATTATCAGCGCAACATTTGCTGTGAAAAAAAAAATCACGATCGCATTTATAGAATTGAAAGGTTCTTTATTGTTTATTGGGACCGAAAATTGTTAAAAAACTTTATTGTTTTTTTCTCCTCGTCCTTGTCAAATTTGTGAGATGCCCCCATCTTAATATGAGCTTATCTTCATAACTTGCAATTTTACATCTAGAAATAAAATAAAAGAAGACTAGGCAAAAAAAAGTTTTCAGATTTATTCCTATATTTCTGGAATAAAACGTTGCTTTATGCCAAATTTCAGGATTCTGGGTCAATAGGAAGTACCATATGAATTTTGATTCCCTCGAGAGTGTCGAAATAATACGATTTTTCGATATAAACGGCTGTATCTTGTCTTCGTTAACTTAGAAGTTTGATTTTTTCACAGCTTCATGAAACCGACGTGAGTATTTTTAAGGTTTTAATTTCAATTCGATATTTATATAATATTCCTCTTCCACGCGTTCGAAATAAGGGTCTTGACAGACATCATGCGCACATTTTGCTGTGAAAAAACATCACGGTCGCCGATAGAGAATTGAAAGGTTCTTTTTTGTTAATTATGACGAAAAAAATAAATAAAACCCTGGTTTTGATAAATGAAAAGAACACGAGGGTGATATACATTGCATGTTGAACCCAATCTTTTATTGAAAAATAATTATTGTATGTCACACGAATTTCATTGTTTTTTTCCCCTCGTCCTTGTCAAATTTGTGAGATGCCCCCATCTTAATGTGAGCTTATCTACATAACTTGCAATTTTACATCTAGAAATAAAATAAAAGAAGCCTAGGCAAAAAAAAGTTTTCAGATTTATTCCTATTCAGGATATAAGTTCAGGATTCTGGGTCAACGAGAAGTACCGTATGAATTTTGATTCCCTCAAGAGTGTCGAAATATACGTTTTTTGCGACATAAACGTCTGTACATTTTTTTTTAAATTAAAAAGTTTGATTTTTTGACAGCATCTTGGGATCGAGGACGTGAGTACTTATACTTCCCTAATTCTTTGTTACACTTCGTCGACCTTCTCCACAATTCCCCACAGCTCACACGTGAGATGATAACAATAAATATTTGTGGCTGTCTAAGACAGTCTTGCTCAAATTTGCGCCGCCGCCGGCCCTAAAGGATCACCGAAACGGTCAATTGGGTGAATGACAATTGGGCACGCCACAATCATGACGGTAAGTCCCCTCTTTGAGGCGTGGCTGGAAAGACCTCACGGCGTCCTTACCTTCCGCATGACGCAGGTACTCACCGGACATGGTTCGTTCGGGAGTTTCCTGCACTCGATTCATGCGGAAGTGACGCCCGGGTGTCGCCACTGTGCGGAACGCCCGGAGGACACGGTGGAGCACACAGTCGAGGTGTGCCCTGCTTGGGCGGAGCATCGTCGTGCCCTCGTGGGGGCGATCGGCGGCGGAGACCTCTCGCGCCGGGCCTTGGTTGAGGCCATGGTCCGGAGCGAGGAGGAGTGGCAGGCGGTCGCCGACTTCTGCGAAGCAGTAATGCTCGCAAAGGAGAGGAGGCCGAACGCATCAGGCAACGGCGTTATCGTCGCCGCCGCCGCCGGGATTCTGATCCCGATTTCCGGCCAACGTAGGCGCGGGCTTGCGGACAGTGAGCAATGGGTAGCTCACTGTCCGGCCGTCCGGTAACTGTCCGGACCAAGCCCAAGTCGTCGACGGCGCGCACTGTTCCCGCGCGCCTCAATGAGTTGTCAGCAACAGCAGGGACCAGGGTTATCCGAAAGAGCGCTCGAGCCCCGGTATGAAGGCTAGAAGGAACGGGATGGGTTTTTTAGTCAGTAAGAGTCTGACACTATCTCCCGCTCCGCCCAAGAGCGGGGGTTGTCATAAGATGATTTCTCCCATCGAAAAAAAAAAAAGCTTTCTACAAGCGTTAACTATTGCAGATTAGCAACTTGGCTACTATGATAATTGGTTCAGTCACAGGTTCAAATATTTTTTAATTTAGAACACAGATTGTTAATTTGTTGGTAATAATAAATTATTGTGTAACTAATCATATTTATTTATGATACGTATTCTGTTCAAAAACATAATTTAAATATCCGCCCCATTGCTTTAAAAAAAGTAATCACCGTGTCGAAGTGACGAAATAGGAAAGAAAAAAGCCCCTGTTGTTATAAATTAAAAAAAAAACATAGGGAATGCAATTCGACATACATTTTCATTGTTTTGATTATGACGTAATAACGTAATAAGTGTAATAACACTTTTTTCATTACATATTTTGGAAACACAGTATCTTGTAGATATTATATAGGCTTATAATGAAATCAATTTATAAATTTGTGTATAATTAATTCAGTAAAAGACCTCTGAAAATCTGCTATTTTGCATGAACTTTGACACTTCATAATTTAGGTAGTTACTCAAAAATTTAAACAGTCCAAAAAGTAGGTATAACAATAGAAGCCTTGTGAATTTTGTCAAGATTCTAAATTACGACAATTTATTTCAAACACTTATAAGGTTTTAAAAAAAACACGTATTCCTAGAACAAGTTAGTTTTGTAAAATATTCGAGTAAATCACGGAATTACCGAATGCTAACAGAATTTTCAGGCGTTATATCTCTTTTTTCGCGTTCCCTCTTCGTCAAAAATCGCGTTGGATTGCGTTAGATGAAGTAACAAGATTTTAAACCATGCTCGGTGTTGACTAATCGTAGTGCGATAAGAGTTAGTTTTCGAGGAAGTGTATTGAAATTGCTAAAACGAACAATTATGACATCTTGGCGTCAGTCACGGAAATAATATTATCAATAGCATTCGCAATTGACCGTTTCGGGGACCTTTTGAAGGAATTACAGAAAATTGGATCTGGGTTTGTGTATCCTTTAGTTGTACATGCCTTATATATTTTTGTAAATACGTACCTATACAATCGATTACCTATTGAAATGAGAAGTAGATATTTACTAACAACCTGTCAATGGGTTATAAAAATATGTTATGAAATAAAGCATTTTATTTTGTCAAATGGCCAGAAAAAATACAGAAGACAATCAAGAGGAAAAACAATGTCCGCAAGGTGCGAAATGCCAAAAGAAGACAAAGAAGAATCAACGACAACGGACAGACCGCTACGATGATTACGATGATTATGATGAAACAGACAATGGCTTTCTGCGACCATCCGACGAAAATTTCCCGATGCCGCCGGAAATTAATATCGACGATCATATTATTAAGCCTGGTGCAAGTACCAAGTAATACTATTTCCAACTTTTTTACACATTCATTTTTCTTAAATACGACAATATAATATATATGTTACTGTAAAAGCTCGAACTACGGTAAATTTTAAGACTTTCCAGTAAAACCTAAGATTTACCGACATGGGTTGGTAAATGTAAGTATTTATTATAATGGGGCGATTTTTTCGGGCTTTTACCATTCTAATTCAGTACATGCTAGGTTTTACCAACGTGGACTGGTAAATGTTGGTTTTAGGAATAAAACAATGATAACTTTGAGAAGTAGCGCGGTTGGTCACAATTCTAACCTAACCTAATCTATTTCAGCCAGTTCGAAATAACGAATAATACCTACAATCTCTCGTAAAAATATGATTGTATTTTGATTGCACTTTGAACTGGGTGAAATAGGTTAGGTTAGGTTAGAACTGTGACCAACTGTGCAGTGTTTTACAAAAATCCCTGTATACAGGGTGTAAAAGACAGCTCTCCACAAACTTTAAAGGCTTGCTCAGTAGACGAAACTGAACTACTCCACAAGACTTTTTTTCAGGAAAGGCGGTGCGAGGTAACTAGGCGGTGCGGTGCGAGGTAGCTAGGCGGTGCGAGGTAGATAAGCGGTGCGAGGAAGCTAGGCGGTGCGAGGAAGCTAGGCGGTGCGAGGTAGCTAGGCGTTGCGAGGAAGCAAGGCGGTGCGAGGAAGCTAGGCGGTGCGATGTAGCTAGGCGTTGCGAGGAAGCAAGGCGGTGCGAGGAAGCTAGGCGGTGCGAGGAAGCTAGGCGGTGCGGTGCGAGGTAGCTAGGCGGTGCGAGGAAGCTAGGCGGTGCGAGGAAGCTAGGCGGTGCGAGGAACCTAGGCGGTACGAGGTAGCTAGGCGGTGCGGTGCGAAGTAGCTAGGCGGTGCGAGGTAGATAAGCGGTGCGAGGAAGCTAGGCGGTGCGAGGAAGCAAGGCGGTGCGAGGAAGCTAGGCGGTACGAGGTAGCTAGGCGGTGCGGTGCGAGGTAGCTAGGCGGTGCGAGGTAGATAAGCGGTGCGAGGAAGCTAGGCGGTGCGAGGAAGCAAGGCGGTGCGAGGAAGCTAGGCGGTACGAGGTAGCTAGGCGGTGCGGTGCGAGGTAGCTAGGCGGTGCGAGGAAGCTAGGCAGTGCGAGGAACCTAGGCGGTGCGAGGAACCTAGGCGGTGCGAGGAACCTAGGCGGTGCGAGGAACCTAGGCGGTGCGAGGAACCTAGGCGGTACGAGGTAGCTAGGCGGTGCGGTGCGAAGTAGCTAGGCGGTGCGAGGTAGATAAGCGGTGCGAGGAAGCTAGGCGGTGCGAGGAAGCTAGGCGGTGCGAGGATGCTAGGCGGTGCGAGGAAGCTAGGCGGTGCGAGGAAGCTAGGCGGTGCCCTTGCACCGCGAGGTAGATAAGGTAGATAAGCAGTGCGAGGAAGCTAGGCGGTGCGAGGAAGCTAGGCGGTGCGAGGAAGCTAGGCGGTGCGAGGAAGCTAGGCGGTGCGAGGAAGCTAGGCGGTGCGAGGTAGCTAGGCGTTGCGAGGAAGCAAGGCGGTGCGAGGAAGCTAGATGGTGCGAGGAAGCTAGGCGGTGCGAGGAAGCTAGGCGGTACGAGGAAGCTAGGCGGTGCGAGCAAGCTAGGCGGTGCGAGGAAGCTAGGCGGTGCGAGGAAGCTAGGCGGTGCGAGGAAGCAAGGCGGTGCGAGGAAGCTAGGCGGTGCGAGGTAGCTAGGCGGTGCGAGGAGTTAGACGATGCTCGCCTACCTCCCTCTAAAACATTCTGTAAGTACAAAGGACTGGAGACAAATGATACCAACCAATAGCTGCTCTCTATATTCTAGGATTAAGTACATAAACATATATAGGTTCTTTTTGGTTATATAGGTTCTTATTAATACATACGCGCATAGACAGTTAAATGTACACACTACAATTCCTCGGTCGCATGCTTCGCCCACATATCTGGTTTTTGTATGTAAAAAGGTCTAGCTCTGCTAGCTCTTTTCTAGCAGAGCTGTACTCCGCCTAACCAAGAAATTAAAGTAAAATTAAGTTAAGTCCACGACTAATTCAAATCCGTAGGCGACCTGCCGTGACCAAGAAGACTAGGTGCCTGTGCGCGGAAGTGCATCGTCCAGTGTGCGGCAGCAACCACAAGACGTACTCTAATTTATGTCTGTTCCATTGTGCCTCTAAGAAATACCGTAGCCTCGTGCTCGCTCATTGGGGTGTGTGCGCAATACCAGATGAAAACAAAAAGTATGTATGATTTTTAATATATATTATTCAATCTACTAGTTTTTCCCCGCGGCTTTGCTCCCGTCAATTGACTACTTCATTCTACTCTACCCAACTCTACCCTACCCTTCCTTACCCTACGCTGCTTACTTAACTACCTACCTACTTACCCTACTCTACCCTAATTATGTTTTTTTTGCTTGGAATGCTGGTGAAAAAAAGGAAGAATTACTATTAAAATCGATGCAGACTCAGCGTGACCAGGGCCCCAAGTCTGCTATTTTTATAAATTCGTCATTCCAACACGATCCCATTGTCATTTTGCTAAAAGTTTGTAATCTGCTAATTTATAATGATCGATCATTGATCGGTCACTGGTCTTGTAATAGAATTGTGGTAGAATGATAATTTCGAGCATATTAAAACCAATAACTGCACAATAACGTTCTAATGGTAAAACACTGATCAAATAAACTGTCAAATTTTTAGCAGATTACCGCAAACGTCAAATATTCATTTGTCAATATGTACGAGATTACCATTCTATATCACTTCTTTCAATGGAGTGTCAGTGGTTGACCATTGGAAAGTCATAATGACGCCATTATATTAGTAGATTACCAAACTTGTCAAAATCGACAATTATGACATCAATGATAGACCATTCTGACACTATTGTAATAGCAGACTTGAGGCCCAGGAGAAATAGGGGTTAATTTTTATATACAATATAGATAAGTAGATAGGTATAGATACTTATACTATCCAACCACTTGGCACTGCTTTCCTCCACTCTTCTCACCTCTCCAGTAGCGTATTTAGGCGTGGGCGAAGTTGGCCCTCGCACACAGCCTCACCAGCCAGCACCCAAAGAGGCCTTACACAAGCGAGAGCTCTTTGAGAACGAGGGTTTTTTTATAATTGATAGGCTCGCGTTTGACGACTAGCTATTTCATCTGGTAAGTGATGATGTAGTCGAACCATAGATTTATATTTCTATGGGTTGAACACTGGGTTGCGACAGTTGCTATCTCGTTTTTCGAATTTATTAAAGAAAAAGGCCTCGCAGATTTGCCATGACCTAGACCCCTGTAAGATTGTTTTAATCTTGCTTCAGTGTAGGTAAGAGACAGAGCTATACAGGTTGTCTAGCGCCATCTCTTACCCACACTGAAACAAGATTAAAACAATCTTACTTTGAACGTCATGGTAACCTCGCATGTCTATATTAGTCAACGCTACGCCTCTCTCACTCTCACGGCTGGTCGCTGTTCCGGTGCAACATTTCATGAACCTTGTTCTTCTCGCCTTCTTCATCTGGGTGTTGTGATGACAATTTTTTCCAGCAGTTTTCTTACATTGTGAGAAAGAGAAGGCTATAAATACTGCCGTCTCAGCGCACTCGCCTCACAGTTTGTTCGATTCAACCTGTCCCTTGCTGCCCTCCCCCAGCGACGCCCTAAGCCTCGGCTCGCCTCGGCTTAGCGTAGTCACTTACTTTATAAGTTAGTTAAGTAAACCTTAGCTGGAGGCTTTGATTCTAATCAGGACCGCCACAGGCAAGTCCGGTTAAGCAGACGACAACCTTCTAGGTTGACCTGCGAGAGGCCACAAATAAAAAAAAGGACTCGCCTCACTTTATGCGCAATGCTTGTCAGTCTAACACACAGAGTACTTTGTAAGATACTGAAAGTCTAGCATTAACCGTTGTCGGGGGCGACCGACATTTCAATCACCTAACATTTGAATTTTCTCTCATTAAACCAAAACCTACGTCAGACTGGAAGGTGTCTATGATACTGCACATAAAACAGGATTTTCATAAAGAGCGCTTGAAATGAAATAAATCTATCTGTTTAAGAGATATTACCACAATTATAATATCTTCAAGGATATTCGATGACATTATGTATGGAAAATAATCCAGCCAAATGGTCACCGCAACTCCGCTGTAGATGTTGTACCTATTCTAGTGGACCAAATTGGACATCTTCACAAAAATGGGACTCATTTTCACGAAGGACGCGAGTTATGTTGGCCTTGGCCCTTCGGCCACGGCGACTTTCGGTCGCGATGCTGTAACGCGTTGTCATTTGTCCTATAGCGCTTGCAAATGCGACTAACACGCGTTAGTGCGATGCTTACGAAACACGCGGCAGCATCGCTACATAGTCGTCGTCGGCGAGGGGCCTTAAAGCAGCAATTGACTGTGATTTATCTGCATAGACTAGAGATTTCATGTGGCCCCACAGAAAATAATCGGGAGGTGGCAATGTTAAGTATGGTTAAGTCTTGTCAGCAGCAGCAGGGGCCCAGCCGGGTCAAAACCTACTGGGGCCAGGGTTATCCGAAAGGGAAGCTCAGCCCCGGTACGAAAGGCAAGAAGGAACGAGGTGGGTTTTTGAGTCAGTAAGAGTCTGACACTATCTTCCGCTTCGCCCAAGGGCGGGGGATGTCATTTGGATGATTTTTACCCACCAAAAAAAAAGTATGGTTAAGTCACACGACCTCGAAGGCCAGTTGACGTCGCTACCACGCAAGATTCGACGTTAAGCGAGTAGTGCACTGATTTTTATAATAAACTAGCTTCTGCCAGCGGTTTCGCCCGCGTTATAGTAGATTTCTCCATACAAATTTTCAACCCCCGTTTTACCCCCTTAGGGGTGAAGTTCCGTAAAATCCCTTCTTACCGGATGTCTACACCCTATAAGGAACCTACTTGCCAAATTTTAAGTTTGTAGGTGTTATAGTTTCTGAGATTTCGTGATTATTCAGTGAGTGGTATTTCACTTTTATATAATAGGAGAAGATTATTAACAATTTCTTCGCGTTTTGAACCGTGTAGCGTTTCATGGTGAAATGTCACTCACTACTAATAATGTATTCCTGCCTTTGAGAGCTATCTATTTACCAAAATTCCGTTATGCGCTATCAAAATTCGAGCGTCTCTATTGAAAAACCCTTTACAAGAGGTTGTAGACCACGCACATTATATCGCACACCTAGATCAAAACCGTTTCAATGAAAAAAAAAACGAATTTTGAGATAATCTTATTTTCTGGTCCGGGATTCGCCTATCCGGGAACCTATACGTCTATTAAACCAATTTTTTTTTCCTATTACTGTACCCTAGGTACCATTAGATGTTAGTATTGTTGAATGAATGTCTTCGCGCTTCCAACTAAATCGCACTATTTCCAGTTGCATTTCAATATTCAACCGGGAGGTGCGTTTTCAAAATGAGTTTTCATTTTGAGGTTCAACAGTTCTGTTGGATCGTGTTGTGAAAAAATCGAACTTATTTAGAGTAGACAAGATTTTGATGGCCAAGGTTTGTATAGGTTTTTGTACGATTTTGTACTGCTACAGTTTTGTTGAAAATATTTTAGCTTTTGTGGTGTATTCATTTAGCTACGCTAATTTCTTTACTTTTCAAATATTTTTTCTTTTCTTTTAATTATAATAATAAATAATTAAAGAGATTAAAAATAAAACGCTACACAATTTTTGGCAATTTGTGTTAATAACTTTTGTGTTAAAATTGTGATTTTTGACTTACGATACTTTTTATTATTGATAGACTCGCGTTTGACCACCATCTCACCTGATGGTAAGCGATGATGTGGTGATTTTGATGGTCAAATTAATTAATTATTGTTATTTCAGAAAACTGTAAAACCGAGGACTATTTATTTTGGAGACGGTTAGCAAAAGTTATAACGAGAATAATTAATTAATCCAGCACCACGGACTTTCATTTAATCAAATAATTCAAGACGTGACAACATTAAGTGAATCCGCTAACATCATCATTTTAGCCGAAACACGTCCACTTCTACACTTAAGGGAGGCCTAAGTTCTGCACATAGGCCTCCCCTAAGTGTAGGTGTGAGACGCACAAGACCGGTTGAGAAGGAACAATCGGTTTGCAATGCAGATGAAGATGGATTACTTGAAAAATACGAAGAGCACGTAAAAGAGTATCAATAATATATATTAACGTGATTTTCGAAATAATATTGTTTTATTAATGCCACCGAATACTTTCCTTTGATAGATTCAGTTTAGAAAGTCTAACGATTTGGGAATTTTTAAACAAAATAAAAAATCTGTTGCTGTGGTCAGATGAATTTTAACGTAGTAATGCAGATGATAATAGCTCTACAACAGTTATTTTTCGTAATATGGCTAGTGATGATGAATTATTAAGTGGAATAGAATATTTAGAATCAGATTTCTCTTATAAATGATACCTCATTTATGTTATACCTAGTTTATACTTACTTTCCTTATGACAATATTATGTATATCTTTGCAAATGTATACTAATTTTGTAATAAAGAATATTATTAAAGAGACGTTAATATATTCTAAAAATTTATTTTATTGTTAAAAAGTCCCATAACAATATTAAATGATTTAAAAAAATACTTATATTCGAAAGGTTTTATAAGGAACTTTTAAACAACTTTTATTCAACCAGTGTTGATTACATCACATTTCATTATACCTACCCTTATAATTACTGAAGTCGTTTGACTTTTTTGACAGAATCTATAACAAACCCACTAGCAAACCTCGTTGGTAGTATCTATCCCTTTTCTACTTGTATCTACTTACTAGCTTTTGACCGCGGCTTCGCTCCTTCTATCCTATTCCACCCTACTATACCTTACTCTACCCAACTGTACCCTACTATACCCTACTCTACCTTACTCAACCCTACACTACCGTACTCTAGGTACCCTAGTTTTCATTTTTTTTCCTTATGAACCTTCTCCTCACAATAACAAACACAACAAAAAGAGAATTAGCGAAATCGGTTCAGCTGTTCTCGAGATTTGCGCTTAGCAACACATTTAGCGATTCAATTTTATATTATAGATGTCACTTTGTATTAATAACAGTTCTAACTCTAAATATCTCATTTGATGAATATGAAGGAGTAATTGAAAACTATCTTAAGTCGATTTTTTTTCAACAAAACTGTAATAAGTCAAAATAATATTATTTTTTCATAAACTGTAGTAGGTAAAAAATACAATTAATGTAAACAGCTCCATTGGCTTTATTAGAAAGTTAATCATTATCATGGTGATTCAAAACACAGCTACCTACTTTGTAAATATCGAGGTTACATTTTATTACCTATTTAGTAAAAATATCGAAAAACAGTTTTTCTTGAATTGTGAAAAAAGTTGAAACAGTTTAGACATAGGGGTGCGATATATCAATGCTAAAAAAAAAAAATCTTCCTAAACTGTGCTTTTGTGCAAGCAGCTTGCACTGTACGACTGTTCAGCTTCGCACGAGCACAGACATTCCTCGCTCATGGCTCTCGCACAAACTGTGTGGTGGCCAGCGGCGTAACTATATGTATAATTGTATAATCTGAGGTCCGTAACAAATTCATTGGATGGGGCCCCAGAAAAATCGTCACATTGCTTCTGATTTAATTTTAATATATTTTGTGAAATAGGTTGGATTACTTTTTCTGTTTTGGCGGCCTCTCGAACCGGGGGCCTTGCAGTGACAAATATAAATATAGAGTGCTATAGTTACGCCACCACTGGTGATGGTAGTCCCATATAATGTCAACTAACTATTAATTATAAAATAATATTATTGCAAGAAAATGTATTATAACACGAAGAACTGGAAGATTAATGGTCCAATCTAGTGCCCGATTTAGTTATCCTGGTCAACCTGGGGTTCCTTTTCCTTAATTTCCTAGTTTTTTTATTGTCGGAACAAATTTTTTTTACATACCTACACATTCAAAATCAATTTTTTTTATTTTTTTATTATTACATTTGGCTTGTGTGTTAAAGCTTGTGATTTGCATGCCTCAAGGTGTAATATGGTTGGACTGTGTTATATTTTCAATATCTTTATGTAATTATCCATATTAGCAAATAAACGATTATAATTATGGTTATGATTATTAACTTTAATCCGCATAATAAAACACCCAGGATGAAGTGTAAGTGCACGGAGGTGCATCGCCCTGTGTGCTCCAACACTCAAACGACGTACCCCAACCTCTGTGCGTTACATTGTGACATATTGAAAGACAACAGGATTGCTTTTTATTTCTGGGGAATTTGCCCCGATAGGCCATCAACACCAACACGGAAGAGGTATGTGTAATTTCCAATTCTATTATTATTATAGAACCTTTCGTCCCCATCAACTATCTGTTCTGCGTACAATGTGCCCTGCCCATTTGGCGATTCTTCGTGCAATGTCGTTAACCTTAGTTCTTCTGTGGATATCTTAGTTTCTAATGTGTTCACGCAAGGAAACTCCATAGCCCTCTCCATTGTCCTTTGGGTGACTTATTTTATCCATTGTAAGCGATCACGTTTCGGAGCCATATGTCTGGATAAGGTTCTGGAGTGGCGACCGCGTACCGAAAGACGCAGCGGTAAAAAGCCTTCCACAAGATGGACCAATGACCTGGTCAGAGCCGCGGGAATCCAATGGATGCGAGATGCAGAGGGCCTATGTCTAACTGATGAAATGATGATGATGATTATTATTGTTTTATATTGTATCTACTGCAAGGCCTCCACTCTTTCTATTCCTTACAACTTTGCTCTTGTGGCTAAATACGTCAAGAAGCAGTCTAGTTCGTCTATCCACACTCACATGACTCTTCCTTCGGAGCGTGACTTTATGTTATTTGTCAATTTTGCCCAGGGCCCGGAGTTTTCTACCATAATTTTCTAATTCTTTTTTCATTAAAAGTATACATATTTTGACTACTCTTACTTAATACATATTATGTTTTAATTTACAGAAAACCTTTTCGATTCATAGGACAGCATTTGCAATGAAGATAATTTAACTATTTACTGTGAAACTTATGGTTTGATTGATATAATTATTTGGAGGTTACAAGTTTATAAAATCGATTGTGATCAAAAGTGCACATTAAACTTGTCATTTGTGTTAACTTGCTATTGTTTTTTTTTTTCACAACTGTCACACTACGCCATCTAGTCATAAACTATGCAGAGCTTGTGCTATGACTAGGTACTATTATAGATCAGTGGCGGCGCTGGGCGTCAACGACCATCAGCGACGTCGGCGACCGCCGACAGCCTCGCGCTTGACCCCGGCCTAGCAAAAGTTTTTAATTATTTAAAATTTATTTTTATTTATTTTCATACACTTACGAGTAGTACTTTACGGGCATTATCTAGAATCGTCTGGCAACACTATGAAAGTTAAACAACTTCGACCGCGAGACGGGGAATCCCGTGTCGTTAAAAATTAAAATATTTGTATTTCTGCCGTGAGCGTACCGTAAACAAATTTTATCCATGCGAGTCTAGTCTGCGAGTGTTGAAAAGTTGAAAAGTTGGTCTATTTTAATTTCTACTTGTGTGATTTTTGTCATCATTTGATTGGCCGACGTCCACGCGTGGTCTAGCGCCGCCACTCTACTAGACAACTCATAAACATTTAATAAGCTAGGTAGACTGAGAAGACTAACCGTTTATATGATGAATTAATAAATTCAAAAGATAACCCTCATGCCTTAGTAACAATTGATCTTACAGAAGATTCCATATTAAAACAAAATAATTCTTACAAACTTAGTCAAAATAAAATTAAAAAATATGCTAAATTGAATAAAATCATTAAAAAATGTAAAAACCACAAGAAACAACAAAAACACTTTTCCAAAAATATTCAACTGCGGAAAGAACGTGTTAACTTGATTAATCAATTAAATAATTACCAGATTAAGTTAGAAGACAGTATTTATATTTATCAAATTGACACTCAGCGCTTACAGTCTGAAATACAGACTCTTGATAACTCCCTTAAATCAATTTATAACAAATATGTATGTTCAAAGAACCAAATAAAGGAACATATTCTGGCTACAAATGAGTTGGTGGACAAAGTAGACTCTCTTACTCTAAGAAACAACCAATGCACTTGTCAGAAAGAATCTAACCAGGCTGGCCTCCAACTTGTGGTAACGGAGAACTCATCCCAGCCCATCAGTGCTCAGGACTGTATTCCCGACCAGTTACCCCACATTCAGCATGAATTAACTCAAGGGGTAGATTCAGAAAATTGTAATTTTTTCTCTCATAACGGTAGGGATTATCAATCAATTATATTTTCAGATAGTATAGGAAGAGGATTAGGGCAATTAGTTAGTAAAAAACTCCCTTTTCCTTCTCAAAATTATTGCACACCTCAAGCTTCCTACCATCACATAATGTCATTAGTTAATCAGCAAGTATATGATCCCAACGCTATTCTAACTGTATTTGTGGGTAATAGCTTAAATGTGAAGACAGATGACATCACCAATAATGTCACTGAGCTGTTGAAGATAAATTGTAGGAAGATAATTTTGTGCGCTTTTCCTTACTTTGAGCACTTGTCAGACAGACAAAATAAGTACATACATATGCTAAATATGCATATGCATTTTTTAGTTAGTCATCATAGTGATAAGTTTTTCTTTTTTGACATCAACAATTTTGTTGATAAACTTTTTTCGACCAGGTATACTGTGTACCTGCCTATTATATTAAGACGTCAAATAGCGCAGCTATTAGCAGTTAATATTAACTCAGACATAAGCAGTATGTCGGCGTACCCAGTAATCAGTCCCACCATTAGTAATAGTACTAATATTTTAAACTAGGTAATAAGACAACAGTTGGTACTGATGTTGGCAATGTAAGTCAACTTAAAAATAAAGTATCTTCTAGCATTCAAGCTACAGGGGGTAAGCAAAAATCCTTTAATATGTTTCTTCAAAACATTCAGGGTTTTTCTGCAAAACAATTGGAAATTGAATTATTCTTAGAAAAAACTATGTTTGACATTATTTGTTTTACTGAGCATTGGTTAAAGGATTTTGAAATGCTAATTAATTATGATAATTATAATGTGGGCAGTTGTTTTAACCGAAAGTCAATGTTACGTGGGGGTTCATTAATCCTTATTAAAAATAGTATCAAATTTAAAACTCGTAAAGATATAGTTGCACTGTCCGTTGAACATAGCATTGAAGTGTCGTGTGTTGAGCTGGATAGGCATGTCATAGTGTGCGTTTACAGGCCCCCTAATTATCAAAACTACTCTATTTTTGAGTCAGTCATGGAAGATGTTATGGCTAAACTTTCAACTGGTAATAAACCAGTAATTATCTGCGGAGACTTTAATGTTAATATTTTAGAAAATAATTCAGATAGCAGTAGATTATTAAATCTTTTCAAATCATTTAATTTATCAAATGTGTTTATTGAACCAACTCGAACAACGACAACTACTGCTACATGTATCGATAATGTTTTTTGTTGCTGCAAGTATTTAGAAAAAGCCATTGTAAATTATCTGCCTTCTGATCATAGCGGCCTAATGGTAACATTTGAATCCAACTTACCAATACAACAAGTGCAGATACAATTCAGACCAATAACATCCGGTAAACTAAAAAAAATTAATAGCACTTTAACTAGCAGGTTGGGTGATTGGAACCTTGCAGAAAACAATGGTAATATTTTGTATAAAAATTTTTTTTCAGTAGTTCAAAAGGAGTTTAATCAGACGTTTGAGAAAAAAACTAAAACTATCTGCCCTAAGTTTAGATTTAGTGACTGGGCAACTAAAGGAATCAGAATAAGTAGGGAAAGACTTTTCGAGTTGTATGGCCTTAAGCCTATTATTAACACTGAAACTTTTAATAAATATGTTGCTACTTATTCTAAAATGTTTAAAAATACTTGTAAGGCAGCTAAGGCCTTATACATCAGCAACAAAGTTAAAACAGCAGATAATAAAATAAAAACGGTTTGGAATATAATAAATAATGAAACCAACAGAAACAAAAGAAATAATAATGATTACACATTGGAGACTCATCATGGTCTTATTAGCGATAACAAACTAGTTGCAGAAGAATTTGTAAATTTCTTTACCAGTATTCCAATTAAAACTACTGAAGCCCTAAATTCGTCGCCATCGCATGCTTTTGGTTTATTACAGGCGAACGTTGCAGCCTGTTCGACTGAATTTAACTTTAAACATATAAACCCCATAACAGTAATAAAAGCTTTTAAAGAAATCAAGATTAAAATGACAGAAGATCTATGGGGTATGTCTATCAAAGTTTGTACCTCAATTATTGAGACTGTAGCGCCGTACTTAGCGTTAATATTTAATTTGTGTATAGATCAAGGGGTCTTTCCGGATCTAATGAAATATAGTAAAGTGATACCACTTTTTAAATCCGGAGACAGTAAAGACACTAATAATTATAGGCCGGTGTCCGTTTTGCCGGTTTTTAGCAAGATATTTGAAAAGGTGATGTTAAATCAAATGCTTAATCATTTTAACACCAATAACATCTTACACGATAAACAGTATGGTTTCACCAAAGGACGTTGTACGACTGACGCTGGTGTCTCCTTACTAAAACACATTTTTAATGCGTGGGAGGAGGCACAAGATGCTATAGGCATCTTCTGCGACCTGTCTAAGGCGTTTGATTGTGTGGTTCATGAAACATTACTCCTGAAACTGGAGCATTACGGACTAGGCAAAACAGCGTTAAGCTTATTAAAATCGTATTTGAATGACAGACAGCAACTAGTTCAAATAAACGGTGTCAATTCGTCGGGATTAAATGTGAAAATGGGGGTACCCCAAGGTTCAATTTTAGGTCCTTTTTAGGGTTCCGTAGTCAACTAGGAACCCTTATAGTTTCGCCATGTCTGTCTGTCCGTCTGTCTGTCTGTCCGTCCTCGCTTAATCTCTGTGACCGTTAGCACTAGAAAGCTGAAATTTGGTACCAATATGTATATCAGTCACGCCGACAAAGCGGTAAAATAAAAATTGGAAAAAAATGTTTTATTAGGGTAGCCCCCCTATATGTAAAGTAGGAAGTGATTTTTTTTTTAATTTCAACCCTAACATGTGATATATCGTTGGATAGGTATTTAAAAATGAATAGGGGTTTACTAAAATCATTTTTTGATAATGTCAATAATTTCGGAAATAATCGCTCCAAAAGTAAAAAACAATGTGTCCCCCCCCCTCTAACTTTTGAACCATAAGTTTAGAAAATATGAAAAAAATCTGAAAAGTAGAACTTTATAAGGACTTTCTAGGAAAATCATTTTGAACTTGATGGAAAGAACAGTTTTTGTACAAAAAGACAAAAAAGGTTCTACAAAATAATTTCTGGACTAAGTTTGTAGTATAATCGTATATGCAAGCATTTTTTTAAACTCATAAGTGGGTACACTTATTGTGACGGACGGAAAACTACGGAACCCTACACTGAGCGTGGCCCGACACGCTCTTGGCCGGTTTTTATTTTTAGTATATATTAATGATTTACCCTATTTGTTGAAAAATAAACTTAATATGGTGTTGTTTGCTGACGACACTTCTTTGATTTTTAAGATAAATAGAAGGACTAATAATCTTGACGATGAAAATAACGCTTTATTGCAGGTCCAAAACTGGAAAAAAACTAAATGCATAAGATTTTCCTTACCAAATGTCATAAGTAGTGATTGCGACATAGTATTGAACAATGAGAAACTAGAATTTGTTGATAAAACAGTTTTCTTGGGGATTACGCTTGACTCTAGGCTACAATGGGGTCCTCACTTAACATCTCTTTCAGGACGGCTTAGCTCGGCTGCATATGCTGTTAGAAAAATCCGCCAATTTACGGATGTTGATACCGCTAGACTAGTCTATTTTAGTTATTTTCATAGTGTCATGTCGTACGGTATCTTACTATGGGGACGGGCTGCAGACATCGAGTCAATCTTTATATTACAGAAAAGAGCCATCAGAGCTATTTACAATCTCCGCCGGTGCGATTCTTTAAGGGAACTGTTTAAAGATATTAACATAATGACGGTACCTTGTCAATATATCTATGAAAACATCATGTATGTTAGAAAAAATCTTCATCTTTTTAGCAAAAGAGGCGATAGACATAATTATGTTACAAGAAATAGGGATCAATTAGTTCAACCAGGTTTCAGACTGGCTAAAGTGGCCTCTTCTTTCATGGGGTACTGTTTGAAATGTTATAATATAAAATACCACCCCAAATATTAGAACTCAATGAAACGAAATTTAAATCTTGTATTAAACGCACACTATGCAGGCAAGCATATTATAAGTTGGAGGATTATATTCAAGATAAAAATGCTTGGCTCAATGCTGGTCCAGCTCCACTACCACTAGGGCGTACTAATTAGTTGATTAGTTGGAAACTAATATTATTATTTTTTAATTTGAAAGACACAATTGCATTGTATAATGTAGAAGCACTTTTTCCAAGTTTGTGAATGTGAAGCACCATGGAGCATTTTTATTAGGTTACAACTTTTTTTTTTTTTTTGACATTACGAGCATGGCAGTTGAGAGTTTGTCATGCTCACTCAAATGTCTCGCTGTTGGTGGCACGTGTTATTGGGTCGTTCAGTTCCCTTCAAAATGGTTGAGCTGAGTGGGGCTGATGCACGCGTCATGCTCGTGAACGGGTGCCGTCAGATGGGACTGGTCATCTCTTAGCTGCCAGTGGCTTAATTCAGTTTCTATCTTTTAATTATTTTACATTTTTATTTCATTATCGACATTGTGCTCACATGATAGAAGCAACAAGTAATATGTAACCAAGCATTATATGTAACACATGATATGATTTAAAAGAGTGTCCATGGAGTTTCTTGCACGTTCTTCTCCATAGAGACCTACTCTTTGGAACGTGCAATTTAGCTTCACTTTTCTTGGACTGACCGACATTTGACTATTCAAAAGTGCCTGTAAATGGTCTTTTTGAAATAAATGCTTTGATTCTTGATAGGTATTCTTTAGGCAATATTTGTTAATAAACATTGTTTTTAAGTTTTAAACAGTGTTTCACAATGTTTCAACATCTCTGGAAACAGTTTATAAACAAAGATGATGAAAAATTGTTTAAGAAACATGTTGCTGTGGTCCCCGCTTCGAATGTAGAGCAAGACGAAACAACTAGTTCTAGTACCTAAACATGGAAGTAGTGTGGTCCAATAGCCAAGTTTCGGTGCTTGTGTCAACAGCATCCTGTACTTTGGAATTTGAAAGATTTTGCGTACTCGAGCGCGTCAGAAAATCAAAAGGGAGAAACCTTGCACCCTGTAATGTACCACTACTCATAGTCAAACGCAAGCCTATCATTAATAATAATTAAATAAAAGTTAGGTTCCTGTTAATATTTTGTTGATTAGTGCAATTTTTTATTACAGTTATTTGCTAAGATAATTTTGTGAGTAAAAGTCTGACACTATCTCCCGCTCCGCCCAATAGCTGTACCCCTAGCCAAGTTGCAAATCTACAATAGTTAACGCTAGTAGAAAGCTTCAAATGTACGGGAATGACGTCACCTCAACGCTCACTCACGTGGTCAGAACAAAAGATTCGGCGACGCGGTCAACTCGAAGCGTTCGACGCAAGCGAAACGGTTCTAACTTGGCTAGGGGGGCTGATGAGATGATTTTCGTACCTAAAAAAATAAAAATAAAAAACAGAAAATAATATGAAAATTTTAATAAATATCACAATAGCACTATAGATCCAGGTTAGCAAGCAGTTCATCATCCTCATCGTCTTCTAAGAAGGACTTGTCTGCGTCGTCACCGGAGCTTGACGCATGCACGGCGTCACCTCGATCTCCTGACGCGTCCGCATTCAAACTATCCTTCCTTATATTTGTTCCCGGAATGTAATCGTTCTTATTTTTCGGCATTACACTCGGTGTTAAATACTGAGTTATGTTGTTTTTACTTTCCTAGAAAAAATAGAGATGATTTAGGAAATTGAGTAATCTTAGTCTACAATAATAAAGAGGTAAAATTTGTTTTTTTTTTGCTTGTAGGAGGTAATCTTTGAAAGTACTGGTCCGATTGCTAAATTTTTTTCACCGATGGAAACCTGCTAAAATAAATACTTTTCTTTCTTTCTGCTTTATTCCTGAGTGACATACGCTATATTTTATGTAAGCGGACGAAGACGCGGGCAAAAGCTAGTAAAATATAAAACCACAGTTTTTAATTTACATAAAAAAAAACTAGCTTTTGCCAATAGGGTAGTTTCAAGGGTCAAAATAATTACATTTTATTTAGTCCGTATTTTAGATTATAAAAAAATATTACACGTAACTTTAATGGGCTTTGTCAATTTTAGGTTAATTTACAAATAAAACAATACGTGTTCCTTATTTTTGAATAATCTAAAAGACGGACTAATTAAATTTTTTACGGCAACTAGCCTATTATAGCCTATGTCACTCAAAAATAAAGAAGCTTTCAACTGGTGAAAAATTTTTTGCAATCGGACCAGTACTTTCAGAGATTACTTCCTACAAACAAAAAACCAAATAAAATAACTTTCTACACCTCTTTATAATATTACTAGCGGCCCGTCCCGGCTTCGCACAGGCAATAAATATAGCATAATTATATGTTACTAAGGGTGAATGTAGATTTCCAATTATTTATTTATTTTTTAATTTACTCTAATTATAGTTATTAAGTTGTTTATAAGTGTAGATAATTAATTAATTTATAATAGTGTGTACAGATTAAATTAAGAACTTGAATAAATATCCGTTTTCCAATGGTGAGAGAATTGTTGAAATCGGCACAGTAGGTTTTGAGTTTATTCATTACAAACATACACACAAAAATACAAATTTTCCCTGTTTAAATAAGTATAGATTATATAAGGTTTAAAATGTTCTAGATACCAGTTTGCCAGGTTACAAATAGAGATTGAAGTCTGGCAAACTAGTATCTAAGATTGTATTGAAGTGGTTTCATATTTACCTGGTGTTTCATTGTTGTATCTTCGAATGTGTCTCTACTTAATCCTACGTTGTTGAGCACCTGGAATAGTAAAGTCATCTTGTTAATTCATTTTTTTTTTATATATATTTTTATTGTTGATAGGTTTGCGCTTGACCGCTATCTCACCTGATGGAAAGCGAAGATGCGATCGACGATGGAACGCGCTTACCTATTCACTCTTGACTTAAAGATTCCCGGGTTGTAGCAATCAGGAAACATAGACTCCGGCAAGGAATTCCAATGTGTTCCCAAAACGTTTTGTGCGTGTAGATAATGGCAGATAGATTTTTCTTCTTAGTAAAGTTGTGTAGTGGTAGAGTGACAAGGTACGTACGTTGAGTTTGTTCTGCAGCATGGGCCACATGAAGTCATCAGCTGTTCGCGCAGCCAGCAGGTAGCGCACGCACACGCCGCCCGTCTGTTGTGTAGTGGTAGAGTGACAAGGTACGTACGTTGAGTTTGTTCTGCAGCATGGGCCACATGAAGTCATCAGCTGTTCGCGCAGCCAGCAGGTAGCGCACGCACACGCCGCCCGTCTGTTGTGTAGTGGTAGAGTGACAAGGTACGTACGTTGAGTTTGTTCTGCAGCATGGGCCACATGAAGTCATCAGCTGTTCGCGCAGCCAGCAGGTAGCGCACGCACACGCCGCCCGTCTGTTGTGTAGTGGTAGAGTGACAAGGTACGTACGTTGAGTTTGTTCTGCAGCATGGGCCACATGAAGTCATCAGCTGTTCGCGCAGCCAGCAGGTAGCGCACGCACACGCCGCCCGTCTGTTGTGTAGTGGTAGAGTGACAAGGTACGTACGTTGAGTTTGTTCTGCAGCATGGGCCACATGAAGTCATCAGCTGTTCGCGCAGCCAGCAGGTAGCGCACGCATACGCCGCCTGTCTGCCCGATGCGGTGCGCGCGGGACTCTGCTTGGGTTAGGATCTACGAACATTACATATACAACGTTAGTAATATAATAACAGAAAAAAGAGATAGTACATTTGAGGTATATTTCAATCTCTAAGGTATAAATCATGGATTATATGCGAGTATTTTTTTCTTATTTACCGAAAATATATTAGCACTACGTATCTTGTGGTTAGTTCTGTGCACAACTCACCCCGGGGTTCCAGTGCAGCTCAGCGAACAGCACGAGGTTGGCGGCCGTCAGCGTGATGCCGGAGTTGGCGGCCGTGATGGACAGCACGGCGCAGCGGCACGACGCCGAGTGCTGGAACGTGTCCACCAGCTCCTGTGGATTACAGTGTGGCTCAAGTCTACATGTCCTATAGCTCCCTGCTGTTGCTGACAACTCCTTGAGGCGCGCGGGAACAGTGCGCGCCGTCGATGACTTGGGCTCGGTCCGGACAGGTACCGGACGGTCGGACAGCAAGCTACCCATTGCTCGCCCTCCGCAAGCCCGCGCCTACGGTGGCCGAATATAGGGATCGAAATCCCTGCGGCGGCTGCGGCGCTGTGAGCGCCGTTGCCTGATGCAGTCGGCCTCCTCCTTTACTAGCATTACTGCTTCGCAGAAGGAGACGAGCGCCTGCCACTCCTCCTCGCTCCGGACCATGGCCTGTACCAAGGCCCGGTGCGAGAGATCGCCGCCGCCGATCGCCCCCACGAGGACACGGCGATGCTCTGCCCACGCGGGGCACACCTCTACAGTGTGCTCTACCGTGTCCTCCGGGAGTTTCGCACTTCCGTACGTTTCCGGTGCGGTAACTTCCCGAACTTACCATGTCCGCCACGCCTCAAAGAGGGGACTTACCGCCATAATTGTGGCGTGCCTACTGGGATGCGATAGTCGCTGATGCCATTTCACCATGAGATCCCGCCGGAGCTCTGTCCGCCATGCCGCGACTTGTCACGCCCCGGCGTTGCATCTTCACGCGCAAATCGTGCATATGTGCAAGGACTGTTGCCTTCAGGCGGGGCAGGTGGCAGACCAGCAAGGAGGCTCGCCGCTTCGCGGGAAACCGTGCGGTATTTCCGCACCATCCGTATTGCCAGCACGGGCCCAGCCGGGTCGAAGCCTACTGGGGCCAGGGTTATCCGAAAGGGAACTCGAGCCCCGGTATGAAGGCTTGAAGGAACGGGGTGGGTTTTTTAGTCAGTAAGAGTCTGACACTATCTCCCGCTCCGCCCAAGAGCGGGGGTGCCGTTGCCTGATGCGTTCGGCCTCCTCCTTTGCGAGCAGCAGTAATCTTCGCAGAAGTCGGCGACCACCTGCCACTCCTCGCTCCGGACCATGGCCTCAACCAAGGCCCAGCGCGAGAGGTCTCCGCCGCCGATCGCCCCCACGAGGGCACGGCGATGACATTATTAGTGTTGGCGACGTGATGAAGTTGAAATCATGTTGACTATTTTATTTGACTATCGCGGTGTTGTGCACTTGGTATTTTAGCCAGAAAGCCAAATGGTAAATAAAGAATATTATTTGAATATTATGTAGTGACATTTGAGAGATCAGATAAAATAAAATAATTTGGAATAATAACTAACATTTTGTGTGTTATTGACCTTTACCATACACCCACCAAATAATTAAGTCTACACACATATTTTTGACTAGGATTTCAGTTCTTATATGGGGACCCCCAAAATTTATTGCTCTTTTTCTATGTTTGTGTGAAAATCTTAAAGCGGTTCACAGAATACATCTACTTACTAAGTTTCAACAGTATAGCTCTTATAGTTTCGGAAAAAAACTGGCTGTGACATACGGACGGACAGACAGACAGACAGACAGACAGATATGACGAATCTATAAAGGTTCCGTTTTTTTGCCATTTGGCTACGGAACCCTAAAAATACTCTAGTATCAAAACTTTTTTTCTCCTACTATTACAATAATTCAAAATTTTTGGTTGTAACCTCCTTTTCTCAGGTCACGCTTTCATTAGACGGACTCTAGTTAATCTACCTAATATTAAGAAATTTAATTGCTAAAAATATAGCAACCCTGTTTTTCCGTATTGCCAACATTACGGCGAAGGACCTTCGTGAAACACACTATAAGTACCCACAGAAGGATTATGCCGTGTCATTTAATATCATAGATAAAAACAATAAACTTACGGCCCTGGTGTTAGCCGGAGTAGATCCAACGATGGATATGTAGTGCACTTCAGCTTCATCCAGCGTCAGACAAATGGCGTCGATGACGGAGCGGTGATGAGCGAATACGAGGAACTTGCGCGTGGGCTCGCTTTCCACCAGTTGGCGGATGTACTTGCTGCGGAAATAACACTTATTGTTGAAGCGTTAAGGTTGACAATAGACTATTTGACTGATTTTTGGAATCGATTTTATATTAAGTATTATTTATAGAGTCCAGAAAAAGTATTTTATTTCAATTCTTGTAAATAATAACATAAAAAATAGCATATATTAAGTTATATGTATTATTCAAATAGGCCGCCAAAACGCCATATTTGACAAATGACAGACATATTTACAGACTTGTGACATTTATATAGATTCAGCCAATCACTTTCAAAATTTAAAAAAAAATATTTAATAAACTACCCGAAAGTTTAAAATCTATACCAAATGACTTAACGTTCTCGAAACAGTTGAAATCTCTGTTAGTAAAAAAAGGCTACTATACCGTGGAGGAATTTAAAACTGACAAATTGTAAATAGATAAACCATATAATATGCAACATATGATTAAAATTAATGACTTAATTGACAATTATTTAAGGGGCCGGCGGAGGATGAATTTCCATACAAACGTAATACCACGCTCATTTGCAGTTGGAGCATATTTCCAACATATTATGATGATATTTGGTTATAGACAATATTTATCTAGGTTCCTACGTCTTTCTTTTTTAAAAAAACAAAAAGAAATTTAAGCAAATTGTATTTCGCACTTTTTTATAGCGTAAATGGCAAAACATGCCATTTGGCTTTTCTTGTATTAAAAATAACAATATTTCTAATATTCTCGACGTAGGAACCTAGATAATTATTGTCTTTAACCGAATATCATCATAATATGTTGGATATATGCTCCAACTGCAAATGAGCGTGGTATTACGTTTGTATGGAAATTCATCCTCCGCCGGCCCCTTAATTTAATTTAATTTTAAGTATTGACTAATGTTTAGCATAATTTAAAAAATTGTAATAATGATGATGATGAATAATAATATTAATTAGAATCAATATAATATAATGTAATTTAATAATTTATATGTAAAATTTGCAGTGCCCTTCCAGGGTGCATGTTAATACTGTGTCATGAAATTTTAATGCATGCTTAATATCCAGTGTTTTACATGTCAGCAAATAAATAAATAAATAAAAAAAATAAATAAAAAACGTGGCGCTAGGTAAAATAAAATAAAGTTTATTCCGTTTGTTGTTTTTTAAAATTGACCATTATTTTGTAGATATATTGGTACAAATCGCTTCTAAAATCTATAATCTATTCGGATAGCGATAAATATGAAACTTATTTTATCATACTGTCAAATAGCCTATTGATTAAGTCGAAAAATAAATATGTACGTACAACACACACGCGTATTTTACAGAGAATAAGGTTGATAATTGATTGAATTAGATTGCATCAATGACAGCTCGATGGTGGAAAAATATATGAAAGTTGTGAATCGTTTCGTTCCAGACACTATTGCGAAAATAAGATGTTTTGTATAGAAAGTAAGGTTCACAATCGGTTGTAAATAAACACGTTGCTTTCTTGTCCTCGCTGCAATACACAAACGTATTGTTAAAGTTATAGGGTTGACAATTGATTGAGACAATATCATCCATAACAAATCGACGGCAAGCAAGTACGAGGAACTGGCAAATTGTTCCGCTTCAGACTAGCTAGCGGAGGGCCTTGCTGTGGAAATAACTCGTATTGTGATAAGGTTGATAATTGCCTGATTATATGTTCTGTATTTAGTACGTTATTTTTTGACTATGACTACCTATGTCATAGTGACCATATTGTCGGTATCTTGACTACGTTATACTGACCATTTCGCCGGTATCTTGACTATGTTATACTAACCATATCGCCGGTATCTTGACTATGTTATACTAACCATATCGCCGGTATCTTGACTTTTGCAGACTCGCTGAAGTAGGTGATGAGTGCGGCGTGCTTGTCAGAGGACTTGCTATTGTTATAGGCCTCCGCCATCTCTGAGAGGCCCTTAGCGTCCTCTTGACTGTAGTTCAACAGTGTCTGATCTAATAGTACTGTTTCTCTGCAAATAAGTTTAAATATATTCTTTTTATTAACCCTTTAACGAGTGAAAAAAGAAAAAAGAGAGAAGAAAAGAGAAAAAAAGAGAAGAGAGAGAAGAGGAGAGTGAAGTGTTTTCGTGTCCTATTTGCCAGGGTCGTGTGTTGCGACCGTAGACTCCATCTCGTTTAACCCTTCAATCTCAAAAACAAAAGAGCTGACAAGATGGAGTATTTGGTCGTGGACGTGCTACCCTGGTGGAATAAACGCGAGTGTTCGTCGGATATATTTGACTTAACAGCGGTTAAAAGGTTAATATTACCATAAAGATACCATATTTTAATCATGTTTTAGACTATTTATATTAAACATTAATTCTTATTATAGTTTAATATTATTATAATAGCTTCCAGTTCAATAGTAGTGAACACTTCCTTTAATAAAACTTTTTTTTTAAATTGATATAAACTAGTGCTTGACTGCGATCCCACCTGATGGTAAGCAGTGATGCAATCTCTGATGGTGAGTCGCACTAGTTTTTAACTTATTTGAAACACCTTTAAAATATTTTAGGAAATCTTACCTGGTCTTTTCTTCCAGCTTAGTGAGGACCTGTTCCTTGGTCCGTCTGATGAGGAACCGTTTCTGCAGTATGATCTGCAACTCGGGCAGGTTGGACTGCCCCGTCATGTCCCATCCAAAGTTAGTCTGTTTGCCATCACAGTATCTCTTACCTAAAAATGAAATGGATTATTTGCTTCAAACATTAAAATATAACAGATCTTTAAGTAGGTAATCTATAATTGTTAAAATGTGCGGTAATTCTTTATTTGAGATCATTTTCAAATTGTTGAACTCAACTGGACAAAATGATAAACTTGATTGGACAGTTTGTATGGAGATTTTTTCTTACGTTTTTAATCTTGTGGAAGGTTGTTCAGCTTCGTCTACTAAGCAAGCCCTTTAAGTTTGCTTACATCTGTCCCTTACATCCTGTATAAAAGGTACGTTATTCTTTTTCGAAATTAGTTTTTTTTTTTGTGTTTGGTATATTCTGTAACATCTATAACCACTTACTACACTAATATTTATAACCACTTTTGTATGAAATCTAAAAATACGTATTTTTTCAAATTTAAGTTCTACCGTGGAAACAATCTGACAATTGCATAGGTTTTTTTAGGTGGAAAATCATTAAATGTCATCTTCTGCCCTTGGGCGGAGCGGGAGAACGTGTCAGACTTCTACTGACTAAAACCCACTCCTGTTCCTTCTTTCCCTTCCCCGGGATTCTCTTTCGCACAACCCATGGCCCCTATAGGACCTAATATAATCTTACCATACTCAGTGTAAGACGAGAAGAGGCCGGGCTCGATCAACGTGAGCTGAGTGTAGAGCTCGGCCGGCCTGCTCAGCGCGGGCGTCCCGCTCAGCAGGATGGCGCGCTGGCACTGCCGCGTGATGCTGCCCAAGGCTATCGTGCACTGCGCTTTGTGCGACTTCAGGTAGTGAGATTCATCCTGGAAAATAACAAACTTTTATATTTCAATCTAGCTCAGTTTTTTTAATTTTTAGATTTCCGTACGTCAAAAGGAAAAACGGAACAAGACCCTGTGTCTCGGGAACACGAGGAGGTACCGAGATGATATTTAATCTTAGGTCTGCAGTCCCTTGAAGCTGCGAAGAAATCCATCCCTCTCCAAAAGCAGATTAAGCCAGTTTATTCAGAACTTATATGAGGGGATTCGGTGATCCTAGGTTTCCCAAGTGTATTTAGGGGACGCCCGTGAACACAAAGAGCTGTACTATAATAGCAGTAAAGTACTTACTATAATGGCGACTCCGAACTTCTTACTCTTCAGTAGATCTGTGTACATGCTGGTGATCTTGTAGCTCACTATCACAACTTCCGTCTGAAAGAAAAACTCACGTTTATTTGGCACACAATGAACAAACGAGTGTAGAAAACATAATTAAACTTAAAAAAAACGGAAACAACGTATCTCACGGCTGCACCAAATAGGACCAGTTCAGCATAATGCCAGACAACTACGTAGCAGTTGCCTGACGCTGGTTTTCAACTATGTTTAACTTTTCAATTATAATTGATTTTCAACTCAAAGGTTCAGGAGTAGGTACGGATGAAAAAAAGTTACAATAATAATGGCATGAAAGCAGATTATTTTATTGCAATAAAGTGCTAAGTGAATCATAACTGTACTGACCTGTTTATCAGCAACAAATTGCGTGTCCTTTCCGCTGGTCAGTGTAGCTATATTCATCATGGGCACTGAAGGTAACAGCTCCTGTATCTTGTTCTGCCAAGTTTCCCTGTAAGTAATCACATTTTACCATTTTATTTTTTTATCAACTTCCAACGTCTTTGGACCCTTTTGAAACTATACTCGTAATTATCCCTTCATACCAGTTCTCGTAATTATTTCTCTCATACTTTTATTCTTTATATTTTATACATTTATAACTAGTGCTGCCCCTGATAGTTAAAAAGACGTATCTAACAAAAAATAAAAACAGAGAAAAAAATGTTTTAATGATTGAAACGGGAAATTATTTGCGGTCTTTGAGTAAATTTAAATATTTACATATTAAAAGTTGAAAATAAAGCCGAATATAATGAGCTTTATGAAACTCAAATCAAATCTGGAAAAAATGTTAGATGCGTCTTTTTTACTAACGGGGGCAGAGTGGCAATCCCATAATGTAGATTCTATAGAAACATCTATCTTTAACAACTTATTACCTGGGGACGTCGACGTGGTATATCCTAGGTATATCTTCCTATAGTATATCCTTAGTAGTAAGGTATCACCCTAGATAGGTCTGATTCAAATCGACACAAAAGATCTTAATATTATACTTATTTTTTTTTTGGTTCTGGCGAAAATAAAGGTTTAACTGATTTGTATTTTATTTTTATTCACATTTTACTATTGTATTACTGGAATTTAGAGCCAACTACTATCTTGTGGGTGCAGCTATTACTCACCTCATAGAAGACGTGGTGACTATGAGCAGGGGCCAGTTGTGTCGATAGTAGCTGGCGATGGCGAGCGCTTGGAACGTCTTGCCCAGCCCCATGTCGTCTGCTATCATGCACCGACCACGGCGGGATATACCGAACCTGATGGTAAGTAGAAAGTACTTATTGTGTCTTCAAGGTTAGAGTGAATAGAATCTTAATAAACTAGTGCACTTCACCATCGACGATTGCATCACTGCATTAGGTATGATTGCAGTCAAGCATTAGTTTATACCTAGGGGTCTTGTCAAGAGTGAATATGTTACTTCTAGGCAAGCGTGCTCCGTAGTCGGCGACATCATCGCTTACTATCAGGTGAGATAGTGGTAGTAGCAAGCCTATCAATAATAAAAAAATATCTTTAAAAAATTCAAAGATTTATTTATTAATGCATGTCCATAGTTTATATTATGTCAACACCTTGCAAATGATCCAGTTAAGTAGTAATTTCATTAAAGCAAAGACAGTAAAAATTGCAATAGCATAGGCAAATAATAATATTGTAAAATAAGTATTAATCATCAATTTAGAAGATTTGTTTATTTTGTCTGGTAAATGCGTAAACTTAATATACACGTAACACAAGACACCTAAACCTGATACAACTATCTGCTCCATGCGAGAATCGAACCCGCAACACACAGCGCTGCAGCCAATCATTGAAACACTGCGCCAACCATGCCATCAGTTATTACCAATAGTACTATATTTGATTATCTTAGTATATCTATGATGTTGATATTTACCTGACTCCTTCTTCTTGGAATGGCATAAGTTTATGTCTTAAGGTGGCCTCGATGGGGGACAAGTCCACCGAGCTGGGGTCCGTGGCATTCTCCCGCAGTACCTACATATTGATGTGGTTGTAAATGTGATCAGAACATGCACAATTATTATCAATTATGCATACATTCATGAACATTCTGAGATAAAGATTTAAATCCAAGAAATATAATAAATTTTATGTTTGTAAATAATTTAACCCTTTAACTGCTTATGTCGAATAATTCGATAAACATTTTCATTCCCATAGGTGACGAAGAAGAGAAGAGCGATATAACATCACGCCATGACCCACGGAAGAAGAGCAGTAACCAAAGACACAGGCGAAACCGTGAGGAACGGCTGATAAATAATAAACACAGATAAACTTCAATGACTCACTTTCATTGCTTAGTTTGGTAAAAAGTGCAGAAGACACTTTTAAAATCCTTAAAAAGCAGTTTTTGTTTTTTTAATCTGACCAATAGTTCAAACTAAAGACTCCTATTTAAGGATTTTTAAAGTGTCTTCTGTACTTTTGAAGTCTCAATTTTTAAACTATTTTATCAGAAAGTGTTTACCCTCAGAACATATGGTGGGATTGGACCAAGCACTATGTGGGGTGCCAGAGGTGCCACTTTAGACATCAGCTGCTGATAATCCTTGATTGAGAAGTTCCATAGCTTTGATTTTGAATCTGAAATTTTTTTTAAACTTATCTAGCCAATTCAAATACATTCTGTTGAAAATTTTATTACTGGAGCTGCATCTAATTAAAAACATGCATTCAAATTAATTAAAACCAAAAATAATAGTTGTATTATGGAGTTATCACACAACACCATCGAGTCCCAAACTAAGCAGAGCTTGTGCTGTGGGTACTAGACAACTGATAAACATACTTATACTTATTCTAAATACATATATTATAGCAACATCAAGACACAGATTAAATGATCATGCTCATCATACAAACAGTTATCCAGGGTGGAAATCGAACCCACAACCTACAGTATAGCAGTCAGGGTTATTGACTACTAGACCTTGAGGCTAGGCTAGAGGCTTGTCAAAATGGTATGGTAGAAGTAAATAAAAACTAAGGTCACAGGGACATCACATAACTCACCAAAACTTTTAGAAGGTAAGCTCTTAAATATATTGATGAGAGGTGAGCAGAACTCTGAGGGGTTTACTTCAAATCTGTCTTCAGAGATCAGGTACACAGTTCCACTAACCACTTTACCGACAGGGACATTATTCTCTTCACTACTCCTACTTGTTCTAACTTGAGCATATGGATGACTCCTATTGGAGTTGTGAGTAAACGGTTTATAACCACCATTTGATGATGAAGCTATTGGGCTTCCAATTTGAGCAGGGAAAACTTTATTAGGAGTACTTTGATTAGAGTTACTGTTTGACAACAAGTTTTGTCTTTTCTGTAACGCAGCCAGGCGCTTTCTCTCAATTTCTTCTTTTGAACACGACATTATTAAAAATTAACTTAATCTAAACATCTCTCTCAGGGCGTAGTTGGTGTTAACGGTGGGTATTTATAATTATGACTAATAAATAAGAATTTGAGCCAATTAGCTCAAATCAAAACAAAGCAACTTCGCATCAGTTCGCCGTCATCTATCTAAGCTACTGTCAGTGTCAGTCATTACTCACTGTCAAAGTCAAGGAATTTGTTTTATAAATTTCAACTTGAACACTAAGTCTTTTAAACTATGTCGTCGAATGAGGTTGTGTAATGTGTTCCATTAGTATTCTGATTTCAAATGTTTTTGGAGTATTTAACTATATAAATGTACCGAGCATGCCGAGGAGACGAATCTCCTGTCCTCGGCAAGCTTATTTCGAGATCACGCCTGTTTCACAGGTACTTGAGATACAATTTTAGGTCACACTAGGAAATAGTTTGTGCTTAGTAAAAACTATCACTGAACGTTACCCAAAAATAAAGTTAAGTTTTTTCAAAGCACAGATCCATATTTTTTCATAATGATGAAAATCTTCTAACAAGAAACCGAAATCCATTGATTCCAGATGATGGTTTTTAATAATTAATATAAAATTTTAACAATTTTACTTTTTACAATTAATGGAAAATCAATTCAGAGACCATTTTATTTGTCAATTAAATAACTGTCCGTAGTACTGGAACGCAATTTATTTAGTGAAGGAACGAGTTCGCTCGGTCTTTAATCTGTGAAGGATCGGTGATTTGGACTTTGACATTTTAGACAAGACAACTGTTGACTAAAAATTACTCGAAGTGTTTCGACCGAAAACGAGTTTCCTAAGGTTACGTTTCCTTTCTCTTGCGAACGATTAAACGAATTGACAATGTCGGAAAACAGCAGTCCAGTAAAATATTTTTTAAGTGGTGGTTTTGGAGGTGTGTGCACCGTTTTAGCAGGCCACCCTATGGACACGATTAAAGTAAGATTACAGACTATGCCTGTGCCTAAACCGGGAGAGATTGCCTTGTACGGTGGCACCTACGACTGTTTCAAGAAGACCATACAGAAAGAAGGCTTCAGAGGGCTGTACAAGGGTATGTCAGCACCACTTACTGGAGTGGCCCCTATTTTCGCTATTAGTTTCTTTGGGTTTGGACTTGGCAAGCAGCTGATAAAAAGTAACGATGACCAAATTCTATCAAAACCAGAGTTATTTGCTGCTGGTGCCTTCTCTGGTATTTTCACAACATCTATAATGGCACCAGGGGAACGCATCAAATGTCTACTACAGATTCAACAAGGTGGTAATGTACCACAGAAATATTCTGGCATGGTTGACTGTGCCAGACAACTATATGCAGAGGGCGGTATGAGGAGCATATACAAGGGCAGTGTGGCCACAATTCTGAGGGATGTTCCTGCCAGTGGTATGTACTTCATGACTTATGAATGGGTTAAAGAAGTACTGGTTCCTCAGGATGCCAGTGCTAAATTGAAGATGGCGGCAACTATTGTGGCTGGTGGTTGTGCTGGAATAGCTAACTGGCTGGTAGGCATGCCAGCCGATGTGTTGAAGAGTAGATTGCAAACAGCTCCCGAAGGAACCTACCCTAATGGCATGCGGGATGTATTTAAGCAGCTGATGGAGAGAGAAGGTCCAACTGCCCTGTACAAGGGTGTAACACCTGTCATGATCAGAGCCTTCCCAGCCAATGCAGCCTGCTTTGTAGGATTTGAACTTGCTATCAATTTCCTCAACTGGGTTGCTCCTAATCTTTGATGAAAATCAACAGTGCAACATGGTTATATAGAAAAATATATTGTATCATAGCTAGTTGTAAGCGAAAGTAGTTGAAGTTATAAGTCTACAAGATTTGAGAATCAAATAATATATTTTTATGTTAAATACAGAAGTTTATACTTGACTACAGTACAGAATTTAATGCATGACATAGTATTTATAGTTATTTGTACTGTGCACAAAACAAATACCGATAAGCCTCAATAATTAAATGTATTGACTATAAAAGTATTACTGGTTGTTATAAGATACTGAACATCTGTGCAATTGATATGTGCAGTGCCTTTTGAAATAAATAAAATATATTTTTACAATCAATTATTTTATTACATAACCAAAATATCTTATTGCCAGATATCTTTTGATGGTTTTATAACTATTTGACATAACTTTTTTTTATCATTACAAGTGTTTTATATGTTTATTGTGACATGAGATAAATAGATTATTTATCATATTCTGTTAATAACCTATCTTGAAAGACAGAAAAAGATAAAACTATGACTGACTTATCTTAAATTGGTCATAGTCTTATTTTTTATGGTATGATTTTTAATTGTGATTGCTAAGTGAACAATAATAAAAATGCATGTTGGTAGCTCATGATTTAGATAGTACTTTGTATATTATTGTTGCTATAGTTGTAAGGAAATAAAACAGCATGTTTCAGTAAAACTCTCGCCTAAACTTTATTTCAAATGATTTGTCACTGTGGTGGTCTCTTGCCAACTTCAGTCTATTTTTATGTTTTACATAATCTTGTGTATTGTCAATAGGTTTCTGTTTTGCATGCCCAAGGCCTTTCCTGTCCTTCTTCTGTACAGTTTTGATAGGGTATAATTTACCAGACCCATCCCTTCCTAGGCCAGACTGTCTGTCCCATCCACCTTTTAACATCAACTGGTATCCTCTGTTTGATGATGGCAGGACATACTTTGCTGGTATTTTCTTGCCTTTGCTTGCACTAATATTGTGTATTGTTGATGCTAAATGCTCTTCTCTGTCAGGGAATGTTTTATTACAAATATCACATGTATACTCTTCTTTTGGTTTCACTTTTATTTTAGTCTGTTTTAGTATTTTGGGTGTTTCCTTTTGTATATACCTTAATAAAATATCAGCCAATATATAATTTTTGTTTTTAATCACTAAACTTCGAGCCGAGTTACCTCCTTTATCTCTCACAGATATGTCAATGCCTCGCTTTAGTAGAAGTTTTACAGCATCAACAGAATCTGCCTGGCATGCAATCATGAGTAGACTCCATCCATAGTCGTCGACTACATTTATCTTATCAGGGTATCTATCTAACACACATTTCAATGTGTCAACATCATTGTTCTGTACTGTAATAAACAAATCCTTGTTTGTCAGTGGTAATTCTTGTTCCTGATGCTTCACTACTTTTTTCTTATTTTCTAACACAAAAGGCGTCTTAGTACGTGATACTTTTACGTTTTTTATTTCTTCAAGGTATATTCTTCGTGCTTCCGCACCACTTAGTGTTCCACTGTTTTGTACAACTTGGTCTGGCTCAGGAGAACTTGCTTTCACGAAGTTACTGTAGCTTTTGTTTGACATCATTTATCACAATAGTTCACTTATTTTAATCGTAAATAAATAAACTGGAGATCCGTGTAAACGTTTTATCATGAGTTTATAATAATTATATTATTTCGTAATTAAAAAATAATTGAAAGAAATCCCAAAATAAAATGTATTACGATCAGTCGACTGACACTTGACAGTTCCTGACGCTACTACGCCAATATTAACTGTCAATCAGTAGGTTTATTGACAGCACAAGCAGGATAGTCATATACTACCGCACATAAGAGTAAACAGGATAGAAATAGTTTCATGTTCAAATAATCGATCAATATTTTAAATAGCCGTTACCGGAACGCGATGTGGTATTTTTGAGAGACGTATTCAGTGTTGCCAGTTTTAGTGGTAGTAGTAGGTCCGAGTTCTAAGTAGAAATAATAATACAAAATTTTCGGTTCCGATTTACTGAAAATCTAAAATCTATACATTAGAAGTCATGAATTTGTGGCAAAAAATACATGCAAAAGTAACTGTCTGTCTGTAGATTTGTCAGGGTTATTCCTTACAGGCAGGCACGCCATGGCGGCGCTGAACGCATGATCAACAAAATGCATGCAACTCTATGGTGTGATGGATAGGAAAAAATTTTTTTTTCGTCATCCGATCTCGCCCTGGCCTAGCTGCTTGGGCATTGCAGCAAGGTATTTTCTCTATGCGTAGGATATAGAAGATTCTTGCCATGCTTGATGAAGATGGACACTGGGACACAAGATGTTAGATGATATAAGAGGATAATGAATGTGCGTGAGGTGGCTGAGAATGTACGTATTTCAATCGAGCTACATGATATTTGGAAATCAAAAAGCTATTCACGTGATGGGTACCACGTACCACTATTACTCACAATATCTAAGCGCAACCGCGCAACCTTATGACAACTTATGGTACGGTTGGCTTAGTCGTTGAGCGATTGCCTGTTGCGCTGCGGGTCGCGGGCTAAATCCCGCACGGAACAAAATAATATTAGTTCCGCGTCTTGTGTACCTTTGTGAGTTTACGTTTGCGAGCGCACCCACCACACTGGAGGAAATTCACCCGTGTGTAGTTACTGGAGATTCGATTCCGAAATGTCGGAACTTTTTTTTTAAATTGATATAAGTAATCTAGTGCTTGACTTCCGATTGATTTTCCCCCTCCAATTCCGATTAGATATTATTTGATTTTTTATAAATACTTACTGCAAAATTACTCGTAGAATGCTGTATATTACCTTTACTTCTACATTCTTACAGAAAAAGGTGATGTATTCTGTGTCAAAAACTATATTTTGTACTCAAGGTAAATGCACAATCCGTGCGAAGCCAAAAGAAAAAAAAACTGGGCAAGTGCGACTCGGACTCGCGCACTGAGAGTTTCGTCCGTGCAAACTACAATTTCCGAATGGAGTCTCGAAGATGTTTCCGTATTGCAATTTTTTTTTTTTTTTGTTACTTATGTAACAACAAAGCTGTTTTTAGATTTATTCCTATAACTGAGCTATAAGACTTTGCTATTATACCTTGCTTTGTGTCAAATTTCAGGATTCTGGGCCAAAGGGAGGAAGACCCTATGAATTTCGATCTTTGAGAGTATCAATAGGTGTATACGTTTTTTTGCGACATAAACGGCCGTATCTTTTTTATTCTTTAACTAGAAGATTGATTAATTATGGTTTTAATTTCAACTCGATACCTCCATGCGTTCTCGAGATAAAGGATCTTGACAGACAGACAGACAGACGGATGGACAGCGGATCTTAGTAACAGGATCCCGTTTTACCTTTTGGCTACGGAACCCTAAAAATACTCCTGTGACTATTTCCTAAATTTCCTGTTTGCAAATCTGAAGAAAAAGTTGGGTGGATGGATATTTGGGTCTAGAAGAGATTTCGAGAGCAGAAAACATATTATTTGGAGGAATAAGAAAAAAATGAATAAAGTGATCAACACAACACACACAACTACTTCAACTGTACCGTTTTTATTTTTTGTTAAAATTGAGTGTAAAATAAAGAATAAAAATACAGATTTAATTTTTTATAGAAGCTTAGAATTTTATTATAATTCATAAATACAATAAAATTATCTATCATGTTACAATTAAATGAAATGGCAATAAATAACCCGCCCCTGATCGTTCCCGGTAGAAAGGTGGCAGTGGCCATAACACTCGCCGCATTACCTCGCTGAACAGCAATTGCCATCGCTTGTATCAAGATCGTTCTGGCCAAGGAGTAACCCGTTGCCTCACCGAGGCTACGGCCCAAAACCCCAATCCCCCACAAAATCGTCGAGTAGAATGCTCAGGTGAGGCGAAGGAATTCCCTGTAACCACGCCCTGGACTGGGGTTGCGACACTGCTCGTAATCTGGCCTTATTGACTCTCAATGATCCCTCTAACAATTGCTCTTGGAGCGGCTCCTACCCCTATGTCATCCCACGCCTGCTGAACATGTTCATAAGGGGTTGTTGCACCCATCTTGAGGGGCAAACAAGCTGACACAGCATTGACAACATCTGACACAAAGAGCATGCTTCCAGCTTCCCCCGTCACCCGTCAGTTGTGATTTAATTGAAAAATGCAACATTGAGAAAGAAAATGTTTTTCGTCAAAAAAGTCACTGATTTAGTAATCTGCCCTCGTACTATTATTAAAAATGCTCTTTGTCGTAGCTAATAAAATTCTATATTTCTTATTTTATGTCTTCTATACTTTATCAATTCATGTCATTTGAATAATGGTGCTTAAATCATTCAGACCGCTAGTTGAACAGCGCTGTTTAGTTAGATAATAACTGGTTTTGTTTATTGATATTGTTACGCCATTAAACGTGAACCCGCCATATCTCCGAGAAAATAAAGAGTAGCACGTAATAATTAAAACGCATTGCTGTTCGAAAGGTCTAGAATGGTTGTGCGTAGCCAGCCTTAGAAAAATCTCGAAACATCCACAAAGTACTTACAAGTAGTAGTTAGGTATTTAAGGGAAATGGCACTCTCCGACGTTAACAATAGAGTCGAAATTCGCATGACAGTGACTCTTATTACCACGAGCAATAAAAATGATTTATGACTTCGAGAAGCGATTCAATTGTTCTGGAATTCTGGATAGATCCGGGGATGTCGGTATCTAGAATTTTCTTGGCTCCGCATATAAATACGAGCCCCCGGCCGGAAGCGAGTCAGTTGTGATTTCGACTGCGATCAAGAGCGAACTACCTTAGTACTTGAAGTGATTTTATCTAACGACCTAAGCGATAGTGTAACGGTACTCTAGTGTTAATTGCGATTCGGATTATTGTTGACTGGACTATTTTGTTATTGTTTGTGGTGAATAAAGTTGTCTCTTAGTAAATCGGCATTTGACTATCCACGTACGTAACAACTGGTGTCAGAAGTGAAATGCCATTAACACCGAGGGACGACGAACAGCGACCACGAACAAGGAGACAAATGGAGATGGATGCTGCGCGTCATCGTATGGAGGAGGAAGATCAGGCTGGCATGGGAGCAACGGCAGCTGCTGAGGTGCCAACAGGACCATCCTCGGAATTGAACCTCGCTGCGGTGTTGGCCGCCATGCTAGCTAGTATGGAAGCCGCCCGCCGCGAACAAGAGACTAACCAGCGTAAGCTCCAGGATCTAATCGCGGCTAACCAAGAAGAAGCCCGTCGCGAACTGGAAGCCACTCGCCGCGAGCAGGAAGCCGCTCGCCGCGAACAGGAAGAAGCTCGCCGAGATCAAGAGGCTAAGCAGAACCTGATCCTCGAAAAAATTGATCACGGCCTCGTCACGTTGGGTGAGAAAGTAAAGAATCTCATCTTAGAGGTCAAGGAGGTTTCCGCCCGAGCTGATAGCCTCGAAACAAGAATTGATGGCCACGAAGATCGGCTGCTGGACATCAACAAAAAAATCGTCAAGCTCGAAGCGCGCGAACCCGTTGCTGTCGGCTCACCATCGCACACTCCCTGTGCAACCGCCGCAAAATTTGATGTGCCACGTTTTGATGGCACGTCTTCCTGGACGGCATTTAAATACCAATTCGAGACATTGGTCGAAACAAATCGCTGGGATGATAAGCAGTCTTTTGCGGCATTAACTTTGGCTCTACGAGGGGACGCTCTGCTGGTCCTAGAGAACCTTCCTCCGAACAGCAGGACGTTGGAGCGTCTCATGGAGGGATTAGACACTCGCTATGGAGACAAGCACCTCGAGCACGTTTTCCGCGCGCAGCTTCGCGAGAGAACGCAGAGGTCGAACGAGAGCCTCCAGCAATGGGGAGTTGAGGTTGAACGGCTGGTCCGGCGTGCATACAGGTCGATGACACCAGAGACGGTGGAAGTTAATTTGGTGCAAGCATTCATCGACGGTCTTCGGGATACAGAAGTAAGGGCTACGGTGCGACTCGGACACCACCAAACTCTGAAGAGTGCGATGGCACACGCTTTGGAAGTGGAAGCGGTACGAAAAGATTCTCGTACGCATGGAGTACGGGAAGTAGTGGTCTCGCCTTCAGTGCAACCACGTCACCGAGAAGTAGTGGCTTTTTCACCAGCACAGTCCCGCTATATTCCAACGTGTTACGGGTGCAGAGAAAAAGGACACATTCGTACCGATTGTCCTAAGAAAAAGAGGGAAAGTGTGGACTCCGGAACTCAAGTCAACGAGGAGTCGTTAAACTAAATGTCGCCAGGGCCGCGGGGCGGGTGCTGGCTGGTCAACTGAAGGCCCCAACCATCACCATCAATCAAGTACACAATGGAAAAGGGCATAACAATGCTGACGCCCTGTCAAGACGTCCATGTAATGAGGACTGCAGACACCGCCAGCAGAATGAAGCCCGAGAACACGTTAATTTAATTAGGGCTGAAGGCAACTTCAAGAAGTCCCAGGAAGAAGATGACGATATTCGACCTATACTGGACTGGAAGCGTAGCGGAACTAGGCCCCAGTGGAGTGAAGTATCGTCACACAGTCCCGTAACTAAGAGCTACTGTGTACAATGTGGGAGCCCCATGGGAACGCATCGCTATCGACGTCGCTGGACCTTTTCCAGTTACAAATGACGGAAACAAGTACATAGTGGTGATCCAGGACTATTTCACAAAGTGGCCCGAAGTCTTCGCCATACCCAATCAGGAAGCGACGACAGTGGCGAAGAAGGTGGTCGAAGAAGTAGTATGTCGGTATGGCGCACCTTTGGAAATCCATTCCGATCAAGGCCGTAACTTCGAATCTGCGCTGTTCCAGGAAATGTGTACAATTCTGGGAATTTATAAGACACGCACAACACCTGCGCACCCTCAGTCGGACGGAATGGTGGAAAGGTTTAACCAAACCCTGGAGAATCACCTGGCTAAGGTTGTCGATGACCATCAGAAGGACTGGGACCGGTATATTCCACTATTTCTGATGTCTTACCGATCGGCAGTGCATGATAGCACGGGACATACCCCAGCAAGAGTGAATTTCGGCAGGGAAATGAGACTTCCAGTCGATGCCATAACTGGCGTGCCACCTGACAAGACTAAGCCAGTTACGGACTACGTAAGTGACCTTCAAGATAAATTGGACGAAGTGCATAAACGAGTTCGTGAGAATAGCATGAACACCAGCATAAAAATGAAAACTAGATACGACCGTAATGCCAATGCCAAGGGATTTGAGGAAGGTACACTGGTCTGGCTCCACAACCCGCTTCGACGGAAAGGGAAGTCGCCGAAACTCCAAGCTCGATGGGAGGGACCTTACACCGTGTTAAAAAGGATTAATGACGTGACCTACCGCATCAAGAAAGGGCTAAGAGGGAAACCCAAGGTTGTCCATGTGGATAGATTGGCGCCGTATCACGGATTTAATAATGCTCGGGACGAGCATGACTAAGAGGGGGGCACTGTTACGCCATTAAACGTGAACCCGCCATATCTCCGAGAAAATAAAGAGTAGCACGTAATAATTAAAACGCATTGCTGTTCGAAAGGTCTAGAATGGTTGTGCGTAGCCAGCCTTAGAAAAATCTCGAAACATCCACAAAGTACTTACAAGTAGTAGTTAGGTATTTAAGGGAAATGGCACTCTCCGACGTTAACAATAGAGTCGAAATTCGCATGACAGTGACTCTTATTACCACGAGCAATAAAAATGATTTATGACTTCGAGAAGCGATTCAATTGTTCTGGAATTCTGGATAGATCCGGGGATGTCGGTATCTAGAATTTTCTTGGCTCCGCATATAAATACGAGCCCCCGGCCGGAAGCGAGTCAGTTGTGATTTCGACTGCGATCAAGAGCGAACTACCTTAGTACTTGAAGTGATTTTATCTAACGACCTAAGCGATAGTGTAACGGTACTCTAGTGTTAATTGCGATTCGGATTATTGTTGACTGGACTATTTTGTTATTGTTTGTGGTGAATAAAGTTGTCTCTTAGTAAATCGGCATTTGACTACCCACGTACGTAACAATATATCTAAGTAACTATTACTAGTGAGTTTGACTAGTGTTTCACTGCGATCCCACCTTATGGCAAGCAGTGATGCAAACTTTAGTGGTATGACGCATTAGTTTATTAAGAGCCTATTCACTCTAGCGTTGGAGTCACCTAAATTATAATCGGACTGGAAGTCTGTATCAGGCAAATTGTTCCAGTCCTTCGATGTATGCGGTATAACCGACCAGGCGAAACGCTTAGTCCGGTTCGTAGAAAATTAAACAAGGGAGGATACTAGCCGATTTTGCCCCATACTGGAGTTTACCTACTCCTGTATCGTGATTGCGTTCACAAACATGTATACCTACTCACATACGAGTACACAAGACACACAGACCTGGAACATCTATCTGTAGGCCATACAAATATTTTCTCTGTGCGAGAGTCAACCCGCGACACGCAGCGCAGCAGCCAATCGCTTAACCACCGCGCCAAGCGTGTCGTAGTTGACTGCGACATATCTACAATTCAGATACCATCTCCCACTTGTCCAGAGTACCCACCCACTTGTCTTAGCTAGATTCAGCAGCTAACTTCTCATCTCTCTCTAAGGTACTACTTGTAAGACTTGTATAATGTTCACTTGAGACCGCTGGGTGTTCCGTTAGCGAGGGGCCAGATGCTTAGCCATAATTTCAGATAAAAATCAGGCAGGAAAAAAATCTATCATTCTAAAAAGTGCAAGTTTACTTTTATCGCCATCGTTTCAGCCATTAGGTAATGATAATTCCAAAAAAATGTCTAAAAACAAAATTAAAATCAGAAATTACATCTAGGTATCTTACATGGTGATTGCTGCATATTCTAAGATTTCGAAGAAGAGTAGAAAGGGCTGCTGTCATTCTGCTCTCTCTGGCAGCTAATGATGATAAGGGCCTGCTGAAGATAAGCTGCACAAAGCACCAGCAAAATCGTGTGGATATCTTTCTCAATCTCCTCGTCACAACTGTTGAGAACGTGATACCCATTAGTAATTACTGCAGTTATAATTACCCGTTGATTGGTAGTGGATATAGAAATCGGTTTAATTTAGATGCGCTGTAATGCACCCACGACCTTGTGATGATGAGGCCACTGTGCCGGCGCTGGGCCCGTGTCCCTGCCAAACAGCTAGCAGGTTGTCCACGGCGCGCGGCGTGGCGTAGATATTTAGGGTGTCGTCAGATGACGTGGTCATCTTGTAATATTGTTTTATTTCGTTGGTTTATTCGGAGCGGAGAGGCGCGGGCGGCGGCCGTCAGTTGAGTCGCGACCGCCGCCGCGTCACTAAGCTGTACCAACCCCGGACAACGACACCCGAAACTTCTAAACACATTATTAAAACACAGTTCATCAAACAAAATGGCGTACTCCTGGGATAACCGAGTAGAGTTTGTTGTGCGCTATCTTTACGGTGAGTGTTTGTAATATTTAACTCCGTGTTTAGATTCGTAGATTTTCCGGACGCGGCTGGATTGTTGCAACCTTGTCTATATAGTTGTATATTTACTGTTTTGTATATTTGTGCAGTATGATACAAGCCTACTGATTAGGAAACATTCTGAAGAAATTACAAGTGCTTTTTTGAACGTCGATAGCCTTCCTTCGCATGTTCTAAGTCCATCCCAACCAAGTAGAAGCTAAAAGTTGGGGTTAATTTTCCTACATCTAAAAAAATTATTCTAATTTCTGTCCTTTTCATTTTAAGAGGGTTTTCACCAATTTTGCCTAATAATGCAAAAAAGAATATAAATATTCGTAATTGAACGTCCTTTAGATGCGTCTTATTCAGCAAAATATCAAACAATCGGTTAATTGTTATGTATCGTTGGACTTGACCCAGCTACATGTCTTTATTTTTAAAAATTCATTTATCTTCTGCCTGACGCGATAGGTGGTAGTTACTAAATAACAGATTTTGGACACTGATTCATTCATAACAGTGGAGATACGCTGTTGAATCAACAAGACAGCCAGCAATTTACAGAACCATTAAATTTCTAATGACGCTTGCATTAGGTACATTTGCTCTGTGTTTGATATATAAACACGTAGATAATTTCAGAAGTTTCCGTAGTTTATTCACTCACGAGAAGCCCACTCATATTCCCTCTACTGCCTTAAACACACATTTCGTTTCAGTAGGAAATCATTAAATAACACCTTCGCTCTGGGTGGAACGAGAGGCTGTCACACTTTTATTGACTAAAACTCACCTGTCTTTCGAACATTCAGCCATGGCAGGCCCTGCTGAGCCCCTTCAGTTTTCCTTAAACACACCTGGGTTTTTATCCGGTTTTCTTTATTTTGTTTGATTTCATCTAAAGACCTAAGCGATAGTGTAACGGAACTCTTGTGTTAATTGCGATTCGGATGATTATTGACTGGACTAATTTGTTATTGTTTGTGGTGAATAAATTATCTGTTAGTAAATCGGCATTTAATTACCCACGTACGTAACAACTGGTGTTAGAAATGATAGTTTGCAAAGGTGAAATGTAGTTACATACATTTATAGAACAAACTACGACAAGCACTAGTTTGTTTGACATTAAAGCTCATATTCCGTCAGCACTGGGCTGCTACTGACTTTCGAATCGAAGAGAAAAGTGATCTGTATTGCTGGCCAACCTAGGCTAAGCAGATTGGTTGTCAGTTTTGATCCCCAAAACTGACCACCAATCTGCCTTTCCCAACTACATTTGTTGAGGTCGGCTTCCAGTCCTACAGGATGCAGCTGGTACTCATACCAGTATTTTACACGGTGCGACTGCCTGCCTGTTCTCCACAACCCAGTAATTGTGTGACACGATAGCAAGACTGGTGTTAGACTGTCGAAGATTTATGAATTGTCAGTCGGAGCAACTGTTTTCCGAGGCACAGAGCAATCTCGATATCTTAAGATGGTCCTCCGTCCACAGACCAACCTCGGCCAGTGTTACAAGCAGTGCTTTTCTCTAAGAAAACAGTCTTGACCGCAGCGCTAGCTGCAGCGACGAAATAAAAAAAAAAACTATTTGCGATCTTAGACCACGCACACAGTAGATAATGATATAGATTTTTGATGTACACACGTGCGAAATCATTTATATGTTATACATTTGGACAAATAGGGTCTTTGTTTGTGAAAAACAGCGTGGAACACCTACACATATTTTTCAAAAGGTTAATTAGGTACCCTCGATCTGAGGCGAGGGTTAGTTAGTTATTGGCAGATCAATGTTGAGTATTTGAGCAATGTACAATCAAAGACACTTCGCTAAGTTCATTTTTGCTTGCACTGGAAACTAAAATTTCAAACGGTTCGGTATAGCGCTGCGCAGCAGGATTCAAGCGAAATTTGGTTTAAGTGATCAGGCAGAAATTACCGCAATGGTACACCATCATCTGTCTAGCCTCAGCTACTATAGCCAGCTTACAGTTTAACAAGATGCAGCTTTTTATTTGTTAGGTGGCATATCATCAAATAACATCTCTTGCTCTGTGTGGATCGACCGGCAATTACTAATAGACAATTTAGCTTCACTTGTTTGACTGACCGACATTTTGACAATTCAAAAGTGCCTGTAACTGGTCTATTTGAAATAAACGTTTCTGATTTCTGATTTCAGAGAGTGTCTTATGTTTACTTTTTTTTATTGTTGATAGGCTCACGTTTCACCAATATCTGATGGAAAGCGACGATTTGGTTGACGATGTACGCTTGCCTGCCTATTCACTAACTAGGTGTTTACGTATTTACTCACTGAAAGGACTAGAAACACAAGTGGGCTGTATTTCTTCCTTTGTTGGGCTGTGTTAAGTTTTGTGTTCTAGGCGGCGGTAACTCTTTTAAACTACCCCGCAGCTCTGAGACAAGATGCAGTTAAATATCAAAATTTAGGTACTATGAGTAGGTTATGTTGATTCTTAAACAGATCAACCCAAACATGACAGTGAACTGTGCAGAATTCGCCAAGCAATGGTAGTCGGTCATTAATCTAATAACAACGGAACGCACACGAGATCTCGTGTCGAGCTTGCCAAGATTTCACAATTACTACTTTACTATACCCCAGAACACTATAAACTAGTCTTTGTAGGACAGATACAGTGCTCAATGAGCAATCTCTAACGCCCACTCACCAATACTGATACAGGTAATCAATTAACACTCGTTGAGACATCAATATAGGCTAGAATTTAGGCTAGTGAGTCATTCTTCAGGTGCGAATCTCGTTAAACGTTTGTTAAAAAGCTTTAATTAGATTACACTATTTATTATCTTCTAGTTATTTCACTAGGAAAACATTGGACCTAATTGAGTTGCGGGATTGTTCAAAACAGTCAGTCATATTGTTGGGTCAATAAAAGTTTCTACCCAGAGCGAGAAGAGTTATTTAATAAAATCCGACTTCGAAAAAAAAAAATTACGAATCTCGTTAATTGTTTTATAAAGAGCTTTAATTACCACGTTTTATTGTCGTCTAGTTATTTCGCTAGCAAAACATTGCACGTAGGTACCTATCGTGGGTGATCGGGCAAAGCTTTTTTTAGGAGCTGTTGTTATTGTCATTATTGTCACCCGGTAGTAGGGAGGGATTAATTTACAGTTCGATTCTAATTTCGAATGTTGAAGGTGATGGCCCTCAAGCTTCTCATGTTCAATTATTTCCCGGCTACTTTGCTGTCTGTTGCCCAAATCATTTCCCAGCTGGTTCGACTACCTATAGACAGCTACATATCAGTCCACACGTGCTTCCCAAGCCCCAGATGTCTTCATCGACTATTTTAACATTGAATCTATTCATAAGATTGGCAAATTCTGTAATTGATGTACATAAACTTCAAATGCTGTTGAACACCCGCGCACTTAATCATCGACATCAATTATATTAAGATTGCCGTTTGAAAAATTACTAATGATTGTGAAATGAAGAATCCCTGGGTTTTGGCATGAGTGGCCGCAATTAAATGAGTAGTTGCCTATTGTTTACATGCTAAGGCAGCCAACTGGGCAGCCGCGGCTCATTTGCTTAATCCGTTGCGACACTGATTGGGGATCGGCATGTGCTAATACAATGTTAATGAACCTCGCTCTTGTCCTCAGTGCAGGTGTCGCCTGTTGACAATGACATGATAACTCAATCAGTAAATGCTATTAAACTGACAGTGTATAGAAGACTATATTTGGGAGCATATGTGACTATCATTCGCAGATAGCGTTAGCAAGAATAACAACTAAAGTCGTGACGTCTTCAAAGCCCGTCTAACATTTTGACATAAAAATAGTTACGTACCTTTCTAATGGTTATTAACCTGCCTCCAGATATCGACAACAATGGGTACCTGGACGCGCACGACTTCCACTGCCTGGCGCTGCGCACTTGCGTGCTGGAGGGCAAGGGCGACTGCAGCGCCGCTCGCCTGTCCAAGTACCAGCACGTGATGCTCAGCCTCTGGGAGGAGATCGCGCAGCTCGCGGACTTCGACAAGGTGCCAGACTATGTCGGTTATCCACACAAGTACACTACGCGGTCTCGGCAACGCTTCGGTGGACGCAATAATGCTATCAATACCTTTGTAGACTGTAGACTAGATGCTAGAAAAACTTCTGCATCCTGGTAATGGTTCGCTTTTGTGTAGTCTCGTGAATGTTTGCTTGGAAAGAAACTTTATAGTCCAAAAATTCAGTTTTCCTGCCGCTTGATGGAGGTGTAGGTACTTCCAGGGTAAAAGTTAGACACTTATACCCATTTTCCAATTTTCAGATTACCTACTGAAGTTTACGAGTTGCCATCATGAAAAAGTTGCCAAACTTTTTCTAACCACTCTCGGTGGTGTCAAAAATATCCAGTTTTCGAACTGGTGTACGACATCGACACAACACTCGCATAGTTTAAACTTTTACACTACATGAAGATTTGATATAGTTACGTAAAATTTTTCAGAAAAGTATTTTTTGTCCTTGCTATTTTAGTACATGTTTTTATCTGTAGTTAGACCAATTTAATTTTAACACAATCTAAACCAATAATTACACTAGTCAGCAGTTAATTAACTAGAAATCTTAGAACATTAATGACTCTAATTTTCACTTTACACACACGCACAGCCACGCACACGCTTTTCGCTTTTATTTTGATCTTGTAACACCTAGCGGCATGTTTTCAATAACAAGTTTTTGCAGGACGGTACGATAACGGTCGAGGAGTTCAAACAGGCCGTGCAGAACAGCTGCGTTGGCCGGAGATATGAGGAGTTCCCTCAGGCCATGAAAGCGTTTATAGAGATGAACTTCAGGATGATAGACATCAACCAGGACGGCGTCATCGGCATAGAAGAGTATCGGTACGACTGCGTACAACGGCTGGTGCTGGAGGACATTAAAGTCATAGATGACGCTTTCAATTCTCTACTCAATGTGAGTGTTGCTTGCTGATTAGCAGCAATATTTCTTTTGGATGCAATCAAATAACCCTCCCTGTTCTGGGTGGAGCGATAGGGAGAGTCAGACTTTAACTGATTTAAACTCACCTGTGTTCCTTTTTCTTTGTGCCTTCCGTATCCGGTACAATACCGCGTTCAGGGCGGTATTAGGGCTGCCCCGCTTCTGTAGTGCCGTGGGCATGTTTGCGGAAGCGCGCACCGACTGTTTTCACACCACCATGAGCAAGTGGCACCGGCGGTGCGGGGCAGCTCGAATACCATTCTGGCGATGATTGCCGGCACATGTTGCATGATGTACTGAGGCAGACATGTTGCTGGCTATGTCCCGACAGTGTAAATTATTTCCTTATGTGTGTGTGTTCTGGTTTGTGATTGCTGTATGGTTGCTTGAAATAAATGCTTTATTTTTAATCGCTACCATGGGCTAAGACCCATGGTAGTTCTTTCGAACAATCCCGTAGATTGCCGGCACCCAGTTAATGCCTTCGTTGTAGTTGGTCGTAGACGCGACGGCACGGTTGCCGCAGTGTTTCAGCAATTCATTGCTGCGCCGTGTGTCACGGGATTCGATTCCCGTACGAAACAAATATTTGTATGGCCTACAGATATTTGTTCCGGGTCTAGGTGTCTTGTATGTTTACATGTTTTTACTAAGAGTTACTCTTATAACGTGGGTAATTCTCCTACGTTATAGGAAATGAAACGTTACGATATTGCTCACTGCACAGCAACGTAAAAATACCAAAACCAAACTATTAACTATTTTCAACAGGATGTTATTAGTTTCATAATATTTTTTACGCAAATTAAGGCTAGTAGGTTTTGCTGTCAGTTTTGCCACAGTCAAAGTCTTCGAAAAACCTACCGTCTAATGCATTGATTGACGGTTTTTAGTACTGATTGACGAAAACCATATTTTTGATTGATGGAATTGATTGACGCTTGCTTGACCATGTATTGGTCGCCCTAAGTCCCTACATCCCTACTTAAAAAATAATATTTATTCTGTCTACCCTCATTTTCAAAAAATAAACCCTTAATTTCTAAACAGCACAATATTAAAATTAGCTTGTCCCAGCTGTCGGGCAATTCTGATTTAATTACTATTCAGCAATCTCGTTTTAACTGACAATCTGCGTAAGGTTTAATTAACTACCACATAAACGTATCGTAAATTATTTAAGAACTGTAATCGTCTGCTCCAATCAATCATTAAAAGCGGCCAATCAGCATAAAAAATAATTCAACATTGCTCATTAATCTTTTGTTCTGTCATAATTGTCTAATAAACCTTAGTTTTATCGTTTCCCTGGGAAAAAGCTCTTCTTAAAATAATAACACATACCCAGGAAAATCGCCCTTATTAACTGAACAGATAAATTTATAATAGTGGATACCTACCTACAAGACGTATGCCAATCACGTTCAAAATATAGATCGTGTTCTAATACTCGCCGTTCTAGAAATACTTACCTGCCACCTAACCATGTGGGTTGGCAACGGATTCTGATGTAAATTGATGACATTGACATGGCTAACATGAATCCTCATTGCATGTGTTGTTTAGTAATTGGTTTTTAACAGTTACTCACCTATCTTCATCAAGAGCATAGTGCAGCTATACGTTATTGGTGCAGGCACGACGCCAAGCCACAAAAAATTGGAAATTTTCACGAAATTGGTTCCACGATTTTAAGAACTAAGTAGACGTAGATCTATAGATGCATCTAGATCTAAATGCAATAGTGTTTATATACCAGTTACGTAGCTATATCTGTTATGGTTATAAATAAATCAAATAAGATCTTTGAAGTTCTACAAAATATATAATTTTGTTATGATTTATAGCGTGCTTAGATTTAACACGTTATCCATAACTCGCAATTACACGAAAATGATGAATGGGATATTTAAATAAGAGTAATGCGTAAACGTTGTCAATATTTTACGAAATATCATCGTTGTTTTTACATTTTATTTATTTTACACTGTTGATTTCTTACTCCGTGTCTAGGAACTGAACGATAAAAACACCGTAAAACATATTTTGTAGTAAAACCACAACAACGGTGAACTAAACGTCTTGAACGATATCTTTAGAGAATTAAATATAGCGAGTACGGTACAGAAATACCCGCATAGGTAGGTAATATGCGTTATAAAAAGCGATAACCAGAAATAATATTATGCAACTAGGCGAATAAAACAATAAAGAGAGCTTTCTTCTTGGCGCCACGCCAGCCGTGGCGTACGGGATACCTACGTCAGTGCGAAAGCCGTATCATCGAAGTTTGTTTCTTCGAAAACTTTTCAACGATATCTCTATACTGCGACGCCTTGTTAAGTCGACTTTTTGTTACTGCGATGGTTCGTTACATCGAAAAACTTTACTGCGAACGATTTTAAAGCGAAAACATCATACTGCGAAGCCTTGTTCAATCGATGTCTTGTTACTACGATGATAATTATGTCACTTAGGAATACTTAACTTTTAATTTCGTTACGATTTTCAACACCTAACATTTGTTTTTAGAATGTTTTATATAACTTTTTTTTTTTTCGATGGGAAAAATCATCCAATGACAACCCCCGCTCTTAAGCGGAGCGGGAGATAGTGTCAGACTCTTACCGACTAAAAAACCCATCCCGTTCCTTCAAGCCTTCATACCGGGCTCGAGCGCCCTTTCGGATAACCCTGGCTCCAGTAGGCTTCGACCCGGCTGGGCCCCTGCTGTTGCTGACTACTTCTTGAGGCGCGCGGGAACAGTGCGCGCCGTCGACGACTTGGGTTTGTTCCGGACAGTTACCGGACGGCCGGACAGCGAGCTACCCATTGTTCACTCATGCCCCCACAAGGGCACGGCGATGCTCCGCCCAAGCAGGGCACACCTCGACTGTGTGCTCCACCGTGTCCTCCGGGCGTTCCGCACAGTGGCGACACCCGGGCGTCTCTTCCGCTTTAATTCGGAGCAGGAACCTCCCGAACTTGCCATTTCCGGTGAAGACCTGTATCATGCGCAAGGTAAGGACGCCGTGAGGTCTTTCCAGCCACGCCTCAAAGAGGGACTTACCGCCATAATTGTGGCGTGCCCAGCACTGGGTTGCAATAGTCGCTGACGCCATTCCTCCATGAGATCCCGCCGGAGCTCTGTCCGCCATGCCGTGACCTGTCGCAGCAGAGGACTGAACCGCGAGGAGATGCAACGCCGGGGTGAACCCGGCGTTGCATCTCCACGCGGATATCGTGCATGTGTGCAAGGACTGTTGCCTCCAGATCCCACGGTGGTAGGCCGGCCAGAAGGCTCGCCACTTCGCAGGAAATCGTGCGGTAGCCCCGCACCATCCGAATTGCCATGACCCTCTGGCAGGCGTTCAGAATGGCCGCCGGTCGCTTTTGCAGCGACGGCCATTCGGACCCCCAAGGTTGGGCAGGAGCCGCTTGAGAGCGGCCCCAGTCCGGTTGAGTTTGGGATATGTATATAACTTACGTTTTAGTCATTTATGATGCTAGAATGATTTAGACAAACATTGCAATGGTCTACGATATTTACTTAAACACTGATATTCCTGACAGATGGCGCTCTTTACTTTTATATACATATAGTATATGTAAAACATTCTAAAAACAAACGTTAGGTGTTGAAAATCGTAACGAAATTAAAAGTTAAGTATTCCTAAGTAACATAATTATCATCGTAGTAACAAGACATCGATTGAATAAGGCTTCGCAGTATGATGTTTTCGCTTTAAAATCGTTCGCAGTAAAGTTTTTCGATGTAACGAACCATCGCAGTAACAAAAAGTCGACTTAACAAGGCGTCGCAATATAGAGATATCGTTGAAAAGTTTTCGAAGAAACAAACTTCGATGATACGGCTTTCGCACTGACGTAGGTATCCCGTGGCGTACGGTCGTGTGGGCACATCCTCAGATCTTCTAGTTAACACTTCTTGCATGGTCCCAGACGAGAGTAATGACTGCCGGGATCACAAGTAAATTGGCAGGCGGACGCTAGTTTATGCTCCCGCGCCTACAGGTGTCTCATGAAAGGAGATTTACCGTGGCATATGAATGAACCTATCAAGGAAAATTAGATGAGGAGAAAGATCTAAATATAAATTTTGTTTTTGTAGAACGTTGTTACTCAGTAGCTTTTCCGTACTGATTTTGTAGCACTAATGTTGGTAAAGTTAAAGAAAATAAGGGTGACTGTGTTGTGCACGTTGAACCAGTTAGACCAACACTAGAACTAAACCCTGATTTTTAAACATAAATTGGGCTTTATTCAAATAATAAAAATAGCCAGGATATGCTCTTTGAATCTATAGAACTTTTTATAAAACTTGAACATAATTTCTTTAATGAAAAAAAGGTAGATGGGAACAGACATGAGTTGAGAGCAAAGTTGGTGACTAGGTATGCAATTTTCTTTCAGGACGATGACAGAAGGAGAGGTGGGCTGACACTGTCGAGGTACCAAGAACTCTTCGCTCAGTTTCTGGGTGACGACAGCGACAACTGTCAAGCGATACACCTATTTGGACCATTAGAACTATAATCATAGCCTTACCTAGTCTAGTTAGGCTTACAGTTATGACTGAGACACCTATCAAAAACCACCTAAATGTTGACAAATTCTACCATTTATTTATTTCGAACATCATTATAAAGAGTTGGGAGATCTTGTCTTTCTATACTATTTATTTTACCAATTAAAGTTTTACGCACATTACTGTCTTCCAAGTGCCAAGATAATTATGAATGTAATGTTTGCGACCACATTTCAGTCGAATGCTTGTTTACAAAATTACATTTATATTTTCATCTCGGTGCGGAAAACGCGCCAAAAATATACAAATGCTGTGTCGATACTGTTTAAAAATAAACCATAATATTGCTAGTCTAAAATCTGTGATGCGTTTTCAATTACGTAAAGTGGTACTTAGGTATCCTAACTATAATATTTCACATGGGTGATTTTGAAACGTTTATTTAATATTTTTTCTTGTCGTGATCAGTTTTTACAATGTTAGAGACTTGTTTAGATATTTTTATATTTCTTGTTTCCTAAATGTTAATATATTTAAATTTAGTCACTGTTGTATTTCGTTGGTGTTCTAAGCTGTTTATTGTGATTTTTGGAATGTTGATTTCCCCTTTTGCCTTTTTTTAATTTTTGTATGGTATCATTATAATTATATATAAGTAAAAAAAAAACGAACGAGAAACCATGAGGTTTTTATACGAATCTAATTTATTACTATTAATAAGCAACGGCAGTTATTTTAATGAAGTTTGTGGGGAATGTACGGGATATGTTGTGCTCAAACATACAAAATGAATCTAGTCACTTCGATGTTAAAATGTATCCTTAATTATTTGTACATATATTTTGTTAAATTGAAAATATACCAAAATAAATTGTTACGATCTACATAATTGTCTTTTTATTTTGTGTAAACCTCTTTTAAAATAAAACCCTTTCATTTTTTTAAACAGAGGCCCACAGTGGCTCTGGAATGAATCTGTTATTTAGTAATAGTGTAGATGTTAATCCGATAGATATTGCTTATCTGTAATCTGTAGTAGAATCCTTTTAAAAATCACGTGAATAATAAAAACTAAGTTTACTCTAAAGAAAGATATCCTTCATGAAGAATATAATGATGCACTTACCAGTAGTATGTAGGTGGTTCAAAATTGACTGGCCACAGACCAATAACCCTTACACATAAGATTCCTCATAATCTTTCTGCCTTTGTCCTATCTTACATGGTCTCGGCTTAGATATGGCAATCCAAGATAGATTAAACATAGAATTGATTTTAAAGGTCAAGAAAATGTATTATTTAAATCGTTCTTAAACAATAGATCCAGTTCTGTTAATCGATCTCAGAGGCTTGAAATCGAGATTGGATTTCTTACTTTCGATTTTTCAATTTAGGAATCAATACCTGCACGGTAACCAATAGATCGATCGTTTAGAACTCGATTTATTACTGAATCCACTATTTACACTTCGATTCGAATCGATTTAAAAATCGTTCTTTTAGGAAGAATCGCCATCCCTAGCTTGGCGCAACATGCTTTTACCATTGTACCTTGTCAGTCAAGCTATCACTGACTTGACTCCCTTTTGTTTCGTATCACTCACTTATATCTATGGTATCACTCCTCACACAATCCACCCACCTTTTGTTTGGCCTCCCATTCCCTCTCCATCCATCCACATGTATACTCATAACTCTTATATTAACATGCGCTTCATCCCTTCTCTTTCGTGACCATACCAAGAGAAACGGTTCCCTTACAACTTTTCAATCACTTAAGATTAATGATGAAATTTAAAATCACGTTTATATTTTCTCCTTTATTAAAAATTCTATTACACAGATTTTACATACATTGAATGTCTCGTGAAACAGACTTTAGATAATACGTACAAATTACACTATTAAAACTTTAAACAGACATCAAACATTTTTTTACCTCTATTTATTATTATACATTCACATTTTTATACTTATGTTAATAAGTACAATTTATATAAAAGTTTGAACGAAAATAAAAGTAAAGGGGATCAATTTGAAATGTCTAGAAGACCAGTGCTATTTTCTAGAAAATTTAGCAACCAGATCGTATGTATGGTTGAAAATATTTTCAGTTAAAAAAATCGAAGAATGCATCCCAAGAATATAAAACTAAAATAATAAAGATATTTACAAAAATGTTCGAAAAATAGATTTCACAGAGGTATACATAGTTTAGAATAGTTATTCCTATAACTACAGAATAATAAGTTTTGTACACAGATAGTATAGAATCTATTCTATGTTAGGCTGTTTACAGCAGTCAGCTTCTAGCACGGAAGATTCATACGAATGATATACTTGGTACCTTCCAACTGATCATTTTAGTACAAAAAGCTAATTTTTATTCAAGTTACGCTTTCGATCCGCCTTTGTATACAACAACATTATTATGCCATTTAATAACTATGATATATTTGTAAATCAATTTATTAATTCGAATTATTAATGTTTTGAAGGGCAACAAATGCACATTTCGAGAAATCTTTTTACGAACGACCATTTACGGTTTTAATATTTAATTAGATAATTTATTTTTTCGTGGTAGGCAACACCATATAATTTACTATGTGCATGCGCATTGCTAAAATTTTAAAAGCAACGCTTGCCATTTTTACAATATCAGTATTTATTTAATTTTAATTCAACACCATTACAAATAGTACAACACGTCCCACGCTATACAATTATTTCCTCGTCGTATTGTCGTGAAAACATTTTCAGTTTAATAGTCGCATGACGCATGGCAGTTTAAGACTTGCGTAATAAAGCAGTTTTGTATCCATGTTTCATTTTCTATGAACATTTTCGATTGCAGTACAAATATCGACATACACAAGTAAGCTTATGCTTAACCGTCAAATTGACTCTCAAAGGCACAGCCAACAGAAAGCTTCGCTAACTTACGCTACCAGTCGAGACATGATTAGATAAGGTCATTCCATCTACCAGTATTATAAGCATTTAGTCCCAATAAGATATTTAAACAACGAATTGACTTTTCCCTTACATTTTAAATTACCCAACTCTCCCTTTTTAGCCACCTCTAACAAAACTATAGCTAAGTTGCCAACGAATAAAATTTACATCTCTAAACATTGAAAGCCTTTAATAATATGTTTTTTTTTAACAAACCTTTGGATAGGTACTCGAGTTCTATAATATAACTAAGACATACTAACTACGTGTTCCATCTAGATTGATTATCAACATCTGACTTTGTCACAATATCCTAATAATTTAATCAGTATTTCTACCATTTTCTACTGATACGCGACTATCAGATTTATGGTAAATGATTTAGGACAATCTGCGAAATTCAAATTTTGTAAAGTTTTTTGTTTGTAACTCAGTATCGAATAGTATGGTAATAAAAAATATTTTCGGTAACACGTATGTAGTGAATATGATATTATATTTTAGCTTTGCTCTAAGTCAAAGAGTCAAGTTAATAGTTTTAATGAGTGTAATTGTCTAAATACACACATGTCACTACCGCAAATATAATTTTTAGTACTATACTATCCAATACTGAGCTGAAAATTTAAAAAAAACTGGGCGAGTCGGACTCGCGCACTGAGGGTTCCGTGCAAACTACAATTCCCGAATGGAGTCTCGAAGATTTTTCCGAATTGCACTTTTTTTTAACCTATACATAGGTTAAAAAAAAGTGCAAAAATCTGAAAACAGTAAATTTGTTATTAGGTACATGTACCTAATAACAAATTTACTGTTTTCAGATTTTTTCCTATATCTGTGCTATAGGACCTTGCTTTGTGCCAAATTTCAGGATTTTGGATCAACGGGAAGTACCCTATCAATTTCGATGTTTGAGAGTATCAAAATATACGCTTTTTTGCGACATAAACGGCCGTATCTATTTTATTCGTTCATTTAGAAGTTTGATTTTTTCACTGCTTGAAGGGACCGCAGACCTGAGTATATGGTTTTAATTTCAACTCGATACCTCTAGGCGTTCTCGAGATAAAGAGTCGACAGACAGACGGACAACAAAGTGATCCTGTAAGGGTTCCGTTTTTGCCTTCTGAGGTACGGAACCCTAAAAAAAAGCCAAAATTTGAATTCCGCGAGTTACCTTGGAGCGATCACCTAATGTTAGATTTGAGAACCGTTTACACACTGCATAGAGTAAGCGATTAGAAAAGTACTAACCACTATAGTACCAGATAGAAAACTTTCACTCTTATGTTAGCAAAAAGGTTCAAAAGTTGTCGACCTGGAAGTTGTGCACGTACATTGCGTACACAAAATTACTTCTAATTCTAACAAATGAATCGCTTGCTATGCAAAGTGTATTTTGGCCTGGCCTTTGTGACAAGTGCACATGTTCTATGGTGCATAGATTACCCGGAATAATATTCCCATAAACAAATTTTATTTTGTATTTAACCTAATGTATTAGTTACTATGAGAAACAAATTTAATATCATTTCACTTTGAAGAGCTTAGGCACTCAAAACGTCAAGTTTTAGTCGAAATTCAAAGGTATCTTTAAAATAATATACATCTTCTTTCTGAGTTATGGATGTATAAACAAATATACACCTGTAAACATATATGTACTCGTATTTTTATTAATACTTTAAACATCACTGCCCTGTTTTTGGACGTACGTTAATTTATGTAAGAGATAATTTTGTAGTACTTTACTGTAGGTAGCAAAAACAATTGTTAACACGGTCAATTCTTTACTCTTTTTTTACAAAATTATCTTTTACAATGCCATAATGTTAAACGTCTGCGCAAGTCCAACATTGGTCATAAGGGCTCAATAGTAACAGTAGACAAATATAAACTAAATATATATATTTTTTTTTGTCTTATCTTTAACTCAACATAAAGTTTTTTTTTTCTGGAGTAAAACATTTTATTTATCTTTCCAAAAATTACTCTCTGAACATCTACTGAAATTTATTTTACAGTTTCATATTATTTTTCAATTATTTATATGGTTACTATGAATTTTATATTATTTTAGATTTGATACTATGATTCCTTTAAAATATAATTTATAAAAGTTACAAAGCTCCCAAATTATTTTATAGTATACCCTAATGATTTGGTACAAACTAAATACTTAAGATTCTTATTTCTAATGTACATAGGTATCACAAGCGAATAGCTATCTTGACGGGTACATATTCCTTCGAATAATAATATCAACCTTAATTCATATAAAATAAGGTTGAAAATTACTATCCACGATCCGCCAAAAAATATCCAGTCATTTTATATACCTAACTTACACTATAATTTCGCTACAAAGTTCACTGATCGAGTCAATCGTCTTTCACTGAAACAGGTCTAAGATTTACACAACAGGATTATAACGGCATCTACATTATTCTCAGATCAATGTAACTAAATGACTCACCGTATTGTTTAAATCTTAGTTCGTGTACGAGTTCACATTTCATCGGTGAGGCCGTTGACGGTGCCGCTGGAGGAGGCGCGCGGCTCGCTGGGCGTCTCGTCTAGACTGCCGTAGGAGACACCGCGCCGCGACTGGACTCGCCAACGTCCCCGACGACGGGTTATGCCTGACGGAACATCAAACTCTCATAACATCCGACTGGACCACGGTCCCCTAACACAGCTTAGCAACACACTAAACCTCAATGTATCTTCAACAGCTCGACTGAAATTATATTCATGCCAAAGTTTTGAAAACACAGCAACATCTAGAAATGTGACATGAAACACTGCCAATTTATCATGCGGCACATTTAATTTCATTAGACGTGGAAAACAAGCATGGACGAATAGCTGAAGTGATTTTACAGATAAGATATTTACAACATCGTAAACTGATGGGCAAGAGTGTAAAACGTTTGGCGGTACAGTCATGCATGCTTGCTTCACATATTTTAATTAACAAAAAACCGGATGAATCCGGTTAGCTTTCCAAAGGAAAGCGCACCGGTGTTATGTGGACATAGGTGAATGACCAAATGCTCTAAAAATGAAACATGGATGAGCAAAGTGCTTTTCAGAGACGGAAAAGCAACTTGGAAATTGCTGAATACATTATGACTGTGAATTTGACTGTCGATTGAAAAAAACAAATGTGAAAAACCAGTTACTGATTAGTTATCAAACCAAAAAGATCGTTTAGATTGAATATATGATACTGTATTATAACTAGATACCGATATCACTACCCAGAATAATCGGTGTTATTAGATGATAAGAAACACCGATGATCAAGTATCAGTTCAGAGCTGTAACAATCAACTAGGTAACGGTATGCAAGTGCCGTCCTACTGGTTATAATGACAGAAGAAGTCAACAGGGCAACACGCGCCTGCGATCTAGAGTTTGTGATTTCTTTTTAATCAGTCAATTATTGTGCACAAATATTATTTATTGCATCCTTAAAAATTGTTCTTGTTTGATTTTTAACACATTTACTATCTGCACGGCAGGAATATTAAATAATTGATTTACATATTATATTGAAAAGCACTAAGACAGTGAATGTGTTAGAATATTTATCGAAAACAGAACATTTTTAAGAGTCTGTGATCATTTTGTGCACTTCAGTCAGTTTAGAACTTGAACAAACTAAGTGATAGTGCTTTTTGTAATAAAAAGTAATCCTTACGTCGTTTGGGGTCGGGCTGAGAAGCTCCTTAGGCATAAGGAAAAAGTTATCAGTATTAAATTTTGTAATCAGTTGTACATTGGACCTTTACTTCTTAGTTCAACCTAGTGATACGCTATTTGCCTACATACTGCGTCTATTATGCTCCATGTGGTGAACGTTAATACTGAATGATGACGCTGTCTTGTTAGACCATGCTTCAAGTGCAAAAGATACTCGTTTAAAATTATTTATTTTAGCAATTATTCCCTGTGCTGAGTGTGTGTTATTACTACATGTTTATGAAATGTTAACTTGTCAATTTGCACTTAAAATGAGCCACTTGTTTTCATGAGTCAACCTACATAAATGGAATGCATACCTGGCAACACTGAGCTGTGCACTCATACCATGCATAGGTGCTTTACAACTAAAAAATAAAACAAAAACAAATAATTAAAAAAGCATAATTTATTTTTATTATCACAAAATCTGCCTGACAATATGGTGCCTTTAGATACAGAACTGTTTCCCTCTAAATTAATAAGTACTAACATTAAGTAGGAGATTCCCATCGTTTGTGATAATTTCTTTAACAATTTCATTCAGCATTTGGCATTCACTAAAGAATAATTATATTTGTTTAAATTATAACATTTTATGTTTAGTAGGAACTTAGAGGGGAGCTTAAAGTAATCGAAATCTCTGAAGGATCACAAAATAATAATACAGATTGTACAAAACAGTCATTGAACTATAAAATAAGTATGTTTTGTTCTTAATTTCCATGTCGTTTTACAGTTGTACCTGTAAAGACAGATGCTCCTTGCATTTAAAGCTTTCTATTACTGAAGGAGCGCGACCAACACCAAGCGTCAGCTTCATACCATTAGTACTTTATCGATTAACCCGTTGTTAGTCAGAATTTAGGAGAAAATAATAAATAAAAAATACAATACAATGTGCTTTACACAAAGTCTAAGTTGTAATGTGGAGAAATTGACCATAATGAATGAAAAGGATCTCTCCCGTTGATGATACTTCGATAGCAGCCAAACTATGAGTTCCTTAATGACCTTACGTGATTATGTTTCACATGTATCTTACAAAAACGTTAATCAGAGCACTGGTGTTTTATTCCATACTAATTAATACTGTTAACTACTACACATACACAACACAAAATGTCCATTGTTGTAATGCCAAAATGTTATACATTGGCGAAATCTTTACACTATAAGGACTTTTTAAAGTGGTGCATGCTAACTCAAACCTTTGAGTCTAGTCTGTGTATGCACAAAACATATAATTAATTTAAGCATCCCTCACACAAATTTTCTCAGGAAAACGTCAATTTCTCACAAAAACAATCTAAACTAAGATACAGGCTGATTGTCCTAACTTACTCTAACATACAAAGCGTGCAAATAAAATTGTTGATATTTCACATTAAATGGAATTATTTAGCGCTCATGTTATTTAGGCGTCGATTTTGCGCCATTTGCAACTTACACAGGCGTAACTAAGGCTATATTAAAACACGAATATTGTTTCTGTATGATTTGATGTATTTTAACCTATTTTATTAGACCTCTGATGCCCATGGTTACGCCAATAATCAATAATTAAAAAAATAAATATTAAATCTATTTATAGTTATTTGATATTAGCTACTTCACTGCCTCGTTGAAAACTTTAAGTACTGTAGTATAAGTACGGAATAATCTATGAAATATTTCATTTTCTAAGCCTGAACAGTAAAATATCCTAAGAAAGTGGTTTAATCATCTATTTATTAGCTACGACGAACTACGGCGTCTTCTTGTAAAAATAAGTACTTTAGCGGTGCGCAACCAAAACAAAGGCAGTGACACAAAACTCATAGATATAAATCAATAAATAAAATGTAATAAAAAATAAAAATTTAAATTCGAAATCAATAGGAATGATCGCTACCGATACACAGCTAGGAATACAACGATCGATACATGCAAATTACAATAAAAAAGATTATATTCGTGATAATTTTACACAAAAAAGGGTGTCCCCAAAACCATTTTGGTTAGAAACCGACCCCTTGCCGCGTCATTTGCGATTCGATCACTTTTGTAAACGAATAGCTCACTACCTCTTAACATAATCATCTTAATTTAATAGTTAGGTAGTAAAAAAATACTCGTAAAAGGAAAAAATGTATCAAATCGTAAACGTCACCGGCGCCGTATACAATAAATGCTTTCAACAATATTAATGGGAAGAGAACCATACTCCCGCGCCGACATTTTTGTGACTCGTAGACTGACCAAAATTATACTCTTACCAAAATAATCTTTGGCGTAAGATAGGTATATAATTTTAAATTTGGATCTAATAAATGGTAACATTTAAATTGTTTAGACAAAAATAAGTTTTGGTTATTCTTGAGTCACGAAAACATCCCATAGTGGAAAGGGTAGCAACAGTATATTACAAAGGACCTTATCCTGTACTACTTGAATGTCTGATGAGTCTACCGGACGCATCCGAGTCGCAGCACCTTCCCACTTTACAATACACCGATGCGTTAGTACGAGAACTTGGTAACGAGAATGAACGGAACTAAGTAATGGCAATTGTTTTTTTTTTTTCATGTGAAGGCATGGCGAACGATAGCGGATTACAAGATACTGTATATTTTTTTTTAGGCTGCAAAACTTATTTGAAATACCCGTTCGTTAGTCATGAACGACCATAGACGAGTATTTCAATGAACGGACTAATCAAAACGCTAATGTATAATAATGAGCTCTAATTAAAACTGAGGTTTAATTAAAAACTATGATCTAAAATGGTCCATCACGATCGCTATGCCACTATTACGTAACTGACTCCTGCGCTAGTACGTACGTGTTCATTCTCGCTATAGTCAAGTTCACGCGGGAAGCGTTTCAAAGTTATACTGGGTGTATGCGAGTCCCTTCGCATCTCTTACTCTTGTGAGCGACGTCTCCGCGACGGCCACGTCCTTGCCGCGCAGCAGCTGGTTGGCCAACTTCTGCTTGTTGACGGGCGAACCTGTAACGGACACTCTTGTCACCTGCCTGACGGAACTTCACGCCACATGCGTGCCACACACACTCTATATCATGTACATAATATACTTACAGCAACATTAATGCAGTAGTCATGTGCGATGAAGTGTAAAAGTGTGATGATGAAATGAGATACAAAAGCAAATTGTGGAATATTGTTTCATTTGACTCTCGATAGCTATTTTTACATCTCTTGTAAATAATTTTTATAGTCACCCAACGCAGCAAAATTAATGATAAATATATCATAAATATTCAGATGTCTGATAAGCATGCTGAAAATAGCAGTTGACTATTTCATAAGTGTTCATAATGTTCACAAATACAACACCTGTGACTTTGCATTGGTTATTATGTCCAAGTACAGCGTGTCCTGTACACGTTCCTCGCAAGCGTCTAATGAGATCACCTCCACAGTTAGTAAGGCACTATCAATGTTAATGAGTTAGAAAAAAAAAACCAAAAAAAAACAACAAAATATTCACGTAATGTCGCTTTTCAAAGCTATAGAATATTATGTCAAAACATCTATCGGCTGAAAAGGTCCAATATACAAGCGAAAGTTGAAATAAAAATGTGCAGAAACAATAATGTAATAATAAAAATAAAACGAAGACACTGCATGCAAGACCGTAACGTAATTTATAAAATAAAGAAATATATAATAATAGTAATATGGTCGTAAAAATAATCGTGTGCGGGTGCGAGACACAGATGCTTAGACGAGGCCTGACACGGGACAATTTTGTTCATATTAACGAAGAAATTCCCTATTCAATGAGTCTTTTTATCAAGAAGTTAGAAGTGATACTGGCATAGCATGATTTTTATTTAAACCTTTTTAACTTTAGCGAAGATGATTCTTTAAAAAAATCCAATCGTTGCGTGTTACCACTAAATAGGCTATTTACCATTCTTTTTTTAATTTTTTTTTGTGGCAATTTTTTTTTTTTATTTACAAACTTGATCTGAAACGACTTGACGATCTTATTTTTAGCCATAACTGTCGCACTGCTGGGAAAAGGCAACCCCAAAGTTCTTCCAGACATTCTTCTCTTGCGTCGATTCGAGCAACAGTCCTCATGATACGAAGTTTTTTTTTGTTTTTTTTTCAACCACACAAAACTTCGTGATTTTCTTTACTAATTTCTTTTTCAATTAACTTTCTAAGCGTTTTGAGAACACATTCATTATAAGTAATTCCCTGCCGGAGACTGTTTTCCTGTCAGCTACAACTTAGGGGTCTTTAAGTCAAGAGTGAATAGGTTGCTTCTAGGCAAGCGTGCTCCATCGTTGACCACATCATCACTTCCCATCAGATGAGATAGTGGTCAAACGCGAGCCTATCCATAATAAAAAAATAAACGGCAGTCTTTTTATTTTACTCAAGAATATGAACCATCATCACCTTCTTGGGGTCGATTACAATACTGGGCCATATTACCACGTATCAGGCCTCGTCCCAGCCACTACGGTCAGCAGCACTTACCGATATAGCTGAGCATGACGGGCAGGAAGATGAGTCCGTGAGCTGCGCCTAGCACCACGATGCCCAGGTACATGCGGAAGTAGAACACCTGGAATAATAGAACTGCTATAGTCTATGGTAAACTAAGGTAAACTTGAGTAACGGGCTTTTGGCTGGATTTCATTGAGTGAAGTTCAGTGGCTGTTTTAATTATTCGCAAATTGATTGCTAGTGGATATTGAGATTGTAAAATTGATGAAGTTTTGTATCTCAAGTGTCAGCGTAACTGGACAATATGTGGAATATTATTGAATCACGAGCGATGTCGGTAAAATGGAGCTGAGAATTTTATTGTAGTTTTGTCTGCCTCAGCGAAGTTTGCCGAGTTTGACTTGATACATTTGCTGCCAATTACTATAAAAAACATTAGAATGTATACATCCATGTTCTAATGGCAAACTAATGAACTATTGATACGAAGACGTGTTAAAAGACTTAGTATCCAAACTAAAAACATTAACAAAAAAACTCTGGTAACGTTTTTATGTCGTTGATGAAAAAAAAAACGTTTCCACTCATGCTTACTATGCAGAATTGAGTATATTGCGGAACAATTGCGTAATTACACCTTTACAAAGTTTATAGCACATACAATCCAAGATTTCTGTTAAACTTATGGCATTATGAAGTCCCATTAAATTGTTGTTTAGGTATAATTACGTTATTGTTGCATCAAATGAACGATATAATGTAGTTAGTTGGTTGGCCTCAACAGGAAATGTATCGCACAGACGATTTTTCACTCACACCTGTAATATTTCTGGAGCTGTGAACGCCAGTGGTAAAACATTGAGTTATTACAAAAATTTAATAACAGGGATTACTACTTGGTGGAAGGCGGTAGATTAGATTATGCGAGATCGATGTTAGTAAGTCTGAAAACGTAGTACATTTTTGAAGGCAGTCTGTCTGTACCTGGAAGATCTGACTCTTGGCGGTGCCCAGCACGATGATGCCGCCGAACTTGGTGAGCGTGATGCCGGACAGCACGGACGAGCCCATGCGCGTCAGCGCCTCGGCCGCGCGCACCACGCGCGAGCCGCCGCCCGACACGCTGAACGCGTGCACCACGTGCGAGCAGAACTCCACCGCGATACCCACCGCCATCACCTGCCACCACACAACACACCTCACTAATCAACGATAACTTAAACTAAAAACCAACCAGTTATCTGATATTTTCTACACAGAACAAATGAAAGAGGTTAGAATGGCCTTTTGGCGGGGCGGGTGCCACAAAGTAGGGCAATGCGCATAGTTCAACTACCAATAGCAAACTTGCGATCTAAGTGTGCGTGGTCCGTTAGTTGCGTACTGCGCGTTCATATTAGTTTATTTATTTATTTATATTAAGGTACTCCAACGACTTATTCACTATTAACATTTTACAAAAAATAACTAGCATATACACCGTTAAATTTTGGTCGTTTTAATCCCGTGGAGGGTCGATCCGGTACATGAAACACTATCGATTTGTAAAGATAAAATTAAAAAATAAAGTACCTCTTTTTCAAAACTCGTATTAATTCACGCATGTACGAAATTAGTATCTTTAAGAAAACATCAGCTGAGCGAGTTCAATGACCTGTAGTTAATAGTCGGCGTTGCGTACAAAGTACCTACAGGTCATTGAACTCGCTCAGCTGACTTTTTCTTACAGAAATTAATTTCGTACATGCGTAAATTAATACGAGTTTTGAAAAAGAAGTACTTTATTTTTTAATTTTATCTTTACAAATCGATAGTGTTTCATGTACCGGATCGACCCTACACGGGATTAAAACGATTAAAATTTAGCGGTGTATATACCAATTATTGTGGTGAACTTGTCACTTAAAAAAGTACACAGCTTGCACATAAATAAAAAAATACTTACAATTAATGAGATCTATCATTTATAAGAGTGCTATTATAATGAATTAATTATTATTTTATATTACAAATTGAATTAGAAAATTTTATTTATTGCCTGTTGTGTAGTTAAAGGGAGTGAGACAAGCGGCGACACTTGATTGATTTGATTTACAATACTATAAGACATTGAAACACAACCCAAACAGGTGTATAAACCATCAGAAGGACATGGTGAAACTGTGCCTCACTTGGTCGGAACACCGGCGTGTCCTCGTGGGGGTAATGGTCCGGAGCGAGAAGAATGGGCGGCGGCCGCCCCCGCGTGCCAAGTTATCATGGTAGCGAAGGTGGCCGCACACGCGACGGAACGGGCTCCTCCCGCCCTCACCCCGCCGCCACCACACGCACACGAGCGAACAACGACCTGACGTGTACTAGTTACTACCTATCTATAGTATAAGGTCTATGACCCTATCCATATCAATGTATCTTCTATTAATATATTAACACACACTCTTTTAGTCAGTAATTAAAGGTAATCGCTTGAGAATAGTTGTTTCAATAACACTTCATCTCCACAGAGCAATGCAGTCTGGTAACCGTCCAGACTGAGCACAAATCATCGACGGCAAGTAGTATTCCACGCGCGCCTAAGATGTCAGCAAAACCATGGAACCATGAAACATGGGCCCAGCAGGAACAAAGCCTTAGTTGCTAGCAATAGATAATAAAAGAATAACATACCAGATTAACAAGAGACACAGCATTCAAACTAATTCCCCACCAGTACATCACTCCACCGAGATTCACTACGATCATCGTGATTGTGATCACCACCACCTAGAAACAAAAAATTGTTATCATTTTATGTATTTACCAAGAAAAGTTGTTAAAGTCTTTGACTAACGACTTTCGAAGCCTACTAATGCTTTTATAAACATTATATGGTTTAAAAAACTAAAATGATTAACGCGAACGAGTGAAATAGCTTTTAACCGCCACGTCAAAAGAGCAAAAGCGTGCTCACAGTGCCAAGTTACGATTTCATCTTTCAATCTGTCATGTAGTCGTGACCTTGGCGTACATTTTGTTTTGTCAAGTATACAAAACAGCAAATAGTTGAACTGTGGCGGTCGATAGGTTAAAACTATATTAGGTCTAAGAAAATAATTTATAAGTAATAAGATGAACTTACCAACGCCGAAAACAGATCGAAGCCCATAAGCAAGAAGGTCACAATGAAGATCGAGAGCACCGATATCCCCATAGACTTGAGCGTATCCGGCCACATCGTCAGGTACTGTTCGTAGAACACATAGAACACTGAGTAGGGGAACACATTGACTGTCGTATTCTTTCCTTCTTCTCTTAGATTCCTGTTTAATGTCTCTGTTAAGTTGGCAGCGACACCTCTAGCGCCTTTAAGAGCTGAGTAATAGTCGTGGCTGGTTTTTAGAACGGTGTGGTATCCTTGGAAGTACGTGGCGCCGACTTGTGCCTGCGTCTTGTTGTACAAGTGGTAGTTGACGGCCTGGCCGTAGGCGGCGTGTCCGCCCTTGATGCAGCCGCCCTCGGTGTCGGGGATGTCCTGCAGGAAGAACGGCACGTAGCGCTTGAAGTCGCTCGCGTTGGGGCGGCGCTCGTAGCCCTGCAGCGTGATGTTGCATGCCATGCATGGGGCGCCTTCTGTACGGAGGACATTTCGTGTTTAGTCTTGTTTGTAATGTAGGTCACAAGCGATGGATCGTCTGACAAATTCCTTTTGGAATCGGAAAGCATATTTAAAAGCTGTTGGTTCCGGTTGTCATTCGCAGATTTTTAACAAACAATACAGGTAGTCAGTCGCCAGAAAATATGACCATCAGTCTATCGTATCGTCAGCTGAGCGAGTCCAATGACCTGTAGGTAGTAGCCGGCGTTACGCACAAACTACCTACAGGTCATTGGACTCGCTCAGCTGACGTTTTCTTAAAGAAATTAATTTCGTACATGCGTTAATTAATACGAGTTTTGAAAAAAAGGTACTTTACTTTTTAATTTTATCTTTACTAATTGATAGTGTTTCATGTACCGGATCGACCCTCCACGGGATTAAAACGATCAAAATTGAAAGGTGTATAAGATGTAATTTGAGGAAACCACGCCTTTCCATATATGTCAGAGGTCTTGCGTTATCAGCGACATTTTTATTGAAGTAGTTTCCTAGTTATATATAGCTCTTAATCATACTTACTGCTGCTAGGACAGAAGCTGGAGTTTGAGGGGAAGTACTTGCAGCAGTCATATAACGAGGCCCAGTCAAAGAAGTCGTCCAGCCACGAGTTGGGTGGCTGGGCTATATATGTTTCGTTTGGATTCTTGTAAGCTGTAAAAGACAATACATACATTAATATTGAGTTTATTATATTATTAGCGACCCGCCCAGCTTCGCTTAGGTTCAAATATTTTTATAAAGAATAGTGGGCTATGTATGTGGTGGGAAATTTCGCCATCTTTTTTCAACCTAATGGCGGTGACGTCACTTTGTAGTTTGTGCATCTATATTCTGCTGCTTGACAGTTTCCTCTTCCACTAGATTAGAAAAGTCTCTAACTTACATAAATTTTTAAAAGATTTGAAAAATTCTTTCTAAGAAATAAAAAAGGTGAAGTACCTAAACTCTGTTCAAAATCACATTAGGAATTTATGAAAACCTTTTCTTACTGTATGTTCAACCGATTTTGACTTTTATTACGTTGATAGCATGACAAATTATAATATGAAAAAATACTTTTTTGCTCTTAATGTCTACGAAATAGAAGTTAAAATCGGTTGAACAGGCAGTAAAAAAGGTTTCTTTAAATTTCTAATCTTAATGCGAACAGGGTATAATTACTTGTTTCTTTGTATATTAGTTTTTAGTTTAGTATACATAATTATATTGATTAAGCACCAACTTACCGGCATACAACTGCATAGACACACTGTCAGATCGACAGTACCTCGTTCCACATATCATATTCTGCGTCTCGAGATCCGAGTAGTTCAGGCCTTCCGTGACGACGAAGTAGACTGGCGGGCCGATGTTGAGGTAGCGGTTCAGGTACTGGAAGTATTTCAGCTGGAAGCTGTCCTGTGGCATCGACAGCTCCTGGTCCAGACCGATTTCTATGTGGGGTGCCACCTGGAAGGCAGAGGGCTCGTTAGAGGTTTGTACGGTGTTGTTTCGAAAGTTATGTAGAAGTCTGATGGATCACATGTAGTCGGATCATCATTTCATCAGAAAGACGTCCAGTGCTCGACATCCGTTCGCATCCATCGGATCCCCTCAAGCTTGTATTCGGATACGAGGCATAAACAGAGAGTAGAAAGAGATGGAATCCAAAAACAGGAAATAAAACACATACAAAATACACTCTAAATAGTGATTATCAGGATATCTGGATATTTAATATGCCACGAGAATATTCAGGAATCATTGGCAAAAGAAAGCAGGGCATGCAAATTTGCTGTAGAATTGTTCGAAAGAGTTACATCGATGTAACTCTTTCGAACAATTCTACAGTTAAAAAAGGGTTAAAAAAGGTAACTGAAGGACCACTTGTGGCTTTTAATTACCGGGTAAAATTAGGTGAATAGAAACTCAAGGGTGAATAGAAACAAAACTTTAAATGGTAGGCAGCATTAAAGTATATCAATTTATTAATGAATTGTTATTCTAAAAAGTCGATGCTTTGTTAGAGGCCGATAATATGGTATCAAAGTGAAAAACGAAACCAAAGTTTTGTTTCTATTCACCCCGTTTTACGGTATTAAACTTTCAATCGTGGAAATTACAGACACAATAGAAAGACAATAGGTGCGCGAAGGTAGTCGTTCGCTTGGGGTTTAATGAATTAAAAGTATCCACTACCTCACGCTCCACTCAAAAGGGCGAGAGGGAGTGGGGTCTCCCCCCACTCCGATTATTTAAAGATTTCTCACACAAAAAATAGCATTCAACCTTCTACGAGTGAGTGAAGAAAGTGTGGATGTAAATTTGAAACATCGAATTTCAAAAAACTTGTGTGGGATGTTGACTCCATCGTTCAAAACTACAACTTTGTGATGAATCTGTTTCTTAAACTGGACGAAGAGTTATGACTCACCGCGACAGAGGAGCAGAGCCAGGCGAAGAATATGATCATGACGGAGGCTCGCACCTCGCGCTTCATGAGGAAGGGCACGTACACCTGCTTGAACACGTTGTACAGCGCGCCCTCGCCGCTTTCAGCACCACTCTCCGCCTTCGTGCCTTGCACGCAGCACAGCACGTCGAACCTGCCACGTGTAATAATAATGTTAGAAGTGGATAGAGCAATCATTGTGCCGATAGTCGTGACGGCCAATGGCTTAAAAGCCAAGAGCCTCGACCAACATCTCTCGTTAGGCACACGGCGCGTATTGTCCGGAGGTACCTCTCTCAGGAGCCCTGACCATTGGCTGCTTGGACCCTGTTCCCGATGCCGGTGGGCTACTATTTTTTACATTTTTTTTTTTCGGCCGCGTACAGCGCGAACGCTCTCACAGCCGGCATGTCGGACAGCGCGCCCAGGATGAAGCACACCGACTCCAACGCTGACGTCAGGAACATTGTACATATCACAGTAATAGTGTACAAACCTGTTAGCATTCTGTCGGTGCGTATCGATAGCCAGCAGCGCCACAAAGCAGGTGACCTGCAGCAAGAAGTCCACGAGCAGCGCGGCGCCCGCGTACAGCGCGAACGCTCTCACAGCCGGCATGTCGGACAGCGCGCCCAGGAAGAAGCACACCGACTCCGACGCTGACGTCAGGAACATTGACGGACCCACTTGACCTAGGCTGTACGAACAAATAATGTTTAGAATAGAATACAAACACTTTTATTCGGGACAGACGAAGCACAACGGTTACAACACCACAAATGTGTGGTCAGTTATACATTTCAAATTAAAAAAGAGGTTGAACAAACTCACGTTCTCCCAATATGCTCAGCAACAGTTTCGTTAGGCCTCCTACCCTCCCTCTGGTTGGTCTGCACGAGGATGAAGATATTGTCCACGCCCACCGCCAGCACCAAGAAGGGGATGACCTCGATGATGATGAGAGTGGCCGACACGCCCGCGAACCCGAACATGCCGACGGAACATACCACAGACGCTAACACGATGAATACACCTGTGGAGTACAATTGCTTGTTGAAATATATGCGTTCAAAGTGAAGTTTTATAAGGAGAATAAAAATGGTAATGACCTATTTAGTTTGATATTTAACACTATTCGAAACAACGGTATTTAGGCTGATCTTATACTGCCTGAATATCTCCGGTTTTGCAATCTTTCGGCAGCAATGGCCATTACTTTGTGATTTATTTCATCACCACTGCTCTCAAAACGGTGAGGGAAAACGTCATGAAGAAACCGCCTTATCTTTGACTGGGCCCACGTGGTGGATTACGGCCCATTCCATCTCTTAGAGAGGATTCCTGATTCCTAGCAGTGGCAACATTATAAGTCTGAATATGCTATGCTATACATAACCTTTCGGTTGTGTATTCTATACGTATTTTATTTTTAAAGTTTCAGTAATATTCGGACTATGGTCACCATTATAAAAGGATTGAGGATTCATAAAATTATGTAAGATAAGGCTATAAATAGCAGTCACTCACCTCCAAGACCCAAAGTAACTTTACTATCAATCAGCAGCCTCGAGAAGCTAGTGAACCTTCCCAGCGAGATCGCGATATACGCAAACATAATGAAATAGGACACTAATATCGTCGACACGTCGGACTGTGACTCCCGATCGAGCTCGTCTTCGATCGAGCGCTCCGAAGTGTATGCGATGTCCATGTACGGAGGCATTTGCGTCTTAGTGTAATTATCCATGAAGTTAATGAACTCTTTCTCCCATTCTAATGCTGGTTTTAACTGGAAATAAAAAGAGAATGTTAATTTTTGACGACAAATATTTGTATTAGGATGGGTTCCCTTACATAGGAGTGAAGAAACTGTGCGACACATTTTTTCTTAAGATCCTTATGAGACCTCAAACTTTCCGAGCCAGTTTTGCTATGGACGGGTTTCTGAGTTGAGTATGTTGAGTTAAGAGCGTCTCAAACCCTACATCAATGCCAAATTTTGATAGGTTTCCAGGATAGAGTTTGATAAATACTCAACTTCAAGTGTTTAAATCAGAAATCGCGGGTTAGGCTTTTAGTGAGATTATATAGGTCCATTCAAACTTAATGACGACTTGAGTACGCTGTTCGCTGCACAGTACCCCACCCTTCAAACCCGCTGTCATATTAATTTGTTATTGGCGCCGTGTTCCGAGCGGCCATTAGATTTGATTGTAGCTGTACAAGCCAACATGCAGTTCTCATGCACACTATAAGTTGCGGAACTAAACGCGCAGTACGAGTTGAGATATCTCGGTGCCTTATTGCGTTCACTTTTACGAGCGGAGCTACACGTGAATCGTGTCATCTAGACAAGACAGTCATAAATCGGCATGTCGCAAGTTGATTCTCACTTATGGATGAACCTTAATTTAACAGAAAATGAGTGAGTTTTTGCGATGGAACTGCAGGACCAAAACCGAAGATAAGAAAAGAAAAAAAGCAATCAAATGAAGAATGAACTCGATCAGTAAAACAAAATGTTTAGAAAGAAAAACATCAAGTTGGGGCTGAGATTGGAAACCCGGTGTTTTCACTTTTACCAATCGATAGTCGCTGACAAGGCGCTCCGTCAGCGACTTCCTGCAACAGTATTACCGAGATTAATTCAAGGAAATGGCAGTTGGAGGCAATTTTTCTTAAAACTACATAGCGTTACCACTTCAAGAAATCCATCGCATCATGTCTAGCATACTTCAAGGGGTTAAGTATTTATTAGACAACAGACTTATACTATAAATTGTCGAAAATATATCGAGTATTATCAGGAAGAACATCCTTTTGGTATCTTATTTCTTAATTTAAAAGTACAAAGACAATATATTTTTTTAATTGTTAAGACTTGTTTTTCATAGAATTACTGGGCTGATTTATACAGAGATGGCAGCGACACGGCGAGCATTTTTAGAGGAAAATAATTTTAAGCTCTATCTACGTCTTTAAAAGATCAGTATTGCTTGAAAGGTACAAAAAAGGACGTAGCGCAACCGAGGTTACTGGCCTCTTTGCGTCGCTGTCATTTCGGTGAGAATCAGTCGGTCGGTTTTTAGAATACTGGGCACTATTGACATATTACCATTATCATCATTAGGAAAGAAAAACGCCTTCCGCAAAAACATCCTGAAAAGGCTCGATATTTTGTGTGTTAATATTTTATTTCTATATTTAGACTTGGCCCCACAGTAAAAGTCATATATTCATGAAGAGACGTTTCCCCATGGATGAAGCCTATTACTGTGCGTTCCAAATGAGAATAGGATCGGTTGCTATGTTGTGAGTTTGTGACGACACATCGTACTGTCAAATCGAAGAAATTTTGGTAAAATTGAGGAATGGTCAGAATTGATTAAAGATTTTTTCATTCAGAGTTCGTAAATAATTTCGTTTTTCTCGTAAAAAAACTAAATTTAAAAAAATCTATTCCTCGATTTGACAATAAATTATGACGTCACAATTATGATGGCAATCGATCCTATTCTCATTTGGGACGCATTGTACACCCTAGTGTTCAGAGTTGTACAAAGTACAGCGTCTCATAGCTGTCTGACAGTTACTAGTATGGGTATGGGAGCGGTACCTCTTCCTTGTCGTGCTTGTTGTTGACGAGGATGGTGATGATGAGCGCGCTGGCCTCGTGGAAGCGCGAGCGCTTGGACAGCGGCTCGCCCGGCGCCAGGAAGCCGCCCAGCGCGATGGCCGGCAGCACCGGCCCGCGGTACGAGCCCAGGCAGTCCGGCAGGAACGGGTTGCTGCCCAGACACGTCAATACTCATCCATCACACACCAACACATCTATAATCCCTCCACCCCGGCAGGCCTCAAGGACCTAGACCATGACGTCTAACAACCTCGTCTACAATATTCGTCCGATATAAGTGGTAGACTCGAGTCGACAGCGCATCGTGTTCCAAGTGCGTGTAAGATTGTTTTAATCTTGTTTCAGTGTGCCTTAACCTGTATAACACTGTGGAACACGATGCGCTGTCGACTCGAGCCTACTCCTTATATCGGACGAGTATTGTAAACGAGGATCATGACGACTCCTCTATAATTATATATAACAAATCTGTACGAAAGTCCTAGTTAAGCGCGCATCACGTAAAAAGTACGAAATCGGTATAGATAACTTTTATACATTAAAATTGTATCTTGATACCAAAGCTAAAGAGTGGAATTCCCTGCCGGAGTCTGTGTTTCCTGATAGCTACAACCTAGGGGTCTTTAAGTCGAGAGTGAATAGGTTACTTCTAGGCAAGCGTGCTCCATCTTCGGCCACATCATCACTTACCATCAGGTGAGATAGTGGTCAAACGGGAGCCTATCAATAATAATAAAAAAAAAAACCGTTTTCGATGAAAGAAAGTCTTAAGTAATTTAAGACTTTGTTTCATCGAAATCTGTTGACTATAATGAAAGATATTTGAATTTTATTCATTAAACCCCAAGTGCTATTATATCTCTAATTGACGGTATTTGAAAGCAGTGTTCAAGAAGTAATATGTTATTACAACACATGCAATGACTGTCAGACAGTACAAAGTTTGCCGGGTCAGATAGTAGCTTTTGCCAATGACTACGCTTGATTGAATTTTGGAAATTCCTCTCTTGGTGCTAGCCTGCGTCATTAAAGAAAGCCTAGTTTAAAAATTCACTCCCTTTACTCTAATCCCAGTAGTTTCGGCTGTACGTTTATATATCAGTCAAGTCAGTTTCTCCTTTTATACAGGGTTATTAGTAAAACACTGGCAACCCCTCAGGACTGTTACTAACATTATATACAACAACGTTTGTAATATGACTTTTAAAAATGTATCATATTTTAGTTCATCAGATTGTCATACAAAAATTAAAATATTTAAATTGAACATTGCAAATATTACGAAGTCTGTGCGAAGTAAGCGATAGTACAATAGCGGAGGGCAGCGGGATCGGGGCCGGCAGGGGTGCTTGATGCGCTTGCGTCGCGTCATACATACGTAGGTAGGTATAGCAAAACACAGACTTGAAATGTGTTAGATAGAACAACGAAATCTTGTAGGTTTGTTTTTGGTAAATGAATTACGTTTTATTAGAAGTTATAGAACAAGTTTCCGTTTATGACATGACGTTAGTAGTACAGTCCTGCAAGGTTGTTAGTGTTTTACAAATAACCCTGTATACAACCTCAGTTTTAGTATGCGAAACTCAAAACACGTGTAAAAAAACTCAATCTTAATAAACTAGTGCGCCTCACCATCAAATATTGCATCGCTGCTTACCATCAGGTGGAATCGCAGTCAAGCACTAGTTTATATCAAATAAAAAAATTGTGCCTAGTATTTTTATGTAAAGAATTATCTACAAAACATAACTGTATCATGAAAAATCACGAAGTTATAAGCTTGTTATGTCAGTAAAAATACAGTCACCGGACCATCCATGGGGTTGATTTGCACTTGTAACCAGCGTTTTGCTGGCGCCTAATGCCCGCTATTACTTCCCGTGCCCTATGTTGTACTTAATGTTGGTGATGTCCAACTTGTGATCTTTTTAAATATTTTTGGAAAAAAATATAACATGGTGTAAAAACTATTGAAATCCATTCAGTTACCGATTCTGAACAAATTATATTCAGCTTTCGCATAAACTATTGTATACACCGTTAAATTTTGATCGTTTTAATCCCGTAGAGGGTCGATTATCTTTATTTTATCTTTACAAATCGATAGTGTTTCATGTACCGGATCGACCCTCCACGGGATTAAAACGATCAAAATTTAACGGTGTATAAACAATTACATCAGTAAAGCATGCAGTCCTTACCTGGCGCAGTTGAGTATAGTATCAAGATATCCATTGTTCGCCTCCACATCCTCGAAATTATCGATGTCGTTCTGCCACCAGCCCCACACGGACTGCACCACGCAGTCGTTGGGGCTGATGGGGCCGCTGAACGGAGACGTCAGCGGAGCGAAGCAGATGTCCTGGATACCTGTCTTGTTGCCCAGAGCTGCACAAACAATTTATCAATCAGTTCTGATGAGAATAAGTCTTTAAATCTGCTTCATTAGTACAATTTGCTAAATACAGGGTTATTCGTAAAACACTAGCAACTTCTCAGGACTATGTTACTAACATCATAAACAACTACTTTTGTTCTATGACTTTTTACAAAACATAATGCATTTACTAGAACAAACCTTCAAGATTTCGTGGTTCTATCTATAACACATTTCAACTCTGTATTTTGCTATACCTACTTACGTCTTACGCAAGCGCATCAAGTACCCCCGCTACCCGATCCCCACTTCCCTCGCCATTGTACTATCGCTTCCTTCGCTTAGACTTCGTAATATTTAGAACGTTCAATTTAAATATTTTTATTTTTGTATGAAAATCTGATGAACTAAAATATGATACATTTTTAAAAGTCATAGAACTAAAGTTGTTGTTTATGATGTTAGTAACATAGTCTTGAGAGGTTGCCAGTGTTTTACAAATAACCCTGTATATCTACAGAAAAAAAAATGTCAGTGGTTCTTACCCATGATTTTATTCTGCAAGTCCAGCACATCCTTTAGGAAGGTTGCGTTGAAGACAGGTCCAAAATTAATGACGCCGTTCGGAGTGCTGTGCTCGATCTTAGGCAGGCCTTTGGACGTGATGATCAACATTTCGTTTCTAGAGAGGAAAAATAATAAAATGGTAAAAATTAGCAAAAAATAGTGAGGTTTGAGAAATTATACACCGTTAAATTTTAATCGTTTTAATCCCGTGGAGGGTCGATCCGGTACATGAAACACTATCGATTTATAAAGATAAAATTAAAAAATAAAGTACCTTTTTTTCAAAACTCGTATTAATTTACGCATGTACGAAATTAATTTCTTTAAGAAAACGTCAGCTGAGCGAGTCCAGCGAGCGAGGTCAATGTCCTTGCCGCGTGTTTCTACATTACGATTTTATTCGGATATTTCCTATATAGTGTTTCACATATAACAGTGACTTAGAGACCTCGGTTTTAACATTTGGATGGTAATTGAAAAATTTCCCTGTATATTTTGTAATCGTGATACTCCAGTTAACACAAAAGCAAAGCTCACCTGTAGAAGGGTTCAAAGTGTGAGTCGAAGTATTCGCGCTCGAGCCTTGAGCGAGAATTGGGAGACGCCCACAGCTCCACGGGGTTCGTCGTCACGATCATGTAGCTAATGCCGTGGCCGAGACCCACTACTACGCAGAGACCTGGGGAAAATAAGGGTTAATTTAGCATCCATATATCATCATCAACACCTTTTTAATGTTCCCACTGCTGGGACTCAGGCCTCCTCTCTAGGAGAGGGAATGGGCCGTAATGCACCACGCGGGCCCAGTGCGGGTTTGTGAATGTCATATGTCTTCAAATTTTGGTTCTAGGACATGCCGGTTTCCTCACGATGTTTTTCTTCACCGTTTTGAGAGCAGTGGGGATGAAATAAATAAGCATCATATATGGGAAGGATTAATGGGTTCGATTACAAGCGGAGTTCTTAGACAGTCATGAGCTTTCAGGTAATCTATTCTGACGGGCCTACTAGAACTGCTGCCTGCCAGAGCTCAGGGATTTGTCGAAAAAGGTTAAAATCGGCCTTGGAACACAAAGGCCAAGTCAAGGAACAGGTGGGTTTTGGTCGCCAGCCGTGGTGTTCCGTCGCCTCCGAGGACAGGTGCCACAGAACTATCTACTAGTCAAGATGCCTGATAATAAATGGTTTATTATTATTAAAAGTCTCATATTCGCTTTAGCTCCACCCAGAGCGGGAAGAGTCGTTTGATGATTTCCCATGTAAATAAAATAACTGAGTCAGCGCAAAAATGTTTTTTTCTTCCATTCTGTCCTGTCAGTCGACAAACTATTATTAACTCCTTTTTTTTCATATCACTTACTTATCTTCACACAATCCATCCATCTTTCCTTCGGCCTTCCTCTCCCTCTCCACCGATCTACTTGACTACGTAAATACACATCAGAATTACAGTTGGTTTGGTTTCCTTTCTCAATAATAATAAAACAAAACATTTCAAACTTAGAACACTTACCGACAAAGAGTACGATCCACGGCCTAGACGCCATAATGGTCCCCCACCACTGGAAGAAGTCCTCCATCCTCGTCTCAGTCTCGGCTCCAAGCTTCTCAAAGAAGGAAGCGTCGCTGGTGACGCCGTCCGGCTGGTCGGCCCACCCCGTGGGCGGCGGGTTCGTTGTCATCTCTTGGTTGTTCTCCGAAGCTACACCTGTAGGTAAAGAAGATTAGTTTTTTTTATTTGGGCTTGCGGACAGATATAGCTCATGAAAAGTGGCATTTCATTATCAGAGGTTTTTTTTTTCTTATCGAGAATTAAACAGTATTCAAGTTTACTTTTGAAACAGTTGAAATAAAAGAATCGAACTACTTATGGCTAGCTACTTTTGCAGAGCTTTATCTGACCGCAGTATAGTAAGAAGAAGTACAAAGTCCATGCATTGTTTTCAACCGGCCTACACTCTCATCCATCTATTTCTTCAATATGTCTTTCCTTTTTTTTAACCATTTGACATGCTAAAAACACACACAACACGCAAACATTACTACTATCAGAAACTAGAACGGTTATTAGTTTTTATATACCCCATTAGTAAAACATGCATAGACTTTTCTTGGACACTTAAAAACAAAACATCGTACAAACATACATTTACAAACACTTTTACCTAGAGACAAATACTATTCAAATACAATTAAAAGACAAATACAATACGTTAGGACATTACGTAAGACAGACATACATACATACATGAATACCAAATTGTATGTGAGTAGACATAGATACAAATAAAGCATGCAAAGTATAAGCTGTATACTTTTATAATTATGTTGTCGATATAAAAAAAAATATATAAAGGTGAAAATAATACCTACTGCCTAGATACTATTAAATAATGTTGGAAATGTTTAAAAGGAATTATAATAAAGAGAAACGAATTAATTATTTTTTTATTTTTTTAATATAGAGTCACAAAACAGGTGTTATTCGAATGAAGAATTACCAATCGTCTGAATTTTAGAAGGTTTTAATCAAATGATGTATATAACTACATGTTAAGAATTAGAAAGTAGGGTAGTTTGTTAAAATTAGACTAATACAGTTCACACACATTTGTAATAATTTAGTCGATGGTTTTAGTAACTCGAGTTTTCCCATTCCACAGATCGACGAGCTGAAATAGCCTCTGAGTATTTTGTAATGATCAGGTGGAGGAAAAGCGATGTGACAGCCGTCAAATTGTGTGCAACAACAACGTTCTACACTACCATTGCCATAGGGTGGTGCGGGTGACAGCTGTCGGATTCATACAAAGTAGCTACCTATCCTTGTCTCTCATCTTAAAGATGCATATTTTCGTCCTGCTGTCATCGTACCCATGCTATGTAAAACAGACCTTGACAAACTGACTGTACTCATCTTTAAACTAACATCAAGAGGTACGGTCAGCAACAAAAGTCGATAAACCTTTATGTAACAAAATTAAGACCGATATACACAGTGTAACATCGTTTGATATAGGTAAATATTAAAAAAAAAAATGGTGAAATTAATTATGATTTGAAAGTTGAACTTGAATCGACTCTCATTACTGACCTTAGCAAGTCATCCCGGTACACAACTTGCAAATGGTGAGACATGCATATGTACAAGTGTTGCAAGATTGTACTTAAATTTATAAATATTGATTAGCTTTACCGAAAACAAAAAAGTACTCAGTAAAAGTTGCAGGACTGAAGATGAAATGAACACTCGCACGTGAGTGTATTTAAGAAAATTCTACATTTTACTATAGTCATCCACGCATTGCCATGCCCCAGTGCAGTAATATGATAGATGGCAAACGACTGTAAGTACATTATCACCTGCTCGAACCTGCCCAACTATATCCAGGGTCGGCTTTTAGTCTAACCTGATGCTGTTATATAACAGTGTTTTACATGGAGCCACTATTGAGCTCCACAAGTCATCCCTTTTTTTTCACTTCTCCCACTCTGGGTGGAGCAAGACCGGTAAGACTTTATTTGACTTTTCAACTAATTAACGTTCCATTTAGAGAATATTTGTATAAGATACGTACATTAGAGACAACTAATATTATTTTAGCTTATCAACGTATGACCAATTACTATAAATGAAATCCTTATGCAATACTATTCGTAAAATCCTTCCGGTTGAAGTAGGTACAGGTGTATCGTACAATCGTTTGCCATGATCAGTAGATAGCGCGAGCGTGCGAACAAACACAGAAGCTGCGTGTGGTGTGAGGTACGTGAGGTGTGGAGTGAGGTACGTACTGGAGCGGTGCGAGTGCAGCGGACTGGTCTCGGGCCCGCCGCGCCGCCGCGCCTCGCCGCCGCGCGCCCAGCCCTCTGTCCCAACACCACCCATCGTTATGTCACCACCGGCTACCCTGCCCACTACCTTACTGACTAACTACTCATCGAGGACGCCGTCCTAACACTAGTGCTTTGAGAGAAGGCGCTTGCTAAACATATGTACATGTTACGTAAACACGTCGCTGACAAGTCATCTTCTACGCAAAACTGCGATGCGATGCGATGCAACGCCGCATCGTAAAAATCTGCGATAAGATGTCGTGCGGCAAAACATCGGTTTGATTACCATACAATGTGCGACGCGAATAAATCGCAAGCTCTTGCGATGCGTCGTGCGAGCTCGACGATTTTTTATGAAGCAACATCGCATGGAAATTTTGTATTTGGGTCGTTGGTTACCAAGACCTCTTCTGAGTTATTTAGAATAAATAAATTGTCAAGCCCTAATTTTTCGGGCTAAAGTGTGTGATAAATACTCAATTTCAAATTCAGAATTTGAGGGTATTCTGAGTAAAATCGAAACGAATACGGCACACAACGACTTTTGTGCAGGGCAAAGACACTCTAAAAATACACCGTGACTAGTGTGATTTACAATGTGATTTTAGGAATCTTTTTTACCCTTATTCAATGGGAAGTCTAATAAATGAGAATAAAGACTGAGAAACCGATAGGTTATTTGTCAATAAGGTAGTTTAGGGCTTCAAAGTAATTACCAAACTAAGAGATCTGAGACCCTACCACGAACTCTTAACGCAATCCATTTGACGACCTAAACTAAACTGTTAAAGGGTGTATAGCTCCATCCCTTTTTCTCGTTCGCACGACTGACATTTTAAGACGTCATGGTAAGGCTCCAGAACTATACAATTTCCATTACTTAGTCATGGTAATTAATTATAGGTTAAGTCGTTATTGATATGAATTGACAATTAAATATTTTACAGACAATGCCAAATAATATAGAAAATATTCGAATCGTTATAAAGATAGTTTCACGGGAACTTAACGCTATCAATCCAGAGTTAAAAGTATAATTATGTAGAATTTGGCGACAAAATTATCATTCTATGGTTTTACACCTTACTTAAAGACGACATTAGTAAGAAGAGAATTCCAAAAGAAATTATATACAGCATAAAATTATTATATTATAATAATCTTATTACTTGTTATTAGCTATGCTCCAACACCTTATCCATTGTTATAATGAGATCAAAAATAAAGTATATAATATTATTAGAAACAAGTAAATTACCAATATTTGTAATGTAGATAATGTATTGACAATACGTTATTTATTTGTTCGAATAGAAATAATAAATGACTAGTTACTTTAGTGTATTGTAGTTTTAAAGTACTTAATTGTAATATAAAAATAGTATTTAAATTATTCATCCGTTGAATGATCTAACTATGTACTCATTTATTAAACATTTTTAACTAATGGTACAAAGGCATTCAAATGTTTGGAGGCTGACAGCATCTTAATGCAAAGTCGAATTTAAAATAATTTTCTACTTAACCGCTCTTTAAGGGAAAGTGTCCGTGTACCCCGCAAAATTCAAATGATATTATTGAGTGGCTATTTCTGTATTTCATGAAAGAGTCATTTAATAGGGTTGTATTAATGATTTTATAACTCCGTAAAGCTATATTTGTTACGGTCGCTAAACATCTTTTAACATAGAACCTGTAATTATAAATATCTAAATACCTGTAAATTATATTTAAAAAAAAAATGAAATTTGCGGGCTACCCTGGCGCTTCCCTTTTAAAAGTCTTTCTGTTACTATAATACATCTAAAGGAGACAGACAATACGAGACTAAACGGTATCTTAAAATTCTGTCGCCTGTGAATTACACCAGAACTCTCCAAACATCTGACAACCCTCCTAACATCCTTCTTCCTTCAAACAAGTAACCATCCGTACTAACCGACAACATTCTCCTGAGGGGTACAGCAGAACACGCCACTCAGGAACAGCGTGGTGAAGATGATGAAGACAATGGCCATTATGACGGCGTACCCGTCCGCGCCCAGGATCGTGAAGGGCACCAGCGGAGGCGGCGGCGGCGGCGGCGCCGGGCACGACGCGTCGCAGTCCAGGCATGAACAGCCGGGCTGGCCCTGGAGCAGACAAATATGATTACGTTGTGACCAACTAAATTTATTTTACTGGATATCCGAGAAAGGGGCCACAGATACAATAGAATTTACAATTCTAATAGTGGTACCGGCAGACGTTGGAAGTCGACTTTTTGTCAGAAAATACAACCGAATTCAAAACCTCTTTTTTTGGAAGTCAGTTAAAAGAAAGAACCCGACTGCAGCGCCACTTACAGAGTTCAATTCTATTTTCAAGTCATCCAAGGACCCATATTAATATACACAAAAAAAAAATACCCAAATCGGTAAAGCCTAGGCACGCCATAATGATGGCGGTAAGTCCTATCTTTGAGGTGTGGGTGGAAATACCTCTCGACGTCCTCACATTCCGCATGACGCAGATTCTCACCGGACAAAGTCAGTTCGGGAGGGAGGGAGTACTAATTTCACGGAGGCGGAACCGGGCAGCTAGTAAATATACAATTAATTTTCCTGGATAACCTGAAATAGTGTTAATAAATATAAATAAATGACTCACGGGAGGTCCTTTATTGCAGGGTCGTGTGTCAGGATCGTACGGCGTCAGCGCATGTTCGGGCACTGGGTCATTGACGTAGTTAATCTGGAAGGGCGCGAAGGCCGTCACGTTGCCCATGTAGTCGAACCAGCGCTCGGGCGTGCAGTACTCCGCTCCGTACTCGCCGCACATCAAGTCTAGAGCCAGCTGGTTGGTCGATGGCGCTTGCACCTTGTTGGAAAACACAAACATCAAATTAAAATCATTTATTTTTAAATATTAAAAACTAGTGCTTGACTGCGATTCCGCCTGATGGTAAGCAGTGATGTAATCGTTGATGGCGAGGCGCACTAGATTATTAAGAGCCTATTCACAACTTAATTCGTAGTCTGTTTCTATTTAAAAGTATTTATCTCGGAATTCTTGAAACACTCGTATATTATCTGTGCACGACGGCATCAAAATATAGCGGCGCCGCCGCTACCTATTTCGTACTCAATAATATTGTAAAACCTGTATAAACCTGTCGGCGTATTAGTAGGGCGACGGAGCCGCGAGTCCGACAGGAAAGAACCTGTTTCCGCGGCTCGGTCACGTCGCGCATCGCCATTGGTCGACAAAAAAGGACATGGACGCTGCACGCCCCCCGCGGATCGGCACATATAAAAGGGCCCGACCATGGCGATGCACGACGCAGTCGGAAAGTAACGGGTCAAATCAAACTGTCACTACCTATGTGTGTTTTTAAGTTTTTAATAAACCATCATAATTAAACAAAGTGAGTTTCAATATACAGTCCACTCGCTACACATTCTGGTCCTTCGAAAGCCGAATCGTTAAGATCCAGCAAGTTGAAGATGGTGTTAACACGCAGCCGTAGTGGCGACTCAAGAAGAGAACAGACCCAACAAGAGCCTTCAGTGACCGCCGGACCGGGTGCCAGCAGCTCGGCACCAGAATCGAGCACGGTCGGCGTGACAAACACAGGCAGCGGATCTACGACGACTACCAACTCCGACGCCACGCGAACACATGGTACGCTCAAGCCCGGCGATACCAGGTCACACCGTTCTACATCTTCGAAAAAGAAGCGCCTCGCAGAGCTGGAGGCCAGAGAACGGCTGGCTGAAATGAAAGTCAAGCAAGCGCAAGCAGAGAGAGAGCTGCAAGAAATACAGCTGCAGCGCATCAGAACCGAAGCTGAGTCGAGTGAAGACGAAGACTTGGAAGACGACCTCGCCTCCGTAAGGATTGGAACGTGGCTCGCGCGACCGGCGGCGCCACCCGGAGGTGAGACTCGGCCGCCGCCACACGACGTCAGCAACGGGAGGAACAGCAGAGAAGCAGCGAAGGACACCGGCGCCGTGACAAGCGCTCAACCGCTGCGAGACGACGACGACGGCTACGGAGAAAATGTGTGTGCGAAAATAAAGGGCAATATCGCGAGTGAAGTATTACATGGTAATGTGAGTGATAAAGTGATAGACGTAGGGACACTCGCCGCGGCCCTAGCGCAGGTCGCGCGCAGTTCGAGAGAGCCCCCGAGATACGTCCAGCAGTTACCGATCTTCGACGGAAAACCCGGTGAGTGGATAGCTTATAAGGCCGCGTATTGTGACTCACACACGTATTTTTCCTATGTAGAAAATGTCGCTAGGATTAGGATGAGCCTCAGAGGCGCCGCAAAGGAAGCTGTAGGTTGTCTATTGTTCAGTCAATCTGACCCTCAGGTCATTCTAGACGCACTAGAAAGACGTTTCGGTAGGCCCGAGGCCTTGATTATGGCCGAGTTAGATAATGTAAAATCATTACCTAAATTAAATGATAACCCTAGGGACATTTGTATTTTTGCTAGCCGTATTGCAAACACGGTGGATACGGTAGAAGCACTAAAAAGAAATCAATATTTACATAGCCCTGAAATGTCGCATTGTATCGTTGAGAAGTTAACGCCAATATTAAAAAACAAATTTTATGATTACGCGGCTAATAAAAAAACTGAAGATATTCCCGTATTAAAGCTCTTGTCTATGTTCATGAATGAAGAGGCAGACAAGTGTGGCGCGTATGCTCTGCCAGAACGTGGGTACGACGACTCCAGTGGTGTACGACAACGGCGCAGAGTTGAGCGCACGTTCAACGTGAATAAGGAAACATCGAATGACCAATGCCCGGCATGCAAGCAACACGGCCACAAATTACCAGATTGCAGTAAATATAAACAGCTAGACATAGATACTCGATGGGAAATAGCAAAAAACTCTAACATGTGCTTTAGATGCCTACGAAACAAACATAGAAGGTTTATGTGTAAAGCGCCTATTTGTGACGTAAAGGAATGCAACATGAAACATCACAAACTGTTGCACAAAGAGCGTAAAGTTGAGGCGTCACATAACGTAGCGACGCCGGCGCCGACACCTGTTATCACACACGAAACCGTTACGTCGGCGCGTGAAAATGTATCAACGATTTCGCCTCAGAATCGCCGCGCGTATTTAAAGATAGTACCTGTCACATTGAGCGGACCACATACGAGTGTCGACACATATGCCTTGTTAGACGACGGGAGTACAGTCACCTTGTTAGACGCGTCAGTAGCAGATATCTTAGGTGCAGATGGGCCAGCGAGTCCTATGTGGATACAAGGCATAGGCACGGAAGTCAAGCATGAGCAAAGCCGAACAGTGAGCCTCCACATTCAAGGTAAGCACCATAGCGACCCACAGAAGATAGAGGCTGCGCGCACCGTGACCAGGCTTGAAATTATGGCGCAAACTGTACAAACCCAGGACATAAATAATTGTATGCATTTAGACGACATAAGTAGCACTCTTGTTTATGAAGACGCGCGACCAATGATCTTAATAGGCCAAGATAACTGGCATTTATTAGTAGCCACAGAAACACGGACAGGTGCGCGTGATCAACCAGTAGCATCGTACACAAAACTCGGTTGGGTACTACATGGGTGTCAGTATTCTGTAAATAAAGTCATAGCTACATTTTGCGGCCACATTAAAATTCAAGAAAATCTGGAACCAAAAGAAGAAACCATGAGAAACTTTTTCAAACTAGAATCACTAAGTATAGAACCTAGGATACCTAGAGACGACCCGCAACAGCGAGCCTTAGACATCCTAGAACAGAAGAGTCGACGATTACCCGATGGCAGCTTCGAGACCGGACTATTGTGGAAACAAGAGGAACTCACCAAGAAAAATGAATGGAGGTGGTTACCCTCGAAGGATAATGTGGCAGACGACGCGACACGCAGCACACCAGAACATTTTAATTCGGAACACAGATGGTTTCGCGGCCCCGAGTTCCTTAGAAAAGGTAGAGATGAATGGCCACAGAATAAAAAGGTCATTGCCCCCATGGACACGGGCGAAGGACGCGTCAAATGTCATGTAATTAACAACACAAAATTGAACGATCATCTCCCAAATATTACTCGTTTTTCCAAATGGACACGACTGATAAGGACAACTGCAAGAGTACTTCAGTTCATTGACCTGTGTAGACCATGTAAACATAATGTCGAATATAAGTGTACTAAGAAAAAGGCATCAAAAGATCCAACATGGAAAAGAACACACAGAAATAAAACTGTTAAAAAAGTTACGCAAAATATGACAAAGAATAAAACTATAAACTACATACCTATACCTGCTACTTATATACAACAAGCCGAAGAACAATGGGTCAAGGGCGCGCAAGCCGAAAGCTTCTCAAAAGAAATTGCCGCCATAAAGGATAACAAAGCGGCGCCCGGCGACAGTCCGATATCGGTATTAAGTACATACCTAGACAACGCAGGTGTTCTACGTTTGCGCGGGAGAATCACAGCGGTACAAGACGTCAATGAAGAAATAAAAAACCCCATTATACTCGAGGGTAAGCATAGGTATACGAAGCTATACATAGCGTATATACATGAAAGTTTACACCATGGCGGGACCGAGATAACAGTAAATGAGATAAGACAGCGTATTTGGATTACAAAACTACGTCCGTCTGTGAAAAATGTTATAAAGGGCTGTTTATATTGTAAAATAAAAAAGGCAAAGCCGGCTAAACCGTCTACGGGAAACCTACCGTACCCTCGTTTAGCTCATCATGTACGTCCTTTCACTTTCACTGGACTAGATTATTTTGGCCCCATATCTGTATCTGTAGGTAGGCACAAAGAAAAAAGATACGGAGCCTTATTTACCTGTTTAACGTGTCGAGCCATACACATAGAAATAGCTAGCTCGCTCAGCGCAGACTCGGCTATCGCCGCTCTTAGGCGATTTATAGGTAGGAGAGGTTGTCCCAAAGAAATATGGAGCGACAACGCTACCTGCTTCAAAGCGGCGGATAGGGAGCTAGGTGAAAGCGCCTTAAGCGCTTTAGGTAGTGAGTCCAATGCGCGGTCCATAAGCTGGAAGTACATACCTCCCGCGTCGCCGTTTATGGGAGGAGCGTGGGAAAGAATGGTAAGGGTCGTCAAAGAAGCACTGTACGTCACACTGAAGGAAGTCCACCCGTCCGACGAGACCTTGGCCACGCTACTCGTGGAAGTGGAAAATACGGTGAACTCCAGGCCACTCACGCATGTCAACGTGTCACCAGATGAGCCCGAAGCCCTCACGCCTAACCATATTCTGATCGGCCCTAACCCACATGTACCCTCACCGGGTAATTTCACCGCAGCGGACGTCACAGCGCGGCACCAATGGCGGCGCGCCCAGGCACTAGCAGACGTCTTTTGGCGAAGATGGGTACGTGAGTACCTGCCGCTCCTTCAAAACCGGCGGGAGCCCTACGGCAGCGGCACCCCACCCAAAGTTGGAGACGTCGTCGTGATCTGCGACCCTAACCTCCCACGCAACACCTGGCCTAAGGGAAGAGTGACGCAAGTGTTGCCAGGCGCAGATGGAGAGATACGAGTTGTAGATGTCATGACCAGAGGACTCGTACTGCGAAGACCAACGAAGCGCATCGTCGTGCTCCCCACGGAGTCGCCTGATGGCGACGGCGGGAGAAGTGTGCACGACGGCATCAAAATATAGCGGCGCCGCCGCTACCTATTTCGTACTCAATAATATTGTAAAACCTGTATAAACCTGTCGGCGTATTAGTAGGGCGACGGAGCCGCGAGTCCGACAGGAAAGAACCTGTTTCCGCGGCTCGGTCACGTCGCGCATCGCCATTGGTCGACAAAAAAGGACATGGACGCTGCACGCCCCCCGCGGATCGGCACATATAAAAGGGCCCGACCATGGCGATGCACGACGCAGTCGGAAAGTAACGGGTCAAATCAAACTGTCACTACCTATGTGTGTTTTTAAGTTTTTAATAAACCATCATAATTAAACAAAGTGAGTTTCAATATACAGTCCACTCGCTACATTATCTATTTAATTATAAGCGAAATACCACTCACAGATTAATCACGAAAACTCAGAAACTATAACACCTATAAACTTAAAATTTGGCAAGTAGGTTTCTTATAGAGCGCAGACATCCGATAAGAACAGATTTTTACGAAACTCTACTCCTAAGAGGGTAAAACGTAGGTAAAAAAAGTTTCTAAGGAGAAACTAAACTTCACACGGGCGAATCCGGTAGCAGAAGCTAGTATTACTATAATCATAGCGCCAATTTCTATCAGACCATTAAAAAGAATTTCATATTGTCATTTACGGTAAATAAATATTAAAAATTCATTCAGCGTCCATTTATGAAATTAGTTTCACATTGAGAACGGAAACTTTATCAAAGTTAGGTCGAGTGGATTTTTGGGAGGTAAATGTTCTGATACAGGTGAGAAGATTCAGTAGTATAATTAAAAAATTATAAATAGACTAGGCTAAACGAGATAATATCAAAAATAGAAATGTTGTAAAGTTTTAATTGGATCTGTCTGGTAGATCCAGACTAAGTTTATACATTTTCAACCGTAACATTACGCCTGAATTCCCGAAGGGTCGGGTAACTTCAGCCCCGCTTGGGTAGAGCAACGGCGTGTCTTCGTCCAAGGACAAGCTCGGGTCGACAGCGCGTAGTGTTCCACGCACGCCTCCAGGAGCTGTCAGGAAAATGGACGGGGGCCCGATAGGGACTCCTAGGGCTGGCTGATTTCGGCCAGGACTTCGGAGTTATTCGAAAGAGTTACCATTTCCTTGGGCGATTAGAGGGTGGGTTTTGGTCAGTAAAAATGTCGGACTCCCTCTCGCCCCAAGAGTTATTTTGTATATTATTATTTTGGCATTGTCTCGCTCCACCCAGAGCGGGAAAAGTCATTTGATGATTTCTAACAAAAAAAAGCACCGCCTATAGATCGATTGTCAGAAAATGTCTAAGGTATAAGCCCGCCTATATACTGTGTTTTTTAATAGTGTATAAACTTTGAATAAATAAAGTGCTTTGCTCTCATTTATATAATCTTTTTTTTGGAATCTTTTTCAGCTCATTAAAATAATTCAATTGGTACTTAACACGATACCCATGACAAGATAATAGAAGACGGCACGTTTGTACTTGTTGCCACAACACGTACTACACGTGAGGCTTTATTTACTTTGCCATTTCACTGATAACGACTTGAGTTCATATACAAACAAGTATGAGATAAAGCTGAGAAAAGATTTACGAAAATAAGCGGCGTCATGATTATAGTAACATATTTCAAGAACTCTGAGGTAAATGCTTATATAGAAACATATTTCGACTCAGGTTGTAGACAATAATTATACAGACAGAGCAGTGGTGGCCGAGTTATAACGGCCCCGACTTACGAGTTGTAAGTCTCGGGTTCAAACTAGCGATGTAACGAATGTCTGATTTTTGACATTCGCGAACTCGAATGTCACAAATATTCATTTTAGTCAAGAATATTCAAATTCAATATTCGCGAACGCGAATATTGACTTTCAAACAAAGTGCGCGCAAAATGTCAGATATATTTCACATTTCGTGTCAGCCAAGTTTAAACCGAACATAACAGTGTCGTAACAGACTGATTGAACGAAGCTTAAGTTCAAACCGAACATAACAGTGTCGTAACAGACTGATTGAACGAAGCTTAAGTTCAAACCGAACATAACAGTGTCGTAACAGACTGATTGAACGAAGCTTAACAGAAAAAGTTTTTCAGAAAACACAGACTCCGGCAGGGAATTCCACTCCTTAGCCATGTACCGGCGTCGCAACGCTGTACATCTTGTGGTCCGATCAGACTTGTGTCACTTTGATTTATAATAGGTTTTATTACTGACTAGCTTCCGCCAGCGGCCAGCGTCAAAGTTACTCTATGCAAACTTTGGACCACCGTTTAATCCCTTTAAGAGGTGAATTTTGAAAAACCTTCTCTTAGTGCTCGTTTCTAGAAGTAGTTTCGGCTGTGTGTTGATATGAAGTCAGTTCCTCCTTTTATATATACAAGGTGCAGTTTTAAAACTGCACAATATTTCAGGAGGTTGTAATAAAACTCATAAATAATCATATAAAAATACGATACCTGGTCAATAATCAGTAAAACTTGTTATTTTTTTTTTTTAATTTTAACCGTTTTTCAGAATAACTCTCTAAATAAACTTCTTAAAAAAATACAGAATCACCCGTTGCGATTTATCGCACGCCGTGTCACTGTGTGTGTGAGTGCATCAACCTGTACGAGGCTCCGCCCACTTATTTTACGAAATGAATAATTTAACCTTAGATGTAGATCGAATTCGATGATCATAATGTACATTAATGTCTTAAATTTCGCTATTTAATTACTCGCTTTTAAGCATCATCACAATGTGAAAATCTTTTAAAAGTCACGTTGACGTCGCGTCGATAGGTACTTACGTATCAGCTGATGAATAAAATGTTAGGCCGAGATCAATAAACCTTATGAGGCGTCCGTGCCTCCGTCCGTAGGTATCATCGAGCGCGCGCGCTCGAGATTTAGATACGCAGTGGTACATGAACGTATCTACCAGACGCAGTCTGTCGGTAATGTCATTCTCAAGGTCAGTTTTCCGTAATAATTTCGTTTTTATTTGTAGATTAAATTGGTGGATGTGAAATTTCCCTTCGTACTTTTTAATGGGCTGAGGACCGACAAAAAACACTTCAAGATAATTTGTGCTAGTTACGTAGATAGGTAGGTTTTTAAGTGATTTATCTTGCCTGTTAGGTAGGTATTTTTACCGTAGTTAAATTTTTTAAATCAATTTATTTACACTAATCAAATTGATTCGGCTAACAACGTATTTACAAATGACTTTTTATGTACTTACTAATAAAATAAAATAAATACCTAAGCAGGTACTTATGTTACCTGGAGGTGTTGTTCAAACAGACAGCAGTCTAGCACGACGTTGCTGATTTTCTTTTAATTTCGTAGCACAAACACATTCGTTTTAAAGTGTCGAAAGCACTAATCACTAGTGATCACCTTTTCAAGTAACGTACTTGCCGACCGTAGTGAGGAAACCAAACCGTAGACCAGCATCCCGCGTGCTGGCCCGTGGCTCTCGCTTGAAGTATTCCAGGATATTTTCCTGCAAGGCGACAAGCAGGCCTTCGTTGCCGCGACCGTCAGCAAGCCGGGGAACGCCGAATCGTCGAAACTCGCGGAGTCTTTGCGTAGCAGCCAGTATTACCCTTTGAGATGGACGTTACGATGTTTCCACTGATAGCATACAAGCGGACTATCTCCACCAACTCTACATTGGAGTATTGGTCTGTCATCTTTCATCACTAGATACCGCAACCGTTAACCGAAGGCGCTGTGGGCGAATATTGCAAGCGCGTGTATGCACACGTCGGCGACGTCAGTTACACTAAACATGATCGATTGATCGATGGCGCGGGGGCGTGGCTAGGGTGTGTCGTGCGGGAGATTATTGGTGCTTTACGTTGCGTGTATGTGTGTGAAAGCGCGGTTTAAATAATGGTGCGTTTGTGTGTGTGAAAGCGCGGTTATAAGGGAGGTATCAGACTAGCAGAGTTTATAAAAAAGGTAGTTCACACATACCGATTTCCATATATAAGAAAAAAAAATACCTACTCATTTTATTATTGATTCGGGTCGAGAATCACTAACATAATTACCTCCTGAATTTTTTTGCACCTTTAAAACTGCACCTTGTATATATACAACCTTAGTTTTAGTATATGCCAAAACCCGAAACACATGTGTAGTATTTTTATCTGAAGAATCTATGTACAAAATTTCATAATAGTCTCATGAAAAATCACAAAGTTATAAGCTTGTTATGGCACCAAAAATACATAGTAACATTCATAGGGGCATCTAGGCAACTGAGAGGTTGTTTTGAACTTGCACCCAGCTGTTTGCTGGCACCTAATACCAGCTGTGACCTTCCGTGAGCTGTGTTGTACTTAGTGTCGGTGGTGTCCAACTAGTGACCTTTTTAAATATTTTTGAGAAAAAATGTAACATGGTGTAATAACTATTGGAATCCATTCAGTTACTGATTCTGAACAAACTTTATTCAGGTTTGATGACACTGATGACCATACACTGTAGGTACCAGTGTAAGGAAAGTTAAATCAGTATGTCAACACTTTACTTACAATCGACCTACATTTCACACGCCAATCATTCACACAGCGTCAACTCATTCATATATTTATCATTATTATTAGAAATATCAAGCAACCGATATTCAGCATAATGATTCGTCATCAATAAACGCCTCGTATTAATTCCTGGCAAACAAGAATGGTTTCAAATTCTCGTGGAAAAAAATTATATGAGCTCAGTATTGTCAATGTATAGTGTTTGCATTGTCACACAATTTGTTGACTTGAAACTTTTTTGAAATCATCGAATGACATCCCCCGCTCTTGGGTAGATCGGGAGATAGTGTCAGACTTTTACTGACTAAAATACCACTCCTGTTCTTTCGTTGCCTTTCGTACCGGGGCCGAATTGGCCGAATTGGCCCCAGCAGGGTTCAACCCTGCGGTTTGCTGGCAATTCCTTGAGGCGCGCGTGAACCGTCAGACGGCGAGCTACCCATTGCTTGCCTCTGCTAGCCTTACTGCTTCGCAGAAGAAAGTAACTGCCTGTCTATTTTTTTGAGGTGAGAAATCGTAAAAAAATTGACGGTACATTTGGGGCAGTGGTTGAGCGATTGACTGCTAAGCTTTAGGCTCAGGGTTCTATTCCCGCACGGAACAAATATTTGTATGGCCCCCAGATAGGTGTTCCGGGTCTGGGTGTCTTGGTGACTTTATATATTTGTGAACGCACTCACGATACGAAGTACGAAGTAATTCTTGAAGCGAGGTTTATTAAAAAAAAAAAAAAAACTCCCGCTCTGTGGTCCGAGAGCGCGTGTCCGAATTTACTGACTGAAACACACCTGTGTTCTTTAGTTGCCCTTTGAGTTCCAGGGCTACAGTACCTCCTTTGCACATCATTCACTACCCTTTCTATTCTATAATTCCATATACGTATTTATTAGGTACTTTACCTGTTTGCAGGAGTTGAATGTAGCTTGCATGTAATTCAAGCTCAGGTCGTATGTCAAGACGGTGATTTTATCATGTGTTACTGAAAAAAAAAAAAAAATGTCAGTTGAAAATCTCTATTACACATTTGAATAATTTTTAGAATCGATATCATATTATAAAGTATTGTTTAGAGTCAAGAAAAAGTGTTTCAATTCTTATAAATATAACATAAAAAACACTAAATAAAGATAAATGACAGACATATTTACAGACTCGTGGCGTTTAAATAGATTCAGCTAATAGCGAACGTTTTGAACGATGAATTAAATTATAAAGTTTATTTCGTATTTTTTTGTATAAATAATGCATTATTTTTTAGATATATTGGTACAAATCGCTTATAAAACCCATAATCTATGCGGATGGCAATAAATATGAACTTATTATTCATACTGTCAAATAGCCTATTAGGTACTGTAGTACAACTTAAGGTATTAGTTGTTCATTTTTAGTTTCTCTCATGCGCCCTTGGTCTACATTTCCCTAAAGCTGTTCGACTAGCTCTTAGGAGATACGTACAAACAGTGCTAGTCATAATAATCAGTTGATTAAGTATATAATCTATAGATACCTATAAATTAAATTGAAGTAACTGTAATATCACAATAGCAAAATATTATAAAAATATATGTATTCGATACCTATAAAAAAAATGTAATTTTTAAAATGTTTTGTCTCGCTGTTTGTTCCGGCTAATCTCCGAAATGGCTGGACCGATTTTAATAGTACATTCACCGGTAGGTTGCTGACGTTATAAGGAGTAGCTTAAGATACTATTTTAGAAAAGGAAATTGAGGACCGCGCAAAAAACTCTTGAAATTTGAATAGCATTATGCTGTTTTACGAGTCTGACGTACCACAAAACGGGGAGAATAGAAACGCAGGGTGAATAGAAACAAAACTTTGGTTTTGTTTTTGACTTTGATACCTTATTGTGGGCTTGTAACAAAGCATCGACTTTTTAAAATATCAATTCATTAATAAATTGATACAGTTAAAAGCTGCAAAAAGTATTCAAATATCGTTAAAATACCCTTCGAAGTTTGTTTCTATTCACCCCAATTTTATTGTAGACGAAGTCGCGGGCACCAGATATTAAAGTAATAAAAATAAGCTTACCATTGAACTTCTCAGTTGACGAAGGAAACAAGAACTCGCTCTGGTTGGGCGCGCACGTCATCGCGCAGATATGCAGGAGGAAGTTGTCGAAGCAAGACGGACATCTTTGGAGGAAGTTCTCGGCGGGCAGGATCTTTGAGGCCAACCCGTCCAGCTGCTGGTCAGTGCAGCAGGAATAACCGCCCTCAGCTATCGCGGGACAGTACTTCCGGAGTGTCGCCTGGAAGAAAAATGAAAAAACATTGCGTAAGTTTAAAATAATAATATAATATTCCACAACTATCACACAACGCCGTCTAGTCTCAAGCTAAGCAGAGCTTGAGTACTAGACAACTGATAAGCATACTTATATATTTCTAAATACATACTATAGATAAATTACACCCAGACCCAGAACAAATTAATGATCGTGCTTATCACACAAACATTTGTCCTGGGTGGGAATCGAACCCACAACTTCTGGCATAGCAGTCAGGGCCACTTACCACTAGACCAACAGGCCAGTCAATAAAATAGATTTTGTCGCACTATGGCTCCATAGACCTCCCTTAAACCGCGTAATTATGCTAACGATGGTCAACGCGCTTGTGGAGGCCTGGATTGGACTTGTTTGCTGATGAATGGAAGACGATATTGTTAGAAAGTTTGCGCCTCTGTGAGAAGACAGAGTGAAAGGATTGACATATTTTTGTGTTATGGCTATTTTGCTGTAAAAGTAATGATAGCAAAGAGTTGGATAGCATCATCAGAAACAAAATATTAACAAACTAGCTTTTGCCAGTAGCTTCGCCCGCGTACATAAAATATAGCACTTATGGCACTCAGGAATAAAGCTGCTTTCTATCGATAAAAAATTTTTAGTAATCGGACCAGTACTTTCAGAGATTACGTCCTCAAACAAAAAAAAAAACTTTACCTCTTTATTTTATTAGTAGATTATTCTAATAGTGTAAAGTGTAGTTAAGACCGGGATGCACGTCTCACATATTTCTGTGTAGTTTTATACAGTGGCGTAGTCCCAAGGGCAAATGCGGCAAACCCCAAAAGGAATATTGTTTTTATTACGCAAATAAACTTAACAAACACCGAATTGTCACGACAGGCTAGTTTGAGAGTTTTTTTTTACATTTTTTTCCTTCCTTTTATAGTTTTTATATTATTTTTTGCCAGTTTGCTTTTTTATCAATGATACGACTAGTACGATGGGAGCTTAGCTGGTATTAAATTAACTTAGTTACTTTAACATAGCTAATTAAAATTAAGGTTTTGTCAAATATTTTTTGAATGCCACAGCTTCACAGATTGTCATAGTAAAGAAGGGTTTGACAAGTATTCAACTTCAAACTCATGTCAGGAGTTATATCCATGCTAATATTATAAATGTGAAAGTAATTGTCTGTTACGATTTCACGGTTAACTACTGAACCGATTTTCATTAAATTTGGTACAAGGAAGCTTAAACTCCAAGGATGCAAACATAGCCTTTTTATCCGTCTTCGACTTCACGTCCGCAATAACCACAGAAAAGATGAAAAATGTTAGAAAAGAAATACTTTCCGATTTGTACTACAACGAGTGTCGCCGCTTGTCTCCCACCCTTTAACTCAAACAGGCAATAAACCAATACGAACGCGCATTACGCAACTAACAGACCACACACTCATAGATCGCAAGTTTGCTATTGGTCGTGTGAATTATGATCGTGATCATATTTTGAGGCACTCCTGCCCCGCCCACAATGCCATTCTAACCTCTTTAATCTTTTCTGTGGCAATAACCAACATTTTTTTTTTCGCATCTTTAAATTTGGTTTCATTTTTTATTTTACTTAGTTTTATTTTATCTTTTCTTTTTACTCCAAGTACACTTCTCTCTATTGCATTTTGACATACAGTTATTTTATTATATAGTTTCTCGGTCAATGCCCATGTTTGACAGCCATATGTTAGACATGCGAAAAAAGTGTGTAAAACACTAAAGTGGAGATGGACAGGACATATGCTGAGGGAGACAAATGAGAAATGGACCAAAATAATTTCAGAGTGGTACCCCAGGGATGGCAAAAGAAGTAAAGGTCGACAAATAAAACGTTGGGAAGATGACATCAAAAGAATTGCCGGTTCAGAATGGATCAGAATCGCAAGAGACAGAGATAGGTGGAAATCTTTGGAGGAGGCCTTTGTCGAAGGACAAGCTGTTTCTAAAAACCGATCGTCAGCAATAAACGAAATATTGTAAAATATTTAAAAACAGTAATAAAGGCTTATATTATTATTAAACCAACATTTAAGCGGTCGAAGCCGCTAACAGAAGCTAGTTTCTTTATAAATCAATTATGCTAGTGTAAACTTACAGCCTTAGAAAATGCGGCTGAATATAGAAGTACTTACATAAGTAATCACCAGACAGGCAAGTTATTTTCGGTCAGTGCCCTGAACGAATACAGGTACAACAGTTGGAACTTTGAACTTAAAAGATTCGATCGTCATACAATGCCAGACGTCGGGCTACTCAATCAAATGCCTATATATAATAAGAATAAAAAAACTTTGAAGAACCTACAGAGAAATAGAGAATCGTGTGAGTAGATAAGATAATCGTAGTTGTGCCAAAATTGTATCAATGAAGAAGGACAAATAAGCATTAGCAGAATTGTCGACACAAAGAAAGTAAACCACTATAAACTATTGTTTTACTTACTAAAAAATAAATTAATAAAACAATATCTGAATTAAATTAATAATTAACATATTTCTACTCGATAATCTTTTAAAAGTAAGGTATTCAAACCGAATTTGTGAAATAAATACACCTTTACATGATCTAACGTCTGTAAACGTACATACATAATAAATAATAATAATAATGGTAAACGATACTTTAAAAGAGTTCTGAGTATACATGTAGATGGATGGAGAGGGAGAGGAAGGCCGAAAAAAAGATGGATGGATTGTGTGAGAAGTGATATGAAAGAAAAGGGAGTTAGTGATAGTTTGACGGGTGACAGGACAGAATGGAAGAAGAAAACGTGTTGCGCCGACCCCAAGTAATATGGGATAAGGGCAGGAAGAAGAAGAAGAATGGTAAACGATACATTATAGGAAATTTTGTTTCTTTGCCAATATTTACCTAAACAACAGAAAAGCATTAGAAACTGGCTGCTAGTATAAACAAGTCTACCGTTTGTGAAGTTTACAAAGGAAGGTGTGGAAACGCCCACGCTTGCGGCAAGCGACGGGCGGATTTGTTAAAGGTCATTCGACTCACCCTTAGAACAGCATAGGTACTTAAAATAATGAATACAAATAAAATTAAAATGGGAAACTGACTTCAATTGTTTTTTTAGTAGACTTCTGGTTCATCGTCGACCACATCATCGCTTACCATCAGGTGGTCAAACGCAAGCCTATCAATGTTAAAAAAAAAAATGAAAACCAGGAGTAAGTTCCTCTATCGTGGGTGCGTTCACAAATATGTTAACTCATATACCTACATAAGACACCCAGACACCAACAGTAGCTTTATCGCTGTCTAGATTTCAATTTAAATGTTTTAAAGCTAAATATGATTATTTTCTGTGTACATACATTTTAAAGACTTGGGTCAAACTTCAAGGTGCTCCCACACCGGGAGCATTAGCGTGTAATGTAACATGATAGATTCAACTTTGAGCATTAGCTTTTAATAGATTCCATAATGTCAGAGGAAGCGGATTGATATATGGCGAATTTATGTTACAAGTTTTATCAAGATATTACAAGGTGCATAGTAATGCTCCGCTTTCCTTCACTGATGTAATGCTCAAATCTGTAACGTTACATTACACGCAACCTTTATAGTAAAGGTTTTAAAACTGATAGCAAACTCAGCATCATCATAAAATCAGCTAATTGAAAATCAATTTATAGGCTATAATGTAAGATAAGGATCACAATACAAAAGCAAATCGCGTCATACATAAATACATTATCGAATCGATTCCCAACTCGTTATCAGGCGATACGTGATCAAAGAGACTCATTGTTTGTACAGCAGTCAATCTAAACTTACTACTCTAGCTACTAACTAACCGTGACTGTAAGGTTATCGGCAGGTCTGCAAGCTTTGAACGTAGAATGAATCACTATATCGTCGAGAATAAAGCTAGTTTGTTGGAAGACATTTGCGGTACTGCTGCGATAAGATAATCCAGTCATGTTATAAAAAACACAATTGATGGATTTATTTTTTATTTTTCGTTGTTTAAAGTGATTTAATTACCCATTAAAAATAATTAATTAAATTATGTATTTATTGCAGCTTGGAAGACATATATAAAAAAAAACTGATGAAAAAGAACAACAATTACAAGTACTATTGGCTTGCCGTGCATAAAATGAAGATACCCGCAGGAGAATCAAGGTTGCCGACATAGCACGAAGAATCGCCAAGTGGGAATGGGCAGGGCTCGAAGGCCTCCTACAAGGTGGACCGATGACCCGATGAAGGAAGTCGGAATCCGATGAATGCGGAACGCGCAGGATCGTTCATTGTGGTGTCCCTTGTGGGAGGCCTATGTCCAACAGTGGACGTCTATAAGCTGAAATGATGATGATGATGATGATGATGATAATGATGATGATGATTGGCTTGCCATGCATAATACATGTCCTTCTTAGTGAAAACAACATGCTACGAATAAAAGTCGGAAGGCACGATCAATAAAACTTTCATTAAGCCCCTAATTAAATGTATTGAAAAGAATAACAACAATGAAATAGTTTTTTTTTATATCAACAGTCACTGAATTATCAGTATGAAACAACAAACAAACGTAGCTGTACACATTCATTGTGCGTGCAACTAAGGAGTGGAATTCCTTGCCGGAGTCTGTTTTTCCTGATAGCTACAACCCGGGAATCTTTACGTCGAGAGTGAATAGGTTTTTTCTAGGTGAGCGCGTTCCATTATCGACCGCATCATCGCTTTCCATCAGGTGAGATGACGGTCAAGCGCGAACCTATCATCAATAAAAAAAAAGCTGTACGAAAAACGCAAACATTGTGTGAAAAACACATTGCGTAAGCATCTGTGATCAATACTATCATATCGTCACTTCATGAAGACACTTGTATGCGCTGAAAACAGTCGCTAACCAAAATAAACATTGCACATATTATTATGTACATTTTTACCACCTAAGCACGTTGTACGAGCACGAGGCAATAATGGCAATCGTGACGTCACTATTCGGGAGTCCATTCGCAAGCTTGCTGCCGTTAATTAAAACTCGGTTTCCTCGGCTTTCGCTTGTTGCCAACACGTAGATAATCCGCTTTGTTCCGTCCATACAGTCTGCTCGGCAAATTCAATGAAATTGTTCAATCCAATTTAGAGATACGTGTGAAAACGAAACAGAACTGTTTGTTTAAACACTACGTTTCAGCTCATTCACTGAGTACTGGGGCTCACATTGGGAAAATACAAGCATTCATCTAAGTAAAACTGTAATACGTTTCTCAAGAAAGCATTTTGTTCTTTTCAGAAGCTTCCACATTATTCCCACTCAAAGAAAAGTCGATCAAACAATGTTATTTCCAATTCACTGAAAAAGTTTTCCCAACATTTTATGACAGAAAGCAATTTATCGTGAAAATTATGCCTTTTGGGGCCATCGACCTCCTCCATCGAATAATGTGGCTCGCCACACCTGCGCCCCGAATATATTGCCACAAATGGCCTACAAAAACAATCCAAAAAAAATACGCTTGCGATGGGAGCAATGTACCTACATTCATAAATGGATGCTACTAATATACACAAACTACAAGCATACTGCAAGTATAGCAAGCAATTGATAAAAAAAAGTATAAAGTAATAATAACGACACAAGGCCCTAGCCACCACCCTAGCTCCCGAGCAGTGCTATAAAATAGTGACTTTCTGAAACCTATTCCTCGGTAACAGCTAGGTCAATAGGTTTGAAAAAAATATGTTTATTAGATTCATGTAGAACATTATCAATATAGATTTTTTCCTATGACATTATGATATTGTAGCCAAAAAAATAACATGATATTTTATCGCTTGTTTTCCCTACTCCTTTGCTCTCTCCTTTCCATTTGGCTTTGATCTAGAGAAATATTTTTACACAAAAAAATGCTGAATAAGTGTTCTTCAAAAGGTTTTATTATTATTATATTACATATATTACTTCTAGGCAACCGTGCTCCATCGTCGACCACAGCATCGCTTGCCATCAGGTGAGATGGTGGTCAAACGCGAGCCTATCAATAATAATAAAATAAAAACTATTTCTAGTATGACTATCAGACTTTATTTCTAATTAATTATAGTGAATCAGTCCACTTCATTATTCGAGGAAAACTTAATGAATAGTAGATAAGTTCTTATCTTATAGTCGATGATACATTTAAAACGAGTTCAACATTGATTCAGAGCCTGGGATTTGTTAATTAGGTATAAAATTATGATAATACCTAATTAATGAAAACATCAAGGCGCAACTGAATTAATTTAATGAATTTTCAAATAGACTAATAACAGAAAAGATGATTAATTTGAAAATCGATTGGAGATCATGATGATTAATAAGATATCTTTCTGAATTTATGAATAAAACTAATAAAAGTTAGGTGTATAAATTAATTTAAAAGATTAAAATAATATTGATAATATAATCAAATAAGTTTATACTTAAATATAGTTTACCTCAAACATTAATTAACAGTGACACGGAAACCACGGTCCTTAAATTATAATAGTCTGATTTCTCACAGTATAAATATTGGGTATTTTCCAAGAAAAATAAAGTTATATGTATGTACTCGTATATTTTTTGTTTCAGAGTATGATATGAGCACAATAATTTTGGTACTGTTAGAAACTCTTTTGTTTATCACTAACACTAGGATTAAGTAGTTTACTAAATCATAAAGATTTCATTTCAATAGACAGTGATATGAGCGGTATGCATTTAATGCGATACGCAACGTGACCAAGAATGTACAATGATCATGTTTCAACAGTGAGCATTAGCCTAATCTAGTAGCAATATAATATTATTGCCAGAGTAGCTCATATATGTATACATATCCCAGAGTAGCGTATATAATACAGGGGGTAAAGGAAATAGAAGATAATATTAATAAAAGATAAAAGATATTATTAATAAAAGATATTATTTCAAATACTGCGCCTGTCCATAAAAATTAACAATTTTGTTCAAGAACGTCATAGTCAATTGCGAAAATAAAGAAGATAGGACCTTCTACGCTAACTTTGATCAGCAGATGACAACTTGGTAAGAAAGTCCCTTTAATTTTTGTAAGTACATAATCTTCATCTTCCGTAAAAAAAGTTATTTATTTAAATGAACAAAAGCAGTACTTATCTAAAATAAGACTACTTATTTCGGTGACACCGGGTATACTTCGAATATCTAATGTCAAATAATAATCTAGAACAGTATCGTTAGAATTTAGAATAGACGCCACTCGTGACGAATTGTGTAATGTAATATACCTATATCGCGTATATTAAATAAAACCCTGCCAGATAACAATATACCTAAATAACTACGTACTACAGTTATGACGCTTTCGGTATTTATATCATGAAATTCTCCAATCCAAAACAGTACATAGAAGTTGTAAAAAAGAGATACGCATTATGGCTAGCTGGAACTGGCAGCTTCGTTTCATTCGTTTTATTTCGATTGCACAAGATCCGTGCATTTCTTAATTCATCTTTATAAAGAGATGTTTGTTGATTCAAGATTCAAAGGTTTTTATTTCAAATAAACTATTTACAGGCACTTTTGAAATGTCAAGAAGTCAGTCAGAAAAGCGATGCTGATTGCACATTCCAAAGCGTACATCTCTAAAGAGAAGAATGTGCAAGAAACTCCATGGAAACTCTTTTCAATCGTTGTTACAAACATCTACAAATATATAAAAACGAATCCCTATTTCCCTTGATCACGCCATCAGGCGTGAACCGCTGGACTGATTTCGCTAATTCTTTTTTTGTAGTTTGTTATTGTCAGAAGGTACTTATGAAAAAAAAAATTAATTTACTTGAACTATCGGGCTGATAAAAGAGAAAAAATGCAACTAACTTTAATGAATAGGCAGCAAGAAAAAATAAGATTCAAATAAGACAAATAAGAGAGCCAAACAGCTTTCTATCGGCTAAACAATTATCGTAATCGAATCATTGCCTTCACAGATTACCTTTTACAAATAAATGAAACAACAAGCAATTTTATCTCTTTACTAAAAAAACATTGTAAGTTGGTAAATCTATTGTAAAAAAAAAAACGCATTCTCAAGGAGAAATAATATGTATATGTTTGTCTAGATAGACCGATGACCTATCAGTCATTTTTTTTTGGGGTGGGTTTTCATCAAATAGCTTTTCCCCCTCTAGGTGAAGCGAGAAGAAGTGTCAGACTTTTACTGACTAAAACCTACTTGTTGTCTTTTAGTTGCCCTTTCCATTCCAAGGCCTCAATAACTCTTCCAAACAATCCCTCAGTCCTAACGACGCGCGACGTAACTACCCTGAGGGTCCCATCCTGTTTACCATCCCTTCAACTAACAAACTAATAAAACCCTTTAAACCACTAGTCTATATTACGCCATTGTTATATAGTTAAGCATCTTACATAACTGTGAAGCAAGCTATGATGTTGATGGCAACCGGTGACACCTAACAACAACGGGCTTTAAGATTTCAACATACAACAGAGACATTCTAGAATAGTCGCCATTTTGTTTTGCATTTAAAATGATTAAATACTAAAACTAGGTAATTAGCGTGTCGTTTTCAAATTTAAGAGTTAGATTTTTTAGGTTTTATTAAAATTAAAACACTTTTTCACGTTTGGCTGTCTTTAAATTAAGAAAAATCTTCTAAACCAAATGGTTTTTGTTTTACGTCTCGTTTTCCTAATTGCTCGTATTTACATACTAACTCTAACCAGTTTTTAGTGGAGTATTCTCTGAGCATGTTTTCCGGAAAATATTTCGTCTGCGTGGCGTTTCTCGAGACTCGTATGAAAACATTAGTAAACTCGTTAGTTTTGGCCTTGGTGTAGCCTTCACCTGTAAGCCGCTAGTAACATTAAATAGAAAATGGGTTTCCTGTAATCTTGACCCAATACTACTTCAAGTGTTTTCCCGACAAGCATAGCAATATACATAACTAATGACCCGTCCAGTTTCGCACGTAAATTATACACAATAACCTTTCTCGTTTATTGCTCTTTCTAGTGGAAACCACCCCTTTTTTTTTTTTTTTTTTTTATGGTGGGAAAAAATCATGCATTGACATCCCCCGCTCTTGGGCGGAGCGGGAGATAGTGTCAGACTCTTACTGACTAAAAGACCCACCCCGTTCCTTCTAGCCTTCATACCGGGGCTCGAGCGCCCTTTCGGATAACCCTGGCCCCAGTAGGCTTCGACCCGGCTGGGTCCCTGCTGTTGCTGACAACTCCTTGAGGCGCGCGGGAACAGTGCGCGCCGTCGACGACTTGGGCTTGGTCCGGACAGTTACCGGACTGCCGGACAGCGAACTACCCATTGCTCACTGTCCGCAAGCCCGCGCCTACGGTGGCCGGAAATCGGGATCAGAATCCCGGCGGCGGCGGCGGAGGCGATAACGCCGTTGCCTGATGCGTTCGGCCTCCTCCTTTGCGAGCATTACTGCTTCGCAGAAGTCGGCGACCGCCTGCCACTCCTCCTCGCTCCGGACCATGGCCTCAACCAAGGCCCGGCGCGAGAGGTCTCCGCCGCCGATCGCCCCCACGAGGGCACGGCGATGCTCCGCCCAAGCAGGGCACACCTCGACTGTGTGCTCCACCGTGTCCTCCGGGCATTCCGCACAGTGGCGACACCCGGGCGTCACTTCCGCACGAATCCGGTGCAGGAAACTCCCGAACGAACCATGTCCGGTAAGGACCTGCGTCATGCGGAAGGTAAGGACGCCGTGAGGTCTTTCCAGCCACGCCTCAAAGAGGGGACTTACCGCCACGACTGTGGCGTGCCCAGCACTGGGTTGCGATAGTCGTTGACGCCATTTCACCATAAGATCCCGCCGGAGCTCTGTCCGCCATGCCGTGACCTGTCGCGGCAGCGGACTTTCACCCCGGCGTTGCATCTCCACGCGCATATCGTGCATGTGTGCAAGGACTGTTGCCTCCAGATCCCACGGTGGTAGGCCAGCCAGAAGGCTCGCCGCTTCGCGGGAGACCGTGCAGTATCCGCGCACCATCCTTATCGCCATGACCCTCTGGCAGGCGTTCAGTATGGCAGTGGAAACCACCCCTGGTTTTTATTTAAGAAAACAGCCTTGAGCGCAGCGCTGGCCGCAGTGACGAGTCGAGAGTGCAGTACATTTAATTAACAATCCAATGTAAAAGTGCGTTACGTTGTTAATCCAATGTACTGCGCTCTCGACTCGTCGCTGCGGCCAGCGCTGCGCTCAAGGCTGTTTTCTTAGAGAATAGCACCCTAGATCAAAATCCGATGCATGGTTTAGGAGTTAGGAGTAAACAGACGCAATTTTGTTTTATACGTAGACATTAATCGTGTATGTGTGAACGCAATATGTAACCAAGATTATATGCAATTCATAATATGATTTAAAAGAGTGTCCATGGTGTTTCTTGCAATTTCTTCTCCATAGAGATCTACGCTTTGGAACGTGCAACTTAGCTTTACTTTTCTTGGACTAACCGACATTTGACTATTCAAAAGTGACTGCTTATGGTCTTTTTGAAATGGATGTTTTTGATTTTGATTTTGCAACTACGATACAAGAGTAAGTAATTCATAGGGTTTTCTTTTTGCGTAAGTCAACGATTTTTTTTATTAAATGGCGGGATAGCCCCTCATGCAGAAAATTTCAAAATGCAAATAACGCGTTCCGCTTGCGTATTCCACGCATTACAATAATACTTGTATGAAATGGACATTTGCGGGGGAGGGGGGGGTCACGCTTGCGAAGCTATGCGCATGCGTGATTAAAACCGCACGATATTAAAAACACCCCTTTCTGATGAATATATATATATTTTTTTTAATTGAGATAAACTAGTGCTTGACTGCGATCCCACCTGATGGTAAGTAGCGATGCAATCTTTGATGGTGAGGCGCCCTATTAAGATTTCAGGTAACATGTGTGAATAGTCAAAATAATTATGTTATTCGGAGTACCAAGAATTCAAATGTGGTGATTCCCGATAGACACCTGCGTCTTATCATCTTATCAGTATTACAGCTGTTATGAATTGCTAGTAAGTGTTTTTATTATTATTCTTATGATAAAGTCGTGATAAACACACCTATTTTTATATAGGTCGTAAAAGATACTTAGGCCCGGCGCCCACTATCGGTGGGCATCGGTGCGGCTCGGTAGAGCTCGAGCGCTTTACGCCGGCTTCGGGCGGCTTTGGGCGCCTTAGAGCTGCGTCGGGCGACTTCGGGCGGCTTTGGGCGCCTGAGAGCTGCCTCGGCAGTCGTAAACACGCCTAAGGACGCCGTAGCTGATTTTGGGTAGCCTAAGAATAGTTCTGGCTGCAGAAACATCGCAGAGCAGTCACTCGTAACGTTCCGTGAAAACAGTTATGTGTGTGTATTTATAATGGTGGATTGGGACTTAGTTCTCATTGTTCATCTTGCTGAAGAAGAAGAGAAACTTGGAGCCTTAAGACAGAGTATTAGGACATTTTTATTAGTATTTTGGTTAAAAAAAAAATGCTAATAACAGTTTTCTTTACGAATGTACATGCGCAGAAGTTCGCAGAGCCTATGTTCAGGACTGCCAAGTTATTTTGCGTCTACTTGTACGATACGATAATGAAGGCACGTGCGGTGATCGAAATGACTGTTCTGCGACGTGTCTGATCCGAAAATGCCACCCGAGCTACCCGAAGACCGCCTCGGCATCCTTAGCCATGCTTACGGCTGCCGAGGCCACCCGAAGTCGCCCGACGGAGCTCTAAGGCGCCCTAAGCCGCTCGAAGCCGGCGTAAAGCGCTCGAGCTGTACCGAGCCGCACCGATGCCCACCGATAGTGGGCGCCGGGCCTTACAGGCAATTACGTTATTTTTTAAGAAAAATTGTTGCTTCACACAAAATCCTAGGGATGATTTTTGTATCGTGGTTGCGTTTAAACAGGATTGTTTTGAAAAATATACAATTTAACATTGTAGGTACTTATCATTCATCATCATCATCATCATCATCATATCAGCCGAAAGGCGTCCACTGTTGGACATAGGCCTCCCGGCTGATCGGTCCGGTACTTATGATTATGATAATGATTTACTAATGGTTTACTGCAAAAGTCATCCATAAAGATCCAAGTCGATTAAAACATAAAAAAATGCGGATATGAATTCGACCGTGCGTAAAGTATAAATCATACAATTCGAAGTGAGGAAATATAGCTATTGAACTGGTTTCCCTAAATGCTATAATAATATAGTGGTCTCATATACCTACATATTTAAATAATACGAAGTATTAATTAATATCCGATATTAATTACTTTGTGGTATATTTCCCTAAAGAATCCGAGCTTTGCGCGTAAATTGACCACAAAACACAATGTTATCTTCGTACGGAAAATATTCAGTGCATCACAATAGTAATGTGCGTCAGCGCAGGACTATGAACTCACTGGGCGTTGCGGTCTGATGTCATAACCTACCATCCATTGCTCTGTTTGTATACAAGAAGCTCATCAGAACAGTAAACTATTAAATGATGCATGATGGTCAGTGTTCTTCCGATTCGTTTAAATAATAGGCTTTACAAAACGGAATGCGTTACATAGACAGCGCATTTTTATTTTTAGGTGTGTCAAACAACTTTTGCCGCTCTGGGTAAGGCAACTTTTACAGTCTAAAAGATACCCGAGACCCCAATAACGAGCGATCCATTATACGACCTAAACTGAACTGTTAAAGGGATTAAGCTTTATGTATAGGGTGTATAGACCAATCCCTCTTTCTCGCTCGCACGCCTGACATCATAACACGTCATGGTAAGGTCCTTGAGTTCCTTATTTACCTTTACATTACGTTACGGTTACCGGCTCTTGAGCCACCTTTTCGAACAATACCGCAGCACTGGCAGGAATCATAGACAACACATGTGTTTTATAAGCTAAATGTAAACGCATGTGCTGTCTCATGCTGCTGCTGTCAATGTATGTACCTAAAAGGCTGACCACATTAACTAAATAAACACTATACATATAGGTACCTATTTACCGGGAAAATATGTTTGGCGTTTCTAGTAGGAATTCCCAGAGTATTTTTGTCTTTCCTCTTTGTAAATTAATGGAACTGCTAGTGACTATATGAGATGACGTCAGTGTTCGTAATTTAAGCTCAGAAATCCTTACAGGCCTTATAATTCTCTAATATAATACCTGATTAAGCTTAAAATGCAACAGTTCTAAAATATGGCTAGTTCTAAGAATATCCTAAAAGGATAATAATATCTTGTGGTTTACTAACCTTATGCATATGAAACATGGTTGAGATTTTGAAGCCATTAAAATTCGTGTCGGACGTGTTTCTATGAAAGCCCCGCCAAGGTCGTATCGACCAAGGCTCGACGGTATTTCAAACTAACCTAGACACCACGTTCAGGGTCACAAGACTCACAGTCCCGGGGCCACCAGCTCTAATTTCCAACTGCCATGTAAAACAGCACGCGATAAAACGTAGTCCTAGAATGTTTTGTTATCAAGCTTTGTCGTCTGGGGATTAACTTTTCTCGATAAGCTCTATACAAAATTGTCATTACATCCCTTAGCAACAGGGGATCCTTCGTACTTAAGAGGACTACATGAACATTAACAAGACATGCGCGAAGACATGATGCTTGCAAATATGAAGCATTTTAGCGAATTACTAAAAATCTACAGATTTGATTATAAAATTAAAACGGTACAACGGTAAAACATTACTTGTAGAATAATATCAAAAACAATCATAATGATTGCATGTTTATTAGTCCGGTTTTTAATTAATAAATGAAAATAATTTTTAGAGGCATCTTTGTAATTTTTTCTATAGTACTGAATTAGCCATAATTGAGAAGGTTCTTTTCAAAACTTGACTATTCCATTTTCGATAAAACTAACAGTTTATTCCCCTTTAAAATGACATTACCCAAAAAACTATTTTCTCAGATTGTGAACACAAAAAGTGGAATAGTCAAGTTTTGAAAAGAACTTCCTCAATTATTATGTTTTGAACACACTTTTTATGTAGCATTTATCCTGACATATGTACCTATAACATATATTTTTCTGTGGATTACATACTTTTGTGTATTATAAAACTGGCGACTAACTCCTGTAGTCCTCTTAAGCCTGCTGAAGATTTGTCATCATTTGCTATTTATTCAAGACACGTTTCTTTTGTTAAAGCCTCCTCGCTCCTCCGTCTTCCTTCATGTATCGATCGACTTTCGTAATGGGGATCTTATTTACTTTCAGGACCTAGTAAAGTAATACACAAACGACTGGCCTGTTGGTCTAGTGGTTAGTGGCCCTGACTGCTATGCCAGAGGTCGTGGATTCGATTCCTACCCAAGACAAATATTTGTGTGATGAGCATGATCATTTTTTGTGTCTGGGTGTAATTTATCATGTATGTATTTAGAAATATATAAGTTTGTTTATCAGTTGTCTAGTACTCATAATACAAGCTCTGCTTAGCTTGAGACTAGACGGCGTTGTGTGATAGTTGTGGAAAATTATATTATTTCATGACTGTACGGTATAACATACAGTCAAGTATAGGACTATAGGAGTCTACCATCGTTCACCAAGTCAGTGATTACGGTATCGATTTCATATTACGCCGTGGTCGTCGCTCATGCATAATAAACCAATACCACTTTATATTATACGTTTTAGTATATTAATACCATCCACCTGATTAACTTTCACCGTTCGTGTGCCTAAGTGTTGGTACATTCGTTTCTTGATCAAAGTGAGCGATAGAGAAAAAGTCGCGTATTTCAAGTATTCATATCTTATCTATAGATGTCAAGTACGTGCGTTTCGAAAGTGCTTCAAATTTATTGTTTACGAGTAAGGTAGATGACCTAGCAAGGTTATCAATTAAAAACTGATGATATTCAATGCTGTTTAAATGCTAATTCAGATTAAGGCATAAATTGCCAAATTAAATCAAAGTATCGTGTATTTCCTGATGTTCATCACGTGTTATTGTAACTCATTAAATATAACCACTAAACATTTTTTTTCATGCTTCCTGTACAGACAAAATCTATTTTTGGTGTTAACGTTATTTGAAAAGCGGAAAGAATATTTATAAAACAATCAACTATAATTTACTTATAATGTAAAGGTACTCAACTTGAAATAATATAGAAGATAATATTTAGATATCTCATTACGTGTACAGCCAAAATTATACCTACTTTATAACGAATCATGGTGCTATTAACCAAATATCGAATAATTTTACGATATTATCACAAAAAATGATTGCTATCTCTACTTCCTGTAAATCTATCATCAATGTGTATCCTGAGAACTTTACCATGAACATAACAGTAAAGATTAATTATAAACTAATTTGACTGGCCTGTTGGGTCTAGTGGTTAGTGGCCCTGACTGCTTAGCCGGAGGTCGTGAGTTCAATTTCCACCCAAGACAAATGTTTGTGTGATAAGCACTATCATTAATTTGGTCTGTGTCTGGGTGTAATTTACCTATAATATGTAAGTATTTAGAAATAATTATATAAATTTGAATGTTTATAAGTTATCTAATACTCACACCACAAGCTTTGCTTAGTTTGGGACTAGAAGACGTTGTGTGAAAGTTATGTAAAAAAAAAGCAATTGAAGTGAGAAAACTGGGCATCCATTACATACAAAGTTTCCTCTGTGCCTTCCAGCTGTTATTCGAACATGTTTTTTTTTCTTTAACAGTCTTTACGAATAATTAAAGGTAAGAAAAACCGATAATAGTCTTGCCAAAGGGTATCACGAAACCCAGTTACTGGGCTATATAATTTAGTTATACAGTTGTTCCATATAAAATACTGGTATTCAGCTGTATCCAGCCAGTTAAACTGGAAGCCGAACCCAACATACTTGGGAAAGGCAGGGCAGATTAATTAAGTACCTAATCCTATAAGTAAATTAGTCGCGAAAATTATTAGATAACGCCTCATCATTAAAGGCAGCAGTTATTTTTGTAAGGCGAGAGTTATAGACCTTCAATGACCAAGTAACAGATAAAAAATGTAACCATAAAAAAACAACAAGAATTCCTTGAAAACACAGGAAAAGTCTATCAAAGAGTTGCGAACCTGCCTTGGTAAGTATTACCTTACCACTATTTGTGTACCGAGATCAAATATCTGCATGACAGTGTGTCAGCCAAGTTCGCAAAGCATTTAGAGACACTTCCGACAACATTAACTCAACTTGAACTACATACAAATGTTATGTTTCTTTGCTCTCTATAAATCAAGATTATTTTTCTACTCAATACAACTGGCAAGACGAAACACATTTGATTTAATTTATAATAAAGCCAAAAATTTAGGTTGAAAAAAAACTTGACAAGTCGCACTATTTTGCAGCAAAAAGACACTTCTACCGAAACAACTGGAGAACGTACGAGGTACAATGACAGAAGCTTCGAGAGAATATGGTGCATAATTAGATCTAAAATTTCTTAAACCTTTCGAATACCGTAATTAGAGAAGGCAATGAAAGCGAACGTCGGCGCTCGCATGGGGTTTAATTAATTTATTAAACTAAAACTAAAGAACTTGGCATTCTTTCACACTGATGTTTTGAGTGGTTATTTATATACGGATGTACACTAACTAAAGTAAATAGGCGGCTAGTTCTACCTGTTGGATGGGTTGTCATAAACATAATTTTACTATCCGGAAGACAAATAGCCTCTGTTAGTACGACTACTCCACCAAGTTGTTCTTGATGTCAAGTTCATTGCAAAAGCGTAAAAAAACCCGCAGGCCTTTAAGCAAGAATAAAAAATAGACCCAACAGAATCGGGCACAGTGCTCCACTTACTTTCGGTATAAAACATTGCAGCCCTCTGCGGAATACAAATTGTTTGTGAAGAACGATCGATACGACCAAACGAGATAAGGTTGTCTGAAGGTCGAATATCAGTTTCAGCTCGTAGGACCCTAAAAGGTTTTATAGGTGGACTGTAATAAAAGCATTCCAACACTTTCTGACCAAATGGCGACGGTTACCGAGAAATGAATACTGAACACCGATAAAATAATAAAAGCGTGTTATGAGAAAGACATTATCTGATGTAATGTAACCATATATCGTTTCGGTATTGTGAATAATGAAAAACAATTGACATTATTGGCATACAATCGTGTGAAATGGCACGAAGTGGAATATATTGGCTTTGTTTAGCCTTTATATCCGACGCGCCGTTTGATTTGTTTTATGAGATGATACTTCTGTTTCGCATCACCTTGATATTCCCTTTACTCAGAATCAGAAATGTTTGGTAAGCCTGGCTATTTTAGCAACTTGATTCTAGTTGATTGTTTACTAGTTTGTTCTGCTAGCGGCTTCGCCTACGTGTAAGTTGAAAATTATTATGTGACCTAGTAATAAAGTATCATTCATTTTAAAATCGGTGAAATAATTATTGAGTTCACCGACTTTAAAAATTACAAATCTTTCCTGTTTATAATATTAGTATAGATATGGGATTTAGAGTCAATTAAAATCGATTATGTCAAATTAAGAACGTTAATTAACATAGAAACATAGATAACTCTAGAACTATTTGAGACGCAAGCATTTCAATTATATACTCAAATCGTTTACAACGCTGATCATTTGCCGCCAATTTACTCCCATTAGTTGTCGTGTTACCAACCAAGTACCACGAGAGCGACTTTGTTATGATCCTAAGAAAATTTTTAAGACTAAGAACGAAGCAACGTCAGAAATTGAACCACAGAGAAAGTGCAAACTTTCACTGAAGGTTGACTCGTCAGTTTCGTCGAAGTAATCGTAAATACGTCATCCTGGGGCCTTACCATGACGTGTTAAAATATCAAGCGTGCAAGCGAGAAAGAGGAATGGAGCTATACTGTATAGCACCATTTGTATAGTGTATAGCCTATACACCCTTTAAAGCTTCATCCTTTTAACAGTTCACCTTGGGTCATCAAATGAATCGCGTTAAGAGCTCCTAGTATTATATTATATATTATAGTCATAAGGAACACTATGCTAATATTTTTTGCTATGCTATTATAATTTATGACAGGCAAGGAAGTAAAGTATTGATTTAGTTCAAATACTCCGCCATATAACACGTTCATGATATTCGGAAGTTATTCGTAATTTTTGTTAGTTGATTCGTCACTAGGAAGCTAACTTTATCACGAGGCAATTAATGATAATCATTTTTACAATCAATCCTCTCATCTCAAAAACAAATTGTAGCTTTCTCATTAAAGAAACTCTTAGAACTTTCGTTTCTGTAACATCTTTGTAACTTTCCGATCGATGCAATACGAACAGGACCGGTCTTTGTGGTGACACTTGGAGCAGTGCAGAAATGGACGACGTTCGGCTGAAAGGATTAGTCACTTTCCTATTCAAAGACAACTTTATTTTCCAGCAGCCAAACCTGATATCGGAGGGTGAATTTAAGACAAACTAACTAGATGGCTTCACTGCTTCAGATATAATATCTTCCTTAATTGTTTGTATTGCATTTACATAATACTATGGATAGGCTCGCGTTTGACCACTATCTCACCTGATGGAAAGCGATAATGTGGCCGACGATGGAGCACGCTTGCCTAGAAGCAACCTATTCACTCTTGAATTAAAGGCCCCTAAGTTGTAGCTATCAGGAAACACAGACTCCGGCAGGGAATTCCAATCCTTAGCTGTACGCATAAATTATGTGTTCCCAAAACGTTTGTAGCTACGTTTAGAAGTCTTTGAAATCCTCGTCTTTTCTCTACTATAATATGGGCATATTATACACCTAAATTTTCCTCATGAATCACTCTGTTACATTGGCGAAAACCGCATGAGAATCTGTCCAGTAGTTTTTGCATAGACAGACAGACGCGATGGAGGGATGAGTGAGCCACTCATATCATGATGTTTGTCTTTCATACAGACGTGTACGCGAATCGCCAACAAAAACATTGGTAGAAACATTCGTACGCATGTTTTGAGACAATAGTCATTCGCGAATTTGGCATCATTTCGAAACAATTATCAAGCGACACCACATCTTACAACCCGTTTTATAAGTTTCAGCATAATTCCGTGTTTTTGTCTTGTCATGTCATGATTTTGATGGAAGTAGTTTGTGACGTCAATTCGCTACAAATGATTTAATCTTATCTATTATTGTCTACTATGATGGGCACAAATAAACCATTTACAATGACTAATTTAACCTGAAGCACACAGAGGTAGAAACACTTTCCTTACTGGTTGTTTAGTTAGGGTTTTTATTATTTTTATAAGAATCTCGTTACTAACATTATATGGGCATTATTTTGTCTGAAATAAATGTTTTATATTTCTTATTTTATTAATAAAGCTTTTTTAAATGGGTTATCACAAATCATCCAATAACTTCTCCCGCTCTAGGGCGGATCGGGAGGGCGTGTCAGACTTTTACTAAAAACCATTTCTATGTTCCTTCTTTTCCTTCGTTCTAGGCCCCCGGTGTTCCCTTTTGCACAACCCATGCTTATTAATAAAGCTATTTTACCAATCTATGAATCGGAATATTCTTTTGGTAAATTTTGTAAATTCCTAACTACTTAGCTTTTAATATATTTAAATCTCGTCGTTCATGAGATGTCGAACTGTTGTCATCATTTATAATTTCTGACACGTCAACTATGACTTAGCAATATTATTTAAAATGCCATTTATATTAAAATTATAGGTTCGATTTGTCCTCAGATCCAACCTTCAGTTTGGAAATAAACAAATTTTTTTTTTAAATAAACTCAATTTTAACATAATATTAAAATTGTCAATTAGATTTCCTGCGATCTGTCTCATAGTTCTTGCGTCTAATTGACAGGTATATCCCGTTGAAGATTCATATCTGCGCAAAATGTTAAATAACTCACTAATTATTATTTATTACTAGTTCCTTTGTGGACAAAATTCTCACAGGAAATAAGCATAATTTATTATCTATTTTAGGAGCCTTTGTCCTTCGTTCAAAATGTTATCTGCGTGACGTGGTCATCTTCAGTTCCAAGTACAATGCCGTTGATAAGCTGCTCATAAACATTCGATATTTATTGTATGACGTCACAATCAATTTGTTACCTGAATTGATTCAGTGTTTAAAATATCAACAATATTTAGTCATGAAACGTTAAATATGTTTTGTAATCTTTATATCTGGAAAGACCCATCTCGTCATAGAAATATTTGCGATAAACTGTTTCACGGAAACTTGGCTTAAGCCGCACCGAATCGCACTTTCCTGTTTCTATCCTTTTCTGTCACTTAGAACTGTAATTTAAGTACTAGATCGAGAAAGAGAGGTAATACGCAGTACGCAGCGGAATCGGCGAGGTGGTCGGCAACCAACAACGTCGTGAGTCGTGCTCAGACTATATCAGCAATGGCAACGACAACGGTGTTGGTCAGTGACAAAATGGTTTAGTTGCCATAGCACACGCAAGCACGCTTTTAGCACGGTTATGTTATGGTGGAGATGCGGAATTGTCCCCGCGACTTGGGAGACACAAGCTCAACATTCTGTACAGTCCTTTAGAAATAAAAGGAGATTGGAATTAGACCAAAAACGCGACGACCCCACCAACAGCAATAATTTATCATATCGTTATGGAGTTCTGACATGTCCACTCTGTGCTCGGAGTTTCTCGGCCAAAGTTGGATATGCAAAGTCACATGAGGGCACATAACAGAGCAGCACTTCGAGCTCACCACCACCATCAGGAGCCAAGGAGTGCGGTCGCATGACCGAAATCGGCTAGGTAGCATCACCATCATCATGGTATGGTACGGTCTGTAGTGGACACCACACACATACAGAGTATGACTAAAATTATGATCACAAAGCGATGATCTCATTTACGAAATCTTTAAGTTCATTAACAAAGTTCAAACCAAGACTGAACTCGACAAAACGAATTTAAAATATCAAATTATTTCAAGCAACTTTTTCAATGATAAGTTGTGATCACAGAATCCTGTTTTAATTCATCTTTATGTACATAAGAACAATGGAAATCTGCGTTAATGTTCAATCTTAGTTCGGCTTCCTCATTTAAATGGGTATCTTAATTTTAAGGTCGAATGTTTTTAGTTTGTCTAATTTACCTTAGAGGAAGTATGTAGATAATATTATTTTACCTATGTTATTAATTTCAGTCCTACTTTCACCCTTCTTGAAGTAGGTAAGATTATGTTGTTAAAAGATCAAGGCGTCTAGACATTAATAGCGAAACGAACCTAGATCGCTAAATTACTAACCGTCAAAAATCTCCCTGAATCTGACGAAATATTTTGGAAAATAAGTTAATTAATTAATAATACTTAATACATAATTAATACTATTTCAATCCTCATTTGGACTACTTTCTTTAGACCTTTTTAGTAACATTGAAATCCTACATCAATAATATGGCTAAATGAGTATTGACATAAATATAATAAAACGTTAACGTTTAAACGATCTGGCCAGTTTTACTTGGCCATATAATGAAGTGGCCAATGTCTATGATCTGGTCACGACATATACATGACTGTAACGGTTAAAGGGTTAAGTAAATAAAAGCCTGCCTTCTAGCAACATTAATATGTTAACGGCCGAAATCGATCGTTTCGCGATCATCAACTGCCTATGTCAAGACAGCCACTGCTACTACTGCCCAGGTAGAAATAGGTTTAAATTTTTTTTTAACTTCAACATATACGTAAGGAGTCTTTAAATCTTAAGCAACAATAAAAATAAAATCTGCATAATAGTTTAGGTATGTAACAACACTCTTGCCTCAACATGTGATTATAACTTATGTAAATGATTGCTAGAGACGACAGAATTTTTAAAATAAACATGTTTTGTCAGTGGCTGCATCGAAAACACGTGCAGATTAATAATACAAAGAAAACCTGCTGGAACGAATCATAGAACAGGTATTTCGTTATAAAAAGCACATCCAACGAATGTTTTCGCGACCTATTCGTCAGGGTCGTGTTTGCTTACTGGGTACCTACTCCATCTCGTTTAGCTCTTAAAACCCCATAGCCTAACAGACGAGCTGGAGTATTTAGTCGTGGATGTCCGACGCTTGCGGAGTAAACTCGAGTGTTTGTCAGATATATCTGACGAAGGCAGTCAAAAGGTTCATAGTAAACAAGTCAAAGATAGGTAGATACGTAATTCGACATTTACAAAAATAAACAAGAAATAATTTAAAAGGTTCGTTACGTTTTTGAGAGGGCAACATCGCCTAATGAAAGCCAGAGGTTCAACACAAAAAAATATGTTAACCGGAAAGGAATAATTTGAGAAGCGATATCATGTCAGCAAAAAACAACAGAAAACATTTAAGTGCCTACCCAAAAATTTGACCAAAATGAATGATTTCGGAGGATAATACTTACTTATTAATCACTTTATGAAATTAGCGTCAAATTAATATCATTATGTTACGCAATTGATTATACTATACGAAAGTTTACAAGTCTATCGTGTGAGTAATTCATTAGTAAAATGTAAATTAGCCAGCAAACCTCACAAAGGCGTAACTTGTTTGTGTTGAGGTTGAGACAGATTCAAAGGTTAATTTGGTAACTAATTTGTAAGAATTCCATTTGTCATCATTCACTTCCTATAAGGAGTTGCTGATGATGGTTGGTAGACTCGATCGACTTAGTTTTGAAATTCGACAAACATTGGAAAACACTAAGCAAAATGTATTTAATGTTTCTCATACATCTATCTGCATTACAGAACTAGAATTATCCTTAGTAGGTTATAAAATAAATTTGTATTGGGGCTATTTTACCATTTCCAATAGTATTTATTTTTATAATGTCGAGATCAATTACGAATAATAATTTAAAAGCATAATACAATTATAACAGTATATGAACAGTATTGGATGTGAGCGGACATGATACGAAACTAGGAGCAATGATAGAGGTGGAAAAACAAAGCGATACTACTGATGTCTCGAAATCACGTTAGTTTTCAAAACCAAATACAGCCGAAATCGTTCTGGAAGAACGATAAACTTGCCAGTTTCAAAACAAAGCCGTTCCGAATGTAAACGAAGCTAGCTCCCGGCACGTGGCAGACATCGAGCGAAAATTAATTGATAGCAACAAAGTAGCGCCAACTGTTTCTACCAGATATTAACCAGAGGGTCCAAGGTGAACTTTAGCTTTGATAAATGGATAGCAACCAGTCCATCACTAAAAACAATAAAACAATTGCAGCCTACGTCATCACGAACGCAGGCACAGACGCAGGAGCTGATAGCTCGGCCGAGGCATACAATTGCTCTGATTCACACAGTTAGCTACATCTAATTGGTATTTACAACTCACAAGGATATTGTTATCACACACAGAGTGCCAATGGTTACTGTTTGTGAGTCAGTGTTGACAATATGTCATGTACAAGTTATAGTGGTTATTTCCAGTACCTATTTACGACATCGATACATATTTCCTGTGATGGTAAATAAATAACATCTTAAGATGACAGATGTTTTTAATTTCTCCTCATTTAAAAGAAGAAAAACTGCATCTGCTCTCCTTCATATATATATACATGGTACATTACAAATACACTCCAGTCATTACAAAGTGACTGACCTCTGCTCGAATAGAACACAATAAAACCCTTCTGTTAAGGCGCTACCCATACAGGGGCACCGTAAAAACGTCCTCTTTTTCGTTGCAAAGTTAGCCGTATTGCTACATAGTACAACCCCAAAAAAAATACAGTGTATAGTCTAATGTATAAATAAAAGACTTATGCAAAAACATTTTCTAAAAATAATCCAGGATTCTGAAAAAAAAAATCGCAAGAAAGTACACGAAAACAATTTTTCGTCTCGAAATACTCAATATTTTGAGTGATAACTATTATTTTATTTGTAACTATCAAAATGGAAATTTAACCACCTAAAGACACATGTAAAAATATTTTAACACATCGTTGTATTTTTTTTTTAAATATTATAAAACTGCGAAATATCCTTCATATTAGCGGACACGAGATTCAACTAAAATCAAACGCATAGCCATTTTCAACCGTATTTGTTTACCGCGATGCACTACTATCGCGCGCTTGGTTATGACACGCCCAGTCTGCAGCTAACTCTTACAGAGATAGGTCACGTTACGCGTGCGGCGCTCCAGTGTTACGTAAATTCGTATATGAAAATAAATTATTTCGTGAAAATTGACACTTATTAGGTTTTTACTTTTATAAGGTTTTTGTGTTGGACACTTTGTTTTGTTTACTATTTAGGTATATTTGAGACCCGTGATTCTGTGTTTGTGTGATAACAATAAAAAACAAAATAATGGGTAATAAGAGAAATAAAGTGCTACGACGTATTTGTACAAGGAAACGGAGAAATCGACGCAAAAAAAATGCTGCATCTGAGTAAGTATAAAAAAATTAATTAGTATAGTTAGTTATGTACGCAAAACGACACTATCAAGCTAGATTTTCCAGTATAAGCTGACCTCCGATTGTACGACAAGCCTATACAACATGAGATCAGCTCATACTGGAAAGTGTCGACGTGTGTAAGTACGTATAAATTCATCACCATTTACCGTATTGAATTACAAATTATTATCATGGTGCTATGTGGTCATATTTTCTCAAAATCCGAAATATATAGTTTATCTCTCGATTGAACGTAATAAGTCGAGATATAGGTAAACAAAATGATGTGATGATTGATCACAATGTTCGCTTGCCGCTACGGCTGCTACTGGCCGGCGGCGGCGGCGCCGGCGACCGCTATGCTAAGAGTACAACATCGGTAGCCGCCACCGTCGTCACCAAGAGCAGAAACTGCGGTTTATTTTTAGTGGATTTCCAACTTTATGCACTAAATTATAAAGTTCAAAATCTACTAAAGACAAACTGTAGCTTCGGCGCTGCCGCAGAGAATAGCGCTACAGTAGGTAGGTACAGACTAATAAAAATATCGCACACCTAGATCAAAACTAAAGTAATCAATTCCAAAACAGATTTCTATAGTTAGGTACCTACTAAATTCCTAAATAATATTCTGGGTTTTATCAGAGATTGGATAATCAGATGCATATTGTGATATTATACCTATGTACACTTTTTTGCTTGCCTAGAATTGTATGCAAATTCATTTATTTACCCACCTAAAGAGTACCGGCACAAAATAGGTAGGTACAGAAGTCAATCTCATAATACTTCACTTTTTATACCTACGCTAAACGATCGCACACACGTCAGCGCGTTGCGCCGAACTTTATTATCACGGTGAGATCGAACGGCGAGATACCGTGTCCGTGAGTGGTGTCTATGTGTGCGTTGCTGGAGCGTGCTTTGTATGTAGATTGTCTTCTGTACCTAGGTATCTATCTTATCTATCTTTTGTTGTGGTACCGAACCGAAAGCGTGTATTTGTATGAAAGATGAACAAATAGGTATAGCATTTTGTCATTTGAAAACGGACCTGGATCATGGACTGAGTCTACCGTCCAGCTGATCCAGGAATTTGTTCGTAGGTAACTATGCATTTGATCTATTATCCAGTCCCGTGATACCGTAATACTTTTTCAGATTATCCGATCTCTTCGAGTGTGAAACCTATACGTACCTACATACCCACATTTTTTTCATAGGGGTACATAATAATGATAATATAATAGAATATAGGTAAATAATATAATATACAGATATAAATCAATTTAGATAGCGGAACTCTGCAGATGTGGTGATGTGTTGATATCTAAAAAAAATATTTGATGATGTTTTTTGGGGTCAACGAATACTTTTGAAGTAAGAAATGAGAAAATGTGTGTTTCTTGTTTATATCTATCGAAACTAGTGAATAGTCCAGGGAAATCCCGTAACCAAAAGTACCGGGAAATCCCGGAAATTCGCCGTTTTAGGAACCGGGATTTTCAATATCATATCCCAGTTCTTTCGGTACTTTCGGGAAAAGGTACATCGTACCCTGTATATAATATAAAAGAAAGATAATAAAATAAAAAGATCCTAACTAATATTATAAATGAGAAAGTGTGGATGTTTGGATGTTTGTTACTTAATAACGCAAAAACGGCTGAACGGATTTGGATGAAATTAGGCATGCATATAGCCTTTGACATGGAAAAGAACATAGGCTACCTTTTATCCCGATTACTTAAGTACCTAATGCCACGCGGGCGAAGCCGCGGGCAAAAGCTAGTATCTAATAAATAGAAATAAATTTCTTAGAAAGTTCTATCAGTTCCGATGGAGTAACATTCTTTTTGTTATTTTACAGAGAACCCAGGGACTCTAAGAGTAAATCTACAACATTACTCACACCTCTTACTGCAGTTAATCCAACCTCAACAGATACTGGAACTACACAAGAACGAAATTATGAGTATGTATCATATAATGACATGGTTTATCTTCGTACCATCAGTTTAGCCTTTTACGAACTAACAAATATTTACCTTTGCATATTGCTAAATAATCAATTTATCTTTTTTTTAGAGAAACCGCCGAAGACGAGCCGTACCTTGTTGAAACCGATTCTCAAGAAAAATCATACCTACCAATACACGGTCGAAGAGTTGTAAATATAATGTACTTCATTCAACAACTTCAAAAAATATCCAGTCATAGTTCCTTATTTGATTGTAATTTTAAAGATATGTCCCTGATAGGAGAAAGCAGAAATGGTTTGATTTGTAAATATAAATTTAGATGTATTATGTGTAAAAAAGATTTTATAATCACGAATGAAGAGCCAGCTAGCGAACATAATATCAACGCTAATTTGGCTGCGGTTACTGGAATCACTTCTGCGGGTATCGGCTATTCGCAGTTTCAAGAAATCACAGCGTGCATGGATTTACCTATTTTTACAGAATTTACTTATTTAAAAATTCAAGACTTCGTTTATGAAAAATGGGAGGCAACAGCAGATGAATCTATGGAAAGAGCTGCCATGCGTGAGCGTGATGCTGCTATAGCTGAAGGGAAATTGAGCAACGATGGTATTCCTATAGTTGACGTGTATGCCGATGGCGTTTGGTCGTCGCGTTCCTACGGTAATAACTATAAGGCATTGTCAGGTGCTGCAGCAATTGTGGGTCGCAGATTTGGGGAAGTCCTATTTATAGGTATTAGAAACAAATACTGTCTCGTATGTGCTCGAGCAGAGAAAAAACACATTTCAACTCCAGAACATAATTGTTTTAAAAATTATACAGGATCTTCTAGTGGTATGGAGGCGGAAATTATTTGTCAAGGATTTGAGACATCTATAGCGATGTATAACATTATTTATGGCAGGTTAATTGCAGACGGAGACTCGGCTACATACGCTAAAATTCTAGCGCGTAATCCTTACCCAAACCATACCGTTCAAAAGATAGAATGCAGGAACCACTTGCTACGCAATATGTGCAACAAATTGAGAGCAGTCACCAAAGAAGCTAAATATCCATTAGCATACAGAAAATTATTATCAGAAGTCAAGATTATGACTATTCGTAAAGTTGTGGTTGCCTCAATACTAAAATACAAATCGGAGAAGGAGAAACCAGAAACAATAACTAGTTTTAGGAACGAAGTACAAAATTCCATTTACCATGCTTTCGGTAATCATGAAAAATGTAAAGACTATTACTGTTCGAAAGACAAAAGTTTACAGAGCAACATCGAAATAGAGAACACTATGTTTTGGTTTAGAATAAAGATGATTATTCAATCAGTTTTATCAAAATCAAGAAGTATGCTTGAGGATGTAGATACAAATGCAGTAGAGTGCTTTAATAGTGTGGTGGCAAAGATTGTGGGAGGCAAAAGGATAAATTTCTCACTTCGAAGAGGTTATCGTGCACGATGTTCTGCTGCAGTTTTGTCATTCAATAACCCTCATCCAAGACATACTTTACATAAGAAAATTTTAGGGCGAAGCCCCAGAAGCATGTTGAAAAAGTTCGAAGAACGACGATTGAAGAAAAGAAGAACAAACAAAACAAAACCTCATAGGAAGAATAGAACACGAAATAAAGAAAATAATGTCGTTCAACATGATTATGGTACTCAAAGTACTACTCCTGATATGGTATCAGATGAATTAGTTAGAGCCAAAGAACTGTTTCTTGAAAATTTAAAAAAATTAACTTTGGACAAAGATAACATACAACAATCCACTATAGATCAGAGAGAAAGCAGTGACTGGTTAGATTTAAGAAAGAATATGTTAACTGCGTCTAATTTTGGAGTGGTCGTGAAAAGAAGAGAAAGCAGTAGTAAAGCCAAATTAGTGCAAAATATTTTATATAAATCTAACCTCAGCAATGTAACAGCAATTGCACATGGCGTGGACAATGAAAAACTTGCTTTGCAACAACTCGCTGTTCAAGAAAATGTGACCATTAATGCATGTGGGTTGTTCGTGGACCATGAATACCCTTTTATTGGCGCCACGCCAGACGGTTTGATAGGCCAAGATACTATAGTTGAAATCAAATGTCCTCTATCAGCTTTCAAAAACGGTCTAGAAAATGCCATAAGGGCAAACAAAATACAAATTTGGAGATATAACAAAAAAAGTGATCTGATCACACTGAATAAAAACAGTAATTGGTACTATCAAGTTCAGGGGCAGCTACATGTGACTCGTAAAAAAAAATGCTTGTTTGCTGTGTGGAGTGGTGAAACCCATAAGATCAAAACGGAAATAATATATAAAGATGATATGTTTTGGGAAACGAAAATGAAATCTAAACTATTGTCCTTTTACATGGACTGGCTCTTGCCTGAAATCGTAGATTCTCGTCATGCTAGAGGACTGCCACTTAGGGAAAAAGAATCGCCCAAGCTCGATCCTCAAGAAAATAATCCGTGTCGTAAGAGAAGACTGACTTTTGAGGGATCACCAACAGTTCTTTCTTCTTCAAGTGACTACAATAAAGAAAATTATCTGTGTCGTAAGAGACGCCTAACTTTTGAAGGGTCGTCGACAATGTTTTCTACTGCAATTAGTCCTAATCAAGAAAACATGCCGTGTTGTAGCAAACAGCTAAGTTTTGATGAATTGTAAAAGTTATTGTGACAATGAAAATTATAATTATTGTTACGCCTGACTGTGAACTTATTCTCTCTTGTAACGTTTACCTATGTGAAGTTATAGTAAAATCATTATATATTGTTTTTTTTTTGGTTTTATTACTATTTTCTTTTATCACACCCTCTAAACACTTAGACAGAAGTTTTCCATTTCCTGATGCCAAATGCCGACAAGTTAATAAATAAGTAATTTCCGTTTACGGGTTTTACTTTTTATTATATTTCTGTGTCATGTTCTAGTATACCTCTTGCCTTATAAGCTTAAATTGGATTATACTTATGCACGAACGCCATATTCAATTAGCTAGCGAAACTCCACAGACGTGATTGATATAAATACCTAACCACGACAACATAAAAAGATTTAAATGTGCGCTGGCAGTGCATTAATTGAAATGTGAGTTAAGAAAATCTTATTTCGTCTTCTGTTTTTTCATGTTTAGATATCGATACCCATCACGTCTGTGATGTATACATAAAACCCGATTGAAAATAAGGAAGTATTGACACTCATGTTGGCGTAGCCGCGGGCAATTACTAGTTATTATATATATATATATATAAAACTAGCTTTTGTAATAATATAATGCTAACTCCCGCTCTACCCTACTCCACCCTAATATACCTTACTCTACCCTACTACACCCCACTATACCTTACTGTACCCTACTCAATCCTACTACACCCTATTCTACCCAACTCTAACCTACACTACCCTACTCTACCCTTCACTACCCATTTTTTTTTTCCATGAGAAAGGTTTTCCTCACAATAACAAACAACAAAAAAAGAATTAGCGAAGTCGGTTCAGTTGTTCTCGAGATTTGCGCTTAGCAACACATTTAGCGATTCATTTTTATATTATAGGCTAGCTTTTGCCCGCGGCTTCGCTCCAGATATAGTATGGTGGAGTAGGGTAGATTCCACCATACTATATCTTATTCTATTCTATTCAACCGTACTCTGCCCTACTCTCTACCTTAATCTACCCTACACTACCCTAATTTTCATTTATTTTTCCATAAGAATCTTCTCACAATAAGAGAAACAACATTTTTTTGTCGTGTTCTAAAACTAGGTAAGAGGTAAATTTTAATAAAATATGAATACAATTCTAGGTAAATACTATGATTTTATTCAACAGAACATTACATTTATCGATCCCGGAATCGTGGGTTTTTTAATCAAAAGCAAAATTTATTTTGGATATCCCGGAATTCAGAATACGGATGCCGCGGCACCGCGCCGGAATAAGGCCACGCGCTGCCTGCCGATACTAGCGTCCGTCAGCTGGGCCGTAGTGGGCGGAGCTACGCGCTGCCCGCCGCGTCCCTGCTTCACCTCCGGAAATACCTAAAGATTTGCTGCTTACCGCGCCTTAACGTCAATCGATGCAGCTTTCATTTAACCTGAACGTGACTATTTTTAGACGCGGGTCAAGTTCCGCCAGAAAAGTAGGACTCGTGTGACGTCATCATTGCATGCACATGCTAAATATAGCACTGAGAACACAAAGTAACCTCACCCGGTGACCCAGATAAGTGTCGCTCATAACGCCCTTGGGGGTGCAAAAACTGTTTGATATCCGGAAAATTAAACTGCAATATTAACATCCTGTGTTACAAATTTCCAAAAAAGAATCTCAAATATCAAACAAAGTAAAAGGAAAATGCTGCCAAAAATGTTGCTAATGTTGTAAAAATAATGTTGAACTAACTTCTGACAAAATACCTCTTAGAAAACGACTAGCCTTCGAAAATACAGCAACATGACTGCAGAATCCATATAACTTGAACTAATAAGAGTTCAGGCATTTAAGATTCTTATCTAACGACAACGAAAGACAATCAAGAATTGTTTGATGATTCTGCTAAAATAAACAGCTTGATCGGCTTGAGTTTAGCATCAAAACGTGCCAATCGTAACCAGTTTTACTTCAGTGTAAACAAAACCTGATTTACTGCAGGCAAAACCTAAAAACCCGTCAGACAACGCGAAATTGGAACTAAATAACCATTCCCCAACCATTCATAATATTAGTGAAAGATTCCAATTGGAGAAACTAAATACACGCGATTTTTAATGCGACTAAGAAGTTTACACGGGAGATACTGAGACACAGCTGTTTTGGTAATCCATCGAGAAAGCCCTGCAGTATGTCAGAGGACGAGGGTTATTACCAGCCGAGCCGCATTGCTCACTATGCCCTAACAGGCTTTACGTAAATGCTCCACTTACACATCTTTAGTGTTACAAGAAGCAAATTTTCTTTAGCTGTAGAGCTGTTTGGTGCAGTTTCGATTTGAAGGACATAGTAACTGAATTCTGTAGCGACGACACCTCCCATTTATCAGCAATTCTCTCAAATTAAGAGTTCGTTTATATTGTGGTGGTGCAGATGATGTTTTGACAAGTGTGAGTAGCACAATTATTGTATTGTAAACTAAATATGAGTACTCACCATTGCCGTGCTCTGGATGGGCTTTGCTGTTCCATTGTACGCGCAGTTTGTTGGTCTAGACGCGTCGGAGGCACAGACGCCATACCAAATGCAGTGACCTTCTGCCGATGCTGATGGGATCTGAAATTAATAAAAGAATATTTAAAATCTAACTAATTAATATAATTAGAATACGAGTTTTTGTTCGTATTTCGTATACAACGTGATCAGAGAACTGGTTTCCATATTATTAGATTGTATAACACGAACATTTACGCGTTGCAAACTTTTTATTTGGGCAACATTTTATGTACCTACGCTACAGTCATGTGCTGCGTTGCTTTTATGTTCTTAAAATTGCGCAAGAGAATTTTGTTTCTGATCATTTTGCCAACCGATACATTTTAGACTAAACAGACTTTTCCTGAACTGAAAACGGACAGCTTATGACGTTTGTTTATGATGTTGAAATTTGGCGTTTTGAAATTCGATACCGGCTTTGAAATATAGAGGCAAACGATGTAAGGAAGTCCTTACGTTCTTCTAAGTAGCGCCAACTATCTACATTTGCAAGTATCTATCTCAATGACTACGGTTGAGCTCAGGTGACACGCCAATGACGCACGCACGGATGAGACGCCTCGGTAATTTTTGTTATTGGTGAGTCGAGAGGCGTATGAAAACACTGCTAAAATACCTTTATGAAGGTTCTTATCTAATAACTAAGTATCTATCTTTACAAACAAAAAGCAACAAAGACGCATGATCTGGACACAGTAATCTGGATTCGTAGGTGTGGTACAGACAAGCTATGTAAGCCAATAAAAATCGCGTGCTTGGCAAATTGAATGAACGGAAACATATCGAAGTACCTAATCAATTATTTACCGTAATAGTAGAAAACATGCGAACATTGCTTACCACACAATATATTGCAAAACACGTGTAAAATAATTACTTTACGAAATTATTTTCTATTGTTTAATTATTTATATGCTAACTTATTGATCATGATTCATTTGTCGGTCATACGACTCTTGTTTTTACAGTAATAATTCTGATAGCTTCTAGGATGGACAAAGATCATCAAAACTACAAACGGGTAATGGATGAATCAGTTGTGATAAGAGTATACTGATAACCAACATGTGGTAATGTCATTAAAATTCAACTTACATAATTATTGACATTAACATAAAATTTGAAAAAAAACAAAAACTTTTTATCACTTCAGAACATATCGTCCAGAAACAAGTGAAGTACGCATTTCACCAAATACCGCTATACCTATTCTACATTATTCAATAACTTTTATTCATGGACTAGCACGTCGCCAGTGACTTCGACTTGAACAATTATGAACAAAACGGTATTTTGAGAGTTGTTTTGAAAAATAATAATGCCAGTCTGTATTATTCACTTCAATTAGAATTTGTGCCAAGTTTCAAGTTCATTAACCCTAGAAATAAGAATCCTCCACAGAATCTTAAACACCCCCTAAAATGTCTTATGGGGGTAGTTTTGAAAAGCAACTATTGATAAACGTTATTATTTATTTAGGTCACTATTCATGCTAAGTTTCAAGTATTCAATATGCGAGTACTATCACGGAATAAAATTTTTCAAATAAATGAAATTCCCACTTTTCACCCCTTTAAAAGTTGAATTACCCTTGTAAAAACCCTAAAGTAAAAACCCCTTCACAGTACTCGCCTGCGTCATAATAAAAAGCCTTGTGCAAAATTTCAAGTCGCAAGTCTCAGTAGTTTCGGCGTGCGTTGATATTTCAGTCAGTTTCTCCTTTTATTTTATAGACAGATTCATATTAGATAATAAATAGATTCCGTTATGAACTTATGACGTCGACACGATCCCAATGGACGTGATCTAAATAAGAATAATAGTTTCCTATAACTTGGTTATCTTGCTGACCATAATTGCAAGTAAACTGGGCGACAAGAACTAAGTTCCCCGTAGCATGGTGGAGTTGCCAAGCGTGCACTCGCAAAGGAATGTAGCTATGAAACATGTCGCTATAAATAAACTTGTAAATAATGTTCTGGAACCGCGTCATACATTCACGATAAACAAACATAGATACTAATGTTTATAATATAACACTAGTTTTCTAGTGAGTATCAGAAAGAAATTGTTAATACCGTATATGTTTTTGTTGATTACTTTAAGCGACTTTAAAGATGAACAGCATCATGTGAATCCTGCTAATTCCAAGAGCGTCCTAAAGCTTAATTAACATCTGTAAGCTAAACGACTTGAATGATTTTCCAATAAAGCAGTATTTAAATTTCTGTAATAGCAAAATAAGGACATCCTTATTAAATGAAGTACATACTTAACAATAAAAACATCACTCGTAAAAGACCAGTAGATTGGGAGAGAATATGACGTCCGTAGAAACCCAAAGACGTAAACTTCGATAAATTGAACATCAATATATTTGTAATTCAATCGAATGGAACGGATGTCGAGGATGACGGTAGAATATCATTCAAAGGACAGTCATATGGGGCATGAGAATAGCAAAGAGCGGGCCCCGTTACACATTAAAATAAAATGGACAATATTAATGTCATCGAATGAGAGCCGAGCTGTTTAGAGAATCGAGAACAAACAACATTGCCAGAACACAAAAAAAGAGACTTTTGAGCTTTTTAGACCATATGAAATATAGCATAAACCAAACAATCGTCTGCAGTTCCCACTTTAGTCGATAATGCTGCCTTCAAATTTAACAAGCAATTAAAACTATTCGATAATTAGAAGGAATATGGCTTAAAACTATTTTTAAAAGGGATTTTTGTTATTCTACACTGATGGATAACATCATTTGGACTTGGTAAATAAATTGAAACTCTGTCATTACTTAAACATACGGATTCAAAATGGTCGGTCGGCCATCGATTTTCACTTTGAAATTTTGGGTCGCCACCATGCATATAACATTGACTTCAGAATTCAAAATCACTATAAATATTTAAGGCACAATCATATGACTTTAAATTGATAAACAAATTTTGACCCAAAATCACGTTTTATTTCCTCAACCAACTGAAAATAACGGTGGAATAAAAAAAAATCTTGAATAACATTGAATAATTCACGTGCGTAGCATGAAATATATTCGGTAATAGAAATTTAAAATAGCCAATATTTTTGTTTGTTGAAAAACAAATCATGAAAGCAAATTCAGGGAAAAACTTGGACAAAAGAACAAAAGTTCAAATTCAATCTATCTGTGGATTATTGCGAAACCCAGGTGTAAGTAACTTCAGTTCAGGCAAAGGATGTTAAAGATCAAATCAATCAAATTAAATTCCACGAGCAAGAAACAATTCAGGACTCTCAAGAATTTCTGTGTAAGAAATCTTCCCGTCGACTATGATAGGAATTCGTGCCATAATTGGAAACATAAAAGGTCTATCACGAAAACGTCGGAGTCGCTCTAAATTTTGCTTCTTCAGCTTAACGATCAAGTGGCTATTAATTTAGATAGGAATAGAAACAACCCCAGGTTCTTTGACCCTTAAGTTATTGCCCTCAATGCAGTTCATTGCCAAATTAAGCCCTTTCAATTTATTGAAATATTCAAAACCTTTACTGAGAAAGGTTCAATGCTCTACAATTTTGTTGTATGTTTACGTTACAACCACCGTCGTGTTTCTTTTGAATGTGCTCAGATACAACCACATTATGTTTACACAAAGGAGCTAAGTATTGCCTTCGGACTCGTTAATCATTCACATTGAAACGTCTCGCTTCAGAGTGGTACTTTTTTATAGATCACGCTATAGTCGGAAACCTGCAAACGTTTCCCAAAAGACGTTCTCATTGTATTAGAACTTAGCATTACAGATATGATCTGAACTTGTAAATTGGGAGTACGCTGTACTAAAAGAGAACACAGCATGATTTAATGAAGATACCATCAGTGCTAAAAGCTTTTAAGGTAAAGGGAAGGTAGCAAAAACCATTAGTAAACCAAGCATATTGAAACCAGTCAACTAATTATACAGTTATTCAATTAATATCAGCACAGTATATTCTTTGAAGAAGTCAACAATAAACCAGCATTTTGTGAGGTGAGATTAACATTACCTAAGCGAGACCTACTTTGGCATTATGAGCGAGCGAAGCCTGTATAATGTATAGGACACATCTCTCGGAGGCTTATCGATCCTTACCAACTGCGGCTGAGTCATGGACTCATTAAATTCTTGCCTTTATAATGGCTTCTGGGCGGTCGATACCATTACTTAAGTACATAACTATTCGATCAGTAAGTAACAGAGCAAGACTATAAATACTCAAAGACTTTTGCCCTTCATATTCGCAGGTTGATAACACCAATTAAAATCAGGGCTTTTGAACGGAAAGATAAATAAATTACTATGATCCAAGATCTGATCGCTTATTTAGGTAAAATAGCGGTCAAACGTAAGCCTAACAATAAAAAAAAACATACATGCCAAGAGTGAGTCAACTTCCGTGACAACAAGCCGTAGAGTACAGGATTATCACAGCTGACTCAGTTATTATGGGCGGTTTCGACTTCCTACCGAAAATGATTTATGTACAAGTATGTAAATCTACTCATATAAATCATAAAGCAAATATTTCGGAGCTACCTACATCCTTTGTTCTATTTGTGTCTCTTCTTCCGATTGGCGTGTCACGTTTCCACTAGCGTTTTAATCAATAAGTAATGATTATTTTGGCCCCTAAATATGGTCATGCGTTAAATATACAACCTTAGTGCATTCTGTTAGAGCCTTAACTGGAGGAAGGTCTGACAAAGCTACGTAATTACTACAGCCCCTTTTTGTCATAACTAAAACAGGCCAAATTAAACTTAATAAAGTTTGTTATAAGAGTTGTTTTGCTGCAATTTTGCGTTTGTGATTGACTCCTGTAGTTGTTAAAGTTGAATCAGGACTTTCCGGTTTTGTAAATGAGTCACTGCAATACGATGACGTAGTTTTTTTATATCTTTATCAACTCTATTTATTTATTATTTCTGACACTTACAGCCTACTTTAAAGTGAACATGAAAAAAAATAACTGCGAATGGAATGGCGGGTTTTGAAACTATGATTTATTTTGCAAATAGGTTTAAAAAAATAACACTTTTACACGTCAATTATTTTTTTGTCATTTTTAACTAGATGAGGCCGGTGTCTCCTAGCTGACTACTCTGAGAAGAAACACCGAAACAAACTTAGGGGTCAAAGTCTCTTTTAAAGCCCATACAATTTTGCAAGCAGATTTATCTGAGATGGTCTTTTGAAGAAAGAAACATACAGATTTGTGTGGACCTGTCCACAGTGTCCACAGTCAGTGCAGGCATTTGTTCAGTATTCGCAAAGCTCGACTCAGGCCTACTGAAGAGCACAACGAATTGTCGAACCAAGGATAGGATATCTGGGTAGGCCGCAGGGCCCGATCTAAGGGGGGCAAGTCGGGCATTTGCCTAGAGCGGCAAAATCGACTTATTCCTATCTTTCAACCTAGCCATCTACACCCAAGTTGACAGGATGAGAATTTTATGTGCCACCTTCCAACCTACTTTAGGTTAGATAGTGGAAATATTTAAGTGAAGACTCGTGAGTTATATGGTTTTGTGTAAGTATGTAAAGGGCGGCGAAAATTATCTTTTCCCGGAGCGGCTAAATAGCGGGCCCTGGTAGGCCGGAGAAAATATTCAAATTGCCAGATATGTCAACATTACTGAAATTTTCTTTTCAGTAATTTTGACACTTATTTGAGAGAAAAAAAGCAATCAACATAGTCCTCACATTCACAATAATAAAAGGAAATATATAGTTTACAAAATGTAGAACATAGGTACTTATTAAAGTAAATATTTTGTCTAAAAACTAAATTTAAAAAAAAATGTCAAATTGTTTCCTCAATAATAAACTTATTTATTTATAGTCTTGTCGGTTGATCATTTTCCCATTACAGGTTACAGAGGTGTCAGTGACCAATCTGAAATATGCATATTAGGTATTCAATCCAGTTCGAAGAAACAAGGAAATCGTTAAAGCCTATACATATATTCAATTTTTTTTAATATACCTGTAAACATCTCCGCTTATTCCACAAATAGCGGTATACCAAGAATTCTGATTTATCTTTTAAATAACTGAATACTACTAAATAAAGAACTGATTTTATTTTTAAAAATCTATATTGACAAAAGCTGATTGCGTTTGGGATCTGAAATGGGATGAGTACTGGAAAAAGTTTGCCGTATGAGTACAAAAGATAATGTAATTGCGATTTTTTGCGTAACTTGCAGTGAGGTCGATTTGTAACCTTCAGACAGATGTCATCAAGGTTCGGAACCGGCGTCCGATGCGCCCATTATCAATAATGTGCACTAAAGCAAAATATTTAACAACTTTAACCTGTCCAGTTTACATGTGGATGGATGGAGAGGGAGAGGGAGGTTAAAGAAAAGATGGATGGATTATGTGAGAATCGATATCCGTGGTGAGAAGTGAATGAAAGAAAAGGGAGTTAGTGATAGCGACACGAGGGCAGAATGGAAAAAAAAATTAGAACGGGACAGGGGCACGGACAAGGGCAAGAAGATGATGATGATGAATTCCTGTCCTTTGTATAGGTACATAATAAAATGATTATTGATACGAGTATATCATGAAAATGTTCACCACACAACTCAAAGATTTTAAACATAACGGTAGAGTCTGATTCCATTCCACATTTCGCTATAAGACCGTTTTATAATTTATTGTTAATTTCCGGTTTTTTTTTCTTATAAATATCAATTTTCGGCTCCTACGTGACGGAGATAAATTGCGATGTCATCGGATATCAAAGGAAACAACAGTCTGTGGCTGTGTCCTTGCCATATTTAAAGACAGTTCTATGGCACTGAATGAAATCTGACAAAGATATATGTATAGGTACGTAGAAAAAGTCGCTTAAGAAATTAATTCTGTAAAAAATATCAAAAGCACATTCGTTGTGACCTCCAAAACTAGCCAAGCTCTCCATCCCGAATGTTGCATTTATACTCCGGCGAATTATAACAAACTTGGACGTCCGCTGGCGTCACGGACAAGAATAAGTTGCCAAAACATTGCTCCTTAGACGATGCGTTATGACGACCTCTGTGTAAAGATGTACATATAACCAATACGCAACCAGTATAAGTACATTGGACACGAATTAATTAATGTTTAGTGCGAAGTTTTAATGAAACGCTAATCATCTATAATTTTCTTGATAGTGGAATATTACACGTTGCGAACAAGGTGCTCTTAGTTTAAAGTATGATGTACGGTTTGAATGTTATGGCGAAAAACTTGTATTCTAAAATATTCCGTTCTAACATTTTAATAACTATATACTAAAACGAGACTGAAACCTTGTCTAATTAAAAACATGTTCCAAATAACAAAAACGTTGACCCAATTTTTAGAGAGTTTAATTTCATACCGGCCAAACTAAGCGAAGTTTCATTTACATTTTCGCGTTTCCTACTTGAAAGGATTCAGCAATTAAGAGCATTATTTTCTCTTGGACGGTCACCTTGAATGAGTGCTATAATGAGGAAAACGAAGCTACTTGTTATGTGCCTCACGCACGCGTGACGAAGACTCGAAGTACGCCGATGAACCTTGGCGCGTTTGCAGTCGCAACCATACCGTTCCTGCATCGGGCACGCATAGAAACGACACCATCGTTTATGGGGAGACCTTCTAGAAGGGCTACTTTGAATTTAAATAAATATGTGTTTTGAAATGTATGATCTATTTTGATTTCTCCACCTGCATTTCAGCATGACGTTTTTCCCTAGGTGGTTCGGTTCGGTAAGGAAAGACATTCTTCGCCCACTCCAAATGCGACGTATTTGCTATTTTACGGTTTTAATGTTTCCGGAATCATGGTAGGTTTCCTTTGGTAACTCAGTAGGTACCTAATCAACATAATTCTGACGCAACATTATTTTGTAAAAATCAACATCTGACATTTCAATGGGTATGAACTTTGACGTCATTACAGATTCCATTGATTATAGTCTAATAATAGCGGTTTTATAACAGCTTTATCAATACTACTTTTGATAAGATTTTCTTTATGAGATGATTTTTTTGATAGGCCATGACAACAAATGGAAACATGTATCTATGCATTCCAAATGAGAATGGGATCGATTGCCATGTTGTGACGTCACGTCGTACTGTCAAATCGAAGAAATTTTGGCAAAATTGAAGAACTCATAGATGAGTAAAATTTAAGAACTGGATTCTGAATATTTTTTTTTCAATCACAGTTCGTAAATAAATTAAATTTTTCGTAAATGTTTTTTTTTTTTAATTTCTTTCCTCGATATGACAGTAAATCGTGACGTCACAACATAGCAATCGATCCTATTCTCATTTGAAACGCATTGTACATAAATTCAAGTGCTGGCAACATCCCCGTAATATCAAGAAACTACTGTTGGCCTTGGTCTAGCTAGAAGGTACCATTGAATTGTCCTTAACATTGATGGTAGGAAGTTTTGGAGTAAATTGAATTTGACACAAGGATTATTAGTTTATTGCCATATTGCCCTTCCGTAAGTTTAGCTAAGGTCAAGGCTTCGCGTGTCGTGTTATTCAAATCTGTTTATTTGCCTGTACTCCGAATGGTCGTTAATCATTGCCTTGCGGATAGCTAAACAACACCCGGTACAAAAAAGCGTCGAATGCGGCACTTACAAAAACAAAGAATGTAGGTAGGAAGGTTGGTAATGAATTTAAATATAGCTTAGGCAGATGTTAGGTAGTCTACGTCGAAATACGTTTGTTTAAAACATATTTCTACAGTCTACTACATCTGTTTCTTCCTTTCATGTTTCGGCCGTATTAACGTCACTTGAACGTTATAAGGGGGACCGGAAAATAATGATTTACACGCCCGTAGATATTTATAAATATGATTAATTTCATTTCACGCTTCTTAACCTTTCGAATACCCTAATTAGAGACGACAGAAAGACAATGTGACGGCGAACGCTGTCATTCGCTTGGGGTTTAATGAATTACGGCATTCGAAAAATTGTCAAACTTATGAAATGTATGATGTTCAAATAGGCTATGTCAAGAACAAAATAAGTGTACCTCAAAACTCAAACATGCGCAGTACACATTATTATCAACTAAAGCATGTTTATTGTTTGAGTAATTAGTATGTAATTATGTAGATAAAACACTGAACTTGACTATAATATTATTATGATTGAGACTATGACAATCCTGTGAATAAATTCTGAAACATAATAATTATCTGAAATAGCTCAGTAGATGATCAATAACAGTCAATAAAATTCTTCATACAATTCTATGGACAATGCAAACCCCTTTAGTAAGCTTAATTCCATATCAATTGAAGTGTACAAGCTGTTATTGGTATAAATTAATCTTAATTGAACCATTTGAGTTCCTGATTGACATATATCAGTCTGTGTTGTGTCAATTTGTGACCACTAAATATTTTTAATGACCAATTTTTGTTCTTTCTGGAACGATTTTGTACCATGCTGAGGTGGACGAGACAGCAGCTCATCAGGGCAAAGTAATTACTTCGGAAACCTAGGTACCAAGTACCATGTATAACGGTCCGCATAGGACTAAGTGCGGAAACCATACTCAGACATAGACCTAGGTAAGTACCATCTACAAAATGGTTAGTAACATGATGCAGTACTGGCCTTTCTTGAGGAGCAAGGGTACATCAAATGTCTCATTCGTACCACCAGTGTTGCGGACACCAGCCTGACATACGTTATGTAAACCATGCTACAGCCATCAATAATATTTACCAATAGTTGTTCATCAATAATTACTTGCTGAATTATAGATGTACAAAACTGTTAGTTACCAAGTTTGTTTTCATTTCCCTACAATTTGATAGCACATCAATAATTCATGGCTAAGCAAAGACAGCTATCTAGCTTCTGCCAGTAGCTTTGCCTGTGTGAATGTAGAAAATTTATAGAATTACTAGCTGTCCGCCCGCGACTTCGTCCGCGTGTACTTCGGTTATCGCACTATAAACGTGTTTTCCCGTAGGAATAAGATGTTTTTCCGGGATAAAAAGTAGCCTACGTTCTTATCCATGTCAAACGCTATATGCATGCCAAATTTCATCCAAATCCGTTCAGCCGTTTTTACGTGATTAAGTAACAAACATCCAAACTTTCACATTTATAATATTAGTTAGGATAGCATGTCTCTCAGTAAAAAAATTGCATTCCACTGTACAAAGAAATTTTTAAATCAGTCTAGTTGTTTTTGAGATTATTCATTAACAACAAAAAAATTTTTTCTTTATATTACATTACAGAAGACTGCTTACGTGTATTATGTTTTCAACATATATGACAATTATGTTTTCAAACTTACTTCACACCATATTTCATCAAAATTGGTTCAGCAGTTGATCCATGAAAGCGTAAAAAATAGACAGACAAACTGACAGAGTTACTTTCACACTAAGGGTGAGTTGCTAACTATAACGATAACAAAGCCGTTAACAGTTGTCAAATCGTCGAATTGACCAATAGGCAGCTGTTTCCCAGCTGGTTATGGTTTGGTTATCATTATAGTTAAATGGTGCAACTCACCCTTATAGTATTAGTATGAATCAGTATGATATATTAGTATATTAGTAGAGATAATACTGGCTGTTTGTTTTAAAATCAATCAATCAATCAATCAATCAATCAAAATCATTTATTTCAAATAGATCATTTGCAGGCACTTTTGAATAGTCAAATGTCGGTCAGTCCAAGTAAAGTGAAGCTAAATTGCACGTTCCAATACGTAGGTCTCTATGGAGAAGAACGTGCAAGAAACTCCATGGACACTCTTTTTAAAATATATTATGAGTTACATAGATCTTGGTTATATATTTCTTGTCGCTTCTAATATGTGAGCACAATGTAGGTAGATACGTAATAATAATAAGTTATTATTCTTTTTATTAAATGTAATTAAAAATAGAAACCGAATTAAGCCACTGGCAGCCAAGAAAAGCCAGTCCAATCACTACTTTAAAGGCAGTTCGACAGATACTCATTGGGTTTATGTTCAAATTGTTATTCTATTACAGTCCCAATGCATAACAGAAGCTGTTTGAGGTGAATGCTCCATCTAAGTGATGTAGTGATGTTATTACATTAACATAAAACATTGCAATGATATAAATAACTAGGTATGTTTGTTTATAAACATTTCATTTTTTTAGAAGTAACAGAGAGTTAATTGCCAGTTACAATGCATTGACAACTGAGACAGCAACAGAACTAGTCTATTTTTCACACCCTAGTCTATAAAATGTGGAAAATAAAAAACCTATAGTATGACATGGAAAACAACATTTTAACTACTTAGGAGACCATTACATGGCCAAGCAAGCGTCCATCAATTCCATCAATCATGAATGATGGTTTTCGCCAATCAGTACTAAAAAACGTCAATCATCGCATTAGACAGTAGGTTTTTCGTCAATCAAAGCTTTGACGATGGCAAAACTGACAGCAAAACCTACTATGAAATGTACACCTCATTGTAGTCAGTGTTGATTACAAAGCATCATAAATATTAAAAACCCAAGAGTTATTAATTCATTAAACCCCAAGCGAACGCCGGCGTTCGCGCACCTATTGTCTTTCTATTGTGTCTGTAATTCTCACGATTGAAAGGCTAATATCTGCAATCAATTTTAAATTAACCTATATTTGCATATCCTACATTTGGATTGGAGATCCAATTAAATAAATTAAAAAAAAATTACTCTGTAAAGTATAATTAACAAATTATACTTTACAGAGTAATTTTTTTATTTACCTCACTGTTTGTTAATTCTTGTGATGATGTATAAGCATTTTAATTCATTAAACCCCAAGCAAACGCCAGCATTCGTGCATTTATTGTCTTACTATTGTGTCTCAAATTGACGGTATCAGAATAGTTAACAATCACTATACTTTTTCTGGCTTAACTCCTTTCAGATTAGATAGACACAGATATATAGATGCGCGAACGCAGGCTTTCGCTTGGGGTTTATTAAATTAAACGCCAAGCGAACGCTGGCCATTCTGTCTCATTGTCTTCCTACTGTGTCACTAATTACGGTATTCGAAAGGTTAATTTTTGTCTCACACTTGTGGAAATATAAGTAAGATCGGATTACAGCACTCACATTTACCACAGTATTGTCTATTTTAACCCATAGGTTGACTGGCAGAAAATGCCTTGTTGCATTAAGTCCACTTATGCATCAGTAATGTACAGAAAGTCTAAATAAAAAATATAACGGCTATAATATTATGACCACTATACAATCTTGTAAGATTGTAGGTTGCGGAGGTCTGATAGGCAGTTGCTGCATGTAAAAAACAGGTATCCAGCAACATTCTGTTGAGCTGGAAGCTGACCCCCAAGAATAGAATAAAATAAACTTTATTGTTTAGCAAAATAGTAACAAAACTTAAGCAATCAAATCAACCAACCAAGTTAGCTGGGAAAAGACGAGGGAGATGATACAATCTTGTAAGAAACCAACGTCAAAAGTATATTTAGACTATTCTACAAAGTTAAAGTGTATCATTGGGTCTAATATGTAGACTATTCTACAAAGTTAAAGTGTATCATTGGGTCTACCACCGTTTGACTTCCTGCTTGTTAATCAAGATCACCTGATACTCAACTAGTGTAAAACAATGGAAAATATATACTTATCAGTCAACTAACTTACGCACGAGTTACTTATCAAAATCTGTTATCAAACATTGTGTTTATTATGGATCTTATTTATCTACCTGGGTATTAATGATGCTGTTGGGCAGTACTACACGATTCTAATAAGACATTATGATCTCAAGCTTCCAATATAAAATAAAATAATATTAAATTAAGAAACATTCTGTAAACATCAAAGATTAATTTCAAAAAACCCCAAGCGAACATCGGCTTCATGCTGGTAGTTTGGCCTTCTACATAAAATATTTTGTAATCAATTTCACAATTTAGATAATTTATGCTTTTTTTCGAGTTGCAGAAACTGTTTGAATATGTTTTAGTGTTTAGGTTTGATTAAGGCTTATACTTTATACTTCCATGCAAGATTTTAAGTAAAGTTATTTTGCTTTTAAATCACTTGATAACTTTATGTTCATTTAGTCCTAATTGACTGTGAATGAATAGTACCTACTAACAATAGATTCTGGGTCTTTGGGAACAAAGATTTGTTTTATAGGTCCACCTTTCTAACAGGTTAATAAGTACAGATTTAACACAAGAAACAACTAAAACCAGTGTTAACAAATACTAGTAAAATGAAGTCACGCGAGAGAAATTCCGAGTCAGTACGCACTAAAAAATGATCATAAGCAGGAAACGCCTTAAATCCGGAGATAGTATGAAAACATAGAAATCCGTTACTATTACATTAATACACTTAATAGCGCGGAACAATGAAAATGTAACATCTTTAAGCACTTACGTATTGCGCTAGTTGTAGCAAAAGTAGACAATCCAAGAAGATATGTAGAAATCGACGTGAAACCCCTCCAGCACCTGCCATTTTTCCGCACTTAATTTCACGAATCAATGTAGAAGACACAATTATTTGTCATATCATAATTTCACGAACAAAAGATACGCCTTGGAATAATGATTACACGAATTTTGTGTTTTATTACGGCGCACTTTACTTCCACGACATTCGGTGAATAATAAATGAATGACAGTTGGCTCGTCGTTCCACCACCGATAAAAAATATAAAACAAAATGGCCGACCAACGTCATTACGCGACGACGGTGGCTTTTAATGTTACCAAGTTCAAATGCATATTTTTCACCAATATGGTAGAAAAACTTCTGTAAATCGATCAATCAAAATGAAATACAACATTATTTTGATACATTATTTACTGTGTGCATTTAAGGATTGCTTTAAGGAAGCTTGTTTCAAAATCAAAATCAAAAGCATTTATTACAAATAAACCATGTTTAAGATCGATCTCATTTTAGCCAACTCACTGATCTCAGCTAAACCTATTAAGGCGTATAGTCCCTTGAACCATCTGGCCGAAATTATGTGAACGCAACTCTCGCACTCGCCTAGGCGGCAGTACGCAAATCTGTGCATTTATTTGCGGCCAGCAGCGCCCGGAAAGCGCTTGTAATCCATTTTCTCTGCGAGAAATTGATTGATTTACATATGCAATGTTCACTTTGAAGAATATTTAACCACCAATTTTTATGTGTAAAAATGTTTCTAAAGGTCCAAGCCGTTTCGAAGGAGTAAGGAAAAGTTGCGAAAAGTTGCGAAAAGTTGCGAAATTGCTAAATTTTTTTTTTTTGACAAAAGTATTAATTGCACGAAAAAATCAAATATTGATATTATTGTTCATGAATCTTTATTAAACATATTTTTTTTTTCAAACCAATTGACCTAGCCGTTACGGAGGAGTAGACCTCAGAAAATCACTGTTTTATGGCACTTTTCGGGCGCTTGGCCCTTAAATGATACAATTGTATGAACTGAAAGAGTTGTAATTATTGTTTTAAAGAATAGAAAATATTTTATATTTTCAGTTCCTAGTTTTTTCGTTACTTACATAAGTCGAAAACCACTTATGTGTCGTCGGAAAAAGGGAGTAGTGAAATTTCCACTGGAAATTTATCTATTTCACATTTTATTTATTCAGAATCCTTTTTAGAATATACACTTCTGGACACATCTATTGGCCCACCTTGTATTTTCAGTTTCGTTTGGTCCTAGCTAAAATTTTATATTAGGTCTAGCAAAAAGTTTTTATGCAGTTTTGAACCTGGCACATTCACAATTTCATTCAATAGTCTTTTTTTGAATTTCGAACACAGAATTTAAAGAAACAAAAGACAATTTGGAGCCTGTTTGTTGATATCAAACAATCAAATACTAAGAAAACTTGGTTTTATTGGTTTACTTGGATTTAATTCTTGAAAAAGTGATTGATGTTTTTGGTTTTGCAATAAACATTACTTATTCTTAACATTAAGGTGAGGTTCTATCAATAATCTATGGATACTTCACCTGAAGTCGCCGCCCAAGCTGTGGCACTTATTCAGGCCGGACACAGCCAAAGAAACGTGAGTGCTCAACTTAATTTAAGTCGATCTGCGGTCCGAAATGTTTATCGGAGGTACAGGTCGCGCGGTGAATCAAGATCGCTCGGCAAAAGTGGAAGGGGCATGCGCAGTATTCAATTCTAAGGTCTATTTGGCGACGTGCGGGCGGGTGTGCGCCGTCGGCGACACGTCATTGGTAGATAGAGTCGCTCTTCAATTCCCACGTTGCGTTCTCGCGTCTCCTTGGATACTGTTGTACTTGGGTACTGTTGCGTACAGCTTGTGTTATCGTATTAGTAATACGTAGTCTTAAAAAAAAATGGTTAAAAATAAAGTTTTAAAACGGCTAGCCAGAAAAATGATTAACGACGTGAATTGTTACGTTAAGAAAGAAACTAACGAAATTGTTTTTTTTTTTTATTTTAAATTTAATTTTAAAAATTTAAATTTTTCTGAATTTACCTACTTACAAGATAAATTACGAGCAAAAACTAGTGTTATTATAAGTTATGTTACTAAGGTTCAAACATACGAAATTAAAAATAAAATCCTAACATACTAAGAATTTCTGTGCGCAATTGTACACATGCGCCGATTGCCCCCACTACTTTCACCGAGCGATCTTGATTCACCGCGCGACCTGTAACTAGAGACTGGCGGCTTTGTTTGTTGCCAAGGAAGGCCACGATCTCGGGTCACAACTGAAAGGCAGGATCGATTCATCGTGACGACCAGCTTGAGAAATCGTCACCTTACCTCCATTGAGATACAAAACCAACTTCGCGACTTCCACGGAGTATCTGTGAGCGCTCGAACTGTTCGGAGAAGGTTAAAAGAACGCGATATGGTACCACACAAGCCAGCTAATGGGCCCAAACTAACGCTAGCCCACCGAACAGCGCACCTTCATTTCGCACGCAGTCATTTAAATTGGACACAGCAAGATTGGAGCCGTGTACTCTTTTCTGATGAGTCTAAAATTGTGTTACATGGCAATGATGGAAGGAAGAAGGTCTACCGACGTAAGGGAGAGCGTTTCGCACAATGCTGCTTTGAAGAGAGGGTTGCTTATGGCGGTGGCTCATGGACTGTCTGGGGCGGTATATCCGCGAGCGGCAAAACTCAACTTGAGGTTGTTACAGGACCACGGCTGCCAACATTAAATGCTGAAAGGTACATTCGTGAGTGCTTAGAACCTCACGTGATACCATACGCGGACTATGTGGGCCCAAATTTCCTTTTTATGCATGATAATGCAAGAGCCCATGCGGCCGGCATCGTCAGGGAATATCTTCGGGATGTGAACATCACAGTTATGGACTGGCCAGCCAGAAGCCCAGACATGAACCCCATTGAGCTTATGTGGGACGAGCTAAAAAGACGTGTTAGGGCTCGTCAGCCAGTTGCCCAGACGATGCAGGAGTTGAAAACTGCCATAGAAGAGGAATGGGAGATGATCCCTCAAAATTTCATAGAGCGGTTGATAAACTCTATGCCTAATCGTATGAGAGCTGTGGTAGATGCCCATGGAGGCAACACGCGTTAATAAATTAAACCTTTATTTGATAAAACATGTTTTTTATTCAAAAATCAATTGCCTTTAACAAGGCGCATATCCGACTTGTTAGGCGTAGCTCCATGTCGTATGGTATTCTGAATTCAAATTTAAAACAATACGATCGAAAAAGATGGTAAAATGTATCAGGTTTAAAACTGCATCAACAGTTTTTGTTCAATCTAGCAATCATATTTCGGTAGGGGCCATCGAAACCTAAACTCTAAGGTGGGCCAATAGATGTGTCCAGAAGTGTATAATATTAACATAAATTAAATAATAATACTATTTTAAAGGTCGCGTTCCAGTCGCCCTGCCCGCTCTGAATTTTTATCTTTAGTTGCATTATTCAACATGTCAAAAGGCGTTTCTGTCAGCTTGACGTAACTAGTTTGACGTCTTTCTGGTTTTGGATTGGAATCTTGTTTTGTTGATCACTGAAAACTATTAATACTAATTAATATTAAATACAAACACTCAGGACGAGTTACTGTTAGTGTTATTGTATGATATAGTATTCATGGCACAATAAATAACTATGCAAAACAAAAAGTGTTTCTGTAATATTTAGTGCGAATTGAAAGCAATAATAATGGATCGAAAAAAACAACAAAGGCGAATATATGTTACTGTAAAACAGAAGAAGAAGCTGGTAGAATTAATGGCAAAACATCCACAGTTGATATCAGGTAAAATGACACAAGACTTCAACTATGAGGATTCTCAACAACTGTGGCACACAATCACAAATGAATGCAACTCTATACCCGGCGCGAGAAAATCTTGGAGGCAATGGAAAAAAGTAAGTGTTCTTTCTGTTATTAATTTCTCTTATATTTTTAGGATGTTCTGCTCCACTGCAGAGCAAAAGCCTAAAATAATATACATACAAAAATTACATGATTTATTATTGTCATTTATTTCTGTTAGCATGTCAATAAAAAAAACCAAGTAATCAATCAATCATTAAGTGTTTCTCATTTCAGACTTGGCATGATTTACGGTCAAAGACAAAGAAACGGCAGGCAGAAACAAATGGTCAGCTACCAAGCTTAGCATCAATGCTCACACCAGCGGAGCAGGAGGCTTTAGGTTTAAAAAATGTGTCATCTACAACAAATCAGAATACAGAGTTTATTCCTCTTGAAGACAATAATGATCAAGACTGTTTTGTTATAGCAGTAGAATCTAATGACTCATACTGTGATGCAGAATCTGTATCTGAAGAAAAAGTATTCACAGATCCTCATGAAGTAAACGTAACAAACCATCACAATAATACGAAACAAAACTCCAAGCACAAAAACAATAATTGTGCTTTCAATTGTGATATGTTAGCAGTACAGGAACAACGAAAGATTGAAATCAAAGAGGATTATTTAAATTTTAAAAAGGATTATTTAAGACAGAAATTAAAACTGTTAAAAGAACAGACAGAGGCTCTAAAAAGCATTGCAAAAGAAATTTGTGTGAACAAGTAAAAGTATGGAGAATGCTGAATGAGACATAACCTTTGCATTTAGTAGAAGGCAAATGATACTGCTATAAATGCAGCCACTTACCTACTAGACCCAAATTAAACATTTTAAAAGAAAATGGAATTTAAGAGGAGGTAATTATATAAACAACTGCATGATTGGGCAGTTGGACTAATAACTTCACAGTTATGGAATACTGTTGATGATAATGATGATGGATGATGAAAGATGGAACAGATGCTGCTCTTTCAATGTGATACTTTACAATTTTGGATACTAGTCAAAGGGTGAAAATAAAAATGTTCTTGAAATTATAGCAATACTTTGTATTTAAGGTTTTATTTTATCCAATTTTTTATCAGAAGCTTATGATGCTTACTTCAGTTGTACCTATGTATATTTTATGATGATGCTTATTTCGTTTTAGATTTCTTAATCTCATATCAGTATATATGTAAACTATTTAAGTTTACAAGATTTAAAAATAATTATGTATTATTAAATTAAGCTTTTACTTGTTCATTACTGAGCTGGTAGGTGATGTTGAACTAATTGCACACACTAATAAGGTTGAAAATAAAACCATTATTGTGTCCTGATCCAAGTCGAAACTGTAGAACTTTTTAGCCTTGTAGAATAAATATCGATATTTTTATTTCGATACATCGATATTTTTGTGTGTTATTATTTTTTAACGATATATCGATATCAAATGTCCAAGATCGAAATTGTATCAAAAACGATATTTTTTTTGGTTTTGTTTTGTCGACTCAATTTCCTGCTTAACTTCTTTTTAATTTGGTACTTATGTTGGTTTTTAAGTTGCTGCAACGGCTGCTGGCTGTCTCGCAGTACCCAATAACAGAAGTTTGCTTACAGCCGAGCACATAAATCAAAGAGTTAGTTGGCACATAAATCAAAGAGTAGTTAGTAGATAAATATTGGTTCAGTTAATAAACAATTAATTTTTATTATCGTTGTTCTTGATTTATTAAAAATGATGTCTATTGATTAGTATTTATCTAGTAATGTACCTACCTAAGATGACTGAAGTAGATTAAACCATTTTTTTTTTCGTATCGTACCGATATATCGATATTTTGAAATAAAAATATCGATATTGATATTTTCAAAACTATCGATATATATCGATACTTTAATGTAGTTCTGACATCCCTAGAACTTTTATTCGAGTTACCTTAAATTAACGCAACCATATCGACTTATAAATCGATTAATCGACCTTAAAGCCATCTATCTATAATGTTTCATCGTCAACATACCGGCGTGCCGGCCACCAAGGGCATTTAGTGACAGAATGTCCTTCTTATATTGTTCCATAAACTAGAAGGTGAACTTTAACTAAAAACAATTATCTTTGACAAACTTATTAAATGGCGGCTAATACTAAAACTCATACAATAAATGGTGAACTTCAAAAAATAGACGTAAACAGAATGGTCTACGATACAATTGTGCAATATTACAAACACCGAATGCAAAAAAAATGAAACTAATGTAAAATAACAATTCATGAAATGGGTAAAATGCTTAATTTAGAGGTTGATGATTGCTAATGATAGACGTTTTGGTGCGTAGCGTAGGTAATGTGACCACACGGGTTATGTCATCATCACCTGGATGTTTTTCCACAACACGAGCCAACAACCAGTGACTGGGCGGCAAATGATCTTCCTTAAATGATTTAATGATACAATTGTACGAACTGAAAGAGTTGTAATTATTGTTTTAAAGAATAGAAAATATTTTATATTTTCTGTTCCTTATTTTTTTTCATTACTTATGTCGAAAATTTCCACTTATGTGCCCTCGGAAAAAGGGAGTAGTGAAATTTCCACTGAAAATTTATCTATTTCACATTTTATTTATTCAGAATCCTTTTAAAAATATAATATTAACTTATGTATATTATATAATAATACTATTTTAAAGGTCGCGTTCCAGTCGCCCTGCCCGCTCTGAATTTTTATCTTTAGTTGCATTATTCAACATGTCAAAAGGCGTTTCTGTCAGCTTGACGTAACTAGTTTGACGTCTTTCTGGTTTTGGATTGGAATATTGTTTTGTTGATCACTAAAAACTACTACTAATTAATAATAAATACAAACATTCAGAACGAGTTAATGGTAGTGTTATTGTATGATATAGTATTCATGGCATAAATAACTGCAAAACAAAAAGTGTTTCTGTCATATTTAGTGCGAATTGAAAGCAATAATAATGGATCGAAAAAAACGACAAAGGGGAATATATGTTACTGTAAAACAGAAAAAGAAGCTGGTAGAATTAATGGCAAAACATCCAGAGTTGATATCAGGTAAAGTGACCCAAGACTTCAACTATAGGGATTCTCAACAACTGTGGCACACAATCACAAATGAATGTAATTCTATACCCGGCGCGAGAAAATCTTGGAGGCAATGGAGAAAAGTAAGTGTTCTTTCTGTTATTAATTTCTCTTATATTTTTAGGATGTTCTGCCCCACTGCAGAGCAAAAGCCTAAAATAATATAGATACAAAAATTACATGATTTATTATTGTCATTTATTTCTGTTAATATTCAAAACTAAATCAATAAAAAAAAACTAAGCAATCAATCAATCATTAAGTGTTTCTCATTTCAGACTTGGCATGATTTACGGTCAAAGACAAAGAAACGGCAGGCAGAAACAAATGGTCAGCTACCAAGCTTAGCTTCAATGCTCACACCAGCGGAGCAGGAGGCTTTAGGTTTAAAAAATGTGTCATCAACAACGAATCAAAATACAGAGTTTATTCCTCTTGAAGACAATAATGATCAAGATAGTTTTGATATAGCAGCAGAATCTAATGACTCATACTGTGATGCAGAATCTGTACCTGAAGAAAAAGTATTCACAGATCCTCATGAAGTAAACATAACAAACCATCACAATAATCTGAAACAAAACTCCAAGCACAAAAACAATGATTGTGCCTTCAACTGTGATATGTTAGCAGTTCAGGAACAACGAAAGATTGAAATCAAAGAGGACTATTTAAATTTTAAAAAGGATTATCTAAGACAGAAATTAAAACTATTAAAAGAACAGACAGAGGCTCTAAAAAGCATTGCAAAAGAACTATGTGTGAACAAGTAAAAGTATGGAGGATGCGAATGAGATAACCTTTGCATCTAGTAGAAGGCAAATGATACTGCAATAAATGCAGTCACTTACCTACTGGACCAAAAATTAAACATTTTAAAAGAAAATGGAATTTAAGAGGAGGTAATTATGTAAACAACTGCATGATGGGGCAGTTGGACAAATAACTTCACAGTTATGGAATACTGTTGATGATAATGATGATGGATGATGAAAGATGGAACCTGATGCTGCTCTTTCAATGTGATACTTTACAATTTTAGATACTAGTCAAAGGGTGAAAATAAAAATGTACCTACTTGAAATTATAGCAATACTTTATTTAAAAGGTTTATATTTTTTCCAATTTTTTATCAGAAGCTTATGATGCTTACTTTAGTTGTATGTATATTTTATGATGATGCTTATTTCGTTTCAGATTTCTTAATATCATATCAGTATATTTTTTAACTCATAGAAAGAAAATTCATAGAAAGTAAGTTATTTGTAACATTAAATGCTAAAGGAAATAAGAATTGAAAGTGTATTTATTCCATTATTAGGTACTGTATATTTAGACGAGTAAATAGTGCTTTGAGCTGCCTGAGTGCTAGTGTGGTGCCTGTTTGCTTTATCTTGTCTTTCCTGCCCTTCACGTCCAATTAGGTACATATACCCTCTAGGATCTGAAACTGAAAGTTTTGTTATTAATTTGATGTACAATGAAATTATTATTATTTTATTCTAGAGGCAACTACATCCGAGTTGCACGTTAATCGGAAACAAGCTAAATGAAAAGTTTAGAGTAGGTTTCGCCATAAAAAGAGTACTTCTTCGTGTCGAAAGGACGGGCGGCCGCTTACGGAGAACATAGATCGCTTTGCATTTATACACAAAGCGACCACTGGGATTTCGCTGTGCCAAAATTCAAAAGTGTTACTATTGTGATACTTTAGAGTATTATATTATCGCAGGTCTTTTACCTATGCTCATGAAACTGCGATTCTACATTGGTACCATAAACGCTTTACTACAATAAATTACTATGATTAACTAAGAATTATGAATAACTAAGAATTAAAAATCTTTCGGTTGTAAACTTGTAATCGATTTCTCGATTACTATAATCATCGATTCTCCATTCCATGTTATTTATTCAAATATTTTTTAAACAGGCAACTTAGCCAGTAAAACGTCATCTCACTCTAAAAATACTGTGTTTCACCGCAAAGCGAATAAATAAAATTAAACATTGTACTGTTGCTATCTCCGTTTTTTTGACGAAAGTAAAAATATTTCTATTTCGCTTCCACATACTATCTGACACAACTATGACAACTAGTGTCAAAATTGATTTATTTACAAATGTCTTCACCTGTTCATTATAAATCGAAAAGCAAAACATTATAATTTTAAATTGTATTGAAATAAGCATTTCAGTAGTGTTTCAAATTATTCTGTTGCCGAAGGTGGTCTTTTGTGTCCATCATGTTTCTACGAATGAGAAGAAATTTTGGTTTTGTTATATTCATTGCTATTGGTAAGTTATAATAATTATTTTTTCTAGAATCGTTCACTTTTCAGTCTTTAAATTTAACAATCTACTAATCATTACAGATTTTAATGGGGTCTTGTTAAAATGCTCCAAAATAATGAACCGACATCATTATAAGTCTATTACTTAGAAAATAACAATATTCTTCTTTTTTTCACATTGGATAGAGTTGAAAGGGCTGAATGGACTTAATAGGCGTCATGATCCATATCCTAAAATTGATCATGGTACCTATAAAGAAATGATTAAGGCTCAGCCAAAGGAGAAATTCCTTTCTGATTATTACTTGTACAATAATATTATGATAAGAAAATGTTATCAAACAAGCAAGTGTAAACAATACTATTTCAATATTTAGATTTATTGAAGGTATTGTTATAGGGTATTCTGATTTCCAGCCAAATAATTCACACTCAATAAGATGTAATTTAGCTAATTATACACCGCTAAATTTTAATCGTTTTAATCCCGTGGAGGGTCGATCCGGTACACTATCGATTTGTAAAAATAAAATTAAAAAATAAAGTACCTTTTTTTCAAAACTCGTATTTATTTACGCATGTACGAAATTAATTTCTTTAAGAAATCGTCAGCTGAGCGAGTTCAATGACCTGTAGGTATTTTGTACGCAACGCCGACTATTACCTACAGGTTATTGAACTCGCTCAGCTGATGTTTTCTTAAACAAATAATTTCGTACATGCATAAATTAATATGAGTTTTGAAATAAAGGTACCTACTTAATTTTTTAATTTTATCTGTACAAATCGATAGTGTTTCATGTACCGGATCGACCATCCACGGGATTAAAACGATTAAAATTTAACGGTGTATACAGGTGCATTGAACTCAAATCTAATAAATAAATTAGAATTGTCTGCAAGTTCAATATCTTATGAATATTTAGTTACTGTGCTAATTTATTTTAATGCCTTTGTTTGGGTTTTTGGCTACATTTACATAATAAAAATATTGTAATCAATACAATATGTTTATTTTTCACAAAATAACATTTTAATGTTATAGCTCTGAGTTGAGAAACTAGTTAAAAAATTAAAAACTAATAATATATAATTAATTGATTTATTATAAATGATGAATTCTTTTTTCAGGGTTAGCAACAGTTACCACACAATTTGATATACAGGAGGAAGCAGAAACAGAGATCAAAGAAAACATTGACATAAATGATGTTCCCAATGTAGATGAATCGGAATCACTACTCTCCAATGTTGTGTCTGATGTCAACAAGACTCTCACCAATCTGTACAACACAGTAACTTTGGCCAATGTTACTGCAGAGAACAAAACAAACTCGGCCAATGAAACTCGAAAAATAATAAGGTGCAAAGAAATTGTCTATGACTCAAATGAGGAAGTTGAACCTACAGTGGAAATAGTCAATGCTTCACAATTAATAAAATTGTTACATGTCAACCCAGAAATTACAAGCAGAGACATGGAAGCTGACTGCCTGCTTGTCTTCTTTTATGCCAGAGCTTGCCCTTTCAGTGCTAAGGCAGCACCACATTTTAATGCCCTTGCAAGAGCATACCCTAATGTGAAAATGGTAGCTTTGGATGCTTTGAAATATGGTGGAACAAATACTGTCTATGGAATAGTGGGTGTGCCAACACTAAAAGTATTCCATAATGGCAGACCCTATGGAAAATTCAATGGCACAGATTATAACATTCAGTCTTTCAGTAAATTTCTTCACACTGTTACAGGGAAAAATGCAGTAAGTCTCTTGGTTACATCCAAAGACTTCCAAGGTCCAGTCTCAAGTGTTGTTGAGACTGAAACTGATTATTTTCTAGTCTTATCATGGTTGTTTATTATTGTCTGTTCTGTTTATTATTTCATGCAGTCTAAATGCTGGACAATGATTGTGGAAATGGTACAAAATAACTGGAGAGAATCAGAGGCTCAACATGAACATAATGATTAGTTTGTTGTTTTTATTTAATTAGTAGGCGAGAAATGAATAATATGGTTTTATTTATAACATTGCGTTTTATTGAATACTAGCCTTTGCCCGCGGCTTCGCTTCCGCTCTACCCTACTTCACCCTACTATACCATATTCTACCCTACACTACCCTATTTTTTTCCATAGTATCCTTCTCCTCACAATAACAAACAACAAAAAAAGAATTAGCGAAATCGGTTCAGCTGTTCCCGAGATTTGCGCTTAGCAACACATTTAGCATTCATAAAAAGATAAGAAATTGGCATCGTATCAATGTCGAAATTTGGAAAACGGCTGTTATGGATCGCTACATTTCCTGGGAAGTAATAAAACAAAATTGATCGAAAATACTCAATCAACCTTTTGATTGAGTTTTAAAGAAAATGAGGATTGTAGAGTCTATATAATAAGTTAAACGACTTGGGTAATTATTAGGATTTAATGAAATCTGATGTAGTCTACACGAGTTCAATAATCAAGGTTGATTAAGAGATAGAGAGCACTGTTAACTAACAGAAGAACCTTAAAAAAAGTATCGAATAAAAGTATTTTTTAAATTATTAAATATTATACAAAATTCCTATAAGTCGGTTGACTTATTAGACAGACTATATAGCCTCAGTTTTTTGGATATATTGAAATCGCTGGAATTCTTGCCTCCTGATTTCTAAACGTAACTAAAGATGACAACTTGACACTGACATTTCGGCTTACTGTCACTTGATAATTCGCAAATAATAGGGATGTTCACATATTTTAGATCTGTCGATATTTAGGAAATTCTATTAAACAATTTATTTTACGTATATCACTAAACACAAAATTTCTATGAATAGCCTAGATTTAAATTATAATAAGACATAATTTAAATGCTATAATATTATTATATTGTACTCGTGACCTTACTAACCACCAACTCCATTTTTAAAGACATTGGTGTTAAGTAAATGAAAAAATGTACTTAACGATTTTTATGACAACTAAGCCACAATCAAAATATTCTGTAATCCAACAATGACTTCAAAGTCAAAGCATATCGACTTATGGATCCACTTCATACGAGACTATTGAACGGAAAGTGATACAGTTAAAGTATCTGGAAGTAGAAAAGATGGAAGCACACATGTTTATTATATATGGCACAAAAGGTTTGCCTGGACCACGTTTGCAACATTGAAGTGCAGTACTGGAATAGAATAGCTCGTGAGGAGGAGTATTGAAATCAAATTTCTTGCACGACTCTATGCATTTTACATTGTATATAAAATAATATTTTGGCAGTTATTCTAAAACAAGATGTTATTGTAAGATTTTTTTTTCTAACGGCAATAAAATATAAAGTAACTTTAAATGCTTTAATATTCTTATCAAACCTCTTGTATAGGTCGCGCGGTGAATTAAGATCGCTCGGTGAAAGTTGTGGGGGCAATCGGCGCATGTGTACAATTGCGCACAGAAATTCTTAGTATGTTAGGATTTTATTTTTAATTTGGTATGTTTGAACCTTAGTAATATAACTTATAATAACACTAGTTTTTGCTTGTAATTTATCTTGTAAGTAGGTAAATTCAGAAAAAATATTTTGTTACAATTAAAATATTAAAAAAAATAATTTCGTCAGTTTCTTTCTTAACGTAACAATTCACGTCGTAAACCATTTTTCTGGCTTGCCGTTTTAAAACTTTATTTTTAACCATTTTTTTTTTACTAATAAGTACGATAACACAAGCTGTACGCCACAGTACCGAAGTACAATAGTATCCAATGAGACGCGTGAACGCAACGCGGGAATTGAAGAGCGACTGATCTACCAATGACGTGTCGCCGTCGGCGCACACACGCCCGCACGTCGCCAAATAGACCCTAGAATTGAATACTGCGCATGCCCCTTCCACTTTCGCCGAGCGATCTTAATTCACCGCGCGACCTATGTTTGGTGGTTAATGAGATTACGAGTACAACTTGTAACCTCATTAACCACGTGTACTGTACAGGTAAAGGCCATGAGGAGAGCGAGGAGAGAGGATCACATTTATTATGGACATTAAAGAAAGCTACTGAAGGCGAGAGAAGAGGGTGAAATCTACAGAAATAAGACTAAAAATGACCTTGACCATAAAAACTTGCGATAAAATTAAAATCTTATCTGAATATGAAAATCGATAAGACGTACGACGGTACAAGTACAACACTATATGTCGTCACTGACCGTATGATGACGACTTTATTATCACATTTTTTTTATAAAAAATCTTACTGATATCTATGGAGTTTACTAGCAATTTTACGTAATAGCAGTTCCTGGATAATATGAGCGTCATATCGTCTTTTATAAGTTCAACTAGAGGCAAGGTTATACTTGCCACAGTGGCTGCGCTTCACATGACGATATACTTTGCGAAACCTTCACTTTTCAAGGGCGAAAGTTCGAAAAAAAGTGAAGCGACTCGGCCTAGCTACCTGAGAAGTGAATAAATAACGGCCTTGTCTCGCCTGCGAACGAGGAAGCCCGGCAACCGGCTGGAAAACAGCATATTGATTGATGATTTATAAAAGAGTAGCGTCGTTTGCGCCGTCTTTAGTTCGCGGCGTGCTTGTAAGTGTGAGGAAGATGAGCTCCGGAAGATACCAGGTGTTTGTGACGCGCAGTGATATGCCGCAAGGTGGTGTAGATCTGCTGAAAAAAGAGTAAGTGTTAACTTTTAATAGGTATTATTTATCATGTCTAAAGATACATTACAATGTCAATCCTAACCAATCAGCAAATTTTTGTGTAACGATGTAAGATTTTATCAATTTACTATCCATAAAGCTTAGCCAGTATTCATAACCTGGCTAACCATAAATTTTGTGAGTAAAAAGGTTTTTTTGAGGAAATCATCAAAAGACTTTTCCTACTCAGTTTAATGAATTAATTGTAAAACTAAAATGTTTTTAAATTAAATTTACAGATGCGATGTAAAAATATCCAGCCATCCTTCAGTAATGCCAAGGGAAGAGCTTCTCAAATCTGTGGCCGGAACAAATGCCATTTACTGTTCTCTAACCGATAAGATTGACAGAGAGTTGCTGGACGCTGCTGGGCCAGGCTTGAAGGTAGTCGGCACCATCTCTGTGGGCCATGATCATATTGATGTGGCAGAGTGCAAGAAGAGAGGCATCAAGATTGGGTACACACCGGACGTGCTTACTGATGCAACAGCTGAACTTACTGTGAGTGACAATTTAGTACTTTTTAGGCATGTACTATAAGTACCTTATTTGCGTTATGATTAGACATTTAATTCATTAAACCCCAAGCGAACGCCGGCGTTTGCGCACCTAATGTCTTTCTATTGTGTCTGTAATTTCCACGATTGAAAGGTTAAAGAAAACTTTTTACTTTCCATTCAACCAATTTTAACTTCTATTTGATTAAAAGCAAAAATGATTATACGACTTTTTTGCTTTTAATGCCATCCTACAAGCATTAAAAGCAAAAAACTCGTTACAGTACCAACTATTTACTGCACTCACCAATTGTCATGCCACCAGCATAATAAAAGTCAAAATCGGTTGAACGGACAGTAATAAAAGGTTTTCTAAATGTCTAATGTTATTTTGAACAGAGTATATAAGCAGTGCTGTAACTAGATAAGTACCGGCAGTAAGAAAAATAAACCGGCAAAATAAGTTTATTACATATTATTCTGGCCTGCATTGCATGAAGAGGAGTCTCCTTTTAGCCTTAGAAATGTCTATAATGGAAGGCTTTGCTGTGCACTTACATTATGAATAAATAAACACCTAGGCAAATAACAAAAAAGAAAAAAAAAAGTAAGAAAGAATGATCAACCAAAGAACAAGTTTTGTATCATTAATTTCATCAGAAGGAAGTGTTTCTTATTTCCTACTAGCTTTTGCCCGCGGCTTCACCCGTGTGGCATTAGATACTTAAGGAATCGGGATAAAAGGTAGCCTATGTTCTTTTCTATGTCAAAGGCTATATGCATGCCAAATTTCATCAAAATCCGTTGAGCCGTTTTTTTATAATATTAGTTAGGATTTCCCCATTTCGCTCCGTACCATGCCCTGAACTAGATCCGGATGATCGCCTTCACCAGGACAAGGCGCGGCGGGGTTCCGCCGAAGAGGGACAGAAACCGGCAGCGGGCATATAAAAAGCTAGTTACCGTACGCCCGACGGATCTTGGCGAGCCCGAACGACGTTTGCCATGAAGGACGACGTGAGAGATAAAAAGATGCGCAGAGCTTATGTTCAGGCTCGCCAAGATCCGTCGGGCGTAGGTACTTTACGGCACTGACTATAAGTATTCTAGATGGACCGTTGCCAGATTGCTTTTGACATATGCATGACCAACTCTGAATATAATTTCTGTTTCCATAAATGGGTATTAAAATGAATTTGTTCTGAGTATGACTATTTTAGATTATGTGGGATTTTATGCCCTTCTACAAAAACCACTTGGTTTTTGTCTAACCATTTTTATCTTAGACTAGCTGTGCCCGCGACTTCGTTCGTGTGGACTACAGGATTATGAATTTATTTTTTCTAAAATAAAAGTAGCCTATGTTACTCCTTATTACATCAGCTACCTGCCAAAAAAAGTCGTGTCAAAATCGGTCCAGCCATTTCAGAGATTAGCCCAGACAAACAGACAGACAAAAATTGTAAAAAAAAAATATTTTGGTGTATGTACCATATATATATTCATATGCATGTAGTTAAAAGCAGTTATTTCAATATTACAAACAGACACTTCAATTTTATTATATGTATAGATTTTATCGAAACTATAACTAACTATTAATCAATTAATGATCTCCACTAAACATTTTAAAATTATCTTTGACCTTTCAGGTAGCACTTCTTCTGTCAACATCCCGTCGTCTCCCCGAGGCGCAGCACGAAGCGCGCACAGGTGGCTGGAAGTCGTGGGCCCCCACCTGGATGACAGGCCCCGGCCTGGCAGGGGCCACGGTCGGCATCGTAGGCTTCGGCCGCATCGGGCAGGCGGTCGCACGACGCGTTAAAGCCTTCAACACCAAACAAATCCTTTACTACAACCGCAGTGAGCGCCCTGAGGCCAAAGAAACTGGTGCTATCAAAGTTAGTTTTGATGAAATTCTAGCACAAAGTGACTTCATCATATGTTGTGCAGCATTAGTACCTGAAACCAAAGAATTATTCAACAAAGCGGCGTTCGAAAAGATGAAGAAGACGGCGATATTTGTGAACACTAGCCGTGGAGGTACGGTTGACCAAGATGCGTTGATAGAAGCCTTGCAGAATAATACAATTAGAGCAGCCGGGTTAGATGTGACTACTCCAGAACCATTGCCGTTAGACAACCCACTTCTCAAGATGCGTAACTGCGTGGTCCTGCCTCATATAGGTAGTGCTGCAATAGAGGCTAGGGAAGTAATGAGTGAACTCACTGCTAATAATATTTTAGCAGCGCTCAAAGGGTGTGCTATGCCCGCTGAGTTGAAGTGAAAATGATCACAATTTTAGTTAAGAGGACAGCTCATGTTATATATGTATTGAATTTTAAATAAAATAATTTATTTTATCGTTATATTCGTTGATTTAGTGCAAAACTATGAATGTGTTGTTAGACTTATACAACAGATGGCGCTAGTAGGCTTCATAAGCGGCTTTTTCGCACAGAAGATTATGATTATTAAAATAGTTATTAAAAGAATAAAATACCATTTTTATGGTTCCCCAGCATTTGCTAGCAATACACTCTTTCCATTCACAGGCTGGACACGTAAGGAATAGTGGAGAAGGTATTATGGACATACTTTAATCAACAAAAAAGTTTTAATTTGCAATTAGGTATCTACGATGCGGATGATCAACTACACAATTAACTAAATAATTGAAGCTGTAATGAGTTTACCTTTTGAGCAAAGTAAATTGTAAAATCTATGCATTGCTAAATTGATAGGTATGAACAAATTGTAGGGTACCAAGAATTTGTGTAAAAATGAAATGTTTCGGTCACGAAGATCGGGCTTTTTTTGATGTAGGCAATCATGCAATGTCTTCTCCCGTTTTAGGGTAGAGCGAGAGGACGTGTCACTGTAACTTTTACTGAATAAAATCCACCTGTGGCCTCCAGTTGGGCTTTGCGTTCCAGGACCTAGCGGGTATAGGCAGGACCGATAGGGGTTTGCAGATATCTCTGATCTCTGAGGCAAGTGTGGAACACTACACGCCGTCGACGACTCTGGCTCGGTCGGTTGTCCGCAAGCCTGCGCGTTCGGTGGCCGGGGATAATCTTGCTACTCCTGTTGCGACACCTGGGGGTCCTGTGGCGGCGGCTGGAAAGTTAGTATGTCCGTTCCCTCAGAGTTGCAGCCATCTTCGCCATTACCATTACTGCTTCGCTGAAGGAGGCGACCGCATCCTATTTCCTCTTGCTTTGGATCATGTTCTGAATCATGGTCCGGTGCGAAAGTTCAACAAAGATAGGACTACCTAACGGGGCAGTCTACTGACTGAATGAAGTAATTTGGTTTCAAAAAGACATCAACTCAAAAATAAGAAAACGAAACTTGGCGTAATCGGTCGGTCAGCCGTTAGCCGTGTAGGTAATAAGAAAATAATTACCCTGGAACTAAGATCATATGGATCGAACATCTAGGTACAGGACCAGATCGGCTGGCGATATTGAAGGCCTCTAGTGGGCGTAGGATTAAGAAGCCTAAGATTCTTAGGTAAAATGTTCTTTCATCCCTAAGTTGAAATACGTCTAAACTTGTGGCTAAACTGACGGGTGCAGTAAGCGAAATCATCTCCCAAAGTAGGGCGAAAACGCGCATCAACGCGTTGCTCTTGCGCCGCGCCGTAAACAAAACAGTAGTGAAACTTTTTGTTTTACTTGGTAGACTGGTCTTTAATGTCTATTGTCTGGGAGTAGTGTGGCTGGTCAGTCGGTACGCCGCTGTGCCTGCGACCGGTCGCGCACGAGGGCAGCTGCTTCTCGATTGTTTTCTACCGAAATCAGTCTCGGAACGTGTTGTGTATGCGTTTGGATGCAGTGGAGTGAGGTGAGTTTACCGTCGGAGATTTTAGGTTTTGGCATAACACTCCCGACTCGACGATCGTAAATCATAATCTTTGGATCATGACTTGATTTCAGGCCCATAAAGCAGCCCCCAAAAGTGGATTTTTATTCGTGTGTCGCATGAATTATTTGCCGAAAGCACTGTATGTTCATTTTAATTCTTATCAGTATTTTGATATCGCTAGCTAGTTGTTCTAATCACGGAATCTAGCGTAACGTTTTGGTGTTTGACTGCAATGTTAGCGATAATGCGTTTCTGCTGGTTGTAATCTAAAGAACATAAATGAGTTACGGAGTTTAAGACATTCTTAGCTTGGCATGCTCCAGTGCAGCTGCAGTTTCAATGGCTAATGTAAGATATTAAGCGAACCCATTCCAGTAATTTTCTTTCGACACCAAAGGCATTAATTTTTAGGATGAGGGGTAAAATATTATAGTAGGAACATCGGGTATTAAGCACAGAGGGGTAGGTATCTAATTACGTATTGCATCTTGATTGCTCTAACAACTGAACACCAATTTTGATAAAAAAAAAAACTATCATTCACTGAAAGACGCTACGAAAAACTTAAGGATTCTAGTTCGGGTTAACATCATGATGGTGCCCTGAGGCCCTACCACAAACTCTTAAAGCGATCCATTTGACGACCTAAATTGAATTGTTAAAGGGATGTATGTAGCTATTTATGGTGTACTTAAAGGTCCATCCCTCTTTCTCACACTTCACTGGCCCCTGATAGTTTATCAGGGTGTTTTTTTTAAGGGAAATCATCAAATAACTTTTCCCACACTGGGTAGAGCGAGAGGAAGTATCAGACTTTCACTGACTGAAACGCACACGCATGGCTGCGAAAACTTTTTCCAATCCTGCAACTCTGCTCAGGACTCTTTATCAGTCCTGAAGTTTTCTTTAAGCAACATTGGAACTCCAAGGGCCTTACCATGACGTATTAAAATGTCAGGCGAGCGAGCGAGAAAGTGGGATGGAGCTATACATACACCTTAAATAGCTCCATACCTTTAACAGTTCAGTTTAGGTCGTCAAATGGATCGCGTTAAGAGCTCGTGGTCAAGCCTCAGAAGGTCTTATTGGCTACCAAGACCTGGAGCAAATCTTTAGGATGATCATACAGCTGGTACATTTGTTGCTCATATGTGTTCTGTTATGTGAGATACTGTATGTGTTGTGCATTTGCTACAAACTGCGACACAGATATATAATAATTAATTACCGATTTAAAATAAACAAAAGAGAGCCTGCTCTCGTACTTAGTCCCTGGTCCCATGGGATCGCCAAATTGGTAGTGGGGTGATATTAACCGAGAGAATGTCTCATTCATCGGGTGTGGTTTTCGTAGATACCATTTACTTATTTTGTGTTGTAAGCCACTGGGCGCAAATTAGTAAGTACCTTTTGATACATTTAGTGATCGGGGAAAACTAGGGCTGCTATCACTTCAATTGCCGACACCGGATAAAAACGGCAAAAATCCCGGACATTTGGGCAAAATATGTTGTAGGTATTTCCCGGAAACCTCTCGGGGTGGGTTTCTAGATGGGTTTCCTCTGACAACAAAAGTGTCCAGGTGAAACCCCGGACAGTTTTATAAACCCCTGCCGGACGCCCCCCGGACACCTTTCAAACTAGAACAAATCCGAGGAATCCCGGACGGATGGCAGCCCTAGGGAAAGCAACAACAACAAACAAATAAAAATATCAAATTGTAAAGAAAAATCAAGGCGAGATGAATGAGACATTCTCTCGGTTCCAAAGAACCACCATTGCTGTCTCTGACTCAGCATTTCTGTCAGTGGATTCTTTGCCGTTCGTTCGGTTCGGTTAGCAGTTCCAGTCTTCAATCAACAAACCTCTGGGGGATCCTTGTCTCTCTGGAGCTGGTATTTTAAACCCACTGTTGTAGTTATTAGGATATTTTTTACACAGTATGGGTGGTATAGGATGACAGCAGGACGAAAATATGCATCTTTAATTCATTAAACCCCAAACGAACCCCGGCGGCGTTCGCTCAGTCATTGTTTTTCTAAATTGTTTTTCTAATTATGGTATTCGTAAGCTTAAGATGTGAGAGAAAGATAGGAAGCTACATTGTATGAATCCGACAGCTGTCACCAGCACCATCTTATAGCAATTGTAGTGTATCTAGTAGTACTTCTATCTACCACATATGAGTACTCCCACTATTTTACTCATGCGAAGGAGATCAAGATGACCCTCCACGGCCAGCACTGCACGGTCTACCTACACAAAAGTCCGTATTTTGCGGTTACAGCAAAAAGTACGAGTATCCTTGCGGGAATGTTCGGCAGCCCTGGAACTCACGGCAACTGATTTACAAATTTTAACACGATATGGTGAAGCCCTTGCAGTCTTTCCAATGTTGCCGTAAAGCAAATTTCAGAACTGATAGAGTCCGGAGCTGCAGGATTTGAAAGAGTTTTCACAGCCATGTAAGGTAAAGGGCAACCAAAGTAACACTGATTGGTTTTAATCAGCAAAACTGTAACTCGCCCTTTGCTCCAGCCAGAGCGGAAAAAGTTATTGATGATTTCACACGTTAAATAAAGAAGCAGAAATACCTTACATGTAGGTGAGTATTTATTTCCGGACGTCAATTAGATCAGACATCTTAAATCTACCTAGACCCTTGAGTGGATCAAACCGCAGGATTGGGTTTCTTTAATCTTTTGAATATCGTAATTAGAGACACAATAAAAAGACAATGAGAGAGCGAACGCCCGGATCGAAAGGTTAATGAATTAAACGGTTAGTTGAGTTGTAAGTACCGGTCGGTACTACTCAGTACGTCTACGTCTACGTTTATGATATGCTTACCTAATATTACATTGTTATTAAATTACATATTTATTTGACAAATTAATCTTAATTAAGGACCTAACTAATTAGCGAATTAAACTGCCTAATTATCGACTTTCATGAGCTCTGAAACGTGATTCACTTTCCGAGACCGCTTGCAGTCGTCGCGGGAATGCAAACGGAATTCATTAAAAGTGTGATCAGACTTTCATCTTGTTAGAGAGGAATCTAAACGTAATAATAATAAAGTAAAGTAACGCACAAAAATCATACTGGCGGAGCTCGGAAGCACTGAATAGTTTGATAAAAAAACTGCCGCGTTGACTTTCTACCGAGCAATTAGAAGATTCGCACACGAAAGTGCAGTATTTAGCTACGACAGTATGCGCCCGCGCCGGGAAATGTGCGATTTATGTTCGCGTCAACGCGTACTCTCGCGAAATTTTTGATGAGATGCTGTTAAAAATTTTTTTAAGATGTTGCAATTGGTGTTTGAAATAATGAAATTATGCTAGAGATATTCTGCCACAGGTTAGACTATTTTTTGTTACAACCTTTTTACATAACTTTATAAAAATACTGGCATAATATGCCCCTTGAAAATATTTAAAATGCCTTTAAAGTTTAATAAAAAAGTAATTGATTTATTTTTTAAATAACCTTATTTTTAATGGCTTGCTCTTCAGTTTTTAAGTCGTAACGGCCATAACTAATCAATTGGACGTCAGCGTCAAAAAAAAAAACTAAAGGTTTTATTTTGGAGAACCGGTGGCGTAGGTTTTCTTTGTAGAAAAACAGGGATAGCAGAATTTATTCCTAAAATGCCTTTCTTTATTTTATAGCACTCGACCTTTAGGAAAATCAAAATATTTTAACTTTACTACTTACTTAGGTACCTATGTCTTTAATTCAAAGGGTTTTTTTTTATAAAAGATTTCGCTGCAGCGATAATATGAAATACATTGTACCGCCGCCGCGCCGTAAAAATAAGTGTGCAACTAATATTACTGTATTTTGTTCTACCTAGGTACAATAAAATATAGGTATTTCTATTCCATAGCAGTCTGATGGAAGTCGGTAATTTCCAAGCTTTTTTCAAATTTTCGCTAACAGGGTATCATTACTAATGTTAGTTAAAAAAAAAAAACAATTGGCGCTTGCTTGTCTATTGTGATTTCACATGTAGAGGATTTCTATTTTTGCATTTTCTAATTTGATTGAATTGTCTGCTTATAAATTCTAATTAACTCGAAGTAGGTATTCATTTTAATGCGTGGACTGTTAATCCTGAGTTATGCTTCATTGTGTATTCAAATGCGTATGCTTACATTAATTTTTGATTTATCCATTCGTGATACTACCTAATTAGGAAATTTTTGTGTCATTTTGATTTGTTTGTCTCATTGCTGACTATTTTAGTGCATGTATGTAGTGTTTCATTTGAGTACATATTTATATATATTTTATTATTGTATAAGTACCTATATTTATTCTATGGTCTATAATTAGTATATCTATTCTTGTATTCGCCGTTTTTCTCACTCTTTTATTGCACAACCATTACTTTTTCTAAGCATAGCATTAAGTTCGCTTCTGTACTCATGTGTGCATAAAGTAATAAATAAATAGGATTTTCATCACATACACAAACCGTTCCTGTAGCTGATGTAATTGACGTAAAATCAAACAAGCCAAATATCGTTGAAGTTTTATAGTCGTTCGATCGAAGTCCTATTATTTATAAATTAATAAGTATTCTACCAGGATAATGTAATACAGATTCTTTTTTTAAATCGACTCTTCGACCAAACGACTTTAAAATCGGTGTCGTTCAAACTCGATTGATTGATGTGAATACGGAAATGGTCTAAACGACTAAATCGCTACGATATCGTTACGGTTTTGATTACGTGAATCGAGCTACTGAACCAAGAACTTGTCAGACTATTTCTGTGAACAGGGGGCTTGGCTTATGTCAAAAACTCAAAGGGTCTAAACAGACGGACTGCATTTCAACTGCAATCCAATCGCAAATTTACAGTTTGAATGCAGTTGACACGACTGCAATAGAACTGCAAACACGACTGCAATAGAACTGCAAACCAAACGTGCGGTCCGATTGCAGTCGTGTGAACTGCACACCGACTGCATCCGAACTGCATCATACCCACCCGCCCGCACGCACTGCCCTCCCGCGCATGGTGCAGTTCGGATGCAGTCGGTGTTCAGTTCACACGACTGCAATCGGATCGCACATTTGGTTTGCAGTTCTATTGCAGTTGTGGTTGCAGTCGTGTCAACTGCATTCAAACGGCACTTAAACTGCAATTTGCAGTTGGATTGCAGTTGAAAAGCGGTCCGTCTGTTTAGACCCTAAGGGCCTATCCGCACAGCGGTATTTCACCGCGCGGTTCTTTTTTCGTTATTCTGTAACACATGCCCGATGGACGCATGTCGGTTATCCTGGAGAAAAACAAATCAAAAGCTACGAGATAACACGATTGAGTGTCACTGTCGAAAAACGTCAGAGCATAGAAATAGTGAAGAAACATTCATCATCGCCTTGTGCGGTGATCAAGACGATCGAAAATGTTAATGAACTTCGCTAAATTCGTTTTGGGATACAGTGGAATTCGTTTATGACATCGAAGGGAATTTACAAACACGTCATAATAAGCGGACGGCATAAAGCATTTTGTGAAATGAAACCTTTTTTTAGGTAAATAAAATTTGTATTTATTTTAATAGAGAAACAGCATTTTCGAAGAATGAAGAATTTTCAAAGAATGCGCGACAGCATCGCTACTGTATCGATGCGAACGCGCTACAGCATCACCACAAAAAGTCACCGTGGGCGATGGACCTTAGAAGACAGTTTTTCAATTTGAAACGCCGGATTTTTTTTTCTTTTATATTGATAACAAACATCAATAACTGTTGCAACAGCATTCATTGTGCGTAGGTACAGCTAGGGAGAGGAATTCCTTGCCGGAGTCTGAGTTTCCTGATGGCTACAACCGGGGAATCTTTAAGTCAAGAGTGAATAGGTTTCTTCTAGGTAAGCGCGTTCCATCGTCGCTTTCAGGTGAATTAGGTGAGATAGCGATCAAGCGCGAATCTATCAACAATAAAAAAAAATTGCTAAGTAGATAGGTAAACACGACGATTAATAAACACGAGTACCTACTGTACAATCAAAAGCATTTTAGTCTGTCTGCCTGATCGTCTCCAGCCAACTTGCCGGGATATTGTGGGAGTGAGTTGAATCTCAATTATGTCAGATAATAAACAATACATCACGCTGTCGACAATATGCAGTCCGTGCCGACACTTTATGGAATATATTAAACTTTTTCATTGTGATACTGTACCTATACAGCGCGTTCCGAGTCACGATAATATCGGTGCGTCTACAGCGTCAAAAGGCATTTCGATCCAGGGTACTTACAATTGCCGAAACGGATCTTGAGCGCTCGGCGTCAGAGTGGGGATCGCTTTGCGCATTCCATACATTGGCGAGCCAATGGTTTTCGTTGTTAGATACATGCAGCAACGCAGGGAACGAATCAGGAGTGACGTCTAAAACGCGATGGCACGGCGAGCCAATCACTGACACTCCTCGCCCCCGTGTCTCACTTCGCACCACTAAAGAGACCAAATATTTGACTTCAGCGCAACTTGAAGCCAGCGCTCAAGATCCGTGACCGCAATTGTACCGTACGTGTTAAAATGTCAGTCATGCGAGCGAGAAAGAGGGATAGAGCTATACACCCTATATAGCTCTATCTCTTTAACAGTTCAGTTTAGGTTGTATTGCAGAACTGTTAGTGAACATTTCCACCCACAACGATTGTATTGCCAAACTAATAATAAAAAGGCGAAAGTTCGTATGAGTGCTGTTACACCATCACCAATCACACCTATAGCCCGATTCACGTAATGAAAACCGTAACGATATCGTAGCGATTAAGTCGTTCTCGTTTAGATAGACCATTTCCGTATTCACGTCCATCAATCGAGTTTGAACGACACCGATTTTAAAGTCGTTTGAAATTAGTCGATTTAAAAAAAAAATCTGTATAATTATATCGATAGATCGTGAATACCGCCTTTGGATAGGACTTCGATCGAACGACTATAAAACTTCAACGATATTTGGCTTGTTTGATTTTACGTGAATCAGGCTACTGGTCAGATGATTTAGATGCTTCGGATAAGGGTAGATGTCCTGGAATTACTTTGGACTAGGACTATGGCTTACTTTGAATCCCGGAAAGAAGCCCTTAGGATAATTTTCTAATGTCACGCAGGCGAAGTCGCTGGTAGAAGCTAGTTTTTTATATAAACCAGCTGTTCCCGCGACTTCGTTCGCGTGGACTACAGGATCTTGAATTTATTTTTTTCTAAAATAAAAGTAGCCTTAGTTACTCCTTATAACGTCAGCTACCTGCTAAAAAAATCCCGTCAAAATCGGTCCAGCCATTTCAGAGATTAGCCCGGTCAAACAGACAGACAGACAAAAATTGTAAAAAATGTTATTTTGGTGTATGTAGCGTATTACGTATATTCATATGCATGAAGTAAAAAGCAGTTATTTCAATATTACAAACAGACACTCCAATTTTATTTATATGTATAGATGTAGATATCAGTGTAGAGATAACTGCGCTTGTGGGTACAGTGATGACATATTGTTTTGTTCACGAGTTTGACCGTGTCAAGTTCGGTTAGCGGATGTTATATCTGAATATAAGTGGGTATGTAGGTAACCCACCGCTTTTAATGACACAATGGGTTCCGAAAAACTGGGATATAATATTATACCTACTCTATCTGTGTATGTAGTTAACTAAACGTAAACAATCTTGATATGTCTTTTTATTTAAAATAAATGTTGTATTTACCTAATATCGGTTTAGGTAAATACCTAATGCCGCTGAACTAGACCTTTTTTGGCGCAAACGTATGACATATAATGTTACTTTTTTTTTGTTTTGTGTTTGTTTTAAGTTTTTGTTGTCTACAATGTTTTGTGCGTCAAAATAAATACTTTTCTTTCTTTTTTTCTTTCTAATTGTAAACCTTTTTAGATAGAATTTTTGGACAACTTTTTAGTTAAAAAACATGTTAGGATTGTTTACATTTAGTTAACTACCTAAACAGGTCTATGTACCATTTTTATTTCGGGGGAAACTTTCAAAACGCTCCATCGTCGGCCACATGATCGCATATTATCAGGTGAGATGGATTATAATAAAAAAAGGCGCCTGGACTTTTGGGGGGAAAAACCAGAGAGCGTGGGATTCTTAGCTGTCTAAAACCACCCCGGTAATCACCATCAGCACATGGAAGAGGATCTCCTGTGATCTTTTAAGAGACCACCCCGGTATCTTCTCTGTACAGCTCCTGTTAGGACATATACCTGGGGAGACGGGATACCCCTGAGACTCGGTGTGCTGGAAACCCTCCTCCCGAGTCGTTATTTGAACTTTGGGCCGCCGTGTAATAAAGCAAGTAGCATCATCATAGCTGTTTGCTGTGCCTGCGAGCCACACTGTTGCGTGAACCCAGTCTCCTATCCTTCGCACTCTCTTTGCGCTCAAAAATCTTTTGGAGACGCACCCTGATTGTTATGTGTTCTCCTACCATTTTTTAATCACGATTTTAGTTCCTATATTTATTTCGATTTTTTGGACAACAACAGGACAGAATGGAAGAAAAAAACGTGTTGCGCCGAACCCAAATAAAATGGGACAAGGGCAGGAAGAAGAAGAAGAAGAAGATTTATTTCGATTTTTACTTATGTTCGAATTCTTTGATTCACATCATATTCATAGGTCAGAACGACGTTTGATAAGACAGCTAGTACTCCATTAGATTAAGGCTTATAGTCCCTTGAACATCTGGCCGGAATTAAATGGACAAAACAGTCGTACCCGCTTAGGCGGCAGTACGAGTATTTGTTACTTGCGTATTTAATTTGTGTATTTAATTGCGGCCGGCTGCGCCCGTATAGAGCTGACTTTTAAATCCATTTTCCTTGCGAAATGTTGATTAATTTACATATCCTATGTTTACTTAGAAGAATCATCAATTTTTATAAGTAAAAATGTTTCTAAAGATCCAAGCCATTTCGAAGGAGCAGGGAAAAGTTGCAAAATTGCTAAATATTTTTTTAGACAAAAGTATTAATTGCACGAAAGAATCAATAGTTGATAATGTTGTTTATGAATCTATAAACATTTTTTTGAAATCTATTAACCTGGCCGTTACCGAGGAGAAGGCTTCAGAAAATCACTGTGTTATGGCACTGCTCGGGCGCTTAGGTCTTAAATGCCCTACTCATTTATTACAACTAAAACTCACATCCTTAACCTGTCACATTTTTTGCATCGACTTAACAATATTGGCAATATGGCGAACACAAAGAGTTGTGCGATCCAGTCAAACAGGTCTTACTAATATGGGCGTGTCAAAGCTGCAACTTTGATACTATGGCCACATAACGAATTGTATTATAGTACGTACTAAGGCCGCTTCTATACACTAAATAAAAATCATTAAAAAAAAAAAAAAAATAACCGACTTCACTAAAAAAACACTAAAACTTCAAAAAAAACGAAAAACACTAAATTTTTTTGCAATTTGGAAAAATCTTCGAGGCCCGGGGAGGTCTCAAAGATTTTCCGAAATTGCAAAAAAATAATTACGTAAGTACTTTACTGTTTTCAGTTTTATTCCTATACCTGTATTAGAAGACCTTGCTTTATGCTAAACAGGATTCTCGGCTTATGAATTTTGATTCCCTAGAATGTCAAAATCGAAATACCTATACGTTTTAAGCGACTTATACGGCCGTATTTTTTTTGTTAACTTAGAAATTTGATTTTTTCACAGTTTAAAGGGACCGCAGACCTGAGTATGTATATGGTTTTAATTTTAACTCGATACCTCCACGTGTTCCCGAGATATAGGTTCTTGAAAGACATACAGACGGACAAAAAAGTGATCCTATAATGGTTCCATTTTTTTCCCTAAAAAAACTGCTGCAGACATTATGGTGTTTCTTAGCGTGTACAAGCGCCCTAAGACTTACACTCCACAGCCATTGTGTAAGCTCAGAATAGCTTTTAAAATTTATGTAGGTATAAAGTAAGTACCTATCTAGGTACCTATATAACCCAGTCTAGTTCGTTAACAAGTTAAGCGAACTCTTGGTTTCGTTGAGATTTAAAATATACATACAGAGGTGTGGTTGGATCGTGGGATACGTGTTAGTTCTAAAGTACGTACAGGCACTCCCTCTGTCTATTATATAAAGATCTCTTGTCCCTCTTCTAGAGAGTAGGCCTGAGTCCCAGCTGTGGGAACATTATAAGAACAGCTGATTATGCTCGTGTCACATCACAGTGATTGTTATCGAACTCCTCCGAAACGGCTTGACCAATTTTTATGTTATAAATTCCCGGGATAAAAAAATCTATGTGCTATTCCAAGACATGGTCTACCTGTACCACATTTCATCGAAATCCGTTCATCCGTTCGACCGTGAAGAATTAACTAACACACACATACACACACTCGGAAACTTTCGCCTTTATACTCGTACATAATTCGGGATACAATCAGACTTTCGACTATTACTGAAGTTCTAATAAAGAACCCAAGAATACTTTTACCGAAACCAATATACAGTCGCACTTGCGAGGACTGTACCAACGAGGTATTCAACTTGATTTAAAAAAAAAACTGGGCAAGTGCGAGTCGGACTCGCATTCTGAGGGATCCGTACAAACTGCACTACTCGAATGAAGTCTCGAAGAATTTTCAGTTTTCAGTTTATTCCTATACCTGTGCTACAAGACCTTGTTTTAAAAAAAAAAAAATATCAGGATTCTGGGTCAACGGGACAACCCTATGAATTTTAATTTTTTTGAGAGTATTGAAAAATACGTTTTTTTGCGACATAAATGGCTGTATCTTTTTTATTCGTAAACTTAGACATTTGATTTTTTCATTGCGTCAAGGGACTGCAGACTTGAATATATGGTTTTAATATCAACTCGATACCTCCGCACGTTCCCGAGTTAAAGGGTCTTGACAGACAGATAGACGGGCGGACAACAAAGTGATCCTATAAGGGTTTCGATTTTTTTCATTTTGAGGTACGGAACCCTAAAAATAATGATGTTCAAATGTCAATGTCAATTTGTTCTTTTTTAACTTACTAGTGTCGAGACATGACATCGACGCAGTCAAAACATCGATATCTCCAATCATCAATTATAATGACTCAAGATATTTGCATACTCGTAATAATAAAAATTTAAAACCGGTTTTGTGTTGACTGTCGCCTTAACGAAAGTGATTTTTATTTATGTAAGTTACGCAATGTGATGTGAAGTTTTATAAAAAAAGATGTATAATTTTAAGTAATTATGTTTGTGAAGTAATTAGTTTTTTTTACTTTATAAACATGTTAATTATGTGTAGTGAATGGGATTATCTAGATTGAATCTTTCTTTTTATAAGTGACCATGTTAGCTGGTTTGATGTGAATCACTTCAAATTGTTTGTAGTGATCATCACTATTTAATTAATATATTCTATATTTGGAATTTGTTTTTTTTTTTTTTTACTTAGGTACATTGTTCTCACATAATAGCAGCAATAAGAAACATGTAACTGAGACATTTACATAACGTGATTGAAAAGAGTGTCCATGGAGTTTCTGGCACAATTTCTTCTCTATAGAGATCTACGCTTTGGAACGTGCAATTAACATCACTCTTCTGACGGACTGACTTCTTGACAATTTAAAAGTGCCTCCAAATCGTTTATTAGAAATATATGCTTTGAATCATTTCAATCAGACCAGAGAAACAGGGTTTTTTTTTTTAATAGATCAGGTTCGTGTTTGACCACCATCTCGTCTGATGGTAAGGGATTTTTTTTTTTCGATGGGAAAAATCATCCAATGACAACCCCCGCTCTTGGGCGGAGCGGGAGATAGTGTCAGACTCTTACTGACTAAAAAACCCATCCTGTTCCTTCAAGCCTTCATACCGGGTCTCGATCGCCCTTTCGGATAACCCTGGCCCCAGTAGGCTTCGACCCGGCTGGGCCCCTGCTGTTGCTGACAACTCCTTGAGGCGCGCGGGAACTTGGGCTTGGTCCGGACAGTTACCATTTCTCACTGTCCGCAAGCCCGCGCCTACGGTGGCCGGAAATCGGGATTAGGGATGATGTGGTCGACGATGAAGCACTCTTGACTTAAAGACCACTAGGTTGTAGCTATCAGGATGTAGATTCAATTCGGTACTAAACTATGGACCTTTTTACAGTGTCTCAGGAGGTTTTCCTTGTTGTGACTGAAGAAGTTATATATTTTATCTTTCATCCAATTGGCAACATAGTTTAAACGCTAATTAACGTGTCTACTAAAATCCAAACCAAGTATTGCAAAAAAGAAAAACGAACTTAGTTTCCTCATACCTAGCCAGGCAGGCAAAGGTTTTTACAACATTAACAAAAACCGGATTCCAAATTCAAAAGGTCATCAGACAAAAGCTACTAACCGAAAGCGAAAATCGTAAAACCTAGACAAAATATCGGTTCAACAATGGGTATCACTTTCGAACAGTGATGCGCTGTAGTTCCCACGTACCGATTCCCTGTTCCGATTGAGTGCCTCAGTATCGGAGTGATAACGGTGCCCGCAACGGACAAGCCTACATACACACGCTTACGGAATAATCTGCGAAACTATTGTATCGGGAGCGTTGGCAAGGAACTAACCATTATTTGGCTTATGATTGTGGCTAACGCCGTGAAGCTGATTTCTATTGATAAATAAATGATAATTATTTTGCCAATAGGTTTAAAAAAACACTTTTAGACGGTATTTTTTCCGTCATTTTAAACCAGATAAGGCCGGTGTTTTCTAGCTAACTACTCTGAGAAGAAACGCCGCAACAAACTCAGGGGTCAAACTCTCTTTTAAAAAGTCCATACAGTAAATATGTAATGGTCTAATCACAGCCGCTGCCGGGATTCCGATCCCGATTTCCGGCCACCGTAGGCGCGGGCTTGCGAATTTCGAGCAATGGGTTGCCCGCTGTTCGACCGTCCGGTAACGGTCCGGATCGAGCCCAAGTCGTCGACGGCGCGCACAATTCCCGCGCGCCTCAAGGAATTGTCAGCAACAGCAGGGGCCTAGCCGGGTCGAAGCCTACTGGGGCCAGGGTAATCCGAAAGGGAAGCTCGGCCCCGGTACGAAAGGCAAGAAGGATTGATGAGTTGTTTAGTCAGTAAGACTCGGACACTATCTCTCGCTCCGCCCAAGGGCGGGGGAAGTAATTTGGATGATTTTTACCAACCAAAAAAAAAAGTGGTCTAATAACATGAGAACCATGCAGATTTGTCTGAGATGGTCTTTTGAAGAAAGAACCATACAGAGTGGATATGTCCAGTCAGTGCAAGCATTTGCCAGTATTCACAAAGCTCGACTCATGCCTACTAAGGAGCTCAACGACTTGACGAACAATAGCAAGGAAAGGACGTTTGGGTAGGCCGTAGAAAATACTCAAATTGCCAGAAATACGCTAAAATTACTGAAAAAAGAAAAAAAAAGTAATCAACATGGTCCTCACATTAGCGGTCATTTTTCCTTACTTACACATCAAGACGTGGAAATTACTTGGATATGAAACTATGGAAGTGAAGGTACTGAAGGGGGGCACAGGCGGGCTAAGGCCTGGTAGGACTGCAGGATTGTAAGAAAGGGTTACCGTGACCCTAGAATGCAAACGGCAACTAAAGGATCATGTGTGGGCTTTAATCGGTTAAAGTCTGACGTGCCCTCTTGCCCCACCCTGAGCGGGAGAATCAGTTACTGAAGGGGTCCAGCTTGCTAGGGCTGCGCGAATGTTTAAAAGAGTGTGCCTCTGGAACGAAGAGTGCAGCTCAAGTAACACATGTGGGTTTTAGTCGGTTAAAGTCTGACATATCCTTTCGCCCACCCAGAGCGGAAGAAATTATTTGATGGATTACCACCTCAAAATAAACGACCAATCAATGAATTATGATTTTATTGTAAATTCAAGAAAATATATAAATAAACAACATCATAAACAAATTCTCCATTATAACATTGTAGTATCGTCTTCAGAAAAGAGTGGTCCGTCGTTAGTTCTTCAAGGCTTCTGCTGGCAGATGATAAACCTTTCAGCTTCGTTCTGGATCAGCTTGAAGATCGTGGCGACAGCTTCTTCGTTCTTGCAGGAGATGGGGGCAACGCCCGAGCGCTTCCCACCGCCCCAGCTGGAGGTGAACGTCAGCTGTGCTTCGGCGAAGAGACAGAAGCAAGCTACGAAGACAAGTACGAAGAAGATCTTGTTCATCTTGAAGTGTTTTTGGTCGTACTGTTGATACTTGATAGACGGAAGAGTGGGGGATGTGTGATGTCTTGGCTACGAATCTCAGACCTTTTATAGTCCAAACTCGTAATATGAAGGGAGAAAGAAGCCGTGGAAGTTTTTAATTTGTGTGTAATTTACGATGGCCGATGACGTCTGTTCTCAAAGCGCTGATTAATTGGACATTTTCAATTGAATTGAAACCTGGCTTTATTAGTCGTGAAACCTTAGTGTGCCTGTATGATAATGAAAATCAGTTGGATACCGTACGTCATTGCAAACATCATTTAAGACTATACTGGCTGTCCCGGCGAATTTCGTACCGCCTAACAGTAAATGAATGTAGTATTTCTTTCGATCTAGTCAACCTATTGCGATGAAAGAAAGCCTAAAAAATACATCAAATTACACACAGTTTTAATGTATAAAACTTATCTACATCGATTTTGTATATTTTACGTGATGCGCTTACAACTAAAAATTTCTACAGATTTATTATATTTATGTATAGATAGATGTTATCTCCTGTTGGTTGTGGGAAAAACCGCTCTGGGCGGAGCGAAAATGAATGTGAGACTTTAAACTAAACTCACCTGTTTCTTCGGATTCCCTTCGCATTCCAGGCCGCGGTAACTCTTTTGAACAATCCAGGAGCTTAGACAGGATAATTTTATTGCTGGGATTAAGAAGGTTCCTGTCTGGACAGCGAGCTAATCTTCTCGCCTTGTGTTTATTAACCTTGTCGGTCCAGGGTCGCTGCAACTATTCTGAACAAACCTAACTCAAAAGATACCACGAATACAAGCCATGTGTAACCTATGTATTATATATGTGCCTACTTATATTGCCTGTCGGCCCATCGACCCGTGTTTCCACTCACAGAAGGTCTGTTCCAAGGCCAGCATCGCTTGTCGGATGTGGTCGGATGACTGATTCGCGTACCTAGTCGACTTTTTGACAATTTCAATGTTGTTTTTAATATGGCTATTTTAGTAACACGTTCATTGTGCATACAGCTAAGGTTATTTTTTAAGTGGGAAATCATCTAATGGCTTCTCGCGTTCTAGAGTGGAGCGGGAGGGCATGTCAGACTTTTACTGACTAATACTCACTCCTATATTCCTTCTTTGTTTTACGTTCCTGGACCCTGGAGTTCTCTTTCGAACAACCCATAGACCTAGTTCGTTAGTGAAAATTCCTGCCGGAGTCTGTGTGTGTCTTTATGTCAAGCAAGAGTGAATAGGTTGCTTCCAGTCAAGCGTGCTCCGTCGTTGACCATATCGTCGATTACCATTAGGTGAGGTAGTGGTCAAATATGAGCTCATCACACTAATATTATGAAGGTGGAAGTTTGTGAAGTTTTGACACATTTAAGGAATATAATAGATACTTTTTATCCTGGGTGCATGTTCGCTTCGGATTTTTTTATAATTTCACATGGGCAAAGCCGTGGCAGAAGCTAGTCTATAATAATAAAAAATAGCTATACAACCTATATAGCTCCATCCCTTTAACATTTCAGATTAGGTCGTCAAAAGGATCGCGGTAAGAGCTCGTGGTAGAGCCTCTGGTCGTTGTAAGTTTTAGCTGTCGTGTCGTTATTACTATTATAAACCCTCATAGTCTAGTCAAATTAGGTCATTTTTTAAGAAAGATTGGACAAAATTCTCTGGAGAGGCAAAAACGTTTCTAATGGTATTGTATGAGTGAAAAATAGAGTATAAAAAATAAAAATCATTTGGCACCCCTACGGAAGGGGGTGAAAACTGTTTATTGCTCATAACTAACCAGAGAATATAGGTGTACTCACCATTTTTTTTTTCTAGGTTTATTAAACCTCAATCTACATTACTGCATTTTAATTATTTTAATTAGACCAACGCAGCATTAGAAAAAAATAAAAAATGTTATTTTTGGCCATTGCGGCATTGGGGAAAATTGTGTAGTTTTCTAAACTGAGGAAAGTGTTATACATTTCGACCTAAGTACATGATCGATTTTGCACCCCAGTGCGACGTATGGAAATTAGTTTTTCACGTTTTTTTGCCTCTGTACTTCGGGGGAAATTTAAGTAGTTTTGAAAAAATCACAATTACATTAATTTGGTTTCCTTTATATTTGCACCCTATAAAAAATTAGCATTTTTTTAAGGAACATACGTTTTTCTAGTGTTGCCTTAATTGCCAAAGAACTATTACGCCATGGAAGTGACAAGCGCGCGACACGGAATAATAAACTGACAAGAAGAGATAAGCGTAGTCATTACTTAGGAGTGTTGTGGGATGTATTTTACGAGGAAGGAACACTTTATGATTGTAAATGCTCTGTTAGTAAGTGTTAGTAAAGAAACCTAATTTTGTTTTTATATAAAAAAAAACAGTTAAAAAAACCGTCCCTTTATCTTCTGTACATACATATAAATAAAATTGGAGTATCTGTTTGTAATATTGAAGTAACTGCTTTTTACTACATGCATATTAATATATCTGTACCTTTTTTTTTTTTTTTTTTTTATGGTGGGAAAAAATCATGCATTGACATCCCCCGCCCTTGGGCGGAGCGGGAGATAGTGTCAGACTCTTACTGACTAAAAGACCCACCCCGTTCCTTCTAGCCTTCATACCGGGGCTCGAGCGCCCTTTCGGATAACCCTGGCCCCAGTAGGCTTCGACCCGGTTGGGTCCCTGCTGTTGCTGACAACTCCTTGAGGCGCGCGGGAACAGTGCGCGCCGTCGACGACTTGGGCTTGGTCCGGACAGTTACCGGACGGCCGGACAGCGAGCTACCCATTGCTCACTGTCCGCAAGCCCGCGTCTACGTTGGCCGGAAATCGGGATCAGAATCCCGGCGACGGCGGCGGCGATAACGCTGTTGCCTTATGCGTTCGGCCTCCTCCTTTGCGAGCATTACTGCTTCGCAGAAGTCGGCGACCGCCTGCCACTCCTCCTCGCTCCGGACCATGGCCTCAACCAAGGCCCGGCGCGAGAGGTCTCCGCCGCCGATCGCCCCAATATATCTGTACCTCAGAGGTAAACAATAGTAAGTGTCAAAAAGTAAATTTTACAGGAGAGGCAAAAACGCGCGGAAATAAAGTTTGAATGTATTTTTGACATAGTTGCTTTAAAGATATTGAAACAAACTCAATTGTATTTTTTATAATTATTAGATGGAATTATTGTGTATTACACATCGCGGGTCTCAAACCATAGGGGCGTATATGCAAAAATGTGATTTTTCGTTTTTAATGCCATTGGATTCTACTACAAGCAATACATTAACTGAATTTTTCTTATAATTTTGTGTTAATTACTTTTTGCATAAATTAAAAAATATTATTTGCCGTTAGCTGGAGAGTCTAGAATTATTTTTAGACCAAATAGCCGTATAATTGACGTAAGAGCGATATTATTGCTCATTGGGGCAGTTTCGACGTGCCATCAAGACGTACGTACGTACGACTTTCAATTTTATCGTGAATCAAAGAAAATCGTATCGGACCATAAAGGCGTATGAACATACGACTGTTTATTTACGAGACGTTAGTGATGTAACGAATATTCGCGTTCGCGAATATTCGCACATTTTTTGATATTCGTATTCTCATTCACGAATATTCGCACATTTTTTTATATTTGCATTCGCATTCGCAAAAAACATGCGAATATTTAGCGAATGTTTTTAACCAACAAAAAGGAAATAATATTTTGATTGAATGGATCTAGAAAGATAATACAACTTATATGATTTTATATTTACTTTAATTTTTTTCCATCACACAACTTTATTTCACATTTGCAGAATCACAAATTGTGAAACAACATGTTCACCTCAAATCATAACAAATCTTTTCGAATGAATTTAACTGTTTCTCCAGATGGGTGCGTGACGAGTATTTTGGATATTCGTATCCATCATAAGAACGTTTGTAGTGTTCGTAGTGTTCTTTGACGTGAATAAAGCCAGTGGCCTCGACGGGATACCAGCAGTTGTCTTAAAACTTTTGCACTTGAATTGTCTCTAATCTTGACCCGCCTATTTTGCCTCTCTGAGACTGAATAAGTGCCGTTCAAACTGTGCCCAAGAAGGGCAGTCGAGCTGACCTGGCAAACTACCGATCCATCTCCGTTACGTCCATCCTCTGTAAGAGTATGGAACGGGTGTTTAACAAATAACTTCTGGCATACCTAGAAACTAACGACATCGTCATTGACCGGCAATACGGTTTTCGCCAAAATCGGTCTATTGGGGATTTTCTAGCGAGAAGCATGGGGAAGCGCTTGCCGTCTCCCTTGATATCTCGAAGGCTTTCGATAGGGTCTAAGCTGAAACGAAAGTCTTATTGCTAAGCTTCCTTCCTCTGGTCTAACCACTGGTCTGTGTGATTGGATCGTAAACTTCTTGAGGGATCGATCCATCCGAGTGGTTATTGATGGCTGCTCGTCGGGTCAAATGGATATTAATGCCAGGGTCCTTCAGGGGTCGGTACTCTAGGCAACACTGTTCTTGCTGCACATAAATGACCTACTTAAAGCCAGTATCTTTGGTTACATAGACGATAGCACTGTTGTTGAGAGTTACATGTCCGGCGCGCGAAATAGTGGGTCTCAGATCCAGTCTCTCTCCGAGATCTCTCTCAGATCTCAGAGCTTCTTGGGGTGCCGCTGTCGACTACCCTCAATTTCGGCTTCTACATCGAAGCAAAAGCCAAATTGTCTGCCAAAAAATTGGGGATCTTAGTGAGGGTGAGACGGTACAACCTCTATCAAGCACAAGTTCGATCGTGTATGGTCTTGAGCATCGACGCCGAGTTGCTAGCCTGTCGGTTTTTTATTGTTTACGTTTCGAAGGGTGTGCATTGGAATTGCAGAATTTAATTCCGCCAAGTCCGTTCCATCATTGGACCACACGGCGTTGCGACACCGGTACATGGTGGACATTCCACCCATACGTAGAAAGTGTTATGGGAACACACTCATTTTGCGTATAGCTAAGGAGTGGAATTCCCTACAGGATTCTGTATTTTCTGAAAAACTTTTTGTGTTAAGCTTCATTCAATCAGTCTGTTAAGGCTCTGTTATGTTCGGTTCAAATTTGGCTGATACGAAATGTGAAAACTGTCTGACATTTTGCGCGCACTTTGTTTGAAAGTCAATATCCGCATTCGCATTCGCGAATATTGAATTTGAATATTCGCATTCGCGTTCGCGAATGTGAGAAATCAGATATTCGTTACATCACTAATGCCGGTTTCCTCACGATGTTTTCCTTCAGCGTTTTTGAGAGCTATGTTTTGTTTCAGCTCAATTTCAAATGTTTGTGATTTTAAAGACATATCTAATAATTGTGTTCAGATTTATGAATAAATTTTATTTTTATAATGCTTATTTTTCTTTTTAAACACGAAAATATTGTGTAATTGCCTATAAATCATTTCTTTTTTTTAAATTGTAGAACAAAACTGGTTTATACTTCCTCTTTGAGTTAAAACACCTCTCAATATTTATGACAAGCCAGACAGGCGTATGATTTCTTGAAATTACGTAAATAACGTTAATTTTAATGGGTTCTCATTCCTAAATAGCAATATTTGAAGTCACCAATTAAGTAATAATAAATATTGGTATAAATATTAACAATTTGAGGAAAAAGATTTTACGTCCATAAATTTCATATATTTTATGGAGTATTTTGACGGAATTTTACAGTATAGTCGTCATGCTATATAGGCGTATCAACCAAAAACTAGTGTTATAAAGGCAATGCCCTAAAATTAAGAATCCTATATTAATTGCAGTATAAATAATAATGCAAAAAAACAACGAGCTGGCTCAATCACAGGAAAAGTTATTAAGTTTTTTATCTCTCCTGAAAAGTAGGGGTTTTGTGGATACGCCCCTATGGTTTGAGACCCGCGACATAATTACAATAAAGTTTGGAACAACATTAAGTGCGCGTAAAGCTGACGTGTAAACAATTTTATCATCATTTTAAGTCCCATACTCGATATGTTTTTGTCTTAAATAATTGGATATTTCTCTTCCTAGATGTCGTAGGACTTGATCCCCTATACCATTACGTAGAACTGGTTCTTACGATTTTAACAGTGCAAAAAAATATATTTTCAAAAAAGTGGAGTTACTATTGTTTACCTCTGAGGTACAGATATATACGGTACATAGAGTTTGACTATCAAAAGAAGACAACGAATTATTAATCAAACGTTATGTATGGCAGCATTTAAAAAAATTAAGAATTGTCAAAATTGTTTTCCTGCATCTTATTATACTCGTTTTGCTTAAAATAGTGCCATAAACAATCAATAGTTCGATGGAAAGGCTACTATTTAATATAATGAACAAATTTAAAGACGCAAAAAGTGAATTCAATTAAAAACATGCAGATAAAATGCGACGGTTGGATACAATAATATCATTTCTAGGTTAGTTTTTTAATTACTATTATAAAAACTTGATACTTTTTGACTATTTAATAATTGTAATATTACTCACACGGTGTATTATACTTTTCAGGAGGTTTCGGCAATGAGTAGACGACACTCCTAATAACGAAAACAGTAAAGGACATGGAAAGTTGTATATTTCGTATGCGCGCTACCTATCTAGCAAAGTAGCGGCGGACATTTGAAACAAATTAATAAAAGAAATCGATAACACACAATTTGTTTTATTCAAATTTAAAGATTCCAGGGAAGTGTTTATTGAAAGACCCATTGGCTCCACAAATGATTGGACCTGTGCTTTGTATAACATTCGATGTTGTCCTGCTATGAAGCGCCGTCAGTGCCGGATTAAAGCGACGCAGAGTCTATTGCTAATTCGACCAAGGGGCCCCCCTACTACTAATCAATTAATTTAATAGTAAGATACTAATTAATTTAGTACTTTTGGAAAACCTAGATGTAGATAACCTAGATGTAGTTGTTTTATGCATACCCCGAATGATTAGAATTTTGCTTAGGACGTTTTACGTTTTCTTCTGACAAGTAATACAGAATTAAGGAGTCTTTTCGATGCTGATGGCGAAGCCTTTATGAATTTATACAGAAAAGCAGTTAAGATTTACTAATAAGATGCAACATTTATTTTTCTTTGAAGTAGTCAGATTTAGCCAATTTTTAAGTGGAGTAATCTTTCTGAGAGATTGATCTCATCAACATGCCAACATCGATAGTCATCATCATTTCAGCTGAAAGGCTTCCATTGCTAGACAAAGGTTTTTCCTAAGTCACCACAACGGCCGGTCCAGTCTATCACGCCTCCATCGAATTCACGTGAACCTTACTAAATAAAAGGTTATCGGTACCCTTGTTGCGAGACCTTTCAACGTTACGTCTTCAGGTATCCGGTCGCCATTCCAGAACCTTTCGGCCCCATCGATCATCTGTTCTGCGAGCAATGTACCCAGCTTACTGCCACTTAAGCTTATCTTCCTCTCCATTGCTCTTTGTGTTGCTTAAAACCATCTGATGAGGCGCATTGTGAACGACCACGTTTCAGAGCCAAATGTCACTACGCACAGGCAATGTAATATTCACATAGACACACAAAATATGTAATTCCCTAAAAACCTTGTTTAAGCTTATTCTGAGTAGGGTTATTAAAATTGAGCTTAACCTACACATATTAAAATTAAGTGTTTAGCTAGCGCTGCTAGAAGCTGTTGGCTAAAGCTACCCTTTCTAAAATAAGCTTGAACAAGGCTTTTATTCACCAATAACTTCGTGGATTTTAAGATCACTTGCGTAAAAAGTACGATGATGGGATAAATTCTAAGAGATCTTCTATTCTGTAGTTTGCTTGCAGGATAGTCTGAAGTAAAGTGACTATCTCATCACATCCAAAAAAATCAGCTGTATTTAGGTTTCACGCAGTACCAATATTTTGACTAGTTTTCTTTTAAGTTCAAAAATGCGGGATCCCTGAACGCGCGGGGCCCCAAAATGGGGGAGTCTGTAACATTTGCTACTCTTGATACATGGCTAATCCGCCACTGAGTGCCATCTAACCTTTGCATGAATGTCGAGTTTCCTAGCAGCTACCGTAGCTTTGTGCTCAATGAACTGCCCAAAGTTTAAGAAAATTTCAACTGCCAAGAGCTGAAGGCGGTCGATACACTCCAAGGATACATTCTAAAAAGCAGGTGCCAAGGTGATCAGGCTGCTTTTGGCAGTGAACGGACATGCTTGAGTTTTGGCGGCATTGAATATCGCGGCTAAATAAGCAGCACATGTTTAATTGTTAAATTAACATGCATCATATATATATATATCGCATACTTATTATTTTCATGAATAATCAAACGTATCAATTTCGTTTAAGTGGCGTACAGCTAGGGTGAACAGCTTCAATTTTTTTTAATACGGCTTCCTTTTTGTTTTGCCATCTTTCGTTGGTCAGAGTCTACACCAAAATAACATTTTTTGCAATATTTGTCTGTCTGTCTGTCTGTTTGTCCGTGCTAATCTCTGATATGGCTGGACTGATTTTGACGGGACTTTTTTTGGCAAGTAGGTGATGTAATAAGGAGTAACATGAGCTACATTTATTTTAGAAAAAAGAAATTCAAAATCCTGTAGTCCACGCGAACAAATTCGCGGACACAGCTAGTTTCAAATAAATTAGTTGTATTTCGGTTGTCTTTAGAACTATAAACCGTGTGACAGCCCTGATTATTCTACGGCAAGGTAGGAACAAAAAAATATTAGTATAAAAAATGTGGAGTTTTAAGTATGCGCCTCAAAAAGAAACTGGGTAAGGGCGAGTCGGACTCGCACACTGAGGGTTCCGTATCAACTAACTTAAATAAAATAAATATCTAGCTTTTGCCAGCGGCAATTATTCCTATACTTATGCTATAAAACTTGCTTTATGCCAAATTTCAGGGTTCTAGGTCAACGGGAAGTACCTTTATGATTCCCTTGAGTGTCGCAATATAATTTTTTTTGCGACGTAAATGCCGATATCTTTTTTATTCGTTAACTTAGAAGTTTTTATTTTTATACAGCTCTAATTCATGATGATGATGATGATGTAATTTACACGATTGAAAGGTTAAGGGACCGCAGTCTTGAGTATTCGGTTTAAATTTCAACTTGATACTTGCACTTGTTCTCGAGATAAAGGGACTTGACAGACAGACGGACAAACAACAAAGTGATTCTATAAGGATTCCGTTTTTTCCTTTTGAGGTACAGAAAGAAATAAAGATCGACAGAGAATTGATATGATTATCATAATTTCTTGTTAAATAAATACTTAATACAGGAGCAGGTCGGGAGGCACGACAATGCAATACACTTCATAATCCGTTTTTCACAACACAGCTAATAAAATAGAGGAAATTATAGTTATTAATTTGTATAGCGCAGGGATCGCTTCTTGCCACAAAAATTATCTAAACGCATATACATGCACGCACTTACTTACTCTCGACCCCGCCGCGCGCGCGCCGCGCGACCCCGCGTTCGCCCTCCGAGCGCCACGAGGCGCAGTATGTATTCACGTTAACTCTACATAAATTTCCAGTTATATATTTCTTATTTTTATTACGTGCGAATGTTTTATATATAGAATACATTATATATTAAAAAATCCATGACTACACTAATTTGCCCCGAAGTACAATCTACAAATATTGTAAAATGCTGTTTTCCTAGGGGTGCAAAAGGGTGCAAAAATAACTGGATGTATAGGATGCTTTAAAAAGCTTATTATGAGTTTGCACCAACTGGCTAAATTTCCCTTGAGCCGCAAATTAAAAATAATGATTTATTAGTGTTTTATACACCTCACACTTTTTTCGTGAAAAGTAATTATACATCAAAGGGGTATCTACATATATCTAAACTTACCACAACTAAATACTTATGAAATTTTTAAATTTTGGGACTTTAATGTTAAAACCTAATATTAAACGATGTTCCGTACATAACAGGAATGGTGCAAACTCAGAGAAGACTTATATTCATGTCTTCTAATGATTCCACAAAAAATTACAACTACACGAATTAAGTCCAATCTTTTTGCTAATTTGACTAGACTATCACTGCCAGCCTAAAAGTTGAAATTTATCTAACAACCTAAAATTAGCATGTGTTAGCAAATCCAGATTTCGAAAATAATGTGCAAACTAAGGAGCTTAACCTTGGCCCGCCTAATAAGTTGCTTATTACTACAAAAAGTAGTGCAATCACCAATAAACACATCTTCAGTTTCATAGTAACAGATGTTGCATTTCCAAAAAGCCGGCCAAGGGTTCCGTAACATAAATCGAAAAAATGATGTTTACTAGTACTATATGAAAAACTATAAGAAGAAAATAGTATATACAAGGCTATTAATAAACTAGTGCGCCTTGCATCACTGCTTACCATACCAGGTGGGATCGCAGTCAAGCACTAGTTTATATCAATTAAAAAAAAAGTGCAGAAAGTGTGTGTTATGGAGCCGAGGGCTGCAGTGACAAAGCACGTATCTCAAACGACTTTTTTCAATACACTTATGAAGAAATAAACAAACAGGGGTTGGCCGGCGACTCGTTGGGGTCGACGCGCGCCCAGCCTAATACGATAAATGTTATAAAATTATGGTGGGAGAGAGCACGTGCACATTTCTGCACTAGTGCGGAAAACAGTCGGTTTCGTGCCTAAAAGCGGTGGGATAAGAGTGAACAAATATTTTTGTGGTAATAGCAGCAATTCTTCTCCTTAGCGAGTCGATTTCTTGCCTGGTCCAGTAAAAAACAAATAAATATTTTTGCTGTTCCTACGTGAACATCAATAGAAATGACCAACCCGAGAAAATGTCTACTGATTACTTTCGGCCGTTCTTTAGATACAGTCCGCTGATAGACACATGGACAGCAGAGGCTCAGTATATAATAGGGTTCCGTTGGTTAAGGTGGGTTGGGGGAAGATCGGCATTGGGGTAAGAACGTATAAATCAATATACCACATTGCTGGGCAAGTCAATATGACTAGCATTTAAAATAAAGCTAAATAAGTGGTATAATTTATATTTATACGTTCTTACCCCAATGCCGATCTTTCCCCGACGCACTCTACTCTTTGGCTACGGGACCCTAAAATACACTTGCGTTTTTGTGGGGTGCATTCCAGTCAGGAACGCGATCGCAGGTGTTGCCAAGGCCAACCAAATTCATAAAGATTTAGGGGCTCTTAACACAGCTGTGTTGACATTGTACTACAATATTAGTGTAGATTACGCCTTACGTCATGTCCCTGCGTTTGTTTATGAGAAAACTGAACATATCTATTGATAAAGAAGATATTGGAATCTCAAGATATCTTTGATCAAGTACCTTTCTTTGACAGTTATCTTAAGTTCATGATCAATATTGAAAAATACGCACGGATATGTACCGACAGGCTAAGGTTTAACATTGATCTCGAGAGAGATTGTTCTTGAAAGTCATTGTTTGTACCATATCTTTTTGTAAATGTTGTTAAAATGATGGATCGTCAATTATTATTAACAATTAACTGTTTGTACTAGAGATGCGGCAAATAGTGATTTCACCAAATAACCGAATACTGAACAATATTTGGTTAAGTTCTTACCGAACTGGATGTAGGTACTGCCGGATAATTCGGTTCCCCGTTCCAAAGTTTTGCTGCGCAAACGACGTTGGTTTTCCGAGACAGGAAATATGTATAAGGAGGATAGGCTATTGCCATTTAGAGCTGAAAGTTTGGTCTTCTTCTTCTATCATAATCTAACACTCCTTCATTATCTATCTTCTATAATATAAAAATGAATCGCAAAATGTGTTGGTAAGCGCATAACTCAACAACGCCTGGACCGATTTCGCTAATTATTTTTTTGTTGTGTTTGTTATTATGAGGAGAAGGTTCTTATGGAAAAAAAATGAAAATTAGGGTAGTGTAGGGTAGAGTAGGGTAGTGTAGGGTAGTGTAGGGTAGAGTAAGGTAGAGGAGGGTAGAGTAGGGTAGAGTAGAGTAGGGTAGGGTAGAGTAGGGTAGAGTAGGGTAGAGTAGGGTAGAGTAGGGTAGAGTAGGGTAGAGTAGGGTAGAGTAGGGTAGAGTAGGGTAGAGTAGGGTAGATTAGGGTAGAGTAGGGTAGAGTAGGGTAGAGTAGGGTAGAGTAGGGTAGAGTAGGGTAGAGTAGGGTAGAGTAGGGTAGAGTAGGGTAGAGTAGAGTAGAGTAGGGTAGAGTAGAATAGGGTAGAGTAGGGTATAGTAGGGTAGAGTAGGGTATAGTAGGCTGAAGTAGGGAAGAGCGGGAGCGAAGCCGCGCGGGTACAGCTAGTTTATAATAGTTATTAAGTTTTAATCTACACTAATATAATAAAGAGGTAAAGTTTTTGTTTTGTTTTTATGTTTTTTTGTTTGTAGGAGGTAATCTCTGAAAGTACTGGTCTGATTGCTAAAATTTTTTCTCCGACAGAGAGCTGCTTTATTCTTGAGTGACATAGGCTATATTTTATATACACGGGCGAAGCCGCGGGCAAAAGCTAGTTACAAATATTTTCGAATTACCCATGTTCAAATTTATTAGTGCCATAGTTGAGAGAACAACATTGTTTATTTCTTACGCATAACCTTTCTTTCATAATATTCAGATTGTTAGAATATGGGTCCCTTTAATTTATTTTACCCTTAAGGCTGATTTACAATAAAAAATTAAACCGAATATATTCGGCATTTCAACCGAATGATTTGGCCGAATACGAATACCTCAAAACTCTGCCGAATACGCCGAATACCGAATATAAAACGAATATTCGTCGCATCTCTAGTTTGCACCCGCCTTGTCTCAACACCAACTTTCTTCACTATCTAGATATTTGTTTTGGCACTTTTCTTTCACGAAGCGTTTAACTATTCAATTTATAATTAAGTGTCAACTCATAGTATTGTCTTTAAGTTTTTTTTTATATTCTACAACTTTCACACAACGCCATCTGGTCAAGCAGAGCTTGTGCTATGAGACAACTGATAAACATACTTATATATTTCTAAATACATACATATTATAGATTACACGCAGACACAGAACAAATGATCGAGTTCATCACACAAACATTTGTCCTGGGTGGGAATCAAATCAAACTCACGACCTCCGGGGCTCCGGCATGGTCACTGACCACTAAACCAACAGGCCTCTCTAGTGTTTATTCATAATATTTTCCGTCACTTTACTATTGTTCTTCCTTCTATAAAACAAAGTCCAACAAACCTCGTCAGTTAGTCTATATGACACGATAAACTCAAAAACTACTGAATGGATTTCCATGCAGTTTTCACCAATATACAGAGTGATTCATGAGGAAGGTTCAAGTATATAATACATGCATATTATAGTAGAGGAACATCGAGTATTTCAAAGCTTTCTGACACCCGTGTAAAGCTGGTGTTTCGCTAGTGAATAAGTACTGACTAAATAAGTGTTTTATAAGTAGTAGGTACCTACATAGGTATCTTTTTCTTCTTCCTGCTCTTATCCCCTAAAACTTTTTTTGGTGGGTAAAAATCAACCAAATGACATCCCCCGCTCTTGGGCGGAGCGGGAGATAGTGTCACTCTTACTGACTAAAAAACTCACCCCGTTCTCTCTTGCCTTTCGCACCGGGGCTGAGCTTCCCTTTCGGATAACCCTGGCCCCAGTAGGCTGCGACCCGGCTGGTCCCAGCTGCTGCTGACAACTCCTTGAGGCGCGCGGAAATATCCCATATTACTTGGAGTCGGCGCAACACGTTTTTTTCTTCCATTCTGTCCTACACAGGTATCTACATAACTACATACGTACGACTATGGCTTTTTATGTTGTTAACTGGTATTTTAATTAACTTCTTCGTCTGCCTATAAGTTTCAATTGTTTAGAGCAAAGAAAATTTTCCATTGAAAAGATCACCAGATTTATTTTATACGTTAATATTATAAAGAAGGAAAATTTGTATTTTTGTGTGTATGTTTGTAATGAATAAACTTCTATGCCGATTTCAAAAATTCTTACACCATTGGAAAGCAACATTCACTCTGAGTAACATAGGCTATATTTATTACCCGTGCGAAGCCGGGACGGGTCGCTAGTAAAATAATAAAAACGATATGTCTGTGATGCTGGCTGGACCATAGATTGATCAGAACACCTGTGCAAGCAATTATCGTGGGTGATCTCACACCTGCTCGCATCCGCGGCGGATTTTCGACCAAAACGATGATGTAACTGGTTCCGTGGTCATCTGCATGTTAGCGGTCAGGGTTACCGAGTACAGTAAACTTTACGTCTCTGAATGGAAATTTTGCAGGACAAGCAATATAATAGGTAGCAAGGGACTTATCGGAGCCGAATGAATAAGTTACTTCTAGGCAAGCGCGCTCCATCGTCGACCAAGTCGTCGCTTTCCATCAGGTGATATAGTGGTCAAGTGCGAGCCTATCATGAATAAAAAAAGACGTGTGGCACTCGGGGACTGCCGCGGTAAAGCTATTGCATAGCATTTTTATCAACTTATGCAATTATAATTATTTATTTATTTTATTTATGCAGTATTTTTTTTCCTTTGTTTTTTTTTCTTTGATATTAATTGAAGTTACACTTTCACACATTGAATTGAATTTTGATTGATTGTTCACTCATTTGTTTTCTTATCGGTCACCACGCTCAAAAAACAAATGAGCCGGTGTTAGGTTATTTTCGTTACGGAATTTCTGGATTCGGTCTCCACGCTCAAGGCCCGCGATAGAAGCTATGCTATAGCTTAAAAGAAAAGTAAACTCTGTGGACAGTCAGGCAGTGGTGACTTACGAGTCGCATATTGAAATCCAACTAGGTGCATTACTTTGTGTAGTTTATTTCATCACCAGGTGAAGGAAAACATCGTGAGGAAACCGGTATGTTCTAGGACTAAAAATTCAAAAATATATTATGTGACATCCACCAACTCGCATTGGGCCGTTGGGCCTCTCCTAGATAGGCCTGAGTCCCAGCAGGGGGAACATTATAAAGCTGATTATGCTGTGGATGGTCCCCTATATTCCGGTCCAGCTTGATAGCCTAAAGGATATTCTTTATAAGAAAGCGATTGTCAAAAGAAATTAGAATGACAATACATCGATGTCGATTGATATCACACTGATATTATAAAAGGTGAAAGTTTGTCTCTACACTCACATTTCGTTTTTAATTGACTAACAATCAAACAGGTAATTTCAAACAAATTGTTGTACACTTATTTCTTGAATGGTATAAGTTAAGATACGAGTACCATCGCGGTAATTTCTGCCTGATCCCTTAAAAAAAAAATTCGCTTGAATCCTGCGGCGGGTGTGGCGCTAAACCGTTTGGTTTTCATTTCGAGGGCACGCAAAAATGAACTTAGCGGTGGTCAGGCGGAACTGTCTTTGATGGTACATAGAAAAGGTTGTACGTGTGGGTGTTTTTATGTTACTCCTTTGAGGTTAAACGACAGAAGTGATTTAAAAAAAAATTTGCTAAGCACACAGATTCACCATGGCATGTTCTGGAAAAGGACATAATGTATTTTTTACCTCAGAAAAGTAAACTTTTTTATCCCAAAAAAGTGTGTTTGTTTGGAATAATTTTCTACTTTCACGCGGGCGAAGTCGCCGGTAGAAGTTAGTTTATAAATGGCTGATAGAACGTGATTTATATTCATAGTCTCTCCATTTGGATCTTGAATTGAATTTGGAATTTGGGAGAATGAGAGATTAGGAGAGAACAGACTATATATTTTTTGAAAGACCATTGATGGTAGTACTTGATATGATGTCGCTCTTGTCTACCTCGAGTCATTTCGGTAGTGCATATCAAAACCATACGCATTTTTGACAGATGTCATCACTGACCGACTGTCACATTGTATAGTTTCTCTAGTCTAATATTTTATTTTAATATAGTCTCGGACTCTCGGTACTTCTTTAAATCCGCACTAGTATGGCACAGGTTGGCAGCCCTGTTGCGCCCGCGCAGTCAGCCGTGCACTCGGTAATTGGACCGGCCGCCCGCGCTGGCGTGATGTTACAAAATGTTTAGTATATTGTGTACCTACTTTTCCAAGCCTTCCGCACATACTATTGACTTCGTGATTGACATTTTATCTCGAAATACTACTGTTGTTGTGACATGTTTTAAAAACAGAGTATATTTTATCTGTATGTATACTAACTTCTATTATATTGATTGCTTTTGACAGCCTGACAGACTATCCTATTTAGCCGGACAATTGGTCAAAAAGGCCGGCCTTTTTTTTAGGTGTAACATGACATTTTTAGTAATAATAAAATTCATAAAATCTTTTATGAAAAACAATAAAATTGTGATATAATTGCAAGCGATACGAGGTAAGGCAAAACTGACATCTCTAAAGAAAACAAAATAGTCAAAAGAAAGCCGAACTTTGCCTAATTTGGCCGGACACACAACTAAAAAGCTGTCCGGCTTTTTATTAGCAGTAGTAGTAGCTACAAATACCCACACTCATGATTGTATAGATTACAATCCATATAATATTTTTAAAATAAGTATTGTGATCTATTTCATTTATAAATTCTGTAGACTGTGGTAACATTAATATTATGATTTAAATACAATAGTAATAATGAGTGTGGGTAATTTAGGTATTGCTATAATCATATTGCTGTAGTGTGTGTTTTAAAACAGTGGCTTTCTATAGCGCCAGAGAAGTGCCATAAAACAGTGATTTTCTGAAGCTTACTCCTTGGTAACGGTCAGGTTAATACATTTGAAAAAAATACCTGTTTGTTTATTATAGATTCATGCACAACATCAACTATTGATTTTTTCGTGCGATTAATACTTTTGTCTAAAAAAATATTTAGCAATATCGCAACTTTTCCTTACTCCTTCTAAACGGCTTGGATCTTTAGACACATTTTTACACATAAAAACTGGTGGTTAAATATTGTACAAAGTGAACATAGCATATGTAAAATATGTAAATCAATCAATATTTCGCAAAAAAAGGCTCTTTCCGAGCGCAGCTGGCTGCATTTAAATGCACAGATACTTGTACTGCTGCCTTGGCGGGTACGAGCATTGTGTGCATTTAATTTCGTCCAGATGTTCAAGGGACTATAAAGCCTTAAAATGTGAAGCAATGTTTAATAATGAGGTTATTTCCAAGCAGTTAACTGCTTACGACTTCCCGACGCTTATTGTACTAGAAATATTTAATTTATCAACTATTTACTCATTATTTCATTCGATTCTAAATTCTTTTCCAAAGAAATAAGATCTATTTTTGGTTAATAAGTAAATATGCAAAGATAAGGACGATGTGTGAGGGTATTCAGTGACATCCTGTGATGGAGTGTGAAGTAAAAAAGTTATTTGTATTGTGGTGATGCGAGAGTAGCTTTGTATGTAGAGTAGGTAGATGTTTGTTTGGAGTGATTCTTGGGAAGACGGTGGCATGGTGACCTCGTGCTGCCGTGCTCAGCGAGGCTCAGGGGAAGCCGCTTTACAGTCTTCTTAAAGATGTGCCTTAGTCATCCAATGGCTTCTCCCACTCTTGGGTAAAGCGGGAGGGCGTGTCAGACTTTTACTGACCAAAACCCACTTATATGTTCCTTCTTTACCTTGCGTAAAGTTCCAGGGCTATGGGGTTCATTTTCACTTACCCATAACCCCAGTAGGCTTCGACCCTGCTGGGCCACTACGTTTTTGCTGACATCTTCTTGAGGCGCGCGTGGAACACTACACCCCGACTACGACTTGGGCTCGGTCCGGACGGTTTCCGGACGGCTGGACGGCGAGATACCCGTTGCTCATCATCCACAAGCCCACGCCTACGGTGGCTGGAAGTCAGGGTCGGGGTCCGGGCGGCTGGACCGTGTGGAAGTCCGTTTCCTTCACACGTGCGGCCGACTTCTTTGCTAGCATTACTGCTTCGCAGAAGCAGGTGACCGCCTGCTACTCCTCCTCGCCCCAAACCATGGTTAGTACCAGGGCCCGGCACGAGAGGTCGCTGCCGACGCACTTAGAAAATCCGAATTTGTCATAACATAGAATAACATAACTAACGTTTGAGATAATAATATCTATTGTCCTCATAATGTATGGTGTCGCACATAACGCCATCCCCATGCGGTGCAGCGGAGCAGCGATTGTATGGTAATGTGCATACAGTCTTCTGTGTGTTGAATTTATATTACTTATACAATTATAATGGACTGTATAAATATTTATTATTATTCAGGATACGACTTTTCGACTTGACTCTTCACGCGATCAGAGGAGGCCTTTTTCTGGGGAGTGTGCTCTAGAGTTACACAATTTAATTCCGCCAAGTCCGTTCCATCATCGGACCACAAGACGTACGGCGTTGCGCCACCGGTACATGGTGGACATCCCACCTATACGTACAAAGCGTTTTGGGAGTACATTCATTATGCGTACAGCTAAGGAATGGAATTCCCTGCCGGAGTCTGTGTTTCCTGATAGCTATAACCTAGGGGTCTTTAAGTCAAGAGTGAATAGATTGCTTCTAGGCAAGCGTGCTCCATCGTCGGCCACATCATCGCTTACCATCAGGTGAGATTGTGGTCAAACGCGAGCCTATCCATTATAAAAAAAAAAAAAAAAATAAAAAAAAAAAAAAAAAAACAATAGCTCTTTTCCCATTGATAGCGTTGCAGACGAATATTCTTATCTAGTTAATTAGATGTCTTCAAGGCTAGACTAGTGCGATCACCATTAACGATTGCATCACTGTTCACCATCAGGTGGGATCGCAGTCAAGCACTTTACAAGGTACCAGATAAAATTAAAATAAATTAAGTTATTATTAATTTTCTCCTTGATATCTTATACAATTGAAAATGAACTTATGTACTAATTTTATATGTTTATGTGTTTTAAAATCTAATGTTCTTTATTAATGTAGTGATTGTCTATAAGTGTTACTACACTTGAATAGTTATATAAAATGATTATGTAAATTCCCAGTGCCTGTAATGTTGGCGATCCTTAATAAATAAATAAATAAATTACATTCACCTTTAATATCTCCAATATATAATATAATATATAATATAATATTCCACAACTACCACACAACGCCGTCTAGTCCCAAGCTAAGCAGAGCTTGTGTTATGGGTACATATACCATGGGCCAATATATTGAAGGTACCCGAAAAACAAAAGAACTGTTTTTCAGAAAAGGTAAAGAAAGCATCACGATATATGTCGATTCAAGACAGCTTTGTGTCTTTAATTCTGTTTTTGAAATTAATGAATGGGAATAAATGTAGAAGGGTCAATGACCGTTACTCCACGTTTATTTGGCGCCTATCTTAGCTTATATCATTAAAAAAAAGTTTTTTTTTAATGATATAAATTGATGAAATTGCTATAAGTACGATGCCGATATTTGTTTGAAAATAATGTAAATAAATCACTAAATTAATTAATTGTCAGCACTTTAGATATCATTAGCAAAAAATTACTTTTTACATAAGCTCCATTGATCTACGTACTTAAATAAAACAAATCCAACCATAATTTGTTTCCAAGATTGAATCATTAATTGTGTTTCTTTTTAAACAATGTCGAACGTTCCCGAAGTAATCCTAACATATCCTATAATCCGATCAATATATTTAAAATAATAATATTTAATAACAAACCACTACCTATTTAAAAAGAATAGAATATCTCTATTGTTTGGGCAAATATTCGCATTTTTGTTACATGATTAGGAATCTAATTGTGTGACGATTTCTATTCAGAACAAAAACTCAAAATACACTCAGGTGTCGGTAGTAGGTACTAGGTATGCCTCCACATTACTGTCATCCGGTGTGTCCAGAAGAATGGCAGCATTGCCACGTTGAACAGCAGTACTAACATTATGGGCAATGAACGGGGCAGTCCTCTGGTCACGCAGTATCGAGTTTTAGGGCGGTAGTTAGTTATTACCAAGTTTTTATTAAATCTTTTCTACATCGTGTATCTCTACTTAAATTATCAAAGCATACAAGACCACACACATCACGTACCATATAATTATTCAAATTGCATATTAAGCACAGAAATCACGAAGAACTTTGACATGCTCGGTCCCAACCTTATCATTAGGTAAAGCACTTAAATCTGCAATATTGATGGCACATTCAATTAAAACTTCGTGACAATATGTCCCGTGAGTGATCCCATCGCCATCGCTATAGCAATGTCAATTGGACGGTCATGTGACGTTCATTTAAGGTCAGTTCAATAAGTTTGTAGACGTGTGTTTTCTAATTGATGAAGTCATTATTATTTTGTTTGTCGTTGTGGAGATGGATTGTAAGGCAACAGGTCCATGGTTTCTTTATTTCAGTACATCGCCATACTACTAGGTATTACTTTAATCCCCCGTGATGGCGCGTGCTATACGATGGTCCAGTGGTCACGGCCCCAACTTACAAGTTGTAAGTCGAGGGTTCAAACCCAGCAAAAAGCATTACTTCGTGTAATTTATTTCATCACCCACCACTGCAAAGCAAAATATTGTGACGAAACGGCATGTTCTAGAATCGAAAATACGAAAACATGTGACATCCACCAACTCGCACTGAGCCCGTGTGGCCGGCCCACACGCTCTCCTAGAGAGGAGGCCTGACCCCCAGCAGGGGGAACATTAAAAGGCTGATTATGCTATACTATGAACAGAACGGGTAAAGAAGGAAATGGTGGGTTTTAGTCGGTAAAAGTCTGTCATTCCCTCTCGCTCCTTTCATAGCGGAAAAAGACCTAAGTTGTCCATATAGTTGGGCACATTTCCAGTCGACAGCGATGCGGAGGAGTTTTATGACGCCATATTTTAGTTAGGAGTAGCCTTTAGTGTATATACTTGTGTGTAGTTAAGTTTAGCATATAATTTGTTAATATTTAAGTTTCTAAGGAAAGTATATACTTTGTTATATGACAATAAAATAAGAAACATTCGTAGTTGGGCTATAGTTGCCATGTTGCCTCTGTATAGATCGAACAAATGCAATGGAGCGTCAAAGAGACCTGTCGAATGTCGGTGACGCGTGACAATCTAGCCTAGTATCGCATTACATTCACTAGATTACAATCTAATTACTTTACCTAGACTAGTTTAGTGTGATATGCTTGCCTGGTAAGGCCTGTTGTACACACACAACATGTTGACGCCGCTAAAATCAACGATATTGTATCTCTACCACACCTTGTGCATCCTTTGTGTATCTCTACCGCACCTTGTGCATCCTTAGTGTATCTCTACCGGTGGCGTCTTTGATATCGACGCACAAACGTATACCATGGATCCAGTACATGATTCTGGACTCCCCAGTGGTTTTATTTTTTTCCTGTGGGAAAATCATCTAATGACATCCCCCGCTCTTGGACGGAGCGGGAAATAGTGTCAGACTTTTACTGACTAAAAACCCACTGACACCGCTGTTCCTTCTTGCCTTTCGTACCGGGGCTGAGCTATCTTTCGAAACTAACCCTGGCCCCAGTAGGCTTTGACCCAGTTGGGCCCCTGCGGTTGCTGACAAATCCTTGAGGCGCGCGGGAACTTTGCGCGCCGTCGACGACTTGGGCTCGGTCCGGACAGTTACCGGACGGTCGGACAGCGAGCTACCCATTGCTTGCCGTCCGAAAGCCTGCGCCTACGGTAGCCGGAAATCGGGATCGGAATTCCGGCAGCGGCTGGGGCGCTGTGAGCGCCGTTGCCTGATACGGTCGGCCTCCTCCTTTGCTAGCATTACTGCTTCGCAGAAGGAGGCGACCGCCTGCCACTCCTCCTCGACTCCCCAGTTTTTGGATTTTTCGTCGGGTCCTAACTGTGTCCTTCAATTGCCCTTTGTTTTTCTGAATTAAGGTATATCGTTCCAAACGTCCCGTGACCCTAGCGAGCACCGCCTCTGCTAGGCCCCTATCGTTGTTCCGTCGATGACTCGGGCTCGGGTTCGGTCCATACCGCATGGCCGGTTTCCTGGACCATGGCCTAAATCAGGGCTTGGAAGGAACACGGATGTGTTTTAATCATTAAAAGTCTGATACTCCCGCTTCACCCGAAGGGGGAGAAGCAAGATGGTGATGGCAGTGTCTACCTATAGGTACCTATACGGCAAACTACAGGTTATTACGAAGGAAAAACATATGTGTACAACCGGCTTACTGTTTCTAGATTAATGTGCGGAAATAGAATAATAAGTTAACTATGCTCAAATGACACAATAATTTGAACGCGCATTTAAAAAGTTAAATAAGAATAGGTAATAGAGCTGTAATCCAAAAATCTTAATTACTGTATTCTAGTGGGTTTTAAAAAAATATTCGCACGTCACGTAACTTAGCCTTTATTAATAAAGGCGTACGAGTAAAATGTTGTTAATGAATTGCTGTAATTAGTGTTGCCCCGCTTCTAATGTTTAGTGATGTAACCGCTTTCGCCGACTAACAATACGCGAACGAGTCTTCCTGCGGTTACGATGCAGTTTTTTGCTGCTCATCTCTTATTGCACTCTGACACAACAATTAAACTTCTTGAAATTCAATGGATTCTTAAGAATTGGTGCAGGGGCGTAACTCAGAAGGCCCGTGTGAGCCAAATTCATTGAATGGGGCCAATTTTAATAAATTTTCTAATGATTGGTGAGGATAAAATGGACTGCTCACCACACTAACGTTTCCATTCTGAAAGAGCTTTGCATCAAACAAAGACATCGATTATGCAACTGCGAATCTTCAAAATATTTGGACATATCATCCGCAATGAGAGCTCTTTGGAACGTTTAGTGGTACAGGGTAGATTAGAGGACCAACGTTCTTGCGGTCTATCACCTACCAGATGAACAGACCTCATCAAACCATCTTCTAAGTGTTCACTCATTGAATGCACACGCAGTGCCACGAATAGAGAGAGATGGAGAAGTCTCGCAAAAGCCGCAACCAAACTACCAGACGATCCATGACCACGACCACTCCGCCAGGAGCGAGTGTACGACTGAGAAGAGGGAGAGAAATGTTATAAAATAGGTTGGGTTATTTCTTCTAAGCTAGCGGCCCCCTTGAACCAGGGACCCTGTCAGATTGGAGGCACAGGCATCTTGCCAGCCTTGTTACCTTATAGTACCGCCACTGAATTACTTTGGATTGAAAAAGTGTATTAGCGTTGTTACTAATTTGCTTTGTTCGGAAGCCGGCAGAAATAAATATAGGCGCGGAACAAAGTTGGCATATAATCCCTCATTGTTAGAGCACACTGTGGTATTGACAAATGACAAGGTTTAATTGATTTATTCACCCCAACTAACAAAAGATATTGAGTAAACAAAAAGTATGATAAATGGAAGTGACAAATCGATTAGCATTGTGGTATAAAGTTCACAATAGAGTAAAGGGTATTTTCGTCTAGATTAGTATAGTTAACACCAGGCCCCCTAGCCAAGTTACAAACGTATCGTCTCGAATTCCGTTCTCCAATCGGTAATGCTTACGCTTCGGTGTCAGCAGTTGTAGAAAACGATAAGTGGGTAGCCATGTTGACGCGCCTGAGTCGGCCGCTCGTTCTACAATGTAGCGTTTGTTTATCAAAGGATGTAGCGTTAAACGTTGTAGAAATTCTATCATTTTGAACGATGTGAACTTGGCTACGGATTTTCTATTCGTTTGTTCCGACTAGCGTTAACGATAGCAGATTATCTACTTGGCTAGGGGTGCTGATAGCTAAACCTCGGTGAAGTTCTAAGAGTACGGAAGCCAAATGGCTATATTTTACAGAAGAGCAACTTATCTACATTAATATAATAAAGTTTGTAGGAGGCAATCTCTGGAAGTTCTGGTCCGATTGCTAAAATTTTTTCACCGATAGAAAGCTACTTTATTCCTGAGTGACATCTTAGGCTATATTTTATGTACCTACGCGGGCAGAGCTGCGGGCAAAAGCTAGTCAACAATAAACTACTCATAGTTATAGGATATATTTTTGCTTTCTGATTCTTTACAACTTTTCAGTTGCGGTGCCACAAATAAAAAGTACCTTTCGATCAAATTAAAAACCTATCTATTTTGTGCTAAAAGTGTGCAAGTTTTAAAGTAAGGTACTATAGAATTTAATCATTAAAACATTGCAAGACGATTCCAATAGGCCAAGCCACGGCTAGGATACATAGGTATCTTCGAAGTTCATCATCAGATCATAACAATATTTCTATGGGAGTAACTCGGAAGCATAACCTTTCAATCAAAAATATTTTTCTAAATCGGTCTATAATTAATCGAGAAATACATACAGCCGAATATAGAACCTCCTTCTTTTTAACCGACTTCGAAAAGGAGGAGGTTCTATGTTCGTCCTAATGTATTTTTTTTAAGTCAGTTAAAAATGAACTAAACAAACATGAAATTAAATAAAAACTTATACATTCATATTTATTTTGGTTGAAACGAAACATATTAAAACAAACTGTTTCTTAAACCAATGGCATCCTGTTTTGTAACCACAAAATATGACTTGCGTAAACTTCATTGACGGCAAAGCGTTCGCCCTTTGTTTGCCGTTACTATATCATAAGACTACGGGTAAACAACCCGCATGTTATGGTAACACCCCATTGTTTACAGTATGAGGGTACCCATCCCATAAACACACAAAACACGATAAGTATATCATAGCAGTTCACGGTAATTCTCGAACTACGAGATCACCCAGCAGGGTCGAAGCATACTAGCAGGCTGAAGGCTAGTAGGTAGCCCTAGGGCCATGTGTAGTGTGAAGTGTACCTCGGGGCCCTGGAACGAAGGCAAGGAAGGAATAAGAGTGGGTTTTTTTTTCCACAACTATCACACAACGCCGCCGTCTAGTCTCAAGCTAATTAGAGCTTGTGTTATGAGTACTAGACAACTGATAAACATAGTTATACTTATGTCTTTAAATACATATTATAGATCAATTACACCCAGACACAGAACTTTTAATGATCATGCTCCCTCATCACATAAACATTTGTCCTGAGTGGGAATCGAACCCACAACCTCCGGCATAGCAGTCAGGGCCACTAACAATTAGACCAACAGGCCAGTCAAAAAAAGTGCCTTAGTTAGTAAAAGTCTGACACGCCCACTCGATCCGCCCCAGAGATAAAAAAGTCATTAGATAATTTACCACCTAAAAAAAAAACTAGTAGTTCATAGATGATCTTCCTATATCTTCTTTATCGCAACGCTTGAGAACGCTGGCATAGAAAGACGGCATAGGTACTGCTTCTTGACTTCCGAAGGTAGTTTAAAGGCAGTAGAGGAGTCGAAAGATCGTCCCCCCCCCTAACCCCCCCCCTAACCCCCCCCCTAATTACTAACCTTATTCTAATTACTTCCAACTGTAGTAGCATCGATAAAAATAGTACATTTAGATACAAGTGCAGAACTATTTGTCATTGCGATCGAGGCGGAATTCGCACGAGCCGTTTTGGCGAGTGTGTTATGGAGCCGAGGAATGCAGTGACTGTGCACTTGTGTCAAACGACTTTTTTCAATACACTTACGACTCGTGGGGGTTGACCCGCGCCTCGTGGGGATCGACGCGCGCCCAGCCTGATACGATAAACAATTTTATTACAATAAAATTGTAGCGGGTGCGAACACGCGCCTTTTTCTGCCTGTAAGCGGTGGGATAAGAGCTGGTTTCCGAGTAAGTGTATTGAAAAATAAGTTACAGCGTTATCGCTTAGTATAGAGTAGTAACAGCAGGCATCGACCTCCATCGATCAAGTGATGTTTACCGCGATGTACCGTGACGGAGCCATGTCTGCTGACCCACATATGCGACGTGACTATGTCGAAATGGCAATGGACTGTCAGGTGACAATAATGTATTGTAAAAGGTTTTTAAGATAGGGTGTTGTAGAATGTTTTTTTTTTTTTTGGGGTGGGAATCTATCATATATAAATCATCCAATAATTTCTCCCGCGGTAAGGTGGAGCGGGAGGGTTTGTCAGACTTTTACTGACTAAAACCACTCCTGTGTTCTTCAGTTGCCCTTTGCGTTCTAGGACCACAGGTTTCTAGGTTGTAATTCTCCCTCCAATACTCTTCAGTTTAAAAAGTGTCTTATTCTCCCGCCGATTCTCTTCAAATAGAAGAGAATTTCTGAAAGACAATACTTTTATATTATATTGGGATGTATTAAACAAATATTTTTCCAGACAATCTATAGTCAAATCAGAATGTGGTCCAGGACTAATGATCGAACTATTCGATGTCTAAATCTGTCAAATATTCTCCGGGAACTAAGTACCACGAATTTGCTCGAAGTATTCCCGAACAACACCATCCACATCGGTCATTCTAAAGGATGTCCAAAAATTTACGAAAGATTTGAATTAAATAGAAAACACACTTCTTAGTCTTCAGATTGTGATTTTTGATTAATCGAATTTGTCTCAATAAAAAAAAAATCAGTCAATCAAAAATTACAATTCATAACAATAAAAAAAAAAAAAAATCAATCAAAAATCACAATCTAAAGATCAAAAACTCTGTGTTCTATAAATGGTGTAAGGGACAGCCCTCCACAAACTTTAAGGGCTTGCTCAGTAGACGAAACTGAACGTGGGCCTGTTTCATATTTTTTTTTCCAGGAAACGAAAAAAAAAATCCGCCTTTTTTTTTTCGTTTCCTGAAAAAAATTTTCGTTTCGTCTACTGAGCAAGCCCTTAAAGTTTGTGGAGGGCTGTCCCTTACACCTTGTATAAGTCAAATCTTGCGTTAATTTTGGGACATCCTTTAAGAATAGACGAATATAAGTACCCATAAAGACGAAATCAGACAGAATGACTGTCCTGGTTGAGTTTATCTTGGCACTTATGTAGGTGGGTATCCTGACACATACATAAAGGCTCTTCAAGATATTATACTCTGATAATTTTCACTAGAAATCATCAAACTGTAAATGACTAATGCACTCGCTTAGAAGACATGACGAGCATTTTCTCTGATTCGTCTGGTCTCCGATGAGTAGCGACATTATCGTATTGACAGTGTATCAAGTATCGATGGTGAAAGCGACCAGCATACTGGCCAGTAATAGAACATTACGTAAGTGTTCATTCATGATCTTTTGTGAACACATTAGGTAGGTACAGGTTTGTGGTGAAACATAAAGGTAAAATTTTTCTATGTACCTCTATCTATTGTAAAGGTTCGTGTAATTTTTTTTGTGACAGATGAATGAGGTTTTTGAATTTTCTACTCGACAAAATCTTTTTTTGATGGAGAATTAATTTTAGTTTACAGTCCACAATTAACTTGATTCACTTTTTGATAGGGGGAATGTAGGTACTTACTTAAGTGTTTTTAGAAAACAATTTTTAATTTAACTGAGAAATGATTCTAGATTTCTTCTTGTCTGGCTACAGTCAACAAATTATATGTTAAAAGAATGTCAGTAAAGAGTTGTTGAAATGTGGCTTTTATATTCGTAAGTACCTGTATTTGTTGTATCTATTATCATTAATACTCAATCTGTATTATAATAAAATAGTACATTCAAACTGCGGAATAACTTTAGACTTTGTAAAATATTCAGTGTTAAGCTTAAAGTACTGTTTTACTTTCGACTAACCATAGACAACACGGGTCAGTTCTCACGGAGGCTTGGCATCCGGGTCCAAAGGCCTTAGACCTTTGATATACTTATGTAGTAATAGGCAATTCTACAATCCCTCCTCTAGTAACAGATTTTTATCTTATACTAGCTTTATCCGCGGCTTAGGTATCACGACACCAGAATCATGCATTATATCAGGATAAAAAAATACCCTAGGACAGTGTTCAAAAAGCTACACTGTGTACTTGTCTATCAGTGATAAAGTTTTCGCAATCGGAGCATCAGTTTCAGATATTCTACCTGTCACCTGCATACAAACAAAACAATTTTACCTACTAATAATGTTACATGATTTTTGGAATGGTCAATGGTCTGTCAGTACTGTTAGAACTGCAACTGTGGAATAATTCGCATTTAGCAAAGTTGAAAATTTTACGTTCAGATCTTGTTGGAAAAATTTAAGCCACTTCAGCATAGTTACGGGCTGGCCAAGGAGAAGTAAAAAGGACTGTGAGGCCGACCTATCTGAATTCTGGGAAAGAAGAGAGATCAATGGTGAAAAAAATGTTAAGTGATCTATTTTTTTTTTCAAAATAACTCTATTTTGAGCAGAAAATAAGTACTGTTAGTTAGATGACCTTTATTTTGCATGCCTAAACAATTTCATTACACAGTTCCAAATATTTTTCGTCAATCATGCAAACATTTCTTCACGTAACCTTTCTTAGTATTTCGTAGCTTTGCGTCATGCACAGCTATAGTTTTCGACGCACGCCATTTAATCCGCATACAGTTGCGAACCCAGTTATTACGCAGAATTTTTTTTTGTATCGCAATACTGGTCAATAGTGTACACAATGGTGCATGATTGTGTTGTTATGTTAGGCTTAAAGGGAGTTCAACCCGCTTGATTTTATTAAATCGTAATGCCAGTTTGCGACATTGTTCGATTCTTGATAGTGGGCCTATGAAGTGTGTGCACAATACTACGTTCAGATTCTACAAATATGTGCATTTGAATAGGGTTTCCTCCTTTTTTCCGGTTTTTTTTTTCTTTGTGGAAAAAAATACTTTGAGTCTGGACTCAAAGTAAGAATTTAATTTATTTTCCTCTAATTTTATCTGCAATCAGTTTATACTGGATATTATTAGCCCTAAAGGATTTGTGCTCTTTGATTCTATGCTTAATTTAATTCTGCATTTTGGTACTAGTAGTGGGCAAATTAATGAGTTTTGTTCTGGCTGTCACCGTCATTTTAATTTAGGGAAAGAACCATATCAATCATGTTATCACAGTTTTGCCAGTTTGCATTTAAAAATATTTAAATAAGCTGATAACCAAGCTAGCTGATAAATCGACATAGTTACTAGAACTAGTCCTAAAATAAAACTTGTAATTCATGCATATTTACAAATTTGACGATTTAACATACGTTTATTTTTTTATTTTTTTTTATCTTGCCAATCTATTACGACTTGCGCATTATACATACCTTTCTTTTATGAAGAAATTCATCAATTGACTTCTCCAGCTCTATATGGAGTTCGAGAGTGTCAGAATTTTATTTAATAAACAATCCTTCGATCACCCTTTAAGAGTCATCATGTATTGTTGCTATGTAATATGTATTTAGTGTTTTTCTGCTCCTCTGTCGTTATTTGCCGAGAAATTAAACTTGAACGTTTTGTTGCCATAAAAAGAAATGGGACGTAATGCTAAAAAACCCATTTCGCTATGGAATAAAAGATTTGTTCGCTGAATAACGCTTCAGAGTTAATGTGCGTACCGTACTCGTGCGTCGTACAATGCAGCTGCTTTCAAGCTGTGGGCGAGAAAATTTTTTTTTACTGATTTTATATATTTTACTTAAAAAAAGTAAACTATTTTCACTGGAATTTTCATTTCAAATCGAGAGATTGAGAAAAAAACGTTTTCATGTTGTTGTAATTTTTATGCGTGGTGTTCCAAATTTAAATTTGTATTTTTAATGATTGGATTGCCTTACTTTCCCAGTCACTAGTGAGCTTTGCTAAAACCTATGAATTCTCTAAATTCGTTTTGGTCTCTGAGACTCATTGTAATCTGAAATTTTATCACATTTTTGCTTTCAGCCAGTGCAATAAAATGAACAACGCGCAATCCAGCGGCTGCGGCTGCTACAATCGCTGGATTGCGTTGCGCCATACATTCTCTCGTTTGCGAGGGAAGTCAGTCGGTCGAGAGCGCGCAGCCGTGGCGTGCGTTGCGCATCGAAAGTTCTTAATTTAAAATCTGCGCCGATTTGAAAGTTGACTAAAAAAGTTTTTAATTTGTGCATAATCTGTTCAGTGACCACGTGACATTTTATAGGATTCGAGAAAGGAATTTTTACTTTTTTTTTATTGTGTGAGTATTCTGTTTTTGTGCGTTACATTGTGCTTTGTTATATTTCTTTGTAATATGCTTTATGAGATTAGTAGCGGTCGCGTTTAGTATTGCGGAAATGTAAACTATATTGAATTATTGACTCCACACATCAAACTGATATTTTATTCGTTTATAATTTTTAAAGTTAAATATTTGATTTTTTTTTTGATCCGGTTTACAATATTAGCTGTGCATAGATAGGTCTGAGTAAAAGTTATATACACTAGGTTTAAAATTACAAAAATATTCCTAAAATTAATATTAACATTAGTACGGAGGCTACCTTTAAACAATACCCGTTTTAACGATTCCTTGACAATAATATTTTTTTATTGTTATCTCAAATGTTTCTAAATGTCAAGAAGCTAAGTTTTAAAATAGTCAAGGTTAATACAAATATTTTATGAATCTATTTCATAAAATATTTGTAGTCAAAGAATTTCCTAATTGGATATGCAACGTTTTCATTTCTCATTAATTGCATTGTTTTTGTTATACTTACATACTTACAGGTTTCTTCCCATGTTGAACACATTTCAACTAAGCATCAACGCAACTAGCGTTTTATTTTTCCTTTAACGCGTTTTTTTTAAATCTATGTTTTTTTTTAAATAATCTATAGTTTCAGCCCTCTGGCTGGGAATAAGCCAGATGAATTTGACACATGACAGGTTAATGAGAATTATAAAAAATATTTACTACATCCGGTGCAGTGAGGTAGTAAATTAAAAGTATAGTTACGTACAAAACCGCGCATTTACTTTATCTTAATTAATTTAATGTCATGATGCTTGCATAAATGCAGCTGTAGTAATTAATTTTAATCTTTTACGGAAGCAGCTGTACTCAGTAGAACGTCTTACAAAAAAATATTTCTTTTTGTTTGACTGTCGTCATTAAAAATAATGCGTCGGTTACTATCTTTTACATTTTATTTGTAGTTTAGTTATAAATCAAGAATATTATTTTGCGTTGTTTGATTGATTATTTTATACGGATATCTACTGCTGTTGTGTCAACTTTATAATGTAATATTAAAATAATTTAGAAAATGTAAGAAGTTACACACAAAAAAAATAGGATTTAAAAAATACTTTAGCTCTAAATATACCGTGTAGTGTGTACCAAATGTCAGAGACAATAAACAATTTGTATTATAATTTTTCTTTTTTTTTCTTGAGATGGAAATTCATCCAATGACTTCTCCCCTCAAGGATGGAGTAGGAGGGAGAGTCAGACTTTTACAGACTAAAACCACACCTGTGATCTTCAGTTGCCCTTTGCGTTTTAGGACCACATAATATGTTATAATAAATTTGGGTCGATACTAATGTATACTTCACTGTAGACTCATTGGTTCGCTCGCTCAGGGCCCCTGACTCATCTGGTACCTACTGCTCATCATAAGGTTTGTGGGACGTAGTACTCTATCTAACGGTACCTACTGATGTGTCATATCCCTACAATGAAGTTGATATTCATCTTATACATACACATATAATATATTATGTATTTAGTAGAGACTTACCCCATAAAGAATGATTTATACGATATGTGTTTCCTTATGCATATGTGTAGCCATGTAAGTTGCATGTATGTATGTCGCGGGCTGGTGTTCGCAATTCCACATCCACAGCGTGTATTTTGCGAACGGGTGGGACAAATGTGTCCGATCCACCCTAGCTCCTCAAGAATGCCAGCCTAGGTGTTACTGACATTTCGCAGCGGAAGGTATCTGGGTTTCTGAAGTATTTTGCCCTGTATCCAGCGACCACTGGGCGGTTTAATTGATGAGCTGTTGTCTTTGTAGCAAAATTTTTGTCATACTTTAATGAATTTACTGGGTCCCATTAAACGCTAGGCGACATCGCGGCAGACCAAGGTGAAGGTGGACAGAAGAGCTTGATAAGTACCGGAGGGACTGGCCCGCAATGGCCGAAGACAGACGTGCGTGAAAAAAGGGAAAGGGGCCTGCCTTCGCCCAGCAGTGGGACATAGATGGGCTAACTTACTTTCCAAAAAAAAAATAGCAGTACCTATTTTCTATAATATACTAATAGCATAATCAGTCTTATCTGGGTCTAAAACTGGGAGCTCTAGGAGAGGGAATGAGTGCTGGTTGGTGAATGTCACACATGCCTTAAATTTTTTAGTTCTGAGACCTACCAGTTTCTACACTATTTTGCCTTCGAAGTTTTGAGAGCAGTGGTGATAAAATAAACTACACAAAGTAAAACGTCCCCCTGGGTTATAACCCACGACGTATACTCATATAAGTCGGGGCCCTGGAACAATGGGAAGAAGGAATAGGATACTAAAAACCCATTTTTTTAGTTAGTATAAGTCTGACATTATCTCACGCTCCGCCCAAGAGCGGGGGATGTCATTGGATGATTTCTGCACCAAAAAAAAAGTCTGTATACCGTTGGCCCCCCACTGTTGTAACATTTCCTAAAGTTACCTAATAAAAAACAAGTTATATTATGTAGCGTGCATTCAATAAAATTCGATTATGAGTAGTCAAAAAACTTGACTAACAACATATGTTTTTTTAATTTATTGGCTTGGGAGCGGCTGTTTCCGGTCTATGAAGATTACGAATATAAAAAAATGTGTTTCTTCAAACATTATGTCACTAATCAAATAATGTAAGCGTTTGACGATGAGACATTAGGTTATGTTTGGAATGTTGTTTTTTCGAATCATTCTTAATGCTTTGCTTTCACATAAGTGTTAAAAAATTAAAACCTGCGTGTGTCCTGTAGGCTTTTTTGTCACTTTCATATTGTTTTTTAACATACCACAGTATAAATTCACGCCTTTACAGTATGGGGATATCTCGAAATTATGTCGTTTTTAGCACGAGTTATTTAGAGTGCTCGATCTCGTTAAGGGCCAAGCGTCCGAAAAGTGCCATAAAACAGTGATTTTCTGAAGCCTACTCCTCCGTAAGGCTAGGTCAATTGGTTTGAAAAAAATATATATTTATTATGGATTCATGAACAATAATATCAACATTTGATTTTTTCGTGCAATTAATACTTTTGTCAAAAAAAAATATTAAGCAATTTCGCAACTTTTCGCAACTTTTCCCTACTCTTTCGAAACGGCTTGGACCTTTAGAAACATTTTTACACATAAAAATTGGTGGTTAAATATTCTTCAAAGTGAACATTGCATATGTAAATCAATCAATATCTCGCAGAGAAAATGGATTTAAAGCGCTTTCCGGGCGCTGCTGACCGCAAATAAATGCACAGATTTGCGTACTGCCGCCTAGGCGAGTGCGCGAGTTGCGTTCACATAATTTCGGCCAGATGGTTCAAGGAACTATACGCCTTAATGTTAACTACTATTTGTACTACGAAATATCGCTATATCTCACTATATTATCGCTGTTTGGTAATAAAAACTTTTTTTTTCTATATGATTGAAGCAAACGTACCATCAGATTGGAGTCAAACACTAGTTTATTTATATCAATTAAAATATAAAACTGAATCGAGTACGTGATACCGTCAGTTTGAGACACAATAGTAAGACAATAGATGCGCGAACGCCGGCCGGCGTTCGCTTGGGGTTTAATGAATTAAAAAAATAATAATTTGAATCTGATGGAAGAAAGTAAGAAGCTAAAGATGTATGTAAAGATTGTAGCAGGTGGCTTTCAATTGAGTGCGAGTTGTTTTTACGTTATTGCGATCGGGAAGAGTTTACCGCGTTTCTAGCTCTCTGATTGGTTAAAAGCTTGTAGCGGACCAATCAGAGCGCCCAACGTCATAAACGTAAAACAAACTCGCACTAGGCACTGTATATGTTGTGACAATTTCTACTTTAGTAAATAATTAGATTGGGTTGTCTAGGTGCAGTGGTATTCAAAGCTAGTCCAATTACTAAGAGTTGCGTTACTGGACTTGGACTCTGTCCAAAAAGGCCTGTTTGCACATTCCTTAGAACGGTATTTGGTGCACTACCTTATAAAATCATCGGTTATTACTTCGTTAGATCAAATCCAGCAATTAAGTAGACTTGTTTCCAAGTGTACCTATTATTTATATTTATTTATACACTTTTAGAATATAAAACAAACAGAAAAACAGGTACAAAAGTGCAAAGGGAAATATGAAAAAAAATAAGAACAAAAACAATTTACTTTGAAATAATACCTACATATGACTAATAAATATTTTTGTTTGCATGTGGATTGTGGAAACATTCTGATAAGTATTTTTTCAGTCCCACAAGGGAAATGGTTTTGTTCTTGTGTTATATGTATAAAAACTAATATTTTAATGTAAAAGTTATATTGCACTTATGCTTTTTTTTTGATAGGCTCGCGTTTGACCACTATCTCACTTGATGGTAAGCGATGATATGGTCAACAATGGAGCACGCTGGTCTAGAAGTAGATAACCTATTCACTCTTGACTTAAATCCCCCAAGGTTGTAATATGAATCATGCTGCTAAAAAAGTGGTGATTCTTATCTATGGGCTTGGCAAAATCCTGATAAATTATATTGTCAGTGGGCTGGTCATTCTTATCGTTACTAGGCTTATCCATTCAGCAATCAAATACTTAGTCATTATTTGTTAAGAATAGCTTTTTAGTGTATTGAGTAAAAATTCGTTTAATTCTCTAACCACTCAAAACTAGAGAGGTGGATTTAATGTTTTGTACAATTTTCAACCTTTAGGTGATGCAGAGATAGATTGTGATAGGTGCAATATTGATTTAACACTTTATTACATATATAAATAAAAACTAAAAATAAGCAGCAAGGTTTGCCTAGAATTTATTGGCTACTAAGTTTTATAGTAGGTTGTTAGATAGTGTGAAATTTTATTAAATGTACCTACACTGTGTTTATGTAACTAATTGGTAATTACGTTTAAAAATATGTAGATCAAGCGATAGCAATAAAATGTTGTTTACCACTGACTTGACGGGAACGACGTGTTTTGTACGTAATTGCAATGTTTATAAACAAAATGTCATTTCCGAAAAATATTAATTAGGTAATTCTTGTCAATACACATAAAACTCGATTAGATAATGTATTTGTACGTCAAAATGTGAAATGATTGATAAGATACGGAGAGATTAAGGTGACCTTAGCAGTTTTCTTTAGGTGGTATTGACAAGGAAATATGTTTTTTTTTTCCTGATTCTTTTTTGTTCCTGTTTGAATTCGAGCTTTTATACTTTCTGGGTGAATTGGATCGAATTATTTAATGAAAGAAAGTACCTATGACTCAATTCAATACTTCGTAGATTTTACTTAGTTTGCAAAAGGCGATTGATAAAAGTAATACACTTATCGCAAATCCCGCGATGATGTTCAGGGTTTTCCTATTTTATTTTTGACTATTGTAAATCATTTAGAACTAGATAGCGTATGTATCATAATTCGACTATGAATAATCTTTTTATTTGAACCTACTTTAGATATTTTTCGAGATAATACGGATTTGGTGAGGAAATTATCTATTCAGTGATAAAACCTTACTCACTATTACATTGGAAACAGAACACATAGGTACATACACAAACAAATACAATAAAATATATATTGTCTATTTGGCTACTAATTATGAAAATCTTTGAACGACAGTTGGCTACTAAATAAAACCTTAGGTATCCCTAATATGAATGCCTTTCTCCTATAAATAAAAGTAACACGCTGTTTCCTATTCAAACTTTCAAAATTCGAACGATCATATCGAACGTTACATTATGGTCATACATCATACAGACATGACCTTATCGACAATGTGAGTCTATTAAAAAAAGAAACGAGTCGAGAACCATGCAATTATGAACTTTATTTCTTTGGAATACTCGTAAAGATTAAGGTGAAGCAGTAGTTGTTGTGAATTCCTACATTTTATTTACAATGAAGGCAGTTCCGTGATAGGACTAAGCGGCCATTTGTATGGTAATCCGTTAGAAATATTTCGGTTTGTGTCGCTTGTGTTTGCTTAGTCTCGAGGTTATCTTCAAGGCACGTTAGTACCAAGTTATAGTGACAACGTGACGTACCTTCCTACGTCATTTGTTTGATATATCTGCTGTATTTACCTGGGATTTTATTTTGCCACGGAAGGTTTGAATTTTAAAGCCTTGGGATTGCAGATGGTGTGTTTAAAGCCACACCTGTGCTTACCCGTCGACATTGTAGTATTGAATTACTGTAGTATATGTTAAATACCAGAAATCGTTAAATAAGTAATTAAACTTGTTTTTCTTTTTTTTCTTATTTTTCACATTTTTGTTTCATGTTTTTCCTATTTTTCACGTTTTTCTTTTTCTTCATGTTTTTCTTTTTTTCTCACTTTCTGTTTGTAAATTATATTTAAGGAAAGGAAGGAAGACTCTTGTCTTCATTTCACTTTGAATTAGATATTTAGGTAAGTGACACTAATGGGAGTAGACTCCGACTTCTGTAATTTGAAGCTCTGACTTCTGATCTAGGTAGAAACCTGTTACCTATATCAAAAGTTAGGGCTTCAAATTTTACAGTGTATCTAATTTAATTTGTCAAAAAACTATTCGATTGATTGATTGAAAAAAAAAAACGATAAAATCGGTAGCAGTTTTTCATAAAAATTAGCGTCAATATCAGATATAGTGATTTAATATTACAAAAAGGATGGGAAAACATTTTCATTTGCCTATTGTCTCGTTACATAATTGAAATATCGAGCATGATGAATAGTTCGCGTGACCTTGGATGGCAGTCTTTAATTTGTGATCTGGGAAAAAGTGAAAATTGTCTCTGACATTGACGAATTTTGTCGTGGTTTCCACGCTTAATCTTTGAATTGTGCGCGAAGAAGCTAGATCATTGATCTTTTAGTTCAAGTAAAAGCTAGGAACAGTTATAAATTGTCAGTTTGTTTTTTTAATGTTTTTTTTTTCTTCGAGAAATTCTTGGATCTTCGTCATTCCTTTGTGTTAGAATAGAATAGAATAAACTTTATTGTAAACCAAAATAGTAACAAAACTTATACACATACTTAAATCTATGGGTACAATGGTGGTCTTATCGCTAACAGCGATATCTGCCAAACAATCGTAGGATGGACTATAAGAACATGAAATAAGGGGTAGCTCTGCGGTGTACTGCAAATTATTATTTTTATTAGAAAAAACAAATGTAAATGAGTCCTAAAAACAAAGAAGGAGAAAAACAGTCAACATTATCTTCCTGCCCTTGTACCACGTTATTTGGGGTCGGCGCAACCGTTTTACTCTTCCATTCTGTCTGGTCACCCGTCATTCTATACCACCTTCTCAACTCCCTTTTCTTTCATATCACTCATCACACAATCCATCCATACATCTTTCTGTTGCCTCCCTCTCTTTCTTCATCCATCCACATGTACTCATAACTCTCTTAGTAACATGCGTTTCATCCCCCTGTTTTACATGACTAGGAGGAGAAAAACAGTGATATAAAAAAAAAAAGATCGGTATTGGGCACTGATCACAATAAACAAAGCAAGGTTATTCAAAAACCATCTCAGAGACCCAATTCCATTGCATTAAGCTCTTGGCAAGTGATGGGAAGAGCAATCGAATACAACACTTCAAAAGCAAGAACATTATGTATCGATCTCACGATTGATCGAAGCTTCGTAATTAGGTTAATATGGGCAGACCTTAAGGCTATACACACGCACCACAACCACACCACATCGCAACGACAAAAGGTGTGAAAAATAACATGATTTTTGCATTTTCTTCTCCATAGAGATCTACACTTTGAGACGTGTAACTTAGCTTTACTTTTTTTTTGACTGACCGACATTTTGACTATTCAAAAGTAACTGTTATTGGTCTATTTGAAATAAAGTTTCTGATTTCTGAATAGTGTCGCTGCAGCTTCTTGCAGTTGCGTTGTAGTAACTACAAATGTCGATGTGATTGAGTTGAGGTTCCGTTGTAGCCAGTGTTTTTGCGATGTGGCCGGCCACTAATTCGCGATGTCGCTGGCGGTTGCACTGTGGTTGCGATGTAGTAGCGTTGTAGTCGATATCACCCACACGGTTGCGTTCGACGACAAAATGTGGTTAGTGTGAATGAAACTATATTACTATACCTACTCAATCTGTTTAGGTAGTTAACTAAACGTAAATCTTGATATGTCTTTTTATTTAAAATAAATCGTCTCTAAGACATACATACAAAGATTATTTAAATTTAGTTAATTACCTAACATCGGTTTAGGTAAATATCTGATTGTTAACATTTTAAGATATTTTTTTTAGATAAAAGACATGTTAAGATTGTTTACATTAAGTTAACTGTACCTAAACAGGTGGAGTGTAATTATTAAAAAAAAAATAGTGCCAAGCCAAACTACGTGTTGTTTTTGTGTTGCGGTTGTGGTATTGTTGTTGTGGTACGTCTGAATAGACCCTTAGCTTTACAAACATACATTACATGTGTCCATATATGACACAGATGCCATATGACTCATAAAATAATGATACAGTGGAAACGTTGCTCTGATATATATGAGAACATTAATCTCGTTGTACAATCAAATGTCAGTGTAGCAATTGTACGAGTAATTTTGTTGTAGTACATATTGTTAGAAAATGTCGGAGTTATGTTTTGGATACGCTGTCAGTATATACTTACCTTTTCATATCAATCATAGACTATTTTTTTTTGGTTAAGCAATGATGATTACCAACTTCAAGAAAAAGGGTCACAGTAACTCTTTGGAACAATGAACCCGTAGTGTCGTACAATATTGCCATATATAGGGTTATTTTTAAACACTGGCAACCTCTTAGAACTATGGTGCTTACATCATAAACAACAACTTTTGTTCTATCATTTTTATAAATGTATCATATTTTTGTTCATCAGATTTTAATACAAAAATAAAGATATTTATATTGAACGTTTTAAATATTGCGAAGTCTATGCGAAGCAAGCGATAGTACAATAGCGGAAGCGAGTGGGGATCGGGCAGCGGGGGCGCTTGATGCGCCTGCATCGCATCGTACCGACGCGACGTAGGTAGGTTTAGCCATAATCCAGAGTTGAAATGTGTTAGATAGAATAACGAAATCTTGAAGGTTTGTTTTTGGTAAATATATCATGTTTTGTAAAAAGTCATAGAACAAAAGTTGTTGTTTATGATGTTAATACCATTGTCCTGAGAAGTTGCCAATGTTTTACAAATAACCCTGTATATGAAGAAGTAAATATTAAAGGGACCAAAAGGAAGTTTCAGACAATTCGTATAGTGTAGAGTAGTGTAGAGTAGTGTAGAGTAGTGTAGAGTAGTGTAGAGTAGTGTAGAGTAGAGTAGGGTAGAGTAGGATAGGGTAGGGTAGAGTAGGGTAGAGTAGGGTAGAGAAGGGGAAATCTTCATCTTTTTAGCAAAAGAGGCGATAGACATAATTATGTTACAAGAAATAGGGATCAATTAGTTCAACCAGGTTTCAGACTGGCTAAAGTTGCCTCTTCTTTCATGGGGTACTGTTTGAAATGTTTTAATAAAATACCACCCCAAATATTAGAACTCAATGAAACGAAATTTAAATCTTGTATTAAACGCACACTATGCAGGCAAGCATATTATAAGTTGGAGGATTATATTCAAGATAAAAATGCTTGGCTCAATGCTGGTCCAGCTCCACTACCACTAGGGCGTACTAATTAGTTGATTAGTTGGAAACTAATATTATTATTTTTTAATTTGAAAGACACAATTGCATTGTATAATGTAGAAGCACTTTTTCCAAGTTTGTGAATGTGAAGCACCATGGAGCATTTTTATTAGGTTACAACTTTTTTTTTTTTTTTTTTTGACATTACGAGCATGGCAGTTGAGAGTTTGTCATGCTCACTCAAATGTCTCGCTGTTGGTGGCACGTGTTATTGGGTCGTTCAGTTCCCTTCAAAATGGTTGAGCTGAGTGGGGCTGATGCACGCGTCATGCTCGTGAACGGGTGCCGTCAGATGGGACTGGTCATCTCTTAGCTGCCAGTGGCTTAATTCAGTTTCTATCTTTTAATTATTTTACATTTTTTATTTCATTATCGACATTGTGCTCACATGATAGAAGCAACAAGTAATATGTAACCAAGCATTATATGTAACACATAATATGATTTAAAAGAGTGTCCATGGAGTTTCTTGCACGTTCTTCTCCATAGAGACCTACTCTTTGGAACGTGCAATTTAGCTTCACTTTTCTTGGACTGACCGACATTTGACTATTCAAAAGTGCCTGTAAATGGTCTATTTGAAATAAATGTTTTGATTTGATTGATTTGATTTGAAGGTAGGGTAGAGTAGGGTAGAGTCCTACTTAAAAATAAGCACTTATAAACAATGCACGAACGTGACTTCTACACAAAAATTCCTCCACGCCGCTGTCCACCGGAAACACGTCCAAATTCTGGCAGCATTTATGAATATTATTCTCTTTCGGTTCATGGGCGTTTTTCAAGGAATGGCGTATTCCTTATGCATGATAAAATGTACAATATACAGGACTACTAGGTGTCTACAACATTATTTTTAGTTTATGCGAAACAATGAATATAGTTTGTTCAGTATCAGTAACTGAATGGATTCCAATAGTTTTTACACCATGTTATATTTTTTCCCAAAAATATTTAAAAAGGTCACAAGTTGGACACCATCGACACTAAGTACAACACAGGTCACGGCAGGTTACAACGGGTATTAGGTGCCATCAAACAGCTGGGTGCAAGTGCAAAACAACCTTTTAGTCGCCGTCGCCTGGATGGCCTTAAATCAACGATATTGTATCTCTACCGCACCTTATGCATCCTTTGTGTATCTCTACCGGTGACGTCTTTGACATCGACGCACAAACGTATACCATGGATCCAGTACATGATTCTTGACTCCCCAGTGGTTTTATTTTTTCGATGGGAAAAATCATCTTATGACAACCCCCGCTCTTGGGCGGAGCGGGAGATAGTGTCAGACTCTTACTGACTAAAAAACCCATCCCGTTCCTTCAAGCCTTCATACCAGGGCTCGAGCGCCGGTGACTACAAATTTTTGTTAACACACAGGCTTATAACTTTGTGATTTTTCATGATTCAGTTATTAAAGTACAAAGATTCTTTACTTAGGTACATAAAAATACTAGACACGTGTTTCGAGTTTCGCTTATTATATTCTAAAACTAATCTAGTATAGCTCTATTGAGTGACAAGTTTAGCGTTAATTAATACGGACAATTTGTTTCAATTAACTAAATTGATACTAACGTATGCATGCGCCAGCGCATGTCTTGAACCAAAGAGCACCTAAAGTTCTATGGACGTCTAACCTCTTTGGAATCTGTGCTGCCAGCCTTGAACTCAAAACGGTGGAATGTTGACGAAAACGAAAGTCAAACGGAACGCACTAAGTAGGCCCAGCGACCTCTATGGTTCACTGCTTCCATGGCTTTGTTTTATTTCTGGCTTTATTGACACGGAACATTTCTCAATGCGGAGTTATTATTAAGACAATAGTCGGAACTAAGATAGAATATGGTATTTTGTGATTTCCATCAGCATAATTTCAGTTTAAGAACGTCCACTGCTGGGTAACCATAGAGTTTCTTGCCGGTTCTTCTCCATAGGACACGACCAATTTGGAACCGTGCACTAGCTTCTGACGTTTTTTAGGTAAGTGGCCATGTAGGCCTATGTCAAAAAATTATTTTATTATAGATCTTCCCCAAGCTTTGCCTCATCTACATGAACCTTACCATGACGTGTTATAAGGCGTGTGAGCGAGAGAGATGGAGCTATACACCTTATATCGCTACTTCCCTTTAACAGTTCAGTTTAGGGCGTCAAATGGATCGCGTTATGAGCTGGAGTCCAGTGTTCATTGCAACCAGTGGATTTCCGTAATCTTCACCAGCTCATCGGTTTCAGCCACCGTAGACGCAGGCTTCCGGCGCGCGAGCTATTGGTAGCTCGCTGTCCGACCGTCCGGTAACTGTCCGGGCCGAGCCCAAGTAGTCGACGGCGCGCACTGTTCCCGCGCGCCTCAAGGAGTTTTCAGCAACAGCAGGGGCCCAGCTGGGTCGAAGCCTACTGGGGCCAGGGTTATCCGAAAGGGCGCTTGAGCCCCGGTATGAAGGCTTGAAGGAACAGGGTGGGTTTTAGTCAGTAAGAGTCTGACACTATCTCCCGCCTCGCTAAAGAGTGGGGGTTGTCATTAGATAGAGAGAAAAAAAACTAGCTCATCGGTCAGCCTTGAAGTGGACTATGGTGTTAAGTTCTTGATGTTAGAACATTTTTTTAAGGATACGAAACTTGACATAAATATACATGCTTCTAATTAGTCAGATGGCACTGACCTTACTTAAAAGAAAACATCGTGAGACAATCAGCACACTGTGAGTAAAAGACTTGGGAATTTTGTACAATATTTAATAATTTAAAAAATACTTACATTCGATACTTTTTACAAGGTTCTTCTATTAGTAAACAATGATCAAGATCTCTTAATCAACCTTGATTATTGAACCAGTGTTGACTGCATCAGAGAAGAAAAGTTGTTTGAATTTTTAGACACACTGTTTAATTTCTGTCTTGTCAAAATGAGAAGTTTTGGTCTATCAAAACGATAGACAGGTTCAATATCAATAATATGCTTTAGTGATTGAGCGAGAGGGCTCAATTCTCGCATGGATCAAATATTTGTATTGACTACGGAGAGTTTCCGGGTCTGAATGTCTTATGTATCTGAGTTTGTCTGAACGCACCCACGATACAAGAGTAATTTTTTGACAATGGAGCAACGGTTCTTTATAAAAATAGTTCATTTTGATTTAAGTGGAGGAAATTTTCTCATTGCGACCGAAGCGGAATTCGCACGAGGCAGGCAAGGGTATTTTTGAGGCAGGTACTGCAGTAACAAACTTCCACGTGTATCAAACGACGTTTTTCAATACACTTACGGCGAAGTAATACATAAATGGAGGCTGCCCGGCGACTAGTGGGGGCGGTTTGGTGCCCAGCCTGATACGATCATTGAAATAAAATGTGGCAGGGTTTGACTGGCACACGTTACCGCACTAGTGCGAAAAACAGTAAATTATGTGTCTAAAAGCGGTAGGGGTTGGAGCGGGTTTTTGTGTACGTGTGTTAAAAAATATATTGGCATTACTTTACCGACCTGTAAAAGCGCGTATAGAGATTTTTGCACATTTCTTTCTTAGCTCAATGCTAACCCTTGTCATTTAATTTTAGATTTGTTCACGTTCCTTGTAACAATAGTTTATACAATAGTAGTTTGTGTTTGTAGTATGCAATTCAGAACGGCAACGTTTGAAGTTTTGAACTATCTTCACTGTCACGGGTCTGTGACCTAGTTTTATTGATTAGGTGATTTTTATGCAATTCATGATGTTGCGAAATATTAAAATGGGTAAAATTGTTGACAATTTATTATTTAATAAGAATTGTTATAAGTGTGTTTGTTTATAATACTAGAGTACGTGGTTCCAATAGTGTGATAACCTAATAGCCAATAGTTGTATACATAATTATGTATAAGTAGCCATATTCGACCATCACTCATTGATCCTAAACTATATATGCAAATTCAGCCTTAGTATGTTCCCACAGCTGGGACTCAGGTTTCCTCTCTAGGTGATGGTGAGCAATGGTATCCCAGTGGGAACTGCCTCGACTTACTAGTTGCAGGTCGTGAGTTCAAATCTAGCCAGGCGCTTTAGTTTGTGTGAAACTATAGGTTTTACACAAAGTAAAGCGCCTGGCTGGATTTGGTAAATATGATTCTAAGAGAACAAAACATTTTACCTCTTTAAAATATTTGATTAGATTGCGTAAAAAATATTCAAGACACGCTTCTCATTGTCTTCACGACATACCGTTGTTCATTTTTATATATTTTATTCCTGAACAAACACGATCACTATCATTTTTCATGGCACGATGACAGCATAAAATATCTTATTTTCTTTTGTGACACCTTGGCGTCAATTTAAAATCAATAACGGTATGTCCAACAAAAGTTACGGTATCCAGTTTGCGGTTTTTCTTTCTTTCTTAATGTTGCTTTGTCTGCAAAAGTTGGGGTTTTCTTCATATTGTATAAAACGTTGATTTATTTACGACAAATTAAGGCGTTTGAAGCCTCTAAATGTAGGTCACACCGTGCCCGGGGTACAGCCTCACTTACTTTTTAGCAGGCCGATAGTTCGGAGACATTTGTTACTAGCTTTTGTGCGCGGTTTCGCCCGCGTACATAAAATATAGCCTTTGTCACTCATGAATAAAGCAGCTTTCTATCAGTGAAAAATTTTAGCAATTGGACCAGAGATACTATACTTCCTACAAATAAAAAAAAACAAACTTTACCTCTTTACAATATTATGTGTAGATATCCCTGAACTATTTCAAACACTGTTTTTTCTTTTTTAGTAAGAATTCATCAAATAATTAAATTCTCCCATGCTTTGGATAAAGTGAGAGGGAGTGTCACACATTTGCTGACTAAAATGTGCGTTTCAATACCGCCGTAATTCTATCGAAAAAATCCCGCTGCCCAAATATTTCAAACGTCGTAATTTTTTAATATAACTGGCGAGATTATAGACTCTCTAGAACAAATAATTTCTTAAACAATAAATCCCATCCAAATTCGACAGCTTAAATAACATATTTTCATATCTTATCAAGAAGAAACAGTTTACAATTTCACGTGACTTATAAACTTATTTTATTTCAGAAAAATAAGTGCCTACCTAGTACTACCTAGTTATTTTGCGAATACCTAACAGCTTCAATGTGTTACGACAGATTTGTACATAATTGAAAACTTAGAAACCAAACGGCACACTACTCAATCATTCGCCACATGTATTGTGTCAACAACCCACATTTAAGGCGTATCGTCCCTACTCGTACTGCCACCAGTACTCGCATAGGCACTGTCTTTTCAAGCCATTTTCTTTGCGAAATATTGATTGATTTACTATATACATTTTGAAGAACGTTTAACTACCACTGTTTTTTTTGTAAGTAGGTAAACATATTTCTAAAGATCAAATCCGTTTGAAAGTAGTAGGGAAAACAAACGAAAAAATAGTGTTTTTTTTGCTAAAGTTTTTAGATAGGTATTAAGACTAATATCTGAAACCTTTAGCAAAAATAAATAAATAATAAAAATTATATGTTGATAATGTTGTTTATAGGTAGGTACATAAATCTATAATAAACATTTTTTTCTTCAAACTCATTGATCTAGCCGTTACCAAGGAGTAGGCTTCAGAAAGTCACTGTTTTATGGCACTAAATGGAAGCGAGGGCCTTAACCAGTAACGAAATAATATACAAAACACGTATTTCCGTATTTACAACAATGCTGGTTAAGTCTGGTTATGATAGTCGTAAAACTGACAGGTTGGCCACGCTTTCTCACGGGCTTATGTAACCGCCACGGTTTTTGGCGGCGACTCTTGGACAACGGGAAGTTTGCACTGTGCATACAAATCGGAACATTTAGAACACAGTGGAGTAATTGCGTTAACGTGTATTAGTCTTGTTTGACATGTGACATTCACCAACGCGCACTGGATCCGCGTGGTGGATTACGGCCCATTCCCTCTCCTAGAAAGGAGGCCTGAGTCTCAGCTGTAGGAACATTAAAAAGGATGATGATGATGATGATGATGATGAGTCTTGTTAGTGCATAGTAGTTCGCGACCTGAGGCTCTACTACAAACTTTTAACGCGATCTATTTGACGACTTAAGCTAAGGCCAGGTTCTACTACATTTTGAACTTTTTTAAACCTCTGGAAAATATTTTTCTTAAAATTGACTATTAGACCAACTGCCGGGCAAAAATCAAAACATAATAGTTGACTCGATAAAAAAAATCGCGAATCTGACCATAGCTTACGATTTCAAACGTATATCACGTCACGGAAATATTTGAAAGTTATAAAAAATAAAATTTTTAAAAGGGTCTCGCAAAAACAAAAATCTTGAATAGTTATTGTTTTTTTTTTTATAAAAATAAAACCGCTGTTGCCCGGGTAACAGCGGTGGTTCATACAAAATACTCAGTAAGTCTTCAGTAAGTACTCAGTTACTACCATATAACCAATTATTTTTAGAGGTTTTACTTTAACATTATTTATATTCTTATAAAAAAAAAAACGGAAGCTGATCATTTAAAAAATTGGCCAGACACAAAGTAATGTCGACAAATAAAAAATAATAGTTTTCAGTTGTTGCAATCATAATATTCGGGTTAATTTTATGACAAAACATCTGAAAAAAAAAACAATTGAATATTTTATCTGACGATCACGTCAAGTAAGATGATATTAATTTACAAAATAATTCAATTTAATTGAAAATGTTTCCACTTATTTTTTACGAGCAGTTTGGCTATTTTAATCGATGAATAAAAAACTATGCCGAAAGGTTAATTAAAATATTTTATTGCTTCCATACTTATCTCAAACAAAGAAACCATACTTGAGCAGATTGTAATGTCATGCGGTAAACATACTTGTACAGAAATTATAATTATTCATTGCGACATACAAATTACATCTTTATTTTTTTATTCGTTTATTTATGTGTGTGTTGTTGCTGATTATTCGTTTATGTTTATTCTGGGAAAATAACACATACGGATATGGGAAAATTACTTCACTACTTGGGGCCTGCTCAGTAGTTACCTTTATGCAGGTATTTAATCAACGAATCTAATTAAATTGTAGATAGGTACCTAAGTTGTTGGTTAACTTTTAATATTATCAACAATTTCGGTACTACTTTCATAGCCTGTATCATCTGTCCAGATATAAAACGACACCAATTTTACATCACAATATCCTCTAGGAATTAATTTGTGAATAATTAAAACGAAAAGCTTTTTACCAGAAAAAATCCCGCCAATACTTCCATCTCACATTGCAGCGTGTGTGACCAAATGGAACAGCCCACGTTTGAATTTAGAACTATTTACTTTTTAAAGCTAAATCTACATTTATATTCAGCCTGTTACTTGTTATGCGATCGGAAGTAACTTCATGTGTGAATAATCGATTTAAGTGTTCATGTACAAGACTGATTACATTGCTGGGACGTGACATTTGTTCAAATTGGTCAGCATTACCAACAAAAGCGAGGAAGCAAATTGTCTTTTCCCTACCTTAATACATTTACAAGAACGTTGAAAACTAATTTTATACAAAATTAAAATCTCATTATATATTTTTTTTTAATATTAAAAGGCTCGCTCTTGACCACTGCTAATGGAAAGCAACGATGTGGTGGACGATGGTGCGCACTAGCTTAGAAGTAACCTATTCATTCTTGACAGTGTTGACTTAAAGATTCTCGGGTTGTAGCCATCAGGAAACACAGACTCTGGCAGGAAATTTCATTCCTTAGCTATACGGATAATGAATGTATTCCCAAAACGTTTTGTGCGTGTAGGTGTGATGTCCACCATGTACCGGTGGTGCATCGCCGTACGCCAGGCGCTCAGATGATGGAATGGGCTACACGGAATTAGGCTATGCATTTTCCACACACTCCCCGAAATGCAATTGGTTGAAAACCGAAAGGCTAGCAGCTCGGCGTCGATGCTCAAGACTGAAGTCTCGACTCAACAAGTGCATCATTGCCAATGATTCTCTCTGTTCACTTTTCAATCGACTCAAGTGCATCAAGGTATCTGGAAGATTCGTCCCAAAGATGAGAGCAATACTCCATACACGATCAAACTTGCGCTTGATAAAGTTGGAGCAGCTGTTCTGGCGTGTAATACTTTCTGAATTTTGCGAGGATTCCCATTTTTTTTTGCAGCCTCAGCAAAATCTAAAGTGTTAATTTCAAACTCCTTTGTAGCATAATCAGCCTTTCAATGTTGTCACTACTGACACTCAGGCCTCCTCTCTAGGAGAGGCAACGGGCCGTAATCCACCACGCGGGGCCACTGCAGGTTGGTGAATGTCACATGTCTTTGAATTTTTGGTTCTTGGACATGCCGGTTTCCTCACGATGTTTTTTTTCACCGTTTTGAGAGTAGTGGTGATGAAATAAATTACGCAAAATAATGTGCCTGACTAGGTTTGAACCCGCGACCTACAACTCGTAAGTCCCACGTTACTACTGGGCCACCACTGTTCTCCACTCACTCACACAACTCCTTGGTATTTTTTGTAAATATTATGACAGAGTTGTGTTTCAAGTTGACACACACCACACACTTAAATATTTTTTGTTGTTTGGCTAAAAACCGTTAAAGTACTTTGAATTGTACTTAATTTTGTATGAGTCAGTTCCAGTTATACTTAACTGTACCAATTTAAATATTACCCTACTTATGGGGCATTCAAGTATAATATGATTAACTGCGGTATGACGTTCCCATTACCTACTTTCCATGTTTCAATAATCCATACCTATTACTTGTTCTTTCTTCCCTGCCTGGTCCCATTATTTGGTTCTAACTTGGGTAGTCAATATTGGCATTCGGGTTTTTTGAGGTCCCTGTCTATACAGGGCGTCTTTGATATCGACGCACATACGAATACCAACGATCCAGTACATCATTCTAGACCCCCTAGTGGTGGAATTTTTTGTCGGTTTTTAATCCAATTTTTTTTTTTTTACGTTTTTAAAATCGCTATTATAAGAATAATCGGTCCAGAATCATGTACTAGATCCGTGGTATTCATTTGTGCGTCGGCGTCGATGTCAAAGACACCGTGTATTTGACCGCCATGTTGACGACAGGCGACCTCTACTAATTTTGGTTTCAATCCATACGTAACTACTTACTAATATTATAAAACTAAAGAGTTTGTATGATTGGCAACGCACTAATCTCAGAAACTATTAGTTAAAATTAAAAAATCTTGTAGATCTGGATATAGCCCTATAGAAAGGCTTATAATATAACATGCCACGACAAATAGAGCGGAGCAGTAATCAAAGACGCGGATGAAACCGCGGGGATAGCTAGTTAATGATATAAATGGAGAAGTGAGCTTGTGTAGATGCAACTTGGCATTCGGATAGATTAATTATCAAAACTATTTCACACCAGCTTCGGACAGAAGTTAGTACCTACTCAACATAAATAAAAATGACAATGAGGTTTTTACTAAGAAGATGAGTAACAGCATCATTTGTACATAAATATTATCACATTAATAAATATAAAAGTTAAATTTTGTGTATGTGTATGTTTGTCACTTCTTCAAGCTCGAACGGCTGAATGGATTGCGATAAAACTTGGAATAGGATACCAAGTTCTGGAATACTTTTTATCGCAGGTCTCATCTGAAGTGAGTATGTTTCCTTGGGACAATTTTCTAATACTACACGGGCGAAGTCACTGGCAACAGCTAGTCGAAATTATGAAGAGGGAAAGTTTGTTTTTTTGTTAGTAGAAGGTAATCTCTGGAAGTTACTGGTCCGATTACAAAAATTTCACCGATAGAAAGCTGCTCTATTCCTGAGTGACATTCTATTTTATGCACTAACAGAAACAGGAACTATAAATCTTCACACTAATTGGAATGACAAAGTAACTAATCCCTGGAATTGGTCATATTCCAGTTAGTTCAGTAAAACTAGTGTCAGCTCTGAGATTTAGCTTCATGAGTCAGTGATGTGAGCAAGCATTTTATTTGAGTGGGCGAGAGGGCGAGAATCATTCAACATTAATATGTGTAGTTGGGCATTTCTGGGTAAATTAGTATATTTGTCCAGTTGTCCAGCAGTGGGATTGTTCGAAGAACTCACTGCGATTGAACGCAAAGGGCAAGTGAAGGCACACGGGTGACTTTTGTCACTAAAACTTTGATACTCCTTCTCACCCTACTCAGAGTAGGAAGTCATTTGATGACTTCCCACATTAAAAAATATAAATTATTTACTAGCTTTTGCCCGCGGCTTCACCCGCGTGGCATTAGGTACTTGAGGAATCGGGATAAAAGGTAGCCTATGTTCTTTCCATGTCAAAGGCTATATGCATGCCAAATTTCATCCAAATCCGTTCAGCCGTTTTGGCGTGATAAAGTAACAAACATCCAAACATCCACACTTTCACATTTATAATATTAGTTAGGATTATTAGATATTATTTATTTATTTACAAAGTTATATTATAACACCTTTATAGACACGTTAAAGGCGATGTTATAACGAACACGTCGTGTTATATGTTTGTACTTGTCCATGTGATTTGGGTTTTCTACGACCTATAAACAAAATGTTGACTGATTCAAGATGAGAATACAGAAAGAGAGGACAGGCCTCTTTTGATTACAGTAGTTTGCGGGAACGTTTGAGAGACCGTGGCCGTAGTACGCAAAGGGCAAAGGGTCTTAGTCAGTAAGAGTCTGACACGCTCTCTCGCTTCGCCCTAGAGCGGGAGAAACCATTGAATGTTTTCGTACATGGATACAGTCGTTCTATTGTAGCTCATTTATGATACAGGCTTCCCTTTAGGCGAGATTGAGGCCAAGAGCAGGCTTATTGTCTATTTATTGAGGAACAAATACAGTTCTATGCTAAAAAAAATACAAGAAATCCTTAAAACTAAATGCACAAATAATGTAACGCATTCCGCTCAAAAGAATAACAGAAGTCAAGGCATGGAGTAAGAGTGTACAGAAAACAAAGCCTTCTGTGTGATAGCTTTATGTATTACAGACTAATTTCATCATCATATCAGCCGAAAGACTGTTGGACATAGGCCTCCCCCAAACGTCGCCACAACGACCGGTCCTGTGCGTCACAGGAAAGCCTCCAACAAGGTGGACCGATGACCTAGTCAGGGTTGCGGGAAACCGATGGATGCGTGACGCACAGACTAATTTATTTCCATTTAATTTAATTAATAAAAACACCTTGCGTGACCAGAGGGCTGGCTCGTTCTTCGCTCAAAGAATTTGCATTGCCATTCAACGTGGTAATGCTGCCAGTCTTCTGGGTACATTCCCGGATGACAGCGATGTGGAGGAGTGCTTCGACGCCTGAGTGCACTTTGTGTTTTTGTATTTTATTTATGTACGTTAGGTATTTATTTAGGTTTTAGTATAAATAGTTTCAGTTTTTTTTTTTGTACATGTGTAGGTAAATTTTACCCAGTACTTAAACAATATTATACGTCTGAAAAAAAAAAATCTTTATATCATTTAATTCAATACAATTTATTTTATTTTCAAACAATAACAATCAAAACAACCACACACGGAACAAAATTACATAAATAATAAGCAGATAACACTATCCTCTATTTGTCGATCCCTAAGAAACGGAGACATAATATTTATCGAGCTCTCGTTAGATAATATCAACTTGTCGACGTGAGATAAAGCCTAGCGGGATATGAGACAATGCTGGTAAAACAGATGCGTAGATTGGAGTAATTTAGACGTGGGTAAAGGCACATTAGCGAGGCCTTTTTAGGGTTCCGCACTTCAAAAGGAAAAAACGGACTCTTATAGGATCACTTTGTTGTTCATCCGTCCAAAAAAAAGGGTTGCGATTTGGAAAAAACTTTGAGACTCCAATCAGCAATTGAACTGTTTACATAGGTAAGTTTGTATAGAACCCTCAGGGCGCAAGGCCGACTCGCACTTGCACAGTTTTTTTTTTCATAAATCCAAAAACGAGACAGCGACTATCGCAACATTCGCAACCCAGTGTTCGACCACATCATCGCTTACCATCAGGTGAAATAGTAGTCAAACGCGAGCCTATCTACACTAATATTAAAGATATTTACAATTCTTCACAAATATTATAAAAAGGTAAAGTTTGTTTTTTTGTTTGTAGGAGGTAATCTCTGGGAGTACTGGTCTGATTGCTAACATGTTTTCACCAATAGAAAGCTGCTTTATTTCTGAGTGATATAGGTTATATTTTATGTACGCGGGCGAAGCCGCGGGCAAAAGTTAGTCAATAATAAAAAAAAACCCTGTTCATAAAGCGCCATTGCTTGTGTGAGGCCCCTTTGGGTGCGAAACCGTGAACCAGGGCCCCTTCTCCCACGTCTAGCTACGCTCCCGCTGGTAAAATCCCTGACATTGTCATCGTCGTAAGTGAAATTTTACGCTATAAGTGCTTCGCAAACAGCTATCGTGGATTAGATAGCGTTTACCGACTTTCCCTCCAAGACTAAGTAACTCTTTCACTCAAATGACTTGAGTAAATCGTGTGAGGATCTCTCTTGCCTAGGAAATGGTAAACACACTTCACCCATATTGGAAGTTATTGATGGATAATGTGAATCACTTATTTTTATTGATATAATTTAGTGCTTGACTGCGATCCCACCTGATGGTAAGCAGTGATGCAATGGTTGATGGTGAGGCGCACTATTTTATTAAGAGCCTTTTTAATCTGGTAATGGGCATGGCACATTGCTCGCAGAACAGATGGCCGTTGGGGCCGAAAGGTTCTTGAGTGGCGACTGCGTACCGGAAGACGCAGCGTTGAAAGGCCTCCTACAAGGTGGACCGATGACCTGGTGAAGGTTGCGGGAAAACGATGGATGCGAGACGCACAGGAACGTTCGTTGTGGCGACGCTTGGGGCTATGTCCAACAGTGGACGTATATCGGCTGATGATGATGATGATGATGATGATTCACTCTAGCCTTGAAGATACCTAAATTCGATATGATACTGAAATTATACTGAAAGTTTCAGATTTTTTCCTATGTCTGTGCTATAAGACCTTGCTCTGTGCCAAATTTCAAGATTCTGGGTCAACGGGAAGTACCCCATGAATTTCGATCTTTGAGAAAATTACGTTTTTTTGCGACATAAACGGCCGTATCTTTGTTATTCGTTAACTTAGAAAAAAAAACTAGTAACATTGGAATTTATGACGAAATATAATGCGAATCACTTAGATATGTCATGAGGACCGATCAGAGGCTCTACTATGAGCACTTAACGCGATTCATTTGACGACCTAAACTGAACTGTTAAAGGGGGATGGAGCTATATAGGGTGTATAACTCTATCCCTCTGTCTCGCTCGCACGACTGACATTTCAATATGTCATGGTAAGGCCCCTGAACTCTGGAGATAACATTTAGAAAATCAACAAGTAAACGTGAATAATATAAACAACATCACGTGTTGATAAAGTTTGTCAAAAGATAAATATGTTTGAGATACGAATGGCATGTAAAGGCTAATTCTCATGATTATTTTTTGTTACAGGTATTGATGTCTTACTACGTTTTGGTCTAGCCCCGAGGATATAAAAGGTAAGAGATACAATAAGTATAAGTCAATGTTTTTTTTGTTTTTATTTTGTAAGACGCAACCTCGCTCTTGCCAAGTATATTTTTTTGGTGTTACGGGGTATTCTAAATAATCCTCAAATATTAGAATCGTTGAGATTGTTCGTTCTGAACAGTAGGCTACGCTCAGGACCGGGGGAAAGGATGTTTAAAGTCCCGGTAGCCCGCACAAATTTGTTAAAAAGTTTGCACCCGTGACTCGGGCGATAGAAATACTCAATAGTGTCTCATTACGGTTAGACATTTTTTCTTGCACATTGGCGGAATTAGAGAGGGTGACACTAAGTGTGTTGTCCTCTATGTAACTTGTGCCGATTCTCCAGGGTGCTGCTTGAGACTGAACATCGATTGTTCATTATGTATGTATGTCGCGTGCACTAATGGATATCTGATCAGTTTGTGGGTGGTATCTCTGAGTGCTCGGCTATTTTGCGACTACTTTTGTTACCTTGGGTATACCTGTTAAAACAATTTTATGTGTTTATAATAATAAATAAATAAATGTTAGATTCAACCCGTCCGTAGCTGTTCTCCCCCTTTTTTAGGAAAAGTCTGACACGCCCTCTGTGTCAGACTTCCTGCCGGCAACATAAAAAACGTTACAGTTTCTAATAATGACGCATACTGCTCTCGTGTTTTTGTTTTTCTTTGACGTAGCATTTCTGTGAAAAACATCGCGATACGTGTTGAAAGTTTTTTCACCGATAAATTGTTTTGTTTCTGAATTAACCGTTATTTTTGTTATGGTGTAACAAAACCGGGTTAGTTGAATCACCCGCTGTTTTTTATTACATTTCCTGAGAAATTCGACTAATTTTCTATTTCTTACGATTCATTTTACTGTTGGATTAGGCAGTCTTAGGCAGTCGGTATCTAAGAGACAAACTAATTAACACCTATCGAACTAGATTGATTTTTTATCTAGATGGCTGAAATTAAAATACCTATAGAATTATATATTAATATATATATTGTATGTTTTAAATATAAGGCTCAAATGTATAATTTATTATCTTGGTATACAATAAAGTATATATAAATAAATATAGGAACGAAGAAAAAAAAAGCACATATATTTTAATATCCCATTTTCCGAGACTTTCAAAAAAGCAAACAGACTGACAAGAGAGAGTAAATAAAAACACAAATACCGAGTTCAATAACCATAATCGTGCGCATACGCATCCTTTTGACGACACCGCCGCGCATGCGCGATAGCATTGTGTTTCGGAACTAGAGCAGAAATGAAACATGGCTACCTGACGGTGTCGCTCAAAACTACACTATTTATAAACTATTTATAGATTCCCATGATCATTCCACCATGAACTCGTCAGGAAGTAGAGTGGAGCTGCTTATCTGCCGGATGAACGGAGCAGGGAGTTATTGTAAGCAATGAGATAAAGGTATCCTGGTTTGATAGTCAGTAATACCCCGTCACACGAAGGAAACAGCTCCGATAAACGGGTTTTTTTAGGCGGGACTTCATCAACTAACTTCTCCTGCCCTGGGTAGCGCGAAAAGGAATTTAAAACTTTTACTGACTAAAAATCACCTATGTTCCTTCAGTTGCGCTTTGTATTCTAAGGCCGCTGTGAAAATTTCGGACATTTCTGCTTCCCGGCCTCTTCTGATCCCTGTCGGTGAACTGAGTCTTGATTGTTCACGTAGATCAAATCTAGGTTATCCATATAAGCCCTAAAAATCAATGAGATTTATTTGTGTTCATTCTGGATAAAAAAGAAAGATTTTTTTTTCTGTGTAGACAATTCGCAAGGTCGAACTGTTAAATTTGCTGGCCCTTAAGCTAAGGAGCCCGAAAAAAAAAGTTTCAAATAAGTTCGGTGATCAGACCACATCAGAGAACAAGTGGCGTTTAAAGAAAAAAGTTAAAAGGGGCAGTCTAGTGGCCAAACCAATTAGGTTGTACTTAACAAATAATTTCTGTATAGAAAAAACCAGCCGTGGACCGCAAAACCATAAGGAAACAAAATAATTAATTATTAGTTTAAATAAGTCATACATACATAACAATCTAATGAAATTACAACGCAATATCAATCGTATAAGCACTCAACATTAACACCTATCAAATAAACATAACTTTCTACGATTAGCAGTAGACTACAGTAGTACAAACAACACGCTACCCGCACAAGTGGGTCACAGATTAAAAATATTTAATCTGCAGCCATAGATAAAACTGATTTTTAATCTGTGGTCATAGAGCTTGAAGTTAATGTGCAAATAGATATCGATACGATTATTGGCACTTGTGTAACATATCGGTTATTCGTTGCTTTGTGTTACGATTTTCCGGTTTTGCAAAGTCTTGACAGGTAGAGTAGTGTAAGTTTAGGAGATTTTAAAAAAGACTTTCTGTTCACAACTAATGAATTTGAATTGAATTTTTTTAAGAATAGAGTGGACCGGTTGGTATCCTCCTTTTCGAGTCAATGGTAGACTCCCTAAAATGTTTGAGTCCAGTAGGTGGCTACGTTAATTGCAGCATCAGTGTCATTAATTAAGTCTTTTATGATCTTAGCTTTTACGCCACAGAAGGCGCCAGATAACCGTGGAATAAATTACATTGACCTTTTCCTAATATCTCTGCATAGGTACCCAAAAAACAAACAATCAATTGCTTTTCATTGCTAGATCATGTAAAGGATCACGATAATTTACTGAAAAATCTAAAACTACCGGGTAGCGTAGTATTTATGTCAAAACCAGCTACAGTTTGGCAATCTGAGCCAAATAATATAATGTTGAATAATAACAATAATATAATTATTATTATGTAAATAATATTTGTAATATTTATATAATATGATGTTTCATTGTGATATAGCTTCACACATAACACTCTGATATTTTCTACCTGTATAATTAATCTAGAAATTGTCTAGCTTCCTTATATTCTTCGATGAAAACTATAGTAGATAGGTATTATATATAGGTAGGTACATATACAACCCTAAACACGTGTCTAGTGTATTTTTATGTAAAGAATCAATGCACATTTCATAAACTGTATTATGAAAAATTATAAGCTTCTTATGTCAGCAAAAATACATAGTCACTAAGACATCCAAGCGACTGAGGAGTTGTTTTGACACTGGCACCTAGCTGTTTGCTGACGCCTAATACCCGCTATGACCAGCCGTGACCTGTGTTGTACATAGTGTCGGTGGTGTCCAACTTGTAACCTTTTTAATATATTTTTGGGAAAAAATATAACATGGTGTAAAAACTATTGGAATCCATTCAGTTACTGATTCTGAACAAGCTATATTCAGATTCCGCATAAAATTAAAATAATGTTGTAATCATGCTTAGGTACTATGCTATACTTATTTTTGAGGTGTATCTAATGACTTCTCCCGTTCTAGAGACGGGCGAGAGGGTGTGTCAGACTTTTACTGACTAAAACCACACCTGTGTCCTGCAGTTGCTCTTTGGTTTAAGGACCAGGGTTTGCCTTGTAGAAAAGCTTTCATCATCATCATCAGCCTTTTTAATGTTCCCACTGCTGGGACTCAGGACTCCTCTCTAGGACAAGGAATGGGCCGTAATCCACCACGCGGGCCCAGTGCGGGTTGGTGAACGTCACATGTCTTCGAATTTTTGGTTCTAGGACATGCCGGTTTCCTCACGATGTTTTCCTTCGCCGTTTTGAGAGCAGTGGTGATGAAATAAATTACACAAAGTAATGCGCCTGACTGGGTTCGAACCCGCGACCTACAACTCGTAAGTCGGGGCCAATACCACTCGGCCACCACTGCTCCAGAAAAAAAAGCTTTCCCTTGCAGAAATTACTCGTGATATACGTATACGTAGGTACACTATTAATATTATAATGAATTAAGATTTGGATTTTTTATTTATTTAATAAATTCTAAAAATCCTGGACCGATTTTGGAAATTCTTTTATCGGTGGAATTTACTGAGTGAGGTAGGCGATATATCTTCTAATAAAAACTAAACTTGTTAGGAAATAAAAGGCCGGTTTTGACATTTGAGAGAAACCCTAGAACGTAACTTGGAACGAAACAGAAAGAAACTTTAAAATATTTAATAATTAGGGGTCCGTTGTAGTAGTACGTATCTATTTTAGTAGTAGTCTACACTATGGAGAAGCCGCTTGGTAGTCAAAATACGAAAGTCATAATGGGCCTTTTATTATTTGACAACTTTACTGGACCCAGGGGCGCCGGCTTTTAGAAAACCTCATGGGTGCTCATGCTTATTCGATGACACGAAAAAGTGGTGAAGTGTGAGAACAGAAATGCATACTGGTCGACTGACAAATATAAAAATGTCCTTAAAAAAAACTTTTACTTACAAATGTTTCGCCAACAAACGTTTGTGTTGGTGCGGCAATCGAACTCGCGACCCTTGCATCTCAACCGGAGGCGGCGTTCTAAACACCACTGCGCTAAACGGGTCGTCGGGTAATGAAAAAACGCCCGTTTCTAAAAGGCGATTATAACTGATCTATTTCTTGATGTCTATTTTCAGGGGTGCTTGGCACCCACTGTTTATCTCTCATGGGTGCTCTAGCCCCAAGCACCCACGGAATCGGCGCCCCTGACTGGACCCTTAGGGCCTGCGCTCACTTGAGACAAGACGTCTCAGACAAACTTGTCTAAGACTGTTAATAAAATGTCGATATATCGAAATATCGATATTTTATCAACAGTCCTAGCGCCACATGTCGTAGACAAAACAGTCTTGTCGCAGACGGCTTAGTCTGAAACGTCTTAGACAAAACTAAGACGTCTTGTCTCAAGTGTGCGCAGGCCCTTAAATATTCTTTAATTAGTAGAATGCTACTTTATCACCGAGTGACAGGCGATATATTTCTCTACTTCAAGCTAGCGAAGCCACTCTATAGGTGGGTTGGGTAATCCGTGAGAGAAATGATACACGTCTTGATGTTAACTCCGTATAATTGCGACTGAATAAAACTTACGAGGCGGGCGCAGCCGCCACTAAGGTGCGCTCTCAGCATAAAATGTATACTTACATATGTTTATATTAATATGTGTCCCTACACACTCGTAGAAGCTAGTGTTGTGTAATCTTATTAGTTGCCGATTACAGAAGGTTAAAGTCGACAACAGAATATTTATTGAGTCACTATCTGTTATGTAAATAAACCATTCATTTTTATTTCATCCGTTTCCTAAAAGTATTAACGTTACCGTTTGTCTTGTCACACTAATATTATAAAGGACTTACTCCTTTATCCACATTAGTGATACTGATTATACTAAATTATTTTTAGTATGTATGTCGAAATCTGAAACACATGTCTAGTTATTTTCTGTCAACAAAATTTTAAAACCGTTTCACAAAAAAAAAAATCACAAAGCTTGTAATGTCAGCAAAAATACATAGTCACCGGGCCATCCAGGCGACTGAGGGGTTGTTTTGCACTTGCATCCGGCTGTTTGCTAGCGCCTAATGCTCACTATGACCTGCCGTGACCTGTGATATATTTAATGCCGGTGGTGTCCAACTTGTGAATGAATTCCAATAGGAAACCATTCAATGGCTTATTCTAACAAAACTATTGTCAGGTTTTGTATAAACTAAGGTTGTATTAATAATATTGTAGTGTAAAAAAAAGTGTTAGGTACTTATTATTTTGTTCCTACCATATAAATAAATAGGTAAGCATGTTTTCTTTTTTCTCTAATAATGGTCAATGTAGGAAAACATCGTGAGGAAACCGGCAAGTTCTAAAATCAAAAATTCGAAGACATGTGACATCCACCAACTCGCACTGGGCCCGCGTAGTGGATTACGGCCCATTCCCTCTCCCAGAGAGAAGGCTTGAGCTGAGTCCTTACAATGGGAACATTATAAGGCCGACTATGCTTTGATATGCTAATGGTCAATGTCGGTCATTGCACATAAGATTATTGATTATTTTATTGCGTATGTTTAGAGCTAACTACATAATCCAGTTACAGCGCATTTATAATAGTCTAAGATCCGATTAAGAACGACCTTCACCGGTCTGTTTAATGGATGAAACGTATTTTATGGTAAATTTAGTGTATTAAATAATATAACGCGGGTGGGTTGCCTAAGAAATTCCTGGCCAGACTATTATTTATTAAAAATTGAAAATTTAATTTTTGGTTAGTAAAATGCACAACCGTTATTCATACCAGATTTTTTTGTAGACAACACTATAACATCGTATTCGTAATGAAACAGCGTTTATTTTGATGTAGAATTTGTTGTTTATCAAAATAAACACATCTGTTTATACATACCTGTTTATACCTGGCAATCCATAGTTATGCCAGGAAACAAATAGGCATCCCAACATTTTTATGTTCTAAAGGCTTCACTCTTTCGGTTAGTATTAAATTTATTCGTTAAACAAACCGGTGAATTTCATAAAAAAAAAAAAAATTGTTTGGCCAGGAATTTCTCAGGCAACCCACCCGTGTTATATTATTTAATATAAGCACTAAATTTATCATAAAATACGTTTCATCCATTAAACAAACCGGTAAAGGTCGTTCTTAACCGTATCCTCTACTATAAGGCTTTACTGTCCAGACAGGCAATCAATACATTTCATATCACTCATAAATTAGTATTAACATAATTTTCAATATACTTGCTCAGAAAGTGATTCTTTTTGCACTGCACTTAGGTACATAATGGCCCTTGTTACCAAACTGTGACATTTTGATTACCATTACGCACTAGTGCTATAATGTAGTTAAAACCTTATTGTTCAACCTCTCCCCCGCCATAATTATATTATCTACATTTATTGTATCAGGATGGGCGCAGGTCGTCCCACCACGAGTCGCCGGTCAACCCCAAAAATAAAAATATGGGCGCGCATATGAAAACAGAATTTTACCGCCACCAAATAAAATTAGTAAAATTTTATTTATTTATTTATTTATTTATTTAACTATTTATGTACACACATGGAAATACAAGAAAAGAGGAAGGAAACAGAAAAAATAGTACAAAGGTGATGCTTATTTCTAATGAAATCTCTTCCAGCATACCTGCGACAGGAAAGTTGAAGAAAAAAGAGAAGTAGACACAAAAAAAGGAAAGGAAAATTAGTACACACAAAATACAAAGTTAACAATGAAATAGTATATAAAAAAAATAATTATTAAAGATATATATACTGCTATAATTATAAACATGTCTGTCTGTATAAAAAGTCAAACGACTTGGGTAATTATTAGGATTTAATGAAATCTGATGTAGTCAACACGGGTTCAATAATCAAGGCTTATTAAGAGATATTGATTATTGTTTACTAACAGAAGAAACCTTATAAAAAGTATCGAATATAAGTATTTTTTTAATAATTAAATACTAGCTTTTGCGCGCGGCTTCGCCCGCGTGGCATTAGGTACTTAAGGAATCGGGATAAAAGGTAGCCTATGTTCTTTTCCATGTCAAAGGCTATATGCATGCTATATAAGGCTATTTCATTTTTATATATGTAAGGCTATTTCATCTAAATCCGTTCAGCCGTTTTTGCGTGATTAAGTAACAAACATCCAAACATCCACACTTTCACATTTATAATATTAGTTAGGATTATACAAAATTCCCAAGTCGGTTGACTTTTTAGACAGACTATATGGCGTATATGGTTACGCGATGATCGCTTTGATTAGGACGACTCGATGCTTAAACTTTGATACCGTTTATAAAGTACTGGCTTCTGCCAGCGGCTTCGCCCGCGTGATGTAGGTTTGTGCATACAAACTTTGGACCCCCGCTTTACCCCGTTAGGGGTGGTGTTTCATAAAATCCGTTCTTAGCAGATGTCTACACTCTTTAAGGAACCTACCTGCTTAAATTTGAGTTTGTAGGTGTTACAGTTTCTGAGAACTTTTGATAAATCAGTGAGTGGTATTTCGCTTATACATAAATAAAGATAATATATAAGATTAGGACACGTCAAAAAACAGACACCACGCGCGCTGTTCACGTGTTACGAATACGATGTACATGCTAAAGATTGTTAATAGGTTAAACAAAGTTAAATTAGTATGAACACTCTAATTGAAACTACATTTGGCACAGATGGGTTATAGCCTACTTTGTTATGAGGCCGCTCGGGTCGCAGGCGGGTCGATTTGGAATCAGTGGGTAGACTAAATTCATCCAGCAAATTACAGAAATCTGGTTGAAAAACTACAGATATATACATGGATATTCCATCTTATCGCAGTGGATGTTAAAAATGTATACTGAATAATAATAATAATAATATTCCACAAGTGTCACACAGCGCCGTCTAGTCCCAAGCTAAGCAGAGCTTGTGTTATGGGTACGACAACTGATAAACATACATACTTATATATTTCTAAATACATACATATTATAGATAAATCATATTATAGATATTACGACTAGTGAGTACGATTTAATACTGCAAAAAAAAACATAGAGAAGCTAATAAATAACAGACAAACTTTCTCTATCAAATCCACAAACTTCTTCTAATATGACTTAGAGGACATGTAAAAGTGGCACCACTGTCTGAAAAGTTGAAGGGGAATCGTTTATCATTTTGTGGTAACGTGAAGAAGAGAAATGAAAAACATACTACTAAAAGAGTTATGACTAAACATGTGGACGGATGGAGAGGGAGAGGGTGGCCAAACAAAAGTTTGAAGTATTGTATCGATGGCTTAGAGTGAATACCTCGTAACTGTGAAATACATAACTTTTCAGGAGACACAAAAAAACAAATTAGACCTTTATTATCGTGTAATTTTAATGTGCATATACATGTTTCATTCAAATATTTAAAACTATTGGTTTATTTCAAACGCTTGTTTCTCTTGTTTTTAATTATTTTCCGCTTGTTTTGCCGCGCCGTCGCGAGGTAATCACACCGAACTGACTTGAGCAAGATATGCATGCAACATCGTAGATGGCGCTACAAGTATCGAATCAAAATTTTGCGTGATACAAGATTGTGCGTTACGAGCTGATCTATTCAGAAATGTAATCAAATAAAATTACCTAAAATTGCATTTCCGAGGTTTTCACTCTAAGCCATCGGTATAAAAAGTGATATGCAAGAAAAGGGGGCTAGTAATAGCGTGACAGGTGCCAGGACAGAAAGGGAGAAAAAATCGTGAAAAAATCGTGTTGCGCCGACCTCAAGACGACGGGACAAGGGCAGGAAGACGATCAGGAATGACTCAGAAACTAAGATCTTTTACAAAACTTAATTTATAACTTAGGTGTCTTCAAGGCAAGAGTGAATAGGCTCTTAATAAACTAGTGCGCCTCACCATAAACGATTGCATCACTGCTTACCATCAGGTGGGATCGCAGTCAAGCACTAGTTTATATAAAATAAAATAAAAAGTCTGAAAATATAGCTAGTACACCTAAAGAAAGTGAATTTAAGGAAAGATCTCATATTACAAAAGTAATTACAGTAACGTGACGTGTAATCAGTAGCTCGTAATTAGTGCCAAATTATCATCTGTTACGATAGCCCAGTCTTCAGCGGGCGAACACTTTTAATTGGTAGAAAACGAAAGCGAGCCATGTCTGCTTAATTGTCAAGTTTAATATGCCAGCCATAAAATGTGCGTTTCAAGTTTTTTTGTACACTAGTTATGGTTTAAAATTTGAAATACACTCGCTTGTACAAGTGAATTTGAAAAAAAAATTGCGTTAATTTTGGTGTTTTTTTTTTTGTTGTATTAAATTTATCTAGCCTGTAAAGTGTGCTCGTAGAACTGATGGTCGATTGGAGAAGAAAGGTACTGGAAGGACGACCACGTCTTGTTGGAAGGATTCCCACAATATAGACCGATGCCAGACGCAAAGGGCCGGCCATTATGGCGACACTTGGGGGAGGCCTATCAACAGTGGATGTCTTTCGGGTAAAATGATGATGATGATGAAGATGATGTCCTGTGTACTGACTGTCACACAGCTTGACAAAGGCTCGAGGGGGGTCTTTCCTTCCACTGTTCCTGGCTCTAGGTGAATTTTTGCCAAATATTTTAGGAAAACTTCTAAGTCGATTTACTGCCTTCGTAATCTAGGTACCGTTCGCGACCCATTCCCGCAATTTCAGGGTTTGTTACATTAATGTTATAATTAATTGTATGCCCAATTTCTATATAGGGAATAATAAGAATAATCCTAGAACATCATATTGAATTGTAAAAAAGAAATGTATAGAAAAACAAATATTTCGGGTGTCAATGTCGCGTCGCGCCATTACTCCTTTTAAGGGGTATGGCTAGAAGGAACGGGGTGGGTCTTTTAGTCAGTAAGAGTCTGACACTATCTCCCGCTCCGCCCAAAAGAGGGGGATGTCAATGCATGATTTTTTACCACCATAAAAAAAAGAAAAAAAAAAAAGAAAAAAAGGGGTATGACACAAATTAGCCCGCGGCATTCATATTTTCTTATACAAGGTGTCGTTTTGAAACTGCAAAATATTTCAGGAGGTAATTATGTTAGTGATTCTCGACCCGAATCAATAATAAAATAAGTAGGTAATTTTTTTTTTTTTTTATAACCGCGCTTTTTTTCACACATACAAACACGGAACAATAAAGGGCGTTTTCACACACACTAACTCGCAACGATAGTTTCATAAATAATGTATCATCCAATCATCATCCCGCACGCCACACCCTAGCCACGCCCCCGCGGCCATCGATCAATCGATTTAGTTTAGTGTAATTAAAAAATTAAATAACAAGTATTACTGATTATTGACCAGGTATCGTTTTTTTACATGATTATTTATGAGTTTTATTACAACCTCCTGAAATATTGTGCAGTTTTAAAACTGCACCTTGTATGATAGAGACACTGACCTGTAAAACCTAAAAAACTGCAGCTGCTGCCTTGGCGCTTTCACCACAAGGTCACAAAGAGCACCTCGCCTCTACTATTTTACTACTCAACACGTGAGGCGCACAAAATAATTAATACAAATCTTATACCAGTTACATAATTACTTTAATGATCAGTTATCATAATAATAATATAATATTCCACAACTAGCACACAACGCCGTTTAGTCCCAAGCTAAGCAGAGCTTGTGTTATGGGTACTAGATAACTGATAAACATATTTATATATTTCTAAATACATACATAATATAGATAAATTATACCCAGACATAGAACAAATGATCATGCTCATCACATAAACATTTGTCCTGGGTGGGAATCGAACCCACAACCTGTCGCATAGCAGTCAGGGCCACTAACCACTAGACCAACAGGCCAGTCATTATCATATTGTGGCATACATATAATTCCAAGTCCGGACCCACTGGTCCGGAGCCACTCACCAAACGTCAGCTGAGCGAGTTCAATGACCTATAGGTAATAGTCGGCGTTGCGTACAAACTACCTACAGGTCATTGAACTCGCTCAGCTGACGTGTTCTTAAAGAAATTAATTTCGTACATGCGTAAATTAATACGAGTTTTGAAAAAAGGGTACTTTATTTTTTAATTTTATCTTTACAAATCGATAGTGTTTCATGTACCGGATCGACCCTCCACGGGATAAAAACGATTAAAATTTAACGGTGTATATAATCTATTAAGATCATATTTCAAGATGTCCTCGCCCCTGACAGACACACACACAAACAAACACAAGCGCGTATCGTGTTTCACTAGAATTGTGCTAGAATACTATTATTACGGTTGCGGCTACTCCGGTTACATAATAAACTTAATTGAGTGTCTATGTTCATAGACAAGTTTAATTAAAAAGTCTATTAAAAAAAAAGATGTTACGCTGCCAAACCGTAGAGCAACTGAGCAGTGAAGTGTTTTTTAAGAGCCGGTTTTAGTTACTGAGTATTTTGTAGGTACTGGCCTGTGCTTATGTCGCGGCCCCGTAACAGTAATTTAATTTTTTTTTTATTAAAAAAAGTATATAAATAGTAACCATTAAAAATGTTTGCTGTTGTCAATCCCTTTTAAAAAACAAGCTTTATTATTTTATGTAAGTTTCAAATATTACCGTGACTTAATCAAGTTTCAAATCGTAAGTTTGTGTCAGATTCGTAAATTTTTCATGTTTTGATTTTTATTCAGCGGTTGCTCATACAATATGGACAATTTTAATATAATAATTTTTCATGGTGTTCTCTTTTATATTTATGGATTTTCAGATTCAAAAAAAGTTTAAAATGAGTGCAACCTCGCCTTAAGTGTGTTCACTACGACTTTTAGCAGAGAAAGCGTTGAAGATAGAGTATTGCTTAGTAATGCTAAAACGCAATTGTCACCTAGCTTTCTACACTGAAACTGAGGAAAATTCTGTGGCTTGGTTCGAATTAAATGCATCTGCTTGAACGAATTCTTGTCTGACCGTATACTTTTTGGAGCAAATCGAATCGTTTACTACTTATCTTTCTTGGTGAATAAAACAATTAAGTAATTACCTAAGCACATTGCTAGATTATCCAAAAGAGTTACCGTGGCCTTGGAATGCTATTGGCAACTGAAGGAACACAGGTGGGGTCTGACACTCCTCTCCTGTGACGTCACGTTGCAAAAAGCCTATGATAGAGTGTAGCATGAAACAAAATGCTATTTATCGGTAGGTAGGTATGTCATATGTAGTAACTGAGTTTCAAACATGACGTGATTCGAATATAATGTGTTTTAATATTAAAAATAATTTTAACCTAAATCCTTATCTAACTCGGTTTGTTTTTCAACTCGCGTCAAAATCACAAAAATGCATTACCGTTTATCTTAATTGCACAAACATTGAGCGACTTATCGGTTCAAAGCAGGAGCTTGCTGATTGGCCACCAACAGAACTATTTTCAAAAATAGAACACCGTTTAAAATCGTAGTAGTTCCGCAAAAAGCTGGTGGCAACGTGGCAACTTTCACCGTCTTTTCAAGGACAAAAGAGTATTGTTTGCATTTGTCTTTGGCATGGACGGGGCAATAGACAACGCCTCTAGTTTTCACAACACGACATTGTTTTGCCCACGTAAGTGCTGGCTCATTAGCTAATCAATTTGTTTAGCCATGAGTTTCGTTCCGTTCTGTCCGCCATTCACGGTAGTTTTCAAGTTCCGTCCTATATTAGGTAATTGTATGTTGTTTGTACAACTGCGTTTCCGTCAATTATTTCTGAGCGTTTAAAACAACAGTCGTGGCCTAGTGGCACTGGCTCTGAATTACAAGTTGTAGGTCGTAGGATCAAAGCCAGACTGGTGCTTTATTGAGTGTACTTTATATTGCATCACCACTGCTTTCAAAATGATGTAAGAAAACATCATTAAGAAGCCGGCATGTCCTAGAACATAAAATTTGAAGATATGTGACATCCACCACACTGGGCCCGCGAGGTAGATTACGGCGTATTCTTCTAGAGAGAAGGACTGAGTCCCAGTCCCAGTGAGAAAATTATAATGCTGAATATTCATATGGTCTGAAATCGAAACAAGTACCTAGCCTTAGAGTTGAGAGGTTTATATATTCTTTGAATAATTAAAAACATGTGTGTGATTTGTATGTTTAGTAAAACCGATTACAATATCTGTGATAAATATAAGCACAAATAATTTACCGACCCAAGAAGATTTTTTCTTGGCTAAACAAATTCCAGAACCCAAACTGCCATAACTTGACAAACACATGCAATAAATCTTAATAAATTACGGCGTAATGGCGGCATCATGGCCGCATATGGTCGCAGACGCCATTACGCGCAAATTGGCGCGAACGTTAGAACATTAACATTCTAGAGCATACGCCAATCTAGAAACTGAACATGGCTCCTAAGAGGTTAGAAACTTTGTCGGTAAAGCTGCCGATTCATTGAAGCGAACATTTCATAGCGAACTGAATGATTTAGCACCCTACGTGGTATGTGACAAAAGTTAAAAAATTAAAAAAAGCCACAGAAATCAGAACTGACTTGTATATTTATTTATTCATTTTATTTTATTAAATTTGGAAAACTTACAGCTAACAAAAACATGATAACTTATCATAATAAAACTAAGGCCAATTACAAGTTTTCACTTACATTATATTATACCGGTACTTACCTTTAAATTATGAATTTAAACTAGTAATACTTAATAATAGTATTATATTGGAGCTTTATCAATCAAAAATAAAAATCAAATCAAAATCATTTGCATAAATAAAGTACAGAAGGTTGACAATATGCACAAAATTGATCTCTGTCGGTAAGTATGTAAGTATAAAATAAAGTACGAGTAATTTAAATTATCAATTGATTAATATTAGTCATATATGTAGAGTTATAGACTAGGTATACAAGAGCAATAAAATACATAGCTATTAAATTATGATTATGAAAACCCACCGATAAACATGATTCATTGATTATCTTGGAGTTAATAAATAGTAAAATACGGATTTCTTTGCTTCATGATGAACAGAATACAGGTAGAATTGTTTGGATTGATGTTTTTTCAAAATTCTATTTCATAACATTGATGTTGGTTTCTACTTAATATTTTAGTATCTAATTAAGAAAAATATACCAAGGAAACTCCTATTCCAGAACATGGTCTACCCGTTCCATACACAGTATCAAATTTCATAAAAAAATATAAGTAACAAACATACACACGTACAGTCAAACTTTTGCCTTTTTAATGTTAGTGTAATAAGCGGACACAATATAACCTCTCATATGTGGCGCCCGCTAGCGCGCACGGTCACCACTTTATAGGCAACTGGCGAACTATTGGCGATAATTTCGGCGCGTCTCATTATATATATTGATATCTTCGAATCTGCGTTAGCTAGCTCGCTACCAGTTATATCATTAGAATTGTTATTAAATTACCTAACAGGATATGCATTTGTATAGTTTTACCTTGTTATAGATAAGATCAATCTTAAAACATCTAAGTAATGTTGTTCGCACACATCGTAGATCGTGCGCGTAAATGAATTGCAGCCTTAACATTTTCACTCAGTGACCGATAGCGAGGCCGATCTCGCTTCTTCTCGGGAACGCATTTAGAAAATCGGAACCTTTATAAATAAGAAGAAAATAGGAATGTGTGAAACGGTTGAAAGCCGCCTACTGCGTGAAAGGAGGAAACGCACGCTTACATTGCATTTGTTTTTCGTTTTGTAATTCTTGTATATGGATGTGTTCTGTTCCGTTATTTATAACTTGTACTGCAGTTTTTTCTGTTTATATATGGGCACAGTATAGCAAGTGCCGCAAATCTTAATTGGGCTTACTTCCAGTCGACAGCGATGCGAAGGAATTTTTTAGTGTGTATTAAGTGTACAGTCACGAGCAATAAGATTTACATCATACATTGTCATATTTTCATTTATCTTAACTTCTGCCATTTAAGAAATATGTGTACGACAATTGGATTTATATTACATTTTTTATGGTTATGTTAGAAGAATTCCTGATCGGCTATCAGGAATTCTATTGATCTTTACTTTGGTGTTTTATAAATGTCAACCGATAACACTATTAATAATAATAAAGGCTTTCACCGATTTCTTTAACAAATATTCAATAATATTAAATTATAATTATATTTATTCATTTAACTTTTTTTTTATTATGACATTTTGACACAAATAATTATTATTCACATTTCACATTGTCATTCATCGTAAAATATTCATTATTTTATTTTTTATTACCTAACCGAACCGTAAAATCGAAAACTAATACAAAAACCATTTCGAATCGTAGGAAGTCATTGGCTTTCATAATTTCGATTATAAACTTAAACAATCAACGGTCACTAACAAATAATCGCGTGCGAAAAATCTTTAAAAACAGACTTAGTTGTTTACAAATTATTTGTGTCGAATAAGTATTACAAAATGTAAATTCATAACTGTACATTCACCGACTATTCGTAAGAAGAAAATGTATGAGTAAAAATTAACTATTCAATACTTTTGTTTTGCAACATCTAGATTATTTTTGACCGGGTTAAAATTCACTTAAAATGATGGTCGAGAATAAAAAGATAATTTTGCAACTGTTCTTTCAAGTCGAGTTAGGTAACACGCTATAATAAAGGTTTCATTTGACTGATTATGCTTATTAAATCTATTTGACTGAGCTTGGTTTTATGAGAAAAAACAACGTTATGCTTAATGATTTTTCAAAGGGTAAGGGACGAGCTAATGAAATATTTTATTCAGTATAGTGCTACCCAGTCAACCAGCCAATATAAGAAGTAATGGTTAGAAGTTTTTTGCACATTATTACAATGAAAAATGGCGTTTAGTAAGGAAAATTCCATCCACATCCATAAAAGAGTTATACTCTCTGTAAGAGTATATATGTAGATGTGAATGGTCAGGAATAACATTTTGATGAGAATCTATCACACGCACTATTATTAAAAAGGCAAAAGTTGGTCTTTATGTTTGTTAGTCCTTGATGCTCAAACAGCTCAACGGAGTGAAGTGAAATTTCGCACTCGGGTAGGCCATGTCCTGTAATAGCATATATGATACTTTTTATTCCTCGAGTAGGTATGTTTACTTAGGATAATATTTTACTTTCACGTGGGTGAAGTAGCCCCTTTTCTAGTTTAGTAAAGAAGTGCCCCCTCTCTTGGAGGGGGTACTTCCATACTTCCATCCACAGGTATACTCACTAAAAGAGTTATGAGTATACATGTGGACGGACAGGAACAGAATAGAATAATCGATCGAATCGATTGCTAAAATTTTTTCACTGATAGAAAGCTGCTTTATTCCTGAGTATCATAGGCTATAAAATATGTTATGTACGCGGGAGAAGCTGTGGGCAAAAGGTAGTAAAATGCAAATAAATCTTAAAAAAAAAGTTCACATAATTTTGCCCCATGCAGCGATGCTACGATGCCACACATGACTATGAAAGTCCTACTAACCTACTGTAGGGAACACAAAACTCTCGTTATGTTAAACTATGGTTTAAAAATAAAAGCACATGTCCATTTTTTCGCACGAATGTCTCGGGGCGTTGACCTCGGTGTAATTTCACGTGTTCAACACTCACAAACTGTGTTTTGCGCAATTAAAGCACAATTTCGTTGCGAAAAGTAATTGTAGTGTAAATTAATTAGATGTCTAATTGATTGTATTGCGTTTTTCTGGAGAAGTTGGTATGAAAGTGTGATTTATTATACTATTATTTTTCTTTAATCTGTCTGGTTTATAAAATTTGCTCTCTATTCTGTACAAGTGAATAAGTACAATTTATTTGCGTAAATCATGGCGACGGCGAAATGACAATACTCTCTAACTGTGGAAGTCAAGAAAAAAAAATCTGAGAATAGCGTTTAATTTCTTGATGAGTTCAAAATTAGTGATTAATTAATTTATTGAGAATAAATTATTATTATCTACACTAATATAATAAAGAGGTAAAGTTTGTTTTTTGGTTTGTAGGAGGTAATCTCTGGAAGTACTGGTCCGATTGCTAAGATTTTTTCACCGTTAGAAAGCTGCTTTATTCCTGAGTGACATAGGCTTTATTTTATGTACGCGGGCGAAGTCGCGGCCAAAAGCTAGTTCTCAATAAAGTAACAATGTAGTAATAGTCAGGACCTAAATGATGAAACATGTAAGATTTACACAAATATTTAAACAATTGTAAATAAAAACAAAAAAAAAGCAGTAAAACGAATGAGATCTGCTATTATATTATTATTCTACTATTAAATCATGTTAATATACACTAATTACGGTTTGGTAATTATTCGATATCTTATAATAGTTTATCTATACTGACGGAGTGGTTTGAAGGCGCGGTTGGCGAAGTGGTTGAGCGAGTCGCAGATTCGAATTCTCACAAGAACAACTAATTGTAGGTCTACAACTATCTAAGGCTATCTGTAGGGGTGTCTGTAAGTTTACATGATTGGCGCACTCACGATAGAGAAGTGATTCCTAATGCAGAAATAATTTTTTTCTGCTATATTTCTGCCACTTTATTCTTTTACTGTATGAAAACAGTATAAGTATTTAAATAACTCTACCTAACTTCGACCTGTGATAATTAGGTAGGCATTTATTTATTTAATCTTCATGCAACTACAGGTATATAAGCGAATTTAATACCTTCGGCATTGTCTACCAGTCAGCCATAGCCAAATTTTCTTAAACCAAGTTTTCAAGGAGACATTTTTACAGAATAGCAGCAATTTATTCAGAACAACATTCTGATCAGAATCTGTAACACGCACTATTATTAAAAAGGCAAAAGTTAGTATGTATGTTTGTTACTCCTTGATGCTCAAACGGCTAAACAGATTAAAATGAAATTTCGCACTCGGGTAGACAATGTCCTGGAATAACATATAGGATACCGTAAAGTGGGCTTACTTTGGACCTAAGGTACAACTTTGACCCGGACTCATTAACCAATAGGAACACAGTAAACACCGTTTCTCATGTTCCTACTGGTTAATAAGCTTAGCCAAAGTTACCCTACTTTACCCGGTACTTTTTATTCTGGGAGTACTCCCAAATTCCCTTATAAGATATAGATAATATTCTACATTCGTGCAGGAAAAGCCGTTGGCACAAGGTAGTTGTGTAATCATAGTAAAACGTTGAATTTAGCCGTGATCATTTAATGTCTACTTATTGATTGGTAAATTGAATAGAACAAGGACTTCGTGTGCACGAATGTGTCTCATACGGCACTTGAGTTAAATATTCAAATCGTAAGACCTCGGCGAAGATAGACAGCAAATTAGTTTCAATTAAGTAAAAGTAAATATATGTTTTGCAGTAGGTATTTGGCAGCAAACGTATCGAGTTAGCCTTCGCGACAAATTTCACTGAGGTGTCAATTTTGTAATAAAATTCTCAATTCTATTTTACCAAGATGGCACCCGTTTCAATGATTCTACATATTGTCCAGTTGTGCACACTTTTTTTTAGGTGGGATAATTGTCTAAATGACATTTCCTGCCCTTGGGCGGAGCGGAAGATAGTGTCAAACTTTTACTGACTAAAAACCCACTCCCGTTCCTTCTATCAACAACCACTTTTTTAAAAGAGTTACCACGGAGTTTCTTGCCGGTTCTTCTCCATATGAAACGACCAATTTGGAACTGTGCACTAGCTTCTGACATTTTTTAAGTGCCCATGTAGGCCTATGTGAAATAAAACTATTTTGACTTTTTGAATTCATCGCCATTGTTCCAGGGCCCCGGGGATCTTTTTCGCATCACCCATGGCCCCAGTAGGCTTTGACCCTGCTTGAGACACAAAAGTATACCAATTTTACATGACAATATCCAATAAGAATGAATTTAAACAGCAACTGAACTTCACTCGAAAAATCCCGCCAAAAAATCCGGTTAAACGTTTTTCTATAGAACACACGCATAACGGCTAATTACACTGACCTTTTAAACTTAGTTTAACTAACTAGAGCTTTATACTCAGATTTAAATGGTGGGTTATATTATTTTAACACGGTCACTGAGCATTAAGGTTTTAAAGTGTGTTGCGGCACTATTTAACGGTGGTTTACCTACATATCTAAAGGTAAACTCTGGTTTTAGTCTAGAAATATCCGTTATTGTTGCATTCACATTTAAAATTGCTTAGTAATCATTATAACTTTCGTAGAAATGCAGCATGAGTGTAAGAAAGAGTTACCATGGCCTTGGAACGCACAGGGCAACAAACAATACAGGTGGGTTTTTAGTCAGTAAGAGTCTGACAGTTTTACTTTATCCATAACGGGAGAAGTTCCTTGATGATTTCTAACCTCAAAAAAACTTTGACATAAATGTAACATTGGATTTTCCCTTTTATTTGAAAAGATAACGTTCAGTATCTTTTTAAAATGCTGAACTGGAGGCATTCATAATGCTCTACTTACTTCAATGATAACTTCTAAACTAATAAATAAAAATAATAAACCAAAATTGTTTTTTTTTTATCACAGAATATGTATAATATTATAGAGTTTTACCTAATGTTAGAGTTTTCAAGGAATTGTTTCAAAAGCTCAAAATAATCCAACACATGTTTATTCATCTTTTAGCAAAAGTTAAACTTAGCCGTATCGCAAGGCACTAGGTTCATCGACTTGGTGACATACAGTCAACAGCACGTTACAAGCCACTTTTGATAGTAATACCAACGTTATTTTGAAACAATAAGGGCGGATTTCGTATTACCAATGTTGCTATGACGTTTGGTTGATAGTACTTAAAAACACGCATAGTACGACAGTATACGGCCGCGCCTAAGTTTTTTTTCGCTCACACGTGGCGACTTGTTCAGCCATGGCTAATTGCCCACGCGGCGATAAGATTTTAAAGTTTATTTTTATGAACGTCATTAAATAGGGTCGAATTATAATAAAATAGCGCAAGACTGCAGACGGGCTGGGAATCGATTTTATAACAAGACGGAATTATAAGAAATATTTAAAAAATCTAATTTCGCCAATATCATTACTTTACAAGAATAAATATTAAAGAGGGGTTAACTAATTTATTTTCTCTTACAAAGTGAGTTATATCAAAAATAACAATTTCCTTGTAATAAATGAACTGTAGACCAGCACGAAAGCAATTTATTTACTTGCTTGTCAAGAACATGGAGGAAATGATTTTCGTGTTAGACTACGTAAAATACACGCATCAAAGCGATACTTTTACATAATTATGCTGTATGGGGAAAGTGATTAAATAAAAGACAAGATAGAAATCTCCGCGAACTCCGTGACACGACGAGGTAACCTCTAATTTGTCTGTGCAACCCACTTTCGAGCTCGCTTTGTTTCCCGCGGAAAGTCATCTGACGTATGTCATTCTGACAGCTTATTGTTTTAAAAACGTTACAAAAACTCGTGCCATTGACAAGAATTTGAAATATTCCTCTGCGCGTTGACAACTTTTCACTGTTCTAGATTTTTACATGGATACTTTTTTGTTTTGTGTTTTATAATTATGGTCAAGGTGGTCGGCATATTATTCCAAGGCTGCCTGTAGAAAATACATTCTATTCTAATTGATAAAAAAGGTCATGCTTTAAACAAGCCCCGTTTAATTATTCATACATTGGCATTCATTTATTGACTAATATCCACCCTTGCGTTGTTGTAACTTCCACGGTCCGAACTAATCATTTCACCGCGTTGTTTATACCGCGTATATTGAAGGATCGGAACAATTTGCCTGCTGCGGTCTTCCCGTCATAATTTAGGTATTTTCAAGGCTAGAGTGAAAAGAGCTCTTAACCATTTGAATACCGTAATTAGGGACACAATAGAAAGACAATGAGAGAGCGAATGCCGGCGTTCGCTTGGGTTTAATGAATTAATAAACTATTGCGCTTCATTTTCAACGATTGCACCACTGCTTACTTACCATCAGATGGGATCGTAGTCAAGCACTACAATAAAAATAAAAAAAGACGTGTGGCACTCGGGGACTGCCGCGGTAAAGCTATTGCATAGCATTTTTATCAACTTATGCAATTATAATTATTTATTTATGCAGTATTTCTTTTCCTTTGTTTTTTTTTCTTTGATATTAATTGAAGTTACACTTTCACACATTGAATTGAATTTTGATTGATTGTTCACTTATTTGTTTTCTTGTCGGTCACCACGCTCAAAAAACAAATGAGTGGGGGGTGTTAGGTTATTTTCGTTACGGAATTTCTGGATTCGGTCTCCACGCTCAAGGCCCGCGATAGAAACTATGCAATAGCTTAATAAGAATGTTTTCTCCAGCTAATCTGGTATTATTAATTTATAAGCTGCCAGTATCGATGGAAAGTAAAACCTTCTTTGAACAAAGATCAACAACATTTGATACATTTTCAGCCAGTCCTATATTCCGAGCGTAGTTTAGCCTTGTGAAACCTGTATAGTCAGTTGTAGGCTTGCCGTAGTTTGTGCAACATGTGAGCATAATCAAACACCGATAAATCAAAGCTATTAGTTGTGACAGAGATAATATATGATTAGTGTTATTATCCACAGGAACCGTAGCACTGTTATTTGTTGACAGAAGAATTAGTTTAAAAGTTTTCTAAGTGTCTTTAGTGTAATTATTGTCTTCAAGGTTAGAATAAAGTTTTGAATTAAAAAAAGAAACAATACCGATGATAAAGCAATTTTAAGGCTCTATTTATTGAATTGAAAAATTATAGATATGTGTGATTTATTTTGTTCGCTATAATTTCTTCATCTTGGATTGCATAATAAAATTACTTTTTCTTTTTAGGGTTCCGTAGCCAAATGGCAAAAAACGGAACCCTTATAGATTCGTCATGTCTGTCTGTCTGTCTGTCTGTCTGTCTGTCCGTCTGTCCGTCCGTATGTCACAGCCACTTTTTTCCGAAACTATAAGAGCTATACTGTTGAAACTTTGTAAGTAGATGTATTCTGTGAACCGCATTAAGATTTTTGCACAAAAATAGAAAAAAAGCAATAAATTTTGGGGGTCCCCATACTTAGAACTGAAACTCAAAAATTTTTTTTTCATCAAACCGATACGTGTGGGGTGGGGTATCTATGGATAATTAGGTCTTCAGAAATGATACTGAGGTTTCTAATATTATTTTTTTCTAAACTGAATAGTTTGCGCGAGAGACACTTCCAAAGTGGTAAAATGTTTGTCCCCCCCCCTCTAACTTCTAAAATAAGAGAATGATAAAACTAAAAAAAATATATGATGTACATTACTATAAAAACTGCCAACGAAAATTGGTTTGAACGAAATCTAGTAAGTAGTTTTTTTTTAATGCGTCATAAATCGAAAAAAAGACACTATTGTTAAAACATCGATCAAAGTTACAACACATTACAAGAACTTTTATATTATGTTACTTGCTGCTACGGAACTCTTCATGGGCGAGTCCGACTCGCACTTGGCCGGTTTTTTTTATTACTTTAGACAGGCCTGTTAGTCTAGTGGTTAGTGGCCCTGACTGCAAAACCGGAGGTCGTGGGTTCGATTCCCACCCAGGATAAATTGTGTGATGAACATGATCATTCTGTGTCTGGGTGTAATTTATCTATGTATAATGTGTGTACGTATTTAGAAATGTATTATAAGAATGTTTATCAGTTGTCTAGTACTCATAACACAAGCTCTGCTTAGCTTGGGATTAGACGGCGTTGTGTGAAAATATTTCCTTCCTTTCGAAGATCTCAGTCGTAAATATTTTTGGAGTTCTTTTTTCCTTTGTTCTTGTTTGGCGTTAATTAAATTTTCCGAATGCTTGTCTCAAATACAAAGACGGTAGCGGTCTCTGGTGTTAATTGACATCAATATTTTGTGTCCAGCAGTCGGCTGATGGTGTAGTTGACCTGTCACCGGTCTGTCATTAGCATTCTTGGTCATTAGTGAAGTTTTCTCGATAAGAAAAAGCTATTGTCATTTTACTGTTTTTAAGGATATTCTTTGTGGGTTAATAACGTGGCACGGTATGTGCTTTTAGCCAGTTAAGTTGGTCACTTTAAGTTACTTAGAGTTCCATTAGAATACGGATGTAACACATTCTAATGTTTTTGCAGTATTTGGCAGCCTTCACGGCAAGTTTCGCTGTGGTAGTCAATACTACAATAAATTCTCAGCTCCATTTTACCGAAATGGTGCCTGTTTCAATTATGGCATAGACACTTGAGATACAAACTACACGTATATATTTTACAACACCCATACCTAGGTACTAGGAATTAATTTGCGAATAGTTAAACAGCAACGGAGCTTCACTTGAAAAAATCCTGTCAAACACTAAGGGTAAGTTGCACCATTTAACTATAACGATAACCAAATTTTAACCAGCCGTTAAACGGCCGCCTATTGGTCAATTCGTCGATTTGACAACTGCTAACGGCTTTGTTATCGTTATAGTTAAATGGTGCAACTCGCCCTAAGCTTAAACGTTTTCCTATAGAAAGCACGCGTAACGGCCAATTACACTGACTTTTTAAACTTAGTTTAACTAACTAGAGTTTTATGAAAAACTTCAGAGACAACATTGTAGATGCATAAAAAAAGATAGCTTTATTTTTTTTAAATTCAAGTTTATAAACCAAAGCATGTCTTTACTGACTTGTCACAAAAATCCAGCCAGCATTTTATTGCACACTTATTCTACAGCGCACTGAGTAAAGCTCACTGAGTGAACTTTGCGCTATCCTTGACCTCGCGCGGGTCACGCCCACTCTGCGCCGGCGCATACTTTCTTCTTCATCTAGCGAGCTTACTGCACATATTGAAGTTAACCTTCAATACATGACGTAATTAATTCAGTCAAGGTACATGAAACAGGTTTCTGTATGTATTTTTAAATACGTTTTGTTGTATGACATAACTATGTATTTTAACTATACGGACTTGACAGATGGTGTCCGGTTCGAAATTTTGAGTTCATACAAAAATTCCAAAAATGGAAACTATTTTTTTTTTAGTTTTTCTCCCAAAATATTTATTCAGACTATTACGAGTAGAGTAGGTACCTATTATAAAAAAATGTGCAATCGATCCAGCCATTCTCATGTCCTGTGTTGCACCCGTTGCACTCGGATATCATTCCATTTTTATAAATATTTTTTATCACGAATGATCAAGTTCCTTAGGCTAAAGCGACTGCTTAGCGATTCGTCATTTAACAAATAGGTTTTGTTTTGGTCGGGTGAAAATAAACATTTTTCAAATTTTTCAATTTTGGTGGCGAAACTTTTTTTGGTTTTCGTGAAAATTATGGACCCAGGACCCTGATTCTCGTGAAAACCGAGAAGTAGAAACTAAAGAGAAGAAACTATTTCCTCAGTTTTCGCTGAATAACGGTTTCGCTACCAAAAATGAAAAAAAAAAAATGATATTCACCCAGACTATTTTTATAGAGGACTTCAAAGTAACTAATATCTTTAATGTACCCATGCATAATTTGATAGATCGTGTAGCCGCCAGCCAACTTAAAGCTCCTTTTCCTACGACCATGAGTACCATGACCAATCACAAGCGATCGTAAACTCCATTAGGTTTGCATTGATCTTATCTCTAGTTTTCCGCATAGAGCATGGACATTCATTATGCGTACAGCTAAGGAGTGGAATTCCCTGTCGGAGTCTGTGTTTCCTGATAGTTACAACCTACCTAGGAGTCTTTAAGTCAAGAATAGGTTACTTCTAGGCAATAGTGCTTCATCGTCGGCCATATCATCGCTTACCATCAGGTGAGATAGTGGTCAAACGCGTGCCTATCAATAATAATAATGGACACGGCTGATATCGTCAGGAGGTTCGTTTCTCTGGAGCCCTAACCGCTGGTATCTTGGATCCTGTTCCCGATACCGGTGGGATACTGTTTTTATTTTTTTGAAATATTTAAAAATGTAAGTAAAAAAATGTAATCTTGGACCCTGTTCCCGATACCGGTGGGATATTGTTTTTATTTTTTTGAAATATTTAAAAGTGTAAATATGATACAAGAAACAGTATTTGATACCATAATATTACCTGAAGTAAAAGAATAGAGGAACAGCACATCAACGATGGATGGACTGTTCGAAAGATCAGGGTCTTACCATGACGTGTTAAAATGTCAGTCGTGCGAGCGAGAAAGAGGGATGGAGCTATACATCTTCTAGACCTCCATCCCTTTAACAGTTCAGTTTAGGTTGTAAAATAGATCGCGTTAAGAGCTCGTGGTAGGGCCTTAGTGGTGTGTCTAGAAAGGGGGTGACTGCTGTGATGAAGGCCAAATACATTAGGATAACGGTCCAAGTCAAATACATTAGGATAACGGCAAGAGAACCATTATTATTATGAACTACTTAACTGCACTGCGGGATGTAGGAACACGGACGGGTTATTTTTTAATTGATATAAACTAGTACTTGACTGCGATTCCACCAGGTGAGCAGTGATACAATCGTTGGTGGTGAGGTGCACTAGGTTATTAAGAGCCTATTCACTCTAGCCTTGAAGACACTAAAATTATAATTAATTATTGGACGGGAAGACCACAGCAGGCAAATTGTTCCAGTCCATCGATGTTTAGTCACTAAAAGTCTGTCATTCTATCACTCCACGAGCGCAGGAGAGGGCATTTGATGGTTATCCCCATCAATATGGCAGATACTTGCAATAAGCATCGCCCACTTACTCTCTTTAGTCCTCAATAAATAGCATTGCGAAAACGATCCATTGTACGACTGTATCTCGTTACACTATGATAGAACTGTACTAACATATTTTCTAGCCAAGACCTGTTGCAATAGCTGCAATGCCTTTATAAATATTGAGGCTCTCAGCACGGCTGTCGTGGCCAGGTGTCTTGACGCCGACAGCCTGACGTGTTTCGAATTGAAGATTGAGATTTGCATTGACAGGTTACTGGTCCACCGTTTTACAATGAGCAAATACTTGTTTCTTGTACAACAATTTGCATAAAACAAGTTGTAACTTCGCTTGGTGTCTTATGTGCACCTGTGTGCAAACTGCATGGATATGGACCCATCGTTGTTGGGCTTTTTGTAAGTAAAGATTTCGCCCAACTCTCTTTTGATGATTTTTTTGAGGTAGGAAATTATCAATTAACTCCTCCCGCCTAAAGTGGGGTCAGAAAGTCCACCTACGTTGCTCTGCGTTTTAGGGCCATTGTAAACCCCTTGGAACAATTCCGTAGCCTTCTCCTTTGATGCAAATTCATAATGTTAAAGTTACTTTATTTATTATATCTTTGAATTTAGATATAGTCTGTCTAAAAAGTCAAATGATTTAGAAATTTTATCGAATTAAAACATCTGTTATATATATTACATACAATACTTTATATGAGATTCTATTAGTAAACGATCATCATCTCTTTGCAAATTTGATTGTTCAACCAGTGTTGACTATATCAGACTTCAAAAATTTGATTATTTCATTAGATTACCCAAATCGTTTAACTTTTTAGACAGACTCTACCAGGAGTATAATAGTAATATGCATTGTGCTTGAATCGAAAATAGATCCTTAACAATACGTAAGGTAGCTAGCAAGCTCAAAGCTTTGGCATTTGCCTCACCTTCACTTTTGAACTATAGCGTTCTTGTATCCACCACGAGTCGAGTGTTGCAACCTTCGTGACGACGCGACGGTCCTTTGTCAGAGAGTTACGAGCTTAGCAAGAGGTAATACTTATGAGTTATGTTCGTATGAATATTCATATTTGTGCAGTGTGCTCGCTTTTTCCATGTCTTTTTTGAAACTTTTTGTCAGAAACGAGGTCTAGAATAATCATCGTTCTTGGTCATTGTTTGTTTCATCACGAAGTTTTAGTTCGGGCTTTGAAATTATGTTTTCTTTTTCTGTTCACAAACGGTTACGTTCTGTACTGATGGTCTAGATCTCTAGATGTAGGTAACCAGATTTCGTTTTATTATCTTTCATTGTAAGTCGTATCATTTCTACTGCTGCCAGTAATTCATCAATATCCTTGATCTTATCCTCTTTATATCTGTTCTGTCTCAAGTACTGCTTCAATATCACTTTAATTTTAACTAGTATCTGTTTGCTTATCTTCTTAACTATTGAGTTACCTCTCCAAAGATTCTTTTATTTATCATTCACTCACAAGTTGAATGAAAAAGAATATGCTGTCAGGCAAAGCGACGCCTACTCTTTGCTCTTTTTTGTAATAAACTGACGTGCAATAACATTGCAAGTCACTGCAATGGCTGGTAACCATCTTAACGTCGCCGATAGCCTTTTGCAGAACAGAATAGGCGATATTTTGTTCTGAAAAAGGTCGGTAGACGTAAGTTATGTCGGGACGTAGTGCGCAGGTATTTTAGAATGAAAGGGTGTAGTCAGAAGGTTGAGTCGCAACAGTGCAAAAAACTCTGCGGTAAATACGACTAGATGACAATACTGGAGTGAATAGGCTCTTAATAAACTAGTGCGATTCACCATCAACGATTGCATCACTGCTTATCATCAGGTGAAATCGCAGTCCAGCATATCATAAAAAAAAAGATTCTTATCATCATATAAAATTTAAACATCATAAGATGCAATTTCCAATTGATTTGTTCTTGTTACCTTCTCCAAGTGGTGAATGAATCGTAGAGAACAGCATCGATAAAAAGTTACTTGCTGTCATGCGATTTCCTCCAAAAGAATTGTAGCGATAGAAATTAAGAGCTAATGCTCCAATAAATACCTTTCCGGCTTCATCAACTAAGACTAAAAGGGTGGCGTGATTGATGGGGTGCAGTAAACCTTCTGCACCTGCAGCCCCGCAGGCAAAGCCGCATGCATAATGTATGTCGCGCGCGAATCTCGATTGATATGCGGTGCGGACGCACGACTGCCTTTGCAAGAACTCTTTGTTCTTGATGCCGAGAACGTTGCTGTAAGCACTCGCTCTGTCACGTTTGGTAACGGCTGTTTTTGAATTTTGAATTCGGAACTTGGAATATGGCTGTTTTTGAATAAGGAACGTGGCTGTTTTTGAGTTAGGAATTTGAAAATAATGATTGTTATGCAAAAAAATTGAAAAATTGCGGCCAGATTTTTTTTTTGTGGTGGAGCAGTTAAAAGCTAGAAATAAAATAATGCTGCTAATTTAATCAAAATATCAGAAAAGCAAGACCATGATCGATAATCGCGTTAGTAAGAACTGTTATGAAGGAGTGGCTGAAAAAGTACCATAAAGATATGCACATACAAAAAATAGACGTTACCATCTAAATGCTACGGAACTCTTATCCGTCAAATGCTACTGTGTTGCGAATTCAATATAGTACTCATCAGAGTGGTTCTTCTAGAATATAGCAGTTAGCTCATAGGTTTAAATAAATAACAAAACTATGTAAATAGGGTAACGTATTTGTTACTACATTAAGGTTTAAAGTCATCGTAGACTACAAAAAATACAAAGTACAAGTTCGTGACCGGTTTGACTTACGTTGGGAATACCTACCAAGCATGTGCTTCAATCCAGTACTTGACATTTTAAATCAAGTTGTTTTAAGAGCCATATTTATGTGGGTATACGTAGAATACCTACTGCGGAAATAATTGTAAACTATAGCTAACGTGTTTCTGTCTGTCTTTTGCGATAAGACCGCCCATTGTGACAGCCATTTTTTTATTATTATTTTTTTATTGTAAGAACTAGCTCTTGACTGCGATTCCACCTGATGGCAAGCAGTGATGCAATCGTTAATGGTGAGGCGCTCTAGTTTATTAAGAGCCTATTCACTTTATCCCTAAAGACGGGAGCCCTAGAGAAGGGAAGACCACACCCTGGCAAGTTGCAGTCCTTCAAATTGCTTTCACAAAACACGAATACCAACGACGAAGCTTAGTTTTTCTCTGGAATACCGCACCTTTACAGCTTTGGAGGTACGCGGAACAGAGAGTAAAGTCCCGCAAACCTCCTTTGAAAAGGGAGGATCGTCCTACAAGACGGGTGTTATGTCTGGTGTGGGCATCTGCCCGATTGATGATTTCGGGCTGTTCTATATGTTCTAATCGTGCGAAGAACTTTATTAGTTCTTATGTGGCACCATAGATGTCGCCACCAGCCAAGTAAATAACACCAGCGTTGCAGTGTTTGGAAAATTCCACTGTTTCTTAAATTCCCCGACAGGTTTGTTTGATCAACAGTCAGAACTACTATTAACATGGAATCTTATCATTTACTGTTTGCACTCAGATTTCGTCGCAGAGCCCAAGATCTTGTAGTTTTAATTCTTAACATTGTTTGATATTAATAACATTATTAGCTTTATGATAAGCGGGCCTCTAAACGTGATGGTTGAAATCTGATTCTGTATTGTCTGACGCACCCTCTCGCTCCTCCTGGAGCGGAAGAAGTTATCTCATGATTTCGATACCTCAAAAATGTTACTTACCAGTTTAATTTGTGTACTAAGTAACGCCTAGAGCTCTTGATGCGATCCATTTGACGCCCTAAAGAGAACTGTTAAAGGGAGATGGAGCTATATAGGCTGTATAGCTCTATCCCTCTTTCTCGCTCGCACGCTCGACGTTTTAACCCGTCATGGTAAGGCCCCTGTTCTTTCAATCGGAAAATTGACTATTTTTTTTAAACGAATATTTAAAAAAGGTCATAGTGAAGAAACAAAGGAACTGCTTAAATTGCCAATACCGCTGTTCCGTTGTTGGAGTTCCAATTTAAGAGGAAACAAGTTATTTGGCATGGCTGAGATCTTTATCAAACCTTACATTGTTACACTACATTATGTAAACTTAACGTTGTTGCAAAACTAACCAATTGAAAATACTTGGACAGAGGCTCTAGCACGAGTTCTACGCGATCCGGTTTACGACCTGAACTGAACCATTAAAGGGATGAGATATAGAGTATAATAGCTTCATTAAGAGCAGTGGCGGCCGAGTGGTAACGGCCCCGACTTACGAGTTGTAGGTCGCGGGTTCGAACCCAGCCAGGCGCATTACTTTGTGTAATTTATTTCATCACCGCTGCTCTCAAAACGGTGAAGGAAAACATCGTGATGAAACCAGCATGTCCTAGTACCAAAAATTCGAAGACATGTGACATTCCACGCATTACCAACACGCACTGGGCCCACGTGGTGCATTACGGCCCATTCCCTCTCCTTGAGAGAAGGCCAGAGTCCCAACAGTGGGAACATCAAAAAGGCTGGACGACGACAGACTCCCGAAGATGCGATGCTATAATGAGACTTTGTGGCCACGATCAACACAAGTTTATATTTTTTTCTGTCGACAATTTTTATGGAAAATGATGTGTCGTCTATAACTCAGATCTTTAATTTATGCTATTAACCATATTACTAGAGAAATTGAATGATTTTAGTTTGATAGTACACGTTTTATTTAATGTAGAATAGAATAGAATAAAATAGACTTTATTGTACACCAAAAAGTAACACAGCTTATACAAAAACTTAAATGGAATGTTTTATAATATATTATCTAATTCATAATGGCAACTTTTGATTTATTATGTATGTTTAACCTATTGATGATGCAGGCTACAACATTACATTTTAATATTTGTGTTAATTTATATGCATAATTTATGAATGTTAGTAGTTTATTATCCCTCAATAAAAACAAATAAAAATAAAATAAATAAAATTAGCATTTACGACTTGACTTGTAGTGTTCTTGCGAAACATTGCGAGGTTACAGATTTGATCATACGTCGTTAAATAATGATTATATTAACATTACTGATATATTTGAACAAATAGTTTGGCACATATTTAAAAACAGATTATGGTTGCACATATTTTGTTATTTTCGATTAAGTAGAACTGCAAGCCACAAATAGCATAAATCCATCCTAATTTATAATGTTAATATAAAGGCCACAATACGAGCAATTAGACATAACCATTTAAGTATTTTATGTTACAAAATGTCTAGTAAACCGAAAATGTATTAATCATCGCTAGTCAAATAGAGACAGATGACGCCATAATATTATGAAGCTTTACAATCAATAAATTCATATAAGGTAACTGAATATGTTTGTATAATATCTATCTCATATTTGAATCGATTATACATTTTTCTTGTTATAGTTTTAATTTCAGTTGGTCGAGGACTTTACTGAAACCCCGTGCCTCGGAAAACACGTAAAGCCGTTGGTCCCGGTTGTCGTTTGTGAATATAACAGTCGTTACAGATAGTCAGACGCCAGAAAGTATGACTATCACTATCTGTCTATCCAAGGATTATCCATTCCGCAATAAGCGGGCTTTGGAGGTTTGATAGGCTATTAAAATACGGGTATTAAATTATTGGAAACCAACCCCAAGCTAGTTGGGAAAAAGCTAGAGGGATGATATAATGATATGAGTCTTTATTTCATTCCGGTAATGTCAAATTGAGTTCCTGTTGAAAAATGAGAGTATAGGAAGAGAGAGTGTACCTTTATTTGCCCACACATTTGTTTGTGCACTCTCTTGTATAGATGGTTAGTCTCCGATAGGTTTGGCTACGTGAACGTTTGGAGAGGAGGATTTTATTTTAATTGCTAGTACTAGTAATATGTTTACTAATGATCTGTATGGGCCTTACACATATCTGACGAAATGTGCCTTAACTATTCACTTATGTTTCCTTATAAAGAATACGCGAGTGATGCTATGTGACCTATCTTATTAGCTTACGGGTTTCCTCGTCTCATTAGTACATGTCTACGGTCCCTTTGTCTGTTAGAAAGAAAGAAAGAAAGAAAGAAAGAAAACTATTTTATTTGGCATACACACTCGTAGATACACACAATGTAGTAACAACATGTAGACACTAATAAATTGTTATATATAAAAAAAAAGAGACAACTAACAATGTGTGTCTCACGGGGGCGCCAAATAGGTCCAGTTCAGCAATAATGTCAGACAACTACATGAATGTTACTGTTAATCTAGTTGCTTCAATGTATTTACATTTGCACTCATTATTGTAAGGTCAACGAGTTCCATAGGCTATGTTATGCGGAACTGTGTGTTCATGGTAGTCATTGCAGGTTATCACGTCGTGTGTTCGACCGGCACTTATAGGAAATACACTAATTAGGTGTGGTTTGCTTTCACTGTCGATGGCTGGTCGTCTTGGTTCTTGTAACGGTTTGAGGGGTTCGGTACTTAGACTGTGTAGTTTCATTTTAGTTCTTGCCTTCAATTTTGCTTTTATTATGTTAAGTTAATTACAAGTACAAGAATTTTTTCTTGGAAAATTGTAGTCCAGGAAAAAACTTGTATTGAATATTGCTGGCTCCGCATATATCATCGTAGCTAACATGTCTCACTTTCAACCCCGTCTTTGGTTAATACTCTGCTTCTGTGGTTCGTAGTCTGATATTATTCGAGTATAGCCTATATTATTCGTCATGGCTATCCTGTACAATAAGATTTGTTTTAACCCAATTGGTAGATGCAGAGATAAGCGCGTCTAAAAAAAAAAACCAAAAAGAAATCTCTGCCGCTTTATTATATTAGTAGTAGATATTATTTTGATTTCATGAGACAGCAAAAATTTTGATGTTAAATAAACATTATGATTATGATCAGAAGGAGAAAGCTCTTGTCATCGCTATGATTTCAATCATCGTCATCACTTACACTTTCTTTCATCGTGCCATCGTTATTGATTCTTTTTAATGCTCGGAGCGTAGGCTTTTTGCCAAATTTAGCAAACTTGAAATGTTGCTTGCTTCACCTCCTTTTTCTTTACCACTTAAAACGCTTTTTGCACACTTTATCTTTCTGAGATATGAGCAAAAAAACTTACCCAATAAAATGATTACATTCGTGAACTAAAGAGCTTTTTATCTAGTTAAAATTGTAGGCGAAATAAAATGGCCGAAGTTACTATCAACTTGTTTGTACTGACTGTCTACGTTTATTTCTTTTTCTGCGTTCAGGGTCACAAATACCACGATCTAGTCGTAATTGCTTCAATAGCCTGCAGGGCTGCAACTGCACCTATATTTACTATACCTAAGGACAATACGAGAATTCACAGTTCTATATTACGTATTTATTTTATGGTCTGCAGGATTATCAATGTTGCTCACATTGATTGAAATGTTCTACCACTATAGGTTTATCATCTCTATGTTATTTCTTTGTATCGTCTATTTCGTTATTACTACATCGTACATTTAATCATCTCCTAAAGCTATTGGATTGTACCTTCTTTATCTCATAATTTTAGTAGTTTAATCCTTTCTAAGTATATCTTATTTACTTTATATTTGTCATCTCTACAATATCTGTTTTCATTGTTTCCAGGGCCGGCACCATGTTGCAGCAGATCCTGCGCGATATGTGGGTGGACCCCGAGATCCTGGCCGAGCTCGACGAGACGCAGAAGCAAACACTTTTCTGCAAAATGAGAGAGGAACAGGTAACATGAACATACGTTGTATACTCTTAATAAGTGCCAAAGCTCACGTTAGCAATGGTAATGTGGACGATGATGTAGTGATTGCATGGACTTAAGAATAGCGTAATTTTATTTGTATGCTGTTTTAATGGAATGAAGAGATTCATCATATTGTTTAACTATTTCAGCACGTGCTTATTTGCAACGATATCTTCTCTCCTTATTAGGGAAGCTCAATCAATGAACATATGGTTTACTTATAAGTTTATCATGCCCTACTAATATTTAACGTCTTTGTGCCCTATCACACATACCTTATGAGAATTGCAAGGTCAACTTTATATCCATTTACGTTGAGCGCCATCAAAACAGTTTCTATTTAGAATTCTCTAACTAGCTAGTAGGTGCCTACCTTATCTCTAATAATACTCGTGCAGTCATTCGCCAAGCCTTCGCTTCCATTAGTTTACGAGTTTTGACGTCGTCACCATGACACAGTGTCACAATGAATGTCAATTGGTGTTCCTGTAAATGTTTCGTCAGTTGCTATGAACTTTAATTGAAGTGGTACCTATTATATTAAAAAGTGTAGTTTTTATTGAGCAGTATTCTTAACCTTTTGACCATTGGCTCACTTTAGAAAAAGGTTTTGTATTTCATTGAACTACATGATTTATTTATTTTTTGGAAATTATAAAAGCAGTCGAAAGGTTAAGCAACGTTTTAATTCACAACGATTGCATTGTATACTTGGTCCAATCAAGCAGGCATATTATACTCGTACTGCTAGCTGTCGAATTGGTAATCAAAAATAATTTATTGGTTAATTTGTTGATTTTCACACAAAAGATGGTCACTGCTGGATCTAGCCCTGTTTCACTGCTGCCACAACGACCGGTCCTGTATTATTTATTGATTGGAGTGTGATGCAATTAGTATACACGGCCTTGGGCAGTTAGATACTAATAGCTGTTAGTGTGAGTGCTACACCCTTTTTACTCAAAGGGCTTTTGGGTCCAGTCTACCACGCCGGTAGTTGTGTTAAACATTACCTTGGCATTATATCATATATATATATATTCTATATTATATCCTTACATCCTATTTATCCTTCACGTCTATTAAGACCTGAACTCAAGGCCTTTCAATTTGATATGCTTTAAAGGCGTGAAGTTTTGTAGGATATCGTGTATTGGCAACGTCACTTCTGGAGTCAAGTTCCGTGTTCACTTTTAAACCTTGTAAATAGTTAATCTATGTATAAATTTCAGATTTTCCTAATTCCTTTACACTGTGTTTCCAGTTTTGTTTCTTACTTTTTTTAACATCGATTTCTAAAATTAAGTTATTTTGTAGTTTTTAGTGTTTTTTTTTTTATTATAATAACGATAGCATTTTAATCGATAGTTTTGTTATTTCTTAAGCATCTCCATCTTTAAAAGGTCTGGAGATGAAAAACCAGGGAATGTGGTTTCTTACTTCAATAAAACCAGTCGAATGATCACCATCAGCACATGGAAGGAGCCCTTATGGGACTACTCTGGAACTCCTGTTTAACGTGGCACATCCCTGAGGAGACTAAATCTCTCCCGAGGGGTCTCTCCCGAGCCTCTCTGTTCACGAATTTGATAATAGTTAGCAATTCGCTAGTTCTTTTTTTATTATGTATAGGCTCAAGTTTGACCACTATCTGATTCTCACCTGATGGTAAGCGATAATATGGCTGACGATGGAGCACGCTTGCCCAGAAGTAACCTATTCACTCTTGACATAAAGACCCCTAGGTTATAACTATCAGGAAACACAGACTCCGGCAGGGAATTGCATTCCTTAGCTATTCGCACGGAGTAGGTACATCAATCTATAGGGTGGCTGTGCGCATAATGAATGTGTTCCCAAAAAGCTTTGTACGTGTGGGTGGGATTACAACCATGTACCAATGGTGCAACGCCGTACGGCTAGTGGTCCGATGATGGAACGTAGTCTCGTATTTACGTGTGCTGGAAACTGCCCAGTCATCACGGAAATAAACAATTATACTATTGTTAGAAGTAGTGGAATAAATAGAGCGATTGTTTTTATTGCAGTTCTTTTAGAGTCTATTATAATGATTAGGATTTGATTAGGTACATTAGATGGGAGGTCATTTGAATAATTTTTTTATTTATAGATTTTGTAATGGATTTTGACAAGTTAGATGGTGACTGACTGTCTAGATTTATTTATTTATTTTATAATTTATGTACACACAATATACAGAGGAAGATATCATTATTATAAAACTTTGTGCAAAGGTACTGCTTATTTCACAAAGAAATTTCTTCCAACAGACCTGCGAAAGGAAAAATTAGAGGAGATGTAGACAGTAGTGTGCAAAAATAAGTAAAAAAAATTTGAAAGTTTTTGTAACTTATAACTTTATAGGTACGGGACCACAGAAATCTTAATAATAAGGCAAAGATTTCTATGTACGGGACCTTGTAAGGACCTATTGTTAACTTTAATAAAATACTAAACAATCGAATAAATCGACGATTACATCAACAATATAAGGAACAAGGACAAAAAAGTCAGTCAGTCAGTTATTGGGTATCTATCACAATCACAACCGTCAGCTCAAAGACGCAAGTTTTGGTCTAGCCAAATGTGCGCCATTTTTTGGCCAAAGCCGAAACTCCAATCGAAACCGTTTGTACAGACGCGGAAAGTGACTTAATTTAATTTCTATTTTTGTTATTATTATTATTTTTTAATTTTTATTACTTTTCTTCATTGTGCTCACATAATAGAAGCAACAAGAAATATGTAACGAACATTCATGTAACTTAATATGATTTAAAAGAGTGTCCATGGAGTTTCTTGCACATTCTTCTCCATAGAGATCTACGCTTTGGAACGTGCAATTTAGCTTCACTTGTTTGACTGACCGACATTTTGACAATTCAAAAGTGCCTGTAATTGGTCTATTTGAAATAAACGTTTCTGATTTTTAATTTCCTTTGTTTTATACACGTAAAGTCTACATTTAATATAAATAGTAGTGAATCAATTAAAACAGTTTTCCTTAGAAATGTCAAGAATGTACGTTAAAAAAAAAGTACTTATTACTACAGTCGGTTTGCATTCTGAACAAAGGCTTTGTTTACATTTTTTGCGGCATGTTTTATAGTTTTATGGACGATATATCGAATAAATTATTTTTTACACCACCTGCTCGATAATGTCGTTTTACACGTCATACAAACCTCACTTAAAGCAAGTCATTATATGCCTAGGGAGATAATGCAGTATGGCCGATCCCTAGGGAATAATGAGATTTGAATTTGGAGCATCAAGAATCGTCAACATTGTGAATTAAAATGTAGGCGCATCGAACAAGTTGACTCGAAATTCAAACCAAAGAGTATGTAATCACTATGATTCAAACTGGCCACTAACAAAAAAAAAGAAAATAGAATAAAACGTGCGTACTGACGACACGGGAGCATTATAGAAAATTAAAACTATAGAATCATGGAGTAGTGAATTTTGTTTGTTTGATGAACTTGCAAATATAATACTTATATTTCTCTAATCTATGATTTGGTCGACCAAATTGTCTTTTAATTATCTTACAGGTGGTGTAAAAAATAGAGTATGCAACACGGGGATAAAGCTGTCTTTGTCTTGGGCGGCTTAAATTCCTCACTTCACTCAGGTTTCTTTATTAACTCCCTCGCAATGCTCGGGAGTTAATTTTATAAATCCCTCACTATCGTTCGGGATTAAAATCAGCAACCTTCGTTTCGTTCGGAATTCAACACGCCGCCCGCGACTTAAAGACACTGCTTTATCCCCTAGTCACATAAACTACTATTATTAGCTTTCTGCTATTGGGTTTGCTCTCGTGAAAGTAGAAAACTTTATTAGGGATAAAAAGTAGATACCTAAGTATCTTAAATGGTTGAATTGTTGCTCCCGCGTAGACTATGTCCTGGAATAGTCTAGGATATAGTCTACCTGGGTACCACATTTCATCAAAATCGTATCGACCTATTAAACGTATGTTAATACGTTTATTCTCTCTTCACAAGACGAGACGTTTATAATATAGCCTACGTTGAAGGACTTGAAAAATTTGCATGCTATGGTCATCTAATGTGTATGGTCGTCCAATAATAAATTTAGGTGTCTTCAAGGCTAGACCGACTAATAAACTAGTACACCTCACCATCAACGATTGCATCACTGCTTACCATCAGGTGGGATGGCAGTCAAGCACTAGTTTATATTATTTAAAAAAAAACCTCACTTTCAGACACGATTCCATTTTTTTTAAATCGAATCGTGTCTGTAAGTGAGACAAGACAGTCTTTTCCTTCTTCTTATCCTGAAAATTATCCCAAAATATTAATCGACCCCATTTAAACCGCAGTATAACAGATTCAAGCTTCTGTAACAAGCACTTATCCGCTGTTCAGTCCGACTTTCAATTTGGCACAAGGTCGTTTTTTGTTCAGGTCCTAAGCTGAATGGACAGCCAATTCGTGACGCCATAGATTGCATCTAACATTACTGCTTAATGTGCTAGCTGTTACAGTATTGATTGTTTTGTTACCACTCGATTTAGCTAACTGCAATGGAGTTGCGTGTTTATGTAGATTAGCTATACGGATTTAAGTGTCGGATTTGATTAAGTGCTAGATTTGAAAGATGAAAGATTGTGCTTAAGTTTTTAGTCGCATTGTCATATTTATCTGGTTATAGCTGGCCCAAATTCAGCGGCATCGTCGTATATCTCAATTATTTTGTTTATTATTGTTAGGTTTGACCACTATCTCACCTGGCGGTCCATCAGGTGCACGGTGCACGCTTTCCTAGAAATATTCTAATCTGTCTTTTCTTCGTCCATAGATTTCTTTGTAGTCTCAAGTATTACCTTTTTCCTAGGTATATCGTCTTTCAAGCATACATATCTTTAAATACATGCGTTCGTATTTTGTTTTTGCAATTGCAATATTTTTCATTTGTATAATGTAGACACGAACGTGACTGGTCAGGTAGTTTGTTATTTCAAATACAATCCTTATTGTCTGAGTCCATCTAAGTTAAATATTGATATTAAGCTGCATGTTGTAAGACTGGGAGCAGACTTAATTACATCAATGGGTAAGGACAGGCTGATGTTGAAAATAATAAGTATTAGAGGCATAAGAACAAAACTTAAAATCGATATCCTCATCATTCCAGGTGCGTCGCTGGCAGCTTTGGGACGAGAAGGTGGGCAAAGAGGACGAGCGGCCCAAGTACCAAAAGAATGGCAAGAAGCAGGTGCAGTTCCTCACGGGAGAGGACGGAGAACCATGGGTGAGGGTTCTTCAAATTATCTACTTAATGCCAAAAGGTTTCTAGGCTTACAACTAGAACTGGTAGTAAGTTAACAATTAAACGATCCTTTTGGGGAACTTTAAAGGTAGTTTGTTTGTGTGAACTAAAACTTGATTTGGGAAAACTTGATTGAATACTGTGGCAGATTAGAGGATGGCTTTATAAATGCCTATCTGATTTTTAGATAGCTCAATTCATAGCCTACTGTTAGACTCTTACCTATAGAATTGATCAGACTTACAAAATATCCAGAACAATGAAGTGGTATAACAACATTAACAACAGGTTCTTAATAAATAGTAAAATGATATATCTATACAATATCTAGATTTGAAGGTAATTTATCCTTGAAAGCACTAACAACCAACAATTGAGTTTAGGAACATTAAAGTATTTCGTACTTATTTACTGTCGCAAAATGCAGCTGCAATAGCTATACAATGATTTTATATCATTGCCAATATGACTTACTTCCGTGTTATTCGATAGCTTATTGATATACCTCCAGACGTCCTGATCATTTGGCTCCAACATTTGAAGGTTACTTTCATTGTTTGGATAAACATTCGACCTTTGCAGACAATACCCAACTTACGATCAGTTTGATGGTTATCGCCATCAATACTGTTTTGTAAATATTATGACTTTTGCTTAATTTGGCAATGTTTTGTCTTCTTGTTTAGTAAAGCAGACCATTGTAATGTTTGTTAAAATATCGTGTGATGTATCAAAACGTGAACCACATTGTTTGATGTATTTTATACTAAACCTCTGATTCTTAAACAAAAGTTATGGCTAAATAATAATTTGCCAAGCACATGCAAACTGCGGTGATTGATTATTGCCAATTTATGAATTAATAATAATTTTCGTCCTAGAACTTGAGAATTTCGCACAATATTCATTCATTATGATTTTCAAAATATATACAAAATTCTAGTTGGTTTGTTTTCCATCATCAATAAAATATGTACTGCAAGAATGGTCGGCAATTTTATGTGATCCCACCAAATTTTGTCAAAAAATGTTCAACGTTTTTTTTACACTTTTTACAATTTTATGTTCCAGGTATGGGTGATGGGCGAGCACCCCGACGACAAGTCGATCGAGAGCATCCTGGCGGAGGAGGCGCGAGAGAAGGCCATCGCGCAGGCGCGGCAGGAGGTGCAGCAGCTCAGGAAGTCCGTGGAGAAGGAGCTCACGCAGCTCATCGAATACAAGCCCCTCGATGATTTGGAACAGGTTAGATTGCTTCTACCGATGAGCTGGTGAAGGCCAAGCGCATCCGCAGGATACGAGACTGATAAGGTTGAGGCTGAAATGATAGATGATACTGCTATCACAGGGAATATCTATCCTGATTTTTTTATGTGCCAGCGTTTTTATGGTCTTTGTAGTTTGTAGTTGCTATACGGGGCGTGATACTTAAGATCCAGAGTCCTCTTTGCTATAAAGTTAGTTCTATGGAATTTCCCAGTAGGAGTCGAATATACTCTAGCTGTCTTTAGAGGAGGTATGGAGAATATTTTTTTTTTAAATAAGCGTAGAGCGATTTTCTAAATTTACATCATCCAAAAATTTTGAAATCTTGGAATAATTTTAAACTTAGAGACCTTTTATGTTAACACCAAATTAAAATTTACAACTCCACTCTTTCCAGAAATTCGACCTATCCCCGAAAACGATAGACCCGTTAGAAGACACCCTAGAGATCTACTGCACGGTGGACGAGTTGCGACAGAGGATCGAAGCCCTGGAGCCCGACGTGAAGTTGGAGGACGAGCTGGGAGAGAAGACGGACTTCAACGACTCCCTGAAGTTAGACCTAAACAAGAACACGCTGCATTTTAACTTTATCGAGGGCAAGAGAGACGTTCTGCAGGTCAGTTGAGGAGTGGATAGTGGTTCTGTTGTCATACTAAGTCTTAGTTTGTTTTTAGGGTGTGGTTCTATTTTGTTCGTGTTAGTAAAGCTTTCTGTATCTTCCACTGCTTCTTAAGTGCACGTTTTGGATGCAACATCTGGTGTAGGCACTTTTAGTGTTAAAGTCGAGATGAGGTCTCAAATCTTTACAGTATATCTACCATGTATCACTTCCTGATAGTCTTTCATCGCGAAATCCTTCAAAACACGTTTATCAATTGGATCAGTTGAAAATGCGGGAAGTGCATTTCTTGCGCGAACAAACTGGATGCACACAATTAAATATTTAAGCCTGCCTTCGAACTGCCCTTTCTTTAATATACACTGAAAGTTCAGTCTATTACTGTTTAATTTCTAATAATACACTTGTACTTGTTTACTTAGTCTTTTTCAAATGTTTTTTGACTCACTGCTAGGTAGATGTAGATTTTCTAAAACAACCCTAGCCTAGGGACAAATAAAGATTGTAAAATGGATGTAAACATGTTTATAATGTGCAAAATATTTTTGTAAATTTTTTCTCATGTAAGAATAACTTTCTGTATATTGTACGAATGAATAAATTAAAATTAATTATAGATTTATTTAAAAGTACTGTCGTTTTAATGCACTATCCCTGACGATATCAAAACTAATCACAACGCATGATATCATAATCATTCTCATTTCGCACTAACAAATTAGATTCCTGGAAGCTCACAAATGTGAGGAAAGAAATGTAATTTTCATAATTTATTTATTCGTCATGAAAGTAGAAGTACTATTCTTAGCAAAAAGATAAGGCTTAGGAAATAAATCACCAATTTGAATTTCATACATTTTCATTACCCATCTCTAAATATTGTTAGATTAACTTCTAGCGTTTTTAGCAAATTGTCTAGTCCTTCCGAGTGTGTCCAAAGCCGGGCCTGTGTGTTCAGGACATGGGCGTGGGCGCGGGCGGCGACGGCGTGAGCGTGCTGGTGGCGGCGTGGGAGCGGCGCGTGGCGGCGGCGCGCGCCGGCGACATCCTGCGCGGCCTGCGCGCCAAGCGGGCGCGCGCCATGAGGATCGCGCACCACGCCGCGCAGACGCACGACGCCACCTGGCGGGACCAGGGTACGTACTTACTTGTTAATCTTAGCACATCGCAACTTGCATCAGGTCATCCAACTTATGGCCCTGCTGTTAAATATGAAAAGAACAGTACCGACTTTTGGTGTTCATGTGGGCTTCTCCCAATCGTAACCAGGTCCTCAGTCTACCTTGTTCAGCCTGTTTGGATGTGAGAAGTACAGGACCGGTGGTTGTTGTGATACTTGGTAAGCTCAGTGGATAGTACTAGACGTCTTTCTTGATCTTCTTCTTTTCGAGCCAATGGTAAACTCCTTAAATTATTCGGACTCAGTAACTGGCTACGTTAATTATGTCAGCGAAAGCATTCGTTAAGTCCTCCATAACTTATTGTATTCCAACGTGTGGCTCATGCTCTAAACAGGGGCAACGTACTATCACTAGGTATTTGATGGATCTATAAAACCCTATTTCGCTAACTTGTTTCAGCGGTCAACCTGAGTGTGTTACGGATGATTTTAAAAAGCAGCTGGTATACTATTTTGAACAGATAAACTTCTTACACAGTGTAATGACAACGTTGTCTTGCTTTTCAGAGCGCAAAGCAAAAGAAGCAGAAGCAAGCATGCGAGAGATAGCTCGAGCTGCAAGAGAAGCACATCGACGGAGTGCCAATCTTCCAGCACCACCAGACACGACACAAGGTAAGCACGAATTTGGTACGGACATCAACATAGCCTGAAAGTCTAGTAAGAAGAAACCCTAAAATGAACTGCACGCGTTTGAAAAATTTGAGGATTTTCGCCCTTCATGAAGAAGAAGATCACCAATTATTTATATTCTTGTGTTCTAGCGGGTAAACCACCTAACAGAGAAGCGGTGTTGGAGTGGTTCCAGACGCATGAGCTGAAGCGAGGAGTTGGACTTGATGAGAATAACAAGCCTGTCGACTGGTTCCACGGTAAGAGTTTCATTTCAATTTATCGTCCTTATATAGTAGTGTTCATTTTCAATTTGAGGGTATCGAAGATGGTAGTTTTCAGGATCAGTAGTCACATTTAGGGGTCTCTCTTATTTTAAGCAGCATGGTCCTTACGGTTAAAGCGTTCTTTTCAAATTAGTTTCTGGCTTTCCAAATATTTCGACGCTTCCTTCTATCAAAATCAGATGTCAGCCTTTGGAGGGCCTGTGACTAACTTAAAGCACCCTGTTTTCCAGGTCTGATTAGTCGGTCAGAAGCCGAGGCGGCCCTTTCCGGCTGCGCGGCTGGCAGCTTCCTAGTCCGCATATCCGAGCGAGTGTGGGGATACGCAGTGACCTACCGCGACCCGGTGCGCTGCAAGCACTACCTGGTGGAGGCGGCGCGCACCTACCGCCTGCTGCCCACCGGGCACGTCGCGCACGCCACGCTCGGTATGTAGTCACGTGCGTTACTGTGGAGTGTGACGTCACACCGCGACCCGGCGCGCTGCAAGCACTACCTGGTGGAGGCGGCGCGCACCTACCGCCTGCTGCCCACCGGGCACGTCGCGCACGCCACGCTCGGTATGTAGTCACGTGCGTTAGGTACTGTGGAGTGTGATGTCACACCGCGACCCGGCGCGCTGCAAGCACTACCTGGTGGAGGCGGCGCGCACCTACCGCCTGCTGCCCACCGGGCACGTCGCGCACGCCACGCTCGGTATGTAGTCACGTGCGTTACTGTGGAGTGTGACGTCACACCGCGACCCGGCGCGCTGCAAGCACTACCTGGTGGAGGCGGCGCGCACCTACCGCCTGCTGCCCACCGGGCACGTCGCGCACGCCACGCTCGGTATGTAGTCACGTGCGTTACTGTGGAGTGTGACGTCACACCGCGACCCGGTGCGCTGCAAGCACTACCTGGTGGAGGCGGCGCGCACCTACCGCCTGCTGCCCACCGGGCACGTCGCGCACGCCACGCTCGGTATGTAGTCACGTGCGTTACTGTGGAGTGTGACGTCACACCGCGACCCGGTGCGCTGCAAGCACTACCCGGTGGAAGTCTCCAAACCTCGTTTACTAGTCTTCCAAATAATGTCTAACTACCAACATTTTGTTCCAGCTGATCTCATAAACTACCACAAGACGGTGCCTATCACGGAAAGCGGCGGCGAGCTCCTAGTAGCCGCCTGTCCGCCTCCACAGACGCCAGACATCTTGTGCGCGCCGCCATCTTGAATTTGCATCGTGACATCACGTGCGCCCGCGCAACCGATGCGTTCGTCCTTGTACTCACTTAGCTTATAAGCTGAAAAATTTTACGTACTTACATTGTTGCTGTTTGGTGAAAACAGACAGACTACACTTGGAAAGCTTTAAAAACTTCTGAAAAGTGTGAGATAGAGTAGACATTTGGCTTGGGCCTTTTGCTGAGTGCGGCTTTAAGGACAAAACAGTAATCGTGATTGTTCATTTTCTTGTAAATATAGTGTGGAAAAATCATAATCCTAAGTTTTGTCCAGAATCTATAGCGCCATTGGAAAGGCAATACCGATTTCATTCCTGGCAACAGTGTAATGTATTCCGAGTCGAACAGCGTCCTAAGCAACCAGGGTGTGTACTTTGCAGCCTGAATACTTAGAGTGCTGTTTACTTAAATATCTGTAAATATCAAGGCACCTAAGCAAATTCCAAAACTGGGTATGTAATCAGTTTGACATATTATTGTTCTACTGACCAAACCTATACTGTGGCAATTTGAGCAAGAAAATTGCAAGTCACAACGGTTCCAAAAAAGCCTAAATATTTTGTGTTATTTTTAAGTAACACAACATTGGTGCTAATTACTCGTATATTGATTAAGTTGATCTCGATAGTTCGAAAACTCTAATATTTAAAACATATGCATTTCGTTAGCAGTAACTAATTAATGAACAAAATTGTAAGTTAGTTGTCGTGTAGGCTAATGTGATATTTACCAGTCCTTCAACATATAGCGCTTCAGTATTACTGCTTGGAAACGAAAATATATTGTAGCTTATCAAATCAGACTATCTATAACCAGGTTGCTAAAAAATTTAAAAGTTTAAGTTTAGTTTGAGGCAAGTAACGACATGGCCACATGACATATGCATTGATCTAATTTAAGTATTGGTCGGACATATTAGACTATTCAAGTATGCATTGGTTTAATATTTGAAAATTATCCAAGCATTAGGCTAACATACCAAATTATTCTTCAATAGTTCAAAATTCCGTCATTCGCATAATCCAAACTAGAAGACCAATACTTGAAAAAAAAATTATTTGTATAAATTCGAGTATGGGTCTCATATTTTGAATTATTCAAGTATTATTGGTCTCGAATATTTAAGTATTGGTCTGAAGTATTGGACTATTCGAGTATTTAGATTTTTTAAGCATGGATTGGTCTAATATTTTGGACTATTTAAGCATTGGTCCAACTTAATGGACAACCTATTCAAGAAGTGGTCTGGCTTAATAAATTATTTGAGTTCTGATCTTTTATAAAGGTAAGCTAAATATATTTTCGTATAATGTAAGTCCGAATTCTGATAAATTAAGCCAAAGTTAACTTCAATGCAGAATCGGAGCCTTCATGATAAGCTGTTATTTTATAGCAATTTTGTATGCCATTTGTATCGTTCATAGGTGACGTACGTCTATGATATTATTGTACTATAGTCATTAACTGCCAACTAGAATAATATTATAATTATGAAAATTAAAAAGCGGTGTTTTATTTTAAAGAAACCTTACTAAAATGTTTTAATGAAAAAATATAGGTTCACTCAAGGTTGGCCGATTTTCGCTCTTGTTTTTTACCAACAACCTAGTAAAGACGGTGAAATGGGAACGACTTACATAAACACATTGTTCGGTGTTTCACCGAACACCTTATCCAGCAATATCAGCGTCCTAATTGAATACCTATATGTTTTATAACATACACATTGCACTTTGTTCTACCGAGATAGCCGGGTGTATTCATAACATTTAAATATTTCATTGCCAGTTTTTAGCTTAGTTTAACATTAATTCATTAAACCCCAAGTGATCGCTCTCTCTTTGTCTTTCTATTATGTCTCATTCGAAAGGACATTTTAAGTGAGAATTAATAAACAGTGATCAACGTAAACATTACTTTTCTCCTTATAAACACCAAACACTGACCCCTCTGGCTGCGTCCCCCGACACATTTTTTGGTCCTTCGAGCCGGATTGTCAACTTTTGGCGCTAAGCTCAAAGTGCCTATTGAAAATGATGCATGTAACATTTGCTATCAGCGAAAATTATTCTTGAAAAGACAGAAATGTGTGGAATCGACAGGCGCTTCAAATATGTTTTTTTTTTTTTCGAAGGTGAGAAATCATTAAGAAACTTCTTTCGCTCTGGGTGAAGCAAGGAGTGTCAGATTGTTACTGGCCAAAACCCACCACGCCAGTGCTCATTCCCAAAAAAGTTCTATACTGCAAGAGGTCGATGGCAGTACCTACTCTATATTCGGACAAAAACGATAATCATCAAAATTTTCTTCGGATTAAAATGATTCAACTGTATCAATTAAAACAAACAAGTTTATTAATAAAGTGTTTATTGCGTGTAATAAAATGTAACACTATACATATTTACAAACAACGTTCCCTGTCGCCGCTCCCGTCAGCGGCTAAACTCGTCAAAATAACAAAATTCTATTCTCTAAAAATCCCTTTGGCATGTCTGTTTAAGACAATACGATCCGTTTTAACCATGTCCGATATTAAATTAAACAATTTATAAATTAAGTAACAGAATTTGTAATCTAATCTACTATAACTATCGGTTTATTATCCTAAGTTTATAGCAAAATTATTTAAAAAAATCGATAAATCAATCAAGTTCAAAATTTTAGGTTTATCAATTCAAAAATCTCAAAATTTAGTATCTCTCTCTCTTAAAATCGTAAATTATTTCGATGTTTTAGAAAATAATTGATATAAAAATCCGTCCGATTGCAAATTTGCGTAAAAACTTGCAAATAATCGATAAACCGTTATTTTGTAATCGACTGACTATCGATATTAAAAATTTAGAAAATTAAAAAGATACCTAATTTAAAACAATCGAATAGAAATAATAGTACACTATTGATTTGTAAGGTACGTCACGTGAGAACACGATAACTGCAGTCTTAGTTCGCGGTGGTGACGACGGCTCCTGGTAGTTACCGGCGGCTGAGCCACCAGTAGCTGTGGCACGGTCACATGTAGGGCAGGTTGGTCGGCGACCGGCTGCTCGAGATCTCCATGCCGCTACGCTGTGATACGATAAAAAGTCATTCGATGAACTAGAAATATTGTAAAAATCATTTGAGTGACCAGAAATATTGTAAATAATTAATCATTTGAACAACCAGAAATATTGTAAAAAATCATTTGAACAACCAGAAATATCGTAGAAAATCATTTGAACAACCAGAAATATTGTAAAAAATCATTTGAACAACGAGAAATATTGTTAGAAGTTTCATCCAGCAACCAGTAATATTGTTGCAAGTCATTTGAGCAACCGGCAGTCTTGTTAGAATTAATTTGAGCGATGATGCTGCAACACTATGAGAAGCCAATTCAACAGACAAAAATATTGCAACGCTGATGGCAAGAATATTAGAAAGAAGGCGATAAAATACAACAATAGAGATGGGTAGGAATGAAAGTTGACGAAAACACAGACATAGTAAGTATTTAGTTAAACAGTTATTTCCATGAGAGTGAATCTCATGGAAATAACTGTGACAGTGATCAATAACATCATATTATAAAACAAAGTGACCCCGGCTCCACCCAACTCAGTAAACTCAAAAATTAATGAACGCACTTTCATGCAAGTTTTCATCAATAGACATGAGTGAATCATGAGGAAGGTTAAAGTGCATGCGTATTAGAGAAAAGCCGAGAATTTTAAAGATGGTATGCAATCATCCGAACGGTATGCGACTTTAGAACCATCTTTTCTAAAGGAGTGATCAAAGCAAACGTAGTGCAAGAGTTAAGTTTACAACTTACAATACCGTCCCAGTTGTCATACGCCTTGGAGACAGAATGGTACACCTGGATCGGTTTCTTTACCTTCTTCACTGGACTGATGTTTCCTGAAAAAATAATTACGGTTAAAATTACTACGAGTCAAGGCTTTCCAAGCTCAGTGTTTGAAGAAAAAGATCAAAGTCTCCTGACATGTGCGTACAACCTTTTCCTGATGGAATTTATCTTCCTGGTAGTTCATACTAGCAAGATTAGCCAAAAGGGCTGACAACTAATTTTATTATTACGATTTGGTTTTTTATATTCATGTGATAATGAAGAAATGTACAAGTTCAAAGTCTTTCTCTGATTAAGGATACCGAAGACTGTTGAAGCTCAAGGTAATTGACGTTTGACTGCTAAATCTACCTAAGATTTACAGGACTGGGTGAATAGTTATAATTTGTTACTGTACTCTATATCACTGGACAGGCTAGGATGTTCCATATGTTTGACAGCTAATTTTTTGTGCCTATTTGAAGCGCCACCCGCGAGCGCCTTGAGAATGTTAGACTTATAATGCAAATGGCTGCAGAGAAGTGTACAGTACTCTGAAGGATTTTTGCATTGTGAATTAATTTCGTTCGAATTCCGTGTTATTTCTGCTTCTCGAATTATATAAAACCTATGAATAATGAGGTCTATGGTATATTGTAAGTGGCGCGACATTATTAGTTTTAGTACCGTAGACAGTCGCCAACACTGGCGACGGCCGACAGCGCTAAAATGGCGAATATGAAACGGGGCACAAAAGCACTGACGACCGCCAGTCTTGTGTGGTAAATAGTAGAGGTCAATGTTTGTTAACCATCCCACCATTCTTATTCTGCTTCTAACGTCTCTGCACGTACTGCAGTTGCCTTTCCTGGTGGACGCCATGTTTCTCTGTCAGTAGATACTGACCTCTGGTGCCGCCCGTCCGGTTCTGCTGCTTGCCCCCCGGCACGTACGGTAGTGACAGTTCTGGCGCTGCTTTCTTGGTACCCTTCTTGGCGACCGCGCGACCTCTGAGTAACTCCTCATCCATCACCAGTTTGTTGTTCACCCTTGAAGACGTCAGAACACCAAAGGTTAATGAAATATAGGTAGTAATCAGTCGTTAATTTTGCAGTTTGTGGTTAAAATTGGCATTTTCATACCCGTGCAAAGATGTTAAAACACTACTTACTTCTTAATATAAGGCGTTCTTGGGTACGTGTTCACTGGTACAGGAAACGTCTGAAACATATCAGTCCATGATTTGACTTCAACATAATTTATTCGCTAAGGTAGCCGTATGACTGGCCTAGCGCCAGGCCTCGGTCTAGCGCCATACCTGACAGGTTTACCTGCACAAATGCACCTGTTAGGTAAGTTTGTACAGAAACCTGCACAGTTTTGTAACAACACACACGCTCAGGTTTACCAACTCACCTGTACAGGCAAACCTGTCAGGTATACCCTAGCGTGTATGGTTAGCATTAGAAAACGAGTGTTTTTAAGACTTCATTTTGAGTATTTTTGATCTGAGAGGGAGATCTTGCCTATCCATAAAGCCTCTCTTCTTCTTCGTTTCCATCCCCATTTCTCAAGCCGTTAAGGAGGGTTCTTTACCTACTTTTTGTTCATAATATGCGCCTTTGGAATTCTTTTCCACATATTTTAAGAAATAGTACTTCGTTAGAGGGTTTCTATAGGAGAATAAGGGAACATTTCCTATCAGCATACCTCATGATAACATGATGATGCTATGTAATTATTGGTTGTTCTACTTCTCATGTGAAAAATTTCAATCGCACTAAAATTTACTGTTAGGAAACCAAATTGTCGACCAAGTAAACCTGTGTAGCTCTGCATCTGTTCTGATTATCACTTAGTAGGTTAAGTACCCATGCATTTTCTTCATCCCAATTCTAAGCCAAGAGATAAATATTGCAATTTTCAGCCGAACATAGGCATAGGCATACTACACTCTCATGTAGCATGTTCTAGCCACTGAAGTTCTTGCTTGATGGTATACTCTATGCTTGGCACTTCATAATTGCATTATTAACAGGGTATATTGATATAAATATGTTACCTGGAAGGTGTCGTTTATGGCCCTGGCGAGTGACCGCGGCAGGGCGGGTCGGGAGGCAGGTGGGAGCGCTGTCACCGGTGGAGGAGCCGCATGCTGGAACCATACATTTACACTGCCTCGTTAGTCTCCTGTTCGCAAGCTCGACTGTTGAGCGTGGAGTTTCATGGTTTGATCCTCAAGTCACAGTCGGGCAAAAGTACTATTAAGATTACTCTGGAGCAGGAAGTTTGGAAGTTCGTGACTCGGAAAACATGTAATGATACTGGTTCTGCGCTTGATCACACTCCGGTGTTGAATTGCTAACCCATTGGACTACTATAAATTTATTTGTAGGTATAAAAAAACCTGAATGGGTTGCAATACAATTCGAACGTTGTCTTGAATGGTAGAGTTTGTAGTTTCCAAAATTTAATAATTATCTTAATTCTCGTCGAATGCAAGAATTGGTGCATGTAAGCCTCTTTTTACCATTCCTATAAAAATGGTGGATTTGATTTTTTTAATTTCCTATAGGTGTCTATAGCTGCTATAGTAGGTACACACATTATGAACTGAGTCGTCGGGCCATCAATGTCAATAGCAATAACAATATGCAACGTCTTGTTTATAACAATAATTTATTGTGTGATCGAATCAGGAATGAAGATATCCGCAAGAGAACCAAGGTTACCGACATAGCATTAAGAATCGCCAAACTAAAGTGGCAATGGGCAGGGCACATTGCTCACAGAACAGTTGACCGTTGGGGCCAAAATGTTCTGGAGTGATGTGGATGCGAAACGCACTTTACCGTTCATTATGGTGACACTTGGGTAGGCCTATGTCCAACAGTGGATGTCTCTCGGCGGAAATGATGATGATGAATGATTTATTGCCCGATGACTCAGTTCTTCACGTGGCCACTATTCCTACCTCTGTGGTGTCGTGCGTGGGGTCTCCAACAGTGCGGACGGGCTGCGTCTTCTTCTCCATTGGACTTGTCTCCATTTGTGCTTCAGAGTCTAAGAAAATAGATGAGATGCTATGTTTAGTACTGCTGATACTACCACGGGCTCTTAACGCGATCCTTATGACCTAAACGGAACTGTTCACCCTTTAGCCACCTGCGTCGGATTAGTCCGACGATTGTTTTCATGTCCTACTTACCAGGGTCGTGGGTTTGCGACCGGGTCTCGTTTAGCTCTTCTATGCCCATAGGTGACAGAAGAACTGACTAGAAGGAGTATTTGATCGTGGACACTGGTGAAACTAACGCGAGAGTGTTTGTCGGATATATCCGAAGTAATATAGTAGTAGTAGTAGTGAGTAGTTAGATGGTTAAAGAGACGGAACTACATAGGGTGTAAAGCTCTATCCCTCGTTTTTGCTTGCACGTCTGACATTTTAAAACACGTCATCACGTTTACAAGGGAGGTTCATTTCTCTCTTTCGTGGAGAAATCGTGAATGTAATGGTGCGTTCAGATCTGGCAAAGGCGCCACTCGCAAGCCTCACGCGACCCGCTTGCGTACTGTGCCCGTGCATTTGATGTTCGTGCGAAGAGCGCGGTGCAGGGGCTTCGTACGAACGAGCCGAGCGCCATTCGCAAGCGGGTCGCGTGAGGCTTGCGAGTGGCGCGTTTGCCAGATCTGGACACCATAAAGTTTTGGTCTAAAATTAAAAAAGAGATAGAAAATAGTACTAACTGGGTGTTGTGTAGTTGTAGTCGATCAGAGACTCGCCCGCCGTGCTGTCTGTCCGTGACCTCGTGCTATCCTGAGAACAGAATTAACCAAGTTTTAAATGAAGGCAGTCCACGATCAAGTGTATCGTCCCGAGTCCACCCTACTTTGGTAGAGTGATCTCTTAGATGAGACGATAATAATTATTCTCCTGCCGGCTTGCGTGATTATCGCATGAATATCAACGAGAAATCGTTTATTGTTTAAGTTTACCTAGCAGCGAATGTTTCTCGACGTTTTTGTTAACGTTCATAGATTTGTTATAGAATGATGTGGTAGAAGTGGCAGGACGATAATATCGCCTTGAGGTACTCATGGTTTCTTAGTCTATCTCTCTCCTCACCCCCTTTTTCTCCCTTCTCTGCCCCTCACCTCACTTCACCTTACCACCCACGTCTAGCTACACTACTGCTAAGAAGCATAGCTTCTTCGTCCGCGGACAGTAGTCCTAAATTGATTGACGTGGCCATGTGGGATATGTAAATCGCGCATACATCGAAGGACTGGAACAATTTGCAAGTTGCGGTCTTCCCGTCCGATTATAATTTGGGTGTCTTCATGGCTAGAGTGAATAGGCTCCTCAAAAAATAATGCCCATCACTATCAGCGATTGCATCACTGCTTACTATCAGATGGGATCGCAGTTAAGCGCTAGGTTATATTATTAGAAAACAAATATATGAATGATGACCGAAGCGAGTAGGTACACACTACTCGCTTCGGCAATCTTTCAAATGCTGTGGGATGTAAAATAATGACATCTTACCGATATAATGTTGAGCGTCCATTGCTGGCGCGGCTTGCCGGCCACTCGCGCCGTGCTCCCTTGCTGCGTCTGCGGAGACCAAACATTAGACCCTGGATGTACACAAGTCATGCCTAGCTTTACATCACACCTTTACACTACGAAGTGTTGGGAGTTACATTACGGCGAAGGAACTTCTTAAGTGAAACGCACTGTGCTGTCACATGATGAATAAGCCTTCTTCTCCGATCCATACAATGCGATACAGATTAAAATTTACTTAATCTTTAGTATTATGGGGCTGAGATTATCATATAATCTATAATATTTAGCTTTAAAATTGCAATTAATAAAATATATGTAATGAAATGACCTCCTTGGAAATGATATTTCATTAATTTAATTTTTAAGCTGTGAATACGGGGTGACGTATCATTCAATGACAGATGATGTTTAGATTATTTTGTGCATTTTATTGTTATAAAAACTTGTAGAGAGATAATTAAAGGGATATAATTGAGGAGGCGATATTAGTGAACTTTAAATGTCGTTTCTTTGTTTTCAGGTGAGATAAAAGTGTAATTTTAGTTAAACGATAATTGTTATACTGTAAAAGCATGTTGAATAAAACAAATCTTTGTTTTCAGAGAAACAATTTGTGGTTTATTTCGAAAATCCTCAATAAAATCCATTATAAAACGACATTTTTGTTAACTAAAAGAAGATGAACCGGCTGCAATTTGAGTTTACGATGATAGCTTCAAATGATGGCAAATCAAATGTATTAGCCATAACCTCAATATCTACAGAAGAAGGAAAATGTTATGTTTTACCTGATGAGCTGAAGCCGGTGATTCATCATACATATATTGTCAAAATGAATACTTTCTCAAAAATAAAAAATAGTATAAAGAAAAGGCATCAAAGTAGAAAAATATGGATAAAATTGGATGAAGATCTTAAGAAAACATATAGAGATGAGGAACGTAATATGCAATTTTTAGATCAATATTTAGAAGAAATGAGCACAAAACAACCTATAGACAAAAACGACAATTTTCAACATATCTTGGAAAAATTAATAGAAACTACTACAAAGAAAGAAAATCAACATAACCTAAAACATATTTCAGAGAAATTTATTATTGAAAAATTCACAAGCAAGAACCCTAATGCAATGCAATGGATTGAGAATTTTGAAAAGGAGTGTGAGCGCTTTAATATATCAAAAGATGAAACAAAAATAGATATATTGAGATTATTTTTAGAAAAATCTTGTTTGGATTGGTATAGCTCGATGGCCATAAAACTAACAATAAAGGCTGAATGGAATGAATGGAAAGACAAATTTTTAGAAACTTTAAAAAACCGAGGATGGGACATAGTTACATATGCTCTCGCATTTAGATATAAAGAAGGACTACTAATTGATTACGCTATTAGAAAAGAAAGGCTTATGCTAGACATAAACAAATCGATAGACTCCAAAACAATGATAGATCTTATTGCAACAGGTTTACCTGGGTTTATCTTAAATAGGTTAAACAGAGATGAACTCAATGACACTACTGATTTGTTCAATGAGATAAGAAAATATGAAGGTATGATGTACAAGAAAAACTCAAGTACAATAAAGAGTCGTACATTCCTTTATAAAAATAAAACTAATGAGAAGAAGCCATGTAACACTTGTGTATCTTTGGACAAAGGAATTAGATATCATCCGGAAGAGTCATGTTGGTTCAAGAAAAATAAAAATGAATCTGAAAAAGTTTTTAAACCCAGAAATGTAAATAACAACTCTATTATTGAAGTAGATATAAATACTGAGAAAAAAAACGAGTAAGTACACCATTAATCAAAATCAAGCTCTTATTAGAAAATAAACTAGAAGTGAGCGGCATTTATGATTCAGGCTCACAGATCTCTTTAATAAATTCAAGACTGATTAAAATAAAAGAAAAAAAGGACAATGAGAATATAGCATATATGAAAACGGTTAATGGTGTGAAAAAAACAGATGGCTTGATAACAATAAAAATAAAAATATTTGATTTAGAAGAAGAAGTGGATGTATACATAGTAGAAAATGAATATTTTGATGATTTTATAATCGGATTGGATATGATAAAGAAATTCAAACTAACCCAAAACGAGGACTTGCGGATAGAACAAAAGATAAGAACAAATAAAATAGATGAAATGTCTAAAGATAACAGAAATGAAGAAAAGAATATAAAAACATTAGCAATAAATTTTAATGAACACATAGAAACAGAAGAGTTTGTAAGTATGACAGACCATTTAGATAATGAAAAGAAAATTGAGATCGAGAAAATAATAAAGGAATATAAAACAATTTTTGCAAAGGACAAGTATGATATAGGAACAGTTAGAGATTATGAAGCTCACATAGATTTACTAGTAAATAGATACTGTAGTAAAAGACCATACAGATGTACAATAGAAGATAAATTAGAAATTGAAGAGCAAATATCCATGTTACTAAAGAATAATTTAATAGAAGAATCCTACAGTCCTTTCGCTGCTCCAGTGACTTGGCATTAAAAAAGGGTGAAAATAGGAAATCCCGCTTGTGTATAGATTTCAGGGAACTAAATAAAATTGTTGTTCCACAAGCTCAACCTTTTCCGTTAATAGATGATTTGATTGTTAAAATTAGAAATTGTAAGTATTTTACTACACTGGATATAAACTCAGCATTCTGGGCGATACCATTACGGGTGGAAGATAGATATAAAACAGGATTTGTCACACAAGATGGCCACTTCCAGTGGACCTGCCTTCCCTTTGGTTTGAAAACATCACCAGCAATTTTCCAGAGAATTTTAAGCAATATTCTAAGAAAGCACAATCTCACAGGATACTCCGTAAACTATATTGATGATATTCTGATATACTCGAACACCTTTGAAGAACATATAAAACACATAAGAAATGTATTAGAGGCAATAATACAAGAAGGCTTTAGATTGAAGTTTACGAAATGTAACTTTGCTTCAGACTCAGTAAAGTACCTCGGCCATGTAATTCAGAACAATTCGGTAAGACCACTAAAAGACAATTTGATCTCGATAAGACATTTTCCAACTCCTAAGACACAAAAGAATATCAGACAATTTTTGGGAAAAATTAACTTCTACCATGAATACATACCAAGAAGTGCAATTATTTTAGACCCATTACATAATTTATTAAAAAAAAAATGAAAAGTTTGTATGGTCAGAGAAGTGTGAAGAATCATTTAATCAAATAAAAAGATATTTATGTTCTCAACCTGTGTTGGAAATATTCGACAAAGACTTACCAATAAAAATCTGAGGGTATCGGGGCAATATTAAAACAGACTCAACTAGACGGTAAAGACAAACCGGTGGCATATTTTTCAAAAAAACTAAACGAATCTCAAAAACGAAAAAAGGCCATATATTTGGAATGTATTGCTATGAAAGAAGCAGTTAAATACTGGCAACACTGGCTAATTGGAAAACATTTCACTATTTACTCAGACCACAAACCTCTAGAGAACATGAATATTAAATGCAGGACAGATGAAGAATTGGGTGACCTCACATATTACCTATCTCAATATGACTTTACAGTAAAATATATACCTGGTAAAGAAAATATAGAAGCAGACTGTTTGAGCCGAAACCCTGTATTAGAATCAGAAGATAACAAGGAGGAACTATTAAAAATAGTTAATTTAATACAAATAAAAGATACAGCTGAAGACCAAGAAAAAAATGAAACAATTGGGGGATGTACTGCTCGCGTCCGTAGGATTTACTTATTTCTGACCACCCTACACGTGTCCCCTGGGTAGTGCTAAACGAGCAGTAAATGCGGTGGTAGGCCATAGCATCGGCTGCCGGCTTAAAAGTTACCACCCACCAGGCAAAGCCATGCCGCCAAGCGATTTGTCGTGTTCCGGCGTGATGACTGGTGAAGCCGTATGGTGGAAGATGGGTCTGAGCAGTTGTGTTGCGTTGTATAACGGGTGTGATGCGCCAGCTCTTGTTGTGTCGGACGTTTGATCACGGAGGGTAGCGGGATCCGAAGCACGGTTCTCCGCTGGCCGACCGTAGATAGTTGGGGGCCCAAGTAGTGTGCCAGCCACACATGAAAGGCTGCCCCGCCATCTGCGAAAAATCCCAGGGTGGCCCCATCGTGCCGGTTGGCGACCGGGCGAGAGGACCCGATGGCGATCCCTGGGGGGGTTCGGGCGTCCCCGCAGTCTCCAGATCAAACTTCCAATGGCCCAGCAACTCTGGTCGTGTTGCTGGTTTTGCATCGCATCACCTCGCTCAACTGCCATTTTCCACCTAGTCTATTCACTCATAAAACCAACATGAAAGGTACTAAAAAGAAAAGTAAGTGTGTACAGCGGATGCACGTCCTCTTACTCCAAGTGCACCTCTCGAACATCCGAGGACTGCACTCCAATCTCATTGCGGTCCACCACCATCTTGAGACTGAGAAGCCCCACTTGCTTTTCTTGACGGAGACGCAGATCAGATGTCCGTTAGATGCGGCGTATCTCGACTACCCGGGATACTCCTTGGAGCATCATTTCCTGCAGCGTGCCGGGGTCTGTGTGTACGTCCGCAATGACATCTGCTGCCAGCGTCTCTGTCACCTTGAGGATATTTAATAATTTACCTAATTTCTCGACGTTGTGGTTGCTGGTGGACACCGGTGTGGACAAAATTGTCTATACCTGTGTCTACCGATCGCACAGCGGTGTCCAGGAGACGACTCAATTGTTTGGCCACCTCAGTGAGGCCGCCGATAAGGCTCTACATCGGTACCCCGATGCGCAGTTTGTCGCTCTGGGGGATTTTAACGCCTGTCACCAAGGCTGGCTTTTCCCGTACCAGAAGACCGACCACGCTGGGAGAGAAGCGCGAAACTTTGCGTTATCTATGGGCCTCTCCCAGATGGTAAAGCAAGCGACTAGGGTGCCTGATGTGGTGAGTCATACTGCCAATTGTCTGGACCTTCTGCTGACCACCGATCCGGACAGATGTATCGTAACAGTTTCCTCACCACTTGGAACTTCAGATCACTGTCTGGTGAAGTCTGTATCGTCCTTCTCCCCACCTGACTGCGACTCACGCGGTGAACGGCGAATGTGGCGTTACAGGTCAGCAGATTGGGATGAGATGCGGCATTTCTTTGCGTCTTATCCTTGGCAGCAGGTCTGCTTCTCTTCCGAGAATCCGTCGAGTTGTGCAGACGCTATATCCGATGTGATACGTCAAGCTATGGAGTATTTCATCCCTTATCGTGACGTACCCACCGGTGGCTCAGCTCGCCCATGGTTCAACGCCGATTGCGTTGAAGCTGAACAGCGTAAGCATTCGGCGTATCTTGCCTGGGTTGAGGCTCGTGACTGCAAAGCTCCGGATCTGAGCTCAAAGAAGAGAATCTTCAACCTTGCTGCTAAGTCCTACAAGAAGGCATTAAGGAAGGCTCGCTTCGACCGCATCACCCATATTGGCACAAAACTCTCTGCTCAGCCGTCCGGCAGCAGAGCATTCTGGTCCCTCGCCAAGTCGGTCGAAGCGAACTTCTGTCGGCCCTCACTGCCTCCGCTGGCTAAACCTGATGGAACACTGGCTCATACGGCGAGAGAGAAAGCAGATCTCTTTGCATCTCTCTTCGCCCATAATTCTCGTCTTGATACTGGCAGTGCTACTCCACCGACTCTACCTCACTGCGACACTTCGATGCCCGAGGTTCGCATAAGGAACAAAGAAGTTCTGAGAGCACTGTGTCATCTAGACGTGAACAAAGCTAGTGGACCAGATGGTATACCTGCCATTGTTCTCAAGGCTTGTGCGCCTGAGTTGTCTCCTGTATTGACACGCTTGTATCGCCTCTCATTTAGGACTGGTTTAGTGCCCAAGTCCTGGAAGCTTGCCAACGTGCAACCCGTGCCCAAAAAGGGCAGTCGTGCCGATCCCGCCAACTATCGGCCGATTTCAATAACCTCCATACTATGCAAGATTATGGAGCGTGTATTGAACTCGCGCCTCATGGCATACCTGGAAGGTAACGATCTCCTCAGTGACCGACAGTACGGATTTCGTCGCAAACGGTCTACTGGGGACCTACTAGTGTATGCCACCCACTTGTGGGGCGAGACCCTCGAGAGGAATGGGGAAGCGATTGCCGTTTCCTTAGACGTCTCGAAGGCCTTCGACAGGGTATGGCACGCTAGCCTTTTGAGTAAGCTTCCAGCGTACGGCATTTCCCCTGGTCTGATTAACTGGGTAAAAGACTTCCTGAGTGAACGGTCTCTCCGAGTTGTTGTCGATGGATGCTCATCAGAACCCATGACGACTAATGCCGGGGTTCCTCAGGGGTCTGTTCTCTCTGCAACTCTATTCCTACTGCATATCAACGATCTGCTGATGCCCGGTATCTATGGGTATGCAGATGATAGCACAGTTGTAGAGAGATACCTGCCTAGTGCTCGGGCTAGTAAGGAGCTAATCCGGTCCGAAAGAGAGGCTATGGTAGAGCGTATAAATATCTCACTTCAGGCAGTCTCCAAGTGGGGTAAAGCCAATGTGGTGGGATTTAACGCCTCCAAAACGCAAGCGTGTCTGTTCACCGCTAAAAGGAGCCCGTTCACCTTGGCTCCTACTTTTCAGAATTTATCCCTGGAGTACACCGACCGCCTTCAGCTCTTGGGGGTTGAAATTCCCTCGGACCTTAACTTTGGGCGGTTCATTGAGTCCAAAGCCAAGGTAGCTGCTAGGAAACTAGGCGTTCTTGCAAAGGTCCGGCGGTACTTCACACCGGGACAGCTTCTAATGCTATACAAAGCACAAGTCCGTTCGTGTATGGAGTACTGCAGCCACATATGGGCTGGTGCTGCAAAATGCCACCTGGCAGCTTTGGACTCTGTGGAAAGGCGTGCGAAGAGACTAATTGGCGATCCAGATCTGGTTGAGTCCAATCTACAGAGTCTTGAGCATAGGCGAAGGGTAGCCAGCCTTTCGGTGTTTTACAGGATGCACTTTGGAGAGTGTGCGCAGGAATTACATGACTTAATTCCACCATCTCACTTCTACCATCGGACAAGCCGACGAACGGCGAGTATCCACCCTAATGTTGTTGAAACCTCTACGATCCGGACCAAGCGTTTCGCTTCGTCGTTTATACCACGTACATCGAGGGACTGGAACAATTTGCCTGCTGCGGTCTTCCCGTCTGATTATAATTTAGGTGTCTTTAAGGCAAGAGTGAATAGGCTCTTAATAAACTAGTGCGCCTCACCATCAACGATTGCATCACTGCTTACCATCAGGTGGGATCGCAGTCAAGCACTAGTTTATAAAAATTATAAAAAAAAAAAAAAACAATAAAAGAAAAGAAACAAAATCTACTACATAAAAATAAAATCTATTATAAAAAAAATAAAGAAACTAGAAAAGATTATACTCACAGAAGAATTTAGTAAAAAAATTATAAAAAAGGTGCATGAAGATTTATGCCATATTGGAATCAGACAATTACAGAAAAAAATAAGTCCACTATATACAGCTAAAAACCTAACAAAAAATATCATAAATATTTGTAAAACATGCGAAATATGCATAAAAAATAAATCAAGATGTCAAGGAAAATTTGGGTTAATGTCACAACTGGGACCAGCAACAAAACCATTTGAGATAATGTCAATGGATACTATAGGTGGCTTTGGAGGATCTAGGTCAACAAAAAAATACTTACACCTTTTAGTAGACCACTACACAAGATATGCGTTTATTGTGACTTCAAAAACACAGAACGCAAGTGACTTTATAAAACTAACAAAGAAAGTACTCGAGACAGATGAGATTGGAATAATTCTGACAGACCAATATCCAGGCATCAATTCAAAAGAATTTAAACAGTATTTGCAGGAGAATAACATCAAACTAATATTTACAGCTGTGAATACGCCATTTTCGAACGGCTTGAACGAAAGATTAAACCAAACAATAGTAAATAAAATAAGATGTAAAATAAATGAGAAAAATAATAAGAGAACATGGACAACAGTAGCAAGAGAATGTGTACAGAAATATAATGAAACAGACCATTCTGTTACAGGTTTTGCACCAAAATATTTACTGGATGGTACAAATGTCAGTATTTTACCAAATGAAATTAAAACAATAGAAAAGGAAGACAAGTGGATTGCTGATAGAAGATTAGCATTAGGGAATACAATAAAATCTCACAAGTACAACAAGAAAATATTTGATAGAAATAGGAAAATACAAGAGTTCGAGATAGGAGACAGTGTATATGTAGAAAATGGAAATAGACTGAACAGGAAAAAATTAGACGAATTAAAAATAGGCCCTTTCAAGATAATAGAGAAAATATCGAACTCCATTTATAAGATTGACACTGGCAACAGAAAAACAGAATCAACTTTATTCCACATAACAAAATTACAACCTGTTACGACAGAAGATGAAGTAGAAGAAAACGAATAGGTATAAAGATAACTTGCAGGTGCATTGTTTGTATTATATTATTTAGAATTTTCGTTCCTATGGGGGGGAGATGTAATGAAATGACCTCCTTGGAAATGACATTTCATTAATTTAATTTTTAAGCTGTGAATACGGGGTGACGTATCATTCAATGACAGATGATGTTTAGATTATTTTGTGCATTTTATTGTTATAAAAACTTGTAGAGAGATAATTAAAGGGATATAATTGAGGAGGCGATATTAGTGAACTTTAAATGTCGTTTCTTTGTTTTCAGGTGAGATAAAAGTGTAATTTTAGTTAAACGATAATTGTTATACTGTAAAAGCATGTTGAATAAAACAAATCTTTGTTTTCAGAGAAACAATTTGTGGTTTATTTCGAAAATCCTCAATAAAATCCATTATATATATAGGCAAGTTATAAAGAGTAGGTTACCTCAATCTCTTTTCCCAATTTCTTTCTTAATTCAGCGTTGAAATTCTCCGCAAAATTGTCTGTACTGAAGTATCTGTAATAGATGGGGAAAAAAACGTTATATCTCATACGATGGTCATACGTTGACAACTCGTAACCCACATTTTTTCGCAAAATTAGTTAAGCACATCAAAAATTTTTAAATTAAGCGCCAAATCTTCCTATTGATAACTCGTAATAAACAAAAAATGTCACTCGAACAATTTATTCTACAGTTGACAACCCACAAAGAAAAAGTATCAACCTGAGCTCACTAGTGCGCGAGTTACAAGGTGTCAACGAAAAATGCAGTTCGCAATAACAGAATAAGATTAAGCTAGTATAGGTACTAAACAAAAATCGGAACAGCAATAAAAATATCATCAGCTGAGGAAAAACAATTAAATAAGAGGCAGATGAAGGAAAATGTGTTGTCTTAGACATCTTGTATATTCTGTGAAAGTATGTCCTTTTTTTTTTCGATGTGAAAAATCATCTTATGACAACCCCCGCTCTTGGGCGGAGCGGGAGATAGTGTCAGACTCTTACTGATTAGAAAACCCATCCCGTTCCTTCAAGCCTTCATACCGGGGCTCGAGCGCCCTTTCGGATAACCCTGGCGTGAAAGTATGTCCTCATGAGTCTCATGTGTATGTACTCAGACAGGGTCAGGCATCAGTTTTTGTTAGATGCATATTAGATTAGCTTTATGAAATTATTTCCAATTCTGAAGGTGAATTTGTAACAAAACCTATCATTACACAGTAACGGTTGTGCACCTATCAAAATAGAATGCAGTATTAGTAGCTAAATGCTCTAGCCAACTTTGCTGCTGTGGTTCAATGTGGTTATTTACCACTAATGTCTAGAACCTGAGCATAAGCAGATGAAAGTGGATAGCACCATGCTGCCATCGAACGTGGCATAAAAAAAAATGACGCTATTTATGTTCCATCTATCACCAATATGCAGACATAACTTGGAAATCACGATAAGATCCATATGACGTCAAATTTTAATAAAATCCAAAAGTGATGCGTCATGAAAGTATCAGGCCTGAAAAGAAAAAAGGAGATCCTGTTGTCACAGATCTTGAAAGTTTTATTGTACAAACCAGATAGCAACAAAACTATTCTTTGTTGTCAAGCAGGCCAAGAAATCTTGGATCCTTCTCCTGCGGATATCTTCATTTCCGATGTAATCACGCAAGGAAACTTTAAGCATAATCCTTTCCATTGCCCTTTGTTTGACTTTAAAACTTCTGATGAAGCACATTGTCACTGGCAACACACACAGTCATAGACTTTTGTCTTGAGACACTGGTATATTGGACAAGAAGACACCACGCAGTTTCCCAAGAGTTGCCCAGCCGAGTCGGATTAGACGATTGACCTCTTTCTAGAAGTTGGACCTACCTAACTGAACAGTCTGTCTCAGGTAGACGTAGTGCAAAACTTCGAGTGTAGAGTCTCCGATCTTGATAGGAGTGGGTGCTACATGGATGTTTACCATGACTTTGGTTTCGTCCATGTTCATTTTATATCCCACTCTTTCAGAAGCTCTACTGAGGTCACCGAGCATTATACTGAGCTCCTCCGTAGGCCTTTCACAACCGATGACCTGGTGAGGGTTGTGGAAATCCGAGGGATGCGAGACGGACATGATTGGCCGTTATTGCGACACTTGGGGGAGGCTTATGTCCAAGAGTGAACGACTTTTGGTTGAAATAATGATGATGATGAGGCCAAGAAATATTAATTTCCCGGTAACAGCCTACGAGCAACTTTTTAAGAACTCGCATAAACTTTATAAAATTTTAATGACTTGCAAGTTCCTAAAACTGTAATACCTACTGATTATCACTCTTATTTACGATAATTAGTCGCAAATTTAATTGTTTCAATTTAATAAAATAGTGTTTATTTAAATTGACAACTCGCAAGTGTACGTTGACTGCTCGTAACTCGTCAGAAGTGAGGATTTTTTAATATTGTTTACTCGCAACTGTTTTTATATTGAATAATTAATAAAAAACCTATGTGGGTATTTCATTTTTTTAAGTTATATCAATAGATAACTTGATTTTCTACCAACTACTTTTTTATTTCATTTTTTTTAAATTTATTTTCGAAATTATACAGTTTTTTCCCTATCCTGTAAAATTCTATACATTACAGTTACGTGCTGTCAACCTATGACCATCGAATTTATTTTTTATGCTATACAGGTAAATGTAAACCTAGAGCTCTACAATGACGTTTTAAAACCGTTAATTCTGACGTGAGAAAGAGACGGAACTATACGAGACGAATAGCAGTATCCTTTTCTCACAATGTAGTTTTTTTTTCTTTCCGTTCAGTCCGGTACCAAAGTTCACATCTACACTTAAAATATAATAAAGAGGTGAAGTTAGTTTTTTGTTTTGTTTTTTTTTTGTTTGTAGGAGGTAATCTCTGGAAGTATGGTCCGATTGCAAAAAAAAATTTCACCGATAGAAAGTTGCTTTATTACTGAGTGATATAGGCTATATTTTATGTACGCGGGCGAAGTCGCGAGCAAAAGCTAGTGTTTTATAAATGCAGGATAGTTTTTTTTTTGTTTGAGACTCACGTTTGACTACTATCGGATCTCAACTGATGGTAAGCGATGACGAGCTTGATCAGGAGTGACCTATTATCTCCTTTTATTTATTAAAACTTTATGCAGTAGTAACAAACACTGTACAAAGGTGGATTTAATGCCTTTTCAATTTTTTAATAACTGATAGGCCGTTTGACTACTTTCTCACCTGATGGTAAGCGATGCTGTGATCGACGATGGAGCCCGCTTGCCTTGAAGTAACCTATTCATACTTGATTTAAACTTAAAGGCCTTCAGGTTGAAGCTATCAGGAAGCATAGACTCTGGCACAAAAAAGTTTATATCAAAAATCGTACTTGTGTCTAAGTAGCGCCTGCGCGGCGGGCCTGGCCCTGGGCTCAGTGCGCAGACACGCGGCCAGCAGGTCCCGCGCCGCGCCCGCGCCCGGGAGAGCCGTGCGCGTGCCGCCACCCGCGCCCGCCAGCGCCGCGCCTCCAGCCAGTCGGGACACTACCTGCTGGTGGCGCGGAGCCAGCTTGCCTGTAGGATGAAGTAAGGAACATGGTCATTCATCATCATCTTCCTGCCCTTATTCCGTGATACTAGTCTTTTTACTTCCATTCTATCCTGTCACGCGTATCACACTAATCGCCTCACACACAATTCATTATTTCTTTCCTTCACTATCCATTCACATTGATTTACATAACTCTTTAGGTCACATGGCCAAATATTAAATGAGATGGTAGGCAGCCTCGTGGACAGGTGACGTGATTGGGTCATACAGACGCTGATGAGGATCATCTTCCTTCACGCACCTCATGTACCATAAGCACCATTTTAGCAGCTCAGTAGTACACTCTCTCCTGCTCCGCCCAAGAGCGGAGAATGTCATTGGATGATCTTCCAAAAGAAAAAAAAAGTGGTACGCCTAGGTAACTAAGCTAAATGATATAATCAGAATCTCGGCTCTAAAAAAATGGCCAGAGGAGATCGACAGAGCAGTCAAATTCAAAATAATAATCTAAATCGAGTAACAATTAATACGATAATCATAATTGCCAGAGAACGCAAAGAAAATTTCACAGGTCTCTTTTTAGACTTTTCCTAGTACTTACCAGCCTCACACAAGCATGATTTCATCTATCTCAAATCTAAAAAAACACTATAGGCACTCGTATGTATACAGTAAAGCTACAATGTCAAACTGACCGACAATCTTAATGATGAGTGCCAGCTGGTCGATGTCGGAGTCTCCGGGGAACAGCGGGTCTCCAGTCAGCATCTCCGCGAACAGACACCCGATCGCCCAAATGTCCACCTCGGGACCGTACCTGAAACGAGAGCAAATACCATTAGCATGAAAATTGTAGGTACCCAAAAAGATCAAAGGCACAATATAACTGAACTAGGCCATAGATTGGGGTTTGTAGTTATTGCCGCTTCCAAAACTTCTTGTATGAGTTCGAAGCAAGATGTATGTATGCATGTACACAAGGAGTAAGGTACAAGTCTCCGCAACTTTGAGGGCTAGCTCAGTAGACGAAACTGAACAACCTTCCACAAGACCTTTGTTCAGGAAACGAAAATAAAAACGGCCTCTTCATACAAAATTCAAAATTATGGACTCGATTGACAGTTTGTATGGAGAGGCCGATTTTCTCTGACTTATCCACTCACAGCCGAAACTACTGGAATCGTGTTTTTCATAAGGTTTCCTTTTATGATGTAGACGAATAGGATTTTTGATAATTCATATTTTAAAGGGAACAGATGAAAAGGGGGAAAATTAATTACCTAGCTCCATTTCCATCTGTGGCATGCAAAGCTCTGGTGCTGAAGTATCACTAACTTCAGAAATCAGAACTTTATTTTCAAATAGACCAATAACAAGCATTTTTGAGTTGTCAAAATGTCGGTCATTCAAAAAAAAGTGAAGCTAAGTTGCACTTCTCAAAATACATCCCTGGCGTGTTTTATACCTATACCTCATCAGCTTCTACTGACCTGTGCTCAGCGACGAGTAGCTCGGGCGCGCGGTACCACCTCGTGGCGACGTACTCGGTGTAGGGCTCTCCGGGCGCTGCCAGTGCGCGCGCGAACCCCAGGTCACACAGCTTCACGATACCCGCGTTCGATACCAGCACGTTCTCTGGTTTCACGTCGCGGTGTATTATCTGTTGAACCATTGGAGCTTTTACACTAACTGAAGAAAAATAGAAATACTTTTATTCGGAACAGACAGTACAAATAAAAAAGAACAAAAGTACGCGTTGGGCGTGCCCGTACTGAAAGTGGTGGGCCAGACTGGCAGCGCGGTGTAGGGAGCGGAAACTCGCGCGTTTTTCCTGTCCGCCATCGAGCTATCATAACAACGCATGCGGTTAGTTCGAACTGGTTTGAGATGCCCGCTCCCGCGCAGTTGCCGCTCGCCACCCGCGCTGCTTCCCACGCTCACGTGCTCACTATGGGCACTTCAAACAAACGCGAGCCACCCGTGTTTGCAGTCTGATCAAACACAACGGTGACCACCTCAGCATTGGCAGGGCGTCAAGCACCTAGCGCTGGTTTTCAGTAGGCAACTGCTCATGTTTTTGGATGTTTTATGATCATTCGATCAAAATGCTGATAGGCAAATCTTAATAAAATACAGACGCAGCAGACTCGACGAGTCTATCAGATTTTGATATTTGGAACCTCAGTGATTCGGCTAGAAACCAATAGTTTAATACTGGACATGAACCTTTCAATCAATAATAAAGCGATCAATCTTCAATGGTAGACAAGTTCTAGCATTTTTATACAATCAAAAAGGTCAATTTATAGATATGTACTCACAGAATTCTGGTGACAGTAGTCAATGCCCTTAAGGAGTTGGTACAAATGTTTCTTGGCGGTGTCCTCTCCCAGTCCTCCGGGGGCGGCCTCCAGCTCGTCCAACAGTGTGTGGTCCAAGTATTCGAACACCAGGTAGAATCGCCGCTTGCGACGGAACACCTCGATCATGTTCACCAAGTGGTCGTGGCGGAGTTTCTGAAAATTATATGGTATTTATTGGAAGTAAACGACAACCCATGGCTCTATCAACTGAAACAGTTCTATGGCCTACTGGTGGCGTTTTTTGTATCTGTGTTTATACTTGCTTAGCTTTGTATTGTAAAATCATCGTATCTTGTACTTCGCAAGATTAAAACAGTTACTAATTCTGAGTGATCTTTTACATCAGTATTACGATGATGCATATTGGCAGTCGGAGGGATAAAAACGTATTTGGCAGCAAATGATCATCATTTCCGTTGCGACGTATTTCACCTTGAGCATACGTATCTCCCGGAGCGCCATCTTCCTGACGGCGGCATCCTCCTCGGTCTCCAGGAACTTCTTGATGGCGACGAGCTGGCCGGTGTCGCGGCGCCGGCACTTTAGCACCACGCCGTACGAACCTTCGCCAACCTGGACAAAGCAAATGATAGAACTTATCGAAAGAAGGCAATCATAATAAGGCAATCATAATCCAAAAAATAAAGTATCAGAGATTGCATCACTGCTTTACTATCTGGTGGGATCGCAGTCAAGCACTAGTTTATATCAATAAAAAAAAGTAAAATTATAATTTAAAATAAAAATAAAAAAATTAAACATAAATTACATGTTAGCTGATATTACAAAACGCTGAATAAAATAATCGTGGTGACATATCTGGTCATGTGATATCTACCAATTTGTACGGGTTGAGAAGAGGCTGGATGACCCAGCCGTGGCATGACTGACAACTTTAAAAAAAATATTTTTTTATTGATATGTATAATTGTGCTTTTGATTGCTAACCCACCTGATGTAAAGCAGTGATGCAATCGTCCACTTCTACACACTCTATTTTTTAATGTTTTTTTTTTTTAGTTTTTTATTTAGCATGATTTAAAGGTTTCCATAGAGTTTCTTGCACATTTTTTTTCATAGAGATCTACGCTTTGGGATATGCAATTGGCATAAGTGCCTGTGAATGGTACCTATATTTGAAATAAATGCTTGATTCCGCTTCTTAATGTTACCTTTTTGTCGTACTACAACTACCGAAATGTCCACAAATTCTATAGAAAATGAGAAATGCCGTAATAAATTTCGCAGACGTATCAACGAAAGCATTAATCAAAGCCTATTTTTAGAACTAATGTTAGGTTCCCAAAATAGAAATGCCAATATATGTATCTAGTAACCAAATTAATATAGTTGCAAGTATTTCGGGCAGTTACAAACTAGCGAGGCATTCTTATAACTTGGGCCTGACACCGGCTGTTACTGACGTAGGTAAATGTTTGGATCACTTCTTTACTCAGAAATATTTACCGAATGTTGGTATATTAACTTTAGCAACTTTCAAATCTAATAAGTAAACTAGTTTCTCAAGTTAACCTTTATTAAATTTTGTTTTCTAATAATAATTTAATTTAGTAGATATTAATTATATCTAATTATTTTGTAAATTAGTTTAGATCAGTTTGTACATTGAAATTAGTTAATTCATTAAATCACAAGCGAGCCGGCGTTCGCTTTCTCATTGTCTGCTGTGTCTCTAAAAGTGCTAAATAATGTCAATGAATACATTTTAATCTGTTATTAGTAGTTTGCTCACGATGTTTTCCTTCACCGTTTTGAGAGCTTTGGTGATTTAATAAATTACTTTAATTATTAATAATGCGTTTGGGTTTCAACCAACGACGTAGAATCGTAAGTCAGGGCCGATACCACTGGGCCACCACACCACTGCTCACTGTCGCTATCAAGCGGACACAAATCAAATATTAAAAAATATCATCAACTAGCTACTGCTAGCGGCTTCGCCCACGTGAAACTACATTTCTCCATACAAACTGTGGAACCCCGTTTTATCCCCTTAGAAGGTAAATTTTGGATAATCCTCTGTTAGTTCTAGCTCGCCTACGTTCTAAGAGGAAATCTTGTACAAAATTGCACACTACAAGCCCCAGTGGTCTCGGCTGTGCGTTGATATATTCAGTCAGTCAGTTTATCCTTTATACAAGGTTATTTGTAAAACGCTAAAAAACATAATTCATTTATCAAAAACAGACCTTCAAGATTTCGTTGTTCTATCTAACACATTTCAACTCTGTATTTTGCTATATCTACCTACTACGCTCCCCTCCGCTATTGTACTATCGCTGATATAGATTTTGTAATATTTAGAACGTTCAATTTAAATATTTCTATTTTTGTATGAAAATCTGATGAACTAAATTATGATATTTTTTTAAAAGTCACAGAACAAAAGTTGCTGTAACTGGTATAAACTAGTGCTTGACTGTGATCCCACGTGATGGTAAGCAGTGATGCAATCGTTGATGGTGAGGCGCACTAGTTTATTAAGAGCCTATTCACTCTTGCCTTAAAGACACCTAAATTATAATCAGACGGGAAGACCGCAGCAGGCAAATTGTTCCAATCCCTCGATGTACGCGGTATAAACGATGAGGCGAAACGCTTGGTCCGGACCGTAGAGGTTTCAACAACATTAGGGTGGATACTCGCCGTTCGTCGGCTTGTCCGATGGTAGAAGTGAGATGGTGGAATCAAGTCATGTAATTCCTGCGCACACTCTCTAAAGTGCATCCTGTAATACCAAAGTCCTGAGAGGTTGCCATTGTTTTACAAATAGCTCTGTATATAGATAAAGCTGTGTATGGGCTTCTACTGTTCTAGGACGTGTCACCACTACCACCACTAGTTATACAACTAGCATGTGTATTGGTGTTGTAGACTCACCACCGCCAACTGCTCGTACTTGTCCATGCCGCGGCTGCTAGGCGTCGACGGCGACAGCGTGGAACAACGATCCATTCTGACCAACATCCTCACACAGCGCAGGCATGTTAACAATTACACAGGAAACCACTGGAACAAGAATTATACACAACTGTATATAGGACAAATAAACATAAGTGTGCTGAATGCGAGCTGTTTTTACGTTAACGCGATCGAAACGTTTACCAGGTTTGCTCTCTGATTGGTTAAGAACTTGGAGCGGGCCAATCAGAGCACCGAACTTCATAAACGAATCGATCGCGTTAACGTAAAACAAAGTTGTACAAGGCACTCCAACGGCAAAGATCTTAGTTATTACCAATACGTCGCGAGTGTAAATTAAATTATGGAACGGACTTTTTCACGCTCCAGCCCGGATCCCGGGGGGGATTCCGACCCCGATTTTCAACCACCGTAAGCGTGGGCAATAGATTCGACGTTCGGACGCCAGTAACCGCCCGGACCTAGCCCGAGTCATCGACGGCGCGTAGTGCTCCACGCGCGTCTCAAAGACATGTCAGCAAACCGTAGGGGCTTAGCAGGGCCGAAGCCTACAGTGCGGCTTCCGATTGGAAAACCCTGGAACGCAAGGCATAGAAGGAACATAGAAGTGGCTTATAATCAGTAAAAGCTTCTTCACCCTAGAGCAGAATACCATTGGATGATATTCCACCAAAGAATGTTGCGGATGGATAAAATCCATCATAATCAGCTGTTTTACATAAGCGCTAGTGATTTAAGAAAACAGTTCCGTTATGTTAAACCTCTGAACAGCATTCAACTGTATTGTCATCGCGCTACGTTTAACAAAATTGCTACCCAGGCCACGCTAAGACGTCACGCAGAATATGAATGATGTATCTGTAGTTACGTTTTACACAACGCCTACTACTATCTATAGGTCATTGAACTCGCTCAGCTGACGTTTTCTTAAAGAAATGAATTTCGTACATGCGTAAATTAATACGAGTTTTGAAAAAAAAGGTACTTTATTTTTTAATTTTGTTTTTACAAATCGATAGTGTTTCATGTACCGGATTAAAACGATTAAAATTTAGCGGTGTAGATATATTATACTTATGTACAAATATTCATAATTATGTACAAAGAGAATTCTACGTATTCTCAACTACAGTCAACATATTAATCCAATTTCCGCAAAGAAACTTTGTAGGGCAGCTTGTTCAATAATTCATGGAGGCCGGCTATAAAGCATGGTTCGACAGAACAGTTCCGACTAATAACTAATAATTGCGGTACACAGAAGACAGTTTTAGAAAATAACAGGGCTGCCATGTTCAATCGGGATGTCATTGCTTAGAAATTAATGTAAGATTTGGTACAAGTTTCAAGTGGTAGCGGGTTCATAAATTCGCTCTTGTTTACTTTTGTATTGAATACAACGAGTGGGTATTTATACAGGGTTTAAAGGACATTTTTCCCCAAATTTTAAGGGCTTGAAGTAGATGAAACTGAATAACCTTCCACAAAGTTTGTGGAAGGTTATTCAGTTTCATCTACTGAGCAAGCTCTTAAAGTTTGCGGCAACCTGTCTTTTACACTCTGTGTTTTATTTTAGAAGGGATTTTTTACGTTGGTTTTGTTCGAGTGAATAGTTTTGTATCACTAGTGAAGAAAGTTTGTCGTTGGGTTCGAGGGAGAATTTTTGTTTACTACGCACTACTGAGTTTCAAAATATGCAAAGACATAGCGCCGAGGTGTCATCCAAATTCGTTCGTCTATTAAGGTTTGAAAAAGTAACTAATATACAAACACGAGTTACGTTCGCATTTAAAATATTAGCATGTATGGTTGAATTTTTACCTTGTTATTATTATTTAGATGCAAAAATAATAGCATCGTGATCGAAAAATAAAGAAAGATCACTGCTTTTGAGTACGATTGATAGATAGAATAGAATTGATTAGATTTGTTAATTGTAGGTAATTACATCTAAATAGAAATACAATCCTGATGATCATCTTTCAGATTTATTTTATTGTTTCATGAAATCATTTTACAAAGTAAATTTAATTCATAAACATCAAAATTTCCAGCTACGAATTTAGAAGACGAGACAAAGAATGTTAATAAATCGCTATGAGCTTATGAATTGCATCATCACACACTGGTGGAAAACATTCACACGGTTAAAACACTCTAATCTGGACTTTCCATATGATGTTATATGTTATAATAATGGATGTATATCTAATGACAATGTGATACATGACGTGGCACCTAAAGAAGCTCAATAAAATTATCAAGGCTTTGTTTTGTAGACTATATTTCAAATGAATAAATAGTACCCACATACGTTTGTCATGTCATCGCTACTTTTATAAAACTGTGGGCGTAAAATCATTACTTGAATGTGATAGGTCAGTAACAAAAAACAAAAAGGGATATCTATATACAACATTATCTACACTAATATAATAAAGAGGTAAAGTTTGTTTTTTTGTTTGTAGGAGGTAATCTCTGGAAGTACTGCACGCTTAGCCAAGTTGTTATTCTGCAATCTTTAACGCTGTCGAAAAGCGATGAAACGTATGGGAATGACGTCATCTCAACGTAAAGTCGCGTGGTCACAATTCGTAGCCAAGTTCACATCGTTCAAAAACGTTTCTACAATGTTTAACGCTACATCCTTTGTTATACAAACGCTACATTGTAGAACGAGCGGCCGACTCAGGCGCGTCAACATGGCTACCAACTACCAACTTATCGTTTTCTACAATTGCTGTCACCGAGGCGTTACCGATTAGAGAACGGAATTCGACACAAACTGGTTGTAACTTGGCTAGGGGGGCTGTACCCCTAGCCAAGTTGCTAATCTGCAATAGTTAACGCTTGTAGAAAGCTTCAAATGTACGGGAATGACGCCGTCTTAACGCTCAGTCACGTGGTCAGAACAAAAGAATTGGCGGCGCGGCCAACTCGAAGCGTTCGGCGCAAGCGAAACGTTTGTAACTTGGCTAGGGGGGCTGGTCCGATTGATTCTCGATATTTGAATATTTTTTGCAGCATTTAACTATATAATTTTTTTAATGAGTTGTTATTCTAAAAAATCGATGTTTTGTTAGAGGCCGATATTATAGTATCAAAGTGAAAAACCAAACCAAAGTTTTGTCTCTATTCACCCCTAAGTCTCTATTCACCCCGTTTTACGGTAAGTATGTTTATCAGTTGTCTAGTACCCATAACACAAGCTCTGCTTATCTTGGGACTAGACAACGTTGTGTGATGGTTGTGGAATATTATTATTATTAATGTTGTATATAAAAGGAGAAACTGACCGACTAACATACCAACGCACAGCTGAATCTGCTGGGTCCAGGAGCATGAAATTTCCCTCCCTCTTTTTTGCCTTGACTTATTCTGTTTGGGGCCAGCTCCCCTCGTCAGTCTTCGCTAGATGTGACTGCTGGGTGGTTCAGATATCTAAGTTCTACTTCTACATTACATACCATGTTTCGTCTTGTTTTTTTTTTTTATCCAAATTCGTTCAACCTATGAAGCGTAATCACACTAATATGTATTAAAAAGGGCGAACATTTGTGAGTGTGTGTGTATGTTTGTTACGTCCTCACGGTGGAACAGATGATCAGATTTGGATGAAGTTCGGCTCACATGGTCTACCTGTATGCTCAATATTGAACGCTGTAAAATAGTACTTAGATATGATATAGCCTTTTATGCTGAGAGTAAGTTTCCTGAAGACAATTTTCTACTACTAAGGGCCGAAAGGTTCTGGAGTGGCGACCGCGTACCGGAAGACGCAGCGTTGGAAGGCCTCCTACAAGGTGGACCGATGACCTGGTGAAGGTTGCGGGAAACCGATGGATGCGAGATGCATAGGAACGTTCGTCGTGGCCACGCTTGGGGGAGGCCTATGTCCAACAGTGAACGCATATCGGCTGAAATGATGATGATGATGATGATTAGAATGCATACTCGAACACGCAGTCGGCTTGCCCGAGCATGGTCGAGCATTTTTGGGCGTGTACTCAATTTTGCGATGTATGCTAGTAATCATAAGACATTTTTTTCAATAATCTCAGAAAATGCTCTGCTCTGCTCTGCTCTGCTCTTGGCGTGCGCTGACCCTTACTCGTCATTGTGAACAATTACCGATAGGCTAATTTTTGACCACAATCTTATCTGGTACGCGACTAAGTGGCCGACGACGGAACACAGGGGTGTTCCGTCGTCGGCCACTTAGTCGCGTTTCTAGATAGGGATCTAGAAAGTATAACCTATTCACTCTTTACATTTTTTTCATGTTTATTAATTTAATGAGAGTGTATGTAGACCTCCACTGTCTTTTATTGCCTAAAGAGGCAATACATTTAGCTAAAGAGCTAAATGATCGACCATCCTCATTATTGACAATATAAATATGTGAGACTGACTTGAAAACCCTAGGTTTACATCTATTATTGAATACTACTCCTTAACTTCTTACAACTTTTATCGTGTTTTAGTTAAGAATTTTTTTTTTTGTGTCAATGATTATGATGCACGGTAAAACTTTAATGAGTTTATGATTTGCATCATCTGTATTGTACCTATTACTTGTATTTTAGAAACAAATGAAAAAAAAAACTATACGTACAATGACTCCTACATATGTCGAGACACATTACACAAACGAGATACCCTAACTACCGTCATTTTGATCCAAAGATAGTAAAACTATCGCGTGTATCCACACCCTATCCTTTTCCAATTACTATGACATTTTAATTACTTAAAATAAAATAGAAGGTCGTCACGCCACCCAGGGTCAGGGTCGTCAGTAATTATTGAGGATAATGATGATAGATTTGTCAGACTAAATAAAATTATAGTCTGTGGTACGACATTGTAATTTGAGTAAACATTTTGTCAGTAAACGGTTCACAAATAAAATTGAGGTCGTTATTTGCTGTCGGGCATTGGGTTAGGGATATTTTTAGCAGTGATAAATGAGTTTTGGTAACATAGAGAGACCGTGAAATTCCTTATGGGTTTCCATGCATTTTGTAGTACCTACCTATTAATTTTACGCAATCTACACCGAATGATGATCCGACTTGACTGGGTAGCGTTTGGGAAGCTGCGCGGTGTCTTCTCGACCAACATATTATTATCATCCATAGTGTCTCAAGACGAAACTACAGTTTGACCTGGGCCTCAAGTCTGCTATTACAATAGTGTCAGAATGGTCTATCATTGATGTCTAAAATAGACAATTATGTCGATTTTGACAAGTTTGTTAATCTACTAATATAATGGCGTCATTATGACTTTCCAATGGTCAACCACTGACAGTCCATTGAAAGAAGTGACATAGAATGGTAATCTCGTACATATTGACAAATGAATATTTGACGTTTGCGGTAATCTGCTAAAACTTTGACAGTTTATTTGATCAGTGTTTTACCATTAGAACGTTATTGTGCAGTTATTGGTTTTAATATGCTCGAAATTATCATTCTACCACAATTCTATTACAAGACCATTGACCGATCAATGATCGATCATTATGAATTAGCAGATTACAAACTTTTAGCAAAATGACAATTGGATCGTGTTGGAATGACGAATGTATAAAAATAGCAGACTTGGGGCCCAGTGCGTGTTGCCAATGACTGGCCTGTTGGTCTAGTGGTTAGTGACCCTGACTGCTATGCCGGAGGTCGTGGGTTCGATTCCCACCCAGGACAAATGTTCGTGTGATGAGCATAATCATTCGTTCTGTGTCTGGGTGTAATTTATCTATAATATGTATGTATTTAGAAATATTTAAGTATGTTTATCAGTTGTCTAGTACCCATAACACAAGCTCTGCTTAGCTTGGGACTAGACGGCGTTGTGTGATAGTTGTGGAATATTATTATTATATTAATGATGACATATGGCTCCGAAACGTGGTCGCTTACAATGGGCCTCATCAGAAGGCTTAAAGTCACTCAAAGGGCAATGGAAAGGGCTATGCTCGCAGTTTCCTTGCTTGATCACATCAGAAATGAAGATATCCGCAGGAGAACCAAGGTTTCAGACATAGCCCAAAGAATCGCCAAACTTAAATTGCACTGCAATTGCACATTGCACGCAGAACAGATAGTCGATGGGGATGAAAGGTTCTGGAATGGCAACCACGTACCGGAAGACGCAGCGTTGGAAGGCCTCCGTCAAGGTGGACCGATGACCTGGTGAGGGTCACGGATACGATGGATGCGAGATGCACCAGACTGGTCATTATGGCAACACTTGGGGGAGGCCTATGTCCAACAGTGGATGTCTTTCAGCTGAAATGATGATGATAATGAATCTATACCTAATGATGTACGCTCTGTAACTATTAAAGCTCTTACAGATCAAGCGCTTGCGACCAATTCACACAGTTGCCAAGCGTCTGGTTAAAATGGGACACAGCCAGGTTTATAGACTGCGTGTGAACCAAATTAGACTCAGCCTTACCGGACGGTGGACTGGACCCATAGCTCATCATCCGCAAGCCCGCGCCTACAGCGGCTGCTCCCACAATTTTAATCCCACAGCCCTGATGAAGATCAATCCACGCGGTTTTAATTTCCTAAGTACAAGCTTTCCTAATCAAACAAAACCGCGAGCCGTTAATCCAAGTGACATTGGAACAGCCCACCAGCAGTTAAAGTGGCCACGTGTGGTCGTTTCGTGCACGTAATGGCTCGGTCTCAATGTCACCGGTCCCTCATTTATTGTGTATCACCATGGCCCTGGTGACACGGCTTTTACAACTTCAATGTGCATAATTAATTAAGGTTTAAAAACAAATGACATGGCATGTTGTTTACAGGTAGGTTCGATTAAGAGCCTTATGACATTTCGATCCAGATTTTTGCATTGAATAGGAACTTTGGCGTTTTAATTCAGAGAAACTGGGGCCTTACTACACTTAGGTACAGGTCCAACCTAATTTAGGCAAAAATGCAACTGTGTGCGTTATAATTATTTCAATGTATTTTACTTAAAATGTGCCACTTTTATAAATAAACTAGATACTATTCTATTATATATGTCCGACGTGCGAGCGAGAAAGAAGAATAGAGCTAGGGAGTATTAACTCCCTATATAGCTGCAACCCTTTAACCGTTCAGTTTAGTCAGTCCATTAAGAGCTTGTGGAACTGTGATTTATGTAATGTAGGAGAACACGGCGGTGCTCCACCCAAGCGGGGCACACATCCACCGTATGCTCCACCGTGTGCTCCGGGCGGTCCGGACAATAGTGACACGTGTGTAGAGATCGACAGGTACTGCTGTTAGTATTTTAGCCCCCAGATCCTCCACGTTGATAGGTGATGCAAAAAAAGTAAGTTCTGACTTATGAATTATCTATCTACTGATTGACTCATCACCCAAACCCTTGGACCTAGAACGCTGAAATTTTGCACAGAAGTTTCTTTTATAATGTATAAAAAGAATAAGTAAGGACTTTTCAAATTCACTTCCTAAAGATCCTTCGAAGGGGATCTATAGGGAGCGAATTTTGATAAAAATTCAAATATTTTTATGTCACAAAGGCCTACATGGGCACTTATTTTACTTATAAAACGTCAGAAGCTAGTGCACGATTCCAAATTGGTCGTTTCCCATGGAGAAGAACCGGCAAGAAACTCCATAGATGATAAATCCTAGCAACATGGAGGATCTGGGGGCTAAAGTAATTAGCCGTACCTGTCGATTTCTACGCGCGTGTCACTATTGTCCGAACCACCGTGTCCTCCGGGGACACGCTGGAGCATACGGTTAGTTTCCCGGAGGGCACAGTGGAGCATACAGTAAAATGGGGTGAATAGAGACTTAGGGGTGAATAGAGACAAAACTTTAAAGGGTATTTTCTCGATATTTGAATCTTTTTTGCAGCATTGAACTATATCAATTTATTAATGAATTGTTATTCTAAAAAATCGATGCTTTTTTAGAGGCCGGAATTATGGTATCAAAGTGAAAAACCAAACTAAAGTTTTGTCTCTATTCACCCCGTTTTACGGTACGGTTACTTACGGCTAAAACGGGGGTCTACAGTTTAAAAGGGAAAGCCTTTTTATACACGGGCAAAGCTATTGATAGATGCTACCTAGCTACTGATATATTTTGAGTAAGAAATATTATCTAACAGGTGAGAATTGTCTTGAAAATGCCCGATGAAATTAATTTCTTTATTGAAAGTATTTTGTTATTGATTGAAATTTTAATTTATTATTTAGACATCGAATTTGATAACCTTTTAGTTTGACCATGAGAATAAATGGACACTAGGCCATCTGATCAAGTTTTCTATCAATAGAACTTTGTTATTCTCTTTAAGTATTTTGTTTTAACTACAAGTTTTATAAAACTATGAAATTTTGCTGTAAATAAAAATGACAGAGCTACAACATATCTCAACATTTTTGCTGCAAAATTACAACCCTTAACCCTTTTTTTTAACCCTGTAACCCAACACGAGGGCCTAGTGTGAATTGGTGAATGTCACATGTATCCGAATTTTTGGTTCTAGACATGCCAGTTCCCTCACGATGTTTTCCTTCACCGTTTTTTGAGCCGTGGTGATGAAATAAAATACACAAAGTAACATGCCTGGCTGGTTTTGAACCCGCAAACTACAACTTGTAAGTCGGGGCAGTTACCACTGAGTCAACACTGCTCTGAAAAAATGCAATGTCATTGCACCTGAATAATGGCGGATAGCTTTGAATAAATAATTCAGGATTCAAATATTTACCAAAACAGTTTTATAGCAAATTGGTAACTTTAGTAGAGAGTTTAGTGTTTTATATCGTGACTTCTTAATGAAGCTATAAACCCTACATTTGCATTGTAAAACATGAAAATATTCAAACTGATTGAGATTTATTTCTGTTTTAATTACTTTTCTATTAAATACTTCCTTCCAGGGTCTATAATAAATTCTGTATGTTAGTGAATTTGGATGCTTATCAATCAACTAGCTGCTGCGTTAAAGTACAAAATTCAGCATCATCATCATTTCAGCCGATACACGTCCACTGTTGGACATAGGCGGCCTCTCCCAAGCGTCGCCACAACGAACGTTCTTGTCGTCCGCATCCATCGGTTTCCCGCAACCTTCACCAGGTCACCGGTCCACCTTGTAGGAGGCCTTTCAACGCTGCGTCTTCCGGTACGCGGTCGCCACTCCAGAACCTTTCGGCCCTTAGTAGTAGAAAATTGTCTTAAGGAAACTTACTCTCAGGATAAAAGTCTATATCATATCTAAGTACTATTTTACAGCTTTCAATTTAGCACACAGGTAGATCATGTGTGGCGAACTTCATCCAAATCTGATTATCTGTTCCAGCGTGAGGACGTACCAAACATTCACACACACTCACAAATGTTCGCCCTTTTAATACATATTAGTGTGATTATGATTCATAGGTTGAACGAAGTTGGATAAAAAAAACAAGACGAAACATGGTATGTAATGTAGAAGTAAAACTTAGATATCTGGACCACCCAGCAGCTACATCTATCGAAGACTGACGAGGGGAGCTGACCATAAATAATAGAATTAAGTCAATCCAAGAAGGGAAGATAGACCATGATCTGAACCAGAATATCGGGTACTTTTTATCTGCATTCAAAATCGCTACTGGGCACTATGGTACTTGCCCGAAAAAAAATAGAGTTTTCCTCCACGGGACTACGGTCCTCCGTACGACACAATTTAAAAAATACGATTGAAAATAATTTCCTTAACTGTTTAGCTATATCTATTTCTTAGTTTGCTACATTAGGTACTTGTGGTTTGCGATTAAGCCACGCGGGCGCTGGTGGCTGTCGGTGAAATTAGCCGCGTGGGCGCTGGTGGCGGTCGGTGAAATTAACCGCGCGGGCGCCGGTAGCGGACGGTGAAATAAGCCGCGCAGGCGCCTGGTGGTGGTCGGTGAAATTAACCGCGCGGGCGCCGGTAGCAGACGGTGAAATAAGCCGGGCAGGCGCTTGCGGCGGTCGGTGAAATTAGCCGCGCGGGCGCTGGTGGCGGTCGGTGAAATTAGCCGCACCTCCACCAGCCTGGCGCTCGAACGAGTATTAAGGTCCCTTAGAATAACTTCAACTTTCATGCAGGCGAGGCCGCTGGAAAAAGCCAGTACATCATAACTCATAGCTTTTACTAAAGCTATTCAATAACTAATCCGTGATTCGTGACCAAGAAATGGCGAAGTTTGCACAACAAACTCATTAAGTCATTACTTATTGATTTGTAATTTGTTTCATAGCAAACAGAATGCGTCATTGTGGACGCATTCGTACGCACACGTCATGGTGTGCAAAAAATATTTATCGTTTTAAAGCTATGTCATAACGTAGATTGATTCTTCATAAGGTGTAATTTTATTTTATAAATAGTAGTTATTTTCAGCCAGGCGCATTACTTTGTGTAATTAATTTCATCACCACTGCTCTCAAAACGGTGAAGGAAAACATCGTGAGGAAACCGGCATGTCCTAGAACCAAAAATTCGAAGGCATGTGACATTCACCAACCCGTTCTGGGCCCGCGTGGTGGATTACGGCCCATACCCTCTCCTAGAAAGGAGCCCTGAGTCCCAGCGGTGGGAAAATTGAAAGGCTTATTATTTTATGCTTATGCTATAGTTCATAATTAGCGAAGTTATCGCTGAACGAGATAAAAAACATATCAGATGACTTTAGAATCTCGTCCTTTATTAGAAGTTCGGAAACGTAAAGGGCAACTGAAGGATCTGGGGTGGGTTTTGGTCAGTAAAAAAAAGTTTGGTAACCCCTCTTGCTGTACCCAGAGCGGGAGAAAGTTATTGATGATTTTCCACTCTCAAAATAATAAAAAAAAACAGGAATCGTCAAAGGAAAGCACAAACTCAATCATATAACCCCTTCAAAAAATTAATAAATACCGCGAACAGTTCTGTTGCAGCAGATCTATTTCTACAACAACAAACATGATATGACAAAACGTAGTTCAAGTTGCATAGTTGCGACAAAACAAGCATGTTATTGATTAGTAATTCGTAACATCGGGCTCAAATCGCGGGCCGCACGCGACCGAATTTTTTGTACGGGTCCCAAACTCCCTGTCTTAGGGCCAGCACACACCGAGACGCGATGCGACTTATAGGATGGCTCTAAAATAATTTCATTTATTACGAGTTAATTCGCTGGGCGTCAAACATTTTTTCTTAGACTATGTCCTTCACAATGTAATACGCCTGGCTGGGTTTGAACCTTCGACTTACAACTCATAAGTCGGAGCCGTTAACTTTGAGTAATTTATTTCATCACTACTGCTCTCAAAGCGGTGAAGGAAAACATCATGAGGAAACCGGTATAATTCAAGAACTAAAAATTCATATTTAAAAGACTTGTGACATCCACCAACCCGCATTGGGGCCGTGGTCGATTACGGCCCATTTCCTTTCCAAGAGAGGAAGCCTGAGTTCCAGTAGTGGGCACATTAAGAGGCTATGATTATGCTATGCTATGTCCCTTAAATTAATGTAACCTGGTGAAATAATTATCCGAATAAAGTACAGTAATTCCACAGGTTTAAATACACAAACAAACTCACAATTTTTTTAATATCAGTCTACACTATAGTACGAGAATCCATTGCACAGACTGATGACTGCGGTTAAGCAACGCTTGATGAGGTCGGTTTGTGAAGGGCTAACCATCCAAGCCTGTGCCTCAAGCATGTTAAGCCGTTGATCCCAACTGTCATTTGGAGATCTATGACAGTTGCATTAGTAGTCAGAAGTCCCACCAATCTTGCCAAGGAGTATGGTGTTACCCAGTTACTGGGTTGTGTGGGTCAGATAGGCAGTCGCTTCATCTAAAATATTGGTAGCTACGAGTAGCTGTAGCCGGTAAGACTGGAAACCGACTCTGATGTAGTAAGATAAAAACTAGGCAGATTAATTTAATCTTACAATTTTCTTATAGAAATGTGTACCTTTTAGTGTAGTGCATAAAGTTCTATATTGCATAATTATTTCTAATTCTTTTAAAAGCTCGCATCGCTTCGCGTCTCAGTGTGAACTGACCCTAACTCCAGCCCTATCTTACAAACTTTTTACATTTACATGAAGGTCGACCAATTGCACTGCCTAGATCTTTGTCTAGATAAAGTAAATAAAGTTTTCCTCGCTTTGGGAAATTAGTCTTGATTAGAGTTTTAGACTTAGAATTACGTAGATTAGGAAGTGTAATTCAAGTCAAACAATAATTAGGTAATTTGTTACATATCATCATCACCATTTCAGCCGAAACACGTCCACTGTTGGACATAGGCCTGCCCTAAGCGTTGCTATAACGATCGTCTCGCATCTATCGGATTTTTTCGGAACTGACCACCTTGTGGGAGGCACATGGCTTCCAATACATATTAAATTTATTACATACAATATAACAATACTTTCCCATCAATATTTTATTTCACCTCCATGTCCAGTGGATTTTAAGAATATTCAACTGATTCTGCCAAATATCAGAACACCTAACTATGGAAACCGTTTGGTAGGGCATTGTCATTTGTTATACCTATATAAATTAAGAACAATTAAGAAATAAATACTTGAAATTAATATAGATACTAATTGTTATTAGGTACGGTAATATCATTCAGTTACAATGTAGCGACTTCTGTGTCACCACAAAGGAGCTAAAACAATTAAAATCCTGACGCGATAACAGAGTTCTCGACGCTACTAAACATAAACAACAGTCCGAAATCAAATAGTATAGAACAGGTACCAGGATCAGAGTATCAGACACAACACCCGTCTGGTCAATGGATTGTCTCTGTTTATCGTAGCTTCGCGGGACCTTTTTTAATGTTCCCTCAGCTGGGACTAAAGCCTCCTCTCAAGGAGAGGGAATTGGCCGTAATCCTTTCTGACGTTTTATAAGTGCCCATGTAGGCCTATGTGAAATAAAAAACTTTTGACTTTGACTTTTGACTTTGAATCCACCACGCGGGACCAGTGCGGGTTGGCGAATATCACATGTCTTTGAATTTTTGGTTCTAGGACATGCCGGTTTCCTCAAGATGTTTTCCTTCACCGTTATGAGAGCAGTGGTAATGAAATAAATTACATTAATACGCCTGGCAGGGTTCGAACCCGCGACCTACAACTCGTAAGTCGGAGCCATTACCACTTGGCCACCACTGCTCTCTAGGGACTATACCCTGTTCCATATATCTCTAAAATCATACCGTGATAAAACAGCCAAAATACCGGTATCATCACTCATACCTTCAAATCACAGAGCTCGAATTTACAATCGCCACAAAAATCCAAATTCTTCAGCGAATTCTTTAGGTCTACCCCTCGGGTCTGCCCGTTCAATAACTGTAATTATCTATATTCATTCATAATTCACGACCAAGCACGCACTGTCGTGGCGTCCTCATTTTTGCGTCTCCCCGTTTTTTTTTTGTTTATATAAATAGCTTAATAAGCTGTGCAGTGAAGTTAAAGCTAATACCATTATGAGTCCGGTTAGTCACGGCATGTCACGTGACGATGTGGACGTTTGTTTTGTGGACTGTTTCGAGGATGTGGTCTAAGAACAACACAATATTTTGCCAGCTCATGGCATTGCTGGAAAAATTGTATGGCATTGTATTTAGGCCTCGCTATTCATGCGACTATTCCAAAGTGACTTCTCAATTCATAGTTATTTCGGTTCAGGAATCAGTGAAGGAAAACACTGGGAATATTTTTTTTTTGCACAGCGTGTCGTCGACCCGGATTTGTTATTTATCAGATGGTAACACTTTACTTGCCGTCTACAAGTTCGGGTGGGCAAGATGCCCTGCGATCCCCGATACCCAGACCACCTCCTGTGGGGTCGGGAGGGAGTGAGAATTATTGTCCTCCTTCACTTGTATTTGGTTTATCTGGGCTTTGACATCAGTAAACAAACACATCGGAAAGAAATCTTTTTCTTTTAACGGCAGGCATCAAATAATCTAGGGTTATACGAAAGGGAGCTCGAGCCCCGGTATGAAGGCTAGAAGGGACGGGGTGGGTCTTTAGTCAGTAAGAGTCTGACACTATCTCCCGCTCCGCCCAAGAGCGGGGGTTGTCATTGGATGATTTTTTCCCACTATAAAAAAAAGGCATCAAATAATATTTTCCACCCTAAGTGGATCGAGAGGAAGCGTGACTTCGTCCTTGGCAGACTGTAAGTAACATTTTTCTCGCCGTCCATAAACCGGCTGGCCAGAAGTCGTTCGGCAATCCGGACGGACCAGGGGGTGTGAAGATTGTCCCATCAAGCTTTTTGCCACCTGTATTAGTTTATCTTGGAAATCTTTAACGTCACGGAAGGAACACATTGAGGAATAAAAACCTTTGTTTTGAGGCAGGACGTCGTTAAACAACTTCTCGCGCTCTGGGAAACCTATTGCCCGGCTTCTGATAACTCAATATTTCATGATAATTATCGTGTTTACACAAGAACCAGTTACTTTATTTTTCAGGAACTTCCAACTGATCAAGTTTTTTTTACTTGAGGAACTTTTTAGATAATAATAATTTCGTTCTGAAGGACGTGCAAATTTTTTAGAGCTATGTACTAAATAGTAAATTTTAGGTACCATTTTATTTTAATTATAATAATTTAATTTGCTGTGGTACACCCGACATTTTGAGCCTTACTACACAACTTGTTCACAGCATACACCCTGAACTCATAAATTGATTATGGTGCAAAATGTATGAAACAATGTGAACAATGCTAGACATTTTAGCCATTTTATGTCAAAGCGTCAACCACTGGCGTAGCTCCCAAAGAGCTAGTAGTATCCCGGGGCCCCAAAGCTCTCGGAGCCCAAAACCTGACTAAAAAACATCTTACTGAACTAACTACAAACTATCTTCACTTTTCGAAATCTTAATGAAAGAAGTTGCAAAACTACTTTTGATTATGGCAACTCCCTTTAGTGAGTAAAAGCCTGACAAGGCATGTCCCGCTTCACCTGATGCAGCAGCAAAAAAGTGGCAAAAGCTATTAGATAACGGCCCCAATTTTTTTTCCCTATGAGCCTTGGGTCACCTTGGTCACCATTTTTTTTTTATTATTGATAGGTTCGCGTTTGACCACCATCTCACCTGATGGTAAGCGATGATGTGGTCGACGATGGAGCACGTTTGCCTAGAAGTAACCTATTCAATCGTAACTTAAAGACCCCTAAGTTGTAGCTATCAGGAAACAGACACCGGCAGGGAATTCCAATCCTTAGCTGAAAAAACTACTTTAATTATGGGAATTTAACTCATTTTTGTGAGTAAAAGTCTGACAAGCAGTGTCCCGCTTGACTTAAAGCCACAGCAGAAGAGTAGCAAAAGTTATTTGATAATTTCACATATAAAAAAGGGGCCCCAGTTTTTTTTTTCTGAAGGGCCATGCATGGGCCTCCGTAATCACCTAACTACGCCACTGGCGTCAACATTGCTAAGGTGGTAGTTAACATGTAATGAATGGCTGCCACGCGGCTATGAAGTAACGTAACTTACTAATACATGATTAAACGAAGTAGGTATTATAATAATTATTATAATTATTACACCAATTTGTAAAATTGATGCTGGTGTGCCTTAAAATGGCTGTAAAAATATCAAATAAAAAGTTAATTGAAAATGGCCTCGTAATTCAATTATATATGTACGGTCTATAAACGATTACAGGCTCGCACATCGATATATATGTATGTACTAAGCACTGGATTACTCGTGCCGAACACTCACTTCAATCGACTCAGGTGTAATGTATCTAGTCCGTACACCTTGAACATTACACGATGTATGCCACGAAATTCATGGCACTTAGGTAGCTAACTAAATGTAAACAATCTTAACAAGTTTTCATCTAAAAATTTGTCTAAAAATGTTATCTAAAAATAATAATAATAAAGTTTATTGTTCTTTTCTCACAATTTCTCTCAATTTTACAAACAATATAAAAAAAAAAAACAAAACATTAGCGGTAATTGCTGTGATCTATGTGAGAGACTGGTTTCTGTACTAGGAGACCTGTATGACAGATTATCAGCCTCTCCAGACTCCGGACAAATAGGTGACAGTAGAGTTGCCATCACCTAAATTGCTGACACCAGATAAACACGGCAAAAATCCCGGACATTTGGACGAATTATGGTTTTTTCCCCGGACATATCTCTGCTAGGTTTCTAAATAGATTTCCTCTGACAACAAAAGTGTTCGGGTATTACCCGGACAGTTTTATAAACCCCTGCCGGACACTCCCCGGACGCCTTTAAAATTAGGACAAATCCGGGGAATCCCGGACGGATGGCAGCCTTAGGTGACAGTGACAGCTGAATACAACATCAGTGAGAAGTACTGAGTAATAATTAAGTGATTGTTGTGGATTAAACTAGGTGCAGTGTGATTGTTGCTGTTATTAGGGGAACAAAGTGGGTGAGAGGAATTAATTTGAATGAGTGAGTAATTGAGTATGTGAGCGCGAGTGTGAGTGGGAATGTGTGTGAGCATCAAAATGTTTATAATTAGGTGTAAATACCTAAACCGATGTTAGGTAATTAACTGAATTTAAATAATCTTTGTGTCTTTTATACGATTCACTTTAAATAAAAAAAAACATATCAAGATTGTTTACCTTTAGTAAACTAGGTATGTACCTAAACAGATGAAGTATGTATAAGTAGTTTTGATCGTGAACAAAGTATCATCTAAAAACTATCTCAGCGCTGTGTTTTATAATAATTCTGTTAGACGACTTAATGCTAACTGAATTTTCAATATTTTGACAAATAGTTTGCATGAACATCTTGTCCTATCACTAGAATATCAGTCGATGGGCTCGCACAACTACATTTTATATTTAAATCTATTTTCTACATGAATAACGAAGTCGCTTAAAAATGATTGGCTTTGAGAGTAACCGTCAAATAACTTCCGCCGCTCCGGGTGAAGAGCGAGGGAGTTTTAGACTTTCATTGAGTACACCAACCTGGGAATACAGATGTCACAGGCTGTCACATCTGTGTTCCTTCAGTTGACCTTAGCGTTCCAGGACCGCGGTAACTCTTTTAAACAATCCCATTACGAAACAATGGCTCGATGTGCTGCTAAGCGTGAGACTCGAAAATGACAAAAGATGAACTTTTTGAAAATTTGAAGTCTCAACTCTCATATGAAGAGGAAATTGGAAAAACAGCACGAAAAACTGTAACTAAAACAATTTTCTTTGTTGTATTAAAACTTTTCAGAGTTGTCAATATTAGGGTTAACTTTTTTCAGAACGACTCGACGTCTGCGGTCAGTTAATCGATCGATAATAATATTTAGTAGGTCTACTACAAAAAAAATGTGCAAAGTAGGCTGACTGCTCAGGATACTCTAGCGTAGAGTCTGTCTAATAAGTCAACCGACTTGGGTAATTATTAAGGTAAAATGAAATCTGATGTAGTCAACGCTGGTTCAATAATCAAGGTTGATTAAAAGATACTGATCATTGTTTACTAATAGCTTACTAATTACTAACTTATAAAAAGTATCGAATACAAGTATTTTTAAGCTATTGCATAGCTTCTATCGCGGGCGCGTGGAGACCGAATCCAGAAATTCCGTAACGAAAATAACCTAACACCCCCCACTCATTTGTTTTTTGAGCGTGGTGACCGATAAGAAAACAAATGAGTGAACAATCAATCAAAATTCAATTCAATGTGTGAAAGTGTAACTTCAATTAATATCAAAGAAAAAAAAAACAAAGGAAAAAATATACTGCATAAATAAAATAAATAAATAATTATAATTGCATAAGTTGAAAAAAATGCTATGCAATAAATAGCTTTACCGCGGCAGTCCCCGAGTGCCACACGTCTTTTTTTAAATAATTAATTATTATACAAAATTCCCAAGTCGGTTGACTTTTTAGACAGACTATACATTCGGCACTCACTATTTAAATCCAAATCTACAGTAATATTAAATAACTAACGCTTATCTACGCTTATCTATATTGATGACGGTTTATTAACTATCTAGACTAATATTTAATAACGTTATCTATACTAATCTGCATCTAACCCTAATATAATCAAGAGGTAAAGTTTGTTTTTTTGTTTGTAGGAGGTAAACTCAGTACTGGCGTGCTATTCTTTAAGAAAACAGCATTGAGCGCAGCGCTGGCCGCAGCGACGAAATCCAATTAAGTGCATTGGATTAACAACCCATTCTTTTTTACATTGGATTGTTAATCCAATGTACTGCGCTCTCGACTCGTCGCTGTGGCCAGCCTGCGCTCAAGTTTTCTTAGAGAATAACCCCCCTGGTTCGATTGTTAATTTTTTTTTTTGCTGATTGAAAGCTGCGTTATGCCTGAGTGACATAGGCTATTTTCTGTACGTAAGCGAAGTCGCTGGCAAAAGCTAGTCATAAATAAAGCACAGAAAGGAGACCTATTTTCTTAGACTTTCAACCGTCTCATTCATACCCCCTGAGTCAGGACACGAACATGGCTGACACAACAATGCTATCGCTTCGTCACCTCACGACCCTGAATACGGTAATAATCACAAGTATGCCTCACACACTCAGTACACTTAAGCACCGGTTCCCAACTTTTTATTTGAATTGAAGATACCTACTTTTTTTTTAATTATTTATGACTAAAACATTTATTTAAAAAGTACTTAAATTAGTTAACAACAATTAAACAAATTAAACAATAAAACAAACTTAAATAATTAAAAATAATATATACACTAAATGCCTAGCTAAATGTGACGTCATAAAACTCCTCCGCATCGCTGTCGACTGGAAGTGTGCCCAAAAGGCTGGCGGCATTGCCACGTTGTATGGCAATGCTTATTCTTATTATTTATTATGCATATTGAGGATACTACTTTAATTGATTTCAATTTTCTCAATGTAAACTAAATTTAGGTAAATTGATAGTGGCCGTGGCTGGCTGTTTGAAAGAGTCATCGTTGCTCTGGAACGCAACTGGATGGGCAACTAAAGGAAAAGGGTCAGGTCAGGTGAGATAGAGGTCAAACGCGAGACTATCAGTAATAAAAAAAAAACGTTTTTTTTAAGTCGGAAATCATCTAATGACTTCTTTCGCACTAGGGCGGGGCGGCGGACGTGTCAGATTTTTACTAGCGCAGGCCACACCGCCAGCTAGCGGGCGGGCGGGCTAGACGGGTGGGCGAAGCGAACGAAGGAAACTATACAAACTACGCGAAATATTGGCGAACTAAACTATGGGGTTCACACCGAAAACTACGGAAAGACGAGCGACGAGCGGAGCGGGCGAAGCGGGGGTAGTATTTGTAGTTAAAGCGCAGGCCACACCGCCAGCTAGCGGGCGGGCGGGCTAGGCAGGTGGGCGAAGCGAACGAAGGAAACTATACAAACTACGCGAAATATTGGCGAACTAAACTATGGGGTTCACACCGAAAACTACGGAAAGACGAGCGACGAGCGGAGCGGGCGAAGCGGGGGTAGTATTTGTAGTTAAAGCGCAGGCCACACCGCCAGCTAGCGGGCGGGCGGGCCAGGCGGGTGGGCGAAGCGAACGAAGGAAACTATACAAACTACGCGAAATATTGGCGAACTAAACTATGGGGTTCACACCGAAAACTACGGAAAGACGAGCGACGAGCGGAGCGGGCGAAGCGGGGGTAGTATTTGTAGTTAAAGCGCAGGCCACACCGCCAGCTAGCGGGCGGGCGGGCTAGGCGGGTGGGCGAAGCGAACGAAGGAAACTATACAAACTACGCGAAATATTGGCGAACTAAACTATGGGGTTCACACCGAAAACTACGGACAGACGAGCGACGAGCGGAGCGGGCGAAGCGGGGGTAGTATTTGTAGTTAAGTCATCATCAGAACTTTCGTCGATATATGACATATTCATCGTTCACAAACTAAACACTACACTGCTATTCGAAAGACGAGCGTCGACTAGTCTACTCGAAACGGGGAGGACGGGCGAACGAACCGGGCGAGCGGGCTGGCGGGCGAGCTAAGCTAGCGAAGCGCGGGCGCGCCAACGAGGTGAACGAGTAGCTTCGCTGGAATCGTCGGATATTTCGTTAGCTTAGCTCGTTAGGTTCGTCGGTAGCTCGCGGTGTGAACCGAAGTATGTAAAGAGGTGAAACGATGTTCGCCCGCCTAGCCCGCCCGCCCGCTAGCTGGCGGTGTGGCCTGTACTCTAAACTACACCTATGTTCTTTCAGTTGTCTTTTGTCTTTTAGGTCCACCAGTATCCTTTTCAGAAGCTTTAGCAGGCATCGGCCCTGCTAGGCCCCTACGGTTTTACTGACACTGGTTTTAGGCGCGCGTAGAACACTACGCGTCATCTCGGGCATCGTCGATTCGGGCTCGGTCTTCATAGGACGAGCGACCAGCGAGCTACCTATTGCTCGTCGTCAGCAAGTGCGCGCTTGCGGTGGCCGGACATCGCTCTGCGATTCCTGACGTCTAGGGCGCATCTTGTGTCGCTGCGGCTTGGACATGATGTAAATTCCCTCACTCTTGCGGAAAGCAACACGGATGGTTATAATCAAAAAAAAGTTCGAAACTTATCCTAGTCCTAGTGAGTGGAGTAAGAGGTAGTCTTCTTACTCCACCCACAGTAGGTTATCAATTCCCTCTACAGTACCTATCTATACTTTTAACAAATATACGTATTTGGTTAACTCAAAAGTATAATAATAATACTATAAGTTTACAAACAAAACATTTGAAATAGAAAATAAAAATTGGTTTGCATCAATATTAGCTTTCATTAAAAATCATTCTACATTTAAAACTATTTGCGGAACATATTGATATAAGGTTTAGGAAGGTTGCGGCCCACAGATTGGGAACCCAAGCACTAAACTATTTTCCAACAATGTTTAGTGTGAAAGAGCTTATAAAACTGGCCTTGGTATGAACAAACACGTTTGGGCCGAAAGATGTGACGTTTCGATAATATGGCGGCGTCCTCGGCCCTCAATGAGTTGTCTGCTGAACTTGGGGATTTTGTTTTACTAGACATATCAATTTTAAAAGAACATTTTTTTTTGCTTTATTGTTCATTAAAATTTTTTTTTCTTACATTTGTTACAACAAAAAACACTTGTCTGAAACCTTTCAAACGTTTATGTGACAAAGAAGAGGTAGCGAGCTCGTAATAAAATAAGCTACTATTACTATTAAAATAAGCAAAGTTTTTTCTGTATATTTGTGTGTACATAAATTGTAAAATAAATTTTTGACAGGCCTGATGGTCTAGTGGTTAGTGACCCTGACTGCTATGCCGGAGGTCGTGGATTCGATTCCCACCCAGGACAAATGTTTGTGTGATGAGCACGATCATTTTTTTGTTCTGTGTCTGGGTGTAATTTATCTATAATATGTATGTATTTAGAAATATATTAGTATGTTTATCAGTTGTCTAGTACCCATAACACAAGCTCTGCTTAGCTTGGGACTAGACGGCGCTGTGTGATGGTTGTGTGGAAAATAAGCCTGTCATACTGTATGGATCAGAATGTTGGGCTGTGAAAAAGACGAAAGAAAAAAGATTGCATATAGCGGAGATGAGAATATTGAGATGGATGTGTGGTGTGACGAGATTGGATAAAGTGAGAAATGAGTATATTAGAGGAAGTTGTGTGTGTGAAATTGGCGCCTGTGACTGACAAGTTGAAGATAAATCGTACGGTCGTCTTGGTATGGTCATGTAAAGAGGAGGGATGTAATGCATGTTACTAAAAGAGTTATGAGTATACATGTGGATGGGTGGAGAGGGAGAGGGAGGCCAAAGAAAAGATGGATGAATTGTGTGAAGAGTGATATGAAAGAAAGAGTAGAATGGAAGAAAAAACCGTGTTGCGCCGACCCCAAATAATATGGGACAAGGGCAGGAAGATGATGACCACATATTCAAATATGCTACTGGCAGTCAAGAGATGACCAGTCTCAATTGATAATCTCTGTTCACGGACATGATGCGTATATCAGCTAACACTACTCAGCTCAGCCATTTTGAAGGGAAATAAACGTCAAGCCAGTCAGGCCAGAGGCCCTACCACGAGCTCTTAACACGATTCGTTTGACGACCTAAAATGAACTGTGCTGTAACTCCATCCCTCTTTCTCGCTCGCACGCCTGATATTTTAACGTCATGGTAAGACTCCTAGTCCTTATCAGACAGTTTACAATTCAACCCTGTAAATAAATACTAAAACCCGGTCCGGACTAAGCGTTTCGCCTCATCGTTATTACTTATTACCATGTACATCGAAGGATTGGAACAATTTACCTGGTGTTCCCGTCCGATTATAATTTAGGTGTCTTCAAGGCTAGAGAAATAAGCTCTTAATAAACTAGTGTTATATATATATATAGTAAGGCTATCAACGATTACATCACTGCTTACAATCCGTTGGGATCGCAGTTAAGCACTAGTTTATATCAATAAAAACAATTATTACATTTTGTTTGACAGAAAAGTTTCGAAGGAGAAAAGGAAGGCCTTCGCCCAGCAGTGGGACATACAATAGGCTATTAAAAAAACATTTTGTTTGCTGTACTAACAGTAGTTCAATCCTCGGGCTTGAAGAAGTGCCTTCGCGCATTTTATGAAAAAGCGCCACACTATCAACGATTGCATCACTGCTTACCATCACGTGAGATCGCAGTTAAGCACTAGTTTATACCATAGCATAGCATTGTCTGCCTTATAATGTTCCCACTGTTGGGGCTCAGGCCTCTTCTCTAGGAGAGGGAATGGGCTGTAATCTACCACGCAGGCCCAGTGCGGGTTGGTGGATGTCACATGTCTTGGATTATTTTGGTTCTAGGACATGCCGGTTTCCAAACGAAGTTTTCCTTCATCGTTTTGAGAGCAGTGGTGATGAAATAAATTACACAAAGTAATGCGCCTGGGTGGGTTTAAACCCGCGACCTACAACTCGTAAGGGCCCGTTATATCAATTTAAAAAATAAATGGTCCCTAATAATACCGTGATACGTCGACAATGTTTAAATTATTAGACAATGCCGATACGTGACCTTTACAGCTATCAATATGAACGACTTATGATACATGTGCACGCTAAAAAAGTTATCGTTCAAAAACGAATGTCACGGAAAAACGCCGCCTTCGACGATGATCATACAAACGAATTCAAGGGGGTAAGATACTATATGTATATTTAAAAAAAAAATTGTATTGAAATCTCAGTCTCAATCTGTCACAAACTCTTATTTTCCTGATATTTTTCGTATTAATTGCGAATTTGAACTTGAAAATATAAGAATTGGCCTTCTGGATGAATCAACTCGAATCTCATCCTCATCTCATTTCAATTTCAAAACTCTTTTAAATTTGGTCAGTGTGTAATTAGTGATCAATGCTGTACAATTGTACATACATAAGACACTTCACAACACCAGACTCGAAAGTGCTAATTAAAAGTACAACGGACGCTACTCATGTCACTGTTCTTGTCACCGATGGACTACTATTTTTTAATATTTAAAAATATAATCAATAATAAAACCCGGTCTGGAATAAGCGTTTCGCCTCATCGTTATGGCCACATCGGCCGCCGAGGTCGACCTAGGAAGAGGTGGCGAGACGACCTGGATGCCTACCGCGGGAACTGGTTCGAGGTAGCTCAAGAAAATTATACCTGGAAGAGTTGGGGGAGGCCTTTGCCCAGCAGTGGGACAGTATAGGCTATTAAAAAAAAAAAAACAATATGTAAGTACGGTAAACAAATAAATGGAATAATAAGGTGAAGTCAAATTGCTTAATTTATTATTACAAGTCGGATTGCAAAAAATATGTTTTTAATAATAAAGTTAAAAAAAAAATCTGCTTATTTCATGAAAATGCAAGATCAGAATGCGCTTTTTAACAACTCATAACATGAGAGAGACTTGACTACAAACTATCTAAACAAAACACGGTATATACCTACCGGAATACAGAACGAAAGATTTGCTACCTACCCTTAAAACACGAATGCCTAATGAGCCTCCGTTATTAATTATTAAATCATGACATAATCGCAGAGTAGATCAAATAAAAAATCATAGCTAGGAAAACATATCTGATGCCGTGCCTTCACATTCATGTTTATTCCTTTGAAAACGGTAACAATAAAACCCGACTTCAGTCATTTGCAAATTACAAAACCATAAAAAAGACGATCCACAAACCAATAATTAAAAAACATTAAAAACCGAAAAACAAAGCTGTAAAAGTTGATAAAAACTTACCAAATTTTGTTATAGACGAGATCCATTATGTTTAAATCCATGATAAATGAACTATAACTTTTGAATATTAAAAATGGTACAACCAAAGAATCCAAATATTTTCACGTGTTTTCTCGTAGCGGTTACGGCGTAGCAGTGCTACGCGGGCGGCTACGGTCGCGGGGAGGCCTACACTGACGGATGGGGGTCGCATCGGCCACTGCTACGCGGCGGTGCGTCAAACCTCAACAGGAAATAAATGGTACTGTCATATTTTTTATGAAATATTGGACTTTAGAATTTGTTTTATTGCGTCTGGGGTTTGTATAATTTCTGTGGGGTTTCAAGGTGAGGGTTGTATGATAAACTTTAAAGTTTAGAAAAGGTTAACATTAAGCTCAATAATACACATGAAAATACTGTCTATAGATACTCATTTTCTTCAAATAACTTATCCAAAACTCATATCACCGGGTTTCTACAGCCCTTAATTAGCAATAAAATTGCGGGCAATATCATTTGCTGGCGGTATCTAGTCAGGCGACGGGGTACGACGCACCCACCGCGGGCGCGGGCCCTACCTGCTGGCAGGCTCGTAAATCACGGCGAGCACGACAACACGACAAACGCAATCTGCAACCATCCGAGCGGTGTACGGGAAGTGTGGGGCGGGGTCGTGCTGATGGCGATTAAATTATTTAAAGCTTTTTATTATGTTAATAAAAATCATAATATATATATTTTTCCTAGTGTATGCTTTTTTCTTAGAGTTCCTGTCAGTAAGTATAATCCTTTTAGGATCACTTTGTTGTCCGCTTGTTTGTATCTCAAGACTCTTTTTCACTGAAACCATCATAAAAAAAGACATAAAAAAAAAATTCAATTATTTTATTATTTTTAATCCAATTGTTAATTAATAATGAGTAACAACTCTAATTAATGGTACAAATATTTTGAAACTTATTTTTTTTTTATATTACTACTAGGTGATAACAAAAATATATAATGGATTTTATTGAGGATTTTCGAAATAAACCACAAATTGTTTTTCTGAAAACAAAGATTTGTTTTATTCAACATGCTTTTACAGTATAACAATTATCGTTTAACTAAAATTACACTTTTATCTCACCTGAAAACAAAGAAACGACATTTAAAGTTCACTAATATCGCCTCCTCAATTATATCCCTTTAATTATCTCTCTACAAGTTTTTATAACAATAAAATGCACAAAGTAATCTAAACATCATCTGTCATTGAATGATACGTCACCCCGTATTCACAGCTTAAAAATTAAATTAATGAAATGTCATTTCCAAGGAGGTCATTTCATTACATCTCCCCCCCATAGGAACGAAAATTCTAAATAATATAATACAAACAATGCACCTGCAAGTTATCTTTATACCTATTCGTTTTCTTCTACTTCATCTTCTGCCGTAACAGGTTGTAATTTTGTTATGTGGAATAAAGTTGATTCTGTTTTTCTGTTGCCAGTGTCAATCTTATAAATGGAGTTCGATATTTTCTCTATTATCTTGAAAGGGCCTATTTTTAATTCGTCTAATTTTTTCCTGTTCAGTCTATTTCCATTTTCTACATATACACTGTCTCCTATCTCGAACTCTTGTATTTTCCTATTTCTATCAAATATTTTCTTGTTGTACTTGTGAGATTTTATTGTATTCTCTAATGCTAATCTTCTATCAGCAATCCACTTGTCTTCCTTTTCTATTGTTTTAATTTCATTTGGTAATATACTGACATTTGTACCATCCAGTAAATATTTTGGTGCAAAACCTGTAACAGAATGGTCTGTTTCATTATATTTCTGTACACATTCTCTTGCTACTGTTTTCCATGTTCTCTTATTATTTTTCTCATTTATTTTACATCTTATTTTATTTACTATTGTTTGGTTTAATCTTTCGTTCAAGCCGTTCGAAAATGGCTTATTCACAGCTGTAAATATTAGTTTGATGTTATTCTCCTGCAAATACTGTTTAAATTCTTTTGAATTGATGCCTGGATATTGGTCTGTCAGAATTATTCCAATCTCATCTGTCTCGAGTACTTTCTTTGTTAGTTTTATAAAGTCACTTGCGTTCTGTGTTTTTGAAGTCACAATAAACGCATATCTTGTGTAGTGGTCCACTAAAAGGTGTAAGTATTTTTTTGTTGACCTAGATCCTCCAAAGCCACCTATAGTATCCATTGACATTATCTCAAATGGTTTTGTTGCTGGTCCCAGTTGTGACATTAACCCAAATTTTCCTTGACATCTTGATTTATTTTTTATGCATATTTCGCATGTTTTACAAATATTTATGATATTTTTTGTTAGGTTTTTAGCTGTATATAGTGGACTTATTTTTTTCTGTAATTGTCTGATTCCAATATGGCATAAATCTTCATGCACCTTTTTTATAATTTTTTTACTAAATTCTTCTGAGAGTATAATCTTTTCAAGTTTCTTTATTTTTTTATAATAGATTTTATTTTTATGTAGTAGATTTTGTTTCTTTTCTGTTATTGTTTCATTTTTTTCTTGGTCTTCAACTATATCTTTTATTTGTATTAAATTAACTATTTTTAATAGTTCCTCCTTGTTATCTTCTGATTCTAATACAGGGTTTCGGCTCAAACAGTCTGCTTCTATATTTTCTTTACCAGGTATATATTTTACTGTAAAGTCATATTGAGATAGGTAATATGTGAGGTCACCCAATTCTTCATCTGTCCTGCATTTAATATTCATGTTCTCTAGAGGTTTGTGGTCTGAGTAAATAGTGAAATGTTTTCCAATTAGCCAGTGTTGCCAGTATTTAACGGCTTCTTTCATAGCAATACATTCCAAATATATGGCCTTTTTTCGTTTTTGAGATTCGTTTAGTTTTTTTGAAAAATATGCCACCGGTTTGTCTTTACCGTCTAGTTGAGTCTGTTTTAATATTGCCCCGATACCCTCTAAAGATGCATCTGTAAAGATTTTTATTGGTATGTCTTTGTCGAATATTTCCAACACAGGTTGAGAACATAAATATCTTTTTATTTGATTAAATGATTCTTCACACTTCTCTGACCATACAAACTTTTCATTTTTTTTTAATAAATTATGTAATGGGTCTAAAATAATTGCACTTCTTGGTATGTATTCATGGTAGAAGTTAATTTTTCCCAAAAATTGTCTGATATTCTTTTGTGACTTAGGAGTTGGAAAATGTCTTATCGAGATCAAATTGTCTTTTAGTGGTCTTACCGAATTGTTCTGAATTACATGGCCGAGGTACTTTACTGAGTCTGAAGCAAAGTTACATTTCGTAAACTTCAATCTAAAGCCTTCTTGTATTATTGCCTCTAATACATTTCTTATGTGTTTTATATGTTCTTCAAAGGTGTTCGAGTATATCAGAATATCATCAATATAGTTTACGGAGTATCCTGTGAGATTGTGCTTTCTTAGAATATTGCTTAAAATTCTCTGGAAAATTGCTGGTGATGTTTTCAAACCAAAGGGAAGGCAGGTCCACTGGAAGTGGCCATCTTGTGTGACAAATCCTGTTTTATATCTATCTTCCACCCGTAATGGTATCGCCCAGAATACTGAGTTTATATCCAGTGTAGTAAAATACTTACAATTTCTAATTTTAACAATCAAATCATCTATTAACGGAAAAGGTTGAGCTTGTGGAACAACAATTTTATTTAGTTCCCTGAAATCTATACACAAGCGGGATTTCCTATTTTCACCCTTTTTTAATGCCAATGTCACTGGAGCAGCGAAAGGACTGTAGGATTCTTCTATTAAATTATTCTTTAGTAACATGGATATTTGCTCTTCAATTTCTAATTTATCTTCTATTGTACATCTGTATGGTCTTTTACTACAGTATCTATTTACTAGTAAATCTATGTGAGCTTCATAATCTCTAACTGTTCCTATATCATACTTGTCCTTTGCAAAAATTGTTTTATATTCCTTTATTATTTTCTCGATCTCAATTTTCTTTTCATTATCTAAATGGTCTGTCATACTTACAAACTCTTCTGTTTCTATGTGTTCATTAAAATTTATTGCTAATGTTTTTATATTCTTTTCTTCATTTCTGTTATCTTTAGACATTTCATCTATTTTATTTGTTCTTATCTTTTGTTCTATCCGCAAGTCCTCGTTTTGGGTTAGTTTGAATTTCTTTATCATATCCAATCCGATTATAAAATCATCAAAATATTCATTTTCTACTATGTATACATCCACTTCTTCTTCTAAATCAAATATTTTTATTTTTATTGTTATCAAGCCATCTGTTTTTTTCACACCATTAACCGTTTTCATATATGCTATATTCTCATTGTCCTTTTTTTCTTTTATTTTAATCAGTCTTGAATTTATTAAAGAGATCTGTGAGCCTGAATCATAAATGCCGCTCACTTCTAGTTTATTTTCTAATAAGAGCTTGATTTTGATTAATGGTGTACTTACTCGTTTTTTTTCTCAGTATTTATATCTACTTCAATAATAGAGTTGTTATTTACATTTCTGGGTTTAAAAACTTTTTCAGATTCATTTTTATTTTTCTTGAACCAACATGACTCTTCCGGATGATATCTAATTCCTTTGTCCAAAGATTCACAAGTGTTACATGGCTTCTTCTCATTAGTTTTATTTTTATAAAGGAATGTACGACTCTTTATTGTACTTGAGTTTTTCTTGTACATCATACCTTCATATTTTCTTATCTCATTGAACAAATCAGTAGTGTCATTGAGTTCATCTCTGTTTAACCTATTTAAGATAAACCCAGGTAAACCTGTTGCAATAAGATCTATCATTGTTTTGGAGTCTATCGATTTGTTTATGTCTAGCATAAGCCTTTCTTTTCTAATAGCGTAATCAATTAGTAGTCCTTCTTTATATCTAAATGCGAGAGCATATGTAACTATGTCCCATCCTCGGTTTTTAAAAGTTTCTAAAAATTTGTCTTTCCATTCATTCCATTCAGCCTTTATTGTTAGTTTTATGGCCATCGAGCTATACCAATCCAAACAAGATTTTTCTAAAAATAATCTCAATATATCTATTTTTGTTTCATCTTTTGATATATTAAAGCGCTCATACTCCTTTTCAAAATTCTCAATCCATTGCATTGCATTAGGGTTCTTGCTTGTGAATTTTTCAATAATAAATTTCTCTGAAATATGTTTTAGGTTATGTTGATTTTCTTTCTTTGTAGTAGTTTCTATTAATTTTTCCAAGATATGTTGCAAATTGTCGTTTTTGTCTATAGGTTGTTTTGTGCTCATTTCTTCTAAATATTGATCTAAAAATTGCATATTACCTTCCTCATCTCTATATGTTTTCTTAAGATCTTCATCCAATTTTATCCATATTTTTCTACTTTGATGCCTTTTCTTTATACTATTTTTTATTTTTGAGAAAGTATTCATTTTGACAATATATGTATGGATGAATCACCGGCTTCAGCTCATCAGGTAAAACATAACATTTTCCTTCTTCTGTAGATATTGAGGTTATGGCTAATACATTTGATTTGCCATCATTTGAAGCTATCATCGTAAACTCAAATTGCAGCCGGTCCATCTTCTTTTAGTTAACAAAAATGTCGTTTTATAATGGATTTTATTGAGGATTTTCGAAATAAACCACAAATTGTTTCTCTGAAAACAAAGATTTGTTTTATTCAACATGCTTTTACAGTATAACAATTATCGTTTAACTAAAATTACACTTTTATCTCACCTGAAAACAAAGAAACGACATTTAAAGTTCACTAATATCGCCTCCTCAATTATATCCCTTTAATTATCTCTCTATAAGTTTTTATAACAATAAAATGCACAAAGTAATCTAAACATCATCTGTCATTGAATGATACGTCACCCCGTATTCACAGCTTAAAAATTAAATTAATGAAATGTCATTTCCAAGGAGGTCATTTCATTACAAATATATAAATAATCCTAATCCAGAAAATCCCGTGGGATTGCCGACTTCACTTCCACAGACTTGCGAAATCCAAATTTTGATGATGGATTGTATTTCCTTTTTGGTTCCAAAAATGGTGAGAATAATAATCAAATGATTACTACTTCAAATTAAAAAAAAAAAATAATCGCAGACATGCGGGATCGCAATTTTGATGCAGAATTTGATTGTCTAGTTGGTTAAAAAAAAATGTTTTAATTGATTTAAACTAGTGCTTGACTGCGATTCCACCTGATAGTAAAATTGATATAAAGAATAATAAAACTACCCTACCCGCTGACACACGAACCGCAACCCATCTACAAGCCCGAGGCATATCTTCATCAATAATACAATAAAGACGATGTTTTCGCAATGTGCCCGCGAACTACGATGACAGACCAATAATATTCTGCAAAGTACTTCATCGTGAACGAAGCAACTACCAAGAAAGAAAGAAAAGAAAGAATAACTTGTCGTGCAAGTAACTTGTTCGAAGTAAGTAATCTTTGAGCAGTCAGGCAAATAGGTCATCGGTCCCAGTTTTGTGGCATGAGGCAGCCAAGTTCGATTCTCTTGGTATAATTTTTAGAATCATTTACTTTAATTTCTTTTGTTTCTGGTAGTTGGCATGTGAAGCTCATTGTCAGATTCTTCGATTGCAGGAATTAAGTCTCTGAAGTCTGTCTTTTTTTTTCGATTGTTATTTATACTAATATTATAAAGAAGTAAAGTTAGTTTTTTTTGGATATACTTATTAATTTATAGTTATGATATAATGTATAGTGGGCCGGCGGAGGATGAATTTCCATACAAACGTAATACCACGCTCATTTGCAGTTGGAGCATATATCCAACATATTATGATGATATTCGGTTAAAGACAATATTTATCTAGGTTCCTACGTCGAGAATATTAGAAATATTGTTATTTTTAATACAAGAAAAGCCAAATGGCATGTTTTGCCATTTACGCTATAAAAAAGTGCGAAATACAATTTGCTTAAATTTCTTTTTGTTTTTTTAAAAAAGAAAGACGTAGGAACCTAGATAAATATTGTCTATAACCAAATATCATCATAATATGTTGGAAATATGCTCCAACTGCAAATGAGCGTGGTATTACGTTTGTATGGAAATTCATCCTCCGCCGGCCCCTTAAGATGTATACAAAAAGTCTCTGTCTTAAATAAAAGCCACATTTTTTAAGAGCAAGTGGTGAATCGGAGAATACATGCTAGTTAAGAATGAATAGGTTACTTCTAGGCAAGCGTGCTTCATCGTCGGTCACATCGCATCATCGCTTACCATCAGGTGAGATAGTGGTCAAAGGCAAGCCCATACATAATAAAACAAATCTTATATAATCTGAGCGTCTGACTTTCAGGCAGAGTAGGGTCCTAGAATGTTTATTAGTCTGGCAGAAAATTATATTTTAGAAGCAAAAAAGAAACGAAAAAAAAATCATCAACATAATAGTGACTGATTCCGGTTTCTTCATGTCGACATCACTTTTTCGTATGGACATTTCGGCTATGCAGTCTTATACTGAAAAAACGGCTGAAGCCTTTCGATTAACATAGATTTTAAAGTGCTACAAGGGTGGGGGGGACGCGCGGACGTTTTGAGCAATGATCTTTATACTGTATTTCTACTTAAAACTTTGACGAGTCGCAAATTAAACGCAAGATTTTTCTGAGCATCTTACTACTAGTCCTAAGTTGAGCTAAATAAATACTAACGAATGTTTGCACTAACTGGATAGGTCCACTGAAATCTGTGTGGTACTTTTCTAAAAAAAAACATCTTAGACACTGATCTGTTTTTAAGTCCATACACCGTTTTAATCTAGTTCAAATTGTCGTCTACAAGTGTTTTTAAAACATACTTCAAAATAAATACATATCATTTATCATATTGATGCATATACTTAAATAAATACACATATCATTTATCATAATTTGATGCAATGGACTGTTGGAAAATGTATTCAACCAATCATAAGCAGCTTACACTAGTTTCACGATTTATTGATACCAACATTTATTTTGCGATCATTTTGTTATTTTTTTTTAAGATGGTTCTTTTTCACTAGCCTATCGTCAACCATCAAGCATGGTTGAAAAGCTTATTGCTTCTTCTAACGTAATCCAACGCAATGTTTGATGAAGACGCAATGAAAAAAGAGAGATACGCCTGAAAACTCTGTTGGCATTCGGTAGTTCCGTGATTTACTCGAATATTTCACAAAACTTGTTCCAGGCACCTACGTGTTTTTTAAACCCTTAAAAGTTTTTCAGGAAAATTGTCGCCGTTCAGGATCTCGATTAAATGTGTAAGTCTTCTATTGATGTACTTTTTTATATTGTTAATATATGAGTACACTTTGGAGGGCCAAAGCTTACGTAACAATGCAGATTATCAGAAGTCTTTACTAGATTAGTTTTACACAAACTTATGTTTTGATTTCTATAGAATGTAAATCCAAAATAGAGACTAGAGAAAGATGTGTGATAACATCATAATCACGTAAGAGCGGTTGTATGAAAATGTATCTCAAAAATTAGTAGAGGTACCTCAACACAGTGAAGGTCTACCATGTATTATTATCTTAATACAGATTATAGCTATTAGAAAAAAAAATTAGGTAAGTAATCGAAAACCGTGTTAGGGCAAAAGCTGCCGTAGAAGATGTAGGTAAGTTATTTGCGAGTTATTTAAGTAAGGTTTGGAGGTATGCGGAACAGAGAGTAAAGTCCCACATGCCTCCATTGAAAAGGGAGGATCCTCCGACCAGACAGGTGTTATAGTCTGGTGGGCTACTGCCCGCTAGATGATTTTCGGGCTGCCGTATATGTTCCAATCGCGCGGAGAACTTTGATTGCGCGATGCAGGATTTCGTACTTTCTTTGTAGTTCTTATGTGGCGCCATAGATGTCGCTACATCACTCCCCTCCGGAGATCGGAGATCGATTATTCTTGATGCGAGCCAGGCCAGCGTAGGTAGGTTCCAGTGGGTCGGAACCGATGCCGCATAGTTCTCGGTGAGTCGGAACTGTCTGCGGTGATGCCCCAGTGAGTCGGGGTGTTGCTATCCCAGTGAGTCGGGATGATGCTGCAGGCTCCAGTGAGTCGGAGTAGTGCTGCTGGCTCCAGTGAGTCGGAGCGGTGCTGTGCGACGTAGGGCTTGACTGCTGGCGTCGACCAGGAGAGGTTCTTCATAGCTCTTCATGTGACTGGCCGAAGGTGCGGTGTGCCAAGCCAAGGTCGCTGATGAGGCTGAAGGTGATGACCAGGTATGACCAGGTAGGCATGCTGGTGGTCAGGATATCCTCTATAGCCGTGGGTGCTGGCTGTATGGCTTGCTGCTCGAAAGCTTGAGGAAGTGATGATGACGTCACGAAGTAGTAGCTGCACGAAGGCTGCGCTGACGTTCTTTGTCGGGGTCACCAGTTTGGAGGAATGGGAACAGAGAGTAAAGTCCCACATGCCTCCATTGAAAAGGGAGGATCCTCCGACCAGACAGGTGTTATAGTCTGGTGTGCTACTGCCCGCTAGATGATTTTCGGGCTGCCGTATATGTTCCAATCGCGCGGAGAACTTTGATTGCGCGATGCAGGATTTCGTACTTTCTTTGTAGTTCTTATGTGGCGCCATAGATGTCGCTACAAAGGCTTCGTTCCTGCTTTGTCATAGCGGTGAATTTATCGTCGGACGACTATCGTCTCTAGCATTATAACAACTGTTTATCGTGGCCGTGACAGATAGTCGCAACAACGACACATACTTTAACGTGACGCTGTTGACAACTTTTTGTCGACTGTCGTGCTAGCCGTTCTCACTATCACGACAATCAGTTGTCACCGCAAGCAAAGTCCTAAACATGTCGCCCTATATGTGAACACCTCGATTTAAATTTATAAGCCACGATACTTAAAACTACAGAAATATCTGTCGTCACGACAAAATGAAATCCCGGCCTTAGAGTACAGAGATAGCGAACCTCCCACTTTTAAACTTCAAGATAGGCAAAGGTGAGATGGTGGTCAAACGCGAGCCTATCAAAAATAAAAAAGGCCAGTCGCCAGACAGTTATTCACCTAATCAACTGATTACAAAATACTTTTCTAGGAATTTCAGTTTTTTAATAACTTAGTTGACCTAGTGAAGTGGGACATAATGATATGAATAGTTAAAAGACAGGCCGTGTATCTCATCACGTACCTACTATGTGTGACCTACATTCCATCACTTTTCCATAACAAATTATGTAATTATAGTCACTTTCTTGTTAAATATTCACCATATTAATTATACGGTTTTATGTCATTTTTACTAGTACGTATAGATACTAGTAGCTACCCAAAAACAGGAACCATAATTAAGTACATATTTATAAAACTGGAACATGAAGGGCTCTGTATCATTTAACTGAACAACAATTATTTTCTCACAATTTATTTTATTCAGTTTTCAGTATGTCTTGTTATTGCGGCAACAAAAATACGTCATCTGTGAAAATTTAGTTCATGAGATACATCCTGGTGACAGACAAACGGATAGTGGAGTCTTAGTAAAAGGGTCCCTTTTTATCCTTTGGGTATGGAACCCTACAGATAAATCAATCTATCTAGTCTTTTCCAGGCTAACCGGATGTAGCTGAATACCAGTATCTTAGATGGAGCGACTGCCTATATGACCTCCACATCCTTTTTCCTATAGGTATGTCACTGCACATCCTTTTTCTAAGGTGGGAAATCATCCAATGACTTCTCCTTCTCCGGGTAGAGCTGGCCGTGTCATACCTTTACTTACTAAAACCAAACCTGTGTCCTTCGGTTAACCTTTGTGTTTTAAGAGCACGGGTTTCCTTATCAGAAAATCCGCGAAACCCTAGCGAGCATCGGTCTTGCTGGGTTTTACGGTTTGCTGATATCTCTTTGAGGATCCCATGCGCTGTGCCCGACTTGAGCTTGGTCCGGACCCAAACCCACCTCTACTGTGGTTGGTAGTCGGGGTCGAGGTCTCGGCGGCTGGGCGTGAGGGCCACACACGTGCGGCCACCTCCTTCGCTAACATTACTGCTTCACAGAAGGAGGTGACTGCCTGCCATTCCTCCTGCCCGGATAATGGCCTGAATCAGGGCCCGGCGCAAGACGTCGCCGCCACCGATCGCTTCCACGAGAACACTGAACCGTGTCCTCCGGGCGGTCCGCATAATGGTGACACCCAGTCGTTTCTTCCACCTGAATTTGATGCAGGAACTTCATACTTAGCGCGGAAAATGTAGTATTTGCTTATATTATACTTTCAATCCCTGCTCACAAAACTCTAGTTAGTGACATACGACATACATACAGTACTATAATAATGGTCGCCAACACGGAAAAAGGCGTAATAACCCAAGTGCATTGCATTTTCAGCATTCATCATACAATTGGGAGGTTATTACTAAAAAGTTACGCATAACTGCAATGCCATCAAAAAATAACTTGTAAAAATAACCAAGGTTAGCAAAGTCAGTTATTCTACCATAAAAATTATAAGATCCATGTAATACCATACCAAGTCGGTTAATTTTTTCAGTGCCTACTTGAGGGACTTTTTGCAACATCTTATAATGACCTTGTTTTTTTTTTTTTTTTTTCGATGGGAGAAATCATCTTATGACAACCCCCGCTCTTGGGCGGAGCGGGAGATAGTGTCAGACTCTTACTGACTAAAAAACCCATCACGTTCCTTCAAGCCTTCATACCGGGGCTCGAGCGCCCTTTCGGATAACCCTGGCCCCAGTAGGCTTCGACCCGGCTGGGCCCCTGCTGTTGCTGAAGACTCCTTGAGGCGCGCGGGAACAGCGCGCGCCGTCGACGACTTGGGCTTGGTCCGGACAGTTACCGGACGGCCGGACAGCGAGCTACCCATTGCTCACTGTCCGCAAGCCCGCGCCTACGGTGGCTGGAAATCGGGATCGGAATCCCGGCGGCGGCGAGAGCGCCGTTGCCTGATGCGGTCGGCCTCCTCCTTAGCGAGCATTACTGCTTCGCAGAAGTCGGCGACCGCCTGCCACTCCTCCTCGCTCCGGACCATGGCCTCGACCAAGGCCCGGCGCGAGAGGTCCCCGCCGCCGATCACCCCCACGAGGGCACGGCGATGCTCCGCCCAAGCAGGGCACACCGCGATTGTGTGCTCCACCGTGTCCTCCGGGCGTTCCGCACAGTGGCGACACCCGGGCGTCACTTCCGCTTTAATTCGGAACAGGAACCTCCCGAACTTGCCATTTCCGGTGAGGACCTGTGTCATGCGGAATATAATGACCTTGTCAATATTACAAATCTTTTATGTTTTAAATAAATATGTATATTAAGTTGGCAATTTAATTATATTAAATTAGATTGTTTATTTTTATTTTTGTTTGTGTTTGTAATGAACAAACTCATAAATTACTGTGCCAATTTCAAAAATTCTTTCACTATTGGAAAGCTACATTCACCTTGAGTAACATAGGCTATATTTATTGCTCGTACGAAGCCAGGACAGGCCGCTAGTAGTGTATAAAACAAGAAGCCTAAATTTCAGTAACCAAGCAGGCATTGTATAATTACGGTAGGTATATTTAAAATTTAATTTCATTTGAACCAGTAGTTTAAGAATTATAACTGGTCAAAATTTCCTATATAATAGTCACTAACAAGGAAAAAGGCGTAATAACCCAAGTGCATTGCATTTTCAGCATTCATCATGCAATCGGGCGGTTATTGCTAAAAAGCTACGCATAACTAGCAATTACACCGTCTTGGTGGGACCACGTGACCGGGGGCGATGACCCCTCGCGTGTGGCGGTCAAGGGGTGACCAGAAGTGGTAGACGTCTGGAGGTATGGCCGTGGCGGTATTTGTACGGAGGAGAAATTATTATGAACGGGCTGAGATAATGTACGGATTTTTATGTGTCGTGTTTTGTACGAAGAAGACCTACCCAGTTTAGTCTTTGTTTGTAAATAACAATTGATAGGTCATTTATAAATTGAGACCGGTACGTAATGCTATACATTGACAGAATTTCTGGAATAAAAATTATTTCAAAAGTTTAATTGATTAAGTATGTAGTTGATAAAAAATATTATTATTAAAATATAACTTCAAATCGGAAATCTTTATTTTATATGACAACAATTCAGCATATTCCGGTCGCCGCCGCCGAGCAGCTACATACAGGGTGTAAGGGACAGCCCTCCACAAGGCTGTTGGGGGGCTGTCCCTTACACCCTGTATGTAATTCTTCCTCAATGCCTAGTGGTCCGGTGATGTAACGGGCTTCGCGGAATTAAATTATGCAGTTCCGACGAACACTGAATCCTACATCGCGCAATCATAGTTCTCCGCGCGATTTGAACTTATAGAACAGCCCGAAATCATCTATCGAGTATTTGCCCACCAGACAACACATGTCTGGTCAAAGAAAGAAAGAAGAAAGGAAAGATAAGAAAAGAAACAAAGAAAGAAAAGAAAGAAAAGAAACAAAAGATAGAAAAGAAAGAAAAGAACGAGAAGAAAGTACAGAAAGAAAATATAAGAAAAGAAAGAAAATTATTTATTGTTGTTTTTTATTAAGTTTTTTTTTTTTGGTCGGAAGTTCCACCCTTTTTAAAGGAGGTATGTCATATGTGGGACTTTATTCTCTGTTTTGCTTACCACCAAACTACTTTAAAAGTAGGCGTAGCAATACTATAATAAATGGCACCATGCCAGAAGCATGGCGTAAGGATATTACCTACGTGAACTCCTGAACCATGATTAAGTGGCAGGATAAGATCGACCCCGGATTGAAGTGCAACGACCCAACACGTGGCGTTACGTGGAAAAATAATAAATGCCTGGAACTACGTAGAATTATTTCTGTAGTAATTATAGACTAGCTTCTTTCGCATGTGACTTTTCCAGCTGTGCATTTCAATAATTTATACATATAAATAAAATCGGAGTGTCTGTTTGTAATATTGAAATAACTGCTTTTTAGTACATGCATATGAATATATATACGGTACATACACCAAAATAACATTTTTTACAATTTTTGTCTGTCTGTCTGTTTGTCCGGGCTAATCTCTGAAATGGCTGGACCGATTTTGACGGGACTTTTTTTGGCAGGTAGCTGATGTAATAAGGAGTAACATAGGCTACTTTTATTTTAGAAAAAATACATTCAAAATCCTGTAGTCCACGCGAACGAAGTCGCGGGCACAGCTAGTCTATACATAAAAGGAGAAACTGACTGACTGACATATCAAGACACAGCCAAAATTACTGGGACTAAGAGCATCAAATTTTGCACAATGGCTTCTTTTGATGATGTAGGCGAGCACTAAAAGAGCTTTTTTTTTTTGGTAGGCAAAAAAATTTCAAATGACATCCCCGGCCCTTGGGCGGAGCGGGAGCTAGTGTCAGACTCTTACTGACTAAAAAGCCCACCCTATTCCTTCTTGCCTTTCATACCGGAGCTGCAGGCTTACTCTTGAGTTCAATTCCGATCGGTCGACATTGAGATCGTGACGTTTCGTACTCTTGAATTCAATGCTAGCGCCAAATTGGTTCAAAATTGCGTGATCATTTTGAGAACGAAGTGAAATCGTATATGTTGACAATATTGTTTTCAAGAGTACCAAATCACGTAACGTCAAAATTGTAATTAATTTGGAGAGTAAGCCTGCTGAGCCGCCAACCATAATCGCAAAAATAAAATGACATTGTGAGTGGGTGCGTATCTTTGTCCGTTCTTCACACTCCCAACGGCCGTACGAATTTCGATGAAACTTGGCTTTCGAGTAGACCATGTCTTGGACACTTAAATTTCAGGCCTGGGAGTATGTTCTCTTGGGTTCACATTCTGCTATGACGAGGGCTGCCTAGTGCTTAGCTGCCTAGTGGCTAAATAGCAGCTAGTTGACTTATAACGTGAAAAATTAAAAAAAGAACGGTTAAATTTGCGGAACAGAAGGTTGCGTGTTTAAATCACGTCGGGGTCACCAGTTTCGAGGTATGCGGAACAGAGAGTAAAGTCCCATACCTCCTTTGGAAAGGGCGGATCCTCAGGCCAGTCAGGTGTTATGTCTGATGGGCCAACTGCCCGATGATTTTGGGCTGTTAGAGAGAGAAGCTGCGGAGAACTTTGATTGCGCGTTACAGGATTAGTTATTATGTGAAGCCATAGATGTCGTTACATAAGAAACTATGAATGTGTGTGAAAGTTGATATACCTAGAAAAGAGATTAATACGGATCTTAGTTTCTCAGTGAATCAAATTACCGAGAAATGTAGTGTAGTAGTACCGTAAGCAAAACATTAATTACAATAACTAATTCCAGACTCTCCACGAATACATTGAGGCTAATGAGGTCACGACCAGTTCCTATGAGGTGTGAAAGCGGCGAGATAACTCGCATGATGACCATTCATATTGATGCTTAAGGAGAAAAAGACCACGTGATCTGAGTCTTAAAACAAGAGCTTGTAAGTTAAAATAAAATAACACGTGATAAAGAGAATCTGGAATGACAATGGTCGACGAGGACGAAAGGTTCTGAAGTGGCGATCAAATACCGGAATAGGTTACGTTGGCACCATGTGGGAGGACTGTGGGCGGCCTTCTCCCACGGTCTTCCCACAAGGTGGACTGATGGTCTGGTGAGGGTCGCGGGTATCCGATGGATGCGAGACACAGGACCGGTTATTATGGCGACACTTGAGGGAAGCCTATGTCCTACTGTGGACGTCATAGATATAAGAAAGGTTTTTATTCGGGACTTATGAAAGATTAGGCGAGTGCTCAAGATCCGTGCCGGTATCTGTACACGTCTCAACAAAGCGGCAACGTCGCACGCTTGGAAAAAAGTTTTATAGCGTGCTGTTGACGTAAAATTTACAAAGTCGCATATCATGCGCTTGTTGGCTTACATATTTTTTTATATACCTATTAACAAAAATAATGAAATTCAATTAAATCCCGTAGTATCGGCCGGAATCCCGTGGAATATCCATATTAACATCAATGTTTGCGGTCAATGAGCCTAAATAACCCATTCCGATCACTACTTATTATTATAGAAGATGCAACAGACTATTAAATCTCCTTTTCAGAACCGTATAAAACTTTCAATCATTTGAAAGCCCATAATGGAATGAATAACATAATGAACGTTACACGGACTTATAAAAAAATAGATCACTACATGGTTTTAAGTTACAATATTAACAATATTACTACTTTTTATTTAAATCAAATGTTCTCATGTAAGTGACAATTGTCTTTTAATGGGAATAAAGATATTTTAAACCGAAGTTTATCACACAGAATAACCCATTTAACCCAACTTACAAAATACGACAAACCGGACCCACGGGCCTTCGTCAGGAAAAGGAGTCCTAGATAGAATTCCGGGCACATTTCCATAGCGAGTAGCGGTGACGTGAAGCCGCCGAGTGGACTCGTAAAACTAACTTTATGTCAGTTGATGTGCATGTTTCTTTAAGTGGTTTTAGAGTTTTGTTGATTGTTTTAGAATGAAAATTATATGTTTTAGTACTTAAAGGGAAAAAAACCAAATAGTTTTTATATATTTTTATTATTTTATTACTAACTTTTGCCGACGGCTTCGTCCGCATGAATGTCGGTTATTGCGGAATCGAAGTCGAAGACGAAGCCAGATAGAAAGTCGAATCTAGATAGCCTATCTCCTTCCTTGGGATGCAAACTTATTTCGTACATAATTACATAAAAATTGGTTCAGTAGTTTAATTGTAAAAGTGCAATACACAGACCTTCCATGCATAAAACACCTAATCGATTTACTAATAGTTTATACGCGTCTGTAGCAGTATTATTTCCAGTTTATATAATAATATTTTATAGGTTATAAGTATTGCGATATTAAAGAAAATACAAAACACAAAGAAACCAATAAATACCTAATTTCGAAAAAAGAAAAACGTACCTTTAATATGAAGTTTATTTGAACTTATAATTTCAATTCAATCCAAAGGCTTCCCGTTTTAAAAAACGACAGTTTCCTAAGCAAAGGCCTATTATTACTCGTAATTAAATTATTGGTCGTTTACACGTACATGGTAATTAATATATGTATAGTCTACTGTAAATAATTCATTAAAAGAAATAGCATAGAGGTATCCATTTTCAACGGTAAGCATACAAAAGAAAAAGATATTTCCGCATCCTACACAAATAAACATTAAAGAACTGAAAACCGAAGTTTTCACAACAAAATTTAAATACAAAGATAATATGATCACGTGATCGTAAATATTGTGTCGTCGAGTGTACAGCGCAACTGTGCCACCATACAGATAGGTTCAGACGTCAATCGCATGTATAGCAGCCACCACGGATATTGAACGCTGGCTTCAAGTTGCGCAGAAGTCAAAAATCGGGTCTCTTTAGGTGGTGCGACGTGAGACACGGGGGCGGGGAGCGTCAGTGATTGGCTCGCTGCGCATCGTGTCATAGACGACACTCGTGATTCGTTCATTGCTCATGCAGCACGTATCTTCAAATGCTTTAATATGAAATAAGGTGCTTGTGTGCGTTGCACATGCCCGCTTTGTATGTAGTTTGACTTCTGTACCTATCTCTTTTGTGACTGTACTTCAAATACTAAGCAAGTACAGTCAACAACAGATGCCTTGTCGTGACCAAGTTTTGTTGGAGAAATAGACAATCATTTTCGGAGAGTATTTTTTTTTATTCATAAACAATTGTCCAAAGTTTTTAATAGGTAGTTGAATTGTTCCGAAAAGCAGTACTTGATGACTACTCGAGTTCGAAGTAAATCCGATTATATTTATTATTCGCTGTATCATATCGCTGCAGTGGCTTGTTTTTTTTGTCTTTGCCGTTAATTTCCCATTGCCGGGAATGGCCTGCCCTAAGTCCTTCCAGACATTCATTCTTCAGTGGATTCAGCGTTTACGTAAATACGGACCAATTATCGCACGTAAAAATATAATTTTTAGAGAAAAGTTCGATTTATTCATGGATTTATTTGACTGTTATTTTTTTTTAAATTTAATGATATCAACTAGTGCTTGACTGCGACCCCACCTTATCGTTGTTGGTGAGGCGCACTAGTTTGTTGCAATTATCTTTATTATTAGTGTGATTTTTCTTGCTATGCGTTTTTATAAATGATTGCTACTGAAAATAATTTATTTAAAATCTCGTCCGTCCGTTTATTTTTCAGCACACGCGAACCAGTGAACAGATTTCCATCAAAGATTAGTGAAACTTTTCTGTTACACCTAGGGCTTATTTATTTGGTCTAGTACGATTACCTACCTACACTGATATCTCGACACAACTTTTTTCATTATGGCACTCTGCCATAGTAACAATGGAAACAATGATTGTAATTCATTCCCTGTATTATTTCGAAAAGTTATACGCCACGGTTGGTGCAATAGTTGAGCGATTGACTACAACGCTACGTGGTGCGGGTTCGATTTCCGTGTTTGTTTGTTCCAGGTCTGGGTGTCTTGTACAGCTTCAAGGTATCGCAGATATGAGTATACAAGGTGTAAGGGACAGCCCACCACAAACTTTAAGGGCTTGCTCTCAGTAGACGGAACTGAACCACCTTCCACAAGATTTTTTTTCAGGAAACGAAAAAAAAAATCAGCCTTACCATACAAAATGATAAACTTGATTGGACGATTTGTATGGCGAGGCCGATTTTTTTTTCGTTTGTGGAGGGCTGTCCCTTACACCTTGTAGGTATAGTTTGAATTTCAACTCGATGTCTTCACGCGTTCCAGAGATAAAGAGGTCTTGACAGACAGACAGACAGACAACAAAGTGATCCTATGAGGGTTCCGTTTCTTCCTTTTGAGTTACGGAACCTTAATAATAATAATAATAATAAATAATAATAAATTCTTTATTTGCGTAAAAACATGGTATAAAATGGTGTTACATAGAATTGCAATGGTACAATTATAAAAGTTTTAAATATATTCCAAGATGAACAATAATAAGCATTGTAAGCTGTAACCCAACCCCGCGCAGTACGTCTAAACACGACTGCTTGAATGCGCAGACGCAGCAAAATCTTATCAGTTCCTAGTAGAGAAAACGAACTGTTTTAACGTTGTGGGCTGATGCAGGCTTCTGTGAAACAAGCCAGGGATTCTACTGCGCCAGCACTCCAGCAGTTGACTATAGTGGGATTTTAAGTTTAACCTACTTCAGAAAAGGAGGAAGTTCTCAATTCGTCGGAATGTTTTATTTTTTACATTAGGCACAACGCATCTTGAGCGCTCGGCGTCAGAGTGGGGATCGCTTTGCGCATTCCATACATTGGCGAGCCAATCGTCTTCGTTGTTAGATACATGCAGCAACGCAGGGAACGAATGAGGAGTGACGTCTATGACGCGATGGCGCGGTGAGCCAATCACTGACACTCCCCGCCCCCGCGTCTCACTTCGCACCACTAAAGAGACTGAATATTTGACTTTTGAGCAACCGCTCAAGATCCGTTGTGCCTACTGTACTAGTATTTCTCCAGACAAACTTTAAACCCTCGTTTCAGACTTAAGGGCTGAAGGGAGTGAATTTTGGAAAATCCTCTCTTAGTCCTCGCCTACTTTATAAAAAGAGGTTTCTTTCTAGCGAGAATCGCGAGAAATCTAGAAACGCGATGCAGGATTTTGAATTTTAGTTCCTATGTGGCGTCATAGATGTCGCTACATGTTCCCTGATTAATCTAAAACGCCTGGATCGATTTGGATTTTTTTTTGTTTTTAAATAAGTATATACGGTAACTCAGGTCGAACGAAGCCTACTGGGGCCAGGGTTAGTTTCGAAAGATAGCTCAGCCCCGGTACGAAAGGCAACGAAGGAACAGGAGTGGTTTTTAGTCAGTAAAGGTCTGACACTATCTCCCGCTCCGCCCAAGAGCATCATGAAAAAAAACTGCCAGATTAACACGTACCAATTGATTTTATTTACGAACCTTATATACTTACTAGCTTTTGCCCGCGGCTTCGCCCGCGTGGCATTAGGTACTTAAGGAATCGGGATAAAAGGTAGCCTATGTTCTTTTCCATGTCAAAGGCTATATGCATGCCACATCCAAATCCGTTCAGCCGTTTTTGCGTGAATAAGTAACAAACATCCAAACATCCACACTTTCACATTTATAGTATTATATTAGGATTAGGATTACGAACCTTTTATGAGCCTCAACAGAAAAGTCACTAAAAGAGTGATGGAAAGGATGCTATGCTCGGAGTTTCCTAATGTCTTGTTCATCATGTCTTGGGTACTTACACAGCAACAATTAAAATCCCCAGAAACTTCGCAGTTCTTTCATAAAATGGATTCCGTCATCGATAGAACACGGTATGGTTCCCAAAACCAGCCCGAAATTCCCCGAAGAGCACCGAAGACACCCGATGGAGTCGCTGCTCACTGTATATTCCCCTACTTTGGCACGACCGGCTACAAACTGCTCCGGCGGTAATTTACTTCAATTATTTTGATAATCCACGATAACATCGGCGCAAGGTCGCAATGCGTTTGCGATTATCGAGGACAAATCCTTGGCAACTTTTTAAATTAACATAAAAGAGGTCTCTATAAGTACATATACGATTATACGTAGGAAATTATACCAAAAAAACATACTCCGGGGAAGAGAAGTATGTACTATGCCAGGATATGGTCTACTGCTACGCCAATTTCATTCAAACTCGTCCAGCCGTTTGAGGGTGAAGAAGTAACAAATATACACAGATACATACACAAATTTTCGCCTATATAATATATGTGTGGTAGTCTTCGATTTAACACCGGCAATAATCTCTGTTAGATCAGAGGTCCGACCGCGAGAACTGTTAAAGAGATGGAGCTGAATAGGGTGTATAGATCCATCCCTCTTTCTCGCTCGCACGCTTGACATTTTAACTCGTCATGGGAAGGACCCTGTCTCCTGCGATACTATTTAATTGTAGCCATCGATATTATTTTGAAATAAAAAAATTAACCTCGACAAAAAAAAAAACAGCATTAACTAAACTTGCCGTTGACGTAGAAGAACCGTCAAAAAAGAAGCAAATGTATGGTCTCCCTACAGGCAACTCCTGCAACCTAAATCTAGATTACACACTTTTTCTACGGCTTTATTATGCGTCGTTACAGATTACACACTAGCCTTCATTTAGTAACGAAGTTTTAATGTTATACCTATGCGTCAACATGTATAAATCATGCTTTGTGAGTTATGGAGTTGACTACGTACTAAGTACTAAAACATTTACGCTCATAATTTATGCGTTAAACAAATATGACATGAAAGGAGGATGCTGGATTTTGTATGGGCACCGTCCCCACCTTCCAACAGACATGAGACAGATGTCGTTCCAAGCCTCTAACTAGACGCTTGGCTCTATTTAACTAAATAGAGTATTTTTTTATTAGATTTTTCGAATGACACCTATTGTTGTTGCTGTTGTTGTTGTGTCATTTTAGGGGACAATTTTACGCAATTTGCGTTTTTTTATTTGCCTTTTGTGCAATAATTTTGCTGAATCAAACAGAGCTCTCAAAGCCGCATTCAAAAATATATGACACTACTATATTATGAGTATATTTACGGTCCAAAACACTTTGGTTAGGTTAGGTTAGGTCAAACTAGAATTCTTTATAAAACCTAAACCCATTCTCTAGAGATGTGTCGCCATTATAAAAATACTCTATTTAACTAGACGCTTCGAATTTCACCTGTCTCAAGTCTGTTGGTGGGTGGGGACTGGGGACACTTTCATGCAATGCCCTTTATTAGTGTCGAAAACTTTTTTATTTTTAATAAAACTACAAATAACCTTTTTAAACCTCTAAGATAAATAATTATCAGTTAGAAGTTGTGGCAAAGTGATAACGTCCATAACCACGACTTACCGTCAAACCCAGCCAAAAAGTAGGTTCAAACCCAGCCAGGCGCATTACTTTGTGAATTTATTTCAACACCACTGCTCTAAAAACGGTAAAGGAAAACATCGTGAGGAGTACGGCATCTGACATACACCAACCCGCACTGGGCTCGCGTGGCGGATTACGACCCATTCTCTCTCCTGGAGATGAGGCCTGATTCTCTGCAGTGGGAACATTAAAAGACTAATTATGCTAAGTTATGCTAAATGATATGCGCTAATGAGTATGGAAGCACCTGGTTGGGTTTAATTGGGTAAGGTAGAAAATCATCTAAATGCTTTAGCCGCCTAGGATGGAGCGGAAGAGGGGGGGGGGGCGTGTCAGACTTCTACTTACTAAAACCACACCTATATTCCTTCTTTGCCCTTTGCGTTCCAGGAACACAGGTTTACCTTTCAGAAGTTAATTCATGGCTCTAGTAAGCATTGACCCTGCTGGGCCCTACGGTTTTGCTGACATCTCTTACTCGACTCTCTCTTAGACGACTCGGACTCGATACTGACAGGCGGACAGCGAGCTACACATTGCTCATCGTCCACAAGCCCGCACCTACGGTGGCGTGTAGTAAAAAAAACAGCGCAAAACAGAAGCAAAGCCGTAAATTGAATCTAGTTCAACGGAAAGCTGGCGCAAAAAGAGCTTTTGCATAGGCATTACATTGACCGAGTTACCGGCCCATGACACACGTTACACTTGGCAAAGTAATCAAAACACGCAAAAACAACACTGTGGCATCACAACCCGCTGACCGGGTGACCCCTACTGTGACCCCCAGTACCCCCACCGCTACATCCGCCTGGCCAGCTGGGGGACACCTTACCTCTGTCTTTATTAAATGATAACTGACGTTTATTTTGCATGTTAAATTAAACTAGATGAAGCCTGTGTTACTACTTTGTGACTACCCAAAGAAGAAACATCGAAATAAACTCAGAAGTTTCTTTTAAAGTCCTAATGTAGTACTTTCTAAGAGCCCCCGCACATTATGGCCACCAGTCGCTGCTACTAAACGCGACCACCAGTAGTTCAGTCAGACCACTACACGCCGCCACCAGTGGCAGCCACTGGTGGCTGGATGCGGCTTTCAGTGGTAAGATAAGATCAAAGAGAAAAGATAAGTCATCCGTGTGTGCGCGCGAGTCGAATGACAAAACGCGGCCACAAGTAGCGAGCGCGGTCGACTCCCGCAGCATGTGGCTCGGACGCGGCCACTCAAACGCTCGGTGTGCGCCGATGCTATACAAAATGTATGGACAAACGCGTCCGCAACTTGTGGCGGTCACTAGTCGTTCTAATGTGGTCGTCACTATGCGGGCTCTTAGTGACGCCGCAAATGAACCACACGCCACAGCCACAAACGCCGCCATGAGAAGCTAGAAGCGGCCACAAGCCACTTGTAGCCAATGGCTGCTACTTTTTTAACCCATGAGTGCAGTATCATAATGGACTCTGACGAAGAAGGTTTAAGTGCGCTAATGGCATGCGACAGGGTTTGTTTTGTATCGGCGCCTAGTGGCCAGTTCGAGCCACAATTACCGAGCAGCGGCGATTTGTTACGTGTGGCGGCCACCGGGGTCTACCATGTGCGGTGAATCCATATAAAATGTATGAAACCTACAGGAAATATGCAGGTGGTGGCGTTTTGTGTTTGTGGCCGGTGGCGCGTGTGTGGCGATCCTGATGTGCGCTGAGTGCGAGTTGTTTTTACGTTAATGCGATTGAAAAGTTTCCCTAATTTGGCTCTCTGATTGGTTAAGAGCTTGGACCGAGCCAATCAGAGCGTCGACCGTCACAAACGTTCGATTGCGTAGCGTAGTGCGAGTTGTTTTTATGTTATTGCGGTGCATTTACTGGGTTTGTTTCTCTAAAGCTTGGAACGGGCCAATCGGAGCGCTGAACGTCAATAATGGTATATATAAGTCGATGGTATTAACAAAAGTCACACTAAGCACTCCGTACGGCATGAGGGACCTACGCTAATAAATCACGATATGATCATCGTACAGACTCTTACTGGAATTATCCCATTAGAACCTTACGGAAGTTCGGACAGGAATAACAGTCTCGATAGCACACGACTGAAAATCGCACGTCAAAATAATCTAAGTCACACGTGAAAATAAAAAAAAACTTACCTGAAGGAAAATCTGCTTGTAGCAATCGTAAGGACTTTTTAGAGAATACAATTTGTGCTGTGGAACTATTGCAAAACGTGTTTTCACTTGAAATAAAACCAATCTTTAAACAAACAGAAACACGGCGTGTCAAGTAACAACTGTCAATTTTGGAACATTTTTATTTTGTTTGTCAAAAAAAAAAGTATTTTTTTCTACATTCGTTGTAGCTTTTTTGTATCCAGCCAGTAGTGTCAACGTTTTAGGAATGAAGTTCTGAAATAGGTATGCTTATGATAAACCTCATTTGTGCGGCCACTACAAAAATACCTAGGTATATATTAGGGCTATATTTCACCAGTTGCGCAACCATAGTGTCCTAGTAAAATATAGCCCTATGCTACCAACTAGACGACACAATACAGACTCCAGAGTCATCACACGTCCGAGCTGGTCGCGCCGCCAAAATGGTTGCGCAACCAAAAAGACCCCAGTAGCCCGATTCACGTAATGAAAACCGTAACGATATCGTAGCAATTAAGTCGTGTAGAACATTTCCGTATTCACATCCATTAATCGAGTTTGAACGACACCGATTTTAAAGTTGTTTGAAATTCGTCGTTCGAAAAAAAAAAAATATCGGTATTACATTTTCATATTTGAAAGTTTTGTCTCCAAATTGTGATGACTGTGGTGTGGTTGATGATGTTTTCCACATATTGATGGAGTGTGTCCGGAACGAAAATACAAGAATGAATGTTTTGGGACTCAGTAAAACTTATGATATTGGCATTTGTAATGCAATCCACTCTTCTTCAATGTCCGATAGAGCCAAACAATTGTTTGAATTAGCCTTAAGGTAGTTTGTAAGTTTTTGTTTTCTGTACTGGGCGATGTGGTCGCTAAGCGACAAAGCCCTTTAATCAAATAATAAAAAAAAAAAAATATCATATTAGAATACTTATGTAACTGGAAATAAGTCGATAGTTCGTGAATACCGCTTTTCGATAGGACTTCGATCGAACGGCTAAAACTTCAACGATATTTGGCTTGTTTGATTTTACGTAAATCAGGCTACAGGTGAGTAACGGCGACTGGTTGCGCCGCCATGGTGTCTCGGTGATATAGGTATAGCCCTAGGTCAGCTCACACCGAGACGCGACAAACGGCTGAACGGACTTGGCACACGGATAGACCATGCCCTGGAATACCACATAAGACTTTTTACCCCGGGAGTATGTTTCTTTGCGACGCAGGAAATATTATTGTGCATAAATTAGTATGCAAACACAAGCGCAGTTGGTGTTTTTACTTTTTACCTTCATATACGATCGTACGATAATCCGACAGAATCCGTGCCTCCGGGAGAGAGTTTTGGTGGGGTACCATGACGTTTAAGGTAAGATTGTTTCATTCTTGTTTCAGTGTGGGTAAGAGATGGCGCTAGACAACCTGTATAGCTCTGTCTCTTACCCACACTGAAATACACCCCTACTTTTTAATTATTACACAAAAAAATGGAGCTCTATCTGTACCCGTCACTGATCATATTTTTGTAGTCAAAAGTAGAAAAAACCGAAATCCTAAAATTGACCACGAAAAGGTAAATTCATCATAGAATCAATCAAACATAACAATTGCTAGTAGAAAATACTGCGGGCAGTGTTTTTCATTAATCAATAGCCTGCACAATATTTCCATAAATTGAGTGACATTTTGGGACATCAACCAACGCTAATAACTTTGCTGTTTATGAATATTATTTATTGAGATTTTACTTCTAAAATAACAAGGGCTTTTCTAACAAGCCCTTTATGTATGTGTACTAATTAAAAAATAGTGGTGTATGAATAAAACAATCTTATTCTGAACGTTATGGAAACCTACCAGGCGTACAACCAATAGCTTTTCGTGCTGTCCGAGCCACGGGGATATCACACCACCGACTCTAAACTCTGAGCTGCCACTGAGAAATTAATAATGAAATAACATAATATAAAAGTTCTTGTAATGTGTTGTAACTTTGATCGATGTTTTAATAATAGTGTATTTTTTTCGATTTATGACGCATTAAAAAAAAACTACTCACTAGATTTCGTTCAAACCAATTTTCGTTGGCAGTTTTTATAGTAATGTACATCATATATTTTTTTTAGTTTTATCATTCTCTTATTTTAGAAGTTAGAGGGGGGGGGGGACACACATTTTACCACTTTGGAAGTGTCTCTCGCGCAAACTATTCAGTTTAGAAAAAAATGATATTACAAACCTCAGTATCATTTTTGAAGACCTATCCATAGATACCCCACACGCATGGGTTTGATGAAAAAAAAAATTTTGAGTTTCAGTTCTAAGTATGGGGACCCCCAAAATTTATTGCTTTTTTTCTATTTTTGTGTGAAAATCTTAATGCGGTTCACAGAATACATCTACTTACAAAGTTTCAACAGTATAGCTCTTATAGTTTCGGAAAAAAGTGGCTGTGACATACGGACGGACAGACGGACAGACAGACAGACAGACAGACAGACAGACAGACAGACAGACAGACAGACAGACAGACAGACATGACGAATCTATAAGGGTTCCGTTTTTTGCCATTTGGCTACGGAACCCTAAAAACTCAATAACACTTTTTGCCCGATGCATCGAACCCAGGACTCCGAGCTCTGCAGTCGCGCTTATTACTACAAAACCAACCAGGCAGTTGAACTTTAACATTACTATTCGAGCAGTAAACCATAGCTTTTTTAGTGACACGCAACAGTCACGTCAGTCATACACAAGATTAACACCAAAACCTACAGTTTAATAACCTAACTACATGCTTTATTCGCGTATTTTTTTTCAAAGTAACTTTAGTCCAACACTTATTGCGTTACTCCATTTTAACGTAGAATTAAATTAAGGAGCAGTGGTGATAAAGTGGCCCTGACTTACAAGTTGTAGGTCGTGGGTTAAGACTCTCCCAGCCACTTTTTCCTCATGGGGGCGATCGCGACAGGCCCTAGTACAGGCCATGGTCCGGAGTGAGGGCTAATGGACGGAAGTCGCCTCCTTCTGCGAAGCAGTAATGCTAACGATGGAGCCGGCCGCATGCGTGCGTGAACGGACATCCTCACGCTCCAGCCACCGTAAGCGTGGGCTTACGGACGACGAGCAACGAGTAGCTCGTCGTCCAGCCGTTCGGTAAGCGTCCAGAACGAGCACGAGTCGTCGTCGGCGCGTAGTGTTTCATGCGCACCTCAAAAATATCAGCAAAACTTGGCCCAGCAGGATCGAAGCCTACTGGGGCCATAAGTCGACTTCTGAAAGGGTTACTCGTAGTCCTGAGACGCAAAGGTCGGTTGAAGGAAAACATTGGTGGTTTTTTTAAAAAAACCACTTGAATACAAACATCAATGTCGCCCTGGTTCTTGTACTAGGCTATCTTGTATTACAAGAGCCAGACCTCTCACTGTATAGGGATTGTAATCAGTAGTGACAATATAGACAAAAATAAAAAAAAATAAAAAATAAAGATGGCATGCAAAAAATCGTAACAATAGCAATAAAATAGAATGTGTGTAGGGAGTTATGGAGTGTAATTGTGTAGTGTATAGTGTAGGTGATTGAGTGTCAAAATTTATGTTACAGTTACAATTAAAATTTCAATTTCTTCGTGGTTAAAAGTGTCTAACCACTGTGTTAATTAGTTTTAAAAGTAGTAGTACTTAGTTTTAGTCAGTAAAAGTCTAACATGCTCTCGCGCTCTATCCTAGGTCGGGAGAAGTAATTAGATGATTTTCCACAATGAATACAAAAGATTAGAAATTTTTATAAAACATGATTAGAATAGAATAGAATAGAATTGACTTTATTGTACACCAAAAAGTAATACAGCTTATACAAAAACTTCAATTTGTGGGTACAATTATGGCGGTCTTATCGCTTCCAGACAACCTTAGGATGGATAAGAGTCTAAAATAATACACGGGGTAGTCTGTGGTGTACTGCTAACTATATAAAACACAATACTCAATTATAAATACATATATACATACATATTATAATAAGTTACACAATTTAATTAGTAAAAAGGGTAGAAAAAAAGAGTAAAGTAGGGTTGGTGGAAGAAATTAAATTACGTAGAATCAGTATAGTATTAGAGAGAAAGGAAATGGTTTTTAACTAGATTCTATATCATGGAACAAAAGTTGTTGTTTATGATGTTAGTAATATAGTCCTGAGAGGTTGTCAGTCCGCGCGCGCTGTTCCCGCGCGCCTCAAGGAGTTGTCAGCAACAGCAGGGCCCGGCTGGGTCGAAGCCTACTGGGGCCAGGGTTAATTCGAAAGATAACTCAAGCCGCGGTACGGAGGCAACGAAGGAACGGGGTGGGCTTTTAGGGTCAACTCACACCGAAAGAGCAACGAAGGGCAGCGAAGCGGAGCGCAGTTTCAGTGTCATAAGAATTTTAACTTTATTTTCATTTCTATAATACTTATTATCGCATGAGAAACTCGTACGTTTACCGTTTATAGAATTCGCTGGAATTCCCGCGGCGCCGCGGGCATCCGCGCGACTCGTACGAGTTTCTCATGCGATAATAAGTATTATAGAAATGAAAATAAAGTTAAAATTCTTATGACACTGAAACTGCGCTCCGCTTCGCTGCCCTTCGCCGATCTTTCGGTGTGAGTTGACCCTTAGTCAGAAAGAGTATGATATTATCTCCCGCTCCGCCCAAGAGCGGGGGTTGTCATTGGATGATTTTTCCCACCATAAAAAAAGAGGTTGCCAGTGTTTTACAGATAACCCTATAGTATTTTATAACTCTTTCAAACAATGCTGCGCTGCGGGTCGCGGGTTGGATTCCCGCACAGATCTGGTGTTCCGGGTCTGAGTATTTTGTGTATGAGGGTTTACATGTTTGTGAACGCACCCACGATGGGTCAACGTTGTCTAAAAAAAATAATGCCAGGCCTTTAAAAAAAAAACAGACGTAATATCATATTGTTTTTTTTTTACAATGTCTATAAATTAACGACTTCAATATCTCCAAAACTGTTTCCACTTGTGAGGAAACAAAAACTTTCTCAGCTCAGTCCAACACGTGTTTCTGCCCATCGTTTGTTTTAAGAGCGACCATTGTTTTATTTTTTATTAATTTGTGCAACATCTGCTCAGTCCTGACCCTTCCTACACAATGCTTGATGCAACGGAATATACCTTTCATACTTTATGAGCTTTTGTTGATGTAATTTTATGTTTTAAACTTACTTTTTATTTTACTTAGATAAAAAAAGTATAAAGTACTTACTTCCATCTTGCGCAACCCTGTTACCTGTTCACATCTATAGGTTATGACATCAGCAGACGGCATTGTCGCGGCCGAATACTGGGCCAGGCAAGGAATTTACCTTAAGAGACTGCTTTTCCACTCGCCTATCGTAAACATCGAGCATGGTTTAAAAGTTCGTTACTTCATCTAACGCAATCCAACGTGGTGTTTGACGAAAAGGCAACGTGAAAAAAGAGTGATAATACTTGAATACTCTGTTGGCATTCAGTAATTCCGTGATTTACTCGAAAATTTTACAAAACTTGTTCCAGGAAATACGTGTTTTTTTTAACCTTTTTGAAAAACATTGTCATTATTTAGAATCTTGATAAAATTTGCTAGGCTTGTATGTTGTACTTTTTTGACATTTTTAATTTTTGAGTAAATTATGAAGTGTCAAATTTCATACAAAATAGTAGATTTTCAGAGGTCTTACTGGATTAGTTTTACACAAATTTAAAAATTGATTTCCATAGAAGCCTAGATAATATCCACAAGATACTGTGTTTCCAAAATATCTAATGAAAAATGTGTAATGATGTCTCTTAAGGCCCTAACTCCCGAGCAGTGCCATAAAACAGTGACTTTCTGAAGTCTACTACTCGGTAACAGCTTGGTCAATAGGTTAGAAAAAAATATATGTTTATTATAGATTCATGTAGAACATTATTATTAATATTTGACTGGCCTGGTTGGTCTAGTGGTTAGTAACCCTGACTGCTAAGCCGGAGGTCGTGGGTTCGATTCCCACCCAGGACAAATGTTTGTGTGATGAGCACGATCATTTGTTCTGTGTCTGGGTGTAATTTATCTATAATATGTATGTATTTAGAAATTATAAGTATGTTTATCAGTTGTCTAGTACCCATAACACAAGCTCTGCTTAGCTTGGGACTAGATAGCGTTGTGTGATAGTTATGGAATATTATTATTATTATCAACATAATTATGATTTTTTCATAAGACTAATACTTCAGCAAATATAAATTTAACAACATGGTATTTTTTCTCTTGTTTCCCTGTTCCATTCAAACGACTTATATCTTTAGGAATAAGTATGTTTTAAACACAAAAAAATTGCTGGTCAAATGTTCTTCAGAATGTACATAGCATAAATGTAGGTAATTCAATCAATATTTCGCAAAGAAAATGGTTTTAAAGGTCAGCGGGGCTCTATGCGGGTGCAAGAGGCAGTATGAGTATGTGTGCATTTAACTCCGGCCAGCTGTTCAAGGGACTATACGCCTTAATAAAAAAAAAAAAACGCTAAGAAGAACAAGGAGAAGACGTATTAAATGAAATAATGTTTTGAGTAAAATAAAGTGGCCGGTTCGTTAAATGGTTTCACGTTAACCAAAAATTCTGGGCTTGACTTGAATAGTATACATTAGCCTATATTGTTTCCCACTGCTGGGCAAAGGCCTTCTTCTTCCAAACCTTTCTGTTTTGAGCGATCCCTGACTATGATATACTTTCGTCACCGCGGTCGAAATCGAACAAAAAAGTTTCAAAAATTATGTAAGTAATAAAAAGAAAATAATAAACAGTGTCATACCATTTGAGCTCTTAGCCGCTGCGCAAATGTAGACACTTTTAGTTCTCAGTTACCGACACCGAACACTTTTTGATTGTCATAATTATGTCACTGGACACAAAAATGTTTTCGTATGCGCAAGGAGTGGACGATTTCATACTGGTTCTATAAAAATCAAATATGTATTCATCGGTACCTTGTATCTGAGACAAGACACACGTTTGCGCCCTGCCTTATCTATACTCCTCACTACCTGGCCTGGTAGACCAACCCGTGCTCATTAATCCCAACCACTCTAAATTTTCATGACCACTTCAACTCAAAAGTGCCAATAAATTGAGGCTAAGAAGTGACCCTAGCAACGTTGATGTTGACCTAACTAATAAAGTCGACTTGGGGTGACGGGCTTGTTTTTTTTTACAACACTTTAAGTACTTAACATTCTGTCAGCCGTTTTTATTTTGTGTCAATCACGAAGGTAGTCCTCCCAAGGAGAATGTTTTTTAAGGTGAACGCACACTTATCTGGACTGAACGCGTCGAACGAATCGAAGTCAAGATGACCTCGCTTAGGACCTTAGCATACTAGCGGATTTACATAGATGCGCAACGAGATTCGTCAACGAGGTACGGTTCTTCTGCTTCTTTAAAGTAACAAGGCCAACAGCAGTGTCTTCTCGTCGGAATCCATTTTGTTACTGAGTGTATGTATAACTTGCTACAAACACGAATTTTTCACGCGTCCGCGACGCACTGTGCAACCGCAGCGTGTTTGCGACGGATTCGCTGCGCGCCTGCCCCGCCCCGCAGCCGCTAGCAAACCGCTAGTATGATAAAGTTGTTTTCTTTTAAGGTGAAGGCACGTGAGCATATTCGCAAGATGTTGGTAGAATCATCACCGCGCTAATGTGTTGGATTTGTTTTTTCACTACAGCATTGTTTATTTATATGTATGTATCTAAGTATGTATTTAATATTGTATATATTTGTTTCTCTTCTGTTTTGTCTATTTATTAAGTTGCACCTGCCATGTTATGTTTCTGCACCACCCTAAAGTCGACTGGCAGATATTGTCTGTGCGATAAAAGAACCGTCGTGGCGTAAAGTGAAAACAACATTAAAGATTTTAAGTAGCAACCCAACCCAGCCATCCGTCAAATGCCAAACGTCATAGTATGTTGACAGAAAGTTTGTTTACTATGTTATTTTATTGTGATTTTTAATTGAAATCTTCAGAAATGTGATAAAAAATTTCACTGAGCTGCAAGGGAAATAATTTTTAATATAATACAGTTTTGCCAAAGATAACAAATGGCAAATCACACCATTATTGATCAAAACAAAGTCACAAACTTGGGAAACATTGGTATGCTGTGTTTTTGGTACGTAACACTTTTATTTTAATGTTTTTAGACCTCCTAGGTGAACTCCTGTCCCTGTTATCTCCAAATATATATAAATTAAACGGAAATTCATTTAAACATGACGATATTTGTTTATTTTGTTTTGGTCAATATTTTCGATGGCTAATATAAAGAGTATTGATACTTTAAATTTATAATGCATTTCGACTAACTTAGAATATTTCTTTTCAGGCTTGAGTAAGGATACAGTAACTAAAATAAAAAAGGGCAAGTGCGAGTCGGACTCGCGCACTGAAGATTCTGTACAAATTTACCTATGAAATCAATTCCCGAATTGAGTTACGAAGATTTTTCCAAATTGCAAACAATTTTTTTTTGTGGCGGATCTATCAATTTATAATTTTCAGATTTTTCCCTGTTCTTGTTCTACGAGACCTTGATTTATGCCAAATTTCAGGATTCTAGGTCAACGCGATTCACCCTATGAACTTTGATTCCCTTGAGTATCGAAATATATGTTTTTTTGCGACATAAACGGCCCAATCCTTTTTTTTTCGTTAACTCAGAAGTTTTTCACAACTTCAAAAGACCGCAGACTTGAGTGTATGGTTTTAATTTTAACTCGATACCTCTAAGCGTTCTCGAGTTAAAGGGTCTTAACAGATAAACAGACGGACAACCAAGTGATCCCAAGGAGCTTATATGCGAGATGGTCCCTTTTAGGCTAAATAGATTTTTTTACAAAGCAACATTACAAATTCTGAAATGTACTTTATTTTCATAGTCATTCAGTTCATATTTTTCATTGATTAGCAAAAGGGAACAATGTACTGAGGAAGACAACGAGAAAGTGGTAGTGTGTCCCAATTTTACCTTTATGTTTAAATAGGGTAAACATAAACTTGCTGCTAGCTACAATATTCTAGTCAGTGACAATAGACCGATCCCAGTCAAAGTGATACAACCATTTTCGTTGGAACTGGGTAAGTGGTCGTTGGTGGAACCTACCTAGATAGGCAGTACAGCAGTTTCTTCACGCTATTTTCCTATACCGATTCGTGTTTGCATTTAAATGTTCATCATCATTACAATCGAAAGACGTCCACTGTTTGACATAGGCCTCCCCCAGGTGTCGCCACAATTAACGGCATTACGCAAAAACTTATAAACGGATGAATTTAATGATAAACGTTAACATAAAGCTTATAACCTATATTTTTGCTAAGTTCAATAGGCTACTAATATTATAAATGCGAAAGTTTGTGAAGATGGATGGAGGTACTCGTATGTATGGATGTGTCGCGGAAAAACTACTAGACAGATGAACCTAATCATAAACATTGCAATAATATAGCACATAAGCTATAACTTTGCAGTTTCACTAGGTGAGCAAAATTCAGCCAATAGGATAATTTTTATTATAGGGTGAAGCCGCTGGAAGAAGCTAGTCTAATATAGTTTCAAAATATCAAGATTTAGCAGTCGCACTATAATGACGTCACAATGTTGCTTACATAACAAAAACGATATTTATCTACAGCAGCGCCCTCAAATCCCACGATGGTTTACTTTCCGCACAGACTCTAATGCCTAAGGCATTAAGTCCGCCTTTGTACAGTTTTTTTGGGCATAAAGCTTTAAATAAATAAATAAAGCCCATACAGTCATACATCTGCATCGAAACAATCGCGCGTGGAAGAATTCGTTTCTATTTCCTTTACACCTAACCTGTTGCACTAAAATTATATGTGAATTATGATTGATCTTGCGAGGTTTTTATTGACAGTGCCTTCTTAGTGGAAGATAAAGATAGTTAAATGTATCAAAAGGAAAATAACATTAACTTAAAAAGGCAGTGCTTTGGTGCATCTGAATTCGTCTAGGATTTTTGTAGTCCTTCCAGATTCAGACGATTCGACGTGGGTAGGTGTGCAAGGTTTCATAAGATTATAAATAATTCTCCTTGACAAAGGTCAAGTCTGTAAAAATCGGTTTTAGCGATAAGACTGCCCATTGTGACAACCTATTAATTTTAAGTTCTTAATGTAATTTTTATTTTTAGTGTACAATAAACAATTTATCTGTCTATCTAAAATACTTTTCTTTCAATTCGTTCGATGCGTTCGGCTCGAACAAGTGAGCGCTCACCTTTATTCAGGAACGTAGTTTGAGTTCTTGGCTTTTAAATATGTTGAAAAAAAAACACTGCACTTCATTTGTTTTTCTTTTATTTGTTTCTTGATTATTATTTAGGCGAAGTCCTTTTAATCTGAATAGATTATAATTATGCTTCTAGATAGTTCATTTGTTTACTATTATTAGAATATTCACAACACACATTTATGTTTTCGTATACTCGTAGTATTTTGCAGCAAGGCCGACTTTCTCGGCCCTACAATAAAATTCTCAGTCCCATTTTACCGAGATCGCGCCTGTTTCAATGATTTCACATATTTATTATCATAAATTACCATTAAATTCTTTTTTTTTAAATAAATTAACTAAATAGCAGCTAAAAATACATATTTTGAGGAAAGTTGAGTGGGAGAGCGTATCAGACTTTTACTGATTATAACCACGACTATGTTTCTTCTTTGTTCTTGCGTTAAAGGACCCCGGGTTTTCCTTTCGGAAGTCAACCCATGACCCCAGTAGGCTTCGGTCCTGCTGTGCCCCTACGGTTTTGCTGACATCTTTTGAAGGCGCGCGTGGACGTTGACGACTCGGGCTTGGTCCAGTCGGTTACCGGACGACTGGACGGCGAGCCACTTAATGCTCGTCGTCCGAACTATGTTCGCTTGGCATAATTTTCTAATGTCATGCTTGTAAAGCCACAGAAGTTGGTTTTATACCTTTTACGCTAATTTTTTTATTGTTGATAGGTTCGCGCTAATTTACGCAATTTAGACTAAGTATTCTACATAAATTAACAGGTAGGTACCATCAAAGACACTTCCGCCTGACCACCAGTGAGTTCATTTTTGCTTGCACTCAAAACGAAAACTCAAAGGGTTTGGTTTGACACCACGCCGCAGGATTCAAGCGAAATTGTTTTAAGCCATCATGATCAGACAGAAATGACCGCGATGTTACCTTTAATCTAAGCAAATAGTAGATGAGATAGCTACCAAAAACAACTAATTTAACCTCAAAAATACTCGAACAATGATACAAGCATAAAATTGTAGTTTTATTAACAGTTCATACAAACGCTTGGGTACCGTAATAAACTCAATTGGACTGCATGGCGCTCCTTAATTGACTACAATAGACCATCCAATAAACTGACAATTTGAAACGTCACGCCGAACTGTCATGGCGGACAAACATTGGCATATGTTTGACATACATTGGTCCTTTATTACTGCGGAATCGCAAGATTTGTGAAATGAAGTAGCAATGGATGATACAGTTGGGCCAATGTTGGTGCAGACAGGACTCGTGATGATGACTTTTCCATTTCATAGTGCAATATAGAGTCTTCAATAGATATTGATACTAAAATTGACCTCTTTATGTGTGATTTTAATGCAACTTGATTCTATGATACCTAAATACTAGAGTTGCTCGGAGTTTCCTTGCGTGATCGTATCAGGAATGAAGATATCCGCAGGAGAACCAAGGTTTTCCGACTTAGCCTGAAGAATCGCCAAATTGAAGTGGTGGGTAGGCCACATTACTCGTAGAACGGATGGTCGATGGACCGAAAGGTTCTAGAGTGGCGACTGCGTACCGGAAAACGCAGCGTTGGAACGCCTTCCACAAGGTGGACTGACAACCTGGTGAGAGTTGCGGTAATGCAGTGGATGCAAGACGCACAGGATCGGTCGTTGTGACTGCGCTTGGGAGCGGCCTACGTCCAACAGTGAACTTCTTTCTCCTGAAATGATGATGATAATGATGGTGATGATGAAGTACCAGAGCATATAGGTACGATATAAAAGCATCTATCTTTATCTATGTCTTCAAACTTTGTCGCCACGGTTGTTAGCGGTTGGCGCAGTGGCTGAGAACTTGGTTACTGCGTTGTGCATGTCGATACGAATCCCGCGCGGAACTAATTTTGTATGGCCTACAGGTAAGTGTTCAGGGTCTAGGTATCTTATTCATGAGAGTTTATATGTTTGTGAACGTACCTGTGATACAGGAGTACGAGTAATGTTAGGTGTGGAGCAAAGATTCTAAAAAAAATCAATGATCAAGTTAATTCCGCCGAGCATTTGAAACTGATCAAATGCGAGGCGGACTTGCACACGAAGGGTTCCATAAAATAGTATTTTTTATAAAAATTCTGACGAAAACATATAAAGTTGAATTGAAAACGAACTTAATTTTGTAGTTAAAAACATGTTCTTGCAAACGTTGACACACGTCACGGCCTTAAGCTCCCTTGGAAACTTTAATATTAGATATTTAAAAAAATCAACTTGCTAACTCCACGCGTTCTTGTGAAAAGAGTCTCAACTTAGCTATCTGCTAATCTATCTGACTGACGGACATCAAAGTGAATCCTATAAGGATTCAATTTCTTCCTTGGAGATATGGAACCCTAAAAAGGAACCACTACCGTAAAAAGTAAACACTTGCATACCATGCAACGCCATATACTTGCAATAAAATGTCATAAGTAAACTTATTGAAGAACTTTTGAGAATAAACAAAACACTTGAGAGAGCTTGACATATTGAAGTGTGAACTAATTAAGAAAGTTTATTTTCAATGGCAAGTTTATCTCACTAGAACCTTTAAGTTATAACTTATTGACAGAGTGAATTATTATGAAATGTGTGTGTTTTATAATGGGCTACAAAGTCTCGCTAATAAAAATTTTGTAACCCATTGGTACTGAAGGACCAATTCTGCCCCGAATTGGTCCTTCATTAGAATGCGGGTACAACATATTCTATTATTTTTGTGGTATAAGGCAACAAAATCTAGTCAGCCTTCTTGGCAAATTCGCTGAGATAACCAAAACTACCATAAAATTCTTAGCTACATTTTACCAAGATGGCGCCTGTTTCAATGATTCCACATTTTGTCCAGTTGCGCTGACAATTGAGACAGAAAACTACACAAATTTCACATCACAATAGCATAGTATAATCAACCTTTTAATGTTCCCACTGGTGGGATTCAAGCCTCCTCTCTAGGAGAGAAAATGGACCGTAACCCACCACGTGGGCCCAGTGCGGGTTGGCGAATGTCACATGTGTTCGAATTTTAAGTTTTAGGACATGCCGGTTTCCTCACGATGTTTTCGTTCACCGTTTTGAGAGCAGTGGTGATGAAATAAATTGCACAAAGTAATGCTTCTGGCTGGGTTTGAACTCGAGGCGTACAACTCGTAAGTCGGGGCTGTTACTACTCGGCCACAACTGCTCAGGTAAGTACTGCGATGTACATCGCAATATGCACTAGAAATCAATTTGCGAATATGAAGAAATCTCGCCAAGAACATATGTGAAGCGTTGATTATTTCATTCCAAAAACTGTGGCAAGTCGTTTTTAAGTCAGCAGTCAGCTCGCCGACCTCCCGCCATGATTCTATCCTAATCATCAGGCGATGGTTCGACCTACTTACTTACGAGTATCGTAAGTAAGTAGGTCGAACCATCGCCTGAAAGGATGCCTAATTGTAATATATTTTGAAGTAAGACGTATGAGAAACGACGTGTCTGTTCCGTTTTAAGGTTTCCTTAAGGTAATCGCACACGTTACCTTGTACCTGACAGGTTTACCTGCACAGTTATACCTGTCAGGTAAGCTTGTGTGGAAACCTGCACGGTTGTGCAACAAACGAGCTCCGGCTTACCTATACAACTCAACTGTACAGGTAAACCTGTCAGGTATAGGTACCCTAGCGTGTATACCACGGATATCTATGGTGTATACCTTAAGTTTGTTATGGCTGGTTGTGAAATCTTAATATACTTACATATAAAATAAATTCACTTTCAGCGTCTATTTGTTTATTTATCCGCTGACTCCTCAGACACTACGCAATGGATTTTGATTCAGTTTTCACTGATATTGTAGCTACATTATCGGGATTCGGCGAATATTCTCGTAATCGAGTTAAATGTAGCCGTAGTTTCAAAATTCTAAATAAACTCTATCTGTTTTATTTCCAATTTATTTCATAACGGTTTTACGGGTAGGGAATACCTTTAAGAAGATAACCATTATAAGTGTGGCCATAAAAGAAGAGTTCCCTTGATTTTTTCAGGATCCCATCAACCAGATTCACATCTGATGATCATGTGATAACTTGGAAAGTGTAATATTTCAAACAAAAAAAAACATCCGGTTCAGATGTCTTCGATTCGAGTACTTATCTAATCAAAATTTCTACATATTAAAAATAAAATAAAAGGTTCCGACAAATTGAGAACCTCTTCCTTTTTTGAAACCGGTTAAAAATAATTCAACTAATCACAGTAGCCACGCGTTTAAAAGTAAGCTATATTGATTTATCGATAATTTTCATTCTAGAAACGTCGTCATAACGTTTAGACGTACTGAGAAATGATTCTAGACTGCGAACAACACTAGGATTGTATTTCATTGACCGTTACATTAATTCTAAAACGTAGGATAGCACGTTGACAGCACCTCTCATGTTTGTATTATTTCCATTCCTGCGGTACCTACGGGGTCTTCAAGACCTCGTTTGAAAACTATAATTATTGCAGTAAGGGGTTTATTAGACCCCGTATCATTTGAAAAACTATAAGAATTTTTGGCCAAATACAGTACGAGGTCAAAGTCACCCCATATTGTAGTAGATAGATACACCACTGCATTCTCTTTTATTAGGGCATCTTAAATATATTTTAATTTCTATTATTATTTTATTATTATGCATAGACTCGCGTTTGACCACTGGCTCTCCTGAAAGTAAGCTATTATGCGGCTAAATTAATATTATAAACTCGAAAGTTTGTAAATATGGATGTTTGTTACTCTTTCACTCAAAAACTACTGAATGGATTTCGATGAAACTTGGTACACAGGTAGACCATGTCTTGGCTATTCCAAGACATGGTCTACCCGTGTACCAAGTTTCATAGGATACTTTTTATACCTAGAGTATGTTCCCCTGGGATAATTTTGTATTATCACGCGAACGATGCTGCTGATAGCTGCTAGTAACAATATGTATAATTTCATTGAATAAGCGTTAACCTCAAATCATTTATTACATTTAGACTATTATAAAGCATTTTTGAAGATCAAGATTTAAAGTTCCTAAAATGATAATAAGTGACTCTAGCTAGTTCTCTAAAGACTCAATTAATTGCTGGAAGATTACTACCGCTAATATGTAACGGAGCGATGTCTGTTATCGCTTGATGGTGTCGTGGTACGGAGTGAACCAAAATATTGCTCTCCTGACTGCCCCGGCGCGGACGGGTGCGCCCACATGCTCACAATAGTGATGTCACAAAACTATCGATATCGGTGGCGAAATATTTCTTTGGGAATATTGTCTTAGGGGATTTTGGGTAGTATAGAAATCATCATCATCATCATCATTTCAGCCGATACACGTCCACTGTTGGACATAGGCCTCCCCCAAGCGTCGCCACATCGAACGTTCAAAAAAAAAAAAAAATAAATAAATCATTGTATTAAAATATGGAAAAAAAAAAACGGTAACCAATAAGAAAATTTAAGTGAATTATAGTTCGATTTAAGTAGTTGCAAATCCTGAAAAATAGCGCAGTAGGTAAATACCAAAAAGATTTGTATCTTAAAAAAAAAAAAACAACCTAATAATTTTCTTTGTTAAAATAACCTATAATTTTATTCTGATTAAGAATCATTATTCTGCTTTCTCTTCTGTCTATTTTAATTTAATCTAACTATATTCATATTATTCATAATACATAGATTAGAACCTAATAAAGAATCTTATGCATTTAGGCTGTCGTTTTTATTTTATTATACTTTCAGAAAACAGTCACCTTGCAAAACTTTACACTAACTTTCATGGCAACCGATCTTCATAAAATAATATCAGTCGAAAGATGACCAATGTTAGACATGTTACCTAAAATATCCTGGGATCGATGACATCTTAAAATATAATTCCAATGTGGAAGAGAGATGGAGCTATTCATATACAGGCCGTATAAATCACCATAACTTTCTCATATCGAAATTATGAAGATTTTAAAAATTTACAGTAGCGGGGCCGCGATGTAGGCAATCGATATCTAAACTATATATGTGTCCAGACGTCCCTAATAGCCACATCTCCCGTCTTAAGGAGCGGCGGCGAGCGCTCGCTAGTCTCAACGTAGCCGGCGCACACGCATCCCGTGGAACCGACCGCGTCCCAAAATACCCGCCGACCGGGCCGCGACGCGATGGCCTGACGTACGTTAAACAAAGAGTACCATTACAAGAAAAAATCCAGTATTTCGGTTACCCGTTATAGTGCTGTGATAGTGTTATGGTGCCATGTCGCCAACTGCAATCGGTGCCGACCTGCCCCAGTGGTGCGGCAAGGCTGAGGGATGTCCCCAGGCCCTTCTCGGCTGGCTCTACTTGACTCACGACCAGAATGACCAGGTATTTCCGATTCTTCATAATGTTATTAGCCTACCGAAAATTAGACTCTACCTCTCCTTGTCAAACACTGAAAAAGTAGTAAACCATCTTGATTCGTTCAAAAATAGAATCATTATTTCGTTTTTTTTTTTATTTCAAATATTGTAGCATTCCATACTTTTGCTCTCATTGAGAACAACCATACTTCTTGGAAGAGAGGAATATACAAAGTCTAGACAAATAGTTGTATAGTCAACAATCTATCGTGATGTATTAGCAATTTCTCCCTGATCCATATAGCGGTGTGACGTCATACTGTAACAAAATAAATCTTACTGTTTCATAGTAAGTGTGAGTCAACGTTGGATTACATTATTAGTTTCATAATGTTACGTTACAAACAATTGCAACTACTTAAAGGGATATTGAAGTTAGAGTCGTCTTAAAAGGACATGAGGACCAATTTGTTAATATGGTCCTTATTGCCGCTAATACGTAGGTAGTCCATATAAACAAAACTTAAAACACTACCGCTCCATAAATAAGCTGATTTGTATTGCCGATTAGCATCAGAATAGCTTTTACAGTACCTTCAGAACTATTTCAAAATTAATCAAAACTATAAACAAAAAAATGTATCCAAAATGGACTCCAAAGTTGACTAATATCGGTACCAAACATCCAAGTGCATACCCCGCAATACTAAAGTTCAGTAGTGACCAAAGCATTGCCGGTGGAGTGATCAAAATAGTTCTATACCAGCATAAACAGCTAACAAATCGCGCCTAAATCGGGCCACTGGGGTCATTGACATAAAAAAATTAAATACGCGATATTTACGCATACACAGTGCTACTGTTATTAATTGGTACTGTTCATTTAGGTCAGTGGTGCCCAAACGTTTTGTGAGCAAGGACCACTTTGATTTTTTTGTTGTTAGCAGGGATCAGAAGTCCAGAAGAAAACTACAAACGTGCAGCGACTTTGCCCGCGTCAAAATATCACGCGGGCAAAGTCGCTGCGGGTGTTGTTATGCTTCTGCACCATCCTAAAGTCGACTGGTAGAAAATTCCTAAGGCATTAAGTCCGCCTTTGGACAGTGTTTCTTTCTAGTGCATAAAGTTTTAATAAATAAAATATTTGACCTATGTCACTCAGTCATACACTAGCATTCTACTGGTGAAAGAATTTATAAAATTGGTACTGTAGGTTTTGAGTTTATTCATTACTATATTATATCTAGCGTATGTTGTCTTACTGCTGGGCAAAGGCCTCGTATTAGTGTTTATTAAAAACTTGTAATACACTACATTTATTCTTTAAAATAAAAAATAACGAGTATTGTCATGAAATACACATTTCATATAAAAATGTAACATCAGTTCGCAAATGTTAGTTTTCAGTTGAAAATTTTGACATTTTTAGACCTAACGCGGATCATATGTCGCGTTTTGTTACAGTTTGGGAACCACTGATTTCAGTACATACTCCATTTATAAAAGCAAGTAGTGATGTACCCGTAGCTCAAAACTTTGGGAATGGATTCTGTTTTCTGTAAAATATCTTTCTGGCTCACTGCTGGAAACCGTCTTATTTCGCTCCTACTTCTATTATTTTACTTTGAAACCTGTAAATAGCTATATCTTTTTTTTATCTTATCAACCTAGAAACTTTTAATTAAAATAAATAAATGCTTTGAGTTTGATTTGTTTGATAATTAAGTTCTAAAACAGTTACGTATTGTTCTTCGGGACATATCGTGTTTTATAATACGTTCTGGACAATTTTTTAGAGGTCACTACTTATTGGCTTTCAGAATTTACAGTGGTTGAGATTAGTAATAGGGCAGGTTCTTCTCAGTTCTTTTTTACTGTGGGAAATCTTGTTCTAGGATCACGGGATTCTTTTCAGAAATTCCCCTTGGCTCTAGCGGGCATCAGTCCTGCTGAGCCCATACAGTTTTGCTGATATCTCTTTGAGGCGCGCATAGAACACTACGCGCCGTCAACGATTCCGGACTCGGCCCTCACAGGACGGGTGGACAGCGAGGTACTCATTACTCGTCGTCCGCGAGCCTGTACCTACAGTGGCTGAGGTGTGAGGTTGTCCGTTCCCTCACATTTACGGCCATTTCTTTCGCTAGCATTAAGGACGCAACCGTATCCCCCATTCCTTCACGGTACGATCCTACTACTTTTAGCGCCTATATTTCCTGGAAACCTAGAATTGAAACCATTTGTTGTATCTCAACACTTTAGTGGAAGCCAGCTGATCTTGTTTACATTTGAATTCAAAGTAATACTCTTCCAGGTCAAAAATACAAAGGCGCGAAGACGAAAACATTGATTCAAACTGCAACCGAGGCGTTGCTGTTTATTTTTTCTCGCAAGACATAAAAGTCAAGCTGAAGAAACATGGTGTAATATGTGTTCGTGATGGTAAATGGTAAACCCACGATTCTGAAATATTGCACTGGATTTACAATGTTGTAACATTAAGAATGCAAATCGCAATTGATATTTTTTTTATGTGGGGAAAATCATCAATGACAACCCCCGCTCTTGGGCGGAGTGGGAGATCGTGTCAGTCTCTTACTGACTAAAAACCCACCCCGTTACTTCAAGCCTTCATACCGGGGCTCGAGCTATCTTTCGAAACTAACCCTGGCCCCGATAGGCTTCGACCTAGCTGGGTGCCTGCTGTTGCTGACAACTCCTTGAGGTGCGCGGGAACAATGCACGCCATCGACGACTTGGGCTCGGTCCGGATAGTTACTGGACGGTCGGACAGCGAGCTACCCATAGCTCGCCGTGCGCAAGCCCACGTCTACGGTGGCCGGAAATCGGGATCGGAATCCCGACGGTGGCGGCGGCGAGAGCGCCATTGCCTGATGCGGTCGGCCTCCTCCTTTGCTGCTTCGCAGAAGGAGGCGACCGCCTGCCACTCCTGTCGCAATTAATATCATATTATAAGTGTACTTTAAATATTTTAGCTAGCGACGTAATCTCAGTCAGCGTTTTTAATTTGCTCATTTGAAGGAACACGGGTGGGTTTTAGTCAGTATCAGATTGCCTCTTCCTCTCGCTACACCCAGACCGAGATGAGCTATAAGATGATTTCTCATCTCAAAGAAAAAATAAAGTTACATTTGGTATTAGTAATCACTTCTATGAAATTTGAAATTCTTGTTCCGTACCTAAGCCGGCAAAAACGAAACCCCCTTTAGGAACACTTTTGTCCGTCTGTCAAGACCCTTTTTCGATAATAAGAATGCATAGAGGTATGAAGCTGAAATTATGTAATATTCAATACTAGTCTACTATCCCTTGAAGCAGTGAGAAAATCATATTTATAAGTCAACACAATCTGAAGACAAGGCCGTTAACGGCGTTAACGCTCCGTTTAGGCGCATATTTTCACACACGCTAGGTAATCAAAACCTATGGGGTATTTCCCGTTGACCTAGAATCCTGAAAATCGGTTTGGTCTTATAGCCCAAGTTTTAAGGAAAAAGTCTGAAACTGTAAAGTCGTAAGAAAAATATTTTTGGAAAAATCTTCAAGGCATTTCGAAAATCGAAATTTTGTACGGAACCCTCGGAGCACGCATCCGATTCGAACTTGTCCACCATTTTTTTCCCTAAAAATCTATTTTTTGGAACTTCCTCATAATATGGCTCATAGCTTTTTGTGACCAACTGTAAAAAATCAAGATTGTCTGTAAATGGTTTAACTCGAATAAATGCTTTGAGTTTCCTTCTAGGTGGTTAGCCTCTTGATATAGCTTCTTCCTGCTACTATATCGATACTAGTAACTGTATGGCATCTTCCGGTTTTTGTTTTTAGTTCCAGCACCTTCCTGCCTCGCCTACTACTAACTTACTATTTGTTTGGCGGCCATTCTATCTGTATCAATCAATAATAATACCTAGTTTTTTTTTTTCTATTAAAATTATATTCATTCACAAGTTATAATAGTACTTACTAAAAAACTGTAAAGAGTTTACAAGTTTTTAGCATTATTTGCGTCGGTAACATAACTATCTTCATTAGGGCTGCCACTTTTTTTTGAAAGAAATAAAATATATATTATTTTCAAAACCATTGTAACCAATTATATTTATTACTTTTAGAGAAACAAAAGCATGAAATTATTTTAATGTAGATTTTTATATTGAAGCAGTTTTGCACACCTGAAACTTTAAAAATTTAACAACAAAATATGAATGTTGGACCGAGCGAAGTCAGCTTAAAAGTGCTACTTCGCCGCCACAGAACGGCTCCATTTTTGACCTTACACAAATATGGGTTAAGTGGTAGATAAGGCAGAAAATTGTGAGAAAGATACGATGTAGGATGCTGAAGCGAGTGCAGCGAGCTCCAAACTGCGATTTACTATTGAACTAGTATTTTGAATTTCATCATCATCATCACCATATCAGCCGAAAGACGTCCACTGTTGGACATAGGCCTCCCCCAAGCGTCGCCACAACGACCGGTCCCGTACGTCAGCCATCCATCGAATTTTGAATTTAGTTTTCACGTAAAAGAATAATCGAATTTTAATTAGCCATGAAAATATTAGTGTTTTGCGTATATACTATATTGTTTCTCTATAATTACATATACACCACTAATTTTTAATTAGTACAAATACTTAAAGGGCTTATTAGAAAAGCCCTTTTTATTATTAAAGTAAAGTCTCAATAAATAATATTCATAAACAGCAAAGTTATTAGCGTTTGTGTTTATTCCAAAATGTCTCTCAATTTATGTAAATATTGTGCAGGCTATTGATTATGAATGAATATAAAGTGGAAAAACACTGCCCGCAGTACTTTCTACTAGCAATTGATTGATTGATTTTTTTTATGTATGATTGAATCTATGATGAATTTACCTTTTCGTGGTCAATTTTAGTATTTCGGTTTGTCTACTTTGAATACAGAAATATGATCAGTAACGGGTACAGATACAGCCCCATTTTTTTTGTACTAATTAAAAAGTAGGGGTGTATAGTAGGTAAAATGGAAAAAAAATACAATACTGTCCAAGTAGCAACCCTACTCTCCACACCGTAAGATCGTCTGGTTTATTCTCTCACCAATTGACATTAGAATTACAAAAATGTCGCTAGAGGTGTGATCTTCAAACCAGTGTCCCGCTAAACGGAAAAGCGTGCGTCCAAAACAGTTTGGCTGACAGACGCGTGATGGAAACCAGACAGGTAACCGCGGGATATATTTAGAGTTACGGTCGGCGGCACCATGCACCCTACCTTAATTGTGTACGAGAATGTGCGTAAATGTTACTCCGGTGTGCTAGGAAACGATCGTTTATTGTTTTCTTGCCCTTTTGTTCGGGAATCTATATTTGACTAGCTGTTACGAGCGGGTCCGCCCGCGTGTAGAAAATACTTATACAGCACAATTTTTTAATTAATTAGTACAAAAAAATGGGGCTCTATCTGAACCCATTACTAATCATATTTGTGTAGTCAAAAGTAAAACAAACTGAAATCCCAAAATTGCCTACGAAAAATCATAATAAATTGAAACACCGAACACGGTCAAAGTCAAAGTCAAAGTCAAATCATTTATTTCAAATAGACCATTTACAGGCACTTTTGAATAGTCAAATGTCGGTCAGTCCAAGAAAAGTGAAGCTAAATAATTGCACGTTCCAAAGAGTAGGTCTCTATGGAGAAGAACGTGCAAGAAATTCCATGGACACTCTTTTAAATCATATTATGTGTTACATATAATGCTTGGTTACATATTACTTGTTGCTTCTATCATGTGAGCACAATGTCGATAATGAAATAAAAATGTAAAATAATTAAAAGATAGAAACTGAATTAAGCCACTGGCAGCTAAGAGATGACCAGTCCCATCTGACGGCACCCGTTCACGAGCATGACGCGTGCATCAGCCCCACTCAGCTCAACCATTTTGAAGGGAACTGAACGACCCAATAACACGTGCCACCAACAGCGAGACATTTGAGTGAGCATGACAAACTCTCAACTGCAATGCTCGTAATGTCAAAAAAAAAAAAAGTTGTAACCTAATAAAAATGCTCCATGGTGCTTCACATTCACAAACTTGAAAAAAGTGCTTCTACATTATACAATGCAATTGTCTTTCAAATTAAAAAATAATAATATTAGTTTCCAACTAATCAACTAATTAGTACGCCCTAGTGGTAGTGGAGCTGGACCAGCATTGAGCCAAGCATTTTTATCTTGAATATAATCCTCCAACTTATAATATGCTTACCTGCATAGTGTGCGTTTAATACAAGATTTAAATTTCGTTTCATTGAGTTCTAATATTTGTAAGAGTCTGACACTATCTCCCGCTCCGCCCAAGAGCGGGGGATGTCAATGCATGATTTTTTCCCACCATAAAAAAAAAAAGGGTGGTATTTTATTATAACATTTCAAACAGTACCCCATGAAAGAAGAGGCCACTTTAGCCAGTCTGAAACCTGGTTGAACTAATTGATCCCTATTTCTTGTAACATAATTATGTCTATCGCCTCTTTTGCTAAAAAGATGAAGATTTTTTCTAACATACATGATGTTTTCATAGATATATTGACAAGGTACCGTCATTATGTTAATTTCTTTAAACAGTTCCCTTAAAGAATCGCACCGGTGGAGATTGTAAATAGCTCTGATGGCTCTTTTCTGTAATATAAAGATTGACTCGATGTCTGCAGCCCGTCCCCATAGTAAGATACCGTACGACATGACACTATGAAAATAACTAAAATAGACTAGCCTAGCGGTATCAACATCCGTAAATTGGCGGATTTTTCTAACAGCATATGCAGCTGAGCTAAGCCGCCCTACAAGAGATGTTAAGTGAGGACCCCATTGTAGCCTTGAGTCAAGCGTAATCCCCAGGAAAATCGTTTTATCAACAAATTCTAGTTTTTCATTATTCAATACAATGTCACAATCACTACTTTTGACATTCGGTAAGGAAAATCTTATGCATTTAGTTTTTTTCCCATTTAGAACCAGATTATTAGCAGTGAACCAGTTTTGAACCTGCAATAGGGCGCTATTTTCGTTGTCAAGATTGTTAGTCTTTCTATTTATCTTAAAAATCAAAGAAGTGTCGTCAGCAAACAACACCATATTAAGTTTATTTTGCAAGGTCAGTTCGGGAAGTTCCTGCATCGGATTCGTGCGGAGGTGACGCCCGGGTGTCACAACTGTGTGTGCCGCTCGGAGGACACCGTAGAGCACTCGGTTGAGGTGTGCCCCGCTTAGGCAGAGCACCGCCGTGTCCTCGTGGGGCAATCGGCGGCAGAGATCTCTCGCGCCGGGCTTTGGTACAGGCCATGGTCCGGAGCGAGGTGGATCCAAGTGGCAGACGGTTGCCTCTTTTTGCGAAGTAGTAATGCCAGCAAAGGAAAAGGCCTCAGCCGCCGCCGGGGTTCCGATCCCGATTTTCGGCCACCGTAGGCGCGGGCTTGCAGACGGCGAGCAATGGGTAGCTCGCTAAAAATCTAGATAGGAATTTTAATTTAGGTACGGAAAATGTGATTAGCTGTTGAACTTTAGTCCAGGTATCTACTACTTAACTCCCATTGACGAATTCTGTTTTTGTATAGACATTAATTATCTCAAAACTTCAGAAAAATCATGTATATCCAAAACCGAACACAAACAAAAAATTATCCAACACTCAATTTTTTTATAACTAATTGCTTCTGCTAGCAGCTTCAGTCCGCATGAATGTTGGTTATTGCTGACGCGAAGTCGAAGTCGAAGACGGATAAATAGTAGCCTATGCCCCGTCCATGGAGTTTAAGCTTCCTTCGTACCAAATTTCATCAAATACGTCCAGTAGTTTAACCGTGAAAGCGTTACAGACTGACAGTTACTTTCACATTTATAATATTAGTATGGAAGTATACAGGGTTATATGTAAAACACTTTGAAGGACTGTATTAGTAACATCATAAACAAGAATTTTTGTTTTAGGATTTCGTTGTTCTATCTAACAACATTTCAACTATGTATGACGCGACGCAAGCGCATCAAGCACCCCCCGCCACCCGATCCCGTTCGCTTCCTCTATTGCACTATCGCATGCTTAGCATAGACTTCGTAATATTTAGAAAGTTCAATTTAAATATTCTTATTTTTGTATAAAAATCTGATAAACTTAAACTAAAATATGATACGTTTTTAAAAGTCAAAGAACAAAAGTTTTTGTTTATGATGTTAGTAACATAGTCCTGAGAGTGTTTTACAATAACCCTATAAACAATTGCCGGCACGGATCTTGAGCGCTGGCTTCAAGTTGCGCAGAATTCAAATATTCGCTCTCTTTAGTGGTGCGAAGTGAGACGCGGGGGCGGGGAGTGTCAGTGATCGGCTCGCCGCGCCATCGTGTCATAGACGTCACTCATGATTCGTTGCCTGCGTTGCTGCATGTATCTAACAACGAAGATGATTCGCTCGCCAATGTATGGAATGCACAAAGCAATCCCCACTTTGACGCCGAGCGCTCAAGATCCATTTCGGCAATTGTAAGGAAGATTTGAATAAGTGTTTACAATCAGGCTTATGAGAGGCATCATGATGATCAAAGTGGCGAACAGGATGTCAATCGTAAACGCAACTAGACGCTAACTGTCGCCGACGATCGTCGTACACCACATTCATGAGAGTAACGAGAAACTAATGATGTTATTATGAAGTTTTTAGCTTTAAAAGAGACCGCGAAACTGATAAGACATTTTATTTTGTTTTGTGGGTATTGAATGAGACTGAGTCACCAGAGGTGGCCAAGTGAGTAGTAACGGCCCCGATTACGAGTTGTAAGGTCGCGGGTTTAAACTCAGCCAGGCGCATTACTTTGTGTAATTTACTTCATGACCACTGCTCTCAAAACGGTGAAAGAAAACGTCGTGAGGAAACCGGCATGTCCTAGAACCAAAAATTCGAAGACATGTGACATTCACCAACCCGCAGTGGTTCTGCGCGGTGGATTACGGCCCATTTCCTCTCCTAGAGAGGAGGCCTGAGTCTCAGCAGTGGGAACATCAAAAAGGCTGATTATGCTTATTATTTTGACTGGCCTGCTGCAGTCAACGTATTTTGACTAGGCTGTTGGCCCTGGCTGCTATGTCATGGGTTCGATTCCCACCCAGGACAAATGTTTGTGTAATTAAATAGCTTCTGCCAATGTTTTCCCCTTAGGATTTTTTTTTAAAGTGGGAAAAATCATCCAAAGACAACCCCCGCTCTTGGGCGGAGCGGGAAATAGTTTCAGACTCTTACTAACTAAAAGCCCACCCCGTTTCTTCTAGTCTTCATACCGGAGCTCGATTTCCCTTTCGGATAACCCTGGCCCCAGTAGGCTTCGACCCGGCTGAGCCCCTGCTGTTGCTGACAACTCCTTGAGGCGCGCGGGAAAAGTGCGCGTCGTCTTCTTGGTCTTGTCGTCGACTTGACCTTGGTCTGGACAGTTACCGGACGGCCGGACAGCGAGCTACCCATTGCTCACTGTCCGCAAGCCCGCGCCTATGGTGGCTGGAAATCGGGATCGGAATCCCGGCGGTAGCGAGAGCGCCGTTGCCTGATGCGGTCGGCCTCCTCCTTTGCGAGCTTCCCCTTAGGGTTTGAACTGAGATTCCCCTTAGGGTTTGAATTGAGAATTCCTCTCTTAGTGCTTGCCTACGTCATAAAAGGAAGCCTAGATATGTCAGTCAGTTTCTTCTTTTGTATATAACTAGCTTTTGCCCACGACTTCACCCGCGTACATAAAACATAGCTTATGTCACTCAGGACTAAAACAGTTTTCTATCGGTGAAACAATTTTGGCAATCAGACCAATACTTTTAGAGATTACATTACAAACAAAAAAAAACATAAAGACCAAAAAAAACAAACTTTACCTCTTTAATATATTAGTGTTGACAAGCGAGACTATTATAGACTGCACCTTTTTACAAACTTTTATTTAGTTTCACCTATCCCGATGTTTGTCTGTAATCAAATCTTGCAATTAAATTTGATCGACTGGAAGGCTACCGATTGAGCTGAAATTTATTATGCATGTATATCAGATGACAATGCAAAATTATTTTGACATGGAGCTGATCTGATGATGGAACTGGAAAGTGGCTAGGGCTATAGGAACTTGGTAGTTAAACGACAAAACCCCATCGAGTTTGGGCTCGTATGTTTCGTCTTGACGAGTATTAATTAAATAAGTATACCGAACTATAAAAGCTTGCTATGAAAAAAAAATTTTCAATAAAACTTGTTGTAAGGTGGGAAATCATATCCTTTCACCCTTACTAACTCTGTTACCAAGTGTTCATTCACTGATCGCAACTAGTTAGTACAACCAAAAGAAGCTAAGGCATTCCGTGGATATATTTATATTCAAACTGCACTGAAAACAGCACATAGTCTCCGAAAATGAATCCACCCACAAGCGGTGATATTAATAGCTAGCCATATTATCAAACAAACGTACGATATTATGTCTGTCTTCACACATATCAATATAATACAAGTATATGCTGAGTGGCGTATCACGTACCGGAAGACGCAGCGCTGGAAGGCCTCTCACAAGGTGGACCGATGACTGCGAGACACACAGGACCGGTAATTATGGCGACACTTGGTGGAGGCCTATGTCCAACAGTGGACGACTTTCGCCTAAAATGATGATGATAATTATTGTTCAAAAGAGTTACCGTGGCCCGGACTGGAAAGGGCACCAAAAGAAACAGGTGGGGTTTGGTTAGTAAAAGTCCGACATCCCCTCGGGTAGAGGAGGAGAAGTTAAAGAATGATTTCCCATCTAAAAAAAGGCCAACGACAAAATAGGCATAGACATAGGCCAACGAGAGCGGTGAAAGGGAGAAGAAGTTATTCATGAAGGAACAAGATGGCAATTAGATGTAGGTACCGGCACGTATTTAACTAACAAAAAGCGCTACTAAGCCAAAAAAGTGGTGACTCAAAATTCACTGTATACTCGAAAAACCCGTATCTTTATAGGAATATTGAAAAAGAAACGAACAATCAATTTGTACTTTTAGAAAAGCGAAAATAACTCTGTTAGTTATGTCTTCACATCTAAGCCCCTAAATTGATCTTACAGGAATTTAACTTTAGACATTGTCTAGGACAGTGTTCCACAAACAATTTTATTAAAGGTCATCATCACCATCAGCCTTTTTAATGTTCCCACTGCTGGGACTCTGGCTTCCTCTCTAGGAGAATGAATGTATGAGGAGAGGGAATGGGCCACAATCCACCACGCGGGCCCAGTGCGGGTTGATGAAAGTCACATGTCTTCGAATTTTTGGTTCTAGGACATGCCGGTTTCCTCACGATGTTTTCCTTCACCGTTTTGAGAGCAGTGGTGATGAAATAAATTACACAAAGTAATGCGCCTAGCTGGGTTCGAACCCGCTACCTACAACTCGTAAATCCGGGCCATTAACACTCGACCACCACTGCTCTTAAAGGTATATCTACGAAATCGGAAAATTTTGGCAGTACACCATAATATGAAAAACCATTTTTCATTTCCAACAGTTCTTCCAGCTCATAAATCGGTGAGTGTCAAAAAGGAATGTCCTTGGAGAATAAATTTCGAACCCAGTATAAAGGACAGGTAGATAGATCTGCCTCTTTCTTCTGTCTATTTACTAACTTTATGAGATAAAATATTTTTTCCGAGGCACATCTACTATTTACTAGTGTGTCGCGGCACAGACTTAACGGAACACTGGTCTAGGACATGGAAAAGGACTTGAGATACTGTTTATCAACATACCAAGCGGATAAAACCTCAAGCAGAAACTTTTGTTTATATAGTCACAAAGGCGACGACAATCGTTCTTTACGAAATCCTTTTTTTTTTCTCAAAAGTCACATTCATTGAGTTACCGCTTTTTGACTTAAACACTTAGTCTTTGGGCAAATGACCAGCCGACAGCGATGCGGAGGAGTTTTTCGACAACATATTTTTCTGATTGTCTTTAATTTAAATACGGCATAATGTTCTGCTGGGACTCAGGCCTCTTCATGTAATGAAAGAAAGAAAGAAAAACATTTTATTTGCCCGAAAAGGCACAAACTTAAGACTAATATAATACAATGTTACGTTTTTTTAAATTAATTTACACATTCTTAAACAAAAATGTTATAAAAAAAATAACAATTTTTTTTTTGCGCCACGTCTGAGCAAAACGTCCTTCACCACCACCACCGCGCGAGCCCACTACGGGTTGGATGTCACAAGTGTACGATTTTTTGGTTCTAGGACATATCGGTCTCCTCACGATGCTTACCGTAGTAAGAGCAGTGGTGATGATATAAATTACACAAGTTAATACACCTGGCTGAGTTTAAATCCGTGACCTACAAACTCGTAAGTCGGAGCCGTTACCTCTAAGTCACCATTGCTTGTCTTTAGTTATTTTTAATGAGTAAAAGGTGGAATGTGTGGAATGGCATTTTCTGCCAGAGTCTTCGTTTCCTGATAGCTACATCCTGGGGGTCTTTAAGTCAAGAGTGAACAGAGTACTTCTAGGCAAACTTTATCGTCGACCACGTGTAAAGTATAAAGTTATATTAGCTCTATAAAGAAAAATGGAAAACCCAAAGTCAAGATAACATAATCAAAATAGGAGCATCATTAGATATTATTATATCATTCCTTTTTATATAATGAAAGTCAAACAAGTCAAGATGACGTTGTATTTGTTCACAAACAAACATGTCGACTAGGTTTGCGCTCTTCATATTTGCTCAGATTGAGACAATGTTTCCGCATATTAAGGCGTATAGCCCCGCGAACATCTGGCCGGAATTAAATGGACACAACACTCATACCCGCCTAGGCGGCAATACGCGTATCATTTAATTTCGGCCAGCTGCGCCCGGATAGTGCGCGGCTGACCTTTAAATTCATTTTCTTTGCGACCTATTGATTGATTTACATAATTATGCTATGTTCACTTTATCGTGAGAAAACCGACATGTCCTAGAACCAAAAATTCGTAGACATGTGACATCCACTAACCCGCAATGGGCCCGTGTGGTGGATTATGGCCCATTTCCTCACCTAGAGAGGAAGCCTGGGTCCCAACAGTGGACAAACATTATAGGGCCGACTATGCTATGCTATGTTCACTTTGAAGAATGTTTAACTAGGCACCAAATTTTATGTGTAAACATATTTCTAAAGATCAAAGCCGTTTGAAAGGAGTAGGGAAAACAAGCGAACAATACGATACTGTTACATTAGTTAGTCATACGAAAAAATCATATGTTGTTAAGGCTTATAGTCCCGTGAACCATCTGGCCAAAATTATGTGGGCGCACCTCTCGCACCCGCCTAGGCGGCAGTACGCAAATCTGTGCATTTATTTGCGGCCAACAGCGCCCGGAAAGCGCGCGGCTGACCTTTAAATCCATTTTCTTTGAGAAATATTGATTGATTTACATTATATGCAATGTTCACTTTGAAGAATATTTAACCATCAATTTTTATGTGTAAAAATGTTTCTAAAGATCCAAGCCGTTTCAAAGGAGTAGGGAAAAGTTGCGAAAAGTTGCGAAAAGTTGTGAAACTAAATATTGTTTTTAGTATTAAAGTTTTTTTTTTTTCAAACATATTAACCTGGCCGTTACCGAGGAGTAGGCTTCAGAAAGTCACTGTTTTATGGCACTTTTCGGGCGCTTGGGCCTTAATGAATCTATAATATACGTATATTTTTTTCAAAGCTAGTCGTTACCAAGGAGTAAGGCTTCAGAAAGTCACTGTTGAATAGCACTGCTTGGGAGTTAGGACCTTAAGTATTTGTAATTAATTTATTTGTTAGGCTCTCGCCATCACGCCGCAAACCTTATCCTAACATATTATAAAACTAAGTCCTCCACCACGTCTATTTGTTTGCATATTCGCGATAAACTCAAAAACAACTGGACGGATTTCTGTGCGTCTTTCAACTATAGACAGAGTGATTCATGAGGAAAGTTTAGGTGTATAAAACATTTTGTAGTAGAGTAAAGTTCACAATTTCAACTCAACCTTTCTATAGATCCTGTACATCATTCCTCATCGGGCAGTGACATGTCCACGGGCAGACATTTACTCCTCATAGGAATTCAAAATATAAATTAAAACCCACAGCATAGTCTGCCTTTTTAATGTTAGCACTGCTGGGATTCAGGCCTCCTCTCTCTAGGAGAGTCTCATGTCTTCGAATTTTTGGTTCTAGAACATGCCGGTTTCCTCACGATGTTTTCCTTCACCGTTTTGAGAGCAGTGGTGAAAACCCAAACGATCACAATTACCATACCGTTTCTCGTTTTGATAGATAACCGATCTTGATCCAATTTCCAAATAAACAGTCTAGCATACCGTCTGGATTAGTAAGACGACGAAGAAGCAGAATGCTCTTATATCAAAGTCCACTTTTAATTGTCTAACAAATCAATAACATTCTGCCTTTCTATAGACCACATACATAACACCTCATCGGGCAGTAACGTTACGGCAGAGCTTTACTCTGCGTAAAAATTTAAAATCTAAATAAAAACCCATCATCATCATCATCACCCTTTTTTAATGTTCCCACTGCTGGGACTCAGGCCTCCTCTCTAGGAGAGGGAATGGGCCGTAATCCACCACGCGGGCCCAGTGCGGGTTGGTGAATGTCACATGTCTTCGAATTTTTGGTTCTAGGACATGCCGGTTTCCTCACGATGTTTTCCTTCACCGTTTTGAGAGCAGTGGTGATGAATTAAATTACACAAAGTAATGCGCCTGGCTGGGTTCGAACCCGCGACCTACAACTCGTAAGTCGAGGCCATTACCACTTGGCCACCAGTGCTCTGTAAAAAATAAAAACCCATAACGATCAAAATTGTTATACCGTTTTTCGTCTCGATAACCGATCTTGATACAATTTCCAAATAAACAGTCTGGCATGCCTTCTGGATTTGTAAGACGACGAAGAAGCTAGCTCTTATATTAAAGTCCCCTCTTCACTGTCTAACAAATCAATAACGAACGTTCAAAAAACACGCATTAGCATTTAGCCCATTTGTGTCCGCGCGTGATTCAGAGCGTCAACGGCTCGAAATTGGAACGAGTGCGCGGGCTCAATAATTCGTTGAACAGATGCGCGTGCGCGCCCCCGCTAACCAATCGCGTCGCCCGGCTCATTATTTACTGCAATATTATTTGTCTAATCGTTCCCGCATATTGGTCGCGATTAAGGACGTCTAAGAATGTCGTTGTAGCTCAATGGCGCACTGTAATGACATGATGGTTAGTTCTGATTTCATTAATAAACAGCATGATAGTTTAATACCAAGATTTATGTAACTCAAAGATGATTTAAAAGAGTGTGCATGGAGTTTCTTGCACGTTCTTCTCCATAGAGATCTACGCTTTGGAACGTGCAATTTAGCTTCACTTTTTTTTGGACTGGCCGACATTTTGACAATGCAAAAGTGCCTGTAATTGGTCTATTTGAAATAAACGTTTCTGATTATAGGTTACCAACTTCTGCCTGTGGCTTCGAACGCTTGATAGTAGATTTCTTCATACAAACTTTCGACCCCCGTTTTATCGAGGTGATGAATTTTGGAACATCCTCTTTTAGTGCCCGCCTACCTCATAAATGGAAACCTTGTCCAAAATTTCACGCTCCTCCTAGTAGTTTCGACTGTGTGTTGATATGTCAGCCAGTTTCTCCTTTTATATATTGTAGATTTAAGCGAATAACTTCTTCTTGGCTTTTTTACACTAAATAAATTACGTCTGTTTTTTTTTTAATTCGTCTCAAAACTATTATTCAGGTTATGGTCTACCAGGGGTTCCCAAACTTATTTTGTCTACTGCCCACTTTGAGAATAAATTAATTTTTAGCGCCCCCATTTTTTCACCTAAGTACATAAAAACCACTATAACTTCATATTAAATTAATTTGAGAATTTGTTTTAAAGAAATTGTGAGCTATATTAGCGGAGATTAAACATTCATTCTAAAAGAGACTTTTACTATAATCCGCAAGAGTAAACTTGAGACCTGAGCACAGTAGGTAGTCCACAACGGCGCTCAGGTCTCAAGTTAACTCTTACGGACTACACCTACCAATGAGAATGATTATTGAAACGCAACTTTATAGTATTCAGACAGAGTATCTTTTATTCAAAATAAAACAAACATAATCGATTCTTATATAAAAACTAATGTGAAGGATGAATCTGATGCTGTTTAATAAGTTGATGAAATTACAAATGGCCCCCCGAAGCCTCTACACAACGCCCCTATTTTTTTTCTGGGTCTCTTACCACCCCCCTTTAGGCCTGCAGCGCCCACAAGGGGGCGTTATCGCCCACTTTGGGAAAGACTGGTCTAGACGTCAAAGATAAAGGTTTCCCTTTTTATTTTGGTCAAGACCTAGTTGGTTGGGTTAATCCGGCTCGAATAACCGAAATTTATTTCGGAAAAGAAGGTCTTATCACACTAGTACCTACTTAGTTATATCCTGTGCAGATAGCATACTTTGTTGAGAGGAATAACTGACCGAGCTGTTTATTATCTAATGACCAATTAGCAGTCATGCTGCTGCTAAACGTCCGACATGCAATAAATATTTTTATTTCTTTCTTTCTATGCTTTTGAAGTGATGTGGAAAGAGCTGCATTTGGACCTTAAGGTACTTAAAGATATGTGTTCGACCTGCTGATGACCAGTCAGGGTCCGCACAGGGCTTCTGATAGAACCAGGGAGAGCCCCACAAGAAATAAAAGATTCCAAGAGCATATTTTCGTAGAAAGAGAGTTTTCACAAGTACCTACATAGGCGTTATATGTATATAGTGTCGCCAGAGAATCTTAAGAGCACGGCGACAGTTGAATTTTTCATACAAACGTAATACCACGCTCATTTGCAATTGGAGTATATTTCCAACATATTATGATGTTATTCGGTTATAGACGATACTTATCTAGGTTCCTACATCTTTCTTTTTAAAAAAAACTTGCCTAAAACGAAATTAAAGCGAATTATAATTCGCACTTTTTTACAACGTAAATGGCATGTTTTCATTTGGCTTTTCCTGTATTAAAAATAACAAAATTTCCAATATTCTCAATGTAGGAACACAGATTATATTATCAATTTACAAATGATAGAAAACAAATTGGAAAAACATTAAGTTTTCATTCATAATTTTTGGTATTACGAAACACGTCCAATTTATCGCAAATTTCCAAGAGTTACTAGTGCTATCGCGGCAAGCGGGATGTCAGTGTCATTGTGTGCGTGCTGTCATTACTTCAGTTGCGTTCATAGGTCGAGTTATAAATTTTATTGTAATATTTTTGACACTATTGACTTAAATAAAATAGTACGTAAGCATTTAAAGTTTAATAAAAGGAATACAGAACTCTTGAGGACATGTCAGACTTTAGCTGACTAAAAGCGCCGTCAAAAACCCCTTAAAAAAAAGAGTAAAAAAAAAGCGCCGTTGACGATTTGGGTTCGGTCCAGATGGTTACCGGATGGCTGGACGGCGATTCCAAGCCCAGGGTGGCTAGAAATCTGGGTCGAGATCCTGGCTGCTGCGGCGTCAGGGTATTCCCTCGTAAATGCGGCCGCCTTCTTCGCTAGCATTACTGTTTCGCAAAAGAGGGCTCGGCGCGAGAGGTCGTTGCCACCGATGGCCCCCACGAGAACGCGGCGGTGTTCCGCCTAAACGGGGCACATATGTACATCTCCACCGTATGCTCCACCGTATCCTTCAGACCGTCCACACAATGGTGATAACCAGGCGTTTCTTCCGCCTAAATCCGACGCAGGAGCCTCCCGTACTTGCCATGTCCGGTGAGTATTTGCGTTACGACAGTCGCTGAGATCCTGCCGGAACTGTCTGCCTTACAGCGACTTGTCGTGGCAGCGGAATTTCGCCCCAGGGTTGCATCTCCACGTGTAAATCATGCTTATGCGTGCAAAGGACTGTTGCCTCCACATTCCATGGTAGCAAGCCTGCAGGAAACCATGCAGGTATATTGCAGGAAACCGTGCTTTGTCTTTGTACCATTAGGATGGCTATAACTCCCTGGCATGCGTTCAGCTTGGCAACTGATCACTTTCGCAGCGACGGCGCTCCATAAAGGGCCATGGACCGAACGATGCCTGCGTAGAGCCTCCAGCAGGAGGCGTCTGGACACCCCAGGTTGGACAGGAGCCGCTTGAGTGCTTCAGTCTAATCCAGTTTGAAAGAAAGAAAGAAAGAAAAATAATTTATTTGGTACAGCACAAGGCGCAACACAAAATAAACAATAAGTAACACGTTTGGGAACCAGACGTCGGAAGTGCTCCTCAAAATACCATCGACTGTCGAGGACGAGTCCCAGATACTTGTAAACTTTTATTGTAATTTGGGAAACCGGCGGTGGCTCGTTCCGAGGGCCATGAAAACACATGCTCTCGGACTTGTGCAGTGCCACCTCGAGTCCCAACTGCTGGATCCTCTTCACGACTGTTGCAACTCTGCGTTGCGGTTCAGGACAGGGAGCAGGGTTCTTGCAAGTGAGCCTGTGGCTAATTGGCAGCGGAGATGGGAGCAGGAAGAGAGGAGATTAATTATAAATGTAATTAATTTTAAAATATTACTTATTGTTGAACTTATGACAGCCCCATATCATGCTCTGACAATTACTGTCTATTCTAGGTTGCCTGGAAGAGATCGCGGAATGCGATAAGGCCGCCCATTGTACGTGTTTTAGATATAAGTTTTTCTTTGTTATGTTTCGTATGTACAATAAAGTATATAATAAATAAATAAATAAATAAGGCGATGGAACTTCATCGATTCCTCCCTGACGTGGCGGTTAGGCTCAAGGCAACTTGGGTCGAGCCGGACTACAAAGTCTTGCAGATCCTGACTGGACATGGATATTTCTGGAAGAAACTGTATGATATGCGGTTATGTGAGGTTAGCGTGTGCTATTGCGGTGATGAGGACGAAAATTTTGATTACGTTCTGTGGCGATGCCCCCCTTATGACGAACAGCGACGAAATGTGATGGACGGGATCACTCGCTTGGATGAGAGACCGGCTTACTACTGCAATCTCATGGCCTCAAAAGAGTTCGAACACGAATGGCACAGACTAAGGAGTAAGCAAGCAGCGAACCCGTACTGTGTGTTTGTCTTACCCACGTGAGGGGGGACCGTTAGTACGCCACCCCAGGATGGGGAGAAAGGCAACATGGGGACAAGACGAAGAAATTTGTAAAGGAGTCAAGAAGCGGCTGCGGTGATAGCGCGCTCATATTTATATGGGTGGGCTGTGTCCGCAGCCGTCTCATTTCGATTCGGCCCATATGACATGATGTCGGTGGGGCCAAGGCTGGTTGGAGGTTGTTGCAACCCTGCGTTCCGCTAGTTCGACCGCCGCCTGTTACGACTCTCCCTTCGTTAGGATCAGCGTGTCGTCTGTATCACGACCACGCTGACCCCGTTGGGGAGGTCACATAGCACATAGTATGCAAATATGGCTACAAAAAACGGTGACATAAAAATATAAACTACACTACAACTAGTGGCGGAGCCATGAGCGGATGAGAATGCTCCCCTTTTGACGGGAATAGAGCGTTCATCACACCCTTCATAAACAGGGGCCGGTACTCTGTGTCAGCGGGGGAGCCCAGGTACGGAGCTTGTTACGCACCATTTCGTAGGGTCGTCCCCACGGGTCTCTGTCCAGAGTCCCCAGCTACACGTCGCGGGCCTCCAGTTTGGCCAGCCGTATCTCCGCTCTGAGGGTGCGCTTCGCTGTTCTTTATTCCTCGTACGCACCTGGTACGGGTGGAGCCGGATCTTGCGGATGGCCAGTTTGGCTTTTGCAGGGAGCGCTCTATTTGGACCCCGGTATCACCAGGTGCCGGTCTACCTCATTCGTGTGATCGAGGCCTACCTGAAGGACAGGTTCATTATCTGCTCCGCTCACCGTGGAGAATGGAAATGCCGAGAGATGTCGTGCGGTGTTCCCCAAGGATCGGTACCAAGATATGGGTCGGACTGTTTTTGGTACTTGTCCTCGACAGCCGTTGGAATTTCGAAGAACACTTCGGACGTCTGGCTCCCAAACTGGACCGGATTGGGGCTGCCCTGAAGCGGCTCCTACCCAACATAGAGGTCCTTAGCCCTTTGCCGGAGGCTCCACGCAGCATTGTTTGGTCCATGGCTCATTACGGAGCGCCGGTGTTGGCCCCATTGCTGTGAAAGCGACCGGGGGCAAAGCTGAACGCATCCCAGAGGATCATGGCCATCCAAATGGTGCGGGGATACCGCACGTTCTCCAGCGAAGCGACGAGCCTCCTTGCTGGTCTGCCACCATGGGATCTAGAGGCAACAGTCCTTGCACGCATGCACAATTTGCGCATGGAGTTGCAACGCCGGGGTAAAAAACCACTAACGAAGGCGGTCAGAGTACCGGCGGGATCTCGGGGCAAGCCATAATTATGGCGATAAATCCAATCTTTGAGGAGTGGGTGAATAGACGTGGAAACATCCTCACCTTCCGCATGACGACACCTCACCTCGTGGTAAGTTCGGAAGAAACGCCTGGCTGTCATCATTGTGTAGACCGCCCGGAGGACAGGGTGGAGCATACGGCGATGGTATGCTCCACTCAGGCGGAGCACTGCCGCCGCGCTGTGTACTCGTGGGAGTGACCCTGGTACAAGCCATGGACCGGAATGTGTAGGAATGGCAGGTGGTCGGCTCCTTCTACGAAGCAGTTATGCTAGCAAAGGAGATAGTCGTACACGTGAGGGAACATCATTCCTCACGCCCCAGCCACCGGGATCCTGATCCCTTTTTCCAGTCACCGTAGGCGCAGGGTTGCGGACGGCGAGCAATTTGTATCTCTCCGTCCGGCCGTCCGGTAAGCGTCCGTACCGAGCTCGAGACGTCGATGTTGCATAGTGTTCCACTCGCATCTCGAGGACATTTCAGCAAAACCGTAGGGGCCCAGCAGGTTCGAAGTCTACTGAGGCCAAGGGTTGAGCGAAAGAGAACATCGGGGCCTTGAAACGAAAGAACAGTTTTCATTTCCCTAAAAGTCTGACACTAAAAGAGCGGCAGAAGTCATTGAATAATTTCCCACCTATGAAAAAAGCTCTCGCCTCCATAACATTTTCTGATTTGACCACAAGAAGACCACCTTGGGCACGCCACAATTATGGCAGTAAGTCCCCTCTTGGAGGCATGGCTGGAAAGACCTCACGGCGCGGGCGTCCTCACCTTCCGCATGACGCAGGTTCTCACCGGACACGTAAGTTCGGTAGGTTCGGGCTGTACCGGATTCGTACGGAAGTGACGCCCGAGTGTCGCCACTGTGCGGAACGCCCGGAGGACACGGTGGAGCACGCAGTGGAGGTGTGCCGCTTAGGCAGAACATCGCCTTGCCCTCGTGGAGGTGATCGGCGGCGGCGATTTCTCGTGCCAGACTGGTACAGGCCATGGTTCGGAGCGAGGAGGATCAGTGGCAGGCAGTCGCCTCCTTCTGCAAAGCAGTAATGTTAGCAAAGGAGGAGGCCGACCGTATCAGGCAACGGCGCTCACAGCCGCTGCCGGGATTCCGATCCCAATTTCCGGCCACCGTAGGCGCGGGCTAGCGGACGGCGAGCAATCGGTAGCTCGCTGTCCGACCGTCCGGTAACTGTCCGGATCGAGCCCAAGTCATCGACTGCGCGAACTGTTCCCGTGCGCCTCAAGGAGTTGTCAGCTGCCCAAGTCGTCGACGGCGCGCGCTGTTCCCGCGCGCCTCAAGGAGTTGTCAGCAACAGCAGGGACCCAGCCGGGTCGAAGCCTACTGGGGCCAGGGTAATCCGAAAGGGCGCTCGAGCCCCGGTATGAAGGCTTGAAGGAACGGGATGGGTTTTTTAGTCAGTAAGAGTCTGACACTATCTCCCGCGCCGCCCAAGAGCGGGGGTTGTCATAAGATGATTTTTCCCATCGAAAAAAAAAAAAAAAAAAAAAAAAGGAGTTGTCAGCAACAGAAGGGGTCTAACCGGGTCGAAGCCTACTGGGGCCAGGGTTAGCTCCGAAAGGTAGCTCAGCCCCGGTACGAAAGACAACGAAGGAACAGGAGTGGGTTTTTAGTCAGTAAAAGTCTGACACTATCTCCCGCTCCACCCAAGAGCGGGGAATATTATTAGATGATTTTCCCACCGTAAAAAAAGACCACCTTTGTATGACATATCTGCTATTGTTATCATAATATGTTGAGATATTGGCGCGGTAATAAAATTTCCAAAAAACGCATTACTAGTTCGTACATTCACAAACAATTCCCGAAGTATTCGGCAAAAATAAAGCAAATAATGAATATACCTCATTTTACTAACAATAAATTGTAAGACGCTCACATACACACACACAGCTGCACTCCGTCACTTGTTTTTGTCAAACAGAGATAGCTATATTCCACGAACGAATTTTGAATACGCGTCAACTTGCAGTTGCGAGTGACATTCGCCGGCCTCTTAACAGCGCGATGTAGAAAACTGTACAACGCCATCTATCGATTCAAGCTAAACTAATAATTCAACAATGATGCTAACATTCCTACTATTACGTTAAACAAGATGTTTCCAGAAGAAGTCGTTTTATAAGCAAAAAATCTTCCCAATTTAGATTAGGGACTATATTTTCTTCATTTGATTCTATGAAGAAAATTTATTCGATCCGTTTGTTTGCCTTTCCTATCTCATAAAACCGTGTTCAATTTCCAGTGGGTGCCGGGTTCCGTATGGGGTCCGCTGCCGACCGCATCATCAGGCCCGGCAGCACCACCGGCGGATGACAACAGTTCCCTGGCCGAGCAGCTGGCAGCGCTGTCCCTGCGGAGACCACCTCGGCCACCTCCACCAGCGTACATGTGCCATCTATGCTTTAAGAAGGGACACTACATTGGGGATTGTCCACAGGTAAGACCTTTGGTAATATTTTTCTTACTCGAAAACCCGCTCTTATCACACCATTTTTTAAAACACGCTATAGACTGTTTTCCGCACCAGTGCAAAAAAGTGCGCGTGTTCTCCTCGCCGTTCACCTCCGTTTATTCATTTCTCCGTAAGTGTATTGAAAATAATCGTTTAATACATTTGTCACTGGAGCTTCTTGGCTCCTTAACACACTCGCCTACGGCTCGTGCGAATCCTGCTGCGGTCGCAATGACCAACTTTCTGCACTCGTATCAAAATGTACTATTCCATTGCAGATCCACATCGGCTAGCGCTGAAAATCAGCGTTGTGGCTCTGTCTTGAACTTACACGAGCCCCAGCATTTTGCTGAGCGCTGGCCGTTTTGCGCGGATGTGACGCATATCTTCCCAATATATTATGGTCTTGTTATTTTTTTTATGGTATGCGCCATGTTTGACGTAAACAAACTCTTTTTCTTTCTTTTTACATGCCTTAAGCTCACTATCCGGTAAGGACCAAGAACGGGTGGAAGGTACGTCAGATTTCCACAGGAAACATGTCTGTTTTTGGGACAAGTCTTCCCTTTTCTTCTTGGAAAATCTTCAATAATGATCAAATAATGATGGCAATTGTCGGCCACATTTTGTTAGGCAACCTGGTAGATATACAAGGTGTAAGGGACAGCCCTCCACAAACTTTAAGGGCTTGCTCAGTAGACGAAACTGAACAACTTTCCACAAAAATTTTTTTCAGGAAACAAAAAAAAAATTCGGCCTCTCCATACAAACTGTTCAATCAAGTTTATAATTTTCTATGGTGAGGCGGATTTTTTTTTTTGGTTTCCTGAAAAAAATTTTTGTGGAAGGTTGTTCGGTTTCGTCTACTGAGCAAGCCCTTAAAGTTTGTGGAGGGCGGTCCCTTACACCTTGTATACATATTCTCATTATCATATAAAAATATGGTTTTTAGCAAATAATCTACGGGCGCACTAATTCTGCACCGGATCTCGTATTATAAAAAGTTAAAACAGGGATCTAAAGTTTATTTAAAGAAACCTACTCCCACGCAAGCGAAGCCACTGGTAGAAACTAGTCTCTACATAAAAACAGTTTAATATAAGTTTAAAAATCAATTAATTCGTCTAGTTATCGGCATTTCCGTACACGAACGGTATCGTCTGATGTCTCCGGGCAGGTTGCCAAATCATCCACGCGATTTATTTTTAACTTTTTACTTCTATACTGAAATTATTGCCTGGATTTATGTGAAAGAAACGTGGGAACAACGTGCTTTATTGACATTTGAAGATAAAAATTGATAAATGAATAATATTAATTTAAGATTGATATACGAATAAGTAAGCCGTCAAGGATCTAGTATGGATTTGCTTAGTAACTACAAATTGAAGGAAAATTCCTCTACTCCATTAAAATCATGACAAAATCTATACTATACATACATATAAATCTATATACATATAAATAAAATTGTAAAATAACAGTTTTTTTTTTACTAATAAATGCATATAAAAGTATTATTTATAGGTTACAAAAAAAATTTTTACATTTTTGTCGATCTGTCTGTCGGTCAATCTGTCTGTTTGTTTTAGTTTATATTCGAAATTGCTGGACCGATTTTGACTAGATTTTCACTGGTAGATAGTTATAAATTACTTTAATTTAGAAAACCAACTAGAGTTTTGCGAAAAAATATACAACTTCTTGAAGTTGTGATCAAATGGCATTATGTTATTTTACGAGTCTAAAGTGGGCAAAGTCGCGAGCACTATCTTATAATAACTATAACCTATTCCATCTATTTTGCCGACGACTGAGAAAAGCTGAGTCGGATGGATTGAATTAGTTCTAAATTCTAGAAAGTACATATCGTTTAAAACTAAATAATCTATTTTAGATAACCGCTCCCTCCTCTTCCGTGTCCCAACTTCCACCTAAAAATTGTTTTTTAGGGGTATTTTGTGGAATTAAAGAACAGTGACCAAAATGACTGTATTTATTTTATTTGTAGTCCCAAAATACAGCTTAATAAAAAAAATATACAAATGGAATTTGAAACCGCGGTTCCTATCAAAAAAGCCCCACTACCCGATGAATTAAATCCTTGTACATAAAGTTTCAATAAATTACAAACAACATCGATGACAAAACAGGAACTGACCACATCCCATTTATGACAAATGCTTTATTTGTTTTATACATTTAATGTGTTCTTGATCCCAGAAATCAGTACAAAGTTCTAACTACAACAATGGTGTTATTCACAGGCCGATTCTAGGAACAAACGAGTTCGTTAGTAACTCCGAGTCGTGCGCCTGGTCAAAACACTAGTGTTGTGCTCTCTATCAGTTTTATATTACAATGCTAGCTTTGTACAGTTGCCACACGGATCTTGAACACTTGCGCAGAAGTCAAATATTCGGTCTCTTTAGTGGTGCGAAGTGCGACGCGGGGGCGGGGAGTATCAGTGATTGGCTGGCCGCGCTATCGCGTCATAGACGTCATTCCTCATTCGTTCACTGCGTTGCTGCATGTATCTAACAACGATGACGATTGGCTCGCCAATGTATGGAATGCGCAAAGCGATCCCCACTCTGACGCCGAGCGTTCAAGATCCGTGATTCCGTGATGGTAATTGTACCGCTTTACTGAAGAATGGGCGACAAATAAAGACAACCTAGTTATTTTTTTTAGGTGGGAAAATCATCCAATGACAACCCCCGCTCTTGGGCGGAGCGAGAGCGTGTCAGACTTTCACTTATAACTCACTCCTGTACCCCTAGCCAAGTTGCTAATCTGCAATAGTTAACGCTTGTTGAAAACTTCAAATGTACGGGAATGACGTCGCTTCAACGCTCAGCCACTTGGTCAGAACAAAAGAATTGGCGGCAAGGTCAACTCGAAGCGTTCGACGCAAGCGAAACGGTTGTAACTTGGCTAGAGGGCTGTTCCTTCTTTGCCTTCGTCCCAGGGCACCGGGTTTCACTTTCACACTGCCCGTGGCCCCCGAGAGATCTCGTAAGCATAATAGGCATATAGCATGATCAGCCTTATAATATTCCCACAGCTGGGACTAACGCCTCCCCTCTAGGAGAAGGAATGGACCATAATCGGTAATTGCTCGCAAAAAAGATGGTCGTTGGGGCCAAAAGGTTCTCAATAGTGACGGCGTACCTGAAGAAGCAGCGCAGGGTGCGTCCCACAGAGTGAACCGTTGACCTGGTGAAGTTCGCAGGAATTCGATGGATGCGAGATGCACAGGACCGTTCGTTGTGGCGACACTTGGGGAAGGCCTACTTCTAACAGAGAACGTCTTTTGGCAGAAATAATGGTGATGATGATGATGACGTCCTCCTGCTTCACTTAAAGCGGAACAAGTTATTTGATTATATTTGCACCTCAAAAAAGCTATACTAACCTCGTATTCTGAATTGAAAATTCAAAGTTGAGAACTTGAACAGTACACAAACATACCAAAACGGTTGGTTAAAACGCAAGCCTACAAATAATAAAAAAAAAAGAAAAACTGTGTTATACAATTTGAATAGTTCGTAATTTTTAAATCATACAGCAAAGGCTATAAACCTAAAGGTATATGCATGACTTAGCGGTCTCGCGAATGTCCTGCCCGAAAGCTAGATTTTGTCCAAAAATATTTTTTTTTTTTTAATTTTAATTTTTACCCGATTGCAACGTAGGTAACGTTGCAATCGGGTAAAAATTTTTCACAAACGGGGTCCAATTGTATTTTCAAATCACCCAGGGTCCGACTCCAACTCGGTCAAGCCGTTTAGGAAGAGTTTGGTGACAAACTCACACACGGAAGAATTATAATGTAATACTAGCTTTTGCCCGCGGCTTCGCCCCCGCACATGAAATATAGCCTATGTCACTCAGGAATAAAGGCCAATCCAAGTTCTATCGGTGTAAAAATTTTATAGTTAATTTTATAGTTAGTTAGTTAGTGTTTTTTCGTTTCCTACAAACGAAAAAAAGCAAAAAAACTTTATCTATCTCTTTATAATATTAGTATAGACTAGTGCAGATAAAGATTAGAAAAAAGTTTCTAATTTTGAAATCATAAAGCGAGGGCTACCAACATACAATGCGTTCCAAATGAGAATAGGATCGCCCGCCATGTCGTGACGTCACGATTTACTGTCAAATCGAGGAAAGAAATTTTTAAACATTAATTAATTTACGAAAAATTTAATTTATTTATGAACTGTGAACGAAAAAAGTGTAATCAGAATCCAGTTCTTCAATTTTACTCATCTCGGAGTTCTTCAATTTTGCCAAAATTTCTTCGATTTGACAGTACGACGAGACGTCAAAACATAGGAATCGGTCCTATTCTCATTTGGAACGCGTAGTACCAATTTAAATGAGTAAGAGGTAGGTAAAGACTGCCACGTCAGTAACCAAATATAATATGATATATCAGTTCTAAGAAACTGATAAACTATAAACTCGAGAGTTCTTTGTAAAATGTATATAGATATACATTTTACATATTGCTTAGTGGGTAGACCGCGTGTTCATACATACATTGTACCTAATTATTTTAATCTACTTGGCTACTTGGGCTTTTGCGACCTGGTGACCTCATGCGTTAGATGTATTTAATGTGTGAGTGTTAATTTAGAATACTTAAGTATCATCACACCTTTATTCTTTAAAGGGGTAGGCAGTAATACGGAATGTAAAGCATTACAACACATGTTTTTTTTTCAGCCATCTAGAATAATTTTCGATATCTCATTTAATGTGCAAAAAAAAAACACTTTTTACCCGACTACGGTAAAGCCAAAGAAGGGTTATGATTAGAGTTGCCACCTTTTTGTTGGAATGAAACTAATTAAAGTACATTGGTTATAATAAATAAGAAAAAAAGAACATGATTACTATCAAAATAAAGTACAATTTATTTTTCTTTATTATTATGTTTATAATAGATAACATATTTTTATTGCTTTTTGCAGTTTGTATCATATTAGTACATATATCTCTAAATAATTGCACAGCATTTTTATAATCTATATTTAAATTAGAGTAAATACCTAAGTAATTCATTTTTATCAAAGTTAGAGACGCAAGTAAAAGCAACGACGAATGAAATCAAATCATGCGAAATAAAGTATTTTCAAATATGTACTTTATTGTTCTCATAAAGTATAAATTACCTGAAATAGCGTACTTACAATACTTTTATAAAGTACGGGTGGCAACCCTAGTTATGATTTTGACAGGCTATGTATGTATTGATGTATGTATGTATAGTATAGTATATGTTCATCTGTTCCTTCATTGCTCCTAAACTACTTACCGGAACTTGACAAATGAAGTGTCGCAAAACTCAATGTGGCACCCTCTAGCGGACAAAAAGCATTGTGTCAAAAAATTAAGATAAATAATAATAATAATAATATTCCACAATAATATTCCACAACTATCACACAACGCCGTCTAGTCCCAAGCTAAGCAGAGCTTGTGTTATGGGTACTAGACAACTGATAAACATACTTATATATTTCTAAATACATACATATTATAGATAAATTACACCCAGACACAGAACAAATGATCGTGCTCATCACACAAACATTTGTCCTGGGTGGGAATCGAACCCACGACCTCCGACATAGCAGTCAGGGTCACTAACCACTAGACCAACAGGCCTGTCATAAATACGCCATGTGTGGTATCATTTTAAAAGGCTTCACTTGTACTTTTCCAAAATACTGCTCAAAAAAGTGATGCTCTCTAGCGGACAAAAAGTCATGTGTTTAAAAAAAACATTAAGATACCGTACCGTACCGTATTTGATATCATTTGAAAAGGCTTCATTCAATGTGGCACTCTCAAGCGGTCAAAAAATTCGATGTCTCCCACTAGCACTGAAATAGTTTAAATAATAAAGGTAAAAAATGTAAAACGCGACTACAAGAAAAGCCGTAGTCACACGATATTACAGTGTTACGGTTTGTACCTATCTATCGTGTGACAGCTTTTCTTTTTGTTCTGTTCTTTTTTCATACTTTTTCAGCGTTTTTTTATTGTTGCAGTCGGGTATTAGTTTTTTTTTTTACTTTTAATATCTACATAGTCAATGAACTTTAAATAGTTCTATTAAATGGTTTTATATTTAATTTTCTTGCAGCTATCGAGAATTCGAGACATGCAATAAATTAGTTAAAAAATGTTAATTTATGTATTTTGTGTTAAGTACAAAAATACGCTATTGTTAGTTTTAACGTATTAATAAGTTACAGTTAAATCGCGTATTAATCTTTCAGACTAGATTGTTACCTGCCAATTTATTAAGTTTGTTCGTAAACAAGTTTTTAATGAAATATTTTTTTCATAGCAAGCTTTTATAGCACAATATACCTGTATAATTAATACTCGTCAAGACGAATCATACAAGCCCAAACTCGATGGGGTGTGTCGTTTAACTACCGAGTCCCCACGGCCACCTACCGGTTCTATCATCAGATCAGCTCCATGTCATAATAATTTTGTATTGTCATCTGATTTACACTTGCATGCAAAATTTCAGCACAATCGGTAACCGGGAAGTGGATCAAATTTAATTTGCAAGATTTGATGACAGACTAACATCGGGACAGGTGAAACTAAATAAAAGCTTGTAAAATTAGGTATTAATAACAAAAATTATCTCCTATTTTTTCGTTACGTGTTTTTAGTACATACCTAGGGCCTTACCACGACGTGTCCATGGAGTTTCTTGCACGTTCTTCTCCATAGAGATCTACGCTTTGAAACGTGAAATTTAAAACTTCACTTTTCTTTGACTGACCGACATTTGACTATTCAAAAGTGACCGCTAATGGTCTTTTTGAAATAAATGCTTTTGATTTCATTTGATTGATAATACCTAATAATAATAATATAATAAATATTCCACAACTATCACACAATGCCGTCTAGTCCCAAGCTAAGCAGAGCTTGTGTTATGGGTACCAAACAACTGATAAACATACTATATTTACACCCAGACACAGAACAAATGATTATGCTCATCACACAAACATTTGTCCTGGGTGGGAATCGAGCCCACGACCTCCGGCATAGCAGTCAGAGAGTCAGAGTCACTAACCACTAGACCAACAGGCCAGTCAATCATTTGATTTGATTTGTTAACAGTCGGACGAGCGAGAAAGAGGGATGGAGCTATAAACTCTATATAGCACTATCCCTTTAACAATTCAGTTTAGGTCGTCAAATGGATCGCGTTAAGAGCCCATGGTAGTACTTCTGGTCATAACTGTTAACTAAAAGTTGAGTTTTCTCCTCATCAAACGTCATAAACTACAATACAATGTCTTGTTTCAGGCTCGTCCCAAGGGCGAAGGCCTAACACCATACCAGGGCAAGAAGAGGTGTTTCGGCGAATATAAGTGCCCTAAGTGCAAGCGTAAGTGGATGAGCGGCAACTCCTGGGCCAACAACGGTCAGGAGTGCATCAAGTGCCGCATCAATGTCTTCCCTCACAAACAAGTAAGTAGTAATACTACCTTTATTTTTTTTCTATAAAAACGTTGTCTCAGACTAGGAATTACTCGTGTGTCGTTGGTGCGTTCATACTGGTGTAATCTCACTTACACAATACACCCGCAACATACAGCTATCGGTAAGCCATACAAATATGTGTTCCGTGCGGGAATCGAATCCGCAACATGCAGCGCACCAGCCGATTGCTTAAGCTTTGTGCCAACTGTGCCACCCACCGCCATGCCACCCTGCCGAGTAATTTCTTTAGTATTTAGTTATGTCCAAAGACCTTTTGGTTCCACAGCCAAAACAGTTGACGACAAAAGTACTTAGCGGATAAAACCAGCATTGTTTGTAGCAAATTCTACCAAGGGCCCCGTAAATTAAATTAAACTCTACCGTTAGTCTTTATAAATGTTAACGAAGTAAAACCATAGCCTGGTTTTTAGACAGGCCACGAGGCCCTGGTGTAGCGATAGGCCCCCATTATCCATATGGAAACCACGGAAGTGTTGTGGCGACATCTATAGCGCCAGATAAGAACTATCAAAAATATACAAAATCCTGCATCGCGCAATTAGAGTTATCCAACAGCTCGAAATCATTTATTGGACAGTTGCCCAGATCATACTAAACATTCGTCTGGTCAGAAGATCCTCCCTTTTTAACGGAGGTTTGCGGAATTTCACACACTGTTCTACATACCTCCAAAATGTCATTTCATATACCACAGTTATCTTGACAATTTTTTTTGTAAATCCAAGTGGAGCCCGTAGTTGCTACTCTTGCCATATAGCTAATCCGGTACTGGATGAAACTTATTAGCCCATAGAATAAGCCACCATTTACAAAGATAAATGGACTCAATCTGCCTCACCTTTTCCCTACCACTACGTTGGAGTCGGCCGGCCACCAGTCCAACCATATGCAGCTGAATAGCTACCAGTATTTTACATAGAACGACTGCCTACCGGTTGTCTGATTTCCACAACCCAATAATTGGCTAACACAATTGTATACCCCTTGACAAAACTGGAGTCAGATAACCTGGCTTCTGACTATCCGTAACGACTGTCAAAGTTCTACAAGTGACAGCGGAGACCGTGTTTTCTTGACACGTGGGAATCTTGGTATAATAAGATGATTACCCATCTACAAAGGGCCCAGCAGGGTCGAAGCCTACTGGGGCCAGGGTTATCCGAAAGGGCGCTCGAGCCCCGGTATGAAGGCTTGAAGGAATGGGATGGGTTTTTTTGTCAGTAAGAGTCTGACACTATCTCCCGCTCCGCCCAAGACGGGGGTTGTCATAAGATGATTTTTCCCATCGAAAAAAAAAAACCCATCTACAAAAACGAGAGTTTTTGGCAGAATCTTGGAGACAAGATGTGTTTTAAGGCTATGCCTTAAAACACATCTGCATGTGGAACCAGGAATTCACTGAACAGTCCATATTTACTTCCCACAGAGAAGAAACTGTGAATATCAATCAATGCGCAGTCCATATAAAAGACAATCAAGGGCCGGTCACAGTAGGTAGTTAGCTATAGTTAGCTGTTCTTCAGCAGTAACCACAAATCATGGTTTTTTGGCGGATTTTTTTGAGTTAAGTTCCGTGGCTGTTTTAATTAAAAAATTGATTAGTAGCGGATATTGTGATGTAATATTGATGTACTTTTCTATCTTAAGTGTCTACAGAGCTAGACAATACCTATGTGGGATCTTTAAAACAGGCGCGATTTCGGTAAAAATGGAGCTGAGAACTAGTATATTGTAGATTGTAGTACTTGGTGACTTCCATAGCGAAGCTTGCCGAGAAGGCTGACTTGATACATTTGCCAAATGCTGTAAAAACATTAGAATGTGTTACAGCCGCATTCTAATGGAACTGAAAACTTACTTTAACTACGTACTTGAAACTGGTTAAAAGCACAAACCGTACGAAGCCAAAAAAAACCGCAAATCATGACGATAATAAAAATACAGCCAGAAGAACTGATTGTTAAGCATATTGATCAATCAATTCATCAAAACTGATGATTAAAATCAGCGCTTTACACGCCTTAAGAAACAAATTTAAAATTAGCAAGACTTCCAGTTTGATAGCTGTTTAGAAATTTTTTGCTTACCATTTTCAATGGAACATTTTCAGAGGCCGTTGGAGAAACCGGATGGGCTGGATGTGAGTGACCAGTCCAAGATACATCCACAGCATCTGTGCCAGAAATGCCGCTCTCTCGGGTACTACTGTCGCAGGGAATATTGAAGAACTCACTTGTCTTTCAAAATAGTGGTGCTCTGGCTGAACGTTGGCTCTTCAGTTAGTTCGCTATACTAATCAGAGATGGCGCTGTTTAAAAATTTCGTTCCTAAAGAAATGTGCCAGTAAAATCTTTTCACTGCTCTCTTTCGTAATGTACCTACTTTTACGTACGTTATCTTCTTTAATTTCGATAATTATAAAATTATAGCTACTTATTTTAGAGGTAAGTTCTTTATTAATATTAAAGATAATGAAATGTATATTTCGAAGGTTTTATTCAAAAAGATGTTTTATTATGTTATAATATATAGCTGTAAGGCTGGTTACAGAATTATTTACGATTCAAGTGCACTTACAATGCCTACGATATTGTAGAGTATAGATACTCTCTTTGGTGATAAAATCAAAGACTTTCAGTAGACTCCCAGGTCGATCATTTGTTCAGCCTAATTTTTACGTATTGCTCTTTTAGATTGCGGAATTGTTGGATGGAATTTCCACAGCCCTGGTACGCAAAAGAACATAAGTGGGTTTTAATTCTGTAAAAGTTTGTAAACTCTATCTCGCTCCACCCAGAACAGGAAGAGTTATTGGTGACAAACGGCACCAGCAGACCCCGTAAATCTTGATGTCAGTTCTTAAAGATGAATTTGATCCATACCGGACGGCGCGCTACCCATTATTCGTCGTCCGTGAGCTTGCGCCAGCTGTGGCCGCAAACCACCCTGCGACTCCCAACTCCAAGGGTGTCTCCCGCAGGGGTTTTACCGATCTCTACCCTTGTCTGTTTCTAAGACTTCACTGCTATGTCGAGGTTACCTATCTCTCCCCTCGGGCTTCAATAGTGCACTTGATTCAATAAATGACTTCTGTATCCTCATTAGCGTAGATATTATACTCCAAATGGCATTACAGTGACTTACAGATTTGTATATGTATATTTAGAAAATAAATTGTGCCTTATTATAGTTATATTACCTATAATACGCCATTATGTGAGTATGCCATATGTTCCATATCGACCTTCCCGCTACAAATGGCGTAACTCCAACTTTTATACTTTTAGCATTTTGCAAAAATCTAAAAAGTTTTGCGGTCAAATGTTTTAGAGATCAAAAGAAATTTTTGGTAGTAAAAACCCTTTTTTTTTTCAACGTACCCAATTTTTTTTTCTATTTTGATACAAATGTAGAAAATTTGTCATTGTGACTGAGGCAGAATTCGCCCGAGCCCCAAGCGAGGGTGTTATTGAGTACCCCAGTGATAAATCTCCACGTGTATCAAACTACGTTTTTCAATAAGTACATTTACAAGGATTTATACAAACGGTGGTTGACGCGCGATAAGAGCAGGTTTTAAAGAAGAAAATTACTGTTCAATACACTTATTGAAAAGTAATTTTCCCCAAGATGGTTTTAACGCCCTTTGTAGTGGAAGGATTCGATGTAATATTTGTCTTGTTAAACATGTTTTCACAATGTATATTATAGTTTACTAACTCTAGCTGATATTCAAATTATATGTTCAAAATGAGGAAATGTATTATATTATAATATATCTATGCATTTTCATAAGTTTGTTAAACTAGCCTATTCCCAAAATTATATTTAATATTAGAAATTATGTAAGAAAAATGAATGAAATAGGACAATCTTGGAAATTGTATGCGTAGTAACCAATGAGAGTTTTCAGGCAAATTCACAACAGATGGCGCCACTTAGTCGAGAGGTCTACTTACTTTTGAAAACGATACTTACATGACGTTGACGTCTAACTAATGTCATTTACATGAGCGTCTTGACAGGAGCCTGGACCTGCCTGGACGCCTCAGTGCTGCCACCTGATGAATGTAATTTTAGAAAATCCTCATTAAATACAGACAGATTTGTTTTTCAGGCATTATTATGATATAACATAATAACTCGGCAAAATATAGAGGTATGGAACAGATTTATTTTACATTATGTTGCGTTTTTTATTTTTATTATTAAGTGTTTTTAATAAAATCGCCTGAAATAAAAGGACGATGATAAAAAATATGCCGAATGTAACGTTATGCGAAATTATCAGTTATTAAATCTACTGCGTAAATGCTGATGGAATACAACTTTTTAATCTAAGTAACAATGTTCATAATGAATACAATCTCCATCTCACTTAATGTTACCTATTTACCTGCCAATGTGCTTATGGCGAAATGCCAAATTAATTTTAGGAAACTTTACTAAAAACGTAATCCCAAAGAATAAAGTGAATTCTAACTGTGCCAAAAATATTAGTTTTTAAGTGTTAAATACCCTAAAATTAGAACGTGCCATAGTATGTAAATTTATATTATCAAAACTTATATGTATAGTTGTTTCGTTTTACAATGTGAATAGCGGTCATTCCCCCGATTTCTGAATTACACATTTGAAGTTAAATTATACTCTACTTTTAACACCTGCCATACTTTACAATAAAAGTAGGCTTAGACATGTTCTTATTCCTAAATACTCATTTCTGAAATCGGCTTATCGCCCTTTCCTTTTCTTAACGTTATATCTTCGTAGGAACCCGAACAATAAACTATGTATCGTTTTACCTTACAAAAAGTTTGAGGATCACGATAGATTCTGGACGAATATGTCTTTATTTCAGACTTTTAACCTTTCGTATGCCGTAATTAGAGACACAATTAAAAAGTTATTGTATCCCGCGTGGATCCACGTTCCGGACATACAACGGGTTAAAAATTACATACATTAATATTTAAAAAAAATTTAAGTGAAAATTTTGTATGTGTGTGTCTGTGTGTTTATTTGTTACTCCTTCACGCTTCAACAGCTGGATGAAATTTGGCATACGGGTAGAACATGTCCTGGACCGGTAAGATTTTTATCCTGAGAGTATATTCCCTTACTTGACTTCTTCTTTCACGTGGCGACGCCGGTGGCAGAAACCAGTAATGGTATAAAAAGTAGGAGGGTCAGTGACCGCTATTGACATACTAAAATGGAACAGTTATAGTAAGACATACTGACCATGGACGCGTCTGCGCATCTGTCGATGGACCGGCAACGTAGTGTCATCATGTCGTTGCCGCTTCGTCGACTGAGTTTCATAGTTTTGTATGCTAGCTGTGAGCAAGTTTATTATGACGAATACGCGTTTATGAAACTACGCGTCCGTGGACGGCAGGCCTTAATTTTTTTTTTTAAATAGTACCTTTTGCTGCTTATTTCTGAACAATTTTCAGACTTGTTATTATTTTTATTGATTAAAACTTAATCAATGTTATTATGTTCAGAAAATTTTGCACGCGGGATCGCTTACTATTAGAATTATAAAATTCACTGCACTATTAGAATTAAGTAAATGACATTCAACTTCACGTGATGTACAGTCGCGTAATGTAAAGATTTAAGCATCTTAAATGTCTTTTGTAGCTTTTGAAGAATTCATGTATCTTTAATTTTTCTGAAATTGTACTGCCAATATACACCGCTAAATTTTAATCGTTTTAATCCCGTGGAGGGTCGATCCGGTACATGAAACACTATCGATTTGTAAAGATAAAATTAAAAAATAAAGTACCTCTTTTTCAAAACTCGTATTAATTTACGCATGTACGAAATTTATTTCTTTAAGAAAAAGTCAGCTGAGCGAGTTCAATGACCTGTAGGTACTTTGTACGCAACGCCAACTATTAACTGCAGGTCATTGAACTCGCTCAGCTGACGTTTTCAGATACTAATTTCGTACATGCGTGAAACGAGTTTTGAAAAAGAGGTACTTTATTTTTAATTTTATCTTTACAAATCGATAGTGTTTCATGTACCGGATTGACCCTCCGCAGGATTAAAACGATTAAAATTTAGCGGTGTATAATAAGGTAAACCAGCCATACGTGACCCAGTCGGTGACACGCGTCACTTGCAAAACTATGACTTGCATTTAAAATTTGGTGTATGTTTGAGAGATCTGCTTAGAATAGAATAGAATAGAATAGAATATATTTTTATTGTAAAACATGAGTATACATCATATGTGCAAGGTCTTAAAATAACTGGTCGATCTGCATGTTTTGCCATTTATGGCGTACAAAAAACTACAAATTTAGTCTAGAATAAACCACAAAAGATTTGAGTCTAGACAAACAATAAAGTTTTCCATCATAATACTTTTTAAGGGGGAAAAATAATAATCAAGAAACAAGAAAATGTACAGCTTAAGTTTTGCAGACTTAAGGCTCAAATTTAGTGTTCTATGTATGACGGCAATGTAAACTATGTAATTATAAATGTGTGTCTTAGTTTTACAAGTGGAGCACGTTACCGACTGGGCTACCCTAAGGGTGTAAATAATAAATCTTAAAAATGACGAGTGCTGGCTTTATGATTCAGTAAAAATATTTTTTAAATACTTATTAAAAGTATTCTTAAGTGATGTGAACTTGAGGCTAGCTGTCTATCTCGGAGGATTGGATAGAGTATTTCAAGTTTACAATAATTCAGTTTTTACGGCGAGAGTTTTCCAAAAATGTCACTACCAAAGCTAAAAATTAACAGTAACATATAATAACACAAGTAAATAAGTTTAATAAAAACTGGCCAAGTGCAAGTCGGGCTCGCACAGGCGTGCTATTCTCTAAGAAAACAGCCTCTAGCGCAGCGCTGGCCTCAGCGATGAAATCCAAATACTCGTTTGTACTTGTACATTGGATTAGCAATCCAATGTAATGCGCTTTCGACTCGTCGATGCGGCCAGCGCTGCGCTCAATATTTACATCGAGCAAAAATAAACGCCGACCAAAAACATTTCTTGTATGAAAACCTCCCTTTAATTTTGAATTTTATTATTTGATGTTGTAGCGATAATAGAAATACACATTATGTGAAAATTTCAACTGTCTACCTCCTACGGTTTATGAATTACAGCCCGCTAAAAGTAAAATAGAATGACAGACAGACGGACGGACTCTAAAAATGAATAAACACTCGTTCCGCCACTGTACTATAATGAATGACATTATGCATTGACATTCCGTTTTTTGTCATTTACGTATTCTTGTTTAGAAGGCATCAAACCTTGTACTAACCAAATAAATGATAAGGATGTCGTCGCTGAATCAAAGGTGCTTATAAATAAGTAAATCATTTATTTGTCTGTGTGTTTCTCTTTTGTATTTTCAGTTGTAATGTAAATTGAAATTCGTGAAATGTATGGTTTGAGGTGTATAATATTCAAAGGTATTCTAAGTTTAAAGACAAGCTGCATTTGATTTGCTTGAAATGTCTTTCTTTTAGTTTAGATGCATTGTTTTGCTGTGAGCATTACTGCATCGGAACTTCGCAGACCGAAGTTGTTTCGAAGCAATTATGTCAAATCTAATTTTGCAGATGGAATGCAATTCAAATGCAGACTGCATTTGAATTATAAAATAAACAGAGTTTCTGTTTAAAGCCTTTAAAAATAACATTATAAAAAAAGTCTCGTCTATTGTGCCTACTTACTTATCAAATATAAATTTGCTTTTACTTCTTATGATTAGGCATTAAAAATGGCAATCAATGGATATTCTGTAGGTAAACTTATCAATGAACTTATAAGAAAAAGTACAACAGTTTTAAGAATAAATCGAATAGAATTAATTTTGTATAACAAATAAGTTTTGTTACTTAAACGTTGCAATTGTCTACTTATTTAGATTTTTTTTTAAATCTAACTCAATGTATAATCATTGGAAATTACCAAATTAGTACCTAGGTAAATGGTAAAGAATGTATTTTAATGTTTTACCTAATACCAATTTTATTATGAAATTATTATTGCCTTAGATGTTAATATACATCCCTACCTTAAGTTGTAGGTTTTCACTCTATTTTCGTTAATTTTGAAGTATTATTTTAAATGTATTACTTAAACATTATTGATGAACATATTGTTGTAATCTGTTACTTAAATAGATTTATTGTATGCCAACATTTTTTTTTTAATTTTTAATAAACTTTATAAAAAAATATAACCGTTTTTAACTTGTCTGGTATATTGAAATACAAAATATATAAGTGTCTACTTAATGATAAAATTTTAGGCCAAAGAAAAGATAGATGGTCATGAAGAGTAATATGAAAAAAGGGAGTTAGAGATAGCATGATTGGTGATAGGACTGAATGGAAGAAAAAAATATGTTGCGCCGACCCCAAGTAATATGAGACAAGGGCAGGAAGATGATAAAGAAATATTAGATAATAAAATCACTTAAAGACATTTAAAAAGCTTTATAATTACAGATATATGGGTTACCTTAACAATAAACACTTTTGACCCAAATTCATTGCACAATCCCTTGATCAATCTCCACAAACTTGATTTTAATGCAGAAAGCCTGGTAATATACGGATCTTGTGAGGCCTGTCGAAGCTGTTGTACTCGGGGCGTTTGAAATCGTCGTCACCGTCCTGATAGTCATCAGCGTCTCTCTTCATAAAGTGATGTCCCTGATGAACATGATGACCTTGATGTCCTACAGCCGGCTTGTCCTGGACACGAGTTCTGCTTTCTTTAGCTTCGATAATGCAAACGAGACAGACTATTAAAACGAGAACTGTCAGTTTACCAATAACCGCCATCTTGTTTTATAAACGTTCTGAATTCAAATTGGATGTGACAGCTGCAAATATTTTGCAACTGTTTTATATTCGCGCGCTTTGTGTTTTTGTTAAATTAACGTGTGAATGTTAACATGATATAGTATTGTACTTATTTGTCTATTAGCAAGCCTTGTATGGAACTTTTGGTAAGGATTGTTATTTAGCGGTACAGTTCTAATAAATTAATCTCGTTTACGTTTAGTGAAAAGCTGTGTTAGATTTCGGTGCAGCTATACTCTATTTGCAATAAGATTAGACATTTAAAGAAACCTTTTTTATTATCTGTTCAATCGATTTTAACTTCAATTTTGAAGGCGTAAGGATCGCATTATAAGCAAAAAAAGTGGTTACATTACCAACTATTTACTGCAGCCGCCATTTGTCATGCTACCAACGTAATAAAAGTAGAAATCGGTTAAGCGGACAGTAATAAAAGGTTTTCATAAATGTCTAATGTTATTTTGAACAGAGTATTGTCAGGGAAAATTTATCGGTATTTTTCAATAAAAGATATTAACCAAACGGTACCTTAATGTGCAAGAAATAAGTACTAACAAGTCGTTCCTTCCATCAGCACCTCAAAGAGATTTAAACAAACACCGCAGGAGTCCAGCAGGGCCGAAGCCTACTGGGGCCATAGGTTAACTTCCGAAAAGGAACTCAGGGTCGTGGAACGCAGTAGTTAAGTTAGTAAGTAAGTTGATACAAGTCTGACACACCCTCCCGGTCTGCCTAAGAGCGGGACAAGTCATTGGATGATTTACCATCTTAAAAAAACAGTTTCCTACAATATCGATTCAAGGGTCAACCAGTTTATTTTTTATAGTTCTTCAATTAATTTTACTCATAAAAATAATATTTAGGTCTATGTCAAACACTTCTGGCCTACGTTTGAAGTGTCATGTTAATTTAGAATTGAATTTGAAAATAGTGAAATATAGTTGTCAGGCGGCCAACAGATCTGAGACGAATGTCGCAGTAGGTATAATACAAAACTATGTTCAATCTATTTTTTTTCGTAACTTCACCGATTGATTTTTAAGAGCTTTGGTTTACAGACTTGTTCTAGGCCAAGGAACATAATGCACTGTGTTTTCATTCTGGGTAGCAGTTGGTCCAACTCTCAAACAAGGATGGGCAATGTCCTTTCAATTTCACAGGTTATATAAGTATCACATAGACGAGTATGTAGGTCTTGTTGTTTTGTCATCAATTATGATAATAACTTAGAATAATAATTATGATAATAATTTCAGGTCGTGCCGTAAATAGTTTTCAATTAGGCTTCAAATGGTTTAGACTGGGAATTTTCGTAAAAATTCTAAAAATCTTACTAAAATCTCACAAACTACTGAATATCGTTAGAACATTTGGTGGCTTAATTGCAATTTAGTCCTACCATGACGTAATGCAAGGAATACGTCGACGTCGAGATACCAATACCAGTAACCCTGTATGTCATCGTCATCATCATAATCATCAGCCTTTTTAATGTCCCTACTGCTGGGGCTCAGGCCTCCTCTCTAGGAGAGGGAATGGGCCGTAATCCACCACGCTGGACCAGTGCGGGTTGGTGAATGTCGTATGCCTTCGATTTTTTGGTTCTAGGACATGCCGGTTTCCTCACGATGTTTTCCTTCACCGTTTTGAGAGCAGTAGTGATGAAATAAATTACACAAAGTGATGCGGCTGGCAGGGTTTGAACCCGCGATCTACAACTCGTAAGTCGGGACCATAACCACTCGGCCACCACTGCTCTCATAATGTAAGTACCTATACACTGATAATGATTTACAAGAAAAACTTTAAAACATATATTTATCCTTATATGTAATACCTATAACTGAGTAATAGAATAATACACTTTATATTGTTATATAAACTGCTTTGAGTGTACGTCAAAACCGTTCAAACAATATACTTAATTTTAATTTAAATAAATAACACATACAAATTCAGTTATCATTAGCAACAAGACCACCATTGGAATCGCAAATATTATCATGATATTTTAGTGAGTATGAATACATACGTAGGTATATTAGATTATTTACTTATTGCATTTTTTGTTAGTTTAAACCACCTTATTTTTAGTATATGTGAAATACCTGTCTAGTAATTTTATGTAAACAATCTATGTACAAAATTTCAAAACTGTATCATGAAAAATAACATAAGCCAGTTATGGTACCTGAGGTCCAAGTCTGCTATTTTTATAAATTCGTCATTCCAACACGATCCCATTGTCATTTTGCTAAAATAATAATATAATAATAATCCACAACTATCACACAACGCCGTCTAGTCCCAAGCTAAGCAGAGCTTGTGTTATGGGTACTAGACAACTGATAAAAATACTTATATATTGCTAAATACATACATATTATAGATTAATTACACCCAGACACAGAACAAATGTTTATGCTCACCACACAAACGTCCTGGGTGGGAATCGAGCCCACGACCCCCGGCATAGCAGTCAGGGTCACTAACCACTAGACCAACAGGCCAATCAAAAGTTTGGTAAAGTTGGTAACCTGCTAAATCATAATGATCGATCATTGATCGGTCAATGGTCACGCAATAGAGTTGTGGTAAAATTACAATATCGAGATTATTAAAATCAATAACTGCACACGCTGACGTTCTAATTGTAGTTCAATGATCAAAGGAACTGTCAAAATTTTAGTAGATTGTGGCATACGTCAGATAGGTATTGATTTGTTATTTTGTATGAGATTACCATTCTATGCCATTTCTTTCAATGGATTGTCAGTGGTTGACCATTGGAAAGTCTTAATGACGCCATTATATTAGCAGATTACCAAAACTTGTCAAAATCAACCATTATGAAAACAATGATAGGCCATTCTGACACTATTGTAATAGCAGACTTGAGGCCCTGGTTAGTTGGCGACATAAATACATGGCCACCCGGACGACTTAGAGGTTGTGTTCTATTCTATTGGCAAATAGAGCCAATGTCGACTATTCTGCCAGTGTCAAAAGTAAATTGGATTGGCAAGAGTGTATTTTATTAACTTTCAAAAAACTTTTGTGTATTCTTTTTTCACAGTAACTCCTTTCTTCTTTCTCCTGGCCGCAGCACCAGCAGTACCCCAGCAAGGCTTGAGCCCTGGTGACATCGCAACCTGCCCCATATGCCAAGATCCCCTGAGCCCGGTGTGCGCGTCAGATGGCCAGATCTACTGGAGCGAGGAGTGCACCAAATACTTCAACCCACTAGTGTCTATTACTCGTAAGGGGTTCTGCCCGAGACTTGATCTGGAGCTAGAAGGATGAATAAAATTGTTTTGGTGAAATGTACTTTATTTTGAGAGAACCCTTTACATTATACTTATTCTACCCTTCTTAACAGCCTGTTCACGACTTCTGTAAGAGTTTAGAGTTAGTAGAGTGACGAGCGGGGGGCATCGGTAAGCGGGCGCCGCGCTATGAGCGGAGTCTCGTGGCGTGCTACAAACATTTTCATAATTATGATCTTGATGATGATGATGCGGCAAGGTCGTGAACGGTACGTGCCGTAATAGAGTTTTTGTCGGGATTTTTTTTGTGTTTTCGGCTGTTTTAATTCATTTCAGCCGATACACTTCCACTGTTGGACATAGGCCTCCCCCAAGCGTCGCCACATCGAACGTTCCTGTGCGTCCCGCATCCATCGGTTTCCCGCTACCTTCACCAGGTCATCGGTCCACCTTGTAGGAGGCCTTCCAACGCTGCGTCTTCCGGTACGCGGTCGCCATTCCAGAACCTTTCGCCCCCAACGGCCATCTGTTCTGCGAGCAATGTGCCCTGCCCATTGCCACTTAAGTTTGGCAATTCTTTGTGCTATGTCGGCAACCTTAGTTTTCCTGCGGATATCTTCATTTTTTATTCGTTCACGCAAGGAAACCCCGAGCATAGCCCTTTCCATTGCTCTTTGGGTGACTTTAAGCCTTCTGATGAGGCCCATTGTGAGCGACCACGTTTCGGAGCCTAGCTGTTTTAATTATTCGCTAATTAATTCTTGGTAGATAATGTGATGTACGAGCACGTTAGAGGAAATTTAAAAATAGCGCACGTGACTGAAAAATTATAAAGCGAACCGTTTATCGTAGTATATCGTGTGAAGAAGAGGAAGGAAACGCATGTTACTAAAACAGTATATTATGAGTATACATGTGGATGGAAGGATAGGAAAAGGGAGGCCAAAGAAAGGGTCGATGGATTGTGTGAGGAATGATATGAAAGAAACGGAGTTATGACTACTGACCGGATAGAATGGAAGAAAACAACAAGTTGTGTTGACCTCAAGAAATGTGGTACAAGAGTAGGATGATGATGATGAGTTATTGTGAGGTACTAGGTATAGGTAAGGTAATAGGCCAGTTGTCGTAAAAAATGTAATTAGTCCTTCTTTTAGATTATTAAAAAATAAGGGACAAGTATTTTTTTATTTGTATATTAAACCAAAAATGACAAAGATATAGCCCATTAAAGTTACGAGTAACGTCACGCCGCGCCGCCGTCGCGCCGTGGTGCATTTTTTCGCACGGGGTGACGTCACACGTAACTTTAATGGGCTATATCTTTGTTATTTTTTGTTTAATCGAAAAAAGAAAAAATACGTGTCCAATATCCAAACGTGATCCAATATCCAAATACGTGTCCAAACATCTAATACCATTAGTATTAGTATTACTTTGAACGCCTTTTTATTGCCTATTCCGAACGGAGACCACTCTTTAAACAATTTAATTTAATGTACAAACCCATACCAGTGACTTCAATTTAGTACAGTCAGCTCAAGTCAAACCTAATCAAATTTTGATTTCCTAATATTTTTATACGATTGTAATAATACAAAAACTTACACTAACTAATCACTTTTTTTAAATGTCTGAGGAAGCTATAATCAACCGTCAACATATTGGGAGAAAGCAGAAAGCTTGACTTGCATAAAAAAAATGGTGGCTTGTTGTTATTTAGAGCTGGTTATCAGAACGCAATTTATTATTAAACTAGATATTTGTTAAATAAATACTTTATCGGATTTAACGCTGGGACATTTATATTTAAAAAATACTTAAATTAGTTAACAATAATTAAACAAATTAAACAATAAAATAAACTTAAATAATTAAACATAATATATACACTAAATGCCTAGCTAAATATGACGTCATAAAACTCCTACGCATCGCTGTTGACTGGAAGTGTGCCCAAAAGGCTGGCGGCATTGCCACGTTGTATGCTTATTCTCTGACCGAGGTAGAAGCCACCCCTTGGGTCACGCGAAGCGTCAACTAAGGGTTTTGACAATTCTTTAAAAAGCATATGAGCACTCGGACCCCACAAATATAAGTGCCGACGAGGCTGTTATATTTCCGCCGCTTGAGGTTCTCTGCAGCCGCCGCGGCAGCACCAGCACAGCTCGATGAGCTAGGAAGATGGGATAGCGCAAGGGTATCGACACAGGTAGCCTCCCACACTAAAGGCCTACCCATGGATTTAACTGAATTTTATTTCAGTTAAAGGTCCTATACAAAACATTTTGGCTGACTGTACTTTAGATCCTTGAATTCATTTTAGTATTAGTTGGAGCAATGGTATCCATTCGGAATAGGCAATAAACACGGGCTCAAACCAATACCAGTGCTACTAGATGAGTGGTATTAAAACGGAATAAATCTTTTTTTATAAGCATAATCAGTCTTACAATGACCCCACTGCTGGGAATGAGTCCCAGCAGTGGGATCATTGTCTTGCCTTCTCTCTAGGAGAGGAAATGGTTTGTAACGGGTTCGTGGATAGGTATGTGATCGATTTATGGTTCTAGGACATGCCGGTTACCTTACGATATTTTCCTTCACAATTTTGATAGCAATGGTAATGAAATAAACTATTTCAGTGGCTGCCAGGGTTTGGACCTATTATATAAGCAAATTACAACTTACGACTTGTAGGTCGCGGGTTCAAACCCAGCCAGGCGCATTACTTTGTGTAATTTATTTCATCACCACTGCTCTCAAAACGGTGAAGGAAAACATCGTGAGGAAACCGGCATGTCCTAGAACCAAAAATTCGAAGACATGTGACATTCACCAGCACGCACTGGGCCCGCGTGGTGGATTACGGCCCATTCCCTCTCCTAAAGAGGAGGCTTGAGTCCCAACAGTGGGAACATTAAAAAGGCTGATGATGATGATGATGATGATATAAGCAAATTAACTAGGGGACTTGCGATAGTTAAAAATGCCAAATTAATATAACAATGTTTATTACTAGCTTTTGCCCGCAGCTTCGCCCGTGTACATAACATATAGCCTATGTCACTCAGGAATAAAGCAGATTTCTGTTGGTGAAAAAATTTTAGCAATCGGACCGGTAGGTACTTCCAGAGCTTACCTCCTACAAGCAAAAAAAACAAAAAAATAAACTTTACCTCTTTATTATAAGTGTAGATGTAGATTACATAGTATAATATTAGTACATATAACAAATACAGTAAATGCGCGTCAGAATATAGCAAAATATCTTAAAATGAACAATTAACTGTAACACTATTTTAATTCAAATACAATTTCATTGTTATCTTAATTAAGTACTTTAAATTATGTATATCATTCACTACAAATTTTACCTATTGTTATCTCGCGATTTTGCCTACCATAATTGGTTATTATTTATTTGAAGAGATCTAGGTGTCAGACACATCTTTCTAGCATGGGGTACTGGGTTCTATTCTCAGGTCACAAAGTTTAAGTGGCCATTTAGTCTCTAGTATTTCTCAGTAGCAGCCAGGAGTTCTGAAGTTAATGATGTGACATCCCCATGCCCTCAGAAAGCCGTTGGTCCTGCACCTAGCCTGTTTCTAGATGTTTTTTTTTTAAGTATTAGGGCCGTCCCATCACTCTGTTGGTGTAAATAAATGGGAGAGCATCTGTGTTTTCACATAAACTTGTGTACAATACAAAATCTTCTGTTTCTCAAATTTTTCCAATTACGTAGGTAACTGAAATTCGGTCGAGAGTAGAAATTTTGTTCCTAACATCATGTAACGACATCTATAAAAGGTGTAAGGGACAGCCCTCCGCAAACTTTAAGGGCTTGCTTAGTAGACGAAACTGAACAACCTTCCACAAAATTTTTTTTCAGGAAACGAAAAAAAAAGCCCTTAAAGTTTGCGGAGGGCTGTCCCTTACCCCTTGTATAGCCACATAAGAACAAAACATTCAAAATCCCACGGTTCCAAAGTTCTCTACGCGATTAGAACTTATGCTACAGCTCGATATCACCTATGAGGTGGAACACCATTCTGGTTAGAGGTTCCTCCTATTTCTCATATTATCCTCTCTCTCTAATTCTGTTTTGCATGCCTTTAAAATCTGAACCAGTCCAGTTCCAGTTGGTATGTTAAGTTGATTTTAACTTAACATACCAACTGGAACTGGACTGAGAGCAGTGGTGACCAAGTGGCTAATGGTTCCGACTCACGAGCTGTAAGGTCACGGGTTCAAACCCTGCCAGACGCATTACTTTGTGTAATTTATTTCATTACCACTGCTCTCAAAACGGTGAAGGAAAACATCGTGAGGAAACCGGCATGTCAAAGAACCAAAAATTCGAAGACGTGACATTCACCAACCTGCACTGGGCCCGCATGGTGGATTACGGCCCATTCCCTCTCCTAGGAGGAGGCCTGAGTCCCAACAGTGGGAACATTAAAAAGGATGATGATACTAACTGGCATGTGGATAGTAGCGGAAAGCGGTTAAAAGCAGCAGTACAATCTGGATAAGTTCCGAGTTATTTAATACTTGATCAAAAAACGAGCTTGGGATCAAAGCACTTGGCTTTAATTTAGCCTTTATTAAAATCCAACATGGCTACGGCAGTTATTTATTGGCCATGGGTTACATTTCCGTGGGCTCCACAGACACACAGACGAACAGAAATATTTGTCTTAATTGATATCAAACGAAACTGTGACCGACCGCGTGCTAATATATTCATAGTTAAATCATTGTCGTGTAACATAGTGTTTTACTTTCGATGTGAAAGAAAAATATACAACTAAATGTTTAAAAATATTCTGAACTAGACGATTGCTAATGAGCGATTTAAATATACAAATAAAAGATAGTTATGTAGTCACTACAAGCGGCAGAATTCGAATAAAGACAATATCGGTGTCGTTTTCTTTCTGTGTTTTTTAAATCGTTTTATCATTATTCGTACTTATTTCAAAATGGGAAACAAAAAGTGTGAAAGCAAGGAAGTTTGTGAAATATCCCAGGTAATGGAAACTTTTGGAAGATATCAGATAATTCAGTACATTCTGATATGTTTGCCTGCTATATTCGTCACTATGATTAATATCAACTATATTTTTGTTGCCGGAGATATTAACTACAGGTGAGTGAAATATTCTGTTGGTTAAAATATCATCAAATATATGTGTGGTAGCTTTTAGTTACTCTTATATTTCATCTGTGCCTAATGTTATTGTCTCGTGTTATCCTACTAATATGTATTATAAACGCGAAAGTTTGTACTTATGAAACTATGAAAGTTTGTTACTCTTTCACGCAAAAACTGAGGGGGTGAAAATGGGAATGAACAACCGAATGTTTGCTAATATGGCCAAATGGATATCCACTTGGCCATATTTTAAATGGAAGGGTATAAGGCTCAAATGGTTCAAGGTATCAAATGAAAGGGTATAACATTACAAAACTGTATCATAGTCTACGTAACTTCTCAACTTCATAGCTTGGGATCGTCTTCCAATGTAACCGAATGCATTACAAAACGGTATGATAAATTAAAATCGGTTGAAATGTGAAGATTAGTTTAGTTAGTAATTAATTAGTAGTTTAGTTATATATGGGGACTGAAAGGGCATAATTTTTGCTGGAAATTATAAATGTGGTATGTGTTTTTTTTTTAATTTAAGACTTAGGTACCTTTTTTTTTATGGTGGGAAAAAATCATGCATTGACATCCCCCGCTCTTGGGCGGAGCGGGAGATAGTGTCAGACTCTTACTGACTAAAAGACCCACCCCGTTCCTTCTAGCCTTCATACCGGGGCTCGAGCGCCCTTTCGGATAAGACTTAGGTACATTAGGTACCTGATGTAATTTAGGCAAGATGTTACATTTGTGGCGTTGAGAAATACACTACCGTCATCCGTTTATTGATCTATATTCTCATAGTGTGGGTACGTATTAGAGGATATCATTATCCGGTTCTTCATCATTCTAAATCGTCATTTCAGTATTCATCCCCTTTGTAGATATCATCATACAATTTTTCCACCGGTTCTATCCCTCGTAGGGGCCCAGCTGGGTCGAAGCCTACTGTAGCCAGGGTCTGTTTCCGAAAGGGAGGCTTAGCCCCATTATGAAAGGCAAGAAGGAACGGGGTGGATTTTTTATTCAGTAAAAGACGTCATCTGGATGACTTTTACCCACCGGAAAAAGACCGGTTCTATCCCTACATAATCAACTTTTCCACCCACATACTTCCTTCTCACATGTCTCATTTTTAATATTTACATCTTTCACACGCAAGGAATCTGGATTCTTCTAACAATCTCCTACATCTTTGTCATTCTCATACTTCTGATTTTGTTAATTCTTTTATTTATTTATTTATTAGAACTTCAAAAATGTACAAAGGCGGACTTAATGCCTTAGGCATTCTCTACCAGTCAACCAAGGGTGGTAAAGAAAAAACCTTTCCTTTCATTCTTTTTTTTTTTTTTATACAGACCATCCTTCTTTGAAACGAACTTCATCTCCATATCGGATTGGCCACCAGTCAGTATGCATTTAAGCGAAACTTGCAGAATTACTTTCTTCACTATTTGCAGAAGTACCTATCTCAAAAACCTTTTTTTCAATACACTAGCTCAGAAAGTACTAGTGCTATAATGTATTAAAACCTTATTGTTCTCTGTACATGTATCGTATCAGGGTGAGCGCAGGTCGTGTCCCGCGAGTCGCCGGTCAAACCCCGTTTATTCATTTCAGTGAATGTATTGAAAGATAAATAAAAAAAATATGGGCGCGCATATGAAAACAGATTTTTACCGCCACAAAAGTTTACTAGTTTTACAGTTATTTCCTTCACAAGTGTATTGAAAAACGTCATATGATACACGTGAGTATTTAATGATTACCGTTCTCGGCTCTCTTAAGACCCTCGCCACGGCTCGGGTCTAAATACCGCCTCAACGGTAATCACTAGCATTACACACTTATATCATAATGTACTAATCTTTCATCATCATCATCATTTCAGCCGAAGGACGTCCACTGTAGGTCATAAGCCTCCCCCAAACGTCACCACAACGATTATTGCTATGTTTATTTACCTTGTATAAATATATACAACATTATTTCTAGTGTATGCAAAACCTGAAACACCTGTCTAGTATTTTGATGTAAACAATCTATTTACAAAATTTCAAAACTGTATTATGAAAAATCACAAAATTATAAGCCAATTATGGTCAATTGGCAACATAAATACATGGTCACCGGACCACCCAGGCGACTGAGGGGTGGATTTGCTTCTGCACCCAACTGTGCTAGCTCCTAATGCCCGCTATGACCTGCCGTTACCTGTTTTGTATGTAATATTTTTAGGAAAAAATATAACATGGTGTAAAAATTATTGGAATCGATTCAGTTACTGATACTGAACGAACTATTTTCAGGTTTTGCATAATTATAAAACTAAAATTAATGTTTTATAATTTCAGCATATGTATGTATATGTCTGTATTTTATTATTAGCACCTTAATTTAATGATACTTCTAATGTACTTCTATTTGAAATACTTATCTATTATTAATTAATTGTGCAGTATTGTGCACACCTACCACTGTGTTATCTTTTTTAACCCAAATGCTGACTGGTAGAGAATGTCTTGTTGCATTAAGTCCGCCTGTGTACCAGACATCGTACATGAAGTTTAAATAATTAAATATAATATACGAGTAGTATAGTCAGCCTTATAATGTTCCCAAACCGGCATGTCCTAAAACCAAAAATTCGAAGACATTTGTCATCCACCAACCCGCACTGGACCCGCGTGATGGATTACCGCCCATTCCCTCTCCTAGAGAGGTGGCCTGAAATAATGAAATAAATATTTTTTTCAGATGTCGGATCAGCGAATGTGAAGGTCAAGACTCGCAAGACTCAATAGCTTTTTACCCTAGCTGGTGGCCAAACTCAACCATAGACAAATGCTCAATGCCAGTGCTCAGAGAAGATGCTGAGCCGTTCTGCACAAACTCCAGCTTCACTGATAAGCTTGACACATGTACCGATTGGATCTACGAGACAAACGACACTGTTATCTCTGAGGTAACATGTTATTTGAACGTTTTATTTGTTTGAATAATTAATTGTAGTGCTATGAGAATGGAAATCGTAAACTATAATCCGAATGTTTACAAGTTGCTATTTTACAAGGTTGTTCGTCATGATATGTAGGCTCTGTTTTCATTGTCGTTTAGCATATTATATCAAGCCATATAGGCAACCGAAATGGCAATCTCCTATTTATAAATAAATTCTTCTGTACAGAAGTGAACGACATTTTACGATGCAATGAGATTTGATTGCCAGAGTCCAGAAAAACTCTGAAATATTGGCAATAAGTCTTTGGTACACTGGTATGGTGGTCATGGTGGTGGACAGATCTGGAAAATTGGAGCTCACTGGTGCTTTGGACCTATAAATTGTGAACAACTTTATTTACCTGGGCTCCAATATTAGTAACGATGGGTCGTGCGAGGGGGAAGTTCGCAGGAGAATTGGCATGGCTAAGAGTGCTATGTCTCAGCTTAGTAAAGTCTGGAGGGATCGCAACATCTCCGTAAAGACCAAAACCAAACTGGTACGGACACTAGTCTTCTCGATCTTTTCGTATGGCGCTGAGACTTGGTCGCTAAAAGCTGCAGACCGCAAACGCATCGACGCCTTTGAGATGTGGTGCTGGAGAAGGATGCTCCGCGTCCCTTGGACAGCATTTCCATTTTGCAAGAACTTAAAATCGCCTCACGGCTGTCGTCCTAGTGTCTTCGCAAGGTTCTGCAATACTTCGGTCACATTGCAAGAAAAGACGGTGGCAACCTCGAAAGGCTCATTGTGACCGGTAAAGTGGATGGGAAAAGGCCTCGTGGGCGCAGCCCAATACGTTTGACCGACCAGATCCGCATCGCTCTTGACTCTACGATGTACAATGCCCTTCACACCGCCAGAGACACAAACAGATGGAGGAATATCATAAAGGTTAAAGTGATGAAGCAGGGAGGTCACGACCCTCAGCATTGAGGAATACGACGCAAGGAGGACACTGGTATATGTAAAATGTCAGAAGTCAAGTCTTCATCGATATAGAGTTTTTCTAGACTTCGGCAATCGGCAATCAATGTGCACAAACTTTATAGGTGAAATAAAAAGATTTATTTGTAAATTGTATATTGAAACCGTGCACTAGCCTTTTCATCGCTAAACGTTTTGCGGCGTCCGCTCTATCCCACTTCATTGTAGACCTTATTTTCGATATTCACAGTCTATTTTACTGTACCGAGTGAATGATTAATAATAATTATACAATTTTATTATACCCCAAGCAAAATAAAATATATCCCGAGCAAGCAACAGTTTAACCTAGCAAGGATTAAAACTGTTGCTCGCCTTTAGCGTGACTTTGAGCGCGTTTGCAACGAGATATGAGTCCTATTTTTATTTCATTATACAAGCTCCTTGTGGCTACATCTCCTTGAATCTCAGATTCATACCATATGAGCTTCTTATTAATTAGACGGATTATATAAACTATAATAGACGGGTAGAATAGACGTGGGCAAAACGGTTGCCAGGTTCTAATGGAACTGGGCGGGTCATGTCAGCCGCATGCACAGGGACCGCGGGACAAGCGTTGCCACACAGTGGGTTCCTTCTGAAGGAAAGGCCTAGAAAGAGGTGGCGGGATGGCTTGGACGCGTACCACGGAGACTAGTTACACACGGCGCAGGAGGAGAAAGTTTGGAAGGACAGGTTTGGGGGAGGTCTTTGCGCAGAAGTGGAACAGTAACGGCTAGTAAAAAAAAATTTAAATTAAAATGTATTTATACTATTCGTTATATTATAGTATTATCAGTATTGTAGATTTGCCATCGTCGATGTTCAAAAGGTTCTCGTTTAGACTGTTATTAGAGAATGTATTACAACGTCAAAGAATATTTAAAAGATAAGTATAACCTTGGCACCTGATGAATGACGTTTGAAATATTGAGTGCATTACATTTTATTTTAGTTTTTTGAATATCAACAAAATCCCTGTATATTTTATAATGTATGAGTATGTTTATGATTATGTACATATGTAAATAAACTATAAGGTACAATGGGGTTCACGTATATGGATAAAAACCCCTTAATAATAAAGAATTAAAAAAAAAAGAAATTAACATTTATTTTGCTTTGAGTAGTTTCTCATGACAAACTACTCAAAGCAAAAAAATAAAATAAGTAAAATAAGTAAGTTAGTAAGTTAGTAAGTGACTCGAAAATAGTTTGTATTGTCACATTTAAAGCATCGTAAATTCGTAATTCGTTCGTTCTCTACTTACTTATTTTACGAATTTACGATGCTTTAAATGTGACAATACAAACTATTTTCGAGTCATTCGAGTATTCAATGTGGCAACTGTTTTCGAGCCAGGTGCCATGTTAATGAGCTCGGGTTGCAAGTAGCTACTAATGTAGGTAATACATAAAAAATTGCCTTTATCCTACCATATCCAACAATGACAAAATTATTCAATATTAATCACTTATTATATTAATAGGTTTTCAATATTTATTATAATAATATTATTTTTCAATAACTGATTCATAATTACTAATAGTATAAAGGGTGTAAGGGACAGCTCTCCACAAACTTTAAGGGCTTGCTCAGTAGACGAAACTGAACAACCTTCCACAAAAATTTTTTTCAGGAAACGAAAAAAAAAATCAGCCTCACCATACAAAATGATAAATTTGATTGGACAATTTGTATGGCGAGGCCGATTTTTTTTTTCGCTTCCAGAAAAAAAAGTTTGTGGGAGGTTGTTCAGTTTCGTCTACTGAGCAAGCCCTTAAAGTTTGTGGAGGGCTGTCCCTTACATCTTGTATAAGCCTTCATTTCTATAAAAATATTTGTACACCATAGTATAGCAAGATATACTGCAATCAATATTGTAACATCTATATATTGTACCATATTCTGAAAAATAAACATTTTTGATTTGATTTGGTAAATCAAAACTATTAGTTTCATCTCACACTTAATTAATCCGTCGCTCATATTTATATAATTATAAATTATTATTTATAATATGCATTTGTAAAATGGTTTATGCAAGTAATATGAGTAGAATCGATACTTCATGGCGACAAGTTTACCTACTATGATGACAAAATCGCAAAACTATGTTCCCAGCAACATCATACCTTAGAAGTGGACCTCTACATCACGGAGAGGTAGAGAGACGCCAAATGGAAGATGGATGAATTAATAATGTGTGAGGAGTAATATTAAAGAAAAGGGCATTAATGATGGCATGGCGGGTGACAGGTCAGAATGGAAGAACAAAATGTTGCGCCGACCCCAACCACGGGATAAAAGGAGGCAGATAGATAGGCAATTATCAACAGTGTCAGTAGTTGAATTAACTTCATTGTTTCCTTAAAATTATTATCGTACTTACGCGTCTCGCGAAGTGTGGTTGTAGATTTTGGAACAAAAAAACTCTATATATCATACACTAGCTATCCCCCGCGATTTAATCTGCCTCTTTGATTACTGTTCTGCTTCCATGGTGCAGTGGTATATAGCCTTTCCCAATAATTGTTATATCCAACACTAAGATATCTCTCTTCTCTAATCAGTAAGTAGTTCCTGAGATAAACGCATTGAACCCAACTCCTCAGCTTAATAATATTAATATACTTAATCAAATCCAAAATCAACCCAAACATGTTTAGTAGTCATTCAAAACGTGCAATTCAAGAATAATTATTTATTGCTATATCACATGTGATACATCTATAATATAAAACCGGCCAAGAGCATGTCGGGCCACGCTCAGTGTAGGGTTCCGTAGTTTCCCGTCCGTCACAATAAGTGTACCCACTTATGAGTTTAAAAAAATGCTTGCTTAAAAAAAATTTAGTCCAGAAATTATTTTGTAGAACCTTTTTGTCTTTTTTATACAAAAACTGTTCTTTCCATCAAGTTCAAAATAATTTTCCTAGAAAGTCCTTATAAAGTTCTACTTTTCAGATTTTTTTCATATTTTCTAAACTTATGGTTCAAACGTTAGAGGGGGGACACACATTGTTTTTTATTTTTGGAGCGATTATTTCCGAAATTATTGACATTATCAAAAAATGATTCTAGTAAACCCCTATTCATTTTTAAATACCTATCCAACAATATATCACATGTTAGGGTTGAAATTAAAAAAAAAACCAATTCCCACTTTACATATAGGGGGGCTACCCTAATAAAACATTTTTTTCCAATTTTTATTTTACCACTTTGTCGGCGTGATTGATATACATGTTGGTACCAAATTTCAGCTTTCTAGTTCTAACGGTCACAGAGATTAAGCGAGGACGGACAGACAGACAGACAGACAGACGGACAGACAGACATGGCGAAACTATAAGGGTTCCTAGTTGACTACGGAACCCTAAAAATGAATCGCAAAATGTGTTGGTAAGCGCATAACTCAACAACGCCTGGACCGATTTCGCTAATTTTTTTTTTTTGTTGTGTTTGTTGGAGTCTTCTCCAACAAAGTTCTTATGGAAAAAAAAAAATGAAAATTAGGGTAGTGTAGGGTAGTGTAGGGTAGAGTAGGGTAAAGTAGGGTAGTGTAGGGTAGAGTAAGGTAGAGTAAGGTAGAGGAGGGTAGAGTAGAGTAGGGTAGGGTAGAGTAGGGTAGAGTAGGGTAGAGTAGGGTAGAGTAGGGTAGAGTAGGGTAGAGTAGGGTAGAGTAGGGTAGAGTAGGGTAGAGTAGAGTAGGGTAGAGTAGGGTAGTGTAGGGTAGAGTAAGGTAGAGTAGGGTAGAGTAGAGTAGGGTAGAGTAGGGTAGAGTAGGGTAGAGTAAGGTAGAGTAGGGTAGAATAGAGTAGGGTAGGGTAGAGTAGGGTAGAGTAGGGTAGAGTAGGGTAGAGTAGGGTAGAGTAGGGTAGAGTAGGGTAGAGTAGGGTAGAGTAGGGTAGAGTAGAGTAGGGTAGGGTAGAGTAGGGTAGGGTAGAGTAGGGTAGGGTAGAGTAGGGTATAGTAGGCTGAAGTAGGGAAAGCGGGAGCGAAGCCGCGCGGGCAAAAGCTAGTAATATATTAAAATAAGTGCACATGGATCCTGTTGGGCACAGCAATTTCATAGAAGTAAGTAGGTAGAATTGAAACTTTTAGGGAACAAAATTAAAATTTTGAGAAAACAATAATAGAAAAATAAATCGGATATTCAAATCAATTAAAATAAAAAAGTCATCAGTCACATGGTAGATAAAAATAATAAATTCCAAAAAAAAACATTGGATTTCAAAGTACTTACATTCTGAAAGTCTCATCTAGAAGGTCTGTTCCAAAATTTAATAAAAAACCCGAATTCGTACTTCAAATGTCTCAAATAAACATACATTGCTGCTGCAAATCCTCAACCTTACCATCTTCGACATCTTATCTTTCTTCTGATTTTCCAGCTGGATCTGGCGTGTCAGCCGTGGAGGATCAACCTGATCGGGACAATTCACAGCACTGGCATGCTGATTTCGATGATAGTCTCAGGATGGATGTCAGATAGGTGAGCTTCTTTTTTAGGGTTCCTTACCTCAAAAGGAAACAAACGGAACCCTTATAGGATCACATTTTTGTCCGTCTGTCTGACTGTCAAGACCATTTATCTCGGTAACGCGGTGAGGTATCGAGTTGAAATTAAAACCATATACTTAGGTGAACGGTCCCCTGAAGCTGCGAAAAAATCAAACTTCTGAGTTTACGAAAATAAAAGGAACAACCATTTATGTAGCAAAAAACGTGTATTTCGACACTCTCAAGGAAATCAAAATTCATAGGGTATAGTCTGTCTAATAATTTAAACGACTTGGGTAATTTTTAGGGTAAAATGAAATCTGATGTAGTCAACACTGGTTCAGAAATCAAGGTTGATTATGAGATTTTGGTCATTGTTTAATAATGGAACCTTATGAAAAGCATCCAATTTAAGTATTTTTTTAAATGATTTAATACTATTAGGGGACTTTTTAACATGGGCACGCCACAATCGTGGCGGTAAGTCCCCTCTTTGAGGCGTGGCTGGAAAGACCTCACGGCGTCCTTACCTTCCGCATGACGCAGGTACTCACCGGACATGGTTCGTTCGGGAGTTTCCTGCACCGGATTCGTGCGGAAGTGACGCCCGGGTGTCGCCACTGTGTGGAATGCCCGGAGGACACGGTGGAGCACACAGTCGAGGTGTGCCCTGCTTGGGCGGAGCATCGCCGTGCCCTCGTGGGGGCGATCGGCGGCGGAGACCTCTCGCGCCGGGCCTTGGTTGAGGCCATGGTCCGGAGCGAGGAGGAGTGGCAGGCGGTCGCCGACTTCTGCGAAGCAGTAATGCTCGCAAAGGAGGAGGCCGAACGCATCAGGCAACGGCGTTATCGCCGCCGCCGCCGCCGCCGGGATTCTGATCCCGATTTCCGGCCACCGTAGGCGCGGGCTTGCGGACAGTGAGCAATGGGTAGCTCGCTGTCCGGCCGTCCGGTAACTGTCCGGACCAAGCCCAAGGCGTCGACGGCGCGCACTGTTCCCGCGCGCCTCAAGGAGTTGTCAGCAACAGCAGGGACCCAGCCGGGTCGAAGCCTACTGGGGCCAGGGTTATCCGAAAGGGCGCTCGAGCCCCGGTATGAAGGCTAGAAGGAACGGGGTGGGTCTTTTAGTCAGTAAGAGTCTGACACTATCTCCCGCTCCACCCAAGGGCAGGGGATGTCAATGCATGATTTTATACCACCATAAAAAAAAAAAAAAAAAAAAAAAAGGGGACTTTTTAACATTAAAAAATGCAAAAGATTTTCGTTTAAAATATACCTATTTCAGTCTCTTTAATGATATTCTTATTACAAAAGTAAGATAAATTTGCAAAGACATAATAGTGTCATAAGTAATAAAATAAATCTTGAATCGTACGGGAAACCTGATTCTTAATATTCTATTCCACTTACTGATCCATCATTAGTAGCCATACTACGATCAAGATCTGTTGTAGAACTATCATCATCTCAAAAAACAAGTGAATGACAACTAAAATTCCGGTTGCCAACATTAGATTTTTAATTTCCTTGAAAAAATTCCAAGTCGTTTAACTTAATAGACAGACTATACTTCTCATTGATCTAGAATCCTGAAAGGTATGAAGCAAGATTTCATAGCACAAGTATAGGAAACAATCTGAAAACTGAAAATTATCGTTACGTCACACAATGAGCAAACGACTGATGGAGGAGAGAGTAATCCTTATCCAAAAATAATTCCAGATTCGGTCGTAAACCAACGTTGATCTTCTGCGTAGTCGGGGGCACCATTGGCCACCTGAAGACGTTTGCAAGCAGCTACTATGTCTACGTCATCATCGAGTTCTTCGAAGCTGCTGTCACGGGCGGATCCTATGGTGCCGCTATGGTCATGTGTAAGTACATCATCCGGTCTACCACAAACATCATTACAGTAGAAAAATGTACAGCAATGGCAATAGGTCGAAGCCTCGAAGGCGATAAAATGAACAATGATATACTATTCTTTTTATTTAATGTTTTATGGTTATGCATAGAACAGTTCAGAGGCAGATTTAATACCTGATGCATTTCCTACAGTTCAGTCTTTGGATGATGCTGAATAAATAGTGGTAGGTGGTATAAAAGAGAAAAATAAGCGAATACAATATACAGGGTTATTTGTTAAACACTAACAACCTAGCAGGACTGTATTACTAACATCATAAATAACAACTTTTGTTCTATAACTTTATACAGGGTGGCCCAGAAAGAAATGCACTTTTGAAAACTCAAGGAAAAAATATCTGTAAAATTTTGAAGATCTTTATTTATTACAATCTAAAGAAAATGAAATGAAATTTAGTTTTAAATTTACTTTTTAAAAATTTCATCGTCCAATTGTTTTTTTGGTGGTTACAACATTCTTCCAATCTGGTATCAAAATTTTGGAAAACTTTCGTTAGACTTATCCTCGAACTGGATTCCATTTCTTGCCGAATATTCAACTTCAGTTGCTGCAGGGTTGTTGGATTGTCAAAGTGTACTCTTTTTTTAAGGTAACCCCGCAAAAAGAAGATTGCTGGAGTGAGATCAAAGCTCGTTGGTGGCCAGGAGATGTCACCCTTGCCTAAAATTATTTTTTGATAATACTTGCGCATTTCATTTGCAAATCTCAATCTCGTTCGAAGTCTGATGCCTTTAGTTCCTGTACCAACTGTATCTTATAAGGATGTTATTTCAAATTAAGCCGTAAAATTCGCTGCAATGTCGATCTAAACAATCCCAAAGTTGATGAACTTTGCGCTCCTACATTCGCGCGTACAGATTCACGAACTCGCTGAATGTTTTCGTCGGTCCGTGATACTCTTTGACGACCACGAGGCTGTATTTTTTGCGTCGATCTTGTCCTTTCGAATCATTCAATCCATTACATAATTAAATTAGTGCTTCGACACTCACTGATGAGCTGCAATTTGAATTAAGCACTGTAGAGTCATCGAACAATCACATAAGATCAAGCATTGTCATAAAATGCGCTGATACAAAACGCGCGCTGCTCTCCAGTGTAACAACTCATGGTGACAAAAATTGTAAAGTCCGCGCTTTGCACTGACACAACTCCCGCGTGCCGCCATTTTTTTGTTTAAAAATGCGCGCAAAATCAAAAGTGCATTTCTCTCTGGGCCACCCTGTACAAAACATAAATCATTTACCAAAAACAAACCTTTAAAGATTTCGTTGTTCTATCTAATATATTTCAACTCTGGATGTTGCTATATCTACCTACGTCTGTATGACGTGATGCAAGCGCATCAAGCACCCCGGCTGCCCAATCCCGCTCTCCCCGTTATTGTACTCGCATAGATTTCATAATATTTAGAACGTACAATTTGATATTTTTTTCTTTTTGCATGAAAATCTGATGAACTTTATGATAACTTTTTAAAAGTCATAGAACTAAAGTTGTTGTTTATTATGTCAGTAACATAGTCCTGAGAGATTGCTAGTGTTTTACGAATAACCCTGTATATGTCAGCGTAAAATTTTAAATACCAATAGATTGTACCTAAACTATCGAAAGATTGTGAAGCTTAACTAACAGTTCACGATTTAACGCATTATTTTTCAGTAGATTGAAATGTATCGAATTTAAACTGTTAAATCACAATCTATCGCGCGTTAAATTGTCAGCAACTTTTTTTATTAGCCTATACTTTCCCACTGCTGGGCAAAGGCCTCCCCCCAACTCCTATAGTCTTCTCTTGAGCCACCTCAAACTAGCTCTTGCGATAGGTGTCTAGGTCGTCCCGCTATAACTTACTTATCACAATTTTCTATCGTTTCCAGTATTGGAGATAGCTACTTCGAAGTACCGACTACTAGCAGGAGTCCTATTCGCATACGCGATCTACATCGGCGAGAGTCTGTTCGCTGTCATTGCCATGTTTGTGCCCTACTGGAAGACACTCATCCGCATCATCAACGGACCACTCATCTTCTTCATCGGCTACATTTTTCTCGTCTATGAGAGTCCCAGATGGCAAATCGTTAACGGAAAACACGACAAAGCAAAGGAATCCTTTAAACGAATAGCTAGAATGAATAATATTAACATTGATTTTAACGAATTAGCTAACATGACTCAAAATGAACTTAAAGATAAATTTGATATTGCTGAAATTCAGATTAGAGAAAGCTACGGCGAAATATTCAAGTCTAAAGCTATTCTGAAGAGACTGGTGGTAGTAGGGATGTGTCGGTTCACGTCTACTTTCGTGTACTATGGCTTGATGATAAACTCTGTATGGCTGCCGGGGGATAAGTACGTAAACTTCCTGCTGTCCACAGTGATGTCATTTCCAGGAGAGATGATCTGTTTGTACCTGATGAACAAGTATGGCAGAAAGTATCCACTGATGGGCGGATACATCCTCTGCGGCACAGTATGCGTTATATCTGCGTTAGTACCTGATCGTAAGTATAGATTTGAAATAAACATATTAAATCATGGAATGAATATACAGAATTATTTGTAAAACACTGTAATTTTGTAGACAGAACAACGAAATCTTGTAGGTTTGTTTGGTAAATCAATTACGTTTTGTTAAAAGTCGTAGAATAAAAGTTGTAGTTTATGATGTTAGTAATACAAAGCAATTTTTTTTTTTTTTACAACTATCACACAACGCCGTCTAGTCCCAAGCTAAGCCGAGCTTGTGTTATGGGTACTAGACAACTGATAAACATACTTATATATTTCTAAATACATGCATATTATAGATAAATAACACCCAGACACAGAACAAATGATCATGCTCATCACATAAACATTTGTCCTGGGTGGGAATCGAACCCACGACCTCCGGCATAGCAATCAGGGCCACTAACCACTAGACCAATAGGCCAGTCATAAGTTAAAAGTTGTTAGTGTTTTACTAATAACCGTGTATAAAAATATGTATTAAACAATATCAAATACAAGATTAGTAGTCGTATAAATGACAAAACCGAGGCTCTGACGTGGGACAATATAACAAATATTCCATTTCTCTTCGTATAAAATTCAATTCCTGCCTTTTCAGAATATATCTGGGCTAAGATCACGCTGTTCCTCACGGGCAAGGTGATCATCTCAGCGTGCTTCACGGGCGCCATCACATACACCATGGAACTGTTCCCCACCAGTGTCCGGGGTACACTGCTGGGACTGGGATCCTTCGCCTCTAGGTTCGGCGGCATGCTCGCACCAATGTCGCCTATACTGGTAACTACTATTGTAATAAAATATTGACTTTCAATTTTACTGGTCATGTTAATTTAACTCATATCGGAAAGATCAGGGGATTTACCATGACGTGTTAAAATGTCAGTCGCTCGAAGGAGAGAGAGGGATGAGGTTATGCACCCTATATAGCCCCATTATTTTAACACTTTAGTTTTGATCGTAAAATGGATCACGATGTGAGCTCCTGGTAACACTCCTCAATTTCTGATTTAAAAGATGTCAAAGTCAAAGCATTTATTTCAAACTAGCTTTTGCCCGCAGCTTTGCCTGCGTACATAAAATATATATAAGCCTATGTCACTCAGGAATAAAGCAGCTTTCTATCGGTGAAAAAATTTTAGCAAACGGACCAGCCCCCCTAGCCAAGTTACAAACGTTTCGCTTGCGTCGAACGCTTCGAGTTGACCTTGCCGCCAATTCTTTTGTTCTGACCACGTGACTGAGCGTCGAGGCGACGTCATTCCCGTACATTTGAAGCTTTCTACAAGCGTTAACTATTGCAGATTAGCAACTTGGCTAGGGGTACAGTACTTCCAGAGATTACCTCCTACAAACAAAAAATAAAATAAAAAAACAAACTTCACCTCTTTAATATATTAGTGTAGATGGCGTAGCTATATACCATTTGCAGGCACTTTTGGATAGTCAAATGTCGGTCAGTCCAAGAAAAGTGAAGCTAAATTGCACGTTCCAAAGCGTAGATTTCTATGGAGAAGAACGCGCAAGAAACTCCATGGACACTCTTTTAAATCATATGTGTTAGCTATAATGCTTAGTTACATATTACTTGTTGCTTTTATTATGTGAGCACAATGTAGATAATAAAATAGAAATATAAAATAATTAAAAGATAGAAACTGACTTAAGCCACTGGAGTTAAGAGATGACCAGTCTCATCTGACGGCACCCGTTCACAAGCATGACGCGTGCATCAGCCCCACTCAGCTCAACCATTTTGAAGGGAACTGAATGACCCAATAACACGTGCCACCAACAGCGAGACATTTGAGTAAGCATGACAAACTCTCAACTGTCATGCTCGTAATGACAAAAAAAAAGTTGTAACCTAATAAAAATGTTCCATGGTACTTTACATTCATGGGTCATGGGATGGGTCGAATATACATTCAAAAGACTCGAACATGACTTTAGGACAGTGACCAGACAGGCCAACATAGGTTTTATTTCAATAACGGTATAAAATAAATAGGTATCAGTAGCAGCCAATTTAAATTATAGATGGCCGAAACATTGTTTGGCTATTTATAATTTAAATTTACAAACGATATTTCAATTTTCCTCGGGGTTTCTCCCACATATTTGGTTATTGCTTTGCTGCTTTTGGTCCTAGCGTAATTTATTACCTACAGCCTTCTTCAAAGAATCGCCAAACTTAAGTGGCAACGGGCAGGGCACATTGCACGCAGAACAGATGGTTGATGGGAACGAAAGGTTCTGGAGTGGCGACCACGTACCGAAAGACGCAGTGATGGGAGGCCTCCACAAGGTGGACCGATGACCTGGTCAGGGTCGCGGGAATCCGATGGATGCGTGATGCACAGGACCGGTCGTTGTGGCGACGCTTGGGGGAGGCCTATGTCCAACAGTGGACGTCTTTCGGCTGACATGATGATGATGATGATGAGCCTTCTTCGACAAATGGACTAACACAAAAAGATATTTTGAATTCGAACCAGTATTTCCCAATTGAAACAAAAAACTAAATCTTCAGCTATATTATGGATTTCTTGTCTTTTTTACAGAACACTGTATCGACGGCCTTACCATTTACGTTGTTCGGTTGCTCCGCCATCATAGCTGGTACACTCCTCAGCATAACTCCGGAGACTAAAGGCATGCCACTCTTTGACACCATCCAGCAAGTTGAAGAAAGCGACAGAGCTAGAAAAGTAAGAAAAGCAGAGGGAAAAGAAAGAAAAGAGAAGGCCGTAGAATGCTCTATGGAAACCGTTGTAAGCAGCATATGACGTATTTTCTAATTTAGTTAATATTAGCTAGGTAATAAAGTGTTAAAATTATGTATTGTTCTTGCATTGTGTTTTTTTTGGACTCCCATCGCATATACCTAGCGTACGATTACTGATTACGAAATTAAACTATTAGTTTCATAATCGTAACACAGAGGTAACAATATGATAGGCATTGATTATGAGACGTCATTAATTTGTACATTTGTACGTTTCACTTAAGAGGTTCCTTCGCCGTAATATTAGCAATACGGAAAAACAGTGTTGCTATATTTTGAGCAATGAAATTCCTTAAATTAGGGAGAATTCCTTCAATTAACTGATGTTTCGTTACTTTTAACAATAATTAATTGTCTTATAATTTTGTTTTGTTTTTTCTTTGGAAACTGTTAAAACTATTTTTGAATAAAATATGGGACGCTGGGCTCCATTTCGATTGTTCTGCAATTCTTTCAAATACCGAAATCGCCACGCCACAATATCGTACCTCTCCATAAATAACTTCCTTTTAGACCTGATTTTTTTTTATAAAATCCCATTCCCTCATAATTCTCCAAAAATGTGTTGCAACTATCGTTAAAATCGATTTCGGTAGAGTAGGCAACTCTTTTCATTTTTCCCTTTTTTTTCTGTAGACAGACAGGGGAGCCAACATTACGGCAAAGGAACCTCTTAAGTGAAACGCACTGTACAAAGGATATCCCTTCAACCCCTGATAGAGAAAAAAAATTACCGACTTCACTAAAAAAACACTAAAACGATCAAAATAATTTTAATTTCGGAAGTCGGTGATTTTCGTTATTGTTTGTTCCTTGTTTTACACTTTTTAGTTGTAATACACTTAAAGCCAGAGTACCTTTTTCTCATGACAATAAATTCCAATTAACCCAAACCCTGCTAGAATACATAATTTTATTATGAAGTTCCCGTGTCTATCTTCCACCTTCCGGCGCCATCATCAGATCAGTTCGATAGTACCATATAGCCAAAGTGCATTTCATGACAATTCTAATAAATCCAAACACGGCTAGGATACATTGATTAGTTATGGAGTTTCGGTGCCTATCCTCCGGCTCCATCACCATCATCAGGTCACTTTAATGATACCACTTTCAACACAACTATTCAGAACTATTCATTTATTTGTATTGTCACAGTCGCATAACTAAATGTATGTGATATCTGTTTGAGTATGAAGTTCCGTTGGCCATTTATGATCTTCTTCACCAGTTCCACCTCATCAAATGACACTTTTTGAATGTAAATGCTTAAGTCCTTGACGAAAATATCAAAATGACTATATAGTTGCCTATAATATTTGAGGAGTTCCCTCGATTTCGCCAAGATTCCATCATCAGATCCCAACTTGGTGACTATGGGACCATTTGGGAAGTATTTTTTCCCTTTCCAACAAAAAAATAATTTTTCAAATCGGTTGGCAAGCGACGAAGTTATGAGCGAACATACATAAAAAAAAAATACAAACATCCGAATTGAGAACCTCCTTCTTTTTTAGACGTCGGTTAAAAATTACCTTGTTTGCTTCAGGTTTTTGAGCCAAAAGCCTACATGGATACTTATAAAATATCAGAAGCAAGCACGAAGTAAGCCTCATATAATCGTGGACTGACTAAACAGGTCTAATAATGGTGTTGCACGATATTCTGTCTGTAGTTTTTTCAATTGCCTCCAATATGTCGAAAGTAGGTAGACGGTAGTAGAAGAATTTAGATGCCTTCAATATTGTGTAGTAGATTTTATTTAGATATTTGCAGAATTAGTGTTTGGTGTACGTCAAGGGACTACTCTAGGTCCACTTTTATGCTTCCTAAATTAAATATGTAGGTACTACTATTCAAATAATACTATATACAGTACAGTCGATTGCATCACAACTTACCATAAGGTGGGATCGCAATCAAGCACTGGTTTATATCAATTAAAAAAAAGAAAAATATTTTAGAGCATGTATTTTTTTTCCTTAAAATTAAAGTAATATAACTGTGATGTATAATTTAACAGATAATAATCCCAAGGACATGATATTAAACTTATTTTTCTGTATATGGAGCAGCATCAACATATGCACAACTTTGACACTAGGTACGCTTATATTTCAATATAGCGTCGGTGGGGCGTTATCAGCATAGGCCTTAACTTTAGGAATGGAGTACACGTTATCAATGACTTTCTGGAAGGCAGGATACTTCTTCTCAAGGTCGGGTATGCGCAGCATCAGCTTTAGGTAGTCGAACACACCAGCTAAGACGAAATCTCCCCATGTCAACTGTAAATAAAGAAAATGATAAAATTAGTAAGTATTGAAAATGTCAAAAGTCAAGCAATACTTTTTTCATCCCAAAGAAATTGTCAGTAACATAATAATCCATTTCGCAAATTCGTCTTGTCTGTTACATCTACATAGCCCACTTTATTTTTTATGATAATAAATATGGAGATTTGACAAAACCCAAAGAAATAAATAACAAAATTTTAAACAAAAATAAAATTTCTTAGATACAAAGTTTATCTATAAACTTATAATAAAATTTTTAAATCAATCCGATGTTATGACAGTCCAAAATTTTAAAAAGACTATTAAAATTATCCAATATTTATAATATATGCAAGAATAAAATAAATACATTCAATCAATTTTAGAGCATTTACCTTTGCAAGGGCAAGGTGTCCATTGTTCTTTACAACAACATCATTAAGTTTCTCCAGGTAGTCAGGGAACACGGTCTGGGCATACCTAGCATATCTGGCCTCTCTTGCAGCCTCATCTTTTTCGTAGTGTACCTCTACAGCCTCTGAGGAAATCAATCAATTAATTATTATGACACATCGCATTGTTCTGTTCCTATTCGTTAAGCGTGTTTTTAATATCGTGCGGATTTTATCACGCGGGATTGCTGTGCATGCAGAAAATTTAAAAATGCAAAATAATTCACTCATTACTAGTATTTATAAAATGGACATTTGCGGGGGCTCCGCGTGTGGAGCTATCCCACATGCGTGATCAAAACTACCCTTAGATTTGTTCAATCATATCGTAGGAATTAAGTAGAGCATTATTCTAAATATTGTATTACTAGCTATTTCCCGCGCATATTAAATATCGCCTATGTCGTTTAGAAATAAAGCAGCTTTCTATCGATAATATTTGTGTAGAAAACAGAAACTAAATATCAGTTAGTTAGAACTCTAATTTCTTGTCTGAGCTGAGGTTTGACAAGCCAAACCAGGGATACTGAAGTTAATTCTTGAAGTTAGTTCTGTTTAATTAAAACAGAACATATTATAGGCTAGTAACTAAGTAGTCAGTTCTCCTTTAACGTGAAATCACAAGAACACATTCACAAGAAGTTGGTAGAATCATCACACTCTTGATTTGTTAAATTCGTTTTATTTTTCACAAATCTTTCTTTATTAGTACGTATGTATTTAGATATATATTTATTACTGTTCTTATTACCTTTCTATTTGTGTTCTATTAAGTTGCACCTGGCATGTTATGTCTCTGCACCACCCTAAGGTTGACTGGTAGAAAATCCCTAAGTCCGCCTTTGTATGGAGTTTCTGTATTAATGCATACAGTTTTAAATAAATAAGCTAGTTGAACGAATAACTTTACTTTTACTAGCTCCTGCTAGTGGCTTCGCCCGCGTGAATGTAGGTTTCTCTGTGCAGTTTTGGTCCTCAATTTTATCCCTTTAGGGACTGAATTTTGTAAAATCCCCTCTAAGTGCCCGCCTACGTTCTAAATGGTAAACTTGTGCAAAATTTTACGCTCTTAGTCTAGTACCAGTAGCTTCGGATGTGTATTGATAGGTAAGTTAGTCTGTTTCTTCTTATATACATATACCCAGATATACCAGTTTCTTTTATACGAAGAAAAACAAAGACTTACTCAAACGGAGGTCGTTGAGCAGGTCGACGTTCTGGTCGATCTCCAGCGCATCCTCTAGAGTCTCTCCGACCAGTCCAAACTTGCGTCCGAGGTACCGGGTGATGGCCAGACTCTGTGCGTACTGCTTGCCGTCGATCTCTAAGATTGGCACCTGTCCGTAAAGGGTCTCTGAAAGATAAAATATTATCATTACCATGATTACATAATTTTCTTTATATTGTGTGATTTTATTTTTGTTTACTTTTAAAATTTTCGTATGGAGACTGCCACCTTAAGACATTTTAAAATATTGTCATTGTCTGAATTTATTACTTATAAAAACTGATACTGCTACTGATTCCTACCTAATTTCTTTCATTCAATCAGTGCCTAGAACATTACGTAACTTGCGTATTTAATACTTGTAACAACATCAATCTAATCTCATGTAGATATTTATTCGACAATTTAGATATTCTGCGAAGTCATTTGAAATAATGGGTTATTATTTCCCGAACATGTTTCCATCGAACTTTATCCACCAAATTTATAATATTATTGACCAATTTCATGAATTCATAGCATTATAACGTTTCACAGATTTTATGTCTATGTATAGTGTCCTGCAGGCAACAAGATTACCAATGTAGCATCCTGAAAGATAGTTATTTTGCACCTGCACACAATTTTCACGATGACCCTATTAGAACCAGAGTACTTACTTGGTTTAATTGCTGGCCATTCCTCATTAGTATGGCGGCGATCCTCAAACTCCTGGCCACCGTATGCCATCAAAAGACGAATAGGCTCGCCTATAGCCTTTGTATCGAAATAGTAGAATACATATTTCGACATATTTCTGGAAAAGTAATGACAATATGTGATCAAAAACACTACAAATCTTTCTAATACAAAAAAATAAAAGAAACACAATAGAAAGACACTGAGAGAGCGAACGCTAGCGTTCCCTTGGAGTTTAATGAATTAAATAACAGATGAGCAAAATAATGATATATCTAAGTATTAAAGATTCTTCCATTAAAAGAAAAACTGAAGTTACACGTTGGTACCAATTTACGTTCGATAAATAATGGCATAGTAGAGAAATTAAATAAATCAGACTCCACAAATACGTACACTGTAAGTAAACTTGAACAAGTTGTTGGCCTAAACAATCTCAAAGTTATTATAACAAATAAAATCAATAATAGTTTAATAAAAAACAATCAGTAAGTACTTACAATTTTGTTTTGCACAGAAGTAGCGCAGACTGTGGTCACACAAATATGACGATATACGAGTACATGTACCGGTTGCTGGCTGGCTGGAAAAATACCATATCAAAACTGTACAAACAAACAAACGATAATAAATCAGATATCGATATTATTATCCAGATTTGATAAATAGGTATATAGCAATATTTAATGCTATTAGAATTGAATAAAATAAACTAAACATCTATTCTAATGTAATATCATTGAATGGTAAAAAATAATTTAGGATGATACTTAGAAGTAAAAAAAAACCGGCCAAGAGCGTGTCGGGCCACGCTCAGTGTAGGGTTCCGTAGTTTCCCGTCTGTCACAATAAGTGTACCCAATAATGAGTTTAAAAAAATGCTTGCATATACGATTATACTACAAACTTAGTCCAGAAAATATTTTGTACAACCTTTTTGTCTTTTTTGTACAAAAACTGTTCTTTCCATCAAGTTCAAAATAATTTTCCTAGAAAGTCCTTATAAAGTTCTACTTTTCAGATTGTTTTCATATTTTCTAAACTTATGGTTCAAAAGTTAGAGGGGGGGGACACATTGTTTTTTACTTTTGGAGCGATTATTTCCGAAATTATTGACATTATCAAAACATGATTTTAGTAAACCCCTATCCATTATTAAATACCTATCCAACAATATATCACACGTTAGGGTTGAAATTAAAAAAAAAAATCACTTCCCACTTTACATATAGGGGGGCTAATAAAACATTTTTTTCCAATTTTTATTTTACCACTTTGTCGGCGGGATTGATATACATATTGGTACCAAATTTCAGCTTTCTAGTGCTAACGGTCACAGAGATTAAGCGAGGACGGACAGACGGACAGACAGACGGACAGACAGACATGGCGAAACTATAAGGGTTCCTAGTTGACTACGGATCCTAAAAAAGGATATTTTATTATTTGTTGTATTTTTTGCATAGGTTTTTCGTAAGAAATAGGGAACGTAAAAGCACCCTGTCAAATAAACCCATACAAATCAATATTATAGATTAATTAGATGATATCTTGTACTTTGTTGTTAAATATTTCTACTTAACTGTCTGACATTTTATATGCAACAATAGCTGAGGTGCGAGTCAAGGCTGGTTTTGGGAACACATTTATTGTGCGTACAGCCAAGGAGTGAAATTCACTGCCGGACTCTGTTTCCTGATAGCTACAACATAGGGGTCTTTAAGTCGAGAGTGAATAGGTTACTTCTAGGCAAGCGTGCTCCATCGTCGACCACATCATCACTTACCATCAGGTGAGATGGTGGTCAAACGCAAGCCTATCAATAATAAAAAAAAAGTTTACTTGATCTTATTACCTTGTGGTCTTCACAAGAACAATTATGCAAATTTTTTTTATGTTGCGAGAGACCATAAGACGGAAGAGCATCTTTCGTCTTAATAAAGATGCTCTAGCGACTGACCATTTACACGGGTTTAAACGGTGGAGCGGGGGATGAAGGATGAAGATCACAGTCATACCAGCGTAAATTGCGAGAGGAGGACTGGTAGAAAAAATACATGGAGCCAATACAGTCTAACTAGCGGCCAGCACTGGCTTCATATAAACTTACTTTTAAGTTTTATAATTATATTCCTAGTGAGATAGTAAAGAGTCGCTTTCGTATAACTATGTTACGGTATATAATTATATCCCTAGGGATATAACTATATTACGGCTTTATCTATCTTACTGCGACATATACTTTGCTTGATCATTATACAACTAATGGAACAGTCAGTGGGATTGGTTCGGACATGTTTGCTGCATTTTGGATGAGCTGTGGGCTAAAAGAGCCACTTAATGAAAGGCGACATCGCGGCAGACCAAAGCGAAGGTGGAGAGATGAGCTGGATAACCACCGGAGGTATTGGCCCGCAATGGCCGAGACAGAGGTGTGTGGAAAAGGGAGAGGGACGCCTTCGCCCAGCAGTGGGACATAAATGAGCTAACTAACATCATACAACGACCTTGTACGATAGTTGATAAGCAAACCCCCTCTCCCTACCACTCGAACAGCATTGCACTGTACGTATAGATACTTATTGTTGTGATAAGACTTAACAACATTCGATAAGTAGTTTCTGATGTAACGTATTCGTGTAACAGATAGATATTTTTATACAGGCACCCTCTCCGGCACAAGTGTACCGGATTCAGTACACCTCGGTACCAGCTAACTTAAACCTTATATTTACGTAATGAGGCTGAAGTTTTGGAACACATTTATTGTGCGTACAGCCAAAGAGTGGAATTCCCTGCCGGAGTCTGTGCTTCCTGATAGCTACAACTTAGGGGTCTTTAAGTCAAGAGTGAAGCCCTTTCAAATGATACCAAACACGACGTATTTACATATTATATCTTATTTTTTTTAATAACAAAATTTTTTGTCCCCTATAGGGCGCCACATCGAATTTTAATGATATTTTTTTTCTATGTAGCAGTAAAGCCCTTTCAAATGATATAAAACACGGTATATTTATCTTAACATATTTTTTAACACATTACTTTTGTCCGCTAGATGGCGTTACTTTAAATTTGAGTAATATTTTGGAAATGTACAAGTGAAGCCCTTTCAAATGATACCAAACACGGCGTATTTCTCTACATTTTTATTTTTAATACATTACTTTTTGTCCACTAGAGGGCGCCTTATCGAGTTTTGTGACACGTCACGTAGCCTATGTTCAGCGGACGATTAAGACGAATCTGACGATACCTCATATGTCGATTTCCGATAAGTAGATTAGGAGCTATGAGGGAACAGATGAACATACTCACATACATACATACATACATAGCCTGTTAAAATCATAACCCTCCTTTGGCTTTGCCGTAGTCGGGTAATTATACAAAAATAATAATAATATTTAACTGTCAGAAATACAAGTAAATGTAAAGTAACAAAAACTGTAATACAATGGTCAATTTAAAAGCTGACTCCTAAACTAGGAAGATTTATCTTAGGAAGCAGTGTTTTCGCAAAACGGTGAACGAGCAAATTATAAGCGCACAGCGTAGCAGAATCGGGAATTACAGACCCTTGTCTGTAGACTAAAAAGGTAAGAAATATAAAAATAGTATATTATATTTATGTAGATATATAGGTACATACATAAAAACCAAATTAGGATTTTTATACTTGGTATAATTTAAAAATAAATCTAAAAACTATAGATATATATAGTGGAATAGTGCAATTTAGCTTCACTTTTCTTGGACTGGCCGACATTTGACTATTCAAAAGTGCCTGTAAATGGTCTATTTGAAATAAATGCTTTGATTTTGATTTTTTTTTTATTTTGAAAATTACACTTTTTAAGGCCTACTGCCAAACTTTTTATACCTGCAGTCTGTGGGTCGCGTATACGCAGAGGGCCTACAACGCTCTTCGAGTTCAGTACAATAATGCTTTCCAGATGTTGTTGGGGCTTCCGCGTTTCTGTAGCGCGTCAGGCATGTCTGCTGAGGCAAGCACGGATTGTTTTGAGGTTATCATGCGCAAGAGAACGGCATCCTTGATGCATAGGATGCATGGAGGCTCCAATAGCATCCTGAAGGTAATTGTTGAGAAACCAGACTGTCCATTCCTGATGCACTGGTCCCGCAGGCATGCCTGCGGGCCTGGTGCTGAGGGAAAGTATATGAATTAGGAGAGGACGATATTTTGATTTATTTTGTTTTATTCATTTTGTTACTAACATAGTTGTATAAGTATTTATGTTACTAACACATTATGGATTTTATATCCGAAATAAAGTATATTATTATTATACAAACCCATTGTAATACTAATAATAGACCGGCTGTTAATTTTCGTGTCATAACAAAATTTGTAAAACTTATTTCACATTATTCTTCAGTATATGGGGCGGCATCAGCGTAGGCCTTGACTTGTGGGATAGAGTACACGTTGTCCACCACTTGCTGGAGCGCAGGGTACTTCGACGTGAGATCAGGCATGCGGAGAAGATTTCTCAGGTAGTCGAAAGAACCCACTAGCATAAAATCGGCCCAAGTCAACTGTAAACAGTGGTAAAAATCCATTAATATACATAAGTATACTAATACGATGCTATATCGTGATCTTTCTCCTTAATGGCTCATTAGCATAATCAATCATACAATGTTCCCACAGCTGGGACTCGGGCCTCTTCTCTAGGAGAGGTAGTAGTAATCTAAAACGCGGGTCCAGTGCGGATTGGTGGATGCCACATGTCTTCGAATTTTTGGATCTAACACTAGCAGTTTTCCTCATGAAAACATCGTTAGGAAAACTACTGGAAAACACCTTCACGTTTTAAGAGCAGTGATAATGAAATTATTAAATATAACAAAGTAAAGTGCCCACCAGGGTTCATTGCCCACGACGTACAATTATCTTAATGGCTTAGAAACCTTGAAAAATCCATTAATTTAATCATTTTTTAGTAAACTTTATCCACACTAGGAATTCCTCATGGGGGGAGCTATCTGTAGACCGTAAAAATATTTGCTCCGTGTAAAAATATTTGCTCCGTTCGGGAATTGAACCTGTGACACACAGCGCAGCTTGTGACAGACAGAGTGGTTGACACTCAATTTCAAAAAATTTGAAACTCATCATCTTTCAAGGTTATTTATAAAACGTTAAAACGTCACTCAACCAGTGCGCCCACCATGCCATCAATATTGTTGTTTCCTTCTAAAATGGGAAGCCAAATTACTTCTCCCGCACTTGGGCTTGCCAGACTTTTACCGACTAAAACGTGACTGTGTCCTTCAGTTGCCCTTTGCGTTCTACGGTCAGGAGGTTAGACGTTATACGTGAGTGAAGTGAGTGTTTATTACCTTTCCGAGGGCGAGATGCCCATTGTTCTTCACAATAATAGCGTTAAGTCTTTCCAGGTAGCCTGGGAACACGTTCTTGGAATAGGCAGTGTAATTCCTTTCCCTGACAGCCTCATCAGGGACAAGTCTTGGGCTCGTCTCTTCAGCCTCTGTAAATATCAACAGAATAATAAATATAATGCAGCGCCCCATTGTCCTTAAATGAAACTTAAACTCAAAAAAGTCCCGAACTTTTAATTTTAAAGAACGAATCATGCCTTTCTACCTTCATAACTTTAAACATTTTCGGCTAACCGAAAATGTTTAAAGTTCCGAAACCGAAACGAGTACCCGAACGAGTAACCGAAAGTGTTAAGTTAGTGTTAATCCTAAGATTTAGAGCTATGATGACATAGACAGAAACACACACACATAGCGACAAGTTTATAATAAACTATTTTTGCGTCGAGGGTTAAAAAAAAATAAGGTATTCCTTCCTGAGAAGAAAAACCGCTCAGAAAATTAAACTCACTCAAACGGAAGTCGACGAGGTAGTCGACGATCTGGTCGATCTCCAACGCATCCTCTGGCGTGTCTCCGGCCAGTCCGTACTTCCGACCGAGGAACCTGGAGATAGCTTTACTCTGCGCGTATTGCTTGCCGTCGATCTTTAAAAGCGGCACGGTTCCGAACAGCATCTCTGGAAATTAAACGTTCCCTTGTATTGATGACCATTTATAGGAGTACATGGGGAGGAGTGGGATTTGTAAAATAACCTATACGCCAATGCCACTTAGTGATAGTAAATTCAATGACGGTAGCCCTAACTGGAATTTTAAGCACCTTTTTTTTTTGGGAAACCTGGACTCTACGAAACTTCATATATCCTTTGCATTGTAAGGCCATGGTATTTTTTTCAAATTTTCGTGCCTAGGGCTCTACCAGGTATCGACCCTGCTGGGCTTTTTCAGAGCTTTCCAGCACCAGCTGAGCACTGATGCCTTAGCTCTTAAAACCTTTTTTTTTTTTTTATTATTGATAGGTTCGCGCTTGACCGCTATCTCACCTGATGGAAAGCGACGATGCGGTCGACGATGGAACGCGCTTACCTAAAAGAAACCTATTTACTCTCGACTTAAAGATTCCCGGGTTGTAGCTATCAGGAAACACAGACTCCGGCAAGGAATTCCACTCCCTAGCCGCACGCACAATGAATGTGTTCCCAAAACGTTTTGTGCGTGTTGGTGGGATATCCACCATATACCGGTGGCGCATAGCCGTACGTCTGGTAGTCCGATGATGAAACGGGCTAGGCGGAATTAGGTTATGCAATTCCGACGCACACTCCCCGAAATGCAACCGGTAAAAAACCGACAGGCTAGCAACTCTGCGTCGATGCTCAAGACTTTGAAGCCTCGACTCGACGAGTGTATCATCGCCAATTATCCTTCTGGCTCGCCTCTCAATTGCCTCAAGTGCATCAAGCTGGTATCGGGCAGATCCGTCCCAAAGATGAGAGCAATACTCCATACACGATCGAACTTGCGCTTGATAAAGTTTGAGCAGCTGTTCCGGCGTGAAGTACTGTCTGACCTTTGCGAGAACTCCCAGCTTTTTTGCAGCCAGTTGAGCCTTTGCTTCGATGTATGGCCCAAAGTTGAGTGTTGATGTCAGCGTAACACCAAGAAGGTCAAGATGGTCGGTTATCGGCACGGTTACACCCCGGAAAGTTGGAGCAGGACTGAATTGGCTCCTTTTAGCGGAAAATAGACACGCCTGGGTTTTTGCAGCGTTGAACCTGACCAAATTGGCATCGCCCCATTCGGAGACTGCCTCCAAGGACAAGTTCAAGCGCTCAACCATAGCCTCTCGAAGAGACTGGATCTGTGACCCACTAGCTCGCGCGCTGGATATGTAACTCTCAGCAACAGTGCTGTCGTCTGCATACCCAAAGGTACCGGGCTTAAGCAGATCGTTTATGTGCAGCAAGAATAATGTTGCCGAGAGTACTGACCCCTGAGGGACCCCGGCATTAATAGCCATTTGATCAGACGAGCAGCCATCGATAACCACTCGGATGGACCGGTTATTCAGGAAGTCTGCGATCCAAGCACACAATCCAGCGGGTAAACCGAAAGAAGGAAGCTTACTAATAAGACCTTATACCTGTATGCGTGATTACTTCATTCACTTTCTCTTGCCTCAACAAAATGACAGCTTGTTTAAAATCCTTGGCTCGGGAATTTTGCATATAATGGATTGAAGAGTCATAGTCATGTCAAAATAGATATATCTTCGATTGCAAGAGTGCTTACTTGGTGCTCTAACATCGAGAGAAACCTCAAGAAAGCTCAATTACCAAAATCGACAAACCAAGACAGACTGTCCTGATGCAGAATTGTGAGGAGACCCGATCCCAGATAATGGGAACAGGGACTGACAAAGAAGACGATTGCAAGGGTGCTTACTTGGTTTGATTGCCGGCCATTCCTCATCAGTATGGCGACGATCTTCAAACTCCTGGCCACCATATGCCATCAAGAGACGGCTTGATTCGCCCAGAGCCTTTGCATCGAAGTAGTAGAACACATATTTGGACATGATTCTGGAAAAAAGAGAATCCATACTAAAAAAAAAGTCGCAAAGACAAACTTTCTGCTCTGCACTTGTATCAAAATGAACTATAATGAAATTAGATAACGAAAAAGCTTGAACTCGAGAGAAAGACACAAAGCTACTTTTTAACTGACTTCGTTCTCGCGTCCGCAATAACCGAAATTCACACAGATGAAGTTGCGAGCAAAAGTCAATAATTACTGATCGACAAATCTGTTGACCTAATATAGCTCCATACCTATAACAGTTCAATTTAGGTCGTCAAATGGATGGTGTTAACAGCTCATAAGGCCTCTGAGGCTGTAGTGCAAGTTGATTTAAGTTAAGGCCCAAGCGCCTGAAAAGTGCCATAAAACAGTGACTTTTTGAAGCCTACTCCTCGGTAACGGCCAGGTTAATAGGTTTGAAAAAAATATATGTTTATTATAAATTCATGAACAACATTATCAACATTTGATTTTTTCGTGCGATTAATATTTTTATCTAAAAAAAATATTTAGCGATTTCGCAACTTTTCCCTCCTCTACTTGTCTCCTGATCTTTAGAAACATTTTTACACATAATAAAAAACTTTTTACAAAAAAAAAAAAAATACAACCGACTTCGATGTTAAAAAAACACTGAAAAGTACAAAATAACTTTAATTTCGGAAGTCGGTGTTTCTATAATAGTTTTATCCCTTCGTTATTTAACACCGACTTCCGAAATTAAAGTTATTTTGTACTTTTCAGTGTTTTTTTAACATTGAAGTCGGTTGTATTTTTTTTTGTAAAGTTTTTTATTTTACACTTTTTAGTTATGGTACCACCACTAAAAAGTACCTCCCAGCCAAATTTAAATACCATATAGCCAGAGAGCATCTCATAACAATTCTAATAATCCCAAACACGGTTAGATTACATTAATTTACCTTCTGGCTTCATCATCAGATCAGTTCGATACATCCCCCCCTCTTTTCCTTCAGCCAGTCATCGACTACACGTATAAACAAAGCAATTTTACTTGTTACGACAGTTCTGCTGTGATCCTATGACGAGTTCTGTGCCATATCTTCGAAGTTCATGATCAGATCATAACAATATTTCAATGGGACCAACTTGGAAGCAATGTAAAATGTGGAAAAAATAATTTTCAAAAACGGTTCACAATTGACCGAGATATAGGTGAACATACATAAAAAAAAACATACATTCAGCCGAACATGGAACCTCTTCCTTTTTTTTCCATAAGCCTTAAGGCGTATAGTCCCTTGAACCATCTGACCGAAATTATGTGAACGCAACTCTCGCACTCGCCTAGGCGGCAGTACGCAAATCTGTGCATTTATTTGCGGCCAGCAGCGCCCGGAAAGCGCTTTAAATCCATTTTCTCTGCGAGATATTGATTGATTTACATATGCAATGTTCACTTTGAAGGATATTTAACCACCAATTTTTATGTGTAAAAATGTTTCTAAAGGTCCAAGCCGTTTCGAAGGAGTAGGGAAAAGTTGCGAAAAGTTGCGAAATTGCTAAATTTTTTTTTTTTACAAAAGTATTAATTGCACGAAAAAAACAAATGTTGATATTATTGTTCATGAATCTATAATAAACATATATTTTTTTCAAACCAATTGACCTAGCCGTTACAGAGGAGTAGGCCTCAGAAAATCACTGTTTTATGGCACTTTTCGGGCGCTTGGCCCTTAACGCGATCGAATCATTTACCACATTTGGCTCTCTGATTGGTTAAGAATTTGGAGCGGGCCAATCATAGCACCGTACACGTCGTAAAAGTGTCGATCACCAAACTCGTGCTAGGCGCTCCGTCTCACTTACGATTTGTTTTGGGAGTAAGTATTCACAATAGTAAGTTTGCTAGCGTGCGCGATCACACAAATACTGACAATGAGCCGGTTGCTTGGCGAAGTAGAAATATGTAGTAAACGAACAAACCTCACAAACAGTCATATAGTGATAAGATACAACCGTCAATAAATTGGTTATCTCTCTTAATTGAAGAAATCACACACCGGAGGCATGTAATAAGTAGCTATAGACATGTCATAATGATTTAAAATAGTAGTAGGAATTGTATAAAAGAGACGATAGAAAGAAAAATAAAAGAAAAAGAATAAAGAGTATTGTCCAAACTGAACGATAAATATAATTCATTATGGTAGGTGCCAGATAACCGTGGAAAGACGGTCATTGACCCTGCTACATTTATTGGCATTCTTAATTTAACGTAACGTACGTAAATAAAGACATATAGCTGTCTTGAATCGACATAGTGTATCGTGATGATTGATGATGTGACATGATTTAGTAATGAAAAGCAATTAATTGTTTGTTTTTCGGGTACCTACGCAGATATATTAGGAAAAGGTCAATGTACTTTCTTCAACGGTTATCTGGTGTCTTCTATAGGCAGCCACAACCGCCACTAGAACTTAGATCTGAAACCTAACAGTAAAGTAGGTTAATTAAACAGGAACTGTCTAACCTAGTTCGGTTACAGTCCAACCTAAAATAATAGGTATAGCTGAATATCAATATTCTACTTGAATTGACTGCCCATCTTATATAATACCTACCCAACTAGTAAAGAGATCGTATAAGCAATTACTCTAACGACTATAGATCGAAATACACTCGTATAAACGATCATATTGTGCCAAATAGCTGTATAAAAACTGTTTTCCAGAGCTTTTAGTTCCCACGCTTTTTTGCTCTATTAGAAGATAAGGGGCTATGCATCACCCATAGTGTAGGGGATGTAGTCACTGCGACCTAAAAGATCTATTGTATATTTTAGCTCTATAACTTGTCTAGTAAACGTGGACTCGACAAATTCATATCACTTTTACTCGATTCATCTATACTTAGACTACTATGATACAACCGTAAGCCAAAACGTTTTTATGGACCTGTGCCACTTCATCATCATCATCACCGCCTTTTTAATGTTCACACTGCTGGGACTCAGGCCTCCTCAGGCCCAGTGCGGGTTGGTGAATGTCACATGTCTTCCTGCAGCTTTTTTGTCAGGCTTGTTATTTCCTTGTCTTGGCTCAGATATTTGCTGTAATCCAGTGGCTGAGAGAAGAGCATATTGGCAACAGCGAAACGTAGATTGGTCAATCTCGATTCATCACTCCTTCACTCCAGTATGTGTTTTTAAATGGTATCTATTTCTTTCAAATCTTATTCTTCCTGCCCTTATCCCATGTCGGCACAATTCGTTTTTCTTCCATTCTGTCCTATCACCCGACTCTATCATTAACTCCCCTTTTCTTTCATATCACTCTTCACATAATCCATCCATCTTTTCTTTGGCCTCCCTCTCCTTCTCCGTACAACTTTCAACGTCAATATGGCTTTAGGTTGCAGCAACATGATTTTGTGTTACAGGAAACACTTGAAGTTGCTACATTGCAGATTTGCAGTCTATAATCTAATGTTTAGCGAGATACCATTCATGCCCAGGAATATGATTTTCTAGAAAGCATACCACTTCCCATTAAACCCCAAAAATCAAACAATAAATCATATTTTTTGCCAAATATTTTTTTTTTTATTTATTACTTTAACATTTGTTTGACATATTATGTAAATATTTTACCTAATACACCTACAGTATTGGGTAATACATTTATTTACTTAGAAAGAACATAGAATATATAATGTGATTACATTACCTACAAACGCGATGAAAAGGAATGCAAGGGTGAATACAATACGGGATTATTCGAAAGACTAGATTTGTTACTATAGTCTGTCTAAAAAGTCAAACGACTTGGGAATTTTGTACAATATTTAATTATTTAAAAAATACTTGTATTCGATACTTTTTATAAGGTTCTTCTATTTGTAAACAATGATCAAGATCTCTTATCTAACCTTGATTATTGAACCAGTGTTGACTACATCAGATTTCATTTTGCCCTAATAACTACCCAAGTCGTTTGACTTTTTAGACAGACTCTACCCCCTTCTTTTTTGGTGTAAAATAATCTAATAACTTCTCCTGCTCTGGGTGAAGTAAGACGAAATGTCAGACTTTTACTGACTGAAACCCACTGCTCCTTTAATTGCCCTTTGTGTTCTAGAGCTGCAATTACTCCTTCGATCAATCCCGCAGCTCCAGACCTTACCAAGTTACGACCGTTTCGTTTCTCTTACGTCGAGTGCCTCGTGCCGGCCACGTCACTGATTCCTTTGCTCTGACGTCATGTCAACGCTCAGTCACGTGGTCAGAACAAAGGAATCGGAGGTGTGGACGACTCGAGGCTTTCGATGAAAGAGAAACGAAACGCTCGTAACTTGACTGGTTCTATTCCCCCTTATTACTTTTCACACCCTTTGAAGATAGTTGAACAATTTTAAATATACTTTCCACATTACAATTAAACTTATTGATTACTTTTTAGATTCGCTGTACGCTTTTATGCTCGGAATGGAGTACACGTTGTCAATGACTTTCTGGAAGGCTGGGTACTTCTCCTCGACGTCAGGCATGGGCAGAACCATTTTCAACGCGCTGAACGCACCCGCTACGACAAAATCGCCCCATGTCAACTGTATAAAGAATTAATGTTATAAATTAATGGTGTACATATAAATGTTTAGGAGCATCCAGTAGGTCTCAAAAGATTGGAACCATGAGGAAGATAGTTTACTAATGATAAGCATAAAATATATTGTCATAATTTACATTGGCATAACGAAATTCAGCATAATGATAATTACGCATAATATTATTAAGCATAAATGTTTTACCATAATGCTTTTTTTTTATGGTGGGAAAAAGTCATGCATTGACATCCCCCGCTCTTGGGCGGAGCGGGAGATAGTGTCAGACTCTTACTGACTAAAAGAGCACCCACCCCGTTCCTTCTAGCCTTCATACCGGGGCTCGAGCGCCCTTTTGGATAACCCTGGCCCCAGTAGGCTTCGACCCGGCTGGGTCCCTGCTGTTGCTGACAACTCCTTGAGGCGCGCGGGAACAGTGCGCGCCGTCGACGACTTGGGCTTGGTCCGGACAGTTACCGGACGGCCGGACAGTGAGCTACCCATTGCTCACTGTCCGCAAGCCCGCGTCTACGTTGGCCGGAAATCGGGATCAGAATCCCGGCGACGGCGGCGGCGATAACGCCGTTGCCTGATGCGTTCGGCCTCCTCCTTTGCGAGCATTACTGCTTCGCAGAAGTCGGCGACCGTCGGCCACTCCTCCTCGCTCCGGACCATGGCCTCAACCAAGGCCCGGCGCGAGAGGTCTCCGCCGCCGACCTTTGAGGATGATAATTTACTAATGATAAGCATAAAATAAAAATGAAATTCAGCATAATGATAATTACGCATAATATTATTATTAAGCATAAATGTTTTGTCATAATGCTTGTTGCCATATATATTGTTACTTCGCACTTTTCAATCCCTTCCTTTTTAGTTTATCTAGGACATTACCCCGTGCTTCGCAAAGTACGTAAAGCCGTTATAACCTAACCTGACCTAACCTAACCTTTAGTATTGCGAAATCCGCAATACATGTCTAGTATTTTTATGTGAAGAATCTAAGTATTTTATAACTGTATCATGAAAAATCACAAAGTTATAAGCTTCTTGTGTAACCTGGTTTTCCGCACAATTTTTAGTTTAGTTTATTTTCAGAAAATACACATAGAAAAATTCAATTGATAAAAACAGTTTTGTCAAATTATACGTGGTAAATACAGAAAAAGAGTTTCGTTGGTACCTGTACTAATGAAAAACATTGTATTATAACAAATACATGGTCATCGAGTCATTCAGACGACTGAGCGGTTGCTTTGCACTCGCATCCATTATAAAAATTATTGGAATCCATTCAGTTACTGATTTTGAACAAAATATATAGTACAGGTTTCGCATGTTAATAGAAATAATGTTATATATTTATGTCTAGTACCTTTCCAAGCGCGATGTGGCCGTTGTTCTCATTGATAATAGAATTGAGTTTCTCCAGGTAGCCGGGGAACACGTTTTTGATAGCTTCAGCATATCGGGCTTCCTTTCTTGCCGCATCAGGCTCTTGATATATCTGACCAGCCTCTGAGAAAATAATCAAAATAATGCCTTGATCACACGTACCGAGTAAAAGGGCGAGACAGTAAAATGTTGCTCGGCCGAGACAGTGATGTAAGCGAGGTAGGCCGAGCACTCGGCGCTGTGTTTACACGTAACGAGTACTCGGCCGAAAGTACTGTCTCGCCCGTTTACTCGGTACGTGTGATCAAGGCATAAATGTGTAATGAGAGCAGTGGTGGCCGAATGGTAACGGCCGCGAATTACGAGGTGTAGATCGCGGGTTCAAACCCAGCCAGGCGCAATACTTTGCTTAATTTATTTCATCACCACTGCTCTTAAACGGTGAAGGAAAACATCGTGAGGAAACCGGTATATCTTAGAACCAAAAATTCGAAGACATGTGACATTCACCAATCAGCACTGGGCCCGCGTTGTGGATTACGGTCCATTCCCTCCCCTAGAGAGAAGACCCTTTGTCCCAACAGTGGGAACATTAAAAGCCTGATTATGCTGTGCTGCTAAATTTCTAATAAATTCATCGCAGCACCAAGAGAGATCAATTAAACGGAAAGCCAATTGAGGTGGTTTGGACATGTCATGAGAAGAACAGAACAACACGACCTGAGGACAGCTCTGAGTCTACCAGAAAGAGCTGAGGAGTGAGGACGACCTCCTTTGACATGGCTGTAAGTGTATGTGTATAGGGGTGATGAGTCATGTAAATAAAACGACTGTTCCGGCCAGCGCTAGTACACGACTGAGTAATGGATAAATAATCATTTATTTTGATAGAATAATTATTTGCTTACGCGCGAACCAGAAAAAAAAAATTTCGTAAGAAGAAAACATTACCCGATCTAACAAACCTTGACGAAACGTCTTGAAGCCATGAGATAAAGAATACGGGTTAAACCAAAAGCGAAAAATCTAGGAAGAAGAAGGCATGACATACAAGCGGGCAACTGAAAATATGAATTAGATAATTTTAGGTTTTTATAATAAAGATGAAACAGTCGTTAGTTTCTGTGATATAGTATGTACTCAAAATAAAAAGACACTTACTCAAAATAAGGTCTACAAGGAAGTCGACGTTCTGATCTATCTCCAGCGCATCCTCAGGAGTGTCTCCGACCAGCCCGTACTTGCGCCCGAGGTACCGGGAGATGGCCAGACTCTGTGCGTACTGCTTGCCATTGATCTCCAAGATTGGCAACTGTCCAAAGGGGGTCTCTGAAAGGTAAAACATTTAATGATGTGTAATAGAAACCTTTAATAACATCATCGAGAAGATTCGGACTAACATGGTTATCATCTCATCATCACCAGCCTTTTTAATGTTCCCACTGTTGGGACTCAAGCCTCCTCTCTAGGAAAGGGAATGGGTAATCCACCACGCACACACACATGGTTATGACATGGTCACCATATTGGTTATGTGATAGAATATTTATGATAACTAAAATCTACACTAATATAACAAAGAGGTAAAGTTTGTTTTTTGTTTTTTTGTTTGTAGGAGGTAATCTCTGAAAGTACTGGTCCGATTGCTAAAGTTTTTTTCACCGATAGAAAACGGCTTTATTCCTGAGTAACATAGGCTATATTATAAGTATCCGGGCGACGCCACAGTATCAAATAATTTAGTACCTAAATAATGATAGTGACTATTCCATTTTATATCAATAACACTTGAGGTGTTAGCAGAACCTAGTAACATCATATTTTGATACAAGTTAATTCGGGCTAACGTAGTTATGGGATAACTTTATACGAGCTTACAAAATCCCGTTTTTATTGTTTGAATTTTCCTTTAAATTTTGTAAAGCTCATTGAAACATTTTTTAAGATTTAAATCGTCCTTGAACTGTCGAAAGTGGAACTACAGCGACTGATATTACAACTAACTTTCCGGACTATACTTTTGATAGCCAAAATGCCTGCCTGAATGATCTTTTGAAGCGATGCTCTTTTTTTAGCATCGCTACTAACGCGCGTTTGTCGCATTTGCAAGCGCTCGCGCTACAGCACCGCGACTGTGGCGATGCGAACGCGCTACAGCATCGCTACAAAAAGTCGCATGAGCGAGGGGCCTTAGACCAGCTGGAGCAGGGCACAAGGTCCTCAGTAGACTCATTACAAGTGTACTAACTTGGTTTGAATTCCGGCCACTTTTCATGAGTCATGCGGCGGTCTTCAAACTCCTGACCTCCATACGCCAACAGCAGACGGCACTGCTCGCCCCAGCCTTTAGTATCAAAGTAGCAGAACACCACTTTCGACATGACTCTAGAAAAGACAGAACAATAAATAACATTTAAACTGTCAATTAAAAATTAATTTATTAAAATTACATCGATTGGTTGATTTAGGGCCTGCGCACACTTGAGACGAGACAGTCTTAGATAGACTTGTTTCGCAAGTGACAGATTCGTTGTTTGTCTCAAGTGTGCGCAAGTCCTTAAAATGATTGGTGTTTTATAAACCGAAAGAGATACTGAGAAAAACACAGATGAAGATTTCTTTTTTTTTATTTCATGAGGAGTTAGACCAAAACTGCAAAGAGCTGTGGATGGAGACAGGAGAGAGAACATTGCCCAGCAGCGAAACAGAATACGCTGATATAATAGATAATAATTAACACCCGTGATTTTAAAACACTAGCCACTTAGGTACCTGACAAAATGGTATTTAAAGAACGCAATAACATTAAAGAAACATTATCATAAGTTGTGTCCTGAAACATATCTGTTGGAGAAAACGTATTTATAAAGCTTAATAATACTCACAATTTATTTAAAGGGCTTCACGATTATAGAGGAGTGTACGATATCGACTATATATCAATATACTGACAACCTGCTACTCGCCGGCCGGTAGATATACTAATATAAGTCAGTGATACTACAAAACAAGCCACGTTATCGTGTGTAAATAGTTTTGATAACGTTTCGTCATGTCATCTTTAGTGTACAAAATTACAAGTTTGGTGGTTTATTCATTGTATATTATTACAAGAAGTACAATCACAGGTATTAGAATAGTAGATACAACTCATACAATTTGTTCATATGTGGAGTGGCTGATAAATTGATAATTATTGTTGAGTGACTTTACTAAAAATTGTGTGCTGTTTATAGCGTCCTGATTATATTATCATTCTAGTGTGGGGGCAGATTAGACAACTTTATTTTTAGTATTGCGATACCTGGATATACACAGTTTGTTTGGAATCAGTAACTGAATCGATCCCATTAATTTTTACACCGTGTTATATTTTTTCCCAAAAATATTAATAAAAGGTCACAAGTTGAACACCACAGACACTAAGTACTACACAGGTCAGGGCAGTTCATAGCGGGCATTAGGCGCCAGTGCACAACTGGATGCTGGAGCAAAACAACCCCTCAGTCACCCGGACGGCCCGGTGACCATGTATTTTTGCGGACAACCAGTGATTTTTCATAATACAGTTATGAAATTTTGTACATTGACTCTTTGTTACATATAAATACTTGACGCGTGTTTCTGTTTTCACATAACTATACATATAAATAAAATTGGAATGTCTGTTTGTAATATTGAAATAACTGCTTTTTACTACATGCATATATAATATATATACGGTACATACACCAAAATAACATTTTTTTCAATTTTTGTCTGTCTGTTTGTCCGGGCTAATCTCTGAAATGGCTGGACCGATTTTAACGGGACTTTTTTTGGCAGGTAGCTGATGTAATAAGGAGTAACATAGGCCACTTTTATTTTAGGCAAAATAAATCCAAAACCCTGTACTCCACGCGGACGAAGTCGCGGGCATAGCTAGTACCTACTAAAACTTTTGTTGTATACTACCGTTTAGTGTCTAAGTCTACTGATATACCTAATTTGTATATAATATGTATTGTACTAACCTTTTAACAAAATAAAGACTATTTTTATGTATTTAGTTATATCAGGACCCAGCAGAGGCCCCTTAGGTACTTTTTTTGCAATGTTGCAAGTCGTCGGTTGGTCCCCCAAGCGACGATTATCCCTACACGCGATATGCAATTGCACCCAAGGACCACTCCCGGCTGTTATGTAACTATCTTCATTAGGTACTTTCGTCTGGCCTGGGTAAAGACCCACCTTCGGATAGATTTTACAGAAGTCTCCTCTGTCAAATCCTTCCTCTTGTCTGCAAAAAATCGCTCTTAGCGTTAAGACCGGCCATTGTAACATCCTAATAATTGTATTAATGGTGTACATTAAAGCGTATAATGTACGCCGGTCTGTCAGCCAGTGTAGTCGGTCAATAAAAGCAAGCCGGAGATGAGGAACAGAGTTCTCCCGGGAGATCACCTACGTGGGGTCCTCTATTATATTAGTAAGTTTAGTAAAGTGTTAGACTTTTTTTTGAGTTACGAGAAACTTGTGATTAGGTTTATTTTACATCAAATGTGCCTGCTGCGGTATTCCCGTCCAACTATAATTTAGGCGTCTTGAAGGTTACAGTGAATAGGCTCTTAATAAACTAGTGCGCAACCCCATCAACGATTATGGAATCGTGCTGACCATTAGGTGGGATCGCTAATGGTAAGCACTGGTTTAGATATATCAATAAAAAAAAACAATCCAAAGTATAAAACAGTAATGTAATTTAGTATAACACAGTAAATTTAAAAGTTATGATTCGGAGTACCCCTGGGTAGTATTTTAGGTCCACGGTAGTCATTCCTTAAATACAGTAGGTACCTAAGTATTTTATTTAGCTGTTATTTCTTTCAAGCCCAGCATGCATGGAAAACAAAAATTAAGACAATATCGCTGTGGATTGTAGCCAAAGGAAACAATTACCATACTGCATTCAATAATCTACTATTTGCCGAGATGCAGTTACCCCGTGAACACATACTACACCCAATAAAACACAAAATATCAAGCAATATAATTTTAATCAAATATTTTTTTTTATTTCTTATAAGTAGCTGTTAAGTAGGTAATACATTTATTATTTAGAAATAACCTAGAATTCATGTGAGTCAAAAACAAAACGACCACAACAAATCGAGTTATTAAGAATGCAGGATAAAATTTAGAAACAAACATTTTGATAAAAATTTTCGGTTTGAGACTATTATTGGATTCTAACAACGCATCATTTTTTTTAAATTACAAAATGTAACTTATAAGGGGAATAATAACAATAATTTATTTAACAAACACAGTTATTTATACAGTATTAAAATTACATACTTAAAGTTAGCAATGGGTCCCAAACTATGCTCAGCCTGTATCTTGGTGACCAATTAAAAAATTTAAAAATGTAATTAGTCCGTCTTTTAGATTATTCAATAATAAGGGACACATATTTTTTTTATCGTAAACCAAAAATGACAAAGACATAGCCCATTAAAGTTACGTGTGACGTCACGCTGTGCTGTATTTTTTCGCACGGGGTGACGTCACACGTAACTTTAATGGGCTATATCTTTGTTATTTTTTGTTTTATCGAAAAAAGAAAAAATATGTGTCTAATATTTTTTTATAATCTAAAATACGGACTAAATAAAATGTAATCTGGAAACTACCCTAGTAGCAAAATAAGGCACAAAAAAACAGACCAGTAAAGTACATTCGCTTTTACATTTCCCATTAAGCATATTGATTAGTTTTTAGATTCACTGTACGCCTTAACTTTTGGAATGGAGTACACGTTGTCAACGACTTTCTGGAAGGCTGGGTACTTCTCCTCAACATCAGGTATCCGCAGAACTTTTTTGAAATAGTCGAACAAACCCGCTAAGACGAAATCGCCCCATGTCAACTGTATAAAAAAAAAAGAATACTATAGGTAAATGAAAGCCCGGAAAATCTAAGAAGTACCGTTCGACAGTTCTACACGTTTTAATTTGTTGATTAAAAATTGTATATTGTAAAACAGCTTCATAATTCAATGGTTTAACGGAAATGATATTAGAAATAGTGTGAGTTACGCCTATACAAAAATATTTTATGAAAAATTATGAAACGTCAAACGGTACTTCTTAAATTTGTGGTGGTATAGTAATATAAAGAAAGGTTTAGGAACTTCCAGTGTGCCTCAAAAGATCGGTCACTGTATTGCTTGGTGGTGGTTAATGAGTTTGTGAATCTGCACTAATATATAACTTTATTTTTTAATTTTATCTTTACAAATCGATAGTGTTTCATTACCGGATCGACCCTCCACGGGATTAAAACGATTAAAATTTAAGGGTGTATAAAGTGTTCATTTACATAGTATGTTGTAAGGTCGCAACTTAGTAAAAAGTTTTATTGGTGCTGTATACTCTGTTCAAAATAACATTAGAAATTTATGAAAACCTTTTATTACTGTCCGTTCAACCAATTTTGACTTTTATTACATAGGTGACATTACAAATGGCGGCCGCAGATAATACTTTGTATTGTAACCACTTTTTTGCTTTTAATGCCATCCTTACGAAATAGAAGTTAAAATCGGTTGAACAGACAGTAAAAAAGGTTTCTTTAAATTTCTATTCTTAACGCGAATAGGGTATAGTGCCTACCTTTCCGAGCGCGAGGTGACCATTGTTCTTATTGATGATAGAGCTGAGCCTCTCCAAGTCTCCGGGGAACACGTTTTTGACAGCTTCAGCATATAGAGATTCCTTTTTTGCAGCATCGCGCTCGTACATTATCTGAGTACCCTCTGTAAAAATAAGTAAAGTAAATGTATGATGCATCGTGCGTAGCTCCAATACAGGGTTATTTGTAAAACACTAAACAACCTTGCAGGACTGTATTACTAACATCATAAACAACAACTTTTGTTTTATGACTTTTTACAAAACATTTACCAAAAACAAACCTTCAAGATTCCGTTGTTCTATCTAACACATTTCAACTCTGTATTTATTTTGCTCTATCCCCTCCGCTATTGTACTATCGCGTGCTTCACATAGACTTCATAACATTTAGAACATTCAATTTAAATATTATTATTTTTGTATGAAAATCAAGTCATTATAGATCAATTAAATGGAAAACCAATAGAGGTAGTAACAGGACATGTCAAGAGAAGGACAGAACTGCACGATATGAAGAGTTCTCACGTCGTGTTCTGGTTCTGAACCTACTAGAAGGCAACGACAGGCCAAGCCTTGACAGAACGTATAGCGTCATGAGATAAGAATGGCTGAGCCTATTAAAAGTGAAAAATGTCTACAAAGAAGAAGAAGATATAACTTGCAAGCATTTTACTAAAAAAAAAAAGAATTTTGAAAAGGTTACTCTTGGAACACATGAACTGTCTATGTAAACTCTCGATCCTGAAAAATGTTTTAGTTTGAAGTTTAATAAAAAATATGTTTATAGAATAATTCTTAAACACCAAAAGGTCGCTGGATCTCCTGCGCGTCCAATACAATAATATTTTTAACCACGGTTCAAAGTCAAAGTCAAAGTCAAAAGTTTTTTATTTCACATAGGCCTACATGGGCACTTATAAAACGTCAGAAGCTAGTGCACGGTTCGAAATTGGTCGTTTCCTATGGAGAAGAACCGGCAAGAAACTCCATGGTTACTCTTTTAAAAAAAATGGTTGTAGTTACAATATTTCCATATTACAGTATTAAAAGTATAGGTATTATTTAAGAACAGTGTAAACCGGTCTATATTGTACTCAAAAGCACAATAAAATCATCAAAATAATCATTTAAAAAAAGTGAGTCAAAATATGAAGTAATCTAAGAATTCGTGGAGTCTACAGTGTTCTTCCATTTACATTATAAAAAGAGGCTATATAAAAAAAAGCTGTCAATAAATGAGACGTTTACAACCAAAAAAGAAAAACTAACGAATTTAATGTGGTTGGAGTCAGATAATATAAAATAAAATAAAAATATTGCAAAAGCAATGTGTTAGAAAAAAAAAAAAAAAATGTTACAACAAAGATGGAGCAGTTAATAGATACATTCACACATTATTATGAGTTACCAGGGGGCCACAAGTGCAGAGGTAGTCATTGCCAAACAAGCGTATCTTCGACATAGTCTTTAACCTTGTAATATGCTTTTTTGGTTAAGACACGCTTAATATGGGTTTTGAACTTTCCTTCGCTAAGTTCAGTCACCGCTTTTGGTAGCTTGTTATAAAAGCGTATGCTATTTACTAAAAATGACTTACTGGTCTTGGCTAATCTCCATTTGGGTAATATAATTTCGTGTTTACTACGAGTATTTATATTATGGAAATCGCTTCTAATCTTGAAAAGTCCTAGGTTTTTACGAACATACAAAATACTTTCTAAGATATAAAGAGAAGGCAGTGTCAAAATATCGATTTCTTTGAATTTATTTCTGAGGGACTCGCGAGGACCCATTTTATAAATAGCCCTGATTGCTCTCTTTTGCAATACGAAAATCGAGTCTACATCAGCTGCAGATCCCCACAGTAAAATGCCATAAGACATAATACTGTGGAAATAGGCATAGTAAACTAACCTAGCTGTGGCGACATCTGTCTTCTTCGGTTCTCTAGTGCGTCGGAGATGTTCGCACAGAATCGAACTGACGGCTTTCATGCGATTATTCGGAAGAAGCTAGTAACTGTGGTGGGCCAGTGGAAACAGCATTCTAGAAACAGTAGCGCAGAGTGTGCTTTCCCTCCTTTTCAGGCATTTTGTGGAGAAGATGAAACTGGAGTCATTTTCTGTGCTGAATGAGGCTAGTTGCCGTCAAAAATTTAATTAGTCCGTCTTTTAGATTATTCAAAAATAAGGGACACGTATTTTTTTATTTGTAAATTAAAACAAAAATAACAAAGATATAGCCCATTAAAGTTACGTGTGACGTCACGCTGTGCTGCATTTTTTCGCACGAGGTGACGTCACACGTAACTTTAATGGGCTATATCTTTGTTATTTTTTGTTTAATCGAAAAAAGAAAAAATAAGTGTCCAATATTTTTTTATAATCTAAAATACGGACTAAATAAAATATAAATTATTTTGACCCTGGAAACTACCCTATTGTTAAATAAGACTAACACTAGGTTTAAGCTAATTGTTTATAAACATTATGGATCATTTTTTGTCTGTGAAATAAATAAATAATAATAATTATTAAACCCAACCTAAATATGAAACAAAAATATACAGATATACTCGTAGCCAGACAAAGTTATCCAGTTACTTCAAATCGCTCTCCTGTAAAGTAAGCTTTTTCACTTCCGATAGTTTACCCTAGGAACAATTGACACGTTGCTGTTCCAAATGAGGGTATAGTCAGAAGGATTCTGTTGAAACCGCAGTCTGAGTTGGTGCGTCATAGATAAAATGGACTCAAAATAGGAAGGTACTTACTCAAACAAAGCTCGATAAACAAGTCGACGTTTTGGTCTATCTCCAGTGCATCCTCAGGAGTGTCTCCGACCAGCCCGTACTTGCGCCCGAGGTACCGGGAGATGGCCAGACTCTGTGCGTACTGCTTGCCATTGATCTCCAAGATTGGCAACTGTCCGAAGGGGGTCTCTGAAAAGTAAAACGTATATGGTGTGTTATAGAAAAATCTTTAACAACAAAACTTCTTTTCTTTCAAAACTTTTTTTTTTTTTGTTCTTTTTCGTTTTTTTTTTTTGTTATTTTTCTTTTCTTTTTTTTTGTATCATATTTTGATACAAGTAGATTCGGACTAACGTGGTTATGGTATAGAATTATCTATGACTAGCTTTTACCCACGGTTTTGCCCGCTTACATAAAATATAGCCTATGTGAATGTCACTCAGGAATAAAGCAGCTTTCTATCGGTGAAAAAAATTTCGCAATCGGACCAGTACTTTCAGAGATTACCTCCTACAAATAAAAAACAAACATTACCTCTTTTTATTATTAGTGTAGATAACTAAAAATAGTAGGTAATGACAGTGACTAATCAATTAATGTTAATGATATAATCCGTTTTTTTAAGAATTTTTTTTATTATTTTATGTTTTTAACCGACTTCTAAAAAAGGAGGAGGTTCTCAATTGGGATGTCTGTATTTTTTTAATGTGAGTACGCGCGTAACTTCGTTGCTTGCCAACCGTCAATCATCCCAAATGGTCCCATAGTCACCAAGTCGGGATCTGATGATCGAATCTTTGAGAAAACGAGGGAACTCCTTAAATATTATAGGTTACTATATAGTTTTTTTTATATTTTTATCAAGGACTTAAGCATTTACAGTCAAAAAGTGGCATTTGATGTGGTGGTGAAGAAGATCAGAAATGACCAACGGAACTTCATACTCAAACAGATTTCACAATGAACATAGTTATGCGACTATGACAATACAAATAAAAGATTGGTTCTGAATAGTTATGTTGAAAATGGTATCATCGAAGTGATTTGATGATGATGATGGAGCCGGAAGATAGGCACCGGAACTCCGTAACTAATCAATGTATCCTAGCCATGTTTGGACTTATTAGAATTGTCTTAAGATGCACTTTGGCTATAAGGTACTATCGAACTGATCTGATGATAGAGCCGGAAGGTGGAAGGTAGACACGGGAACTTCTCTGCTGTAAGTGTATTGCAACTAAAAAGTGTAAAATAAAAAACACGTGCGTTTTTTTGTGAAGTCGGTAATTTTTTTTTTTTAAAAAGTTTTTTATCTGTTTTAATTAATTACAATGGAATGAGTCTTCAAAGATAAATTGATGTTATTTTGTGACTTGTAAATATCATTTTTACCAATAATCATGTTGTAGTATGTATGAGGGTTTTAAGTTTGGTTTTGAGGAACTCAATGAAAGATTTAAGTACTGCTACTTACTTGGCTTGAATGTCGGCCATTGCTCAGCAGTGATGCGGCGGTCTTCGAACTTCTGACCTCCATACACCAGCAGTAGACGGCTTGGCTCACCTCGGCCCTTTATATCAAAGTAGTAAAAGACAACTTTCGACATGATCCTAAAAACGATAAATACTAAATTAGTTATTATTTTTTTATAGTTTTAGTTTCATTATTAATTTATATGCAGCAAAAAGAGACGATCTCTGCTATGGCAATATAGAATTAATCTAATCAAAGATACAAAAGCAGCTTTATCAAAATTTAATAATAATAATAAATTTATTTCAAGCAACATGTAACCATATCACAAATACGTAAGTACCTTACAAACTAACATAATTACTTACAGTAAATCATTTGATAGTATTTATTCATGATTTAAAATTATTGCACTACTACTACTACTACTACTAGGTACTACTACTACTACCACATACTACCTACTATTACTATTTAGCGCCAGGTACCGCCGCGTTATTAAACAGACACAAAGAGCACAAAACAGCTGCTATATAGAATCCAGCAACAACAAATTTAAAGCCACTTCATCTTGCTAAATACATAATATTATATACTTATTCAAAATCAAAATACTCCTTCGATGTGGATCACTGTCATCCGAAATGATTGAATCTTTGGGCAAAGACCGCAACAGCACACAAAATGCAGTCGGTGAGTCAATTAAAATGAATTGCTTTTTATAAACAAAATAAAAAGCGAGGAAGACCCACTTGAAAATGGCAAGACTAGACTGCTTCATAAGACGTTGAGCCAGAACAGATAAACGAATCTTCTGAATAATATAAATAAACGAATCTGAATCAGAATCTGAATCTGAATAGCGAACAACTATAGTTGGACACAGGAATAAGAAGATTGGCCAGCAAATAAACAGAACACGCTTAAATACACGGTTATTAGTAAAACATTACCCATCCTTGCAGGACAGTATTACTAACATAACATCATAAACAGCAACTTTTGTTCTAAGACTTTTTACAAAACATAATTCATTTACCAAAAAGCAAACCTTCAACATTTTGTTGTTCTATCTAACACATTTCAACTTTGTATTTTGTTTGTTTTTTTGTACCTACCTACGTTTGTATGACGCGACGCAAGCGCATCAAGCACCCCCGCCGCCCAATCCCCACGACCCTCTGCTATTGTACTATCGCTAGCTTCGCATAAATTTCGTAATATTTAAAACGATATTTTTATTTTAAGCTATTGCTTAGCTTCTATCGCGGGCCTTGAGCGTGGAGACCGAATCCAGAAATTCCGTAACGAAAATAACCTAACACCCCCCGCTCATTTGTTTTTGAGCGTGGTGACCGATAAGAAAACAAATGAGTGAAAGCAGCTGTCGGCGTTTTGGATGGGTGGGGTTAAGCAGCTGTTAGCGAGGTCTGGTTTTTGATGGAAGAGGTTAAGCAGCTGTTGGCGAGGTCTGGTATTAGATGGGTGGGGATAAGCAGCTGTTGGCAAGGTCTCATTTTGGATGGGTGGGGTTAAGCAGCTGTTAGCGAGGTCTGGTTTTGGATGTGTGGGGTTAAGCAGCTGTTGGCGAGGTCTAGTTTTGGATGAGTGGGGTTAAGCAGCTGTTGGCGAGGTCTGGTTTTGGATGGGTGGGGTTAAGCAGCTGTTGGCGAGGTCTATTGCATAAGTTGATAAAAAATGCTATGCAATAGTTTTACCGCGGCAGTCCCCGAGTGCCACACGTCTTTTTTTTGTATGAAAATCTGACGAACTAAAATATAAATACATTTTTAAGTCATAGAACAAAAGTTGTTCTTTATGATGTTAGTAACATAGTCCTAAGAGGTTACCAGTGTTTTATAAATAACCCTGTAATATTATAGTAATCACCCATGTTTATAAAACATACAATTACCTAAGTAACCAGTGAAAATTGTTTATTTAGGTAAGGGGCCGGCGACGGATGAATTTCCATACAAACGTAATACCACGCTCATTTGCAGTTGGAGCATATTTCCAACATATTATGATGATATTCGGTTATAGACAATATTTATCTAGGTTTCCACGTCTTTCTTTATAAAAAAAAAAAAAAAAAAAGAAATTTAAGCGAACTGTATTTCGCACTTTTTTACAGCGTAAATGGCAAAACATGCCATTTGGCTTTTCCTGTATTCAAAATAACAATATTTCTAATATTCTCGACGTAGGAACCTAGATAAATATTGTGTATAACCGAATATCATCATATTATGTTGGAAATATGCTCCAACTGCAAATGAGCGTGGTATTACGTTTGTATGGAAATTCATCCGTCGCCGGCCCCTTAAGGATCACAAACAAAAACTTAGTACTCACAATTTTAAACCTAAAAGACTTCACAAGGAGATTTTTATAGTAGTGTCTTATTTTGGTTTATACTGACGACCTGCTAGTCACCGGCCGGTAGACATACTAAATCAAACCACAAAGTCGTGTGCAAATAGTTTTGTTAATATTTTGTCTTGTCATCTTCAGTTTGCATAATCACTTGAATGGTGAATCATATGGGTATTACAAAAAATAGAATACTCAATAGTAGATTCTGGTTATAAAGATTTTGTCTTGTCATCGTGTAATGGCCTTGTGTTCGTCAATATAAAAACATCTCACCAAACGTTTAAAACAGCGGTCGGCAACCTTTTGTCAGGCAAGGGCCACAAGGTGGTAAAATAAACTGAAGGCGGGCACTTGTAATATTAACCCTAGATTCCACCTGATTTTAGGTTTGGGTTTGGTTTTTGGGGGAGGCCTATTTCTAGCAGTGGACGTCTTTCGACTTAAATGATGATGATGATGATGATTCAACCCGATACCTGCGCACAATTGATCATTTCTAGAAAAAACTAAAATGTTTTTTAAAGTTGTTACAACACACTTTTAATTGAAAAATAGAAATAAAAACTACAAAATAACTACTAACAAGTAGTTGGTTTTATAAAAAATTAACGTGACGTCAGCCGTCATATTTGTAGTTGAAATTCGTAATTTGGCTCTCCAATGCTCATCTGTGAGACGAGAAGCATATTTATTTTTTCTATAATTTACAATTGAAAAAGTTTGTTCGCATAAATAAGTGCTACCAAAAATTGTAATTAACTGCTGAGCAAACTTTTCCGTTTAAATCTTCATAATTACAAAACGTTTACGGGCCGCGCGTTGCCGACCGCTGCAGCTGGTTTAAAAGAACGATATTGCGTAATATTGTGTGCACATTAAGTTCTTCTTTATAGCCGACTTCAAAAGGAAGGTTCTCTGTTCGACTGAATGTATTTTTTTTATACAACGTGTAACGTTAAATGCGCAAAATCTGAAAATAGTTTGATTAGAGTAACGAGCAGAATCAATTGAACCACTTTTTAATATAGGTTATATTTTTAAAATCCTCATTCAAAATGTTGCCCTGTCTATTTATTATGTCATCTCGTGCTCGAACGCGCCCTAATAGGTAAACAAACACAAATGGTTGTAACTAGTCCAATCAAATTTTCTCATACGCGGGATATAATAATATTAATTAGAATCAATATAATATAATGTAATTTAATAATTTATATGTAAAATTTGCAGTGCCCTTCCAGGGTGCATGTTAATACTGTGTCATGAAATTTTAATGCATGCTTAATATCCAGTGTTTTACATGTCAGCAAATAAATAAATAAATAAAAGTTCTTATTTCAATGCAGATACGAATTTTAAACAAACTAAAACTGCATAGAAAACCTTTAAATTTTTTTCAATACACTCACTCGAAAACCCGCTCTTATCCCACGGCTTACAGGCATGCAATAGGCTATTTCCTGCACAAGTGCAAAAAAGTGCGCGTGCTCTCCCCCGCCATAATTTTATTACATTTATTGTATCAGGATGGGCGCGCGTCGTCCCCCACGAGTCGCCGGTCAACCCCCGTTTATACATTTCAGTGAGTGTATTGAAAAAATTTGTTTGAAACACGTGCAAGTTTGTTACTTCAGCCCTCGGCTCCATAACACACTCACCTATGGCTCGTGCGGATTCCACCTCGGTCGCAATGCAAACTTTTTGCACTTGTATCAAAATGTACTATTTCATGTTTCTTTTTCTCACAGAATTAGGTCAATTAAATAAAAAATCATTTGGGGTGTCTGATGTTTTGCCCATTTAATGTTACACGTTGTATATATGTTCACTGATTTTTCGGTCAATTGTGGACCAATTTTGAAAATTATTTTGTTTAGCCAAGAGTGAATGGACATTGTAAATAGAAATGGGCCCGGTAGTGGTGGCTACTAATAACGATGTCACTGGTGTTTTTAATGTTTCAGTGTGGGCACTTCGGACTCTCCAACAGATGGCACATGGTTTAATAAGGTTAAGCACGTAACTACATTGTGGAATGCTGGGCTGTGAAAAAGACGGATGAAAAAAGATTGCATGTAGCAGAGATGAGAATGTTAAGATAAATGTGTGGTGTGGCGAGATTGGATATAGTGAGAAATTAGTATATTAGAGTAAGTTTGAAAAAGGCGCCAGTGACTGAAAAGTTGAAGGGGAATCGTTTGTCTTGGTATGGTCATGTAAAGAGGAGGGATGAAACGCATGTTACTAAAAGAGTTAACATGTGGATGGGCAAAGAGGGAAAGGGAGGCCAAAGAAAAGATGAATGGATTGTGTGAAGAGTGATATGAAAGAAAAGGAAGTTAGTGATAGCATGACGAGTGACAGGGCAGAATGGAAGAAAAAAACGTGTTGCGCCGACCACAAATAAGAAAGAAAAAGGGCAGGAAGATGATGTAAATTGTGGAATGCAATAAATATTTGAGTATTGAGGTTTATTAAGCATAAGCGTGAGGGCCCAACAAGGCAAGCATGGTCAAAACCTACTGGGGCCATGAGTTGACTTCTGAAAGGGAAACCCGTGGTTCTGGGACGTGTAGGGCAACGGGCGAGACAGCCGCCGAGGCGCAGCCGCTACAGCCGAGTACTCGGTACGTGTAAACACAGTGCCGAGTGCTCGGCCGAGCCTTATCTTTACAACTCGCTTACATCCCTGTCTCGGCCGAGCAACATTTTACTGTCTCGCCCTTTTACTCGGTACGTGTGATCAAGGCATAAAGGAACATAGCTGTATGGTTTTAGTCAGTAAAAGTCTGACACTTCCTCTCGCTTCGCCCTAAAGTGGAAAGAGTCATTACATGATTTTTTCACGTAGGTGAGCTCAAAACGTCTTGAGAAATAGCAAAACACAACTTTTGTGTATGTATTAGGTTATTTGTAGACAAAAATAAAATACAAAATCAACATTGTTATTTACTTAATGATTTTGATTATTACTTGTCAATAATATTAACTAAGTATACTTAAAATATCGATGTATGGTTAATTATTGCTAAAGGTAGGTAATATAATTATTCGGGTCTTCCAACAGCTTGTGATAATCAGTCACTTTTGGTGTTACACCGAAATCGTCAATTTTTAGTTTCGCTGTAAGCCTTAACCTTAGGACTTGAGTACACGTTGTCAATAACTTTCTGGAAGGCAGGGTACTCCTTCTGAAGGTCGGGCATGCGCAGCATATTCTTCAGGTAGTCGAACATACCAGCCAGGACGAAGTCGCCCCATGTCAGCTAGAAACAAGATATTGTTTATTATTAATCAACCTGTCGCTTAGTCTTTTCAAGAACCGTAATACGACCACAAGGTCGTATTATAATTTTGTAATGAATCATCTTCCTAAGGCTTTTCCCAACTGGCTTGGGGTATTTTTTTTTTGGTGGGAAAGTCATCTAAATGACGGCTCCCGCCCTTGGGTGGAGCGTGAGGGCGTGTCAATTTTTACTGACTAAAAATCCACTCCTGTTCCTTCTTTGCCATTGTTCTAGGGCCGGAGATCGCTTTCGCATCACCCATAGCCCCAGTAGGCTTCGACCCTACTGGGCCCCTACGGTTGCTGACAACTCCTTGAGGCGCGCGTGGAGCACTACGCGCCGTCGACGACTTGGGCTCGGTCCGGTATGTTACCGGACGGTCGGACGACGAACTACCCATTGCTCGCTGTTCGAAAGCTCGCGCCTGCGGTGGCCGGAAATCGGGATCGGAATCTCGGCCGTGCCTCGCGCGAGCTGCCGCCTTCTTTGCTAGCATTACTGCAACTGGCTTGGGGTCGGCTTCCAGGCCAACCGTATGCGGCTGAATACCCGTGTTTCACATGGAGCGGCTGCCTATCAGACCTGACCTCCACAACCTAGTTACTGACCAACACGATACGCCTTGGATAGACTGATGATCAGACTTTGTGGCGTTTGACTACCTGTAAAGGTAGCCACAAAGATTTTATATATCCTACTAGACATACACCGTTAAATTTTAATCGTTTTAATCCCGTGGAGGGTCGATCCGGTACATGAAACACTATCGATTTGTAAAGATAAAATTAAAAAATAAAGTAATTTTTTTTCAAAACTCGTATTAATTTACGCATGTACGAAATTAATTTCTTTAAGAAAACGTCAACTGAGTGAGTCCAATGACCTGTAGCTAGTTTGTACGCAACGCCGACTACTACCTACGTGTCATTGAACTCACTCAGCTGACCCTCCACGGGATTAAAACGATTAAAATTTAGCGGTGTATATAAAATCTTTGGGTAGCCATAAACGCTAGGGTATCCTGACAGGTTTGCTTGCACAGTTATACCTGTCAGGTAAGCTTGTATGGAAACCTGCACAGTTGTGCAACATACACGCTCCGGTTTACCTGCGCAACTCACCTGTACATGCAAACCTATCAGGTATACCCTAGCGTGGCGGGCATAACGACTGTCATATATCTACGAATGACAACCAGGACCAAAGGCTCAGCAAGGAGCATAAACATATACTTGCCCTAAGGGCTTCTTCACACGTACAACGACCACACCACGTCGCAACGACAAAATGCTGTCAAGCAATGGTTACGTGTGAATAGTGTCGCTGCAGCTTTTTGTAGTTGCGTTGTGGTACCGACAAAATGTAGATGTGGTTGCGTCGTGGTCGGCTACTAGTTCGCAGTGTCGCTGGTGGTTGCATTGTGGTTGCGATGCAGCCGGTATCACACACACAGTCGATAGCGACTGCAAAATGTGGTAAGTGTGAATAGTCCTAATTAATAATATAATAATCCAACAACTATCACACAACGCCGTCTAGTCCCAAGCTAAGCAGAGCTTGTGTTATGGGTATTAGACAACTGATAAACATACTTATATATTTCTAAATACATACATATTATAGATAAATTACACCCAGACACAGAACAAATGATTATGCTCATCACACAAAAACATTTGTCCTGGGTGGGAATCGACCCCACGACCTCCGGTATAGCAGTCAGGATCACTAACCACTAGACCAACAGGCCAGTCCAATTATTCCAATTATAATTAGTCCAATTATTTTCAATACGAAATATACGCCCGGCCACGTGGTGTGGTTGTGGTCGTGGTGTCGTTGTGCTACGTGTGAAGAAGCCCTAAAGATTACGGCACAGGCATAGATTGTCAGATTCGTTACTATTCTGTTTCCACGTAGCACAGTTCTGTGTGGGCACCTCTTCTTCTTTGTAACACAAAACACAACTGATAGAATTTGACTGGCCTGTTGGTCTAGTAGTTAGTGGCCCTGACTGCTAAGCCGGAGGTCCTGGGTTCGATTCCCAAACAGGACAAATGTTCGTTTGTTTGGGTGTAATTTATCTACACTTAATATTTTAAAGAGGAAAGATTTGTATTTTTGCATGTAACGAATAAACTCAAAAACTACTGTGCCGATTTCAAAAATTCTTACACCATTGGAAAGCTACAGCCCTTTTTTTTCCGATGGGAAAAATTATCCTATGACAACCCCCGCTCTTGGGCGGAGCGGGAGATAGTGTCAGACTCTTATTGACTAAAAAACCCATCCCGTTCCTTCAAGCCTTCATACCGGGGCTCGAGCGCCCTTTCGGATAACCCTGGCCCCAGTAGGCTTCGACCCGGCTGGGCCCCTGCTGTTGCTGACAACTCCTTGAGGCGCGCGGGAACAGCGCGCGCCGTCGACGACTTGGGCTTGGTCCGGACAGTTATCGGACGGTCGGACAGCGAGCTACCCATTGCTTACTGTCCAGCTTTGAGTAACATAGGCTATATTTATTGCCCGTGCAAAGCCGGGACGGGCCGCTAGTCTATGTATGTATTTAGAAATATGTAAGTATGTTTAGTTCAGTGTTTAGTACTCATTACACAAGTTCTGCGTAGCTTGGGACTAGACAGCATTGTGTGATAATTGTAAAAAAGGAAAATTCAAGCATCAAAAAAGGAACGTTAATAATAATATTATCAAATATTTACCTTTCCTAGGGCAAGATGACCGTTGTTCTGAACAATAATAGCGTTAAGCCTCTCCAAATAATTCGGAAATACGTTCTTGGCATAATCAGCGTATTTGGTCTCCTTTACAACCTCATTAGATTCATATTGTACCTCTGCAGCCTCTGAAAATATTAGGGAAATAATATTTAGTTAGTTTCGGATAAAACATGAATTCAAGGTTAAAAAATAACTTCCACAACTTGTACACATTTGTCAAAAAATTATAGACACAAAATCGCTTTCTGTATCGTGGATAAACTAGAACTTCCAAAACCAGCAAAAACGGAACCATTAGGCCTTTGCCACACTTGACGGAAATCCCGTCGCAGAAGATCGACAATTTTTTTTTTATGTGCCAAATATTTCATTGTGTGTTTTATGTGCCAAATAAACGTGTTTTCTTTCTTTCTTTCTTTCACAAATAGCGGGTACACTACGCGGAAGATCTGCCCTCCTAGCCAAGTTGCAACCGTTTATATTCTATTCTCTTATGCTGAACGCCTCGAGTTGGCCACGCCTCCGATTCTTTTGTTCAGATTAGGCGACTTGGTGTATCCGAGATGTAAGCTTCTCTGTGTCACTTATAGTCCTGTCTCTCAATTGTTGTTTTTTTAGGTGAGATACCATCTAATGACTTCTTCCGCTCTAGGGTAAAGCGAGAGGGCGTGTCAGACTTTTCCTGACCCACTCCTATGTTCCTTTGCCTAGTGTTCCAGGACTCCGGGCTTTCCCTTCGAAAGCGAACCCTTGGTCCCAGTACAAAAAAGCTAATAAATCATATTGTGAAGATAGAACTTACTCGCACGAAGGTCATTGACTAGATCCACGTTCTGGTCGATCTCCAGCGCATCCTCAGGAGTGTCTCCGACCAGCCCGTACTTGCGCCCGAGGTACCGGGAGATGGCCAGGCTCTGTGCGTACTGCTTGCCATCGATCTCCAAGATTGGCATCTGTCCAAAAAGGCACTCTGAAAATTAAAACATATCACTTGTTAACATCTTCACCTGATCGTCATCATCATCATTTCAACCGAAAGACGTCCACTGTTGGACATAGGCCTCCCCCAAGTATCGCCATAACGACCGGTACGTTTCGCATCCATCAACTTCCCGCGACATTTACCAGGTCATCGCTCCACCTCGTGGGAGGCCTTCCAACGCTGCGTCTTACGTACGTTTTACATACTTAGTTCATTTTATTTTTCATAAATATTTGAGCTTCCAATTTGTAAATGAAGCTACGGATATCTAATTATGCTTTCTTGTTTCTGTAAACGACTTATTTTTAAGTTTTTTTTCATTCACGTCAGCCGCATGAACCATGACCGCTGGCTTGCGGACAGTGAGCAATGGGTAGCTCGCTGTCCGGCCGTCCGGTAACTGTCCGGACCAAGCCCAAGTCGTTGACGGCGCGCACTGTTCCCGCGCGCCTCAAGGAGTTGTCAGCAACAGCCCAGCCCAGCCGGGTCGAAGCCTACTGGGGCCAGGGTTATCCGAAAGGGAACTCGAGTCCCGGTATGAAGGCTTGAAGGAATGGGGTGGGTTTTTTAGTCAGTAAGAGTCTGCCGCCGTCAAGGCCGCCCTAGAAAGAGCTGACGAGATGATCTAGACGCCTAATACGAGGATTTGTTCGAGACGGCGCGGGAGAAGAATGTCTGGAAGGACTTGGGCCAGCAGTGGGACAGTAACGGCTGGGGAAAAAAACTTGACCTTTTACAAGGTAGACCGATGACCTGGTAAGATTCGCGGGAGTACGATGGATGCGAGCCGCAGGACTGTTCTTTGTGGCGACGACGCCGACGCGACTTTCGGCTGACATGATAAATAATAATAATAATAATTCTTTATTATCATTATAATAATTCTTTATTATCATAATACACAAATAATAATCTTAGAAAATAATATACTAAAACATATTAAAAAACATAACTAATCTATACACTATTCTCTAGGTGACACACGAAGTGACGGCGTCGTGTTCCGCTGCGAGGTCGGTATCCTTCCACGAAATTGTCGATACGCGACACCCTTTGGCTAAAACTCTCCTTTGAGGAAGGTCTCCAAATGATGAGTCGGCACTCGCACCACAAACGACTTGAAATTTGTGTTATGGCGCGGCTCCAACTGCTCAACTCTCAAAGTCCAGTCCATGATCAAAAGACCATGATGATAGTGATGAAGCTTTACGTAACAAAACTACTTACTTGGTTTGAAGGCAGGCCATTCCTCACGAGTTATGCGGCGGTCCTCAAACTCCTGGCCTCCATACGCCATCAACAGGCGACTAGCCTCCCCCAGTCCCTTTCCGTCGAAGTAGAAGTACACGTAAGTCGTCATGTTTCTGGAGAAATTGTAATAATAAACATCAATCAAAACTCTGACTGAAGAAATAATTCGTGAGTAAAAAAGAAAATTGTAAACCAAAGTAAAATGTGATTGAAGCACTAAGTATCTCTCTCTCTCTTAGGTGCCTTTTCGGCCTCGCTCTGATAATATCTTTCTTTTTTTTTTTCATTGTGTATTTTTAGTTTGTATGATTGTGTGAGGCACGAACAAACGTTTTGTCTTTCTTTCTTTCATAAGCGACTAGGTTCTGCCAGTAGCTTGGTCGCTCACGTGAATGTAGTTAGGTTAGTTTAGGTTAGGTTAGGATAGGATGACAAACCACATTGTTCACATGAAAATGCTGATTTAAAACACGTTATATTTAAAAGTGAAACGTTTGCCATTCAAAGACTGATATTTTTTTTTGATTTCTAGAGTGAAATTAGTGATGTTGCAGAAAAAAACTCGTTAATTGTTCCCCGCCGCATCCAAGATTTATTATCAAACTCTGTCTATTTCATACCTTTATACTCGTACAAATTCATCCTAAATACTGTTGAAAAAATATAATAATAAGAATTATTAGTATTACATATTTAGATAAGATTTCATGTAGATAACATTTTGTTTGTACTTTAATGTTAAATTCTCAAAATTTGTTCTTGTTCTTGAAATCGTTAACCTATTGAATATGTATGAAGATTTTTATGTTAATTATGTATGAATGTTCCCATATTTAGATTACTTATATTCTTTATTATTGCGACTAAAGGACTATGTATCCAAGATGAAGAAAAAAAAATTGTGATTATCTGTGATAAAATAGGGGATGTACCTAGCGTAATGGCGGGAGTCAATCTTGGTTCGGCAGCCATTGAGGTAAGACGCATAATTTGTCTCTTGCATTATTATAGCGTTAAGAAAATAATTGTAACAACATAATTTTAAAAGAGTGGCCATGGAGTTTCTTGCACGTTCTTCTCCATGAGATCTACGCTTTGGAATATGCAACTAGAGTCTGTCTAAAAAGTCAGACGACTTGCGTGATTATTAGCGTAAAATGAAATCTGATGTAATCAACACTCTGGTTCAATAATCAAGTTTGGTTAAGAGATCTTGATCATTGTTTACTAATAGAAAGAACCTTATAAAAAGTATCAAATAAAATTAATTTTATTTTATTATAATATTTAATTTTTTAAATATTGAACAACATTCCTCAGTCGTTTGAATTTTTAGACAGACTATAGCACGTGCACTTTTCTGACTGACTAATTTCTAGACAATCCAAATGATTGAGTAGGTATTACATACCTATTATTTTATACAGAAGTGAGTAGTTTTATTACATTAACATGATAAATAATATACTTACAGATTTAGATATACATCAAAGTTGATACTAAATAAGTACTTACAAGAGTTTCAGGAGTTCCCAACTTAAGATAGGTATCGGGTTACGGAAACTCACAATACTAGTTGCCGTTAGCCGGCCGGTACAAATACTAAAGTAATTTGTTCGGCGAAAACCATTTCAAATGATAAGATACTCGTATTCGAGTATATTAAAAAACTATATCTACTTACCGATAAAATAGCTATCTACATTGAGTATGTGATATAAATTGTCATGTTGATAACTCAGGTATGTAGAGATAGAGAAACCCTAGGGGTCTCTATGTGTGTGGCGGAAAGTGTGAGGGAGTGGAAATCCTCACGTCCCGTCGATAGAGTTGCCTAACATTTTTTCACTAAGGCTGCGGGAACATTTGAAAGAGTTGTGGCACAAAATAGATAGGTACAGAAGACAATCTCATGTTTGTACTTCACTTTTTATACCTACGCTCGGTGGACGCACACTAATGAGCGTTTGAGCCGGAACTGTTCGACGAGTGATCCGAGATGCGACCGAGACATCGTGTCTGTGAGCGGTGTCTTTGTGTGCGTTGCTTTGTATGTAGATTGACTTCTGTACCTATCTATTTTGTGGTTGTGGCTTGAGAGACATGGCTCTGGAACACAAAAGGCAAATGAAGGACACAGTGGGTAATATTACGTATATACAATTGCAGTTGCATCATAATTTACGCAATGTTACGCAAGAAAGAATAAACCTTTCCCCATGTGCAAAAGCCAGGATCCACACCTGGGTTATAGTAATTAATAATATATTCACCCAATTTATCTTATCAGTGACCGATAAGATAATTTCTAAAGAAAACGCTAAGTTTTGGGAAAATGTGCGTTTAACAAGCGATACATTTACCATTGTGTATCACTTTTAGCCCTGCATTGGACGAAAACAATGGACTCTTCAAGCAACGCCTCCACAGACGACTATGAGCTAAGTGTTAACCGTCGCCAAATGTACAGAGTCGGCGCGAACGCTCCGGTAACAGTCTCAGCGCTCGAGGTTGTTGGACGGAACTTCTTCGCGGAAATTTCAGAGCCTCTCAACCCGAACAAGGTCAGCAGACGACTCGGCCAGACATCCGACCACAGCGTGGCAACAGAACAGCATCGCTCCCTCCGTGACACAACCTGCAATCACAAAAGCTGAATCGATTGGGCTTTGTGAGAACAGTATTCGTAAAGCAGTATTCATCAAGCAAGCGTTCACAAACATTATATCGCATCGGAATGTCAATTTCAAGGCATTTGTGGTGCGAGTACGAACTGTTTTCTGCACCTTGCTATGGAAGAAGACTTTTGGCCACATGGCGTGGTGTTCCGTCGCTTCCGCGGACAAATACCACAGGACACAGACAAAATAGTGCGAAGTGGTGTTAGGGAGCATTCAAGTATTACGTAACACAATTTGGGGGGAGGGGGGGTCTTATAAAACGTTACGGTGCGTTACAAGGGCGGGAGGGGGAGTATTTAAACAACGCGTTACGTAACATTTTTTTTTATTTTAATAAAAATTTAGACAATTAGAATCTTCCAAATCAGCAACCCTTTTCGTTTATGTTTTACAAGGAAACCCTCAATAGTATTGTACGTTACTTTTATTTTTGTTTCCTAAGTTGGCAAACCTTTCGTTAACATAATTGTGACTTTAATGGTTACTTAAATGTTACGTAACGTTTAGGGAGGGGAAGGGAGGGGTACAGAAAAACGTTACAGTGCGTTACATGGGGGGGAGGGAGGGCCTAAAATCCTCAAAAATTGCGTTACGTAATACTTGAACGCTCCCTTACTAACGTAGTTTTAAATCATGTTTACTAATAAAATTATTTAATACAATGTATGTTAGTCTAGGTAATTATGATATGGGTACATGTTGCCTGAAATAAATTGAATGAATTGATTGATTGATTATATACGTCGCGGCCAGGAATTATTTTTAGAGAAGACCGCGACTCACAGTGTGTAGCCAATCGGTCAACTACTACGCCAACCATGTTAATTAAACTGAAATAATAAATTATTCTCGAACTAATACGCTGTTTGTTACACTCGCACACCACACACGGTTAGTGTGCCCTAGACAGGTTTAGGACACACTGCCCTAAGTCTTAGCCTTGTGTATTACGCACAGTTCATGCGAGCGCTCTGTAGCACGATTCACGTAATGAAAACCGTAACGATATCGTAGCGATTTAGTCGTTAAAGACCACTTCCATATTCACATCCATCAATCGAGTTTGAACGACACCAATTTTAAAGTCGTTTGAAATTCGTCGATTTAAAAAAAAAGTATTAATGTAACTGAAAATAAGTCGATAGATCGTGAATACCGCTTTTGGATAGGACTTCGATCGAACGACTATAAAACTTCGACAACATTTGGCTTGTTTGATTTTACGTGAATCAGGCTACTGATAACAGTCTCCAGCAGTCGGTGTTACTTGCACAAAGCTTCGTCGGTTCAACCCGAACGTCATTATCACACTTTCATCGTCGCAGTAGCGCCACTGCGCCACACGCGCGCTCCGTCCCTACAGCGAGACGTAGCGTCGCCTGATAACTATGCGAAGCAACAAAACCATGTCATCGGTGTCTGCGGTACCTAGACTTGTAGAGCTACACTTGATACACACCTGGGTTATAGTAATTAATAATATATTATCTTATCAGTGACCGATAAGATAAACGTGCGACACATTTACCATTGTGTATCACTTTTATTCCTACATTCGACGAACACAATGAACACTTCAAGCAACGCCTCCACAGACGACTATGAGCTAAGTGTTAACCGTCGCCGAGTGTACAGAGTCGGCGCGAACGCTCCGGTAACAGTCTCAGCGCTCGAGGTTGTTGGACGGAACTTCTTCGCGGAAATTTCAGAGTCGCTCAACCCGAACAAGGTCAGCAGACGACACGGCCAGACATCCGACCACAACATGGCAACAGAACAGCATCGCTCCCACCGTGAAAGTTGAATCGATTGGGCTTTGTGAGAACAGTACTCGTAAAGCAGTATTCATCAAGCAAGCGTTCACAAACATTATATCGCGCAAATAGGTGTAGAAATACTTATTCTGTGTGAGAATCTAACCCGCGACTCACAGTGTGTAGTCAATCGCGAACTACGTCAACCATGCCGAATTGAACAGAAATAATACATTATTCTTTATCTAATAAGCTGTTTGTTTATTTACTAATATACCTCAACAATCCAGCAAAGAACACTCGCACACCACACACGGTTAGTGTGCCCTGACAGAGTGACCTAAGTCTTAGCCTTGTGTATTACGCACAGTTTATGCGAGCGCTCTGATAACAGTGTCCAGCAGTCGATGTTACTTGCACGAAGTTGCGTCGTTCAACCCGAACGTCATTATCACACTTTCATCGTCGCAGTAGCGCCACTGCGCCACACGCGCGCTCCGTCCCTACAGCGAGACGTAGCGTCGCCTGATAACTATGCGAAGCAACAAAACCATGTCATCGGTGTCTGCGGTACCTAGACTTGTAGAACTACACTTGATACACGCCATACGAAGACACGCGACGTCGTCTACGTACAAATCAGCCGTGCTACACGTGTGCGTCGGTCTAATGTAGTTCTAGCTTTAGTCCCGGTTTGAAATGGTGGCTATTCAATAAAGCTGAAGCAAACACACCCCTACTCTTGCCCCTTCCACTCCTCCCATTGTCATAAAAACAATACTAAACCACCATCAGTGAAGGGGTGACCACATGGTAATCCAACGTCCCATTCCCAACCAAGGTGACCTTGCTAGTTGAAATCCGTGTAGAAAGCAGTTGTAATCCATGACCTTCAACGCCTTTGGCTGGGAGGCGCGTTTTCTTATTCGAGAAAAATGTTTCAGTTGCAGTTGCTTGTTATATATTACGCAATGTTACGCAAGAAAGAACAACCCTTTCCCCCTGTGCAAAAGCCAGGATTATAGTTATTAATAATATATTCACCCAATTTATCTTATCAGTGACCGATAAGATTGACGTCAAATTAGAAGACGCTAAGTTTTGGGAAAATGTGCGTTTAACAAGCGATACATTTACCATTGTGTATCACTTTTATTCCTGCATTCGACGAATACAATGAACACTTCAAGCAACGCCTCCACAGACGACTATGAGCTAAGTGTTAACCGTCGCCGAGTGTACAGAGTCGGCGCGAACGCTCCGGTAACAGTCTCAGCGCTCGAGGTTGTTGGACGGAACTTCTTCGCGGAAATTTCAGAGCCGCTCAACCCGAACAAGGTCAGCAGACGACACGGCCAGACATCCGACCACAACATGGCAACAGAACAGCAACGCTCCCTCCGTGAAAGTTGAATCGATTGGGCTTTGTGAGAACAGTACTCGTAAAGCAGTATTCATCAAGCAAGCGTTCGCAAACATTATATCGCGCAAATAGGTGTAGAAATACTTATTCTGTGTGAGAATCTAACCCGCGACTCACAGTGTGTAGTCAATCGCGAACTACGTCAAACCATGCCGAATTGAACAGAAATAATAAATTATTCTTTATCTAATATGTTGTTTATTTATTTACTAATATACCTCGACAATCCAGCAAAGAACATTCACACACCACACACGGTTAGCTTGCCCTAGACAGGGATTTAGGACACACTGACGTAAATCTTAGCTTTGTGTATTACGCAATTCAAGCGAGCGCTCTGCTAACAGTCTCCAGCAGTCGGTGTTTCTTGCACGAAGCTTCGTCGTTCAACCCGAATGTCATTATCACAATTTCATCGTCGCAGTAGCGCCACACGCGCGCTCCATCCCTACAGCGAGACGTAGCGTCGCCTGATAACTGTGTGGCACAACAAAACGATGTCATCGGTGTCTGCGGTACCTAGACTTGTAGAGCTACACTTGACGCCAAACGACGACACGCTACGTCGTCTACGTACAAATCAACCGTGCTACACGTCTGCGTAAGCTTTACTCCCGGTTTGTAGTGGTGGCTATTCAGTATTTAAAAAAAAATATATCAACAACAAGAGTTGTTACTTTTCTTGATGTAAAGCTATGACTGAGTGTCAAGGCTAATCACAGAAGCGAAACCACGTTTATATGACGTCACGTGACTGTACTTTTTTTTCATATTTGTCAAGTGCAAGACTTTTTCTGATGAATCATGATAATAAAAAAATATTATTCTCAATAATTACGCCTTCGATCAGTCTGATATAATGTGAATCCTGACGGTTGTGATGACGCGAAAAATTTTGTATCAATTAATGACTTAAATTGCTTTTTATCGGATGTTTTGTATAGCAGGTAGCGACTGGCGATCTATCAGTGCTTGTGATCCCACTGTCGATCGAGGACACCTCTATCTATAGTTGAAAGTGTGGATTACATAGAAACAAACAAATAAATCGTAAGTATATTTATAGTATATTACCAGTAGTGTGAAACATGATTATCATTTTGTGCTACTTTATTTAATTAAATTAATTCAAAGAAATTAATAAGTTTCATCTTTTATCAAATAAATATCGTCTTCTTTATTGATGATACGAAGACACAATTTCAAAGTTTTTGTCATCGACCGTATTTATTGCCATTTCCTTAGGTACCTCTTCTTTTTGGTATATTAAATATCTAAACAGTAACATTCTTCCTGTAAACAAACCAATTTACTTTATTACGTTGTGAAACATATCATCATTAAAAACGGGGTAAAAAAATCAATTGTCCAACTAACCAGGGCCCCAAGTCTGCTTTTACAATAGTGTCAGAATGGTATATCATTGATTTTATAATTGTTGATTTTGAGTAAGTTTGGTAATCTACTAAATAATGGCGTCATTATGACTTTCCAATGATCAACCACTGACACTCCATTGAAAGAAGTGGGATGGAATGGTAATCTCGTACATATTTACAAATGAATGTCTTACGTATGCAGTAATCTGCAAAAATTTTGACAGTTCCTTTGATGAGTGACCTACCTAGGATATATAAAAAATCTTTGGACCTACCATTAGAACGTCATTGTGCAGTCATTGCTTTTAATAAGCTCGATATTGTCATTTTACTGCAACTCTATTACGAAACCATTGACCGATCAATGATCGATCTTTATGAATTAACAGATTAGGAACTTTTAGCAAAATGACAATGGGATCGTGTTGGAATGACGAATTTATAAAAATAGCAGACTTGGGCCCATGGGAATTAACACAACACATACACTTTTGAAACACAAAGTTGTACAATTTAGTATATTCCATTTGTGCGCATTGTCATTATTGCCCAGTCACCTCGCCTGGCTTTCAGTATCACCTGTCCTGGGCTGCATATTACAATAATAAATCTTTGGCTGCTCTAGCCTGATAGCCCATACCCATATTGGTTTACTAGTGATAAGCATAATAGTAGTTTATGTGACTAGGGGATAAAGCAGTGCCTTTAAGTCGCGGGCGGCATGTTGAATTCCGAACGAAACGAAGGTTGCTGATTTTAATCCCGAACGATAGTGAGGGATTTATAAAATTAACTCCCGAGCATTGCGAGGGAGTTAATAAAGAAACCTGAGTGAAGTGAGGAATTTAAGCCGCCCAAGACAAAGACAGCTTTATCCCCGTGTTGCATACTCTACTTTTTACACCATCTATGAGATAATTAAAAGACAATTTGGTCGACCAAATCATATATTAGAGAAATATAAATATTATATTTACAAGTTCATCAAACAAACAAAATTCACTACTCCAAGATTCTATACTTTCAAATTTCTATAATGCTCCCGTCAGTAAGCAGGCTTTATTCTATTTTCTTTTTTTGTTAGTGGCCAGTTTGAATTTCGAGTCGACTTGTGCGATGCACGTACATTTTAATTCACAATGTTGACGATGTTTGGTGTTCCATATTCAAATCTCATTATTCCCTAGGGATCGGCCATACTGCATTATCTCCCTAGGGATAGAATGACTTGCTTTAAGTGAGGTTTGTATGACGTATAAAACGACATTATCGAGCAGGTGGTGTAAAATAGTAGTTTATGTGACTAGGGGATAAAGCAGTGTCTTTAAGTCGAGGGCGGCATGTTGAATTCCGAACGAAACGAAGGTTGCTGATTTAATCCCGAACGATAGTGAGGGATTTATAAAATTAACTCCCAAGCATTGCGAGGGAGTTAATAAAGAAACCTGAGTGAAGTGAGGAATTTAAGCCGCCCGAGACAAAGACAGCTTTATCCCCGTGTTGCATACTCTACTTTTTACACCATCTGTGAGATAATTAAAAGACAATTTGGTCGACCAAATCATATATTAGAGAAATATAAGTATTATATTTACAAGTTCATCAAACAAACAAAATTCATTACTCCAAGATTCTATAGTTTCAATTTTCTATAGAGCTCCCGTGTCGTCAGTACGCACGGGATTTCTATTTTCTTTTTTTTTGTTAGTGGCCAGTTTGAATCATAGTGATTACATACTCTTTGGTTTGAATTTCGAGTCAACTTGTTCGATGCGCCTACATTTTAATTCACAATGTTGACGATTCTTGATGCTCCAAATTCAAATCTCATTATTCCCTAGGGATCGGCCATACTGCATTATCTCCCTAGGCATATAATGACTTGCTTTAAGTAAGGTTTGTATGACGTGTAAAACGACATTATCGAGCAGGTGGTGTAAAAAATATATTGTCATAACGAAATTCAGCATAATGATCATTAGGCATAAATGTTTTGCCATAATGCTTGTTGCCATAAATACTGCTACTTCGCACTTCTCAATCCCTTCCTTCTTAGTTTATCTAAGACATTACTGACTCCCCGTGCTTCGCAAAGCACGTAAAGCCGATAAAAACCTAACCTAACCTAACCTTTGCATTATGCCAAAGTATTATTATGCTAATAAAAGTTATGCGAAAACGTTATGCCAAAAGTAAGCCTTAAAATTTTATGCCAACAGGAGTATTACCTAAATATTCAGCTATTATTAGTCAAAGTCAAAGCCATTTATTTGCATATATAATATCTTCGACTACTTATCTCTTCTAGCACCATGTCAAAATCGAAGCCAGTGTTCTACTATTTCAAGTCGAAGGCTCTGGGTGAGCAGTCCCGTCTCCTCATGGTGTATGGGGGCATCGATTTTGAGGACCACCGTATTGACTACTATACCGAGTGGGCGGACTTCAAGTCTAGTGAGTACTCCTATTATATCGTCATCATCACTAATTTAAGGGAGAGACGCAGTCATAAATTCAATATTAAGGATACATTTCCCAAGTAACAAAGTTCTCCTGTAGCGCACAGTTTATAGGCCCACAGCACTAGTAGCTCTCTCTTAGTGGTTCCAGGTTTACTACCAAGCTTATAACAGGTTACACGGAGTTCGTTTGGGTTTATAGTACACCTGTTCTCATAAGTTGACTTATAATCGTGTATAGAACGAAATTATACGCAGTAAAGGCTAAGATAGCCTATAAAACTGTTGCGTAAGTGTAAATACACTTGAGAAAACTTGGTCCAGTAAGTTACACTTATAATCGCCTAGAAGAAGTAATTATAAATCCACTATGAGTGTATACGCCAGTAATAGTAATTTATAGAAATAAATGCACTTAGAACCACTTGCATTTGTTACCTTATAGGGGTTTATAAGTCAACTTTATGTGCTAATTTTAAGTGAATCAGTTTTACAGTGGTTTCTTCTAAGAGTAAGTGTACTTGGTATTATTGTGAACTCTCGAATCCTGTTATAGTCATAATTTCTATATAAAGGTTTCTTATAAAACTATTAGTATATAAAAATATCTTCGTGAAGTCCGTTTAAGCTTTTAATATTTATCGCATCTTCACGGCCATTTTGTTACAATATGGCGTTACCTTAGGACTAATATTATTGAGATGTAAAACACAATATAGGTACTTCACCGAAAATATTTCTGCGTTAGCCGTGCTAACATATATGCACATATAATATTACGTGCGAAATACTTATTAATACATTTTTATATAAAATAGATTAACTTATTTTTTAATTTTTATTTTTCTCCACAATACATAACATACAACAAAAAGTTATAAATGTTTGAAGTAGTTAGTAATGGAAGCGCGGAGTACGTTACACGCCTGCCTGGTTCTATTAAATACTCATAGTGAGCTTCGCGGGAGCAGATAGTTCTGCGTAGTCCAACTGTAAGTGTATTATTGGTCTAAGTGGTGCTCGTCAAGTCTACTATGAGTGTTTTATTGGCAAGAGTACGCGTATAAAATGGGCCCTTTTCCGTGGTTATAAACTTTTACTAGCCTGTTATAGTCCTAGCTCCGGAACCACTACAAGACCACATTACATTACCTGGGATAACTCAATATTAGGGATCAATACTAAAGATGTATCATACGCAAATATGTATATTTAATTGTTATAAACTAGTGCGTCACTGCGAAATACATCGAAATTTTCGTGTTTTCATATCTAATGTAAGATAAGATATTAAGCTAAACATAGTTATATCTCGATCAGTACCTTGAGCACTGGTGATAAAATTCATTAGTGCTCAAGGTACTGATTAAATGGCACATGAGGAATATACGGGTTAAAAAATAATTAATTTCCTAATTAAGGGCTGAATTTTAGTCGTTGTACCTATAATAGAAACTAAGAAATAAAAGAAAATACATATACATTACCACTAAAATCAAATATGCCACAAAAATAAAAAAAGGTTTTCTTAATTTTCCTCTCATAAAACCTTAGACATTCACGACACACGGCACGCACTGTTCCCCCGCACATCAAGGAGTTGTCAGCAACCATAGGGGCGCAGCTGGGTCTAAGTCTACTGGGGATAGGGTCTGTTTCCGAAATCGAGGTTCGATCCTGGTTTGAAAGCCCTCTACGGAGCGCCGTCGCTGCAAAAGCGACCGGCGGCCATTCTGAACGCCTGCCAGAGGGTCATGGCAATTCGGATGGTGCGATTTCCCGCGAAGCGGCGAGCCTTCTGGCTGGCCTACCACCGTGGGATCTGGAGGCAACAGTCCTTGCACACATGCGCGTGGAGATGCAACGCCGGGGTGAAAGTCCTCTGCCGCGACAGGTCACGGCATGGCGGACAGAGCTCCGGCGGGATCTCATGGTGGAATGGCGTCAGCGACTATCGCAACCCCGTCATGGGCACGCCACAATTATGGCGATAAGTCCCCTCTTTGAGGCGTGGCTGGAAAGACCTCACGGTGTCCTTACCTTCCGCATGACACAGGTCCTCACCGGAAATGGCAAGTTCGGGAGGTTCCTGTTCCGAATTAAAGCAGAAGTGACGCCCGGGTGTCGCCACTGTGCGGAACGCCCGGAGGACACGGTGGAGCACACAATCGCGGTGTGCCCTGCTTGGGCGGAGCATCGCCGTGCCCTCGTGGGGGTGATCGGCGGCGGAGACCTCTCGCGCCGGGCCTTGGTGGAGGCCATGGTCCGGAGCGAGGAGGAGTGGCAGGCGGTCGCCGACTTCTGCGAAGCAGTAATGCTCGCTAAGGAGGAGGCCGACCGCATCAGGCAACGGCGCTCTCGCCGCCGCCGGGATTCCGATCCCGATTTCCAGCCACCGTAGGCGCGGGCTTGCGGACAGTGAGCAATGGATAGCTCGCTGTCCGGCCGTCCGGTAACTGTCCGGACCAAGCCTAAGTCGTCGACGGCGCGCGCTGTTCCCGCGCGTCTCAAGGAGTTGTCAGCAACAGCAGGGGCCCAGCCGGGTCGAAGCCTACTGGGGTCAGGGTTATCCGAAAGGCCCTCGAGCCCCGGTATGAAGGCTTAAAGGAACGGGATGGGTTTTTTAGTCAGTAAGAGTCTGACACTATCTCCCGCTCCGCCCAAGAGCGGGGGTTGTCATAAGATGATTTTACCCATCGAAAAAAAAATAATCCTGGTATGAAAAGCGAGAAGGAACGGGGTGGGTTTTTTAATCAGTAATAGTCTGACATTATCTCCCGCTCCGCCCAAGGGCGGGGGATGTCATTTGGATGATGTTTACCCACAAAAAAGAAAAGACATTCACGACACACATCAATAAGATATACATATATAGGTAGTAAGATAAGCGTCACATCCGCGCGAAACGGCCAGCGCTCAGTATAATGCTGGGGCTCGTGTACAACACAGGGCCACAGCGCTCATGAAGATGTTAACAAGCGATGTGTTATAACTTTCAGAGACCAAGTTCGGATTCATGCCGATGCTGGAGATCGACGGCAAGCAGTACGCGCAGAGCCTGGCCATCTCCCGGTACCTCGCCCGCAGAGTCGGCCTGACCGGAGACACCCTCGAGGAAGCCCTGGAGATCGACCAGAACATAGACCTATTCACCGAATTTAGGCTAAGTAAGATTTAGTTTCTTATTCGTGTCATGCATACTGGCACAGCACTTCATGCAAATTTTGTAGGCCCAATGTTTTCCGATTCTACAGCATCATTAGTTCGTATCTTTCATTTTCCTGATTTCACACAATGTCAAAATGCGACTAGATTGGAAAGGCTAATAATAAACCGATGACTAGAATCTATATAAAAATGTGGAAGAGTTTTTTGACGCCATATTTTAGTTTGATTTTAGTTAGTTGTAATTAGCGTAGGGTTTTATTATTATTATTTTTTTAATTTACTGTAATTATAGTTTTTAGTTGTGTATGTAATAAGTTAAATTGATTTAAATGTAAAATTAAATGTCAAAATATAAAAATCAAAAACATGACACAAATCTATGAAGCTATAGAAATATTTAGTGCCAATGTATTTTCGGAAACTCAAATTTCTTTTATAGCTTTGTTTAAAAAAATCCTAACTTACACGAGAGCTGGCTTTTACTTCGGACAAAGGATAAGCATTGCCATTCAGCGTGGCAATGCCGCCAGTCTTTTGGGTACATAAAAAAAAATAGTCGACAGCGATGCGGAGGAGTTTTTCGACGTCGCGTCGTACTTAAGATTGCTTTTTTTTAGTTCTTTAGGGCTTTTATTTTCATTTTGTAAGTTAGTTTTAATCAGGTGTCCCTATATCTAGTTTTAATTAGTTAAGTGTTTTTCTTTTCTTATTCTATCTATCCTTACTAATATTATAAAAGCTAGTGAGTTTGTTTGTTTGTTAGTTACGGCTTCACGCCTAAATGGCAAAACCGATTTTGATGAATTTTGATAGAGATAGTTGGGACCCTGCAGACGGACATAGGCTATTTTTTTTTAAAGTGAGAAATGGAGGAGAAAGAGGCGGGCGAAGCCGCGGATAAAAGCTAGTATTAAAATAAATCTGTATGGACTTAAAAAAAATACCTTTGTTTTTACAGAAGCTTCAGACATATTTTACGAGACCGATGAAGCTGTGAAGGAAAAAAAGTATGCTGATGCTGTCAAGAACGTGTTCCCAGATTACTTGGAGAAGCTCAGTAACATCATCAATGAGAACAACGGACACCTCGCCCTTGGAAAGGTAAACGCTTGTTTCTTCAATAATATAGCGGAGACGCATGCATAAAACGGGACCCTATTATTAAGGCTCCGCTATTCGTCTGTCCTGCCGTCTGTCTGTCTGTCTGTCCATCTGTTACCAGAAAAAAACAACTATGGGCCACCGTTTCATCCCCTTAGAGAGTGAATTTTGAATAATCCTCTCTTAGTGCTCGTCGTTAATATGACCGGCAACGATCGGCGGTGATGATAGAGTAGGCTTTACAACCTATACTGCAGTGGTCTCATTATCTGATTCACTATCACTTTTAACAGAAATATTTTTCGTTAAGTTATTCGTTCATTTAATAAGCGGTTTGTTAATCAGGTTTTTGGGGCCCCCGAGATTGAGGGCCCCGGGGCGCTGCCCCGCCTAGTCCCTTAGTAGCTATGCCACTGCCTCTAAGTCATAAAAGGAAATCCTGTGTAAAATTTCAGAGTTTCGGCTGTGCGTTGGTATGGTCAGTCAGCCAGTCAGTTTCTCCTTCTATATTAAGTAGGTATATATATAGCTATATATTACCTATAGATTAAATTCATTCCTTTTGCGGCCCAAAATTCTGATCCACACAAGGAAGTAGTCGTTAACATTCATTCTGTTATTTTGGATCACTTTGTTGTCCGTCTGTCTGTCTGTCTGTGACTCTTTATCTCGGGAACGCGTGGAGGTGTTGAATTGAAATTAAAACCATATACTTAAGTCTGCGGTCCCCTGAAGTCAAAAAATCAAACTGCTAAGTTAATAAAACGGATATTTCGATACTCTCAAAGGAATCAAAATTCATAGGGTACTTCCCTTTTAAGGGTCACAGCACACATATCAACTCAGGAGCTGATCGTCACCGCCACGCCTTTTCCCTTGGCGTCAAACAGTCGTCCACGTTACTTAATTACGTAACGTAAGCGGATCAGAAGCTCCGGCACGTCGACTCGGCTACACCTAGGCGACGCCGGGCTTACGGCTTGCCGACCGCCGGTTGACAGCTAGCTAGGCATTAGTTCAATCATTTTGAATCCAACTTCTTCTATGAGTTTCGCCCTATTCATCGTTATTTTTTGTTGAAATCGAACCTAAGAATTTCATCAAACTCGCGCGCAACACGACTGGAAACTTTCTTGTGAATGACAGCCAATGAAACCATGTTCGGCAACGCAGATCGCGGGAGGGTGGACGAAGAGACGTAAGCTAGCGTACGGAGAGCCGTAAGCGCGGGAAATGCAAGTCGACCGCGCACCGCACCGCGGTTCGTGAGCTTGTCCGAGGCGAGGCGATTACATTACGATTCCGATTAGTGCGCGTTGCAGTAGGGAGTTTCATACTAAACGGCTCGAGTTGATACGATGACGATCCCTTTCCGAGTTGATATGTGTGCTACGACCCTGACCCAGAATCCTGAAATTTGGAACAAAGCATGGTCTTAGATGTAAGAATAGTTTTGTTGTATGTCACAAAAAAAACCTTTTTAGATTTGATTCGGAACAATATTTGAGACTCCATTCGGAAATTGAACTATTTACGTACTAGGTAAGTTTGTACTTTGTACGGGACCCTCAGTGCGCGAGTCCGACTCGCACTTACCCAGTTTTTGCATAATTATACTAGTATGTATTCACTCTCAATGCTTAAGGCCCATGCGCCCGAAAAGTGCCATAAAACAGTGACTTTCTGAAGCCTACTCCTCGGTAACGGCTAGGTTTATAGGTTTGAAAAAATATATGTTTATTATTAATTCATGAACAATATTATCGACATTTGATTTTTGCGTGCTATTATTAATACTTTTGTCTAAAAAAAATATTTAGCAATTTCGCAACTTTTCGCAACTTTTTTCCTACTCCTTCGAAACGGCTTGGATTTTTAGAAACATTTTTACACATAAAAATTATTGGTGGTTAAAAAAAATATCCGCCTGTTTGCTTTAAAAAAAAAAACACGGTTGACCGTGACAAAATAGGAATGATAAAAGCCCTTGTTGTAATAAGTTAATAAACTGGGCAAGTGCGAGTCGGACTCGCGCACTGAGGGTCCCGTGCAAACTACAACTCCCGAATGGATTCTAGATTTTTTTTCCGAATTGGAATTTTTTTTGTGGCGTATGTTACAACAAATTTACTGTTTTCAGATTTATTCCTATACATGTGCTATAAGACCTTGCTTTTTGCCAAATATTAGGATTCTAGGTCAACGAGAAGTACCCTATGAATTTCGACTTTTGAGAGTATCAAAATATACGTTTTTTTGCGACATAAATGGCCGTGACTTTTTTATTCGTTAACTTAGATATGTTTGATTTTTTCACAGCTTGTAGGGACCGCAGACCTGAGTATATGGTTTTAATTTCAACTCGATACCTCCGTGCGCTCTCGAGATAGAGGGCCTTGACCCACAGACAGACAGACATACGGACAGACGGACAGACGGACAACAAAGTGATCCTATAAGGGTTCCGTTTTTTCCTTTTGAGGTATGGGACCCTAAAAAAACACGAGGGTGATAAACATGGCATGTTGAACCTAGTCGTAGTGCGATAAGAGTCAGTTTTCGAGTAAGTATATTGAAAAAATATTCTCTTTACAGTTGACCTGGGCAGATTTCGTCTTAACGGGTACGTTCCTGTATCTCAAAATGATTACACAGATTCCAGACCTGGAGAAGAAATATCCTGCCTTCCAGAGCGTTCTTGACAATGTGTACAGCATCCCTCAGATCAAGGCCTATGTTGAAAAAGCCCCTGTAACCGCCTATTAACATTGATGTTTTGTAAATTAGTATTTAATTTTAGTTGCATTTTGTATACAGGGCGATTCTAACCCTCTCCGCAAACTTTTAAGGGCTTGCTTAGTAGACGAAACTGAACAACCTTCCACAAGTTTTTTTTTCAAGTAAGTAACCAAAAACCTGTCCATACAAAATTATAAACTTAGGCTATTAAATGTACCGGTTGGCACACTTCTGTTACTGAGATTGGTGGATAAGGGATAGTGAAAGATTGAAAGTTTCTTCACTGATGTTTATTTTCTGCAACCGTACCGAAAATTATTACAGTAGTCAAAGGCGCGCTTGCGCTTGCTCGCTTGAAGGTTTACAAATTAGTGTGACTCGTTTCAAGTTCATAATTTTGTATGGAGAGGCCTTAGGATTTTTTTTCGTTTCCTGAAAAAACCTGTCTCCTACACTCTGTATATAACATATTGACTGCATGCGTTTATTTATTAGTATTTAATAATCAAGATATTATTTTTGTTAGGTACTATAGTTTTTAAACGGTTTTTAGAGTAGGTAGGTCAAAATAAATGTTTTTTAATTTACATCTATGTATTTGTATTTTTTTCTATCCCGTATACTTTTAGGAAGTAGTCGTTTGCATGATGCAACTCAGTATTTCTACCACGAACTGTTAAGGCTTATAGTCCCTTAAACCATCTGGCCAAAATTATGTGGACGCACCTCTCGCACCAGCCTAGGCGGCAGTACGCAAATCTGTGCGTGCATTTATTTGCGGCCAACAGCGCCCGGAAAGCGCGCGGCTGACCTTTAAATCCATTTTCTTTGCGAAATATTGATTGATTAACATATGCAATTTCACTTTGAAGAATATTTAACCACCCGTTTTTATGTGTAAAAATGTTTCTAAAGATCCAAGCCGTTTCGAAGGAGTAGGGAAAAGTTGCGAAATTGCTAAATATTTTTTTTTAGACAAAAGTATTACTAGCACGAAAAAATCAAATATTGATAATGTTGTTCATGAATCTATAATAAACATCTATTTTTTACTGGCCGTTACCGAGGAGTAGGCTTCAGAAAGTCACTGTTGGCACTTTTCGGGCGCTTGGGGCTTAAAGCGATCCATTTGACGACCTAAACTGAATTGTTAAAAGGATGGAGCTACATAGGGTGTAAGTATCCATCCCTCTTTCTTACTCGCACGACTGACATTTTAACGTCATGGTAAGTCCTCAGATATAGTCGGTCACATTAAACTCCTGCTAGCAATCTCTGCTATTAAAAACATAGAATAGGTACTTACCATAGGTATACACACTTTATTAATTTGATTATGTAAAGTCAAATCTAGCCCTGTCTAACTGATGGGAAAGCGTTCCCAACCACTAGTCCCGGTTCTAAGTCGCTATATTCCGATTTCCAAGAAAACCATCCAGGTCATCCCGCCCGACTTCTCTTTCCATACTCACTTACTACTACTTACTTACTTACTTTCGTTACTTTATAGATTACTAGCGGCCCGTTCCAGCTTCGCACGGGCAATAAATATAGCCTATGTTACTCAGGGTGAATGTAGCTTTCCAATGGTGTAAGAATTTTTGAAATCGGTACAGTCGTTTTTGAGTTTATTCGTTACATACAAAAATACAAATCTTTCCTCTTTATAATATTAATAAATCAAATCAAATCAAATCAAAATCGTTTATTTCAAATAGACCAGCAGGCACTTTTGAATAGTCAAATGTAGGTCAGTCCAAGAAAAGTGAAGCTAAATTGCACGTTCCAAAGAGTAGGTCTCTATGGAGAAGAACGTGCAAGAAACTCCATGGACACTCTTTTAAATCATATTATGTGTTACATATAATGCTTGGTTACAAATTTTCATGTTGCTTCTATTGTGAAAGCACAATGTAGATAGTAAAATAAAAATTAAAAATAATAATAATTAAAAGATACAAACTGAATTAAGCCACTGGCAGCTAAGAGATGACCAGTCTCAACTGACGGCACCCGTTCACGAGCATGACGCGTGCATCAGCCCCACTCAGCTCAACCATTTTTAAGGGAACCGAATGACCCAATAACACGTGCCACCAACAGTGAGACATTAGAGTGAGCATGACAAACTCTCAACTGCCATGCTCAAATGTCAAAAAAAAAAAAAAAGATGTAACCTAATAAAAATGCTCCATGGTACTTCACATTTACAAATTGGAAAAAAAAGTGCTGCTACATTTAACAATGCTATGGTTTCGAAAAAACAAAAGTGTTTTCAAATTACAAAAATAATAATAAAAATAATGGTTTCCAAACTAATCAATCTAATCAAACTAATCAATACACCCAAGTGGTAGTGGAGCTGGACCAGCATTGAGCCAAGCATTTTTATCTTGAATATAATCCTCCAACTTATAATATGCCTGCCTGCATAGTGTGCGTTTAATACAAGATTTAAATTTCGTTTCATTAAGTTCTAATATTTGGGGAGGTATTTTATTATAGCATTTTAAACAGTACCCCATGAAAGAAGAGGCCACTTTAGCCAATCTGAAGCCTGGTTGAACTAATTGGTCCCTATGTCTTGTAACATAGTTATGTCTATCGCCTCTTTTGCTAAAAAGATGAAGATTTTTTCTAACGTACATGATGTATTTGTAATAGACTAAGGTCAGTATTAGTGAAGTTCTATCAATTGAACAATGTCGTGAATAGACGCACGTTATTAATGGTCTACTATGCATTAGCTGACTCAATACTCAGTTACGGGCTTGTTGTGTATGGAAGAACATTTAAAACATATTTACAAGAGATCAAAAATATCCAGATAAGACTGATTAAGTTCCTAGTTAGCAAGCAGGTTAAGAATGAGTGCAGGAGAGATTATGACAAATTATTCTCAGTTTGTAAAATCTTGCCTGTAGATATGAAGGTTGACTACTTGTTGGGTTTGGAACATTATTATAATGATTTGTACAAAATTACTGTAAAGAATAAATTTAATACAAGGAGCGTAAGAGAAAAAAAACTTATTCAGCCAAAAGTAACAAATTACTATGGAAAAAGAACGACCAAATATTTAGTGCCACGGGTTTTTAATAAAATAAGCTGCCTCAGAAATAACCACAAACTAAGTAAAGGCGTCATAAAGTCGAGACTAAGGAATTTGTTACTCGAGAGCGGCGGCACTGCATCGGGTGTTTTGGTTGGAGACTCATTGCGTACTACATAGGCAATGAGTTTCGAGCTAAAATGACCCGCCAGGTCTGCTACTGTCGAGAAATAAACTCTTCGAGAAAAAAAAATAAAAATAAATAAAGGCAATTTTGTTAAAAAGTAAAATTTTGTTAAAGGATTAAGCATGTAATATTTATTGTACACATACTGAAACCTACTCATACTTTTACTGTATATGTGTTGCTTTGTCAATAAATTGATTGTAAACGAGCGTTTCTCGCCATCAAACTATAAAGTTTGGCGAGTTAAAAAAATATGTTAGACAATTGTTAAAAGTTATGAGAGAAATAAATTAAAAAAAAAAATATATATATTGACAAGGCACCGTCATGATGTTAATTTCCTTAAACAGTTCCCTTAGAGAATCGCACCGGCGGAGATTGTAAATAGCTCTGATGGCTCTTTTCTGTAGTATAAATATTGATTCGATGTCTGCAGCCCGTCCCCACAGTAAAATACCGTATGACATGATACTATGAAAATAACTAAAATAGACTAGCCTAGCAGTATCAACATCCGTAAATTGGCGGATTTTTCTAACAGCATATGCAGCCGAGCTAAGCCGTCCTGCAAGAGATGTTAAGTGAGGACTCCATTGTAGCCTAGAGTCAAGCGTAATCCCCAAGAAAAATGTTTTATCAACAAATTCTAGTTTCTCATTGTTCAATACTATGTCGCAATCACTACTTTTGACATTTGGTAGGGAAAATCTTATGCATTTAGTTTTTTTCCCATTTAGAACTAGATTATTAGCAGTGAACCAGTTTTGGACCTGCAATAAGGCGTTATTTTCATCGTCAAGATTATTAGTCCTTCTATTTATCTTAAAAATCAAAGAAGTGTCGTCGGCAAACAACACCATATTAAGTTTATTTTTCAACAAATAGGGTAAATCATTAATAAAAAATAAAAAAGGACCTAAAATTGAACCTTGGGGTACCCCCATTTTCACATTTAATCCCGACGAATTGACACCGTTTATTTGAACTAGTTGCTGTCTGTCATTCAAATACGATTTTAATAAGCTTAACAAATATATATATGTAATGAAATGACCTCCTTGGAAATGACATTTCATTTTTTTAATTTTTAAGCTGTGGATACGGGGTGACGTATCATTCAATGACAGATGATGTTTAGATTATTTTGTGCATTTTATTGTTATAAAAACTTGTAGAGAGATAATTAAAGGGATATAATTGAGGAGGCGATATTATTAGTAGGATGTTATTGGGCATTCTATCCCACTTGATGCGACATCGCTGCGCTACGCTCCGCTTGTCGCGTGGGATAGAATGCACAATAACATTTTTGTGAATGATATGTTAAAAAAATAGGTAAAAAAACTTTTTAAGTTAAACGGTTTTATGTTAAACATACATTGCAATCTTTAAGATAAATGTACTAAAAACCAAAAAATAATAAAATAGATACAGTCGTGGGAATTATAAACATATGCATAGACTAGACTAAAATAAAACCGTGGGGCACGTCAATTGTCTACAATCGTTGATTAAAATGTTAATTAATTTGTAGACAATTGACGTGCCCCACGGTTTTATTTTAGTCTAGTCTATGCATATGTTTATAATTCCCACGACTGTATCTATTTTATTATTTTTTGGTTTTTAGTACATTTATCTTAAAGATTGCAATGTATGTTTAACATAAAACCGTTTAACTTAAAAAGTTTTTTTACCTATTTTTATTTTCTAGTTTTTAGTTTTTATTTCGCATTCTGTATGATAATTATTATTACGTATTATTATTATCGCTTGAGTCTTGAGGGGAAAACGCTAACGAAATATCATTTTTATCCACCCTAATGCCATACAGTTCTCGGCGCGTTTTAACCTTTCACCTTAACTTGGGTGGTCAACCGCTAACAACGTATCATTTTTAGCCACCCTAACGCCACACAGCCCTCAACACGATACAAAATCTTGACTTGGGTGGTGGATTCAGGCTGGATTAATCAGATACCTAAATTACAGATTCAATTTCTAAATTTAAATCTTATTATTATACGCCATTTGGTGGCTGCGCCCATCTTAAATATTGAGGTTGTATAGTGCACTGTATTCTTCTTGTCAAGCCCTTTTATTTGATACCCATATTGGTGGGATTGATAAAAAATTGTTATCAGCCATTTGGTAGCGGTGGCCATCTTAGATTTCAATTTTGCATAGTAAATTGTATTCTACTTGTTGAGACCTTTCATTTGATACCCATGTTGATGGGATTGATAAAACCTAAGTTATCCGCCATTTTGTAGAGGCCGCCATCTTGGATTTTAATTTTATATAGTACATTGTATTATACTGGTTGAGCACTTTCATTTGATACCCATATTGATGGGATCGATAAAACCTACGTTATCCGCCATTTTGTAGCGGCCGCCATCTTGTATTTCAATTTTTTATAGTATATTGTATTCTGCTTGTTGAGCCCTTTCATTTGATACCCATATTGATGGGATTGATAAAACCTACGTTATCCGCCATTTTGTAGCGGCCGCCATCTTGGATTTCAATTTTTTATAGTATATTGTATTCTGCTTGTTGAGCCCTTTCATTTGATACCCATATTGATGGGATTAATAAAACATAAATTATCCGCCATTTTGTAGCGGCGGCCATCTTGAATTTATAATGATAATGAATAAACATAATTGTATTGTCACCAAAATCCAAAGTGTATACAAAATTTCAGATTAATCGGTTGACAGGAAGAGGGTGAAATTTGAATTACTAAATTTGACCAAAGAATAATAAATAAATAAAACAAACGGGGTGAGCTAAATAAAACCGTTTAAAAACACTGGTTCAGCGCCTATTCCACTTTCAAAATCTAATTTATAAAATACTCACTATCTTTTATTGAAGGACGGCCATGGTGAGCAAACAAGCAATCGTTTAGTTGAATGATGTCTTAAAACACTGGTTCAGCGCCTATTCCACTTTTAAATATAATTGCTTACCTCGACTGCTTACTAGATTCTTGCGCAATGCCACTATGCCACTATAATACTAAGCAAATAACTAAGCTTCACATTTTCACTTCACATTTTTACTAAGCAAACTATCTGAATATAGTATGCTAAAATTTAGGACAGATTGTCTCACGTCTCTCCATAAAATTAGAGGTTTCGTGTGTAGGTGACACGTTACTCTGTATTTTATGATCCGGATTGGACTCCCAGGACGTCTAAATTTTAGAATACCGTAATCATTAAACTAAGATTCAGGACAGGTTGTCTCACGTCTCTTCATAAAATTAGAAATAACATGTGTAGTTGACACGTCACTCCATATTTTATGATCCAGATTGGACCCCAAGGACGTCCGAATTTCAGTTTAATTCATTCAGATACGACACCACCACCCTGCACGTCACTAAGGCCTATTCCACTTTTAAATATAATTGCTTACCTCGGCTGCTTACTAGATTCTTGCGCAATGCCACTATGCCACTATAATACTAAGCAAATAACTAAGCTTCACATTTTCACTTCAAATTTTTACTAAGCAAACTATCTGAATATAGTATGCTAAAATTTAGGACAGCTTGTCTCACGTCTCTCCATAAAATTAGAGGTTCCGTGTGTAGATGACACGTTACTCTGTGTTTTATGATCCGGATTGGACTCCCAGGACGTCTAAATTTTAGAATACCGTAATCATTAAACTAAGATTCAGGACAGGTTGTCTCACGTCTCTTCATAAAATTAGAAATAACATGTGTAGTTGACACGTCACTCCGTATTTTATGATCCAGATTGGACCCCAAGGACGTCCGAATTTCAGTTTAATTCATTCAGATACGACACCACCACCCTGCACGTCACTAAGGCCTATTCCACTTTTAAATATAATTGCTTACCTCGGCTGCTTACTAGATTCTTGCGCAATGCCACTATGCCACTATAATACTAAGCAAATAACTAAGCTTCACATTTTCACTTCACATTTTTACTAAGCAAACTATCTGAATATAGTATGCTAAAATTTAGGACAGCTTGTCTCACGTCTCTCCATAAAATTAGAGGTTCCGTGTGTAGATGACACGTTACTCTGTGTTTTATGATCCGGATTGGACTCCCAGGACGTCTAAATTTTAGAATACCGTAATCATTAAACTAAGATTCAGGACAGGTTGTCTCACGTCTCTTCATAAAATTAGAAATAACATGTGTAGTTGACACGTCACTCCGTATTTTATGATCCAGATTGGACCCCAAGGACGTCCGAATTTCAGTTTAATTCATTCAGATACGACACCACCACCCTGCACGTCACTAAGGCCTATTCCACTTTTAAATATAATTGCTTACCTCGGCTGCTTACTAGATTCTTGCGCAATGCCACTATGCCACTATAATACTAAGCAAATAACTAAGCTTCACATTTTCACTTCAAATTTTACTAAGCAAACTATCTGAATATAGTATGCTAAAATTTAGGACAGCTTGTCTCACGTCTCTCCATAAAATTAGAGGTTTCGTGTGTAGATGACACGTTACTCTGTGTTTTATGATCCGGATTGGACTCCCAGGACGTCTAAATTTTAGGATACCGTAATCATTAAACTAAGATTCAGGACAGGTTGTCTCATGTCTCTTCATAAAATTAGAAATAACATGTGTAGTTGACACGTCACTCCGTATTTTATGATCCAGATTGGACCCCAAGGACGTCCGAATTTTAGTTTAATTCATTCAGGCAGACAACCACACTGCACCTTACCAACAAAACTGTACTGTTATAAATACGTATCGCACCGTCACATCACTTTCTGCTATGTTAAGAGGATTTTACACTGATACAATCGCCGTCAAACGGATAATTCGCACATATCGTGTCGAATATTCACCCTTACGTTGTTGAAACCTCTACGGTCCGGACTAAGCGTTTCGCCTCGTCGTTTATACCGCGTACGTCGAAGGACTGGAACAGTCTGCCTGCTGCGGTCTTCCCGTTCGATTATAATTTGGGTGTCTTCAAGGCTAGAGTGAATAGGCTCTTAATAAACTAGTGCGCCTCACCATCAAAGATTGCATCGCTACTTACCATCAGGTTGGATCGCAGTCAAGCACTAGTTTATCTCAATTTAAAAAAAAAAAGTCGCCGGACGACGGCGTCAGAAGCGATCATATTGAACGTTTACACGATAAGTGTAAATGACTCTTAACAATCACCAAGACTGCAAAGTTGCATTATATAAATTTGCTGCGTTTGATTTATCTATGTGTGGGTGATTCCCATGGGTTCTACAATTACAATGCAACCGCTGTGAATGTGATCCTTGTGCATGTAGCAGTCATTGTTAAAATTTGTATGATACAAAACATCCCATAACCAATGTTTAATTCATTAAAATATAGATTATGTTTTACTGTAAAATACGTAGACAGACTTTGCTAAGGTATGCACATCTCTAATTAGATAGTAGGTATATCAATTTAAAATTATTAGAAGGATGAATCTTCTATCAAAAATAAATTTAGCAGTAGCTTTTTACCTAAAACTTTTGAACGATGTTATTTAAAACTCATACATTCATTTTAGACATTTAATGGTTTTATAATATTATATAATAATTTTAAGTTTTACTACAACATAGGTACTTGCAAACTAACTGCTTGACGTGGATTCGCTTCCATTAATTATTTTGTATAAAAATAATGATTTCAGAGTACTTTGTTATTTTTATTTACATGTGTAAAAAAAGGACTTTTTATATATTAAATTTAAGTAATTTTGCGAAGTTATGTGGAAATAACCGCTAGATTGCCCGTGTAGACTACTAGTCTACATTTAAAAGCATGCCAAATTGTCCATGTAGACTACTAGTCTACATATGTGTATGTAATAGTCTACATTGGAGCAATCTAGCTATGAAATTATTTTGTTTTGGATTTTCCGTCTGTAGTCTATTTGCATAAATTTATTTCGCTTCCCCATAACATTAAACAAACATACAAACTTAATTATAATACCTAATGTATTTATCATAAGCGACAGCCAGGTGTCGGTTTCATCTTTGTCGGCGAGCGAAAAAGGCTGGTTTTATATTTCATTTCTCACTATAAAATTGTAATTAGACAGAAAAACTGGGTATCATTACGCTTTAATTTGACGTAACTAACACAAATTATTCATGCAACTTTGAAGACCTGTAATTAAGGTTGAATTTTGTAACGAGACAAATACTGCTGATATGGTATTTTTTATCGCAATTCATCTAATTAGAGCTAATATAAAGTTTGTTGTGTAGTTGTCCTAAATACATTTAAATAAAACAAAAAGTAGGTACATTTAGATTTTTATTAATTGAACATATTAAAATTAAAACATATTAAACACAGACATATTATTATCATCATACCATTTTCTAATACACACTGCATTATTTAATGCACAATTCTTTTTATGGTGCACACAATTAAAATCAGTTTTATTTTTACAGAACTTTTGTTTTAATGTCACAAAATTAGGACATCCTTTGTCACCTATATCAATCACTTCACAGTTTGCACATAACTCTTTAATCCATTTTATCTTTTCCAAACCCTTTGTAATATTTTTTTGTTTTCTAAATAGGGTAAAATAACGCGATGAAACTCTTTGTAGTCTATGTAGCCTTCACTCCAGTAAATTCCTCGATTTCTTTCTAACCACCTCACCTGCTTTTTTTCTTCTGGTGTTAGGTAATGAAATGAATATGGTGGTTTTACCAAGAACGTCTGTGTATGATCCTGACTCACAATAGCCAATTCTTTGACGATGAAATTATTTACATAATCTTTAAATCCTTGCAATTCTACTATAAGGGTATCCGCTTTCATGATATCTTCTTAACAATATTACTTAGTGGTCGATAATCAACAATGCAGTCGTTCAGAATGAGACAGTATGCTGAAGTTTGATCTGGTATCTCTGATTCACTCTCAATTTCTACTCTCACATCCACAACCGGACCTGTCTTTAGGTTATCCGCTTGTCTAGAGCAATCGACTACAAACAGCGGCGCTATATCTCTAAATTGTTTCTCGGTTAGTATGGGCTCCGAGCGACGTCCGTAATACGACTGTTGAAATCTGGTATATTGTTCGTATAATAAAGCAATTCTGTTATTAGAAAAACTCACATTTAAGTTCTCATATGGAAAATAAGTTGAATTTAGATAAACTCTAACGTCTCGAATATGGCAGTGATCGAATTGAGACATGTCAGAACTTGCATTGTTTTTTCTTTTTGTCTGTAGACCAATAATAACGTATCTTGGTTTTTCTATCTGCGATGAAGTTTTGATGGACAGGTATGTTTTGTAGTTTTAGGCAAAGCTGGGTATTCGTACAGATCCCAATTTCTGTATATCATTTGAAGTGGGCGATCTTTTTCTAATAATTTTAACAAACCAATTTTTTCTTTGTCAGATACTTTAACATGAGGTACGCGCCATATGATTTTGTTGATCTGAACATCATCTACTACTTCGCCAGTATTAAGTTTTACTGCGTTCAAATTAGTGCTACTTCGTAACAATATCAGTTCATGTCTACTATTTATCACGACTTTATTAAAATCCTCAGCAAAACCGAGGATGTTACGAAGTGGTATAGAAGCAGAAAATCTTCCTCCATCGATATTTTTTACACCATCAATATTCCATCCCCAGGCATTAGACATTTTAGATTCACTTTCATTCATTGAAATTAGTGATTTCATGGTTGTTGTTATACCTGTATTTTTTATTTTATCAATTTCCACTCCATTTAGCTCATACCTTATATCTTGGAACAAATAGAGTAGAGCATTGTTCGTGAAATTGACACTAGTAGCTCTGTCTTTCGTATCTTTTTTGGTAACAATAACAGTTCCTTCCAAATATAGGGTGCTAGCTGATGGTAATATGTACAAGTCTTGTTGGTTGATAGGTATGCGAATTTCATCGTTCCTGTTAAAACTTGTTACATATGGCGTTTAAGAATGAAATTCGATACCTTCTATAGTATTATCATAAATTGGTGCGGATAAAACGTCTAAGATATTCATTTTAACAATCCGATGGCTCTAAGGAATGCTTTATTGTCTTTAGTTAGTTTTGTTTTCTTTTTAGAGAGAGGTCTTATTTGATAGGTAGCTCGAGCAGAACTGATATTCTTTACTTGTTGAGGCACATTTTTATTGTAATCGATCATTTTTTCTTCTAAGATGCAGATATACTTGCACTTCTTCACCACGTAAATTGATTAATCGATTGTTTATATCTAGCAGCCTGATATGTATGCAGCTTATGTTGTTTTGGTTGATTGGAAAATATATAGCGTTTTTTGGAATTTCTATAATCCTATATCCAGGTGGCACATTAAGTGCAAATTCGTGAATAATATGACTTGGTTCACCGTTTATATATGAACCGCTTACAATATCACATTCAACCCTGACTACGGTCGTAGGTAGAATGTTGACTGGAGACGGTGACACATGCCATTTATTTGCCTTCAAGATTTGTTTGTTAAATCCTAATAGTCTTCTAAAAGAGTCTTCTTTGATAAAATTAATGTCTTTTGTACAAAATATTGTAGTTTTTAAAGTATTATTATTGCACCGTAGTTTGATCTCTGCATTTTTTATTTCTGATTTTAAGTAATCGCTGATATCTTACAATTCATAAGTACCTTCCGGTATTTCAATAACTTCATTAGAGCCATAATAAAACTTATTATTACTTTTATCAATGTTTGGAATAGAATTAAATGTAGAAAAGTGCAATAAAGCACACTCATACTCTCCATCTAATTGCAACGTATTGGGATAGTATGTAGTTAACACTGATGAGTCTCCAGTAATCGCCAAAGTGAGGGACATCTTGCAAATGATTGAAATGAAAGAGAAGCATATATTTTATATTATATTTTTATTCCAAAAAGTCCACAAATAGTTTAAACATAAATGACCACAATTAACTGCGTTGTATTTTTGATATCTTGTGTAGTTATAAAAAACACTACAATTTTTTAAATATTGCATTAATTCCATCGGAGGTTTTAGATTTCCATAGCTATCAAAGTATTCACAGTGATTGTATACTTTAGTATAAGCTACCCAATGCGTTCCTTCATTCCTGGAATCGTCTAAGTTAACGATACCACATTCAATGTGTTTCGGTTTTCGAGGTAGTCGATCTTTCATGTAGACCCCGCGAAAATATGGGATGTCTCTTGAATACTTTTGGATGTCTACATCAGTTAGAGGGCGATTAGGTAGCTTATTTTTCAGTTTTTTGAAGTTGTTATAAATAATCCTTTACCACTTTTATATGGTTTAATGTATAAACCCTTGCCCAACACTAAAGCCTCCATAGCTCTATTATGTCGTTCTGTTTCTTGTAAATTTTGCTTGCTTGCTTTATAATCATTAACGGTTTTTGCAATTCCAGCTGCACCACCAGCTAAAGTCCCTAAAGCTGATAAACCAGCGAAAATTGGAATTAAAGGTAGAACTCCACCAATCTTTGGTAAGGGTATTACTCTGGGTACTCGAATTCGATGGTGAATGTTTGGAAATAACTTTTTTGCGTATAAGTAAGCTGCTTTTATTAAAGTTTTATTATCCTTGTGTTTAAGTTTCTTAATTTTTGATTTTATTTTTGAAACTAAGGTTTTAAATGTTTTAATGCCAGATCCAGACTTTAGTTTTGCTTTCATAACTTTGCTCACTAGCCAAGAGCTTAGTTTTTCGCCTTTTCCTGCATCTTTTGATTTAAGTCTTTGTTTAGCCATGTTAAGCAGTTGTAAATCGGCTTTGTGACGATTAGATAAGTCTGTATGGTTTGTATATGCAATATCGTGTTGCATGCAAGCTTCGTCTAACTTATTCACACCTCGATCACCTCGTGCTAAACGTTTGTAAAGTTTAGTTCCTGGTCCGCAATAATTATATCCCGGCAAATGAACTTCGAATGGTAGATTATTAATTATGTTGTTAACTAGTCCGCCTCCTTGCATTACTCAAATTATAATGATAGGATTTCAAATGAGAAATAGTTATATAATATCTTAGTTCACTATTTCAGCTTTCTCAATCCAGCTGTTTTCTGCACTGTTTAGACCTAACCATTTAACATACAATTTATTTCCTTTCTTTTTCAAAACCTTTTCTATTAAATAAACGTCAGGATAATTAGATCTTAGTAGTTCTTGTTCGTAGAAAGCTCCTAATATATTTTGTTTTCTTTGATCTTCTATGTGATACGTCACTGGTAAGGATTTATTCACCTTTTTTATAGTAAATAATTCTGTTGACCAATTAGGAGTGTAACCTTTCTCAAAATTATGTTTGTATTTGCTTATACGAACACAGTCACCAACTTTAAATTTAGGTCTCCACTGAACTAAAGTATGTTTGTTCATTTTGTTTATATTTTCTTTAATTACTTGTTCATTACATTTATTCACATCAGCCGGTTTAAATTGAATAGTGCGATGTTTTGTGTTGTTATATCTCTGCATTGTAGATACCAATGGTTGACCTAACCACTTATAGTTTCCATTGAGACTAAAATATTTATACAATTTATTTTTTAAAGTTCTAATTAGTCTCTCTACAATTGATGCTTTTTTAGTAGAGAACGAGGAATAATGGTTAATGTTATGCTTTTTCATAAGCTTTTGAAACGTGATGTTATAAAATTCAGTCCCTTTATCAGTTTGTAAGTTTATAGGATTATTACGACTACTAAGCAGTATATGTTCGAAAGCACGAGTAACATCAAATTTATTTTTTGACTTTAACGGTTCAGCCCAGGCATATTTTGAGAAGCAGTCAATTACCACTAAGATGAATTTATAGTCTTTATTGTACTTTTTCAGGTTTTGCATATCCATCAAGTCTGCTTGCCATAAATCGTGGATTCCTTTCAGAATAACAGAACGCCGTGGAAAGTTTCTTAGTGCCGCTTTGTGGATTTCATTTACAATTTGCTGTTTTACCATTACGGAGTTTTTTGAAGTAATTGGTCTACCTCTGCTTTAGTATGAATCTTATCTTGCAAATGAGTTAAAACCTCAGGTATATTTGCTTTTAAAGTAGCTTGAACTGTACCCTTTGCATCTTTTATGATTTGAGAACGCAATTTACCAATCAAATTATTTACTTCTCTTAATGTGGCAGCATTCAATCGATCTACATAATCCTTGTTCACAGCATCATCTGCTTCTACTGGAGATCTAACTCCTCTCAGTCTTGATGTTTTTAAATCGAAATCTCCGTTTTCTGATTTTAGCAATGCATTCTCATTAAACTCAAATAACTCTGACAAACGCATTCTTTTATGGATGTAGTGACCAAATTTGTCTACATTCATGTTTCAGGTGTATTGTGTCGAGAGGCTGATAGTAAAATAAACAAGTTTTAAAATATTTATTTATTTATAACTTTACTTTCACGCAATTCTTCAATGATAGATATAATTTCATTATCTAATCCTGTGTTGCCAGCATCTCTAGATGCAATTAACAATTTCAACCTTTCTACTAATTCATTAGGATCGTCCCAGTATACTAAATCTACGTTTTTTCTCCACCTTTTTAGTAACGGTAGACCCTTTCCGTGAACTGCATTCTTCAGTTTAAAAAGAGGTCTAATAACTTGCAAATATTTTTGTCCTTTATTACTTTTTATTGGTTTACTTGGTTCATAGTCTCGACGATGTGCATTTGTATCAAGTAACATTGACTTATAGTTTTGCATATCACTATCTGTAACCAAGTTTAAGTTTACATCTTTCTTGAGCAGCAACTTTAAACCAGGCGTATTACGATATTTACATCCAGCTACAGTGATGAACTGATCGTTGACCGTTATGCAAGCAGAACCTAACATCAGTTTCCCACGTTCTGCTCTAACGCCAAATGGAATATCTACTAACGCTTCCGAAGATACTGACCAAGATGACGTATCACAATCTTGATTACTTTCAACTACTGATTCATAGGAAGAGTCACTGTTGACATCGGATTCATATTTATCGACCTCATCACAGTTATTATCATTACTTCCTGTACTATCAGTTCTTTCTTTCTGCAAAGTTTTGTTAATAAACGGAACATCAGCAAAATCATCATTAGCTTGCAGGAGAGGAGTTTGCTTATTAGCATTAGCAATTAAGTTGAGAGGCTCTGTTACAGGTTTGAAAACTGACTCCAATGCTTGTTTATTATTAATCTCAGCATTTCTCATTTTACGTACTTTTACCTTTACAGCTTCTGCTGCGTCAACAATTTGTCGTTTTAATGATTTTTCCATATTGGTAAAGTTTGTCGTAATTAAATCAGCGTCGCAAGGCAAATAATAATTTCAGGCAGGTAACAGTCTTATTTATATGTATTTGTGCCCTTAGTCAAAGACTACAAACGTATCAAACTTACTTCTATAACATCCTTTGTTTTTGGAACAATCTTTATTAATTACAACATAACTGAAAGGAATACTCCATATTTTTGAACACATTTCACGAAATTCAACCCATGTCATGTCAGTGTTGACGTGTTCTTCATAAACATGTCTCATATTTCTTTCATCTTGTTTAAAAAGAACGATTAGGTTAGCGTTATCTCATACTAACTGCTTAGGGATTTTGCTGTAAGTCTGATTTAGATAAAAACAATCGATGAACTTGTGTCTACCCATAGCAAAATAATCCCGCATGTTATTTTGATTTTCACAAGCAACATCATCAAATACAATTACAGAATTCGGTTTTGCGTCCTGAACACTCAGTACTTGCTCATTTTCACAATATTTCTGAAATGAAATGCCTGGTACTTGTTGTAACACTTTTTCCAAAAAAACGTACTTTGGTTGTTGCAAGGTTTTCGAATAAACATACACATTTTGAAATCTTAAACCATCCTCATGTATAAGAAGACCAATTAATAAATTAGTTTTTCCACAATTTGACGGTCCGCAAATGATGCATCGTATCGAGCTAGGTAATAATTCTCCATGGCGAAAAAAAGTCTCCTGAGAATTCACACAAAGTTTTTTTACATGTAATGATTGCGGTTGTTTTACAAATTTCATGATGACTGCTTAGAAGGGTTATATTGATAATGATTCAAATAATGTATTACATAGACATTTATAAGTCATGGTCGCTAACCCGAATAACTTATTTCCACATAACTTCGCAAAATTACTTAAATTTAATATATAAAAAAGTCCTTTTTTTACACATGTAAATAAAAATAACAAAGTACTCTGAAATCATTATTTTTATACAAAATAATTAATGGAAGCGAATCCACGTCAAGCAGTTAGTTTGCAAGTACCTATGTTGTAGTAAAACTTAAAATTATTATATAATATTATAAAACCATTAAATGTCTAAAATGAATGTATGAGTTTTAAATAACATCGTTCAAAAGTTTTAGGTAAAAAGCTACTGCTAAATTTATTTTTGATAGAAGATTCATCCTTCTAATAATTTTAAATTGATATACCTACTATCTAATTAGAGATGTGCATACCTTAGCAAAGTCTGTCTACGTATTTTACAGTAAAACATAATCTATATTTTAATGAATTAAACATTGGTTATGGGATGTTTTGTATCATACAAATTTTAACAATGACTGCTACATGCACAAGGATCACATTCACAGCGGTTGCATTGTAATTGTAGAACCCATGGGAATCACCCACACATAGATAAATCAAACGCAGCAAATTTATATAATGCAACTTTGCAGTCTTGGTGATTGTTAAGAGTCATTTACACTTATCGTGTAAACGTTCAATATGATCACTTCTGACGCCGTCGTCCGGCGACTTTTTTTTTTTTAATTGAGATAAACTAGTGCTTGACTGCGATCCCACCTGATGGTAAGTAGCGATGCAATCTTTGATGGTGAGGCGCACTAGTTTATTAAGAGCCTATTCACTCTAGCCTTGAAGACACCCAAATTATAATCGAACGGGAAGACCGCAGCAGGCAGACTGTTCCAGTCCTTCGACGTACGCGATATAAACGACGAGGCGAAACGCTTAGTCCGGACCGTAGAGGTTTCAACAACGTAAGGGTGAATATTCGACACGATATGTGCGAATTATCCGTTTGACGGCGATTGTATCAGTGTAAAATCCTCTTAACATAGCAGAAAGTGATGTGACGTTGCGATACGTATTTATAACAGTACAGTTTTGTTGGTAAGGTGCAGTGTGGTTGTCTGCCTGAATGAATTAAACTAAAATTCGGACGTCCTTGGGGTCCAATCTGGATCATAAAATACGGAGTGACGTGTCAACTACACATGTTATTTCTAATTTTATGAAGAGACGTGAGACAACCTGTCCTGAATCTTAGTTTAATGATTACGGTATCCTAAAATTTAGACGTCCTGGGAGTCCAATCCGGATCATAAAACACAGAGTAACATGTCATCTACACACGAAACCTCTAATTTTATGGAGAGACGTGAGACAAGCTGTCCTAAATTTTAGCATACTATATTCAGATAGTTTGCTTAGTAAAAATTTGAAGTGAAAATGTGAAGCTTAGTTATTTGCTTAGTATTATAGTGGCATAGTGGCATTGCGCAAGAATCTAGTAAGCAGCCGAGGTAAGCAATTATATTTAAAAGTGGAATAGGCCTTAGTGACGTGCAGGGTGGTGGTGTCGTATCTGAATGAATTAAACTGAAATTCGGACGTCCTTGGGGTCCAATCTGGATCATAAAATATGGAGTGACGTGTCAACTACACATGTTATTTCTAATTTTATGAAGAGACGTGAGACAACCTGTCCTGAATCTTAGTTTAATGATTACGGTATTCTAAAATTTAGACGTCCTGGGAGTCCAATCCGGATCATAAAATACAGAGTAACGTGTCACCTACACACGAAACCTCTAATTTTATGGAGAGACGTGAGACAATCTGTCCTAAATTTTAGCATACTATATTCAGATAGTTTGCTTAGTAAAAATGTGAAGTGAAAATGTGAAGCTTAGTTATTTGCTTAGTATTATAGTGGCATAGTGGCATTGCGCAAGAATCTAGTAAGCAGTCGAGGTAAGCAATTATATTTAAAAGTGGAATAGGCGCTGAACCAGTGTTTTAAGACATCATTCAACTAAACGATTGCTTGTTTGCTCACCATGGCCGTCCTTCAATAAAAGATAGTGAGTATTTTATAAATTAGATTTTGAAAGTGGAATAGGCGCTGAACCAGTGTTTTAAGACATCATTCAACTAAACGATTGCTTGTTTGCTCACCATGGCCGTCCTTTAATAAAAGATAGTGAGTAGGTATTTTATAAATTAGATTTTGAAAGTGGAATAGGCGCTGAACCAGTGTTTTTAACATATCATTCACAAAAATGTTATTGTGCATTCTATCCCACGCGACAAGCGGAGCGTAGCGCAGCGATGTCGCATCAAGTGGGATAGAATGCCCAATAACATCCTACTATTATTAAACTTTAAATGTCGTTTCTTTGTTTTCAGGTGAGATAAAAGTGTAATTTTAGTTAAACGATAATTGTTATACTGTAAAAGCATGTTGAATAAAACAAACCTTTGTTTTCAGAGAAACAATTTGTGGTTTATTTCGAAAATCCTCAATAAAATCCATTATAAAACGACATTTTTGTTAACTAAAAGAAGATGGACCGGCTGCAATTTGAGTTTTTTTTTTTTTTTATAATGGATAGGCTCGCGTTTGACCACAATCTCACCTGATGGTAAGCGATGATGTGGCCGACGATGGAGCACGCTTGCCTAGAAGCAATCTATTCACTCTTGACTTAAAGACCCCTAGGTTATAGCTATCAGGAAACACAGACTCCGGCAGGGAATTCCATTCCTTAGCTGTACGCATAATGAATGTACTCCCAAAACGCTTTGTACGTATAGGTGGGATGTCCACCATGTATCGGTGGCGCAACGCCGTACGTCTTGTGGTCCGATGATGGAACGGACTTGGCGGAATTAAATTGTGTAACTCTAGAGCACACTCCCCGAAGTGTAAACGATAGAAAACAGACAGGCTAGCAACTCGGCGTCGATGCTCAAGACTTTGGAGTTTTGACTTCACAAGAGCATCATTGCCTATGATCTTCTTGGCACGCTTTTCAATAGACTCTAGTGCATCTAGCTGGTATTTGGCTGACCCATCCCAAAGATGAGAGCAGTACTCCATACACGATCGAACTTGCGCTTGATAGAGGTTGAGCAGCTGTTCCGGCGTGAAATACCGTCTCACCTTTGCTAAGATCCCCAATTTTTTGGCAGCTAGTTGGGCTTTTGCCTCGATGTAGGAGCCGAAATTAAGGGTAGACGATAGCGTTACCCCAAGAAGTTCAAGGTGGTCAGTAATTGGTACGGTTACACCCCGGAAAGATGGAGCCGGGTGGAATTGGCTCCGTTTAGCGGAGAAAAGACACGCCTGGGTTTTCGTCGCATTGAACTTGACCAGATTGGCATCGCCCCATTCTGAGACTGCCGCTAAGGACGAGTTCAAGCGTTCAACCATAGCCTCTCAAAATGACTGGATCTGTGACCCACTAGCTCGTGCGTTAGACACATATCTCTCAGCAACAGTGCTGTCGTCTGCATACCCAAAGGTTCCGGGTTTAAGTAGGTCATTTATGTGCAGCAAAAACAGTGTTGCCGAGAGTACCGACCCTTGAGGGACTCCGGCATTAATATCCATTTGACCGGACGAGCATCCATCAATTACCACTCGGATGGATCGATCCCTCAAGAAGTCTGCGATCCAATCACACAGACCAGTGGGTAGACCGAAGGAAGGAAGCTTAGCAAGAAGGCTTTCGTGCCAGACCCTATCGAAGGCCTTCGAGATATCAAGGGACACGGCAAGCGCTTCCCCATGCTTCTCAATGGCCTCGCTCCAGATATGAATGGCATACGCAAGAAGGTCCCCAGTAGACCGATTTTGACGAAAGCCGTATTGCTGGTCGCTGAGGATGTCGTTAGCTTCCAGGTATGCCAGAAGCTTCCTGTTAATTACCCGTTCCATACTCTTACAGAGTAGGGGTCGCAAACCGGGATACCGAATTTCGAAAATACCGGAATACCGGGCCAAATTTAGGTCTAATTAATACCGGTATTCATTTCACAAAAACCGGGATATTCGGTATTTTCGGTTTTAGTAAAATAAATAAAAAACAAATAAAAATAGAAAAAGTTACGCGCCATTTAATCCAAATTACGCGCGCGCGAGTAGCAGATATGCTTAAAATTCCGATCCAGAAGGCAATGATAGATTTAAAAATTAATCAAGAGCTATCAGAAAGTGAATACCGACGTCTGGCTGATCTCAGCAGAGTATTTGAAATACTAAAAGCCACTGTCGAAGAGCTGTGCAAAAGAACCGCTAGCCTAATTACTGCCGATACTGCTCTGAAGTTTATGTTCACAAAATTAGACGCCATGCAACATGAGTTAGTTGCTCGTGAACTTGTAACTTCTTTGAAACGTAGGGTTAAGGAACGAAGGTTGCTGGTTGCTTCAACCTTAAATTATCTACATAACTCAAAAACCTATTTCGATTCAGCAAATGAATACTGTGATGTATTTTTAAGGCCAGATTGCAAACACATTGTGGATTTTGGTAAAACTCAAAGATTTAAATCTGGAATCTACACATGGTGTTACTGTTTCTGCGTATGATGATCTCCCTTCAGCTTCAGTGCCGCTAAAGAAACAGTTAGAAATGGCGGTGAAAAAGCAAATGCTAAATCAGAACAGCATATCAATAGAAACTGCACCTGATCTTGACACCTAAATCAAAATAGAAATGGCTCTTTACGAAAACGGTGGGTCTAGAGGAAAATATTTGAGTATGGCCTTCAACAATTTAATAAGTATCCCACCAATTAGTGTAGAGTCAGAGAGAGCTTTCTCTTCATCGGGTTACTTGTGTAATCATTTGCGATCAAGATTGAGTGATAACAGTTTTGATACTTTATTGTTTCTATGATCTCATTACAAAGCTCAACCAAAAATTTAATGGAGATTTAATAATATTTTGATTACCTTTTCATAACTCAATTTGATTTGGACTGCATTTAATTTAAGCATTTTTATTATTTTGTTAATTAAAATATTATTTGATGATTAGTGAGCCATACTAAAACTTTATGTTTTATGAGAATTTATTAGAAGTGTATTTTGTTGGTTTCGTTTTGTATATGTTGAGACTGTTGTGAGACGTTTAAGTTTGATAGATGAACTGATTCCTACTTTCTAGTCAAACACTAGATTTAATTAAAGTATTTGAACTAGTTAAAGTTTTAGTAAATTATTACTAAGAACTATCTGATTGATTATCAAATGAAAATTTTGTTTTATTTAAATGATAAATTCATTTAGGTACCTACTTACTATTCCTCCGGAAACTAACTTTAATATACTAAATTTGCTAACTTTAACTTAATCCCGGAAATATCGAAAATACCGGATTATCGGTATTGGTCTGGAGCAATACCGAAAATACCGGTTTTGCTTAAATGATTCGGTATTGCGACCCCTATTACAGAGGATGGACGTAAGTTTACGATGATAGCTTCAAATGATGGCAAATCAAATGTATTAGCCATAACCTCAATATCTACAGAAGAAGGAAAATGTTATGTTTTACCTGATGAGCTGAAGCCGGTGATTCATCATACATATATTGTCAAAATGAATACTTTCTCAAAAATAAAAAATAGTATAAAGAAAAGAAATCAAAGTAGAAAAATATGGATAAAATTGGATGAAGATCTTAAGAAAACATATATAGATGAGGAAGGTAATATGCAATTTTTAGATCAATATTTAGAAGAAATGAGCACAAAACAACCAATAGACATAAACGACAATTTGCAACATATCTTGGAAAAATTAATAGAAACTACTACAAAGAAAGAAAATCAACATAACCTAAAACATATTTCAGAGAAATTTATTATTGAAAAATTCACAAGCAAGAACCCTAATGCAATGCAATGGATTGAGAATTTTGAAAAGGAGTGTGAGCGCTTTAATATATCAAAAGATGAAACAAAAATAGATATATTGAGATTATTTTTAGAAAAATCTTGTTTGGATTGGTATAGCTCGATGGCCATAAAACTAACAATAAAGGCTGAATGGAATGAATGGAAAAACAAATTTTTAGAAACTTTTAAAAACCGAGGATGGGACATAGTTACATATGCTCTCGCATTTAGATATAAAGAAGGACTACTAATTGATTACGCTATTAGAAAAGAAAGGCTTATGCTAGACATAAACAAATCGATAGACTCCAAAACAATGATAGATCTTATTGCAACAGGTTTACCTGGGTTTATCTTAAATAGGTTAAACAGAGATGAACTCAATGACACTACTGATTTGTTCAATGAGATAAGAAAATATGAAGGTATGATGTACAAGAAAAACTCAAGTACAATAAAGAGTTGTACATTCCTTTATAATAATAAAACTAATGAGAAGAAGCCATGTAACACTTGTGAATCTTTGAACAAAGGAATAAGATATCATCCGGAAGAGTCATGTTGGTTCAAGAAAAATAAAAAAGAATCTGAAAAAGTTTTTAAACCCAGAAATGTAAATAACAACTCCATTATTGAAGTAGATATAAATACTGAGAAAAAAAACGAGTAAGTACACCATTAATCAAAATCAAGCTCTTATTAGAAAATAAACTAGAAGTGAGCGGCATTTATGATTCAGGCTCACAGATCTCTTTAATAAATTCAAGACTGATTAAAATAAAAGAAAAAAAGGACAATGAGAATATAGCATATATGAAAACGGTTAATGGTGTGAAAAAAACAGATGGCTTGATAACAATAAAAATAAAAATATTTGATTTAGAAGAAGAGGTGGATGTATACATAGTAGAAAATGAATATTTTGATGATTTTATAATCGGATTGGATATGATAAAGAAATTCAAACTAACCCAAAACGAGGACTTGCGGATAGAACAAAAGATAAGAACAAATAAAATAGATGAAATGTCTAAAGAAAACAGAAATGAAGAAAAGAATATAAAAACATTAGCAATAAATTTTAATGAACATATAGAAACAGAAGAGTTTGTAAGTATGACAGACCATTTAGATAATGAAAAGAAAATTGAGATCGAGAAAATAATAAAGGAATATAAAACAATTTTTGCAAAGGACAAGTATGATATAGGAACAGTTAGAGATTATGAAGCTCACATAGATTTACTAGTAAATAGATACTGTAGTAAAAGACCATACAGGTGTACAATAGAAGACAAATTAGAAATTGAAAAGCAAATATCCATGTTACTAAAGAATAATTTAATAGAAGAATCCTACAGTCCTTTCGCTGCTCCAGTGACATTGGCATTTAAAAAGGGTGAAAATAGGAAATCCCGCTTGTGTATAGATTTCAGGGAACTAAATAAAATTGTTGTTCCACAAGCTCAACCTTTTCCGTTAATAGATGATTTGATTGTTAAAACTAGAAATTGTAAGTATTTTACTACACTGGATATAAATTCAGCATTCTGGGCGATACCATTACGGGTGGAAGATAGATATAAAACAGGATTTGTCACACAAGATGGCCACTTCCAGTGGACCTGCCTTCCCTTTGGCTTGAAAACATCACCAGCAATTTTCCAGAGAATTTTAAGCAATATTCTAAGAAAGCACAATCTCACAGGATACTCCGTAAACTATATTGATGATATTCTGATATACTCGAACACCTTTGAAGAACATATAAAACACATAAGAAATGTATTAGAGGCAATAATACAAGAAGGCTTTAGATTGAAGTTTACGAAATGTAACTTTGCTTCAGACTCAGTAAAGTATCTCGGCCATGTAATTCAGAACAATTCGGTAAGACCACTAAAAGACAATTTGATCTCGATAAGACATTTTCCAACTCCTAAGACACAAAAGAATATCAGACAATTTTTGGGAAAAATTAACTTCTACCATGAATACATACCAAGAAGTGCAATTATTTTAGACCCATTACATAATTTATTAAGAAAAAATGAAAAGTTTGTGTGGTCAGAGAAGTGTGAAGAATCATTTAATCAAATAAAAAGATATTTATGTTCTCAACCTGTGTTGGAAATATTCGACAAAGACTTACCAATAAAAATCTTTACAGATGCGTCTTTAGAGGGTATCGGGGCAATATTAAAACAGACTCAACTAGACGGTAAAGACAAACCGGTGGCATATTTTTCAAAAAAACTAAACGAATCTCAAAAACGAAAAAAGGCCATATATTTGGAATGTATTGCTATGAAAGAAGCAGTTAAATACTGGCAACACTGGCTAATTGGAAAACATTTCACTATTTACTCAGACCACAAACCTCTAGAGAACATGAATATTAAATGCAGGACAGATGAAGAATTGGGTGACCTCACATATTACCTATCTCAATATGACTTTACAGTAAAATATATACCTGGTAAAGAAAATATAGAAGCAGACTGTTTGAGCCGAAACCCTGTATTAGAATCAGAAGATAACAAGGAGGAACTATTAAAAATAGTTAATTTAATACAAATAAAAGATATAGTTGAAGACCAAGAAAAAAATGAAACAATAAAAGAAAAGAAACAAAATCTACTACATAAAAATAAAATCTATTATAAAAAAATAAAGAAACTTGAAAAAATTATACTCTCAGAAGAATTTAGTAAAAAAATTATAAAAAAGGTGCATGAAGATTTATGCCATATTGGAATCAGACAATTACAGAAAAAAATAAGTCCACTATATACAGCTAAAAACCTAACAAAAAATATCATAAATATTTGTAAAACATGCGAAATATGCATAAAAAATAAATCGGGATGTCAAGGAAAATTTGGGTTAATGTCACAACTGGGACCAGCAACAAAACCATTTGAGATAATGTCAATGGATACTATAGGTGGCTTTGGAGGATCTAGGTCAACAAAAAAATACTTACACCTTTTAGTAGACCACTACACAAGATATGCGTTTATTGTGACTTCAAAAACACAGAACGCAAGTGACTTTATAAAACTAACAAAGAAAGTACTCGAGACAGATGAGATTGGAATAATTCTAACAGACCAATATCCAGGCATCAATTCAAAAGAATTTAAACAGTATTTGCAGGAGAATAACATCAAACTAATATTTACAGCTGTGAATACGCCATTTTCGAACGGCTTGAACGAAAGATTAAACCAAACAATAGTAAATAAAATAAGATGTAAAATAAATGAGAAAAATAATAAGAGAACATGGACAACAGTAGCAAGAGAATGTGTACAGAAATATAATGAAACAGACCATTCTGTTACAGGTTTTGCACCAAAATATTTACTGGATGGTACAAATGTCAGTATTTTACCAAATGAAATTAAAACAATAGAAAAGGAAGACAAGTGGATTGCTGATAGAAGATTAGCATTAGAGAATACAATAAAATCTCACAAGTACAACAAGAAAATATTTGATAGAAATAGGAAAATACAAGAGTTCGAGATAGGAGACAGTGTATATGTAGAAAATGGAAATAGACTGAACAGGAAAAAATTAGACGAATTAAAAATAGGCCCTTTCAAGATAATAGAGAAAATATCGAACTCCATTTATAAGATTGACACTGGCAACAGAAAAACAGAATCAACTTTATTCCACATAACAAAATTACAACCTGTTACGGCAGAAGATGAAGTAGAAGGAAACGAATAAGTATAAAGATAGCTTGCAGGTGCATTGTTTGTATTATATTATTTAGAATTTTCGTTCCTATGGGGGGAGATGTAATGAAATGACCTCCTTGGAAATGACATTTCATTTTTTTAATTTTTAAGCTGTGGATACGGGGTGACGTATCATTCAATGACAGATGATGTTTAGATTATTTTGTGCATTTTATTGTTATAAAAACTTGTAGAGAGATAATTAAAGGGATATAATTGAGGAGGCGATATTATTAAACTTTAAATGTCGTTTCTTTGTTTTCAGGTGAGATAAAAGTGTAATTTTAGTTAAACGATAATTGTTATACTGTAAAAGCATGTTGAATAAAACAAACCTTTGTTTTCAGAGAAACCATTTGTGGTTTATTTCGAAAATCCTCAATAAAATCCATTATATATATATAAATATAGATAGCCTATAACTTGTGTTGACCCAAATGTGTTGCGTCGATCCCAAGTTATACGGGACCAGTACCTCTACCATGAGTTTAAAGCAATAGTAAATTGTCGATACTCGATATCGACTACGTAAATATTTTGTATGGCAAATACTACAGCGCTTCTAGCGGTCACTTACAGAACCAAAATCTGCCATACAAGATATTTACGTAGTCGGTGTCGAGTATCGACAAATAATATTGCTTTAAACTCATGGTAGAGGTACAGGGCAGGAAGATGCTGATGACGTGTACGTGAAAATGGGCTTCTGTTTTAGGCGGGAAATCATCTAATGACTTCTTCTGCTCTGGGGCGGGGCAGGAGGCCGTGTTAGACTTTTACTGACTAAAACCCACTCTTAAGTTCCTTCGTTGCCTTGCGTTTGAACAGGGGCCCAAGTCTGCTATTTTTATAAAGTCGTCATTCCAACACGATCACATTGTCATTTTGTTAAAAGTGCGTAATCTGTTAATTCATAATGATCGATCATTGATCGGTCAGTGGTATCGTAATAGAGTTGTGGTAGAATGATAATATCGAGCATATTAAAACCAATAACCGCACAATAACGTTCTAATGGTAGAACACTGATCAAATAAACTGTCAAAGTTTCTATAAGCCACTTCTTTCAATGGAGTGTCAGTGGTTGACCATTGGAAAGTCATAATAGTAGATTACCAAACTTGTCAAAATTGACAATTATGACATCAATGATAGACCATTCTGACACTATTGTAATAGCAGACTTGGGGCCCAGGGCCCCTGGTTTTCCTTTCATAAGCGAACCCATGACCCCAGTAGGCTTTGACTCTACTGGGCCCCTCCGGATTTTTTGACATCTTGAGGCGCGCGTGGAACTCTACGCGCCTTCGACGACTTGGGCTCGGTCCGGACGCCGGACGGCCGGACAGCGAGCTACCCATTGGTATAGCTCGCCGTCCGCAAGCTCACGCCTACGGTGGCTTGAAATCGGCCGTTTGCTCGCACTTGCGGCCACCTCCTTAGCTAGCATTAGAAAATGTGTGTAAATGGCTAGCCCATTTACAGTAGTATAGAAAAAAAACAAACAAATTAAAAGAAACATTTACTTCAACGCATTCTTAAATCTAAAATTACAAAATAATATCATCTATTTGATGATTGTGTAAATATTCAACGACAAAAATATAACTATTTCAAGCAGTTCAGTTGATATACGTGCCAAAAATCTTATAAAAATAAAACATTTATTTACTGCTGAATGCTCACGCTGAATTCTGATCGAACATCATAATTTGGATGAAAAAGACGTATATACTCGTATATAAAATACAGTTTAAACAAATGTTTTATTTTATACACTACCAAGTTGTTTGATGTGTGCAGTTGGTGTGAAAAACTACACTATTTTCAATAACACATTGTACAATTATGTTATTCAGCATCATCAGCGTCTAAGAATTAACGAGAACTTAAAACTCAGTAGCAGGAGCGGCATCAGCGTAGGCCTTGACCTTAGGAATGGAGTACACGTTGTCAATGACTTTCTGGAAGGCTGGGTACTTCTTCTCCAGGTCGGGAATGCGCAGCATCTTCTTCAGGTAATCGAACATACCAGCCAGGACGAAGTCACCCCATGTCAACTGCAAAAAGAAAACGGTTAGATACTAACTTTTAGTAGCTAAAGTGGAGTAGTTATTTTAGGCCTAAACACTTCACCAGTTTATTAATCACATAACAAGAGTAGCAAATGCTGCAGGTACCGCACATTGTGTTGGGACAGCCTAATTTAAAAAAAAACTGGCCAAGTGCGAGTTGGACTCGCGCACGAAGGGTTCCGTACCGTCTTTAGGAAAATTCGGCAAAAAAAATCGCGTTTGTTGTCTGAAAGCCCCCCTAAATTTATTTTATTTTGTTTTTAGCATTTATTGTTCCTTACAGCTGCATCAGAAATACATAATTTGTGAAAATTTCAACCGTCTAGCTAACGCGGTTCTTGAGATACAGCCTGGTGACAAACAGACGGACGGACAGACAGCGAAGTCTTAGTAATAGGATCCCTTTTTTACCCTTTGGGTACTAAAAACAAGTCAAGATACCTGTGTCATATGGATTCTAACCACTTCCGGGTTTTCCATAAAGAAGATGAACTTAGGGACCCATCGCTACCTAAGGCCCCCGGGGTCTGTATGAGAATAAAGTGAGAACTACACTAGACCGACGCACACGTGTACCACGCCTGATTTATACAAAGCGGCACGTTACATGGCGTAGCGTGGCTTCCTATATAAAATGTATGGAGACCGACGCGCCCACGTACAGGTCGCGCGGTGAATTAAGATCCCTCGGTGAAAGTAGTGGGGGCAATCGGCGCATGTGTACAATTGCGCACAGAAATTCTTAGTATGTTAGGATTTTATTTTTAATTTCGTATGTTTGAACCTTAGTAACATAACTTATTATAACACTAGTTTTTGCTTGTAATTTATCTTGTAAGTAGGTAAATTCAGAAAAAGTAAAATTTTTAAAATTAAAATTAAAATAAAAAAAATAATTTCGTTAGTTTCTTTCTTAACGTAACAATTCACGTCGTAAACCATTTTTCTGGCTTGCCGTTTTAAAACTTTATTTTTAACCATTTTTTTTTTACGACTACGTATTACTAATACGATAACACAAGCTGTACGCAACAATACCCAAGTACAACAGTATCCAATGAGACGCGAGAACGCAACGCGGGAATTGAAGAGCGACTCTATCTACCAATGACGAGTCGCCGTCGGCGCACACCCGCCCGCACGTCGCCAAATAGACCTTAGAATTGAATACTGCGCATGCCCCTTCCACTTTTGCCGAGCGATCTTAATTCACCGCGCGACCTGTACGTGGCCCACCTGTGCGCAATGTAGTTATACCTACCTTACGCCGCGTACAGACATCGCGAGGCGTGCGCCGCGAATGGTTTGTCAGGCTTGCCTCAACCTGAGGCATACGACAGTAAATTTATGCGTTCGACCCGAACGACACATGCTCAAGCTGAGCACGCAAACCACCACGCACAGTGTTCGTCAGTAGAAAACGCAAACAACACCTGTCCGTCCACACGGAGCGCACGGCTCGTATGAAGGCAACGTTCGCAACGATCGTACGACGCGAATGCTCACTGTGAGCATACACGTCCACACAGCCCGAGGCATGCGAGACGAACCATTCGCGACGCACGCCTCGCGATGTCGCTTTAACTCTTTGAATGTCGTAATTAGAGACACAATAGAAAGACAATTACCTTATGTCGGACTGTGTAACTTAAGACATTCGAAAGGTTAAGTTAAAGGAGTTTTAATTCAGTGTCGTCTATAAAGATTTAAGGGGCTCCTCAGTAGAAATTGTTACAGGTCTTAAGCAGGCTTAAACTGGAACTGGCAATCACCGTATTTACAAAAATTGTTTGTCGTACCTTTCCGAGGGCGAGGTAACCGTTGTTCTTTTCGATGAGGGCACTGAGTCGCTCAAAGAAGTCAGGGTACACGTTCTTGACGTACTCTTCGTATTTCTTCGCTTTTACTGCCTCATCGGGTTCGTAGTCAACGGCAGCAGCCTCTGTAATGACAAAAAGAGTATTTTGATCTATATATAATATATAAAAGCAGAAACTGACTGACTGACTGACATATCAGCGTGCAGCCGAAACTACAGAGCCTAGGAGCATAAAATTTTGCACAGGAAACCTTTATGATGTAGGCGAGCACTAAGAGCTTTTCCAACAATCAACCTCTAAGGGAATGAAATGGGGGTCAAAATTTGTAAGGAGAAACTTACTTTCAAGCGGGCGAACCCGCCGGCAGAAGCTGGTACAATACTTAAAAGCGACACGTCTGGCTTTGCACGAGTGATTTTGTGTGGCTTTGTATTTGATAGCACGGTTGGCGCAGTGGTTGAGCGAATAGCTGCCGCGTTGAGTGTCGCAGGTTCGATTCCCGCGCGGAATAAATAGTTGTATGACCTACAGATAGTTGTTCCGGGTCTGGGTGTCTTGTGTATGTGAATTTTCATGTTTGTGAACGCAGCCACGATACAGGAGTCATTACTAGTGTGGGGGCAACGTTAAAAAAATCCATTATAAAACTAGTATTTTTTTATCTCGGGAGTATCAAGGAAAAATGGACGGAACGAGGCCGAATGGCAGATCACTGATGCGATTGATTGAACAAATAAAAACAGCTGTTGGCGTCCCATTGAAAGAGTGCGCCCGGATTACTACCAGCAGGCAAAAGTGGCGAGAAGTCGTGCGGCGTACCCTGACGGCTTCCGGAGAGGTACTATCGTGATAACCACGACTACTCTGGCAAGAGTGAAACGACCAAGAAGAAGAGGCCATTGGGATTGTTCACAGCTTCCACGCGGACAAAGCCACTGGTAAAATCTATTTCTGAAAATGAAACTTACTTCCGCGAAGGTCGTTGAGCAGGTCGACGTTCTGGTCGATCTCCAGCGCATCCTCAAGAGTGTCTCCGACCAGCCCGTACTTGCGCCCGAGGTACCGGGAGATGGCCAGACTCTGTGCGTACTGCTTGCCGTCGATCTCCAGGATTGGCATCTGCCCGAAGAGGGTCTCTGAAAATAAAGAAAAAGACTGAGTGAATATCAACTTATTGGAACTCGTGGAAAGGCGAGTGTCTTAATAGAAACCACAGAATAGATAAAAGAGGTTAGAATGGCCTTAAATTGCGGACGGGGCAGTCGTGCCACAAAGTAGGTCACTGCTCATAGTTATACTACCAATAGCAAACTTTCGATCTAAGTGTGCGTAGTCTGTTAGTTGCGTAATGCGCGTTCGTATTGGTCTATTGCTCGTAGTGGAGTTAAAGGGTGTGAGAAAAACGGCGTCACTCGTTGTAGTACAAATCGTAAAGTATTTCCTTTCTAACCTAACGCTCTTTCGTGTTTTCTGTGCTAGAAACAATAAGGGTTGAACTTCGTATGGCGGCACCGAATAGCACGTTCGCATGCTTCTATCCCTTTCTGTCACTTAGAGAACCCTCATTTACTAGAGTGGGAAAGAAAGCTGTTGCCGATCGCCTAGTCGATGCAGCCACGTGCGGGCGCATTCCCGCTCTTTCTCGGACGATGTCGAGTTGGCATACCAACAGCTTATGCGTTATGCCCCCAAAGCAGGTTGGAGTACGTAGTGGTACCAGAAATATCGTTTGTTACAAAATGTATAATTACCAGTCCCAAGTAAATTTCAATCCTAATAGCACGGGATGATCAATGGTAGGTACCAAGCAACTCTTAGCACCTGAAATCTGGCTCTTTGTCGTAATGTGTGAATTAATTCCTTAATTATAAAACTCATGTACCTAAATCTAACATCAAAGATCACTTCCTCTAAAGTTTAGAGAGAGTTGGACTAGCAAAGAATTCTGTTAAGAAAAATCTTCTGCCCACATCTTTTGACCCAACCTTTACCGACGCAGGTTTGCTGGCTGGAAGAAATTTATTTTGAAATAAGCAACACCTTCGTGCTTTTCTATCTATACTGGATCTTTTCGTTGTCAAGTGTTTGTGTGTACATGATGAAGTCTGAAAGGATTTTGTCAAAGCTTTGGAACACCATGTAAAACTATACACGTATACATATGAGCAGGGACTTAAAAACACCTTCATAAAGGTTACAGAATTATAAGTGTTACATGTTGAATTGGTAACAGAATCAAATATGTAACACTTATTTATGTGTTTTCAATGTGTTAACCCAAAACACTTACAAAAGTGTAACCCTAACATATCTGTAACAGATATAAAAGTGTTAACAGTGTTAATAAGTGTAACAGGTAAACGCAGCGTTGCCAAAGTTACAATTTACTAAAGCTATACTAAAACTGATTACTTCAGTTAGGTACACATATTAACACTTATTAACACATATAAACAGGTTACAGTTTGATTCGGTAGCACTCCCTAACACATACTTATAAAAGGTTACAGTTTGATTCGGCAACATTATTGTATCTGTTACATTTAAGTGTTTTTCTGTTAAAACTGTTTTAAAAAACAGTGTTAAACACATTATTACGGTTACAGTTTGAGTCCCTGCATATGAGTTTTACCAACCACACACACACGGTGTCCCGTGTACAAACTGGTCTGCGCAGGCAATACTGTGATGAAGCTTGTGTGTGTGGTAGGTTTATAAAACGATTTTGCCCGACGACGAAGCCCGACCATGAGCTCTTAGCTCAACACGATCCATTTTACGAACTGTTAAAGAAATGGAGCTATATAGAATGTATAGCTCTTACCTTCTTTCTTGTTCACATGCTTGACATTTCAACACGTCATATATCTACATGAGTGGATAGTTCTACATAGAGTAGGCACATAGTTAAGTCATTTTTCCATGAAGTGCCACAATTCACACGAAGACCGATCGATCGATCCGTCCGTCAAGGCCCCATATCATTTCATATTCACTTAACATAAATTATTCAGTTCTTGGAAACACGTGTTTTATTCAGTCTAGCTTAGTCAATTCCACAAAATGAACCTGTTCAACAGTTAGCCTTCTGTTGGTATTCAATGCTATAAAAAAAATCTTATCAACATGGATATAGTTATCTAATCAGTGTTACACGAAAACTCAATCAACATACATATATGTAATAATAACAAACAAAATCTGCGGCCAAGGTCATTGTCAGCTGAAACGAAAAACGTTATCGAACATGTTGTCGTAGGTAGACACACAGTGGCGACATTAGCGGACGCGGCAGCGGGAGCGATTTACCACAATACATGAAGTGGGGTTATAATAATATAATTTATTTGAACAAGTAACTAGGACTCATAATACCCAGAACATAACACAAAATGTTACACCAACAAACAAACAACATTTAACCCTTTGTGTGGCCGGAACGTGGATCCACGCGAGACACAATAACTTTTTAATTGTGTCTCTAATTACGGCATTCGAAAGGTTAAATATTTCACACATAATGTACCTACCTAACTATAGTAACGGCTATGGTTTATTATGGCCTGTAATTTTCACACACAATTCCAATAACAGTCAATACCTGACTAACAGGTTAATTTTTCAAGCAGTGAAGCAAAGCTCTGAAACAGTGCGATGTGGTCGCGACAGTGCACGAACAAGAGAGATTTCGCCAGAATTGTCAAGAGAACGCTGGGCCCCTGAAAGGTGTTGTGATTCCTGACCCGACCACGACATGAAACGGAGATTTTACTATGGCACAAATTGGTTATTTTAATTGTGTTTTATTGTGCCACTTATCCCAGGAATTTGTGCCTTGTACTTTTTGAGTAATAAGAGTACGATTGTGGTCGGGCTGGGGATCACGGTTCCTGACCCGACCACAACCAGATCTAATAAAATATCAATAGTGGGAAGTTACTGATTAAGCCAAAAATATGTGCCAAATTGTGCCTATGGCACACATAATGCATTAAGTCATCACAGATATATATAGTAAGTATTCAATTAAGGCACTTACGAAAAATGTATACCAACTACCCACATTTCAGCTTTAAAACTAAAAGCAAAAAGAGTCGTACCTCGTTACGTAAATAACAATAGTTAAATAGTGAATCATAGATCTAGAAAATATTATAATCGACCATTTCGTGTCGACATATCAAGTAAAAGCTAATAATAAATAATGCGTTCCCTTGCGACAAAAAAAAAACGAATTTCCAAGTCAACGCAATTAAATGACCGCTCGTGTGGGTTACAAAACCCTCAGGATTCGAACCCGACTCGCACTGACCGGTTATTTATATACAAGCTTAACACACTAATATAGTGGTTGTAACTTTTTTTTATAAATATATTCGCGTACATCCAGTAAAATAAAATAATAAAGTGTACAGCATAATTTCACAAATTAAAACTGCTTTCAAAGTCGTAGTAAAATTGCATAGCGTGTGATTGACATACTTTATCTCGTGATTATTCAATTTTATCCGAATCAAGATACATTCTATGATATGAATAGTAAAAGAATTTCGTGTACCATAGGCACAATTTGGCACATATTTTTGGCATCATCAGTAACTTCCCACTATTGATATTTTATTAGATCTGGTTGTGGTCGGGTTAGGAACCGTGATCCCCAGCCCGACCACAATCGTACTCTTATTACTCAAAAAGTACAAGGCACAAATTTCTGGGATAAGTGGCACAATAAAACACAATTAAAATAACCAATTTGTGCCATAGTAAAATCTCCGTTTCATGTCGTGGTCGGGTCAGGAATCACAACACCCTGAAAGATGTAAGAAGTGACCTCCCCTCTTTACCGGAAAAAGTTTACCAAGGAGTAGGACAGAAAATGCAGACAAAAAAATTGAACAAATGAGTAGTATTTTGCTTTGGATTGTTGAAAAATAAGTCATGACCCCAATTAGGGTGCACACTTTAATAATAACAATAAGTCTGTACTATTCCACAACTTTCACAGAAACGTTTTCTAGTCCCCCACTAAGCAGGCCTTGTGCTATGAGTACTAAACAACTAATAAACATACCTACTTATATATCTATACATATAATAAAATCGTAGGAAAGTCAAAACTGTACAATTAATATTTTTTAAAAAGAATACTTGGGGCATGATCTACAATCGATATCGAAGCCAAAAATATAGTTTTTAGAATTTTTGTCTGTTTGTCTGTTTATCTGTTTGTCTGTTTGTCTGTTTGTCTGTTTATCTGTTTGTATGTCCAGGCTAAACTCAAAAAGTACTGCATGGATTTACTTCAAATTTTGCATGAATATTACTAAGAAGTCGGGTCAACATATAGGCTACATATTATCACGCTATCACCTACGGGGAAGGAGCTGTGAATCCTTATTTTTCTTAAGCATTCTGTGACAGCGTGTAATCTAACGATGCATATTTAAATGTTGTTTTTGAATAAGCCATGCTATTATCTAGCTTTATACCATAAAAACTACGCCATTTAAGTAACTTGGGCAGAGAAACATAGTTTAATGAATGTTAGTAACAATTTTGAAGCAGCGCCATCTATGAGAATTCATAAAAATCAAATCAAGTTACATGTTAACACTTTTTGTAAATTAATAATTTAAATTTGAGCATGTAGTTAGTTATTCTTAAAATTCATAGATGGTGATGTGCATTTTCTTCATAAAAGTTGTATCATATAGTTCGTTTTGACAAATTCAAGTTCCAACAAAACCCTGAAAAACTTGAGTAGAGTTGAGGAAGACAATTAAAAAATAAATGCGGTGTTAAGTATTACATGGTGACATTTTTCCAGGTCTGTGAAATCGACCAGTTTGCGAGATCCCTTACGTAAGACGAGCTGCCTTCATATTACACGTACGACAAGCAAAGTGGTGTATTTAACCGACATCGACGAGCTTTGGAAAAAAAAAGGTGCTTTGGAAGGTTTTCCGGGAATTTTCAAGGACGCCACATAGGTAGGGTTTATACCTAGCATCCGAATAATGGCGAATGCTATTTTCTGCGGTTGTTACTTCACACTCTCCGAGGCCCAACATCTTTCGCCTTTCTGAGGACATTTGATGGTGTGGAGTATCCCACTTACCACGCAGCCTGCGTAGCACGTCACCTTCTCGAAGGTGACCAAAATTGGGATCCTCGCGGAGGCGAGCGTCAGTGACAGTCCCAGCCGCATGCGTCATCTTTTTGCCGTCATCTTGATGTTTTGTGGAGTCGCGAACCCGGTAACTTTGTGGGAGAAGTATCGCCATCATCTGTCTACGAGCTTTGAGGCGTACTACTGGAGACGAAGTCGAAGTAACTGATGAACGCGTGCTGAACACCTGTCTCAGTTCACTTCAAGATGTGGTCATTTCTATGGGCGGCAATCCGCTGATCGAATATGGGTTACCAGCTCCCTAATCATCACCGCATCAAGGCCGTGGAAATCGGGAGTATAACGCTGAGACAAATTACGAGCCAGGCGAAATGACCACCATACGAAATAACCATGTCACCGTGTTCTCTTCAGAGCAAAAACAAATGACACCGTCCTTGAAAGCGTTGGGCAAAACCAGGGTAAAATGTTTTTCTTGGATGCTCCTGGTAGAACAGGAAAAACATTTGTTACCACTGGCATACTTGCGGAGGTAAGGCAAGGCAAAATTGCTATTGCTGTAGCGTCGTCGGGAATCGCTGCCATACTGCTATTGGGTGGCAAGCCAGCACATGCCATGTTTAAAATTCCCATCGATTTAGAGAGCGCCAAAACGCCTGTTTGTGGTGTGTCACGTAACAGCAATAAGCGACACGTGCTCAAGGATTACTTTCTGATCGTATGGGATGAGTGTACGATGACCAATAGGAAGGCAGTTGAGGCCGTGGACAGAACCCTGCAGGACATCCACAGGTACGAACATTTGATGGGTGGTGTCACAGTTCTGTTCAGTTGCGATTTCCGGCAAACACTTCCCGTGGTGACGCGGGGATCGAGGGCTGACGAGGTGAATGCTTCGTTGAAACGATCTTCGTTGTGGTCACGAGTTCGTACGCTGCACTCGACCATTAATATGAGAGCTCGGCTCGGCGGCAATGCACGTGCATTGCAAGAATTCTCCGATGTCCTTTTAAGTCTTGGCGAAGGCACTCTGACAGGTGGTTCCAGAGTCTCTCGGTAGAGTGGTATCCAACTTAGAAGAACTCATTTGCTGTGTGTACGGGGACATCAGTCGTATACCACACCAGCTTCTTGGGTGTGTGAGCGATAACGCCGACGCCCAAAAATGATCAGGCTGCAGCAAATAACGAATGCATTCTCTCGGAAATTGAGGGGAATGGAGTGGTCTACACCTCGATAAACACTGTTGTCGAGCAAGATGACGCCACACATTATCCCGTGGAATTTCTGAACTCCCTGTCAGCATGTGGACTTCCAGCGCATACCATCAAGCTGAGGGTCGGTGTCCCGATTATGCTTCTTCGGAACCTATCTCCTCCGAAGTTGTGTAACGGGACCCGCCTTAAAGTCATCTCGCTCCACGGACACACCATTGAGGCGGAAATCCTTACGGGTTGTGGCGTCGGCGAGCCAGTATTTATACCACGCATTCCCCTCATACCTCACAACTTCCCGTTCCAGTTCAAGCACGTACAGTTCCCCGTGACTGTTTGCTTCGCGATGACCATCAATAAGTCACAGGGGCAGACACTGAGGGCAGCGGGTGTCGACCTCAGGACGAGTTGCTTCTCACACGGGCAACTGTACATCGCTTGCTCCCGCGTCACCAGTACTGTGTGTATCTTTTTACATTTTGGCTCCTGGCAGCATAACTACCAACGTAGTTTATAGGGAAGTGTTGTAAGGTATGATACCTTTGTACGTATTTTTCCTCTTTTGTGTCCTGGAATGTATTCCTGCATCATTTTCTCTATTTCCTTCAGTCTCATCTTATGACTGAACTCAGCAGGATTCCCATATAACTCTCTTCACTTGCTTCGTTTGCAAAAAAAAACTTATATTTTAATGCTATTTTAACAGTTGTTTACTTATTATACTATAGCGACACTGGCATCTTAGGTATTTTTGGTGCTGTAGAGGCTTCACGCAGACGATGTCGCGGGCAGCAGCTAGTTTCTAAATACATACATATTATAGATAAATTACACCCAGACACAGAACAAATGATCGTGGTCATCCCACAAACATTTGTCCTGTGTGGGAATCGAACCCACGACCTCCGGCATAGCAGGAGCCACTGACCACTAGACCAACAGGCCAGTCAACTTTGATTTATTTATAATATGTAAATCAAAGTTGGAACTGGCCCGTTGACGAAACTAAGTCTACCTATTGTCTGACCACAGGGATTTTTATTCCTTGCTGTCAAATCTCAGATTTTGTTTGAGATGTACTGATCAGCAACTTTGTCAATTCATCAGTATAATCTGACATTTCAAAGACCTCACGCTACACTAGCGCCTCAGTGTCAAATTCAGAGGCGATAACCGTCATTACTTCCGCTCGACAACATGTCCTAGAGTTTAGGCGACCTTGGCGCGGATGACTGTGCAAATAACCGCGAAATCCACCTACTATTGTAACTCGACACAATTGGGTCGAGTCGTCAGGCGATGACAATTGCATAACTGCCCACATTGATGCCATTGTACTTTATTGGAACTAACTAGGTAACATAGGTGCAGTCATGTTCACACAGGATGGTTCAACTAAACCATTTTTCCATTCATATTATAACACGAGCTCTTAACGCGATCCATTTTACGACCAGTTCAGTTTGGCAGTCTGGGCGAAGCAAGAGGGCATGTCAGATTTTTATTGACTAAAACCCACTCCTGTTCTTTCTTTGCCTTCGTCCCAGGGCCCGGGGTTATCTTTCGCACAACCCATGGCCCCAATTGGCTTCGATCCTGCTCCTACCGTAGTAGGCCCACTACGGTTTTACACCTCCTTAAGGCGAGATTGGAAATCTACGCGCTGTCGACGACTTGGGCTCGGTCCGGACGGTTACCGGATGATCCGACAACGAACCACCCATTGCTCGCCGTCCGCAAGCCCGCAGATTTTTACTGACTAAAACCCTTGTTCTTTGAATTGCCTTATTCGGTCCCCACGGTACCTCTTTCATACAATCTCGCAGTGAACCCTTGGATTGATTGTCGGTTTATCGGATCGTTGGATTACATCTTCTGTCTACACGGATTGCATCAAGCAAGGTCACCTTAGTTGGGACGCTTGATTACATCCGTGTAGCCTGTACTTAAAAACAGTCTTTACTAGATCCAACAATTGAAAGATCAAATATTAGGATACCTACAAAAACGGAATTCGTAATTAACACATCAGCACATGACGTTATCAAGAACAAAAACTATGCATTTGCTGCACAGCAACTAAACGAGTCATCTCTTTGAGAACTGATAACCATCGTATGTTCGAAGTGCGATGAACACTTAAGCGCCTTATCTTGAGTATAAACGACCCAAACGAAGACTCATGCACAGTAATCATATAATCTTACATCATGTTTATATGAAAACTTGGAAAAATACGCATATCACTATGTTTTTAAAGATAAAATGTTTGAGTAGGTGTGTAATGTTTAGGTAAGATAAAGTTTGTTCAGAGTTTTCACTAGGAGGTCGAACAATTACCCGTTATCATTTCTCTTTTATCTACGCCAGCAAACTAAAGTGTTTGTCCCACCCTGAAAATAGGACCAATACGGAGTCTTCACGAAATCATCATTATCACCATTATCAGTAAAAAAAACTGTCGTGTGTCGATTTTTTTCTAACTGTAATTAAACTACTGATATCAGATTCAAAGATAGATTGATAAAATATTTATTGAAATACATTATTCATACGTAGCAAATGTAGCAATACTCGTAACTAGTGTTGCCAGGTCTTGAAACCGAAAAGCCGGACAAACTATCCTATTATTATTATTTTTTTATTATTATTAGTTTCTCATGTAATTTTTATTTTTAGTGTACAATAAAGAATCTATCTATCTATCTATCATTTGGCCGAAAAGGCTGAAATTATTTTTTAAGTCTAACATGACTTTTTAATAACAATAAAATTTATAGAATCTTTTTAAATTATAATGAAAAACAATAAAATTAAGTGATATAATTGCTAGACTAATTGCACTTTGTACATATGGGTGGGATGGCCACCATGTACCGGTCGCGCAACGCCGTACGTCTAGTAATCCGACGGAATGAAATGCAATTTTTTTTATACTCTGTTATATACAGGGTTATTTGTAAAACACTAACAACCTTGCAGGACTGTATTACTAACATCATAAACAACAACTTTTGTTCTATGACTTTTTACAAAACATTACACATATACCAAAAACAAACCTTCAAGATTTCGTTGTTCTATCCATCATATTTCAACTCTGTATTTTGCTATACCTACCTACGTCTGTCTGATGCGACGCAAACACATCAGCAGGCACCCCCGCCACCCGATCCCCACTCCCTCTCGATAATGTACTATCACTTGCTTCGCATAGACTTCGTAATATTTAGAACAATCAATTTAAATATTTTTATTTTTGTATGAAAATCTGATTAACCAAAATATGAAAATATTTTAAAAGTCATAGAACAAAAGTTGTTGTTTATGATGTTAGTAACATTGTCCTAAAAGGTTGCCGGTGTTTTACAAATAATATACACCGCTAAATTTTAATCGTTTTAATCCCGTGGAGGGTCAATCCGGTACATAAAACACTATCGATTTGTAAAGATAAAATTAAAAAATAAAGTACCATTTTTTCAAAACTCGTATTAATTTACGCATGTACGAAATTAGTATCTTTAAGAAAACGTCAGCTAAGCGCGTTCAATGACCTGTAGTTAATAGTCGGCGTTGCGTACAAAGTACCTACAGGTCATTAAACTCGCTCAGCTGATTTTTTCTTAAAGAAATTAATTTCGTACATGCGTAAATTAATACGAGTTTTGAAAAAGAGGTACTTTATTTTTTAATTTTATCTTTACAAATCGATAGTATTTCATGTACCGGATCGACCCTCCACGGGATTAAAACGATTAAAATTTAAGGGTGTATACATATTTACATTATTTATGTTGTACACTGACAGTCCCAAATCTTTTTCATTTCGTTCAGTCCATTCAAAGGTTGTCTGGTAGAAATTGTCCTGTGCAATAAGACCGCTTAATTTACACTGATATTTTTTTGTTAATGTCCTGTAATAAGCTAAGATGTGCAATAAAGTGATAAATAATAATAATTCTGACGCGATGAGTGATCTTTATACCCTCGTCCTTTGTATCCAACAGAACTGCAGATATCCTGAATAAACAAGAATTAATCATTCATAAAAGAAAACAGATGCCTTGGTAACCAGCGTCAGTTTATGCTTATCTTTAGGTAACAAGCAGTTGTCTTGATAACTTAAAGCAAGCATTGTTCTAACAATATAAGGATGTTGATACACTGCTCACCTCGCCACAATGGCTGCTTGTACTTGGTCTGTGACTGTACTGTAAACCTGTGACCTACCACTTTCTTCACCCGCATCATTCATGTCTGTCTAGAAAGTCTTTACTTGTTATCAAAACAAGACTAGCGCTGTCTGTGAGAACGTTTTACAATTTATATTTTCAATAGTAAAGATTATTTGTAAAACACTAATAACCTTGCATGACTGTATTACTTACTAACATCATAAACAACAAATTTTGTTCTATGACTTTTTACAAAACATAATTCATTTACCAAAACCTAACTTCGATTTCGTTGTTCTATCTAACACATTTCAACTCTGTACTTTGCTGATTGCTACACCGTATGTGACGCGATGCAAACGCATCAAGCACCGCCTGCCCTATCTCCGCTCCCCTCCGCTATTGTACTATCGCTTGCTTCGCATAGATTTCGTAATATTAAGAATGTTCAATTTAAATATGTTTATTTTTCTATGAAAATCTGATGAACTAAAATATGATAAGTATTTGAAAGTCATAGAACTAAAGTTGTTGTTTATGATGTTAATAACATGGTCCTGACTTCCTGAGAGGTTGGCAATGTTTTACAAGTAACCCTTTATAAATGAATGACTCTTTCCTTTGACCCTACAAACGTCTGACCAACTAATCAGCACCGGTATATGGTAGTCATTCCACCTGTACGCACAAAACGTTTTGAAAACAGTCATTTATTCATCATTGTGACTGTGAGTACCTCAGTACTCACAGTCACAATGATGAATAAATGACTACCATATACCCCATCACGAAGCTCTTAACGCGATCTATTTGAGAACCTAAACTGAACTGTTAAAGGGATGGAGCTATTACGCTGTATAGCTCCGTCCCTCTTTCTCGCTCGCACGACTGACATTTTAACACGTCATTGTAAGGCCCCAGTTCCGGAGTTCCAGGAGCGGATTTTTTTTACACCGGGGCGGTGTGTTTGCTACTGGGTACTCCAACTCGTTGAGCTCTTCGATTCACATAAATGTGACAGAAGAGCTGACGAGATGGAGTATTTGGTCGTGGATGTGCGACCCTGGTGGAATAAACGCGTGTGTTTGTCGATGGTGACAATTCTAATTGAATTACAGAACATGGATTAACTAGTTTTTGCCCGCAGCTTCGCCCGCGTACTGAAATATTCCTGAGTGACATACATTCAGCCAAAAAAGTATCGGGAATGGATGATTTGTTTATGGTTCCAAATTCAAATTTTAGATTTTTTTGTTGTTGCTAGATTGGCACAACTGTTTTCCATTTTGGCGCGGAGTTTGAGTTGCATGTTATTTATATTAAATACAGTGCTGTTTTTAGTTATATCATATCTAGTGTGTATTGCGAATTTCATAACAATAAATACAAAAAAATCGAACAAAGAGTTTGTCTTAAATTTTGTATCGCCAATGGAATTTCGTGTTCGGAGTCACTGAAAATGTTACAGAAGGCTTACGCAGAATCGACTTTATCAAAAACACGTGCTTATGAGTGGTACAAAGCATTCAAAAGCGGTCGAGATGTGATGGAAGATTTGCCTCGCTCTGGTAGGCCATCGACCTCTGCAACTGAAGTTAACATCGCAAAAGTGAAGGAAATAGTGACTGAAAATCCTCATTCAAGTTTGAGAGAGATAGCCGCCGAACGATCTGTATCTCACGAGTCGATCCGTACCATTATAACTAATCATTTGGGTATGAAACATGTTGCCGCTCGGCTAGTCCCAAAAGACCTGAATTTTGTCCAAAAACTCAATCGCATGAGAGTCGCTGAGGACATGCTAGAACGAGTCAATTCCGACCCAACATTCATGAAACGCATTGTTACTGGCGACGAGACGTGGGTTTACGAGTTTGACATGCAAACAAGTCAACAAGCTTCGGAGTGGCGCCTTCCAACTTAACCAAAACCGAAAAAACCACGCCAAAGTCGATAAAAAATCAAAGTCATGTTGACTGTTTTCTTATACTCTATTGATCTTTTCCCGGTACTTTCTTGACAGAGTAGTACCTATGTACACTCAGGAATACGATTGCCAAAAAAAAAATTACCTCTTTATTATATTAGTGTAGCTTTTGTGGAAAATGACACTACAATAAAGTGGTATTCTAAATTTGTTTTTTTTTTTTTAATATTCCTTAGTTGCAATTCAGCAAATGAGAAAATTCCACAAATTAAGCTGGTATACGAATACGGATTGTTCGAAAGAGTTACTCAGGCCCTGAAACGAAGACCAAATGAAGGAACACAAGTGGCTTGTAGTTAGTAAACGTGTGACACTCTCTCGCTCCAACCAAAAAAAAAAAAAAGAAGGCAAAAGTAATTTGATGATTTTCCATAAAAAGGTATTCTAGTGAATTGCAGCAATCTTATCAGCATGGAGAAACATTCACAAGTTTAAGATATGGTGGCCTAGTTTGTAACTATTATCAGTAGGTAGATGTAGCCAATAGTCACAGTAACATTAGTAGGTATTATTTTGTAGAAATAACACTGTAACAATTTTGATATTGAGCTTACTTTCGTAAGCTCAATATCAAAATTGTCACAGGGCCGCGATAAAGCTAGAACTAACCCATATAATTGTACAAAGCGTTTTGGGAACACATTCATTATATTTACGTACAGCTAAGGAGTGGAATTCCCTGCCGGAGTCTGTGTTTCCTGATAACTATAACCTAGGGGTCTTTAAGTCAAGAGTGAATAGACTGCTTCTAGGCAAGCGTGTTCCATCGTCGACCACGTTCGTTCGTTCGTTTTCGTCGTTCTCTATCGTTCGATCTCTCGGTCGATCGTTTAACATCGCTACATTACACTGACGCACACGTGGACCAAGCCTGATTTGTACGTAGAACAACGTCGCGTGGCGTGGATCTAATGTAGTTCTACAAGTCTAGTTTCCATATAAAATGTATGGAGACGGTCAGAACGGCGTAGGTACGTGGCAAACATGTGCGCTTTAACTTTAACTCTTTTAAACAAAACCACAGCCCTGGCAGCATATCCCCTCCCTTCCATACAAATTTTAACATGCAAAACCCTACCATGACGTGTTAAAATGTCAGGTGTGCGAGCGAGGAAACAATTTCTAATAGAACCTTTATAACTCTATACCTTTAACCGTTCAGTTACTTTGCCGATTTCACTAAAAAACAATCGCGTACCTAGACGTCCTAGACATCGCGAGGCGTGCGTCGCGAATGTTTCGTCTCGCATGCCACAACCTGAGGCATACGACGGTACATTTATGGGTGCGTCCCGAACGACACATGCTCAAACTGAGCACGCAAACCCCCACGCTCGGTGACCGTAAGTTTATAATAAATTACGTGAGATTATAAATTTATTTTTATCTCTGGGTGGATATATTGTAAACTATGGAACTTGTTTATTATGATTTATTTTATTTGAAAAGATCTGATAAAAATATATCGAGATTTTATCATCTAACTACTCAAGATGTATTAAAATTTTCCGATGTTTGTACCTAATCCAGTGACTTATCTACAGAACATCTCTTCTATTTATACAGTAGCAGCCTATTTTAGTGATTTTAGTTGCTAAGGATTTTCTTATAAGCGACGTACTTACTGTTTTATTAAAAAAAAACTTGATTATTAACGTTGAGCATGTTTGATATTTTGGAATGGTTAGGGAATAATTTTGCACCAATTGCTTTATCAGTATAAAAGTACTATCATTTATGTGGTAGAATACAATATTCATTTATTGCGCTATCGTACACAAACATGACAATTTATATTACATTAAAAATTTAACACTTTAAAACTATTACAATTATTTTACATTAAAAAGTTTATCTCTCCGAAAAACTACTGAGGTGTCAAGGGACACCCGGATGGAACGAAGTTCCGTTCTGGCTTGCTTTCTATAAGAGAGAGAAAGAGAGAAAGACAGAGAAACATGCGCACGCCGCACGGCTTACAATAGCTTACTATAGAAAAAGTGTCGTTACAACTTTTCGTGAGAATTTTTTCCGTCTAGACAATACAATATAACTAAAAAATACTATCCTATTTTATGTACATTTTGACAGCACTATTTCAACATCTTCGAAACCATGAAAACGACACTCATGACGAAAAAGTTGATAATTTCTGACATCCGCCATCTTAGATTTACATTTTGACAGCACTATCGGCTTCAACAACCTCGAAAACCATGAAAAAGACACCCATATCGAAAAAGTTGATAATTTATTGCAGCCACCATCTTAGATTTAAATTTTGACAGTACTATCGGTTTCAACACCCTCGAAAACCATGAAAACGACACCCATGACGGAAAAATTAATAATTTCTTGCAGCCGCCATCTTGGATTTACATTTTGACAGTGTTATCGGTTTCAACACCCTCGAAAACCACGAAAACGACACCCATGACGAAAAATTTGATAATTTCTTGCAGCCGCCATCTTGGATTTATATTTTGACAGTACCATCGGTTTCAACGCCCTCGAAAACCATGAAAACGACACCCATGACGAAAAAGTTGATAATTTCTAGCAGCCGCCATCTTGGATTTATATTTTGACAGTACCATCGGTTTCAACGCCCTCGAAAACCATGAAAACGACACCCATGACGAAAAAGTTGATAATTTCTTGCAGCCGCCATCTTGGATTTACATTTTGACAATACTATCGGTTTCAACAGCCTTGAAAACCATGAAAACGACACCCATGACGAAAAATTTAATAATTTTTTGCAGCCGCCATCTTGGATTTATATTTTGACAGTACTATCGGTTTCAACACCCTCGAAAACCATGAAAACGACACCCATGACTGAAAATTTGATAATTTCTTGCAGCCGCCATCTTGGATTTATATTTTGACAGTACCATCGGTTTCAACACCCTCGAAAACCATGAAAACGACACCCATGACGGAAAATTTGATAATTTCTTGCAGCCGCCATCTTGGATTTATATTTTTACAGTACCAACGGTTTCAACACCCTCGAAAACCATGAAAACGACACCCATGACGGAAAAGTTGATAATTTCTTGCAGCCGCCATCTTGGATTTATATTTTGACAGTACCATCGGTTTCAACACCCTCGAAAACCATGAAAACGACACCCATGACGGAAAATTTGATAATTTCTTGCAGCCGCCATCTTGGATTTATATTTTTACAGTACCATCGGTTTCAACAGCCTTGAAAACCATGAAAACGACACCCATGACGAAAACTTTAATAATTTTTTGCAGCCGCCATCTTGGATTTATATTTTGACAGTACTATCGGTTTCAACACCCTCGAAAACCATGAAAACGACACCCATGACGGAAAATTTGATAATTTCTTGCAGCCGCCATCTTGGATTTATATTTTTACAGTACCAACGGTTTCAACACCCTCGAAAACCATGAAAACGACACCCATGACGGAAAAGTTGATAATTTCTTGCAGCCGCCATCTTGGATTTACATTTTGACAATACTATCGGTTTCAACAGCCTTGAAAACCATGAAAACGACACCCATGACGAAAAATTTAATAATTTTTTGCAGCCGCCATCTTGGATTTATATTTTGACAGTACTATCGGTTTCAACACCCTCGAAAACCATGAAAACGACACCCATGACGGAAAATTTGATAATTTCTTGCAGCCGCCATCTTGGATTTATATTTTGACAGTACCATCGGTTTCAACACCCTCGAAAACCATGAAAACGACACCCATGACGGAAAATTTGATAATTTCTTGCAGCCGCCATCTTGGATTTATATTTTTACAGTACCAACGGTTTCAACACCCTCGAAAACCATGAAAACGATACCCATGACGGAAAAGTTGATAATTTCTTGCAGCCGCCATCTTGGATTTATATTTTGACAGTACCATCGGTTTCAACACCCTCGAAAACCATGAAAACGACACCCATGACGGAAAAGTTAATAATTTCTTGCAGCCGCCATCTTGGATTTATATTTTGACAGTAATATCGGTTTCAACACCCTCGAAAACCACGAAAACGACACCCATGACGAAAAATTTGATAATTTCTTGCAGCCGCCATCTTGGATTTATATTTTGACAGTACCATCGGTTTCAACACCCTCGAAAACCATGAAAACGACACCCATGACGAAAAAGTTGATAATTTCTTGCAGCCGCCATCTTGGATTTATATTTTGACAGTAAAAGTGTCGGTACAATTTTTCGTGAGAATTTTTTCCGTCTAGCCCCCTTTCACAACGCGCGATAAGGGATAGCTGTCTACTCTCCATCCGTCTTACGCTTTTTCGATCAGCGGGCCTATTACAACCTCTTAATTCCAGTCAATTTACGCCGTAAAATGAACTGACTTGCTTATCCGTATTATGACATCTTATTGCCAGCCAGTCAGTAGTCACGTGACACTTGACCGTCTTCTGCATGGATATTGGCTGGGAATTCCGTATTATGAGCGTCCAACTGACATTATGTAGCTTGCTAAAGTGTCAAAAATTGTGACAAACAAGCCAGTCAGTTTAAGCCAGTTTCTAGTAACTTAAAGTGAATTGTTTTGACTTTTTATTATATTTGAATCTATTTGATAGTTAAATAAAACATTAAATATGTGTGATGAGTTGATAATCTTCGAATTTCTCGAAAGTGATGAGTTTATAGTTTTAGAAATGATCGAAGTTTGCAATGTTCGCGATCCCGATTACGTAATTGTAAACTGATGTTTACCTTTTTTGTTTTGTGTTCAATTCTCACCATTACTGTATTTTTAGTTAAAACTTACCTAAAAAATGATAATATAGCAGTTAGATTGACAATGGGTATAATATTGGGTGAGAAATTGAAAGATTTGTGTTTCAGAATATGACCGACGTTGTATCTTTTGCAGTTTTTGTTCTAGAAACTTTTTTATGTGTTAAGTTATGCAAAAGATTATTGTTTTATATGAAAGTAGACATCATAACGAGTATTTTGATGTGCATATTGTATATATTATGTGAAAAAAATAAATAAATATGGCATCCGAAAGGGCTCGGCTGAAGCGAAACTAAAAGTAAAATAAGTCTAAAAATCATGGTTCCCGCGGACGTAAAGTTTCGGGGTATATAGCCGAACCCCTAGGAACCTTTTCGTCGGAAACGTGTTTTATTGATCCTCTTCGATACCCGCTGTGAGGTGCTGCTACGTTCCCCCTTAGTCGAAAACGTACGCATTCAGGGGTGCGTGGTGGCGTACGAGACCAGCGCAACAAGCAACGTACCCCAAAAATCGGGTTGAACTGTCCCGAGGGCTCGGTAGCCGAAGGGTACTGCCTGCTACCGTCACCGCCTCCTAACAGGGGCCAGTCCACTACACCGTAGGTTATCGGATGTTTACGTCTGGGCTCAGGGTGGCGCAGCACTTCAACACCGCCACCGCGACGACCACCATGCCGATCCCGTGACGTCACCCAGCACTCCAACTCCATCGCTAACCGGGATGCCAATCCGATGATATCACCCTTACACAGCACAGCGATCGCCGAGCTAACATATTTTTGTTAAAAAGTTTTGTTCAAGTAGGTACGTACACACGCTTACCCTTAGTTCCGAATTACGTCTAAAGCGATTATATCGCAAATCCGACCAAATGTAATAGTCACAAAATATAAGGACTATCAAGTACTATTTGTGACTTTGCGCGTTGGTCGGATTCGCAATTTAATCGCTTTTGACGCAATTCGGAACACGGGGTTAATTTTGTTTTTGCCGGGTTAGGAGTTATCCTAGTACGTTCAGAAATGAAGTATATGAGACAATGCTCTATTTTCCATTTTATGACATTGTATTTACGGAAATAACACATAATTCGTTTTTAAACTCGTTGTTAATTTAGATTTCTGTTATAAAATTACATTAATTTCATCAATAAACAATATTTCATACAAAAATTTAAAAACCGTAAATACCGGTAACCTTTATTTTTATGTTTTCGAACGCCATCTTTCAAAGCAGTGCAAACCAGCCACAGACAACTGTCCAGGATGATTCCAGTCAGAATAACGTACGTCATAATACGAAAAAGAACAAGGCAGTTTACGGCCGTAAACTGACTTGCCTGGAAACTGACTGGATTTTAAAACGGTCGTAATAGGCCCGCAGGTCACGTGTCCTGACGCGAGTTTTTAAGATTTTATACCCATTACAGAAAAAGTGCTCAACGCCGCTAAAGAAGTTTTCACTTCAAAAAAATTTAGTACTTAGTTTTGTGATGCGTTATATTTTATAGGTTACTAAGTATAGATTTAATTAGTAACGCGCGTGTAAATACCTAATATTTAACAATTGTTAAATTAAACTACTTAAAGGTAACTAACACAAACGAAATCCATTTATTGGTAAGCAATATTTGTATGCCCAGTGTGAGACACACAGGATTGGTTGTTGTGGCGACGCTTGGGGAGGCCTGTGTCCAACAGTGGACGTCAGCAGAAATGTTGATGATGATTATTTATTTGTTAAGCATGGCAGGAGAGTAAATCGATAGGTAAAGGTATACTTTTGACTGACTACAGGAGATACTCACTAGGCTTGAAAGCCGGCCAGTCCTCGGACGTGATGCGACGGTCTTCAAACTCCTCACCGCCATACGCAAGCAGCAAGCGCACGGACTCACCCAGAGCCTTCACGGGGAAGTAGTAGAAAACAACTTTCGGCATGATTCTGGAAAAATATTAAGTTTTAAGAATGTCTTCCGGTAACGAGATGAGCAGATGACATTGTTCGTATCGCGGGTAGAACCTCGATAAGGTTGGCACAGGAGCGTGGGGATTGGTACAAGAAAAGAGGTTTTGTTCTTCTTTCGTCCCGAATTTTTGTCCCACATTCCAAAAAAATATTTCTTCGACCCCCATCACTATTGAAGTTGTGTTTCGTCCCAAAGATGTCTATGCGCAGCTGTAGGCGAAGTAGGGCTGAAGATTACAATATTTTACCATGGGGACACGTTTAATTTCTATTTTTTTTTAAGTCATTGTTGTGTTGATTTTGCCTTTCAAAAACTTTTGAATGTCATAATCTGAGTATTCTTATTTCACCGGGCCAATCAACAAAGTACCAGACAGGGGGTCCACTATTTTGACGATTGGATTTTAAGTTCTACAACAGTCATTTTAAAACTAAACACGGCTTCTGTAGGTACCTAAAACTAGCGGGATTGATGTTTATTGATGACGACCATTGATGTTTATCATATCTGTTTAAAACATCATTGGTGGGCCACGTATGACAAACAAAACTTTAGTCTAAATTCTTATATTATTGTCATAGCTTTCTTCATCAAATACCTACAGTTGCCATCACGGATCTTGAACGCTCGGCGTCAGAGTGGGGATCGCTTTGCGAATTCCATACATTGGCGAGCCAATCGACTTCGTTGTTAGATACGTGCAGCAACGCAGTGAACGGATGAGGAGTGACGTCTATGACGCGATGGCGCGGCCAGCCAATCACTGACCCTCCCCGCCCCCCGCGTCGCACTTCGTACCACTAAAGAGACCGAATATTTGACTTCTGCGCAAGTGTTCAAGATCCGTGATGGCAACTGTACGTAATTAACAAAGTGAAAATTCATTTTTTTTTCTTTTGTTTTGTTAATGCAATTGAGCCCATTGCGACTATTCTGCCAGTCACGTTGAGACGGCGACTCGGTGCACTTTTTTTTTTTGTTTGATAACTTCATTAAACCAATGACAGAAGACAAGATGACAACTAAGTATCAAATAATTTTGGGGCATTATAAGTGTTAACACGCTTACCTTATTTAAACATTTTTTGTATTACTGCTTATATATATAAACGAATATTCTTTCGTTGTTTCAGACAGACTGTGTAATTTATTTTCATCATCACAACTGCTGCCATAGATAAACAATAATTTTATACCTAATTGTCCAAATACCTACAATCTTTTATTATTAAGCCGGTTTAACCAATTTTCTTTGAACAAAAAAATAAATAAATAATAAATAGTTTATTTAGTATTTAAGTTTTTTGTGTAAGTACATATGTATTAAAATAATTTGTAAAAATAAGTTTGAAATTAAAATACGTCGTTTTGTACACACGTTTGTACGAAAATGCAAACTAAAAAATAATAAAATACACGGGTAGAATAGGTGGGGTATTTCAGGCTAAACAGCCCGAAATACTCCTTATATGCTTATTCGGGCCCAAATCAGGGTTTTCAGCAAAGCTCATACAAGAAAAAATAAATAAATAAATAAAAAGAAAAATCCACCCCTAAGACGACCCACTGACACAGTGTTTGGGTTCATTGGAATTGACATGAGAAATACTTATGTAGGTACCTATAAATGCATAAAAAGCTAAAAAAAAAAGGCTATAAATGTATCGCCACTAAAACGTGTGAAATAAAAAACTTTTATACAAAAAAAAAATACCCGACTTCACTAAAAAAAACACTAAAACTTATTTTATAAAGGTTTTTTTTTTATTTAGATTATTATAGTTCAAGTATTTAGATTACCTACCTAATGTTAAATTCATTTAAGAAATACCTACTTACATAGGTACATAGATTTTACATAATTATATATTTTAATACTCTTGTCGGTTGATACACTTTACACTATAGGTACATTGCGCTTAAAATAAACTGGTTCGATCGGCGGTTCCCCTCGTACAGTAAACAATCTGTTTAACAAAACTCTCTCAAACTTATTCCAGTGAAAAATCGAATCCCTGATTATATTATTATCAAGTCACTTCACATAGCGATCATCTAGTTACTAAGTAATCATTATTAACACAAACTACAAACCAAAATTATAAAAACTAATTAATAGGTTAGGTTAGGTTAGGTTAACCTGTCATTTTTAATTTAAAGCCGTTAAAAAATACAAATTCTACTGCCAGTATCGATTTAATCATTTTTACATTGAAATTTCGATAAAACAGCATAAAATACATTCCCGATAATACTTATAAATGGGCTGCTGTTCACAAACCAAAGAGTATAGACACAAACCATATGACACTAGAAAATCGTCAAGAAATTAACAGAAAAATGAAGAACGAATGATTAAAAGTTACAAGTTTGAAATAAGAAATTTATAGAGTTTTTGGTAAATTGAAGATACTCACGATTTATTTTAGGAGCTAGTAGTGGAGTGCCGTCGTTGGTGCGTTCGCACGAATACTGACGCGTAGCCGGCTTGCCGGGGCCGGCTTGAGTTCGCGTCCGCCATACAAAACAAACCGACGACCAACGCTATGCGTTCAAAATATAAATTGGAATGACCTTCGACGCACACAAAATAAACTTTATTCTCAGTTCATAAGGTACACTTTATATTAACGCAAATGAATACAAACGTTTGAAATAAAAACGCCAAGTAATATGCCAACATCAAGTTTTTCTAGCTGACATTCTATAGTATTGGGTTATAAGCAGGTATTTAATAATTCTCACAAGATAATTTAACAACAATAATTACGTCTAATTACCCCTTAGTAGTTGTTTCGTTTAAGATAGTACTTACAATAATAACTTGATAACACAAAAACTGATTAAAAAAAATGGCAAACAAATATTACAGAATTCACTTGTCATTGTAACCTTAACAATTCACGTAAGAACGAGCGTGCACTGGTTACTTTTGTCATCGTGACTTTTGACAAAAAGTCACCGTGCGAACCCAACATATAACGCGCGCACTTGGAGACGTGACAGTTGGGTAAAAATGCGTAAAAACTGACAAAAAAATTATTGTCACCCTGACAAAAGTCACCAACGCGCGCTATGTCTAATAGTCTTACCTAGTTATACTCGTAATTTTTATGGTAGGTACTTTTTGAGCATTTTACTTACATAGTGGCGTAGCCATAGATAAGAATAAGTACTAACGTAGGTGTAGCTACCAAAAGGCTAGGCGGAGCGTGGTAGTGCCTCGGGGACCCCAGGTTTGGTGGGCCCCAAAACCTGATTAACAAAACTCTCGTTGAAATAGCCAAACATTGGTTCACCTTCAAAATCTGAATAAGTTAGAACCACGGAATAAAGAAAAGTAGAGGAAGTGCCCCTCAGATATCGCGCGCGTGTCAACATTAGGTCGAGATGCGCAACATTTAGCTTATTCACCGTCAGACACTTGTCGCGATTGGTTCTCTCAGAAATACGCGAAATATTACTAATTATGCCTGGTTTTTCGGTTTTGACCTGCAAAAACGAAAGCAGAAAAAAAAATGTATCTTGTGGAGGTGTATCGTATCATCGTTAAGCACTAAACTTTGTTAATTTTTAATAAAATTGATTTTAAATGAAAATACCACATTTTATGACTTTAATGCAAACTATAAACAACCTTATGTTCAGAATAACAAAGTCTAAATACACTTGGCCGTCATCTACAAAATCATAACATAAATTCTAGTAACTTCGACGCTACTCAATTAGGGATGGGACACATCCGTAAAGTAGGTCGGTATCGATAATTTTTATTTATTTCTAACTATTTATTTCCTGGCTGGCACCATCATTCAGAAAATTTGTGTCGGACTTTTCATGTGTATAATTTATAAATATTTAACTAAGATTGCACATAAATCACGAGGTTTTAACAACACGTAACCTGCATCCGTCCGAAATAGGTGCGGGTTGCTAATCACTTTTTTTACTTCTTCACGCTTGAAAGGCTGAATATTACATAATATTAACCGTAATACATTAACTTCACAAAACAAATATAGATATTTGAACGATAAAGCAATACCTACTAAGAACATTTTAATTAAAAAAAAAAATATTTCAAAGTCAGTCCACAATTGACCGAGATATCGGTGAACAAAACATACATTAAGCCGAACATAGAATCTTCTCCTTTTCGAAGTCGGTTAAAAATAAGATTACCCCCCTACATACAAATACCTCTTTAACATTGATATTTTAAAGATAATCAACCTTATCCATTATTAAGCATTTGTAAGATGTTAACAAATTATTACATTGCTTACCTGAATAAATTACGTAACATCAATATTAAAATATCGATATATGCCTACATCTCTAAAAGAGTAGCAAAAGTGATTACATGTGCAGGTGAATATGGCATCTATTTCAAAGTAACTAGAGTTCTGAATAGAATGACAAATGATGAATTGGTTACAGCGCCATCTAGCGTGGAGTAGCTGAACTCGTTGTAAATTGGTTATAAGACGAAAAACATCTTTATTGTTTGTGTCATGACAAATAATAACAACTTTCAGTTGTTGTAATAAGACTTAATTTATCAAAGCAATAAGAAGATGATTAGTAAAAGTTGCGTTTTTAATTTGTAGCCAATCATATTACTGTTTTTTATGTGTGTAATGGATAATTTAATATGCAAATGTGTGAGTTTGGCGACACTAGTTCCCGTGCTTTGCCAGGATAGGGGCACTTCTACCTGTATTTTCTGTTCTGTGGTTAGAACACTATGGCAACTCGGAGTCTCGGACCCACCCAGAGCAGATGCGCTGTTTAACTGTATCACTTACAAACTTATTGACAGTTTGGTCACTTATGGGGTGTAGACATCCGCTAAGAACGGATTTTTCGAAACTCTGTCCTAAGGGGGGTAAAACCCCTTTAAAAGTGAAATACCACTCACTGATCTCAGAAACTATGACACCTACAAACTTAAAATTTGGCAGGTAGGTTCCTCATAGGGTGTACATCCGCTAAGAACGGATTTTCCGTAATTTACCCCCTAAGGGGTATAAATATTTTAAATCGAAATAGTCGTAAAAAGTTCCTACCTAGTTGCTTCTACTTACTACTCATCGTACCCTAATTAATTGCCTACCCCCGATTGTGTTTTAAATAAACTACTACCTTTCAGATGCGCGAACGCCCTTCGCTTGGGGTTTAAGGCCCAAGCGCTCGAAAAGTGCCATAAAAGTGACTTTCTGAATTCTACTCCTCGGTAACGGCCAGGTTAATAGGTTTAAAAAAATATGTTTATTATAGATTCATGAACAACATTAACAACATTTGATTTTTTCGTGCTATTAATACTTTTGTCTATAAAAAATATTTAGTAATTTCGAAACTTTTCCCTACTCCTTCTAAACGGCTTGGTTCTTTAGAAACATTTTTACACATAAAAATTAGTGGTTAAATATTCTTCTAAGTGAACATTGCATATGTAAATCAATCAATATTTCGCAAAGAAAATGGATTTAAAGGTCAGCCGCGCGCTTTCCGGGCGCTGTTGGTCGCAAATAAATGCACAGATTTGCGTACTGCCGCCTAGGCGGGTGCGAGAGGTGCTTCCACATAATTTTGGCCAGATGGTTCAACCTAACCAGTGACAAAATGTTAGTTGCTACTAAATTGCTACCTCATATGGTAATTTTGGACCTCACAAGTCACAGCTTAAGAATATAAAGTTATTAAGAATTTACTATTTTGATGCCTTTTTTTTTTTTTTTTTTTTCGATGGGAAAAATCATCTTATGACAACCCCCGCTCTTGGGCGGAGCGGGAGATAGTGTCAGACTCTTACTGACTAAAAAACCCATCCCGTTCCTTCAAGCCTTCATACCGGGGCTCGAGCGCCCTTTCGGATAACCCTGGCCCCGGTAGGCTTCGACCCGGCTGGGCCCCTGCTGTTGCTGACAACTCCTTGAGGCGCGCGGGAACAGCGCGCGCCGTCGACGACTTGGGCTTGGTCCGGACAGTTACCGGACGGCCGGACAGCGAGCTACCCATTGCTCACTGTCCGCAAGTCCGCGCCTATTTTGATGCCTAAACGCCTGTAGAATTACATGAGCAAAAAACTCAAATACGAAAAAGCTAGTTCATAAGCAGGCGCTACCTAATAGAATTTATTTTAATTTAATATAATATATTATATACAGTAGATAGGTACTTACTTGCTAGATGAGTTGGCATTTTTCTTTAAGTTTTATTATTCAGTCGACATGGCAATGGCATGTCAAGGTCTATAGATCGCCCCCGCCATCACACTGTCATCGATCGTTCGATTCACACATTACTTATAGCTGCAAAGACAACTAGATAAGTACCTATTTAAAGCAGTCGCCTCCATTGTCAAATGACAAAAGGGCAATCCATAAATTGCGTCAAACCACAAAATAGATTTGTGGTCAAACGTTAAAGGAGCCCTTCCTTTAATGCTAGAGTTACCTATATGAAGGGGGACGAAATCTGACAATTTGTGCTTGTCACGAATTGTCGGACTTCGTTCCCCTTCGGCACAGCCTTATAGGAGGACTCAGGACCGTGACGTCATGTCATATTTCGAAATTGATTTTGTTTCAGTAGTTTGTTTTATGATTTTTTTGTTGGGGAAAATCATCCAATGACAAACCCCGCTCTTGGGCGGAACGGGAGACAGTGTCAGACTCTTACTGACTAAAAAACCCACCCCGTTCCTTCAAGCCTTCATACCGGGGCTCGAGTTCCCTTTCGGATAACCCTGGCCCCAGTAGGCTTATGTTTTATGATAACGCAGTCAACACGTTTATGATAACGCAATCATCACGGGCACCCGGACCATGCATTTTTGTGTGGGACCGCGCGAGTGCCCGCGTAAACGCAGCGTTCGGCCTAAGACATTAAAACTACAACAATATTTAACATATTTTATTAAAATCATCAAAATCAAGTAAAGGCAGAATAATTTCAATCAAACAGGTGTAAGGTTGACTGCACATCAGTAGTAACCAATACCAGTAAAATCAAAACAAAAACTCAATTATTACTTATGTACTACGAAATAAACGGGCTCTGAAAGCCAAATTGTTGCATTACACACGCGTTTAATTGTACTTATTTCCAATACTGGAAGGCCTCATTTACGGAGACGCGGGGCGTCTCACGTCGCGTGTGGCGTGGAGTCTCGCGGCGCGTCGGACGTTTTTTCTGTTTACGGTGGGGCGGCGCGTGAAGCGGCACGCATCATCGCACGCGTAAACACAAACTTATAGCAATATACGACCATGTTCATAGAGAAGCGAGACGGGAAGCGTGGCGGTGCCCGCCGCGGCGCCCGCGGTGAATCCTCTAGCGTGTAGCGAAGCACGCGGCGGGCATCGCGGCGATCATATCATACTCCATTGCGACGGTGACTACGTCTGTGTTGCGCGATTTCTAAATAAGACTGACAGAAGATTCCGCCTTGGACATAGCTTCATCGAGAATTGCCGCTGCGTGCGCCGCCGCGATAAACGCCGCGTGGGACGCGTCGGTGCCATCCGCGGGCTCGGCCGCAAAAAACGCCCTAATTCAAACAAACGCGTCTAAAATCGCTTCTCCGTAAACGCACTCATACAACGCCATATATTTGAATTCAGTGCGGGCCGCGCCACTCAACGCAACGCGCGACGCCCCGCGTCTCCGTAAATGAGGCCTAAGTTAAGAAAAGTATGTAAGAAAAGAGAAAATCTAATAGGTAGGTATATAATAAACAATTCAAGTTTTTAAAACAAAAATATTATATTTCGAGTTTACTAGAGTTGCCAATCGTAAAATAGAGTAATACTCTAGTGTTACTCAATTTTGCGGAGGGGAACTTAATTGAGTAGGTAGGTAGGTATCTACAGTAAAAATTCTAAAAAAAAAATCGTAAAATGCTCTACTTATTTTAACTCTTCTAGATATTGAATTAAACTGAAATACTAGAAAACCATGGCCATAATACCTGGCAGAGTGGCAGACACATTCTTCGAAACAAAAAAGAATCATCAAAATTGGTTAACATTTGACGAATATATCGCTGAACTATTCAAACCAAACAAAAACTGAAACTATTTGGTGGTCCAACAAATTTTAAAACAACGAAGCAATGTAGGTTCTTTATTTCTATTACCTAACAAAAGGTGGCAATGGCAACCCTAACTTTACATAGCTAGTGTGGAACCTAAACGAAGTTTTAATAAGTACTGAACATGAACATATGAGTTAAAATAATAATTAGGTTAGGTAACATTAACATTGCGACTACTAGCAGATATTAAAAAAAAAAAAACACACTTTACGTATGTAATGCCCTCCATACACGCTAGGGTATACCTGACAGGTTTGCCTGTACTTTTTATGCTATTCTTTACCTGCACAGGTTGACCTGTGGAGATAAAGGATAGATGGCATAAAAAAGCCTACCGCTATTTAGCCTTAAATGGTTTTCACACTGAGACGCACCACGCTGCACATCATCACACCACGTTGCGTGTCAACCACGGATATCGGTGTCAACGCACCTACGCGCGTACTTGCGCGAGTGCAGATCTGCATCATCGTGCGGGTTTTTTACGCAGTCACGCGCGTACGTGCGTTTTGTAAATTTACGCAGGCACGCACTGATTTCAAACAAAATCACGCACAGCACTTTGAGACTCAATGTGCCATACCTTGCGTGTCGCCCCGCACCCACGCGCGTGAGTGCATGTTTCTCCGTATTAAGGCGCGTGATCTGCATGAACGCGCGTGGATGCATTTTCACTACGCTGCGGGGTGCGTGGCAGTGTGATAACCGCCAAAATTTACGCGAACGTTTACGTTAACGCGATCTAATACGTTAAAAAACGGAATAAGGCCTCATAAGTAGCCTACACATAACTGCGCAATAATAACTTCATACAAAACAGCAGCATAGTATGCCAAGCAGTAAACTTTTAAATAGGTAATAATATGTGGTTCTATTTCACTACCACGGATTACTCATGAAGGTATGGAGGTCCACGTACTTACGCCCGCCCTTTTCCTTTATACCTACTGCTTAGAGCTAAAAAAAAAATAGAAAAACACTCGGTAGGTAACTAAAAAAAACTTAACAATAACAATACAACCAATTTTAATATAAAGAATTTTAAACACAAAAAAAGTGTAATTTGTTAACTTTAAGTCCAAGTGATTCTAATAAGCACAATCACGATTAGAATACTTTGTTTAATAACAAAGTTCCCGTGCTTTTCACCTTCCGTCTGCCTCCACCAATCAATCAGGTCGGGGTTATCTTACAGCCGTCTTGACAATTCTAATAAGCCGAAATACGGCTGGTTTACATTGATTTATTACTGATCCCCGGTCCGATGCCTTCCTTCAGACTTCATTATCAAATCATTTTTAGATTTTTCAGATTTTCGTCGAAACTATCTTTCGTTTGACAGTGGATGAGTGGATTCATTGAGACAAACAGAAATGCAAATATTTGGCCTAAGGGTCTAAACAGACGAACTGCATTTCAACTGCAATCCAACTGCAAATTGCAGTTTGAATGCAGTTGACATGACTGCAATAGAACTAGAAGAGATTCAAATAGAAGAGTTCTAATGCAGTCGTATTTGCAGTTCTATTGCAGTCGTGTTTGCAATTGCAGTCGTGTCAACTGCATTAAAACTGCACTTGAACTGCAATTTACAGACGGACCGCATTTCAACTGCATAGAAATGCGGTCTGTTTAGACCCTAAGAGTTGTCCATTCATTTCCCAAAACAACGAGGGGGTATTTAATTTTGCCGCTAGGGGCTCCAAACGCGCTTACATCCGTATTTATAAAGAAACAATATTATGTACATAAGGTTAGAATTCTTAATTACAAAATCTCTTGGTATTGTGGAGTAACACACATTACATAGTCGAGAAAATGCTCAAGTAACACTCGATGCTAGGTGTTTGTTGTTGTTGTTTGTTGGCAGTTCTGACTTCAAGCAATTTCTTAACCATGGAATACAAATCGTAGTTACTTTTACTTCTTTATAAATACGGTTGTTAGACTGCTACTGGCTAAGACATAGCGCACACAGGTGACTTTTGACAAAAAAGTCACCGTGCTTATGAACCCAACATGTAGTGCGCGCACTTGGTGACGTGACAGTTACAAAAAATGGGTGGAAAAATTATTGTCACCGTGATAAAAGTCACCAGTGCGCGCTATGGCTAAGGTAACAGATCTTTGCATTATCTGTGCTTTATTTTACACATCAAAATACATATTTTTAATACCCTTCTCTGAACACAATATTTTTTTTTCAAAAGTTTTGCCATTGCTGCTGATACAAAGCCACCCACTGGAATATCCAATCAGTCATAGAGATTTAGATCTTCCCGTGAGTAGCGTACGCTAATCTTTTACTCATTTTGAGCCAGAATCAAATTGGGATACTTGAACTGTACACAATGTATAATACATTGAATAAACGATACAAAAACTCGAACATACTCTTTGGCACAAGGTTCGTCGCTCAGAGCCAACAAAATGTTACAAGTTTCCTTATAATCTGATTTAATCGTTTTAGATAAATCAACCATTGAACTTGCGTACGTCATAAATTTTTTAAATGCTTTCTCTTTTGCTTTACTTAGATGCGTGTTTAGCAAGATATTGTCAGCGCGTCCGCCACATATGACGCAATCCTTGCATACAGTTCTAAAATGAATGGACAATTTTGTAGCTCGCATCAACAAATCCGTTGGAACCTCTTCCAACCAATGGCCGCTGAAAAAGGAAAATTATTATTTTAGATTATTTGATAAACAGTTGATACCAAAGTCCACTTGTGTAATTCAACATTAACTAACATGATATTATTAGTGTGAATAAGACAATAAAATAATAAGTTAGTGATTTAGGGCATCTATCCTCTAGCTAGCACTAGTGCATGGCCCAATGCGAATGAATAAAGTGCAAGTCTAGTAGTCAGCAAGCGACAAATGTGAGTATAAGAATAAATTATGAACTTACATATAGGAAATGGTTAGTTCAGCTCCCTTTTTCACTGGTGATATGGTTACCAGTGCTGCGCTGTTCCGTAACCCCACCACATATGAATTCGGTAGACAGGAATTGGGCAGGTTACCGATGAACGGAAAGTATCCCTTATCAGAGTTAGTGTTCAATGTTATGCGACCCTCAGTGCACACTTCAGCGTAATGCTTCAACTTTACTGGAGTGCAGTGTAGTGCCAGGTGCATCATAACTCTGGCAACCGCGCGAATGGCAGCAGTCTTCTCTTCAGGGCTGTCTGGTAGAAACGATGTATGTGTGTCCAAATAATGTATTATATTAGCCAAATACAAGCACCTGTTAAACAATGCCCCATATACGAAGTGAGTGTCATAATGAGAATTTAGCAAAGCAAACTTTTGGGAACCAAAAATTTCGGCAATAGAACTGTTTTCCATTCGTTCAATACCTAACTCGTTAGATGCTGTGATAAACTCATCCCAAGAACTACACAGTTGACGTATTTTGAGAGTAGCTTTAACAGGTAGACTAATGTCATCTATAATCATATCTATGATTTTACATTCAAAATTGTGCCCATCTTGCATAGCTTTATCTTTGCATCGTTTGTCACAAAACATGACAGTGCAGCATCCGTCACAAGGAATCAAATTGAAATCCATCTTGTAACAATAGTGGCATGAAGTGACATGATTCAAGAGATGAGTAGCTCCAACAAATGCAGTCTCAACTGCTACAACAGTCCCAACAGGTATATCTCTGGCAGCAACCACTTTTGGTCGTCCCGACTCCATGTTGACTTCCACGTGTGAAGTGGCACACGGTATGTCAGGGTTGCGGGCTCCTTTAAGTGTAAAAAAATCTTCGGTAAATGCATTGGATCTGAAATATAAGTAATAATGTGAATGGGTATTATTTATTCATTACTTTTTTACAAAAATAAAAAGTAGATAGCTCATAATTTTAATTTGCATAGAACAGGTTATTGAATTGAGTATTTTGAGCTAAGACTAGGGCTGCCATCTCTAAAACCTGTCCCCCAGGACCGGAAGCGTAGGTTCCCCGGATTTTGGAGCTTTTACCCCGGACATTTCAATACTTTTTTCATTTACTTACATCTTGTCTCCTTGAAGTAGAGACCACGGTAAATGAAACGTCCGAGACCATTTCTGAATTGATCATAAACCAACTTCGAAAACATGATCTTTTGTTTAAGTGTGTAGCGTTTGGAGGAGATAACTGCAATACAAACTTTGGGGGAATAGAACGACAAGGAGTCAACAATGTCTTCTATAAAGGTGGCGGTTCGCGCCGCGACAGATACAAGCGACCGAAACAGGAGACCACGACCGAAGACCGCGACCGTTACTTGACGTTAGGCAATGCATAAGCGTCAGTTCGCGAGCGAGACAGAGACAGGAGACAGAGACGCGAGACGGGAGACAGCGAGACGGTCGCTGCCCCGGACCAGTAGTGTCTCGTGTCGCGCTCAAAAAGCACATGTGTATAGTGTTTAAAAATGAATACTTTCTGATTACATTGTCATCAAACATTAGGTGCTTGTTTACTAATAGCGAAAATGATCCTTCTTGGCCTCTAGTAATAATATAAGAGCAAATCATCGTCTTCTTCTTCCTCCAATAGAACTTCTACTACTTGGTTTTCCATCATGACACAAACACAACTGACTACATCGACAGACTCTCCTATACAGTTTAACGTCTCCGTCGCGAAGAGACTGAGACATTTCTCGCGGTCTCCGGTCTCGGTCTCGACTTACAGTACATGCAGAAGAGACCGAGACACTTGTCGCGGTCTGCGGTCTCGGTCTCCTGTCTCGGTCACCTGTCTCTGTCGCAGCGCGAACCGCCACCTTAAGCTAAAACAAAATCTGAACCCTAACCTGGTTGGTGTTGGTTGCTCTGCACACGTTATTAACAACGCCATTCATCATGGATGTGACTTACTGCCAGTGGACGCTGAGACTATCGTCTTGAAAATTTACAATTATTTTGCTACATACACAGTTCGAACCGAATCCCTCAAAGAGTTCTGTGAGACAGCTGATGTCGAATACAAACAGCTTCTTCTTCCGCTTCGATTTGCCGCCAAGCTGCCGCTGCTCACACACATCTACACATCTAACATTTTACTACGCGGCTAAATAGATCGCTCGCGCTCGCCATTTGCCAGATCACGCCATACCATTACCATGCGTCAAAATAAATTAATTATTGTGTATACGCTTTTTTTGACAACTATAAAAATGACATTTGTATTAAAAATTGTTTTATTATGGACTACTACAATTATATTATTGACTACTATTTTAAATTATATTAAATTGTTGATTATTGTATTAAATATCATTAAATTATTAACTGTTATATCGAACATGATTAAACTTAAAAAAAAATTGACATCTATAAAGTTGACATTTGTATTAAATACTATCAAATTATTGACTGCTATATCAATTGTTATTATACTACTTAATTGATTACTGTTATAATGTTGCAGCACTCTTATAAATAATATTGTATGCCAAAAGGCGGGTCATAGAAGTACTTCACTATTATAAATTATTACATCTTATCTATACCTGTGTACCACAATAAACAATTTTGAATTTTGAATTTTGAATTTTGCGTCGCCGTCGGTCGAACGCGCCCCATACCCGCTCGCCGCTTGCGTAGTAAAATAGCGTCGGCAGTGCGTGCGGTGAAATACCTAACCCATAGCTTTTATTTACGTAAATTATGGGAACGGGATCTAATCAAAATCCCGGACTACAATTGAAACCCCGCCCGGACGCTCCCCGGACGTCTTCCAAACTAGGACAAATCCGGAGAAACCCGGACGGATGGCAGCCCTAGTTAAGACCATCTCAAACCCTACTTACATGCCAAGTGACAGGTTTTCAGGCTAGAGTTTGAGAAATACTCAACTTCAAATACTTCAATCCGAAATCGGGGGTTACATGTATCTTCATTTTGAACTCAAACATTATCCAAAATTTGAACTTAGCACATTTTTACAGCTAAACGACCAGCCAAATAAATCACAAACTCCGGACACGAGAAGGAAACTGGGCTTAAACTACATAGACTGACGCATTTGCACATCTTAGCTAAGTTTTTAGACAAAATGACGCGAATCCAGACATAGACGATTCTGATATAGACTCTGTTGTCTTTAAACCAGTGCAAGTGACACCCAAAGAAGTCTCTAGAAATATCAGATCTATGGATAATAACAAAACCCCGGAGTTTGATCTCATTGACAAAAAGATTCTGGAAAGTTACCGCGTAAGGCAACAGTCTGCCTTACCACCTTATTTAACGTCTTTCTCGGTGTGGGATACATTCCAGATATGTGGATTCTCCCAGATGATAAAGGTGCACAAACCTGGCAAACCAAGCAATGAAGTTACTTTATACCGACCCATTAGCTTACTACCAGTTATGTCCAAGCTATTTGAAGAAATATTTCTATATATTACTTACCAATGCCCTAAACTAAAAGCCCATAACTTCCGACCATCAATTAGGCTTTCGGAAAGAGCATGTAACTAAAGAAAAGGTTCATAGAGTGTGCAGAGTTATTAGAAAGTCATTTGAAAATGAAAAGGAAATTTTCGCATCAGCCTTCCTTGACATAAGATAAAATAACATCTGCCACATACATATTTTGGAATCTTAAAATCATCTGTGTGGAACGCCCGGAGGACACGGATAGGGGTCGCAAACCGGGATACCGAATTTCGAAAATACCGGAATACCGGGCCAAATTTAGGTCTAATTAATACCGGTATTCATTTCACAAAAACCGGGATTTTCGGTTTTAGTAAAATAAATAAAAAACAAATACAAATAGAAAAGGTTACGGGCCATTTAATTCAAATTACGCGCGCGCGAGTTTGTTCACCTTACGACAAGATATACCTTCATGTATCGCGAGCAATTCACGGTCGTAAGTGCTTCATTTAATTTGAGCAGGAGACCACTTTCGTGAATAGAATCCGAGTGGTTGCCAGCTATCATGTCCTCGTTGTTGCAAGACAACTCCAATGGCCACGTCTGAAGCACCGGTGAAAACTGAAAACTGCTAACTCAGCTTCAGGATCAGGATGCGCGATGAGCGTAGCTTCCAACAAGTTCGTTTTGCATGCGTCAAATGCTTGTTGTATCTCAGGTGTTATGATGATGGGCGTTATCCCTTTAATTTTTGGGCCACTCAAACTTAGTTGAGAGGACCCTGAAGTTGTGCGGCGCCTGGGAGATATTTTCGGTAAAAATTTGTCATCCCTAGAAATCTTCTCAACTCCTTAGCAATTTTAGAGAGGCGGTATTCCTGGATGGCTTTTAGTTTTTCTGGAAGAGGACGTATGCCAGCTGCAGATACGTGATAACCCAAGAAGGTAACTTCACTAACACCTAACACGCATTTTTTGGTATTGATCACTACTCCATAATTTTTTAATTGTTCGAATATTTTTGTTAGATGTGTGTTCTTTTTCCCCTTTTGAAAATACGAGGATATCGTCAAGAAATCCAAACGTGAAGTCAATTCCTTGAAGAATTTCCTCCAAAAATCTCTGGTACGTCTGAGTGGCATTTCTTAAACCAAAGGTCATGGCGGTAAATTCAAATAATCCAAAGGGTGTTGTTAGTCAGAGAGAGCTTTCTCTTCATCAGTTTACTTGTGTAATCATTTGCGATCAAGATTAATAAAAGTTTAGATACTTTACTGTTTCTACGATCTCATTACAAAGCTCAACCAAAAATATAAAGGAGATTTAATATAATTTTGATTACCTCTTTATAACTCAATTTGATTTGGACTGAATTTAATTTAAGCATTTTTATTATTTTGTTAATAAGAATATTATTAATGATTAGTAAACCATACTAAGTTAATTTTATGTTTTATAAGAATTTATTAATTTTATGTTTTATGAGAATTTTTCAGAAGTGTATATTTTTGTTTCGTTTTGTTTATGTTGAGACTGTTGTGAGATGTTTAAATTTGATAGACATTTTATTTTTAGAACTGATTCCTACTTCCTAGTCAAACACTAGATTAAATTAAAGTATTTGAACTAGTTAACCTAAGTTGTTTTAATAAAGGAATAAAATAAAAGGGCATTTAGTATTAGTAAATTATTACAAAGAACTAACTGATTGATCCATCATATCAAATAATAAACCTTGTGTCAATGAAAATTTTGTTTTATTTAGAAGATAAATTCATTTAGGTACCTACTTACTATTCCTCCGGAAACTAACTTTATTATACTAAAGCTAACTTTAGCTTAATCCCGAAAATATCGAAAATACCGGATTATCGGTATTGGTCTGGAGCCAACACCGAAAATACCGGTTTTGCTTAAATGATACGGTATTGCGACCCCTAGACACGGAGCACATGGTAGAGGTGTGCCCCGCTTGGGCAGAACACCGCTGTGTCCTTGTAAGGCCGATCGGCAGCGGCGATCTTTCGATGGTCCGGAGCGAGGAGGAGTGGCAGACGGTCGCCTCCTTCTGTGAAGCAGTAATGCTAGGAAAAGAGGAAGCCGACCGCATCAGGCAACGGCGCTTACGCCCCAGCCGCCGCCGGGATTCGATTTCCGGCCACCGTAGGCGTGGGCTTGCGGACGGCAAGCAATGGGTAGCTCGCTGTCCGACCGTCCAGTAACTGTCCGGACCGAGCCCAAGTCGTCAACGGCGTGCACTGTTCCTGCGCGCCTCAAGGAGTTGTGAGCAATCGTAGGGGCCCAGCTGGGTCGAAGCCTACTGGGGCTAGGATCTGTTTCCGAAATAGAGGCTCGGCCCCAGTATTAAAGACAAGAAGGAACGGGGTGAGTTTTTAGTCAGTAAGAGTCTGACATTATCTTCCGCTCCGCCCAAGGGCAGGGGATGTCATTTGGATGACTTTTACCCACCGGAAAAAAAAAAATCTAAAATCATATTTATATCCAACAGGCTATTTAAGTCAAAGAAAACCGCTGCAAATCGGATTTCCATAATATCACAGCAGGAGTGCTAAAAGGGTCTGTCTTAGGTACCATTTTGTACATGTTGTATGTGTCTGACCAACTACAAAAGCCAAGATGCCAAGAAATCACAGTTACGACGATTGCCGATGATAAAGCTTAACTTGCTTCAAGCCCTAGCTTTTAAGTTTCTACTTAAAACTAGGAATTAATAACTAGATTTAGATTTATAAAGCAATGCTAAAGCCAATCTGCATTCTCAAACAAATATCTAATGCGCCATTGTCTATGAAATCCTGAATACGCCAAAGGTTAAAGAAGCGATCAACTGCCACAGAGCTAACTATAAGGCATGTATTCAAAAGCACCCAAACCAGCTATCAGGACAACTTATTATCCCTGAAGACATACTCTGACTGAAGCAGAGAAGACATATTGGACCAGAAAAGTCACCCATGAGTTATTACAGCAAAAGAACAGTCCACATGACTGATTACATGCAACATTAATTTAAAAAAATTATATTTTAATACCATCTGAAACTGGTAAAATATATTTCCTATATCCAGATCTAACATCCCTGTTGTACATATAACAGAAAAAAGTGACTGGCTACTGAGCTGGCTACATAGCCGAAACTATTGGGACAAGAAACATGAAATTTTTTACAAGACCTCACTTTTTCAAGTCCTAAGGGGTTTCAGAAAATCCAATTTATTATGCAAAATGTTATTTCTCATTATACTTGAAATTTATCATAAATAGTAACCGAAGAAATTAAATCAGAAGTTTTTAAGTTATTCAAAACAAAACATATAAAAGGATTTTAAAGGTTATGGGTATGGGAGAATCATATTCCTTGAATTAATAAAACATGACTAAACAAAAAATGAATATTATTAGTTTTTCAAAACTACCCTCAAAAGATAATTTAGGGGGTATTATATTTATTTATTTATTCAACAAAAGCTTTATTGTACCTCACCTCATAATGTAATAATAAATTATTATTATTTTTATTACAGAATTAGCATGGTTTGATTAAGTTAAATGTGCAATGTACTTTTGTATTACGTACTGCGAAGAGTGCTTAATTCATGAAACCCCAAGCGAACGCCGGTGTTCGCGCACCCATTGTCTTTCTATTGTGTCTGTAATGCTCATGATTGAAAGGTTAATATATTTTAACGGTTTCAAAATCTACCTCAAACAGGACAAAAGGAGGTATACCAATAAGACAATTAGTCATTTTTTTAGTTACCATAATTTATTATATTATATACATTTATGGTGTGGTGTTCGTTTTGCCAGTCATATTAATCTTATTTGGTTTACCTCTTTTTGCCATGCCAATAACACAATAACACAACCTGAACATTAGGGGAAACCTTTGTTCTCAGGTTTCCCCTAATGTTCAGGTTGTTGTTGCTAGTCTGTACCATTGACATAAACACATGGTTAGCTCTATAGCGAGGCGAGATAGCGATCAAGTGCAAACTTGTTAACAATAAAAATCTATACTCTATACATATGTATAAAAAAAATTGGAGTGGTTGTTTGTAATATTGAAATAACTGCTTTTTACTACATGCATGTGATTATATATATGGTACATACACCAAAACATTTTTTTTTTAATTTTTGTCTGTCTGTCTTTTTGTCTGGACTAATCTCTGAAATGGCTGGACCGATTTTGACGGGACTTTTTTTGGCAGGTAGCTGATGTAATAAGGAGTAACATAGGCTACTTTTATTTTAGAAAAAATAAATTCAAAATCCTGTAGTCCACGCAAACAAAGTCGCAGGCACAGCTAGTAAAAATAAAATTGAAAAATCAGGCCCTAACAAAATAACAGCACTGCATTATTTTACTTTTGTTAATTATCACAGCATATGCTGAGATATAAGTATTTTTGGACTTGCACGCACAGGTCTTTAATTTTTTATCTTATAATATTGTATTCTATTGTTTTTTATTTTATTTTTTTAGAAGTTACTTTTTATTTTATTGTTGTTTGCCTATGTGAATCTCAAATAAATGTTTTCTTTCTTTCTAACTGCCATGTACAGGTGAAATCAAAGCTTATGGCAGATCGAAACACTCCACAAGTCACTCAGTGGTGGGGAACATGATTCTTCCATATGAATTTTGGTGAATTAAAAGTAATTTTATGTACACTTTTTAACACATTTTCAGAAAATTAAATGAGATCAATAAAAATTGCAATTGCTACTCAATGCATTGATTATTTGATTTGAGGATTGCTTTTCACTTTATAATTTTCCAAAGTAGGTAGATTGGTAGACAGAGAATTCACTTTTACTTACTTAAATAACAAAAATAAATTTTGTAATGAGCGCTTAAACAACTAGTGCAGTGCATCATTGCTTACCATCAGGTGGGATCGCAGTCAAGCACTAGTTTTATATCAGATTTAAAAAAAAATTACGTACCTATCCCTCTGAGCCATCTGTTCTACCCATATACAATTAGAAGCTAGTCCTTTCATCTCCCGTAGTTTGAGGACCATGCTATTGGAGCAGTTTAGTGTAAGACAGGTCTCCACATCCTTCAGACAAGCCTGGTATTGCTTCGTCTTCAGCAACAGTTTAGCTCTGCCATAGTAAGACAACCTCATAGCTTCTGAGTTCTGTGGCGCTCGCATCAGAGCCGCATTGTACTTCATCAGTGCCAACTGATATTCACCTTTGCTGAAGGCTTCTTTACCCCATCGCCTAAGCTTAAGAGATTCTGCAGCTGATTTTTCTTTATGATCGTATTCCATCCAATTATTGGACTGTTCAATTGCTCTGGTAGCCTGTAGAACACAGTCTGCCAAGTCCCTATTGCGTAGCGCTTTGTAGACGCAGTCCAATGGAGTTCGATCGTAATGTTTATAGAATGGTGGCAGCTGCAGCATTTTAGATTGGGTAAGTATTCCTTGCAAAAGTGGTAAACTTTCGAAAGTACTTCACAGAGTCACGTTAGCGCTAAAAATATTTATTTCGCCAGGCACAAAAATCCTTTATTTTAAGCAAATGAAGCAGGATTCTTGATGCAGAAAAGAAATGGTTCACACTGTGGTTCACACTCAAGGGGTCACTTTCAGTATGTTACAAAGTACCTACTCTATGGGGATTGGGGGTCACCGGTCCACATTCAAGTTCAAAAATTAACGTTCACGGCAAAATTAATGTCAAAGTCAAAATTCCATACACAGATTACAGATGGCTTACAGGGGCTGCGTTCAAAATTGAGTTTAGAGTTAACTCTAATAACGTCATTGGGTAATGGGGAAGATTTTTGCCATTTTTTCCCGCTAGGTGTCGCTATTCTTATGATCCGTTATGCTTATCTGTGCAGTGTTATTTATAACTTTTTTGCATTCTATTAAATATAAATAATTAAAATGATGAACTGTGCAGTGCCGGGATGCAAAGAAAATGGTAATCATTTATTCCCAAAAGATAAAAATAGGAAAAGATTGTGGGCTAAAGCAATAAAACGACCAGAATTGGTACAATCCCAATCTACATATTTACGATTATGTGGGCATCATTTTACAGAAAATGATTATAAAACTGTGTTAAATTAAGTAGAGTAACACAACATACTTTTCTCCTGCTTAGGAAAAATGGTCATAGAAAGGTACAAAAAGTTTATTACAGTCTGTCAAGAAAGTCATGAAAAGAATGTTTTGGGAACTACTGTTTTTGCTAATACTGGCAACACTGAATAATTGTTAAGCTGAGTACCTGAACTGTCACGTCGTATCTGTGTGGTTGATTTTTTACAATATTTCGGTGCTATTTCGAGTTCTTTAAATCGTGTAAGCGTTAAGATACAAAAAATGAATCGAAATGTTTATAAGAGCGGTGCGACACAAATTATATTTAAAGTTTTTCAAGGGTGTATGGCCGAAATTCAAGGTGGGAGTGCTGGGACGAACAAAGACGATGTTTATGGTCGAACAGCAAAGTTAACCGGTACGTAAATATATTCTAAAGTTTAACACACTAACGGAAATATAATGTTTTGACAATCTTCTGTTTTTAAGTACAATTTATCTATCTTTAACATTGTTTATGTCTTGCTAAGGTTATGAAATTTACCTACGATTTATTATACTACCACTTAACGGTTTTGATATTTTGGTGTTTTTTATTTAGGTATGATAAATGTATTTGTATATTTAACATATCTTTATTGACTTCAGGTGTTACCGAAAGTACAGTTCGGCGCATTGTGGACTAAGGCATGAAAAATGGAGGTAAATTTTCAACGCTTGGAAAACACAGGAAAGGCCGACCTACGAAACAAACTACGAGTCAGATGTTGGCCGGTTTCATTTTGAAGAAGTTTCAGGCAACATTTCTGGAGTCGAATACCTCGACTCTTATTATTTGGATTCGGATTAATAAAGATTTATTTCATAAACTTTTTATTTTTGCAATGAGCTCATACCTATGGATACTCAGCGCTATGCTGACGGCAGTGCAGAGAGGCAAAACATCGTGATTTGCACTTTGTAGTAAGTACATAAATGCTAGTAGCTGAAAGGACGAAAACAAGGGTTGATCAAACCAGACATTCTTATGAATATAAAACCAGATATCCAGAAGAATGTCTGTTTAGATAAACTCTTGCGTGTAGGTACGTAGGATAAACATATAATTATCCTAATAAGCAAATAGAGAAGTCTGGTTTCGTCGCAATGTTTATAAAACAAAATTCAGACTGGTAGAGAATGTCTAATGCATTAACTCCGCCTTTGTACTTTTGTGTTGGATAAAGTTTTAATAAATAAATGAGAACTACTATAACTATTATGTATCAGGTAAAATTAAACGTCACTTGAATGAAAATTAGTTCTAATAAAAATGTTGTTCGCCACTACGACAGAGTAAGTACTTTTATTTATAGGGAGCCACTACCAATGAAAGTCAAAACTCGTTTGCAAGCATGTATTAAATAGATAGACGAGTGTCAGATAGATCGGTAAAATAATGTACCTACACGGCAGTAAAGGGACCGTAAATCGGTAATTATTATTTTATAAATAAAAGTATCAATATCTTTTAGTCGAAGTTTATTGGGATACCATGTTAATGATGGTGGCGCCCTCCCTTCTTTTCATGACTTTCTTGACAGACTGTAAATGAGCTAACAATATACTCACTCTCCAAAATATTCTCGTATTTGATGTTTATTTAATGGTGGCAATGGGGTATCGCTGTTTATATCTATATAATAATCGTCTTTTGGTATGACCATAATTCATAGAGTAAAGTAATATATCGGGTACCATAACTACGGTTTGTACTGGTTCTGGGGACATGATTTATCGGTGAAGTTAAAATTTCTATCATACAGAATTCTACAAAAACAGAAGATAGCTTAGCTTTTAATTTACACAAACAATAATAATCAAGTGGATAAAAGTTCATAGGGTCAAGAGTTTATTGCTATTCAGTAAAAACATTCACCAAGAAAATTTAAAATACTGCAGTATTTTTTTACTTTTATTTACTAACCTCTCTACAAGGTCTGCCTTTCTTCCACTACAGGTCGCACCCCTCTTTAATTCCTCTTTGAGATGATTTAATTTCCAGGTACAATACATCGTCAATACAAAAATATTTCATACAATTTCATAAGAACCGCTCCGAACCACAGAATGTAAATAGATCATACGTGTGGCGCCCTCTGAACACAAAATCTTCCCCATTACTCTACGCTGGCAATATTGAACGCGAACGGAGTTCACCTGTCAAATTCAAGCATGTTGCCGCAAGGACCTATGGGGAAGATTTTGTAGTTAGAGGGCGCCACGCGTATGATCTATTTACATTCAACCACAGAATGTTGGTCACGGAGCGGTTCTTATGAAATTGTATGAAATATTCAATATTTTTGTATTGACGATGTATTGTACCTGGAAATTAAATCAGCTAAAAGAGGAACTAAAGAAGAGGGGTGCGACCTGTAGTGAAAGAAAGGCAGACCTTGTAGAGAGGTTGGTAAATAAAAGTAAAAAAAATACTGCAGTATTTTATATTTTCTTGGTGAATGTTTTTACTGATTAACAATAAACTCCTGACCCTATGAACTTTTATCCACTTGTTTATTATTGTTTGTGTAAATCAAAATCTAAGCTATTCTGTTTTTTTAGATTAGAGGCGTATGATAGAAATTTTAGCTTCACCGATAATTCATATCCCTCAGAACCAGTACAAACCGAAGTTATGGACATACCAAAAGACGATTATTATAAAGATATAAACAGCAATGAGGTATCCCATTGCCACCATTAAATAAACATCAAATACAAGAATATTGTGGAATATTCCCATTGACATCGATGTGGACGAATTTTTTGATGCCCTCCGAGTTTTCCCCGTTTTTCAGCCTTTTTTACTCGTTTGTACATATTATTATTTTAAGTTTGTATATATATACCTAGTTATTATTTATTAGATTAATTAATATAGTAAAATTGTACATTATGTGTAAAAAAAGAATATTGTGGAGAGTGAGTTTATTAGCTCATTTACTAAATTTTTTGTGCCTTTCTATGATCACTTTTCATAAGCAGGAAAAAAGTATGCTGTGTTATTCTACTTAATTTAACACAGTTTTATAATCATTTTCTGTAAAATGATGCCCACATAATCGTAAATATGTAAATTGGGATTTTACGAATTCTGGTAGTTTTATTGCTTTAGCCCTCAATCTTTTCCTATTTTTATCTTTTGGGAATAAATGATTACCATTTTCTTTGCATCCCGGCACTCCACAGTTCATCATTTTTATTATTTACATTAAATAGAATGCCAAAAAGTTATAAATAACGCTGCTTATATAAGCCGATAACGGATCATAAGAATAGCGACACCTAGCGGGAAAAAATGGCAAAAATCTTCCCCATATTAAACGAATTTTAGTTATTTATAATAAAAAAAATGTACTTCTTGGTTGTACGATATAGCTATAATACATTAACGAATTAAGCGGAAAAATGGCTATATCTTTTAAAGTATATTCTGCACTGTATATTAAATATCGGAATTAATCTAAACTTTATACATATCTTAATATATAGTAAAAAAATATACCCGTAACATAAATAATGAGCTCACAGCGACAATTTTAACTTTAAAATCTTTGAAGCTCATTTTCTCAAAATCTCTTTGTTCTTACATAACGCTGTCCAATTATTCACAAATTAATTCCTAGTGGATATTGTGATGTGATATAAAATGCGTGTAGTTTTATAGGTATATTAAGTGTCTACTCAGTTATGTCATATTTAAAATCATTCACATTAAATCAAACAGGCGGTTTTAAACGAAAAAAACCGTTTAAAACCAAAACAAACCTTGAAAACCACCATTTTTTTTTTGTTTAAAACGTATGGTGTTGATGATCATGTTGTTCATAATTATAACTACATTTTCTTGATTTGACCGAGTTAGGGATCTACCTAAATAAATAAACCTAAAATATTGTTTATGTATTTTTTTAATGTGTGATAAACACATTAAAAAAACTAATTGATTGATTTATTTAACGGATTTAGTTCTACTTGGTCCGTCTGACCTAGCGTTGAAAATTCCGAAAAAAACAAGCTCCCTCAAGCCAAGTGTCGCCATAATGATCGGTGCCCACTGTTGGACATAAGCCTCTCCCAGCTGTCGCCATTTAGGCGCAATAACGAATGACTGATGCCCACTGTCGGACTAAGTTTCCACCACGCTATAGTGACTGCTGGATATTAGCCTCCCCAAGTGTCGCCATTTAGGCGCTATAATGACTGCTGTCCACTGTTGGACATAGGCCTCCCCCTCGCTATAGTGACCAATGTCCTCTGTTAGCCATACGCTCATAAACTAGTGCGCCTCACCATCAGATTGCATCACTGCTTACCATCATGTAGGATCGCAATCAAGCGCTAGTTTATATTAGTTTAAAAAAAGTACGAACTTATTTGAAAAAATAAAACATGAAGTTTTCGGTTTTCATATTTTTTAGTTTTTTTCGGTTTTCTTGATAGTTTCGAATGTTACATTGAATAAAACAACAGTATTAGAAAGAAACGGAAATTTTCCCTGTTTTTTTCAACGCTAGTCTGACCAAACGTACCTAGGCATTACCTTCATAACTCATAAAAACTCTATTGATAAGTTAAAAACTCTGTGTTTTCAAACGACATAAATACACAATTTAATTCGGTTTAAAACCAAACTCACACACTGACGCACTCGTTGACTTCGTCATTCATGAACGTGACTCTCGATCGCGATGCGACGTTGCCAGCTCGCTAACACACATGACACACGCGCTAATAAAGTGCGTTACACGAAAGAATTCTCTGCGCCGTAATGTTGGCAATTCAGGAAAGCAGTGTTTTTAGGCGAGTTTTCAACCGTTTAAAATGGTTTATTTGGGGTTTAAAACCGCAAAATTTTGGTTTAAAACGTTTTGAACCGGTTAATTTACATCTCTATCTACTGTTGACGTAATAATAATAGTACATTTTTTATATTTTTCGTAAGGGCCAGCGCACACTTAAGACAAGACGTAGTAGATAGACTTATCTACGACGTCGCAGACTTGTTTGCGATAAGACTGTTCTCTGACTACGAGGCGCTACGATTGTTGTTATAATACCGATATATCGACATATCGATATTTATTACTAAATGTACTTTTTTGGACTATATCGAGAGTTCGATATTGAAATGTAAATATCGACACTCGATTTTTTTTTGTTTTTTCTCGCCCATTATTTAAACTACAACATCATCGTAAACCTAATCTACTGTACTTAGTTTATTTACATTAGATTATGTTTTTCCTCTTATAGTTAATTTATTTGCTACATCTGCAGCATCTGAACGAATTTCTTCTATCCACAATCAATCTCATATAGGGATTGCAAATATTCGATAGTTTTGATTTTCGAATAATATGCGAATTTTTTTCAAAGCTATTCGAATATTATTCGAATAATGGAAAATCAAGACTATCGAATATTTGCAATATCTAATCTCATAGTGCCTAATAATCGTAGTACTCAAACAGCTGAACATATAAAACATTTATTATAGAAATATTGATACGCATAAATGTTTTATTAAAATTGAAGAAAGCTACATTTTCAGAATTATAATTAATTTGTTTAGTAAATCTCTTGCCTTATAAATTGAGTAAATTATTTTTGAGCCGACTTACGATTTTTTTTTGTAAGACAAAGACGATAAAACCAATTCGAAAAAAAAACATCGAATTATCGGTATTTCTTTTCGATATATCAAACTCTGATATTTATATGATACATTTAAAAATATCGAAATGTCGAAAATCCGATATTTAAAAAAATGTATTTCTTTTCGATATATTATCAAACTCTGATATTTATATGATACATTTAAAAATATCGAAATGTCGAAAATCCGATATTTTAAAAAATATAACAACCCTACACTACACATCATCAAGACAAAACAGTCTAGCAGCTTTCGGCCGGTGTTGCCAACTTATTGGATTTTCCACTAAAACTGGTGGTTTTACCCCTCATTTAGTTGCGAAATATTGGTTCTAGTAGCTAGTCATTTTTCTAGTGCTTTAGTAAAATTATTTTTTTTACTAAAAATGCGATCACTTGGGTGTAAATCAGTACCATAGCATCCACAACTATCAATCTGATACCGACGATGATGGTGCAAACAAAAATGATTCATCTGAAGACGAATTAATTAATATCTATTATTGAATAATTTTTATGTTGTAATGGTATTTTGATCAACTGATTCTTAATTTTTATCACTTATTATTAAAGGAAACTAAAAAGTAATTACCTACATGACTACTTATGTTATTTCGTATACTTAACACACAGTTTTTTAGAAGGAAAAGCGATTTTGTGTGTGGAGGTAATTTTTCGTCAGTTATTTTAAGACAGATAACCACTAACGGAAAATAGCAATGCATGGAATTTGACATTTTAGTATCTGGCAACATTGAAATTTTATGCAGTGGGGATTATGTTAAACTTGGTTAAACTACATACATATTACTCACTACTTAATCTGTGTGTGTGTGTTGTTTTGTTAAACCTGAAGCTGAAGTTAGAATAATTATAAGTGTTAAACGTTAATCTTTGCATAGTTTGCATACTTGATTGATACGTAGTATCTCTGAGTGTTTCTGGGTAGTCCTTTGGAGGAGTCTTTCAGTACTTATCATGTTTCAAAATACTTTGTGAAGTAGTCTGGGCTTGGTTGAATGGGTTGAATGTGGTGAACCAATGCTGCCTGTGTATTTAATCGAAAATCCAACTTCGCTCGCTTTAGATTTAAAAATTTGTGCCTAGCCAAATACATTATCCAAATTTTAACTGTGAACGTGAACCTGTGAACAGTGAAGGGCAGTTCACCAAACTCGTGGATTTGTCTGATTAGGTATAATAAATACCTACTTTATCAAAATGCTGCAGATGTTACCTGTCAAGTCCCTCGACAAGCGTTACGATCAAAATCTCTTGGACTGCGTCTACAAAGCGCTGCGCAATAAGGACTTGGCAGACTGTGTTCTACAGGCTATCAGAGTACACAAACAGGCTAATACTTGGGTAGAATATGAGCATGAAGAAAAGTCAGCTGCAGAATCTCTTGAGCATGGGGTACGCGGCAAAGAAGCCTTCTGCCAAGGTGGATATCAGATGGCACTGGTACAATACAATATGGCTCTGATGCGAGCACCACTGAACTCGGAAGCTATGATGTTATCTTACTATGGCAGAGCTGAACTGTTATTGAAGACGAAACAGTTTCAGGCTTGTGTGAAGGATGTGGAGACCTGTCTCGCACTGAACTGCCCCGATAGCATGGTCCTCAAACTACGGGAGATGAAAGACGTAGCCTCTAGATTTACATGGGTTGAACAGCTGGCACACATGCAATCGTAAGTAATTATTAAGTATGTGAATTCACTATAAAAATTTAATATTGAAAAGCATTTCTCAAGTAAAATGAATAAATTAAATTACCAATATCAATATAATACAGGGTTTTTACACAAGTCAATTTTTATTGATGCGATTTATTTTCTTGAAACTATGTTAAAGACTACAAATAAATTTAGATAATTTTGGGTATAAATTAATGTTTGTATAAGCAATTAAATAAAACTAAAGCTTTGATATGTTTTGTGGAAAGATTATTTATAAAATATTCACATCAATAGTTATGATTATTTCAGATCCAATCCATTTACTGAAGAATTCTTTAAACTCAAAGGAGCCCGCAACCCTGACATACCGTGTGCCACTACACACGTGGAAGTCAACATGGAGTCGGGACGACCAAAAGTGGTTGCTGCCAGAGATATACCTGTTGGGACTGTTGTAGCAGTTGAGACTGCATTTGTTGGAACTACTCATCTCTTGAATCATATCACTTCATGCCATTATTGTTACAAGATGGATTTCAATTTGATACCTTGTGATGGATGCTGCTCTGTCATGTTTTGTGACAAACGATGCAAAGATAAAGCTATGCAAGACGGGCACAATTTTGAATGTAAAATCATAGAAATCATTATAGATAAAATTAATTTCAAACTGCCTGTTAAAGCTACTCTCAAAATACGTCAAATGTGTGGTTCATGGGATGAGTTTATCACAGCATCGAAAGAGTTAGGTATTGAAAGAATGGAAAACAGTTCTATTGCTGAGATTTTTGGTTCCCAAAAGTTTTCCTTATTAAATTCTCATTATGACACTCATTTCATTTATGGAGTAATGTTTAACAGATGCATGTATCTTGCCAACATAATACATTATTTGGATACACATACTTCATTTCTACCGGACAGTCCTGAAGAGAAGAGAGCAGCTATTCATGCAGTGAGCAAGGTGATGATGCACCTGGCACTACACTGTACTCCAGTACAGCTGCAACATTTCACTGATTTGTGCACTCAGGGTCGCACAACATTGCACAGTTACCCTAATAGGGGATATTTTCCGTTCATTGGTAACTTGCCCCATTCCTGTCTGCCGAATTCATATGTGGCGGGCATACGGAACAGCGCAGCCTTGATAACTATAGCACCAGTGAAAAAGGGAACTGAATTGACCTTTTCTTACATGTAAGTAAATAATTTAATCTTGTTCCAATTCCAACACTCCTCACTTGTTCACGTCTAAACTTGGAATGCGATCACTTAGCGTCATGCATAAACTGACCATTTATTTTTTAACTCAAAATGGGACATGGGTGTGTGTATACATAGTATACTCTAGTTAGCAGGTAAACAATGAAAAAAAAAAAACTACTTTTTAACATTTTTAATTTAGAATGAGTTACATAATGTAGTGTTTGCTTTAATTATATTCATAATTATACTATAACTAGTTTTTGCCCAACTCTACCCCACTCTACTCCACCCTACTCTATCCTACCTAGTCACCTACCTACTCTAAAACCTTCCCTGTATGCTGCTGAACAAAACAAAAAAATAATTATTAAATTGGTTCAGCCTTTTATATATTATAGCGTGACCAGTGGCGTAACTATAGGGTGGCAAGGCTGGCAAAATGCCACGGGCACCAGCGTCGTCGGGGCCCTCGGTTTTAGAGGCCGCGAGCTCAGAAGAAGTAACCCAAAAAAATATTAAAATTAAATCACAACGTAACGTGATTTATCGGGGGCCCCCATCTAATGAATTTGCCACGGGCCTCAGATGATATAGTTACGCTACTGAGCATGACCAGGAGAAATAGGAGGTGGGGGGGGAGAAATAGGTTCATATTTTTTACTAGCTGTGGACTGCAGGATTTTGAATTTATTTTTTCTAAAATAAAAGTAGCCTATGTTACTCCTTATTACTTCAGCTACCTGTCAAAAAAAGTCCCGTCAAAATCGGTCTAGCCATTTCAGAGATTAACCCAGACAAACAGACAAAAATTGTAAAAAATGTTATTTTGGTTTTGTACTGTATATACACCACAAATTTTTAATTAGTGCACATACTTAAAGGGCTTATTTATTAGAAAAGCCCTTTTTATTTTATAAATAAAATCTCAATAAATAATATTCATAGACAGCAAAGTTATTAGCGTTGGTTTATGTCCCAAAATGTCACTCTATGGAAATTTTGTGCAGGCTATTGATTAATGAATGAATAAATGACAATTATTAAGGAAAAACACTGCCCGCAGTATTTTCTACTAGCAATTGTTATGTCTGATTGATTCTATGATGAATTTACCTTTTCGTGGTGAATTTTAGGATTTCGGTTTTTTCTACTTTTGACTACAAAAGTATGATCAGTAACGGGTACAGATAGAGCCCCATTTTTTTGTGTACTAATTAAAAAGTAGGGGTGTATATTCATATGCATGTAGCAAAAAGCAGTTATTTCAATATTACAAACAGACACTCCAATTTATTTATATGTTTAGATGATTTTAGAGTAAGAAAATATTATTAGCATAAAAAAAGATGGAAAATAGAAATCGAGCCCTAACTACCTATTACCTTATTTACACTAATATTACGAGTATAAAGGTGAAAGTTTGTGAGTGTGTGTATATTATAATTATCAGTATGTTTGTTACGTTTTTACGCTCGAACGTCTGAATGGGTTTGGATAAAATTTGGCAGAAGGGTAGACCATGTAATGTATGTTCCTTCCCTTTGGATACATTCTCTAAAATCACATGACGTGGGCGAAGCCTCTTATATTATATAACTAGCTGTGCCCGCGACTTCGTTCGCGTGGACTACAGGATTTTGAATTTATTTTTTCTAAAATAAAAGTAGCCTATGTTACTCCTTATTACTTCAGCTACCTGTCAAAAAAAGTCCCGTCAAAATCGGTCTAACCATTTCAGAGATTAGCCCGGACAAACAGACAGACAGACAAAAATTGTAAAAAAAAATATTTTGGTTTCGTACCGTATATACACCAGGTAAGCTTTACACCAGGTTTATTGATCTCGGCCCAACATTTTATTCATCAGCTGATAAGTACCTAACTAACGACGCGACGTCAACGTGACCTTTAAAAAGGTTTTCGCATTGTAATGATGCTTAAAAATGAGATAATTAGCGAAAAAGACAATAATTTACATTATGATCATCGAATTCGAATCCGCTTGTGGCTAAATTATTAATTTCGTAGGATAAGTGGGCGGAGCCTCGTACAGGTTGATGCACTCACGCAAACAGTGACATGACGCGCGACAATTCGCAACGGGTGATTCTGTTTCTTTATAAAGTTTATTTAGAGGTTTATTCTGAGGTGTGCCCTGCTTGGGCGGTGCATCGCCGTGCCCTCGTGGGGGCGATCGGCGGCGGAGACCTCTCGCACCGGGCCTTGGTTGAGGCCATGGTCCGGAGCGAGGAGGAGTGGCAGGCGGTCGCCGACTTCTGCTAAGCAGTAATGCTCGCCAAGGAGGAGGCCGACCGCATCAGGCAACGGCGTTCTCGCCGCCGCCGCGCGCCGCCGGGATTCTGATCCCGATTTCCGGCCACCGTAGGCGCGGGCTTTCGGACAGTGAGCAATGGGTAGCTCGCTGTCCGGCCGTCCGGTAACTGTCCGGACCAAGCCCAAGTCGTCGACGGCGCGCACTGTTCCCGCGCGCCTCAAGGAGTTGTCAGCAACAGCAGGAGCCCAGATGGGTCGAAGCCTACTGGGGCCAGGGTTAGTTTCGAAAGACAGCTCGAGCCCCGGTATGAAGGCTAGAAGGAACGGGGTGGGTCTTTTAGTCAGTAAGAGTCTGACACTATCTCCCGCTCCGCCCAAGAGCGGTGGTTGTCATTGGATGATTTTTTCCCCACCATAAAAAAAAGGCGTTGAAACGTAAAAACATGAAAGTAGCCAAACTTTTAACATAGATGTGTTAAAACTATCTAAGCGAACTACAATTCAACTCATCATCATCATCACCAGCCTTTTTAATGTTCCCATTCCCACTGTTGGGACTCAAGGCTCCTCTCTAGGAGAGGGAATGGGCTGTAATCCACCACGCGGGCCCAGTGCGTGTTGGTTAGTACTCTGTGTGTTGGTGAATGTCACATGTCTTCGAATTTATTAGCTTAAGATTTTGGAAGTGAAATTCAACTAAACTTTATTAAATAAAACATTCCAAAAAGTGTCAAAAGTTTATACCCGTGCTTGTGGGTATTTACCGGGTAAAAACCCTTTTTGTACCCAAATTGGGTATTTACCCGATAAATACCCGATGAGTTTTTACCCACCGCCCATCTCTACCTGTAGGTAAAATAATCTAAAATACCATTTTTTCTTTTTCAGTGGCCATTGGTTGGAAGTGGTACCATTAGATTTATTGACGCGACCTAATAAAATGTTCGTACATTTTAGAACTATTTGCAAGGATTGCATCATATGTGGCGGCCGCGCTGACACCTTGCTAAACTCGCATCTAAGTAACACACAAGAGAAAGCATTTAAAAAATTTATGACGTACGCCAGTTCAATGGTTGATTACTCTAAAACGATTAAATCAGATTATAAGGAGACTTGTAACATTTTGTTGGCTCTTAGCGACGCACCTTGTTCCAAGGAATATCGTATAGCTTTTATACGTTTTATTCAATGTATTATGCATTGTGTACTCTTCAAGTTTCCCAATGTCATTATGAATCGATATGAGTAAAAGGGTTTGCTTGTGGGTTGCATCAGTGGCACTGTAGCAATGGCAAGGCTTTGGAATCGAAAATATATTATGAAAAAAAAGAAGTTATCTGAGATATGACTCTGCGTGCAAAAAAAAGTAAAACACAATAATGTTAAAGATATATAAGAAAATTTTGTGGAAGAGTATGCACATGCACTTGTGGACATTTGGACAAAACATGATTTTTTCCCCAACCATTCGGGTAAAACTTGGGTTGCCTTTTTCTTGGTATAAATAAAGTATGTCTGATTTTAGAAACGTGAAATAAAAAGTATTCTGACAAAAGAGTCATCATCATCATATCAGCCGAAAGACGTCCACTGTTGGACATAGGCCTCCCCAAGAGTCGCCGCAACGACCGACCTGTGCGTCACGCATCCATTGGACAAGGTGGACCGATGACCTGGTGGGTAACCATGACGTGACGTTCAAAGTAAGATTGTTTAATTCTTATTTCAGTGTGGGTAAGAGATGGCGTTAGAAAACCTGTATAGCTATGTCTCTTACTCACACTGGAATAAGAATAAAACAATCTTACTTTGAACGTCATCATGGTAACCCACCTGGACAGGGTCGCTGGGAAAAAGAGTACCTATTAGTTTAAGCGAAATAATCATTTCGTTGTTTCATAATAATTTTCTGACTACGGAACAGTTTCAATGCAGCTATAATTTTCTTTTACTTCTTTTGTTTTCTATCACTGCAGTGTATGACCGAGAAGATTAAAAAGTCAAAATAAGCAATATTTTAGCGTCCCTAGGTACTCAAGTACGTTCTTGGATTATAATACCCCTCCGCAAAATAGAGTACAATACTCTGATTGGAGTATTTACCATTGGCAACCCTAGGTAAACCCGAAATATAATATCGTTTTTAAAATTGTAATCTAAACATAGATAATAGAGTTCCCCCTTTATATAATATTTTATAATACCTACTTTTCTTAGCTTATACGACAATTTAAAATTAACGGCGTGTGTAATGGAACAATTTGGTTTTCACAGATTTATTAATAGTATTTTTGTTGTAATTTCTATTTTAGTTTAGCTGACTATCGGTCACTACTATTGTGCAGTTGAGCTTATTTAGGGCCTGCGCACACTTGAGACAGGACGTCTTAAACAGACCAAAACAGTATTGTCGCAGACGATGACGTAGACAAGTCTGCGACGTCGTAGACGAGCCTGCGACGTCGTAGACGAGCCTGCGTAGTCGTAGACGAGCCTGCGTAGTCGTAGACGAGCCTGCGTAGTCGTAGACGAGCCTGCGTAGTCGTAGACGAGCCTGCGTAGTCGTAGACGAGCCTGCGTAGTCGTAGACGAGCCTGCGTAGTCGTAGACGAGCCTGCGTAGTCGTAGACGAGCCTGCGACGTCGTAGACAAGTCTGTCTAAGACAGTCTTGTTTCAAGTGAGCGCAGGCCCTTACACCTGTTTACTTTTAACTATTACGAAGTATACTGTCATTATTCTGCCTATTGTGATTTTGATAAGTTTAATAAATATTTTACCTACATTGTGTAGTTTCAATGTGTCTTCACTTTTCTCCCATCCTGGCAAAAAAAGCCTAGCCTATTTTTTTATTTTATTTTATTAGAGCTAGGTATGTATTACGTTTTACTCACTGTGCGATTGGTGGCTATAAAATTGCAAACCTACACTACATTGGTGACATCACATAGAGTAAGATCCCAGGGCCACCAGACGTCATGTATTTTCTAACGAAGGAAATAAGGACGATTGAGTACTGCTAGCATGTACTAAGAACGCATGCCTACCTGCTAGCTTGCTTAGACGGCTAAACGTATATAGCTAGCAGGTAGGCATGCGTTCTTAGTAGGTACATACTAGCAGTACTCAATCGTCCACATTTCCTTCGTCAGAAAATACGTGACGTCTGGTGGCCCTGGGATCTTGGACTAACAGTTTGTAACTAATGCTGACCAATTGGAGGAGCTACTCCTTAAAAAACCGGCCAAGTGCGAGTCGGACTCGCCCATGAAGTGTTCAGTAGCAGCAAGTAACATAATATAAAAGTTCTTGTAGTTCGTTGTAACTTTGATCGATGTTTTGATAGTGTATTTTTTTAGATTTATGACGTATTAAAAAAAACTACTTACTAGATCTCGTTCAAACCAATTTTCGTTGGAAGTTTGTCTGGTAATGTACATCATATATTTTTTTTAATTTTATCATTCTCTTATTTTAGAAGTTAGACACACATTTTACCACTTTAAAAGTCTCTCTCGCGCAAACTATTCAGTTTAGAAAAAAATGATATTAGAAACCTCAATATCATTTTTGAAGACCTATCCATAGATATCCCACACGTAAAAGTTTGATGAAAAAAAAATTTTTGAGTTTCTGTTCTAAGATGGGGACCCCCAAAATTTATTGCATTTTTTCTATTTTTGTGTGAAAATCTTAATGCGGTTCACAGAATACACCTACCTACTAAGTTTCAATAGTATAGCTTTATAGTTTCGGAAAAAAGTGGCTGTGACATACGGACGGGCAGACAGACAGACAGACATGACGAATCTATAAGGGTTCCGTTTTTTGCCCCTAAAAACGTGTGTCGTGACGTAGAGACACAGACTGCTAATTGTGAGTTAGTCCTAGTCGTACATATATGACATGTACTATCACTTGCAAAAGTCCATAAGAATTCTTAAAACTTATTCGTTTGACGTTTAGTTTGACTTACGACCTTTTATTTTCAAGTTTCGCCAACAAATGATTGAAATTCACAATTTCATCAACTTATCATAAGTCAAGATGGCCCAGTGGTATAGGCACACAGATTGAAGCGCAAATCAGTGTGCCGCAAGTTCAAATCCCACGCAATTATTGACTTTTTGTAAGTTCTTACCCGATTGGAAGTTATGTATTTGCATTACATATTTTAAATTATTCTTTAACTTGTTCACACATTTCTTAGAGTTAGAAAGGTAGATCACAAAAAAACTAAATAAAGAATTAGATTTCTGCGAGGTAGACATGAGTTTTAACTTAACTCTTTGAATGTCGTAATTAGAGACACAATAGAAAGACAATTACCTTATGTCGGACTGTGTAACTTAAGACATTCGAAAGGTTAACCGAAATGAACTGTCGTTTGGTTGTAGTTGTTGGTTAGTGACGTGAGGTTGACAGTATTGTAATATTCGCAAAATGCAGGCTAATATTAGTATTGAAGTGAGGGCGACTATCATTGGGCTGCATAAAACACAAATATCTGAAGAAACCGGACTGAATGTGAGTATAATAGCTATTAATGAATTGTAACTTTATTACAAATTAATCTTCTAATTAAAACGTATGCCATTTATGAATCCATTCATCGTATCTTTATGAGGTTTAAAAGAGAAATACGTAAATCGTTGGGTTTATTGGATTGGTTATTGGATTAATAAATGCAGTTTTATTTTAAAATTATATTCAATAATTATGATTATTAACATTTTATATAATGAAAATGAAGTGAAGTAGGTATAGCTGCCTAATATATATATTTTTTTATTTTAGAAAAATACTGTAAATCTTTGGCTAAAAAGATATGAGGAAGAAGGTAGCCTTGCTAGTCGAAAGAGAAGTGGGAGACCGAAGCTTATTAGCGAGGCGCAGCGACGACATATGGTGGACGTATACGAAACGAATGGTTTCGCACCAACGAGACATTTTGCGGAATTATATGACACCTCGATGGATACTGTTCGCCGTGCACTTCACGCTGAAGGCGTGCATCACAGAAAACCTGCTAAAAAGCCGTACTTGACAGAGAGGCACAAACAAGAACGATTACGTTTCGCACTAAATATTTAATGTTAACTAAACTAAATGGCCTACCATTTTATTTTAACATATCTGTGATTATTCGTTAACAAACACTGTATTATATTGTGTTTACTTTCGTTTAAAACAGCTATATCTTTTAACTTGTGCCATCGCCTCATCTTAAGAATGCAGTGAACTCGCTATCAATTTTGTTGACAATAATCATGAGTCTATTTCGTTTTTTATTCTTCTACCCGCACTGTTTTAACATAATACTATAGTTCAATTTATTTTTCTCATCTAATTGACGATTATCTTGTGAGAACTAAAGTTCTTTTAACAGAAATTGAGGTTTGGTTTCAATCTTCTTTTCGTCAAGAAAATGAACAATTAAGCTATGACCTCAATACATTCATTGTGACGTTACACAAAAATAAAATGTTTACAAATTCCAAATCATATATCACTTTTCAATAAATAACTGGATATAAACAATTACCTATATTTTATTTTATTAAAATTTGAATATCCGTTCATTGTTACGTTATTCATATTATGAATAGTCTAACATAGATAACGGTTACAAGATAACTTTTTGTCTAGGTAACAATTCGACGTCACAATTCTCATAAATGTTTAATTTGTAAATATAAAGAATAAACATTTTTATTAAACACGTCTTTTTATTTCCACCTTATAACATCGAAAAGATGTAACAACTAAATAATTGCAAATTACAAATGTGATTCTTCTTTTGGTTAACAGATCACATTCGTAATTTGCAACTATTTAGTGCAAAAAATGCAATAGTATTTTTCATAGAAATATAAAAAAACAACTATATCAATATACTTAGATTGGGAATTTTCAAAGTAAGAAATAACTGCAACGGACCGATCATGATTTGAACTCGGGTTACGTGATTTGCGAATCCAACACTTAGTTCACACGGCTACCAGCACATGACGTATTTGCACGAAATTATCAATGCTATGGTAAGAACAGAAAAATAATAATGTTTTTAAGCTCACTGCGACGACAGTTCCTTAGTGTGTGTTATCTGTGGAATGTGGATACTCATACATGCGCACACATACGCACGGATGTATCGCGCTCGCTCGGTTCGTAGCAATGTAATCTTTAGCGTTCCTATGGACTTTTGCGGCCTTACTGTATCTTGGCGCTATGGTTCTGTGCGCTGAGTGCGAGTTGTTTTTACGTTAACGTGATCGAAACGTTTGCTGCGTTTGGCTCTCTAGTTGGTAAACAGCTTGGAGCAGGCCAATCGGAGCGCCGAACGTGTCGAACAAAACTCACACTAGGCACTCTGAACATGAGCAGCTACGTGGGTGAGGGAAACGTAGTATGACAAGAGGGGCACACCAGAACGGTAGACAATTCTGTAATCAAGGTATATACAGTATTAAACGAGAAATAATAACGTTTTAATAGGTGCCTACTGGATTCCGAATCCGGAATTAAAAAACAGTCAAAAAATAGACGGATATCAGACCCTAAGAAATATCCAAGTCGAGATGGGCCAATTGTCAAGTTGATGAAAGAATGGAGCAGTCATAACATAGATTGGTGATAGGTACCTGAAGTTACTAAGACTAGGCTCGTCCATACACTTCAAGCCGCGTTTCTACTAGGAGACATGTCGCGGAGACATATCGCCCAACATTCACGCGGTATGTCTCTGCAACTTTGTGGGACAATGTCGCTCGACATTTCCCTTGTTCACATTGGCCAGTCGTGATCAGTATGTCGCCCGACGAGGTAGTGTTGTTCAGTGCAACTTACATAACTATTCGGAGAAGATAAAAAAAAGAGGTGGTGGGTCCGAGAATATTTCCTACAAAGGGAAAATTCAAGTTTATTAGGCAGTCTTCGAATGCGCGACGGATATTTCGAAAATTTTACTAGAATGTCTATAACCGATTTCGAGATACTTTTAAAGGGTTTGACCATAGATCTAAGAAAGGAGACACAAAGAGAATGAGAATTTTCATAAAATTTGATCATTATGGGTTTATTGACACTATAAAACACATTAGTTACTAAAACAATATTGAAAAAAAAAAGACGTGTGGCACTCGGGGACTGCCGCGGTAAAGCTATTGCATAGCATTTTTTATCAACTTATGCAATAGACCTCGCCAACAGCTGCTTAACCCCACCCATCCAAAACCAGACCTCGCCAACAGCTGCTTAACCCCACGCATCCAAAACCAGACCTCGCCAACAGCTGCTTAACCCCACCCATCCAAAACTAGACCTCGCCAACAGCTGCTTAACCCCACCCATCCAAAACCAGACCTCGCTAACAGCTGCTTAACCCCACCCATCCAAAATGAGACCTTGCCAACAGCTGCTTATCACCACCCATACAATATCAGACCTCGCCAACAGCTGCTTAACCTCTTCCATCCAAAACCAGACCTCGCCAACAGCTGCTTAACCTCTTCCATGAAAAACCAGACCTCGCTAACAGCTGCTTAACCCCACCCATCCAAACACAGACCTCACCAACAGCTGCTTAACCCCACCCATCTAAAACCAGACCTCGCCAACAGCTGCTTAACCCCACCCATCCAAAACCAGACCTCACCAATAGCTGCTTAACCCCATCCATCTAAATCCAGACCTCGCTAACAGCTGGTTAACCCCACCCATCCAAAACGCCGACAGCTGCTTAACCCCACCCATCCAAACACAGACCTCACCAACAGCTGCTTAACCCCACCCATCTAAAACCAGACCTCGCCAACAGCTGCTTAACCCCACCCATCCAAAACCAGACCTCACCAACAGCTGCTTAACCCCATCCATCTAAAACCAGACCTCGCCAACAGCTGCTTAACCCCACCCATCCAAAACCAGACCTCGCTAACAGCTGCTTAACCCCACCCATCCAAAATGAGACCTTGCCAACAGCTGCTTATCCCCACCCATCCAATACCAGACCTCACCAACAGCTGCTTAACCTCTTCCATCCAAAATCAAACCTCGCTAACAGCTGCTTAACCCCACCCATCCAAAAGGCCGACAGCTGCTTTCACTCATTTGTTTTCTTATCGGTCCAAAACCAAATGAGTTACCACGCTCAAAAAACCAATGAGTGGGGGGTGTTAGGTTATTTTCGTTACGGAATTTCTGGATTCGGTCTCCACGCTCAAGGCCCCAGATAGAAGCTATGCAATAGCTTAAAAAAAAATACGAGATGTTTCAAGGGGTCCCTTCAGCTGCTGTGCATGCTCTACTCCTTAAGAAGGACCGTTTAAGCGACGCGCAAATCCTGCCGACGACATTACATCAGCAGCCGAATGTATTCGTTGACGCAATTGTTCAACTGAAGTAGTTTCTTCTTTCTATACCATCTCCTTTAAGCAGCCCCAGTAAAAAAGTCTAAAGGATTTAGATCTGGTGAGCGAGGTGGCCACAGTACCTATTGGCCCTAGACGTCCTATCCATCTCTCTACTTAAGTTCCATTCAGATGTTGTCGTACTCTTACCGCATAATGTGCGGGGCAGCCGTTATTTTGAAACCACATGGTTTCATGCACTTCGGGGAGTAGGCACGTCCTCTAACAACACAGGCAAATCGTTTTGCAAGAAAATCAAAGGTTTCTCCGGTCAGAGTCAGTGGGACTTCCGTTTGAATTCCCACTGACTCTGACTCCAACAATTTGACCGTTCATGATACCAGTCCATAAATTAATCTTGAACTGGTGTTGTGATCTATCTTGACTAATTAAATTCAGGTTTATCAGTTGCCAGTTATGAAGGTTGTGTAAATTTAAATATCCATTTCTCTGGCACGAGGATGCGTCACAGCATAATATTTTTATTTTCTTTAGACTTTTTTACTGGGGCTGGTTTATAAAGAAGAAATCACTACAGTTGAACAACTGCGTCAATGAATACGTTCGGCTGCTGATGTAATATCGTCGGCAGTATTTACGCGCCACTTGAAACGGTTCTTCATAAGGTGTAGAGCAAGCATAGCACCTGAAGGAGCCCACTTCGAACATCTCGTATAATTTTTTTTTTTTTAATTATTTTTTTTTTGTTACTAATCTTTTTTATTTTGTCAATAAACCCATAGTGATCAAATTTTAAGAAAATTCTTATTCTCTTTTATTAGTTACTTGTTTCTATTAGTTACAGCAGTGATATAGTAACATCAGGATTGTATGAAAAATTTCCTTTATGATTCAAATAGTATTTTTGTATTTTTTTGAGATACTGGTTATTATTATACCATTTTAGAATTTGCATTAAATAGGCAAGTTTTTAAAATAATGGGCCACCGCAGTGTAGTACATTTTTTTTAGATACAGGGGCCCAAAAATTATGATTCCTTAGAAAGAAATTTTAATTGAAATGAAATATTTTTTGTGAGTTTGTAGGTAATAAAAAAACTTGATACTGGTCTTATAATACAAACATTCAGGAGTGACATAAAAAAACAGAACGAGAAGTCACCAATTGAAGAAATGGCAGCTGATTTTATACGACTAAGTACGATTTTTATTTAAAATATCAATAATTTGGACATCCATGGGCATATGGAGATGTAAGTGGGGTAAATGATAATCTGATCAATCGACAGTTTCAGGGTTATCCATTAATTATTTACGCCACACCCTGTATGTACCGCGCACTAGATTAGGGCGTGCTGAACAATGCCAACGCGGCAACGTAGCGCTGCAACAGATTTACGTTTTAACTTTTCAATATTTTGACAAATAGTTTCCATGAAAGGGCTTGTCTATCACTAGAATATACCTAAGTCAATGGCTTATGCGAAATAAAAATATATTGAATTTTAATTTTGAAGACGCGCCCTTTGAAATCTAGAAGCCTCAGCAACAGTCTGATCAGGAATAAGTTGAGTCAGAATGGAAGAGCGAATTCAAAACACGCTAGTATCTTGACTGCAATGGAGTAAGTACTTAAATCTTCGTTGAAGACGAGCCCGTCTGTTTCTTCCTTCAGCAAAAGTCTGCGATGCTTTATCAGCAAGATATCGTTCTATAATACTCAAACTAGACCAAAAACACTAGTGGCATTACTTTGTACAAAGTACCTTACGAATTTACTAACAAGATACAAAGTACCTCAACCGTTTTGATAGAAATTACAATTAATCCACTCCATCCATCCAGCGGTCGTCATGCCGAGCCCTGGACAGGCTCTCTTCTTATTAGGCGCAACTCCTTTTATTACTGAATCAACTTTATCATCATTAGACTGATACGACTTCATTCAAGTCTTGGTCCGGCCCGACCACTGCCACTGATTGGGTACGGAGTGAACCTTAACCGTGCGGACCTAGATATCGTCGGACTACCTACTCTATAAAGAATAGATGAACTGATTGAAACCCATGGTCCGATCTGACAAGTCTCCCTCTCGCTCCAGTCAGAGTTGGGCAGTAAAGATATTTGGCGAACCACCCTCAAAAAGAGAAACACTTACCTAGCTTATTTTTGATGGTATAGGGGACGGGGATTCTAGATGACAAGTAGGTATGTCAGTATTTTTCAACTTTCCGGATCGTCCAAATCTTTGTAGATTCACTATGAGGTTTATCCCGTAAGTCCCCTCACAACTTGATTATATTATATGATAGTCTAACGCATTCATTTACAGGACCTCCGACGGTGGATCTAGCCTGATTGGTCCACCTTAACGATGACCTCCCTGCTTGGCCTGTTGCATGAGTTACATCCCACTCTGTCCTGTAGCACCTGCACTGCGAATTATTTTTACGCTAACGCGATCGCCACCTTTATGACGTTCAGCGCTCCGATTGGCCCGCTCCAAGATCCTAACCAATCAGAGAGATACAAACGCGGTAAACGTTTTCTGCACACAGATACTATCACAGACTTATACAGGGTTATTTATAAAACACTGGCAACCTCTCAGGACTATGTTACTAACATCATAAACAACAACTTTTGTTCTACATGACTTTTGAAATTTATCATATTTTAGATCATCAGATTTTCATACAAAAATAAAAATATTTAAATTGAACGTTCTAAATATTACGAAATCTACGCGAAGCTAACGATAGTACAATAGCGGAGGGGAGCTGGGATTGGGCGGCAAGGGTGTTTGATGCGCTTAGCTTAGCGTCATATAGACGTATGTAGGTATAGTAAAATACAGAGTTGAAATGTGTTAGATAGAACAACCAAATCTTGAAGGTTTGTCTTTGGTAAATGAATTATGTTTTGTAAAAAGTCATAAAATCAAAATCAAAAATATTTTATTTCACATAGGCCTACATGGGCACATAAAAAACGTCAGAAGCTAGTGCACGGTTCCAAATTAGTCGTTTCCTATGGAGAAGAACCGGCAAGAAACTCCATGGTTACTCTTTTAAAAAAGTGGGTGTTTTTACAATATTGATATATATTATGTAAGAACAGTGTAGACCAGTCAAATATTGTACACAAAAGCACAATAAAAAATTTCTCAGTAAAAAACAAAGTAAGTCGTAATAGGAAGTAGTCTAAGAGTTCGTGGAGTATACAGTGTTCTCACATTCACAATACAAAAAGAGGCTATATAAAAAAAAATCAGGAATAATGTAATAATTACAACTATCAATAAAATGTTAACAAAATAAATTAAGTACTAACAAATTTATGACAGTTGAAATATAAATAAAAAATAAAAATATTGCAAAAGCAATGTGTCAGAGAAAAAAAAATGTATATATATTAAAACAAAGGTGGAGCAGTTATAGACAAAATATTGATGATTTACCAGGGGGCCACATGTGCAGAGGTAGTCATTGCCAAACAAGCGTGTCTTCGACATAGTTTTTAACCTTGTAATATGCTTTTTCGGTTAGGACACGCTTGATATGAGATTTGAATTTTCCCTCACTAAGTTCTGTTACCGCCTTTGGCAGCTTATTATAAAAGCGAATGCTGTTTACTAAGAATGACTTGCTAGTCTTAGCTAGTCTCCATTTGGGTAAGACAATTTCGTGTTTACTACGTGTATTTTTGTTGTGAAAATCGCTTCTAATTTTAAAGAGTCCTAAGTTTTTACGAACATACAAAATGCTTTCCAAGATGTAAAGAGAAGGGAGAGTAAGTATATCAATTTCTTTGAATTTATTTTTGAGGGACTCGCGAGGGCCCATTTTATAAATAGCCCGGATTGCTCTCTTTTGTAACATGTCAATTGAGTCTACGTCAGCTGCAGGTCCCCACAGTAAAATGCCATAAGACATAATACTGTGGAAATAAGCATAGTAAACTAACCTAGCTGTGGCTACATCTGTCAATTGCCTTATTTTTCTTACTACCTATGCAGCTGAGCTTAGTCTTCCGGAGAGAGTTCTAATACGAGTACCCCACTGCAGTTTAGAATCGATAGTTATACCCAAAAACACGGTTTCTGTAATAACATCCAGTTTTTTGCTGTCAAGAATTAGATTGACGTCAACTTGAGGGATATTTGGCAATGAAAACTTTATACATTTAGTTTTATTTGCATTTAATAAGAGATTATTAGCTGCAAACCATTTCGAAAGGACAGCCAGACTCTCGTTGACATGCAAGACATCCCCATCTTTTCTGTCTACTTTAAAAATAAGAGAGGTGTCATCAGCAAATAGAATTATATCGGATAAATTAGCCATCATGAAGGGAAGGTAATTAATATAAACTAAAAAAAGGAAAGGGCCAAGAATTGAACCTTGAGGCACGCCCATCTTTACTAAAGACCCCGAGGACGTCACTCCATTAATGGATACTTTTTGCTGCCTGTAAGATAAATAGGAAAAAACAAGATCAGCAGCTCGTCCACGAATTCCGTAATGATGTAATTTACAGATCAGAGTATTATGGTCAACACAGTCAAATGCTTTAGAGGTCACAGAATATGCCAATAGCATCCTGGGACTTCTCCCAGGATTCCAAAATTCCGATGAGTTTCACTCCTGCATCTGTTGTTGACCTTCCTTTCGTGAAACCAAACTGATGACTATGCAAAATCCTATTTGAATTAAAATGAGACAACATCTGGTCGAGCACGATCTTTTCATAGATTTTACTCAATGCTGGAAGCACAGATATTGGTCTATAATTAGAGGGATCACTCTTACTACCTGATTTAAAAATTGGTACTACTTTACTGTGTTTCATTAAATCAGGGAACGTACCACTGTCTAAACACTGATTAAATATGCCTGTTAGGACAGGAGCAATTGTTTCAATAATTTCTCCAAGAATCTTAACGGATAGATATACCCCATAAGTCTTCAGTGTTTTTTATGTTAAGACTTTTGAATGCTTTTATTATTGTATCCACAGAAATACCTACGCTTAAATTCAAAGTTTGGTATATCCTTAGTGAAATGTTCTTTTAAAAAAGATTCAGCTAACAAAGACGAAGAAGGGAGAGATTTCGTAACTTCTATTGGGATGTTGGTGAAAAAGTTTTCGAATGTCTCAGCTACTTTTGACCTATCCGAGATGATTTTATTATCAATTTTTAGTGAGAATTCATTCCGATCTCGTTGGCTTGTCTTTCCAGTTTCCTTGTTTATCACCTTCCAGACAGCTTTTATTTTATTATTAGAATTTCCAATTATCTTACTTATTGATTTAGATTTAGCTTGGGCACAGACTCTTTTGAATATCTTTGAATAGAGTCTAACATGGTTATGCAAATTAAGATCAGACGACAAGGATTTTTCATGATATAGCTGATATAAAGTGTTTCTGCTTTTTCTTATTCCAGCAGTAGCCCATTCATTAAATTTGGATTTATTACCGATTTGAACTTTTTTGACTGGACACGCCTTATTAAATTCTTGGCATACTGTATAAAATAATGTTCCATAGTTTACATTGGGATCTTGCGAATCAAAATTGGCTGTTGAGAGACTACTCACGACATTGTTATTAAAATTATTTAATTTATTTTTAGTAAGTGGTCTAAGCTCTGCAGTTGAATCTAATTGAAGCTTTTGACTAATTCGAAAGATACAAGTTGACCACTATGGTCAGACCTCACGCCACTAATTATGGATGAGTCTTTTATAACACAATTAGTAAATATATTATCTATGCATGAAGCTGAGAACAAAAGTAGTTGTTTATGATGTTAGTAGTACAGTCCTGCAAGGTTGTTAGTGTTTTACAAATAACCCTGTATAAGTCTGTGGATACTACAGAGTCGTTACCGGCCACGAGATTGGGCCTAATAATTTCAGTACCTACTTGAGTGAGACTGTTCTGATAGATTCTGTTTGATGTCGATTTCTTGGAGTATAGAATCGATTTTTTTATTTCTAATTCTCGTAGAATTCATGGTTCAGCTGTGTACAGAAAAATATATGGAGAGTACAAGTTTATGGACGTGCCTAGTCTTAGTAACTTCAGGTACCTGTCTACCTACCTATGTTAAGACTGCTCCATTCTTTCATCAACTTGTCCATTGCCCCTCTTGCCATACTACGTTTTCCTCACCCACGTAGCTGCTCTGTTCAGAACCATAGCGCCAAGACATGTGTTGGTCTAGGAGTGACTCACAATTAGCAGTCTGCGTTACCTACGTCACGACACGCGTTTTTTAAGAAGTACCTAGCTCCTCCAATTGGTCAGCATTAGTTACAAACTGTGTTGTGTCACCAACGTAGTGTAGGTTCGCAATTTTATAGCCACCAATCGCATAGTGAGTAAAACGTAATACATAACTAGCTCTAATAAAATAAAATAAAAAAATCGGCTAGGCTTCTTTAGCCAGGACGGGAGAAATGTGAAGATATTGAAACTACACAATGTAGATAACATATTTATTAAACTTATAAAAATCACATTAAAGGCAGAATATTGACAGTATACTTAGTAATAGTTAAAGTAAACAGGTGTAAGTAAGCTCAACTGCACACAGTAGTGACCAATAGCCAGTAAAACTAAAATAAGAACTATAAAAAAAATACTATTACTACGAAATAAAGGAGCTGTGAAAGTCAAACTGTTGCATTACACACGCCGTTAATTTTAACTTATCGTATATCTAAGCTAAGAAAAGTAGGAATTATAAAATATTATATAAAAGGGGAACTCTATTATCTATGTTTAGATTACAATTTCAAACAATATATTATTTCGGGTTTGCCTAGGGTTGCCAATCGTAACTACTCCAAATAAAGTATTTTACTCTATTTTGCGGAGGGGTTTTATAATCTAAGAACGTATTTGAGTAATTAGGTACGCTAAAACACTGCTTATTTAATTTTTTTAGTCTTCTCGGTCATAAACTGCAGTAGCGCTAAAAGAAAATTATAGCTGCATCGAAACTGTTCGGTAGTCAAAACAACGAAATTATGGTTTCGCAAAAAGTAACATAATTAAAGGACAAAAGGAGAAATTACAATTTAAAAACTCTTTTTTCAAAGAAAGTAGGAACTACGTTACTAAAATCAGATATGTATGTAGAAGTAGGTACTCTATTTCTACTATGAAAAAAGTGGCAACCCTAGTTTTACCCAACTGGTGGGAACCTAAACGAGAAAAAACTATATTAAACATTATCAGCCGAGATAATGACTTAGGTTCCAAACATCTCTTTCGCAAAATGTCTACAGGTCACTTTCGCAGAATGTCGCTTTCTTTGAATGCCTCTTTCGCAAAATGTCGCTTTAGTGACTTGGAATAAAATTTGTTATGGTTTTAAAAAAAAAGTTACTGGTTTTATCCAATGACAAGTTTTACGATTTATTTCTATCGAATAAAAAAGAAAAACAATTTTTATTTTATTTTTTCAGAGCTACTAACGTGAAATCTGGCAAAAGAGGTATTCTGCGAAAGCGACCATTCGAGAAAATTGGAACCTAAACGAGAAAAAATCTTTTTAGAAAGAGGAGTAATTTTGCAAATGCGATATTTTGCGGAAGCTCGATATTAAACGGGTCCGTCATTTATTACGTAAGACGATCAATACTGGTTTTGGACACCCCTAATTAAGAAAAAAAAAAGAATAGGCCGACCCCTCCCCCTGATTAATTTTTTTTCTTTTTTTATTATATGAGGAAAAAATTAATATACATTTGGTAGGGTTTTGATGTTCATTTAAAATATCAATTTTTAGGAATGTTTACAAGTGTGTTATCCACTTAAACAAGTAACGTCTAGTTCACAAGTGGGGAGGCATAGTGTGGTTGCCATGGAAATATTTTACCTACCTATACGCATCTAAGCACACATCGGCACTCGCGCGGTTGCCTGCGCTTTTTCGAATCATAACTAAGCATAGTTTTTGTGATCTATGCCAGCCATACACGGTCGAACCTGTAGTCCAATCGGTATGACGCTACATGTTTGATCAAACTTGTAGTTCGTCTCTATGCACCATACCGATTGGATCATACAGATTGTACTCTGTATGGGGCTGTCCAATCGGTATGATCAAACCAAAAGAATTGAAATTCGATTGTGCGGTCAAACATGTTGTCACTCCCATACACGGTTAAATCTGTTTGATCAAACATGTAGTTTCATACCGATTGGACGACATGTTTGACAGAGTTTGACGGTGTATAGAGACGAACTACAGGTTTGATCAAATATGTAGCATCATACCGATTGGACTACAGGTTTGACCGTGGATGGCTGGCATTACATAGGAACTATCTAATCGCCTGCACCGGTAACATGTTTCTTTATATTTGCACCCTTAGTGCGTGTTTTTTTTTTAAGTATTCGAATGCGTTAACGTGAATGTTAATAATCACTTATGAATTTGTTTGTTTGAACGCGCTAATCTCAGAAACTAATGGTTCGATTAGAAAAAATCTTCTATTAACATCACGCTACGATCCACGGGTGCAGTGTAGAGTAACCAAAGACAAGGGTGACAACTAGTGCGTACTAAGACTGAATAATTGCCATCCGCGGATGTTTACGGGAACCATCTTTTTTCCACACGACATGATATGCGAACGATTACGTCAACGCGATTGAGTACGTTAAAAACTCGCATAGTAGCCTACAAATAACTGCGCAATATAATAGTAACCTCATAAATAACAGCAGACATGGCATACAAAATTTTCAACATCTTTTACATTATTGTGGTTTTGCTTTTTTTTTTGCACGCAGAGACATAACTTAAATAACGTCTTATTTTTTCATAATATAATTTCCATTCCAAAGCCTTACCATTACTATAGTGCCACATATGCAACCCACAAGCAAACATATTCCCCGTGAATAGTGCACGCTTATATTTTACACATATTCATTCATAATTACATTGGGAAACTTGAACAGTACACAATGCATAATACATTGAATAAAAGGTACAAAAGCTCTTCGATACTCCTTGGAACAAGGTACATCACTCAGAGCCAACAAAATCTTACAAGTCTCCTTATAATCTGATTTAATCGTTTTTGAGAAATCACCCATTGAACTTGCATGCGTCATAAATTTTTTAAATGCTTTCTCTTGTGTGTTACTTAGATGCGTGTTTAGCAAGGTACTGTCAGCGCGGCCTCCACATATGATGCAGTCCTTGCACACAGTTCTATAATGAACGAACATTTTATGACCTCGCATCAACAATTCTGATGAAACCACTTCCAGCCAATGGCCACTGAAAAAGAAAAAATGGTATTTGAGATTATTTTACCTACAATTGATGCAAAAGTTCACTTTTGTGGTTGAACATCAAATAATATAATATTAGTGGTTTCGCCCGCGTCACGTGATTTTAGGCAATTTATGCAAAGGGAACATGCTTGCGCGGGATAAAAAGTATTCTATATGCTATTCCATTACATGGTCTACCCTTCTGCCAAATTTCATCCAAACCCATTTAGCCGTTCGAGCGTAAAAACGTAACAAACATACTGATATAATATACACACTCACAAACTTTCACCTTTATAATATTAGTGTAAATAAAGTAATAGTTAGGTAGGACTCGAATTGTATTTTTCACCATTTTGTTTATGCTAAAAATAGTTACCTATAAATCATATACCTACACATGAACCCCTATTTCTCTTGGTCACGCTATAACTTAACCCCTTGTATGCCGGAACGCAGATCTACGCGAAACACAATGGCTTTTTAATTGAGACACAATTAAAAATCCATTGTGTCTCGCGTAGATCTATCTCTCTCGATCTCTAATTACGGCATACGAGAGGGTTGAACCAATTTAATAATATAATTATTTTCTTGACATACATACAGGGAAGATTGTAGAGTAGGTAGGGTGGACTCGAGTGGGGTAGAGTAGGGTTTAGTTGGGCAAAAACTATCATCATCATCATGACAGTTTTTGTCCAACTAGACCCTACTCACTCACTGTCCACTTTAGTGAGATAATATAATTATGAATATAATTAAAGCAAACACGACATTAAGTTACTCATTCCAAATTATAAATGTCAAAAAGTAGTTTTTTTTTTCATTGTTTACCTGGTAACTAGCATTATATACACCCATGTCCCGTTCTGAGTTAAAAAATAAATGGTCAGCAGCTTATGCATGACACAAAGTGAAGTGATTGAATTGCAAGTCTAGAAGTGAACAGGCGATGAGTGTTGGAATTGGAAGATTAAATTATTTACTTACATGTAAGAAAAGGTTAATTCAGCTCCCTTTTTCACTGGTGCTATAGTTATTAAGGCAGCGCTGTTCCGTATGCCCGCCACATATGAATTCGGCAGACAGGAATGGGGCAAGTTACCAATAAATGGAAAATATCCCTTATTAGGGTGATTGTGCAATGTTGTGCGACCCTGTGTGCACAAATCAGTGAAATGTTGCAGCTGTACTGGAGTACAGTGTAGTGCCAGGTGCATCATCACCCTGCTCACTGCATGAATAGCTGCACTCTTCTCTTCAGGACTGTCCGGTAGAAATGAAGTATGTATGTCCAAAAAATGTATTATATTGGCAAGATACATGCATCTGTTAAACATTGCTCCATAAATGAAATGAGTGTCATAATGAGAATTTAATAAGGAAAACTTTTGGGAACCAAAAATCTCAGCAATAGAACTGTTTTCCATTCTTTCAATACCTAACTCATTCGATGCTGTGATAAACTCATCCCAAGAGCCACACAGTTGACGTATTTTGAGAGTAGCTTTAACAGGTAGTTTAACATCATCTATAATCATATTTATGATTTTACATTCAAAATTATGTCCATCTTGCATAGCTTTCTGTTTGCATCGTTTGTCACAAAACATGGCAGAACTGCATCCTTCACAAGGCGTCAAATTCAAGTCCATCTTGTGACAATAGTGACATGAAGTGACATGATTCATGACATGAGTAGCTCCAACAAATGCAGTCTCAACTGCTACAACAGTCCCAACAGGTATATCTCTGGCAGCAACCACTTTTGGTCGTCCCGACTCCACATTGACTTCCACGTGTGAAGTGGCACACGGTATGTCAGGATTGTGACCTTCTTTGAATTTAAAAAATTCTTCAGTAAATGGATTGGATCTGGAATATAAATATTGATGAGAATATTTTTATTGATTACTTTTTACAAAACATATCAAGTAGCTCATAGTTGTGTTTAATTTGCTTAGACCCGATAGTTAATTTATACCCAAAATTATCTATATGAATTTCTAGTCTTTAACAAAGTTTCAAGATTACATCAATAAAAATTGCAATTGCTAGCCAGCTGATCGCACAATGACTTGTGTGAAAACCCAGTATTACTCATATATTGATAATGGTAACTTAATTTAGTCATTTTATTTGAGGATTGCTTTTCAATATTAAATTTTCTTAGGTAGATGATATTGAATTCACTTGTACTTAATAATTACTTACGATTGCACGTGTGCCAGCTGTTCAACCCATGTAAATCTAGAGGCTGTGTCTTTCATCTCCCGCAGTTTGAGGACCATGCTATCAGGGCAGTTTAGTGCGAGACAGGTCTCCACATCCTTCACACAAGCCTGAAACTGTTTCGTCTTCAACAACAGTTCAGCTCTGCCGTAGTAAGATAACCTCATAGCTTCCGAGTTCAGTGGTGCTCGCATCAGAGCCATATTGTATTGTACCAGTGCCATCTGATAATCACCTTTGCAGAAGGCTTCTTTGCCGCGTACCCCAAACTGAAGAGAATCTGCAGCTGACTTTTCTTTATGCTCGAATTCCATCCAATTATTAGACTGTTTGAGTACTCTGGAAGCCAGTAGCACACAGTCTGCCAAGTCCTTACTGCGCAGCGCTTTGTAGACGCAGTCCAAGGGACTAGGATCGTAACGCTTGTAGACTGGTGGCAACTGCAGCATTTTTATTAGGTAAGTAGCTCCTTATTGTAATCAAAGGAATCCACGAGTTTGATTGAGTTGCACTTTACTGTTCACAAGTTCACATTCACAATTAGAATTTGTATATCGTTATATATTCGGTTAGGTTCGCGTTTTGTCAAGCGGGCGAAGTTGGATTCTCGATAAGATACGCGGACAGCATTGATTAACCACAGTCAGTCAAGCAGTCAAGTTGAAGTTTGCAAAACTTAACGTTTATCAATTAATACACGGACAGCATTGATTCACCACAGTCAAGCAGTCAAGTTGAAGTTTGCAAAAATTAACGTGCAGAAATTCCCCATTACTTATAACATCAATGTTGCCAGTCACTCAACTCAACTCGGTCGCTGCAACTTTTATGTATGTACAAACTAGAAGACAAAACTACAAATTGGAGCCACTTGGCTCCGTTTATATGGCTTGATTTTGATGTCACAAGATCTGCCACAAATAAATAAAGCTATGCTTATGTGGGATGATCCAACCTACAAGCATGTGGGAGTTGTTTGTGGATGCATTGCTGTATGTCGGATATGTCATATATTGAATCGTCATCGCAAACTAAAGCAGTCGCCTGTTGGTTAAAGTCGCTGTAGGGTGTAGAGGTTTGCACCGGAGCAGTGAGTACCGAAGAATCACCGGAGATTTACCGGTAAAAGTACTCGATTGAAATAATCGGTAATTCACCGATTGATCTCCGGTGATCGTCGCATCTTATTTTTATAAATAATAAATTTACATAAATTAAAAGACACATTCAAAAATCAATTAAATAAATAAATTGGCTGCTAAAGATGCTGTAAAGGCAGAATAAAATAATATTTTCCGGATCCGAAGCATATCTCAAAGCGCAGAAGAAATAGCCACTTCAAGTGAAAATAGTACCTACATGAGAAACTGGTCGCCCGGATTTGCTTGGATTTCTAAAAAGAAACACCAGTAATGCAGATATGACATCCGCTTCATCAAAATGAATACGGAAACACCGTATCCTGAAAAAAGCCACAATTGGGATAAAGTTGTGCAATTCTGGATATTCAATAAACATTTAAAGCCATTAGACGAAATAGCCTTCAAATACCTAACTGTACCTGCTACTTCTGTAAGGTCAGAGAGAGTATTTTCGACGACAGGACAAATACGAGTACATAATGATAGAAGAAACATGTTACGCTATGACGCTGTTGTTGATATGTTGTGTTTTTTAAACCAAAATCAGCATTTATTGTCTTTGTAAAACGTTTTTTTTTTTTAAATAAATGATTAAATCAATTAATTATTCTTATTTCTTCATTTTAAATGTATAAATTAAAAAAGAAACAAAATTTCATTATTCTCCGGTGACCTCCGGTTTTTCTCCGGAGATTGGTCAATCACCGGTGAATTCAATCGGTTGTTGAAATCTCGCTCCGGTGCAAACCTCTAGTAGGGTGCAGTATAAGTTACTTGGTCACTCTGCTTTAAATCTATCTCTCTGGGCAATTGTTTTTTGTAGTCTGTGGTTACGTACGTAGGACATTCTTGTACTTATTCTCATCTATGGTCCTTCTCCACTGTTCTCCACATTCACAGTGATTCACACAGTAAACATGTTATGATGTTATTTCTTTGTTGAAGTTCTTTCTGAATTTCTGTATTTCTCACAGAGTATTATTTTATAGCTGAAAGTATTTCTGTAATCTGTTCCCGCTAGGATTGTTGTGTGTCCTGTTCTGACCGCTAGCATTATTTTATTGTGTTGGACTAGTTCTGACTCTGAGTGTGAGTTAGAAGTGTAGAAGTTACCTATTTGTTCTCAAATAGGTACATAATTGTGAAGTATCAGAGTTAAACTTGAAACTGTGCATCGTTCAACTATTTTATTTACTTTCAGTTCAACTATTTTTTTTTTATTACAAAGAACTTGTATTCTAAAAATTAAACTAAGACCGGTGTTATTCGAAGACTTAACAAAATATGAGTCAAAGGCGCGGCAACAGATCTACTAATGCAGAGCCAGATATATCTGAGATTGAAGAATCCATCAAGGAGTGCGTACACTATATCATTTGCCGAGAAGGCAGCAAAATACCAATTAAACGAAGCGAAATTATAAAACATCTCAACACAACTTGTGACACTGCAACCAGTCAAGTAAATAAAGTGATTATTGAAGCAAATAAAATTTTAAAAAGGGTTAGTATTCAGATTTCATAGTATGCTTTAGGGCTAGATTTCACCGAGACACCATGGCGGTGCGACCAGTTGCTGCTACCAACAAAATGTATAGGTACAGCTCTGTAGAGAGTTACTCACCTGGTGTCCGTTTGGTTGCACAACCAGCACGGACATGTGGTGACTATGGTGTCTAGTGTGGTAGCTTAGGGCTATATTTCATTAGGACACCATGGTCGCGCAAGTTGTCACACCGAAGTCCTGGTGCGGACCTAAAACTCATCAAATAACCTGAACCAATGTAATGTTAACAGATAAAATTGTTTGCTTGTGTCTTTTTGTCACATGTAATATCTAGAAGTGTACCTGGGCACACTATAATCATGGAGGTAAGTCCTCGCACCCCAACTGATGCAAACCTGACCCTGACTACCAGTCTCAGTAAGTGTAGGTGTAGTTACTTGACGACCGTCCGGTAACTATCTTGACTGAGCTCTTGTTGTCGACAACACACTTCTCAAAGATATATGAGCAATCTGCAGAGCTGTTGCCTGCTAGGGCTATAGGAATTTTCTGATAACAAAACTCATAGACTGATGCAATAGTAAAAGTCTGATACCTTTCTGCTCCACTCCAGTGCTGGAGAAGTCCTTCCCACATCAAAAAAAAAAAAACAATCTTGCAGGCCCAGTTTCGGAAATGATTTCATTAATAATTGGTTTTCATATGATTTTTGCAGGTCTATGGCTACAAATTAGTTCAAGTTGATTCCAAAAGCGGCATGCAGTACATTTTGGTGCTGACTGAAGAATCTGAATCATTGCCGTCTTCTGTTACCGATGCACATCACCGAAAAGTATTGGTTGCTGCACTTATGCACATATTTATGAGCGGTGCACCAGTTAAAGAAGGTATGTTGAATGTACTAATTCAATATTTTTTTAAATTCTGCTGTTGAGATGATGAATTGGCAAAAAAAGTATTTTATATATTGCCTCTAAACACTGATCATACATTCATTAACCTTTAAATCGTGGAAATTACAGACACAATAGAAAGACAATAGGTGCGCGAACGCCGGCGTTCACTTGGGGTTTGATGAAATAAACCCCAAGCGAACACCGGTGCGCTGTCATTGATAAAGAATTACTTTTTACCAATAAGTACACTTATACACCAAACAAAAACAAAATAACAATAAATAAATAAAAAGAATCACAAACTTTTTTCTTCTTTATTTATCTATTTATTTTCTCCGGAACAGGAATGCTTATAATACTTTTGTAGTCACAGTCAATACCTTGTTTAAATGTGTATAGTGTTATAAAGTTTTTTTTTTTTGTTTTATTATTTCAGAGGAAATGTGGAAGTTCCTTGAAGAAGCTGGGCTGTTGGAAGAAAATGATCATGCAGGACGAAAACTATTAACTACAACATTTACTAGACAAATGTACTTACAATTCACCAAGGTAACATACCTATTTCATATTTTGAAGTGTACTTTTAGATATGAAGATCTTGAAAATGGAAATTACAATACAGTGGAGACTTGATACCTGTCATAAAATGTCATTTAAATAAAACCGATATAGTATTTTCCATAATAGGCCACTTCAATCCACATCCAGGTATAGTGTTTGGGCACGCCATAATTACGGCGGTAAGTCCCGTCTTTGAGGAGTGGCTAGAAAGACGTCACGGCGTCCTCACCTTCCTCATGACGTAGGTCCTCACCGGACATGGTAATTTCGGGATGAGGTGTGAACCGCCCGGAAGCCTCAGTGGAGAATACGGTAGAGATGTGCCCTGCTTGCGCAGAGCACCGCTGGGCGTGGAGGCGATCGGAGGCAAAGACCTCTCGCGCCGGGCCCTGGTACAGGGCATGGTCCGGAGCGTGTAGGAATGGCAGGCGGGCGCCATCTTCTGCGAAGCAGTAATACTAGCGGCACTCACGCCCCGTCCGCCGGGATCCAGACCCTTGAAAAATGATCGTGAAATACTATAACTAAAAAAATTGGGGTGTCCGGTTTGTTTACTCAAATGTCTAGCTGAACTGGCTGGTATGTCCAGGTTTTCGGTTTTTAAGATCTGGTAACTAGGGAATGCAAACCGGTTAACCCGAAAACCGAAAAACCGGTATTTCGGCATATTTTTAATGATTAAAATAACCGGTTTATTTTCAAGTAACCGGTTTTTTTGAGTTTTTTTTATTACTTTCAAATGACACTATTTTTAAGCAAATCTAGTTTTAAAACGCTGTTGAGGCTTGATATCAGTCGCAGGTTTGTTTATAAATATTTATGAACCATAGTGATAGCTACACCAATTGTACAGTTCTTCTTTTTACGATCATTAAAAATCCAGGCCGGCCGCGTGTTCTGAGAACAGGCAGTGAATGCTGTCAGGGCCAGAATTAAAATCTCGTAAGGACACCAAAATTATTATTCGCAGATGGAATACCCACCGTTGTTACTCATCATAACATCATCATCACCAAGGTTCATTTTCGTGAAAATGGGCTACTCTAATTTCAGCTAAAGAGTATCAAGATACTATCCTAAACGCCATAGCAAAGCCTCTTAAAGCCTCTCTCTTTTTAATAAAATACTAGGGGTTTTTCAACAAGACTCAGCTTCCGGTCACAAGGCACGCCTACCCAGGCTTAATACCTTGCAGCGAGAGTTTCGGATTTCATTAAGCCTGATGATTGACTTTTGGCTAGCCCAGACCTCAACCCGTGAGAGTCGTACCGGGCGGCGGTCGCTCTAGCGACACGTGGGGTTGCCATAGTCGTTGGTAGGATCCAGGAGTTGGGACTCGAGGTGGCGCTACACAAATCCGAGGCTATGTGCTTTCACGGCCCTCGGAACGCGCCACCATCAGATTCTCAACTAATGGTAGGAGTTCACATCGGCGTCGGGTCGACGATGAAGTACCTGGAACTCGTCCTCGACAACCGGTGGAATTTCGGGGAGCATTTCCGACGTCTGGCTCCCAAACTCAACCGGACAGAGGCCGCACTCAAGCGGCTCCTGCCCAACCTTGGGATTCCAGATGCCTCCTGCCGCAGGCTCTACGCGGGGATCGTTCGGTCCATGGCCCTCTACGGGGCGCCATCGCAGAAACGCGACCGGTGGCCATGCTGAACGCCTGCCAGAGGGTCATGGCAATACGGATGGTGCGGGGATACCGCACGGTTTCCCGCGAAGCGGCGAGCCTTCTTGCTGGCCTACCACCGTGGGATCTGGAGGCAACAGTCCTTGCACACATGCACGATATGCGCGTGGAGATGCAACGCCGGGGTGAAAGTCCGCTGCCGCGACAGGTCATGGCATGGCGGACAGAGCTCCGGTAGGATCTCATGGTCAGCGACGATCGCAACCCAGTGCTGGGCACGCCACAATTATGGCGGTAAGGCCCTCTTTGAAGCGTGACTGAAAAGACCTCACGGCGTCCTTACCTTCCGCATGACGCAGGTCCTCACTGGACATGTTACGTTCGGGTGTACCTGTTCCGGATTGAAGCGGAAGTGACGCCCGGATGTCGCCATTATGCGGAATGCCCGGAAGACACGGTGGAGCACACAGTCAAGGGGTGCCCTGCTTGGGCGGAGCATCGCCGTGCCTTCGTGGGGGCGATCGGCGGCGGAGACCTATCGCGCTGGGCCTTGGTTGAGGCTATGGTCCAGAATGAGGAGGAGTGGCAGGCAGTCGCCGACTTCTACGAAGCAGTAATGCTCGCAAAGGAGGAGACCGACCGCATCAGGCAACGGCGTTCTCGCCGCCGCCGCCGGGATTCCGATCCCGATTTCCGGCTACCGTGCGGCACAGGCGTGAGCAATGGGTAGCTCGCTGTCCGGCCGTCCGGTAACTTTCCGGACCAAGCCCAAGTCGTCGACGGCGCGCACTGTTCCCGCGCGCCTCAAGGAGTTGTCAGCAACAGCAGGGACCCGGCCGGGTCGAAGCCTACTGGGGCCAGGGTTACCCGAAAGGGAACTCGAGCCCCAGTATGAAGGCTAGAAGGAACAAGATGGGTCTTTTAGTCAGTAAGAGTCTGACACTATCTCCCGCTCCGCCCAAGAGCGGGGTTGTCATTGGATGATTTTTCCCACCATAAAAAAAAGACCTCAACCCATGAACTACAAATTGAGATCTATGTTAGAGAGCATGGGCTGCATGTAACTATAATTCAAAACCCTTGAAAATTCTTCACGATCAGCAGTGTACAACTTTCCAATGACCACCATGCGTAAACAGATGACGCGTGGCCTAAACGCTTAAAAGCCTGTGTTAAGGTTAATCTACAGTAATACTAATACTCGTATAATAAAGAGGTAAGGTTTTTTTTTGTTTGTAGGAGGTAACCTCTGGAAGTACTGGTCCGATTGTTAAATTTTGTCATCGATAGAAACCTGTTTTGTTCCTGAGTGACATAGGCTATATTTTATGTACGCGGGCGAAGCCGCGGGAAAACGCTTGGTGGATATTTTGAGTAGAAGTATATATTCACTTCTAGCTTAGATTCTCTATGTATGACATCATTCGAGATATCCGTTATTATGAAGTTGAGATTTTTTTATTTTTAATTGAATTCATATTAGGTTTACAATACATTTAATAGATAAGTTCCAAAATAAATTTAAAAATATTTATTTAGAATCTCATAAGCAAAAAAAATTAAAATTTTCACTTAAAAATAAATTTCAAAATAACTAATTTTAAAACCGGTTACCCGGTTAACCGGTTTTTTTTTAGGAAAACCGAAAAAAAAACCGGTTTGTAATTTTGGCGGTTTTTGTATTCCCTACTGGTAACCCTTTCCCGGTAGCAGATCGTAATGGTGATGTTCTTACCACAGTTTGATTCTTACTTTAGGTGGTGGTTCTGGGACAGCCTGTACCAAGAACTACTGAAAAGAGAAGAAACTCTTAAGCCTACCTGTGGCTGTTCTTTATTCGATGGGGATGTCTCTACTTACAGCCTACATGAAAATTTAAAATTATCAGGAAATAGAGTAAAAACTGTCCTAAATCTTAATCCTAGATAGTCAATAATTTAGGTTCTACCAGCGTCTTCGCCTACGTGGATGTAAATAATAAAAAAAAAATTTTTTTTTTTCAGTTAAAAATCCATATTAGAGAACTCAATCGGAATAAAAAATTGAATTGGTTAAAACACGACAAAAAATTAAAATAAGCACCCAAAAAAAATAAAAAAATTACAATCCCAATAATAAATAATAACTCCAAAATGTCAATAAAGAATAATAAAAAATAATGCTAAAATGTAAATAAATTAAATTCAATCGATTAAAATCCAATAAATTAAAATTCAATAAATGAAAATACATGACTATGTCACTTAGTGATAAAGTAGGTAGCATTCTGATGGTTAAAGAATTTGAATTTTTTGTATTTGAGTTTATTTATTACAAATAAACATATAAACTTACAATTTTTTCCTCTTTGTAGATGTAGAAGTGTAGATTAACAAACATACGGACTGTCATATACTATAATTACTGAAATTATTTTCCAGGAAGGCGAGGGTGACCTTGCAAGGAATATCTTCCAATGGGGCCAGCGGGCTATTGAAGAGGTGCCCAAGAACTTCCTTTTGGGAAAAATGGCGGAGGTATTCTACTTCCTTCTGTCTGAATTATTCCATTGTTATGCGCTGTACTATTAAGCATCAGGGTGGCCAAATGATTTTTTAAAAAATTAATACCGGATATTAAAATAAATTATACAGGTTTCGCAGTTTTGTACGAATAACATATACTAAATCTTCACTTATGCTAACTAAAAAAAACGCGCTAGCTTTAACAATTTTGGTTAGTCGTGTTTTTGATCTAATTTTCCCACACTAACTTTAGTATGTATCCCACTATGTGTTAAAGTGGTCTTTGCGATGAGATACAATGCCGCATCGCAGAAAACTGCGATGCCATTTCGTGCGGCAAAGTATCAGCAGGTAACCATGCAACCTGGCGATACGAAGCAATCCGCAACTTCTTGCGATGTGTCGTGCGAGCTTGCAGAATTTTACGATGCGTCGACGCATCGTAATTTTGTGTTTAAGATTTTAAACAATACAAAACAAAATCGCAACTCTAATTAAGAAATAGTTAAATGATAGTTAAAACTCTAATAAAAAACTGAATAAACTAGCCTCAAATTGAAATGGTAATTGCAGAATCCGTCAGTTTACAATAAACGTAAAATTATAAACTGTTATCTCGGGACAGTGATAGATTTTAAAGTATGACATTCAGTAGTTTTATTATATTCGGAATAGAGATGTGCCGCTGCCGGCAATATGGGAATATTGCCACCAATATTCATACTTCGGGGTATATTTCCGGCAATATTCCCACTTCACGGCAATATTGCCGGTAACGGCACATCACTAATTCGGAATGATTTACTCATTATTACACATAGGTACTTCTTAATACATTACTCACTGATACTTAAAACATGTCAATATTTTGCATTGGCCTTTGTTTTACAATCTTTTTACGAGAAAAATGTCTGGAAGGATTTGAGGGAGGCCTTTGCCCAGCAGTGAGACGGTAATGGTTAGAAAAAAAAAATTACATTTAGCCAGTGATACGTTTTGCCACCCTATATGTTCTTTCTTGCTCTCATTGACTTAGCTACGAAAGAAATAACGTCTATTTTTTTAATTTCAGGCGTTCGGAAAAACTCCTGACCATTGGAGTGAACAGTTCAAAGAAGCTAATGAAGAAATACGGAACTAAGGAATAGGGAAGATCATGTTCACACGTGAGCATCGGGACCTGACAAAATTTTTTTTACTTATTTTTTTTTAAATAATGGTCTTATTAGATTTTAAGAAAGGAAGCTTCGAAATGGTTTGACAGCGGCTACTCGCAACAACGCAGAAGCATTTTGTTTTAAGTCGTTTTGCATAATAATATGTATTAATGTCTCACTCTATCACTGACAGTCTCTTTATCTTATAGTAGTTTTTAGCGAGATTTTAACGTATAAATTCCAGCGCCTGGTTTAATTATTCGCAAATTAATTACAATCAAGATATTCTTATGTACCTAACTGCTTACCATCAGGTGGGATCACAGTCAAACAGTAGTTTATAATTATTATTTCAAAAATAAATGTAAAATTTTGTGTTACAACAGTGTCTACACACTGGACAAAATGTGAAATAATTGAAACAGGCACTATCTCGGTAGGGCGAATGGGCTGTGCCCAGTGTGGTCTAGTGCTCACTCTAAGATGTTGGGTAGAGAGTTAAATGATTTTTAAATTTTCGAATTTTTGATACCACTCATGCAGTGTTACCAAAAATTCAAGCTAGTATGTCATCAGTGTGGGAGTATTATTTTTTACAGCGGAAGGTAGTAAGTGTTACTAGTGTTTTTTTATCTCTAGTAAACTAACTTATCTTCACAGAGAATACAGGTATGTCAGGGGCTAGCCTCACTTTGAAAAATATTTCAAGATACGTCAATGATCTTGATACATAGAAGCTGAGGATGTTATTGTGGTATGACTACTTCAGCGAAACATTGATATATTTGCTGCCAAATAACTATTCCAATAACACTCATAATGTGTTACGTCACCATTCGATTGTAAAATAAAGTGTTATTGTTAAAAGTGAATTTATCAAAAATCTACAAACGTGCCTTAAATGCCATTATTACCTATATTTTTTTACAACCCTAAAAAAAGGCGTGTTGTAAGTTTGGCCGCTATGTGTGTGTTTACGTTTGTCTGTCTGTGGCCCCGTAGTTTTAACGGATGAATCGAAATAGATTTTTAGCGATGGTTCGTCTAAATTATGTTTAATTTAAATCGGTTCACCCATTTAAAGGAATGGGAGTGAAAGTGGCAATGAACAATATAATGTTTGCAAATATGCCAAAGTAAGGTATCTAGTAAAAGTATAAAAAACAGTAAGTCGAGGTTTTTTAAATAAATGGTGGTGCTTGTACACCATTGCGGCTTTTATTTCAGTGAAGTGTCAAGCTAAGGCCCCCCTGTAGCGATGCTGTAGCGCGTTCGCAATGATACAGTCGCGATGCTGAAGCGCGTTGGCATTTTTTCTATAGCGCTTGCAAATGCGGTCAACGCGCGTTAGTATTGATGCTGCCGCGCGCTTACGAAACGCGCGACGGCATCGCTACAAAAAGTCGCCGTGAGCGACGGGCCTAATTCATAGATAAGCAAAAATGTGCCATCCCATTATGTTTAAGTATGTTCAATAAATAACTGTTTTATTATTATAGCCTTTTGTTTGTATGCTTATTGGACAACCCAACCTATTTTGTTATTTTTTGGAATATTTTCCTTTGTCCAGCATTGGAATGTTCATGCCCACTATCGCAAATCGCTTCCGAATAAAATTAAATCATTTATATTCGACTAGCTTTTGCCCGCGGCTTCGCCCGCTTACATAAAATATAGCCTCAGGAATAACGCAGCTTTCTATTGGTGTTAAAATTTTTGCAATCGTACCAGTACTTTCGGAGATTACCTCCAACAAACAAAAAAACAAACTATCTCTTTATTATATTAGTGTAGATTAGTACGTGAGAATCAACTTCACAAGTGGTACTTTATTCGTAGGTCCATAGTGGTTATGCGGGGGTTTATCTCTACCTAGTAAGTTGATTTTCTCAAAAACTTATACATATGTACCTACGCAAGTACTATTTTTTCGCTCGGGTACTAATTATTCATAGACAGTAGTGCGAGCTGTTGACTAGTTATAAAAATATATTTGCCCGAGGACTTGAGAAAAACCAAAACTTAAGGGACTGAACATAACAACTTAGAAAAAGTAGGTAAATTAAAAATTAATGTTTAGTTACCACGGAATGAATGACGGAAACGTTTCAAAAAGTTACCTTGGCCTTAGAATAAAGGGCAAGAGAAAGAACAGGGTAGTCGGTAGACGCTAGGGAATGCAAAAACCGCCAAAATTACAAACCGGTTTTTTTTTCGGTTTTTCTGAAAAAAAACCGGTTAACCGGGTAACCGGTTTTAAAATTAGTTTTTTTTTAATATTTATTTTTAAGTGAAAATTTTATTTTTTTTTTGCTTGAGAAATTCTATACCTATAAATATTTTTATTTTTAAACTTATCTATTAAAAAATATATTAAATACCTAATATGAATCCTGTTAAAAATAAAAATGTCATACATAGAGAATCTAAGCTAGATGTTAATATATACTTCTAATCAAAATATCCACCACTAGCTTTTGCCCGCGGCTTCGCCTGCGTACATAAAATATAGCCTATGTCACTCAGAAACAAAGCAGATTTCTATCGGTGAAAAAATTTTAGCAATCGGACCAGTACTTCCAGAGGTTACCTCCTACAAATAAAAAAAAAACTACCTCTTTAGTATACGAGTATTAGTATTAGTGTCGATTAACCTTAACACAGGCTTTTAAGCGTTTAGGCCACGCGTCATCTGTTTACGCATGGTGATCATTGGAAGGTTGTCCACTGCTGATCGTAATGAATTTTTAAGGATTTTGAATTATTGTTACATGCAGCCGATGCTCTCTAATATAGATCTCAATTTGTAGTTCACGGGTTGAGGTCTTTTTTTTGTGGTGAGAAAAATCTACCAATGACAACCCCCGCTCTTGGGCAGAGCGGGAGATAGTGTCAGACTCTTACTGACTAAAAGACCCACCCTGTTCCTTCTAGCTTTCATACCGGGGCTCGAGTTCCCTTTCGGATAACCCTGGCCCCGAGCCTACTGCTTCGACCCAACTGGGTCCCTGCTGTTGCTGACAACTGCTTGAGGCGCGCGGGAACAGTGCGCACCGACGACGACTAGGGCTTAGTCCGGACAGTTACTGGATGGCCGGACAGCAAGCTACCCATTGCTCATTGTCCGCAAGCCCACGCCTACAGTGGCTGGAAATCGGGATCAGAATCCCGGAAACAGCGGCGAGAGCACCGTTGCCTGATGCGCTCGGCCTCCTCCTTTGCGAGCATTACTGTTTCGCAGAAGGTGGCGAACGCCTGCCACTCCTCCTCGTTCCGGACCATGGACGCAACTAAGGCCCGGCGCGAAAGGTCTCCGCCGCCGATCGTCCCCACGAAGTCACGGCGATGCTCCGCCCAAGCAGGGCACACCTCGACTGTGTGCTCCACTGTGTCCTCCGGGCATTCCGCACAATGGCAACACCCGGGCGTCACTTCCGCTAGAATGTGGAACAGGTACCTCCCGAACGTGCCATGTCTGGTCAGGACCTGCGTCATGTGGAAAGTAAGGACGCCGTGAGGTCTTTCCAGCCACGCCTCAAAGAGGGGAATTACCGCCATAATTGTGGCGTACCCAGCACTGGGTTGCGATAGTCGCTGACGCCATTTCACCGTGAGATCCTGCCACCATGTCGTGAGCTGTCGCGGCAGCGGACTTTCACCCCGGCGTTGCATCTCCACGCGCATATCGTGCATGTGTGCAAGGACTTGCCTCCAGATCCCACGGTGGTAGGCCAGCACGAAGGCTCGTCGCTTCGCGGGAAACCGTGCAGTATCCCCGCACCATCCGTATTACCATGACCTTCTGGCAGGCGTTCAGCATAGCCACCGGTCGCGTTTGCAGCAACGGCGCCCGCACCGGCGCCCCTTGGGCCATGGGCCGATTGCCATGGACCGAACGATCCCCGCGTAGAGCCTCCGGCAGGAGGCATCTGGACCCCCAAGGTTGGGCAGGAGCCGCTTGAGTGCAGCCCCCGTCCGGTTGAGTTTGGGAGCCAAACGTCGGAAATGCACCCCGAAATTCCACCGGCTGTCGAGGACGAGTCTCAGGTAATTCATCGTCGACCCGACGCCGATGTGAACTCCTCCTACCTTTAGTTGGGAACCTGATGGTAGCGCGTTTCGAGGGCCGTGAGAGCACATAGCCTCAGATTTGTGTGGCGCCACCTCGAGTTCCAACCCCTGGATCCTACCAAGGACTATCGCAACCCTGCTGGTTGCTAGAGCGACCGCCGCCCGGTACGACTCTCACGGGTTGAGGTCTGGGCTAGCCAAAGGTCAATCATCAGCCTTAATGAAGTCCGAAACACTCGCTGCAAGGCATTAAGCCTCGGTAGTGCGTGCTTTGTGACCGAAAGCCGAGTCTTGCTGAAAAATGTCTAGTATTTTATCAAAAAGAGAGAAGCTTTGCCCTGGCGTTTAGGATAGTATCTTGATACTCTTTAGCTGAAATTTGAGTAGCCCATTTTCACGAAAATGAACCTTGGTGATGATGATGTTATGATGAGTAACAACGGTGGGTATTCCATTTGTGAATAATAATTTTGGTGAATTGTGTAGATTTTAATTCTGTCCCTGACAGCATTCACTGCCTATTCTCACAACACGCGGCCGGTCTGGATTTTTAATGATCGTAAACAGTAGATCTGTACAATTGGTGTAGCTATCACTATGGTGCATAAATATTTATAAAAAAAACTACGACTGATACCAAGCCTCAACAGCGTTTTAAAACTGTTTGCTTGAAAATAGTGTCATTTGAAAATAAAAAAAAAAACTCGAAAAAAACCGGTTACTTAAAAAAAAAAACCGGTTATTTTAATCATTAAAAATATGCCAAAAAACCGGTTTTTCGGTTTTCGGGTTAACCGGTTTGCATTCCCTAGTAGACGCGCCCTCTCGCCCCATTCTAGAGAGAGAAGTCATTAAATGATGTCCAACTTCAAAAATAAAAAAAAAGGCTACGTTCAGATTGGATGTGCAAAAGTCATCGGATTGCAAACTCTGTTTATGAAAAAACAGGTAAAATTGTAACTATCGAGGGACACAAATTCTAATAGATAAAGAAGCATGAATCCATAATTATAATGTAAATATGACATCATAGCTTCCCATTGTTCGCTAATGAAAACCGTACCATATTAGCTGGATGAAAATTCACCTGAAGATATTATATACACCAAAATCTAAAGAACTGCCATTTGTGTTTTCATTTCCAACAATACTTTTGGTTTTAAGATTTCTCGTTTTGACTATAGATGCTTAAAAGGCTTGTATTCAATATTATGAAAAAATAAAATTTGTTGTTTATGTACTGTATTTTTTTACACCGGGATTTTTCATGGAAAGTTCACTAAGTTTTATTTATTCCCAATTTTATTCCAAGTAGATATTGTGATGTTAATCGGTGTAGACGTGTAGTTTTGTATCTCAAGTGTCTACACATCTAGACAATATGTGAAATTATTAAAAAAGGTGTGATCTTGGTAAAAATGGAGCTCTTTTAATTTTATTGTAGTGTGTTGACTACACCAAGAAGGTTCAACGAAATCAAGCATTTGCTGTAATAAACTCTACTCTACAATAATATTATTACAACAAACATATATCTGGTATTTAAATTAAAAAAAAAAAGTAAGTAGAACCAAAACGGAGTACCTACTTGTTCTGCGATTTCGGCGGTCTCTCCAACCCTGTGCCTTTAGCTCTCGCCGGAACGCCCATACCAATCTGTTCCGACTTTCGGTAGGTACCTCAAGTCACTCGTCCAAGGGGATGGTGAGGTAGACCAAGACGTAACACGTCGGATCAACGCAGGATGGATGAAATGGCGACAGGTCACGGGAACAACTTGTGACCCACGCATGCCCCTCAAGGTGAAGGGTAGAATTTACAAGTCCGTCATAAGACCTGTGATACTGTATGGATCAGAATGTTGGGCTGTGAAAAATAAGGATGAAAAAAGATTGCATGTAGCGGAGATGAGAATGTTGAGATGGATGTGTGGTGTAACGAGAATGGATAAAGTGAGAAATGAATATATTAGAGGAAGATTGAAAGTGGCGCCAGTGACTGAAAAGTTGAAAGGTAATCGGTTGTCTTGGTATGGTCATGTGAAGCGGAGGGATGAAGCGCATATTACTAAAAGAGTTCTGAGTATACATGTAGATGGATGGAGAGGGACAGGAAGGCCGAAAAAAAGATGGATGGATTGTGTGAGAAGTGATATGAAAGAAAAGGGAGTTAGTGATAGTTTGACGGGTGACAGGACAGAATGGAAGAAGAAAACGTGTTGCGCCGACCCCAAGTAATATGGGATAAGGGCAGGAAGAAGAAGATACATCTGGTATTTTAATGCTATTGAAGTAAAAATACAATTTATCACGTAAACGTGGAAATAAGACTAGGCAATATGGTAAAAAGATTACAGTCAATTAAAATAAAACACAACTGTCAGTTTTTGGTTGGTTGTCACACTTGTCAACTGATGTCAATTGTCATATTAATAATATCAATTCCAGCTGGATAGAACTGAGTGGTGCACACGTTTCGAATTAAAATCTCTCGGATTTCAAAAAGACGTTCACTTTTATTAGTGTAACGAAAAGTGTGCTGTCTGTGTGTGTATAAAGGTGAAAAGTTGTGAAAATGGCGCAATCTCCAGCAGCTATAGCGCCACCGAAGGAGCGCTATGTACCGAACGCTCTTAAATTCGCTTTTGGCGGCCTTGCCGGGTACTAATCTTGCATTTATTTTAAGACTAGATGTCCTTAATATAGGATCAATGTCATGAACATTGCCGTAGAAATGTTTATTATGATTATTTACACTTTCAAAACGTATAGGCTTTGGAGTCTTATGGCTCAGGAAACTTGTTTATTACTTTTAAAAACCTTGTACCCGTTAACAACCGTGTGCTAAACATTTACTCTAACGAATTCAATTGTTAATTAAGATCTAGGTTAATAATTGAGTTCATATTGATTACTTTATCACAATGTTGATTATGTAATAAGTAATCATAGTTTTCATTTTCTCATTAATTTCTTATCAGGTTGTTGTCAGTTATTTATAATAAAATTAATGTCTTTTATGTTTACTTAAAATTAACTTTTTATACGCTAGTAATATTTTGTTGTTTTTTTTTTTTTTTTCTGAATTTTTAATGGTTTTGAATAGAATTTAGTAAATTATAAAATATATTATATAAGCTATTTCTTAGCCACATACAAACCTAAATAACAGGCTTAAGAAACTTTAAAAAATATAATACTAATCTCAACAGTTATTATATTTTTACACACCATGTCTTTTCACATTTTTCACTCTACAATTCAGATAGTTTTCTAGAATCACAAAGCAATCAAAACGTTTAATAATTCATGTCTGTCTATGTCACTGCTTTGATCTACTAGAATGCCCAATTTTATTTTAATTTCATTTTCACTGTAAATTTTAGTATGTTTCAAATATTATACATTGTGTATATTAAAGTATTATAAATTGTTATTGAAAGTGGATAGAGTTTCAGTAGTATTTGACATGCCATTATATCACTAGACTGAAGCAGTAATAAAGTTGTAGCCAATCAGCTACGAGAACTGACGGGTCCCTGCACAATGAATTTCATTTAACGTTTCAAATACCGTAATTAGTTGACAATAGAAAGACAATGACAGAGCGAAATAACTATAAAATTTGATAAGTGAAAAGTATTCCCTATCTTGTTTTTAATAAATTATGTTGTCAATTTTTTTTTTTTTTCTATTTGGATACGGAGGCAGTTTTGACTATTCTGGCAGTGTCATGTGGTGACAGCAGCACTGTGAGGTGAACCGTCAAATGTTTCACTTTGCTGTAGATTTAAAACGATAGTGGCTGTAGCAACAATACAATATTTGTTAGTTAAAATAAATAAAATAAAAATAGCTTTATTTTCCTTGTACATTTTGTTCCTTACTTTACTATTTATATATGTTTTGTTGTTATATATGTTCCTTACTTTACTATATATTTATCCATATAAAAATAAGTTAGAGTTAAATTACTTATTAGTCTTTTAGGCTAGATTGTAATCAATTATTAACAAATTTATTCATAATAATAAGGGGGAAAAAAACTTTACTATTGAAGTTCTGAGTATAGTTTCTTAGTTTGTACAAGGGCCGTTAGATAGCGGTAAAAAATTTGTTAGTTAGCTTTAGCATAACATAATCAACCTTTTAATGGGCCTTGACAAGACTTTGCCAGCCATGCTGGGTCCACACGACGTTTTCACGATATGTGACGATATAACTTACACAAACTAATGCTCCTGGCTGGGTTAGAACCCGTGACGTACAACTTGTAAATTGGGGTTGTTACCACTCTGTCACCACTGATCTTTAGTTGATAGTTATCTGGATATAAAACATATAATATGACAACATAGATAAGTCAAAAATCTTATATCTACTAATATGGAAAATACAGGCAATCATAATCATATTGGTTTCTTTCCATACACAGTCTCACATACTCCAGTCTATCACTTTACATAATAAAGATGTTAAGTGACCTTCTACAGAAAATAATCTTGTGACTATGACAGGCATGAAATTCAAATTGTAGTGACTGATTAGGAACCATTTGTAACATTTTGAGGAAACACAGCCAACTTTTCACTGAATAGTTGTGTCATTTTATGGTTGTAATATTATAAACAGTTTTTATGCTACACACAATCAGTTTTTAATTTATTAAACTATCGAATATCGTAATTAGAGACACAATAGAAAGATAATGAGAGAGCGAAGGCGCCGCACAAAATAGATAGGTACAGAAGAATCTTATACCTTCTTATACCTACGCTTAGTGGATGCACACTAATGAGCGTTTGAGCCGCGGGTCGAGGCGCTCCGAGATATCGTGTCCGTGAGCGGTGTCTATGTGTGCGTTGCACGAGCGCGCTTTGTATCCTAGATTGATTTCTGTACCTATATATTTTGTGACGCCAGCGTTTACATATAGATTAAAAGTGATTGTTTTTAGCCACAGGTCATTTGATCAGTAGCAGATTATAGAACAAGGTTCATTTTTCCAGTATGGCCGCTACATGCGTCGTACAGCCTCTAGATTTGATCAAAACTCGGATGCAACTAAGCGGAGGCAGTCGGACCTCATTTGCCGTTGCTGGGGAGATTGTGGCTCGGGAAGGATTCTTCTCTTTGTACACGGGACTCTCAGCGGGCTTGCTGCGACAGGCCACTTACACAACCACGAGACTGGGAGTCTACAGTTACCTGTTTGATTTTTATAAAGAGTGAGTATTGAGTTTCAAATGTTATTGCATGCCAGTGGCTATACTAATCTAAAATAATCATGATTTACGTAAATTATAATATCTTTTTGTTGGGAAATCATCAACTTCTTCTGCTCTGGGTGGAGCAAGAGGGACTCTCAGACTATCACTGACTAAACCACCAATGATCCTTCAATTGCCTTTTGCGTTCTAGGATTGCAGTTACTCTTTCAAATAACTGCAATCCTAGAACGAAAATAAAAATCTAGATACACATAAAAAAAAAGATATATTTTATTAATAGAAGTCAATTACTGCATTGCTGTAGCATAGACAACGATAACCTTTGCCTATTCTAGAAACAAAATAACCTAGTAACTTGAAATTCGTGAATCGAGAATCCCAAATTCCCAAGGATGCGACATGCACAGGACCGGTCGTTATGGAGGCCAATGTCCAACTGTGAACGTTTTTCGGTTGAAATGACGATGATGATGATGATGATTATGATGATGATGATGATGATAAACTTGAAAATCGTCAATAATTTTCGGAATCGGTTCAGTAGTTTTACCCCCTACTAGATTCATATTTTTTTTTTTTTTTTGTAATTGGTAGGCACGCGTTTGACCACAATCTCACCTGATGTGATGGTAAGCGATGATGTGGCCGACGATAGAACACGCTTGCCTAGGAGCAATCTATTCACTCTTGACTTAAACACCCACAGGTTATAGCTATCAGGAAATTCGAGAATATCTGAATCCATATTGCCATCAACTCAAGTATCGACTATAATTCTATGTATTTTAAGTTAAGTGTCCATTTCTAATAAATAAACTGGCCCTAAAAAACCATCGGTTACAATAGAATTTGAACTTTGCGCTGTATGACATAGAGTTTGTGGTTCTATTTGATAATTATCGCGAATGCTGAATTCGTAGCATATAGTTTATTTATGTACTTACACGATTTTAATACATCATCTGACCTAATGGTCTCTTGTTCACTCGCACTGCACAAAGCATTGTGATAGATAATGTATGTATGTTTGGTATCGCTTACATCTGAAACTGCTTGGTGACAGGAAGAGTTCAATTACTACTAACATGCTAATTCACTGTTCTTTAGGCTCATTTTACATTCGGAATGGATGCGAGTTATTGTTATTTATTAGTATGAAGTGTACGTCATTTGTGAGCCTTTTTTTGCGGTAGAAAATTACGAATGAAGTTAGAACGATATTAGACCAACGCACACGTGTAATTCGCCTGTACCTCTACCATGAGCTTAAAGCAATAGTATTCGTCGCTTCTCTATATCGACACCGCAACTATTTTGTATGACAAATTTTGCAACGCCTCTAGCAGTCCCTTGCAGAACTAAAATCGGTAGTATGAGTCCTGATTTGTACGTAGAACGACGTCGCGTGGAATGTATCTAGTGTAGCTCTACAAGTCTAGTTTCCATATAAAATGGATGGAGGTGGAGACCAACGCGCCCAGATCTCGCGCGGCGTGTGAGCCACACATGTGCGCAGTTTGGTCTACCTTTAATCCCTCCGCTCTGGGAGGAGCGGGACCGTGTTCCTCCAGTTGTCTTTTGCGTTCCAGGGCCGCGAGACTTGCAGCCCTACGAACTAAATTCTCAGGAATTATAACAGCGCGTGTGGAGGTATCGAGTTGAAATTAAAACCATATACTCAAGTCTGTGGTCTCTTGGAGCTGTGAAAAAATCAAATTTCCGAGTTAACGAAAAAAAAAAGATACGGCCATTCAATTCGCAAAAAACGAGGAGGTATTTCGAAATTTAAAAGGTGCTTCTCATTGACCTAGAATGCTGAAATTTGGCATGAAGCAGTGTCTCATAGATCAAGTATGGAAAAAAATCTGAAAACTGTAAAGTGGTTCACAAAAAAAAAAACATTTTTTTGCGATTTGGAAAAATCTTCGTCAATTCGAGAATTTAACTTGTTTTCATAACTGTTTTATAAATAGGTGTACGGAACCTCAATGCGCGAGTCCGACTCGCACTAGCCCTGTTTTCAACAATCTGCCTACTAAATGTTTTTAGCCTGTAGAATATGTAGCCTTGCAGTGTGATGATAGAGTTCACCGTGCACCGGACGGCATACTAATTTAACCTTCAAGGCATTCAAATACTTTTCCTGATTGACTGTTAATGTATTGAACACTATTAACCCTTCGACCGCCTACGTCAAATATATTTGACAAACACTGTCGCGTTTATTCCGCAAGGGTTGCACATCTGCGACCAAATACTCTATCTCGTCAGCTCTTCTGTCACATAAGGGGATTGACGTGCTAAACGATGGATTACCCGGTCTTTTAAACACACGACCTTTTATTGTGCTTTTGTATAGAATATTGACTGGTCTACACTGTTCTTACATAATATCTATTGATATTGTAACAATACCTAACCACTTTTTTAAAAAGAGTAACCATGGAGTAACTTGCCGGTTCTACTCCATAGGAAACGACCAATTTGGAACCGTGCACTAGCTTCTGACGTTTTTTAAGTGCCCATGTAGATAAGTCTATTTTTATGAATTTAAAATTTATGAATTTTGACCCGTTTTTTTTTTTTGGTGAGCAAAAGTCCTTCAAATGATATCCCCCGCCCTTGGGCGGAGCGGGAGATAGTGTCTGACTTTTACTGACTAAAAAACCCACCCCGTTCCTTTTTGCCTTTCGTTCCGGGGCCTAGCTTCCCTTTCGGATAACTCTGGCCCCAGTAGGCTTCGACCCAGCTGGGCTCCTGCTGTTGCTGACAAGACCCTTGTGAATAAGACGCAAAAACACTAGTCGGGCGGGCCAATCCGACGCGGGCGGTTATAGTGTTAATTTCTTATGTTTATTTATACTCTTAGGTTATTTTATTATGCAAGAGTTCATTGTGCTTTCACGAGTTATCGGTTGATTGATTATGCGCTCACAGACGCATTCGAAACCCTTCGCTCGACTCGTCAATTTGATAAGACTTGTTGCAAATATGTAGGTAAACAAAGGTTCTTAACCCCTTTATCTAGACTTAAGGTAACGAATAATTTATTTACACTAACAGAATTTTCTTTTAAGTTTATCAATTTAATTTACACTTAATTTTTTCTAAGTTTATAAATTTTATTGGGTAGACCCAAGAGTTGGCGGGACAAGTTAGACTCCTATAAGTCTGTCTAAAAAGTCAAATGACTCATCACCATATTACGATCAACATCTGTTGTAAAACTATCATCATCTCAAGAAATATAAAAAACAGGAGAAGTGGCAAGGGGGCGTGTGCGTGTCCGCGCGAAGTGTACAAAATGTGCACATTGGGGCAAACGGCCGACAGTTATAAACTTCTGAGACTCGCGGTACGTGATCGTAAACAAATTTAAAATGCCGTGTTGTTCAGTGGTTTCATGCAAGAACCGAAGTGATAAAAGAAGCCTGGGTCATCACGGAATTTCTCACCATATTTAAATACAAGTTTAAAACTATATTTATCTTTAAAATCAGTAAAAACAACAAATATTATAATATCCCTTGCGGCTACTACGTTATTTTTATATCTATGGAATGACAACTAAAATTCGTGTTGCCACCAACAGATTTTTTATTCCGTTCAAAAATGCCCAAGTCATTTGACTTTTTAGACAGACTATACCTATAAGAATGGCCCGATGGAATTATCACAAGAATTTGACAGACCGTGACAATTTTGTCTATGGCCTGTGACTAGCTAAGACACCCTAAACTTGAGCTCAGTACAAATTGCGCTAACTGCGGTCCAACATTTAAAAGAGGGCAAAGGAAGTAAAGGGCAAAATGGAGGAACATGTAATCTGTCTAAAAAGTCAACCGACTTGGGAATTTTGTATAATATTTAATTATTAAAAAAAATACTTATATTCGATATTTTTTATGGTTCTTCTAGTAGTAAACAATGATCAATATCTCTTAATTAACCTTGATTATTGAACCAGCGTTGACTACATCAGATTTCATTTTACTCTAATAATTACACAAGTCGGTTGACTTATTACACAGAATCTAGGAAGGTTTTAGTCGGATAAAGTCTGAAAAGAAAGTACAAATTGCGGAGATTCGTGTCTGTGTGGCCAGGCGTGGCGGTTCCGTGTAAAAAATGTCGCAATATTTTTGCGCAGTGCGGGTTGAGGTCATTAGTAGTCGTGGGACTTGGAAATTGGCACGATAGAAAGTTTGAACTAATTTAATAGATACAATGTTCTTGAATATTAAAGCTGGAACTACATTAGACCGACTCACACGTGTAAGGTGGTTATCACACTGCCACGCACCACGCAGCGTAGCGCTTAAAAACGCACCTACGCACATACTTGCGGGAGTGCAGGGGCCGTATTATGACCTCTTAAAACCATCATGTTTTCGGTGTGAAAAAGAGACGGAGCTATACAGGACGAATAGCACTATCCTTTTCTCACACAGAAAACATGATGGTTTTAACATGTCATAATACGGCCGCAGATCTGCATCATCATGGGTGTGTGGCAGTGTGATAACCGCCTTACACGCCTGATTTGTACGTAGAACGACGTCGCGTGGCATGGATCAAATGCAGCTCTACAAGTCTAGTTTCCATATAAAATGTATGGAGACCGATGCACCCAGATCGCAGTGTGTGGCACACGTGTGCGCAGTGTACTTCTAGTGATATTATACCGTGCTTCTAGCTTTAGGCTGTTCCGGTCTCGTGACTGGACCTTAGCCTGAAGGTCAGGATATACATGACGCAGCAAACTAGTTTTTAGGGTTCCGTACTTTAAAAGGAAAAAACGGAACCCTTATAGGATCACTTTGTTGTCCGTGCGTCTGTCTGTCTGTCTGTTTGTCAAGACCCTTCATCTCATGAACGCGTCGAGGTATCGAGTTGAAATTAAAACCTATATACCGCTATATACCCAGGTCTGCGGTCCCTTCAAGCTGTGAAAAAATCGAACTTCTAAGTTAACGAATAAAAAAGATACGGCCGTTTATGTCGCAAAAAACCTATATTTTGATACTCTCAAAGATCAAATTCATAGAGTACTTCGTGTTGACCCAGAATCTTGAAATTTGGCACAAAGCAAGGTCTTATAGCACAGGTATAGGAAACAATCTAAAAACAGTAAATTTGTTGTTACCTACGTCACAAAAAAAAATTGCAATTCGGAAAAATCTTTGACACTCCATTCGGGAATTGTAGTTTTCACGGATCCCTCAGTGCGCGAGTCCGACTCGCACTTGCCCAGATGTTTATAAATTAAATCCTGCCATGCAACTAGCAGTCCGAATGATAATCAGCCATTTGACTGGCCTGTTAATCTAGTGGTTAGTGGCCCTGACTGCTATGCCGGAGGTCGTGGGTTCGATTTTCAACCAGGGCAAATGTTTGTGTGATGAACACGATCATTTGTTCTGTGTCTGGGTGTAATTTATCTAATTATGTTTAACAGTTGTCTAGTACTCATAACACACGCATATTTGCTTAGGTTTGAAATAGACGGGTCGCGTTTGACTAATATCTCACCTGATGGTGAACTATGTGTGGCCGACAATGGAGCACGCTTGCCTAGAAGCTACCTATTCACTCTTGACTCAAAAACCCCTAGGTTGTAGCTATCAGGAAACACATATTCCGGAAAGGAATCCACTCCTTAGCTGTAAGCATAATGAATGTGATCCGAAAACGCTTTCCCAAGGCCACCCTAAGTGTCGTTTTAACGACCGTTTCTGTGCTTCTCGCATCCATCGGAGGTCATCGGTCCACCTTGTGGGAAACCTTTCAACGCTGCGTTATCCGGTACGCAGTCGCCACCCCAGAACCTTACGACTCCAACGGCCATTTGTCCTGCGAGCACTGCCACTTAAGTCTGGCGATTCTTCGAGCTATGTCGGTAACCTTGGTTCTCTTGCAGATATTTTCATTCCTGATGCGATTACGCAAGGAAAATGCAAGTAAAGCCTTTTCCATTCCCCTTTAGGTGACTTTAAGCCTTCTGATGAGGCCCATTGTTAGCGACCACGTTTCGGAACTGATGACTCTGATGATGGCTGGCTGAATTGCTCTGAAATGGGCTCATTGATACATATAAGATCTATTTTTAAATTAGTGAAATTATTAAAAAAACTAACCAATATAATGGCGATAAAATCTAATCACGTAACCATGAAAAGAATGATGCAAACTAAATGTTTGTCGTCAAGAAGAATATTTGCCACCTGCATCGACGTCAGCCTCGGAATTTTACACGGAAAATGCGCGGTACACAAAAAAAAATTGGATGTAGACGCTGGTCTATTTTCCGTCCGTCGTTTACTCCGTGTCACTATTTGACGGATGGCGTAGCATGAGCTTGCATCTACTACAAAAATATCAAAATAAATAGTTTTTACTATCTTACTTTTGAGTTTTGTTATCAGACAACTTTTTTAATTTTTTATTTAAATATACTAGCGCCTGACTGCGATCCCACATTTTACTTACCATCAGGTAAGCAGTGATATAGGTATCGGTACGGATCTTGAGCGCTGGCTTCAAGTTGCGCAGAAGTCAAATATTCGGTCTCTTTAGTGGTGCGACGTGAGACGCGGGGGCGGGAAATGTCAGTGATTGGCTCACCGCCCCATCGTGTCATAAACGTCACTCGTGATTCGTTCTCTGCGCTTACTGCATGTATCTGTAGGTATAATTATTGGCTATACGTACGGGGGACTTCTGCGTCGGAGCCCTAGGCGCGGGCACGTAACCTCTCCGTGTCACGAGCTTAAGATCACTGACGGCTGCTTGTCATGATTTCCGATGCTGTACGAACGGGTATTCGGGTGGTTTGGCGACTGGTGACAGACGGCGTTCGGTTGCGTTCTTAAATAATCCCGATCGCCACATATCTAACAACGACGACGATTGGCTCGCCAATGTATGGAATGCGCAAAGCGATCCCCACTCTGATCTGATCCGTGCCGATAACTATACTATCGATCATTGAGGGTGAGGCGCTTCAGTTTATTATGAGCCTCTTCGCCTGAATACTGTAAAATACTAAAAGAGGTAGTCTTTGGCGTGCCGGACGACGTAGCATTAGAAGGCCTCCCACATGGTGTACCGGTGACCTGGTCAGGGTCGCGGGAATCAGATGGATGCGAGAAGCACAGGACCGGCCGTTGTGGCGACGCTTGGGGGAGGCCTATGTCCAACAGTGGACGTCTTTCGGCTGAAATGATGATGATGATGATGACCGAAAGGCTGGCTAAAGTGGCTACCCAACGCCTGGGCTTTGTAGATTGGACTTAACCAAATCTTGATCACCTATTAGTCTCTTCGTACGCCTTTCCACTGAGTCCCAACCTGCTAGAAGCATTTTGCAGCACTAGCTCTTATGTGACTGCAGTAGTCGTCAAGAACGTGCAGATTTTTTGCAGCTTGCCTTTAGCCTCAAATTATATAATCATAGTAGCCAATTTGTTTCTTTTTTATTTAGGTATTTCATTGATTCATAAATTCGTAAAATGCCGTGACGAAGGCGTCTTAAAGAAACAATAGGTACTAAATCATACTAACATACTTACATATTTTTTATATTCCTTCAATGTTTTCTTTTTCCAACAGCCAATCACAAAGAACTTTGAAATTATCTGTTCAAAACATTGGACTGTCTGCAGCAAGTTATAATCCTGAGAGAAATAACGTTTAACAGGCAAACCGTTTATTTTTATGCTAATAATTATGTCGCAGTCAGTTAATTGGACGCCTAGGCCGTTCATTAAACGTCGGCATCCAATTAAATGGCTGAAAGATATATCATAGTCAAAACGGTCAAATGTTCAAAACCACATTTAAATGAAAGAGCTGTATGGAAATGCTTATAACTAGAGATGTGCCGCTGCCGACAATATGGGAATATTACTGGCAATATTGCCACCAATATTCATACATACAACAACAACAACAATACAGCACAGTTTAAGAGTAGATTACGGAATTTTTTATTACATAAAACGTACTACAGTGTAAATGAGTTCCTGTCGGAGAAAAATATTTGTTAGACATTTGATGTTTGACATTTTTATTTTTGACATTTTGATTTTTGAAATTTTGATGATGATATAATAATCTAATGATAATAATTTATATTGTTTTTTTTTCTATTAATACAAACATATATTTTAAATTAAGTTGATGATTTAATCATAATAATTAAAAATTTATAAATTGACCTAATTCATTGTATAGGTAATAATAATCATATAAATAATTTTTTTTTTTTTTTGCATACCAATTGGTAAAATGTGGCTGAGCTAAATGTAATCTTAAGAACTATGTATTACCCATATTTGCAAAATAAAAATTCTATTCTATTCATCGGGCAATATTGCCACCAATATTCATACATCGGGCAATATTGCCACCAATATTCATACATCGGGCAATTTTGCCACCGATATTCATACATAGGGCAATATTGCCACCAATATTCATACATCGGGCAATATTGCCGGCAACAGCACACCTCTACTTATAACAATGTTTTTATATTACTTACTGAAATTTAATCAAAAACCTGGTTTAATTTATATGACTATTTTAAAAACATTTTATTTAATACTCTAGGTACATAACTAAAACGTTTTATTTTTAGATTATTATTTAGATTGCGTTCTAATTTAATATTGGTTTTGACGGAAACCAGTTACAACTGGTTTTGACTTATTAACAGTTTTGACTGTGACTGTATATAATATTTGAGAGTAATAATTTCCTAGCTTAAACAGTATGAAACTATGTTACTAATAGAAGTACGTAGTTTGTAAAATACAAAATGGTAGAGAGACATGTAGATTAGTGTATTGTGTGTTTCTGAAAAACCTTTTTTTAGAGTACCGGGTAAAATGGGGTGAATAGAAACAAAACTTCAAAGGGTATTTTCTCGATATTTGAATATTTTTTGCAGCATTTAACTATATCAATTTATTAATGAATTGTTATTCTAAAAAGTCGATGCTTTGTTAGAGGCCGATAAATGGTATCTCAAAGTTTAAAACCGAACCAAAGTTTTGTTTCTATTCACCCCTGAGTTTCTATTCACCCCGTTTTACGGTACTATATCATCAAATAACTTCTCCCAGTCCAGGTGGAGTGAGAGGGAGTGTCAGACATTTACTGACTTAAACACTGTTCCAAGACCACGGTGACTCTTTTCCTACAATCCAGCAACCCTGCCAGTCAATTATACTGACATCTTGTGAGGACTTGTAATTGGCTTTCTAATGATTATGGTTTCCTTTTTTGTCTGGTTTAGGGCTTCTTCACACGTACCACAACGACACCACGAGCACAACCACACCTCAACCAGACCACGTGGTCGGGTGTATATTTCGTATTGAAAATAATTAGGACTATTCACACGTACCACATTTTGCAGTCGTTATCGACCGTGTGTGTGATACCGACCACAACGCAACCACATCGACATTTTGTCGCTACCACAACGCAACTACAAAAAGCTGCAGCGACACTATTCACACGTAACCACTGCTTGATAGAATTTTGTTGTTGCGACGTGTTGTGGTTGTGGTACGTGTGAAGAAGCCCTTATTAGATGTAAGTCTTCCATGTATTAAATAAAAAAATTAAGCTCTGGTGCACGTGAAACAACGTGCCGTCGACTCGGACTAAACCTAGAACTACATTAGACCGACACGCACACGTGTAATACGCCTGATTTGTACGTAGAACGACGTCGCGTGGCGTGGTTCAAGTGTAGCTCTACAAGTTTAGTTTCCATATAAAATGTATGGAGACCGACGCGCCTAGATCGGCGTACTGTGTGGCACACACACGCATGACCAGTATAGTTGTAGCTTTAGTCCTAACCAGACGAGTGACGACCGTAAGCCCGTTCCTACGGTGGCTGGGAATCACTCTGTGATTACCGACGTGATGTTCTCTTCCTCGCGGTTTCCGACACCTCCGCTTGCATTACTGCTTCGGAGAAGGAGGTGACTGCTTCCCGTGCCCATGGTCTGGATCAGGATCAGACACGAGAGGTGACGAGCCTTTGTCGGTCGACCACATGCTGAGTCTAATAAATACGTAATCAGAACAGCACGTCGTCAAAATCCATTTTTTTTTAAACAAGAATTCAGACCCGCAAGCGTGCGGGATCCCGTACAAGTAACGCCGCATTTCTGATCCCGCAAAAAAGATGCGGATTCTCTAGCTAGAGGTTACTGATTTCCATGTCCTTTCCTACCATGGCCTAAACCAGGGTCGGACGCGACAAATCGCCGCACTCAATCTCCTCTACGAGGATTTATGAACAGCCTTGAGTAACGTTTAGTGCTAGGCCGCTAAACATAGTGCGAATTTTTCATACACACTAAGCGTGTCAGCGTCACCGTGTAAGTACTCTTTGAAATTGACAGCTAACACAGACACACATTGCGCCGGAGTATCATACGTTTTGATTCAAGTAATAATAATAAATACTTTAAGTATTGACTCAAATCCTTACAACATGCTTTATACCAGTTAAGTTTTTTTAATTGGACACCCTGACTCCTAAACTAGGACAAACTTTGTCACTGATCGACTGACGGTCGTTATGGAGCCAAGAAATTGCAATGACGATTGTCGACGACGTTTTTCAACAAACGTAGTAAATAAAAGAAGTGGCGTGAATACTTGGCCGGACGCGCTGAATGTTATGCAAAAATTTTAGAATGTAGGTAGCTAAAGTTATTTTGTTTGAAATGTTGTTTTGTAGACTTTTGTTGATTTATAATGTCATAAAAACTGAGCGTACCTCGCCATCAAATTGTAAAGTTTGGCGAAGAAATTGTGTAAAAATACAACAAAAAATGTTAGAGAAATAAATAAATTAAAAAATAATAATAATATTCAGTAACAAATTATTGTAAGTATGGCTCGTGGAAGTGTTTTCGTGCGGCAAAGTCGATTTTTGTGGCGGTTAACCGGTGAAAACTGGCTTGATAAAATAAATTGTGGCGCTAACCCGCCGCACTTTTTCGCACGAGTGCTGAATACACTTGATGGCGAGAAAAGCGGTGTGTATCAGGGGTAGGGGAGACTTTTTTTGAGTAATTTCGAGTAACATAGTTGTAAAGTATTATTTGTAATGACCTCTGACGTCACTAACCGTTGTGTACATTATTGAACATTATTGTGACATCAACAGGCGAAACGCGGGCGCTGCCCCTGGTTTCGGCACCAAGACCCTGCTGGGCGTGGCGGCGGGTTCCATCGGAGCCTTCGTTGGCACGCCTGCAGAGGTGGCCCTCATCCGGATGACGGCGGACGGCAGGCTGCCCGTGGAACAGAGGAGGAACTACAAGAATGTCGCCGATGCTCTTATCAGGTAATAATTGCTAAGATATCACACTGCTACGCATCACGCTGCATGTTGTGTGTCAACGCACCTACGCGCGTACTTACGGGAGTGCTGATCTGCATCATCTTACGGGTTTTTTACACACTCACGCGCGTAGTTGCGTTTTGTAGATTCACGCAGGCTTTGACTCATTTCATCCAAAATCACGCACGGCACTACGAGACTCTGTGCCATACCATACGTCTCTCCCCGCACCAAAGCGCGTGTGTGCATGTTTCTCCGCTTGTAGGCGCGTGATCTGCATGAACGCGCGTGGATGCATTTTCTGTATGTTGGACTGTGCGTGTTTTCTATACAAACGGAGATACAAGCAACGTTAAAACACGCATTCACGCGCTACGCTGCGTGGTGCGTGGCAGTGTGATGATCGCCTAAGTATGTATTTCTGGCTACTTCATGCTTTTCTGAACACAAAGGCCTTACAATAACGTGTTAAAATGTCAGACGTGCGAGCGGGAAAGAGAGATAGAGCTATACAGTAGTGTATACTGTATAGCTCCATCCCTCTTTCCTAAACAGGGTTATTTGTAAAACACCAACAACCTTGCAGGATTACTAACCTCAACAACAACAACAACTTTTGTTCTATGACTGTTTAGAAAACATAATTCATTTACCAAAAACAATCCTTCAAGATTTCATTGTTCTATCTAGCGCATTTCAACTCTGTATTTTGATGTCCCTACCTACGTCGGTCAATGTCATCAAGCGCCCCGTTGTCGCTCGATCCCCACTTTCTACGCTATTGTACTATGGCTTGCTTCGCATAGACTTCGTAATATTTAGAACGTTCAATTTAAACACTTTTATGTTTGTATGAAAATCTGATTAACAAAAATATGATAAATTTTTAAGTCATAGAACAAAAGTTGTTGTTTATGATGTTAGTAATACAGTCCTGCAAAGTTGTTAGTGTTGTACAAATAACCGTGTGTGTGTATAAATATAAGCAAGGAACCATATTTGACAGAATAATTTAAACTGATATGCGATGTCCCACAGGATAGTGCGAGAAGAAGGTGTCCTCAAGCTATGGCGTGGAGCGACGCCCACCGTCGGACGAGCCATGGTGGTCAACGCTGCGCAACTCAGCACATACTCGCAGGTGAATACCACCTATTGCTTTACGTATTCAGTGATTTTTTCCATTTTTTTTAGTTTTTTTTTTTTTGGAACGAAGTTCCTTATCGCGCGTTGTGAAAGGGGGCTAGACGGAAAAAATTCTCACGAAAAGTTGTACCGACACTTTTACTGTCAAAATGTAAATCCAAGATGGCGGCTGCAAAAAATTATCAACTTTTTCGTCATGGGTGTCGTTTTCACGGTTTTCGAGGGTGTTGAAACCGATGGTACTGTCAAAATATAAATCCAAGATGGCGGCTGCAAGAAATTATCAACTTTTTCGTCATGGGCATCATTTTCATGGTTTACAAGGTTGTTGAAGCCGATAGTGCTGTCAAAATGTAAATCCAAGATGGCGGCTGAAAGAAATTATCAACTTTTTCGTCATGGGTGTCGTTTTCATGGTTTTCGAGGGTGTTAAAACCGATGGTACTGTCAAAATATAAATCCAAGATGGCGGCTGCAAGAAATTATCAAATTTTTCGTCATGGGTGTCGTTTTCATGGTTTTCGAGGGTGTTGAAACCGATGGTACTGTCAAAATATAAATCCAAGATGGCGGCTGCAAGAAATTATCAACTTTTTCGTCATGGGTGTCGTTTTCGTGGTTTTCGAGGGTGTTGAAACCGATGGTACTGTCAAAATATAAATTCAAGATGGCGGCTGCAAGAAATTATCAACTTTTTCGTCATGGGTGTCGTTTTCATGGTTTTCGAGGGTGTTGAAACCGATGGTACTGTCAAAATATAAATCCAAGATGGCGGCTGCAAGAAATTATCAACTTTTTCGTCATGGGTGTCGTTTTCATGGTTTTCGAGGGTGTTGAAACCGATGGTACTGTCAAAATATAAATCCAAGATGGCGGCTGCAAGAAATTATCAAACTTTTCGTCATGGGTGTCGTTTTCATGGTTTTTCGAGGGTGTTGAAACCGATGGTACTGTCAAAATATAAATCCAAGATGGCGGCTGTAAGAAATTATTAAATTATCCGTCATGGGTGTCGTTTTCATGGTTTTCGAGGGTGTTGAAACCGATGGTACTGTCAAAATATAAATACAAGATGGCGGCTGCAAGAAATTATCAACTTTTTCGTCATGGGTATCGTTTTCATGGTTTTCGAGGGTGTTGAAATCGATAGTACTGTCAAAATGTAAATCCAAGATGGCGGCTGCAAGAAATTATCAACTTTTTCGTCATGGGTGTCGTTTTCATGGTTTTGGAGGGTGTTGAAACCGATGGTACTGTCAAAATATAAATCCAAGATGGCGGCTGCATGAAATTATCAAATTTTTCGTCATGGGTGTCGTTTTCATGGTTTTCGAGGGTGTTGAAACCGATAGTACTATCAAAATGTAAATCCAAGATGGCGGCTGCAAGAAATTATCAACTTTTTCGTCATGGGTGTCGTTTTCATGGTTTTCGAGGGTGTTGAAACCGATGGTACTGTCAAAATATAAATCCAAGATAGCGGCTGCAAGAAATTATAAAATTTTTCGTCATGGGTGTCGTTTTCATGGTTTTCGAGGGTGTTGAAACCTATAATACTGTCAAAATGTAAATCCAAGATGGCGGCTGCAAGATATTATCAAATTTTTCGTCATGGGTGTCGTTTTCATGGTTTTCGAGGGTGTTGAAACCGATAGTACTGTCAAAATGTAAATCCAAGATGGCGACTGCAAGAAATTATCAACTTTTTTGTCATGGGTGTCGTTTTCATGGTTTCGAAGATGTTGAAATAGTGCTTTCAAAATGTACATAAAATAGGATAGTATTTTTTAGTTATATTGTATTGGCTAGACGGAAAAAGATATTTTTCACGAAAAGTTGTAACGACACTTTTTGCTATAGTAAGCTATTGTAAGCCGTGCGGCGTGCGCATGTTTCTCTGTCTGTCTCTCTCTCTCTCTCTCTTATAGAAAGCAAGCCAGAACGGAACTTCGTTCCATCCGGGTGACCCTTGACACCTCAGTAGTTTTTTTTAGGGGCCTTGTTTTAATTACGTCAGACAAATTTTATGATTTCTTCTTCCCCCCTCGTCTTTGTCTTAGCTGGTTAGGTACATTTGTCTGACTACACCTCCATAGTGTGACGGCACATAAATGATTAAATTAATACAACAGTTTCAAAATTAGAAAGTAATTATATGTATATATATATTATATATATTAATTTCACGTTTTAATCCATACTTAATATTTTAAATGTGAAAGTAACTCAGTCGTTTGTTACAATTTCACGGTTAAACTACTGAACTGATTTTGATGAAATTTGGTACGAAGGTAGCTTGAACTCTAAAGATGAAAATAGGCTACTTTTAATCCGTCTTCGACTTCACGTCCGCAATAACCAACATTCACGCGGACGCACCTGCCGGCAGAAGCTAGTACTAAGATAAAAGATTTTGCAATGTGACGTCACGAAACTTGTGACTCTTCGTGGTCAACCCCTCCTCTTTCTTCCCCTCCTCTTTCTCCCCCTCCTCCCTTCCTCCCCCAAACGCGTGACGTAATTTATGGATAGCCCCTTATTTACACAAGTCTGGATTTGAGAAGAGCCGACATTTGGAGGAAGCCTATGATGTCTGACAGTTGAAGTCTTTCGACTCAAATCATGATGATGATGATGAAGATGGTATATGGGAAAATCATAACCAGAATAATATCTTAAGTAATATTTCCAACTATCACACTGGCGAGGCCGCTATCAAAACTTAGTGGCGTTAGTAAAACCGTTGATATCTTGCAGGCACGTGAAATGTTCGTGGGCTACGTCCCTGACGGCATCTTGCTGCACTTCTGCGCCTCCATGGTGTCTGGCCTCATCACCACTATTGCGTCTATGCCAGTCGACATCATTAAAACAAGGTAATGTACTCGTATACAGGGTTATTTGTAAAGCACTGGTAACCTCACAGGACAATGCTACTTTTTTTTATGGTGGGAAAATCATCTAATGACAACCCTCGCTCTTGGGCGGAGCGGTAAATACTGTCAGACTCTTACTAACTAAAAACCCACCCCGTTCCTTCGTGCCTTCATACTGGGGCTGAGCTATTTCTCAAAACTAACCCTGGCCCCCAGTTGGGTGCTGTTGCTGACAACTCCTTGATGCTCGCGGGAACAGTGCGCGCCGTCGACGACTTGGGCACGGTCCGGACAGTTACCGGACGGTCGGACAGCGAGCATTGCTCGCCGTTCGCAAGCCCAGGACTATCCTACTAACACAACAACTTTTGATCTATGAATTTTTAATGTTATTTTTGTTCATCAGATTTTGATATAAAAATAAACCTGTTTAAATTGAACGTTCCAAATATTACAAAGTCTATGCGAAGCACGCGATAGTACAATAGTGATGAGGAGTGGGTATCAGGCGGTGGGGGTGCTTGATGCGCTTGCGTCACGTCATATAGACGTAGGTGGGTCATATAGCAAAATACAGAATTGAAATGTGGTAGATAGAACAACGAAACAACGAAACGAAACAACAACAAAACAAACAACAAAATCACAACAACGAAATCTCGAAGGTTGGTTTTTGGTAAATGAATTATGTTTAGTAAAAAGTCATAGAACAAAATTTGTTGTTAATGATGATGATACAGACTTGCAAGGTTGTTATTGTTTTACTAATAAATAACCCTGTATTTTCAGCTATTCTTCTGTTTTTTCCTTACTTTTTTTGAAGGTAGGAAATCATGCAATGACTTCTCCCGCTCTGGTTGGAGCGGGAGCGCGTGTCAGACTTACCGACTAAGACCACACCTGTGTAAGGGCTTCCTTTTTCTGAACATACCTGCGGCCCGAGCAGGCATCAGCCCTGTTGGGAGGGCACAAAAACAATTGATTTCAAATGTCCGTGATCTATTCACAGAATCGATCCAATGTTTTAAAAATCGATTACAGACACGATTCTACGAATAATAGGTTTTAGATCGACATCCCTATTAAAAATAAATAAATGACATCCCATCTAGGTCGTGGTTAAGTCACAGTTATCTTCAAGGTTAACGCAAGACAAAGAAAGAACATAGGAGTAGGTTTAAGGGTGAGTTGCACCATTTAACTATAACGATAACCAAACCTTAACCAGCCGTGAAACGGCCGCCTATTGGTTAATTCGACGATTTGACAACTGTTAACGGCTTAGTTATCGTTATAGTTAAATGGTGCAACTCACCCTAAGTCAGTAAAAGTCTGACGCGCCCGCCCGTTCTACTTTAGAACGGGAGAAGACACTGCTTGAGAATATGTCAATAAAAATAAAAACTTACTCGCTGTCTTGCGAATGTGTCTCTACTACCCCCCCTCCCCCCTCCCGAACCCCCTAAGCAAGTTACGACCGTTATGTTTCGTTTCTCTTGCGTCGAACGCCTCGACTCGGCCACACCTCCGATTCCTTTGTTCTGATATAGCGTTGAGATGACATCAGAACAGAGGAATCAGAGGCGTGCCCTAATCGAGGTATTCGTCTCAAGAGAATCGAAACGAAACGGTCGTAACTTGCTGAAATACTTAAGGCTTATAGTCCTTTGAACCATCTGGCCAAAATTATGTGGGCGCTCCTCTCGCACCCGCCTAGGCGGCAGTACGCAAATCTGTGCATTTATTTGCGGCCAAAAGCGTCCGGAAAGCGCGCGGCTGACCTTTAAATCCATTTTCTTTGCGAAATATTGATTAAGTACATATGCAATGTTCACTTTGAAGAATATGTAACCGCCAATTTTTATGTGTAAAAATGTTTCTAAAGATCCAAGCCGTTTCGATGGAGTATGGGAAAAGTTGCGAAATTGCTAAATATTTTTTTTTTAGACAAAAGTATTAATAATCTATAATAAACATATATTTTTTTCAAACCTATTAACCTGGCCGTTACCGAGGAGTAGGCTTCAGAAAGTCACTGTTTTATGGCACTTTTCGGGTGCTTGGGCCTTAAATGTCAACTTCAATAACTTTCCAAGGAGTATACAAACAACGGTGGATGATATCTCTTTCTACTAGTGTTTGATACTGGTGTCGTACAGCAAAATAATTTAGTTATAAAAAGTTTAAAATGTTATTGTCCCATTTTTAGACCTACTTGCGTGTTTATAAACTATTAAATATATGTATCAATTGTTCCAATATGCCTATCAAAGAGAACAATGGATGTTTTCTTAGTAACGGTTGGAAAATAGCCGATGTCTAGATATACCTATACATCAGTGTCGTATTGCTGTATCCACAGAACAGATGAAAGAGGTTAGAATGGCCTTGTGGGCGGGGCAGGCGCTCATAGTTCAACTACCAATAACAAGCTGGCGATCTAAGTGTGCGTGGCCTGTTAGTTGCTTTCGTATTGGTTTATTGCCTGTAGTGGAGTTAAAGGGTGGGAGACAAGCGGCGACACTCGTAGTACAAATCAGAAAGTATTTCCTTTCTAACTTTTTTCACCTTTTCTGTGGCTGTATCAATTAATATAAAATGCTGCAATGACTATACCGTACTAATTAATATTGTCATGAAATTCATCTATCTCAGACAGCTAAATAGGAAAATAACATTATTTTAAGCAAACATTTTTATACCAAACTCGATATGGTGAAGGAAAACATCGAGAAGAAACCGCATATCCTCCTAGAAGAAAAAATTTGAAGATATGGAACATCTACCAACCCGCACCGGGGCCTCGTAGTAGATTATTATATTATACATTATTTTTTTAAATAATTAATGTCATACCTAGCATGGTGTAAGCTGTGCATACTTGTAATAGGCATGCATAACAGTGCCTTGAATCCTGTATGCAATGCTGTGGGTGTCTTCTTATATATAAAATATATAATAATCTTATATATAAAATTCTCGTGTCACAATGTTCGTTCCCGTACTCCTCCGAAACGGCTTGACCGATTCTCATGAAACGTTGTGAGCATATTGAGTAGGTCTGAGAATCAGCCAACATCTATTTTTCATACCCCTTAGTGATAAAAAAAAAATATTTATATGGCAAAACAACGCTTGCCGGAACAGCTAGTAAATAAATAAATTACAGTCCATTCCCTCCTACAGAGGAGGCCTGAGTCCCAGCAGGAATATTAAAAGGCTGCCAGTACGAGGTCAGAGGCCACTTCAGAACGATTCGTCCCCATCGACCATCTCTGCCCACTGCCGAGTTTGGCATTCATGTACAGTTTTACTTTATTTTACTTCTTATTATTTCCAGGATACAAAATGCTGCTAAAGGCCAAAGCCAACTGGGTGTGGTGACGTCACTGCTCAAGAACGAAGGAGTGCTATCTCTATGGAAGGGCTTCCTGCCCTACTACGCTCGCCTGGGACCACACACCGTGCTCACGTTCATATTCCTCGAACAGATGAACGCGGCCTACTTCAGGATGTCTTAAGTTCCTACCACTGTTAGAAATAAGAGAAATGAAACGCTAAGGTAAGCACACTCGTATGTTGCCTAACGATTTGCATGACACATAGAAACTTATGTCATGATCTGTGACTACCTATAAATAAATTCGAACAATCGATCATAATTCTAGATTTGAATACGGTATGTGAGAACTAATTCTATTAGTTCACACAGAGATGCGAAGCGACGCGACTCAAAATATAACTTTATTTACTAAGTACAGGAAATGAGCAATGGCACAGCAGTGAAGGCAGAGTGGTAACGGCCCCGACTTACGAGTCAGTCGCGGATTCAGACCCAACCAGGCGCAGTACTTTGTATAATTGATTTTATCACCACTGCTCTCAAAACGGTGAAGGAAAACATGAAGAAACCGGCATGTCCTGGAACCAAAAATTCGAAGACATGTGACATTCACCAACCCGCACTGTGCCCGCGTGGTGGATTACAGCCCATTCCCTCTCCTAGAGAGGAGGCCGGAGTCCCAACAGTGGGAACATTGAAAGGCTGATTAAGCTTTTACACGAAAAGATACAGATTTCAGATCGAGATGGCGTGGTGCAACGTATTCTGAATTCTCACAATATTTTAATAAGAATAATAATAATTTATTTATTTATTTTCCCTTCACACAGTTATCTTATGCTAGCTTTTAACATTGCTTATATCTTAGAGCTAACTTTGTGAGGGACTGGTGCCTGATGTAGGTATGTACAACAACCTGTATTACAGGTCACAATGAATTGTATATCTTTTCATGGAGTAAATAATTATTTTGAGTCGCTGTTCGTGTAGCGTCGCATCGCATCGCATCTCGGTGTGAACTGGCCTATACTCTTTTTTTGAGAAATTAGTTACTATAAAAAAAAATTTTTTTTTCAATATACATTTTTTTTTTATTAGCGAATAAATATTGTGATTTAAATTAAGCCCTAACTCAAAGGCTTTTGGCTAGTGTCAAGCAAATAATTATGAAAGAACAGTTTAATACTCATAGTAACTATCAACTGTTGATATATGAGTACTGTCCATTGTAGCCGGCGGCGGTGTCTGATATTACATCAGACTGATAACAAAAATATTGCTTCACTTGGTGATAACATAGTTTAAAGATTGTTTTATTATGGCCTGATGGATAACAAAGGTACAAACATTTCAAACTAGCTGCTGTCTAGTGGCTTTACCTCCGTTTTTGGTTACTGTATCGCTCCTATTGGTCGCAGCGTGATGTTTTCATAGCTTTGATCGAGAAATAGGCTATTCAATACTAAAAAATACAAAAAATGTGTTTTATTTTGCCGTTTTTTGCTACGGAACCCTTCGTGCGCCAATCCTAAACACACTTGACCGATTTTTTTTGCATATATATTTTTAACCTTACCGAAGTTACAATTTATATATGTATCACGTCTATTAGCTTCAAACACTTTGTAAATATTTGTAGCCGATATCTCTGTTATCACCAATATTACGCAAATGTATTTGTGTAGGTAAGTGCTTACCTAAGTGTTTCAATGTATATCATGTTATATTTTTTATAAAATGAATTCGAAATCAATACTCGATTGAGGTATCGAATTAGTTATTCGTTTTTGTTTTTATTATGATCACACGATTATATTAAAGTTGATATCGTATTTAAGGATAATTGAGAAGGTAGATCATGCTTTTTATAACATATTCGATAGTTGGGTTGTTAACTCATATTTTTATTTATTACTAGCTTTTGCCCGTGGCTTCGCCCGCATACATAAAATATAGTCTATGTCACTAAGGAATAAAGCATTTTTCTATCGGTCAAAAAATTTCGTAATCGGACCAGAAGTTTCAGAGATAACCTCCTACAAACATAAAAACAAACTTTACCTTTTTATAATATTAGTGTAGATTTATATCAAAAAGTAACTTTTATCGAAATCACAAATAAAAAGAATTTGTTAAACTCCGATCAATGTTAATTAAGTTAGCTTTTAACCTTTTAAATCTGGTAGGAGGGAAAACCGTCAAATAATAAAATAAGGATGCACATACTGAAATGTGACGTCACTGCCATTAGGTTTCGTACGTACAAAAGAGATAGCGAGATGTCCCCACTACGCCCCCACTCCTCCTCATACTAATATTTAAAATGTCAATCGCTGCTTCATTTAATACTAATTTTGATGCTGTTTTCAGAAAAAGATTTCTTTTTAGTTTTTAATTTTTATTTAGTATAAAATATTGTACAAAAATGAACAGGATATCAATGGCACAAAATAGATAGATACAGAAGACAATCTACATACAAAGCGCGCTTGAGCAACGCACACATAGCCGCGGCTCACGGACACGACATCTCGGCTCAATCGCACTCATACATTTCGGCGCAACGCGCTGACCCTAGCGTGTACGCCGTATAAAAAGCGAAGTACATAATAATATAAAGAAGATTGACTTCTCTACCTATTTATTTTGTGTCAATGGCCATAAGTGTGTAAATATTATGTACCTACCAGCCGGCTGGTTACCAACAGAGAGTGTTGGTACAATTATCTATGTGCTAATAAATTCATATCGATAGCACACTCTTTGAGTAATATTTCACGAATTCTGACGCCATATTTATTGTTTATGGTACATACATACGTCATCTTATGTAAGAATGGAATTGAGTACCTATGACGAAATGTTTCTCAGCCGTTCGTTCTGAGCAATTTTCGATCAATAACAAACGCCTAATAAAATTCTCGTAAAACTAGAAATAGATTGTGTATGAAGCTCGAATATAAAAATATAGAATTTATTTTTATCGATAAAGACATCACAACTTTGTGATAAAAATAAATTCTTGAATTGAATTTCAAATCATTGGTAGGTACCTATTTCAATCAGTCAACTAAAAGGTGCTTTAAATGAAAGAATTTACAAGTAGAATATACTTAAGACTACACTGCTCACACTTGCGTCACACACGCCGATCTGGGGATACTAGACTTGTAGAGTTACACTAGATCCACGCCACGCGACGACGTTCTTTGAACAAAATCAGGCGTGTTAAGGCGTATAGTCCCTTGAACCATCTGACCGAAATGAAGGAATGTGAACGCAACTCTCGCACTCGCCTAGGCGGCAGTACGCAAATCTGTGCATTTATTTGCGGGCAGCAGCGCCCGGAAAGCGCTTTAAATCCATTTTCTCTGCGAGATATTGATTGATTTACATATGCAATGTTCACTTTGAAGAATATTTAACCACCAATTTTTATGTGTAAAAATGTTTCTAAAGGTCCAAGCCGTTTCGAAGGAGTAGGGAAAAGTTGCGAAATTGCTAAATTTTTTTTTTCGACAAAAGTATTAATTGCACGAAAAAATCAAATGTTGATAATATTGTTCATGAATCTATAATAAACATATATTTTTTTCAAACCAATTGACCTAGCCGTTACGGAGGAGTAGGCCTCAGAAAATCGCTGTTTTATGGCACTTTTCGGGCGCTTGGCCCTTAAACGTGTGCGTCGGTGTAATGTAGTTCTAACTTTAGTTGTCCAGTGTTTGAAATAGCTCAACTATACGACATACTGAGGTAATTATTAATATAAGTCCAAAGTGAAACTTCGTCGAATAGGAGTTGGTATAATTAAACATCATGACCATGATCAGTCTTATAATGTTCCCACTGCTGGGATTCAGCCTATCAAGAAGAGAGAATGGGCCGTAATCCACCACGCGGGCCCAGTGAGGACTGGTGGATGTCACATGTTCCTAGAACCAAAATAATTAGACATTAGGCAATAATTACCTACAGGCTTGATCCGTTTATGCAGATTTCTTATATGCACTTAAAAATTATTGTATGCGTCAGTGCAGGACCTTGTGAATTGAAAGGAGTGTTTTTACAGGAAACAATAAAATCTAACTTGAAATAAATGCACACATTATAACAGTACTTTATTACATTGTATTTATGTCATAATTTATTTGTTTAGTACTTTATGCATACAAAAGTACAGAGGCTAATAAATAATAAAAAGTAGAGAGGAATTTCAAGATGAAAACAAGTTTATAAAAAAAAATAGGTTGTAAAAATAAATATTTTTTTGTATGCTACCGCATACTGATATTTATAATACAAAATGAGAATACGGCGGAAAAAAATATCGAGTTTTATGTTTTAATACATGGCGTCCTATCTAATCTTTGTCATTACTACACCATTACATTTTTAGTAATCTATGTGACTGTAATCCCCTCTTAACATTTATCTCCCAACCAGTAAATTGAGGCTTAATCAAAAATTTCGAGCGTTTTATATCAGACTAGCTTTTGCCCGCGGCCTCGCCCGCGTACATAAAATATAGCCTATGTCACTCAGGGATAAATCAGCTTTCTGTCGGTGCTAATTTTTTTGCAATCGGACCAGTACTTTCAGAGATTTCCTCATACAAACAAAAAAAAAAAAACATACAAACAAAAAAAACTTTACCTCTTTATTAAATTAGTGTAAATTTCCTGACATTAGAAATATTCTGACCAATCTGACCGCGCGATAGAACTTATTGCTTACATTTTTTTTTAGAAAAAAATATTTACAGTAGGTATGGTGATTAGCAAATAAAACGATTATTTGGTCTACCTTTTGTACACTGAGCAATTGATCAATAAGTATTGAAAAAACATTAGGTTTTCTAATCGACTTGCTGATAATAATTTTGATTTGTTTAGAATAACCAATTAAAGAAATATGTATATAAATCTGTCAGATTGTGACAGTGACAATAAACCAGTGTCGAATGAATTCCATGTCAACATTGAAGGGTTAATGTATTTATTTATTTAAAAGTGCATATTTGGTTTGTAACAAAATGTTTTACAATATAAGTTCAACTTATAATCTTTTTAAAGTTGTTTTTACATTTAATTAGTTAATTATAAGTACAAAATATATTTTTGATGTTTTTTAAATGTTTGGGATTTTTTTTGATGATCGTTCCATATGTTTTTGACTTCAATGTTTTCTATGTAGGTATATTATTTATATTGTATAAAGAATTATGTTTACACATTAAAAATTGTCATTTGAAAGATATTTATTTAAAAACATTTGAGGAAACTTATGTTTTATTTGGAAAAGTTATAACTTTAAAAGAAACAAGATTAAAATCTTTTGTATTGTTTTTTTATTTTTTATTATTTAGATTGTACTTTATAAATATAGACAATATTTATTTAAAATTCTACATGTATATTATTTAAGTATTCTTGCTTGACTGCATAAAAAGGCTTCATATAATTTTCTAACATTAAGTCAAGGGGCCTTACCATGACGTTAAAGTGTCAGGCGGACAACGGAGACGGATGGAGCTATACACCCTATATAGCTCCATCCCTTTCACAGTTCAGTTTAGGTCGTCAAATGGATCGCGTTAAGAGCTCGTGGTAGAGCCTCAGATATAGTAGAAAATATAATCTAAACTTTGTATGAAGACTATTTAAAAAATACATTGTCGACCAATAAAGATCATTATTGTTATGATATTACAAATTTCTGTTCTTAAAGTAGCCGCATAGGAATAAAACAGTACAATGTGATATAATGTTATTATATTATAATATAATATTATATATTTTTATATACGCTCTTTATGATTTGTGACTAACTGAGAGGTTGTTATAGGTTAATAAAGAATATTGTTTTGAATTTATTTTTTTTATTTATCAAACTATCCGCAGTTTTTCCCAAGATATATTTTGAATAGATTTTTCAATGTAAAATATTTTATTTCACATAGACTTACGAGCACTTATAAGCACTTATACATGGCATTATGGAAGGCAGTGCACTTTTATAAAAAACATTTTCCGTAGAGTCTAGTTGGACAGGACGTGACTGCAGCATGCATGACTAGCTGTGAACCCGTAAAATACAGGATCCATGTCCAGACACCGCTCTGTCGTTATATGGAGCCGCGACAGACCACACAGGAGATAGCCGGCATGGCCGGACGAACTAAATTTTTTTTTTTATGGTGGGAAAAATCATCCATTGACAACCCCCGCTCTTGGGCGGAGCGGGAGATAGTGTCAGACTCTTACTGACTAAAAGCCCACCCCGTTCCTTCTAGCCTTCATACCGGGGCTCGAGTTCCCTTTCGGATAACCCTGGCCCCAGTAGGATTCGACCCGGCTGGGCCCCTGCTGTTACTGACAGCTCCTTGAGGCGCGCGGGAACAGTGCGCGCCATCGACGACTTGGGCTCGGTCCGGACAGTTACCGGACGGCCGGACAGCGAGCTACCCATTGCTCACTGTCCGCGCCTACGGTGGCCGGAAATCGGGATCGGAATCCCGGCGGCGGCGAGAGCGCCGTTGCCTAATGCGGTCAGCCTCTTCCTTTGCGGAACGAACTGGATGACTTTCTTAAGAATTGGATAGAAGTGAACCAAGAAAAGTCGTGATCTTTGGAAGGAATGCAGAGAGGCCTGTGTCCAGCAGTGGGATGCTACTTGTATAATCGTTGTCCAACTATGAAAATCATCTTGATCCGTGCCAGAAAGAAAGTTGGCTCTGAAAGTGTTCCATATCTTCTGTAGTTAGATACAAAGTCGACTGACGAAGGATCTCGTAAGTGTTGAAAGTAGAAATAATTGCTGGCCCTATATTAGTGGATCTAGAATATCGAATTATATCAATATATATCGAATTTGTAAAGAATAAAATATAAAATAGTTTATTGTTATAATTAGCCTTATCAAACGGTGCCTGTATTAGGAATTTACGCGTTTCCATATAATATGTGTTTGTACTTATACCGTTAAAACTGCCAACCAATATTACATGATATTGCCGTTGTCTTTGCTCAGTCGTACCTTGCGGCTTTTTTAAGGTGGGTAATCATCTAATGACTTCTCCCCCACTATGGTGGAGCGAGAGGGCGTGTCAGATTTTTGCTGACTAAAGCCCACCTATGTTAGCGTTCTAGGACCACGAGTACCTATCCCTTGTGTACTTTTCAGGCGCGCTTGGAAAGTGTTCCAGGCGCATCGACGACTTGGGCTCGGTCCTTACTTATAGGACTAGCGGACAATGAGCTGCCCATTGCTCAACGTCCGCAAGCCTGACCCTGAGGCTGTGTCATTTCTTAATACAATATGCTGATTTGAAGGCGCCAAGACGGCTGTGTTCGCCGTCAGTTCTCCTTCAGCACTGGACATAATTGATTTAAACCTCTATCTTCAATGACGGCCATTAAAAACCAACCATGACAATTCTGTCAGGTCAGTCAATTCACAAAGTACCTTGTCACACTATACCAACAAAAAATTTCAGTGATAAATATAAAAATGCTTGTAAATAAAATATAAAAATAATGTACGAAAAGATATGATAACAGTGATAAATCGGAGAACTTAGAAATTATATTATTTAAAAATGGAACCAGATGAAGAAAGTAAAAGCACATTACCAGCCCACCAGCAAGTGATCCTAGGGGGACTCGCTCGGTACGAATTTTATTTCTAAGTACCTATTTACTTTTACTTACTTATTGGGTCCCATTTAACACTAGACGACATCGTGGTAGACCAAGACGAAGGTGGAGAAATGAGCTGGATAACTACCGGAGGGACTGGACCACGATGGCCGAGGACTGACTATGGAGTGGACAGACGTGTGTGGAAAAGGGAGAGGAAGGCCTTCCCCAGCTGTAGGACATAATGGGCTAACTAACTAACTTTTACGGAGAATATATTAGCAAGTAGGTAGATTTCAAACGACCACGTACCGGAAGACGCAGTGTTGGAAAGCCTCCCACAAGGTGGACCTAAGACCTGGTTAGGGTCTCGAGAATCCGATGGATGCGAGAGGCACAGGACCGGTCGTTGTGGCGACGCTTGGCGATGTCCGTCAGTGGACGTTTTGCGGCTGAGATGACGATGATTAGCTAGATTTACATAGTCCATAGCTCTGAGATAAGGCGATTATCACGCTGTCACGCACCACGGAGCGTAGCGCGTGAATGCTTGTTTTAACGTTACTTGAAAGTATCTCCGTTTGTACAGAAAACACGCACAATCGAACACACAGAAAATGCATTCTCGCGCGTTCATGCAGATCACGCGCTTACCAGTGGAGAAAATTGCGCACACGCGCGTGGGTGCGGGGCGAGACGCATGGTATGGCCACGGCAATAACATCATAGATAATTATTATTACCGTGGTATGCACACTAAGTCTCGTAGTACCGTGCGCGATTTCGGATGAAATGAGTCAGAGCTTGCGTGAATTTACGAAACGCAACTGCACTCCCGCAAGTACGCGCGTAGGTGCGTTGACACACAACATGCAGCGTGATGCGTGGCAGTGTGATAATCGCCAAGTCTCGTTAAAACTGAGTATTTAGTTTCATCGTCAACATCCATAGCCTGACTTTAGTTGACCATAGACTGAGCTTGTTTTTTCATAATGCCTCATTCCTGTCCCATCCTCATCCAGGGTCTACCCACGGACTAGAAACTTGTAGAGCTACACTAGATCCACGCCCAGGGCCCGATCTAGTTATTTATCCGCTCCGGGCGAAGATAATTTTCGCCGCCCTTTACATACACAAAATCATACAAGTCATGAGTCTTAAGTCTTAAATATTTCCACTATCCAACCTGAAGTAGGTTGTACTTCTAAGGCGGCACATAAAATTCTCAACCTGCCAACTTGGGTGTGGATGACTCTACTGTATGAATCCTGTGTTCTGTGGGGTGGGTAATGACTAGGTTGAAAGATAGGAATAAGTCAATTTTGCCGCCCCTCATTTTTTGCTGTTCTGGGCAAATGCCCGGATTGCCCCCCCTTAGATCGGGCCCTGTCTACGCCACGCTTGTCGTTCTACGTACAAATCAGGCGTGGTCCACGTGTTTGTAGTTCTAATGAAGTTCTAGCTTTATATTTGTTGCCTACTTCGCATCGCTGCACGGCCAACAAATGGAGCAAGCAAGTGACCCTATGGTCCCCAAGAGATGGCGTCAGAAAACAAGGTCGCCTAACGAGATGATGGGAAGACGACATCCGCCTGACCTTGGGTCCATATTGGACAAGGGTGGCAATGGACAGAGTCCAGTGGAGACAGTTGGAGGAGGCCTATGCCAAAAGGCACACCGAACGGAGGGACATTCTATAACAATCACACAAAGAATATTACCTACATATTGTATCCCAAAGTTTGGAAAGAAATAGCTATTTTATTATTATTATTATTATATTTATTACTTCGCATAGATACGTCTTATCACCTGCGCAACCGCCTCCCCTACGCCTATGAATAAGTGATTGTGTAAGTTTCAGTATTATATCAACAACGCTCCTCATTCCACTTGATGTGGTCCAAATGCGATACCGGTATCCCGACACGTGGTGTGTGAAGATGTTCCGGATCATGGTCAGCTGCAAGGGGGGCCCGGGCCCCTACGTGGTCCTCACCGCGAGGATGCTGCAGAAGAGGACCTTCAACTCCCTGAGATGGGGCATCTATTATTGCCGCTTTATTGCTCATAAAAAGTAAGTTATGGTATTTAAGGACCTTACCACGAGCTATTAAAGCGATTCATTTGACGACCTAAACTGTTAAAGGGATGGAGCTATACACCCTTAAATTTTAATCGTTTTAATCCCGTGGAGGGTCGATCCGGTACATGAAACACTATCGATTAGTAAAGATAAAATTAAAAAATAAAGTACCCTTTTTTCAAAATTTGTATTAATTTGCGCATGTACGAAATTAATTTCTTTAAGAAAACGTCAGCTGAGCGAGTTCAATGACCTGTAGGTAGTAGTCGGCGTTACGTACAAACTACCTACAGGTCATTGAACTCGCTCAGCTGACGTTTTTTAAATTTTCAACAAAAAGTGGCAATTAAAAACACAAGTTTAGTATAGTGCCACATTTGTTTTAAAGGTGCGATATTAGTGTAAGTAGACTAGCTGTTCCACGCGATTTCATCCGCGTTAATCTAGTGCTCGTGAGAAAATTATAGCCTATATTACTCCTAAAAATATAAGCTTTCCATTAGCGAGTTAAATCGTAACATACGAAAGAACAAAAAATCTGTTCTTTATAATATTAATTTAGATACATAAACAAGATTGAACATTCAAACAAATCTTTTCTTACGGTCCGTTCAACCGATTTTGAATCCTAGGTCATATGGGTAGCATTAAAAGCAAAAAAGTGGTTACAATACCAACTATTTACTGCAGCCGCCATTTATCATGCTACCAACGCAATAAAAGTCAAAATCGGGTGAACGGGCAGTATTAAAAGGTTTTCATAAATGTCAAATGTTATTTGGAATGGAGTACCTATAGATAGATTTCTTTTTTCTTGTTTTTATAATTGTAAATTCTTTTCCATAGGAACTGCGCAATGAAAAATATGAACCCTCTGTACCAGGGCACCTTCTTGCTGAGCCAAAGGCCCATCGTCATGCAAGCTATGAAACTGGAAAATGAAGCCGCGGTCAGTTATTGTACTATTTATTATTTTTCAATACATTTACTCGAAAACCCTTTTAGGCACGCAATAGGCTGTTTTCCGCACCAGTGCAGAAAACTGCATGCTCTCCCGTCACAATGTTATTACATTACATTTATCGTATCAGGCTGGGCGCGCGTCGACCCCCGCCGAGTCGCCGGTCAACCCCCGTTTATTCATTTCTTCGTAAGTGTATTGAAAAAAATCGTTTGATACACGTGCAAAGTGACTGCAGACAAACTTCTGCACTTGTATCAAAATGTACTGTAACAATTGGTGCAGGTACACACAAAAAGAAGGAAACAAAAAAATAGGACTAACCTTTTCGCCTCGTCATTTATAGTACCGCGTACATTGAGGGACTGGAACAATATGCCTCCGGTCTTCCCGTCCGATTATAATTTACGAGTCTTCAAGGCTAGAGTGAATAGGCACTTAATAAAACTAGTGCGCCTCTCCAGCAACGATAGCATCACTGCTTACCATCAGGAGGGATCGCAGTCCAACACTAGTATACCTAAATCATATAAAAACAAGGTGACGCTTAGTTCTGAAGTCTCTTCTAGTATATTTGTGAGAGGAGAGTTGCCAAAAAAGATGTAGACACTGTGTATGATCTTGCTATCATCATGGCGGTAAGTTCTTTCTTTGAGGAGTTGATAGAGAGGCGTCATGATGCCCTCACCTTCAATATGACGCAGGTCCTCTCTGGAAATGGTAAGTTAGGGAGATTGCTGCTCATGATTCAGGCGGCTTCCGCCCAGCAGACACGGTGCAGCATACAATGGAGGTGTACCCCGCTTGGGTGTAGCACCACCGTGTCATTGTACAAGCGATTGGTGGCGGGGACCTTTCGCGTCCGGCCCTGGTTCAGACCATGGTGCGGGGTGAAAGGGAAAGAGAGGTCGATCACCTCTTAAAAAGATACTGTATGTATCTAAGAGTAGTAATAGTAATATTATTGTACCATCATCTCTTTCACATCTGACCAGATTCCATACGATTTCAGGACTGGATTGCAATATCTATCCATGGTACATGTCGTCAAGCAATTGTCGCTTTACAACAAGTCAAGACGCGCACGTCATTTTATAATAAATCTCGCCATATTATAAAATGTCGTTACCCGACTTGATTTGTTGTGAAGGAGCGTTGTACCTTTTGACCATCTCGTTAATTGTAAATTTTGATACAAGTTGAGAAAGTTGGTCTTAGCGTGTATCAAACGATATTTTTTTCGCTTTAATGCGGAAAATAGTACATTGCGTGCCTATAAGCGGTTTTAGACTAAGTATGTTAAAAAAACAAAAGTGTGCTCTCGGCGCCAATGGGCACCTCGGCGATTTCTTTTTTTAACAACAAAAATAAGAAAAGCAATACTTTCTTCTAAGATTTATTAACGTTTAAGTCTGTCACGTAGTCGTGACAGTGGCGTTCTGGACACATTTTGCTTTGTCATGTGACATAACTGTGGCGGTCAAATGGCTAAAGCCCCTCGCCCACGGCAAATTTTTGTAGCGATGCGGCGCGCGTTTCGTAACCGCGCGACAGCATCACTACTAACGCGCGTTAGTCACATTTGCAAGCGGCTTTAGAAAAGATGCCAACGCGCTACTAACGCGCTACAGCATCGCGACTGTATCGATACGAACGCGCGACAGCATCGCTACAAAAAGTCGTCGTGGGTGAGGGGCCAACTCTTAAATGAATCGCAATGTCTTGTCTCTAGCTTATTTATTTTTCACCGGCTTCAAAATGTAAGATGTAAAATGTATGATTTCTATTCTCAAACAGGTTCTGGATTACTTGCTTGAAAGAAGAAGGATGAAGGAGCGAAAATTAATATCAGTATGGATGGAGAAAATCAGTTCAATGTTTCACACCTTTTTCCATGCTGGCCTGAGCGATCCCTGGACTATGAACGCGTTACAGGCAACGTAATACAGGCTAACTATATTTATATGAATAACATTCACACACAAAACCGTTTTTAGTGATCACTTGTGTTTTTGAGATATGCCTTACAAATCAAACTAAACTCAACCAATCGAAATATGAAAATGTAGTTGGGAATGGTTGACATTTCTTTAAAAAATATTTTTTTTTTTAACCACCTTGTAGTGTAGCCCAGTAACAGTGAAAAGGTAGAGGCCGCCCTCCCTTGCGCGTTTCGTAAACGAATGAGAGCATTGTTACTAACGCGCATTATTTGCATTTGCAACGCGCTGCAGAAACGATGATAACGCGCTACTAACGCGCTACAGCATCGCTACTGTATCGAAGCAAACGCGCGACCGTGTGTGAGCGGAGGGATGATGGCGCGTAAATGAATCATTCTACATACAAAAACCTACTTTTTGTGTTGTCACTGAGTTGTGTTTGTTTCGCGACAGAAGCGCGATAGTATCGCGTTTGCATCGCGACTGATAATCGCAGTGTGGGCAGGGGCAAACAAGACCGCATTGTGACTGTATCGAAGCGAACGCGCGACAGCATCGCTTACATCGCCATGAGCGAGGGGCATTACCGTATATCGATAGCGTTGTTCGTCCTTTATAGCTCCATTTCTATCTCTTTCACACAACGTAATCATATTCACACTGTCATGGTACAGTACGGTTTTTTCTTTTAGGTAGGAAATCGTCAAATCAGAGGGAGTGTCAGACTTTTACTGAATAAAACGCAAGTGTGTTCCTTCAATTGCTTTTGGAGTTTTCCGTTGTAACTCTTATTATTTATTTATTTAAGGCCAAATAACACCCAGAGTATTTACTGTTTAAAAATTACAATAACTTGAGTGGTAAAAATATTGCAGCCTACTGCATTATCCGCAAATTATCAAAAATATTTGATAATGAGTCGTTTGGTAACAATCCCGCTATAGTAGAGGCCTTTTTTTTATGGTGGGAAAAAATCATGCATTGACATCCCCCGCCCTTGGGCGGAGCGGGAGATAGTGTCAGACTCTTACTGACTAAAAGACCCACCCCATTCCTTCTAGCCTTCATATCGGGGCTCGAGCGCCCTTTCGGATAACCCTGGCCCCAGTAGGCTTCGAACCGGCTGAGTCCCTGCTGTTGCTGACAACTCCTCGAGGCGCGCGGGAACTGCGCGCCGTCGACGACTTGGGCTTGGTCCGGACAGTTACCGGATGGCCGGACAGTGAGCTACCCATTGCTCACTGTCCACAAGCCCGCGGACAGTGAGCAATGGTAATAGTAATAGTATGGGGCCTGGAACGTAAGGCACAGAAGGAACATAAGTACATGGTGTAAGCGTCCTCGCACAAGGGCCTCAAAAAACGCCGCCAAAAAAAAAACGCTAGAAGCGGCCACAAAAAAGCTAGAAGCGGCCGCAAATACAACTTAGGAGTCTTTAAGTCGAGAGTGAATAGGTTTTTTCTAGGCAAGCGTGCTTCATCGTCGACCACATCATCGCTTACCATCAGGTGAGATAGTGGTCAAACGCAAGCCTATCATTAATAAAAAAATAAAAAATAAATAAACAGCTGAAGCGTGCGGCACCTTGTGTCCGGAGAAGCTTGAAGCCGCTTCAAGCGTTTTTTGTGGCAGCACCGCCGCACACGAGCCACAAAAAAGGTCGCCTCAAAAAGAAGATTGAAGCGGCATTTTTTTGTGGCTCGTGTGCGGGGACAGTAAATGTCACAACCTTATTGAGTGAAGAAGGTTGTGAACAAAGTCTAGAACTTATATAATAGATTCCTCTTTGTTCTTTTGGCAGCCATCAAATGTTATGATGTTTTGACAATTCAAAATTTTGTGTCATTTTAAGTTTCCTAAGCGTATTTTTTATAATTATCGCTTTTAATGAACGTAAATAATGTGCGTTCATTTAAAGGTTAATTATTAAGCATGACCCACAATCCCGGAAGAGCTCACCACCACCATCAGCTTGACCAAAGTTCACCAAGTTATGTTAAAGTAGGCCTTGGAGGTGTTTCGGGGTACGTAAGAGAGAGAAATCATTATAACTTTATTAATAATCAAGTACATTATACATGGCTGTTAGAACGATGATCCCCAAACTAGACGTTAGTCTGTATCTTGGGGAAAATTTTGATTGAGATTTTCCAGATTCTACAAATGAAAATACTTATTTATACAATATTACCTATATTTGGGATTGGACACGCCACAATTATGGCGGTAAGTCCCCTCTTTGAGGCGTGGCTGGAAAGACCTCACGGTATCCTCACCTTCCGCATGACGCAGGTTCTCACCGGACACGGTAAGTTCGGGAGGTTCCTGTACCGTATTCATGCGGAAGTGACGCCCGGGTGTCGCCACTGTGCGGAACGCCCGGAGGACACGGTGAAGCACACAGTGGAGGTGTGCCCCGCTTGGGCAGAGCATCGCCGTGCCCTCGTAGGGGCGATCGGCGGCGGCGATCTCTCGCGCCGGGCCTTGGTACAGGCCAAGGTCCGGAGCGAGGAAGAGTGGCAGGTGGTCGCCTCCTTCTGCGAAACAGTAATGCTAGCAAAAGGAGGAGGCCGACTGCATCAGGCAACTGCGCTCACACCGCCGCGCGCTGCCGGGATTCCGATCCCGATTTCCGGCTACCATAGACACGGGCTTGCGGACGGCGAGTAATGGGTAGCTCGCTTACCGACCATCCGATAACTGTCCGGACCGAACCCAAGTCGTCGACGGCGCGCACTGTTCCCGCGCGCCTCAAGAAGTTGTCAGCAACAGCAGGGGCCCAGCTGGGTTGAAGTCTACCAGGGAGGGTAGGGACCAGGGTTAGTTTCGAAAGGTAGCTCAGCCCTGGTATGAAGGCACGAAGGAACAGAGTTAATTTTTTAGTCAGTAAGAGTCCGACACTCTCCCGCTCCGCCCAAGGGCGGCGTATGTCATTTGGATGAATTTTACCCAAAAAAAAACCTATATTTGGGATTACAAACAGTAGGTGTAAGTGTGTTACCAAATATTAACGATACTGAGGGTCTCAGAAATAATTCACTTTTATAGATGCTTAAAAAATAACAAATACATTCATATATGATGACTGGCAGTTAGTGTACGATACTTAAACACGTGATTGTGCTCATGATAACCAACAACTTTTACTATGGGAACCAACCTGAAATCGCGAAAAAAAATCAGCTGTTCCGTACATTTATGTTTGCCTAATGTACTGAACAGCTGATATTTTTTTCGCGATTTCGGCTTTGCTCCCATAATAAAAATTGTTTGTTACCAGTCACCCTATATAGGTTACCTACTCGTTAAATTACAAAATTAGAAACTGAAAACATGTGAAAATTATTTCTTCAAATAAACCTCATTCAAATGTGGAAAACTTCGTGTCTATTCCCGGTCGTCCCCATATCGCAGTCCCCACCCGGTAGGTACGAATGAGAAAATAAAATTTCGTTCCTCCCAAGTGGTAACGATTTAAACTATTTATTTCCCACTTGTTCCGCTATAGACCGAGAGTCAAAAAACGTATATCTAGATCTACATAGAGATTTAAATATTTTAATTCTTTCATTATCTGTAATGCATAATTTTGTGAGAATTATTGTAAATTACCTTCGATTAAGTACCTAAGATTCACAAATACTGTACTAATTTCCTCAGTTTAAAAAAAATATATTTTATATCAAAAACATTGTTCTCTCTTGCTCAGAAACTTGTAATTAAAACATTTTAACAATCCGTGATATCTTGTTGAAAGCCCCATTACTGAATCGGTCTACAGCGGAATCGTCCCCACTGGGGAGGAACGCAACTTTTTTCCCACTCGTACCCAGTGGGGACGGCGGGGTGGGGATGACCGGGGGAATAAACAGTCCTTCGCAGCTGTCACTCATCAAAGCGATCTCTAACATTCTTGAAAACTCGCCTCAGAAGTTGAGTAGGAATCTTTGGTTTTTTTTCAATTCAGATATGGTTAATGGATTAAATTATTGTTGATTACCCTACCCTTCAGATAACTCCAGGGTAAAAAATCTGATGTGTGAGGTCTGGGCTCTGTGAGGGGGATGAATAATTTTTTATGCATCTACAAAAGCGAATTATTTCCGAGACACCCCTAAACGACTCTCAAAACGGTGAAGGAAAACATCGTGAGGAAACCGATATAATCCTACAATCAAAATTTCAAAGACATGTGACATCCATTAACCCACACTGGTTCCGTATGTTGGATTACTATCTAATCCCTCTCCTGGAGAGGAGGCCAGAGTTCCAGCAGTGAGAATATTGTTATTTATAGTTATTTGCACCTACCTTTCAGCGTGATAGCTTCAGCGCTATTGCACCCGCTGGACGTGTTCAAAGTGCGTCTCCAGCTGTACCCGGAGGTCTGGGGGATGAGCCTGCTGCGCAACATGTTGCGCTGCGAGGGCATCCGGGCGCCCTTCACCGGCCTGTCAGCCAGCATCCTGCGGCAAGCGACCTACACCACCACGAGATTGGGCGCTTACTCCTGTCTCTATGAGAATCATAGGAGGTGAGTGTGTTGCAGGGTACAGACTACTGTAACGTAACATGAAATGTAACACACAATGAAGGAATGTGCCGTCCACATTGTCGCAATCATCAATGTAGCATTCAATGTAACAGAATTCCCATAGTGAGCCTTGGGTGGACCGTGTAAACAACGCGCGCGAAACGCGTGCGCGCCTCTACCCGTCGTTTGTCGGTATTTTCGCCGAACAGTAAGGGAGCGCGCAGTGTGCGCGGAGCGTCAGTGAGGACAAGTTCGCTTTTTCTCGGCAGACTGAGCTAACCGCTCAGAGAGGCGTATTGAGGACTAATTTAGACGTGGGAAGGTACATCAGCGAGGCCTTTTTAGGGTTCCGTAGTCAACTAGGAACCCTTATAGTTTCGCCATGTCTGTCTGTCCGTCTGTCTGTCTGTCTGTCCGTCTGTCCGTCCTCGCTTAATCTCTGTGACCGTTAGTACTAGAAAGCTGAAATTTGGTACCAATATGTATATCAATCACGCCGACAAAGTGGTAAAATAAAAATTGGAAAAAAATGTTTTATTAGGGTAGCCCCCCTATATGTAAAGTGGGAAGTGATTTTTTTTTTAATTTCAACCCTAACGTGTGATATATTGTTGGATAGGTATTTAAAAATGAATAGGGGTTTACTAAAATCATTTTATTATAATGTCAACAATTTCGGAAATAATCGCTCCAAAAGTAAAAAACAATGTGTCCCCCCCCCTCTAACTTTTGAACCATAAGTTTAGAAAATATGAAAAAAATCTGAAAAGTAGAACTTTATAAGGACTTTCTAGGAAAATTATTTTGAACTTGATGGAAAGAACAATTTTTGTACAAAAAAGACAAAAGGGTTCTACAAAATAATTTCTGGACTAAGTTTGTAGTATAATCGTATATGCAAGCATTTTTTTATTTTTTCATAAATTCTAAAACGAGACCGCGACTGTCGCAACCCAGTGTTCGACCACATCGTCGCTTACCATCAGGTGAAGTAGTGATCAGACGCGAGCCTATCAATAAAAAAAAACCATCGTTTTAAGGCTTATAGTTCCTTGAACCATCTGGCCAAAATTATGTAGACGCACCTCTCGCACCCGCCTAGCGCAGTACGCAAATCTGTGCATTTATTTGCGGCCAACAGCGCCCGGAAAGCGCGCGGCTGACTTTTAAATCCATTTTCTTTGCGAAATATTGATTAAGTACATATGCAATGTTCACTTTGAAGAATATTTAACCACCAATTTTTATGTGTAAAAATGTTTCTAAAGATCCAAGCCGTTTCGAAGGAGTAGGGAAAAGTTGCGAAATTGCTAAATATTTTTTTTAGACAAAAGTATTAATAGCACGAAAAAATCAATTGTTGATAATGTTGTTCATGAATCTATAATAAACATATATTTTTTTCAAACCTATTAACCTGGCCGTTACCGAGGAGTAGGCTTCAGAAAGTCACTGTTTTATGGCACTTTTCGGGCGCTTGGGCCTTAAAGTGCCCTCGATTGCGCGAGGGCTCACTTGGCCCACGCCTAGCTAACTACTATGAAATGCTCCTTTCGTGTTACATTGCATGTAACGTTACAACATCAACAGTCTGTACCCAGCCTAAGAGAGTCCAACCTGAGACATATTATATTAATTGCAAACGCTCTTACTCGTACATGATTATGACGTTATTACACATTTTGCTCTAGATTTTTGGAAACATCTGTTTATATTATCGAGGTTTTTCTTTTTCTTATTCCCAGATCGTATAACAGTCCTCCGGTGCTATCTGACAAGTTAGCATACGGCGTGTATTCGGGGGTGGTGGGCGCCATCGTGGGTTGTCCCGCGGAGGTCATCCTGGTGCGCATGATGGCCGACGGGCCCGTGGACCCCTACCGTCGCTACAGGAACATTGTCGACGCTTTTATGAAGTAATGCTCTTTGATTAGTGTTATTGCAAAGCTATAATATTTCTCTTTTTCTTTTGAAAATCTTTGCCCCACTGTAGAAAGTTTTATTTGTTACTCCTTCGCGGTCAAACGGCTGATAGGATTTGAATGAAACTTTGCATACGGATAGAACAAGTCGATACCAGAAGTTTTTACGTTTTAAGTAAAGTACGGGTCGCAGAAGTCCTATAGATACGTGACGCACAGGACCCGTCGCTGTGGCGACACTTGAGGGAGGTCTATGTCCAACAGTGAACGTCTTTCAGCGGATATGATGATGACGATGATGACGATGACCCTTACGTCAATCATCGTAAGGAACATTTTTTACATTTTAGGTAAAAGTCCCTTACGTTAATTCATACTTCTGGTATCGAAGTCTGGGAATAGAACAAAGGATACTTTTGTTCCGGGAGTCTCTAATGAACATTGGGGTCATCAGCATCATCCTGCACCTGTCCCATGAATAGTTTGTTCAGAATCAGTAACTGAATGGATTCCAATAGTTTTTATAATCATCATCATCTTCCTGCCCTAGTTCCGTTTTATTTGGGGTCGGCGCAACACGTTTTTTTCTTCCAGTCTATACTATGTTATACTTACCAAAAATATTTAAAAAGCTTACAAGTTGGATACCAGTGACAGTAAATACAACACAGGTCACGGCAGGTCATAACGGGCATTAGAAGGCAGCAAACAGCAATATTTTTGCTGACTTAGCAAGCTTATAACTTTGTGATTTTTTATGATACAGTTATGAAATTTTTTACATAGATTGTTTACATAAAAATACGTAAACGTGTGTTGGGTTTCGTATATCTATAAATATAAAAATCAATGCCACTTTTCGTTGTAATTTTATAACTCAAGAACGGGCTCATCTATCCAAACCAAATGTTTAGGCTTTGTTCGGACTATTTAGTGGTTTATGTGAAGTTTGGTAGGGTAGAGTAGGATAGAGTAGTGTAGTGTAGAGTAGGGTAGAGTAGGGTAGAGTAGGGTAGATTAGGGTAGAGTAGGGTAGAGTAGGGTAGAGTAGGGTAGATTAGGGTAGAGTAGGGTAGAGTAGGGTTTTTTTTTTTTTTTTGTGTGCATCGCTTTTTGTCCTCCGACACTGGTCAGAGTCTTTATTTGGCTAGGCACGGATTGTCGCTTCTTTGTTTTTTTTTTCCTTGCTCTTGTTTTGGTTGTGAGAAGGCCATTAGACCCATCACGTATGCTTTTTTCTTTACATGAAATTACTAATAAATAATTACTAAGTTAGGTTTGATTCTATGTTTTGATTACTTTTGTTTTTTTTTTCTTTTTTTTTTTTTTTTGTTCTTCCTTTTATCTTTCTTTTTCTGTTCCTTTTATTGCTTTCTTTTTTTTTTTTTTTTTGTTTCTTTTTTTTTCCTATTTCGTTACAAACTTAACTTATCCTTAACACTAAGTACAATATAGGTCACTATATTTACAGTGTTAGTTTCTTAATCTACGTTTTATTTCTAGTAGAGATGGGCCGAGTACTCGGTTGATACTCGGTACTCGGCGTACTCGGCGGGTTTTTTGATACTCGTACTCGGCCGAATAACTCGGTTTGAATGCCGAGTATACTTTGTGTAAGAAAAGCAATATATATTTATTTAGGTAGATATAATTAAAACAGCAGTGTTAATCAAAAAGTATAAATTTACCAATTTAGGAAATCTTTGACAATCTCAATTAATAAAATCAAAATTATACTAATGAATGAGTAGTATTTGATGAGACAAAATCCAACACCACTACGTGAAATTAGAGAATTGCATAAAGTACATTTCACTTTTGCTTTGTCTTATACAATCTCGTCGTAAAACGCCCAAATTCGAGATCTTTTACGTGAAGTCATTATGTCAACAATCACTGATCAGGTACTACACACAGTCAATCATTAATTAACAAACTTTTTCAATTAGGTATTTATTCACTATGACGCGCAACGTTTGCAAACTATCAAGCGACTGGTAGTTGAAAGGCGCGGGCGGGGTGAGGGGTGTATCAACGCGAGCCGGCCTCTCGACCGGCGCGAACCTGTTTGTACTTGTTTACGCGCACGAAATGTGAATTTGATTGAACCGAGTTACTCGGCCGAGTACTCGGTTGAATAAAAATTGAGCCGAGTAAAACTCGGTATTCGTTACTCGGCAAAAGTGTTACTCGGCGCATCTCTAATTTCTAGTGTAGGGTAGAGTAGGGTAGAGTAGGGTAGATTAGGGTAGAGTAGGGTAGAGTAGGGTAGAGTAGGGTAGAGTAGGGTAGAGTAGGGTAGAGTAGGGTGGAGTAGGGAAGAGCGGGAGCGAAGCCGCGCGGACAAAAGCTAGTATCTACTAAAACTAATGTAAACAACATGTACTTTTAACTCATTTCAAACTGAAGATGTTTTATAAATGAGTGTTTGTTGAAGGATATGGCAGACGGAAGGCTTCTACAACCTGTGGCGTGGTGCCTCGCTCACCATGGCTAAGTCGGCCGTCATCAGCGTCTCACAAATAGGAACTTATTCACAGGTCAGTTTTTCATCATGCGCCACTAGGACTCTCTTAAGGGCTATATTTCACCGAGACACCATGGCGGCGCGACCAGTCACCGCTACCAGCAAAATGTATACAGCTCTATAGAGAGGTACTCACCTGGTGTCCGTTTGGTTGCGCAACCAATTTGGTAGCGCGACCAGCTCGGACGTGTGGCGACTCTGGTGTCTGTATGGTGTCTAGTTTGGCAGCTTAGGGCTAAGTATATTTCACCAGGAAAACTAAAACGCAACTGCGCAATTGGTCGCGCCGCCATGATATCCCATTGAAATATAGCCCTAAGGAGCGTTCAGGAACAGGATATAAATATCAGGCAGCACTTTTCTATTTATGATGTAGCGACATCTATGGCGCCACTTATGAACTAAACTACGAAATCCTGCATCGCGCAATTAGAGTTCTCCGCGCGATTTAAACATTTACCACAGCCCGAAATCATCTCTCTAGCAATTGCTGATCAGATAAAACATCCCTCTGGTCGGAGCATCTTTCCTTTTTAATGGAGGTTTGCGGGAAATTACTCACTGTTCCGCATACCTCCAAGATAATATTAGTTCTGATAGCGAACTTAGGAAGAACCCTCTTAAGAGACTATCGCGTCAGCAATCGTCATACGTCAGCTCAGTTAATCGTAACACCACGCCTATACTTATTCCCTGAAGGAGCTAACAGAGTTATTTTGTGCGTGTCACCGTAAAATTGTAAATACCGTTAGATTATAACCTATCTCGCGAGATTGTAAATTGACGAAAGATTGTAAACCGTAACATACTGTTTACAATTTAACGCATTATTTTTCGGTAGATTATAATCTATCGAAGTACACTACATAACTAATGTGGATTAGTAGTACAAATAAGATTGTCATTGGTCCAAACTTGAAACAAATATTGATTGATTATCATCTTTCTGCCCCGATTCCATGTTATTTAGGATTAGGAGTCAATGCAACAAACTGCCTAGGTACAGTACAATTCACGAATGATGGCGGCCGTGAAGTTAGCCTTTGCGAACGTTCGCGCATACTACACTCTTCTCGCACACGCACTTCGCCATTTGGTTCCTAAAACACGTTACTGCGCAGCCTTCTGCGTAAACTTCACGGCCGCCATCATTCGTGAATTGTACTGTACTTATTTTCCGTCCTGTCAACCGTCATCCTACCACTGACTCTCGTTTCTGTCATCTTTTCCTCAAAACAGATAGGTACAGAAGTCAACCTCATGTATGTATTTCACTTTTCATACCTAAGCTCGGCGGTTGCGCTAGGATTGTCAACTTTCGCATGCACAAAAATATCGTGGCTTTAGTATCTTGTATTAATAGATATCTAGTGTGTATTATTACGTGTCAAGTTTATTTATTTATTTATTTCTTTGGGAAAACAAACTGTTACACAAAGTTTTAATAATAAATCCATAAATAGTATTTAAAGTTAGTAGTGTTTTTGTGTAACCCACAATGTTATCCACATGTTACCTATTTAATTTTTATACAAGAACTAACTAGGCATGCGAGTGAATCTACATATTATTTTATATTTTTTTTAGATTAGTAATAATAAATTTATTCGGATTAAAGTTATAGTTATAGGTAAGTTTAATTTAGTTTGTTAATTTCTTTATTACAGTTTTTCGAAATTTGTAAGACGTTAATGCAAATAGGTCTATGTCAGAGAAAATTGTGTTATCATTTGCCATGCGACGTAGAGGTGCACGGACTCCAGCATTGGTGCGGCAAGATGGAATGATGGCGAGGCGAGGGACGTGTGAGCACCTCGCGTCTTATAATCGTTAAACAAACCATCGAAATACAAGTCTACTTACCTCTCTGACACAACTAGTAGCTTAAGGTCCGGCGCCCATTATCGGCATTAGCAACAAAAAGGATCTTTCGGCATCCCTACATGCAAGCCCACAAAGCACAAAGAATCGCAAAACTTAAGTGGCAATGGGCAGGGCACATTGCTCGCAGAACAGATGGCCGTTGGGGCCGAAAGGTTCTGGAGTGGCGACCGCATACCGGAAAACGCGGCGTTGGAAGGCCTCCTGCAAGGTAGACTGACGACCTGGTGAAGGTACCGCTACCGAATCCGATGGATGCGGGACGCACATGATCGTTCGTTGTGGCGACGCTTGGGGGAGGCCTATGTCCAGCAGTGGACGTCTATCGGCTGAAATGATGATAATGACATGCAAGCGCACACTGTCGGTAATGTATCTATATGCATACATTACCGACGGGTGCCGAAGGTTGCCGAAGGCCCGGCGCCCATTATCGGCATCGGCAAGGCTTTTCCTTGCCGATGCCGATAATGGGCGCCGGGCCTAAAAGTCACAATTCACCGTTTAATGGTGGATAACAACAGTTCACTGAACAGTTTTTTTTTGTGGCTCTATTTTTGCACAAAAAAAGTTCACAGACGCATGTCTCAAGCATGGCACTTACGCACTGGTCCCAACCGGTCCGACATATAAAGTCTGTGAGCGGTATCTTGTATGTGTGCGTTGCTCGAGCGCATTTTGTATGTAGTTTCACTTCTGTACCTATCTCTCTTTTGCGTCTTTTCTTTAGCGTCCCTCTTCATAATCTTACAAATTAATATTGGTTACAGGCTCGAAAATACTTTGTAGAGAAAAAAAGAGCAAACGGATTCCTCCTGCACCTGTACACATCAATGGTGTCGAGTTTTATCACCGCTGCAGTCACGATGCCTTTGGATACCTTCAAGACGAGGTAAGCCTTAGTGTCCCCGTACACGGGCCCCAAAAAAAGCCGCCAAAAAAAAAAACTAGAAGCGGCCGCAAAAAAAAAGCTGAAACGCGCGACAGCTTGTGGCCGGAGAAGCTAGAAGCGGCTTCTAGCTTTTTTTTGTGGCAACACCGCCGCACACGGGCCACAAAAAAAAGCTAGAAGCGGCTTTTTTTGTGGCCCGTGTGGGGGGACAATTAAAGGCCACACACACCGATCTATGCGCGTCGGTCTCCATACATTTTATATGGAAACTAGACTTGTACTGCTACACTTGATCCACGTCACGCGACGTCGTTCTACGTCCAAAAAAGATGAAAGAGTTTAGAAAGGAAATACTCTCCGATTTGTACTACAACGAGTGTCGCCGCTTGTCTCCCACCCTTAAGTCCACTACAGGCAATAAGCTAATACGATTGTGCATTACGGTTACGCAACTAACAGACCACGCACACTTAGATCGCAAGTTTGCTATTGGTGGTTGAATTATGAGCATTGCCCTACTTTGTGGCACGCCTTACCTAAGGCCATTTTAACCTCTTTCATCTGTTCTGTGGTTCCACGTACAAATTAGGCTTGTTACACGTGTGCGTCGGTCTAATGTAGTTCTAACTTAATTGGGTATTTCTTACCAGGGAGTATTTATGTATAATAGTTATAATTTATTTGAAATACTAGCTGTGCCCGCGACTTCATTCGCGTGGACTACAGGATTTTGAATTTATTTTTTCTAAAATAAAATTAGCCTAAGTTACTCCTTATTACATCAGCTACCTGCCAAAAAAAGTCCCGTCAAAATTGGTCCAGCCATTTCAGAGATTAGCCGGAACAAACAGACAGACAGACAAAAATTGTAAAAAATGTTATTTTGGTGTATACCGTATATTTATATTCATATGCATGTAGTAAAAAGCGGTTATTTCAATATTACAAACAGACACTCCAATTTTATTTATATGTATAGATAGGTTCTGAATACGGATATAAGAATAGTATATTATAAAAATTATGAATGTAAAATACAAATAGCAAAATCTGACTTTTTAGGGTTCCGTAGCCAAATGGCAAAAAACGGAACCCTTATAGATTCGTCATGTCTGTCTGTCTGTCTGTCTGTCTGTCTGTCTGTCTGTCCGTCCGTATGTCACAGCCACTTTTTTCCGAAACTATAAGAGCTATACTGTTGAAACTTTGTAAGTAGATGTATTCTGTGAACCGCATTAAGATTTTCACACAAAAATAGAAAAAAAGCAATAAATTTGAACGAAATCTAGTAAGTAGTTTTTTTTAATGTGTCATAAATCGAAAAAAATACTCTATTATTAAAACATCGATCAAAGTTACAACACATTACAAGAGCTTTTATATTATGTTACTTGCTGCTACGGAACCCTTCATGGGCGAGTCCGACTCGCACTTGGCCGGTTTTTTTATTATTGGTAGGCTCGCGTTTGACCACCATCTCACCTGATGGTAAGTGATTATGTGGTCGAGATGGTCGAGCACGCTTGCCAAAATGTGCCTAGACTTAAGATAGACTTAAGAAGTTCACTCCTTAGTTGTACACACAATGAATGTATTCCCAATACCTTTCCTAGACCGATTTCTAGTCTAATTACTTATCATTTGTTTTGCATTTACATTCCGCTTTCATCCGAAACTTTACGAACCTATCCGAACCTATCCAAAACCTTTGTATCAGTTACGGTTACGGCTATTAAATATCCGTAAATATATCCGAAATAATATTTTTTTATTATTATTTCGGATACTTATATTTTTTTAAGAAAAACTTTCCCCACACTAGGAATTACTCCTGTATCGTAGCTGCGATCACAAACATGTAAACTCACATTCACAAGACACCCAGAGCCGGAACACCTATCTGTAAGCCATATAAATATTTATTCCGTGCGAGAATTGAACATGCGACCCACAGCGAGGCAGCCAATCATGCGCCAACCATGTCATTAGTTTCAGTTAGGATTACGTAGCTCCATAACATCTCTGCTTTTCACAGCCTACATTGATTTATTACTAAAGTTTTGGAGCGTGGTTATATGCTGCATTATTTATGGTCAACTAGCTTTGAAATTCTTGGCTATTTTCTACTATAATATACATGTTTTATACACCTAAACATTCCATATGAATCACTCTGTCAGTGGTCTCAACCGGGAACTAATTTAGACTCCCAGAAGTGTACATCCTCGAAAAAATTGTTTCCATCATTATCACGTGTTCTGTAGTACTATACCTGGTATTATCTGTCACAGGTATCAAGTCAACGCCACTGGAACCCATAGGGACGTGTACCAGAAGTTCCGCCAGGAGTCTGGAATGCTAAGTCTTTATCGAGGGTTCACGCCCTACTACCTGAGGCTTACAGTTCACACAATAATCACGTTCTACCTGCTAGAAACCCTATACCAAGCCCATCGGAAGAAGACGAAAAAGAGCAGACGCAAAGAAGACTGAATAAAAATTGGCAAACGTTTGTGAAACCAAAATGTTCTGTCCGTTGAGTGCGAGTTGTTACGTTGGTGCGATCGAAAGCGTTTGGCCTTCAGATTGGTTTGAGCGAGCCAATCGGAGCACCGAACGTCATAAACGTTTCGATCGCGTTAACGTAAAAAGTACACTCTTTCGCTTGTGCCTCTTTGGTAACGTATATATTTGTGAGTCATGTCGATTTTGTACCGTTTTGTGGTCTGTTTTAAATGAAATTGACGAAATGATTTACTAATGAACCTTTTTTTTTATTCTGTGGGTAAAAATCATCCAAATGACATCGACTATGACTAAAAAAACCCACCCCGTTCCTTCGTGCCTTCATACTGGGGCTGAACTACCTTTCGAAACTAACCCTGGCCCCAGTAGGCTTCCTCGACAGAGGTATTCGGGCACCCGGTGGTACCGGAGTGCCCTCCTGATCGTACTCCAGGGCAGGGAATTAAAGACGTTGGCAATGTCCAAGGACACTGCCACGACACAACTACTTTGAGACACCGCATTCCCCGTCGTGAGGGCTTACACGCGCATGATGGCGTCCACCGTGAAGCGCATCCTGCGTAAGCCGAAGTGACCGTCTGAAAGGTCCGGCCCCACCCGTTTTAGGCGCGCGACGAGGCGGCTTGCAATTATTCAATTACACTTGAGGTTACTAATGAACTTCTGAAGTTTTGAGCTACCTAATGTTCCTTATTCATCATCATCATCATCAGCCTTTATAATGTTCCCACTGCTGGGACTCAGACCTCCACTCTAGGAGAGGGAATGGGCTGTAACTAGTGTTGCCAGGAGTCCCGATTTGTGCGGGATGTCCCGATTTTGAGGGGTCTCGGGACGCGTCCCGATTTGCGCCTGATCGGGACGCTAAATGTCCCGATTTATCAATGAAATTAATTAACAGCCATTACAATTACATGTTACAAAGTAACATTTATCAGTAGCATTCGCACCATTGTCAGACAAGTGCGTTAAAATGACACACACGGCACATCTAGAGTGATTGTAGCCCTGGAACGCAAAGAGCATCTGAAGAACATAGTTCCACCCTAGAGCGAGAGTAGTCATTGAATGATTTTTCACCCCAAAATAATCTTTTTTTATTTGTCCCGATTTAAAACCCTAAATCCCGATTTATTTTACCATCAGTCCCGATTTTACTCCAATCGGACCTGGCAACACTAGCTGTAACCCACCACGCGGGCCCAGTGCGGGGTGGTGTTCCTTATTAGGCTCTGCTTAATTCTTCTAGGAGTATCTATGACCTCATCGTCCTTCTCATATCATTTCGGAGTCACAACTCTTAAGCTTGTATAATAAGGTTCAAAATAAATCAGCACATTTCGTTAATTTTACACCATTTTTTTTATTGCATTTTTAATTTCTCAATGTATGAATGGCAATGTTAGTTGTTTATGAAAAACGTAAAAGTAAGTGTAAGCTTCGTCTATTTTTGAATTATTACAATTTGTTACAATTTTTTTACTTGTTTCATTTCGATTTTGTAGGTTATGTTTATTTGGCGCCCTGATCATCATCTCCCTGCCTTTTTACAAACTGTGTTGGGGTCGTTTCTATTCTAACCAGTACCCCTAGCCAAGTTGCAAATCTGCAATAGTTAACGCTAGTAGAAAGCTTCAAATGTACGGGAATGACGTCATCTCAACGCTCAGTCACGTGGTCAGAACAAAAGAAGTGGCGGCAAAGTCAACTCGAAGCGTTCGGCGCAAGCGAAACGGTTGTAACTTGGCTAGGGGGGCTTATGTCATGTCCGAGTATAGGCAGAATAGGGTAATGTGCAGGGTCAAAATAATTACATTTTATTTAGTCCGTATTTTAGATTATAAAAAAATATTGGACACGTATTTTTTTCTTTTTTCGATTAAACAAAAAATAACAAAGATAGCCCATTAAAGTTGCGTGTGACGTCACCTCGTGCGAAAAAATGCAGCACGGCGTGACGTCACACGTAACTTTAATGGGCTATATCTTTGTCATGTTTGGTTTAATTTGTATTACAAATAAAAAAATACGTGTCCCTTATTTTTGAATAATCTAAAAGACGGACTAATTACATTTTTTACGGCCACTAGCCTGTACTTATAGTTTACATGGAGCGACTTCCAATCAGAACTCCACAAACCCAGTTACTGGGCAACACGATACTCTTGGGGGTAGACTGATGGTCCACTGTCTGACTGAGGGTCTTACTGACGTCTGACTACTTTTAGCAACTGTTAAAGATCTACGGATGATGACCGGGATTAACGGCTTTACGTGCTTTCAGTAATGTCCTAGATAAACTGAAAGTACATATGAGTAGATAGTATTTATCACTGAGGCATCACGAATTCACGACACTCCGCTTCTACTATGCGCCCCTAATCCTATTTGAAATTACCTACCATGAGTAAAAATCGCTAGGATCGGACTTCATTTTTTTTTAACTTCATGTAACACAAAGTTTTACAGACGGACTTTTTGAATGCCTTAGGCATTTTGTATAGTCAAACAAAAGAAATATACAATACCTCCTACACATAAAGCTGTAACAAAAATCTACACTAATATAATAAAGAGGTAAAGTTTTTTTTTTTGTTTTTATTATTTTTTGTTTGTAGAAGGTAATCCTTGAAAGCACTGGTCCGATTGCTAAAATGTTTTCACCGACAGAAAGCTGCTTTATTCCTGAGTGAAATAGGCTATATTTTATGTACCTACGCGAGCGAAGCCGTGGGCAAAAGCTATTACCTATGTATATATTGTGATCTTAAATTTAAATTGATTGCATAATGTAAAAACTGGGCAGGTGCAAGTCGGACTCGCGCACTGAGGGTTCCGTGCAAACTACATGCCTGAATGGAGTCTCGAAGATTTTTCCGAATTGATTTTTTTTTTGTGACGTAAATAACAACAAATTTACTGTTTTCAGATTTATTCCTATACCTGTGCTATTATATTGCTTTGTGCCTTTCAGGATTCTGGGTCAACGGGAAGTACCCTATTTTCGATCTTTGAGAGTATCAAAATTTACGTTTTTTTGTGACATAAACGGCCGTATCTGTTTTATTCGCTAACTTAAGTTTGATTTTTTCACAGATTGAAAGGACCGCAGATTTGTGTATATCGTTTAAATTTCAACCCTTTAACTCGAGAAATCAATGGACGTATCTACGTCCAGAGATTTCTCGAGTTAAAGGGTCTTGACAGACAGACAAACGGATGGACGGATGGACGGACGGACAATAAAGTGATCCTATAAGGGTTTCGTTTTTTCCTTTTGAGGTACGGAACCCTAAAAACATCGGTTGAAAGCGATTCACATATTACTTATTATAATCAACAATAATTATGAAAATGCTCTCCTGAACAAATACACCGTTTACCTTATAGTCTAAGATCCGATTAAGAACGACCTTCACCGGTCTGTTTAATGGATAAAACGTATTTTATGATAAATTTAGTGTATTAAATAATATAACGCGGGTGGGTTGCCTGAGAAATTCCTGGCCAGACTATTATTAATTAAAAATTGAAAATTTACTTTTTTTTTTTAGAAAAATGCACAACCGTTATTCATACCAGATTTTTTTGCAGACAACACTATAACATCGTATTCGTAATGAAACAGCGTTTATTTTGATATAGAATTTGTTGTATATCAAAATAAACACACCTGTTTATACATACCTGTTTATACCTGGCAACCCATAGTTATGCCAGGAAACAAATAGGCAACCCAACATTTTTATGTTCTAAAGGCTTCACTCTTTCAGTTAGTATTAAATTTATTCGTTAAACACACCGGTGTATTTTTCAAAAAAAAAAAAATTGTTTGGCCAGGAATTTCTCAGGCAACCCACAGGTTCACATGAGGAACAGAGAAGTTCTGAGAGAGCTGCGTCGTCTAGACGTGAATAAAGCCAGTGGACCAGATGGCATTCCAGCGATTGTTCTAAAGGCTTGTGCGCCCGAGTTGTCTCCTGTATTGACGCGCTTGTATCGCCTCTCATTTAGGACTGGTATAGTGCCCAAGTCCTGGAAGCTTGCCAACGTGCAACCCGTGCCCAAAAAGGGCAGTCGTGCCGATCCTGCCAACTATCGGCCGATTTCGGTAACCTCCATACTCTGCAAGATTATGGAGCGTGTATTGAACTCGCGCCTCATGGCATACCTGGAAGGTAACGATCTCCTCAGTGACCGACAGTACGGGTTTCGCCGCAAGCGGTCTACTGGGGACCTACTGGTTTATGCCACCCACTTGTGGGGCGAGGCCCTCGAGAAGAATGGGGAAGCGATTGCAGTTTCCTTAGACGTCTCGAAGGCCTTCGACAGGGTATGGCACGCTAGCCTATTGAGTAAGCTTCCAGCGTACGGCATTTCCCCTGGTCTGATTAACTGGGTAAAAGACTTCCTGAGTGAACGGTCTCTCCGAGTTGTTGTCGACGGATGCTCATCAGAGCCCATGACGATTAATGCCGGAGTTCCTCAGGGGTCTGTTCTCTCTGCAACTCTCTTCCTGTTGCATATCAACGATCTGCTGGTGCCCGGTATCTATGAGTATGCAGATGATAGCACAGTTGTAGAGAGATACCTGCCCAGTGCTCGGGCTAGTAAGGAGCTAATCCGGTCCGAAAGAGAGGCTATGGTAGAGCGAACGAATATCTCACTTCAGGCAGTCTCCAAGTGGGGTGAAGCCAATCTAGTGGGATTCAACGCCGCCAAAACACAAGCGTGTCTTTTCACTGCCAAAAGGAGCCCGTGCACCTTGGTTCCTACTTTTCGGAATTTATCCCTGGAGTACACCGACCGCCTTCAGCTCTTGGGGGTTGAAATTCCCTCAGACCTTAACTTTGGGCGGTTCATTGAGTCCAAAGCCAAGGTAGCTGCTAGGAAGCTGGGCGTTCTTGCAAAGGTCCGGCGGTACTTCACACCGGGACAGCTTTTAATGTTATACAAAGCACAGGTCCGTTCGTGTGTGGAGTACTGCAGTCACATATGGGCTGGTGCTGCAAAATGCCACCTGGCAGCTTTGGACTCGGTGGAAAGGCGTGCAAAGAGGCTAATTGGTGATCCAGATTTGGTTAAGTCCAACCTTCAAAGCCTTGAGCATAGGCGTAGGGTAGCCAGCCTTTCGGTGTTTTACAGGATGCATTTTGGAGAGTGTGCGCAGGAATTGCATGACTTGATTCCGCCATCGCAATTCTACCATCGGACAACCCGACGTACGGCGAATATTCACCCTTACGTTGTTGAAACCTCTACGGTCCGGACTAAGCGTTTCGCCTCGTCGTTTATACCGCGTACGTCGAAGGACTGGAACAGTCTGCCTGCTGCGGTCTTCCCGTCCGATTATAATTTGGGTGTCTTCAAGGCTAGAGTGAATAGGCTCTTAATAAACTAGTGCGCCTCACCATCAAAGATTGCATCGCTACTTACCATCAGGTGGGATCGCAGTCAAGCACTAGTTTATCTCAATTAAAAAAAAAAAAAAAAAACCCACCCGCGTTATATTATTTAATATACTAAATTTATCATAAAATACGTTTCATCCATTAAAGAAACCGGTGAAGGTCGTTCTTAACCGTATCCTCTACTATTACGTCCGTATGGTTCCATATCGGTACCTACCACGCATATGCGTAGGAGGTACCGATATGCAAAAAAAAATTACACAAAATTATATAAGTACGCAATTATTTAATATGAAAATTGCTATAATGTATTTATATAAATATATTTCTACAAAGTAATGGACAAGGGTTTTCTTAACAACTCTGCTAATCGCCAAGAAAAAAAATTCCACAACTTTGCTTAAATGCATACTGACTGGTGATTGTCCTGATATCGAGAGGAAACGCATTCCATGGAAGGATAGACTGCAAATAGAACTAAAAGGAACCTAATGAGAATTTTAACACTTTAGAAGTAAAAAAGTGTTGGGGGTCCATATTTAATAGTTTCTTAAAATTTTAGAATAAGAAAGAATCGTAGGTAACCCTAACACGAATAACGGACCTTACATTAATTAATTAACATTTTAATTTTTTTAAGTAGGTAACCTATTTCAACGAGCTTCAATACGTATTGGATTAAATACATGAAACTCATAGATACACGTAAAAGACTAGCATCACGGTAATAAATATCGACGTGGGCCCGTTGTCGGCTAATGCCGTACTTGTGGGACTTCAATTAGCCACTATTGACATAGTTCACCGAGTCGCAGCGATACCGCCCTCTCCTCCACACAGGGCTTATGTTCGTGCTCATATTACAGCAGAACTAATTTACAAACATATCAAAATTAAAAAAAAAATCGTACGAGTTACACAGTACTCGTTCTTTCTAAGTGAAAAATAAATTAAGTTCTTAAAGTGATTCTATTGAAGTCAGTGCGTTATGAAGATTCATACAAAAACCTTGTAATACAGTCATTGATGAAACATAAATTAGAGAAGCTAAGATTGTGCGTACTAAGGAAGTCAGCGAAGATGTTCAACTTATACCAGCATATGAAGGCGAATAATGAGGGGAAGGAACAGAAAGAGCCGGAGACGACTGGTCACGACCGGTTCTATCAGGAGCGTCCGAGGAGTAGTTATAGGAAGAAGAAACGCCGCGGTGCTTGCAGGAGGGCGCAGTCTGCCGCTGAACTAAACCCAGAGTCTATCGCTGCTGCCAACAAAAGAAATGCATTCAGGATACGATCAGTTTCCACCGATAGAGAGGAAAGTGAAGGTGAGTCTGCAATACGGACGATTCTAAATTCGGAGTGAATTTAAAGTATACGTATTCGTATTATATGTACCGAAATTTGGTTTAAAATTTTGGATATTATCAGTGACTCGTGCGCTATAATATCTCCTGCATACTTGGATGATTTAGTTAAGCTTGGTCATTGACCAAAAATCGTTCTGGACTTTTTTTATATTTTGTAATCGATAAAATCTGTTCAGATTCATTTAAATATTGCTAGCCATTCTTTCTACTAATCTGTCTTCTTCTTATTTCTTCTCTTCAGCGTACGATGGTCTTTTTATAATAAGCTGCAAATAGTTTATGTATCTTGTTTTCGTTCTCGCTACCGCAAGAGGCTGGGAGGCAAGACGATGGGGAAGGATCATCGTTCGCTTGTAGTTCAAGTATTGCTTTTATTTTCTTCTTAGATTAAGTCAACATTATCCTCACCGTCATCCTTCTACCCTTATCCGAGTTCATCCATCACAGTATCGTCGTTCTCATTACATCTCTATCTACCTTCATTTATGATGTCAAAGCCCACCATTTCTGACTGCGAATATTTAGAATAGAATCAAGGTCGGAAGTGGGATGGCGCCAAGGCGACTTTTCGCATCGATTCTGTAGCGTGTTTTGTGACCGTTGCCTCCATATAAACACACGACTGTATTGATGATGTATCGCTACTTATACTTTACTATACTATGGTAATTATTTCGAACAATCCGCAGCCCTAGCAGGCACTGGCTCTAAACTAGCTTTCCCCTGACTGGCCATCAATATGCCTATCTGAAACTCACAGTACTCAGTTTGCCCTTTACGATGGCTATGGTAACTCTTTCGAACAATCCGCATCCCTAGCAAGCACTGGCTCTAAACTGGCCTTCTCCTGACTGGCCATCATTATGTCTGACTGGAAATCAATATGCTGCATCGCTACTAACACGACTACAATGATAACAGCGTCAGTAACTGCAGCAAAGCGCATGACTATATCGACGCTGCAACGATGCAGTCCCGCGTTAGGAACTATTCACAATCATGATTACGTGAGCAAAGGTAATCTGCTTTACATGCATCTTGATAGCCACTCACGATCAAGCTTACCGGGCGCTGGTGCTTCCAGTGCGCTGCAAACTTAACGGAAAATTGGATCGTGTACGGTATCCGTAAAAGACCTGCGACAGCATAGCGATTGAATCGCGATATATAGCTACAAAATCACTGCAAAAAGTTACCGCAGGTGACCTCCCTAACGTGTTTTCACTTGCTTACTTTCACGCGATTTACAGCCCTGAATTTAAATTAAGAATGTAAAGTTGAAAACTTGTCGAAACTCTGCTTTAGTTCGACAAGTGTTCATGCTAAAGCAGAGTTTTACAAGTTCTGGGGCCTTACCATGATGTGTTAAAATATCAGGCGTAAGTATGAGAAAGAGGGACGGGGCTATACACCCTAAACAGCTCCACGCCTTCGGTTCCAGTTTAGGTTGTCAAAAGGATCGTGTTAAGAACTCGTGGTAGGGCCTCAGACCGTTTAATTCTCTGTTCTGAAATCGAGTCTTAGTAAATATTATTTTACTTTTTATTTATTTTATTATTTTCGAAAAACTTACAGCTAAGATACAGATAGTTGAAAAATATTGAAAGAAGGCCAATTACAAGTCTTCACAGATAATATGTTTTTTATTTACAATTTTTTGCACAGCAAAAATATTTACGCTTTGATAGTTTTGATAATTTTCTTGCATAGGACTTTCGAGGACACTTTTAAATATTACTAGGACATTGGAGGACATATGTACCTATGTATAAAAATTTTATAAAATATTTTAGAAGAGAACTCTGAGCGTGCCCCGCTGGTAGCACAGAAGATAGACTCCCTGGCTAAGCTGCTGTTCAACAAGTCGCTCATCGGCACCGGTTCGGGGAAGTCTTCGCCTTTGGAACCTCCTGCGTCACCCAGGTGATCTTATCTTTATTGTTCATCAAAAATATCATCTTTATTACCTATAGCAGTTCACTGCAGAAAATATGCATCTTCAATCACACGCCTCTTCACTCAATCCTCGGTTAAATCTATCATGGGTAAAATTTTAATTTATACTAAACAGGACGTATCTTCTTACCTAGGCAAAGGATAGGCCAGAAGTAGCTAAGGACAGAGGAGAGAGGACGAATGGAAGGGAGGCCTTTGCTCTGCAGTGGGACACTCAGCCTCATAATAAAAAAGGAAGCATCATTATTTGTTTGTTTGTAAGAGTTAATTAAGAAAGTTCTAATCCGAATACAATACTCTTTTTCTGACGGAAAACGACACTATTGCTTTAGATAGGGATGCTGATAAGCAATAGTGTGTCAAGCCACACTGACTTAATTTTGAGAAAAAAGCGTCTGAAGATTTCACCAGGTACCTATTTAAATTGTTTGAAAAAATCGGTCTGGTTGTTTTTTCTATTTTTTTTAATCGGATGAATAAGGGGTTGTATCATTATAAAGAAAAAACCTGGTAAATTGTCTTATATTAATGGATTTTTGCATTTGCCTACTGCTGTCAGCATTGCTGCATTGCAGCATGCGTGGGCTGTGGGGTAGTTTGAAAGAGTTACCACGGTCCTGAAACACAAAGTGCACCTGAAGAAACCAGATGGGTTTTAGTCAGTAAAAGTCCAACTCTTCCTCCCGCTTCACCCAGAACGTGAGGAGGCATTTATGTATTCCCTCAAAAAAATAAAATCCATCCTGCATCCTGTATAACAACTTGCAGCTTTCAGGATCTATACGAGGCCAGCAATAGAGCTGTACAGGTTGCCAAATACTGGTCAGAAAAAGTATAGTTTGAAAGCATCGACACGAAAAGAAGAAGAATAAAAAAGTCTATGGCAATAGTGCACCCTCATAGACGAAGTCATGAGCAGAAAATCACAAGACTGTTACTATATTCTGATTTTTATTTAACTGGTCTAAACTGACAGCAGTGGACAATGCTCAGCTGTCAATGAACAAAGCCCCGCTGTCAAAACAGCATTGTTATAATAGCTGCCACTCTAGTCCATCTAACTAATAATTATAGTGTAGTTAGGTTCTTACCTCATATCTTAGGTCATATTAAACCAATGTCTAAACATTGGTTTAATATGATACCTATAATATCTACGATTTTTTTCACTATAGAGCTGGCGACCGTTCGATGGAGAGTTCAGCTGCGCTGGCCATTTGCACGGAATACCTGGCACAGTCACCAAGGTACGGAGCTGTATTTCATAAACTATGTCACGCAAATAAATTAAAAAGCTGCAAGTACTCAATGCCGAGTTCATTATGACTCGGAAACTGGCCACTCGAAATAAGCGACATAACGTACCCTTTCCCTACTTCTTGACTGTTGCATATCACCACTGACCACCTCGCTCATATTTGATATACATCTTCGCCATATTTACGGCTGGACAGATTTGAATGAAAATTAGCACACGGGGTAACCATCTTCTGGAATAAGACATAAGACTTTGTCCCGGGAGTATTCCTTGAGATAACTTTCCACTTTTACGCTGGAAAAACGGCTAGTAAAGTAAATTTTCTTTATAATGATTTAGTAATAATCAGCTATAAATATTCTAAAGCAATTGTCCCAAAGAATTCGTATGGACCAGACCATCTTGATACTTTCTGATATACTAAAACCATTACAGATACGATTTGCTGTCGGCTCTGGGTTCCATCGGCTGCCGACTCAACAAACACTGGTTTGCCATACACGATAACTCTATCAAGACCGATAGACTACTAACACTGGTATGTTGAATTACTCTATATCCTTTTTTGGATAAGCTCACAAAGTCTATACACAACACAGTGATGGAAATTTGATGATAAAACTGGAAGGTAGGCACAGCAAGCAATTGGAGCAATTTATTATATTAAGTGTGTACAAACCCCCTTCTGGATTGTATAACTGCTTTGAAAAAGTAATGGATGAAGTGTTCCACAAGATTTATAATTCAAATAAGTACATAATTGCTTGTGGTGATTTTAATGTTAATTTATTAGAAAACTCAGGTTTATGTAGTAAAATTTTAATTCTATTTCGGTCATACAATCTTGTTAATTTATTTTTCGAGCCCACAAGAATAACTCCTACCAGTGCTACATGTATAGATAATATATATACAGATGTTGTACCAAGTCACAAAGAAATTATAAATTTATTGGATTCTGATCATTGTGGGCAATTAATTACTTTTCAAAACAAAAACACAATAGTGACTAAAAAAAATATCACTGTTAACCCTAAAACGGCAAGTCGTTTAGAAACTTTTAAAACTAAACTCACTAATAATTTACCAGACTTGTCTACATTTGATGATGTCAATCACCAGTATGAGGGTTTCTTTAACATGTACTGTAATCAATTTAATTCTACATTAATACCTAAGAATATTTCAGTTAATAGTAATGTGTCGTTCAGTGAATGGGCTACTACGTGTTCATAAAAGTAGAACTCGGCTTTACGAATTGTATGATGAAAGAATTCTCGTTAACACTGCTGAATTTAGTTTATATGTGCGGAATTATTCAAAATTGTTTAAAAAAGTTTGCTCTGAAGCAAAATCGCGTTGTTTGAGTTCCAAGATTAAAAACAGTAATAATATAATTAAAACGACTTGGAACATTATAAATAGTGAAACTGGTAGGTCTATAAGACCATGTAGTGACTTTAACCTGGTAATTGACGACAATGTGATTACATCGGACTCACAGGTAGCCGCAGCTTTTGAAAACTTCTTCTCAGAGATCCCCATATCAACAACAAAATCTCTGAATTCATCACCCGCTGCAGCAGTCTCTGCTTAAAAAAAATGTTAAAGTTTGTGATTCTGATTTTAATTTCGAATATGTAACTTATGTAGATATTATTAAGACCTTCAACTCTTTAAATGTAAAAAAGACTGCAGATTTATGGGGTAATTCTGTGGACGTTGTTAAGTCCACATCCACACCACACATCCACATTGTAGCTCCTTCTTTAGCTTTTATTTTTAATAATTGTATCGATCGCGGTGAGTTTCCTGACCTAATGAAAAATAGTAAAATAATACCATTGTTCAAAACCGGTAGTACTTCGGACCCCACAAATTACAGACCTATTTCAATACTACCGACCTTTAGTAAAATATTTGAAAAGCTCATTCTACAGCAATTACAGAGATTTTTTTATAGATATAAATTGTTGCATACCAAACAATTCGGTTTTACAAGGGGTCGTTCGACAACCGATGCTGGTGTTGAACTTTTAGGACATATTTATAATGCATGGGAAGATAAATGCGATACCTTGGGCATTTTTTGTGATTTGTCCTAGGCCTTCGATTGCGTTCCCCATGAAACATTAATCAGGAAACTACACCATTACGGGATCCGGAACTCCTCCCCTGGATCTTCTTACATCATATCTGAGTGAAAGGATTCAGAGAGTTGACGTAAACGGAAAAAGATCTCCCGGATCTATTGTAAAAATGGGTGTCCCCCAGGGCTCAATTCTTGGCCCATTTTTGTTTCTAATTTACATAAACAACTTACCTTACCTCATAGAAGACAATCATAATATAGTGTTGTTTGCAGGCGACACTTCACTTTTGTTTAAACTTAAACGTCAGCAGCAGGTTACTGACGATATAAATATAGCTCTTTCAAAAATAGTACACTGATTTAATGTAAATAACCTGCTTCTTAATGAAAAAAAAACCAAATGTATTAAGTTTACCATGCCTCATGTTAGGCAAGTAGAAACCAGTGTGCTAATAAAAGGTAAAGAGTTGAGTCCTGAAGATACTACAGTGTTCTTGGGCATTACTCTAGACGCTAAGTTTCAGTGGGGCCCACATATAGACAAATTTTCGAAAAAACTTAGTGCAGCAGCATATGCTGTAAGACAAATTCGAAATTTAACTGATTTAGAGACAGCCCGTTTAGTTTACTTTAGCTATTTTCATAGTGTCATGTCGTACGGTATTCTATTATGGGGAAATGCCGCTGATATACAGACAATTTTCGTTTTACAGAAAAGGGCTATTCGTTCAATTTATAAATTAAGTCCCAGATACTCCCTCAGAGATAAATTTAAAGAAATTAATGTAATGACTGTGCCTTCACAGTATATTTACGAAAATATTTTGTATGCCCATAAAAATATAGACATGTTTAAAAAATACAGTGATATTCATAATTTTAATACAAGAAACAAACATAAATTTGTAGTTCCTGCAACCAGACTCAAAAAAATAGGGGGCTCATTTAGATGCCAATGTATACACTTCTATAATAAACTTCCTAGTCATATTGGTATTGTTCGTCAAGTCGTAGAGCTCCTTAGTAGTCCTAAGTTGAGCTTTTCGAATACTGACAAATGCTTACATTGATTGGACAAGTCCACTCAAATCTGTATGGTTCTTTCTTCAAAAGACCATCTCAGACAAATCTGCGTGGTTCTCATGTGATTTGACCATTACATATTTACTGTATGGACTTTAAAAGAGACTTTGACCCCTGAGTTTGTTTCGGTGTTTCTTCTCAGGGGAGGATAGGAAACACCGGCCTCATCTAGCATAAACTGACGAAAAAAAATTGACGTGTAAAAGTGTTTTTTAAACCTATTTACAAAATAAATATCATTTATCATAAATAAAGTATCTCAGCCGTATTTCGGCTTACTGGAATTGCAAGAGATGCACTCTGGGTATAAATGGTTTTAATAGTTATTTTCTATGAGCTGCGAGATTATTCGATAAAATTACCGCGGCCCAGGAACACAGGTAGGTTTTAGTAGTAAAATACATACACGCAAACATACTGATCACATTATAATATTATTTATCTCTAAGTTAATAATGGAGATAAAATAATAATATTTAAAAATCTGTTCCAATCAAAACCCAATTAACAATATTTACATAATTGAATCTTGACTTTTCAGATACCATTAACTTCCAAATGCCCCATCGAGCAAGGTGAACGGTCAAAGACTCTGATCATGGAGCTGTTCCGGGCACTCCACCATCCATACATTTATCCCGTCTTAGACCTAGAGTTATGCAATGGTCATGCTCTCACCGTTTTACCGTTTAACGCTAGAGGGAGTTTAAAGGATTTAATTTATAAGGTAAATAATAAAACAAGATTTTCTCGTAAATTAGTATCCCTTCGAACAAGACGATATATATAATTAGTCATATTTGTCACAGATTGCTTCAATATAGCCTTTTTTATACAATTATGGACGGTTAATAGACAATAAAGTTATGTATAATATTAACAAATTACAGAGTACATGGAATGAGGAGTACGCTCGTAAGTACGGATCGACAGGCACAGGACTCCCAGCGTGGCAAGTCGCACGGTTTGGTCGTCAAATGTTAGAAGGACTGCTTTTTCTGAAGGAAAAAGGGTTTCCGCCTTTCCGTCACCTGCATTCAGGCAATGTGGTCGTGCAGAATGGAGTCGCGCGGTGGGTACATATTGGCCCAGTTGGGCGCCAATAGTCATTAATGGCGCCCAGTTGGGATTTATTATTTTATTGTCTTAAATAGGTTAGTTGAAGTAAAAATTACACACAAGGGAGCTAAAAACTATTAACTTCTCACATTACTTCAGTATAGTATAGCTTATGATTGGTTAACCAATTCTGACAAAAAATCTCATAACATTGAGGTGTAAACCAATATAGTCGACTACATATTTTATTTTAAAGTGCTGCCGCACTAATGTTATCGCAGGATATGCGGTTTGGAAAATACACTGATCGGCGCCCAGCCGAGGTGCCCAATAGCTCTGGCCGCTCAGCTGGAACACGTAGAGGCGTTGTCTCTGGGACAACTGATGTTCGAGATGTGTGCCGGCACCGAAATTGACCTGTCGTTATTGCCAGATTTACTGTCAAATTATCCTAATGTGAGTAAATCTTCTGTTTAAATTAGTTGTGTTATTTGGTTTTTATTCATCAATTTAAATATGGCTAATAATCGCTGCGATTAGTGAACGTTTTCTTAACAAATCTTTCAATACCTTGGAAAGCACGTCTGATCGGACTATGATATAATGATAAGGAAAGGGAGAGGAAATTTTGCACCTTTGTATAGTGTACACATTTGTGCACTATATTTTTTGTCGTATTTGTTTAGTTTCTGTCATGACTGATTCTCTTACTTGAATTACATACTTACCATTAGGTGGGATCGCAGTCAAGCACTAGTTTATATCAGGCGACGACACGATGTGGCTTTCTAGCTATTACAGTGAACCTGTCTCTCAAAATCTGACTAATTTCTCACCATAACCGATATTAGATCTTTAGATTGAGTTATTTATTATTTGGGTAATCGTAGGTGGTGGAGATCATTGAGCAGATTTTTGGTCCTCGTACTCCCACCCTGCACGAGCTGTTACTGTGCGAGCTTTTCAGGAAGATTGACCTTCGCGAGATGAAAGGATCTTGTCTACCGGTAATCATTTATTTGTTTAAGATATTCTATGTTTACTTGTACCTTTGAGCCCAAATTATCTTTAAAATTAACTATCGACTCGAAAAGTAGATTCTATCACTTAGGCCTACTTTGAATGAACGTGTAGCTTCGTAGACGACAGACGTGTACCTATTTGTTATTGTACGCTTGGTGTACACCTGCTCACAGCTTACATACAAAATTATGAAATTCTTTCGACGAAGCAGCAACGTCGTGCGGTCGTGTCGTTGAAGCTACGCATCCGTGGACAGTAGCCTTAAATTAAGATCTATGTGACAGTAAGATAGGTTCATCCCTCGTGTTTCAATATTTTTTCTCTGATTTTGTCAGAACTTCAGTCAGCGTCTATCGCGCTCATGCCTGTCGCTGCTGGGCGAGGTGGCGCGGCGCACGCCCGGCTCGCCGCGCCCGCGCACGCCGCCGCGCCGCTCCGTACCCGCCTCGCCAGCCACGCCCACGCACCGAAGGTAACGTACAGTCACAAAAAAGATAGGTACAGAAGTCAATCTTATGTATGTACTTCACTTTTTATGCCTACGGTAGGCGACCGCACACACGTCAGCGCTTTGCGCCTAACTGTATGAGCGCACAGCACTTCACAAGACCCTGTCCTTGCGACAGGGCGAAACGACACGACGCACGCCGGAGCTATTATAGCCGCGTCCGCCTATCAAAGATAAACTTTATGCCCTAACGGTAAATTCAGATCGAGACGTGCTGCTTTCACGGTGCACCGTAAAGCCTCAGAGCGTATGCGATACAATTGCAGGGTACCCCAATAAGGACAAGTTAGGTTAGTTTTTTTTCAAATGTGTAGGTACTTTTTTTGTAGTAATATAGTTGGAAATGATGTGGCGCCTCGTTGCGTCGCGGCGTGAAACAAACCTTAAGGGTCAACGCACATTAGACGCAAAGTCGAAGCGAAAATCTGAATGCAATCATAGACTTAAGATTGCATTCGGTCGAATATGTGCCGTTGCACGAGTCTTGTTTTTTCGATAGAAATATCTACATGACCATATATGGAGATGTATATTTTTAATATTTTCGCTTCGACTCTACGCCAATATTCCACCCTAACAGAAGTTCCCTACTATCTTACCAAAATTCAAACCTTGTGTAACTGTTTGCCTCAAAATCTATTGCCGCACAACTCTCTTTCAGGCGACTTCGCAACTAATTTGTTCACATCAAGCCTCAGATACATTGCGGGACAAAATGTCCACCAGCATGACGCGCAACGCTCAATCTACGTGCCGCTGCAACGTTGCCCAGTGTCCCGTAACTTGCTCCCCAACATTTTAGGTCGCATTTATGTGACGCGGGATATGTTGGACAGTTTGACAGCGTTGCGCGTAATGTTGAGGGACCAGGGCCCGATTTAAGGGGGGCGAGCCGGGCATTTGCCCAGAGCGACAAAAACTGAGGGGCGCCAAAATTGTCTTATTCCTATCTTCCAACCTAGCTATCCACACCCAAGTTGTCAGGTTGAGAATTATATGTGTCACCTTCCAACCTATTTCAGGTTAGATAGTGGAAATATTTAATACTTAAGACTCATGGCTTATATGGTTTTGTGTATGTAAAGGGCGAAGAAAATTATCTTTACCCGGAGCGGCTAAATAGATAGATCGGGCCCTGTGAGGGACATTTTGTCCCACAAACCTATACAGTTATTCAATAGGACATTTGTTTCAGGAGGCATTTCCCAACAGACCAAGACTTTACTGAAGAATGGCAGTGGTGACTCGTTTAGAAGAACTGATTTAAATGAATAAATCGCTTACCAATGTACAATTTGTATCAATTTGATTTTATCCGCTAAACTACCCTGCGTACTGAAATTAGAGAAACTGTTGCACTGCTAAGATGACGTTAAGTTTATTAGTACAAAGCTATATGCCTACTACAGATACTAGAAAGCAGGGACGTTATGGATATCCGACTGTCTAGTGAGAGTTAGTTTACACGTCAACGAGATCGACAAGTTGACGTTCGACGCTCCGATTGGCTCACTCCGAGCTCTTAACCAATCAGAGAGCCAAACGCCGCTACCGTGAAAACAACTCGGGTACGGTTACGCATATGAAATTATTTCAAATAACCCATTTCGGATAGTTTGTTACGAATATAAGAATTTAAAAATTATTAAAATAAAATACAAATAGTAAGAGTTGACATTTATTTCCAGTCTAGATTATCACTTGTTTTTATAATCGAGAAACTATAAGAAACTTTTTTCTTTCGCCGTAATGTTGTGTATTTTTAGCAATTAAATTACTTAATATTAGGGAGATTAACTGATATTTCGTACTTTTAACAATTGCCTTATGTTTTTATTTCTTTTTTTTTTTTGGAATCTGTAAAAACTATTTTTGAATAAAGTATACAACGCAGGGCTCCATTCCAAATGTCTTGCAATTCTTTCAAATACCAAAAACGCCACGCCACAATATCGTACCTCTCCAATGAAAACTTCCTTTTAGACCTGCTTTTTTTTGATAAAATCCCATTCCCCTCATAATTCTCCAAAAATTTTTGCAACTACCGTACCGTTAAAATCGATTTCGTTTCGCATTTCTGGCAACAATTTTGCTAGATTAGGCAACTCTTTTCTTTTTTTTCTGTAGACAGAAAGGGGAGCCAACATTACGGCGAAGGAACTTCATAAGTGAAACACACTGTTGAAAGAACCTTATGACACGTGACCAAAATCGAAACTAGAGCCAGCGCAAGATAAGTTAGCGTGTGGCCGAAATTGGAAACTAATCGTTTGACGTTTATGTCATGTGTCACGAGAATGTGTTATGTTCTGTGTTTTTTTATCTTTTGTAAAATAAATAGTCGTCATTATTATACCAAAAGTAATTAAAAGTGCTAGCAGGGATATTATCTGGAAAGTCAAACGTGTTTGTGAAGAGAAATGAGAAAAATTGGGCCTACGGTACCATTTTCCAAAATTAGACCTATTTGTCAAATATTTTTTCGGGTGACCATCACAATAAAATTTCCCTAAATATGCGTACCCGAGCGGTGCCTAGCAAGTCAAAAAAGTTTGTTGAAAATGGACTGCTACTATGTGCTTAAATCCTTATCAAGTGACTATCATGACGACAAGAATTCTGCAAACTTCATCCATGAAAGAATAAATAATGCCAAATCTAAAACAGAATTGTATAGTAGTAATGGATAATGCATCATACCACTGCACATAAATAAACAAAGCCCCTACAAGAGACAATACAAAAGCGCAAGCGTTACTGTAATGCCAGAAGAATGACAATGTATCTCTACAAAAATTTTTTTTTTAGTCTGATAAGTTAATGGATCTCAAAATGGACAAATTAACAATGGACTTATCCGGCTCTTCTGATAAAGACTAGCGTGGAATTCTGGTGCTAAAAGTGCCAATAAGATAAGATTTACAAAGTTCTCACGATTTTTTTTAAATAATAAAGGTAAAAATTAAATAAATAAATTCTTTAAATTACACTGTTTTATGAAAGAGCTTTTTAATCAAATTAAGGAAAATAGATTTGTTAGGCTGACAACATTAAGCACGCCCCCAGCTACGCGCCAAGTTATCTTGCTCGCGCTCTAATACCGCCATCTTATTTCACGTCGTTTAAACGCCAAAAGATCATTGAACCACTAGAGTCGTTTAGGATTGGACCAAGCAGTGCTGCCATAAAATTTGTCTATTTTCTTTTTTAATTTTGTGGCATGGCTTTTTGGCCTTTGTGCCATGTCTATTTTCTTTTCAAATCAAGGATGAAGATAATTAAAGACGCTTTGTTTTTCACGTATATAATTTTATATTTCAATATAGTCATTTCAGCATTACAAAATTAAAAATTGCTAAAAACTTTTTTGAAAAATACTTGTATAAGATATCATAAGACTTTAAATTATAAACACAAATTAATATATTTTACAAATGTTTTTATATAGTTTTGTTATTATATTGTATTATTTTATATTAAGATAAGTACAATATAATAAGTACTTCAATATTTGAGTTGCTGCCGAGCAATTGGAGAAGAATTTACTAGACTTGACATTCGAGACATGTCCGGCGAGGTACAGAGAACATGCTGTGACCATTTAGTAAACTCTTCGCCAAACCGTTTATGTGACTGACATTAAAACTCAATGGACTTAAGGCGAACTATACTTAAGTGCCAACTAATATAACAGAGTGATCTAAGGTCTCCAATATGGTGACTTAACATAGTGTAGTGCAAAAATGATAGTGGCACAAACCAAACTGATCAGGTGAATAAACTGGAACTGGAGTGCTAACGAAAACTGGCAAATATCATAAGAACTTGTTACAATACACAATAAACGTGCTTATAGCCTGTCTAAAAAGTCAAACGACTTGAGTATGTAATTATTATCGTAAAATTAAATCAGATGTAGTCAACACTGATTCAACAATCAAGGTTGATTAAGAGATCTGGATCATTGTTTACGAATAGAAGAACTTTAGAAAAAGTATTGAATATAAGTATTTTTAAATGAATTAATATTATTAGGGGTTTTTTAACAACATAAAATGCAATAGATTTTCATTTTCGTCGATTTTCGTATAGGTATATCAATTTCAGTTCTTTATTACAAAAGTAGAATACAAAAGGTATAATAGTGAAAAAAAAATTCCAAGTCGTTTGCTTTTTTAGATAGACCTTGCCGTTCTAATATTCCCGAATGACATAGGCACGGTAAAAAATTATACAAAATAAACCATAGACAAGGTAGAAAACGATAACGGCAAAACCTGCTAATTGTTTGATTTTTCAGTTGCGGACACAAACATTACTTTAATGAAAAAAAACTACATAGGTATTATAATCCTGTTCATACGGCGATCATCAAAACGATATTTTTCTATATGAATTTAGGATCATAGAGCTATTTATACTGACTATTTTTAACCGTATCAACAGTGGCATGCTAAGGACTCCTAATCTCAATATTAAAGCGTTAAATGCAGACATAGCTAAAATTAATAGACAATAAATAAATAATTTAAGCAACAGGAAATAAATATATCTACGTGCTGTTTACACATCATTGCTTCAATAACCCTTGTCTATGATGAGACTATAGTCTGTCTAGAAAGTTAAACGACTCGGGTAATTATTAGGGTAAAATGAATCTGATGTAGTCAACACTGATTCAATAATCAAAGTTGATTAAGAGATCTTGATCATTGTTTACATATAGAACCTTATAAAAAGTATCGAATATAAGTATTTTTTAAATTATTTAGGGAACTTTTTAACAATAAAATATGCAAAAGATTGCCGTTTAGAATATACCTATTACAGTCTCTTTAATGAAATTCATATTACAAAAGTAGAATGCATTTGCAAAGATATAATAGTGTCATAAGTAAGTATAAAAAAATAACATAAATCTGGAATCGTAAGAGAAATCTGATTCCAAATATTCTATTCGGCTTAATGATTAATCATGACAATCAAGATCTGTTGTAGAACTATCATCATCTCAAGAAACAAGTGAATGACAACTAATAAATTCATGTTGCCAACAACAGATTTTGTACTTCGTTCAAAACTTCCCGAGTCGTTTGACTTTTTAAACTGACTATAAGCACGTTACTTCACTCAACGCTCAAAATTGTAGAACCCCATGAACGAAGACAAACAACACGAAACATTTTCCTTTTACACTTTTCTATTTTTACTTTTTACGAATGGCGTTTTGTTCAATTTTTATTTTTGTGTCTCGCTTGCCCTTTTACCTGATTCGCCCGATATTTAATATGACTTTGGAGCCTAAAATTTAAATTTGACCAGTCGCTCTGAAATACAGTTTGTTCAGCTGTTCAAGGAATATAAATATAAGGATGGTCAGGGGCCCGATTTTAGCGTAGGTTGGTAACATGCCAGTCCACAGTGTGAGGACACCTTCGTGCTTGATGATATGAGACAGGATTTGGAATTGGCCTAGGCCCTTTTCGGAATTTTGTACTCTGGAACAAGCAGATTTTGTTAATAGGATACCTAATCACTTTTATGTGAAGGTGTGTCCAGACCTGGCAACAATTGCGTTAGTGACTCCACGATTTTCGTAAAGGTATGTGACCAGACCCGGCGACGAGCGCGCCGCTCGCGAGCAGCTTGACAAAGGCGCGCGCGACCGGGGCGCGCTTGCGACGCAGGGGCTTCCTACGAACATCAAATGCACACGCGCTGTTTGCACGATGCACCAGGTCACCTTGCATTCGCCGTAAAATCATGAAGTCATTACCGCAATGTTAGAATACAAGTACCTTTACCCAACATGTGCCCGTCCCTGGACATGGCGTAAGAAATATGGAGGAAATGGAAAGTCTTTGCTAAAAAAAAATTCGCATCTACCTAGGTTCTGAAGAGAGACTTAAAGAATACCTACGAGTAGGACTCGAAACGTCATCCTCGGGCGAGCCGTAGCGAAACCCTAACCACTGCTCTTCCACGTCGTACTTTTAACCGCTCTGAGCTAACCAGACTTTTGAGTTTGGCGAAAAACGATGTACCTTGTCTTGACGATGTCCATAGGTAGTGACGCTACCGTAGTGATGAACCCGGCGATCATGGCGGCTAGAGAATGCAGTGGCAAGCCATCCCCGAGGTAAGGTAGTAACATTTCTCGAGCCTAGAAATTAACATTAGATTTAAAATTAACACTAGATGTAAAGCGTTTCGTCACTGGTACATGGTGGATATCCCACCCATTCGTACAAAAGGTTTTGAGAACATATTCATTGTGCATATAGCTAAGAAGTATAATTTCCAGTCGGAGTCTATTTCCTGATTCAACCTAGGGGTCTTTAAGTCCAGAGTTAGTTTGAGTGAAAAAGCGTGCTCCATCGCCAACCACCTCATCGCTTACCATTAGGTGAGATTACATAATATAATATAATATTCCACAACTATCACACAACGCCGTCTAGTCCCAAGCTAAGCAGAGCTTGTGTTATGGGTACTAGATAACTGATAAACATACTTATATATTTCTAAATACATACATATTATAGATAAATTACACCCAGACACAGAACAAATGATTATGCTCATCACATAAACATTTGTCCTGGGTGGGAATCGAACCCACGACCTCCGGCATAGCAGTCAGGGTCACTAACCACTAGACCAACAGGCCTGTCAAATGTGGCTAAACGCAAGACTAATTTAATAAAACCGTTTAAAATAAGTCGTGTGTTCACTTGAGATAGACCGTACAATATGTCTAGCGGTCTGAACCTCTTTCGGTTCAAAGATTTGTTTTACTTCCAACAAAAACGGCTATTAAAGAATATATACTCAAAACTCCCACACATCTCACAGTACTCCAAACATACTCGTACTGACATGATCGTCTTCCACGAACACATCACAGTCAAGTTCCGTATCCAAAAGAGTGTTGAGCGCAAAAAGAGTGCGATCGACAGGAGACTAGACTCGCACAATAGTGTTACTCGCAGACACGTGATGATGATTATAAAGACTAACCTGTGAGTAGGAGCCCAGTTGGGCGCCATTCACGACCATAGCTCTTGTGACCGTGGCGCCTGCGCCTCTCCACAACGTCGTCAAACCTTCTTCACGCGTTATCCTGGAAGTTAACCAAACATCTGTAGATGGGCTCACATAGAATAGCATAAAATAATCAGTCTTCTAATATTTTCACTGCTGGGACTCAAGCCTCTTCTCCAGAAGAGGGAATGGACCGTAATCTACCACGCGGGCCCAGTGTGGGTTGGTGGATGTTACATAATGTCTTCGAATTTCTGGTTCAAAGACATGACGTTTTCCTCACAATGTTTTCCTTCGCCGTTTTGAGAGCGTGTACAGTGGTGATAAAATAATTTATAGGTCGCGGGTTCAACCCGCGACTTACAAAGTCGTAGTCAAGCCATTGGAGCACCACGGCTCAGATGGGCTCACAACCGACTCACAATTTGATCACAAGTTTACCTTTATGTACCTGTGGCACTAACGACTAGCGGGGGTCTTGGTAATAGTTTCTTTTTATGAGTGGTCGCTCGCAGTTTAACCTATTAGGATGTCGTCTATTTTACCGAACTTACCTGTGACTGCCTTAATAATCAGAAGCATGCAGCCAGGACTTATAAAAACCTTAAACTAAATTAAAAACGAAGCAAGTATGCGCTGAGGGCACCCGCTGAGCTGTACGGACCTCGGTTAAGAGTGTTAAGACCGTCGCTTAGGAATTATTCTTGTATCGTATTGAGTGCGTTTACACCAATAGCAAATATAGTGCATAGTGCTGAGTAGTGTTAAGTAGATGCACGATACGGTACCGCGTCGTCCCGAGACCCTTTAGTTCAGGCGCTGCCAAAAAGTTCCACGATCAATCTTCAACCAAAGGGTTTTACGGTGTTGCCTTGTCGTGCATTTACGCGACGTGGCATGATAATATATTTCTGCACGGCGACGGGCGCTACATGCTGCAGTCAAGCGCCACACCGCAGTAATTTCGCCAATCCTTTACTCTTTGGAGAAGACAGGCATGAAGTCATGTCGTACAGCCTATGATCTAAAAACTAAAATGCCAACCTCCCTAGAGCGTTAAACACATTTTTGTAGTTCCTCCGTTTCTCCTTCGGCAACCTCCCATCTGCAGTCATGCGAATGAGAGCCACCTCGGCCGGAGTTCCGATCCAAGCGCCAAAGGCTCCAGCGCCCATACCCAACACAATCTTCTTTGGAAACGAGGGCGGCCCGTATTTACTATAAAAGAAAATAAATAATGGGATAATACTAGATACGCATGTAAATGTTAATGATCAACAATTTCTAGAAATTAACCCCTCCAGCGAGTTAGCGGATCAGGAAAATAGCTCTTTATCCTCAAACGCCTTAAGTGTCAAGGTATTTTGAACCTACTGCTTATGAAGCCTACGGTATTTGCCTGACATTTCGAGTATATTCTCTTAGTATCATGAGATATTTAAGAAGTTAAAGAGTAGTTGAACCCCACACTATAATTAGGTACTCCTGTATCGTAGGTGCACTCGCAAATATGTAAACTCACATACACAAGACCGGTACTACCGGTAGGCCATAAAATATTTGTTCGTAGCATCTACCGCTCAAACACAGCGCCAACCATGTCGACAATTACGCAACTGTTTGCTGATTTAGACTAAGCCTAAAAATCATAAGAATAACACAGACTTCAGCAGGGAATTCCACTCCTTAGCTGTCCACACAACGAATGTGTTCCCAAACTATTTTGTGCGTATGCTTGTGGAGTAAGGAGGTTTTCCACCGCTACCAGGACCATTTCAGAAGTAAGGTCATCCGTATCAGCTACCGATCGGACTATAGAACCAAGGTTACTGGAGCAGAAAGTAAATTGACAATAATTAGAAATACTCGCTCGATGAGCAGAATATGTTTTTGAAGAACAGTAACTTACGCTTTGTACATATCGAACAATGCGTTGAAAGCTCCAAGCCTGCCAGTACCGTAGGTAGCCTGTCGGAACAGAGCTGCAGTTAGACCCCTGTAGAAGCCCTTGACGCCTTCTTTCTGCACGATTGATTTAGCTACGGTCATCATCGTCATATCTTTGGCCTCTTTACCCAAGAGCTGCATTCGGGTCTTCAACAAATCTGCCGGCTGGACTACACTGATTCCCATCATCCTGTTAACACTAGAACTGTTAGCGTCATATCCACAGAGAGAGAGACAGAAACATCCCCCATATCTGCTTTTTTATCTAATGATCGTCTGATTTTAACACCGGAATATAACTTATTTGTTGGGAGATGGATAGATGTGTGTCGTGAAAGTCTTGGATTTTGTAAGAAAAGGATGAAAGAACTTCGTTTTGAATGATTTATAGATACGTCTTTATTTATTTATTTAACCTTTTTGTGTATTACACAAATATAATAAAATAAAAGTAGAAAGAAATAGAAAAATAGGTACAAAGGTGACGCTTATTAAATTTCTACAGCAGACTCTTTCCAGCTTACGCGAAAGGAGTCATATAGAGGAGTATATTTTTTTTATTTGTAAATTCTATGTTATTATTTTTATTTCTTCAATGTGTATGGGTATGTAAATACTGTATGGACGTCCATCGACGTTCATACCTGCAGGATGACACAAGAACATTTCTCAGCATCAGAAATTGAATCGGACTTGGGCTTATATAATCAGGAGTTCACTTAATTCAATAAACCCCAAACGAACGCCGGCGTTCGCTCTGTTATTGTCTTTTTATTTCGTCTCTAGTTACGGTATTCGAAACACAGAGCATGTGGCGGCAAGAGATCACGGGGCTACGGCAGACGCTGACGTGAACCGACCAGAGACGGTTCTTCTAACAGAATTTGAGATAGGTATACAGGGTTATTTGTAAAACACTGGTAACCTCACCGAACTATGTTAAGAACATCATCATCATCATCATCATCATCATCAGCCTTTTTTATTAATGTTCCCACTGTTGGGCCTCAGGCCTCCTCTCTAGGAGAGGGAATGGGCCGTAATCCACTACGCGGCCGATGCGTGTTTCCTCACAATGTTTTCCTTCACCGTTTTGAGAGCAGTGGTGATGAAATAAATTACACAAAGTAATGCAAAAATTTATTATTAATGCGCCTGCCTGGATTCGAATCGGCGACCTACAACTCGTAAGTCTAACATAAAAACATCATAAACAACAACTTTTGTTCTATGACTTTTAAAAATTTATCATATTTTGGTTCATCAGATTTTCATACAAAAAGAATATTTATAAATTGAACGTTCTAAATGTTACGACGAAGTCTATGTGAACGGCGAAGCAAGCCGTAGTAAAATAGCGGAGGGGAGCGTGGAGCGTAGGTAGGCACAGCAAAACACTGAGTTGAAATGTGTTAGACAAAACAACGAAATCTTGAAGGTTTGCTTTTGGTAAATGTAATATGTTTTATAAAAAGTCATAGAACAAAAGTTGTTGTTTATAATGTTAGTACAGATACCGGCACGGATCTTGAGCACTAACTTGATCTTGAAATCGCGGAGACTTGAATGAGAAGTGAAGTATTGGGTCTCTTTAGTGGTATGAAGTGAGACGCGGGAGCTGGGAGTACATCTTTGTAGTTACAGTGATTGGCTCTGATATGTAATACAAATATCTCTGTTACATGTTTCTTGTCGCTGCTATTATAACTGCAGACTTGTAGATTGTACCTAGATATTATACTGTGTCCCTGATGGTGTACCATGGCAATGCCAGTGGGAGTATGCCCAGGTCAAGCATGCTCCTGAACTGTCCACTCTTACCTACTATACTCAATGCCTTACCCAGCAGTGCCTCCTATGATAAAGTTCATGTATTTTGGCATTACAGGCTTCTTTTTAGGGGCTTCTTTTTTGTCCGCTGGAGCCATTTTTCTTGATTTTTTTGTTGTTTTATTTATTTAATTAATTAAACATATGGATTTTGTACTGTATTTTCCTAAATGATGATTATAACTTAAATAATTTGTTTAAAAAACCTAAATTTTGGACTAAAAATGCATGTTTTTGGATGATTGATAATTTAGACTAAAGGACTGTCTAAAGTTGTCATATTTGACAAGTTGTTTTCGGCCAGGCTGTGACATTGTAAACGAAAGTTTTTATTTATACCTAGTAATAATTATTAAGATTTTTTTTAAGTTGATAGGGCGTGTCAGACTTTTCTAATAATAAAAACTGATAATAAATTCTTACTAATACTAAAATAAATACTAATAATTAAAATAAAACTTATAAATACTATTTTCTTTTTCTTTTTTTTTTAAATCGCCCCACACTTGGAATGTCTCCTTATATAATACCATGGTCGCATTCACAAACATGTAATTCACATATACAAGAAACCTTAATCTGGAATAACCATCCGTAGGCCCATATAAATATTTGTTCAGTGCGGTAATCGAACCCATGACATGCAGCTCAGCAGTCAGTCGCTCAACCATAGTGCCAACCGTGCCCACAACTTCAAGTACACTTTGTACTGCTAAAGGATGGTTAAAGGTCATGAATATTGTACCTGCTGTGCGCAAGTTGTTTTTACATTAAGGGTACGTGTGAAGAACGTACCACAACCACACCACGTGGCCGGGCGTATATTTTGTATTGAAAATGAATAGGACTGTTCACACGTACCACATTTTGCAGTCGTTATCGACCGTGTGCATGATACCGACCACATCGCAAACACAACGGTGCGTCGAGCTACTGGCGACAACGCAACTACATCGACATTTTGTCGGTACCACAACGCAACTACAAAAAGCTGCAGCGACACTGTTTACACGTAACCACTGCTTGACAGCATTTTGTCGTTGCGACGTGGTGAGGTTGTGGTACGTGTAAAGAAGCCCAAGTCGTCGACAGCGCGCACTGTTCCCGCGCGCCTCAAGGAGTTGTCAGCAACAGCAGGGACCCAGCCGGGTCGAAGCCTACTGGGGCCAGGGTTATCCGAAAGGGCGCTCGAGCCCCGGTATTAAGGCTAGAAGGAACGGGGTGGGTCTTTTAGTCAGTAAGAGTCTGACACTATCTCCCGCTCCGCCCAAGAGCGGGGGATGTCACTGCATGATTTTTTCCCACCATAAAAAAAAAGGTACCGCCCAGTGTAAGGGCCGAGTCACACCGGAATGGCAGCGACGGGCGGCAAACACTTTCAGTGTGAAATAACTTTAAACTTTATTACATACTTATACTAGCTTTTGCCCGCGCGGCTTCGCTCCCGCTCTTCCCTACTTCAGCCTACTATACCCTACTCTACCCTACCCTACTCTACTCTACCCTACCCTACTATACCTTACTCTGCCCTACCCTACTCTACCCTACCCTACTCTACACTAAAAAAAAAAAAAAAAAAAGTATCCTATGTCCTTCTCCTGGTTCTTAGCTGTGTGTTCTTAGCAGTGGTGCCGCGAGCGGCCACGCGCCTTGTCGGTAGTTCTAGCCTAGCCGGCCGCTGCCATTCCGCCATTCCGGTGTGACTCGGCCCTAACACTGTAGGACAGGCGTAGAGATGCGCCGTTGGCAACATTGCCCGAAGTTTGAATATTGGTTGCAACATTGCCCGAAGTTTGAATATTGGTGGCAACATTGCCCGAAGTTTGAATATTGGTTGCAACATTGCCCGAAGTTTGAATATTGATGGCAACATTGCCCGAAGTTTGAATATTGGTTGCAACATTGCTCGAAGTTTGAATATTGGTGGCAACATTGCCCGAAGTTTGAATATTAATGGCAATATTGCAAGCAACATTCCCACTTCGGAAAATATTGCCGACAACGGCACATCTCTAAGCAGGCCACGACACCAAGTCCATCAAAAAAAATCTAGCTTCAAATACGGACAGGAAAAACAAACTAAACATAAATAAAAACAAACATTATGTATTGGAATTGAGATATTTATTCATTTTACTGTAGGAGACACATATATTTTACAAATTAATACATATTTTGAACCCAGAACCGCATTAGCAACGTTGCTGGTATGAAGAGAAATATGAGCAATCATTCATTGGCAAAGTTGACAAAGACTAAGGTCTACTACCACGGATGCGTAGCTTCCTAGCGTATTAGGGCTATGTTTCACCGTGACAACATGGCGATGCAACCAGTAGCGCCGGCGCCGCCGTGGTATCCGTAAGCCACCAAACCAGACACCAGAGTCGCCAAACCTCACTGAGACAGTATCAAAATGGACCTGGTGGGGGCGTCACTGGCGGCCGAGTGAGTGAGATACCATACAGCTCTATAGTAATTAGTGGTGGCGCGACTAGGCGTGGGAAAAGTGTGTCATCTTTGCTATTGGAAAATTTGCATCTGAATCACTGAAATGTTCTGAAACAGTGGTATCATTTGGAACATCGTGCATCGGCTCAAAACATTCAACCAGAATATTTGAAACATCGGCTCAAAAGATGCAAACGGAACATTTGAAACATCGACTCACAAGATACAAATGATCTTTTAATTTTGATTTGAGAATAATTTAAAGCAGATGTTTTTGAATTTTAAAAAGACTGCTTGTCACAAGAGTAGAATGTTTCAGTGTTCCAATTGTTTCAAATAATACATTTAAAACATTACTGATGTTCCAATCTTTCTGAACACTATAATGTTTCGGAACAGTGAGTCGGTTCAGTAGAGTTACACACGCCTAGGCGCGACCAGTAACATTCTGTGTATGCGTCCGAGCTGGTCGCGACGCAAAATTGGTTGCGCAACCAAACGGACAGCAGGTGAGTAACTCTCTATAGAGCTGTATACATTTTGTACTGGTTGCGCCGCCATGGTGTCCCGGTGAAAAATAGCCCTTAAGCGGCAATGTCGTGCTGTTGTGTCGTTGCACTCGTTGTCGCTTTGTCGCGGCAGAATTTCATTGTTTTGTATGTAAGCTGTGTGAATAAGCATCCGTGGACAGTAGGCCTAAGTAGGCCTTACAGTTGCCATCACGGATCTTGAACACTTGCGCAGAAGTCAAATATTCGGTGTCTTTAGTGGTGCGAAGTACGACGCAGGGGCGGGGAGTGTCAGTGATTGGCTGACCGCGCCATCGCGTCATAGACGTCACTCCTCATTCGTTCACTGCGTTGCTGAATGTATCTAACAACGAAGACGATTGGCTCGCCAATGTATGGAATGCGCAAAGCGATCCCCACTCTGACGCCGAGCGTTCAAGATCCGTGATGGCAACTGTACTTACCCGTGATGGTGCAAATCTTGAGTCTTAAATACAGTGCAGTAAATCTAGTGTCTTTTTTCTTATAATTGAGTTTACATGAACGTCATTTGATAGGTTCTTATAATTTCAAAATACAAACGTTCATAGAAATTGGCCGCACCTTAATTTCACAAAAATGTGCAACAACTTTATGAAGTCTGCTAGACTTATACAAAAATTTGGGCATAGACAAGAACACTGTTTTAAAATAGTTACAAAAGCCATATTTTACTATTTTTTTCTCTATGTCAGAACGTGCGTTACAAAGAAACTTCCGTACAGGTATGGCTAACCAAGATAAAGATAGGTGGAGGGAAAGATAAACCTTTGAGCTGTTTTGTATTTTTTAATATATCCGACAATCCGCCATGGTCGCACATCCACGACCAAATACTCCATCTCGTCAGCTCTTCTGTCACCTATGAGGATTGAAAAAGTAAACGAGATGGAGTACCCACCCAGTCACAAATACACGACGATGGCGAATAGGACACGAACACACTCGTGAGACCAAGCGGTGCGTCACGCTCGGCTATGTAACGCTAGTTCGGGTAACGTCGGGCGACCATTTTGTTACACGCAGTTTCTTTGTTTATTCGATTCGCATAGTTTGTGCCTTTAATCAGTGTTAAGTTTACAAAGTATTTAATGTTTGACAGTGCAGACAATCACTATACATATTTCCCAATAGAATGCGAGCGGTTATCACACTGCCACGTAATACGCAGCGTAGCGCGTGAAAACGCTCCTACACACGTACCTTCGGAAGGGCAAGTCTGCATCATCGTGCGAGTTTTTACGTACTCACGCGCGTAGGTGCGTCTTGTAAATTCACGCAGGTACGCAATCATTTCATACAAAATCACGCACGGTACTACGAGATTCAGTGTGGCATTAGGCATACCATGTGTGTCGCCCCGCACCGACGTGCATGAGTGCGTGTTTCTCCGCATGTAGGCGCGTGATCTGCATGAACGCGCGTGGATGCAGTTTCAATGTGACTGTGCATGTTTTCTATACAAACGGAGATACTTACAAGCAATGTTAAGACACGCATTCACGCACTACGCAGCGGGGTGCGTGGCAGTGTGATAACCGCCTAACAGTATTCGGCAGCAATAGGGTAGTTTCCAGGGCCAAAATAATTACATTTTATTTAGTCCGTATTTTAGATTATAAAAAAATATTGGACACGTATTTTTTCTTTTTTCGATTAAACAAAACATAACAAAGATATAGCCCATTAGATTTACGTGTGACGTCACCCCGTGCGAATAAATGCAACACGGCGTGACGTTACACGTAACTTTAATGGGCTATATCTTTGTCATTTTTGGTTTAATTTACAAATAAAAAAATACGTGTCCCTTATTTTTGAATAATCTAAAAGACGGACTAATTACATTTTTTACGGCAACTAGCCTATTGTATCGAGTCAGCCTTCTCAGCAAATTTTGCTGAGCTAGTCATTATTACGATAGCTTTATTTTATTATTCGAATCATTTTGCGAACAATTAAAACGGTCACTGAACTTTACACAAAAGAAATCTGCCAAAAACTAAGTCTTAGTTTTTGACTGATTTTGAAAAACTCGTTGTTGTAATATTTCTAACGGAATCTATTACCTAATTTAATTAGCAAGATTCTTAAATCACACTTGTATCTTTACTTTGCTAAGTCAGCGTTTCAACTACTATGAACCTTGACAACAAAGAGATAAGGTTCATTTTTCGTATGAAGCATTAATTAAATTCAGTCAAATAAATGTACGATCTGTGAATTTAGTCGTTTTGAGGGTGCCTTCGTATTAGATATGATTTTTTATAATATCTACATAATAAATATATTTCAAAACAAATGTCGCGTTGAATGAAAAAGGTAGGTATACGTTCCGTAATACATATATTTTTCAATACACTTACTCGAAAACCCGCTCTTATCCCTACCGCTTTTAAGCACGCAATTTTCGCACTAGTGCGGACAAGTGCGTGACCTCGCCAATGCCACCATTTATTACTTACATTTATCGTATCAGTCCTGGCACTAAGAGACGCCACCCATGAGATGCGCGTCAAACCACGTTTATTTATTTCTTCGTTAGTGTATTGAATAACATCGTTTGATACACGTGGAAACGTATCATAGCAGCACTCGGCTCCTTAACACCCTCACCTGCGGCTCGGGCGAACTTTCTCCTCTTGTATCAAAATGTACAAGTATTGTCGCTAAACTAAACATTATTTCGTTCGATATAATCCCTACCCAACACCATTTGACAGTAGACCAAAATAAAATGAAAAAAAATCACCTAATGATTTAAAAACCAAAAGCACCACGACCAATACTTAAAAAAAAAAAACATAATATACATATACAAAATAGTCAAAAAATAAAAGGCTCGTTTTTACATTTGATGTTTTTTTATTATTTACGTTATGTAACTGTCTATATGTATAACAATATGTAACCATTGTGTAATCACATTAAAACACTATAATTAATGAACTATTCTTTTATTGTTTTTTTTTTCAGTTTCGTTCCAAGTTACATTCTTTTCAATGTCAATTTGATTCTATTAAAATGTCAAAACGAGCCATTTATTTTTTAACGACTTTAACGATCATATTTACAAATAAGTCAAAACCTATGCCAAAACAATAAATTAAATGCCCTTGTAGCTAGAGCCTGTCTAAAAAGTCAAACAACTTGGATAATCTAAATAAATAATCAAATTCTTGAAATCTGATATAGTCAACACTGGTAGAACAATCAAGGTTGCAAAGAGATGATAATTGTTTACTAATAGAATCTTATAAAAAGTATTGCATGTATAGGGTGACTGGTAATTAATGACCGATACTTATACACGTGAACACAACTTACAAGCACATTAACTTTCCAAAATGAAACTTAATTTAAAAATTAAAATAACAAAGCTCAGCTTTTATGCCTTGATCACACGTATCGAGTAAAAGGGCGAGACAGTAAAATGTTGCTCGGCCGAGACAGTGATGTAAGCGAGTTGTAGAGATAAATGGTAGGCCGAGCACTCGGCGCTGTGTTTACACGTACCGAGTACTCGGCCGAGAGTACTGTCTCGCCCGTTTACTCGGTACGTGTGATCAAGGCATAAGCCGCGTAACGCCGTCGTCTCATGTTCCTTACCTACAATAGTGTTAGAGCACCCGCGCCGCTTGCAAACCTATCGATGTTCGCGAATAGCGAATACCAACGGGCGCGAACCGATGCGTGACCGCGGTGGGTGCGAATTTGCGCGAACAGCTGCTTTGTTTTTGTGATAAAACGAATGAGTATTATTAAAAAAAAGTTCCTTTAGGAGAGTTGTTTAAAGTCATGAGTACAATCACGTGTATAATTATCAGTCACTTATCAGTCACCCTATACCTATAACAGAATTTTTAATTCGTTTAAAAATTACCAAGTCGTTTGTCTTTTTAGACAGACTATACGTCAATATCTGTTACAATTTGGTAAGTAATCGTCGGGGTCGGCTGGCCCGCGATGGCTGTGGGTGGGCGACTGCGTGATCAGCCGTACGCCACCTCTTCCACGATGGTCTCCCACGAGTCTGAGGACTCGGTTTCCCAGGTGGCCTCGTCATCATCAGGTTCATCATCCTCGTCGTAATAAGCCAACTGGAAATAAAGACCGATGTTATAAAGTGCCTGTAATGTCCTAAAGCCTAGCTGTGGCATGCTAAAGCCGTCTTGGTCGGTGCATGGTCGATATCTCACCCATACGTACAAAGCGTTTTGGGAACACATTCATTATGCGTACACTCGTTCAGCTAAGGAGTGGAATTTCCTGCCGGAGTCTGTGTTCCCTGATAGCTACAACCTGGAGGTCTTAAGTCAAGAGTGAACAGGTTACTTCTAGGCAAGCGTGCTCCATCGTCGGCAATATCATCGCTTACCATCAGGTGAGATAGTGGTCAAATGCAAGACTATTAATAATAATAATAATAATCTGTGGCTCGGCTGTCAAGGTGTGACAGCAAAAATTTTTCTCCCTGTAATATTTTTTCGAAATAAATACCTAATTTTACAACAAAATGCATATAACAACAGTACGAACAAGGAAAAAAAAATACACAAATAGTGTATTATAGCTGATTGCAGATTCAGTTTATCGAGGATATTACAACGACTTTAAAATGACAATTGACTCTGGGAGCATATAACAACATAAATGCTGACTAGAAGCCGAGCACAACAACTAAACGCACAGCTAACAACTTCGGGTCCGTTGCTCAGCTCCGCCTCGCAGCCGCCGGGACCAGCGCCAGCCGTGAGTCCAGAGATTCCGGTAGCTGCAGTTGCGTCGAGCTCGAGCGACGAATACTTCTCGCCGCCGACGACACCACCACCTGCGCGTCGGCGGGGAAGAGGCCGACCTCCGGCCTGCTTGGGACCTCGAGGCCCTCCGGCCTCTGACAGGGTCCCCGCTGCCGGTGGAAGTGTGCAGCGCATGCGATGGACACAATCCATTAATGAAAATGTCATGCGCTCATACTTTGGGGCTACAGAGGGGGGAACTAACCTGACTGCGTACCGTGGTCGGATGCTCTCTCTGTTTCAGGTGCTTGAACCAGCTGTCAACGTTTCGGCCCAAAGATTATCGGATCAGGTGCGGGTCATCCAGCGTAACCGTATGTTGGATGACGCCGTACTTGATAGACTGCGCCTAGAATCACGGAATGGTCGTGTCTCACCTGTTTCACCACCGGCCGCGGTGCAACGTCAACCCAGTGTTTCACCGCGACCCGACCACGTTGGTGAGGATGATGATGACGGGGCTATATCCGTGAGTACCCAGTGCAATGTACGTTTGAGGAGCGCTTTGGAGGATGCATTCCGGGAGTACCGCTCTATACCACCAGAGCTTAGACCTCGTCTACCTCGTTTGCCTATGCATAGAAAAAATAGGGCGTTGGTGTGTGCTCTAGATTCGCAGCTATCAAATTGTTTTGATAGCAGCGAAGACCTTACCGATACCCACTCGATCTTATACTGTGCGGCTGCAGCGGCGTGTCGTGTAGCTCACGTCAAAATTCCAAATAGTGACAGAGCTACACGACCAGCTAAACCAGCTTGGCAGTGCAGGATCGAGCGTCGTATCGGTGAGGCTAGAGCACTCATCGGCAAACTTATCTGCTTCAGGGAGGGCAACACTCGCCCTAGAGTGATGCGCTTTGTGAGGCGGGCGTTCTCGGGGACAGATATTAGTCCACGAGATTATCTACCCCGTATCACAGAGCGTATCGACTTCCTGAGGCAGAAAGTCTATGCATGGGCAAACCGTATACGACGGTACAAGCGGCGAGTGGAGCGGTACACCCAGAATCGCGCGTTCCAAAGCAACGAAAGGTGGGTTTACAGGGCTTGGGAGCGACCGGACCAAAGTGTGATTGATACGCGCCTACCGGATGATGATGCCATGTATTCATTTTGGCGCAGCATCTGGTCGGTGCCTGTCAATCACACTGAGGGGGATTGGACTCGGAAGGTCGAGCGAGAGTGCGAACTTCTACCAGAAATGGGGGCAGTTACCATCAGCCCCCAAGATGTAGCTCGTGCAGTCCGTCCGTTACCAAATTGGAAATCTCCAGGGCCGGACGGGCTGCACAACTTTTGGCTTAAATGGTTTAAAAGTTCGCACGCTCGCTTGGCGTCCCAATTCCAATCTGCCTTAGAGTCAGGGTCACTGCCCCAGTTCCTGACGACAGGAATAACCCACCTGCTCCATAAATCGGGTAGTACTGCGGAACCCAAAAATTATAGACCGATTACATGTTTGCCGACGGTCTATAAAGTTCTTACATCCATCCTGAGAGCTAAAATTAATAGTCATATTGAGACAAATTCCATTATGTCTGCTTCTCAGAATGGATGTAGGAACGGGTCCCGTGGTACTAAGGAGCTGCTCCTCATTGATGTTGCCATTAGCCAACAGGTTCGTCGTTCTCGAAGAGATCTGTCGACATGTTGGATAGATTACAAGAAGGCCTATGATTCAGTGCCGCATACATGGCTCATGAGGGTGCTAGAGCTATATAAAATTGATGTAACTCTGCGCACCTTTCTGATGTCATGTATGGGGCAGTGGAGGACGGTCCTTCACTATCCAGGGTGTCGACGGGTTTCGGAGAACAGCGAACCGTTAAGGATCGAGCGTGGCATATTCCAGGGTGACAGTCTGAGTCCACTGTGGTTTTGCCTAGCCTTGAACCCTCTCAGCACACTGCTGGAGGGTTCGGGTGTAGGCTACCGGTTGAGAAGAGAGGGTCAGGTCATATCTCACCTTCTTTACATGGATGATCTGAAACTTTTTGCTTCCAACAACTTGCAACTGATGGAGCTACTGAAGGTAACTGAAACCTTCAGTAGTGCCATCAGGATGGAATTTGGTTTGGACAAATGTGCAGTCATGCATGTAAAACGAGGGGAGATTATGGAATCCGTGGGAACCCAACTCTCGGATTCCATACACCTTAGATCCCTCTGCTCAACCGAAACTTACAAGTATTTGGGTATGTCGGAAGCGTTGGGCATCAATGCTGCTGACGTGAAACAATCGTTGAGGGAGCGCTTCTTTGGCCGCCTGAATAAAGTACTGAAAAGTCTTTTATCAGGCGGGAACAAGGTGCGCGCCTTCAACGGTTGGGTCATGCCGGTTTTGATGTACTCTTTCGGCATACTCAAATGGACTCAGACGGAACTCGACGCCCTGGATAGGAGGGTCCGCACTCTGCTTACCGCAAATCGGATGCATCACCCACGATCATCGGTGATGAGGCTGTATATCCCGCGGAAGTGTGGGGGTCGTGGCTTCTTAAATGCCAAGACCCTGCACAACCGTGAGGTATGCAGTCTCAGGAAATATTTCCTGGAAACCGACGTGGGGATGCACCGAGATGTAGTGGCGGTGGACAAAGGCCTCACCCCGCTCTCCTTGGCCAACGAGAACTGGCGCAAACCTATAGTAATGGAAATTAATGAACGCAAGGAAGTATGGAAGGGCAAGGAGCTTCACGGGCGCTTTTACCGGGCCTTACATGGGCCCGATGTAGATCTTTTAGCGTCCGTATCCTGGCTACGCTTTGGTGATCTCTTTGGAGAAACCGAAGGTTTTGTCTTTGCAATTATGGACGAAGTTATGATGACGAACAACTACCGGAAATATATTGTGAAGGACGGTACGGTTGACATCTGTCGGGCATGCCACCGGCCCGGAGAATCAATCCGACACATTATTTCTGGGTGTTCTCATTTAGCTAACGGAGACTATTTGCACAGACACAACCTTGTAGCCAGGATTATCCATCAGCAACTTGCTCTTAAATACAATCTTGTTGAATCAGAAGTACCGTACTATAGGTATGTGCCCGACCCAGTTCTCGAGAATGGCAGCGTCACATTGTATTGGGACCGATCTATCATCACTGACAGGACTATTGTTGCCAATAAGCCTGACATAGTGGTGATAGATCGACTAGAGCGTCGCACAATGATTGTTGATATAGCGGTCCCTCATGACGAGAACCTCGTGAAAGCTGAGAAAGATAAACAAACTAAATATCTTGACTTGGCTCGCGAGGTTGTCGACATGTGGGAAGTGGATAGAGCAATCATTGTGCCGATAGTCGTGACGGCCAATGGCTTAATAGCCAAGAGCCTCGACCAACATCTGCGGAGGCTCTCGTTAGGCAGTTGGATCAAGGGCTTGATCCAGAAGGCAGTACTCCTAGACACGGCGCGTATTGTCCGGAGGTTCCTCTCTCAGGAGCCCTGACCGCCGGCAGCCTGGACCCTGTTCCCGATGCCGGTGGGCTACTATTTTTTATATTTTTAAATGTTTTTTTTATGTTAATTTTTGAAGAAATATTTAAAAATATGATAAATATGTATATAATAAATAAATGAATGGAATAATAATAATATAAAAAAAACTGGTTCTTGTATGTGAGAGAGACCATGAGCATCTCTAAAGTTGTCAAAAAATAAGAGGCACATTTAAAAAAAAATATTTTGACTACCTATCGGGTTGTCTGGTGCAGGGCCCGATTAAAGGGGGGGCAAGCCGGGCGGCGAAAACTGAGGGGCGGCATTTTCCAACCTAGCCATTCACAGCCAAGTTGGCAGGTTGAGAATTTTCTGTGCCGCCTTCCAACCTACTTCAGGTTGGATAGTGGACATATTGAAGACTCATGACTTATATGGTTTTGTGTATGTAAAGGGTGGCGAAAATTTAAAAACTTGGGCGGCGAAAATTTTTTAAAAGACTTTTAAAAATTTGTCATATTTTAGTTCATCAGATTTTCATAGAAAAATAAAAATATTTACATTGAACGTTCTAAATATTACGAAGTCTATGCGAAGCAACGGATAGTAAAATAGCGGAGGGTAGTTGAACATGAACTTGACCTATTTACGGGCAGCCCTCACTAGTCGGTCAGTCGCCTTGATGCGCTGGCGTTGCGTCATACGTGTTCTTGTAGCAAAATTCGGCAGTGCGGACGTAATTATCTTTACATGATGCTGTATCAATATGCTAATGTCAAGTACACGGAAATGGTGCGAATGCTTGCTAGGTGTGATGAAATGTTTCGAAAACCCGCTTACTATTACTACGAGAACAGTGCACGGGAGGCATAAGTAGATACGGCAAAATACAGAGTTGAAATGTATTAGATAGAACAACGAAATCTTGAAGGTTTGTTTTTGGTAAATGTATTATGTTTTATAAAAAGTCATAGAACAAAAGTTATTGTTTATGATGTTAGTAATACAGTCCTGCAAGGTTGTTAGTGTTTTACAATTAACCCTGTAAAGATCGACTGCTTATCAGACCTCCAGAACCCAGTTACTGGGCAACACGATAACTACTTGGATAGACGGTCGATGGTCAGAGTTCCTAGCGTCTGACTACCTTTAACGACTAGCGACTGTCAAAGGTCTGCGAATGACAACCGGGAACAACAGCTTTCCGAGGCACCGGTTATAAGTAATGTAGATCAACTTGGTGTATGGTAGGTAACAAAAACCGGGCAAATGTGGGCGTAAGCTACTGACAGGAAAGACCCAGAGGCGGAGTCCGATACGTTGGTCAGACCAAATCCGTGCTAAACTGGAGACCACAGTCTGCGTCTCCATCCACATCGCCTAAGATAGGACTGCATGGCGAAATATAGTCCACAGAAAGTTATTCGTCGAGGTCACGACCCTCAGCATTGAAGATAAATGGCGCAAGGAGGAATGGGAGGAGGATATTATCAATTCTTCGTTGGTCGATGGAAAAACTAATTCATTTCCTTGCCTGGCTCAGTATTTGACAACGGCAATGCCGTCCACTGATGCTGTCATTAGATCTCCACGTGAACAGGTGACAGGGCACGTCATACAGGATGGAAGGTGGGACATGGTCTGCAGAGAGATGCCATACAAAGACTGAAGGTCGGAAACAACCGGGAAATATGATGACTTAATTAATTTGACATGATGTAACGATTAATTCAATACAATTTCAATCTTAATACAATAATATTTAAATTTTATTAATTAATCCATACGATATTGAAATATTTGTACGCCATAGTATGGCACGATATGCAGGAACCAAAATTGTAACATCTTTTGTACCATATTCTGGCAAATAAACATTTTTGATTTGATTTTGAACCCCCATCTGTGGAGATTGTCTTTGCTGCGCTCAACCTGGATAATTTATCTAAAAGTTTCAAACCTACCACATCATAAATGAAAATAACTGCTCTATAAAAACACGTGTAAATGTTTCGTGTAAAGGATTGATGCCTCGTTAATACGCTTAGTTCTGAGTAGTTGCAAAATACCAGTGACTGCACTAGGTAATCGAATTAACTGGCAAAGGCTTAATGCGTGCAAGGGCAAACGGATAATCTAAGCGGTGCAAACTAGTAGCTATATATTCGATTTGTGGAATGAAAAGGATTTTATATCTACGATGGGAAAGAGAAGTAGAGATTTATGTAATTTTTTGTTGTAAAATATTTGGGAAACCTATAGCTGTTTAATTTTTTTTTTATTGTTGACGAACCTATCACACCTGATGGAAAGCGACGATGCGGTCGACGATAGAATGCGCTTACCTAGAAGAAACCTATTCACTCTCAACTTAAAGATTCCCGGGTTGTAGCTATCAGGAAACACAGACTCCGGCAAGGAATTCCACTCCCTAGCTGCACGTACAATGAATGTGTTCCCAAAACGTTTTGTGCGTGTAGGTGGGATATCCACCATGTACCGGTGGCGCATCGCCGTTCGCTTTCATGAAGCAAATAAAAGACAAGGTACTTATTTAGTAAAAGCGTACGCGAAGAAAACAAGAAATTCTGTTTCAAATATTAAGTATCTATTTGTTGTTTATACCAAACACTGTAGACCTTTTTTTTTCTTTCTATTTTTATGTTGTACTAGCTGTGCCCGCGACTTCGTTCGCGTGGATTTTGAATTTACTTTTTCTATCTAAAATTAGCCTATGTTACTCCTTATTACATCAGCTACCTGCCAAAAAAAGACCCGTCAAAATCGGTCCTGCCATTTCAGAGATTAGCCCGGACAAAGAGACAGACAGACAGACAAAAATTGTAAAAAATGTTATTTTGGTGTATGTACCGTATATAAGCATGTAGTAAAAAGCAGTTATTTCAATATTACAAACAGACACTCCAATTTTATTTATATGTATAGATGTATAGATTAAGCCCACATAATTATGTACCTACAACTACTGTACATACAATTTGATAAATATGTCAATTTCCATAACTCCCAGTAAGACACTGGCAAGATGATTTTTTTAATTGATGATACCGTTATGTACCTACGCGGTATTCGTTCTCCGAAAAGAAATGGAGACTCCAAAAAATAACTTCACATTTGACCAACCAGACTTTGGCTGTGTGTATTCTGCATGTGGAATATATTTCCATTGCCTGCACTGAAGGTTACTTCTGCCCAACCCGTCGGGCTGCGGGACATAAAGCCATTGTAGCGACATCTATGACGCTATATAGGAACTAAAACTCAAAATCCAGTATCGCGATTTAGCGGTTGCCCGGACCAGACACAACACCTGTACGTTCGGAGGATCCTCCTGTTTTCATGACATAATCCGAAGAATCGCCAAATTTTCAAAAAGAAACTCCATTGTTGGCAGAACAGATAGTCGATGGGGACGAAAAGTTCTGGAGTGGCGACAACGTACCGGAAGACGCAGCATTGGAAGCCCTCCCACAAGGTCGACCGATGACCTAGTGAGGGCGGCGAGAACGCCGTTGCCTGATGCGGTCAGCCTCCTCCTTTGCGAGCATTACTGCTTCGCAGAAGTCGGCGACCGCCTGCCATTCCTCCCCGCTCCGGACCATGGCCTCAACCAAGGCCCGGCGCGAGAGGTCTCCGCCGCCGATCGCCCCCACGAGGCACGGCGATGCTTCGCTCAATTCATAATTAGTTGGTTCTTTGTTTAGATACGAAAAACCGGCAGCCAGCGAGTTTCAGTTCTGCGGGAATCACAGGACCTTTCGTTATGGTGACACTTAGGGGAGACCTATGTCCAACAGTAGACGTCTTTCGGCTGAAATGATGATAACGATCCTGTCCCGCTCACCTCTAAATCCTCATAAGTCATTAAAAGGACAAGTACCTCATTCTCATGCAGCCTGTGTACGGTATGCACCCTGATCTGGAACATCCACGCCCTCCCAAGGATGGCCACCGTCCCGCTGAGCAGCAGCGGCATGCTGTAGCGGCACTTCCACGCCAGACCCATCAGGAATATGAACAGACTCTTGCGACCTGCCATTACTGTGAGGGCATCATCCCTGCGGAAGAAGATGGTCTTATGTGAGAATTAATTTCTAAATAGGAAAAAGAGGTTGAGGTCGAAGGCGCACAGCGCGATTCGCACATTCACCATAGTCACCTAACGTGTATGGTAGCAAAGATAGCAACCGTAAGGGAACGAACTTCCTGACATCCTAGCCGCAGGATCCCATCCCCGATTTCCAGTCACCGCAGGCGCACTTGCGAACGATGAGCAAGGTGTAGCTTGCCGTCTAGCCGTCTGGTAACCGTCAGGACTGAACCCGAGTCTCCGAGATTGCGCGTAGTGTTCACGTGCGCCTCAAAGAGATGTCAGTAAAACCTTAGGGGGGGGGGGGGGCAGCAGGGACGAGGCCTACTGGGCCATGGGGTACGATTATTGCCTATGTTTGTAATACCTAGGTTACATTTAGTTCAGATAGGTAAAATCTTTGGTGAGTTTGTTCCCTGAAGATCGTTCCGAGCCCTCCGGCGCCCACTGCGGCTCTCTAGTACGGATAGAGAGGGAAGTAGCCATCTTACTTCCTCATAGAAGGATGCGGACGCGTTCCATACGCTTTCACTTCCGACCATGGACTGAACCATGATACGCATTCCTGTAAGGTGTGCTTTGCCGTGACATCGAGGTAAATGTAATGAATGCAAGTAGGTTTTGGCTCCTAGACTATTAGGCACATGTATTTTATGAAGCACCCGTACCCGGAGATACCTATGGTAGCTGGAAAGTAGGGGCACTATGTAGTCTCACTACCTGTCCAGCCATTTAATCTGAACGGGAATTACTGCCACTACTGTGTCATATCACCACTCATTTACATAATACAAAGATACAGCGCAGACACCCTACCACGAGCTCTTAACGCGATTCGTTTGACGACCTAAACTTAGTAATGTCCGATCGTCTGGTACTAACCCCTAATCGAGGGCGTGTAGTGTTCTCAAAACGATTTCAGCAAAACTGAAAGAGCCCTGTACGACAGATGGCTGCTAAGGCTGTGGGAACCGACCCTAGAACTTACCTAAGGGGCAAAATGAAGAAACACGTCCACCTGATCCATGTCAGTAACTCAGACCCACCCTCTCGCTCGGCGGGAGAAGTCATTTGATGATATCTCATCTTAAAAAAACCGGCCAAGAGCGTGTCGGGCCACGCTCAGTGTAGGGTTCCGTAGTTTCCCGTCCGTCACAATAAGTGTACCCACTTATGAGTTTAAAAAAATGCTTGCATGTACGATTATACTACAAACTTAGTCCAGAAATTATTTTGTAGAACCTTTGTCTTTTTGTACAAAAACTGTTCTTTCCATCAAGTTCAAAATGCTTTTCCTAGGAAGTCCTTATAAAGTTCTACTTTACAGATTTTTTTCATATTTTCTAAACTTATGGTTCAAAAGTTAGAGGGGGGGGACACATTGTTTTTTACTTTTGGAGCGATTATTTCCGAAATTATTGATATTATCAAAAAATTATTTTAGTAAACCCCTATTCATTTTTAAATACCTATCCAACGATATATCACACGATAGGGTTGAAATTAAAAAAAAAATCACTTCCCACTTTACATATAGGGGGGCTACCCTAATAAAACATTTTTTTTCAATTTTTATTTTACCACTTTGTAGGCGTGATTGATATACATATTGGTACCAAATTTCAGCTTTCTAGTGCTAACGGTCACAGAGATTAAGCGAGGACAGACAGATAGACGGACAGACAGACATGGCGAAACTATAAGGGTTCCTAGTTGACTACGGAACCCTAAAAAGAGCATCGTTTTTCCGAGTACGTATCTACTCGATTTGAAGTCTTATTAGAGGATGTTGCAGGAACCCCACCTTCCTCCATCGTGCAAGCTTTACCTACATTAATCTTAGCAGGTTCGTATTTCCGCTCATGGCTAATGATTACCGAAGAGCATATTTTTCTGGATGTGTCTCTGCTTGTGCAAAATCCACGTAACTCAGATATAAAAGGAGAAACTGACTGACTGACATATCCACGCACAGCCGAAACTAATGGCACTAGGAGTGTTTGCACAAAGCTTCCTTTTATGACGTAGGCGAGCACTAAGAGTGGAATTTCCAAAATTTACCCCCTAAAGGGGTGATACGGGGGTCTAAAGTTTAAATGAACAAGCCTACTTTCACGCAGGCGAAGCCGCTGTCCGACCGTCCGGTAACTGCCCGGACCGAGCCCAAGTCGTCGACGGCGCGCACTGTTCCCGCGCGCCTCAAGGAGTTGTCAGCAACAGCAGGGATCCAGCCAGGTCGAAGCCTAGGCCAGGGTTATCGGAAAGGGAACTCGAGCCCCGGTATGAAGGCTTGAAGGAACGGGGTGGGTTTTTAGTTAGTAAGAGTCTGACACTATCTCCCGCTCCGCTTAAGAGCGGGGGATGTCATTAGATGATTTTCCTACCGAAAAAAAAAAAACAAAAAGTCTATTGGTCAAGACCGTCCGAGTGTCCGGTCGGTCGGGTTCAGTGCTTGACTACAAATAGCGCGTTACTTACATACTAGCCGCAAGTAGTATCTTTACCTAAGCACTCAAGTTACTTTGTGAATGTGAGCCTCGTACAAGCCTTTTTTACAGGACCGTATTGTACCTAGTTAAGTAGCCTACTATCTTAACATTCATATTCTATTTCCAATAGGTACTCGTATCCTCATATCCTAACATCCAAATTCCAACGTTTAGATAAGCTGCGTGCCATCTTCTCATCCAACATACCACAATGTCTCAAGATAAAAATCTATGACCAGTGCGTGTGGCACTGAAACGTGGTCGCTTACCATGGGCCTCGTCAAAAGGCTTAGTCACCCAAAGGGCAATGAGAAGGGCTATGCTCGGAGTTTCCTTGCATGATCGCATCAGGAATGAAGATATAGGTACGCAAGAGAACCAAGGTCGCCAACATAACCCGAAGAATAGCTAAACTTAAGTGGCCGTGGGCAGGACAGCTCGCTTGTACAACTGATAGTCGGTGGGGCCGATCGTTAGGTTCTAGTGGCACCGGAAGACGCAGCGTTGGAAGGCCTCCCACAAAGTAGACCGATGCCCTGGTGAGAGTCGTGGGAATGCAATGGAAGCGAGACGCACGGGACCGTTCGTTGTGGAGACACTTGGGTGAGACCCATGTCCAACAGTGGACGTCTTTCGGCTGATATGATGATGATGATAATGATGATGCTATGAAGAGGTATTGTTAGCTGATGGGACTCAGGCCTACACTCCCTCAGAGAAATTATTCAAAAGGCCCTGGAACCCAAGGGGTAAATGAAGGAACATGGATGGTTCTTTGTCAGAAAGTTTCGAGACTCAATTTCCCACCGAAAAAAAAACTTCCATTCTCTGTGACATACAGAGCCTCGAAGCATATTTTTTCAGGTTGCATCCATTTTCTGGATTTACTGACAACCAATTTTCAATAGCTCCCTAAGCTATTTGGTTAGTTTCTATTTAGATTCATTGATTTCTTGAATTACTTCTTCTTATCGTATCGATGGCAAAACTAGTTAAATTCCTAGCCTGGCCCAGAATTCGGCCACGGCAATGCCGTCCGCTGATGCTGTCATTAGTACCTACGTGAGCAGGTCACAGGGCACGTGATGCAAGACGGAAGGTGGGACATGGTCTGCGGAGAGACGCCGCACAAACACTGAAGATCGGAACCATCCGAGAACCCCCACCTGTGGAGATTGTCTTTGCTGCGCCCAACTTGGGATACTATTCAATCAGCAAGAATTTGCCGAATATCTCAAGCAAAAGGTCAAAAGTTAAAACAATAAATGATAAAGGCGTATTCTAGAAAAAAATATGAATGTAACTCATATTAATTATCATGAAATAATAAAAGATAAGGTGAGGGTAACAAAAACAAGTTTTATTTCAAGCATTTATTTTTAATATGAATTGCATTCATAGACTACTAGATACATGTAAGTTTATGGAATGTTACGAAGGAACTATGTTACTCGACTAGTGTTTCATTTCACACCATCATAGCACATGTGACACTGCTCATATTTCTAACACCAACAACCTCATTTAATATGAAATGTGCCTAGTACCATGATGGTTACTCTTAGCAGTTTCTGACAAAATATTCCCAAATAATTCTTAGTAATTAATTTTAAATCCATAATAATATAACACACAAACTAAATATTAATATAAGAAAAAGATATCTTCGATATCTAATTTTGTGCGAGTTTCAGCCCTCCGGTATTGTCAAAAAAACAACAAACAAATTATAGTAAAAACGGGATACTTAGGACCAATCTCGTAAGATAGAAACACAGTAAACTTAATTCAATTCAATTTCTATGGATCAACAAACTTTTGATGATTTTGCTAATGTCAAAATATGAGGTGGAAAGGCTTAGTAAATACCTACTTAACAATAGTACCAATCAGTTTTTCCAGCAATGGCATCCAATGATAATTAAACGGACAGAAAAATAATCACTGTACTACTGTGTTATACAATAAACCCAAGTGTTCCTATCGGTTAATAAACTTGGACCAAAGTAACCCAATTTTACTTTTACTAAACTAAAACAAAAAACAAACATAACATCACTATTTGTGAATATTTTATCAGAGATTGCTTAAACAATAACAAATTATTCATTAGCAAAAGTTTTTAGAACATAAATTTTACAAATGACTGACTATAAAATGTTGGTTATTATTAGTCAAAGCAAAACTTGCACAGGCGTACAACACAGTGCTACGGGGTTCAACAGCTAAACACATATTATATTATGTTCTAAATACATCCCTAAAGAGTGAAACAGCCTTAGTAACACAGATTGATATGAAATAATCTAGATTACATTTTGACATCACATGAATACTTGGAAGCTAATAATTTATAATCACATTGATAGTTGGCAAATATGCAAGTAAGAAAGCTACTTCTAGATAGTTAAAGGTATCTACTCATCATCAAAATAGTCAACATGACCGCCCGGACTGAACTTGCCTTCTTGAAGGACCTTCAAGCATTTTTTAGCTGTAACTTCTGGCTTTAGTAGTGCCCCCTGTGACTTGAATGACAAAAATACATCCCTCAAATTGGTGTTCACTGTCTCAGCCAAGACATAGTCAATCATAGATGTCTCAACGGGCCCAGGGGAGTAGTTCAGCACTCGGATGTGCTTCTTCTCCTCAGCCAGCACTTTGAAGTACATCTCCCGTGCAGCCTTACCACTGCAGTAGCTCGCCATACCACTCATCGGCTTGATGGCACACAGAGATGTCACATTAACAATTACAACTCTGTCTTCAACCTCCTGGAAAACCTTAAGGAACTGAGTATTCAGTGTGATCACGTTAAATACATTCAGATCATAGTACTGTCTCATTTCCTCCAGGTTCTCCATGCGTTCTGTCTCCACTGACAAGTTGCCCAGGGACCCAACATTATGGAAAATGACACAGTTAGCAAAGTTATTGATGTTATAACCCTTTAAAGAATCATAAATCACATCTAACATCTCTGGTGCAGATGCTTTGGCGAGGTCCATAGACTCGTACACAATTTTGACATTGTCAGATTGGCAGAGCTCTGCTGTCTTGGCTAGCTGATCTTTGTTACGTGCAAGCAGTAACATTAAAGATTTAGGTCCAAGGTGCTTTGCAAGTTCAGCTGCAATAGCTCTCCCAATGCCCTGGGAGGCACCAGTGAGTATGCAGTAGGTTGCTCCTGACAAGTCAATATTAGTAGCCGCTGCGCCTGCCATGATTACTTACAATGGTCTGTAATTATTTGAGAAGTTATTCCTGCAACAGTTTCTCGTCCTCGGTGTCTCCAACAACAGGGTCTAGGTCACAGCCCTCTCGCATCAGCCGGTCAATACAATCAGCTCTGTATGCTGCTAAGTTTTCCACAACCTTGTTTTTGGATTTAATTGCTTTAAGTTTCCGCTCTGAAATGAAGAAAAAATTATTGTTAAAACTATTTTCACCGAATGGTTTGTATAATACAAGTAACTTTACAATAAAATTACCACAAGAAAAAAAGAAGTCAAATGTAGGTAGGTTGATTGAAAACTAAATACTGCAAACTTCTAATATGGACAACTCTATGTGACTTTCTATGTGCGCATGCGACCTTCGAACAGTAGCTAGCGGTACGACGGCGCCTCGTGGAGTGAACGGGAGGGAGGTCTGTGACACCCGATATATTTCGTAACCCCCGCACTGAGCACTGCCCTACATTATATCATATTGTGTAACAAAATAGTCGTCTGACTACATGTAACCAATCGAAACTCGTTAAAATATGATTAGAACTTGAACCTATTATCAATTACCTAAAATAGCGAGATACTGTTCAGAATCCGATAGCTTCTCGGACTCGGAAGTTGGCTGAAAATTATCTTCAAACTCCGATACAACTTCGGAATTGATAACTTCACTGCCCCAAGGATCCATCAATCTCTGCAAATAACACGTAAAAAATGCAGTTACTACAATAATATTTACTTACACTGTGGTAATTCTAATGTAATGTCACAACGTGATTTTAAGCCAATTATAGTTCAACTTGTAAAGATAACTTACTCAAACATAGGCTGAACGCCTAGTAATTAATTTAACGATGATGGAAAAGATTTTATACAAAAAATATTAGGTACAAACAGTAAAAGATTACTGCTCCAAGGAACCTGACAATCAAATCAATGACATGACATTTTAAACTTCGTTTCAATAACACCAGACCGTATTTTATGCATTCATGCAATTTACATTAATAAAATAAATAAATCCATTAAAGATATTTCGCATCCAAAAAAGTGGACAACATAACTTGTTTTTAACATATTTCATGTAAATATCATTTCCACTTTTATATAATTTGTAATCTTTGAAAAAAACTCTTGCAACAAATTAATATACTTTGAACGTTAATGCTTTAATATGCTACATTTCTCGTTCCACAACTGGAACGCGGTGAGAATAACCAGAGACAAAGTAATACCTACTTTTTCTTTGACTGGTTGCTAGATATGCTGCCAGTAAAAAATTGTTTATGAATTGTTTTTTACAAACTATATTGTCGTACCTATTTTCAAACACTGTAAAGTTAATTCGAAATAATCAATAAAACAAATAAATAAATATACATTCTAAACAACAATACCTACTGGGCGTGGCAAAGGCAAAGAAGGCAGACCACCACACTACACCACTACACTAGACCTTGGTAAACTGGCAACACAAAAACAGAAACGATGGCGGGAATAACTTGAAGGAAACATGAAACAAAATCGTGAAAATCATTGGGAAAAGAAACCTCTTGTTCACTGCTTCTTTTCTCGCCAAAGTAGTATTAATAAAAGACGAGTAATATAAAGAAATACCTATACGCAAAGCAAAAATAATAATACCATCATTATTAAATTTATTAATTGGTATTTTATAATGATTTATTAAGATTATTTTGTATTGATGCTTCAATTTTTCACCTTTATATGACTAACTGTAAATTATCGAGACAATAAAATTAAGAAGGTACATACAAAAGCAATAATCTATTTTATGAAGGCTCATCTGATACTAATTAACTAGCTAAAAATTTATTTATATTCATGAAATTAATTCCATTTTTTACTATTTATTTTTAATGTAAATACATTACATTATCATGATGTTGGGTTTGTACTGATAGTACAAAATGGTAAGTAGTACTTTTACATGATGCATTCACACATGCGAGCATTATACACTCACTACATAAACTTACAAAGATAACGTTCATAAATATCGACGAACACAAAGTAATCTTAACTGGATAATCATAAAGTTTAAGTTTGATTACCAACTGTATAATTTATAGCACAACTTGTGAATGTTATCTTGGAATAAGACTTTATTGCATAGTGGTAAGGTTGAGTTTTGAATGGGTGATATTTGTAGCGATAAAAGCAGTTTTCACGGAGCTCTGTGAGCGAGCGGAGTAGACGCAGCTGCCCCGCCCTCCCCGCGCCCCGCGCCGCCGCTCTCCGCGCGCCTCGCACGCCCCGCGCGTGTCGCGGCGTCAAAGATTAGGCAAAAATACAGACTGGCCATTGTATATTTTTTATTTAGCCTTTACTGCCGCAGCTTCTTGAAGGTGCAAAATCCGAAATGGGGTCATTTCATTGTTACGCTGTTAATATTTTAGCATTGCAAAATCAGCCTTTTATAATGTTCCCACTGCTGGGACTCAGGTTTCCTCTATAAAGACCGAAGAGAGGGACCGAACGTACCACTACTTGGGCCCAGTGCGAGTTGGTGATTGTCACATGTGTTCGAATTTTAGATTCTAGGACATTTGCAATTTGCCCTACCCGCTGTCACTTAAGTTCGGCAATTCTTTGGGCTATGTTGATGACTTTGGTACTCCTGCAGATATCTTCATTCCTAGTGCGATCATGCAAGGAAACTCCGAGTACATCTCTTTCCATTGCCCTTTAGGTGACTTTATGCCTTCTAATGAAGCCTATTGTAAGCGACCACGTCAGTGCCATCTGACCTCATTGACTTTCGTCTAGAGACACTATTGTATGTTGGACGTGAAGATACCGCGCAGCATCCCGAACTCTGCCCAGCCGAGTCGGATTCGACGATTGACTTCTTTTTCGAAGTTAGACCTATCCAACTGGATTGCCCAAAAAAATGTAATCATTTACAACTTTCAGTTTCCGAGTAAGACAGTCTGACCCTTATTACACTACACAACACGACGAACCATAGACTAAAACTGTCAGAATATCGAATGGTGTAATAGGCCCTTTAATTTCGCCATGTCAGTTCCATAATCGGGCCACCAGACGTACGGTTTATGCGCCACCGGTATATGGTGACCATCCAATGATCCTACCCATTACGCACTAAACGTTCTAGGAACATATTTAATGTGGGATCAGCTAAGGAGCGGCCGTCTTTCACTTACTAGCGGCCCTGGGCACATTAGGATAAAGGGGCCCCCCTATGCGCATAATAAGGCACTATTTTGTTAGAACAGACAAATAACGGATATATGCAGTTCACACAGTTTTTTAGTGTCCTTGCACACGAGCCACAAGAAAGGCCGCTTCTAAATTCCGGCCTTTTGTTTTCTTTTTGTAGCGGCTTTGGGCGCCGCCACAAAAAAAAAGCTAGAAGCCGCTTCTAGCTTCTCCGGCCACAAGCAGTCGCACAATTCAGCTTTTTTTGTGGCCGCTTCAAGCTTTTTTTGTTGCTGCTTCTAGATTTTTTTGTTGCTGCTTCTAGCTTTTTTTATGGCGGCTTTTTTTTTGTGGCCCGTGTGCGGAGACACTTTCTAGCAACCAGGATTAGTCCTTTTATGTAGATAATGCTTATTGAAGAGGTCCCCTTCTTTCTAGCTTTGAGTTGAGCAAAACCGTTAATCAAATCTTCAAAATCTGTGTTTTCGAGCATAGTTAACACTTAACATCGACATTATTAGAGACAAACTGTCATAATTACAAAATAATAAGTTAATCTAAACTTATTAAACATTCTGTAATCGGTAAGTCTGATTTTTAGGCGAGAGTAAAGTAGCTGTCGTTTGGTAATCAAGTTGGTGGATTAGGGGGCCCCAATCGATCGCGGGGCCCTGGGCACGTGCCCAGTGTGCCCAGTGGAGAAGAGGGGTCTGAGTAGAATTCCCTGCTTGAGTCTGTTTTCTGATAGTTAGGGGTCTTGAGTTAATTATACGTTACTTCTAGGCAAACGTGTCACATCGTATGATATGGTACAATCATCAAGTGAGATATTGGTCAAGTGCGAATCTACCTATAATAAAAAAATATTAGTCAAATCAAAATAGGGTAACTTCTAGTCTTACTACATAAATACCACAACAGCGGGGTTGTTTGAAACGTTGCCGCGGTCCTGAAACGCAAAGGGTTTTAGTCAGATAAAGTCACTCTCTTTCTCCTCCCAGATCGATGAAGTTATTAAATGATTTCCCAAAAAAAGTCTTATTATAGTTAAACATGTAATGAACATAAGTTTTTAATGAAAATATTGTTTTCCTATGAAGCTTTTATAGCGCACTATACCTGTATAATTAATACTTGTCAAGACGAATCATACGAGCCCAACCGCGATGGGGTTGTGTCGTTTAACTGCCGAGTTCCTACGGCCACCTTCCGGTGCCATCATCAGATCAGCTCCATGTCATAATAATTTTGTATTGTCATCTGATTTACATATGCATGCAAAATTTCAGCTCAGTCGGTAACCAGGAAGTGGATAAAATAAAATTTGCAAGATTCGATTACACTCATAATTATTACAAACAAACATCGGGACAAGTGAAACTAAATAAAAGCTGGTCATAATAAAATAATATATAACTAGATCCAATGCAATTTGAGTAAATAATGCAGTAACCAGTAAATCTTCCTAAAACAAAAAATCAGGAATAAGTACAATGCGTTTCAAATAAGAATGGGATCGATGGCCATGTTGTAACGTCGCGTCATACTGTAAATTTGAAGAAGTAGTAAAGTAAACAAAACAAGAAATTTTAAAAATTTAATGTATTTATGAACTGCATGAAAAAAGTTTAATCAGAATCCAGTTCTTAAATTTTGCTCATCTCCGAGTTCTTTAATTTTGCCCAATTTCTTGCGATTTGACAGTATGACGTGACGTCACAACATGGCATCGACCCTATTCTTATTTGGAACGCATTGTACTGTGTAACTTAAGTGACAGTAGGCAGGCAGGGCACAGTGCTCGCAGAACAGATGGTTGATGGAGACAAAAGGTTCAGGAGTAGCGACCACGTTCCGAAAGATGCAGCGTTGGCGGCCTCCCTCAAGGTGGACCGATGAATGACCTGTGAGGGCCGCGAGAATTCAATGGATGTGAGACGTACAGGACCGCTCGTTATCGCGACTTTTGGGGGAAGCCCTACCTACGTCCAACAGTGAACGTCTTTTGGCTGAAATGATGATGATGAAGTATTTACTGTGTAGGGCTAACGTAGCGATGGAAGAGGTGTTTAGTCGTTGAATGTTTACCTAGCTGAATATCTGTCTGGTTTAATCTATGTAGCGGGCGGTCCGCGGCTCGCGCCGCCATTCTGGATATTTTGACGGGAAGGTCGGTCACGTGACACGGCGGCGGGCGCGGGCGCGGTGCGCGGGGCGCCGGCTAGACTCTCCAGTAGCCGAGCCATCCGTCTGCTGCTTTGACTGCGGCCGGTCGCCGGAATCCACGCCCCAGTCTCACGCGTCCGCATCTATTACGTACCACTTTGTTCCGATGCTACGCGGACTTATTGTATGCAGTCTTCCCATATTCGACGGATTTCGAGTTTATAGTGCGTGTTGTACCATTTTTGTACGTAAAAGTGCGTCTGTTTTGTGACAAACTGAGGTTATTTGCGTATTTTTTGCACGGGTGTGCGTGCGGCGACGGGGCGGAGAAGCCGGCGGCGAGCGACGAGTGCTCGGCCGGGCCGTCGCGACGGCACAATCGCCTCGGCAGACATGTTTCGGTCGCGGCCGGAGCGCGTCGTGCGTGCAGGCGCGTAGGCTCGCTCGTGACATGCGCCTGCCGAGCCGCAACGATAGTGGAGGTGATCGAACATGGATGTAGTGACGCCGCACATCACCTCCGTGCTGAAGACATACCAGGCGAGCGCGCCGCGCAGCCTGCAGGGCCCAGGGTGCGGGCGCGCCGAGCCGCGCGGCGACGCGCCGCCGGCGCCGCCGCCGCCCGCCGCGCCACCGATCCTGCTCGCGCCCGACCCCGTGCTGGGCGAGCGCGGCGAGACGCTGCTGGAGGGCGAGCCCATCTCGTGCTTCAGCGTGGGCGGCGAGCGCCGGCTGTGCTTGCCGCAGATCCTGACCTCGGTGCTGACGGACTTCACGCTCGAGCAGATCAACCGCGTGTGCGACGAGCTGCAGATCTACTGCTCGCGCTGCACGCCGGAGCAGCTGCACGAGTTAAAATCGACGGGCGTGCTGCCCAAGTCGGCGCCGTCGTGCGGGCTCATCACGCAGACGGACGCCGAGCGGCTGTGCGCGGCGCTGCTGCACGCGCCGGCGGCGTCGCGCCCGCACAAGCTGCCGGGCTTCCGGGTCTACCACGAGTGCTTCGGGGGCGCGCGGGGCGTGTGCGCGGTGGAGCTGAACCTAGTGCAGTGCGGGGAGTGCCGGGCGCTGTACTCGCCGCGCCGCTTCGTGTGCCACTCGCACGAGTCGGAGCACCGCACGTGCCACTGGGGCTTCGACTCGTCGCGGTGGCGCCGCTTCCTGCTGGTTGCGGACGAGGAGGCGGAGCGCGACAAGTGCGGCGCGCTGCTGGACGAGCTGGCGGCGCGCGACCTGGAGCCCGCGCTGCCGCCGGCGCCCTCCAAGCACACCCTGCCCTTGAAAAGGAAACAGGTAGGATGACGATCACTTTCTAGCCTACGATCTTGTTGTGTTGTGAGTCTCACAGACGCAATCGGTTGATTCCTTGTCCGACTTTCACTGGCTGCACCCTTCAGTCAGACGGCTAATGGTAATTTCAAAAGCATCGACGACACCAAGAAAGTATCTACATATTGTTTATTACTACCGGTCTAGTAAACAATGGTTTGTAATGTTTATAAATTGTGAAGTACTTACAGGTAGTACCTACCTATGTTACAGATTAAACCATTGACGATCTCTCAGAACCAGTCCTACTCCTATCATCTTGAGTTTACGTTTATTTTTAAACATTAAAAAATCCAATTGGAATCTTATTGCTAAATCTGCGTGACACAAAGTTGTGATGAGCTGGATCAATAAGTAGTCGTAATTATCCGATTTAGATCCATCATAATGTCGACTAGGTCAACTACTACCGACTACTATTACTGCTACTACTGTCTGTCGACTAGGTAATGTCAACTCGGTATGAATTGGTAAAGTACACCTACTCAGAACTAATCTAAAATGCAATTCAGAATAGGTAGTACCTACACTATTCATTTAAAAAGAGAACCTCACAAAGGCACGGCGTCATTCAGCCTAACGAAAGCGTTATTAATTTAGCTGCACTGCACTGCTCTATCCATTTAGATGACGGCACATTTCCGCGTCCATTGTGCTTATACCTACTGATTATCATCACGATACCCAGCGGCCATGTATACCGAGATAAATAGTGTTATCAAGCCGGCCAGTGTCACACAAACATGTGCACTCATTGTTAGCAAAATGACGTACCTACCTACTGTAACCGCAAAATAATTATGCAATTTGAATTGATAAATGTGGCGGATGTAGTAACAAAATGTGGTTTTTACGTTTCGTTGAAAATCGTGATTATTGTAGGTACAGAGACGAGAATCACTGCGATCGAATTGGGTGAAATGAACTGGCAACCAAAGACACTACGACAGATTTTTTTAAACACGAATGGCAATGACAATACACTGCAAGACACAAGTGGAGCACACCCGCTCGTATAAATCCCAAGATCCAATAGAAACGAATCGACGAAACGACGCAGCAGCTGTTGCAAAGCTGCTGTTTATCCACAAACGATTGTTTATATTTTATTTGTTTGTATTTTTAAGTCTGCGAAACTGTTATTTGTTTAGTCTACTAACCACAATCGTTATGAAAGGTCGCTGCGTTTGCGAAGATTTGCATTCTAGCTTTGTTCCACCGATGACTGTTCCGTATTCATTTTATTTTCAGAATACACAACTAAAGATCGTGCAGTATACAAAATACTCCTATTATCATTAATTTAATTATTTAATTTATGTCAGCGAATGAAGCAAGATAATGCGAATCTAATTTCAACAAGAATACTCGTGGAAGTGCTAAAAATACTCATTACAATATTTCATTAATTAATTTTTGTTTAGATACACGTGTTTCTACACACGTAAGTAATAAATTAATAATGAATGAGTGGTTTTCATGTATGGCAACACTGAACATAACATAACGTTCCACGTCATTACGTCATTACCGTGGCCTAAACAATGCGATGACCAATCAATACCTAAGGCGACTCGGAGCAGACGCTTCCGAACTTGGTAGACCTCGCTATTATTATCATTGACTAGCTTTTTCCTTCCCAATGCTCAGACGTGACCTAGTTTCTATCCAGAGCATTAAAAAACAAAGAATGTACTACATTCCAGACGGAATACGAGACGACCTTTGCCCAATTTTGCGATAAAACTTAATGTTAACTAACCATGATAAAGGCGTTTTCGCATTCAGCCGGCTCACCGTCATTTTATGTTTTGTCTGAATAATTTTATTTATTTCGGGATTTGCAAAAACAACTTATTAGCTGTCAGATAAAATATTAATGTTTTTACTAAACGAGATGCTGTTTTCATAGTGTTTGCCGAGTTCTTATTGGCTAGACTTCACTCAGTTTTGAAAACTGCGCAATATTTTGATAACACGTCTTGTAAAATTAGAAGTTTCTTTTCATTCATATTTGCTACATCGTCGATGACAGGGTTTTGGGATTGTTCGAAAGAGTTGCTGCGGACTTAGAACGCAAAGGGCAAGTGAAGGAACACGGGTGGGGTTTAGTTTGTAAAAGTCTGACACTTCCTGTCACTCAACCCTTAACGGGACGAGTTATTTGATGTTTACCACGAAAAAAAGCGATTTTAACTAAATGACTCACACAGAAAAGTAACTTTTTGATACAGTAGGTCATGGTCAATATTTTCTACACAACTTTAGTTCTAAAATAATCACGAGAAGTTCTCTCTCTCTTCATTAGTGGCATTTGTGGATGAGACCACAATTTGTCCAATAACACGTGCGAACTAGACCGTCAAACGCTGGAAAATATTTAGCGAGTAAGAACAGTAAACAAAAAAAATCTATATTAAAGTTCAAAATAGACAGATTAACGTTTCAAATACCGTCAATTAGAGACGCAATAGTAAGACAATGACAGCGCCAACGCCGGCGTTCGCTTGGGGTTTAATGAAGCAACAATACACGAGTATTTAGAAGTTAGCAACCATAAACGAGTTTATAATTTGTAGAGTTAATGACAAGTGGCACTTGACAGTGACAGTCAAGTCGTCACAGATAAAATTCGCATTGTTGGGTCGTAATTAACTGATTTGTTAGCAAGTTGGGTGTTCCCGCTTACGTAAGACGAAGCCGGATATTTTGAATCATAGAAAAAAACTACAGTATTTTGAAACATGGTGAATGGATGCTTCGTATTTTCGAGATGATGATTAACTTTTGAGATAGTTTGGGCCACGATAATTGGATTAGTTTTTTACTTTTTGAACTAAGAATTAGAACACTGTGTTTTCGACATAATAATTTGCCATAATCATAAATATGCAGAAGTTTTTAGTTGTGCGCTTATCACGTAAAATGTACGAAATCGATGTAGATAACTTTTGTAAATTAAAACTGTGTACAATGCGTTCCAAATGAGAATAGGATCGCCCGCCATGTCGTGACGTCACGATTTACTGTCAAATCGAGGAAAGAAATTTTTAAACATTAATTAATTTACGAAAAATTTAATTTATTTATGAACTGTGAACGGAAAAAGTTTAATCAGAATCCAGTTCTTCAATTTTATTCATCTCTAAGTTCTTCAATTTTGCCAAAATTTCTTCGATTTGACAGTACGACGAGACGTCAAAACATAGGAATCGGTCATATTCTCATTTGGAACGTGTAGTATAGCTTGATATTTTACTTAGGCTTTGTTTCATAACAATCTGTTGACTATATCGAAAAATATACTAGATATTCCTTGACTGTTAGGCGCTGCTAATTTAAAGGTCCTAGTACCAAAAATGCGAAGACATGTGACATTCGCCAATCCGCAGTGGCCCCGTATGGTGGATTACGACCCATTCATAGGCTGATTATGCTGTCATTAACTCGAAAAAGAGAAGGAAGCCATAATGTTCAGCTAAATCCTTGTTTAAGGTATCTACAATATAGATAAATAAATTATATTCTTTACATAGCTTCGGGAAGTGGCTGGAGCTGGCCGTTGTGCTGTCTCGTGTTACGTAAATGCTCAATTTAAAGATGACTATCTGCTCATCTGTCGGATAGCAACCCGTTTTAGTTGACTTACCTCTTACATTTGCCTCAGTAGTATAGAACCATAAATGGCAACACTTCTTAAAAAATAGACCTTCGGAATAGTTACTATTCCGACGTTACTGTAACGTCTATACGTTAGTAATTACTATTTACTATGTATTTTAAAACAAGGTTGTTGTTCATAACTACCTTAAAAAAAAAGTTCAAAGTTTATCAGTTGTTTAGTACTCAAAACACAAACTGCTTAGCTTGAGACAAGACGGCGTTGTGTGATAGTTGTGGAATATTATTATTATAATGTTACGAGATACCTAATCCTCTTAGAATTCTCATAATTTTGCATTAGAGTTTATGACTACACTAATATATGGCTACGATACTAGCTTCTGCCAGCGGCTTCGCCCGCGTGGGTGAGTTTTGGGAAATCTTACTGCTCGCCTACGTCATAAAAGGAAACCTTGTGCAAAATTTTACGCTCCTAGTGCCGGTAGTTTCGGCTGTGTGTTGATATGTCAGTCAGTCAGTCAGTTTCTCTTTTTATATTAGTCTGGTAAAGTCTGGCCTCCGAGTCACCCCCATGCCACCCAAAACCAGAATTCCTGAATGATCGCACTGATTTCAAGAAAATGCAAATTCTAAAAGCCAATTATAATCCGAAACAAAAATCGTAAAATCCAGATTATATTATCTCTTGAATGTCTGTTCCTGTTTACCATTAATGGCCGACTACCCGATACAGATTACTTAAAGCTTATAATTTCATCGATCGAAAACCGATACACCATTGATATTACGGTAGCAAATTACGATTCGATCGCTTCCATCAACGATACAAGAACGGGTTACGGTTATCTTAAGTGGTTTTAACTGCGCTATACGTCGGTAATCGGCAGACATGGCGGAGTTACCATTACACTGAATACATACAAAATGGAGCCCTAAGGGTAAAGCTAGAACTGCAGTAGACCGACGCGGACGGACACGTGTAACTCGCCTGATTTGTACGTAGAACGACGTCGCGTGGCGTGGATCTAGTGTAGCTCTACAAGTCTAGTTTCCATATAAGATGTATGGAGACCGACGCGCCCAGATCGACGTGTATTGTAAGTTTGTAACCGTGAACCTGGGTACAGTACAATTCACAAATGATGGCGGCCGTGAAGTTTGCGCAGAAGGCTGCGCAGTAACGTGTTTTAGGAACCAAATGGAGACGTGCGTGTGCGAGAAGAGTGTAGTATGCGCAAATGTTCGCAAAGGCTAACTTCACGGCCGCCATCATTCGTGAATACACTACTGTAGACTGGATAGGACGCCGGCGTTCGCTCCCTCATTGTCTTTCTAATGTGTGAATTACGATATTCGAAAGGTTAAAAAGAACTACTGCGCAAGCAATCGTCCGAAGTTCCGAGTGGTCAAGCTTTGTGCCGTACTGTAGTCTAATACTGTCAAGAACATCTTTTGTATTTGTACTTCGGGCTTGTATCCCGCGTATTTCTTGCCGGAGTCGTGTGTTTCCTGATAGCTACAACCTAAGGGTCTTTAAGTCAAGATTGAATAGGTTTCTTTTAAGCAAACGTGCTCCATCCTATCACATCATCGCTTAACAATAGAAAAGATAGAAGTTAGAACTGCATTAGACCGACGCACACGCATTAGGACGTCGCGTGGCGTGGATCAAGTGTAACTCTACAAGTCTAGTTTCCATATAAAATGTATGGAGTCCGACGCGCCCAGATCGGCGTGTATGGCTCACGTGTGCGATGTGTAACTTTATAGGGAGACCTTTGTCCTAGTGGACGTCTTTTGATGATTATGATTCTATTCTATTACCATCGTTTAATTACCTAAAGTAAAGTATGTACAAATGACTGAATCTCCAACTGTCCAGCATACTCAACTAATAATACCTTCAAAACCAGATCCATCAAACTTCATATTCAAACTAATATACAACCCCACAATTGATCCCCCTGGTCGGGAAAGCCACCCCTCGGGATCAACAATACATTATCAAGAGCCGTGCTAAACAATGGCGGGCTCGTTTAACACACCGTCTGCGTCAACTCATGCGCAGGGTGTAATTACGCGAGCGTGTCATGCGCAGGCGCAGCTCGTAAACGACGCATGAGCGATTATCTTTCAAGTTGTATTAACTAGTGTGCTGCCTGCTGGAGTCGCTTGCTGTTTTGATGTTAATGATAAAAAGTTTCCTAAAAAGGGTATGTTTTGACTTGTCCATTCTTGCAATCGTTTTTACGCACGAGTTTACATCACGTTGAGTATTTACGGTTTTTTTTTTTTTTTTTTTTTTTTCGATGGGAAAAATCATCTTATGACAACCCCCGCTACTTACGCCCAAGAGTACTTACGGTCAAAATAATGTTGATACTCTGAAGTTGGCGGTCCGAACTATTGCGTATAAGTACTTGGAAAAATACAGCAATACGCATTCGCTATAATGATTCTTAAAAATAACTACTGCTCAAGCAATCGTCCGAAGTTCAGAGTGGTCAAGCTTTGTGTCGTACTATAGTCTAAAACTGTCACTAATCTGCATGTTTCTCATATGATTTGACCATTACCATAACATATTTGTTGTATGGACTTTAAAAGAGACTTTGACCCCTGAGTTTGTTTCGGTGTTTCTTCTCAGGGTAGTCAGCTAGGAAACACCGGCCTCATCTCGTTTAAACTGATAAAAAAAATTCACGTGTAAAAGTGTTTTGCTAAATAAATATCATTGTCATGTCAAACCCCAAATCAAGCTTTCTCTAATCTCTTCGTATATGAGGTTTTAATCTATGTTAGATTTGATCACAGTAGGTACAGAGAACATCCATAGTATGGTAGGACCAACGACCGTACAGACAGAACTATTCAAATGTTCCAACATTCTATTGAAGAGAACACATCTCGCGCCATTACTCTTCGGTCCCACATACCTTTCATTGTAGCCGAGGCGGGTGAGGCCCGCAATCAGGGCTAAACTTCACCTCTTACCATTTGTAATAATTTAGGCGAAGTGTGGTTTCGCCCCTTACACACTACGAATTACGAACAAAAGATCTACCCCATAAAGTGTACGAGGAGAATCTTGAAGGAGACAAAGACATCAGTAAAGAGGAACTAAGTTAGACTTAAAACGTCAAAATCTGAAACAACACTTAGCGAGCCCTCAGTGTCGACTAATTGACTATTCAGTGCTTCTGAGAAACTTGCCTGATTACGTTTCATTCTAGAACCCAGCTCCTATTAAAATTCTGTTACTATAAATGAATGTATTCGTATATTTCATTTCACGTCCAAAAAAAAATCAATAAATACGAAGTGAAAGTTACCATTCTACAGTCGTAAACGAACTCTGACAATAGCCTGAAAATTATATCGTCTTGAACCCTTTAATCATTTTAAACCTGACTTCTAAATAAGCGACTAGATTCGTTTGCGTGTATGTTAGTTTAATTTAACTCAAGTGCTAGAAACGGAAGATACAGGTACTTGCAGAAGTGTTACAGTTTCTCAAAGTTCACACAACATAACCTAGACCCACTAAGATCATAGCATCGCTGTCTGACGCAAGCGTTTAGAACGACCTTTGCAGCATTGGATTTAATTTGACTTTATCTAGTTGTTCATCGTAAAAGTGACGCTTCAGACATTTGTGCACCTTCTGTTCCTATCTTCGTGTTGTTAGCTAATTGCTAGTTCGCTACAAAGTATTCTGAATGTCATGCGAAGTGAACGGAGCCGAGCCTGCCGCGAGCGCCAATCGCAGGTCTCCGTCGCCGCCTCGCCTCACCTTCCACGATTACTTGGTCAATGTTCTACGATCTGCATTCTGTAATTAGCGAGTTGGATAAACGGTTCTTGAACAAGCTTCCATCTTCATTCAAATACGCTTTCGTATTCCGTATTCATCACGACTCAACATGCGATATTTGGACGCTGTTCGCAAAAGGTCGCAATAAATTAAGGTATAACAAACGGGGGCTTTTCCTCGAGAATTCATTGTTCTAGCAGCAATAAAGGAATTATTTAGACGTCCGAAAGTACGTTCGTTCTAGTTTAACGTGTAATTGCGTCAAGGATGAAAGTATTCGCTATTTCCGAGCGGGTGGTTTATAAAAAAGTTTCTACGGCAACGTTGTCGCCTAATCTTCGAAAGCCCTCGCAATTGTTGGGACCTTTGTCCGTGGGCTTAGCGCCTACACCCGATATTTTCCCTTAAATCCCAAACGCGCGCGTGTAAGTAATCGACGGAGCCCTCCCACTGCCTCCCAGGGCCTGACGAGCTCCTCCTGGGACGGATACCACGGGCACGGGCACTCCACTACGGGTAGTAAACTGTCTTGAACTCAATTTCAAGTCTTCAAGCTGAAAACTTCTTACGTATAAATTGCAAATTGATCCTTATTAAGTTTCAGGGTTTGAGTGCTATGAACCAAGTGAGTTGTATTCCCCGAGGCGTTTTAACTTGTGATGTGAGCATACCGAACGATATTTCTGTAGTAGGTAATTAATATTCCTTTTAAACTTTTGAAAATAGAATGTTTCAAAGTTTAAATCCGACCCGATGGCGGCCTAAATCTTGGAACTACAAATACAACAGGTCGCTTGATCTCAACAAAGTGCGAACTATAGAGGCTTAAAAGTTCTCTGAACTCGTGTAAGTCTTCAATTATGATCACGGAGAGTAATGAGTGGGTACGAGGGTACTAGCGAGCGTCGTGCATATTACAATGTAGCCCTATGTACCTATTGTGCAAGCCCTCAGCAGCTCGGTACTGTCGGCACCGCGGGGGACCGACGCTACAGCCAGCAAAATAAACTATTCACACTGTGTATTTATTACTCATGGACACGCCACCTCGCTAATGTGAATATTAAGTGACATTGAACTGTGCAGCTGATTCTATTTTCGCTTCTTTATGACCTTATCTTCGTGATCTACGCTGATTTTGATATTGTCTTTTGAACACAGCCAATTAGGTATTAAGTTCACGTTTAGTATTAAATAATAATGTTTATTGATAACTTAGTCACATAATTGTGGTTGAACTGTAGTGACTACGTGGTTAATTAAACATTTTGTGGTTTACTCCTTTAGTAGTGAGTGACCGTATTTCAGAGGCCATATAAATAAATTGGTTTACCTACATTTTATTATCTCTTATCTCAATAACACAATTGTATTTTACTCAACGTAACGTGCGAAGTAGTTTCCCACACGGCCGAGGTCAAAAGCGCAAATATATCTCTAAAGTTAAGAATAGTTTGTATTTAGTATGCCAACCCTACCCCCTACACTTCAAAGCATGCAAATTGAATGCGAAACATATGAACGCGGTACATTTACTCTGCATAACCCAACCGGTTTGCGAATCCACCCTTTGCACACTGTTCTACGTATGTACGGTAATCTTTATGACTTGGTCGGATAACACGCGTTATACATATCACGACCGAGTCGAAAGGCTAGAAGTTTAAATACTAGGCGCTTTAAAATAGATGACTCCGTGATTTAACCGGCTAGCGCGCCTAGCAACAGCCGCCGTGTGAGTTGTAGATATGCTTGCGTATAGACGTGCGAGGGCGACAAGCAGACCGAGTGGTTTTAATATTATTCAACGCGGAAAAAGTGGTCGGAATAAATATATCTAACACTATCACAGGCGTAATAACTGTCGCTTAGAAACCTATAAATTGTCGAAGTTGGAACTAACACTGCTCTAGTTACGTCAAAGGCTCTGATTTTACATCATCACAGTCAAAACATGATCTCATTTAATATAATACTCTGTTTCCGTGAACGATGAATTGGCAGTTTACTTAAGGGGAAGCACGCAACTGCCCTTAGATTGAAGCGCTAAGTAAGCAACGTGACAAGGGAAAGGGTCAACAGTCAACACGTTGAGTAAACACGGGATCGGCCTGCACACCCCGCTAGTGCATCGTTGGATATCCCCGCTAGGGATGACTTGTAATTAAGACTGGCTTTTACAAGTGCAAATTACTTAACCATTGATTCTTGTAAAATCGACAGGGCCCGATCTAAGGGGTGGGGGGATTGGCAAGCTGGGCATTTGATTTGCGGCAAAATTGACTTATTCCTATCTTTCAACCTAACTATTAGTCACTACACTCAAGTTGGCAGGTTGAGAATTTTAGGTGCTACCTTCCAACCTACTTCAGGTTGGATAGTGGAAATATTTAAGACTCATGTCTTTATGATTTTGTGTATGTAAAGGGTGGTGAAAATTATCTTTGCTCAGAGCGGCTAAACAGCCCTTGAAAATCGAATAAGTCTAAACATCAAAATTTGTGAGGTAGGTAAGTGTAGGTAATAGTACGAGATATTTAGAAACCATGCTTTCCATCTACAAAAAAAAAGAAAAATACAAAGATAAGTTCTGAATAATATATCAACCTCCACTGGCAACTCAGTGCGAATTTTTAAAACGAACACGTTTCTTTTATGGCATCGTGCAACGAGGTGCCAAATTGACCCATGAAACACTCCTAACTACCTACGTTCGTTGTAGCAGACAATCTAATTCAAAAAATCGTTCCTGAAATAAAATACAAATTGATAAGTGCCGTTACTAAGCTTTGTTAAATAAATCAATCTATCAAATCGTCTGAAATAAATTCGCATCGTCTTCTAGAAAAACACGAAGCGGCGTCATGGCTCTAGCCTAGTTCATTGCACCTCGTTGTGTCTTTTGTTTAGCAGATAAACACTGAAAACCTGGTTTTCCGTTCAGCACGTGTCACCGATCGGAGATACTGTTAGCGACGAATTATTTACGTGCAAATAAAAAGTGGAACTTTTTTTCTTTTTGACGATTTCTTCGCCTTAAGTAAAATTGGCCGTTGTTGATTTGATTTTACACGAAATAGGCCAGGCGTGGGCAAAATAGAAATAATGTAAGTAGGTACATAATTGTATGATTTTTTTTTTGGTGGGAAATCAAGAAATAACTTGAGCTCTTGACGAAGCAAGAGAGAGTATTAGACTTTTACTGACTAAATCCCACACGTGTTCCCTCAATTACCCTTTGCATTCCATATCAGTGCAGACTCTTTCATAGAATCCCGAAAAGTATGAAGATGATACAAAAATTAACTAAAAAATATAGCATCACAAACTTACGTCTAATTTCACAAATCAGAATTTTGCATGCATTTTACTCGTAGTATTTTTTTTTTCTTTTTACGCCCATCTTAAACATGTCTATGCAAATTTATGTTTCTCACCTTTGATCGGAACCAAAGAATGCCACACTGTATTTTTATGTGAATTATTGTTTCTAGAAGCCAATCAGGCACATTTGCAGTATTATGTGAATTATTTATTTAACCAGTCGACAACTCGTTTTTCTAGTTCTACTTTAGGAAAATAAAGTGTCAAAGGAATTAGAATGGGAAATATGTACATATTTACGTACGAAATTCTTTTTCCTTACCAAATCCTTATTTAATACCACAAAAATGTTTATTAATCTACGTCTACACTCTACACTAATGTCTTAAAGAGGTAAAGTTTTTTTTTTTGTTTGTAGGAGGTAATCTCTGAAAGTACTGGTCCGATTGCTAAAATTTTTTCACCGATAGAAAGCTGATTCCTGAGTGACATTGAAACTGCGAGCATAAAATAGTTTTACATAAAAATATTATTAATGTGAAAATTTCAATATGTGTACCTTTGTTTCTCCTTCACAATCAAACGGCTAAACAGATTTGAATGAAACTTGTCACACGGGTAGACCAGGACAGCCACTGTGCGTACAGCAAAGGAGTGGAATAATTCAATGCTAGGGTCTGTGTTTCCTGATGGCTTCAACCTGCTCGTCTTTAAGTCAAGAGTGAATAGGTTACTTCTAGGGAAGCGTGCTCCATCGTCGACCACATCATCGCTTACCATCAGATGAGGTAGTGGTCAAACGCAAACCTATCAATAATAATAAAAAAATATACCTACAGGGTTTTTTCGATGGGTAAAAATAAATATTATCCAGATGACATCCCTCGATGATAGTGTCAGACTCTTACTGACTAAAAAACCCACCCCGTTCCTTCGTTGCCTTTCATACCAGGGCCGAGCCTCCCTTTCGGAAACAGACCCTTGGCCCCAGAAGGCTTCGACCCTGCTAGGCCCCTATGATTGCAGACAACTCCTTAAGGCGCGCGGGAACAGTACGCGCCATCGACGACTTAGGCTCGGTCCGGCGCTGTTGCCTCATGCAGTAGGCTAACTCCAAAAAAAAAAATTTATAATAAATGTAGAGATACTGGTTCTCCGTTTCAGTAAAAACTATAGTAATTTTAAATTAAAATTATTTAGCTGACCTGTTGCTGAATTAAGACATAATTCATAAATTATATTTTTAATGTATTGTTTTTATGGCAAAAAGCACTCACCATTACAAGATTTTATGGCTGCCTTATTTTTAACGCTAGCAAGTAAGAAAATTAATACAAACATTTTTCTGTACATGTTTTCTAGTTGTCAGATTTAAAAGAACGCAAATTAATTTAATAATTTAAACTAGTATTTATTTTGACATTAATTATTTATTTTCCTTATTTTAATAACCACACACGAATATAAAATATGAATAGAATTAGTTACACACCGTGGCGTTTTTCTTAAAATAGGTGTCTAAATAAAATATAAATATAAATGTAAGTTTTTACACTTTTTACTCAAAAGATTTAAAAAAATACGCCTCGTCACAGTTGGCCGGTTTTACAAAATATCCATCTACCTATGTAGAATTTTGTCATAGATAGGGAGCAACTGTTTATAATAACTAATTAGATTCGTAATTATCACAGTATTATGTACGGTGATATTAACATAAACTACGTATTTATGTTAATTCGTATGCGTCGGATATTTATAAAGTTAGAATTGTGGAAATGATGAGGCGTTAAGTTAAAAGTTGCAGGTGATGGCTCATTTATATCATTTTGTATGGCGATGGTGTGTCCAAGGTATTTCTCGGAAATGAGGCTATTCTTTCTCCATCATAAAACAGTCAAATTATGTTTTTTCATGGTTATCTCTTTATTGATAACTAGCTTTTGCCCGCGGCTTCGCCCGCGTGGCATTAGGTACTTAAGGAATCGGGATAAAAGGTAGCCTATGTTCTTTTCCATGTCAAAGGCTATATGCATGCCAAATTTCATCCAAATCCGTTCCGCCGTTTTTGCGTGATTAAGTAGACTCTTACTGACTAAAAAAACCTACCCCGTTCCTTCTTGCCTTTCATACCGGGGCCGAGCCTCCCTTTCGGGAACAGACCCTAGCCCCAGTAGGCTTCGACCCTGCTGGGCCCGCGAGAGATCGCCGCCGCCGATACAATTCCAGCAGTGAGAACATTATAAACGGATTATGCTAGAAACACTATACATTAAGTAAACTAGAAGATTTCCTAATCTACCCTGACTAATTGCCTTAGAGGTTAAAAATAATTTCGTTACAAAATGGCTTCAAGTAGAAACAAAGAAACGTAATATTCACTAATCTGATACACAATCGCGTCTGCGGTTCTCGGCACGCAATTTAGAATGGCCATTTTTTTTTTCATTCCACTTTGTTTTAAAATATCTTATATAAAGTAATAAGGTAATCGCGCTCTAAAGCACCAATTTAAACCTAAAAACTAGAGTAGGTACTGACAATTTTTATAAAAAAAAATTGCTGGTAATGTACTCGTAGAACAATATCTGATGGTCGTGTCTGCGCCTTAACTGCCAGAAGGAATTGTCAAACTTTTAACACAAAATAGATAGGTTTACAAAAGACAACCTCATGTATGTACTTCACTTTTGATACCTACGCTCGGTGGACGCACACTAATGAGCGTTTGAGTCAGAACTGTTCGACGAGCGGGCCGAGGCGCTCCGAGATATCGTGTCCGTGAGCGGTGTCTATGTGTGCGTTGCTTGAGCGCGCTTTGTATGTAGATTGACTTCTGTACCTATATATTTTGTGCCGGGCCTGTCTACCAGTAAGCTAACATCGTTAGTCTTGTCCTGTGAAGTAGAGTAACTGAAGGAACATAAGAGTTCCCGCTCCGCCCTAGAAGTCATTAGATGATTACCCACCTAAAAAATTCAAAGACCCCGAAGAAAACAGTGGATACTAAGTAAAATAATCATTGACGCTTACAATGCTGTTTTTCCGATGCTCTTTTTCGACCAGACCTATCACTTTCATCAAAAAAGCGCAATGGACTGAAAAATAAATAAAAACGTGCACTCCTTTGTTCCGCATTGAAACCAGTCCCCGTTGGGCGGCGATACGAACGCTCAAAGGGTTATTTTAACTTCGATTCACTGAATGAACACGATTTTCCCATTAAAATTGTTATTTTCCACGTATACCTGAGCCATTAGCCCGACAGCTTCCAATGAAGAACTGAAAATTGCTGAAAATATGGAGTTGGAAATTTATTCCATTTCAATACCACTGGTATTTGTTTGGAGTCATATCGACATCGAGATGGTAGCCTGTCTGTTTTGTACTGGTTGCATTTCGGAGAGCATATTCGTCAAAATTACATAAGTCAATTCAGCCAAGTTCGGTCCATCATTGGGCCACCAGACACCAGTATGCACCATGTGCCACCGGTATATGAGGAGATCCGATCCATACGGGCAAAATATATTGGGAACACGTGCGTAGGTACAGCTAAAGAGTGGAATTCGCGTCTCTGTGTTTTGATGTCTATAATTCTTCAACTGCTACATAAAGTTGCATTCAGAAAAAAATAAAATAAAGTCGCGCCAGTAGTGTTAGGTTTGTCTAACAGAAAAATCCAAAAATACAAAATGTTTCCTCTTTTTATTACATACTAGCTTTTGCCCGCGCGGCTTCGCTCCTGCACTTCCCTACTCCACCCTACTCTACCCTAGACTACACTACTCTACCCTAGTCTACCCTACTCAACCGTACTCTACTCTACCCTACACTACCCTACTACTTTACCCTACACAACGCTAATTTTCATTTGTTTTTCCATAAGAACCTTCTCCTCACAATAAATAACAAAAAAAGAATTAGCGAAATCGGTCCAACCGTTCACGCGTGATGGCGTGACCAAGGAAATAGGGATTCATTTTTATCTAGATTAGATAGACTATTATTGAAAATAATCTTGCTTACTTTACGGTCCGAAAACCCTCTAAGGTTAGGTAACCTCGTTCTTTGTTTTATTGTTCTATTTCAAAATTGAAATAAAAACAAGTGAAGCCTCATAATATCACTCGCGCGTCAGTCGGTCTGTCGCAATCGTTTATAATACGCAGGGAAGCCATTTTACTTTCATTGTCAACCCTTCTAACAATTTTGACGTGTTTCTGAGGGTGTTTTTGATTTCATCAAGCATGCGGGGTTGCTCCGCATGCGTAGCCCCCGCAAATGTCCTTTTCATCATCATTATTTTAGCTGATATACGTCCACTGTTGGATATAACCTCCCCCAAGTGTCGCCACAATGAACGATTCCCGCAACTTCACCAGGTCATCGGTCCACCTTGTAGGAGGCCTTCCAACGCTACGTTATCCCGTTCCTTTTCATACAAGTATTTATTGCAATGCGTGGAATACGCACGCGGGATGCGGGGCGTAATATCGGGCAGCAGCCCCGCATGCGGAGCAATTCCGCATGAATGATGAAATCCGCACGTTATTAATAACACCCTTAATCGTCACCAGCCATTCCTTTTCACTTCCCAAAGTAATTTTGAAGTTCACACATTTTTCTTTGAATATCCAGAATGAAGAAGTTTCCCTTTTGTTATTTTAGTACAAGAATACGAATCGGTTGATTATTGTCACTTCTTTATTTACGTTTCAATTCGCTGACATCAATATCTGGACCCGAATGGCCGATATTTTCACAAAATGTCGGCCATTTGCATGAATTTCAAAGGGGAAACTGCCGTGAAGTAGTTGCTGTGCAAATACATATTTTAACAGGTGATGTCTTCGTAATTTATGTATATGGATTGTAACTTAGTATTTTATGAGGCCAGATTTGTGACTTTTATATTAGTAATTTTCATTGTCGCGGGCGAACTATAGATCACTTGTTTTATCATGCGGATAACCAATAAAGGTCGGTTAAGAATCCCACTACAAAAAAAAAAATTCATTCACATCGCTTAAGTCATATATTACATATCAATGGCTTAGAGTGAAAACCTCGGATATGCAATTTTATTTTATTACATTTCTGAAAAGAAAAGTTCGTAACGCACAATCTTGTATCACGCAATATTTTGATTCGATACTTGTAACGCCTTCTACGATGTTGCATGCATCACCTCGCGACGGCGCGGCAAAGCAAGCGGAAAAAAATTAAAAACAAGAGAAACTAGCGTTTGAAATAAACCAATAGTTTTAAATATTTAAATGAAACATGTATAAGCACATAAAAATTGCATGATCATAAAGGTCTAATTTGGTTTTTTGTGCCTCCTGAAAAGTTACGTATTTCACAGTTACGAGGTATTCACTCTAAGCCATCGATATGTACGTATTTCCAAAAAACTCTTTTCAATCTTTGGAAACATCTTTGTTACACGCGTTTTCAGGCCCATACGAATTGCTCATTGACGTGAAACCCTTTGGCACGAAATATCTGCTCCATTTAATGTCCGAAGCGAGCACAACACTGCTCCTTATATGTCCAACAATACCATTGCGAAGTACCGACAACTTTGGTCTAATGAGTTACCAAGAACGTTCAACAAACAGCCAGCAGAAATCTTTGTCTCGAAACAAATGGACGGGATGATTTACGAAATCTTAGAGATAACGTTGAAAGTGTTAAATGGGCCTGTCGATAGCGCCGATGCTCCTTCAAGCACTGCTCATCCTATTAAAGATATTGAGCGTAAATTTATGCGGAGCCAGTGATTGTAGCGAGTTGGTTGAACCCTTCGAGTTCATGCTCAATGGACAGCATTCTAATGATGATGTGCAGGGAGACGACAGCGTTGCGTAATGGTGCCTGTAGCTGTACCAAGAGGAAAATGAACCGCGTCCGTTACAGGATTTAGAATGGATACATCGTTTGTTTACTAGAAGGACTTAAACTAATCTCCTGTGTATAATAAATCCGTATTAGGAACGATTCATCATAAACACATTGTAGATAAATAATAACACAACAAAGGGAAACGTCCGTCGTCCGAGAGATCCTTATCCCGCCGGAGTACAAGTAATCCTCTAAACCACAAAGGAATTCATCCATACAATTCAAACAGACAAACCGCTCTGGAACACACAATAAATAAACAAACGTAATTCACACAAAGCGTGCCAGTGATGTAACAGCATAACTCATCGAAAAACCTACTCTAATACATCATCGGGCTATTTTATGGTAGTTTCACACAAGCATATCGGGCTATCCCATCGCAGGTGAAAGCATTTATACACGGTGTGTGTCGGGAGCAGTATGACATTTTTCATTTCCATGCCACCGCGCCGAGCTAAAATTATTATTCCCGGGTCGTCCCCCTTCCCCCCACTGGCCCGGTTTCTCTAAATGGGAGTGGGGTGGGAGGCACAGGATACGAGTGACGAGCGAATAGGCTCACCCTACATCACCGTCGTACTTACAGCCGATCCAGAACTAAGGGTAATAAGCTGTAACGTACAAAGTACGATCCGTTGGAGACACCTCAAGACTAAAGGTTCCATTACGTCGAGCTTAGTCTGTAGCTCGTCTCTTATTCTTACATTTAAATTGTGATATTTCTGTTAAATATTTCTGGCACTCGCTTCTAAATTGGCGCAAGACGGCAAGAAAACAAAAAACATGAAAGGCAAAAAATCGACAGAAGTGTCCGAGACGTTAAGCGAACAGCATTAAAAGACCAGTGATAGAAAAGAGAATACAAAAGTAGCTGGAAAAGTGGAAGTTAAACAGAACTTTGAAGACGAACTTAAAAGGTTCGAGAGTCGAGACGATGATCTCTCGTGGCTTGTGGACACACCGAGAAAATGACTCTCGCATCGGAGCCTACGAGCTGCGAGATGAAACGCTCTATTTGGGTCAACTAGACTAGGGCACGGCTGTTTTTTTACATGTTTCTCTCACACCGTTGTTGAAGACATTCTGTTAACAGTCATTGAAAAAAAACCTGCTAATTATGGTTGTTTTTTAGCTCTTCAGCTGCACTCTTTGGTTTGGTGTTGTGCAACGTATTATTTTCAACAGCCGGCTTTGTTTTATCATAGATAGGTAACTATCTACAAAACGTAAGTTTTGTTTTAAACTGTTTATTGTTTATTTCAGACTCTGTTGCTATGGAACAGATACTATCGTCTATCAGACTATTGTAATCGTCTTTTAATACTTGACACTCAATACTGAGGAGATATGCCACGTGTGAACTCGTGTGAAGCGTGTTTATCCAAGAATCTCTGCCATTAATATTTTCTCTGAACACACATAAAAGCTGTTTACAATACCGGAACACAAACCTACAGATTATTATTTGTGTTTGAAAGCTAAATGGCTGATTGACTACGAAATTAATGATCAGAATTTAAATCCTAAAACAAACTGTTACACAATACGAATGCGTTGAAGGCAAGTGGAGTTTGACAACTGCCTAATTATAAAAATTGGCGCGGTGACAAACGGCCCCCCACTCGTATACGTAAATAACCTAACGGAAAACCGGTGGGCAGTGTGAAATGACCAATATTGTGTGTTTGCAACACTCTGCCGTACTGAACACCGCACTACTATCAATCTTCAAGAGCTGGTGATTACACTCGCGGAAAAGCAATTTTATACTGAAATAACAACAGACAAAAAAACACTAATGAGGTTAATTACCTCGAAAATGATTATTATGAACCCTTGGGAAACTCCCGAGTTTCAGGAAATATATATCTGACGTTTGTTAGACATTTTCATTCTAGTTGTTCTAGAAAGTGGAATTCTGCCATTTTACTATGTAATTTCTTGAAGTAGACATGTGCGTGTGTGACTATGATGAACTGGTTCCGTTAATGGCTACCGATTCTATAGACGATAAAGACTAGCGTAGTCTTCAAATTAATTTAGAGCTTTGATGCTAGCATCCGAATTCTTATCTGTACAGCAGAAAAATATGTACAAAAATCTGCGGTCCAACAAAGCAATTGGATGGTTTAATGCAGTCGTCAATTATCTGCCACCACGACTGACTGAGCTCGTAAGTGCACTCCGTCACGTGTCGCTCGCCGTCCGCCGTGCCAAACAGCCAACTCGTCTCCATGCTAATTCGAAACTTCCCGTCGATGTTTTCCGCGACGTTTACGCTCGATAGTTACCATATTACGCTTTTTATCGTGTCGTGAATGCATCCAGTTTTCCTACGCATGAGGGGTTCCGTGCAAGTTCGTTCGTGACCTGGTGCGAGTGACGTCACGTCTACCGCGGCCGCCGCACCGCCATGTCGTTGCGCCGTCTGCGCCCGCGCACGCCCCCGCCCCGCGCGTCCCGCTGTCTGACGGAGAACGGCTGACCAGTGACCTTGTCGCTCCGTCTCGCTCGCACCAATTAGTCATCACCGGTGCGAGCGAGACGCCAGCACACCAACCGGTATTGGAACAAAGTTGTTTGTGCAAGAAAGGTTTCTTCTCTTATTTATTTAAATGTTTTCAAATTCGCTTTGTAATGTAATAATGTGGTTGAGACGTTTGTTGTTGTGGCAGGGGTAATGACCTTGAATTTTAGTTCTTTTAGCAATGTGCAAAATGTAGGTCGTTATATACACACATACGCACGATACACGCAGTCTCATCTACATAATAAACAAACTATAATGGAAAGGTCGGCTGGTCCGAATTATTCGAATACTCGTACATGTTGAATACGGATACTGTCTTGGCTGTTGGAAATAAAATAACAGAGCATTGTTATCGGAGCGAAAGTTCTGCGCATATCTTCTGCGAGCTGCTGAATGGAGTGGCTCCTGCTCTCCCCAGCCCCACTAGCTGCCTATTAGTGGTGGCTCCTGATTCATAATGTCATGTCACACTGTATAACGACCCACGTATGACTAACGATAGTTCTCTGCCAAGTGCTCGTCTCGTTATGAGAGACTTCTCATAGGCTATATTTGTGCTAGTTATCATAACATATACAGCTCTATTTTCAAGAAGAAAATGGTACAAACAGAAGCGTTCAAAAAAGTTCAACGAATTTATTTTGGACATTAATCATTTGCCTGTGCGCGGTGTTGAGGTGTACGTGCCTCCCAAAATTGAGCGCTCACACTGTGACATTTTGGGAAATGTCTTTATTCATATTTTAATTTCCATAATGTGTTCTCCCTTTGGGAATAATTAACGTCCGCATTTAAATAACTCATTACCCATCACCACTCTATATTTCATTGACGTAAATATCAATTTTCTTCATTATCTTTAATGCTGTTACTTTGCTAAAAGGCTCCGAGGAAATTCAAGTATCTTATATAAATTGTAGATATATGGCTGAAAGTTCATTGTCCGAGGGGCGTACCTCTTTCCCGTCAGCTGTTAAGAGGGCGATGACCTCAGGGAGGGAGCCCGACAAAACCTTCTCCTCCTATTAAACTTTTACGTAAACTGAGATGGATTCGTATGGGAGGACGGGAGTGTTCAGGAATAGGACGTTATGTTGTTCTGCTTTATTTATTGTATCACTGTTTTATATTGTCCTAAAGAATAATCACTTTATTTCTAACAATCCAGCTACACACTACTATTAGTAACTTTACAGAAATTACAGAATTACGACTAAAGTAAAAGTAGTAAAGTTGTAGTATGATCTTGTGGCAAGGAGGGACGGGGAAAATGTCGTAAGCAAAGTTTTGGGTAAAGCGGATGAGAAGGGGAGACCGAAGGATGATGAATAGACTGGAAATAACATCCTGGCTATAAAGAGTGACTCATAAGAAGTATGGACAAAGAAGATATAATTATGTTGTGTCAAAACACTTTTTTTGCGGCAGAAAATCATCATCAAATAACTTATATGACTGGTTGGAGCGAGATCCTGTCAGCCTTTTAATGGCTGCATTACCTATCTTTGCATTCCAGGGTCACGGTAACTCTTGACTCCTTGCTACAAACGACTCTTACAGAAATATCTTCTATTGATCAATCTAACCTAATTCTATTATCTCCAAGTATATCATAGTCTTCTCTCTGAGTAACCTAATCAGATACAACTGAAATACTGCTGTATACTTACGGAATGATATTGTCTTTGGCATTTCAAAATTACTACTAGAAATATATAAACAGAAGCGGATGTCCTTTTTTTTTAAAGAGTTACATATAAATTAACTTTATACAGAAAAGGATGCTTCTACAGTCATTATTTCGTGCACAAGAAAGAGGTCCAACAGAGCAGTTAATACTGCACCAATTGTCGTGGAAGTGCGTCCAGCATCGGCCATTGTACTGGAGCCATTACAGAATAATTCGAGCCACATAACGATCAAACTGCATTCACAATTCACTTCTTCCAATGCACAGTTCCCTTGTAAAAATGCCGAAGCAGGACTTACTACTCGTACATTTAAATGAAAAGTGTACAATGAAAAAATCGCATTTCTATTCACAAATAGATTTTTTATACTTTGTTAGTATTGTTACGTACGTGGGTAATCAAATGCCGATTTACTAAGAGACAACTTTATTTACCACAAACAATAACAAATTAGTCCAGTCAACAATAATCCGAATCGCAATTAACACTAGAGTACCGTTACACTATCGCTTAGGTCGTTGAGTAAAATCACTTCGAGTACTAGGGTAGTTCGCTCTTGATCGCAGTCGAAATCACAACTGACTCGCTTCCGGCCGGGGGGCTCGTATTTATATGCGGAGCCAAGAAAATTCTAGATACCGACTTCCCACGAACGATCCAGAATTCCAGAACAATTGAATCGCTTCTCGAAGTCATAAATCATTTTTATTACTCGTGGTAATAACAGTCACTTTCATGCGAATTTCGACTCTATTGTTAACGTCGGAGAGTACCATTTCCCATAAATACCTAACTACTACTTGTAAGTACTTTGTGGATGTTTCGAGATTTTTCTAAGGCTGGCTACGTACAACCATTCTAGACCTTTCGAACAGCAATGCGTTTTAATTATTACGAGCTACTCTTTATTTTCTCGGAGATATGGCGTGTTCACGTTTAATGGCGTAACAGTGCCCCCCTCTTAGTCATGCTCGTCCCGAGCATTATTAGATCCGTGATACGGCGCCAATCTATCCACATGGACAACCTTGGGTTTCCCTCTTAGCCCTTTCTTGATGCGGTAGGTCACGTCATTAATCCTTTTTAACACGGTGTAAGGTCCCCCCCATCGAGCTTGGAGTTTCGGCGACTTCCCTTTCCGTCGAAGCGGGTTGTGAAGCCAGACCAGTGTACCTTCCTCAAATCCCTTGGCATTGGCATTACGGTCGTATCTAGTTTTCATTTTTACGCTGGTGTTCATGCTATTCTCACGAACTCGTTTATGCACTTCGTCCAATTGATCTTGAAGGTCACTTACGTAGTCTGTAACTGGCTTAGTCTTGTCAGGTGGCACGCCAGTCATGGCATCGACCGGGAGTCTCATCTCTCTGCCGAAATTCACTCTTGCTGGGGTATATCCCGTGCTATCATGCACTGCCGATCGGTAAGACATCAGAAATAGTGGAATATACCGGTCCCAGTCCTTCTGATGGTCATCGACAACCTTAGCCAGGTGATTCTCCAGGGTTTGGTTAAACCTTTCCACCATTCCGTCCGACTGAGGGTGCGCAGGTGTTGTGCGTGTCTTATAAATTCCCAGAAGTGTACACATTTCCTGGAACAGCGCAGATTCGAAGTTACGGCCTTGATCGGAATGGATTTCCAAAGGTGCGCCATACCGACATACTACTTCTTCGACCACCTTCTTCGCCACTGTCGTCGCTTCCTGATTGGGTATGGCGAAGACTTCGGGCCACTTTGTGAAATAGTCCTGGATCACCACTATGTACTTGTTTCCGTCATTTGTAACTGGAAAAGGTCCAGCAACGTCAATGGCAATACGTTCCCACGGGGCTCCCACATTGTACAGCTGAAGCCTGCCCCTGCTTCTAGTCTGTGGTCCTTTCACAGATGCGCACGCAGTACATTTCCGACACCATTGCTCTATGTCATCTCTACAATTGAGCCAGTAATACCGCTGTCTCACTTTCAGTAGAGTTTTCTTGATTCCCAGGTGTCCTCCAGAAGCACCATCGTGTATTTCCTGTAGCAGGGGAACTACTTCACACCGTGGCACTATCACTTGTGTGGTCACCTCCTTGCCATCGTTCGATTCCCATTTCCTACAAAGCACATCATTTTCTAGGACTAAACTGTCCCACTGTGCCCAGTAGCTCTTTGTGACGGGACTATGTGACGATACTTCACTCCACTGGGGCCTAGTTCCGCTACGCTTCCAGTCCAGTATAGGTCGAATATCGTCATCTTCTTCCTGGGACTTCTTGAAGTTGCCGTCAGCCCTAATTAAATTAACGTGTTCTCGGGCTTCATTCTGCTGGCGGTGTCTGCAGTCCTCATTACATGGACGTCTTGACAGGGCGTCAGCATTGTTATGCCCTTTTCCATTGTGTACTTGATTGATGGTGATGGTTGGGGCCTTCAGTTGACCAGCCAGCACCCGCCCCGCGGCCCTGGCGACATGTAGTTTAACGACTCCTCGTTAACTTGAGTTCCGGAGTCCACACTCCCCCTCTTCCTCTTGGGGCAATCGGTACGAATGTGCCCTTTTTCTCCGCACCCGTAACACGTCGGGATATAGCGGGACTTTGCTGAAGAAGAAGCCACCACTTCTCGGTGACGTGGTTGCGTTGTAGGCGAGACCACCACTTCCCGAACCCTATGCGTACGAGAATCGTGTCGTACTGCTTCCACTTCCAAAGCGTGTGCCATCGCACTCTTTAAAGATTGGTGGTGTCCGAGTCGCACTGTAGCCCTGACTTCAGGATCCCGTAGACCGTCGATGAATGCTTGCACCAGATTCACTTCCACCATCTCTGGTGTCATCGACATGTATGCACGCCGGACCAGCCGTTCAACCTCGACTCCCCACTGCTGGAGGCTCTCGTTCGACCTCTGCGTTCTCTCGCGTAACTGCGCGCGGAAAACGTGCTCGAGGTGTTTGTCTCCATAACGAGTGTCCAGTCCCTCCATGAGACGCTCCAATGTCCTGCCGTCCGCAGGGAGGTTCTCTAGGACCAGCAGAGCGTCCCCTCGTAGAGCCAAAGTTAATGCCGCAAAAGACTGCTTATCATCCCAGCGATTTGTTTCGACCAATGTCTCGAATTGGTATTTAAATGCCGTCCAGGAAGACGTGCCATCAAAACGTGGCACATCAAATTTTGCGGCGGTTGCACAGGGAGTGTGCGATGGTGAGCCAACAGCAACGGGTTCGCGCGCTTCGAGCTTGACGATTTTTTTGTTGATGTCCAGCAGCCGATCTTCGTGGCCATCAATTCTTGTTTCGAGGCTATCAGCTCGGGCGGAAACCTCCTTGACCTCTAAGGTGAGATTCTTTACTTTCTCACCCAACGTGACGAGGCCGTGATCAATTTTTTCGAGGATCAGGTTCTGCTTAGCCTCTTGATCTCGGCGAGCTTCTTCCTGTTCGCGGCGAGCGGCTTCCTGATCGCGGCGAGCGGCTTCCTGCTCGCGGCGAGTGGCTTCCAGTTCGCGACGGGCTTCTTCTTGGTTAGCCGCGATGAGGTCCTGGAGCTTGCGCTGGTTGGCCTCCATACTAGCTTGCATGGCGGCCAACACCGTAGCGAGGCTCATTTCCGAGGATGATTCCGTTGGCGCCTCAGCAGCTGCTGTTGCTTCCATATCAGCCTGATCTTCCTCCTCCATACGATGACGCGCAGCATCCATCTCCATTTGCCTCCTTGTTCGTGGTCGCTGTTCGTCGTCCCTCGGTGTTAATGGCATTTCGCTTCTGACACCAGTTGTTACGTACGTGGGTAATCAAATGCCGATTTACTAAGAGACAACTTTATTTACCACAAACAATAACAAATTAGTCCAGTCAACAATAATCCGAATCGCAATTAACACTAGAGTACCGTTACACTATCGCTTAGGTCGTTGAGTAAAATCACTTCGAGTACTAGGGTAGTTCGCTCTTGATCGCAGTCGAAATCACAACTGACTCGCTTCCGGCCGGGCGGCTCGTATTTATATGCGGAGCCAAGAAAATTCTAGATACCGACTTCCCACGAACGATCCAGAATTCCAGAACAATTGAATCGCTTCTCGAAGTCATAAATCATTTTTATTACTCGTGGTAATAACAGTCACTTTCATGCGAATTTCGACTCTATTGTTAACGTCGGAGAGTACCATTTCCCATAAATACCTAACTACTACTTGTAAGTACTTTGTGGATGTTTCGAGATTTTTCTAAGGCTGGCTACGTACAACCATTCTAGACCTTTCGAACAGCAATGCGTTTTAATTATTACGAGCTACTCTTTATTTTCTCGGAGATATGGCGTGTTCACGTTTAATGGCGTAACAGTATGTTTATAGGCAGTGGTGGCCCAGTGGTTCCACACACTTATGAGTTGTAGTCTATTTTGTGTAATTTATTTCATCACCACTAGGTACTCTTAAAACGGTGAAGGGAAACATCATGGGAAACTGGCATGTCCTAGAACGAAAAAGAAGACACGTGTAATCCACCAATCTGCACTGGGCCCGCGTGGTGGATTACGGCCCATTTCTTCTCCTAGAGAGGAGGCTTGATTCCCAGTCGTGGAGTGGGGACATAATAAGGTTGATCATGCTTTATAACTATGGGCATATCATGGCCTGTACAAAAGGTTGTACAGCAGTAACATCACAAAATTCATCATTGCACTAATTGGTGTGGTCATTAAACGCATAATAAAATATAATCAAGGGAGTCAGAGACGACAAAGTTCACTGCACCGTGTTGCAAAATTGCAATATGACGAACAAAAATAAAATAAATTAAAACAACTTTATTAGTATGACTTTACCGGTTTAAAAGGCAACGAGTCATCGTCAGGTAGGTAGAGCTCACAATTTTTAGTAATTATATACCTATTTATTATGGAATCTTTTGCGTCTGAATACTCTGAATGAATGAACTGATTTCAAAAGAATGAATGGCAGTATTTACTAGTTTTTCTTTGAAATAAAAAGGGTTTGATCCAGAGAGAGATTATTATAAGTAGCTTTTCCGGCGAAAGTTGTTCTGCCATAATAAAATATAAAAGAAAAAAAGAAGGTCAGGATAAGAGGATAAAAATAGCCTTACGACCTATTTCTCAGACTTACCTAATTCACATAAAACAAATCACAAAAATCGATCAAGCCATTTCGGAGGAGTTCGATAACAAACACTGACAAGAGATTTTTATACTTTAGACTAACAGGCTGAAGAGTGAAGTGGGAGTAGGCTGGCCACATTGCACTAATGCACCAGCACAGATGGGCGAGGATCGAGAGGACAACGTCGTCGACGATGGGCATTTTGCTTGTAGAACAGTAGCCTGATTCACGTAAAATCAAACAAGCCAAATATCGTTCAAGTTTTATAGTCGTTCGATCGAAGTCCTATTCAAATTCGGTATTCATGTGTTCCTTAATCGGGATTGGATATTACACTTATTTCCAGTTACATTAATAAGTATTCTACCAGGATAATGAAATACAGATTTTTTTTTTTAATCGACTTTTCGACTAAACGACTTTAAAATCGGTGTCGTTCAAACTCGACTGATGGATGTGAATACGGTAATGGTGTAAACGACTAAATCGCTACGATATCGTTACGGTTTTGATTACGTGAATCAGGCTACTGATCATGTTCGCGGGTCAAACTTGGCTAGATATTGTCCAAGACAGAGAGGTTTAGAATGAGAAGAGAGGGAAGCTTTTACCCAGCTGTAACACACTATATAGACTATTAAAAAAAAACTAGCACCTATTAGCCCACTGCTGGGCAAAGGCCTCCTACCATTCCTTCCTACAGTTACGCTTGCTTTCCAGAGAGAGATTAATTGAATAAAATCTTAGTCCATCACAATACTCTTGTCTTTATCTCAAATTATTTGGTGCCAGCGCAGAATATATTCTTCTTTCATACAAATCTAATTATTACATTCAACATAATAAGCACTTTCTAGTTGCTTAATAGAATTACTTTGACGGACAGTCATTATAAAGCTGCACCTGAATACCTACATTTCTTGTAATATCTGCCGCTCAATTCAAGGCAGGCCGGTGCAACGAACTCAGCATTGTTTGAAGTTATTTTTAACTTTGCGTTGTCAAGCCGCAACTTGATATAAACCATATAAAGCCTCCACATATTTTATGTTCCTAACATTTTATATTGACACTCGTCTTACTTCTTATAGAGGAATCTGGCAATTCTAGGTTTCTAGATCTCACTTTCGATTAGAATTTTCTAGAGGTCCAATCCAAGTACTAAAATGGAATATAATCTTTTCTAAGCCAGCATACACTTAGTCATCATCTTCCTGTCCTTGTCCCTTGATATTTGGGGTCGACGCATTCTCTCCATTCTGTCCCTGTCAAATAGGTATATACTTAGTCTTAAAAAAATAAGGTACTATTATAGAAAAGGTTAAAAATTTGTCTATTTTGAAAAGGTACACTATGCTATGTCGAATGTCAGTAATCTGACTATTGATGACATCTACGTCTAGTCAGAATCGGGGAATGGTCGACCTGTGTCATGTCTTGTCGTAGTGATCTCGTAGCAGCGTCGTAGCATATTTGAAGCATAGTCGTAGTAGCATACTACACTAATTTTGACATCCTTAGCTTAAAATGCGAAATTAATGTGGTGTGGATCTTTCGAATTTGCACAAGCCGACCTCGTACGCCACTCGCACTTATACATATTTGTGTACTGCGTGATAAAAAACTAAGGCTAACTAAATAGGAAAACAAATATTGAACAAAAACAAAACACCCGCCTTAATATGAAAAGATAAAATAATTATAATAAAATCATAACAGCTTAATTTAAGACGCACATGACATGCAAAAGTTATCAGTTCATCAGCCGCTCAATAACGCCTGCAGGCTGAGTCATATTGGTCTGAGTCTGACGAGGTCTGTACCTAATGCATTTTACAAATGCGCTGCGCATTTGAGCTTCATGAGCCTTACTATTTATGAGTAAAATCGACTCCACATATGGAAATAAGCGCGACAGTTACTATCTTGCTTTAGAGTTTCAAATGTGTACGTTGTGGAATATTTATTCATACGGCCAACCGAATAATTTTGTCCTAACTTGGTAAATAATGTCTCAAATGGCAGTAAAGGCCTCATAAGGCTGTAAGAATTGCGTTTAACGTGTAAATCGTGCAGTGGATACATTTTGGGCCGTAGTTTTGCAACGTACACGGTACAAATCATGGCTGCCAGACTTGAAAAATCTAGTATGATTTCATGTCTGCGTGTGTGTTTCTATCTAAAACGTATTTTATTTAGATTTGTTTCTAACTGTAACTGATTGGGAACTCGAAAGAAGTAGTCTAGTAGTAGAAATAGTCATCGCTTACCATCAGACGAGATAGCGGTCAAGCGCGAGCTCATCAATAACAAAAAGTAGCCTCTCCTAAGGCTGAAGATGAATGCCAAGGCTGCGGGATTTTTCGAAAAACTTCCCGCGGCTGTAGGACGCAAAGGGCAACAGAAGGAATAGTCAGTAAAAGTGGGTTTTAGTCAGTAAAAGTCTGACGTTCTCTCTCGCTTCGTCCAGAACAGAGATGTTATTTGATGGTTTATCACTCAGAAAAAAGAACAAGGACAAATCAAAGAATATCTGACCGATAATGTAAATAAGAACATCGTAATACGTAAACGGCGTTTTTTTGCAGGAATGGACTTTCCCTTCAGTAATTAAAAAGTATTCATGAAAATATGCTAAATTAAAAGCAATTACTATTCTATTAGAACAGTAGGTAGTTATATTAATGGGTAGTTCTCTGATTTCGGTCCGATTTGAAAAAAATTAGAGAAATTTTAGATTTTGAAAATCTTACTGTGAAACGAAAATATGACTGCTTATAAGTACTATATGTAAATATTTTCGAATTGCATCGATAAATATCCGAGATATAGGTAGCTGAAGTTTTTATTTGTGATGGTAATGATTTTTCGTTTTATGGGAATGATTATTGATTGACTTCTTTGGCGAATATGTCCTACACAAAAATATTTTTGAGAGGGAAAAAATCTCCAAAAATCTTAGCGCTACATATAAAAAGTCAACAACAATAAATAATCAAAATATCAGCAAATCATCGACGTCATCATCTTCATCTCCATCATTTTCTTTTTCGTTTTCTTCGTTCTTTTCATATCTCCCTATTGCTTGCTTTTTCTGATTTCCCAAAAAATATCTGTTATATAAATGACTAGTTAACAATAGGCCTCTATCTTTCAGGGTAATGCAATTTTTTTTTTTTCATAATTTTATAGGTTTTATAGTTTTTCTTCACGAATTTTCGCAACCTTCGGCATAATTTTAATTAGAAATAAAAAATAATAACACGCTGAGCATACTACTTTGGACTATTCAAAGTTATTTAGACGAAAAGACGAACAAATAAGCTGGCAAACCAACAAACAAATGGACAAACAGACAATAAGATAAACGGACAAACAGAGAAACAAACAAACAAACAAACAGACAAACACACAGGCAGAAAAACAAACAGACAAATAGACAAACAGACAAACCGACAAACCGACAAACGGATAAACAAAGTAAATAAAACAAAAAAAAAATTGTGCGTTACTTTAAAAACTGATGGTAAATTATGGTAAAGACTATCACGGTAGTGACATTTTGGGTTATTTTGATTTTTAAATTAATTAATTTAAAAGCTATTTGTATACATATTACCGTCGTAAGAATACTCATCAAAACAAACATTTCAGAGGTGAATTAAACATGTAAATCTTGTGACTAACATCAAGTTTTTCACATACGGTGAAGATCACTAATAGTGTTGCCCAAATTCAGTCTTGGTCTTGCAGTCTTGGTCTTGTTCTTGCGTTTTTGCAAGACCAAGACCAAGAACAAGACCGCGTATTTTTAGCAAGACCAAGACCAAGACTGACCGTGCAAGACTTGAGCAAGAACAAGACATAGCCTGCAAGACTCTTGCGTCTTGCAGCTAGGACTTAGCGCTATTTCACTGAGTAGTTAGGTGTAACAGTTCGGTGTATAGGTAGGTACGCTTAGGAATTCTATGAGACGCAAAAAACTGTATCAAAGAATATGAAAAACTGGACCTATGCGCATTACGACTAATACCATAAACATAGCGAATAAAAAAATATCTATTAAAATCAAACTGAGTGCATGCATAGTTATTTTTTAACCATCGGCACTTTGATAATGCGGCATCAAAGGTTTTGTACTTACTTCTCAAAGAAATTTGCCGCTTTTCGGAAGTACATGGTTATGATACACGCGCCGGCGGCTTCTTTTGAAATCTAAAACAATCGTTGCCGCCACGCCGAAATCATAACATTTGTGACACTATTTGATTGCCGCCATAGGGCGTAGGTATACTCATGCAAAATAATTTCGAATTTCTTATCAAATCTTCAGTTATTTATTAATCTGCTTGATCTTTACTATGGCTATGTTAATTCAAGCTCACAATGTTCCAATTCTAATACGTTTTTCTAAGATTTAAAGTAAACTTTAATAAATAGTAATAAACTAATAGGTAATTGCAAGACTTGCAAGACTCTTGCTGCAAGACCAAGACCAAGACCAAGACTGGGAGCGCAAGACCAAGACCAAGACCAAGACCAGGTGTATTGGCGCAAGACCAAGACCAAGACTGGCTAAGTCTCGTCTTGTTCTTGCATTTGGGCAACACTAATCACTAAACCCGTACAAAGGTAGTTTTTGATCACAATTACGTAATTATTTTTTATTTCTCGAGCGCACGTGTTTCTTCCTCAACGTTTCTGGAACGACCGTCCGCGCTGCGGAACTGCGCAAAGAAGGGTAAAGGAATATGGATGTCAATATAAAGAGCTTTTTGAGTTCTTTTTTGCTTACGGTAATGATTACTTTTTCGGTGACAAAGACAAAAATATTAAAAAAAAATTAACTAATCGATTCGTATTTGTGATAATGGAGGCAAGTAATCCCTAGTATTATTTTAACAACATGATTAAATTACAGACAAATAAAGCTGTAACTTCTTAGAAATTTTGAACTCTGTTTTTATAAAATTATGTTAAGGACACCGATGGTAAGGACATTTGTGACTCTTTTTTATTTTTTTTTATTTTCGTTTTTATACCTACGGTTTTCTATTGTGGGATACACCTAGCTAAATGTCTTCAAATCAACCAACTGTACTCAAATCTCCCAAAATTGTAATACCTATTTTTTTATGTAACCAGACATGTGATTGGTACGAAATGAGAGAATCAACCTAATAATAAATTAGAGTTTTTCTAGATTACCATTACTAGAGCATTCTTCTTAAAAAGGCAACAACAAGTTATTATGACGATTGTTATGACTAATCGTGTTTTTCTTGCATGGATTGCGCTGGTTTAAATTTTGCACGTGTAACCAATAAAAACCCAAGTGCCGATCGTCGAACCTGAAGTATTTGTCGGAAACATTCGCTAAAGTACCTTTCTAAGTGCCCTTTTTACAACGTCTAGCGTAAGTCCGCTAGTCACACGCTAACTGCCGAAGCGAATGGCGCTCTAAAAAGACGAATTCATGTAAATAAATCGCGTACATTGCTGGTTCGCTGCTGACGTTGTTTAGATATGGTGAAGGAAATGGCGCAATGGATGTGATCTTAAAACATGATGGCGGCTAAATTGGTAACGGGCGCAAGACCGCTCGCTGTGAGAGTCCGTATCTAAAGGTGTATCAAAATATTTTATACTGTTTATTTGCAACGATTTTTATATACCTACGTATATTTTCCTGTTAGGTATAGATTCATAGCTAACAGGTTAACTCTCTTTAGAATATAATATAATTTAAATATAACCTAGAGATGACAAGGACAAATCCCTGCCAGGGTTGCGGGTTTTTTCGAAAGAGTTAACGCGGCCCTGGAACGCTAAGGGCAGTTGAAGAAACAGGTGGGTTTTAGTCAGTAGAAGTCTGACAAAAAATTTTTCACAAAAAAAAAGCAGAGACGAATCAATAATTTTCTGACCAATAATGTAATTTGAAAAAGATTTTCTATTTTTTGATATCAAAATGTATCTAGTGACTGGACATAAAACACTTATACAATAAAGAGATGAGACGGAAGTTCGATTCAGATTTCGAAAGGTCGGAACTTCCGATTGATTTTGCACTTTCAATTCCGATTTCGGTCTCGATAGATTTTAAACGATACTTATATCGAAGGTGCAAACTTTATACTTGTCTCACGGTGAACCCTCCTCCTCCCATACATTCTGTCGATTATAAAGAGTAATCCTATAGTTTTGTTTCGTGTATTTCGTTTATACTTATGCGAGTTTCAATTGACGCTTCTGCCTTCGCCACCGATTTCGGTTCCGATTCCGTCAAACTAAGTACAAAAATTCCAGTTCCGATATATGTAATCAATTTCGTTACAGCCCTAGTGCAACAACATTGAGTTTCTAAATTGAAATTCTGTCGTATTAATTTTTTTATCATCGTTGTTCGACATCGACCCCATCACAGTTTCTAAATCGAAATTCTGTCGTATTCATTTTTGTATCAACTTCGACCCCATCACTATTTTATGGATCGAAAACAACGAATTCAAAACAAAATGCACAAGTCAATATCTCTATTAGTTTTGCATTATTTACACTTTTGTTCCGCTGTTTTTACTGTATTAAAACAGATATTTACATAATCAATTTCCGAGGAGTAAGTTTTAAGAGTAAACAATACAATGAATTTAAATTGATCAATCGATTGGAAATAATCGAATCGGAAAACATAGATTAAAGACTCGGGATTGATACTGACGTGAAATTGAAGTTTATTTATTGATTAAGTGCAAAATCAATCGTAAGTTCCAAGAACCTCCGTAACATTAGAATCAGAAACGTTATTCAACATCATCATCATCATTACAGCCGAAATACGTCCACTGTTGGACTTAGACCTCCTCTAAGCGTCGCCATACCATTCCCCCGAGTCTCACCGGGTTGTCGGTCCACCTTGGGAGGCCATCAAACGCTGCGTTTTCCGGTACGCAGTCGCCACGTAAAGGAAACGAAACGTTATTAACTTATTACCAATAAATAGAAGGAGAAACTGACTGACTGACTGACATATCAACGCAACACTGAAACTACTGGGACCTGACTTGGAGCACAAAATAAATAGGTTAGGTACAGAAGACAATCTCATGTATGTACTTCCCTTTCTATACCTACGCTCGGTGGACGCACACTAATGAGCGTTTGAGCCGGAACTGTTTGACGAATGGTCCGAGACGCGACTGAGATATCGTGTCCGTGAGCGGTGTCTATGTGTGCGTTGCCCGAGCGCGCTTTGTATGTAGATTGACTTCTGTACCTATTTTGTGCTTGGATTGTGAAATTTTGCACAATGTTTCCTTCTATGATTTTGGCGAACACTAAGAGAGGTTTTTCTGAAATTCTTCCCCTAAGGTGACGAAACAGGGGTCCAAAGTTAATATCTATAGAAAAACTGGAAAAGCCGCTGGCACAAGCCAGTTTAAAATAAATTATTTACTGGTATTTTTCATCTGTCAAAAGTAAAGGTAAATTGCACGTTCCGAAGCGTAGATTTCTTGGAGAAGAACGTGCAAGAAACTTCAAGGCCACTCTTTTTAAATCATGTCATGAGTTACATCCTCGAAACAAACCATTACAACTCTTAATGTCGCTTTGGTTCTGGCACTTAGATCAGAGACAATGCAAAGATTCCTTGACACGATCCATTTGACGACCTAAACTGAACTGTTAGACTGCTTTTCCACCAGAGATGTGCTGTGCAGCTATGATGCGAGGTTGTAATACCTAAGCTGTGAAACTATGTGACCGTTTCCACTGATTATAAGTTATGTTGCGGTGCAAGTAAGATGTGCTATGAAGATGCGCTGCTGCAATGTAGGGATGTATCGATAATCTACTTTCAGCGAAAAACACGGGCCTACTGTAGGTACTCTGCTCTGCACATAGCTACACCACTCGCGACCATCCACAGCACGCAACCTTCCATATAAAAAAACATGTAGTTGAATCCGAACGACCAGGGCCCCAAGTCTGCTATTTTCATAAATTCGTCATTCCAACACGATCCAATATTGTCATTTTGCTAAAAGTTTGTAATCTGCTAATTCATAATGATCGATCACTGATCGGTCAATGGTCTTGTAATAGAATTGTGGTAGAATGATAATTTCGAGCATATTAAAACCAATAACTGCACAATAACGTTCTAATGGTAAAACACTGATCAAATAAACTGTCAAAGTTTTAGTAGATTACCGCAAACTTCAAATATTCATTTGTCAATATGTACGAGATTACCATTCTATGTCACTTCTTTCAATGGAGTGTCAGTGGTTGACCATTGGAAAGTCATAATGACGCCATTATATTAGTAGATTACCAAACTTGTCAAAATCGACAATTATGACACCAATGATAGACCATTGTGACACTATTGTAATAGCAGACTTGAGGCCCAGAGCTAAGCGATGTGCAGCAATATAATTGATGGATATCAAACGCATATAGCACATCGCTGGTGAGAAAGCTCCTTAAGGGGATGGAGCTATATAAAGCGTATAGCTCGATCCCTCTTTCTCGCTCGCACGCCTGACATACACGTCATGGTAAGGCCCTAGTCTTGTTTAAATCTTATACGTGTTAAGTCTTATAGCCGCTACCTCTATGTTCACAGCCGATGCTCATTATTTTGAAGTACTTCCTTCCCCTGAGCGGGCTCTAAATTTCAAGCATTCAAGTAGGCTGCGTTAATTGCTGCAGCCATTCTGAACGCACCCCTATATGCTTAGGGTGCGTTCGCAAACCTTATGTATGTCTCCCCTGCTGCGTGATTGCACTACCCTCCTCCGTGTCATGTAAAAGACTTCGCAGACTACGTAACGTCAGCTCAGAACCTCAGTGACAGTTATGTGATGCTGGAAATTTAAAATTAACTCGTTTACTGGTCGTAGCTACTTGTAAATTCGACTAAAATACGCGGTCGTGAAAGACTGTCCTACCCGAAAACTGACTTTTCAGCAGAACAAGTAGCACCATCTGCCGGGTCCAATTGTATTTTCATACTGTCCCGGAACCCACTTAAATATACACAAAGTTTCATCCAAATAGATCAAGCAGAAGAAATAGAGAAGAATTACAAGGTTCATAGGTGATTGACAATTTGACACACATATGGGATACAGGGCTTTTGGGCACGACTGTTGGAAACTATCACTTTGCACTGGAACGCAACAGGCAACTTAAAGAACACAGATGGGTTTTAGTCAGTAAAAGTCTGGGACTCCCTCTGGCTCCAACCAAGGTGGGAGATTAGAATTCTATGACGACATAACAAAAAAAATGACATCTTGTTCATGGGTCTAATAGCTAGCCAGTAAGTTTTTAAAGCAGAGTTCTCATTTTAAACACACTTTACTGAAGGCTGGCTTGAAAGAGGTTGGAGATAGCTATTATGAAAAGATCCTTTACAAGTTAGACGGACCTTACGTCTTTATATTCAGTACAAACGATTCACGCCAGCTGAAATATATGGAAATAGTTAATATTCACAAAAAATGCGCACTATTCAGCATGATGGATGAATGAAGCGATTTCAAGGCAAGTACAGACGTCACCGAACTGCTTACAATGTTATCTAAACACAGAATTTAAAAACTTTTTCATTATAATTCCGGATAGCACTGTACACGAAAAACATTTGCAACACTTGAAAGGTTACAAAATGTTCAAAGAATTAAGAATCTTTGTTCTTGTGAATAAAATATGAATAGTTTTAAATGTTTTCGTTGCGCCACAATGATTTGCAATTATTATTAAGTACCAGCTTTTGCCCGCGGCTTCGCTCCCGTCAACTGGCTACTATATTCTACTCTACCCTACCTTACTCTACCTCACTCTATTCTATTCTACCCTACACTACGGGATAAAAAGCCGAAAAATTTGACCTTTTTTTGTTGGGTCAGCTTTCGTTGACCAAACTATAAACGACGATGAGGTCCATCTTAGAGCATTAAAACGATGTAGCACGCTTAGGTACCTAGAAGTAGGTAACCTATTTACACTTACCTTAAAGGTTGTCTAGATTGCATTATAAATATGAAAGTAACTCTGTCTGTTACGTTTACGCGGTTAAACCACTGAATCAATTTTTATGAAATTTGGTACGGAGCAAGGAAGGAAGGAAGGACATAGGCTACTTTTTATCTTACTTCAATTTTGCATCCGATTTAATCGACATTCACCCGAACAAATTCGAAGACACAAGATTGGTAATTCTTAAGGGAGGCTCAGAGTTCATCAGCAAACTTCGCCAATACAGCCCTATAAAGGTATCCAAAAAAGTGAGAATAAATAAGAAAAGTCTCGTCTACGCAACCTCCCAAGTCTTTACTGAAACTAGAGTGCTTTCAATCTACATAACGCTGTGCATGAAAGTTTTAAGTTACTCATCTTTTGTTCCACCTCCCCTACTTACTTTACATACTGACTGACGCCTCTCTTTACAACTTGCTCAGAGATTTCCATCTCAACATTCACAAGATTTAATAGAAAACGGGAAACAGGAATATGTATTCGTAAATTATGAAAACTAAACTTCTTTGAACTGTCTGTAAAGTTGTGCAATATGAAATATCAAAATGTGCCGTAGAATTTTTTCAAAGTTTCATAATAAAATCGTTATAAATCAAATTGATCACAGTATGCAAAAATTGCTCGTCGAGGTTATAATTTCTTCATAACGAAGCCAATGATATTTGTGTGTTCCCGCCAAAAATAAGCGGCCATTACTTTAGAGACGCGTTTGACAGAACTGGACCGAGCGCGTTTTGTTTTTGGCAGCAACGCAGCAGCACAGAGCTTGCGTCCCATTTTTTTTTCCTCTTTAATTTAAATTCTCTTACAAATTGAATACACATATTATGAGATTCAACAATAAATCGTTTTAGGTGTCGTTGAATGTTTCTACTAATTTTTTAAGTGGAATGTATTCGTGTTAGCAAATTGTCTGAATTTTTTCAGAGCGAAACTGGCGTTATTGCCGAAAAAAAAATTTAAATTTCTTGTTAACATTTCCGCTACATTTGAAAAACACACTACCTACCTGATTATCCTGACAAACTTATGATGTATTTTTTCTTTTATTTTCAGGTAAATACTATTCAAATATCCTCATCATCTCTCCACTCCGGTAAGACTGAAATCTGATTTTTAAAAAGCTCAAAATAGTTCGTATGTCGAAGGGACCTGGAAGATTTACGTAAAACTGGCATTTTATCCACACAGTTCCAGATGTTAATTCGGCATGGCGGCTTGATACCAGCAGACGTGATTGGTCTGGTCGGGTGACTGAATTAGATCCGACAATCTCGCCGTAAATGCAAGACTTTGCGGATCTGTTACGAAACGCACTCTAATTTTTACCTTGGAGAATTCATTAGTGATATAGTAGAAGCAAATGTGTGAATTCCGGGTCTCACTGCTAATCTTCGATAATCTAATACTACTACTACTATCGATATTCGAATAGTATTGGTTGAATAGTTGTTTATGCTTCATAAAAATAATAAAATAATGGGGAAGTTATGCTGTATTACTGCAATAGATTGCAATAATTGTACGTCTATTTCATTTGTTTTAAAGGTAATAGTAGTTTAGTTTAAGGTAATGCTCCGAGCTCGCTAAATTCTCGGTATAACTGTACATTTTCTAGACTAGACAATTTACGCTACTACGTTGGGATTTTCTCTTATTCATGAAAATATCCAAGCCAAACGTTGTAGAATGTAAGCTTCTATGAAAACACTGAGGTCTCCGTCATCTTAACGAAAATGGCGAAATACATTGCATTATTCTAGGAATCTAGACTTTACGAAAGCTTTCTAGATTTAGCTCCGTTTTTGTCTGACTTAACACTGGTCGTAGCAGTTTGTAGGAGTGTTAATTTAACTTGTTGAATGAAATTGTTGTCAGCATTCAGTGTCAAATTGTTCGAGATATATTTAGCCTAAATACTCGTTTGCTATTTAGGTTGATGACAAGCCGTTCCTATTTATTTACGCTCTCTATAATGTAATAAAAATTGCTCTCACAAACTATGACAGAAGAGAGTAAAATATAAGAGCCTTGCTGAACCATATATTCCCTATTCGAACGTCAATATGGATTATCAGATAAACATCATTGGCTGCGCAGAACACGTCAGTTTCCCAGAACCGCTCGTGAATTAGATTCCTATCCTCGAATTTCCATATCGATTTTAATACCGAATTACGTTCCCTACCGTGAACTTTGTAGATTACAGTCTACGCTTCATTTCTAGCCGGCACTATACACATAGTTATCGTATTGTTTTCGTCCAAGAACATATTATTATCCGTCATCAAATCCAGCATATGGTTAATGCGTCTAATGTCGTAACGCCTACGGACTGTGGGGAAGCAAAAAGTTGTATAATGCATGTTCCGTGTCGGACATAGGCGGCGGCGCGTCGCCGTCTTGCGTCACGTCGTGAAATCAATGATGGGCGCAGACCCAGTTGTAAAGTTGACCTTGGTCCGCGCTTGCCGACCGCCGACTGCCTTGCTAGTGCCGCGGTGCCACTGACGAAGGTCTGCTGACGAATTGGGTGGCATTCCATTTTTGAAATTTGAACGCTTTGTGTTTATTTTACAATGACAGTCTGCCGTATGTGGACGTCTGTCGTACGCTCCATGTAGCTTGATGATTTACCTTTATTGACGTTTACTTATCAAGTGTATCTCGAGTTTAGGAATCGTGCCGATTAGTGTTATACTTGTAAATGTCGCTCCTTTTATGTAGTTGAGTTAATTGTGAAGGTAAGGGACAGAAGGGAAGGCTAGATCGTGCGACATTCACGTTCCTGCGAGCACGATCGATAAGTTCTGCCTACGAAATGTTATTTTGCGAAACTCTATTTAGCATAGTAGTATTAGTTTCATGTTACGGGCGCGTATTTCACGTTATAGCTGTCGTTACTCGTCTAGAAGGTCGCAGTTTCTTATCGTACGGTCTAGAATTTAAGTGTCTGACTTGCCTGCCTGTCTAAACTAGCTGCTCTGTATTTTCTTCATTTTTACAACGCAGTAGCCAGAATGATACAACTATCTAATCTTAATCCTAACATGCGTAGACAATACGTTTGAAACCTTTGCTATACATTTAGGTCATGATTACTTTTATTGATAGCCCAGTAGGTGTTTATGATTGTAATAAGATCGAATTTCTGTTTATTGAAAAAGAAGTTAAACGTGTTTGGCAAGTAATGATGCCATCATAAAGATCGCGGATCAACATTATGAGAGCCATAGTATCCCGCTGCGAGAGTATGATCTGCTTCGAATTGATTATCTTCCAACAGAAGCACAGATTTTGGTGACTAAGTATTTATAGCAGATGTTTTGCGATTAAACGGACAACTCAGTTATTTAAACTTGCCATTTACAAACTAAGGCGGTCTCGGTGTTAGCATTCTCGACACAACAAAAATATCCCTTGCAAACACACATATTTGCATATAGCTAAGGGCATTAACATTTCGAAATGCCCATTAAGAGCGGCCAGAACAGATACAGTGGTACGCATGAAGTCATAAAAAGAAATGAAATCCAAAACGGACGCGCGGCGACCTCGTATCGGCTCGTAAACACCAAAAAAAGTGTAAATGGAAAACAATAAACGCGTCTGCGACGCAACGTCCGCGTTGGCGTGGAGAGCCGGCTACGTTGGCGCGGCGTTGGGTGAGTCTGCAGCCACGAGGGCCGGTGGCTGCGGCTCGAGACTAGACCGCTGCGTCTCGAGTGTCGAGCTCGACGCGCCACAATAAACCCGGGCGGTAAACGCATGACCGTGGGCGGTCAACGCATTAATATGTGCGCGCGGTCACGGGGTCGGCGCACCGGGTTTCAGAACGCACGCCGCGCCGAAGAGCGTTTGAATTTTAAAATGGCGACGCGCGATGGCGGCACGTACCGCGGATTTTATGCGTCTACTATAATTTTGTGTAATTTATATTCGATACGCCGGCGGCTGGTAGATAGCGTTTCTATTGAAGTGTGGACGCGATCGCGCTGTGTCCGGGTACCCGAGTTGAATATTGATCGATGCCAGGATGCGTTCGCGGGCTGGCTACTGCATACATGCATCGCTGATTGACTCTGTTTATTTTCAACGTTTGAAGACAATGTTTGAAAATAAACAGACATAAGAGATACTTTTGAATATCAATTGTAAACTCAACATTCTGAATAATTTGATGCTACATGTTTATGTAGTGTTTTAAGTTCCATAATTTGAGAAATTTAAAATTCGGTGAGTGACAGCCGTGCCTACAGCAGGGGTCAACAAACAAACATGAACGCTAGTTCCTAAAAAAATGTCCTTGGGGAACATTTTTGGTAACATTATCAGTTATGGTTACCAATAACAAGTTATTGATATTGATAACTCGATTACAAAGTTGTTCATAATGATTATCTAATACTAGCAGGGTTTCCTGTATCTATGAGTAGTCTGCTGCACTGCACATAGTCTATCTGACTCTCTAGCAACATAACTATCTCGTCTATAATGTCTTTATCTTTTCTAAAAGCTTATACTCCATTCTCAATGAGATTAGACATTAAAATAAACCTTTTTTTACTGTCCATTCAACCGATTTTGACTTCTACTCCATAGACATAAGGACGGCATTAAAAGCAAAAAAAAAGTGGTTATAATACCAACTATTTACTGTAGCCGCCAGTTGTCATGCTAGCAACGCAATAAAAGTCAAAATCGGTTGAATAGATAGTAAAAACGACTTGTTTTCATGTCTAATCATTGCGATTGGAGTATAGGTAGACAGACCTACTTATACAAGTGCATATATGACATATCTAAGTGTCGCTAATCTTGTCAGACAGATAGAAACTCGTTGACCTTCCTGTTATCTGATAACAATATATTTTCGTTCATTTTTGCAAGATAGCTTTGTCCTTCCCATTCACGATAAGGTTATCACGTAGTTCGTCTTTGTGGTCATCATTGTTGGCTCAAAACTGCAACTAAGTATTGAAAATTAGCATTTCTATGGACTTGGGATGTTTTTTTTTTTAGGTGCGTCAAAATCATCCAGATGACATTCCCCGCTAAAAAACCCACCCCGTTCCTTCGTTGCCTTTCATACCGGGGCGGGGTAGAGCCTCCCTTTCAGAAATAGACCCATGGCCCCAGTAGGCTGCGACAATGCTGGGCCCCTACGATTGCTGACAACTCCTTGAGGCGCGCGGGAACAGTACGCGCAGTCGACAACTTGGGCTCGGTCCGGTCAAGCAGGGTTGAGCGTACACCTGCACCGTATCGTCCGGGCGGTTCACACATAGTGACACCCAGGCGTTTCTTGTTTCTTTCTGCTTAAAACGCAAAGGATAATGAAGAACACAGGTGTCTATGTTTTAGTCAGTAAAAGTCTGACTCCATCTCTCACTCCAAACAGAGCGGGAGAAGGAGAAGAGAAAAAAAGGAGGCAAAATATTTAACTTTTTTTTTAGTATGTCTATTTTAATTAATCACAAAAGTCAGGAGACATAGCTAGTCCCGGCAGTATGTACAACACCAGTATTACAGATCCAAAGTAAATTGACTTCAATTACTGAAATTCAATTAGATACTAGGTTCCTCGTTGTAGCGCGATAGCTACCCTTGTAGAGTATTTCAAGAATTATCTAATTAAGTAATGTTAAATCCATTTAACTATATTGAAAAAGCGGCAGCATAATCAGCCTTTTAATGTTCCAACTGCTGGGACTCAGGCCTCCTCTCTAGGAGAAGGAATGGGCCGTAATCCACCACGCGGGCCCAGTGCGGTCGATGAATGTCGCATGTCTTCGAATTTTTGGTTCTAGGACATGCCGGTTTCCTCACGATGTTTTCTTTCACCGTTTTGAGAGGTGACGAAATAAATTACAAAAACTAATGCGCCTGGCTGGGTTTGAACCCGTGGCCTACAATTCGTAAATCGGGGCCGTTACCACTCGGCCAGCACTGCTCAAACGGCAGCGTCTGCGTGAAAATAAAAAAAAATCTAGGTATCCTTTTTTAATGTGGGAGCGGGAGGCATGTCAGACTTTCACTAATTAAAACCACACCTATGTTCCTTTTTTACCTTTTGCGTTCCAGGACCACTGGTTTCCCTTTCGGAAGTCAACCCATTATGTCTTTATCCAGGACATAGTTTATTGCTTACAGATAAATTTCATCGTTCAGTTTAGCCGTTAAGGCTTATAGTCCCTTGAACATCTGGCCGGAATTAAATGGACATAACACCCGCCTAGGCGGCAGTACTAGTGTCGGTGCATTCAATTGCGGCCAGCTGCGCCTGGATATAGCCCCGCTGAACTTTAAATCCATTTTCTTTACGAAATATTGATCGATTTACATATACTATGTGAAACTTTGAAGAATATTTAACCACTTATATGTCAAAATTTTTCTAAAGATCCAAGCCGTTTCGAAAGAGTACGGAAAAGTTGCGAAATTGCAAAATATTGTTTTTAGACAAAAGTATTAATCGTACGAAAACATGCAAAATGCAGTGGGCAGGGCTCGCAGAACAGATGGTCGATAGGGCAGAAAGTTTCTGGAGTGGCGACCGCGTAACGGAAGGCCTGATACACCGACAACCTGGTGAGGGTTGCGGGGATGCAGTGGATGCGAGACGCACAGGACCGGTCATTGTGGCGACACTTGGAAGAGGCCTATGTCCAGCAGTGGACGTCTTTCGGCAGAAAACACTCGAAAAGTTAATGAAAAAATGGAAAACTCATGATATTATGTAATATCGCATTTGTCAAGTTGTTAGATACCACTTTACAGATAAGGTTCGCTTCTGTTTCCTGCAGATAAAGAACTTTTCAAGTATATAAGTACCATTTTCAAAGCCTCTTATGACGGTAATTTATTGACAAAGAAATTATATCTTTGTATATGTATATTCTTTTGTACGTTTGTTTATCACCTAACTCCTCTTAAACGGCATGACAGGTTTCGATAAAAATTTGTGTGTTGGTATATTTGAGTGGGTCCATGAGTGGTTTTGAAAATCCAATTGAACCCGGTAGCTACCCGCTGCAATCGGATTATTTTTTATTTCTTCGAATTCGGGATCTTTTTATCCCCGGAGGATGTTCTCATGGACCAATTTTCTACTATCACACGGACGAAGCCGCTGGCAGCTGCTAGTTATACACTACAACCTTCCTCGTTAATCGCTCTTTCTGTTAGTGAAAACCGCATCAAAATCTGTTGCGTGGTTTAGGAGGAATCGGATAAACAGATGCGAAAGGCGACTGTTTTATAATATGTAAATATTGAATTTCTTAATTAATGTGATGACAATTTAAAATATGCATACATATAGGTAAACAATATTAACATAACACACCACACGCTGTATTTACCTCATTTCGATTCGTAAATATAATTAAATACCAGCCAAAGAGATGAGAAGAAAAAAAAAAGTTTCCAAAAATAATAATTATTATTATTTATTATCAGGCAAATAAGGCCCACAGACAAAATACACAAATGAAAATCATACAAAATAATATACTCAGTATACTTCTTAAAAAAAATAACAACAAATCGATGAACTATTATTACACATAAAGTTATGTTCTGACGTCTATATTATCAATAACACTAAATGTACTTATTTATATACTGTTCTATTTACTGTCTATCAGTCTCGTGGCGAGATATCGTATTATGTACATATTGTATAATGTATAACTTGTTTACACCGCATATTGTACTTAATATTAATTGGTTTAATTAATTAATTACGAAGAAAATTTATTGAAGTTATCGTCGGTGATATATCAGTAGTAACAGTACTCTTAGGCTAGTTCTGAATTCGCCGTACACTCATTATCTGTGTAATGGAATAGTAAGTGGTTATAAATCGTGTTGTTATGAATTATGATTTTCTTATAGAATTTACCTAAACGCGTTGGAATCGTAAGCATGAAGGTAGAACTACATCGCGCACACGTGTGCCACACGCCAATCTGGTAGCGTCGGTCTCCATACATTTTATATGGCAACTAGACTTGTAGAGCTACACTTGATCCACGCCACGGTATTATCATATCCACGGCACGCGACGTCGTTCTACGTACAAATCAGGCGTGACACACGGCGTCGCGTCGGTCTAATGTAGTTCTAGCTTTAATATCTTACTAGCTTCTGCCAACGGCTTTACGCTCGTGAAAGTAGGTTCCTCCATACAAACTTTAGTCCCCCGTTTCATCCCCTTAGAGAAAACTGGACGTTATAACGTTCAGTTTTTATTAAACCTCCATTTCACCTCTTCTCTAAAATTTAAAGTTGAAAGGAAATTGGAACTGTCAAGTTGCACAAGTACTAAACCTTGTCTATTGGTTCTACTGCATCTACATGTGTCGTGTAGTGGTAGAACAACGCATGAATCGAGTTCAATAGCCTGCGTGCGCGCCGACCTCCGACCCGCGCCTATCGCGCCCCAATAACACCCCGAGTCCCCGATACCGCAGATGTAGTGCCCACTGCTCCATAGGAATAGATAGATAAACATGATTGTATTGAATTGATCAATGTTTTTGGTACAACTGTTCGCGTCGTGCGTCGGTTACAGAAACACACTCCTTTTCTTTCAAAAAAGTCCTTTGGAGATTTAGATAAATTATTGTTATTATGAGCCTGTTGTAGTCCACTGCAGGGCAAAGACGAATTCCTTTCCATTCTTCCACTTTTCTCTGCCGAGTACGAGTCCAAATCAAATCGTCACACCATCTCCTTCCGAGCCTCTTCCTGCCGGTTTGGGATCCAGTCAGCAGTTGTCTTTCGCCGCTCTGTGTGGAGCGAAAGGGAGTGCCAGACCTAAAAACTACCTATGTTCCTTCAGTTGCCATTTACGAGGGTTACGATAACTCTTTGGAACAATCCCGTAACCTTGGAAGGACGCCTACAACTCTTTAGACAAAAAGTTCACCTTTAATTGCAAGATTTTCGTAAAAAATTGTCAATATACTAAAACTTTAAGCATTCAGTCCTCCAGATCGATCGACTGCAGGTCTCTAAACAGTCCTCCACTTCATTAATTTGGTTTGGTTGTTGCAACAATTCTTTTTTTAAACGTACTAATGACGTATGTACTCCTTTCTCCGTTTCGTAGCTCGATGGTGCGTCCACTTACAGGATAAATCCGTACGGCACCGCGCCTGTTCTTATTGCCATCTATTTGCAGTAGCCTTAATTCCACTTGACATGTCTGTGGCCGGTATAGCCGCTGGTTATTTTAGACATTTGCGATTTCTTCCTTTACTGTTTTGTGTTTGAGCGCTTACATTTGTTAAGACGTTTAGACTTGTACAACATTTTATTGTGCGTGCATGTTTTTTTTTTATTCCGGCAAATGTTGTTTGTTTGTATTCAGCCTATTAAACTGTAGTTCTGAACTGTAGTCTTTTAGCGCTTTGTGTGATCTTTCTTCAAAAACCAAGTTTATATCTTTTTAGGGTTCCGTAGCCAAATGGCAAAAAACGGAACCCTTATAGATTCGTCATGTCTGTCTGTCTGTCTGTCTGTCTGTCTGTCTGTCTGTCTGTCTGTCTGTCTGTCCGTCCGTATGTCACAGCCACTTTTTTCCGAAACTATAAGAGCTATGCTGTTGAAACTTTGTAAGTAGATGTATTCTGTGAACCGCATTAAGATTTTCACACAAAAATAGAAAAAAAGCAATAAATTTTGGGGGTCCCCATACTTAGAACTGAAACTCAAAAACTTTTTTTTCATCAAACCCATACGTGTGGGGTATCTATGGATAGGTCTTCAAAAATTATACTGAGGTTTCTAATATCATTTTTTTCTAAACTGAATAGTTTGCGCGAGAGACACTTCCAAAGTGGTAAAATGTGTGTCCCCCCCCCCCTCTAACTTCTAAAATAAGAGAATGATAAAACTTAAAAAAATATATGATGTACATTACTATAAAAACTGCCAACGAGAATTGGTTTGAACGAAATCTAGTAAGTAGTTTTTTTTATAATGCGTCATAAATCGAAAAAAATACAGTATTATTAAAACATCAATCAAAGTTACAACACATTACAAGAACTTTTGTATTATGTTACTTGCTGCTACGGAACCCTTCATGGGCGAGTCCGACTCGCACTTGGCCGGTTTTTAAAGATTGTATTCTCGTGAAATACTAAAATATGAGTTTTCTGCGTATATTTTTTGCTAAAAAAACACAGCAAAACCACAAATACTTTCCCGCCAACTTTGTAGCATTGTCTTCGCCGCAAATATCGTCACCGTCGTCCGTCACTATGCTCCATTTTGTCTCTGAATGTATTTACGGACCTCTCCCACGTCTGAAGTCAAAGAACCTTAGGTTTTGTTTTGAATGCGTCTTGAAATAGTCGACTGGAAACCGGAGCTTTTGGACTAGCTCTTTGGTTTCAGTGTTTCAGCTTTTTGTATAGGAATATCTTAAAAATAAGCAAGCTGTTGTGGCAAGCTATAAGACGACTTGTCGTTAAAAACTGAAATAGGACAAGTTAACATAGCTATATGACGATAAAGCCTCCTCTTAATTACTGATCCTCACATAATAGTAGCGACAAGAAACATGTCACCGAGATATTAATAATACAACATGATTGAAAAATGTGTCCATAAAGTTTCTTGCACAATCTTATCCAGAGATATCTACGGTTTAGAATGTGCAATTAGACTGGCTTCTTGACATTTCGAAAGTGCCTGTAAATGGTCTATTTAAAATAAAATGCTTTGAATCATCAATCTTCAGGCACCTTATCTAACAAAAATCATCCAATAAATCAGCAGAAAAAAAAACGTCCACTGCTATTATAGACATAGGCTTGCTTCCCATTGTTGTGGCGACATTACAACAATCGGCAACAACGAATATAACCGAAGATTACCGAGCCGTGAAATCGTATTATCAAAAGCTAAATGCAAAAGAGTTGTTGCTTCTTGCTCCTTGAGTCGTTCGGCTTCAAATGGTCAGTTACATTCTGCCGTAATACGCAAATTCGCAAAAAAGAGGGGTTTGAAATTTGAATCATAACACTTCAGACTTATGATTCAAAATTCAAGTTTCTGATTTTTGAGTTATTTCTATTTATGATTAAGCTGGTGAAATATTGACAGCTTCATAGTCCATCGAAGAACCTCTTACTGCTGTTATGCAAGTGAGAATGGGCGAGGAGAACTCGCGTTTATGTTATGGCCGCAATGAAATATTTGTTTGTAATACAATCAATATTGTATGCCTATAGTAATTTTATACGCTGAACGTCTGGTGTCTATCAAAGATATTGACTTGTGCATATTATTTTGTTAACTCACTAGTAACCTGATTGTGTCTGTGTCTATAAAGTACTTGGTTCATTTTTTTTTTTTAATAAATACGTACCTATTTTTTTCAATAATAAGGAAAATATGGAATATTTTTTTCAATAAGTACTTAATTAACTTTATCAGAAATCGCAAATAGAAATAATTTTTAAATCTGTTCAAATTCAATAGGTTAAAAACCTTTAAAATCTGTCATATACTGAACTCCAATTTCAGTTCCGATACCGATATACTTTTAAAAATTCCGGTTTCAAATTCGGTTCCGATATAACATTTTCATTACATCCTTAGATCCTGCTAACGTTGATTCAAATTATAAGTCAGAATATTTCCCAGTTCCCTGGAAAGCAAATCAAAAAAGGAACATAGGAGTGGGTTTTAGACAGTAAAAGTTTGACACGCCCTCTCGCTCCGCCTAAGAGCGAGAGAAGTTATGATGATTTCCCACCTAAAAAATAAGGCAGAATATTTCTCTACACCATCGGTTCCTATACCCTGTAGAGAATTTCTCCACCCCACATATTCCTCGTATACAAGACACGACCAAATCACGTCTACTCAGTTTGCATAACGTGTCGCATAATTTAATTTGTCGAAGTGTTTCAAATAAACTTCGTGCGGCCTTTGAACTCAAGTTCGTGGGTTCATACAGTTCAAAAGGCAACCATCAATGTTTTAGAAATGTATGAAGGACGTGAAGGTGATTCGATTTTGTTAAGAGCGTCCATTTCGAGGTTCATTTTCATACAACAACCACTCGCGCTCTTACGTGATTCTAATGTTATTCCCATCTTTTGAATCAGCATTGCTATTCAGCGTGGCAATGCTGCCAGCGTTCTGGGCACCTTTTCCATTGACATCTATGTGGACGAATTTTTTGACGCCTTATAAGTTCCTACTTTTTTTACCCGTTTGTACATATTATTACTTTAAGTTTGTATACCTATTAGTTTATAATATTTAATAGTTAAGATGTGAGGAGGATATACACCGTTAAATTTTAATCGTTTTAATCCCGTGGAGGGTCGATCCGGTACATGATACATTATCGATTTGTAAAGATAAAATTAAAAATAAAGTACCTTTTTTTCAAAACTCGTATTAATTTACGCATCATGTACGAAATTAATTTCTTTAAGAAAACGTCAGCTGAGCGAGTTCAATGACCTGTAGGTAGTTTGTACGCAACCCCGACAACTACCTACATTGGACTCGCTTTTAACATTTCGAATACCGTAACTAGAGTCACAATAGAAAGACAATAAGAGAGCGAACGCTGGCGTTCGCTTGGGGTTTATAAATCATGCTCGATGTTGACGATAGGCGAGTGGAAAGGGATCCTCTTAAATTGGTTGTATTTTGCACTTCACTGACGTGTTTTAATCATGAGCGCAGGCGCGCGTTTCTTTGGTTCTCTAATTGCCCTTTGCGTTCCAGGACCGCGATAATTCTTTCAAATAATCCCTCAGTTTGCGTTGGCTCGGTAAAGAATGATTCGACTAAGGTGTAACAAGTCATCTCTACATAGAGTATCGCGTCTTTCAGTTTGTCTTGTTGATTTTGATGCGGTTTCCACCAGTAGGCAAGGGATAATGAGGAAGATTTTCGTACATATTTTTATTCCATAATGATTGGTCAGTGTATGAGTAACATATTAATACGTTTTCACGACAATCAAATTCTTAGCACGCACACGCAGCATCCACCAAGAACCAACAATTCCATTTAACTGTTCTTCCCTTTTGCATGGCACCAAAACAAAAAGGGCCGGTCTCTCTCAACGTTTATGTGTCGCTTTTCAATTAGGGTTCACGACCACTGGACCAGTTCACAAACGCATACAAGTTTTATAATAGTGTGACATAAGGCGCGAGTGTGTGCGGTCCGCACTCCGCGGGGTCGCTACCCGCTGCACTGGCAGCCAGCCAGCTGCTCACACCACTATTATTACAAATGCACGCATTGACCACACTATCTATGCACGCAATGTAACCCCTATCACAAGGACATAAGGACTGGCCCTCACCTCATTACCACCAACTCCGAGTTGCCACGTAAAAGGTAATGGATGAACGGCAGGTGATTTGAAATAAAACCATTTGTTATATTTCGCGATGGCGATTATTTCGTTTTGTTTCGCAAGTGTATACTGTTTTAGATCAAAGTGTGATGTTCTGTTGGAGAACGATTATGGTGAAATATGAAATGTCAAGCGGATTGTCTGTGCGAGGATCTGTTCAGTGTTCGGCATAAATAACTCGGTGATTTCATATACCTACTATTGTAAGTTTAACAGATAATTTTATTGAGTCATAAAATTTAATTGCCCCTTACATCGGAACGGGTTGTGTTCAGAAATCATTGATCAATGGTGTAAGCCATCTATAAGTTATTTGTTTACAAATAAAGGACGCCACAAACTAAACACGTTGTTTCGTAATTTGAATTATAACATGGCCATATTTCAAGAAATAATGAACGCCAAAACGGACCGTCAATGCAACTGTTGTGCAGTTGCCACTGGACCTATATAGAGCTCAAAATGCAAATGAATTACCTTGGATAAAAATAAAATAGAGTATTAAAAGTGCCCTAAATAACTAGTAGTTACTACGGGCGTATATCAATTACTGGAAAAAATCTCATTATGTAGTTTATTGGCACATAAAAGGAGAATAATAAATTAATAGTTACACAATATGGCGCGAAGGTGTTTGTTTTTTTTTTAATGTTTGTGTTGGCACACGCGGGCCGCGTCGTGCTCGTGAGTCATTCTGCCACCTGAATTATCTTCAGTTTTAATGGGAACGTTCCTATTTTACGATTTACGTTGATGGGCCATGACTAATTATTTAGTGATGAATGTTTCGACTAGTTGCTTTTATACTACTACCCATGAATGATGTTATTCTTCGAGTCGTTTCTCGTAATGATAATGATCCCATGACGGACAAAGAAACAATTCACGGAGTTAAATGAGATTTTGATTGTCGGTAAATAAATTCACTATCAAATTTTGAATGTATGAGTGTACTTTCGAATACTTCAGAGGAATGAAATATTTTAAACCAGCTTTTGACCGCGACTTCATTCGAATGAATGTCAGTTCTTGCGGACGCGAAGTCGAAGTCAGAAAAAAAAGTAGAAAAATAGCCTATGTAATTTTTGAGGAACAAGCTTTATCGTACCTAATTTCATCAAATCAGTTCAGTAGTATATCCGTGAAAGCGCAACAGACAGAGTTACTTTCACATCTAAAATATTGCTATAGATTTTTGAATACTTTTTAGAATATTGTAAAGAAACGAGTTTGTCAACACTGTGTCATAAAACGCTTTGCCAACTCATAGGTCATTGACCCGCTGTCCTTCACGTTTAGAATTAAACTTAGTTATATAGATAAAACAGTCATCTGTCAGATAATGTGACCAACAAAACCCAACAAAGCCCCGATAAGATTAGATAGACAATATTTATCAGATTTTCGTTCAAGTCAAAGACCGCGCGTACCACGTAAGCACAAAAGACAGGGGTTATCTTACACATGCGGATAGATTTAGGACAATGATAGGTTTAGGGTTTTATACACGAGGGTATAATGTAAATATTTCTCGGCTGGTTTTGATCTTCGGTGTTTGTGCAGACCATGTCCCAACTTCCGTCTTGCATCACGTGCCCTGTGACCTGCTCACGTAAGTACTAATGACAGCATCAGCGGACGGCATTGCCGTGGCCGAATTCTGGGCCAGGCAAGGAATTTAACTAGTATTGCCATCGATACGCTAAGATGTAATTTTCTTTTACTGAATGTTATATTCGTGGACGTTTTTTAGACTTCAATCTAGTCAACACGATTTACAAAAAGTTTCGTAGGCCCAGCGTAGGCGAGTTGTTCCCTGAAGGCCCCGATCCCTGAGGGCCCCGTACCGGAGGTAGGATCATAGTGTAGCTGCGTAGGCACAGCGTGCTACGCAGCTACACTAAGGTTTTGGCGTAGCGACACAAGACGCGCTACGCAGCTACACTAAGGTTTTGGCGTAGCGACACAAGACGCGCTACGCAGCTACACTAAGGTTTTGGCGTAGCGACACAAGACGCGCTACGCAGCTACACTAAGGTTTTGGCGTAGCGACACAAGACGCGCTACGCAGCTACACTAAGGTTTTGGCGTAGCGACACAAGACGCGCTACGCAGCGACACTACGGTTTTGGTGTAGCGACACAAGACGCGCTACGCATTTTTTCTAAGTTCCTAAACTAAATTGCTGATTAACCCCCGATTTCTAATTTAATTATTTGAAGTTGAGTATTTCTCAAACTCTACTTTAGACTGGAAATCTGTAGGGTTCGAGACGCACGTACTTAACTCAAAATACTCAAATCAGAAACCCGCTCTTAGGGTCTTTGCAATCTTGCTAGCGCTGAGTTCCAAAGGGTTACGACTTACGAGTACTAGTAGTAGTACTAGTACGAGCCGTAATTTCAATTCAAAATAATCGTCATCATACCAAAAAATAATCATTATAATCTGCCTCAATAACAGTCAAAACACACACAGCCAGTAGTTAGTTCCCGAAGTTTTTGGAACAAATTCCTGAAATTCCGCGTTTGTATACTGATTGAAGCTGACCGATAAACAGTGAAATTCATTTAATCTTCTTGTATTGTTTTTCAGTGGACGATAAAACGATGAGCTGTGCTTTTACTCTACCTAGGTCAAGATACGATATAGATAATTATATATCATTTCTACAAAGATTGTCTAACCACACCAATCGATTGATGACTAATGTCATCGATCGATTGATGACTAATGTCATCGATCGATTGGTGTCGTCTCATATTGGTGTGGTAACGTCGATCCACGTCGATCATTATTTTTGGTGTAATAGGTACTGACTTGATCCATTAGTATGGCAACAACCCTAACGCTAACCCAACCCAACATTCGTAAACGTAATACGCAAATTCCTTTGCGAAAATAAAAAACTATAAAAAAATATGTCATCGCTGAGGAATGAAGGCACGCGTTCGGGCCGCGGACATTTGGCTCGGGTGCGATATGCGCAGAACAGTTCGTTACCCGGGTACCCGCAACTCGCCAGCGAGTCCGCCACGCGACTGACAACCCGACAATTCCTGGAATAACTAGTAAAGTGACCATTGTGGCTTCTCTGGCTTCCAAATTCAAAACTATGCTCCCGAACACCAACAGCCAATCACTGTGAAGTACGCAACAGATTCGTTGTTTAAAATTGGAAATGATATCTGCAAACAAAAGCTGTTCGAAATTTTCGCTTTTGCGACGGAGTAAACCCCAACAATAATTAACACTTGAGCATTGCGGCGATGCGCCTCCATTACCTGGTGGACGTCTCACCCAGACGCGTAAACTGTTTGGTAATAATTCCTTTGTACCTACTTAGTACATCTGAGAAGTGGAATTCCCTCGATCTTTCAGTCAAAAGCGAATAAAGGTTACTTCGCTTCAACTTTGACCACATCCTTTAATCGATTAGCCCACTCTTTTCAAGACATCAATGAAAAATATGCAATGAATATAAGGTATTGCGTGGACAGCTACGAATAAATTTAACTTATCACTTCACGTGGGTTTAATCAGAGAAATAGAATAAAAAAACAGCATCTCCTTTCTAATATCTATGATCAACTAAGGGACTATCAAGTTTTTTGCCAATAGTATCCACATGTGTTGTATGTTCTCAAACCTAGGCACTTCTTGCGTAGTTCACGCTATCTCCAATTTAGGAATAGGTAATCATGATTAATATATAGCGATTCTACTACTGCCCAGGCATTCCCATTCCTGTATAATTGCTCACCATCGTAAACAATTATAATCATTCACCGCCCTCCATATGAATTGAGACTCCTTTTGAACATAACTTGGCAAGCATCAATGTTGTGCTTTTGACGAATGACATGAATTTGCAACATAATCCACTAAATATTTAAAGAATTTTTGAAACGCATTCAAGTTATTTTCATAAGCAGATCTCTACAGACACCAAAAAACAAAAACAAATCGGTAATATCTATGGTTAGAACTATAAAATGTTCTTTTTTTGACTTACCAATTCTGGAACTTCCTTTTCCCGCTCAAAGATTGTTAGTGTCAGGTTGGCAGTACTGCCAAAATTCCGGAGTCGGCGAGATTCCCTGCGCACCGGGCACGCGACAAACTCTGATTCATTAGCAAAATGAAAGTGGTCTTGCCAAATATTTGTAGTAAACAATATGCTCACTTAACTTACTCTTGATCTCATCCTATCGAACTACATTACTGTGAGTTGGTGCTAAAGAATTCGAGCAATGTAGAAGAGGCGCCAATTATCACATTATATCAGCTGTTAGAAATTGTAAAATATTTAATGGGACAGGAATAGTTTTCCTTATTGTGTTTTGATGACTATTTTATGACAGTTCTAGGTATTTATTATTCTACTAGGTTTACAACTTATTCCTAGAACTCAATTGGGTAATTAGAAATACTTCAAATCAGACAATGCGTGTCTAATATTTTTCTATAAAAAAATGTGTGGTAAACGCTAGCTAAGTCTTGATGTTTTATGATATACCTAAGTAATTATTTATCTATAGGATTATACATATTAATTATAGTAGGTATCCATTTTTATTATAAATATCAACTATTATATATATGTATAAATAAACTAGACAACAGAGAATCCGCGATAACTAGCTTTGAATTATAATCATACAATTAGTCGTTATGCAGAAAACGTCCATAGTTTCTTTCAACGGTCTTCACAGTTAGTTTCATCTGAAATTCAGTACACGATCAAGTTTTAGTTACAATTTTCATTATTTATACACAGAGGAATGAATTCCTTTGTTAATGGCCGTATAATTGTAGAGCACGACTAATTAATATACCGCTCTAAATAAATTCCAAGCATAACTTATTACTGTTAATAACTTTGCCAACAATTGGCTATTATCGTGTTTTATATTCGTATGTTGCCAACCCGTCATTTTGACAATTTTGAAAGCTGTCACTCGCAAAAGGTTTGATACGCGTCCACTTTTGTTTACGCGGGAAATTTATTTTAATGTACGCCTATTTTTTTTTTTTGGCAACTCGCTCGAAATTGTGCCAATTAGCGTAGTCCCTATGTCCCGTCATCAGCAGCGTATAAGTGTTGCCAACCCCTTATTTATATTAAATTCGGTTACCTACTTCACATGACAACCTAAAAATAATAATATCCATTTAGGTTACAGTACCTAAATAAATATAACATAACAAAAGAATTCAATGTCAGGTTGTGCTGGTAGAAGGTATGTTTACTTCAACATCACCGGACACCATATTTTAGAAAAACTTGTGAAAACTCTCTTGACAAGATCTATTAGATCATCAAAGTTATTTACGACTATCTGACCCACAAGCCGGGCGTAAAACATTTTTGGGTGAAAAATGTTATTAATCACATTCAAATACATATAAATAATCCTCGCCACTAAGAAATAACGTAGCATTCTACTAGTGAAAGAATTTTCGAATTCAGTTCAGTGTTTTAATCTTGTTTCAGTGTGGGTAAAAGACAGAGCTATACAGGTTGTCTAGCGCCATCACCCACCCTAAAACAAGATTAAAACAATCTTATTTTGAACGTCATGGTAACCCCGTACATCCTATAAACTTTACTTCTTTATAATATTATTCTTTTTTTTATCATTGATAGGCCTGCGTTTGACCACCATCTTGCCTGATTGTAACCGATGATGTGGTTGACGACGAAGCACGCTTGCCTAGAAGTAACCTATTCACTCTTGACTTAATTAATTAAACGCTCTCTCATTGTCTTTCTATTGTGTCTCTAATTACAGTTTTTGAATCAGGAAAAGGACTCCGGACCAAGGACCATAGTTCGTGTCCTGAAATGATTAGAAACAGACACTGAATCCAAATGAACTCTCAATAGATTGCCTTGTCGTGATCACTGTAAGAATTTCAAACGTCAAACCACAGTGATTTCCATCCATTTTCATGATTAGCATTTGTCTGTCGATCACAGACCTCTTCCAAGAAAGGATTTATACTCGGAGCAGTGAACTATTCACGAGCACGAGTCGCCAGCGATACAATACAAGTTACATGTATCTATAGGTCCAATAGCTTCGTGCACATACATTAAATTAAGTTTATTATGCCTGACTGGTTGGCTGTTTTAATTAGTGCAAGACTCTTTGAAAACGTTTGCTAAGTTCAATGATATCGGTGAACTTATTGATTGGATTAACAAGAATGTATTTGTTCTTGGAGAGGACAATCAAAGACTTTTTTGTGTGTGGGAAATCATCAAATATCTTCTCTTGCACTAGGTGGAGCAAGCTGCGAGAAGTGTCAGACTTTTAGTGACTAAATCAACTTGTATGCATTCAGTTGCCCTTTGTGTTCAAACTGACTTTCGCATAATTCTATCTCTTTTCCATTCATCAACTTTAAATACATTTCGAAGACTCTCTAACTAAAACTGAGAGGCAGTATATGAATGATGTATAAGTTTAAGTACGTTTGCATCCCGCACCATACCATAAACTACCATCTTCGTTAGCTTTGAAAGCGTGTAACTAGTGGCCAACAAGAACAAAAACAAACATGTATAAAATCAATTATAAAACACGTTATCTAAGATACCTATTGTTCGTCTAGACTGTGTGTCCCCGACTGCCACACGTGTCGCACTATCCACACAATAGTATTGCGCAACTGTCACGTTGTCTCAGAACTCGCACTGACATTCGATGATTCAGAGCTGTCACTTTGACAGATGTCAAACGCTTTTTGATAACAGATGTAGCAATTTTTTATGGTGTTGTTAGTGAACCAGTGGTATCGTCAAATACAACCGCTCGAAACTCCACAACAAACCGTTCGAAAAGCAATGGCTTCTTGTTCTTAGTTCTTTTTTTACGATTGCACTCTGGGGCCGATGCCCTAGAGGGCCCTGTCAATTTTGCTGACTGTTCATTGTAACGCGCGTGGGACACAACCCGCACCCGCAGTCGCGCGTCGTCGTCGCGTCGACCCGAGCTTGGACCTCATAGAATGGCAAGCCACTCATAGCTCGTCGTCCGCAAATCCGCGCCAGGAATCGCCCTGCGAATCCTGACACCTGGGGCATCTCAGATTTAGACATAGCTAAGTCGCCACTTTTCTAACCGCCATTCATCTCCGCTCGTGTAAGAACTAAAAACATTCTAACCTGTTTGTGTAATAAAATGGAAGTGTTTTGCCAGCGAAACAATGCAGTAATTATGATAATTAATAAACAAGTGAGTCTAGGCATCAGGCTAGACGCAGTGCAAGGTTATGGCTTTATGACTCGGTAGCATGCACTTGTGATAAGGAAAATATATTGATTGGTTTCGTTTTATTATTTACTAGCTTAGCCCGCGTGTAAATATAAAATAATTGCCTATGTTATTCAGTGATAAAGTAGCATTTTACTGGTGAAAGAATTTTGAAAATCGGTTCTTGAGTTTATTAATTACAAACATAAATACAAATCTTTGGTCTTTACTAGTTTAGACTAGTATCACAAGTAGTCTGTCCAAAAATGACTTGGGTAATTAATAAGGTAGAATGAAATCTGATGTAGTGTAAGATAACGTCAGCTGAGCGAGTCCAATGACCTGTAGGTAATTTGTACTCAACGCCAACTACTACCTACAGGTCATTGGACTCGCTCAGCTGAGGCTTTCCTAAAGAAATTAATTTCGTACATGCGTAAATTAATACGAGTTTTGAAAAAAAGCTGCTTTTTTTTTTAATTTTATCTTTACAAATCGATAGTGTTTCATGTACCGGATCGACCCTCCACGGGATTAAAACGATTAAATTTTAACAGTGTATATAAGTATAGATAGACTAGCCACCCGCCCCGGCTTCGCATGGGTGTTAGAACTCTTTGAAATTCTCGTAGGTATTTAGTCTACTATATTATGTAGGTATGTATTATACACCTAAACCTTATTTATGAATCACTCCATTTTATACGCGAAAATCGTTTAAAAATCCTTTCAGTAGTATTTGAGAATATCACGAACACACAGACAAACACGGAAAACGCATTCTGTCTACCGTCCAGTGAAAAACTAATATTTTGCCAGCAATTTTCCTAGAAATGGTAATGTCGATCATGAAGTATATTGATTTCTTTTGTGACTACTTTTTATACAATACCGAACCATTTAGAGACAAGAATAGAATTTAAAATGCTTCAGACTCCGGACACAAAAAGAAACAGTAAACTAGTGACGATTTTGGTCATCTAGCCAATCACCGGACAATGCAGGTGGCGAGTGTCAGGTCTTAGATTCACACAGGAAATGACGTCCACGTGTACCAGATAATTATGTAATTCTGTCATTCGCTGTGACACCCAAACCATAGACAATAACATGGTAACAGAATAAATAAATACAAGCCTGAAGAAACATTTTGTTTAATACGGGCGTCTAACCTCTGAGTTCTGATTTAAGATAGATAGTACACCAAAAATAAAATTACAATAGGAACTGTTTAGCATTTGAAGGTGGGTATTTCTAAAACTTAAGAAAAAAATTGCCATTTAGGTGGGGTTTGAGACTTCGACCACGACGCGTCAAAATACTCAATTCAGAAACCCGCAAATTATCTTTATTTTATTTTTTTGCAGAAAAATACTTTTAAACAGGTAAGTTACATAGTTAAATTAGAAGCATCGCGTCATAGCATGTTATACAATATTTCATTGAAATCGCTCAACTCAAACGTTTTACTTCTGGGTGAGTTAGAATAAATTACAGAGTTAGTTTTATGTTATAGTATTCTAATTCGATTGTCTGAGGTATATATTATGTCTAAGGCCATTATTCTGTTACACGTTCTACAGAGTGTAGAGTTCATTGACGATCACACACATAGTCACCATAGAGTGTCATAGAGTAGCATTGTGTCCGTTGTGTTTTGAACGGTCCTCCCGTATCATAATAGAATATTTAAATTGCATTCGAAATTCAAACGAGCTCGGCGTATTGTTGTGTAAAGATATCACAGGAAATCTACACGTGTAGCTGTTACGAAAAAAAATATGAATAGACAATCGAAATAATAGGTAGTGATTGCATATCAGTACCCGTAACGATGCATGATTTCTATGTTTGTTAAAATTGGATAACAAAACCTGCTTGCTTTTTTCGAGTATTTTCGAGTTTTACAGATGAAATTGTTTTTTTTAGATTGATTCGCAATTCAGTAGTGAATAATGTCTTACTACGATTTTCTGAATCTGAATTGTGAAATCAATGAAAACCATTGAGAAATCCACGTCAAATTTTGGAAAATGTTTCGTTACTAGCTATCAAAATTAAATTTCAATCTTCCCGAAGAATTTCATTATGAAATTCTGTTGAAACATTTCGTGAATACCTAAACTAAAACTATGTTGTAATTTATTTGCTTCTAGTGATGGGAGACTATCCAAAACCACACCATTTTAAGTAAAATCACTTTTTTTTTTCGTATATTTTTTAACAATATTTTTTCATACAACTGGTTTTGAATTAAAAGTATTGTATTAATGAGGAAAATTTGGCTTGGAGTAAGATCAGTACTGGAGTCAGGGCTACGACAGAAAAATTGTCATACGATGCGACATCGCATCGCGGCAACCTACGATGCGAATTGTTGCGATGCGATTTCTTGCGGCGAAACAACGGTTCAGATGACTATTCAATGTTTGATGCGAATCAATTCGCAAGTTCTTGCGATGCGTCGTGCCAGCTCGCAGTTTTGTGTTTTGACACTAAAGTAGGTCCCTTATTTTTTATTTGCATTTTTGTTACTATTCTTTTTAACATAATCTATCTTATCCTCAAAATATTAAAATAAGCATTTCAATAAATACTGGAACTTACTCTCATGAATGCTACATTTTATTACTCATAAAATATGATTGTAAGAATATTGCATTCCTAGAAGGCTGTTCAAATATGGATGATTTCTGGCATTAAATTCCTGGCTACAATGTTTCTAATCCAGTCTATTAATATCCGTCCGTTCGCACTGACGATTGGATCCGTTGAATCCTCACAATAAAATAGGTGTCCAAGGGGAAAATCATAGAAATTTCTTGTTCATTGACTTTTAATGATTTTCATTCGCAGATTCCTTGTCATATATTTTCTCTTCAAGGTTGTGTGAAGGTGGCCATTTTATATAGCTAAATATTTAAGATTTCTTTTAAAAGTTTTCATCGAAATTCTCGTATAACAAACATAATACAGTTTTAATTCATGAATCCATTTCGCAAGTTTTGGCATCCCGAGTCATTTATTGAAAGAAATATTTGTAACACGCTTGTAAAAATTTTATCTGACTCAATATAAATTCTTTGCCAAAGAAATGTATGATGGCGCCGAAAAAATTTGACTGTATTGTCGACCATAAATAATTGATAACCAGCATATTTTATGTCATGCGTGTAATAAAATCAACACTGTGCAGGAGCGGATTTATTTAGAAAGAAAGAAAAGTAAATACTTTTCTTTCTTGACGGGAAGACTGCAGCAGGCAAATTGTTCCAGCCCAGGTATTTTATTTATTTTAGAAAACAAACGGTGATACATTATAATTTTAGTCCTTTAAATACGTTTTAAGCACAGATGCTGAATTATAATTTACTCGAATTAAAAATTTTCCTGTAAGTAAAGTATTAGCTGGAAAATTATAAGTTCAAACAATAATACATCAAAAGAAAAAGATAAAACGGTGACATTTTTGAAGAATCTTTGTTCTCAAAATCTGTGGTTGCGGTTGATGTGAGAAAAACATCCGGGCTGCCATATTGACACGGTGGTGGCTCTAGCACTCTGTGCCTGTCACATGTGATCTGTATTGGCAACTGACCAGAAAATGATAATTTATCACAACTCTTCGACGGAAGTTGGGAAGCGAAATATTTACTAATTGGTAACGCGAATTCTTCAAAGTGTGTTCATGGGTTCTGAGATCATCGAAGGTAGCAGGAAAAATATCCCATAATGATGATTGTCATTGGACAAGAATTTCAGTTATTTTGTTTTTCGTTTTTTTTTTTGTCAAAGCGATGATGCCATTATTTTTTCGGGTTCGCACGGTTTGTGCATTTAGCCAGTGTCTAGGCTAGAAAGTGTTACGTTTTCAGTCACTTTGAGTTCTATTAGAACGTGGAGCTCGGCCTTCTCGATAAGCTTCGCTGTGGTAGTCAATACTACAATAATTCTCAGCTCCATTTTCCCGAATTCGCGCCTGTTTTATTGATTCCACATATTGTCCAGTTACGCAGACACTTGAGATACAAAACTACACCAATATTAGATCACAATATCCAATATGAATTAATTTGCGAATAATTAAAACTGCCATAAACTTTATTTGAAAAAAATATAATTGTAAAAATAAATATCCCTACGACGGTCTTTACAGAGACGATTTTCATACATTATTTCCGCAAAAAATTATATTATTATCGTGGATGGTTTTCACGCCATCATGCGAAAGCGTTGTGCATCTGTGATGGAGCGCATGCGGGTCAGCTCGAACAGCCTTCTGAGTGTGTTCGTGGGTCGCTGGGACTCGCCGATGTAGCAGCACTGGATGCGACTACACACTGAGGGTGGTCGCGTCCAGGGCCTGGCATAGACTGGTGCTACTGTGCGGTGCCGCTTTGAGTGTGTGTGTCTTTGTATGTACTAACAATAGCTTTATAAGGTTTCTTGTGTTACTAACAATATATGGACTTTTGTCTGAAATAAATGTCATATTATTATTATTATTATAAAAGTAGGTACAGGTAGGTACATTCCTACGATTCTCAGAACTCGTTCCCTTTTTTCCTTTAGCAGAAAATCCTGGGAAAAGAAAAATAAAACAAACGAAAATCTCACGTTTTTTTCGCAGAACAAATTACTTTAATCATAACATGTTTCTTTTTACCTATCTGTGTTCTTCTGTTCATACAATATACTAAGATTATTACTTAAGTAAAATAATTTTGTTCCCGACTTGTAAAATTTTACAACTATAAATCAAAGTTTGGTTAGGAACACTCGTTTGTAATGAAATTTGTTTTTCGTTGTAAACACAAATTCTGACCTTGTGTCGTTTCAAGTTCACGCGTGAGTAACACACGATATGACATAATTGAAATTACTTACTTCGAAAATAACGACACTTTACATAATTGAAATATTTCAGGCGATCTATGCTTTAGTTCGATTCTTCCTACTTGCAATGTGTTACCAAAATAAATCGGTCTAAATAATGTAGATAAAGTTTTCGCTCAATTCTAAGCATTTATGTAGTTGAAATTTCTACGGTCCGGACTAAGCGTTTCGCTTCGTCGTTTATACCGCGTACATCAAAGGACTGGGAAAATATTGCCTGCTCCGGTCTTCCCATCCGATTATAATTTGGGTATCTTCAAGGCTAGAGTGAATAGGCTATTAATAGGCTGTTTATGTTGTCTACAATGTTTTGTGCGCCAAAATAATCATTCTTTCTAATAAACTATTGCGCCTCACCATCAACGATTGCATCACTGCTTACCATCAGGTGGAATCGGAGTCAAGTACTAGTTTAAATCAATTTAAAAAAAAAACAAATAGTACTGGTAAGCTTCATCGCCAACCACATTTTCGCTAACCATCACATGAGATAGTGGTCAAACGCAAGCCTATAAAAAAATCTAACCAAGGCCAACGATGACTAATAAAAGAAAAATTCAAAACTTAAATCATGTACTTACATTACATACTCTTGACTTTTCGTGGGAAATCACGGAGTAGGTAGATGATGGCTAGATCCGTCATAACAACATTAGTAATAGAAAATCCCACGAACTCGATCGTTACAGACAGCACTATAGTTCCGGTAACACTATCTACTGCCATAACTACACACACAACAATAATAAGCTTCTAATTCTATAAGAGACTGTTCACACTTCTACGTCGTACTATAAAATTAATATTAACTAGCTTTTGCCCGCGGCTTCGCCCGCGTGGCATTAGGTACTTAAGGAATCGGGATAAAAGGTAGCCTATGTTCTTTTCCATGTCAAAGGCTATATGCATGCCAAATTTCATCCAAATCCGTTCAGCCGTTTTTGCGTGATTAAGTAACAAACATCCACACTTTCACATTTATAATACTAGTTAGGATAGTAGTAATATATAAAATTAATAGTATTTTAGCCTGCATTTCTCATTTAAGAGCTCGTGAGGAACAACGCACTGAATACAATGAGCTTGTTTTATATGTACCTTCAACTTCCATCAATGGAACGTTTAATCATTAAAATCATCAAATGCTTCTCTTTGTATACAAAAGAGTTTAACGACATTATATCTTTTAAATTAAAATTAAGGCAGCCTGCCTTAATTTTTTATTGCTGATGATGTTGCGTCAACTGTCGCTCACACTGTCATTTAGTCGTCCTTTTCAAATTAGGAACACATCCGTCAAAATGGCGCCACGGCAATGACAACGTATGATACAACCTGAAGCCTGAGCTTCAAAACAAGACGATTAACATTCTACGGAGTCGTATGCAAAATACGGCACTATAAAATTTTTACGCGACATGACGGTCTCTGTTTACGGTGATAATCAAGTCGACACGTGGAAGTTTCAGCTTCCATGTTTGTTTTCGTTTTCTCACCAATCACAGCGCTGCTCGCTATTATTGCTAATTCTTCATTGGCTGACTCACCGGCTTCTGTGATAGAAATAAACGTATTCAATTAGGTGTCTGTCATCTTCCGCTCATGAATTATTTAGGTTGCAAGGCGCCAAAAGGTGATTTATCAAATTGGAAAGCCCATTAGTTATGATCTGGTATTCATGTACTAACCTCGTTCAATGACTATTTCTTGGTCTTGCTAATATTTCTCAGAAATGTCCGTTCCGATTTTGACTTAATACAGATTTGACTTGGTTACCACATAGGATAAAAAAATCTCTTTAACCATAGCCAACATCTTAAGTATTCACTTAAATATAGAACGTAAACCAAATTAATCTGAAGCATCTGAAACCCTCGGCAAGCAGGGCAACGCACTGACATTTACCGAAACAAATTACGTTGACATTTACGATTTTACGGATCCTAACACATCAGTGTCGTGTAAAAAGTTCAATTACACGAGTAAGTGAAACCTTAATAACGATGTTTCCTCAATGATTTGTTCGCTACCTTTCCGAGAAGTGTCGTGATGATGCCCCCGGTCGCGAGAGCTGGTAATCTGTTCCTGGGAACGATTGGGCCCTCGGCCCTCTGTTAATGTTGCCAGCGCTGTATACGTACACTTGGCAATGATAGGACGCCGCAATTTGTATGGGTTCGTTTCGAGGAGAGTTGTGTGTGACGGGGAACGTTTTACCCTGATTAGGGCGTTGGCAGCGGCCTTTTAATTTAAGTATAGTCACAACAGTAAGTCTCGTCATGATATAGCACGAAATTGCGAAGCAAAAAACGCTATGTATGATTGTTTTATATAATAAACCCTGTGTTGTCGACTATTCTCTAACAGATGGCCATTAAGACGTGCGTACTCGCGTGCCGAGGTTAATAAACGAATAAACATTATTATGTGTGCTATTATTCCTAGAAGGAATTATATCAATCTATTTTTACACATTTCGCAACGGTCTTGGTCTGTCACTTGACGTATTCTATTTCAGGAATAGCACTTATGTATTTTCCAAGGTCTTTCCTATTAATTTGATAGTACTTTCGAGATTCGACTATCCTTCTTCGGTCATTCCGGTAGCGCGCCATCATTTATAACCTGTAATCCATTAGATTGATCGATATCAGTTCTCAGCGCGGTATTAAAAAAAAATGTGCATTATGGCCATGTGAAAGTCATGACATTTGCGTTCGAGCATTAGTTTTTAATCGTGTCACATTTACACTACGATAAATAATCGTAATGGAAGGAGTAATCCGTTCTTGATAACCGCTACAATATCTGTCAATTTATCAAATACTTGTATGCTGTTCGGTTTGTCTGGCTTCACAGACGTCTTGCCTTCTACGCTGTGATGCGAAATACACATAATTTTAAATTTTAATTTGTACAGTACAGGGTACTTGGCAGTAAATTCCGATGATTTCGGTAGACTACATTTTCTCATTTCCCTGTTAAAGGAAACAGGAAGCGAGCAAAATTCGCCAAGGAGCCTGATAAAATTAATCGTTACCGATATAATTTAGTTTCCAAGAATTTGTTCAAGTTGATCATCAATTAACTCTATTTAATAGTAAACCTTAAAATTAAGCGATATTGAGACGTTGATCGGATTCTGAGAGAAACTTTTCTAATGGCGAAAAGACAAAAGAAACTTTAATGGAATACGGGATAATTTAATTTTTAAGATTGAATGGTTGTACCAAATTGAATTGGGGTGGGCTATATTAAATTGGCAAAAGCAGAAACTTGGCGAACTGTTTAAAAATTAGCATATCAAATTAGCGTTTTAGTTAAATAAGTACTTAACTTTCTTAATAAGTTTGATTGTATTTAATTTACTATTAGAAGAGGTTTGCCTTCGGTTTAAGTGTGATCAGATCTACTAGCTAAGCTCTCACGGCGATTGTCCACGGCCGCCAAAACACCATCAGTTCACTGATGCAGATAACTAACGAAGGGTGACCATAACCGTAAACCAGTTTCTCACAGATTAATTCAAAATTCACAGTAAAATGCAATTTTAAATTACGATTTTAAATTTTTGCCGCGCAATTCGTGACGGTAATGCACTGTTGAATAATTTAAAATTGGAACGCGATGTTTTGAATCTTAATTCTTTTTTTTTTAATCGTTAGCCTTGATTCAGCCTTGATCATAATGAGTTCGGATTTAATGATTGTACGGAATTTGCACGTATTCTTTGTTGTGCAGAATTTGCACGTGTTTTGTGAGTAAACTGTACGAATTTACCACTAATTGTGTAGGCTGTGTGTGGCGAATTGGAATCGGTTTTGAAAGCTTTTTATTATTAACGTGATGTCTAGCCTGGAACACGGGTCGAATACAAATGGCAATTTATTTTGCTAATGGCAGTGTAATAATGTGTTGATCAATATCTTTAAAAATGTACTTAAGCACCTAATTAAAGAATACTTCCCTAAGTCTAGTTATCGTGTTTTTACTACCAAGGATTAAGAGAATAAAGCTTTCATGGTCTGTTGAGTAATTTAAAAGTGGGTCCGCCATCGTAAAGGACACGGTGTCCCGTTTTCCGTCAACTCGGCGCAGAGCTTGTTTTCAACTAAAATGTCACGTAAGCGGGCCCGTTTCTATACATAATTCATACAACAAGGCTGAAACTCATTGATTGCCGCCGGACTCCACTACACTAGTACTACAACCTCTACATTCACGCCCTGACTGAACACGAATTAAATTCAGCCTTCTGTTTAACAAACAGAACTCAAAATTGAATGGACTAGAAAAGTATTCGGCTGACATTCGAAATTGAATCTTGAGACTAGGGGTGGATGTTTGGATTTGGGTTAGCAGGTGTTTGGTAGACTGCTGGTTGACCTTGGTCGGTCGAGGGGTGTTCCAAGGTGGCGTCTGGGCCCTCCACCCCTGGGTGCGATGCGACGGCGGCTTGCGTAATAGATATTTTTACATTTCTGCCAGAAAATTTGCCGAGTTGTCATGGCAACACTGGCAGGCTTATGTATAGATTACTGTCTGGTTGTAAAACTCGCGAGGAATATGACAAATAGAACATTATAGTCATTGATTAGGTTTGGACAGTATTAGTAGAAAAACTGCGAAATTCGCATCGAAATTATCAGTTTTTCCATTGAAAAATTAAGCAGAATTTTCCGATACATATCTAATTTAATACCTATCAACAACTCTGCCGCTATATCTTATCCGAAACGATGTAAATCTCTTGTCTTCTCGCACAAAGTCCAAGAACATACCAGAAAAGGATTATAGCAGAAACCGATAAAATACTTTCCTGGATACGTTGGCTAATTTATCAATAAAAAGGTGAGATAGTGGTCAAAAGCGAGCCTATGTACACTGATATAATGAAGAGGTAGGTAAAGTTTTTTTTATTTTATTTTTTTGTTTGTGGGAGGTAATCTCTGAAAGTACTGGTCCGATAGCTAAATTTTTTTCACCGATAGAAATCTGCTTTATTCCTGAGTGCTATATTTTAATTTTTATATACGCGGACGAAGCCGCTGGCAAAAGCTAGTCAATAACAAAAAAAAAAAAACAATAAAAAACTTTACACTACCGAAAGGTAAAGTAAACAGCTACCACGCATCGATTTGATGACAATCATGATATCATAACATTGATATAATTTTGTTTCATAGTGTTTGTTATCGAACTCTTCCGAACTTGACCGATTTTTATAAAAAAATGAGTATATTTGGTAGATCTGAGAATAGATCGAAGGCTATTTTACCCTCCTACTCCAACCCACATTTTTCTTTGATCATTTATTTCCAGGACAACGTTTGGCGTGTCCATTAGGCAAACATGGAATATTATGGATACTGGATACTTGTTACAATAATAATTTTAAAAACTCAATTTCCACCTGTGACAAACCATAAATGAATCTGAATTTTAGTCCCAAATCTGACAGATTATAATCAACTGCCAATGCAAATGGAGGCTAAATGACGCTTGACAGTAGCTTTACTGGAGCCTAAAAACATGTGGCTTATTGACCTTGTTCAGCTAAATGACGTGGTGAATGAAAAGTTATTAGACGATACCGAAATTGCAGATACTTGAGTCTAGATAAAATATATCAATGACAGTGCGACGTATAGAATGTCGCACTTTAGATTGTGTTAGGTAATATCCGCAAGATTGATACTCTACCTATAATATTAACACTAATATTCTATAGCCGAAAGTTTGTAGTCTCTGGTATTGATTTGACAGCCAGATTGCGGCATATAGAAGAAGGTGATAATCGAAAGTAACTAAAAGAATTCTAAGTAGAGTTCATACAGATCGGGTGTGACAATGAGGGTGTTCTGACGTTCACCAGGTGGCAGCACTGAGGCCTCTGGTTCAGAGATCTGTCAAAACGCTTATGTTAATGACATTAGTTAGACATCAACGTTAAGTTGCCACATTAAAAAAAAAAAAACTACGTCAACGTCTAACGTTAGACGTCAACGTTATGTATACGTTGTCAAAAGTCCTCTCGGCTAAGTGGCGCCAACTGGTGATTTGAATTTTCCTACACTCATTGTGCGGATCACACGGTGGAGCATACGGTAGAAGTCCATTCAGCCTGGGAGGAACACCTCCGTGTCCTCGTAGAGGCGATAACTGGCGACGATCTTTTGCGTTCGGCTATGGTACGGAGCTAGAGGGATGGGAAGCAGATACCTCCTAGGAAACAGTAATGCTAGCGATAGTAGTTTCCTATAAAATCGCTAACATCATTGGAAAACCCCTCTCACAACGATAAGAAAAGAGAAGGCTTGCCCTTCTTGCCTCTTCTTGACAATTAAAACGTGCTTCATATTTATAGATATTTCCATAATATTTGCAAGAAACTAATGACAAGCGAAGGTTATAGATAGTGGAATGATACTTTAAAGAGATAAATTGTCTAGATAAACACATTATTATATACTGTGCGATTAATCATGCGACATTAGCATAATTCTCGTCGGATTATGCGCCTTTGCCTGGAGCCATCATCATTAAAAATATATTTCGGTTTTCTTGTTTATGGCTACATTATTTTTTTATAATAAATTAATCTTTCTGGTACAAGAGAGAAAGATTACCTTTTCAGCCAAATTTTATAATATTCGATGTTGGACTAGAAAACTAAGTATTATTTTATAATATAGATAGGATTGTAAGTAACATAGATAAAATATTTTTATAAACTTTGGGCCCACGCGCCCTCTATTGTACTGGTATCCCAACTAATCTGATAAATAGATATAAGTTTTCAGGAAAGAATAAGAACATTATTATATAATTTACCTTATTTATAATTGATATGCTTGAGTTTGACCTACGTAATTAAAGTATCAATATTCTTCATGAAAAATAAAGTGGCTGTCACAAAAAAACTATAGCTAACTAATTTTTTCTATATCTATTTTCTACCAAAGGGAGTCGAAATAAAACCATTATGGCAAAAAAGTTCTGGTTGAAAAAAAAAGTTAATTTTTGTTGCACAGTGTAATTTATAGCATGCCTCTTGATAGTAACTTTTTAATTCCGTACCGTAATGTTTTTTATACAGATCCTGTCAAATCTGACACATGAGGAAAGAAATCATTTAATCATGTCTTTTTTCTTTCTACATTGCAGATAATTCCTTTCAAAATGTCAATTCTGACGTGTATTGACGATAAATGATTCTTTCAATAAGCAATATCTACCAAGAATCGTTTATACTTAATGTATAGCTGCATTATTCATTTGATTAATTAGTATTACAATGTACCATCGTTAGATGCTTCATTAATAAGTCTATTGTAAAATCGTTTTGCGGTCTGTCTAGTCTATTGTCATTTTGGATAACCTATCTATATTCAGAAATTATCATTTTTTCATTGTATGGCACTGTGAAGTCCTAATTCATGCCAATAAAATAAAATTATATTTATCTTGCAAATAAGTTTTTAAAAGCACTTTTACACATCATTTTTTTCTTTGACAATTTAAACTAGATGAGGCCGGTGTTTCCTTATAGCTGACTACCCTAAGATGAAATACCGAAACAAACTCAGGGGTCAAAGTCTCTTTTAAAGTCCATAAATATTAAACAATTGTCAAATCCTATGAGAACCATGCAGACTCAGAGACACAGAGTCTGAGATGGTCTTTTGAGGAAAGAACCAGATTTGAGTGGACCTGTCCAGTCAGTGCAAACATTTCGTCAGTATTCGTGTAGCTCAACTCATGACTACTTATTTTTTCTTGTCAAGATAGGCAAATAATCTGGGCATCCAAAGACTGCAAAATAAACATAGACCACGTTTATTTTGCAAATTGTTAGGTATAAAAACACAGTTCTATAAATAACTAATGCACACATTCAGCATTATCTTAGATAATATTTAAACGTCTTAATTAGTCCGACGTAAGACAATAAAAAGAAAGCAAGCTCATTCAGGATTGCTGTGTCAATGTCAACAGCTCTCGTTGGCAATTATGCAGTAAAATCACGAAAGATTAATAAAATGTTAGAACCTATTCATTCATTAATGGCAAGGTTTTATTATCAAGCTTACTTAGTAGTACATACTATTTCCATGCCTATCTGGGTAGACTTGTCAGTGTTGCCAATAAAAATACCTTTGTGACTCGACTTCAATGTAGCTACCTAATTGTAAAAACCTGCACTTCCGAATGTTATATTCGGAAGTCCATTTCGCTTCCTAAAATATAAGTAAAGTACTAGCTGGATAAGAGACATTCTTTCTCTCGATAGTTTTTTACCACAATTGTAGGAACATTTCAAGGGTTATAGTTAGTAAAAGTTTGAGACGCCCACGCCACCCTACAGTGGAAGAAGTCATTTGACGATGCTCCACCTCAAAATATACTCGTAGTACATTTTGATACAAGTGCAGAAAGTTTGACAATGCGCCGAGACGGAATTCTTGCGGTGTTATGGAGCCGAGGGCTGCAATGAAAAATTTGCACGTGTATCAGACGACTGATTTCAATGCACTTACGAAGAAATTAGTTAACGGGGGTTGACGCGGCGCCTGGTGGTGGTAGACGCGCGCCCAGCCTGTTACGATAAGTGTAATTATTGTGGAAGGGGAAAGCACGAGCATTTTTCTGCACTAGTACGGAAAACAGTCTATTGCGTGCCTAAAAGCGGTGGAATAAGAGCGGGTTTTCGAGTAAGTGTATTGAAAAGTCCTATCCATCTCTTCAGCATCACAACAACCTTGACGTCTGTCGAAGCGAACATAAGTACATCTTACGGACCTTGTCCATCTCAACCTTGCCAGCTAATCTTCTACCCAAGGCGGTACTATTCTCGTACGAAAAGCTCTTGTAAAGAATGCTGAGCTGATTACATAATGAAATTACAGGCGAGTTTAATATATTTTCCGCCGTTTTCCATGAAGTTGATTCATGGATTCAGTACGGGGGCGTGAGGTGTCTTGCGAGTTGCGCCTTGTCTAAACAATTGGTCGTCCATTGACGGCTAACATGGCTTAGGGTTGCCACGTTAGGATTTAGAAGAAAACGTGATTTTTATTTTAGATCTTGATTATTTATTTCGCGTTTTATTTTAGACAGGATGTCAAGTGATAGGAACTGATTGTATACGCGTATAATAATAATATCCTCGTTGAAGACATATACCGTAAGCTAAGGATCACTTTCAGTGTCTCTTCAGAACAGGTTATTTTGTGTAAAGGTAACATAGTTCATAAACTTAGTTTGACCATTTTGTTCTTAGTGAATGGAAGCATTTTAAGGCCAAGTATGATATCGGCAGAAATTGGATGTTCCACTTTACACACATTTATTGAACTTAGTTAAATTAATGTGTCAAAATCCACATAAATCATCAAATACCTAACTCCAACTATAAGTGCCTAAGTATAGAGTCGCTATATTTATATATAGTATATTGAAATGTCCACGTTTGGAGATTTATAATAAGTAAACAAAATTAAATCAGGGCAACGCGTAGGGGATCCCTGGGAGCCCTAGATATGGCATTATAATGATTGATTACTGATGAAAAACAAACCGAGGTTGTTGGCTGTTTTTATCAGCAGATAATAAATAAAATTGCGCATGTTATTGAAAAACAGCGTGAGCTAATATCCTTATGCGCGCTAAAATTCGCAAACAACTAGAGTAGGTATCAATCGATGCAATCTAGGAAGAATATAATTATCAACAGACTAGATAAGATATCACTTGTACACGTACTTATGTCTGCTAATGTTATACAAATAATTTTATCTGTTTACTACGTTATTTTTGGGAAAACACTGCTTGAAATTAATCTGGCTCAAAAGATAGTGACGCTGGATTTTAATGTGGGTATTAATTGTATTAAACGTATTCTTATTTCTTGAAACCGTTAGTTACTTAGTAAACAATGATAATATTATAATATGTACCACCACTATTGCGTTACGCACTTTATCTCCTAATGCGAAGTATTTTTAAGGCAATTCCTAATCTATTCCATCATTTGTTTTTAAAATTCGTGTGATCGATAGCGTAATAAATAGCGCAATGAATATCGATAGTATATGTAGGTATTAAGCACCAAAGTCCCTTTGATTAAATGTTACGTATTAAAAATAAAATGCGTATCGAAGAAGATACTACATTTTTAGGTGAGAAATCAATAAATAACTTCTCCCTCTTTTTTTTAGGTGGGAAAATCATTCAAAGACATCCCCGCTCTTGGGCGGAGCGGAAGATAGTGTCAGAATTTTACTGAGTAAAAACCCACTCCTGTTCCTTCGTTGCCTGTCGTACCGGGGCCGAATCTTCTTTTCAGAAACAAATCCTTGGCCCCAGTAGCCTTCAATCCTAATTTCTCCCTTTCTGGAGGGATCGAGGAGTGGCAGACTTTTACTGACTAAAACCCACCTGTGTTCCTTCAGTTTTCCTTTGCGTTCTAGGGCTACGGGAACTCTTTCAAATAAGGTCGCAAGTCTCAACCTGGAGAGCCCTACACTTGACAGCAATCTTACGAAACTAAAATGCTTTAGTTTAACATTTCTTTCAATTTGAGGAAGTAGGTTGAGACAACATTCATAATAAGTACGTCTTATCATAGACAGTTTTTTTTAATGTTTTATCGGCAGCAAACTAAGTTGAGTCTACCGCCCCACACGGAGTTAATCAATAAATGTTTGTTTACATTTTGATTAGTGCCAGTGATTAGCCAAGTACACAGGCAAGTGCACATGCACTTAGCGATCAATAGTTCTATGTTTAACTTTATATTATTACTTGCACACAGCAAATAGGAGAAGAAAATGATATAATCCTTTCCACAACTTTAAAAAAAACACGATCGAAACCATAGAGGCAATTACTCTATGGTTTCGATCGTGTTTTTTTTTAAATCGGCTTACGACTTAATTTTTGTCTTATTCCGTTATACATATAATAGAAAAACGAAGATATTTAAAATTCAAAAACTATATCATATTCCAATCTTTTATTCAAAGATCACGTTTGATTTGAATCTAGCGGGATAAAAAAGTAATTTTGTGATCGGGACAACCCTAGCCAGTAGACCGTTTCATTAGTTCATTGCCCATTTTCACCGACATGTAAACTTTAAACATCTGAAATACATAGAAAAACGTACGAGTTATGTATCAGCTGCTATCCCGTGCAAAACATATAATGTAGCTACATAACTGGGCAGCGGGAAGGCAAATTAGTTATCGGGTTCCGGGAATTCTGGATGACCGTTTGCGCGAACTGGCCAGCTACATTTTTATTCTCTTTGTGAATACGGGTTGGCTTTTCGGCATTCTTCTTTCAAACCAGCCATGATCAAAAATTCAAAATATTTATTATACACAGCCTTTTAGCCTTTGCTTTTTTCTTCTATTTCATCAAAAGCTTGTTTCACTCCGTTCTTTCATGAAATGCAAACAGAAAAACAATAAAATTATATGAATTTCGTTTATAAATTGTGGAAAGCTATACTTTAGTGACAAGCTTTTGCATGGCACTAACACATTAATCTATGAAGGTAATATGTACAAGTTAAAGTTGGCCTTCTAGTTGACGAGTCTGTGTAGTTTTTCGCAACATCGAACCGTTTACTGGCAGAATGAGTTACGTAGTTATTTTGATGATAAACTAAAACGTGAGACATCGGGGGTTGTTAGAGGAAAAACGTATTAATAGCACGCAACGTAGGCTGTATGTAGGCACGTGCCGACAGAAAAACAGTTGCTAAATTGCAAGTAGGCCGAAATATATGAGGTGGACCGCGCCCACGCGCCCACCTTACTGAGAGCTTAGAAAGCCCATTGACCTACCTACCTCAGGCCCTTCCAAGTGAGTGGCGCGTAGGGTTGGGGGCGCTGCGGGAGCTCACCTTACACCGGCTATCTTAGCACACGTTCCGCAGATGAGTCTCGACGGAAACCCCGCCGTTCTCTCATTACGTACATTGTTTTGGAGCCAGTGTTTTGAACGCTCCAGACGCCATTTTGACGCAGACGTTACATAGTAATGTGCTGTTTATTTCCTCGTAGTAAGGTCTAAAATCGATCGCTCCACGAATAAACAATACAAAATTGTAGATTGAATGATGAGTATGTTGATAACGTATCGGCATGTTATTTCTCCCACATTTTTCGTGTTGTTATTCGTACAAGGAATTCGATAACGAACTATCAAACAGAATAGAAGCATAGTTTTGGCGGCGCATCGCTTTGATTACGAAATGTAGGAAGCATTAGTGGACGACGCGCGACGTCGCGTTGGAGCGATAAAAAAAATAAGAAAGTAGGAAAGGCTGTGAGCGAACAACAATAGCTGTTTTTTTTTTAAATTCAGAGATAAAATGTTTAATAGGCTAGCGTTAACGCACTTGGTGTGGGGTGTGAGTGTTTGGTGCGTCAGGGTTGGGCCCGGTTGGCGTCTGGGGGTCGTCTGCGGCCTGTCCACGACCTACATCCGCGCCTCACCCTCTGCCCCCTGCGTGGGGGCGGCGGGGTGGGCGAGGGCGGTGATGACGCGCGCCGTCTGCCCTCCCCCGCCCGCACTCCTCGCACCTGCGTTATGTAAGACGAATGTGTTTTGCTGATAGCGATGTGGTTAGCTGTGCTCATTCGAACGAGATGTCGTGCTTTGCTCTAGGCCCCATGAGATTACATGGGTTTAAAACCGTCGCTATAGGCATTGAGTAAATCTTCTCCGTTTTGTAGCCAGGTTGGGCCAGATTTTGAAGTTAACTACGCCCTGATTACTCTTCCTTTGTTCTGTTCGAAGAAAAGATCATCGACAACTTAGGAAAAATCCTTGCTCCTTCACGATAAAATACTGTACAACTACCAGCCCGCCCGCGTGGTGGATTACGGCCCATTCCTTCTTCTAGAGAGAAGGCCTGAGACTCAGCAGTGGGAACATTAAAAAAGGCTGATTATGCTAATAAAAACAAACTACATAGCTTCTGCCATTTGTCAGCTTTCCCCATGCCCCATACAAACTTTGGACCGCTGTATCAACCTTTTAGGGATTAAATTTTGGAAAATCCTCTCTTAGTCCTTGCCTACGTCATAAAAGGAAGCCTTGTGCAAAATTTCACGCTCCTAGTCCAAGTAGATTCGGCTGTTCTAGGGAATGCAAAAACCGCCAAAATTACAAACCGGTTTTTTTTTCGGTTTTTCCTAAAAAAAAACCGGTTAACCGGGTAACCGGTTTTAAAATTATTATTTTTTTAAATTTATTTTCAAGTGAAAATTTTAATTTTTTTTTGCCTGTGAAATTCTAAATACATATTTTTAAACTTATCTTGAAACTTATCTATTAAAAATATATTGTATACCTAATATGAATCCAGTTAAAAAAAAAAAAAATTCATCTTCATAATAACGAATGTCTCAGAATGATGTCATACATAGAATCTAAGCTAAAAGTTAATATGTACTTCTACTCAAAATATTCACCACTAGCTTTAGCCCGCAGCTTCGCCTGCCTACATAAAATATAGCCTATGTCACTCAAGAACAAAGCAGGTTTCTATCGGTGAAAATCCTCCTACAAACAAAAAGACATAAAAACAAAAACAAAACAAGCTTTACCTCTTTATTATACAAGTATTAGTATTAGTGTAGATTAGCCCTATCACAGGCTTTTAAGCGTTCAGGCCACGCGTCATCTGTTTACGCACGGTGATCATTGGTAAGTTGTCCACTGTTGATATTGTTACATGCAGCCCATGCTCTCTAATATAGATCTCAATTTGCAGTTCACGGGTTGAGGTCTGGGCTAGCCAAAGGTCAATCATCAGCCTTAATGAAGCCCGAAACACTCGCTGCAAGGCAAGCCTGGGTAGTGCGTGCCTTGTGACCGGAAGCTGAGTCTTGCTGAAAAACCCCTAGTATATTATCAAATAGAGAGAGGCTTTAAGAGGCTTTGCTATGGCGTTTAGGATAGTATCTTGAATTCTTGATAATCTTTAGCTGAAATTAGAGTAGCCCATTTTCACGAAAATGAACCTTGGTCATTCCGTGATACCCTCACCAAACCATTACTGATGCCGCATGATGATCGTTCAGGACTCTGATAACCTGTTGAGAGTGTTCTTTGGAGTTAGAAGCTCACACATCATCATCATTTCAGCCGATAAACGTCCACTGTTGGACATAGGCGTCCCCCAAGTGTCGCCACAATGATCGATCCTGTGGGTCTCGCATCCATCGGATTCCCGCAACCTTCACCAGGTCATCGGTCCATCTCGTAGGAGGCCTTCCGACGCTGCGTCTTCCAGTACGCGGTCGCCACTCCAGAACCTTTCAGCCCCAACGTCCATCTGTTCTGCGGGCAATGTGCCCTGCCCATTACCACTTGAGTTTGGCGGTTCTTTGTGCTATGTCGGCAACCTTGGTTCTCCTGCGGATATCTTCATTTCTGATTCGATCACGCAAGGAAACTCCGAGCATAGCCCTTTCCATTGCTCTTTGGGTGATTTTAAGCCTTCTGTTGAGGCCCATTGTGAGCGACCACGTTTCGGCACCATATGTTATCACTGGCAACACGCACTGGTCATTGTCTTGATTTCGTCTTGAGACACTGTGGTATATTGGACGAGAAGATACCGCGCAGTTTCCCGAATGCTGCCCAGCCGAGTCGGATTCGACGGAGATTAGATCTACCCAACTGGATTGTCTGTCCGAGGTAGACGTAATCGTTCACAACTTCGAGTATAGAGTCTCCGATCTTGGTAGGAGTGGGTGCTACATGGTTGTTTATCATGACTTTAGTTTTGTCCATGTTCATTTTAAGACCCACTCTTTCGGAAGCTCTGCTGAGGTTATTGAGCATTGTGCTGAGCTCTTCCGTAGTCTCAGCTATAACTACTATGTCTTCGGCAAACCGAAGGTGGGTGATGTACTCGCCATTGACAGTTAGAAGCTTACATCCGATAATTTTGCTTGTTGTAATATTCCTTGATTGTGAAAATTTTCTCATCGGTAGCAAGAATATCCCTGAGTTTTTCATCAGTGTAACGAACAAGCAAAGATTTAGATCTTTTTACTCTCTTCTATAAGAGCGACTCGTTTAAGCTGATGATGTGATGATGAGTAACAACGGTGGGTATTCTATCTGCGAATAAGAATTTTGGTGTCCTTACGAGATTTTAATTCTGTCCCTGACAGCATTCACTGCCTTTCTCACAACACGTGGCAGGCCTGGATTTTTAATGATCGTAAACAGAAGAACTGTACAATTGGTGTAGCTATCACTATGGTACATAAATATTAATAAACAAACCTACGACTCATATCAAGCCTCAACAGCGTTTTAAAACAATGTTTTCTAAAAAATAGTCCCATTTGAAAGTAATAAAAAAAAAACTCGAAAAACCGGTTACTTGAAAAAAAAAACCGGTTTTTTTAATCATTAAAAATATGCCGAAAAACCGGTTTTTCGGTTTTCGGGTTAACCGGTTTGCATTCCCTAGGCTGTTCGTTGATATGTCAGTCAGTTATTCTCCTTTTATTTATTTTTTAGCCCATTGTGTGTCCCACTGCTGGGCAAAGGCCTCCCCTTTCTCCTTCCAAACTTCCCTGTCTAGGGCGATCTCTGGCCCGCGAACATGATCAGATCGTCACACCACCAGCACCAGCCTTGAGCATCGCCGTCGAGTTGCTAGTCTGTCGGTTTTCTATCGAATTGCACAATCTAATTCCGCCAAGTCCGTTCCATCATCGGACCACACGACGTACAGCGTTGCGCCACCGGTACATGGTGGACATCCCACCCATACGCACGAAGCGTTTTGAGAACACATTTATTGTGCGTACAGCCAAGGAGTGAAATTCCCTGTCGGAATCTGTGTTTCCTGATAGCTACTTAGGAGTCTTTAAGTCGAGAGTGAATAGAATAGGTTTCTTCTAGGCAAGCGTGCTTCATCATCGACCACATCATCGCTTACCATCAGGTGAGATGGTGGTCAAACGCAAGCCTATCAATAATAATAAAAAAAAAACCTCCTTCGCCGCAGACGACCTCTCCTTTTATACCTAGAAATAAATATTTATTATCATCAAATCTTACCAATCTTAGAACAATGCTAACTTTGGGACACAAAAATAAAGATTAATTATACAGATTCTGTATACATTGACGTCGCCTGATTGTAATGAGAGTCAGTTCTCTTCGCTCCTTACTGCTCCGCAATCAGATAAGCCATTGACGTCAGCGTATGACCTTTTGACATTATTGACACACCAATATAAAGCCGAAAGTTTGTATGTGACTCTGTATGTTTCTTCCTCATTCGCGCTTAAACGTCTGAATTCGGATGAAACTTGATTCATGTTCTGGAATAGGACATCCAGGATACTTTTTATCCTAGGGGTAAGTTCCCATAGGATAATTTTCTATTTTAACGCGAGTGAAGTCGCCGGTAGAAGCTAGCATTTACGTATTCCTTGTCGCAGACTAGTACGAGTGAGAGTGGCGACGGATTCTATTTGTGATTTGTGCCGTACAACCATTGAATTGATATAGGTTTATGTGCGAGGTCATGCATTGAATGGATAGATTTTATCTATTTCGCTGTTTAGATTTAGATTCGCAAAAAGTTACATTTTGGAGTTTGAAGGTTTCTGGGAATAGGTACCTATATATACAAACTGGTCTGAGGATGTTGAGCAATGACTAAGAGTCGGAGCAAAAAGCTTCCTATCTAGGGAACGACTTATATTTGACGTTCTGAAAAGAAGTCCCAAATATCTAAATCTATCATGGTAATTTGTCCTAATACCATCACATTCTTATGGGCCATATACGGCGCATAGTAGGACGCCTTGAACGATACAGATCAAATTCTTATGAATGCTTCTCTCAATTCCAGGTTGTGGAGACAGTGGTGTGTAAGCCGGAGCCGTCGGAGTCGCCCCCCAAGAAGGTGCGCAGCGAGGACTACACGACGTACGCGCTGCTGCTGGACCCGTACGCGCTGCACTACCGCGCGCTCTCCGCCTTCCGGCCGTGGGACAAGCGCGAGCCGGCGCTGCAGCACCCCGAGCGCGTGGTGCGCGTGGCCGACTGCACGGCCTTCGAGCGCGACTACCAGCCCAACGTCGCGCTCAAGCCGCTCACGCCTCCTGTCGACGACGTCACGTCCTCAACGTCGCCGCCGCCGCACAGCGACTCCGAGCTCGCCGCGCGCCTGCTGGACGCCGAGGCGCGGCTGGCCGAGCGCGCGCGCCTGCTGGACGAGCGCGAGGCCGAGCTGGCGCGGCGCGAGGCGCGCCTGGACCTGCGGGAGGCGGAGCTGGCGCGGCGCGAGGCGCTGGACGCCGCCCCGCCGCAGGTGTCCCCGGCGCCCGAGGAGGCCGAGCCGCCGCCGTGTTGACCGACGCGCGTCATCATCCGGCTGCGCTAACACACAGTGATCGCGATGAACGCTCAGTGACATTGCGTCTCCACGTACACACAGTACAAAGCCACGAGGTGCTGAACCAATCATGATGTACGCTCCGTACGCGGCACCCTGTAAATATTTTTTTCTCTACTTGGATATTGTTGATCTTTGAAACCGAGTCGTTCGAGACCTCTTTCTATTTATACTGTTTTGAATTTTTTTATGTGGCGACACCGATTTCGGTGTTGACACATTGTGCAGATTCGATGAGAGAATCCTTTTTACCACAGATTATACAGTAGCACGATGCAGATAAAAAATAGTTGTACATAATCATATCAAGTACAGTTTTATGAAATTAGTTTTTTGTACAATATACAGTTTTTCTTGTAGTCTTTTCAACGTGTGCCATTCTGAGGTACGTCTGTTACCTTTTCATATAACCTCAACTCTGTGCTTTTCCAATACCTACCTTATTAACAAAATACTCACATATAATTTAGTAAAATAGTTATAAAACTACAACCATAAGCATAATTTATACAGGGTTATTTTTAAGATTTATTTGCAATATCTGTGTACATACAATAAGCAATAATAACGGCGAATTAAGTTAACTTCTACATGTGTACGATACAAACTTATTATAAACTTCATATTCCGGATCAGTAAGAAGTATTACGACACGTGGGCGGTGTTACACTATAAATCACTTCATAATCACGGTATTACTTATAGCTCATTGAACACGCGATCTAATAGAACCATTACGTAAATCATTAAACATTTTTGGATGGTGTAACACTGACCTGCCTGCTATGACATTTTCTCGACGTCTAATTATCGTGGAGAGCTTTCGTTTGACTAAATAACTCTGTATAAAACCTCAGCCATACCAAATAGTAATAATATTTCAAACACATACATGCATCATACCTCTTATATGTTAAAGGTTGTATGAAAACCATGTGGAAATAAGTTTATAATTGTTTACAGACACAAGCCAATTGTAGGAGTGAGGCACATTCGTAATGTTAAGAACACGTAAACATTTTGTTGTGTTGGGTCAACGGAACACTGTTCTAATTCATCTGTCCCACTAAGATAGACGGTGGTAGAAATGATAGAAATATAAATAGATATGGCCTCCGTGGTCCACAGTGGATGTCTTCCAGTTGGTGTGATCTTATGTTAATCACAGTTTGCACTCTACAAGACAGCTTAATGATTTTATAACTTTTCTCCAATATACTAGTGTAGTATACACACCTTACCGCTAGTGGGACAGTTGCATGTCATATTCATAAGTTATATAGCTACTTTAGTAGAGTCCAGGCCAACAAAATTATCTTTATAAGGGTGTATCCCGCAGTCTACCTCATTGTACATAAAATTTATTGGTCTAAATTAAGAAAAACTATGTAAGACACTGATTTTCATTTAGATTCTACAAATTGTTTTTTATCGAGCAATAATTTTAAAAATCGTGAATTGGTCACTGCCTGATTATTATCAATGTTAGGTTTTGTTAAAAAAAAAAATGATTGGTTGTCAACAAGTGGTCTTTGGTGGTGTTCTGAGGCGGTGTTGTACATGCATGGACATTGTTGTATCTCCATGGTGTATCCACAACGACACCGGGAGGGACACACCGTGAATTAAATTCCTAATCGATCGATACTAAAATAATAACTATTGTAATTTTAACTTTGTCATCACAAGCTTTGATTATATTCTTTAGTTCTTTCTTCTAAGACTTGCGTCTTTTGGTAGCATTTTAATTTATTGAAAACTTGTGATTTTTTTTTACGTCGTAAACAATGTTTCACGAGAAACTGTTTTTAAAATATTTTTAAAAACTTAATGAATTATTAAGTATGTAGGTTTTGTCATTAACCGAAAAGCGGCTGACGGACTTTATTTTAAATGTAATTTATACCTATAAGTACGTTTTGTATAAATTTGAGCCACGCGTTTATAGCCTTTGCCAGTAACAGTGCATTTTGAATTAGTGCATATTTTTTGTGACTGAGCAATTATTATTTATGTATTACTTGTGTCTACGGGCACTAACCTCGGATGATGAACATTCGAACTTGTGTGATTGTAAGCTATGACCTCATAGCGGCGCCTCGAGTTATTTCTTTTGTATCTGGTACGGACATTATAATTATCCAGCGGTTATTAACTTTATTGATTTGTTAATCAAAGAAGTTAATAATAAATTAAATTTTATGTTTAAAAAATTACAATATCACTGTTTATTTCTAAATGAAAAACAAAAAAGAAATTGAATATAAAATACTTTGGAAAATAAATACCTATATGAGAATAACCCATTGCTTGCTCCATTTTATAATAAAATAATAAATTTCTTATTTTTTAAAATAATTAGTAGTTATGAATCATTTTCGTAATGTTCATACCAGATTTGAGGCAACTAAATATTTTAAAATAAACCCCAATTACTTACTTTGTATTATCTGTTAGCTAGCGAATTGGAAAAATTATAATAGATAAAATTAATATACTAACCTAATTTATTTGTCTTTATCTAGAAGTTCTTTCACGACGTTCATTGGCAGCAAATTACTTTAAAAGTATCGTGGAAGACCGACTTATCATTCTTATATAATTATATTATTTTACCCGACTGCGGCTGAGCTCAGAAGGGGATTGTTTTTCCAATTCACTAACTAAGCATTACCGGGGTCGATTCAAATTAAAAAAAAAAAAAACAGCAAAAAAGAGTTGTGAAATATGATTTCACGAAGTGACTTTGGCTAAGCTCAAATTGTAGAAATGAAATCGAAACGATTTTCCTTTTGATATTGTTTTCCTTCGAAGAGTGCTATGTTACGTAGTTAGTTGTTATAGAATAAGATTTCAGTTTTAGAATAGGTTATATCTCTAGTCAGAGACACTTTGAAAAAAATAAATTACCATTTACTTATTAATATATATTATTCAATATAGGTACCGTAAGCGAGTGTAATAAGAATAACTTATTGTTTTAAACATTTAATAGTGTACATTAGAAATGGACTGCATGTCATTATATTGTATGATAAGGTGCCTCATATATATTGTGAAACTTTTCTGTCAGTACTATTGTTGGATAATTTTGGTGCTACAATGTTTTGGCTTGGCTAACTTAGTGATTAATTGTATATATTTTAGTATTTATTGGCGAATATTTTGGTTTTCAAATTACTTATTATTTCTAAAAGTGAGTTCATTTTAAATCTATTTTTGGTTTTGCGATATTGGAAAGATGAAAAAGAATAAATGTGGCTAAGCCATTTTTAACCTTAAATAACGCTTTAATATTAGCGTAGGTAATATTCTATTGTATCGATGGAAAAGTTTCAAAGTAAGCTCTCACTGTCTTGATCATCGCAAAATTTTGATATATGGATGGTGCTAAAGGACTAATCGCGGCTAAATATTCTATTCGTAAAGACACACTCAGTAGGTTGTATTCTTTTTCATTTCGGAAGAGATTCGTTATTTTTAGTACCTATGTCTCCTATGAAAGGCAGTGAGAGTACTGATAATGTAAATATTTGTTTTATTGTACGGTACGAAGCTATGTATGGATGCCAGGCTGTAAACTATAAACTACTTGAATTTGTCGCTACAAACTATGTCCCTTTTCTTTGACAGCTTTGGCTTCTCGACAGAGGAATGAGACAAAGTTTCTCGCGTAATTGGTGATTTGCCAGGGTATTCACGTGCTCTGTGATCTCATGTATGATTGTTATACATCAGTTTATAAATACGTTATTGTGAAAGTCGCAAAATCTAAGTATCAAAAATATATATTGCTTTATTTGCATTGTAATTTGTTTCACTAGATGGCGCTGAGTTGATTTACTTTCTCACTCTGTTTTTTTTTTCTGTTTTTGACAATAATTTACTGCCATTCATAGTTGAAGATAAGATGTTTAGATGGATACAGTTAAATATAAGACTCGATTAAAAATATGAATTCATGATAATAATAAAAGTACCGAATGCTGTTTTGTTTTGTGCCAATATTTGTTGTAAAATGCACGGTGGTTTGCTCTTAGGAGTGGCAGTAAATTTTGTAATCACCGAAATTAGTTCTAATTTCGTATAACAGGTAGGTATCTACTTTAAGTATATTTTTCGTAGTATTCCGGTTTTTAATAAAACTGTAATTATACCTGCAATTAATGTTCGCAATAATTACCCATGATTACCTATTTTTCATTTCCATCTACGAGACTTAACCAAGTAAACGATATCGGCGCCATTTTTTTAAAAGAGATTACATCATAAACCTACGTCACGATACGCAATAGTTAGTAACGGACTTTTTACATAAAAATATATGAGTTTATAATCTCATATCGTGTCGAAATAAAGTTACAAACGATATAACTCTTGATTCATTTGTCTTGCCCATTTACACTGTATTTTATTTTATTTTATGGCCAATAGTGTTGAGGCTGGTGAGATGTATTAAGTCTTTTTATTATTCACTTTAATTTACAGGGATACGAAGTAGATATATTGTTTGTAACAGATTTATAATTATTTGCGACTGTATTATTATAAGGCGACATGTCTTAGAGAAACGGCTTGATTATGAATTGTGTGTGTTTATATCAGAATTTTTTATGCTGCTTGAAATCTGTAATCCAACTAAACATTCCCGTGTGTTTTTTGGATTATACAAAAACGTTTTTCTTGATACTGAACAGTGGAAAAATTATTGTATATTGTAAAGTACCTGATACATAATAGTTATAAGATTATAATAAAACTAAGTTCTGTTATGCACACACATGTTCGTAACATGTGGTTTCGTAAGTGTGTTTTTACTTGAAAATAAAAAAGCTTATAAGTACCTACCTTGTGGAGCAATAAAATGAAATGATTTCCAAAATAAGTGTTTCATTTCACATTATTTTATTTAAAACTAGCTGACTCGGCGAACTTCGTACCCAGTTCTACTTCGTACTAACAGTCAATGAATGTAGGTACCTACTTACCTACCCTTAGTTCCGAATTACGTCAAAAGCTATTATCCTTTCGTATGCCGTAATTAGAGACACAATTAAAAAGTTATTGTGTCTCGCGTGGATCCACGTTCCGGACACACAAGGGTTATTATCCCGAATCCAACCAAATTTAATAGTCACAAAATTTAAGGACTACTGAGTACTATTTGTGACGTTGCGCGTTAGTCGGATTCGCGATATAATCGCTTTCAGCGATATAATCGCTTTCAGTCAACCGATTGCGATGAAACATAGCCTAAGAAATAAGTTAGTAATTTTACGTAATGCGCGCACAACGAAAGTCTTCTACAGCTTTATTATATTTTGAAATAACGGTCCTATATTAGGCCTGAAACTGCGTTAAGCGGGCACCCGCGCGGTTTCATACAAAAGTGCTCCGTCGCGGGGACCAGCGCGGGTGTCCGTCACGGGGAGGCGCGCCCCGCACCCACGCAACGGGGCCCGCCTCCGTGCGACGGAACCCGTCGCGGGGGCATGCGCGCACAACAACCTAGATTCAATAAACGGGCTTACTGGCTGTCGTTTTTTTTTTGCTAGTCGTCGTTTTGCTACGCAATAATATATTAAGTTCTCCATCGACACGACTATACAAGCACACCGTTAAAATTGAACTAGCGACACTGCGTAAATCGGTCTCCGCGACGGGGACCGTCGCGTAGCCACGGAGCCCACCCGCGTGTCCACGCGCGTAGACACGCGACGGTTGCCCGTCGCGGGCGCCCGCTTAACGCAGTTTCAGGCCTTAGACTAGAAAAAATCTGGCAGTAGCCTGACCAGTCCCAAAATTCCGATACGAGATTGGTGGTCATCATACAGAAATAATTTTAATCAGCGCCACCTAGTTATTAGAATCGTAAACTGCCTTGCTTCATACAACGCCATCTTTTGCCATAGCTAGTGAACGTTATCTTATCATAACACTACACAGAAACAGATGGCGCTCGAAATGGGTCTTTAAGTCAAGAGTGAATAGATTGCTTCTAGGCAAGCGTGCTCCATCGTCGGCCACATCATCGAAAAAAAAAAAAAAAACTTCGAGAATATACCCAAGTATGACAGGTAATTACCTACTCGATTAGATTATTTCAAAGGAATTATTCTTTTCATTATCACACTTACTAATTGTGTTAACAATACCTAAAACGTTTAATCCTATAATATCTGCGATTTCATTGTGTTGGCTCACTTGGATACAAGATTCTGGCTTAGAATAATTATTGCGTTATTATTCCAAGTTTATTGGTAGATAATATCAGTTGACCTCGAATAAATATATAAAATAAAAATAAAATGAACTAAAATCCTTATCGGGGCGCATTGTGTGTGAAATAAAAACGAATATTAAATAAAAAAATACGTTTATACAAAAAATCTGATTTAATAACAATAATAGTGCGATTTATTATTAAAAATATCATTTGGAATGATCAGATAACCATAAATACAACTTTACACGTTACTCTTAATAGGCATTGCATTGATTCTTTATTGCACAACAATGACTTGATGTAACCGACATTTTGCGTTCTTCCAACATCTCGCAGAGTATAAAGTTTGCGTGTGATCATTTAGTATAAAAATACCCCTACCTCAAGTCCGTAACCACATTTATACAAACTAATACCAGTTTACAACCGGTTATAATTTACAGTTTGGAGCGAATCGCGTCGATTCTACCGGCCGCTTGTCTTTGCAGGTCCGTCAGTTTCATGGCGAGACCCATGTTGCCTTGGATCTTGATTTTGCCTTGGAAGAAAGCTTTCTGTGGGTTCAGTTTGCCGGAGATGAGGTCGACGACATCCTCGTCGCTAACGGTGAACGTGACGTCGGGTTTCTCAGAGCCGTTGTACGATACTTTGCCTTTGCCTTCCTTGGCGTTGATGACCCAGTAGCCTTCAGCACCGTTGGGGCCGTTCTTGACCTTGAATCCGTAGATGCCTCGTACTTTTTCGATGAGGTTGTCGGTGTCATTTTCCATAGCATCTTCGAGAATCTTCATGTATTTGAAGACCTTGAAGTCCTCGGGGTTTCCGGCGGCGGCGACCGCTCTGGGGGTGACGTTTGCGAATCCCTTCTTGTACATGGTGACGACGACAGCTCCTCCGAGTCCAAGGTTGTGTTGCAGACCGATTTTGGCACCCGGCACCTGAAGTTAATTACATTTACTTAATTAATGACTAGCGAGACGTCTGTTAACAATGGCGGGGACACACACACTACTAGCGCTACATTACTATACTCATTAATTTTTCTAGTGGAGGTCTTAAGTTCGTTTTCAATGTTAAAAAGGTTGAGAAATAGCGAATCGTAGTTGCTTAGCTTGAATTCAAGATAATGAATATTGTATTTATAACGATCTGAGCAAAGGTTATTTTTATTTATAAATCTTTGATGCGTGAGCAAAAAGTTAGTTAGTGAATTTATGTTGTGTGATATCGACAAGTTGACAAAGTTGTTCTTGCACTTATCTGATCACGGTCTAGCATTGGAAATAAAGCACTACTGAAATCGGACCTCAATGAGCAAATAAGTAGGAGAATGGCATACAAGAACATTTTTAGTAGTAACAGTCTAACATATTTAAAATAAGCCATAGGTTTTTATAAATGATCGGATTCAGTTGAAAGCGGCAGGATAAGTCGCGAAATTCCAATTTTCTAAGTTTTTTATTTCATGCAGGTCAGTGTCAGTTTCTATAATGATAACCTTAGGGTTACCGTAGGGAGGCCTTCTTTAATTAAAGCCTTTTTATGAAATAGACATTCAATAGTGTTAGACGAACTGAGAGGGTTTTTTCTTAAGGTAGGAAATCTTCCAATGAGTTTTTTCACTCTACAGAGGAGTAGGAAGTCAAAACCACACGTATAATTCATCTTTGCCTCGAGTTTCAGGACTCTGGGTTTGCTTTTCGGAGGTCAACCCATGGCTCCAAACTGAGCAGAAGTAATTGTATTGATGATTTTAATTATTATAATTCCGCAAATAACCCTAACACATAGTGTGTTAGGGTCGCTAATCATTTATTTATAAATATGTATAGACCACACTGACCTGCAAAATGTAATAAACTAAAGAAAATTTGAATTTCAGGGGCTTTTTTAGGTGAAAAAAGCGCTTCTGCTTTTATCTTAGCATAATAACAGTAACAATGTCAACAATATATCTTTAGAATAAGACAAAACAAAAGCATATACCGTATTACATAACAGAACCGAATAGATATAATCATAATCATACAACAAAATGCACATACACAAGAAACGATTTGATAAGATTATGTTTTTCACATTTGGTAAGTAATAAATAGGACTTGTCTGTCATTCAAAATTTTGAAGTACAAAATTCGAACAAAGATACAACTGACGCCCTACCGCGAGCTCTTAACGCGATCCATTTTACGACCTAAACTGAACTGTTAAGGATGGAGCTACATAGGGTATAGCTCCATCCCTCATCCTCGCTCACGCCTGATATATGTATTTTAACACGCCATGGTAAGACCTCTGTCTTTAAACACCTCGGCCATTTACAAAATGTAACCTTTTTAACGTTTAAAAATATCTGTACCTCTACCATGAGTTTAAAGCAATAGTATGTGTCGGTACTCGATACCGACTACGTAAATATTTTGTATGGCAAATTTTGGTTCCTTAAGTGACCGCTAGAGGCGCTGTAAAATTTGCCTTACAAAATATTTACGTAGTCGGTATCGAGTATCGACAAATACTATTGCTTTAAACTCATGGTAGAGGTACTGGCCATTTTTACTTTACCATAATTATCATGAAGTGATCATTTTTTAAGATCTGGCCACAACATCTACATTTCTTATTTTTCATCTCTACTTTCGCAGGTATACTGGAAGAGATTTCTTTAGAGCTAGGAAGCTTTGTACATGAATAAGGTATGGATTGAACTCAAAAAGTAATTATAATCAATTAATTATTTAGGATTAAGACTGTGACGCGATTTCATTTTTAAATATTTCCTTTGTCCACGTCAGTATTTTATTCAGACGTGAACAAAAGCGCGAGTCATTGTCTGGGCATACAACTAACATAAAATATGCAGCAAGTGCCTGCGCTTACGCATTAATCACTGTATTATGTTAAACAAAGTATCAACAACGTGTATTTTTAGTTACATTGAAATACTAATGTATATTATAAACTTTAAAAAAAATAAAAAGCCGGTTTCGACATTTGAAAAAAACCCTAGAATGTAACTTGGAACGAAATTAAAAGAAACCATAAAATAATAATTAGGGGTCCGGTGTAGTAGTAGCTACTCTACAAAGAGTAACCAAGGAGTTTCTTGCCAGTTCTTCTCCATAGAAAACGACCAATTTGAAACAGTGCACTAACTTCTGAAGTTTTAGAGGTGCCCATGTAGGCCTATGTGGAATAAAAACTTTAGATTTTTTTGATTATTTCCGGACAAACCGTTAGGTAGTTGAAATACAAATGCCAAAACGGGCATTTTAATTTTTGACAACTATAGTCTTACTACATGATGAGTATTTACAAATTGAACGGGGAATCTTAAGTAGAAATTTCAAAAAACCATACCAATTGCCTCATGAGCAGTTATGCTTTAGTCATCAGGAATTGCATTAAAATAAGATGTAGGACAAGGACAAGTTTAAAAACTTGAGAAAGCTAGAATGGCTCAGACGGATATACATGGAAATGAAGAATAGTAATAGTGTAGTGGAAATCCTTGCCAGAGTCTGTGTTTTCTGATAGCTACAACCTACGGGTTGCTTCTAGGCAAGCATGCTCCATCGTCGACCACATCATCGCTCACCATCATGTGAGATAGAAGTAAAACGCGAGCCTATCGACAATAATAATAAAAAACATTTGTCTAATTGATGCGATTGTTTGCTGGCGTAGATATGAAAAGTCAAAGGTCGACGGATATCGCTATGGACATCTAAATAAGTAAGTATGCCTACATGGAAATGAAGAATAGTAATAGTGTAGTGGAAATCCTTGCCAGAGTCTGTGTTTTCTGATAGCTACAACCTACGGGTTGCTTCTAGGCAAGCATGCTCCATCGTCGACCACATCACCGCTCACAATCATGTGAGATAGAAGTAAAACGCGAGCCTATCGACAATAATAATAAAAAACATTTGTCTAAAATTGATGCGATTGTTTGCTGGCGTAGATATGAAAAGTCAAAGGTCGACGGATATCGCTATGGACATCTAAATAAGTATGCCTTTGTGTTAACAGACTGACAACTAATTGCAAAGAAAACACTTGTAAGTAAGTATTCCTGCCAAGGATTCGGGATAGTTCGAAAGAGTCACCGCGGCTCTGGTCCGCAAAGGGAAACAGTCGGATTTTAGAAAGTAAAAGCAGTAAAAGTCTAACACTCCTTCCCGCGGCACCGAGAGCGGGAAAAGTCATTAGATTATTTGCCACATAAAAAAGGTTAGCCCAGATGAAGTGCTTAAGGAAGGAAATAACGTATTATAAGGCATTTGTACTTTCCATAATGGTAATGTTTCCTAGACCTTGTATAAGTTGTGATACTTTTTTGCCACATGCATAATCTGTTAAAGTTTCAAATTAGATGCAAAATAAGCGAGGTAGAGTGAAAACCGCGGTTCACATTCGGTCTCGTTGGGTCAAGGAAACCGCGTTCTACTATGAATGAGGCAACATGAACGTCATGCGTACGTAATGTGAACATAGACGCCCAAAACTACATTTTGACGGCGACCGACGGTAAAGCTAGAATTACATTAGACAGATCCACACGTGGACCACCCCGGATTTGTACGTAGAGCGACGTCGCGTAGCTCTCTCTACAAGTCTACACGCGCCTAGATCGACGTGTGTGGCACACGTGTTGCGCAGTGTAGTTCTACCTTAAGGCTTATAGTCCCTTGAACCACCTGGCCAAAATTATGTGGACGCACCTCTCGCACCCGCCTAGGCGGCAGTACGCAAATCTGTGCATTTATTTGCGGCCAACAGCGCCCGGAAAGTGCGCAGCTGACCATTAAATCCATTTTCTTTGCAAAATATTGATTGTTGAATATTTAACCACCAATTTTTATGTGTAAAATTGTTTCTAAAGATCCAAGCCGTTTCGAAGGAGTAGGAAAAAAGTTGCGAAAAGTTGCGAAATTGCTTAATATTTTTTTTAGACAAAAGTATTAATAGCACGACAAAATCAAATGTTGATTATGTTGTTTATGAATCTATAATAAACATATATTTTTTTCAAACCTATAAACCTAGCCATTACCGAGGAGTAGGCTTCAGAAAGTCACTGTTTTATGGCACTTTTCGGGCGCTTGGGCCTTAAAGTGGTTGGCTGCGCTGCGTGTCGCGGATTCGATTCTCGAACGAAACAAATGTTTTTATGGACCACAGTTGTTCCACATCTTGTATATGTGAGTTTACCTGTTTGTGTACGCACCCACAATACAGTAGTAAATTCAAGTGCGGAAGATCTGGAAGACTTATCAGAAAGATTACGAAAGAAAAAAAAAAATCGGGAATACTTATTTTCAGGAAAAAATCACATTTGCCAGCGATATAGCCGCGAGATAAAACTTTAACATGCGATTACAATATTTATATTTTGACCGGCGTATGCGCAACGTAATTTTCCATTGTAAAATGGCAACTTTGTAGAGGTAAACGTCCATTTGAAGGTTAGTAAATACGTTTATCAATTCTGGTATTACTTAACTTTATTTATTTGAAGATATTTTGGCAAGAGCTCTGTAGATTTCGTACAAAGTTAATTTTATGCTTGGTTTACTACATTTAGAATGGATCAGAAACTGACTGACTAACATATCGACGCACATTTGAAACTTCTGGGGCTACGAGCGCGCTAAAATTTACGTAAAGTAGTTGAGGACTAAGAGATTTTTGGAAATTCAAGCCCTAAGGAATTGACCGAAGGAGATAACCTAAACACGCGAGTGAAGCCGCTGCTGAAAGAAGACTAACATCTTACATAATTATAAAACAAAGTTCTCCACCGCGTCTGTCTGTATGAACACAATAAACTCAAAAACTACCGAACGGATTTTCGTGCAGTTTTCACCGATAAATAGAGTGATTCATTAGGAAGGTTTAGGAATATAATACGAAAATTTCAAATATTTGTAACAGCAAAGCGGGTTATAGAAACGGAAGGCGAATAATTTCATAGTTTTCTAACGCCCGTAATCCCGTATAAAGATGGTTCAGTACTTCTACCATGAGTTTAAATCAATATTATTTGTCGATACTCGATACCGACTACGTAAATATTTTGTATGGCAAAATTTGGTTCCGTAAGTGACCGCTAGAGGCGCTGTAAAATTTGCCATAAAAAATATTTACGTAGTCGGTATCGAGTTTCGACAAATACTATTGCTTTAAACTCATGGTAGAGGTACAGGTCGCTAGTACTCTACATATAGGTAACTAGAGATAATATAGATAGACATAATACAACATACAACACATTCAGAGGTTAGAGTCCATTATACTGCATGAACTACGTATAATTTTATCCTATTATCTACTTTAATAAGCACGCAGTAATCTTGTAGCCGCCATTTTGACAGCTGATAAGACAATGGGCAATATTGAGGCGGTTGATGAAAACAATGAACTGTAGGTAATATTTCAGTTGAAAACTAAACTGATGAAGAATACCTACCAGTTGACTTGCAGGACAAATGGCAATAATGGGATAAACGCAAAACAAAAGGCTTAGGAAGTTGAACTTTGACGTGTGTCTGTCTTTTACAGCAAAGATATACTACCCATATTCTAGAGCCAAGAAAGAGGCATGGAGCCATCACCCTATGTACCTAGCTCTGTTCCTTTAACAGTTCAGTTTAGGTCGTCAAATAGATCGCGTAAAGAGCTCATGGTAGAGCCTGTGATTGTTTATTGTCAGGACTAAACTGGCAGCCGTAGACAATGCCCAGCTGTCAATGAACAAAGCCTCGCTGTCATTAAAACCATTTTTACAGCTTGGCAGCTGTTAAATAGACCATGTAATTAAAAATGATGGTATAGTTGGCTTACTGTCTACACTCTACGGACGCGTAGGTTCATAGACGCATCGTTTAGTCATAATACGCTTGGTGTACGCCTGCGTGAAACTTAGGGCCTTCGCTCACGGCGACTTTTTGTAGCGAAGCTGTCGCGCGTTCCCATCGATATAGTCGCGAAATTGTAGCGCGTTGGCAACTTTTTTATAGCACTTGCAAACGCGACTAACGCGCGTTAGTACCGCTACAAAAAGTCGGCGTTGGTGAGGGCCCTTACATACAAAACTATGACTGTCCGTGTGTCGACGAAGTGGTAGCGTCCTGTCATCGTATCGTTGCACATTGTACAGTAGGCCTAAGGTCGTTGGCCTAACTATACACAAACGAGAGACGTTCACGAAACTGCTTGAAGCAGACAAAATATGTACCTACGGCCACAAAATCATTGCAAAATGCGATTTTTCGCATGATCATAAATTCTTAAGATTTATTATTTAAATGCAAAATTAGCGCTAGTTTTTATATCGGACACACTGCGCAAATTTAATTTGACATTCGAAACACCAGTTTAATTTGACGAAAAAATTAACGTGATTATTTTTCCGACCCAAATATCGACCAATAGAATTGCACCATTCGACGTCACGTGGTACAACCTACATGGTATTATACTGATAATTTTTTGAAAATTTTCTCTGGTCGTTGCTATATATAAAAAACAAAACATGATCACTGACAGGTTGAATTCAATTGTGAAAATTGGAGATTTTGCATGAAAAATACCGTCGTAATACATTTCGTCTCATGGTGCAATTCTATTGGCCGACATTTGGGACGGAAAAATAATCCCCCGAATACCACACGAGCTTCAAAATTATCTGGCATTTCCCTCAAGGTTCCCTGCAAACAAATAAAAACTTGACTCCTTCATTTGTTTGCAACGAACCTATCGGGAAAGTTCCCGATAATTTTGAAGCTCTTGTGGTATTATAAGTGATAAAACCTACATATTTGCAAAATAAATATCATTTATCTGCATATTTTAGTACCTACTTTAGATATTTAATCACCTTGACATAAATTAAACCTAATCCGTTCATAATAGCACGTTTCTAATGATGAGAAGCTTGCAAACATTACAATTGAATGTGTTAGGTCGGTTATCAAGGTGCAAATAGTTATGCAACAAAATGCGTATGTTTTAAAATGATAACAGCATCTCTAAGGAGTAAATTTCGTATTACTGATGAATGAAGCAAGCATAAGGCAGGGCGCAAACGTGTCTTGTGTCAGATACAAGCTAACGATGAATATTTGATTTATAAAGAACCAGTATGAAATCATCCACTCCCTGCGCATGCGTTAACATTTTTTGTGTCCAGTCGCTTCTACTTAACACATACTCATGACGATAAAAAAGTGTTTAGTGTCGGTAACTGGAACAAAAAGTGTCTCCGTTTGCGCAGCGCCTAAAGCGTCAACCCTTATAAATTCACAAACCAATGAAGTTTCTTTTTGGGGTGGAAGTCATCAAATAACTTCTACCGGTCGAGCAGTCTGGGTGGAGCGAGAGGACTGCCAGACTTTTACAGACTAAACCCCACCTGTGTTCCTTCAGTTGCCCTTTGCGTTCCAAGGCCACGGTGGCTTTCGTTACACCTCATTATTACGTAAAGAACCAATAAGACTGGACCTACAATATCAAATCAAGAGACATAACTACGAAAGGACCAGAATATGATTAAGTATGGCGATGATGAAACCAATGACGCTCACAAAACCAGTTCCGAGTTAATTCGCGAAGTAATTTCGCGTTAACACATACCTTAAAGCAACAACACGTAATAAAACTAAAAGAAACAGTAGACAAACCAACGAATTTCTGAAGAAGCTATCACAGAACTGAAACGATTTTAGTTAAAAGACAAAAAAAACTATTGTCATTATCTACTATTCCTATTATCTCCAAGGAAATCAGAGGATTAGACTACTTTATGACTTATCATTATTAATTCTGTGATTACAAAATCTAAGCTGAGAAGCGAGTTAGAATAAGCTCAGGGCTATATATTTTTTAGGTGGAAAATCATTCAATAACATCTCCCGCGCTAAGGCGGAGCAAGAGAACGTGTCAGACTTTTACTGAATAAAACCCACTCCTATTCCTCCTTTGCCTTCGATCCAGGGCACCGGGGTTCTTTTTTGCACAACCTATGGCCCCAGTAGGCTTCGACCCTGCTGGGCCCCTACGGTTTTACTGATATCTACTTCGCCATCGACGACTTGGGCTCGGTCCGAACGGTTACCGGACGGTCGGACAGCGAGCTACCCATTGCTCGCTGTCCGCAAGCCCGCGACTACGGTGGCTGGAAAACGGGATCGGGATCCCGGCGACCGGGGCGAAAGAGCCGTTCCATCGCGCTTGCAGCCGCCTCCTTTGCTAGCATTACTGGTTCGCAGAAGTAGGCGAAAGGTGAGATGTGAATCAGTGAATGAAAGCAATGGTTGCCCAGTGGTAACGGTCTCGAGTTACAATAATTTTACGATTTTCAAAGATCTATAAATGACAACCGGCTATTTCTCATTCTTTACTAAAATAAAAATAAATAATTATAGCTGACTAAACTGTTTTTAGCTGGCTTATTCAATGATAAATATAAAATATTATCATGCCAACAACAAACATACAACATATAAACATCTTGACATCAAGAAAGATAGCAAGAGTTATCTTTTACCAACTCAGTTACCTACCATTTAGGATAAGAATAAATGCATCACGCAGGTACATTATTATATAGCTTAGGTGCCTATTACGTCGTATCATATAATATAATTCGGCGATATGATAAGCTTGCTCAATCGAAGTTTCGAGACATCGTTAAGTAAAGTAATTTCGATACGGAGTTTATGAGATTGATATAAAACGAATTGATATAATATGTTATAAAATTTCGACAGATATATCGTCATATTTTTTGATGTAATAGTAGATAGTACATAGGTCTACTATAAAGTGCAAAGTTCGACGGAACACCAGCTCAGTTGCCAAAGAGGAAAAATAAATGATTGGAGGGCCGTTATTATTTCCAATCGACACCTAATCAAAGGGTCTACCACGATTAATTAAAAAAAAAGAATAAATCTCTGTCCAATTGCGAAAATTTTTTCACCGATGGAAAGGTGCTTGCTTTATTCCTGAGTGACATAGGCGATATTTTATGTACGCGGGCGAAGCCGCGGGCAAAAGCTAGTTATTGATATATTGTTAAGACCCAAGCGCCCGAAAAGTGCAATAAAACAGTGACTTTCTGAAGCCTACTCCTCGGTAACGGCCAGGTTAATAGCTTTGAAAAAAATATATGTTTATTATAGATTTATGAACAACATTTGATTTTTTCGTGTAATTAATACTATTGTCTAAAAAAAATGTTTAGTAATTTCGCAACATTTCCCTACCTACTTATTCGAAACGGCTTGGATCTTTATAAACATTTTTACACATAAAAATTGGTGGTTAAATATTCTTCAAAGTGAACATAGCATATGTAAATCAATCAATATTTCGCAAAGAAAATGGATTTAAAGGTCAGCCGAGCACTATCCGGGCGCAGCTGGCCGCAATTAAATGCACAGATACGCACGCTGCCGCCTAGGCGGGTACGAGAGTTGTGTTCATTTAATTTCGGTCAGATGGTTCAAGGGACTATAAGTCTTAAAGGGATATACAGGTTGTAAATAAGTCTTTAAATAACAAAATGTATTCTACAAAAATAAAACTATGAGAATTGAGAAACTTAAAAAATCTGAGTAAAATACGACATAAAATATCTATTAGTTACAGATCAATTTTTTTTTCGTTGGTCTCGCTAAAACTCAGAAACGTCTTGATTGAATTTAATCATAATAACCATTAACTTATCAGTAGTTCATAAGAGAAATAAAATACTTAAAAAAAAACAGTGGAAAACTTTGAAATTGATTGAAAGGTGGGAAGTAACTTCACCAGGGTGGAGCCGCCACGCCGGCGACAGCTAGCAATATTTTTCGAGGTGGAAAAGCGATTATCAGCAAAAAAAACACCCAAGAACAGATAAAAAAAATTGTCAAATACGCAAAAACAGATAATGTTTTATTGTGTATGTAAATATTTATCTAAATGTGATAAAATGTTGGAATTATGAAAATGCAAGTCAATAAGTACCTTCTTCTTCCTGCCCTTGTCCCATTTTATTTGGGGTCGGCGCAACACGTTTTCTTCTTCCATTCTGTCCTGTCACTCGTCACGCTATCACTAACTCCCTTTTCTTTCATATCACTTCTCACACAATCCATCCATCTTTTCTTTGGCCTCCCTCTCCCTCTCCATCCATCCACATGTAAATTCATAACTCTTTTAGCAACATGCTTTTCATCTCTCCTCTTTACATGACCATACCAAGACAAACGATTTCCTTTCAACCTTTCAGTCACTGGCGCCACTTTCAAACTTCCCCTAATATACTCATTTCTCACTTTATCCATTCTCGTCACACCACACATCCATCTTAACATTCTCATCTCCGCTACATGCAATCTTTTTTCATCCGTCTTTTTCACAGCCCAACATTCTGATCCATACAGTATGACAGGCCTTATCACGGACTTGTAGATTTTACCCTTCAACTTGAGGGGCATCCGTGGGTCACAAGTTGTTCCCGTGACCTGTCGCCATTTCATCCATCCTGCGTTGATCCGATGTGTTACGTCCCGGTCTACCTCACCATCCCCTTGGACGAGCGACCCGAGGTACCGAAAGTCGGAACAGATCGGTATGGGCGTTCCGGCGAGAGCTAAGGGCACTGGATTGGAGAGACCGCCGAAATCGCAGAACAAGTACTCCGTTTTGGTTCTACTTAATTTCAGGCCAACACTCTCCAATCTGTGCCACCACACCTCCAATCTGTTCTGGACCTCTAGGCCACTCTCGGCAACCAGCACAATGTCATCGGCAAACAACATACACCAGGGAGCCTCTTCCTGAATGTCCGACGTCAGAGCGTCCATTATCATCAGGAAGAGGTAAGGGCTGAGGGCCGACCCTTGGTGTAAGCCGACAGCCACATTGAAGCTTCCAGTAGTGCCCACTGAAGAACGGACTTGGGTACTGCATCGACTGTACATCGCTCGGATCAACTGCACATACTTCCCAGGCACACCTTTCTCCTTAAGGGCCCACCACAGAACCTCACGAGGTACCCGGTCATATGCCTTTTCTAGGTCAATGAATACCATGTGCAAGTTTTTATGCGCACCTCTGTATTTCTCGCACAGCTGGCGTATAGCAAAAATGGCATCCGTTGTACCCCGACCAGGCATAAAACCGAATTGGTTCTGTGAAATTTCACTCTCTTCTCTCAGTCGCCTTTCAATAACTTTCTCCCAGGCTTTCATAGTATGTGACATTAGCTTTATTCCTCTATAATTGTTGCACTCAAGCACATCACCTTTGTTCTTAAAAATGGGCACCAAAGAACTGCTGCACCACTCATCAGGTATGGCTTCTTCCTGCAACAACTTATTGAAGAATAAAGCTAACCACGTCCATCCATCCACTCGCAATAACTTCCACACTTCAACTGGTATTCCATCTGGACCAATGGCTTTACCATTCTTCATTCCATTTACTGCTATCCTAACTTCATCCATACTAACCATTCTCACTAACCCCACATTCACTGGTTTATTCTCTAACACACTACTCCAATTATTTTCCTCATTCATCAATCTTTCAAAATAGTCCTTCCACCTCTTTTTGATTTTCTCATCATCCGATATAACCATTCCAGTTTCATCTCTTATACATCTTACCTGGCAAACGTCTCTCGTCTTTCTCTCTCTTATTCTAGTAAGCCGGTATAGTTCTTTTTGGCCTGCAGGACTGTCCAATGTGTCATATAATTTGTCCTGGGCTCTTGATTTTGCTATGGCCACGGCTTTCTTCGCTTTCTTCTTTAAAATGTCATACTCACTCTTTTTTTCAGCTTTTAAACTAGCGTTTCCTGTCTCTACACGCTGCCATTCCTTGAATTTTCTCTTCTTTTCTTTCAATACATTCTGAACTTCTGTCGACCACCACCATGTATCCCTATCTATTATGCCCTTTCCTTTTGTCTCTCCCAAAATATCTTTTGCTACATGCCTGATACACCCAGCTATCTCATTCCAGCTTTCATTTATACTTCGATCATTCATATCTCCCATCTCTATCATTCTGTCCACCACTCGTTCCCTGAACTTATTCGCACAATCATTCCTCTCTAACATATGCCATTTTATTTTAGGGGGAGGATGCTCTTTGTGTTTGTTAGACAGTATTTTGACTACTGATGTCATAACTAGGAGTCTGTGTTGTGAGACTAGGTCTTCTCCTGGCAGTATTTTGCAGTCTTTGACATGCTTTAAGTTGTTGCGCCGAACTAGAAAGTAGTCGATTTGGGTCTTATGACTACCACTTTTATACGTGATCATGTGTTCGTCTCTTTTTTGGAACCACGTATTGGCTACTGCCAGGTCAAATGCAGTAGCGGATTGCAGCAGCGTCTCTCCTTCACTGTTCAGACTACCGAAACCCCATCCCCCATGCACTCTTTCATAAACACCTTTCATTCTTCCCACATGTCCATTAAAGTCACCTCCAACTATCAATTCTTCATGAACAGGGATGTTCATTAAAGCTCTATCAAACTCCTCCCAAAACTTCTCTTTCACTGTTTCATCACATCCTACTTGTGGTGCATACACACTAACTACATTCAACATCACATTCTCTAACATAACTTTCACAACTATAATTCTATCACTAATCCTTTGTACTTCCATCACGCATTCTTTCAATCTACTGTCTAACACTATTCCAACACCATTTCTTTTTCCATCACTTCCACAATAGTAGAACTTGTATCCCTCACCAATTTCTCTCGCTTTTGTTCCTCTCCATTTAGTCTCCTGCAAGCATGCTACATTTATCCGTCTTCTTTTCAGTACATCCGCTAACTCTCTGGCCCTTCCAGTCATAGTCCCTACATTCCAACTTGCATACCTCAATCTCATTTCCCGAGCTTGCTTCTTACGTTGCACCCGCCCGGGGTGGTGCAACAACCCTGGTCCATTTCCCACAGGAGCCGGGTGCTGCCCCTGCGCGTCGCCTGTGGGGTACGCCCTAGCCCTATCGCGCAATCTATTTAAACTGAACATGTTGCAAAGGGATTTGGCTAGTTTTTTAAAGTCGGCCGCCAGCCTGACACCAACCCTCCTTGGGAATGCTTTTGTTGGTGGTATACCCGCCACCATGCGGTGACCTCAGGTGCTCAACAGTATGCACGGTCTCAAAATGTCCCTTAGTCGCCTCTTACGACACCCACGGGAAGAGATGGGATGGTGTTATTCTTTACGTCCGGACACCATACGGAACCATAAGTCAATAAGTACCTACTGTACCTAAATACTCATAACTCTCCACTACATACTACTTCTATATAAATACATAAGTAAGTATGTACAATAATAAGTGACTGGAACGACAGAGCAATGACCATATTATTATGAAAACACGATAAACATTTAGAGAGGAATAATATTGAGATAACAATTATGACTAGAACTTGTACGCATAAAAAATGATTAAATATTGTAAATTTACAAAGATATACGCATATTAGCATAATAAAAATAATCAGCATATTCCTACTGCTAAGAAAGGAAATAGGCCATAATCCACATCTTCGAATTTTTTGGGTCTAGGACATGCCAGTTTCCTCATGATGTTTTCCTTCACCATTTTGAGAGAAACGCCGATAAATTAAATTACACTGTATAGTAGTACACTTGGCTGGGTTTGAACCCGTGTGCTACAAACTCGTAAATCGGAGCCAATGGGTTGAGAGAGCAGTGATCTCTCTAGATGCATATTATCATGACCCAGTTACTAATTATTTTAAGACGACAAACAAAAGACACACACAATGCAAAAACTACACATACTAAGCAAGAAAAACATTTCACATAATCAACAAACCATTCAATATGCCAATATTTACAACAAAATCAAAATACGCTTAACAAAAGACAAAACAAAATCAACATTAATCTCAAACTCATCCATGATTCCCAAAGAATTAAATGAGTGAAAGTTCTGAAATAATAATAGGGTAAATCTATGTGAAATAATATTTAAATGGAACTTTCCATTCTGTGTTGCATAAGTTTAGAAAGGAAAGAGATTTTAATGATCAAAAACCACAAGTGGTCTCATTTTTATGAAGATTGTTTTTTTAATAAAGAAAAAAAGATAAAAGAAATCTAAAAAGCTAGCACAAATACTGATACTTAAAGTTTTAAGAACTTAAATATATGATAACTTATCTCTATGTTGTCATGCAAAACTCCTTGCTATGACATAAGAATGCTCATAGATAACAGTTTGGAATAACAGGCCAAAAGTCCAATTTCATAAATATTCAAAACAATGTCAACTCCAGAATTTCAAGTCATTGTGTGGTCAAAAATTTTAATAGTCATAAATAATGATATAAAATAAAATTTTGAATACCTTTTGTGTAATGCAACATACCACATGTAGGCACATTCCACCTGATGAAACAGTTACCCCCAAGCAAAGAGAACCTGTATTGTTTAACCAACCTGTCTGTCTCCGGCCTCGCCACGTAGTTGCCAGACCAGTTCAGCACACTGAGCCAGCCCGGTCGCTCCCAACGGATGGCCCTTAGCAATCAAACCTCCGCTCGGGTTTACAACTACTCGGCCACCATATGTGTTGTCACCAGCATCAACAAACTTGCCAGCTTCACCCTCCCCACATAACTGGAGACCTTCATATGTGATTAGTTCATTGGCAGCGAAGCAGTCATGCAGTTCAACCACGTCAACCTGTTTAGGGGACACACCGGTGTTTTCGTACAAACGCTTGGCAGCCAGAGCAGTCATGTCAAAGCCAGCTACTTTCATTAAACTGTTCTCTTCAAATACTGCAGGGGTGTCTGTAGCCATTTCCATACCAATTATTTCAACAGCCTTCGCTTGCAGACCATAACGGATGACTGCGTCCTCTGACATGAGCACGGCAGCACCTGCTCCATCACTCGTAGGACAGCACTCCAGTTTAGTCAATGGACCATAGATCCTTCTGGAGTTTAATACTTCCTCTACAGTGTATTCTCTCTTACCCTGAGCACGTGGATTTTTGACTCCATGTCGGTGATTCTTTGCTGCAATCTTGGCCAGGTGCAGCTCTGTCGTGCCATACTTCTTCATGTGCTCATTAGCAGCATTACCAAAGTACTGTGCTGTCATTGGAGCACCGGTTAGTTCAGCCATGTCTGCCATTTTGATGGTGTGTCTATCCATTGGGTTGGTTCTGTCGTTGAAGACGCCGGCCGCGAGTGCGCCAGGCGCCATCTTCTCGAAGCCTACAGCTAGCATGACATCTGAGATACCACCTTCAATAAGTTTTTTGGCGAGGTAGAGTGCGTTGGAGCCCGTCGAGCAGTTGTTGTTGACGTTGAATATGGGGATGCCGGTCATGCCGACCTGGTACAGCACGCGCTGACCGCAGGTGGAGTCTCCGAACACATAGCCGCACACAGCTTGTTGGATATCGGTGTACTTGATGCGTGCGTCGGCCAGCGCAGCTAGTACCGCCTCTTTGCCCAGCTCCGGGTAGTCGGGGCCAGTGCTCGGCTTGATGAAGTTAGTCATACCAACGCCGACTACGAACACTTTTCTAGGCATTTTGGAAAGTTTATAATTACCTCTTGACAAAGACGACAGCTGACTCGGACTGCTACGTTCACAGTGAAATGATAAACACGGTTTTTGGTGGTGTCAATATCTAACAGAAAGGAATGACGTATCTACAGATAATACTAATAATCCTAAATTATCACAGCACCAACCGAGGGGGGCGATCAGGCGACAAAGTCCAACTTTGTACAAACAACGAACGAAACAAGTCTTAGAAACACGAATCTAACTAGTGATCACGTGACCAGTGATGACGATTCAAATGTGTCAACTTGACAATGTCAAATTGACTTTGACTCTTCTGACACCTTCTTTTTTAAATTTATTTCTTCTCCGGGGATACAAAGTCCTTCAATTAGAATTATAGAAATTACATACAATTACATTATATGTACATTGTATTTGTTTACCATTCGACAATAGACGTACACATTCTAATATTTTTTTCGTTACTTAATGCGTTGTTACAGCCCAAAGACATTAAATACTTGTATCTCTTTAAATCTCTTTGTTACAGCCACGGTGTATCCTTTCGAATTGTCGTATACCTCTGGCTATTTTAATAGAATACTAATAAAAGCGTGTTAGATAAATGTAAGGAAGGGCAAAATTGTATGGCGTTTGATCTATCAGCGGCCAAGACTAAAACTATTATTTTTTGTTGTGGCATAGTCCTACAATCACCTTGGAGAAGTTTTATCTCTGCGGTGTAATTATGAACTGAATTATAAACATATTTAATTTTACTGTATATCTGCCTTTTTATATAATCTAATCATAGATTTATAAGAACATCCAGATGCCTAGTACGCGCTGTCCAAATGCTTCGAATTCAAAGACACCAAAATAGCGTCTTCGTTTGTTAGCCCCGCCCACAGGCCGCCATTACGCGACAGACGTTCAAAGCGCGTCTACGTTTTACATCGCTGTTAAATATAATTGGAAAATGACTGTTTATGCGGTGAAATCATGTAAAAACTACACTCCAAAAAAAGACAAGGATACGAACATTACTTTTCACAGTTAAGTTTGCAATTTTATGATGAATTTCTACGTATTTCTTTGAAAATATTACGAAAACTAAATAAAAACAAAACGACTCCATAATATTTGAGTATTGCCAAGTACAGTATGAAATATTTTTACCCTTTTTTTGTGCTGCGATATTTTAATATTGTAAAATGTTACGAAATCAACATTATTATTAACAACAAAAAAAAAATGATATCAATGGTTGCCAAGGATATGAAATACTTTTACCATCTCTTAAAATACTGCGATATTATTGAGTCAACAAACGGATTTGGAGCAAAACAATATTTCAGGTATGTTTGTTACGTTAACGTACGTATGTTTGTGTAGTGATAACTCTCAAAGCAGTACAATACGCGGCAAATAAGTTGAACCATCATGACGGTCGACTTTGAATGCGCAGTAAGTAACCGATTTTCATGTTTCAATCGAAGTCCCGGCCACATGAGTAGATAAACCGTACAGAGGGAAAGCTTACTAAGAACGTGTAATATTGTTACCTATTTTGGTAGGGTTATCACAATAGGTGAAAACAAATTAAATGAAACATTTGTTAAATAGTTTTATTATTCAGAAGGTTCAAAATAGGATAAGTAACTATTAAGATTCCAATAAGAATTAATAAGAAATTGCGAATTTATTTTAGTAAAAATGTAAATTTGTTTGTTTAACTATTTTGAAAGATATTTTATCTATGTTATCGGTGTAGGTTTTATGTAGCTGATTGGTGTTTTTGAGTCTAATATCGTAGGTATATTAGGAACAATAGATTTAAGATAGCATAGTTGTCGAAGTTCATAATATTCACGATCTCGATTACGTACCAACTTAATTGTAAACTGATGTTTACCTTTTTTGTTTTGTGTCAAATACTCACCATAACTTTATTTTTAGTTGAGACTTACCATTTTTGTTATAGAAAGTTTTTTATGTGTAAAGTTATGTAACAGGTTATAGTTTTATATAAAAGTAGACATTGAGACACACAAATTGTGTTATACTATTAAAAAAACATACACAGACACACGCACACACACCACTCACAAACTTTCTTCTTTATAATGTTAGTATGATATTAAAAGTTTTTTGTTCATTCACATATGTTTACGAAAACCGTGTTATAAAATAAAATTATAACAATCTCCAAAAACTATCATAATACTCGGTATGAATGTAAAAGGCGGGTTTCATTTTGTACACATATATTAACTACATAATTACCTATGTCACTAAGAATAAGAAAACTACCCGAATTTTCCCATATTTTGGGGTAATCATTTTGCGCTGGTATTAGAAAACGTTACGCACACAAACGCAGAAACGATAATAATACACTTGCGGTGGGCGGTCCGCACGCACACGCGCATTACAAAATGCATTCAATTTGAACGTTGCGTTTTGTACGCTACACTCAATCTGGTTCTTATAAATCTATGAATCTAATTTGTTATTTCCAGCCTTAAAATGAGGAAATAAAATGAAATTACTTATTGGCTTATGAAATGTATATTTATTACACGATATAATAGCCAATATTTTACAAAAAAAAAACTACTCATGTACAATAATAGCACTTAGTTCTGATGCCGGTAGTAATATGTCCCTATCTTGATGTCTAGCCAATACCAAAAACCACACTACACACAATATAACATCTGCGCAGCTAGCAATTGTGCACCTTCCACTTAGTGCAATAATAATGACAAATTGCTTCTCGTCCGTTCTTTTGCCGGTCAATTACAATATAAGAATAATATATTCTGGATCTTACGTGTCTAGATTGTATATGGACACGTAAGATCCTAAGTTGCCTTATTTGTTGCTCCCGGTATACTTCAATATTGTATAATCCTTCTACCTGCTAAGTGCTCAACGTAGTAGCTGCAATGATGATTTGATATGTACCGAGAGCAAACAGAATTAGACCTTCAGACACGACTGGGAAGGCTTCGAAAAGATCACTGCTGATTCTTGAGAACGTTGCTCTTTGCCTATTTACGTTTTGACGGACAATATAATCCGTTAAGAGGTTCGGTCTTTCGAATCGTTCAATAATAATATCTACAAAAGAGGCCGCATGAATACTATCTTGAATTGGAGCTTGAAAAGCATTAGGGAGTGCTGACATTTGCTGCTGCTATTTGGAAATCCTCAAACATATGGCTCAAAGCGCGAAATAATCTTGCCGGAACAACGTTTGAATCACGTTTGAATCTGCCATTTAAGACTTTCACCACCCATCGGCACAGTGTGACCAGCCTACTTTTATTAGCTTCTTCAGTAGTGAGCTGTTCTGCACCGCGATCTTTGGTTTAGGGCATATAGGCAGAGTAATTGAATCGCATCAAATCATCATAGGCGTCTCTAAATCAACGATCCAGTTTAACTAAAGATATGGCCAAACCGATAAAACCAGTGGATCGCTTCTTCTTTGTGGTACCTATAGTAAATTCTTTCTAAAATACTGACATCTGAGTCGGTAGCAGCATAAGGCTCATAAACATCTATATTGTAGCCATCAGAACACACCATTAGGAAAATAGATTTAGGCCGCGCTCACTTTGGATGCGAATTATATCGTACGTAAACGTATGAACACTGTTCGTACGAATTGAGTGCGCACACTGAATACGTTTTTCTCCGTCAAATAGACAGAGTACCGGTGTTAGCGCATACGTGAAGTCATCTTTGCTGCGATGAATAATCTATAGCTTTTGGATAATCATCTTCTAAACCGTAGATTGCGACGCCGTCGTCGTTATCGTAGAACCGAATGGGTGCGCGAAATATTTTTAAAAAGAGATGAATTCGGTGAATTTCATCACATTATGGAAGATTTGTATAATAACCCCAGACTGTTTTATGGTTATACACGCATGGGGTGAGATACTTTTGAGTACATTCTTAATGCAATACGACCTAACCTGACTAAATACAGCAACTTTCGCTTCAAAATTGCTTCAAAATTCTAAAAATGCTTCAAAATTCTAAATACAGCATCGTTCTTCAGGTGATATTGTGTTCACCTGAAGAACGATTAATTGTCACTTTAAGGTAAGAAAGTAAAAAAATGCTTTTTTATATTACTTTTATATAATAATTCTTTATTCAAATGAAGACAGTCGTACATTAAATATTTGAGTCTGGATTGAATTGCATAACATAGTGAGTAACAGCTGATGGTTGTTGTGACATTAAAAAAGGTTGTTGCGATTGTCCTAGTGTTGAAGTATTTGGTGACATATTGAATTCATCACTGAACTGAGCCAAATCAGTAGAACTTTCTTTCTGTACCACAGATGAAGCATAAGCATTCTGTTCATCAATAAGTTCTTGTTGTAGTCTTGAACGTACAATTAACTTACGATTTTTAGGTATCTCTTTTAAAAATGGGAGGAGACTCATTAGGAACTGTGCATCAGGATCATTCGCACTTTTTTTAAAGTACTGTAATTTCTCCTCTTCAATTTCTAATAGTTTTGCATCGATTTCCTCTGGCTGAAGTCTTTTACCTTTTTTTTTTCAATGGAGATTTAAAATGCTTTGGAATTTCTTGGTCACTTTGTTCAGAAGATGGACCAGGTAATGGCGAAGGCGTATAGTTAGAACTTAAATTTGTATTTACACTATCCTCGCCATCAGAACTCTCACATGTATCTGGCACGCTACCTTGCAGATCCCTTCGGGACATTATACTTTGGAGGAACATCAAAAGCTGAAAATAAGGCCACTTGGAGAATTGTTCTGAATTGGCTGCTTGGCCAGATTTTTTGTTGTTGAGTTTTTTTAGTTTCTTCCCGAAAGTGTCTCGTAGTCCCTGCCATTTTTTTTAACTCGTCAACTGAAAACAGATCTCTTATTATTACAGGTACTTAGCCACTGGCTCATCATTCAGATCACTTGGATATACATTTAGAATTTCAAACAATACAGTTGGTTATATCGTACATGATACTTGTAACTCTATTTGGGAAAATCTTAATGAAATTCATATGAAATTACCATCACGTGCAGGTGTGGTCAATATAAATAACGACTTTTGGAGAAAATGGCGGTTTCCTAATTGTTCTGGTAGCATTGATGGAAAACATATACGAATAAACGCGCCAAAACATTCTGGCAGTATGTACCGTAATTACAAGTCCTTTTTTTCAATTGCATATTGCAAGCTGTTGTGAATGCAAACTACAGATTTATTGCTATAGACGTGGGAACCTATGGCAAAGAAAGTGACTGTGGAATATTTTCACATTCAAACCTCTCAAGACTATTGGAAAATGGTGCTCTCAAAACAAACCAGAAAAAGTATTACCAGGAACTGATATAGCTTTGCCTCATTTCTTAGTTGGTGACGAAGCTTACCCTTTGAAGACATACCTCATGCGCCCCTATCCTCAAAGAAATTTGGGTCCCGAAGAGGAAATATTTAATAAACGCTTATCAAATGCAAGACAGGTTGTTGAGTGTGCCTTTGGCATTCTGAATAATAAGTGGAGATTGTTGTTGAAAGCAATTGAAGTAAATCCCAACCGTACAGATGTTATAATGAAGTGCATATATTTACTTCATAACATAATTATTGATAAGGAGGGTATCTACGATTTGCCTACGGAATTACCACAATTACAAAATGAAAACAGAAACCGATTCATGACTGCAGGTGAAAACAGAAGCGCAACGAGAGCTCACAACATCAGGGATACACTCAAAAACTATTTTTGTCAAAATAACAATTGATTTTAAGACAATACTTATCTGTTTATCATAAAATGAAATATATAAATTTACTCACCAGATTTTTCCATTTCTTCGGATATTTCACGCCATGCCCTACGCTAAATGTCACGTAAGTGATAACTGGAATCACTTTGATCCCACAAAGATTTATGCCCGTGATTAACTTTTCTACATCCATTATTGATGATGAACGCATGAACGTGTAATAAAATCCCAACAAGTTCGGATTGATTTCGGATATTGGACTTGCACGTACGTATAAGTACGACTAACTCGCTCGCAGTGTGAGCGCTTTCATAGTACTCACAAGGTCGGGAATGTTCGTGCGTGTTCGTACGTTTCTGCACGAATGGAATTCGTACGAAAACGTATCCGAAGTGAGCGCGGCCTTAGTTTAGTGTTGGTGTTTTTGTACTCGTATATTACATTTTTTTTTTCTAATTGAGCTAGAATGTCACGTTCATAATAAAAGTTGGTCGTTAGTGATAGTACGTTTATTTAAAACCTATTTTACTATGCCATTGGCCGCTGATAGAACAAAATGTCCATTCGTCTTTGTTTTTTTTATTTTTTTTTATAGGAGGTAATCTCTGAAACTACTGGTCCAATTGCTAAAATTTTTTCACCGATAGAAAGCTGCTTCATTCCTGAGTGACATAGGCTATATTTTATGTGCGCGGGTGAAGTCGCTGGCAGAAGCTAGTATATAATAAATACTAAATATACCGGTTTGAATTCATTAGATGATGGATGCCTTTCAACTGCTGGACAAAGGCCTCCCCTGTCTCCCTCCAAATCTCTCTGTCTAGAGCGATCTCTAGCCAAGTTTGCCCCGCGAATATGATCAGATCGTCACACGAATCCACTTAATGCATGGAAAAATATGACCTAGAAATATCTGGCTTAAATAGAAAAATAGCCCAACTGTAATTTCCTGAAGAAATGGAACTCCTTTCCAATTGATGAGACGGGACTTTTTAAGTTATTTTAAAAATCGATCGACACTTATCGTCCTTGAAAAAACAAAACACTTTTTGTCATTATTAGTATTCGTGACGTCCAAAATTTAAGTTGGCCGATTTATTTATAAAATTTTTAAAGTGTACAAGTAAACAAGCTGAAGATTGTTTGTTATAATGGCTTTGGATAAGCAGAAAATTTTAAACGAGTTAGGAAATGTTGTAAATCAACTGCAGAGCGCTGATTGGTAAGTTAGCAATAATCCTACCTTCGTTATAGTTTATTGTTTGGAAACGATATTTGGAATCAACATATGCAATACCTATATTTTTTTCTAGCGGCTGTATGGGAAAATTGTTCGCAAATTCCAATCAACCAAATGGCTTCCAAAATGCACCAATGATCAGCCCGGCGCATGATGACTGCATGCGAGGCTGTTGTCATGGACACAGCTGTGGTCATCACGGGTACAACGCTCCCGGTGCGGGGGAACCATTCTCCAGCAACCGAAATTGCATGGGTTACTGCAATCCACCTAAACTCTACGCTGATACCTACAACTATTTGAACAATAATTTGATGCAGCCAGTAGTAAAAGAAGTGTATGAAGATCTTAAATCCATATCACCAGCTAATACAATGATGAATAACCCAATGGGTGCTCAGATGGGCTTGTCGCCGGGTAATCCCGTTGCACAAGGTGGCATGGGAGCTCAGATGGGCATATTGCCGGGTAACCCCACTGCACATGGTGCCATTGGAGGTCAAATGGGTAATATGGCTCAGAATCAAATATCTGGAGGAGCAATGGGTAATCAAAATGCAATGACGCATCAAAACGGACCGAATGTCCGCTTCGCTAACTCCAACATGGGTAACAATATGCAAATGAGCAATCCAAATAGCCAACAGCAAATGGCCCAACCAACACCAATGTCAGGGATGGGGCCTAATATAGTTAATATGATGATGGGCGATGCTGCTGCTCAAAGAGCACGTAATCCTAATCAAGGTGGCCCACAAGGAGGGAACAATGCTCCACAATCGCCTGCATTAGGGCAATACAATGGTGGCATGCCTAGTACCAATCCAACACTACCTGCTAGCATGGGAATGAATGAAATGGGACAAGGTAATCCCGGTGCTCCTATGCAGCATGCGAATCCTCAGTACATGTCTCACCCAAACATGTACGCTGGGGCGAATACAAATATGCAAGGAAACACAATTAATGGTAATATGGCTCAAATTAATTCAGGCAACCCGCAAATGCAAACTATGAATCCAGGCAACCCGCAAATGCAAGCTATGAATCCAGGCAACTCGCAAATGCAAGCTATGAATTCAGCTCAACCGCAAATGCAAGCTATGAATCCACGTAACCCGCAAATGCAAGCTATGAATCCAGCTCAACAGCAAATGAAAGCTCAGAATCCTGGTTATGGACAGCATAGTGCCGGTATGACAAAATTTAATGAAATGTTCCCTGGTGTGATGCAAGGTGGAGACTTAGGATTTGATCCAATGGCAATAGCGATTCAGATGAATCCAGCCAACCAACAAAAGGCAGCTATGGATACGATGCAGAAAATGATGATGGGCAGTGGTAAAGGACTCGATCCTAAATCACCGCTGTTACAGCCTGTTATAAATGCTACAAATGCAGCTATGGCGAATATAGCGGAAGCACCAACGAATCAGCCTCCTGGTCAACAAAACATGGTTCCCACCTCAATGCAACAGCAAATTCCAGCCAACGCTGCGGCGGCGCCCGTTCATAATAACCAAGTGACACCGCAACAAGCGTACACAGCTTTAACTGGTGCTCCAGCGATGAATCAGCAACAAATGCCTCCACAACAACAACAAGGACAATACCAGCAACAACAACAACTTGTTGATCCTAGAACTGGAGCGGTTGTCCCTGGTACTTTACCAACGGTGTATGAAACTTCAGAGAGCCCTAATGCCAGACAAGAAGGTTTATCGCAAAGTCAATCGGCAGCACCTACAACACAGCAAATGATTAAGGAGCCTATATTCCCGGTGGACACTACAAGAAATATACACTTCAATAACTTCAAACATCAACATTATAACACTTTAGGTCAACCAGTAGACATGACGCCGGCAGATATCTATCGTACTCCGGAGCCACTCCTACCACAGACTCTTTCGCCTCAGGCAATTACAAGGAATGATCCGGGAAGATATAGTAATGTTAAGGCAACCGTCAGCAAAACTTCTCTAATGGGGAATAAGCCTCTTGGTAGAACTCCTAGTAGAGGCCAATTGCAACAAATCTATAATCAATATAAAGGATCCCAATCATACACGCAGCAAAATATTAGGCCCCCCGATAATAAAGGAGCATCGTATTCGGATCGTCATATTAACGTTACACAAGGCAACGTGGTTCCACAAACTCCGATTGAGAGAATTGGCGGCGATACTGCAGCTAATAATGCGATGAATAACGCCGCTTATTTGGCAGGGAACAAGCCGGGTCAGGGAGATGTTCCCGCTGCTAATAAGCCCATTGGCGATGCGCCCCCTGCTGATGCTGGCAAGGTAACATTTTAAATAATCGTGACATAGTTTCTGTAACGAAAATTACCGCAAAGTTAATGTTACTAGTAACTAATCTGCTATTGAACTGCGTCAGCTGCTGTGACAGAAATAATATAAGTAGCAGTGCAGTTCTTTAGACTGTGATACTTTGAACATTTCTTTACAGAAACGTGGGGTTTTAAAAAATTGGGCAAGTGCGAGTCGGAATCGCGCACGCAGGGTTCTGTACTGTTCATAGAAAAATCGGGAAAAAAAATCGCTTAAATATTAATTTTATTTTGTTTTTAGTATTTTTTGTTAAAGCGGCAATAGAAATACATAATTTGTGAAAATTTCAACCGTATAGCTATCGCGCTTCTTGAGATACAGTCTGGTGACAGACAGACAGACAACTAAGTCTTAGTAATGGGATCCCATTTTTACCCTTTGGGTACGGAACCCTAATAACAATAATTGAATTGACAATAAATATCATTATTATTATTATTTTCAGGCACCTAAAGTGCGAAACGGATTACAAGACATGAAATATACGGCGTATGCAACATCGGCAGCTTGGTCTTTTCATGGAGCCACTCCTGCACCTTATACTCCAACATATCGTTTCCGGTACAAAGTGTAATTTCTTAAAATTGGTTTTTATTCTCCTACAATAAATTGTATTGATACAATTGTAGTGATTCGTGTGTGATCAAAAGTGATTGTTCATTGTTTTGTAAATGTTTTGGTGGATAATGAAGTAAATTATGCTATTAGTGAGTAGTTAATAAAGTATAATTATTTGTTTGAAATAAGTAAAGAAAAATAAAACTGAACCATGTACCTATGAATACTTGAATTTCTGTTTTTTATTTTCTAGTTTCAGAACTTTATAGTAGCGACATATTTAAGGGGTTACATTTGAATTTTGAGCACTGAAATGCCTTAGCAGTTCTACAACTGCTTTATATGACTACCTACCAAGGATCTTGTACATACCTACCCTGCCTGTAGGGTATACAAGATTTGGTGGTGGAAAAGGGAACTACTTTTACTCAGGCGTTTTCTTTACAAGCAGCGCTCCTGCATAAAATCGATAGAAATTGAAATTAACACTCTATGGTCTATGTTACTCTATGTTTTTTTGCATTTATTATCTGTATTTTCAGTTTTACAAAAATAACTTGTTAGTCTGTTGCTGATCGTGTGTTGAGAGGTGTTGTCTGCGATTTACTAGAGACTTCGACGTGATTATTCCTACTAAGATTTAATTAAGCAAGTGCATTTGGTGGCAGTGTTTCGATTCGGGTGATTATTTAGCCAGTGAGTCAGATCAGTGATTGTTGATTTCGGGAGTACAGATTAGCAGAAGCATGTCTATGTTCGGATCTTTGATGGGCGACGTGGAGGACGATCCGTTTTTCGGGTAAGTTTTACCAAAATCCATCATATTTTAGAAGCTAATCTTTATATTTTGTCAAAAAAATACTTTATTATTGTATAGTAATCGCATACAAACGATGCTTTATGCTTTGATTGTGATTTGATTCGATCAAAACATTAGCTGATTTTGATTATTGACATGCTTTTAATTTTTTGTGACATTTGCAGATCTCACATGAGGCATATGCGTCAGATGAACAATATGATGAACTCGTTGTTCTCGGACCCGTTTGGCATGCTGGGAGGCGACGGTCCCCTGTCCATCATGGGACCGCGCCATGGCAATTCTATGATGCCGTACATGCCCCAGATGCCTCCATTAAACAGACTCTTTGGTGGTGAGTACACTCGTTATGACACTGGTTTACAGAAAAAATGCTTAGTTAGGTAAACTCAGAAATCATTATTATGTTGCTAATACAAGTTTTGTATAGAAATTTCTTTATCAGTCTGTTATCAATTGAAATGTTGTCTAACCACAGAGAGTTGCTGATTGAACTAAATTTAAACAGTGGCTAAGTAGAACAGTTAGACAAAAGTCAGATACTAAACCTACAATACATTCTACTTCATGAACTTCATAAATAGAAGCTTTTTTTTACTATTGAATCACTTTGTCTAATGGTGCAAAGGTATGAAAATGCGCTCAGTAGTTTTTGAGTTTATCATGAACAGACGGATAGACTACTCTTATTGGTCATAGTGTGATGTTATATAGCCTATTCTACCTTGATAAATGCTATATTCAACACAAAAATATTTTTTCCAGTGTTTTCAGAGATTTGCTTGTACAACCAAACAAACTCTCCAGGGTAGTTGTAATTTACATCACCCCCTCTACTTTATTACCATCTCTCTTGCCGTTTATCATTCAACTCGTAGGTCGTACAACAGATTCTAATGTGTTTTTCACCAATAGAGTTTGCAGTATACATACGAAGAACATTTGTGTATCAATTGCACGTGTACACAACCAGGGAGGGTCCCTAGTTATACAATAGGACAAGGTTCAATAGTCTGAACACATTTTTATTATTCCACCAGATATGGATCCAAGCAACATGCATCATCACATTCCTGGCAGCTCCTTCAGCAGCAGCACAGTTGTCATGTCCAGCGGACCTGGCGGTAAGCCACAGGTTAGTATATAAACAGGACCTTAGAAAATAGTACATTTTGATATAACTGGTGAAAGTTTGTCATTGGCACCGAGGAGGAGTTCAGATGTGTGGAACAGAGTTCTGCAATAAGAAATTTCTATGTGTATCAAACAACGTTTTTCAATACACTTATGGAGATATAAATGAATGGGGGTGAATTTGCAACTTATGGGTCACAAGTTGCGCATCAATATCAGTCGTTCGTCATCAGTATCAGTACAATTAATGTAATAGAGGTGAGCTCCAACAGTAAATTACTTGCATAAATGCGTTAGGGATAAGTTTTCTATTGCAACAAGTCACATAATAGTTATTTATATTCCTTTTGCTGATTTTATTGGTTTCTTACAATTTGGAAATCTTGATTAGCTTTTTTTATAGTACTTTGCATTTTTAGTTTTTGTAAAGCCCATAGTTATTGTGTGACTATTGCTTTTAATATGTTAACCATACATGTCAGCTAAACTGTAGAGGCCCAGTAGGCCTTTTGCCTACTAGGGTCACGGGGAATTTACCTACTGAAGATAGATAGGTGGATTTTAGTCAGTAAAAGTCTGACACGCCCTCTCGCACCACCCTAGAGCGGGAGAGGTCATTCGATGCCGATAGCACAAAAGGCAGTCCCTAAGCAACTTCGATCCTTATTTACTAAAAATCGAAAAGAAATCACACCATTATCGCTTGCTACATAGACTATTACTTTCCCAGGTATACAGCTCAACCAGCAGCACCAAGATTGGGCCACATGGCATTAAGGAGACATGCAAGACCATGCAAGATTCTCGCACTGGCACTAAATCGATGGCTATAGGTAAGCACCTACAGTGTTTGTCTTAATTTTATTGCTTGCGATTTCACTTTTTGTTTCGTGACGTCAAATGGTTATTGAGTGACTTGATTAATAATGCGTGTGTCGAACGCCTCGAGTTGGCCAGTACCCCTAGCCAAGTTGCTAATCTGCAATAGTTAACGCTTGTAGAAAGCTTCAAATGTACGGGAATGACGTCTTAACGCTCAGTCACGTGGTCAGAACAAAAGAATTGGCGGCAAAGTCAACTCGAAGCGTTCGGCGCAAGCGAAACGGTTGTAGCTTGGCTAGGGGGGCAGGCCTCCGATTCCTTTGTTCTGACGTTATCTCAACGCTCAGTCACGTAGCCATGCTAGGGGGCAGACGTCGTCTTACCCGATTATAGCGTCACGCACCTGGTCCGTTTGGCTATTTGATACCTTTTCAAAGATCAACTTTATTAAAAATCTCGAATAGAAAGATTTTTTCAAATTTGGTAGAAGGTGTGGTAGAAGGGATTTGAAATTGAAAAGTGACGTCGCTATCATTAAGCTAGAACTACACTGCTCACACGTGTGCCGCACACGCCGATCTGGGCGCGTCGGTCTCCATACATTTTATATAGAAACTATAGAAGGCCCCAGATAACCGTGCAATAAAGTACATTGACCTTTTCCTAATATCTCTGCGTAGGTACACGAAAAACAAACAATGTACTGCTTTTCATTACTATGTCATGCAAAGGATCACGATACATGTCGATTCAAGACAGCTTTATGTCTTTATTTCCGTTTTTGAAATTAAGAATTTCAACAAATGTAGGAGGGTCAATGACCATTATTGCACGTTTATCTGGAATATAATAGAGACTTGTAGAGCTCGTTCGTTAGACGTCGTTCTATGTACAAATTAGGCGTGTTACACGTGTGTGTCGGTCTAATGTAGTTCTAGCTTTATGTTACGAAAACACAACGAAAGAGATAGCGAAATGTTCCCACCACGCCCCCTCTCTTCCTCATTCCGATATCTGATAAGCATGTGTAGTTTTAAGAATAAGATTTCGTTTTACTGTTACTTGTTGTTTACTATAAAAATTGTGCAAAATTAAACACAGGAATTATTAAATTGTAAATAAAAAACTAACCAGCAACATGCAAAACCCAAAAAAAAAAATCAAAATCGGTCAGCCAAACGAACAACTGTCTTCAAGGAAGTAATAGAAGTAAATTCCTTAAAAAAATTGCCGTTTCATACAAAGTTCTCATTAGCTGATCAAAATTATTATGGGAGGAGATAAAAATCTCCTGATATTTTTGAATGATATTTATTTTGCAAATAGGTTTTTTTAAAACTACTTTAACACGTCAATTTAAATAATATGAGGCCGGTGTTTCCTAGCCCTGAGAAGAAACACCGAAACAAACTCAGTGGTCAAAGTCTCTTTTAAAGTTCAAATCATATGAGAACCATGCAGATTGAAGTCTGAGATGGTCTTTGGAAGAGGATATAAGAGTATGAGATGGTCTTTTCAGTTCTGAGTGGACCTGTCCAGTCAGTGCAAGGATTTGTTAGTATGCGTGTCGCTCAACTCAGGACTACTAAGGAGCTCAATGACTTGACGAACAATACCTAAGAAAGAACATTGGGGTAGGCCGCAAAAATTGTCTAACTTTGGCTCTCTTCCTTTTTTCCCTCTGAACTTTCTATGTGTAGTAAACTAAGTAGTTGTTTAGCGCGCTTTCTCTCCCATAGTCGCGGTCTCGATTCGTATTCCAGACAGGTAGCACCATATTCACTTCAAATGTACAAGTTGAAACTTAGAGCCGGTTCACATTAGGTCGGACCGGCAGTTTACCGTTGAACGACTGTCGGTTGTTGCTGTTCACACTAGACGGTGCCGACCCGACCTAATGTGAACACCATCGTCGGCACGGTCGTTTTACTGCCCGGATCGAGTGCCGAGAGTGGGGAATGAGCGGGTGAAAGGGTCGTGTGGGTGGCTCTGGCACTTCGCTCTGACCAATGTGAACGGCTCTATACTTGCCAGTACGCCAATATTGTGCCGACCCGACAGAAATCGTGGCTGAACGGCCGGTAAAAGGGTCGGCTCTGTTAGTTTTGTCGGGTCGCCCATATGTGAACGGTGCTATTGAAATACATATGCCAAATGGATCCGACACTTTTGTCGGCCCGATAAAACTGTCGGTCCGACCTAATGTGAACTCGCTCTTACGTATACTTAGTTTCAAATTTTATCACAATCGGTTCTGTAGTTTATGCGTGAAAGCGTAACACAGGCAGAGTTACATGTCCCATTAAAATGTAGTAGGTTAGTAACTAATTAATTCCTATATACTACATTTTTCTGGAACGCAAAACGGGGAAAGACTGGCTTTTGTTATTTATGACGTATTATAAATATGAATAATTTATTATTTTCAAACGTAGCGTAGATAAATTCAGTTTTTGCTAAACGCATTACTTTTTTGATGTGGTTTAAATTGGGTATTTCCCTATGCTTACTTATTTGTAATCTTTTCCTGAAAACAGCACCACAATTGGTTAATAAATGAAACAGCATTTAGATATAACAATAAAAAAATTCCCAATTCTACACGTGTACTGCTCATCCGTCGGACAAAATACATAATTCCATAGCCAAACGAGCCAAATGATCAAAAACATTTTGTCACCTGCCTAATGAGTTCAAGATTTCTGTTAGCATTATTTAAACACCGAACACTATGTTGCTAATGAATCCCGCATTAGTCTGGGCTGGCTAATTTACGAACGTTAGTCATCCACGCTTGAACACTATGACATATATTTATGGCTAGTTCTATTCACATCGTATGGCTGATGGATGCTCTCGAACTCTCGACGCTAGTTCAATAATCTCGTTAGTTATGATGTTTCCTTTTAGACGAATAATTTACTCGATAACCCTCTCCTACTAGCCCTACTGCTTTTAGACACGCGATTTACTGTTTTTCGCATTAGCGCGTAAAAGTGCGCCAGCGAGCCCTCGGCCTTAATTTATTGTATTTATCGTATCAGGCCGGCCGGCCCGCCAAGCAGCTTCCACTAGTCGCTGGGCTGTCTCCGTTTATAAATTTCTTCGTAAGAGTATTGAAAAACGTCGTTTGATTTTACCTGCGGCTCCACCCGCGCACATAAAATATAGCCTATGTCACTCAGGAATAAAGCAGCTCTATCGTTGAAATAATTTCAGCAACCGGACCAGTACTATCACAGATTACCTCCTACAAACGAAAAAAAAACTGGGCAAGTGCGAGTCGGACTCGCGCAATGAGGGTTCCGTGCAAACTACAATTCCCGATAGGAGTCTCGAAAATTTTTCTGAATTGCATTTTTTTTTATGACCTAGATAACAACAAATTTACGGTTTTCAGATTTTCTACTATACCTGTGCTATACGACCTTGCTTTGTGCCTTTCAGGATTCTGGGTCAACGGGAAGTACCCTATGAATTTCGATCTTTGAGAGTATCAAATATACTTTTTTTGCGACCTAAACGGCCGTATCTTTTTTTTTTTCTCAGCTTGAATGGGACCGCAGATCTGAGTATATGGTTTTAATTTCAACTCGATACCTCCACGCGTTCTCTAGATAAAAGGTCTTGACAGACAGACAGACGGACGGACAACAAAGTGATCTTACAAGGGTTCCGTTTTTTACTTTTGAGGTACGGAACCCTAAAAAAACAAACTTTATCTCTTTATAATGTTAGCGTAGACTTTTCATCATTACAATATTTAAGGAATTCGTAGTTAATTAATAACGGCAGCTCAAGGTCAATCTCTAAAGTTAAGCAACGCCTCGTCAAGGTCCGTCTGTAGATGGGTGACAATTTCAACATATCGAGATTTCTCCGTGCTTCTGAAAGCACGTTTAGCCGTTGGCTGTCATTAGTAGATCTTTGACAGTCGTTACAGATAATCAGAAGCCAGGAAATCTGAGATTGGTCTTGCCAAGGGGTATCATCATCTCGCCTCGAGTTTGCCACGCCTTCGATTCCTTTGTTTTGATCACGTGACTGAGCGTTGAGATGACGCCAGAACAAAGAAATCGGAGGCATGGCAAACTCGAGGCGTTCGACGCGAGAGAATCGAAACGAAACAGTTGTAACTTGGCTAGAGGGCGGATATCATCTGCGTCCTGTTTTACTAGAAGCTAAGGCTGTTAGTCAGGTGCTGAACCTAACAGTTGCGGAAAGGCTAGGCAGGCAGATATTCCTGTGTATAAACAAATACATAGATGGCTTAACAAGTAGGTCAAGCTGGCTTCGACCACTTTTATTGATCGATATTGGCTTGACATGCATTAGACTATGAATATTTCATTGACGCGACGATGGCCTTGGCACTTCGTCGACTGTAATGGCTCTGGTGCATATTTAAACATTTTATATAAAGTAATAATTGAGGAACAGCAGTATAGTAGTCTATTACTAGGCATGAACTAGTGCTTGACTGCAATCCCACCTGATGGTGAGAAGTGATGCAATCGTTGATGGTGAGGCGCACTAGTTTATTAAGAGCCCATTCACTCTAGCCTTGAAACACTTTAAACTATAATTGTATGGGATGACCGCAGCAGGGAAATTGTTCCAGTTCTTCGATGTACGCGGTATAAACGATGAGGCGAATCGCTTAGTCCTGACCGTAGAGGTTGAATCGTCACGATAGACCGCCCATATATAGGTATACCTACATAGAAGAAGCCCAAGGATATACATAGATGTCATTGTTGTTATCCAGAAAAGTCAGGTGCTAACTATAACCCAGTGTTCTTCTAATCGGTTTTTGCGTTCTGGAGCCGCGGTATTTTTTTAGAACATTACCAGCCCTGGCATGCATCGGCCCTAGCGGGTCCTGTCAATTTTGCAAAGACGTCTTGGAACAATTCGACCCGAGCTTGATCCTTATCAAATGCGGTGGCCGGGAATCGCCTTGCGACTCCCGGACACCCGATGAGTCTTTTCCGGTGACTGGGTGGGGAGAAGATAAATTCCCTCACGCTTTCCACCACCTTCGCTCGCATTACTGTTTCGCAGAAGGAGGTCATCATTACTGATCAATTGTATAAACATGAGCGAAGTAAAAGAAGTGTGTGAGGATCGCAGCAGTTGGTTTCCTACAGTTACTGTCTACCTGCCAATGAAAAAAAGGCGATTTTTTAAGCACATATATAAATATGTGTATAAATAAAGCCAGGAACAATAAACCCGTGCCGATTCCGGAACAGTTGAATCAGCGTAGTCATGCCTAGCATTCTGGCGCGCGAAGTATCTTCCTCGCGCCAAATGTTTTCACCTGTAGGCCGTAACACAAAGTAAGAATTTGAAGAAGGCTTACATAGCGCGGTTTGTGAAACATATATTGATGTAAATAAAGTTAGGACGTAGTGTTCACTAGCTGCAGCCTTGACAACTACTTGTGTTTTGTTTAGCAATTCCTGTTTGCTTCATGGTCATTTTTTCTGGTATTTAGTCCACTTCACATTGAGTCTCAAATTACTTTTTTTTTGTGGAGAAATCCTCATGGATACTACGGTGTGTTACGTCGGATTCTAACCGGCTGAAACCCCATAGTTCCTGCTGCTACCATGAGACCGAGGCCTGGAATACAATTTATCAGGTGTTTTTCCGGGTAGGGTTAGTATCATGCACAAAACGTTTATAATATATAAAGAATAATTATATCCACAACTAGCTGCGGTCAAAACCGCAGCTTCACCCGCTTACATAAAATATAACCTATGTCACTCAGGAATAAAGCAGCTTTTTATCGGTGAAAAAATTTTAGCAATCGGTCCAATACTTTAACCTACCTCTTACAAATAAAAAAAAACAAACTTTACCTCTTTATAGTAGTGTAGATTCGGTAGTCGTAGTAAGTAGTCGCGGGCATAGTGCGTTTCAACGTCGATTTCTTGGACGTCTTGGAAGTCAGTAAGTTCCTGAATCTCCTACAGTCCACTCTTAAAGAAAGACCTCACCCAAGTTCTTCCAATTTCATCAAAATTGTTTCCAGTATCCAGTATGCGTCCGCCATTTCCTTTTTTTTTACCATGTTTCAGCTTGAAGTCTGGACCCTGGTCCATTGCTGGACCTATTAAGCCTTTCCGAAGAATCGCTGCTTCGACCGGTCTTCCAAGCATTGGAGATTTTTTCTAAAATCTTCTATTTCGTCATGTCATGCAAGCTTGATGCTTCTCGTTCCAGCAAATTGAGCTTGATGCTTCTCGACCTATTATGCCTTTCCAAAGAATCGCTGCTTCGACCGTTCCTCCAAGTGTTAGTGACATTGAGCTGTATTTTTTTTCTAAAATCTTCCATTTCGTCATGTCATGCAAGCTTGATGCTTCTCGTTCCAACAGATTCTCGCAACCTTTACCTCGTCACTGGCCCACTATTTTATTTATTCACTAGATCTTCTGACTCTATCTAGTTTCCACCTGTATTCTTCCAGCTGCACCTCCACACATCCGTCTGAAGTCATTCATCTATCTATTATTAGACAAGGATGACGCAATCCGGTTTTTTTTTCTGTATATTCAGTAAACTAATCTGTCTATGTGTATACTTTGATCGCGACCAAAATAAGTGTGGGCGGATTTTGTGTTTGATGTCTGGGGAATTTTGTGTCTAGGATTTTTGGAGGGATAGGGGATAGATTTGCTTACGCTCACCCTCAGAACGTGAGTGTAGGGTATGGGCTGTTGTATGTCACAAGGATACTAGTGGCGGCACAACCGGTCGCGCTGTCCACAAAATATAAACAGTTAGGCGCAATTAAGCGGACACCAGCCCCCTAGCCAAGTTACATCCGTTTCGCTTGCGCCGAACGCTTCGAGTTAACCTTGCCGCCAATTCTTTTGTTCTGATCAGGAGACTGAGCGTTAAGACGACGTCATTCTCGTACATTTGAAGCTTTCTACAAGCGTTAACTATTGCAGATTAGCAACTTGGCTAGGGGTACAGGTCAGATAAAATGTATACGGGTGATTAGATCTTAACGCGAATTCTGGTATCCTAGTGATCTTAGTGAGATCCAGCACTAGTCGCTATATCTATAGGCACAAAAGCTGCCGAAAGTTTGGCGAGAGAATTATTGTGGCTTTGAAACGCAAAGGGACGGAGCGCAGGTGGGTTTTAGTCGTTAAAAGTCTGACACACCCCCCTCTCGCTCAGAGCGTGAGGAGTTATTGATGTGTGATGATTTTCTGTCTAAAAAGAGGGCTTTGTGTACCTACAAGGCGGTTTTTAACTTGCTACAACTCTATGACTAAAATGAATAATAAGTATCGAACGCCTTGGTTAAAGCATTAGTACAACAGTATTGCAGAAAATTCTGTTGGATAGGATGGTGCCCAAAACGCCCTGGGCCCGCGTGGTGGATGGGATGACCCATTCCCACACCTAGAGAGGAGGCCTGAGTTCCAGCACTGGGAACATTCAAAGGCTGATTATGTTTATAGAGGTCGTGAGAGGTTATCTGTATGGACTGTTGCAAATATTTTCGGAATCTGCTGCCATTAAACGTATAAAACGTTTATTGTTTATGAGTTCCGCTTCTGTATAATGGGTGGTACACATTTGGAAGTTTTAAAATGTTCCATCGTTTTTTGTGATTTCGTATATGTCTATTCTAGATGAGTGTGAATTCAATTATTTATGGCACAACTTACAATGAGTATTGACGGTTTCTTTCGTTATACATTATTTTTAGTTTATTAGATATGAATAATTATAGTTTGTTCAGAATCAGTAACTGAATGGATTCCAATAGTTTTTACACCATGTTTTATTTTTTTCCCAAAAATATTTAAAAAGGTCACAAGTTGGACACCACCGACATTAAGTACAACAGGTTACGGCATTTCATAGCGGGTATTAGTCGCCAGCAAATAGCTGGGTGCAAGTTCAAAACAACCCCGTCGCCCGAATAGCCCGGTGACTATGTATTTTTGCTGACATAACAAGCTTATAACTTTGTGATTTTTCATGATACAGATATGAAAATTCATACATAGATTCGTTACATAAAAATACTAGACACGTGCTTCGGGTTTCGCTTAGACTAAAACTGATGTTGTGTTGGTAGAAAATTAATTTAACCAGGGGTGCTATTCTTTAAGAAAACAGCCTTGAGCGCAGCGCTGGCCGCAGCGACGAGTCGAGAGCGCAGTACATTGGATTAACAATCCAATGTAAAGGTTTATTAGATTGTTATTCCAATGTACTGCGCTCTCGGCTCGTCGCTGAGAATACTGAATAGCACCCCTGAAGCGAATATCACGTTGTATACTCGCTTCATGTTGCGTTTCCATAAACACTTTTGTTTTCATGTCCTAAGCATATTATCCCTAAAATAACCTCACATTCTTTCTAACCAAAGGAATAACTAGACAGTAATTAAACCTCTTAACCGCCATTACATGAACTAGAGAAAAAAATTACCTACACAAACTTTTCAGTAATAACGAGCTTTCTAACATTTTGATCCACATTTCAACCTGTCTGACAGAAGACACCGGACCAAACAGATGTTTCATATAATTATGTACAAGTGACATCTGAGTGACGACCAGCCAACTATTTCAGTAGTTTTTGTCATTTATTTAGCATAATTTATTTTACTTTGTACTCTTTATGTCTTCCAACTATTAGAATATTACTCCATTTATTTTCGTATCAATTTTATTTGTATCAATCATGCTTCAACGCCTGGTCGGAATTGGAAGTATTAACCATGGAATTGGATTAGGAAAAAGTAAACATTTAACCCAGAACCGATTTTCCGTGGTTTAATTATTGCTTTTCAGGGGTTTCATGGGGGCCACTAAACGGCCTAAGTTATACTGACTTGATATTTCATCGTACCAAATGTATTTGAATATGTCAAAGATTTAAATTGTTAAGAAATGTTTGTAACTCCAGCCGCTTGTAATCTTCGCACTTTATTTCTCAAAGTAAGTTACTAAACACATTTTGAACTCTCTGCTCAAGTCTGTGTTTCTTGATTATAACGTAGAGTAAATAGGTCTCTTCTAGGCGAGCGTATTCTATCGTGGACCCACATAGCGATGTGGTCCACGGTAATGGTAAGCGTACTATTAGGTGACATAGTTTTTTTTTTTTTTTTTTTTTTTATGGTGGGAAAAAATCATGCATTGACATCCCCCGCTCTTGGGCGGAGCGGGAGATAGTGTCAGACTCTTACTGACTAAAAGACCCACCCCGTTCCTTCTAGCCTTCATACCGGGGCTCGAGCGCCCTTTCGGATAACCCTGGCCCCAGAGATAACCCTGGCCCCAGGAGGTGACATAGTGGTCACAGGCCTTTCCTATTGCTGGGCAAAGGCCTCTTCCCAGGTCGATCTCGGTGGCGTCGTCCATCCTCGGGTACCCACTTTGTGGAGATTCTTGCCCAGGGTCAATGTGTATGCGGCTGATGTGATCACACAGTGATCTACACTGATATAATAAAGAGGTAGTTTGTTTTTTTGTTTGTAAGAGGTTATCTCTGGAAGTATTGGTCCGATTGCCAAATTTTTTTCACCGATAGAAAGCTGCTTTATTCCTGAGTGACATAGGCTATATTTTATGTAGGTACGCGGGCGAAGCCGCTGGCAAAAGCTTGTCGATAATAAAAAGACAGTTGCTATTTGACCTTATTTGAGTAACAAGTCGTCACAAATACATACACCTAGCTGCATTGAGCGTGGGATTCTGAACAGCCGGTTTCTATCAATGTGTTATTTAGTTTAGATTTATTGATTAGGACATTCTTTGTAGTAGCATGTAATCTATATTTTTGCCACGTTAGTAGCAAAATATTTGGCAAAAATCGTACGAAAAATAATGTCATCATATTTATGCTTGAAAGGGTCTAGCTGTACTGTACTTCATAGCAAACCTGACCCCGACGAGAACCTATATCTATACATATAAATAAAATTGGAGTGTCTGTTTGTAATATTGAAATAACCGCTTTTTACTACATGCATATGAATATATATACGGTACGGTACATACATCAAAATAACATTTTTTACAATTTTTGTCTGTCTGTCTGTCTGTTTATCCGGGCTAATCTCTGAAATGATTGGACCGATTTTGACGGGACTTGTTTTGGCAGGTAGCTGATGTAATAAGGAGTAACATAGGCTACTTTTATTAAATTCAAAATCCTGTAGTCCACGCGAACGAAGTCGCGGGCACAGCTAGTCATAATTAAAATTAACAAAGATATGTCACTTTGAAAAAATGCCGACTCCGGACACTTTTTTCAAATAGCTTATCAAATAACTAAGTCATAGAGCTGCTATCTACACGATCAACTATTAAAACCCTCTAAAATACAACATAGGTTTCGATATAGGTTCCCATCGGGGACACTTTTGCTATGGAAGTACGGCTAGACCATTTTTAAGTTTCTCTAAATTCTTTAATCTCAGAAACTATAACACCTACAAACATAAAATTTGGCAGACAGGTTTCTTACAGGGTGTAAACATCCGCCAAGAAAGGATTTTACGAAATTCCGCCCCTGAGGGGGTAAAACGGGGGTTGGAAATTTGTATGGAGAAATCGACTTTTATGCGGGCGAAGCCCGTTTATGTACAAAGTTGATCCATGGTCTATAGAAAAAAAGTACTTCCCGTAGGTACATAAAATCGTGGAGGCATAATGTCACGAGGCTTGCCACCCCATCCACGTGCGACTGTGAAGGTCGAAAGTACACGTCGAAGGGGAAAACTTGTGTGTCGCAACAGGTAAAAAGTATGACTTATATAGGGCTGCCTATTGTTCTATAAATTCGAGAAATGTTTTAAGGAAATGTTAAAGATTTGTATTTCTTTTTCTTGAGGGGAGAATTCTATCTTGGTGATGAATAGGAATACACGTGTTTTTGCAACGTGATAAATAAGTAGGTATTCTGAGGTAGATATGGGAGATAATTTTGATTATTTTTATTGCCTTGATTATTTTGAGTTTTTGATTTTATCTTTATTTTGTTTCTTTGTTCTTTTAATTTATGATTTTGATTTTGCATTACTATTGATTTAGGGTAAATAAAACAGGACAAGGGCAGGAAGATGATGGTCGTAGGAGAAAATACAAGTGCCTTACAAATACCATTTTTAAAGAAATGTTTCTTAATTCCAGGCCACCACATTGGCGAGAGGGCTCACGTGATCGAACGCGAACAGAACTACTACACAGGCGACGCCGAAGAACGCCAGGAGTTCATCAACTTGGAGGAGGACGAAGCTGAGGAATTCGACAGGTGATTGTGTTCTCTATTACATTATATGTAAATCAGATGAGTGATAGGAAGATAACACACACAAGCCATAAAGTAGGTGTGCATCAAGTAATGGCTGGTTTACACAATGCAAAATATTGACTAGACAGTACGCAGCTACTCGTATTGCCTAGTCGTATGCCAGTAGCTGAACTCGCCGTAGCTGTTTTCACAATGATAGTAGCTGTCCAGTCATCTAACAAGTTTATCGCGTCGCGATGTCGAGTCCGGCACTGGCGAGCTACTGCCGAACACGTCCAAACGATGCGAGCGACGGCCGAGCTGCTGCCTTCACGAGTTGCTGCCGGGCGAGCAGGCGAGTGAAGACAAAAAATGTTGAAGTAACTCGGATGCGAGCTACTGTCCAACTCGCACGTGCGAGCAACTCGTAATCGTAAGTGACGTCCAAACAGTGCGAGTTACTGCAGTGCAGCTATTCGGCATGCTGGCTCGTACGCTAGCTCGCATTGTGTAAATCAGCCATTACTGTAGTATTACACCAATAATAGCGCTTATGGTTGGAAATCTTCCTAAGAAAAATGGCACAAGAACGTTCTGCTCTTCAAGTGAAATAATAAAGCTGGTTTTCTTTATATAGCTTTCGCTTATGCTTTGGTCTGTTCTTTTTTATGGTTCGGTACTCAAAAAGTACAACGCCCTACCCTGTTACTAAGACGTTACTCCGCTGTCTGCCTGTCTGTCTGTCACCAGGCTGTTTCTCATGAACCGTGATAGTTAGACAATTTGAAAATTTCACAGATGATGTATTTTTGTTGCCTCTATAACAACAAAAACTTTAAAAAAGTTAATAAAAGTAATATTTAAGGGGGCGGCTCCTATACAACAAAAGTGATATTTTTGCTACGGACGGTACGGGATCTTTCGTACGCTATTCCGACTCGTACTTGGCTGGTTTTTTCCAATTCGTTGTATTATAATTTATTGGTTAGCATAATCATCAGTTCAGTTCAGTTCATTTATTTTGCCAGAATATGGTACATAATTATGGTGTTGAATTAAATTAATGGTCTCATCACATTCTGCCACGTAGGGCGTGCAAATATTGGCAGTACATAAATCTTTTTTTTTTTTCATCATCATTATCGTCATCTTTTTAATCTTCCCACTGCTGGGACACAGGCCTTCTCTTTAGTAAAGGAAAGAATTGATTGGTTGTGAAGAGAATTTATTGGTTATTTCTTGAGAAATTTGCAGAACATAGTAAGTTTATAGTACTTCACTCGCATGTTTCTCCTACCATTCCAGGGAGTTCCAATACAAAGCGTCAAGCGGCGCCAACGCTCGCGGGCGCCCCGCCATCCAGGCCGGGCGCCGCGAGCCGCCGCGCCTGGCGCTGCCCGCGCCGCCCGCGCCCGCCATCACTGTGCCCAAGTGAGTAGCGTACTCTATTCTATTGTAAAGGTATAGGGTAGAACATTGATCAGTAGCAGTATCATACATGTACCCAAAATAAACTGAATCTTTAGTGTATTGAAATAGGGTTGAGTATTGTAGATGTAAGTAATATCAATCAGACTTCAGTAGATCATGTAGAATTTGTAGATAGATCTTGTATTAGATTTTTAAAATTAAATAAATGTTTAGTGTTTATTTCACATTACACAATCTTTTTTCATGGCTTAGTCTGAGTATGCAAGATATAAACTCGAAATAAAAAGTATCTAATAAATGCAAGTGATATAATATCCAAAAATGGTGAAGGTTTCACTTGATCTATACTCCATTTGTTTAGGCTGTTAACTAAATGTAAACAATTTAAACAAGTCTTTAATCTAAAAATGTTTATTCAAAAATGTTTACAATTCGGTATTTACCTAAACTGATGTTAGGTCCGGGCCTTGGTTTAGGCCATGGTCCGGAGCGAGGAGGAGTGGCCGGCGATCGCCTCCTTCTGTAAAGATTACTGCTTTACAGAAGGAGGCGATCGCCGGCCACTAGCAAAGGAGGAGGCCGACCGCATAAGGCAACGGCGCTCTCGCCGCCGCCGGGATTCCGATCCCGATTTCCGACCACCATAGACGCGGGCTTGCGGACGGCGAGCTATGGGTAGCTCGCTGTCCGATCGTCCGGTAACTGTCCGGACCGAGCCCAAGTCGTCCACGGCGCGCACTGTTCCCGCGCGCCTCAAGGAGTTGTCAGCAATAGCAGGGGCCCAGTTGGGTCGAAGCCTACTGGGGCCAGAGTTAGTTTCGAGAGGTAGCTCAGTACTGGTATGAAGGCACGAAGGAACGGGGTGCGTTTTTAGTCAGTAAGGGTGTGACACTATCTTCCGCTCCGCCCAAGAACAGGGGTTGTCATTAGATGATTTTCCCACCATTAAAAAAAAAATATTTTAGGTAATTAACTAAATTTAAATAGTCATTAGAACCGTCTTAATCGTCCGCTGAACATAGGCTGTGTGACGTGTCACAAAACTCGATATGGCGCCCTCTAGCGGACAAAAAGTAATGTATTAAAAATAAAAATGGAGATAAATACGCCGTGTTTGGTATCGTTTGAAAATCTTGTTTCATTCTTTTTCAGCGGTTTTTTTGAAACGATTTTTTTTTAAATAAAAAGATATATCAAGATTGTTTACGTTTAGTTAAGTACCTAAACAGATGGATTACAGCAACAATTTCTGTCTATTTGTATACTTTGAGTAGTCTTTTTTCATATAAATGCACATGCCAAAATTATACGTGCTGGATGAATAAACAGGAAATTCGAAGTGTGGTTAAAATACACACTACACAGACCCTAGTTTGTCAGGGCAAGTATTTTTAATAGCTTTTGCCAGCGGCTTCGCTCGCGTGATAGTAGGTTCGTCTGTACAAACTTTGGAACCCCGTTCCTCCCCTGTAGGGGGTGAATTTAAAAAAATCCTCTCTTAAAGCGTACCTACATCAGAAAACGAAACCTAGTGCAACTGGGGCCAGGGTCTAGTTCCAAAGGGGAGGCTCGGCCCCTGTATGAAAGGCAAGAAGGAACGGGGTGGGTTTTTTAGTCAGTAAGATTCTGACACTGTCTCCCGCTCCGCCCAAGGGCGGGGGATGTCATTTGGGTGATTTTTACCAACCAAAAAAAAACCTAGTGCAAAATTTCAGAGTCCTAGGCTCTAGTTTCAGCTGTACGTTGATATGTCAGTCAGTCAGTGTCTCCTTTTATATTAATAGATTATAAACAGTTTTTAATTATAAGTTGTATATCACCTTTAGTTCACTGCTATATCCATGTAGTCGCAGCATGTATGTGTGCCTATTTCTTTGGTTTAATTTGGCTTCCTTTCTTTATTTTGTATTTATATTTCATTATTATTATTATTTTTATTTGCAAAGAGGCGGTTATATTGACGACACTTAATATTGCCACATTTCTTAAAAAAAAAGTATATTGTAGTTTGAAAAATATAATTTGACACTGTCATTTGCAAGTGCACTATTTCCTATTATAGGAAATCATAAGCAATTCAGTATTTTGCACTTTAAATGTATATAAGTATTATTATTGTAAGTAACGATTATTTTCATAATATGACAGTGTTCTTGCTGAAGACTTATCTTGAAGCAAGAATTTGTGTTATTATTAAAAACATTCTTCCCTTTCTTTTTATAAAAATGTAAAAGAGTGGTAATATATCTCTCAAGTTTTTCAATTGAAAACAGTTCTAATAGTAATTGTAATAAGATTGAAATCCCCTTAGCAGACTTCCTATACAAAGTGTCAATGAACCCGCCTCTTTGGGTAGTTAGCACGCATGGTATGTATTGCAGTACAAGTAGTGAGGGGTCTGGACGTCGCCACAGCGCCTCGTTGCGGCCCTCTTCCCGCCGATCAATCAGAACTGCCGCCAGCCCTCTCACAATATCCTCCAGGTAACTACACACTTTGGCACTTACAGTGGAACACTAACTTGGTATTTTTTCAGGAATGCTTAGAATAAAATGGGTTTTTCTGTTGGGGAAAATTGTTTCTATGCTCAAGGCCAAACAGTGACTCAATAATTGATTATTGAGGATGTTGACTGATCGTGTTTTGCTAATACATCGTTGGTTAACTCCCTAAGGCCTACTATCCATGTACGCGTAGCTTCATAAACGCGTATTCGTCATGACACGCTTGGTGTACGCCTGCGTGAAGCTTACATACGAAACTATAAGATATACTGGATAAATTGTTACGTAACACGAACTACGTTAATTTGAATCGCTTAGGACCGGTTTTTTTTTGAAGTGAAAACTTCTTTAGCGGCGTTGAGCACTTTTTCTGTAATGGGTATAAAATCTTAAACTCGCGTCAGGACACGTGACCTGATCGAAAAAGCGTAAGACGGATGGAGAGTAGACAGCTATCCCTTATCGCGCGTTGTGAAAGGGGGCTAGACGGAAAAAATTCTCACGAAAAATTGTACCGACACTTTTACTGTCAAAATATAAATCCAAGATGGCGGCTGCAAGAAATTATCAACTTTTTCGTCATGGGTGTCGTTTTCATGGTTTTCGAGGGTGTTGAAACCGATGGTACTGTCAAAATATAAATCCAAGATGGCGGCTGCAAGAAATTATCAAATTTTTCGTCATGGGTGTCCTTTTCATGGTTTTCGAGGGTGTTGAAACCGATAGTACTGTCAAAATGTAAATCCAAGATGGCGGCTGCAAGAAATTATTAATTTTTCCGTCATGAGTGTCGTTTTCATGGTTTTCGAGGGCGTGGAAACCGATGGTACTGTCAAAATGTAAAACCAAGATGGCGGCTGCAAGAAATTATCAACTTTTTCATCATGGGTGTCGTTTTCATGGTTTTCGAGGGTGTTGAAACCGATGGTACTGTCAAAATATAAATCCAAGATGGCGGCTGCAAGAAATTATCAACTTTTTCGTCATGGGTGTCTTTTTCATGGTTTTCGAGGGTGTTGAAACCGATGGTACTGTCAAAATGTAAATCCAAGATGGCGGCTGCAAGAAATTATCAACTTTTTCGTCATGGGTGTCGTTTTCATGGTTTTCGAGGGTGTTGAAACCGATGGTACTGTCAAAATATAAATCCAAGATGGCGGCTGCTAGAAATTATCAACTTTTTCGTCATGGGTGTCGTTTTCATGGTTTTCGAGGGCGTTGAAACCGATGGTACTGTCAAAATATAAATCCAAGATGGCGGCTGCAATAAATTATCAAATTTTTCGTCATGGGTGTCGTTTTCGTGGTTTTCGAGGGTGTTGAAACCGATAATACTGTCAAAATGTAAATCCAAGATGGCGGCTGCAAGAAATTATTAATTTTTCCGTCATTGGTGTCGTTTTCATGGTTTTCGAGGGTGTTGAAACCGATAGTACTGTCAAAATATAAATCCAAGATGGTGGCTGCAAGAAATTATCAAATTTTCCGTCATGGGTGTCGTTTTCATGGTTTTCGAGGGCGTGGAAACCGATGGTACTGTCAAAATGTAAATCCAAGATGGCGGCTGCAAGAAATTATCAACTTTTTCGCCATGGGTGTCGTTTTCGTGGTTTTCGAGGGTGTTAAAACCGATGGTACTGTCAAAATATAAATCCAAGATGGTGGCTGCAAAAAATTATCAAATTTTCTGTCATGGGTGTCGTTTTCATGGTTTTCGAGGGCGTGGAAACCGATAGTACTGTCAAAATGTAAATCCAAGATGGCGGCTGCAAGAAATTATCAACTTTTTCGTCATGGGTGTCGTTTTCGTGGTTTTCGAGGGTGTTGAAACCGATAGTACTGTCAAAATGTAAATCCAAGATGGCGGCTGCAAGAAATTATCAACTTTTTCGCCATGGGTGTCGTTTTCGTGGTTTTCGAGGGTGTTGAAACCGATGGTACTGTCAAAATATAAATCCAAGATGGTGGCTGCAAGAAATTATCAAATTTTCCGTCATGGGTGTCGTTTTCATGGTTTTCGAGGGTGTTGAAACCGATGGTACTGTCAAAATATAAATCCAAGATGGTGGCTGCAAGAAATTATCAAATTTTCCGTCGTGGGTGTCGTTTTCATGGTTTTCGAGGGTGTTGAAACCGATAGTACTGTCAAAATATAAATCCAAGATGGCGGCTGCAAGAAATTATCAAATTTTCCGTCATGGGTGTCGTTTTCGTGGTTTTCGAGGGTTTTGAAACCGATAGTACTGTCAAAATGTAAATCCAAGGTGGCGGCTGCAAGAAATTGTTAACTTTTCCGTCATGGGTGTCGTTTTCATGGTTTTCGAGGGTGTTGAAACCGATAGTACTGTCAAAATATAAATCCAAGATGGTGGCTGCAAGAAATTATCAAATTTTCCGTCATGGGTGTCGTTTTCATCGTTTTCGAGGGCGTGGAAACCGATGGTACTGTCAAAATGTAAATCCAAGATGGCGGCTGCAAGAAATTATCAACTTTTTCGCCATGGGTGTCGTTTTCGTGGTTTTCGAGGGTGTTGAAACCGATGGTACTGTCAAAATATAAATCCAAGATGGTGGCTGCAAGAAATTATCAAATTTTCCGTCATGGGTGTCGTTTTCATGGTTTTCGAGGGCGTGGAAACCGATGGTACTGTCAAAATGTAAATCCAAGATGGCGGCTGCAAGAAATTATCAACTTTTCCGTCATGGGTGTCGTTTTCATGGTTTTCGAGGGTGTTGAAACCGATAGTACTGTCAAAATATAAATCCAAGATGGTGGCTGCAAGAAATTATCAACTTTTTCAACATGGGTGTCGTTTTCATGGTTTTCGAGGGTGTTGAAACCGATAGTACTGTCAAAATATAAATCCAAGATGGTGGCTGCAAGAAATTATCAAATTTTCCGTCATGGGTGTCGTTTTCATGGTTTTCGAGGGTGTTGAAACCGATAGTACTGTCAAAATATAAATCCAAGATGGCGGCTGCAAGAAATTATCAAATTTTCCGTCATGGGTGTCGTTTTCATAGTTTTCGAGGGTGTTGAAACCGATAGTACTGTCAAAATATAAATCCAAGATGGCGGCTGCAAAAAATTATTAAATGTTTCGTCATGGGTGTCGTTTTCATGGTTTTCAAGGCTGTTAAAACCGATAGTATTGTCAAAATGTAAATCCAAGATGGCGGCTGCAAGAAATTATCAACTTTTTCGTCATGGGTGTCGTTTTCGTGGTTTTCGAGGGTGTTGAAACCGATAGTACTGTCAAAATTTAAATCTAAGATGGTGGCTGCAATAAATTATCAACTTTTTCGATATGGGTGTCTTTTTCATGGTTTTCGAGGTTGTTGAAGCCGATAGTGCTGTCAAAATGTAAATCTAAGATGGCGGATGTCAGAAATTATCAACTTTTTCGTCATGAGTGTCGTTTTCATGGTTTCGAAGATGTTGAAATAGTGCTGTCAAAATGTACATAAAATAGGATAGTATTTTTTAGTTATATTGTATTGGCTAGACGGAAAAAATTCTCACGAAAAGTTGTAACGACACTTTTTCTATAGTAAGCTATTGTAAGCCGTGCGGCGTGCGCATGTTTCTCTGTCTTTCTCTCTTTCTCTCTCTTATAGAAAGCAAGCCAGAACGGAACTTCGTTCCATCCGGGTGTCCCTTGACACCTCAGTAGTTTTTCGGAGAGATAAACTTTTTAATGTAAAATAATTGTAATAGTTTTAAAGTGTTAAATTTTTAATGTAATATAAATTGTCATGTTTGTGTACGATAGCGCAATAAATGAATATTGTATTCTACCACATAAATGATAGTACTTTTATACTGATAAAGCAATTGGTGCAAAATTATTCCCTAACCATTCCAAAATATCAAACATGCTCAACGTTAATAATCAAGTTTTCACTTCTGCCGGCACTCCCGGAGTGCAACCCGTCTTTTTTTATATTTATTTATCTCACACCTAACAACTGATTAACATCCGTAGACTCATAGCAAGGTTCAGTTGAAAACCAGCGTCAGGCAACTGCTACGTAGTGGCCTGGCATGATGCTGAACTGGACCCATTTGGTGCAGCCGTGGGACATACAATGTAGATATATTTTAAGTTTAAGATTCCATACTATAATAAATTTGTATATCATTGTGTGTACCTGTGTACCAAATAAACGTATTTTCTTTCTTTCTTTCTTCTTTCTTAAACTATAGCCTACTGTCCACGGACGTGTAGCTTCATTGACGCGACACGACGGCACAGCCCTGCCGCTTCGTCGACGGAGTTTCATAGTGTAGCATGTACTGTTTCTACACTGGACTGGCCGCCGTCAAAGTGGTTTTGTGCCGATTTGATATTCGCCATTTTGGCGCTGTCGGCCGTAGCGAGCGTCTACGGTACTAAAACTAGTAATGTCGCGCACTATTATACACATGACCTCATTTTTCATATAGTCTGTCTAATAAGTCAACCGACTTGGGAATTTTGTATAATATTTAATAATTTAAAAAATACTTATATTCGATACTTTTCATAAGGTTCTTCTGTTAGTAAACAATGATCTCTATCTCTTAATCAACCTTGATTATTGAACTCTTGTTGACTACATCAGATTTCATTAAATCCTAACAATTACCCAAGTCGTTTAACTTATTATACAGACTCTAGTTTTGAATATTTCGTGAAGCAGGAATAACACGGAATTCGAACAAAATTAATTTAAAATGCAAAAATACTTCACAGTACTGTACACTTCTCTGCAGCCATTTGCATTATACTTACATCAAAATTAGTTCTCTGGATGCTCACGAGTGGCGCTTCAAATAGACATAAAACATTAGCTGTCAAACATAGGAAACAGCCTGTCCAGTGGTAAATAATAGAGGTCAGTGACAGGCGTACACCAAACGCGTAATGACGAATACGCGTCTATAAAGCTATGCGGGCTATAAGTTCTGCAAATCTTTGCATCTGAAACCGTACTTAAAACACTTAAAAGTTTAGGTCTCCGAAACTTACTCGAAATTTTTCCAATCAGTTCCAGATTATCGAGGAGGCGTTACTACCATTAAACTCGTAAAACGTATTCAATATATATTTGTGACTATTATTGTTATTATTGCTATACATTTGCTATTATGTTAGTTTTTCGTAATAATTTGCTATCTATGGTTTCCAGTTTTAAGCATGTGGATATATTTTTTAAATATTAAATATTGTTACGTACGTGGGTAATCAAATGCCGATTTACTAAGAGACAACTTTATTCACCACAAACAATAACAAAATAGTCCAGTCAACAATAATCCGAATCGCAATTAACACTAGAGTACCGTTACACTATCGCTCAGGTCGTTAGATAAAATCACTTCACACTCTTAGGTAGTTCGCTCTTGATCGCAGTCGAAATCACAACTGACTCGCTTCCGGCCGGGGGCTCGTATTTATATGCGGAGCCAAGAAAATTCTAGATACCGACGTCCCACGAACGATCCAGAATTCCAGAACAATTGAATCGCTTCTCGAAGTCATAAATCATTTTTATTACTCGTGGTAATAAGAGTCACTTTCATGCGAATTTCGACTCTATTGTTTACGTCGGAGAGTATCATTTCCCTTATCCTAGATAAATGCCTACCCACTAGTTGTAAGTACTTTGTGGATGTTTCGAGATATTTCTAAGGCTGGCTACGTACAACCATTCTAGACCTTTCGAACAGCAATGCGTTTTAATTATTACGTGCTACTCTTTATTTTCTCGAAGATATGGCGGGTTCACGTTTAATGGCGTAACAGTGCCCCCCTCTTAGTCATGCTCGTCCCGAGCATTATTAGATCCGTGATACGGCGCCAATCTATCCACATGGACAACCTTGGGTTTCCCTCTTAGCCCTTTCTTGATGCGGTAGGTCACGTCATTAATCCTTTTTAACACGGTGTAAGGTCCCTCCCATCGAGCTTGGAGTTTCGGCGACTTCCCTTTCCGTCGAAGCGGGTTGTGGAGCCAGACCAGTGTACCTTCCTCAAATCCCTTGGCATTGGCATTACGGTCGTATCTAGTTTTCATTTTTACGCTGGTGTTCATGCTATTCTCACGAACTCGTTTATGCACTACGTCCAATTGATCTTGAAGGTCACTTACGTAGTCCGTAACTGGCTTAGTCTTGTCAGGTGGCACGCCAGTTATGGCATCGACTGGAAGTCTCATCTCCCTGCCGAAATTCACTCTTGCTGGGGTATGTCCCGTGCTATCATGCACTGCCGATCGGTAAGACATCAGAAATAGTGGAATATACCGGTCCCAGTCCTTCTGATGGTCATCGACAACCTTAGCCAGGTGATTCTCCAGGGTTTGGTTAAACCTTTCCACCATTCCGTCCGACTGAGGGTGCGCAGGTGTTGTGCGTGTCTTATAAATTCCCAGAAGTGTACACATTTCCTGGAACAGCGCAGATTCGAAGTTACGGCCTTGATCGGAATGGATTTCCAAAGGTGCGCCATACCGACATACTACTTCTTCGACCACCTTCTTCGCCACTGTCGTCGCTTCCTGATTGGGTATGGCGAAGACTTCGGGCCACTTTGTGAAATAGTCCTGGATCACCACTATGTACTTGTTTCCGTCATTTGTAACTGGAAAAGGTCCAGCGACGTCGATAGCGATGCGCTCCCATGGGGCTCCCACATTGTACAGCTGAAGCCTGCCCCTGCTCCTAGTCTGTGGTCCTTTCACCGATGCGCACGCTGTACATTTCCGACACCATTGCTCTATGTCATCTCTACAATTGAGCCAGTAATACCGCTGTCTCACTTTCAGTAGAGTTTTCTTGATGCCCAGGTGTCCTCCAGAAGCACCATCGTGTATTTCCTGTAGCAGGGGGACTACTTCACATCGTGGTACTATCACTTGTGTGGTCACCTCCTTGCCATCGTTCGATTCCCATTTCCTACAAAGCACATCATTTTCTAGGACTAAACTGTCCCACTGTGCCCAGTAGCTCTTCGTGACGGGACTATGTGACGATACTTCACTCCACTGGGGCCTAGTTCCGCTACGCTTCCAGTCCAGTATAGGTCGAATATCGTCATCTTCTTCCTGGGACTTCTTGAAGTTGCCGTCAGCCCTAATTAAATTAACGTGTTCTCGGGCTTCATTCTGCTGGCGGTGTCTGCAGTCCTCATTACATGGACGTCTTGACAGGGCGTCAGCATTGTTATGCCCTTCTCCATTGTGTACTTGATTGATGGTGATGGTTGGGGCCTTCAGTTGACCAGCCAGCACCCGCCCCGCGGCCCTGGCGACATGTAGTTTAACGACTCCTCGTTGACTTGAGTTCCGGAGTCCACACTTTCCCTCATTTTCTTAGGACAATCGGTACGAATGTGCCCTTTTTCTCTGCACCCGTAACACGTTGGAATATAGCGGGACTGTGCTGGAGAAAAAGCCACTACTTCTCGGTGACGTGGTTGCACTGAAGGCGAGACCACTACTTCCCGTACTCTGTGCGTACGAGAATCTTTTCGTACCGCTTCCACTTCCAAAGCGTGTGCCATCGCACTCTTCAGAGTTTGGTGGTGTCCGAGTCGCACCGTAGCCCTTACTTCTGTATCCCGTAGACCGTCGATGAATGCTTGCACCAAATTAACTTCCACCGTTTCTGGTGTCATCGACCTGTATGCACGCCGGACCAGCCGTTCAACCTCGACTCCCCACTGCTGGAGGCTCTCGTTCGACCTCTGCGTTCTGTCGCGTAACTGCGCGCGGAAAACGTGCTCGAGGTGCTTGTCTCCGTAACGAGTGTCCAGTCCCTCCATGAGACGCTCCAATGTCCTGCCGTCCGCAGGGAGGTTCTCTAGGACCAGCAGGGCGTCCCCTCGTAGAGCCAAAGTTAATGCAGCGAAAGACTGCTCATCATCCCAGCGGTTTATCTTAACCAATGTTTCGAATTGGTATTTGAATGCCGTCCAGGAAGACGTGCCATCAAAATGCGGCACATCAAATTTTGCGGCGCATGCACAGGGGGTGTGCGGTGGTGAGCCAACAGCAACGGGTTCGCGTGCTTCGAGCTTGATAATTTTTTTGTTGATGTCCAGCAGGCTTGTTTCGAGGCTATCAATTCTTGTTTCGAGGTTATCAGCTCGGGCGGAAACCTCCTTGACCTCCAAGGTGAGATTCTTTACCTTCTCGCCCAACGTGACGAGGCCGTGGTCGATTTTATCGAGGATCAGGTTCTGCTTAGCCTCCTGATCGCGGCGAGCGGCTTCCTGTTCGCGGCGAGCGGCTTCCTGTTCGCGGCGAGCTTCTTCCTGGTTCGCTGCGATTAGGTCCTGAAGCTTACGCTGGTTGGCCTCCTGATCGCGGCGAGCGGCTTCCTGTTCGCGGCGAGCTTCTTCCTGGTTCGCTGCGATTAGGTCCTGAAGCTTACGCTGGTTGGCCTCTTGTTCGCGGCGAGCGGCTTCCTGGTCGCGGCGGACAGCTTCCATACTAGCTTGCATGGCGGCCAACACCGCAGCGAGGTTCACTTCCGAGGATGGTCCTGTTGGCACCTCAGCAGCTGCTGTTGCTCCCATACCAGGCTGATCTTCCTCCTCCATACGATGACGCGCAGCATCCATCTCCATTTGCCTCCTTGTTCGTGGTCGCTGTTCGTCGTCCCTCGGTGTTAATGGCATCCCACTTCTGACACCAGTTGTTACGTACATGGGTAATCAAATGCCGATTTACTAAGAGACAACTTTATTCACCACAAACAATAACAAAATAGTCCAGTCAACAATAATCCGAATCGCAATTAACACTAGAGTACCGTTACACTATCGCTCAGGTCGTTAGATAAAATCACTTCACACTCTTAGGTAGTTCGCTCTTGATCGCAGTCGAAATCACAACTGACTCGCTTCCGGCCGGGGGCTCGTATTTATATGCGGAGCCAAGAAAATTCTAGATACCGACGTCCCACGAACGATCCAGAATTCCAGAACAATTGAATCGCTTCTCGAAGTCATAAATCATTTTTATTACTCGTGGTAATAAGAGTCACTTTCATGCGAATTTCGACTCTATTGTTTACGTCGGAGAGTATCATTTCCCTTATCCTAGATAAATGCCTACCCACTAGTTGTAAGTACTTTGTGGATGTTTCGAGATATTTCTAAGGCTGGCTACGTACAACCATTCTAGACCTTTCGAACAGCAATGCGTTTTAATTATTACGTGCTACTCTTTATTTTCTCGAAGATATGGCGGGTTCACGTTTAATGGCGTAACAATATTCTTGCATGAAATCTGCTTGGATTCTTGTTTGGATATTATAATTTTACTGTTTAATGGTATTTTAAGATATTGTATGAATTTGAAATTAAAATGTGTACATATTTTTGAAGTGGAGGCCTTTTTATAGATTTTTCATGTGATAATATGGTTCTAAGTGCATGAAATATTAAAAAAAATGGTTTTCTTTTAGGATGGGGTTCAGAATTCCTGTACATATTAGCTTTGAATTGCCAAGAGAATTGTAACTAAAACGATAAAAGCTGTAAATGTTTAGCTTTTATATAATGAAAACTGCAAGTGTTTGAGCACAAAATAGATAGATACAGAAGACAATCTACATACAAAGCACGCTCGAGCAACGCACACATAGACACCACTCACGGACACGATATCTCAGCTCAATCGCCCGGTCGCGCTCATACAGTTTCGGCGCAATGCGCTGACATGTGTGTGATCGCCCTGCGTAGGTATAAAAACTGAAGTACATACATGACATTGACTTCTGTTCCTATCTATTTTGTGATTTGAGTCTTTAAGTTACTCTTGCAAGTCTTTTTCACGGTTTTTCGTAAGGTTATATTTGATTAGATACCACACAATCTGTCTGTGAGATAAATATCAAAGCAAAGGTTGTCTTATGAGACAGCAACACGAATGTGTGATCTATTCAAAAGTGTGTTAGGTACCTCAGGGCTCAGTACTCTCGGCAACATTATTCTTGCTGCACATAAACGATCTGCTCGAGCCCGGTACCTTTGGGTATGCAGATGACAGCACTGTTGCCAAGAGTTACATATCCAACGCGCGAGCTAGTGGGTCACAGATCCAGTCTCTTCGAGAGGCTATGGTTGAGCGCTTGAACTTGTCCTTGGAGGCAGTCTCCGAATGGGGCGATGCCAATTTGGTCAAGTTCAATGCTGCAAAAACCCAGGCGCGTCTATTTTCCGCTAAAAGAGCCAATTCAGCCCCGCTCCAACTTTCCGGGGTGTAACCGTGCCGATAACCGACCATCTTGACCTTCTTGGTGTTACGCTGACATCAACACTCAACTTTGGGCCATACATCGAAGCAAAGGCTCAACTGGCTACAAAAAAGCTGGGAATCCTCGTAAAGGTCAGACAGTACTTCATGCCGGAACAGCTGCTCAAACTTTATCAAGCTCAAGTTCGAACGTGTATGGAGTACTGCTCTCATCTTTGAGACGGATCTGCCCGATACCAGCTTGATGCACTTGAGGCAACTGAGAGGCGAGCCAGAAGGATAATTGGCGATGATACACTCGTCGAGTCGAGGCTTCAAAGTCTTGAGCATCGACGCAGAGTCGCTAGCCTGTCGGTTTTCTACCGGTTGCATTTCGGGGAGTGTGCTTCGGAATTGCATAACCTAATTCCGCCTAGCCCGTTCCATCATCCGACTACCAGACGTACGGCTATGCGTCACCGGTACACGGTGGATATCCCACCTACACGCACAAAACGTTTTGGGAACGCAATTATTGTGCGTGCAGCTAGAGTGGAATTCCTTACCGGAGTCTGTGTTCCCTGATAGCTACAACCCGGGAATCTTTAAGTCGAGAGTGAATAGGTTTCTTCTAGGTAAGCGCGTTCCATCGTCGACCGCATCGTCGCTTTCCATTAGGTGAGATAGCGGTCAAGCGCGAATCTATCAACAATAAAAAAAAAGGTAAATGTAGTACCCGTGCGCGATAAATTGAGATCCTCGTGCAATACAACTCTGCCCACTTGCACCGTACTTCTCTAATCTACCGTATGCATCCCTCTTTTTTTTTTAACAAGAGTTGTTTAGTCTTATACTGACTTGGCGTCACAACTACTTAGGGTGAGTTGCACCATTTAACTATAACTATAACAAAGCCATTAACAGTTGTCAAATCGTCGAATTGACCAGTAGGTGGCCGTTTCACGGCTGGTTATGGTTTGGTTATCGTTATAGTTAAATGGTGCAACTCACCCTTAGCAGTGACAAAAATTTTAGTACACTTTAAATGTGCAAACTTAGACCGTGATCATAACCTATTTTTGTGGGCTAGAACCGTCCCTATCTCTAACCCCTAATCCCAAGTAACATTTAGTTTTGTATGTTTCCAGCCCGTCGGTGCGCGAAGTGTACGGCAGCTCGCATCCCCAGCGCCACCACAGACATAAGCAGCACAAGTCGCATGTGCCACACAATGCGCACGCTGCACTCGCCGCACACGCTGCACACGTTGCACACGCTGCACACGCCTCGCACGTGCCACATGGATCACACTCGCCCCACAGTGCTCACATGTCACATGGATCTCACTCGCCGCATGGAGCGCACGTGTCGCATGGATCGCACTCCCCGCACGGAGCGCACGTGTCGCATGGATCGCACTCCCCGCACGGAGCGCACGTAGTGCATGGATCGCACTCCCCGCACGGAGCGCACATAGTGCATGGATCGCATTCACCGCACGCAGCCCACGGATCACACGCGCACGCGCATCACCGACACTCGCCCGCCAACAACTAAACTGATGAGCTGATGACCATGATACAGATGGCGGTAGTGGCGATATTGGGGTATGGTTACACAACAAATAAAAAGTTAAAACGATTTATAATTACTGTATTTTTTCTGACTATAGGTAATGATACTGTTGGTCATTGTTTTTTTGGCTATTTTTTAGTTTTTTGTAGAAAGTGACAGAGTAGGGTTATTAGTTTTTTATTAGGTAATTAGTTTTGAATGTTCAATTCACAGAATTTTCAACTTAAAAAAATATCAATAGGTTCGAAAATGACTATAGTATCATATCAATGGTCATAATGACGACGTTGGGACGTGTTCTTTTTGCTTCCAAAATGGTAGGTAATTAAAAAAATGAATAATAACAAAATGGGGGTATACAATTTAGTGTCGCAGCTACATATCTGTCATCTTCGTCCAGAATTTAATTACACCACTGGATACTCTGTTCAAAATAACATTAGAAATTTATGAAAACCTTTTATTACTGTCTGTTCAACCGATTTTGACTTTTATTACGTTGGTGGCATGACAAATGGTGGCTGCAGTAAATAGTTCGTATTGTAACCACTGTTTTTGCTTTTAATGCCATCCTTATGCCTACGAAATAAAAGTTAAAATCGGTTGAACAGACAGTAAAATAGGTTTCTTTAAATTTCTATTCTTAATGCGAATAAGGTGTAATATATCAAAGAATTCGGTACGCTAAGCTACTAAAAGATAGCCATTTGGTGTCCAACAGAATTAAGACCCTAGTACAAATTAATATTTATGATTTCTGCCAATCAAGGCAGCAAATTTTTGATAGATTTTTGACTTTGTTCCGGTGATTTCTGTTTACGGTGTATTTTTCTTCAATTTTTGTTGAATGACAAGTTTAGTTCCTTTTGACGCAATGAATTGTCGCATATTGTAAATTAATTTTCCTTGAAAGAAGGAATGCCTTTTAGGTAATATATTATAAATTGAGTTTTCGCTTATTTAAGTTATATTATGAATGAAATAAGTTTGAGATTGTATTGCTATCTAGCTCGGGACATGCGGACTATTTTTTTCCGTAACAATTCGTCGTATTACGTACAGTGGACGTCTTTCGGCTGATATGATGTTAACGATGAAATCCTCTTCTCGTTTTGAAAATTCTGTCTTGTGATTATTTTTATTCATTTTTTTTTTTGAAAATTGTAATGTGTGTAACCTGTAACCGACAAATGCCAACAAATAAAACTAAACGGGAAATTCCGCGTAAATATTATTTATTTTAAAAACGTATTAATGCGGAATTTTCGAGGTCTCGAAGGTGTCTTGCCGAATCTAAAAGATGATTTCCTAAAGATGTTTAATGAATGAATTCTATTGATCTCTTCTCCGTTCATTTATTTGTTGGCAAGCCGCTGCCGTTACAAAACGATTCGTGATACGTCGCCTTGAATGAATTTTGTTATCGTTTATTGATTTGGGACGTAGCTCTTAGTAAAAATGTATTAAATAGTAGGACATAATATCTCTTGTTGAAAATGCCCCGCGCCGCTCGGTGTAAGACCTTTTTTGATTGGACTCTGCACATGTAAGCCACGCTGTATTGGCGCCAAATTTACAAAATGGCGCCCGAAAAACTGGCGGATATGAATTTTTTTTCTAGACAAGTTACTTGATTTTGTGGGCTCGTGAATGCTTTAGAATTATAAACTTTAGCTTAATTTGTTTGGTTTTCAATTTAATTCTGTTTTAGTAGTGTAATAATTTAGTTTAAATTAAAACACCTTTGGGTCGTGGTTGTATGTGCTTTGTCCAACATTCCATACGTTGTACTGTACCCGCCCACCTGACAATGATTCTATTTGTATTAGAAATAGTCTAAAAAGATAAAGCTCCCCTGTGTTCCACCTAGTGGCGTAACTAGCATCTGTCTATTGCCCCAAAGTTTTCGGTAGCTGTCGCCATTAATGACGCTACTCTACGAGACGCCACTGCTCACACAAGATTTTAGGATAAGTAGAATAATCTTCGTATATCCGATTTTCTTATGTCATCAAACTTTTGATCAAGTTGTTACCGGATAAAATGGGGTGAATAGAAACAAAACTTCAAAGGGCATTTTCTTGATATTTAAATGTTTTTTGCAGTATTTAACTATATCAATTTATTAATGGATTGTTATACTAAAAAGTTGATGCTTTGTTAGAGGCCGATAATATCTTATCAAAGTGAAAAACCAAAGCAAAGCTTTGTTTCTATTTACCCCTGAGTTTCTATTCAACTCGTTTTACGGTATATATTCTTTCGGTTTCTGCGACAAACTGAGTTTTTGTCAAACACTTGGTTGTTGACCACACGTTACAGAGTTTATAAAAGCTTTTCTCGAAATTCTAAGTTCTGATATCATAAATAAGATAATGTTTAATTATAAACTCATTAGTATTCGTAAGTGTCGTACTTATAAGTTATTCGGGAAAATTGTTTAAGTATAAATTAGTTATAAGGGGTCGACTGATAAATGTGTGCAACAAATTGTCCATTGATTTATTTGTCGATTTCAATATAACATTTTATTTAACTACAATATCAACAGTTTCCATAGATCTTAGAAGTCTGTCAAAACAGGTCAAATATTGATTTCTGTTTGCAGGCATTAGTTCACAAATATTGTTATAAGATAGTTCTATAGACTAAGGTTCATCGGCCATTGAGGCGCGTTAAGGATCTTGTCGTTTGCAGCTAACAGAAAAAAAAAACATAGTTTTGTTCCATAGACACTCGGTTTAAAATAAACTCCCATGTGTCAAAAGTGACAGGTCTTAATGGCCCATGGCTGATTCTTTTTTTATGTCGTTTCCTAGTTTTGTTTTTTTTTTTATCCTGAAAATGTTCTGCACAAAGTTTGGACGGTACTGGACGCTATCAAATCGCTCATTCCTTCAAATAAAGTAATTATTTTATTTATTTATTTCGTTTTATTTATTTTTCCCTGTTTTTGAGTTGTTTTTTAGACTTATACTCAATCTATTTTTAGATATATTATTGATGTTAGTTGTAAAGAACCAATTTATCACTTGTGTGAGAAAATAAAGTAGTGAATTCTCTATTAGGGTTTTATTTCATGCCACACCAAATGACCTAATATTTAAAGCTTTCGATAAGGTGGACCATGAGTTACTTATTGAAAACCTTGCACATAACGGGATTCGCGGAGATTTGCTTCACTGCTTTATATCGTACGTAATGACCCGAACTAGTTATTAGGGGATATCAATCCAAGTCGGTACCGGGCGTGTGCATCTGGATTGAGGGCCCATTTTTTAAATCCTTATGAAACGAAACAAGATTTACAGGGAATTTAGTTAAAAATTAGTAAAACTTAAAGCAATGAGCCATAAATTTCTTAAACGTAAAATAAAAAAGTTATGATTAAATAACGTGGGCCCTCAATCCAGACGCTTGCATAAAGAGGCATAGTCTAAATCTCGGAAAATACGTTGTCTGGGTAAATAATGATTATTTAGGAATTTAGTTAAGAATTTCTTAAATATTTTAAGAAATTCTCAAATCTGTAGAACATCACATTACAGATTTATTGCGGTTTTCCTTGGGCCCTCAATTCAGTAATGTCATTTATAAAGAATCTGCAAAAACGGAATTTATTTGACAAAATACATACGTGCGACTTTATTATATTCTAATTAGATACCTCTATGAATTAGTAAAAAAGAAATAATGAACCAAGAGCTAATCGTTTAAAAGTAAATGAGAGTTGAATTTTACTGAAACGTCTGAACTGAGGGCCCAAGATTTTCGGCTTTATTGACTAGACTAAACGTCATAGATTAACGCAAAGTAGATTAAAATTTCTTACTATTTTTTAACTAAATTTTAACGTATCGTCCGTTCTTCTAGATGCTATAATTTAAGAGAAAATTGATTTTCAATTTTGTATAGGAGAACATTTTGTAGGGTGACCATAAAGTTTATCGTACCATAGGTACATTTTGTAAAGCACAGAGTAAAATTCATACACATTTGCATATAAAAGCATTATATTACGTTTAATAAGAAATTAATAGGACATTTTAAAGTAACACAGAAATTCTCCAATCAAGCGATAAACAACAATAATACAGCAATCGTATTTGGCATACTTATGTGCGCACATACACTACATACAAAAACCTTTAATTTAAGTTAGCTTGTTTCTTATCCTATTTTTATTTTTATTTTTATAAAACCGGATTTCTACATATCCGCCCGATACAATGATAGAACTTTATAAATTAAAGTTATCTCAACTCGGATCTCCCAGATACAGGTTCTACCAAGGTTTGGGACCAGCATCTAAATATATATATGTATAATTCCTAATTAGTTACAAAATTAATGGTTATGTAATATTTTTAAAGTATTTTTTATTTATTGTAACAATGTACATTAAGCATTCAACCAACATTAAACATTCAACAACCAGCTCTTCTGCAGCAAGGGAAGAATATACTCATCCCTATTTTAATCAAAATCTTCAGAGCAAGCTTTGCCTGGGTATATATACCAGAGAAATGTACTATGGTTAAAGTCTGTTTTATCCCAAAGGCCGGTAAGAAGGAATACTCTCAACCAAAGTCCTTCAGACCAATAAGTCTTACCTCCTTCCTACTCAAGAGTATGGAAAAGGTTATTGACGAATGCATCAGGGATATACCATTAAGGGATAACCCTCTGCATCCGAAGCAACATACTTACAAAAAAGAAAAATCTACAAAAACTGCTCTGTTAGAACTAACAGACAGGATCGAAAGATTGTTATATTTTATGTGAGGATTTTGTAACTGTTCAGCATATTTTTTAAATAAATTATTATTATGTTTCTTCTTAGTGACAGGAACACTCTCATTTTCACAAGTGGTCTGTCAGACCACGCGCGAATTTATACAAGACATAACTCACCAAAAACGCAAGCGCCGACACAGCCATACTTCACGAACGTTGCCGGGCCAGTGCCTGAGGGGTACACAAAAGCGCGGAGGGTTACGTCTCTGTTAACAAATGAAACCACCGTATCCGAACGCTTCAAGTGTCTTTCAGACCATACGTCGGTACTTAAAGGTTAAAACATTCTCTATGTGCGGCGGTGGTTTTTTTTTCTTTACAAAGAGGCGCAAGTTGTTTGTTATTTCTACTTTATTCATTTATTGAACCGTGACTTCAATTCTGATTTGGACTTTAATTACTAAGACTTTAATTTAAAAAAATATATATTTACCCATTTTATTGCTGATTCGGTTCGAAAATCACGTTGCCTCCTGAAATTTTTTGTAGATTCAAAACTGCACCTTGTTATTATAGCCTTCCTCGAAAACTGACTTTTATCGCACTATGACTAGGTTCAACATGCCATGTATATGTATATGCCAAAAACAGGCTACCCTCGTGTTTTTAGGGTTCCGTAACCAAATGGCAAAAAACGGAACCCTTATAGATTCATCATGTCTGTCTATCTGTCCGTCCGTATGTCACAGCCACTTTTTTCCGAAACTATAAGGGCTATACTGTTGAAACTTAGTAAGTAGATGTATTCTGTGAACCACATTAAGGTTTTCACTCAAAAATAAAAAAAAATAAAAAATTGGGGTTCCCCATACTTAGAACTGAAACTCAATTTTTTTTTCATCAAAGTCATACGTGTGGAGTGTATAGGTCTTCAAAAATGATATTGAGCTTTCAAATATATTTTTTTTCTAAACTGAAGAGTTTGCGCGAGAGACACTTCCAAAGTGGTAAACTGTGTGTTCCGCCCCCTCTAACTTCTAAAATAAGAGATTGATAAAACCAAAAAAAATATATGATGTACATTACCATGCAAACCGCCAACGAAAATTGGTTTGAACGAGATCTAGTAAGTAGTTTTTTTTTTAAACGTATTATAATGCTTTTATATGCAAATGTGTATGAATTTTACTCTGTGCTTTACAAAATGTACCTATGGTACGATAAACTTTATGGTCACCCTACAAAATGTTCTCCTATACAAAATTGAAAATCAATTTTCTCTTAAATTAGAGGCATCTAGAAGAACGGACGATACGTTAAAATTTAGTTAAAAAATAGTAAGAAATTTTAATCTACTTTGCGTTAATCTATGACGTTTAGTCTAGTCAATAAAGCCGAAAATCTTGGGCCCTCAGTTCAGACGTTTCAGTAAAATTCAACTCTCATTTACTTTTAAACGATTAGCTCTTGGTTCATTATTTCTTTTTTACTAATTCATAGAGGTATCTAATTAGAATATAATAAAGTCGTACGTATGTATTTTGTCAAATAAATTCCGTTTTTGCCGATTCTTTATAAATGACATTACTGAATTGAGGGCCCAAGGAAAACCGCAATAAATCTGTAATGTGATGTTCTACAGATTTGAGAATTTCTTAAAATATTTAAGAAATTCTTAACTAAATTCCTAAATAATCATTATTTACCCAGACAACGTATTTTCCGAGATTTAGACTATGCCTCTTTATGCAAGCGTCTGGATTGAGGGCCCACGTTATTTAATCATAACTTTTTTATTTTACGTTTAAGAAATTTATGGCTCATTGCTTTAAGTTTTACTAATTTTTAACTAAATTCCCTGTAAATCTTGTTTCGTTTCATAAGGATTTAAAAAATGGGCCCTCAATCCAGATGCACACGTACCGGGCCACTATGCTCTCTGGTGTGCTTCTGGGCTCAATTTTAGGCCCTTTACTGTTCTTTATATTTATCGGCATCACTTTTTTCAAAAGCGAAACGTAATTCGCAGTTAGTAGTACTATTTTCGAAGGACGCCAGTTCTCTGCTGTTGGCCAGGGCATCCACTCCCAGAGTTGACTGGCGGCTGAGGCACGACATAAGCTTCATCATATCGAGTGCTAAACCTTGTCTTACCTTTGATATAGAATTTTAGACTTAATTGTAAACAGTGTAGAATCTAATTTGGAAACTGGTAAGCATTATTTGATCGCGACCATTCATTGCGTAGTGGAGATAGGGATCGATATACTCTACAAAGATTGCAAGCCTCGGCCTCGGTGCTCTGTCAACCCTTACGAATACAAGCTTTTGTTGTGTTCAATGTTCAAAACTTTTTTGGTGGGAAATAATCAAATTATATCTTCCACTCTGGGTGGAGTAAGAGAGTGTCGGACTTTTACTGACTATAACTCAGTGTGTTTCTTCAGTTTCCCGTTACAATCTGAATTATTCAAAACCATCAATAGGATACAGCAATCACTAATAAAGACATGATATCTCCATTTGATGTTATACGCATTTGCTTACACTTTTTGCCAACTTAATTGAAACTTGGATTTGAGTTTATCTCAACAAATACTTGGGTTGATCGGTTGCTTAGACAATCTTTTAGCACCATTTAAAAACAATTTGTACATACCTAATTAATCACTGGACCACATTTCATCAAAGCTACCGTCGTCGATAGGAACTGGCTGATAATGTAAAAAGAAACAATTTATTTAAAATAATAGAAGTTTATTAAGAAACTTAAGTAATTAAACAAAAAAGAAATCCAAAAACCCAATTCCAAATTAAGCATTATTAATTTAACGTAATCTTATCAACTACGACAAAGTATAGAACACCATGACCCCAATAATAGATAATATTCAAAAACGAATAATATACAAAATTAGAATGACAAAATATTAAAAATAATGATTATTTTAAAGTTTCTTCGGCTTTACTGCCTACGTCACTGGCGTCCGCCATTTTGTTGAGGACGCCATCTTGCTGTCAGAGACACATTCGGCAGATGTCGTCGTTGATCTCTAGCATCTGGTCGATGAAAGCCTGGTTGGCCATCACTTGTGCTAGTTGGCATATGATGGTCTGCAGCTCGCCTTGCTTGTAGTTCATTTTGGCGTTACACAGCTGGATTTCTTCGGATATTGTTTCTGGAATCTGAGGGCAAAGATAAAGAACGTCAAATGTATTGTAGCGACATCTATGGCGTCACATAAGAATTAAACTATGAAATCCTGCATTGCGCAATTACCACCCGATTTAAAAATATCAAATCGAAATCAAAATCATCCATCTGGTCGGAGAATTATCCATTTTCATGTGGAACTTTTCGTTCTGTTCTCAAATATACATAATTCGGTCCTCAAATGTTTAAAACATCAGTGCCTAATTTAAAGAAGTCGACAAGACAGAATGCCATGAGTAGGAGGTACAGACCTAGCTATTTATTTTTGCTAACTATACAAGTAGGTCTCTTTTAAGTCTTTTATCATTTCATTCATTTTAAGCTATTTAAAATAATTCCCTATGATTAGGTACCATAGAGAACCTCTAATCACATGCAACACATTAGAAATTCAAAACAAGAAATGAAAGGTTTCAGCCACTACGTGGGCCTAAGTGATGTATAATTTGCCTTGATTATAGACTCTTGATGGGAAAAACCACAGTTGTTTACAGTCACAGATCCGTACACATAATTTATTTAAACTGACATGTAGGTAGTACGGCAACACCATTGATTTGAAATGCATGGATGATACATAACTAGGTATTTTTTATACCTACGCTGCGCATTTCAGAGAGTGATTATCAGATCTCTAAAACTGAGAGGAGTGTGAGAAAATATTTCCTCAGACCACAGACTTCGCGCTAGGAGATTGGGAAATCAAGCCCATAAAATCTTTTACATTCAAGGAGGATAACTTTCCCGTTCGATCAACATTGATCGAAGTCTTTCCGTTTGAAATATGTAGTTTACTACGGGGCAGGGAGATGAGTCGGTTTTTAGTATTGAACAAAGTTAACAGTTGATAGAATTTGGTTGACAGCTTTATTGTTATTTACAAAGGTTGAGAGATTTTTTGAAAGAGTTACCGCAGCACTAGCACGGATTACACAAACGGAAACTGAATGAATATAAGTGGGTTTTAGTCAGTAAAAACCTACTATAATAGATGTTCGGGGAGGTTATTCGTCGTGAATCGTTCAATCACTTTCTGAATTAAATCCAAAAGAAACAAGTTATTTTTAGGATTGGTGGATTAATCCCCAGAGAGGCTATATATGTAGAAAAAAAAGAAAATAGAAACCTGCTCTATATCCATATAATGAATTGTCTGGGGCCAGTTTTCTTTTCCCACGAATCAACAAAAGGAAATAATCATTTCTCAATACTTCCACACGATCGGCAACGTGAGTTCTTTCCGTTCTTTCAAAATAGACTCATACCAATCAATGTCCCACAATGTAGTCAAAGGTTAAAAAATCATTAGCCATGTTTACAAGACCGGTCAGACTCGGTTCGCATTGTATCTGCTGTTCTATGTTTATATGAGGCTGAGAACCATAGTTAGCTAGCGACCGGAAAACCATTATTAAGCGACGGATCTTGGCGAGCCTGAACATAGGCTCTCTCTCCGTCTCACGTCGTTCATGGCAAAAGAGAGTCGTCGTTGATGAGAGAGAGAGCGATTTAAAAAAAAAAAAAAAATTATTGGTAGTCTTGCGTTTGACCACCATCTCACCTGATGGTAAGCGATGATATGGTCGACAATGGAACACGCTTGCCTAGAAGTAACCTATTCACTCTTGACTTACAGACCCCTAACTTGTAGCCATCAGGAAACACAGACTCCAGCAGGGAATTCCACTCCTTGGCTGTACGCACAATAACTGTGTTCCCAAAACGCTTTGTGCGTTTGGATAGAATGTCTACATGTACCGGTGGCGCAACGCCATACGTTTTGTGGTCCGATGATGGAACGGACTTGGCGGAATTAGATTGTGCAATTCCAGTGCACAGAGATGCGCAGAGCCCATGTTCAGGCTCGCCAAGATCCGTCGGGCTTATTTATGTACTTAACCTTCACGGACGGTTACAGCTGCTCTGTTTAACATTCAATTTAAGATTATTGTTTGAACAGATGAAAACATTCGTGAATTGATATTTTAGTCCGTTTTTTCACGCGTTTAGAGGATGTGATATTTCGATACATTTATACCTAAATGAAAACTATCGACTTGCAAAGCTACTAACTAATCCGAACAAACATTCAGGACCAAGAAAAAGCTTCTCTTCCTGATTAGGAAGGTACCTGTATAACTTAATTTTAGAGGTAACCGGAACAGGGTGTACTCAAAGTCCCGTAAACTTCCGCTAAAAAGGAAGGATCCTCCGGCCATGTAGATGTTAGATTTACTTGAAAACCCACTTTTAGACACGGGATTTAGTGTTTTTCGCACTAGTGCAGAAAAGTACACGAGCTTGCCCTCGTCACAATTTATTGTATTTATCGTATCTGGTTGGTCGCTAAGCGACCCCCACGAATCGCACATCAACACCCGTTTATTTATTTCTTCGCAGGTGCATTGAAAACGACGTCGTTTGATACCTGTGGGTCTCTGCATCAGCACTCGGTTGCCAATGACAAATTTCTCCACTTGTCTCAAAATGTACCATTGTAGCCAGGCTTATCCAGCTTGATACTCACGTTTAGAGGATCAGCGAAGGTGCTGAACTTGTACTTGGTTTTCCGCTTGTCCGGCCCGTTGTTGAGGAAGAGCGTGAACTGCGCGTCCTTGATGGTGGCGCCCACCGGGAAGTACAGGCCGGCGATCAGGTGGCCTTTCTGGTCGCGGGACAGGAGGCTCCTGGAGGAAGAATATGGTCATGAATACAAAATGACAGAATTTTGGTTATGGGTGACAGTCAAATGATAGAAAGCTCCTAAAGAATGCACTTAAAGATCTGTAAAGAATATTGAGTGCCGATTCATACCATAATGGCAGCGACGCGACGAGCACTTGCTAGCTCGGGGCGGCGCGGGCGCGGTAAGACCAAAAGTATGATTTTTTTTTATTTACAATTTTAAAGACCACTATCGCTTCGAAAGGTTCAAAAAGCCCGTCCGCTTGCTGTGCGAGCAATTAATTCATTTTTTTGTCTATCTCACTGATGGAAAGCGATAATGTGGTCGACGATGGAGCGCGCTTACCTAGAAGTGACCTATTCACTTTTTGACATAAAGATTCCCGGGTCGTAGCTATCAGGAAACACAGACTCCGGCAAGGAATTCCACTCTTTAGCTGAACGCACAATGACTGTTCCCAAAACGTTTTGTGCCTATGGGTGGGATTGTGGGAAGTCTACCGTGTACCAGTGGCGCATCGCCGTACGCCGTACGTAAGTTGTATGTTTATTAAAATATGATTTGTAACAAATAATAATTTACGGAATCATAATAATTAAAATCATCAATAGAACCTTCTTAATTCGTATAACCTTATTGAACAGTCATTCCATGAAAGTAATTCAATAGATGAGGGTTAGCAAAAAATGGTTAAGTAGTAAGAAAATTAGAATTTTGTGCGTTTTACTCTTCATTTGCATTTTGCCCGGTGTTTCCAACCTGTCTATGCTGTGTTAAATAGTAAGGCCCGGCTAGAAGAAGTCCGCTATTGGAGTATGGCCAATACCGCGTAGTCTTCATCAGTCACCAGAAGATTGAAACGGCAGACAAGTCAATGATCTTTCAACTATGATGATTAATGCGATTGCTTTACATGCAATTTAGCTTCACTTTTTTTTTGATTGACCGACATTTTGACAATTCAAAAGTGCCTATAAATGGTCTATTTGAAACCAGTTTTTGTCCACAGCATCGCCCGCGAACCTACATAAAATATAGCGTATACTCAGGAATAAAACAGCTTTCTATCGGTGAAAAAAATGTTATCAATCGGACCAGTACTTTCAGAGATTACCATATACAAACACCAATAGAAAACTGCTTTATTCCTGAGTGCTATATTTTATGTGCGCGGGCGAAGCCGCGGGCAAAAGCTAGTTTTTTATATTTAAAGATTAGAGAAACGAATAGCAAAAAGATGGTTACCTAAAGTTGTAGACGAGGTTCCTCCTCTCCGTGACGTTGACGCCGTCCAGGTAGGGCCGGGCGGCGTACACTAGCGAGGTCTGGCACTTGACGGCGTCCCCGCGGGTCTCGCGCTCGTGCCACTCCACGTACCCGGGGTTCAGCGGGTTGAACGAGTAGCTGTACTCCTTGCGGCAGTGCGGCTCGTCGGACTGCACGAACCAACCTGAGCAGCAAGAGAGGGGTTGAAGATGGTATAAGATCGATACGATAAAACTAGTACTGGAGAGGGAGAGGGAGGCCAAAGAAAAGATGGATGGATTGCGTGATATATGTATCTATAATATAAAAATTAATCGCTGAATGTGTTGCTAAGCGCAAATCTTTAGTACCTACAGCTGAAACGAGTTTCGCTAATTCTTTTTAAGTTGTGTTTGTTATCGTGAGGAGAAGGTTCGTACGGAAAAAAAAATGAAAATAAGGGTAGCGTAGGGTAGAGTAGGGCAGAATATAGTAGGGTGGAGTAGGGTAGAGCGGGAGCGAAGCCACGGGCAAAAGCTAGTGATTTAGAGATATATGAAAGAAAAGGAAGTGATGAAATTACGGGTGACAGGACAGAATGCAAGAAAAAAAGGTGTTGCGCTGACCCCCAATAACACGGGACAAGGGCAGGAAAATGATGATGATGAAAACTGGTTTTATTAAGTACCTACATGATTTCTTGTACCTAGAACATTTTGATACAAGTAGAGAAAGTTTGTGATTGTGACTGAGGCTGAATTCTGGAGCTGCTACGTGTATCAAACGGCCGTTTTTCAATACACTTACGAAGATGTAATAAACGGGGTGGACGCGCATCTCGTGGGGGTTGTTTATAGCGCCCAAGCCGATACGATCAATGGAATAAATTGTGGCGGGGGGAGCACACTTTTCTCCACTAGTGCGGAAAACAGTAAATTGCGTGCCTAAAAGCGGTAGGGATAAGAACGGGTTTTCAAGTAAGTGTATTGGAAAATATAAACTGTGGATTTCAGCAAGGGAGGTATGCTTACCGGTGTGTGGATAGTTCCGGTCCTGCATGACGGTGACGATGCGGGGCACGTGGTAGCCGGGGTCGGCCAGCATGACGCCGGCGCGCCCGTCCACGCGGATCTGGATGCCCACCATGACGTGCTCCTTCTCCGCGGCCAGCACAGCGCCCGGCCCCTCGCCGCACGTCACGTACTCGCGCACGTTCACCACGGCCTCCTCGCACGACAGCAGCGCCGTGGCGCGCGTCACGCCGCTGAACTCCCGCTCCAGGCTGCGCCAGCGCCGCACCAGCTCCAGCCCCAGCCCCACGCACGTGTGCTTGCGCGCGCGGATGGGCGGCGCGTACCGCGAGTACACCTGGCCCAGCGGGTCGCCGGCGCGCTCCCACGCCTCGAACAGCGAGATGAAGTTGCTGACGGAGTCGTAGTTGTCGGTGAGCAGCAGACGGCGCAGGACGGCCTCGGCGCGGGTGGCCAGCTCCTCATGACGCGCCAACGACAGTTCGAGCGGGCGCCGCGCCGGGCCCCAGTGTGCGCGCGGCAGCGGCGGAGTGGTCAGGTCCCGGCCCGGCCGGGTCACGTCTTCCGTCCGGCGCCCCGGCCCGTCCGCCGGCCCGCCGGCGCCGGGCGAGGGCTCCGCCCCCGAGCTGAGTCAACTCGGCCACTCGGCGCCCCAGCGGCCCACGCCGGGCGCGGCCGGCTCGGCCTCCGCCCCCGTCTCGTACAGGCCGTCATCCCGGCCTCGATCCGTAGCAACCTCGACGCTCTTCACGAGCGCCTCACGCTGCTTCTCTAACAACACTGATGTTGGTTTTTCACGCTCTGGAAAAGCATAGACAAACAAGATATTAGCTATGTGAAATATGAACCTAACAGAGACCCTACCAGGAGCTTTTAACCCGATCCACTTGAGGGCCTAAACTGAACTGTTAAAGGGATTGTTACCTTAAACAGGTTGTGGGTAAGTGAACTTTAAGGACGTCGAAACTGAATCTTCACCAAGATTTTTTTCAGCAAATGAAAAAATAAAATCGTCCTCTCCATACAAAATTATAAACTTGATTGGACAGTTTGTATGGAGAGGCCGGTATTTCCTGAAAAAAAAAAAACTTATGGAAGTTTATTCAGTTTTGTCTATTCTACAGTTACGTCTACTGAGCAAGATATTAAATTTTACGAAAAACCTGATCCTTAAACCCTGTATAGGGTATTAGCTCCAACCCTCTTACTCGCTCGCATGCCTGAGATTTTAACGTCATGGTGGCCTTAATATTTCTAAACTATGTTAAGACAAAGTGCGTGTACACGTTTTGATATTGAAAACGCTGGCATTGATTGAAATAAACAATATTTGGCGTCTGTTTCATGATCACGGTTTACGATCGCGGATCGACGATGCTTCAAACTTCAAAGATGATTCTCAAAAATATATTTTCATGATACATCGACGTTTTTAACTTTATACGTAATCCATTTGTTGCACATTCTACACAAATACATATTATAAAGAGGGAAAATTTGTATTTTTGTGTGTATGTTTGTAATGAATAAACTCAAAAACTACTGCGCCGATTTCAAAAAATCTTTCACCATTAGAAAGCTACATTCACCCTGAGTAACATAGGCTATATTTATTGCCCGTGCGAAGCCGGGACGGGCCGCTAGTTTTCGATAAAGGAGTAAAAAATAGTCTCATCTTTCAGACTTATCATAAGAGGAAGCGTCTCATAAATCTTTATCTTGTCATGTCAGAAGATCATGATGTCGTCAGACACTTGATACGATATTGTTATCTTTTCGATAGTCGCGAATAGCTTCTCAGAAACGTACTCGTTAAGCTATTTTCAGGAATCACAATGTAGGTTTCAGTTTCTTCAGATCGATGGCCTAGATAGATCGAAGAATCTTACGTAGGCGTTAGATTTATGAACCAGGTAGACAATTCATAAATGAATTCACGTGAAAGCAGTGATGATGATGATGATGAAAGCAGCTTCTGCAGATAGGTACTGCAATAGCTAATGAGATGAAGAAGACGACTTAAGAGTCGGTAGGTAAGTACCTTATTAAATTTTCATCTGCATTGTAAGTAGTAAGTAGTAGTAAAAGGAAAGTGACACCAAGCAGTCGAAGCATGAATAAAGGTAATAAAGAACCACACTGCTCACATGTGTACCACGTACGCCGATCTGGGCGCGTCGGTCTCCATACATTTTATATGGCAACTAGACTTGTAGAGCTACACTAGATCCACGCCACGCGACGTCGTTCTACGTGCAAATCAGGCGTATTACACGAGTGCGTCGGTCTAATGTAGTTCAAGCTTACTTAAATGAATTTTCTCATACGAGTGCCTAAAGCGGATTACCTAGTTCATTTATATGGAAATGATTAAATTCTAAACTCAAACTTACTATATTCGGTAATTTGTACCTATATGATGTGAACCAATGTTAACGCACGCCTTGCAACTAGGTAAATTGCCTACACGTGTTAAATTATGTCACGTAGATAATTTGAATTACTTTAATCCTACGAGATTAATAGAAAGTGGAAATAAGGACTGGAAGTTTGGAAAATATAATTGTACTTATTTACTAATATGGTATAAGTACCATTATAATTTCAGAACCTACAGAAAATTACATGAACGCGAATCTATAAAACTTTATACATACATACCTACATATAAATAAAATTGAAATACCTGTTTGTAATATATTTTTTAATAAAGGCTTATGAAAGTATACTTCGATAATTACTCATCATCATCATCATCATCAGCCTTTTTAATGTTCCCACTGCTGGGACTCAGGCCTCGCTAGGAGAGGGAATGGGCCATAATCCACCACGCGGGCCCAGTGCGGGTTGGTGAATGTCACATGTCTTGAATTTTTGGTTCTAGGACATGGTTTCCTCACAATGTTTTCCTTTATCGTTTTGAGAGCAGTGGTGATGAAATAAATTACACAAAGTAATGCGCCTGGCTGGGTTTGAACCCGCGACCTACAACTCGTAAGTCGGATGGAGCCTTACCACTCGGCCACCACTGCTCTGATAATTACTTGCGTAACAAAAAAATATTCTGAGTTTGTTAGTCCCGGTTTATCTCCGAAACGGCTGGATCGATTCACTTATGGATAGGTAGCTGATTTGCTTGTTCTGCTTCGATTTCAAAACAACCCCAAGCGAACGCCGGTTTGCTCTCTCATTGTCTTTTTATTGTGTCTTTAATTACAATATTCGAAAGGTTAAATGGCTCCTTGATCTACATCTATGTTCTTTAAATTAACACAGCTAATGAACTGATTAGGTATCTCTGACTAATTACGCTTAGTTGTTTTTTAACGACACCAAGTTGGCACTACATGCACGTCTTGTTTGTGTCAGTACGTCTCTTGTGCCGAGACAGATGCATCTAAGATCGACACATTCGCTGGCACCTGCCCTGCCAGTCATTCCGTACACATCATTAAAGAAAACGAATTTACTTTCAATTATTATTTATACCTATTACCTATCTTTGCAAAGCAGGAGGCCAACCGCATCAGGCAACGGCGCTTACGCCCCAGCCGCCGCGCCGCCGGGATTCCGATCCCGATTTCTGGCCACCGTAGGCGCGGGCTTGCTGACAGCGAGCAATGGGTAGCTCGCTGTCCAAGCGGTAACCGTCCGGATCGAGCCCAAGTCGTCGACGGCGCGGACTGTTCCCGAGCGTCCCAAGGAGTTGACAGCAACCGCAGGGGCCCAACTAGGTCGAAGCCTACTGGGGCCAGGGTCAGTTTCCGAAAGGGAGGCTCGGTCCCGTTAAGGATGGCAAGAATTCCTTCTTGCCAGGGTGGGTTTTTTAGTCAGTAAGAGTCTGAGACTATCTCCCGCTTCAAGGGCGGGGGATATCATCTGGATGATTTTACCCGCGCGCCTCAAGGAGTTGTCAGCAAGAGCAGGGGCCCAGCCGGGTCGAAGCCTACTGGGGCCAGGGTTATCCGAAAGGGCGCTCGAGCCCCGGTATGAAGGCTTGAAGGAACGGGATGGGTTTTTTAGTCAGTAAGAGTCTGACACTATCTCCCGCTCCGCCCAAGAGCGGGGGTTGTCAAAAGATGATTTTTCCCATCGAAAAAAAAAAACCCACCGAAAAAGAAAACCTTTCTTTGTAGTACATACAAAAATGCTAGAATAGAATAGAATAGAATAAACTTTAGTGTACACCAAAACAACAAAATAACAAAAGTAGAACAAACAACAACAGTAACAGTAGCACGGTATCATTTAAATCTTACCCATTTAACAATGATACTAATCTCTGTAAATAACGGGAAAGTTGTGATTCACTTCAACATGAAGCCCTAACCCTTGGACCTAGAGCGCTAAAATTTTGCACAGACGTTCCTTTTATGCCCGTGTACATAAAACAAATAAATATATCACTATAAAATAAATATGTCACTCAGGAATCAAGCAGCTTTCTATCGGTGAAAAAATTTTAGCAATCGGACCAGTACTTCCAGAGATTACCTCCTACAAACAAAAAAAACAAACTTTACCTCTTTATTATATTATATATATATTAGTGTAGATTGTACCATATACATCTATAAATTTTATACATATATAAATTTTATGTACACGGGCGAAGCTGCAAGCAAAAGCTAGTGAATAATAAAGGATTTTCCATAGTCCCCTAAGGGAGTGAAGTGGACAGTTTGTATAGAGAAACCTATTTTCACGCGGGGGAAGCCAGTGGCGGAAGAATATTAATATTATAGAGCTGAAGGGTTTGTTTGTTAGTTTGAACGCTCATCAGTCTCAAGAACTACGTATAGATAGTCCATTTATCGAAGAAGGCTACGCTATAGGCTATTTATGGCTTATAGTCCCTTAAACCATCTGGCCGAAATTAAATGGACACAACTCTCGTACCCGTCTAGACGGCAGGACGCGTATCTGTACATTTAATTGCGGCTAGCTGCGCCCGGATAGTGCGCGGCTGACCTTTAAATCCATTTTCTTTGCTAAATATTGATTGATTTACATTTATGCTATGACGTTCACTTTGAAGAATATTTAACCACCAATTTCTATGTGTAAAATTGTTACTAAAGATCCAAGCCGTTTCGAAGGAGTAGAGAAAAGTTGCGAAATTGCTAAATATTTTTTTTTAGACAAAAGTATTAATTGCACGAAAAAATCAAATGTTGATAATGTTGTTCATGATTCTATAATAAACATATATTTTTTTCAAACCTAATTAACCTGGCCGTTACCGAGGAATAGGCTTCAGAAAGTCACTGTTTTATGGCACTTTTCGGGCGCTTGGGCCTTAATACGCTACGACAAATATAAGTACTTACAGCAGACACAGGTGACACCGTGGGAGACAGCTAATTAAGGAAAATAAATAAACTTTATCCATATAATTTTAATAATTATGTAATAAGATCAACTTTAAAAAAATATATAGGTAATTTTAGAAGTTTAGGTAGGTACTTATTCGCAGCGGCGAAGCTCAGAAGCTGTCACTATGTAAATATTGACAGCAAAGTGGTCGGCTAAGTTTAGAGGAAAATTATATTTTAGTAGCAGGCAGCAGAGGCTAAAGTTCAAACATCCACGAATTTGTGGAATGTAAACAATTACGTCTAATATTAGATCTCCCAAAAACCAGTAGCACAACTATGTAATATTGAAGCTCTTAAAACACTACATTGTGACGTCACACAATGCGCCCGCGCCGACCGCGGTGCAAGAACAAAGTAGTTTCTTCTAACCCGCTCGGTCATTTACTGGCCATCTCAACTAGCAAAATATACCGAAAAAACACAGCCGCACGTTTCAATGTTAGCTATTGGTGTTGAGACGTATCTTCAAAATGTCGAGTAAATGATCTGTGTGCGTTCTCTCAACGCAATTTGGGCGTACTGCTTTCTACTTTAAATGTTTGTTATCGTCTGAATAACCAAATAGTCGAAAGAATATCGAATAATCGCAACTAGATTGTTACTAGTACTATAGTAAACATTAGAATGCCATTATTCCACACATCGGCTTTTCCCAAGTCGGTATAGTTCGACGGGTCCCAAGAACAAAATCTTATGGATATTTTTTTTTCACACAACTGTCACACCTCGCGATGCTCGGGAGTTAATTATATAATTCCCTCACTAACGTTCGGGATTAAAATCAGCAACCTTCGTTTCGTTCGGAATTCAACATGCCGCCCTCGACTTAAAGATACTGCTTTGTCCCCTAGTCACATAATCTACTATTATAACGTATTCGCATTGTATACATATACTAAAAACTATATGGCTCTATTTCTTTTTTGGTTAATATCATTTTACTTTTTAAAAACCAATCGAACACTATCTTAATTAATATTTACACAGAAGTTCATAATAAATCGATAGTTTTTCATAAGTATACGATTTCCTGTCGAGTTATTCGGAAATGCTCGGAATTCCACAAATATTTAGCACGTCACGCGTCGGACACATTGTCCCACTTTGAGTTCGCAATGTTTGCCGTGATGCGTAACTTTGTTTCTCATTAATGAGTCATCCCTTTGGGAGTTTTCTGACGAAGCGGTTTAATGTTTTTGTTTCAATACCAGTCTTTGTCACATTTATTTATGAATGGATCCATTGTTCTACATTATCGTTACACGTCAACGTCAAAATGTCTTCACGAGAAAATTCAAAGTTGCTAGTTCAACCCATTCATTCCCCTTGGTTTAAAAGGTCAAACTCTGTGTATTATACAACACCATTAGCAGTGTTTCTATACGTATGTATCTAAATGTCAACTTAATTCGTCTAGAGTTCAAAAGGTGACGAACTCACGAACTCCAGACCTTTTTTTATTCCGATAATTTATAAAAAATGGCGCGTGCCAATCCTAATGTTTAGTCTGGCACAGATAGATAAGGCACTCTCGTTTGAAATATGGGTTGGCTGTGGTACATACATAGGCTATTTATCTATACATCTATACTGTCAGCCTATCTGTTTGTCCGGCTAATTACCGAAACGGATAGACCAATTTTGACGAGACTTTCACTGGCACACGAGTAACTTAGGCTTTTGTTTTAGAAAAAGAATTAGTGATTCGCACAAAAACAATCATGAAATTGTGAACAAATGGCAGTGTCAAGTGTGCTCTTACCAGCTAGTCACTCGTATCACATATACCAGCATAGTATTTTCAAGAAAGGCCATAATACTTCTTTCTTTCAGTTATGCAATTTCTATGCCAATAGCTATTACTAAGCCCAGAAATAGGCCATGGCAAAGCGCTTATCGTATACCAGATCAGCAGTAAATCCAATAAACAGACTTCATTATCTACTGTGTTATTTCCCGCCACTTCATTTTCGCCAGAATTGCCAATTATTATAATAAATGATCCCGATGCGCCGGTACAGAATATCTCTAGAGATATATTTCTCTTTTATTGGGTCAATTCGGCCAATGCCTGCGGCCCTTTGGCCAATGAAGCTCAATGTGCGGGTAATATGGCCTTTTTAACAAGAGACGTGCGAGGTAGAAGCGGTATAAAAGGAAAAATAGGACCAATGGGATCACAGTCATTTTTCGTGAAAATGAGCTACCAGAGCTGGATTAGAAAAATGAACCTAAGTCTGCTTTGTTTTAAATGTAATAATATGTATCTTTATATATTATAAAACAAAGTCTTTTTGCGCCTGTTTATCAGTTAACTCATCAAAAATCGTTGCGGAACCACGCAACGAATTTTGATACGGTTTTCACGAGTAGAAAACACAATAGATGAGTACATTTATATACATAATATAACTTACACCCGCGAAAAAAAGCGAGTGTGTGCGAGGATTGCGGGCGAAGATGAGTAACAGTAATGGAGTCGATTTCAGCAAGGGGTCCGCTATAGCTCCGTTCAGCTACACTCCTTCCCCGTATGCTTATCGAACAGCTTTGATGGAAACATTCACATATTTATTATTTTTATATTTAATTATAGGATACTTTGGATTAAGACTTCACACATTCTTCTTTTGCTTCCTACACACTATTGTCTACATTTTTTTTTGATTTCTCCTTTCGCAGGTCTGCTGGAAGAAATTTCTTTGGAAATAAGCAGTACCTTTGTACTAATGTTTCTTATGTATTATCTTTTTTTGTTATTTTTGTGTGTACGTAAAGAGTAAAATTAAAAATTAAAAAAAAAATATTTTCGCAGCGCGTGACACATCCTCGCACCGCCTAGCTCATTTCTTGCAAGAACTTTTTGAAGGTCTTATACATCGTTACCTATGTGGCCATGTTACCACGTAATGGAACGGCATCTTATGTCGACTTAACCCACCGGTGTGCCAGTACACTACTGGAATAAGACGCCGATCAATTTACTTAAGGAATTAACTGGCTTTTGTTTCTTTTCTATAGTTTTGTTATGTCTAGCGTGTCTTTAGAATGGACTGTATTAGAGATTTAAAACCCTTTTTGAGGTGGGAATCATCAATGACATCAATTAACTTCTCCCGCTTTGGGTGGAGTGAGAGGAAGTGCCAGATTTTTACAGACTGACCCCACGTGTCTTATTTCGGTAACCCTTTTGAACAATCCCGTAGGGAGGTCCTGATAGTGGATTTTTGTTTAGTTGAAAAGACTTTCGATGCTTAAGTTTTAGATCCCACAGATAGAGCTAATACATGTTAACTCAGACGTACGACGATGCGCTACCGGTACATGATGGATCCCACCCACACGCACAAAACGTTTTGAGAACACATTCATAATGCGTACAGCTAGGGAGTGAAATTTCCTGCAGGAATCTGTTTCCTAATAGCAACAACCAGAGAGTCTTTAAGTCAAGAGTGAATAGGTTACTTCTAGGTAAGCGTGCTCCATCGTCGACCACATCATCGCTAACCATCAAGTGAGATAATAGTCAAACTTGAGCCTATCAATAATAATAATAAAAAAAGTTTTAGCTACAGTTTTTACTGTGATTACTTTAGATGAAAAATGATACGTAAATTCGGTCTGACTAATGGTTTTCTTCGAGCTGCTGACGTTTCACTGTTGGATGCCATTTTACAAAGTCAGAATATTAATGGATATCAAAATTAATGGGTCATGGAGTGTTTGTGCCTCCGTAATTGCAAGTAACATTGAACATTACAAGGATCGATAGTACCTTCTACCCTTGGTGGGTATGACACAGTTCAGTGCTGTCAGGCAACCTAATTATTAAAATGGAAAGTTTAAATTGTATTGATATCAATACAATTTAAACTTTCCAATAAATTATACTTTCTGTAGTTATGTGATATCGTTTGGAAAAATCAAAAACTTATTATGAATGAAGACTGTTGCAGTATGTTAATTATTTTGAAACTATTAACTCGCTGTCAAGTGAAAATTTGAGAAATTGAATATCTCTGTGTAAAGATGTAGCTTTGGGTGCATTACAGGTTGGAGACTCTACAAAGGTCTATGCTTAAATCTACGTAAGGGCAGTATTGGTATCAATCGATTAATACGTTAATCGATTAAATAAATCGCGTTTAAGATTACTATTTTATCAAGATTAAAATAGTAATCGTAATCGCGATTAATTTTATTCGTTAATCTATAATTTGATTAACGATTGATATACTAATAAGTCATACAAACTTGAATGAAACATCATAAATATATTCTTAGTCATGATTTTTTATGTTGAGCAACATTTATAATAAAATATCCTGCGGTCCCATCCCATCAATTTGTACTGTAACGTCATTTAAGGAAAAATGCTCTTTATCAATAAGGCAGCCAATATTCCATTTAGAGCTTAATGGAACTTTGGTTCCTGTGGGTGCTATGAAATGGAGCTATTACTTCTCTTAAATTAGGTTCGTTTGTATAATTGTATCTTTAAGTTTGTTTTTTAATACTGACGAGATCTAGCTATCTAATAAATTAATCGCAATCTGGATTAACGATTGACGATTGGATTAAATTAATCCTTAATCAAGATTAAAAATTGACATTATTAATCTTAAATCGTTAATGATAAAAATCGTTAATTTTAATCGTTAATTGAATTAACTTTTTGCCAACATAGCGTAAGGGCGCTATCAAACGGACTGCAGGATTGTTCGAAAGAGTTACCGCGGTCCTGAAACGTAATAGCAACTGAAGGAACACAGGTGGATTTTATATATCTATGGTTTTAGTCATGAAATAAAAGTCGGACACTCCCGCTACCTCCACCCGGAGTGGGAGGAGTTATTTGATGATTTCCCCCCTTAAAAAAGGTGCTACCAAATCAATATATCGATTGTTGATCGATGGTGGAATAGATCAATCCACGTAGATCAATAAATCCTATTAAATCAAAGTTATCTATCACATCAATCGACCGACATCGATAATTGTTATCAACCGAAAATCGATCCATTGATGGTGGCACCTTCCTGGCTGGCATATATCATGCATGCACTAAAATCAACAATAAAATAAAATCAAAGCCTTATCAATTTTGAATTTTCAAAAACTCGATCACTCAGAAAAATGGAGCTAATTGCACGTTCCAAGGCGTACCTTACTGTCCCTGCACACGGGCTTCAAAAAAACGCCGCCACAAAAAAACGCTAGTAGCGGCCACAAAAAAAAAGCTACAAGCCGCAAAAAACAGCTGAAGCGCGCGACACCTCTTGTGTCCGGTAGAACTTGAAGCCACGCTTCAAGCGTTTTTTTTGTGGCCGCCTCAAAATGAAGTTTGAAGCGGCGTTTTTTTGAAGCCCGTGTGCGGGACAGTTAGATCTATTGGAGAACAGACAACAACGTGCAAAATACTCTAAGGAAACATTATACGTATTACAAAAATATTGCTTAGTTAAAAATGTTTATACCGTGATTCGTGAGTGTTTAATTTAGCTTGTAGTAATGATTCAAATAGTAAAAATGTTATGTACTCATGAGTGTTTCAGTGTAAACACGACTATGAGCAGTTAAATTGTTTACATTTTACCGCGAACTTGCCGGCACTAAATGGCGCAGATTCTTTGTAGCGTGATTCACGAGTTTAGTAGATAGAATAAATTACAAATAATTGAATGTGGGGAACTACACTAGTTGTTATTGAAACTGAAATGATTGTGAATAAGAAATTTAAATATATTTTGGCTTCTGTCTGAGTTTCTGAATGGAATTAAATAATCGCAAAACTAGCTTCTGCCAGCGGCTTCGTCCGCTTGAAATTAGGTTTCTTCATACAAAGTTTGCGGACCGATGACCAGGGCCCCAAGTCTGCTATTTTTATAAATTCGTCATTCCAACACGATCCCATTGTCATTTTGCTAAAAGTTTGTAATGTGCTAATTCATAATGATCGATCATTGATCGGTCACTGGTCTTGTAATAGAATTGTGGTAGAATGATAATTTCGAGCATATTAAAACCAATAACTGCACAATAACGTTCTAATGGTAAAACACTGATCAAATAAACTGTCAAAGTTTTAGCAGATTACGGCAAACGTCAAATATTCATTTGTCAATATGTACGAGATTACCATTCTATGTCACTTCTTTCAATGGAGTGTCAGTGGTTGACCATTGGAAAGTCATAATGACGCCATTATATTAGTAGGTCAAAATCGACAATTATGACATCAATGATAGACCATTCTGACACTATTGTAATAGCAGACTTGAGGCCCTGGTGATGGTTGCGGGAATCCGATGTACGCAGGACGCAAAGGATCGTTCATTGTGGGGACACTTGGGGAGGTCTATGTTCAAAAGTGGACGTCTATCGGCTGAAATGATGATGATGATGATACAAAGTTTGGACCCCCGTTTCATTCACTCAGAGGGTGAATTTTGGAAATTCCTCTTTTAGCTCGCCTACATTATAAAATGAAGCTTTGTGCAAAATTTTAAGTTCCTATTCCCAGCAGTTGTTTTGGCTGTGCACTGATTGTCAGTCAGTCAGTCAGTACCTACTCCTTTAATATAAATGTGAAAAATAGTCAAACGTGTGTTGCATAGCACCAAAACAATTGAATGAATTTGAATACTTACATCACAATAAACAGGTGAAAGTGCGTGTGTTTGTTACTTCACGCTCAAATGGCTGAACAGATTTGGATGAAATTTACCACACAAACAGATCATTTCCTGGAACAGCATATAGGATACCGGTTTCTTCCCGGTGTATGTTCCCTTGGGAGGACTTTCTACTTTTATGCGACACTGCTAACAGATGTTTTTTTTTTGGTTTAATCACTTTATTGTAGGTTATCAAAAATAACTTTATTGCAATTGTTATTTTACTTGGTAAGAGAGTGCATCATTAAATCAAGTTTTTACGATCAATTATATTCAGTCCAGGTGTTGTGCGCACTATCTTTGACGTCAGCTTCAGAATTAGTTTGAACTTGAATAGTTTAAGATAAATTTTATCCATCGGCAGCAATTCCGATATCGACTATATCTCTGTGTATTTTAAGTTGATTTTTACCTAACTGATCAATAGAAGGGTGATGTTTTTAGGTTGGTATTGATTTGTATCGAAAAGGCTTTATAAAAAGTATGATTTTAATGATAATGGAACTACGTCTTGTGTGTTATATCTTACTTAATCTCATTAAAAACATAGTCCATGTCTAATATAATAAACGGCGAAAGTTTGTATATGTCTGTGTGTTTATTTGTAACTCATTCACGATCGAATGGTTGTACCGATATAAATTAAATTTGGCACAGGGGTAGACCACCTTGCATAAGACATAGGAATTGTGGGTGAAGCCCCCGGCTGAAGTGTTTCATATAATAGTTAGATATTGGCAATTCGTTAAATTTTATCTTTTATTATTATTCATATCTAATCTTAATCCTTCCATAAAATATATAGTCAATTAATTCGCGTGCTATTTGCCAATGCTAATACATTAACTTTATCTTTTCCTAAATTGTTCATTGTATTGTTTTATTGCTTTTAAGATATAACATGGTACATTTCACGTGTATAAATGTGTGAATTCATGAAGAAAATGGGGGCACGGTAGAGCTGCTTCCAAGATGAAGATATTTTCTTTGTTTTGAAACATTAAGTACTTTAGTGTGGGACGCTACTTGCATCGATACTTTTGTCCATAGATACTCTTCGTCTTCCTAGTTCGTCGTGCTGTGTTGATGCTCCCGCTTCGGCTATGGAGGACCTCATGCGGTGGAAATATAATAGCCTAGTTGGCAGTTATATTTTCGAGGTGCGGATCATGGAGTCCGAGAGCACACTATCGATCTATCGAAACGCCTTGATGACACTTTGCATGACCCTAGGACTGGTTTCAATATTGACTAGAAGAAAGTATTGTCGTACAACGTGGTAATATTCGTACGGTTAAGTCAGAAGTAGCGGTCTCTTGATAAAAGCAAGATTTTGGTAGTAAGAATGTATTTATGTTAGATATCATCAGAGCTTTTCATTTTTCAAAAAGTTAATTGGTACAAAGTAGAACGGTCTACTCTATCCCTTCATAAGTTCATAACTATTAATGTTGTAATATGGAAATATTGTTTAATCAATAATTTTTTTTAAATAGTAACCATGGACTTTTTATTCGGTCCTTGTCATTAGGAAACGATTAGTTGGAATCGTGCGCAATACAGATTCTACTGACGTTTTATAAGTACCCTTGTGGGATTAGGCGAAATAAAATATTATTGAGTTTTGAGTTTGAAAGGTTCCATTTTTTGAGGCGGCCTTTTTTGAAGAAATTGATAGCAATATGTCTATGCCTCGGTGTTGCTCCACGTTAAGATAATATAGAGCATGCAATAACTTGTGAAAGGACGCAATGCTTATTTAGTGACAAAAAGGAAAGCATGGACCTTGAGAAAAAAAATATCCAAGAAGTTTGATAAATTAGATTTATCACACTTCTTGGATATATTTTTTTGTTATATTTTCAAATTGTATCCAATTTGTTGTGAATTAAGTTAATTTGAAGTAATCGAATTAACGATTTCTACTTGGAAGTATGGACACACACATACATTGTGCGTAGGTACAGCTAAGTTGTGGGATTTCCTATCAGAGTTTGTGTTTCCTGATAGCTACAACCGGGTTTCTTTCAAGGCAAGAGTGAATAGGTTACTTCTAGTCAAGCGTGCTCCATCGTCCATATCGGCAATTACCATCTAGGTGAGATAGTGGTCAACCGAGTGCCTAGAACCTAAGAAAAAAAGGAATGCCCATTTAAATGATCCAACCAAAACTAGAAATACAATAATGTTTCTGGTTTATCAAGCTATGTAACAATTTATCTCCTAATTAACTAACTACAATCAAATCGTTCGTTTATACATATTTAAGTGTAGAATCTAAGTAACCTCGTTTACAAAGGCAGTTAGGAAGTGATAGCAGGTCGCTCGAGGTCGCAGCTCTATGGTTGTCAAGCGTACGCGACGTCTCGTAGCGTAGTTAGACTGGTTGGTTGCGTACCAGCCAAACTAGACAGTGTTCCCTGCCTGGCTTTTTAATTTTTTTAGTAATCTTAGAGACTATTTATATTTTTATTTTGTACTTACTAACTTTCTCCCGCGGCTTCACCCGCGTACATAAAATATATAGCTTATGTCACTCAGGAATAAAGCAGCTTTCTATCAGTGAAAAAATTTAAGCAATCGGACCAGTACTTTCAGAGATTACCTCCTAGAAACAAAAACAAAAAAAAAAACAAACCTCCTTATAATATTAGTGTAGAAGTGTAGATTGAAGAAGACACTTTGTCATTTTATTAAGATGCCATTTTCAAAATCAAGTCTCAAAATTATTAAAAAGTTACGGTATCTGTGGCCTTTTGATTCAATTCAGCTTTACTCATGTCCGGCTAAACTAACTAGTGTAAAGCAAAAGTCAAAAAAAAAAAATGCCTAATAATTAATTGAGGCAAAACCTCGATACGAAGAAGTTTGGTTTAAGTTAAGGTGTCTGGCCTATTTTTTAGTTTTAAGTCTTGGCAACCCTACGCGCGGCTGCAGTGCGCTGGTTTCGGTCGCACGTGATTGCAGTACGGCCTTCCTAAATCACGTGACGGTAGCGTAGTTACAGCACTATGGATACGACCTGTTTACGTTGTGCAAGACTATGAATAGGGGCTTACTCCTACTGCACTATGAATTTGACTCGCTCGTGGTTTGAGGAGCTACTAGACTATGAATAGGAATTATTTATGAATGATGCAGACCAGAGATATGTAGATTGACGTTTGGAAAATGTATATGTTGTCTAGAAAGATAAGTTTGAGGGTTATACATTGAAAAACAGTTTTTTGTAGAGAAAAATGGCGTTTGGAAAATGTATAAATAATATGTTGTCTAGAAAGATAAGTTTGAAGTTATGATGCACTCAAAAACAGTTTTTTTGTGCATTGTGTTTAAAATTTATGGACTGTTCACCACATTTTGATGAGGGTTTGCTTCGTTTTGGCATATCATATAGGTTTAACAGTGAGGGCAATCCTAAATTAATTTACTGAGAGCCTACAATTGATTTTTCAAAAACATTTTAAGGAGCATTCAGACACTGTAAAATGTACTTGTGTAACTTAGGAATTAAGGGACTATCCCTTGAACCATCTGGCCGAAATTATGTTTAACGCAACTCTCGCACTCGCCTAGGCGGCAGTACGCAAATCTGTGCATTTATTTACGGCCAGCAGCGCCCGGAAAGCGCTTTAAATCCATTTTCTCTGCGAGATATTGATTGATTTACATATGCAATATTCACATTGAAGAATATTTAACCACCAATTTTTATGTGTAAAAATGTTTCTAAAGGTCCAAGCCGTTTTGAAGGAGTAGGGAAAAGTTGCGAAAAGTTGCGAAATTGCTAAATATTTTTTTTTGACAAAAGTATTAATTGCACGAAAAAATCAAATGTTATCAACATTATTGTTCATGAATCTATAATAAACATATATTTTTTCCAAACCAATTGACCTAGCCGTTACGGAGGAGTAGGCCTCAGAAAATCACTGTTTTATGGCACTTTTCGGGCGCTTGGCCCTTAAGGGGGAACTACATTACACCGACGCACATTTAGGCCACGCCTGATTTGTACACAGAGTCACGTCGTCGTGTCCCGAGGCGTAAATCAAATGTAACTCCACAAGTCAAGTTGCCATGTAAAATGTATGGAGACCGAAGCGCTCCGATCGGCGTATGAGGCCCACGTGTGCCCAATCTAGTTTTACCTTTAGGATGCCCTTATGTTTTTTAATGTCTTTATATTACAATGATTGGTTTGGCCTTTCAATAGAAATGCCAACAAGGAAGAGAATGGCGCTGTGCTTTGTATGCACGTTGTGTCTAATGGCCGCTTGCTTTTTAAGGCCATGTGGTAGTTAGACGTAAGAAATGTAAAATGTAGTAGGTAGTAATCTATAGAGTACTTAATCCATAGTGTAGAGCAGTAGTACGCGTATTCAACAAGCATTGTCGGTCTTTTGGACTCATTACCAGTCGACAGCGATGCGGAGGAATTTTTCGACGCGATATTTTAGATTGGCGGTTCTTCGACGGCGACGGTTCTATAAGTAGGTATTTTTTTATCATATAAATAGTATTTAGCATTTGTCGGGCGGCAGGAATGTTTAAAGGAGCATACAAAGGGCAACTAAAGGAATATAGGTGGATTTTAGTTAGTAAAAGTGTAACACTCCTTCTCGTTCTACCCAGAGTAGAAGAAGTAATTAGATGATTTATCATTTTATTTATTCATCATCGCTTACCATCAGGTGAGATGGTGGTCAAACGCGAGCCTATCAATAGCATAAAAAAAATCGTCCCAAAAAAAAAAAAAAATGACAACAAACATTGTAAACTAATAACTATTTCTTTAGTAGATATATTTAGGATACAATACGAGCATGATATAATATAATAAATATTACGTTAGAGGAAAATATGTCAGTAGATTGATACCAATCAATGTTCTAATTATGGTCTTACGGACTGAATTTATATCAGACATTCCATTATTGTAATGACAACATTAATGGCGCATCTATTCGGTTTCAATAACACCGAATGAGTATTTAATGGGAAAATGTTGAGGAAAACCTGATATTACTTGATTTATTTGTAGACTAATTACTACCAGCGGCTTCGCCTATGTGATAGTAGAAAATTATCCCAGGTGAACATTCTCTCGGGGTAAAAATTATCTTATTTGTTATTCCAGGATATGGTCTTTCTGTGTACCAAATTTCATTCAAATCCGTTCCGCCGTTCGAACGTGACGAGGTAACAAATAATATTATTGTGATGTGTTAGAAAGAAAGAAAAAAAAATTGTATGACCGATCAATCAAAATTCTGTGACCAATCAATCAAAACTTTATGATCAATCAATCAGCATTTCCCCAACTATATTGGAACTGGCTTCCAGTCTAACCGGTGACTGCTGAATACTAGTATTTTACATGGAGCGAATGCCTATCTGACCTCCACAAACCAGTAATTGGTAATCCTTAACAAGACTGGCCAGATTTCCTAGTTTCTTTACTATATTTACATATAGTCAAGAAGAGTCGACTGTCAAAAGTCTATAAATGACACCCAAAACCAAGGAAAAAAAACCTTTGATAACCGTAAGAAATCATCACCGGGTGCTCTGGGTGGAGCAAGAGAGAATGTCAGACTTTTACTGACTAAAACCCACACGAGCTCCTATACTTTGTGTTCCAGCATCACGGTACTTAACTCTTTCGAACAATCCCGCATTTCTGGCATATTACATAACACCCTGCTTATCCTCTGGGGAATAAAAGCGCCATGTTCGATATAGGAGAGTGGGTTATCAATTCCCTAGACTGCCGAGGGGGTGGCTAATGGTATTAACAAGCGAATGCGTAGGCCACAGGCGTCTGACCTTTCAGACGACCATGCGTTGAGGCTACGTCATCAAGCGTTTTCAGCGTGGCGTGGGTGGTAATCGTGGATAGTGACTGACTGCTCCATTTTCGCTGATATAAAACCTTTTTACTATCTAGTATCGCTCAGTGTTAAAGATGTGTTAACGAAATGGTGGTTTATGAAGGTTCTTTCGTTCGTCTAGGAATGGAGTTTCTGGCTGGTTATTCCCCCATTCTTGTGGATGATGAGCATTGGATGTGAGCAGCGTTGTACCTGTCGATGTGGCTACGATTGTGGGAGCATATATCGATGCATGAAAGGCAAAAAATACTAAGCAACATTGAGTAAACTTTACAGGAGAGTGATTTAAAGACAATATTTTAAGAAAAAAAAATGTATACATTGTTAGCTTGTTTGTGCGGTGCAAACTGTAACTCTCGTATAAAGATGTTAAAAAATAAAATAATATATTACGTATATTGTAAATTTGATATGCTTTGAGCAGTATGACCAATTGCATTTAATAATTTGGATGTTAGTTTTTCATGTGGATTCGTAGTCTGCATAATGCGTATAATGTATTAATGTAGTGTGTATGTTAATGTACATTAACAAATAAAGTCAAGGTCCTGACTCACTCGCTGACTCATCAACGTCCAGGCCAAATCTTTGGAACTAGATCGCTGAAATTCGGTACAAAGGTGCCTTTTATGATGTATAACAAAGAACAAGAGAGGATTTTCCAAAATTCACCTCTTAAGGTACGGGGCTCCAAAGTTTGAATGGAGAAACTTACTTTCACGCGGGCGAAGCCTTAATAAATTAATATGGTTTAATCTATCTACACTAATAAATTCAGGGTTATCTAATTTGCCACGTTGCGTCGATGAAAATTTAACAATTGTAATTGATGGTCACGTGCTATACAATAATAAAGTGCAAGAGTTATTTGATATATAGATAAAAAAAAATAGCTCTAAAGTATTACTAGCAAAGCCTATGGTCACAAAAATGTTTTTAGGAAACCTATTATAAAAATTTAAAAAAGGCTTTGATCTGAATTCAATTGCCAACTTAAAGATCTGCTATTTGATTCCTAATAGCATAAAAAAATAATAGCAAAATGACGAGCTAGACAAATTGTATAGGACCTGGCTTGTAAATAAAACAATATTTCATCTTTTGGGTACCTCTGGTGATCCCGGATGCCTGATGATCAATAATATTATACTAAAATATCAATGCTGATGATGGTATACGTATTTATCTGCAGATACGTGAGACCTAGATAAATATAATAAGTCCTAGCGTAGAATTACTTAAAACGCTATGTACATGTTTCAAATCAAAGTTCATAAATACTTAAGAAGTCAATCAGTAAATGCTATACATTCAACTAAAAATAAAAAAAAAGTTGAAAAAGATATAGTGCCATAGCAAAGGAATTGTTGACTATAATAAAGAGGTAAAGTTTGTTTTCTTTGTTTTTATGTTTTTTTGGTAGGAAGTAATCTATGGAAGTACTGGTCCGATAGCGAACATTTTCATCATCACCGATATAAAGCTGCTTTATTCCTGAGTGATATAGGCTACATTTTATGTACGCGGGCGAAGTTGTGGGAAAAAGCTAGTATTTAATAGACATAAAAATCTCGTGTAACAGTGTTTGTTATCAAACTTCACGGAAACGGCTTGACCAATTTTCATGAATATTTTTTGTGTATATTCGTAAATCTTAGAATAGGTCGTAGGCTATTTTTTAGCCTTCTACCTCCATCTCCAATATTTTTTTTCGATTATAGCAAGCAAGCAGCTAGTAATATTATAAAGAAGAAATATTAGTATTTTAGATGTTCTTATTATTCTTTTATTTGTAATGACTAAACTCAAAAATAACTTTACTGATTGGAAAAATTTTGAGAGGCTTTATATTTTCTACATATATAGGTCTTCAAGGAATAGGCTTACCATATCTCTGCTTATAATCTCTGCTTACCATCAGGTAGGATCGCAGCCAAGCACTATTTATAACAGATTTAAAAAAATAGCCTCACATAACAGGTAGATATAATTAACTAAAAAATAAACTACTATTGTTGCTAAAGACATCCATTTTTTTTCGAAAATTTCTTTACAGGCAAGGGCAGTCACGTTTATGCTTTGATAATATAAATTGCTAAAGGATTTCGACAACAGAAGCGGTTCCTGTATTGAGAAATTTGAGTTATGAACGTGTCGAACGGCACCTAGAGTACATAGACAAATATTTACTACCATCACGCAGGCGAAACCATATGGCAGAAGCTAGTCATATGTATAAAAATATTAAAATAATTTGTAGATACTTATTCTATAATTATATTTGATGTTTTTATTTTTTAGTTTATGGTAAGTATTTTTTTATGAGTTGCTGTTAATTCGGACACAATATATTCGGCCACCGTGTCCAAATTTACGCATTTCTATTTCCCCTTTTTTTACTGACGGTTCAGACACATACTGTTTAGTACAGTACTACAGTCAGATAAAACGTTTTAAAATATAATATACGAAAAAAAAAACGTTACCAAATCTAAAGCTAGAGTTAGGCGGCAATATCGAGAAATATTTTTTTTATTATTATATTTTAAAACTTGATATTAAAGAATTATCGTCAGCCATTTTTGTTTATTATCATGGTGTACCTACAATATGGTACATAAACAAACCAATAAATAAAATAAACTTGTTGTCTAAAACCAACAAACTTGATATAGGTACCTACATATAACGTATCAACATATTATTTTACAGAATACAAAGTGCGAATACATTTTCTAAAATGAAAACATTATTCTAACAACGTGGCGCATTGACGTATGTCGATTTGTAATGAAGGTGAAGGGAAAGTTAATTTGTAAACGACACGAAGGACAATAGGATCCACAAACAAACAATGTATTGAGTCCATTGTTTGGCGACATGGACACATGGTCAAACTGTATTCAAATATTTTTCTACAGTGAATCTTATGCTAAGAATTTAATTTGGAACAATAAAATTAAGTTGGTAATTACCAGCTAGTGAGCAAATATCGTATACATTAGTTAATTAAATAATAAAAGAAGTACTTAGGTAATGATAATGGTTTGAGTTCAAAATGACTAACGCTAGTCTTTATATACAAAATATTCGCGGAATTTCCGACACGTCACATCTTACAAAGAACAATAAAAATGAAACCATTAAAACACTAATAAATCTAATCGTTATATCGATATTAGCTGCTAAATAGCTTTCTCTTCTTTTAAAGCAAATATTATGCACTGTGATTTGAAAAAAGAACACCAAACGCTGCTTTGTTTACGTTTGTGTACAGCTTAAACCACTAACATTAACACTGATAGACATATACACGCTCTTTGTCCTAAAAATACAGCTTTAATTACAGAAATTATAAGTTAAAAGTGGCCATTAAGGTATAAAAAGGATAATTTATCAAATAAACTCACCCATACAACGGCTAGAAGCCAAATAAAAAAATGAAAACAGTTCGCAGCCTCTAGGCGCGCTCTATCCAATCGCGTAGCCCCCACAAACACCACAGACAGACTGATCGTTGAATACCGCCGTGCCCTCGTTATTATATTTGTGTTAACAGGTGTAGTGTTGTTCGTTACAGTTATAGCAGTTATTTTGTTAACGCGTAATTTTTTGAGGCGTTATTGAAGGCAGCTTCTAGTCATGATTTAGTCAATCTGTTTCTTCCCATCTAAGTTCGAAAGTACTTAAAATACCTCGACCGTTGTATTAAAAGCATTCATTTCATTTAGAAAAAAAATATTTAGAAAGAAAATTCTATAACTTATCAGCTCAATTATACCTCGATTTTTGGTAACCAAAACGGCGTTAAGAACTTTAATTTAATTCTTTACTAGCACTTTCCCCGCCAAAAAATTTCAGTTTCAAATCTTAAATTTGTAAACGTCACTAATAACGAAATAACAACAGTGCGTTATTACTAAAAATAACGATACTTAATTGCCGCTATTGAGTAGCGGCTACCGACCACAACAATACAGTGTCGGCGTCATGACAACCGCGCATGCGCGACGCGCCCCGCCTCCATCTTGCCGCCAGCTGACTCGGCGCCGATGACCACGCGACGCCGATGTGAACTGCAGCATGGCGTTATGGCGTTAAGGCGAAGACAACAGACAAACATGCAAAAAAACATTGACTTCTTTTGAAAAAAGAAAGAAAGAAAAATGTTTTACGTACCTCACACGTACAGTAGAAATAAATATAGGTACGGAAAACAAGGCAATCTGTGTGTAGGTTTTGGAGTACTTAGATAGATTTATAACTCGAAATTAATTTATGTCCGATCAGTATTCAGCAAGTTGCACGTGCGGATTTATCATTTGGTCTCGATCGAATCCTAAAAGATGCAGGTGGTGGTTAGTTGAGCACAACGCAGACGAGCAGACTTATTTATTTACCATCTGGTGTCCGTGACTGACTCGTATAACCGCACAATGCCATTTGGCAAAATTTTTGTTTACGTGGAGCTTAAGTCTAAGTTTAGTTTAATTAGTGCTTTATAACTACAGCTGTGAAAATCCCGTCAATATCGGTCTAGCCGTTTCTAAGATTAGCCAGAACAAAAAGATAGACAGATCGACCGATTTTGCTACTTCTTTAGATTGAGTTTGCGGAAAAATTAAAGATAACACACTAATAAAGAAAGAAAGAAAGAAAGAAAATATTTTATTGGGCACACAACACTCATTACAGAAAAAACACAATGCAGAAACAACATGTATAATATGTATATTGTAGACACATAAGATTAAAAAAAAAATAGAAAACTAACATTGTGTGTCTCACGCCTGCGCCAAATAGGTCCAGTTCAGCAAAATCTACACTAATATAATAAAGAGGTATAGTTAGTTTGTTTTTTTTTTGTTTGAAGGAGGTAATCTCTGAAAGTACTGGTCTGATTGTAAATATTTTTTCACCGATAGAAAGATGCTTTATTTCTGAGTGACATAGGCTATACACCCTTAAATTTTGATCGTTTTAACCTTTCGAATGTCTTAAGTTACACAGTCCGACATAAGGTAATTGTCTTTCTATTGTGTCTCTAATTACGACATTCAAAGAGTTAATCCCGTGGAGGGTCGATCCGTTGCGTACAAACTACGTACAGGTCATTGAACTCGCTCAGCTGACGTTTTCGTAAAGAAATTAATTTCGTACATGCGTAAATTAGTACGAGTTTTGAAAAAAAGGTACTTTATTTTTTAATTTTATCTTTACAAATCGATAGTGTTTCATGTACCGGATCGACCCTCCACGGGATTAAAACGATCAAAATTTAGCGGTGTATATTATGTGCGCGGGCGATGCCGCGGGCAAAAGCTAGTAGTATAATAAAGAGGTAAAGTATGTTTTTTTGTTTGTAGGAGGTAATCTCTGGAAGTACTGGTCTGATTGCTAAAATTTTTTCACCTATAGAAAGCTGCTTTATTTCTGAGTGAAATAGGCTATATTTTATGTAGATACGCGGGCGAAGCTGCGGGCAAAAGCTAGTAGGGTATATGTTATGTGCGCGGGCGAAGCCGCGGGCAAAAGCTAGTATATTTGTATGTAGCCTTCACGCTCAAATGGCTTAACGGATTTTAATGACATCTGCCACAAGGGTAGACTATGTTCGGGATTAGCACATGATATACTACTATGCAATTCGAGATTGGCGCTTAGATCTTGTCATTCCCTTAAGAGTACATATCGATGCTCTTACAACAATTTACGTTGTTTTCTAATTAGATAAACTAATACTAATTGGGCGTGTTTAGCAGATGACCGTCGGTATCAACATTATCGGGTTGTGGTTCTTTATCACGTGTCGGCACAACGTGACTGCCCATTGTTTGAGGCATAGTGGCGCAGTTACTTTATTAGAGGCTCTTGTTTATATTTTTCATGTTGAAACGTCAGTTTTCTTGATATCATCATATGTTGTGAAGAACTGAAGACTGTTTGTTAACTGTTATAATTTACTTGATTTTTATTGCAGCTTTGCTCTCGTTTCTGTATTCCAAAGGAACTTTGCACTTACCCTGTTTTTTTTATTATTATTGATAGGCTCGCGAGAGAGATGCGCCTGTGGACAAACATCTAACTCATCTACTTTTCATCACCCCATCGGAATAACTTCTCCCTGGACGCGAACTACAGTGACCAACTTGGAAATCTCTAAACCGACTGTGAACCCAGGTTGGCCGCTGTAAAAGCAATCTGGCCAAATGGGGCTTTCTCGACTTATCTCTAACACAGTGCCAGTGTGGAGCCTCTGCACAGGACATGCGTCACCTGCTATGCTGCCCACCCTGCACAATCACCTGCGGTTTTCAGGATATATACGAGGCCAACAATAGAGCTGTACTGCTGTACAGGTTGTCAAGTACTGGTAAGAAGAAAAATTGTTTGAGAACATAGACAGCAAAAGAAGAAGAAGATGTAATGTCAACATTATGGCAACAACATGTTCTGAAGAACTGAAGACCTTCTTTATTGACTGTTATAATTAAACTGTTTAGATATTTACCATAACCGTAAACCCAAAGACGCTAGTTTTGGTCGAGACGAATAGTCAGCTCCTTTGGTTGAAACCGAACTTTCAGTAGGTCTCAAGCCCCTATACTTTTTGAACCATCTAACCAGCTTTCCTCGTAACCATCTGCGGGGACAAATAATAATAACCCTAGTGTACTACCGCCATGTGTTGTTTAGAGATAGGTAGGGTACTGCAGTGTCTGCATCCCTCCTCATAACTCAGTCTTTATGGCAGCTCACCCCAACAGTAGGGAACCACCCCAAGGTAGACAGATCCATACGTGTAGGGGAGGGCTATACGGTATATAGATCTGTGCTTTTGTGTATACATTTTGTAATCTGGTTTGGTTTGAGATTTGGGAAGCTGTGCGAAGAGATAACCAATCTTTATTTGAGAACACGGTATTACAATAATTTACAATATAGGTTTTAAGTAAACATTTTGGTCGTGCTCTATGTTCTTAATTGGTGTACAAAAATACATATTAGTACTTTTTTATTAATGAAACAATACTAATTATAGTAGTTTATGTGACTAGGGGATAAAGCAGTGTCTTTAAGTCGCGGGCGGCATGTTGAATTCCGAACGAAACGAAGGTTACTTATTTTAATCCCGAACGTTAGTGAGGGATTTATAAAATTAACTCCCGAGCATTGCGAGGGAGTTAATAAAGAAACCTGAGTGAAGTGAGGAATTCAAGCCGCCCAAGACAAAGACGGCTTTATTCCCGTGTTGCATACTCTACTTTATACACCATCTGTGAGATAATTAAAAAAAAAATTTGGTCGACCAAATCATATATAAGAGGAATATAAGTATTATATTTGCAAGTTCATCAAACAAACAAAATTCACTAGTCCAAGTTTTTATACTTTCAATTTTCTCTAATGCTCCCGTCAGTAAGCACGTTTTATTCTATTTTCATTTTTTGTTACTGGCCAGTTTGGATTTCGAGTCAACTTGTGCGATGCACGTACATTTTAATTCACAATTTTGACGATTTTTGGTGTTCCAAATTCAAATCTCATTATTCCCTAGGGATCGGCCATACTGCATTATCTCCCTAGGGATAGAATGACTTGCTTTATGTGAGGTTTGTATGACGTATAAAACGACATTATCGAGCATGTGGTGTAAAAAATAAATTATGTGTCAATAATGTCAAATGATGCCTGAAGAACCAGTAATGCAAAATAATTTGTATAGCAATTCATTGTCATCTCCCTAACTACAACTAACTTCAGATCGGCTTCCAGTCCTGTCTAACCAAATGTGGCATAATACTGCAGCGACTGCCCAGGTCTGGACTACGGTCTGACAGACTGATGGTCAGTCTTTTTTGGCGTCTGACTACCTATAATGACTTTTAAAGATCTAGGAATTATAGCCGGGACCAACGGCTTTAATGCTTTCCGAGGCACGCCGTGTTAATAAAGTCCTAGATAAACTTAGAAAAGTATATAATGAATTGATTAAATCAGCTCTTGACTTGAAAAATCTAGTTATATTGCAGCTGCCCCCACTTTGTTTTGCAACACTTGTACTAAGATAAAACATCGTGTCGTGTTTCGGGGAAACTCCAAGATTCGTTTGGTAAACATTCGAGATATCACTTAACCCCTCGAGCGCCGATTGTACATACATATGTACAACTTGGATGTCCTTGAAAAATGCTTAATTTTCGTGTTTTCCCCAAGTTTGTATAAAAGTTATTTGGCCGAAAATGTTGGTTTCTATACATATTCTTTTATTATATATATTATATTATTTGTTTTTACTAGAAAAATCCAAAAAAAGTTTTTTTTTTCATTTTACTAGATTTAGTTTAGTGAAACGACATATCACTGACGATAAATTGGTGTTTTGCCATATCACTGGCTACTTTTAGTAAGAAGACGTAATAAACAAGAATATTCGACATCTACCGGGATTTCGTGATATCTCTAGGGATTTCGCGAAATCCCTGATATCGTCATTTCCTTGCAACATATATATATGTCGTGACCAGATCTTAGAATTGATCAGTTTACGATATGAACAACTAAAACTAGCCAGATCGTTTAAACGTTAACATTTGATGATATATCAATCCTCGTTTGGCGATATCATTGATATAGACTTTATATGATATTAAAAGGACTAAAGAAAGTAGGCCAAACGAGGATTAATATCATCAAACTTCCAAAAACTCCTCCACATCGCTGTCGACTGGTAATGTACAAAAAAGACTGGCGGCATTGCCACACTGAATGGCAATGCTGATCCTCTGTCCAAGCTCTGGTAAAAACCGGCTCCTGGACCACGCGAAGTGTCAAAATGGCGTTTGGAAATGTCTTACTCGATCCGAGAGTTTTAACCCCAAACGATTCGAAAATACAACCACCAGCAAGGTTATCTATTTAATTATACTTAGAATTTTTTTTGTAGTTTATGGTAAACCTGAGCTGAAACGTAAGCTGATGGACATGTGTATTCTCCCCATTGGTGCACAAACTTGGTCTTTGACTAACATCCAAAAGTCCAAACTCAAGGTCTGCCAGCGTGCAATGGAGCGCAGCATACTCGGTGTTAAACTAACAGATCATGTTCGAAACACAACACGGCGCTCCAAAACACAAATCGTTGATGTGGCTCAAAAGGCTGCCCAACTTAAATGGGACTGGGCAGGACATGTCTGTCGCATGTCTAACGAGCTGTGGGCGCGTAAAACGCTGGACTGGTGCCCGGACACAGCAACGCGGGGCTGAGGCAGACCACGAAGGAGATGGCGGGATGACCTGGATGGCTTCCTTAAGAACTGGTATGAGAAAGCGAGGAACCGTGATCGTTGGAAGGAATGGAGGGAGGCCTTTGCCCAGCAGTGGGACAGTGTGGGCTAAGTAAAAAAAAAATGGGAAACCTGAATATACTTTGTTCAGAATCAGTAACTGAATGGATCCCAATAGCTTTTACACCATGTTATATTTTTATCCAAATATATTTTTAAAACGGTTACAAGTTGGACATCACCGACACTAAATACAATACAGGCCATGGCAAGTCATATCGGCATTAGGCGCCAGCAAATAGCTGGTTGCAAGTGCAAAACAACCCCTCAGTCGCCTGGATGGCCCGGTGACTATGTATTTTTGCTGCCATAACAAGCTTATAACTTTGTGATTTTTCATGATACGGTTTTGAAATTTTGTACATAGATTCTTTACATAAAAAAACTAGACACGTGTTTCAGGTTTTGCATATAGAAAGAAAGAAAGAAACGACTGACACGTGAAATTTTGCACAAGGTTCTTTTAAGATTTAACCAAGCATTAAGAGAGGATTTCCCAAAATTCACCTTCAAAAGTCTTGAGATTGTATGAAGAAATCAATTTTTTCGCGGGCGAAGCCGTTGGCAGAAGCTAGTGATATATATATTGTTAAATGACTTATTGAAGACAAGATGGCAGGAGAATTATATTTACAGGCACGTGTTTTTATGGGGGCACCCCCTTCCACGCGGGTGGATGTTCTAGAGGTCGAAAGATAAGTGCGTCATGAGGAAAAGCGACAACGTGATGTCGTCTGTCGGTATCAATTAGCGGTTATAATCATTTTTTTTAAATTAATGTAAACCACTTGACTTGACTGCGATCGCACCTGATGGTAAGCAGTGATGTAATGAAAAAAAATGTAAATGTCGTTGATTGTGAGGCGCACTAGTTTATTAAGACCCTATTCATTCTAGCCTTGAAGATACCCAAATTATACTCGGACTCTTGTCGTCTCATTATAATTTTCAATAGTCAAATTCGATGTACACGGTATAAACGACAAGGCGAAACGCTTAGTCCGGACCGTAGATGTTTCAACAACGTAAGGGTGGATACTCGCACCATCATAATATTTTTCTCTGGTTTTTATTTGAATTTTGTAGTGGACAACGTGTCCCATTATTCCAAGCAGTAAAAAATAATGGTAAAATAAGGCCATAAAATGACCAACACATGAACCCAACCATGGTTGGGTGCCTTATGGCGTATTATCCTTTCAACATCTGGTGGAGTTAAATGCACACGTCTGCGTTCACATGAAAATGAGTAGAAATCATAAAGTTTACCTTTAAATTAACAAAAATGATAAAAATAAATTAAAATATCTTTATTTTATTAGCGTTCACCCTCTCTCCAACTTTGCTGTGCCCGACAGGGTCCATATTGATCTTGAATATATTTTTATACCATCTATGTACTCGTACACATAGAATGCAATAAAGTATTGAGTGTGTTAAGACTTGAACATTGCATGTAGCGGAGATGAGAATGTTGAGATGGATGGGAACAACTTGTGACCCACGGATGCATCTCAAGTTGAAGGGTAAAATCTACAAGTCCGTGATAAGGCCTGTCATACTGAATGGATCAGAATGTTGGGTTGTGAAAAAGACGGATGAAAAAAGATTGCACGTAGCGGAGATGAGAATGTTAAGATGGATGTGTGGTGTGACGAGAATGGATAAAGTGAGGGATGAGTATATTAGAGGAAATTTGAAAGTGGCGCCAGTGACTGAAAAGTTGAAAGGTAATCGGTTGTCTTGGTATGGTCATGTGAAGAGGAGGGATGAAGCGCATATTACTAAAAGAGTTCTGAGTATACATGTAGATGGATGGAGAGGGAGAGGAAGGTCGAAAAAAAGATGGATGGATTGTGTGATAAGTGATATGAAAGAAAAGGGAGTTAGTGATAGTTTGACGAGTGACAGGACAGAATGGAAGAAAAAAACGTGTTGCGCCGACCTCAAGTAATATGGGATAAGGGCAGGAAGATGAAGAAGAAGAAGTGTTAAGTGTTGAACATATCTTCAACACAGATCCTCCATCGTAACTTTGGTCTAATTTCATAAAAATAATCCAATTCAATTTTATGAAGACACGTTTCTATTCTTTGTACAGGTAATTGAACTTCTACTGAAGGTTGGTCATTAACTCCGAATATTTCTTTTTGACCTTTGTAATGTCAAAATAAGTGTGTCTAGTCTAGCGTAAGAGGTCAGCAATAAGTTAGCAACAAGGACCTGGCCGAGATACCACAGTGTCTAAAGACGAAGGTCTATGACCAGGGGCCTTATCATTTTGTTTTTATCCAATGACATCCCCCGCTTTTGGGCGTAGCAGACTGGTGTGTCAGACGTTTACTGACTAAAAACCCACTCCTGTTCCTTCGTTGCCTTTACCTTACATACCAGGGCTGAGTTTTCCTTTCAGAAACAAACCTGATTGGCCCATAGAGGAGGTGGAAAAGGAGCGAGAAACAGGAATGGAGCCATATACTATACACCCTTTACATTTAGCTCTATTACTTTATCAGTTCAGTTTGGCTCGTCAAATGGATCATGTTAAGACCTCATAAAAAGGCTTAAAGTCACTAAAAGGGTAATAGAGAGGGGGCTCGGAGTTTCCTTGCGTAAGCGGATCAGAAATCAGGATTTCCGCAGGAAAACCAAGGTTATGGACGTAGCCTGAAGAATGGCCAAACTTAAGTGGCAAATTGCTCGTAGAACTGATAATCGAAAGGTTCTGAAATTTCCAACGCTGCGTCTTGCTGACCGACAACCTGTACCCCCAGCCAAGTTGCTAATCTGCAATAGTTAACGCTTGTAGAAAGCTTCAAATGTACGGGAATGACTTCGGCTCAACGCTCAGTCACGTGGTCAGAACAAAAGAATTGGCGGCAAGGTCAAATCGAAGCGTTCGACGCAAGCGAAACGGTTGTAACTTGGCTAGGGACGCTGGTGATGGTCACAGGAATCCAATGGTTGCGAGAAGCACAGAATTGTGGCGACAATGTGACCGGTCTCGGTTTCCTGATAGCTAAAATCTGGGGATATATATGTCAAGAGTGAATAGGTTAAATTACATCTATGCGAGCGCGCAACATTGTCGGCCACATCATCGCTTACCATCAGGTGAGATAGCGTTCAAGCAGGATTACCAATAATAGTGAAAAAGACTATCTATCTACTTTACAGTGACGTCAATCAATAAAACTACTGCCTACATAAAATATCAACTAGGAACTCTTTACGTAAAATAATTGCGTCATCACCTATCATCACTTAGCAATTAATGTTATCACTTACCAAGATAATATATTTCTAGCCTATTAATTTTGTCCATAAAAAACTTACACAACTCGATGTTATCACCAACGTCACACTAAACACGATGACTCGATGGCGCATGCGCAAAAGGCATGTCTTCTACATACCAATCATGTTTTTCTCGCCCAGCTGGAGTTACCAGATGAAAAAATCACATGTCCGGAAAAAAGGCTAGATTTCCTTTGAAAAATCAAGAGTTTTTTTACAATTTGAGTTTTTTTTCACGCTGAACTCATGCGTTGCACATCGTACCCAAAGGAAAATTTATTTTAGTTAACCAAAGGAAGATGTATGTATTTTAGTTTATTTAACTTTTTATTAAGTTTTTTATTGATTTGTTTAAGCTTGTTTAACTTTTTAAATGTACCATCGTGGTCATTTCTGCCTGATCACTTAAAAAAAATTCGCTTGAATACTGCGGCGCGGCGCTAAACTAAACCCTTTGAAGTTTTCGTTTCAAGTGCAAGCAAAAATGAACATAGCGGTCATCAGGCGGAAGTGTCTTTGATGGTACCCAAGTTGTATTTTATTGAAAATTCTAAAAATCCTGAGATTTGCAAAATCCAGCCGCAATCCTGAGAAGAGTCCAAAAATCCTGAAATCTCAGGACAAATCCTGAGATATGGTGACCTTATTATACCCAGCTATATCAACAATATAATAATATAGTATGTCTCATAAATGTGACGTCACAGCGATGTTACATACAATGTGTTGCGCAAGAGTTGATACGCGTGACGCGTGCACGTGTGGCCAATTACGTTTTGTTGGTACACAACTGTGAATCAGATGTTCGAGAGATCTTTATTATAGCTAGACTAATGTAAGTGTGACTCTTAACCATTTTTTTTAACCCCTCGGACGCTTCCGGGGTATTATTATTATGTTTGTGCGTTTTTACGTAAATCACCAAAAAAGTAATAATAAGAAAAATCTTTTTCTGGATTTTTCTAGGAAAAGCAAAGATTTAGAAACCAAAATTTTCGGGCACATAAATTTCGTACGAACGTGTCTATAAAACGTTAACTAAGCGTTTTCCAAGAAGCCTTCTCACAGCTTGGCAAAGGCCTTTCCTTATTCTTACCAAATCTCTTTTTTGGGCGATCTCTAGTCAGGTTTGCCCAGCGATCATCATCAGATCGTCATTCCACTCCGGTAGTTATGACTCCAGAGACAGGAATCTCCTCATAATACGAGCCGTATCGAGGAATGCTACCTTCTGTATCAGGCTTTTGAACTAACCGCTCAACGACAGCTTCCACCTATGTTGTATGTTGCCGTTATTGATTGCTGTCGAGATATTTGATTTAAAAACTTACTTGTTAGCTAAATAATCAATCAATACAACTTGTAGCGTTGGCAATGATTAACTGGTCTACAAAAAGCAAAAATTTAACTTTGAATCAAATTGGACACACTTTCCAATTGACACACTCACTTCTCTTAAAAACGTGACAAACGAATAGTTGTTATAATATTGAAAATAAATAAAGAGGGTTCCTATAAAATCTGTCACGTTATACAGTTCCAAATGTCTCCGAATGTCGTCTTTATAATGCAAATGATTTTGACAGGTTCACGCGAGCGCGTGTCGCAGTAGACACGTGACCGTCACGTGTCGAGACCACAGTGAACCACTTCGGTGAATACAGTGTTTATGCGAAATATTGGATATTCGTAGAACACTGAAAAAATAACTAAAGAAACACCTCGTGTAGGGATAATTATTTTTTTCATCATTTCAGCAGACAGACGTCCACTGTTGGACATAGGCCTCCCCCAAGCGTCGCCACAACGTCCGGTCCTGAGCGTCACGCATCCATCGGATTCTCGCGACCCTGACCAGGTCATCGGTCCAACTTGTTGGGAGGCCTTTCAACACTGCGTCTTCCGGTACGCGGTGCCACTCCAGAACCTTTCGTCCCCATCGACCATCTGTTCTGCTTGCGATGTGCCCTGCCCACTGCCACTTAAGTTTAGTGATTCTCGGGCTATGTCGGTAACCTTGGTTCTCCTGCGGATATCTTCATTTCTGATGTGATCACGCAAGGAAACTCCGAGCATAGCCCCTTCCATTGCCCTTTGAGTGTCTTCTTATAAGACATAATATTATATGTTTCAGACTAGCTTTTGCCCGCGGCTTCGCTACTATATCCTACTCTACCCTACAATACCCTAATGTACCCTACTCTACCCTACCCTACTCTACCCAACTCTACCCTACTATACCCTACTATAACCTACTCTATCCTATTCTACCTTAACCCTACTCTAGCCTTCTCTACCCTACCCTACCCTACTCTACTCTACCCTACTCTACTCTACCCTACACTACCCTAATTTTCATTTTCTTCCATAAGCCTTCTCCTCACAATAACAAACACAACAAAAAAAGAATTAGCGAAATCGGTCCAGCCGTTCAGGCGTGATGGCGTGACCAAGGGAAATAGGATTTCATTTTTATTTAGACAGATAAATACAGATCCAACAAAAAACAAAACAAAACACAGTTAAAAAGAAAACAATTAATGCCAAATAAAAGTAAAAAACTAGTTTCCTTGGTACCAGTACTAATAAAAAGCATTGTATCACAAGCACAATCTATCATCCAATGTCTTCTCCCGCTTTGGGGTGGAGCGAGAGAGCGTGCCAGACTTTTACTGAGTAAACCTCACCTGTACACTTCAGTTGCTTTTTGCGTTTTAGGACTAAGGGTTTCCTTTTAAAAAAAACTTGTGGTTCAAGCGGGCATCGTTTGCTGACATCTCTTTGAGAACTCTTTACATGGAACACTGCACGCTGTCGGCGACTTGGGCTCGTTCCTTACTGGAAGGCCTAACGGCGAGGTTCCCATTGCTCGTCGTCTACGAGCCCGCAGCCGTATTAGTTTTTTTTTTGAGGTGGGAAATCATCACTCTGGATAGAGCGAGAGGGATGGTCAGACTTATTCTGATTAAAATCAGCTGTTATCCTTCAGTTGCCCTTTGAGTTCCAGAAGCCTCGGTGACTCATATGGACACTCCCGCAGCCCTGGCAGAAAAAAGTTATGTTCTGATTAGAGCCCTCTGTTGATATCACGCCGTATCATTTCTAATTACGTTTGTTATCTAATTAACTTCTTCAGTATTTTACCTAATGAAATGTAGATGTCGTCCTGAGCTAAAAATATTTTTTTAAAACGAAACAGTTTTATAAACAACTAGTTTTTGCCCACAGCTTCGCCCGTGTATCTACATAAAATATAGCCTATATCACTCAGAAATAAAGCAGTTTTCTATCGGTGAAAAAATTTTAGCAATCGGACCAGTACTTCCAGAGATTACCTCCTACAAACAAAACAAAAAAACGAACTTAATTATAAGTGTAGATATTTAACACATACATAAATAAATTGCAACATAAACTTTTTCTTAAGGTGGGACATTATCCAATTACTTCTCCCGGTCTGGGTGGAGCGGGAGGGAGGTTTGTCAGACTTACTGACTAAAACTACACCTGTGTCGCTCAGATGCCCTTTGTGTGATCACTACGCGCTGTCGACGATTGGGACTCGGTCCTGTCGATTACCGAACTGCCAGACGGCGAGCTACCCACTGCTCGACGTCCGCAAACCTGCGTCTACCGAGGCTGGCCGTGGTTTTCGGGGTCGGGGTTTCTCACGCGTGCGGCCTCTTCCTTCGCTAGCATTACTGCTTCGCAGAAGGAGGCGACCGCCGGCCATTCTTTCTTGCTGGACCAAGGCCACGCAAGAGAGGTCGCTGCCACCGATTGCCTCCGCGGGCACACGGCGGTGCTCTGCCCAAGCGGGGCACAGCTCCATTGTATGCTCTACCGTATTCTGTAGACAGTTCAAACAATGGTGACACCCAGGCGTTTTTTACCACCAGAATCCGGTGCAGGAACCTCCCGAATATGAACAAACATTAAATAATTTTCAAAGTCCTCGCAAGGCCTACGCCGTAGACCCTCTACGCTCGTAGACCTCGTCGTAGACGTCCTGTAGCTCCGTAGCATAGGCGTAGGCGCGCCCTACGAGAACGAACTACGATTTGACGCTAAACATTTATAGTTTTAGTAATTATTCTGTTGTGTTAAATTACGTCTATTTGGAATACCATCACGCCTGATTTCCCCGAAAATTTGGCAGAGTCTGGTATATATTACATCTTCATTTTGACAGAATCTTTCGTGTGTTTGAAAAATCTTTAAGATTCAAAGCATTTTATTTCAAATAAACCATTTACAGGCACTTTTGAAATGTTAAGAAGTCAGTCAGTTAAAAAAAGTGTTGCTAATTGCACATTCCAACCAAAGCGTAGATGTCTATAGAAAAGAATGTGTAACAAAATCCATAGACACTCTTTTCAATCATGTTGTGTAATTACAATATCTCTGTGACATGTTTCTTGTCTCTATCATGTGAGAACAATGTAAATAAATAAAGTAAGAAAATAATTAGTCTCAACTGACAGCACCCGTTCACGGACATGACGCAAATATTAGCACCACTCAGTTTACCCATTTTGAAGGAAACCGAATGATCCAACACACGCGCCACCATCAGTGAGACATTTGAGTGAGCATGACAAACTCTCAACATTTATGATGATACTTAACAACTGTACTAGGAGACCTGTATGAGGCTGGTAATCTGTCATACAGGTCTCCTAGTACAGAAACCAGTCTCTCACATAGATCACAGCAATTACCGCTAATGTTTTGTTTGTTTTTTTTTTTTATATTGTTTGTAAAATTCTATTATTATTTATGTCAAACAAGTGCAATAGTAACCTAAAAACCATTAAATAGCTTCATGGTTGTTTACTCTAGTGTGACCCCGTCCGAGCCCTAATTTTCGGATAGCTGGGTTTACTTTTCTTTGCATCACTGAAACCATAGAAATGCATATTACGGTAATTGATATAAGCGTGGGTCAAGCAGAAGAATGGTTAATTTATTGACTTTTGGAAAAGCCGGATTGGAAGGGTGGAAGATGTGAAAGAAAACAAAGAAACATTTTTCTAATATTTTTTATTATCCCATGTTGAGCCGAATCTCGTCATATGTCACAGTACTTCAATCTACGTCACAACTACGTGCTCGTCTAACATCTAGATACCAAAACGATGTAATAAATGAACAGAATTATATGAATTAAACTAATATTCAACCCATTTGTATACAAATTGCAATATTCTAAAAACATCTAAGACATTATCAGTGCTTGAGATTAAAAAAAAATATACAAAAAAAAAAATAATGGACAAATGCCACAGATGAAAGTTAAAAAGATCACTTTTACAGGCAAAGGTCTTATGCTATACTGCCTTGTGTGTTGTACAAGGACAAAGCTAAGTCATTTCAAATGAAATAATGAAGATAAATGAAGTAAGTAATTACAAGAAAATGTCACATCCAATTTTATAGAGTTCTACGAGTTTCTACTACACTAATTACTCGGAACTCTAACCTAGTCTATTTCTAATCGACTATAAATTTTAAAACGATTAGTTGATACTACTCAGTGCAAATCGATTCTACGCTATGTAAAAATGCAAGAAACCTTATTAGAACTCCATCAAAACTATCAAGGTGTTTTTTTTTTGCCATAGAGTGGAAAAATAGGCAGGCAATCCAGCTGATGGTAAGTGGAAGGAGCGTGCGGGAACTATAGGTGGCAGCACAGGGAGTTAGTTCTGATTTGCGCCACTAGATGGCGTCATCTGCACCATGCACGTTCTTAAGATCTTCTTGACTTGAAGTAATTCTAAAGGTGTTTAGTTTCCAGCAGAGAGTTGCACGATCTTGTCGTTGATGTCCATAAGTTCCACCATGTACTCCTCGTCAGCCATGATGGTGGCCAGCTTGTTCAGGATGGACAGCAGCTCGCCGTCACGGAGACGGAGCTGGTCGTTGCACTGTTCCACTTCATCGACGACCTCATCGGGGATCTGGAAGAAAAAAAAATGTTTGTTTAGTGATTAGAGATTTTTGACGGAAGTCTGTACCCTCATGTGGAATCTTTGGCCTGAGATGTTTTTAATATTTTAGAGCAGGAACTATTTTTATCTAGGATAAGGAATCAACGATGTTAGAAGAGTAGAAGGCAAGCTATTTTCTAATTTTGATATATTTTAGCCAAATAAATATTTTTTCTATCTTTCTTTCTATTTTCACGTTCATTAGGTACGGTATCATATGAGGTAGCCATCGCCTTTGACACGAGGAATTGAATTTCCCGGAATCTGTTTCCTGAAAGCTACAACCCAGGGGTCTTTCAGACAAGAGTGATAGGTTACTTCTAGGCAAGCGTGCTCCATCGTTGGCCACATCATCGCTTAACATAGTCTAACGCGAGTCTATTCATCGTATAAAGTTGAAGTTTTTAAAGTAATCTTTCAGCTTCCTTAGTAAGCCTGTATTGTTGAAGCATGACCTAGATGGCGTTGACTGACCCGACGAATTCTCATTTCCATGAAATCTGGAATGGCAGTTTGGGCACATTCCATAAAACGAACCTGGCAAAGCGCCAGAGCAATGACGTCTATGTAAATGGTGTTGACCTTGATTTAGGTTATAATATTTTCGTTAGGTTATAAATATTATTGAAATATCTGGAGCCAAGTGCCTCTGGCTACAAAATTTATTTAAAATTTTTATTAAGTAGGTTTTTTCTCCCACATGATTGTCTTTTAGATGCGAAGTGTCGAAGCCTGTTAAAAAGTAGCCTATGTCCTTCCTTGAGGTTCAAGCTTACTCTGTACCAAATTACATTAAAAATATTTCAGTAGTCTAACCGTGAAAGCGTTACAGGCAGAAAGAGTTACTTTTACTTTCACATTTATAATATCGGCAAGGATGAACCGTAGTATCACTTTGTTACTAGTTGTATACAATGATATATGAATTTTCAAGTAAATTTATTTTAGGCTTTTAGCTAATGATGTCTTCGGTTGTCCATTTTCGTTAATATTTGTGTTTGAGAATAGTTTATAGGGAAAAACATTTGACTCTTACGTCATTCTGTCGATAAATTAAAGGAATAAATTATTTTAATAATTATTCTTTTTTAATAATTACCTTTTGCAATTTCAGGAAGGTTTCGAACTTGAGTTTCTTCCTTAGCTTACCGTTGTTAGCGTCGAAGAACATGGTGAACTGTTGGTCCTTCTTCTTGATGGGGAAGTAGATACCAGCGGTCAGGCGACCCTTGGGATCCCTGGCCAGTAAACTCCTGAAAAACAACAGAAATATTGGGTTAGGTATAGGTGACAAGGATACAGATGGGGAAAACTCTGTCATAAATGATTTATCATTTGACGTCATTCGGAGCGGAAATACGCCCACAGTCCACTGCGATAAAAAGTACTTAACAAAATCTATTTATGTTTCTGATAAATACAGATGTGAGTTGGGGTCGATTTCTACAGTATTGACTGTCCAAAATGTTTCTTCTTCGATTAGGAAACTCATAGCAACTTACATTGTAGTCTTGCTACCTATTTCTATAGTGTATAATGAAAAAAATATTTCATCATTGTAATGAAACAGCAAAACAGTCATTTCAGGCTAATTTCCATAATTAGTTTTGCACGACTCTCGTGCTGTTAGATACCATGCATCACCATGCTATGTAACTATTGCTAACCTTTTATCATTTCCTGGTACCTAACACTATGTTAATAGGACCTTCGTCACAAACAATTACCACAGCGTCAATCTAATTATATTCTAGCTATTTAGATTTGAAGCACACGAAAGAGCGATAGGTGTGAAAATTGTCATGTCCTAAAAACAAAAATTTGTAGACATGTGACATCCACCAACCCGCATAGGGTCCGCGTGGTGAAATATCGTGAAGAATCCTGCTGTGGTCCTAGCACCAGAAAAACGCATGGAGGTACAAGGCCCATTCCCTCTTCTAGAGAGGAGGTCCGAGTTTCAGAAGTGGGAACATTATAAAGCTGATTATTCTATACTATATAAACCAGCTAACTTTTTTAATTTTGTTGCCCTGTTTTATCTTACTCTTGGGCTAAGACCTCCCTCCATATAGCTATTCTTATCAAATATTTGTCATTTAGTTCCATTTTCAACTTGTTTTATATATTGACATGGAAACTACAATCTTCGAAGCTATCATAGGCAGTGTTTGACGAGATAAATGTTATCTCTGAGATAAACAAAAACTATTGTTCTTTAACTATGTTGACTGACAGGTATATTATAGATATTATGTTTTATAACAGGTGGTAGTATGATTGTTACTACATTGTCACGTAGGTGTCATTTGATAAGATGTGTATGATTCAATAGATTACAACGCGTACATAGATACTAGAATGGGTCTATAGACTTCATTTTGTCCTTTTGGTAATTCTAGGTACTTTGTCAATTTACTAGCAAAGCTTAAGTATTTTAGGAGCTACTAAAGTAAGATACTCAAAGTAGGTTTCAAAATGGTCAGATCATCAGATGGTTTAATGTTTCTAAAATTCAAATTCAGCGTCCATGTTTTATAACACGTTTTGTGGGTGTGTCTAATCGAAGTGGAAAACTTGTCAAACTCCAGCATTAAAAATTGAGTGTGACCTTCAAATTAGCAATTCTGATACCGGGGATAAAAATAGTAGCTCAATTTAACATGGTACCAACCTCAAGTCCCAAACGATGTTCCTCTTCTCGGTGACACTGACAGCTGTCAGATAGGCCTTGGCGACGTAGACCAGAGACAAGCGCTCCTTGACGACAGTGCCGCGGGTCTCGCGCTCGTGCCACTCGATGTAGTTGCTGTTCAGCGTGTTGAACTGGTAGTTGTACTCCTTGCGGCAGTGCGGCTCGTCCGATTGGGTGAACCAGCCTGCAGAAGATTGTATGGTTAGGAAGCTGCACACGTGATATCATCAAGAAAATGATGAGAGATTTAAAGAGGGTGTATAAGAACTTACCAGTATGAGGGTAGCAACGATCAGCCATCACCGTGACGACGCGAGCAATGTGGTAGCCCAAGTCCGACAGAAACATGCCAGGCCTTCCATCAACCTTAACGTTGATAGCCAGCATCACGTGGTCCTTCTCATTCTCGATCAAGAAACCTTGAGGTCCAGGACTAGATGTCGCATAGTCTACAAGATCCTGGATGTTCTCGTCACACGATACAATCATCATGGACTTTGAGACGCCAGGGAAGTCCTTCTCCAAACCTTTCAGTGTCTTCTCAACTTCCATGGCTAGACCGACGCACGTGTGCTTGTGGGGGCGGATGGGCGGGGTGTACTTCGGGAAATACTCCTGGAGAGTCGCGTCAGGTGCTGCCATGTAGGCATCGTACAGGGAAATGAAGTTATTGATGGAGTCATAATTTTCCGAGACGACGAGACGGCTCAACAACGCCTCCGCCTTAGCGACGAGATCCTCGTACTGTGCGAGGGACAGTCGCAGGGCGGGACGGGGGGCCCCCCACCGGGGTGGCGGCAGGGGGTGGTCGGCAGGCCAGCTGCCGGGTGTACGTGCATCGGAGCCGAGTCAGCTCAACCACTCGGTGCCCCAGCGGCCTACGACGCGGCGCAGGGCCCTCTCCTCTCCCGATGAGCAGGCTTGAGGCGCGGCGGCCGCGCCGGGCCCTCCCGCACCAGTGGCCTCAGTGCCCGCGCCCGCGGACGCATTCAGAGACCACTCTAAGTCCTTACTTAACGGTTTTATATTTAACATATCTGTAACAAAAAAAAAAATACCACATTAAAAAATGTTGTGGGTTCAATGATCTATTATGATGGCTATTGTAGATTTATCTTGAACCATTTTGCTTCCAATTGCGAGGTTTACGACTTTGTAAGACATGTTGGTTCAAACCCAACCAGGCACTTAAACAGGAATTTGCCTCCGTGCCTTAGTCAATGGAAGACGATAAGCCAATCTAACGTTACGTCATCACGACACAAAGTAGTTACTAAGCAATGTTTGTGTCTGTGACTCTTCTGAGTACTAACCCACGTTACACAAGGTGGGTATATCTTCTACGTCATAAAGACTGACCTTCAAGAATTGCTAATATGTTAATGGGTGACGAGCTTCGCAAACACACCCGTAATGCGAAACCGGATGAGTCAACGATCTCGAACATATGTCGGAAGCATGGACATAACTAAAACGGTTTCGTATCCACGTCACTCAATCTTTATGGGCTTAATGAATATGGCGAAGAGCCAGGAATAGTTTACGTCACTGTTCTTATTTAGTTAATGTTTGACTTGACCTTTAGGGATTTATTTTGGGCTTAAAATCAAAGATGGAGGAATGTTTTTCGTGGAAAGCGAAAACAGACTTGATATAAAACATGTGTTTGGTAGCAGACGATTTAAAATGAGATGATTATAATATAAAAGTATTGAGCGAAACCTTGGAACAGATTGATTTAAGAGTTTGTTTTTGTAAACATCATTTATCGTTTTCTACCTAGGTATATTTGTATGATTCTTAAATCCATTTAAAAGCTACTATTATACTCGTAGTCTGTTTAAAAAGTTAAACGACTTGGGAATTAATATTTTATAATTAAAAAAATACTTTAATATTCGATACTTTTTATTATGTTCTCCTATTAGTAAACAATGATCATGAGGATGATGATGATCTCTTAATCAACCTTAATTATTGAACCCAGAAAATAAAGGTGTGTCTAACTTCTTAGACTAAAAGGCAATAGAAATTAATTCGATTAAGTCTAGACTGCGTCACGCAAGGACGCTATTATGTCCCACCCGAATGACGCACCATCACAGTATTGTGCAATTTATTAATGGGAACGACTCTTCGAGTGTTAATAACTTATTTATTTACAGTATACCTACTTGTACAACATTACAGACTATATCTAATGCGTACAATAGAAACTAAGAAATAAAAGAAAATACATAATAATGACAATAAAATTTACGCTTTGTACCTACGTATGGCTGGAGTTTGTACTTCAATTTTTTTTTTAAGATAATGTTTACTAGAAATGTAATAATCATCTAAGGATATTATATCTCCAGAAAATTGCAAGCGCGGTAAGATTGTTAAATATTGCTAGAAATTGTAAACTGTTTTTTTTTGGTAAATAAGTCACGGTTGTGTTGGAAATGAATGAATTTGGATGGGATTTATCGTATGCATATAAAATATTTTATTATAATATACCGAGAAATTGTAATATTATAAAGATTTATCAAAATTGTACGGAGTTACAATCATAAGGAGTCTGCAATTTTCCGGTGACTGATATTTATAAAGGGAAAATTATTACAGAAATAGGCATTTAGCTTACTAAAATTTGATTACTTTGGTAAACCAAATGCTCATTAGGTACTATTTTACTTTCATTTATCTATTAATTAACCACGAAACTTGGATTACCCCCTGATTTCCATCATAGTAGTCATAGAAATCCCGACACCTTGCCCGAAAACTCCGGTTTCTACGCCACGAAATAATTGGAGATAAGCGTAGTTGGTCAAAGTATTTTGCTCCAGTTGAAGCAAGAATCAAAATAAATTGCAGACGAATGAAAACATGCGCAGAATACATATATTGAACGATGGGAAGTAGTAACAGATAAATGAGATGATAGCACTGCAGTTGCAGTGGGAGGGACTAATTCAATAAACAGCTAATATAAAGGGTCTTTAAATGGGTCAGGTTAATAGTAATAGAAGATCACTCCAAAATACGGGAAGCTTTGATAAAACTGGAAGGGTGAAAATTATCAGAAGCGAAGATTTTAGGATAAAATTTCTAGGAAGTAAAAAATATAGGTTAAAAGAAATTAAGGTCAATGTTAAAACGATAAAATAATAAGGTTCAACGTACCCATGTTGGCTCCCAGCCGGCTCAGAAGATTGTGATGCTTTTTCGAAGGTGTTTGTTTGTTTACTTCGCGAATCAAACTGGTTTCGTCTGCGTCTGCGCGGTCTATATAGACCGTCCATTCCATTCCCCCCCCTCCTCCCCTCCAACACGTGCGTCATGCTAATACAACGGAAAACGTGCACGCTTATGCTGTGTGTTCATTTGTAGGTTAAGTGTACTTGTGTGCGTGAGGAGCGCGTGTGTGTGTGGAGCGCGTCAAAACAAATCGCACACGTTTACGTTTGGGTTTTGTTGTTATGGAGTGGTTGTGTATGTGTGGGAATTTCCTTGAAAATTGAAAATATTCGGCTTAGCTTCGTCTGATTGACATCCGAGATGAAGTGTAGATGTTTGTTGATACTGAGGCCTTTACGGAGAAATATTGTCATTTTCAGAAGACTGTTCCAGTTAAGCACCGCGACAGATGCGGCTCCTATTGTGATCCTAGTAACCTGAGTGAAAACCTGGTGACACAGGGTTTAAAACTTTTAAGTGGTAACACTGGTACCATAAGAAACTTATGCTATTGTCCAACGAAGATGGTCATCATTTGTTAGATTTCATTTTTTTTTTGCAAGAATTAAAAAATCCTGGTGTTTCTGAGCGAGGAAGTAAGTTAAGTGAGGGTAGAGGATATGGGTGGGTTAGCCAGTAAAAATCTGACGTCCTCTCGATGCACCTAAAATGGGAAGAGTCTTTTGATGATTTCTATTTTAAAAAAAAAGGTTGCTGGCGTATCAGACTTTCGCCCCTAGGGTTTCGCACAAACTTATCTAAGTAAATAGTTCCATTCCCGAATCGAATCTCGTTGATTTTTGATTTTTTTTCTCGAAGATTCGAAAGAAAAGGAATTATTTTGTGACGACGTAACTCCAATTTACGGCTTTCATATGTTTTCCTTTACATGAGATCTAGCTTCTTACCAAATTTTTTTAGGTTAATGTTTAGGTATTGATTTCAGCAGAAATCTTTGGATTGTGTTGGTAGAAGATAGAAGTTTGACTTTTTCACTGATCTAAGCGGTATTTAATCTGAGTACCTATTTCATATAAATTTCACTTAATACCTCCAAACGTTCTTGACTTTTGTCAAGTTTTGACAGGCAAGAAGACGGAGAACAAAGTGGTCCTTAGAAGGACGACTGAGGTATAAAAAGACTCGTAGATACACACAATGTAGTACCAACATGTAGACACTAATAAATTATTATATATAAAAAAGAGACAACTAACGATGTGTGTCTCACGGCGGCGCCAAATAGGTCCAGTTCAGCAATAATGCCAGACAACTACATGGTAGTTGAACCCAAAAAAGGTCAAGCCTACATTCTCTAGAAAATAATAATGTAGCTAGAAAACCTTGTTATGAACAAACATTTATAACTAAAACATTTACTAGTATCTAAGGAATTGTAAACATTAGATTTAATTATAATCTGCATTCAGAATAATGTGAAACGAACACGTGAGCACGTGATATTATTTATAATAAATGTAAAATATAAGTCTATATAGCGCAACTAATTAATAACTTCTTTATAAATATCTATAATTAAAAATACAGCATAATAACTGTGAACCGAGCCATATGATAACTCAGGGCGTACCGTGTAGGGTCCCATAGGGCATTTTTATCTATTTTCATTTTAGGCATTCTATTAATAGTAAACACAGACTAAAGGTAGCCATTAAAAATAGGTTTTTTTTAAAGGCTGACAAGTTTTTTTTTTTTTTATCTGTTATAAACTAGTACTTGACTGCGATCCCGCCTGATGGTAAGCAGTGATGCAATCGTTGATGGTGAGGCGCACTAGTTTATTAAGAGCCTATTGGGTTATTATTTTGTTATTTAAGTTTGCCCACAGAATAGATGACAGAGGTTTGCCTGTACAGTTGGGTAAACCGGAGCGTGTATAGGCAGGTTTCCACACATGCTTGCCTGACAGGTATGTGTATAGGAAAACCTGTCAGGTATAGTCTGTCTAATAAGTCAACCGACTTGGAAATTTTGTATAATATAAAATCATTTAAAAAATACTTATATTCGATACTTTTTATAAAAGGCTGTTAGTAAACAATGATCTCTGTCTCTTAATCAACCTTGATTATTGAACCCGTGTTGACTACATCAGATTTCATTAAATCCTAATAATTACCCAAGTCGTTTAACTTATTAGACAGACTCTACCCTAGCATCTATAGCTACATTTACCCGTATATTTAGTCATGCTTATTATTACTTAAAAAAAAAAAACATAAATCACTTTACAAATACAATAAACAATATCACATCAGCGGTATCAAGACAGAGGCTTACCATGACGTGTTAAAATATCAGTCGTGCAAGTGAGAAAGATGGATGTAGCGTGTCCGATATGCTCCATCCCTTTGACAGTTCAGTTTTGGTCGTAAAATGGATCGAGTTAAGAGCTCGTGGTAATATCCTAACGATACTTGCCCAGAACTAACGTTAGCCCTAATTCTTGCCCTTGAAGCCCTTGATTCAGCCGCCCATTTAGAGCCTCCTAAGATGTTTGTCGAGGCTCATAGTTATTAAGTTATTGACTGACACGACTATATATAAGTATAAAGGTAGAACTACACTGCGCACACGTGTGTCACACACGCCGATCTGGGCGCGTCGGTCTCCATACATTTTATGTGGAAACTAACTAAACTTGTAGAGCTACACTAGATCCACGCCACGCGACGTCGTTCTACGTACAAATCAGGCGTGGTCCTTGTGTGGGTCGGCCTAATGTAGTTCTAGTTTAGGTAATGATCGCTAAGTCCACATCCCACGTGTTGATAACCTCGCCAGCTAAGTCAAGAATTTACCCTATCGATTTTTTTTAACTAAATAAGCTTACAGCATAAAGTATAGGTCTAGCCTATACAACATTTGTATTAAATACGACACTCGAAACACGTGTCTAGTATTTTTATTAATGAATCTATGTACAAAATTTCATAAGCTTGTTATGTTAGCAAAAATATATAGTCACCGGACCATTCAGGCGACAGAGGGGTGGTTTTGCATTTGCACCCAGGTGTTTGCTGGCTCCTGATGCCCGCTATGACCTGCTGTGACCTGTTTTGTAGCTATATGTGTCGGTGGTGTCCAACTTGTGACCTTTTTAAATATTTTTGGGAAAAAATATAACACGGTGTAAAAACTATTGGAATCCATTCAGTTACTGATACTGAACACATTATGTGTATTCAGGTTTCGCATATACCAAAAGTTATGTATAAGTCTCTTGTTTATGCATCAATTTTATACTGTCATAACAATGGAAACGTTTCCACCAGGTAGTCACGCGACCCCTCCTCTTCTACCCACCCTTCTGCGCACGACAGTCGGGTATGTTGTGCATAGTGTTACCAGGCCTCCGAATAAAACGCGGACGCAGTCCGGCTTTATTTTAACTCCATGCAACATAAAAGTACACAGGCGGACTTAATGCCTTATTCATTCTCAACCAGTCTACCTAGGGTGGTGAAGAGAAAACATGGCAGATGCATAAAAAAAGCAAATAAAAGATTCTTACAACAAAAGGGTTCAGAATTATGTACAAATACAAAATACCATATACCTACATAAAATAAACAGCACTATGTTGCGTGTCTGGCTAAATTTATTGATTTTTTTGTATCACTGCTTACCTAGATCGCAGTCAAGCACTGGTTTATTCATTAAAAAAAAAAAATTAGGCTGAGTACGGCTCGTCCGGCTTTTTAAAGACCATTTTGTTTAGAATTATCATTTGAGTTTTGCCTTATCTTGTATTGCTAGCACAAGCAGGGCGAACATACAATTAGTCTTTATATCACTTAATTTTATTGTTTTTCCCTAGAGTTTAAATTTTGATGAATTTTATTGTTGAAAAAGTCATGTTAGAATTTAAAAAAAATATCGGCCTTTTTGGCCAAATGTCCGGCTAAATAATAATATAACTAATAATAATTTATTTATTTATTTTCCCTTCACATAGTTATCTTATGCTAGTTTTTGACATTGCTTATATAAATTAGAGCCGTGATTAGAGCTGAATTTGTGAGGGACTGATGCCTGATGTAGGTATGTACCACAACCTGTATTACAGGTCACCAGGACCCTCCCGCGGCTAGTGTGCTAGGAAAGAGATTAGCATGTCGCAACGTGCAAATATTTAAGCTAAGTTTTAGATCGCACTACAAAACAAAAAAAAAAGAAGACAAAATTTAATACTTTATTAAATCTTAAAAAGTAGTCTTAAATAGTAGGTACATAAAAAGACAATATAGTCAGTCCGGCTTTTCGGTTTCAAGACCTGGCTACCTTCGTTGTGCAGATAGTATCGATTTACTGAAGCCCTACCCAAGCCAGACGGCTATGGCGTGATGGAGACTAAATGGGGTTTGGATTAGAAACAATAATACATATTGGTATTTTGTTGTAGAGGGTGTTTAGGGCTGCAGGAAAGTTATAAAGAGTCACCCCCTGGAACGTGGCCCAAGAACGCAAAGGGTAATTGAAGGAACACAGTTGGGTTTTGGTCAGTAAAAGTTTGACACAGAGAGTGCTCCACCTAGAACGGGAGAAATTATAGGCCTATGCGGTAGACATATTACCAATTTAAGTGTCTACAAAATAAAAAAAAACCGGCCAAGTGCGAGTCAGACTCGCCCATGGAGGGTTCCGTAACAGCAAGTAACATAATATAAAAGTTCTTGTAGTTCGTTGTAACTTTGATCGATGTTTTAATAATAGTGTATTTTTTTAGATTTATGACGTATTAAAAAAAAACTACTTACTAGATCTCGTTCAAACCAATTTTCGTTGGTAGTTTGCATGGTAATGTACATCATATATTTTTTTTAGTTTTATCATTCTCTTATTTTAGAAGTTACAGGGGGGACACACACACATTTTACCACTTTGGAAGTGTCTCTCGCGTAAACTATTCAAGTTAGAAAAAAATGATATTAGAAACCTCAGTATCATTTTTGAAGACCTATCCATAGATACCCCACTCATATGGGTTTTAAGTATGGGGACCCCCAAAATTTATTGCTATTTTTAACCGACTTCTAAAAAAGGAGGAGGTTCTCAATTCGGATGTTTGTATTTTTTTTTTTTATGTATGTTCGCGCATAACTTCGTCACTTGCCAACCGATTTGAAAAATTCTTTTTTTGTTGGAAAGGGTATACCTCCCAAATGGTCCCATAGTCACCAAGTCGGGATCTGATGATGGAATCTTGGCGAAATCGAGGGAAATCCTCAAATATTATAGGCAACCATATAGTTCTTTTGATATTTTCATCAAAGACTACAGTGGTGTTAAATAACGAAGAGGCAAAACTATTATAGAAACACCGACTTCCGGAATTAAAGTTATTTTGATGGTTTTAGTGTTTTTTTTAGTAAGTCGGTTATTTATTTTTTGTAAAAAGTTTTTTTTTTTGTGTAAAAATCTTGATGCGGTTCACAGAATACATCTATTTACTAAGTTTCAACAGTATAGCTCTTATAGTTTCGGAAAAAACTGGCTGTGACATACGGACGGACAGACAGACAGACAGACATGACGAATCTACAAGGGTTCCGTTTTTTGCCATTTGGCTACGGAACCCTAAAAAATAGCTTCTTTATACAAATTGTCCAATCAAGTTTATAATTTTTTGTGTAGAGGATTTCTTTTTCGTTTCCTGAAAAAAAAAACTTTTTTTTTTAAATTGATATAAACTAGTGCTTGACTGCGATCCCACCTGATGGTAAGTAGTGATGCAATCGTTGATGGTGAGGCGCACTAGTTTATTAAGAGCCTATTCACTCTTGCCTTAAAGACACCTAAATTATAATCGGACGGGAAGACCACAGCAGGCAAATTGTTCCAGTCCCTCGATGTACGTGATATAAACGACGAGGCGAAACGATTGGTCCGGACCGTAGAGGTTTCGGCAACATAAGTGTGTTATGGAAGTTTGTTCAGTTTCGTCTACTGAGCAAGCCCTTAAAGTTTGCGTAGACCTGTCCAACAACTAAGAAAAAAAATCTTTGCGAAGCTTTGACCCTAATTAGGATCGTCTTTCAGTCTTCAGTTGAGTTCAAAGTCCTATTTCACCTGCCTACAACCTTGCAAACGGTTGCGCTTTCAAGGTTGCAGGCAGGTGAAATAAGATTATACAAATACATGTCATGTTTATGTTTTTATGTATACAGAGATCAAATCATTATGTAAAAACTGGCCAAGTGCGAGTTGGACTAGCGCACGCAGGGTTCCGTACCGTCCTTTGGAAAATTCGGCAAAAGCATCGCGTTTGTTGTATAGGAGAATGGGAGCACGCTTTAATTTTTTTTTTGTTTTTTTGTTATAGCAGCGACAGAAATACATAATTTGTGAACAACTGTTTAGCTATCGCGGTTCTTGAGATACAGCCTGGTGATAGACAGACAGACAGACAGCGAAGTCTTAGTAATAGGGTCTCATTTTTACCCTTTGGGTACGGAACCGTCGTATCAAAAAAAAAATCTCAATTCTAAATCTTTCACTGGTGTAACTAAATACTACATTTGACCATGATTATTAGGTACCATCAGCTTTGTTATACTCATACTTTCAAAACAAGGATAAAAACAAATTGTTATTTGACGGAAAAGCCGCATTTTGTACAGTTACGTACGTCCTGTTATTTATTTGCTTTGTCACTGTTCATTAAATTATATGAGGATAATCATCGCATAATACATATATAGTTTACTTAATATCCTTGGAAACTATTATGGTCAAACTTTTAAGCAGAATTTACTGACTGGCCTACAATGTGTTAATTATTATGAACTTTGAAATTGAGTATTTTTCAAAAATCAAATCAAAAACTGTTGGAATATAACAAAAACAAATCCATCCTGCTTCAACACTATGGTCCTTCTCTTTCTAAGCAATAAATATTATATTTAATGGACAACGCCCCGTGACCACTTGACTGAAATCCCTAGTATGGTTATAGTTACTATATTCCACTTGCCTTGCTTAGGAGCACACGTCTCACGTGATGTTACTGAACACACCTTCCCAATATAAAGAAAAGGATAATAAACAGTTATTATTGAAATCCTTAAAATGAAGTTTCTCTTTGGAGCCCTAATCCTAACAGGTTATGGGCCCAGAGCGCTAAACCAAAGTGCAAATAATATAAAGTGAAAATAAACGAACATTAAATAATTAAAAAACGATTTGTGCATCAAATTAAACAAATGGGACATTAAACAATCTGATGGTGATAAATATAGTGTGTGGACATTTCGAATTCAAAAATTATCAAGTGAATTACCTACTGAACGTTGTCGAAATTGAAGTTCTGGAAGAAACAAGTACCAAGTGAGTAAAGAACATTGTGTGGCGACGAAGCTGTCTTTTAGTAAAAGGTTGCTGAATTTTAAATTGGTTAGGAACACCATACTAACCAAATATTTTCAAGAATTTGATAAATCGTCACTGAACCTATGGCTGCAGGTGCACAATTAGAATCCGATAAAGTGATCTACCAAACATAACTCTACCAATTGAGTCCGGAGCAGCATTGTCACCGCAATCGAGATACTGACTGAAGACAATATAACGTTAACTCAGGAAAACGAGATTGCGAGATCATGAAATCAAGCTTACAAGATATGTATGAAATCTTAGTCTAAAAGTACTTCAGGCTGAAACTTACGAGACCACAAGTCACACCTTCAAACAATTCAAGAGAGCATCGACAAAAACAAAAGTCAATAAAGAACATTTGGAACCCAGGAAATGTTATCTCTGGCAAAAAGGGAGATTTGAAGAATTACAAAAGCGCTACCTAGTGAAAACAATGGAGCCAACAATAAAACGGTATAGTTGGTTACTTTAAAACCAAACTACTCAAATACATACTTCTGGATTTGCTTTTATGGCGGGCCGTGATATGATGGGCAAACGAATTTATTTTTGTTTGGTAATCTGGAGCAAATCATTTGAAAATCAAGAAAAATTTAAACTAAACTTCAATGAGCGTGAGGAGCCAAGAAACGATTCAGTTGCTATATTGGTGCGGCTATACAAGCGACGAAGAAAGGGAATTACCAGGTGACCAGTAAAATGGACGTCGTTGGCGAAGAAAAAGCAGCAATCGGGAATGACTGTCGTTTTTGGTAAAAACAGCGGGGTCAATATGTTCAACGATGGTATACCGATAATAAGGGTAAGTCTTTGAACAATCTTCTGAGCGGTCGCTGATTAGTGCTTGAAAATGCTTTAAATAGCAAATTCTCGTTGTATAAAGTCACAAATAGTAATAATTATGAATTATTATGGAATGAAATAATTGCATATCAGAATAGATTAAATGATTGAAACTATTGTCTGATAATTGTACAATTGATAATATTAGACCAAACGGTACATTGTGTGTCAAGTTTGTAGATGACAAAAACTTGTCTGTTATTTGATAAATTGAAAACAAAAAAAAAAAAAAACAAAAAAAAAATTGAAACGAGATGTCGTTTAATCTCAAGTGCACACAGATGTTTTGCGGTCCTAACAGTTTTTTTTTTCTCGTCTATTGAAGTTTAAAACTATGTTGTGATTTTGAGGATATATCAAAAGTTTTTGTTAAGTTTCGGGATTACGTTGCAAAATGTGAAGTTCATTTTGATCTGAGAATTGTTAACTTTATGTTGTGATAATGAAAGGGAAATTATATCCAATTAAATGGAAGAGTTGAGCTCGGGAAGGTATTGCATGGTCATCCCTAAACAGTGCCGCATACACTGGCTGTAAATGGCCGAACGTATGATGTGTATGATGAACAATGTCGAAGATAAAACGAGTCTAAATAAGACAAATCGTTCTAAGTTGGATTGTTCTGGGGAGCACTGAGATTTAAAAATATACCTGATTAGTTATGGCATAATAACAAGCCAAAACCGTATATTTTAAAGTTTTTGATTCTACTGTTTACTAAGTTAGTAAAAGCCTAAAAACGAAATTTGGCAAAGAGGTTGTCAAAGGAAATTTCGTTGGTGATGAATCAAATTTAATGGTTATAAAATGTGGGATGTGGTAAACCAAAATGTTTGTGAGAGTCAGAGATGTAAAATGGATGAGATTAAGTTCTTATCAAATAGGCCAGTGAGACTTGAGCCTAAATGGGTTATGAGCTATAAATAGCATAACTTGATAACTCTGACTTGGTACACCCGTTTGAAAAGAGGTGTGGATCTGATAAGAATCAATCAGTTTTTAAGCAAACAAACATGATACAATACCTGGCATAATTGCAAATAAATCTGTTTGGGAAACAGTGGAGAGCTCGAGATTGTCATATCACATGGAAATAAGTTAACTTTATTTTAAGATCGAGAAACATCACATAGTTAGAGACGAAGTGTAGGACGCAAAACTTATTTTTCTGTTTCGTATAATGAATACGATGGCAACAGTATTTTTGATAATATGTTATTACTTATTGTGTGCTGAACCATAAAAAAAAAAAAAAAAAATAGAATTAAATGCTGGTATGATAAGCATTTAAATGAAGAATGTTTTCAATGAAATAATTGATTCAATTAAGTACAGATTGAAAATGATACCTGGAAATATAGTTCTAAAGAGAGATAAAAGAAATATTAATTTGATTAAATCAAATTGATTGTAAATAAAGAAAAGTCATTGATAGTAAATAAGTACAGTTGAAAATAAGTTGTAAAACGAATTTAGTGGCTCGTGGTTTTAATCAGATAAATGTTAATCAAACCTTTGTATCAGTTGAAAGAATAGCAAAGTTTTAGTTAAACTTTTGTGTATCAATGTAATGTCTTGGTTGACATAATTAAATGTGGATATAAAAGCATAATTTTGAGGAACCTGGATGAAGAAATTTTAGTATATGAATATAGCTAAGAGTATTCTGGCTGACAATTAATGGTTAATACATTAATGAAATCATTATATGGATGGATGTAGTCTGTATATTATTGGTTCCTTCCTAATGTTTCGGTGAGCTTATATAAAAAGGTATTCCTAATATTCATCAGCGGATCAGTGCATTTAAGTTTTAATGCAGGTCATGAATGAAGTCTAGTTGTTGCCTAGTTACTGGATTATGGAGGTCTGAGAGGCAGTCGCTCCATGTATAATACTGGTATTTAGACGCATCTGGTCAGAATAGTAGCCGAACTCAAGACAGTTTGGAAAAGGCTAGGGAGATGATGATGCATGAAGTCTGGTGCCTGGTTGATGGCAATCGGTTTGCTCACTATTATAAGGTTTGTTATCTATTATATTGGTGTATAATAAAGTACATATATATAAATTAATAAATAAAGGAATTAAACATAACTGATGAAATGTGGGTGTACTATAGGTGCACCTATCTCTGACCCTTTGGGTAATAAGGGCGTGATGTTTATGTTATGTGACTAAGAAAAAAGTTTTTTTTATTTAGGTAGTTTAAGTCTATGTTATTGCATTTTAACAACTATGTTATAATGTGTAACCTAGCAGTTGAGTAAAACATACCCAACCAAATTTTTTATTAAATCGTTGACATAAAATTTATAAAATGTTTTCTGTGAAAAATAAAATAGGTCAGAAAACAAAATTACTTTGGATTAGGAAATGTAAATAAATAACAGTTCTTGAAATGTTTAACTTGAGGAATGCTTTAGGGGCAATAAATCTGCCCATACACTCCTTGAAAGTTAAATATGTTGATAACAAAACGTTGAGTTCATGAGAAATTATAAGAGCCCCTTGACGAAATCCTATGAGGTGTTTGATGCTGAATCATGGCATGCAATTGAGCCTAATCTTAGTTTACTGTTTACATCTCGAGTCTATGCAAACAAAAACGACTATTTGTAATGGTTACACTTAGATACAAGGCCCTTTGTATTAAAATATTTAAAGGAACTATAAATCTCAAGTTTAATAAAATATATAGGTGGGTGTTTGTTGATTGTGACTGAAGTGGTAATGATGAATAAATATAAAATGTACTGTGGGTTAATTGTTTAAAATATTTAAGCAATGTACAATTTGCTAGCAAATAAATTAGCAAATATATTGGCAGCTAACAATGGCAAGATAGTACACTGTAGCAAAGCAGAATACGGTGTAATGTAAAACAGTTAAAGATACTGTGATTAAAGTATTTGGTGAAAATGTATACATATTAAGTATTATTTATATTCATTACTGTAGCAAATGCTGTTTTATTTATTTAAGATAATAATAATAATAATGGATGCAAAAGCATTGTGGATAATCCTACCAGCCCGTGTACCAGCCACAAACAAACACATTGAGAAATATGTTACTAAAATATTTTGTTTCTACAACTTAACCAGATAGCTGGTATCCTGTGAAATAACCAACGGTGCGATACACCTAGATAAGAATGAAATTCGGGGTGACGTTGTAAATAGATGCAGTGTGTATGAGGATATGTTATTATATTATGTTAAAATAATAAGAGCTTGGTTATGATAAATAGACGAATAAGATTCATAGTTTCAATAATAAGTGAAATGATTGATTGGTCTGATTAGGTTTTACTGGGTTTTCCCTAATCCTGCGCAACGAATGTTGGACCATGATGATATTGTATTCCCAAAAATAAGGAAGGTGTGTGTTTTTTATTATTGTATAAAGGTGTTTGGTATATGTAATAGATATTATATTGCGATTAAAGAAAAAGGGATTTATTTTTGAGGGGGGCGTGTTGGAATATAACAAAAACAAATCCATCCTGCTTCAACACTATGGTCCTTCTCTTTCTAAGCAATAAATATTATATTTAATGGACAACGCCCCGTGACCACTTGACTGAAATCCCTAGTATGGTTATAGTTACTATATTCCACTTGCCTTGCTTAGGAGCACACGTCTCACGTGATGTTACTGAACACACCTTCCCAATATAAAGAAAAGGATAATAAACAGTTATTATTGAAATCCTTAAAATGAAGTTTCTCTTTGGAGCCCTAATCCTAACAAAAACGCAATATTTTTATTGCTTCTCGTACAGTTTGTAGATGAGTAGAGAAGCCGACGGTTTTTTTTGTTTCCCGAAAAAAAATCTTGAGGAAGGTTGTTCAGTTTCGTCTACTGAGCAATCCCTTAAAGTTTGAGGCGGGCTGCCCCTTACACCTTGTTGTATGTTTAACGCATAGACAGTGCCACTCATTTTCGTTTGATATTTCCATTCCTGCGGTACGGGGCGTTTAAGACCTCGTTTGAAACTTTTATTATGGCGATAAGGGGCATATTAGACCTTTTTTTTTATGGTGGGAAAAAATCATGCAATGACAACCCCCGGTCTTGGGCGGAGCGGGAGATAGTATCAGACTCTTACTGACTAAAAGACCCACCCCGTTCCTTCTAGCCTTCATACCGGGGCTCGAGCTCCCTTTCGGATAACCCTGGCCCCAGGCTTCGACCCGGCTCGCTCCCTGCTGTTGCTGACAACTCCTTGAGGCGCGCGAGAAAATTGCGCGCCGTCGACGACTTGGGCTTAGTCCGGACAGTTACCGGACGGCCGGACAGCGAGCTACCCATTGCTCACTGTCCGCAAGCCCGCGCCTACGGTGGCCGGAAATCGGGATCAGAATCCCGGCGGCGGCGGCGAGGTCGCCGTTGCCTGATGCGTTCGGCCTCCTCCTTTGCGAGCATTACTGCTTCGCAGAAGTCGGCGACCGCCTGCCACTCCTCCTCGCTCCGGACCATGGCCTCAACCAAAGCCCGGCGCCAGAGGTCTCCGCCGCCGATCGCCCCCACGAGGGCACGGCGATGCTCCGCCCAAGCAGGGCACACCTCGACTGTATGCTCCACCGTGTCCTCCGGGGATTCCGCACAGTGGCGACACCCGGGCTTCACTTCCGCACGAATCCGGTGCAGGAACCTCCCGAACGAACCATGTCCGGTGAGGACCTGCGTCATACGGAAGGTAAGGACGCCGTGAGGTTTTTCCAGCCAAGCCTCAAAGAGGGGACTTACCGCCATGATTGTGGCGTGCCCGGCATATTAAACCTCTTTAACTTTTAGTTGCTTAACGCAACAAAAAGTTTTTTAACTAAGTGAGATCGAGGTCAAAATGATCCCGTATTAAAATGAATACACCACGGCATTCTATTTTAATACAGCTTCTTAGATTATATTCAGCTCTTTCTTATACTAAACCAAATTGAAGTTACGGCGGAGAAGACTATGTTTCACGTAGCCACACCGCAAGGAAGACACATAATAGGTACGGGGCTTGTAAGACCTCGTACTACACTCAACTTTAACCAGTTCAGTGTTATTAAAAAGCCTACCTACTACCTAGTCACTGCTATACACCCACAAACAACAGTCACGTACTAGCCTATCACAGAGAAATCGTCACGTGCTAACTAGCAGCTGTGTAGTTATTATGACGGATACTATTGTCACGTGAGTAGTTTATCTGCTCACGTACCTACTATTGTTGACGCCCTCTCCACCCTCTCTGTAGTGAAACGTGAAGATATTGTTATCATTGTGTGCCACTTATTATTAGTAAGAACAAAACTTAAAAGGTTACTTTGATTAAGAGAGCAAGTTAATTATAATAAGTAGTCCACCTTGTGAGTTTTAGTTGAAAAGATATGGCGTGTATCAGTCAAAATAATTTTATTAACCGAAGATAATTTTCATGATATATTGACATGCGCTCCTCATCATCATCTTCCTGTCCTTGACCTAGACCATGACGTTTAAAGTAAGATTGTTTTAATCTTGTTTCAGTGTGGGTAAGAGATGGCGCTAGACAACCTGTATAGCTCTGTCTCTTACCCACAATGGAATAAGAATAAAACAATCTTTGAACGTCATGGTAACCCCGCTGGTCCCGTGTTATTTGAGGTTGCTTTTCTTCCATAGAATCATGTTTCATTTCGACTTTTTTTCGTTTTTTTTTTTTTTTATTTCCTATCACATCACTCGTCACGCTATCATCTCCACTACAGCCTACATCTACATACTCTTCTTCTTTCATCTCTCAGCAAGCTTTTTTCACCGCCCAACGTTCTTATTTCTTTAAAACTAATGCCTGCAGTTTTCAGGATCTATACGAGGCCAACAATAGCGCTGTACAGGTTGCCAAATATTGGTCAACAGAAGTATAGTTTGAGAGCATCGACACGAAAAGAAGAAGAACAGTCCGATCTATTCTGCAAAAAATCTCACCGTGAAAAATAAGTAGTTTTTCTTTCTTTTTTTGAGGTGGGAAAACATTAAATAGCGTGTTTCAAGTCCTGTCCTGGTCAAGCGCTAGCTTTTATTACAATGAACAAAATCATCTAACTAATATATATAATTTATTAAAAGTAAAGTGTCCAGGCGGTTGTTAATGCAATCCCTGAACAGTTAGAGAATCCCTGGCCCCCGAATCATGGTAGCTGGATATATGGGGCTTTAGTCGGTAGGAGTCGAACATAACCCTTCGTTCTCCTCAAACGAAAGGTTAGCCTCCTTCTGGGGAATTTCTCAAATAAAAAATTCCCCAACAAGAAAAAAAAAATTAGTATCCAATGGGTTGTTTAAGCTGGCACTACGTTTTGGTGGAATAATTTACGAATATGACGCGTGCGAAGTCAGAAATCAGAAACGTTTAAGTATTTCAAATAGACCATTTACAGGCTCTTTTGAATTGTCAAAATGTCGGTCAGTCAAAAATAAATGAAGCTCAATTGCACGTTCCAAAGCGTAGGTCTCTATGAAGAAGAACGTGCAAGAAACTCCATGGACACTCTATTCAATCATGTTGTGAGCAGATGGCAAAACCTGATGTTTTATTTAAAGCTATCACACATGTTTGTATCCAATTATAAAAAAAAAAACATCTGTTTATTTTGTACTTGGTAAAGATCAAAAATATTATGGTTACAGTTCTGCAAATATAACTGTTTACAATGAAGTACATTACGTAATGGGGAAAAGAATTGCATCATATCTAAATATAGAACGATCGTTAGTAATGTGGCTTTATCACGGTGACGTCATGACCTTCAGGCAACGTACTGACTAAATGTGTGTATATGTTTTAACTTTACAACCTTAGTTTTGGTACCTATAAGCAAAACCCGAAACACGTGTCTATGTGTAAAAAATCCATGTATCAGTGTAATTGATTTCTAATTATATATTATAGTCAGTCAATTACGCTGCAACAATTATTATGCTACTATTTGAAAATAAATAGTTCACAAAAAACATTTTTTTTTTCTCTTGACTCCTGGGACAGATTTTGGAGTGCTTCAGTTTACTGATTGGTGTTGGTCTGAGGAACACAATATACTAAGTGTGTATTCTGGGCAGCATTTGGTCCAACTCCCACACAAAGATTGGCAATGCATGTCCTTTCATAACTGTATCATGAAAAATCACTAAGTTTTAATCTTGTTATGTCAGCAAAAATACATAGTCACCGGGACATCCAAGCGACAGGGTGGTTTTGCACTTGCACCCAGCTGTTTGCTGGTGCCTAATGCCCTCTATGACCTGCCGTGACCTGTGTTGTACTTAGTGTCGGTGGTGTCCAACTTGTGACCTTTTTATATATTTTTGGGAAAAAATATAAAATGTAATACTTAAGTAATGGAATCCATTCAGTTACTGATTCTTAATTAACTATAAGTACCTATTCAGGTTTCGTATATATATACTAAAAATAATGTTGTATACATACATACCTAGTAGCTAGTAGTAGGTACATGTTTGTGTCAGCTGGTGAACAGTCATTATCAGTAATGATTTGCTATGTAAACAACAACAGCCTTATTTATAAAACTCGCTAACCATTTTTTTACGTAGGATCATTCAACATCCAATGACTTCTCCCGCTCTTGAGCGGAGCGCACGGGTGTGTCAGACTTTACTGACTAAAACCAACACTTGCTAGAAAAAAAAAGAAGACGTCAACGTACAAAGTCTCTGGCAGAATATAAATATTTATAGTAATATAAATAAAGCCTGTCGATAAGCTTGTGTTTGTCCGTATGTGTGCACTAACGACCAAAATATTTTTGTTATTTAATAGATTCCAGTATATTTTCCTTTCATTTTTGTCAATAGTATGACGTACTATCACTTGCAAAAGTCCATAAGAATTCTTAAAACATATTCGTTTGACGTTTAGTTTGACTTACGACCTTTTATTTTCAAGTTTCGCCAACAAATGATTGAAATTCACAATTTCATCAACTTATCATAAGTCAAGATGGCCCAGTGGTATAGGCACACAGATTGAAGCGCAAATCAGCGTGCCGCAAGTTCAAATCCCACGCAATTATTGACTTTTTGTAAGTTCTTACCCGATTGGAAGTTATGTATTTGCATTACATATATTAAATTATTCTTTAACTTGTTCACACATTTCTTAGAGTTAGAAAGGTAGATCACAAAAAAAACTAAATAAAGAATTAGATTTCTGCGAGGTAGACACGAGTTTTAACTTAACCGAAATGAACTGTCGTTTGGTTGTAGTTGTTGGTTAGTGACGTGAGGTTGACAGTATTGTAATATTCGCAAAATGCAGGCTAATATTAGTATTGAAGTGAGGGCGACTATCATTGGGCTGCATAAAAGTGGTCTTAATAAAACACAAATATCTGAAGAAACCGGACTGAATGTGAGTATAATAGCTATTAATGAATTGTAACTTTATTACAAATTAATCTTCTAATTAAAAAGTATGCCATTTATGAATCCATTGATCGTATCTTTATGAGGTTTAAAAGAGAAATACGTAAATCGTTGGGTTTATTGGATTGGTTATTGGATTAATAAATGCAGTTTTATTTTAAAATTATATTCAATAATTATGATTATTAACATTTTATATAATGAAAATGAAGTGAAGTAGGTATAGCTGCCTAATATATATATTTTTTTTTATTTTAGAAAAATACTGTAAATCTTTGGCTAAAAAGATATGAGGAAGAAGGTAGCCTTGCTAGTCGAAAGAGAAGTGGGAGATCGAAGCTTATTAGCGAGGCGCAGCGACGACATATGGTGGACGTATACGAAACGAATGGTTTCGCACCAACGAGACATTTTGCGGAATTATATGACACCTCGATGGATACTGTTCGCCGTGCACTTCACGCTGAAGGCGTGCATCACAGAAAACCTGCTAAAAAGCCGTACTTGACAGAGAGGCACAAACAAGAACGATTACGTTTCGCACTAAATATTTAATGTTAACTAAACTAAATGGCCTACCATTTTATTTTAACATATCTGTGATTATTCGTTAACAAACACTGTATTATATTGTGTTTACTTTCGTTTAAAACAGCTATATCTTTTAACTTGTGCCATCGCCTCATCTTAAGAATGCAGTGAACTCGCTATCAATTTTGTTGACAATAATCATGAGTCTATTTCGTTTTTTATTCTTCTACCCGCACTGTTTTAACATAATACTATAGTTCAATTTATTTTTCTCATCTAATTGACGATTATCTTGTGAGAACTAAAGTTCTTTTAACAGAAATTGAGGTTTGGTTTCAATCTTCTTTTCGTCAAGAAAATGAACAATTAAGCTATGACCTCAATACATTCATTGTGACGTTACACAAAAATAAAATGTTTACAAAGTCCAAATCATATATCACTTTTCAATAAATAACTGGATATAAACAATTACCTATATTTTATTTTATTAAAATTTGAATATCCGTTCATTGTTACGTTATTCATATTATGAATGGTCTAAGTGGGTATACTTCCAACAAACAATCTTAGGCGTAACATAGATAACGGTTACAAGATAACTTTTTGTCTAGGTAACAATTCGACGTCACAATTCTCATAAATGTTTAATTTGTAAATATAAAGAATAAACATTTTTATTAAACACGTCTTTTTATTTCCACCTTATAACATCGAAAAGATGTAACAACTAAATAATTGCAAATTACGAATGTGATTCTTCTTGTGGTTAATAGATCACATTCGTAATTTGCAACTATTTAGTGCAAAAAATGCAATAGTATTTTTCATAGAAATATAAAAAAACAATTAAATCAATATAGATTGGGAATTTTCAAAGTAAGAAATAACTGCAACGGACCGACCATGATTTGAACTCGGGTTACGTGATTTGCGAATCCAACACTTAGTTCACACGGCTACCAGCACATGACGAATTTGCACGAATTTTATCAATGCTACCATATAGCTCAGTGCGACGACAGTTCCTTAGTGTGTGTTATCTGTGGAATGTGGATACTCATACATGCGCACACATACGCACGGAAATATCGCGCTCGCTCGGTTCGTAGCAATGTAATCATTAGCGTTCCTATGGACTTTTGCGGCCTTACTGTACCTAGATACGGATTTTGGAGATTATCAAGCTGATAACAATGTAAACAAGGACATTAGGTATTTATGCTTATCTATGTAACCATGTGGACAGACAATAATAATATAATACGTATCACAATCAATCACCTATGAAAAGTTTTTTGTTGTCAAGATCTTTACTGCATTTGTCATCTATTTTTAAAGGCACTAATTTATTTATTTACATGCACTTATAACTAAATAACTATAATTACAGTAAACTAAAAAAAAAAAAAAAAAAATCCCTACGCTAATTGTAACTAACTAAAATATGGCGTCAGAAAACTCTTCCACATCGCTGTCGAGTGGTAAAGTGCCCAAAAGACTGGCGGCATTGCCACGCTTTAGGGCAATGCTTATCTTCTGTCCAAGGTAAAAGCCAGCCTTTGGGTCACGCGAAGTGTCAACTAGACCTTTCGACAGATCTTACAACTTGTGAGCTCTCGGACCCCACGATCCGAGAGTTTCAACCCCAAACGGTTCGAAAATATAATATGTCAAGATACGATAATAAAGGCATATGTCACGGTCAAAACTCTTAATTGGACAAAACTAAATTTTACTGTAAAAAATTGCCAGAAGTACTATTGAACGAAGTTTTTTTTTAAATAAACAATTTTTTTACCCATTAACATTTACTTAATTAAAAAAATGTAGTTATTACCTATGGGTACCTAATAGGAAAGAGATAGAGTATCAGAAAGAGAGAAAAGTTTAATATTGTAACATGGACCACATTTTTTAAAAAGAGTAATCATGGAGTTTCTTGCCGGTTTTTCTCCTTATACAACGACCAATTTGGAACTGTAGACTAGCTTCTGATGTTTTATAGGTGCCCCTGTAGTAGGCCTATGTAAAATTAAATGTTTTGAATTTCAGTGAAAGATGATTTAGTGGAAGAGTTTATGTTGTGATAATTTTTTTAAAGATGCTTTTTTTTATGTTTTAATTTATGATTTATTTTGAAGTTGTAATGTAATCTACAGCTAATTTTCAAATCCGTTTAATCAATTTTCATTATTTTAATTATTTAATGTATTGATTGTAATATTTGCACACCCAACTTAGGTAAAATATGTCTTGGTCTTTATCTGTCATTATACCAACTTATGTAGGTACTGTATTTATAGCAAGTAAATTATTGGTTGTTTTAATAGATGAAGCATACGAGTTCTAACATAAGAGTTTTGGCTGAAGGTAGTTAAACATTAGTTTTGATTGATTAACATTATTGTCTGTAACATTTATATTTATAAGCGATGCCTGCTGTCATGTATGTATACTGTATATTGTACATAGAAATGTAATTACTTTTCCTGTAGGCACGAATTGAAGGGTCTGTAGTCGTTTGGGCCCGCTCGATGTTGGTCCCGCGGGCCCAAACGACTACACAATTTATTTTATGTATTTTTGGTGGTCGATTGGGCCCATATACAAATTAAAAAAAAATCCATTGTTTAAAGCTACTGGTGGATACAGTCAAGTGCAAAAGTGGTAAGTCAAAATATAATAAAACGCAATTCAGTTAGATGTAAAAGTTTATTAAAGATATTAAAAAAGCAGGCCTATGATTGGATGACCCGAGCAGGTAATCCGTAAAAGGCCAAAATGCTTGACCTTGAAATTAGTAGTGCTCGTACCCTTAATTTAGGTATTATTACAGGAAAAAAATATGTAGTTTTAATGTTTGTAGACAAATGTGGCACGTAAGTGTAAGTACGTAATTGAATAAATCAAAAATATTTATTCTCAGTAATATAAATAATATTAGGTATATACGTTTTTTAAGTCATAAAAATAAAACTAAAAGATTTGACTTTCTTTCATGACTGTACTTATATTAAAATTGGCCGGTGGGTCCAATCGACACCTTCAAAATGGGACTGTGTCGATTGATCCCGCGGACCCAAACCGAGCGGGCCCAAACGACTACAGACCCGAATTGAACACGTGATCGAGTAGCACACCGCATGTAATACATGTGTTTCATCACCATCAACAGTACCTAACTAATTAACGAATTTATCGATAGTAATTCTATATCGGTATCTGTTCGAGTGTTCATAATCTGCTGGCCTATTGTTTATTATACATAGGGTTATTCCCGAATCGTAAGGGCCCAGCAGGGTGGAAGCCTACTGGGGCCATGGGTTCAGTGAAAATGAATATCCGAGGCCCTGGAACGCAAGGCAAAGAAGGAGCAAACGAGTGGGTTTTAGTCAGTAAAAGTCTGAGCCTCTGAGCCTCCCGCTCCGCCCAAGGGCGGGACAATATCGCAGCCTAGCAGGCATCGACTCTGATGGACGCCGTCAAACTTGCGGACAATTCCTTGAGGTGCCTGTGAAACACAACTCGCCGTGGAACTGGGTTTGGTCATGTTGGATGACGAGTTAACCATTGCTCGGATTTTCTGTACTTGCATCAAAATTAATAAGGTCGACTGCCTGAAAATTCCTAAGGCATTAAGTCAGCATTTGTACAGTATTTTATTAGTGCATACAAATAGTTTTTGGAAGAGGATTACGGACCATTCCCTCTCCTAGAAAGGAGGCCTGAGTCCCAGCAGTGGGAACATTAAAAAAAGGCTGATGTTGAAATACATATATGTGTTGTATAAAACAGCAGTTTCATTGGTGATGTCGCTCAGATTACTCATATAGAGTCATTCGGGTATTGTTTGGAGGTAGGGTCATCAAATAACTCACCCACTTTGGGTGGAGCAGAAGGGTGTGTCAGGGCTGCGTTAATTTTTCAAACCTTTCCGCAGCCAGCACCTCATAAAGAATGATACGCAGAGCTGCGAGTTGTATGTTGCGTTGAGTTGCTGTCCTTTACTGTCCCCACACGGGCTTCAAAAAAACGCCGCTTCAAGCTTCACTTTGAGGCGGTCTTTTTTTGTGGCTTGCGTGCGGGGACTGTTAGAAGAACTTTGCCTAGAGCGGCAAAAAACGAGGGGCGGCAAAATTGACTTATTCCTATCTTTCAACCTAGCCTACATCCAAGTTGGCTGGTTGAGAATTTTATGTGCCACCTTCTCACCTGCCCATAAATAAGGGTATGGCAGGGTAGACTGGCTATACTTAACTTTTGAGGATGTATGTATCTCTATGGCAGATAGGAATACTGATTCAACCGCGACAAGGCTGTCGAAACCGAGCTATCCCTGATAACCCCAAGTTAGGTCAGTCTTGTACTCCTGACATTTACGAGTGTAAGATAGCTCGTCGAAAATCGAAGATATTATTAGTCCATCTTTGTTATTGTTTGAATTTTAATCACCCGACAGCAAAACATCGAAATGACTGAGGACACACACACACTGACATAAAACACACACACAAAATACCCTTAAATGTGTGAGTAAATACTGAATCAAATGGCTGTGTGTGCGCGATTCAAAATAAGCCTACCATTTGTTAAGCTGAATATAACTTTGAACTTGGAATATAAGGTTGATTTTTGCTTGATAGTGTAGAGTTGGAAGATAAGGAGCGTTCCAGAGTAATCGAGTAACTTTCCGAAGAGTTTGTTTACATAACATTGCGAGTGTAAACTGCGCAGTAGATGTGATCGCGATCGTTCTGTTATTAGATTACTAGGTTGTGCTTGTAAGTACTTACTGGTTACTTCCGAAACTCCACGCGAATGAGTTTTTATTGATAGACTTGCTTTTGACCACTATCTCACCTGGAGCCTTACTATGACATTAAAATGTTAAGCGTGCGAGCAAGAATGTTGATAGTCCCTTGAACCATCTGGCCCAAATTATGTGGACGCACCTCTCGCACCCGCCTAGGCGGCAGTACGCAAATCTGTGCATTTATTTGCGGCCAACAGCAGCCGGAAAGCGCGCGGCTGACCTTTAAATCCATTTTCTTTGCGAAATATTGATTGATTTACTTAAGCAATGTTCACTTTGAAGAATATTTAACCACCCATTTTTATGTGTAAAATTGTTTCTAAAAGATCCAAGCCGTTTCGAAGGAGTAGGGAAAGTTTCGAAAAGTTACGAAATTGCTAAATATTTTTTTTAGATAAAAGTATTATGTAATAGCACGAAAAAATCAAATGTTGATAATAGGAGGTTTTAGGTGACAAACACACGTACAGAAGAATAAAAGATAAACCATCGAATCATAAAAGATAACTGTTTAATCTTTCTAGAATCTTTTAGCCAACTAAACACAAAAATAGTTTAGATACTCCTCCCCCATCCCTCTGCTATACCCAGGTAAATGCCGGGGGGTAGTTATAGTGGAAGGTGAAACACTAGGGGGGAGGGGCACGTTGTTAACCTTTCTTTATTACCATTACCCTTGAACTATGACAACGAACTTCGGCTAATTGGTACCAATTTGGAACTACAATCGATTTAATCTATTTCTATGTATTCAATCCAATCAAGAAATTGGTTTAATAACTTTGGTCTATGAGCTTGTCTGAATGAGTAAAGTTTTTTTAAACGTTAGCCCCACTCTTTGTTTTACTCTTGTGTTGTCAATGCGTTTAAACGCGAAAAAAGACAAGACACCCAGACCCAGAAAACAGAATTCCTAGGCCATACAAATATTTTTTCAATACACTTACTCGAAAACAGGCTCTTATCACACTACGAATAGGTTCAACATGCCATGTTTATCACCCTCGTGTTCTTTTTTAATTTATCATAACAAGGGCTTTTTTTATTCCTATTTCGTCACCCGTGATTATTATTTTTTTTAAAGCAAGGAGGTTGATACTTTTAACTTTTAAGGTTTTAATATTTAATGAAAATTAAAATTGTGTTTTATGAACAGTATATTTTCATGAATAATTATGATTATTTTTCCGACCCAAATATCGACCAATAGAATTGCACCATTCGACGTCACGTGGTACAACCTACATGGTATTATACTGATAATTTTTTGAAAATTTTCTCTGGTCGTTGACATATATAAAAAACAAAACATGATCAAAATAATGGCCGACATTTGGGACGGAAAAATAATCCCCCGAATACCACACGAGCTTCAAAATTATCTGGCATTTCCCTCAAGGTTCCCTGCAAACAAATAAAAACTTGACTCCTTCATTTGTTTGCAACGAACCTATCGGAAAATACCCGATAATTTTGAAGCTCTTGTGGTATTATATATGATTATTTACACAATAATTTGTTATTATCAACAAATTAACATAACGTGTTCTAAATTCAAAAAAAATTGAATTTCTATTTTTAATATTAAGTAGTAGGTACCTTTGCTTCTTCTTCAACCTGCAAAGGTAAAAAAGCGCGGGAAAAAAGCCTTTTTTTATTTATGTTATATTTTGTGAAAAAAATGTTGAATTAAAAATTTGAAGAGAATTCTTTAGATGGTGCCGGGGCGCCGTCAGATATTGTGATTATGTTAAAAAATACTCGCGATAGCTTGCTGCCATCAAAACTAAAATGTATGACAACTTTGGAAAATTTTCTTCACTACAAAATGAACAAAAATGCGTCGAAATTTTCAGAGAAAGTAAGTATTTCTTCATAAGTGTATTGAAAATCGTCGTTTGATACACGTGGAAATTTGTCTCTGCAGTACTTGGCTCCATAACACCCTCGCATATACGGCTCGGGTGAATTTCGCCTGGTTGCGATGACAAACTTTCCCATCTTGTATCAAAATTTACTGTGTAATTTCCAAGTGAGAATCAAACCTATGACACACAGCGCAGCAGCCAATTACTCTACCACTGCGACAACCGTCGTTATCATGATGTGACTGTTCCAATAAGACCCTAGGCTGATTAAATTATAATTTTTCCTGAATTTCCCTACATGAAGGTATGAAGGTCGGCTTCCCCCTGGGGAGGGAAGAGGACGAGCTCCCGCTCCGCTCGTCCTTATAGCTTTCAACCAGAGATCTGGACAGCTCCCACCGACAGTAATGGATTTCCAAGGAATATGTCACCTTCTCCCGACTTAGAAAGCTAGGGGATTAGGTGGGGAATTGAGAAAAACAAAGGTAAAATCAAATAGGGTTGGAAATCCAAGGGATAAGGAAGGATAATCTACTTTTCTTTTGAGTTATGAATATTATGAGACTGAGAGGGCTGCAAAAGGGTATATAACACGTGACGCTTGTATTTGCAAGTTAAATAGTTTTGGAAATTACTTTAATCCGTTTCGCTCGTGCGTGTCCTGACCAATCCTACGGCAAAGGGTTGTGAGGCCTCTGCTATTGGATAAGACACAATGAGCAAGAAGCAAATAAAATCTCTTTGTGTTCAACTTATATTTACACTGGTGTATCAAAAGCGACTAACATAATATATTTACAAGGCAAATGGGAGAGGAAACGCCGGGAGGGGCCCCCGGAAAGGAAATACACAGTTCTTTCACCAAGGTCAGGGTAGAGAGAAAGGGGGTTGAGAACATTGGTGGCCTGATGGTAATAGCCCCGACTTACGAGTATAGTGGTTCAAAATCGTGTGAGTGCGATCAAAATCGGTGTGCGCAGGAATTGCATGACTGGATTCCGCCATCACAATTCTACCATCGGACAACCCGACGTACGGCGAATATCCACCCTTACGTTGTTGAAAGCTCTACGGTCCGGACTAAGCGTTTCGCCACGTCATTTATACCGCGTACGTCGAAGGACTGGAACAGTTTGCCTGCTGCGGTCTTCCCGTCCGATTATAATTTGGGTGTCTTCAAGGCTAGAGTGAATAGGCTCTTAATAAATTAGTGCGCCTCATCATCAGAGATTGCATCACTGCTTACCATCAGGTGGGATCGCAGTCAAGCACTGGTTTATATCAATTTAAAAAAAAGGTGCATTATTTTATGCAATCATCACTACTGCTCCCAAAACTGTGTAGGAAATCATCGTGATGATAAATAGCAAGGCCCACAAAAAAAAAACGAAGACATGTGACATTCATCCACCCTGGTGATTTGTAATACAGGCTTGTTATGCCTAACTCAAACACCAGCTCCTTACATTGTTAAATACAAAAACGGGACATATGTAAAACCTAAAATAAGTGTATCATTGTGAGGAGAAATAAAGAAATTTATTTTTATTATTATATTATTTCCTTTATTTAATTTTCATACATATTATATTTTATAATATTCCTTAAAAAAAAACAATTAAAAAAAAAAAACATTTTAAAATATAAAAAATAGTGTCCCATCGATATCGGGAACAGGGTCCAAGCTACCGGCGGTCAGGGCTCCAGAGAAAGGAACCTCCTAACTATACGAGCCGTGTCCAGGAGTACCGCTTTCTGAATCAAGCCCTTGATCCAGCCGCCTAACGAGAGCCTCCTTATATTATTATTATTATAATCATCCACCACCGTAGGGCCCGCGTGGTGGGTTACGGCCCATTCCATCTCCAAGTGAGGAGGCCTGAGTCCCAGCAGTGGGAACATTGTAAGGCTGATTACGTGTGATCAGACGAATAGTATTCACAAACAACGTGCGAGCGTGTGGAGGCCCTTTTATAATTCGTGCTTCGAAAACTTTTTTTCCATACAATTTGACACAAGCGTTAACACGTAACGTACGCGTAAACGTTTACGTTAACACAATTAAGTACGTTTACGTTCTTGTTAATGTACGTATGTAGGTAAGTATGTCAAACCCACAGTACCTAGTATTTTTTATATTATTTAAAGGTGGGTTTTTCTTCTCCGTCGTACGAGAAGGTAAAATTTTCACAAGTCAATCTTAAAAAAAAATTGTAAACGTGGCTATGCCGCTGTCATAAACAACTCTACCTAAGCAATGTATGGTTAATTTTTACTCCAGATCCACGTGCCGTGTGATTCATATTATGAAAATTCGGTAATCAACAAAAAACGATGACTCACTTCAGAAGCGAATCAGCCTTTGCAATTCTTGGAAAACGTTACACGATGTTATTGTAACACATAGTTTATGCATAAAATGTCTGTAGTAAAAAAAAAACTTGATCAAAAAGTATCTGTGGAGATACTATTCAATTTGTCAGGTGTGGGGTTCGAACCCACGCTCCCTCTCGGGAACCAGAGCTTAAATCTGGCGCCTTAGACCACTCGGCCAACCTGACTTGAGAGAACGTTCCAAATTTTGGATCAGTATCTGTAAAATTTGGCAGCGTGCCGACATTATTAGAAAATTTTATTCGGATATTTAATTGGCGTCATTATTAGCGATTATAATAAAGTAATTGTTATGATTATGAAGAGCTAAGCAATATTGTTCATATCACAAAAATAATAATACAATTTTAGTGTTAACATAAATAATTTTTCTAATCATCGGTCATAATTTTTTCGTTATTTTGGATGTTTTGCCCCTTTCTATAACACCAAAATGGTTCGTTGATTTTAATGTTTATCGTATTATTGTCAAGTTAGCGCCATCTGTGTGCATTATCAAACAACTATCGTAAAAACCTTGCGTTCATGCAGTACGTGTCTTTGTGCATAGATGGCGCTGTACCAAAGTTTTAAATTATTGTTTGTAAAATATTTTTTTATTCAATACATTCAATTATTTATATCATTTTCGACTTAATGAATATGGGATTATTTAAAAAAAATCTTATTTAGGATTTTTGTCTGGTTTCTATTCCAGTTGAGTAAATATTCACTGACATTGGCAGAGGAATGTCAAGGTCTTGGCCTGGAGATAACTGGTATAATCCAAAGTTTATCAGTTCACACAGTAGAGCCATTAGGCCAATGTCATCAAAGGCACGTCAATAATTACATTACTCACAAGGTACTTTATTTTACAATGGCATGAGGTCTAAATTGTGACAGGAAACGGTGGTCTGTCTGACCGAGTCACCGGGTTTCCGCTTTTTTGTAACACTCGACTGTTATGATTGTTTAAGCATTGTCATAGCTGAAGTACTGAGGTTTGTTGCCGATCAGACAATGCATTTAATACAATACGGTGAGGATAAATATAGGTGATAGTGCAGGCATTCATAATATATTATATTAGGTACTTACTTTTATTCATCGAAAAGCGAATGTTTGCCTCTCAGTGTTGGATTGAACTTGAACATCTGGCCGGAATTATATAGACACTCTTGTGGTATCTGTGCATTTAACTCCGGCCAGCTGCGCCTGGTTATAGCCCCGCTGACCATTCACTAAACCCCAAACGAACGCCGGCGTTCGCGCTGTCATTATTTACTCTAATTGACTCTAATTGACGACATTCGAAAGGTTAAAACCATTTTCTTTGCGAAATATTGATTGATTTACTTACATAAATACCAAGTACCTACATTCTGAAGAATAACTATGCTATATACAACTTATCCAGCATTTTTTTTGTGTAAACATAAGTTTTTCTAAAGATTAAAAACGTTTGAAAGGAGTACCTACAGATAACAAGTGAAAAAATATCATGTTAAACTATTATTTTTTTGCATTGAAATCGTAAGAAAAAGTCATATTTTGGCATGAATCATAAAATGTTATTATAAATATGTTTTTTTTTTAATCTATTAATTTACCCGTTACTCGAGGACTAGGCTTCAGAAAGTCACTGTTTTATGTAGCACTAAACGGAAGCAAGCACTAAAGTGAAGTACCCTACCGCTTTTAGGGTGCGTTTAGCTGGGCGGAGTGGAGCAGACGTAGTGTATTTCGCACTCGTGCGGAGAAGTGCGGCGAGCAGTCCTTGTCACAATTTATTATATTTATTGTATCAGGCTGAACCATTCCCACTGGTCGCGCGGTAAACCTTACCATTCAGGCATATGAAAATCAATACGTCATCATCATCATCATCATCATTTCAGCCGAAAGACGTCCAGTATAAGACATATGACTCCCCCAAGTGTCGACATAATGAGAGGTCATGTGCGTCTCGCGTCCATCGGATTCCCGCAACCCTTACCAGGTCATCGGTCCACCTTGTAGGAGGCCTTCCAACGCTACGACTTCTGGTACGCGGTCGCCACTCCAGAACCTTTCGCCCCCAACGGCCATCTGTTCTGCGAGCAATGTGCCCTGCGCATTGCCACTTAAGTTTGGCGATTCTTCGTGCTATGTCGGTTACCTTGGTTCTTCTGCGGATATCCTCATTCCTGATTCGATCACGCAAGGAATCTCCGAACATAGCCCTTTCTATTGCCCTTTGGGTGACTTTAAGTCTTCTGATGAGGCCCATTGTCATGGCCATGAGTCATAATATGTCATACATTAAGTCAGTCACAATCATTTGTATCTAAATATTATATTTATGAAGTTTTAAGAGAAAGGAGCACTTTCACTAGGAAGAGCTCCCGTATCGTGTAAACTCACTTACACAAGACACCCAGACACGGAACATCTATCCCTATCAAGCCATACAAATACTTGCTGAACCCGCGTCATGCAGCACAGCAGTCAATCGCTCAATCACTGCGCCAACCGTGACATTATAGTATGTATTTATAATACATTTTTATTAGATGTATGCACAGGATCCTATCCTCGAATGTGATCTCTCTCTGTCTCCGTCTCTGAGTTACGCTCGCCTTTGTACATGAATTGTGTACTGTGTTAACTTTTTGTGTACAATAAAGAATTAAATCTTACTTATTTTTTTCTTTAATACCCATGGAATATAAGATTATCATTGTAGTTTCTCGTCTGCAAAACGACCTCTCCTTCAGCTCGGGCGTGTATTTGGCATCGACTGCAATGACAAACTTGGCCCTTTCGCTTCAAAATATAGAGTAGTTTCGGGTATTATGGTCTAGTCAGGCAATATGGTCCACAATTCAATTTCCGAAACATCGACACTAGAGGTGGACGTATAACTCATCACCATATTGATATTGGTGTACTCGTACTGCTCCTTAAAACGGTAAAATGGGATAAATGTATACATATAAATAAAATTCTTGTGTCTGTTTGTAATATTGAAATAACTGCTTTTTACTACATGCATATGAATATATATACGGTACATATATCAAAATAACATTTTTTACAATTTTTATCTGTCTGTCTGTTTGTCTGAGCTAATCTCTGAAATGGCTGGACCGATTTTGACAGGTAGCTGATGTAATAAGGAGTAACGGGGTCAAAAAAAAAAATCAAAAAAAAAAAAAATCAAAATCATTTATTTCAAATAGACCATTCAAATGTCGGTCAGTCCAAGAAAAGTGAAGCTAAATTGCACGTTCCAAAGAGTAGGTCTCTATGGAGAAGAACGTGCAAGAAACTCCATGGACACTCTTTTAAATCATATTATGTGTTACATATAATGCTTAGTTACAAATTTTCATGTTGCCTCTATTGTGTAAGCACAATGTAGATAATAATAAAAAAAAAATAATAATAATAATTAAAAGATACAAACTGAATTAAGCCACTGGCAGCTAAGAGATGACCAGTCTCAACTGACGGCACCCGTTCACGAGTATGACGCGTGCATCAGCCCCACTCAGCTCAACTAACATAGGCTACTTTTATTTTAGAAAAAATAAATTCTAAATCCTGTAGTCCACGCGAACGAAGTCGCGGGCACAGCTAGTCATGAATATAAACAAAACTTTAAAGGGTATTCTCACGATATTTGAATATTTTTTGTAGCTTTTAACTTTATCAATTTATTAATGAATTGATATTTTAAAAAGTCGATGCTTTGTTAGAAGCCGATTAATCCTTACTAATACGAGTATTATAAAAGCGAAGGTGAGTTTGTTTGTTTGTTACGTCTTCACGCTTAAATGGCAAAACCGATTTTGATGAATTTTGGTACAGAGATAGTTAGTTAGGTTAGTTAATTAGTTAGTTAGAGATAGTAATTTTTTTATAAAAAAAGTGAGAAAAGGGGGAGAAAGAGGGAGGGTCTTTTATGTACGCGGGCGAAGCTGCGGGCAAAAGCTAGTAAGGTATCAAAGTGAAAAACAAAACCTAAGTTTTGTTTCTATTCACCCCTGCGTTTCTATTCACCCTGTTTTATGGTACCTTACCTTTTGATACGAAAAACGTTTATTATTTTATTGTGCTGTGGATTGCTTATATTTTCAAGTTCTAAAACTTGGAGGCCTTTTCGACGTACATACAACTGCTCTTATTATGTGATTATAATGTTATTACTTATTTTACTCTTGATATTTTGGAAAAACAGCTTACTTGTGGATATTATCTAGGCTTCTATAGAAATCAAAATGTAAATTTGTGTAAAACTAATCAAATAAGGACCTCTGAAAATCTGCTATTTCATGTGAACTTTGGACCTCCATAATGTATTCATACATTAAAAAAAAACATCTACATAAGTAAGACAATCGAGATTCTGAATGACGACAATTTTTCCTAAACACTTATAGGGGTTTTAACACGTAGGCATTGCTTAGAACAAATTTTGTGAAATATGAAATTCAAGTAAATCACGGAATTATTGAATGCCACCAGAGTTTTCTGGCGCTCTCTTTTTTTGCATTGCCTCTTCATCAAACATCGCGTTGGATTGCGTTAGATGAACTTGAAGCAACGAACTTTTAAAATTTTAATCCAAGCTCGATGTTGACGATAGGCGAGTGTTAGTTAGATCTCATATGTTTGATTTACTAAAAGGCTTATGGCACAAAATAGATAAGTAGGTACAGAATAGGTACAGAAGTCAATCTACATACAAAGCGCGCTTGAGCAACGCACACGTAGATACCGCAAACAGACACGATATCTCGGAGCGTCTCGGACCACTCGTCGAACAGTTCCGGCTCAAACGCTCATTAGTGTGCGTCCACGGAGCGTAGGTATAAAAAGTGAAGTATACATGAGATTGTCTTCTGTAAGTAGCTATCTATTTTGTGCTTATGGTGTGCCATAGTCCCCAAAGTTTTTCTACTATTTCATATTGTTGTTTTTGTGTTGTTGTTTCTGTTTAATAGAATGTCCATGGAGTTTCTTGCACGTTCTTCACTCTAAAGATCTGCGCTTTGGAACGTGCAATTTAGCTTCACTTTTCTGACTGACCGACATTTGACAATTAAAAAGTGCAAGGTCTATTTGAAATAAACTTTTCTGATTTCTGATATGTTGAGGAAATAGTGAAATAAAACAACCACACAAAATAATACTGTCACATTTATTCACAGGTACATGTTGACTCCTAACAAAGCCACCACCACCGCCACCACACTCTTGAGCGGGGCTGCAGCGTTGCACTCGTTGTCGAAGCACTGGCAGACGGTCTCCAGGTGGTCCTCGTTGTCCGCCGTATAGCAGGGCTTGTAGTGGCGCACCCAGCCACAGCTGCGCGTCACGCGGACTTCAGGCTCGTAGCCCTTGTGGAGGACTGGAAGGAGAATGAAGAAGAGTTAATAAGAGATCTATGTAGATCCTGCTAGGATTGTGGGATTGTTCAAATCAAATGAGTTACCATGACCCTGGAACGCAAAAGTAGTGTGTAAGTGTCGCCGCACATGTTCCACATGCTAAAGCCACAAACGTCGCCACGAGTAGCCGCTTCTAGCGGCCACAAGCCACATGTGGCCGGTGGCTGCTACTTTTTTTAACCCATGCGTGCAGTTTCATAATGGACTCTGACGAAAAAGGTTTAAATGTGCGAAAGGCGTGTGGCGGCGAAGTTTTGTATCGGTATTTAGTGGCTGGTTCGAGCCACAAGAAGCGAGAAGCGGCGATTTGTAGCGTGCGGCGGCCACCGGAGTCAACCGTGTGCGGCGAATCCATAATATGCCGATGACAGCGTTTTGAGTGATGTGCCATGTCAAAAGAAAGGGAGTTGGTAGCCGTTTTTAGCACCATAGAAAGTAAACATTTTTTGCTTTGCTGTTACATTACATATGTACACTAGTTCTTGACTGCGATCCCACCACTTCATTTTACTTCTTAAAATCATGAAAAGTTTTGCAAAATGAAATGGAAGTTGCTCCACCCAAAGCGGGATGTGTTTTGATGAGTTTTATTTTTTATTGTTGATAGGTTTACGCTTGACCGCTATCTCACCTGATGAAAGCGACGATGCGGTCGACGATGGAACAAAAAAAGTTATATTAATTGTAGGATAACTGAATGCCGTACCAACGAGTCTATACTCCGAGTACTCGGCATCAAGCAGCGTTTATCATCTTCGGTAGAGTCTCTTATCCTTACCTTTTATGGGAGGTGGCTATTAAGCGACTTGTGGTCCAGGGAAAGGTTAAGGGTACCAGGCCACGAGGAAGATCGCCTATGAGGTGGACAGACCAGATAAAAACTGCAGTGAATGGCTCATCATCACTGTACGAGGAAGGAGCCCATCAGAGAGGAGTGGCGGCGCCGCGGCGTGTTGTAAAGCTTGCCACTAACACTTGAAGTGATGACCACGACCACTCTGTCAAGAGTGATACCGGCCGACAGAGAAGAAGAGGATGACTCATCTTTAAAATATTACACGAGCCATACATACGAGTATTATAGAAAAAAGAGGACGTCTTTTTAAATTCACACATCACACGAATTAAATAATATAAAGGCGAAAGTTTGTGAGTGTGTGTATTGTTACTTCTTGACGCTCGAACGGCTGAACGGATTTGGATGAAAGGCACACTGACCATTGAATAATGTGAGATTCCGACATACAATAATGCCGGCTCTCTTTTATCTGTTCCGTGGTCGGACTGGTGTCCTCAACGTCACGACCAAAGCTTGTATTTTGCATACGAAACGGGTAAACCATGTAGATATTTTGTATCCCAGTGTAGAGCTGCCATCACCTAAATTGTCAACACCGGATAAACACGACAAAAATCCCGGACATTCGGGCGAAATATGGTTTTTATACGGAGGGTTTCTAAATGGGTTTCCTCTGACAACAAAAATGTTCGGGTTTGACCCGAACAGTTTTATAAACCCCTGCCGGACGACCTCCGACGCCTTTCAAACTAGGGCAAATCCGGGGAATCCCAGACGGATGGCAGCTCTTTCCCAGGGGTAACTCCTTGGGATAATTTTCACCTTTCACGCGGGAGAAGCTGCTGGCAGAACATAGTATTGGTAAATCAAGCAGAAGCTAAAAGAGGCAAGACATTACAGGGAATTAAACGTCAGAAAGTCTGGCCAATCAGTCGGTCATCCAAGGAATATCATGTTGCCCAGTAACTGGGTTGAGGAGGTTTGAGAAGCAGTCGCTCCATGTGGAACACTCGTATAGCCGCATCTGGGTAGATTGGGAGCCGACCTCAAGCTGGTTGGGAAAAGACTAGGGGGATGATGAAGCACTATGTGCGTGGAAGCATGTTATGTCTGAGTTCTTTTTTTTTTTTTTTTTTTTTTTTTTTTTTTTTTTTATAATGGATAGGCTCGCGTTTGACCACAATCTCACCTGATGGTAAGCGATGATGTGGCCGACGATGGAGCACGCTTGCCTAGAAGCAATCTATTCACTCTTGACTTAAAGACCCCTAGGTTATAGCTATCAGGAAACACAGACTCCGGCAGGGAATTCCATTCCTTAGCTGTACGCATAATGAATGTACTCCCAAAACGCTTTGTACGTATAGGTGGGATGTCCACCATGTACCGGTGGCGCAACGCCGTACGTCTTGTGGTCCGATGATGGAACGGACTTGGCGGAATTAAATTGTGTAACTCTAGAGTTTGGTTTCCGCACTTAGTCCTATGTGGACCATTGTACTTAGAGGTGCCAGCATTTTAAAGAATTTATTTTAAAGTACCATTAACCATATTTCGCTCAAAGAATTAGCATTGCCATTCAACGTGGCAATGCTGCCAGTCTTCTGGGCACATTTCCGGATGACAGCGATGTGGAGGAGTACTTTGACGCCTGAGCGTACTTTGTCATTTTGTATTATATTTTACATAGTTAGGTTTTAGTATTCATAGTTTATTTAGTATTTAAGTTTTTTATGTACATATGTATTAAAATAATTTTTCATGCATTAACCATTAAACTAAAAGAAACCACATTAACCATATACAGTTATTCAGATAATTTTCTTTATTAATTTAAAAACTAATTGGTTCCAGGAATTAATTTTATACAGAGTTATTTGTAAAACACTGGCAACCTGGGAATACATTACTAATATCATAAACAACAACTTTTATTCTATGACTTTTAAAAATGTATCATTTTCATACAAAAAAAATATTTAGATTGAACGCTCTAAATATTATAAAGTCTTTAGGAAGCAAGCGATATTACAAGAGCGAAGGGGAGCGGGGATCGGGCGGTGGGGGGCTCGATGCGCTTCCGTGGCGTCGTCGCATAGGTATAGAAAAATATAGAGTTGAAATGTGTTGATAGAACAACGAAATCTTGAAAGGTTGTTTTTGGAAAATGAATTATGTTTTGTAAAAAGTCATAGAACAAAAGTTGCTGTTTATGATTTTAGTAATACAGTCCTCCAAGGTTGTTAGTGTTATACATATAACCCTGTATATTGAAAAAGAGAGGAATTGATGTACGTGTTGTTTATACTTTTACTCTTTGTTTAGTTACTGTAATTGGTGGTTTAACAGTTGTAATTAATTAAAATAAAAAAATAAAAATAAAAAATAATTGATCGTTATGTGTTTATGGGCTGTTTTCGCAGTTTGACTTGACCTGTATTATCGCTTCCAAGAACTAGATATCTATAATATATCTGTTTGTATGCCTAAGTAAGTCAAGAGTGAATAGATTGCTTCTAGGCAAGCGTGTTCCATCGTCGGCCACATCATCGCTTACCATCAGGTGAGATAGTGGTCAAACGCGAGCCCATCCATTATAAAAAAAAAAGTAAAAAATAAAGCAATAGCAAACATTTTACAAAATTACTTCTTTTGCTTTATCAATGGGAATTTCTTAATGATAATTTATTATTAAATGCTTTAAAATTCTGGGTTTTTGTTTACTGTAATCACAGGTATCCATAGGACTGTAGTTCCCTTGCGGATACGTCCGGAGCGAAGGCCAGTCTGCGGGACGGTGCACCCTGGGAGGCGGCCAATGAACCCCTTGGGTATTGCTGCCTAAGGGGCCTCGATGGCCGTCTGCGAATGTTCTGTCTGTCGGAACACTTCAACGCGTGTCCCTCTGCTATAGCAGAGGGCACAGTGGCGAAGTAAGAGCGGGCTCGGTGTGCACTCACACTGCCGCCGGGCAGGCAGGAGGAAGGCTTGCTCCTCCTTCTGCCACCGTTAGTCTCGTAGCCCCAGAGATTGTCCAAGGTCATGTTTCTGACTTTTGATGGGGGACGAGGGTCTTGGCTTAACCGCCCGGGCCGCGAGGAAGACAACCTCTATAAAAAATTACCCCAAACCTCCAAGCGGCGGCGCACCGTGAGGGAGGTTGTTAGCTTGACTAATGGGTAGCTAAATTAGTCTCTAGTGCGGACCACGTTTTTGAGCAAGTACCCGAAGTTTAATACTCGTGGGAACAATATGGAAAATCGAAAATCAAAATTTTTTAAAAATCCAGAGAGTGATGCGCGGTCGGAGTCCGACGCGGCATCCAGAGGGGGCTCGGAGGGCTCGGAGGTGGAGGAGATGGCGGGCGATTCTAGGAGAGGCTCGGGTTGCTCCCCGAAGCGCTCCGCGTTCGTCAGGAGGGATGACGGGCGCTCGGAAGTGAAGGAGGTCGCGGGCGATTCTGGGAGAAGCTCGAGTCTCTCCCGGAAGCGCTCCGCGCCTGCCAGGAGGGAAGACGGGTCGTCCGGCTCTGAGGAGTCATCCCCTCAGAGCAAAATCCCCACCAGCAGCCGTGGCGCGGGCCGGTCCCGTGGAAGGGGGAGAGGGCTAACGGCCCAGGACTCCGCTCAGCAAGCCGTCAAGCTTGCTGCGGAGGGGCGTCACCCCGGAGCGGCCGGCTCGGGAAGGGACCTATCGGTGCCATCTGGCAGCGAGAGGCGTGCTGAGGGGGACTCAGACATGGAGTCCCTCCAGAGGCTGGCCATCACCTTGTTGCGTGACATGAGCCGCAAAAGGGAGAGGACGTCAAAGGAGAGGACGGCCCAACGGCACGCCGCGTCCCTCAGGGAGGCTTTCGACGCCTCTCTCGAGAAGAGGGTGGCCAGAGTCAGGAACGAGCTCCGGGCTGAGCTCCGGGCCGAGCTCCGGGCCGAAGTTCGAGCTGAGCTCGCGAGGGCGCCAAATGGCGGTGGCTGCCAGGAGCCACTGACAGGGAGGGGGCGCAAGGAAGGGCAGGGGCAAAGCCAGCCCCAGGCCCAGCCCGAAACGGAGAGCCAGCTGCTGACGCTGGTGCAGCGGGAACTAGCTGCCTTCCAGCAGCAGCTGCAACAGCAGCAGCAGCAGTTCCAGCTGCGCATCCAGCAACAGCTGTCCCTGCTGGAGGGCATTGTGCTGCGCCCTCCGCTAGCGGCCTCTGGCCAGAAAAAGGTGGCGTCTTACGCCGCCGCCGCGGCGGCGGTTTCTGCGCCCAAGACGGGCCCATCGGGGCAAGCAGTGCGCGGGGCGGTGGCACCGGAGCCCGCGAGGCCGGCCCCTACGGCTAGGCAGCAGCGGCGGCAAAAAGGCAAGGCGGTGCCTGCTGCTAAACCGGCGGGACCTCCTGCCGCGGCGGCAACTAGGCCGCGCCTGCCGCCTCCCCCGCCTGAGGAACCTAGCGCCGAGTGGACGGTCGTCGGCGCCACGAAGAGGGCGGGCAGGGCGGCCAGGGCGGCCAGAAAGCGGGCAAGGCGTCAAGAACGCAAAAAGCGTGCCATGGCGGCGAGACTTCGCGCCCCGACCTCCGAGGCTGTGGTGATTACACTGCAGCCAGATGCGGAGAAGAAGGGCGTGACGTATGACGCCGTCATGGAAAAGGCGAAGCAGGCGGTGCTGCCCCACCTCGAGGAGCTCGGAGCTGCGGGGGGCTTCCGCATGAGGCGCACAGTCACCGGGGCCCGAATCCTGGAGGTCCCCGGTGCGACTGGCGGCCCAGCGGCAGATGCCCTGGCCGCTAGAATCAGGGCGTCCCTCGATGCGGAAGTGGCCCGAGTGTCCAGGCCCACCAAGTGCATAGACATGCGCATCATGGGCCTGGACGACTCAGTCAAGGTGGACGAGGTGGTGGCCGCCATCGTCAGGGCGGGTGGGTGCACGACCGATCAGGTCCGGGCGGGCACCATCCGCGCTGACGGCATGGGCATGCGAGCGGTAACAGTTAGCTGCCCCGTGGCGGCGGCCAAGACCATCACCGGGGAGGGCCGACGGCTGTTGGTGGGCTGGGTCTCCGCGCAAGTTAAACTGCTGGAGCCCAGACCTCTGCGGTGCTTCCGGTGCCAAGTGGGGCACCACGTTGGCGCCCACTGCGCCGCGGAGGTGGACCGCAGCGACCGCTGCCACCAGTGTGGCCAGCCCGGTCACAAGGCCGCAGAATGCCGTGCTCCGCCGCACTGTTACGCATGTGCGGCGGCAGGCAAGCCGGCCAACCACCGGGCTGGGGGCAGGTCCTGCGACCCCCCCGCCAAGGACAAGGGCAAGGCCCGTAGGCCCATCCCCGCCGACGTCCTCACCGCCGCGGCCGCCTCCTTGGCCGCCGCCGCTATCGCCGCCGCACCCGCCGCTCTCGCCGCTGCACCCGCCGCAGTCGCCGCCGCACCCGCCGTGGCAGTGCCCCCTAGAAGGGCTCGGGAGGAGACGATGGACTGCCAATAACGGCCCCATTCCGTCTCCTCCAGGCGAATATCAACCACTGCGCCCCCGCTCAGGATCTGTTGCTCCAGAGCATGGCGCAGTGGTCGATAAATGTCGCCGTCGTCTCCGAGCCGTACTACGTCCATCCCCGTGGAGACTGGGTTCAGGACCTAGACGGCTCGGTGACGTTAATCTCGTCGGCCGCCGCCGGTACCCCGCCCCTCGAGGCTGTTGCGAGGGGACGGGGCTGCGTGGCAGCACGGTTCGGGGACATTGCAGTGGTAGGCGTCTACCTGTCCCCGAACAGATCTCTCGACGAACTCCAAGTCTCCCTTATGGAGCTAAATGTCGTCGTCGCTGGGTTTGGCACCCTCCCCGTGGTCGTTTGCGGGGACTTCAACGCCTGGAATACGGCTTGGGGTTCCCGGTACACGAACCCACGGGGTCAGATGGTGGAGGACTGGGCTTTGGAGCTGGGCCTGGTAGTCCTGAACCGGGGTTCTGTCCCCACGTTGGTGCGGATGCGGGGTGAATCAGTGGTGGACATCTCGTTCGCCAGCCCCGCTCTGTCGCCGCATGTCGTCGACTGGCGCGTTATGGAGGAGGTGGAGACGTACTCCGACCACCGGTACATCCGGTTGGACGTCTCCGCCGAAACCTCGGCCGCGCCGGTCCGACAGAGCCCTTGCGGTCCGCGGTGGGCGCTTAAGCAGATGGACCGGGAGCTCCTCCTGGAAGCCGCGACGGTACAGGCCTGGGTGCAAGCACCGGACAGGCCTGTCGACATAGACGTCGAGGCGGAGTGGTTCCGGGAGGCCATGTCGCAAATCTGCGACGCGGCAATGCCCCGAGTCCGTCCAGGGCGAGCTAAGCGCCAGGTGTGCTGGTGGTCGCCGGAGATTGCTGCACTGCGCAACGCATGCAGTCACGCGCGGCGCCGGTACGCCAGACACTGCAGGCGCCGCATCCGCCCGCCGGATGCGGAGGCCAGAGAGGCGGAGCTGTATGAGGGATACAGAGCGGCAAAACGCACCCTCCGAACGGAGATCAAGCGGGCCAAACTGGAGGCCCGCAACGTGTGGCTGGGGTCTCTGAACGCGGACCCATGGGGGCGCCCGTACAATATGGTACGGGAAAAGCTCCGTCCCTGGGCTCCCCCACTGACTCAGAGTCTCCGGCCCCAGATCGTAGAGGGTGCGGTGAACGCTCTGTTCCCTGCGCGGGGGGAACACTCCCCCCCGCCCATGGCTCCGCCTTCACCGCCAGCGGTGTCTGACGCGGACCGCAACAGCGACGACGACGACAATGCTCCAGAGGTGACCGAGGTAGAGATGAGAGTGGCGGTGCGAAGGCTAAGTGCCAAAAACACCGCCCCAGGACCCGACGGCTTGCCTGGAAAGGCCTGGGTCCTGGCCATGGAGGTTCTCGGGCCTCGACTGAGAGGGCTCTTCAGCGCATGTATGGAGAGGGGCCAGTTCCCACTTTGCTGGAAGACGGGGAAACTGGTCCTCATAGCGAAGCCAGGGCGCCCTGCGGACTCTCCGTCCGCATACCGGCCCATTGTGCTGCTCGACGAGGTGGGCAAGCTCTTTGAGAGAGTCATTGCAAACCGCCTCGTCGGGCGCCTAACACGGGTGGGGCCGGACCTTTCGGACGGACAGTTCGGCTTTCGCAGGATGCGCTCTACGGTGGACGCCATCATGCGCGTGCGAGCCCTCACGACGGGGGATGCGGTGTCCCGGGGCAGGTGTGTCGTGGCAGTGTCCTTGGACATTGCCAACGCCTTCAACTCCCTGCCCTGGAGTACGATCCGGAGGGCACTCCGGTACCACCGGGTGCCCGAATACCTCTGTCGAGTGGTCGAGGCCTATCTGTCGGATAGGTTTATAGTCTACCCCGGTCACCAGGGAGACTGGAAACGTCGAGAGATGTCGTGCGGTGTTCCGCAGGGGTCGGTACTAGGGCCACCCTTGTGGAACATCGGGTACGACTACGTGCTGCGCGGCGACTTCCCTGACGGGGTCAGCGTGGTTTGCTACGCAGACGACACGCTGGTTCTAGCGCAGGGAGAGTCGTACCAGGCGGCGGTCGCTCTAGCGACACGCGGGGTTGCGATGGTCGTTGACAGGATCCAGGAGTTGGGACTCGAGGTGGCGCTTCACAAATCCGAGGCAATGTGTTTCCACGGTCGCCAGTCTCGGAACGCGCCGCCATTGAGTTCCCAACTAACGGTAGGAGGAGTTCACATCGGTGTCGGGTCGACGATGAAGTACCTGGGACTCGTCCTCGACAGCCGGTGGAATTTCGTGGAGCACTTCCGACGTCTGGCTCCCAAACTCAACCGGGCTGGGGCTGCGCTCAAGCGGCTCCTGCCCAACCTTGGGGGTCCAGACGCCTCCTGCCGGAGGCTCTACGCTGGGATCGTTCGGTCCATGGCCCTCTACGGGGCGCCGGTGTGGGCGCCGTCGCTGAAAAAGCAACCGGCGGCCATACTGAACGCCTGCCAGAGGGTCATGGCGATAAGGATGGTGCGGGGATACTGCACGGTCTCCCGCGAAGCGGCGAGCCTTCTGGCTGGCCTACCACCGTGGGATCTGGAAGCAACAGTCCTTGCACACATGCACGATATGCGCGTGGAGATGCAACGCCGGGGTGAAAGTCCGCTGCCGCGACAGGTCACGGCATGGCGGACAGAGCTCCGGCGGGATCTTATGGTGAAATGGCGTCAGCGACTATCGCAACCCAGTGCTGGGCACGCCACAATCGTGGCGGTAAGTCCCCTCTTTGAGGCGTGGCTGGAAAGACCTCACGGCGTCCTTACCTTCCGCATGACGCAGGTCCTTACCGGACATGGTTCGTTCGGGAGTTTCCTGCACCGGATTCGTGCGGAAGTGACGCCCGGGTGTCGCCACTGTGCGGAATGCCCGGAGGACACGGTGGAGCACACAGTCGAGGTGTGCCCTGCTTGGGCGGAGCATCGCCGTGCCCTCGTGGGGGCGATCGGCGGCGGAGACCTCTCGCGCCGGGCCTTGGTTGAGGCCATGGTCCGGAGCGAGGAGGAGTGGCAGGCGGTCACCGACTTCTGCGAAGCAGTAATGCTCGCAAAGGAGGAGGCCGAACGCATCAGGCAACGGCGTTATCGCCGCCGCCGCCGCCGCCGGGATTCAGATCCCGATTTCCGGCCACCGTAGGCGCGGGCTTGCGGACAGTGAGCAATGGGTAGCTCGCTGTCCGGCCGTCCGGTAACTGTCCGGACCAAGCCCAAGGCGTCGACGGCGCGCACTGTTCCCGCGCGCCTCAAGGAGTTGTCAGCAACAGCAGGGACCCAGCCGGGTCGAAGCCTACTGGGGCCAGGGTTATCCGAAAGGGCGCTCGAGCCCCGGTATGAAGGCTAGAAGGAACGGGGTGGGTCTTTTAGTCAGTAAGAGTCTGACACTATCTCCCGCTCCACCCAAGGGCAGGGGATGTCAATGCATGATTTTTTCCCACCATAAAAAAAAAAAAAAAAAGGTATCCATAGGAAACAACCAATTTGGAATCGTGTGCTTCTGACGTTTTATAACTGTCCATGTAGGCCTATGTGAAATAAAAACTTTAGAATTTTGAACTAATAATTATATGTATGATAAAAAAAAAAACTTGTGATTCTTTAGGAAGGTTTAAGTGTATAATGTAGAAAGTTGCTATGTTGTCTGGCATTTTCGCTGAACTGGACCTTTTTGGCGCAAACGTGTATTTTATGTTCTGTGCATACGATGTCAGTTTTTATTTATTTTTTGTTTGTTTTGTGTTTATCTTAACTTTCAACATGTTTTTGTTGTTTACAATGTTTTGTGCGAAAAAATAATTATTTTTCTCAGTAGTATCACACATCCTGTGATCTGACGAATTAATTTTTGTTTTGACATATGATCACACCATATTTTAGAACTTGATTGTTAATATTATTATTCCGCCTATTCATTTAAATAATATAAATTATATTTTCAAATATTTCAATAAAAAATAAAACATTTAAAAATATAAAAAATAGTAGCCCACCGGCATCGGCAACGATAAGACCGCCATTATGCTCATAGATTTTTAAAGTTTCTGTGAAATTGTTACTATTTTAGTGTATAATAAAGTAGGTATATTCTATGCTTTCGGGAACAAGGTCCAAACTACCGGCGGTCAAGGCTCCAGAGAAAGTAACCTCCTGACTATACGAGCCGTGTCCAGAAGCAGCTTTCTGAATCAAGCCCTTGATCCATTCGCCTAACAAGAGCCTCCTAAGGTGTTGGTCGAGGCTCCTGGCTATTAAGCCATTAGCTGTTATTATTATTATTACAAGGAAGGATTTATATATTCAAATGTGTATTTTACGAACTGATTCTAAGCCTTGAGTAAGTATAGTTAAACATTAGCTATGAATACCTAAATTTTATATCTGTACAGTTGAGCAGTGATGGCTCAGTGGTTACCACCCCAATTTACGAGTTATAATCATGAGTTCAAATCCAGCCAGGCGCCTTGTGATTTATTTCATCTCTACTTCTCTAAAACGGTGATGGAAAAGATCGTGAGGAAATCAGCATGTCCTAGAATCATGTGACATCCACCAACCCACAGTGGGCCAACGTGGTGGATTACCAGCGCCGGATTTATACTTCGGCAGCCCATAGGCGGAGCAAGCCCTGTGGTGGAAGCCCTCAAATCGTATGTCTATTTGTCTAGCGCGGCGCGGTAGAATGCACGACGGGCGCCATTTGTGTTCATATTTCGTACTGCTTGATCCCGCAGATTTTTAAATGTTAACTTTTCCAGCTCAAAGAAAAAAATAAGTTTTTCGTCTATTTGTAACAAAACTCAGTAATTTTTTTGTTGTTTCTACTGAGCCTTTATCGATTTGATTTAATTTTTTTTTTGAGGTGTATTGGTGGCCTCTTTGTGTTGGCGGCCCTTAGGCAACTGCTTAAATCCGGCATTATGGATACTTACAGCCCATTCTCTCTCTTAAAGTCCTACCAACCTGCACTGGGTCTGCGTAGTGGTTTACGGCCTATTCCCTCTCTTAAACTCAGCTGTAGGAACATTATAAGGCACACCTACTCGTAAATATCTACGAGCATATGCCTATTCTATTAGCTAACAGCATAGCTATTAATTAACCATGTGTATTTAGTTGTGGCCCTCAAGTAACTATTTAATTGACTATATAAAGTGAATAACGATTTTCTGATAGGATAATTTACTAAAGGTAATTGATTGATTGAGCCTAGTTGAGATAGGTTTCCGACAGAATCCTTATAAATGAAAATTTTAAAATTATTGAGCACAGCTGGGCTAGTAAAAAAAAAAAACTTTACATTTGATCATAAAGTTATTTTGAAATCTTTTTTCAATACGCTTGTTCAGAAAGTGACTATTATTGCACTTCACTTAGGTACATAATGGCCCTTGTTACCAAAGTGTGACATTTTGATTACTATTACGCACTAGTGCTATAATGTAGTTAAAACCTTTTGTGCAACCTCTCCCCCGCCATAATTATATTACATTATCGTATTAGGATGGGCGCAGGTCGTCCCCCACGAGTCGCCGGTCAACCCCCATTTATTCATTTCAGTGAGTGTATTGAAAGGTAAATAAAAAAAAAATATGGGCGCGCATATGAAAACAGATTTTTACCGCCACAAAGTTTACAAGTTTTACAGTTATCTTCTTCACAAGTGTATTGGAAAACGTCGTATGATACACGTGAGTAATTAATGATTACCGTTTTCGGCTCTCTTACCACTCTCGCCATGGCTCGGGTCTAAATACTGCCTCGACGGTAATCACTAACATTACACAAAACGGTAATCACTAAAACCCACTGGCATCCTTCAGTTGTCTTTTACGTTCCAAAACCATGGTAACTTCTTCAAACTATCTACTGGGCTCTATGACTTTACTGACATTTCTGTGTGTCGAACAGTTAGCGCCGTCAATGACTCAGACTTGGTCTTCACCAGATGGCCGGACGGTGAGCTACCCACTGCTCGTCGTCTACAAACCCTCGCAGGCGGCAGCCGGAGGCCTCCCTGCGACATCCGACGGTCGAGGCGTATCCTGTGTTTATGATGTACAGTTACTTAGTTGGCTTTCACTTACTGGTCTGCGCAATCTTCCTGCAGAAGAAGTCGCTCTTGGCGGAGTAGACGCCATGGCCGCACTCCACGACGGGCAGGAAGTTGTGCAGCGTCTCCTTATCGTAGATCGTGGGGTCCAGGCACATGGAGTTGTTCTGGCTGTTGCAGTCGAAGCAGCGGATGGAGGCAGCTGGTGGGGAAGGTTCATAGGTGTTAAGAGACGAGGTATAAGGTTTAAGAACAACTGTATTTTGCACTAGCTTCACTCGTGTGACCCGTGTACATAAAATATAGCATGTCACTCGGGAATAAAGCAGCTTTCTATTGGTGAAAAAATTTTCACTCTCAAACCAGTACTTTCAGAGTCTACCTCCTACAAACAAAAAAAACATGAAAACAAACTTTACCTTTTAATAATATTATTGTAGAAGTGTAGATAAAGAATTGCAAAATAATTCACTTACTGAGAAATAATAATGTATGTATATGTCATATATGTCCCGTGAAATATGTCTGTGTGGCCCATTGTGCGTAGGTATAGCTAAGGCATGAAATTCCCTGCCGTAGTCTGTGGTTCATGATATTACAACCTAGGGAGTGTTCAAGTCAAGATCAATTATGACATGTTTATTTTTTGACTGATTTTTTTTTTTATATACTTACTTTTTTTTTACAATTTGTAATATTTACACTTTTGTAAATTTTATTACTGTGAATGTGAGAACTATGTGGATTACTCTTTCCTTTTCTTTTATTTTCACATGATGTCTGGCAGTTTTGAGTATTTGATGTGGCCTACCCAAATGTCCTTTCTTTGGCATTGTTCGTCAAGTCGTTGAGCTCCTTAGTAGTCCTGAGTTGAGCTACACGCATATTGACAAATGCTTGCACTGACTGGACAGGTCCACTTAGAACTGTGTGGTTCTTTCTTCAAAAGACCATCTCAGGCTCAATCTGCATGGTTCTCATATGATTTGACCATTACATGTTTTGCTGTAGGTATGGACTTTAAAAGAGACTTTGACCCCTGAGTTTGTTTCGGTGTTTCTTCTCAGGGTAGTCAGCTAGGAAACACCGGCCTCATCTAGCATTAATTGACGAAAAAAAAAAAATTGACGTGTAAAAGTGTTTTTATAAAACCTACTTGCAAAATAAAGATCATTTATCATTTATCAGTGAATAGGTTACTTCTAGGCAAGCGAGCTCTATCGTCAACGGCATCGCGTACCATCAGGTGAGACAGTGGTCAAGCGTGTGCACATCAATAATAAAAAAGTGTGTATAGACTAGTTTCACAGCGGAGCGAGAGAGAGTATTAAATTGTTATAGACAAAAATTCATAGTGTTCCTTCAATTGCCCTTTGCGCGGACCACGGTAAAACTCTCGGACGAACGCCTGAACCGACCTTACCATGACGATCGTCAAATGGATAGCGCTAAAGGCCCTTTTCCTGTCACGCGTATTTTAACCCGCACGCGGTTCTCGTCCGCATGCGGACTGCCCGCATCCTATCATTTGATACCATGTTTTTCCTAACATGCGGCTAGCAAGCGCGCGGAACGCGGATTGGCCGCGGGCGCACAGCCCGCGTGCGCGCTATCCGGATACGGGTGGTGATCTTCTGCCTTCAGTGTTGTTTTTACTGTAAAGCGGGTTGCACACATGCTCATAGTCCGCATATATCGCAAACAAGTTTACCCACTGGCGACACGCACAACACTGCAGCAGCAAACGAAATCTTTGTCCTGCGTGTGGCCCGGAGCGTGCTATCACCCGCATGCGGACGAGACCCGCGTGCGGGATAAAATACCCGTGACAGGAAAGGAATAACACAAGAAGCGCGGGCATCCCTAATTTAACCAATTTTGATTTTCTTCCTGCTCTATTTAATAAAGGGACACCCGCGCTAACACTAGAATGTTAAGAGCTTTTATTGGGCGTCTGGCCCCGTCTAGGGAAACCAGATGAAAAATCAAAAGTCCGGAGAAAGGCCCGATTTCCATTGAAAAATCCTGTTATATTTTAATTTCAGAACTTTTTCTCACTGGGGATCTAACTCATGCGAATCGCACTCAAAGTGGTGGGGGTGATAGCGCTGCAGCGAAACCCCCTTTTGCCAAAGGAAGATTAATTTTATTTAGTTTATTTAACGTTTTATTCATTTTTTTAAGCTTTTCAGTTTAACTTTTAAGTGTACTTTAGCTGTATTGGATTTTATTGAAAATTCTAAAAATCCTGAGATTTCATGACATTTGAGAAATCCAGCCACAATCCTGAAAGGAGCCCAAAAATCCCGAAATCGGATTAGACCCTATGGTAACTCAAGATATTCTAGTGAATAGAATCTAATCTAAGGGCCAGTTTCTGAATAGGATATTTTGATTTAAAATCGTGTCAAACTTAGCCAAATTTTGACAGGTGCTTATTCAGGCTAGTAGAGTTTAAGAAATACTCAACTCATTTCATCCATCTCATCACTTTTGCATAGTGTTCCTTACTAGAGCATAAAATTTTGATAAATAAAATGCTCAAATGAAAAATCGGGGGTAAAAGATTGAACTTATTTTAGTACTAGCTTTTAACCGCAGCTTCGCGCCATACATAAAACATAGTCTATGTCACTCAGGAATAAAGCAGCTTTCTATCGGTGAAAAAAATTTTAGCAATCGGACCAATACATTCAGAGATAACACAAACAAAAAAAAAACAACTTTACCTATTTATAATATAATTGTAGATACTATAATAGATGAACATATACATACCGTATCTAAAACAGTACACGAAAAAGAGGAGACACTTTAAATATTCCTTCAACATTTCGAAAACTGTTAACTACACGATTATCAGGAACTATGTGATGTTTAAATTCGCGAGTTTGATCCCGGACAGCTGACGACGGACTGTCTACACTAATACGTTAGCTATAACGTTGTGACGCGCAGACTTATTCTGTGTTATCGGCAGCCAATTGACGCCACGGTCAGGTCTCGATCTCCACTCTATCGGAAACTAAAAATGCGAGATTATTTTTGCAATCTCCGCTTACCTTGGCTATGCTTAGTAGATCCAATTTGACCATCATCATAATTCCCTTCAAAATGGTTCAGCTGAGTGGTGCTAATTTTCGCGTCATGTCCGTGAACGGGTGCTGTCAGTTGAAACTGGCCATTTTTTAGCTGCCTATTTAGATTTTTTTTTACTATTTTCTCACAGCGACAAGAAACATGTAACCGAGATATTTATAATCTAAACATGATTGAAACGAGTGTACAAAGAGATTTTTGCACATTCTTCTCCATAGAGATCTTCACTTTGGAATGTGTAATTAGTATCATTTTTTTGACTGACTGACTTCTACGTTTCAAAAGTACATGTAAATGGTTTTTTTGAAATAAAATGCTTGCACAAAAATAAACGCTATAATCTTATCTTTTAACAAACACTTGAATAATGCCCTATTGAAAACAAAAGAGTTACAAGTCGAAAATTAATTTCACAAGTTAAATGATTTCATCACCATACCTGTATAATATATACACTTCTTTCTATAGTCCTGTTTAAACTGAAAATAGACGATACAATATTTGTGATTTAATATCACAAATATCACAAATATTGTATCGGCCATTTTCAGTTTAACGTCTATACTACTTTTTTCAAACACTCCCCCGCCACGAAGTGAACACAGCGAAAACACTCGCTACGGTTGCTAGAACTGTTACTGCGCCATGTTCGAGCGATGTTGCCGCGTTGCACAGGTCCCCGAAGCACTGGCAGACGGTCTCCAGGTGGTCCATATTGTCTGCCTTGTAGCATTGTCGCTTGGACTTGACCCAGCCGCAACCGCGAGTGATGCGGACCTCAGGGGTGTGCTCTGGATCTAAGACTGGACGGAGAAAAGATAATTAGGCACTATTTAGATTATAATATTGATGGAGGGCCAAGTGGGCCGTGCCCAAGCCAGGATGTTAGGCTCCATGTTCGAAAAGTCAAAAGTCAAAAGTCAAAAGTTTTTTATGTCACATAGGCCTACATGGGCACTTATAAAACGTCAGAAGCTAGTGCACGGTTCGAAATTGGTCGTTTCCTATGGAGAAGAACCGGCAAGAAACTCCATGGTTACTCTTTTTAAAAAAATGGTTGTACTTACAATATTTCCATATAACAGTATTAAAAGGTATTATTTAAGAACAGTGTAAACCGGTCTATATTGTACTCAAAAGCACAATAAAAATAATCATTTAAAAAAAAGTGAGTCAAAATATGAAGTAATCTAAGAATTCGTGGAGTCCACAGTGTTCTTCCATTTACATAATAAAAAGAGGCTATATAAAAAAAGGTAGAAAAAATAATAATAATTACAACTGTCAGTAAATGAGACGTTAACAACCAAAAAAAAAAGAAAAACCAACGAATTTAATGTGGTTGGAGTCAGATAATATAAAAAATTGCAAAAGCAATGTGTTAGAGAGAAAAAAAAAATATGTTACAACAAAGATGGAGCAGTTAATAGATACATTCGCATAATATTATAAGTTACCAGGGGGCCACAAGTGCAGAGGCAGTCATTGCCAAACAAGCGTGTCTTCGACATAGTCTTTAACCTTGTAATATGCTTTTTTGGTTAAGACACGCTTAATATGGGTTTTGAACTTTCCTTCGCTAAGTTCAGTCACCGCTTTTGGTAGCTTGTTATAAAAGCGTATGCTATTTACTAAAAATGACTTACTGGTCTTGGCTAATCTCCATTTGGGCAATATAATTTCGTGTTTATTACGAGTATTTATGTTATGGAAATCGCTTCTAATTTTGAAAAGTCCTAGGAAATTCTGTGATAGACGCCAAAATAATGAAATGATAACTTCACACAAAAATCGGGCATGTTAGAAGGCCCTCCCTGAAAATAAAAGCGATATAACTAATGGAACTGCAGTGACTGTATCCTGAAAGATATCAAACGAATCTTTTTCTTAATTTAGCTGGAAAAAGGAAGGTCAACTTTGAGAACAAATGCTTTAAAATTTTAAAAGGATAATATATTACTATGATAATATATTTTTCTTGAACAATAAACCATTATTATTATTATGAGTGTACCCCTGCCTACAACATGACACGCATCTTGGAATGCACCTATTGCCCAAACATTTGATTCTGAATAATAGAGGACCGGGAATTACGTCGTACGTAAACCCCAAGCCAAGCGAACGCCGGCTTTCGCTTTGTCATTGTCTTTCTATTTTGTCTATAAAAAAGGTTAAGAAAGAAAAGAAACATGCACAATTAAATTGGATGGAATACGAAAGTACGACACTAATTTATACGAGCGCAAATCCTACTGTGATTTTTTTTTGTACGGAAACTTTCTTTAACACAGATGTTTAACTCTTGAGAACAAAGAGGTTTAACAAAGGGGTTTTAACTACATTTTCATACTAGTGCGTGATGGTAATCAAAATTTCGCAGTTTGGTAACATGTGTCATTACCTGCTTTAGACGCAGTGCGATTAGAGCCACTTTCTGAGCAAGTGTGTTCAAAAAGAAATAAAAGTGGTCAAGTTATATCAGAAAACAGTCAATACAAAATCTAATCGAAGTCGCATGAAAATCAGCTACCGTGGATCGTTATCAGAATAGGGCCGTCTACACGCACTGATAATCACGCTATTATTTGATCATCACATCACTATAGGCACGTCATTATGCTCTTACAACTAGACAATTATTGTCTATGAATGCCTGTATATTACATTTTTCCTAACATCCATTGTCCTTATAATAACTGTGAATTAATATATTTACAGCAAGTTTACCTAGTTGGGTTATTAGATAGGAATATTCTACTTTACTAGTGTTTAAATTCAAAATGTTTTTATTTCACACAGGCCTTTATGAGCACTTATAAAACGTCAAAAGCTAGTTCGGTTCCAATCGGACGTTTCGGAGAAGATCTTTTAAAAAACCGGGCAAGTGCAAGACATGCGCACTGAGGGTTCCGTACTAACCTAAGAAAACAGTTCAATTCCCGAAGTTACCTACGAAGAATTTTCCGAATCACATTTTTTTTTTGTGATGTAGGTAACAAAAATTTACTGTTTTTAGATTTTTTCGTATATTTGTGCTTTGAGACCTTGCTTAATGCCAAATTTCAGGATTCTAGTTCAACAGGAAGTGCTCTATCAATTTTGATTCCCTTTAGAGTGTCGAAACGTACGTTTTTGCAACATAAACGGCCAAAACTATTTTTTCTTTAGCTCAGAGTTTTAATTTTTTCACTGTTTCAAGAGATCGCAGACTTGAGTATCATGGTTCAACTCGATCCTTTCATGTGTTCCCGAGATAAAGGGTCTTGACTCAAGACCCTTTATCTCGGGAACACACTTGACAGATAGACGGACGGACAACAAAGTGATCCTATAAGGGACCTTACGCACTAGCGGTTGGCCACTAGGCGGTTTGTTTGAGCGGTCCAACCGCTTAATGCAGTTTCTTCACGTTATTCACTGGCGGCTCGCCGCTAACTGACCGCCAGTGCGTATACACAAGATGGCGGCTAGCCGCGAAGCGGGCCGCGGCCCTCCATTCAACCGCCGCGGTTGAAATTTTGAGGCGGTTTAGTGCGTACAATCATAAGCGGTTGCATATTAAAATGGAAAAGCGGCTAGCCGCGCGGTTAGCCGCCCCCGCGGTTAACCGCTAGTGCGTAAGAGCCCTAAGGGTTCCATATTTTCCTTCTAAGGTACGGAACCCTAAAAAAATATTTATTTTACAATATTTCAGGAGCTATTGCGTCCAGAATGCTATATATGCTGTGTTGCTACTGCGTATACTGGCAAGCAGGGAAGCTTTTTTTGATTTTTTGCGCATGGTAGCCTGGAAACCATCAGCATGTTTCAGCAAACACCTTAGAAGCGCAACACTGCCCTCGTGCTTCCTGCGAACCTGCGGGTGCCTAATCTATTGAATGAATGATACTTGCAAATAAATATCATTCATTCCTTCAATCTTAACTTTCAATATAATGATTATGTTGATTTATCTATAAAAATAATAAAGTAGTTAGTAGAAGTTTTTAGTTGTGCGCGCATCACGTAAAATGTACGAAATCGCTGTAGACAACATTTATACAATAAAACTGTGTTTAACTTGATATATTACTTAGGTTTTGTTTCATCGCAATCGGTTGATTAGATCGACAGATATACTACATTCATTGACTGTTAGGCGGTACGAAGATCGCCGGGTCAGCTAGTTCAAAATAATTAAAAACTTACTTGTCTGTGTAATCTTCCTGCAGAAGAACTCTTTCTTGTCTATGGAATTCCCCATGGTCTCGGCGCAGTCCACGATGGGTATGATGGCGAGCATCTTCGGGACGTGCATCTCGAGGCAGGCAGAGTTGTTCCTACTGTTGCAGTCGAAGCATTTGATTGCTTCACCTAGAAGTTCGGATATAGAATTAGGTTTTGAGAGCTTCGGTTTCTGTGGGCAAGATCATTCGGTGTCTGATGGTAACCTGTTTTTTATGATAATGAAAATCAACAAATAACATTTCCTGTTTTGAGTGGAGCAAGAGTAGTAAGTAGGTAAACCAGGGTTCCATTTTTTTCGATACCCTATCAGGATAAAAAACCGTTTTTTTGAAGAACTTAAAAAAATCTGAGAACCGAGAGCACGAAATGTTTCCTTTTAGTAAACTCTTCGTTAAAACGGAGCCTAAATAATAATAATAAAAACAGGCAAAAATGGCAAAACAAAAGCTTTTTATATTACACTTATGATAGTCATAATAGTCTAAAGTATAATCCAAGACACTTCCGCCTGACCACCGCTAAGTTCATTTTTGCACTCGAAACGATAACTTCTAAGGGTTTGGTGTCGCGCCGCAGGATTCAAGCGAAAATTCTTTTAAGTGATCAGGCAGAAATGATCGCGAAGGTACATCACAAAACAGGATATTATATCTTAGCAGAAGTTGTCATTCCCACTCAACATAATGAACAGGCCGTTAAACTTCTACTTTTAAAGACTATTAAATCATGAAAGGATTACTCACTTGTATTAGAAAACATAATGGGCAGCATAACACTAAGAACGATATTACTAAATCGCGACAAAGCCATTATTGCCTCAATTTATTAGCGCCTACCAGAATTATTAATGCAACAATTTGCAAACTACACTTTGCGGCAACTATTTTCTACGGCGCTTACAATTATAATTTTAATTCACTGTATTTATTTAGATTATTACACGAATTTAAATAAGACGAGTTCGTTTTTATAATTTTTATATTCGTTATGCTTCTTCAGGGATCTCTTATAAACTGTCAAATGGTTCGTTTAACTTGAGTTTATAAGTCGGTCAGCAATTGTGTCTGGCACACAAAGGGAACAACTGGTTAAGTTCGGATCTAATCCTCGCGGTAGAAAGGTGTCCAGGGTTGCAAGGAAACACCAATAAAGATAACGGCGTTCTTTAGTGGTATGCTCTTGAATAAACTGATTTTACACGCGACGTTATCTGGTTGTAAGGGACTAAAGGAACTATGCAGAATAAACGGGTATTCCGTTTGTTTTCATTGTCACTAATGCGACCACCATGACATGTTAAAATGTCAGGCGTGCGAGCGACGAAGAGAGATGAAGCTACACTGTATGTACCTATAGCTCCATCCCTTTAACAGTTCAGTTTAGGTCGCCAAATGGATCGCCTTAAGAGCTTATGGTAGACTCTGTACAGTGTACTACGTTCTATGAATCTGCTAATTGCTTATGAATTACAGTATCATATTTAACTTTGAAATTACTCTCTATGAAAATGACAAGTCTACCTTTTTTTTTGACCTGAAAAATCATAAAATAACTTGTATCTTTTTAAAAATAAAATAACTTGTATATTTTTTTCGACTTTTATTGATTAAAACCTACATGTGTTCCTTAAGTTGCCCTTCGGTTTTCAGGGCCACGGTAACTCTTTTCAACATTCTCGAAGCCCTCGTAGGCATTGGCTCTAATGGGCCCCTTCAGTTTTCCTGACATCTCTTTGAGACAACTTGCCAAATAGCCGCCAAGGCCGCGAACCTTGGTGTTTACCGGCCTGGCCGGACGGCGAGTTCCTTTGCTCGCCGTCCACGAACCCGCACCGGTACGAATGTCATCCCTAAGGCAAGAACACAATTTAAAAATTAAGGACGCGACTAAGAAGAAGATGAGTCCTTCATGCAACGAATTTAAAGAAAGTATCAAGTAGCGTCCCAACTCCTCGTTGAGTGAGTAATGATGACTGCGTTTGCGCATGACTAATGCGTACACTAAGTAGATAGACGTTTGTAATGCATTACTAGCTTCAATTAGCGGCTTCGCCTGCATGAAACTTTAAAATTATCTCGAAGGAACCTGGAGTAACCAGATACTTAATGCCTTAAAGCATTTTCTACCAGTCAACCTTTGGGTGATGCAGGAACAAATTGTAGTTGGTGCAATATTAAGGTTACATTAAATTACATTTACAAATAAAGAGAGTTAGAGATTTATTAAAAAATGCCCACTGTATGGCACCCCGTGCAGGCCGTGAGAAAACCGACGATTGAATGCACCTCAATCACCCGCATCCTTAGTCGTTGCTCTCAATAGACTCAACAACGACATCTTACAGACGGACATAACCTACGCGTTGAGCGGATATACTGCACAGTTGGAGCATGGAGGTGGTCCTTACACCCCAGCAGCCGTTCTTCTTCTTCTTTCCGTGTCTATGCTCTCAAACTATATTTTTTCATACCAATATTTGGCAACTTGTGCAGTTGTTGGCCTCGTATAGATCCTGAAAACTGCAGGTGGTTATGCAGCATGGGTAGCATAGCAGATGGCGCATGCCCTGTAGAGAGGCTCCACACTGGAACCGTGTTAGAGATGGGTCGAGGAAGCCCCATTTGGCCAGATTGCTTTTACAGCGGCCAACCTGAGTTCGCAGTCGGTTTAGAGATTTCCAAATTGGCCACTGTTGTTCGCGTCCAGGGGTATGACGTTCCGATGGGGTGATGAAAAATGGAAGAGTTGGATGTTTTTGCCTCCTCAGCGCGCATCTCTCGTCCTTTGCACTGTCTTTCAAAGAAGTCGTAAATCGCATAAAACTTTTACGGCTTTTTAAACTTGCAGGTAATAGTTGGTGTGACGGTGACGCAGGGGGTGATTGTCGGATAAAAAAGCAGCTGTACATGGTGGACATCCCACCCATAAATACAAAGCGTTTTGGGAACACATTCATTATGCGTACAGCTAAGGAGTGGAATTCCTTGCCGGAGTCTGTGTTTCCTGATAGCTATATAACATAGGGGTCTTTAAGTCAAGAGTGAATAGGTTACTTCTAGGCAAGCGTGTGAGCCATCGTCGGCCACATCATCGCTTACCATCAGGTGAGATTGTGGTCAAACGTGAGCCTATCCATAATAAAAAACAAAGCCGCTGCTGGAGACGCATTGGATCTCGGGAGTCGCAAGGTTATGGAACTATTCATTTATTACGTAAGATGATTTAATGGGGAGGGAGGACGATATTTTCTTACAAGGGGATGCGAGCTTGATAGTTCTTACGTCACAAAAATATGTACTTAAACTACAAATACTACGATATACATGATAGGAAAAAAAATTCAGTGGAAACGTCACTGCGCATGGGCTTCTGAACTAGATGTAACTTTTGCGTAAATGACATTCGAGAAAAGAAACCTACGGCCGTGCCACTTTTTCGCTTGCCTTGGTGGGGCACTGTTTTGCCCCCTAATGCTTGTTGATGATGTGATATCCTGTGATGATGGGATCCATCACGATTTGAGGGTCTACTCCTTAAATATTATAGGTAACCATATACGTAAGTGATTTTGGTATTTTTCATTGTGAACTCAAGCATCTACACTCAAAAAGTATGAAACAAGACCAGAAAATAGAAATAGAATAGAATATCATTTATTTATAAAAGTGGCTCATTTAAAGTAAAATAAATAAATAAATTTATAACGCCTATATGACAGTTGCATTTTACCATGAGTTTTATTTTAACATGAGCCCCAGCATTTTGCTGAGCGCTGGCCGTTTTGCGCGGATGTGACGCATATCTTACCTACATGCTACTTTTAGTCGATATTGTTACTTATTTTGTTATGGTATGCGTCATGTTTGACGTAAATAAACTCTTTTTCTTTCTTTTCTTTCTTTTCTTTCTTACCTGAACTAGGTTGGACCTGTATTTCGGGATAGAAAGTACTTACTAAGAACCTTAATTATTATTATTATATCTAGCCCATACTGTCCCACTGCTGGGCAAAGGCCTCCCTCCACTCTTTCCTATTGGAAAGAGGTGGCTCAAAACCGGGAAGAACCTTAAAAATAAAAAAGCGGGAATCTGTCACTCCGTAAGAGATGCTGAGTAAATATTGCACAATAATCTTTTTACTGTTATAACAATTTAATTTGTACAAACCTAATTTTCCATTTATCTATTCTACAGAAATGGGCTTAAAACTGTGAAAAAGCTTTTTACAAAGACATATTTTGAAAAATATTGGGATTCCATCATACAATATCATTCCGTCTCTTTTTAATAATTTCAGGGTAGTAGGAAAGCATGATGTGTTGTTTTAATACCTACCAAACGCATGACGAAAAGCTGACTAACGTACTGACTAGGCGGCAGGACTTAGCAAACCTGTAAGATACAGGAATGGATGGTAATAATGGTTACTTTTAAAATGGCTCTCTCTCAAGAGGTATTAAATAAGTGTTTTGTAACCCCACGAGGTGTTACAGAATTGGATTATCAATTTTGAGTAGTTAAATTTTTGCATTATTTTTTTAATATTAATGATAGGTTCGCGTTTGACCACTATCTCACCTGATGGTAGTCGATGATGTGGCCGATGATGGAGCACTCTTATAACTAGACTTTCAATATGTGATCTAAAGGAGAGTGTTTTGTCAAGCCCCGAGATATTTAATGTTGCATATTTTGAGAAAAAAAGGATAATTACATGTACTGACTGAGAGGAATCCACATTTGTTGCCCACAAATGTGAATGAAGATGAGAATTAGTAATGTTAGATTGAAGATCGCATACGGAGAAGTGAATATATTTAGTCTTGTCACAATTTAATGTTAGTAAATTGCTTTCTAGCCAATTAGTCCCACTGTTTAAATCTATTTGAGAGAATTCGTACAATTCACTGCTGGTTTTAATGGGAAAAATTAAAGCTGTGTCGTCAGCACATGAGATCATTTTACCTTGTTTACGTTTAAATTGCACCAGTCAGTAATATTAAATCAAGAATAGGGTTGGGCCCAGTATGCTTCCCTGGGGAACACCAAAACTAGTGTTTTTTGTTCATCGCTCATGATATCGGCAACTCTAACATATTGGCATCGATTGTATAATAGTCTCCTAAAAGTTTTAGCGGCGTTCCCCTAATTTCCATGGCCTCTAACTTGTTTAGGAGTATAGAAACAGACACCGTGTGCAAATGGCTAACGGAACTTCACACTCACCTAGATATCTTGTCAAAAAATAGTTCAACAACTATGGCAATACAAATAAATAAATGGCTCGGAATGTTGAAAATAGTACCATCGAACTGATCTGATGATGATGACGAAGCCGGAAGGTAGGCACCGGAATTCCGTAATTAATCAATGTATACTGTCCTAACCGTGTTTGGATTAGTTAGACTTGTCATGACATGCACTTTAGCTATAAGGTACCATCAAACTGATCTGATGATGGAGCCGGAAGGTGGAAGATAGGGACGGCAATTTTATATTAGATAATGTGTCTTTACCGTATAAAAGCATAATCAACCTTTTAATATTCTCACAGCTGGGTCAGCTGGGACCCAGAAGGATAATTGGCGATAATACACTCGTTGAGTTGAGGCTTCAAAGTCTTGGGCCTCGACGCCAAGTTGCTATCTTGTCGGTTTTCTATCGGTTGCAATTTCAATATGTTTGTTACTTAATCACGCAAAAACGGCTGAACGGATTTGGATGAAATTTGGCATGCATGTAGCCTTTGACATGGAAAAGAACATAGGTTACCTTTTATCCCGATTCCTTAAGCACCTAACGCCACGCGGGCGAAGCCGCGAGCAAAAGCTAGTAACTAATAATTAACTTTGAATGTATGTCTGTATATCACCTATCACTGCTTATTTAGTTATGTAACAAGAGCTCACAATTAGGTTGTTGGCATCAACAATTGTCTGAAAGTACAATGCGTTTAATCTGTTTTGCATATATGATGTCATATTTTATTTGTTTCGAGAAATAAACGGTTGCCCAATACAATTATACTTTGATACATACATACAATTTGGCATAAAAAGCAGGACAAATGCGTAATTAACAGCATTTTTGCCATTTATCAATCAAAACTTTTTGACCAGGCTAGTCAAAAACTTTTTGACTGGTCTGGTGACCGAGTGGTTAGTGGTGTTATAAAAATTCACTATCAGGTGGTTGATATCAATCATTGTCTAAAAGTACAATGTAATTCCAGACCTAGTAATCCGTATGGACGTTGCCTGTAACTCTATAGACTAGTCTTACTTAGATGTTATTATACGCACATATTTTTATTAATTCAAAAAAATGGGGCTCTATCCGTTCTTGTTATCTACTGATCAGGTTAGTCTGTGTTTTATGATATCAGGTTAGTTTCATGATATCAGATCAGGGTAGTCTGTGTTTCATGATATCACTACAACCTAGGGTGTGTTCAAGTCAAGAGTTACCATACCATGGGCGCGAACCTGTGGGTGACTGCGGTGGGCACGAATTTACGCGAACAGCTGTCTTGATATTTATTATGATAAAACTAAAGAGTATAAAAAAGTTTGTTTGGGAAAGTTGTTTGAAATCATGAGTACAATCACGTATACAATTATCAGTCACTAATTACCAGTCACCCCATATATCAGTTCAAGCACTTGATATCAAAAAGCTGAAGTTTTTCCCTCCAATTGTCTCTCAAACTGTATTTGATTTGGTTATATTTTGAGTTTTCTTAATTGCAACGTTTTATATTTATCATCACGGTAGGTATGGTCAAAAAAAGCTGATCATATTGTAAAATAGATAAGTAGATACGTTGTCCACTGATAGAGTCCACTGCTTTTCAATGTACTTTGTTTTCTCCTACAAAATATGCTTTTGTTCCATCAAAATTACTAATTGTGCACTAAAATAGGCTCTTCTGCGTAATTAAAAAAAAAAAAAAAACGAAAGAGATGGCGGGGTCCAGTAAACGAGCGAAGCGAGAGAACACAGACCCCACTATCTCCTTCGCACCGATACCCTTCTAACGTTACCTGTCCGAGTTGGAGTGTTCCAAGTCCATTAATAATTGTAAAAAGTCCATTAATATAAGTATTTTTAATGCTCAGAATTCCTATATTAACGATATTGACATATTTGACAAATCATTAATCATTAACGTTTAACTGATCTGGCATAGTTTTAATTGGCAATATCACGAAGTGATCAATTTTTAGGTTTTGCCCCCGGCATATGTATCACTCACTACTGTAAATAAATAAATAAGTTTAAAAAAAAGAAAGATGGACATATCATAAATCAAACAGTCAGATAGAAATAATATAGTTTATTACAATCTTAATAACATAAGTAGAATATCGTAAGTTTCTGAGGTTACACATGGTGACAATAATCATTATATTTGCACAATTCGATAGTTGGCTGAAATTTTTTTATTATTTACTAGCTGCTGCCCGCGACATCGTCTGCGTGAAGCGTCGCTATAGTATTATAAGTAAACAACTTTTAAAATAGCATTAAAATATAAGTTTTTTTTGCAAACGAAGCAAGTGAAGAGAGTTATATGGGAATCCTGCTGAGTTCAGTCATAAGATGAGACTGAAGGAAATCAAATATTCGTTCCTGTGGATGTCCTGCAGGGTTCTGTCCACGGCCTTAACTGCCTTCCTATTGGCCATCGTACACTCATCCCATACGATCAGAGAGCAATCCTTGAGTACGTGTCGCTTATCGCTGTTACGTGACACACCACAAAAAGGCGTTTCGGCGCTCTCTAAATCGATGGGAATTTTAAACATGGCATGTGCTGTCTTGCCACCCGGAAGCAGTATGGCAGCGATTCCCGACGACGCTACAGCAATAGCAATTTTGCCTTGCCTCCTGACCTCTGCAAGTATGCCAGTGGTAACAAATGTTTTTCCTGTTCTACCAGGAGCATCCAAGAAAAACATTTTACCCTGGTTTTGCCCAACGCTTTCAAGGACGGTGTCGTTTGTTTTTGCTCTAAAGAGAACACGGTGACATGGTCATTTCGTATGGTGGTAATTTCGCCCGGCTCGTAATTTGTCTCAGCGTTATACTCCCGATTTCCACGGCCTTGATGCGGTGATGATTGGGGAGCTGGTAACCCATATTCGATCAGCGGATTGCCGCTCATAGAAATGACCACATCTTGAAGTGAACTGAGACAGGTGTTCAACACGCGTTCATCAGTTACTTCGACTTCGTCTCCAGTAGCATGCCTCAACGCTCGTAGAAAATCTTCAGACTGATGATGGCGATATTTCTCCCACAAAGCTACTGGCTTCGCGACTCCACAAAACACCAAGATGACGCCAAAAAGATGACGCATGCGGCTGGGACTGTCACTGACGCTCGCCTCCGCGAGGATCCTAATTTTGGTCACCGTCGAGAAGGTGACGTGCTACGCAGGCTGCGTGGTAAGTGGGATACTCCACGCCATCAAATGTCCTCAGAAAGGCGAAAGACGTTGGTCTTCGGTCAGTGTGAAGTAACAACCGCAGAAAATAGCATTCGCCATTATTTGGATGCACGGTAAAAACCCTACTCAATGCGGCGTCCTTGAAAATTCCCGGAAAACCTTCCACAGCACCTCCTCGTCGATGTCGGTTAAATACACCCCTTTGCTTGTCGTACGTGTGTTAAGAAGGCAGCGTCATACGTAAGGGATCTCGCAAACTGGTCGACTTCACAGAGCTGGAAAAATGTCACCATGTAATACTTAACACCGCATTTTTTTTTTAATTGTCTTCCTCAACTCTACTCAAGTTTTTTCAGGGTCTTGTTGGAACTTGAATTTGTCAAAACGAATTATATGATACAACTTTTATGAAGAAAATGCACATCACATCACATCACCATCTATGAATTTTAACAATTACTAACTAAATGTTCAAATTTAAATTATTAATTTCCAAAAAGTGTTAACACGTAACTTGATTTGATTTTTATGAAATCTCATAGATGGCGCTGCTTCAAAATTGTCTCTATACCACTAACATTCATTAAACTATGTTTCTCTGCCCAAGTTACTTAAATGGCGTAGTTTTTATGGTGTAAAGCTAGATAATAGCAAGGCTTACTCAAAAACAACATTTAAATATGCATCGTTAGATTACACGCTGTCACAGACTTCTTAAGAAAAATAAAGATTCACAGCTCCTCCCCCGTAGGTGATAGCGTGATAATATGTAGCCTATGTGTTGACCCGACCTCTTAGTAATATTTATGCAAAATTTGAAGTAAATCCATGCAGTACTTTTTGAGTTTAGCCCGGACATACAAACAGACAAACAGATAAACAGACAAAAATTCTAAAAACTATATTTTTGGCTTCGATATCGATTGTAGATCACGCCCCAAGTATTCTTTTAAAAAAATATTCAATGTACAGTTTTGACTTTCCTACGATTTTATTATATGTATAGATTGCTAAACGTAAGAGATAACAGACAGTTTTTTTTTTTATAAATTCGTTCTGTATTAAGTAAGTAAAAAACTTTCTTTGGTGGATGGGGAAACTGTCAAACATACTGAAATGTGACGTTACCGTCAATGTCATTAGGTTACGTGTGTACAAAAGAGATAGCGATGTCCCAAACACTCCCACTCTTTCTCATAACTTTGAAATTTTATACTAATTTATAAACCAATTTTGATGCTGTTTTAAGAAAAAGTTTCGTATTAAATGTTTTACAAAACTAAACACTTTATTTTTTTTTATTTAATAAATACTTGGCTAATGCCAAATTTGTACCCAATTGACATTGGATTCGGCCAAAGATACAATAAAGCGGCTATCAGGAGAAATGTCTTAGGAAAACTGTCATCCTGTCTCTCAGTGACGCCATCTAGCTTTGAATAGCAATCACGTGAATTAAATTTGTATAAATTAAACTATTGCTCGGTAGGTGGTCAGGGGTTTTACCATGATATGTTAAAATGTCAGTAGTACGAACGAAAAAGGATCTAACAGTTCGGTTTAGGTTGTAAAATACACTTGAGAGCAAAAAAATCGCACATGGCTTGTAATTTCGTTTAATACTGTTTTTTTCTCAAATATTAAGATATTGAGTACAAATTATTAAGCATAATTGAAGCATATAGAGTTAGCTTTAAAAAAACACAAAATTAAGATCATTGACCTTCACGTAACTCACAACAACAGGCGGTATACCCAATTCCCCAAATTCACCCATTTGCATTTCACTACTTGCACCTTTAGCTGGAGCTACAAAAAGGGTGCTGTTTTGGAGTTTTAATCAGTTTCCGTTAACGTGATAATGTCACTATTAGAAAGAGACGAATTAACTGGAAAAATATGGATATCACGCCCGCAGAAGCCGTTCAAGTTCTTGCCTTGCCCAGAGCAGGCCATAATCAAAATTAAGTCGCTCGACAGCTAAATTTTAGCCGTTTCCCTGTTCGTCTGGTATACCAGAGGTTTCAAGAGACCCGTGGGTATATTCGGCGACCAGGACATGGTCAGTTGTGCATAGGATCAGGGCGTGATTATCGCTTTCCTGTAACAAGTACTTTGAGAAATCGGCTACTGAACACGATTGAACTGACACAAAAGCTTCAAGAAGTTTACACTGTCAGTATAAATCAGTGGGCGTTTGGAAAAAGACTAGGTGAAGCAGGCCTGACTGCACATCACTCAGCAAATGGTACCAAATTGACCACAGCTCACCGACAAGTCCGGCTATAATTTGCCTCGAAACACTTAAATTCGATGTATGCGTAATGGCAGGCTGTTGTGTTTTCTGATAAGTGCAGAATGACTTAGATGACCATGATGGATGCTGTAGGGTCTACAGAAGACCATCATGGCAATTTTAACAATGCTGTATAAGCGAACAAGTGGGTTTTGGAGGCGTTTTGGGGTGGCATAATGTTGGACACTAAAACTGACATTGTATTCATCACTGGACCATTACTGACCTGATATGGAGAGGGTTGACGGCTTTATGATACATCAAAAAAGTGCTCGAAGAATATCTGAAGCCACTTATGTGGCTTATGGTAGATTTTTTTTCCTTAATGCAGAAGAACACCAGATCGCATGTCGCTAGAACAGTTTGCGACTACATGTAAGACGTTGAAATCATTGCGATGGAGAGTCCAGCTCGTAGTTCTGATCTTAATCCAATTGAGTATATCTGGAATGACCTTGAATGACCTTGAAGCACTAAGTTAGTGCAAAAAGCCTGGCTCTCCACGCCTCCAAGAGCTTCAATTTCTCTTTGACGAGAAGTGGGACGTTATACCCTAAGATTTCATGGTAAAGATAATACGATTGATGAAAAATCGAGTAACAGCTGTAAATAAGGTTAAGGGAAGGAATACACTTTATTGACAAACAGGATGACTAAGAACTTTAAGTTTGACTCTCATTCTTTCTTAAGTAAAATTTGGTATTTTTTTCCATTTGTTGGATTTGGTGCTCTAAACCCTTTTAAGGATATTTTTTACACTGTATTTCATATCATTAGAAAGATAATTAAATAGGCTTTTAATTAGTGTATGAAATGTTTCCAATATCTATACACATTCATGACAAAAACTGCCTGAACAAAAAGAGTTATGATCTGCGATTTTTTTGCTCTCGAGTGTAGATCACGTTAAGATAATAATAATAATAATAATCTTTATTTCATCTTTTACACAAAATAATTACATGTAACAGCCACAAGTAAATCTTAAACAATTATGTTGTGTCCAAGTAATAACTACGAGTATAATTGACTTATCAAATATTTAAACTACAGGAAAATTTACTTTATTAACTTAAAATTATGTATAATTAGCGACTTGCCCGAGCTAGGTTTATAAAACCTGTGTTTCGGGTCATCACTTACAAGACTATCACTACGGGTGCACGTATACAGAAATTACAGAAAAACAACTTACAAACTAAACGTACAATCATACTAAAACTTCCAATAGTTTCTCTGTGTCTGTGTAATTAAGATTCAGTAGATACTCCAATACCAATGTACTACATTTAATATAATTTACGCTATATATCCAATAATTTGTTAAACTTGTTGTACAAAAAAGGTCCTAAAAATACATAAAATCTATGTGCAAATGCATGTTTCGTCTGTGGTTTAATGCAAACCAAATCTTTCCTCCTCCTGGTTGAAGGTACTGGGTCAAAAGGAAGCTCAGAGTGCTGATAAAGTACAGTGTGCAATATAAATAGTTGGCGTACTGTTAGTACTTTACATGCAGTGTATAGCTGATGTGTGGGAAACCTAAAAGGGCGGAAGGTTGCAACCTTTAGAATTGCTCTTTGAGCACGTTCTAGAGGAAGTAAGATAGTCTTTGCAGTTCCACCCCATGAAGTAATACAGTAGGTGAGAACAGATTGACACAAAGCCAAATAAACCTGTTTGATTAACTTATAGTCGGCTATGTGACGTAGTTTCTTAAAAATATACATTAATTTACGCACTCTTGTGCATAGTAACTCGATGTGTTTACGGAAATTTAGATTTGTGTCAATCGTAACACCTAAGTATTTTACGTGATCAGCTTTAACTAAAGTAGGGCAGTTACAAGCAATGTCAGCATGCTTGCAATTATGTGCAAATAGGTTTAGGTTCGTAAGCGGTATATTAATGTTTCTCATTGAAAATAAAATGTATTTAGTCTTATCTATATTTAGTGTTAGAAGATTTTGATGAAGCCAATTAGACACAATATTAAAACCGTTTTGGGCATGTTCATACGCTTCACCTTGAGATTTAGCGGAAAATAGTAGAGCTGTGTCATCCGCATATGATAATATTAGCCCATTATGAAGGACTAAACTACATAGGTCATTAATGTAAATTAAGAATAACGTAGGGCCCAAAATACTTCCTTGTGGTATTCCGAAACAACTATTTTTCATCTCAGAACTTGTTTACGACCCTACTTTAACGCATTGCTGACGGTCCCTAAGATAATCGGAGAAAAGCTGAAGTTGCCCGCCTCTTATTCCAAGTTTTTCGAGCTTGTGCAGTAATATAGAACACGAAATTGTGTCAAAGGCTTTAGCGAGGTCCAGAAAAATCCCAATGGTGTGCTCGTGCCCAAGAGCTCGTGGTAGAAGCTTCAGTGTGTGCCAGTGGCATAGCTTGGGAAGGGGAGGGCGGGCCATAGCCTCAGGCGGCATACGAAAGGAGGCAGCAGAAAGCGCCAGTTTATTTATTTGAAAAAAAAAAACTTAGATATTCGAAATTGCGAGCGCAATGTTACGTACGTGCCAAGCAAATTTTAATGTCTATAAGTCTACCCTCATGCTACAGCAGGTATATTGCTTTTTATTAATTCAAGCTCATTCTCTAACGTAACAATGTCGGACCAAGCTTAACCATGACTTGGCACTGAGTGTGTTCACGCTGACGCGATTAAACACGCGCATACCGACCTTGAGCCAACACTCGTATGCGCAAGGCAAGTGACGTGACTCTTAAGGTGTTGTGGAGGTGTCAGTTTGACCACATTGGCCGAATAGGGAACAAACCCCGTTGGTAGTAAAGCGGACCAAAAGTCCCTGGCAAACTCGAGTGAATCGAACTTCTGCCGTCCCTCACCTCCGCCACGGCTGAAACCCGACGGGTCCCTGGCGCTGAGAAAGCAAACTTAATTGCCTCTCTTATTGCGGAATCTTCGCGTCTGAATTCCGGTGACGCACCGCCCCCTGTTTCTCGTACGTGACGAGTATGTCGGATATTCGTATCCATCAGAAAGACGTACGTAAGAATAAAGCTAGTGGCCCCGACGGGATACCTGCAGTCGTTCTTAATACTGGTGTTCTTAAACATAATAAACAACAAAGAGCGGCGTATTTCTGGTCGACCCCAAGCGGCGAAAACCCACGCTATGCCACTGGTGTGAGCTAGGTAAGGTTAAACTTTTCAGCAATAGATGGCGCTATCATAAAATCAGCAAATGTTCTAGAACTATTCATGGAAATTGTTGAATTTTAATTAATTACTGCGTAAATACCAATAATATTTACGAAAATAAACCGAAGTTAGGCCCAATAATTTTACCATATCAAGATTTGCAATAGCGTAATGGGCAACTCAGCACATTTTCTCAGAAAATGATTTTCTTTTAGTGCCTAAAGCGGATACAAACACGACTTAACGTTTAGGGGCGTCATACTAGACTGAGCGACTTGTTACTACCAAGTAACAAGTATCGGTTTGGACTTTTGTTCGCTATGTCCTGTCTATTGGTAGTATATATTTAATGTCTTTGGATTCGGCACAGAAAAGATGAAAGAGGTTAGAAAGGAAAAAATAAAAGAAGAGCTTTCGATTTATAGTCGAAAACTAATTTCATGAGTTACAAGGCTTCGTCACAACACCTGTATAATATATACATTTCTTTCATAGTCCTGTATTCACATTAAATCACAAATATTGTATCGTCCATTTTCAGTTTAACGTCAATTTATACTACTTTTTTCAAACAATCCCCCGCCACGAAGTGAACACAGTGAAAACACTCGCTACGGTTGCTAGAACTGTTACTGCGCCATGTTCGAGCGATGTTGCCGCGTTGCACAGGTCCCCGAAGCACTGGCAGACGGTCTCCAGGTGGTCCATATTGTTTGCCTTGTAGCATGGTTTCTTGGACTTGACCCAGCCGCAGCCGCGAGTGATGCGGACCTCAGAAGGGTGGGCTGGATCTAAGACTAAAAGGAGAAAAGGGAATTAGGCACTATTTAGATTATAATATTGAGTTAATGTGGGTCGTGACCACTACAATATGGTCTAGCACCCACCCTATTGATGTTAGGCTACCTGTTCGAAATTCCGTGATAAACACCAAAGTAATAATAACTTCACACAAAAATCGGGCATGTCAGGAAGCCCACCTGAAAATAATATCTTGATATGGCAATGGAAATGGGAACTGGAGTGTCCAGAAAGATATCAAACGAATATCTTTTTTGTAGGAAAAGGGAAGGTCAACTTTGGGACTAAGCCCTTCAAAGTTTTAATGGATATTTTGCTTGCAAAGTGAGAATATGTTGAGTGTCTCCTGTCTAGAACATGACACATATCGTGCAGTATCCTAAGTGCTCATATATCTGGCTGGTTTTGCAGTATAGAGGACCTGGTGACGTCACTGATGTGGCAAATAATGGGTCCAGCTCCTGGGCCTTGGGTATTTAAAACGTTAGATAACTTTCGACCCCAAAAAAGAAGAAAAAAAAAGTAAAGTAGCCAAGTTATATTGGAAAACAGTCAGCACAAAATCGAATTGTAGTCGGATGAAAATCGGCTACCGTGGATCGTTATCAGAATAGGGCCGCCTACACGCACTGATAATCACGCTATTATTTGATCATCACATCACTATAGGCACGGCATTATGCTATTAAAACTAGACAATTATTGTCTATGAATGCAGATACTTGTATATTATATTTTTCCTAACATCCGTTGCCCTTATAATAACTGTGAATTATATTTACAGCAAGTTTACCTAGTTCGGTTAATAGCTACTGCTGTTCTAACGATCTTTACTAGTGTTTAAATTCAAAATGTTTTTATTTTATACAGGCCTTTATGAGCACTTATAAAAAGTCATAAGTTTGTGCACGGTTCCAATTGGACGTTTCCTATGGAGAAGATACGGCAGAAACTCCATGGTTACTCTTTAAAAAATCGGGCTAGTGCAAGAGTCGCGCACAAACTTACCTATGAAAACGGTTCAATTCCCGAATGGAATCTTGAAGATTTTTCGGAATCGCATTTTTTTTTTTGTTGTGACGTAACCACAAATTTACAGCTTTCAGATTTCTTCATAAGCTTGTGTTAAGAGACGTTGCTTCAGGATTCTCGGTCAACGGGAAGTACCCTATGAATTTTGATCGAAATAAACGTTTTTTGAGACATAAACGGTCGTATCTTTCTTATTCGTTAACATAGAAGCTTGATTTTTTTATAGCTTCAAGGGACCGCAGATATATATGCGGTATATGGTTTTAACAGGCTTTAATTTCAACTTGATATCTCTATGCATTCCCGAGATAAAGGAGACAGACAGACAACTATAAGGGCTCCGTTTTGAGGCACGCCTAAACAATGTTTGATTTTACAATATTTCAGGAGCTCTTGCACTCAGAATGCCGCCGGTGTTGCTACTTCGTGTACGGACAAGCAGGGAAGCTGCTTTTTTCGCATGATGGCCTGGAAACCATCAGCACGCTTCAGCAAACGCCCCAGGGGCGCAGCACCGTCCTCGTGAATCGTGCAAACCTGCCTTACAAGTATGTGGAGTATATTGATTATGTATACATATAATAAATCTGTAGTTTTTAGTAGTGCGCGCATCACGTAAAACGAACGAAATCGATGTAGGTAGATAACTTTTATGCAATAAAATTGTGTGTTACTTGATATATTACATAAGCTTTGTTTCATTGCAATCGGTTCACTATATCGAAAGATATACTACATTCTTTGACTTTTAGGCGGTACGCCGTTCGCCGGGTGTACTAGTAATATAGCCACCCTAAGGTCGACTGGTAGATAATGCCTATGGTCGATAATGTCTAAGTCCGAGTTTGTACAGTATTTTGTGCATAAAGCTTTAATATATAAATAAAAAAAAAAGTTTATGACCAGTGCTTGTTGCCAGTGATGACATATGGCTCCGAAACGTGGTCGCTCATAATGAGCCTCATCAGAAGGCTTAAAGTCACCCAAAGGGCAATGGAAAGGGCTATGCTCGGGATTTCCTTACGTGATCGAATCAAAAATGAAGATATCCACAGGAGAACTAATAGTAGAGGATACGGTTAAGAACGACCTTCACCGGTTTGTTTAATGGATGAAAAGTATTTTATGATAAATTTAGTATATTAAAGAATACAACGCGGGTGGGTTGCCTGAGAAATTCCTGGCCAAACAATTTTTTTTTTTTTTGAAAATGGCACCGGTGTGTTTAACGAATAAATTTAATACTAATCGAAGAGTGAAGCCTTTAGAACATAAAAATGTTGGGTTGCCTATTTGTTTCCTGGCATAACTATGGGTTGCCAGGTATAAACAGGTATGTAGTAACCAAAAGATAAAATAGAAAGAGGTAATAGTAGTAACCAAAAGATTTTGAAAAACGGCGAGGTCTTGACGGGAGAACAAGCAGTTCAAGAATTTGCTGAGTATTTTTATTCAGTGTATTCTGTAAATAAGCCTAGATTGGATGTGGATGCAGCGGTTTTGGAAGCGGGCACTGAGAACGGCGCAGGGCGGGTTCATCTTGACAGATTGGAGTTGGATGACGTGCGCCGCGCTCTCCAGCAACTTAAGCCAAAAAAATCATCTGGACCTGATGGTATTCCGCCGTATATCTTTAGAGACTGTCGAATGGTGTTAGCCGAACCGCTTTTGTACATTTACAATCTTTGCCTTAAGTCAGCTGTATTCCCAGAAATGTGGAAGATTACCCGGGTTATACCGGTACCGAAGGGAGGTTCGAGGAATAAAGTTGAAGAATATAGACCTGTTGCTGTATTATCAACAACGGCAAAAGTACTGGAATCTGCTATTCATAGAAACGTATATCAGCAAGTTAGCTCACAACTAACAGACGCGCAACATGGATTTCGGCCGAATAGGAATACTACGAGTAATTTGCTTAGCTACGTAGCGGAAGTATTGCCAATAGTAGACAGTGGGGGGCAAACTGATGCTGCGTACTTTGACTTTAAAAAAGCATTTGATTTAGTAGATAATGATGTGTTACTGAAAAAGTTAGCAGGGGTCGGTTTCACCCCGCATTTGCTTAAGTTCTTTGCGAGTTATATGAGTAACAGGCAACAGTATGTCGATTATGCAGGATACAGATCAAAGGCATATTATACTAGTTCTGGCGTAAGCCAAGGAACGAATCTAGGGTCCCTAGAATTTTTGTTAATGATTAACGACCTACCAAATGTTGTACAAGATGCTAAGTGTTTACTGTTTGCAGACGACCTCAAGCTTTCTCTCCCCATAAAGAATATCAATGACTGTGAAAGACTGCAGAGAGATATAGACAGAGTGCTAGCTTGGAGTAAGAATAATCTCCTGCAGTTTAACACATCTAAGTGCGTGACCATCAGCTTTTCACGCTCGCACACCCCCATAACGCATAATTATACAGTGGACGGGGTGCTTATGGAAAGGGTCACGAAAGTGAAAGACTTGGGAGTCCAATTTACCACTGAGCTAACGTTTCGTGATCACATAGTTAAAATATGCAAAAAAGCATACAGAAATTTAGGATTTGTGCTTAGAACGGTTCAAGGCTTCACAAATATTAAAGCTATAACAACGTTGTATAATGCTTTAGTAAGGAGCCAATTAGAATGTAATGCAGTTATCTGGGCTCCACATGAAACTAAATATAGTCTCATGTTGGAGCGCGTACAAAATAAGTTTATTAGGTATAAATATATGAGAGACTATGGTGTATATCCCTTTTATCCGTTGATGTATCCAACTCTATTTGTCTTAGGTATGGTCGGATATAATGAATTGAGGGTCAGGAGGCAACTCACACTCGTAACCTATATCTTTAAGATAATTAGAGGAAAGATACACAATGCAGACATATTGCGAAGAGTGGAGCTAGTCGTGCCGGACGGGTATGTGGGTCGGCGTCGACAACCGCAGCTGCTGGCGGTGCCGCGCGCGCGAACTAACCTGCTGCGCGAGGCGCCGCTGACGAGCGCGCTCCGCACTCTCAATCTCATCGCCGATGACATCGACTTATTCTCATGTGCTTTGAGTACGTTCACTAGGATAGCAACATACAGAATTAGCTACGGTATAAACAGTGGCACTATTTAAAATAAGGAAACTGCAATATCGCATTGGGTCCATTTAGCCTGTAAGGATATTGTACATTTTTAGAAATAAATAAATAAATAAATAAATAAATAAATAAATGTATAAACAGGTGTGTTTATTTTGATATACAACAAATTCTATATCAAAATAAACGCTGTTTCATTACGAATACGACGTTATAGTGTTGTCTGCAAAAAAATCTGGTATGAATAACGGTTGTGCATTTTTCTAAAAAAAAAGTAAATTTTCAATTTTTAATTAATAATAGTCTGGCCAGGAATTTCTTAGGCAACCCACCCGCGTTATATTATTTAATACACTAAATTTATTATAAAATAAGTTTCATCCATTAAACAGACCGGTGAAGGTCGTTCTTAATCGGATCTTAGACTATAAGGTTGCCGACATAGCAAGAAGAATCGCCAAACTCAAGTGGCAATGGGCAGGGCACATTGCTCGTAGAACAGATGGCAGTTGGGGTTGAAAGTTTCTGGAGTGGCGACCGCGTACCGGAAGACGCAGCGTTGGAAGGCCTCCTACATGGTGGACCGACGACCTGGTGAAGGTTGCGGGAAACCGACGCACAGGATCGTTCATTGTAGCGACACTTAGGAGAGGCCTATGTCTAACAGTGGACGTATTTCAGCTGAAATGACGATGATGATGATGATGATGTAAATAAATAATAAAAACTTACCTGTCTGTATAATCTTCCTGCAGAAGAACTCTTTCTTGTCTATGGAATTCCCCATGGTTTCGGCGCAGTCCACGATGGGTATGATGGCGAGCATCTTCGGGACGTGCATCTCGAGGCAGGCCGAGTTGTTCCTACTGTTGCAGTCGAAGCATTTGATTGCTTCACCTAGAAGTTAGGACGTGGAATTAGGTTTTAGAGCTCCGGTTTCCTTTTAGATTCGTCATGTCTGTCTGTCTGTCTGTCTGTTTGTCCGTCCGTATGTCACAGCCACTTTTTTCCGAAACTATAAGAGCTATACTGTTGAAACTTAGTAAGTAGATGTATTCTGTGAACCGCTTTAATATTTTCACACAAAAATAGAAAAAAAGCAATAAATGGGGGTCCCCATACTTAGAACTGAAACTCAAAAATTTTTTTTTTTCATCAAACCTGTACGAGTGGGGTATTTATGGATAGGTCTTCAAAAATGGTATTGAGGTTTCTAATATCATTTATTTCTAAATTGAATAGTTTACGCGAGAGACACTTCCAAAGTGGTAAAATGTGTCCCCCCCTGTAACTTCTAAAATAAGAGAATGATAAAACTAAAAAAAATATATGAAGTACATCACCATGTAAACTACCAACGAAAATTGGTTTGAACGAGATCTAGTAAGTAGTTTTTTTTAATACGTCATAAATCTGAAAAAAATACACTATTATTAAAACATCGATCAAAGTTACAACGAACTACAAGAACTTTTATATTATGTTACTTGCTGCTACGGAACCCTCCATGGGCGAGTCCGACTCGCACTTGGCCGGTTTTTTTGTTTCTAACAGGGAATTCATTTAATAACTTTTTCTGTTTTGAGTGGAACAAGAATGTCAGATATTTCCTGACTAAAGAAACTTAGGAGTTAAGCAAATCAGGGTTCCATTTTTACCTTCCTCCATTCGATATATCTGGCTAAAGAACCATTTTTTTACGAAATTAAAAATGTTAGAACTAGTACCCTGTTCATGAAAATAAAGCTGAAATAAAAACAAACGAAAATAGCAAAACAAAAGCTTTTTATATTACACTCACGATAGTCATAAAAGTCTAGAGTATATGTAACATCAAAGACACTTCCGCCTGACCGCCGCTAAATTCATTTTTGCTTGCACTCGAAACGACAACTTCTAAGGGTTTGGCGCCGCGCCGCAGGATTCAAGGGAAAATTCTTTTAAGTGATCAGGCAGAAATGAGCACGAAGGCACATCACAAACTCACAGGTTATTGATTTAGCAGAAGTTGTCATTTAAAAGAAAAAAAAACCATTGAATGGTTTACCATGCTCATTTTGCTCAACCCACTCAACATAATGAACAGGCCGTTAAACTTCTACTTTTAAAGACTATTATATCATGAAAGGATTACTCACTTGTATTATAAAACATAATGGACAGCATAACACTAAGAACGATATTACTAATTCGCGACAAAGCCATTATTGCTTCAATTGATTAGCGCCTACTAGAATTATTAATGCAACAATTTGCAAATCACACTTTGCGCCAACTATTTTCTTGCGGCGCTTGCTATTATAATTTTAATTCACTGTAGGTATTTATTTAAATTATTATACGAATTTAAATAAGACGAGTTGGTTTTTATATTTTTTTATGCGTTATGCTTCTTCAGGGATCTCTTACAAACTGTCAAATGGTTCGTCTAACTTGAGTTTATAAGTCGGTCAGCGATTGTGTCCGGCACACAATGGGAACAATTGGTTAAATTCGGGTCTAATCCTCGCGGTAGAAAGGTGCCCAGGGTTGCAAGGAAATACCAATAAAGATAACGGCGTTCTTTAGTGGTATGGTCTTGAATAAATTGATTTTACACGCGACGTTATCTATTTGTAAGGGACTAAAGAAGTTAATAAACGGGCCTTCCGTTTGTTTTCATTGTCACTAATAGGATCTTACCATGAGGTGTGAAAATGTCACGCATGCGAGCGAGAAAGAGAGATGGAGCTACCCTATAGGTATAGCTCCGTCCCTTTAACAGTTCAGTATAGGTCGTCAAATGGATCGTCTTAAGAGCTTATGGTAGACTCTGTACAGTATACTACGTTCAATGAATCTGCTATTAAAGTATCATAATATGAAAATGACAAGTCTACCTTTTTTTTGAGCTGAAAAATCATAAAATAACTTGTATCTTTTTAAAAATAAATAACTTATATATTTTTTTCGACTTTTATTGATTAAAACCTACATGTGTTCCTTCAGTTACCCTTCGCTTTTCAGGGCCACGGTAACTCTTTTCAACATTCTCGAAGCCCTCGTAGGCATTGGCTCTAATGGGCCCCTTCAGTTTTCCTGACATCTCTTTGAAACAACATGTCGAATTGCCGCCAAGGCCGCGAACCATGGTCCTTACCGGCCTGGCCGGACGGCGAGTTCCGGTTGCTCGCCGTCCGTGAACCCGCACCGATACGAATGACATCCCTAAGGCAAGAAGACAATTTAAAAATTACGAATTTAAAGGAAGTGTCAAGTAGCGTCCTAACTCCTTGTTGAGTGAATAATGATAACTGCGTCTGCGCACGACTAATGCGTACACTAAGTAGACGTTTGTCTATACATATAAATAAAATCCATATCTATACATATAAATAAAATTGGAGTGTCTGTTTGCAACATTGAAATTACCGCTTTTTACTACATGCAATATATAAACGGTACATACACCAAAATGTCATTTTTTTAATTTTTGTCTGTTTGTTCCAGCTAATCTCTAAAATGGCTGGACCGATTTTGACGGGACTTTTTTGGCAGGTAGCTGATGTAATAAGGAGTAACTTGGCTACTGTTATTTCAGACAAAACAAATTCAAAATCCTGTAGTCCACGCGAACGAAGTCGCGGGCAAAGCTAGTCCATAAAAAAAAGAAAGCCACTGCTGGAGACGCATTGGATCTCGGGAGTCGCAAGGTTATAGAACTATTCATTTATTACGTAAGATGATTTAATGGGGAGGGAGGACGATATTTTTTTACAAGGGGATGCGAGCTTGATAGTTCTTACGTCACAAAAATATGTACATAAACTACAAATACTACGATATACGTGATAGGAAAAAAATTTCATTGGAAACGTCACTGCGCATGGGCTTCTGAACTAGACGTAACTTTTGCGTAAATGACATTCGAGAAAAGAATCTTACGGCCGTGCCACTTTTATGCTTGCCTTGGTGGGGCACTGCTGTGCCCCCTAATGCTTGTTGATGATGTGATATCCTGTGACCATGTACGTAAGTGATTTTGGCATTTTTCATTGTGAACTCAAGCATCTACACTTAAAAAGTATGAAACAAGACCAGAAAATAGAAATAGAATAGAATATCGTTTATATAGAAAAGTGAATCATTTAAAGTAAAATAAATAAATAAAGTTATAACGCCTAGGTGAAAAAAAAATTCGGCCTCTCCATACAAACTGTCCCATCAAGTTTATAATTTTCTATGATGAGACGGATTTTTTTTTGTTTCCTGAAAAAAATTTTTGTGGAAGGTTGTTTAGTTTCGTCTACTGAGCAAGCTTACACCAAGTATATAAAAAAAAAAAAAAAAAAAAATAACTTTGAATGTATGCCTGTATATCACCTATCACTGCTTGTTTAGTTACGTAACAAGAGCTCACTATTAGGTTGTTGGCATCAACAATTGTCTGAAAGTACAATGCATTCAATCTGTTTTGCATATATGATGTCATATTTTATTTGTTTCGAAAAAAAAACCCAATTCAATTATACTTAGTACATACATACAATTTGGCATAAAAAGCAGGACAAATGGGTAATTAACAGCATTTTTGCCATTTAACATAAAAAACTTTTTGACTGGCCTGTTGATCTAGTGGTTAGTGGCGTTATAAAAACTCACTATCAGGTGGTTGATATCAATCATTGTCTAAAAGTCTAAAAGTACAATGTAATTCCAGTCCTAGTAATCCGTATGGACGTTGTCTGTAACTCTATAGACTAGTCTTACTTAGATGTTATTATTCGCACATATTTTTAATAGTTCAAAAAAATGGGGCTCTATCCGTTCCCGTTATCTACTGATCATATTTGTGTAGTCAAAAAAAAACCAAATTCTCTAAATTGTCCACAATTGCTAAATTCATAATTGAATTAATCATTCATAACAATTTCTACTAGAAAATACAACGTGTTTTTCCATTTTAATCGCCATTCATTCATTCATAAATTCGAAGACATGTGACATCCAGCAACCCGCTCTGGGCCCGCGTGGTGGATTACGGCCCATTCCCTCTCCTAGAGAGGAGGCCTGAGTCCCAACAGTGGTAACATTACAAGGCCGACTATGCTCTGCTATGCTATTCATTCATAATAATCAATAGCCTGTAGAATATTTCCATAAATTGAGAGACATTTTGGGATATAAACAAACGCTCATTCATAAACTCAAAACTTTGCTGTTTATGAATTTTATTTATTGAGACTCCTTAAATAATAACAATATCTTTTCTAATTAGCTCTTTAAGTATTGTATCAATAAAAAGTGGTGTTTAGACGATTGCTTCTCCGAAGTCATAATTGAATGAAGCCTCAGTAATCAACAAGTAGGGAGGCTGTTATTTTTTTGTTTGGCTTCCAAAGGTTCGTGTATTGTCAAGCTTTGAAACTATTGAAAAAAAGCTAATGTGTCAAGTTAGCCTACTTACAAGGTTCGCTGAGATACTACTTGGTACTATAGGTACACGAGTACCTACAGTAAAATTATACGTTCAATTTTACACTTGGGATACCAAACTAAACAATTGCTGCTTGAGGTAACAGGACTGAGACCTCCACACGTCCGCGTCCGGACAGAGGGCCAGATGGACAGAGCGGACAGAATGACACAATGACAGACGGACAAACGGACAAATGGAGAGACTAACAGACGGATAGACGGACAGAGCGGACAGACGGACATTATGCTGAAGCAGTAAAAAAATTTTTCAAGTGTTAAGATCGGTACTTTTCCACTCGCCCATGGTCAACGTCGAGCAAGGTTTAAAAGCTTGTTTCTTCTGTCTAACGCAATCTAACGTGATGTTTGACGAATAGGCAATGCGAAAAAAAGAGATAACGCCTGAAAACTCCGTTGGCATTCGGTAATTCCGTGATTCACTCGATTATTTCACAAAACTTATTCCAGGAAATACGGGTCTTTTTTAAACCTTTAAAAGTTTTTCAGAAAAATTGTCGTCATTCAGAATCTCGATTAAATGTGCAAGGCTTCTCAATAGCAGCTATCGGTGGTATCGGTATCGGTTTATCGGTCTCCCCTACATCAATGCTGTAGGTAAGTACTTTTTTATATTTTTAATATATAAGTATATTATGAAGGAGCAAAGTTCATGTATAATAGCAGGTTTTCAGAGGTCTTTAATAGATTAGTTTTACACAAATTTATGTTTTGATTTCTATAGAATCCTAGATAATGTCCACAAGATAGCTGTGTATCCAAAGTATCTAGAGAAAGATGTGTAATAACATCATAATCACATAAGAACGGTTGTATGAAAATGTACCTCGTAAAGTACGCTCTTAATAAAGCTATGCTGTTAAATTACTTCCAACTTCTAAAAAAGGCTCACCAAAGACTTCTAAATCTGTTACAACACCGACTTCTAAACATCGGACAGCAACTGAATAATTCCTAATGGAAAACCTAATAGCATGTAGCGACATCTATATCGCCATGAAGGAACAATTCAGAATCGTTGTATCAGAATTTTCCACGCAATTGGAACAACGAACAACGCCCGGACTAGACACAATACCCGTCTGTACAGAAGCGCCTACCTTTTCAACGAAGGTTGCGGAACTTTACACACTATTGTGCCGGCCATACACGGTCAAACCTATCGTAGCGTTATACCGATTGGATCAAACAGATTTAACCGTGTGTGGAAGTGGATTTGTATGACCAACATGTTGTCGATTGGACGATAGGTTTGACCGTGTATGGCCGGCATTACGTACTTACTTACCTTTAAAACCACTTTTTTTTTCAAATTCATTTTGAATCGATTTTATTTTATATAGCTGATATTACGCCGGTGGCACTTGCAACTGCAAGACCAATGAGAAAATCGGTTTTTGAAGATGGGCTGGTTGGAACAAGCCCACCAAAGGTTGGCCCCCATTTTTTTTTTTTTTTTTTTTTTTTTTATGGTGGGAAAAAATCATGCATTGACATCCCCCGCCCTTGGGCGGAGCGGGAGATAGTGTCAGACTCTTACTGACTAAAAGACCCACCCCGTTCCTTCTAGCCTTCATACCGGGGCTCGAGCGCCCTTTCGGATAACCCTGGCCCCAGTAGGCTTCGACCCGGCTGGGTCTCTGCTCTTGCTGACAACTCCTTGAGGCGCGCGGGAACAGTGCGCGCCGTCGACGACTTGGGCTTGGTCCGGACAGTTACCGGACGGCCGGACAGTGAGCTACCCATTGCTCACTGTCCGCAAGCCCGCGTCTACGTTGGCCGGAAATCGGGATCAGAATCCCGGCGACGGCGGCGGCGATAACGCCGTTGCCTGATGCGTTCGGCCTCCTCCTTTGCGAGCATTACTGCTTCGCAGAAGTCGGCGACCGCCTGCCACTCCTCCTCGCTCCGGACCATGGCCTCAACCAAGGCCCGGCGCGAGAGGTCTCCGCCGCCGATCGCCCCCACGAGGGCACGGCGATGCTCCGCCCAAGCAGGGCACACCTCGACTGTGTGCTCCACCGTGTCCTCCGGGCGTTCCGCACAGTGGCGACACCCGGGCGTCACCTCCGCATGAATCCCGTGCAGGAAACTCCCGAACGAACCATGTCCGGTGAGTACCTGCGTCATGCGGAAGGTAAGGACGCCGTGAGGTCTTTCCAGCCACACCTCAAAGAGGGGACTTACCGCCATAATTGTGGCGTGCCCAGCACTGGGTTGCGATAGTCGTTGACGCCATTTCACCATGAGATCCCGCCGGAGCTCTGTCCGCCATGCCGTGACCTGTCGCGGCAGCGGACTTTCACCCCGGCGTTGCATCTCCACGCGCATATCGTGCATGTGTGCAAGGACTGTTGCCTCCAGATCCCACGGTGGTAGGCCAGCCAGAAGGCTCGCCGCTTCGCGGGAGACCGTGCAGTATCCCCGCACCATCCTTATCGCCATGACCCTCTGACAGGCGTTCAGTATGGCCGCCGGTTGCTTTTTCAGCGATGGCGCCCACACCGGCGCCCCGTAGAGGGCCATGGACCGAACGATCCCCGCGTAGAGCCTTCGGCAGGAGGCATCCGGACCCCCAAGGTTGGGTAGGAGCCGCTTGAGCGCAGCCCCAGCCCGGTTGAGTTTGGGGGCCAGACGTCGGAAATGCTCCACGAAATTCCACCGGCTGTCGAGGACGAGTCCCAGGTACTTCATCGTCGACCCGACACCGATGTCAACTCCTCCTACCGTTAGTTGGGAACTCAATGGCGGCGCGTTCCGAGACCGGCGACCGTGGAAACACAAAGGTTGGCCCCCATGATCCACGCACAATGGTCTGCGTAAAACTGGACGCAGAATTCATACTCTAATAGATAGAACGTAACATTACATCGCCCACCCTCTGATCTACTTTCCGAAACACAAAACTAAAAGTTTACAGCACATGTTGTTTTACCCACGTCTCCAGCAGTACGTCGGTACCAACCCGTGCCAGTTACCATAGACGGTGTTGACAGCATACCTCTCTGAAACCACCGTGATCCAATTCTTTGGTTAACGTAACATTGCTTACATAACTCCGCACTACGTCATCCACAAAGCTGGACGAATATTTATAGAATTTATGATTTATTCACTTTACTCGTTCACGCTAAAGTTTATGTTTATGGCTCGCCAATATTATTTTGTGTAACAATTTGTGGTTTTCTTGTAGCTTTCTGAAAAGCTGATGAATTTTGGATTGAGTAGTCAGATCTGTAAAAAAATTGTAACATATCAACTACTTTTTTTAAAAGAGTAACCATAGTGTTTCTTGCCGGTGCTTCTCCATAGGAAACGACCAATTTGGAACCGTACACTAGCTTCTGACGTTTAATAAGTGCCCATGTGAAATAAAATATTTTGATTTTGATTTTTTGAATCCTTTTCGCTGGGAAATCATCCAATGACTTCTCTCACTCTAGGTGGAGCGTGAGGGAATCTCAGACTTTCACTGACTAAAACCGGCCTGTTGCCCTTTACGTTCCAGGGTCATGGGAACTCTTTCAAACAATCCCGCACTCGCAGGTATCAGCCCTAGTGTAGAGGGCTTTTTTTGTCATCATCATCATCATAGTGTCAGACTTTTACTGAGTAAAAACCCACCCCGTTCCTTCAAGCCTTCATACCGGGGCTCGAGCTATCTTTCAAAACTAAACCTGGGCCCGGTAGGCTTCGACCCAGCTGGGCCCTGTTGTTGCTGACAACTCCTTGAGGCGCGCGGGAACAGTGCGCGCAGTCGACGACTTGGGCTCGGTCCGGACAGTTACCGGACGATCGGACAGCGAGCTACCTAGTGTAGTGGGCTCCGTCCAGATTGAATAAATGCTTAAGATCCGATAGCACCAAGATTTTTGAACCGTATTTTTTACATAAACTTGTGCTTGACTGCAATCCCACTTGCTGTTAAATGGTAATGTACCTATTATTAGTTACTTAAGTTAGGTACTAGTTTATTAAGAGCCTATTCACTCTAGGCTTGAAGATATTTGATTTATAATAATCTAACGGGAAAAACGCAGCAGGCAAATCAAAATGTTTTATTTCACATAGGCCTACATGGCCACTTATAAAACGTCAGAAGCTAGTGCACGGTTCCAAATTAGTCGTTTCCACAGCTCATAACTCCAACTCCAAATTGTTCCAATCCTTCGATCGACGAGGTGAAACCCGTAGCTCAATTAAAGAAAGAAAGAAAGAAAAAGAAAAAGAAAGAAAAACTTTTATTCGTACCTCACACATACAGCAGAATTCGATAATAAAATAAAAATAAAAAATAAAAACTTTAAAATCTGTGCAAGGCCAAAAGGGCGCCTAACTCAGCATATGCTGCGATATTTAAAAAGATAAATAACGCAGCGCTGGTATTCTGTTAGGGCCCGCGATGATGCCACGGTCACATTCACGGAGGTTCAATAAATTAATTGGTATCGAAACAAAAAAAATAATAAATAATTAAATACGAACATTGATAAAACAACCATTGGAAAAATAATAAATATATAACTTTAGTAAATAGGGTGAATTTATGTTAATACGTGTTATGTGTTAGATATAAGAAAAAATGCAATAAATAATGAACCAGATACAGACGCCCGACGACAATTACAATTTACCGTGGTACCGTAGAGGTTACAAAAATGTCAGGGTGGATGCTCGCCGTTCGTCGGTTCGTCCGATGGTAGAAATGAAATGGCGGAATCACGTCATGCAATTCCCGCGCACACTCTCCAAAATTTTCGTGCAATGTAGCTAATCAACTTTGCTGGATAGCTTTACCCATAATCTATTAGTTAAAAAATGAAACGTTTATAGCTTCTTGGTAGTCCTAAGTGCATGTGATCCCACTTACCGGAGATATTTAATTGAAGTATTCTAAGTAGTACTAAAGCAACAATGCTGTTCGGCAGAAAAATAAATGGAGATAAATCTTCCCCACACGAGATCATTAACTAAGACTCTCTATATACGAGTACTATCACTAAGCCTCTTATTGGTTCTAATTTATACTCTGTTATCTGTCTTTCTGTGTCTGAAGTTTGTTAAATAATTCAAGCAATCCCACTTTGCGTGACTACATCACTCCCCTCATTCCAGTCTTGTAATTTACGGTGAGTAAGGAGTGGACATTTTATATGGTATCTTTCTTTTAAATCTGGAGTGTGTGTCTATTTGACATCAGTGAATTTACCTAGTGGACTGTAGCATTTTTTTTTTCGGCTTGTTACTATCGCGAAACTTTACCTTAACCAGAGCCACTTTTTATAAAAACAAATTCTGGGACAAATACTGTTGCGATGTTTTTCGTCACCATATATACAAAAACAAAGTTGCTTTCTGCGTCTGTCGGTTTATCCACCAAATCCTCCGAAATCACTCAACAGATTTTGATCCCATTTCTACTAATTAGCAATAAACGAGACAGATTTTTGCATAATTAGCACCGGAGTGTGAGTTACTAGTTTTCATATTTACAAGCAGAGTGCCTAGTTCGTGTTTTGCATTCGGTGCGGCTCTCTGATTGGGCCGCTCCAAGTTTTTAACCAATCAGAAAACTAAACGACGCCCGTACTTAACGCACAGTATAGACCATAACCAACGTAATGCTACAGGAATGACGGAAAGACATTACGTGCGATAGTTATCCGTAACAGTCGCGTAACACATAACAAGTTACGGATATGAGATAATACCATAGAGACGTAAACCATTGTCTGGAATAGCCTTATCTTCTATCTGGCCCGTCAGTCTCATTTGTCACGCAATGGACACTTTGAGAGTCCTCAGAAGATGTGATTGTTTCCGGAAAGTTAGTTATGCTGGGGTAGACATACTAATACTGTATAGTTCATTTAATTTCTTATTTTTTAAACTTTACCCCACACTTATAGGAATAGCTCCTGTGTGATAAACATGTAAACTCACATACTCAAGACACCCAGACCGGGAACACTTATCTGTACAAATATTTGTCCCGTGCGGAAATCGAACCCGTGGCACAGCAGCCAATCGCTCAACCACTGCGCCAACCGTGCGTCAATTCTTGCCGTCGATTCTTCACATATTGCTGGAAAATTTTATAAGCCTAGGAAAATGATGATGAGGTGTTCTTTTTTTTCGAATTTGAGTTGGTTATATACCCTGTAAAGGCATTTTTTTAAAAACTAGGCAAGTGTAAGTCGGACTTGCGCATTGAGGGTTCCTTACAAACTTACCTATGAAAACAGTTCAATTCCCGAATTGAGTTACGAAGATATCTCGGAATCTCAAAAAAAGTTTTTTTTTTTTTTGTGACGTAGCAACAAAACAGTTTTCAGATTTTTTTCCTGTACTCGTTCTATGCGACCTTGCTTCATGCCGAACTTCAGGATTCTACGTCACCGGGAAGTACCCTATGAATTATGATTTCCTCGAGAATGTCAAAATGTAAGTTTTTTGCCACATAAAACGAAGTATCTTTTTTTCTCGTTAACTTACAAGTTTGATTTTTTTATAGCTTCAAGGGACCGCAGACTTGAGTATACTATAGTTTTAATATTAACTCGGTACTTCCACGCGTTCTCGAGATAAAGGGTATAGACAGACAGACGGACGGACAACAAAGTGATCCTATAAGGGTTCCGTTTTTCCTTTTGAGATACGGAACCCTAAAAATGTCCTGTCAGTAACAAAATTGTTACATCAGTTTCAATACTGACTTGTATATATGCATACAGCTTACCTACGGCCAGTAAGAGTCGTGAACATGTGACAACTAGGTGAGGTGTTGTGTAACGCCGCAGAGGTAGGGAGCAGCGGCGGATGCGCGTCCGTGCAATTGTGTCTGCTCCCGCGCAGAGCTGAACGTGACACTGTACACCTAAACGACATACACGCTTCAGACTATTTTTATTATGTACTAGTTTTTGCCCGTAGATACACCGGCGTACATAAAATATAGCCTATGTCTGCAGCTTTCTATCGGAGCAAAAATTTTAGCAATCGGACCAGTACTTTCAGAGATTACCTCCTACAAACAAAAAAACAATAATAGTGTAGAGTAGATAGTATAGATGTAGATGTATAGGCTTGCGTTTGTTGACCACTATCTAACCTGATGGTAAGCGATTATGCGGCCTATGATGAAGCACGCTTGCCTAGAAGTAATCTATTCACTATTCATTCTTGGCTTTTAAGTCAAGAGTCTTTAGAATCCAAGGTTGTAGGTATAAGGAAACACAGATTCCGGCAGGGAATTCTACTGCTTAGCTGAATATTTAAAAAGTTTTATTTTTTCTAAGTCATTAGTGGATTGACCGCAATTACGAAAATTAGGTGATTTCTGGCCACTTTTGAGCCGAGCTGACGGATGGTGACTAGTGAGCAATGCTTAACTCACTGTCTGATAAGGACCCTGGTCTAAGACGCGTCGTGTTCCATTATTGAGACTAACAAAACCCGTAAGAGCCGATAAGAAGGGTAACTGAAGGAACACAAGTGGGTTTTTAGTCAGTAAAAGTTCTGATACTCCGATTCGCTTCAGAGTATATTGGAGTATAAGAGTAAATTGATAATTTTCCATGTAAAAAAACAGTCCTGGGCCCAGATAGGGCCTAGTAATACTGATGTCGACTGCGGACCCAGCTTGGCCGCTGCAAAACAATCTGATCAAATAGAGCTTCCTCGCTCTTCCACTTTAACACAGCGCCAGTGTGGAGCCTCTGCACAGGACATGCATCTGCTACGCTGTCCATCCTGCACAACCACTTGCAGTTTTCAGGATTTATACGAGACCAATAACAGAGCTGTACAGGTAGCCAGATACTGGTCAGAAAAAATAATAATTTGTGTCTATCGTCACGAAAAGAAGAAAGAGAATACTGATAAACTGCACAATTCAATGATAAAGTTGAAACGGACTCTTTTTTTGGACGGACAAACTGCTATTGTTTGGTTGCTATAAGTACCTACTCATAACTTTTGACATAACGATGAGACAGGAGCAAATATTTGTAGGTTGGAGGGTCATCGGGTGAATGTCGGGGGCATGTCGTGCTACTCTAATAATGGTGTATTTTTGTCAGTACGTAAATAAGAAAGAAAGAAAGAAAATATGTTCATTTGGTACACAGATGCACTCAATGTAAATAAACCGTCAAAAATAAAGAATGGACCAGACGGTTACAATCCAGGGTCCCAACAGGGGTGACCTTGCTAGTTCCAATCCATGACCTTCAATGCCCTTGGGTGGGGAGAGCGTTTTTCCAACCACAGTGACAGATTTGCGAACGTGCTGCCGCGTGGATTAGATCCATGTAGCCACAACACAATCAAAACACACACACCAAGGTCTCCGTGGTCCGGTCCATGGCTGTCAGTTTCTTAATTAATGGGAGTAAATAATAGTATAGTAAGCCTTTAAATTTTCCCACTGCAGGAACTCAGGCCTTCTCTCTAGGAGAGGGAATGGGCCGTAATCCACTACGCGGGCCCAGTGCGGGTTGATGAATGTCTTATGTCTTCGAATTTTTTATTCTAGGACATGGCGGTTTCCTCATAGAAATAGCAGGTTGCCAATATTATGGTCGCCACGTGTCAGCCACGTAATTGGAATTTTGAAAGTTATGCACAAATAACGTCCACGCTATTTGATTCAGTTCACTTTACGTCTTGGGTAGTACATTAAACATGTTATGACTTTTTAGTAACACTCCCGTTCGTTTATAGCACGCGTGTCTATGATTAGCTGTTGTGTTCCATGGTTTAACGAAGTTGTCGGAAACGCCCTATGAGTCGAGAGTCGGCCATCGCCTACGGGCGATGGCCGACTCTCTTGCTTGGACTTGCGGAGGACGAGCAATGGGTAGCTCGCCGTCCAGGCTAGGTCAAGGAGATGTCAGCAAAATTTATAGGTCCCGCTCATGTCCCGCGAAAGTTAATGGTTTCTCGAGCTGTGGCATTGTTCAAAAGTTACTGTGGCCCCGGAACGCGAAGGGTAACTAAAGGAACAAAGTAGTTAGTAAAAGTCTCACACTCCCTTTCGCTCTACTTAGAGCGAAAGAAGTTTATTTGCTGATTGCCCACTAAAAACAATGGTATATCATTGTTTTTTTATCGAAATAATTTAACATGTTAGAAAAGTCGCATTTACTGTCTTTTTCTAAACAGTATCAAAGAGGACAAAAAGTTGAAAAACTGTTCTTCTTATCCCTTATTCCAAATTACTTGAGGTCGGCGCAACACGTTTTTTCTTCCATTCTGTCCTGTCACCCGTCACACTATCACTAACTCCCTTTTAAAAGTTGAAAAACTAATTTTACTTTTTAGGCTAGTTCCCAACAGTCATTTTTAGTTTTCATTCCACGAATAACTGTGGAAGCTAGTCTATATCCACTTCAGCAGATGGTTGTCGAAACAAAACGAGTGCCCTTGAACCGCGAGTTAAGATTATGATATACGCATGTACCTACAAATATCGATCCATCGAAGCTTTTCTTAGTCAGCATGTCTCGTCATTTGTAATCCCATCAGTTACTCATGTAAATGGCCGCATAGAACGCTGCCGAGGATAAAAGCAAGATAGATAGATAAATTCTTTATTTTACACCAAAAATAAAGCAATTACATACGAAACTCAATTTTTTTTTACAACTATCACAAAACGCCGTCTAGTCCCAAGCTAAGCAGAGCTTGTGTTATGAGTATTAGACAACTGATAAACATACTTATATATTTCTAAAAACATACAAATTATAAATAAATTACACCCAGATACAGAACAAATGATTATGCTCATCACATAAACATTTCTCCTGGGTGGGAATCGAACCCACGACCTTCGGCATAGCAGTCAGGGTCACTAACCACTAGACCAACAGGCCAGTCAAAAGGTTACTCCTTTTCAGCTGAAAGACGTCCAATAATGGACCAAGGGCGAAATGTCGCCACAATGAACGGTCCTGAGCGTCTCGCATACATCAGATTCCTGTGACACTCAGCAGGTCATCTGTTTAAAGTTCCAACGCCGCAACGTCACAGCAGGCCCTAACAGAATATCAGCGCTGCGTTATTTATCGTTTTAAATAACGTAGCATATGCTGAGTTAGGTGCCTTTTTGGCCTCGCACTGATTATATCTTTCTTTTTCTTTTCATTGTGTATTTTTAGTTTATATTATTGTATGAGGCACAAATAAACGTTTTTCTTTCTTTTTCTTTCAACGCAGCGGCAGCATCTTTCAGCCCACGGTCGCCAATTCAGAATCTTTCAGTTCCATCAAACATCTTCTCTGCGGGTCAAAGTTCCTGCTCACTGCCCCTTAAATTTGGTGATTCTTCGGGCTATGTCGGTAACCTACCTACCAAGGTTATCCGAAAAGTATACCTGTACAGTAGCTGCTGCTAGTGGCTTCGGCCAGATACCCGTACCTTCTGGGATAAAAAGTATCCCTTGGTGCTATTCCAGGACATGGTTTACCCGCGTGCCACATTAACAAATCTACGCCTTTACAATGTACTAGCTTTTGCCCGCGGCTTCGCCCGCGTACATAAAATATAGCCTATGTCACTCAGGACGCAAGCAAGCAAGAAAGCAGCTGTCCGTCGGTGAAAAAATGTTAGCAATCGGACCAGTACTTTCAGAACCTCCTACAAACAAAAAAACAAACTTTACCTCTTTATTATATAATTTAATGTTTGTAGATTTATGTGAATGTCAAAAATAACTCACAATCAGATGATTTAACGTAGTGATTTCATGAATATAATCTAAGTATGATTATATGGTACTCGTACAGTTGGAGGACTAAGTCGGCTGACCCATTTGACAACAGAAAGTAATATAAGACATCCTAAAAGTTAAACGAATTTGAACCTTCTCCAATTAGCAGAAGATAAGTGGTATTCAGTTCTGAGCGATTTAACAAATAAAAACGAAACGAGGTAGACAAATATTTTAGAATGAATGTTATGTGAGTTTGATCTTTAATACGTAACGTTAAGGACGCGTTAGCAAGATTCACTCGCTCGAATTTAGGTATCTTGGTCGCAATACATCGACCTTACGCGCACGCACACATAGAGCCCATTGTTCGCTCAATTTTATACTTTAACCGAACATGTCTTGATATTTGAGGTATTATTTTATTTTTCTTAGTAAGTATTAATTGAGTCAAGCTTGTTTGATTTTTAGTATCAGTATTACTATATGGCAATATGTAATTGCCTGCTTATCCAGTTTTGAGTACTACTCTTATAGCAAAAATAAGTAGTTGCCATATCGTTACGGGTAATAACGACCAATTTCTTTGTAAACCTACGATTATTTCCCAGGCTTATTTCTTTAAAAATATTATATTTAACAAAATCAAATGGGTATTTGAGATTAATTTTATCAGACAATTAGGTACAACGCATTTAACGCACAACCCCTCTCCGACATGAATTAAATCTTCAAACTCAATAAATACTCATACGATGTCTGAAGCAAGTAGGTATTTCCAATTTAATATTCGATCTAATCGTAAAATACAGTTAAAACTATGAATACTTATGTATTTTTAACCGACTTCTAAAAAAGGAGGAGGTTCTTAATTCGGATGTTTGATTTTTGGAACGAAGTTCCTTAACGCGCGTTGTGAAAGGGGGCTAGACGGAAAAAATTCTCACGAAAAATTGTACCGACACTTTTACTGTCAAAATATAAATCCAAGATGGCGGCTGCAAGAAATTATCAACTTTTTCGTCACGGGTGTCGTTTTCATGGTTTTCGAGGGTGTTGAAACCGATGGTACTGTCAAAATATAAATCCAAGATGGCGGCTGCAAGAAATTATCAACTTTTTCGTCACGGGTGTCGTTTTCATGGTTTTCGAGGGTGTTGAAACCGATGGTACTGTCAAAATATAAATCCAAGATGGCGGCTGCAAGAAATTATCAAATTTTTCGTCATGGGTGTCGTTTTCAAAGTTTTCGAGGGTGTTGAAACCGATGGTACTGTCAAAATATAAATCCAAAATGGCGGCTGCAAGAAATTATCAAATTTTCCGTCATGGGTGTCGTTTTCATGGTTTTCGAGGGTGTTGAAACCGATGGTACTGTCAAAATATAAATCCAAGATGGCGGCTGCAAGAATTTATAAAATTTTTCGTCATGGGTGTCGTTTTCATGGTTTTCAAGGGTGTTGAAACCGACAGTATTGTCAAAATGTAAATCCAAGATGGCGGCTGCAAGAAATTATCAACTTTTTCGTCATGGTGTCGTTTTCGTGGTTTTCGAGGGTGTTGAAACCGATTGTACTGTGAAAATGTAAATCTAAGATGGCGGCTGCAAGAAATTATCAACTTTTTCGATATGGGTGTCTTTTTCATGGTTTTCGAGGTTGTTGAAGCCGATAGTGCTGTCAAAATGTAAATCTAAGATGGCGGCTGTCAGAAATTATCAACTTTTTCGTCATGAGTGTCGTTTTCATGGTTTCGAAGATGTTGAAATAGTGCTGTCAAAATGTACATAAAATGGGATAGTATTTTTTAGTTATCTTGTATTGGCTAGACGGAAAAAATTCTCACGAAAAGTTGTAACGATACTTTTTGTTATAGTAAGCTATTGTAAGCCGTGCGGCGTGCGCATGTTTCTCTGTCTGTCTCTCTCTCTCTCTCTTATAGAAAGTAAGCCAAAACGGAACTTCGTTCCATCCGGGTGTCACTTGACACCTCAGTAGTTTTTTTTTATGTATGTTCGCGCATAACTTCGTGAAAAAGTGTGAAATAAAAAACTTTTTCCAAAAAAAATATAACCGACTTCACTAAAAAAAACACTAAAACCATTAAAATAATTTTAATTTCGGAAGTCGGTGTTTCTCGATATTGTTTGTTCCTTATTTAACACCGACTAGTGAAATTGGTTATATCTTTTTTGGATAAAGTTTTTTTTTTTAATTATAAGGTAAAATATACAACGGATTTAGCAGTTATGTGTACTATCCAGACCCTATTTGTAGCATAGCCAATTTCTGTATTGTATTTGTGTGAAAAGATTGTATGGGACTGAATAATTTTAAAGCATGTAACTGGGAGATGAATAAATCATCGTTAATTTGATATCATGATATTGTGGCAACTTTAATTCCTTGTCTATCAAAATGGTAACAGGAAAAATTGATATATAAATACACTAGCTTTTGCCCGCGGCTTCGCCCGCGTGGCGTAACCTAATGTTATTTCCCATAAATTTTGGACCTCAATTTTACACGTGTGAGCAGCGTAGTTCTTACTACCTTAATTCACATATATTACCATTGTTGGTGTTGTTGTTTTCTTAACTAACACATAGTTAAGAAAACAAACACAAAACAAAAATGCAATTATAACTTTTCAACAACTTCCAAAAGAAAACACAGTCATCAGTCGTGCGTTATTGTCGTTCGGCTTATTAGCTAAAGAAACAGTAGGCAAAACAGCGCGGGGGGAGGATCAGTGACCGCGTCATGCGTAGCTACTGAAGAGCGGAACTCGTGAACTCGTGAATTTAATTTTGAGAATTATTAAATTTATGAAAGCTTTCTAATAGTACGTCCGATTTAAATGATTCAAAAATTAATTTACAGATACTGATATAGTCTTGAACGCGAACTAACTTATTTTGATAAGAATTAATACCGTAATTATGTAAATAGCTTTCCAATAAATGCTTCATGAATGCCAATTTTTAAAAGTAGTAAAATTGATATATTATTTTAACCTTAAGAGATAGACATATGCCACCGCAGACTTTTCTGTAGACCTATATAAGATACACAATTCCACAATACATTATTTTGTTATATCTCAAAGGGTTTAGGCAGCGTTTGCGTTAAAAGCTCCCAGACGGCTTATTTTTTCCCGACATCTTCAACAAATAACGTTAATGTACACAAAAATACATACAAAAACTTAACAAATTATATACTATAAGCTTTCTCAAGAATCACGCTATCGAGTGGTGAAAACTGCTTCAAAATCGGTGCAGTAAATTTTGAGTTTATCGCGAACAGACAGACAGACAGACTCGGCGGGGGACTTTGTTTTATAATATGTAGTGAAAAGTGTCCTAATTTATCTTGGTACTCGAAGATATAGGCAAGCGTGCTCTATCGTCGGCCACATCATCGCTTACCATCAGGTGAGATTGTGGTCAAACGCGAGCCTGTACATTATATAAAAAAAAAACCTATTACTACTGTCCGTTCAACCGATTTTGACTTTCATTACGTTGGTAGCATGACAAATGGTGGCTGCAGCAAATAGTTGGTATTGTAATTAGTTTTTTACTTTGAATGCCATCCTTATGCCTACGAAATAGAAGTTGAAATCGGTTGAACTGACAGTAAAAAAACTTTCTTTATACGTCTAATCCGCAAATAGGGTACAGCTCCTATTACTTGCTTTGATTTGTCTGTCAGATATTTAGCAATATAAAAAAACTACTGAGATGTCAAGGGACACCCGGATGGAACGAAGTTCCGTTCTGGCTTGCTTTCTATAAGAGAGAGAGAGAGAGAGAGAGACAGACAGAGAAACATGCGCACGCCGCACGGCTTACAATAACTTACTATAGCAAAAAGTATCGTTACAACTTTTCGTGAGAAGTTTTTCCGTCTAGCCAATCCAAGATAACTAAAAAATACTATCCTATTTTATGTACATTTTGACAGCACTATTTCAACATCTTCGAAACCATGAAAACGACACTCATGACGAAAAAGTTAATAATTTCTTGCAACCGCCATCATGGATTTACATTTTGACAGTACTATCGGTTTCAACACCCTTGAAAACCATGAAAACGACACCCATGACGAAAAATTTGATAATTTCTTGCAGCCGCCATCTTGGATTTATATTTTGACAGTACTATCGGTTTCAACACCCTCAAAAACCATGAAAACGACACCCATGACGAAAAAGTTAATAATTTTTTGCAGCTGCCATCTTGGATTTATATTTTGACAGTACCATCGGTTTCAACACCCTCGAAAACCATGAAAACGACACCCATGACGAAAAAATTTTTTTTTTTGCAGTCGCCATCTTGGATTTATATTTTGACAGTACTATCGGTTTCAACACCCTCGAAAACCATGAAAACGACACCCATGACGAAAAATTTGATAATTTCTTGCAGCCGCCATCTTGGATTTATATTTTGACAGTACTATCGGTTTCAACACCCTCAAAAACCATGAAAACGACACCCATGACGAAAAAGTTAATAATTTTTTGCAGCTGCCATCTTGGATTTATATTTTGACAGTACCATCGGTTTCAACACCCTCGAAAACCATGAAAACGACACCCATGACGAAAAAATTTTTTTTTTTGCAGTCGCCATCTTGGATTTATATTTTGACAGTACTATCGGTTTCAACACCCTCGAAAACCATGAAAACGACACCCATGACGAAAAATTTGATAATTTCTTGCAGCCGCCATCTTGGATTTATATTTTTACAGTACCATCGGTTTCAACACCCTCGAAAACCACGAAAACGACACCCATGACAAAAAAGTTGATAATTACTTGCAGCCGCCATCTTGGATTTACATTTTGACAATACTATCGGTTTCAACACCCTTGAAAACCATGAAAACGACACCCATGACGAAAAATTTAATAATTTTTTGCAGCCGCCATCTTGGATTTATATTTTGACAGTACTATCGGTTTCAACACCCTCGAAAACCATGAAAACGACACCCATGACGAAAAATTTGATAATTTCTTGCAGCCGCCATCTTGGATTTATATTTTTACAGTACCATCGGTTTCAACACCCTCGAAAACCACGAAAACGACACCCATGACAAAAAAGTTGATAATTACTTGCAGCCGCCATCTTGGATTTACATTTTGACAATGCTATCGGTTTCAACACCCTTGAAAACCATGAAAACGACACCCATGACGAAAAATTTAATAATTTTTTGCAGCCGCCATCTTGGATTTATATTTTGACAGTACCATCGGTTTCAACACCCTCGAAAACCATGAAAACAACACCCATGACGAAAAATTTAATAATTTTTTGCAGCCGCCATCTTGGATTTATATTTTGACAGTACTATCGGTTTCAACACCCTCGAAAACCATGAAAACGACACCCATGACGGAAAAGTTAATAATTTCTTGCAGTCGCCATCTTGGATTTACATTTTGACAGTACTATCGGTTTCAACACCCTTGAAAACCATGAAAACGACACCCATGACGAAAAATTTAATAATTTTTTGCAGCCGCCATCTTGGATTTATATTTTGACAGTACTATCGGTTTCAACACCCTCGAAAACCATGAAAACGACACCCATGACGAAAAATTTGATAATTTCTTGCAGCCGCCATCTTGGATTTATATTTTGACAGTACCATCGGTTTCAACACCCTCGAAAACCATGAAAACGACACCCATGACGAAAAATTTAATAATTTTTTGCAGCCGCCATCTTGGATTTATATTTTGACAGTACTATCGGTTTCAACACCCTCGAAAACCATGAAAACGACACCCATGACGAAAAATTTGATAATTTTTTGCAGCCGCCATCTTGTATTTATATTTTGACAGTACTATCGGTTTCAACACCCTCGAAAACCATGAAAACGACACCCATGACGGAAAAGTTAATAATTTCTTGCAGCCGCCATCTTGGATTTATATTTTGATAGTACTATCGGTTTCAACACCCTCGAAAACCATGAAAACGACACCCATGACGGAAAAGTTAACAATTTCTTGCAGCCGCCATCTTGGATTTACATTTTGACAGTACTATCGGTTTCAACACCCTCGAAAACCATGAAAACGACACCCATGACGAAAAAGTTTATAATTTCTTGCAGCCGCCATCTTGGATTTACATTTTGACAGTACTATCGGTTTCCACGCCCTCAAAAACCATAAAAACGACACCCATGACGAAAAAGTTGATAATTTCTTGCAGCCGCCATCTTGGATTTACATTTTGACAATACTATCGGTTTCAACACCCTCGAAAACCATGAAAACGACATCCATGACGAAAAAGTTGATAATTTCTTGCAGCCGCCATCTTGGATTTACATTTTGACAGTACCATCGGTTTCAACACTCTCGAAAACCATGAAAACGACACCCATGACGAAAAATTTGATAATTTCTTGTAGCCGCCATCTTGGATTTATATTTTGACAGTACCATCGGTTTCAACACCCTCGAAAACCATGAAAACGACACCCATGACGAAAAATTGAAAATTTCTTGCAGCCGCCATCTTGGATTTACATTTTGAAAGTACTATCGGTTTCAACACCCTCGAAAACCATGAAAACGACACCCATGACGGTATGAAGGCTTGAAGGAACGGGATGGGTTTTTTAGTCAGTAAGAGTCTGACACTATCTCCCGCTCCGCCCAAGAGCGGGGGTTGTCATAAGATGATTTTTCACATCGAAAAAAAAAAAAAAAAAAAAACACCCATGACGAAAAATTTGATAATTTCTTGCAGCCGCCATCTTGGATTTATATTTTGACAGTACCATCGGTTTCAACACCCTCGAAAACCATGAAAACGACACCCATGACGGAAAATTTGATAATTTCCTGCAGCCGCCATTTTGGATTTATATTTTGACAGTACCATCGGTTTCAACACCCTCGAAAACCATGAAAACGACACCCATGACGAAAAATTTGATAATTTCTTGCAGCCGTCATCTTGGATTTATATTTTGACAGTACCATCGGTTTCAACACCCTCGAAAACCATGAAAACGACACCCATGACGAAAAAGTTGAATTTCTTGCAGCCGCCATCTTGGATTTATATTTTGACAGTAAAAGTGTCGGTACAATTTTTCGTGAGAATTTTTTCCGTCTAGCCCCCTTTCACAACGCGCGATAAGGAACTTCGTTCCAAAAAAGATATTGTTTTATTTTGTACTATACTCGAATTGCACTACGACGTCATACGTGTCATTATAACCTATATTCTAAGCTCGAACAAATTATTTTTATCGAGTTTCAAGGTTCATGACAAAATTCAACGCCCGATTGGATTACTATAGGGTTATCCATCATCATCAGATCAGTTTGATAGTACCTTATAGCCAAAGTGCGGCGCATCTCATGATAATTCTAAATAGCCCAAACACGGGTAGGATACATTGATTAATTACGGAGTCCCGGTGCCTATCTTCTAGCTTCATCATCATTATCATCAGATCAGTTTGATAGTACCTTATAGCCAAAGTGCATCTCATGACAATTCTAATAAGCCCAAACACGGCTAGGATACATTGATTAATTACGGAGTTCCGGTGACTATCTTCCGGCTCCATCATCATCATCAGGTCACTTCGACGGTACCATTTTTAACATAACTATTCAGAACCATTTATTTATTTTTATTGTCATAGTCGCTTAACTATCTACATTGTGATATCTATGTAAGTATGAAGTTCCGTTGGCCATTTCTGGTCTTTGTTTTAGAATAAAACTCGTTCTGTATCAGTAAGTCCATTATTACTCCATAATAACAATTTAAAAAATAAGTATGATATTTGTACTTTTATTTCGGTCCGAAAAAGTAGCACGTCTTTGCAGTCGCAGTATACAAGTCGACACACATTTTAGACGTATTTATTTTTTGTAAGAGAGCGATACAGACATCCGTTCGCAAGCGCTTCTGAGCGCGGACTGACGCTAGACTCTAGACATCGCGCGTTCAATGAAAAATGTATGAAGAAATATTGAGAGTGGTTTTATTTTGGTCATAAATCATAAAGTTATTTATTTAGGTTCAAAATAATTAGCTATAGGTGTTGAAGACTATATAAGCTGTATTATTTTATGTTTTTTAAAGTAAAAATGTTTACTGGATTTAAGTTACGGGTTCCTACTCAGACCCTGTGTTTCGTAATTTTCTTGCATTAGTGCGTTGGTAAAATCGTATTTATATGAAAATTTTATACGAGACCGTAATATTTTTTTATGCCATCCTGGAGATAAATATATTGTCTTTTATTTGATACCAAGATATACTCATAATTATGATTCCTAGAGCATCATAATGGTTCCCGAAAAACCGTGATATTTGTCGAAATAGGTGAATACGTCCTTAAGGTAGGTAAGCTTATGAATGCGGTTTTATCACGTAATGCACTTGTTAATTTCAACAATGTTTCCTAAGACGAATTGGTCTAATGGTGTCAATAGTATACTTACATCGACGTGGTCGTAGGTTCAAATCTAACATGACACTTTTAGTAGTTTTGTTTAAAATATTGTATTATGTTTTTTGAAATCAAATATTATTTATATTCTAAGTTAAATGAATTATTTTAATGAAAATGACAATATTAATGAAACACAATAAAGATTAAAATAGGTAGCCATTTATTCAATATAAGTAATATTTACTTTAAAAAATACGAGTAATAACTCATCTAATATACTTAATTTACAAAAATATATGTAAAGCTTAAAATATATAACTATAAATATATATAAACTATACATAGTTTGAATTTTTATATTAAAAGCAGTTAACATGCCAAAAAAAAAACAGTTTATTTGTTTCAGTAGTGCCAATGAAATCCTAATTTTATTTTTAAAGAACGGTTAACTGTAGTGAATCAACATGTTACATAATTAGAAACATATTATATTTCTATTTTATAACAATAGCATCACCACATTAACTGTTATACCTGCTCATAAAATCTAAGTGAAAATAACACTAAATATTTTGATGTTTTCATAGTTTACAGACTTTATGAAGAATTTTAATTCCAGTTTATTCATTGCATAAAAAATTAAGATAACTACGGTTTACACACACACTGACGCGAAAGTAGGTATTGTTGGCTGCGGACGGTGGTGGTGTAATAGCGAAGTGGAGCTCCATCTCTTTCGATAACTTGTTGCAATCGGCTTCGCATACCACAAACCATGTTCCAACAAGTATCACTTCCTCTCATGAGTTCCCATGTTGAAGTCACTAGTTGCGCCAAATTATCTTTTGTCCTGACTTCTGATGAATCCCAATTTAAAATCATTTGACCCCACAAGTTTTCTATAGGATTTAAGTCAGGACTTTTAGATGGCCAACTTATTATTTTGACTCCTTCTTGACTGGTTAGCCAATTTTGCACCACAGCAGCTCTGTGTATGGAGCAATTATCCTGCACAAAGTAAATATCCGTGTCAGGATAACAAGCACGCACTGTTGGCAACATTACGTCACGTAATATTTCCAAATATTGGTGACTATTAAATCGGCCACCCACTTCTACAAGTTCACCAGGTCCCATAGAAGACATCCAACCCCAATAACCCAGAGTTATCCTACCACTGGTTCTACATGGCAGTAAACAATTTTCATTATAACGTTCACCTTTTTTCCGCCATAAAATTTTCCGTCCATCCTTGTCAGACTTGAAGGTCTTTTCATCGGTAAATATAACCACATGTTCTTCCCAATTAAAATCCAGGTATTCTTGGGCAAAGCGGACTCTTGCCTGCCGATGAGCTGCTGTTAACTGAATTTTGCGTGCTGGCCTATATTGCTTCAGTCCAGCGGCGTGCAAATGTTTTCCAACCGTTTTCATTGAAATATTATACTGCACTGCTGTCGACCGAGTGGATGTAAAAGGATTTTCTACATGTTTGCTAACAATCGCTTGGTGCCGTTCCGATGCGGGAGTAAACATAACAGGTTTTGGTCCGAAACGATCCTTTTGAACGTTTCCTGTTTCTTCAAACCGTCGTAACCATAACCTGACTGTATTTCTCTGAAACAAAGAATTTAAACAGGAATTATTTTCTGTAAGTATAATTAAAAATATGCTTGCTTACGTTATAGCATAAGGAATATCTAGGTTCAAAAGAGAAGTATAAAATATACACTTACTGCTATATTAAGTCTTCTAGAAATCTCTCTGATGCCAACATTCTCCTCATGTAAATAGATTATTTTATATTTCAAATAATCACTTAATTGAGACATAATAAAACAATATTAAAAAAAAAAATTAGATGTGGTTATTCGCAATTTATAAGGCAAGGTAAAAAACGTTCGTCACTGCAATTGAGCTTCGACTGACTTTTGCTTTATTAGAACGGCTCATTTTTATTATTTTTCTACCCTCAACGTAACATTTTTTAATACCAGTTTTATTATGAATACGCATATTTATCTTGACTTACCCACTTATTACAAGTGAGCCTAAAGTATTCCTATGTTTGAAGAATATATTCGTGTTTTATGATTTTTACTTTGTTGCTTTGAAAAAGTTCCAAATTGAAAGCAAAACGACATCTCGGCTAGGCAGGATTTGAACTCATGCCATAAATCGTCGAAGTCTGAAGATTAGACCACTAGACCATGTGTTATTAAATATAATGATCGAAATAAGCTATCTGTAGTCACTTTATTGTAAAATACAAAATAATAAACTTTAAGTCCTACAGCATAAGAATCAAAATTGCATAATAAGTAGTCATTACTATTATATGCATATCTGTTTTTAAAATGTTTGTAAAAGTTCAAGTTTAATTATGATATTAAATAAAATGTATTTTAGTTTTGACTTATTTTTATTTATTTTTTTCTTTATCTGTTTAAAATATTTTTTTTTTTTTTGCTTACTTTATCTATCTATCTTGGGAAAATATTATATACCTAATTATATGAATATATAATGAAATAATAATCATTTTATTTACTTGCAATGACTTTGTTTCATTTCTATACTAACTTTTCAATTTGAAAAGACATTTCTCGACTTAGTTCACTGAAGAAAAGTAAAAAAAGATAACTAAAATACAAAAGATGGAAAACAAAAAGATAGATTTATTAAATGAGTTTTGAACCAGCGACATGTGCGTATCGTGTCGCTCCTGTTACCATTGGACCAAATGGATTCTTACTGTCCGTATTGAAATTTAACGTTAGTTATTATGCTAGACGCAATATGATCGCACAATTACAAACAGTTGTTAAGAATCTCGAAATTAGCTATTAAGCATAGACACACATAGACAGTTAACTTGTGTGACTGATGTGCCATAGTTTTTTTATTAATCTACCCTCACACTAGGCTAACATGATTTATCAAAATGCTGCCACAAAGAATTTTTATCTTTAATGACAGTTTGATAATGATTAAAATGGCTTATCAATTCCCCGGGTTATCCCACTTAGGGCACTATATGTACTACCTAATCAATTTAAGTAAGTAACAGAAAATATCACGGTGATTCGTGCCTATCCCTCGGAGTAGTTTCTAGGTTATGTCAACAACCACCCACCTGTAGTAAGTTTTACAACAATGTAAATAAACCTAGTTAATTAAGCTAGAACAATATACAAAGTAATAACAGTTAAGTCAGTCAACATTTGACTAAAAGCCGTTGATAAGCTACGCAAAGTAATTAGTGCTCCATTTGCGGTGCCATCACGATTTGTGTTGGGACTTACCAAAAGTCTTTTTTTTTATAACTAGTTTATATTTTATCTATGTCAAGAAGATTAGTCTAGTTCTCTGACAGAGGTTTCCTCCACTGGATGCGAATATCTGGAAATCTCTTAACCGGCTGCTGACCCAGGTTGGCTGCTGCACAAAAAATTTGCCCAAATGAGGTTTCCTAGACCCTCAGTGGCAGTGTGGCGCCGCTTCACAGAGCTGCTGCGTTGCTCGTCCTGCTCCATCACAGTTTCACCTATAAGATTTCAACCAGGTCAACAACAGAGCTGTAAAGCTGTAATGCTGAAGTGGTCAGAATAAAAATAAAGTCTATCGTTATGAAAAGAAGAAGAAAACTCATGTGTCACGCGGCAACTATTAGAAAAAAAAAATACTGGGTAATCTTATCTTTAATCTTCTTTTTATTTCCAAAAAACTTTGCAATGGCAAATTCTAATGTTAAATTCAGGTGTTCCCCTCAAAGTAATACTAAGCTAAACACTGACAGTACATTTAATGTACTGTAATATATGTACTGTACTTTATCGCATCGGTTATGCGGCCATCCCTGATATATAACGCCCTAGATTCGTCAATGGCTATGTGTCCCTATTCTCTATCCTGATTTTTATTACTCTAAACAAAAAGGAACTGTTCTGTTTCACATAGTTCATTAATTTATCAGACACGAATAGCTTCCTCACTCTATGTTCAATCATAAATCAAAGAAAAAGTTTTTCTGTGGTTTGAAAACAATCGCAAGAAGGATGGAACTTTACAACGCTTCCCTTGCTTTATTAACGCTCACGCAACGCTCGCATTATCGTAAACACGGAATAGGAGAAATTAAAGAAGTTATGGATGTTTTTAATATCGTGCGGATTTCATTACGCATGCGGGATTGCTCCACAAGCTTAGAGAGCGCCCCCCTCGAGCGCCAGGGTTTCATTGACCCGGAAAATTGCACTGTTTACGTAAATCACCAAAAAACACTTTTTTTGGATCTAGTAAAAACATATAATATAATATATAGGTATAGAAGAATATGTATAGAAACCAAAATTTTCGGCCAAATAACTTTTGTACAAACTTGGGGAAAACACGAAAATTAAGCATTTTTCAAGGACATCCAAGTCGTATAGACGTATGTACAATCGGCGCTCGAGGGGTGTCCATGGAGTTTCTTGCACGTTCTTCTGCATAGAGACCTACTCTTTGGAACATGCAATTTTATTTAGCTTCACTTGTTTGACTGACCGATATTTTGACAATTCAAAATTGCCTGTAATTGGTCTATTTGAAATAAACGTTTCTATAATAATTTCTAATTTCTGAAGCGTAACCCGTACAAATGTCCTTTTCCTACAAGTATTTATTGTAATGCGTGGAATACGCACGCGGGATACGGGGCGTGATATCCTATTGCGCCTTTACGACAAATAAAATGATTTTCTTTCTTTCTTTCTTTCAGCAGCCCCGCATGCGGAGCAACTCTGCATGCGTGATGAAATTTGAATTCACCCTTAAACTTAAAACTTCTTTTATCTGTTCCATGATCGTAAAGAGTTTTGCGGAAATATTTGAAAGTGACCACATGGCCTTAAAATGCAAAGAGCCACTGAAGGACAACGGTGGATTTTAGTCAGTAAAAGTCTGACATGCCTTTTCTTTCCACCGTATAGAGGGAAAAGCCATTTGATGACAACCCACCTCAAAAAAAATCGTGAAGAATTTCGGTTTAATTAATTTTTGACATTTTCAATCTAGCCAGAATTTTTCTATAAGCGTTTAAGCCCAACAGTGGGACTATAAAAATCTAGAAGCCAATATGTCGTGTGCCTGTGCGCAGGATACGATCAACGTTAAGTGAGGATCGCGGGCGAGCGGAGGAGGATATTAATAGACGCAACTGTCGTATCTATGCTTTGTGATACCTCAGCTACCATCTTATGTACCTAAAGATGGGGAGACTTGACATTATTATATTGAAATGATAAGATATTATTGATTGCCATTGGAATAATATAGCATAGCATAATCAGCCTTTTAATGTTCCCACTTTTGGAACTCAGGCCTCCTCTCTAGGGCCGTATTCCACCACGCGGGCCCAGTGCGGGTTGGCGAATGTCACATGTCTTCGAATTTTTTATTCTAGGACATGCCGGTTTCCTCACGATGTTTTCCTTCACCGTTTTGAGAGAAGTGGTGATGAAATAAATGACACAAAGTAATGCACCTGGCTGGGTGAACCCACGACCTACCATGGCTACAACTCGTAAGTTGGTCCGTCAGTTGGAATAATATAATATCTTTAAAAAGGAGAAGGTTCTCAAGTCGACTGAATGTTTTTTTTTTTTATGTACCACTAACACTTAAAAATGAATAGAACAGAAGAGCAAGGTGCTGCTTTTTTGTATCTAGTTCAATTCAGTGATAGTTTTTTTTTGTCTATAGGTTACATATTTTTGCTATATCATCATCATCATCATCATCTTCCTGCCCTAGTCCCGTTTTATTTGGGGTCGGCGCAACACGTATTTTTCTTCCATTCTGTCCCGTCACTCGTCACGCTATCACTAACTCCCTTTTCTTTCATATCGCTTCTCACACAATCCATCCATCTTTTTTTGGCCTCCCTCTTCCCCTCCATCCATCCACATGTAAACTCATAATTTTTTTAGCAACATGCGTTTCATCCCTCCTTTTCACATGACCATACCAAGACAAACGATTTCCTTTCAACTTTTCAGTCACTGGCGCCACTTTTGCTATATATGGACCCATTTAAGAACTTCGGAGATTATAAACCATGAAACTATTCAATAACTGGAGGCAAATCTTCCAGGGTTGCAGCAATCGCATGCCTGTTTATAAGACCATTTCATAACATAGGTAGCATCATGCGTGCGCTCCGCAGTGCAGAGGTACCGTAGTTCACACTAGTATTTATTTATTTTAGTAGTATTTATAAATAATATTTTTAAATACAACATTATTTTATTTTTAGTATTTGCGAAATCAGAACATAGTTTGTTCAGAATCAGTAACTGAATGGATTCCAATAGTTTTTGCACCATGTTATATTTTTTCCCAAAAATATTTTAAAAGGTCACAAGCTGGATACCACTGACGCTAAGTACAACACAGGTCACGGCAGGTCATATCGGGCATTAGGTGCCAGCAAACAGCTGGATACAAGTGGAAAGCAACCCCTCAGTCGTCTGGATGGCCCGGTGACTATGTATTTTTGCTGACATAACAAGCTTATAACTTTGTGATTTTTCATGATACAGATATGAAATTTTGTACATAGATTCTTTCATAAAAATACTAGACACGTGCTTCGGGTTTCGTATGTACTAAAATTAATGTTGTATTGTTTAATTTGTTGTCAATAATACTAACAAAGGTTAAAGAATACTAAGGAATAATTATGGGTAACCTACCTGAAACAAAGATAAATAACAAATAAAAAACCGGCCAAGTGCGAGTTGGACTCGCCCATGAAGGGTTCCGTAGCAGCAAGTAAATAATAGTGTATTTTTTTCGATTTATGACGCATTAAAAAAAAACTACTTACTAGATTTCGTTCAAACCAATTTTCGTTGGCAGTTTTTATAGTAATGTACATCATATATTTTTTTTAGTTTTATCATTCTCTTATTTTAGAAGACAGACACGCGAGAGACACTTTGGAAGTGTCTCTCGCGCAAACTATTCAGTTTAGAAAAAAATGATTTTAGAAACCTCCGTATCATTTTTGAATACCTATTCATAGATACCCCACACGCATGGGTTTGATGAAAAAAAAATTTTTGAGTTTCAGTTCTAAGTATGGGGACCCACAAAATTTATTGCTTTTTTTCTATTTTTGTGTGAAAATCTTAATGCGGTTCACATAATACATCTACTTACAAAGTTTCAACAGTATAGCTCTTATAGTTTCGGAAAAAAGTGGCTGTGACATACGGACGGACAGACGGACAGACAGACAGACAGACAGACAGACAGACAGACAGACAGACAGACAGACAGACAGACAGACAGACAGACATGACGAATCTATAAGGGTTCCGTTTTTTGCCATTTGGCTACGGAACCCTAAAAATCATACTCCATGGCCCGTAGTAATCGCATTACATTTACAGGTACATTACATTTGTCAATTTCACAGCAATGTGACAGATAAGATATGATAAAAATACTTTATTTGCATAAAACAAGATATAAAAAGTGTTATCTAAAATATATTAATAGAACATGTTTTATTCGTAAGATTAGACATTAAAAGAAACCTTTTTTAACTGTCTGTTCAACTGATTTTAACTTCTATTTCGTAGGCATAAGGACGGCATTAAAAGCAAAAAAGTGGTTACAATGCCAACCATTTACTGCAGCCGCCATTTTGTCATGCCACCAACGTAATAAAAGTCAAAATCGGTTGAACGGACAGAAATAAAAGGTTTTCATAAATGTCATACATTACGTTTAAATTCATTTTAAAAAAATCATTAATACTATAATAATTTATTATTATTGAGCCATTTTGAATAGCTTACAATTTAATGTTATACATAATTGGTAATTTATTAAACAAAGTTAAATGCGCAAAATCTGAAAATAGTTTGATCTCAATAACGAGCAGAATTTATTGAACCACTTATTAATATAGGTAACATTTTTCAAAAAAATCTTCATTAAAAATGTTGCCCTGTTTATTTCTTAATAGGTCAAGCCATCAAATGCGCAAACCCGCCCAAATAGGTAAACAAACATAAATTCAAATTTTCTCATATGCGGGATAATAAAAGTTCTTCTTTCAACGCAGATACGAATTTTAAACAAACTAAAACTGCATAGAAAACCTTTAAGTTTTTTTAAATGTTTTTTTTTTCTCACAGAATTAGGTCAATTGAATTAAAACTCACTTGGGGTGTCGGAGGTTTTGGGGTGTCTGAGGTTTTGGGGTGTCTAAGGTTTTGCGCATTTAATGTTACACGTTGTATGTATTGTATACGACATACACATAGCCAAAGAATTTTTATTCTATAAATACCTATCCTCTGAATAGCAGGTATGAAGATATAAATAAGCTCAGTCTACAATCTACATTCCATCCATTGATAGTCCCGGCCTCGAGTCATTGTGTGACCCTTTACAATAAACTGCTTCTGAATGCATGATGGATGACTGACAACGTCGCAGTGACCATAAGTGGTCATCTAGATCACTGTCGTTACTAAGAATGTCTATGTCCAGTGACCTGCAAGACCAAACACGTTGATGAAGCTAGAACTACCTACTAGACCGACGCACACGTGGACCATGCCTGATTTGTACGTAGAACGACGTCACGTGGCGTGGATCTAGTGTAGCTCTACAAGTCTAGTTTCCATACAAAAACTTTTTATTAAAAATAATACAACCGACTTCAATGAAAACTTCTGTGTTTTTTTTTTTCATTGAAGTCGGTTGTATTAATTTTTTGGGTATTTTTTTTTACACTTTTTAGTTGTGGTACCACCACTAGAAAGTACCCCTCAGTCATACTCAAATACCTTATAGCCGGATTGCATCCGATAACGATTCTAATAATCTCAAACACGGTTAGATTACATTAATTTACCTTCTGGCTTCATCATCAGATCAGTTCGATAAATCCCCTCCACCCTTTTCTTTCAGTCAGTGATCGACTACACGTATAAACGAATCGATTTTACTTGTTACGACAGTTCTGCTGTGATCTTATGAGGAGTTCTGTTCTATATCTTCGAAGTTCATGATCAGTTTTCTATGGGACCAACCTTTCAATCAAAAAAATAATCTTTAAAATCGGTCCACAACAGACCAAGATATCGGTGTACATACATAAAAAATATTAACATACATTCAGCCGAACATAGAACCTCCTCCTTTTTAAAGTCGGTTAAAAATGTATGGAGACCGACGCGCCCAGATCGGCGTATGTGGTTCACGTGTGAGCAGCGTAGTTTTGCCTTGATAAAGAAGAGATAAAAAAAATTATAGGCAACTATAGAGAATATACTCCTGGGATAAAAAGCATCCTGTGTGCTATTCCAGAACATTGTCTACCCGTGTACAAAGTTTCATCGAAATCCATTCAGCCATTCGAGCGTGAAAAAGTAACAAACATACACATCAGCCTTCATAATATTATCTTCATCAGCCTTTATAATATTAGTGTGAAATGTCATTAAATGATAATTTTTTCAACTATGATCCAGAGAATACTATTTTTTAATAACAATTTTAACTTTGAAAAAAAGAAATTAATAAGTACTTAATATCAACATGTACCTAGAATAATGCACACTTAGCAATCCAATTAAATTGATTTGCAATCTATAGGTACATAAATAACAAATCTGTCTAAGAAGTTTTAGTTGTACGCGCATCACGTACTTAATATGTACGAAATCGATGTACTCGTAGATAACTTTTATGCATTAAAATTGTAACTGTTTTTTAATCGCAATTAGGCTGGATTTATTTTAGGACAATTACGAGTATTAAACAAAATAAATTATAAAATACACTTAACTCTTCTTCTTCTTCTTGCCCTTGTCCCATTTTATTTGTGGTCGGCGCAACACGTTTTTTTCTTCCATTCTGTCCTGTCACTCGTCACGCTATCACTAACTCTCTTTTCTTTCATATCACTTCTCACACAATCCATCCATCTTTTCTTTGGCCTCCCTCTCCCTCTCCATCCATCCAAATGTAAATTCATAACTCTTTTAGCAACATGCTTTTGCAACTAATTAAAAATAATATATAAACTAAAAGCCTAGCTAAATATGACGTTATAAAACTGCTCCGCATCGCTGTCTACTGAAAGTGTGCCCAAAAGGCTGGCGGCATTGCCACGTTGTATGGCAATACTTAATCTCTGACCGAGGTAGAAGCCAGCCCTTGGGTCTCGCGAAGAGTCAACTAAGCGTTTGGATAATTCCTTAAAAAGCGTATGAGCACTCGGACGGACCCCACAGCCCAAGAGTTTCAACCCCAAACGGCGCAAAAATATAACTGCCGACGAGGTTGTTATATTTCCGCGCTGCTTGAGGTTCTCCGCAGCCACCGCGGCAGCACCAGCACAGCACGATGGGATGGCGCAAGATTACCGACACAGTTAGCGTCCCACACTAAAGGCCTACCCATCTTCCAAGGAAATAAAGACAAACCGTCCGGTCTCTTGTAACATGATAATATTACTTATGATTGGTTTTATCGCCATCAGTAACTACCTATATCGAAAGATATACTACATTCATTGACTGTTAGGCGGTTTTTAGGGTTCCGTAGCCAAATGGCAAAAAACGGAACCCTTATAGATTCGTCATGTCTGTCTGTCTGTCTGTCTGTCCGTCCGTATGTCACAGCCACTTTTTTCCGAAACAATAAGAGCTATACTGTTGAAACTTAGTAAGTAGATGTATTCTGTGAACCGCTTTAAGATTTTCACACAAAAATAGAAAAAAAGCAATAAATTTTGGGGGTCCCCATACTTAGAACTGAAACTCAAAAATTTTTTTTTCATCAAACCCATACGTGTGGGGTATCTATGGATAGGTCTTCAAAAATGGTATTGAGGTTGCAAGTATATTTTTTTTCTACATTGAATAGTTTACGCGAGAGACACTTCCAAAGTGGTAAAATGTGTGTGTGTCCCCGTAACTTCTAAAATAAGAGAATGATAAAACTAAAAAAAATATATGATGTACATTACCATGTACTACCAACGAAAATTGGTTTGAACGAGATCTAGTAAGTAGTTTTTTTTAATACGTCATACATCTAAAAAAATACACTATTATTTAAACATCGATCAAAGTTACAACGAACTAAAGAACTTTTATATTATGTTACTTGCTGCTACGGAACCCTCCATGGGCGAGTCCGACTCGCACTTGGCCGGTTTTTGTAAGATTAAGTTCGCCGGGTCAGATAGACATAATTAAATGACTGAAATTTTATTTAAATGCACATACCTAGATAATGTTTTTGTAAGTTTGATAACCTAATATTTAAAAAATAATTCAGTATACGATTCTAAAGATACTACTGTCAGGATGTGCGTTTATTATTTTAGGTACCTATATGTTGTATAATATAGCAAAGCGAAAGAGTTTCTATGTTTACTTTAAACGCACTAATCTCTGAAACTAACATTTAGATTGTAAAAAATCTTTCTATAATGAGATAGCCAGATTAATGACGAATAGTATAGACATCACGCTACGATCCACGGAAGATAAGCAAGAAAGGGATGACTAGTACTTTAAAATCTAAGAAAAATCACTACAATAGCTAACAATTTTAATACAAATTAAAGCTCAACTGATAAACTCCTACAGAGCTTTCACTGAAAATGCCCTAGAAACTAGCGATCGAAGTCCTTACATAAGCCCCACATATCTGTGGTTGTCAGCAACAGAATTACAGGTAATCATGCGATCTTGCATCGCACATGATTTAACAACAACCTTGAAGATCGCTATAATCTCAACCAGTAAAAACTCGTCGCTACATCGAGTTTTCAGCTCCTATTCGATTGTTAATCTGTTCTGTACGAAGAATTGCCGATATTCAACGATACACAGTAGTCAATTTGTTAAGGTATTAGAGCAATTGAATAAGCGGTGCACATTTGTAGTAGATATACCATCTAGCGTGGAGTGGATACTCAGTGGGCCGCCGATCGCAACCGTGTGCGGATCGCAGCGACCAGAACCGACGGTTACCTGTTCCAACTTAACACAAAATGGCGCTCGTTTTAATTTGCTTTTTGGCGGTAATATGCAGTTTGCTTCAACAAGGTTTGTACTTTATTGAATTAAGACACCTTGCCCCCGTGATCATGTTTCCAGTCATAAATGAATAAATGAATGAATGAATGAATGATAATGGTAAGCTTAATTGCGTTATCCAGTGAAAATTCTTGCATTCTCTTAGTCCATATTGTCTCATACTTCATTATGTCTCTATTTTTTCTGAATCTTTGTAAATTTTTCAATAATATATGACACACACATCTAATATTTCCTGTACCACTGTCAGTAAGTTCATTCATAGACAGGAAGTCAAACAAAATGAATAGTTTGTTAATGGATATTGAAGTGTACAATATGTAGTCCTCAGTCCTCATGTATGATAATCGAAGATATGTGTAACCGATTGGCAAATTAACTTTTAACGATTTGTAATGAGCCCATGTAGGTCTAAGTGAAATAAAATATTTTGAAGTTCAATTATACGTATAAATAATAGTGTAGTTTTATTTTGATGTGATCTTGGATTAATAGGACGAAGAAAAATCTTATTTACACTAGTGCACATAATTCGCTGAACGACCTTATTTTACTGTTGGAAGCACTTAAACTATAAACAAATAAACTGTCATCTGTAAATGGAGCGTGAGGAGCCAATCAAACATCAGCTGATTCACAAGATGACTTCTTCATCAAAACTGCAGCATTCTTAATTAAGATAAATTAGCTTCCACACTCATGAAAAGGTCCTTGACAAGGTTTAAATTACGATGTCTTACAAAGATTTCTTTAAAGTTTTGATTTAAGAATTTTCCGTTAAAGTTTTGCACCTTTAAAATTATTTTGTTTTATTATAAGTTTATTTTCTTACGAAAAACAGGCGCTACTAATCGAGATATTTACATATTATTAAAATAAACATACTCCTACCCTAATTCTTAAAATATCTTAAAATATGGCATCAAAAAATGTAACCTAAATAAACTTTTCGGCTTGGAAACTTACCTATACATTTTCGTTTTCATAAGCTCATATATAAACATAGACCATGTTGAGTGTTTATAGTAAAAGATCTGCATTTGTAAAATAGATATTGGCGCACCGCAATAAACAAACACAAGGCACTTATATTATATTATGTTTACAATGTTATTTATCTGCCGGGTATCTTACGGAAAGTAGAAACAAATATTACAACTGATCAACATTCGCAAACTTCTACTTTTAAATGCAAATATTTTAAAACAAATTTTTCGTTATAATATTTGGTATAAGGTTTTTTTTTTATAATTACACTACTAGAACGGCAAAAAATAATTGTATGAATTATTTGCTACGAAAAATCTTAGACCCCACAGTTTACGTCGTAGAGGCCTCGTAGACCCCACAGTCTAAGTCGTAGAGGCCTCGTAGACCCCACAGTCTACGTCGTAGAGGCCTCGTAGACCCTTATAAATCTGGGCATATTATTTTTTTTTCTTTCGCTAAAGTCCAATAAACTTTCTCCCACTTTGCAGCAGTCTGTTGTTTCATAAATCGATAGAAAAAGTGGGACGACGGGAAACATGGGCGCGTATGATCTGCAGGCGGTAGATTAACTAATTGTACACATTTTTATGAGTATGTTGCTCTTTTATCCACATGTTTTAATTGAATTGGCCTTTTTTATCATTGGTATGTAGATTCAAGTACACAGTCATACATAATAATCTATTACTAGTTAATTAAATGCAAAAGTTGGTGCTTCTCTCCGACTTTTGGACACGAAATGTTTTCAATAAAATCACAGAGTAGCTACGTATGCTTGAAGACAATTCAATATCTTCGTACCATAAAATTAACATGGATATGGATAGCCTACGACCATAACCACCATAACGAATTCAATTGCAATTTCTATTGGAATAGTGAATTGGTTTCTCAAGACGATACAGACTAATGCAGAATACTGTAACAGGAACATTTGAAAGAGTTTCCGTGGCTATAGAACGTAAAAGGCAAATGATGTAACATAGGTGGGTTTTAGTCAGTAAAAGTCTGACACACCTCGTTTCATCCTAGAGCGGGAGAAGTCATTTAATGACTATACATCTCAAAAAAATACTGCTAATTCTATAGGAACAGCGGATGTATGTAGGTAGGTACCATCAAAGGCATGTGTCAAAAATGAACTTAGCGGTTGTCAGGCCGAAGTCCACCTAACAACCGCTAAGTTCAATTTCGCTTGCACTCAAAACGAAAACTTCCAAGGATTTGGTTTGGCGTGGCGCCGCAAGATTCAAGCGAACATTTTTTTAAGTGATCAGGCAGAAGTGACCGCGATAGTACACATACTAGCTGCCACTACCGGTTTCGGCTGCGTGATAGAAGAAAATTATCCCAGGGGAATACACTCCCGGGATAAAAAGTATCCTATGTGTCATTCTAGGACATGGTCTACTCGTGTACCAAATCCTATCGAATTCAGTTCAACCATTCGAGTGTGAAGAAGTAACAAACACAAATACTCACTAGCTTCACTATACTCTGTTCAAAATAACAGTAGACATTTATGAAAACCTATTATTACTGTCCGTTTAACCGATTTTGACTTTTATTACGTTAATGGCATGACAAATGTTTGTTGCAGTAAATAGTTGGTATTGCAAACCACTTTTTTGCATTTAATGCCACCCTTATGCCTACGAAATAGAAGTTAAAATCGGTTGAACAGACAGTAAAATTGGTTTCTTTAAATGTCTAATCTTAACGCGAATAGGGTGTAGTGTGATATTATATTAACAGTAGAGGTATTAGTTTTGTTGGCATGTCATACATAGCATAGCATAGCATAGTCGGCCTTATATTATGATGTTCCCACTGCTGGGACTCAGGCCCTCCTCGCTAGGAGAGGGAATGGGCCGTAATCCACCACGCGGGCCCAGTGCGGGTTGATGAATGACGCATGTCTTCGAATTTTCGGTTCTAGGATATGCCGGTTTTCTCACGATGTTTTCCTTCACCGTTTTGAGAACAGTGGTAATGAAATAAATTACACAAAGTAATGCGTCTGGCTGAGTTTGAACCCGCGAACTACAACTCATAAGTCGGGGCCGTTCCCACTCGGCCACCACTGTCTTTCTCATCTGTCTGTCTGTCATGTCGTACGTCTTCAAGAAATCTTTCACAACATTCCGTATCCTAATTGAAGGGAACTTGAATGGTATCACCGAGGTGCGTAGGTACAGATTGAACTAATAAGGACCGAGTATTCTGCTCAACAATTGGACACTTCCTTTTCTTAACATATATCAGTTTGGTACTTCTGGGTGTTTTATTAGAATTGAGTACAATATGATTCCTATTACCAAAATTGTACAATGCCCGCGTGAAAGTAGAAAATCACCCAAAGGAAAAATCACCCAAAGGAAGTATGCTTCGGGGATAAAAATTGTTCGAGCGACGGAAAGGAGCATAAAAACTTAGTATCTTTATAATATTGGCTACTACCATCAGGTTTAGTTGGCAGCAGACAACGAAAATAGTAAAAGTAGAAATTTGCCCTAAAGGGACTAAACACTCTAAATAATCAATATACAATTCCAGGACACGGTCTACTCGTGTGCCAAATTTCTTCCAAAACCTATCAGCAGTTTCAGCATAAAAGCGACATAAAAATATATACATACACACTCAAAACTTTCACATATATAATATTAGTGTGATTGTGACCAGCTTCTACCAGTGGCTTCGCCTGCGAGAAAGTACAAAATAAATGTCTATGTTACTCAGTGAAAAAATAATATAGTAGTGGTGAAAAACTATCAGAATCGGTTCAATCGTTTTAGAGATTACCCCTCAGATATCAGCAGGATCGAAGCCAATTAGGGCCATGGTGAAAGAGACCCTGGGGTCCTGGAACGAAGGCCCAGTAGGAACAGGAGTGGGTTTTAGTTAGTGAAAGTCTGACACGCCTTCCAGCTCCCCAAGAACAGGAGAAGTCATAGAATGATTTCCCACCTAAACAAAACCATTAGATATAAGTATAGATTATAATGTACACCGTATATACGTAAATATTTATATATTAGTATGATTCACAATTCTGACAGCTATTTTCCGCAGCTGCACTTACAGGAACTATAATTTTTCAGAATTTAAAATTAGTATTTGCAACGCGGTCATAATTTAACTTTATTAAGAACATGTGGGAGATCGATGGGTTTTATATTAGCAGGAATTTTATAAACCAATAATTTTATTCCTTTAAAATAATAGTTAGAATAGTTAATTCGAATGAGTAGGAAACTAACAGTTTTTGTTCTTGGAAAACGAAATTAAACTATATTGACTTTCATTTTCTTCTCTCTCTTCATTCTCTTGCTCTAGAACTTCTATCGATTTGAGATCATCTTAGCACGTCTTCCTTTTCGATAGTTTTCTATCCATCATCTCCAAAGTCACTCTCTGTCTAGACCATATTCCCATATCTCTTTCTTCGTTTCTTTATTTTAACGATATAAGTATGTTGAGATGTTAAAGAGTTTTTATTTTAACCTTCAGACGCGTAGGATGTATAAAATCAATCTATTTATATGGCATTAACAGTTTGATCGCATTTCTTCCCATTTTCATTTCCCAAAGGTCAGACACACGCCCGTAGAGATCACGCGTGGCAAGCTAAACGAACACCAAGTCAGTCCTCACAACATTCTATAGTACTTATCATAGGGTGAGATCACTGAGATAAATTGTCATTAAACAGCTGGGCTAAAGTTAGTTTATTTGACTTAATTTTGGTGAATGGCAATTGACATACTCTAATTTTATTTCTATTGTTAATGTTTTTTTTATCTGATTGTCTTGACATTTATAATTTATTCTATTTACCTACTTGGCTTTTTGCCTTAATTTTGTACGCCATTCTTTTGGCAAAACATAGTGCACTTATTTTTCATTTTATGTACTACCTTAACCCACCTATGTTTAACAAAATAAATGATTGATTGATTGATTGATTGATTGATAAACTGCAATCACATCTCTACGATTTTCTCGAATATCTAACATGTTACGATTGACCGTAACATAGTAGCAAGTAGGCCATAATGTGTGTATCGAATAAAAATTCAATGTGATTCCCACGCTCGTGGAGGTCGATAAAAGAACTCAAATGATTATTATAATTAAATTAATCAAACAATCAATATATCAAATATAATTAATAAAGTCATATGCAGTAGCCGTTATCAACAATTTGAAGACTCATGCATGACCATCATCTGTATAAAACTACATTAAACAAACCATATTTATACTTATTTATTCTTAGAAATGTTGATATCGACCCAGATAACTAATCTTCCTAATTCTTCTTCCCCCCAGGCTTAGCAATCACATGTTACCAATGCAACAGCCATAATGACTCGCGGTGTCTGATGACCAAGCTGCCAGACTCCCTGCGGCTCCCCTGCGGACCCAAGGATACCATGTGCAGGAAGATCTCCCAAGTCGTGGAGTTCGAGATGAACGGCATGCCTCCAGACAGCAGAGTCATCCGAGGATGTGGATGGGACGATAGCACTTACAAGGTGAGTTAGATGAGCCAGGAATTGTGTTTCCTCTGGCATTTTAGCATTTATTACAAGGGTATACAGAATTACTCTGGGCTCGCTATGGTACAAGCGAGCTCAGAGTGTACATGGACCTCTTTTCTTCCGACAGGCGAGATCTGGGTCAAAAGATAGCCAATCAGGAATTAAAGAATATGGTCCTCCTAAGAAGGGAAATAACAGTTTTTGCCAGACCAAAATTTCTGCTTAAAATCACACAAAATTCTTAAGCAAACCTTTTTTACATTGCAAAGTTAATTTTATACATATGACAGATTATTCTTCAACAAATCTTCAATATAAATACATATATTCTTCAATAAATGCTCAGTTTTCTATTCTAAATATCCCAAACCTCCATGAACTCAATTAAAGTAAGTTCAAACAAATATTGAGTCCAAATCTACTCGACATAATTTGGTAAAGTTTATTTTCTCTAACGATATGCAAATTACAACTGATATTGACATACTTAAAGCTTCGTTTGCGTGGCACAAACTAGATTAACAACAGAGTGCTAATTTTGATGTTAAGGCGCTGGTACTTTATTGAATATGAAAATGATTGTGGCATTGCCAAGAAATCTATTGCAAAGGACTGATTGAGAAGAGATTTCATGAAACATGGATTATCTATTTTCATCCAGATATACCTTGGTTTATTTTTCAGAGTAATCCTAAAAAAACACACATTTGACAGGAACATAACTTTTGATTCGTCTCCCCCAGGGTCGCTGCTATCAGCGCTCAGGTTTCGGCGGCAGACAAGAAGTATGCTCCTGCCTCGAAGACGGCTGTAACGCTGCCTCCATACCGGTGGGGGCCACCGCTCTCATGCTCGTCACGTTCGCACTACTGAGGTTCTAGTGGACGCCCTCGCCAACTGTCCATAGCATCAGTACCAATTGTAGTGCCACTAAGAAGAACATATCATGAAGTTTGGATGTAAGATCATCAAAAAGCAGAAGAAGCACAACTAGTTTTCTCAAAGGCTTGTCTTAAACACTCAAGTCACTGCCAAATAAAGAATTTTTGTAATTTTATTAAAACAAAATGATATAAAAAGCACTATTGCTGCTAATATATTAGAAATACTCGTATGTACCAAAGAAACTATTGTTGTTTCGTAAACTATTGAGGCTTACTATTTTGAGAGCACTAATATAGTTGGCGAAATCAATGAGCTGATAGATTTAGTTGTTAAAATAGATATAGCAAGTACTGTATAGATGTTTGTAATTTATTTGTATGAATACGTGTTGCTGTAGAGAAATATGTGTGGTGTTAACACGTTAATGAATTTAGCAAATCTATGTAAATAGACGATAATCACACATGATTCACACATTAGAAGCATAAGTACAAAGTTGAACTTTATGTTCAGGGGAACAGAGTATATATTACGAGCAATGCAGATAGCATTGATGAAGTTACCAAAGCCGCAATGTACATTTTGTTTAGCGATGCTTCATTGTTGTGTTTGTAATTAGCGGATGTATTTATTAAAAGTTTTTCATGATCTTGATTTTCATTTCCAACTCTTTCATCATTGTTGAGATCAAAACCTCAACAATAGTCCAATCTATCAGACTGATCACGACAATTGCCTCGATTTATTTTCGTAATCTAGTATGACCTAATAAAATCACATAACAATCTGAATTGGCGTGTTCCGCTGTTGTGTTCAATGAGGTTCATCCTGTTACAAAAGTCAGGCGGGTTGCACTGGATCCAACCTTGCGCCGTTCATGCTCCCTATCAAAGTCAGAAGTGGCGTGTACCTGATAGATAGCTGTGGTTGCTACCCAAGGGCTGGTGTCATGGCGAGTTTTTATTTCGGCTTTATAGTTCTTTGTGGACTATTTCAATACGGTTAGTTTAATTTATTTTATTGCTTCCTACGATTTATTATTTAATTCCGTGAGTGGCGTTTGGTGTGATTTACTCAAGTTGGTTTACTATACGCAAGGGCGGATCCAGGGGGGGGGGGGTCATGGGGGTCATGACCCCCCCCTGGGCTAGGTCCAGGACGTAGGTGGACCACTGATTAAAATTGTTAAACATAATGTTTTTTTTTTTTTTGGCACAATATAGATTTTATGTACAGCTACTTTTTACCTGTATTTATTATTATAAAAATTAAATAATAACTTCGTGTGACTTGACCACGACTATTGTGACGGGGCTGCTCTCAAGCGGCTCTTGCCCAACCTTAGGTCCAGACGCCTCTTGCCAGAGACGGTTAGAGCTCCGGCAGGATCTCATGGTGAAACGGCGTCAGCGACTATCGCAACCCAGTGCTGGGCAAGCCACAATTATGGCGGTAAGTCCCCTCTTTGAGGCGTGGCTGGAAAAACCTCATGGCATCGTCACCTTCCGCATAACGCAGGTTCACACCGGACATAGTAAGTTCGGGAGGTTCCCCTACCGGATTCGTGCAGACGAGACGCCCAGGTGTCGCCACTGTGCGGAACGCCCGGAGGACACGGTGGAGCACACAGTGGAGGTGTGACCCGCATGGGCAGAGCATTGCCGTGCCCTCGTGAGTGCGATCGGCGGCGGCGATCTCTCGCGCCGGGCCTTGGTTATAGGCCATGGTCCGGAGCGAGGAGGAGTGGCAGGCAGTCGCCTCCTTCTGCGATGCTGTAATGCTAGCAAAGGAAGAGGCTGACCGCATCAGACAACCGCGCTCACAGCGTGCCAGCCGCCGCCAGGATTCCGATTCTTTTTTCCGGCCACTGTAGGCGCGGGCTTGCGGACAGCGAGCAATGGGTTGCTCGCTGTCCGACCGTCCGGTAACTGTCCGGATCGAGCCCAAGTCGTTGACGGTGCGCTCTGTTTCAGCGCGCCTCACAGCAGGGGAGGGTTATCCGAAAGGGAATGTCGGCCCCGGTACGAAAAACAAGAAGGAACGGGGTGGGTTTTTTAGTCAGTAAGAGTCTGACACTGTCTCCCGCTCCGCCCAAGGACGGGGGACGTCATTTATTTTATCCACCAAAAAAAAAATTACTATGTGACCCCCCCCCTTTTTTATGGTGGAAAAAAATCATGCAATGACATCCCCCGCTCTTGGGCGGAGCGGGAGATAGTGTCAGACTCTTACTGACTAAAAGTCCCACCCCGTTCCTTCTAGCCTTCATACCGGGGCTCGAGCGCCCTTTCGGATAACCCTGGCCCTAGTAGGCTTTGACCCGGCTGGGTCCCTGCTGTTGCTGACAACTCCTTGAGGCGCGCGGGAACAGTGCGCGCCGTCGACGACTTGGGCTTGGTCCGGACAGTTACCGGACGGCCGGACAGCGAGCTACCCATTTCTCACTGCCCGCGCCTACGGTGGCCGGAAATCGGGATCAGAATCCCGGCGGCGGCGGCGGCGGCGATAACGCCGTTGCCTGATGCGTTCGGCCTCCTCCTTTGCGAGCATTACTGCTTCGCAGAAGTCGGCGGCCACCTGATGTGACCCCCCCTGGTGCCAAAGCTGGATCCGCCCTTGACTACAAGTTACATCTTACTTATTAAAGAACTTTTGATTCAATTTTAAAATATGACGTAGTAACTATAAGAACGGATGTCTATAACTGTTTCTATCCGCCGGAAGTAATGGAAGCATAATGGCGGTTAAGGTCACTGTACTGACCCTTCCCCTTGAACTAGTAATGGAAAATTGTGGTCATAATTTTTTTTTACAAATAGAAATTCGAGTTTTTTTACGTTTAAAAGTGAGACATAACGAATGAAAGTGTTTCTGATTTCCGATTTCAAATAATTTTATTTTCCTTTATCTTTAGCAACGGTGGGCCGATGTAATTATTGGTTATTAGGTACCTACTAAAAGGTTATTAGTGGCATTACCGAAATCATCAAGTCTAGCTGACACACTGATTTGCGGTAGTTTACAGAAGATGAGTACATACGATACGGCAGTGCTGGAAATAAACTTTCTGCCAGTATGGTTGGCTGATAGATACCCACTGTCCGCTTGTCAAAGATTTATAAATACGAATGTGTTAAAGGTCACCTAAGGTGTTAAAGGCTAACCTAACTCCCGATGACATAACTTCTAAAGCAAGATTTTTAGTAACCAATGGAAACTGCCCATTCCTCGCAGAATTTCCAACCAAGTCACCCAACATTTAACCACAAATTGCCGTACCATTACGTTCCAATTGTAGAAATTTTATTACGTGGTACTGAGCCGATCGCGTAGTGGTTTATTTTTAAATTGCTCCGTATACGTTAGGCAAGCTTCCTCGAAATCTAGGGCGACTAGCAAATAAAACTACATCCTGTTTCATGGGCATATTTTGTTTATTTATCGATGTTATGTACTGCTGAATTTGGTACTATTTATATCTCAGTGGTTAGTAGTATTCAAAAGGTACAGTTACTGACTACATAATATATTATTTATTATGTTAGACTATGTTTTTGATATTGTCAGTAATGCTTATAGTTCACAAGTTTGAAGGTTAATGAAATTTATATGGGTTTTAGTAAATTTATTTGAGTTTATGAAAATGTCATGATGCTTTTAGGGTTTCGTACCCATAGGGTATAAACAGGACCCTATTGCTAAGATTCAGTCTATCTGTCACCAGGCCGCATCGTCTCATAAACTGTTATAGCTAGAGAGTTGACATGATCACAGGTGATGTATTTCTGTTGCCATTGTTTTTTTTTAAGTTAATTTTATTTCTTTTTTATTATATAACAAGTAATATTAAAAACGGAATAAAATAAATTTCTAAGGGTCTAACCAGACGGACCGCATTTCAACTGCAATCCAACCGCAAATTGCAGTTTAAGTGCAGTTTCAATGCAGTTGACACGAATGCAATAGAACTGCAAACACGACTGCAATAGAACTGCAAACCAAACGTACAGTCCGATTGTAGTCGTGTGAACTACACACCGACTGCATCTGAACTGCACCATGCGCGGGAGGGCGGAGCGTGCGGCCGGGTGGGTATGGAGTTCTATTGCAGTTCTATTGCAGTCGTATCAACTGCATTCAAACTGCACTTTGATTGAAGTTAAAATGCGGTCCGTCCGTTTAGACCCTAAGTAGGGCTCCCACACAACAAAGTGATTTTAAGTCGTTTATTGCAACGGACGGTACGGAACACTTCGTGCGCGAGTCCTACTCGCACTTGACCACTTTTTTATTAAGTCTAGCTTTTTTTCCAACTATATTTGAATTTGTGCCGAGTGTAACCAGGTACAGTTGAATACCAATATTTTACATGGAGCATCTGCTTTTCTGATCTCTACAAGTCAGTTACTGTAGGTTACTCGATATCCCTTCGCAAAGACAATTAACTCATCGAATGCCGTAATTATAAAAGACACAATAGAAAGACAATTGCTTATGTCGAACTGTGTAACTTAAGACATTCAAAAGGTTAATCATCGTTAGGCAATCTTTTGTATAGCTCTTGTTGTGAATATCCAAGATTGCCAACCGTACATCAAGCAGGATCGGTAGCTATCTAGTAATCATGATGAGAAGTATACTTAAGAAAAATACTTAAAACCATTGATGGCCCTCACGCAAGCCCTAAAACTGAAATGGCAGCGGGTTGGCCACATACCAAGATACACAGACGGTAAGTGAACAGCAAAAACTACAGAGTAGAAAGGGCCAGCTAGAAGTAACCTATTCACTCAAGACCCCTAAGTTGTAGCTATCAGGAAACACAGACTCCGGCAGGGAATTCCACTCCTTAGCTGCATACGCATAATGAATGTGTTTCTAATTAGTAGGTATAGGGTTTTTATTTTACTGTGATTATAGTTACTTATGTATATTAATTATTCATATGAATACGTACCAAGTTAGATTAGAAGGAAAAAACTACTAGCAAAATAATATTTAGATTTAGATTTAAAAACAACTTTTTTAAGTGATATAAACCAGTGCTTGACTGCAATCCCATCTGATGGTAAGCAGTGATGCAATGTTTAATGGTGAATCACACTAGTTTATTAACTCTAGCCTTGAATACACCTGAGTTACAATCGGACAGGAAGACCGCTGCAAGCAAATTAAGAATATCATATTAAGGCTTATAGTCCCTTGAACATCTAGCGGAAATTAAACGGACACAACACTCGTACCCACACCTAGGCGGCAGTACGCGTATCTGTGCTTTTAATTGCGGCCAGCTGTGCCCGGATAGAGCCCCGCTGACCTTTAAATCCATTTTCTTCGCGAAATATTGATAGATTTACGTATGCTATGTTCACTTTGAAGAATATTTAGCCACTATTTTTTATGTGTAAAAATGTTTCTAAAGAACCAAGCCGTTTCGAAGGAGTAGGGAAAAGTTGCGAAATTGCTAAATATTTTTTTTAGTAATAGTAGGCAACAGCATTAATCGTACAAAAAAATCAATAGTTTATCATTTTGTTCAAGAATTTATAATAAACATGCACGTATTTTCATTACCGTGGGAGAGGCTTCAGAAAGTCACTGTTTTATGGCACTTTTCGGGTGCTAGGGTCTTAAGAATAATGAGAAATAGAGGCTTTTTTTATTTTTATATTTAACCAATTTACATGTCAAGAGCGATCAGTGTGTGAGAAAATAACAAATATTGATCCATCCTGTCAATTTAGTTATTCTATGAAAGGTTGGTCCTATTAGCTGCGGTACGAAAACCTTGCGGCCCAAAGGGTTCACAAGGTCATAGACAATTACAGTTAAGTGCCATTCAAGTATTGCGTCAGCTGGGCCAGGTGGCGACGAAGAAAGTCAAAGTAATTGAATCACTTTAAGTGCGGTACTGTGGTTTGATTGAGATGACATTACGTTTATTTACCCATTTATTAAGTTATTAATCATCATGCAATATAAAGTACAATGCCTTTGGGCATTCTATGGTAGGTGCATAAAAAAAGAAAATGTTATATAGAAAATAAGGGTAAAAAGTATTTAAAATAAACATATATATTTATAATATACTATAATGTATACAAAATTAGTTTTTTAGTAAATGCGAAACCCGAAACACGTGTCTAGTATTTTTTATGTAAAGAATCTATGTACAAAATATCTTAATTGTGTCATGAAGAATCTTAAAGTTATAAGATTATTATGTCAGCAAAAATACCTTACCGGGCCAACCAGGCGACTGAGGGTTTGTTTTTTTACACTTGCACCCAGCTGTTTGCTGGAGTCTAATGCCCACTATGACCTGCCGTGACCTGTGCCCAACTTGTAACCTTTTAAAATATTTTTGGGAAAAAATTTAGTGCAAAATTTTTTTTTTCACTCTGTCACTACAAATTTTCCGTCATCTTTATTCCTATACTTGTGCTATGACCTTGCTTCATGGTAAATTACAGGGTTCTAGGTCAACGGGAAGTACCTTATGAATTTTGATTCCCTTGAGAGTCAATATGTTTTTTGCGACATAAACGGCCGTATCTTTTTTTTTTTGTTAATTTAGAATTTTTACAGCTACAAGGGACTGCAGACCTGATTATATGGTTTTAATTTCAACTCGATACCTCCACGCGTTCTTGACAGATAGACAGACGGATGGACGGATAACAAAGTGATCCTTTAAGGGTTCCATTTCTTCCTCTTGAGGTACGGAACCCTAAAAAGGGGCTGAAACTGTCTCAACACTTTCCAGGGTCAACAATAATGTGCTATGAATGCAACAGCGCCACCAACTTGATGTGTCTCGACGGCAAGTTACCAGACAACCTCAAAAGGAACTGCTCCGACCACGACCGCGGAGTCACCCACACCCTGTGCAGGAAGATCGTGCAGCACGTGGACTATGGAGTCAACGGCAGGCTGCCGGAGAGCAGGGTCATCAGGAGCTGTGGATGGGATGAGACCAAGTTCAAGGTAACAATGATAGAGGAGCTCTTGTATTTCATCGTATAATGTATTAATGTTGCTATGACCACGATCATAGGATGTGTGACCCACACGCACTCTATGCTGCAAAATAATGCAGCCACGTGGCCTGGACTCAACGGTAGGTTGCCGAAAAGTAGGGTCATCAAGAGCTGTAAATGGGATGAGTCTAAGCTTAAGATAATGCTGCTGTAGGAGCTCTTATTAGTCATCCGTTTTAGGATCAAGGTCAGAAGCCAAGGTTCTGGGAAATGTATAGGTAAAAGAGCCAACTTTGATCATAACTGTGATGGAAATAATACACTTAGCTGATCGGGCTTTTTTTTAGGTTGCAAAATCTAATGACATCCTCCGCTCTTGGGCGGAGCGGGAAATAGTGTCAAACTTCTATTGACTAAAAACCGACTCCTGTTTCTGCTTGGCCATTGTGTCAGGGCCCCGGGGATCTCTTTCGCATCACCCATGGGCCCAGTAGGCTTTGACCCTGCTGGGCCCCTACGATTACTGACAACTCCTTGAAGCGCGCGTGGTGAACCACGCGCCGTCGACGACCTGAGCTCGGTCCGGACGGTCCATCCGCGAGCCCACGTCTATGGTGGCCACAAATCAGGATCGGAATCCCGGTGGCTAGGGCGCGAGTGCCATTACCTCACGCGTACGGCCGCCTCCTTTGCTAGCATTACTGCTTCGCAGTAAGAGGCGACCGCTGCCACTCTTCCTTGCTGCGGACCATGGCCTGTACGTGAAGGCCCGACGTGAGAGATCGATGCCGCCGAGCGCCCCCACGAGGACACGGCTGTGCTCTGCCTAGGCGGGGCACACCTCTACCGTATGCTCCAACGTGTCCTCCGGGCGGTCCACACAACGATGATACCCGGGCGTCACCTCCGCACGTATCCGGTGCAGGAGCCTCCCGAACTGACCATGTCCGGTGAGGACCTGCGTCATACGGAAGGTGAGGACGCCATGAGGTCTTTCCAGCTACGCATCAAAGAGGGGACTTACCGCCATAATTATGACGTGCCCAAGCTGATCGGGCTGAAAATAGAGCATGATATTATAATGCGTATGGTGCAAAATAACAATTTGACAATTGACGGTTGCGGTTAAATCGGATATAGGATAGGAAGTAAGAAGTGCAGATCGATCGGCGTCAAGGCTACATTTTGCCGAATATGAAAGTGGATGTAACTCGTAAAAACTTCTTCGAAATATTCAAATATATAGTTACTTCTTTGATGGAGAGGGAGGCCCAAGAAAAGATGGATGGATTGTGTGAAAAATGATATTGTTACGCCATTAAACGTGAACACGCCATATCTCCAAGAAAATAATGAGTAGCACGCAATAATTAAAACACATTGCTGTTCGAAAGATCTAGAATGGTTGTACGTTGCCAGGCTTAGAAAAATCTCGAAACATCTACAAAGTAGGTACCACTAGTAGTTAGGTATGTATCCTACCGATAAGGGAAATGATACTCTCCGCCATTAACAATAGAGTCGAAATTCGCATGAAAGTGACTCTTAGTACATCTTGCAATAAAAATGATTTATGACTCCGCGAAGCAACCCTATTGTTCTGGATCAATCTTGAGATGTCGGTATCTAGAATTTTCTTCGCTCCGCATATAAATACGAGCCCCCGACCGGAAGCGAGTCAGTTGTGATTTCGACTGCGATCAAGAGCGAACTACCTAAGTGTGTGAAGTGATTCTACCTAACGACCTAAGCGATAGTGTAACAGTACTCTAGTGTTAATTGCGATTCGGATTATTGTTGACTGGACTAATTTGTTATTGTTTGTGGTGAATAAAGTTCTCTGTTAGTAAATCGGCATTTGATTACTCACGTACGTAACAATATAATGATAAGAAAAGGGAGTTAGGGATAGCCTATGTCTGGTGACAGGACATAATGGAAGATGAAAACTGTTGCATCGGCCCCAAATAAAACGTGACAAGGACAGGAAGATGATGAGATGATGATGAATTTCTTCTTTCTGTTTTTCCAGGGTCAATGCTACCACCGCGCCGGCTACGGGGGTAGGCAGGAAGTGTGCTCCTGTCTCACCGACTTCTGTAACGGTGCCCACCAGACTACAGCCATCACCGCCTTTCTCGCCACCACTGCGCTAATGTTCATCGGGAAAATCATCTGTCAATGATTTAAATATTTCTAAATTAAAAATAATTGATTTTTGGGGTAAATAAATCGTTTATTGACAGACATGTTAGCCTTTTTTAATGTTTCTCAGTCCAATGAACGCTTAGATTACGCTCTGGTGTACAATGTAGGCCATACACTAAACCTTCTTTTGTCATAACTCTCTTGATTTTCAAAGTCCAACGATCTAGATAATCTGGTAGATATATAGAGGTCAGTGAGACAACCTCTTACATCAGCCAAAGATTCAGGATGGTAGGTTTTAGACGGTGACCATAAGCATGATATTAACGTGAACAACCTACATGTGCAAAAAACATTGTAAGCAGATGGTAATTTAGATAGTTTTCTTTTCTAAAGCAACGATGACGTTATTACACAGTGTTATACAAAGATTGCATAATTTAATTGTACCAGAAATTATATACGTCTTACATAGCTTCTGCGCTTTGAGCACAAAATTAACTAAGATACGGAACTGCACGGAGTTTACATACAAACATATGGCCGCTCACTCCTACTTCAGAAAAGCAAAAATGGAAAACGTCAAGAAACAAATGAACGAAATCATATGGTTGGTTTCAATTATTTGGCAAGTCATACATTTTCCAACTTACATCGAAGGTAGTGAATAAAAAATATAATGATTTTAAATATTCAATTCTCAGAAATCTAGAAAATAAGCAATAGTTGAAGAGCTGGAATCATCCAAATCGTGTTAAATCATATTGGTTAATGCGTAAGAATAAAAAATATCGTTGTAAAACATAGACACGGACACTTTGACAAGCACCTAGATAGGTATTATTTATTGTAATATGTATTGGTATTGAAGAGCCTCCAGAGGAAGGACAAGGGTGCAAACTAATCGGTAAGTCGAATAAAAATATATTTTAATATGAAATAATACGAGTATTCATACAAAACGATGGTTCCGACGTTGAAGTTTAGTAGCGACTGCAAAGTAGTATTTCCTTGTGAAACAGGAATTAACAGTAGAAGGAATAAGTGCGGAAATTTGATTTTTTTTTCTTCAACTGTCTTATTTTAAGAAATCGGCGACGGACACCTACTAGATCTAGGCGAGATTATTCAATGTCACACTCGATTTAAAAAAAAATCTCGGCTATTCAATTTTAATTTTAAGAAAAAAAAATCCAAAAACAGAAATAATATTAATTCGATTTTTTTTTTTCAATAGTCTTGTCTAATCACAAACTAAATTATCGTCATTACTTTTCGTTGGAAGAACAAGATTCGGTACGATTAATTTATAAAAAAAAAAATCAAATCATCCTACTAATATTATAAACTAGCTTTTGCCCGCGCGGCTTCGCTTACGCTCTTCCTTACTCGACTCTACTATACCCTACTCTACTCTACCCTACTCTATCTCTACCCTACTCTACTCTACCCTACTCTACCCAAAATTAGTCAGGTTAGAAAAGAGTAGCCAGTGAAATGGGAGCCACCCATAACTAGAACAAAAGTGGAAGGATGAAAGAAAGAAAAAGTATACTTTTATTCCAAAAGTGCGAGAGGAAAGCAAGCGAGAACTGGTATGGAAGAGTATTAGATATAGTTATATAGAGTTAGTTGTTGTTAGTTAGTGTGGTATAGTTTTAGGCCCGTATTGATAAACGATGATCAGCCCAAGATCTCGTACTTGATACCAAGCTTGAGGTCTTGATCGTATTAATAAACGAGATTCACAAGCTTAAGCTCAAGCTCAAGTTCGAGCTCAAGCTCAGCTTAGGTTTACGGCATCAGCCGAGTGTTGTCTGATTAATAAACGAAACTCGAAACTTAAGTTTACAACAATCTCTGTACTTGAGCTGCCAGATCATGAGTGTAGACCGACCGGGACTTGAGGTCGTGAGTAGCGTAGCGCGAAACATGGAGTTTGTAAATATTATGAGTCGAATTAATTAGGTATTGCAATGAAATAGAGAGTACTATTATGCTATTTTATGGCCTTTGCGATATCGTTTATCAAAAATTTGTGTAAATAAAAAAAAAAGAATCAGATTTGTTCAAGATTCGGCATATTATATTCCCATTAAAAGGCATTTTATTTTAAACTTCGGCCAATGTGACGTAATCGTTCACGTAAGCTAAGCTTGAGTACAGCGCATTGAGGAGCTGATCTTGATAACTGAGATCCTGTACTCATGTGTTTATTAATTAGCAAAGATCTTGAGCTTCTGTCATCGTATAATCGGGGATCAAATGATATCGCACTTGAGGACGGAGTTGAGCATCCTTTATTAATACGGGCCTTAGTACCTATTTGGGTGTCTTCAAGGCTAGAGTGAATAGGCTCTTAATAAACTAGTGCGCCTCACCAACAAAGATTGCATCGCTACTTACCAGCAGGTGGGATCGCAGTCAAGCACTAGTTTATAAAAATTAAAAAAAAATAGTAATATGAGGGGTAGAGAACGCAATAAAAAACCCTACACTACCCTAATTTTCATTTTTTTTTTCATAAGAACCTTCTCCTCACCATAACGAACACAACAAAAAAAGAATTGGCGAAATCGGTCCAGCCGTTCACGCGTGATGGCGTGACCAAGGAAATAGGGATTCATTTGAATAAAATAAAAAGAAAGTCTGTATGTATGGATGTTTATTACTTTTTCACGCAAAAACTACTGAACGGATTTCTATGAAACTTGGTACACGGGTAGACCTTGTCCTAGAACACATAGAATACTTTACATCCTGGGATTATGTTCCCATGGTATAATTTTATAACCCGCTGGCAAATGACAGCAATTGTCAAATACTTTGACAGCTAGTGTCAAATACATTGATCCCAATCATTCCTTCATTCGGTCATTCCATCATTCGGTCATTTATTCTACCATTCGGTCAATTATTCGATGATTGGCAACAAAGAGTAATTAATGCGAAATCTCGGATCATTACCTTAAATAAATGAAAAAAAGTCGTATTAGTTCACTATTTATAACTCAAGAACGACTATTAAACTATAGAAAAGAAACAAGTAAAAAAAAAAATAACACAAACTGCGTTCAAAAGAGTTTATCCGTTTACGCGATACCAAACTCAGACACCAAAGGAGATGTAGCAAATATAACGTAGATAAGAGACAGCAGACGCGGAGTCAGCGAGGTCCTCACAGCAGTTGAGTAAAAAGGCCCCATGCGGCTCTCAGAGGTTAGCAGAGATGTGGCTGACAGGTTTCGCATGGCCGGTAGAGGCTTCCAGACACCAAAAGGAACTGAAAAAAGGTCCACATGGCGGGGAAGACCGCTTTTACACGGCCAGTAGAGGCCTGTAGAGGCTTGCAGAGATCAGAGCAGCAGGAGAGATCCGCGCGGGTTGGCGGCCAGGTCTCGCACAGATGGTTTTGGGCCCGTAGAGCAGAAGACTGGAGAAGCAGAAGACTCCACAACAGTTTACTTCATTTTGCTGTTAATTTTACTCCAACTCAATAAATGACGTTCTCAAAAATTTCACCTGACTACCAGACTGATACTAAATCAAATCTTAATTTTTCAAAATCTTACGTTTAGAATTGACCAACCAGTCTGGTTAAAATATTTAAAAAAAACCGTACTAAAAGCGAAAGTTTGTATGTATGGATGTAGGTTTGTTACTCTTTCACGCATTTTTATATTTTGTTGTTTGTAGGAGGTATTCTCTGAGAGTACTGGTCCGATTGCGAAAATTTTATCACCGATACAAAACAGCTTTATTCCTAGTGATATAGGCTATATTTTATGTATGCGGGCGAAGCCGCGGGCAAAAGCTAGTAGTAGATATTTTAGAAACTAAATTGAAAATTGAGACTTGGTGGTAGAATGTTGATCACGTTCTAGTCACAGATTTGATAATGAGTAATTTTTCGTTACAAATAACAATTTAGACAAAAAAAAAAATGACTACGGCCTGGGGCGAGTGCATTACTATATCCAACTACACTAACTGAGACTACGGAGGAGCTCAACATAATGCTTGTCAAACTCTCTCGAGCTTCCGAGAGAGTGGGTCTAAAATAAACATGGACTTTGTCCAGTCATGATAAACGACCATGTAGCGCCCATTCCTATCAGGATCAGAGACTCTACACTCGAAGTAGTGGACAATACGTTTACCATGGATAGACGGTCCAGTAGGGTAGATGTAATTTTGAGAAAGAAGTCAACCGTCGAATTCGGCTCAGCAGGGCAGCGTTCGGGAAGCTGCATGGTATTATCTTATATACCACAGTGCCCCAAGATAAGCCAGTGCATGTTGCCAGTGAAACGTAGTCCGAAACGTAGTCGCTCACAATCGACCTTATGAGATGGCATAAAGTCACCCAAAGAGCAATGAAAAGAGCTATGCTCGGAATTTCCTTGCGTGATCAAATCAGGAATAAAGACATCCGCAGGACAACCAGAGTTACCAACATAGCTCGAATCGCCAAATATAAGTGGCGGCCGTAGGGACTGAAAGGTTCTGGAGTGGCGACCGACCGCATATCGGAAGACGGAGTGTTGGAAGGCTTACGAAGCGTTAAGTTCTAACGTTGCGCAAGTTATTGCGCCGTGTGAAGATTGACGCCGCCCGGCCGAGTAGGTACCGGAACGAAGCGTTTTTTTAGAGCTCCTACAAGGTGGACCGATGACCTTGTGAGGGTCGCGGGAATCCAATGGATGGCAGACGCATGTAACCGTTCACTGTGGTGACACTTGGGGGAGGCCGATGTCCAATAGTAGACGTCTTTCGGCTGAAATGATGAGTACAGACATTTATATTAAGAGCGTTCACTACAAATATTTGTTAAAAATCGATATATATTTTAAAGGAAATGTTCTTCTAGTAGGATAAGCTTTTATTTTAACGATAAAAGAAAGTTAAATTAATGCAAATGATTTTTTTTTTATTTTTTTTTTTTTCTTTACTAATAATATTTTTTTTCTATAACTATTTGCTTTAGGATTTTCACCACTAGCTTTTATTTTTTCTTAATTAATTCTATAAGTACTTGAAGTTTTCAAGCTTCGATCTTGACTCTAAAAGTAATATTTAAAAAACTTTGTTTACATAATTATGTGGAGTGTTCACAAGCGTGCCATTAATTTAAATAAAATCCTGTCTAACTATTCAGACAAGAATATATCTTAATGTTATTAGTAAATCACATAATGTTTGCATCATAAGTCTTGAAAATCATCGTTTTTGAGCGAAATAGGTTTCACTTTCAGAGCTGATTATATGCTAGAAACTATGCATGACATGGCAGCTATCTTAGGTTTGAATTTTTTTAAGTTGATAATAACTTTTCTGATGCAACCTTACAAGTTAAATTTGCAAAGTACGACATAGTTTTTCACATCGAACAACAGTAATAAAATAAAAGGTCAAAAATAAGAGTCGAAAACTATTGAAGAACAATCGAAAATTTCACACTAAATACACTTTAAGCAAACTCATCAACCTCCAATCCTTGTCTTGTGTCTGTTGCATATCCGTGGTCAGTTGGGATCGGCACTACACGTCTTGTTTCTTCCATTCTATCCTGTAAACTGTCACGCTATCACTAACTCCGTTTTCTTTCATCCATTTCATCACTCCACACATAACACATTTTTTTTTTGGTGGGAAAAATCTTCCCATGACAACCCCCGCTCTTGGGCGGAGCGGAAGATAGTGTCAGACTCTTACTGACTAAAAGCCTACCCCGTTCCTTCGTGCCTTTCGTACCGGGGCTTGAGCTATCTTTCAAATTAACCCTGGCCCCAGTAGGCTTCGATCCAGCTGGGCCCCCGCTGACACATAACCCATTCATCTTTTCTTTGGCCTTCCCTCTTTCGCTCTTATTTACGTTTCTTCTCTCCTTTACGTTTTGTACTAATATGTAAGAATTTGTAGAAATTTGCGAGCCCAATGCAAGAGTATGGTGGGGGTGTTTCGAGCAAGACGGGGGAGTATCGTGACGGCGGTCCCGATGGGGTGCGCGAGCGGGGCATGCCCCACCAGAGCGACGGCTACCAGACACAGCATCAGTACGCCGTGATGCAGCAGAAGAACTATGGTACTTAGATCTTTTTCATCAATTTATGGCGCTATCGTAATACTAGGCTATTAGGCTCCAATTCATCATAATATGTTGGAAATATGCTCCAACTGCTAATGAGCGTGGTATTACGTTTGTATGGAAATTCATCCGTCGCCGGCCTCTTAACAGAAAACTATTCATGGTTGTTATTAATTAACACTTTGCCTTTACTATATATCATGTTACTTTATATGTTATTCCTTCTACACGTTCAGGATGTTCCAGTAAAGATTTGTCCGATCAAAACATGGCAACTTACTGCCGCGTCGCGACCGGCATTTATGAAGCCACCGCGTCCAGCCAGCAGTACCAGAACCCAAGGTATAAGCGTCTAGTCGATGAAGTATAAGTCTTGTAAAATAAAAATTGAATTCCACCATTATTTCCAGATATAACAACCCATCGGCTCCTACTTTTAGTTCACCGCCTAACTCCCCTCTCGTTGGTCTTGTTTTTGATCCTTCTTCACCGAACTACAGCGGATCTGGGATGATAGGAGGAAGATCCGACAGCGATAGACGGGCTCAGGGCTCCTGGTCCGTTTCCAACCAAGAACCGATAGGAACTGGTGCGAAGAAGAAAATAGTTAAAAGCCAAGATAAACGCAACTCCTACAATACGGACCCTCGATATCATGAGAGGTATAAGGACAACCCTGAGACTGACCGTCAACGGAAGGAAAGAAACTTGACGTCCGAGTCTACTTCCAGCCTTGATTTTTTTGTTGAAGGAGAGAGAATGGTGTCGGAACTATGTAACATACCCGACTCACGATCGGATTCCAATAATCAAAAGCCTAATCAAAATCAAAAACCGACTAATCAGGACGAAGACAAGAATAAGTCTTCCGTGTCGTCGGAAGTTTTACTTACTGCACTTGATAAGATAGTTATACATGATCAAATACCGAATCAAATCGTTCAATTGGCTGTAGAAGCCTGCACTGACGCTGAAAATATTGCGATTGCACATCATAACCGGCCTTGTTTCAAGAATATTCACTCGATTTGCGCAAAAACTAGATCTAACGTACAAAAGCCGGACAGCGCTGTCGCTAACTTACATTCCCAAGGCATACCGTGGGTAATCAAAAACTTTATTTTCTCTTTTGTCAGAATTTTAGATGGCTGGAAAGGTGTCAAAGAACTGCTTAGTGAGAAGCATGACACGTTTTCGAGAATTGAAAATAAATATTACAGCCCCAATATACGTGAATGTTTTGTGCAATGGCAGGCTGTTACTAAAGAAATGTTGACTCACATCTATAAAACATTTAAGTGCCTCGATCACGGTTTTACTATGGAACAGAAAAGTTTTACACACAATTACTACTCGACCAATTCAGCCGCACCAAGGAATCAAAATCAAAATAAATTCCAACCAGCCAAATCCCATGCTAGTACTCCGCGGCCCGTCAACGCTTCTCCGCAGCCGTTCAACGCTGTACAACCGCCATGGGTGCAAAACCAATCTCAAGCGGCTTCCCAGAGTTTTAATGAAGGTCCATGGCCCGCACGATCAGGAGGAGTCGCGTATAAGAAGTATCCTGTAGTGCCACCTCCAAACTCTCATAACTTCTATCCCTTGAGCGATCAAACTGAAATAGACAGCTACCAGAAGACACCGTACAAATGTGACCCGTGCAGCGTCCGTGAATCAAAACCACGCCAGTCTTGGACTATCACCAATGTTCCAGACTTTCGCGCTCTTGAAGGCATGTGTCACGCGGAGCAACGAGAATTGTACACTCAACTGAAGCATAAAATGGATGCGGAACTTGGTAAAGCACCAGGGCAACCACTTCTCGGAAATATGCCTTGCGATTTGTTACAGCGCAGGGACATGGAATTGAAGGCTAAAATGATTCCTTTAAGCCATGTGGAGAAGACATTGATACCGAGCATGGCTGCGGCAGCTGAGATGAGGGGCTGCTACGTTCAGAAGAACAACAGCTGTGGCGATACAAAGGAAGAGGCCGATTTTTTTGCGGCATGGGGTCAGATGGTCCAAAAAGAACCTAGCGATTTTTTAACTCATCACACTCACAACATTCAAATCCCTTCAAATGTTGTGACGATTTCAAACAATATCTCTGGCCCCGTACAATTCCTAGACCCAGAAAATGATGAGTTTCACGAAATGTCAAAAGTGTATATGAAACCCGGCAGCTACAAGGTGCCTATTAAGCCCGCAGATCCAATTTCTCCTTTCGTGCAAGGCGCCGCTCAGGATGTGGTGTATGACAGCTCTGTGGGGGACGACATAGCTCTAAAAATGAAAGTCCCGTTTCCGCCCGTCACATTAGCACCACAGCCAAAGTACAATCTTGAATCATGGCCATGCTTAATGTCGAGACGCTCAGACGATATCTTTGGTGAAGATCAAAAGATGATGCCTCGACATGGCATTCCCTGCTTGGATATAAGGGCAGCAGACTCGCTAGATCTCCTAAGCTCAATGACATCAGACCGCGCTTGGGAAGCAGCTAAACAGTCCGCACCCAAACTAATGGATTTCATTCATGAAGGTTCCAAGTCGGACACAGCCCGCTTATATGACGCGTTAGGTCTTAGTGCTGACGAATTATCTGAAGATTTGAAGCAAGTCAAACTCAGCATGGAGCAGAATGACGCATGGTCTGCTGGACTGAATCATTTTATGTCTAAAGATTTAACTTGTGCATGGAATCAACAATCAGTCAAAAATGACTATATCTTAAGCAAGACTCAAGATCAATCAATTTTTACCGATGATACAGTGAAACTGCTTGATTCTGAAACCAAATTACTTGAACCTGATGATCCGTTAGATGTTGCTGACTGTAGGAATGATGAGGAAAAAAAGGAGAATACGCGTTGTCCTAACTTTGACCAATCTGGCAATTACGTACGAGATGAGAATCACAAGAAATCTGGTGGAAAACCAAAAGTTGCCGTGTCAGGAATGTGGTATCATCCTAAGAAAAAGAAGCCATTGCCAGCCAATACAGTCAAGAAGTTTGAAGCGATCGTTTCTAACCTATCACAGATCAACGAAGCTGCTTTTATTCAACATGACATGGACATAAAAGTGGTAAATATTTACTTTTATTAATGCTTGTCTTTTTTTATGTATAGCATGCCTGCTCTAAAGTATTTTTTTATTTTCAGGCTCCGAGATTCTACGAAGTTGTAAAATATCCAATGTGTCTCCATGACATATCGACTAAACTTAAGAATTCATCGTATAATGAATATGAACAGGTCGTTCAAGATTTTAGACGAATTTTCAACAATGTGCGGCTTTACCTAAAGGTAATTTATATAACACAAATCAATGTACCTAAGTTATTCGCAAATTAAGAAAAACGTGAGTGAATTGAACAATGTTTCTTACAGAGTTGTCCAGATCCGACGATGAAGAAGAATGTGAATAAGATTTCAAATGATTTCGAGAAAATGTTGAATGAAGAGTTTCAATCCAAATGGGAATCAAAGACCAAGCCCCAGGATGTCGTCGAATCTCAAAATAACTCCAACAAAAAAGATGAGAAAGATGCTGATAACAACAACGCTGAAGCCAAACACGAGGATAATAAGAAAAACGATCCGAAAACGAGTGGAGATGATAAAAAGTGAAACGACACCATGTACGACATTTATATTTTTTGGTGAGGTTCTGGTAAAAATCTTCCTGTCATGAGGAACACTTTAGCCATTTAAATTTTTCGAGTATTATTTTTTTTGTTTAAATATTTTTTATTTATATATTTATTTGATTCAACGACGAGGGCGTCCAAAAGATGGTTACTCAGGTAAAACATGCGATCATCATTCTATCTAGTACGATTCCAAAACTGGTCGTTACTATGAGTAGGTTAATAAGTAACCTCTAGTCAAATAGAAAATTATTTTTTAAACAAATGTCAGTGACGTTATCGGAACTTATAATAAATAAGATTATCAATTTAATATGTAAGTGCTTGCCAGTTTTTTCGAATGGACTTTATTAGCTTCAGAACGGAGCAGAACTCAATTGGTTCTCTATTGTTTTTCTCGTCTTCTTTCTTTGCACGATTAGTTTGTAATTTCATTTGTATATTTCAATTTTATTATTTCTTCCAATGCTTCATTATATAATGATAATCCGTATTGATTTAATGTGCAGAAAAACAAATTTATGTTTGGATGCGACGTCAGTTGTAATTTAGTTTGTTTGTCCCATGATTCCCAGACACACGACAATGAGATGTCCCTATCTGATGCACTGAACACGCCGAATAGATATTAGTTCTTTTTATATCTCTATCTGTGATGTATGTTTAGGTAAAAGTTAATAATTTGAATCGTTTTTCACGCTCAATTACTAGTTGTATACGATTCTCTTGAAACATGTAAATAGGAAGGAGTAGGTGTGTAAAAAAATTAACCTAAAAGTTTAAGTTGTCTTGGAAACCCTGCGCCATGCCATTAATTAATAATGCTGTACATTAGTATTTTTACAAAAAACGCGTAAAATTATTTCTGAAAAAAATGTTGCATCGAGTTGTAAGAAGTTCGATACCTAAATAAATAATAATAATATGAATAATAACGTTATTTGAAATGTTGGAATGGAACTTCTTACGAGTCGACCGTTTAATTCGAAACTTAGAACTGTCTTTATAATAATATGTTATGTGCAAAAACATTTTTTATCTAATTTGTTTCGTTTGGTGTTCCACGTTGGTATTTAAATATTTTTAAAGTAATTTTTGAGTCCATTTTACCTGCCATAGAAATAAGTGAATTGCTTACGACGTCAATGTTTGATAGTTAGTTTTGGTGGTAAATACAGGTGGGTTGAGATTAAATTCAAAATTTCAAATTTGACGAGCGACGTTCGAGTTAATTTTAAGTATTCGTTAAGTTGTGATTTTATTATTTAACTTATTTACCTAAAATTATGGCAAGGAACTCCTATGATAATAAAAGAGTTATTTTTTATTTTGTCGTTTATATTTACTCTTACACTAATCCGTTCCCCAACACCCTTCAACTTCAAGGGCCAATAATAATCAAGCATTTGGACCTGGTGAATCTTTCATCGGGTCCAACTTTGTTTCCCGGTTGCTGGAGGAGGACATCCTCACCACCTAGCCGCCGTAGTAGACGCCGACCACTGTATTTGCTATTGACGACTGAGGCTCAGTCCGATTAACTACCGGACAGCGAGCTACCCATTGCCAACGTCCGCAAGCCCGTGTTTCATCGTGGTTGATAGTTGGGGTCAGAATCTCGGTGGCAGGGGCGTGAGAACATTCGTTTCCTCAGGCGTGCGGCCTGCTCCTTCGCTAGCATTACTGCTTCGCAGAAGGAGGCCCCCGCCTGCCTTTCCTCGTGAGGATGCCTTGTTGTCTTTCCAACCACTCATCAGAGGGGACCGCCACAATTGTGAAGTGTCTAACCCTACTTGTCATGTGATGCGCATGAAACCCATTACTGCAAACGTAAGTCGAGGGTTGTCGTGTCAGACACTATTGTCCGACGTGACCTGCGTGGAACAAGTTAGCGGTCATCTATTGTCCGACATGGCGGCGACTATCGACTTGAAATCAACCATCGTCTTTACTACAAGCTAGCGACCCTACGTCACTTCACTTTCTCGAAAATCTAATTCACTTTTCGTAAATGTTCGTGATATCTACTTCTACACGGAATATCATCCAATTCTACTAAACAAACTTACTCACATGTAAATGTACCTAGTCAGTAAATTCTACCCTTCCTTCCGTAAATGAGTAAAAAGCATTTTTTATTGAGTCACTTGCACATTACGATGAGCAATAGACCTCCTCCTGTTAATCATAACCACATGGTGAAGCATACCTGCACAGCATATTTTATAACCCATGGTAACGGCCCGGATTTACGAGTTGTAGGTCGCGGGTTCAAACCCAGCCAGGCGCATTACTTTGTATAATTTATTTCATTACAACTGCTCTCAAAACGAGAAAAACATCGTGAGGAAACCGGCAAGTCTTAGAACCAAAAATTCGAGGACATGTGACATCCACCAACCCGCACAAGGCCCGCGTGGTGGATTACGGCCCATTCCCTCTCCTAGAGAGGAGTCCTGAGTGGGAGTTCCCCAACAGTGGGAACATTATAAGGCCGACTATGCTTATGCTATTAAGGCTATTATTAACCATGACTTTACTATGACGAGCTTGCGAGCGTGAAAGAGGAATGGAGTTATATAGCCCCATCCTTTTTTTTTCAAATTCGTCGCGTTAAGAACGGTGGTAGGACCTCAGAACATTTCTGAAGCAACATTATAATGGTGAACTAAAACCTCTGTCCACTTTATAATATCTCTAGTCAAATGGATATATAAGTACAAATTAAACAAACCTCTCCAAAAACTTGTTTAAATCTAGCTTTCTCGACAGACGTTTGTTCTTTCTAAGTTCATATAAAAACCAGTAGAAATACCACTTTGTTTGTCTTACTACATTTTTAGGGTTCCGTTCCCAAAAGGTATAACGGATTCCTGAAGCGATAGCCCAAAGTAGCTAAGGACAGGGAAGAGTGGAGGAATAGAAGGGTGCCTTTGCCCAGCAGTGGGACACAACAGGCTCATAATAAACAGGTCATACAACACAGGCCTGTTGGTCTAGTGGTTAGTGGTCCTGACTGCTATGCTGAAGGTCGTGGGTTCGATTCCCACCCAGGACAAATGTTTGTGTGATGAGCATGATCATTTATATTCTGTGTCTGGGTGTAAGTTATCTATAGTATGTATGTATTTAGAAATATAAGTATGTTTATCAGTTGTCTTGTACTCATAACACAAGCTCTGCTTAGCTTGAGACTAGATGGCGTTGTGTGATAGTTGAAAAAATAAAATTGTGTACCTATAACTTTTCTTTGAAGATGCGTCACACAAACACACGTACATTGTCGTACATGTCCGAAAACCCGATGCAGTATGTGTAGTCATGCATTTCGGAAAAAAGCATGTCTTGCGCAAACGCATTTTTTTACCCTTAGAATGCCTTAGGTAAGTGTACTACATAAAAGAAAGAGGTAATTTGCTTAGCGTTAGTTGATATCCTTCTAGTATTTTGTGCAGTTGTTTTTGGAGAAAAAAAAACGTTTTATTAGATAATTGTATTCTCTTTGCCTAATTCCCTTATTTCTTTTAAACTTATTAGACTGTTACTAATACATCTATGGTAAGTACTTATAACATATTAATATTTTATAGGCGTAAAGTGTGATTGTATGTATGTGTGTGTGTGTGTGTGTCTTCATGCACAAACAGCAGAACGGATTTGGATGAAATTTGGGCCAACGGGTCGATCATATCCTGGAATACGACATTGGATACCTTTTATCCCAGGTGTATTTTCCCACAGAATATTTTTTTTTACTTTCACGCGTTCGAAACCGCTGGCAGACGCTGTATTTTTTTTATTATTGAGTTAAATTTTTTTCAAAGAAAGGATCAATGAAGAAAGGAATTCTTTCTAAGTTTCATAGTGGCTAAATGCACAAACCTTACAAAGCCAAAAGAAAAAAAAAACTATAAAATATTGAGTAAAATCTACACAATGATATTTTTGCAGGAAATTCTCTATTTTCTTTTTTCCTTTGCTGTTCTTGTTCTCATTTTTTTTTCTCGGTAAACTCTACTTTACTATGGTAATTCAGTCTGTGGACACCAGATTTTAAAGTTGAATCCCATTAGACTGCTTAGTATTCATTCTAGCAGTATCGGTCAGTAAACCGCACGCATTAGGGAGTGTTCGCGGACTGCTCGCAGATCACTTTCAATCATTTCAACTAGATACCAATCCGCGAGTAGGGTGAATACACCGATATTTGAAACTGCATGATGTTATTCTAAGTTACAAGTGTTAAAAATTAATGAGATACTTATACCTACAACTCAATCTATTCTTAAACTATGTTAATTAAGGTTAAAAAAAACAATTTTATCGGCATTTATCATAACTTCATTAGAAGCCGCCATAAATATCAATATAGCACTTTCTCTATAACCGCTCTGCACTACTTACAAATTCGTTGAACTCAGCACATTACAATGAAAATGCATTTTGCCTTGTTCGTCACAAATATTTCGTAAAACTAAATATAACATAGCAAAAGCCATTTTTGTGGCCATTGCCTAAGTATCGCCACAACGAGTGTTCCAGCGGATTTCCGCAACCCTCACCAGGTCAACGGTCCACCTTGTGGTTGACCTTCCAACAATGCGTCTTCCAGTACGTGATACCTACCATTCCAGAACTTTTCGGCCCAATTGACCGTCCGTTTTGCGAACAATAAAATAAGATAAAGCCTAGTTTAATCTAGTAAGTTTCTACCGCAAGTTTAAGCCTTTTTTAGTTTTTAGTTACTATTTACCATAAATAGTCATATATTCTTTTGTATAAATGACTAGCTTTTGCCCGCGGTTCCACCCGCGTACATACCGCAAAATATAGCCTGTGTAATACTTTAAAATAATTTAGCAATCGGACCAGTACTTTGTGAGATTATCTACCTCCTACATACAAAAAAAAACAAACTTTACCTCTTTATAATATTAGTGTAGAAGTGTAGATTATTTATATTATCTATAATAATTAAAACAGAAATAGATAAATAAAACATTTATTTGTACCTAATAGACGACTGTTGGTTAAGTCACTTGAATATGGAGATCGTAACTGTTTTCTAGCCACCTCCTACGAATATCAATAGATTAATTTGTCGCGGATTGTACGTGGACACGGTAATGTAGGTAGTTACCATAGATATCTAAGTAAACGGATTACTTATTATGCTGTCACTATCTGATTTCCCTAAAGGTTACCGAGGTCAGATTGTACGGTCGCTGCGATGTTTACCGTTAAATCTGATTTTTAGGGTTCCGTAGCCAAATGGCAAAAATCCCTTATAGATTCCCTTAGAGATCACTAAGTACTTAGAGAAAGTCGGAATAATGAAGATGATCCGTCACTTTGAAAGCTTTTAGCTACATCTCTTTGAGCTACGTAGATAAAATAGGTCAATTCTAATAATTATCTGGACAAAATCTTTCATTTTAGGTTTTGGCCTAGGTCCAGATGACCTACCATAACGTTTTAAAATCATCATGTTAGAAAAGGATAGTGCTATACGGCCTGTATAGCCCCGTCTTTCTTCCGCATCGGAATTATGATGATGGTGACGTCATGTTAGACCCCAGGTGATTTCAAAGATTGTTCACAGATTTGTCATAAATCTGTTTGGAACTTAGCATTAAATTGCTCTTAACAATCATACATACAAAGACCATTTGTAGACCTATATTTTGGACAGAATTAATACTTATTAATAAGTTGTTGAATGTGTCACGAATTTTAATTATAGTTTGAATATTATTTTGTTATCAGCAACTGACGCGTAGCCGGCATGCAAATTCTATTTGCAATGAAATTACCAGAATGACTAACAAAGGAAATTTCAATATCTGCGGTTGCTTACTCAAAGAAAAATAGAAATTACTCACCAGGACGGAGCAGGCCAAAGACCTTATATCCAGCACACCCGACCACAAATAACTGTTCTATATTTATTAAAAAATAAAGTACCCAGGCACATGCTCATTTCCCGCCACAATTCACTTTGTTTCCACGATTAAAAGTCAATTTAAACCGCGTTGTCGTCCTACGGTTACAATCATTTTAGGAGAAAGTAAAAGCATATCTATTTGATTCGGAAGAGCGTTAAAAATTGTCGGCATTTTGCTTCAGTTTAACGCAGCCGACGCCGAGTGCGGCCATTAGTACAAATTATTTGAATTAATTTGATTTTTCCCGCGAAATAATTTGAAAACGGAAACCATATTTATCGATGGTTTGAGTACATTGTTTTTTTTTTTAATCAGTTTAATTCGTGGCAATGGTGTTATAAAATTATGATGTAGAAGCAATAAAAATATTATTGGACTTTATAATGAAAAGTGACTAATTGTGTTTTTAAAGAATGTTGTGTTAGTTTAGAATTATTTTAAAATGTAAGTACTAACATTTTATTTGGTTTTGTATTTGATAATAATAAAAATAGTATAAAGGTAGCAACTTAATTACGATTTAAAAAAAAATAGTGGTCAACTCTTTTGATACAAAAAAAAATTTAGCTTTACATAGCTTGTCCCGCGTTTTCGCTTGAGAGGTTTTATTTTCCGGGACATAACTGTCACTAAGTGACAGCATAGTTTTCGATTCTACCAGAGAAGATCTCCTACAAATAAATCGATAAAAATTTGCAAATTTTTCGATACCCAATGAGTTCTTCCTCTTCCCATTTTATCAGGCTTATACATTATATTTGTTTTAAATTTCAGTTTTTACTTAATTTTATCTGTATTAAAACATCTCTTTGAACTAATATTATTTCAGGTTAAAATTTAAATTAATTTAATTGATATACAGCAAAACAAAATCGAACTTTTTTTTTGTTGCATGCAATTTTTCTACTGTTGTTTACTAATTTGGGTGCGCTGATTTCGAATCTACCCTCAGATTTTTTGTAGCAGCTCTAGTTAGTGAGATACAGGTACCGTCTTGAATTTACTTGAGCAGTCGATAATTTCTATCAATAGCAGTGTAACTAAACTAGTTTCTGTATAAATTTTATTATGTATCCCTCAAGAAGGACCTGTTTAAACAGCCCTGACTGTTTTTGTGTTATTTGTGGAGAATATATGTTCAAAAAATTCCGTTTGAACGTGTCGGACTTCGTGAAAAATACATACTTTGACTACTTTGGGTTTCCTTTGCCGACTAACGCCAAGCCCTGGATACCTAGTTTGGTATGTAAAACTTGTGTTGAGTCTTTGAGATTATGGGCAAACAAAAAAAGACCCTCTTTTAAGTACAAAGCTCTTATGATCTGGCGTGAACCATCCAATCATCACGATGACTGTTATTTCTGTGTTACGAAAATCATAGGAATAAACCATAAAAATTGTTCGAAGTGGGTGTATCCCAACTTAAAATCTGATATAAGACCAGTCTTGAATACTAGTGACACACCAGTACCACAGCAGCCATGTACATCTTCAGAACATCCAGATGAGTGCAGCCAACAAACCAATAATGACGACTGTAGTAGCGACAGTGATTTTGATTGCTTCGGTTATCCCCGACCACTAAATCAAGATGATTTAAATGACTTGATCAGAGACCTTGGACTGTCTAAGACTGCATCAGAAATCTTGCTTCCCGATTAAAAGAAAGAAATTTGTTGACAAACGAAACGAAGATATCGTACTACCGTAACAGGGAAAAGGATTTACTCCCTTTCTTTACTGAAGAAGACAATTTTGTGTTTTGTTCTGATATTCCGGGCCTTATGACTGCTATGGGATTAAAACAGTATGATCCAAGTGAATGGCGTTTGTTCATAGATTCGTCAAAACGAAGTCTTAAATGTGTACTTTTGCATAATGGTAACAAACTAGGTTCTTTACCTATTGCTCATTCTACAAAAGTTAAAGAAGAATATCCAACAATATCCCTAGTTCTGGATAAAATAAAGTATCATGAACATAACTGGGTTTTATGTGTTGATTTGAAAATGGTAAATTTCCTCTTGGGGCAACAAAGTGGCTACACAAAGTATCCCTGTTTCCTATGCTTATGAGATAGCCGAGTAAAAGCCGACCACTGGAAAAAAAGAAACTGGCCTTCTAGAAACGCACTGATTCCCGGAAAGCAAAATGTGATTAATGATCCACTAGTTTCCAGAGACCGAATTATATTGCCTCCTTTGCATATAAAACTGGGGTTAATTAAACAGTTAGTAAAAGCTCTTGACAAAATCGGCCAATGTTTCAAATACATTGAAAAAGTATTCCCAAAATTGAGTAGTGAGAAAATCAAAGCTGGCATTTTCGATGGCCCACAAATTAGGAAGTTGATAGATGATAAAAATTTCATCAACCATATGACAGATATCGAGAAATGTGCATGGGAAGAATTTGTTTGGGTAGTGAGAAATTTTTTGGGGAATAGAAAGTCTGATGGCTACATTCAGCACGTTGAACAGTTACTAATACACTTTCAACGGCTAGGATGCAACATGAGTGTTAAGCTTCATTACCTTCACAGCCATCTAGAATATTTTCCTGAAAATCTTGGTGACCTAAGCGAGGAGCAAGGGGAGCGTTTTCACCAGGATATTCGTACCATGGAGGAGAGATATCAGGGTTACTGGAACGAAAATATGATGGCTGATTATTGTTGGAGCATTCAAAATAGTAATCCTAACACACCTCACGCGAGAAAGTCATATAAAAGAAAATTTCATTCAGAATAAACATATTTAATAAATTTTTATACCTTAAACTGTGTGCATTATTAGTGAAAACCCCCGTCACTTCATAGCCGCTAAACTAGAGCTGCTACGTAAAAACGGCATACGTATATGAAATCAGCGTGTAAAAACTATTCAGATTCATGAAAAAAAATTCATGCAACAGTCATGCTGTTTTCCTGATATTTCAACACCTTAGTATAACTGCAGAAGTTACCAGTTTGTACAGTAGAAATGAGATCTCTAAAAGACAGCTACTAATTGGGTCTTAATTAAACTTTTACGCACTAGTTCTCATAAAAATATGCAGTCTCTGACAATTTCTATATTCAATCATTCGTATACGTCCGTAAATATGTCATTTTTATTTGTTTACTAATCAGTTCCTGGGATTGTTCATGACGGCACAAATAGTCATAAACAGTCAGAATACAACATATTTTTCTTATTTTTTTTATAACTGTAGGTACAGACAGTGGTACTTATAGTTTATTATACCTAAAAGTCGATGAACCTTTTAGTTTTTTTAATCTGTTTTGAACAAAATATTTGAAGGATGCGATAAAGAGAATTAAAAGAAAATTATAGCTATCATAACAAATGTATTGAGATTTAGATGATGTTTAAAAGTAGCAGTGTTATCTAATCGTTTTTGTTGCTGACCGTAAAGACTACACACATTATAATAAGTATTTCACGTAAAAACTAAAGATATTTTGTGGTTATAATACAATTAATATTTAAAAAAAAAGCAGCAGTAAATCAAGTTGTATTTTTTACTACGTCCCATTTAACGATTAAAAAAAAACGTTTGTGTAATATAAAAATGTAAAAAAAATTAAAACAAATTCAAAGAATTCTTTGAACCAATGATAAAAAAAAACAAGGCAAGTGCGAGTCGGACTCGCGCACTGAGGGATCCGTACAAACTTACCTATGATGAAAACATTTCCATTTCCGAATTGAGTTACGAAGTTTTTTCCGAATCACAATAAAAGTTTTTGTTTTTGTGACGTAACTAAAAACAGTTTTCAGACTTTTTCCTTTATTTGTGCTATGAGACCTTGCTTCATGCCAAATTTCAGGATTCTAGGTCAATGGGATCAACTTGAAGGGACCGCAGACCTGAGTGTATGACTTTCGTGGATTTCGTGGGTTACCTTGGCACTTTCACCTTTACATTGAACTCCTTAACATGTTCCCGAGATAAAGGGTCTTGACAGACAGATAGACAGACAGATAGACAGACAGACAACAAAGTGTCCGTGTGTGTTCGGTGGGTTCCGCTTTTTCCTTTTGAGATAGGTTTAATGCCATGGGTTCGCATCTGAAAGTAAAACCCGAAGTCCTGTAATGCGAGACCACGAAGGAACGACGAAAATAATGCGAACTGGCATTCCAAAATTTTTTAATTTTTAAATTTTTTCCAAGTGGTCACTAACTTTTTATGATGTGCGTATGTAAATAACTACACTTACTATAAAACCCTTGGAGAAACCACAATATGCGCATTATAATGTCACAATAGTTCCTTTCTCCTGTGACTCACAACCTTTGTGCCTGAATTAACATAACTCATTGTGTACGATTGAATAAAACATTCATTATAAAATATAATACATCTGTTTTACGTCGGCATATGTAACTGACGCATCACCTTGTTATCTGCATAGTCGGAATCGGAACTATGTAAATAAAAAACCTTAAGGCCCAGGCGCCCGATCAGTGCCATAAAACAGTGACTTTTTAAAACCTAACCCTGCCTGCCTTCTTTCTGACCTCGGTAACCCAACATTTTTTTTTCAAACCTATTAGTTTGAAAAAAAAAATGTTATGAACACACATTCGTGCGATTAATGCTTTTGTCTAAGAATAAAATCTTTTTTTTTTTATCTATTATAAACTAGTACTTGACTGCGATCCCACCTGATGGTAAACAGTGATGCAATCGTTGATGGTGAGGCGCACTAGTTTATTAAGAGCCTATTCACTCCAGCCTTGAAGACACCTAAATTATAATCGGACGAGAAGACCGCAGCAGGCAAATTGTTCCAGTCCTTTGATGTACGCGGTATAAATGACGAGGCGAAATGCTTAGTCCGGACCGTCGATAGAAATAGAGATATTTAGCAATTTCGTATTTTTTCTCTAGTCTTTCGAAACGGCTTGGATCTTTAAACATTTTTAACCACCTTCTAAAAAAGGAGGACGTTCTCAATTCGGATGTTTGTATTTTTTTTTTTATGTATGTTCGCGCATAACTTCGTCACTTGCCAACCGAATAAAAAAAAATCTTTTTTTGTTGGAAAGGGTATACTTTCCTAATGGTACCATAGTCACCAAGTCGAGATTTGATGATGGGATCTTGGCGAAATCGAGGGAACTCCTCAAATATTATAGGCAACCATATAGTTTTTTTGGTATTTTCATCAAAAACTTAAGCATTTATATTCAAAACATGACATTTGATGAAGTGGAACTGGTGAAGAAGACCAGAAATGGCCAACGGAAGTTCACACTCAAACAGATCTCCCAATGAACATAGTTACAAATAAATGAATAGTTCTGAATAGGTATGTTGAAAATGGTATCATCGATGTGACCTGATGATGATGATGGAGCCGGAAGATAGGCACCGGAACTCCGTAATTAATCAATGTATCCTAGCCGTGTTTGGGCTTATTAGAATTGTCATGAGATGCACTTTGGCTATAAGGTACTATCGAACTGATCTGATGATGGAGCCGGAAGGTAGACACGGGAACTTCATAATAAAACAATGTATCCTAGCAAGGATTGAGTTAATTGAAATTTACAATTGGCAACTAAAAAGTGTGAAATAAAAAACTTTTGACAAAAAAATATAACCGACTTACTAAAAAAACTCTAAAACCATCAAAATAACTTTAATTTCGGAAGTCGGTGTTAAATAACGAAGAGGCAAAACTATTATAGAAACACCGACTTCCGAAATTAAAGTTATTTTGATGGTTTTAGTGTTTTTTTAGTAAGTCGGTTATATTTTTTTGTAAAAAGTTTTTTATTACACATAACGATTGGTGGTTAAATATTCTTCAAAGTGAAGATAGCATATGCCAATCAATCAATATTTCGCAAAGAAAAAACAAATAAAGGACAGCAGGAGAAGAAGGCGTCCGCCATCCATTCCTCCTCGCTCCGGACCAAGGCTTGTACCAGGACCTGGCACGAGACGTTGATGCCGCTAATCGCCCCCGCGAGGACAACGAGGCACACCTCCACCGTGTCCTCCAGGCGATCAGCACAATGGTGACACCCGGGCGTTTCTTCCGCACGAATCAGGTGCAGGAACCTCCCGAACTTACCTTGTCTGTTAAACGTGCGGAACCCGTAAAGCAAAGAACAAAAAAATAAAACAGTACCTTCCTATCATTCAATGAATAATGTAAGTAGGATAGTAGGTAGTCATAAAATGATACAAAAAAAGTTTAATGTTCTCATAATCTTCCGCAAAGATAATAATTAAAAAGATTTATTACAAGGAAAATGATTGACTTTGCTTGATGAATTGAACGGTTCCTCAGTGCAACGATCGATATTGAGACATGCCTACTTACTTAATTGGATATAGATCACCTGTAACGCAAAAAAGTTTATCTATGTTTGCATAAAAATTTATCAGGTCTTTAAACCTATAAAGTTGTTTTTTTGTGACAAGGGTCACTTTGAGCTGTGATAACTGTGGATTTATAAATAAACTACTTTATATTTAACACTATTAATAACAATAATAAGAGGTACTTCTGGACACAGCTCATATTGTTAGGAGGTTCCACTCTCAGGAGCCCTGAGCACCGGTAGCTTGGACCCTGGTCCCGATGCCGGTGGTGGGCTACTATTTTTTATATTTTTAAATGTGTTTTTTTAATATTACTTTGTTAAAAAAATATAACTTATATGTAGGAACATAATTATGTATGACTGAATATGAATTTAAGGAATAAAAATAATATCCCCATCGCCGTATCTCTACGTTAGCGTCGTGGTGGGGCTTAACCCCTGACCCTAAGCATTTAAATAGATATAAATACGGGAAAAATGGAAAGGTTGCTACTTTATGAAGAATTTTTTATTTACATTCTTAGATATATAACCAATAAATAAAACGCTCAAAATTTTAATAATCTACTCGGACTTTTAATAATCTTAGTTTTCAACCGAATGGCACGAAATCACGCGCGAACGCCGGCGTTCGCTTGGGGTTTGAGGGGCCCTCCAATAAACCCTAGGTCTGTAACGGTAGAGTTTGCTTGGTCGTAACATGCCTAGGATGAGGGGCCAGAATAAGAGAGATACAATACGCAGGGCAGGTTTGTGCCGAACTGATAGGTATTAACTACCCCGCGGACTCGATCTCCCGATAGAACTCCTGTTCTTCATTTGTGGCTAGTGTTTATTATCACTGACGAGGATCAGAGCTCTCACCTCTCTCTTGCCTTTATGGGCTGGCTGGCTTGAGTGGAGATTCGCAAGAGTAAACGTGCTCGGGAGTATAATCCAGTAAGGCGCAGGAATCTTAAAACCGTACTTTCGAGATTGTCCTGATAGTCGTCACCTCACCTCTCCTCAAGCACTTCAGCAATATGTTACCCTGTTTTTGCTACGTTACTTCGTGCTTACGACCGTTTTTGAGGAAACCAGAAATTCACCCACTGCCTTATAGCTGAATGTTAATAACATTGTTCAGTTCATGCAGTTCTCATAGTTTTAACATAGTTCCTGGTAACCAGTCCACTTAAGACACCAAAAACCGTAACATGTCTTTATTTTCTGTATGTCCCTATAGTTTTTCACCAACCGGGGTTTGTCCTTGGGTGCACTAACATAGCGAGTACAGGGATTATCGTCGGGTGGTACCACGTTAAATTAAAAGTGTCTAAAGGCCATCTGCGAGTTGGTTTCGGCTCCTCGTACGTCTTCCAAAGGTCCAGAACCCTAGGGCTCTGACATATAATGATACATATGTGACAGAGGGACACATTGTGGAAGAGATTGTTTAATAATTTCTTACAAAAAAAAGATAATATCTCACCTCAGCAGTTTAAAATTTAATACCTAGACAACATAAAGGCATATAGTGCAGTATCGTAAAATTATGTTCTTTTATATACATTTGAAATTCGAACTAGTGTTTATTCTGGTACAATTAATGGCGCGATGACATTAGCGCGAACGGCGCGTTCGCGCGGGGATTAAGAGGTTAAACGCGGGCAAAGTCACTGGCAAATGCTAGCAAGCAAATCATAAATTGATGACAAACTTTATTGAAAGTAAATGACGACCACTTGTAAGGAGTCTCGTTATCTAACAACGTAATCAGTCATGCGAAGATTGATATCAGTTTTCACGAGTGTTGTTAAATTGTTAATCGATTAGATAGCAATCTAAATCGGATAAGGATCTATTGGCATGTTTACCTACTTGTCATAATGATTGTGACTCAAATCATAACATATTACGTTTTTACCAATTTACTGGGTATATAATCATTATTTGCATTCAAAATAGGTAAACTACGCCAGGTTTGCAGAAGAAAAAAAGAAATTAGAATCATTTACACGAAATACGTACTTTTCATTGTATTTTCCCGTAGATTTACAATAAAACCTTGAAATTTTTAAGAATAAAAAGAAAATCTTTAAAGGACCAATTGCAGTGTATGGGAAAAAAAATAATGGGAAGTCACGTGGTCAAAACAAACGAACAGAAAATTCGTAGCCAATTTCACATCGTTCAAAATGATAGAATATCGTTTCTACAATGTTCAACGCTACATCCTTTGTTATACAAACGCTACATTGTACAACGAGCGGCCGACTCAGGCGCGTCAACATGGCTACCAACTTATCGTTTTCTACAATTTCTGACACCGAGGCGTTACAGATTGGAGAACGGAATTCGACACGAAACGGTTGTAACTTGGCTAGGGGGAAAGTTATCAGTTACAGTGAGAAGTTATCGCGTCCTATTCGCTAGAGTCGTGTGTTTGCGACAGTGTCCTCCATCTCGTTTGGCTCTTAGGTGACAGAAGTGCTGTGCGATCCTGGCGGAATAAATGCGAGTGTTTGCTGGGAGTTGTTTTTACGTTAACGCAATCGAAACGTTTGTTGCGTTTGGCTCTCTGTACCCCTAGCCAAGTTACTAATCTGCAATAGTTAACGCTTGTAGAAAGCTTCAAATATACGGGAATGACGTCGTCTTAACGCTCAGTCACGTGGTCAGAACAAAAGAATTGGCGACAAGGTCAACTCGAAGCGTTCGGCGCAAGCGAAACGGTTGTAACTTGGCAAGGGGGGCTGATTCGTAAAGAGCTTGGAGCAGGCCAATCGGTACGCCGAACGTCAGAAACGTGTCGATTGCGTTAACGTAAAATAAACTCACACTAGGCACTCTGATTACATCCGACGACTCTAGGCAGTCAAAAGATTAAAGCGATGTCAGCAAAATCGCCGGGACTCGCTAGGGCCGATGCCTGCCAAGAGCTAGGTTGTTTGATAGAGTGGCTCTGGAAAGCAAAAGGCATCTAGAAACACGGGGGGGTTTTAGTCAGTAAAAAAACTGTTTATTTTTTTGGGATTTCTCATTCCCACCAAAAGAAGATTAGCTAAACTAGGTGTCTTCCAGGCTAGAGTGAATATAGTCTCTTAATAAACTAATGCATTTTACCATCAACAATTGCATCACTGCTTACCATCAGGTGGGATCGCAGTCAAGCACTAGTTTATATCAAATAAAAAAACAAAATGTTTAGCCACGTGCTAGTAAAAGTCGTATAAAACAGACCGATAGTGATAACATAATAAGTTAAATCATAAAAAAAAAAACATAACAATTAAAAAAATAACATAAAAGAAATCTTAAATGGCTTTCTATAGTTATCTTGATCATGAATAGCCATCACTATTGCGTTATGAAATATTAATAAAAAAAGTTACAAAAAATTATGCATTATACAGGCCAAATCGCAAAAGAAAAAATATGTTGGTGAAAGCGATTTTAGAAAGGGATATTTTTAACAGTGCATCATAAATCTTTTTATTCACTAAAAATACTAATTGTACACAAAAAATTAATAGACTTTTTACAAGTATTAATGCTCCAAGTAACACAGAGTACACTTTTTTAAACCACTCAGAAGAGATTTTTTAAATGCGTAATATATTTTTGGTGTAACCAAGGTATATTTTTTAGAAGATATAAATTGAGAATGAGCAGTGGTGGCCGAGTGGTAACGGCCCCGACTTACGAGTTGTAGGTCGCGGGTTCGAACCCAGCCAGGCGAATTACTTTGTGTAAGTAATTTAATTTCATCACCACTGCTCTCAAAACGGTGAACAAAAACATCGTGAGGAAACCGGCATGTCCTAGAACCCAAAAATTCGAAGACATGTTACATTCACCAACCCGCACTGGGCCCGCGTGGTGGATTACGGCCCATTCCCTCTCCTAGAGAGGAAGCTTGAGTCTCAACAGTGGGAACATTAAAAAGGCTAGTGATGATGACGATGTTAAATTGAGAAACAGGTAAATAAAATTGAGGAAAAGGAAAAAAGTGAGGAATAACTATAATCGGGTAATACAAGGTGTCGTTTTGAAGCTGCAAAATATTTCAGGAGATAATTATGTTAGTGATTCTCGACCCGAATCAATAATAAAATAAGTAGGTAATTTTTTTTTTTTTATAACCGCGCTTTTTTTCACACACACAAACACGGAACAATAAAGGGCGTTTTCACACACACTAACTCGCAACGATAGTTTCATAAATAATGTATCATCCAATCATCATCCCGCACGCCACACCCTAGCCACGCCCCCGCGGCTATCGATCAATCGATTTAGTTTAGTGTAATTAAAAAATTAAATAACAAGTATTACTGATTATTGACCAGGTATCGTTTTTTTACATGATTATTTATGAGTTTTACTACAACCTCCTGAAATATTGTGCAGTTTTAAAACTGCACCTTGTATTTTTTAGAAAAAGTTTCAAAGAAATTGTAACAAAAAAACATAAAATGCCTTCTTGATTACGAATTTTGTGACATTGTGTGCATTTTGTGGCCAGACCTTGGAATTGGTAAATTCATGATATGACCAATTAAAACTGGGCAGATCGTATAAACGTTAACATTTGATGATAAGTATGTCAATCCTCATTTGGCCGTATCATTGATATAGAATTTCAATGATAATAAAAGGTCTGAAGAAAGTAGGGCAAACGAGGATTGATATATCATCAAACTTTAATATTTAAAACGATCTGGCCAGTTAAACTTGGCCATATCTTGAAGTGATCTTTCCAAGATCTGTCCACGATATGTTTAAGGAGAGTAATCTCCGGAATAACAAACCACAAATTCAAGTAGGTACGTTTCACCTATTTTTGAAAAATACTTTCACTAACTTGAAAAAAAGCATATTATTACCATCGATATCGCATGTAAAGAACTTTATATACGAACTTTATCGATAGTTATCGCAAATGGACACAAAATATACACCACTAATTTTTAATTAGTACAAATACATAAAGGGCTTATTAGAAAAGGTCTTGTTATTATTTGAGTAAAATCTCAATAAATAATATTCATAAACAGCAAAGTTATTAGCGTTTGTGTTTATTCCAAAATGTCTCTCAATTTATGGAAATTTTAGCAATCGGACCAGTACTTTCAGAGATTACCTCCTACAAACAAAAAACAAACTCTACCTCTTTATAATATTAGTAATAAATATATAACATTATAATCTAGGTAATAAATAGTTGAGTTAACCCGGAATTATAATGTTTGATAAATAGGTAATCACTGCTAATCATAGATGCATACGTCACATCGGTAACAATCACCAATATTTCGCGGAAATATTTGAAAAACATTTTAGAAGATAATATTTTATAGCGCCCTTATAATAAAATATTTTAGGTTCTTCCTTGAATCATATTGCGAATATGTGCGATTGTGCGTCGTTTAAAACACCACGTTTAAGGAGAACGAACACTTATCCGAAATGAAAGCGTCAAACGAATCGAAGTCAAGAAGGTTTGCACATATATCTGCACCGAAAGATTCGACCGCGCCGAAGAAATAATTTCTATTTCCTTTACACCTATCGCACTTAAATTATATATGAATTGGGATGGATTTTGACGAGGTTTTTATTGTGAGTTCTTTTCTTAATTCTTTATTGTAGGTACCCAAAAACATAACATAATATATAGAGATACAGACAAACAAAGACATGACAAACATGAGCAAAGACAGACATGACATGACAGACATGTACAAAGGCGAGGTTAACTAAGCAATATTAATATTAATGTTAATAAGGAGCAAGCTTAAAAAGTTTTCTCCCAGCAAACCTTTTAGTTATAGAGAGAATATATTCGAGGGTAGGATTCAGTGCACAATATAAACCTAAATAAAAAAAAGGAAAACCAGAGTGTGGTTCTTAACATTAAATTAAGAAGGCATCACTTTGGTGCATCCGAATTCATCTAAGACTTTCACGGGGTTTCATATAATTATAAAATTCTTTTCTTTCAATTCGTTCGACGCGTTTGGCTCGGCTAAATGTACGTTCACCTTTATATTAGGCGGTTGTAAGTTTTTTATTACATAGGTACTAGATTTTTGTCATCATCCTCAATCCAATCTAGTGTGGAAGCAGTCTACTTACGTCTTTCTAGGTGTCGTATCCCAAATTCTTCAGGCAAATTCAAATGTAGATAGATTAACGTGAATTTAAACTGTTCACAACCTAATTTAGAAATCTTTCAAATCTGGTGGAAGAGGTGACAGTAGAGGTGTCAAGTAACAGAAAAAGGATGCGCACCCTGAAATGTGACGTAACTGCCGTTAGGTTACGCGCGCAGAAAAGAGATAGCGAGATATTCCCACCACGTGCCCACTCCTCTTCCACAAATATTTGAAATAGGTAGCTTCTAATTGCTACTTCATGTTACAACCAGCTAGCTGTAGTGCTGTCAGCGGCTTCGCCCGTCCCAAAGGAAGATATTCCCGGGATAAAAAAGTATATCCTATGTGCTAATTCCAAGACGTAGTCTACTCTCATCGAAATCAGATCAGCCATTTGAGCGTGTGTATGTTATTGGTACACCTCTGCCTAACCGTACAAGCATACAGGCGTATGCAATGATTCCATTTGATTTAGTTTGAAACCAATTAATCATCTATTGAAAGCTAAGGTTAAATTTAAAAAGTGAAAGAAAGAAAATTGCGTTTATTGGCATTACAAAAACAGAAACACCTTAAAATTAAACAAAAAGTACATTGAGTAATGCCAAAAGAGCCTCAGCTCAGCTTAACCTTTTGAATGTCTTAAGTTACACAGTTCGACATAAGCAATTGTCTTTCTATTGTGTCTCTAATTACGGCATTCGATGAGTTAATGCCAAATGGTAACACAATGTCACCACCTGACGCCGAATTTCAGCTGCCCTTGGGTGCCATATGCTCGAAAACAGAAAATATATTCATTAAAAGTCTAATAGGTTCTGTGCAAAAACAAACTAAAAGAAAATGTTGCGATTCTTATTTATAAAACAGTCCACAAAAGATTTATGTGCCCATTTAAAACTAGTAATAAAACTGAGATATTATTTAGCAATATTAGAAACAGTTAAGAGAGTAAACAATTAATAACCAAGGTAAAACTTAAAAAGACCATAAAACCACAAAAACGTGTAAAATTGATAAAAATTAAAACATGTGTATTTGATACGAGTAACAAGGCTAAAATTAAAACGTGTGAAAGAGAATAGATAACAATAATAAAATCGGAACAGGTAAACAATTGATAAAATATTAAATATTGCATTTCAAACGGCTGACATGTCGTCATCTTACTGAATATTATAAGTTTGAATGATTAAAATATCAGTCTTGATATAGCGAAAAAGATGGATGGAAATATACACCATAAACAGCTCCATCCTTTTAATAGTTCAGTTTAGGTCGTAAAATGGATCGGATCGCGTTATAAGCTATTGGTCGGTTCGCATTGCAAATGCACTGCACGCGTGTACTTACTGCAATAGGCTAGTTGCCGTAAAAAATGTAATTAGACCGTCTTTTAGATTATTCAAAAATAAGGGACATGTATTTTTTTATTTGCAAATTAAACCAAAAATGACAAAAATATAGCCCATTAAAGTTGCGTGTAACGTCACGCCAGCTGCATTTTTTCGCACGGGGTGACTTCACTCGTAACTTTAATGGGCTAAATCTTTGTTATGTTTTGTTTAATCGAAAAAAAAAAAAAATCGTGTCCAATATTTTTTTATAATCTAAAATACGGACTAAATAAAATATAATTATTTTGACCCTGGAAACTACCCTATTGTTTGGTGCGCCTTTTTAGCGGAACTCAGGTATGGTTTGCACAGTGCGAGCTCACGGCGTACAGTACAGTCTCTCTCTCTCACGTCGTTTGCCATGAACGACGTTAGAGAGAGATGCGTAGAGCCTATGTTCTGGCTCGCCAAGATCCGTCGGGTGTACCTACTGTAAGATCTGCGCAGCGTGAAAGCGATCTTGAAATGCACGCATATAGCTGGCGAGCGACGGCGGGTCACTAGGGGCGCATAGGTACACCAAATGTGGACATACCCTTTCGGCTTGTAGGGACCCAGCAGGGTTGAAGCCTACTGGAGTCAAGGATCTAGTTTCGAAAGAGAGGCTCGAGGCCCGGTATGAAAGCAAGAAGGAACGGGGTGGGGTTTTTAGTCAGTAAGAGACACTATCTCCCGCTCCACCCAAGGGTAGGGAATGTCATTTGGGTGATTTTTACCGACAGAGGAAAAAAAACACCCTTTGGGCTGAACAGATTGATGATGATGCATTTGGTTTACCTACTTTAGATAGATTTTTACGTTATTTTTTAGTACTTATTAAAATTAAAAGAAAATTCTATAAGTTCATATTGTATTTATACTCTGAAAGTTTCAGGATTCCTTTCGCATTACGAACTATGACGTCGAATCGAAACGTTTGTTTTTCTACATGATAAGAAATTGCTGGAAAAAGCAATTTCCAAAGAAATTTAGGTAGTATTATTTACAGCTACAAATAAACTTTGTCAAGTCAATAAAAACAAGTTTATCGAAACATAAAGTTTTATGAAACGTTGAACGTCACATCAAAAGTGATGACTATTGATGAGCTGATGACGTTCAACGAACAACGGGGGATCTTTGTGTTCAATTCCTGGTGGCTACTGATTCAGTAGACTTAGTAGTATGACCTTAACCTAAAATCTATTTTTCATTATTTCGCTCAAATCTAGCACACAATACCGTTTCGAAGTCTTTGTGTCAATGTCGGGACCAGCAGGCTTACTCTTGAGTTCGATTCTGATCTGTCGACATTGAGATCGTGACGTTTCGTACCCTTGAATTCAATGCTAGCGCCAAATTGGTTCAAAATTGCGTGACCATTTTGAGAACTAAGTGAAATCGTATATGTTGACAATATTGTTTTCAAGAGTACCAAATCACGTAACGTCAAAATCGACATTGCAATCGGACCGACTTTAGATTGAAATTGAAATTAATTTGGAGAGTAAGCCTGCAAATCATAGAAATTGATCATTGATATGGCCAAGTAGAACTGCCCCCCTAGCCAAGTTACAACCGTATCGTGTCGAATTCCGTTCTCCAATCGGTAACGCTTCGGTGTCAGCAATTGTAGAAAACGATAAGTGGGTAGCCATGTCGACGCACCTGCGTCGGCCGCTCGTTCTACAATGTAGCGTTTGTTTACCAAAGGATGTAGCGTTAAACGTTGTAGAAATTCATTCTATAATTTTGAACGATGTGAACTTAGCTACGAATTTTCTATTCGCTTGTTCCGACCACGCGACTTTACGTTGAGATGACGTCATTCCCATACGTTTCATCACTTTTCTACAGCGTTAACGATTGCAGAATAACAATTTGGCTAAGCGTGCTGGTCAGATCGTTTTAAACGTTAACATTTGGTGATATGTCAATCCTCGTTTGGCCATATCATTGATGTAGGATTTCTAAGGTCTAAAGAAAGTAGGCCAAACGAGGATTGAAATATCATCAAACTTTAACGTTTAAAACGATCTAGCCAGTTTCACTTGGCTGTATCATGAAATGGATGGCGATGATGACGATGCTAGAAACTCAGTGCTGAAAACATAGCCTACATTTGTAACAATTTAATGCCAATGCTAGTAGGAGAACCAAGGTCTCCGACATAGCCCGAAGAATAGCCACTTAAGTGGCAGTGGGCAAGGCACATTGCTCGTACAACGAATGGTCGGTGGGGACGAAAGGTTCTAGAGTGGCAACCGCGCACCGGAAGGCGCAGCGTTGGAAAGTCTCCCACAAGGTGGACCGATGAACTGGTGAGAATCGTGAGAATGCGATGGACACAAGACGCACAGGACTGTTTATTTATTGTAGCGACATTCGGGAAAGACGTCCTTCAGCTTCGTTGATGCTGATGATGATGACTAATACAGTAATTTGAGTGTATGAATCAACTGTTATTTAGAGGCACCAGTATCCCAGGTCAAGTGGGAAATCATCTAATGACTTCTCCCGCTCTTCAGTGGACGGGATGGCGGGTCAGACTTACTGACTAAAACCACACCTATTTCCTTCAGTTGTCTTTTGCGTTTTAGGACCACGAATATCTGTTTCAAAAACTAACCGTAAGGGCCTGGCTGGAATCAGCCCTGCTGGGCCCTTACGGTTTTGCTGACATCTCTTTGGATCGCGAGTGGGAACTACCCGCCGTCGACAACTCGGGCTCGGTCCTTATAGGACGAATTGAGCGCGAGCTACCCACTGTTCGCAATCTGCAAGCCCTCGCCTACGGTGGCCAGAGATTGCTCTGCAGCGGCTAGAGCGTGAGGATGTACTTTCCCTCGCTCTTGCGGCCACAGAAGGATGCGACCGCATCCCATTCCCTCTCGCTTCGGACTGTAGCCTGAACCATGTCCCGGCGTGAGAGTCCATCGCCGACGAAGCGAGCACACTTGCTCCGCCCAAAAAGGGCACACCTGTACCGTATGTTCCACCGTGTCCTCCAGGCGGTCCGTGCAATGATGACACTCGGGTGTTTTTTCCTCCTGAACCCGGAACAGGAACCTCTTGAACTTACGATGTCCGGTTGCGCCTCTCCAGCAAATACTAAAAGAGGGGACTTAGGTACCGTCGCAATCTTGGCGTGCCCAGCGCTTGGTTGCAACAGTCGCAGTCGCCATAAATATCGCCATGAGATCTCGTCGGAGCTTTGCCTGCCATACCGCGACTTGTCAGGTCAGCAGATCTTCGCTCCGGCGTTGTAACAACATGCGCAGATAGTGCATGTGTGCAAGTACAGTTCTTGAATACATACAAGGACTCGGAGGGCAACAGCAAAGATAGATCTACACTGCACACATGTGTGCCACACAGCCGATCTGGGCGCGTCGGTCTCCATACATTTTATATGGAAACTAGACTTGTAGAGCTACCTACACTTGATCCACGCCACGCAACGTCGTACTACGTAGAAATCAGGCGTGTTACACGTGTGCATCGTTCTAATTCCATAGTTCTAGCTTTAGTGTTGCCTCCAAATTCCTGTTATAGCGTGGGGTATACTGTCTCTAAATTCGAAATTTAACCTTTGGTATTTGGATGATGGAACCCTGGGAGGTGAGGTAGATACTGTTTTGAAAGATTTCCAATTCCTGAAAGACCAATTTCGATCCATCGGCCTTGATCTAAATCATTCAAAATGCGAAATTTTTGTTCCTGACAGTACTGACAGACAATCGACTCTACAGAAATTTTATTCAATAGCTCCCGAAATCAAAATTATAGATAAAAGTACATTGCACCTCCTAGGTTCTCCAATTTTGGAAGACAGTTTTTCTTTATTCATTGACGACAAAATTGAACGTTTTAAAAACATTTCGGAAAGACTTTCTAAAATTAACCTACATTCGGCCTTCACCCTCATACGGTATTGTTGTTTTGCACCAAATTTCATGTATTTTCTCCGCTCTTCCCCTTTATGGAAGCAGCCACATCTCTTGGACAAAATTGATCAGACAATTCGGTATACTCTGACTTCCATTTTAAATGTGGCCCTGGATGACCGAGCGTGGCTACAAGCCACGCTACCCATTCGTTTTGGTGGGCTCGGCATCCGCAAAATTTCTAGTGTAAGCCTACCGGCGTTCCTGTCTTCGGTCCACAGCACTCAACAGTTGACCAAAAGAATTTTGACTCCATCATTGGTTAGCTGTGAGGTGCCCTGCTTGGCCGATGCAGTAAGCGCCTGGAAAATCACTTGCCCGGACAAGGCGTTGCCCGAAAATCCATCTTCCCAGAGACAGTGGGATGAGCCGCTCTGCAGGTTGGTACGGAATAATCTCATTAATACGTCCACCAATACTGCTGAGCGCGCTCGCCTACTGGCTGTGGGTGAATGGGAGTCGGGCCTTTGGCTACAGGCTTTACCGTCACCTAACATAGGTACTTTGCTAAGTGACACAACCTTCCGGATCGCTACATGCCTGCGTCTAGGTGCTCCTAGTGGAGCTCCACATCGATGTCAGTGTGGCGAAGCAGTCGACCGCCTCGGACACCATGGCCTATCTTGCAGCAGAAGCGCTGGTCGGATAGCACGGCATGCCAGTATTAATGACATCATCCGTCGAGCTCTTGTCACCGCCGGGGTGCCAGCTGTTTTAGAACCCAATGGCTTGGCACGTGACGATGGGAAGAGGCCAGATGGGATGACTATAATGCCTTGGAAATTGGGTAGGCCTTTGGTGTGGGATGCAACATGTGTCGACACCCTTGCGCCATCCCATCTTCTGAGTACGGCGGGCTGTGCTGGGGCGGCTGCTGCAGGTGCAGAAAACCTCAAACGGCGTAAATATAATAACCTCATTGGAAGTTATGTGTTTAAGCCGTTTGGGGTTGAAACTCTAGGGCCATGGGGTCCGAGCGCTCATCGAGTTGTCCGAGATATCAGCAAACAGTTGGTCGACTCTTCGCGTGACCAGAGGGCTGGACTGTTCTTCAGTCAACGAATCAGCATTGCCATCCAGCGTGGCAATGCTGCCAGCGTTCTGGGCACTTTTCCCACTGACATCGATGTGGACGAATTTTTTGATGCCCTCTGAGTTTTCCCCGTTTTTTGCTGCCTTTTTTACTCGTTTGTACATATTATTATTTTAAGTTTGTATATATATACCTAGTGATTATTTGTTTATACTGTCTCTTCTTCTCCTGCTTTATGTTATATGACTTTATTATTTCAAAACTTTGTCATACAATAATAAACCTGACGTCTGCCAAAGTCTACGACCTAATCCAAATCCGGTTGAATGTATTCTTAGGCAAAAGCGTCTGAATTAAACAAAGTATTAGAAAATCCAGCAACTAATCTTTACAACTCTGATTGAACTTCAAAGTGCCGCCCATTTATTTATTTTTTATGATTAATAGTTAACTATTGCACTCGACACATTCCTATCTGATTGTAGTTGATAAGGTTTTCCGGTGATGACTTGGTTTTGCCGTATATATTGAAGAAATCGAGGGTGATATTCAGTTGCTGGTAGTACTGTGTTGAATTTCGATCGATAATTGGAAATCTCTTAAAAAGAAAACAAAATTGCTGTAAGTAACGTTTTAAATTTGTAAATAGAGGAAGGAATAAATGGAGATGGACTTAGCTAACGTTCGTTAAATTATTTATTAATTTCCTTAAATAATTATTTTTATTTGCTTTCTAAACGTTTCTCTTTTGTATTTGTACCCGTGCCTAAAATATTTTTCCTAGCATTAATTTACACTCGCGAAATTTTCATCTCAAACAATACAATTTCTCAGCCCTTTTCCATGGCTCTTTGATTTCTATTTCTTTTTATTATTACAAATAAAACAATTGAACATATAGTATAATTAACAAAGAAAATTATCCAGGGCTGCTGGAATACCTCTGTACCCCACCTGTGTTCCTTCAATAGCCCTCTGGCAACAGGAGGAACACAAGTGGGTCTTACTCAGCAAAAGTCTAACACTTTCACATTTTATCCAAAATGGAACAAGTTATTGGATGATTTCCCTCTTCAAAAGAAACTATAATGTAATTTACTGCTGACTCCGTATGATTGAAATATATCTCTACCTATTAGATTATTATAATTCAATTATAATCACACCCAAATTCGTTAGTTTCCAACAACGGTGTTTTATTTAGAAAATATAATTTACAATTTCTAGCGATTTTTTACAATTTTTTTTACGGTGCGTTTACATTTTGCCGGTAACATATACCTATGTATGTACGAGATACATATGTAGATTTATCGCGAAGGGTATTGGCAGTATTCGTAAGGTCATTGTCATCAAAAAGAATACAAGTATTAACATTTTTAATTTTCACAAAAAGAAAACCCACAGTATCTCCTCGTTTTTATTATATCTTTGTCTCACACAAATATTGTATTCTTTGTCTTATGATTGTAACACTTATTGGTCATTGATTTCATTGATAACATTTATAACGGATATAATTTGTCTGTACATTTTATTAGTGGATTTAGTTGGATTTCGAAAGAATCTTTGCGAGTTGATTTGTGATATAAATTTTTTCTACCATGGAACTCGCACTTCTGTTACCTAAATAGTGTTGTAAACTTTAAATATTTCAGTAAAATTTTAAAAACTTAGTGGTACAAAATAATTAGTTTATAGGAATGTTATAAAAAGCCCCTTAATTTTGAACACTTTCTTTATCTTATTTTAAGTAATAATAATAATATTTGTTTCACAAAAAAGTACTTTTAACGTATTTTAAGAAAAAAATGCACTAAAAGTAGATTTCAATTGGCAGTACCTACTTATGTAGTTTAGAGTGCCTCTTGGTGGACCTGGCCTATTCTAGTAACGATAGATACTAGATAGCAATGTTGAAGTGGCTTTAAATAAGCCCTTCAATCAAAACTATTAATACACCTCTCGAAATCGATAACATTCATATAGAAATACAATCAGGCGTTTGACGTATAATTCTTTCCCCAGATGGCATGGAGTGCACTGATCACGCTAGCGTGTGTAGCTGCGTACGCGCATGGGCACGGGCGCCTGATGACCCCGCCCAACAGGGGCTCCATCTGGCGGTTCGGGTACAACTCCCCACCTAACTACGACGATGATGGTCTTAATTGTGGAGGGTTCTATCATCAGTGGTCGGTTAATGGGGGCAAGTGAGTAAAATATACAAATTAGATAAGCCAGGTTAAAGCTCTTCAAACTACTTATATACTAGTTATACTGTCTGATCATCAAAAGCGATCACTAACGCAACACTTCTTTTGAAAACTTACACCAGTTGGTACCTTATCTAAATCTTTAACGCTACCAAACCTTCATAATAGTAAACAATCCGTTAAGATTTGATTAAATTATCAACGCCGTCGTAACTAATCCATGATCACCATGAAGTGGTTTCAACAAAGCAATTTATTACAGATGTGGCATCTGCGGCGACCCCTACGACAGCTCAACACCGCGTCCCCACGAGATAGGGGGCAAATACGGCATTGGGTACATCGTTGCCACCTACAAGGCCGGTGACGTCATCACCTTCAACATATACATCAGCGCCTACCACCAGGGCTTCTGGGAGTTCAGGATATGCACGAACCCCTACGACAACACACAGGAATGCTTCGACCGAATCCTCTTAGAAACAGAAGACGGGGAAACTAAATACTACCCTAAGAGAGGTAGTGGAACGTACGAAGTCAAATACAAGATTCCCTCCAGCCTGGTCTGTGACCACTGTGTCCTCCAATGGAAGTACACAGCTGGTAACAACTGGGGTACATGCGACGACGGCACCCAAGGTCTCGGATGTGGAAACCAGGAGAACTTCTTCTCTTGTTCTGATGTAGCCATCGAAGGGAACGCTGCCGATATTCCAGTTGAAGTACCCGTCGAAAACCTGAGTGATGGTGAGATGAATATGTTGAAAAAGTAAAAATATGGCGGTAAAGCTGGTTCTGTAAATGCTGATTTAGGCTAAGCAACTACAACCCTATAATGTAGAAACTGTACCAATTAATAAAGACATTTCAAGTTTAGTCAATAAACCAGAATTATATGAGGCTAAATCAGCATTCATGAAACAGTTTACCATGAGATCTCTAACAATGGTTGTGAAAAATAAAATAATAATTAACAAAGTTATTGATGCCATAATAATTAACTTTAATACCCCTACCGATTTCTTGTAATCAGTATTTTGTAAATAATAAATGATGTCTTGTATATTTATTATGTTATTATTTTCTTTAAAGTCAGTCGTTATAGACAAACAAACAGAAACGAAGAGGTGTTCTTGTTATTAGAACTGGGGCCTAGCCTTACATGACCTTTTTTTTTCGCATTGGGAAATCATCTAATGACATCCCCCGCTCTTGAGCGGAGCGGAAGATAGTGTCAGACTTTTACTGACTGAAAACCCACTCCTGTTCCTTCGTTGCCTTTCGTACCGGGATTGAGCTACCTTTCGATCTAACCCTGGCCCCAATAGGTTTCGACACAGCTGGGCCCATTTGTTTTTTTTTTCTACGATGGGAAAAATCATCCTATGACAACCCCCGCTCTTGGGCGGAGCGGGATATAGTGTCAGACTCTTACTGACTAAAAAACCCATCCCGTTCCTTCAAGCCTTCATACCGGGGCTCGAGCGCCCTTTCGGATAACCCTGGCCCCAGTAGGCACCCAGCTGGGCCCCTGCTGTTGCTGACAGCTCCTTGAGGCGCACGGGAACAGTGCGCGCCGTCGGCGACTTGGGCTCGGTCTTGGGACAGTTACCGGACGGTCGGACCGCGAGCTACCCATTGCTTGCCGTCCGCAAGCTCGCGCCTACTGTGGCCGGAAATCGGGATTGGAATCCCGGCGGCTAGCCTTACCATGACCTGTTAAAATGTTAGGGGTCCGAGCGAGAAAGAATGGAGCTATACACCCTATACATTATTTTTAGTATAATAATATGCGAAACCCGAAACACACTTATGTATATAAAAATACACTTATGTAGAGAATCTATGTACAAAATTTCATAACTGTATCATGAAAAATCACAAAGTTATAAGCTTGTTATGTTACCTAGTTGTCCACACAAATACATGATCACCGGCCCACTATGACCTACTGTGACCTATGTGGTAGTATCGGTGGTGTCCAACTTGTGACCTTTTTAAATATTTTAAGGAAAAAAACTAACATGGTGTAAAAATTATTGGAATCCATTCAGTTACTGATTCTGAATCAGCTATATTCAGGTTTCGCAAAAAACTAAAAATAATGTTGCATAGCTCCATCTTTTTATGGTGTCAAATGGGCCTCTGTAATTATAATGCCAGTTGCCATCACGGATCTTGAACGCTGGGCGTCAGAGTGGGGATCGCTTTGCGCATTCCATACATTGCCAATCGTCTTTGTTGTTAGATACATGCAGCAACGCAGTGAACGAATCAGGAGTGACGTCTATGACGCGATGGCGCGGCGAACCAATCACTGACACTCCCCGCCCCCGCGTCGCACTTCGCACCACTAAAGAGACCGAATATTTGACTTCTGCGCAAGTGTTCAAGATCCGTGATGGCAACTGTACTTTTCATGTTGTGATTTGTGGTTTAATTCCTGAATGAACACTAATCTTAGCTACAGGTAGAAAACTTCGATCTGAAAAAAGAAAGTATTCAGTGTCAGAATGTGTCTTAACTCTAACCTACCCTGAATATACCCTTTGAGCGCCACGGTCTTGTATAGAAGACAAACGTTTCCGTACCCTCCACGCCACGACTTCATTAGATGACAATACCTTATTTATAAAAAATGCTTTGTTTTGTGCATAATTTTACTAAACCCTAACCTTAGTTTTTATTTTAATGGAGGGGGGGGGGGCTTTTTTAATTTTTAAAAGAGCACAATTATAGTAGAGTTCTTGATACACTTCCAGCTTGGCACTGGAGAATCCATAGCGTTCGGTATAGTTTGGTCTTCAAGAATTTTTTTATTATGGTGGAAAATCATCTAATGACTTCTTCCGCTCTAAGGCGGAGCGGAAAGGCGTGAAACTTTTATTGACTAAAACCACACCTAGGTTCCGGTAGTTACCTGACTTCGACTGGCTTTAGCTGACATCTCTTTGAGGCGTACGTGGATCACTACGCGATGTCAACGACTCGGGCTCGGTCCGGACGAATACCGGATGGCCGGACGGCGAGCTACCAATTGCTCGTCATCCGCAAGCCCTCAACTAACAGCCACCGTAGGCGTTCGGTGGCTGTTAGTCGAGGCCGCAGTCTCGGCGACTGGGGCGTGAAGATGTCCATTCCATCACTTGTGCGGCTTTCTGGTATTATTGTTTCGCAGGAGGTGGCCGCAGCCCATTCATTACCCTTCGCACTGGGCCATGCTCAAAAGGTTAAGAAGGAACGGGTTTCTGAATCATGTATTTTGAGTAAAGAACATCTCAAACCCTTGACAAGTTTTTTGGCAGAGTTTGAGAAATACTCAACTTCATATGCTTAAATCAGTAATTGGGGGTTAGTGTAAACACTGCAATTGAAAAGTACGAATTCATAGGACTTTTTCACATTCATGTTTATTTGTTTTTGCATTCATGCGCGGACATTCATGTTTATTTAGTGGTGGCGGATTAACAGACATCAGATATATTATGCTGAGTTAGGAGCCCTTTTGCCCTTGCACAGATTTTAAAGTTATTTTTATTTTATTATCGAATTCTGCTGTATGTGTGAGGTACGAATAAAAGTTTTTCTTTCTTTTCTTTCATTTCTTTAGACATAAACTTCACTGAACACAACTGAATGCATCAATTATAACTAAAATACATGAACATAAAAATCAACAGATGACACCAGGTCAGTTTGGTAAATAAGAAAACATTGTTTTTCCGAGACTTTGTTAAAACACTAGCTGCAGACTAAATTCAGTTGACATAACTGCATCGAAACTGCCAATCGACTGCACAGTCCACTCATTGGAACTGCGTGCCATCTGCTTGCGGATTGCGCATTTGGCAATAAATCTGCCAATGAACGCATGCGTTTTTAGAGTCACAGGTTCATATACAGACCTCTATCGAGCTTAGTGTAGGTACGAGTAGCAGATAGTAACCCCAAAAGTATTAAGTCCATAATAACTTCTTCACGAAGTTCCATACAAAAACAAGGTAACTACGAACTATTTTTAACTCCATGTAACTATTTCCAGATCTCCTGAGACTGCTAATATTGACAAACGAGATACACGACGTCCGACCGTCGTACGGCGACTCACCGCGAAAGAAGTATGTGAACCGACACAAAAGAAAAAACACCAGCAAGAAGGAGAAACGACGAAAATATCAGAAGGTAAAATATGGCAACATTGTTTAATAAGAACATAACTACTTTAGCAAGTAGTCTTGGTTAAGTAGAAGTCCTTCTACTAAATGCGTTAAGGCCATAAGTAGAATTGATAAAATGGTCATGGACTTCAGGCTTCACCACTGCTCTTGTCATCACTGATGCTACATACCTGTATCAAATTAGATTTTTTGTGTACTGGATCTTTCATTTAAACAGAAAATAAAAGCGGGCCAAGAATAGAACCCTGTGGAACTCCCCGAAAAACAGCGTACTCTGAACTACTTTTTATACTAACTCTCTTCTCTAGATGTTTATCAACGGTCGATTCCCTTAATCACTATCCAATAAGATCACCCACAATTTTCTATCGCACGCAAGATAACAAAAGAGTACCTTGAAGCAATCAATCGTTTTCACTGAATCAAAATGACTAACCACCTAACATCAAATTTCGTATAGTGAAGTAATGATTCACCTTATTTCTTCTTTTTCAGATTTTATATCACCGATGACCACGAAGAATACAAATCCAAAGAGAGCTTGATATTTATCTAGAATTATAATTATGGTATTAATTTAAGTTAGACAATTAAATTTTACCTAAATAAGCTACTGCCAGCGGTTTCGTCCGCATGTAATTAGTACTACCCTCGATCATAAATTATGACCTACGCCTACTACCTAAACTTTTGAGACCTCCCAGGTCTAAAAAGTTTCCGACCTCAAGGTGAAGAAGATAGCAGCACTCGTCAATAAAAGATAGTGAATGTAATTGTCCATCTTTTGACTGTTACTCGCCAAAGTTTCAGCCATTTTGGACGAGCAGTTTTTATTTGACAGATGACTGTCAAAATGACTCAAATGATTGAGTGAGTTGATGTGAGATGTAGAAAAACTATTTTTTACCTAGACAATGCGCTCTTTCACATCTCGGCGGTTGCCACGGCGAAATTTTACGAATTACGGTTTGAACTGCTTGTTCATCCGCCTTACTCACCAGATCTAGTCCCAAGCAACTTCTTTTTGTTTCCTCATCTAATAATTGTGCTCTGAGGATAGACAGTTTAGTTAAAGGCGTAGGAAATCGTGGATAATTATTTTGCAGAGAAAACGAAGAAACTACTATTTGAACAAGTTAAAGAGATGGAAGCATCGCTGGGAAGAGTATGTAGAGTTACAAAGTGACAATGTAAAAAAAGATAAATAAATTGTAAAAAAAAAAATGTGTCAGTGTTACAATTACCAGCACGGATCTTGAGCGCTGGCTTCAAGTTGCGCAGAAGTCAAATATTCGGTCTCGTTAGTGGTGCCAAGTGAGACGCGGGGGCAGGGAGTGTCAGTGATTGGCTCGCCGCGCCATCGTGTCATAGACATCACTCGTGATTCGTTCGCTGCGCTTGCTGCATGTATCTAACAACGACGACGATTGACTCGCCAATGTATGGAATGTGCAAAGCGATCCCCACTCTGACGCCGAGCGCTCAAGATCCGTGATGGTAATTGTAGGTCGGAAACTTTTCAGACCACCTATGTATATGTTATTCTGATGTGTAAGCTATATTACTGTAAAGAATCATGCAAATCCGTTCAGCCGGTTGTGTGTGAAGGAGTAACAAACACACACACATACAAACTTTCGCCTTTATATTAGCACAGTATTATATTGTAATACTGTGATATTAGTATGATTGGTCTCGTATAGTTTAACATTTATGTTCTCTTATTTTAAGTAATAGATAATATTAATTTATACGGAAAAGAGACCTATTAAAAGTCTGTGTACTGTGTTTTCATAAAAGGTAGTGAGTTTAGGAGGATTAACCTGTAAAATATTTGAAATTAAACAAAGGTTTTCTATTTAATGTATTGCTTTTATTTACACAATAAATAAGTAAGAGTACCTAATATTCTTCCTTGGCAATAACACAACGAAGCTGTTCAGCGCAAATAAAAACATCAAAAAACTTAAAGGTACAATGAAAAGACTGAGGATAATGTTTGTCAAATGTTGGCCAAACATTGTGTGACGACATTTAATGCCAGCGTTCGTGATAGAGGTGGTGTTCAAAGGTAGAGCTATATATTCACATACCGCACTCGTGTTATTTGTCGGTCGTAGCGTTTAAGGTCTCGAATAATATTTTTTTTCTTGTCTCACTTTTGCCTGGACTTACAATTTGACAAACAAATTACTAACAGAGAAGTCAAAGGAACATAAAAACTTATTTGTCCGTGTTTTACATGCATGACAAACATCTTTGACACAATTATATTGGTTTCTAAACAACGTCTGTTACGGTTAGGAATTATTATTTATAAAAAAACATCAAGCAGTTAAACCGCAACAACAATAGTAACAATATACAATACGAAACAAAATGTATGATAAAAATAAAAACATGTTACAACGGGCACGAGGAAACTTATTTCCGTATAACACAAAAGTAACCTACAATCAATCACTGTTTATTTCGTTACAATTAATTAAAATCACCAGTTTTTTATTGCTTTTGTGCAAAATCTAAAATAATTAAAAACCGTGGCTTTCTAACTTTTTTATTAACCAACGAAGATAGTATTTTGGCAACCCTATTCGACGTTCTGCATTTTTTAGGTTTTGCAGTGAATATTCTTATATTCCAGACTGGATTCGAAAGGCGGAGAATTTTGTGGTGCATCTTGAAAACACCCGAGGCCCTACCACAAACTCTTATCGCGATCCACTTTGTGACCTTAACTGAACTATTAAAACTATCTTTTCGTCCTCTTCCTCGCTCGCACGCCTGGTTAACACGTCATGGCCCTCGTATAATTTTTAAATTGCTTAGATTGTTACCATCTTCACCATCCGTCAGTTTCAGTTACAAAATCACGTTTTTTTTTTACAACAATATAGTATACTAAGCGATATCGACAAAACAACGTTACAATAAATCAACAATTTATCGACACAGCCCGAACCTTACCCTGCTAATATGCAATACAAAAAACTACAAACTATTATAAAAAGCCGAATAAAATGCACACAGTTGTGGGCTAGGTCGGGGGCTGGATGCTGCCCGGAGTTGATTTGACCCCTACCCCGACTTACCCCATTTTCACAATACGCCTACTACATCCATTCTAGTACATAGTGCTCATAGCTTCGATGCCAATAGATATTTCGATATGTCTGGGCAAGTTTGATTACACGTTTAATTCGTTCAATATCAATCGCGCCAGTCAAGTTTAGTTAAACCACAAAACAAATGGTCACCAATCTTTCTTGCCATCATATCTATCAGCATCGACCATAAAATCGAGAAGCATTTCATCCTATATATTCAACAATTAATAAATATATTTTTTAATTTTTATCTGTGAATGGAATAAACTTTAGATTTTTAATACCTAATAAAGATTTTAGAGTTTCCCATCTATTTGTCTATCTTTGCCCGCAAAGTAGATACGTAATACTCGTAAGTATATATTTTAAATTTTAATTTCTCTGCTACGAGATTTCAATTATACAAAGAGTCGAAATAACGTGGTCTCTTTCTGTGGTAATTCATCCAGTACGGGTCATATAGACACTACTATAGAACCGCACTGTGTCAGCCAATCGAAAGTGACTATTATAGTGATATGGGGTGAATAGAAATAAAACTTAGATGGATATTTTGATTGTTTGCAGTATTTAACCACTCCACTTCATTAATGAATCGTATTAATAAAAAAAACAATGTTTTGTTAGAAACTATTAATATGGCATCAAAGCGAAAAACCTAATCAAAGTTTTGTTTCTTTTCGCCCCTGCACTTCTATTTGCCCCGTTTGTAGATAAGTCATGTTGTTGAAAATTGCCAACAACGCATAAAAGTTGCAACACATTTTTTCGACTGCATTACCTTGATCATCTCTCAATCACTGGAAAGTATAACAAATACGACGAAACTAATCGATTATAGCACTTTCTTTAAAAGTAGAACAAATAATCGAAATGTCTCGCCGTGTTAATTGTACTCTCGGTAAACAAACATTTACGCCGGAAACTCAAATATAGATTTAATATAATTATTTTTATTTGGTAAATATTTATTATGATTTTATGTAACGTCCACTGTTGAACATTTTTCTTCAGCAATATGATTTCATACATTCAAACTAATACGGTCTGTATGAAACATGATATTTTAAAATCATTTTTGCGTTTTATTTCATAGAAATAGCGTAGAGTATTGAAACATCAAGTTTCAAATCAGCCCCTAATATATCAATATAACAAGCATATTAATTTTTAGTTCAAATATTCTTTTGTTTCACTCGCATTTATTGCGTCCAATATCTAAAGAAAGAGACGACACAACCGCTCTCATATAATAACCGACATTCTTACAATAACAATGTGCACTCGTTTAGAATTTACTTCATTTGGAACTCTATTTGTTCACGCCGTAGTATTACTTTACGTAACACGTATGTTACGTAAAGTAAAATACATTTGGAATTATTAGAGAAAACGTAAGTAACTATCAATAAGTCTGAATTGCCAAGACCTGCTTCGCAATTTTAACTTTGGTACAGAAGCAATAAAGTTCCAAATTCAAAATATCTGGCTTTTCATATTCGTTCACACTAATTTACCGAACATTCCCAAACACCATAGTATAAGTCACAGGAAATTGGTTTTTAACTGATTATACTGTATATATTCATACATAAACTCACGCCTTTCTTCAAGGAGCCAAGAATAAATCACAGAATGAACCACAGAACGAACTACAGAACGAACCATAGAATGAACCACTGAACCAGTAAACGCCTTAGCTTAGGCGTGAGCTTACGTTTGAATATCTTTCCCTCTAAACAGTATTCCATAATAATATATATTTATTTTATAGGCATGATATTTTAACGTCTCAACTAAGCCTCATTTAATGCCATTTAGGCCATCACATGACATTCTAAAGGTGTACGAAATATGTCATAAAATAAATACAAACAGATTTATAAAAAGTCACTAACCATATGTTTAGAATAAAATTAATTAAGTATCGGATAATCAGTGTTTAAATAATCATATGGTCAGAAAATTTCATAAATAAATCCCAGAATGTTTTGGTCTAAAAACTAAGTTTAAAACTAAAAGAATAGGGTTGATCTTCGACTGTCGGAACACTCGAATATTTACAACGTAATAATTTACAATATCAATGGTAACGGAATTAAATACAATATTTTGCGAGAAACTAAATGGAGTGGATAGATTTCTTTGCAAGTTAAGTTAGAATAGTATAAAAAAAAGTTTTTTTTTGAACAATCAACAGACTTGTCAGGCCCCTTACACTTAGGTGACTGCAAATATTTTTTTCCCATATCCTACGATGAGCAACAATAAGAGGAACAAAATATAAGCTTATCACCAAGAAATGAAGTCACGATGACACTAATTCGATTTCAGTTAGTCACTAACACTAATAGAACGATAAATTAGCTGAAAAATTAGTAAAGACTTTTTAAAGAGATATAAGTTGTTTTTATATCGTTGTAGTAATTTTAATTACAATGACATAATCAGAGTATAGACAAAATAAGGTAAGTCAAATCAGAAGCACCATTTAAAAATATCTAAAAGATATTTTAAATATCACATTTTTATACGTATAAGCATACTATGCCTTTAACATTTCCATCCAGCCACTCCAGTTAGCCCATCACTACCCCTCTTATTTAAGACTAGATTCAGCCTAGGTACAGCCATAGACCTAGGCAGATCTTTCTAAAATATAGTTAATGATTTATACTATCTAGCGATCTTCGAGTCGATTGATTTTAGAACGTAAAGTCAACATTTTAAGGACGAAATTCTAATGACTTTTTCTTAGGTCTTTTGTAGCTTCAGGTACTGATACTCTTGCGCATGTTAGAGTCGATTGGTCTAAAGTAAGTAAATAATAACAGCTGTTTAAGTAAGGTTTTAAGCACTGATTTTTTTGTTTAAAGCAATATCAAAATAGAGTTGTAATGTTTGGCTCCAACTTTGGTAAAACCGTTATTTTCCCAATAAATTTAACATCAACGTTTTACCTAACTACTTATTCGACATATAATATTGGCGCGGCGGTGTGCAAACAGCCTACGACCAACACAGAACACATATTCGACAACCAATTATAGCTGTTTATTTTCTAATGACATGTAAAGCGTTGTAATAAGGTAAGCACTAACATTGACGTACGTTTGAATTTATTTTGAACTAGCTAAGGTTACCAGATAAACGTGGAATTGCGACGGTCATTGACCCACCTATATTTGATGACATTCTGAATTTCAAAAACCGAAATCCTAACTAATATTATAAATGTGAAAGTGTGGATGTTTGGATGTTTGTTACTTAATCACGCAAAAACGGCTGAACGGATTTGGATGAAATTTGACATGCATATAGCATAAAGAACATAGGCTACTTTTTATCCCGGAAAAACACGTTTAGAGTGCGATAACCGAAGTACACGCGGAGGAAGTCGCGGACGGACAGCTAGTAAAGAAATAAAGCTGTCTTGAATCGACATGTATCGTGATCCTTTACATGATCTAATAATGAAAAACAATTCTTTGTTTGTTTTTCGAATACCTACTAAAGGAAAAGGTCAATGTACTTTATTCCACGGTTATCTAGCGCCTTCTATTCGCGATCTAACTCTTACGAATTTTCTAACAGACTGCCTTTTGGTGAAATTTTACTTTGACATAGCTCTATATCTCTTTCAATGTCATAGAAACTAATCGCATTGTGTATACGGAGGGTCTTAGGATGGCCTTAAACTTACGTATCCACAATTCGAATCAACTTAATACAACACCTCACATGCCAAACGCGACCGTCCTCACGTAATACAACTGAACAAAAGTCAAACTAAATCAGCTAGCGAAACTCCGCATTAACGATATCGAACGTTGACAGAATTACGTATTTTTCTAAAGTCATAACTTCACGCAACTATATTGCGACGGTGGCCGTTGATCCCGTAACCAGGCGGTCTATTAACCTTTCGTATACCGTAATTAGTGACACCATTAAAAAACCATTGTGGCCCGCATAAACAACGGGTTAAACGAAGGTTTGAAGCAACTGTCATTACAATGATGGATTGACGGCTCATGGCATATTCACTTAACCTATGTTTCCAAGGTGTAAATGAGACCAAGTTCGGAGCAGCGGAAGTTACACCACAAAGGCAACCGACGCAAGAGTGCTAAGTAACACCGGGGTGCTTTTAGTTAATACGAGTCTGACAAACCCCTCCGTCCGCTCCAGAGTGGAGGACATCCATAAGGATAACCACCCCGAAAGTTACTACAGTGAGATTTTTACAAAATAAAAACCGGCCAAGAGCGTGTCGGGCCACGCTCAGTGTAGGGTTCCGTAGTTTCCCGTCCGTCAAAATAAGTGTACCCACTAATGAGTTTAAAAAAATGCTTGCATATACGATTATACTACAAACTTAGTCCAGAAATTATTTTGTCCAACCTTTTTGTCTTTTTTGTACAAAAACTGTTCTTTCCATCAAGTTCAAAATAATTTTCCTAGAAAGTCCTTATAAAGTTCTACTTTTTAGAATTTTTTCATATTTTCTAAACTTATGGTTCAAAAGTTAGAGGGGGGGGGGGGACACATTTTTTTTGTTTTTTTTTGCTATTATTTCCGAAATTGTTGACATTTTCAAAAAATGATTTTAGTAAACCCCTATTCATTTTTAAATACCTATCCAACAATATATCACACGTTAGGGTTAAAATTTAAAAAAAAATCACTTCCTACTTTTCATATAGGGGGGCTACCCTAATAAAACATTTTTTTCCAATTTTTATTTTACCACTTTGTCGGCGTGATTGATATACATATTGGTACCAAATTTCAGCTTTCTAGTGCTAACGGTCCCAGAGATTAAGCGCGGACGGACAGACAGACGGACAGACAGACATGGCGAAACTATAAGGGTTCCTAGTTGACTACGGAACCCTAAAAAGAGCCCGGGCCCGTTCACAACCTTGCTGCTGTGAGCGCTAGCTAAGAGCGGGGAGACGAGCGGTAAAAAAAAAAATTATGAAAATGTTTGAAGCACGCTACGAGATGCTGCTCGAAGCGCCGCGCGGCCGCTTACCGATACCGCCCCGTCCGCCACTCAGTCGTGAACAGGCCGTAAGTTACTTGAAATTATAAGTTTAAAAAAACTCGAAACGATATCGATACTGTTGTCTGTGGAAAGTTGCCAGTCAATTTAATCAGACCTTTGGTCCTTACACTTTTTAAAAACCTCATCCCAGTCAGTACCCTCAAGGAAATCGCTAGATAAGTCCTGGCGCTAGTCCAGCTCTATTCTCATGGAGGGCGCGAGGGTGCCGCATTGGATCTTGGACTCTTTGAGCTTCGTCAGCGAAAGGCGGAGGTCATCCATCGTTATCGGGCGGACCGCATCTACGAATTCATCGTCTGAATCTTCGGCAGAGGTCGTGACTTCAGTTGTATTGGTCTGGAAAAGAAATAAGATTTATAATGAGGGATTATAAATTACCGATAACTATACAAGGAACGAGATAAACTTGGAATAAAGTACATTGACCTTTTCCTAATATCTTTGCTTAGGTACCCGAAAAAAATGTACTGTTATTCATTACTAGAAAATGTAAATTATCGCGATAGATGTCGACTCAAGACAGATTTGTCTTTATTTCAGTTTTTCAAATGTCAATAAATGTAAGGCGGTCAATGGTCTTCATTCCAAGTTTATCTAGCGCCTACCCTAGAAAATAGTGACTCGTCAGTGCTACTGTAAAGTAAAGGCGTTCGTTAAAATGTTGAGTTGAGTATTAATTTTTACTTCAACTGGTCAATGTGAACACGATATTCTAATTTACTATGATCTGATTTGTCAAGGGGCGTGGTTTAGCCAAGTGAAAATGACGACGACATTATTTTCTTAACGCAAATAGGTTATAGTATTTATGTTAACATCTTTCACTGTCAAAGTAAACATAATTTTAATTGTTAAAACATGGGTAGTTATAGATGCAGCTTTAGCATGCAAGATGTTACAAAATTAATGTTTTTTTCGTACATGTTTCACCCTTAGGACGAACCCAAATTAATCAAAAAAATTAAGTCGTGGTCTGTGCAAGAAGTGCTTGCAAACCAGCGGAAAATTTTTAGTATTTTCTTTAAAACATTTTGTTAAAAGAATTCCGATTAAGTTGTGCGGATAGGCAGCACAGAACATAACATAATCAGCTTATTATTGCTGGGACTCAGTCCTCCTCTCTCTAGGAGAGGGAATGGACCGTAATCCACCGCGCGGATCCAATGCGGGTTGGTTAGGCAGCACATTACTTTAAATTATAGACTGATTGATGCCAAAACTGGCCAGGAGCTTCATGAGTAGTCACCAACTTGCTGACCGATTCGTGAGCAGAAGAAAAGCCTAGGATAAAGTTGGTAAGCCTACCTTATTTAGTTCTCTGGCCATCTCGTCTCTGGCAAGGTCTCTGACGCGGTACACGGCCGCCTGCCGACACAGCTCGTGCAAGTCCGACCCGGAGAAGCCTTCTGTTGAACCCGCTAGCTTCTTGAAATCAATCTGTGGATAAAGATACATAGTCAGTTAGTGGTCTAATGTTTTTATAGAATACTAGCTTTATCCCGCAGCTTCGCCCGCGTACATAAAATATAGCCTATGTCACTCAGGAATAAAGCAGCTTTCTATTAGTGAAAGAATTTTAGCAATCGGACCAGTACTTCCAGAGATTACACCTACAAATAAAAAAACAAACTTTACCTCTTTATTATGTTAGTGTAGATAGCTCGGCAAACGTTGCTATGCTATACAAACTATGAAAGAAAAAAAAAAAACGAAAAAAAATCGGCCTCTCCATACAAAATTACTATCTTTATTGGACAGTTTGTTTTCTTTTTTGTTATCGAAAAAAAAAATTGTGGAAAGTTGTTCAGCTGCTCAAACCTAAAGAGCACCGTAATTACGTAAAAAAAAAGGTAATCTATCAAGTGAAATGTATGAGCTGCGGGATTGTTCAAGAGTCCCCGGAACACAAAGGGCAACTGAAGGAGCACAGGTGCGTTTTACTCGATAAAAGCCTAATCATCTCTGACGGTCCATTCAGAGTGAGACGAGTCATTTGACAACTAACACGTTAAAAAGTAATAAGCTCAAGTAGCACCGGTAACCAAAAAGTAAGAAGCTCAAGTGGCACCGGTAACCAAAAAGTAAAAAGCTCAATTGGCACCGGTAAGGAATGAAAGTTTGAGTTGAATATGAATGTGGTAACAGCCAAATGTTAAAGGAGGGAAAAAACGAAAAAAGAAAAAAACATGGATAAATTGTATGAAAGATTGCATGGCTAGAAAGACGCGGGACTTTGGTGAGAAGTATGAAAGAAGACAGTTGCACTGATCCCTGAGATACGGGCAAGAGGATGATGGTGAAGAGTGGGTCTCTCTCCTCTCTCTCTCTGAAGAGTGGGGGCTCTCTCTCTCTTTCTCTGAAAACTGGAAAGTCCTGCAACCTCTATTGAAAAGGAGGAAAGTGTAGCGTCTGGTCCCGGCAACTGTCTGATAGATGTTTGTATGACTTCTAGTAGTTTGTATGAGATCTACTTACGTCAGAGGCAACGGGCTCAGATCGCAGTATGAGCTGCAGGATCCTCTCACGTTGCGTCTCACTCGGCATGGGCACATGGAAGGTGGCCGGCATCCTGCGCTGAATGGCCTTGTCCAAGTCTTGTGGCCGGTTTGTTGCACCTACGGACAAAATTCACACGAATTCATGTAGAGACAGTCTAATAAACTGTAAAACCATCCCCAACAAAGTAGAATTTCTTGTAGAAATATTAAGGTTTGCTGTAAGAAAACCCAATTTTTACATCGGCTTTCTTACTATGTATAATCTGTAAAGTTATGTACAATAAAGAATATAAGAATTAAAAAAGTAAGGAAAAACCTTATGCTGATGATAATATTGACGACTTAAAGTTAGCACAGCAAGATTAATGATCGACAGATAATAAAAGAAAGAAATTGCTATCGTAAGAAATAAACTTTCGCAGTAGAATCAAATACTCAAAATAAAAAACACACAAATACACAATGATAAAAATTAAGATGAATTAACAGCTGATGTGTTTTCATTGATGAATTTTTTTAACTGATGCAAATGTCTGCCCAGTCCAAAAGTCTGAGTGAAATACTGGCCAGTTATTTCTCCCAGACTGAGTGACTTCCCAGACATGATCTTCAAATGATTATTGTTGAATGGTGGTTTATGAAAGCCTAAAAATTATAATGTCACAAATGCAAGGTCATAATGTATCTACATACAAGGTAATAATGCATTTATAAGAATATCATATTCTAACAAAAAAAACGGACGACAGTCCAGTCATTAGTGTCCCAATATCTACACTTTGGAGGACCTCAAAAACGCGACTGATGCCGCTATAAACCTAGCAATATACTGGGCCCAAAACCTTTGAGGGAAGAGAAAACCATCGATTCGAGAAGAAAAACAACAAATAAAAAGACAATACAGTAAAAGGTCACTCTAAAACAAACGTTATTCAAATTTAATAAAGATCAAGTCCAGGATACAAATATAATCAATACATTTATGATGCTACGAATCTTCGCGGCATGGTCTTCTTCACTGATACAAGTGACTGCCTAGTCCAGAAGTCTGACAAAAATTTCGATAATTTTTCTCAGGCTTGGGACTTGACAGACATAGTCTGGAAATGATGCTTACTGTCGAATGCTCGTTTGTGAAAAATATGTAGTCACAATTTATCATATATCTACAACGTCATTATTTATCCAGTACAAGGTCATAATGTCTAAAAATAGTTATTCGTAAACACAATTATTTTAATAACTTTTTATATTGTTGTAAACCGTCGTTGCAGAATCGTCTTCACTGATGCAAGTGACTGCCTAGTCCAGAAGCCTGACAAAAATTTTGATAATTTTTCTCAGGCTTGGGACTTGACAGACATAGTCTGGAAATGATGCTTACTGTCGAATGCTCGTTTGTGAAAAATTGGTAAACACTTATTAGAAATATGTAAATAGTCACAATTTATCATAAACAACGTCATTATTTATCAAGTACAAGGTCATAATGTCTAAAAATAGTTATTCGTAAACACAATTATTTTAATAACTTTTTATATTGTTGTAAACCGTTGTTGCAGAATCGTCTTCACTGATGCAAGTGACTGCCTAGTCCAGAAGCCTGACAAAAATTTCGATAATTTTTCTCAGGCTTGGGACTTGACAGACATAGTCTGGAAATGATGCTTACTGTCGAATGCTCGTTTGTGAAAAATATGTAAATAGTTACAATTTATCATATACAACGTCATTATTTATCAAGTACAAGGTCATAATGTCTAAAAATAGTTATTCGTAAACACAATTATTTTAATAACTTTTTTTATTGTTGTAAACCGTCGTTGCAGAATCGTCTTCACTGATGCAAGTGACTGCCTAGTCCAGAAGCCTGACAAAAATTTCGATAATTTTTCTCAGGCTTGGGACTTGACAGACATAGTCTGGAAATGATGCTTACTGTCGAATGCTCGTTTGTGAAAAATATGTAAATAGTCACAATTTATCATATGCCTACAACGTCATTATTTATCCAGTACAAGGTCATAATGTCTAAAAATAGTTATTCGTAAACACAATTATTTTAAGAACTTTTTATATTGTTGTAAACCGTCGTTGCAGAATCGTCTTCACTGATGCAAGTGACTGCCTAGTCCAGAAGCCTGACAAAAATTTCGATAATTTTTCTCAGGCTTGGGACTTGACAGACATAGTCTGGAAATGATGCTTACTGTCGAATGCTCGTTTGTGAAAAATATGTAAATAGTTACAATTTATCATATACAACGTCATTATTTATCAAGTACAAGGTCATAATGTCTAAAAATAGTTATTCGTAAACACAATTATTTTAATAACTTTTTATATTGTTGTAAACCGTCGTTGCAGGATCGTCTTCACTGATGCAAGTGACTGCCTAGTCCAGAAGCCTGACAAAAATTTTGATAATTTTTCTCAGGCTTGGGACTTGACAGACATAGTCTGGAAATGATGCTTACTGTCGAATGCTCGTTTGTGAAAAATTGGTAAACACTTATTAGAAATATGTAAATAGTCACAATTTATCATAAACAACGTCATTATTTATCAAGTACAAGGTCATAATGTCTAAAAATAGTTATTCGTAAACACAATTATTTTAATAACTTTTTATATTGTTGTAAACCGTCGTTGCAGAATCGTCTTCACTGATGCAAGTGACTGCCTAGTCCAGAAGTCTGACAAAAATTTCGATAATTTTTCTCAGGCTTGGGACTTGACAGACATAGTCTGGAAATGATGCTTACTGTCGAATGCTCGTTTGCGAAAAATATGTAAATAGTCACAATTTATCATATACCTACAACGTCATTATTTATCCAGTACAAGGTCATAATGTCTAAAAATAGTTATTCGTAAACACAATTATTTTAATAACTTTTTATATTGTTGTAAACCGTCGTTGCAGAATCGTCTTCACTGATGCAAGTGACTGCCTAGTCCAGAAGCCTGAGAAAAATTTTGATAATTTTTCTCAGGCTTGGGACTTGACAGACATAGTCTGGAAATGATGCTTACTGTCGAATGCTCGTTTGTGAAAAATTGGTAAACACTTATTAGAAATATGTAAATAGTCACAATTTATCATAAACAACGTCATTATTTATCAAGTACAAGGTCATAATGTCTAAAAATAGTTATTCGTAAACACAATTATTTTAATAACTTTTTATATTGTTGTAAACCGTCGTTGCAGAATCGTCTTCACTGATGCAAGTGACTGCCTAGTCCAGAAGCCTGACAAAAATTTCGATAATTTTTCTCAGGCTTGGGACTTGACAGACATAGTCTGGAAATGATGCTTACTGTCGAATGCTCGTTTGTGAAGAATTGGTAAACACTTATTAGAAATATGTAAATAGTCACAATTTATCATAAACAACGTCATTATTTATCAAGTACAAGGTCATAATGTCTAAAAATAGTTATTCGTAAACACAATTATTTTAATAACTTTTTATATTGTTGTAAACCGTCGTTGCAGAATCGTCTTCACAGATGCAAGTGACTGCCTAGTCCAGAAGTCTGACAAAAATTTCGATAATTTTTCTCAGGCTTGGGACTTGACAGACATAGTCTGGAAATGATGCTTACTGTCGAATGCTCGTTTGTGAAAAATATGTAAATAGTCACAATTTATCATATGCCTACAACGTCATTATTTATCCAGTACAAGGTCATAATGTCTAAAAATAGTTATTCGTAAACACAATTATTTTAAGAACTTTTTATATTGTTGTAAACCGTCGTTGCAGAATCGTCTTCACTGATGCAAGTGACTGCCTAGTCCAGAAGCCTGACAAAAATTTCGATAATTTTTCTCAGGCTTGGGACTTGACAGACATAGTCTGGAAATGATGCTTACTGTCGAATGCTCGTTTGTGAAAAATATGTAAATAGTTACAATTTATCATATACAACGTCATTATTTATCAAGTACAAGGTCATAATGTCTAAAAATAGTTATTCGTAAACACAATTATTTTAATAACTTTTTATATTGTTGAAAACCGTCGTTGCAGGATCGTCTTCACTGATGCAAGTGACTGCCTAGTCCAGAAGCCTGACAAAAATTTTGATAATTTTTCTCAGGCTTGGGACTTGACAGACATAGTCTGGAAATGATGCTTACTGTCGAATGCTCGTTTGTGAAAAATTGGTAAACACTTATTAGAAATATGTAAATAGTCACAATTTATCATAAACAACGTCATTATTTATCAAGTACAAGGTCATAATGTCTAAAAATAGTTATTCGTAAACACAATTATTTTAATAACTTTTTATATTGTTGTAAACCGTCGTTGCAGAATCGTCTTCACTGATGCAAGTGACTGCCTAGTCCAGAAGCCTGACAAAAATTTCGATAATTTTTCTCAGGCTTGGGACTTGACAGACATAGTCTGGAAATGATGCTTACTGTCGAATGCTCGTTTGCGAAAAATATGTAAATAGTCACAATTTATCATATACCTACAACGTCATTATTTATCCAGTACAAGGTCATAATGTCTAAAAATAGTTATTCGTAAACACAATTATTTTAATAACTTTTTATATTGTTGTAAACCGTCGTTGCAGAATCGTCTTCACTGATGCAAGTGACTGCCTAGTCCAGAAGCCTGACAAAAATTTTGATAATTTTTCTCAGGCTTGGGACTTGACAGACATAGTCTGGAAATGATGCTTACTGTCGAATGCTCGTTTGTGAAAAATTGGTAAACACTTATTAGAAATATGTAAATAGTCACAATTTATCATAAACAACGTCATTATTTATCAAGTACAAGGTCATAATGTCTAAAAATAGTTATTCGTAAACACAATTATTTTAATAACTTTTTATATTGTTGTAAACCGTCGTTGCAGAATCGTCTTCACTGATGCAAGTGACTGCCTAGTCCAGAAGCCTGACAAAAATTTCGATAATTTTTCTCAGGCTTGGGACTTGACAGACATAGTCTGGAAATGATGCTTACTGTCGAATGCTCGTTTGTGAAGAATTGGTAAACACTTATTAGAAATATGTAAATAGTCACAATTTATCATAAACAACGTCATTATTTATCAAGTACAAGGTCATAATGTCTAAAAATAGTTATTCGTAAACACAATTATTTTAATAACTTTTTATATTGTTGTAAACCGTCGTTGCAGAATCGTCTTCACTGATGCAAGTGACTGCCTAGTCCAGAAGTCTGACAAAAATTTCGATAATTTTTCTCAGGCTTGGGACTTGACAGACATAGTCTGGAAATGATGCTTACTGTCGAATGCTCGTTTGTGAAAAATATGTAAATAGTCACAATTTATCATATACCTACAACGTCATTATTTATCCAGTACAAGGTCATAATGTCTAAAAATAGTTATTCGTAAACACAATTATTTTAATAACTTTTTATATTGTTGTAAACCGTCGTTGCAGAATCGTCTTCACTGATGCAAGTGACTGCCTAGTCCAGAAGCCTGACAAAAATTTTGATAATTTTTCTCAGGCTTGGGACTTGACAGACATAGTCTGGAAATGATGCTTACTGTCGAATGCTCGTTTGTGAAAAATTGGTAAACACTTATTAGAAATATGTAAATAGTCACAATTTATCATAAACAACGTCATTATTTATCAAGTACAAGGTCATAATGTCTAAAAATAGTTATTCGTAAACACAATTATTTTAATAACTTTTTATATTGTTGTAAACCGTCGTTGCAGAATCGTCTTCACTGATGCAAGTGACTGCCTAGTCCAGAAGCCTGACAAAAATTTCGATAATTTTTCTCAGGCTTGGGACTTGACAGACATAGTCTGGAAATGATGCTTACTGTCGAATGCTCGTTTGTGAAGAATTGGTAAACACTTATTAGAAATATGTAAATAGTCACAATTTATCATAAACAACGTCATTATTTATCAAGTACAAGGTCATAATGTCTAAAAATAGTTATTCGTAAACACAATTATTTTAATAACTTTTTATATTGTTGTAAACCGTCGTTGCAGAATCGTCTTCACTGATGCAAGTGACTGCCTAGTCCAGAAGTCTGACAAAAATTTCGATAATTTTTCTCAGGCTTGGGACTTGACAGACATAGTCTGGAAATGATGCTTACTGTCGAATGCTCGTTTGTGAAAAATATGTAAATAGTCACAATTTATCATATACCTACAACGTCATTATTTATCCAGTACAAGGTCATAATGTCTAAAAATAGTTATTCGTAAACACAATTATTTTAAGAACTTTTTATATTGTTGTAAACCGTCGTTGCAGAATCGTCTTCACTGATGCAAGTGACTGCCTAGTCCAGAAGCCTGACAAAAATTTCGATAATTTTTCTCAGGCTTGGGACTTGACAGACATAGTCTGGAAATGATGCTTACTGTCGAATGCTCGTTTGTGAAAAATATGTAAATAGTTACAATTTATCATATACAACGTCATTATTTATCAAGTACAAGGTCATAATGTCTAAAAATAGTTATTCGTAAACACAATTATTTTAATAACTTTTTATATTGTTGAAAACCGTCGTTGCAGGATCGTCTTCACTGATGCAAGTGACTGCCTAGTCCAGAAGCCTGACAAAAATTTTGATAATTTTTCTCAGGCTTGGGACTTGACAGACATAGTCTGGAAATGATGCTTACTGTCGAATGCTCGTTTGTGAAAAATTGGTAAACACTTATTAGAAATATGTAAATAGTCACAATTTATCATAAACAACGTCATTATTTATCAAGTACAAGGTCATAATGTCTAAAAATAGTTATTCGTAAACACAATTATTTTAATAACTTTTTATATTGTTGAAAACCGTCGTTGCAGGATCGTCTTCACTGATGCAAGTGACTGCCTAGTCCAGAAGCCTGACAAAAATTTTGATAATTTTTCTCAGGCTTGGGACTTGACAGACATAGTCTGGAAATGATGCTTACTGTCGAATGCTCGTTTGTGAAAAATTGGTAAACACTTATTAGAAATATGTAAATAGTCACAATTTATCATAAACAACGTCATTATTTATCAAGTACAAGGTCATAATGTCTAAAAATAGTTATTCGTAAACACAATTATTTTAATAACTTTTTATATTGTTGTAAACCGTCGTTGCAGAATCGTCTTCACTGATGCAAGTGACTGCCTAGTCCAGAAGCCTGACAAAAATTTCGATAATTTTTCTCAGGCTTGGGACTTGACAGACATAGTCTGGAAATGATGCTTACTGTCGAATGCTCGTTTGCGAAAAATATGTAAATAGTCACAATTTATCATATACCTACAACGTCATTATTTATCCAGTACAAGGTCATAATGTCTAAAAATAGTTATTCGTAAACACAATTATTTTAATAACTTTTTATATTGTTGTAAACCGTCGTTGCAGAATCGTCTTCACTGATGCAAGTGACTGCCTAGTCCAGAAGCCTGACAAAAATTTTGATAATTTTTCTCAGGCTTGGGACTTGACAGACATAGTCTGGAAATGATGCTTACTGTCGAATGCTCGTTTGTGAAAAATTGGTAAACACTTATTAGAAATATGTAAATAGTCACAATTTATCATAAACAACGTCATTATTTATCAAGTACAAGGTCATAATGTCTAAAAATAGTTATTCGTAAACACAATTATTTTAATAACTTTTTATATTGTTGTAAACCGTCGTTGCAGAATCGTCTTCACTGATGCAAGTGACTGCCTAGTCCAGAAGCCTGACAAAAATTTCGATAATTTTTCTCAGGCTTGGGACTTGACAGACATAGTCTGGAAATGATGCTTACTGTCGAATGCTCGTTTGTGAAGAATTGGTAAACACTTATTAGAAATATGTAAATAGTCACAATTTATCATAAACAACGTCATTATTTATCAAGTACAAGGTCATAATGTCTAAAAATAGTTATTCGTAAACACAATTATTTTAATAACTTTTTATATTGTTGTAAACCGTCGTTGCAGAATCGTCTTCACTGATGCAAGTGACTGCCTAGTCCAGAAGTCTGACAAAAATTTCGATAATTTTTCTCAGGCTTGGGACTTGACAGACATAGTCTGGAAATGATGCTTACTGTCGAATGCTCGTTTGTGAAAAATATGTAAATAGTCACAATTTATCATATACCTACAACGTCATTATTTATCCAGTACAAGGTCATAATGTCTAAAAATAGTTATTCGTAAACACAATTATTTTAATAACTTTTTATATTGTTGTAAACCGTCGTTGCAGAATCGTCTTCACTGATGCAAGTGACTGCCTAGTCCAGAAGCCTGACAAAAATTTTGATAATTTTTCTCAGGCTTGGGACTTGACAGACATAGTCTGGAAATGATGCTTACTGTCGAATGCTCGTTTGTGAAAAATTGGTAAACACTTATTAGAAATATGTAAATAGTCACAATTTATCATAAACAACGTCATTATTTATCAAGTACAAGGTCATAATGTCTAAAAATAGTTATTCGTAAACACAATTATTTTAATAACTTTTTATATTGTTGTAAACCGTCGTTGCAGAATCGTCTTCACTGATGCAAGTGACTGCCTAGTCCAGAAGCCTGACAAAAATTTCGATAATTTTTCTCAGGCTTGGGACTTGACAGACATAGTCTGGAAATGATGCTTACTGTCGAATGCTCGTTTGTGAAGAATTGGTAAACACTTATTAGAAATATGTAAATAGTCACAATTTATCATAAACAACGTCATTATTTATCAAGTACAAGGTCATAATGTCTAAAAATAGTTATTCGTAAACACAATTATTTTAATAACTTTTTATATTGTTGTAAACCGTCGTTGCAGAATCGTCTTCACTGATGCAAGTGACTGCCTAGTCCAGAAGTCTGACAAAAATTTCGATAATTTTTCTCAGGCTTGGGACTTGACAGACATAGTCTGGAAATGATGCTTACTGTCGAATGCTCGTTTGTGAAAAATATGTAAATAGTCACAATTTATCATATACCTACAACGTCATTATTTATCCAGTACAAGGTCATAATGTCTAAAAATAGTTATTCGTAAACACAATTATTTTAAGAACTTTTTATATTGTTGTAAACCGTCGTTGCAGAATCGTCTTCACTGATGCAAGTGACTGCCTAGTCCAGAAGCCTGACAAAAATTTCGATAATTTTTCTCAGGCTTGGGACTTGACTAATAAAAGGTAAAGAGTTGAGTCCTGAAGATACTACAGTGTTCTTGGGCATTACTCTAGACGCTAAGCTTCAGTGGGGCCCACATATAGACAAATTGTCGAAAAAACTTAGTTCAGCAGCATATGCTGTAAGACAAATTCGAAATTTAACTGATTTAGAGACAGCCCGTTTAGTTTACTTTAGCTATTTTCATAGTGTCATGTCGTACGGTATTCTATTATGGGGAAATGCCGCCGATATACAGACAATTTTCGTTTTACAGAAAAGGGCTATTCGATCAATTTATAAATTAAGTCCCAGATACTCCCTCAGAGATAAATTTAAAGAAATAAATGTAATGACTGTGCCTTCACAGTATATTTACGAGAATATTATGTATGCCCATAAAAATATAGACATGTTTAAAAAATACAGTGATATTCATAATTTTAATACAAGAAACAAACATAAATTTGTAGTTCCTGCAACCAGGCTCAAAAAAATAGGGGGCTCATTTAGATGCCAATGTATACACTTCTATAATAAACTTCCTAGTCATATTCAACAACTAAGCCTTAATAAGTTCAAATCATTTGTAAAACGTAAACTTTGTCAAAAGGCTTTTTACACTGTAAAAGACTATATTCAGGACGAAAAGGCTTGGGATTGACCTGCTCCAGTACCTACTACAACTGTTGTCATTTTTATTTTTCTTCTTTTGTATTTTTTAATTATTTTTATTTTCAAATGTGCTTTTTCTTTTTATTTTATTTGTTTTTTTACAATTTGACATTGGAAATTATTTTTATTTTACAAAATGACATGTATACATTTTAAGTACTTAAAGTATTTTTTTTTTTTTTTTTCTTTGACATAAATATTTACTTTTCTAAATATTTTGTAAATTATCAATTTGCTTATATTATTGTAAATGTGAGGACTATGTTGATTGCTTTTTCTTTTCTTTTCAGTAATTTTAACGTATGTCTGGCAATTTGAGTGTTTTCTGCGGCCTACCCAAATGTCCTTTCTTTGGTATTGTTCGTCAAGTCGTAGAGCTCCTTAGTAGTCCTAAGTTGAGCTTTTCGAATACTGACAAATGCTTACACTGATTGGACAGGTCCACTCAAATCTGTATGGTTCTTTCTTCAAAAGACCATCTCAGACAAATCTGCATGGTTCTCATGTGATTTGACCATTACATATTTACTGTATGGACTTTAAAAGAGACCTTGACCCCTGAGTTTGTTTCGGTGTTTCTTCTCAGGGTAGTCAGATAGGAAACACCGGCCTCATCTAGAATAAAATGACGAAAAAAAAAAATTGACGTGTAAAAGTGTTTTTTAAACCTATTTACAAAATAAATATCATTTATCATTTATCATTTATAGTCTGGAAATGATGCTTACTGTCGAATGCTCGTTTGTGAAAAATATGTAAATAGTTACAATTTATCATATACAACGTCATTATTTATCAAGTACAAGGTCATAATGTCTAAAAATAGTTATTCGTAAACACAATTATTTTAATAACTTTTTATATTGTTGAAAACCGTCGTTGCAGGATCGTCTTCACTGATGCAAGTGACTGCCTAGTCCAGAAGCCTGACAAAAATTTTGATAATTTTTCTCAGGCTTGGGACTTGACAGACATAGTCTGGAAATGATGCTTACTGTCGAATGCTCGTTTGTGAAAAATTGGTAAACACTTATTAGAAATATGTAAATAGTCACAATTTATCATAAACAACGTCATTATTTATCAAGTACAAGGTCATAATGTCTAAAAATAGTTATTCGTAAACACAATTATTTTAATAACTTTTTATATTGTTGTAAACCGTCGTTGCAGAATCGTCTTCACTGATGCAAGTGACTGCCTAGTCCAGAAGCCTGACAAAAATTTCGATAATTTTTCTCAGGCTTGGGACTTGACAGACATAGTCTGGAAATGATGCTTACTGTCGAATGCTCGTTTGTGAAAAATATGTAAATAGTCACAATTTATCATATACCTACAACGTCATTATTTATCCAGTACAAGGTCATAATGTCTAAAAATAGTTATTCGTAAACACAATTATTTTAATAACTTTTTATATTGTTGTAAACCGTCGTTGCAGAATCGTCTTCACTGATGCAAGTGACTGCCTAGTCCAGAAGCCTGACAAAAATTTTGATAATTTTTCTCAGGCTTGGGACTTGACAGACATAGTCTGGAAATGATGCTTACTGTCGAATGCTCGTTTGTGAAGAATTGGTAAACACTTATTAGAAATATGTAAATAGTCACAATTTATCATAAACAACGTCATTATTTATCAAGTACAAGGTCATAATGTCTAAAAATAGTTATTCGTAAACACAATTATTTTAATAACTTTTTATATTGTTGTAAACCGTCGTTGCAGAATCGTCTTCACTGATGCAAGTGACTGCCTAGTCCAGAAGTCTGACAAAAATTTCGATAATTTTTCTCAGGCTTGGGACTTGACAGACATAGTCTGGAAATGATGCTTACTGTCGAATGCTCGTTTGTGAAAAATATGTAAATAGTCACAATTTATCATATACCTACAACGTCATTATTTATCCAGTACAAGGTCATAATGTCTAAAAATAGTTATTCGTAAACACAATTATTTTAAGAACTTTTTATATTGTTGTAAACCGTCGTTGCAGAATCGTCTTCACTGATGCAAGTGACTGCCTAGTCCAGAAGCCTGACAAAAATTTCGATAATTTTTCTCAGGCTTGGGACTTGACAGACATAGTCTGGAAATGATGCTTACTGTCGAATGCTCGTTTGTGAAAAATATGTAAATAGTTACAATTTATCATATACAACGTCATTATTTATCAAGTACAAGGTCATAATGTCTAAAAATAGTTATTCGTAAACACAATTATTTTAATAACTTTTTATATTGTTGTAAACCGTCGTTGCAGAATCGTCTTCACTGATGCAAGTGACTGCCTAGTCCAGAAGCCTGACAAAAATTTCGATAATTTTTCTCAGGCTTGGGACTTGACAGACATAGTCTGGAAATGATGCTTACTGTCGAATGCTCGTTTGTGAAAAATATGTAAATAGTCACAATTTATCATATACCTACAACGTCATTATTTATCAAGTACAAGGTCATAATGTCTAAAAATAGTTATTCGTAAACACAATTATTTTAATAACTTTTTATATTGTTGTAAACCATCGTTGCAGAACCGTCTTCACTGATGCAAGTGACTGCCTAGTCCAGAAGCCTGACAAAAATTTTGATAATTTTTCTCAGGCTTGGGACTTGACAGACATAGTCTGGAAATGATGCTTACTGTCGAATGCTCGTTTGTGAAAAATTGGTAAACACTTATTAGAAATATGTAAATAGTCACAATTTATCATATACAACGTCATTATTTATCAAGTACAAGGTCATAATGTCATAAAATAGTTATTCGTAAACACAATTATTTTAATAACTTTTTATATTGTTGTAAACCGTCGTTGCAGAATCGTCTTCACTGATGCAAGTGACTGCCTAGTCCAGAAGCCTGACAAAAATTTCGATAATTTTTCTCAGGCTTGGGACTTGACAGACATAGTCTGGAAATGATGCTTACTGTCGAATGCTCGTTTGTGAAAAATATGTAAATAGTCACAATTTATCATATACCTACAACGTCATTATTTATCCAGTACAAGGTCATAATGTCTAAAAATAGTTATTCGTAAACACAATTATTTTAAGAACTTTTTATATTGTTGTAAACCGTCGTTGCAGAATCGTCTTCACTGATGCAAGTGACTGCCTAGTCCAGAAGCCTGACAAAAATTTCGATAATTTTTCTCAGGCTTGGGACTTGACAGACATAGTCTGGAAATGATGCTTACTGTCGAATGCTCGTTTGTGAAAAATATGTAAATAGTCACAATTTATCATATATCTACAACGTCATTATTTATCCAGTACAAGGTCATAATGTCTAAAAATAGTTATTCGTAAACACAATTATTTTAATAACTTTTTATATTGTTGTAAACCGTCGTTGCAGAATCGTCTTCACTGATGCAAGTGACTGCCTAGTCCAGAAGCCTGACAAAAATTTCGATAATTTTTCTCAGGCTTGGGACTTGACAGACATAGTCTGGAAATGATGCTTACTGTCGAATGCTCGTTTGTGAAAAATATGTAAATAGTCACAATTTATCATATATCTACAACGTCATTATTTATCCAGTACAAGGTCATAATGTCTAAAAATAGTTATTCGTAAACACAATTATTTTAATAACTTTTTATATTGTTGTAAACCGTCGTTGCAGGATCGTCTTCACTGATGCAAGTGACTGCCTAGTCCAGAAGCCTGACAAAAATTTTGATAATTTTTCTCAGGCTTGGGACTTGACAGGCATAGTCTGGAAATGATGCTTACTGTCGAATGCTGTTTTGTGAAAAATTGCTAAACGGTTATTAGAAATGTTTAATAAGAAAATAGTTACAATAAATTATCACATAACAAGTAATTATTTATCAAGTACACGGGCATAGTGTCTGTAAATAGTTAGTCAGAAATATATAATATTTCGGATTAGGCGCACAATGCCACATTCGCAAAATGACATACTGAAGCAAAATGCCACATTCGCAAAATGACATTTCGCAATATGCCACACTAGCAAAATGCCACATTAGCAAAATGCCACATTCGCAAAATGACTTTTCTCAAAATGTCACATTAGCGAAATGCCACATTAGCAAAATGCCACATTCTCAAAATGTCACATTCTCAAAATGACACATTCTAAAAAAATATCTAATAATTATCGCATAATGTGCGATTTACGTAAATTAAAATAAAAAAATGTTAAAATTACTGATTTACTTCTTGCACTGGACTTTATAATGAATGAATAAAAAAGAATACCAATTAATTTTTTTCAGTATTTGATCACATTTATACATTTTTATTTATTTTAACATAAAATAAAAATGTAAACTAAAGTAATTATTAAAATTTTTGCCAGGTGGCCGATATAAATATTGTCATTACACTGATGTTATTTACTCTGTGAATAAACTAATTAGTTTTTTATTCCAAATTCGCTCAATTTAATAAAAAATTTAACTAGCTAAAGTATTCAGTGATATATATAATAAATTCAATCAGTGTATGATTCAATCAATGGTATCTTGCATGCTATACTTGTAATCAAGCAGTTATTAAGTTTTAGCCAGATGGCTTTTCATAAAAACATACTAACATCCAAATAAAAAATTCTGAGTTCGAAGTGACATTTTGGCATTATGCGAAAGTGGCATTTTGCGAAAAGTCATTTTGCGAATGTGGCATTTTGCGAACATGGCATTTTGCTAATGTGACGTTTTGCGATATGGCATTTTGAGAATATGGCATTTTGAGAATGTGGCATTTTGCGAATGTGGCATTTTGCGTCAATATGTCATTTTGCGAATGTGGCATTGTGCGCCTAATCCAATATTTCAAGTAACTTCTTAACTTGTTCTAAACCGTCATTGCAGAATCGTCTTCATTGATGCAAATGACAGCGTAGTCCAAAAGCCTGACAAAAATTTTGATAATTTTTCTCAGGCTTGGCACTTGACAGGCATAGTCTGGACATGATGATTTTTATCGAATGCCCTTTTGTGAAAAAATGCTAAACGCTTATTTAAAAAGTAAATGGCCACAATGTGTCACACAAAAAGTTAGTAAAAGTCATTATTTATTAAGTACGTCATACTTCCTAAAAATAGTTATTCATAAATATAATTATTTCTAGTTCTTATAAATATCTTGTTGTAAACCTTCGTCGCAGAATCACTTCAGACTTTAGACTTTTGGAAATCTGACTAAAATTGTGATAATTTTCTCAGACTTGAGACTTGACAGGCATAGTCAGAAAGTGATGCTTAGTGTCAAATGCTGGTTTGTAAAAAAATGCCCAAACGAGTGTTAAAAGTATGCAAAAAAGTAAATAGTCACAATGCATCACACACAAAGTCATAATTTATCAAGTACAAGGTCATAGTGTCTGAAAACAGTTATTGATAAATATAGTTATTTTAAGTAACTTCTTATCTTGTTGTAAATCATCGTCGCAGAATCTTCTTCACTGATGCGAGTGTACTGCCTAGTCCAGAAGCCTGACAAAAATTTTGATAATTTTTCTCAGGCTTGGGACTTGACAGTCAGTCTGGAAGTGATGCTCAATGTCAAATGCTGGTTTGTGAAAAATTGCCAAAGTTTATTATAAGTACGTAAGAAGTAATGGTCAAAATGTATCATAGTGTCTGAAAATACACTTGAAAGCAATAAAATCGCACATCCCTTTTTGGTCGGTTGAATATGTTTTTATTTCTTAAGTCGTAAGATATTGAGTACAAATTATTAAGCGAAATTAAGCACTTGTATGCTTACAAAAACCAAATTAAAATCATCGAACTTCACGTAACTTACAAAAACCAATCGTACAGCAAATTCAATTTATTGCCTTCAGAAGCCGTTCAATTTATTGCCTTACTCGAAGCAGGCCGTAATAAATGTGAAGTTGCCCGAGAGCTAAATTTAAGTCGTTTCGCCGTTTATCGAGTATTTCAGAGGTTTCAAGATACCCTGGCCGCCGGCGCATAGGATCCGAGCGTGCTGACCGCTTTCTTGTGATATGTCTTTGAGAAATCCGCCACTGAACGCGTTTGAACTGAACCAACAGGTTCAAGAAGAGAAAATAATAAACTTTATCGTACACCAAAATAGTAACAAATTTACAGAATCTCAAATGCATGGGTACAGCGAGAAGTTCACAACATAAGTATAAGTCGGTGAACAGTTAGAAGAAGATTGGGTGAAGCAGAACTGACTGCACATCACCCAGCAAATAGTCTAAAATTGACCACAGCTCACCAACAAGCCCGGCTACAATTTGTCACGGAACACTTAAATTTAACATATTTGACGGGCTATTGTATCCTCTAATGAATGCAGAATGACTTCACATGGTCACGATGGACGCTCTAGAAAGAAGGCCATCAGAGCAATTTTCATAATGCTCTAAAAGCGAACGTGTAGCTTTTGGAGATGGATAGTATGTTTTGAGGTGGCATAATGTTATACACTAAATAAAACAGACATTTTATTCATCACTGGGGACTAATACCGGCCCGATGTCGAGAAGGTTGAAGGCTGCGTGAATGTCGAAAATGTACTCGAAGAATATTTAACTTATGATATAACATTTTTTCGTATTAGACCATGTGTCTGTTGCTAGAAAAAATTGCGTCTACATGAAGACGTTGGAATTATCGCGATGGAGTGGCCAGCTCATATTACTCACCTCAATTCGATTAAGCATGTCTAGGATGAGCTAAAAAGAATAGTTCGAGTAAAACGACCTGCTCTACGCGCCTCCAAAAGCATCAATTTGTCATTGACGAGGAATGGAAAGGTAAATCACAAGACGTCATGGTAAAATTAATATAGTCCATGAAAAACCGATTAAGAGTTGTAACTAAGGATAGGGGAGAAAAAATATGTTATTAATAATTAATTTGATCACGAATTTTAAGTTTGATTTTTACATAAGTGAAATTCGGTAATTTTACCCTTATCTTAGATTTATGACATAAGTACCTTTATGGGTATTTTTACCCCGTATTTGATATCATTAGAAAGGTAATAAAGAAAGCTTGCAGCAAATGAATGTTTTTTTTTAATTATTTTCGCCAAGTGCGATTATATTGTGATGTCAATATAAGTATAATTAAAAATATAAGTGTCACTTCATAAAAATAATTATTTTAAATAACATTTTATATTGTTGTAAACCGTCGTTGCAGAATTTTCTTCACTGATGCAAGTGACTGCCTAGTCCTGAAGCCTGAAAAAAATTTTGATAATTTTTCTCAGGCTTGGGACTTGACAGGCATAGTCTTGAAGTGATGCTTACTGTCAAACGCTGGTTTGTGAAAAATTGATAAACTCTTATTAGAACTATGAAAAGTCACAATGTCAAACTCACAATGTGTGATACATTGTGATTGTGACATTGTGGCTTTCAACACAAACTCATTATTTGTTGAGTACCATTGATAAATAATTTTATAGTGTCTGAAAATAGTTATTCATACATATAATTATTTAGAGTAACTTTCTTATCATATTGTAAACCGACGTGGCGGAATCGTCTTCACTGATGTAAGTGACTGCCTAGTCCAGAAGCCTGACAAAAATTTTGATAATTTTTCTCAGGCTTGAGACTCGACAGTTATAGTCTGGAAGTGATGCTTACTGTCAAATGCTGGTTAGTGAAAAATTGCCTGACGCTTATTAGAAGTTCGTAATAAGTAAATAGTTACAATGGTCATAATTTATGAATTACAAGGTCATAATGTCTGAAAATAGTTATTCATAAATATAATTATTAGCAAATAGTCACAATGCATCATACACAAAGTCATAATGTTTGAAAATAGTAATTCAATAATTACTTATTATCTTGTTGTAAACCGTCGGTACAGAATCTTCTTAACTGGTGCAAGTGACTGCCTAGTCCAGAAGCCTGACAAAAATTTTGATAATTTTTCTCAGGCTTGGGACTTGACAGTCATAGTCCGGAAGTGACGCTTATTGTCGAAAACTGGTTTGTGAAAAATTGCTTAACGCTTATTATAAGTATGTAGGAAGTAAGTATGTAATACATTGTGACATTTGTGTGTGACCAACACACAAATGTCACAAAGTATCACATACAAAGTCATTATTTATCAAGTACAAGGCCATAATGTCTAAAGTAGTTATTCGCAAACACAATTATTTCAAGTAACGTCTTATCGTGTTGTAACCCGTCGTTACAGAATCTTCTATCTTCACTGATGCAAGTGACTGCCTAGTCCAGAAGCCTGACAAAAATTTTGATAATTTTGCTCAGGCTTGGGACTTGACAGACATAGTCTAGAAATTATGCTTACTGTCAAATGCTGGTTTGTGAAAAATTGCCAAACGCTTATTAGAAGTATATAAAAAGTAAATAGTTACATTATAACGTTTCACATACAAGATCATAATTTATCAAGATAGTATCTGAAAATAATTATTCATAAATATAATTACTTCAAGCAACTTTCTTAGTGTAATTCGTCGTTGAAGAATCTTCTTCACTGACGCGAGTGACTGCCTAGTCCAGAAGCCTGACAAAAATTTTGATAATTTTTCTCAGGCTTGGGACTTGACAGGCAGTCTGTATGTGATGATTACTGTCAAATGCTGGTTAGTGAAAAATTGCCAAACGCTTATTTGAAGTGCTATGTAAAAGTAAATGGTCACAATTTATCATAAAAGGTTATAATGTCAAGTACAAGGTCACAGTTTATAAAAACAATTATTTACAAATATAATTATTTTAAATAACTTTTATCTTGTTGTAAAAAGTCTTTCTGTACCGATTCAAGTGACTGCCTAGACCAGAAGTCTGCGAAAAATTATGATAATTTTTCTCAGGCTTAGGAATTGACAGGCATAACCTGTAAGTGATACGTACTGTCGAATGTTGCATTGTAAAAATATGGCCAAACGCTAATTAGAAGTATGTAAAGCGTAAATGGTCGCAATGTATCACATACAAGGTCATAATTTATCAAGTACAAGGTCATAGTGTCTGAAAATAGTTATTCATAAATATAGTTATTTCAAATAACTTTTTTCATATTAATAGAACTACATATACCGCGCAAGCAGAGACACTCGATGACGACTCAGCCGTCCGGCCGCGTGTTGCGTGTGAAACTTAATGTGATACGAAAGTCCTAAAAATAGTTTCGTATTCAGAAACTTCCAAATCAATAAAAAAAAAATTATGATATAGGTAGATATGTACATTTTTTTTTTTTTTTTGTTAATTAGGTGTTAATTTAAATGTAAGTACTGTGAATGCACGTATTTAAAATAAAGATGTTTGACTACTATAAGCCATGAATTACTATTTTTTCCACATCTAATTTCACCTCCGCCTCTGTTAACCTCCGCAGCCGCGGAAGTGAAACTCGTCGCTTCCGCATCTGCCACCGCCTTCGCTAACATGACCTCCGTTACAACCCTAAATAGACGCACCCTATCGGCATTTTGTAAATACCGACGGTACACTGCGTACGCTCCGATTCCGACGCGGTGCACGCTAAGCACAGAAATCTTAATAATAAGGCAATAGAAATGCTATAGTACTAAATTTTATATCGGAACGAGTGTCGCCGGGTCACAGCTACTACTACATAAACAAAAAATAGATACACAATTACACCTACAAATGCACTTTGCATTACTGCTACAAAATTAAACTTTATGCGATGACATTACGCAATATTTTTTATAAACGCATAATGTCAGGGGGCGCGACTCCTGCAGCCAATAAGAAACGTGTGCGAAAAGCAAAAAATGATATTGCGTGCTCACTCTCACTTAAGAATAGTGCAGTGCAAACTATTACGAGCTCATATCGATAAATTATATTTTTCCGTTGAGTGTTTTTTAACTTACCCACGTACATAACAATAATAAGCCTTCCTCCTATTAATTTTCTGAATGAGAAAGTAGTTTAAAAATACGAATTAATAGTTAATCGTTACAAAAATTGGTTTGTAAACTATTTATGGTGCGTTTGTTTAGGTGGCTAAAAAAAGGTAAACAATCTTGGTATGTCTTTTTATATTAAAGTATAGTCTGTCTAATAAGTCAACCGACTTGGGAATTTTGTATAATATTAAATCATTTAAAAAATACTTATATTCGATACTTTTCATAAGGTTCTTCTGTTAGTAAACAATGATCTCTATCTCTTAATCAACCTTGATTATTGAACCCGTGTTGACTACATCAGATATCATTAAATCCTAATAATTACCAAAGTCGTTTAACTTATTAGACAGACTCTAGTCGTATAAAATACATACGAAGGATAATTAAATTTAGTTTATTACCTAACATTAATTTAGGTAAATACCTAATTGTAAACATTTTTAGATACAACTTTTAGATAAAAAGACATACCAAGATTGTTTACCTTTTTTTAATCACCTAAACAAACGCACCATAGATAGAAAGAAAACAAACACAGTGAAAACTGAAAATGAAAAAGGTTACATCTCATATTTAAATATTAAAAAAAAAAACATGATACATTCCAATTTGGTAAAACGAAGTATTAAGCTGAACGTAAATAATTATCGATACAGAATAGTAGTAGCACGTCACTAAATTGCGGCCAACTCATGCGGCTTGTACCTAGAATTTACGCAAACGGCGATTTTTGTTTATTGCGTATGACTATAATTTCATTGCTGCTTTTAGCAGTAGTAATAGTAGACATGAATAAGCTTAAGCGTTAATGGTTATTGATTTGACAAAAAAATCGTTTTTTGTGATAAATCGTAGTAGTGATAGTGAAAATATTTGATTTGTCTATATTTGCTAAAAAACGACAATATTTCAAAAATTAAGTACTTACATATGAAATGTTATTCCTTTATTTGTTAAGTTACAAGTTTTGGACGAGTTTCCGCAGTTGGATATGCTGCAAAACACCATATTTACCTCTCCGCGTCTCAAATAACACAAGAAACCGCAAAAAACGCTCCGCGTGCACTTGTGTACTCCAACACTTAAGCGCGGCGACAAGGTCACGCGTCTATGCGACTTCTATTGCCTTATTATTAAGATTTCTGTGACGCTAAGCTTTACACAAGAGAGATCACTAGCAAAACTTTTAATGAGAAAATGATCGACTTACCCATGATAATGACAGTGCACGTCGGTTCCGTGATGAGTCCGTCCCAAAGCGACATGAACTGCGTCTTCATCATGGCGGTGGCCTCGTGGTCGTGTTGCGTGCGCGTGCGCAGGAACGACTCGATCTCATCTGTCAAAGTGGCATAGTCAAGGCATGGTTTTTGGTGATAATTTGACATTTAAGACAATGGGGTACATTTTGAAGTGCTATTAACCACCACTACTTTAAATGGTCATACCACAGTGCGTGCCTAATCAGAGTTTTTTTTTTTACGCTAACGCGATCGACACGCTTATGACGTACTGCGCTCCAATTGGCCCGTTCTAAACTTTTGGGAGAGTTAAGATCCAAAACAAAGTTTACGAAATCTTAAAATATCTAACTGTCTAACCAAAAAGTAACATTTTTGTGATTATAAGTTTCTGTCAAAAATATTGGGTATTCTATAAGAATTCACACTACTTCTCTATCTCTATTTTCAAAGAATACGTGTACTATAAATTTTGAATTGATACTTATAAGTTTTTCTTAGATTCATATAGTCAACTTGTCTTCTAGACTTCTGACTTTCTCATCTGGATGCAGCGGCCCTCTTACAGGACGGTTGGACGGCGAGTCACCCATGGCTCGCCGTCCGCAAACCCGCGTCTGATGCCGGGGATGTCTCCGAAGGAGGATAATTGTAAAATCTAACGTTAGCTAGCTTCAGCCTTACCCCCTCGGGAAAGCTATGCGACTTTACATGTACTGTTGGGAAAAAAAAAACATAAATTACCTATAAACACGATGCAAGGCTGCAGCTTGACTGCAAGGCTGAACACCGCAGCTGCCAGCTTCTGCGTCTCGCCGTACCACTTGTCAGTTAGCAGTGATACATCCAGGTTTATGAAACTCATGTTCGCTTCCTTTGCTGTCGCTTTCGCTATGAGGGTTTTGCCGCAACCTGTTGGAAAAATATCCTTATGAACATGTTTGCATGTGGTAGACAACCTAAACCACCTACCAAAATGTCTTAAGCACCGTGAATTTCGTGGCACATACGCGTTCCGTTCAACATAGTGTAATGTTCAAGGTGTACTGTTTACATTACATCTTTTTTTTTTTATGGTGGGAAAAAATCATGCAATGACATCCCCCGCTCTTGAGCGGAGCGGGAGATAGTGTCAGACTCTTACTGACTAAAAGACCCACCCCGTTCCTTCTAGCCTTGATACCGGGGCTCGAGCGCCCTTTCGGATAACCCTGGCCCCAGTAGGCTTCGACCCGGCTGGGTCCCTGCTGTTGCTGACAACTCCTTGAGGCGCGCGGGAACAGTGCGCGCCGTCGACGACTTGGGCTTGGTCCGGTCAGTTACCGGACGGCCGGACAGCGAGCTACCCATTGCTCACTGTCCGCAAGCCCGCGCCTACGGTGGCCGGAAATCGGGATCAGAATCTCGGCGGCGGCGGCGGCGGTGATAACGCTGTTGCCTGATGCGTTCGGCCTCCTCCTTTGCGATTACATTACATCTGAGTCGATTGAAGTGAGTGTTCGGCACGCCTAGCCTAGTGCGTAGTACATACATTATTATGTATCGATACTTATGAAGCTTATCGGTGTTGTACATGAAAACATTTTATTACGAAAATCGATCATAAAGATTTGGTTAGCTCACAATGAGACGCGACGCCGCGGGGGGTATGCGAATTCATTGTAAGGACCGTACCCATACAAAACTGCTCCGTCACGGGGAACCGTGCCCCGTGCCCGTTTTGCTACGTAATCTCTCTATATGTTCTCCATAAACACGACTACATGCACACCGTTGAAGTCGAAACAGCGACACTGCGCAGGTAATAAATCCATTTCAGCTACGGGGACCGTTGCCCACGACATACGCGCGACATCAAACGCCAATCCGCTTAACGTAGTGTTGGCCCTAACCTGAGCGAAACATCGCTGCGTTACCGCCACGTCCCACTTGCCTCAAAGTACTCAATGCTAGTTTTCTTATTTTTATCTTGTTTCTACTTTCTACATTGTTTTTTTTTTGCACTGTCCACACAGATACACATCTGTGTGCAAATACATATATTTTTCTTTCATTTCTTTTAGCAGCTGTATTTTCCTTTTTTTAGGGTTCCCGACCCCCCGTCTGCGTCAATAAATACTTCGCAACCGATCGATACAAAGAGCGTGGACTAAGTAAAAAAAAAATTAAATCTTCAAACTATCAACCAAAAAATAAAGTTCGATTCAAAAAATATTACAGAGCCGATCGATACAAAGACTTAGCCTGTCCACATCTCCACGTCACGACGTCGTCAACGTGGAACGGTGCGGTAAAGTTGCACGGTATGTTGACGTGACGTGCAAATATACGTTAACGTAACGTAAAAATGCACGTCACGACGCAGCAACGATGCACGTCGCCGTGCCTTGTAAAATTCTGCTACATTCATTACTAACTTATCTAGATATAGACCGCACAAGACGTATCCTGCTTCTGCTATTTTTTAAAAGACAGAGAGAGGTTGAAGAAAGAAGATGTGAAAAGACAACACTGGATGCACCCATATTTTTCAATTAAGAATAGCGATGGGAATCATTTCACTAGATATTTTCTAGTGAAATGATTCCCATTTCACTAAAGGCGTTGAAAACATGCGACCACAAATTTCAGTTATTTCAGAATGTCTATATCAAATTTTGAAGAATTGTTAACAGAAATTACACCTCGTATACAAAAGCAACATGAATTTAGAAAACCTGTATGGTCATTGGAGACGTTGGGATTACTCTATTTCTCGAAATTAACTGCGGCAATTCTACAAATGCACCAACGTCAATACGACGTCGTTCAACGTGGCACGTTGCGTTGTCGTGACGTGAATATTTACGTTGTTCGACGTGGAAGTCCACGTCACGGCACCGTGACGATTACAACCACGTCATGTTGCCGTGCCGTGGCACGTTGCGTCGTCGTAACGTGTTTATGTGTTTGAGCTTGAGCCCTCAAGTAGAAATATGAAGTAATCAAACTAACAACCAAAAACAAACGGTCGCAATTGAAAAATATTAGGCAACCGATCGATACAAAGAGAAAGGCTCGAATAAAAAAATATTCAATAACCACACTATCGACCAAAAAAAGGTCTAATACTACGCAGCTGATGGATACAAAGAGCGAAGTCAAAGTAAAAAATATTAAGTATGTAACCAAACTATCGACAAAAAAAGGTCGGAGTCAAAAAATATTACGCAACTGATCGATACAAAGAACATGGTCCAAGTAAAAAATAAATAAATAACCACACTATCGACTAAAAAAAGGGTCTTAGTCAAAAAAATTTACGCATCGATCGATAAAAAGAGCAAATTCCAAGTTAAAAAAAAAAATTAATTAACAAAACTATCGACCAAAACAGGTCCAAGTCAAAAATTATTACGCAACCAATCAATACAAAGAGCGCAATCAAAGTAAAAATATTAATTCACCAAACTTTCGAGACCAAAAAATAAGGTCTGAATAAAAGATTTTTACGCATTCGATTGATTGAAAAGGCGTGGTCCAAGTAAAAAATATTAAATAACCAAACCATCGACCAAAAAAAAGTCCCGAGGCAAAAAATATTACGCAACCGAAATATTAGGCAATCATTAGATACTAAGATCGAAATCCAAGTAAAAATTAATCAAGTAACAAATAGTTACTAAAATTGAAGTCTAAGTAAAAAATTATCACGGACCCATCGACACAAAGAGCGAGGTGATAATAAAATTATAATCGATCATCATTAAGAAAGGGTGACGTGTTATTCCATAGTTAAAAATAATTACAAAAACGGCGAATCTCAAGAGCGTTCTCCATGATAACTACGTATTACGTAACCGATCGATCGTCAGGGATAGGAAGGGGGAAGGGGGAGGGGGTAGGGGGAATGTAGTTGCTAAGTAAGGGCGTCACCAGGACGATACGAGAACGAGATGACGGCGCCGAAATAGCGATACAATACATTTAATAAAGGCGTTTGCCAACGCCGCCTATACCGAGACGTTAGCAACATTAGTAGATGGTGTGGTGTAATGAGATGGCTCTTAACCTCATGCTTCACCGAGACGCCATGGCAATGCTAACAGTTCACGCTACCAAAAAAACGAATGCAGCTTTATCATGTGTACTTCAGCTGGCCACTGCTGGTCACGCAGTCAACCATACATTTATTTCACGTCATGACCTGGCTACGCCGTCATGGCGTCCCAGTGAGGCTGCCTGTCCACAGAAGCGGAGCGAGGCTGCGGAGCGAAGAAACGAAGAAATTATTATCCAAAATGATTGCACGAAACCGGAACAGCGGAGATTTTGTGCAATCCTATTGGTTAATATATTTTCGTTCCTATAGACAGGCAGCCTCGCTCCGCTCCTGTGGACAGGCAGCCTTAGGGTGTGGTCCAAATAAGTGTTACGTAACCACCGATCGATCGTATTTTTTTGTGAGCACGCCCATACGATCGATCTGTTGGTTACGTAGCAAATATAGCTAGAAAAGTACATACCCGGGGGTCCATGCAGCAGCACACCCTTCGGCGGCTGCGTCAGCCTGCTATCAGCGAACAGCTCCCTCTTCTGGATAGGCAGGATAACAGTCTCGCGAAGTTCCTGGATCAGGTGGTCCAAGCCCGCTATGTCTTTCCAGTTCACCTGAACAAAGAACAAAGAAATTCAAAAAGAGTAGAACGTACCATATGGTTAGTGCAGGTGGTGCGCAGTTACCTAATCTTGGAATCAGAGATGAAATATGCGCGACGCCTCGATACAGGACCGCCATGACGCGACAGAACACGAATACTGAGCGTTACTCCCGACATTAAATAAGGAAAAATCGCGGAATTTATTGGGAATCGACTAGTCATCGCGGTCGCCGGGGTCCAAGTGCCGCAGCATCGAGGCGGGCGGGCTAGATAAATCTAGGTAATGCGTAGGTCGAGCGTTGCGGTACGCGGTCGATACTAAATGGCAGGGGTCCTGGCGCAGGCGTGCAACGCGGCTGCGGCACGCCCTAGTATCTGCAGGCGTTGCATCCAGAATATTCCTGTAGTGGCACCTTCAACCTTTATGTATATTGCAGGGCGGAATGACGCAGTTTCTTTGTTCTCGAAGTATAGGTAGGTGTATTGTGATGTACCCAAATTTCGCAATCTAAGCAGTATCCGTAGATTTCAATATTCATTATCTGTAGGATATCTAATAAGGTGAAAACGGTAGGAAAGCCTGAGAAATATTATTTTTTTCTAAGTTGCTTTTATTCTAATTTTTTTTTTGTTAGTTGCGTTCTTACATTTTACAAATTGTATGATTAAAATATGATTAGCGGCAAAACACGCATTTACTTACGATATTATAATTATTAAAATCATCAATAAAAGCCTCTTAGTTCGGATAACCCTATTGAATGACTTTTTCATGAAATAGTCATTCAATACGATTAGACGAAAAAGTTAAAAAATAGAAAAATTTAATATCGCGGGTTACCCTAGAGCACCTTAATATTAAAACTACCGACAGATAGGCTTACAAAACGTGATGAAAAAGAATAACCTCTTGGTTTTTTCACAAATAATTGTATTAAGAGCGCCCAATATGAGATATATTTCCATACAACCGCTCTTACATGATTATGAAGTTATTACACATCCTTTCTCTAGGTATTTGGAACACAGATATCTTGTGGATATCATCTAGGTTTCTATTGAAAGCAAAACATGAATTTATGTAAGAGTTAAAGACCTCTGAAAATCAACAGCTTTGCGTAGCCCTTCATAAGGTTCTCATATATTAAAAAGTAAAGAAAATATTGTTACGTACGTGGGTAATCAAATGCCGATTTACTAAGAGACAACTTTATTCACCACTAACAATAACAAAATAGTCCAGTCAACAATAATCCGAATCGCAATTAACACTAGAGTACCGTTACACTATCGCTTAGGTCGTTAGATAAAATCACTTCAAGTACTAGGGTAGTTCGCTCTTGATCGCAGTCGAAATCACAACTGACTAAGCACAACCATTCTAGACCTTTCGAACAGCAATGCGTTTTAATTATTACGAGCTACTCTTTATTTTCTCGGAGATATGGCGGGTTCACGTTTAATGGCGTAACAGTGCCCCCCTCTTAGTCATGCTCGTCCCGAGCATTATTAGATCCGTGATACGGCGCCAATCTATCCACATGGACAACCTTGGGTTTCCCTCTTAGCCCTTTCTTGATGCGGTAGGTCACGTCATTAATCCTTTTTAACACGGTGTAAGGTCCCTCCCATCGAGCTTGGAGTTTCGGCGACTTCCCTTTCCGTCGAAGCGGGTTGTGAAGCCAGACCAGTGTACCTTCCTCAAATCCCTTCGCATTGGCATTACGGTCGTATCTAGTTTTCATTTTTACGCTGGTGTTCATGCTATTCTCACGAACTCGTTTATGCACTTCGTCCAATTGATCTTGAAGGTCACATAAGTAGTCCGTAACTGGCTTAGTCTTGTCAGGTGGCACGCCAGTTATGGCATCGACTGGAAGTCTCATCTCCCTGCCGAAATTCACTCTTGCTGGGGTATGTCCCGTGCTATCATGCACTGCCGATCGGTAAGACATCAGAAATAGTGGAATATACCGGTCCCAGTCCTTCTGATGGTCATCGACAACCTTAGCCAGGTGGTTCTCCAGGGTTTGGTTAAACCTTTCCACCATTCCGTCCGACTGAGGGTGCGCAGGTGTTATACGTGTCTTATAAATTCCCAGAAGAGTACACATTTCCTGGAACAGCGCAGATTCGAAGTTACGGCCTTGATCGGAATGGATTTCCAAAGGTGCGCCATACCGACATACTACTTCTTCGACCACCTTCTTCGCCACTGTCGTCGCTTCCTGATTGGGTATGGCGAAGACTTCGGGCCACTTTGTGAAATAGTCCTGGATCACCACTATGTACTTGTTTCCGTCATTTGTAACTGGAAAAGGTCCAGCGACGTCGATAGCGATGCGTTCCCATGGGGCTCCCACATTGTACAGCTGAAGCCTGCCCCTGCTCCTAGTCTGTGGTCCTTTCACAGATGCGCACGCTGTACATTTCCGACACCATTGCTCTATGTCATCTCTACAATTGAGCCAGTAATACCGCTGTCTCACTTTCAGTAGAGTTTTCTTGATGCCCAGGTGTCCTCCAGAAGCACCATCGTGTATTTCCTGTAGCAGGGGGACTACTTCACATCGTGGTACTATCACTTGTGTGGTCACCTCCTTGCCATCGTTCGATTCCCATTTCCTACAAAGCACATCATTTTCTAGGACTAAACTGTCCCACTGTGCCCAGTAGCTCTTAGTTACGGGACTGTGTGACGATACTTCACTCCACTGGGGCCTAGTTCCGCTACGCTTCCAGTCCAGTATAGGTCGAATATCGTCATCTTCTTCCTGGGACTTCTTGAAGTCGCCTTCAGCCCTAATTAAATTAACGCGTTCTCGGGCTTCATTCTGCTGGCAGTGTCTGCAGTCATCATTACATGGACGTCGCGACAGGGCGTCAGCATTGTTATGCCCTTTTCCACTACGATGTTCCGTCACAAAGTTAAACTCCTGCAGCTGCTCGAGCCATCTTGCGACTTGGCCCTCAGGGTTTTTAAATTGTAGAAGCCATTTCAATGCAGCGTGATCCGTCCTCAACGTAAATTGTCTTCCTATAAGGTACTTGTGGAAATGCTGCAAGGTTTTTACCACAGCCAGCAGTTCTCGTCGAGTCACGCAGTAGTTCCTTTCTGGCTTTGAAAGTGCCTTACTGAAGTAAGCGATTACGACCTGTCTGTCGCCCTGCACTTGTGACAACACTCCACCAATTCCCGTGTTGCTGGCATCGGTATCAACGACAAATCTTCCGTCTCTGCTCGGATACCCCAGTATAGGCGCTTCACATAGCCGTTGCTTTAGCTCGTCGAATGCTGACTCACAGTTCTTGTCCCAAATAAAATCTCGTTTATCCTCAGTCAGCTGATGTAAAGGTTTTGCAATGTCCGAAAAATTCTTGACAAACCGCCTGTAGTATGTGCACAACCCTAGAAATGCACGTACTTCCGTTTTGTTCTTTGGAACCGGCCACTGTTGGACTGCCTTTACCTTCTCAGGGTCGGTTCTCACCCCGTCAGCGGAAATAACATGTCCTAGGTAGCTGACCTCCTTCTTGAACAGGGCGCACTTCTTTGGGCTTAGTTTTAGGTTAGCCCCTCGTATCCTGGTGAACACTTTCTCCATATTCCTCAGGTTTTCCTTAAAAGTGCGACCCATTATAATGACGTCATCCAAATATACCAGACAGACGTCACCAAGAAGGCCCACCATGACTCTCTCCATGAGGCGTTCAAACGTCGCTGGAGCGTTGCATAACCCAAAAGGCATGACGTTAAATTGCCACAGGCCGCTGCCAATACCCGTACTGAACGCTGTCTTTTCTTTATCTTTCTCGCTGATTTCCACTTGCCAGTAGCCACTTTTCAAATCAATGGTCGAAAACCACTTCATGCCACTGAGCATATCCAGCGTATCGTCTATCCTTGGTAAGGGATAACTGTCCTTCTTCGTCACATTATTCAGCATTCTGTAGTCCACACAGAATCTTGTGCTGCCGTCCTTCTTCTTCACCAGAACGACTGGAGAAGACCATGGACTCGTAGAAGGCTCAATTATTCCGCTATCAGCCATGTCCTTTACCATTCCTGCTACCTCAGATTCCTTAGCCCAGGGTATGCGGCGCGGTCTCTGTTTAATTGGTCTAGCATCACCTGTATCTATCTCATGCTTGACGAGACCTGTTCTCCCGCAGTCTTTTCCCGTTGCAAAGATATCTCGAAACCGTAGCAGAAATTCCCTGGCTTGCTGTAGTTCCGAAGTCGATAAGTTGCTCTTAGAATTTTCCAGAAGTTGCTGGATGTGATCAGTTTCGACTTTGGTCGTGTCTTGCTCTGCTGGAGATTTATTGATTTGACGGAGATACTGAACTTCTTCACATCTCCCAACAACACTGTTTTTCTTCAGTTGGACCTCTTCTTTCCCAAGGTTCACAATCCTGACCTTGGATTTCCCTGTCGTCATAACTAATGTCCTCGCAGTGATGATCTCCGGGTGCCGGCCAGTATCCTCTACCAAAACACATCTTGTTTGCCTGATTTTCTTGGGAAACTTTACTTCGACTAAGGTTTCTGTTCTCGGAGCCAGTGTAGTATTCTTTAAACAGTAGAGGTTGCATGAGTTAATTCCTCGCAGGAAGACTTCTTGATCTGGGAATTTCAATACTCCCCTGTCGATATCTAAAATACATCGGTTATTCCGCAAGAAGTCGAGACCCAGTATGCAATCGTCGGTAATATTCGCAATTAACGCAGGATGGATATACACTTGATCACCGATTTTGATCTCAATTTCTGTATCACCGAGAACGGAGACTGGCTGGCCGGTTGCTGTCTGAAGTCGGCAGGATGGAGACTCCCTTTGCCACAAGATGGTGCGTTTCAGCAACTCAGGTCTTATAACAGTCCGTGACGCCCCCGTGTCAATGGTAAAATTGCAAGCCCGATGATTCAGCGTCCCTTCGATGATCAAACTATTTCCGTTGTGAACTTGATTGATGGTGATGGTTGGGGCCTTCAGTTGACCAGCCAGCACCCGCCCCGCGGCCCTGGCGACATTTAGTTTAACGACTCCTCGTTAACTTGAGTTCCGGAGTCCACACTCCCCCTCTTCCTCTTGGGGCAATCGGTACGAATGTGCCCTTTTTCTCCGCACCCGTAACACGTCGGAATATAGCGAGACTTTGCCGAAGAAGCAGCTACCACTTCTCGTTGACGTGGTTGCACTGACGGCGAGACCACCACTTCCCGAACTCTGTGCGTGCGTGAATCTTGTCGTACAGCTTCCACTTCCAGAGCGTGAGCCATCGCACTCTTTAGAGTTTGGTGGTGTCCGAGTCGCACCGTAGCCCTGACTTCAGGATCCCGTAGACCGTCGATGAAAGCTTGCACTAGATTTACTTCCACCATCTCTGGTGTCATCGACATGTAAGCACGCCGGACCAGCCGTTCGACCTCGACTCCCCATTGCTGGAGGCTCTCGTTCGACTTCTGCGTTCTGTCGCGAAGTTGCGCGCGGAAAACGTGCTCGAGGTGCTTGTCTCCATAACGAGTGTCCAGTCCCTCCATGAGACGCTCCAATGTCCTGCCGTCCGCAGGGAGGTTCTCTAGGACCAGCAGGGCGTCCCCTCGTAGAGCCAAAGTTAATGCCGCAAAAGACTGCTTATCATCCCAGCGGTTTGTTTCGACCAATGTCTCGAATTGGTACTTAAATGCCGTCCAGGAAGACGTGCCATCAAAACGCGGCACATCAAATTTTGCGGCGGATGCACAAGGAGTGTGCGATGGTGAGCCGACAACAACGGGTTCGCGTGCTTCGAGCTTGACGATTTTTTTGTTGATGTCCAGCAGGCGATCTTCGTGGCCATCAATTCTTGTTTCTAGGCTATCAGCTCGGGCGGAAACCTCCTTGACCTCCAAGGTGAGATTCTTTACCTTCTCGCCCAACGTGACGAGGCCGTGGTCGATTTTATCGAGGATCAGGTTCTGCTTAGCCTCCTGATCGCGGCGAGCGGCTTCCTGTTCGCGGCGAGCGGCTTCCTGGTCGCGGCGGACAGCTTCCATACTAGCTTGCATGGCGGCCAACACCGCAGCGAGGTTCAATTCCGAGGATGGTCCTGTTGGCGCCTCAGCAGCTTCTGTTGCTATCATACCAGCCGGATCTTCCTCCTCCATACGATGACGCGCAGCATCCATCTCCATTTGCCTTCTTGTTCGTGGTCGCTGTTCGTCGTCCCTCTGTGGTAATGGCATTTCACTTCTGACACCAGTTGTTACGTACGTGGGTAATCAAATGCCGATTTACTAAGAGACAACTTTATTCACCACTAACAATAACAAAATAGTCCAGTCAACAATAATCCGAATCGCAATTAACACTAGAGTACCGTTACACTATCGCTTAGGTCGTTAGATAAAATCACTTCAAGTACTAGGGTAGTTCGCTCTTGATCGCAGTCGAAATCACAACTGACTAAGCACAACCATTCTAGACCTTTCGAACAGCAATGCGTTTTAATTATTACGAGCTACTCTTTATTTTCTCGGAGATATGGCGGGTTCACGTTTAATGGCGTAACAATATATCTATAGAAACCTCACACATTTAAACGAGATTCATTTTTTTCCAAAATGCTATTAAGGTTTTTGTTAAATAAAAAAAACACGTATTTCCTAAAATATGGTTCGTGAAATATTCGAGTGAATGACGGAATCACAAACTGCCTCAGAGCGGTCAGGCGTTATCTCTCTTTTTTCTTGTTGTCTCTTCATCAAACATTGCATCGGATTGCGTTGGAAGACACAACAAACTTTTAAAGCAAGCACACGTTGACGATAGACGGATCGGCAAGGGCCCTCTTAAGGGGACGACTATAGGAGCTAATCGCAAGTTTTATAATGCAAAAAAGTATTTAAAAAAACGTTGCCCCGCCACAGTACGAGCTGTATCGTGCGTGCGTTCACAATCATGTAAACTCACAGACACAAGACTCCCAGACCCGGAACCCATATCTGTAAGCCACACAAAAATTCTTCCGTAAGGGAATCGAACCAGCGACACTCAACGCAGCCAATCGTTCAACCACTGCACCAAACGTGCCGTCACACAAATATTATTGGTATGCCAAATCTGCATTAATATTATAAAGAGGTAAAGTTTTACTTAAGATTATGTTTTTTTGTTTGTAGGAGATAATCTCTTGAAGTACTATACTGGTACGATCGCTAATATTTTTTCTTCTACTTTATTCCAAAGTAACATAGCTACTAATATATCGTATCGTAGATTGATGAGTAATGGTGGCAGAGGTGCACAAAATGGTATACATTTAGCCAGACGTTTTTTAAGTGCTTTGTAACAAAGGGACAAACATTTTGTCAGTTCGACCAGCACCACCTCATCACTCGGTGTCTTCTTGTTGTCGATAGGTGATCCACGGTTGAGTGCCACGAGTCAACCAGTAAACGTTAAGTGGTCCACGGGTTGATGCAGTGCTGTTAACCAGTAAACGTCACGTAGTCAACGAGTGGACATTGCGATTTCCGCGGATGCGGGTGCCAATGTATCGTCTTCGCGCATGAACCACTCGTAGACAGCACATGCTCTATTCGAGACCAGCGCTTACGAGGCAAGGCAAGCGTGCGAGCAACAGGTGACCACCGAGCGATCTACACGACGTCAGCCCGGGGGTAAGGCGCACCGAAGTGGATGTAGTGAGCGTATATCCATAGTACTCTATACAAAAAATACTAACCGCTCGAAGCGAGATGGTATTGGTCAGGTGTCTCTAATGAGCTCTCTCTTAGATTACTTCATATAACGACTTACATTTTTTTTATTGTGCTTTTGGGTACAATAGTATTGACTGGTCGACACTGTTCTTATATAATATTTATTAATACTGTAATATGGAAATATTGTAACATCAAACACTTTTTTAAAAAGAGTAACCATGAAGTTTCTTCCCGATTCTTCTCCATAGGAAACGACCAATTTGGAACCGTGCCCATGTAGGCCTATGTGAATCTTTAACTTCCTCACGCACATGACAATACCTGGTATACCAACCTCATTTTTAAAGCTATAAACCATATTTTGTTTAGTTTTAGGTCAAAAAGTCGCGTGATTTTGGGTCACTTTTCATTGAGATTTATTATTATAGCTGTTTAAATCCATTTTTTTAAATGCCAAGCCTGTGTCTGTTTCGTTTTTAGGAATAAAGTAAACCACTGAAGTGTGGCACCAGCCTTGATTAGGTCATAGGATACTTTTTATCCCGGTAGTAAGCAGAAGATAGTGTGGACTAATATAGACATGGACGAAAGCACATCAACGAGATCTTTTTCTTTCATAAATTCGAAAACGAGACCGCGACTGTCGCAACCCAGTGTTCGAACACATCGTCGCTTACCATCAGGTGAAGTAGTGATCAGACGCGAGCCTATCAATTATTTAAAAAAAATCTCGTTCTTAAGGCCCAAGCGCCCGAAAAGTGTCGTAAAACAGTGACTTTCTGAAGCCTACTCCTCGGTAACGGCTAGGTTTATAGGTTTGAAAAAAATATAATATGTTTATTATAGATTCATGAACAACATTATCAACATTTGATTTCTTCGTGCTATTAATACTTTTGTCAAAAAAAATTATTTAGCAATTTTGCAACTTTTCGCAACTTTTTTCCTACTCCTTCGAAACGGCTTGGATCTTTAGAAACATTTTTACACATAAAAATTGGTGGTTAAATATTCTTCAAAGTGAACATCACATATGTAAATCAATCAATATTTCGCAAAGAAAATGGATTTAAAGGTCAGCCGCGCGCTCTCCGGGCGCTGCTGGCCGCAAATAAATGCACAGATATGCGTACTGCCGCCTAGGCGGGTGCGAGAGTTGCGTCCATTTAATTTCGGCCAGATGGTTCAAAGGACTATAAGCCTTAAAGAGCCCTCGCTTGTGCGAGGCCGTGGCCCACCGTGCTCACGCCTAGCTACGCTACTGGTAGTAATTTTTCCCACACAGAGCAATCACAGTGAGCAATGGAGATAAATATGATCGGTTACAAGCATCTACTCGTAGATAAGATTAGCATCACTGATCTAAAGTCACTAACAAAACTCCCCGACATACGCTTGCGAATCGACCAACAGAGGTGATGGGTGGCAGGGTGGCAGGCCAGCAGGCCATATGAAGCAAGATAAAATGGGAAAACTGGAGCAAGCGGATCACTGAATGGTACCCATGGGATGATAAAAGCCAGCACAGGGGACGAGCAGGGTCGAAGCCTACTGGGGCCACGGCTAATGCAAGAGATTCCCGGGGCCCTGAAACAAAGTCAAAGAAGGAACAGGAGTAGGTTTTAGTCAGTAAAAGTCTGACACGTCCTCGCGCCCCGCCCAAGGGCGAGAGATGTATGTGAAAGGAATGGTAAAAGAAGACAAGGAAGACAAAACACAAGGTGGGGATATGGAATAAAATTGACAGCAGGACAAAATTGGAAAAGGATTGGTCATCATGACTGGCAACTGTAGAAAGCAATTGAGGAGGCTTTTGCCATTAGGCATACCGAATTAAGGGACAGAACTGCCATTTCAGAATTTCATTTCATTTTTTGAAAAATTGAAAATCAGTCAAAGTTCGGAATGAAGGGCTAAGTTCCCTTACCGACCTACTCTGAAAACCTCTGTGGTCTCGTCGTAGTATGCAATATGCATGGGGCCACGACATTATGCTGAGCGTTCGGCCGTTCTGCGCGGATGTGACGCATATTTTCCCTATTAAAATGATTATGATTTGCGTCATTTCGCGTAAATAAATTGTTTTTCATTCTTTCTTTTTTTTTCTTAAGGGCCTTAAGGTGAATGCTCCAGGGTAGCCCGTGAAAGTTTCCACAACGTTTGAATTTCATTAAAACTGTGCACAATTTTAATGTTTCTTTACATTATCATTATTTATAATGAAATGTTAGAACAATGAGGCATTCATTCACGTACCGAAATTAACTCATAACGATCAGTTGATTGTTGGATGTACAATAACAAACGAAACGAATTTCTTGCCTGCCTTCAATGTTCCCACTGCAGGGGCATACATAGGTCTCCTTTCAGTGAGAAATAGATTGACATTGTAATAACTCCTGTATCGTGTGTGCAATCCCGAACATGTAAATTCACATACACAAGACACCCAGACCCGGAAAACCTATCTGTAGGCTTTACAAATGTTTCGAGCGGGAATTGAACTCGCGATATGCAGCGCAGCAGTCATTCGCTCAACCGCTACGACAACCGTGCCGACATATTTGCTGTTCTTTAGTATAAAATGTTGAGCAGAAATAAATCAGGAAAGTACCCAATACGCTACCACAGAGATCCTAAACCACACTCGGCCGCTGAATATAATCATGTTTTCGTGCAGCACCGTATCTATATCGTCGTGAATAAATTTCGTAATATAGGTTGGGTTAACCTATATTACAAAATGTATTCACGATTATCATTTCTGAGTTCGAGGCCTCTCTGACCAGGGGCCCCGTCGGACTGAGGGGGGGGGGGAGAACATTCTGTGACATTTTACCAGCCTTGCCACCTTTTAGTTCCGCCACTGTTCCGCCTCATCAGAAGGCTTAAAGTCACCCAAAGAGCAATGGAAAGGGCTATGCTCGGAGTTTCCCTGCGTGAACGAGTCAGAAATGAAGATATCCGCAGGAGGACCAAGGTTGCCGACATAACACGAAGAATCGCCAAACTTAATTGGCAATGGGCAGGGCACATTGCTCGCAGAATAGATGGCCGTTGAGGCCGAAAGGTTCTGAAGTGGCGACCGCGTACCGGAAAACGCAGCATTGGAAGGCCTCCTACAAGGTGGATCGATGACTTGGTGAAGGTTGCGGAAATCCGAGGGTTGCGGGACGCACAGGACCATTCATTGTGGCGACACTTGGGGAGACCTATGTCCAACAGTGGACGTCTATCGGCTGAAATAATGACAGCCTAATTTTTTTTTTGCTGTTCTGTGTTTATTCTAAACTAAAATTAGGTAAATAATATACTCACATTGATCTCATCAGGCACCACCAGCTGTGAAGCGATGATCATCTCGTGGTCCGTGAGCTTGTCGAGCGCGATGGAGTGCTTGTTGCCCAGCCCGGCTCTGCAAGACATCCTTAACACATGCATGGTCTATACAGTGGCCGTCTTTTTATACACACATGTGGACAATGGACACCACACTCATGCAACTACTAAAGCACGATTTTTTTTTAATATTTATACATTTTTAACTGCAGATGCCAATATTTTTTTTTTATTAAATTCGATTAACTGTATGTAAGCTTGTGATAATACCACTTATCTAAATTAGTACGCTTATCCTACAAAATCAGGGGAAGTCCCAAAACTGAAATTGACTGTAATCTATTTAGTAAAGAAAAACCATAATTTCAAATCCAGATAAACATAAGTCCTAAGTAGGTTTCAAAATAATTTTAAACATATTTAACAAAATAATTGTGGTTCGAGACGGCGCGAGAGAAGAATGTCTTGGGGAAGGCTTTCGCCCAGCAGTGGGACAGTAATGGCTAGGAAAAAAAAATGATAACGATGATTGTCCACAATAGGCTAGTTGCCGTAAAAAATGTAATATGTCTGTCTTTTAGATTATTCAAAAATGAAGGACACATATTTTTTTATTTGTAAATTAAACCAAATATGACAGAGATATAGCCCATTAAAGTTACGTGTAACGTCACGACGTGCTACGTTTTTACGCACGGGTTGACGTCACACGTAACTTTAATGGGCTATATCTTTGTTATTTTAAAAAACGGACTAAATAAAAAATAATTATTTTGACCCTGGAAATTACCCTATTCTTGCTACTGATATCCTCTCCACTATCGCATATAATGTCGTAGACTACATCTTATCACAAAAAATGCACAATCTTGCAGGAGCAATAACGCAGAAAAAGCTAGTCCTTTTTATATAGCATCTGCAGTTAAGGTATGGGGTTGAAGCCACATCTTAGTACAAACACAGCCACATATAGAGAACAAATATGAATGGACAGACCTCAAAAAGACATGACCTTTGCATCTGTGTTAAAGCATAGACAAAAGGATGGGTTGAGCGATCTCACAAAATTGACTCTATAGGAAAGGACAACATCTACTTAATCTCAATCCATTTTTATGTCTAAATCACACATTTGGTAAAACAAAGATGTTTATCAAAAAAAATTAAAATTACTTAGATGTGCCATGCATTAAAAAAAATCTTATTATATCATGAAGAGGAGAATAACTATATAATGTTGAGATCAAGAATATTCTGAATGTCCTGTCCCATTTGTTATACCGAAGGTGCAAACATAAAAATAAATGCTTCAATCTGATTGGTTATTGGCTGAAGCCTGTTGAACATTTCTAAGTACGGACACAAAATTCATGTCTTTCGAGAAAACAAAGAAACCCAAATATCCACACAATGATTAAGGAAAAAAAATCATGATTTTTTTTCCAGAAATTGCATCTAAATTAAGTATTTTATTATGAATTGGGTTTATTTTGATAATAATGCTGTACATTGTAAGATAAAGTATAAACATATGTTTTGAGTTGAAAATACTTAGGGGGATCCTATTAGCCGATGACCTTGAAAATTTTTTTACCCCTTTTTCCCTATATTATTACCCTTGAACAATTAATCTACATAAATATAGGAGCCTTATGGCAAGAAAACTGACGTACGTAAGTGTACTCCGATATAAACAAGCCATAAAATAAATTCACTAGTTCATCTGCTGCAGGATAGACTATTAATATAGTCTATGTGGGCTGATAATTCAGCTCCTACCAATTCAACATCAAGAAATATTTTTTTTAAATACCATAATTTAGGATTATTTTTAGTTGTGTCTACCACATACAGGGATAAATTATTCATCATTTTACATGATTTAAAAGGTCTACATAAGGTTTTATATACCTCAATAGAAAAAAAGAGCAAGCTTGTATTTATTAGCAAACTCATACCTTTTTCTGACAGAGGTTATATTTTAATAATTTCTATTGACACTTTTAGTATTCAGGACTCCGCACCCGAAAGGTGCCAACGGGATCCTATTAATCAGGATCCGCTGTCTGTTATTATTATTATTATTTCTTTAGCCACAACAACAAAAAGTAATAAAATTAATATAACATTAAAAATTAAAAGGGTTCCCATACAAAAAATTTTAAAAACATTATTGGAGTTTGATTTTAGTATTGTAAAACAGAACCCTTTGTGTGCGAGTCCATCTTGCACTTGGCCAGTTATTTTAAGTATCATAACTATTAATGCTACACATGAGGGTAACGGAACAAGGGACAGAAACTAAACATATTTGTTGAATAGATATCCAAACATTATAGTACATTCAGTTATTTTTTATGTAAGTATTGTGTGCTTTGAGTTCTACTATACGTGTCGCAGTGTTGGGTATCTCCTAGTAGTAGACTAAATCAAAATAAACGCTAATGTAGTTACGTGAATTCGATTAGCTGTATTTATTTCAGACAATGAAATTTATGTTTCAGAGATGAAATGTAGATTAGATCTATGATCATGACAAGTTAAAATCAAAGTCTAATTAGATATGAATAACTGTAATACGCATTCAAATTAGATTGTAATAGAAAATTAGAAAAAAATGCGCTTGATATTCTGTTATGACGTAAAGGAACCGATCGATACTTACTTGCGTAACTGTTCACGAGCTCGCTCCTCCGCCTTCTTCCGACTCTTGGACGTTGGATCTATCTGATTCACGAGCCATTTTATTGAGAAATAAGTCACAGCGGACACAAAAGCAACGCGTATAGCCATTTGGAATACATCATTCCGCGTAAATGCTGACCCTTCCACCATCATGCCGTAGGATAAATAAGTAACTTATCACAAATAAACTACGTAGAAGACGTCAAAACCCGTGTGCTCTTCGATTTATTAATAATTTTGGAATTTCTTCACAAAAAGGTAACAGCCGTCATGCTTTTGTGAATTTTCATCATAGACAATTTGATAGATCGGTGTTTCTCCATTTCTACAAGAAAATACTATAATAATTAAATTATAACATTAATATTAATTTTATATCATTACGTTCGAAATATATTTGAAAATTTTTCAAAAGTTAACACATGCTTATGATCCTTTGGAAAAGGTTTTTGCTCATAACGATTGAGTTACTATTTAAAACCTTTAACCCTTAAATACCTCGAGTATCAAATTTGATACTGAACTTTCAAACCGATTGTATACTTCTAGTTAGTTTTTTTTTTTTAATGTTATGCTGATGTATAATATTATTGCATAGTGTTCTTTAGATTGAAATTTAAAAAAAAAGTCAAATGTCAACATCGTTTGATTATCTATGACATTTTGCTTTCCCGCCTTATTGAACAAGTGAACACACTTTTTGAAAAAGTTTGGTGCATTATACCTTTGACGAATTTTCTTTATTCCGAATAATAAAAATACTTTTGAGGTGAGTAAATATCATAATTTTACTAAAATATAATTTTTGTTACGATTGTTTTCTTTGCTTGAAGAGAAATGTGCTATTTTTGTGAGTATCAATTTTGGTACTTCAGGCATTCCCGGCTGTTGGAAACCTAGTGACTTTTTTAGCTAATCATATTTTTTGAATAAAATCTTGCTTGGTTTGGTGGTGGAATAACTTTTTTCTCAATTGCTTTATAGATATTTATCGAAAATGAAGCCGGATGACATCGAAGCCATTTTGAGGCAGCTAGAAAATGGTGAAATTTCCGAGGACGAGCCCAGCGATAATGAAGATGACATCGAATACTATTCGAGTCAAAGAGATCTGCAGATGGAGCTAGAAGACGAAGATGATGTAGGTAATTCGCCCACTGATCCTGAGTTAGAAGCAAATTCGCCGTTAGTCAACGAATCTCAACATTTAGAGATCGTTGAACAAAGTCCAACTCCTTTGGTGAATAATTACACCTGCAACCCTCGAAATGTAGTATGGAGAGTAAAAAATATGGACATTGTTCAAAACGCTTTTGAATTCGAAGGAAACACTGAGTGCTCACCAGAAATTCTACGTTTGGAAACGCCGTTTCAGTTTTTTTCTTACTTCTTCAATGAAGAATTATTGAAATTTCTTGTGGACGAATCAAATAAGTATGCTTTCCAAAAGAATCCCAACTTTACAGAACCTATTACTGTTTCAGAGTTACGAAAGTTTCTTGGAATTCTTATTTTTACAAGTGTTTACCATTATCCCAGTGTCAGGTCGTATTGGTCAAACATAGCTAAATTTGAACCCATAGCACAAACCATGAACCGTAACAGATTTGATAAAATCAGACAAATTTTTCACATGAATGACGACACTAAGCATTTGCCCTCCGATCATGCACAACACGACCGACTCCATAAAGTTAGACCAGTGATAGATCATTTGAATAAAAAATTTATTACTGTACCATTTGACCATCGGCTATCATTAGACGAGCAAATGTGTGCAACAAAAATAAAGCATTTTATGAAACAGTATTTACCAAATAAACCCCACAAGTGGGGATTCAAATTATATGTTTTATGCTCTCTTTCTGGATACGCATACAGTTTTGAAGTTTACTCAGGAGCTAAGGACATTGAACGTCTACCTGGCGAACCAGACCTCGGCGTAGTATCAAATACTGTTATACGACTGTTACGACCAGTCCAAAGGCACATCAACCATATCATTTATTTTGATAATTTTTACACCAATATTCCTCTGCTACATTACTTGACCAAAGAAGGTATTTATTGTCTTGGCACTGTACAGAGAAACAGGCTTGGTAAATCCTGCAAGTTGCCAGAGAAAAAGGAAATCCTGAAGTCTAATGTACCCAGAGGCACATATCATGAAAACGTTGCCTCTTTTGAAGGCGTAGAATTTTCGGCAACGAGCTGGAAAGACAATAAGCAAGTTTTATTACTTTCCACCTATGTTGGTGCTGAACCAGCAGAGACTATAACCCGTTACGAAAAAAAACTAAAAACGAATATCCAAGTAGCATGTCCTCGGGTCATAAAGGAATATAACGCTCACATGGGAGGCGTTGATCTGATGGACAGCTTCATTGGTCGATATCGCATTCGCATAAAGTCAAGAAAGTGGACAACAAGGCTGTTTTATCATCTCTTGGACATGACTGTGATAAATGCTTGGGTACTGTACAAAAAGGTTAGTACAGTGAACAGGAAATCGCAGAAGGATATAATGAAGTTAGCCGACTTCAGAACCGAACTTGCTGACACTTTATGTCGGTATCAAACTCGGCCAGATAATAAAAGGGGAAGACCAAGTACCAGTCGACGGGAAGAGATCCCTGATCCTTCTAAAAAGCCACGGGCAGGTGTACAGGTCCTGCCCCCTACTGACGTACGTTACGATCGAGTCGGCCATGAGAAAATGTTTTTAGATTCTAGGAATAAATGTAAATATAACAATTGTAGAAAACTTACTTCATGGATTTGTATAAAATGTAAAGTTTCTCTATGTGACAATAAAAATAACAGATGTTTCTCATTATTTCATACCTAACAACATTATTTGTTATTCCGACTTATTTATGGTTCTAATGCCTGAAGTATCAAAATTGATACCAGGTTTTTTTTTCGAAATATATATATGAAATATATAATGTGATTTTTTTTATTATTTTTCCATTTATCTAGCTCCTGCAGAGTACACACTGATATTTTTTAAAATTTAATTTGAAAAATCAGGCTTCTAAGGGTTAAGACAGATCAAACAAACAATTCGTGAAACGAAACGTATAAAAATAGAAACATTCGTTCTGAAACTTCTAACCCTTTGAATAAATAATTACACAAAAATATGTACGCTTCGTGTATTGATATTTTAAATTCCCTTCTCGATTTTGCGCTTAGATTCCATTCACAATATTTTCACTTCTCCAAATAATCCATTTCAAAATTTTAGAACATTGTTTGTGCACTTTGTTTCTAGACGTGAATAAATGTATCAAAAATATATCCCTGTTTCACGAAATGAATTACAAAAACTGTCAAAAAACAATGCTATGGATTCTGGAATCGTGGAACATACACAATATACTAACCTCAAAATAGCGTGTTATGTTGTGATTTCAATATTTAAATAAATATTTATAAGATATAAAGTATTTCTAGAAAACACAAAATGAAAAAAAATAAACCTGGTGTCCGTCCAAAGTTTGAAAATACTAGGAAATTATTACGCAAACAAAAACGGCAGCAGAAAAAAGTACATCGTCAGGAACATTATCTGAAGAAAAAAGATGAGAGGCATAACGTTAATAATAAACCAGTATACACAGCCGGTAGATTTGTTAAAAGGCCTGCCGAATCACCAGAACCTCAAGTGGAAATAAAGGTAAATGATATAACTTCATTACACGAATACTAATATTTTGTAAACATTATGATGAATGACTGGAATAGTTTTAATAATACCATGTGGTTCCTTTTCAAGTATAGACCTTTAGTTAGTTGAACGATAATATTAGGTATGTACCTCTCTAGGCTGCAAATCCTGATAGCAGTAAGAAACTATTTATAAATTATTTTCTTTTTGTATATATATTATATATTTTCTTTTGTCAATACTGCATACCATATAATAAACACGAAACTCTGAAAATATGAAATAACTATGATTGGCAGTCTTATGGCACAGGGCAATCTTTCAGTCATTTTTAGGGATCCATACTCAAATTGTATAAACGGGACGCAATTGCTATGGCTCTGCTGTCTGTCTGTCATCAGGCTGTATCTCATGAACCGTGAAAGCTAGACAGTTGAAATTTTCGCAGATGATTCATGTCTGTTGTTGTAGTGGCAAATAACAACAAATACTAAAACTTTTATTTTATTTTTCGTTTTCACAAAAATATTAGAAATAAACTGCTTATTTAAATAGTTTTACTAATTTTATTCCAGAAGAAAAAACCTAAACTAGAAACCCCACTAGACATTCTCAACAAAGAGCGACAGAAAGAGAAGAAAGTAGAACAACAATTGAAGAATCAGATAGAGGAACAGAGAAGGAAAATGTTACTGCAAGCCAATGAAGAAGAGGACAAGGTCATCAAGAAACTAGAGAAACAACTAGGACTGAACAAAACCAAGAACAAGAATAATTTCTTTGCTGATGATGGACTAGACTGTATCCTTTTAACTTTCCATAATTTTCATTGATTTTGGGTTTAATTTTGACTAACATAAACAGTGCTTCTATAGTTTACTAGTAATTTAATATAAATTGTTAAAACACAATACCTGGATAAAAAAACAATATAATTCTGTTTAGTCTAGCAACTTTTGTAAAAATATTGATATATTTTTGTATGAGAAATTGTAAGTCAAGCTACACATTTCTTTATGAGCCACATGGTCAAAACTCTCATTTATAAACTTGTAAAAAAAACTATGCAACAGAAAAATGAGATAGCCTCTAATCTGCATGGTTCTCATGTGATTTGATTACATATTTACTATAAGGATATTAAAAGAGACTGACCCCTGAGTTTGTTTCGGTGTTTCTTCTCAGTGTAATCAGCTAGGAAACACCTCATCTAGCTTAAACTGACGAAAAAATAAAATTTTGTGTAAAAGTGTTTTTTAAACCTATTTGCAAAAATAAATATCATTTATCAATAAAATAATTCACCTTTTTTACAACGCCAAATAAATATTCTTAGTCAAGCAAACTCAGAATTGCAGGGCTCCAACATTAGTTACATTAGTTACAGGATAGTTTAAACCACCCGGAAAGTGGCTTGCATAGGAGATAACTAGTGTCTTAGACAGCTAAATAATTATAGCATCATTCAAACACTTGTTAATTGTGGCCTGACTTAGTAATTTAGAAGTCAAAGTCTATTTAGAGGCAAATAAAGAAATCTGTTTTAGCACCCATCTTGAAATATCAATCACAAAAAAAATTATCACTTCTGGAATTTGTTTGACATTTCTAGGTAATATCGATATTTATTTTTATGTATGTGTGACATCACACCCAAATTGTTTTAGTCATCTACCATGTTATTAGTTGGTTTTTCATATGCAAAGGTTCAATCGGTACAATTTCTGCTTAAAAAAAAGGGTTGATGATTTTTTTGCATGCTCCAAACATACCTCTAAACATAATCCAAAGATAGCATAGTTATATCCTTAACTTTAAACCAGATCTTCTAGAAATATGTGACAAATCAACGACAGAACAAATAGTTGCAGCAGAGAAACATCTAGCAGAAGTTGAAGGCGATTCAGACTTCGACGAAGACCTAGCAGCGGTCACTGGCAAAGAAATTAAGGATAAGAAGAATAAAGATGTCAAAAGTAAAGGAAAGAAGGCTGAAGAAAATAGTGATGAAGAAAATGAATCTGATGAAGAGATTCGCTCAGATATTGATGATGAAATGGGTAGTGAAGAAGAATTAGACGATGATGATGGAGATATGAGTGAAGAAGATGAAGAAATGAGTGAAGGAAATGAAGAAATGGAAGAAGGCGACAGTGATAGTGAAGGTTCTGAAGATGATCTTTCAGATGATGCACCTGAAGGTATGCTTAGGTTTCTGTTTAAAGTAATCAGCTTTACAACAGTAAATGTTCATATTTTAAAAGTAACAACAGAACAGAACTAAATCCTACTACAGCAATATTTGGCAATAGAATATTTGATCAAATTGAAGCGTTTTAAAAAAGTAAACTCAAGTTTGAAGTTACATTTTGGAAAAAAATTTAACATGGTCTAAAAATGATTGGAATCGATTCAGTTACTGATTCTGAACAAATTATAATCAGGTTTCGCATAAACTAAAAATAATGTTGTATTATTATACTAGCTGTGCCCATGACTTCGTTCGCGTGGACTACAGGATTTCTAATTAATTTTTTCTAAAATAAAATTAGCCCATGTTACTCCTTATTACATCAGCTACCTGCCAAAAAAAGTCCCGTCAAAATCGGTCCAGCCATTTCAGAGATTAGCCCGGACAAACAGACAAAAATGTTAAAAAATGTTATTTTGGTGTATGTACCGTATATATATTCATATGCATGTAGTAAAAAGCAGTATTTCAATATTACAAACAGACAACAATTTTATTTGTATTATGTATAGATGTATGGATAAATAGATGTTATCTTCATTACAGAAAAGCCAACAAAGATGTCAAAAGCAAATTCTAAACAGAAATCGGATAAGCAAGAGATAAAAAAAAGCAGTACGAAAGAGACAAAAACTGAACCAAAGTCTAATAAAAAAGAGAAAGTCATTTCTGAAGATGATTTGAGCAAAGTTTTCAGTGATGATGAAATCTCGCATCTTTCTGGTGATGATGATGATGGTGATGAAGCATTTGGTGAAGAAAATGAACCTGTCGTGGAGAAGAAAGAGAACCCTGATGTTTGGGAAGATATTTACGGAAGAAAGAGGGATAAGGAAGGGAATGTTATTAAGGTAGGGGTTGATTAAATCTGGATTTGAAATATGTACCTATACGTTTTAACCTTTCCATACCGTCAATTTGAAACACAATAGTAAGACAATAGATGCGCGTACGCCGGCGTTCGCTTGCGGTTTAATGAACTAAGGAGGTGATGATTGTTACCAACTATTGTAATAAGACCTTTTTTTGACACGGGCGCTCTGCCCAAGCGAAGGAAACCTCCTGCACTGGGTCCGGCGGGCGGTGTTCCCAAAGGTGACACCCGAGTGTTATTTCCGCCTAAATCAGATGCTGGAACCTCCCGAACTTACCATGTCCGGCGTAGGCGCTGGCTGGCAGATGGCGAGCAATGGGTAGCTCGCCGTCCAACCGTCCGGACTGAGTCCTAGACGTTGACGGCGCGTACTGTTCCACACTCGCCTCAAGGAGATGTCAGATAACCGTAGTGGCCCAGCAGGGTCGAAGCCTACTGGTGCCAAGGGTTTATTTCTTAAAGGAAAACTTGGCCCTGGTATGAAAAGCAATGAAGGAACAGAAGCGAGTTTTTAGTCAGTAAAAGTCTGGCACGCCCTTTCACTCCGCCCAAGAGCTGGTGAAGTCATTGGATGATTTTTCCAATAAAAAAAAGCCATGACCGGCGAGAACCAGCGTCATGCGGAAGGTAAGGATGCCGAGCCGACTGTCCAGCCACTTCTCAAAGAGGGGACTTACCGCCATGATTATGGTGTGCACAAGACGTAACGTCATGGGCGAAAGTTATAACAGAAACCAGCGAGGCGGTAGACCAAGAAAGTGATGACGTGACCAGTTAGACTACTATCTTTAACATTATCAAATAGACCTGAAAAATGGAAGAAAGAACTCTCCTCTGCAGTGGACCACACTGCTATTGAAAATTGCTGGCGAATTCAACAATTTTATTTCTGTAAAGTATAATAATGATACATTGTGTTTTGTTCTACAGGAAGAGAAAGGCGTGTATGTTCCGCCACATCTCAGAAACAAGGACTCAAGTTCAGACAAACAGCTTTTACAATTGAAAAGACAAATTAAAAGTAAGTAACTGAGTAGCTGATTTTTTTTTATTATTTGTTTCAAATAGTTTGTTTTATAAAATACAAAATCACAAACAGAAAGAGTTTAAAAACTGTTCTTTTTATTTTCAAATGTACAGTTCAATCGCTACTTTTATTTACATTGTATTTTTTAATGAAAAAAAAGTAAGTTAATTACTTTTTAATTCAAAATATCATTGGAGTTGGTTAGGATAACGACTTTATTATTTACACTTAAAAATAAAAAAGTTAAACTATTTCTTTATGAAATTAGAAAAACACCAACGAATAACTTTACTCTAGTAGAGGGTCCAGAATCATGTACTGGATCCATGGTACATGTTTGTGTCTTGATGTCTCAGTCTCACAAACGGTGTATATTTTCTTCTTTCACGCAGGCAAAGCCACTGGTAGTAGGTAGAAATTAATAAATTAAAGGTTTTCTATTCTTATTTCAGGTGTCCTCAACAAGCTAGCCGGTACAAACCTCCACTGGGCTTGCACCTCAATAGAGAACCTGTACCAATCCAACAGCAGAAACTCAGTGAACACAGCATTAACTCAGTTGTGGTTGGATGCGACCGTATCACCCTCGAGCACGCCTGATAGAATGGTCGCGGAACACGCAGCCCTCGTGTCTGTGTTACATGCCAACGTGGGCTCCGAGATCGGTAAGTCACTAGTGCTTTGTACAGTAATAATATAAACTCAGTGAACACAGCTTTAACTCAGTTATGGTTGGATGCGACCGTGTCACCCTCTAGCACGCCTGATAGAATGGTCGCGGAACATGCAGCCCTCGTGTTTGTGCTACATGCCAACGTGGGCTCCGAGATCGGTAAGTTACTAGTACTTTGTACAGCAATAATATAAACTCAGTGAACACAGCGTTAACTCAGTTGTGATTGGATGCGACCGTGTCACCCTCGAGCATGCCTGATAGAATGATTGAGGGACATGTAAATCTCTGTTATATGCTCGTATATATCTCTGTTCTTTACTTCTGGAATTGGTAAGTTATAACTTATACTCTAGCAGTAAGAACGAGGAACTCAATTAATATAGATTTAACTTAGTTATGGCTGGATGTGACTGTGGTGTCTTCAAGTGCACCTTATAAAATAAAATTGGAATTACTTTTAACATCAGAGCACTGGAAATATTAATAATTACTATAATTAGGTTAATTTAATAATAAATAAAAGTTTATTGACATAAAGGTTTTACATAAATATGAATTCCCTTTGTTCATTTGTTTCATTCTATTTGTTTATATCAAGAACGAGAGAAGAAGATTCCTTGATATGCCTTACCAATATACCACCTTGTCTGTGGCGCGGATCCACACCGACTCCCTATAAAAATTCTATCTGTGGGAAGAGTTCGTCCGTCTCCTGAATCTTACGTCGTTGCGTCAAAATATAAGAGAGAGAAAGAGAGAGAAGGTCCACCCACAGACATATAGGTCGACGGGTGTACGGCTCCACAGTTGAATTAGTGACTTATCTATACAATTTGATTGGTTTCAGGTGCCCATTTCTTACAGGATTTGGTCAAAAAATTTGACAACATGATGGAAACGCCACAGCCGGTGGCAGACAAGACTCTTGACAACTTAATTTCGTGTTTAGCACATTTATACAGCTTTAAGGTATGTTTTATGCCCTTAATATACATCTTCCTATCAAATATATGTCCACCAACCCACATGTTTCTCTAGATAGTATGTGTCAGTATATCTCAGAACCCTTGAATCCTAGAGCTTTGGAAGGCGTACGAGGAGCTGAAACCAACTCGCAGAGGCCCTTTAAACACTTTTAATGGAACTTGGTATAAACCGACGATAGATAATCCCTTTATGCGCTATGTCTTAATAGCATTCTCTTTATTTATATTTTACACATATACAATTACATATTTAAATATTTTTAACAAAATTATACAAAAAAAAAAAAATATTTAAAAAGATAAAACTATAGTTATCCACCGGTGTCGGTAGCAGGGTCCAAGCTACCGGTGGTTAGGTCCAGAGACAGGAACCTCCTCACAATGCGAGCCGTATCGAGGAGTACTGCCTTCTGTATCAGGCCGTTGATCCACCCGTGCAACGATAGCTTCGACAGATGGTCGTCGAAGCTTTTGGCTATAAGACAAAAGATAGTATTATTATTCAGTCTTTCTTCAAAAGGATTTTACGCCATCCTTTCCTTGTCGAAATGGACCTTTGAATAGTATAACTTTGTACATATATAACGGTTTTTTATTCAGTTGTCTCCAAGAAAAATCCATACCCGCTCTCCCCCCACAGTTTTTCAATAATAAACAATGCACAGCATAATCAGCCTTATAACGTTCCCACTGCTGGGACTCAACTCTAGAAGAAGTGTATAAATTCCCATGAATATAAAAAAAAATATCCCATTTCAGATCTACCAAGCGACTCTTCTGTACGACATTCTAACGCGCCTCCTCGACACGATATCGGAGAAGAACATAGAATGCGTCCTGGTGGCCCTGCGGAGCGTCGGTGGAGTGCTGCGCAAAGAGGAGCCGCTGGCTCTGAAGAACTTTATACACGAGACCCAGGGGAGGGTCGCCAAGTTGACTGAGGATTCTGCTGCTGGGTAAGTAATATTATAAGTTACAATGCGTACTCTATAGTGTAAACAGAATAAGAAAATGTTGAATCATTGTCATCACTCAGCATAACCACGCTCAGCTCCAGGTTAGCTTAACCAATCAGGTAGTAAATTAGAAAGCCCTGTTCACTGCCCTGTAACATTGACCAGTTGAAGTAAGCCCTTCAGATATTACAAACGCGTTGTCAAATTTAATAATGAATATATTTTTTAAATTTTCAACACAAAATTTGCAAAAAATAACATGTAGGTGCCTGTTGGTGCCTACAGCTACTTGTCATGCATAAAACACGAAGAGTAAATTATTATTGTTTTTTTTTTCTTTTATGAGGTGTACTTCTACCCTACATTCGTTTATATTCCATACTAGAACGTTAAATAACGATCCGTGCAAACTTATTGTAATACTAGCTGTGCCCGCGACTTCGTTCGCGTGGACTGCAGGATTTTGAATTATTTTTTTCTAAAAATAATAAAAGTAGCCTATGTTACTCCTTATTACATCAGCTACCTGCCAAAAAAAGTCCCGTCAAAATCGGTCCAGCCATTTCAGAGATTAGAAGACAAGGGGCTATGCATCACCCATAGTGTAGGGGATGTAGTCACTGCGACCTAAAAGATCTATTGTGACTCAATTTCAGAGATTAGCCCGGACAAATAGACAGACAAAAATTGTAAAAAATGTTATTTTGGTGTATGTACCATATATAAATACCGTATATGCATGTAGTAAAAAGCAGTTATTTCAATATTACAAACAGACACTCCAATTTTATTTATATGTATAGTTTACGCGTCATTTACCTCTTTATTCTCCTTTCCATTCGCGCAAAATGAACAGCGCGCTGTTTACACTTCCGTGCTTGCCCCTCGCGTCGCCACTCGCGCGAAAATGTAAATGCGGTTTAAAATCAATTATTCTAGTAATACAAGCTAAAAACACATCAAGGACACTTAGACAAGATAGTGATAATTCATTTCATACTGTATATGTTTTCGTGCTATGGAAAGGACGTTAATCCATTGGTCCTCTGGCTGTAATTTGTGGATGTTTGATAGTTGTAAAACAAAAATACTAATTTTGATTACCTTCCAGGTCCCGTATAAAGTTCTTACTAGAAGTACTAATGGCTGTGAAGAACAACAACTTGACGAAGATACCTAACTACGATCCCTCGTACTGTGAACACCTCAAGAAGATGACCAGGAGCATCATCAGGAAAGGGAACTACATCACACCGCTTAATATTAGGCTCGAGGATCTATTGAAAGGTATGGGGGTTTATTTTAGGTGGGAAATCATTCAATGACTTCTCCTCTCTAGGGTGGAGCAGGAGGGCGTGTCAGACTTTTAATGACTAAAAGTCACTCCTATGTTACTTTTTGCCTTGTGCTCCAGGACCCCTGGTTTGCCTTTCTGAAGCCAACCCATGGCCCTGGTTTGCCTTTGGCCCTGCTAGGCCATCTGACATCTCTGTGAAGCGCGCGTGAAACACTAACCGCCGTCGACGACTCGGGCTCGGTTCGGACGGTCACTGGACAGCCGGACGGTGAGCTACCCATTGCTCGTCGTCTGCAAGCCTATACCTACGGTGGCTGGAAATCGGGGACAGGATTCTGCCGGCTGGGGCTTGACGAAGTCCATTTCCCTCTGAGATGGAATACGCTCGAGCCGTAGGCGCAGGTGTTATTGAGCCGAGTGCTATAGTGACAAATTTCCACATGACATGTATCTAACGACGTTTTTCAAATCACATACGATGAAATAAATAAATGCGGTCTGCTCGACGATTCGTGGGGGCTACGTGGTACCCAGCATGATGCGAGCTGTACAATCTACTGTGGCGGCCCGAGTGCCAGCACTTTAGCGCACTAGAGTGAAAAACAATCAATTTCGTGCCTAATAGTAGTAGGGACAGGAGTGGGTTTTCGAGTAAGTGTATTGAAAAATGATTATTGTTTTAAAATATCCAATTTGTAACTGCTTTTAACAGCGGACGAGCGAGGCAAGTGGTGGGTAGTGGGCTCAGCGTGGGAAGGCAACATGACGCGACCTGAAGAGAAGCCTACTGCCAAAGTGCTGCCTTCTACCGACCAGAAGCTCTTGGAACTGGCGCGCAAGCAGAGGATGAACACCGATGTTAGGCGGAGCATCTTCTGCGTCATTATGGCAGCTGAGGTGAGTTATATGTTAAATTCGTCAATATACGAAAAGTATTTAATACTAGCTTTTACCCACGGCTTCGCCTGCTTATGTCCGTCTCCAGGATCCCAACTATCTCTGTACCAAAATTCAACAAAATCGGTTTTGCCATTTAGGCGTGAAGACGTAACAAACAAACAAACTCACTTTCGCTTTTATAATATTAGTAAGGATGTATGTATTTAGAACTTGGAAGTATATATATATGTTTGTTTATCAGTTGTCTAGTACTCAAAACACAAGCTCTGCTTAGCTTGGCACTAGACAGCGTTTTGTGATAGTTGTGGAAATTATTATTATTTAGTTTCAACTGTCACAGTGTTTGTCTGTAGCCATATCTTGCTAGTTAAATTTGACCCATATCCCACATTTGGATAGAGCTGAAAGGAGTCGTTCAATAAATGTATAGAGCTTGAGCCTAAAATAATTAAAAAATTAAACAGCAATCTAGTTATATAGGCTGAAAGAGTAGGTTATCTTGATTTTTTTGAGTATTCAATAAAATTTTATAGACCTCAGTTTTTTTTAATAAATATGTTTTTGTCTTTATTGCTTGCATAAAGCAGTTGAAATCATAATAAAAACTTAGGTATTTATTAGATACAACAATTTTAGCTATATTCAATAATTCTATTACATAGAAACAAATTGATTTAAAAAAATGTGCGTTTTATGTTTACCGAAACCTATTTTCAGTTTTTTACAAAAACGTCGACCTGAAAAATTCATATTTAATTATAATCGAGTAGCGTAATAAATAAGCTTTCATAGAAAGTATATCGCATTGGCGTATATTTTAAATGCTAATTGCTGCTTCATTTGATAACCAATTTTGATGCTATTTTCAGAAAGAATACTTTGGTGTTTTATTGTTTAGTAAGAAATGTTTTGTAATGGTTTGCTGTAAGAAAACCCAATTTTGGGTTAAGCTCGCCCGTGTACATCGGTTTTCTTACTATGTAAAATCTATAAAGAATATAAGGATGAATCCGTCATCGCTAAGGTTTTCTAGTAGAGGGTTCATGGTGTAGAATTAAAATAACAATTCACTTCACAATCACTTTTATTTCTCAGTAGACATTTTATTTCTCAGTAGGCATTTTATTTCTCAGTAGGCATTTTATTTCTCAGTAGACATTTTATTTCTCAGTAGACATTTTATTTCTCAGTAGACATTTTATTTCTCAGTAGGCATTTTATTTCTCAGTAGACATTTTATTTCTCAGTAGACATTTTATTTCTCAGTAGACATTTTATTTCTCAGTAGACATTTTATTTCTCAGTAGGCATTTTATTTCTCAGTAGACATTTTATTTCTCAGTAGACATTTTATTTCTCAGTAGACATTTTATTTCTCAGTAGGCATTTTATTTCTCAGTAGACATTTTATTTCTCAGTAGACATTTTATTTCTCAGTAGACATTTTATTTCTCAGTAGACATTTTATTTCTCAGTAGACATTTTATTTCTCAGTAGACATTTTATTTCTCAGTAGACATTTTATTTCTCAGTAGACATTACAGACCTGGGTGTATCGTAATCCAAGAGAACCAGTGATCTCATTACGGCCTGTTCACGACTTAGTGGCGAGCGGTGCAGTGAGCGGGGCGGTATCGGTAATAAGGCGCGCGATGCTATGAGCGGCGTCTCGTGGCGTGCTTCAAACATCTTCTTTTTTTTTTTTTTTTACCGCTCGCCGCCCCGCGCTTAGCTACCGCTCACAACGGCAAAGTCATGAACGGGCCCTTAGGAACAACCGAACTACTCGACACCAAAGACTACCTTCTGTAAACCACTCCCCTCCAAACTATTCTGCTCACGTGACGTCTACAACATCACAGCGTTCACCCCACTCCCCATCGCTAAATTATTCTTTGTTTTACCAGGACTATATGGATGCATTTGAAAAACTCCAACACCTCGGTCTCAAAGGACAACAGGAGAGAGAGATCGTACACGTACTCTTAGCGTGCTGTCTCCAAGAGAAGACCTATAACCCGTACTATGCGGTGCTGGGACAGAAGCTATGCGATACTGACCGCAAATATCAGGTGCGTAATGTTTAATTTTCTGTAGCAAACAGTCATATATTTGTTGTTACAAATGCGTGTATGTGTGCACACGTAGCTTTGCCATTCTGACCGCAAGTTTCAAGTGAATAAGCTTTAATATTGAATGGCAAGCACATGCATTTTTCTAGAGTTGAACTTACTATTTTGACTGCAAGTTTCGAGTAATTAAGGTTTAATATTTAATGGCAAGCACATGCATGTTTCTAGGGTAGGAACTTACTACTATTTTGACTGCAAGTTTCAAGTGCATAAGGTTTAATATTGAATGGCAAGCACACGCAAGTTGTTAGGATAGTAGCTTTGCCATTCTGTACACAAATGTCAGCTTTATAAGGTTTAATATTGAATGGCAAGCACACGAAAGTTGTTAGGATAATAGCTTTGCCATTCTGTACACAAATGTCAGCTTTATAAGGTTTAATATTGAATAGCAAGCACACGAAAGTTGTTAGGATAATAGCTTTGCCATTCTGTACGCAAATATCAGCTTTATAAGGTTTAATATTGAATGGCAAGCACACGAAAGTTGTTAGGGCAGAAGCTTGCGATTTTGACCGCTATTATCAGGCTGGTAAGGTTCAATGTTGAATGACAAGCACACGCATGTTGCTAGAACATGGAGCTTTGCGATTCTTAATATTGGTTTAGTTAAAAGTTCTAAAGTTACAAGCATGTTCAATATTTGTATGGCTTACAGATAGGTGTTGACATAGCTCGAAGAATCGCCAAACTTAAGTGGCAGTAGGCAAGGCACATTGCTCGCAGAACAGATGGTCGATGAAAAAATAGTAACCATGGAGTTTCTTGCCGGATCTTCTCCATAGGAAACGACCAATTTGGAACCGTGCACTAGCTTCTGACGTTTTATAAGTGCCCATGTAGGCCTATGTGAAATAAAAAAATAATAATTTTGATGGGAACAAAAGATTCTAGAGTGCCGGTTTTATACAGATTGTGCAGAAAAGATGGTCGATGAGGACGAAAGGTTCTGGAGTGGTGACCGCGTACCGGAAGACAGCATTAGAAGGCCTCCCACAACGTGGACCGATGACCTGGTCAGGGTCGGGGAATCCTATGTATAGTATACGAGACGCACAGGACTGATTGCTATGGCGACGCTTGGGGGAGGTCCAACAGTGGACATCTTTCGGCTGAAATGGTGAAATCTCCTAAAATAACAAATAAAACGGTTATGTTTCAGCTTTCAATCCAGTTCTCAGTGTGGGACAAGATCAAAGAGCTGGACAGCATATCTAAGCAGTGCATGACGAACTTGGCGCAGTTCCTCATACACCTGATCATGGAGAAAGGACTGCCGCTCTCTGTGTTGAAGGTAACTAATAGAAAGAAAACTAATAAAAAGATGTACTGTCTTGATACAAGTGGAGAAAGTTTGTCGTACATTCCATTCCAATCCGGTGCGGTTCACATGAATCTGTCTGTCAAGACACTTTATCTCAGGAACGCGTGGAGGTATGGAGTTGAAATTAAAACCATATACTCGAGTCTGCGGTTCCTTGATACTGTAAAAAAATTTAAACTTCAAAAAAATACTAAGTTAAAAACTTAGTTAACGAAAAAAAAAAGATAGGGCCGTTTATGTCACAAAAAACATGTATTTCTTCACTCTCGAGGAAATCAAAATTCATAGGGTACTTCCCGTTGACCTAGAATCCTGAAATTTGGCATAAAGCAAGGTCTTCTAGCTCAGTTATATAATAAATCTGAAAACAGTAAATTTGTAGTTACGTCAGTTAAAAATCATGGTTCAGTTTTAGTTCATCTTCACTGATGAAGTATGAATTAACAGAATTCAATTCAGTTGTTTGTATTATAGCACGGTATAGCCAGCCTTAAAATGTTCCCACTGCTAGGACTAAGGCGATAAAATGGATCACACGGGCCCAGTGCGAGTTGGTGGATGTCACATGTCTTCGAATCTTTAGTTCTTTACTCATGATGTTTTAGTCACCGTTTTGAGAGCAGTGGTGATGAAATAAATTACACAGAATAATGCGCCGGATTAAGGTCAAAGCACACTTAAACGACTCTGCTCCAACACCGCCCTAAACTAAGACGACCGCTCGCAGTCCACGCGGCGTCAGCTAGCAGGCGCCCAGCAGTCCACGCGGCGACAGCTAGCAGACGGCCAGCTGTCCACCCGCCGACCGCTCTCGCTTTTGTGTAGATACTGACCGAATGAGTGGCGACTGCTAGCAGTGAGCGAGCGGACAACGCGCCGACCGCTCGTCTACAACATGCGGCCAGCAGACACGAGGCGTCAACTACCGAGCAGTCTGACGGCAGTAAGCTTTCTGACAGCGAGCTGTCTGCTAATTTATGATGCCAATGTAAAATATATCTTAAGAGCAATAATTAAAGCCCATATTTGAATGATATTCTTTTTGCCGGGTGGGAGCAGAGTCGTATAAGTGAGCTATGACCTTTAGATTTGAACTCACGACCAGTCGAGGCCGTTACTACTGGGCCACCACTGCTCCCTTAGTAAACTTTAGGCTGTCATCAGACGGACTGCGTCGCAGCAACCGCACGCAGTCCATATATTCAACTGCATGCAGTTTGATCTGACTTTGCGCAGTTGGCGCCACGCATCTTGCCCAGGAGCTTAGTGTATCTTGATCTTTAAGTGCCTCAAAATAAAGTTGACAATGTCGATGTGCGTGTGCTCTTTGTACCTGCACACTGACTGTATGCGGTTAGCGATGGACAGCGTGCGTCGACACGACAGTACACGACTGTAGCCGACCGCGTAAAGTTGAAGGCACGACTGCATGCAGTTGATATTGACTTCACTCGACGTTAAACGCATAACGTTAAATATATCGACCAAGCGCGGTCGCTGCGATGCAATCCGTCTGAAGTCAGCCTTAGTGTATTGATCATAAGATAATAATGTATTTTTTATATTTCCAGGTAATTCAATTCTCCGAACTGAACAAGCATACAGTCCGCTTTATGCGTCAGATACTCCTCTCCATCATCATGAATGCTGACTTCAATTCCGCCCTAGAAGTCTTCGACCGCATCTCGAAGCCGCCCAAGCTACATATGTTCAGAGAGAGCATACGGCTCTTTATACAACACTTCTTGATCAAGAATACGGGGAAGAAGAGTGATGTTCTGTCTGATGAAGAAATGGCTACATTGAAAGACAGGGCGCGGGAAGTGGACAAAATATTAACTTTACATGAATCTAAGTTAAAGTTTTAAATAATATATTTTTGTATAATTGTTTGTTGCTGTTTTATTTTAGACATTCTACTGGCCTGTTGGTCTAGTGGTTAGTGGCCCTGACTGCTATGTCGGAGGCTGCGGGTTCGATTCCGACCCCAAGACAAATGTTTGTGTGGAGAGCACGATCATTTGTTATGTGTCTGGTTGTAATTTATATGTGCATTAAGCTACAATTTCATAGTGTTCGCTTTTCTGATCTTATGCTAAGATACAATAATATTTTTAGTATAATATGCGAAACCCTAAAATCACAAATTTATAATCTTGATCATTATGTTACCTGGTTGTCCGCACAAACACGGTCACCGGGTCATCCGAGCGACTGAGGGGTAGTTTTGGTCCCGCACCCAACTTTGTGGTGTCTCCTAATGCCCGTTATGACTTGCCGTAACCTGTGTTATTCTTAGTGTTGAACTTGTGACCTTTTTTAAATATTTTTGGGAAAAAATCTAACGTAAAAATTATTGTAATCGATTCAGTTACTGATTCTGAACAAACTATATTTTGGTTTCGCATATATTAAAAATTATGTTGTACATAAAATAAATAGAAAGCAGTTCACATAATATAATTTGGGATGGGTCTAGCTACATTATTAACGATACAAATGCAAAAACAATAAGTTTTCATAAGATTTATTAACTTTTAAAACTCTTAGGGCCTGTCCGCACAGCGATATTTCACCGCGCGGATTTATTTCCGCACCGCACCGCGTCAAATCTGCAATAAATCACAGTATTTTTTTTCGCCTGTGCGGAAAATTCCAAGATTCAATGTGTTACAGAATAAGAATAAGAGATCCCTTTTTTTTTCAATTCATCACCCGCTGCAGCATAAGTCTGCTTAAAAAAATGTTAAAGTTTGTGATTTTGATTTTAATTTCGAATATGTAACTTATGTAGATGTTATTTTTAGATTTACATTTAAAGAATTGAAGGTCTTACCTTCAATTCTTTAAATGTAAAAAAGACTGCAGATTTATGGGGTAATTCTGTGGACATTGTTAAGTCTATAATCCACATTGTAGCTCCTTCTTTAGCTTTTATTTTTAATAATTGTATCGATCGCGGTGAGTCCTGACCTAATGAAAAATAGTAAAATAATACCATTGTTCAAAACCGGTAGTACATCGGACCCCACAAATTACAGACCTATTTCAGTACTACCGACCTTTAGTAAAATATTTGAAAAGCTCATTCTACAGCAATTACAGAGATTTTTTAATAGACATAAATTGTTGCATACCAAACAGTTCGGTTTTACAAGGGGTCGTTCGACAACCGATGCTGGTGTTGAACTTTTAGGACATATTTATAATGCATGGGAAGATAAATGCGATGCCTTGTGCATTTTTTGCGATTTGTCCAAGGCCTTTGATTGCGTTCCCCATGAAACATTAATCAGGAAACTACACCATTACGGGATCCGGAACTCCTCCCTGGATCTTCTTACATCATATCTGAGTGAAAGGATTCAGAGAGTAGACGTAAACGGACAAAGATCTCCCGGATCTATTGTAAAAATGGGTAGAGACGGGCTGTCTCTACCCGTTTAGTTTACTTTAGCTTTTTTCATAGTGTCATGTCGTACGGTATTCTATTATGGGGAAATGCTTTTCGTTTTACAGAAAAGGGCTATTCGTTCAATTTATAAATTAAGTCCCAGATACTTCCTCAGAGATAAATTTAAAGAAAATTATGTAATGACTGTGCCTTCACAGTATATTTACGAGAATATTTTGTATGCCCATAAAAATATAGACATGTAAAATTCGGAACTACTACTTGAAGTCCTCTCAACCTTAGTTTGTTCTTCGTCAGAATTGTTATTAAGGTCTCTTTAAGATTTGATATTTTTCATAGTATTTATTAGTTTATTATTTTAGCATATTTATGTATTTTATTATATATTATATATAAATAACTTTTTTTTTCCGTTTTCATTAATTGTTATTTGTTTATTGTGCAAACCTACCACAGTGATCTCTTTTTTAACCCAAAGGTTGACTGGGAGAGAATGCCTTGTTGCATTAAGTCCGCCTATGTACCACTACTGTACATGAAGTTTAAATAAATAAATAAACATGTTTAAAAAATACAGTGATATTCATAATTTTAATACAAGAAACAAACATAAATTTGTAGTTCCTGCAACCAGGCTCAAAAAAATAGGGGGCTCATTTAGATGCCAATGTATGTATACACTTCTATAATAAACTTCCTAGTCATATTCAACAACTAAGCCTTAATAAGTTCAAATCATTTGTAAAACGAAAACTTTGTCAAAAGGCTTTTTACACTGTAAAGGTCTATCTATATTCAGGACGATAAGGCTTGGGATTGACCTGCTCCAGTACCTACTACAACTGTTGATATTTTTATTTTTCTTCTTTTTGTATTTTTTTAAATTATTTTTATTTTCAAATGTGCTTTTTCTTTTTATTTTATTTAATTTTTTACAATTAGACATTGGAGATTATTTTTATTTTACAAATTGACGTGTATACATTTTAAGTACTTAAAGTTTTTTTTTTTTTCTTTGACATAAATATTTACTTTGCTAAATATTTTGTAAACTATCAATTTCCTTAGATTATTGTAAATGTGAGGACTATGTTGATTGCTTTTTCTTTTCTTTTCAGTAATTTTAACGTATGTCTGGCAAATTGAGTATTTTCTGCGGCCTACCCAAATGTCCTTTCTTTGGTATTGTTCGTCAAGTCGTGGAGCTCCTTAGTAGTCCTAAGTTGAGCTTTTCGAATACTGACAAATGCTTACACTGATTGGACAGGTCCACTCAAATCTGTATGGTTCTTTCTTCAAAAGACCATCTCAGACAAATCTGCATGGTTCTCATATGATTTGACCATTACATATTTACTGTATGGACTTTAAAAGAGACTTTGACCCCTGAGTTTGTTTCGGTGTTTCTTCTCAGGGTAGTCAGATAGGAAACACCGGCCTCATCTAGCATAAACTGACGAAAAAAAAAATTGACGTGTAAAAGTGTTTTTTAAACCTATTTACAAAACAAATATCATTTATAACGAAAAAAAAACCGCGCGGTGAAATATCGCTGTGCGGACAGGCCCTTAGCGTCTGTCATTACTACCTAGTCGTGATGTGGGCGTGCAAGACGCATTTTGTTTTGTCATTGTATATAAGTCTATAAATCCAATAAACTGAAGTACCAGCATCCTGAAGACCTGAGAATAAAACATTTTTTTATAAAGAACACAACGATCGATCGTCCATGTCAAGCAACACTAGCCGAAGTCCGTCTGTGGATGGGTGACCGTATTTCGATCAGCATGATGTTCTGCCGATGATAATTAGATCTTAGACAGCCTTTCCGGTCGCTAGAAGTCCAAAGTGAACACATCCCAAAATTCTTGGAAGGAGTATGTTGCACAGTACCGAGTAAAATGGGGTAAATAGAGACTTAGGGGTGAACAGAGACAAAACTTTGGTTTGGTTTTTCACTTTGATACCATAATATCGGCCTCTAACAAAGCATCGATTTTTTAGAATAACAATCTATTAATAAATTGATATAGTTAAATGGTGCAAAAAATATTCAAATACCCTTTAAAGTTTTGTCTCTATTCACCCTATTTTACGGTAACATGAGTTGTGTAGGTAAGATGAAACTGAAGACTGTAAGGAAGTCGCCGAATTATCATCATCATCACCAGCCTTTTTAATGTTCCCACTGTTGGGACTCAAGCCTCCTCTCTAGAAGAGGGAATGGGCCGTAATCCACCACGCGGGCCCAGTGCGTGTTGGTGAATGTCACATGTCTTCGAATTTTTGGTTCTAGGACATGCCGGTTTCCTCACGATGTTTTCCTTCACCGTTTCGAGAGCAGTGGTGATGAAATAAATTACACAAAGTAATGCGCCTGGCTGGGTTCGAACCCGCGACCTACAACTCGTAAGTCGTGGCCGCTACCACTCGGCCACCACTGCTCTCCAATTATATGAGACCGTGGCCACGTTCACACGGCGACCATTCGATTCGATTTTTTCACGTATACGGTTTTACCGTATACGATGCAATCGTTCACACGGCAACCATTCGATTCGATTTTTTCATGTATACGGTAAGCGAGTCGTGTGAACGAGACAACATGAACATAAGCGCCACTGCGTGTCGTATTCGATAAAATCGTTTCGAGACGCGGCGTTCCGGTGACAACTTCGCACGGTATACGTTAAAATATATTTCTCGAACACGGGATTTTCCCGTATGAACGCCGTGTAAACAATTTTTAAGTTTTCATATATATTCTGTTGTCACTACTCTATTCGATAAAATCTCGTATACGGTATACGGGAAAATAATCGCCGTGTGAACGTGGCCTTCCGGTGACAACTTCGCACGGTATACGTTAAAATATATTTCTCGAACACGGGATTTTCCCGTATGAACGCCGTGTAAACAATTTTTAAGTTTTCATATATATTCTGTTGTCACTACTCTATTCGATAAAATCTCGTATACGGTATACGGGAAAATAATCGCCGTGTGAACGTGGCCTTCCGGTGACAACTTCGCACGGTATACGTTAAAATATATTTCTCGAACACGGGATTTTCCCGTATGAACGCCGTGTAAACAATTTTTAAGTTTTCATATATATTCTGTTGTCACTACTCTATTCGATAAAATCTCGTATACGGTATACGGGAAAATAATCGCCGTGTGAACGTGGCCTAAGGCCACGTTCACACGGCGACCATTCGATTCGATTTTTTCACGTATACGGTTTTACCGTATACGATGCAAGCGTTCACACGGCAACCATTCGATTCGATTTTTTCATGTGGTAAAAACGTTCGCAAGAAAGTCTGCAGCCAGTTATATAGTGCACGCCATCATGGATCCACGTGTTCCACTACTTTTATATTGGTTTCATAGACGGAGATGCAAGCAGCGTCCTAGGAGGTATTGGGTTCATCCTTTTCTAAAGACTGGTCCTCATCGAGAAAGTAGATTCGAAAAATTTTTCCTAAGCCTCAGAAATGACGAACGTCTGTTTTTTAATTATTTCCGCATGTCAATAACTACCTTTGATGATTTACTATCAAGGCTAGAGAATTCCAGCTTACCGTGTACTGATACAAATATGAGACTCTGCATAAGCACTAAAATGAAACTCGCTATTTGTTTAAGGTATGTATTTTTTTATTATTAAGAAAAATATATTCTTACACAAAATTATCAAAATCAAAACAAAGTGAATAATATTGCAATCATCCGAATATGTAATTAGTAGGTTTTTTTTATTACGATAAAGTATTAATTTTTATGTTACAATAGACAAATCAAAATGTAGTGAAATCCAAAGTGCAATCATCCGAATAGTTAGATAACGTTGAATCTTGGGAGACTGGACTTGAATCTGCAGGATACGTGTATCTTGTAGATGTATTTCTGTTATCTACGTAGCTCGAAGTAAAATATCCCCTAGTATTTAGTGATGAATTTTCAGATTCTTGTGTATTTGTGCTGTTTTTTATGTTTTTCATCAGTTGAATAACTCCAAGTTGAAAATCTATTATTTGGTCGTCATTGAACTTGTCTAGTGTTGGAATTAATCCGTTAAAAAATGAGACATGTCTGTTGATTGGTTCAACTCGAGATGAATACGAATCCATAAATTTAATCATTTTAGCGTCAATAGGAGTTAAATTTGAACTCAATCTTTTTCGCACAGGTGCTTTATTTGTGTTTGGTTGTACTTGTGTTTCATTATTTTGAATCGAAGAATCATCAGATTTAGAACTAGCGCCAGCATCAGCAGTATCTTCATTTATATCGGAAATTGTTTCAACTTTAGCACTATCAACATCAGCAGTATTTCCTTTATTTTTAGCTTCCAAAAGTTGAATACTAGATGCTGATATATTAGGCCGTATGTTTTTTTTAAGAAATAACAGTTGTTTGTGGTATACATAAGGTTTGGCTGTTTTTGCTCCACTTCCAGACGTTTTTTGACCTTCTATTTTTTTTTCTGACTTCATAAAAGTATCCCTGATATGCGTCCATTTTTTAACAGTCTTCTTGGCTGAAATAGTAAAATCTGAATAAATAAAATGTTATTAATATTTTTGGAACGAAGTTCCTCATCGCGCGTTGTGAAAGGGGGCTAGACGGAAAAAATTCTCACGAAAAGTTGTACCGATACTTTTACTGTCAAAATGTAAATCCAAGATGGCGGCTGCAAGAAATTATCAAATTTTTAATATATATTTATGGTGTAAAAAAATTACCTGCAAGAAAATTAAGTACTTGTTTAGAATTATAAATAACAAAGAATTGCGAAAAAAAGATTTCAAAATAACAACCCGATTCAGAGTTAAGCAATATTTTCACTTCGCACAAAATTATTGAATATGCGCACTGTACACCGCACGCGCGCCGGCGACGGCGGCCTAAGCCTCCGCGACCGGCCGCCGCGCGCGCCGCTCTGCACGCGTGGGTCGTTCACCCCTGCAGTACGACACGCGACGGCGCAAATTTGAAACAGCTGATTCTAATTTTCCCATCACATTTCTCAGACTTTGGACTGGCAAATCATCGAACTACTAAATGACCGTTTAAATTAGACTCCTAGGATTGTTTGGACAGCAGGCACTCGTCGTTGCTCACCAAACAGTTCACGGTAACGGTTACGAGCCGCAGCTAAACTTTCACCAGTCGTAATGTAACACACTATCATATCCAAGTACTCTCGATTGGAATACGTAAAAGGCATTATTGAAGTATTCGCGAACGTACGTATTTGCCGTAATAAATCAGGGAAATACACCCTAGTCGCGCGACGGATATCGGACGACTGAACGGGAGGGAATAGTAGCGGGCGGCGGGGGTACGACGCTCGCGCGCGGTACTGGAGCGAGCCGCTAGCGCAGCCCTGCGTACAGTGCACAAAAAATATGATACTAAATTGTTTTATTAATGTGAAAATATAGAAAGTGCTCAAAAAAAAGTTGCAGTTAATTTTTTTACACCTTATATATATGAACTTCGTTCCATCCGGGTGTCCCTTGACACATCTCAAGTTTTTATTGTTAGTTGTTTTTGTAAATTAAATAATGTTTTTTTAATGATGTATTCTTCTTTTAGGTACTTGGCAACAGGTTGTGCGATGAAAGACCTTCATTATACTTTTAGAGTGGGTACTTCAACCATAAGTCAAATTATAAATGATGTTTGCTTGACACTATGGAATATTAGCACCCATTCCAGCTTAGCACAGGCATTCAATGCTAATACGCTACGTGTAGCATCCAGCGGCGTTCGTTACGTGTTACACGTCTTACCCATTTTAAAAGGCGAATTTCTACAAATACCAACTACAATGCAATGGGAAGAAATCGCTATGGGTTTTCAACAAAAGGCAAATTTTCCTCATTGCCTAGGAGCTATTGATGGAAAACACATACGAACTAAGAAACCGGAACACAGTGGATCTCTATATTTTAATTATAAGGATTACTATTCTATTGTGTTACTTGCAATCGTAGATTCGAATTATAGATTTGTATACGTAGATATAGGTTCATACGGAAAAAATTGCGATTCTTTTATTTTGAAAAATTCTAATTTTTGGAAGAAACTAAATAATGGTTCTTTGACAATACCAGAACCCAAACCGTTGACAGAGTCTGGCCATTCTGTGCCTTTTGTATTAGTGGGAGATGAAGCATTTGCTTTACACAATAACTTATTACGTCCCTTCGGAGGGACCCATTTAGATGAACGCAAAAAAATTTTCAACTATCGCTTGAGCCGTGCTAGAAGATATGTCGAATGTGCGTTTGGAATCATGGCAACAAAATGGAGAATCCTACAAAGGGCCATTGATACTTCAACTTCTTTAACCATTGAAATTGTAAAAGCTTGTATAATATTGCATAACTTTGTCCGCAAACAAGATGGTATTAATTTTGATGAATTGGAGATATCAACAATGAACAGTTTGCAAATGAACAGTTTGCGAAGAGAACGAAACCCACGAGGAGGAATTGAAGCTAATAATATTCGCTCAATATTTGCTGATTACTTTGTATCTCCTGAGGGGTCTGTTCAGTGGCAAACTCAATACATTTAATTTTTAACAATAAATATTGCGTACTCACCATATTCTTGTCTTTTCTTTTCATCCCATGTCTCGAAATCCGGATACATAAGCAATAAAATTTCTTTCCAAGCATTTTGGGTGGCAATTTTATTTTTATACTGGTCCAATGATTTATCCCATAATATCGGTCGACCTTCGATCAAGGAAATAAAATCCTCGATCAATATTGGAATTTTGTCCTCCATATTGCCAACCGAAGTGATGCAACGCACAAGGGCAACTGCGGGCCACGCGTCGATTCTCGAATGGGCGAGTCGTGTGAACGAGACAACATGAACATAAGCGCCACTGCGTGTCGTTTTCGATAAAATCGTTTCGAGACGCGGCGTTCACGGTGACAACTTCGCACGGTATACGTTAAAATATATTTCTCGAACACGGGAATTTCCCGTATGAACGCCGTGTGAACAATTTTTAAGTTTTCATATATATTCTGTTGTCACTACTCTATTCGATAAAATCTCGTATACGGTATACGGGAAAATAATGGCCGTGTGAACGTGGCCTAATAGTCCAGCAAGAGGCCGCTGAGTGGGATCTTGAAAGGGCCGATTCCTCTCAGAAAAGAAAGCACCGTGGAGGCAGCCGCTTCGATGCTGAACAGGCGGAAATCCCTGCATGCTATGTTTCGACTCTTACGCTTACCATTAGCATTCGGAGGAGGAGTCTGTTTTCCCGAGTGATACCAGGGAAGATGGTGGCACAGTATGTAGTCGCAAACATTTTTATTTTTAGGAACCCTTATAGGATCACTTTGTTGTCCGTCCGTCTGTCTGTCTGTCAAGACCCTTTATCTCGAGAACACGGGGAGGTATCGAGTTGAAATTAAGGTCTGCGGCCCCTTCAAGCTGTGAAAAAATCAAACTTCTAAGTCAACGAATAAAAAAGATACGCCCGTTTATGTCGCAAAAAAACATATAATATTGCGATACTCTCAAAGATCGTAATTCATAGGGTACATCCCGTTGACCCAGAATCCTGAAATTTGGCACAAAGCAAGGTCTTGTAGCACATATAGGGAAAAATCTGAAAACAGTAAAGGTGTTGTTACCTACGCCACAAAAAAAAAAATTGCAATTCGGAAAAATCTTCAGGACTCCGTTCGGGAATTGTAAGTAGTTTGCACGGAACCCTCAGTGCGCGAGTCCGGCTCGCACTTGCCCAGTTTTTTTTATTTTATCGCAGTCTCGCGAAAACCCTCACACTGGGCATACGTAGAATAATAGGGCCCATTACCTTTTGCAGAGAGGTTTGCATCTCAGCTTTGGAAATGTTATATACTGGTGACAGTCTTTCCAGTAAGACTTCGCAGTCACGACTATTTTAACTTCCAATCAACCTGAGAGGGGTACAAGATGTTATTAAAATAATTAAAGTAAGTATTTTATAATTAAATTTTTTGGATCGGGGTTTTTTTAATTGATTTCTTTCGTCTTTGGAGCAAAGACCACGACGCTGGCAGTGATTAGAATTGCCATCGTGGTCCAAAGAGTATGTAATGCTATTGCGCTGAACGCCAGTTTAGCTACCATATTCCTAGTTAGAATTGTCACGAGCCGTTAATTTCTTTAAGTAAACGGTGTCACACTTGGTTTGTATGGGAAGTGTCGTTAATGCCGTCTAGCAGTGGCGACGCGACGTCTAGGTATCTTTAGGGTCAGGTCACACCGAGACAAGGAGCCAGGTATTACGCGCGGACATTTCGGCATTTCTAGACATGGCCAGCGTTGGCATCAGAGAAGTGGGTAACGAATTATGATTACTGAACTATGGGGAAAGTATGGCCGTCGAAAGAGCTTTTTATGCATTTTTAGAGGGGTTTGAAAAACCGTTTTTTTTTTTAGGGTAACCTACCTAGTTAGTTTTAAGAATTGCTTAACATTTAGGGGCTGTATTTTTTTAGGGTGCTCTGGTTTAAAAATGTTGACCAGAAAGTTACGTCCATTTACCTATTTATATGATTTAAGGGCCAAGCGCCCGAAAAGTGCCATAAAACAGTGATTTTCTGAGGCCTACTCCTCCGTAACGGCTAGGTAAATTGGTTTGAAAAAAATATATGTTTATTATAGATTCATGAACAATAATATCAACATTTGATTTTTTCGTGCAATTAATACTTTTGTCAAAAAAAATATTTAGCAATTTCGCAACTTTTCGCAATTTTTCCCTACTCCTTCGAAACGGCTTGGACCTTTAGCAACATTTTTACACATAAAAATTGGTAGTTAAATATTCTTCAAAGTGAACATTGCATATGTAAATCAATCAATATCTCGCAGAGAAAATGGATTTAAAGCGCTTTCCGGGCGCTGCTGGCCGCAAATAAATGCACAGATTTGCGTACTGCCGCCTAGACGAGTGCGAGAGTTGCGTTCACATAATTTCGGTCAGATGGTTCAAGGGACGCCTTAAGGAAATGCCAATTTTAACCAACTACGTATTTATGTATAGTAAGGGAATTTACTTTACATAAATACATAGTTGGTTAAATTTGGCCTGTTTAACCACATATCCATGAAACAGAGTTTAGCCAATCTGAAGACTTCCAGGTTAACCATGGGATGATTTATAACCAAAAGTAGGAGGGCCCTCTAACAATGAGATAAAAGGGCTGGGGAGCCAAATAGATACTCTCTCGACACAAATTACTCTCTTTTTAGGGTTCCGTAGCCAAATGGCAAAAAACGGAACCCTTATAGATTCGTCATGTCTGTCTGTCTGTCTGTCTGTCTGTCTGTCTGTCTGTCTGTCTGTCCGTCCGTATGTCACAGGCACTTTTTTCCGAAACTATAAGAGCTATACTGTTGAAACTTTGTAAGTAGATGTATTCTGTGAACCGCATTAAGATTTTCACACAAAAATAGAAAAAAAAACAATAAATTTTGGGGGTCCCCATACTTAGAACTGAAACTCAAAAATTTTTTTTCATCAAACCCATACGTGTGGGGTATCTATGGATAGGTCTTCAAAAATGATACTGAGGTTTCTAATATCAATTTTTTCTAAACTGCATAGTTTGCGCGAGAGACACTTCCAAAGTGGTAAAATGTGTCCCCCCCCCTCTAACTTCTAAAATAAGAGAATGATAAAACTAAAAAAAATATATGATATACATTACTATAAAAACTGCCAACGAAAATTGGTTTGAACGAAATCTAGTAAGTAGTTTTTTTTTTAATGCGTCATAAATAAAAAAAAATACACTATTATTAAAACATCGATCAAAGTTACAACACATTACAAGAACTTTTATATTATGTCACTTGCTGCTACGGAACCCTTCATGGGCGAGTCCGACTCGCACTTGGCCGGTTTTTTTGATCATAGTCGAAGAAAATAAAAACTACGGAAAAATTTCGACTTCGACTATTTTTTCGACTGCATGAAAATTGAGGTGATTTTATTATGTTATCAATTACTTAACATTGTTAACTGTAGACACCTTTTATGAAATAAATAAATTTCTCTATTAACACTATATTACCTGAGCAGAGGCCCTACCACAAGTTCACGCGATCCACTTGACGACCTAAACTGAACTTAAAGGGATGAAGCTATTTAGGGTGTAGCTCACTACCTCCATCCCTCTTTCTCGCACGCACTGCGACACGACAAGGCCCCCACAGCGTCGCTTCCCAGTGTACGCTGACCCTTATCATACACGCGCGTCACGTGCGAGTACCACGCACCTGACCTTATAGCAGGTCAACAGTCACCAATATTATTCCAAAAGCCTTCTAGGGTAACTGGCGCTTTCGTTTAGGTTTTTTTTTATTATTCACCAATTTTGCCACGTCGCATAAAGAATCCACGAAACGAAGAAGACAAAAATCTCAGAACATGATACAAAAACGTAGGAAACAGTGATTCCAGTGACTCTAATGAATCTTTTCACATGGAAGTTTTAGATTCAGATTTTGATTATGAAAGTGAATAAACCAAAATTATTATAGAATATTGTTGTTTTTTTTTTTAAATCAGATTGCTACATAATACCTAAAGTCGTATTTTTTATTCAGAAGAAGTAAACTGATTTTTCGAAATGTCAAGAAAGTTTCTTTGATTTGGACCAATAATATTGTTACGCCATTAAACGTGAACCCGCCATATCTCCGAGAAAATAAAGAGTAGCACGTAATAATTAAAACGCATTGCTGTTCGAAAGGTCTAGAATGGTTGTACGTAGCCAGCCTTAGAAAAATCTCGAAACATCCACAAAGTACTTACAACTAGTGGGTAGGCATTTATCTAGGATAAGGGAAATGATACTCTCCGACGTTAACAATAGAGTCGAAATTCGCATGAAAGTGACTCTTATTACCACGAGTAATAAAAATGATTTATGACTTCGAGAAGCGATTCAATTGTTCTGGAATTCTGGATCGTTCGTGGGACGTCGGTATCTAGAATTTTCTTGGCTCCGCATATAAATACGAGCCCCCGGCCGGAAGCGAGTCAGTTGTGATTTCGACTGCGATCAAGAGCGAACTACCCTAGTACTTGAAGTGATTTTATCTAACGACCTAAGCGATAGTGTAACGGTACTCTAGTGTTAATTGCGATTCGGATTATTGTTGACTGGACTATTTTGTTATTGTTAGTGGTGAATAAAGTTGTCTCTTAGTAAATCGGCATTTGATTACCCACGTACGTAACAACTGGTGTCAGAAGTGAAATGCCATTACTACAGAGGGACGACGAACAGCGACCACGAACAAGGAGGCAAATGGAGATGGATGCTGCGCGTCATCGTATGGAGGAGGAAGATCAGGCTGGTATAGGAGTAACAGCAGCTACTGAGGCGCCAACGGAATCATCCTCGGAAATGAGCCTCGCTACGGTGTTGGCCGCCATGCAAGCTAGTATGGAGGCCAACCAGCGCAAGCTCCAGGACCTAATCGCAGCGAACCAGGAAGAAGCTCGCCGCGAACAGGAAGCCGCTCGCCGCGAACAGGAAGCCGCTCGCCGCGATCAGGAGGCTAAGCAGAACCTGATCCTCGATAAAATCGACCACGGCCTCGTCACGTTGGGTGAGAAAGTAAAGAATCTCACCTTAGAGGTCAAGGAGGTTTCCGCCCGAGCTGATAGCCTCGAAACAAGGATTGATGGCCACGAAGATCGCCTGCTGGACATCAACAAAAAAATTGTCAAGCTCGAAGCACGCGAACCCGTTGCTGTTGGCTCACCATCGCACACCCACTGTGCATCCGCCGCAAAATTTGATGTGCCACGTTTTGATGGCACGTCTTCCTGGACGGCATTTAAGTACCAATTCGAGACATTGGTCGAAACAAACCGCTGGGATGATAAGCAGTCTTTTGCGGCATTAACTTTGGCTCTACGAGGGGATGCCCTGCTGGTCCTAGAGAACCTTCCTCCGAACAGCAGGACGTTGGAGCGTCTTATGGAGGGATTGGACACTCGCTATGGAGACAAGCACCTCGAGCACGTTTTCCGCGCGCAACTTCGCGAGAGAACGCAGAAGTCGAACGAGAGCCTCCAGCAGTGGGGAGTCGAGGTCGAACGGCTGGTCCGGCGTGCTTACATGTCGATGACACCAGAGATGGTGGAAGTAAATCTGGTGCAAGCTTTCATCGACGGTCTACGGGATCCTGAAGTCAGGGCTACGGTGCGACTCGGACACCACCAAACTCTAAAGAGTGCGATGGCTCACGCTCTGGAAGTGGAAGCCGTACGACAAGATTCACGCACGCACAGAGTTCGGGAAGTGGTGGTCTCGCCGCCAGTGCAACCACGTCAACGAGAAGTGGTAGCTGCTTCTTTGGCAAAGTCCCGCTATATTCCGACGTGTTACGGGTGCGGAGAAAAAGGGCACATTCGTACCGATTGCCCCAAGAGGAAGAGGGGGAGTGTGGACTCCGGAACTCAAGTTAACGAGGAGTCGTTAAACTAAATGTCGCCAGGGCCGCGGGGCGGGTGCTGGCTGGTCAACTGAAGGCCCCAACCATCACCATCAATCAAGTTCATAACGGAAATAGTTTGATCATCGAAGGGACGCTGAATCATCGTGCCTGAAATTTTACCGTTGACACCGGGGCGTCGCGAACCATTGTAAGGCCGGAGTTGCTGAAACGAACCATCTCATGGCAAAGAGAGTCTCCAACCTGCCGACTTCAGACAGCAACCGGCCAGTCAGTCTCCGTCCTCGGTGATACAGAAATTGAGTTCAAAATCGGTGATCAAGTGTATATCCATCCTGCGTTAATTGCGAATATTACCGACGACTGCATACTGGGTCTTGACTTCTTGCGGAATAACCGATGTATTTTAGATATCGACAGGGGAGTATTGAAATTCCCAGATCAAGAAGTCTTCCTGCGAGGAATTACCTCATGCAACCTTTATTGTTTAAAGGATACTACATTGGCTCCGAGAACAGAAACCTTAGTTGAAGTAAAATTCCCCAAGAAAATCAAGCAACGAAGATGTGTAATGGTTGAAGATATTGGCCGGCACCCGGAGCTCATCACTGCCAGAACATTAGTTATGACGAAAGGGAAATCCAAGGTAAGGATTGTGAACCTTGGGAAAGAAGAGTTCCAACTGAAGAAAAACAGAGTTGTTGGGAGATGTGAAGAAGTTCAGTATCTCCGTCAAATCAATACATCTCCAGCAAAGCAAAACACGACAAAAGTTGAAACGGATCACATCCAGCAACTTCTGGAAAATTCTAAGAGCGATTTATCGCCTTCGGAATTGCAGCAAGCCAGGGAATTTCTGCTACGGTTTCGAGATATCTTTGCAACGGGAAAAGACTGCGGGAGAACAGGTCTCGTCAAGCATGAGATAGATACAGGTGATGCTAGACCGATTAAACAGAGACCGCGCCGCATACCCTGGGCTAAGGAATCTGAGGTAGCAGAAATGGTAAAGGACATGGCTGATAGCGGAATAATTGAGCCTTCTACGAGTCCATGGTCTTCTCCAGTCGTTCTGGTGAAGAAGAAGGACGGCAGCACCAGATTTTGTGTGGACTACAGAATGCTGAATAATGTGACGAAGAAGGACAGTTATCCCTTACCAAGGATAGACGATACGCTGGATATGCTCAGTGGCATGAAGTGGTTTTCGACCATTGATTTGAAAAGTGGCTACTGGCAAGTGGAAATCAGCGAGAAAGATAAAGAAAAGACAGCGTTCAGTACGGGTATTGGCAGCGGCCTGTGGCAATTTAACGTCATGCCTTTTGGGTTATGCAACGCTCCAGCGATGTTTGAACGCCTCATGGAGAGAGTCATGGTGGGCCTTCTTGGTGACGTCTGTCTGGTATATTTGGATGACGTCATTATAATGGGTCGCACTTTTAAGGAAAACCTGAGGAATATGGAGAAAGTGTTCACCAGGATACGAGGGGCTAACCTAAAACTAAGCCCAAAGAAGTGCGCCCTGTTCAAGAAGGAGGTCAGCTACCTAGGACATGTTATTTCCGCTGACGGGGTGAGAACCGACCCTGAGAAGATAAAGGCAGTCCAACAGTGGCCGGTTCCAAAGAACAAAACGGAAGTACGTGCATTTCTAGGGTTGTGCACATACTACAGGCGGTTTGTCAAGAATTTTTCGGACATTGCAAAACCTCTACATCAGCTGACTGAGGATAAACGAGATTTTATCTGGAACGACGACTGTGAGTCAGCATTCGACGAGCTAAAGCAACGGCTATGTGAAGCGCCCATACTGGGGTATCCAAGCAGAGACGGAAGATTTGTCGTTGATACCGATGCCAGCAACACGGGAATTGGAGGAGTGTTGTCACAGATGCAGGGTGACAGACAGGTCGTAATCGCTTACTTCAGTAAGGCACTTTCAAAGCCAGAAAGGAACTACTGCGTGACTCGACGAGAACTGCTGGCTGTGGTAAAAACCTTGCAGCATTTCCACAAGTACCTTATAGGAAGACAATTTACATTGAGGACGGATCACGCTGCATTGAAATGGCTTCTACAATTTAAAAACCCTGAGGGCCAAGTTGCAAGATGGCTCGAGCAGCTGCAGGAATTTAACTTTGTGACAGAACATCGTAGTGGAAAAGGGCATAACAATGCTGACGCCCTGTCACGACGTCCATGTAATGAGGACTGCAGACACTGCCAGCAGAATGAAGCCCGAGAACACGTTAATTTAATTAGGGCTGAAGGCGACTTCAAGAAGTCCCAGGAAGAAGATGACGATATTCGACCTATACTGGACTGGAAGCGTAGCGGAACTAGGCCCCAGTGGAGTGAAGTATCGTCACACAGTCCCGTAACTAAGAGCTACTGGGCACAGTGGGACAGTTTAGTCCTAGAAAATGATGTGCTTTGTAGGAAATGGGAATCGAACGATGGCAAAGAGGTGACCACACAAGTAATAGTACCACGATGTGAAGTAGTCCCCCTGCTACAGGAAATACACGATGGTGCTTCTGGAGGACACCTGGGCATCAAGAAAACTCTACTGAAAGTGAGGCAGCGGTATTACTGGCTCAATTGTAGAGATGACATAGAGCAATGGTGTCGGAAATGTACAGCGTGCGCATCTGTGAAAGGACCACAGACTAGGAGCAGGGGCAGGCTTCAGCTGTACAATGTGGGAGCCCCATGGGAACGCATCGCTATCGACGTCGCTGGACCTTTTCCAGTTACAAATGACGGAAACAAGTACATAGTGGTGATCCAGGACTATTTCACAAAGTGGCCCGAAGTCTTCGCCATACCCAATCAGGAAGCGACGACAGTGGCGAAGAAGGTGGTCGAAGAAGTAGTATGTCGGTATGGCGCACCTTTGGAAATCCATTCCGATCAAGGCCGTAACTTCGAATCTGCGCTGTTCCAGGAAATGTGTACTCTTCTGGGAATTTATAAGACACGCACCACACCTGCGCACCCTCAGTCGGACGGAATGGTGGAAAGGTTTAACCAAACCCTGGAGAATCACCTGGCTAAGGTTGTCGATGACCATCAGAAGGACTGGGACCGGTATATTCCACTATTTCTGATGTCTTACCGATCGGCAGTGCATGATAGCACGGGACATACTCCAGCAAGAGTGAATTTCGGCAGGGAGATGAGACTTCCAGTCGATGCCATAACTGGCGTGCCACCTGACAAGACTAAGCCAGTTACGGACTACGTAAGTGACCTTCAAGATCAATTGGACGAAGTGCATAAACGAGTTCGTGAGAATAGCATGAACACCAGCGTAAAAATGAAAACTAGATACGACCGTAATGCCAATGCCAAGGGATTTGAGGAAGGTACACTGGTCTGGCTCCACAACCCGCTTCGACGGAAAGGGAAGTCGCCGAAACTCCAAGCTCGATGGGAGGGACCTTACACCGTGTTAAAAAGGATTAATGACGTGACCTACCGCATCAAGAAAGGGCTAAGAGGGAAACCCAAGGTTGTCCATGTGGATAGATTGGCGCCGTATCACGGATCTAATAATGCTCGGGACGAGCATGACTAAGAGGGGGGCACTGTTACGCCATTAAACGTGAACCCGCCATATCTCCGAGAAAATAAAGAGTAGCACGTAATAATTAAAACGCATTGCTGTTCGAAAGGTCTAGAATGGTTGTACGTAGCCAGCCTTAGAAAAATCTCGAAACATCCACAAAGTACTTACAACTAGTGGGTAGGCATTTATCTAGGATAAGGGAAATGATACTCTCCGACGTTAACAATAGAGTCGAAATTCGCATGAAAGTGACTCTTATTACCACGAGTAATAAAAATGATTTATGACTTCGAGAAGCGATTCAATTGTTCTGGAATTCTGGATCGTTCGTGGGACGTCGGTATCTAGAATTTTCTTGGCTCCGCATATAAATACGAGCCCCCGGCCGGAAGCGAGTCAGTTGTGATTTCGACTGCGATCAAGAGCGAACTACCCTAGTACTTGAAGTGATTTTATCTAACGACCTAAGCGATAGTGTAACGGTACTCTAGTGTTAATTGCGATTCGGATTATTGTTGACTGGACTATTTTGTTATTGTTAGTGGTGAATAAAGTTGTCTCTTAGTAAATCGGCATTTGATTACCCACGTACGTAACAATATATAGTATGATTTTATATCTCGAAACTTCATTTTACTTTGTCTGATTAAAAATTAGATTTTACGCGATTAGCGCTAGCCATTTCAATATTTTTATTTTTTACTTAGCCTATACTAAACCACTGCTGGGCAAAGGCCTTCACCGAATTGTTCTAGGAACTTGAATTGCTAAGCAATATATGGGAGGTTTCTTTTGTTATGAGGTCGCCTAGGTAGGTTAGTCAACACAAACCTCCATAGTTCAGAATTTCCGAGACGCTGAAGACCGGAATAAGTGGAGGAGCATCGCGAGGGCTGCTTTGGCCAAAGAAAATGCAGAGTCATCAACCACGACCACTCTGTCAAGAGTGAACGACTAATAAGAGAGAGGTATGTTAGTAGATGCTACTACCGCAGTATTGATTTATTTCTTAGATTTATTCCCATTTTTGGACCTGACCACATGCAGTCAAGCAGTAGTGTACAAAATAATACTGTTTTTCAGCAAAAACAAATTATTATAAAGTATCAAATTAGGTTACTCCAGGTACCTATGTCATACTAATTTTTGGCTTGCTATACTGATATTTTTTAAATTTGCCGGGCTTTTACAGTCTCTACTTTCGTTTGCCAGACTCTAATATGAGTCAGCCGAATTGACAAATTCTAACTTTTTATAAAGTCGGTTAAAAATTTGAGTAAATGAAAATTTTGTTTGTTTCAAATTTCCAAAAATTTCGAGTGACAGTGAAATTGATACTAATATTTAAGTCAGCTGCTGTTCTATAATGTCTTTCAATTATCTCACAGGAGTTGTAAAATGTACAATATCCAACACAGGTTTAAAACTGTATTTGTCTTGGGCAACTTGAATTTCTTACATCACTCAGGTTTCTATATTAAATTAACTACCTGGCAGAGCTCGGGACTTTATTATACAACTCTCTCACTACGTTCGGGATTAAAACTTAGCAAATTCGTTTTGTTTGGAATTCAAAATACCAGCCGCGACTTAAAAACGTTGCTTTCTCCCATAAGTCACATAATCTACTATTTTTAACCGACTTCCAAAAAAAATAGGAGGTTCTCAATTCGGTACAGTTCAAATTGTTTTAAACAAGTGTTCTTTTTGTTTTTTTTTTTAGATATGGGCACAATTTCAATTAATTTGACCTATAGTTTTTCATTTCTAGACTAGATCTTTTCAAATTCGCTATACTAAATTAAATATTTACAAAAACTATCACTTGATAAACATTTATTTTATGTTGCGTATCTTTATTCAATACTGAACGTCAAACGTCAGCTGAGCGAGTTCAATGACCTGTAGGTAATAGTTGGCGTTGCGTAAAGTACCTACAGATCATTGAACTCGCTCAGCTGACTTTTTCTTAAAGAAATTAATTTAGTACATGCGTAAATTAATACGAGTTTTGAAAAAGAGGTACTTTATTTTTTAATTTTATCTTTACAAATCGATAGTGTTTCATGTACCGGATCGACCCTCCACGGGATTAAAACGATTAAAATTTAACGGTATACTTATTATGTTATAGGACCTTAACAGGTTATGGAAAATATTTATTTTATTTTGTTTTTAATTTGTGGTTACAGTCGCAACAGAAATGGATAATTTGTGAAAATTTGTTTCTTGAGATACAGCCTGGTAAAAGACAGACGGACAGATAGCGAAGTCCTTTGGGTACGGAACCCAAAAAAGATATTCTATGGTAGAAAATATAAGGAGGCACTTTAGGTGAAGACCACGCGATTGAGAAGAATAATAATAAGGTGCGGTCCTACTAGAGATTGCAATGGGTACCGAGGTATTAACATATCGAGGAAACCGATAAAGTGTACACATAATGCATGAGAACCGCGTGCCACGTGTAAGATAACTCATATTAGCACAAGAATATCTTTGTACATAAGTGCATAGTGATAAAAAAAATGTCACTAAAATTCCGCTGCAGATTTATGACTTCGAGGAGATTTCGAGGATGGCTTTAGTTGTAGGTACAAAAAAAAAACCAGTCGCGTCCACGGTGCGAGCTTTGTTTGATACACGTGCAAATTTGTCACCGCAGCTCTGCCATAACAACCTCGATTCACGGCTCGGGCGAATGCCGTCTCGGTTCCGATGATAAACTTTCTCCACTTGTATCAAAATCTTCACCAGCTTGAAGAATAAAAAGAAAAATTACTAAATATAGAAAAAAATACGCGTGACGTGATGCTTTAAACACACCACCGAATACCACCAGCCACTATTTACCTCTTATGGGTGACCTTTCTTTGCACATATTTTTTTCGCAACATTACGTCATTATGTTGGTATAATTTCAAAACAATGCTAATAATCTGGGAGCAATGACATTAGATTACAGTAGGAAATGCATTTAATAACTTCAGTTTCCGAATTTAAATTAATGATTGTTATAAATTATAAAAAAAACAAAATGTGTTTGTTTCTAAAACTGAATACCTACTATAGGAAATATAAAAGGACGTTATCAAAGAATTTTTTTCTTAATTAATTCCTGTTTCAAAGCAGTTGATGTTTATTTGACCGCTTTTTTGTGTTCTGGACTTGTGGTCCAAGTTAAAAGAAGTTGTGATGCCGTCTATTCTTGAGTTAGGTCCAAAAATTCATTAATACTTCGTCTTTTAATGCCTCCAACTTACTTCTTCTTCTTCTCCTCGTTTTTAGGCGTCAGGATAGTCTATCCTGGGTTATCCGTGTGTCCAGCTCATCATGTTCGTAGCTTGGTATGTAATACAATATGTCGAGTAAATTAGACTTTATTGCATATCCATTTTTTTTTTTTTTTTTTGTAAATTTTTAGGAAATATTTCAATTTGACGTGTACTCTATTTTGGGAGAGGGAATCACGTCCACTGTGACCCTCCCCTTCGGACCGTGTTACATACAATCTTTCACGTTTATAATATTAGTAGGATAACATTGGGGCCCTACCTAAGGGGGGACAAGCCGGGCATTTACGCAGAGCGACAAAAAATGAGGGGCGGCAAAATTGACTTATTTCTATCTTCCAACCTAGCCATTAGCGATCCACACCCAAGTTGTCAGGTTGAAAATTTTATGTGCCACCTTCCAACATACTTCAGGTTGGACAGTGGAAATATTTAAGACTTAAGACTCATGACGTACATATATGGTTTTGTGTATTTAAAAGGCGGCGAAAATCATCTTTGCCTGGAGTGGCTAACATCTAAAACGTGTTTTCAAAACTCCGCTGTCTCTAATCGCTCATGACTTGTAACCCATTAACCAATGCTTGGATTACACCACCATTGGCTACTTAACTAGATCTTTATTAGGAAACATAAATTCATTGCTGGGCACATAACTAATCGGGGTACTAATTTCTTATTTGTTCGCTGACTACGAATAATAAATAAGAACTTGCGTTTAGTGATGTAGCGGTTTGTTTTTCAAACGGTCTTTGATGTGTGGTACAAAGAGGAAGCCAATGTTAAATTACTTAATTATAGTCGAGTGGGACTCGATTATTAAAAGCGTTTATACCTCAGGGTATTTCATACAAGTAGATTTTTTTTATGATGGATATGCTTGCGTTTGACCATTATCTCACCTAATGGTAAGCGATGATGTGGCCGACGATGGAACATGCTATAGTTAGACCGTTTTAACGTAATACGAGGAACACCTTCAGTAATTTCTCTCGCTCTAGGGCGTGTGAGATTTTTACTGACTTCTATCACACATATGTTCTTTCAGTTGCCCTTTGCTTCCCAGGACAACGAGTAACCCTTTCAGAAGTCGACCCATGTCCCTAATAGTCCTCGGACCTGCTGGACCCCTACGGTTTTGCTGACATATCTTTGAGGCACGCGTTGAAAACTACGCACCGCCGACGATTCGGGCTCGGTCCGGTCCGGACGATTACTAGATGCCCGAACGGGGAGCTACCCATTGCTCGATGTCGGGCTACCTTGGAGCATACCCTTTAATAAAGTTACTTTTAACAATAATAAACAAATACATTTTAGCAGTGCAGAGCAGTGGTGGCCGAGTGGTAACGGCCCTGACTTACGAGTTATAGGTCGCGGGTTCAAACCCGGCCAGGCACATTATACTTTGTGTAATTTAATTTCATCACCACTGCTCTCAAAACGGCGAAGGAAATCATCGTGAGGAAACCAGCTTGTAGTACAACCAAAATTCGAAGACGTGACATTCACCCACCCGCACTGAGCCCGCGTGGTGGATTACAACCCATTCCCTCTTCTTGAGAGGAGGCCTGAGTCCCAGCAGTGGGGACCATTAAAAGACTGATTATGCTTATTTACTACATTTTAGCACTCAAAGGATACATAAACAGCATTGATAACCTTTTGCTCTGTCCATTTTCCAAAGAAAGGTATAAAATTATATAGGCTAGTACATTTTCCCAGTGCACATCGAGTCAAGAAGACGCCATATCTTATCACAGCCCCCGTCTGTCTAACGACTGGGGCTTATCAGTCCGATGGTAATGTGGCCAGCTCCTGATAACAAGTGATATGCATACTAGCTGGCTGATTGTGGGATGATATGGCTTCTATGTGCACGGATTGTGCCAATATTAAGTGTTCCTGATGGGATTATTACCTATGTGCTAGGTACCTACCTACCTACCACGACCACTCTGACAAGAGTGCCTGACTAAGAAGAGACCTACAGTATAATTCACGAATGATGGCGGCCGTGAAGTCAGCCTTTGCGAACGTTCGCGCATACTACACTCTTCTCGCACACGCACGTCGCCATTTGGTTCCTAAAACACGTTACTGCGCAGCTTTCTGCGCAAACTTCATGGTCGCCATCATTCGTGAATTGTACTGTACCTACCTACAGACTTTGTAAAAACTGCACGCTTAAAGCTAGAACTACATTAGACCGACGCACTTCTGGACCACGCCTGATTTGTACGTATAACGACGTCGCGTGGCGTGAATCTAATGTAGCTCTACAAGTCTAGTTTCCATATAAAATGTATGGAGACCGACGCAGCCAGATCGGCGTGTGTGGCACACGTGTGCGCAATGTACATAGTTCTATAATCGTTTATGTTTATATTCTCTTGAGATATCGTCAGTTTGTGAAAAATATACAGTCCCATCATCACTTTACCTACCTATGATATGACAGCGATTCATGCGGTAATACTCCCAGTTGTGAATTTTCTGATGAGTTTTGTTTGAGGTGGGAAATCATCCAATGACATGTATACATTTTAAGTACTTAAAGAATTTTTTTTTTTTCTTTGACATAAATATTTACTTTTCTAAATATTTTGTAAACTATCAATTTGCTTATATTATTGTAAATGTGAGGACTATGTTGATTGCTTTTTCTTTTCTTTTCAGTAATTTTAACGTATGTCTGGCAATTTGAGTGTTTTCTGCGGCCTACCCAAATGTCCTTTCTTTGGTATTGTTCGTCAAGTCGTAGAGCTCCTTAGTAGTCCTAAGTTGAGCTTTTCGAATACTGACAAATGCTTACACTGATTGGACAGGTCCACTCAAATATGTATGGTTCTTTCTTCAAAAGACCATCTCAGACAAATCTGCATGGTTCTCATGTGATTTGACCATTACATATTTACTGTATGGACTTTAAAAGAGACTTTGACCCCTGAGTTTGTTTCGGTGTTTCTTCTCAGGGTAGTCAGATAGGAAACACCGGCCTCATCTAGCATAAAATGACGAAAAAAAAAAAATTGACGTGTAAAAGTGTTTTTTAAACCTATTTACAAAATAAATATCATTTATCATTTAATGACTTGTCTAGCTCTAGGGCGAAGCTCAGGGCGTTTCAGACTTTTAATGACTAAAACTACACTATATTTCCTGTTGCCTTGCTTTCCAGGACTCCGTTCCCTTTCGGAAGTAAACCTCGGCCCTGCTGGATCTCTACAGTTGGGATGATATCTTTCTACGTGCCGTCAACGACTAGAGCTCGGTCCTGACTTGATGAGTAGCAACTGAATTTATACAGAAGAGCTGAACAGCAGCATAGTATGCATTTGTATACGTTATGACATGAAAGTTTCCGTCTTCAAGGCAGAAGAAATACCTCAACGATGAATGCACTCCAGAGGCCCTACCACGAGCTCTTGACGCCAGCCATTTAACGCCCTAAACTGAACTGTTAAAAGGGATGGAGCTATATAAGGTGTCTTTACTCTGGGTGGAGCGAGAGGGTGTGTGGTTACTGACGAAAACTTGTTAGTAACTGTGTTCTTTCAGTTGCTCTTAGCGTTCTTAACTCTTTGGAAGAATCCCGCAGCCCTCGTAGGCATCGGTCTCAGCGGGTCCCGTTTTTATGACAGCTCTTATGCAGTTCAGGCGCGCGTGGAACATAACAGCGGACGGCGACACATATGCGTCACGGTGGCCAGGGATTGCCCTGCAACTTCCGACGCTCGGGGCATCTCCTGCAGCTAGATTTACATAATCCTGCTACGAACTTATGTATGACTTTACACCTGCATTTACTTATAGTCAGTTTAGGTAGATAAGTAGACATACCAACCGCACCTGGTGCTATATCATATACCTAAGTCCGTAAGTATATTGCAGTAGATACCTAATGTAGTGTATTTTTACACTGGGTCGCAAAAAATACGGGTCGCCAATATATAAATTGTGAAATGAATTTGTGATATTGCAGAATGTTGTAAATTAAATACAAATACAAATACAAATACAAATACATTTATTAATTTTGTGAACACAGGGTACTTACAATGATCTTACATAAAATGTTTCGCCCTACCTATGATCCGCCCAAGGGCATACAAAATATTGATGCAAATGTCAATGTATACAATCAAAATTAAATTAACTGCAAAAATGTACAAAATCTAATAAATAAGAAAAAAAAAATATAATAATAAAAACAGTGTCAGCGAATGAGATTTGTCAAAAATTTAAAATTATCAAAAAGATTATACAATGTCAGTGATATTACAATTGTCAAAATTAAATCAATTTAAATAAGTCATACAAAATGTCATAAAAAATATACTATGTCAGCAAAAAATTAAAATTATCAAAATTTACTTAATTATAATCGTAAAAAAAAAAAATATCTTAATAATACAAAATTAAATTATACAAAATTATCATGTCAAATAATGAAGTAAAATTAAATTAAATTCGTGCACTGTTTTGTAAATTCACAATGAAAAATAGTAACGTCAATAGTTTAATCAAAATGTGAATGTGAATGTCATGTATTAAACGAGAATGTCAAGATATATCTGTAAATAAATGTCAAAGTAAATAAATGTCAAAGAATTAATATTAATAAAATAATAAAATTAGTGCAATAGTTACTTCAATATGTCCTTACATCCTCAATTAAATATTCATGAACACTATAGTAACATTTACATAGCAGGAAGCTTTTTAATTTCCTTTTGAATGCATCGATTGATGAAGTTTCTAGTATGGACTTTGGCAAGTGATTGTATATACGTGGCGCCATACTGAAAATGCTTTTAGAATATAAGGCCGTCTTGCTAGATTTGCCACAAATTTTGTCACTATGCCGTGTACTTCTGTACTTATCAAAAAGATTTTTGTTACTTCTTGCAAAACTAGCAATTTCATAAATGTAAACACACGGCAATGTTAATATATTATGCTTGACAAAATATGGCCTGCAGCTATCAGTCTGTTTGATATTAAACATACCTCTAATACACCTCTTTTGTGCTTTGAAAGCCATATCCCTATTTGTGGAATTACCCCAGAATATAATACCATACTTTATTAAGGATCCCACGTAGCCATGGTATGCTGCAAGTACAGCAGGCGTGTCTACCGTTTTTGCCAGCATATGTAGGGCGTATGATTGTTTATTTAATTTTTTATTTAAAGTGTCTACATGTGTCTTCCAATTCAAGTTATAATCAATTGACATTCCTAAGAATTTTGAAGTTGCTGTCTCATTTATTTTGTTCTCTGCATAGTGTATATTAATGTCAGTAAATTGGGCTTTACGATTGCGAAATATCATTATTTTAGTTTTGTCTAAATTCATTTTGAAATTGTTATTAGTCAGCCATTTTATTATATCACTAAGAGTGTTATTTATGTCTTGTTCTAGGGATACTTTGTCCTTATTAGCAAAAACAACAGTACTGTCATCTGCAAAAAGTATAGTCGGATGTTTAGTTATTTTTGGGAGGTCATTTATATAAATGATGAATAACAGAGGGCCTAAAACACTTCCTTGTGGGACGCCTTGTTTGATTTCTCTGTATTTCGATGTGTAGTTAACTTCTTTCCTTGTTTTGGTGCATACTCGAGAAACTAATGTGGACTGCTTTCTGTTGGTAAGGTAAGAAGCTATCAGCTCTAACGAAGTACCTCGAATTCCATAAGTATATAATTTACTCAACAGAATTTTGTGATCTACATAATCAAAAGCTTTACTTAAATCCATATACAATGCACACACTGGAATTTTATTATCTAAGCTAGCCATAACTGTGGTTAGAAAATCATAGACTGCCATATCAATAGTTTTATTTTTCCTAAAACCAATCTGCTCTTTAGCAAATAAATTGAACTTTTCAAAATATTCATTTAACCTGACATAAATAACTTTTTCATATACCTTAGATAACACCGGAACTAGTGCTATGGGTCTATAACAGTTCATATTGTGACAATCATCTTTCTTGAAAAGAGGTTTAATGATTGTCAATTTAAGTTTATCAGGAAAGTAGCCATTTAGAATCGATAGGTTAATTATATGACTTAAAATATAGGATAATTTAGTTGGCGCTTGTTTTAAAATTTTAGTCGAGATACTATCATATCCAGTACTGTTGGTATTTTTTAAATTTAAAATTATTTATTATTTTAAATTACTGATTAATATGTTTGTTGTTTTGTACATTATTTAATTTTAATTAAACGTTCAAAAATACGTATAAATTATGAAAACAAGAACTTAATTAAATTTAAAAAAAAAATCACTACGAGCCCATACCGTTTTATTGAGATGATGATGCAGTTCGTTTACTGCATGCCACATCATTTTTAAGTTAACAAAATGAAAAAAAAATTGGTCTATTAAATCTGTTTTTAAGCTATAACTTAATTGTAACAATAAAAGTTCTTTTGCGATTTATAATAATCATTATGTACTAATCTGATTTTGTTTATAATATTATTATTATTTTCAGCGATTGGGATACCTTTGGGAGACGTCGCAGTTTTTCCATGTGACCCGTCATTTTTTCGGCCCAGTGTATTATACGATTATATGGTTGTTAACCCTCAGAGAAAGTTCACGAGGTAGATATCGTATCTTCAATGTGATGGAACGTATGTATACAGATATGCACGTCAAATGAAATTCTTGATAAAGTAGGCACTGAAAATAATTTCTATTTGTCTTTTAGAAGAACTATTATATTTTCGTCCGTGCTGTAAAAATATATTGAGGATCTGTTATACACCGTCTGGAACTAAAATTTTTTACATATAATTCTTCTGTACATGTTTTTGCCATCTAAGTCCACCTAAACGGCTTGACCAATTCAGACAAAATTTTGTGTGTATATTTGCGTGCGTCCCTGGATGGTTCGAAAATACAATAGAACCGGACAACTAGATATCGTAGCAATCGAGTTTTTTCTTTTTACGAAAAGCCAGGTTTTGAGCAGGATGTTGACTGCTGGGTCCGCTAGTTTTATATATTTTTCTGGCAAATAACGTCTTCTTCATAAAATAAAGTTCCTACACCTAGGCATCATGTAGAGTGGCCACCCATACTAGGTATTTTTTTTTTTTGATAGGTTCGCGCTAAACAGCTCTCTCACCTGATGGAAAGCGACGATGCGGTCGACGATGGAACGAGCTTACCTAGAAGAAACCTATTCACTCTCGACTTAAAGATTCCCGGGTTGTAGCCATCAGGAAACACAGACTCCGGCAAGGAATATACTTAGTAGTAACATACAAATACGGGCACGGATATTGAGCGCTGGCTTCAAGTTGCGCAGAAGTCAAATATCGGGTCTCTTTAGTGGTGTGACGTGAGACGCGGGGGCAGGGAGCGTCAGTAATTGGCTCGCCGCTCATCGCGTCATAGACGCCACTCGTGATTCGTTCATTGCGCTTGCAGCACGTACCTCTCGACGACGACGATTGGCTCGCTAATGTATGGAATGCGCAAAGCGATCCCCACTCTGACGCCGAGCGCTTAAGATCAGTATTTGTACTATGTTATGTAAGTCCGTTGTACTTACTACGTAATTACTAGCTGCTGGAAGCGGCTACGCCCGTGTGATAAGTAGAAAATAATCCCCTGTATAATAATACTCCTGGGATAAAAAAGCCAGTGTCAAGAACGTGAAGAAGTAATCAACACATAAAACTTTCGACTTTATTTCAAACAACAGCCCTGCAAGTGAATTATGCCTTTCAGTCAGATTTTTTTTGAGAAGTGAGAAATCATGTAGTAACTTCTTCCTCTCTTTAAGGAGGTGCGAGAGGGCGTGTCAAACTTTTATTGACTAAAACCCACCTATGTTCCTTGCCCTTTGCTGTCGATTACCACAGGCTCCCTTTCCAGCAATACTCCATGGTCCTAGCGGGCATTGACCCTGTTGGCTCCTGCGGTTTTGTTGACGTCTCTTTGAGGCGTGCGTTAAACACCACGCGCCGTTGATAACAACGGACTCGATTCTTACCTCCTTTGGTCCTTACCGTGGCAGGTGGGAGATCGCTCTGCGACTTCCGAAACCTGGGGCGTCTACTGTTGTGGCGAAGTCGGCGGCTCAGGCGTGAGGGTATGTACGTTCCCTCACTCTTGCAGCCATTTCCTTCGTGCTTCGCAGAAGGAAGCGACCTGGCGCTGTCCCGCAGTGGGATAGTAACAGGCTGGATATTATATTATCAACTGACAGCTAACACACTTGACTATCAAAATTTGATATTATTAAAGGTAATAGAAAAACAGCCGAAACGGGACAATAGGAAATCATAGACTCGACGTAGAGGTAAAAGAAGCGAGACAAGGATCTAGGCTCGACGTAAAGAAGGGAACTAACCAACCAGGTCAAGCTCAACAAAACTGAATAATATTCACCTCCAATGGCACGAATAAATGGCAGCATTATTTATCGTGTTACTATGTACTTAGGTACATCACTGAGCGTGCAGCCGTTGATAAACTGTTCCCAGGCGTGATAAACCCCCTTTTGACTGTGTTATAGGTATTTATATGACATAGGTATTTATAAAGGCTCTGCTGCCTGCTATATCTATTTAGGATCACCGTACTCAGGCCACAAACACTACCACGAGAAGCTAGAAGCCGCCACAAAAGTAACTGTAGTGCAGCCATTTGTTCCAGCTGGCTGCTAGGACGACTTTTTGGCACATTTATTCAAGTTCTTAATTTATTTTTATGTAATTCAGTGCGATGTACTTTTAGAAATTTTGAAAACTGTCTTGTGTCTAGTGCCTTTTAAGGTGTTTCTTAAGGATTCTTCTCTTAACCCATGCGTATATCATAATGGACTGTGTGGCGTGTGGCGGCGTTCAGTGGTCAGTGCGGGGCCTGCGGGCCACAAGAAGCGAGTAGCATTGTTTGGAGCGTGTGGCGGCCACCGGCGTCAACCGTGTGCAATGAGTCCACTAGAATGTATGAAAATGAAAACTACAGGAAATATATGCGGCAGCGGGCGCGGCGCGGCGTGGTCGGCAGGGACTTAAAAACACCTTCATAAAGGTTACAGAATTATAAGTGTTACATGTTGAATTGGTAACAGAATCAAATATGTAACACTTATTTATGTGTTTTCAATGTGTTAACCTAAAACACTTACAAAAGTGTAACCCTAACATATCTGTAACAGATATAAAAGTGTTTTAACAGTGTTAATAAGTGTAACAGGTAAACGCAGCGTTGCCAGAGTTACAATTTACATAAAGCTATACTAAAACTGATTATTTCAGTTACACATATTAACACTTATTAACACATATAAACAGGTTACAGTTTGATTCGGTAGCACTCCCTAACATATAAAAGGTTACAGTTTGATTCGGTAACATTATTGTATCTGTTACATTTAAAAGTGTTTTTCTGTTTTAACTGTTTTAAAAAACAGTGTTAAAACACATTATTACGGTTACAGTTTGAGTCCCTGGTGGTCGGTACGGAGAGTCCATATAAAATGTATGGAAACTACAGTAAACATATTTGTGGCGGCGCGGCGGTGGTCCGTGTGTGATGAACCACTCTTGTATTTGTAGTGATTTGAAGTAGATATAAGTACAATAGCTATTTGGGTATTTGTATGCTCTACAGATAGTTGATCCAGGTTTGGGCGTCTTGTATATGTGAGTTTACATGCTTGTGAATGCACCCACGGTACTAGAGTAATCCTAGTATGAGGCCAAGTTTCATTAAAAAAAATCGCACAGTCTAGTAGTTTAGTATAATATGAGCCAAAGACAAGTTTATGTGAAATAGTTTTTGAGTTATGAAGGGGTCAAAAGTGGCTCCAAATGGTTCGTGTGTGCACGGTGCTGCTCGCCAGTTCTGTTACTTGAACTTGGCTTGACACGCTACCACGTGTCTAGATTAGAGATATTTTCTTAAATCTAAAAATACATTAGTAGGTATATAACTTTCTATCATCATTTCAGTCGATATACGTCCACTGTTGGATATAGGCCTCCCCCAAGTGTCTCCACAATTAACGATCCTGTGCGTCTCGCATCCATTAGATTCCTGCAACCTTCACCAGGTCATCGGTCCACCTTGTAGGAGGCCTTCCAACGCTGCGTCTTCCGGTAAGCGGTCGCCACTCCAGAACCTTTCAGCCCCAACGACCATCTGAAATCAGAAATCAGAAACGTTTATTTCAAATAGACCAGTTACAGGCACTTTTGAATTGTCAAAATGTCGGTCAGTCAAACAAGTGAAGCTTTGCACGTTCCAAAGAGTAGGTCTCTATGGAGAAGAACGTGCAAGAAACTCCATGGACACTCTTTTAAATCGTATTGAGTTACATGAATCTTCGTTACATATTTCTTTTTTGCTTCTATTATGTGAACACAATGAAGATAAGTAATTAAAATGTTATCTGTTCTGCGAGCAATGTGTCCTGCCCATTGCCACTATCTTTCTATGACAGTAATGCAAATAGTGTAACCGTTGCAAGCTTTTTAGGTTTTATACAGAAATCTTAAAGTCTCTCTCACTATGAATTCGGTGTGAGTGGTATGAGAAATATATTATGCCCCTAATATTATGCAACAATTATTCGGTTTGGCTGATGCAATGCATAAACAACTATGCAAGCCCTTCTATTCATGTCGTACTGATATTAACTGCCTTGGTGATGATGTGACCCCCTCGCCGTGTGCGTCAACTTCCAAGTAAGATCATGGCAAATCCTGGTTGATCCGGACATTCCAAGCTTGCCAATCACTAAATGATACTCATATAGCAATTATTGCGAAAGAGTAACCATGGAGTTTCTTGCCGGTTCTTTTCCATAGGAAACGACCAATTTGGAACCGTGCACTAGCTTCTGACGTTTTATAAGTGCCCATGTAGGCCTATGTGAAATAAAATATTTTTGATTTGATTTGATTTGATTTGTTAACCCCTCTTTCACCATGTTTTTCCCATAAACGTAATCATTACGCCACGTGCGACAACCAAACTGCCTCCGACGATCATTCTTATATAACTTGGTACTGTTATCATCTCCAGCCTAAGTTTATCTTGAACTAGATTTTGTCCGCGGCTTCGCCTGCATAAAATATAGCCTATGTCACTCAGGAATGAAACAGCGTTCTATCGATGAAAAAGTTTTAGCAATCGGATCAGTACTTTTAGTGATTACCTCCTACAAACAAAAAAACAAAGTTTACCTCTATAAGATATTATATTATCTTCAGCCCAAGTTTATGTTGAATAAAGTGTAGAACTAGACGATTACTCGTATCACTGATTATGCTCTAACATGCATTTTGGAGTGAGCGCTGGAATTTACTTTTTTTTATGGTGGGAAAAATCATCCAATGACAACCCCCGCTCTTGGGCGGAGCGAGAGATAGTGTCAGACTCTTACTGACTAAAAGCCCACCCCGTTCGTTCTAGCCTTCATACCGGGGCTCGAGTTCCCTTTCGGATAACCCTGGCCCCAGTAGGCTTCGGCCCGGCTGGGTCCCTGCTGTTGCTGACAACTCCTTGGGGCGCGCGGGAACAGTGCGCGCCGTCGACGACTTGTGCTTGGTCCGGACAGTTACCGGACGGCCGGACAGCGAGCTACCCATTGCTCACTGTCCGCAAGCCCGCGCCTACGGTGGCCGGAAATTGGGATCGGAATCCCGGCGGCGGCGGCAAGAACGCCGTTGCCTGATGCGGTCGGCCTCCTCCTTTGCGAGCATTACTGCTTCGCAGAAGTCGGCGACCGCCTGCCACTCCTCCTCGCTCCGGACCATGGCCTCAACCAAGGCCCGGCGCGAGAGGTCTCCGCCGCCGATCGCCCCCACGAGGGCACGGCGATGCTCCGCCCAAGCAGGGCACACCTCGACTGTGTGCTCTACCGTGTCCTCCGGGTATTCCGCACAATGGCGACACCCGGGCGTCACTTCCGCACGAATCCGGTGCGGGAACCGCGTACATCAAGGAACTGGAACAATTTATTTGCTGCGGTCTTTCCGTCCGATTATAATTTAGGTGTCTTCAAGTTTAGAGTTCGGCGATTCTTCATGACGATTGGCGTGGCAATGGTCATGGGCAGGGCACATTGCACACAGAACAGATGGTCGAAAGGTTCTGGAGTGGCGACCGCGTACCGGAAGACGCTGCATTGGAAGACTTCCCACAAGGTGGACCGATGTCCTGGTCAGGGTCGCAGGTCATTGTGACGCGCTTGGGGGAGGCCTATATCCAACAGTGGACGTCTTTCGGCTGAAATGATAATGATGGTGATGAAGTCCAGAGCCTATTCACTCTAGATTTCATCACCACTGACTGCCTTAATAAATGAGTGCGCCTCACCATCAACGATTGCATTGAATCACTACTTACATCAGGTGAGATCGCAGTCAAGCACTAGTTTATATCAATAAAAAAAAACTGGGCAAGTGCGAGTCGGACGCACGCACTGAGGGTTCCGTGCAAACAACAATTCCCGAATAGAGTCTCGAGGATTATTCAGAATTGCAATTTCTTTTTTTGTGACTTAGGTAATTACAAATTTACTGTTTTCAGATTTTTTCCTATACCTGTGCTATAAGACCTTGCTTTGTGCCAAATTTCAGAAATCTGGGTCAATGGGAAGTAGATACCCTATGAATTTCGATATTTGAGAGTATCAAAATATACGTTTTTTGCGACATAAACGGCCGTATCTTTTTTATTCGTTAACTTAGAAGTTTTTTTTTTTTTTATAGCTTGAAGGGACCGCAGACCTGAGTATAGGTATGGTTTTAATTTCAACTCGATACCTCCACGCGTTCTCGAGATAAAGAGTCTTGACAGACAGACAGACAGACAGACAGACAGACGGACGGACAACAAAGTGATCCTATAATGGTTCCGTTTTTTTCCTTTTGAGGTACGGAACCCTAAAAAAAACATTTGAGTGCTCCGGCACCTAGACTTTCTCTTCTCTATGACTTTGAAGAGGTGTGATACCGCGTGATAAGCATTGATTTTAATCAACTATCCTTCTAGATAAGACTGGGGTAGGTACTTACCTTTTTAATAACTTATTGATTAGATACTCGACCAAGCTGGCCTAGTGTATTATTAATAGAGGACTCGGCAAAGTCGTATTTAGGCCAGATAATTTCCGATAGGAATCGTGAGAAGGCCGATTTCATTCGGAGAAGGATAAGCGTCGGGAAGCAAACAACCTCGAAGTCAAAAACGCCAAAACTCTACCTTGATCATATACGGCGGCAGGAACTCCACGGTTGCGAGCGCTCACACTGAAGACTACTTTTTGCCCAAAGCAAGACGGTGGCACAGTGATTACGTCCACGCGAGCAGTGAGGCTTAGGAGAGCCCCTTTACAGTCATTCCAGGGATGTGCCTTAAGGCCCAAGCGCCCGAAAAGTGCCATAAAACAGTGACTTTTTGAAGTCTACTCCTCGGTAACGGCCAGGTTAACAGGTTTGAAAAAAGAAAATTATTATAGATTCATGAACAACATTATCAACATTTGATTTTTTCGTGCTTTTGTCTAAAAAAAATATTTAGCAATTTCTCAACTTTTCGCAACTTTTCCCTACTCCTTCGAAACGGCTTGGATCTTTAGAAACATTTTTACACATAAAAATTGATTGGTTAAATATTCTTCAAAGTGAACATTGCATATGTAAATCAATCAATATTTCGCAAAGAAAATGGATTTAAAGGTCAGCCGCGCGCTTTTCGGGCGCTTTTGGCCGCAAATAAATGCACAGATTTGCGTACTGCCGCCTAGGCGGGTGCGAGAGGTGCATTCAGATGGTTCAAGGGAATATAAGCCTTAACAGGCGTTGTACAGAGAGGGCTCCGGGCCATTCTTTTAAGAAGTCACGGGACCCCTTTCATATGCTAACGGTGATCACCGGGTGTGAGTTTTTAAGAGTAGGTATGCGGAACAGAGTGTCCCGCAAACCTCTGTAGAACAAGGACGCTCCTCCGACCAGACGGGTGTTTCGTCTGGTCCGTAACTGCCCGATAGTTGATTTTGTACTGTTGTTCGTATGTTTTAATCGCGCGAAGAACTCTAACACCGCGATGCAGGGTATTGCAGTTTAGTTCCTATGCGGCGACATAGATGTCGCCCCAGATGTAGTGAGGTAAAATTCAATTCCCACTCTTGCTGGTTTTTTCTCCAAAAGTCCAGGTGCCTTTTAAAGGTTTCTCTCAATATCAAAAATAAAACAGGGATAGACAATATATTAAAGGTAAGCAAAGGTTAAGGCAAAAGGAAAGCGCATTAGGTCCGCGTGGTGGATTACGGCCCATTCCCTGTCCTAGAGAGGAGGCCTGTGACCCAGCAGTGACATTTAAATGGTTGATTATACTAAGCAAAGATTTCAAAATTTTTAGACGTGATATTATAGTTATGGGAAGCCTTCGTCTAACCGTGGATTAAAGACTAATGATATAGGTACCGATGATTAAGACTATTCGCGATGATGACACATTTTTTTTCTTTGACCAGCTTTGCTAGACAACTGAATTTCCGGAACACCTGTTAAAATGCGGCAATCAAAAATAATTACTAGTATTTATACAGATATAAAGTTGGATTGTTCACCTGCTGCTTAGAATCGGCACTTATACGGTAGGTATCTAGCTGGGTAGGTAGATAGGTAGATAACTGTCGGTGAGACATAATAGAAACGTAGCACGTGTAAGTAAAGAGGTTGAAGTACTCAAGGTTTAATTTTCTATCTTATGTCTTGTTCTTTGTGATAAATAGGAGCACTTATACGGAACCTGGCACCATTTGTCGAATCTGTTTTTATGCGTTGTCTCATCGAGATACTGACGAATTGGACACAGTGTCCGAATCCGAAACATTTTATTTTCAATAATAGGACACCACCAAATTTATAAAAGCCCAAGCGCCCGAGCAGTGCCATAAAAGAGTGGCTTTCTGAAGCCTACTCCTTGGTAACGGCCAGGTTATATAGGTTTGAAAAAATATATGCTTATTATGATTCATGAACAACATTATCAATTATTGATTTTATCGTGCGATTAATACTCGTAAAAAAATATTTAGCTTTTTTCTAAAAAAATATTTAGCAATTTAGCAACTTTTCACTACACCTTCAAAATGCCTTGGATCTTTATAAACATTTTTACACATAAAAATTGGTGGTTAAAATATTCTTCAATGTCATAATTATCATAATTATGTAAATCGATCAATATTTCGTAAAGAAAAATTATTTAAAGGTCAGCGAGGCTCTATCCGAGCGCAGCTGGCAGCAATTAAATGCACAGATACTTATACTGCCGCCGAGGTGGGTACGACTATTATGTCCATTTAATTCCGGCCAGATGTTTAAGGGACTAGTCTTAAAATTATTTAGTGCAGTCGGATAAAAAAGGGTCTTAAATCCAGCAGCGAAGAGGCCGCCTTAAATCCAAACTAAAATCGTTTTGGTAACGCTTATAATGTTTTAATTTTTTTTATCTGACTGTACGCAACAATGTGTGTCTGAATCATCAGGTCAGAAGTCGGTATTTCTCGCTATTTTTTGTTTCTTACATAACACCGACTTCCGAAATTAAAGTTATTTTGATCGTTTTAGTGAAGTCGGTTATTTTTTTTTTTTGTAAAAAGTTTTTTATTTTACACTTTTTAGTTGCGATACACTTGTAGCCAGAGTACCTTTTTCTCATTACAATTTCAATTAACCTTAGCCCTGGTAGGATCTGCGGAAGTGACGCCCGGGTGTTGCAACTGTACGGACCGCCCGGAGGACACGGTTGAGCACACAGTGGAGGTGTGCCCCGCTTGGGCGGAACATCGCTGTGCCCTCGTGGGAGTGATCGGCGGTGGCGATCTCTCGCGCCATGCTTTGGTACAGGCCATGGTCCGGAGCGACGAGGAGTGGCAGGCGGTCGCCTCCTTCTGCGAATGCTCGCAAAGGAGGAGGCCGACCGTATCAGGCAACGGCGCTCACAGTGCCCCAGCCGCCGCCGGAATTTGCGGACGGTGAGCAATAGGTAGATCTCTGTCCGACCGTCCGGTAACTGTCCAGACCGAGCCCAAGTCGTCGAAGGCGCGCACTGTTTCTGCGCGCCTCAAGGAGTTGTCAGCAACAGCAGGGCCCAGCTGGGTGGAAGCCTTAGTCGAAGTCGAAGGTCGAAGTTAGTTTCGAAAGATAGCTCAGCCCCGGTATGAAAGGCAACGAAGGAACAGGAGGGAGTTTTTAATCAGTAGGTGTCTGACACTATCTCCCGCTCCACCCAAGAGCGGGAGTGTCATTAGATGATTTTGCCACTGAAAAAAAAAGCCCTGGTAGGATACATTGTTTCATTATGAAGTTCCCGTGTCCACATTCCACCTTCCGGCTCCATCATCAGATCAGTTCGATTGCACCTTACAGCCAAAGTGCATCTTATGACAAATCTAATAAAGCCCAACCACGGCTAGAATACATTGATTAATTACGGAGTTCCGGTGCCCATCTTCCGGCTCCGTCATCATCATCAGGTCACTTCGATGATACCATTTTCAACATAACTATTCAGAACTATTCATTTATTGGTATTGTCATAGCCGCTTAACAATGTTCATTGTTATATCTGTTTGAGTATGAAGCTCCATTGGCCATTTCTGGTCTTCTTCACCAGTTCTACTTCATCAAATGTCACTTTTTGGCTGTAAATACATAAGTCCTCAATGAAAATACCAAAACAACTATATAGTTGCCTATAATATTTGAGGAGTTCCCTCGATTCCTTATGGATCCCATCATCAAATCGGGATTTTGAAAAAAATGGGACCAATCTGGAAGCATATCATGTAAGGGGAAAATTTTTTTACAAATCGGTCCATAAATGACGGAGTTCCGAGGTAAAAAACACAAAAAAAAAATACAGTCGAATTGAGAACTTCCTCCTTTTTTTGGAAGTCGGTTAAAACATGTAATAAAAATGTGTCAATTCGGAGACTGTCCGAATAAAGATAGTATGTCCGAATCATCAGTAAGTCGTGAAAAAAATATAAAAATAAAATTTTGACAAGTCGGACACTGTGTCCGAATATAGGTACTGTGTCCGAATAGTAAGTAAGTTGTCTCATCAGTCGTCATTTCCCAATCATTACGTTGCTGTAAACTGCAAATGCCTACAGCGTATGATGAATTATTTCGCTTCGTTAGTCACAAGGTCATCACTAATTGCTTAGGCATATGAATCATCTGTCACCGAGCGTTTTTTATCTGTACATCGATATCGGCAAGGTGCGACCCGACTGTTCGAGCCGCCAGGGCTGCCAAAACGCGGACTTATCCGATTATCTTGATACGGAGTGCGAGGACCAGAAGGTCGTGAGTTTAAAGGCTATTGACGTCAGGGGACTTACAATGACGTTAAAATTCAAGGTGTCAGCAACTGTAGGGACACAAAATATATAAGTACAGAAGTCAATCAACATAAAAAGCGCGCTCGAGCAACGCACACAAAGACACCGCTCACAGACACGATGTCTCGATCGCGTGTCGGATCACTCGTCGAACAATTCCGGCTCAAACACTCATTAGTGTGCGTCCACCGAGCGTAGGTATAAAAAGTGAAGTACATACATGAGATTGTCTTCTGTACCTATCTATTTTGTGGTAGGGACCTAGCTAGCAGGGTCGAAGCCTACTGGGCCATGGGTTGTACGAAAGAGAACCGGGTCCCTGAAACGAAGGCAAAGAAAGAACAGGAGTGGGTTTTAATCAGTAAAGGTCTGACACGCCCTCCCGCCCCACCCAAGGGCGGGAGATGTCATTAGTTAATTTCCCACCTAAAAAAAAGACGTGTTAAAATGTCAGTCGTGCGAGCGAGAAAGAGGGATGGAGCTAGCCTAGCTGTACACCATATAGCTCCAACCCTTTAACAGTTCAGTTTAGGTCGTCAAATAGATCGCGTTAAGAGCTCGTGGTAGGCCTCTGCTTTCAGGAGATAACTATGTAGAGCTTCTGTTGATTTCTGGGCTCATCGAGTAGGTTCGGCACTGTAACGTTACTTGGTTAAAGACTCTTCTAGTCACTACAATCGTTTTAGAGAGAAAAAAACTGTTTATAGAATTCGATACCTACACGATTTAAAAATTATGCGGAGCTTGTTACATCAAAATGCAAGTTGAATTACTAGGTATACACCTATCTTTATTAATATAATTCATCTGTACGTATGTTTGTCACCTAATTCCTAAATGGCTTGACCGATTTGAAAGCAAGTTTGTAAGTGTTTGGGTACTTAAAAATATTTGCTGTGAAGACGCGGACATGTTTGTTTTGGGTGTTTAGGTTGACTTTTGGTTAGCACTGTGTCAATGAATTTTAAAATGAAATGCGTCCTTTCTTTACGAGGTTTATTGGCAACTAAATCAACATAGGTCATGCTTCTCTTTATAAATATGAAATTGGCGTTAACATAAGCCGCCCACCAAAGGACTATAGATAGTCCTTTAAAAATTATAATGATTGAATTTAGGATACATGCAAAACTAAATTATATACGTTAAACAATTATTTCATCTGGTACTGTATCGATTGGTAAAGCACACAACTTTGTCACACATCGCTTGGTTATAGTGTCACCGCTCTTTACGCTATACACTCTGGTTAAACCGTCGGGGCCAGGGTGCTTGTCGGTGATGCGTCCCATGGACCATTTCCCCGGTGGGAGGTTGTCTTGTTTGATCAGTACTATGTCTCCCTTCTTAAACTCTTCTTCACGTTTTAACCATTTTGGTCTCTGCTGGAGTCTTGAGAGATATTCCTTCTGCCATCTCGACCAGAAGTCACTCAACAATTTTTGCGTGTATTGCCAGCGTGTCAAGGTGCTTATTTTAGCGTCTTTTAGGTTTGGGTTGGGGACGGTGACTGGTGCTTCCGTTATTAAAAAATGACCAGGTGTCAGTGCTTGCATGGTGTCGTCGTCCATTGGGCATAGTGGACGCGAGTTCAGGCATGCTTCTATTTCACAGAGAACCGTCATCATCTCTTCGAATGTTAAATTTGTAGTGAGGATTCTCTTCAAGTGGTATTTTATTGATTTCACTCCGGCCTCCCATAATCCTCCGAAGTTAGGTGAATAAGCCGGTATAAAATGCCACTGGGTCCCGTCGTTAGTGAGTAAGTCAGCGATTTTGCCATCAAATTGCAAACCAGCTTCCTTCCAGGCTTCATATAGTTGCTTATTAGCGCCAACAAAATTTCGTCCTTGGTCGCTCCACAGATTTGTGCATTTTCCTCTGCGGGCGCAAAACCTTTTGAAGGCGCCTATGAACGCTGCTGTACTCAGGTCACCTACCAATTCTAAATGGAGTGCCTTGGTGGACATGCAAATAAATATTGCTATATAGGCCTTGGTAGTTCTGGCTCCTCTGCCCTTACTAATCAATAATTGGAACGGCCCTGCAAAGTCGACACCTGAGTTGAGGAATGCTCGTGCTGGTTTCACCCGTACACTTGGTAAGTCTCCCATTACTTGTGTCCTCACCCTTGCGTTTAGCTTAGCGCATACCAAGCAACGATGGATATATTGTTTCACCAGCATTTTCACTCGTAATATCCAATACTTGGATCTAAGGTAAGTAAGCATCAACTGTATACCTCCATGCAACGTCTTCGAGTGGGCTTCTGCTATTATAAAATAGGTAAGTTTGCTGTTTCGACCCAGAATTATTGGATGCTTGCATTCATCACTCAACTCCGCGTTCCTGAGCCGGCCGCCCACCTTGAGGACTCCATTCTCGTCAAGGTAAGGATTTAATGATTTTAATTTGCTTGATTTTTTAACTCTTTTCTTTCTTTTTAAGCTTTCTATGTCTTCTTTAAATTCTTCCTCTTGTTCTAATTTTATACAGGTTTGCAAGGAGAGTTCGAGTTCTTCAGTTGTGATTGTACTATCTATGTTTTCTTTTAATTTGTTTTGTTTCAGGAATCTTCGGCAGTAAGTGATAGTTCTCAGTAGTTCAGTCAGTGTATCAAAGCCGTCGAGCTGTGCAGATAATTTATTCCTTTCTTCGTTGTCATTTTTTGTTACTTTCAGAGTTTGTAAGGTGTTTTTCTTTCTCTCTAGGTCTGTTGTAGTTATGTTTAGTCTAGTGAACTGTATCTTCTGGTATGATAACCATTGTGGTCCGTTCCACCATAGGTCGCAATGTTTCAAGTTGGCTACTAACATACCTCTTGACGCAATGTCAGCTGGATTGTCATGGGATTGGACATGGTGCCACTGGCTATGACTTACATTGGTTGTGATCTCGACAACGCGGTTTGCCACAAACGCCTTCCATCTGTTCGGATCTCCATTTAGCCAGGAGATGACAATGGAAGAATCTGTCCAAGCATAGACTTGTGTGGTTGCTATCCTCATAGCTTGCCTTATTTGCTTAAGTAGTTTGGATAGCAACAAAGCTCCACACAGTTCTAATCGAGGCAATGAAATGGTTTTCAAAGGAGCTACTCTTGTTCTTGCAGCAATGATTGTGCTTTTCACTGTGCCATCTGAATTTGTGACTCGGCAGTAAGCCACAGCACCGTAAGCTTGTACAGAAGCATCGCAATATCCGTGGACTTCTATGGAATCTTTCCTTGAGTTCAATGTTCCCATCCATCTATTTATATAGATTCCGTTAGCATTTTCAAGATCAGATCGTATTGTAGCCCATTTTTCAGCCAGTGTTGTATTCAAAACTTCATCCCAATCAATCTTTTCCTGCCAAAGTTGTTGAATTAAAATCTTCGCCATAACAAGGCAAGGGGCAATCCATCCGAGTGGGTCGAATAATTTTTGAATGTCGGATAGAATGCTTCGCTTTGTGATTGCTTTGCCGATAGCTGGCAAGTTCAGATTATATTCGAATTGGTCTTTACCCAAGTTCCATTGTATGCCCAGGGCTTTAATTGTTCCATCAATCTTCAATTCTAGATGTGCATTTGATGATCTTTCGCTTGGTTCGATAGTCTCCATGAAATCCCGGTTATTTGAAGACCATTTTTTCAGTTCGAAGCCACCTAGACGCAGTAGTTTTTTTAGATTTTGACTGATTCGTATAGCTTGTTCCAGGTCATCGTGTCCAGACATCACATCGTCGACGTAAAAGTCTTCGCGCGATATCTTTGCTGCTTCGGGATATTTGTCACCTTCATCATCAGCCAATTGCATAAGTGTCTTTACGGCGAGATAAGGTGCGGAAGCTGTTCCGAATGTTACAGTCAAAAGTCTGTAATCTTTGATGTCTTCTGAAGTATTATCTCTCCACAGAATCCTTTGATAATCGATGTCTTCTCTATTTGTCCAGATCATTCTGTACATCTTGTGAATATCAGCAACATAACATACAGCATGCATTCTCCATCTAATGATAATGCTTCTCAAGTCGTCTTGTAATATTGGACCCAACAAGAGTTCATCGTTCAGTGACGTTCCATTAGAGCCCTTGCACGAGGCGTCAAAAACAACACGAGTCTTTGTCGTTTCCTTGTCACTACGGATCACCGCATGGTGGGGTAAGTATACTGATTTATTATTTATTTCATCCCTAGGTACCTCTTCTATATGTTTTAATTCTTTATATTCATTGATCACCTTCCTGTATTCTTGTTTTAGTTCCGTGTCTTTACTAAATCTCTTTTCTAGTTGAAGGAGTCTTCCCATTGCTATTTCTCGTGTGTTTCCTTCAACTGATTTTGGCGGTTGTGTTTTAAAAGGTAGCTTGACAATATATTTTCCATCTCTATCTCGCTTGTGTGTCTTCTCGTATATATTTTCACATAGTTGTTCAGTTAGGGTAAGTTTTCTTTTAGTGTCCGTATCAACTTCCCATATTGTGGTTAGTAAATCTTCTATGTTAATTTCTTGCTTCATGGCCGTCAATGATTTTTCTCGTGCATTCAGCTTGATTGTTATTCCACCCATTAATATCCATCCCAGGTAGGTATTTTGGGCACATGGTGTATCTGGTGGACCTTTAATGAGTCCTTGCTTGAGAATTGCTGCATATTCGTTTACACCCAACAACAGATCAATAGGTCCTGATTCATAATAATTTGCATCTGCTAGTTGGAGGTTTGCTATGTGCGGCCAATCAGTCCCCTTCATGGTGTTCATCGGTATGTTCGAAGTCAAGGGCTTGGACATCACGTAGGCTCTGATAGGTAAGTAGAATTGATTTTCCCACCGTGACAATACTTGAGTCTTGACCTCATGCTTGACTTTCATCTTCATTGCTTCCATTCCGGAGACGATTAGATTTACTGGTTTTTTCTCTAGATTCAGGATCTGAGTTACCTTCTCGCTTATGAAACATGCTTGAGATCCTGAATCTATCAGCGCTCTTACAACAGTAGTGTGTCCGTGTGCACTCTTCAAAATTACTACTGCTGTAGCCAATAGTGATATCTTCTGCCCCGCGGTATAGTGAGACGCAACCATTGTGTGAACCTTCTTTTCTTCTACATCTGCTTGGCTAGATGAAGTCGGTTGCTTGGTTTCTACATTTTGAGCCGCTTCATCAATCTTCTTGGGTTGATGTAAAAGTGTGTGATGTCGTCTCTTACAGGTGCGGCAAGACATTGGCATACGGCATTTAAACACCGAATGTCCCGCCCCAAGGCAGTTGAAACATAATTTGTTAGCTTTGACATGTTCGCTTCTTTCATTTATTGACATTTTGTTGAATGTGCTGCAGTGACATAGTGTGTGCGTTTCTTTACATAAAGCGCATGGGTTTTGTTGTTTATCTGTTGCTGTAACATGTAGAACACGCTCTTTGTTAGGTTTACTGGTGGTCGTAGGGGAAATCATTTCAAGCGTCCGGAATTTTGCTTCTAAAAATTCGCGCAATTCCTTCCATGTAGGCAGTTCTTGGGAGTTAACCGAATAGGCAGTTTGTTCCCACTCCTTATGTGACTCCGGGTCCAACTTCTGCACAACCAGAAATATGATTACTGGATCCCAGGAATCAGTAGACACTCTCACGTTTTTTAGACTATTAATGACTTCGGTGGTACAATCCAGGAGGGCCTTCAGCTGTGCCGCCGTTTGGCTGGTACATTTTTTCTGATAGAATAATCGTTTCATTAATGCATTTACTAAGATGCGCCTGTTATCGTACCGGTAATTAAGCGTTCCCCATGCTTGAACATAATTAGCACCCGTTACCTGAATGTGTTTCAGTAAAGATGCCGCTTCGCCCGTGATACTAGTCTTCAAATAGTGTAATTTTTCAACTTCACTTAGCGTCGGACATTCGTGAATTAATGACACAAACAAGTCTTTAAATGTAGGCCATTCTTCGTAGTTACCGGAAAACGGAGGGAGTTGTATGTTAGGTAGCATCACTTTAGGTCGTAATTTTCCATCAAATGACGTATTACTGCATGAAGGTTGATATTGGTCAGTCGTCTTCGAAGTACATGCATCCAACATTTCTCTAAGATCTCCTAACATGCATAGGTACAAGTCTTCATGGAGAAGGAATTCTTCATTCACGTAGTACGGTAAATTTAAACGTTGTTCCCGAGTTGTACTTCTCAACAGATCTTGGTGCGCTTTCTTAAAAGATACCCAATATTCTTCAATCGTTTGAATACGAGTTCGTAAATATCCAGGCTTCGATAACCGTTCTTTTGGGCACTTTTTAAGGTTTATTTGGGTCTTTTTGAGTGTGGACGCCAAATCTTCAAGTATAGATAACGCTTTATCTGCTTCAGATGCCATTGTTTATATGTAAATCACAAAAATCTTCAAAATGTAGTTTAATGTCTAATCGAGAATAGTTTGTTTTCTAAGTTATTAATGTTCAATGATACACCGATACACTATGCACACACACTAATTGACCAGTTCTAAGAAATTCGTGCAAAACAACTCCAGGTGGTCCCTTATTGCGTAATGGAATGCGGTTCTTTTGTTCTCACGTCGGCGCTCCGACAATTTCTAATGAGGTTTGATCCGGCTCGTAATCGACCATATGTTTTGGGTGTTTAGGTTGACTTTTGGTTAGCACTGTGTCAATGAATTTTAAAATGAAATGCGTCCTTTCTTTACGAGGTTTATTGGCAACTAAATCAACATAGGTCATGCTTCTCTTTATAAATATGAAATTGGCGTTAACAATGTTAAAATAATTATCAAAATGGAAGTTAAATTACTAGGTATAACTACTCCAAAACACAGGTTCTAGGTCACCAAATATTAAAGTAGTAACCAACCAAGCTAATAATACCTACAATGCGCATAAAAACCTGAAAAAGTAGATATGAAATCTTTATTATAACTGCATAGTCATCAATGGCAGTTCTTAGAATCTGATAACTCCTAATAATAGATAGGGTTGTAGCAAATTATTTAAGCATGTAAGTACCTACATATCTAGTTTTACTTTCATGATTTTTTTATAAGTGCAAAATGTACAACTTTGTATAATACTGACTTTTTTTTTTTATTATCGCTAAAACAATCTTTCAGTTCTACAGGCTTTATTAGATACAGTCCTTGAGATACAGCCCGCGTACGGACAGACGGACGGATTGCGGAGGGTTAATTACGGCTTAGAAAGTATCGTAAGCTACGGAACCCTAAAAAATACTGAAATAGAAGGCAATAGGTTCTCGTTAGTTAGTGGGTACAGTTGCAATGAACAGTATTCTGTATTCTAGGTGAAACTAACCCAATTGTAAACAATTGCAACGGTCCCCCACTTACTTCATCGTTCATTAAAATGCTTGTCACGGAAAACGAAAACCACTATAACTCAAAATCCTTAATAGACGCCGATAACATTGTAATTCACCAGGTGTTTATATTAGCTGTCAAAAAGTTATCAGGGTCCTTCATTTGTATGACAATGAGCCCGCGAACGAGGCAGCCCTATAAGTATCGTCAAACATCGTGCATTGCGTGCGCGAGCCGGGTGGCAACAAGCTGTCTACTCGCTACCAATTATCTATGCCACTATAATAGATACAGTAAATTCGTACTGATATTAATATGTGGGTGTGGGTAATATAACAATAAATATTTGAAATTGAGTAATGCGTCAATGCTCCCAAAGTTATCGGGCAAATAGTCTTGTTCTATGCAAATAAGTGGTGCACTCGAGACAGAGTGTCAGGCCACGAGTTCACCAATTTGGTATGTGTGGTTTCTTAGAAAATTATCCTAAACCAACATAGGTTGCACATCGTTACGGAGTTACCTGCTTATATCAACTACACCGAGTTTAGGAAGCTTGCCAGTCTTAAAAAAACACTATACCACTTTACTTAAATGTACACGGTGGTTTTAACGGAAGCTGGAACCCCAATTAGCAAAGCATTTTATCTACGCGTCTATCTATTAAATGGCATACTTAAAACTACTGAGCCGTGATGCGTTTTGAAGATAAGATACTATATTTTATAGTGTTGCGTCTAATTAGAACAGACATGAAATATTATTTGAACTAAAACTTAACATAGAAAACCTATCGTGCGTAGGTACTACTGTGTAGAATAAAACGATTGATAGAGAAGTTGGCCACAAGAAGTTAAAGATTTTGGCATACCTATCAAAGTGCGTCACTAAGCTATCGTCGCAAAAACTCACATGAAATCACAAAATAAGTACATAGCTAAGTAGGCAAGGAGTTTCTTATATTATTTGCATAGCTGCACAATGAATAAATACTTATGTAAATTAGTACCACTAGTCACAATAATGTATTGTACCCCGTTTTGCATTCAATATCACGTTCTTAGAAATGTTGCTTTTTTTCTATTGATTAAGTTATACCTACTCGTAGCCAATGTTGTCCAGTTTTCCTTCAAAATATGTAAGGACAATTTCTATGTATAGATTACATATTGATTTGCAGTTATTGCTCAGTACGGAGTCCTAATTAATGACATAATAATATTACGGTAAACGACTAAAGAGATTATTTAAAACAATTCAATCAAAAATGGTTTTAAATTATAATTTTAACTAATAAGTGGTGTTAAATCCGTTCGATTAATGCTACTACATTTAACCGTACCAGTTAACAAAACAAATATGTATTTTAAATAGGTACCTAGAATCATTTATTTATAAAATGCATCCACTTTTGATTTTTTTTTCAAAAGTTACCGCGCCTAATCTCACAGTTGTCTATGATTCTACTCTTTGCTTCAACACCCCACCGCCATCTGTCGTGAAGGTGTGAGACCGGCAAACTCATTTAATCATCAATGATTAGTTCATTAACTGTTTTGAATGTCATACAGTAGTTACTATTCTCTACAAAGTATTAAAATTATAATTTAATTTTTCTTCAGTAATGACTTGAAAAATCTAAATAACCTAGTTGATAAGATTTTTAGATTTGAAAACTGGCGGTAACTTCAATACCAACAGCGCCACCTTACGGATCTAAATGCGAACCGTAATGAACAAAGAGAGCTAGGTAGCCACCAGCACCACTAGAAATTAAGGTTGTGTGTTATCTTTATCATACGAGCGCGGACTGCTGTAGTGCGAAAGAGACACGCAGTACACTTTCGGCCAGAACCATCTTTCTTTCTTGTGCAACTGTTTCTCTTCGTCCGTGTACTAGTGCAAACGCAGGATGGACGCCATTCGCGCGAGATAATTTTTTCATCGCTCGTAAAGCGAGATTTGAACGCGTTCAGTGCCGGGCGTGGAGCTATGCTATAGTGTATAAAGTGTACGGTGCTTTCGGTCTGGCGGTGCGGTGTGGAAGTGCTCGGTGCTGGTCGGAGCCGAGGCTCGGCTGGAGGCAAGGCAGCGAGGCGAGGCGCGTGCAGCGCCCGGCATGGCGGGCGAGAGCTGAGCGCCGGCCGCGGCCTCCGGGTTCAGGCCGCTCGCGCTCCGCCGCCGGCCCGATGAGCGGGGCACGTTCTGCGCGGCGGAGGTTATTTTATGGGGATTTGTGTGAGCTGCCGGCGCCGAGAGCGGAAGGCACCAGAGAAGCGGTCGGTGCCGGGAGCGGGCGGGCCCGCTAAGGGCACTGCGGCGGCAGAACTGCTGCCGCGCCGCGTCGACCAACTGACAGCCATGGCCAACTCCATGTCCAACATCAAGATGACAAACCCTATCAAGGGCATCGTTAGCAAGCGCCGGAAGCGCTACATCAAGGACGGATTCAACCTGGACTTAGCCTGTATCCTTTTATGTGCTCTAGTGTTGTTGCCTTGTGCCGCGATCCGCTCTTGCGGCCCGAGATCGATGTTGTGTGTCGGTGAGTCCTATATGAGATCAAACCCGTATTCCCGGCCTTGAGATTTCATTAGTCCAATGTTTCCAATACGATTTCATTTATCCTCGTGGAATCACCTTGGAATTAGCGTGATAACCTGGCTTGACCATCCTTTTAGTTTTGTCAAGGGCACTCAATTTATAACCTATAAATTACGTTCATAAAAATTTGCTGATAAAGGGATGATATTTTCAGGTTTTAGGCTTCATAAGGGCTGAAAATAGGTAGTTTACATGTAGCTTTATAGTCCTACATGCCCATAAAGTGATCTGACAGGTCCTATTAGAGTTACAAGGTCTCGTAAATGTACATACGCGCAAAACGTTGGTATTACTCTGAATTTAGCAATGTAATTGTGTCGAAAATGCATAAATATATCGAAAACACGATTAAAAATACAACCACGAGTTAATTTTCGTTTGCAACGCGACAATTATCTAACGAGAGAGCAATGAAATCTCGCATGGCAACAAGATATATAACCTATACCGTTGTATATAAAGGCTTATAGTACATGCCTATTATGTCTGTGTACATAGAAACTATCTGATAATCATTGTAGAGTGGTGTTGAGTGTTAGGAATTATAACATCTATGGGTTTTAATCTGATTACAATTACATTATAAGTGTGAAAATATCTTCACTATTAATGTTCTTGGTTATATTTTTTGTTGTAAAGTTGAGCGAGCATGGTTCAGATAAAGGCTTGAAAAAACTTACTTAGTATCATAACTTTTATGCAAATAAAGTAATGTTTAGAGATCTAAAAGTTGATTAAATGGTAGATTAGTGCATTTTTTATTAAAAACAGAATGGGTTTATAACAAGTACCTATAAGCACTGTATTTGTTCACAGTTAAGCAAAATAATTATGGGAAATTTTGAGCTATTTATTATGAAAAATTATATAGGAATAGACAACAAGTCATCAGTAACTTGTTCTCATTTTGAAATAAGTGTGGAAAATTCAGCATCAAGTTGGCTTCTCAAAAATCTGAACTTTTTTTTGTTGCTAACCGTATTGTTATTCAGAAATGCAGTACAGATTGATCTTATTAATAGAGGCATACTATAAAATAAAATTTGTTTAATTTTGGAAAAATCATGTAATTCTCTGTCTTTCATTTTATTTTCATTATTTGGGTAACTTAGCAGGACTTCAATAACCAAATGTGTGCAAGGAAAAACACTTGCAATTCAAGTATTTCAACCTTTCGTATACTGTCAATTAGAGACACAATAGAAAAACAATGACTGATGAATGCTTTTAATGAATGAAGAAACTTTTGCACTCTAATCTTAGTTTTAATCATTTAAATCAAATCCAATTGAAAAAAAATTTAAGACAAGATGTTGCCGAGATGAGAATCCATCTTGAATTTAAATGATGCAGTATGGTAATTGGGCTTTAGATGTACACATTTTCCACCTGTACTGCAGTTAACTTATTAATTGCTTATTTAGTCTAATTAGGCAGCTTGTCTATCTTTCTGGTATACTGAAAACTGTAGTCAATATTGGAGTCTAAACATTAATAGAAGACGGTAATGACATGAGCGTGCTTGGATGGAGTATACTTATTGGCACTGACCATCTATTAACCTAGCATTGTCTTTTTCATGCAAATAGACAGGCAATTAATTACTCACCTGACTTTGTGACCAAATGTTATGGAATATGCATGAATACAGTGTCATTTTGATTTGATTTTGTTGTTATTTTAATTTATTAAACCCTAACCGCTGGCTTTGCTCTCTCATTGTGTTTCTATTATGGTATTCGAAAGGTTAATTAAATCAAATCATTTTATTTGCCACAATGCATAATACAGTAGGTGTTACAAAAATAATAAAAGTATGCAGCATTCTACTCGCGAGCATACAAATTCTATAAATAGATTTTGTGGTGATGGTTCTTTAAAATGTTAATAAATATACTATAAAATATAGGTACTTGAATGAAATAAAAGTAGTTAAACAGTGTCAAATATTAAAACAGTAATGTCTATCATAATCCCCTGTAAATTCAGTCATGCAGTAGTAATATTTATATTAATTAAAAATTCTTTCAGTGGTTTTTGAATAAAATAACATTTAAATTCTTTATTTCTGTGGGAATTTTATTACTAACTACTGCCAGCGGCTTCGCCAGCGTAAAAGTAGGTAGGTTTCTCCACTTTGAACCCTCGATTCATCTCTTTAGGGAGTGAATTTTGGAAAATCTTCTCTTACTGCTCGCCTACGTCATAAAAGGAAGCTTTGTGCAAAATTGCACGCTCCTAGTCCCAGTAGTTTTGGCTGTGCATTAATATGTCAGTCGGTCAGTTAGTGTTGGAGTCATTTGATAGAATAGAATAGAATATAGTAAACTTTATTGTACACCAAAATAGTAACAGTTTCACAGAAACTTATACTACCTACCTACCTACCTTGATAGATACTTTTGTGAAAGAGCTGTTCTACTGCAATTTAATTTGGTCCAAGTCCATGTTGTATATTAGTAGCTTTATTTACATAGTATGATGTATTTTTATGTAAATTGTATGTCCCCATGCATGTTAAATTTAATTTCCTTCCTTAGTCTGTTTTGCTATTACAAATATAGAAATGCTCAAACCTGTAATCAAAAATTATTTAGACATACAATTGGTCTTCCTGTAGCGTGTTATAAAAATGTGTCAGGATTTTGTAATTAACTTTATTTGAAAAAAAAAGTTCATGAAGTTTCTTAGGATTTGTCAGTAAGGGGGTCGAAGCCTACTGGGGCCAAGGATCTGTTACTGAAAGGAAGATTCGGCCCCGGTATGAATAATAACTAAGGAACGAGTGGGTTTTTAGTCAGTAAAAGTCTGACACTATCTCCCGCTCCGCCCAAGAGCAGGGGATGTCGTTGGATGATTTACCCACCTAAAAAAAAGTTTTGTTTTTTTTTGTTTTTAAGAGAGGGATGTATTGGAACCTCAAACCCTATAGGTTTTCTTACAAACTGACTGATTCTTGACTGAATAACTTCTTACCAGTATGAGAGCTGCTTGAATATCATTGTTCTCAAACAAAAACCTTAAAACTTTAAGGATTTCCTAAATCCATTCAAATCACTTGTAGAACATTTAGATGCAACTATACTTTCTATGTATAGATTACTAATTTTCATGCATAATTATGTCTTGCTAATACTGCTGTTCAAACTGTGCAGGTCATTCACCTGCATACGTAACTAACATAATTATCAGGCATCCTATCAATAATATGATTGCATTATTTTTTTTACTATGCCAGTACTTTGTGTTTATGACTCAAAAAGGTCTATCTGATTGATTACATTTTGTTTATTCTATTGCCTTCCAATTGAGATATCTATCTGGAAAAATTAATTGAAAAAATTAATTTTGTAATACCTATGAGTCTTGTTTTTTAATTCATCTTTAATGAATGATCAATCATAATTAGGACCTCATTGTCTGTAGTATTGCTTTTAACTATTACTAATTTTTTTTTATGGTGGGAAAAAATCATGCATTGACTACCCCCGCCCTTGGGCGGAGCGGGAGATAGTGTCAGACTCTTACTGACTAAAAGACCCACCCCGTTCCTTCTAGCCTTCATACCGGGGCTCGAGCGCCCTTTCGGATAACCCTGGCCCCAGTAGTGAGTACCTACCCGATCGCAAACATACGACCCGAAATCTCTTGTCGGACCAATCCGATGCAAGGAGTTAAGGCTTATAATCCCTTGAACCATCTGGCCGAAATTAAATGGACGCAACTCTCGCACCCACCTAGGCGGCAGTACGCATATCTGTGCATTTATTTGCGGCCAGCAGCGCCCGGAAAGCGCGCGGCTGACCTTTAAATCCATTTTCTTTGCGAAATATTGATTGATTTACAAATGCTATGTTCACTTTGAAGAATATTTAATCATCAATTTTTAGGTGTAAAAATGTTTCTAAAGATCCAAGCCGTTTCGAAGGAGAAGGAAAAAAGTTGCGAAATCGCTAAATATTTTTTTTAGACAAAAGTATTAATAGCACGAAAAAATCAAATGTTGACAATGTTGTTCAAGAATCTATAATAAACATATATTTTTTTCAAACCTATAAACCTAGCCGTTATCGAGGAGTAGGCTTCAGAAAGTCACTGTTTTATGGCATTTTTCGGGCGCTAGGGCCTTAAGGGTTAATTGTCTAACTATAGGTACCTAAGTACCTAGTTTAAATATATATATAAAACTGTGTAAATTATGTGTTGGTCATAAAATGAGAATAGAGTTCAAATTAAACATGAAATCATTAATACATAAGTTACATGTTATTACCTAGTTGAATATATTACCTATTAATTTTATTCAGTATTTGATTTTTTGAGCAGCTTCAACAATTTACATATTTTTCCAATCTTAGTTGTAGTACAAGATTGGTTAAAAGCATTAATACATTTTTGATTAGGTGCTCATAGTTTTTCAAGTGCCCATTGTGTTTTCGTCAGTATTTCGACCATTAAACAGGGTTATTCGTAAAACACTATCAATGGAGACGCATCGCGAGGGCCTCATTCGCCAAATGAAAATACAATAATCATCAACCACGACCACTCTGTCAAGAGTGAACGACTAAGGAGGAGGATCAACCTCTCAGGCCTATGTGCATGTGCAGAACATCATAAACAACAACTTTGGTTCTATGACTTTTTACAAAACATAATTCATTTACCTAAAACAAACCTTCGAGATTTCGTTTTTCTAACACATTTCAACTCTTATATTTTACTGCCTACCTTTGCATTAAATGAAATGGATGCAGTTTTCATTCTAGTTTCTAAACTTCGAAATAACCCTTCAAAAAACTGATTTGTCAGTCATAGGTTCATAGGTCCCACTAGATGTGCTGCTTAGGGCCGATAGGATCTAAGAAATCATACATTGGACTAGGTACTTAATCTAAAGCCAAATGATACAAAAATACTGCTTTTTTTAACATTAGAACCCTGGTATTCTTGATCGGGAATTAAAGCTACATTATCTGTGAGATTTATATTTTCCTCTACGATTTTGCAAAGTTATGCTTTACAAGACTAATTACAAAACATGAAAAACCCACAAAATTTACAAAACTATTTTTGTGCACACGTCTTCCATTTAAAATTCAGTCATTAGACGATACTGCATTACTCAAATCTAAAAGACGATATATTTCACAAAAAGAACCATAAATTGAGTTTGTAAATCTTTAATTCATTGCATTTTTCGCGTTCATACTTCGTAACTTACTTTCTTCGCTTTATCTCTAAACTTCATACGAACTTTGTTGGAAGAAAAGCTGTTTTCGTTCAATCCCATTAGGTAGATGCTTTAAAACATAAAATAATATGCACAACACGAAATCACTTATCTACGATGGATTTACGTCATTTACGTTTAATATAGCAAGTTTAAAATAAAAAACTCGCACGAAAGTACCATTTTTTACTACACAAATCATCTAACATTATATCCACGCTAAAACTTGAAAAGAAAGAGCCATAATATAATTTAAAAAATCTCGAAGCGCTGAGTTAAAGCAAACTTCATAAGTGACCTTCGGTCGCCACACCGCTTGGCAACAGCATAATACTCAATTGATTCCAAAAGGTATCATTAAACCGTTCTTAATTTAGAAGTTACCTTGTGAGCTGAGCTTTATAAAAAAACTTGACAAGCATCTATGCTCATAATAATGTGGGTTCTGTATAAAAAATGCTTGCTATTAAAAAAAATGTAGGTGTAGTACCCAAGAAGTTGATAGGTTGGTTTCTTAGCTTTCGTTCGTGAATGCATTTTTTGAGATCAGGTTATTTAATAAGATTGTAGAATGAAAATAAGTGGACAGCTTTTAGTTGCAAGAAATAAAAGATGTAGACTTTATTGTTTGGTATAATGACACTTTATTACGTGTTTTATAATGATCTTGATAATTAAGATTGGTACGTAGATTAACAAACTTAGTGCTTCGACAGAAAAATTCTGCGTAACATTAACGCAGTAATGACTATCAAGGAATCCTAAAAATTAAGTAGTGAAACCAAGGCTGAACACATAATTATCTACAATTAAAAACAAATTACAACAAAACACTGGCTAGGTAACTGCTTACTAATTTAGCTGTATCAGATCTGAAATAAGTGTTTCATTATGTCTAGGTATTACGCCTGATTTTATGGCTAACATTTTAGGACGTATGAACACGTGCTGCTGAACGTAGTTTCGCTTTCTGCTATGAATTTAATAAAATTCGTTAAGCTGTGACTGTACTTTACAGCGAGGCGATGCTAAGTCAAGCTATAGATTTTTCTACGAAAACATTTCTTCGACAGACATTGACGAAATCGGTGTCGATATCAAAAAAATCCGAGCCTTCAACGATTCGAGTAATTAAATAAGTATTTACTACGTGCAAATAGTTAATGCTTTGCTATTTGTAATCCAATTGTTAATAATAAGCTCTTATAATTATGAGAGATAAGTATACTTATTAGATTGCATAACGCGATCCGTGCTTACATCTCTATAAATAAATAAATACCTACTATTGATTTATTATCAATTGTGCTTTGCATGTGGCTACTTGCATTTATAATGACCAATTACGGTAAATATCTGCAAACATCAATTTATCTACGTCGCAATCCCGTGTTTCTTGCTGCTACGTTCGTTACAATGTGTGTAATTGTTGTCACTGAATGACTGTCTGGAATGGACGATCCTTCAATTTTATCTGTCAATCTCTATTTCATACCTACTTTATCTGTATTATGGAGATTTGTGAAAAATAGCATAGCAATGAGCAATGCTTATTTACTATTTTATCTATAAGTTTTAGCGAGCAGAATTATCACGCGTAGTAATTCATCTCGTGCCGTGTTTTAGTAAGTTAAAATGAAAGACATTCCATAAATGCTTATCAACAATTTACCGCGTGGTATCGCATCGCTCAACAATCATAGCTGCCCTTGAGAATTTATTTTAGTCACACAAAAAAGGTTTTGTAAAACCATTATCGAATTAGGGAACGACAAATTCATATATTGGCGACATGAATAACGATGCAAATTATAATATTTAGGTTTCTTAATTATTCAAAGACATTAATGGTCACTGTAGATATTGAAATTACAAAGCTGCGCTTAACGTATGACGGCGCGGGGTCATTGACTCATAATATGCAATTGTAAAAAAATCAATGAAGTACCTAATCCCAAAGCGTTAGCATAATATAACAAAGGTCTGTATTATTAACAATGGTTGTTAACAATAAAAAAAAGGTTTTTAACCGCTCGATTGTTTCAACAGCGTTTCGTACTTGACATTATAAGTAACAGCACGTCGTAAAAACGATATTGCACGTGATGCGATGCACTAAAATTGGCCTGCCATACTTTGTTCTGAATAATATTCGAAGTTAATCCATTTGGTCGACGATTGCGAGACATAAACACATTTGGGATAATTCGCACTCAAGATCTATGCACGTAATAAAACCGTGATGTAGTGTCTGTTCATCAGGTCATCTCCTGTTTAACATAATTTTATTATTTGAGCAATAACTCTAAGAATTTTGGGGAGTGTGCGTCGGAATTGCATGGCCTAATTCCGCTTTCATCGCCATCTTCGGACCACCAGGCGTACGGCAATGAGCCACCGTAAGAGTACATGGTAGACATCTCACCTATACGCACAAAACGTTTTGGGAAGACATTCGTTGTGCGTCGTACAGCCAAGGAATGGAATTCCCTGCCAGAGTCTGTGTTTCCTGATGACTACAACCCGGGGGTTTTTAAGTCAAGAGTGAATAGGTTACTTCTAGGTAAGCTCGCTCCATCGTCGATCGCATAGTCGCTTTCCATCAGCTGAAATTGCGGTAAAAAAAAAACTATCAAAACTATCACAAGAAAAAAAAAAGTTTGTCGGCCGAGTACTCCGTACCATAATATGACCGTGCTAGCAACTAATCAAGCACGGCAGCAAACACGATCGTTCTACAATGCCCAGTCGAACTTAGCAACAGCGTATCAAACCCTTAGATTACGGTCATGGGCTGCGAGCCCTTTTTTTACGTGGAAAATATCAAATAACTTCTCCCGCTCTGAGTGGAGCGGGATGGAAGATTTTAACTGACGTAAAATTCATCTGTGTTCTTTCAGTTGCCCTTTGCGTTCTAGGGCCATAATTACTTGGACACGCCGCAATCGTGGCGATAAGTTCTCTCTTTGAAGAATAGCTACTAAGGTGCCTGGTGCCACGGCATCCTCTTTTTCCGCCAGACGCAAGTCCTCACTGAATATGGGGTCGTTCTGCATCAATTGATAACTTATTATATGATTTTCCATCGAAAAAAATGTATATAACGATCATCATACGCGGTTACAAGCCGTACCGTAACCTTACCGTTTCAGCAGCTGAGAACAAAAGTTTGAAGGCATGTACATTTTGCCGGTGCCAAGACGCTGCAACGTTGTCGGTAGTTTTAAATATAAGTAATATTTTTTATGATACGTTCTTATCACGGTCATGGTACGATACGGTGTGCTGAACTGACTCCGTAGGCTTTGTGGGCCTATTCAAAATGCTAATGGCCTGTCTGTTGCTCTTGGAAGTCATGAAAGATCTCTATTTTATTGATCATTGAGATGGCACAGATATCGGACCTATTATTAAAGAGATAGTTTGTATATATATATATACATATGTAAATTTACATTTATATGTGAATTTTGATTTGATTTTTTTGATTGATTTTGAGTAATTCCGCACAGGCCGAGCCACAGGCATAGGCTAGTGCCTCAAAAAAAAAAAACAGGATCAATAAAAACCAAAAAGTCGGCAAAGATTTCTTAATTTTTGTTTAATTAATTAACAAGAACTTATTTTGTTTTCAATTACTACAAAACTCGAATGAAATAATGCCATGAATATTTAAAATAAAGATCGATGTTTTCCGTATTCAGGTTTAATTTTAAAATACCTAAGCATAATATTGTAATTTACTCGAATACTACTATTGAGTCGTAAAAAAAAAAAATCTTTACAAAATAAATTAATACAAACTTAAATGTAAATCGAATCAACAAGCACCGAATTCATCCTTAGTAACTGTTATGGTTGAGAAAACAGAAAATAAAATAAAAACCCTAAACTAATTAATTTTTTCATTCAATCAACACTAATATCTCTTTCCATTATAGATTGCTTCACTGCTTACCATCAGGTGGGATCGCAGTCAAGCACTAGTTTATATATAGAAAATATTATAAAGAGGTAGTTTGTTTTTTTTTTTATTTGTTTGTTTTTTTTTTTGTTCGTAGTATAATCTCTGAAAGTACTGGTCCGATTGCTAAATTTTGTCACCGATATTTCTATCGCTGTTTTATTCCAGAGTGATATAGGTTATATTTTATGTACGCGGGCGAAGCTGCGAGCAAAAGCTAGTGTATTAATACAGTCAGTTTTAAGTGTTTTTTTTAAATATTAAATACTTGTAAAATGGAAATAAATACCTATGAGTAATGTTAAGAAAATTTTTAAATAACTGCATTTTTATTAATTTCATTAAGTCCTGTAAGATGCAGGTTTTAGAGCACGACAGGCAGCATAAGAGATTCAGCATAACTTGTGACAGGGACTAAAAATTGATAATTTGCCAAACAATTTGGATGATTTTTTTTTAATTGTGGATAGGCTCGCGTTTGACCGCTATCTCACCTGATGATGTAGCCGACGATGGAGCACGCTTGCCTTAAAGTAACCTATTCACTCTTGACCTAAAGGCTCCTAGGTATTAGTTAGTTATCAGGAAAAACAGACTCTGGCAGGGAATTCCACACCTTAACTTTACAGACAATGAATGTATTCCCAAAACGCTGTGTACGTAGGTATGTATGAATGGGATGTCCACCATGTACCGATGGCGCAACGCCGTACGACTAGTAGTCCAATGTTGGAACGGATTACAACTATCATAATGGATACCAAAGCTGTGGTCATCCAAATTCCTTCCTTCAATCCGAGGACAAATCCTTTGTCCAAAAACTCATCTCATTCAATTACCATTATGGAAAAAATCACATCAAAATTAACTACTTCACTGTTCTAAAACGAGGTAGTTGATACTTCTAAGGGCTTTATCATACTAGCGGATTGCGAGCGTACTCAAAGCGAAGCGGGTGCGCAACGAACACGCCGCTCTTACGTAGCGAATTACAGTTGCCATCACGGATCTTGAACGCTCGGCGTCATAGTGGGGATCGCTTTGCGCATTCCATACATTGGCGAGCCAATCGTCTTCGTTGTTAGATATATGCAGCAACGCAGTGAACGAATGAGGAGTGACTGCGCAAGTGTTCAAGATCCGTGATGGCAACTGTAGTTGCGGACGCGCAACGAGATCCGGCAACAAGATGCGACATCTTCGAAGTAACAAAACCAACAGCAGTGTCTCCCCGTCGAAATCCATTTTGTTACTGAGTGTATTGTACGTTGTTAACTCGCTTCAAACACGAGTTGAAAATGTTGCGAATTTACAAGCGTCCGCGAGCGATGTCTTCGCCGTGCAGTCGCGGAGTGTTCGCGACACGTTCGCTGCGCGCCCGCAACGGCTCTCAAACCGCTGGTGTGATGACACCCTAAGGCTGATTCCGTTTCCGACTGGGCTCATTCCGTCGTCCCTTCGCCCAGAAAAAAAAAAAAAAATAACGCAGTTCTTCCGATTATTTTCCATATAAAGCATCTTTTAACTTGTTAAGACCAAGGTCGTCAGTTGCCACTCAAAAGATGTGGCAGTGAAATTATATGAGGAGTTAAACGTGCATAGCAACAATGCTTCATTTCCATAACTGGGCTCTGAACCTCTTTTTAATTAACTTTTAGCCCGTAGACTGCACGGCGTTTGCTTAATTTTTTTTAAGAACGTGATTTTAGAACAAAATTAGATAAAGTTGCTGATTGTTTATGGAGATGTTCTGTGCGAATTATCTTTTTTAGGGTTCCGTACCCAAAGGGTAAAACGGGACCCTATTACTAATACTGCTGTCCGTCCATTGGTCACCAGGCTGTAACTCATGAACTATGATAGTTAGACAGTTGAAATTGTCACAGATGATGTATTTCTCTTGCCGTTATAACAACGAAATATACTGAAAAACCAAAATAAAATAAATATTTAAGCGAGGTTCCTATAACAAACGTGTTTTTTTTTTTGCCGTTTTGTTACATACGGAACCCTTCATGCGCGGTCCGACTCGCTCTTGACCGGTTTTTTTTTTAAGAACGTGATTTTAAAACAAAATTAGATGAAGTTGCTCATTGTCTATGGAGAATGGAGATGTTCTGTGCGAATTATCTTTTTTATTTGCTGCCTTTGCATAAGCACGTATGTCGTTTTCCTGCCGGAGGTACAGATTCCCTATGCTTTTTATTTTTAGACGAGATAACGACGTCACGCATAGAGTTCCCATGGCCTCCAAATAGTAGTCGATAAAGATCTATAGGTCTGTAACGATGGTTACTACGGCCATTGTAAGTAATGTCTTTCATTGTAACAAATGGTCTTATTTTTAGGCACATACTGATGTCAAAAACAAAAACGCTTACATTCAAATGTACGCGTATAATGTACGTAGATTTAGAAGTTAACTTAAAATATCTATGAGACCTTGACTCTGTCCATACCAAGAAATGGGCAGGATATTGAAACTTTTCTATATTATAGGGACCATTCATTCACGTAAGGCCATTTGTTTTCCCTTTCGAATACCGTACGTACGTAAATTATAATCGGACGGGAAGATCGCAGCAAGCATATTACTAGTTTTTGATCTCCTCCCTCCCCTAAATAAGAAAAATTAAAATAAGCCGATCACTTCTGTTTAATATTTATTACGTAAGGAAAAAATTAATATAGGTACGTTTGGTTGGTTTAATTTGATAAAAGTAACACTTTTTAGGAACGTTCACAAGCGGGGTTCCGCAGTGACGCGCGTTGCCATGGAACTAGATTACCTATACGCATTCGAGCGCCCATCGGCCCGGTGGCCCGCGCTTTTTCCAATTTTAACTTTGTGTACATATATTTTGTGATTTTACGTAAGAACTATCAAGACTCCCTCTCACCACTTATAAGCAAAAAATAAGACATTTACGACCCCCCCTACCCCCTAAATCGTCTTGCATAATAAATGGACTGTCCCTTAGGTAACTAAAAATGTCTCAGGTTTTTTTTTGTTTTTATTGTATTATTCCAAACAATATTTGGTTTATATGGAATTATTTGAGTTAATTTCCTTTTGTTGTATGTTACTTTATCGCCAAACAGGATAATTAAGGATGTCTGACAACCTGATATTATCACGTTTTCCTTCAACTAAGCCTCGCCTATTAGGCTCAGGAACTATAAAACGTGTTTATTAGCTGCCATCTGAAATACGTGTACTTATACCTACATTATTTTTAACTAGCTGTGCCCGCGACTTCGTTCGCGTGGACTACAGGGTTTTGAATTTATTCTTTCTTCAATAAAAGTACCCTACGTTACTCCTTATTACATCAGCTACCTGCCAAAAAAAGTCCCGTCAAAATCGGTCCAGCCATTTCAGAGATTAGCCCGGACAAACAGACAGACATACAAAAATTGTAAAAAATGTTATTTTGGTGTATGTAGTAAAAAGCAGTTATTTCAATAGGTATTACAAACAGACATTCCAATTTTATTTATATGTATAGATATATATATGCGAAACCTGAATATACTTTGTCCAGAATCAGTAACGAATGGATTCCAATAGTTTTTACATCATGTTATATTTTTTCCCAAAAATATTTAGAAAGGTCACAAGTTGGACACTAAGCAAAACACAGGTCACGGCAGGTGTTAGGCGCCAACAAACAGCTGTGTGCAAGTGCAAAACAACCCCTCAGTCACCTGGATGGCCCGGTGACCTTGTATTTTTGCTGACATAACACGCTTATAACTTTGTGATTTTTCATAATAGAGTTTTAAAATTTTGTACATAGATTGTTTACATAAAAATAAAAGACAGGTGTTTCAGTTTTCGCATATAATATACTAAAAATGAGGTTGTATTAAACATCATTGCCTACATGCAATGACGATAATTGCTTCTAACAAGATTATCTACTCGGTAGAATCGTGTGCTGATTTACGTAATTGAAGTCTAGAATTGAGCCGATTGCAGGTCAGAGTTGATAATGAGGCTCAATCACTCAACTTCCTTCAAAGTCAAATGTTAACGGAAAATATGCCAAATGCAATTTTTTTTTATCTGGTACTAGCTTTTGTCCGTGTGCATAAAATATAGCTTATGTCACTCAGGAATAAAGCAACTTTCTATCGGTGAAAAATTTTAGCAATCGGACCAGTACTTCTAGAGATTACCTCCTACAAACAAAAAAACAAACTTTACCTCTTTATGATATTGTTACGTACGTGGGTAATCAAATGCCGATTTACTGACGAGAGAACTTTATTTACCACAAACAATAACAAATTAGTCCAGTCAACAATAATCCGAATCGCAATTAACACTAGAGTACCGTTACACTATCGCTTAGGTCGTTGAGTAAAATCACTTCGAGTACTAGGGTAGTTCGCTCTTGATCGCAGTCGAAATCACAACTGACTCGCTTCCGGCCGGGGGCACGTATTTATACGCGGAGCCAAGAAAATTCTAGATACCGACTTCCCACGAACGATCCAGAATTCCAGAACAATTGAATCGCTTCTCGAAGTCATAAATCATTTTTATTACTCGTGGTAATAAGAGTCACTTTCATGCGAATTTCGACTCTATTGTTAACGTCGGAGAGTATCATTTCCTTTATCCTAGATAAATGCCTACCCACTAGTTGTAGGTACCTTGTGGATGTTTCGAGATTTTTCTAAGTCTGACTAAGCACAACCATTCTAGACCTTTCGAACAGCAATGCGTTTTAATTATTACGAGCTACTCTTTATTTTCTCGGAGATATGGCGGGTTCACGTTTAGTGGCGTAACAGTGCCCCCCTCTTAGTCATGCTCGTCCCGAGCATTATTAGATCCGTGATACGGCGCCAATCTATCCACATGGACAACCTTGGGTTTCCCTCTTAGCCCTTTCTTGATGCGGTAGGTCACGTCATTAATCCTTTTTAACACGGTGTAAGGTCCCTCCCATCGAGCTTGGAGTTTCGGCGACTTCCCTTTCCGTCGAAGCGGGTTGTGGAGCCAGACCAGTGTACCTTCCTCAAATCCCTTGGCATTGGCATTACGGTCGTATCTAGTTTTCATTTTTACGCTGGTGTTTATGCTATTCTCACGAACTCGTTTATGCACTTCGTCCAATTGATCTTGAAGGTCACTTACGTAGTCCGTAACTGGCTTAGTCTTGTCAGGTGGCACGCCAGTTATGGCATCGACTGGAAGTCTCATTTCCCTGCCGAAATTCACTCTTGCTGGGGTATGTCCCGTGCTATCATGCACTGCCGATCGGTAAGACATCAGAAATAGTGGAATATACCGGTCCCAGTCCTTCTGATGGTCATCGACAACCTTAGCTAGGTGATTCTCCAGGGTTTGGTTAAACCTTTCCACCATTCCGTCCGACTGCGGGTGCGCAGGTGTTGTGCGTGTCTTATAAATTCCCAGGAGAGTACACATTTCCTGGAACAGCGCAGATTCGAAGTTACGGCCTTGATCGGAATGGATTTCCAAAGGTGCGCCATACCGACATACTACTTCTTCGACCACCTTCTTCGCCACTGTCGTCGCTTCCTGATTGGGTATGGCGAAGACTTCGGGCCACTTTGTGAAATAGTCCTGGATCACCACTATGTACTTGTTTCCGTCATTTGTAACTGGAAAAGGTCCAGCGACGTCGATAGCGATGCGCTCCCATGGGGCTCCCACATTGTACAGCTGAAGCCTGCCCCTGCTCCTAGTCTGTGGTCCTTTCACCGATGCGCACGCTGTACATTTCCGACACCATTGCTCTACGTCATCTCTACAATTGAGCCAGTAATACCGCTGTCTCACTTTCAGTAGAGTTTTCTTGATGCCCAGGTGTCCTCCAGAAGCACCATCGTGTATTTCCTGTAGCAGGGGGACTACTTCACACCGTGGCACTATAACTTGTGTGATCACCTCCTTGCCATCGTTCGATTCCCATTTCCTACAAAGCACATCATTTTCTAGGACTAAACTGTCCCACTGTGCCCAGTAGCTCTTTGTGACGGGACTATGTGACGATACTTCACTCCACTGGGGCCTAGTTCCGCTACGCTTCCAGTCCAGTATAGGTCGAATATCGTCATCTTCTTCCTGGGACTTCTTGAAGTTGCCTTCAGCCCTAATTAAATTAACGTGTTCTCGGGCTTCATTCTGCTGGCAGTGTCTGCAGTCCTCATTACATGGACGTCGCGACAGGGCGTCAGCATTGTTATGCCCTTTTCCACTACGATGTTCTGTCACAAAGTTAAACTCCTGCAGCTGCTCGAGCCATCTTGCAACTTGGCCCTCAGGGTTTTTAAATTGTAGAAGCCATTTCAATGCAGCGTGATCCGTCCTCAACGTAAATTGTCTTCCTATGAGGTACTTGTGGAAATGCTGCAAGGTTTTTACCACAGCCAGCAGTTCTCGTCGAGTCACGCAGTAGTTCCTTTCTGGCTTTGAAAGTGCCTTACTGAAGTAAGCGATTACGACCTGTCTGTCACCTTGCACCTGTGACAACACTCCACCAATTCCCGTGTTGCTGGCATCGGTATCAACGACAAATCTTCCGTCTCTGCTCGGATACCCCAGTATAGGCGCTTCACATAACTGTTGTTTTAGCTCGTCGAATGCTGACTCACAGTCCTCGTCCCAGATAAAATCTCGTTTATCCTCAGTCAGCTGATGTAGAGGTTTTGCAATGTCCGAAAAATTCTTGACAAACCGCCTGTAGTATGTGCACAACCCTAGAAATGCACGTACTTCCGTTTTGTTCTTTGGAACCGGCCACTGTTGGACTGCCTTTATCTTCTCAGGGTCGGTTCTCACCCCGTCAGCGGAAATAACATGTCCTAGGTAGCTGACCTCCTTCTTGAACAGGGCGCACTTCTTTGGGCTTAGTTTTAGGTTAGCCCCTCGTATCCTGGTGAACACTTTCTCCATATTCCTCAGGTTTTCCTTAAAAGTGCGACCCATTATAATGACGTCATCTAAATATACCAGACAGACGTCACCAAGAAGGCCCACCATGACTCTCTCCATGAGGCGTTCAAACGTCGCTGGAGCGTTGCATAACCCAAAAGGCATGACGTTAAATTGCCACAGGCCGCTGCCAATACCCGTACTGAACGCTGTCTTTTCTTTATCTTTCTCGCTGATTTCCACTTGCCAGTAGCCACTTTTCAAATCAATGGTCGAAAACCACTTCATGCCACTGAGCATATCCAGCGTGTCGTCTATCCTTGGTAAGGGATAACTGTCCTTCTTTGTTACATTATTCAGCATTCTGTAGTCCACACAGAATCTTGTGCTGCCGTCCTTCTTCTTCACCAGAACGACTGGAGAAGACCATGGACTCGTAGAAGGCTCAATTATTCCGCTATCAGCCATGTCCTTTACCATTTCTGCTACCTCAGATTCCTTAGCCCAGGGTATGCGGCGCGGTCTCTGTTTAATTGGTCTCGCATCACCTGTATCTATCTCATGCTTGACGAGACCTGTTCTCCCGCAGTCTTTTCCCGTTGCAAAGATATCTCGAAACCGTAGCAGAAATTCCTTGGCTTGCTGTAGTTCCGAAGTCGATAAGTTGCTCTTAGCATTTTCCAGAAGTTGCTGGATGTGATCAGTTTCGACTTTGGTCGTGTCTTGCTTTGCTGGAGATTTATTGATTTGACGGAGATACTGAACTTCTTCACATCTCCCAACAACACTGTTTTTCTTCAGTTGGACCTCTTCTTTCCCAAGGTTCACAATCCTGACCTTGGATTTCCCTGTCGTCATAACTAATGTCCTCGCGGTGATGATCTCCGGGTGCCGGCCAGTATCCTCTACCAAAACACATCTTGATTGCCTGATTTTCTTGGGAAACTTTACTTCGACTAAGGTTTCTGTTCTCGGAGCCAGTGTAGTATTCTTTAAACAGTAGAGGTTGCATGAGTTAATTCCTCGCAGGAAGACTTCTTGATCTGGGAATTTCAATACTCCCCTGTCGATATCTAAAATACATCGGTTATTCCGCAAGAAGTCGAGACCCAGTATGCAATCGTCGGTAATATTCGCAATTAACGCAGGATGGATATACACTTGATCACCGATTTTGATCTCAATTTCTGTATCACCGAGGACGGAGACTGGCTGGCCGGTTGCTGTCTGAAGTCGGCAGGATGGGGACTCTCTTTGCCACAAGATGGTGCGTTTCAGCAACTCAGGTCTTATAACAGTCCGTGACGCCCCCGTGTCAATGGTAAAATTGCAAGCCCGATGATTCAGCGTCCCTTCGATGATCAAACTATTTCCGTTGTGAATTTGATTGATGGTGATGGTTGGGGCCTTCAATTGACCAGCCAGCACCCGCCCCGCGGCCCTGGCGACATTTAGTTTAACGACTCCTCGTTAACTTGAGTTCCGGAGTCCACACTCCCCCTCTTCCTCTTGGGGTAATCGGTACGAATGTGCCCTTTTTCTCCGCACCCGTAACACGTCGGGATATAGCGGGACTTTGCTGAAGAAGAAGCCACCACTTCTCGGTGACGTGGTTGCGTTGTAGGCAAGACCACCACTTCCCGAACCCTATGCGTACGAGAATCGTGTCGTACTGCTTCCACTTCCAAAGCGTGTGCCATCGCACTCTTTAAAGATTGGTGGTGTCCGAGTCGCACTGTAGCCCTGACTTCAGGATCCCGTAGACCGTCGATGAATGCTTGCACCAGATTCACTTCCACCATCTCTGGTGTCATCGACATATATGCACGCCGGACCAGCCGTTCAACCTCGACTCCCCACTGCTGGAGGCTCTCGTTCGACCTCTGCGTTCTCTCGCGTAACTGCGCGCGGAAAACGTGCTCGAGGTGTTTGTCTCCATAACGAGTGTCCAGTCCCTCCATGAGACGCTCCAATGTCCTGCCGTCCGCAGGGAGGTTCTCTAGGACTAGCAGGGCGTCCCCTCGTAGAGCCAAAGTTAATGCCGCAAAAGACTGCTTATCATCCCAGCGGTTTGTTTCGACCAATGTCTCGAATTGGTACTTAAATGCCGTCCAGGAAGACGTGCCATCAAAACGCGGCACATCAAATTTTGCGGCAGATGCACAGGGGGTGTGCGATGATGACCCGACAGCAACGGGTTCGCGTGCTTCGAGCTTGATAATTTTTTTGTTGATGTCCAGCAGGCTTGTTTCGAGGCTATCAGCTCGGGCGGAAACCTCCTTGACCTCTACGGTGAGATTCTTTACCTTCTCGCCCAACGTGACGAGGCCGTGATCGATCTTATCGAGGATTAGGTTCTGCTTAGCCTCCTGTTCGCGGCGAGCAGCTTCTTGATTAGCCGCGATGAGGTCCTGGAGCTTGCGCTGGTTGGCCTCCTGATCGCGGCGAGCGGCTTCCTGTTCGCGGCGAGCTTCTTCCTGGTTCGCTGCGATTAGGTCCTGAAGCTTACGCTGGTTGGCCTCTTGTTCGCGGCGAGCGGCTTCCTGGTCGCGGCGAGCGGCTTCCTGGTCGCGGCGGACAGCTTCCATACTAGCTTGCATGGCGGCCAACACCGCAGCGAGGTTCAATTCCGAGGATGGTCCTGTTGGCGCCTCAGCAGCTTCTGTTGCTACCATACCAGCCTGATCTTCCTCCTCCATACGATGACCCGTAGCATCCATCTCCATTTGCCTTCTTGTTCGTGGTCGCTGTTCGTCGTCTCTCGGTGTTAATGGCATTTCACTTCTGACACCAGTTGTTACGTACGTGGGTAATCAAATGCCGATTTACTGACGAGAGAACTTTATTTACCACAAACAATAACAAATTAGTCCAGTCAACAATAATCCGAATCGCAATTAACACTAGAGTACCGTTACACTATCGCTTAGGTCGTTGAGTAAAATCACTTCGAGTACTAGGGTAGTTCGCTCTTGATCGCAGTCGAAATCACAACTGACTCGCTTCCGGCCGGGGGCACGTATTTATACGCGGAGCCAAGAAAATTCTAGATACCGACTTCCCACGAACGATCCAGAATTCCAGAACAATTGAATCGCTTCTCGAAGTCATAAATCATTTTTATTACTCGTGGTAATAAGAGTCACTTTCATGCGAATTTCGACTCTATTGTTAACGTCGGAGAGTATCATTTCCTTTATCCTAGATAAATGCCTACCCACTAGTTGTAGGTACCTTGTGGATGTTTCGAGATTTTTCTAAGTCTGACTAAGCACAACCATTCTAGACCTTTCGAACAGCAATGCGTTTTAATTATTACGAGCTACTCTTTATTTTCTCGGAGATATGGCGGGTTCACGTTTAGTGGCGTAACAATATTATAGTATAGACTAGCTGTGCCCGCGACTTCGCTCGCGTGGACTCCAGGATTTTGAATTAATTTTTTCTTAAATAAAAGTAGCCTAAGTTACTCCTTATTACATCAGCTACCTGCCAATAAAAGTCCCGTCAAAATTGGTTCAGCCATTTCAAAGATTAGCCGGAACAAACAGACAGACAAAAATTGTAAAAAATGTTATGTTATTTGGTATATGTACCGTATTGTATATTCATATGCATGTAGTAAAAAACGGTTATTTCAATATTACAAACAGACACTACAATTTTATTTTTAAGTATAGATAAACTAGTGTTTGACTGCGATCCCCCCTGACGGTAATCAGTGATGTAATCGTTGCTGGTGAGGTGCACTAGTTTATTAAGAGCCTATTCACTCTAGCCTTGAAGACACCCAAATTCAGTGGCGTAACTAAACCATCTAAGGCCCGTGGCAAAATCATAGGATGGGGCCCCATAAAACTTGTCATGATGTAATTTGGTTTGAATAAATCACTGAAGTACAGGCATAAAACGAATCTTTATTATTATTATAATAAATTGCAAGTTCTTTAATACACTAAGACTTTTCTGTTTCGTCTCTGAAGGTGGACGTTCCAATGGCGGTACTATAGAGTGACTAGCTGGTAAAATGCTACGGGAAATTGATCCTTTTCTTGTGAATGTATACCTTAATTAATTATTTGATTTAGTTTTTAGGTACTTACTTGTGTGTAATTTTAATTGAATTTAAATACCCTAATAAAATGTTAGGTTACTTCTTTCGTGGTCTCTCAGATCGGGGGCCCTACCGGGCCAGGGGCTCGTGGCATTTTGCCAGCCTTGCCACCCTATAGTTACGCCACTCTCCAAATTATAATCGGATGGGAAGACAGCAGTAGGCAAATTGTTCCAGTCCTTGTACGCGGTATAACCGACTCGCGACGAGGTGAAACGCTTAAATTCGTAACCTAGCAACAAGCAAACGGATTCAGTAACTGCACACCTACGTATATCTGAGAGCTATCTAAACGCTTGCAAAAAACTCGTTTAGCAATGTTACATAAAAACCCGACCAAGTGCAAGATGGACTCGCACGCAAAGGGTTCCGTACCGTAAGTAGCAAAAAACGACAAAATCTAACGTTTGCTTTATAGGAGGTCCCTTCAATATTTCTTTATTCTGTTTCTTAGTATTTGTTGTTATAGCGGCAACAGAAAAACATCATCTGTGAAAAATTTTGACTTTCTAACTATCACAGTTTATGAGATTACAGCCTGGTGATACGGACAGCCAGCGAAGTCTTAGTAATAGGGTCCCGTTTTACTCTTTGGGTACGGAACCCTAAAAAATAATAAATAATAGGCGTCCCCGCACACGGGCCTCAAAAAAACGCCGCCACAAAAAATCGCTAGTAGCGACCACAAAAAAAAGCTAGATGCGGCCGCCAAAAACAGCTGAAGCGCGCGACACCTTGTGTCCGAAGAGGCTTGAAGCGGCGTTTTTTTTCTGTGGTCCGTGTGCTGGGGGAACAGTAAAAGTAGTACAGGATAGATAATCTAGTTTGGCTGTCGAAAATGTTACTAAATCTGCCACGAGTCTAATGGATTAGATTGTTGAAGAAATCGATCGAAACATTGCTCGAATATTTAACTTGCCAAAGTTACTTTGGTTTTCCGTTTCAATTTCTGAATCTCTTCTATTTTCTTTCTAATTTAATCCGATGCCAATTTTCTGGACAAACTTGCTTTATTGTAAGACTGGATAAATTCTTATTCTAATTCTTTATTTTACACAAAGACATTACATAAAATATGGAGATACAGACTGTTCACGTACAAAGGAGCTTAACTCAGCAATGAGTTTTCTCCCAGCAAACCTTTGAGTTACAGAGAGAGAACATATTTGAGGGTAGGATAGATTCCATTTTATTCCCTTCAAATCGGTAGTATTATGGTATCTTAAAACCTCAAACTTCAACGCCGCTTCAATCTTTCATGGTAATTACTTCGCGTGATTAATTAAATATATTGTTCGGAAATCATAACGAATAATATCATAAATCATAAAGTATTTATTATTAGTTCATTACGAAACCTACTTCATCGCATCTAGTTGTCCGAGCTCTAGAGTCAACAGTTAAGGCGTATAGTCCTTTAAACATCTGGGCGGAGTAAATGCACACATCCTCGTACTGCTGCCTACGCCCGTATAGAACCCCGCTGAACTTTAATATAATTTTCTTTGCAAAATATTGATTGATTTACATATTATGCTATGTACATTTTAAAGAACATTTAACCATCAATTTTTTTTTGTGTAAATAATTTCGTGAAGATGGAGGGCCGACCCTAAATAAATGGGATAAGGTCTAGCCAGATGAATAATATTTCTAAAAATCAAAACCGTTTGTAGGTAAGGATTAGGGAAAACATGCAAAAAAATATCAAGTTTTTTTTTTTTTGGCAAAAATATGAGTCATACGAGAAAATCATGTTGATAATGTTATTATGAATGTATATAATATTTTTATTTTTTTTTCTTATCTATTAACCCAGTCGTTAACGAGGAGTAGGCTTCAGAAAGTCATTGTTTTATGGCACTACATAGAAGGTATGGGGGGAGGCCTTTGCCCAGCTGTGGGACAGTATAGGCTAGATATAATCATAAAATAAAAATGGGAGCAAGCGCCTTAACCAAATCAAAAACGATTGTTAGCACATTTAAACACACCTTGATATTTGTACACTTTCCTTTAACGTCATTTGTCATGTTTGTCACTTTCCTTTAATGCCATTTGTCATGTTTGTCACTCTGTATAACCTTATTTTGAATTCTGTGGTGCTGCCCCCTGGGTCTCGTCACCCGTGTCATGATTTAATGACTTAATTAAAATCTCATCTTGACTTTTGGCCGCTACATTTTCGTGTTAAGGCAAAATGGTGTTTTAGCCATGATATTCCGGCGAGGAAACTCTCTCGGCACTCCCGGAGGAAGGGCTCGTGTTTCGACTAACTAATGACTGTAAATGAAGCTGGTTATGAATGAAGTTGTTGGAGTGAACGTTTTGATTCCACTGCTGTTGAAAGATTTTTTGGGATCATTTGTACAGTTACGATCATGTCTACATTTAAAAAAAAAAACCATAATTGTTCTCTTCTCCAATTGCTTGTTATATCCCTAGTCTTGCTGCTAGTCAAAAACCTCTACACACGTTTGTCTTCGGCCATTGCGGGCCAGTCCTTCTGATAAAAGTAATTTTCATCTCTCCACCATCATCTTGGGCTGCTGCGATATCAGCATTTAAAGTGTTTTTTAGCACACTGTCATACGACTGACATGTCCAACCCATATCAGCTTTGATTGTTCTCAAGATCCTAAAAACAGCTATAGAGTGAACAACCTGCTATGGAATGAACTGTATCGTTATGAATATAGCTAAAATTATTTGCAAGACAAAGACTCGACAGACAATCGTGTAGCGACCTGACGACGATCGATTGAAAATTTCCGCATTTGACGACAAGCCGAACGTCTTCAGTTGCATTATTTAATCACTTACTGAGCTGTCTATAACTAGGTCACCTGGGGTGGTTCATATGCGCCCTATGGTTACTCGCATGCATAATTTAAGTCTGCAGACTGCAAATGGTAGATAATCTTTTTTCACATATGTCAGCGTTGAGCTCCTTTGTGTAATTGGATTTCTTTAGGTTATTGCTCCCTAAGCCGGTTCAATAGTACAAGCTTATTCGTAAAGGGGGATTTATTGTTGAAGACTAAACTGTGCGTGTTGATGTAGCGCACCTATTCTGTACAAATGTTACGCTGCGTTAGATCAACTGTTTGAACTCATTTGCGTTGTACGCTGTGCTCCGCCATAGCAACAGGCAATTACGTAAATGATTCTAGTTTTTTTATTCGTCGACCATATCGCTTCGTTCGTTTTCACTCGTCGTGTTTGTTTTTTTTTGTTTTGAATATTCCATTTTTTCATAATGACCACCATCTTCAGTGACTGTAACAATGTATGCAATTATTGCTATCAGTGTATATTATTACGGCAATTAATTTAGCTGTTGGCAGTTTCTGTTTTATTTATGCGACGTGCATAGCATCATTCCTACTCACGTTAGAGTTGAATTTAGTTGCAAAAATTATAATTACATCCTTTACTCCGCCTTAGGCATGTCCACCTGCGTAATATAGTGTCTAAATAAATCATTAACATGTTTCGGCGCGAAGTTGCATTTGCCTCACTCGTTCTCGTCCCTAGACCATAAACGATCAATGTTTCTATTTAATTTTTCAGCAAAAAGTGATAAGCCAAGCCAGGTTTTTTTTTAATAAGTTTAGTCCACAAGATTTTTAACAGTTCACCTGTTAAAAATCTTTAGACTATATTTTGAACGAATTGAACAAAATTGTACCTAACTATAAATTAAGTTAGTGCTCAAAGACGGCAGATTGAAAAGCCAGTGCGGAAGCTACGAGCAAACTAGGCAGCCTGTCCTTGATGCTGCTATGACGCGCCGTGCCTAATGGCCACGCCCTCAAATATACTACAGGCGGAAACCACGAGCTTTAGTCAAAACTAGTCTGCTTTTTATGCAAATCATTTCGCCCTCAATATTCAAAAAGTAAACCGATTATTTTAGTACCACAGTGACCTAACCAAACCTCCTCAATATTATTTTCTAAATCTTCTTGCAAGCTAACTTGTGCCTCAATCCTCAATATTAACCGAATAATTATTGTTTCCACATGAACAATACTTGATGCGAAATTCGTAATAAACCTCGAATTTTCTGGCAAGACTTTGCTACACATTCAAAAGTCATATAATGCCGTTCTTTGTCCTTCGCTGTGTAAACTGATTCAATTTCAGGTTTTATTTTAATCGATTTACGATAGTCAAAAATCATTCGGTAAAGTTTTGTCACTTGGTTTCGCTGTGTCAAAGACTGGCCGAAGCTTCCAAGGTCTGCTCAGTAAATGAGTCTTGTGGGTAGTAGCACAGTCACACGGTGTGTAAACGCACAGAAGCCGTAAAAAATTGCAGGTTCATTTAATATTTTAGACGCGTACAACGAATGTTTTGTTTTGCAATCGCCGCGCGCTTATGAGTTAACCCGTCACTCACTATTACGCCTAGCGTTATCTTAGTGTTGTAATCTGATATTACGTGTTTTTAGCGGTGTCTTTTCGTTTTTTAGCAGTTGCTAAGAGAAGTGGCAAGTGCTGTTCCTATGAGTCAGTTAGTGTTACTGTAGTTGCAAACAAATTCGTGATCCAATGATTTTCGCACGACTAAATTACAAATACAGGATCTATTCTCCTTCAAACCCAAGGAAGGTATCTACTGAGATGTTGAAATCTGAGCTACTTATTTCTTATTTAACCATCGTAGTTTAATCTCTTGATTAGCATAACTCGTTCCAGGAAAAATTTGCTTTGAAACGCGCCAGAGAAATTAATTGCTTATCTCTGAATTTTCGCTCAAAGGATGGATGAGCCTAAAGTGGGACTCTATAAGCTCTTCACAAATTGAGTTATATTTCTCATTTTTCTTATTTCTATTTCAGAGTTCGTATTACTCATTTCCGTTGGTAAGTTATTCCTCAGATATCCATTTACGTCGATGTATCTCCGAGGATTCTCGGTCAGCGCCCAGTCAAGGCTCACATCTCATTTGAGCGATCACGAGGATGAAAGTTGAAACCACTTGCCGCGTCGACTTGCTATCTAAATTTGAAAAATATTCATGGAAGTTTAAATTGGAGTTTCATATTTTTCTCATTAATAAATTGTATGTGAAGGTATTTTATTATATATTTTATTTCGCTTATTTTTGCTTCCTTTTGTTGCTTGCTGACATAAATGTACGAGTAATACGTGTTTTGCCACGTACAAAATGCGTAAAAAGATGAACACAAATCTCGCACAAATTGTAAGTTGCGGTTAGTTGTCCGCATGGACATAATGCGTCTTCCATACAGGCACTAAACCTTAATGGTGACGTGAATTGAGGTCTCACTTGTCCGTTCACACTCTTCGGCCATTCTCAGCGACATTGAGCTCACGAGCCAGGACATTGCATTCTATCCTTGCTTCATTTACTCCGTCTGCATTAATAGTCTTTGCAATAAGCTGCACCTGCTTCACTCGACCTTTGTCTTCAGTCACGATATTCACATTTTCTCCTTTAAAATATTTTATTGCGGCCAACCAATCCGTAAATGTATTTTTTATGAATGTTCTGTTTGCTCATTGAAATAAAAATAACATTGTCGATTATTTCTCGTTCAATAATAAAATGTTATTTTTTCTTATACGGTTTCAAGGTTTGCGTTTCTCGACTCCGTAACCAAGTAAACTGAGAGGCTGTAGGTATAAATGGGTCATGGACCTTTATGTTGGTTCATTATAATATATTCGTATCAAAACATGATTATAGTTATGCAGTCTGGTGAATGCTTATTTACCTTTTTATCGTGGTGCTGCCAGTTATTTTAACCGTAATACATTCATTTTGCGGTCACCATTACCGACACTGTCATCGTCCATGCCTTCGCCCACGAGTTGTAGTAAAAAGACCTTTCTATATTCGTACGTGAAGTGACGTCATACAATGACGCTACAACTGTGGTTTTGGTCATTTTGCTGTGATGTTGTAATTGTCACTAATGGTTATTAAATTTGTGACATGATCTAGTGGACTGATTATGGGGTTAACCTACCTAATAATATCAACAATGGCATGGGACACGTAAAAGTTGATTCAAATTGAGGTTACCGATATAAAAAAATAGAGCTTTGTTACTTCGATGACTAAACAAAATTCAATCCCAATCGTTTCTGCTCCTTTTTATTCCATATACACGAATGCTTTATTGTTGTCCCTAAAGAACTATCTGATTGTATAAGTATGTTATTGTATTACCATAGTACGTTGGCCCTATCAGACGTTGCCATGGCAACGATACCGTTAGCCTAACGCCACTCCGCCATCGCCGAATAACTTCAGTCAGTACAGTGACGCACTTCTGCGATAGAATCTCTTTAATTATCCATTTAAGGAAGAATTCTATAAAGGATATTGCTATGTGGATATAGTTGATCAAATGCCGTTAAATCCAAGGTTTATCAATGTAGGTCAAGCGAAGGGTCCCTGATATGGATCAATGTAAAATTCTATTCTACAAGGGTCTGGAAATTCTGAGGTCTAGATAAATTCATCCTAAGGCCGGTCCATCCATTTGGTTCAAATATTTTGATCTTCGATTGGAAATTTCATAAAAAATGTTAGGTACAGGCCTTCAAAGAAACGATTTTATGCCACTGGTGCATCAAAGATATTTGTCACGCTATGCCAAACCAAATTGGACACACTTAGTAGGTTAATGTCTCTTTGTGTGCATGGACATCACAGCAGGAAAACGCTTACATATATTTACACTTTTTGGCGATCAAATGTAGATGAGACCTCTAGAGAACAAAACTTCTAACAGATACTGGGCACTGTGTGTTGATATTTGCCATCTTCAATTCCTCTTGCAACATTTATAGAATAAAATAGAAATACTTTTATTCGGGACAGACAGCACAACGGTTACAAAATCGTAACGTATTTTATCGTATCTGTCACCAATTTGAAGCTATGATCAAAAAAGCTCTTTATGTAGAGAATTTAAACCTTTACATTGTTAACACCTCTGTCCGGGATAAGCGTTTCGCTTTGTCGTTTATACAGCATAAATCGAAGAACTGGAACAATATGCTTGCTTCGGTCTTCCCGTCCGATTATAATTTAGGTGCCTTCAAGGTTAGAGTGAATAGGCTCCTAATAAACTAGTGCGCCTCACCATCAACGATTGCATCACTGCTTGCCATCAGGTGGAATCGCAGTCAAGCATTAGTGTATATCATTAAAAAAACCACTTGAGAAAATATACTTAGGTGACCTTCCGATCTTATTTGCCAGTTTCCCTCTAACGGATGGAGGTATTTGATTAGTACTACATACTAGTTAATGTTCATTCATGCGGAAAGGTTCAGCAAACCAATTTCAGACTAGGGTAACTTTGAATTGGTTGTGTATCAAGTAGTATCAACACAATTTCGGCAAGGCGAACCGCACTCGCTCACTTGACAAATATTCCAAAACCAACACATACATATTACCTAATTTTACAGGGTTATTTGTTTTTTCTACGAGTGTGTGTGCCAAATAAAATGGTTTTCTTTCTTTCTTTCTAATTCATTTACCAAAAGCAAACCTTCAAGATTTCGTTGCTCTAACACATTTCAGCTCTGTATTTTGCTATACCTACCTACGTCTGTATGACAGCGCATCAAGCACCCCCGTAGCCTGATCACCGCTCCTCTCCGCTATTGTACTATCATTTGCTTCGCATAGACTTCGTAATATTTAGAACGTTCAATCTAATGAACTATAATGTGATAAATTTTTAAAAGTCATAGAACAAGAGTTGTTGTTTATGATATTAGTAACATAGTCTAAGAGGTTGCCAGTGTTTTACAAATACCCTGTACATGTATTTACTTTGGTCAGTAATCACATGCATAATTGCACATCGTAACCTTGTTCTGCCATTGTTAAATGTATGCGCAAATAACTGACACGTTAAACATTTTATACACGTCGATGTTAAGCTGGGTGCAATGACTGTTGCATTACGGTTAGAACCTGTGAGCATGACATACGTGGCTAGCAAAAGAATACTGATCCGATGGCGCACGCGTGACGAGAAAGCGGATTTTGTTTGCATCCTTGTTTCTTTGTTGTTGGCCTGTCAATCAGGACGCCAGGCATTGCCTTTATTGACAGCTGGTTTCACTTGCCATAATATTCCGAGTAGGATCTTCTTCGTATCGCGCACAACCGTATTTGACCGGCCCAAAATTACGCCTCTTCTGCGTTGTCTTTGGCAGAACAGAGGTCACTTTGGTCAGTGGAGTAATGGGCTAAAGTATTGCCAAGGACTTTGAGGATTGTCTCAATATGGTAGACGAAAACATCATTTGGAAGCTGGTATATCCCTGAACCAAAAATTCGAAGACATGTGACATCTATCATTCACGTATCGGCCCGCGTGGTGGATTACGGCCCTTTTGACCTTTTCTAGAGAAGTAGCCTAAGTTCCAGAAGTAGGAAAATTATAAGGCTAATTATGCTTATTTATGCTTCATGTTGAGAATGCTGCTGTAGCGTGTGTGATACCTAACCATCTCCCTACACGCAATAATATTTGCTTAAGGAATCGAAAGCATAACGTAGAGCGGGCGTGGTCATGTAGTGGTAGATATGGCACGGACCACAGAAAAGATAAAAGGAGTTAGAAAAGAAATACTTTCCTATTCGTACCAGAACGAGTGTCGCCGCTTGTCTCCCACCCTTTAACTCCACTACAGGCAATAAACCAATACGAACGCGCATTACGCAACTAACAGACCACGCACACTTGATCGCAAGTTGGCTGTTGGTTGTATCAAGTATGAACATGATCATATCTCGAGGCAGGCCTACCCCGCCCACAAGGCCTTTCTGATCTTTTTCATCTGTTCTGTCTGTGGTATGGACAGCGGCATCAACTGCTTACAGGGGGTAACTGTATTGTTTGTAAGGTATTTTAATGTGAGAGGGGTAACCAATTGATGCAGATGTACTTCATAGTTCATACCATACAATATAGGTACCTACATCTAATCGTTAAAATTTTATCCAAGCATTTCCTTTTTCCCTCCACTAAATAAAGAATCGAGTATAATAATGCCACAAATAAAACTATTTAATATTTTAAGGACTTAATTTAACTGTTATTTTACGTGGTTTTTACCGCACATTGTATTGGCGACCATTGTTCGTATTTCACTATTCCACACAACATCGATCTGACGGTTTAAATATTATACGTACGTATAACTGTAGGTACTACTGTATGTGTTTTTGGATGAAAACGATTTACTTTCTCGCACTAGTGCTACTCACACTTAAGAACTCAATTTTTCAATTTCAAGGAGCTTTTCTTCTGAAAGCTTTCGTCTAGACGGTAAAGAAACCTTATCAACTCACCTCTGTAATCGTATCCACCCAAAGATTACCACCATATTAGCAAATATCTTCTGTATGAGATACGTTCCAATTTATGTACTGTTGAATCTTTCCTTAACACCATTTTGTACAGATATCACAGACAGGCTGATAGCGATGGGCTTTCCCGCCGAGAAGTTAGAAGGAGTATACAGGAATCACATAGACGAAGTGTACAGGTTTCTAGAGAAGATGCACAAGGACCACTATAAAATATACAACCTCTGCTCGGAGAGGTCTTATGATTCGAGCAAATTCCACGATAGGGTGAGTACAAGCTTATTTATTTGTCATAACTGCTTATCTGGACGATGTCCTCCTCTTTGCGTTGTTTATCCTCAAGACTGAGGGTCGTGACCTCGACGAATAACTTTCTTTCTTGTGGACAATATTTCGCTATGTTGTCCTATCTTCGGCGTTGTGAATGACGTCAGAGACTGTGGTCTCCAGTGTAACACGGATTTGGTCTGACCAACGTAACGGACTCCGGCCCCTATGTCTTTTCCCATTTATTTTTCCTGTCAGAAGCAACTTTTCCAGGTTACTTTCCAGGCTCGACGATGTACCCAATGGATATTAAGTATTTTATAAAACCTAACGAAAATTAGAAAAATAACGGATTCTCGTCATAACTCCTACTTGTTCCCTAGGGTTTCTACACACATGAGCAGGCCGGCATCAAGGTTCGGCAGCATTTATCGAACAACGAAGACGATCAGAATAAGTTACTGAACTTGTTCGGATTCAATCGGCTTGTGCCGATCGGGTTGTTCATTCGGGTCGACACATCATTCGATTTGGCAGTATTTGTGGAATAAAAAAGCCAAACCGCAGCAACTACATCGGCATCATTCGGTTTGTGCCAACCTAGCGAAAGAACGTCTACGTGTTATTCGTATTTACCGCCCGGCTGTGCCGATTTGATGGCCGGCCTGTTTACGTGTGTAGCTAGCTACCCTTATGAAGATACGTGTAATCGTTATCCACCTGCCGCACTTATCAAGATTCCTATACCTACGCATACAATAAGAGAGAGATAAGAGAAAATTTATTAGTGCAAAGGGTGCTGTGCTAGGTGGGATAACTTGTGTTACAGGAAACTATGTCTTCTCCCAAACATTAGATGAAATATTGCAATACAACTATTTACTTTAATTAATTTTACAGTATAGTATAGGTATATCTACAGCGGAGTTTACCTCTAGGTTTCCGGAATAACCAAGCAGTATTTCCTCACCGGAAACACAATAATAATTTATCCCTTTATCAAATTACTGAATTTAGGTTGACTAATTTTACAAATAAGACCGTACTCCAAAACGTCCAGATTTCGCCACGAGAGCTTTTAAACAATCTGGATTTGATTCGAGTGCTCAAAATAAATCGAAATTAAACTCGCACTGGCATGGAGGACGTTACAGGAAGGATTTCCTGAATGCTGGGACCTACGTCACTCCCATTAGATAATTCAAGGTTTTATCCGCTCAATGACTCAAGCAACCATTGACTTGATTCGTCATTCAACCTCCTTTCCTTATTCATTCCTGTTTCTAATGTCGGAATTATGTATAAAGGTAGGGTTCGGTAATTATGTAAATACAATTACGTAAATCTTGGAGTGATTTGATACGTTTACACGTGAATTGTTGTTTGTAGTGTTGCGTTACTGTATTGTTAGGAATTAATGACATTCTGCCGCTTAGGGTCCTGAACTCCTTGTACGTCTTGCTTTGTTGTAATTATGTTGTATTCGGTTAAATTAGATTTGACGATTGAAAAACGAAACAAAGGTTGGTGAAGAAGGCCCGAGCACGAGCCGAGCTCAAATTCGTATAGTGTTGTCCGTGCTCGGCTACTGTAGAGTCGGTTCACACTACACGAATTTGAGCTCGGCTTATGCGCCGCACGTGCTCAGCTCCTTTAGCGTTGAGTACTTTTATGTTATTATTCGTGCTCATAGAGTCTGTCTAAAAAGTCAAACTACTTGGGTAATTATTAGGGTAAAATGAAATCTGATGTATGTTATGTTCAATAATCAAGGTCGATTAAGAGATCTTGATCATTGTTTCCTAACAGAAGAACCTTATAAAAAGTATCGAATATAAGTATTTTTTAAATGATTAAATATTATACAAAATTCCCAAGTCGTCTGACTTTTAGACAGACTATAAACAAAATGGCTTGAGCTATTTTAATTCCAATACGTAAAAACACTTCTCAAAAGGTACCTAAATCTTTAAATGTGGTAGATTCTGTCAATGCCCAAAAAAAAGAAATATCAATTGTTGTCCTCAAAATACCAATTCAAAAGTTAATCTTTGACCAATTATTTATTTATTTTTAACCTACAATTTGGTTAATTTCGTTTTGATAACAAACCTTAAGGTGAAACAATGTCAATGCAATCACCTTGGTAAATATTTAAATTGTACCTTTTCATTATTTGATCACCCTTTTTGGGTCAACGACAAAAATCTCCCCTAATTTTAATTTGGTTATTTTACTTTTTTTGTGGATTTCCAGTCTCTTGAAGAATAACATTTTACGTTAATTTTTTAGTGACGATCTTTTAGATTATTATTTTTACCGACTTCAAAATATGAGGTTTTGTGTTTATTTCGGTACTGTAATAGTATAAAATTTTATTAGCCAATAAAATATCCACATTAACTTGATCTCATCTTGAGCCGAAAGACGTCCACTGTTGGACATAGACCTCCCCCAAGCGTCGCCACAACGACCGGTCCTTTGCGTCACGCATCCATCGGATTCCCGCGACCCTGGCCAGGGTACATCTTGTTGGAGCTGCGTCTTCCGGTACGTGGTCGCCACTCCAAAACCTTTCGTCCCCATCGACCATCTGACCATCGACATCGAGTATGGTAATACCAGTAATAGAAACACGTTATGTGATTTATTTCTATTGGATGAAAATAAAATGAACAGTGTTCGCACTATCTAGGTTATCAAGACTGCACAGCGACTGTAAGTTGTTTCTACTGTGCATGTACTCTTATGTACGGAAGCTGACTCTGTGTTATAGTTGAACATATTATTTAACATACCTTTTTTAGGGTTCCGTAGTCAACTAGGAACCCTTATAATTTCGCCATGTCTGTCTGTCCGTCTGTCTGTCTGTCTGTCTGTCCGTCCTCGCTTAATCTCTGTGACCGTTAGCACTAGAAAGCTGAAATTTGGTACCAATATGTATATCAATCACGCCGACAAAGTGGTAAAATAAAAATTGGAAAAAAATGTTTTATTAGGGTAGCCCCCCTATATGTAAAGTAGGAAGTGATTTTTTTTTAAATTTCAACCCTAACGTGTGATATATCGTTGGATAGGTATTTAAAAATGCATAGGGGTTTACTAAAATCATTTTTTGATAATGTCAATAATTTCGGAAATAATCGCTCCAAAAGTAAAAAACAATGTGTCCCCCCCCTCTAACTTTTGAACCATAAGTTTAGAAAATATGAAAAAAATCTGAAAAGTAGAACTTTATAAGGACTTTCTAGGAAAATTATTTTGAACTTGATGGAAAGAACAGTTTTTGTACAAAAAAGACAAAAAGGTAAAAAATAATTTCTGGACTAAGTTTGTAGTATAATCGTATATGCAAGCATTTTTTTAAACTCATAAGTGGGTACACTTATTGTGACGGACGGGAAACTACGGAACCCTACACTGAGCGTGGCCCGACACGCTCTTGGCCGGTTTTTTTGAGTTCATTTGAAACATCTACGGTCCGGACTAAGCGTTTCGCCTCGTCATTTATACCGCGTACATTGAAGGACTGGAACAGTTTGCCTGCTGCGGTCTTCCCGTCTGATTATAATTTAGGTGTCTTCAAGGCTAGAGTGAATAGGCTCTTATTCTCTTAATAAACTAGTGCGCCTCACCATCAACGATTGCATCACTGCTTAGCATCAGGCGGGATCGCAGTCAAGTACTAGTTCATAAAAGATAAAAAAAAATGTTGGGAAATCATCCAATGACTTCTCTCGCTATAAGGTGGAACGTTCTCGTTCCACTCTAGATCATGAGAAGAGTCAGACTTTTACTGATTAACCGACCTGTGTCCTTCTGTTGCTTCTTGCGTTCTAGGGCCACGTTCACTCTTCCAAACTTTCCCACAGCCCTAGCAGGCAAAGGCCCATGTCCTAAATGCTTATTGAAGACTAATTGTGCCCGCGACTTCGTTTGCGTGGACTACAGGATTTCGAATTTATTTTTTCTTAAATAAAAGTAGCCTATGTTACTCCTTATTACATCCGCTACCTGCCAAAAAAAGTTTCGTCAAAATCGGTCCAGCTATTTCAGAGATTAGCCGGGACAAACAGACAGACAAAAATTGTAAAAAATATTTATTGGTGTATCTACCTACCGTATATATATTCATATGCATGTAGTAAAAAGCAGTTATTTCAGTATTACAAACAGACACTCGAATTTTATTTATAGGTGTGTATACTATAGATGTATAGATGATCAAAAATTTTTTTTGGTCTTAGACATTTCGTTTAGTTAAGTTTCTATCGGTGATTTAACATTTATTTTAATTCGGTACTATTTTAAATATTTGATCTAGGTGTAAAAGCAATCTTTAGTTTTTTTTTTCTAGCCCATCAGTGAGACACAATGTGAATGTATTTTAACAGTGTGTCTGTATCCCACTGTTGGGCAAAGGCCTCCTCAAATCCTTCCAAATATAGTTTTCCCGCGCCGTTTCGAACCAGTCCTCGTGGTACGTGTCCAGATCATCTCGACACCTTCTTCTAGGCCGGCCTTGGCGGCACTTTCCTCTGCAGGAACCCACTGCCTGGTGACACTTGCCCAGCGGTCACTGCATGCCACTAACGTGGCCCGCCCAATCCCATTTGATTTTTTTACAAACGACACTTTTTTACCCTTTGACTTCAGAAAAGCAAAACGAGGGTTATGTTTTTGTTATTACAAGTTTATTCTGGTATCGAGCGTCCATTGTGTCCAAGGTTAAATTGTAACAAGTTCTCTTGTGCAATGTCGTTGCACTGATCCCCATGAATGGCGAGCCGTCCCCTGCTGCATAGCAACCGTTCCCTCCTCGCTAACCCTAACTTGCAACAAACGATCAACGGCTTGCGGATCAAAAGACCAATGCACACATGAATTATTGTAATGCACTACACGTTTTTATATTTCTTTTTAAATATTTCAAGAAAAATAGCAATTTAATTTTTTATTAGCAAATTAATTTGCTTATTAGCAGTGGTGGTGATCCAATGACAACGATCTCAGAGTTCAAATTCGGGCAAGCTCTTTACTTTGTGTAATTTATTGCATCAACACTGTTCTCGAAACAGCAAAAAACTGACATGTCTTAGAACCGAAAATTCGAAGACATGTGATATCCACTAACCCGCACTGGGCTTACGTGGTGAATTAATGTTCTTTCCCTCTCCTAGAGAAAGGCCTAAGTCCCAGAAGTAGGAGCATTGTAAGGCTAATAATGTTATGCATATTGCATATTAACGTTAATTTTAGATAAGCAAATAACGTTATGCATCAATGTTAACAGATTTATCAAGTGTTCTGTAACAGTTTTTGTCAAAGCATTTGATAATGTAATAATTAATGATGGCGGTTTTCAAGTTGATAAAGTTTTGTCACGTATCGTTACCCATTCATTATCTTAAATTGAATGCTTCATTTTCAATACTAGAGTGTTCATTAAGCATATGATCATGATTGAATCTGACATTTCAATATAGTGGCGAGTTATTTCCTAGAAAATGTTCAATTGGGTGCATTTGCCTCAACGCTGTCAAGATAACGTCTATTCGATTGCCTTTGGGTGTCGTGCCTAACGCTGTGCAATCATTTCAAGTTTTAGTACAGCCAATGTCACCACTCACACCGCTGAGGGGTTAATTCTTACATAATTGTTGGTCGAGGCGTCGTTATCTGCTGCAAGCTGTGACAACACAAATATGATTATGTATAGGTGGCGTGTTCGAAGTCACGCCTCTGACTCACACCTTGCCTACGTGTGCTCTCACACGAAACATACATCAACTTCTCTCAAAACCGTTCGTTCGATTTCACCCCCTGTATCGCCAAAAAATAAAGCCGATAATCCCATAAAAAAATCTGAAACTTGAACTCTGATGTCAGGGCGACCAATTTATAAATGCCAATAGCTATGTTATTTTAATAATACATTTGAACAGTATTATTATTAAATATCTTAACACTTGTAACAACTGTTTTTAATTTTAATACACTGTTTTAAGACCATAAGTATTTGAGGAAGACCATATGTATATGGTTTCAAAATTATTCGATTTAAAGGTATACCGGTATACCTGACAGGTTTGCCTGTACAGTTATACTTGTCAGGTAAGCTTGTATGGAAACCTACACAGTTGCGCAACACACACGCTCCGGTTTACTTGTAAAACTCAACTGTACAGGGAAACCCGGCAAACCTTTACAATTCGTGGAAGACTTAGTTGTAAATTGTTTAATGGTGTGTAATTATAATATAAAGGGGGTATTGTAATGAAATAGGCCGTGTTTGAACAATTTCGGCACAATATTCATTTAGGCACGTTCTGTTGGAACTGTGGAGTATTTGTTCTCATACCACAAAACCTCGACACATGCAACACACAGATTGAACGTCTTGTTAAATAAATTATATTATAATACAGTATCTTTACAACAGTGGTGGCCGAATGGTAACGGCCCCAACTTACGAGTTGTAGGTCGCGGGTTCAAACCCAGCCAGGCGCATTACTTTGTGTAACTTATTTCATCGCCACTGCTCTCAAAACTGCGAAGGAAAACATCGTGAGGAAACAGGCATGTCCTAGAACCAAAAATTCGAAGACATGTGACATCCACCAACCCGCACTGGGCCCGCGTGGTGAATTACGGTCCATTCCCTCTCCTAGAGAGGCCTGAGCCCCAACAGTGGGAACATTTAAAGTCGACTATGCTATGCTATGCTACAGTATCTATACTGATTGAAAGTGATTCTACGAAAATTTAACAAACAATAGAAATATAAACGGCATGCAAGGAGGAAGGAAGGTTTTTTTTTCGATTTTATCGTAATAATTTTGCATAATGAAATTCTGGGTAACTGGGGTAATTTTACGGAAAAAGACAAAAGCGTTTTTTTTTCATGGTGGTCGGTAATGAGTGAGTCGACATTGACGGCGCATTCTGCCAACGTCTAGTGTGGGAGTGGCACGAGGGTACCGAAATAAACTTGCAATATATTCCTTTTTGTTACAGCAATTAATTTCAACTGATTTTCGAAATGTTAACAAAGTTTTTCAGTGCATTTTTGTAGTGTGAATGCCAGGTATTCTTGAAACTACCTGTTGTACACGTGTAAGCTTTGCAATCAATATTCTTTGTTGGCACAGCATATTTATTATTTAGATTTCTTGTTCTTCAATAGGCAGGTATGAAAAAAAAACTAGCGTTAGAAAAATTATGCTAAAGCGTATCTGCTTATTTGCCATATACTCGCCGTCCCGACCTAGCAACACACGATTTCAAATTTAACCATACGTTATAAAGGAAGCGGCCGTGAAATGTCGTCGGTACACATAGTACAATAATCCTAAGGTCTTTCACAGCTGACTGCTAAGATTCTCATTACGGTGACCTCCAGAAACACCTGTGCATAACTCCTAGCCGGTTCTAAAGGCTACTTTGTCGTCAAACGGCACAGTACTAGTCAATATTCAATATTGTTCGACGTCGTACTGAGGCAATACTTACTGTTTCTGTAGATTTACGTACCGACTTGAGATTCTTAGTAAATGTGTCAGTAGTTTCATGTGGAATTTGGTTATCTCGTAAAGCTATATTAGATCCGTCTATAACACATGGATGACGCCTTAGCAACAGTAGCAATTTCCTAAAAGCATTTATGGTCTTTGTACCATTCATAAAGCTAGAATAACTCCGTGTAACTCGCATAGAAAATTTCAGCAAGCTCTTCCTGCATAGCTACATCTATGTTTCTGTCGATTCACACTTTATTCTCTTTGTTTTATTTCTTTATTTATTTAATTCGCGCGCGTTTTACGAGCACTACAGAGGGCTCCAAACATTTAAATAAACATTAAACAATAAACTGAATCATCCATAAAGTTGATTTTATTTCGACGTTTATCAACGTCTTGTGTTTCGCCTAACAAACGCTAGGGGTACGTTATGCACGGAGGATTTGGCAGCTATACGGGTCATAGTGACGTCATCGAGCCAGCACACGCATTTTATGTATACAGTCTAAAAATGTCACAGACAGTGTTAACGTGCTAGTAAGTTCAATACGTTATTTATTATAGAACAATGTGTGTCAGCCACAGACGTGTTAAGTGCAAGATGCGTCATTCGCGTGTATTTATGTTAGTTACGTCAAGTTTTAGGTAATTTATGTCTTAGGTAATATTTGTTAATGGGTATCTGCAATGGGGTGAGGTAAATGGGTCACCCATATTTTAACCTTAGTTGGTAGTTATTTTCTGTTGCGAAGTGATATAAGGTAATTAATATTGGTCATTATAGATCGATAGATAAGGTCGTCCTGATTTTGGTGGATAGAAACGCCTAGGTGTTACCATTGCGCCGATCGCCTGGGCGACACGCTGGATGTCTACCTCGTTTGAGTAGAGCACCGCCGTGTCCTTGTGTGGCAATCGGCGGTGGTGACAACTCGTATCCAGGTCTAGTCCAAGCCATAGTACGAAGTTGAGAGAATGTGAAGGAGGTAGTGGAAAGCGTGAGGAGACAGGTGCGGGTTTGTTGATGCTCGCCGTTCGACAAAGACCAGACCTGGGTCGTCGGCAGCGCGTTTCACGTGTCTCAAAGAGATATCAGCATGATTGACGGAACCCATCAGGGTCGACGCCTTGAGAGGCGTCTTTTTCCAATCTTTTGAAGAGTCCTGTAACCCTGAGGGGTTACAAGATTGCTCAAAAGACGGCCCTGGAATGCAAAAAGTAACTGGAAGAAGGTAGACCTGTCAGTAATCTGTAAAGTTAGAACTCGAATTAGATTTGTGTCTGCAATGTGCTAGTTCTAAACTCTCTGAAGAGGTACTGACGAAAGAGTTCCTATAGCATGTATGTAATACTGTACATCGTATAGCGGTGCTGTAGTATTTACCTTTACCCTGATCTCCTGTCAAATATCCTAAATTGAATTATCACCTAGATTTCATCGGTAACTTGTTATTGTTATTCAAATCCGACTTGCCTCATATACAAGCCATTTGCTATTTATGAATGCAATTTGTAATTGTAATTTTCGTTGTCAAATCTATCTTCGCTCAATATTCAAAATCCGTATAACTTATAGGATCGACAGCATTTAACGTCAAATCGTTGAACGCTATGACGCTGGACCTGCAATTAGACTCAATAAATAGCGAGCTTAGACATAACTATTCACAACTTCTTTCTATACTACATTATTTTTAGTATATAATATATGAAATCTGAATATAGTTTGTACATAATCAGTAATTGAATCGATTCCTATGATTTTTACACCATGTTACTTATATTTTTCCTAAAAAAAATTAAAAAAGGTCAAAAGTTAAACACCACTGACAGTACGTACAACACAGGTCACGGCAGGTCATAGCGGGCATTAGGAGACAATGCACAGCTAGGTGCGGGAGCGAACAATCGCCCGGATGACCCTGTGACCATGTATTTGTGCCAACAACCTAGTAACATAACAAGCTTATTTGTATATCTGCGATTTTTATTAATTTATTAGCTGACCCGACGAACGTCATACCGCCTAATAGTAATGTTGTGATACCTTTTAGCTAAGCTGTCAACTCTACCCTACTCTACTCTACTCTACTCTACTCTACCCTGCCCCAATTTTCATTTTTTTTTTTTTCGTTAGTGTCTTCTCCTCCCAATGACAAACAACAAAAAAAGAATTAGCGAAATCAGTCCAGCCGTTAACGCGTGATGGCGTGACCAAGGGAAATAGGGATTCATTTTTATAGATATAGATGAAATTTTATACATAGATTCTTAAAATAAAAATACTAGACATGTGTTTCTGGTTTTGTAAATACTAAAACTAATGTATATAAAATGGCGACTACATTGCCATTGCAATACCAGCCAAGTTTATAAGGAAATTCTCCACGTAATGATTAAAAGCATTATTTTAATTGAGACCGTAATTAATCTGAAATACAACACTAATGAGGGGCGACGACCCCGCCTGGTGGTGGTAGATAAGGTATAACTTTGTACCCCCGCATACGATCTGATTACGCTGCTCTCTTATTTGAAATGTTGCTAAATACAAGAGGGTGTCATTAACTTGAGATGAAACTGGTGGGAATAAGACAAATGAAGGTTTTAATGATATTTTGGCAATTAGTTCATGTTGCTATTAGCTGGTAGATTGTTACTTTTTTTTTATTATTGATAGGCTTGCGTTTGACCACCATCTCACCTGATGGTAAGCGATAATGTGGTCGACGATGGAACACGCTTGCCTAGAAGTAACCTATTCACTCTTGACTTAAAGACCCCAAAGTTGTAGCTATCAGGAAACACAGACTCCGGTAGGGAATTCCACTCCTTGGCTGTACGCACAATAAATGTGTTCCAAAACGCTTTGTGCGTATGGGTGGAATGTCTATCATGTTACTATCTTTGCTAGGGGCAGTATTTATTTATTTAAACTTCATGACTAAATGCAACAAGGCATTCTCTCCCAGTCAACCTGGGGGTTAAAAAAGACAACACAAACAAATAACAGTTAGTTCAAAAAAATAAAATAAAAATCTTAATAACAATTCTGACGAAGACCGAACTAAGGTTGAGAGGACTTCAAGTAGTAGTTCCGAATTTTTGCGTTTGAAGGATAATATACTTTCAGCTTTTTTTATGTCAAGGGGAAGCACTTTCCAGAGTTTTGTGGTGGAAACAGCGTGAGAATTGGACATAAACCCAGTTCGGTGAGAAGGGATATGAAGAAGCATGTTTTTGGATGCACGACGATTAAGATTTCATAATCTGCCCAACACTTTAAAATATTGTTTTAAATAATGACAGTCAATCTGAGGCTTTAGTTATTCTTTTCTGATTTTCAATCAAGATTAAGGAATTGAATGAGGCCTTGATCAAAGGGAATGAAATGGTATCATCGATATCGACAAAGAAGGATTGAGGTCTTCTAGTAACTAAGTGGTGTTCTTGGTATCACCCTCACAACGATATTGCAAGGACCCGAGATAGTAAAATAGATTGGTCGTGATAAGATTAAGGATTTATTCCTATTTTATTTGCTTTTACACCTATCCGCTTGACAGTCGTCCTAATTCTATCTGACAACCTTTTCTTTTTTAAATAGCGAAAATATTTTACCATCTGTATAGGTTCCTGATGAAAAAGTGTCTACAATACTGTGTTCTATAAAAAGGTTCTGCATTTTTTACATGGGACATCATTAAATGACTCATCACGATCTGGGTTCAGCCAGAGCACCCTCTCTTGTCAGACTTTTACTAACTAAAACCCACCTGTGTACCTTCATCAGCCCGGTGCGGTCCAGGGCCGAGATAATTCTTTCGAATATCGTAGCCCAAACGTTATCTACCTTTATCGATGTTTCGATATCGTTAAATACTAAAAGAATCAGTTTTATCGACTCTGACCCATCCAGTGCTGACCTTTGATTCAGGATTTACTGTAACCACTAATGGCACAAAGATCTGTTCGTCTGTCTCTGAACTTTTGGTTTTCTTAACGGCATTATTGTCGGAGATGGACGATGATGATGATGACGATGATCGTGAGATAGATATTTCTTTATTGTACACGAAAAATAAAAAGTACCTAAGGAACTTAAAATTAATAGGGTGTACAATCAAATGGGCGGTCTTATCGCTAAAAGCGATTTTTTACAGACAACCTTTGGATGGATTTTTTTTTGTAAGATCCTCCTGTACGTGTACCAATTTATTCTTCTGAAAATAAGTAATACATCATTATAAATATGAAGCTTCTAGTAGAGTAAAACAAAAACATAATCAATTTCCATATAACAAGGTATACCTACTTAGATTGTAGGCTGAACTGTTTGTACCTGAAAGAGAGCCAAGTGTATAATCATGATTTATGTTACACTACGTAATTAGGGCCATCCGATGGCGTCACTGACATTTTCCGCGCTCATGGAGTATCTTGAGTCGGGTACAGACTGTTGTAACGCAACATGCAATGTAACAGAATTCTTTTAGTGAGGACGATTTGCGCGCGAACCGTGCACACTACGCGTGCGAACAGAGCATTTCAACTACAGATAGTGCACTAGCTTCTGACAATTTATAAATGCTCATTTAAGCGTATGTGAAATAAAAATCATGTAAATTTGGAGACAGACTTCTAACGAAACGTGCAAGGTAACATAGATAAATAAATAGATAGAATTAAAAAAGAAACATTTATTTGGTGCAACACAGAAAATTTTACAGACAGTATTTATTATAATAAGGAACACCAGTACACAAAAACACAATAAAATAACAAACGTAAAACATGAAAGGAGCATTTCATAAGACGCAGCGCGGGCACGAACCGAGCATGTATCATCCAGTATCTACTCACATAGTTGAAATTGAAATGCCCACACAATAGGAATTCTGTTACATTGTATGTTACGTTACAGCAGTCTGTACGCGGCTTTAGTTATCGACGTCAAAGTACGAAGCGTCTACTTGGAAAGTTTGAAAGTGTTTTGGCGAAACCATCAAATAGACACATTTCTGCCTTCAGAGTTACACGACAATAATTAAGAAACTTCATGAGCATACAGAATGTCAAACGTCTTAGCTCGAGAAGCTCATTAGGTACATGTACAAACTATTTAGGGTCAGGTCTTGTATGTAAATAATTAGTTCAGAACTTGCGCTCAAATATAATTATATGAGTCCTTGGTACGTCCTTCACATGACACGTGGAGCTAAACTAAGGAAAATGGTTATTCGCCTAAAATAAACATGCAATGAAAATTAGTAACACCTCAAACGGAACATTCCATTAGTATATTACCTACTTTCTTTATTTGGACGATGTGATCATTATCGTGGAGCGTTGTGATTGTGTCAATCAGTGAGATAAACGGCCGCGTAGGTAGAATACGTCTGACTATGGCGTGTCTATCGGTTGTTCGTTGACGCAGCGTGTGTCGCCCTGCTAGACTAGATGTCGCCACCGACGCCCTGCCTACAGCCGCTATCAGTTGTTCACTGATAACGCGTATCACAGAATGGATCGCGGAGTTTCCACTAAAAACGTTCAGTTTTCAAGGAAATAGAAATGTGTATTTATCGTATCATAAAATCTATTCTAGTTTTTATCAGATTATTTTGTTTGATTTGTTTTTTATTTGGATTTTATGTTGTTGCTGGACGGTTACGTTATGAGAGCATCCAAAGAGTGATCGTCGGTGTACAGCAGGCATACTATAGATATGAAATTTCAAATTTGGAATAATATTAAACCGGTTTCGGATATGAAGTGATTTCAGATATCCGTTTCGCATAAAATATTCGGTTTATACGGATATTATTTGACTTATTTCTTGCCTAGATTATGATTTCTTTGGCTGGGTAAAAAAACAAAAACCTGTCTTAGTTTGTCATTTCTACTCCGCATTTATCCGAAACTTTTATTTCGGTTTCGGTTATTTTTTCATTTCGGTTTTTTTTTTTAATGATATAGACTAGTGCTTGACTGTACCCTACCTGATGGTAAGCAGCAATACAATCGTTGATGGAGAAGCGCACTAGTTGATTAAGAACCTACTATCGATAATATAGTGGTCAAACGCGAGCCTATCAATAATAAATTTAAAAAAAAATCTAGCCTTGGAGACACCTAAATTATAACCAGAATTATTATCCGATACTTTTCGGTTATAGTTACGGAGCTCAACAACATTCCTGGTGTACAAGTACGTTGCATTTTTACACACGGCAAAAGCCCAAAAACTGAAACGCAAATTTCAGTTTTTGGGCTTTTTTTTAGGTGAGAAATCATCCAATGACTTCACTCGCTCTAGGAGGGAGCGAGAGGGGGTGTCAGACCTTACTGACTAAAATCCACTCCTATATTCCCTCTTTACCTTCGTTTCAGGAACCTGGGGTTCTCTTTCGCACAACCCATGCATGGCCCCAGTAGGCTTCGGGCTACGTCCTTGTTGGGCCCTGACGGTTTTTACTGAAGGCTTCGACCCTGCTGGGCCCCTAAAGTTTTGCGGACATCTTCTTGAGGCGCGCGTGGAACATTACGCGCCGTCGAGGATTTGGGCACGGTCTGGAACTCTTACCTATTGATCGCCGTCCGCTCAGTGTTCGGGCTATAATCTATAACTTGTTTATACTGGTTTCCATTTTTTTTTATTAGCCTATTGTGTGTCCCACTGCTCAACAAAGGCCTCCCTTTCTCCTTCCAAACTTCTCTGTCTAGGGCGATTTTTGGCTAAGTTTGCCCCGCGAACATGATCAGATCGTCACACCACCTTCGCCTCCATAACTCAAACAGCAGATGTTGGAGAAAAAACAGCCAGGCTGAAGTGTGAGTGGGCTGGCCACGTTGCGCAAATGCACTCGGACAGGTGGGCGAGGATTGTCACTCACTGGACTCCAGAAGGAGGTCGACGTCGTCTAGGTCGACCGCGGCCGCAGCGAAATGGCTTCCACTATAAAAAAAAATATATTAAAAATATCCATCGGTTTCCAATACCGTGTAATACTATGTATATAAATATTGACCATAAATGGTATGAGGAATTGAAATCAGAATATTGTAATACATCAATTTAATTTAGTTTAAACGAAAGCACGTGATTCACTACGTCACGACTACTCTGGTTGACGCTAGCACGGATAGATTCGTATTGCTCACGCTTAATCCAAATTAGAGTTCAGGAAAATTCATTGTCTGTCGGTACGTAGGTACCGATCCAATGCGGTTATGTGTAATAGCAGTAATAGGTACCCATCGGTAACTCTGACAGAAATGGCCGCTTAATACATACCTTTATACATCTACTCAAAGGTCAATGGAAAGGGCTATGCTCGGGTTTCCTTGCGTGATCGAATCAGGAATGAGGATATCCGCAGAGGAACCAAGGTAACCGACATAGCACGAAGAATCGCCAAACTTAAGTGGCAATGCGCAGGGCACATTGCTCGCAGAACAGATGGCCGTTGGGGCTGAAAGGTTCTGGAATGGTGACGTACCGGAAGGCGCAACGTGGTTGCGGGGTTACTATGACGTCCAAAGTAAGATTGTTTTAATCTTGTTTCAGTGTGGGTAATAGATGGCGATAGACAACCTGTGTAGCTCTGTCTCTTACCCGCACAGAAATAAGATTAAAACAATCTTACTTTAAACGTCTTGGTCTAGCCCCTCGTAAGGGTTGCGGGAATCCGATGGATGCGAGACGCACAGGACCGTTCATAGTGGCGACACTTAGGAGCGGGCTTCAGCAACAAAAAGGATCTTTCGGCATTCCTACATGCAAGCGCACACTGTCAGAAATGTGCATACATTTCCGACAGTGTGCGCTTGCATGTGGGTATAGGGATGCCGAAGGGTGCCGAAGGATCCTTTTCCTTGCCGATGCTGATAATGGGCGCCGGGCCTTAGAGGGTGAATTTTGGAAAATCTTCTCTTAGTGCTCGGCTACGTCATAAAAGTAAGCTTTGTGCAAAATTTCACGCTTCCTAGTACCAGTAGTTTCGGCTGTGCGTTGATATGTCTGTCAGTCAGATTCTCCTTTTATTTTTAAAGATAAATACTTTGAAGTGTACGTTTGTAATATCAAAAGAACAATTTATTTACTAAATATAATACCGTCTGTGTCTATTCCGGCTGAGCGAGTCCAATGACCTGTAGGGAGTAGTCGACGTTGCGTACAAACAACCTACAGGTCATTGGACTCGCTCAGCTGACGTTTTCTTAAAGAAATGAATTTCGTACATGCGGAAATTAATACGAGTTTTTTAAAAAAAAAGTAGTTTATTTTTTAATTTTATCTTTACAAATCGATAGTGTTTCATGTACCGGATCGACGCTCTACTGGATTAAAACGATCAAAATTTAACGGTGTATAAAAAATCCCCATACGGCGAAATATAGTGCAGTTACTGCCACATTATATTATAGGTACCTAACGACCATTACTTACATATCTTATATTTATATCGGCGTGATAACAAATCGCATCGGAGCATTGACATTTTAGTGTCGACACATTGATAAATTAAAGAATATGATTAGCGCGTTTCACCGATCGATACTATATCGGTTTCCATGTGAAAGTGAAGAAAAACAGTTTAAAAAAAAAGCTGCTTCCCCAGAATAGCAGCAGTATATAAATATTGTTTTACAGTAGCCTATGGTCAATTCTGAATAAAACTGCAATTAATTCATCATCAATTCACATGTAAGTGAATTTATGTAATTATTATGGGAATAAACGATCTCAAATCTCAATAATTTCAGTCGAAAGAGTCCACTGTTGGACATGACCCGCCTCAAAGCGTCGACACAACGACCCATCCTGTGGGTCTCGCATCCACCGTATTCCCGCGACTCTCACCAGCCCCCCTAGCCAAGTTACAACCGTTTCGCTTGCGTCGAACGCTTCGAGTTGGCCGCGCCGCCGAATCTTTTGTTCTGACCACGTGACTGAGCGTTGAGATGACGCCATTCCCGTACATTTGAAGCTTTCTACTAGCGTTAACTATTGCAGATTAGCAAACTGGCTAGGAGCCCAGGTCGTCGGTCCACCTTGTGAGAGGCCTTCCAACGCTGCGTTTTCTTTTGTGAGGTCGCCAGTCTAGAACCTTTCAGCCCCATCGACCATCCGTTTTACGAGCTATGTGCCCTGCCCACTGCCACTTCAGTTTGGCGATTCTTCGGGCTATGTCGGCGACCTTGGTTCTCCTGCGGATATCTTCATTCCTGATGCGATCACGCAAGGGAACTCCAAGCATAGCCCTTTCCATTGCTCTTTGGGTGGCTGTAATTAATTAACTTACATCTATTAATCCTACCTGGTGAGGGTCGCAGGAATCCGATGGATGCGAGACGCACATGGCCGATCGTGATGGCGACACTTGGGGAGGTCTATGTCCAACAGTGGACGTCTTTCAGCTGAAAAAGATGATGATAAAGATGAACTAATTACTTTAATGTACGCTTGCCAGGTGAGACTAGTTAAACGTTAACTAGCCAATAATAAGGGTGAGTTGCACCATTTAACTATAACCAAACCATAACCAGCCGTAAAACGGCCGCCTTTTGGTCAATTCGACGATTTGACAGATGTTAACGGCTTTGTTATCGTTATAATTAAATGTTGCAACTCACCCTAATAAAAATCTTCCGGTACAAGTATCGCAACAGCTACAATCGTCTTCATCAAAGTTCTTGACATTTAATATCATCAATTTCTTGTTCCTAAGTCAAGGGTTCAAATGTCCGTCGTTGAGTGATAGGTATGGTATTAATAAATAAATTGACACTTGATTGACATTATATGCCACTCAATACACTAGTAACATCATATCGATCCGTACAATGTACAGCCGGAAACGAAACAGAAGAGCGTCTATACTAATAATATTATAAAGCTGAAGTTATTGTTTGTTTGTTTGAGCTCGCTGATTTCAGGAACTGGTTCGAATTGAAAAACACATACTAGAAAATGCACCTATTTTACTACGTAAATTCGAAATACCTAACAGAGTGGATAAATGCTCGCTAAGTTGTGTTTCATAAAGTATTGTAGAAATTAAGTTATTTTCCTTTTTATGTGATATAACCTAACACGAAAGGAATAACGGGGGCGTCGTTCGCTCGCTTTGCTCGCTTACTCTATCCCCGTTATCCTCTTCTAACCTAACCTGGCCATGTCAAGGTGATTTAAAATTCCAAGCTCCCTTCGCTCACTTTAGGGACATATTTGGTGAGCATCCATTTTGAAAAGCAAAAATATTTAAATACTAAATGTAAAATTATTCTTATGGCTATAAATTTATTTTGGAACTTAAAACGTTGGTTTTAGGCATTTCGGTACAGAGTAGAGTGAGTTTGTTTTATATGAAATCTAGACTTAGAGCCCAAAAATAATTTGCTGAGCATTAAATTTAACACATTGAAAAACGTGTTGGATGGCCCATACATATCGAAGAAGGCTAACAGGCAATATGATATCAAGCTACGATCTACGGAACCAAAGACACGAGTGTTACTGCGGGGGACTGTTAGTCTGAAACAAAAAACTAACTTTTAATGAAGCTTAAAATGATCGCCATATGCGTTCGTGTAATTTGTCTTAGCCTGTCCATCTGTCATATTTTAGCTTCTTATTTTCAACTGACAAGTCTGATCCTAGGATGTTTATATCTGGGCGTGTAATCGCTATAATTATAACACGATACCTACCTACGATCTGCGTATGTTCTACTCATTTGCTATAATGACTTTTAGATATGTCATTATGATTTTTTGTGATCTCAAGTTATAATTGACTAGCACTACTTTGCCGGTGTGTTCGTTCGCTAAAATGTGTTATAAAAGCTTACACATTCATTCATTTTGATTAGAATTTGTGCCAAGTTTCAAGTTTATTAACATAAGATTAAGAATCCTCTATACTATCTTTAAAAACTCCCTAGATTGTTCTATAGGTGATAGGTTACTACATATCTGTGCTAACTTTTAACTACACGGAATGAGACTGTACATACGAACAAGTCTCCTCTTTTCACGCTACTTACAAGTTTCATTTCCAAAAACCCCTTTTTGTGCTCGCCTTCGTAAAATGAAGCCTTGTGCAAAATTTCATGTTCCTAGTCTCGGCTGTAGTAGTAGTAGTTTTGACTGTAGGTGCAGTACATAATATATGTCGTTGATATGTCAGTCAGTCAGTCAGTTTCTCCTTTTATATTATTATACAACCTTATTTGTAGTACTTATATGCTAAACCTGAATATAGTTTGTTCAAAATCAGTAACTGAATCGATTCCAATCATTTTTATCCCATTTGCAAATATATTTAAAAAAAGTCCAAAGTTGGACACCACCGACACTAAGTACAACACAGATCACAGTAGGTTATAGTTGGATGCGGGAGTAAAACAATCCCTCAGTTGCCCGGGTGGCCCGGTGATCATGTATTTGTGCGGCCAACCAGATAACAAGCTATAACTTCGTCATTTTTCAACGTACAGTTATGAAATTTTGTATACAGATCCTTCACATTAAAATACTAGACCAGTGTTTCGTATATTATACTATAAAACTAATGTTATGTAATACTCGTATAGTTACACGGTACAATTTCAGTTGTTGAATACGTATCTCGGTTGCAATTGACGTTTTTGTGACAGTACGTTGTAATTCAACTGACGTTTTATACAAGTAAATGCTCGATGTCTCGGCGAGATAGAACTACAATTTGCGTAATGATGTCCGTTTGCGAATATTTTGTATTGTTATCCTATAAATTGTACCGTGTATCTTTAAAATTACGTTTTTTTTTTTATCTGATAGTGAATTTAAATGTATTTTGGTAGTATTTCCAAAACATAAATGTATACGGTGTTATTTTGCACATTTTTTTTTCATAATAGCATAATGTTCCCACTGCTGGGACTCAGACCTCCTCTCTAGATGAGGAAATGGGCCGTAATCCACCATGCGGGCCCAGTGCGGGTTGGTCATTTTATTTGACACTTTATTATTGATAGGTTCATCTTTGAACACCATCTCTCCTGGTGGTAAGCGATGATGTGGTCAACGATGGAGCATGCTTATCTAGAAGTCCTTTTCACTCTTGACTTTCAGACCCCTACGTTTTTTAGCTATCAGGAAACACAGACTTGGGCAAGAAATTCCAGTCTTTAGCCGTACATACAATTAAAATAAATGTGTTCCCAAAACGTTTTGTTACTTGCTAGGCTACAAAGACCAGAGGACATACCACGAGCTCTTAACACGACCTAAACTGAACTGTTAAGTAATGGAGCTATACAGGACTGACATTTTAACACGTCATGGTAAGGTCCCTGAACACCAGAATTGGCAACGAATCGGTTTTGAACCCCAACAGAAGAAAAATGTTACCTTCCAATTATTCTCTGCATAGTTTTTATCAGTAGGTAATCTTTATATCGTATCGCTATAATATTATTTATTTATAAGCAAAAAATATTAGGACTCCGCCTGGGTGGTATCGAACAGATTATGAAGCTACTTTCTTTTTTTTTATCTTTTCATGTTTATCATTTAATATGACTTTTATTAAAGCCATATTTTACTATGCTTATCTCGGCGTAGAGACTAGCGCGCGTGAGTCTAGTTGTTGTAATATATAATGCTTTTCAGTATAATAAAGGGTTACCGTGGCCCTAGAACGCAGGCAACTGAAGGAACACAGGTGGGTTTTTGTCAAGTTAGCCTGTCCTCGCTGCACCCAGAACGGGAGTAATCTTTTGACGATTTCCCACCTCAAAAAAAAAGTATAATAAATAAAATGCTGAATTGATATTTACAAATTAAAAAAAAATACATGCATCTAATGAATTTATTCAAAACTAGCTGTGCCGCAACTTCGTTCGCGTGGAGTACAGGATTTTGAATTTATTTTTTCTAAAATAAAAGTAGCCTAAGTTACTTACTCCTTATTACATCAGCTACCTGCCAAAAAAGTCCTGTCAAAATCGGTCCAGCCATTTCAGAGATTAGCCGGAACAAACAGACAGACAGACAGACAAGAATTGTAAAAAATGTTATTTTGGTGTATGTACCGTATAAATATTCATATGCATGTAGTAAAAAGCGGTTATTTCAATATTACAAACACACACTCCAATTTTATTTATATGTATAGATGTATAGATATATCTCTAATCAAATAATTATTTATCAAGGATAAACTAGTCCAAATAAATGGAATACTACAATATTTAACAAGTCGACGCTATTTTCATTTCTTATTTGATTATTTATTATCTTGATTGCGTGCCTGCATTAAAATTATCATAATTTATATATAATGATACTGTAATTTTGCATCTTTATAGTTCCGATAATGCGATACGCCAATTTTATAACGATTATTATATACAGAGTTAGTCTATTTGACAATTTCTTTGAGAGGAAAAAATTATAATATCCATTTATAACGTGTCCTAATAACGGTAAAATATTAATAACTGGTGCTTTTAGGTTAAAAAAGATTTTTTTTTATTCTGATTTATGGCGCAAGCTTTCTTTAGATATTCTATTTTGATTTCACTTAAAAATAACGATGTTGCCAACGGCGAACGAGTAGATGGCTCGTTTAGTTTTATACGTTCAGTAGTAGTTGCCAGGAAAATCGTACAAGAACTTTATAGGCTACTTAAGGACTTACCACGTCGGCTTAAAGACTGCACAAGGGCTAAGCACACTGAAACTATGTGTGAACGCGAGCTCTTATCGTACGTTGTACCTACAATGCATTCCAAATGAGAATAGCATCGATTGACATGTTGTGACGTCACGTGATACTGTCAAATCGAAAAAGATTTTTTTTCTTCAATTTGACGAAAATTTTAATTTATTTACGAACTGTGAACGAAAAAAGTTTATTCAGAAACCAGTTCTTCAATTTTCTTCATCTCTGAGTTCTTCAATTTTGCCAAAATTCTTCGATTTGACAGAACGACGTGACGTCACAACATGGCTATCGATCCTATTCTCATTTGGAACGCATAGTACCTACTTTTTGTTTTGAGATGGGAAATCATCAAATAACTTGTCTCGCTCTTGAGTGTAGCGAGAGGGCGTGTCAGATGTTTTCTGACTAAAATCCTGTATTCCTTCAGTTGCCCTTTGCGTTTCCGTTGGCTGCGGTAACTTTGAACTGGCCTGTTGGTCTAGTGGTTATTGGCCCTGACTGCTGTGCAGGAGGTCGTGGGATCGATTCCCAGCCAGGACAAATGTTTGTGTTCGATGAGCATGATCATTTGTTCTGTGTCTGGGTGCAATTTATCTATGTAAATTAGAAATATATGTTTATCAGTTGTGTACTACTAAGCAGAGTTTAGTACTCTGCTTACATAGCTTGGGACTAGACGGCGTTGTGTAGAGATGTGCCGTTGCCGGCAATATTGCCCGAAGTGGGAATTTTGCAGGCAATATTGCCCGAAGTGGGAATTTTGCAGGCAATATTGCCACCAATATTCATATTTCGGGCAATATTGCTGGCAAAATTGCCACCAATTTTCCCACTTCTCGGCAATATTGCCGGCAACGGCACATCTCTAGCGTTGTGTGATAGTTGTGGAAAATAAAACTTTCAAACAATCCCGCACCTTTCGGTACTTGACCATGTTCGCAAACGTCAAACAACGATCACATTTAATCTTGCCACTCCAACGAAACCTTCTCGAAGCTACCTTAATTTATTATCATAATTTACATCCATTAATATAATATAACTAGCTGACCCGGCCACGCGTTGCTGTGGCTAAAGTTTTTGTTATATTACATTATAGTAAACAATCTAAGAGGAACAATAAGAGAACATCAGTCACGGAGTCCACTATGCTTTTTCACACAGATGGTATTTGTAAAAAAATATGGTGATCTCCTTATTTGACTTTCTACTACTATAACCCTTTAGTACAATGAAATTATTTACGAACAAAGACGAAAATGTTGATGTTGGTATACAAATTCACTGGATTGAGATTTGAAGGGGAAGTACGTTGAACACAATTAATTAAAATGTTCTTACACTTGATATTAAGCAGAAATCAATCAAGGTACAAAATAAAAATTTATCAGATTTATTATTTCCATTTAATTTTATAACAAATATAAGTATATTACAGTATAATACAGTAAATAACATGTGACGCTTAAACTCATGAATGAGGTAGGCAAGGCAGACAGTCTTAAACTTTTAAACATTAATATCTATTTTTTTGAATTATAAATACTTTCAATTTCAATTTAATTTAACACCAATCGGTGCACAATGTTTTTGGTTAACCTGTCTTTAGCTAACACAAATAGATTCGACGGTTTCCCAACACGTGAACACGCAACATATAGTTGCCCATGAGAAAAACATGGATTTTCCAAATCTAAACCACAAATGGACATTGTTTGACCTTGAGATTTATTTATAGACATGGCGAAAGCTAAACGAATTGGAAACTGTAGCCTTTTGAAGGGTATGGTAGAATCTGATGGTATCATCGGAATACGTGGCAGCAGGACCACTTTTCCTTTAAACTTCCCAGCCAAAATGGTTGCTTCAAGAATGTTTCCGGTGATCTTTTTGATGACCAAACGCGTACCGTTACATAATTGAGGTGGAGCGTAAACGCAGCAAGGTAAGGAAGGCTCTAAACAGAGCCATGAACACATGTGCGGATGAAGACTGGAACGCCTACTATGCGGCCAAATCCAGCTACAAAAAATGCATCAGGTACAGGCGTACCGCAGGGTTGCGGAAATTCTGTGGTAGCATTGAATCCTGCCAAAAAGCGAACAGGGTGAGGAAAATTCTGGCCCAACAGGATGCCCCTGGGCCGACCACGCTCCGTAAACCAGACAACACACTCACCACGTCTCCTGAAGAAGCTAGTAATTGTAGCTCACTACCCAGACTGCGTTTTCGTACAGGTAACAGGCTGGTCAGACGCAACCCAAACACCAACAGACGATGATTGGCGATATGCACACAGGGTAATTATGCTGGAGAAACTTCAATGGGCAATCCAAAGCTTCCATCCTTTTAAGGCACCGGGTCCGGACAGTGTTTTTCCTGCACTACTACAGTGGGGTGGGACACCCCTGGCATCACGCCTATTGCCCTTATTGAGAGCGTGCCTGGCCTTTAGATACGTTCTCAAGGGATGGAGGGAAGTAAAAGTAATATTCATTCCTAAGCCAGGTAAGAGTGACTATACTAACGCCAAATCCTATCGACCCATAAGTCTGACCTCATTCCTGCTAAAGACGATGGAAAGGTTATGTGAAAGGGAACTTCGAGATGGAGATGGATTGAAATAAGAACACATAAATCCTCGATCAAGACCAATGCTTCATTGTACATCTCTGGTGTATAATCTATGTTTTGGCATTGATTTGTTTGTCTAATTCGGTGCAAGATGTCTTCTGTCATACAATTTTTATATTTTTCCCACAAAGTTTGTGCTTGCGAGGGATAACATGTCGTCAAAATAATTGCAAACAACTGACGAATGTTATTCGGTGTTGATGTCAACGCAGAATCAGCAAGCGTTAAGTCCCAATGGTTATCGTCTTCTAGCAATTGCAGTTCACGACATGCATCCTGGGGCCGTATTATGACATCTTAAAACCATCATGTTTTCTGTGTGAGAAAAGCGTAAAAATTCAAAAGACGTTGGTCCGGGAACATTCACCAATAACAAACGTAAATAGAAGCACTCACGTTGCTTTGGAAGTACCGTGTAAAGTCTCCCCAATGTCTTAGCTTTGAATATGCCTGTAATGGAAGGATGTGGTTTTCCTTGTTTCCGTGGCTCCCATTTTTTACTGGATTTGTTCGATGTGAAATAACTTGGAACATCACCATACACCAATGTCTTCGCGAATTGGCCAAAAACATCAGGTTTTTGACACAATGCAAAAAATTCAGTTAGAGTCGTTTTCGGAGCTTCGAACGCTCTTTGGAGAACATTTTCTTCAGTGAAGTATACACGTTGACCGTTTTCAAGATGTATTGCCAGATGTTGGACAGCAGGATCTTTTTCGTGGATGGGAAAGCTGAGAATATGCCAAATAGCTTCATTGCTGCTAATGTATCTGCCCATTTGGTATCGTGCTATTTCGTCATTTTTATTTATGTTTTGTACTTCAAATATGGCCAAATCACTGCCTTTGTTTACATATTTACAAATATACTTAATTGATTTAACAGAACTGCAAAGCTCAACATTGATATGAGCTTTGTAAGTTTTTGAAAGTAGTGGTGAGTATTATGCTGTTAAAATGTAGCTTATATGACACGTTCGTAGATTTACCATAGCAGCGCCATCTATTGATTACTTACTCAACCCAGTCGAAAGGTATCGACATCTGTTAGAATCATTTGGAGTTAACAGATAATTGTGACTGTCAAATAATAACAGACAAATAATTAGCAATAAATTAAAATTGTGACTATAATTTGAGATTTAAACTATCCTATCTCTCAAGTTGGATCGAACTGCACATGGTGTGCGAATTTTATTATAATCGGTTAAGTGGTTTAGGAGTCCATTGAGGACAAACATTGTGACACGAGATTTATATATATTAAGATTATCTACGTCATTTTAAGTATCTTATGTAACACGACCAATTTCACTGATAATGCTACCAGATAATAACCTCTTTCGACTCACTTAAGTTCTGATGATTTATATCGAAGACTAAACGTCTCTATCTTCACGCTATTAATATCTGTGGGTGTGGCTGTGCAATCAGTATGATTGTGATAAGTATTTCCTTCTTCACTTTAACCTCTGTCCACTCATAATAATGTTGCTAGTTTAATATGAGCAAGGACGTTACAGACAACGGGTTATGGTGATTTCAATGTTGCCAGGATCTTTCAGAATTATATAAATAAACTCTGCACTATGAGCAGGGGCGTAGCTACCGCTGTGTCAAAGATACGGGGCCTCTGGGCGACAGGGGGGCCTCGACGGTGACAAGTGCAAGAATTCATAACATGTTATCCACTACTTTCAATTACTTTGTCGGTAACAAACCTGTATTTAATTAACAGTAACTGTATTATTGGATGTTCCATTTTTGTAGCTTGCTCCGCTCGTCGCCAGGGCAACTAACCGCTAAACCAACAGGCCAGTCCATAGATATCAGAAAGGAGTATTTACTGCAGATATTTTATATTTATATGAGTCGGTCAACTGTAATCAAAACTCATCATCATCATCATCATAACAGTCGAAAGACGTCTACTGTTGGACATAGGCCTTCTGCAAACGTCGTCATAACGACCGGTCCTGTGCGTCACGCATCCATCGGATTCCCGGAACCCTGACCAGGTCATCGGTCCACCTTGTGGAGTACATCTACGTAATATATCCAGTTAATATCCATCTTTGTCGTAGCCTATCGCGGCTCAGTCTTACTGTCTCTGTGCTAGTAAAGCCTACTTAATAAAAAAATTACATAATTTAGTTCCGGGGCCCCTTTGGAGCTACGCTACTATGAGTTTGCAAGTCTCACCTACATTAAACACGGAACAGACTTCAAGTAATGTCCACAAAGGTGTAGGGCACATTTGTATCGCAACTAAGTACCTATGTCGTCATAGGTTTCGATTCAAGGCTTCATGTTTCTTGTTCTAGTTGCTGATAATAACTTGTGCCTGGATACAGTTATCGGGAGTTGTGTTGCCATGCAGACCATTGTGTATAATGTTCACTCTTGATTCCTTACTCCAGAATGAAGGTCGATTGACGGAGAGAATAACTGCCGTCTTTAAGCTAAAGCGCTGTCATTAGATGCCACAGTAATCAGCCAAAAAGATTCTATCGATCTGCCTAAGCAGTATTTTTCTCTCTATTTTCCGTAAATAAATCATCATTAAGTTGTCCTCATTCTTATGTAATTTTACGCTGCTTTTTGCGTGTACCTCAAAATATAATTTTATAAAGGCATAACGGTCCGTTCACCTTGCCGCTGTGAGCGGTAGCTAAGCGCGGGGCGGCGAGCGGTAAAGTCAAATGTATGAAAATGATTGAAACACGCCGCGAGACACCGCTCATAGCCCCGCGCGGCCTCTTACTGATGCCGCCGCCCCACTCTGCTTTAAGACCAGGCCATTATAGTTTGAGGACGGTTGACAAGACATGAGTTGACGAACCGAAGTGACAAGGAGTAAAAGACCAGATTGTTTGGATGAAAGAGGTTAGAATGACGTTGTGGGCGGGGCAGGCGTGCCACAAAGTAGGGCAATGCTCATAGTTCAACTACCAATAGCAGACTTGCGATCTAAGTGTGCGTAGTTGCGTAATACGCGTTCGTAATGGTTTATTGCCTGTAGTGGAGTTAAAGGGTGGGAGATAAGTGGCGATACTCGTAGTACAAATCGGAAAGTATTTCCTTTCTAACCTCTTTCATCTTTTCTGTGGTTTTGTCCAAAAAATTGTTATGTAGTGAATTCCAACGGTCTAATTTTCAGGCTTAACTTAAAGCAGAACATCAGACTATAATGTGACATGATAATACTGCATGTCTGACAAATATGGGTTATCAATTTCGTTCGTCCACCGACACTTTCAGAGCAGCATAAAAATGGAATAAACTAATATGTATTGAATAATATTGGCAAAATATCGCGTGCAACACATATCTGACGTCATATGGCCGACCCATTTTCCTTGTAACATTTATCAATTGTCAGTATTTCCATAATGATTTAGGTATGGAAGGAAAACATAGAACGTAGTAACTTATCTAATCATGTCAGCGTCATTTTGTGTGGTCCTGACGCTGTTTGGAGCAATTATTGCCAAAATGGGAACTGTAAAACACAAAATTGTAGCTTTATCCAGTTGGCTTTTGGGAGTAGGTACCTAACTTACACGTGTATAACTGATAATTTTTATTAATCTTCACGAATGATTAAAACAGTAGTGATTTATTTTAATGATGTCAGTTGCAATGGTTCAACGGGATTAATTATTATTAACTAGCTTTTGCTAGCGGCTTCGCCCACGTGATAATAGGTTTTTCCATACAAAATTTGGACCACCGTTTCATCCCTTTATGGAATTTTGGAAAATTCACTCTTAGTGCTCGCTTAAATCATAAAAAGAACCTTGTGAAGCTTTCACGGTCTTAGTCCCAGTTTCGGCAGTACGTTAATATGTCAGTCAGACAGTTTGTCCTTTTATACAACGCTAGCTTTTGCCCGCGCGGTTTCGCTCCCGCTCTTCCCTACTCCACCCTACTATACCCTACTTTACCCTACCAAACTTCACATAAACCATCTACTAAATAGTTCGAACAAACCCTAAACATTTGGTTTGGATATGTGAGCCCGTTCTTGAGTTATAAAACAACATATACAACGAAAAGTGGCATTGATTTATCTATAATATAAAAATGAATATTATATATATATATATATAAATTAGTTTTAGTATATTATGTGAAATCCGAAACACGTGTTTAGTATTTTTATGTAAAGAATCTATGTACATAATCTCATAACTGTATCATGAAAAATCACAAAGTTATAACCTTGTTATGTCAGCAAAAATACATAGTCACCGGGCACCGACTACCGGAACACGAAGGGTTGTTTTGCGCTTGTACCCAACTATCTGCATGCCCCTTATACCCGCTATGACCTGCCGTGACCTGTGTCGTACTTAGTGTCGGTCAAAAATTTTTGGGAAAAAATATAACATGATGTAAAAAATATTGGAATCCATGCATTTACTGATTCTGAACAAATTATATTCAGGTTTTTTTTGCATAAACTAAAAATAATGTTGTTTAATATGTAGATTGCAGATAATGATGATATTGTTGAAGCCGGAGGCGTTCTAAATTGCATAATTATTGGGATTGAGCCACTTGTGTTACTACTGAATTCAATATCGTTAGAAAACTGTACATCCACGTACTGACGATTTCTTAATCAATAGCCGGAACCAGCCAGCGAAATTCTGAGGTTGTGGCTAAACTTCCATTTTGTAGTAGGGTAGACCGGGGACAATAGTACCATTTTCGAAACATCGGTTGATTACACAAAGTTGACTGTTGCTTTTTGTTTTAAATATTATTATTTTACAGCCTTGGTTTATTGTCTACCGAAGAAAATATCTGAAGTTGGCCTAGATCGAACCGAACTTGGTCAAAATTGACTTTAAATGAAATGATGGCTAGTGCTACAAATGACCCCTTTTGAGGGTCAATTGTACCAAAACTGCATTGGGTAATAAAACGCGAATAAAGGTATTAATCATATTTTCTCAGTCATTTATTTAAAGTCTTATGGGTTTATTACCATTCCTAAAAATTTGGAACAAAAAATCGTGAGATTGGTGTTTTAAATAAACACAAATGTAAAGTCACAACATTAACATAACAATTCTTCGCTTAGAACAAAAATAAAATAAGTTTTTATTAACATGTAATCAACTTTGGTTCACAAGATGCATATTTGCTATTATCGAGCTGTCTAACAATGATAGAATAGAAATAATCAAGAAAAATATTTTAGTATGGAGGTACAATTGACCCCTGGTACAGTTGACCCCCATAGAATATTAGGTATTTAAATAATAATAAAAAAATATATTAGTCAGATTAGCAATTGTAACAAACATAAATCGACTCCTGAGGTGTACATTCCTCGTGTGTCCATAATCGGCATTGAATCCACATTTCATTAGGGCGACGAGCACTATAAGGATCCATACATACAACACAAAACCATTCTTTTTTTTCTTCAATACTTTCAGGCTCATTTTTTGCTGCAGATTTCTTTTTCTGCCTGGAATCACATTTTATGTACTTTGTTTTTGTTGCTGGATTATACCCCATAGAAATAAATTTGTCAGGATTAGCTTCTTTTTTAGTTTATATCTTATCAGAGAAACATGATAAACGTTGAACATATTCGGAGTGGTGCGTATGCCCTTTTAAAATCTCATCATACGTCAGTTCATACAACAAAGTATCTCTTGACCCACGGTCCATCTTTTTTATTCTATTTCGTGGCATATATATTATAACAAGAACATGTCCAATAAGTAATTGCATATTTTAAGTACCTATTTAGTTTTCATTATTCTTAGTAAGTATGGGGTTATTTCTACCATGGGGTCAATTGTACCGGTAATATTGACCCCGACGATTTTGGTACAATTGCACCCAAGTAACTAATTTAGCAAAAACGTCTAATAAACACATAATTCTAATCTTATAGTTTCCGTATTTATTAAAAATATAAAGTTTAATATCTGTATAATAAGGCAACAACAATTACTTATCAAAAAGGCTCTGGTAGTACGAGTTACATTCAATTATATTTGACGTAAAAACTTACCTCGGCTAGCCGAAAATCAAAATTTCGCCCCTACCACGCCCATTTCACAGCACGCGCGCCGGCGATTGAGGGGTGTCTCGGGACTCAAGTAGCGCGTGTGCTGGCGCACTCACACACGCAAAATTTTGCTCAGAAGGAGAAATATCGATGATGGTACTATTGCCCCGTGTTACTATTGTACCCGGTCTACCCTAGTCAAATAACCAAAGATAATACATCTACAAAAATATTTTTAGTGTTTGCGAAACCTGAATATAATTTGTCCAGTATCAGTAACTGAATGGAATCCAATAGTTTTTACACCATGTTATATTTTTTCCCTAAAATATCTAAAGAGGTCACAAGTTGAACACCACCGACATTAAGTACAACACAGTCACGGCACGTCATAGCGGGCATTAGGTGCCAGCAAACAGCTGTGCAAAACAACCCGTCAGTCGCCTGGATGACCCGGTGACTATGTATTTTTGCTGACATATGAACCTTATAACTCGAGTTATGAAATTTTGTACATAGATTTTTTTTACATAAATATTCTAGAAACGTATTTCGGTTTTCGCATATATTAAAATTAATGTTGTATGTTAAAAAGCAAATAGTAATTACAAGCAAGATGTGGGATTGTCCACCCTTTGCAGACGTCAAGGAAGCCGTATATGAGGGAAATAATTGCTATTAGCACTATTAGTAATGGTCTTGAATGACCAGAATGGTTCTAAAAGGTTTTATTTATGCAGCAGAACTTCGTTTCGAGAGGTAGACAGAGCTATAGAAGATTTAGTGAACGTCGCTAAACCGTTTTGACATTTGAGAAAAACCCTGAAATGTAACTAGAAGTGACACTGAAAGAGTCAATAATATAATAATTAGGGGTTTTTTTTTTGGTGGGTTAATATCATCCCAATGACGGAGGATGTCACACATGATACAGTAGGCACAACGGATCTTGAGCGCTCGGCGTCAGAGTGGGGATCGCTTTGCGCATTCCATACATTGGCGAGCCAATCGTTGTCGTTGTTAGATACATTCAGCAACGCAGGGATCGAATGAGGAGTGACGACTATGACGCGATGGCGCGGCGAGCCAATCACTGACACTCCCCGCCCCCGCGTCTCACTTGGCACGAATATTTCAGACCGAATATTTGACTTCTGCGCAACCGCTCAAGATCCGTTGTGCCTACTGCACACAGGTCAAGCCGCTAGATAGTCTCAAATACAAATGTTAAAATGGCCTTTTATTTTTTGTCAACTTTACTTCTTATTGAGTTTGATTTACTAATAAATTGATTAATATTATTTTTTTACGTGTGATATCATCAAGTGACTTAAAAGCGTCAGGTTTTGGGAGCAGTGAGAGGGGTTTGTCAGACTGACTAAAACTCACCTGTGTTCCTTTAAATGCCCTTTGTGATGGCCAAAGCAACTTTTTCGAATAATTTTTAGCCCTGGCAGGCATCAGCTGTATCTGTTACTGTCAATCTCACTGACATCTAATTCTTGTTTCTAAGAAGCGAAATTATTATCTCTTATTCTGAGGTTAGTAACCTTTAGTTTTCTTGTCCTAGAACTTTTTTAGTGTTAGGCAGAAAATAGGACGAGTGTCAAGGGATTAGCGAAGGAACTATGCGGCATTGTTTAGACTTAAGCTTGTAAGAGGTCGTGTAAAATTTATTCCAGAACCCATTATAGCGTACTAATGCAGAGAGAGAGAGAGCAGTGGTGGCTTAGAAGTAACGGCCTCGACTGACAATTTGTAGATCGTGAGGCAAGCGTTTTACTTGTGTGTAATTGATTTCATCACCACTGCTCTCGTAATGGTAAAGGAAAACATCGTGAGGACACCGGCATGTCCTAGAACCAAACATTTGAAGACAAACTACATCTACTAACCCACACTGAGCCCGCGTGGTGGATTATGGTCGATTTCCTCTTCTAGAGAGAAGGCCTGAGTCCAAGCAGTAGGAGTATCGTTGAAGAGCGTTGCGCCATCGGTACATGGTGGACATCCTACCCATACGTGCGAAGCGTTTTGGGAACACATTCATTTTGCGTACATCTAAATTCTAAGGAGTGGAATTCCCTGCTGGGGTCAGTGTTTCCTGATAGCTACAACCTAGGGGTCTTAGGTTGCTTCTAGGCAAGCGTGCTCCACGGTCGGCCACATCATCGCTTACCATTAGGTCAGATAGTGGTCCAAAGCGAGCCTATAAAAAAAAACATTAAAAAGGCTGACTATGCTATGCTGAATTGTTGATGCAGAGATATTGTTCTAGCACGAGACTAGGAAGTTTCTGGCTTCACATCAGCCTCGTGTCCGAAGAGAATTAATTTATTAACATCTCCCCAAATAACCCTTCTTTAAAATGATATCAGTGCAGGTTACTCCGACAATAAATAAAAATTCATTGCATGCAGATTATTTGAAAATTTGGAGGCGTTCCAAGCACGCTTCCCATATGACAAGCTAAAGCACCACAACATTAATAAAGTGTCCAAAGTTCTGAAATAATTCAAATTCTTTGCACAAAAAAAGAAACAGAACTTTGTGAAATAAGAAGCAAAATTTTTATTTAACATGTCGTCGGTCGCTTTAGAGAAATTGTTCCTTAGATTTGTTTCCATGGGTACACGTTTTGGCAGAAGTATGTGTAGTAGAAAAAACTTACTTCCCTGTTTATAAAAAGCATTTACCTAGTGACAAATTGCCAGCACGCGTACTACAAGTTCACGACTCTTCATCGAAGATTTGTAGTGAAAAAAGCATTCTCCATACATTTTGTATGGGAACTAGACTTGTAGAGCTACACTTGATCCACGCCAGGCGACTTCGTTCTACTTACAAATCGGGCGTGTTACACGTGTGCGCTGGTCTAATGTAGTTCTAGCTTAAATCCAATACATATATATATATATATATAAAAATCTCGTGTCAAAGTGTTTATCGAAATATCGAACTCCTCCGAATCTACTTGACCGATTTTTATGATTTTTTTGTGTATGTTTGATAGGTTTGAGAATAGGTCGTAGGCTATTTTTTACCTTCCCACTTCGTTCCACGTTCGCCTTAAGAAGATGACAGTACAAGTGGCGCCCAGCAGGGTCGAAGCCTACTGGGGCCATGGGTTTGCTTCTGAAAGGATTACCTTGGGTCCTGGAACACAATGCAAAGAAGGAACCTAGGAGTAGGTTTTGGTCAGTAAAAGTCTGACACACCCTCCTGTTCCGTCCTAGAAAAGGAGAAGTCAAAACCCTCTCACTTTCATCTTTAATAATAATTTATATGGCAGAACAAATTTTACCGAGCCAGCTAGTATTATATGTTTTTCTTTTACCACCAGCGTCAATACCAATCAACACAATCCTCTACTCAACATAGGCTTCGTCCGTTAAGCTTGACAACGCCTCAATCAACTGCCCTCGGCGTCCAGCCTAAGCTACTAACAACAGGTCTTCCAGTCAATCATCCGGAGCACCTACACATCAGTCTTTCATCAGAAAGACTGAACAGTCGTGAGGATATACTATCATAATCATTAGCAAAATTATTGTGATCACAGTATTTTATTTATTTATGGGAAAATAAACAGCTACAATATACATATACAAAAGGAAACGGTATAAACGAGCGTTTCAATATCGCAGCCCTTTGCATACACATATTACCTAATGTAAATGCCGCTTAATGAACAAATATATACTACATCAAATCATTATTATTACGTTTGTAAAAATTACATTTCTAAAATTTTTAAAACCAAGCAAAAACATGCATTAAATTTAATGTATACATAAAATTGAATTAAAACTTGTAGTATTTGTAGATTTCCAGCATAACATAAGACGTAGGGATTCTACTAAAGATTAATTTTATTGGTCAAAACTTCTACGTTACCTTAAAGCAGGTGATAAAATGATGGTTATCAATTCATTTGAGGTGGGAAATTATCAAGTAGCTTCCCGTTCTTAAAGGAGCGAAAGGGCGTTTCAGACTTTTACTGACACAAAACTCACCTGTGATCCTTCAGTTGCCCTTTGCGTTCCAGGGCTGCAGTAACTTTTACAAACATTCCCGCAGCCCAAACCACTGTTATTATCCGTACCGTCAATCGCACGACAGAAATATTGGTAACTCTTGAGCAATAAAAATCACTCTTAAGGATCAATATAAAACCATGGGCGTGCAGTTAAATTGACATAAAATAACCCGAAAACAAGTGCCCATCATAATCTTCAAGATTAATTGGAACTGAAAATATTTATTTCAGACCTGAGAGAGACTCAAACACAAGTCCATATTATGACATAATGCAGTCCCTAAGTCCATATTTTGCTTTAATGTCCTGTTGCATTAAGTCCACCTATGTAATACTATACATGAAGTATAAATAAATAGACTATGTTAATAGATGAATACTTATATTTATAACTATGTTAGTAAAATTTAAAATAAATTATTATTTTGGATATGCAAGAGCGGCCACTGCTTCAGGATTTGACTGTCCACTCAACAAACCTGAGATCAAAGGAAGGCCGATCTTTTGCGATAACTCAATAATGAAGTATTTCTATTCTTCTTTTCTATTTCCAGGTGGCGCGATACGCGTTAGAAGACCACACGCCGCCGAATATTGAGCTGATCCAGCCGTTCTGCGAAGACGTCCATAATTGGCTGTCAGCTGACTCCAAGAATGTCGCCGCTGTGCACTGTAAAGCTGGCAAGGGACGGACGGGTAAGACCGTCTATTACCGTAACCGTCCGGACAAAGCCTTACTTCAGGCATTTTCCCTTTCAAAGTAAAATTATCATATAGATAATAGAAAACAACAAAGCGCACAAAGTTAAAGCCCAGGTGTCTTCAAGCGAGACAGCCTTTAATGCCTCCTATTGAGTCTAAAAGTAAAAGTCCGCTTTGTGCAAGCTCAAATGATATCCTGCCGTCAACACCGACAAGGAAACCCTGCAGCGGATTCCAACATTAAATTGACACTTTCACCGGTTCCCGCGATAAACTTTAAAGCAAAAACTCCAAAGGGGTTGCCTGCCCAATTAGAACAGCACAACGACTCCATTATCCGTCGACAAACGTGACCTTTTTTGCGTGCACTCCATTTGTTAATGTGTATCGCTACATCGCACATTAAAATATCAAAAGAATAAATTATTACGTACTAATATCATTCCAGACAGATAAAAGTTAGCATAATAGGTCCCAGAACGTTTTCGGTAACAAAGGTTAAAGCAACAAATTACACGTGCCGCGTTATTGCCTATAGAAACGGATGGCCGGGCTGCCATTGTTGCACGAACAAAAATGAGACGAAACCTCAAAGGCGTAATTGCGAAATTTCTTTACACGCCATAATTGGTCGTATTACCACCGTACCGGCTTTCACGCCGAAGTCGTAAATTTAAAAAAAGGTCCTTTTCAAACCGCCTCCATTTTTTGTGGGCTGGCCCGAAGGGATATAAAAAGTGTAGGATTGCTGTGTGGACGTGAAATGAGCCGTGTTTGCGCCACAATCCTCGGTTATTTGGACCAATTCGATTTTCCATCGGCATATTATTTAAAGGAAATGTTATTGGTCATGCAAGTTTCGGAACAGCTGTTTGTGAGGCTTCGATGTTATCTAATTCGGCTCAGACATAACATATTTCGATTTACATAATATGAAGACTACTGTATAATATTCTAGCAGACTAGGATTGTAATCTAACCTCAACATACTCGTACAATTGTAACTACAACTCTGCAGTTAGTACTTAGCACCGTCTACATCATGATGGAATGAAAAAAAAATCCTAACTTCCAAAAAACAAGACACAATTTGGCCATATTATAAAAAATATAAATATTCAGCCTTATTTATAAAACTAGCTAATCAATATGGTTAATTTAAAAACTGATTAGCAAATTCCAAATTAAAATTCTCGATTTTGAATTAAGAACCCGCTAATCAGTGTTTAAAATAGACACATAGGTTTTTTTTTTAATTTAAAATAATGGCCATAATGTATTCGTGTTGCAGCCACAATGGTGTGTTGCTACTTACAAATTCTCGATTTTGGATTAAGGACCCGATAATCAGTGTTTAAAATAGTCACATAGTTTTTTTTTTTAATTAAAATAATGGCCATAATGTTTTTGTGTTGCAGGCACAATGGTGTGTTGCTACTTATTGTATAGCCGGCAGAAGGCGTCGGCGGACGAAGCCCTCAAGTTCTACGGGACGAAAAGAACCCACGACGAGAAAGGTATTTTGTAACATCACTAACTACTTTTTTTCCGCTTTGTGCTCGGAAGCATGCGTTTCTTATAAACGGAAAGAAACTAACTTCTGAAGTTTCCGGCAGAGTTGTACAGTCAACGACTAAAAAATAGCAAAACAATATTTTCACTGTGTAGATATAAGATAATTGAAAAGAAAGGAGAAAGTAATAAATTATTTCGTTTTCGTCTGGACAATGGTAGTAACTAGAAACGCAACAATCCTTCCAGGTATCTAGGTGAAAAAATAATATGTAGCATAGCAAATTTCGAGGGCTAGTAAAACGAAAATATATTTTCAATACGTTAACACCAAAACTAGCTCTTATCCCTACCGCTTTAAGGCTCACAATTTACTGATTATACATTAGTGCGGAAAAGTGCGCGAGCCCAGTCGTCAATAAGCACGTAGTGATCCACGTGCTCCTCAAAGAGATGTCAGCTAACCGTACGGGCCCAGCAGGGCCAATGCCCGCTAGCTAATCCTAGAACGAAAAGGATTTTAGTCAGTAAAAGTCTGACACACCTTTTCGCTCCGTCCAGAGTGGAAGAAGTCATTGGATGTTTTCCACCCTTTAAAAAAAAAGATCGAGTGAAGCGAGCTTAAAATTTTACGAGTTGTATGAGTTTTCCGATGTTTTGTATTCGTTTTTCTGGTCAAAATCGCTGACCAAAGCTCAGACTTTGCAAGTTAGTAAAAATCGGGACATTTAGCGCCCCAACCAATGTTTAATCAGAACATAGCACAAAATAGATAGGTATAGTTATCGGCACAAATATTGAGCGCTCGGCGTCAGAGTGGGGATCGCTTTGCGCATTCCATACATTGGCGAGCCAATCGTCGTCGTTGTTAGATACATGCAGCAAGCGCAGGGAACGAATCACGAATAACGTCTATGACACGATGGCGCGGCGAGCCAATCACTGACATTCCCCGCCCATGCGTCTCACGTCGCACCACTAAAGAGACAAAATATTTGACTTCTGCGCAACTTGAAGCCAGCGCTCAATATTCGTGCCGACAACTATACAGAAGTTAATCTACATACAAAGCGCGTTTGAGCAACGCACTCATAGACACCGCTCACGGTCACGATATCTCGGAGAGGCTCGGCCCGCTCGTCGAACAGTTCCGGCTCAAACGCTCATTAGTGTGCGTCCACCGAGCGTAGGTATAAAAAGTGATGTACATACATGAGATTGTCTTCTGTACCTATCTATTTTGTGGTAATAGGCACCTGAAAATGGTTATACCCATCTTGGTACTAGTAGTCTAGGTACTTAGCTAGTCCAGAAGGCGTAAGTCGTTCTTTGGCCATTCGTCCGTCTCCCACTTGGCCGATTTTTAGGTACATTATAAATCAATTTCCCAGAAACATGATTGTAAAAAGGAATCCTATGTCGACCTGTCAAAAGACTTCCGATATACAGCGATTAAAATCTAGATCATGTGCATTCAATGAGATCATACACTAAAGTTGCAATCGCTTCGGTATCGAATGTCATGCATTGTCTGACTATTGACATCAATGATAACAGCTACATTATGCCTTCGAGATAACATCTAAAGTATTGAGCTTTAATACAGTCTACCGACAAAGAATTGGCTGTTACCTTGGCCAGCAGTGGGTATTATGCTAGGTAATTTTGAATGTTAAGGCCCAAACGCCCGAGCAGTGCCATAAAACTTAAACTGTGACTTTCTGAAGCCTGCTCCTTCAAAACGGCTTGGATCTTTAGAAACATTTTTATAAAAAATGGAAGTTAAATATTCTTCAAGCATATGTAAATCAGTCAGCGGGGCTCTATCCGGGCGCAGCTAGCCGCAATTAAATGCAGAGATACTCGCACTGCCGCCTAGGCGGGTATGGGTGGTGTGTCCATATAATTCCGGCCAGATGTCCATGAGACTATAGCCTTTAAGCAATGTTTCCTCGTAGTGGAAACATCAAGGTGTCTAACCTGCTAGGACTGCGGGAGGTTGGAGAGTTAGCGTTGAAATGCAAAGGGAAACTGAAGGAACTGGGTTTAAGTAAGTAAAAGACTGACAATTCCTCTTGCTTCACCCAGAACGGGTGGGGCACGCCATAGTCTTCACGGCGTCCTCACCTTCTGCATAACGCAGGTTCTCACCGAACACAGTCAGTTCGGGAAGTTGCACCGAATTCGTGCGGAGGTGACGCCCGGATGTCGTCACTGTGTAGACGCTCGTAGGACACGGTGGAGCACACGGTAGAGATGTGCCCTACTTAGGCAGACCACCGCCGTGTCCTCGTGGGGGCGATCGGCGGCAGCGATCACTCGCGCCGGGCCGCACTTACAGGCGATGGTCTGGAGCGAGGAGGAGTGGCAGGCGAGAGCCTCCTGCGAAGCAGTAATGCTAGCAAGGGTGGAGGCAGCACGCGTGAGGCATCGGACGCCCCAGCCGCTGGGATTCCGATCCCGATTTCCGGCCACCGTAGCTTGCGGACGGCGAGCAATGGGGGTATCACTCCGTCCGACCGTCCGGTAACCGACCGGACAGCCCAGGACGTCGACGGCGCGTATTGTTTCGCCTCAATTGCGCCTCAAGGAGTTGTCAGCAAACCGTAGGGTGGGCCCCTAGCAGAGTCGAAGTCTACTGGGGCCAAGGGTCTGCTTCTGAAAGGAAGATTCGGCCCCGATACGAAAGGCAACGAAGGAACAGAAGTGGGTTTTAGTATGTAAAAGTCTATCACTCTCCTACCTCGCCCAAGCGCGTGGAAATTTCATTGGGCGAATTTCCCACCTACAAAAAAAAACCCAGAGCCGGGAGTTATTAATGATTTCCTGGGGCCGTGACTTTTACTGATTAAAACCCACAGTGTTCCTTCAGTTCCCTTTTTTCCCCATAGATTGTAGCTATCAGGAAACACGAGACTATGAAGATAAGCACGCTTACCTAGAAGTAACAAAATCGACTTTAGACTCCAATATCATAAACACTCACACCACCGACACCACCACCACCACCACTCCACCACCACCACCACCACCACCACCACCACAACACCACCACCACTGACTCCATGCTTCACCGTTTTGAGAGCAGTGGAGATGAAATAAATTACGCAAAGTAATGCGCTTGGCTGGGTTTAAACCCGCGACCTACAACTCGTAAATCGGGGCCGTCACCTCTCGGCCACCACTGCTCACATCGTGAGGAAACCGGCATGTCCTAAGACCAAAAAAAAACTTCGAAGACATGTAACATTCACCGACCCGCACTGGGCCCGCGTGGTGGATTACGGTCCCATTCCCTCTTCTAGAGAGGAGGCCTGAGTCCCAGTAGTGGGAACATTAAAAGGCTGATGCTGATGCTGCTGCTGCTGGTGACTGACTCCATCATGAAGTACCCTACTGACACACGTATTCTGTATTCCAGGCGTAACGATCCCGTCGCAGCGCCGCTACGTGGAGTACTACGCGGCGATGATCACGTCGGGGCTGCAGTACTCGGCCACCAAGGTGCACATCCGCGAGCTCGTCATGTCGCCGCCGCCCATGCTCAACGGCGGCACCTGCTCGCCCGAGCTCACCGTCTCACAGGCACAGCCTTCCTTCAAGGTATCACCTCGAACTTGACTATACTGTTCATCTTATTAAGAGTGCCCAAGACTCAAAAATGGTTAGTAAAACGTATCTAGGTATGTAAGTACTGTCATCATACAAATAAAAACAAACAAAACAACAAAACCTCTAAGAAGCTACACGTCCGTGGAGAGTAAGCCTTAGGCATGCTTAGGATACTGGTGGTGTTATACCACACCCTGCTCACCAGGGAAGTGTTGTTTTGTTTGTTTGTTGTGTATAGCTGTTGATAACTGTCTCCTTACATAGGTCTATAACATTGTCAAATTTCTCAATATACGAAATACTCCTATTATCTCGTATATTGAGGTGGATCACGACCCCAGAGCGATGAAACCCAAGCCTTAGCAGTTTCACTGACCACCTTTGTGTCTAAACATGACGAGCCAGTTTTTATTAAACCAGTTACAAAAATCGAGAAATTTTTGTCAGAACATATTTTTGACAAAAAAAAAAAACAATTTGGAAAATTTTTGAGAGAAGCATTTTTTTATTATTTACTCCCAGTCTTTGTCTAATACAAGTCACACTGTTTTAGCACTTTATTTCACTTAAACAGGTTATTAATTTAACTGCTTCTAACTCATACTGGTCTTACAACAACTCCATCTTATAGCGGGTACGGCTAAGGAGTGGAATTCACTGGCTGGAGTCTGTGTTTCCCGATATCTATAACCTGGGAGTCCCGACTGAATAGGTTACTTCTAGGCAAAGATGCGCCATCGTCGGCTGCCTCATCGCTTACCATCAGGTGAGATAACGGGAAGGGCCATTATTGTACCTGGATTAAAAGTGTCCTATTAGGTCATATGGTATTAGGCAAATGTCATTCAAATACGCTCAGTGAGATTGTGTGAAGTTTTTCTATTTCACGAAGACAGCTTGGTCTTGGATGTGAGTGCAGATTCACGTGCACATTGTTTGTGTGTGAGCTGTAATTTTTTCCTTGACACCGTCCGACTAAGTCTGGGCACATTACCACGTCGCAGCGTGGATGTACGGTAAGGTGCCGCGTCGTTAAAATACACGGTAAAAGTACGGCACAGAAACTTTGGTTTAAAACTAATCGCGAGGTTTTTGATAACGGGGTGCCTCAACAACACTGCGTCGTGGTACGACGCAGCGATTCATTACCACGATACGCCGTTGTTAACGCCCTTAAACACACGAAAAAAAAAAACGTGTACTTGAAATTAAATACACGTTCCAGACCAACCTGCCTTGAGATAAAAAAATGTATCGTTTTAAACATTCTTATACTTTTTTCTCCTACTTCCTTCCTTCATAAATCCATTGTGTGAATGAGATAGTGCTATTTGTCCCTTATAGCTCCATCTCTGTCTCACTCTGAAACCAATGCATACATGATCTAGCAAAGACCCTGTACTATCTTTAAAAACAGTAGGAGACTCAAAGTCGAGTATTTTCAAATAATATAATGGTAGTGGGGTACCGGCCTCATGACCAATAACATCCATGGCCCCGACACTATTCCCAGGCGCCGTCGGGCTGCCACGAGGTGCGTAAGGAAGACGGCAGCATCCACGTGTACCTGACGCACTGCACGCCGCTGTACGGCGACGTGCGCGTCGACGTCTACAACAAGCCCAAGATGAAGATGCGGAAAGAGAAGCTCTTCCACTTCTGGTTCAACACCTTCTTCGTGGCCGCGGGCGTGGGCGCCGAGAGGGTGCCGGCCTTGGAAGACAGTACGTATTCGATTTAAATTGGGTATTGTATTGTATTATATTTCAGTCTGGTGTCCGTAACTCTACGACCAAAGCGGATGTTTTGCGTTCGGGTGGGACAATTGTGTCATTCGATCCACTCCAGCTCCTCAAGGAAGGCTAGCAGCGTCTTGGTGTTTTGGCTATTTCACGGAGGGTTCCTGGGTTTCCAAAATACTTTGCCCTGTATCCAGCGCCATCTGGGCGACTTAAAAGGATCGAGTTGTTGTCTCGTCCTCCTCCATGCAGGCTCTGCAGAGTGGGCTGTCTGTAACTCCTAAAAGGAAAGAAATAAATATTTATTTCTAATTAGATCTTACATACTAATATTGCTGATGTAGAAATACTAAATAAAAGTGCATACTAATCATAAATATTACAAGAATTGTAATAAATTACTTCAGAAACTCGTAAAACTGAAGGAATTAAAAGAACTAAAACTAAATAAATTGATTCAACAACTCTAGCAATCTTCATCCCATCTTCTTATCTTTGTGGTCTGGTTTCCGCACTTAGTCCTTATCGGACCATTGTGCGTGGGCCACTCCATGCAAGACACTGAACATGAAACACAAGAGGAGAGAAAAGAACCTGATGCTGAAGACTGGATTATGTGGATTATCTCTTAAAAATTATTTCGTGACCTTTCGTATTTCCACGCAAAGCTTTTGGTCCCGGTTGTCATTCGTAAATCTTTGACAGTCATTACAGATAGTCAGATGCCAGAAAGACTGAGAATCAGTGTATCCAAAGTAATACCGTGTTGCCCAAACGGGTTGTGGAGGTCTGAGAGGCAGTAGCTCCATGTATAGCCGCATCCGGTTGGACTGGAATCCGACCTCAAGCTAATAGGGAAAAGGTTAGGGAGATGAGCGTTTCCAAATAACTATAAAACGACCTAAACCTTTCAGGTCCGAACCTAGAGGCGTTTAAGCTGACGCTGAACAAGTGGCAGTTGGACGAGGCGCACAAGGACAAACAGCATAAACACTACAGTGCAGACTTCAAGGTAATGACCATCATCATACCAGCCTGTTGAATGTGATTTGAATATAGTGCAAAGGTTTCTCCTAGCATGGAGAAGGTAATCATTCCTGCTCAGATTAGCGAGATACCACGCCTCTAATGTTCCTCATAACAATATTTGGACCACTAATTGCTGCTTCATTTAATAACTATTTTTATGCTGTTTGGAGAAAATAAAATATTTGTAATTTGTTTTGTTTATTACAAAATAATGTTTTTTTATTTTTTATTATTATTCAATTATATTATGTAATTATATTTATTTGATTTCTGTTATTATTTCCTATTCCTGTTATGTGAATAGCGCCGAATGATAAAAAAGCCGACCTCGCGCACTGGGAAGGGTGAAAGGGAAATAATTTTTATTTCTATTAACTACAATTTGTGGAGAAGAAGAATGAAAGAAGAAGACACTCTTTTTTATGAAAAACCGCTGTTTTTTCATAAAAAAAGAGTGTCTGCGTCATTAAGACATTTATTAATAAGGAAGGGGTTTTGCTAGATTTTCTGTGATTATATATATAGCACAGATTTGTTTGAAAATTTTATTACGAAAAACGGCTGAACGATGAGCTGTGACCCAATGTGATGAGTCCACAGCGCTGGTTTTCAGCGTAAACTGATGGCGGTATTGACACAAAGACGTCGGAACGGTTTAGTGTGTCAATAGATTTGAGTAGAAAAAAATAATGGATGTGTAAATGAGGTGTTTCATTTTTATTTATATGTTGTATTGTAGGTTTTATGGATATCTTACGGCACCAGATAAACAGCTGGTAGATTATTTGTGCTGACTGTTTACCACCATTTGGAGCACTTTCTCTGTGGCGTCATCAAGTGTTATAAATAGTAGGTCGGTCCGCAGTAAGTCCTGGTGGTGTTTCCAGGTGGAGTTAATAGTGCAGAAGATGCCGTCGTCGTCGACGTTCAGCGGGCACGGCGCGCACGGCGCGCACGGCTCGCCCGCCGTCTCCTCGTCGTCGTCGTGCTGCAGCGAGCCCGACGACCACTCGCCCGACGCCATCTGGGACTCGGGTGAGCCACGCCACCACTGATACCCTCCCAGCGGGACCTAGGGACATACTACACTACTGCGTTCATACGGAATGTTTTATTTACACAGTGCATCAGAAATTGAAATGCCTCTTGAAGAGAGTTCTACAAAAAATTGGACTCCAATACAGAGAGAATAGGGATAAAGTTTAATGGCTGTTATATGATAGGTTTTGGCTGTTGATCGGATCGCCTCTTGAAGAGAGTTCAGTGGATAATTCGCGTTTCCGAATACAAAGACATATGGATAGGAATGAAGTTTGCTACGGAACTTTTTAGACGAGTGAATCGGAACAGTGTTTTTTTTTTTGCTATTGATTCGGCATTCGCCGACAATTAAATATGTAATTATAATAAGTTCGTGATACAGACGCAAAGTGAAAAGATCCCTGTATATTATACAGGATACTGGACGGTCAAAAATCGCAGGCATTGTGAAAAACTGTCGAAAGTGTTTTGTTTTGGACGCCTAATGATGACCAAATGTTTAGATTAAAGAGTGATTCGGAATTAGTGATTTTGGCTGTCAATTTAACACTCTTGTTAGAATATACAAAAACTCCAATCTATGTTGTTTCCAAAACGATTCTAATGGATAGTTTATAAAACAATTTTAAGTCACAATTTTCTCATAGAAGACGAAACAAAGTCGCAAGTCTCGTGAATAAAGTCGGATTTTGTACTGTTGTTGAAATATGTGCTAAATAAATGTTAGTTTAAACTCAAAAGCGTTTCGCTTAGACTTGTGTGTATGAATGAAGTGATACGTGTGCGCGGTACTTGTTGATATTGTATAGAAATATTGGACGCTGAGCGTTCAACGCGAGTTACAGATGTGTTCATGCAATGTGATTGGTTGGATAAAATGGTAAAATGCTGGTTAAGACTAGCCAAAATGTGTCTAGATATATTTGTGCTGTTTTAAAAGGACATACTTGTGGTGCTTTATCAATTTATATACAACAATAATTTGATTTCAACACGGTCTCTAACACATCAACGCACAAACAGATACCATGGAATCCAGTACATGATTCTGGACGCCCCTGTGGTGGAAATTTTTCGTTGGTGTTCTTCTAATTTTTTATTCTTTTATTATTTTTTATACTATAATCGTTATCCTAATGAACCCCAATGTTAATTAAAAAATACTCACATTTTTCATTAAAAACACAATGTAAATAAAACTAGGAGCTAAGATGCTCTGGTGAAAAAAGCGGATTAGTTACTTTTAAATTTATTTAAAACAAGTATAGATTTTTTTTTATAATTAGGTAAACGCTGACGAAAATTTTCACCACTGGAGGCTTCAGAATCAGTACTGGATCCAGGGTACAAGTTTGCGTGTCGATGTCTGAGGCACGGTGTATTTTTTTTTTTTTTAATTATTGATAGACTCGCACTTCACCACTATCTCAACTGATGGAAAGCGATGATGTGGTTTATATAATATATTCTAATTATAATTTTCTTAATGAAACTTCACCGCCATGATTTATCTGAAACATCTGTGCGAGACATCTGTGAAGAAAATTCGCCGTTAGTTTAATACAATAGAAAACTAGCTTTATTTAATATTACACAAAACCAACACACATTGCACGAATACAACATTAATAGTGATATAAATGGTTTCATAGTTTTATAACAATAAATAAATAAACGTTAATATTTAGTGAACAGATGTTAGTGTACCTTCTAACGGGGAGGCGGCCTGACGTCCCGTGCGTAGATCTCTTATACCGATAACGAATTGCTGACGTGGCGCTTTGTGTCACTACCTTGGAATATCGTTGATTTTAATTATAATATCGCTATAATTAAAAAATCGTGACAAATTGGTATCATTTTTATGGCCTTGGATGCGATATGGAAGGGTACATATCTGATGTAGCAACATTTATGTCCCCCATATAGGAACTGACCTGCATCGCAGTATTAAAGTCCTCCGCGCTATTAGAACACATTCAACAGCCCGAAATCAACTATCGGGCAGTTGCCGGGACCAGAAACAATGCTCATCTGGTCGAAGGACCTTCGAATGTTATCCGTCTGTCACTCAAAGGTTTGCTGGGAGAAAACTCATTGTTGAGTTAAGCTCGTCTTTGTACCATCAAAGACACTTCTGCCTGACCCCCGCTATGTTCATTTTTGCTTACACTCGAAACGAAAACTTCAAAGGATTTGGTTTGGCGCCCCGCCTTAGGATTCAAGCGAAATTTTTTTTAACTGATCAGACATAAATGTCCGCGACGGTATATGAATTGTCAAATTATTGTGTACTATATTGAGATATTTTTTTGTGCACAATAAAGAATTCAGAATAAGGAAATTTACTGTGCACCTAAGTTCATAAAATACTGCCTAAAGATTGTCTGCTATTACTGCAAAGTTTCATCGGTTCCAAAGACGTTAGAATTCCAAGAAAATGCGTTATGTAATCAAAAATAGCGATAATTCTTTAAAATCAACCATATTTCAATTTTACTAGCGCTCATAACACAAATGATTAGCTGTAATGTAATTAATACGTTCTTCTAGTAGAGTAATGTTTAGATCTGTCGGAGGGGTTAGTACGTACGTTTACCGTTAAACTTGGTGCTTCTAGATAAATCCTCGTAAACATCCCTTTTGGACTATGAATAGCAGTTTTTAGTGAAGACGGGAGACCACAATGTGTTCCCTTTGAGTATCGGTGATGGCTAACATGTTATTTGTGGTATTGATGTCGATAGATATGGAAATATAGCTCTTATTACCATAGCAGTAGATAAATATTCAGAGATTGCATAAGGCTTACTAGCTTACGGTCGCGTAGCTTCATAGACGCGTAGGCGCCGCCGTGCTGTCGTATCGACACAGTTTCATAGTTGTGTAACTATGTAAGCTTCACGCAGGCGTACTCCAAGCGTGATGACGAATACGCGTCCATGAAACTACGCGTTCGTAGACAGTAGGCCTGTGTTGTCCAACCGACAAAGAACGTCGTCAAAACATTATGATCCTTACGTATATTACAATAAGTACGATTGTAATAAACAAGTTTGCTACTCTTTCCTTTCGCCAGAAAACAAGTAACTGTAACATCGATAAAATCGTACTATTGGATGCACTAACAGATATCTATCGACATCGCTAAACTACTTTGTGTATAACATGGGTCCTGTAATTATACCAGAGGGGTATAATCCAATATTGAAATCTAGATAGTTTTTTTTTTATCTTCAATAGAGTTCACTGCACTGATTTCGATGAGACATTAGTCGTGTTTGTACATTGGTACAGACAAATAAATTATCGACAGTCACTTAGATATCTCAATAATATTGACTGAAAAGTCACTTTTATAACTATAAAAAATTGAGGATGATATTTACAAATAAATATTTAGGAATCTATCGAATTGAAATTGAATTAATTTTATGGAGCTTAAATAATAAATGCATTTTCTAAGTTTCAAGTATCCTATGATTAATATGAGTAATTATCACTCGTAACATTTACTGGCCAGACAAAATAAGCCATGATAAGAAAAAAGCATGCATTATGGGATCGCCGCTCATTTAAATTGTTCGCATGTCCAAACATATGGTTACATATTATCAAAACTCCATAAAAATGGTTCTATTTTTCTTACAATCAAGGCATATTGACGTAAAATCGAAACGTCAATCTAAAAACTTATATTCAATTCAATATAGGATTAGAAATTATTGAAAACCTTTTTTTACGGTCCATTCAATCGATATTGACTTCTATTTCGTGCCTAAGGATGGCATTATAGGCAAAAAAGTGGTTACAATACCAACTATTTATCTTGCCACCAACTAATACGCAATAAAAGTCAAAATCGGTTGAACGGACAGTAAAAAAGGTTTGTTTAAATGTCTAATCTTCTAATGGAGTATATATACCATATTGATCCTTATGTCTTTAGCGTTATGCTTACATTTCTGTTGAGAAAAATAAAGATGCTTGTAGTCAATTTGCCTTGAGTGTTACAAGGTTAGGGATGATTTTACAAAGCTAGGTACCTCCTTGTCTGTGGCACGGACCCGCTCCGGCTCCCTATAAAATGTCCGTCTGTGGGAGGACTGCTGCGGTCCCCTAAGTCTTACTGAGTGGGAGAGAGAGAAGGTCCCCCCATAGACCTCCCTCCCACAGACAGACATAGGTCGGCGGAGCCGGAGTGGATACGGGTCCACAGTTAAGTTAATAATGTTGGTACGTGGAGATACTGAAGCTGTTGTGTTGGGCGCGCAGGGGGCGTGTGCGAGCGCGTCGGCCACTACCGCCCGCTGTCGCCCGACCACACGCCGCACACGTAACTATCCACCCAGAGGTGACGCAGCTTGTGACCACCGCCTCCACACCCGCCCCATACGTCCAAGCGACGCTCCAGCACGCTAGCGGTGCCTGTACACGTCAGATGCGAACATTTCGTTTTTCAATCACAAAAAATCTACCAAACGCGAAAATTTTAATCGCCCCACCCAGAAAATATACAGCCAGTAGTAGCTTAGCGTCGCGTGCGCACCTAAAGCCTACTGTCCACATACGCGTAGGTTCACACGCGTATTCGTCATTATACGCTTGGTATACGCCAGCGTGAAGCTTACAAACAAAACTATGAACTGCGGTCCACGAAGCGTCGTGCCATCGTGTTACGTCTATGGAGCTACGCGTCAGTGAACATTATACCATAGTTTTGTATACATAAGCTTCACGCAAGCGTATACCAAGCGTAAAATGACGAATACGAGTTAATGAAGCTATGCGTTCGTGGACATTAGGCGTAAGGTGGCCATTAGCTGTGCATTTTGAGTCTGACTGGACTTGAACATTATCCAGAGGTAAGAGGAAGAAAATTAAATAACAATATTCCTACAGTTCTATCCTGCTTGCGGGTGAATTCCCAAATTTATATTTCCCTTTCTCCACCTTAGGGTGGGATTTTTGTGGTCGGTAAACGAAATAACCCGGTATCGAGACGTCTATAGCTGCCGTGAAGTGAAGTGTAGTTTTTTTGATGGTATTGAGTGCGCGTGACGCCTTATCTGACTGACTGACAGACAAAGTAGGAATAAGATATGTTTTTTAACTGTGCACAGTATTTTGTGTTTAAAACAAAATATTGTGCAACATTAAATGTATAGTTTTATACCTTACGATTTCTAGTCTTAATAAAATTAGTTCCCACGGGCAGTAAACCGTTAAACCTCCCTGCTCTTATAAAAATTGAATATAGTTTAAAATCACTAGAATCTTTTTAACTATCTTTACTTTATTCACTTCGTTTCCCTATCATAAACTGCGTCATCTTATTATTTTGCTCTATGGCACGTTTTGTCACTGACCGCTCGGCTTTCACGATTAAACCTCCGCTTGATTCGTTTTTGTTCGTTTCGTTCATTGCTTGTGGCTCACCGCATCGTCATAGGTTCGTTCGCTGTGTTTACAAGTATCCTCGAAAATATGGAATATCGAGCTTTAAGCAGGAACTACACTCACATGTGTGCCACACACGCCGATCTGGGCGCGTCGGTCTCCATACATTTTATATGGAAACTAGACTTGAAGAACTACACTAGATACACGCCACGCGACGTCGTTCTACGTACAAATCAGGCGGGTTCCACGTGTGCCGGACGCACACGTGGAACCCGCCTGATTTGTACACAGAATTGCGTTGCGTGGCGAAGATCTTATGTGGCTTTTTCTAAGTCTAATTGCCATATAAAATGTATGGAGACCGATGCGCCCAGATCGGCGTACATGGCCCACATGTGCGCTATGTTAGTTCTACCTTTAAAACCAGACTGTCACAAGAGACAGAAAAGATGCTCAACAATTTTAAACTTTTTCTCAAACAAGATAAGCCATGTTTTCGATCGGGTACTATCATTTTGTGTATGTTTCTTGTCTAATCTTTGAAATTGTCTCTTGTGTGATCGTCTTTTTGTATTTTTTTTTTTTTTTTTTATCTTGAACGCTAAATATTTTTCTTTGTAAAATAATATTACTTGAAGACTGAATATAACATTTTATCAGGAGCGATAATAAATAAATGCTGCCCCCGTTAGTAAAAAAAGACGCATCTAACATTTTTTCCAGATTTGATTTGAGTTTCATATTATTATTAAACCAAGTTAAAGCTCATTATATTCGGCTTTATTTTCAACTTTTAATATGTAACTATTTAAATTTACTCAAAGACAGCAAATAATTTCCCGTTTCATTCATTAAAACATTTTTTTCTCCGTTTTTACTTTTTGTTAGATACGTCTTTTTAACTATCAGGGGCAGAATGGCCTTATCACTTATTTCTAGACAAAAACAAAGAAAATATTTATTTATCACCTACAAGATTATAGTTTTTTTTTTAAATTCAATGACTGGTTGAGAATGATAAGTTTGGCCTATGTACTGCTTACTGTACATGAAGTTGAAATAATAAATAAGAATTATTTTATTTTTAACATTTTAACCCCTTACGTCGTATATATCCGACAAACACTCGCGTTTATTCCGCTAAGGTCGCACATTCACGACCAAATACTCCATTTCGTCAGCTCTTCTGTCACCTATGGGGATTGAAGATCTAAACGAGATGGAGTATCCAGTCACAAATACACGACCTTGGCGAATAGGACACGAAGAAACTTGTCGTATCAATCCGATGCAAGCGGTTAATATTGTCTATTACTCTGTTGTTGATTGCTATTACCTTTTTTTTTATTTATTATAAATACTATTTTAAATAATTTTATAGCGTTCAAGATGTATCTAATTGTGCTTAAAATTCATGTGCATGCTTTTAAAGTGTATAATTATGCTGTCTTTTAATTCTAACCTTTCTACTTTTTAAAATTTTTGTTTTGACCTTAAACCAGTTCAATTATACAGCATTATTATGACCTTTTCCGACGATCAGAATGACCTGAACATATGAGAATCTGATGAGATAATATTTACCAAAATGTATGGTCATTCTAATCGTCTATGTGCCCCTCTGTGTGGATTGTGTTATGTGTACATATCGCGAACGAATTCACATCTTTTCATACAATACATTTTATTTAGCTACTTCCTTGTAGAGTTTGTGGGCCTTTTCCATGGACAAAAAGTGCATTTTTCCATTTATATTCATCTCTATTATGTTAAATCCTCCAAGTGAACTATTTGGGGGCCAAGTGGGCTACAGAAAGACCCCATATCCCACAAATTCTACGAGGTAGTCCCCTAACATTTCATGCGCTGTACATTGCTCGCTTTGCACAGTTTGAACGCATCACACACGCCACATACGGATTTTTTTTAAACGCCTCATTGTTTTTTTTTTGTTTTGTTATATTTTTTCTTCTTAGTATGATAACTCGTAAGGCGTTTAGAAATTGTTTTAAATAATTTATTTGAATTATTGGGCTTTTCGTTGTAACTAAATGTTTGTAATATTTCTGTTATTAATTTTAATCGAATGCTTTCTTACGAATAGTTAATATTGCAGTTGCTTTAGAATGATTAGTGTTAATCTGTTATTAAAAAAGCCTAACAGTTCAAACAAATAACAAATCTGTGTGTGGCTATGTAATCGTTCAAAGGCTTATAAGGGTTTCTTACATTTTCAGGTGAATCGACATACTTGTGAGGTTGGGTCGGGCCTCGCAGACTCTCCACACTTGTATACATAACCCCGCTTTCCTCCCACTGGCGCGCTTGAACTCTAACATGGTGCCAGAAACACTTGTAACCCTGAATCCTAGTGATGTTTACTGAACAAGTAGTGCTCTATGTGTGTCTAAAATGTGTAGATATTTAACGAAAATGAGCGGGTTGTGCCATTGCCGCGTGCCGACGGACTAAACGTACGGTTTGGATATAAAAACAAGTTTTTGTGATAATAATAGTGTGCTGAATGGACTTGTACGTCGACGTACCGACGTAGTGGAGATATCGTTTCATTTCACCCGTTACAAGCCGTCGAAGATATCGACATTAAATTCTATGGTCACAAGGTATGTTTCTCGTTATAACTCTTATGACTGATAAGTACATTTCTCGGTATTTTTTTAATTATAAGCTTTGGCCATTGTCATAGATGTGTTTCAGTGAATATAAACATTTTGTACTTTTTAAATGTCGAAGACTAAAATTACAAGGAGGTTTATAGTGTATTCTGCCGAATTCTTAACAGACTGAAATTATTACCGGTCGATCAGATGGTTAGGAGAGTTATTTTAGATCAGTTCAGTTGTGGGATGTATTCTATTGATGATGGAAAAGCAATGTGACTCGCTTGAATAGTTTGAAAATAATATTGTCTGTTGAATTTATGTATTTATCAATGTGAAGTTAAATGGTGACGATTATTTTGTTGTGTGCATGACTAGTGTGAGATTTATTCCTTAGTTCACTTGCACCATATTAGCTTTTTAACTATCTACGTCGGATATATTCGACGAACATTCCCACCTTTATTCCACCAGCGTCGCACATCGATGACCAAATACACCATCTCGTCAGCTCTTCCGTCACCTATGGGGATTGAAGAGTTAAACGAGATGGAGTACCACCTAGTCACAAATACACGACCTTGGCGAAAACACACTCGAAACACGTCGGACTAATCCGACACGGGCAGTTAAAAGGTTAACATAATAACCATATTACGGTTATAAAGAGAGTAACCATTACTTCATCTAATAGTTTCAATAAACGTCACCATTTCTCTGTATTCTAGACGTACCTAGTCAATGTCTTTCAAATGACTTGAAAATGTAAAAAAAAAAAATTATTAAGGAACCAATTTCTAGGTGCTCTTATTTCTTTTAATAATTTCAAAATCAAACAATCGTCTTGGTTAACCGAAATTTAAGAGAAATCGTCTGTTTGTTCATAGAATGTACCATAACGTCAGCTTCACTTATTTATAAGTATTTTTATTGATAAAGAACTACAATATGCCGTGAGTGCGAGGCAGATTTTCCCACCATTTCGACTAAGTCCATTGATGGACAGTTTTTTTTTAATGTTTTTTGTATACTTTCGAAAGATCTCACTAACTGCCGTCATAAATGTAAAAATTTGTTAGGCTTGACGTGACTACTGTGGGAGTTTTTGTAGGTCAAATATTTGTGTTGACCATACCCCATCCAAAAATTAATAAAAATACAGATACATGGATAAAACTGCACCATGAAAACACACTGATTCTTCAGTCTACGGTAGGTTCTATAACCACTCCATGTCTTTAGTATTCTGTAAAATATCAAAGATAATAAAATAATTTCGAATAAATAATAAAAATTCCACAGTAGACACTTTGTTAGTAGAAAAAAAAACTTCCAAAAAACAAGTTTGATACTTGACACAATTTTATGAAAGCAACTGAAGGCCTAGTAACCTTAAATTTTTGACCATCGGCTAGTCCGTTATCTGAACATAGATTTAACTAAAATACATTTAATAATCCTATTAATACAAGTTTATTATATTTATTTCACAATACATTGCACTATTTCTATTGAATCGTTAAAAAAATACAAACTGGCTATTGAGAGAAATCAGAATTGAAAATAAAGAAGAAAATAAATATTATTTCACAGCTGCATCGTTTCGTCGTAGCTAGGGTGGTCAGTAGAAAAAGTACAAATGTTTGCAAGTACTAGGTCTTTTCAGAGAATGCTTCTCCACGCTAAGTGCGAGAGAGACAACATGATTGTCGTGCGTTCGTATGATTTTATGCACCTTTTCAATGCCTACAACATAACCTGTTCAAAATGAAAAAGCCCTTTCTTCAAATAAACTTTTAACAAACCAAATATAAGCAAGCATTGAATTTAGTATTATGAAGAGACATTTTTTGGACTCGCTCGCTCGCATTATCTTATATCTTAAATTTCCTCGATTATTTAAGGTGGAATCAGGCAGTTCATATTTCTTTCATTCCAAGTCCACATGGCATACTTGGAATGACATAAATGAACATTCTATGTCATTCCAGCTGTTTTGGAATCAGTTGTCTCTTACAGGACTCCAGGTGAGGGCAAACCCTAGTTAATGTTCTCCTTGTGATCAAACTGTTCATATTTGAAGTAGAAGTAAATAATACCGAATGTCAAAATCAACTATTGTTAGATCAATTCACTACCTGATAAATTCATTCGGCACTTCTTTCATTCCATGTTTCGAGTGAAAGATGCCGAAGGAAAGACGCAAATGAACAGAAATGATTCTGCTATTACCATCAGGCGAGATCGAAGTCTAAGAGCGTGGTTGTCAAGAATAATTTATAAACCTTTCACTGAACAAACGAACAACTTTTTTTTGGTCTTTCACTACAATTGAAATTGGCAAAATTGAGGCGACTTTTCCGAGAAGCGGATAGTCAAAAGTGGCCCTACCACAACCACACACAACCTAAATTGAACTGTTAAAGGGATGGAGCTATACACACTATATAGGGTGACTGGTAATTAGTATACGATACTTAAACACGTTATTGTGCTCATGATAACAAAAAAAAATTATTATGGGAGCAAAGCCGAAATCGCGAAAAAAATATCAGCTGTTCAGTACATTAGGCAAAAATAAATGTACTGAACAGCTGATTTTTTTTTCGCGTTTTCAGGTTTGTTCCCATAGTAAAAGTTGTTGATTATCATGAGCACAATCACGTGTTTAAGTATCGTACACTAATTACCAGCCACCCTATATAGCTCCATCTCTCTCTCTCGTTCACACACCTGACATTATATCACGTCATGGTGAGGCCCCAAGAAACAAAAACAGTCTAACATCTTTCAAAACCGTTTTACTAATTTCAAAGTTGTGATAGAATTCCATCCAGACTCTGTAGGCATTGAAAAGGGCTAGACAAAGCCTGGGATATTCGAACTGAGTTGCTGATATGCAATGTGTTTTTTGTGTTTTTGCAATTGAAGTATGTTTACTAATAACAACAAATGATTGGAACTATGGATGGAGCAATTAACTTTCGGGAATCATATGAAGTTGTGCCTAAATCAGAAAGATCAAATATTTTATCAATACAACTAAAATAATTTTGCATGAAATCCCAATTCTAATATGGCTATAGGAAGTTCAATAGAAGATTGTTACACTCAAAATTGGGTCGATACTGGTTAAAGAGAGAAAGAAAGAGAAACATATATCTTACTTTCATCTCTAAAAAAATTTTAAGCAGTCTCAAAAGTGTTAGATCATAACTTTATGATTCTGTGAAAGTCTCCATCCCTAGATAAAGTTACAGACGATATCTGTACCTTAAAAAGTTGGATGAAAAGCCGATGTTTTTATTTAATTGTAAATATTATTGTTACGATACATTAGTGTTTAAACGAGATCTGTTTTTAAATAAGTAGGTTGTAACACAACCTAACGCCTTTAAAAAGTTTTATCAATTTGACAAAAGCATATTGAGCGTTGTCTATGGCTGGTCCATTTGCAATGGAGAGAAATTAAAAATGTCTAATACAGATGTTACTTTCATTCGTTTATTTTATTAGCTTTACAACCTGAAACAACTATTTAAGTGTCTTAAAAATATTCTCAAAGTTTAATATCCGGGTTGGCGACTGAACAAATTTGGATAAGTTCTAAAATTCGTGTAAGAAAAAAAAAAATAAAAGAATGAAAAGAACACCATTTCTCGTTTATGTTTCTATGACGTTTAGGAGAGTTCACGGTTATTGTGATATAGGGCTTCGTAGGCGGACGGTGGCTCAAATCTTTGGTATGGATGGAGCGGGAGTCCTGTCTCCCATAGGAACCTGCGCTTGACTACAACCCGTGTTTCATTATGACCTTAAAATCATCAAGGATATGGTGTGAGAAAGAGATAGTGCTATACGCCCTGTATAGCGCCGTCTCTCTCTGACATTTAAATTCTAATTATTTTAAGGCGTAATGTTAGGTTCCCTGACGTAATGCCAGAAGTTTGAGCCAGTCCGAAGTTGTTATGACGACGGGTTTATCGTAAATGCCACTAGATTGAAGTGAAGAGAATGAAGGGTGACTTTGAAGGAAGATGTGAAAGCGAAACGAAAGTGTTGCCGAGCCTAGGTTTTTATATTCCCACGGTATGATTGTTCTTTGTGTACCGAGTGGGATTATATCTGGTGTACGCAGTTGTTCCTCGAAGTATAGTTATGGCCTATAAGGGTATTCGGAAAAGGAGAGAAAGCGTGCAAGGATGGCATTTTGGACAAACTCGCTGAAGTTTTAATGTAGTACGTAAGCAATGGTTATTGTAGTTAGGTTAGATCGTGTCTAGATAGGTTTAAATAACGTCATAGAAACGAACAGAGCTGCAGTTCGATGACAAAAAAATATTCTTTTTGATTCTTTTAGGCATTACGATTTTAATTTCTTAATACGGCTAAGACGCGGAGTCACATGAAGCTTCCAGTTTAAAAACGTTTTTATTAAGTGTCATGAATTTGTTTTTTTTTTTCATTAATTAGTTTGTAATTTTTTAATTGTATCGCTTCAGATTTCTAGTTATCTGTTAAGTATATGTCTTTGGCTCAGTAATTTTTTTTTTATTCTGAAATTTCTATGCGTCATTTTAACTTCCGATTTGTAAATAAGGATGGTGAAATTCTAAATTACTGTTTTTTACAATATTTGTTGTGGTAAATTTTATATAAGCAGCGAATTACAATCTATTTGGCGTCCGGAGGTTAATATACGCGTATATATCATCAAGTACAAATTTAGGAGTTGTTAGTTTGAACCGTCTTAGATAGACGGAGTGGACTAAGTCATTAACTTATTATCCAAAAAAATATTTTTTAATGGAAATATTTGAATAAACAGCCACCTCTAGTATTAAAATTACCCCCATTCCAGGAAAGTGGTAGACGTTCGAATTTTTTTTATTGTATTCGCACGAAAATTCGTTATCGGTTAACCGCTCGACCTCCCCTCTCCCTTCATCAAAGGTTTAGCTTTAAAGATTGTTGTTTGCCTTATAAAAAAATGTGATCTTATGAGGATTATACTTAAAGGATGTCGCTGTATGTTGTGGACGTAGGCAGCGTTTGAATCACATTGAACATACTTTGAAAAATGTTCTTTTGGATCGATATCATAACGCGATCCGGCTCGAAGGACCAATACGAAACAAACAAACTTAATGGTCGTTTTAATTTTTGTCTTCAATTTAATCTAAAGTTTACCTCTTCTTTCTACTGCATCAAGGCATAATTTCCATTTTCACTGAAAACCTTGCTATATTTTCAACAGGTATTCAGTCAGTGTAAATTATGCCTCAAAATTGAAATCAATCGCGCCTACGTCCGCAACAAGTATGAAAGAATAATGCCTTGTTTGTATAATGAATATGGTAACATATAAAAAGAATAATGAATTATCTAATATAATAAGACTTTGACAATGTTCGATAGGCTCAGTAAAGATGACTGTCAATTGGATACACAGGCGAAAAGGGCTTTATTGGTTAGAAAGTTGCTTAACTAGCATTCACGTTGCGACTAAAGACAATACATTTTTATGTAACAATATCTGATCTGTTGGTTTACAATCTTTCGTGTCGCTCATAATAATTATCGTCGTTAAAAATGAAACTTTCGTCATTCCCGTGACGAAATCCATTTTTAATGATCGCCCGAAACAGATTAATTCAGTACACTTTCGATGCAAAGAAAAATAGACCCTAACATCCAAAGAATAATTAACAAAATCATATTGGACGTGGATCCACGCTTAGGCACACAAGGGTAAAGATTTTTCGAACGTGGATCCACGTCTTTAACACACGAAAGATCTAAAATAAATGTCGTAGTAGTTCCTGTATACAGCAGTCCATTTTGCGTTAGTCGCAACGTGAATGGCATGTTTGTAATGTGCGCTAGTTAGCAAGCGTCATGTTCTTCGAATGATTATGAAAACGACTGTCACGGATAAATGTCTAGTATTCTAATATAATGTTAATCAATCTATGTTCGACAACTAAGACCTATGTGGTCCTATATAATATTGCAAATGCGACAAGTCGTAGCGAGCATAGGGGGCTATTTGTGATCGATTCTTACTTCACAGATACTAGTAAAGCCCTCTCCGCAAATAGAGAAACTAAAAGAATATAATTTTTTTATAAATCTTAAGAAATTCTTAGTTTCACAGTAAAGTAATACACTGTAAATTATTTCTTATCTTAGTAAAAAGATCTCATCACCTTATTTTTTTTTGTTTTGTCTTTTTATAATTATTTTGAGAAGCAGATTAGTTGATTTAAAGACAATCAATGTAAAATAAAACTTATGGATGTATATAATTACTTTGTTTTATTATAACCACTTTACACATACCAGTACCTAGGAATAGGCGGTAAGTAGCCACACCAAGTACCCTCTGAGGAGTAGCTAGAAAGGGGCCACGGCGTCCATATCTTCTATCTGACGCACGTCCTCACCGGACATGGTTAATTCATGAGGTTCCTCTTTCGGATTCGGCTGAAAGAAACGACCGAGTGTCACCATTCTGAAGACCGCTCGGAGAACACGGTAAAGTAGCAGCAACCGTGGTAGTGTACCCCGCGCGGGTGAGGCACCGTCGTGTCCGAGTGGAGTTCTGAAGTGGCATCTATCTTGGCATCCCAACCTGGTTCAAGCCATGGTCCGGAGTGAGATATAGGAAGCGATCATCTGCTGCAAATCAGATGCGAGTGAAGAATATGGCTTCAACCTCGAGGGAACGGACGTCTTCACGCCATTGCTACCATAGGAGACATGTAGGGAGTCCTAGGGCGATCCCGGCCACCGTAGGTGCAGGCTTGCGGACGATAAGTATTCTGGTCGCCCCGCCTACCGGTAAGGATACGCGCGCCTTATTGAGATATTAGCAAAACCGCTGGGCCCTGTTGGGCTACGAAAACGTCTGAAAGTATTACCGTAGCCCTGGAACGCAAAGGGCAACTGGAAGACACAGGTGGGTTTTAGTCAGTAAAAGTTTGACACACCCTCTTGCTCCACCCCCTAGAGGTGTCAGTCATTTACTTATTTCCTCCCACCTCAAAAAAAGTACCCTACGACATAACTGTAGGTTTGTTCCGATAAGTGTACCTAACCTATCACAAAACACTTAACAATTAGCCTAGGTGTCTACTTCGTTGGTAAGTATTAGTATGTTATGCTGTTGTATAGATATAACAATTCGGTGGAAGTCGGTCGCAGCGATCGACAAAATAATTCATTTTTTTTTCCTATCAAATTCCATTTCTAAAATTGCATAACCCTGTAAAAATATAAGTATTTGTCGTCTAGGTAATCAGTCCATAAGGTAATAATAGTCGTTTTTCATGCGGTTTTCTTCCACATCACAGTATTTACCTATAGGGGTCTACGATAGAGGAGCAGAGTACAAGTCAAACCGCTCTAAACGCGGTGCCAAGTGTGGACGTCCAACGAGCCTCCAACGATCAGTCCTCGAACGTCATGAGAAACATTTTGGGTTCGTAAAAAACCGACAATAGGCGGAATACAGTCGCGCTCGTAGACTTGGCAAGTCGGTCCGAACTAGAAAAAATTGAGCTCCGCTCCTTTAGCGTAGAATACCTACGCTGTAGACCATTAGATCCACTTGAGCCATTTTTCATGCAATTTCCTTTCACATTAGGTACAGTATAGGTACCGGCACGGATCTTGAGCGCTCGGCGTCAGAGTGGGGATCGCTTTGCGCATTACATACATTGGCGAGCCAATCGTTGTCGTTGTTACATACATGCAGCAAGCGCAGGGAACGACGTCTATGACACGATGGCACGGCAAGCCAATCACTGACACTCCCGCCCCCGCGTCTCACTTCGTACCACTAAAGACCGAATATTTGACTTCTGCGCAACTTGAAGCCAGCGCTCAAGATCCGTGTCGGTACCTCATCGTATCGGTATCATGTTATCCAGTAACTGGGTTGTGGAGGTCACAGATCAATGGCTCCACGCGAAAAGTCTGACACGCCCTTTCGCTCCGCCCAGAGCGTGAGAAGTTATTTGACGACTAACCACCTCAGAGGCAAAAGTTAAAGAAAAACAAAACAACTTTTAAAAACGTGTTTATTACGTCACAATACACAAAATACTCATTGTAATTCTTATAAACTAGATACGTATTAGGCCCGGCGCCCACTATCGGTGGGCATCGGTGCGGCTCGGTAGAGCTCGAGCGCTTTACGCCGGCTTCGGGCGGCTTTGGGCGCCTTAGAGCTGCGTCGGGCGACTTCGGGCGGCTTTGGGCGCCTGAGAGCTGCCTCGGCAGTCGTAAACACGCCTAAGGACGCCGTAGCTGATTTTGGGTAGCCTAAGAATAGTTCTGGCTGCAGAAACATCGCAGAGCAGTCACTCGTAACGTTCCGTGAAAACAGTTATGTGTGTGTATTTATAATGGTGGATTGGGATTTAGTTCTCATTGTTCATCTTGCTGAAGAAGAAGAGAAACTTGGAGCCTTAAGACAGAGTATTAGGACATTTTTATTAGTATTTTGGTTAAAAAAAAAATGCCAATAAGTTTTCTTTACGAATGTACATGCGCAGAAGTTCGCAGAGCCTATGTTCAGGACTGCCAAGTTATTTTGCGTCTACTTGTACGATACGATAATGAAGGCGCGTGCGGTGATCGAAATGACTGTTCTGCGACGTGTCTGATCCGAAAATGCCACCCGAGCTACCCGAAGACCGCCTCGGCATCCTTAGCCTTGCTTACGGCTGCCGAGGCCGCCCGAAGTCGCCCGACGGAGCTCTAAGGCGCCCTAAGCCGCTCGAAGCCGGCGTAAAGCGCTCGAGCTGTACCGATGCCCACCGATAGTGGGCGCCGGGCCTTACATTATAATTAGTCAAACACCCTGCCGAATATGTTGGTTCTATCAAAATACATGATGATGCAACGAATCTTTATATTGTGACGGTTTGCAAGCTTTACATAATAAAATATAATTTACTGTAGGTCGTTTGAAACTCTGAAATATAAGTTTGTGCTTCAGTTACTAGGTAAAGTGCAGATACGGAAAAACACTTATAGTGCGTTTCACAATTATTAAGTGTTCCCAAATTGGCACAGCAACCAAAAATGGGTTAAGAAGTTCCTTCGCCGTAATGTTGGTTGTGCCGTCTGTCTAAAGAAAAAAAGAAAAGATTGCCTACTCTGGCAAAATGGTTGCACGAAATGCGAAACGAAATCGATTTTAACGGTAGTCGCACGTCTTTACGGAGAATTATGAGAGGAATAGGATTATACTTTTAAATAGGGGGTTTATGTGAAACGCACTGTAGGGCCTCACCATGACGTGTTAAATGTCAGGCGTGCGAGCGAGAAAGAGGGATCGAGCTATACACCATATATATTTCTATCCCTTTAACAGTTCAGTTTAGATCGTCAAATCTCATTAAGAGGTCGTGGTAGGGCCTCTGATTAAATAAACGGCCTAACTTTTATCTGTCAGTTTGAAGTTTGATCTGTCAATCCATCATTTTTATTCCTCTGATAAAAGTTAAAAGAGGATTAAAAAATCGACCTTTTATCTCTTTTCAACAGATCTGTCTGCCTGCAGTCATAAATAATTTTAAATAAATCACTATGCTGATTAAAAAAAAAAACCGACCAAGCGCGAGATCGCGTAGATTCCGCACCACTAACATACAATATCTGTAATAAAACATGCATTTTTTTATAGACATTAGGCAAATATCCCATCAGCAACAGCTATAAGTATTTTATGAAAATTTCATATCTTTTAGTCTTAATACTGCACGTACAAGTTAACTGTTTCCTATATTTTCTTTCCTCTACCGCCAATTTTCATAATTTTAATTGCATATTTGACAGGAAGTATAATATTTTCTGGTTTAAAAGTCTTATTGATAGTCAATAACAATGTTGGTTCAATTCAAATCATGAGTGAATACAACGCTTAAGTTTAATTCATTATTCTAGTATAAAAATAACATAATTCATTTCATTTTAATTGAGAGAAATGCAGCTCATTTGCCTTACTCTTCGTTCCTAGGGAGGAACTCGTCAAAAACCATCATTTTGCCAATCAAGATTCAGCTTTCAACCAGATGACGTAAAACGTTCATTTTGGCCACACCAGCCAACTCCAACATTTATAAATCGATTTCAGAAATCGCAATTAAGTTACCATGAAGCTCCCATTGGAGGCCATTCTTCGTCTATCCTTTGACAAAGTCAACACCGTTCTCACCGGCATCGGACCTCCAATCATCATTGTCAAATTTGTAACCAATGATGTCTTCATCCTCCAGTAGTAAGCGTCGACTATATCGCGCCCCGTCCCCTACCCCTCCCTCTGAACCCCCCTCGGCCTCTAGGGCGCGCCCCCTTGCTGGTATTAGGAGGGCTCTTGGGCCTGAGTGCCTCTATCCTCTCGGTACATCCAGTGCTTTCCCGGCCCTCGGTGAAATATGACGCGTAGAGTTCTGCGTTGAAGTTCGAGTTGGTGAGCTCGTGGCCGATGGTCACCCAGCCTGGTCGGATTGTGGAATCGCGCCCGAATAGGTGGATTCTGGAAGATGATATTACAATTACTTCCTAGGTTAGGATAAAGTTTCTTGACAGGATTAGAGTCCCTTGAATTATTGTAGATAGATGAATCATTTGCGTGAAGTGTCCAATTTACAATTAATAAAACCTATCCCAAATATTAGTGACTAGCTTTTGTCCGCGGCTTCGCCGGCGTAGCTTATGTCACTCGGGAATAAAGCAGTTTTCTATCAGTGAAAAAAATTTTAGCAATCGGACCAGTGCGTTCAGAGATTACAAAAAAAAAAACAAATTTTGACTTCTTTATACTTATTACTGTAGAAAAGAGGATAAGAACATAAAAAAAAACCGGCCAAGTGCGAGTGAGACTCGCGCACGAAGGGTTCCGTACCGTCCGTAGTAAAAACGAGTAAAAAAATCACGTTTATTGATGCGAGTCCTCTTAAATATTTATTTAAATCTTTTTTGTTTTGAATTGTGTTGCAACAGAAATGCATCATCTGTGACAATTTCAACTGTCTATCACGGTTCATAAGATACAGCCTGGTGACAGATGGACGGACAACGGAAACAAATCACCCAGCAGTCCGCGCGGCGACAGGTACAGACCGACTGTCACAGAGTGGACTGATCGGCGCGGCGACTGCTAGCAGTCAGCGCGCGGCCGCCGCGCCGACCGCTCGCCTACAACGTGCGGCCAGCGAGGCGTCAACTACCGAGCAGTCTGGCGACGGTAAGCTAGCTGACAGCGAGCTGTCTGCTAATTTATGATACCGATGTAAAATATATCTAAATAGCAATACTTAAAGCCCATATTTGAATGATATTCTTTTTGCCGGGTGGGAGCAGAGTCGTCTAAGTGTGCTTTGACCTTTAGTAATAGGGTCTTGTTTTACCCTTTGGGTACGGAACCCTAAAATCTAGTTACCTTCTCCTCCCCAAACAAAAATGCTCCATGATATGGAAGATTTCAATAGGCTTCTCACTGCTTCCAAACTCAGGGTCCTCAGATATGATCAAGTCGATATCCACATTGGCGTGGATGAAATCTCCATCCACCGACCTTCGGACGGTTCCCTTGATGCCCATAAGACAGTGTTCCTTAGTCCGTTGAAAGACGGCGTTGTGTTCCAAGTTTTTGGAGTGTCCTGGGTTCTTGATATTGGTTTTGATCCAGCATATATCTTCGCAGCGACGAAAGCCCCATTTTTTTAGGCATTCTCGGCCCATGTCTAAACCTGTAAAGATGAAAAATAAGTACATAATTAGGAATAGTTTATCTTGGTTTGATTTTGTGTTCATTGAATGCCGACACACCGACAAACACAACCACAGTCAGTCAGACAGTTGACAGTCGACAACGAGTAGACTCAATGATCAGTCAACGAAATTTATATCAAATTAGGTTATAACTTTTATTATTATTGACGGGCTCGCGATTGATCACTATATCACCTGATGGAAAGCGACGATGTGGTCGACGATGGAGCACACTTGTCTTGATGTAACCTATTCACTCTTGAATTAAAAAACCCCAGGTTGTAGCTATCAGGAAACACAGAATCAAACAGGGAATTGCGCTCCTTTGCTGTACGCACAATGACGTCTTCTAGTATTTCAAGGCTGGAGTGAACAGGCTCTTAATAAACGAGTGCGATCCGCCATCGATTGCACCACTGTTTACCATCAGATGGGATCGCAGTCAAGCATTAGTTTAACCTATCATTAAAAAAAAAGATTCAGCAATTCTTGACACAACTGTGATCTACACGCTGATAAAACAGAGGATTTTGGTGTCACGTAAAATTATTGTTATTTTTTTGAGATAGAATCCATAGACCAGGTCATTTTTGGTCATTCCTCGCCGGTATGGTCCTGTAAGGATAGTCCCTATGTCGTCCAATTTAAAAATCAACATTAGTTAGAACATACAGGGTAAATGTAATGCGTTCAGTATTGATTAGAGATAGAGTCTGTCTAATAAGTTAAACAACTTGGGTAATTATTAGGATTTAATGAAATCTGATGTAGTTAACACGGGTTCAATAATGAAGGTTGATTAAGAGGTAGAGGTCATTGTTTACTAACAGAAAAACCTTATGAAAATTACCGAATACAAGTACTTTTTAAATGATTAAATATTATTCAAAATTCCCAAGTCGGTTGACTTATTAGACAGACTATACGCAATTATACATAAATGTTTACAATTGATCGTTCTTTGTAATATTTAATTTACTATGGCGAATTTAAAAAATATCTAGTCTACAAATAGGTCGAATTAATTTGAAATATCTAATGCCTTAAACTAAAAAGAACAAAAAAATCATTCGTTTAAAACAATGAACTGTTTGTTTATAAAATAAAATAAATGTTTTTTTCCAACCCTGATTGTTTGTCTTACCTTCAGAACTTCCGCACCACAGGAATATAAAGGAGCGAGCTTGGGCTATCTGCTGCAGATCCAACGCCAGTACATCCTGCCAGCGCCAGCCAGACCCTAGCGGGGGCTCCACCAGGATCACGTCGAACTTGTTGCCCATCTGCTTCAGGTCAAATGTCTGCAGACATAACAGTAAACAAATAAACGAAATGTAGGTTACAAAGAACAATGGGATCAATGGCCTTACTATGACGTGTTAAAATGTCAGGCGTGCGAGCGAGAAAGAAGGATGGAGCTATACGCGAGAAAGAAGGATGGAGGGTGTATAGCTCCTATACACCCTATATAGCGACATCCCTTTAACAGTTCAGTTTAAGTCGTCAAATGGATTGCGTTAAGAGCTCGTGGTACAGCCTCTGGAGTGTAGGAGTGGCAGGCCGTCGCTGACTTCTGCGAAGCAGTAATGCTAGCGAAGGAGGAGGCCGACCGCATCAGGCAACGGCGCTCTCGCCGCCGCCGGAATTCCGATCCCGATTTTCGGCCACCGTAGACGCGGGCTTGCAGACGGCGAGCCATGGGTAGCTCGCTGTCCGACCGTCCGGTAACTGTCCGGACCGAGCCCAAGTCGTCGACGGCGCGCACTGTTCCCGCGCGCCTCAAGGAGTTGTCAGCAACAGCAGGGCCCAGCTGGGTTGGAGCCAAATGGGGCCAGGGTTAGTTTCGAAAGATAGCTCGAGCCCCGGTATGAAGGCTTGAAGGAACGTTGTGGGTTTTTAGTCAGTAAGGGTCTGACACTATCTCCCGCCCCGCCCAAGAACGGGGGTTGTCATTAGATGATTTTCCCACCATAAAAAAAGCCTCTGGAGTGTACTGCAACAGCAGTTAGGTCTGCTACCGATTCTTGTGTTCTTTTATTCTTCACTTGCCACAAATGCTGATTTCATGTCTACAAAAATGCTACCAGATACTAATTTAAGCGCACGGTTGGACTGTAGTCACAAAATAGATAGGTACAGAAGTCAATCTACATACAAAGCACGCTCGAACAACGCACACATAGACACCGCTCACGGACACGATATGTCGGCTCAATCGCCGGGTCGCACTCGTACAGTTCGGCGCACCGCGCTGACCCTAGCTTGATCGCCTAGCGTAGGTATAAAAAGTGAAGTACGTACATGAGATTGACTTCTGTACCTATCTATTTTGTGGTGTAGTGGTTGACTAATTAACTGCCTGTCGCGGGCTTGATTCCCGTTCGGAATATATATTTTATTGGCTTACGGACAGTTTTTCCAGGTCTGGGCGTGTTTGTAAACACACTCACATCATCATCATCAATGCTGGGATTCAGGCCTCCTCTCTGGGAAAGGGAATGGGACGTAATCCACCACGCGGGCCCAGTGCGGGTTGGTGAATGTCACATGACTTCGAATTTTTGGTTCTAGGACATGCCGGTTTCCTCACGATGTTTTCCTTCACCATCAGAGCAGTGGTAATGAAATAAATTACACAAAGTAATGCGCCTGGCAGGGTTTGAACCCGCGACCTACAACTTGTAAGTCGCAGCCATTACCACTCGGCCACCACTGCTCACTCACCAACACACTCACAATACAGAGTAATTCCTAGTTTGGGGCATTGGTTTTTTCTTAAATTAGATCATCAAGAGACAGTGTTTAGGATTATACCAGGATTTGTGAACTATGACGGGAATTTCGGAGGAAAACTGTATTACTAGAATATGGTGGTCAAAGAAACATGAGTACTCATACTCAAAGAAACATGAAACGTTCTTAGAAAGGGTGTCTCAGAGCAGTGGTAGCTCATTGGTAACAGCCCTGACTTACGAGTTGTATGTCTTGGTTTCGAACCCAGGGCAGGTGCTTTATATTGTGTAATTTATTTCACCATTTTGCCATCTCAAAAGAAAGAAACAACATGAGGAAATCGTCATGTTCTAAAACCAAAACTTTGGAGACATGTAACATCCTACCAACCTGCCCCATGCCTGCAGGGTGGATCGTATCCCATTTGCTCTTCCAGAGAGGAGGCCTGAATCCCAGAAGTGAGAAAATTTAAAGGCTGATTATGCTATGCTTATGCTTTATATAAGAGTGTACCTCAGCATCGTTTCAATTTTATCCGAATTACATAATTATGTCTTACCTTCAGATCACATTTTAAATACATAGGCGGAGCAGCGGTCTGTGCAATCAAATCATCCTTCAATTTGATCAGCTCCCTCAACTTGGGATACTCCTCGAAGCGGTCAGCAAGGCCGACGTCTCGGATGAAGTTCTGCGGTCTCTGGCCCGTGTCCACAAAATGCTGGCAATAGTCATTGTGAGGGTTTGAAGATTGGGTGCCCTGGTGATTGAAATATCATTTATTTATCAATCCAAGTGTCTTATTAAATGGCTGAATATTATTCAGGCATGCAGCTAGTTGAATGGCATTGTTTTATAAAAATACTGTTAATTGAACAGCGAAATAAGATGGCTGCAATTATGCCAGATAATATCCTTGTGTTTTCATTCATGACAAATTGGGTAAGATTAACAAACTGGCTTTAACCTTTCAATCGTGGAAATTACAACGCCGGCGTTCACTCTCTCATTGTCTTTCTATTGTGTCTCTAATTACGGTATTCATAAGGTTAAATAGCTTAGATTGTAAACTACTTTTTTCATTTACATATTTACAATACATAGCTCTGCATACAGTGCACTAGTTTCTGATGTTCCCATGTAAAATATTAAATTGACATGTTTCGAGAATACAGTTGCCAGCCCTCTTCTACTATTGTTACAGTGTTTTGCGGATGAGTACTTGACTCTACAAACTATTTAATTATATTGACTCTAATTTTGAATTGAATGCAATCTTGGTATTTTCCTGAAATATTTTTTGTTCTAAACCTTTACCTTTAGGTAAAGAAAACCATGGCTTAATTGGAATTGTTTGGTGATCATACATTTCATTTTACAATCAGATATACTGTACTTATGTACTGTATTTTTTTTACCAATTACACCAATTTATTTGGGATATCTCAGTTTTCTGTCAGTTACGGCTCGTAAAAGATAAATCAACGCATCATACCTTTAAGAATGTTGAGGAGTCTTTGTAAACTAGTTCATCAGGTTGATCTTTAGTAGTTGGCTTGTCACTGCCTTCACTTTCTACGCCAGAAACCGCCTGTTTCTTCGCCGGCACATCCACGGTAGCTCCCAAAGCATGCCTGAGCTCACTTACACTTGAAACGCCAAGCTAAAATTGAAATATCTATCAACATTCTATGACTTGCATTGATTTTAGGTTATGTCACCAAATCATCATCAATACTAACAGTTTGTGCCAACAACTTCTTTCTTTTTTGTGATCGTTCACGTAACTCTTTTAGTTTTTCACTCATTATTGTTTTTTATACTAATTTATTCTCAATTCTAAAATACAAACTATTGAAATTATAAACAAGTCGGCTGTGACAAACTGACATGAAAGTGTTCGCTCAGAAACTAACACACAGTACTTTGTAATATATTGAAACTAACGTACATAAAAACGCAAATATATTTTTTAAAAAGACGAAATTATAGATTAAAAATTAATGAAACTGTAATATAAAAGTTTTTTGTTACATAGGTAAATGTATTTTATATTTTTTTATTTTTACAGCAAAAAATGAAAATTTTAAAATTATTTTTGAACGAAAATTTTATTCAAGTAATCTTGTATTTCGCTGTAACAAATACATCTTCGGTAGTATAGTGGTAAGTATCCCCGCCTGTCACGCGGGAGACCGGGGTTCGATTCCCCGCCGGAGAGGTTCTTTTTTCATAACATTTTTTTGGATTTTTTAAATTTTTGTTGGTATTTTTTAAATTTTTAAGAAGGGTGCATTTTATGTTTGAAAAAAAGAACTATAAATTGTGTATATCTTTATTTTCAGTCATTCTTGTCGGTAAATGTAACACTCGCATATGTACATATAATTGTTGTATGTATTATCCTTATTTTGTGTAAACATATCATGATACAACAAAAACTACCTATACCTAAGTGTTATACAGTCTTAGAAACTAACTAAACTAGTAATCACAAAGCTATCTACTTTATACCCATATTTTGAACTGACATTATACTTAGGTACACAAGTAGGTACAAAGCGTGATATATATATAACTAGCTTTTGCGCGCGACTTCGCCCGCGTAGGGTAGACCGGGGACAATAGTACCATTTTCGAAACATCGGTTGATTACACAAAGTTGACTGTTCCTTTTTGTTTTAAATATTATTATTTTACAGCCTTGGTTTATAATCTACCGAAGAAAATATCTGAAGTTGGCCTAGATTGAACCGAATTTGGTCAAAATTGACTTTAAATGAAATGATGGCTAGCGCTACAAATGACCCCCTTTGAGGGTCAATTGTACCAAAACTGCATTGGGTAATAAAACGCGAATAAAGGTATTAATCATATTTTCTCAGTCATTTTTTTAAAGTCTTATGAGTTTATTACCATTCCTAAAAATTTGGAACAAAAAATCGTGAGATTGGTGTTTTAAATAAACACAAATGTAAAGTCACAACATTAACATAACAATTCTTCGCTTAGAACAAAAATAAAATAAGTTTTTATTAACAATGTAATCAACTTTGGTTCACAAGATGCATATTTGCTATTATCTAGCTGTCCAACAATGATAGAATAGAAATAATCAAGAAAAATATTTTAGTATGGAGGTACAATTGACCCCTGGTACAGTTGACCCCCATAGAATATTAGGTATTTAAATAATAAAATATATTAGTCAGATTAGCAATTGTAACAAACATAAATCGACTCCTGAGGTGTACATTCCTCGTGTGTCCATAATCAGCATTGAATCCACATTTCATTAGGGCGACGAGCACTATAAGGATCCATACATACAACACAAAACCATTCTTTTTTTTCTTCACTACTTTCAGGCTCATTTTTTGCTGCAGATTTCTTTTTCTGCCTGGAATCACATTTTATATAGGTACTTTGTTTTTGTTGCTGGATTATACCCCATAGAAATAAATTTGTCAGGATTAGCTTCTTTTTTAGTTTATATCTTATCAGAGAAACATGACAAACGTTGAACATATTCGGAGTGGTGCGTATGACCTTTTAAAATCTCATCATACGTCAGTTCATACAACAAAGTATCTCTCGACCCACGGTTCATCTTTTTTATTCTATTTCGTTGCATATATATTATAACAAGAACATGTCTAATAAGTAATTGCATATTTTAAGTACCTATTTAGTTTTCATTATTCTTAGTAAGTATGGGGTTATTTCTACCATGGGGTCAATTGTACCGGTAATATTGACCCCGACGATGTTGGTACAATTGCACCCAAGTAACTAATTTAAAAAAAACGTCTAATAAACACATAATTCTAATCTTATAGTTTCCGTATTTATTATAAATAAAAAGTTTAATATCTGTATAATAAGGCAACAACAATTACTTATCAAAAAGGCTCTGGTAGTACGAGTTACATTCAATCATATTTGACGTAAAAACTTACCTCAGCTAGCCGAAAATCAAAATTTCGCCCCTATCACGCCTCACGCACGCACGCGCACCGGCGATTGAGAGGTGCCTCGGGACTCAAGTAGCGCGTGTTCTGGCGCACTCACACACGCAAAATTTTGCTCAGAAGGAGAAATATCGATGATGGTACTATTGCCCCGTGTTACTATTGTACCCGGTCTACCCTACATAAAATATAGCCTATGTTACTCAGGACTAAAGCAGCTTTCTATCGGTTAAAAAATTTTAGTAATCGGACCATTACTTACAGAGATAACAAAAAAAAACATAAAAAACAAACTTTATCTCTTTATTATAATACTGTAAATTACCTATTTACTTAATTCAACAACACTCCACCAGCCTCAGTGGTTTAACTTTAAACTATTATTACTTAATCAATTATTTTATACCTACAAGAACGAATTGACTTAATATTCAGTAAGTAATAAGTTAACTTGGCCCTGGGCTGAAGCTTCAATATGAAAGGAAAACCGGAAAAAAGGCCCTGGAACGCATGGCAAAGATAGCACTTATGAATGGGTTTTAATCAGTAAAAGTCTGACACGCCCTCCCGCTCCGCTCAAGAGCGAGAGAAATGGAAGTCATTAGATGGTTTCCCTAAAAAAAGCTACAATTTAAAAAAAACTGTTTCTTTTTTCTTAACTTATAGCTGATTATAGTAAGATTGTCACATTGTATCTAATGTAATTATTGGAAACTATGGATTTAAAACTTTGTTCATGATCAATCTATATGTGCTGCGGGCGTTCTAATAGTAAAGACTAATTGAGCTTTTGCCCACGGCTTCGCCCGGAACCCGCTTCGGAATCGGGATAAAAGGTAGCCTATGTTCTTTTCCATGTCAAAGGCTATATGCATGCCAAATTTCAGCCAAATGCGTTCAGCCGTTTTTGCGTGATTAAGTAACAACCATCCACACTTTCACATTTATAATATTAGTTAGGACTAGCTCCAACCAGCTGCTTTGCCTGCGTGAAAAAAGAAAATTACCTATACGTATATGTCTGTATCACTTAGTATCTAGCATTAAACTGATGAAGGTTTTTTTTTAAATCGGTCGGTTGAGTTTATTTATTACTAACAAAAATACATTTTTTTTTTATTATCTTACGTAGTATAGATTTCTTAACATAAACGAGTATATAAGTAAGTATCCAACATTAATGACATGACTTACATTACCTATGACGCCAGGTGCATCTACACCTATAAAACACTTATTTGACCTCTTTTCGATAAATTAAGAACTTAGCTAAAAAAATAACAGCAATATACATGGGTAGATGGGTACCTATGTAGGTACGTACTCGAACATTAACAAACAATATCCATAGTAAAAAATTATAACGCTTTCTTTTGGCTTTGCCGTAGTTCAGTAACAATATGGATCGTTTTTAGGGTTCCGTAGTCAACTAGGAACCCTTATAGTTTCGCCATGTCTGTCTGTCCGTCTGTCTGTCCGTCCTCGCTTAATCTCTGTGACCGTTAGCACTAGAAAACTGAAATTTGGTACCAATATGTATATCAATCACGCCGACAAAGTGGTAAAATAAAAATTGGAAAAAAATGTTTTATTAGGGTAGCCCCCCTATATGTAAAGTGGGAAGTGATTTTTTTTTTAATTTCAACCCTAACGTGTGATATATTATTGGATAGGTATTTAAAAATCAATAGGGGTTTACTGAAATCATTTTTTGATAATGTCAATAATTTCGGAAATAATCGCTCCAAAAGTAAAAAACAATGTGTCCCCCCCCCTCTAACTTTTGAACCATGAGTTTAGAAAATATGAAAAAAATCTGAAAAGTAGAACTTTATAAGAACTTTCTAGGAAAATTATTTTGAACTTGATGGAAAGAACAGTTTTTGCACAAAAAAGACAAAAGGGTTCTACAAAATAATTTCTGGACTAAGTTTGTAGTATAATCGTATATACAAGCATTTTTTTAAACTCATAAGTGGGTACACTTATTGTGACAGACGTGAAACTACGGAACCCTACACTGAGCGTGGCCCGACACGCTCTTGGCCGGTTTTTTTAAAAAGTCTTTCTTTATTATAGTATTTATCAGGCACGCGTATTCACAGTTGACCACAAATGACTGAGAGAGAATGTAGAAAACCAAAATTTTGCCCTGCGGCAAAGTTATTAAGTTATTATATCCTACTAAGAAATGATATCAAATTCTAATGCTTGTGCCCAAACCATGGATTAAATAAATGCCTCATGTCCACTTTACATATGAGTAGGAAGGTACTCCACCGGGTATCATACCACTTACTGATTGATACCTACCACAAATGCCACCAAACATGACCACCAGCAAGCCTATTTTTAAAGAGGGTCCTACCTAGATAAAAACTGCTTTATTTTTGCCCAGAAATAAAAGTAACTTTTGGAGACTTATGTAGAAAAGTTTGAGATCTGAAGAAGTGCATATGGGCGTGCAACATGAGCTCAAAAGGCAAAGGCATTCCTGATATTTTTTTTCATGATTTTGTGTTTTATTGTTACTACCCCTTTGTGTGGTATAAGGCAAAAGTACCTCCCAGCATACCACAAATGGCACCAAATTACTATTATTGTACCTATTTAGTAGATAAATTCAATAGATATTGTAACTCTAGTCTTAAGTACTTCGAAACCTTCTAATACAGAGTTCTCCAATTCAAAGTATTGAACACTCCTTCATCATTAGAAAGCTTCTTCTTCAAGTTGACAGCAGTTCCCCTAATTTCGGTGCTGTTGGTACACTTGTCCTTGAGGACGCAGAGACCAGTGGTGTCCCGGAGGAAGCCGATCTTGCAGTAGCAGCCGAGGACGCAGTAGCGGGGTTGGATGCATCGGCCGTCACAGCGGAGCTCGCAGCCGAATAGGCAGACGAATTCCTCGTTGGGGTTACAGCTTTCTGGAAACATGAAGATTGAAGCTGGAGAAAAAAGATTTAGAAATAAAGAAAACACGTTTCTCACAGGGTATTTTTAATATAGTGCCGATTTCATCACGAATGCGGCATGCGTGATAAATTACATGAATTACATTAAATACTTGTATGAAATGGACATTTGCGGGGGTACGCGTGCGGAGCAATCTCGCATCCGTGACGAAATCCGCACGATATTAAAACACCCTAAGGCGATTATCACACTGCCACGTATCACGCTGCATGTTGCCTGTCAACGCACCTACGCGCGTGATCATATTTTTTTTCTTAAATGGTCTACTAAATATCGGAAACACTGAGGTATTATCCACTTAAACTTTCCAGAACAGCATTCATTCAAATCAGAACTACACGCGCACATGTGTGACATAAACGCCGATCTGGGCGCGTCGGTTTCCATACGTTTTATTTGGAAACTAGACTTGTAGCTACACTACATAAATAGCAACACTTGATCCACTCTACGCGAAGCGACGCCACTCATGCGCCGTCGTTCTACGTACAAATCAGCCCCCCTAGCCAAGTTACAACCGTTTCGCTTGCGCCAAACGCTTCGAGTTGACCGCGCCGCCAATTCTTTTGTTCTGACCACGTGACTGAGCGTTAAGACGACGTCATTCCCGTACATTTGAAGCTTTCTACAAGCGTTAACTATTGCAGATTAGCAACTTGGCTAGGGGTACAGACGTGTTACACATGTGCGATGGTCTTAACGCTTCGTTCTAGCTTTAATCTTTTAAAACGTAAAAATAAAAGACGTAGAAATTCTCTCCTTTGTAATCCGGTGTCAACTCCAGCTTAGTCGTAAAGGAAAATAAAAATAGCTGGAAAAAGTGAGGTGTTTTAATTTGAACGACGGTGAAGTACCATTCACAAGTCTGGGAGCATGTCACACTACGTTTACTCTCAAGAGTTCACAGAATAGAAGATCTTGTCTCGTTAATGCATGCCCCGGTTTTGGGTCGTACTTTTAAAAGCCTCTTTTCGTGTCACATATTTTTTTCTTCCTACAAAGTGTTTTGTACCGGAGTACTCATCTTCATATGTGGGTAAGTACTCCTAATACAACAGCCCCCTGCGTCGAACGCTTCGAGTTGGCCGCGTCGCCGAATCTTTTGTTCTGACCACGTGACTCTGAGCGTTGAGATGACGTCATTCCCGTATATTTGAAGCTTTCTACTAGCTTTAACTATTGAAGATTAGCAACTTAGCCACGCCCCCAACTTGGCTAGGGGTGCAGTACCCTTAGCCAAGTTGGGGGCGTGGCCACTCGAAGCGTTCGAAGCAAGCGAAACAGTTGCAACTTGGCTAGGGGGGCAGGTTCGTAAGCCAAAAACAACAAGCGAAAATCTTGAAGGGATTAGGTAAAATTATTTCTATGGAACAGATTTCGTTAAAAATAGCAAGCGTAAAAGAACAATCAAGGAATTAAAATTATTCCCATTGAAGAGATTTCGGCAGCTGTAATGTTCGTCATTGCGAGGTCAATTTACGACTACTAATACCTACTTTTTGAATTGTCAAACCTGCAAGGCATGGCGAAGTCAGAACATTGCTAAATGCAATCCTCCCAGCATCAGAGGCCCTACCACATGCGCTTAACGCAATCCGTTTGACGACCTAAACTAAACTGTTAGAGGAATGGAGATGGATATAAGTTGGTATAATTTCATCCCTCTTTCTCTCTCGCACTTCTGACATTTTAGCACGTCATGATAAAGTACTAGATCATACAGCGCGGATTGAGTTTAAAACTGAATCAATTTAAAATTAGAATCCAATTTTTTTAACTGGTAAGCTCTATTACGCTTGTCCAAACAACTTAAGCCATGCAATCCAAATCATCTGTCTTAAACACACCAACTTATTGATGTTTTAAAAGCAGGTAATTTAGGAAACAAAGCCAGCTTTTTTCAGATTTGGTTTTCAACAAAATAAGTGCATAAAAATTTACGAGTGTTACCGAACATGGGTTGGCTCTCAAGTCACTTATTAACGATTTTATGAGCTGACCGTCGCCAACTTTCTCATCTCCTTTTATCCCTGAAACAATTGAGGCGTACCTAAAATGTGGGAGTTGGCATTGAATCATCGTTAGTGACGTCAGGTCGCTTGATTGTGCCCTTTTCTGTATAATTTGTAGCGCATAGGCCTGTGTGCATTTATTTCCTGTTCGTGGGATGTTGATTTTAAGCTACAAACTATTCAACGTTTTTGCTTAAAGGGTGACTGGTAATTAGTGACCGATACACGAAGGAGATGGCGTGACGATTTGGACTCCTACCTTAAGGATTGGCCAGAAGTGGCTAAAGACAGAAAAGAGTGGAATAACGGAAGGGAGGCCTTTGCCCTGCAGTGGGACACAACGGGCTCATGAAAAAAAAAAAAATTATACACGCGATTGTACTCAGGATTACATACAACTTTCCCAAAGAAACTTTTTTTATACTCATTATTTAACTTATATTATTTATTCGGAACATGTAGGGATCTACACTGATTACATACACCGATGGGTTTGCAAGCGGCGCGAGTGCATTATCACTATTGTAGGTAAGGTACATGAGACAAGGGTGTTACGTGGCTAAAAGCTGAGAAGTCGCTGGAGCGCGTGCGCACGCGAATTTGCGCGAACAGCTGTTTTGTTCTTGTGATAAAACTAATGATTAAAAAAAAAGTTTCTTTGGGAAAGTTGTTTGTAATCATGAGTATAATACTTATCGTGTCATAAGTATCGGTTACTAATTACCAGTCATCACCCTATACACCGTTAAATTTTAATCGTTTTAATCCCGTGGAGGGTCGATCCGGTACATGAAACACTATCGATTTGTAAAGATAAAATTAAAAAATAAAGTACCTCTTTTTCAAAACTCGTATTAATTTACGCATGTACGAAATTAATTTCTTTAAGAAAAAGTCAGCTGAGCGAGTTCAATGACCTGTAGGTACTTTGTACGCAACGCCGACTATTAACTACAGGTCATTGAACTCGCTCAGCTAATGTTTTCTTAAAGACACTAATTTCGTACATGCGTGAATTAATACGAGTTTTGTAAAAGCGGTACTTTATTTTTTAAATTTTACCTTTACAAATCGATAGTGTTTCATGTACCGGATCGACCCTCCACGGGATTAAAACGATTAAAATTTAGCGGTGTATATATTCACCAATTTTGGAGTATATAATATGGGCTATCAACACACCCAGTATTATACAGATAAACACGGATATCGCAGATAAACGTTTTCGGTATTGCTGCAATGTAGTAGGTATATAATTGCATAGATCACACTCAAATATCTAAAACTTTCCTGGGGCCATGACGTGTTGAAATGACAAGCGTGCGAGCGAGAAAGTGGGATGGATATATACACCTTATATCGCTTCAGTTTAGGTCGTAAAATGGATAGGGCCTATAATAAAGAAAATGTTGAAACTTAAAAAGAACCGAAATATATTTTACAAATCGCATATCTATAAATAAAACCTAGTCCAAGATCAGGATGACCCAGACATAAGGGCATGATAGATGCGTGCACGCAGAATAGAGCCAAGTTCACGCTTGTCTCATAAATACCGTACCCACATGATAGCACCATGGCGGACAATGTTACAGCTGATCTATGGCGGGGGGCTGACAGTAGAGGTTATGAATGGACGGTTCTACATTGACATTGTGCAATGATAAAGGTGCTGATAAACTTGAACATTTGTAATGAGCCTTCTTGCGAATGTTACATTACAGAAAATTAACGAGGGTGTTTTAGCAAGCATTCTATCAAGCGTTCTGGCGAGCATTCTAGCGAAGGACAGTTGCTTCGAATTTTTCATTCGCTAGAGTGCTCATGAAAATGTTCGTAGCAAATGTTTGGCTCTAGCTTGGCTCGGCTTGTTGTTCAGTTCGACAAATTTAAAAATGGCGAATGCTCAGGTCTAAACACATGCACCTTTAGGCAAAGGTTGATTGGTAGAGAATACCTTGTGGCATTAAAAGTCGCTGCACACGGGCCACAAGAGAAACTAGAAGCGGCCACAGGTAGCTGAAATGCGCGACAAGCACTTGTGGCCGGTTGTGGATGCTTGTGGTCAATGGCTGCTACATTTTTAACCCATACGCGTTATAAAATGAATTCTGACGAAGAAGGTTTAATTGCGCCGCTTCTGCGTCTTATTTCTCTCTTATTATACGTATCTATTAATATTTAATTTTATCAATATTTTGGTAAATATTTAGCTTATAATAGCTTAGTAGCTTTAGTTTATAATAGCTTTTTGTGTCGGTGTTTAGTGGCCGGTGTAGACTATAGAGAAGCGAGCAGCGGCGATTTGTAGCGGCCTATGTTTAATACTTCCTTAAAATCTAAGCATGACAAAGAATATTTTCGGTGTAGGCTAGCTTTTTTTGAGTAGCTATTTCTCGTCTAACATACTATAGTGTCGCAAGACGAAAGTCTAAGACCAGTGCGTGATGCCAGTGATAAAGGATGGCTCTGAAACGGCACCACTGTGGTACTTCTGATGAGGCCCATTGTGGCAGTTCACAATGGACCTCATCAGAAGGTTTAAAGTCACCCAAAGTGCAATGGAAAGGGCTATACTCGAAGTTTCTTTGCATGATCGCATCAGGAACGAAGATATTCGCAGGAGCACCGAGCTTACCGACAAAGCCTGTAGAATCGATAAACTTAAACAGCAGTGAGCACGGCACATTGCTCGCAGAACAGATGGTCGCAGGAAGATTTTGGTGTGGTGACCGCGAGGGAAGACCTTGTGGAAGGCTTCCCACCAGGCGGACCGTTGACCTGGTGAGAATCGCGGGAATCCACCAGTCGTTGTGGCGATACTAGGGGAAGGTCTGTCTTTCGGCTGAAATGATGATTTCGATGAGACTAGCTTGTGTTCTAATAATTTTTAAATGATGATCATTATCTGCCTGCCACCGCCACACACAGCCTGCGTACAGCTGCCTGTATCCACTTTGAAAGTGACTGTGTTTCTGACATCCAATCCAGTTAAATGGAAACACCATGTTACATCGTAAATATTCTTTACCTGGAAAACAATCCTTCGCTTCCACGCATCGTCCACTATGATGCCTCAGCAATGGTGGGCGGCACAGGCATCCCCTCATGCAGACCTTATTAGGGCAAATTGGTAATGGATGGTTACAGCTTGGCTCACACCATCCACAGGATAAATATTCCTCATCAGGGCTGCAGTCTTCCACGGAAGGATCTTGGTGGGATGGCTGAGAATCATGGACCATTGGACCAGTTTGGAGCTGAAATTGAACCTCTGTTGGTGTTGTGGGACCAGTGTTGGCTGTCTGGTTGGTTCTTGTAACTTGAGCTGGAAAAAGAATGTTGGTTAATTGGTGGTTTGGTAGTTCGTTTTGGCTAAGAATTTATTGCTTTCACTTACTCTGGTTGTTGAGTGATCGGAGCCAGTTTATCGGTGGTGAAGTTGGATCCATTTTGCCGGCGGCACCTATATGCAAAAGATTTTATGAGTATTTAACGTAAAAGCTCCTATTAACGACCCCCTAAAATGTGTACTCTATTAACGATCTGATTTTTAAATCACTCATATTAGACATAATATAGGGTTCCAGAAAAGTCATACCTTAAAAATTAGTTACGTATTTTTATTGGACAACCAAAACAGTAAAGTTTGTATGTTTAAATAGCCAGTGAAAGAAATAATTTGAAAGTGAATGGGACGCGCCCGAAGCGGACGCACTTTTCATACTGTCGCGTCTCCAGCCACGTAAGTACACCTAAATATTACTTAAGGGAAATAACACACTAAAAATGGATTTGTCTTCTTGCTATCACATTACAACTGTAACGTATATATTCCTTTTCTAAACTAACTCTTAATATAATATTTTTTATTGATTTTTATGTTATAAAATCATGTTTTAATTTAAGGCGGTAATAGAATCCAAATTTCTAAACTTGAATCTAATAACGACCCATGGCGTTGTTAAATTTTGAGAACATTTAGTATTTTAAAATAATATATATATTATAAACTACCTCATTTGATTTTATTTCTTTCTTGTTCATTTCTTAAAATTATTTTACTTTGTTAGATCTATTAACGACAAAGCTATTTCTTAAAGTTTTTGTGTAAAACTCAATTCAACGTTAGACAATATCCCTATTATTATATAATGATATTATACTGTAAATAACCTTTATTATCTGAATTAAAGACTAAGTGACATTAAAAGCAATAATATAGCAATGAGATCGAATTTAACAGTATTCCATAAAGCGGATATTTTATCTGTATATAATTAATTATATTGGTCGCTAATAGAATATTGTAACCTTCATACTTGATTCTATTACCGACTCACAGCTGTGACGATATATTTGGTAATATAACACAAAAACAAAATGTATATTTTTGAACAAATTGGCTTATTTCTTGCACACGTGACGTTTTGAGAGATTTTGTCACAGGCCATATTATTAATGTGAAATAATATTTGCTATCCAGTTTCATTCATGGCTTCATGGCATTGGCTATATTTTATATGATTTCAAATCAAATAAAAATGGCGGGATGGAAAAAAGCTTCTTTAGAAGAATTAAATTCTATATCTCTTTAAAGATTGTGTTCTTTTATAGAATCATGGAGCCGCAGAAGCGCAAGCAGTACGCCTCTGCTCAACTAGAAGCTGCGCTTCTAGCGAAGCTTCAAAAACCATACCGAGGACAACTCTGCATGACAAGAGAAATTATTTTGTGATTGTATTACAGATAAATTCATAATATCTTATTAGTATGTAGGTAATTAAAGAGTAAGCATTTAATTGTTTGATGACTGTTTTCTGAGACTGATTATATTTTTTATTAATTAAAATAACAAAATATAAGTGCTCTAAGCGTTGCAATAAATAATTATGTTCATATTTGTAATAATGTTGATCTCATAACTATTGTTATTATATAATAAATACCTTAAAAACGATTTTTTATTTTTTACACCACCTGCTCGATAATGTCGTTTTACACGTCATACAAACCTAGTCATTATAATATGCCTATGGAGATAATGCAGTATGGCCGATCCCTAGGGAATAATGAGATTTGAATTTGGAGCATCAAGAATCGTCAACATTGTGAATTAAAATGTAGGCGCATCGAACAAGTTGACTCGAAATTCAAACCAAAGAGTATGTAATCACTATGATTCAAACTGGCCACTAACAAAAAAAAGAAAATAGAATAAAACGTGCGTACTGACGACACGAGAGCAATTTATAGAAAATTGAAACTATAGAATCTTGGAGTAGGTAGTGAATTTTGTTTGTTTGATGAACTTGTAAATATAATACTTATATTTTTCTAATATATGATTTGGTCGACCAAATTGTCTTTTAGTTATCTCACAGATGGTGTAAAAAGTAGAGTATGCAACACGGGGATAAAGCTGTCTTTGTCTTGGGCGGCTTAAATTCCTCACTTCACTCAGGTTTCTTTATTAACTCCCTCGCAAAGCTCGGGAGTTCATTTTATAAATCCCTCACTATCGTTCGGGATTAAAATCAGCAACCTTCGTTTCGTTCGGAATTCAACATGCCGCCCGCGACTTAAAGACACTGCTTTATCCCCTAGTCACATAAACTACTATTATTTAATAGTATAGAAGTGACAACTTCGTAGCGGTCGGTAAAAGAAGCAGAAAAATCGGTAATAGAATCTTGCCGCATTCTATGGGTCGGTAATAGAATCAACAACTCTTTTAGATTAAATAATTATTTAGTAACTATTGTGTTATTGAATATTGAATTTAAGTACTAAATTGCAAAGAATACTTTGTTGAGATTAATTATAAATTATAACATATTTCCTAACATAGCAGCTTATATCTATTTTTTAAAGTGAATCCTAAGACAGCTAAAACTGGCGGTAATAGGAGCATTTACGTTATTTTTCAAATTTGCACCGAACTGAAGCAAGCATTGTCATGAATGATTTATCAATTATGAATTTATACAATTGACATAATTATATATAAATGGTCTTGTTTGTATGAGTTTGATTGTTTAAAAAAATATAGTCTGAATTAAAATTTGCATGCTGAATAAAAGGCGGAACATGAAGAACCTTGTACCTGTTCTATTTTAAGATCTGTACCACCATGTTTCAGGAATTATTATTATTAAATAAATGGATTATTAGATATTATAATTAGGACAAACTTTCGTGGACATTTTTGGAATTTCGTTGTTTTTAAACTACTCGTAATTAAAAAATAGTGGTGTAAGTATAGTTATATTATAGATATGGAGAGTAAGGTGCGGGCACTACATGGCTTGATTTCGGCGCTTACATTGTTAACACCTCTATAGTCCGGAGTCCCCACTAAGTGTTTCACCTCGTCCTTTATACCGCGTACATGGACGGACTGGAACAATTTGCCATGCTGCAGTTGTCCTGTCCGATTATAACTTAGGTGTCTTCAAGGCTCGAGTGAATAGGCCCTTAATAAACTAGTGTGCCTCACCATCACTGCTTACCATCAGGTGGGATCGCCGTCAAGCACTCGTTTACAAGTATATCATTTAAAAGAAAGCACATTTTTTTTGTTATTTATCTATATGTATATAGTACTACTACATACTACGAACGACCAGAGTATCTTTTCTCCTTCTCTGTCAAATTCATCCAAAGGTTGTCTGTAAAAAATCACCTTTAACGATAAGACCGCCCATTGTTACACCCAATTAATCTGTACTTGTAAACTCTGTATTTGTTAAAAACTGTATTTGTTGCCCAAAAAGCTGCTATTTTGAAGTAAGATTGGGCCATTAACCTTTTGAATGTCTTAAGTGACACAGTTCGACATAAGCAATTGTCTTTCTATTGTGTCTCTAATTACGGCATTCGATGAGTTAAACGCTAGGCGACTTCGCGGCAAACCAAGACGAAGGTGGAGATATGAGCTGGATAACTACCGAAGGGACTGGTCCGCAGGGGCCGAGGACAGACGTGTGTGGAAAAGGGAGAAAGAGGCCTTCGCTCAGCAGCGGGACATAATGGGCTAACTAATTAACTATCGGTATTTTTTATGGTGTTATATTAAACAATAATATTGTTTATCTGTCTATCTATCATTATCCAACTGGTTTTCTTTTATTAAGTAAGTGTAGTGATTGGTTCACGTAGTGGCCAGCCGTGTGGAACTCATTATGAAACACTGTGGCTCTTATATCAGCCGTTAATTGTTCTAATTACAAGGATAGTGAATGTCTAATTCAGTGTAATTATTATATATTGTGTAGAAGAAAGAGTTCTTTAGTTTTGTCTCAGTATGTTTGAGGATGTTCTTATTTACTTTCGCCTGTTTTCAAAAAACTACTGCAAGGTCTTGCTGTAGTTTTACCAAAGTACCTATCATAAACGCATCACGCTTCAAATAGGTTGTAACCTCAGGAGTCTTGGGCTTGCGGACGGCGAGCTATGGGTAGCTCGCTGGCCGACCGTCCGGTAACTGTCCGGATCGAGCCCAAGTCGTCGACGGCGCGCACTGTTCCCGCGCGCCTCAAGAAGTTGTCAGCAACAGCAGGGGCCCAGCTGGGTCGAAGCCTATTGGGGCCAGGGTTAGATTCGAAAGATAGCTCGAGCCCCGGTATGAAGGCTTGAAGGAACGGGGTGGGTTTTTAGTCAGTAAGAGTCTAACACTATCTCCCGCTCCGCCCAAGAGCGGGGGTTGTCAAAACAAAAAAAACCTCGGAAGTCTTAATAGTTCTCTATATTTATTGTTTAGTGGAAGTATATAGCGATTTTATGATTGTTATAAACCTGTAGTGTCCCATTGCAAGACAAAGGCCTCATCTCTTTCCAATTTTGTTTATCTTAGCCTATTTGAGCCTACTTCTTTAGAAGTTCAATTCGTCTCAACATCTTCTGTTCGGCTTACCAAGTCACTGGTTCCTAATGTTCGGGAATCGTTGGCTATTTTTGCTATTTTCTAGTGGCATGCGGCATATGCCTAGTTTTCAATTTAGTAGCTATGTTGCCCAATTTGAGATTAAATAACTAAGTATACTCAATCATCATCTTCCTGCCCTAATCCCGTTTTATTTGGGGTCTGCGCAACACGTTTTTTTCTTCCATTCTGTCCTGTCACTCGTCACGCTATCACTAACTCTCTTTTCTTTCATATCGCTTCTCACACAATCCATCCATCTTTTCTAACTAAGTATACTCAATACTGTGCCATATTGTGTGCGGTCTGTAATTGTGACTTCGGGGATCATAGACATCATATCTATGCCGGGGACACTTCGGTCCTTGGCTCGCAATGGTGGTAAATCATTCATCATTGGATGATTTTCGCGCTCTTAGACGGGTCAGGTGGGCGTGTCAGACTTTTTCTGACTAAACCCACTCTTAAGTTCCTCCTTTGCCTTCGTTCCAGGCCCCGCGGTTCGCATATCTTACTTACGTGCTACTTTTAGTCGATATTGTTATTTATTTTGTTTTAAGGTATGCGCCATGTTTGACGTGAATAAACACTTCGTCTTTCTTTCTTTTCACTTCGGTCGGTTACTGGACCGGTTTTACCTCGCCTGAAATTACACTATTTGATCAAGGTACCCATACACCGCTAAATTTTGATCGTTTTAATCCCGTGGAGAGTCGATTCGGTACATGAAACACTATCGATTTGTAAAGATAAAATTAAAAAATAAAGTACTTACCTTTTTTTAAAAACTCGTATTAATTTACGCATGTACGAAATTATTTTCTTTAAGAAAACGTCAGCTAAGCGAGTCCAATGACTTGTAGGTAGTTAGTACGCAACGCCGACAACTACCTACAGGTCATTGGACTCATGATATACCTACTCATGGTCATACTTATTCAACCTCATCCCCTCGATTTCTACTTTACGTTTCGTGCTGCAGAAGCATATAGCATAATCAGCCTAATAATGTTCCCACTGCTTGGACTCGGATCTCCTCTCAAAGAGAGTGAATGGACCGTAATCCACCACGCGGGTCCAGTACGGGTTGGTGAATGTCACGTGTCTTCGAATTTTTGGTTCTAGGACGTACATGCCGGTTTCCTCACGATGTTTTCCTTCACCGTTTTGAGAGCAGTGGTGATGAAATAAATTACAGAAAGTAATGCGTCTGGCTGGGTTTGAATCAGCAAGTTCGAAGAGGTAGCGATACTTAGTCAAATATTCATTAAATGGTATTCTTACGTGTACATGCTTGTTTATACTTATCAAAACCAATTTTGTTTTTTTTAGGTGGGAAATCAATTAATGACTTCTCATGCTCATCTTTGCTTTCCGTTTCAGGACCACGGGTTTGCCTTTTAGAAGTCAACCCATGGCTCCAAGTCTACCCATGGCCCCAAAAACCAATGACGCTAGAACACAGAAGATCAAGAAGGTGCATCCATAAAACTATTTGGCCGTTTCAAACTCCTTTTTCTAAAAAGAGTGGCAGGGTGGTATGTGCAATTTATTAAAGCTTTTGTGTGAAATGAACTATATAGGGTGACTGGCAATTAGTGTACGATACTTAAACACGTGATTGTGCTCATGATAACAAACAATTTTTATTATGGGAGCAAAGCCGAAATCGCGAAAAAAATATCAGCTGTTCAGTACATTAGGTAAACATAAATGTACTGAACAGCTGATTTTTTTTTCGCGATTTCAAGTTTGTTCCCATAGTAAAAGTTGTTAGTTATCATGAGCACAATCACGTGTTTAAGTATCGTACACTAATTACCAGTCACCCTATATAATGAGTTTACTAAACAGGTGTGTTCCGATATTCAAGAATAAATATAAAAGGCGCCAGATAACCGTGGAATAAAGCACACTAACCTTTTCTTTATATCTCTGCGTAGGTACCCGAAAAACAAATTGCTTTTCATTACTAGATCTTAAAAAGGATCACGACCACGATACATGTCGATTCAAAACGGCTTTATGTCTTTATTTCCGTTTTTGAAATTAAGAATGTCAACGACCAATACGAGGGTCAATGACCGTTATTCCATGGTTATCTGGCACCTATCATAGTTACAGGAAAAGAAAGAAGTACCCAGGAAATAATTTGTCTAATAATTTATTTATTTTTCTCTTAATAAATATCTTAAAACTATTTAAATAAATAAGTGCTTAGATTAAGAACCGCTGAAATGTAATTTTAACAAGTATGTCCTTTTTCACTAACACTAGGCGAAAATTAAATAAATATAAAAAGTAGGTGCTCTAGTGATTGTGAAAACGGGCGAAGAAAGAAATAAGCTTAAGAAAATCTTTATTATTCATTAAGTTTTACATAACAAGTAAATTGACATGATAACAAAATCAAAGAAGTGCATAAAGTTACATAGAAAGTATATTATGAACACGTGCAGTCAACTATTTAAAATATGAGAAACATTTCGTAAATTTTTGCTCGGTTTCTACACGTTGGTAAAAGACATAATAGCAAATTGGAAAAACAAAAAAGAATAACATAACTAATTATACTAATATAAAAAAAAAATAATGAATGAATGGAATAGGAATATGTACACAGCATTAAAAAAAACATATAGAGAAGAAAACAATATTCAGATAACACACAAGAAGTACATGCCACAGTTTGCAAGAAAAGGTTCAGAAATACTCAAGTCAACAAATATGATAAATCTACCGAAAAACCGCCGTAATCTACCTTTTTCGAAAAACACAATAGTTGTTATGAACGAAGTTACATTTTTAATTTGGCGTCAATTTGAAACTGAAGCAAAATTGAAAAATCCGTCCGTAATAAACATCAATAAAACAATATCGTATGATACGACCACTTAGTGCAATCCACTTGACGACCTAAACTGAACTGTTAAAGAGATGGCGCTATATAGGGAGTAAGGTGAAGGCCCCAGGGTCTTACCATGACGCGTTAAAATGTCAAGAGTACAAGCGAGAAAGAGGATTTTTTTTTGCTTTTTCGGTGGGTAAAAATCATACAGATGACATCCCCCGCCCTTGGGCGGAGCGGGAGATAGTGTCAGACTTTTACTGACTAAAAAACCCACCCCGCTCCTTCGTTGCCTTTCATACCGGGGCCGAGCCTTCCTTTCAGAAGCAGACCCTTGGCCCCAGCAGGCTTCGACCCAGCTGGGCCCTTACAGTTGCTGACAACTCCTTGAGACGCGCGGGAACATTACGCGCCGTCGATGACTTGGAGAAAGATGGTTGGAGCACACCCTATAAGCTCTATCCTTTTAACAAGTTAAGATCCACAAATAGATCGTGTTAAAAGCTCGTGGTAGGGACTTATTCTGATCAAATAAACGCCAGATTATTATTGGTGTAACAGTTTTAGAATACAGAATTATTAATAGAACTTATAATAATAGACATCATTTAGGAAATCCCAGTTACCTTTAGGACAGTCCTCTGGCCTGACACATTGTCCATTGGGGGCCTTATAGTACCCCTCCTTGCAGAAGCACCCAGGCACGCAGGGAGCTGGGACATTGGGATTGGGGCTGTCACAGGTCTTCTCCCGGGCTTCACAACGTTTGTAGACCTGGTTTTCTTTGCATGTCATCTCGGGCTTGGTAGTGTTTGGGGCTGCAAGGACTTTGTACCAAAGTGGTAGAATTTCGGTTAGTTAATTTGGAAGTAGAAATTCTTTATGGAGCTCGCGCAGATTGAGAGATATACAGGGTTATTTAAAACACTGGCTACCCTTAAAAAGTATGTTACTAACATTATAAACAACGTTTGTCATAGAACAAAAGTTGTTTATGATGTAACTTTTAAAATTTTATCATACTTTAGTTCATCAAATTTTCATACAAAAATAAAAATATTAGAATTTCAATTGAACGTTGTAAATATTACGTAGTCTATGCGAAACAAGCGAGAGGAGTACAACAGTGGAGGAGCGCGGGTTCGGGCGGCGGGGGTGCTTGATGCGCTTGCGTCGCGTCATACTGTCATACAGACGTAGGTAGGTACAGCAAAATACAGAGTTGAAATGTTTTAGATACAACAACAAAATCTTGAAGGTTTGTTTTTGGAAAATGAATTATCCTAACCATCCTAACTAATATTATAAATGTGAAAGTGTGAATGTTTGGATGTTTGTTACTTAATCACGCAAAAACGGCTGAACTTATTTGGATCAAATTTAGCATGCATATAGCCTTTGACATGGAAAAGAATATAGGCTACCTTTTATCCCGATTCCTTAAGTACCTAATGCCACGCGGGCGAAGCCGCGGGCAAAAGCTAGTGTTTTATAAAAAGTCATAGAATAAAAGTTGTTGTTTATGATGTTAGTAATACTGTCCTGCAAGGTTGTTAGTGTTTATAAATAACCCTGTTTATGCTAGAGGTAATAGAATGTACGATAACAATATTACAATATATAATGATATGATCTGAAGGAAATTTGAGGTTGGTCTCAAACCGAGGTCTCTACAGAACCTAGACAGCCCCCCTAGCCAAGTTACAACCGTTTCATGTCGAATTCCGTTCTCCAATCGGTAACGCTTCGGTGTCGGCAATTGTAGAAAACGATAAGTTGGTAGCCATGCTGACGCGCCTGAGTCGGTCGCTCGTTCTACAATGTAGAGTTTGTATAATAAAGGACGTAGCGTTGAACGTTATAGAAACGATAACATTTCATTTTATCGTTTAGATTTTGAACGATGTGAACTTGGCTACGAATTTTCTATTCGTTTGTTCTGATCACGTGATTTATCGTTGAGATGATGTCATCTCTATACATTTGATTCGTTTTCGACTAGCGTTAACGATTACAGATAATCAACTTGGCTAGGGGTATAGGATATACAAGAGAAGATCAAAGGAATTTACAAGAATATAATAATAAGTAGGTACTTAAAAGAGATAGTGGAAGCAAAAAAGAGGGTTATAGAAGATACAGAATTAAGAACGTCATTCTTCATCGTTGAAAAGAAGGTCAGAAGAGAAGAAACCGCAGAGCATAAAGGAGAGAAGCGTAGGTCTTCGGCGAGAAAGCAGCATAGCTCACTATAGCTAGTATTTGGTATCTGTAAATAAATATAAATAATTTTTTGTAAGAAATAAATTATTTACTTAAAAATGATAAACTAAAAGAAAACATATCGCATCTTTATTCTAATACGTCACTAAACGAAATTCTTCAAAAAAACTGTTTTTAATGAAGGCGTTAAAAACAGGTGCGTATGTTCGCTATTTAATAGCGTATTTTGTCAGCAAGTGATTTTGTTAATCTTTTTAGAATAATATACGAGTATGTCTAAAACCTATATAAAAGTTTAATAACGACAGTGATGATAGAAAAAATGATATCTTTGATTTCACAAATCATTATCGCTCTTTGAACCAAAACGTTTGCTTTATTATCTTTTCAGTATTACGAGTATAAGGGGTGCGTTCACTACACAAGTCACTGCTATTTTATTCAAGATGTTTGTCGTTTATCTAATAGGTTTCTATGTATTTAGTATTTGTTTTAATAAGCGGATCAAATACTTTCTCGGACATTTCATTCAAGATTAAATAAATAGACTTCGCCTTGACCTCGTATCATTGAAGTAAGACAAGATCGCATCTCAAGATAACAGGAGCCTGTTTGACTTTCAATTTCATACATGCAACATCTTCTTACTCAGGTACGTTTGTATTATAGCATGCGAATTTAACACAACAACATAACCTTGTCTAAATTCTCAGCTTGATAAAAGTTGACAGAAAAAACACCCATAATATCCTATTTCTGCCACACAGCAGAGTAGCTGCATCCTGGTTTGAAGGGGATGTAATTGCAGGTTAATGAGACCTGGCACTTCCAGGTACAGGGTATATTGTTATTGCATAGCAGAAGGTTGATGATACTGGAGAACTGCTCTCACCTTTGGGACGGATCTACCAGATACCAGCTTGATGAACTTGAGTAAATTGAGAAGCGAGCCAAGAGGATCATTGGTAATGACGCAGTCGAAGCTTCAAAGTCTTAAGCACTGACGCCGAGTTGCTAGTCTGTCGGTTTTATTGCATTTCGGGAAGTGCCAAACCCGTTCCATTATTACCGGACCATTAGACGTCCGGTGATGTGCCACTAGTATGTGGTGGTCAACCCACTTATATGCAGAAAAAGTTTTGGGAATACATTCATTGTGTAGCTAAGGAATGGAATTCTCTACCGGAGCCTGTGTTTCCTGATAGCTACGACCTTGGGGCTCTTTAAGTTAAGAATGAATAAGAAGCTACTACTGTTACTACAGATATAAATAAAAGCATACAGGCAGGGCCATTTAACACCAGGTTTTAGGCTCCAGACAATGACTTACAAATCGGAGAAACTTACTTTTTGAGCACTTATCAGGGGTGACACAAGAGCCATCCCTATCTCTGAGCAGTCCCTTCTTACAGAAGCAGCCCCTGGAGCACTGAGCTGGACAGATGGGGTTGGGGTTGTCGCAGGTCTTGTTGCAGGGCTCGCAGTACCTGTACTCCTCGTTGTCGCGGCACTTGCTGCCGTTGGGTCGAGGTTCTGATGTGTCTTGCTTGTAAGCTGATACTGTTGGAAAAGATACTTTGTTTAGGATAGTGATATAACTGTCATGGCTGTGGGATTGAGCTGCACGATTGAGCTACGAGAACGCAAAGGACAACTGAAGGAACAGAGGTGGTCTTAGTCAATAAAAGAATAGGCCTCCCACTCTGTCCAGAGCGAGAGAAGTTATTTGATGATTTCCTATCTCAAAAAACCGGCCAAGTGCGAGTTGGACTCGCCCATGAAGGGTTCCGTAGCAGCAATAACATAATATAAAAGTTCTTGCAGGTAGTTGTAACTTTGATCGATGTTTTAATAATAGTGTATCTTTTTAGATTTACGACGTATTAAAAAAAACGACTCACTAGATCCCGTTCAAACCAATTTTCGTTGGCGGTTTGCATGGTAATTGTACATCATATATTTTTTTTAGTTTTATCATTCTCTTATTTTAGAAGCTAGAGGGGGGGGGACACATTTTACCACTTTGGAAGTGTCTCTACTATTTAGTTTAGAAAAAAATGATTTTAGAAACCTCAATATCAAACTATTTAGTTTAGAAAAAAATGATTTTAGAAACCTCAATATCATTTTTAAAGACAGTTTCACGAATTGAGTTACGAAGATTTTTCCGAATCGCATTTTTTTTTTATGACGTAATTACAAATTTGCAGTTTTTAGATTTTTTCCTATATTTCTTTTAAGAGACCTTGCTTCATGCCTTTCAGGATTCTTGGTCAACGGGAAGTACCTTATGAATTTAGATTCCCTTGAGTGTCGAAAGTCGAAATACACGTTTTTTGCAACTTAAAGGGCCGTATATTTTTTACATCTAAATCAAATTACTCAGTAATTTATATATTTAGAGTTGTATAGAGTGTATGGCTCCATTCCTCTTTCTCGCTCGCACGACTGGCCCTGAAGGAACAAAAGTGGGTTGTTGTCAGACTAGGCTTATCTAGCACTCCACCTAGAGCGGGAAGGGTTTTTTTTTTGCCACACTTAAAATAGATAGTGATTCAGTTTTATTTCATACGTAGCTATTTTTCTTATCTACATTATAAGAATAAAGTACTTATAGATTGTTTTTTTTTTTAATTTTTATTTTTTTTGTAACAATACATTGCTTATAAAAGGACCTAGTTTACTAAATTTAATAAATAAACCTGATTCACCTTGCATCTGGACCTCAGTTGTCACAATATGTTATTTCTACAAATTATACTGCTGTTTTATGAGTAGGTACGGTATGGACTGTCAGACAGAACGCTTCACGAAAATATACACAAATATTTTGGCATGTCATTTCTGACAGCTTGACACTTGAGCCAAAGTTATTTTTAATCAAACTGTGCACATATTACGAGTATCATTTATTTGGAGTGCTTTTGTTCTTGACGTGAATATTTTGATAAAATTGTATAGAGAGAACAAACTGTTACGACTTGGACATGGTCCTAGTAAATATGTAATTTGTCCATTTCTAATCTGCGGATCTTAGAACCAAATGAAGGCCACTGAAAGGTACAGGTGTGGCTCTAGTCAGTAAAAGTCTGTAACTTCCTCCCGCTCCACTCTAGATCGAGGAGATGATTTCCCACCTCAAAAAATGAAGATAAAATAATATTATCATTTACAAGTGTAAGGAAGAAGAAAGGCTAGACCCCACGGGCGCTCAGGGGTATTATAATTACGTAATTGCGCGTATTTACGTAAATCACAAAAAACTTAGATAGGAAAAACATAGATATAAAAACCAAAATTTTCGGCCAAATTTTCGTTCAAACGTGTGTACAAAACGACAACTAAGCGTTTTTAAAGTCATTCAAGTTGTACAGATGTATGTACAATCGGCGCTCGAGGGGTTATCTGTGTGTGGAACTACATATCTTGAAAGGGAGTTATAGAGATGCGGGGACAATCTTATAAACCTCCATATAAAAAAAAAAAACAATATTTGCAAGTGAGATAGATAAACAATTGCATGACTTGATTCCGCCATCTCATTTCTACCATCGGACAAACCGACGCACGGCGAGTATCCACCCTTACGTTGTTGAAACATCTACGGTCCGGACTAAGCGTTTCGCCTCGTCATTTATACTGCGAACTTCGAAGGACTGGAACAGTTTGCCTGCTGCGGTCTTTCCGTCTGATTATAATTTGGGTGTCTTCAAGGCTAGAGTGAATAGGCTCTTAATAAACTAGTGCGCCTCACCATCAACGATTGCATCACTGCTTACCATCAGGCGGGATCGCAGTCAAGTACTAGTTTATAACAGATAAAAAAAAAAAAACAATATTACAGATCAAAGATAAATCTTAAAAACTAACAAGGAATATAATATAAAACAATAACTTATGACAGTAATAAATGTTATATCCATCAACATACTATGTACAAGTAAAAGAGCACTATCTTTCCTCTCTTGTGTGATAATCTTATTTGTATATATATATATATATATATATATCGTATTTTTAGTATAAGGTATATATATAGTTATATAAGTATTTATTAGTTTAAGATTTCACTAACTCTTCTTTACTTATTTCTGCACACTATTGTCTAGTAGACAATAGTGTGCAGAAATATGAGACAATGTCTACATCTCTTCTGATCTTTCCTTTCGCAGGTCTGCTGGAAAAAATTTCTTTATGAAATAAGTACCTTTGTACATAATTTATAATAATGTTGTATCTTCTTCTTTTTACTGTGTGTACATAAATTATAAAATAAATAAATAAATAAATATGCTAAGATCTGACATAACTTATTTTCACATGGAAGAAAACCTTAGGTTTTCAGTAGTGTTTCATGTGCTTTGAATACCTGTGTGCTTGTGGAGCTCACCTTGGGGAATCTTGGCAGGTACGTACCTAGCCAAGTTGTTAATCTGCAATCGTTCACGCTAGTAGAAAACTTCAAATGTACGGGAATGACGTTATCTCAACGCTCAGTCACGTGGTCAGAACAAAAGAATCGGGGGCGTGGCCAACTCAAGGCGTTCGACGCAAGAGAAACCGTTGTAACTTGCCTAAGGGGGCGGGTGAGAAAGGGAACTAAAAATAAGAGTTACTTATCTTCAATTTTTATGGCTGATTTTTATGTATGTTTTGTAGAATATTATTCTAAAGTAATATCGTAAGTGTCAGATTCAGACCCAAACCTTCTCTCAGACGCTTTAAAGCTCCACAAAAAATAAACGAACTTTACTTATTTTTACATGTCTCATTTCTAAATATGTTATTATGTAAAGAATCTATGTATGAAATTACATAACTGTATCATGACAAATCACGAAGTTACAAGCTTGTTATGTTGGCAAAAATTAATAGTCACCCAACTGTTTTCTGGCTCCCAATGCCCGCTATGACCTGTCGTAACTTTTGTTGTACTTAGTCTCGGTGGTACCCAACATGCGATAATTTTGAATATTTTTGGGAAAAAATATAACATGGTGTAAAAACTGTTGATATCATTTAGTTACTGATTATAAACAAACTATATTCAGGTTTTTCCGTAAACTAAAAATAATCTACACTATCTAGGTACACTTATCATCATCATCATCATCATCATCATTTCAGCCGATACACGTCCACTGTTGGACATAGGCCTCCCCCAAGCGTCGCCACAACGAACGTTTCCCGCAACCTTCAGCAGGTCATTGGTCCACCTTGTAGGAGGCCTTCCAACGCTGCGTCTTTCGGTACGCGGTCGCCACTCCAGAACTTTTCGACCCCAACGGTCATCTGTTCTACGAGCAATGTGCCCTGCCCATTGCCACTTAAGTTTGGCAATTCTTCGTGCTATGTCGGCAAACTTAGTTCTCCGGCGCATATCATCATTTTTTATTCGATCACACAAGGAAACCCCGAGCATAGCCCTTTCCATTGCTCTTTGGGTGATTTTAAGCCTTCTGATGAGGCACATTGTGAGGGACCACGTTTCGGAGCCATATGTCATCACTGGCAACACGCACTGGTCATAGACTTTCGTCTTGAGACACTGTGGTATGTTGGACGAAAAGATGCCGCGCAGCTTCCCGAACGCTGCCCAGCCGAGTTGGATTCGACGGTTGACCTCTTTCTCGAAGTTAGACCTACCCAACTGGACTGTCTGTCCGAGGTAGGCGTAATCCTCTACAACTTCGAGTATAGAGTCTCCGACCTTGATGGGAGTGGGCGCTACATGGTTGTTAATCATGATTTTGGTTTTATCCATGTTCATTTTAAGACCCACTCTTTCGGAAGCTCTACTGAGGTCATTGAGCATTGTGCTGAGCTTCTCCATAGTCTCAGCCATGATTACTATGTCGTCGGCAAACCGAAGGTGAGTGATGTGCTCACCATTGAAATTAATGCCTAGTCCACTCCAGTCCAGAACCTTAACACTTATGTAATTTAATAAAGAGGTAAACTTTGATTTTTTTTTTGCAGGAACCTCTGAAAGCGCTGGTCCGATTGCTAATTTTTTTCACCGATAGAAAGCTGCTTTATTCCTGAGTAACATAGGCTGTATTTTATGTACGCGGGCGAAGTCACGAGCAAAAGCTAGTGATGAATAAAGATTTAAAAAAAAGTACTTAATAACTTTAGAAGATTTTTTTTTGATAAAGAACTTTCTGCCGAAAGGACAAGAAAAAATAAGAGAGACAAAGGAAGCAGAAAATAGAATTGTGTAAATAAGGAAGCGATTCCTTTGCTAGGCTACTTAGAATATATTGGTAATGACAGCCACTATAAGAAAATAATAAGAATTCTCCCTTACACTTACGAATAGGTGGACAGTCCGCCAGGTTGACGCAGATCCCGTCGTCGTTGCGGACCTGACCGTCCTCACAGAAGCAGCCCGTCCGGCACACGGCGCGGCAGTCCGGCGCCGGGTCGCGGCACGTCCGGGGACACCCGCACATCAGCAGCCGTTCATTCGACCGGCATAGACCAGCTGGTGCTGGAAAAAAACATATCATAACATAAAAACATATGTCAATGTCATACTCAGTACTTTATTGCATTCCATATACAAAGATCAATATGGACCCTGTATTCAGCTATCTACCAGCTACATTACCAGCTGCTACAGGCTGCCAGCTATTATGCCAGTATATTAGTGACAAATAAGTATATGTATTGAATATCCGAATTTTAATAGAGTATTATGAGACGTTTATCGTCAACGGTGCATGGTTTAAAAGCACAAACAACAAGTTTCATCTAACGCAATGTTTGGTAAAAAGACAACTCGAATAAGAGGGATCGCCTTGACGCTCTGTCGTGTCGTATTCGGTAATTCTGTCACTCATTCGAATATTTCACAAAACCAGTGTTTTTTTTAAAACCTTAATTTTTTTTGGGAAAAATATCAGTTTCTTGATTAAAATTGTAGAGTATATAGATACAGTTTTCTTTACTTTTTCATGAAGGGCTAAAGTAGATTTCAGAGGCATCTACTGAATTAATTGATGGGTTGTTGTTTGATTTGAATAGAAATACACAAGATATCTGTGATTCTAAAATATCTAAAGAAAGATGTGTAATAACGATAGGATCACGTAAGAGTGGTTGTATGGAAATGTATCTCGTGTTGGGCGCTCTTAACAGAGTATTTTACCGAACTATTAACCTATTTAACATAATAGGGCGATGGGGTCCGAGCGCTCATCGAGTTGTTCGGGATATCAGCAAACAGTTGGTCGACTCTTCGCGTGACCAGAGGACTGGACTCTTCTTCAGTCAACGAATCAGCATTGCCATCTAGCGTGGCAATGCTGCCAGCGTTCTGGGCACTTTTCCCATTGACGTCGATGTGGACGAATTTTTTGATGCCCTCTGAGTTTTCCCCGTTTTTCAGTCTTTTTTACTCGTTTGTACATATTATTATTTGAAGTTTGTATATATACATACCTAGTGATTATTTATTAGATTAATAACAGTAATTAAAAAAAAAATTAACATACCTTATTGAAATATAAAATAAAAGAAATAATTGTTTGAAATTTTTGTTCTAACTAGGTCACATGATGTTCCCTTTAAGGACCCCTTTAAGGTTTGAAATTTTTATCGAGGGCTGTTGAATACGAATCTCTTCTACTAGCTTCTACCAACAGCTTAGCCCGCATGAAAATAGAAATTGGTCCCAAGAGAATATACTTCCAGGATAGAAAATATCCAATGTGTTATTCCAGGATATGATCTCAATGGTCTTTCATCCGTCCAGATGTTTGTCCGCGTACATCGCGGGACTGGAACAATTTGCCTGCTGCGGTCTTCCCGTCCGATTATAATTTAGCAGCCTTTATTTAAGGCTGGAGTGAGTAGGCTTTTAATAAATTAGTGCGCCTCACCATTAACGATTGCATCACTACTAACCATCAAGTACTAGTTTATATCAATTAAAACAAAAAAAATAAAAACATAACGTACATACAAACTTTCGTCTACATAATATTAGCGTGGTAGTGTCTGTTATCTACTTTCATGACTAGAGATACATTTAAACAGATTTGTTTTATGTTGAGTATAGGTATAATCCTACTTGCACTTTCTTTTAATTAGGAAACGTCAGTCAAAAATCTAAAAGCAAAAACATCAAAAGTGAAGACTGCGAAATATGATTAAGACTGCAAAAACCACTGACATGTTTTTAATCTATTTGCCATACTCCGAGCCCAGATTCTATATCATCAATTTTAAGACTATTGACAATTTAATTAGTAAAACTGGAGTGATGGCCAGCATCAATATTAAAACCAATCAGTCTGATTCAAGTGAGCCGTGTAATCGTCCGGCCGTTTATACAGATCTTTATATAGATACGATCAATTTATTGGTCGCATTGCTTGAATGCAACTTTCTTTATTTATTAATTAAGCTATCTTTCTTTATTGGAGGGGCTTCATTGTTTTGTGATTTTTTACACATCTCTATATAGATATTGTAGAATCACAGATTTCTTGTGAACAGCTAATATATAGGTTTTTTTTTTTAAATCAAAACTTAAATTTCTGGAACTAATCCAGTAAAGCTTTATTAACATTGTTTCATTTGCTCTTAGAAAAATATACTTAGGCAGATTTCTAAATCTTCAGTTAGTATCAGTAGGTGATAAGTACTACTTTAAATTAATCAGCAACAGATACTGGATTAATTTCTAGTGTCCGGAAAAGTTTTTTTAAAGGAAAGAAATCAAAATTTATATCGGTAAAAGCTGATTTTACTACAGTTAACTTCATACTAAAAGGACCAATCAAGAGAGAAAGAAAGAGGAGAGTAGGGATGAATATATAGTTAATGTTGATGAATGCACGGACATCGGAAGGTCAAAGGAAAAATTGGATAAATTATGTGAAAGAAAAGGGAGTGAATGATAGGTTGACTGTTGCCAGTAGAGAATGGAACAAGAAAAGGAATCCCTAAATTACTTGGGATAAGAGCAGAGCACGATGGGCGACAAGTTCAAATATTGTACCGGGTGTAAAGGAAAGGCATTGTCATATTTTAAAATGCGTAACGGAAAGGTTAGATAACTTTAAATTTCCGTTATGCCTTGAAGCAGACTGCAGGACACAACTTAAGAGGTATCAGGAGTTACATCTCTCAAAACCAAACGAAGCTTTGCTTAGCCTTAATATTTAGATGAATTCTAAATTCGTTGATCCGCTTAAATCTTAAGTAGTGCACAAGACTTTCGAAGATGCTGAATACACGTGTAGCATACCACCTGTCATTTCGACGCATATCAAAATCAAATGCAATCAAAGCGGGATGTTTATCAGTAACCTGTTCACTAAGTTCATCAATCATGGCAGTTTCTCTCTTGTCTTCGTTTCTTTGTCCGAGTACCGGTCAGGCAGCCATACATACAAGTTTACTAAACATTTTGTGACACTGGCTATGTGATTGACACTCATTGGGTTTAAAACAATGAGTAGTTGGTTGGTACTGAGAAGCGTGGTTGCCTTTTCATTTGTGCTGCCAAGGTTGCGTTTGTTTTTCAGTAAGTAGTTCTTTTTTTTGTACGCGCTAATTTGACCACTATTTCATCTGATGAAAACGTGGCCGATGATGGAGCACGCTTGCCTAGAAGCACTCTTGACTTAAAGAACCCTAGGTGGAAGCTATCAGGAAGCAGACTCCGGCAGGAAATTCTCTCCTTAGCTGTACGCACATTAAAAGTGTTCCTAATAAGTTTTGTGAGTATTGGTGGGATGTCCACCATGTATTGATGCATTGTCGTACGTCTGGTGGTCTGATGATGGTACAGGCTGGATGGAATTAAATTGTGTGATAGATCCACACTCCCCTAAATATAAACGATACAAAACCAACAGGCTAGCAACTCGGCGTGGATGCTGTAGTTTTGACTCGACGAGTGAACCTACTATAGTCCGTCTAAAAAGTCAAACGACTTGAGAATTTTGTATAATATTTAATCATTTAAAAAAGACCTATATTCGATACTTTTTATAAGGTTCTTCTATCAGTAAACAATGATCAAGATATCTTAATCAAATTTAATTATTGAAATAATGTTGACTACATCATATTTCATTGTACTCTAATAATTACCCAAGTAGTTTGACTTTTTAGACAGACTCTAGCCTACTACTAGGTACTTACACAGGTACCTAAAGTGAAACTTTGCTCATAAAAAAATAAAATATAACAAAACTTGTATGTGATGGCCCAAAATGTTATCATTTTAATTAGCTTAACAACCTTATTAACAGCTAGCCTGTAAAACGGTTAACGATGACAATAAACCTCAAAAGATCGCAATTGTTCGAAGTTATTATCGAGCAGTTTTGTTAATTACTTGATGAACTTGTTTTCAAGGAAACGGCAATAAATACATAAATAAAATGGTTGCAACGTAAAGATATAAATATTCTGTCGACGATACTCCTGTTTGCTAGTGTTGCCAGGGTGATAAATAAAAAATATACTAAATTAGTATTTTATAGGGCTTTAGAACCCAAACGTATAAAGTTCTGGGCCATATGAAAGTGATGAAGCGGGAGGTCACGACCCTCAACATTGAAGAATACGACGTAAGGAGGGGGAGGGCCAAACACAAAACTGCGATGAGACATCGCATCGTAAAAATCGCACGCACTCGCACGACGTATCGCAAGAACTTGCGAATCGATTCGCATCGCACATTGCATCACCTGAACATGACCTGCCCCCCTAGCCAAGTTACAACCGTTTCGCTTGCGTCGAACGCTTCGAGTTGGCCACGCTCCCGTTTCTTTTGTTCTGACCACATGACTGAGCATTGAGATGACGTCATTCCCGTATATTAATAGCGTTAACGATTGCGGATTATCAACTTGGCTACTAAACCGATGCTTTGCCGCATGAAATCCCATCGCAGCAATTCGCATCGCAGGTTTCTGCGATGAGACGTCATTGCATCGCAGTTTTGTGTGAGGTAGGGGTAAGTGCTATGTATGAATAGGACAAACTAAGCATGTCACGCAACCGTAAAAAAACAAGATGGACATCCCATGCATGCACATAAAACGTTTTGGGAACACATGCGTACAGGGAGTTTAATTCCCTGCCCGAGTATGTGTTTTCTGAAATCTTCTATGCACTCTTTGCTCTAGTATCGACCACATCGTCGTGTACCATTAGGTGATTTAATGGTCAAGGGCTAGCCTATAAATATATATTATGTTTATTTTTTTAATTTATACACACTGTGTCTACATAAAGATATGTAAAATATATAAATTTCTATGAAAAATATGTAAATTTCTTCCAGCAGACCTGCGACAGGACAGTTAGATAAGATCCAACTCTCCTGTCGCAGGTCTGCTGGAAGAAATTCCGTTAGAAATAAGCAGGTCCTTTGTACTCTTCTATCCTTATTTGTTCTTTTCGATTTTAAGTGTTTGTGTGTACATAATTTTTAATTCAATTCAATTTATCTAATAAATAATCACTAAGTATATATATACAAACTTGAAATAATACTATGTACAAACGAGTAAAAAAGGCTGAAAAACAGGGAAAACTCAGTGGGCATCAAAAAATTCGTCCACATCGATGTCAATGGGAAAAGTGCCCAGAACGCTGGCAGCATTGCCACGCTAGATGGCAAATGTGTTTGAGCCGTTTGGGGTTGAAACACTAGGGCCAATGGGGTCCGAGCGCTCATCGAGTTGTTCGGGATATCAGCAAACAGTCGGTCGACTCTTCGGGTGACCAGAGGGCTGGACTCTTCTTCAGTCAACGAATCAGCATTGCCATCCAGTGTGGCAATGCTGTCAGCGTTCTGGGTACTTTTCCCTTTGTACATAAATAAATAATAAAAACAATTCTTTTAATTATTTTTTTATTGTTACTGATTGATATCACCTGATGGTAAGCGATGATGTAGGTGACGATGGAACACTACTTGATGATTGTTTTTTTTTGATGATAGAGTTCTCCGCGCTATTAGAACGTATCATGTACACAACTGCCCGAAATCAACTATAGGGCAATTGCCCGGACTGGACACAACCCCTATCTGGTTGGAGGATCCTCCATTTTCTACAGTGGTTTGCGGGACTTCACGCTGTTCCGCAAACCTCTAAAAAGTATTTTACTAGCAATAAGTGTATTTTATTGCATCAAACACGTTGCCCAGTGACCTGAAGGCGAGCCGGTTTAACTTCATTACTGTTTTATTTAACTCAAACGTGTGAAACCTCAAAATGATTTCCATAACAAAAGATATCGACGTCGGTGTTAGTTTTAGCTGTTTTATTGTGAGTAAACAAATTCTTAGAAAATAAAAATATATTTTTGAAAGTAGGAAATTACTTTGCAGTTTTATGTAGTGATTTAGAAAATTACTAAATAGAGCATAATGTTTGCGGGTGTATGTTTGGAGAAGCTTTAGCGGCGTAAAGATATTGTAAAAAAAAGGGAACGTTAGAATTTTTTCTCTTAAATAATAGATAGGTCCTGAAGGCCCTACCACGAGCTCTTAACGCGATCCATTTTACGACCTAAACTGTACTGTTAAAGGGATAAAGCTATATAGAATGTATAACTCCATCCCTTTTTCACGATCCTACGACTAACATAAATTGTCACACGTAATGGTAAGTTGGGTCTAGGCCTACTGGGGCCAGGGTTAGTTTCGAGAGATAGCTCAGCCCTGGTACGAAGGCACGAAGGAACGGGGTGGGTTTTTAGTCAGTAAGAGTCTGACACTATCTCCCGCTCCGCCCAAGAGCGGGGGTTGTCATTGTGAAATTTTGCACCAAGCTGCTTTTTAAGACATAGGCGAAAAGAGAGGATTTCCCTGTTTTTCCCAACAATTCAGCCCCAAAGGGAATGAAATGGGGTCCAAAGTTTGTACGGAAAAGCTTACTTTTACGCGGGCAAAGCCGCTAGACGGAGCTAGTATCATAGTGGGTATTTACTAATTTTTTTGTGATAGTTCCTTATGTTTTGAACTTAGTAAAAATGTACCTAGCAGTGGGTGTCGAAGTATGTATCTAAGTGAGTCAAAAAAAAAAAATCTTTCTTTCTTTTAAGTGCAGCAAATCTACATTAATTAGTTTCTTACTACATTAAAATGATGTAAAAATACTGATATTTTTCGCAGCATGGATATAAAAATACCATCGTAATTGGTGGTCATCGTTCGAGAGGTATTTCATCGGGGCAGCATTTTATTAAATTAAAACATCTTTATGTGTCTTAAATTACGGGTGTTTAAGCGTTCTTTTAGTAAGAAACATTGAGGTTTTAATTAAGACTTTCAAGTTAATAATATACTACAATCCAGACGATGCATCGTCATTTTCACTTATTTATGTATATTTTGGGTCGAGTTTTGGACTGGCCTGTTGGTCTAGTGGTTAGTGACCCTGACTGCTATGCCAGAGGTCGTGAGTTCGATTCGCACCCAGGACAAATGTTTGTGTGATGGGCATAATCATTTGTTCTGTGTCTGGGTGTAATTTATCTATAGTATGTATGTATTTAGAAATATATAAGTATGTTTATCAGTTGTTTAGTACCCATAATACAAGCTCTGCTTAGCTTGGGACTAGACGGCGTTGTGTGATAGTTGTGAAAAAAAAAAATCTTTTAAATACGTCTGATAGTTTATTATTTTATGTATATTTCGTGGCCAGATCATAGAAATACACTTCATGATATGGCCAAGTAAAACTAGCCAGATGGTTATTTCAATCTTCGTTTGGCCTACTTTCTTCAGATCTTTTATTACCATTGAAATCCTACATCAATTGATACGGCCAAACGAGGATTGACATATCATCAAATGTTAAAGTATAAACGATCTGGCAAGTTTTAGTTGGTCATATCATGAAGTTACCAATTCTAAGGTCTGGCCACGACATATACACAATCACCTAAAAGAGGAAAGAACAATTACAGATAGAATAGCACAAAGGTTCTTATAGATATATTAGGAGACAAAATGTCCCTCAACATGTTGCGCAACGCTTAATCTACGTGACGCTGCAACGTTGCTCAGTGTCCCGCAACTTGCCCCCCAACATTTAACAATGCATTCACGTAACGCAGGACATGTTGTTGGGCCATTTGACCGTGTTGCGTCGAGCAGCACGATGGGACCCCGGGCGCCCCGGCTTCGCGATGAGGACCAGTTTCCCGGTCTTCCAACGAAGTGGGAACTGGCCCCTCTCCAAACATGCGCTAATGAGCCCTCTTAGTCGAGGCCCGAGAGCTTCCATGGCCAGGACCCAAGCTTTCCCAGGCAAGGCGTGTCGGGTCCTGGGGCGGCATTTTTGGCGTAACTTAGCCTTCGTACCACGACTATTTCTACCTCGGTCACCTCCGGAGTATCGTCGTTGTCGCCGTCGTCGTCGGTGAGTGGCGGACCACGTGTGGCGGAGCCATGGGCGGGGGAGAATCATCCCCTGTTGAAGGGAACTTCGACCGTTCGACGGCGCGCTTTTATCCTACAGGTCTACGGCTGCGTCTGCGTCGCGTGCGTATCGCGTCTGTATCGCTACAAACGCGCGTTTACGACGCGTTTAAAAAACTTGGTGTGCATGCCCTTAAAGTATAGGAATTTAAGCCGTAATTCTTTTTCTAGTAGTGAGTAAAAAATTAAATCCTTTGCCGCACCGTCCCGATCAGTGTAGGCCTTTATTATTTACTAGGTATGAGTTATATGACCGATCTTTACAAAGGTTATGAATGAATCACCCAGTTTCTGGGATTTCACTCTCATTATGCCAAGTCTTTTGAAACGAGATGACCGTATGTAAAACAGCTTGAATTACCCATAGTTATGATATCTACTACGTAAAGACTTTTTGTACGACTTGGGGAAACCCTCCATGATGGCAACACCGTGACCTAAGTGTTGCCTCATGAGGGAAATATGTGAGACAATTTGTCATAAATAAATTATGCGAATGCTGTCATAAAATGGTATCTAGATATTATCTTTGGATGCGACCTTCGATTGTGCCATGTCCTATGCATACCTACTTTACGTGTTTGTGACGTATATCAGATTGTTCGAAAGAGTAACCTAGCCCTGGAACGTAGAGGGCAGCTGAAGGAACACGGGTGGGTTTTAGACAGTAAGTGTGACACTCCCTCTCGCTCCACCTACAGCGGAAGAAACTATTTGATAATTTTCAACCCTCAAAAAACAATAAGCCACAGAAGGCTTAAAAAACAATAAACCCTCTATATCAGTGGTTAAATGTTACATTCCTTTTCAATTTACTATGGAAATAGTCCCGGTAGTCAAGTAAACAAAACATGATATTGATAGTCTAATAAATATACTCCATATCAGCATTAGATTTTATCAATAGAGGAATGACAGCATTAGTAATAAATCGACATGTACAATAAATCTAACACGCATTAAATAATGCATTTATTCATATTTATGTATAGGATCGTGACAGGATCAGTAGGAAGGTATTTATAATTATTCCATTTATTTTCTGTATACTATACATATTATTTACATTTTTATTTAATATTGTTTTTAAATATTTCTTAAAAAAAAGCATATTACAAAAACATTTAAAAATATAAAAAATAGTAGCCCCGGTGGTCAGGGCTCCTGAGAGAGAATTCTCCTAACTATACGCACCGTGTCCAGGAGTACTGCTTTCTGGATCAGGCCCTTGATCCAGCTGCCTAACGAGAGCCTTAGATGTTGTTCGAGGCTCTTAGCTATTAAGCCATTGACCGTTACAATTCGACTATCGGCACAATGATTGCTCTATCCACTTCTCACATGACGAGAACCTCGCGAACTAAGTCAAGATACTTGGTCTGCTTATCTTTCTCAGCTTTCACAAGGTTATTATTATAATTATTAAAATTTCATGCAACACAAACGTAGATACAAAAGCGGCCTTAAGGGTGGTGGAGAAACAACATGACAGGAGATATAAATCACTATACCTACGCCTACCTACCTAAAGCTTTTGAGGTAATCTTAAATGATAAAAAAAAAATAACCAAGGAAGATAAAGTCTTAAAAAGCTGCTTTTCCACTGGCCTATTGTCAACATCAAGCATGATTTAAAAGCTTGCTACTTCATCTAAACCAATTCAACGCAATTTTCGATGAAAAGACAACGTGAAAAAAGAGAGGTAACGCCTGAAAACTCTGTTAGCATTCGGTAATTCCGTGATTTACTCGAATATTTTACAAAACTTGTTCCAGGAAATACCTATGTGTTTTTTTAAAACACTTAAAAGTTTTTGAAAAAAATTGTCATCATTGATTAAATTAGCAAGGCTTCTATTGTTATATGTATATTTTAATGATGTTTTAAATCTTTGACTACATTATGAAGTGAAAAATGAAAAACAGTGAAAATGTATGTCGATTGCATGCCTTTAGTGCCTTAGCCATTCTCTACCAGTCGACTAAAGGTGGTGGAGAGACTAATGGCAGAAAATATAAATCACTATGCCTGCCTACCTACCTACCTAAAGTGTTGGAGGCAATCTTAAATGATTAAAAAAAAAATAACTTAGGAGGATAAAGTAAAAAATGTTGTATTTTTGTTTCGATCAGATAAATGACAGAACAATGTTTTCCGGGTCATCTAATTTATAAATATACCTAACTACTTGTGGGCTATTAAGGATTCGATCAAGAAGATCGATAAATGTATTTGAACTCTTGCAACAGATACAAGCGGTGCATCATACAGCAGGTGAGGTCAAAGGCTTATAGGCCAACGGGTAAGAAGGCTATACGAAACCATTTTGAGTTTACAGTTCCGTTAAAATAGTGGATTAGAGTACACAGTTAACCAATCTACAAAGTATATTTTCTGCATCACAAGGATGGTACAATTTAATTTCTATTTCTTTAAAGTTTTATTCGATTTTTTTTTTTATATATAATTCTTCCGTACGCAGTTTATCACCTATACTCCATGTGTTTAGTTAAAAAGAAGTACGAAGGAAACAATCTTAATATGTCTTTTAACTAAAAAATTGTCTAAAAATTTTATCTCAAAATTTTTTACAATTATGTATTTACCTGAACCGATGTTATGATGTGATTTAATAAAAATACATAGGTATCAAGATGGTTTACATATAGTTAACTAACCAAACAGATGAAGTATAAGGGTGAGTTGCACCATTTAACTATTACGATAACCAAACCTTAACCAGCCGTGAAACGGCCGCCTATTGGTCAATTCGACTATTTGACAACTGTTAACGGCTTTGTTATCGTTATAGTTAAATGGTGCAACTCACCCTTAGTCTTTTAAATTTCATCGAGATCAGTCCTGCCGAAAAGCCTTCTAAAGTGTCTTGAATGATGAGAATGATATTTTGTGTCTTACATATTTGATGGGATCCCTTTATGGTTTAAAATTACAATAGAAACAAATAGACTACAATTGGATTTTTTTTTCTGGAAAAAGAAAAACAGCCTTTGGACAAGACAACGTCTTTTGGAATCGCTTTAATCTAAGGTGTACCGAATTCCACCGAAACTTCCTGACCGATTTTGATGACTTTTTTCGTGTATATTTGGTAAGTCTGAAAATAGGTCGTAGGCTATTTTTTACCCTCCTACCCTTCTTCACATTTTTCTTTGATATAATTTATATACTTAATAATAATTTATTTAACACACTATTTATATGGTAGAACTTTGCTGAGTCGCTAGTTTTGCTATATTTAGCTGCTTGTATTATTTCTAGTCCGTAGAGACACTAAACCTACCATGATATGTCTCTGCACCACCCTAAGGTCGACTGGTAGATAATGCCTAAGGCATTAAGTCCGCCTTTGTACAGTTTTTTGTGCAAGAAGTATAAATAAATAAATAAATAAAGTTGGCTCCTTAAATTAAGTTTGTTTTATAATGACAGCTGATTTCATTAAAAAAAAAAAATGACAGTTTTTTCTTACAATACACTTGTTGGTCCTACTGAAGGTGAAATCACCTAGGTCCTAGGAGTTTCAAAAAGACCAGACGCTAGAGTGGCTCGCGAAGTTCAAATTTTTTATTGCATTTTCCAGGTCAGTCCCCACTCTACTGTCCAGAGAGGGTTAGACGAACCAAGAAGGTTGTATCTATAATTTTAATTCCGTAAATAAATAAGTATAACAGCTGCCAATCAAACATCAACAACAACATAATACTGACATGCAAAATGCTAAACTTAACACAATTTAATTTTCGTGAGGATCCACTTTAATTAACACTGTTTTTTTTTATTTTAACTAAATAAATCTCCACATACCTTGTTCTCCGCGAACGGTCACGGCGACAATTAGACAGACAAGCAGCACTCTAGCCTCCATAGTGACTGGCAGTCGCGGTTACACTGAGCCCGCACCCACGGCCATCGCTTATATGTTCCGCGACATAGGAGGGAGCTGCGCATACGCATACGATTACATTTTGATCTACATTATAATATTTACTTTATTTGTGAGTCAAGGAAAGGTCTTTGGGATTTTCGGTTTTCGCTTCTCATGTGATCATCATCATCATCTTCATCATTTCAGCTGAAAGACGTCCACTGTTGGACATAGGCCTTCCTCAAGTGTCGCCGTAATGACCGGTCCTGTGCGGTCCTCATATGATAATTGATCACAAAATTTGTCAATAAAAATTTGTCATTTGCTATTACTGACTAAAATCCAATCCTTTGTTCATTCTTTGCCTTGTGTCTCAGGACCCCAGGGTTTGGATGACCCAGGCCCCAGTAGGCTTCAGCCATGCTGGACCCCTACGGCTTTGCAGACTATCTCTTTGAAAAGCTAGCTAGCTCACAGATAAGATGAAGGATTGGGTCAAGGGTTCTGGATTGGAAGGAACCAGCGCTGCAGGCCTCCGACCACAGAAAAAACGATGTGTTGAAGGTCGCAGGGATCCGCCGTATGATTCGCAGGATGTGGCGATTTTTGAATGAAAGGAAAATAAGGGTCACAGCTCATTAGAGCCACCCGGCACCCACTCCGCACTGCCTCGCCTCCTGCGGCTAGTATTCCTTATATGGACTTTGTATGGGTACGTACTCACTATATCAATTCCGTAGCGTCACCGGATCGCCTCGGTCGTAAGCCCTCCACGTGCGGACGGCGGGTGGACCACTCGGTGGCAACTCGCTGCTCGCATGCTTGCCTTACGTTGACCGCGCGGGTCCCGAGAGGACCGCGCGCTGCCCCTGAAATGCCTTGATTGATTCACGCAAGGGTAGCGAAAGCGACGTCCAAAATGTGAATGTAGCGTGCCCAAACATCCAGGTCCTGGAAATCATATATTCAGAACTGCTCATTACGCAGCCATGATCAGACAGTCGCCGTCAATGTCAGGCAAAGTGATGGCTAAGTATTTTATTGAGCGTTTTAATGTTATCACAGGGATCTTTACGCTCTTTGCTTGCATGGAGCTGGTCGTGAGCCACTACCACGCTACCACGCGGTGCATTGACACCGTCATCTTTTTGTCAAGTACATAGATGCTTTTTGTACTATTATTTTAATATATTTATGTTTGATACCTATTTTTACCCGATTATGGCAAAGTCAAAGGAGAGTTATGATTTTGACAGGCTATGTATGTATATGAGTATATTGTTGTTGTTGTTGTTGTGTTGTTGTTGTTGTTGTGTGTTGAGTATGTTGTTTTGTTGTTGTGTGTTGTTGTTGTTGTGTGTGTGTGTGCCTCTTAGCTTCTAATTTAAGTACTTATCGGAACTCTACATGTAAGTATATGAGGTATCGTTAGAACCGTCTTAAAATCGTCTGTAGAAAATAGGCTATAACGTGACTTGTCACAAAACTTGATATGGCGCCCTCTAGCAAAAAAAAGACATGTGTTAAAAAAAGATAAATACGTCGTGTTTGGTATCATTTGAAAGGGCTTCAGAGTCTACGCAGCTATTGCACTGCTTCATTAATGAACAGAAGTTTTATAGAATAGAATAGAATAAACTCTATTTTTTTATGTTAATTACCTAGTTCTTAATTTGACAATTTAGCTTTAACAAGTAAATAATACAGAAGCACAGTGATTTAACACCAAAATTGTTGAAAAAGATACTAAAACCCGAAAACCAAAAAAAAAAAACGACGCATCCTGAAACTCTAGTTTCATACCTTGTCAGTGTCGTTTTTTTTAAATATTATTGAAGTATAGAAGAAGAAGTATATACATATTAGTTATGTGTTATGAATGCGTGCTTGCGGCTGTCTGGTAAATTGTTCCAAAGGAACATACAATTACCGGCATGGATCTTGAGCGCTGGCTGCAAGTTGCGCAGAAGTCAGATATTCGGTCTCTTTAGTGGTGCGAAGTGAGACGCGGGGGCGGGGAGTGTCAGTGATTGGCTCGCCGCGCCATCGTGTCATAGACGCCACTCGTGATTCGTTCACTGCGTTGCTGCATGTATCTAACAACGACGACTATTGGCTCGCCAATGTATGGAATGCGCAAAGAGTTTCCCACTCTGACGCCGAACGCTCAAGATCCGTTCCGGTATGTAAACTCCTGGGATATTACTCGTAAGTAGCCTAAGTATGCTCTAAACCTGGGACATACCTATGTGCCAAATTTCATCGAAATCCGTTCTGTTGTTCGAGAGCGAAGAAATAAAAAACACACAAATTGCTCTTATAATATTCAGGTAAATGATGAAATTGTGTTTGGATTTATACATGGACTTCCTTTTGATTGAACCCGAATATACTTTCTATTATATTATACCTACTTAGCCTTAGATTTTTTCTCCTATACCAATAACATAAATAATAATTATATAAACAGGCATTACAATTTAACAAGTCAAATAGTAATTAATTTCTTTGCGAAGATTAAACTGACCTAAAGAGTTTTGGTAGCTCAGCGGTAACGGATTCGACTAACGAGTCGGCTAACGAACGGTCGCAGGTTCTTCCCAGCCAGGCGCATTTCATTACCGCTCCTCTCAAAACGGTGAAGGAAAACATCGTGTTCCCCTCACGATGTTTTCCTTCACCGTTTGCACCGGCATGTCCTAGAAGAAAAAAATCGAAGAATATTGAGAATGTTTGTTTAGCTAGTTTTAAGATTGAGCATTTTTCGCGTATGAATTACTTTGTGTAATTTATTTCATCGCCACTGCTCTCAAAACGGTGAAGGAAAACATCGTGAGGAAACCGGCATGTCCTAGAACCAAAAATTCGAAGACATGTGACATTCACCAACCCGCACTGGGCCCGCGTGGTGGATTACGGCCCATTCCCTCTCCTAGAGAGGAGGCCTGAGTCCCAGCAGTGGGAACATCAAAAAGGCTGATGATGATGATGATGATGATGATTTTTCGCGTGAATAAACTGTTTTTCTGTTTTTTCTTTCTTTCTTTCTTTCGAAAATTTGTGATTGTGACATCCATCAACCCGCACTGAGTATTAGGTACGGCCCATTTCTTCTTCTAGAGAGGAGGCCTGAGTTCCAGCAGTGGGAATTTTAGGCTGATTATGCCAAAAATAAAAATTTATCATTTAAAAGTATTAATTATTTCTATCTATTTAAATGTATTTTATTTTAATTTTATTCTAGATAAAAGTTGCATGTAAGAAATCGAACTATATTTGTAAGTTTTCCGATTATTATTATTTATTTTTTTTAATTAAAAATACTGTTGTGATGTAATGTTTGTATATGTTGATGATGCATGGAATAAAAGGCTTTTTTATTTTTTTATTTTATTTATTTATTTATGCCAAAAATAGATACTTATTATGAAAATGTAACCAAACACTATTTTTTTTAGCTGTGAGAATCATCCAATGACATCTCCCGCTCTTGGGCGAAGCGGGAGGGTGTGTTAGACTTTTACTGAATAGAAACCCACTACTGTTCCTTCTTTGCCTTCGGCCCAGGATCCCTGGTTTCACTTTCACACCAAACGTACGTACGTATTATTATTAATAATCAGGTTTTTCCTAGTACAACTTAAGACGTCACACTCATTACGTAGGTGATGCTGAGTTTCTCTGCCGAATTCTGCGTTTTGATGACAAATCTCCAATGACTCATGTTTCTTCAACAAACTGTTCAACAGAAACATTAGCATGACAACGGTGTCATCTCACATTATCTCCGCATTTTTGTTATGTATTGGATAGAATCTCTTGATTGCTCTCACAACATGTGGCCATATTTATAAAAATCTCAGATGTGTTTAGCAACTGACTAACAGATTGGCCTTGCGGACGCAGCCCAATACCATAGTATTACAATATTCCCTCAATACGTTTTGGTCCGACCAGCGGGGTTACCATGACGTTCAAAGTAAGATTGTTTTAATCTTGTTTCAATGTTGGTAAGAGATGGCGCTAGACAACCTGTATAGCTCTGTCTCTTACCCACACTGGAACAAGATTAACACAATAATCTTACTTTAAACGTTATGGTCTAGGTCCAGATCCGCACCGCTCTTGACTACGATATACAAAGCCCTTCACACCGCCAGAGACAGAAACAGAATGGTTATAAAAGATTATCATAAAAGTTAAAGTGATGAAGCAGAGGGGTCCCGACCCTCAGCATTGAGGAATACGACGCAAGAAGAAGGCGAAGGAACAGATTGTCATGTCGCTACCCTTTTTCCAACTAGCTTGGGGTCGGTTTCCAGTCTAACCAGATGAAAACCCATGTTTTACATGGAGTGACTGCCTATCAGACTTCCCCAAGACTTAGTTACTGAGCAACATGATACTCCTTGGATAGACTGATGGTTTTTTTTTTCCTTCGGGAAAATCATATAAAGACATCTCTCATCCTCTCATCTAGTGTCAGACTTTTACTGACTAAAAACCCACTCCAGTTCCTTCGTTGCCTTTCGTACCAGGGCCTGAGCTATCTTTCGAAACTAACCCTGGCCCCAGTAGGCTTCGACCCAGTTGGGCCACTGCGGTTGCTGACAATTCTTTGAGGCGCGCGGGAACAGTGCGCGCCGTCGCAGTGGACGGTCGGACAGCGAGGTACCCATTGCTCGCCGTCCGCAAGCCCTCGCCTACGGTGGCCGGAAATCGGGATAGGAATCCCGGTGGCGGCGAGAGCGTCGTTGCCTGATGCGGTCGGCCTCCTCCTTTGCTAGCATTACTGCTTCACAGAAGGAGGCGACCGCCTGCTACTCCTCCTCGCTCCGGATAGACTGATGGTCAGACTTTCTGGCGTCTAACTACCTAACCTGACTAGGTACTTACTCTGGTTTATTGTAACGCACACTGACTTAGGGTGAGTTGCACCATTTAACTATAACGATAACCAAACTATAACCAGCCGTGAAACGGCCGCCTATTGGTCAATTCGACGATTTGACAACTGTTAACGGCTTTGTTATCGTTATAGTTAAATGGTGCAACTCACCCTTAATGGCATAAGAAAAGTTACTAATAAAAATCATAGATGGCGTTGGTGGATTTTGTCACTAAATTATAAACACGGTTTTCGAGTGAGAGAAGCCATTTGATGATTTCCCATAAAAATAAAAATAATCAGCCTTATAATGTTCCCACAGCTGGGATTCCGGCCTCCCCTCTAGGAGATGGCATGGACATACGCACACCACGCGGGCCCAGTGCGGATTGGTAGATGTCACATGTCTTCGAATTTTCCCATGTAAAATACGCGCAAGTCTAAAAAGTCTTAATTATTATATCTATGCTTTTTAATAAGCCTTTGATCAACAATAAAATAATAATCTCGTATAAATAAAAAATAATAGGCATGCATTTTAAATACTGTTCTAACCAAATACCTATTAGTACAATCGTAAGTTTACTAATACCTACCGATTGATTTAGAGTTAAACTTTTCCCGTTATGTTGATGCCATGCAATCGCATGCCATTGAGTATCGGCACACGTCGGATTCCGCGAAGTTTTATCATAATTATCACGATATCACCTTCTACACTGTTTCTCGGGTAGCCTCGGTTTTTACAAATATTATACTTAGTAATCTCTACCGGAGACATGGCAAGGATCGTTTGGGGATTTTCTTAATTTTTTTGAAGTGGTCAAGGTTCATAAATGACATCCTTATGTACTTACTAATATCATCAGAAGGCTTAATATTTAAGTCACCCAAAGGGCATTGGGAAGGGCTACCTATTCTTGGATTCTCTTACGTGATCACATTAGGAATGAAGATATATATACGTACCTACAGGAGAATCAAGGTTAAAATAAACAAGGGCAAAATTTACAAGTCCGTCATAAGACATGTCATACAGTATGGATCACAGAATGTGAGGCTGTGAAAAAGAAGGATGAAAAAAGATTGCATGTAGCGGAGATAGGAATGTTGAGATGGATGTGTGGTGTGACGAGAGTGGATAAAGTGAGAAATGAGTATATTAGAGGAAGTTTGAAAGTGGCGCCAGTGACTGAAAAGTTGAAAGGTAATCACTTGTCTTGGTATTGGCTAGGCTATTGCCGCTACGACAACAAATAATAAAATTAAAGAGGGGTTTTACAAGAAAAGTTTATAATATTGTAGAACAGAACCCTTCGTGTGAAATTCAATTTGCACTTGGCCAGTTTTGTATATGATAGAGATAAACTCGCCAAGTAGATACTTAAGCTCATTGTGTGCCTTTTACCTTATTCTTACCTCTATTTATTTTAGAACACCATTTACACAACGCTTAAATAAATAGCCGCTATATTCCTTTTGAGCATTGCCTTCGACCACTCAAGGCGGACACCTGAGAATCTCCTAAATCCGAGGATTTGCTGAAAGTCCGCTGCCCAACAACTGATGTGAAAAAACAGTGAAATGTGTTGTGCTTAGACCTTAGATGTCTTGTGCAAAGGGCCCCTACTTCCCTTATCTTAATGCTAGTCGTGGACATACGGAAGGGGAGAATGGGCAACAATTTTTGTTAAATTTTAATAAAAAACACTTTTTTCGGATATGATTTTGTAAATATGAAAATTATTACATGTGGGTTTCCTATTCAACGATTTTATCCCTTTTAGGTTTTTTTGTCAATTACACCTTATATAATTCCAATAAAAATCCATTTACACATTCTATATTTATATTCTCTGCTTACTTTTGGATGGGGTGCCAAAAGGGACGCAAACAGCGACATCTATCAAGCTCTGCAAACATATTCATTTGTTTGCTTACATGCATAAAGCTATACCAACTCGTCAATAGATGGAGCTGTATTCAATTAAAATTATCTTCCATTCAAGTTCGTGATTTCACTTTGCCGTAAGTCCCATAAGCTCAACTAAATCCCTGTTTTGTCCGGCAGTTTTGGGGTTCAGATTAAATCGTCCACTGGGACCCCGGCTCAGAGGGGATGGTATTGCATTTACACAGTTCAATTGCTTTCACTAATCAGTTATTATCGATAATGTAGAGCCATTGGACGGAGATAGATACACCCTTTTGGGATACAAGGGAAGGTTTTCCTTTCATCTTGGTAATTGAAAATTTACAGGAAATATTTAGAAAATGGTGTCACATCAAAAATGTTATTACGTAGGTAGGTACATATTTGAGGTACCTATTATAACTTTTTTTTTTATGTTGACTCTACTTTTAGGAATAACGTTAGTGATTCAACCAATTATCAATAATTATTACGCATTAGAAGTAATTATTTTATCAAAACAAATTCATAGAAATCTTCAAAAATAATACAAGATTATGTTAAAAAAAAAAATTGAACAAAAACAAAAAGATTCTCTCCGGCGGGGAATCGAACCCCGGTCTCCCGCGTGACAGGCGGGGATACTTACCACTATACTACCGAAGATATGATATCACTGACGAAATTTGCGTAAGCATTCTACAACACTCCTTTGTACAATGAATGTTTATTTCTAGGAATATTTGGTCTGTAGTACTATCTACTTTGGTGCAGCCGTGAGGCACACAATTAAATTGTAAAGCTTCTTTTTTTTTGTTTGATGTCTACTATTTTGTGTGTCATGTGTTGGGCCAAATAAATTCATTTTCTTTATTTATTTCTTTTCTGTTTGTCTTTCTATTAAATTGCACCTGCTATATTATATTTTTGCGCCACCCCTAAGGTCGACAGTTTGTTTGACACCATAAAGTCAACAGTTATTTTTTTACGACTGCATAAAGTTTTTAACTCTTTAATCTCGTGCGTCAGATTGGTGTTTTCGTGACTTATTCCCCAGGGTTGTGTTGGGACAGGGTGACAGAAGAGTGACAAGATGGGTCGTGGATGTGCGACCCGGTCGGAATAAATGCAAGAGTTTGTCGGATATATCCGGCTGGCTTTTGCCCGCAGCTTTGCCCGAGTACTTCAAATATAGCCTATGTCACTCAGGAATAAAGCAGCTTACTATCAGTGAAAAAATTTAAACAATCGGACCAGTACTTCCAGAGAATTACCTCCTACAAACAAAAAAATAAAAAAACTTTACCTCTTTATTATATCATTAATGTAGGCAGTTAAAGATTAATAAACAAATAACTACCTAACCTTTGTATCTTAGCAGACACAAAATAACAGGATGTTAAGTATCTGTTATTTTATGCTTAGGATCTGAGATAAAAATTCATGCAAGGTTATAAATAAAATACATATATCATTCAAAATGCACTATATTTTATATTTTCAGTTGCTATTAAATATTACAAAACCTTTTATAATGTAATACAGTTTGCAACTTAAAAACCTCTTAAGAAAATATGATATTTTTACACAAAATTAACTATAGATAGTATTTATATGTAGAATATACATTAATGTGTATTGGTGCTGACAACAATCCATTCCGTGCAAAAATAATGACCTCAAGACGTGATGACCAAAATTACTGGTAAAGTGTGAGTACACAATGACTTTTTTGTTGGGTAAAAATCATCCAAATGACATCCCCCGCCCTTGGACGGGGCGGGAGATAGTGTCAGATTCTTACTGACTAAAAAACCCACCCCGTTCCTTCTTGCCTTTCGTACTGGGGCCGAGCTTCCCTTTCGGATAACCCTGGCCCCAGTGTACACAATGGCTTCTCATGGTACTAGCAAGAAATTAGATCAGTAGGTCTTCATTCGGTCTAGGCTGTTTTCATTGTTAGTCCTAGTATTGACTTGACCCTATTAGATATCAGGTAGGTTCTTAAACGAAAAATATCGCAAAAATTAATGTAACAAATTTTTTAGTGTGATTTACTGAATGAATTTTAAAAAGTAAACTATATCATTTCGCACTCTTCAAAAAAAGTGGCACTACACCAAAAAGATGATTTTTTGAGTGTACCTTACTCGTTAAGAAATTGCGAATCAATTATCGAGGAACATTAACAATTGGAACAAAGACTTTGACAATCAGAGAATGGGTTGTGATCAACAGATTGAAAAGTCAAAGGTTTACCAAAAAAATGGCAATTAAAAACGCAAGTTTAGTACCTGTACTGCCACTTTTGTTTCAAAGGTGCGATTTGTGTTTAATTTGATTATAAATGTAGGATCCTGGTAGGTAAGACCAGACGGGATGTTGTGGTTGGCCCTGGCGACTTCCCGGTAGTTGAATCTAATCGCGTGGATTATTAATCTTTCGGTCTTTTGAGGATTCATTTTCCCTTTTTTCATTCTTTAACAAGTAATTCTGGTCACCACATACCGTTGACTAGACGAAGTAACGTACCGGCTAATCCACATTCAGAGACAAAACTATAATAATAAACCTCTTAAAAACTAATATCATAACATGAAGTTGTTAAAGAATAAAACTTGTAAAAACATAATTCACATAAAATAAACAAAAATATTTGTCTTATAAAATAGAAGATGGGCTTAGAGAGGCGCATTGCGACAATGTGACAATGACCGCGGGATTGTTGACTTCATCAAAAATCCCGCAGGCGTGCGGGATCGCGATTCTGATGCAGGATTGGATTCCCTATTAAATAGTATAATGGGACGCGTTAAGAGGTCGTGTTTGGGACCTCGTGCGTATTCATAAAATAATCTATGCGTAGAGTAGGTAACTTTAGAAATATTTTTATGGAAACTTGATGTCGTATTGTCGCTTTGCACTTGTCTGTATTATTCCTTAATATTGTGGAAATAAAACAAAACATAACTATTATAAAGATTATTTTTCTAGTGCCGAATTTTGCAAGCAATTTTTTGCCCGATTTTGAGATGAAAATAAAAATAAAATGCTAACATAAAAACAAATAAAAACATTTTAATTTTAATATTCTAGTTGCGCAAAAAACGAAATAAATGTTTTAATTTGTATTTTCTACTTGATGCCCTGTTTTCAGAACTAAAGTATCGACATCATTTTGCTTTCATTTGCATATTTTGTGAAAGATATTTAAAAACATACCGTCAAACCCATTTAGTATTAGAGTTTGGGTGATTAAAAGTGACAATGAGATATGGATTTAAAATGAAGGCTCTCGTCAATCACTAAAAATATGTAATTTTATATTCTTTTAGCCATATTGTAGCAAAATTTTTGAGTAAATTGATAGAATTTTTCATATTTTATAATAAATTACATTGAAACAAGCTGGGTTGATTGCCCATCCCTCCCTAAGGTCTTTTTACATAGCATGTGTAGGATGACAGCAGGACGAAATTAAGCATCTTTTAGATGAGAGAAAGGGAAAGGTTACATATTACAGGCTACATTGTATGAATCTGACAGCTGTCACCCGCACCATGCTACAGCAATTGTAGTGTAGTTACCACTCATTTGAAAATTCCCTGATTGCGGCTCCTCTCGTGTTTTATTTTTTTAAATCCAAGAATTATTTTGCAATTCAGTCGTTTTTTTTTGTAAAATCATAATACGATACAAGGATAATATGGATGAATGGCATGTGCCAGTTTAGTCTATGGTCTATTTATTGTACATTCGTGGCAAGATAAAATTAGGTTATTATACTTTAAATGTCTATGTCATTTTATTCAAAGTATATTCATTTTATTAGTGTTTGTTATTAAAAGTAATTTTGAATAAAATGTTAACAGCACTTTGTCTCTGAAGATTACACAATTAAATAGTTTTTAAAACACAAGTTACATAAGAATTTATTATAATTAAGAATACAATTTTGGCAGGAATATGTTTGTATGAATGCATTTTTTTTTATAAAAATCCTACTAGTCTTAATAATGTTTCATTTAAACTTGAAAACGTATTTAAAATTAATTACAAAAAATCTTTATTATTTTAAAATTATTATTTTTAGTCAAACTATTGAGAAAACATTAAGTTAAAAATAAAATAGTTACAAGATGTCAAGAATACGTCAAGATTTATAATAAAAATATGACATTGACGTCATCATTAACACTTTGTATAAAAATGAAAGAAATGTAGACTTTTCGTAATTAATTTTAAATAATCTATTTTATTCGTTACATGTCTATTGCTTATAAATTGCGTATAGGCGATTTTAACCAACTCCTACTTAAATATTCACATTTTTATACTGCTTCATAAAACTACTTAGTACTTTAATCCAAGTTACATTTAAAAGTAGATAAATCGAAGGTAACAAATAAATGAAAGACAATTATTTTAGCAACACATGTTTAAGTAAAGGCACAAATAATTTAAGTACCTAACACATTAAATGAAGTCTACAAACTATATTTAAAACTTACATTTAAAATATACACGGCTACATTTTAAATGAAACACAAAATACTAAATTAATTTAAATTGAAGTTCTTTTCATTTGAAGTTCACTATGCTTCATTTATTTCAGAAGAAAAATTAAATGAAGTACAGTTTTTATTTATTTATTTTAGTACAGTACCCAAAACCAGTTTATAGCCAGCTACATTATTTTTGGCACGCTACTAAAGAACTAAATTCGTCCATAACTGCTTTAATACTTATAACTATGTACATAGGAACAAATGTATGAACTGTATGTACTTATTATATGTACATTTTATTTACAAGATTCATTTTCGATGACTTCATTTCATATGACTTTGTCGTCAAAAATGGTTTTAGTTTTAAATGAAGTGATGTCTTTTGTTTTTTATTAAATGAAGATTGCCTGATAATGTTTTTAATGTTACCATTTGGTAGAAAATTGTTAATCCTGGCAATAAACCGGGAAATTTTGCATAGAATTAGTTTTTTTCCCCTTTTTATTATATACATTTCCATCCCTTAGTAATACAATAAAAAACGGCCTTGGTTTTATCAATCTTGCGTCATAGACGGTACCGTTGTTCAAACTAATAATTTGGATAAATGTTTGGCAAATGTTTGTCTCATAAATCTTCGGTGACATGAGCCAACGTCATTAGTGAGATGATATTTTTATGATCGCTTTGGTGGTGAATGTTTTGTGAAGGTACTTGTACAATTATTGTGATAGGCTTGATTTTATTGTTGAAACCTAATACACAAAATAGATAGGTACAGAAGACAATCTCATGTATGTACTTCACTTTTTATACCTACGCTAGGTGGACGCACTCTAATGAGCTTTTGAGCCGGATCTGTACGACGAGTGAGCCGAGACGCGACCGAGACATCGTTTCTGTGAGCGGTGTCTATGTGAGCGTTGCTCGAGCGCGCTTTGTATGTAGATTGACTTCTGTACCTATCTATTTTGTGCCTAATATTTTGATCCTATTAAGTTTTGAGAATTTATTCATTCATAAAACATAACAATAATCACTTAAGGTCTCTGCACACAGCGGGCGCGGCGCGGCGGGACGGGACGGCGACGCGACACTGGGCAGTTGTAATGTACTAGATATTACGGACGACGCCACACAGAGCCGTCCCGCTCGACGCGATGGTAACCGTCGCGCCACGCCGCCGCCGCGCCGAGCGGGAATACAAGTCAGAAGCGGCGGGGACGGGCGATTTATTTCATCATTCATGCACCCATTTCCGTTTACGTTGTTTTTTCTTAGCTAGCGCAAATAAGAGCAAAAGCGTTTCCACGTCTGAATCGCTCAACATCTTTTTCGATCGCGCCCGCAGTGTGACCGATGCCGCCGCGCCAGCGCAGCGTCGCCGCCCCGCCACGCCGCGCCCCGCCACGCCACGCCGGCACAGTGCAGAGACCTTTAACCGGGTAAGCCGGATATATGCGACAAACACTCTCGCGTTTATTACGCCAGAGTCGCACATCCACGACCAAATACTCCATCTCGTAAGCTCTACCATCACCTATGGGGATTGAAGAGCTAAATGAGAGTACCATACAACCCTAGCGAATAGGACACGATTACGTCGGTACAATCCGATGCAAACGACAATATAATGTTACAAACAAAAAAAAAATGCAACTTCTCCATTGTAAAATATAATAAAAGCCATGGTAATAATTGAACCAACATATATTTATATGCTTCACCGTCACCACCACACAAACAAACATTGGCTCCAACCCACCAACACGGGTATCAGCTAGACTAGAGCTGTCCTGTCGATGCTGGCGTACTCCTTCCCCGACCGAGGCCTGGTGACGTGCCTGTCAGCTGACACGTCGCAGGAACTGAACGATGACACGGAGAGGGATTCCATGTAATCCGAAGTGTCGGATGCACCACTGGACGTAGATTTGGTCGTCATTTGGCTGTGACGTGCTGTGATGTCTGTTTCCACTAGAAAAAAAAGGATATGGTTAGACATTAATTTAATTTAATTTTTTAACATAACCTTGATTTCTCAACTGAATTGATAATAATAATTAAGTAATAATAATGTTTACTGCATGTTAATTAGGATGAATTAAAATTTTAAATGCTAACTACCTAGAGGTCAACTGACGTTTTCTTAAAGAAATTAATTGCGTACATGCGTAAATTAGTACAAGTTTTTAAAAAAAGGTACTTTATTTTTTAATTTTATCTTTACAAATCGATAGTGTTTCATGATCGGCTCTCCACGGGATTAAAACGATCAAAACCTATGTCACTCAGTGATATAGTATCTTTCTACTGGTGAAAGAATTTTTAAAATCAGTCCTATAGGCTTTGAGTTTATTCATTACAAACAAAATTATAAATAGATGATTTTTTAGTCTTTATAGTATCAGTGTAGATTTGGGAACAAACTAAATAAAATTATCAAAACTATGAAAGAATCATTGAATAAATAAATAAATTAAAAAGTTTTGGAACTTTAAAGTTGCGCTTTCAAGTCTATTTCACGCGCCGCTCCAATGTATGACAACACACGACCCTTTACCATTGCGGTCAAATAAGAAATCACTACCAATAAATCAAAAACAAGCCAGTACGTAAAGTAACTAGGAACAGCGCGAGAGCTCACGTGAGACTTAGAAACTTATGTGCATATTAATGATTTCTGGTGCCCGTCAAATGACGACATTCTCCAGTGAGAGATTGCAATCGTAGTGAGTAAGATTTAATAATTAATTTCTTAGTTATTTATTACTTGATTTCAATAATATTTTTACTGGTTTATTAGTGTTGGTCTACCTATATTTCAATTCAATTTCGTTACATAATCATAATATTAAGAACATCTCGAAACTTCTCCATTTTAAGACACTAAGGATGGATCAGAGCTTCAAAAATCTGTGACACGCATAAGTGACAGAGACAACAGCCTCTAAAGCCTCAGATACGTTAGGGGACAAAGTGTCCACCAACATGACGCGCAACGCTGTCAAATTGTCCTATAACACGTTCTGCGGCACGTGAATGCGCTGTAGAACAATGGGGCCAAGTTGCGAGACAATGGGCAACGTTGCAGCGTCATATAGATTGAGCGTTGCGCGTCAAGTTGTGGGACAATTTATGCCTTAACGTGTATGTAAGGCTTAAAGCTTTTCATGCCATATTATACTACACTTTTTAGTACTCAACAAAAGAAAGATATTTATGGCACAAAGGAGTCTTAATATTAGAATAGCCTCTGGCAATAAACCTAATTCAGGTAATACAAAAAAACTAAATATCTAACAAATTATAAAGATTTTTTGTTAACAAAGAGGCAATTATAAGTTTAAATTGCGTACTATAAAAACATACACGTTTGGCCTTCAGTTCTGAAAGGCAGTCTAGGTAATTATAGACCAAAACTACGAATTTGACGTAACTTCTTATGATTGTTACATACATTTTAGTGGTAAAAGAAATAGTTAATTGAAAAATTAACTTACCAGGTCTCTTCTTCCTTCTTGTTAAAGTATCAACGTCACAGGAATTTGACTTTGTCAGCGTCGCCACTTCCTCAAACTGAAATGTCAGATTCTTCAAAGGATCAGACGAATTTGACTTGACGAAAGCGTGCACAGGAGTCAGAGCCTTCCTCATCTGCTTATTATTCTTCACATGCTTCTTTATCGACTTAGAACTCGTGATAGGCATCTCGAATTCATTGAAGTCTCCCTTATGATGTTTCAAAGACCCTGTCGATACTCCAGAATCGTTTGAACTAGAAGAATCCCTGTTCTTGTCTGATTTACTCGGGACGCTTGAGGAACGTCTAATTTTGACGGCATCTCTAAACTTAGTAACCAGTAAACTTTCAGTTTTTGACTCTGGTACTTTGAACTTGTCCTTTGGTTCGATTATTTCTAGACTTATCTGTATGCCTTCGTTTATTCTATCGCTTTTGATAGCCTTCCTTAAAACTGTTGGCGTGAAGCATATCTGGCTGTTGATGCCGTAGACATCGTCATGTCTCTTAGTAAAGTCTGCTGAACTTGAACGCCGTGTGCTTATAGTGTTATCGGATTCAGAATGTTGTGTAGGATCAGACACATGACTTATCCGACTGACGTTATCAGAGAAGTTTTTGTTACTGCTAGAAATGCTGATCTCTAAAGGTTCCATATGCATGTAGTTCAAGTGTTCGTTACAGCATTCTGTAGATGGATGTACAGTGTTTGTTGTAGCTGTAGATATATCATCATCATGTTCTGGTATATCTTCAAGAGCATCTAATTCTTCTTGACTGAACCCTGCACTTCTTAGGATTTGCAGGGAATTCTCGAACTTTTCGAGAGTACAGAGGTCTATGTTAGCATAGTTAGCGAAGTCTATCTCCGGTACTGGTGGCTTGGTGGTGACTGGGGTAACGTTGACGTAGTTGGAATGTGCCTCAGCTTCGTTATTGTTAATGCTAGTATCACTTGTGCTATTGTTCTCTGTTTGTTTGTTCTCTATGTTTTTGGCTTCGTGAGTGCAGGTGCACGGCTGCCCGTTGATCAGACATTTCAGTTTCTTTGGTGTGTCGTATATGCTTGAGGGGTCCGCGTGAGAGTCTACTGGATGCTCCTGTAATAACAAACTGATTTGAAAAGAAAGTTCTGGATTGACTTTTAATAAAATATCGATAATTTCTACTTCGAAATAATATTCAAGAGACCGTGTAATTCAATTAATTACAGTAAAAGTTAGTCTTGATTGCTAATTAAGAATTCTTCAGAAGCTATCAAATTAACTTTGGAAAGATGTCATCTGACTTTTATAATCAATATTCTAGTTCTAAATTTTATAAAACTTACTTGTATTAAAGGCATCGGTGTTTTGGGAACATCGTAGTTCTCATAGGGCCCGCTGAAGGACTTTTTCCGACAGCAGCACGGTTTGACCTGCTGCCAGCACTGGCACGTGCCGCCAGTCTTGGCTGGCACAGTCGGCGTACAGCAAGCCACTGGGCTTGCTCTTTTAGAAGACTCGAAGCTCTTGTCCAAGAGGCACGCACTGCGAGGTACACTGTACTCTGAGGCGCTGCCACTTGATCGTGAGTAGATTGACGCTCGGTCCGAATCTGATCGTTTTTCTAATATGTTGTCCATTGTCCAGACAGGGGACATTATTGAGCCTGGCGTGTTCATTGTTGATGATCTGGAAGTTTGCAGGATGATCGTTAGAAGTGTGCCAGTTGAGAAACAAGTTTAGGGCAGAAATCTAGATCTGATGTTATGTAATGAATTAAAAGGATTTTAAATAACTTGGCCTAAGCAGTCACAGAAACACTATGACCTTATCATAGAGTGACCCGCTATTCACAATATAGGATAGCATAACATAACCAGCCTTAATGTTCCCACTGCTGGGAAAGAGAGCTAAGAGGAGGTCTGAGTGGCCTCCTCTTCAGGGGAGCGGATGGGCCGTAATTCATCACGTGGGCCAGTGCGAATTGGTAAATGTCCCATATCTTCAAATATCTGGTTCTAGGCCGGTTTCCTCACGATGTTTTCCTTCACCGTTTTAAGAGCAGTTCCACAATAAAACAATTTCTTACCTAGTCAAATGACTGATCTTCCCAATGCAGCTGGAACACCGTGGCAGCGAAGTGGGTCTCCGGAACTTCTCCTCGTTGCTGTCCAGGCTGGAGTCTAGGTCTGACAGGCAGTGCATAGTCTGGCTAGCCGGGGCTGCCCACGACGGAGACACGGACCTCAGTGACGTGTGGAAGCACTCGTCCATGCAGGAACTGGCGTCTGAGAAACGCTTTTCTAGTACTGGAAGGAGGGTATTAAGATTAGGTGATGCAGAGTTCATGATACATACAGGATACAGCTCAGTGCATCCTTGCGTGATCGAATCAGAACCAGACCGAATAAGGTTACCGACATAGCACGAAGAATCAGAAACTTAGGTGGCAATGGGCAGCGCACATTGCTTTCAGAACAGGTGGCCCTGGGGCCCGAAAGTTTCTGGAGTGGCGACCGCGTACCGGAAGACGGCGACAGCGTTAGAAAGCCTCTCACAAGGTGGACCGATGACCTGGTAAAGGTTGCGGGAATCCGATGAATGCGTGATGCACAGGTTCGTTAATTGCGGCGACACTTGGGGGAGGCCTGTGTCCAACAGTGGATGTCTATTGGCTGAAATGATGACGATGATTGAATACAGAGGAGACTTACTCGATATTAAGAGAACAAAACTCTCCTATATTCTCCTCATAATGAATTTTATGCTTTAGTCTATGCTAAGGTGGACCTTGTTTAAGTGATAAGTGGAGACTAAATAGTTAAAGCAGAGGTTCATGATGACGGCATGCAAAAAAATCAGCACTAAAATCAAATAAGTGTGCCTAAAGTAGAAGTAAGACCAAATTCGCAAATATTTGTTTTGCAAAAATATGTGTAAACTGTCTGCATTTTTTATCTTCTGGCGATTAGATAAATTTCGATTACCCTGCTGTGAGTGGGTCTTCAGTGAGATCGCGGACAAGCCACTCCTATGCGATATATGTCAATGACATATCTAGGTAACTTTGCACGTCACACGGTCGACATCGCAATTTATTTGTCCTATAAAGAGCACCAATGGAAAATGTCAGAAATTCATCAACGCCGTTTCAGCTGAAAAACATTGCTGTTTCAGGCTGGACATAGGCCTCTCCCAATTGTCGCCACTATGACCGGTCCTGTGCATCTCACATCATCAGATTACCGCGACCCTCACCAGATCATTGGTCCAGTTTGTCGAACATAAAAAACCGTAATGTTAATCCAAATGATAAAGTTTTTTACTGTAGCCAATATCCCTTCTTGCAGTTAAATTATTTCAAATAGACCATTTGCAGGCACTTTTGAATAGTCAAATGTCGGTCAGTCCAAGAAAAGTGAAACTAAATTGCACGTTCCAAAGCGTTAGATCTCTACGGAGAAGAACGTGCAAGAAACTCCATGGACACTCTTTTAAATCATATTGTGTGTAAGTACATATAATCTTGGTTACATATTTCTTGTTGCTTCTATTATGTGAACACAATGAAGATAATAAAAATAAAAAATTAAAATATATAAATTGAATTAAGCCACTGGCAGCTAAGCGATGGCCAGTCTCAACAGACGGCATCCGTTCACGAGCATGACTGAATAAGCAATCTATCTAGACTTTGATTGATTGTCTTTTTGGGTTTTATAACCAGAAGGTAAGGAGAAAGCCAGGCTTTATCCAAAACTGGATTACGCAAAAAGACTTGATAGATTCCTACCTGATCCACTCCTTGAAGCTATGCTTAGCCTGGACTGCGCCTCATGGCTGTACACGTTGAGCAGTTCCGTCAGCTCTCGGCCTCCTTCGGCCGCGAATATGAATAGGCCTTCGCCCTTGCCGCAGCGCGAGCCTCCTTCCACGCAGAACCGCTTGTCTACTACACCGTAGCGTCTGTGGAAAAAAAAATGAATAAATAATCTATGTTACAAGGATATAAAGGGTGACTGGTAATTAATATATAATATAATAATAATATTCCACAAACTATCACACAACGCCGTCTAGTCCCAAGCTAAGCAGAGCTTGTGTTATGGGTACTAGACAACTGATAAACATACTTATATATTTCTAAATACATACATATTATAGATAAATTACACCCAGACACAGAACAAATGATTATGCTCATCACACAAACATTTGTCCTGGGTGGGAATCGAACCCACGACCTCCGGCATAGCAGTCAGGGTCACTAACCACTAGACCAACAGGCCTGTCAATTAGTGACCGATACTTATACACGTTATTGTTGTGGGGTTGTTTTGCACTTCACCCAGCTGTTTGCTGGCGCTTAATGCCCGCTATGACTTGCCGTGACCTGTGTTGTACTTAGTGTCGGTGGTGTCCAACTTTTGAACTTTTTAAATATTTTTGGGAAAAAATATAACATGGTGTAAAAACTATTGGAATCCATTCAGTTACTGATTCTAAACAAACTACTCGTATATTCGGGTTTCGCATAAACTAAAAATAATGTTTTATAGGTAATTAAAAAAAATCATCATCATCATCATCAGCCTTTTTTAATGTTCCCACTGCTGGGACTCAAGCCTCCTCTCTAGGAGAGGGAATGGGCCGTAATCCACCACGCGGGCCCAGTGCGGGTTGGTGAATGTCACATGTCTTCGAATTTTTGGTTCTAGGACATGCCGGTTTCCTCACGATATTTTCCTTCACCGTTTTGAGAGCAGTGGTGATGAAATAAATTACACAAAGTAATGCGCCTGGCTGGGTTTGAACCCGCGACCTACAGCTCGTAAGTTGGGGTTATTACCACTCGGCCACCACTGCTCCTCCATTAAAAAAATACATCTTCTATAGTCAATTTTATTAACTAAAAGCCTCTTTATCAACAGCAGACATCCCTGTACCCCCACGACTCCTATACATATTAATAGGTACCTATACATAAGCGATTGCCACAAATCGCGCTCAGGGGAAAAAGAAAGCTCCCAAATCGCTCCGATCAGAAAAAGGGGGAAAGAAACGAGATAAGTGAGGAGAGGTAATTACTTAATTCCCTTATCTCCCTGTTTTTTTGGGTTCGGTACCTCAAACCGGAAAAACGGAACCCTTATAGGATCATTTTGCTGTCTGTCCGTCTGTCTGTTTGTCTGTCTGTCTGTCAAGACGCTTTATCTCGGGAACGCGTGGAGATATCGAGTTGAAATTATAACCATAGATATATATGTTATGGACCGGGTGATTAATGCGGGCATTATAAATAATGTTCGAGCATTATGAATAATGTCTAGCCCTATTGGACCAAGCCCGGTCAATTTGATTATTTGAATAATTATTATCAAATCGCACTCTCATATTGGGCATTTTTCATAATGACCGGGCATTATGTAAAATGCCCAATTTATCATTTGGTCCATAACATATACACAGTTCTGCAGACTCTTGAGGCTGTAAAATCAAACTTGTAAGCTAACGAGAAAAAAAGATATTTCGGTTCATGTGGCAAAAACGTATATTTCATGCCTTCATTTTCATACCATAATGTCATTAGAGATGTTACATTAATTTCTTAAAGTTAAGTCACAATTATGGACCCTGTATGGCACAGCGATATTCTCGAGGAAATCAAAATTCATAGGGTACTTCCTGTTGACCCAGAATCTTGAAATTTGCCATAAAGAAAGGTCTTATAACACAAGTATAGGAAAATCTTGATTTGTGGTTAATTTTTTTTTTTTTTTTGCGATTCGAATAAATCTTCCGAGACTCCGTTCCGGAATTGTAACTATTTATATATGTAAGTTTGTACGGAACTCCCAGGGCGCGAGTCAGACTCGCACTTGCCCAGTTTTTTTTCTTCAAAGTGAAGTAATTAGTGAATGTTTTACGTTTTAAATTGATTGGATCAGTGGCGATACAGCCTGCCTGGGTGGTCACCCGCATATGCAATTAACGACCTTGTAATTTGTTATCACGATTCATTAAAATGATGATGAATTATTGTGATTGATGAGGGTTCTGATGTAATTTTTTTATTGTTATTTGCTTTTTCAAATGCGATATTTTTGGGGACGAATTTGATTGAACTGTTCGTAGAGCATAAATATATTATTATTTTATTTATTTTATGGCCTAACATAGGTTTAATAAGCGTTACTAACATTAATGTGGACCAAAAGTAGTCTTTTAAATAAATATTATATAATAATTTTAAGGAAGCTACTTTTTTGAATGGTGGTAAATCATCGAGGTTATGTCAGACTTTTACTGACTAAAACCAAACTTATATTCCTTCTCTGCCCAGCGTTCCAAGACCCCGAGGGTTCTCTTTTGGAAGCCAACCCATGACCCCAGAGGCTTCGGCCCTGCTGGGCCCCTACGGTTTTGCTGACACCCCGAGACACGCGTCAAACACTATGCGCCATGGTTGCGGGACGGCTGGACGGCGAGCTACCCTCGTCGCTCTAATACGGGTTGCAGACCAAGAGCTAAGCTAAGTTAGTTTAGCTTAGCTCCCATAGCCGACGCAGTTTTCCATACTTGTGTGCAGACCGCAAACTATGCGAACTTAGCTATGTGAGCAACTAAAATATGCGAAGCTAAGTTAGTTGTGTACGCCGATGCGCAGCTACGCGAGCTAAGCCTTAAGAAATTGAATGAGTTGACATATACAAGGTCTGGAATGTCTTTTTTTTTAATAATAATAGGTCAATATTAATCTTCTTCTGTGTGTAACGTATTTATGATCGGAATTTTCTTCATCGACTATATTCATGGCGAGCGTCGTCCGTCTAATTGAACTTCGCAACACTGACTGAGCTTTGATTAACCTCTTGGTGTGCACACCATTTATTTCTAGCTTAGCTTAGCTTAGCCTAGCTTGCTTAGTTTAGCTTTGGCATAGCTTAGTTTTCGGTCTACAACCGGCTAAGTTGCCGTCCGCTAGCCCATACCTGCGGTGGCTGGAAATGGAGTGAAATTTTCGATCGAAATTTCGCAATGAAACAACTAAGAGTTGAAAGGAGAAATTCAAAAGATCTGAAACGAATAAATAGTTTCATTATTTGTATATTGGAAAACGAATTAGTTCGCAAGTTATAGAAGTAATTTATTTATTTTATTATTTATTTTATTTTGTTTGGGTGGCTTGAATGGTATCAATCCCCTTGTAGCAGAATATTTATTTATTTTACGCGCGTTTTTTGTGTAAATTTAAATTCGTTTGTGCGAGTTTGTCCAGCCATATATTTTATGAGATTTTTTTTTTTAAATATTCATTTACAATTTAACAAAGTTTGTTTAAATTTTAAAAGAGTAGATATTTAAAGAGCTTTATTTTGTAACGACCCTTTTTTTTCTTTTGACTATAAACGGTTTTGTGTCTCGTTTAGAAAGTAAATATTTAGGTTTTAATACAGAATACAGTCATATTATAAAATTAGTCACTGAACTTTACTTAAAATCTCCCGCTTAAAAACAAACGACCTCTATTACGGGTAGGTAGGTACTTCGACCGATCTTAAAATGAGAATATTTTAAAAACCTTTGATATATTTTTTTTATTATGGCTTCACTTGGTTTATGTATTCCACCAGTGTCAAGTGAATAAAATATCAATCAATCAATTTTTTTTTTTTTAAGTACATAATTATGTACTTCGTATTTTAGTTGTAGACATTTGAGATACTAATCCCGCCAAAAAACTCCTAAGTTTAAATTTGGAACATCATAGTGAAATGAATACTTCGTTTAATTCAAAGGCGAGCAAAGACAACACACGTATTCGTTCAAGTGCCCGAAAACTTTTTAAATATTAATGTATTCGTTCAAAACTTTTAATTTAATCCGGATTTAAGGCTTAAACTTTCGAGCCAAAGTTGATTACGTGTTTGACCAGAGAGAAATTTAATTCAGAGTTCGAGTTTGTTGAAGTCGAAGTCGTCTCGATTTAAGCTCCACTAGTTTAGACTTTACTTCAAGTTTAATCAAGAAAATTAATCATAAATATGGCGGAACGGGACGGTTTTCTGGGAAATGTTTCCTGAATATTTTGTTTGTGGGTTATCTACACGTGTTTTTGAAAACTCAATTTATTTACTGTCAGTATCGAAACACTTATACGGATCTCATTATATTGATATCATATTCAGAAACGCTATTGCTTTTGCTCAATTTGACATTTTATTGGACATATTAACGAAATTGCTCAGAAAACGGATCTTTAGGACCTCAAATTAATATTTACAGATAAAAATATAGTTCCATCTTAAATTTCAAAAGCTCTTTTATAAACACTGAATAAGTTTTCTCATATCCAAGTGAAGTTTTTAGATAAGGACGATGGTATTCGTCCGCCATGGTGGAATTTAAATTTGACAGCGAATGCCTTCGATGGACGGGAGCTGAGAATTTCATGGATGCCTGCAGTTAGGACCAGCATTGTAGAGAAAGAATGGCTAGATGAGACAATTTGTATTTTCTCTTTTTATTAAGCATTCTTGGTTAAGAGAATATTTTATTTTGTTAACAAGAAGTTTGCTTTGTATAGCAAGTTGCGTTCTTTCAGCATTTTTGTGAGATGATAACATGAAAAAATAATATTTTGCAAAGATCAACCATAGTCCAGTTTTTGATGTTGAAAAAAATTAGAGCACCTACAATGTATCTTCTGTCAGGGAATTAAACTGAATACATAATTATGTCATTTTGTCGTATTATGTTGCATTTGTATGAAACGGCTGCGTTTCATACAAATGCATGGAATTAATAATTACAATGTTATATGGACCTGCTAATAGGATCCTGTAGGTACACTTCAAAACATGATATTTGAGATTTAATTAAAGTGATATTGTTTATTAAGATTATTATATCTTCGTAGTGCCTTCTAAATGATCTTACATCCTGGTAACGAAGTCTATTCCGACCACAAACGACGTCGCCAAAGCTGCATCCGACAGATCGCCTTTGAATTATTTTGATTCGCCCCTCTCTCTTTGTGTTTGTAGAAATTGAACGTACCTCCTTTTTATTTTTAGTATTTCCGTGTCATTTCGTGTGTTCTTTAAAATACCTATTCCGTGAATATTATAAAATAATGAACATAAAACAAATTACAAAAAATGAGTTGTAATGTAGGCTGGTTATGGTAATGCTTGCCCTTTTCCTCGTAATTACCTCAAAAATAAGCTTTTTACAGAGAAACGACCCTATTACCCACTTAAAACAACAATAAATTCGCCATTAAGCTCTCAAAAAATGTGTCCCGTGTTGCACTCATAAAAAATAACCGCAATAAAAGATTTACCCAGTTAAACTTTTATATCCGAATAAAACTAACACAACTTCCTGGCCTAAAAGAACACGTGTCAGCATCATTAAAGAGAAAAAAAAAAGAAATGTCAAATTCGGTTCGCACCAGAAAATATTCGAATGGAATTCCAAGTTCAAAAAGCGTTTGAATTCGAAAAATATAAACGGCTGAATTCAAAAGTCTGTGTTGAAATCGTTTAGAAATGGGGCAGAGGTATTTTCGATTCGTTCAGTTAGCTTTTTAACAAGGAGTTTGCAGTTGGGTCACGTAGGTCTTTACTAGGGAGCTCATCGTATGAATAAGGAAGTCGGCAGAGTATGTTTTTAAATGGCATTTAAAATTATGCCTTCGATTTAATGGAGATGTTTAGATAAAATGTTATGTAAGTTTTCTTTGAAAAACTCACGAAATTCAAACAGTCCATGTCTGGAGTAGAATTTGTACAATGTAGAACATTATTAGGTAATTCTGAACAAAGTCACAGTAAATTGTGAAAGCCTCGTGTACCCATTTGAGTCCTATTTTATTATAATTTTGTTTTAACTCGTAATCGTTTGAAAGGGCGACGAGAAAATAAATTTAAACGATAAAATCGAAGCAATCCATAAAGTTACTTTCATTACGGTGAATTATATTCGCGCGCAAGTCGCCAATAAATAGTAAATTACCTTCGGTTGGTTCCGAACACCACTGGTGCCAAATTATATTGAATGCTTTATAAAAATATTCAATATTATGTAGTTTTGACACTTTCTCATGTGATTGTCATATATTTTTTCTCACATTTCTATTATATTAACATAACTAACCCTCAATTTCTTATGTATATTTTGAAGTTTCGTATTTATCAAACTGTACTTTAGCATGAAAAATTCTGTCAAATTAAGTTTGAGACGTTCTTTCCGAAACCCGCCCTAACACTTATCAGCGTTTTTTTTAATAAGATTTGTGGTTTCACTAACAGAGGTGTTTAGCGCCCAAAGTTGTATATTTATAAAAAAATTACAATACTTATCTACAGAAGAAACTAATTAGTAACTATTTACACTAAACCTAACTTTACTTTTTGCAAAATTGCAAAAAGTATTAATTTATTCAAAACTAATTGAATAAAACAAGAAAAAATAAAACATATTTTTATTTAAAAGACAAACATTTATTCTCATTTAAAATTCTTTATTATACCTCCAGCGTTCGGAGCAAATAAATTAATAGATATTCTATTCTATTCAGCAATAATAAAACATTAGTACTAAAACAATGTCAACTCATTTAAGGCAAGGTTGTCTGGAAGACATTGTCATTAAGGTCGACCCTCTCACTTTACATAAACCAATTTAAATTACACTTTTCTGTGTTGTTTTCAATAAAAAGGTTTGTATTGTAAGACCCCGGCCACCGGCAATAACTGAATAGATACATACTGAGATTTTTGTGATAGATGTGTGGTGTGACGAGAATGGATAAAGTGAATAAAATGAGTAGGAAGTAATAGGTTCATAAACTAGTCCGCCTCACCATCAGAGATTGCATCACTGCTTACCATCAGGTGGGATCGCAGTCAAGCGCTAGTATATATAATTTAAAAAAAAAGTTTGAAAGTAGCGCCAGTGACCGAAAAGTTGAAAGAATTTAATTTTGTATGATCATGTGAAGAGCAGGGATGAAACGCATGTTACTAAAAGAGTTCCTTATACATATGTGGATGGATGGAGAGGAAAGCCGAAGAAAAAATGGATGGATTCTGTGAGTACCGATATGAAAGAAAAGGGAGTTAGTGATAGCGTGACAGGTGAAAAGACAGAATGAAAAAAAAAACGTGTTGCGCCATCACTAACTCCCTTTTCTTTCATATCGGTGCTCACCGATATGAAAGAAAAGGGTTTTTTGAAAAATACAAAGCATATGTAGTTATTTATTTATTTATTTATTTAAACTTCATGTACAATAGTGGTACATAGGCGGACTTAATGCCACAAGGCATTCTCTACCATTTTTGAAACTGTGATTTAAAAGAAATCGGAAAGAAGGACAGCTACTTTATTTTATAGATATGTATTTGGAGATAACGCCAGCCACGAAACATCTATCACATACGACCTTATCACCCAAACCACATTCATCATATTAACAAAACAAGGGGGTGCAAGTACCGTATTATTTATAAAGCTTCCTTCGGGCAATATAGCGTAATGATAGTTTCGGATAACGACTACTGAGCAGTGGCATAGGCAGGCCGGCCCTGGGACAAGAAAAATCTGGGGCCCCTTATTTTTACGTGTGAAATAATAATAATATTCCACAACTTTCACATAGCGGCATCTAGTTTCAAACTAAGCAGAATTTGTGCTGCGTATTAGACAACTCATAAACATACTTATGTATACCTACATAAGTATGTTTATAAGTTGAACTTCTAAATAAATACATATGAAAGAAAATTACACAATCAATCAAAAATCTTCAAATAACTTCGGCTCAAGGTGTAGTGGGAGAGAGTGTAAGACTTTTACTAACTAAAACGATTCATTATGATTAGTGTAGATATGTATTTATTTTTTTTAATTTTAAATGTGGAAGAATTTTTTACTTCTTCAATAAGAAGTTTTGAGGGCCCCTGAGTTTGAGGCCCCCGGAGTACTGCCCCACCCGGACCTTTGGTAGCTACGCCAGTACTGCTGAGCAACACCGAGCTACGTAGATAATCTCCGGTCCCTCTAGCTATTAAAATGATGGGGTGAACCGAAGCACGCCTTTGGCACGCTAAGAATGGGAAATAGGAATTTTGGAGTCGAAATCTTTGCTGTGTGCGGTATTCTTTTGTGTCTGGTGATAGGTTTGTTTGGGCATTGTAAAGGTTTGAGCTTTGATTCTTAAAAGTAAGAGAGGATTATGTTAAAACAGATTTAGTTCCGTTTCTTTTGTGATACATAAAAGTTATCGTGTTAAACATAAACTTGGCGTATGAGTAGACCATGTTTTTGATTAGGGCATACGATACTTTCTATTAAAGAAAGAATGAAAATATATTTATTTTGCACAACAAACGGCTAATAGTTAGATCTAAGCGATGCAAAAAAGAAGAAGCAAAAAATAAAATAATGGGATCTTAAGTCAAGACTGAATAGGTTACTTCTAGGCAAACGCGCTCTATCGTCGGCCACATCGTCGCTTTCCATTAGGTGAGACAGTGGTCGAACGCGAACCTATCAACAAAAAAAGAATGGATCACGAAACCTCTCTGTTTTCTTCAGTTGCCCTTTGCCTTCTAGGGTCACGGTAACTCTCGTATATTTTCTCAAAAAAAAAACTCTTTCGTATACTTTCCCAATCCAGGAGTATGTTCCCTTGGCTGTAGTTAGTTTTAAAATAAATGCGTTTACCTATCTATTTTTCTAACAAAAGTCTATACTAATATTTTAAAGTTGTAGACATTGTCCGTTTCAACGCCCTTATCTCCGGAACTACTGGATGGAATTGAAAATATAGATTTTGATGTTCCAAATTCAAATTATTTTATTCCGTAGAGAGCGCCTGTAAGTACTACTTTAGATCCCTCTGTACAACATGGTCTGTATTTGTCTTGGGCGGTTTGAATTTCTGACTTCACTCAAGTTACTGTATAAACTCCCTCGCGGTTCTCGGGAGTTAAACCATGGTAACCTTCGTTTCGTTCGGAATTTAAAATACGTTTGCGCCTTAAAGACACTGCTTTATCCCCTAATCACATAATGTACTTACTATTAGTGTTGGATAGTCTATTTATCGAGGAAGAAGGATAAGAGGATACATTACGACCCACGGGAGCGGAACAGTGCCAAAGACGTGAGTGAAACCGAGGGGGACATCTAGTAGAAAGTATATCTAAACAATTGAATCTCCAAAATCATTCAAATCAATACCTCTCAGCTACCCCTGAAGAGATACCTGAATAAAACATCAGTATTTGTAAACCTAAGCCTACCCTTTGTACAAAGCTACTTATTTATGTAAGGGATCCCATTCAATAAGTTAAAGTAACTCCATTGGCGGAGAGACTGCGACGAACAAAATTACGTCATCAGACCAATCTAATTCTCAATTTTGACGCGTTCTAAATTGTATTGCATCATTGTTGACGCAATTTTCTCAAGTATTCGACTGTTTCAATTTAGATTATAATAAGATGCTAATATGCTTGTTATTCCGATGTCACAATGAGAATTTTGACGTTTGATGTCAATGTTGTAATTTAGTTTGAAATTCGGTTGATTTAATGTGGTACTAAAGGAATTTCCTTTGTTTTATTTCCTTCTTTGAAACTGGCTGGGTGCGTGTATCAAGTTTTTTGATTTTCTAGCATAAAACTTATTTGCTTACTTAATTGGCCTTGCAGGTATGGCGTGCTTGTCAACTTCTTCAAAAGTCGAGTCAGTACTTAGTTAATAAAAAGCAACAAGTGTTATGTTTCAGTGTTTATCTTGAAATCTATTCAGATTTGGATTATACTATTACAATTAAATAGGCTTTAAATATAAAATATTTTCTTTTTATATTTGTCTCCACAAAAAAATCGAAGATATTTGTGACATCTATCAACACGCACTGGGCGCGCGTGGTGGATTACGATCCATTCCCCATCCTAGAGAGAAGGTCCCAGCTGTGGGAATATGCGCACGAGAGAGACACATTGTTGTCGTTTTTTTGTGTTTAATTTAAGTTTTCAATACTTGTTTGTTCATCGTGTGCCAAATAAACATGTTTCCTTTCTTTCTGTCTTTCTTTGTTATGCCTCTACAAATCTAATAACACAATGAGTTACTTACAAATAAAACAAAAAAAATCTCCACTGTCTCCCCAACTACAAGTAACCTATGCATCACTTAACTAAGTTAAGTAATCCGTTAATCTTTGTTTAGTCAACTATTAGCGACGCGGGGCTCAGTTAAACTGTTAGTTAAATCTTTATTGTGACGGCTGCGCGGCCATTAAGTAATTGAATGTGTTGTAGCTCGAATACTGTTGGGAGTTTAAAAAAAAATGGGTTTTGTCTGTGAATGAGATGGTTTAATTTAATTGGTAAACGTGTTAATTGAATTTGAATGCACTTTTATTGATTAGTTTATACGTATACCTCTACATATATTTTTAAAATATTTTTAATACCAGAAAAGTATTAATAAATACCGTTACCTAAAAAAACCGTTAAAAATACCGTCCAGTATTAAAAAATACCTACTGTTATAAAAAAAAAAGTTTTTCTTTTTTTTCTTTTACCGATACTATTTGCCGATGATACAACAATTATAATCAAGGGACACGATAAGAGCTCGTATCAAAACGAAATAAACATTGCTCTCCAAAGAACTATAGAGTGGTTAGAGGCTTATAATTTGAAAGTTAACATTAATAAAACAAAATTTATACAATTTCATACCTATAGATCAAAACCGCTGGATCTAAATATATCCTATAAAGGGGTCGCTTTGACAGAAGTTGATTCAGTTAAATTTCTTGGAATAACCCTAGATAAATATTGCTCATGGAAACATCATATTAGTGACATTTGCGCAAAAATAAATAGTTTTATTTACCCCTTAAGGCGTATTAGCTGCGAGGTATCGAGAAATGCTGCAATAACGGCTTTCCATGGCTATGTAACTTCCGTCCTAAGGTATGGTATTATCCTGTGGGGTCGTTGTGTGGAGATTGATCAAGCATTTGTAATGCAGAAAAAATGTGTGAGAGCTATTTTTGGGTTAAAACAAATAGAGTCATGTCGTCCACTTTTTAGAAAACATAAAATTTTAACACTGCCATGTATTTATATATTAGAATCCTGTATATTCGTTTTCAAACACAAGAGACTTTTCGAGCAGGCTACAAGCTACTATACGCCACGATCTATGTATACTAATAAGCTGTTTCAACCGAGGACAAATCTCACCTTAACAGGTAACAATAGTTATATTATGTGTATAAAAATGTACAATAAATTACCAAATTCTATTAAAACGTTACCTTTTTCTAGATTTAAAAGTAGCTTGACGAGGTTTTTAATTGAAAAGTGTTTCTATAGTGTACACGAGTTTTTAGGTTACCAATTGTAAGTTTTGACATGATTATTATATTTGACATGGGTATTATTGACATGATTTTATTATTGACATGATTATTGACATTTGTGATATTATTATTGTAAGTTTTTATTGTTATATTGACATGTTTTAACTCAACAACACAATTTTAATGGAATAGAATAATTTGTTTATGAGTGCATGATTTTAATCAAATAATTAATTTAATTTTTTTTTTACTATGATTTATATTTGCACGCCGAAATTAAAGGCAGAATAAGAGATCAATTCTATTTATGTTGTCAACCTTCTGTACCTTATTTACGCAAATAAACGATTTATTTATTTATTTATTTATTTATTTTCACTGTATGGTTTTTGCATTCAGCCAGTATTAAGTACAGAAAATATTTCGTTTTTGCTATGATAAATGATCTTTATTTTGCAAGTAGGTTTTATAAAAACACTTTTACACGTCAATTTTTTTTTTCGTCAATTAATGCTAGATGAGAAGAAACACCGAAACAAACTCAGGGGTCAGGTTTAAAGTCCATACAGCAAAACATGTAATATTATGGTATATTATTGTCGTGTTTTTTTCTCATACAAAGACATGGCTTAAGGACTTGGTGTCCCAGCTCAAAAAAGTTGTTATATTTTTTTTTAATACTTCAAATTCGGAACATAAGCTGAGGATAGCAGCTTAAGGCTTCGTATAAATCGTTTCGATTTGTATAGTATTGATTCTCTTGTGCGAATCACATTTTAGTTTTCTACCAAAATAAAGTAAATTTTACAAAATCCGATAATTCTTCTCGACTGTGCGTCTAAAATCCTAGCAAATCCGACCCATTTAAATATTAAGCTAAGTTAACCTGTACCAGAATAAAGGTCAAGTCCGAATGGGAAATAAGTGTTTTTCTAGCAAGAAACATCGCAAGCTGACTGTTCATTTCAGCAACAGATAAAACAAAGTACCAGTGTTGACAGAAAACTGCCATAATCGACACTAACTCGGAGGATCTGTAATCTCGCAATGGCGCCATTAGTTCACAGGTGGCTGACTCTGTATAAGATATTCGATGGTCGCCTTCATGTTGCCCAGGGAATAATGGGGGATCGCCCCAATATTGCCAGAGCTTTTAGGCAAGGGAGAGAATAACCGCAATGTTACGTTGGTTATTAGTAGTGGTGATAACAATGTTATTAATGGGAAACCAATGAATAGTAGCATTTTTCTGTGATGAAGACTACTAAAGAGTCTTACTAAAGATTCAGAGGAAAATGCGACTAGTATTTTACAGGCCAAAATTTGTAATGACAGACAACGGCCTGTAGCCCGAATCACGTAATCAAAACCGTAACGATATCGTAGCGATTTAATCGTTTAGACCATTACCGTATACAAATACATTAATCGAGTTTGAACGACACCGATTTTAAAGACGTTTGGTCGAAGAGTCGATTAAAAAAAAAACTTTTTTTTTTCATTATCCTGGTCCTCCTCCTTGCGCCGTATTCCTCAATACTGAGGGTCGTGACCTCCCTGCTTCATCACTTTAACCTTTACGATATTCCTCCATCTGTTTCTGCTGTATCCTGGTAGAATACTTATTTATGTAACTGGAAGAAGTGTTTGATATATCGTTTAGTTTCGAGCCAGTTGAGTTGTCGTTTTATCCAATCCCGATTAAGGAACACGTGAATACCGATTTTGGATAGGACTTCGATAGAACGACTATAAAACTTCAACGATATTTGGCTTGTTTGATTTTACGTGAATCAGGCTACAGATCATAGAAATTGATCACTTCACGATATGGCCAAATTAAACTGGCCAGATCATTTTAAACGTAAAACTTTGATGATATATTATGTAGGCGTCTTTCTGCTGAAATTTATTGCTGTCGTTACGCACACGTTGTATTGCAATAAAGTTTCATCTAAATCCGTTCAGCCGTATCAGAGTAAAGTAGTAACAAACATCACATCACACTAATGTTTATAAAGGCGCAAGTTTGTGATTGTGTGTGTGTGTTTGTTACTTCGTGACGCTCAAACGGCAATCAATACAATCAAAACTTGATACACGGGTAGGTCATGTCCTAGAATAACAGGTTACTTACCTACCTTTACCCTGGAATTATGTTTTGATTAGAAAAAAAATTTAGTTTACAATTACTAGAAATTATTGCTAAAAATTGTAAACTATTTTTTTTTCTAAGACACGGACATACGTAAAATCATGTAGATATAATATAGAACCTCTAATATAGTAGAGAGGAGGCCTGAGTCCCAGCTTTGGGTTAAAAAGGCTGATGATGATGATGATGATGATATAGATCATCTAGATGATTTTACTTGTATCCGTGTATAACTATTAGTATAGAAAGAAAAGAAAGAAAGAAAACATGTTTATTCTGCCTGAATAGACGCACAATTCGTTACAAAAATATACAAAGTGAAAAAAAAAAAACAACAATAGTTTCCCCGCCAGCCAGGGCATGTGTGTATAGGGCTTAACTCTAACACCAAACACCATAGACAACACAGTTGTCTAGGTTATCTGTTGCAAGTGCTCTTTGATATTTGTGACATTTTGTCGCTGGCTGACGCTGGATATAGCATAGTCGGATAACTATTCCGTATGTAACTGTTACATAATTATGATTGTAACAGTACATTTCCCGATCAGCAACGACCCCCAATCAATACAAAAATTTCCGATATCACATATGTATGCCTTTATTACGAGCAGGAAGCATCACATTGTCTACTTCGGAGCGTGCAATTTCCGTGGACATCAACTATGGATGACGGAGCATTTTTCACGCTTTTACTGGAAAACTGTAGACGAGCGGGTTACAAGTAGTTACCTAGCTATGTAGGTATTGAAAGGCAATCGTTTGTCTTGGTATGGTCATGTAAAGAAGAGGGATGAAACGCATGTCACTAAAAAGTGCTGAGTATAGATGTAGATGGGCGGAGAGGGAGGCCAAAGAAAAGATGCGCGGGCTTGCGGACAGTGAGCAATGGGTAGCTCGCTGTCCGGCCGTCCGGTAACTGTCCGGACCAAGCCCAAGTCATCGACGGCGCGCACTGTTCCTGCGCGCCTCAAGCAGTTGTCAGCAACAGCAGGGACCCAGCCGGGTCGAAGCCTACTGGGGCCAGGGTTAGTTTCGAAAGACAGCTCGAGGCCTGGTATGAAGGCTAGAAGGAACGGGGTGGGTCTTTTAGTCAGTAAGAGTCTGACACTATCTCCCGCTTCGCCCAAGAGCGGGGGTTGTCATTGGATGATTTTTTCCCACCATAAAGAAAAGACTCCGTATGATTGTACTTATTAAATCTTTATTAGATTATAACTTCTCTACATATTACAAAAAAAAAAACATTTTCGATAATCACATTCAAATTCATTAGTTTCCAACATTAAAGTATCTTAAAGAAAAATAGTTTATTTTACAATCTTACGGCGTGTGCAATTTGTATATTAGATTATTGTATATACCTATTAGATTATTTTAAATGAAGAAATACAAATCAGTTTAAACATTTTATATGACCATTTTTTCTTTTTTTTTCAATGATGAGTCATCAAATGTTTCCTCCCGCTCTCGGTGGAGTGAGAGAGAGTTTCAGACCTTTACTAACTAAAACCCAACTATGTTCCCTCAGTTGCCTTTTGCGTTCCAGAGTCACGGTGACTCAAATAAACCCGCAGTCGTTAATTCCCTTTACAAAATAATTAACAGACTAACATAAATACTCTATACAAATCAATATTTAATTACCAAACACGTGATTACTTGTTACAATCAGGCCCTATAATTAATAATTACATGGAGTAAATAAAGGCGGTAGCACATCAAAGTGTAACCGTCTCGCTACTTATTGTGGCTTGTATTATTTCGCATTGGCAAGCTCATTAGGACGTTGTTTGTTCAGTTAAGGAATATCGCTTCGGGCTGTAGCGCTGTGGTGTGGTAAGGGCATAAACTGCTAGCGGAATTGTTCACTTTTTATTTTTGAACAGGCAATAAAAATGCTTTTCATGTCATTCGAAATTTGAAATGGTTTTATTTGTTTTGAAATTGGAACAAAAATTGATATTTTTTTATTTATAATCGTCTTTATTGACCATCGATTGTCTCTTCAAAAATAGTGCAAGTTTAATAAAATATTACACTTTTTTTAGATTTATTTAAAATTGGCTTTATGGCATCGACGAAATATGTACTTTTTCACAACACTTTTTTATACAGATCAGTATTGTCAACAAAACAAGAACGTCCCATTCTTATTATTAGGTAATTTTTAACAATAGGAGTTTAAATTGAAACAATGTGTTACTAAAGACGCAAAATTCAAATCATGCTTCGAAAATCATATCGCAGTAAGTTTTTCATTACGTCACGCAGTGTAAACGAACTTTCCGCTTCCAACTTACGCGGTCTTGCAACACTACCGCGGTTTAATCCACAAGGAATTGTAGTAGGCACGCGTGTGTACACGACTTAATAATGAAATTAGCTACCGTTGGCGTTGCAGCCAAACTGCCAACTCACCAACTAACCAACCAACGCCACCGACCGTCCAATATTGGCCAAATTTTATTGGCCAAACGTGCATAGCCACGGGGTACCATTTAATTTAAGGTGAAATGAAAATTCGGAGTTGCGGACCTATGTTAAAATTTTATGAGGTACGTCACATTGTTTTTTTTTTATGGAAGCATGGTTTATCTACTAGCGTTTTAGTATGGGAAAATTACTGAAAGTAAAAATTGTGAAATAATTTCAGTAGACTGTAAAATGGGATTTCTTATAGCTAGCTTAGGGCTAGCTCCAACTCCATCCTGAAGATCATAGTGGACGTGATGTTGTTCACCGATGTTTTAGTAAAAATCACCTTGTTTTAAAATAGATAATTATTAAGGTTACCAAAATAGGTTATAAGTTTTCTCTCAATTGTTTACTAACCCATATGGATGTCACTAATCCGAATTAAAGATTATTTTATTTTATTTTATTTATTTTTTATAAATTATGGGTCTCGTAAAGTTCATAATGAAAGATTATTTAAGCCTCTTGATTTTATGATTACAATATGTTTAGTACTTGCTATAAGGTAATCTATATGTACATATATTTTTTTTATTTATTGTTCATAGGTTTGCGTTTGACCGCTATCTCACCTGATGCAAAGCGACGATGCGGTTGACGATGGAACGCGCTTACCTAGAAGAAACCTATTCACTCTCGACTTAAAGATTCCCGGGTTGTAGCTATCAGGAAACCAGACTCCGGCAAGGAATTCCACTCTCTTAGCTGCACGCACAATGAATGTGTACTAATGAATGTTTATTTTATATACATAAAAGGAGACCCTGACTGACTGACATAACAACGCACAGCCGAAACTACTAGAGCTAATACGTAGACGAGCACTAAGAGAGGGTATTTCAAAAATTCACTCTCCAAATGGATGAAATGGGGATTCAAAGTTTGTTTGGAGAAAGCTAATTTCACGCGGGCGAAGCCGGTGGCAGAAGCCAGTATAATTTAATATATATTTTCGTATATACTTATAGTATAGTAACTAACTACAAATACAATATAACTTGTTCTCTGAACCGCAAGTAACCAGAATGTCGACAAAAAAGGAAAATAAGACTCGAACGATGTAGTTTTATTACAAGGCGAAATATCTGGAAATAAGAAATAAAATACATATATCCAAGCAAGAAAAGAAAATACTGAACATAACTGAAGCTGATACTATGTTATTTCTTTCAGTAATTTCTTAACAGAAAATTACGGCAAAATCTATTACTTTACTGAAACATAAAGATTTATTAAAGGTTTTATATTATATTGTTTATGTTTTAACTAGTTTATGTTAGCGGCTTGGCTTGGTTGGTGAGCATATAATGCATTTTATTACTATTTTTTCATTTCACGTTAGGATACGACGCAAAATTCAAAGGTGCAAAACTCAATGAGAGATGTGCAGTGAGATATGTGAAAAATGCCCCATAACAACCCTCCTGGGTTGATAAGGGCCATATTTCGCCCATCTCACATAAAAAAAAATCTGTTATCGACTATTTTTAAGTGCATTTATATAGTTAAAGATATAATTACATTTTTGTATTCAGTGACATTTATGTGATAAATAATAGATACAGTAAGTCAAAACAATTATTGTCCAAATAGAGAGTGTTTTCTCAATGATTTCTCATGGATTCCATCATCAGAACTAGATTTTGAAAAAAAAAAATGGGAGCAATCTGGAAGCATATCCACTAAGGCGGAAAAAAAATGCATATCGGTCCAATAATATAGGAACAAACATAAAAACAAATACTACCGAATTGAGAACCTTCTCCTTTTTTAGAAGTCGGTCAAAAATATACTCTGCGCGTATCGTCGCATGTGCCACCATCGTGAACCCTCCTCCTTTGCGAGCTACCCTGGATCACCCCCCATAACAAGCTTTTCAATAACACCTACAGTACTGATCAGTGCAATTCTCGACCTCTTTTATATGTTACCGAAAAGCAATATATTTTCCGCTTAACACACAATATAAGGACAGCTGCACACTAGCGCACGTTACATTTTCCGCATTGCACACAATATAAGGGCGGACGCACACGAGCGTAGATTATTAATTCCCCCGTTATTAGCGGTGACGTCACGATATTATACGAGATGATTTGTTACTCCGGAGGAAAGTAAGAGTGTGTTGGAGGGAAGGCTTGAGGGCAACCTTTGTTGGGATAATAGGAGGAGGTAGTAGGTACTACTGGGGAAAGTCGAGTCGATTTGGGATTCTATTGTTAAAATATTGACTTTTTATTTAAGTTTTTCGCCGGATAATGAAAAATGATCTTTATTTTGCTAATAGGTTTAAAAGAAAAAAAACACAATTTCAAATTCTTCTTCAGTCAGTTCTTTGTTGAACAAGTTGAATTGATTGAAGAACAATTTTTTTTTTTCAGTCAGTTTAAACTAGATGAGGCCGGTGTTTCCTAGTTAACCGATTTATTCCAACCTTTTTCATTACACGTTCTTTTGGTAACCTCACTCACGGACTCCATGACACAGGCTCGACTTAGTGTGAAGTTCAACAGTAATTTTCTGGTTCCTTTGTGTACTTTTAATATAATCATGTATTTCTAAACCTAGATATGTATGAGTAGTATGTAAAGGAAATGAGATATAAGTAGTATGGAAATTATTATTATTTCGTTTATTCAGATATATGTACATATAAATTATATTTTTAAATATTCAATAAAAAATAAAAAACATTTAAAAATATAAAAAAATAGCAGCCCACCGGTATCAGGAGTCCAAGCTACCGGCGGTCAGGGTTCCAGAGAAACGAACCTCCTGACTATACGAGCCGTGCCCAGCAATACTGCTTTCAGAATCAAGCCAGTCAGATCCAGTTGCCTAACGAGAGCCTCCTAAGGTGTTGGTCGAGGCTCTTGGCTATTAAGCCATTGGCTGAAACAACTATCGGTACAATGATCGCTGAATCCACTTCCCACATGACGACAACCTCGCGAGCCAAGTTATTATTATTTTTGTGTCGTGAAATGTTTTTTGTTTTTTTAGTAGCGATTTCAAATATCTTGAAAAAGTGAGCACGTCAAAGACAGACATATTTTTTTTTGGGTTTGGGAAATTGTAAAATATCTCCGCTTTGGATGAAGCAAAACGAAAAAGCTTTTACTGATAAAGTTACCCGAGTTTCTTCACTTGCCCTTTGCGTTCCAGGGCTTCGGTGACTTTTTCGAACAATTAAGGTTGTCAAAGATTACACATTAGGGCTTTTTAGTATTTGCAGCTAAAAATATGTTAAAACCCACTTTAATGACAAAATTTTACTGTTCAACTTAAAAAAAATATTTCAGAAATTCGAGGAAAAATAAAGGATTCAGAAATAGAGAGAGAGAGGGCTTGTGAGACTTTTACTGACTAAAACCCATCACAACACTTCGCGTTCTAGGGCCACAGAAATACTTCCGAATCTTTCCGAAGCTAGCTAAATCGGCCTCAATTTACGATGGGTGCTTCACATCTGCGATCATCATCACCTCGTTTACGTCCAGAAACTGAAGAAAGATACAATCTTGAACTTCGCACATTAAGCTATCATAAAACTCCGTTTCTCACAAAAAGGGCGAAAAAGAAAAAAAAACACGAAAATATAAAAGCATTCGAAACTCTTTTATAATTCATTGGTACAATTCGTAGATTCAGAATCTCGGTAAAAAGTTTCCTAAAGTCGTTAAAAATCTGTAAAAGGAAGAAAGGGGAATTCGTAAAAACCGGCCAAGTGCGAGTCGGACTCGCGCACGAAGGGTTCCGTAGCAAAAAAACGACAAAAAACATCGCGTTGGTTGTACGGGAGTCCCAGTTAAATGTATTTTTTTTGTATTTGTTGTTATAGCGACAACAGAAATACATCATCTGTGAAGATTTCAACTGTCCAGCTATCACGGTTCAGTACTCCTAGCCAAGTTGCTAATCTGCAATCGTTAACGCAAGTAGAAAGCTTCAAATGTACGGGAATGACGTCATCTCAAAGCTCAGTCACGTGGTTAGAAGTTCAGAACAAGAAGGGGCGTGGCCCACTCGAACCGTTCGACGCAAGCGAAACTGTTGTAACTTGGCTAGGTGGCAAAAGATACGGTCTGGTGACAGATGGCCAGTCGAACAGACAGAGGCACAGTAGCCTGATTCACGTAAAATCAAACAAGCCAAATATCGTTGAAGTTTTATAGTCGTTCGATCTTAGTCCTATCGAAAAACGGTATTCACGATCTATCGACTTATTTCCAGTTACATTAATAAGTATTCTACCAGAATAATGTATTAATACAGATTTTTTTTAAATCGACGAATTTCAAACGACTTTAAAATCGGTGTCGTTCAAAATCGATTGATGGATGTGAATACGGAAATGGTCTAAACGACTAAATCGCTACGATATCGTTACGGTTTTCATTACGTAAATCGAGCTACAGAGAGCGAAGTCTTAGTAAACGGGTCCCGTTTTACCCTTTAATTACGGAACCCTAAAAATACAGGAGAACAAGAGCCTGGTTATAATTGTCTGAATGGTACAGTTAAATATGAGTTTTAATGACTTTTAATGGCTGATCGTAATTTGAAGTTACTTTTTCGTTGGCCTTTGTTTCAGTAATATTTGTTACGCCAGGAGGAAACAGAAAGAACTTCGCTATTTGAGCGAAGAACTTTTGAAAATATTACCTGATGAAATTGAAATGACGACTTTCAAATATTTCAACAAAATAATATTTAATGTTTAGGGCTGACTTTGCAATGCATGAAGGGTAAAGAGTGCAAATCTCTAATCAAAACTAAATTTTATATTTGAATAACATGTTAGTTCTTTTTTTTTCTTCAATGAGTATGAATTTTTTATTAAGTTATTGTTGTTTTATTTATTGAAATTTAAGTTTCCATTGTACAACGGTTTTGACATCCTCTGTAACGTAGTATAAGTGCTCGTATATAAATAAATAAGTTATTTTATTCTCTTATATTGCACCTACTACTATTTTTCTCTGCATCACCCAAAGGTTGACTGCTAGATAATGCCTAAGGCATTAAGTCCGCCTCTGTACTTTTGTGTACATAAATCATTTAATAAATAAACTACGGCGTACTTCCATTCCTAGAGAGGAGGCCTGAGTCCCAGCTGTGGGAACATTGTAAGGCTGGTATAGCATCACCAGCAGCATTCTTTTTCCTTAGGGGCTCAGCTGGGTCAAAGCCTACTGGGGCCAGGGTCTGTTTTCTAAAGGGAGGCTCGGCCCCGGCATGAAAGGCAAGAAGGAACGGGTGGGTTTTTTAGTCAGTAAGAGTCTAACACTATCTCCCGCTCCGCCCAAGGGCGGGGGATGTCATCTGGATGATTTTTACCCACCGGAAAAAATAGAAAAAAAAGCAGAATTCTTTTTGGTGACAGAAAATTCAAAAGTAATTCACTAATTGAATGTCGTTCGGCTGAGTACACTCGTGTATTTATTTTTAATGATGGCTCTGTTGGGGGACCTGTACGGGTCATGGGGGACTTCGATATGAATGGGGGAATCATGGGACGTATATTTTATGTATGTCCATGTGATCGTGACATCTGTCGTGGCTATTACTTGCTGTCACCGTTTATTATATCAGGACTTGCATTTGTTTTATTAAATGTTTATGGGGAAAAGATCTGTAGCGCTACTTATGCTTTTGTTTGATCAGTTGGAGGTCATAGAAGAAGAGATCACGAGTGGGTTACCATGACGTTCAAATAAGATTGTTTTTATTATTATTTCTGTGTGGGTAAGAGACAGAGCTATACAGGTTGTCTACCGCCATCTCTTCCCCACACTAAAATAAGAATTAAATAATATTACTTTGAACGTCATAGTAACCCACCATTATTTATAGTTTATGCGAAAGCTGGTATATAATAGTTCGTTCAGAATCAGTAACTGAATCGATTCCAATATTTTTTACACCATGTTATATTTCTTCCCAAAAATATTTGAAAAAAGCTCACAAGTTGACCACCAGCGACATCAAGTTCAACGCAGGTCACGGCAGGTCATAGCGGGCATTAGTACCGGAGCAAAGCTCGGTGCAACAACTCCTCAGTCTCCCGAATGGCCCGGTGACTATGAATTTGTGCGAACAATCAGGTAACATAAGCTTTTATTTTTTCATGAGACAGTTATGATATTTTGTCATATTTCACGTATAGTGTCATGCTTAAGATTGAAAATTGAGCATAAACAGGCCTTAACACAATAATCATCCATTTACCACATAACTGTAGTAAAAATTGCAAGTTTGTCTTTAATAGATGTGGTCAACAAACTGTGCTAAATCAATCAACATTGTGGTATCGATCCTTTCTGTTAGATGGTATTTGTGGTATTACTGATTGCGTTGCTGTAATTATTATTAATTAGCAGGGAATGTTGGTGACATGTGCTCTGGACGTAAAGGGGACTTGGAATAATAGAAGTAAAGGACTTGGCTGTGGTGTGGGACAACCTCATTAGGACAAAACTTTGGGTGATGTGATGGACAGTTAACCACGTAAATAAATGACGTAAAAAATAAGATGGGGCTCTGATCTGCTGCAGGGCAACTCTTTGCCTCCGTAGGCGTTGGCTTGCGGACAGCAAACAATAAGTAGCTCGCCGTGCGATAAGAAACAGGCCCGGAGCGACGGCGTGTCGTGTTTTTCCGCGCGCGTTAATGAGAAGTTAGTAAAATTGACACGACCCGCTAAAGCTGCGAGAAATAGGTAGCTCGCCGTCCTATGAACAGCAGGCACGGATTGATGGCGGGTCGTGATCCACGAGTGCCTAAAACATATGTCAGCAAAATTGACGCGGCTCGCTAGGGCCGATGCCTACCAGAGCCGCAATATTGTGCGAAAGAGCTCCCTGAGTTGCTAGTTTAGTTTGGGTTGCAAAATTTTTCGAAAGAGTTACCCCAGCCTTTCCAGAGCGAGGAGTGGCAGGCGGTCGCCGACTTCTGCGAAACAGTAACGCTCGCAAAGGAGGAGGCCGACCCCATCAGGCAACGGCGCTCTCGCCGCCGCCGCCGCCGACGGAATTCCGATCCCGATTTCCGGCCACCGCGGGCTTGCGGACAGAGAGCAATGGGTAGCTCGCTGTCCGGCCGTCCGGTAACTGTCCGGACCAAGCTTAAGTCGTCGACGGCGCGTACTGTTCCCGCACGCCTCAAGGAGTTGTCAGCAACAGCAGGGACCCAGCCGGGTCGAAGCCTACTGGGGCCAGGGTTATCCGAAAGAGAACTCGAGCCCCGGTATGAAGGCTAGAAGGAACGTTGTGGGCTTTAAGTCAGTAAGAGTCTGACACTATCTCCCGCTCCGCCCAAGAGCGGGGGTTGCCATTGGATGATTTTGCCCACCATAAAAAAAAACCCCAGCCTTGGAACACAAAGGACAACTGAAGGAAGACAGGTGGGTTTTAGTCAGTAAACTCCATCCATAGCGGGAGTGGCATTTGATGAATTCCAACCTCAAAAAAAACGAGGACCACTTGTTCAGAATCAATCAATCCAGAAAAACCATAGTGTTATTTTTTAAAATAAATTTCCGATACTCCTGTTAAAGGTAGCATCAAAGACACTCCCGCCTGACAACCTCTAAGTTCATTTTTGCTTGCACTCGAAATGAAATTTGATTTGGCGCCGCGCTGCAGGATTCAAGCGAAAATTTTGTTTTAAGTGATCAGGCAGAAGTGACCGCGATGCTTCACAAAATTTTAAAGGTATCTTCCCAAAACTTTCGTATACATGTTTCTACCTGTGAATCGCGCGATTAAATTGCAAATCTAAAACAGTTATCCCTCAATGCCTGGAAACTGGGTCAAACTCCTAGCAGACAGGAAACTCGAGTAACCTGCTATTCCTGGTAAATTACTGGAGACATTTTTCAAGGGAACGCGCTAAAAGATTAGGGGTGTACCGAACTTCCAAGGTGTGCTTGTTAAACGCTGTTCCAAGTTCCGTATCTACGGAATTACGGATTACATTTTTATTGGCGGCAAAGTTTTTTCTTTTTTTTTTAACTGGCATGTTTAATTTTTTTTTTTGGGAGTGTTTTTTGTGGCTACCTTGTTTAAGAGATTTACAGAACTGACTTTGACGTAATGTAAATTAGCTTCAGCTAAAATGGCTGCTAATGTAGTAACCCTGTATTTGATTGGTTTGATTAAGCTTTATAAACTGATGGGCCTAAATAAAGCTGTTTAGGCCCATCAGGCTAATTATAGGTAAATCTAAAAAAAAATTAAATGTCACAAATTATATGATACAGAAGCCAGTAAATTTGTCATTTCTTGAAAACGCCACAGAGTTAAGAGTTCGGGGCCGAGGCCAAACGCATTTGTCTTGGGCTTGCAGTCTCATGCAAGTATTCTATGGTTTAAAACATGAAACTCGCCACTATATTCTGACAAATAATATTGCGAACCATACACCAGTCTAAACTTAACTTCTAACTTGACTATAACGAGTGATCGTAACACGCACAGTATGCCGCTAGCTTCGGGCCACAAGCCTGACAGGTCCATACCGTACCAACTGTTACAGTAGCTCTTACCTGAGTAGTTTGACGTCCCACAGCGCTAGTACTTCGGGTGGTCGAGACGCGCACAGCGCTAGCCTCGGGCCGCAAGCGTGTAGCCTGACGGGTCCAGCCCGAATGTTTGCAGCCGTTGGAGCTGATATGATGACGGCTGCGAACTCCTTGCTGCCACCGAGGTTGTGTTGTACCTGAAGGAAAATATGGATTTTTTAATAATACAGCCATGAATGGTATATAAATTCACGCCTTTTTGCCCTGAAGGAAGGCAGAATCTGTCCCACAGTCAGCAGCCATATTCGTCTTGCTCATATCTCGTACGTCCTAACGTCAGTTTTCATTACAAGAATGTTGATCATCTTGATCAATGTGTTATAGTATTTTAAATGAAGCTTGTTTGGTTCTAAGAATTTATGTACAAACATTCAGAACTGTATCATGAATAATCACCAAGTTATAAGCTTATTATGTTAGCAAAAATACACAGTCACCGGGCCATCCAGGCGATTGAGGGGTTGTTTTGCACTTTGCACCCAGCTGTTTAATGGCTCCTAATACCCGCTATTACCTGTCGTGATAGTGTTGTACTTAGTGTCGGTGGTGTCGAACTTGTGACCTTATTAAAAATTTTTGAGAAAAAAATATTAAAAAAAAAAACTATTGGAATCCATACAGTTCTCAACAAACTATATTCAGATTTCGGATAAGCTAAAAATGAGGTTGTATAAACTGAAATGTGACGTCACCGACCTAAGGCTACGGGTGCACGAAAGAGATAGCAAGATGTCTCCACTACGCTCTCACTTTTCTTAATATTTAAAATCCTAATTGTTGCTTCATTTGCCCAATCTTGACGCTGTTTTTAGTAAAAAGATTTATTTTTGTTATTATTTGTTGTTCTAAACACAGCAAAATACTCTGATGAACTTTCTAAGACAAAGTTCATTGTAAATGTAAAAGTTTATTTCCTTTAAAACTGCAGCCGTATTGTCTTAAGAAAATACGCTTTCAGTTCCTTTCAAGAGATCTTTATTTACTTTTACTAAAGCTTCTTTAAGACAATTGCAATCTATTAGACTTATTGTGTGTTTGTTCATTTTACAATACAGGAACATTTTTCGCAAAAAACTGACATAGTGTAATGTCTATGTGAAAACAATGGCAGATTACTACTGTCGCAAAGTCTGCAATGTGTCTCTTAGTAAACGATTTTTGTTGACACAAAACCCAGCACGCGTAGCTTGGCCATCTTTAGAACGATATAACAAAAAAGGAAATAACAAGGTTCATCAGAAGGTTGCGTGTTCAAATCACGTCGGGGTCACCAATATGTGGATTGCTACAGATAATTACTAGGTGATAGTAGATAATTAATTATAATAAATATTTTAAATGAAAAACTAATTGACGTTTTGTTGAAGCTGTAATCAATCATTTTTTTAACATAAGTAAAATTGCAAAGTTTGAATATCGAAAATACTATATCCATCCAGCCAGTTTCGGTGTAGCGTCGTAGCTCGTAGGTTGTGCTACAAATTAATCACAGTTGCCCTGAACAGACGCAATACCCGTCTGGGCGGAGGATACTTGCTTTGCAACAGAGTTTTACGGGGAGTAACGACTCCCTATTTCACATACTTTAACCCCGAACTCCTTTTGATTCCAATTATAAACTTGAGTATCAGTGGATAGGGTATCGTAGTGCAGGGCAACTAGGTTCGAGGGCACCAGGCCGCCTGGTTGATCACCAATGAGATGGACAGACCAGATCAAAGCCGCAACTAAGTGCTCGGTTTATGAATCTACCCGGAAAGCTGCAGTCCGCGATGAGTGGCGCCGCATTACAAAGATGATCACTCATCGTGATCCATTGATGACCACGACCACTCTGGCAAGAGTGTACTAACTCAGAAGAGAAGAGAGATCAATGGATGGCATTGCCGTGTCAAATACTGGTGCAGGTAGCGAATCTAACTAGCCATCGACATGCTAACAAGAACAACTCAGTACTACTCACTTTAACTCTCCACTGGATCAGAATCTCCCTGGTATCAAACGCCAGCACCGGCACGACGTCCTCGCACAGTATCGCCAAGGTGTTGGACTCCTTGTCCAGCGTGAACCCCGACTCTATGCCCAGGTACTGCTGCAGGGACAGCGAAGCCTTCGTCTGTCCGTTCTTCTGGCGCTCCTTCAAGTCTTTGTAGAGTTGCAGGTGGACGCAATCTGAGGATAAAGAAAGGAGTATTGTGAGTACATGATTATGAGCAACCTTCTGCTTTTTGGGAACAGGATATTCGGTCGATGGATCAGAGAGACATGGCTGTCTTGAAAGCTACAACCTAGGGTTCTTTAAGTCAAGAGTAAAAAGGTTACTTCTAGGCAAGCGTACGCTCCATTGTCGGCCATTTACCATCTAGAGAGATAGTAGTCAAACGCAAGAATTTGGCGTTAGGCCCACGTGGCCCATCCCTCTCCTAGAGAGGAGGCTTGAGTCCCAACAATGGGAACATTATAAGGCTGGTTATGCTATGGTTTATGTATTTTTTTTGCATCTGTTAATCATCATCATCATCATCATCATCACCAGCCTTTTTTAATGTTCCCACTGTTGGGACTCAAGCCTCCTCTCTGGGAGAGGGAATGGGCCGTAATCCACCACGCGGGCCCAGTGCGTGTTGGTGAATGTCACATGTCTACGATTTTTTGGTTCTAGGACATGCCGGTTTCCTCACGATGTTTTCCTTCATCGTTTTGAGAGCAGTGGGGATGAAATAAATTACACAAAGTAATGCGCCTGGCTGGGTTCGAACCCGCGACCTACAACTCGTAAGTCGGAGCCGTTACCACTCGGCCACCACTACTCTGATCTGTTAATCATCATTTCATCACTTATCCCCTTTTTTTGCGATGTGAAATAACATCAAATAACTCTTCCCACTCTAGATAGAGCGAGAAGGAGTTTCAGGCTTACTGACTAAAACTCAGCTGTGTTCCTTCAGATGCCTTTTATGGCCTAGAGCTTCTGTAACATTATCGAAAATTCCCTTCCCCAAAAGCCCTAGCAAGCTCTAGTAAGTCCCGTCCATTTTGTTGATATCTCTACGAGTCGCGAGAAGTCATCCTTTTGACCATGACCGTCCGGTAACTGTCCGGACCGAGCCCAAGTCGTCGGCGGCGCGCACTGTTCCCGCGCCTCAAGGAGTTGTCAGCAACCGTAGGGGCCCAGCTGGGTCGAAGTCTACTGGGGCCAGGGTTTAGCTCCAAAAGGTAGCTCGGCCTCGGTAAGAAAGGCAAGAAGGAACGGGGTGGTTTTTTTTAGTGATTAAGAGTCTGACACTATCTCCCGCTCCAACCAAGGGCGAGGGATATCATTTGATTTGATTTTTCACACCGAAAAAAACCCCTTTGATCATGTCTCACAGTTGATTCCATCGCCTTTGGTCTTCTTTTATTCTTATAGTCAAACAATTTAAACACCCGGTATTATTTCAAATTAGGTATTTTGTTATGAGAAAATGAAAACGATTTAAGGGCACAGCTTCAGCGAATTACAAAGAAATTGTTTTGAAATATGGCTCTAAGTTTCCTTTGTTTAGAATTCAATCCCAGAAAATATCAGAGATGAAATAACAAAACGGATTCCATTTTAAGAAAATATTTTCTTATAAATAATGTCGTTCGGAGTATTGTCGTACTAACTTTGTTTTGAGAGTAGGGGTTGGTCGATTGCTTACTCTGCTGCACTGGTGTGTAAAGCCATCCCTTATAGACTTAACACAGAAGAATATTTGACATATTAAAAAGATAAAATACTGTCGACATTATAAACATAGGTAGTATACTAGCTAGATGTCTTGTCAAACATCCTTTCCAAATACATACAAATATCTCATAGAAAAAGTGCTTCCAAATTTTCCAACATTTCCGGAAAAAAAATTCAATATTTAAAAAAAAAAAAAATTATATATATATATATATAAAGATTCAGAGCTTTTACTTCAAATAAACCATCTACAGGCACATTTGAAAGTGATGCTAATTGCAAAATCCAAAGCGTAGATCTTTAAGGAGAATAATGTGCAGAAAACTCCATGGATACTTTTGTCAATCATGTTACGTTTAATTTTTTATACGAACTCCATATAACGAGACAAACAGTCAACAGACAGCGGGAATCCGATGGAAGCGTGACGCACAGGACCGGTTGTTGTGGCGACGCTTGGGGGAGGCCTATGTCCAATACTGGACGTCTTTCGGCTGATATGATGATGATGATGACATATTACGAAAAAAATTTAAACAAAAACAACTCGAATCAGTCTAGGCGTTCTCTGTTGTTACGCTTACCAGCAAACTATATTTAATTTTTGTCTACTAATATTATTTCTGGCCTGTACTGTTGTTTTACTGGGAAAATCCTTCCTTAACTTCCATTGTTGCCGACTTTGGGCCACATATACAAGATATAGATATTTTTCAGACCTTACACGAGTTACACGTAATTCATGAAAGAATTCTGAGACTTTTTCCTCAGAAAAAAATAATTTACCGTCTACCGAAGAAAATTCTTGACAGAAATTGGACGCTCGAGTACAGTAATCAAGAAAATGACTGTAGCTGGCTGTACCAAAAATGCCTTTGGTGAAAATGTCGTGGCGCCTAATGAACGCGAGTGTACCTGCTTTGTGCCGCTCGATACCTTTTAATGAGGAGTCGTAATGATGTCAAGTTTGAGGCTTACAAAGATGGAAGAAGCTAGCGTTGTAGGTGTGCATTTTAGTGCAATTTCATGAAATTCTTGAGCATAAATAGAGGATGTAGCTTTTACTTACGAGCGTACTAAATATTGGATACTTAGCAATAAAGTAGATTTCTACTGGTGGTAGAATTTTTAAAATCGGTCTAGTAGTTTTTGAGTTACACACAAAAAAATACGAAAATTTCAAAAATACCTACAAATCTTTTCTCTTTTAATATTATTATTTATTAATTTAAATTCAAATAAAAAATAAAAAAAATTATATTAAAAAAATATATATAAAAATTATACCCAATTTTCGTCTTTCACGCTGTTAAAACGACTGGAAAGATAATCTTCTATATGAAGATCCTTTTTAGTAGTAACTTTTACAGTTCCTGAGGCCCTGACACGAACTCTTAACACGATCCATTTGGCGACCTACTGAATTGTTAAAGAGAAAGAGATAGAGCTATATAGCGTGTATAGCTTCATCCCTCTTTCTCGCTCGCATGCCTGACATTTTAACACGTCATGGTAAGGCCACTTGTGTTCGTTCGTCTATTTTTTTTCTGAGTGTAAGCTCTGTTGCCATGCGAAGCAGTAATGCTAGAAAAGGAGGAGGCCGCACGCGTGAGGCAACGGCCCTCCTCACGCCCCAGCCGCCGTAGGGATTCCGATCCTGATTACCGCCCACCGCAGGCGCGGGCTTGCGAACGGCGAGCAATGGGTAGCTCGCCGTCCGACCGTCCGATAACCGTCCGGACTGAGCCCGAGGCGTCGACGGCGCGTATTGTTCCGTAGCAAACCGTAGGATCCCAGCAGGGTGCTTCTGAAAGGAAGTTTTGGCCCCGGGACGTAAGGCAAGGAAGGAACGGAAGTGAGTTTTTAATCAGTAATAGTCTGACACTATCTCCCGCTCCACCCAAGAGCGCGGAGATGTCATTGAATGATTTTCCCACCTAAAAAAAACAATGTTGCCATGTTTTGGTCTGAAGTGTTGTTACTGGCGAAATTAAGGTGAAAAACGGGGCTTGACATAAAATAAATAACAGAAACTGACAATAAAAACATAAATTACCACCATCTTACTGTGTTGAATTTCTACTTTGTAACATTTCCGCAGAAGACGTTCTACAATGTAACTTTTATCTTTAAAACATATTTCACGTTCACAGATGCAATGAAGTGCAAAAGATAAAAGAAAAACACAAAAACTATAGACTAGAAAGAAGAAATTAAAAGATGGAGCCAATGGCGGCTTCATCATATTTTATAGAACATCGCCGAGACTAAGGTTAGATTTACTGCTGATGAGTTTCCTTTACAGATTTATATACTTTATAAGGGACAAGGTAATAACCCCCATTACCTACAATGTCCTCTTTCAGGGCAAAAATTCTTTGACCATCGTCCTAAGGTTACTCATAAAATTAATAATAAATAAGAAGAAATGACACAGAACGACATTTTATAAATTGCCTATTAGAACAAGTTATCGCAGAAAAATTGGGTGCATGAAGAACATATTTACTAATTACATAATCGGCGGCGAAGTGATTTCAACCTTATGTTATATAATTAAGGTAGATATTTAATCAACACATAAACTTGTGAATGACATTCAGTCTTTCACCTATTATCTCATGAGTTTGAGGGAATATAACCACAACCAAAATTAGACTTTAACGTACAAGTGTAAAGTTGGTAATTGTTTGTTTTAGGAAAACAAAACCCACAGCGACAGATTCCACTACATCAAAATCGAGTGTTCCATTTTCAAATTAATTCGGGACCGTTTTCTAATTGGCGCGACGTGACTCGGCTATGCTCGACTCTGTTCGACTCTAATCAGCGTGTGTTTGTATTTGGAATGTAATTTGTGTATAGTGCTTTTGTGATTGTTCCCGCGCTTTTGTGTGAACGTTACGATAGTTTGAATTTGCATGACATTCAAATTCATACAATGATGGAGTATTTGAAACTGGCGGTTTGAGTTAGGTAAAACAATTTGATAGAGCGAACTTTTGTTTAGGTAATTTTAATTTGCGGGGGATGTTGTAATTGGAACACAATGAAATACCCTGGGTAACTATAAAATTACTTAACAAAGCTGTTGGTAGGTTTTAGTCTAGACTTAGCAATAAAACCTTAGATACTAAACATTGTTTTCACGACTAAGGTTCACATACCAAGTCGCTTTGTAGAAAGTCCACTCAATTCGCCATGACAAAAGAAAAAACCGGCCAAGTGCGAGTGGGACTGGCGCACGAAGGTTTCTGTACCGTCCGTAGCAAAAAACGGCAAAAAAAAATCACGTTTGTTGTATGGGAGCCCCACTTAAATATTTATTTCATTCTGTTTTTAATATTTATTGTTATAGCAGTTACAGAAATACATCATCTGTGAAAATTTCAGCGGTCTAGCTGTCACGGTTCATGAGATACAGCCTGGTGACACACGAACAGACCAACAGACAGACAGAAGAACAGCTGAGTCTTATAGGGTCCCGTTTTATCCTCTAGGTACGAAACCCTAAAAACCTTCGATTAATGTTAATAACAAATCCTTATGCCTTGATCACACGTACCGAGTAACCGGGCGAGACAGTGCTCTCGGCCGAGTACTCGGTACGTGTAAACACAGCGCCGAGTGCTCGGCCGAGAGTTTATCTTTACAACTCGCTTACATCACTGTTTCAGCCGAGCAACATTTTACTGTCTCGTCCTTTTACTCGGTACGTGTGATCAAGGCATTACTGTCATTTTGATGATTGAAGGTGGTGTAGAATTGGATAAAATGACTTTGAACATAGGGTTAAGTAAAGCCATTGGTTAGTTTGAAATTCGAACACTAAATTCAACGGTCGGCCATGTTTCACAAGGACAAAACAAGCCTGGATGCCGAATACTCGAATACACTAGCCGATTCAGAAAACCGATACGAATGATACCAGTTACCGCTCGTAAATAACCGCCATCCGTACGTCTACGTATAAATTACGAACGATAGTTTTTACGGAGTTTCGTCGTATTGACATTACTATGCCAATACGACGGAACTTCGGAAAAACGTTCGATTTTTGTGTGTCTCTTTTAGGTCTGTGATTACTGGATGTGCTTTTAATTTTTGAGTTTCGAATTTGGCTTGTAGTGCACTATTAGTACTTTTAAGCACAAACCACTGCTTTGATCTTTTCCATAATTACTGCAGAATGAAAAAAAAAACACGTTTTATCGAACAATGCTATTCCATACTGCCCTCCTATCCATATGTGGCTTATCATTCGACCGATCATGGGACAGGGAGGTATTGTTAGACTTGATCTAAAAAAAAAACGACACATCTGAAAGCTGAATGTCAATAAAAACTTTTCAAATAAACTATTTGCAGATATTTTTCACTTGTCAAGAAAAATAAAGCTAGTTGTTCGTTATAAAGCATAGAGAAGAAAGTACAAGAAACACCATAAATAATTTTGAAGAATTACAAACAAACGATTATTAAAAATTGTCGTACAAATAACATTTAACAACAGTTGGAATCTACATACTTTATTAAGAAGATCAGATGCCCTACCATGAGCTGTTAACGCGATTTATTTCACGACCTAAATTGAATTTTTAAAGAGATAGAGCTTTATTAGGATATATAGCTACATCGCTATTTCTCGCTCGCAAGCCAAACGTTTTAAAACGTTATGGTAAGGCCCCAGTAGGTAGATCTACATTAATTCCAAAAAAGAGATCAAGTTGTAGTAACACATTCCAGTTCAAACCACTAGTTCAATTTACAAAGGCCTACCATTGTCTCGAACCTCTGTTCACCTCCCTAGGGCAGTCGTGAGCGACTCCCTGCTGACCTCCACGACCTCCGCTCATATATTTGTCGTCGACACAGCGATTTCACTTTTATTACTCGTGACTGACGAATGAACTTATCTGTGATTTTGTTAGCACGTCTAGTCTATGTAGGTCAGTGTTTTTAGTTATAGTATTATGATTTGCGATGGTTTGTCATATTCATTTTATTGTAGTATGTACTTCGTTTAAAAGGGAGGGAATGGGAGGTCAAAGGAAAGATGACTGGATTGTGTGAGGAGTGATATGAAAAAAGGGAGTCTAAATAAGACACAGTATAAAGATGATAAGTATGATATTACAAATACTAGAATTACTTACACTACCACAAATGCGGAATATACACTGTCCGCCAAAATCAGAAGGACTCTCTCATTGGATTTACATTTATTTATTAAAAATTTCAATGAATTTTATGGATTCCAATAATTTATTTGACACGGCTGTGACTTAAATTCTTATGTATGTTATTAATTTAATTTTCTTGTGTACTTATTTGTTATTTAAATGTAAGTATGTATAATGAGATTTGGTATGGAGAAATTGTTACGTAATGTGTGTATGTAAAGTTATTAACATAATTTGAAGAATTAACAAAATATTGATTTTGTATCTAAAATAAATAAACAATAAAATTGGTTGGAAAATTTGTTTGCTTGTCAACGTAGTAACCCAATGTAGTATAACAAATGGGTTAGGAAATTATACCGTAAAAGTATACATAATAATATATGACTTAATGGGCCTAACTGAACAAAGATTATAACTATTATATAACCTAGACTTAAAGTTCCGAAAACTACCGAATCTTTTACAAACATATCAGCAATATTTTTGACCATGTACTTACTCATTTACATTTCCGGTTATAAACTACAAGTATCGATTTAAAATGTCATTATAACTTTATTTACACCAATTTTTCTTAATTTACCACATGGTTAGGTAAACTGTGCGGTAATCAAAATCCACTTACAATCAACAATAAAATTTTAAGACCTTAAAAAAAGCACCTTTAAAAATTGTGTCGGTGGTATTAAAACTTGAAGATCAGCTTTCTGTACGTTTTGCGTACGAAACACGTTTGACGCCATAATGTACAATAAGTCCGGGCTCGTGTCAATTTACCTAAATCTTTTGCTGACATTGCACCCCGAATCCCTTGGTGAATGGGACGAAACTATACGGGGCGAAACTCGGGGCGAATCTTGTGGGATGATGTTAGAAAGATATTTTTTTACAGAAAATATTTCGTTATTAATTTTAAACAATTTTTATCTTTGATGTGTAAACTAAAAAGTCAAGCTAAATTAAAGTCGTATCGCAATTAAAAAAAAAAGTATCGTAGCCTGAAAATGGGTGGTTTATTGTGAGTCTACCAATTTTCTAATAATAGTTAATAATAGCTATTTTTTTTCTTGTCGTTTTTGCAAAATTAAAACGATAATTTAGATACATAGTAATGTAACCTGTTGTACGCCGGAACGCAGATCTACACGGGACACAATAGCTTTTTAATTGTGTCTCTTATTACGGCATACGAAAGGATAAATCACTTGGCTAAGACTTGGCCAGTAAACTTACAGTGATGCTAATTAAATTGACCTTTGGCCTAGACATTCCATTAACTAACTAATCTACATTTTGAAATACCATAAAAAAGCCTTAATTTATTTTTGCGTCGTTACCATCAGTTCAGCTCTTATTCACATTTATGTACTATTATAAAAAAAAAAAAAAAACATCTGAACCCTTATAAACGCAACGTGTTTGAACACAAAACGTTCCCTTATATTTCAAACCTTCTGTTATCGGCGAAAAGCGTTTCAACAAGACGCCGAATTCTATTTACCCAAAGGACCTCTATGTACAGAATATGTAATATTATATACACTGTATTGTGTATGTATACGTTTAATATCTCGGGTCTGATGCCCGTACAGGACAGGGCATCTTTTCCTGGAATTCTGGGAGATTAAAGGTCGGAGCTATGACAAAAGAATCAAGCTAAGACCTTTGTGAAACTATATATTCCATAATAGAATCAGCAGTTTCGTTATAACTCATATTTGTAAAAGAGTAAGGCGTACTGTCTACGGACGCATAGCTTTTAGACGCGTATTCGTCATTATACGCAATGACCACCGGAACCAATGGCTTTAAGTGCTTTCCGAGGAACAGAGTCAGTAATTTCTTCGATAAACTTATAAAAGTACATATGAATCTAAAAATTCACATTAGTACTTGTCCGGTTTTGAATACGCAACTTCATGCATGACAGGTAGGTGTCTTAACCACTGGGCCATTACGACACTATATACAGTTAGAAGTACTTAAAAATCAAACCATGCTAAAACAGTCAAAAATAAGTTCTATGATCCTCCAACATGAAGAAAAAACTGAAATCCCCATAATATTAGTTCTAAAAATAACTTGGCAACTTTTTTCATATCTCGGTTGTGCCAATATTCGACCTCATGTCTGATACAGTGTAATCAATCACGCATCGGGACAGAGGCGTAACGTGGAGGAATTTAGACATGGGCGAAGGCGCATCAGCGAAGCCTATTTCTTTCATAAATTCGAAAACGAAACTGCGACTGTCGCAACCCAGTGTTCGACCACATCGACGCTTACCATCAAGTGAAATAATGGTCAAACGCAAGCCTATCTATACCCTATCTACATTATATAATATTATAAAGAGGTAAAGTTGTTTTTTTTTTGTTTGTAGGAGGTAATCTCTGAAAGTACTGGTCCGATTGCGAAAATTGTTTCACTAATAGAAAGCTGCTTTATTCCTGAGTGACATAGGCTATATTTTATGTACACGGGTGAAGCCGCGGGCAAAAGCTAGTAAATTATAAAACAAAACCTTCATTGTTAAAGAGCCCTCGCACTCGCGAGGCCCCCTTGGATTAAGGCCGTGGGCGAGGGCCCAGTTCGCCCACACCTAGTTACGGTACTGCATCGGGATGACGACCGAACTTCGGACGGATAGAGAATCTTTGTGTTGAATCCTTTTGGGAGATCAGTAGAAACGGCAGTTACTTGTTTGGTAAAGTAAAAATTGGTTATAGGACATGTTTTTTGAAAAAGAGTTAGAGTTATTGAATTCGAGAAAATGACTTCCATTTTTATTTTTTCTTGAATTCAATGGCAATTAATTGATGCAATATTCAAACAATCGGATAATGTCCGATACAGTCCGAAAGCTAGCTTTTCGTTAAAAAAAATTGAGAACCCGATTGGACCGCCACCCATTACGTCCAATTTTATTTTCAATCCATCCAAGGACCCACTAAAATATACACACAAAATTTTATCAAAATCGCTGAAGCCATTTATAAAAAAATATAGTAACACATTAAATAAGCGAAGGTTTACAAATTCTCTCGAAAAATCAAATAAAATTTCATGAACATAATTTTGAATCATGGCGTCAAAATTTAAAAACAAAAAATACTTTGATAAATATACCTAACTAAGATAATTCCCTTTTTGGTGCGCAATAAAGTTTATTCTATTCTATTTTAATAAGGGTGAAAACGACTTGTGTAAAATGGACTGCTGAAACAAAAAAAATTTTACACTGCGTTCCAAATGAGAATAGGATCGCCCGCCATGTTATGACGTCACGATTTACTGTCAAATCGAGGAAAGAAATTTTTAAACAATAATTAATTTACGAAAAATTTAATTTATTTATGAACTGTGAACGAAAAAAGTTTAATCAGAATCCAGTTCTTCAATTTTACTCATCTCTAAGTTCTTCAATTTTGCCAAAATTTCTTCGATTTGACAGTACGACGAGACGTCAAAACATAGGAATCGGTCCTATTCTCATTTGGAACGCGTAGTACAGGTAGATTTACTAAACAAATTAGATATTTATGTCCATGATTTTTTTATCTACAACTAAACAAAGAAATGCCAGTACTAACATATTCATCAAAACAAATACATTTCAATTTCATATTGATCAAAGGTTCTTTTCCTTTTACCCTATCTTTCCGTTTACAAAATTAGTTATGATTTTCTGGCCAGCAGGCTTTCTTTAGGATACGAATAAACAAGAAATTGATACAAAAGAAATATTGGAACATGAAATTGAATAAATTCACCCCTTGCACTCGTTGGGGGTTGAATTTTTTCTTTGTTCTTTCAACCCTTAACGTTCTGTTGGAGATATTGAAAACGTTTGAAGGTGATTTTAAGTAAGTTTCGCCCCCCGTTTCTGTTTGGGGTGAACGTAAAATTGAGTGTTATCTTGCTGATAATATAAAGAGCGGATTCGTTTCCTGGTTGGAGATTTTTTTATCATAATTTGAGTGTTTATGCTCATCGTTACAGATGGCCACGAATAATTCTTGAGATGTTAGCTTTAGGGCCATATCACTGCGGGATAGTTCGAAAGAGTTTGCAGGACTGGAACGCTAGGGGCAACTGAAGAAACAGATGGGTTTTAGGTCTGAAATTCCCACTATTTCTACTAACAGTAGAAAGATTACGCTAAGGCTATGGGAAAACTTCTGAGAAGGATATTCGTGGGTTTTTAGTCAATAAGAGTCTGACACTATCTCCCGCTCCACCCAAGGGCGGGGGATGTCATTTGGATGATTTTTACCTACCAAAGAAAAAAACAGGTGTTCTTTTAGTTCATCCTAAACCGACAGAAGCCATAAAATGATTTCAAACCTCAAAAAAGGTGGGTTTTAGTCATTGTAAGTCAGACACTCCCTCCTTCTTCAGCCAGAGCGACCCAAAAACAAAGGTAGGACATGACCTGATAATCCATCCAAGTCATGTTCTCTCGGTGTGCCAAATGTCAGACCATAGGAAACTTATCTCGAATGTGCGTTCCCGGGGGAGAATTTTTTACTTTCACGCGAAGACGTTGGCAGGTTGGAAAGGTAATAAATATATAATACATATCTTTTAAAACAAAAATACAGTACGGTTAAAGTATGTAAGCTGACCATCTGAAGTTAGGCGTTCCGTACTATGCGCATACTCGAAAAATACGCTGAATATATATATATATACGCTAAATGACTAAAAGTCAATAAGAGTCTGACACTATCTCCCGCTCCACCCAAGGGCGGGGGATGTCATTTGGATGATTTTTACCTACCAAAGAAAAAAACAGGTGTTCTTTTAGTTCATCCTAAACCGACAGAAGCCATAAAATGATTTCAAACCTCAAAAAAGGTGGGTTTTAGTCATTGTAAGTCAGACACTCCCTCCTTCTTCAGCCAGAGCGACCCAAAAACAAAGGTAGGACATGACCTGATAATCCATCCAAGTCATGTTCTCTCGGTGTGCCAAATGTCAGACCATAGGAAACTTATCTCGAATGTGCGTTCCCGGGGGAGAATTTTTTACTTTCACGCGAAGACGTTGGCAGGTTGGAAAGGTAATAAATATATAATACATATCTTTTAAAACAAAAATACAGTACGGTTAAAGTATGTAAGCTGACCATCTGAAGTTAGGCGTTCCGTACTATGCGCATACTCGAAAAATACGCAATACGCATTCGCCATATGATTCTAAAAAAAGATTTACTGCACAGCCATTTATTTTTTACAAGTCTCCTTCATCATTTCAGCCGATAGACGTCCACTGTTGGATGTCCAACTTAATTGGGGGAGGCCTATGTAGGCCTCCCCCAATTAAGTAAGTAACTACTCCTAGAATCACTATAAAATATGTTTAAAAATAATCACAAGGAAAACCTTCCAATGTAGAGATGTAGAAGATTCCAATGTAGAAGATTTAAAAGTTAATGTTAGTAATTCTAGAGTGGTTTTTGCTGGTCAAAAGTGCATAATTTCTAACCAATTAACACTAGGGTTGAAACACTAGGGCCATGGGGTCCGAGCGCTCATCGAGTTGTTCGGGATATCGGCAAACAGTTGGTCGACTCTTCGCGTGACCAGAGCCTCTTCTTCAGTCAACGGATCGTACTGGGCACTTTTCCCATTGACACGATGTGGATGAATTTTTTGATGCCCTCTGAGTTTTCCCCGGTTTTCAGCCTTTTTTACTCGTTTGTACATATTATTATTTTAAGTTTGTATATATGTATATAAGTACCTAGTGATTATTTATTAGATTAATAACAATCTTATAATTTCAATAAAAATAAAATATGAACCAATTAACAATTTTCAGTGTAAAGTTAAATTTTAATGACATCTTTATTGTAGAAGCTCTTATAATTTAATATAAGTCTACCTTAAAGAAACGAAAACTTCCAGAACAAACACAAAGACTTTTTCAATAAGAAATGTTTAACGTAATAATCTAAAAACATAACCCAAGAGAGATCTAGACACTCAAAATGAGACCAGATTGTGAATATAAGCCTAAGTTTTCTCCGAAATGATACGGAATTCGGTCGGCAATTCTCGTAATATTCTTTGAAATTTCAAGACAGTTTAGGGTCCCCTCGGGTATGAGAAAACGGTATTGTTCTGTTTTCAGTTCAAGATGTTTTGCGGATAGCTCGGCTTAGGGAGGCTGACGACCTAAGAGCAGGTAGATAGAATGAATATTTTTCGTATTTGCGAAACGGTTTTGGAATATTCATATTTTCTCTTTAATATATTTTGAAGATATGAATATTTGGATGTTATTAAAACCGTTTTGAGTATACAAGTGGATGTATGAAAAGGGAGAGACAGAGAAAAGATGGATGGATTATGTGAGGAGTGATATGAAAGAAAAGGAAATTAGTGTTAGTGTGACGGGTGATAGGATAGACTGGAAGAAAAAAACAACGTGTTACGCCGACTACAAATATCACGAAACAAGGGCAGAAAAATAATGAATATACAAATATTGGATAATCTAAGTATTAAAATCGGGTTATTGTAGACTTTCCTCATTATCGATTCGCCGCAAGAAAAGTATGTGTAAACTCGTCACTATTTTATCTTTTAGTTAGTAGGTAGAGTTTGTTTGATGTTAGAACTTTGATTGCTAACATTACTTTCTTCAAAAAAAGTATTAAGTGAAGATATGTAACGAGTTTAAAACAACTTCTATTTACTTATGACGAATATACACATGTGTAAGGATTGTGACGAGTTTACAATGAATGTATGACTTACAAAAGCATGAAAAATCGACCATGTAGCAAATCTACAATAACCATTAACATCTATAGTCTTGTTATGTGTTGTGTTGCTGTTATTTGCTTTTACTGGGACACACTCCCAGGATAAGAAGTACATATTCTATTTAATATTCCAGGACATCTCTACCTGTGTGCTAAATTTCATCCAAATCTGTTCAGACGTTTGCCCGTTGAGGAGTCTAGTCGAACCTACTTATAAGTGCCACTCCTTCAAAAATAGTTTTTTTTTTTTTCATTTTTCTCAATTCCAAAGGGCTCATTTGTTCCTAAGTTCACCAGGATTTACATCAATAACGTAAGTACATACCTTCTGAAAAAAACCTTTCTCAATTTTCCCTAAAAACCTACAGCAAAATAGCCTATAAGTAAGGTGAAAAAAATTCCTAACTCGGTTTACTACAGGTGTTTACAAAAGTAATAATTTTGTTTATGGTCACACGTCACTCGGTGTCTATGGGGATTTACAGGGTCTTGTGTGTAAAAAGTTTTCGCTACATTTTTCGGAGAACATTTCCATGTAAGTAAAAGGATGAGATAATGTGTCAAAGGCGAGAGAAAATAAGGGACACTAGGAGAAAAATTAGAAAAAAGAAAATAATGTCTTGAAATTTAATTTTAATGTCTTTTAAATGCGCATTTTGTTTTTTTTTTATTTTGTAGGAGGTAATCTCTGAAAGTACGGGTCCAATTGCTAAAATTTTTAACTAGCAGCAGCTAGTAAAGAAAATGTACTGAAAAAAAAAAAAAACATTCGAATTGAAGACCTCCTTTTTTTGAAGTCGGTCAAAAAGCAGGCGTCATAACTACGCCATACATTCTGTTACAATACAATTTGTGAGCGTCAGCACACCTTGGTGGCTTATATTTTATAAAGTTACCTCTCTTGTCTATTGTTTTGCTAAATTCCCGCCTTTTTGCTGGTTACAAGTTAGCGTTCTGTCCTCGGAAACGAAAAAGGCAGTAACTCAATCAACATAAGTTACGGGAAAAAGGATTTAGTAAGAAAATACTGCCATCACCATAATGCGACATGTTTAACTAGCTTCTATTCGCGACTTTGCCTGCGACGTAGGCTGAAAGTACTTGAAATTATTCTACGGGTCCGAGGCTAAATCGGTGGCCAATTTCATTACGATCTGTCAAGTAATTTTAGCGTGGAAATGTTAATAATAAAGGTACAGTTACAGAAAAAATACAGTTTTATAAGTAAGTTACTATGGATAGTGTTTGTGTAAGGGTTTTTAAACAAATATTATAGTTTTTTCTTATATTGTTGATAAATTTGCGCTTGACCACTATCTTACCATAGAAAGCGACGATGTGGTCGACGATGGAGTTAGCATAGAAAAAACCTATTTACTCTTGACTTAAAGATTCCCAGGTTGTAGCTATAAGGAAACATAGAATCCGTCAGGGAATTCCACTCTTTAGCTGTACGTATAACGAAGGTGTTCCCCCAAAACGTTCTGTGCGTATAGATAGGATCACCAAGTACCGGTGGCGCATCGCCGTACGCCTGGTGGTCAGATGATGGAACGGGTTAGGCTGAATTAGGCTATGCAATTTCTACACTCCCAGAAATGCCGAAATGCAATCGGTAAGAAACCGACAGAAGAGGCTAGCAACTTGGCGTCGCTGCTCAATACTTTGGAAGCCTCGACTTGACGATTGCGATATAGATTTTTTGCAAATTTTGAGATAGCCCTGTTTTGACTAACGAGAGCACAGCTAGCGTCATGAATTTAAATGTGGACGATTTTCTTTTGTTTTCGCGTAGCCGTAATTGTTCGATTATTTTGTCTTTGTGTTTAGGTGTTGAAGTAACCTTTGTTTTGCTGGTTTTCTATAGGAGTCTCCAGGTATTGTTATTTTTTATAATTTAGTAGAGTTTATGAACGTTAAATGGTTAATATTTTCTGGAGAAGAGGTTTTTTTAATTATGTCAGCGGACAATAGGTAGAGAGGGAAATATCAACTGTGACATAATTTCATTAGTTCGGTCCGCACTAAGCGTTTCGCCTCGTCGTTTATACCACGTTCATCAAATGACTGGAACAATTTACCTGCTGCGGTCTTCTCGTCCGATTATAATTTAGGTGTCTTCAAGGCAAGAGTAAATAGTTTTCTAATAAACTAGTGCGCCCACAATCAACGATTTCATCACTGCTTACCATCAGGTGGGATCGCCATGATGTAAAAAAAGAAGTTCTTTTGTGACTGTAAAAATCTTCCATCTCGCCTGTTGGTAAGTGATTGATGAGGCTATGACAACGGAACACTCAGAAGATGCTGTTTGGGTTCCACACTTCTCATGAAGTCCGATATCTGCCAGGGTTGCAGGATGGGCGAGATCGTGCAATTTTCCGCACTAGTGCGAAAAACAGTAAATTGCGTGCCTAGAAGCGGTAGGGATAAGGGCGTGTTTTCCAACAAGTGCAGTGAAAAAAATATCATTTTAATTTAGCATATTAAATTGATTAGTTACACAGTACATAGAAACTTGTGTAACTAAACATAAAATAAATAATGTGAAGTAAACTCGACAACGTGTAAAATTAACGACTCTGTGCGCTCGTAGAATACCGTTTAATTATCAACAGTGTGTTTGTCGTCACTGTACAGATATGTTACAGTAGGTCAAGTGTATTGTTTGACGTATCATCTCACGAATATCTCCCTACGCTTTCTTATACTAATGGCATTTAAAGGAAAACTTTCTATGCTAGTAAGTAGGCACATGTACGAGTATGTAAGCTTGGCGCAAATGGGCCACCGACCACAACCACTGGTGGCCAGCAACAGCGACTTAACATACTTTGTATAGACACGCTGCATACGTGTAGCCGGTGGCACTTGAAGAGATGTCAGCAAAACCATAGGCTTCCCCCAAGGCCGAAGCCTACTGGGGCCATTAACCAATGGCCCCAGCGCTATTGAAAGAAAATCCCGGGGTCTTGGAAAGCAATGCAAAGAAAGAACATAGGAGTGGGTTTAAGTCAGTAAAAATGTAACTATAACCCAATCCTCTATTTAAATAATATCTTTGTTGTAACTTGTACTACTGCATTCTACCTATGCACTCACCGAGTCGTAACAAAATTACCAAACATGTTATCACGCGTGGTCGACAATCGCAATATGTCAGGGCTGCGTTTACGAGTCGCGCTGTGAATAGGACGATGCGAGCAATCATTGCGATTCGTGCCAATAATGGCTCGCTTGCGTAACTCGTGTCCATGCACTCTGCGATTAATTGGTCGCAATTTTGAAACGCAGTATCGATCGGGGTATCGATTACTGAGTTTACAGAAATTCTAATTTTGTATATGATTTGTAAACTAGGATTTGTTTGGTGTAGTGTTTTGTTTGTTTTTGATTGTGAGTAATGCTACTAATTTGGGAAGAGCTTGTATTGTTATTTCATTGTAATGGATTGCTAGGTACTGCTACGTTTTTGTACCTTTGGGAAAATCTCTCACTAAAGGGGATTGCCCAGCCTCTATGGTGTTGCAGGCCAAAGACGGACATCAAATATTACTATAAATGATAAAACTATTGTTTTTTCCATAAAGTTACTTTTTATTTGCCACTTATTGTTTATTATAGTGGCGCTCATTTGGAACTAAAGGAATACATATTTTTTACGGCAATGAAAAAAAGAAAAATTAATGAACAAAGTATTTTTTCTCTAGTCAATTGTCCGCTCATGGCCTCAAATGGGCAATCCCCTTTGTTACGTTGTTTACAGTTCTCAGGGTCCCGTGCCCGAAGGGTGCCAAAGGGATACTATTACTAAGCCTCCTCATCCGCTGTCTGTCCATTTGCCCGTGTGTCAGCGGACTGTATCACATAAACCGTAAAGGTAGAGAGAACTTTGAAGGAAGATAAAACCATCGATTCGAGAAAAAGAAGAAGAGTTAGAGTTGTAATTTTCACAGTATTTCTATTGCCTTAACAACAACAAAAAAAAAATTAAAATTAAATTTTTATTATATGGTTTCCTTTTTGTTAATTTATAATCTTGATGTGCAATAAAGTGTATATAAATAAATAAATAAAAAAAATTAAATAAAGTCTTTCAGGATTCCCATACCTATAAGAAAGGTTATTATGTCAGCATTTTTGCTCCATTTTAATTTTGTAGCACGGAACCCTTTGTGTGTGTGTTCAACAACGAAATTAGTAACTTTAAATGATAAATAATACCACAAATTTCCTCTAAACTTTTTCAGTAAACGAACAAATACCCAAACACTGAACGTTTATCACCTTCTAACGCACAATTTACAACTTCCAATATGGCGGCCGTAGCGTTCATTTGTTCCCGCCATTATTTTTATCGTAAGTCAATATCTGCGTCAGTGCTGTCACACCTGTCCTGCCGTCAGCAGTCTCGTTATGACAACGTATTTCGAGATTTTCGTTAACGAACGCTATTCTTTATATTACCATCGTTATAGTCAGCTTTCATCGTTAAAATTGAAATGTAATTATTGGGGTATGAAGTGGTGTTTATTTTTTTTCGGTTTAGATAGTTATGGTCGATACTATCCTGCCAGGGTAGTAAGATTGTTTGAAAAAACCTTCGCAAAAGGTACAATTACCGGCACGGATCTTGAGCGCTAGCTTCAAGTTGCGCAGAAGTTAAATATTCGGTCTCTTTAGTGGTGCGAAGTGAGACGTAGGGGCGGAGAGTGTCAGTGATTGGCTCGCCGCGCCATCGTGTCATAGACGTCACTCCTGATTCGTTCCCTGCGTTGCTGCATGTATCTAACAACGAAGACGATTGGCTCGCCAATGTATGGAATGCGCAAAGCGATCCCCACTCTAACGCCGAGCGCTCAAGATCCGTTCCGGTAATTGTAACTGAAACATACAGGAGTCTTTAGTCAGTAAAGGTCTTTTTTTATAAGGTGAGAAATCACCATGATTTGGATAAGGATGGTATTGGATTTGCTCATAGACAATCTAGACAAATGAGTTCTGTTTTGTCTATAATGTAACAGGAGTCATAGTTAAGCCCGGTCCACACAAGGCCCGACAAATGTTTTTTTTTTTATGTTTTAGTTAGGCATACTTATTGATCTTTTGTATTTTTAACCACCGACGGGAAAGAGGGGTGTTATAAGTTTGAGGTGTCTGTGTGTCTGTCCGTGGCATCGAAGCTCCTAACCGAATGGACCGATTTTGATGCCGATTTATTGTGAGTCTTCTCAGGCAAAATAAACATGTTTTTTTCTTCTTCTTTTCTATGATACTTTTTCTCCCGGTAATACCCCGTGGAATAAATTTCGAATTACACGCGGACGAAGCCGCAAACAAAAGCTAGGCAAATAAATATGTTCATATAAAGATAACAAAACTCGTTGAGTGACACACACATTACCCTTAAAATGTTGCCAACATGAAAATACATGGTTGTCATCATCGTAAGTTGACACCAGAATATCATCATTTTTCTTTTTTATTTGCCACTGAAACGTATTTCGTTTTCAACACTGATATGAACGAAAATATCGTAATATTCGGATTTTATTCGTTGCTTCTTATCTGGGTACTTATATGTTTTTTATTTTCTGATGTAATAGTAAAAATAAAATGGAAGCGTTTTTAATGGAAATAGTAATTGTATTTACCTAGGTAGGAAATCCATCCAATGTCTTCTCTCGCTCTACGGCGGTGCGAGAAGGTGTGTCAGATTTTACCGACTTTTTTTATGGTATAAACTAGTGCTTTGACTGCGATCCCACCTGATGGTAAGCAGTGATGCAATCGTTGGTGGTGAGGCGCACGCACTAGTTTATTAAGAGCCTATTCACTAAAACTCACTCCCTCGCATTTCAGGGGCGGGTTTTCCTTTCAGCAGCAAACCCATGGCCCCAGTAGGCTTCGATCCTGCTGGGCCCCTACATTTTGTGGTCAAGTTAGACCCTGCGAACGTGATCAGATTCTCCCATCACTTTGACCTCGACGGCGATGACCTATCTCTTTTTCATCGATATTTTTTTTTTATCTTATGTGTTTACGTTGTATGTTGTTGTTACACACAATGTAAACACATAAGTGTGCGAAATAAAATATTTATCTTTCTTTCTTTTTCTCTCAGGCCTCCTGTTAGCACCAATCGTCCCCCCTTTTCATAAAAAGTCAAAATAAGTCGTACATTTATTTGCTTAACCTTTCGAATGTCTTAAGTTACACAGTTCGACATAAGCAATTGTCTTTCTATTGTGTCTCTAATTACGGCATTCAAAGAGTTAAACAATACAGACCTATTTCTTACCTTAAACGCAAAACTATTACACTGTGTCGCCATCTTGGAAACAGGCCCACCTTAATTAGTAACAAAGGCATTTTTCCTCAACGTTTCTACGTGTATAATTATAACGTAATTCCTTTGAAAGGAGCGTGACGACGAGCAGCCATTTTGCTCCGTCACAATTAAGAAAAAGAACGATTAGGGAACTGGTCTTTCTGGAACATTATTTAGCACAGTTTATTGTTACTTAGGTTCCAAGTTTTCAGTTTTTTTGTTTTAATTTTGTTATGGAAAATTAGGTCAATGACTCTTTAGAATAGGTACAATTGCCGAAACGGATCTTGAGCGCTCGGCGTCAGAGTGGGGATCGTTTTGCGCATTCCATACATTGGCGAGCCAATCGTCTTCGTTGTTAGATACATGCAGCAACGCAGGCAACGAATCACGAGTGACGTCTATGACACGATGGCGCGGTGAGCCAATCACTGACACTCCCCGCCCCCGCGACTCTCACACCACTAAAGATACCGAATATTTGACTTCTGCACAACTTGAAGCCAGCGCTCAAGATCCGTGCCGGTAATTGTATTATACAACACTACTTTTAGGACTTATTAGAAAAGGTCTTGTTTTTATTTAAGTAAAGTCTCAATAAATAATATTCATAAACAGCAAAGTTATTAGCGTTTTTTTATATCCCAAAATGTCACTCAATAGTCTCAATTTATGGAAATATTGTACAGGCTATTGATTATTTATGAATGAATAAATGACACTGCGCGTAGTATTTTCTAGTAGCATTTGTTATAAATAATTGATTCTGAATTATTATGAATTTACCAATTGTGAGAAATTTTTGTGGTCAATTTTGGGATTTCTTTTTTACTTTTGACTACTAAAATATGATCAGTAACGGGTTCGGATATATATGTACGAGATATAAAGGGTATTGATTGACAGCCACTTTTACTTTTATGTGGCCTCGACTTCGACTTCGCGTATACAATAACTGAAATTCCCACGGACGTAGTCGCGTGTAAAAGTTAGTCAGGAATAACTGAGTCAGTCGCTAATTGAAAAACAGTGTACCGTAGATACATGTTGTTGCGTTGATATTTCCAACTTTCTCGATGCAATAAATTGATAAAGCAATAAATCAAATCTATTTCTAGCCTTCCCAAATGACAGATAAGTCATTTCACTGTCAAACTTTCATGATATCATGTTCAAATGACTGTTTTATCAAGACTTTTATCAACTGTCACATGAAATTACCTTAAGATATTTTTCCCGGTAACTTATTTTTTTATTGATAGGCTCCCACCGGACCATCATCTCGCCTGATGATAAGCGATGATGTGGCTGACGATGGATGAGACCCATGAGCCTTTTAACGAAGTCAGAAAAATAATACCAGCAACAGCCCGCAATACATGAGCTATCTTATGCAATACACAACATGTAGGTAATTGAAATAATGCACACACCTCAATTATACGAAACTAGCTTTTGCCCGCGCGGCTTCGCTCCCGCTCTTCCCTACTTCAGCCTACTATACCCTACTCAACCCTACTATACCCTACTCTACCCTACCCTACTCTACTCTACCCTACTCTACCCTACCCTACTCTACTCTACTCTACCCTACTATACCCTACTCTACCCTACTCTACCCTACCCTACTCTACTCTACCCTACTCTACCCTACCCTACTCTACTCTACTCTACCCTACTCTAAACCTCACGGAGCCCGAGACCTTTCCAACGAATGCAAAACCGTGGAAATCGGTTCGTGCGTTCTGGAGTTATAGCGTCAGGAAGGAAAACCCGACTTATTTTTATATAGTAGATAACATCATAAACAACAATTTTTGTTCTATAACTTTTTACAAAACATAATTACCTTGTCTTTCACTCTATAGTTTGCTATATCTATCTGCGTCTGTACGACTCGAAGCAAGCGCATCAAGCACCCCCGCCGCTATTGTATTATCGCTGGCTTCGCATAGGCTTCGTAATATTTAGAATGTTCAATTTAAATATGATGAACTAAAATATGGTCAATTTTTAAAAGTCATAGAATAAAAATTATTAAATGAGCAAAAGCTAGTATACAATATGCTCCAGAGATGCTAGTACCTCGTTTGATGAAGCCAGATAACATGCTTAAACAGCTCTTAATCACACACAAGTATTTCAACTAAGTCACAAACGTAAACTCTTAATGAATCATAATATTTAGCAAACGACGCCGCCAAAGGACGTTTAATACTACTTCGTACGAATAAATCTCTTCAGAGCGGGTATTTGGAAAATAAATACGTCCCAAGTTTGAGATGCTGAGCATCCGCCGAGGAGTTAATCTGCAAAGTTTGGGATTTATGGACAGTCTACTGATGTAGGAGGATGCGACGGTATCATCTTCCTACGTTTCGCAGGAAGGAAACTCACTGATTGCGTTCTGAATAATTCTGTGGGTTGGTTGATCTAGTAGTAGCACAAAATACAGCAGACAATCTACATACAAAGCGCGCTCGAGCAACGCACACATAGACACCGCTCACGGACACGATATCTTGGCTCGATCGCCCGGTCGCACTCTGTTCGGCGCAATGCGTTAACCCTAGCGCGACCGCAGAGCCACAGTATTAATATACTGTGGTAGAGCGTAGGTATATTAATATAATAGTTTAAAACACTAAAAAACACGCTTTTAGCACGCACTAAATTTAATAACCATATCATGGTGCATTTCAAATAGCCAATCTGCCATCTTGGACGTCCACCACATTGGATTTGAGTCACCTGACTATTTTTTTTCGTATTTTTGACAGCAAACCCTTTCACTTGATACCCATATCATGGGGGTGGATTTCAAACAGCCAGTCCGTCATCTTGGGGAGGCCGCCATATTGGATTTGTAATGACGTTTCTTAGCTAGTCTTTTTTTGTCATCAGAGCGTGTGCAAAATTTTATCCTAATCGAAGACCGAGAAGTGGGTCAAATTAAGATTCCAAGATTTTCTTACATACATAGTTACAAGTGAAGCTAATAAAATATAAAAGCTTGTTAAAAAGTGAAGTACATACATGAGGTTGATTACTGCTTACTTAATAAAATCATAATTAGGGCTCCGGTGTAGTGTGGATAAAAGCCGCTAGGTAGTCAAAAGGAGCCTTTTATTTTTTGACAAGTTTAGTCCTTTTTTATCCTGGGTGTATGTTCCCTCAGGACAGATTTCTACTAAGACCACGTGGCCGAAGTCGCTGATAGCAACCAGTTGTGTCATAAAAAGTAAAAACTCGTTTACATGTGTTCTTCCTGCAGTCTCGATATATTGTTTCTCATTGTGTCAGCCGTCAACACAGTAGGTGTTGCCCGCCGCCATTGTATGCTAATGCGGAGGTCAAGGTCCAAGGTCAACGCATGCACTGGATGCGTTATGGAAATACACTTTAAAGTAATGTTTTTTTAAGTAGGTGGGCAGTGTGTTGTCGTCTCATCGTGTTTTAATAGGTCTTTGTACTTATGTGTTTGATGGTGTTGAAAGGAAATGATGGGTAATAGTGACTTTTTAGTATACATTTGTTTGGACCAATAGTGATTGATTATATTTAACATCGCATTTGTTTTGATATCACAAAGTCAAAGTCAAAGCATTTATTTCAAATAGACCATTTGCAGGCACTTTTGAATAGTCAAATGTCGGTCAGTTCAAGAAAAGTGAAGCTAAATTGCCAAATAATGTTAGTCCTGTTTTTGAGAATATAATCTAGTGGTAAACGACTCCGTCTGCTCTAGGTTTACAATTTGGGACTGGTAAGTCTACACTTCTACACTAATATAATAAAGAGGTAAAGTTTGTTATTTTGCTTGTAGGAGGTAATCTCTGGAAGTACTAGACCGATTGCTAAAATTTTTTCACCGATAGAAAGCTGCTTTATTCCTGAGTGACATAGGCTATATTTTATGTAAGTACGCGGGCGAAGCTGCGGGTAAAGGCTAGTTAAGAATATATATCTCGTCGGAAAAGACAGAGTAGAAGTCCAATGTCCTATAAATCTCTTTCCCGTGATCCCTCTTCTTTCTCTTGCCTTGATGGCAAAAAATGAAAGCTACCTAATTGAGGCCAATTTATTGTGATGACGCCAAAAAATCTCCGTCTGACTTAAAAACGTTACACCTGAAAATTTCCGATAAAACCTGGAAAATATTGTAGTTAAGTACAATAGTCATATATTTGAGGTCCCACTCTTACGATCCCTTTGGGAAGTCTCCTAAAAAGCCTCAAGTCATAATTTACACTTTGCCTCGGTCGAATAAAACCTTTTCTTTAGAGAAAAAGTTCAGATCGAGTCAAATTTCTACTATGAGAATTTTTAACGCCTTACTTAACTGGTGATACAATTACTCATAAGTTGCAAAACAATTTGTGAAAATGTCATATATGAAAACAAAAAACCGGCGAAGTGTGTGTCGGACTACGCACAGTATAGAGTTCCGAAACTCGTAGTTGAAAAAATATTCTCTTAAACATCGACACATGCTCACTGTATCAAAATCAATTTTTCCAACTACAAATGTAAGTTTGTAAATGTAAAAAATAAACATAAAATCTTTATCTCAACGATTTTCAGACCTTTTCCTATATTTGGGCTAGTAGACCTTTCTTCTTGCCAAATTTCAGGATTCTAGGTCAGCAGGAAGTATCCTATAGGTTTTGATTCTTTTGCTAGTGTCAAAATAGGCGGCATAAATGAACTTGATCTTTGGTAGATAGATTGTGTTGACTACGAAATTTGATTTTTTTCATTGCTCTTATGACTAGCAGACTTGAGTATTCATTATTAATTTCAGCGTATTACCTCCACGAGTTCCTGAGAAAAAGGTTCTTGACAGACGGATAACAGTATGATCCTATAATGGTTCCGTTTTTGCCGACTGAGTTCCAAAAACGGTTTACATTTAGCCCTAAGTATATTGACGTTTTGGTTGAATAAATAATTAAATCTTTTCTTTAAAACATACCTAGTTTCAAAAGTAAATCAGTCGCAGAATTTTCCAGAACTCTTACACCGTTCATCTGAAATGTCACTGTACTAACGATGCACCACGGCGCGGTGAATTCATTTGTTATTCCATTTGCGGAGTGACTAATGACAGTATTAGGATATGCACTGACATTGCTGAATATTACTTGAAAATTAACAGCTATAATGACTAGTTGATGATGATCATCATCATTTAAAAGAGAAAGAAAGAAAGAAAAATAATTTATTTGGTTACAGCACAAGGCGTTAGCACAAAATATACAACAACACGTATCAATTCGAATTTTTTGATGCCCTCTAAGTTTTTCCCCGTTTTTCAGCCTTTTTTACTCGTTTGTACATATTGTTATTTTAAGTTTGTATATATAGTGATTATTTATTAGATTAATTGATATTATATAAACTAACACGTATCAAAAATAAAAGAAGGATAAAATAAAATAAAATAAAATAAATATAGTTGTTGTGTGCCTCATGGCTGCACCAAAATAGGTCCAGTTCAACATGAATACCAGACAAATAATGCCTGACGCTGGTTTTCAACTGAACCTGTGGTTGTGACGCAACGGACGTAAAACTGGTATTCATTCATTTTTCTGGTGGTCATTTCAGCGGAAAGACGTCCACTATTAGACATTGGTCTCTCCCAAGTGTCGCCACAATGACCGGTCCTGTACATCCCACATCCATCGGATTCCTTCACCTTCACCAGGTTATCGGTCCACCTTCTGGGAGGCCTTGCAGTGCTCGTCACCACTCCAGAACCTTTCGGCCCCATCGACTATCTGTTCTGTTCAAAAATTTTCCCTGCCCACTGCCACTTAAGTTTAGCGAAAGTTTCAAAAACACTCTAGGGCATAATGGATGAGTGAAAACTCTTTGTCATCCTTCTGGAGTCTATTTTAAATTGCGTGCTTCAATTTATTGGCTGTACATTTCAATTAAGCAATTAAACAACCTAATAACATAATAATTATAACAACAACCACTTTTTTAAAAGAGAAAAGCATGGAGTTTCTTGCCGGTTCTTCTCCATAGGAAACGACCAATTTGGAACCGTGCACCAGCTTCTGACGTTTTATAAGTACCCATGTAGGCCTACATATGTGAATTAAAATGTTTTAAATTGATCGATATTCGTTTGATCTACGTTGTGTGATCAAACGAATATCGATCAACTAAGGATCTAAGGTTGTAAAGGCATTTAATACTAAACAGCATAGAGAAAAGACCGCACCAGAATGTCTTCCATTTATCATTGTATCGTTTTTTTTGTCTCTCCCCACTGTCATAGCAATCTTTCGTTACATTTTCTTCACAAAATTAGTGCCACTTACCCCGCCTCAAAAAACTTCAAGTATTTACGACCGATACTCGTAAATGCCATCAACGTAGACGCTAGGGATCTCATCCTAAGCACCCAATATTAAGGAATGACGCAGCACATCAGACTTCCCCTTACGCTGCGATTTTCTGTCGTAACGTGTAGAAAGACCCTTACTTTTTAGTGAAGACTTATAAGATTATCGAGGCAGGATGAGATTGTTTGCTACTTATTGTGACGTAATTTTCGAGGAATTGACGGGTTTAGTGTTGTGTCCGACCAAAACCGGTTTTTCAACTGAAACCGAAATTTCCTTACAAAGATCTTGTTTGAGAGAAAAATAAAGAAAACGTTATTATAATCAGGCAGTCCTTATTTTATTTAAAGCTTTTTTTAATTTAAATTTTAGGTATTTATTTATTTAGGAATTTTACTGCACTCAATTTTAGTTTGGGAGTAGGTAAAACGAACTGCAAACAAAAGCCAGTCACGACATGATTAGGCACGTGGACACGGCAAAATGTCTTCGTTGCTTACTCGCTACAATTAACTAACAGATCACGCACACTTAGATCGCAAGTTTGCTATTGGTAGTTGAACTATGAGCATTGCCCTACTTTGTGGCACGCCTGATCCAACACAAGGCAAGGACAAGGCCGTTCTAACTTCTCATCTGTTCTGTGTTCTTAACCCAGGAGTATGTTTCCTTACAGCAGGGACCCAGCCGGGTCGAAGCCTACTGAGGCCAGGGTTATCCAAAAGGGAGCTCGAGCCCTGGTATGAAGGCTAGAAGGAACGGGGTGGGTCTATTAGTCAGTAAGAGTCTGACACTATCTCCCGCTCCGCCCAAGAGCGGGGGTTGTCATTGGATGATTTTTTCCCACCATAAAAAAAGTATGTTCCCTTGAAACAATTTTTTACTTTCATACGGGCGAAGTCGCTGGTAGCAACTAGTCTAAATAGGTCTTATAATGCATCTCCATATTCAAAGAAATCAAGTGCAAAGCAATTTCAGTAGTATCTTTGAAATTATTCTCTACAGAATTATTCAGTAAAGTTTCAGACAAGTTCAACAGACACCCCATTTTTGACATGGGCAAAGTCAAGTTGTTAATAAGGAAGTACTTAGAGAAAAGTCCGGAAACTACCGAGAAACCACGACGGAAACAAGTAGTCTATGAATAATAACTGCAAAACCCCGAAACTTTGCGACTAAATAAACTCTAGAGTACATGTAAACGAGAAACTGGAAACTTTCGTCAAACGAAGTGACGCATCCCGGAATAGTTAGCGTAATTTGCAAAATTTTGCAATTCTAATATCTGGCTAGTTGACGATTCAAATCCTGGGTGTATTATGCAACGGTTAGTGGTGCGCGTATCCCGGTTTGCGGTCCCAGCACCCCTGGATTTTGTGGCGAATCGTAAAAGTTGAACACAAAATCTGCCGGTTTTTTGTAAATGTTTTCTTTCATCAGTTTATACGTGACAGTGATTTTGATTGCGGTTAAACAGGTTTTTGTTTTTACCACAATTTTATGTGAGTACAAGCTACGTGTGTAATACGGTTAATGCCTAGAAATGCGTCATCGTGCGTTTGATATTGATACTGTATTACGCTCTGGTTGCCCTGAATCTGATAGAAGATAACAAAGTAATCACGTTTTATCTGAAAGGTTTCCTACGCAGCTATCAACCGTACTATTTCCCTGAACTACTTACTGACACCACTCCCACTGGATCAAAATGATACGAATTTCCAACTGGTATTTCCGGACACGACATGCAGATAGACGCTCTTATTAACTTTGACAGTTACAGTTCAAAATCCCGCTCTCGCATAAATCCCGCGATTCCTATCATTTCAATCCCGCGTTTCATTTCAATACTCCCAAAACTATTTAGTATTTATGTTACAGATTTGTTTTGTTTACGTCATATTCGTTGCTCTTCTGATTTTAAATGACTTTTTGACGTAGGATATGTCATAAATATGTTAGTGTAATATGTTTTGGTGAAACCGCAGTGCATTTTAATGGGTTTTCGGAAATAACGTCAGACTATGGTAATTTGTGGAATTAAAGAAAAAACAGCAATGTTAACTGTACTTTCAAATGTGATAAATTATTCAGGTGCCATGTACAGTTTTTGTTGAAATGTATGCTGTAGATATTTTATGGTGCTAATTATACAGACTTATTTGCCTCTAAAAATCTACTTTGTCTTCTAAATTACTAAGCCTGACACAATTAACGAGCGTCCTACTACTATCACACAACGCCGTCTAGTCTCAAGCTAAGCAGAGCCTTTGTTATGAGTACTAGACAACTGATAAACATCTTAGATATTTCTAAATACATCATAAATTATGATAAATTACACCCAGAAACAGAACAAATGATCCTGCTCATCACACAAACATTTGTCCTGGGTGGGAACCGAACCCACAACCTCCGGCATAGCAGTCAGGGCTACTAACTACTAGACCAAGACGCCAGTCAAACTCGACGTTTTATGTCATCGTTCATTATTTTCTTGTTCTTGTCCCTATGTAAAAAAAACCGGCCAAGTGCGAGTCGGACTCGCCCATGGAGGGTTCCGTAGCAGCAAGTAACATAATATAAAAGTTCTTGAAGTTCGTTGTAACTTTAATCGATGTTTTAATTATAGTGTATTTTTTTTAGATTTATGACTTATTAAAAAAAAACTGCTTACTAGATCTCGTTCAAACCAATTTTCGTTGGTAGTTTGCATGGTAATATACATCATAATTTTTTTATAGTTTTATCATTCTCTTATTTTAGAAGTTAGAGGGGGGGGGGACACACATTTTACCACTTTGGAAGTGTCTCTCGCGTAAACTATTCAATTTAGAAAAAAATGATATTACAAACCTCAATATCATTTTTGAAGACCTATCCATAGATACCCCACACGTATGGGTTTGATGAAAAAAAAAATTTTGAGTTTCAGTTCTAAGTATGGGGGGACCCCCAAAATTTATTGCTTTTTTTCTATTTTTGTGTAAAAATCTTAATGCGGTTCACAGAATACATCTACTTATTAAGTTTCAGCAGTATAACTTTTATAGTTTCGGAAAAAAGTGGCTGTGACATACGGACGGACAGACAGACAGACAGACAGACATGACGAATCTATAAGGGTTCCGTTTTTTGCCATTTGGCTACGGAACCCTAAAAAGGAAGGTTTAGTAGAATTTGTAACTACAATTTAAAATACCTGGGCCTCCAAAGCAAAACCGCAGGAAAAAAAAATGTTCGCGGTGCCTTTTACAAGTCATGCGCGTACGCAAAACCGACACCTGTCAGATATCGGGTCAACGAACCTTAAACTTATAGTAACACCTTGTAACTGTCACTTCGTATTATAGTAGTGAAACGATTATTATAGCTTAGCGTGTGGTTTAGTTTAGGCGATTAAATAAAGTGTTAAAAAGAAAAGGAATGTGTGATGAAAAAACTGGCCAAGTGCGAGTTGGACTCGCGCACGAGGGGTTCCGTACCGTCCTTAGGAGAATACGGCAAAAAATCGCGTTTGTTGTATGGGAACCCCCTTAAATATTTATTTTATTTTGTTTTTAGTATTGTAACGTTGGGGAGACGCTAAATGAAAGGCTTTATGTTTAATTTTACTAATTATATTGTTATAAGCCTTTAAATTATATTAATATATAAAATTATATTATATTTTTCTTTGTTGACATCTTCCATCATATTCCAATCTATTTTTTTAATAACATAAACCTTAAATTTAATGATCCACAATGTGGCCAGTTTTAACTACAATTAATATGCGACCTTCATGGTCGTTACAGTATCTTGAAAAAATCGTATCCCTCTTAAAACTATCTTCTAGTCTAATTCACTTCTAGCTCTATCCTGCCTACCCTCTTCCACACAATCCCACATAAAGCCGATCGTCCACCGCCAAGTAAACTAAGTTAGTTTAGCTTAGCTCGCATAGTTGAGCCAGTTTTTCATACATGTGCTTGTGCGTCCACCGCAAACTATGCCAGCTAACCTACGTAAAATAACCCAGCTAAGTCTAACTATAACTTAGTTGTGTAGGCCGATCGGTTACTTTGCTGCCTGGTGTAGTATTGTTCGAATGAACCATCACTGACGTAGTTTATTTTAGTAGCTTATTTTTCGGTGGACGTATAACTTGAGCCTTTTTGACCTTACACAGATTCTAAAGTTATCTTAAATCTGTTATCATTATCCGTTATCTGTTGTTAAGTTTTTTAATGTATCCTAATTCTGTTTTTTTTTTTTAATTTAAATTTATGTGTGAGGTACAAATAAACGTTTTTCTTTCTTTCTTTCTTTTCATTCTTTCTTGTGAGAGCTTGAGACTGACCATCGATAATTTATTATGTACGTACGTTGCATACACTAATGGATATCTGATCAGTTTATGGGTGGCGTCTCTGAGTGCTAGGCAATTTTGCGACTATATTTGTTACCTTGGGTATACCTGTTAAAACAATTGTAAGTGTTAATAATAATAAATAAATAAATCTCCCAGTTTAGCTTAGCTTAGTTCTTAATAAGTTTAGCTAGCAGTGGACGTTCCGCTGAAGGGCCATTGCCCCGGCACGTGACAAGTACTATTTTGCACCATGAGTCATGCGCGCGCGCACGTTAAGGGCGACACTCACATCGGAAGTCGTAACGTTCAGTTCGATTATTTAGATTAACTGGTTATAGCCTGGGCGACTTTGTGTTTATTGGTGCATTCGTTATGAATATTTATGGAGGTATGAACTACCGTCAATGGGACTTTAGATATGGGAGTTTGTATTGTTAACTTGTTATTTGGAGTATTTTGCCTATCCAGAATTTTGATGAAGTGAAGTTTAAAAGAGAAGGATGGACGAAATTATTGCCTTAGCAGATATCCTGGATATCAGCGATGTGGAATGGTTAGAAAAAGTTACCATAGCCCTGGAACGCAAAGGGAAACTGAAGATATCCTGGACGAGATCATAAGACTTTACTCCACGTCCCAAAGACCATCTGTTCTGCGAGCAATGTGCCCTCCCCACAGCAACTTAAGGTTGGTTGGTGGTTGGCGGTTGGGTGGTCTCCTGCTGATATCTTCATTCGTCATGAGCATAGCCCTTTCCATTGCCCTTTTGTGAATTTAGAAGTAATCAATTTCGTTATGAATGTAAAGAAAAAAAAATATTTTGACAGGAAAATACCGATTTAAATTGACGTAAAGACTGACCGTTTGTGGCATTAGGCAAAGCACATTGCTCGCAGAACAGACTGATGAACGTTAGGGCCGAAAGGTTCTGGAGTGGCGACCGGACCACGTACCGGAGGACGCAATATTGGAAGGCCTTCTACAAGGTGGACCGATGTGACCTGGACCAGGACTGTCTTCGACTCCTGGGGAGGCCTATATCTAACAGTGGACGTCTTTCAACTGAAATGATGATGATGACGACTGTTTATATGACAAAATACCAACTACTCACTAAACTGCAGCTAATCGGCGTGAAGTGCGTGAATCATTTGATCAGCAAGTTTCCTCAACCCGCTACATCCGTTCTACGCTCGATTGATGGCGCTAATTAAGTAATGGTATCTTTTATAACTTCATTTTGTTTTCCTGTTGTAATTAAGCTATCAGAAAGTTCGGTGCGGCTGCCAGGAAATTGGTTTATTCAGAAACTGACTGACTGAGATATCAATGCTCAGCCGAAACTACGGGGCTTCATCATCATCAGCCTTTTTAATGTTCCCACTGCTGGGACTCAGGCCTACTCTCTAGGATCGGGAATGGGCCGTAATCCACCACGCGGGCCCAGTGCGGGTTGGTGAATGTCACATGTCTTCGAATTTTTGGTTCTAGGACATGCCGGTTTCCTCACGATACTTTCCTTCACCGTTTTAAGAGCAGTGGTGATGAAATAAATTACACAAAGTAATGCGCCTGGCTGGGTTCGAACGACCTACAACTCGTCAGTCAGGGCCATTACCATCCGGCCACCACTGTTCTCACGGGGCTTAGGAGTGTGAAATTTAGCACAAGGTTTCCTTTTTTGATGTAAGCAAGCACTACAAGAGAATTTTCCAAAATTTACCCCCTAACTGGATGAAACGGGGGTCTAAAGTTTGTATGAAACGGGGGTGTAAAGTTTGTATGAAACGGGGGTCTAAAGTTTGTATGAAACGGGGGTCTAAAGTTTGTATGAAACGGGGGTCTAAAGTTTGTATGAAACGAAGGTCTAAAGTTTGTATGAAACGGGGGTCTAAAGTTTGTATGAAACGGGGGTCTAAAGTTTGTATGAAACGAAGGTCTAAAGTTTGTATAGAGAAATCTACTTTCACGCGGGCGAAGCTGCAGGCAGAAGCTAGTATGTATATAAAAATCTCGTGTCATAAGTACTTGTCAAAAAAGAAAAAAAAAGACTTGTTCTTTTTGAATGTTGTTTAAAGAACAAGTGCACACAAAACAAGTACTACAATTTTAGTCAGTTTTTATGTTAAAGATTAGTCAACATTTTTATTTTATTGTTGTTACTTCTTTTCTTCTTTCTTAAAGAATACAATTCCAATTGCTTTTCTCATGTTATTATATTTTTACATACATTTAAGTAGAGATTTTCCTTATTTACTTTCATCCTTCTACATATCCATTCTATATGAAACAGGATTTCCACAGAAACAACTTATTTCAACAAAATCCTTCCTCATATTGTACAACAAACTATTACATTACATACATTTCTGCATACATTTTACTATTATTTTGCAATTTTACCATGTGGAACGCTCTTACAGGTACCCACTACAATTGAAATTCAACCTTACCTCTGTAGCAATAGGGTTTAAAATTGCTCGTGTTTTAATATTGGTGTATAGGCTGTTGTATACAGCATGTTTGAACAATTGTTTTAGGTACGTTAGTTGAATGCTAATTACTTTTAATATAGAGTTTTGTGAGTTAAATAACCATCATTTGGGTAATTGGAAACAGGATGCAGTTATTTGTGTAAAATATTAACTTACATAATGTATACAGGGTGCTTTGAAATAAGGATATGTATAATTGAACTGGCAATTTGGCAATTTTAGTTAGTTCTTGTCCTTCTATCTTTAGATTACATGTTAATGTAAGTACCTATCTATAATTTCAATGTTGTTTTTGTACTTATTTTTCCTACTATTTTTCCATACGAAGTCTACAAACTCTACCTTCGCCGGAGTGTAGGTAGATAGGCCTCCCCTTTTTAAAAAAACTGTTTTTTTTTTTTTAAATTGTTTTTTACAGAAATTACCAGTTTCTAGCAAAAAGCCTAGAGGCCAAAGCAAATCACCGCCAAATAGACATTTTGCTACAAGCATTACCACGATAATATCACCTGTTTACTACTAACTTTGTAACAGGTATTCCACTACCATATTACTTCTAAACATGACCGCATGCGGCGCTACTGTCGTTAACAAACAACGTGCACGGAATACCTAGCTAGGGTTACCAACATTTTTAGAAGAAATATATAGACAGAATAAATTAGAGTACAGTCATAAAAAAAATAGGTAAAAAAACTTTTTAAGTTAAACGGTTTTATGTTAAACATACATTGCAATGTTTAAGATAAATGTACTAAAAACCAAAAAATAATAAAATAGATACAGTCGTGGGAATTATAAACATATGCATAGACTAGACTAAAATAAAACCGTGGGGCACGTCAAACTTAAAGACAATTGACGTGCCCCACGGTTTTATTTTAGTCTAGTCTATGCATATGTTTATAATTCCCACGACTGTATCTATTTTATTATTTTTTGGTTTTTAGTACATTTATCTTAAACATTGCAATGTATGTTTAACATAAAACCGTTTAACTTAAAAAGTTTTTTTACCTATTTTTATTTTCTAGTTTTTAGTTTTTATTTCGCATTCTGTTTAATTCATTTAGTGCTTCATTATTGCAAGGTTTCTTGCCCGTTAGTTTATTGCAGTCCAACTCCTCTATACGTAGTCCAAATTAAAATTAACGACAAGGCACGTCACGTTGTTTGTGTTGAGACCTTTCATTTGATACCCATGTTGATGGGATTGATAAAACCTAAGTTATCCGCCATTTTGTAGAGGCCGCCATCTTGGATTTTAATTTTATATAGTACATTGTATTATACTGGTTGAGCACTTTCATTTGATACCCACATTGATGGGATCGATAAAACCTACGTTATCCGCCATTTTGTAGCGGCCGCCATCTTGTATTTCAATTTTTTATAGTATATTGTATTCTGCTTGTTGAGCCCTTTCATTTGATACCCATATTGATGAGATTGATAAAACCTACGTTATCCACCATTTTGTAGCGGCCGCCATCTTGGATTTAAATTTTTTATAGTATATTGTATTCTGCTTGTTGAGCCCTTTCATTTGATACCCATATTGATGGGATTAATAAAACATAAATTATCCGCCATTTTGTAGCGGCGGCCATCTTGAATTTATAATGATAATGAATAAACATAATTGTATTGTCACCAAAATCCAAAGTGTATACAAAATTTCAGATTAATCGGTTGACAGGAAGAGGGTGAAATTTGAATTACTAAATTTGACCAAAGAATAAATAAAACAAACGGGGTGAGCTAAATAAAACCGTTTAATAATAAAAAACGAACTCTTTATGGTTTTTTAAATCATTTCAGTTGTACGACTACCTACTAAACTATTTAAATGAATTCGCGGTTTTTACTATCAATTTGCTACTTGCAAACTAGCAAGCGGCTTCGTCCACATGAACGTAGTAAATTATCCCAAGGGAATTCACTAGCGAGATAAATAGCAACCGATGTCTGTGAGGAAATCAAAGATTATTGAATTATCCAGAACATGGTCTACACGTGTGCCACCTTTCATTCAAAGCCAATCGATCGTGAAGTAGTAACAAAAATATTATTACACACAAACTCTCGCCTTTGAAATATTGGTGTGATGAAAAAAAATTAATGACATTTCACTTAGGTTAATGCGAATCCTAATAAATATTCTTTTAGCGTATTCTATTGCTTTTGTAGATAACGAAGTACACCTACTCAAAATAGAGTACAATACTCTATGTTAGAGTACGGTTGACAACCCTACTTAGTAAATGGCTACCTGGTTTCCTTACCTTGAAGTTGATTTGCAAATTGTGCTGATACTGATCTTGGACTCATGCTTTATGCAGTACAACATATGGTGGCACACAGCAGCACCATCATTGGACCTTTGGAGTCCATCGTCCACGTGAATCGAAAATGAACATGTTTATATTCACTGTTGTGAGCACTACGCCTGCGGGATTAGAACTGCGGCACTAGAACGCAAAGGGCAACTGAAGGAAAAGTTGAGTCAGTAAAAGTCTTACACTCGCTATCTATCGCTCCACCCAGAGAGGGAGGACTTTTTTATATTTTCTTACCAAGTTGGGTTGTTCGCGACGGATTAGCATTTTGTTGTTATTGCTGTCATTGGCAGAAGTTCCAGATAAGAGAGGTTGACTTCTGAAACTCTGGGACGCAGGCCTCCTCTCTAGGAGAGGGAATGGGCCGTAATCCGCCACGCGGGCCCAGTGCGGGTTGGTGAATGTCACATGTCTTCGAATTTTGGTTTCTAGGACATGCAGTAGTAAGTTAGGTTTTCAAAGGAATGATAAATGATATTTATTTTTGCAATTATGTTTAAAAAACTCTTTTACACGTCAAATTTATTTTCGTCAGTTTAAGCTAGATGAGGTCGGTTTTTCCTAAACCGGAAACCCATGATCCTGGAACGCAAAAGACAATTGCTCTATGATTTGCAACTTTAACACGTATTTTTTTATTATTGATACGCTCGCGTTTAACCACTATCTCACCTGATGGTAAGTCATGATGTGCATGGAGTTTCTTGCACGTTCTTCTCCATAGAGATCTACGTTTTGGAACGTGCAATTTAGCTTCACTTCTTTGACTGACCGACATTTTGGCAATTCAAAAGTGCCTGTAATTGGTTTATTTGAAATAAACGTTTCTGATTGTTGATTTCTGCATGCTTGCACGCTTGTCTAGAAGTAACCTTTTCACTCTTGACTTAAAGACCCCGGTTGGAGCTATCAGGAAAAACGGACGGAAATATAAATACTCGTATTTATATGGGCGCTTTTCTGAATTCAAATTATTATTTTTTAAATTTCAATATACGCGTTTATGTCCTGTTTAACTTATATGTTTAGATCAGTCCAATTCTCATGCATATGGACACCGCCCAGGCAATTTTTAGCGATAATTCCTTTTTCAATTTCGTGTATATTCTGTCTTTTTCACCTGCAACATTCGCTTATCCAAGTAATCAAGCATCGCCAAGTTAATAACATATTCAGTTAGCGTGCTAGCCTCGTGTCACGTCGCCTGTCATTATCGGAAGTACATACGTGAGTGTTGATTGACACGCGATTCTGCTGCGAATGAGCTGATATTTTTATATTGACTTAGGTATGTTTTATATGGGCCTATTGGTCGCGTGATAGCATCAAAAATCGTTACACGTTAGTAATATAGCTACTATTTTTAGGGTTCCGTACCTTAAAAGGAAACAACGGAACCCTTATACACTTTGTTGTCCATCCGTCCATCCGTCCGTCCGTCTGTCTGTCTGTCAAGACCCTTTATCTCGAGAACGCGTGGAGCTATCGAGTTGAAATTAAAACCATATACTTCAAGTCTGTGGTCCCTTCAAGCTGTGAAAAAATAAAACTTCTAAGTTTTATGACGCAAAAAAACGTATATTTTGATACTCTCGAATATCGAAATTCATAGAGTACTTCCCGTTGCCCCAGAATCCTGAAATTTGGCACAAAGCAAGGTCTTATAGCACTGGTATAGGAATCAATCTGAAAACAGTATATTTGTTGTTACCTTTGCCACAATTTTTTTTTATTTTTGCATTTCGGAAAAATCTTTGAGAATCCAATCGGAATTGTAGTTTGCATGGAACCCTCAGTGCGCGAGTCCGACTCGCACTTGCCCAGTTTTTTTAATATATGGGGAGTTATTAAATAAGTTCTCCAGATTTGGGTGGAGCGACTAAATTCTACCGTGTTTCCTACAGTTGATTTTTCCAGGGATACGATAATAATTTCGAACAATCCAGGAAGCTTGCAAAGTAATTGGATATTCTTCTTGTGCTAGCGAACGGGCAGACAATCATGGAGCTTTAAGTTAGATTATTTTATATTTACTATGTCGAAAAATTACATGAGTGTAATAAAATTACTTGAGTGAAATTCAGAAATTATCTTCAAAAACAAAAAAAAACCCTAAAGTAATTAAAACCAACAAAAAATGTCGTTAAAAAACTCCTCTACATTGCTGTCGATCGGATCGGTAAGGTGACCAAAAGATTAGCAGCATTGCCACGCTGTATGGCAATACTTTTCCTTTGTTCAAGGTAAAATACAGCCCTTTTACTATAATTATTGTTAGTTAAATATTTTGGATAAATATAAATGTTAATAATTTATGAAAAAAAAAACAAACACTAAACTTACCAAACACACTGACATTTCAAACTCACACAAAAAAAAAAAACACTCAACTGTCATCACAAGATTTATCTGAACGTGTGTGTACCACAGCATCCGACAGGCGACAGCAGGATCTGAGTAATTACGATGATTCATTAGCAATAATGATAAAGTTATGAATTGTGCTAAAATTGATTATTTATTGCACACAGCATCCAGTACTGACTGCGTTAAGAGATAAGGTTAGTTATTGTGATAGTATACTTTGTGTATGTTTAGTAAGGTATAAATGTCGAAATAATGTTTGTACTGAATATACTGAGTTAATAACTTGTAAAACACTAACAACCTTGTAAGACTATTACTAACATCATAAAAAAAAACTTTTGTTCTATGACTTTTTACTAGACATGATTCATTCAAGATTTCGTTGTTCTATCTAAAACATTCCAACTCTGTATTTTCCTTTACCTATCTACGTCTTTATGAAGGGACGCAAGCACATCAAGCACCCCTGGCGCCCATTCTTTGCTCCCCTCCGCTATTGTACTATCGCTTGGTTCGCCCTTCGTAATATTTAGAACATTCAATTTAAATATTTTTGTATGAAAATCTGATGAACTAAAATATGATAAATTAAAAGTCATAGAACAAAAGCTGTTGTTTATGATGTTAGTAATACAGACCTGGGGCCTAAGTCTGCTATTTTTATAAATTCGTCATTCCAACACGATCCCATTGTCATTTTGCAAAAACTTTGTAATCTGCTAATTCATAATGATCAATCATTGATCGGTCAATAGTCTTGTAATAGAATTGTGGTAGACTGACAATATCGGGCATAATTAAAACCAATAAGTGTACAGTAACGTTCTAATGGTAGAACACTGATCAAATAAACTGTCAAAGTTTTAGCAGACTACCGCATATGTCAAATATTAAATTGTCAATATGTACGAGATTACTAAAAATATGCCAGTTCTTTCAATGGAGTGTCAGTGGTTGACCATTGGAAAGTCATAATGACGCCATTATATTAGTAGATTACCAAACTTGTCAAAATCGACAATTATGACATCAATGATAAACCATTCTGATACTATTGTAATAGCAGACTTGGGGCCCTGCAGGGTTGTTAGTGTTTTACAAATAAAATCTTGTTTAGTGGTAGGTACATAAATAGTTTTATTTAAATAATGACTGCTGACTACTTCTAAAAACAAAGTAATCAGCAATTACTACAAAAAAAAAAATCTTGGCGTTTAGTATCGCATAACAGTTCAGTTCAAGTTAAGTACTTTAAATCTATATTGTACACAAAATCTTAACAAAGTGCACAATGATTTGACAACTCACGTGTGTACAAAGGCGAGCTTAACTCAACAATCGCGTATTCTTTCAGTAAATCTTTGAGTGATAGAGAGAGATCACATTCGAGAGTAGGATCAAGTGTACAATATAAACCTACCTATACACCTTCATAAGTCTGATATATGGGTTGAAAATATATTATACATACTAATTAAACCAATAGAATCGGTATTTATTACTATTAGATGTCGTCGAAGTGGCTTACAGAGGTAGAACTACACTGCGCACACGCACAAAAAAGATGATAGAGGTTAGAAAGGAAATACTTTCCGATTTGTAATATAACGAGTGTCGCCGCTTGTCTCCCATCCTTTAACTCCACTACAGGCAATAAACCAATACGAACGCGCATTACGCAACTAACTGACCACGCACACTTACATCGCAAGTTCGCTATTGGTAGATGAACTATGAGCATTGCCCAACTTTGTGGAACGCTTGCCTCGCCCCCAAGACCATTCTAACCTCTTTCATCTCGACTTCCATACATTTTATATGGAAACTAGACTTGTAGGGCTACACAAGATCCACGCCACGCGAAATCGTTCTACGTACAAATCAGGCGTGTTAATGCCGAGGCTGCCCAGATTAAGTGGGCCTGGGCTGGACATGTCTGCTGCATGCGGGTCAAGAGGGATCCGTGAAACACAATATTGGTGCCTTGAAATAACACAACAGGGTTCCGGCAGGTCATGAAAGAAATGATAGCTTAGAAGTCTTGCTTAGAGATTGGCAAAAAGTGGTTCTCAGCTGGGAACAGTGGAAGGAATGGAGTGGAGTAGAGAGTGCCCAGCAGTGGGACAATAAAGGCAAGACATAATAAAAACTAATATTATGTCAATTACAAAAGGAAGTGCCCTTAAATCGAAGATCATGAGCTCTTTAGCATATGTTTAGGAGCATTAAATAGCTCTACAATGTAACATATTTGGTGATTTAATTTTTTAAGTTATTTCAATGAAACAACGCTTCTTCACATTGAAATTTGAATTACATATACATATAATAAAAAAAACTTGAGACAGGCCATCTGTATTGGTCAAAGATTTAAAGGGTAGCAAAACACGTATGCTTCATTATTAAAAAGGCTATGTACTTTTTTCGAAATTGAAATACGTAGATATTCGGAATATTTTTTTTTTCTGATTCCGATTATTAATTTAACTCATTTTCGAAAAAATGTTAGGTTAGGTTAGGTTAATAAAAAACGCAACGGTTGTAAGTATTTCATGTACTTCTTACACTTAAGGCTACCCCTTAAATGATAACTGTTTAAAAAAAACCATAGAGTTCCAATGGTTTCTCATCTATCAACAGTTCATAAATGAAATTATTTTATACTAAATCATTTTATCTAGCAAACAGATTGTTTGAGCTCCCACTAAGAATATAATCTCGAATGTTGTCCATTCTTTGAAACGACCTTGTTTCTCTATTATTCATATTATTCTCATACATTGAACTAATGGTAACGTTGCATGAAAACATCACGCGATATTTTTTCCGTAGAAGGCCAATCACGGTTGCGCGTCGAGCCACAAAAAACGGCCCAGCAGTTGAACGCCCTCTCGCGGAATTTGATGTAAGCTGTTATTACCACTTTTATTGCAATGCGTACTAAATTGTTGATCTAAGATTATGGTTTTGTATCTCGGTTGATGGTTTGTTGCGAATTTCGTGAATCGTGCACAGAATGTTTAAGTTTTGTTGTATAGAGTATTAGAGTTAGAACGGGCAAGTTTGTTAGAATATAAATATTTTTGATAGAGTACTGTTGTTGGACGCTATTAATGAGTTCATTTCTGTGATCTTCTCAGGGTAGGCAGCTAGGAAACACCGGCCTCATTTAGTTTAAAATAATAAAAAAAAATACATGTAAAAGTGTTTTTTTATCAATCGAAAATCCTGCAAATATAATCTGCCCATTGTTTCAAAATCATAAGCGTGACGGCTATGTTTAAAACTGAAATGTTGAAATGGCGTTGCTCAAACCAGTTAATTAAAAGATAACATTCAAAAACAGTGTTTAGTTACCGTTGGTTATTTTATAAAGAACATTGAGGGCAATTACTTATCCTGCTCAGCCAAGAATAAATTGTAGGCGTCTTCACCGCTTTTAAAACCGACGAGACAACCTAAGTACCTCATTTATCCAAATCAGCTCAACCACATAATAAATCTAAGTATTTAAAAAACAAACGCTTAGTAGAAAAAGAACGTGAGCTAAATAAAAATAAAGAGTGTTGAACAAGTAGCCATTTTTAACGACACTGCTGTGAAGTAAACAAATTGATGTACTTGTTTCTTATCTGACCGGAGGACACTTAACTATGGCCAACAGTGCATTACTGGCACAGTGCCGTCGAAAAAGGAAGAATTCCGAACAGTAGTCGTCCACTGGAGAGCATTTCATCAGTTCACGTCAATACAGTTTTTTGCACTCCAGTGTGTAGTATTTATTTCTTTTGTTGCTGCCACTGTACAATTTTTTTGGCTCGACTTTTATGGTTGGGTCGGTCGGTAACGTAAATACTGGGTTTTTTTTTATTGTTTTGTATTACACTGCTGGACATGTCAAACTTGCGGTTGGGGAGTGAAAAATATTTGGTGTGTGGCGCTCAATGGACAATAAATATTGAGCTGTTCTGGCAGTGATAGGCAAACGGTTTTCTCTCGTGGAATATTTTTATTTTAAATGTGTGGTATAAATTTTAAATGTATATATATTTATTTGGTCTGAAATGTATTGGATTTTGCGGATTCTACGAGTCAACATTTTATAGAATTTTGAGCTTTTTTTTTTAATTGAGATGATAGTGCTTGACTGCGATCCCACCTGATGGTAAGCAGTGATGCTGAAGCTGAAGAGTGTTAGTTTGGTTCAACTTTTAAACTACTCGGTCGAATTGAAAAAGTACTTTAGTGTCGGATAGCTCATTTATCGAAGAAAGCTACATAGAGGCATATAGCATCACGCTACAAATAAAAAGGACTGAGCACAAACCAAAGAGTCGAGCGAAAGCATGGGGTCAGCTAGTAAGCTATTTCTTTTATATGATATCCCGAGGGACAGCGAGTCAGCAATTTTTTTTAATAATAAAAACTAGTGCTTGACTGCGATCCTACCTGATGGTAAGCAGGTGAATCGGAATAGTTTATAAAGATCACAATTCACAACACTCTCGCCTAGAAGACACCTAACTTATAATCAGACAGGAAGACCGCAATGGTCAAATTAAATGCATTTATTCTCATCTAAACTCTCCTCCTTTTTAAGATCTTCTCTGAAATTGTACAACAGGGCTTTTTTTGAACAACAATAACCTTAAGGTCCCCAGCTCCATCCCAAATAACTTAAATTCGCCAAACAGCGAAACAATTCACAATAAACCGTGTGGTGTAAATAAAATCAGTTTAAGTACGATATAATTTAATTACACGGACGGCGGTGCTCTGTCGTTTCCCATGAGAATACGTGTTCAAGCGGACTGCTTTGATGGTGGAGCGACCAGGGGGTATGCCAGAGAGAACCAGGCTATTTTCAAATAGTTTTTTTTTTATAGGTTTGCGCTTATCCACTATCTCACCTTATGAAAAAGTGGTCGAAGATGGAGCACGCTTGCCCAGAAGTATTCAGTCTTGACTTAAAAATTGAATACTTCTGAATTAAAAAGAGGTTTTAGCCATCAGAAGACAAACCCAGGCGGAATTAAAAGGAAGATATGTGAGTTTCTATTTTAATAGAATTTAAAACACTTTTTAGAGGAGCATTTCATGTGAGAGATTGTAATTATCGTTTAAAAACTAGGAAGTAATTGAAATAGACAAAAACATAAGTAAGAAAGAACTGTTTTAATAACTTCCTTTGAAGTGCGGAAGTTGAATTTAAAGTAATAAAACGATTTAAAGGCACTATTGAATTAGTCTTCTCAGGGATGTGCCCTCACAGGCGTAGTAAAAAGAGGGTTCCAGGGTGGTCTATTAAGAGGTCACGGAGCCCTCTTCCATGTACGGTGATCACCGGGGTGGTTTTAGTGAGGTAAGAATCCCAAACTCCCTGGTCTTTCCCCCCAAAAGTCCAGAAGCCTTTTGAAGGTTTCCTCCCGAAAACAAAAAAAAAAGCACTATTGAAGTGTCATGAAGTCGGTTAGTCAGAAAAACGTGTGTTAAGAAATTAACACACATACAAAAAAACATTATTATTATTAATTTATATCAATACAGAAAATGTGATGACACTTTGAAGTAGGTCCAGCCTAATTTAGTACACATTTAGTTTACCCTGTAAACGGTTCCTGGTTCCCTCCGCCATGAACCACCCGTCGGCCACTCGTTGTTCAATTGACTTTAATGGAGACGCTGCACTCACACAAGTCACACACAGTTTACACAGTTACACAGTTTGAGCACGGCTGTGCAAAAAGACATACGGTACATTTGTATGTATGTGTAAAAGTCTCAAAGTCTCTCCTAAACGACCTCTTTTTTTTAAGTGAGAAATCTTTCAATGACTTCTACCACTCTTGGGCAGAGCGAGAGAGCGTGTTTGAGCGACTTTTAATGACTAAAAACCCAGTCCTATGTTCCTTCTTTGCCTTCGTCGAAAAATCGTTCCAGAGCCCCCCCGGGGCTCTGGAACGATTTTTACATAACCCATGGAAGGTATGTATGCCATTAGACATTTCCGCATAACCACCGCTAAGTTCATTTTTGCTTGCACTTGAAACGAAAACTTCAAAGGCTTTGGCTTGGCGTCGCGCCGCAGGATTCAAGCGAAATTTTTTAAGTGATTAGGCAGATATTATGACCGCAATGGTATCTCTACAAATCATACAAAGGTAACAGTTTGTTTGAATGTGTGTTTGTGGGTATGATTGTGACTCGTCCACTTTCTGATGATGTGGTGGTGTTGTTGTGGATGTTGATGAAATTTTACGATTGTGTAACAAGACATACGGTAATATTTTTTTCGTACCAGAATCGAATCCGCGACGCGCAGCGCAACAGCCAACCGCTCAACCACTGCACCAATCGTGCCATCAACAGATGTGTATCGAATATTGAAGCTATAAAACACTGCCAAATTAATGTATCAACATTTATCGCTTGGTTAGCGGTTCTTATCCTGATACACTGTATTTTAACTTCTTCGATTCTGTAGTATTTTTTATTCTTAATTTTATACATTGGTTTTATAACCACAGCTACAATTTAAAAGATGGGTCAATTACTCGGATCGTTTTTATGGCGCTGGTGATACACCGAATGACAGAAATGTTGACCCAGCTTTTTTCAACATGTGTTTAAATGACCTGATTTTTACACACAGTCTGATCTCATTAAGGTAGTTTTCAGTTGAATTTAAAATAAACAGTGTGAATTTCAACTCCATTTTAATTTTATCATGTTGATTTTATTTGCTTTCTCTAAATAAAAATGCTTTCATGTTTAATATAATCTATAAAAATCTCGTGTCACCATGTTTGTTATCGAACTCCTCCGGAAACGGTTTGATCAATTATTATGTTTTTTTTTTGTTTACATTTGGTAAATCTGAGAATAGGTCATGTGCTGATTTTAACCCTCCTACCCCTACTCTCAATTTTTTCTTTGATAATTTATATGGCAGAACCACGTTTGCCGAGTGCAAGATTTTTTTTTTAATGAATTAACTTAAAAACTACAAGACCGATTTTAAAAATTCTTTCACTTGTTGAAAGCTACTTTAACACTGAGTAACGTAGACCATATATTTTTACTTTCACACGGGCGAAGCCATTGGCAGAAGCTAGTTTTTAAATATGAAGAGACGCACATATATTCTTACACATAACATAATACGGCGGAGGATTTACCACCGTTCCGTTATACTATCGTTTGATATTAATATCTAATATCACTTCCCGTGATCGACGCCATGACACGCGTGGGAAAGCTAACAATAAACACTGCACCCTGCTTTACTTTCGTAAATATAATATGTTGAGTAGGTGTTATGTTCAAATTAAGTAACCATATTTTTTTAATTATTCTGGAGCAATATTAATGCAAAATTGTCCAAGAAAAATTTAACCAATGACAACTGTTTGAAAGTTTTTATTTTAAATTAGTTCCCTTGGCAAATTTTGTTTTGTCATATAAATTAGCTTAAAAATAATCCCCCCGGCAACGAGAGTAAAAAATAGCCGACAATCTTTTCTCAAATTTACGAAAATGCACAAAAAAAAATCATAAAAATTGTACAAGCTGTTTTGGAGTTCGATAATAATAAATAATAATATTTTTTTTAGTATAGATTAGTTTCTAAGAAAATATGAGTTCCTTCCTAACTAAGCACTGTGTGTCAATTGGCACTTTAGGCTCACTATAAAGTGCTCAAGTTTAACCATTCAAAGCGCTTTGTGAAAAAACGAACGAGTTGCCGACTGTACCCAATTGGGTACGGAATACAGCGGCGTGCCAAAAAATTTGGCCACTTCCGAAAAAAAAAGGCTTCCAATTCAGTAAATAAGTCGAGAAGTTTTGGCAACAGGGAATTTTACGAAATGCGTTTTATGAATCGTAATATTTTGTTTTAAATTCAATTTTTGAGAGAGAATTTCATTTTCGGCTTCTCTCAAATCTTTTTCCTCATAAATAGATGTATAGTGACTGGAAGAGACTACTTAATTACAAACTTTAAACTTAAGTTTTTCGTAAACAAGAACTTATTAGTTTACTAAAACTTACAACGACTTGTTTCCAACTTATATTATTCATTTCGTTCCTCAAGCAAAATGCAGTTCCTTTCACAATCTTTGAGAAAACGGAACAACAAGATGGAATTTTCAACTTTGATTACATAGTCATAAGGTTTAATTTTGTACAAATAGTAACAGTTTAATATACTAATGTGAGAGAGCATGGCAGTTGCTACATAGTAGGACTATTTAGGATTATCATTACTGTATCTTGAGACTAAAATAACTTTAATGCGTTTAGTGATTTATTGAAAGCAACGTGGACAAATTCATGAGTGTTTGTGTATATTGGTTCAAAGGGTTCTGCCCACTTTGGAATGTATGAAGTTAATACTACGTCATATTTATTATGGAGAAGTATTCAAGCGATGCGATGTGATTAAAATTAGGAGTGTCGCTTGGGCCTATATTATTTATGATTTTATTTATAAGCAGAAGGCGAGTTGTACGTTATGGGTTCCAAACCAACTAGGCGCTTTACTATATGTAATTGATATCATCACTACTGCTTTCAAAGAAAAAGATCATGAGGAAACCGGCAACCCACAAACCAAAGAAAAGAAGACATTTGAAATGCACCAACCTGCTCTGATTACGTGTGTTGGATGGATTACGGCTCATTTCTTCTCTAGAGAGAAGTCCTGAGTCCCAGAAGGAACATTTTACCGTTGATTATGCAATCACTATTATGTAGTATTGGGCATTATATAATAGTGATATAAAAAGTGTTGAGAATTTGTTAAATTTTCTTAGATAACTTTTAGGAAGTCTCTATCAAGACAATACTAATATTATTTTATGAGATTGCTCAATCCAATTTCTTTTCAAATTTAATTTTAAAACTATAAATTTTACTTCTGTTTGAATTGGTATACGTACAGTCGTACACATTGATAATACTAAATCCTCTCTTCCAATCTATTCTACGCAGCTGATTGATTATGGTCGTATTTTCGCTCGTTAAAATCAATCGATCGGACACAAATGAAGAGTGCTTTACATTTCTGTAACACAATTTGTATCAGCACCGCACGCCATTTTATTTACGATAAAACCGATAGAGACAAAATTAAACGAAATCTTTTTCATATTTAAAACTAGCTGGAGTGTTGAGACACCAGATAGTTTGACCATCAGTCTATCCAAGGGTATCATGTTGCCCAGTAACAGGGTTGTAGAGGATAAATAGGCAATCACTCTATGTAAAACACGGATATTCAACCCCGAAAATGCTACAGAGATGAATAACCGAGAGGTACTGAATAAGGCAAAACAATTTTCTTTAAACAATATCTAAAAGACTAGCACCTGCTATGTGGCTCCGCTTGTGAGAAGGTCAAAAATTATCGCGAGGGAACACATTCCTGGGATAAAAAGTAAAAGATAAAAAGTATCGCATGTCCTGTTTTTGGACATGGTCTCTTATCCCAATCGGTTCAATCGTTTAAGCGTGAAGAAGTAACCAACATAAATACACACTCACAGACATATATACAATCTTAATAAAATTAGAGAGCTATTAATTATCACACCCAAATAAATAAATTATACTTCTTACGCTTTATTACCAAAAATAAAACAAGCTTAAAGAGTTAGTTTGAGCTCAATTATATCACTATTTCGATCTGATATGATATAATATAAAGCTATTCATTATAGCATACCCGCCCTAATAATTTCATCCTGAGCTATTAATAAAAACCATGTTTTTATGGTGCGACATATTTTATTACACCATCGTTCATGATACACGTGCGGCCGAAAAAAAGTACACAGTATTTTTTTTTGTAATCAATTTCAATTTTGTGTGACATCGAATTCGTTTTTAAAAGGTATTTCTTTAGTTTTTTTTTTTTAAGATTGTTGGATAGTGGTTATTTTTAAGTGGAAGGGCGTTTACTAACTAAAATCCTTTGTCCTATGTCCCTTCTTTGCCTTTGTTCCAGGGCCCTGGGATTCTCTTTCACACAAGCCATTTCATGGCCCCAGTAAGCGACACTGCTGGGCCCCTACGGTTGTGCTGACATCTCCATGTGAACAGTACGCGCTGTCAACGACTCGAGCTCGGTGCGGACGGTTACCGCACGGCGAGCTACCTATAGCTCGCCGTGTTATTGGAAAGTGTTGTGTTATGTTTATAGAATAAACCTTGAACTGAATTCGAGCGGACTATTTATGTAATTAGGTAAATATGTTGATTAAATTAAGTGGTATTTTCAGTTAACTGGTTAACAGTTCGATGTTTCTACCGTACACACGTTTATTTTTCGTAATAGAAGTAGGAAGTGCCCTAGTTACTGTGGGCCATGATATATTTGTCTCACCTATATTTTATTATGCATTCTGGACATTCGTACTTTATTTAACATTCGGTGTCTCTGAATAAATATTTTGTATTTTTGTATTCAGGGTCGGGTTTAGTTGCCAACTGTATTTTAAAACGATTTTTATTCTTCGGTTCGTGATGTTTCTTCAACTATATTATTTCATCATCATTATCAATTTTTTTTTTCAACTGTATTAGGGATTTCATATATTCTGTCCGAGTAGAACCCTTCTCCACCTAATACCTAACACTAAAATAACACCCCCTCATTATTATGACCGCCACTGTATTAACCCTCCCGTGCCGTGTGGTTTTTATTAGTACAAAAAAAACTAAACGCACTTAATAATTTATAGGTACGGAATAAATTGTGAGGAAATTTCGTACATAAAAAATATGAAATATTACAACGTGTAATTTTTCTAATGAATTGGATGAGTAATGCGATTCTATTTTGTGGCATGCACTTCGAGTCATAAGTCACAACAGGCCTTTGAGGGCGTTTCGAAGTAACTGTAGTACAGTCAAACATACATAGGTACTTTGCTACTTAAGTCGAGCGAATGCTTACTTAATTTTAAAAGTGCAAGTATGTTACAGAACTAGTGCAAGGTTTGAATTCTTCGCTGACATTTACAAGACTAGCCTAAGGTAGGTTGGGGGAAGATCGGCATTGGGGTAAGAACGTATAAATCAATATACCACTTATTTTTAATGCCAGCCACATTGCTGGGCAAGGTGGAACATAATGACGCGGCATGCAGTATGACTAGCATTAGAAATAAAGCTAAATAAGTGGTATAATTTATATTTATACGTTCTTACCCCAATGCCGATCTTACCCCAACGCACTATACTGTCCCACCGCTGGGAAAAGGTCTCCCTCCAATCATTCCTTCCATTATTCACGCCTCTGTACCACTTCTTGCCAATTCCTAAATCCTAAGAAAAGACATATAAGTCTCTCCCACCATCTCCTTAACCTTGGTAAATGTTAGCAGAATCATATTGTAATTAGGCTAAGAATCGGCATTTTACAATTTTACTACAAAATAACAATACACCAAAATGTCTGTCAGACTTTGCCGTGTTGGGTCGTGGGATTGTTCAAGATACCGCGGCCCTGGAATATAAAGAACAAGGACCATAAGTGGTAAAGCCAGTCAGGTCAGGATGCATTTTGGAGAGTGTGCGTGGGAATCGCACGACTTGATTCCGCCATATACTTTCTACCATCGAACAACCATCAAACCTTCAAACATCGTACGAAAAGTATCCACAACTACGTTGTAGACCGTAGAGGTTCTACGGTCCGGACCAAGCATCTCATCTTGTTATTTAGACTGGATTCTGGAACTATTTACCTACTGCGGTCTTCTCGTACTATCTACATATGCTTCTGATGACGTAATAAGTTAGTGGCGCCGCCATCTTTTGTGCACAAGGCTAGATTCCCGTGTCGTATCTATCCGATATTTGTGCTGTCTACACATGTTTGCTTCCAATTAAGACGTTGGGGCACGTTTTGTTTGTAACACATACATAGGTATACGTGCAGTTTCTGATATACCTACGAGCACCATTCGTGGCAAACTAAACAGTCTTATTTTGGTATCTGGGGAAGTGGTTTTCTGGTCATTTTTTTAAATTACAGCAGTTTTGATTTTAAGCCTTGAATACACCCAAATTAAGCCTGTGCAATACATGTTGGCCGAGCGTTGCCGAGTGAAGACCAATACCAACATCTAGACAGTATATTTGCCTTGTCTTGCTATCGCTCGGTGTCGCTCGCCTGGTTGGTTGAGTAAAGACAAGCGCCAACGTGTATAGACCTCATTTGGCGTAGCTTGTCACAACTCGCAGCCGCTCGCGATCACTTGCCTCACTTCGGAGCGGTGTCGGTTTTTCTGCACAAATCAAAGGCGCTCGCGCTCTCTTGCCCAACATGTGGGCGTCTCCTCAAAACTCGTCTGTGTTGGCCATTTGCATTGGTTTCCTTCAAGCTTGCCGAACGTGTAGAGAGAAGCGCTTGCCTTGTGTCAATTTGCCTATATTTGCCTAGGCTCGCATTGGTCTAAGCTCGGCCAACATGTATTGCAGGCTTTACAATCGGAGGGGAAGTATGTACGTAGCATTGCCAGGCGTCCGGGCAAAGCCGGACAGTCAGGCTTTTTAGTTGCGTGTCCGGCCAAACGGAGTCCGCCCCGTCCGGCTTTTGTTAGGCTTTTTTTTGACCATTTTGTTCAGAATTGTCACTTGAATTCTGCCTTACCTTGTCTCGCTATAACAAGCAGAGCGGACATGCAATTATTCTAGCAATTATATCACTTAGGTAATTTTATTGTTTTTAAATTATAATTTAAAAAATATTTATTTAATTTTATTTTTATAAAAAAGTTTATTAGACTTTAAAAAAAATGTCGGCCTTTTTGACCAATTGTCCTGTTAAATAGGATAGTCCGTCTGACTTTTCGCTTTCAAGACCTGACAACCCTATTTGTATGAATGTTTGTTTATAAACAAACAACCAATATTCTAAAGCATTTAATTCCTTAAACAACAGTGTCAACTAACCACTTAATAAACGGAATTCTCACAGTGTAAAGTCCAGCAATCAATACCTAACCCCCCAAAAGCGAGGTACAAATTCGATAACTTATGGTCCGGCTAGACGGGGGCGAAATTGATAGTCAGTGGGCGGATGTGGACGTTAGCGCCAATCCTCGGCCCGCCATGATTTATGGCCCCGGTTGTCCTACTGAGTTGTTGATGAAGAGGACATCTATGGCCTGGGGAGTAGAGGGTTGATCTATGTGTTTGTGGAACCGTGGTGAGTTTTTAGTTAAAGGTTTGGTAGGGTAAATTTTCGTATTTTTAAAGAATTTTCGCAAGCTTTTTTTCAGATGGGAAATCATCAAATAACTTCTCCCGCTATGAGTGGTGTGCGAGGGAGTGCCAGATTTTTACCGACTAAAACTCGCCTATGTTCCTTCAGTTACCTGATTGGTGTCGGTGTTGGGACGCTGTTAGTGTATTCTTTGTAAGTTCTATATGTTTATAAACTATTCTGTGCCACTTCTTTCAATGGAGTGTCAGTGGTTGACCATTGCAAAGTAATAATGACGCCATTATATTAGTAGATTACCAAACTTGTCAAAATCGACAATTATGACATCAATGATAGACCATTCTGACACTATTGTAATAGCAGACTTGAGGCCCAGGTGTGAGCACTACTTTATATCATTTAAAAGAAAAAAATGTCTTAGAATCACCACGTGACATTACATAAAATGGCGTCCTAAAGTTTTTGTTTTCGCGTAAGAAAACGGGCATGAATTTAACCTTAGTATGAATTGAATACATGATGAAATTATGCAGAACTGTCGGAGCGGGTATTTCAAGCAGTACTTAGTACTTATCCCTCAAGCCGGTGTTTATAAATTACACACAATGTTATATTCAGTGGCTTATTTCGCTAGAACCAGATTTCTGTTACACTCTAGCACAAAGTAGATGGGTACAGAAGTCAATTTCATGTATGTACTTCACTTTTTATACCTACGCTAGGCGATCGCGCTAGGATCTGTACGAGTGCGTACGAGCCGAGATATCGTGTCCGTGAGCGGTGTCTATGTGTGCGTTGCTCGAGCGCGCTTTGTATGTAGATTGTCTTCTGTACATATCTATTTGTGACTCTAGTAACTCGACAGTGGGGGTACGCAGGTGCGCGATTAGTAACAGGTTTGTAATTTGCTTACAATACTGTAGAATGTTAGTGTCGCGTGAAATCTACGCCACCTTCGTCATTATTACTTGTATAAATAACTTGGTAGGTATTGTTAGTAATTTTGTGATTTAGAAACGCTTGAGTGACCGTGGCCCTAAAATGTAAAGACACAGGGTTTATTTTAGGTGGGTTTTAGTCACTAAAAGTATGATACTCACTCTCGCCCTATATAGAGTGGGAGGAATTATTTCGCATCCTTAATAAAAAAAGACCTAACTCAAAAAAATAGTATTTGAAAATTGGATAGTCTAATTTTCGAGTTAGGTCTCTTTTTTATTAAGCATGCCATTTGATGATTTTTCACCTATAAAAACATTGAGTATCTGTCCAAATTCTACTTTACCATTATAGAAGGGTTTAATAACATCTAACTCCAAATTCTCAATTCATAAACCGCCAGTTAGTAACCACAGCATTTTAAATTCAACACCCATAACATATCATACTTCACCAATACCCAGAACCCAATGTTTACACGTTTAGCGGCTAACCAGTAACACGTACATACATACATACATAGTCTGGACAAGTCCATACAGACCATAAAGCTAGAACTACATTAGACCGATGCACACGTGTAACACAACTGATTTGTACGTAGAACGACGTCGCGTGGCGTGGATCAAGTGTAGCTCTGCAAGTCTAGTTTCTATATAAAATGTATGAAGAAAAACGCGCCCAGATCGGCATGTGCGGCACACGTGTGAGTAGTGTAGTTCTAACTTAAAGTTAGAACTACATTAGACCGACGCACACATAACAACACGCCTGATTTGTACGTTAAACGACGTCGCGTGGCGTAGATCAAGTGTAGCTCTACAAGTCTAGTTTCCATTTAAAATGTATGGAGACCGACGCGTCCCAAATCGGCGTGTATGACACACGTGTGAGCAGTGTAGTTCTAGCTTAACACGTCTTATTTGTACGTCGAACGACATCACGTGGCGTGGATCAAGTGTAACTCTACAAGTTCTAGTTTCCATATAAAATGTATGGAGACCGACGCGCCACAAATCGGCGTGTGGTACACGTGCGGTGTGACCAGTGTAGTTCTACCTTAACACTCGTAGACCCATTGTAACGTTGCACAACTGAAACACGATACTCACCACATTTCTCAAACACAGGCTATTTTGTGTCTGGGGTCATTGTATTATTAAATATTGACACTTCGGTTCATACACCTTTTTTTTGAGGTGGGAAATCATATGCTGACTTCTACCGCCGCAGGGTGAGCCGGAGGAGGCGTGTCAGACTTTTACTGACTAAAAACACTCAACTGTGTTGTGTTCTTTGCGTCCAAAGTAATGTTGGACAGGATACGTAGCATTACCAATTCTAGCCTATTACGAATCTAGACGTTGTAACGTCTAGGCTCTTTCTTTCATTAAGAGTGCCAGAGTAAACCGCAAAATTAAAATTTTCTAATTTTCTGCATTTTACAGGTCAATTTATGATTTGAGACTGAATTTAATATACAAGTAAAACGTTAAGATTTTATTATAATTACATATTTTAGCTCTTTTATACGTTAGAGGTTTCAGTGAGTACATACAGTACCTGTTGAAGTAGGGATCTCATCATCTTTCTGCCCTTGTCCCTTGTTGCTTGTAGTCGGCGCAAAACGTTTTTTCTTCTATCACTCTTCACACAATCCATCCATCTTTTCTTTGGCCTTCCTCTCCCTCTCCACCCATCGACATGTTTACTTATAATTCTTTAAATAACATGCGTTTCATCCCTACTCTTTACATGACCATACCAAGAGGAACTGTTCACGTAGGGATCTAATGACAGCGATATTGAATTGCAAATAACGCACGAAAATTAGAATAGCGCGAAATACCTTGGAACACTATCTAGCATAAGCATAGCATAATCAGCCTTTAAATGTTCCCACTGCTGAGACTCAGGCCTCCTTTTTAAGAGAGGGAATGGGCCACCGTTAGCTAAAGTTAATCTCCACAAGTGGGGGTTCTCGGATGGTTCCGATCTTCAGTGTTTGTGCGGCGTCTCTCCGCAGACTATGTCCCACCTTCCGTCCTGCATCACGTGCCCTGTTTCCTGCATACGTAGGGACCTGATGACAGCATCAGCGGACGGCATTGCCGTGGCCGAATTCTGGGCCAGGCAAGGAATTTAACTAATTTTGCCATCGATACGATAAGAAGAAGAAGCTAAAGTCGATAAAATTCGATCCATCGACAAACCTCCGGTGCTAAAGTGCCTGATATAGCCCTTATTCCTAAAGATACAGTAAGTTGTGTAATCAAAATTCATGTCATATTTGGTAACGATAATTGGAGGAAAGTCGTAACTCGTAATTGAGCGTTTAAAGAGAGAAATCGATCATTTTGTTTTGAATGGGCTGTGTAAATGATGAAATAACGGAATTGATCGTAGGTGTTCAAAATTGGGGAATGAGATTCGACAGTGTTAATGTTTTAAACTTTGACAGTTCATAGAATCAAGGTATAAGTGTAATCTTGCACTGAATAGAAAAAAAGATGTACAGAATTAAGGAAGACTCCTCCAAGAACATTCGTACATTATATAAAAATAAGTGTGCCTCTACATTAATCAGGTCCGCCATTGTACTCAAAGATTTTATTTATAAGTTTTGTTAGTTTTTTGGTGTATGGTAAGGTAAGTTTTATTCTACTCTATTCAAGAGCTTAGTACAGAAGTTGTCTAAACTCATAATTATGTCAAACTTACTAACTACACTGCTTACCATCAGGTGGGATCACAGTCAAGCATTAGTTTACATCAATTTAAAAAAAAAATGTTGAGTTCAAGATTGCATCAGCACATTAACCACATCTTGAAAATCTATCTTTCCCAGTCATAAAATGGTTTTAACATTTGCATTTTTGCTTGGTCTCTATGGGTAATATACGATTTACTTCATATAATTTTGTACTAGTTCATTTTTCACAAATACCCAAATCATGTGTCCGATATAAAAAAAAACTACTATGTGAGCGATTTTGTATTTTTAATGACAAAATCGAAATACCGTTACATTTATTCATTGTTACCGTGTTTCAAAATGGGAACGGTCGGACGCCTTTAAAAAAAAATGGCGCTTTATAATTAACAAAGAACAAGAGGGCTTAAATACTTATTTTCGAACATTTAGATACTTCAACAGGAGACCCGGGGCTTCGGGCTTCTGAGAGCAAGACAAGGAAATCCGTCTTAAAAGTTTTCCCCCGGAGCGAGGAATGTACCAAGTTTCCGAGTGTGAGGGTCTGTCGCCTCACTGAGCGATTCGGGACTCAATCTATTTATTCAAGTAAAAAACCGTTGATAACATTGTTGAATTTTATAGTTAGGTTCACTTGCTTTTGTGTGGCTGACGCGATTGAACGAATATCTTTGGTGTGGATGAAAATGATTAGGTTTTATTGTTGTTGGGGTGGCTGCGGGGCGGCGCTTATAGTCTCTTAAAAAACCGTAGCGGATAGAACTGATGGCCTTATTTGGAAACACTGGACGCGGATGCAATTCTCAAATCGTGCCCAGCCATGGGTTGTGCGAAAGGGCCCCTGGGCCCTGGAACGAAGGCAAGGAAGGAAACGGAAGTGGATTTTAGTCAGTAAAAGTTTCACACCCCCTCCCGACTCACCCAAGAGCGGGAGAAGAAGTCATTGGATGATTTTCCACACTAAAAAGAAACCGTGGCCAAAAGTAGTGTAGCGTGTGTATGCTAATTATTGTGATTTAATTATTATTGTCTTGGTTTTTGAATTTACCTATTTATTAATTGACAAAGGTATTATGTACCTAGGTACTAACACTAGTTTGTAAGTTGTCTACTAACGATCTGAAAAATAAAATATTATTATCATTAATTCGATGAAATAAAACTAAGGTTTGCATTTTTCAGGTCAGTCTTTCTTTTATCGATATAAACCAGTGCTTGACTGTAATCCCACCTGATGGTAAGCAATAATGCAACCGTTGATGGTGAGTCGCACTAGTTTATTAAGAGCCTATTCACTCTAACCGTGAAGACACTTAAATTATAATCGGACGGGAAGACCACAGCAGGCAAATTGTTCCAGTCTTGTATTCTATGAAAAAGTTGTGTTGTATTTTCACGGGTTACCTTCAAGAATCTCCGTTAAGCAATTGTAATTTTTAAGTTTTGCTAAACGAAAACACTTTTATATAAAAAATTAAGATATCTTAAAGTGAGATCAAAAAGGTCAAATTAATGTTAAAAATCCGCAAGCCTCAAGATTCACGGAATGTCGACAGTTAGAGGAGGGTTCTAAGTGACAGTTTAAAACGGGCCACAGACGCTTTATTTTGCTGACAAAGATGTTTTAAAACAATTCTAACAATTCTGAATATTATTAGTTTTGCTACATTTGTGCAGAGGGTGAAAGTAACAATTAAAATATTAAGTAAACTTGTAAGTAGTAGAAGTAGGTCTACTTATACAAGTTAACTGCTCAAGTAGTAAGTACTCCTATTCGTATTAGAACAAGAGCCCACGACGGCCAGACCTTCGTTATTTTATAAAACCTGAAAGTTTTTCTGTGCATTAATTTTCCTATTCTATAATTTCATCAGCGTGCTCCACCGTTGACCACATCATCACTCACCATCAGGTGAGATAGTCGAAGTGTGAGGTCAAGCGCAAGTCTATCAATACCAAAAAAAAAATCGTCCTTTTGCTAATAATTAACAACAAATCCTCTATCTAAATGTAGTTTACAATTTTACTATTATACGGTGATATATCCATCCTACCAGCTTAGAACAGAAAACCGATATATTTTTTTTGTAAACAACCCACTAACATTACCGAGCACTTAAATAATTTAATCACAAGAGCATTATCTCATTGCACTCAAAATCCTTTCGTTTACTTTGACCGTTATTTGTAAGTATTGCCCAAACAGTTTTTTTTGTCAATTCAATGAGTGATAGTAAGTTCAATAACCGAGCAAAGTAAATATAAATATGTAAATAGAGGGTATTTAGGACCGACGGCGAACGAAGGGTTAGGTGGGCGATTCTGTTACGAAGTAATGTTAACAATGTTATGATGTTTTTTCTTTTCACTTTTCTTTTTTTTATTCTGTATCGAAATTGTTTTGGGAATTGGGTTTATTGCCTTTTGCGTAGGAATGGGTAACTTGTGTAGGTTTTTATTTTATTAATTTGGAATAGAACCTGTTGGAATGTTCGAGATGTGTGGGCTGTTTTTGTTGTAAGTTTTTCTAGGTATAAAAGCATAATAAAGAAAATAGATCAAACTTTGCAAGCAACATCGTTCACGAAAATAAGAAGAAAAGTTTTGAAAAACATACAATGAAAACATTTATTATTTACTTCGGCTACTATTTCATGAATATTTGCTCACGAAATAAGATTTTGCGTACTACCGAAATCTCTCTTCACGCCCTCATAGGTAAACGGCATGGACAGAAAGTTTTGGGAAGAGAAAGGGGAGGCTGGGACACACAATAGGCTATTTCAAACCAAAAAATCTCAGGATATCCTAAGTCAAATTAAAAAATCCTTTTAGTGTTACAAATCTCATTTATCGAGGATAGCAATAGCTATATTATAAAATTATTATTACACTACTGTAATCTAAGACACGGGTGAAACCGCATGAGACAGTTAGTGGAAGATAAGACCATAAAAATATTGTTAACACACTGTAAACAGTTGTTGAACCTGGTAGACATGGAAACGCAACATTTATTCAAATATCACTACAATAATATTGCACCCTATGTTCTAAGGGCCTGGGTAGGGTGTGTTAGGGTTCGCACCCTCGCCCCTACCTGTGGGTTGTGGTGCAAGGTAGGGAATGAAGCGATTCTTGTGAAAACCAACAGTTTTCCGAATATTTTTATCCTTTTTTTTATCTTTTTACTTTTTAGAGGGGTCGTCCGGAGCAGCTTCTTATTTTTTTATTACAATTCAAAATATGAGAACATCGTTATCGTCCTTATTTCAATCGAAAGACATCCACAGCTGGACATACGCTTCCCCAAGTGTCGCCACAACGGACGAAGCTATGCGCGCATTTCCGTGACTCTAAGCAGGTCATCGGTCCACCTTGTGGGTGGCCTTCCAATGCTGCGACTTCTGGTACACTGTCACTACTTCAGAACTTTTCTGCCCCATCGACCATCTTCTCCGAGCAATGTACCCTGCCTACTGCTATTTTTTGGCGATTCTTTGTGCTATATCGGCAACCCTGACTCTCCTGCAGATATCTTCATTTCTGATGCGATCACACCCCGAGCATAACCATTGCCTTTTAGGTAACTTTAAGCTGAGCCCATTAACTTAACTCAACGATAAGTTTTCTTCCAGCAAACCTTCAAATGATAGTAAGAGATCAACATGATACATGGATATTACACATCAGTAATATCGATATAAATAAAACGGGCTCAATAAAATGGAAAATATACAGGAGTTACCACCATGTCTTACTCCTTAAAAGCTCCACGTACGACGATTAACAGCGTGCCCACTTCATCAACGAATTTAAAGGTGGAGGAAAATGAAACACGCAAATTGCGAGGTAGGTCACGTAATAACCGAATTGACGGCCAACGTGTGGATCTTTAGTGATCTAGGACATGAGCGGTAGCGGGGACTGTAAATTCTATCCGGCTTAAAGTTTTGTTTAAAAAAAACCGTTACTAAAATACTCTCTTTATAAAACGACTGCCCAAAAAAAGGAGTACTATGTTTTCAGGGTTGATGTGTTGTATGTCAGTTTCTTTATTATTAATACAATACATCCATAGCCAGAACAACTATTATAATAAAGCCACAATGGATTTAGAAGAAATTTTGCACATGGGTAAAATATCTAAGACTATTTTGTAAATTGCCACCTTTTAAAATTGGTGAAAATGAAGTTAATTCTTTGGAGGAGGTGGAATGAACACTCATTCCACTAAGTTTTTTTTTAATGATATAAACTAGTGCTTGACTTTTATCTCACCTGATGCATGGTGACATGAAACGTGAATCAAGACCAAATAATTTTTATCTTGGTTACACGTCACCTTGACAATGTTTTCCGAAATTTACGCGATGCGTGGACAAAGCCACTGGCCGAAGGGTGTGTATCTATAATTTGGGGTTAAACCCTAATAATGTAGGTACAAGCTGATTGCTCAGTTGTCTGTGGCTGGTTTCAACTCGTACGGTTTGAACCCCTTATGTTGAAAGTGGTAACAAAAGTGTGAGTTCTAAGCGATAGCGGTTTAAGAAAAGTGATACGTTTTGTCGGTTTCTAGTTGAGGTTAAGAGACAGGTAAAAGTTTTTCAAGTCTTGTTTCAAGAATTTAATAAATAATATTACAATTTTGACAGATGGGCTTACACAAAAGGGCTTTCTAGATGTCTTGTTAAGCGGTATCGATTGTCAAAAGTCTATAATGATTTCGGTAGCACTTACATTCATTTATTTCTTTAGACAATTTTCTAGGACCTTATTTCCACAAATAGGGTTCTGGAGTGGACTTTTAAGAGCTAGCGGGGCTCCTTCTTTGTCCTGAGATAATCACCAATGCTTTTTGTGAGATGAAACTCCCACATTCCCCGGACTTATCCCAAAGCACGGGTGGTTTTGCCACCAACTTTATTCCCCCCGAAAAAAAAAGACTTTCTTATCTAACCAGTCTTGATGAAAATGGAGTGTAATGAAACGACCAGTATGGTCTTTCTTAGTTATTACAAACTAACTAAAATAAACAGTGATTTATTTTAGTATATCAAAAGTACAGACATAAACTTGAATTCGCCACAATCTTACAACTTGGACCACGCGGTCAGGTGTATCGGGCTTAAAATGAAATGCACAGTGCATTAAACTTGAATTTTCCGGCCGCACCTGCTTTTGGGAGATATTTTCTCAATTTTGCGCCTACCCGCGACATCGACCATTTTATTACTCGTATCATTAATACCACTGGATGTAAAAATCATGACCCCGTTGTTCAATAATATAAACAGCAAGGGTCGATATCCTAGGTTAAGCAAAGCTTGCCGCAGTCGGTCCGTGGATGGGTGACCGTCCATTATACACATGTAGCCGGTCTATTATCATTATATTTTTTGTTAACGGCAAGTAAAGGCGATGTCGGCTATTTTGCCAATGTCTTAAGTAAATTGAAAAAGTAAGTATTATTAATAACTAAAATGAAAAGTCTATTAAGCCGGCCCCGACTATTATTTGACGAATTTTGAGTTGTTACGCATAGACCGTTTTTTTTTTAAATATTTATCGCAAAATAGAGTGGGATTTTGTTTTTTTTTTTTATCTTTTTTAATATTGTTGATTCTTATGTTAGTTTAATACGTATTTAGTTAAAATCTTTATTTTATTATTTTGTTTGTCCTGTGCGAGTCCTATGTAAACATTTTTCTTTCTTTCTTTCTAAGAAGCCAGAAAATCTGACTCCAGTCTTGGCAAGGTGTAAAGAGGTGAAAGATTAAACTTGTGATATTTAGAGAGGAAACCAGTATTTTCTCAGGTTGCATGAAGAAAAATATAAGTGTATTTAAAGTTCTTTTAGTTGAAGTTGCAACTTAACTGTGGACTTAAGTTTCCGTAACTCAGTCCCTCGCTCACTTTCATAAGTTTCCGAGTAAAGGGATCTTAGATTGAAAAGTCGCTTCTTTGAAGTTTTATAGACAAAAAACGACGTGGTAAGCTCTTTCTTTTATTGTATTTAGGGGTTTCTTTTTAGGATTTTAATGTCAAATCTATAGATACTACGAGCAAGGGCTTAAAAACACCTTCATAAAGGTTACAGAATTATAAGAGTTACATGTTGAATGTGTAACAGGATCAAAAATGTAACACTTATTTATGTGTTTTCAATGTGTTAACACTTAAAAAAGTGTAACCGTAGCATATCTGTAACAGATATAAAAGTGTTAACAGTGTTAATAAGTGTAACAGGTAAACGCAGCGTTGCCAAAGTTACAATTTACTTATTTATGGTACTGTGCAATTATTTCAGTTACACATATTAACACTTATTAACACATATAACAGGTTACAGTTTGATTCGGTAGCACTTCTTAACACATATAAAAGGTTACAGTTTCATTCGGTAACATTATTGTATCAGTTACATAAGTGTTTTTCTGTTATAACTGTTTTAAAAAACAGTGTTATAACACATTATTACGGTTACAGTTTTAGTCCCTGGTTCTACTACGAGTAATATACGTAGCTGAGTCAGCAAACGTTGTTCTGCGTTGTGCGTTGTTTGTTGTTGTTATTATCAAAGATAAAACAGGTAGGAGGGTAATAATACAGGGTGTAAGGGACAGCCCAGTTAATTTTTTGGCCAGCTTAATTTTGTATGGCGAGGCTGATTTTTTTTTCGTTTTCTGAAAAAAGTCTTGTGGAAGGTTGTTCAGTTTCGTCTATTGAGCAAGCCCTTAAAGTTTGTGGAGGGCTGTCCCTTACACCCTGTATAAGTAATCCTTCACGTTTAAATGGCCGAACAGATTTAAGTAAAAATTGGTACCAGGATAGATTCTATAAAATACACAACATTATTTTTTAGTTTATGCGAAACCTGAATATAGTTTGTTCAGAATCAGTAACTGAATGGATTCCAATAGTTTTTACACCATGTTATATTTTTTCACAAAATTATTTAAATAAGTCACAAGTTGGACACCATCGACACTAAGTACAACATAGGTCACGGCACGTCATAACGGACATAAGCGCCTGCAAACAGCTAGGTGCAAGTGCAAAACCACCCCTCAATCGGCTGGATGGCCCGGTGACTATGTATTTTTGCTGACATAACAAGGTTATAACTTTGTGATTTTTCTTGATACAGTTATGAAATTTTGTACATAGATTCTTTATATAAAAATACTAAATACGTGTTTCGGGTATCGCATATGCTAAAACTAATGTTGTAGAAGATATAGATAAATAGCCTGTGTAATCCAGGGTATGTATAATCTATCTTGCCCCCCTAGCCAAGTTACAACCGTTTCGCTTGCGTCGAACGCTTCTAGTTGGCCCTGTCGCCGAAGCTTTTGTTCTGTACCTCTACCATGAGTTTAAAGCAATAGTATTTGTCGATTCTCGATAATATACTTGCGGAACCAAAATTTGCCATACAAAATAGACTACGTATGGCAAATTTTGGTTCCGCAAGTGACCACTAGAGGCGCTGTAAAATTTGCCATACAAAATATTTACGTAGTCGGTATCGAGTATCGACAAATACTATTGCTTTAAACTCATGGTGGAGGTACTGACCACGTGACTGAGCGTTGAGATGACGTCATTCCCGTACATTTGAAGCTTTCTACTAGCGTTAACTATTGCAGATTAGCAACTTGGCTTGGGGTACTGGTACCAAATATCTATATGGTAATGTTTGAGGGTGAAGTAGGAACAACACATACACATACAAATACACACACATACATATACAAAGTTTCGTCTCTATGAAATGAGATAGTTTGTGCTTTTATCGTGGACTAATGTCCAAGACAAAAACTATGCGAAACAAGTTATTTTAAGACAACCGCACCAACAAAAAGCCATGTCCTGTACAGAGCACTTTTAAATTCCACCCAGCTTTTCTTTAATCCACGGATCATGCAAATTAATGTACCTTTGCTGGTTCCTGGGCCAGGATTCGGTTAAACCAAAACAAATGGATATTTTTAAGCGCTCGCCATCATTTGACGAGAGCTTGGTAATCTGGTACTCAGGCGGGTGCAGACCTGCGCTGATTGATCCGATGCGATTATAATAAATAATAATAATAATAATAAACGTTTATTTATCCCCAACAAATTACAGCACAGTTAAGTTGACAGGTAGTTTGACAAAAGAAAGAAGGTAATTTGTGGGAGATCTGGAGTCCAAACTAAGCCAAGGCCTGTATTTTAGAGCTCCAGCCCCCCCATTACATCACAAATTGAAAATAGTCAACATGCGTGTGTGTGCATGGGTGTGTGCACATAAATATAATGTGTATATACATAAATACACAAATACGGTATATTATATATATGTTATTAATATATATTAAAATATGAACTTATACAGTACATAGATAAATATAGATAATTCTACTTTGCTACATCGAGTAATTTTTCAGTATCCTTATAATTTAAAGTTAATAATAATTTGATCAGTTTATTTTTACATTCGGTTTTACGACAGTTGGCTATATTAATAATTTTGTTTAATTTATTGTACAATTCGCCACCACGAAATGGGAAATATTTTTGCGCGAATGAAGTATTAACCGCAGTCGTCCTACATATTGCATAGTTTCTTCTGGAGTGTGCTATGCGTTTCCTCCGTTCTTCGGGTAAGTTGGAGTGTTGAAGAAGTATAGTAAGCAATACGTAAAGTTGACGAACAGTTAGCACTTGGGCTTCTTCGTAAAGTGTTGTGGTGGAAAAAAGACGCGGTTTGTTTAAGCTCACTTTCAATATCATCCTTTGGGCTCTTTCAACAATCATCAGTTTAGATTTACAAGCTCCTCCCCAAGTAGTGATGCAGTAGCTAATGATTGATTGCACCAGGGTTTCATATACCATCCTCATCGTTTGTTTCTCTGCTACACCCCGTAGTTCTTTAAAAATGTATGTGAGCTTTCGTATTCTTTTAGACAAGAAGTCAATGTGGTTCCCAAAAGTTAAATTTGCGTCGATGTGAATTCCAAGATACTTTAGACATTTAACGGGATTAATACTGGGACACTTACAGTTTGGAGTTGGAGGAAAGTTACATTTATGTGCACGGATATTATAATTAGTAAGGTTAGAGACTTCCCTTTGATTTCGTATAGAAAATAAAATATATTTAGTTTTATCATCGTTCAAAGTGAGAGAATTAGATGATAGCCATTGACACACTGTGTCAAAACCTTTCTGAGCGAGATCAAAAAGTTCATCCCACGAGTCTGCGAAAAAAGTTAGGGCGGTGTCATCAGCATAAGCGGAGATGCGACACTTTTTTATTTTAAGGGAACATAGCTCATTTATGTAGCAGAGAAAAAGAGTAGGACCCAATATACTACCCTGGGGCACACCAAAATCAACTGGATGTTCGTCACTAATGTGTTCTCCAACCTTTACTGATTGCGTTCTGTTGTTTAGGTAATCAGATAGTAGCGATAGTGGAACACCTCTGATACCCAAATCTTCTAGTTTTTGCACAAGGCGTGGAACAGAGACAGTATCAAAGGCTTTTGCTAGGTCGAGAAATATGGTCAAGCATTTGTCTTTATTATCTAATTTATGAACTAAAAAGTTCACAAGATCAAGTACTGCATTGTCAGTTGAACGGTTTACTCTAAATCCATATTGCGCGTCAGAAAACAAGTTATATTGTTCAAGGTATTTTGTTAACCTGCTGTTGATTATGCGTTCAAATATCTTGGATAAAGTTGTTAGAATCGCAATCGGCCTATAGTTACAGACGCTGCCTCTGTCCCCCGCCTTATGAATAGGGTGCACCACAGCTCTTTTTAATGCGAGAGGAAATATTCCAGACAGAAAGCAGCGATTTATTAAGTTTGTAAGCACAGGTGTTATAGTAACAGATATTTTCTTTAATATATCAGCACTGATCTGGTCCCAACCAGGTGAGCAGTCGCTTTTTAATAGTTGAAGCGTCCTTTCAACTTCTACGATGTCAGTCGGAAGGAGAACAAAAGAGTTAACTGGTGGCTTAGTGGCTTTAGTAAAGGATGATATATGTGAGGGAATCATGTCTGACAATCGTTTACCGATGTTTGAAAAGTATTCATTCGCTTTATTTACCGATTCTTTAGGGGATTTATCTGCAGCTAATAGTTGTAGCGGTAACTGCTTTATATTATTGCGGTTTGTAATCGTTTTAATCGTAGACCAAAGCTTTTTAGAATTATTTTTAGACTTTAAGAGTTGATCTCTCTCATATTGTTTTTTAAGTTTTTTTAGAAGGTTATTGCAATAGTTCCGATATCGCAAGTACGATATTTTTAATATGGCATCATTATCATTTGCTTTTAATTTTTTATGCATCCTGTCTCTGGTTCGAATGCAGCGCAACATACCAGCAGTTATCCAAGGTTTAATTATAACTTTCTTTCTAGAGATTAATCGTTTCATTGAGTTATTTGCAATCAATTGTTGTATTATATGTATGAAATTGTTCATAGCGGTATTTAAATTTTCTTCCTGATACACTGAGTCAAAATTTAAGCTTTTACATTCAGATTTTAATTTGTCTATGTCAATTTTATAATTTACTTTCAAGGTCATTGCTTTCGGTTTAGTCAAGTGGGTTTTTATACAGGATAAAACTGACTCATGGTCGGTAATAGTGGTACCCAAGGAAAACGTGAACGCTTTTAATTTTGTTTTCAATATAACATGGTCCAAACATGCCTTTCCTCTGGTGGTAGTATTTATGGCTGGGAGTAGCCCATGGAAAGCAATGGTATCTAGGTACGCGGTAGTCACGTGACCGGTTCCGATGAGGTCAATATTTATATCACCGACTATGATTATATTTTTAAAAGATGACACGGTCATTAGTAAATTATGCAATGAATTTAGAAAAATATCAGGTGATTTAAAACTAGGGGGCCTATAGATTGCAATTATTATTGTTTCATTTTTTATTTTGATAGTCAAACAATTTGCTTCTGACAGGTGAGGTTCATCCACACTACATTCTAGATTAATGTTTGTGTAGACAACTACACCGTCATTTTGGTTGTAATTATCATTACTTTTGTATGAATTATAACCTTGGAGTAATGGCAAGTTAACAACACGCGATAACCAGCATTCGGAAAGCACAATAATATCACATGATAATTCCAGTCTTTTAAGTAAAACATGTAATTCTTGAAAGTTACAGTTTAGACTACGGATATTTTGTTGTAGTACTTTTAAGTAATGTGACGGTTTTTGAAGATATGAGTTGCATTGCTCAGGGTCACATGTGAGAGGGACAAAAACATCAAATTCGTCAATTTCCCTAATTAGGTTCGTTGTGGCATCGAATGTGACTGAGTGTAGGGTATTCGTGAAAAAAATTTTGGCGTGATGACGTTATATAAGGTAGAAGTAGGTAGTCTATTTTGTGTTATAAGGAACGATACGATGGAAATGTGATTGGTAGCATCAGTTCTAGATTGTTGTTGGATAGTAGCGTATTTTATGAGTATATATAGAATATTATATGTATTTATTGTATAATTATGTATATTAATATATTGTTGAGAAACGTAAGTACACGTTTTACAAAAAATTATAGATATGTACGTTGGTAAGTAATTATATTTTATTGTTATGTATAAAGTTTTGTGTGTATTTATTATGTATATATATATGTCATTATGTAATTTAGGATAATAACTGAATATGGTAGTGAATAATATGGGAGTGTAGTTATGTAAATAATTATATTTTAAAGGAACTGGTGTATAAAGTTGTTCAAAATTCAGAGTGATTATAAGGTAAGTTTTACAATATTTATACATTGTTAACATTTTCATGACAAATTGAATAACAATAAACTGTGATTTAGAACTAATTTTTCTACAAAAATAAAAGTGATTAGAAAAAATATAATGAAAATAACATGCAGGGAATGATGAAGATATTAGTCATTGCGTTTTAAGCTCAAAAATGTCTTCCTCTTGTGAAATCAATATAGACGGACCTCCTTCTTTCTGGCGTATATAAACCTTTCCATAGGCGGTCCAGCAACGATTAGTACGCATAAGAAGGTTTTTCCTTAAGATTTGGAGATTATGTAAGACGTGGGTGGGTATGTGGATTTTTATTAGATTTGGGCGAAATAATGGTTCATGGAACACTTAAGTAAATTCATATGATGTATTGATTTAGTGAGCGTTTGTGTCCTGGAGTATTTAGAGAATTGGGGTAGAATTTTTGTTGTGTAAAATACATACCTATGCCTATAATATGGAGAGCCCAATAGAATTTAGGGTCTTTGTTCGTCGTATGTGTAAATAAAACAGGTTTAAATCATTAAACCCCAAGCGCCGGCGTTCGCGCACCTATTGTCTTTCTATTGTGTCTGTAATTTCCACGATTGAAAGGTTAAATAACTTCTCTGAACTCTGAAACAATGTCTAGATTATACCCAGGTTATGTGGCTGCGGGAGGGGACCTGGTGACTTTTAATACAGGTTTTTATGGAAACTTAATTCAGACTCCAGTCTCTCACCTAGTGTTAGCATTAAGTAACTTTCTGATGAAAAAATAAACGATTTATATTTATATTATTCAAGTTACACACACTTTTAATGTATAAAAGTTATCTATCGATTTCGTATATTTTACGTGATGCGCGCATAAGTAAAAGCTTTTAGAATAAAAATTTCAGGAACCACTATTTTTCAAAGGTTTTAGGATCGAGTAGCATAAATTGGTGCTGCTAAAATAGTCAAAAACCGTTTCCACCCTTCCAGAGACGTCTCAAAGCTTATAAACGACTTAAACAGTTGAGTTATTCAATAATATTCATCACAAGTTCTGCGTAAACACGTTTTGAAGCAAAGGGAAGGATGGGGGAGGATTTTAAATTAATATCTAATTTGGGGGACGTATTCCCCCAATCTCCGTTAGCGCAGGTACGATAGGCCTAATTGCCATCCATCTTGTTTGGCATTTTATGGCTGTTTTGGTGGATTTGCCGTGTTATTCCGGGGGTTTAGAGTTTTAGTCATGGGTGCTTAAATCTTGGAGATTAGTTAAGCGGAGAGTTAAATGGTTTTACCAACCATGCGAGCCTCTGACTACGGCACTGCGGGGTGACAACTGAAAACTAGCGCTGGGTGTCTCAACGAGCAAATGCTGAAATGGTCACCCTTTCTGTGTGGTCACGCTCGGTACATTCTGTACTGTTGTTCTCTTTTATATATGGATTTGCCATGTTATTCCGGGGGTTCAGACTTTTAGTCATGGCTGCTTAAATCTTGGAGAATAATTAATCGGAGAATTAAATGGTTTTACTAGCCATATCTTCACCCTCTCTGCTAACTGTCGTAACTAACAATTGATATTTTTCCAGGCGAAACGATTTTCGTTCGGGCGTTAAAATCACGTTTCTGTAGTTGCGTTAGCTGTAGCTTTATTAATGAATTAATAAGTGTTTTATATTGCTCTTGGCTTATTGTTTAAGTTAGTAGTGGCCCTAAAACCCTAAGGTACGAAGGTAGTAAGGGTATTTTGTCCCTTCTTTTGCACTTACGCAAAACAAAATACGCGATTATCTTCTAAACGGTAAACGACATAGATACGACGATTAGAGAGAACTTATTCAAAATAATGTAATGAACACGTTGTTAATATCAGTGCAGATACGCCAGTTTGTGAGATACGACAGTTAGCGTTATATGAGCCTCTGACTACGTCACTGCGGGGTGACAACTGAAAACTAGCGCTGGGTGTCTCGACCAGCTAATGCTGAGGTGGTCACCCTTTCGGTGCGGGCACGCGGGAACTACATTAGACCGACGCACACGTGTAGTACGCCTAATTTGTACGTAGAACTACGTCGCGTGGCGTGGATCTAGTGTAGCTCTACAAGTCTAGTTTCCATATAAAATGTATGGAGACCGACGCGTACAGAACGCCGTGTGTGGCACACGTGTGCGCAGTGTTAGCCATCATCGCTTTTGTTAAACTTCGCTATTATGTTTCAAGAACTTGGTGTTCTTGAAGTGTACTACCACAGAATAGATAGGTACAGAAGTCAATCTACATACAAAGCGCGCTCGAGCAACGCGCACATAGACACCGCTCACGGACACGATATCTCAGTATGTGTGATTTGTCGAAGCCTACTGGGGCCAGGGTTATCCGAAAGGGCGCTCGAGCCCCGGTATGAAGGCTAGAAGGAACGGGGTGGGTCTTTTAGTCAGTAAGAGTCTGACACTATCTCCCGCTCCGCCCAAGAGCGGGGGTTGTCATTGGAAAAAAAAAGTATGTGTTTTTTTTCCACTTTGTATGTTTAATTTTTTGCGGTAATAATACATTATTTATTTAGCTCTTAAAATAATAATTAATGTAATATCTACCATGGTGTAAGCTGTGCATACCTGTAATAGACATGCACACCAGTGCCTGAATTTTAATATTATTTTTTTACAAAAAATGTTTTATGTAATGCTGTTGGAGTGCCAATAAATAAATAAATAAGTATCTCGGCTCAATCGCCCGGTCGAACTCGTACAGTTCGGCGCAACGCGCTGACCCTAGCGCGATCGCCTAGCGTAGGTATAAAAAGTGAAGTACATACATGAGATTGACTTCTGAACCTATCTATTTTGTGGTACTACTTACTAATAGAAATTAATGTAATATCTCAACCGTAATACTTTTACCTCAATTTTAAGATAAAGTAGGTAATCTTCAATAACATTAATTACTCAAACTTCATAATTAACTCAAATATTATCATAAATGTCATAATTCAAGCGTACCATTACAGAGACCAGAATTTTGTAAAAATGTTTTTTCAACCCAAAAACCGCTCGGTCTTACCTGAAACAAGACAAAAAAAAAAAAAATTAAAATATAAGTTAGTTAATTATAGTAATGAGCATATCCGTTGCGCCACCGGCACATGATGCATGATGAATCCCACCCATACGTACAAAGCCTTTTGGGAACACATTCATTATGCGTACAGCTAAGGATCGTAATTCCCTGAAGTAGCCTGTGTTTCCGGATAGCTACAACTTAAGTCAAGAATGAATAGGTTGCTTCTAGAAGCAACCTAAAGTTACGTTAAGTTTTTTTTTTTTTTGTATGCAGACGTTACTTTGGAACCACGAGCGTGCAGAGAGGGGCCTCTGCCCGCCCATCAAGTGATTCTAAGAAAGACGGAGGCACAGAGATCACGTGCTGCCGTGCACCAAGAGAGTCAGGGGAGACCGTTGTACAGTCTTCTCAGGGATGTGCCCGAACAGGCGTTGCACAGAGGGGCTTCCGGAATGGTCTTTTAAGAGGTTACGGCACCCTTTCTATGTGCTGATGGTGATCACCGGGGTGGTTCAAAGTCCGGGCGCCTTTGAAGGTTTTCCTCGAAAATAAAAAAAATAAATAAAAAGGAGGTAATCTCTGGAATTACTGGTCCGATTGCTAAAATTTATTCACCGATAGAAAGTCTTTATTTTTTGTACGCAGGCGACGCCGCGGGCTAAATTTAGTGTCTTATACAGTATTAGCTTTTTTATAAACGACAATGTAATCCTAATATGAACACGATGCCTTAACGTCGAACAGCTCATTTTATAGGTAGGTATAGGTATTTACCTGTTCAAAGATTTAATTTCAATTCCCAATTTAAGCTTCCTTGACGAAGTACACCGCCATCTTGCAAGCCTGACAGGGGGGCAAAAGATAAGTGTGCGAAGTACATCTCTAGGAAGTACGCTTGCCTCACTCGCTTCCGTCAGTGTCGTACTTGTCAAAACTCGCGCCACTCACATAAATCAGGAATGGCGAACAGGAGCGTAACGTACACTAATTTAGACGTGGGCGAAGATGCATCAGCAAGGGCTTTTTCTTTCATAAATCCGAAAACAAGACAGCGACAGTCGCAAACCAGCTACTGATCTTTAAGTCAAGAGTGGTTATGTTAGATGGAATATGCTTCTTTTAGGTAAACGCGCTCCATCGTCGACCACATCGTCGTTTACCATCAGGTGAAAAAGTAATCAAACGCGAGCCTATCTACACTTCTACACTACTACTTCTACTTTCTTCTATTTTATTTATAAAGAGGTGAAGTTTGTTTTTTTGTTTGTAGGAGGTAATCTCTGAAAGTACTAGACCGATTGCTAAAATTTTTTCTCAAAAGAAAGCTGCTTTATTCCTGAGTGGCATAGGTTATATTTTATGTAAGCGGGCGAAGCTGTGGGCAAAAGCTAGTAAATTATAAAAAAAAAAAACAATCTTTCTTAGCCTTTTAACCGCCTATGTCGGATATATCCGACAAATACTCTCGGCGTTTATTCCGCCAGGGTCGGACATCCACAACCCAATACTCCATCTCGTCAGCTTTTCTGTCACCTATGATTGAAGACCTTAACGAGATGGAGTACTCAGTCACAAACACACGACCCTGGATAATAGGACGCGAAAACTTTCGTCGGAACAATCCGACGCAAGCGGTAAAAGGGTTAAAGGGCTTGCTTGCGTGAGGCCCCTTTTTGATGCGAGGGCGTGTGCCAGGGGCTGCTTCGCCTACGCCCCTAGCGAACAAACAAACAGTAAAGACAAACAATTTTGAGGCGAGAACGTGAAAAATGAACCGCAGTGCACAATTTATTTGTACCAGGATTTGGAACGCTATTTCCATTTGTGAGGGAGATTTTGTTAATGTCACTTTGAGTGGTTTTTTTGTTGTTTATGCAGTTGGCAACGTAGTTCTCTGAAAGTATTTATTAAATACTAGCTTCAGCCTGCGCCTTCGTCTATGCGAATGTTGATTAAATGCGATCATGGATACGAACTATTTGTCTGTTTGCGTCCTTGGATTTCAAGCTTCCTTTGTACCAAATTTCATCAAAATTGGTCCAGTAGTTTAACTGTGAAAGCGTAAAAGACAGACAGAGAGACAGAGTTACTTTCACATTTATAATATAAGTTTGGATTATATAAATACTTTTTTCAGCCAGTTATACCGATTTGCGAATGTTGTATTAAATTTTTACCCCAGTTTTATAAACTTGAGAACTATTTAATACCTCATATTTTATTCTAAATACAATTTAAGAATATTAATAGTTTTTACTATTTCAAATTAGATTTATGCTACAAACGACAGATTATAAATTTGATGAGAGCCACCGTTGCTGCTATTAACGTAGCCACTAGCCACCTATTGGACCCAAACACTTAAACGAGTTTACCATCGAATCGAGAAGAAGTTTGTTGAAAATAAATCCCAACTTCTGAGTTCAAGATTGAAGTTAATAATGATGACGTAAGACTTCGCAAAACACTAAGGAAGACGGATCCATCATATTTTTGACGAATGGTCCATCAAAGTTGTCTACTTCCACACAGTTACGATCAGTAACCTTTAACCTGAATGTAACTACCGCTCGTAAGCTGTAAAACTGTCCGTTAAGTGTTGAAAGTGGTGTGAGATCGACCGCCATGATGTTTCTGGCGTTGAGCTGCAGAATTATTCAAAAGAGTTATGCTAGAACTACACTGCGCACACATGTGCCATACACGCCGATCTGGGTGAGTCGGTCTCCATATATTTTATATGGAAACTAGACTTGTTGAGCTGCACCTGATCCACGCTACGCGACGTCATTCTACGTACAAATCCGGCCTGATTTGTACGTAGAGTCACAGTTTATCGTGTTTACCATCATTCGAAAAGAAGAAAAGTCAGTAAAATTTTAAACTTTCCCTCTCGCTCACAAGAAACATCTTTGCATATCAATGCAAAGATGTTTCTTGTTCTATAGAAAAAATATGACATGTCGACTATATTAATTAGTTAAGTAGTATGAATATAATTATTTTTTTACACCACCTGCTCGATAATGTCGTTTTACACGTCATACAAACCTCACTTAAAGCAAGTCATTATATGCCTAGGGAGATAATGCAGTATGGCCGATCCCTAGGGAATAATGAGATTTGAATTTGGAGCATCAAGAATCGTCAACATTGTGAATTAAAATGTAGGCGCATCGAACAAGTTGACTCGAAATTCAAACCAAAGAGTATGTAATCACTATGATTCAAACTGGCCACTAAAAAAAAAAGGACGCGTACTGACGACACGGGAGCTTTATAGAAAATTGAAACTATTGAATCTTGGAGTAGTGAATTTTGTTTGTTTGATGAACTTATTAATATAATACTTATATTTCTCTAATATATGATTTGGTCGACCAAATTGTCTTTTAATTATCTCACAGATGGTGTAAAAAGTAGAGTATGCAACACGGGGATAAAGCTGTCTTTGTCTTGGGCGGCTTGAATTCCTCACTTCACTCAGTTTTCTTTATTAACTCCCTCGCAATGCTTGGGAGTTAATTTTATTAATCCCTCACTGTCGTTCGGGTTTAAAATCAGCAACCTTCGTTTCGTTCGGGATTCAACATGCCGCCCTCGACTTAAAGACACTGCTTTATCCCCTAGTCACATAAACTACTATTTTACACCACCTGCTCGATAATGTCGTTTTACACGTCATACAAACCTCACTTAAAGCAAGTCATTATATGCCTAGGGAGATAATGCAGTATGGCCGATCCCTAGGGAATAATGAGATTTGAATTTGGAGCATCAAGAATCGTCAACATTGTGAATTAAAATGTAGGCGCATCGAACAAGTTGACTCGAAATTCAAACCAAAGAGTATGTAATCACTATGATTCAAACTGGCCACTAACAAAAAAAAAGAACGCATACTGACGACACGGGAGCTTTATAGAAAATTGAAACTATTGAATCTTGGAGTAATGAATTTTGTTTGTTTGATGAACTTGTTAATATAATACTTATATTTCTCTAATATATGATTTGGTCGACCAAATTGTCTTTTAATTATCTCACAGATGGTGTAAAAAGTAGAGTATGCAACACGGGGATAAAGCTGTCTTTGTCTTGGGCGGCTTGAATTCCTCACTTCACTCAGTTTTCTTTATTAACTCCCTCGCAATGCTCGGGAGTTAATTTTATTATTCCCTCACTATCGTTCGGGATTAAAATCAGCAACCTTCGTTTCGTTCGGGATTCAACATGTCGCCCTCGACTTAAAGACACTGCTTTATCCCCTAGTCACATAAACTACTATTATACTAAGCTTGCCCTTTATATGAATGATGATTGATAGTGTGTGTGATTGATGTTGTAATAATAACAAACGCTTAGTTTGAAGCTTTGTAATAATATTAGATAATGTTTTCTGTGTTCTAATTAGTTGAGCAAAGTTGTATTTATACGAGACTTTATTTAGAAGTGTTATGTTTTGCGAAGTTGGGTAGCAATAAGCATTTTATTTGATTAAGTATTCATTAACCATTTTCGTGTCTTAGCAGAACAAAAGATTTTTTTTTAATGATATTTAAAATGGATACATATATTTGGTAATGGATAATGGATACATATTTGAGTCATAAATAAATATTATGAACTGGCTGAGGGTTTTTTTTTAGGTGAGAAATCACCAATGACTTCTCCCGCCCTATGGCAGAGCAGGAAGTCGTGTCAGACTTTTACTGACTAAAACTACAAGGACCCCGGGGTTCCCTTTCGGATTACCAATCACCCCAGTAGGCTTCGGCTCTGCTGGGCCCCTACAGCTTTGCTGACATCTCTTTGAGGCGCGCGTGGAACTCTAATAGCCATCGAAGAGTATTCAAAAACCAAAAGAAATTGCGTACTTATGTCCTTTGACTTTCACAGCAATTTTTTTTTTAACTAGTTGTATGTGCACGACTTTTCGTGCACATACAGCTAATCTAGTATTCGACACATAACCCATCAAATGGGGCGCACGATTACATTAATCAAACACCAAATAACAGAGGTCATACAAGTTCCGTTCTCTATTGCAATACATTACACGCATATTATGTACTAGTAATAAACATAAGCACCACTTTTAAGTGTATTTATGTAATAGATTTAATTTCACTATTGATTTCTTTTGCAGGTGGTTTAAATAAGTGAACTTTTGACAATCAAGAGATCTTCTTAGGTCACTGCGCGAATATTCAAAAGAGATAATTTTTGACCTGCACACACACACGCCATCACATCCCCACAAACATTTTTTTTATTATGGATAGGCTCGCGTTTGAACACTATCTCACCTGATAGTAAGCGATGATGTGGCCGACGATGGAGCACGCTGGCCAAGAAGCAACCTATTCACTCTTGACTTAAATACCTCTAGGTTATAGCTATCTGGAAACACACGACTCCGCCAAGGAATTCGACTTCCACTCTGAAGTGTTTTGAAGAACTTGGATCTCACTTTTAGTTGGACTGGTAATGTGACTAAAAGACTGGCAGCATTGCCACGCTGTAAGGCAATGCTTATTCTCTGTCTAAGGTAAAAGCCAGACACGAACTATTAGGTTTGAAATGCTTAAAAGTAGAACTACACTGCGCACACGTATGCTCCATAGATTTTATATCGCAACTAGACTTGTAGAGCTACACTAGATCCACGCCACGCGACGTCGTTCTACGTACAAATCAGGCGTGTTACACGTGTGCATCGGTCTAAGGTAGTTCTCGCTTAAATCATTTAGAAAATAACGTTTTAACTGCTTTAAATATTCATAGTCGCTTCTCATTACTTACGCAGCTACTGAAGCCGGTAGAGTTACAAACGCCGAACATCTAAAATGGCGGCAACCTCAGAGTCCCCGGCGGCGTGTTACAAAGCGTGTTACAAACGCTTGCCGCTTTGTTCCCAGCAGGGAGAGGCGGAATTATTTAGTTCCTGTTTAAGTAATGAGTGTTTTGTAGTTTGATAGATTGAGCTTACGAAGCAATTAAAGATTAACGTGAAAACTGAAAGCAAGTAAAACCGGGACCAGGTTGTCATTCGTAGACCTTTGACAGTCGTTTCAGGCAGTCAGACGCCAGAAAGTCTGACCATCTGTCTATCCAAGCAGTATCATGTTGCCAGGTAACTGGGTTGTGGACTTGTGGTGGTCTTATAGGCAGTCCCTGCATCGAGGAGATTTTTGGTGCCATATTTTACTTTATTTTCAGTTTTAATTAGTATAAGGCTTGATAACAGTAAATTTAAAAAAAATATATAATTAAACCCTACGCTAATTACAACTAACTGAACTCAAATTAAAATATGGCGTCAGAAAACTCCTCCACATCGTCGCAGACTGGTAATGTGCCCAAAAGGCTGGCGGCATTGCCACGCTGTATGGCAATGCTTATCCTCTGTCCGAGGTAAAAGCTAGCCCTTGGGTCATGCGAAGTGTCAACTAAACTCTTGGTTCGAAAATATAACTTCCAACAAGGTTGTTATATTTCCGCCGCTTGAGGTTCTCCGCAGCCGCAGCGGCAGCACCAGCACGACACGACGAGCTAGGAAGATGTGAAGGCGCATATTTTTTAAATGTAATTTATATGCGTATAAACAAAATAGATTTGTGATTGAGTGACTGAAAAGTTGAAAGGGAATCGTTTGTCTTGGTATGGTCATGTGAAAAGGAGGGACGAAACGCATGTTGCTAAAAAAGTTACGAGTTTACATGTGAATGGATGGAGGAGAAGAGGGAGGCCAAAGAAAAGATGGATGGATTGTGTGAGAAGCGATATGAAAGAAAAGGGAGTTAGTGATAGCGTGACGAGTGACAGGACAGAATGGAAGAAAAAAACGAGTTGCGCCGACCCCAAATAAAACGGGACTAGGGCAGGAAGATGATGATGATGATAAAGAAAATAGATTTAATCGTCGGAAACCAGAAGCAGGCATCAAGGAAAAACACACGAAAAACAACAATAATCAAAAACAAAACTGAATTTCATGTCCCATTTCATATTCATACAGTTCTAATGTTTAAAACATTAGGAAAAATATGAAAAACATGGCGGATCATAGCGTAGCATAAACGCCGGTGTTGCCACAAGCAAGAATGACGGGCAATTTTTCGCTCGCTCAACACCGAGCAGAACCGCCATGTTGGGCCCAGTTTCCCGCGTTTCCTGCCACGTCAATCAGCCACTACCCGCCATTTCTCACTGACAGCTACCGGAAGGAGGTAACTTTTTAAAAATAGAACCCCAATGTAAATGCGATCAGGTTCGTTTTGATTTTGGTGTACCTATTGTGTTTGGCGATAAATAAATGGGGTTCAAAATTGTTTGGATGTTCCTCGTGTGGTTCTGACAGATATAAATAAGTAAAGTTTTGTTACAATTCGATATTTATTTCCCTTAGATTTTGTTATTAAGAAAAAAATAACTTGGTAAGTCGGCTACGGAGAACCGTCTGTTTATTTATTTTTGCAAATTAAAAAAGACTGTGTATCCTGATACAAATTTATAAAATAAATAGTTTATATTTATTTTAGGCATGTGACATTCATCAACCCGCACTGGACTCGCGTTGTGGATTACGGCCTATGCCCTCTCCTAGAGAGGAGGCCTGACTTGACTTGAATGACTTCTCCCGCCCTTGGGCGGAGCGCGAGGGTGTGTCAGACTTATAGTGACTAAAGCCCACTCCTATTCCTTCTTTGCCCCGGGGTTCACTTTCACTTAACCTATGGCACCAGTAGGTTTCGACTCCCCCCCTGCTGGCCCCTACGATTTGCTGACATCTCCTTACGCACCGTCGACAACTTGGGCTTGACATCGAGATAAGATCAGAATAAAGAATATTATTAACCACTAAAGTAAATCACTATATACCCTCTTCCACTAATTATATCTGCCATCAAAATCTGACAGTGACATTAGCCATAAAAAAGGCGCGTTCGATTTAACGAAATCAAATTGATATTTCACACGCATACGTCAATGTATTTTTTAAAACCATATCGGGTACACAGGGGGAGTGTTATTGACGTTCTAAACGGAACAAACTGCGATTGACGTGCGGTGTCGTCCAATATGAAAAAATCATATCGGAAATATCTATGAATATTTTTATGCGTAAAATGTTTTTTTTTGATTTTTCATAGCTTTTTGCCACAAAGAGGATTGTAGTTTTGCAGTTCAATGGACGTATCAGAAAGCAGGCAAACCGTTTAAACTCAAAGCTTTATTGCTTTTTTATTAACATACACCCAAATTGACTGTAACTTCATAAAACTGTCATCTACCCACATCTCAAACAACACAATGCCCCATTTTTAGGGTAAAAACGCCATTAACCTCCCAACCTACCGAGAAAAACCGTCACACAGTATTTAAAACAAAAAGACGTCGGAAACGGAAACGCGTTCGTTCGGATTTCGAATCGAGAGTGCTAATTCGTGCGCGGCGAGATCAAAGGCAGCGGCCGGCCAATTACCGCGCGGCGTGTGCGCAGCGAAACGCACCAGTTTGAATTACGTGCAGTAAGTTTGTGTTTTAAGTTATGAGATGATGCAGATTATGTGAGAAAACTGAAATAACATTGCTGGGAAAATATTTGAAATCAAAAGTGGGTTCTAATTATCTGTTTACAACTATTAATGACAAATCTGACAGTTCACAATTATATAAAAAAAATACCTTTTGTTATTTTTTTGATAATCAAAGCAACGTTTTTTGTTGGACTGTAACCCAAAACATAGCGTTTAGAATTAAGTTATTTACATACTTAATTCTCTTTTTTTTAATTGATATTACTTAGGGCTTGAATGAAATTTTTTTTTTAAAAAAAAAAGCAACACGAGTTATCGCTTCGCTTATGCTTATAATTTCTACCATAACATTTTAATAGTTGCTTAACTCTTACCGTGCTTGATTACGCAACGGGAGGTGGAAACGCGCTAGATCAGAGATTTACCACCAGAATATGATGCAACGCAAAATTATAATAGCGTCGGACGGTAATTGGTCACTTCACCACACTGTTTGATAGACTTCCTTATTTCATTATGATATTTTATGTAATACGGGAAATATGAAGATATTTGTTATAGTATTGAGATTCTAAAGCCATGGTCCAAAGTGGGTTAGGAAAATTTCCAAAGAAGAAGAAGATGATGATAGCTGTGGAGACCATTAAGGAAGCAGACTTGAACCAAAAAACATGGTAAGTAAGTACTTGCGTGTATGGATTCAACTTGAGAATAAATTGCAATATTATCGGGAAATACTTCTATAGAGACCGGTGATGGCCCAGTGATAACAGTCTAGACTTACGAGTTATACGTCACGGGTTTCGTCCCAGCCAAGCGCAATAAGATAAGATAAGATTTATCTTATCTTATAATAACAATACTTACAAAACAACAACAACTTACTTGCAATACTTTATTTTATTACCAATGCTTTTAACACGGTGATGAATTTGAAGACAAGTGACATCTACCAATCCATTGGGGTGCTGTGTGGTGGATTACAGCTGATTCCCTCTTCTAGAGAGGAGACCTGAGTCCCAGCACTGAGAAAATTATGAGGCTGATTTTGCTATGCTAAGCTACTTTCTTACAATACTCCCAAAAACAAAGTCAATTTTACCAACCCTCTTCAAAACAACACTATTTTAAATTCCGCAGGACCACTTCAGTAGAAGCCCATAAAAATAAAACTATAATAGTACGTAATCGTTCCGCATCAGCGCTGAACAGCGAGCGGTGCTTATTGCACCCGTGGGGTACGGCTCCTCCAGGATGGAAGTCCCGAAATAACTTCAGCGGTTCAAGTAGGGTTGCCTGCCGTAATATGTTTATATTGTACTATACTATTTCGCGTTGGAGAGCTTTGTGAAATAAAAGTAATGGGATAACGTTGAAGTGGTCTGTAATTTGAAATAAAAATGATGCTGAAAAGACAGGCTTCATCACTCTGAATCTTATGGCGTGATTGCAAAGTAAGAAAAAACAGGTCTTCATAGGAATTAATGTATTGTATTGATGTCTTATGAATGTCTCAGTTTATAAGTAACCATGATATAAACCGGCGAAATGATTGACTAAGTTTTATCTAATTAAGCTAATGGCCAGTCTAAGGATCGCAAAAAAGTCGTCATAATTGGAAACTGAATTGACTGTTTTTTTATTATAAATAAATTAGCTGACATGGCTAAAGTTTTTCTGCCATATAGATTATTATCAAAGAAATATCGCTATATAAAAACGGGGGGGGGGTGAGGGTGGGAGGGTGAAAAATGCTTTATGGCCTAATTTCAAATCTACAAAATAGTATGGTATTGAAAGAAAGATTAGGAAGCATACATTTCGGGAAACTAAAAATTGCCAACCCTAAGTCTAAATGCAGGTTTGCACCCCAAGTTGCCAAGTACTGTCTCTACTTATTTATTAGTACAAGTAAAAAGGTGACATTTTGAAATACGTGCACGTCAGAAGAGATTTAGTGAGGGTAAGCGCAAGGTGTCGAGGTGACGTTTCGGATGGGTGGGCGAGAGTGTGGATGGCTTTGATGTTGAGGGTGGTTTAGTAAATGCTTGATGTTCTTATTAAATGGGACAGATTTTGTTTTTGGGCTGAAAATAGTGAAGCCATGTGGAAGTTACTTATTGCATTTTGTGGTGTTTTTTTTTTTTTTTAGTTTCAAACTAACACTAACACGTATTAGATTGTTCTCGAACTTGTGAACGACTACGTTTACCTACCTGGGACAGATAGTCCAGTTGGGTAGATCTAACTTCGAGGAAGAGGTCAGTTGTCGAATCCGACTCATTTGGGTAGCGTTCGGGAAGCTGCGTGGTATTTTTTCGTCCAATATTCCACTGTGTCCCAAGACGAAAACTTATGACCAGTTCGCATTGCCAATACGGCCAATCTGAACCAAAAAGCTTAAAGCCAACCAAAGGGGAAAGAGCTATGCTCGGAGTTTCTTTGGGTGATCACATCAGAAATGAAGATATCCACAGGAGAAGTTACCAACACAGTCTAAAGAATTGCTCGCAGGACAGATGGTCGATGGGGACGAAAGGTTTTGGAGTGGCGACGGCGCACTGGAAGACGCGGCCTTGGCGTTGGAAGACCTCCCATTCGGTGGATCGTTGACCTGGTGAGAGTAGCGGGAGTCCGATGGACGCGAGACGCACAAGTCCGTTCGTTGTGGTGTCACTTGGGGATGCCTATGTCCAACAGTGGACGTCTTTCCTATAAGATAAGTGATCCCAGTCGGGCGCATTACATTGTGTGATTCATTTCATCACTACTGCTCTCAAAACGGTGAAGGAAAACATCGTGAAGAAAACAGCATGTCCTAGAACCAAAAATTCGACATGACATGTGAATATGATATCCATCAACACGCACTAGGCCTGCGTGGTGGATTATGGCCCTTCTCCTAGAGAGAAGGCCTGAGTCCCAGCAGTGGGAACATTATAAGGCTGATTATGCTATGTTTATACAGATTTGTAGATTCAATCTGTTATCAGTATTTTAATATATATCATAGAGGACCGGAGTTAAGGTCAGAGTGGCAGGAAGTACGCTGCTGATAACCCGGTAATTAATCAATTATTGTTACATTAAGACGCTACCCCACTGGCGCTCTACGAGCGTTGGCGCTTCTTCAACGTCTGCGCAGCGTCAACGTTGCGCAAACGCAACATTAACATCGTAAGTTTCTAGTGGCAAGCGTTCAATCCAAATATTTTCAGAAATTTTGAGTGAGCTTTACGAGTCCACCTACAAACTTAGTTATACATTAAAAAAAACATGTTAAGAGCCGGTTGTAATCACTAAGTATTTACAGCGGTTTAATTATTATAAAGAAAAAAAAACTTTTCAAGATTTCTGTTTATGCAAGGCCCTTTCAAAAAACAAGCTTTATTATTTTTTGTAACTTTCAAGTATTGCCGTGACGTAATCTCGTAGACATACGCGTTTGAAATCGTGAGTTAGAGTCAGATTCACGATATTTTTTTTATTAAGCCAACTAATTTACATTATGTTTTGATTTTTGCCTAGCGGTTGGTCATAATTATAGTCAATTTTAATTCATTAAACCCCAAGCGAACGCCAGCGTTCGCTCTGTCATTGTCTTTCTATTGTGTCCCCGCACACGGGCCTCAAAAAAAGCCGTTTCTAGCTTCTTTTTGTGGCGGCCTTTTTTCGTGGCCCGTGTGCAGTGGTGCCGCCACTAAAAAAAGCTAGACGTCGCTTCTAGTTTCTCCGGCCACAAGCTGTCGCGCGCTTCAGCTTTTTTTTTGTGGCTGCTTCAAACTTTTTTTTGTCGCTGCTTATAGCTTTTTTTGTGGCGGCTTTTTTTGTGGCTCGTGTACGGGGACACTAATTAATGGTATTTGAAAGATACCGGTAGTCAAATTTTCATGGTGTTTTCTTTTATATTTGTGAATTCCCAGAGGTTTAAAATAAGTACAACCTGGCCTTAATACACTCTGTAATGTAATCTAAAGTCATATCAGTTACATTTTATTTTATTGAATAACTTCCTTTGCGATAACCTTTTAACTTAAAATGACATAACACATCATCATATCACCATTTCATGAAATTTTATGGGGTTCGTGAGCGAAATGATAACGCATGCATTGCATAACTGTGACAAGTAAAAAACAAATGTTTTGTTGCGATAATGTCTCATGATAATTTAGATACCATTTACGAACACTATAACTTAAAATGACGTACCCGTTTTGTGTCCAGGCAATCTCTTTTTATTCTAGGTTGCTTGAAAAAATCGCGGAACGCGATGTTTCGATTGTGTAGTACCCTCCTTTCTTATATCTATGGTAGTACCTATATTATCATGGTGTATAATACATATTTAAATTATAAATGTGAAATTAACTGTCTATTTGTTACGCTTTCACGATAAAATTACTAAGCCGATTTTGATGAAATTTTGACTCACTTCACTGTTTATTTGACTTAGTGTCCGCAATAACCGACATTCACACGGACGAAGTCCCGGGCAAAAGCTAGTAAAGCATATATTAATAAAATAGTCTAGAATTCAACAAATCTTAATAAAAAAGGTGGTCATGTACTGGTTCACTTTAAGTATTCGAAGCAAAAAATATACTGATACTTCAACCCAAGAATAATATCGAAATATTTGCAACCGAAATTTTGAATTTAAGTACAAATAACCACTCAAGAACTCAAAACAAAACAAAATAAATAATAATTAAAACCAGATTAAAAAGAATCTAAAAAACAAAAACGAAAAACCTTAATTAATTTAAAACAAAAATGGTATCGTCTATTCAGATGCCGCTACAAAATAATATTCACCGCTAAAAATTTAAATATTTAAAATCATTTAAAATGCCAATGGAGTAAATCCTCGTCCAGACTTGAGAGCCTGGGGGCAGCCCCCCTCCGTCTGCCAAACTTCAGCCTTCGTCTGTCTGGAATTAGTTTAGGATGGAGTTATTTTAACAGAACAAGACTTACCCATTTGCCATCTCTACTGCTTATTAATACTTTGTATTAACAGACCTTCCACATTACCATAGTAATGTGGAAATTAAAGAAAAACAGCTTTCGTCTGGATATTGTTTTAAGAGGCTGCTTATCCACTCGCCTATCGCCAGCATCGAGCATGGTTTAAAAGCTTTTTACTTACATCTTATGCAATCCAACGCGATGTTTGACGAAAAGGCATCGCGAAAAAAGACGTTGGCCTGAAAACTCTGCTACCATTAGTAATTCCGTGATTTACTCGAATATTTTACAAAACTTGTTCTTTTTTTTTCATTTCGAATCAGTAGTTCCTAAGATTAGTGCGCTCAACCAAACCAAGTGGGAGTGCACTAGTTTCGCACGAAGAAAAATCAAATCAATGAAATTCTCGGATTTGCTCTACTATAATATGCATGCATTATAGACCTAGTCTCTCCTCATGAATCACTCTATGTATTGCTCAAAACTGCATGTAAAACCGTTCAGTAGTTTTTGAGTAATTCGCGTTCATACAGACGGAGAGACGCAGTAGGGCATTTTGTTTTATGATATTCTTGCAAAAGAGAGTGCTTAAAAAGAGAGTGCTTAAAGATATAATTTTTTACAGTTTCATCGATTGTGCAACTGCGAATCTTTAAAATGTTTGGACATATCATCTGCAACGAGAGCTCTTTAGAACGTTTAGTGGTACAGGGTACAGTAGCCAACGTTCTCTCTACCGATCACCTACCAGATGGACACACCTCATCAAATCATCTTCAAAGTGTTCCCTCATTGAATGCACACACAATGCCACATATAGAGAGAGATGGAGAAGTCTCGCAAAATATAATATAATAATATTTCACAACTATCACACAACGCCGTCTAGTCTCAAGCTAGAAGTTTTAAATATTCGGTCTCTTTAGTGGTGCGACGTGAGACGCGGCTCGCCGCGCCATCGTGTCATAGACGTCACTCGTGATTCGTTCCCTGCGCTTGCTGCATGTATCTAACTACGACGACGATTGACTCGCCAATGTATTTGAATGCGCAAAGCGATCCCCACTCTGACGCCGAGCGCTCAATATTCGTGCCGATAACTATAAATTATATGTAATTGGAAAGCAATTTCTTGTTAGGGTTTAGTGAAAGGTCGTTAGGTTTTATTTCTTCAGCCGGTGTGAATTAATCATTGTGAGGGTCATTGGTCCTAATCAGCAGTTTTTTTATTATTAAGTGTTCTTTGTAGAGATGGGCCGAGTACTCGGTTGATACTCGGTACTCGGCGTACTCGGCGGGTTTTTTGATACTCGTACTCGGCCGAATAACTCGGTTTGAATGCCGAGTATACTTTGTGTAAGAAAAGCAATATATATTTATTTAGGTAGATATAATTAAAACAGCAGTGTTAAGGCGTATAGTCCCTTGAACCATCTGACCGAAATTATGTGAACACAACTCTCGCACTCGCCTAGGCGGCAGTACGCAAATCTGTGCATTTATTTGCGGCCAGCAGCGCCCGGAAAGCGCTTTAAATCCATTTTCTCTGCGAGATATTGATTGATTTACATATGCAATGTTCACTTTGAAGAATATTTAACCACCAATTTTTATGTGTAAAAATGTTTCTAAAGGTCCAAGCCGTTTCGAAGGAGTAGAGAAAAGTTGCGAAAAGTTGCGAAATTGCTAAATATTTTTTTTGACAAAAGTATTAATTGCACGAAAAAATCAAATGTTGATATTATTGTTCATGAACCTATAATAAACATATATTTTTTTCAAACCAATTGACCTAGCCGTAACGGAGGAGTAGGCCTCAGAAAATTACTGTTTTATGGCACTTTTCCGGCGCTTGGCCCTTAATCAAAAAGTATAAATTTACAAATTTAGGAAATCTTTGACAATCTCAATTAATAAAATCAAAATGATACTAATGAATGAGTAGTATTTGATGAGACAAAATCCAACACCACTACGTGAAATTAAAGAATTGCATAAAGTACATTTCACTTTTGCTTTGTCTTATACAATCTCGTCGTAAAACGCCCAAATTCGAGATCTTTTACGTGAAGTCATTATGTCAACAATCACTGATCAGGTACTACACACAGTCAATCATTAATTAACAAACTTTTTCAATTATTTATTCACTATGACGCGCAACGTTTGCAATCTATCAAGCGACTGGTAGTTGAAGTTGAAAGGCGCGGGTGGGGTGAGGTGTGTATCAACGCGAGCCGGCTTCTCGACCGGCGCGAACCTGTTTGTACTTGTTTACGCGCACGAAATGGGAATTTGATTGAACCGAGTTACTCGGCCGAGTACTCGGTTGAATAAAAATTGAGCCGAGTAAAACTCGGTATTCGTTACTCGGCAAAAGTGTTACTCGGCGCATCTCTAGTTCTTTGTTTTTCGTTTTCTCTGGACCTTTGTTTTGTCTGGGACTGTAACGTTAAGGGTCGATTTACAACATCTGATAACTTTTAACTGGGGTCGTTAGGGTCGACGCCTGTTATGGTTGCAGTATTGTTCAAAAGAATTACCATGGCCGTAGACCTAAGGTAGAGGTAAGGGTAAATGAAGGAACACATGAGGGTTTTAGTCAGTAAAAGTCTAATACTCTCTTGCTCCAGCCAGAGCGGGAGTTTTTGCATCGTACCAAAAAAAGGATAATTTCAACTGACGTATATTATTTTTTAACAAGCTCACAGATTTTCTAAAGAAAATCGGTTTAAACGTTAATAATAATATATTAATGTAATAATCGACCATATCATTGCTTATTAATTACATTAATGAATATTATTAGATGACATTACATTAACCGTAATCGAAATAATCATATCGAAGTGCTAACTTACCACATTAAACAGGAATATATTAAATACCAGAACATACCTGTAACAAAAATACAATTAATTAGTTTCAAATTCAAATATTTAAGCTTAAGGGAACAAGATCTTAGAAGTATGTTCCCTTGGCACCATTTTTCTTGAAACCACTGTTTCGAAATAAATTGAGAAGTATTATTATTTGACAGGCCTGTTGGTCTAGTGGTTAGTGACCCTGACTGCTATGCCAGAGGTCATGGGTTCGATACCCACCCAGGACAAATGTTTGTGTGATGAGCACGATCATTTGTTCTGTGTCTGGGTGTAATTTATCTATAATATGTATGTATTTAGAAATGTATAAGTATGTTTATCAGTTGTCTAGTACCCATAGCACAAGCCTTGCTTAGCTTGGGACTAGATGGTGTTGTGTGATAGTTGTGGAATATATATTGTGGAATATATATATTATAAAAGGTTTCGGTAAAGAATTTGGAGACCAATACTAGAAAGAAAGAAAAAAATGTACTAACGCAAAATGACGCAAACTTAAAACTAGCTAACAAACATAATATATATATATTTTTATTAGCTTTTTCCCGCGGCTTCGTCCGCGTAGGTACATAAACACAGCCTATGTCACTCAAGAATAAAGCAGCTTTCTAACGGTGAAGAAAATTTCGCAATCGGACCAGGACTTCCAGAGATTACCTCCTACAAACAAAAAAACAAACACCTCTTTATAATATTGTGTAGATAGGTTAGCCTTTGACCACTATCTCACCTGATGGTAAGCGACGATGTGGCCGACGATGGAGCACGCTTGCATAGAAGTAACCTACCATTCATGACTTATAAAAAAAAGGAAAAAATGCAAAAACATCCGGTCTTTTCATTAAGCGTCTCCAACCACATATAAAAAGCGTAAATAACTCACCATCCGATAACTAAGTACGGAGTATTTAAAGATTACTCGAAGCTCAGCTACGCTACTCTATTTTGGGTAACAAAGAAAACGTTAAGAGCACTTAAGGATTCTGCCTCAGTACCCGACGCGACGACTGGATTTAGAAGTAATAAATTCTACAGACATAGTCCGATGCTAAAACGTGTCCAAATGTTGTGCTGCCTATTTAAACTGTCTCACTTATAAGGGTTGCCGCAGACAGGTCTGACAGTGCGGGAACGCGGAAATGCGTTTTCATAGAAATTGAACGTTGTCATAAATTTCCTGCACACATCTTTTTATTTTTTGATGGGAAATGGAGAGGGAAGCGAGATTAACACCCACCTGTGTGCCTTCAGTTGCCGTTTACATTCCAAGAGCTCTACCTTTCAATCGTGGAATTTACAGACACAATAGAAAGACAATAGGTGCGCGAACGCCGGCGTTCGCTTGGGGTTTAATGAATTAAATAACTCTTTTGAACAATCGCGTACCCCTGAGCTTGCAATAATCGTAATTTATTTTGGAACATGTCTTCTTCCATACTTTTCTAATTACAGTCACCTAAGTCACCCCCTTTTTACAATTGCTCATAGGTTTTTCTCTCAAAAATTTAAATGTTGTAGCACCCTGATTGGTATTGTGAAACACCCTCGTGGCTTAAAAAGCATTTACAGCATTGGTGGGGTTTTTATAATTCAATGATTTACAGCCGTTGGTCCTGCGCCTGATCTCTCTCTGATCGTATCAAATTGTCGTCGCATTGGACTGGAAAGTGTAAAGGAATAGAGAGTGCATGTGTATCTGTACACTACCACACTATAATTCCATTTGCTTAGTACTAGTACTTGTCTAATCATCATTGAGATTGACTACGAATCTGGTCGAGAGGATTATTCTTACCTTTCATACAACCCATCTTTTATTTCACGGACTAGAATTAAATAATTGCTACGAAAATACATTGTCGCAGCGTCGTGTTGCGCCTGTCTGTGAACACCTTTATTTGCACTTCCGATTAGTGTAGTCAAAGTGGAGAATAATGTAATGGGATTAAGAAATACGTTGTTTGTGCTTTCTCTTTCTACGGATCGATATGTTAGTCTGTTTGTATTTGTATATAATGCGTATTTCATGGGTCAAGTGTCTATGGGAACTTTGGACCATGTCCAATTTAGTAATGTAGATCAAGAGGTTTTCTTGAACAGTACCGTATGGATTAAGTAGTTTACTTATTCCACTTTTTATAAAATTTGTCAGAGAAAGCTACCAAGCTTTCTCTGTCAAATTGAGAGTTTTGCATCATTTATTTTATTTAATAGTAGCTTTTGCCCACGACTTCGGCCGCGTACATAAAATATAGCCTATATCACTCAGAAATAAAGCAGCTATCTATCGGTGAAATAATTTTAGCAATCGGACCAGTAGGTACTTTCAGAGATTAGGTATTTCTACAAACAAAAAACACATAAAAAAAAACTTTACCTCTTTATAATATTAGTGTAGATTAGTTTTAGTATATAATGCGAAACCCGAACCACGTCTCTAGTATTTTATGTAAAGAATCTATGTACTTACTTCCATAACTGTATCATGATGAATCACAAAGTTATAAGCTTATGCCGGCAAAAATGCATATAGTCTGCCTAAAAAGGCAACCGACTTGGGAATTTTGTATAATATTTAATTATTTAAAAAATACTTATAATCGATACTTTTTATAAGGTTCTTCTATTAGTAAACAATGAACAGTATCTCTTAATCAATCTTGATTATTGAACCAGCGTTGACTACATCAGATTTCATTTTACCTTAATTATTACCCAAATCGGTTGACTTATTAGGTAGACAGACTTTAGTGTTTTATATGAATTAAAATATTACATTGGTATTTGCCCACAACCTCATGAATGAGATGCGTGGTGGATTAGGGCCCATTCCCTCTCCTAGAGAGGAGGCCTGAGTCCCAACAGTGGGAACAATGATAAGGCCGACTATGTCTATGTCATGAATGAGAGGCAGGTGCCTTAACCACAGGCCATCACGACACTTTAAACGTAAGCTTATCAATAATAATAAAAAAAACCATCGTATCGCGAATACCTCCCATTTTATTTCGGTGGCCATAACATGTCGTCATGTTATGTTATTAAGGTTGAGCATATGCCTTTGTTTCTGCGTGTTATTGTTGCATTGTTATGTTTCGTTTGTAATATAACACAATTGGGCCTCGACCCTTATAAGTGTTACGATTGGGGCAAAAATTTTGTACGTTTCTTTTGTTTGTGTTTGAATTTAAATACGGTTTGTTTGCAGTATTGATGTCTTGACATTATGTTTGTTTCGGTGTTTCTTTTCAGGGTAAGTCAGCTAGGAAACACAGATCGTCTAGTTTAAATTGACAAAAAAAATGACGTGTAAAAGTGTTTTATAAAACCTCTGCAAAATAAACATCATGTTGTGTTTGCTTAGCTCAGTTTTTTCTAAACAGTTAAGAAATCATTAAATGACTTCTCCCGCTCTAGGGTGGAGCAAGGTGGTGTGTCAAACTTTTACGGACTAAAAGCCTTGTCCTTCATTTGACGTTTGCGTTCCAAGGCCACAAGGAAGATTCGGCTCCAGTACCAAAGATAACGAAGGAGTGGGTTTTTAGTCAGTAAAAGTCTGACACTATCTCCCGCTCCACCCAAGAGCGGTGGATGGCATTTGATGATTTTCCCACCAAAAAAGGGGCCTCTGTATGTGAAAAAGCGGGTACCGGCCATGCTGGGCTTCTACGGTTTTGCTCAAATTTTTCGAGGCTGGCAACACACCATATAAAAATACAGTAGGAGTTTAAAATTTATGGGGACTAACAATGGGCGGCCTTTTTGCTAAAAGAGATTTTTTTATGGATAAAGTCAAAAGGTCGTAACTAGTTTTTTTTTTTATATATAAATATTATCAGTGCTTGACTGCGACCCGACTTAACGGTAAGAAGTTCAATGGTAAAGTCTACCTTACGACCTTTTAAACTAAAATTTCGGACTTACTGCGTTTTGACCATCGCTACCAGAACCTATCATATTATCCCTTGTTTCTTTTCATAACAGCAATTTAAAAATCCTTGTACAATATAAGATAGTCGCTAGTCCATACAATATATCGACAGACTCCCATATAGACGTCAGCACATATATCAGTCTCGCCGCCTGAATGAAGACATCGCACTTCCTTCTTCCGATACCGGATCTATCGATTAGTACTTGCAGGAAACACTTGCCTTTTAGAGTACTTTATACTTTCTTAGACGTGTAGGTCTTTTTACCAACGAATATGAGAATGCTGTTTAATCATGATTACAAGGTTGGGTTTCAAAGAAGCCGAATCCAAAATGCTTGGAAGACCCTCTCTCCGCTGGGTCTTTCATCATCATCATGATCAGCCTTTTTAATGTTCCCACTGTTGAAACTCAGGCCTCCTGTCTAGGAGAGGGAATGGGCCGTATCGGCCGAATGTCACATGTCTTTGAATTTTTGGTTCTAGGACCTTCCTCACGATGTTTTCCTTCACCGTTTTAAGAGCAGTAATGATGAATAAATTACACAAAGTAATGCGCCTGGCTGGGTTCGAACCCGCGACCTACAACTTGTAAGTCGGGACCGTTACCACTCAGACATGTGACATCCACCAACCCGCACTGGGCCCGCGTGGTGGATTATGGTCCATTCTTTTTCCTAGAAAGGAGGTCTGAGTCCCAGCCGTGGGAACATTATAAGGTTGCATGCAATGCTATAAGGCAAGGTATTTTATTTTGAGAGCCGATGAATCAATGTGTTCGGGAATTTAAATTAAATCTTATTTGACAGATCGATTTCGCTAACAAAATAGAGCGCCCCGTTTTCAATACTTATTTAACCTCAAAAAACGAAGATATTGTGAACATATCATTACCCACTACATTCGCTAGTTTACTGAAAGAAACGAAACAGTGATTTCGCAATGGTAGTGCGTTACCGAATGGGGTGAACGTCCCAAATGTCGGCTATATACTATTTCCGCTCGATTGGACCGCGGGCTCGTTCTGACGGCACGATTGTTTTTGCAGCGTTTCAATACCGATTTTTGGGAAACTCACCCTGTTAGTGGGGTTAGGAATTTAGAAGTCTGTGTAACTGTTATACATAATATATGTATGTATAAATTTTTTATTCCACAACTATCACACAACGCTGTCTAGTTCCAAGCTATAAGCAGAGCTTGTGTTATGAGTACTAGACAACTGATAGACATAAAATGGGTTCCAAATGAGAACAGGATCGATTGCATGTTGTGACGTCACGATTTACTGTCAAATCGAGAAAATAATTTTATTAAACTATTTTACGAAAAAAATAATTTATTTATGAACTGTGAACGAAAATAGTTTAATCAGAATCCAGTTCTTCAATTTTACTCATCTCTGAGTTCCTCAATTTTGACAAAATTTCTTCGATTTGACAATAAAATGTGACGTCGCAACATGCAATCGATCCTATTCTCATTTGGAACGCATAGTAGGTACTTATATATTTTCTAAATACATACATATTGTAGATAAATATAGAACAAATGATCGTGCTCATCACACAAATATTTGTTTTGAGTTAAAAAAATATTATATTTGGTATTATTATCAAGATTTTTAGAACTTCAAAGTTATGAATTACTTTTAAAAGCTTTCTGTATTACTAATTTTCTATATTATAAACTAGCTGTACCCAAGGTTTCACTTTCATCTTTGATCGTAGCGTGATGATAGCCTTTTCCAATGGACGGGCTATCCAAGACTAAAATATTTTGTTTAATTTTATTTGTATGTAAATATGCAATCATCATCATCATCATCATATCAGCCGAAAGACGTCCACTGTTGGACATAGGCCTCCCCCAAGCGTCGCCACAACGACCGGTCCTGTGCATCACGCATCCATCGGATTCCCGCGACCCTGACCAGGTCATCGGTCCACCTTGTTGGAGGCCGTCCAACGCTGCGTCTTCCGGTACGTGGTGGCCACTCCAGAACCTTTCGTCTCCATCGACCATCTGTTCTGCGTGCAATGTGCCCTGCCCATTGACACTTAAGTTTGGCGATTCTTCGAGCTACGTCGGTAACCTTGGTTCTCCTGCGGATATCTCCATTTCTGATGTAATCACGCAAGGAAACTTCAAGCATAGCCCTTTCCATCGCCCTTTGGGTGACTTTGAGTCTTCTTATGAGGCCCATTGTAAGTGACCACGTTTCGGAGTCATAAGTAAAATATGCAATATATTTTATAAATTCTCAAGACCCGCATTCAAATCTAAACATCTGTGTTAATTCTTGAAATGCTTTCGCAAAACTGTCTCCCTATTTTTTCCTTAGTCACTTCTACCGATCCAATCTAATACTGTCAAGTTACATTCCGGCCCCTGAAAACGATCGTAAAATGGAGTGGAGGCACTAAAACGACCCGAAATGGGATCACAATCACGCTAAAACTACTCGCCAAACTTTCACGGCAATTTCGATCATCTAATTCGTATTAATCGAAGTTAGAAATCGTCGGAACCATTTCGATTATTAATAGTGTTATGCTGACTCTACACTGTGGACTATTTCATCTTCATTTTTGATATTATTTGTTTTTGTCCCACCGTTTAACGGTTCTCGCAGACAGGTACAATGCAAATCATATAATATGTTAACTGTTTTCATAAAAACTGTTCTGGGAATATCTTCTTTTTGTTTTTTAAAAAGTGAATACGGTCTTATCAGGGGCTTGCGGACGGCGAGCAATGGGTAGCTCGCTGTCCGACCGTCCGGTAACTATCCGGACCGAGCCCAAGTCGTCGACGGTGTGCACTGTTCCCGCACGCCTCAAGGAGTTGTAAAGCCTACTGGGGCCAGGGTTAGTTTCGAAAGATAGCTCGAGCCCCGGCATGAAGGCTTGAAGGAACGGGGTGGGTTTTTAGTCAGTAAAAGTCTGACACTATCTCGCGCTCTGCCCAAGAGCGGGGGTTGTTATTAGATGATTTTCCCACCATAAAAAACCGTTTAACGGTTCTCGCAGGCAGGTACAATGCGACACATATATGTTGACTGTTTACTTAAAAACTGTTCTGGGAATATTTTGTTTTTGTTTTTTAAGAAGTACAAAGGTTTAAGCCGTGAAGGAATCTTTCGCGCAAAACGCAGTGCAGCAATCAATCGCTCAACCACTGGACGCACCGTGCCATCATAGTAATTAAAGCTAGAACTAATTAGACCGACGCACACGTGTATCACGCCTTCTACGTAGAACGACGTCGCGTGGCGTGGATCAAGTGTAGCTCTACTAGTCTAGTTTCCATATAAAATGTATAGACACCGACGCGCCCGATCGGCGTGTGTGACACAGGTGTGAACAATGTAGCTTTAAGCTTCTGTGAATTAATTAATATTACATAGATACTAAATGAAAAAAAAAAGAAGTTTATCCCACGATGTTGCTTTCATTTCATATCCCTTTGGATAGATTAGGTTAGGTTACCATTAGTTCTAGTACTTATAGGTTTTTACACATTAACCAAATAAGTTAAATAACTGGATCAGTACTACAAGAAATTACTTTTTTTGAACTACAACACTTTTTTGTTTTGGTACTCCTAGAAGCAAAATTCGATGACATGTGACATCCACCAATACGCACTGGGACCGCGTGGTGGAATACGGCCCATTTCTTCTCCTAGAGAACAAGCTTGAGTCCCAGCAATGGGAACATTGTAAGGCTGATTATGCTCTATATTAAGTAAAAAAATAGAGTACTTTTACCACGAAACTAACAAAATGTAACTAACTACTTTATATTAAATCCATTTGGAAAGCTCATAAACGCAGCAAGCGCCTCGTACTTTATCGGCAACTTCCGGACATACCCGAACCAAGCCGAAGGCAGCTCAGTCGGAATCCATTTTGATGCAATCAGATCTTTTACTGCTGTGATAGAAAATACGGCTGTCGTAAAATCCAACAAGGATATTTTCCTGACGATATTATTGAATTGAAACAAGGCAATTTCTTTCCTAATAAAGAAAAAATAAAGCTAGCCTGTCCACAAAGATCCAAGACTAGTTAAGAGGATTACAGGTGCTAATCGCTTTTATAATATTGTTACGCCATTAAACGTGAACCCGCCATATCTCCGAGAAAATAAAGAGTAGCACGTAATAATTAAAACGCATTGCTGTTCGAAAGGTCTAGAATGGTTGTACGTAGCCAGCCTTAGAAAAATCTCGAAACATCCACAAAGTACTTACAACTAGTGGGTAGGCATTTATCTAGGATAAGGGAAATGATACTCTCCGACGTTAACAATAGAGTCGAAATTCGCATGAAAGTGACTCTTATTACCACGAGTAATAAAAATGATTTATGACTTCGAGAAGCGATTCAATTGTTCTGGAATTCTGGATCGTTCGTGGGACGTCGGTATCTAGAATTTTCTTGGCTCCGCATATAAATACGAGCCCCCGGCCGGAAGCGAGTCAGTTGTGATTTCGACTGCGATCAAGAGCGAACTACCTAAGAGTGTGAAGTGATTTTATCTAACGACCTAAGCGATAGTGTAACGGTACTCTAGTGTTAATTGCGATTCGGATTATTGTTGACTGGACTATTTTGTTATTATTTGTGGTGAATAAAAATGTCTCTTAGTAAATCGGCATTTGATTATCCACGTACGTAACAACTGGTGTCAGAAGTGAAATGCCATTACTACAGAGGGACGACGAACAGCGACCACGAACAAGGAGGCAAATGGAGATGGTTGCTGCGCGTCATCGTATGGAGGAGGAAGATCAGGCTGGTATAGGAGCCACAGCAGCTGCTGAGGCGCCAACGGAATCATCCTCGGAAATGAGTCTCGCTACGGTGTTGGCCGCCATGCAAGCTAGTATGGAGGCCAACCAGCGTAAGCTTCAGGACCTAATTGCAGCGAACCAGGAAGAAGCTCGCCGCGAACAGGAAGCCGCTCGCCGCGAACAGGAAGCCGCTCGCCGCGATCAGGAGGCTAAGCAGAACCTGATCCTCGATAAAATCGACCACGGCCTCGTCACGTTGGGCGAGAAGGTAAAGAATCTCACCTTGGAGGTCAAGGAGGTTTCCGCCCGAGCTGATAGCCTCGAAACAAGAATTGATGGCCACGAAGATCGCCTGCTGGACATCAACAAAAAAATCGTCAAGCTCGAAGCACGCGAACCCGTTGTTGTCGGCTCACCGTCGCACACTCCCTGTGCATCCGCCGCAAAATTTGATGTGCCACGTTTTGATGGCACGTCTTCCTGGACGGCATTTAAGTACCAATTCGAGACATTGGTCGAAACAAACCGCTGGGATGATAAGCAGTCTTTTGCGGCATTAACTTTGGCTCTACGAGGGGATGCCCTGCTGGTCCTAGAGAATCTTCCTCCGAACAGCAGGACGTTGGAGCGTCTTATGGAGGGATTAGACACTCGCTATGGAGACAAGCACCTCGAGCACGTTTTCCGCGCGCAACTTCGCGAGAGAACGCAGAGGTCGAACGAGAGCCTCCAGCAATGGGGAGTCGAGGTCGAACGGCTGGTCCGGCGTGCTTACATGTCGATGACACCAGAGATGGTGGAAGTAAATCTGGTGCAAGCTTTCATCGACGGTCTACGGGATCCTGAAGTCAGGGCTACGGTGCGACTCGGACACCACCAAACTCTAAAGAGTGCGATGGCTCACGCTCTGGAAGTGGAAGCCGTACGACAAGATTCACGCACGCACAGAGTTCGGGAAGTGGTGGTCTCGCCGTCAGTGCAACCACGTCAACGAGAAGTGGTAGCTGCTTCTTCGGCAAAGTCCCGCTATATTCCGACGTGTTACGGGTGCGGAGAAAAGGGGCACATTCGTACCGATTGCCCCAAGAGGAAGAGGGGGAGTGTGGACTCCGGAACTCAAGTTAACGAGGAGTCGTTAAACTAAATGTCGCCAGGGCCGCGGGGCGGGTGCTGGCTGGTCAACTGAAGGCCCCAACCATCACCATCAATCAAGTTCACAACGGAAATAGTTTGATCATCGAAGGGACGCTGAATCATCGGGCTTGCAATTTTACCATTGACACGGGGGCGTCACGGACTGTTATAAGACCTGAGTTGCTGAAACGCACCATCTTGTGGCAAAGGGAGTCTCCATCCTGCCGACTTCAGACAGCAACCGGCCAGCCAGTCTCCGTCCTCGGTGATACAGAAATTGAGATCAAAATCGGTGATCAAGTGTATATCCATCCTGCGTTAATTGCGAATATTACCGACGATTGCATACTGGGTCTCGACTTCTTGCGGAATAACCGATGTATTTTAGATATCGACAGGGGAGTATTGAAATTCCCAGATCAAGAAGTCTTCCTGCGAGGAATTAACTCATGCAACCTCTACTGTTTAAAGAATACTACACTGGCTCCGAGAACAGAAACCTTAGTCGAAGTAAAGTTTCCCAAGAAAATCAGGCAATCAAGATGTGTTTTGGTAGAGGATACTGGCCGGCACCCGGAGATCATCACCGCGAGGACATTAGTTATGACGACAGGGAAATCCAAGGTCAGGATTGTGAACCTTGGGAAAGAAGAGGTCCAACTGAAGAAAAACAGTGTTGTTGGGAGATGTGAAGAAGTTCAGTATCTCCGTCAAATCAATAAATCTCCAGCAAAGCAAGACACGACCAAAGTCGAAACTGATCACATCCAGCAACTTCTGGAAAATTCTAAGAGCAACTTATCGACTTCGGAACTACAGCAAGCCAGGGAATTTCTGCTACGGTTTCGAGATATCTTTGCAACGGGAAAAGACTGCGGGAGAACAGGTCTCGTCAAGCATGAGATAGATACAGGTGATGCTAGACCAATTAAACAGAGACCGCGCCGCATACCCTGGGCTAAGGAATCTGAGGTAGCAGGAATGGTAAAGGACATGGCTGATAGCGGAATAATTGAGCCTTCTACGAGTCCATGGTCTTCTCCAGTCGTTCTGGTGAAGAAGAAGGACGGCAGCACAAGATTCTGTGTGGACTACAGAATGCTGAATAATGTGACGAAGAAGGACAGTTATCCCTTACCAAGGATAGACGATACGCTGGATATGCTCAGTGGCATGAAGTGGTTTTCGACCATTGATTTGAAAAGTGGCTACTGGCAAGTGGAAATCAGCGAGAAAGATAAAGAAAAGACAGCGTTCAGTACGGGTATTGGCAGCGGCCTGTGGCAATTTAACGTCATGCCTTTTGGGTTATGCAACGCCCCAGCGACGTTTGAACGCCTCATGGAGAGAGTCATGGTGGGCCTTCTTGGTGACGTCTGTCTGGTATATTTGGATGACGTCATTATAATGGGTCGCACATTTAAGGAAAACCTGAGGAATATGGAGAAAGTGTTCATCAGGATACGAGGGGCTAACTTAAAACTAAGCCCAAAGAAGTGTGCCCTGTTCAAGAAGGAGGTCAGCTACCTAGGACATGTTATTTCCGCCGACGGGGTGAGAACCGACCCTGAGAAGATAAAGGCAGTCCAACAGTGGCCGGTTCCAAAGAACAAAACTGAAGTACGTGCATTTCTAGGGTTGTGCACATACTACAGGCGGTTTGTCAAGAATTTTTCGGACATTGCAAAACCTTTACATCAGCTGACTGAGGATAAACGAGATTTTATTTGGGACAAGAACTGTGAGTCAGCATTCGACGAGCTAAAGCAACGGCTATGTGAAGCGCCTATACTGGGGTATCCGAGCAGAGACGGAAGATTTGTCGTTGATACCGATGCCAGCAACACGGGAATTGGTGGAGTGTTGTCACAAGTGCAGGGCGACAGACAGGTCGTAATCGCTTACTTCAGTAAGGCACTTTCAAAGCCAGAAAGGAACTACTGCGTGACTCGACGAGAACTGCTGGCTGTGGTAAAAACCTTGCAGCATTTCCACAAGTACCTCATAGGAAGACAATTTACTTTGAGGACGGATCACGCTGCATTGAAATGGCTTCTACAATTTAAAAACCCTGAGGGCCAAGTTGCAAGATGGCTCGAGCAGCTGCAGGAGTTTAACTTTGTGACGGAACATCGTAGTGGAAAAGGGCATAACAATGCTGACGCCCTGTCGCGACGTCCATGTAATGATGACTGCAGACACTGCCAGCAGAACGAAGCCCGAGAACGCGTTAATTTAATTAGGGCTGAAGGCGACTTCAAGAAGTCCCAGGAAGAAGATGACGATATTCGACCTATACTGGACTGGAAGCGTAGCGGAACTAGGCCCCAGTGGAGTGAAGTATCGTCACATAGTCCCGTCACAAAGAGCTACTGGGCACAGTGGGACAGTTTAGTCCTAGAAAATGATGTGCTTTGTAGGAAATGGGAATCGAACGATGGCAAGGAGGTGACCACACAAGTGATAGTACCACGATGTGAAGTAGTCCCCCTGCTACAGGAAATACACGATGGTGCTTCTGGAGGACACCTGGGCATCAAGAAAACTCTACTGAAAGTGAGACAGCGGTATTACTGGCTCAATTGTAGAGATGACATAGAGCAATGGTGTCGGAAATGTACAGCGTGCGCATCTGTGAAAGGACCACAGACCAGGAGCAGGGGCAGGCTTCAGCTGTACAATGTGGGAGCCCCATGGGAACGCATCGCTATTGACGTCGCTGGACCTTTTCCAGTTACAAATGACGGAAACAAGTACATAGTGGTGATCCAGGATTATTTCACAAAGTGGCCCGAAGTCTTCGCCATACCCAATCAGGAAGCGACGACAGTGGCGAAGAAGGTGGTCGAAGAAGTAGTATGTCGGTATGGCGCACCTTTGGAAATCCATTCCGATCAAGGCCGTAACTTCGAATCTGCGCTGTTCCAGGAAATGTGTACTCTTCTGGGAATTTATAAGACACGCACAACACCTGCGCATCCTCAGTCGGACGGAATGGTGGAAAGGTTTAACCAAACCCTGGAGAATCACCTGGCTAAGGTTGTCGATGACCATCAGAAGGACTGGGACCGGTATATTCCACTATTTCTGATGTCTTACCGATCGGCAGTGCATGATAGCACGGGACATACCCCAGCAAGAGTGAATTTCGGCAGGGAAATGAGACTTCCAGTCGATGCCATAACTGGCGTGCCACCTGACAAGACTAAGCCAGTTACGGACTACGTAAGTGACCTTCAAGATCAATTGGACGAAGTGCATAAACGAGTTCGTGAGAATAGCATGAACGCCAGCGTAAAAATGAAAACTAGATACGACCGTAATGCCAATGCCAAGGGATTTGAGGAAGGTACACTGGTCTGGCTCCACAACCCGCTTCGACGGAAAGGGAAGTCGCCGAAACTCCAAGCTCGATGGGAGGGACCTTACACCGTGTTAAAAAGGATTAATGACGTGACCTACCGCATCAAGAAAGGGCTAAGAGGGAAACCCAAGGTTGTCCATGTGGGTAGATTGGCGCCGTATCACGGATCTAATAATGCTCGGGACGAGCATGACTAAGAGGGGGGCACTGTTACGCCATTAAACGTGAACCCGCCATATCTCCGAGAAAATAAAGAGTAGCACGTAATAATTAAAACGCATTGCTGTTCGAAAGGTCTAGAATGGTTGTACGTAGCCAGCCTTAGAAAAATCTCGAAACATCCACAAAGTACTTACAACTAGTGGGTAGGCATTTATCTAGGATAAGGGAAATGATACTCTCCGACGTTAACAATAGAGTCGAAATTCGCATGAAAGTGACTCTTATTACCACGAGTAATAAGAATGATTTATGACTTCGAGAAGCGATTCAATTGTTCTGGAATTCTGGATCGTTCGTGGGACGTCGGTATCTAGAATTTTCTTGGCTCCGCATATAAATACGAGCCCCCGGCCGGAAGCGAGTCAGTTGTGATTTCGACTGCGATCAAGAGCGAACTACCTAAGAGTGTGAAGTGATTTTATCTAACGACCTAAGCGATAGTGTAACGGTACTCTAGTGTTAATTGCGATTCGGATTATTGTTGACTGGACTATTTTGTTATTATTTGTGGTGAATAAAGTTGTCTCTTAGTAAATCGGCATTTGATTATCCACGTACGTAACAATATATTAAATTAAATATGTGTTGTGAGTGTATTTTGTAGATACATGGATGGATGAAAAGAGAGAGGGAAGCCAAAGAAAATATGGATGGATTGTGTGAGGTGAGGAGTGATATGGAAGAAGAGGGAGTTAGTGATAGTGTGACAGGACAGAATGGAAGAAAAAACGTGTTGCACCGACCCCAAGCAATGACAAGGGCAGGAAGAAGAAGAGTGTATTTTGTACCTACTAACATAGTTTATAAGTTCTAATGATTACCTACTAACCATTATGGATCATTGCCATCTGATTAAAAAAATGTTATTATAATGCGCAAAAGTATTTGATCTACTGCAGTAAACAGAATAAGAAACAAATATGTTACTTTTCAAGATAAACTTAATACAATTAATTTAGTACGATAGAAAAAATCACGAAGATACCTCTAAAAACTATTTTTATCGATTAAAAACCGGTCTAATATACGTGCAATCATTCTGATTGTTTGACAGATTATCCTACAAGTTAAGTATAGGATTTTGCTTTAGATTTTTAGTAAATCGCTTAATATTTGCAAATATAGTAACTTTGTGCATCTTTTTGTTTTGTATGCAGTCCGAGAGTGTCTGCGCTTAACGTCGTGTGGAGTCTGTCTAAAAAGTTTGACTTTTTACTTTTTTTTTGTTTAGACTATGTGTAATTATTAGGGTAAAATGAAATCTGATGTAGTTAACACTGGTTCAATAATCAAGGTTGATTAAGAGATCTTGATCATTGTTTACTAACAGAAGAACCTTATTAAAGGTTTCTAATATAAGTATTTTTTAAATGATTAAATTTTTTTTTTTTTTTTAATTGAGATAAACTAGTGCTTGACTGCGATCCCACCTAAGTAAGTAGCGATGCAATCTTTGATGGTGAGGCGCACTAGTTTATTAAGAGCCTATTCACTCTAGCCTTGAAGACACCCAAATTATAATGGGACGGGAAGACCGCAGCAGGCAGACTGTTCCAGTCCTTCGACGTACGCGGTATAAACGACGAGGCGAAACGCTTAGTCCGGACCGTAGAGGTTTCAACAACGTAAGGGTGAATATTCGCCGTACGTCGGGTTGTCCGATGGTATTATACAGAATTCCCAAGTCGCTTGACTTTTCAAAGAAACTATAGTCCCCTTAATGACAAACCACAGCATTCTTTATACTATTCGTTAAAATTCAGCTCTATACCTCGATCACGTCTGATGGAAACCATAGTTGTGGTCTGCAGATCGGGTAAACCCTGAAACGGTCTCAGATTTAATCTTCCCTTGCAGAATTTCGAAGGCTCGTAAACCCTGGTTATTTTCTTAGACTATCATAAACCATACTCCTTGATACGATCTAAGGCTTGAATGGCTCTATCTCAACCCAAGATATTAAAGAAAAAAAAATCGGTTAAATGCGAGACTGACTCGCGCACCGGGAGGGTTTCGTACAAACTAGGGTAAATAGTTTAATTCCCGAAGAATTTTCCGAATCGAACGAAAATAATTATTTGGTGATCTAACTAAAAATTTTCAGTTTTTAGACTATTTCGTTTACTGGCATGAGACCTTGTTTCTTGCCAAATTTCAGGATTCTAGGTATTCGGAACATAAACGTCTTCAGCTTTAGATTGTATTGGCTTAGAAATTTGTTTTTTTTTCACGCTTTAAGGGGTAGCGGACTTGAGTATTTGATATTAATTTCAGTGTGACACCTGAAAAAAAAGGCCTTGAGAGACGGCCAACAAAGTGATCCTGTAAGGATTCCATATTTGCCGACTTGAGAAGGGAACCCTAAAAATGGATTTCCAAACGTGTTGGAGCATGTCCAGGAGACAAAATTTTTAAAACGGTTAGACATCCAGTTTATTAACTTATTGCTGACGTACGTACCGAACCCTAAAAAAAGAACTACGTCTTTTAAAAAACACACGTCGCTCGTCCAATCAGATAGTCCCAAATTGCCAGCACCCGTTCGAAATTTGAATAACACATTCATTCCACGTACGGTGATGATGAATGAAGTTAGCGAACGACTTGAACTGAATATATTTTTTCTAGGATTTATCACTCGATAATGATGTGGGGTTATTTATTCATAGCCCATGTTTTTGGAGCCATTTTGGGGAGTTAATAGTGTTTGTCAATGTCGGGGGGAGTGGAAATCGAGTACGTTTAGGGTCGAAGATTGACTAGAATATTGGTATTTCTTTGGCAAAGTTTTGCTTGCATATTTAAACGGTCTGAAAAATGTAAGTTATATAGAATCTTGTCAGAATAAGATATTTTGATCTTACAAGTGATTTTAAAGTGTGGCAGGACATATTGCTCGTAGAACAGACAGTCGATGGGGTTGAAAGGCTCTGGAGTGGCGACGGCGTACAGGCAGATGCAGCGTTGGAAGGCCTCCTGCAAAGTGGACCAACGACCTGGTGGTAGTCGCAGGTATACTGGAACAATTTGCCTGCTGCGGTCTTCCCATGCGATTATAATTTGGCTGTTTTCAAGGCTAGAATGAATAGGCTCTTAATAAACTAGTGCGCCTCACCGTCAAAGATCGCATCACTGCTTACCATCAGGTCGGATTGCAGTTTAGCAATATATCAATTTAAAAACAAGCTGTGGCCTATGTCCAGCAGTAGACGTCTTTTAACTGAAATGTAATTTAATTCATTAAACCCCAAGCGAACACCGGCGTTCGATCTTTCGTTGACTTTCTACTAAGTCTCTAATTACGGTATTCGAAAAGTTAATATGCGAATAACTCAGCAATAAGTACGTGTAGTTAACATAACCTTTTCGTCCGAAGTTTGCTCCGAAATAATGACATTCACGTCGAAAAACAGCCGACAATTGTCCCTAGACATTCAGAGACGTCGGAAATTCGTCTAAAACGGGACAAATTGTGCCTTTTGTCCTCGTCCCCAACAGCGGACACTGTAAGAATGTTTTTGACCAGACCGATGGGATTTGAAACAATAGACAGTCGGAAAAGGTTTGGGTAAAGGACGGTATTACCCACGAATTCAACAGACGGTATTATGCAACGATTTTATCGCCCGGCTTGATGGTAATTGCGTTTTTTCGTATAGCGGACGTTATTGATTATACTATAATACTTTATTGAGGAAAATCTGTTTTTTTTTTATTGTTTTGGCTGATAAGGATTTTTTGTGCAATCTTGTAGAGGAGTTTTATTTATTGTGCTGATTATAGGATAGGAATGTCTGTTACGTAAAGTTTTTTTAACTTATTTCTGTTATGTTTATTAAAAGACTAACTTCTGTCAGCGGCTTTGTCCATGTGGAAGTAGAAAATATATAGCCTATGCAACTTAGTAATAAAGTAGCATTCTAAAGAAAGAAAATGAAAAAAATAACGTAAGAAAGAATAAGAAAGATATTTCTAAATTGGTAGTTTTTGAGTTTATTTATAACAAATCAAAATACAAATCTGTCTTGTTTATAATATTTTTAAATTACATATAAGTACCTATACATACGAGTAAACAGAATATATAAATAAAATTGTATACATTTTTTTTTTAAACTTTATATTAATCATATGTTTTGTTGGTGTCCAACTTAGAACAAACACAGCTACAAAATTTACAGAGGACATTATTATTTAGTTTTATTTTATTCGAAAGTAAATAAGAGCGCGGTGTAATAAAACAAAAGAACAGAGGATGTCCATTAGCACAGGAGCCATGATAATGTAATTTTAATGGTAATCGAAATCAATTCCGATAGCGTTTTACATCTTGAATGTCAAATAATTTATAAGATTTGCATTTAAATTACAAAATTAGCAGTATTTTCTTTTGTTCACTTTTTATTATAATAGTCTTATGCTTTTGGAAGTAGATATTAGCACGGTAATAATATCTATGGGAAAGTAATTGTAGATATCAATTATTATTATTATTTATTTATTTATTTAAATCAAATAGTCACATCATGAAATTTCCATTATAATTACAATTACGTTGCAAAATAAAAATGAACATTAAAAATTAATTAAAATTACGTTTAGTCATTATGCGTATTAAATTAATTTTAATAAAGAATTAAAATCAAATATGATTTAATGATGTTGCACATTTTTGCTATTTAACATAACTTAACCCAACAACGCTAGGGTATACTTGATCGGTTTACCTATACATTTGAGTTTTACAGGTAAACCGGAGCGTATATGCTGCACAACCGTGCAGGTTTCCACACAAGCTTACCTGAATATATTATAGGTATAATTGTGCAGGCAAACTCACAGAAAAGATGAAAGAGGTTAGAAAGGAAATACTTTCCGATTTGTACTACTACGAGTATCGCCGCTTGTCTCCCACCCTTTAACTCCACTACAGGCAATAAACCAATACGAACGCGCATTACGCAAGTAACAGACCACGCACACTTAGATCGCAAGTTTGCTATTGGTAGTTGAACTATGAGCATTGCCCTATTTTGTGGCACGCTTGCCCCGTCCACAAGGCCATTCTAACCTCATTCATATGTTCTGTGCGCGAACCTGTCAGGTATACAGTAGGCACAACGGATCTTGAGCGCTCGGCGTCAGAGTGGGGATCGCTTTGCGCATTCCATACATTAGCGAGCCAATCGTCTTCGTTGTTAGATACATGCAGCAACGCAAGGGAACGAATGAGGAGTGACGTCTATGACGCGATGGCGCAGCGAGCCAATCACTGACACTCCCCGCCCCCGCGTCTCACTTCGCACCACTAAACAGACCGAATATTTGACTTCTGCGCAAACGCTCAAGATCCGTTGTGCCTACTGTACCCTAGCGTGTATTTTAGAAGCCCTAAGTAAATAACACTGTGCAACAAAATTTAACTTTTTTTTTCCCACCAGAACTTTTTTGCTACATATGGTTTTATTTCGACTCCCTTTAGTAGAAAACAGATTTAGAAAAAATTAGTTAGCTACAGTTTTTTTGTGACAGCCACTTCATTTTTCATGAAAAACACTGATACTTATATTTCAATTAATTTAAAAAATACGGTTTTTTAAACTATATGTTACGATTTTCTGGAGTATATTGCTTAAGGTTGGTTACCACAAGAATCCAACCAAAAAACTGCTAGTATTCAAGGACTCCATTTGCACTGGTGTGGGTTTTTCATACTGAAAATGACCTGTCAGAACCTTTCTCTAATGCGTTGCGCAAAGTATCCCAGATTTTTGGTACCGAAGTCTAAATGTAATTGTAGAAAGTGGAAAATTATAACTCAATGCTTGATACATTTTAATTGATTCCTATGTGAGATTTTTGTAATAATTTGTTTCGTAATATAAAAAAAATAAATATGTTCTTGTAAGTTTGTTTTTAAAAATCACCAAAAAGATGATCTAGACTGTTCTAGATCAGCTTGAATCAGTAATTAGTGTTCCTCTCTTATTAAGTACAAAGGCTAGATCATAAATTTTATCTGCAATTACAATACACGAAGGTAAGTTGATGGTATCAGTTCCAATGTATTTGTTTTGTTTGGTGCTGCAGATTTTGGCACATTAACACTATGAGAAAGTATTTGTATTGCAAAACGTACATTTGTATATTTTCTAGAGTATGTTTACGTCATATTTATCACTTTTGCCTATATAAGTCAGACAAAACAAGCACAGACATGTGGTGTGTCTGCGGTCTTTAGAATCCTGTTCAAAACATAGGGTTTCCGAAGCCATTAAGCGCACTACTTTTGTCTAAGCAATAAAATTATTGACTCCTGTCGTAGAACCTATCTTAAGCACTCACCTTACTTTAAGAAAACCACGGAAAAATCAAAACTATAACGATAATACCATTTTTCCCGGTCAGCAAAATTTTTTCATTGATTTTTAGAACTTAGTTCACCACATACACAGCAGAAACTGTTATGATGAATGATACACCTTCTTAATATGTCGAGACACAAAAAATGATTAGCTTATGCATGACAAACTTACAATTTAACACTATCTTTAAAAAAATATTGTAATTCCTGCGACCGCAGTGGAAAGTTCGGGAAATTTTTAAGTGGCTGTCACGCCCAATCTGTAGCTAATAGAAACAAAGTATAGTAGTGTTTTATGATGAGGGTAGATAGCTAAGTAAAAATAACTCTGCACAATCTTGGTGGGAAAAACCTTGTTGATCAGTGTAATCTAAAACAATTATAAAGATAATTACAGACTGAGGGTCAGCATAAGACCAAAGACAACCAACGTTTTTTTATGACAATTGAGGAAAAATTACAATACAAAAGAATTGAATCGTCCTTTTTGCCGACCTTACAATTAGCCTTTAGACCCAAAGGTAACGATTCCGTCGCCAAAAAACGATTTACAATTTCCTTGAAACGAAAAAGGATGGCAGAGAATATTCAATGAGAGTCTGCTCGGAATATTTAATACAATCGCTTGTAATTATTTCTAATGGCCCATTATTCGTGCTTTTTTGTCCACCATTATGACATTCCGCTCATTACGCCGCTATGACAAAGGATTAAGACAAATTTTGAGGTGAAAGTTGCAGTTTCATAGCTAAATATGTTATTGTTTTTTTTTTGTATGTTTCGTAGTTCTGGTTTCAAAACTGTATTTTTAATGTTTTTGCAAAAAGATACGTGTTTTTTCTCGACGAGTATGACGCATATTATACATATACAAAGTGTAAGGGACAGCCCTCCACAAACTTTAAGGGCTTGCTCAGTAGACGAAACTGAACAACCTTCCACAAAATTTTTTTTCAATAAACGAAAAAAAAAAAATCAGCCTCACCATACAAAATGATAAACTTGATAGGACAATTTGTATGGCGAGGCCGATTTTTCTTTTCGTTTCCTGAAAAAAAATTTTGTGGAAGGTTTTTTAGTTTCGTCTACTGAGTAAGCCCTTAAAGTTTGTGGAGGGCTGTCCCTTACACCATGTATAATACGGCGTGCTTATACCTACTATATGTTTAATATTGACGTGCTGTCAATAAGCTTGACCCAGTGGTTGAGCGATTTGTTGCAGCGCTGCATGCCACGGGTTCGTTTCCCACTTTGAACAAATATATTTTTATTATGCCTACAGATACCATCCAGACCTAGACCCCAATTTGTAAACGCACTTACGAAACAGGAGTAATTCTTAGTGCGAGCCAACGTTAATTTAAAAAAAATAAAACGCACTGTTCAGTTATTTTGGATATCAATTAGAAAACTAACAATCGTAGATTCTTGATTATTTCTATGAGGATTAGATTGCCATGTGATGACGATGATGACAAACAACAGTGCCATTTTCTCCGACAAATATTCCTAGCATAACTCACCCATAAACTGGAAAAACACGATTACAAAGAGAAATGTTACCACTTGTTTACAACCAGAAAGTGAAATTCACTGAACTACTAAAACAAAAACACAATTCACGATAACTGTGCACAGCGCGCCAAAATCACACGGAGCCAGACAAAGTTAATGAGTGAACTTTACTTTTGTGAGGACAAATGACCACGTTGGAGCAAATGGTGTTTATCTAGGACAAAATTAGCATCACACAACATTTGTTCTTAAAGACAATAATAGTCAGTCCGCCCCACATTCTCTTCTTATTAACATATCAATAGAGTATCCGCATGAAAATGGTCTTTGTTTGACCTCATATGCACTGTTGTGTGGTTAGAAATATCTTGTGCCCTTTGAGTGGTGCAATGTGGTGTATATTGCCTTTACTGGGGAAAGATAATCGTGTTTGCTTAGCGGGTATTGTGGGTAGCCACATTCTGTAGCGTGATAAAAATAGAACAAAATTATCCGCCACAGCTTTTGAAAAGTGTGGTTATAGTTAGTGGCAATATTATCTTACTAGCTTTTGCCCGTGACTTCGCCCGCTAATATGAATTACAGCCTAAATCACTCAGGTATAAAGCAGCTTTGTACTGATGAAAAACTTTTGAATTAGGGACAGTTAAAAAAAATACGAAGAAAATACAGACTAAATACTGACAACGATATCTGCCGAGAGACACTTCGATACATACGTACGGCGAGTATGCACCCTCGCGTTGTTGAAACCTCTACGGTTCGGACTAAGCGTTTCGCCCCGTCGTTTACACCGCGTACATCGAAGGACTGGAACAATTTGCCTGCTGCGTTCTTCCCATCTGAGGCTAGAGTAAATCTCACTATCAACGATTGCGTCACTGCTTACCATCAGGTGGGATCGCAATAAAGCAATATTTGATAACAGATAAAAAAAATACATAACTATGATCACAGTAAGATACGTGTTTCTGGCTAATGACCATACACAGGTACATATAGGTCCTTCATTTGCTGTTACCCCGTGCAGAGCCCAGTAAATGGGTCGCCCCATCTCATTCCGTGTCTTGGCAGCGGTCCTGCACTCAATAATGAGCACACGGCAAGTTTCTGTAAGTAGAACCACACACCGATGGAATGGGAATACAGGAGGGACAAGGGAATACAGCTAAGTCCATCCTAAGTTTATGTTTAGACAACTGTTTATATATACCTATGTTTTGTGTATTCAAGGTCGCTATTCAAGGACCATACACACGTCAAGTTAAGTAATATCGAAACACGGGTAAATGATACTTATTTAAAGTTAAACTGTGAAGAGGAAATTGTTTATTTGTGGAAGCAGAAATAAACAATATCAAACAACAAGCAACATTGGTCGTCCGGTAGCAAGATGGGCAGAGACATTCTTGCCATCGTGGTTAGAACTTGGATCAAACTGGCACAAAAATGTGGAAACTGGCATAAGAACAGACGATAAGCAGGTCTATGCTCAGCAGCATGTGAAGTGATGATGTTTTACCCCGGTAAAGACATGGTTTCTGTGAGAAAGGATTTTTTAAAATTATTTGATAGGCTCGCGTTTGACCACCATCTCACCTGATGATAATGTGGTCGACGATGGAGCGTGCTTGCCTAGAAGTAACCAAAAGGGATATTTAGCTGGAAAGGATAGCCTAAAGAAGTGAACACGTGAGATGAAACTCTTAACAGATAATAATAATACAAAGGCTGGGCGTTGCCGGGCATCAGTTGGATCAACGGTGTTCCAGGGTGCGGCAAGACCACTTGGGTGATTGATAACTTCGATAGGGACCACGACGTCATAGTCACTACGACAACCGAGGCGGCGAAAGACCTGCGGCAAAAGTTAGCGCACAAAATTGGTGAAGACAACAGAACCAAAGTGCGCACGATGGCCTCAATTCTATCGAACGGGTGCAAAGAGTCACAAAAATGCAATCGCATTCTCGTAGACGAGGCTCTTATGAACCATTTCGGGGCCATTGTGATGGCAGTCCGGTTGTCGGGCGCAAGTGGCGCGGTCCTTGTCGGAGATATTAATCAACTGCCCTATCTGGACAGGGAAAATCTTTTCCCTATTAGTTACGCCCGTCCGGACTCAGTGGTGACCATCAGCCACGAACTGCCCTGCACGCACCGGAATCCAATGGATGTCGCATATGCCCTAGGGGAGGTGTACCCTGGCATATACTCGTCAAAGAACCAGGTCCACTCCTTACAGCTAAGAAGGTTCACGGGCGCGAATATTCCTAACACTCTTCCCAATACGCTTTTCCTGGTCCACACGCAGGAGGAGAAGAAGACCCTCATTGACCAGGGTTATGGGGTTGGGGTTGGATCATGCGTCCTAACTATACACGAAGCTCAGGGGCTTACCAGCGAGACGGTCATCATCTTGAAGACAAAATCCATTAACATCCGGATTCACAGCAGCGTCCCCCACGCAGTTGTGGCAGTCTCCAGACATACTGCCCGCTGCGTGTACTACGCCGACAACGCTGACGACGCTATTGGAAGGTTTGTGAGGAGGGCACAGGAGGCGTCGACCAGGGACATTATCAACGCTAACTTGAAGATCGCTATGCAGCATCGGGACAAAACAGTCGTCGAGGCACTGATTCGCCTACTTAGGCAATAACGGGCTGAAGTAGCTTTGGACGACGCGGGTATTGCTCGGGGCGGTTGGTTTTTAACGTAAAACAGCGACCGGTCTTGGGGAGGATAAACAGCGGTTGAAGACATAAATATAGCGTTACCTGTATTATGAAATTCAGTGAAAAAAAAAAAAAAAAAAAAAAAAAAAAAAATAATAATAAAAAAAAAGTGCAATAAAAAAAAAAAAAAAAAAAAAAGGGAAAGGCAAAACAAACACTGTATTTACAGCAGTAGTTATAGTTATTGATGATATTATATATTTATGGTTATTGATGTGTGTGTTTATATTATTGTTATTTATATTGTATAATAAATTAATTATAGTTATGTATCTGGAGCTGGGGGGCTGTTTGCTTGGGCGGCATTTTGGGCGGCGGGGGGTTGTATGTGTGTTGAAGGTTGGGAGAACCCTGATCTTTGATGCGTTTATGACTCGTTGTTGCTTAGGTATCGCTTCGGGCTGATGGCCTCTCAGCCATGAAATTTTGACGGGATTTACTGTAATAGCTTAAGTGCTCTGGAGTGACGCCACTTGCACGTGGAGTTGCCCAGCAGCAAACAATGTACAACTATTAAACAAGAGCACGGACGTCATGTCTGTGGTTTAAATGTAAGGCAGGAGTGTGGTTTTAGTCAGTAGGAGTCTGACACTGCCCAGACTGGCTCGTTTGTGAGGCAGCCTGGCCGTCCATGAGGATTTCCCACTCCTGCCGAATAAAAAAAAAAAAAAATAATAATAATAATACAAAAAACTCAAAGGTGCGTCACAAATGTCAAATATTCTCAAGTATTTCTAACACATTACACAATGTCTCCCCTATGAGATATCTCAGAAACTATAAACGATTACGAAAGGACACGTTAAACAGAGTTTCAAATATCAAAGCGGCTTCAAAGAGCACTTCTAAGTGGGTCTTGTAAAATTGAGGAGCGTCTCTTGAAGATTTAAGCGTTTAGGTATTTGAATGTGAAGAAAACGTTTGCTTCTGTGAAGTAATGTGTGTCAAATACGGTTAATTGTTTTGAAAGAAATCAGGACTTGAGAATAACAAAAACAATGAAGATACCAAGTGAATTTAATTTAATTAAAATTGTGATAATTACTGTGATGTTTTTGTAATAAGAAAGTACTCATATTAGTTAATTAGTGTGAATAAAATAGTATCTAGTTAAAACTTGCTAATTGTTGCTTAAATATCCATTGTTTATGAAAATAATTCAACATTTATTTTGTAAATTAAGAGCAAATTAGTTTTCTTACTAACAAATAAATATTTGTATTATTTGAAATAACTAGTAGTTAATAAAAACAATCATAAAAGATATATAACGATGTATGTATATTTTTGGACACACAACAACTTATTGACTTTTGATTTTTTTAACATATTTTTTTTGTTGTTTACAATAATTCTTGGTTTTTTTTTTGTAGTTTTGGATGGGTTGGAAGGTTATGTGGTTGAAAATAAAGGTTAGAAAAAGGGAAAATTGCATAATATTTTGGTCAGTAAAGCGATAAAAACAAGTTTAAAAATTTTTCTAGCTCAAAAACGAACAGGCCCACTGTCCAAGTCTCCCAAAAATAACTTTTAACTACAAACAGTGAACTTCCTTTGATGGCTGGTTAACTTCAGTTACGGAGGTGTTAAAATAGTTGTTCGTTTGTTTATCCCACAGGTTTCCGAGTTAAAAACTTGTTTGAAGTTTGAGGAATCCTCATTATGTCAAGTGTGGGGTGCGGCTTGTTTATTGTTTATAAGAAGATAATTAAGTACTGAAGTATGTGTGACTGACGGTTTTTTGAAAAGTAATACAAGCAAGTTATTTTAGGTGGAGAAGATTTTTAGCTAATATTTACTACACTATTTACTACTAGCTAATATTTACTACAGGGATAAGGGCAAGAAGAAGAAGACTTTTGCTTATGATGTGTCGTGATGACCCAGTGGTTAAGACACCTGCTTCTCATGCATTTGGTTACGGGTTCGAAACCGGGTAAGTGCCATTCTGAATTTTTCAATTCATATCATGTACTTTTCTATGTTTATCTAAGATATTACTGACAACCCGAATCCCTGAATCGGAAAGTACGTAAAGCCGTTGGTCCCGGTTGTCATTCGTAGAATAGATCTTTGACAGTCGTTACATGTAGTCAGACGCTAGAAAGTCTGACCACCAGCACCAGTCTATCCAAGGAGTATCGTATTGCCTAGCAATTGGGTTGTGGAGGTCTAATAGGCAGTCGTTCCATGTAAAACACGGATATTCAGCAGCCTCCGGTTAGACTAGAAACCGACCCCAAGCTGCTTGGGAAAGAACCCGGGGGCCCTGGAATGAAGACAAAGAAGGAACAGGTGGGTTTTTAGTCAGTAAGTTTGACACACCCTCATGCTCCGCCCAAGAGCGGGAGATGTTATTGAATGATTTTCGCACATAAAAAAAAAGGTGGAAAAGACATGATATACCTCAACCACTGGCAAATATGACAAAATAGCTTTTGGCCGCGGGAATAAAACAGATTTCTATCGATGAAAAAATTTTAGCAATCGGACCAGTACTTTCAGAAATTAGCTCCTACTACAAACAAAAAAAAAAACAACTTTACCTCTATAAAATATTAGTGTAGGTGGTAAATAAAAAATTAAAAAAACATTGATGTCACCTTTTTTTAAAAAGGCAATCAAATTAGATAAAACAATCTTCGGCTGCTTTATATTCTTTAACCGACCTTGACATTTCAAAAACGTGAATGAAGATTGTTCTGCATCGCTAATCTTAGTCATAATATATTATAACAACAACTCTAATGCATTAAGCTTGAGTTTATTAACTCATTAATAACTTCCAACTGAGAGGAATCTATTAAATCGAATTATGAGATTTTTTAGAACGATTCAATATATCAAAATCCAATTATATTTTGTGCTTATGAATGTAGATTTTTTTTTTGATATCATCATCCCGCTCTTAAAGAATAGCTATTACTGACTAAAATCCAGAGCTATGTTCCTTTTTTGCCTTCGTTCCTGGATCCCAGGGTTCTCTTTCCCACAATACGTGGCCCCACTAGGCTTCGAACCTGCTAAGCCCCTACGGTTTGCACATCCTTGAGGCCCGCGTCGTCGAAGACTTGGGCTCGGTCACGGTCGGACGGTGCAAGCCCACGCCTCCAGTGGCTGGAAATCGGGATCGGGATCGCGGCGGCTGCCTTTTTTGCTAGCATTACTGCTTCGCTGAAGGAGGCTCGCGCCTGCCACTCCTCCTCGCTCTTATCTTATCTCGCTCGGCTATGGCCTGCACCAAGGTCCGGCGCGAGAGATCCGAGCGCCCCCACGAGGACACGGCAGCGCTCTACCCAAGCGAACTCACCTCTACCGTATACTCCAATACAGTACAGTATGCACGATTGACAATTTAACACGTCGTGATAAGGCTCTAGTACGGCTGAAATATTTTAATAATTGGCTACGCAGTAATTCTTTTTCGCCTTCCCCATGTGATTTTCTATTGGCGAATGTGTACTTTTTAGAATATGCCAACAGTTAGGAACGTCCTAAGTTTAGAGACTGTAGGTACATCCTCATAGAACCTAACTCATAATCCCCACTTTTTCCCCCACACACTCTATCCTACATTCCCCTCGTAACAGCTTACATCACTGAGTAGCTTAAGAACATAGTTAATCACGTCGTCCATACAATCTGGCGCATTCATCTACAGGCTTATCTGCAGTCGTGACCGTCCTAGGCACTCCTGCGCAGGTCGACAACGGTAACAATGGCGGACGTGGTGCGGTGTAATTAAATCAGTGGCGTGTTGCGTAAGTAGGATTGGTGGGTTCGTGATTTCTTGGCAAGTGGCGTGATTTCGACGTTAATGTAAGGTGCCGTCGCTCGTGAAAAATGGGTTAATAAAGCGATGGCATAGATCACACAGAATAGGTGGTGTAATTAACCTGCTATTTTGGACGTATGTTTAATGAGAAATGGTGTTTGAGAAGGGAGAACATGACTTAATACTGGAGACCAGCAACCCCTGGGGTGAGATAGTCGCTCCGGACTTTTTGTGAATACTTACTTGTAACCAAAGACTTTGGATATTTAAAGAATTAAATACAGCCAAACTTGCTAAAAAGGCATTGCTCAGTTCCCTTAAGGTATTTTGATACAACTTCTGTGTACATAAAAGGCAAAGTCTTAACTCATTCACTGAATCTTCAACGTCCTGCACAAATCCTTGGTTCTAGAACAGAGGAATTTAGCTGAGGTTCCTATTGTGATGTATAAAAGGAATTTGTATAAAAATCATCTTCAGAAACTGGATCGGGCGAAGCTGCTGGCAGAAGTTAGTAATATGTATTCTTCACCTTGCACAAACACACGAACAAAGCGTTTTAATCTAAAAAAGTGCTATGGTCTTGTGAAAAATTAAAAAAAGACGCGTTCTAAGCACGAGTGCAGCGAGGGGAGTGTCAGATGTTTATCGACTTCATCATCATTATCATCATCAGCCTTTTTAATGTTCAAACTGCTGGGACGCAGGCCTCCTCTCTAGGAGAGGGAACGAGCCGTAATCCACCACGCGGGCCCAGTGCGGGTTGGTGAATGTCACATGTCTTCGAAATTTTGGTTCCAGGATATGCTGGTTTCCTCACGATGTTTTCGACTTAAACCCACCTTTATTTCTTGATTTGACTTTGGTTTGCAGGCGACCCTGGTGACCAACAACCCCTCAGCCCCAAAATCTTCAACCTTTGTACAATTCAAACAAAGCCAATTCTGTTCCTCAAAGATTTTTCCTTTAACATTATAATATTGTTGGTAAACAAAAACTCGATGGCCTTCCAACAGCACACATAACGTATGTGCATTTTATTAGACTTACATAAGGCGACCTTGTGCAAGCTAACGACATGAGGTGCGCAAGCGCCGCGAGAGGCAATTCACTTGTGAGAATACTATGACTATGTGGAGGGATTAGTTGGAACTGGCTGCAAATAGCTCTAACAGGTTTGAGTTTAAGCTAAAGCATTTGTATATCTAGAACTGCCTCGATGGTGTGGTCAATACGACTACTTAGCGCGCGGTCTTGTGTTTTATGAGGTTGTGATTTTTTGAGATACCTTAACACCCCGTTAAAGAAGGCACGGTTGGCGCTGTGATTAAGCGATTGGCTGTTGTGCTGTATGTCGCGGGTTAGATTCCCGCACGGGACAAATATGTATATGGCCTACAGATAGGTGTTCCGAGTACTAGTGTCTTGTGTATATGAGTATATATGTTTGTAAACGAGATAATCCTAGAAAAAAATAACTGTTTTATGTAAACGAAGTCGCTAGCAATTTGTATTGATTTCTTCATACAGTATCGAATGTTCAGTTGATAATACACTCCGGGCCTTAGTTGAGGCCTTGGTCCGGAGCGAGGAGGAGTGGCAGGCGGTCGCCGACTTCTGCGAAGCAGTAATGCTCGCAAAGGAGGAGGCCGAACGCATCAGGCAACGGCGTTCTCGCCGCCGCCACCGCCGCCGGGATTTTGATCCCGATTTCCGGCCACCGTAGGCGCGGGCTTGCGGACAGTGAGCAATGGGTAGCTCGCTGTCCGGCCGTCCGGTAACTGTCCGGACCAAGCCCAAGTCGTCGACGGCGCGCACTGTTCCCGCGCGCCTCAAGGAGTTGTCAGCAACAGCAGGGACCCAGCCGGGTCGAGGCCTACTGGAGCCAGGGTTATCCGAAAAGGCGCTCGCGCTCAATCCCCGGTATGAAGGCTTGAAGGAACGGGATGGGTTTCTTAGTCAGTAAGAGTCTGACACTATCTCCCGCTCCGCCCAAGAGCGGGGGTTGTCATTGGATGATTTTTCCCATCGGAAAAAAAAAGTTGATAATACACGGGCACCTTGGAGATGTCTGTTTGTTTGTTATTTACGACAGTTTAACAACCTAGCGGCACTTGATCTGAATGTCAGATACTCTCAGATAGTGAACGTATCCATATCAATTGGTTTTATTAACCAACTCGCCTCGCCTCTGTTTATTTTAGCTATCAAAGCCAAAACGAGCAGTTTTATATGACTTTTTCGAGGATACACTGGTTTTGAAAGTGCTTTGGAACTTATCTTTTAACTTGTGTACGAGGTAAATCTTTGCCAGCGTTGTGTTGGTTGAAAGAGTTACCATGTCCCTGAACACACAAGGCAACTGAACGATCACGGTTGGGTTTTGGTACTTCTCGCTCCAAGTGTAAATTACTTAATTCTTTATTGTCCTTACAACAGCATATTTCATTGTCTTGAAATAATTATCTACATGATTGCAAAGTATTCATGAAATAACTGAATATTATTATTATTACCGTGACTAAGCGTTTCCCTTCGTCGTTTATACCGCGTTCATCAAAGTCAAAGTCAAAAACATTTATTTCAAATAGACCATATACAGGCACTTTTGAATAGTCAAATGTCGGTCAGGCCAAGAAAAGTGAAGCTAAATTGTACGTTCCAAAGCGTAGGTCTCTATGGAGAAGATCGCGCAAGAAACGCCATGGACACTCTTTTTAAAACATATTACGAGTTACATAGATCTTGACATCGAAGGACTGGAACAATTTGCCTGCTGCGGTGTTCCCGTCCGATCACAGTTTAGGTGTCTTCAAAGCTAGAGTGAATAGGCTCTTAATAAATTAGTACGCTTCACTAACAACGATTGCATCACTGCTTACTGTGTGATGAATCAAATCTTGTCACATGATGAGTCTCCGGCAGGCTGGCACAATATGGCAACGGTTAGACAAAAAAAAAACAAAATTCACGCCAGCGAAGTCGGGAACAAAACTCTAGTTGTAATCTTAAAAATAATTTCCTTCAGAAGCAAATTTTCGCATTCCTTACATTATTCCATGTTCAACGCCATTAAGATTAAAGGTAGGTACATGAAACAAGTCAGGTCGGAACAGGTCCGGACGCGCAGCGGAACAGGTGCCGACGGGAGGCTGGGACTGAGGACATCTGCTACCGTGTTAGGGTTCCGCGAGATTAAAGATACGTGACGCGCTAACATTGCAATCAGAAAACCTGGAATCTGTGCACGACTACATGCATGAGCGAAATGTGATTACATGTGGTTTGTTTTTGTATGATTTGTACAACGCATAAAAGCATACGAAGGCATTTTGATAACTTTTAGGTAACGTTTTTTATTTTGGTAAAATAATAACTTTGCGTAACACGCCTGTTTATGTGACTAAGTGAAATTAAGCCACGGGGGCTTGATTTCAGCGGTCCACGCGCTAGAGGCGAGTCACCTATCTTCCGCTGTTTTAATCTAAGGAGCCGCGAGATGGATATTTGTTTGTGCTGGATTGGAAAGTAGCATAGCATAGTCGGCCTTATAATGTTCCCACTGTTGGGACTCAGGCCTCCTCTCTAGGACCATGGTCTGGAATAGTTCACAGGATACTTTATTTCCCTGGGGTATGTTTCCTTGTGATAATTTTCTTCTTTAACGCGGGTGAAGCCGCTGGCAAAAACTAGTTTAAGTAAAAAAAATTGAATAAAAATATTGGACCCGAAAAATTGAAGTACATTTATTTGGTGTTGGTGCACGTGTCTTCCATTATTTTGTATTGGTCGTAATCTATATAGTTTATTTATTTATTTAAACTGGATTATAAAAACACTATACTGCAGTGGTAAGTATGCACAGTAAATAAATAATATATATTTGAAATATTAATTTGTAATTTTCTTTCTAGACATTATCATCTTTATATTATATTGTTTCTCTGGTCTGGTCTGGTCTCTTTCCATATTCTTACTTAAATTTTACTCACGACATTTTCCTTACTCTTCCAACACAATGACTACCGATTTTCAAACAAACAAAACATAGAAATACCCACTAAAGGAAGGTGTCAGATCACAAATTACGCAACTAAATCCGCTAATTCCGTAACCTAATAAACTTTAATCCTGCGGAACCTCAACCACAGAACCTCAACTCAATCATTCATTATACAAAATGTGGCTGTATCAAATTATATCGGTCTAAAGCTCCGCAAGCCAAAACACACCTTATTTTAAGGGAACCGAGTTACATTTACAATGAAGTTCGGTTATGTTAATATCGACAGATGCTGATTGATGCAAATTGATGTGTCGACATGGAATTTTTAACCGACTTGCGAAACACGAGTTGTTACTTTGACACGCCGATGGTATATTTTATTTACTAATACGAATTTAAATATTATGTAGGGAAAATATGTTATATGAGTACCTACAACAGTATCGGGTGTTTGACACGGATTTCCAATATTATTTTTTCGATTCTTTGTTGCTCAATTTTAATTTTTATGCTGTAGAGAGATTTTGAAATATCTAATATATTTTGGTTTCTGGTTGGTTAATCCTTCCATAGTGAATTAATTGTCAATATCTAAGTAGATACTGTGTTATTTAAAAAAAAAAGCATATGTAAATATCATCCACCCATTTGACTGGCTTGTTGGTCTAGTGGTTAGTGGCCCTGCCTGCTATGCCGGAGGTCATGAGTTCGATTCCCACCCAGGACAAATGTTTGTGCGATGAGCACGATCATTTGTTCTGTGTCAGGGCGTAATTTATCTATAATATGTATATATTTAGAAATATATGTGTGTTTATTAGTTGTCTAGTACTCATAACACAAGCTCTGCTTAGTTTAAGACTAGACGGTGTTGTGTGATAGTTGTGGAATATTATTAGACTGGCTAAGTACAACCGGATTAATTGAAAACCGACACGATTATCGGTATTATACGCGTTTTCCAAACAATGATTCTACGAATATTTCTATGACAACGCATACCTATTCGCATTTTCGCACCTGTCTGTAGGAGCCTTCAACCACAGATTGGCGTTAATTACGTTAAAAAGTGTCACCGGGTGTAGGCTGATGAACTGAAGAAAGTGTTGCCAAAGGAAATAGATGGAAATATAGCAAATAAAGGTAATGTTTGTATTTATTTTTAACTAGCTTTTGCCCGTGACTTCGCCCGCGTACATAAAATATAGCATATGTCACTCGGGAATAAAACAGCTTTCTATCGGTGAAAAAAATTTAGCAATCGGACCAGTACTTCCAAAGATTACCTCCTACAAACAAAAAAACATAAAAACAAAAAAAATTATCTCTATTACGTGTTGAAGTTTAGATATATTATCCTTTTTATTGGAAATGTAATAAATATACTTGTATGTCCTAAAACGGTTTCTTTTTTCGTTAAGATTTTTCAATAGTTCTTTATTAGGTTTTCCGAAATTCCGACCCACCTAGTTAGTCTATAGTCTTCATGCTTTTGGCCCGCCAATGACTGAGTTTTACATGACTGATTTAATGGATCAGTAAAAGTATATGTTCTGGATATTTCAAAAGTGCCTGTAAATGGTTTATTTGAAATAAAATGCTTTGAATCTATTACTGTACTGTATTTGTATTGACATTTCATCATAACATCATCGCTCTCCATCAGGTGAGATAGCCATCAAACGCGAGCCTATCCATAAAAAAAAAATATTGTTGTTATGGATTTACTTTAACTTGTGATCTAGGTTGTAACTGTAGTCATAAAAAAAGGGCGAGTCGGACTCGCGCACTGAGGGTTCCGTGCAAACTACAATTCCCGAATGGAGTCTCCAAGATTTTTCCGAATTGCATTTTTTTGTGACTTATGTATCAACAAATTTACTAAATTCAGATTTTTCCCTATATCTGTGCTATAAGACCTTACTTTGTGCCAAATTTTAGGATTCTGGGTCAACGGGAAGTACCCTATGAATTTCGATCTTTAAGAGCATCAAAATATACGTTTTTTTGCGACATAAACGACCGTATCTTCTTTATTCGTTAACTTAGAAGTTTTGGTTTTTTTCACAGCTTCAAGGGACCGCAGATTTGAGTATATGGTTTTAATTTCAACTCGATACCTCCACGCGTTCTCAAGATAAAGGGTCTTGACAGACAGACAGACAGACGGACAGACAACAAAGTGATCCTATAAGGGTTCCGTTTTTTCCTTTTGAGGTACGGAACCCTAAAAAATTACATAATTAAGTAGATATTTTTGTTTACAAGCACGCTCATAAACACACACGGCCATACTTCATGTACCACAAGTTGACCAGGCTTGTACTATATTATTACATCTCAAAATATACGGTCTGCCGTAAAATATTTATGACCAATGAGCGACCACACGCAGAGATTTATTTACGACAACTTTCCTGGCCAAGTAAAAGTTAAGAAATTAGTGGGACGTAGGTAATGGGTGAGCGAGGCCATTTCTAAGTTACAAGTTGGTATAAAATAATATTTATTCGGTAACTTGGCTGGGAATAAGTGATCCTGACAGGGACAATGCCGTAAACTAAACAGCTAGAACTGAATTAGACCGATGCACACGTGTAACACGCCTAATTTGTATGTAGAACGACGTCGCGTGGCGTGGATCTAGTGTAGCTCTACAAGTCTAGTTTCCATTTATAATGTATGGAGACCGACGCGCCCAGATCAGGGTGTGTGGCACACGTGTGCGCAGTGAAGTTCTAGCTACAAGATGGCGTTGTGTGATAGTTGTGGAGTCATCATCATCATTATCATCATCATCATCATTTCAGCCGATACACGTCCACTGTTGGACATAGGCCTCCCCCAAGCGTCGCCACATCGAACGTTCCTGTGCGTCCCGCATCCATCGGTTTCCCGCTACCTTCACCAGATCATCGGTCCACCTTGTAGGAGGCCTTCGAACGCTGCGTCTTTCGGTACGCGGTGGCCACTCCAGAACCTTTCGGCCCCAGTTATGGAGTATCATTATAATAATATATTAACTTACCACATTAAACAGGAAAATTAAAAACCAGAACATACCTGTAACAAAAAACATAATTAATTAGTTTTCAAGACAAATATTAAAGCATACGGGAACAAGAAACCTTTTAATTAGTATTCACGTGTAAATATATGCATTATTATGCATGAGCGGATGAACGATGGTATTTATTTTTATTATAACGTGTAGGAATGCAGGTGGAAGGATTGGGAACATTGTTTCAACTGGTTCCTGGTAAGAATATCAGCGGGACTAGTAATTAAATTGGTAAAGAGGCCAATAACTTTTTTAGGGTTCCGTACTAGAAAGGTGGCAACGGGACCCCTTTTACTAAGCCTCTACTGTCCGTCAGTCAGCGGGCTGTATCTCATAAACTGCAAAAAGGGAGTTGCAATTTTAACAAAAATATTTCTATTGCCGCTAAACAAACAAATATGACATTAAAATGAAGTTAAAAATTAAAGGACCCGGATCTCCATACAAGTGATATATAATATTGTTTTTTTGCGTTTTTTATTAGATTTTAATATTGTGCTTGCGAGAGCGAGTCCGACTTGCATTTGATCAATTTTAATAAAATTATTTTTAAAAAAATTAAGTGATTTTTCCAGCTCTCTGACTCCTGAGGTGTTTATTCCTGTTGCTTAAGAGTACAGACTCTGCATAATCAAAAAGTAAATGTTTGACTACTGGAAACTTTTTACAGACTGAAGATTTCAGAGCTGCCTTCGAAAAACCTCCATGGGATGCGGTCTTCCTGAGGATGTCAGTCTCATAAAGTCATTTGCAAACATTCATAATTGTGCCATCCATCCTAATTCATAAAAAATTTTTTAAGAAGTCCATTAATTCATTTCAATTAGAGTCCATTTCAGAGCTTATCTTTCAGAATTATATCAGTAAATCAGCGTAAAGTTACATTAAAAAAAATAACCAAGAAACTAATGAAGATTAATCCAACTTCTACGTCAGAAATATTTGAGCTAGCGACAAAGTACACGGATTCTATTACCGTAACATATAATCGTAAGTTTAACGCGTTGCTTGACAGACGAAGTCGATGCTCATACCATAGAGTACGGAACGCCACACTGGCAGAAGAAAAAAGATAGAAATTAAATTCATTTGCATAAAGGCAAAATTTACTCTAAATTAAAACTAATTACCTAAATAAAATAAAAATAATATATTGGTAGAATAAAAATAAAACACGCATACAATTCTCTGTAGTGGACGACTAGACCAGCTCCTTTTCGAATATGTATACTTATTACATTATATATATGTTTTAGTATATGCGAAATTCGAAACACATGTCTAGTATTTTTATGTAGAGATCTATGTACAAAATTTCATATATGTATCATGAATAATCACAAAGTTCTAAGCTTGTTATTTCAGCAAAAATACAAGGTCACCATCCAGGCTACTGAAGGTTGTTCTGCACTTGCACCCAGCTATTTAATGGCACCTAATACCCGCTATGATCTGCCGTAACCTGTGTTGTACTTAGTGTCGGTGGTGTCCAACTTGTGAACTTTTTAAATATTTTTGAGAAAAAATATAATATGATGTAAAAACGATTGGAATCCATTCAGTTATTGATTCTGAACAAACTATATTCAGGATTCGCATATACTAAAAATATTGTTGTATATCCCTAATATAATAAATACATACCTACATAAATAAATAATTATAAAGTAATCGTAAAATGTGTTTAAGACGGCTCTGCAATTAGTGTAAAGCATAATTCAGCAATTTCCGCTTGTTGCTGGATTATTGGAAACAGTTACAACACCGAGTGAGGAAACTGGGTCAGTAAAAATTTGACACTCTCGTTCTACAAAGAGCGAAAGAAGTCATTTGATGTTTTCCCACAGTTTTCGTTATGACATTGCCGCGTCTAGCAGTCTCTGTTGTCTATGGCAACATATAATCGTGTTAGCATAACGCGCTGGCTGACAGACGATGTCGATGGTCATGCTGCGCGTGCGCCGCCCGGCTAGTCGACGACAGCGTTGATTTATTTATAATTAAGTAAGTGGAGATCGTACAAGCCTGCCTCTATGCCAGGCTGGTTGGACAAAGAATTACTTTATTTTGGGTTTAGGTATATAATACTTATACTTATAATTTACTGCTATTGAAGTTTTTTGTATCGAGTGCAGCCTAATGGAGTTTATTCGAGTTTGTGAGCTGCCTTGTGTTTTTATGACAAGCCAAGCCACGTGAAGTAAGTACCTAGAAATTTATAGAAATTCTGATAATGAATTGCGGTATTTTTTTTTTTATAAATTGACATTTATAAAAAAAATACCCCAATTCAAAGGTAGTATTTGTATTCGAAGGTAGTATTTTCTCCAACCACAAAGTAATGTAAAATAAAGTAATTTATTAATATTTCAATTACGAAGACTTTAAGAATTATTATCACATCCTCTTCTGCTCTTGTTTTTACATTTTTTTTAATTTCTTCTTTATCGTGTGTGCTGGAAGAAATTTTTGCGCGCAACCCTAATTCTTTTTCTAAAATGATAAAGTAATAGTTACTGTAATAACAGTTGTCTTGGAGTGAAAGTCCCGATAAGATAAGTCCAGCTGTTACGGATAAACTAAAAGACAGCAATTTAAAAAAATGCATTTTTATTTTATCAAATATACTTTCATAATACATATTTTGATAGCATAAACAGACACTTCAGTTTTATATGAGTGCATATATGTAATAAATGTATTATCTTACTACCTTATGTGTACATTAAATAATAATAAAATAAATAAAGTGTCAGGTAAATCTGTGAGTGAAAAAAATAAATAAAACATTGACTGTATAGCTAAGAAAGAACATTACGACCTCATATCTCACGTCAGCCCAAGAAAGCACCTACCATCATCACCTCACTCCAGCAACAATTTGTCAATTCCCGTCCCTAACACCAGCGTGTTAAAGGGTAACATCCATTTACTTCTCGACTTTGATGGGCAGATGACACCATCCGTCATTACCCTCATCTCTCAGTTCAAGTAAATAATACTAAGTGTTGAAGTGTGGAAGATAGATGACCTGGTGAGGGTCGCCGACACTTGGGGGAGATATTCTCTATATTCGACAGTAGACGTCGTTTGGCTGAAATGATGATGATGATATTGAAGAGAAATAATTATTGTACAGTCAACCTCACGTTATAGCTAACACACAATATTAAGGCTCTCACAGATACTCGTAACGTGACAATCTTTTTCATAGAATTTGTTCTATCTTAGTACAATAATTTCTATGTGAACACGATGCTGCATTGTTTTCTTTTTTTCATTTTGTCGTATTGCCGCATTGTCGCGCCGTTGCCGCACTGTCGTATTAACACTTTTACCCTGTCTGTTCTTAAAGGCATTACTACTATCAATATCAAATTGTTACCGAACATGTGCAATTGACTGTAAGAGAATAAACAGTTGACAGGTGTTTGCTGAAACTTGCGCTTGCGCAAGCAGGTTGGAGTAAGGGTGGTGTGGTATCCATCTGATAATCTTGTATTTGTAATTAGGGGAACGAACCGGTAAGAGATACTGATGACTGCACAAGAAACCTGATATTATAAGTATGAATGTAATAAAAAATACAATAAGTAATTTGACAGATGTCAATAATTACAGGCATGCGCTATTAAAGGGGTTGATTTTATCAAATGATTGTACTTTTTCAATATTCCAGTTTAAAAGTTAATTAGAAACTTTCTGCCGCCTAAAAGGGTGATTCTACTGATCCTTTCCAAAAAATCGAAATGGTAATTACGATACAATCAATAAATTAATCAGAGAATTTTAATGATAAGCTTTTGTTCATGAATCGGATTTGCATATATGAGGAAAAGTTGTTTAATATCACGGATGAACCCTTGAACTTAGTTGCTGATAAAATCAACACCCTGTTTATGTAGGGTCAAAGCTCTAAAAATAAACCGTTTAATAATGGCGATGGTTACGTCATTAAGGTGTTTTTTTTTGGTGGGAAAAATCATCCCAATGACATCCCCCGCCCTTGGGCGGAGCAGGAAATAGTGTCAAACTCTTACTGACTAAAAAACCCACCCCGTTCCTTCTTGCTTTTCATACCGGGGCCCCAGTAGGCTTCGATTCAGCTGGGCCCCTGCTGTTGCTGACAGCTCCTTGAGAGGTGTACGAACAGGCCCTTGAACATTTGGCCGGATAGAGCCCCGCTGTCATTTAAATCGATTTTCTTTACGAATTATTGATTGATTTACTTAGGCTAGGTACATTCTAAAGAAAACTTAACAAGCGACTTTTTGTGTAAACATATTGTTACGCCATTAAACGTGAACCCGCCATATCTCCGAGAAAATAAAGAGTAGCACGTAATAATTAAAACGCATTGCTGTTCGAAAGGTCTAGAATGGTTGTACGTAGCCAGCCTTAGAAAAATCTCGAAACATCCACAAAGTACTTACAACTAGTGGGTAGGCATTTATCTAGGATAAGGGAAATGATACTCTCCGACGTTAACAATAGAGTCGAAATTCGCATGAAAGTGACTCTTATTACCACGAGTAATAAAAATGATTTATGACTTCGAGAAGCGATTCAATTGTTCTGGAATTCTGGATCGTTCGTGGGACGTCGGTATCTAGAATTTTCTTGGCTCCGCATATAAATACGAGCCCCCGGCCGGAAGCGAGTCAGTTGTGATTTCGACTGCGACCAAGAGCGAACTACCCTAGTACTTGAAGTGATTTTATCTAACGACCTAAGCGATAGTGTAACGGTACTCTAGTGTTAATTGCGATTCGGATTATTGTTGACTGGACTATTTTGTTATTGTTAGTGGTGAATAAAGTTGTCTCTTAGTAAATCGGCATTTGATTACCCACGCACGTAACAACTGGTGTCAGAAGTGGGATGCCATTAACACCGAGGGACGACGAACAGCGACCACGAACAAGGAGGCAAATGGAGATGGATGCTGCGCGTCATCGTTTGGAGGAGGAAGATCAGGCTGGTATGGGAGCAACAGCAGCTGCTGAGGTGCCAACAGGACCATCCTCGGAATTGAACCTCGCTGCGGTGTTGGCCGCCATGCAAGCTAGTATGGAAGCCGCTCGCCGCGCACAGGAAGAAGCTCGCCGAGATCAAGAGGCTAAGCAGAACCTGATCCTCGAAAAAATTGATCACGGCCTCGTCACATTGGGTGAGAAAGTAAAGAATCTCACCTTAGAGGTCAAGGAGGTTTCCGCCCGAGCTGATAGCCTCGAAACAAGGATTGATGGCCACGAAGATCGCCTGCTGGACATCAACAAAAAAATTGTCAAGCTCGAAGCACGCGAACCCGTTGCTGTTGGCTCACTATCGCACACCCACTGTGCATCAGTCGCAAAATTTGATGTGCCGCGTTTTGATGGCACGTCTTCCTGGACGGCATTCAAATACCAATTCGAAACATTGGTTAAGACGAACCGCTGGGATGATGAACAGTCTTTCGCGGCATTAACTTTGGCTCTACGAGGGGACGCCCTGCTGGTCCTAGAGAACCTTCCTGCGGACGGCAGGACATTGGAGCGTCTCATGGAGGGACTGGACACTCGTTATGGAGACAAGCACCTCGAGCACGTTTTCCGCGCTCAGTTACGCGAGAGAACGCAGAGGTCGAACGAGAGCCTTCAGCAATGGGGAGTCGAGGTTGAACGGCTAGTCCGGCGTGCGTACATGTCAATGACACCAGAAACGGTGGAAGTAAATCTGGTGCAAGCATTCATCGACGGTCTACGGGATACTGAAGTCAGAGCTACGGTGCGACTCGGACACCACCAAACTTTGAAGAGTGCGATGGCTCACGCTCTGGAAGTAGAAGCCGTACGACAAGATTCACGTACGCATAGAGTTAGGGAAGTGGTGGTCTCGCCTTCAGCGCAACCACGTCACCGAGAAGTGCTGGCTTCTTCTTCGGCAAAGTCCCGCTATATTCCGACGTGTTACGGGTGCGGAGAAAAAGGGCACATTCGTACCGATTGCCCCAAGAGGAAGAGGGGAAGTGTGGACTCCGGAACTCAAGTTAACGAGGAGTCGTTAAACTAAATGTCGCCAGGGCCGCGGGGCGGGTGCTGGCTGGTCAACTGAAGGCCCCAACCATCACCATCAATCAAGTTCAGAACGGAAATAGTTTGATCATCGAAGGAACGCTGAATCATCGTGCTTGCAATTTTACCGTTGACACGGGGGCGTCACGGACTGTTATAAGACCTGAGTTGCTGAAACGCACCATCTTGTGGCAAAGAGAGTCTCCATCCTGCCGACTTCAGACAGCAACCGGCCAGCCAGTCTCCGTCCTCGGTGATACAGAAATTGAGATCAAAATCGGTGATCAAGTGTACATCCATCCTGCGTTAATTGCGAATATTACCGACGATTGCATACTGGGTCTCGACTTCTTGCGGAATAACCGATGTATTTTAGATATCGACAGGGGAGTATTGAAATTCCCAGATCAAGAAGTCTTCCTGCGAGGAATTAACTCATGCAACCTCTACTGTTTAAAGAATACTACACTGGCTCCGAGAACAGAAACCTTAGTCGAAGTAAAGTTTCCCAAGAAAATCAGGCAAACAAGATGTGTTTTGGTAGAGGATACTGGCCGGCACCCGGAGATCATCACTGCGAGGACATTAGTTATGACGAAAGGGAAATCCAAGGTCAGGATTGTGAACCTTGGGAAAGAAGAGGTCCAACTGAAGAAAAATAGTGTTGTTGGGAGATGTGAAGAAGTCAAGTATCTCCGTCAAATCAACACATCTCCAGCAAAGCAAGACACGACCAAAGTTGAAACGGAACACATCCAGCAACTTCTGGAAAATTCTAAGGGCAATTTATCGCCTTCGGAATTGCAGCAAGCCAGGGAATTTCTGCTACGGTTTCGAGATATCTTTGCAACGGGAAAAGACTGCGGGAGAACAGGTCTCGTCAAGCATGAGATAGATACAGGTGATGCTAAACCAATTAAACAGAGACCGCGCCGCATACCCTGGGCTAAGGAATCTGAGGTAGCAGGAATGGTAAAGGACATGGCTGATAGCGGAATAATTGAGCCTTCTACGAGTCCATGGTCTTCTCCAGTCGTTCTGGTGAAGAAGAAGGACGGAAGCACAAGATTCTGTGTGGACTACAGAATGCTGAATAATGTGACGAAGAAGGACAGTTATCCCTTACCAAGGATAGACGATACGCTGGATATGCTCAGTGGCATGAAGTGGTTTTCGACCATTGATTTGAAAAGTGGCTACTGGCAAGTGGAAATCAGCGAGAAAGATAAAGAAAAGACAGCGTTCAGTACGGGTATTGGCAGCGGCCTGTGGCAATTTAACGTCATGCCTTTTGGGTTATGCAACGCCCCAGCGACGTTTGAACGCCTCATGGAGAGAGTCATGGTGGGCCTTCTTGGTGACGTCTGTCTGGTATATTTGGATGACGTCATTATAATGGGTCGCACATTTAAGGAAAACCTGAGGAATATGGAGAAAGTGTTCACCAGGATACGAGGGGCTAACCTAAAACTAAGCCCAAAGAAGTGCGCCCTGTTCAAGAAGGAGGTCAGCTACCTAGGACATGTTATTTCCGCTGACGGGGTGAGAACCGACCCTGAGAAGATAAAGGCAGTCCAACAGTGGCCGGTTCCAAAGAACAAAACGGAAGTACGTGCATTTCTAGGGTTGTGCACATACTACAGGCGGTTTGTCAAGAATTTTTCGGACATTGCAAAACCTCTACATCAGCTGACTGAGGATAAACGAGATTTTATCTGGGACGAGGACTGTGAGTCAGCATTCGACGAGCTAAAGCAACGGCTATGTGAAGCGCCTATACTAGGGTATCCGAGCAGAGACGGAAGATTTGTCGTTGATACCGATGCCAGCAACACGGGAATTGGTGGAGTGTTGTCACAAGTGCAGGGCGACAGACAGGTCGTAATCGCTTACTTCAGTAAGGCACTCTCAAAACCAGAAAGGAACTACTGCGTGACTCGACGAGAACTGCTGGCTGTGGTAAAAACCTTGCAGCATTTCCACAAGTACCTCATAGGAAGACAATTTACATTGAGGACGGATCACGCTGCATTGAAATGGCTTCTACAATTTAAGAACCCTGAGGGCCAAGTTGCAAGATGGCTCGAGCAGCTGCAGGAGTTTAACTTTGTGACGGAACATCGCAGTGGAAAAGGGCATAACAATGCTGACGCCCTGTCGCGACGTCCATGTAATGAGGACTGCAGACACTGCCAGCAGAATGAAGCCCGAGAACACGTTAATTTAATTAGGGCTGAAGGCAACTTCAAGAAGTCCCAGGAAGAAGATGACGATATTCGACCTATACTGGATTGGAAGCGTAGCGGAACTAGGCCCCAGTGGAGTGAAGTATCGTCACACAGTCCCGTAACTAAGAGCTACTGGGCACAGTGGGACAGTTTAGTCCTAGAAAATGATGTGCTTTGTAGGAAATGGGAATCGAACGATGGCAAGGAGGTGACCACACAAGTGATAGTACCACGATGTGAAGTAGTCCCCCTGCTACAGGAAATACACGATGGTGCTTCTGGAGGACACCTGGGCATCAAGAAAACTCTACTGAAAGTGAGACAGCGGTATTACTGGCTCAATTGTAGAGATGACATAGAGCAATGGTGTCGGAAATGTACAGCGTGCGCATCTGTGAAAGGACCACAGACTAGGAGCAGGGGCAGGCTTCAGCTGTACAATGTGGGAGCCCCATGGGAACGCATCGCTATCGACGTCGCTGGACCTTTTCCAGTTACAAATGACGGAAACAAGTACATAGTGGTGATCCAGGACTATTTCACAAAGTGGCCCGAAGTCTTCGCCATACCCAATCAGGAAGCGACGACAGTGGCGAAGAAGGTGGTCGAAGAAGTAGTATGTCGGTATGGCGCACCTTTGGAAATCCATTCCGATCAAGGCCGTAACTTCGAATCTGCGCTGTTCCAGGAAATGTGTACTCTTCTGGGAATTTATAAGACACGCACCACACCTGCGCACCCTCAGTCGGACGGAATGGTGGAAAGGTTTAACCAAACCCTGGAGAATCACCTGGCTAAGGTTGTCGATGACCATCAGAAGGACTGGGACCGGTATATTCCACTATTTCTGATGTCTTACCGATCGGCAGTGCATGATAGCTCGGGACATACTCCAGCAAGAGTGAATTTCGGCAGGGAGATGAGACTTCCAGTCGATGCCATAACTGGCGTGCCACCTGACAAGACTAAGCCAGTTACGGACTACGTAAGTGACCTTCAAGATCAATTGGACGAAGTGCATAAACGAGTTCGTGAGAATAGCATGAACACCAGCGTAAAAATGAAAACTAGATACGACCGTAATGCCAATGCCAAGGGATTTGAGGAAGGTACACTGGTCTGGCTTCACAACCCGCTTCGACGGAAAGGGAAGTCGCCGAAACTCCAAGCTCGATGGGAGGGACCTTACACCGTGTTAAAAAGGATTAATGACGTGACCTACCGCATCAAGAAAGGGCTAAGAGGGAAACCCAAGGTTGTCCATGTGGATAGATTGGCGCCGTATCACGGATCTAATAATGCTCGGGACGAGCATGACTAAGAGGGGGGCACTGTTACGCCATTAAACGTGAACCCGCCATATCTCCGAGAAAATAAAGAGTAGCACGTAATAATTAAAACGCATTGCTGTTCGAAAGGTCTAGAATGGTTGTACGTAGCCAGCCTTAGAAAAATCTCGAAACATCCACAAAGTACTTACAACTAGTGGGTAGGCATTTATCTAGGATAAGGGAAATGATACTCTCCGACGTTAACAATAGAGTCGAAATTCGCATGAAAGTGACTCTTATTACCACGAGTAATAAAAATGATTTATGACTTCGAGAAGCGATTCAATTGTTCTGGAATTCTGGATCGTTCGTGGGACGTCGGTATCTAGAATTTTCTTGGCTCCGCATATAAATACGAGCCCCCGGCCGGAAGCGAGTCAGTTGTGATTTCGACTGCGACCAAGAGCGAACTACCCTAGTACTTGAAGTGATTTTATCTAACGACCTAAGCGATAGTGTAACGGTACTCTAGTGTTAATTGCGATTCGGATTATTGTTGACTGGACTATTTTGTTATTGTTAGTGGTGAATAAAGTTGTCTCTTAGTAAATCGGCATTTGATTACCCACGCACGTAACAATATTAATTATAAGTCACTGTTTTAAAGCAAATACTTAAATTAATTTTATTTATTTTTTTATATTTAATATAATGATGACTTAATACGTAAATTAAATTAAATTGATTTGAATTAAGAATTAATCAATAATAATAATCAATATAAAGTAATACATCATATAAAATAATAATGAAAATGTAATTGAGGACTACTGGTATGGACTAATATGTCTGAATTAAATAAATGATTTTATTTATTTATAGCACTGCTCGGGAGTTAGGGCCTTAAGTAATGTGTTTAGGAATGCTGTAATACCGAATTAACGGTCAGTAAGTTGACAGGTGATGTTGAAAAACGAAAGCACGCGCGTCTTATAAAAGGGGTGGGCAACATCCTTTTTTTTATGAGCGGAACGAATCAAAAGACATTAGATATAATTGACCCTATATTTTTGGAGTTATCCACACTATATTATAAAGAGGTAAAGTTTTTTGTTTGTTTGTAGTAGGTGCCTAATCTCTGGAAGTACTGGTCCGATTGCTAAAATTTTTTCACTGATAGAAAGCTGCTTTATTCCCAAGTGACATAGGTTATTTTATGTGCACGAGCGAAGCAGCGAGCAAAAGCCAGTTGTTTGTAATATAGAAGAAAGGCAAATATATATATATTTTTTTTTATTTCTACGACTTGTCTTCTAAGACTTGAAAAGAGAAACGACGCGACAAAGCGTAAAACTTCTACAGATAATAATGATGACAATGCCTTTTGACGTTGTCGCGTAGTGATTGTCTGTGTGAGTCTTCAATTCGCATTGTCTATGTATCCTTTTGAAATACCTCTAAAAAAAACCGTAGTAGAAGTATTTTTACTTATTTAACCTCGAATTCCGCCGCTTGTTTTTGGCGGTCAAAAAGGACAATGAATTGTCAGGCAGAACACAGTTAAGTCTAAAACACTTACTACTAGTAAAAATATTGGTCTAACTAACATAGCAATATACATATCATCTGTACTTTTTTTAACTGTTTGTATAAGTTGTTTGTGTACAATTAAGATAAAGATATAGTATTCGACTATTTGTGAGTTAAAAGCAATAACCATTGAAAGTTGTGTAATATTTTTACAAGAAAATGGACGTCAAATTGTCTTCGAGATTTTGTGGCTTATAAAGCCCCTCCAGACAAACAATGCGATGCTGCTTATAAAAATTTTGACAAACTGTTATCGTTGTCGCAATGTCGCATGGAGTCTGTCTGGGAAAGCTTTAATATTTTGTATTCTAAAACTTCAAATAGTTTTTATCACTTCATAGAATAGAATAGAATAAACTTCATCTTCTTCTTCTTCATCTTTGACAAGCCTGTATTACACAACCCTAACCACCTCTTGAATGTTTATAACAAATTGTCGCCTTCCAGTTTATTTTAAGCTTGGTAATCTGTTCGTGACGGTATCTTCACGACTTCGCCTCGAGGGAGGAGGCACAACTTTGTTATTCCATTACCATAGTCCTTAGGGTACGAGCACAAACACGAAAAAGCCGCTAGGGCCGCGAGAATCGCGCGTTGGAACGTGGAGATGGTATTTTGCGATATTTTGAACTAGGTTACATCAAGAGATACACGTTGATCCACACAAGTATACAAATTGAGCTCCATAGTCCATAGTAGTCCTTAGTTGAGCTACACGAATACTGACAAATGCTTTGGTCATTATGCGTACAACTAAGGAGTGGAAATCCCTGCCGAAGTCTATGTTTCCTGATAGCTATAACCTAGGGGTCTTGTCAATCAAGAGTGAATAGGTTACTTCTAGGCAAGCGTGCTCCATTGTCAGCCACATCATCGTGCACCATCAGGTGGCATAGTAATCAAACAAGAGCCTATTCATAATAATGAAAAAACTCTTGAACAATTCGCATTTGCTTTTGGTACTCAGTGTATTAGGTACTTAACTAAACGTAAACAATCTTGATATGACTTTTTATTTAAAATAAATCGTAGGTAGGTACTTATAAAAAACATACAAAGATTATTTAAATTTAGTTAATTACCTAACATCTGTAATTCTGTATAAGTAAATATCTACTTGTAAACATTTTTAGATGAAATTTTTAGACGTTTATTAAGATAAAAGACATGTTAATATTGTTTACATTTTAGTTAAAAACTACTTAAACAAATGGAGTATAGTTGTCAATGAAGGAGGTTGTATAAAAACGCTCGCGTCTTATCATGTGGTAACACCTTTACTGGTCTTCGGGGAGTTGTAAACTTGTTACCGAGTTCGGTAAACTGATGATAAATTCTATTGTCCGTTTTACGTCTATGTCCAGTCAATTTAAATAACTCCATCTTGATTATACTGACCATTCAGTTAGTCAACTGTATATTGGACAGCATGAAAATGGCCTAGACTAATAAGTACTGTACATCTCTTCGTAGCATCTGTTGAGACGTCTTTATGACGATGGCATTGCACCAGTGAGATTGAGAACAGATGGAGTATTCTTAAATAGCTTCCATCCCAGTTTTGGAGTTCGACAAGGATACATAACATCCCCACTTTTGTTCAACATATACACAGAACTGATTATGCGCATTACCCTTGAAGAGTGGACAGACAGTGTTATGATAGGTGGGCGAAAAATCGCCAATCTACGCTACACAGATGACGCCCCCTTGTTTGCCATTAGCTCTAGGCAAATGGAACGGGAGTTCTCAAGAATGGAATGTGTTAGCATACAGTTTGTCACGACACGAGAGATTCTGTACGAGAGTTGGTACAGTTTGAAAGAAAGAAAGAAAGAAAACATTTAAAAAGAACATTTGAAGAGACTCGCACAGGACAAACAACAATAAAATAAAAATAAACTACTAAATTTAGAAGTATTTAACTTAAAATAAAAAATAAAAGAAAACAATATTGAAAGATAAAAAATAAAAGTCCTGTGCGAGGCCGAAAAGGTTCCTATCTCAGCATATGCTGCGGTATTTAAAAAAAGTTTCCTACTTTCACGAATTCTATGGCAATATACTTGATCAGTATTTATTGTATCAATATAAATGGTTTATCATCGATTTATCAGGAAGCTAACCACATATATCATTATTATAATTAACCATAATTAAGTTTGTATTACAAAAACCACTTAACTTCAAATCTTTCAAAGTCCACAAAAAAAATCTGTAAAGCCAAAATGTTCACAATCACCCACATATTGTATGTTTACAAAGGACGCGGTCCACAGCTGCGCGGGAGACAGGTGGGACTCAACCTGATAATCTTGTCTCTTTTTTCACCCAAATTGGTTGTATTGACAACTTATTGAATTTTTGTTTAAAAGGCAATTTTGTAAAGGTTTTGTGGTGACTTCGAAAGCAATATTGAGTTTTAAAGGATGGTTGGTTTTACTTTAGTTATTGCTATTTTATGACATGTAATATGTAGTAAGTTATTCAGTTGTTGTTGGGAGTAAAAAAAAAAACAATTCATCCTTTTTTTTTTTTTTTTTTTTTTATGGTGGGAAAAAATCATGCATTATTGACATCACCTGCTCTTGGGCGGAGCGGGAGATAGTGTCAGACTCTTACTGACTAAAAGACCCACCCCGTTCCTTCTAGCCTTCATACCGGGGCTCGAGCGCCCTTTCGGATAACCCTGGCCCCAGTAGGCTTCGACCCGGCTGGGTCCCTGCTGTTGCTGACAACTCCTTGAGGCGCGCGGGAACAGTGCGCGCCGTCGACGACTTGGGCTTGGTCCGGACAGTTACCGGACGGCCGGACAGCGAGCTACCCATTGCTCACCGTCCGCAAGCCCGCGCCTATGGTGGCCGGAAATCAGGATCAGAATCCCGGCGGCGGCGGCGGCGGCGATGATAACGCCGTTGCCTGATGCGTTCGGCCTCCTCCTTTGCGAGCATTACTGCTTCGCAGAAGTCGGCGACCGCCTGCCACTCCTCCTCGCTCCGGACCATGGCCTCAACCAAGGCCCGGCGCGAGAGGTCTCCGCCGCCGATCGCCCCCACGAGGGCACGGCGATGTTCCGCCCAAGCAGGGCACACCTCGACTGTGTGCTCCACCGTGTCCTCCGGGCATTCCGCACAGTGGCGACACCCGGGCGTCACTTCCGCACGAATCCGGTGCAGGAAACTCCCGAACGAACCATGTCCGGTGAGGACCTGCGTCATGCGGAAGGTAAGGACGCCGTGAGGTCTTTCCAGCCACGCCTCAAAGAGGGGACTTACCGCCATGATTGTGGCGTGCCCAAAACAATTCATCCTATGGGTACTAATATTAAAAAGAGTAAAGATGTTTATTTGTAACCAGCTAGCAGTCGCACCATTCGTACCAGTACTTCCAGAGTACTAGTATTATCCTACAAACAAACAAAAAAAACAATATTTACCTCTTTATTATATTAATGTAGATAAATTTTAATGATCTCAATAACTACTGGACCGACTGGAAAATTCTTTCTTCAGTAGAATGCTAATTTATAACTGAATATTTTTTGCTTCCAGACGAAGCCGGTGGCAAACCAGATTCCAGGCTGCTACTGAGAAAACACCTGATGAAGAAACCCATGGCAGGCATAATTAGCCTTACAACGATCCTACTTCTAGGACTTTCAGGCCTTCTCTCTAGGAGAGGGAATAGATAGTAATCTACCACGCGGGCCCAGTGCGGGTAGTTGGATGTCACATGTCTTCGAATTTTTGCTCTGTGAATGACATTTTTGCGCAAAACCACAAACCTAAAATTTCTAGTGTATCGTGGGTGTGTTCACAAACAAATCTCGCAGGCATAAGAGTTGCCACACACGAACTACAAGCGACAATCGCAAATGCCGACACGAGAAGCTAGAAGTGGCCACAATGTCTGAGGTTTTGTGAGAGGATGGATGAAAAATAAGTAAACGTTGTCTTATTTGGTTTTGTGGGATATTTTATTTTATATTAGTGGTAATGTACATGTTTTCTTCTTTTTTTTTACTTTCTTCTTTTATTTCTTGTTTTTGTATAACGCATTAATTTAGACTGTAATGTTGTATAAGTAAATTGTAAATAAATAAATAAATGGTAGCTGAAGCGCGCGACAGTACATATTGTAACGGATTCTGACGAAGGTGGTTTCGCTTTGTGCTACGTTTACTGGCCAATAGGTGTCAACAATAACCCGCGAGTCCAAACAAAATGTACGAAAACTATAGGTACTAAAATAAATCTTTAATTCGAGCAAAACTCATATAGTGTTAGGAACAACACTCCTCAACTTAAGTGTTAGTAAAAAAAAATATAGGTCCACCGGTGGCTCGCGTTTGACCACGCTTACCTAGCAGTAACCTTTTCACTCTTGGCTTAAAGGCTCTTAGGTTAAAGCTATCAGTAAACGGAGTCTGGTAAGGAATTCCACTCCTTAGCTGTACGCACGATGAATAATATTCCCGTAGTCGTGGCCGGTGGGCCGTCTGCAGCGACCCTTATAATCACAAGTCACAAACGGAAAAAACTTTCAGTAGGCCAAACTAATATTTGTTTAATCATAACATGTGAATTTGTCATGCGATACGTAAATAAACATGCCTGTGTTTGATTTACGATATTATTTGAAAAAAAGTACGAACAGATAAACTTCTTAGGTAGAAAGTTTTTTTTTTTTTGTTAAAGGCTGTTAAACATGGTGAGTGTTTGTTTCGGAATTATACGATTAGTTTTTGACTCGAACAGAGCCTACTTTAGAGATGAAAAGACGACTTTAGATTTAGACGAAAAGTCAATAGACGGATCATCTATCTATATATTTATAAACATACATTTAGCCGAACATAGAAACTCCTCCTTTTCGAAGTCGGTTAAAAATCAATGCCACTTTTTGGTAGGGTAGAGTAGGGTATAATAGGGTAGAGTATTGTAGCGTAGAATAGTGTAGAGTAAGGTAGAGTAGGATAGGGTAGGGTAGAGTAGGGTATAGTAGGGTAGAGAAGGGTATAGTAGGATGGAGTAGGAAAGAGCGGGAGCGAAGCCGCGCGGGCAAAAGCTTATATAGAAGGTGTAAAGGACAGCCCTCCACAAACTAAGGGCTTGCTCAGTAGACGAAACTGAACAACCTTCCACAAAATTCTTTTTCAAGAAACGAAAAAAAAAATCGGCCTCGCCATACAAATTGTCCAATCAAGTTTATCATTTTGTATGGTAAGGCTGATTTTTTGTTTCGTTTCCTGAAAATAAATTTTGTGGAAGGTGGTTCAGTTTCGTCTACTGAGCAAGCCCTTAAAGTTTGTGGAGGGCTGTCCCTTATACCTTGTATATAAATAAAGAAACAGACTGACACATATCAAAGCACAGCTGAAATTACGCCAAGAGCATGAAATTTTGCACAATGTTTCCTTTTATGACGTAGGTACCTAGGCGAACACTAAGAGAAGGTTCTGCAAAATTCACCAATAAAGGGATGAAAGGGGAGGCCAAAGTTTGTATGGAGAAACCTACATTCACAACAGAAGTTAGTTTTTTCATACAAACAAATAGAGACATAGTTCAAAGACAATGAGAGAGCGAACGCCGCGTTCGCTTGGGGTTTAATGAATTAAGACGGTACTTAACTTTATTGTTTGACGGAGTAATTTAAAAACAAAAAAAGTATCGATTTGTCTTTATTCAGTCCTATATGGAAGCAAAACCGGAAAAAATATATATACTTTAAAGTTATGTGCATTGAAACTTTCCATACACTAATTTGCGCATCTTTACGGGTAGAATTTGTCCTGGAATACATTAGAAATTAATAACCCCTGAGACCCCAAGCATTTAAATAGGTACATATAAATACGGAAAAAATGGAAAGGTTGCTATTTTCGAAATTTACAGACTACTTTATGAAGAATTTCTTATTTACATTCTTAGATACATAACCAATAAATAAAACGCTCAAAATTTTAATAATCTACGCGGACTTTTAATAGTCTTAGTGTTCAACCGAATGGCGCGAAATCACGCGCGAACCGGCGTTCGCTTGGGGTTTGAGGAGCAAGGAATATAATTTCTTGGGATACTTCATTTTCAACTTTTTCGCTGGCAAAACATAGACATGAAAGCGTCTCTCAAAAAAGTACAATTCCAACTAGAGATGTTCCGTTGTCGGCAATATGGGAATATTGCTGGCAATATTGCCACCAATATTCATATTTCGGGCAATATTGCCACTTCACGGCAGTATTGCCAGCAACGGCACATCACTAATTCCAACATTCTACGTTCTTAACAGTAAACGAGCACATAAAATAAGGCTGAATTTCAGCCGCTCGACCCAGAAAGCCACCACAATAAACATGTTTTGAATGCTGTACCGTTGTACATTGACTTGTATCCAGACTAATAGCATGCATTTTCGCGAAAACATCATGTTTACCAATAGGTAGCTGCTACACTCGCTTCTCATAATAATGCCGATGTCTATTATGGAAGGAGGACGACGGAAATCTGCTTTTTATGTTAACGAAATGGACGAAAAAAAGAACGGATAATTTTCCGATTTCTGATGTAAGCATTTGAAGTTAAGTATTTCTCTACTTCAGCCTGAGGTCCTGTCAAAACAATGAATTTTGAGTTAAGTAGGGATTAAGGGCTCAAACACATGAACACGTTTAGACCCCCGTCGTAACGTGCCTCCAACGTGACGTGGAATTCCAGGTCACGGTGACGTGACGTGGAAATCAACGTCGAGCAACGTAAATAATCACGTTACAACGCAACGTGCCACGTTGAACGACGTCGTCGGTGGCGCATTTATAGAATTGCCGTAATTAATTTCGAGAAATGGACCACACAAGACGTGTTCTCCTCCTGCTAATATTAAGAAGACGGATAAAGAAGAAACAGATACAAAGAAAATACTGCATCCATCCATATCTTTCAGTCATGAATAACGGGAGTCACTTCGAGAAGAAGTGCACCGTGAGCTTTTACGTCACGACGACGTGCCGTGCAACGTGGCACGTTGTGTTGTTGTAACGTGATTATATACGTCGCTCGACGTCGATTTCCACGTCATGACACCGTGACGGGGACTGCCACGTCACGTTGCTGTGCCGTGCGCGCAAGCACGTTGCGTCGTCGTAACGTGTTTATGTGTTTGAGCCCTAAGGAATACTCAACTCAGAAACCCGGCTATAGTCTCATATTGCCTCGCATAACCGACCAGAGATCTTTAGAATTACTTACCATTGTTTCATACAACATTGAAAACCTAATATTCGTTTAGCCCCACAGCCTGTAGGTAACTGAAACAACATCACATTCGCCAAACGTACCTAAAGTATGACTTTATATTCCACGTTATCATATTTTTATTTCAGGAACCCGTCTCCAAGCTTCCCCTGAGGTCGGCCTTTTACTTTCCTTTCAACAAAGGACTTATGTTTTGAAGTGATAGAGAAAACAATTTGTCTAAGGGACGCGACACGTGTAAGCTTACGGTTCAAAACGCTTTGAAAAGACGGATTTACAAAATGATAGTTATTCGGGGTATTTCCGTTATATTAATAAACGAATAATTGTTTAAGTCTTGTTCATTTATCACGAGTAATTCAAAATACCTTTTTAATATTCTTACTCGAAAACGTGCTCTTCTTTCTATCGCTTTTAGGCACGCAATTTACTGCTTTTCGCACTAGTGTGGGAAAAGGTGCGACCTCGCCCCTCACCATAACTTATTTCATTTATCGTATCAGGCTGGGCGTTAAGCGAACGAATATAAAGCACCTAGCTGGGTTTGAATCCGCGACCTACAACTTGTAAGCCGGAGCCGTTACCACTAGACCACCACTGCTTCTCGGTGGATCATCAGCATATATTATCCTTATTACCTTATCTTAGTTACTTAAAGAACATTATTTTTAATAATGCGAAACCAGATTATAGTTAGTTCAGAATCAGTAACTGAATCGGTTCCAATCATTTTTACACCGTGTAATATTTTTTCCCAAAAATATTTAAAAAAGGTCACAAATTGGACACCACCTACACGTATAACACAGGTCAGGGCAGATCATAGCGGGCATTAGGCGCCAGCGCATAGCTGGGTCATTCAGTCGCCCGAATGGCCCGGTGACCATGTTTTTGTGTGGACAATCAGGTAACATAACAAGCTTATAACTTTGTGATTTTTCATGATACAGTTATAAAATTTTGTACATAGATTCTTTACATAAAAATATTAGACGTGTTTCGGGTTCCGCATATTACTAAAACTAATCTACACTAATACAATAAAGAGGTATAGTTTGTTTTTATGTTTTTTTGTTTGTAGGAGGTAATCTCAACAAAGAAACTATACGAAAAAACAAACCTACTAAATCTCAAACAACTTTACACATATTACACCTGCATTCTGATAAAAAGAATCACCACGAATTCTGTACAATCAAACATTAAAATACGTAAAAAGACAACAACATACGCCACTAGAAGTAAAAACAAGTTTCAACTAATGACTGCACGCGCTCGAACTAATTACGGCAAAAAAACAATATTGTTTGAGGGAGCACGGCTGTTTAATGTACCCGAAGAATTAAAGAAATGTAATAATATTAACATATTTAAAGCTAAATTAAAAAAACATGCATACAACCTATGATGTCACCAACACACCAGATGTGAACATTTCAATACTTATAAGCTATTTGTATCTCATTTTAAGTGAACTGTAATAAAATTGTTCTTATGAGAATAAAAATCTTTAAACCTAATCTCTGGAAGTACTGGTCCGATTGCTAAAATTTTTACCGATAGAAAGCTGCTTTATTCCTGAATGACATAGTCTATAATTTAATGTATGCGGACGAAGTCGCGGGCAAAAGCTAGTGTTTTTTAAAAATAATAACTTGTCTAGGCGACCTTTCGACTAATACTAGGATAGGTCCATAACCGACATATCGCTCGAGGGTGAGCAGAGAAAGCGCAATGTTTACTTTCACCGTGTTTTCTAGGAACAGTAAAATTGGTATTGCGATCATTATGAGGAAAGATTATAATTATTATAATGTACAGAAAATGGTAATTTATTTATTGGTCATATAAATACGGTGTCATTCTATCGGCAGACATGATAATGACGATGATAACTGTTTGGCGTTAGTTTACGTTTAGGAACAATAGTTAATTAGGTAAGTATTAAAGATATTGTATGGAACAAGAATACCAGATTGTATAAATAAATCTAAAAATGAGATTTTTAGTAGGTTTATGACCTATACGTAGGTATGTAAAGTAAGTAGGTATGTATGTATATATGACCTATAAGTATCTACATTTAAATTTTATTTTTCTTTTTTTTTAAGTTCGAAAATGTTCATAAACTTTTAAATTATTACAACAAAAAGAGATAGAGACTACTATAAAAATTACTCGTAACTTTTTATCCGTCTAGCACAAAATTTTCGTCTTTTTAAGAAAAATAAAATCTATGAACACGTGAACCCAGCCTTAGCAACCAGTCTTGCAATTAATTTCTAAACAGCATATGATTAAAACCATAAACAATTATAAACGCAAATGACTTAATAATTAGCTTAATTGCCGTACTAACAGGAGACATCTGACTCTCATCACGTACTTAGTTCTGAGAGAGGAAGTTATTACCACACACAAATAATTACATAGGTATTTTAGTACGAGTAAGTATAGCCAAACAAGGAGATAGGTTTACAGGCAGCTTAGGTACTATTGAACTTTGCATAAATATGCTGAATAGTCCATAGCAATATTCTTTTAAATCAAAACTAACATATACAATATCTGAATGAAGCATTAAGCGTTGAGTCCGCCTCTGTACTTTCGTGTGCATAAAGCATTTAATAAAAGCGTGCGTTTGTAATATAAAAAAAATATGTTTTACTAAATGCATTTGAAAGTATATTCGATATTTAGAACAGCAAATTTTAAAATTATTTTTTGTCTATTTTTTTGTTCCGGATAATCTCTGAAAAGGCTTAACCGATTTTGATGGGACTCTTTTTGTGTTATGTGTTTAAATAGTGTAAGTAATTGGTTTCGGCCGTTCTATTTGAATTAAATAAATAAAAAAAAATAAAAAAAATCACTGACGGATAGCTGATAATACAAGGAGAAAATTAAACTACTTTTCATTTTCTACCGGGAACTTGATTTGCAAGCAGCACAATGCAATCTTTTACAGATAACCTTTGGATGGGTTGAACGAAAGGAGATAGGCCACGGGAGAGTCACGGGGAAAAGCTAGTATATCATACGAGTATGTTAAGAAAGAAGTATCGGGCCCACCAAGCACAATCGATATAAATATTGGAAATGCAATAGAAAGATGAATATTGTTGACTGTATACTAAACTCTTGGTTCGAGTGTACATTCAGTGCATCATATCTCTTGATACAATCTCTTGCAATTCCGCAAAATGTAGATGTATGTCTTATCATGATAAATAAAGATATATATGTTTGCTCGTATCGTCGCTTGACTGACAGAGGAAAATTTTAAGATGCAATATTGACGTGAGCAGTTTGATTCCATTCTCTAGATAACAGAAGATTCATAGGTAGAAGTAGGCGTTTTGTAATACCTATAGGCAAAAAAAAGTAAATGTGAATTTATTGAATAATGAATTTGACAATGCATTTGCAAACCCGACCCATCGCAAATACTGACTATTTCTTTTGTTTGTGCATTTCGGTTGATGTTGTGTTTGTGCATTTCGGTTGAAGTTCGGGTCATGGGGCTCTATGGACCGTTTGGTCTAAACTTCCATCTATAAAAATATTTTTTTTTTTTTAGTAGTATTTTGTGACCATAAGGAAAAAGGCATTAAAGTACAGTTATCATAAAATTGTATTTATTTCTGGTCCCAAAATACTACTCAACAAAAAAAAAATATAAGTGGAAGGACCTGTTCAAACTATAGACCAACAAAAGGTTCCTTTTTGTGGACGGTGAGTGATAGCGAGAGTCAGAATTATACAAACCCAAAACCCACCCGTGTTCCTTCAGTTACCATTTGCGTGCCAAAATACAAGTTTATATAGGACATTACTGCATTACCGCGTGCCTCGGAATTTACGTAAAGCCGTTGTTCCCGATTGTCATTCGTAGATCTTTGACAGTCGATACAGGTATTTAAACTGCAGAAAGTCTGACCATTTCTCTATACAAGGAGTATCGTGTTGCCCAGTAACTGGGTTGTGGAGGTCTGATAAGCAGTCGCTCCATGTAAAACACGGGTTTTCAGCCGTATCTGGTTAGACTGGAAACCGATCCTAAAAGCCAGTTGAGAAAAAGTTAGGGCGATGTTGACACTTTACCACTTCATTAAAAAGATATAAAACACATTCTTAAAAACATCGGATACTATAATTGTAATGTAACACAATCTGTTACATTCGGCGCAAGAGTTTAATCCATTAAAAAAAGATTTAAAAAATCCACTTCCCGAGGTATCCGAGGCGTGACAATTTAAAACCAAACGAACATAAAAAAAACCTTCCATAACTCTTATCACCATTGAACAAGGGTTATTTTATCTTGTCTTAACGGTATTATTATGATTGTAGCAAAAATAAAAAAAAGTGATTATCAAAGTGTTACGGACGATGTTTTTTCTTTCTTACTTTTTGTCCCAGTTACAGATGTTGGGTAAAAGTATCATTTTTGTGACAATGTAACGCTTGTAACGGCTTAGGGATCGGTGTTCGTGAAATACAATATAAAATGCACAATGGAGCAAAATATTAAAGCGGTAAAACTTCAAAGTTTAAATACTTTTTAGTGGCAAATACTTTGCTGCCGCTCATCGAAGCATTTTGTAATCAACAAGATGTATTTAACGCATCCAATATCGATATTTTTATCTGCATATTATAAAACAAACAAGTAGTTAAGGGTTTTATACTCGCATACCAAATCATTTTTCGATGTGTACTCGTAGTCAACCAAATTTTTTTCTGTAGTTGCTCTTTTCAGTCCTAGAAGTCATAGGATAAGAACTAAGAGCCAAAGTCTTCGTTTATTCTATAGGTAATTTACTAGGTTCTACCAACGGCTTCGGACGCATGAAAGTGGAAATTTATCCGAAAGTAACATACACCTAAAAAATATTCTATGTCGTTTTCCTATACATTTAGATCTACCCGTGTACCAAATGTCATTCAAATCCGTTCAACCGATTTAACGAGGAGTAAACACACACCCACAAACGTACAAACACACCATCATGGCAACCCACACACATACCCACGCTATCACCCACACGCATCATGGGTTGTCCGGAAGGGAACCCCGGGGTCCTAAATGCAAGGCAAAGAACACAAAAAACAGGAGTGGGTTTTAGTCTGTAAAAGTCTGACATGTCTCGCTTCGCCCTAGTGCGGGAAAAATCATCGGATGATTTCCCACCTAAAAAAAACCCCACACAAATTTAAATTAAATTTTCACCATTACAATAATAAAGCAATTAAGGTAGCACCTCATTTAAAAAAAATCCCACACAAGATAATCCCCGTAATCTACTGTGTCCCTAAAACGGACCACTTGTGTTGACCCTCTCAAAGGACATTACGGAACCCCAAGGTTTACGTTACGCCCTGATCCCGTAATCCTTGAGGACAACACCGGTTTGTTGACCAGCTGACGGTAAATCTGGTGCACATCCGGGGCCAGACAGGTTGGCCGGACCACACCAGTGAAGCTGATTATATTATGGGTTTATTATGAAAAGGAATTCATTTAGTTTGGTATTGTGGAACACCCGTACTCGGAAAGCAATTTACACTTATGTAATAAAGAAGTTTGTTTTTTGTTTGTAGGAGGTAAACTTTGAAACTACTGGTCCAATTGCAAATTTTAGCACTGATAAAAAGCTGCTTTATTCCTGAGTGATATAGGCAAGGCTATATTTTATGTACGCGGGTGAAGCCGAGGGCAAAACCTAGTAAATAAAAAAATAAAATCCCTTAAGAATTAACTTTTTTTTTATTGTTGATAGGTTCGCTCTTGACCGCTATCTCACCTGATAGAAAGCGACGATGCGGTCGACGATGGAAAGAGCTTACCTAGAAGTAAACTAGTCACTCTTGACTTAAAGATTGAACTCAAAGCGATCTAAAGTATAGCGTGGAAAAATTCCTCCACATTGCTTTCTCAATGTATCCAAAAGCCTGGCTGTATTGCCACGCTGTATAGTAATACTTATCCTCTGACTAAGGTAAAAGCCAGCCCTTGGGTTGCGCGAAGTAACCCCATGACACACACTCACAAAGTTTTGCCTTTAAGGCTTATAGCCCCTTGAACCATCTGGCCGAATTTATGTGGACGCAACTCTCGCACCCGCCTAGGCGGCAGTACGCAAATCTGTGCATTTATTTGCGGCCAGCAGCGCCCGGAAAGCGCGCGGCTGACCTTTAAATCCATTTTCTTTGCGAAATATTGATTGATTTACATATGCTATGTTTACTTTGAAGAATATTTAACCACCAATTTTTATGTGTAAAAATGTTTCTGAAGATCCAAGCCGTTTCGAAGGAGTAGGGAAAAGTTGCGAAATTGCTAAATATTTTTTTTAGACAAATACACAACATAACCTGGCCGTTACCGAGGAGTAGGCTTCAGAAAGTCACTGTTTTATGGCACTTTTCGGGCGCTTGGGCCTTAAAGTATTAGTACAATATATATGTATGGAGGATAATCATCGCTGTTTTTTCTTATAACATTAGCCTAAAACCGTAAGACAAAATATCTTCATGTAAGTACATATCGTTGAACAAAAAACGGAATTTGGCACAGTGCCCGAGCCGATAAAGGGGAGCGCTGAAGTGATAACCCCGTCATTAGGGTATCAGAGAGGCTGCTTGATGAGCCCCAGACGTGTGCAGATGGCTTTAATAAATGTATGTTGTACGTCTGTCTGATTGCACCGTACTGCGAGTATTGCGACAGAAGATATTTTGAGTTGATGTAGGTTGGTTGTTGGCATAGTCTTTTAGACGATAAATAATGTTCTAAAAGTTGATTCTGATATAATTTGCGTAGGTGTCAGTCATAAAAACATAAAAATAATTTATTTATGTTTGTTTGTTTTGATGTGAATTAAAAAAAATCTGTCAGGGATTAAATTGACATACCTATTTAATTACTGAACCATACAAAAGCGGCCAATCCGTAATATTTACCAATGTATACTCAACACTTAAAAATAACCCAAGAACCGCTTCACAAAATAAACCTATTCAAGTTTTCACATAAAAAATAATCTTTTCGTCTGTTTGCTTGCGGAAGACAAAAACTATGTCCTGCATGTTTCCACCTGTCGCCGAGTCAACAACACTATATAACGAGTTTATACAGCCCTAGTAAGGGGACACGTCGGCAACGTTGTAACGTTGTCGATGAATTCTCCTGTTATAAAGCCTCGTCATTTTCAATTTAGGCACGGTTGGCAATTTGGCTACGGTCACGCAAAGGCCACTAATGGTGAAAAAAGAAAGCAGTTATAGCTATGTTTGTTTAAAAGGTCGCATTGAAAATCACACTAGCTAAAAATCTGTTTTTTTATTTTTTTATTGTTATAAACTGCTCCTTGACTGCGATTCCACCTGATGGTAAGTAATGATGAAATCGTTGATGGTGAAGTGCACTAGTTTATTAAGAGCCTATTCACTCCAGCTTTGAAGAAACCTAAATTATAATCGAACTGGAAGACTGCAGCAGGCAAGTTAATCCAGCCCCTCGATGTTAGCGGTACGATATGCTTCGAAAAATGTTATTAATAGTAATAGATCTAACTGTAAAATGACATGACGTATTTTAAAAACTTATAGAAATATCCAATAAAAGTTAAAAAAAAAGAACTACAATAACTACTGTAGATGTCCGTGTGATTTTATCCTTAACATACATCTCTCATAGCATTAAAACGCTAAGAAACAGGTCTACTACTGTCCATATTAATCAAGATTAGGTATAAAAAAAAGGTTGCATAAAAACCGTCTACAACTTTAAGCATCTACCATTTAACATTATCATTCTAATCATAACACTTTCTCAAAGCCCATAGAAAGAAATAACCGCACAAACGAGTATCGATACAAATCTGTGCTGCCCCATCACTAGTTGTTAAATAAAATGTTATCTTTTTTTGGTTTCCGTGTGCGAATGTGAAACAAAAAACCGTTAAAACTTAAAAAAAATAAAACAAAAAAATATCTTGTTTCCGTAAAAATAGAGGTCATTTTGCGTTGTTATCCCTAGTTTGGTCAGAAACGTCGTGAGTTTGGTTATGTAGGAGTAGGAGTATGAGGCCTTTAAATAAGCTTAAAGGCGTCTTCACACGTACCACAACTACACCTCAACCCCACCACATGACCGGACGTATAATATTTCGTACTAGCTGCGCCTGCGACTTCGTTCTCGTGAACTACAGGATTTTGAATTTATTTTTTCTAAAATAAAAGTAGCCTATGTTACTACTTATTACATCAGCTACATGCCAAAAAAAGTCCCGTCATAATCGGTCCAGCCATTTCAGAGATTAGCCCGGACAAACAGACAGACAGACAAAAATTGTAAAAAATGTTATTTTGGTGTATGCAAGCAGTTCTTTCAATATTACAAACAGACACTCCAATTTTATTTATATTTATAGATGTAAAGATGTATAGATTAATAATAATTAGGACTATTCACACGTATCACATTTTCATCAGTCGCTATCGACCGTGTGTGTGATACCGACCACATCGTAACCACCAGCGACACTGCGATCTAGTGGCCGACCACAACGCAACCACTACTACATTTTGTAGGTACCACAACGCAACTACAAAAAGCTGCAGCGATACTATTGATACGTACCTAACCACTGCTTGACAGCATTTTGTCGTTGCGACGTAGTGTGGTTACGTGTGAAGAAAGCCTAAGGCTTTACCTATATGGTACGTGAAGATATTCCAAATTGCAATGCCAAGGTCGAAGCACTTAAAAGCTAAGTCTTTCCAGTTAATGATATACAAATAAAGAATCGTGTTGTCACTAGATTACGTAGGAGCGAAATCATCCAATTTTTTGGGTTTTTTTTTTCTTGCGGTGGCTAAAAATCCTCCAAATGACATTCCCTGCCTTTGTGCGGAGCGGGAGATAGTGTCAGGCTGACCAAAAAAACTTATTTTCTATATTATCCATTTTTTCTTTCAGTGGTGGGAATATCCCACCTTTCAAAGAAAAAAATGGATAATCTAATGACTTTTTTACGCTCTAGGCGAGAGGGCGTGTCAAACTTGGAACTGATTAAAACCCACCTTTGCCCTCTCAGTTGTCCTTCCCGTTCTAGGACCAAGGTTTTCCTTTTCAGAAATTCCCTATGGCCCTTGGGTACTGGCCCTACTGGGCCCCTACGGTTTTGCGGAGATCTCTGAGGAGCGTGCACCTATAGCAATTGAATTTCCACGGGTTATATAAAAAAAAGAGCGATTATGCGACTTCATTTTTCAAAATTACTTCTAGTACTTTCTTATGGTTAGAAATCATCAAATAACTTCTCCACCTCTTGGTAGAGCAACAGTTTAGTGATAGACTTCTACTGACTAAACCACACCTGTGTTCCTTCAGTTACCCTTTGCGTTCCAGCCAAACAACATTAGTCCTTACTGCATCCATTAGCAACCCAAAATTATGATATAAACAAACATACATTGCCTTTTTCTTTTGGGTGGGAATATCATCTAATAACATCCCCTTGGGCGGAGCGGGAGATAGTGTCAGACTTTTACTGACTAAAAAACCCCGTTCTTTCGTTGTCTTTCGTATCGGGGCCGAATCTTCCATTCAGAAACAAATTCTTGGCCCCGGTAAGCTTCGACCCTGCTGGGCCCCTACGGTTTGCTGACAACTCCTTGAGGCGCGCGTGGAACAATACGCGCTGTCGACGTCTCGGTCTCGGTCCGGACGGTCGGAAGGTGAGCTACCCATTGCTCGCCATCTGCAAGCCCGCGCCTACGCTGGCCGGTAATCGGGATCAGAATCCCGGCGGCAGCTGAGGCAAACATACATAGCCTGTTAAAATCATAACGGGTAAAGTCGGGTAAAAAAAAAAACTGGTTTTAACCATTCCAACTGACTTAACCAGGTGTTAAAGTTGCTTGTCAGCTGTTCCAGTGGCCTCAACTTGATTACATTACCGATAAACTTTAATTGGTAGGGCTTGCATTTATTTTTATATTCACTGCTTGCCCGAATACTTTGTTTGTTGGCCAACTAACTGCATATAAAGATTATGGAAGCGCTGACTAAGTGCTAATAAAAACGAAGCTTCCTTCGCTTCGGTTTTCATCATCATCATCTTCCTGCCCTAGTCCCGTTTTATTTGGGGTCGGCGCAACACGTTTTTTTCTTCCATTCTGTCCTATCACTCGTCACGCTATCACTAACTCCCTTTTCTTTCATATCGCTTCTCACACAATCCATCCATCTTTTCTTTGGCCTCCCTCTTCCCCTCCATCCATCCACTTGTAAACTCATAACTTTTTTAGTAACATGCGTTTCATCCCTCCTTTTCACATGACCATACCAAGACAAACGATTCCCTTTCAACTTTTCAGTCACTGGCGCCACTTTCAAACTTCCCCTAATATACTCATTTCTCACTTTATCCATTCTCGTCACACCACACATCCATCTTAACATTCTCATCTCCGCTACATGCAATCTTTTTTCATCCGTCTTTTTCACAGCCCAACATTCTGATCCATACAGTATGACAGGCCTTATCACGGACTTGTAGATTTCGCTTCGGTTTTATGGATTGGTAATTATTAGACTTGCCTTATAGACTTATTTTCACTTCGCTGGGTGTATTCGTGGGGTATTTTTATATTTTCTGATAGTCCACAACATCTTAGGCCATTAAAACGAAGATTTCTTTCCCACATTCATTGTGTGTCAAGAAACAGAATTCTCTGCCGGAGTCTGTTTCCTGATAGCTACAACCTACGGGTCTTTAAGTCAAGAATGGTACCTAGGTAACAACTCTAATAGCTATCTAGCTGGCTAAGTACGGAGTGTGTGTGTGAGTTATCTAGATTAGTCCAGATGCTCGATGTACCCTTCTCGAAAGAATTACCGGTTCAAGAGACAATGCTATAACAATAAAATTCATCATCATCATCATTCCAGATTTAGATTGACTCATAACTGGCATGGAGATATAAGCTTCTGATCTTGATCATCAGTGGAATGCAACACATATACTGGAACTGGTACCAGGTTCCCATAAATTCTTAGAGCCAGTCACCTTTCCATACAGCTCGTCATAAAGCAACGTTGTCCCACATAATATTCACACGGAAACATCAATCGGATATCAGAACAGGAGCACAGAAAGCGAGTGGTATCTATCAGACGGACAGACAGACAAGGAACGCATTCATTAGCGGTCGGTGCACTGCGCAAGCGCTTTCGAGTGGACTGCCGCCATGTTGGAAAGGACAAAAGACAGAAGGACTAGTTTGTAAAATATAGGAGAGGGTTAAAAATTATTTTTTAAAACACTGGCAAACTCTCAGGACTATAGTAATAAACATAAACAACTTAGACTTTACTGTCCAGGCTACACGTCTCTGGAATGCTCTGCCAGATACAATAAAACGCGCGCAGTCACTACATACATTCAAAACACTTGTGAAGGAATATTACTTGTCCTTGTAATCTTGTTTCGTTTTTATCTGTATAAATTGTAGTTGTTACTTGTTTTCTTGCCTATATAATTATTATTTAGTATGTATGTATTTAAGTATGTATTTTAGTGTTAAGTATAGTACTTTGTTTTTTTTTTTTTTCTTTTTTCACCAGTAATTGTTTAGCTTGTTTTGTAATGCACCATGTGCAACCCCATTTTATGTCCAGTCAATCTCTTTCCATACCAGGTTGCCTGGAAGAGATCGCGGAATGCGATAAGGCCGCCAATTGTATATTTTAAATATAAGGCTCAAATATGTAATTAATTATCTTGGTGTACAATAAAGGATACATAAATAAATAAATAATAAACAACCACTTTTGTTTTATGACTTTTAATTTTTTTTTATATTTTAGTTCATCAGATTTTCATATTTACAAAAATAAAAATATTTAAATTGAACGTCCTAAATATTACGAAGTCTATGCGAAGCAAGCGATAGTACAATAGCAGAGAGGAACGGAGATCGGGCGGCGGCGGGGGTGCTTGATGCGCTTGCGTCGAGTCGTCAGACGTAGGTAGGTATAGCAAAATACAGTTGAAATGTGTTAGATAGAACAACGAAATCTTGAAGGTTGGTTTTTGGTAAATGAATTAGGTTTTGAAAAAGAAATAGGACAAAAGTTATTGTTTATGATGTTAGTTATATACAGTCCTGCAAAGTTGTTAATGATTTACAAATAACCCTGTATAAACTATTGAATTATTAGCATCAAGGTGTATCAATAATAAGGGCACGCAGTGTACCTTCTGTCCTTACAACTTCTAAATCTCTCTCATTCTAAGTAACGTTATCTCTTTCTCGCAAATGCAACAGATTGAAATGACCATGTGATTTGAATGAAGACGCGCGGTTTCGAATATCTGTAATTACTTTGAGTTGTTAAGCAACATAATAATTATTAATACGTTACTAAGATGATATCGATGGCAAAGTTTGAAAACATTACAGGCAAAAATCTGTGTAATTTGGAAAAGAAACGCATTTAAAAGTAAAAAAAATGTTTTTAGATAATAATAGGTATACCTATATTTATTGAAGGGAATAATAAAAACATAATTGGTCACTTAGTTAGCCTTTTTTACTCGTTTGTACATATTATTATTTTAAGTTTGTATATATATACCTAGTGATTATTTATTATTAATTTATGTAAATAATATTAAATATTTTCTTAGTTAAATTATTTATTACTAGGTTTTGCCCGCGGCCCACGGTACATAAAACATGCCTATGTCACTCAGGGATAAAGCAGTTCGATGAAAAAAAATTAGCAATCAGAAGATTAAATTAAAATAAAAAAAATTCTGTCAAGTGTGCAAGGTGTTGTTGTAATTATAAGTAAAATGAAAAAACCATTTTCCGCTAATCTCAAATGTCTAAAGGTCACGAGTCAGGGTATAACGATGAAGCAGTACCTACATTAAATAGGTCTTATATAAAGAAATCTTAACAGAAAGCCTTTGAAAAGAGTTTTTCGTCAAGAGTAACGACTGTAGCAGAAACTGAACAATGAAAATAGGACAACAGAAAACTTTATTCAGGGAAAAACTAGTGCACTGCACAGTAATAAATGTAAAAGGGTAGTTGTTTCGGGTTTTGTAATATTACTTGTATCATAATAAGCATAACCACGAAAAAAACACAGTATTAAACTTGCATGGACAAAATTGGAACCAACCGTTTTTTTTTATTGTGAGGTGGTAATTGTGGTAAATCATCTTATGACTTCTCCCGCTCTTGGGTGGAGCGAGAGGGCGAGACTTTTACTGACTAAAACCACAGCTGTGATTCTTCAGTTGCCTTTGGCGTCCCAAGACCATGAGTCCTTTTCAGAACCAATCCGAGAGACCTTTTCAGAACCAATCCCTTGGTATTAGCAGACATCGACCCTGCTGGTTACCCTACGGTTTGCTGACATCTCTTTAAGGCATGCGTGTAACACTACGTACTGTCGACGACTCGAGCTCGGACCTTCTACGACGGGAAATTGGGACCAGCTGCTCTACATCTGCGTGTATTTTGTCAAACAAAATTTAATGATAATCATAGTACCAATAGGCATGGGAATTTGATCGTGGTATGTTCGTCATTGGTCTGGTCAAGACTGAAGACAAAGGAGGCCCAGGACTGGGTAAAGTGGTCTGCAAAAGTGGAGACCTACATTCAAAGCTGGATGGAACCTACAGGTTGAAAGAGACGTGGATGTTTTTTTGGAGAGGTAGGAAATCAATATGTAACTTCTTCAGATTTTTACTAACTGGTTTATGAATTGACAATTCGAAGTATCCTCATAACGTATTTCTCAAACTCTGTTGAAGGCTGAAAACTGGTCAAACTTTGGCATAAAAGCACAGATTAAATAATAGTACAAAGTAGGGTAATTCAAATTACCGAAGTCGGAAACCTGCCCTAAAATAATAACCTTAGATACCCTTTGCGATCCTCCCGAGAACCTAGCCAGGGCGGCGTAGACTTTCACAGAGACACTATGGCGGCGCGACCAGACGCCGCTACCAACAAAATGTAGGTATACAGCTCTAGAGTTCTCACTTGGTGTCCGTTTGGTTGCGCGACCAATTTGGTGGCGCGACTAGCTGGGACGTGTGGCAGGCGATTCGGGTGTCTGTATGGTGTCTACCTCGGTAGCTTAGTGCTATATTTTACCATGGCGGCGCAACTGGGCCTCAAGTCTGCTATTACAATATTGTCAGAATTGTCTATCACTGATTACAAAATTGTAGACTTTGACAAGTTTGGTAATCTACTAATATAATGGCGTCACTATGACTTTCCAATGGTCAACCACTGACACTCCATTGAAAGAAGTAGCTTATAATGGTAATCTCGTACAGTAAGGCCGCAAAAGTCCATAGGAACGCTAAAGATTACATTGCTACGAACCGAGCGAGCGCGATACTGCCGTGCGTATGTGTGCGCATGTATGAGTATCCACATTCCACAGATAACATACACTAAGGAACTGTCGTCGCAGTGAGCTGTTCTTACCATAGCATTGATAAAATTCGTGCCAATACGTCATGTGCTGGTAGCCGTGTGAACTAAGTGTTGGATTCGCAAATCACGTAACCCGAGTTCAAATCATGGTCGGTCCGTTGCAGTTATTTCTTACTTTGAAAATTCCTAATCTATATTGATATAGTTGTTTTTTTATATTTCTATGAAAAATACTATTGCATTTTTTGCACTAAATAGTTGCAAATTACGAATGTGATCTATTAACCACAAGAAGAATCACATTCGTAATTTGCAATTATTTAGTTGTTACATCTTTTCGATGTTATAAGGTGGAAATAAAAAGACGTGTTTAATAAAAATGTTTATTCTTTATATTTACAAATTAAACATTTATGAGAATTGTGACGTCGAATTGTTACCTAGACAAAAAGTTATCTTGTAACCGTTATCTATGTTACGCCTAAGATTGTTTGTTGGAAGTATACCCACTTAGACCATTCATAATATGAATAACGTAACAATGAACGGATATTCAAATTTTAATAAAATAAAATATAGGTAATTGTTTATATCCAGTTATTTATTGAAAAGTGATATATGATTTGGAATTTGTAAACATTTTATTTTTGTGTAACGTCACAATGAATGTATTGAGGTCATAGCTTAATTGTTCATTTTCTTGACGAAAAGAAGATTGAAACCAAACCTCAATTTCTGTTAAAAGAACTTTAGTTCTCACAAGATAATCGTCAATTAGATGAGAAAAATAAATTGAACTATAGTATTATGTTAAAACAGTGCGGGTAGAAGAATAAAAAACGAAATAGACTCATGATTATTGTCAACAAAATTGATAGCGAGTTCACTGCATTCTTAAGATGAGGCGATGGCACAAGTTAAAAGATATAGCTGTTTTAAACGAAAGTAAACACAATATAATACAGTGTTTGTTAACGAATAATCACAGATATGTTAAAATAAAATGGTAGGCCATTTAGTTTAGTTAACATTAAATATTTAGTGCGAAACGTAATCGTTCTTGTTTGTGCCTCTCTGTCAAGTACGGCTTTTTAGCAGGTTTTCTGTGATGCACGCCTTCAGCGTGAAGTGCACGGCGAACAGTATCCATCGAGGTGTCATATAATTCCGCAAAATGTCTCGTTGGTGCGAAACCATTCGTTTCGTATACGTCCACCATATGTCGTCGCTGCGCCTCGCTAATAAGCTTCGGTCTCCCACTTCTCTTTCGACTAGCAAGGCTACCTTCTTCCTCATATCTTTTTAGCCAAAGATTTACAGTATTTTTCTAAAATAAAAAAAAATATATATTAGGCAGCTATACCTACTTCACTTCATTTTCATTATATAAAATGTTAATAATCATAATTATTGAATATAATTTTAAAATAAAACTGCATTTATTAATCCAATAACCAATCCAATAAACCCAACGATTTACGTATTTCTCTTTTAAACCTCATAAAGATACGATGAATGGATTCATAAATGGCATACGTTTTAATTAGAAGATTAATTTGTAATAAAGTTACAATTCATTAATAGCTATTATACTCACATTCAGTCCGGTTTCTTCAGATATTTGTGTTTTATTAAGACCACTTTTATGCAGCCCAATGATAGTCGCCCTCACTTCAATACTAATATTAGCCTGCATTTTGCGAATATTACAATACTGTCAACCTCACGTCACTAACCAACAACTACAACCAAACGACAGTTCATTTCGGTTAAGTTAAAACTCATGTCTACCTCGCAGAAATCTAATTCTTTATTTAGTTTTTTTGTGATCTACCTTTCTAACTCTAAGAAATGTGTGAACAAGTTAAAGAATAATTTAAAATATGTAATGCAAATACATAACTTCCAATCGGGTAAGAACTTACAAAAAGTCAATAATTGCGTGGGATTTGAACTTGCGGCACACTGATTTGCGCTTCAATCTGTGTGCCTATACCACTGGGCCATCTTGACTTATGATAAGTTGATGAAATTGTGGATTTCAATCATTTGTTGGCGAAACTTGAAAATAAAAGGTCGTAAGTCAAACTAAACGTCAAACGAATAAGTTTTAAGAATTCTTATGGACTTTTGCAAGTGATAGTACACATTGACAAATGAATGTTTGACGTATGCGGCAATCTGCCAAAATTTTGACAGTTCTTTTGATTAGAGACCAACCATTAGAAAGTCTTTGTGGAGTTATTGCTTTAAAAAAGCTCAATATTGTCATTCTACTACAACTCTACTACGAGACCATTGACCGATCAATGATCGATCATTATGAATTAGCAGATTAGGAACTTTTAGCAAAATTACAATAGGATCGTGTTGGAATGACGAATTTATAAAAATAGTAGACTTGGGCCCCTGGTCGCCCCACCATGGTGTTCCGGTGATACCCTTACGAATAATCTCGCATCCCAAGACGATGATCCTCAAATCTTAAACATCGTGGTTTATAGTTTCTAAATCTACACTAACAATATTGTGTCTCGTCTAACTGTCTGCTACATGTGCATGTCATGTGAGGAATGCAGCCGCTACACTCACCGCCACATTATCTCCTAGTAACCACCAGGTCAACTTGTTATTGTAAACAATATAATTATAGTTTATAACCAGCGCCCTGTATGGTTCGGGGCAGCGTCATACTGTCTTAATCGAGTGCTACACAAAGATAGGTAATTATAGTGTTGTTTCTTTATGTAAACGTATTTAATCAATCACGTGCCAATCGAAGTTTCTTTGGTTTTTTTTTATATTCACAACTTTCACACAACGCCATCTAATCCCAAGCTAAGCAGAGCTTGTGTTAAGAGTACTAGACAACTGATAAACATACTTATATATTTCTAAATACATACATATTACAGATAAATTACACACAGACACAGAACAAATCAATCGATCGTGCTCATCACACAAACGTTTGTCCTGGGTGGGAATCGAACCCACGACCACCGGCATAGCAGTCAGGGTCACTAAGCACTAGATTAACAGGCCAGTCAATGGCGATGACAATTTTTGGTTCTAGGACAGGCCGGTTTCCTCACGATGTTTTCTTTCACAGTTATTTTATTAATTGTGTTTCAAAGGGGGCAAATGCAAATGTGTATTTGTGCACTTATACCACAGTATGTGACTATACACTCCTCATTTATATCATTATGTCAGAGATTCTTAAAGACTGATGTCAGTCATGTTTCTCAGTATCAGCGCCCTATTAGATCATAGATTAGTTAGTACAGACTCATCGTTAGGCAGAATTCTATATTTACTTCGTTTGTCTCAACGCTGAATGGACGACGCTGCTAAATGTTGGTTAGGTGGAAGCAGGGTAAACGTCCTGGTTAAGGAGGGTGGGAAACCATCAAATATCTTCTCCCGCTCTGGGTGGGGCGAGAGGGTGTGTCAGACTTTTACTGACTAAAATCCACCAGTATTCCTTCCAGTTGCACTTAGCGGTCCAGGGTTGTGGTAACTGCTTATGCGCGTTCAGTTTTACTGGTCACACGCCAATAACGGATCTTCTTTTTAGTTATTACTAGTTGGTTTCCACGACTTCGCCCGCAGATTGATCGTAACAATACCTTTTGGTCACAATTTTAAGAAGTTTTCACAACAACGCTACACCTTTTTCTAAAATTATAACCTAAGCCTAAGTTACTACTCTATCGCTATCAGCTCGGTACAATCGGTACAAAATTACAAAAAAACACTTCAACTTCATTTTCTCTGTCCCTTCTGCAAACATTCTTACACCTAGTCTATGGCGCAGGTATTTGCGTGCAGACATAAATGTGTCAAGTGCGAGCGGCCGCGTCATTTTGTCGCGCGTTGTTGCGAAACGTTTCTGCCGCAAATGCCGCTGTATATTTGCGTTGTAATTATCGGGTGTTGCACTTTCCATGTCGCTTGGCAGTTTGTAGCTGAAGGAACTTAATATTGTGGCCATGTGACAAAGTGGGATATATTTGTGTTTGGAGGTTTCTTTTCGTCTGTGTACTTTAGTTTTCACATATACTAAGGGACATATTGTCCCTCAACATGACGTTGCAATGTCACATACATAATTTTTTTTTGGTCTGTAAAAATCCCCCGCCCTTGAGCGAAGCGGGAGATAGTGTCGGACTCTTACTGACTAAAAAACCCACCCAATTCCTTCTTGCCTTTCATACTGGGGCTTCGACCCTGCTTGGCCCCTACGGTTGCTGACAACTCCTTGAGGCGCACGAGAAGCGCGCCGTCGACGACTTGCTCGGTCCGGGCAGTTACGGGATGATCGGATAGCGAGCTACCCATTGCTCGCCGCCGCAAGCCTGCGCTCGCTTTAACACTTCAGTTTAGGTCGTAAAGTGGTTTTAATGATAGTACTGCAGGTGGGTCTGTAATATCGCCTTGATAGTATCCTCTTATTTCCATCATTCCATGTCTGTGTTGTTGGAAGAATATATATCAAGAATGCAGGCAATAATGTAATTTTAATAATATATTAAGTTGTGATATCATTATCTTCAAATAGTGCTGATGTAGGGCGTATGATATCACTTCCTAAAGCAGGTTATGATTGAATTGCTGCTCTTTAAATGTGCCTTTGAGTATTGAGATCTCTAGATAACATTCTGGCAATAAGAATTCACGATAATATCCAGACATAACAATCTCCTGTACCCGTATTTCTGAACTTAAAAGATCGTATAAAAATAAAAGCGCCATCGGAACTCGCAAAATCCTTTAAGTACTTATTTTTTTATGCATTTTGCAAATCAGTGTCAAGTTATAATGTGTTGATTATATAGGTACCACGCCTTTGCCCAGCTACTAATAAAAAATAAAAAATATGGGTAAAAGAGACTGAAAGGGTTGTTTGATGATTTTAACGAATACAATCCCTAAAATAAATATGTATTGTATTATATTGCAATCATAATTATTTTAATCAACATAAATACTACTCGAACTAACCTGTTTATTGTAAAAAAAAAATAAGGAATTTTGAATTCTGCATTGCATTGCATGCATTTTGGTTTAAAAAAAAATATTATTGATAGGTTTGCGTTTGACCACAATGACGGAGCACGCTTGCCTAGAAGTAACCTATTCACTCTTGACTTAAAGACCTCTAGGTTCTAGCTATCAGCAAACACACACAGAAATCCACTACTTAACTGAGTGAATTAAATAAGTGCCAACACTCTTCAATTAGTTAAACAGTCACAGAATTAAGTACCTATAACAGAACTCCACTAACTTCTACTCGCACAGACCATAAACAACTAAACAAATACCACAACCCAAAAACAAAAACTTTAAATTCAAATTTCGAATCCCAACCTGTTCAAACATACCCGCATCCTAGCGAGAACAAGCCAGTCGAATAGAAGTCGTTGTGACGACAAGACGTCAGCAAACAGACTCTGACACATATGTTTGTTTAATAAATACAAAGCGTGATAATATAACGTCCTGGGGTGATGGATTGGAGTTAATTAGGCACTAAGTAATAGCAGATTGGCGTCATACCAAAGTATGGCGGTGTCCGGTTTTGTTTAGATTAATCTTTGGGAAAGGTTTTTCTTATACGAGGAAGGAAAAGATGGATGCGTGAGGAAAGCTATTAGGAAGACCTATCTTTAGCAGTGTAGGGCATTTCTGAAAGGGAAACGGTGGTCCTAGACCATAAAGGGCAACTGAAGGACACAGTCGAATTTTAGTCAGTAAAAGTCCATTACACCACACACGATACACAATTAACATTTATAGGTAATTCGTAAGGTCTACTGTACACGGACGCGTAGCTTCGTAGACGCGTTTCTGCTCACCGCAGGATATAAATATATGAGATATTGTGTCGACGAATCGCTGCTGCTTGGTGAGTGTCATAGACGCGTCTTCGTCAATAAACATACATCAAGCGTATAATGACGAATACTGTTTTAGGATGCGTAGCTTCATAGACGCGTGTCTATGAAACTACGCGTCCTAAAACAGGCCTTACATGACGACGAAGACAAGGCCCAAGAAGGATGTCTGCTCATCCTTTTAACACAATTTCTCATTATAATCACATCTTAAAAATCCTCCAAAAATATGTCCGTTATTAATCTTGTAGCCAAGATCTTAATTACCAAAATTATCGTAGTGAGCTCGTCTTGCTAATTAAGTAGATACAGAAACGAATTCATTTTATAAAAAAAATTCGTGGATTATTTTTGCGAAATTGTTGGTGAAAGTCTGTCATGAATGTGGCCTAGTTTCGTTGGCAAATTACATATAAATATTATGTACTGTTACTTTATTCAGTTTGCAATGTGTTATTTATAATTCAGTAAGTTTGTAATAAATGTGAATTTTAAGTATTAAAAGGTTAAAGAAAATTACAATTTTTTGGGTCGCAAAACAACTTATCATTCAATTTTTATTTGTCACTAGTTTTTGTTCGCGACTTCGCACGCGTACATAATAATATAGTCTAAGGAATAAAGCAGTTTTCTACCGGTGAAAAAATTTTAGCAATCGGACCATTATTTTCAGAGATTGCTTCCTACAAACAAAACAAAACAAACTTTATCTCATTATAATATTAGTGTAGATTTGATCAAAATAACAGTTTTGGGTATCACAGAACCCTGGGGATTCTGGAACTTTTAAAGGCATGCGAGGGACCGCAGCCAACTCTCAGAGGTCCCTAAGACAATTTTCGTCGAATGCAGTACTAACCAGGATTATTATCATTATTATCAATCGGATGTGTTTCTTTTTTTTATTATTGATAGGGTCGCGTTTGACCATCATCTCACCTGAAGGCTGAAGATAAGTGATGATGTGGTCGACGATGGAGCACGCTTGCCTAGAAGTAACCTATTTACTCTTGAAGACCCCTAAGTTGTAGCTATCAGGAAAAACAGACTCCAGCAAGAAATTCCACTCCTTGTCTTTTTCTAACTTAAGAACCTAACCCCGGATCTAATAACTTGTAATTGTGAATAAGCAATGGAGTTTAATCTGGGTAGGATTACAACTTTATAAGTAGTATAAACAAGTTAAGTACTTGTTCAGATGTATTACAGTATAATAACCAATCTAGCTAAGCAACATAATCTGGACTGGTTTGTGCGTCAGTTTAACATACTAATCCGCGGGTACAATTAAGACATATTTAGTACTACAAGTTGAAACTAGGTGTAGCTTAGAATTGCATTTGCACGAAGTAATTTGGAAGTTATATCTCGCTCACGACATAGATTTTATGCTCACATGGCAAACTTTAAAAAAATCAGACCCCTCACCAGTTCAGGGGCCTTTTATTGAAGTTCTTCAGCGTTTTAGGCCACCAGTGTGAGCCAGGCTGTAGGACTTTTCGAAAGAATGATCGCGACCCTGAAACGCATAGAGCTACTGTAGAAATACAGGTGGGTTTTAGTCAGTAAAAGTCTGACATTCTCTCTAGCTCCACCCGGAGAGAGAGAAGTACCTTTACACTAGTCCGTGCGTCACTGCGGGATGCCAACTGAAAATCAGCACTGGGTGTCTAACGCCCAGCAAATGCTGAGGTGGTCACCCTTTCGGTGCGGCCACGCTCGGCGTACTTTGTACTTTTATTCTTGTTTACTTTGTGTATGTAACCGTTATGCTGTGCCTGTACCGAATAAAAGTATTTCTATTCTATTCTATTCTAAGTACTTTGATGATTTCTCAACCCAAGAACAGTGTAAAGAAATTCGTGTCATCTTTATAATATGCGACTATTTTGGCGGAATGAAAGAAAAGAACACGAGGCATGTTAACATACAGTAAACTGTTGTAGCAAGAGGACTTGTGGACAACGAGCAATGGGTAGCTCGCCGTCCAGGGATTGAGTCCGAGTCGTCAATGGAATGTATCGTTGCATGTGCGCCTATATGCCAGCAGAACTGATACCAGTTATGGCCGCGACAATATGTGAAAGAGATACCATAGTTCCAGAATGAAAAAGGCAACTGACAACCTAAATGGGTGTGGGCAGGTAAAAAAAAAAGTAAAGTTTGTCTCGCCCTAAAGCGAGAAAAGTCATATCATGATTTCCGACCTAAACATAAAACTCTTGTACCGAAGCGTGATAACATTTTACACCATTCTTTGTTACGTTCTTCCTAACAAAAAATAGTTCAAAACGCTATCATCATCGCGGATACAAAGAACTGCTAGATATGAATCCATTAAACTTTATTTCATAGCCCCTTAACTGTATAACGAGCCAGACATAATTAAATAAACATAACAAGCGAAACAGCTATCAGATCATGTCAAAGCGACAAAGTTTAAAGTCAGTGGAGTTGCTTGCCTTGGAGACTTTCTTAGAACTGTGGACTGCGCCTTCATGACGTCAGGCTTAGAGAGGAGACTGCACCATGTGGGGAACTACAGAAGGACCAGTACTCCTAGCCAAGTTGCTAATCTGCAATAGTTAATGCTAGTAGAAAGCTTTAAATGTACGGGAATGACGTCATCTCAACGCTCAGTCACGTGGTCAGAATAAAAGATTCGGCGACGCGGCCAACTCGAAGCGTTCGACGCAAGCGAAACGGTTGTAACTTGGTGAGGTGTCCAGGTTTTGTACGAAAAAAATACATGAAAATTGTTTTAAAACATCATGGTCTTGCAAAGTCCAGGCAAAATTCAGCAGGTACAACAAATCTGATGTTCCAACATACGAAAGGTGACAGGGGTAGTATTCTGTTAAGGATTTCAACTATTCATTGATTCGATGAGTGAGGGAACAAATTGGTATTATAGGTCAGGTTGGTAGGACACAATTGTACAGTACAATTCACGAATGATGGCGGCCGTAAAGTTAGCCTTTGCGAACGTTCGCGCATACTACACTCTTCTCGCACACGCACGTCGCCATTTGGTTCATAAAACACGTTACTGCGCAGCCTTCTGCGCAAACTTCACGGCTGCCATCATTCGTGAATTGTACTGTAGGTGTCGTGATGATCCAATAATTCAGGCACGGTAATATTATGATATTACCGTGATTCAGGCCATGTGATTTTTTCAATTCATAATTTCATATGTATTATACTTGTTGCTAAAAGAGTTGTGAGTTTACATGTGGATGGATGGAGAGGGAGAGAGAGGCCTAAGAAAAGATGGATGGATTGTGTGAGTGATATGAAAGAAAAGTGAGTTAGTGATAGCGTGACGAGTGACAGGACAGAACGGAAGAAAAAAACGTGTTGCACCGACCCCAAATAAAACGGGACAAGGGCAGGAAGATGCTGAAGAATAGGTGTCCTTAGTATTTTTTTCACACTTTTACCACAAAATAGACAGGTACAGAAGCCAATCTCACTCAATTCACTTTTTATACCTACGCTCGGTGGACGCACACTAATAAGCGTTTGAGCCAGAACTGTTCGACGAGCGGGCCGAGGCGCTCCAAGATATCGTGTCCGTGAGCGGTGTCTATGTGTGCGTTGATCGAGCGCGCTTTGTATGTAGATTGACTTCTGTATCTATTTTGTGCTTTTGCGTGGAGTAGACCTTTTCTTCCATAACTGTATTACGGCGACGCGTGTTAGATACGTTATTATATTATTTTTGCATTTGTTTTCATATCTCTAATTGGATGCTGTCACTATTGTTACGTACAGTTATTTATTATAACACTTTTTGCCACTAACTCTGTAATAAAGGAGGCTTTGACACTAATTATAACTTATGAGTCTGTTAGATTAATTTGAATTAATATTTTAGTTTCTTTAGTAGATACCTGGTTAATTTATGAATTATATAAAAATTTCACGGCCCGGTAAATATACCTTAGTATCATTTATCATTTGTTTATTACAGATTTGTCTTTTTCCTGCTCCGGGTGGAGTTAGAGATGTGCCGTTGGCGGCAATATTTTTTATTAATTGATATAAACTAGTGCTTGACTGCGATCTCACCTGATGGCAAGTAGTGATGCAATCTTTGATGGTGAGGCGCACTAGTTTATTAAGAGCCTATTCACTCTAGTCTTGAAGACACCCAAATTATAATCGGATGGGAAGACCGCAGCAGGTAAACTGTTCCAGTCCTTCGACTTACGCAGTATAAACGACGAGCAATATTATACATACATATAAATATAATAATATATTTTTATATGTTTAACATGTGTTTTTTTAAATTATATTATAATATTATTGTATTGGTGGCAATATTGCCCGAAGTATGAATGTTAGTGGCAGTATTGCCAGCAATACTCCCACTTCGGGCAATATTGCCGGCAACGGCACATCTCTAGGTGGAGTGACAGAGTGTCAGACTTTTACTGACTAAAACCCACCAGTGTTCCTTCAGATGCCGTTTACCTTCCAGGGCTGCGATGAAACTTTCGAACAATACCAAAGCCCTAGCAGGTCATCGGCTTTAACGGGTCCCGTAAATTAGGTATGTATCTGAAAGTCTCTTGAGGCGCGTATGAAACACAACGCGCCGTTGAGCAGCTCTTGGCCCAAAACCATAGCCCATAACAGACGGCAAGCTACCTACCTATTGCTCACCGTCCGCAAGCCAAATTCCGCACCCGCAACGTTTCAGAGAAGACGTAATTTCAGAAATTCTCAACAGATTTTTATTACTTATGTACACCATAAAATTATTGCACTTACATTTAAAACTCATCCATCCGCAGTTCAGCAATTATTAATAACAAAAGAAAGAGATAACAGTAATGTTGTCTCTTTGTTTTGTTCTTTACAAGAACAGGCAATGAATGGATGTAATTTCCCTCCAAAACCATGACTCATCATTTCTATGGAAACAACACTACGTGGATGCAAATAACATCCAGTTCCTATTTCACCTTTATTTCAATAAAAATAAGATTTAAATTAGCTTGTCTTTACAAAAGAGGTTAGTGACAGGTAAGGATAGAATAAAAAGCGACCTTGTGATGTCCATGAGAACTTCCTTTTTTTTTTCAAGTCGATTAAGAACTTCTTGGAAAAAATAGTTAACAAGACTTTTGTGATGGTTTCATTGTAGGTAAATGTGAAGTAAGGTGTAATAGTTTTGAATAAATAACTGATTGTAAATAATTGTGAATAGGTACAGTCAACAAAGGAGATAGTTTCTGACTGACGTCGTCAGACAGGCCTAAACTCTGACAAATAATTCGATTCATTGAAATGACAGAAGTCTGCAATTCTGCATACAAAAATTTCAAACGTGTATGGACAAATCTGTCATTTTACTGAAATAATCTGTCAATTTAAAAAAAACTGCATCAAAAAAAATACATATAAAAAAATTTTATTCATAGAGTTGAATAGGGTGTTCATAATTTACCTGCAACTGGAGACAACTTCCGCATAACGCACCATCGCGATTTCCACTGTGAACAAACAAAAACTAAATGTTAATTCATTGAAATATACTTAGACTAGCTGTTACCCACGAATCAGTTAAAGTTTAAGGATTATTCTCCTATTTTGAACAATATAAAAAGTACCCAAAGTTAGTCCTTGTAACATCAGTTAAGTAACAAATCTGGCAAAATCAATCTAGCCGTTTTTAAAACTAACCAGAACAAACTAAAATTTTAATAATAGTATTTTTGCAAAAACATCAAATTTACGTCATAATCCAAGACTAGAGTGAATAGGCTCTTAATAAACTATATTATATTCCAGATAAACGTGCAATAACGGTCATTGACCCTCCTAAATTTGTTGAAATTCTTAATTTAAAAAACGGAAATAAAGACATAAAGCTGTCTTGAATCGACATGTATCGTGATCCTTTACATGACATAGTAATGAAAAGCAGTACATTGTTTGTTTTTCGTGTACCTACGCAGAGATATTAGGAAAAGGTCAATGTACTTTATTGCACGGTTATCTGGGGCCTTCTATAGTGCGATTCACCATCAACGATTACATCAAATCAACAGATGGGATCGCAGCCAAGCACTAGTTTACTTATATCATTGGGAAAAAAAATGTGAAAAAAAAATGATAGATGTCAGAACTAGTGTTGCCAGGCGTCCCGATTTGCGCGGGATGTCCCGATTTTTAGGGGTCTGGGGACGCGTCCCGATTTGCACCTGATCGGGACGCTAAATGTCCCGATAAATCAAAAACCCTGAAACTCAAAGAGCGAGTGAAGAAGTCTGGGTTTTACTCAGTAAAAGTTTCACACGACCTCTCGTTCCACCCCAGAGCAGAAGAAGTCATTTGATGTTTTCCAACCCAAAAAACCTAAACTTATTAAAAAAAAAATGTCCCGACCTAAAACCCTAAGTCCCGATTTGTTTTACCATCTGTCCCGATTATTATTTAAACGGACCTGGCAATACTAGTCAGAACACACACATGTGCCATAAACTCGTAAAGTTCTTTATTTTTTTGACTGTATCATATTCGACTTCAAATTATTATAATACATATTTTTGAAAGACTACAGACTATTGACATATTCTGAAAACAGGTACACTTTGGTTACTGCTCCGCTCCCGTGATTTTTTTTTTTTTTAATTGAGATAAACTAGTGCTTGACTGCGATCCCACCTGATGGTAAGTAGCGATGCAATCTTTGATGGTGAGGCGCACTAGTTTATTAAGAGCCTATTCACTCTAGCCTTGAAGACACCCAAATTATAATCGGACGGGAAGACCGCAGCATATTATATAGCCTATATTAGGTATTTGCCATAAACCTGACTATCTCATACAGAAAGAATTTTAGCAATCCTGATAGTTCTTGAGACTAGCGCGTTTAAACAAATAAAATACCACGTCCGCTTAATTATAATACTACAGATAAAGAAGGGCTTATTACAATGAACGAGCCTAATAATCCAGAATTAAGCTCTCTACAATAAACCCGAATACGACAGAGAAATTAGCAAATGATAATGGCTTTAAATTAAATAGGCTAATGAGGTAAGTATCCATTTTCAATTAAATAAACATCATAATTATTTATACAAGGAACTCTTGGCGCGCAGCCAAATAAACAATTGCAGCCATCTTGTTTTTACAAATGCACGGAATTAGTAAGTACTTACTTAAATAAAAAACCGTTACAAGATTCTTGTAGCACTATAATGACGTAAAATTACCGTAATTTGTCATTTGCTTTGCTTATGGTATATTAGTAGCTGAAACAAAATAACTGATACTATAGATTGCATCATAGACAATATAGACATGGACTTAAAATGGCTATTAATAAATACTATGAGAACGAAGCCAAGGATATCAGGTAGTAAAATAACATAATTGATTAATATTAAATTAAATTATAAACACTTAAGTTTGAACAAGTAATGGCTATGCAGATATGGTAAAAAACGAGTAGATATTTTATAGGCGGGTAATTGAATATTAATATGCAATAGAGTACTTTATTACTATGAAAAGACCTTGGGCTGAACTAGTGAACTCAGAATACGTGGGTATTAACTATGGTCGCAAATAAACGAAAGTATATTTTCACTTTTGAACTTACTCTAGTAAAAAGCTATCATCAGATCAGCTATCATTACAATATCTTGAATGTTATAAACTCAACACTAAAAAATAATACAAAATTCGAAGTGAGAACCTCCTCCTTTTTTAGAAGTCAGTTAATAACGTAATTTCGTAAAAATACACGCATTTTATATGACTCAGATACGAGAAATGGAAAAAAAAAGCCAAGTCGAACTTGCAAGCGAAGGGTTATGATAGGTAAAATGGAGCTAAGAATTTTATTGTAGTGTAGACTGTCTTTACTTCCTTCGCCGAAAAGGTTGACTTGATACATATGCTACCAAATACTACAAAAACATTAGAATATGTACATCCATTCCCTGCCGGAGTCTGTGTTTCCTGATAGCTACAACCTAGGGATCTTTAAGTCAAGAGTGAATAGATTGCTTCTAGGCAAGCGTGTTCCGTTGTCGGCCACATCATCGCTTACCATCAGGTGAGATTGTGGTCAAACGCGAGCCTATCCATTATAAAGAAAAAATCTAATTCTAATGGTAAACGAATTAACTATTTAGAAACATGTAATCTCTATTATTCTGCCTGAAGGACTTTGAATCCAAGTAGTAGTCCTTGTTGATGAGTAAGCGAGCCAAATATAATATTTAAATTACAACAACATTGATATTACACTTACAATAGGTACTATGTATGTACATACATCTACACTAAGAATATAAAGAGGTAAAGTTTGTTTTTTTTTGTTTGTAGGAGTTAATCTCTGAAAGTCTGGTTCGATTGCTAAATTTTTTTCACTGATAAAAAGCTGTTTTATTCTTGAGTGATATAGGCTATAATTTAAGTACGCTGGCGAAGCCGCAGGTAAAATCCCCACATCACAAATGTATAAAATCATTGAACCGTCTAAATGTATGTTCTTATCACAATCTAATTCTCTAATACTAAAAATATAGATTTCGTTCAAATATTAATAAGCAATAAATGTCATAATTATCGCTGGAACACTCCTTTAATTACCAACACAACAGTCGGTACACCGAGCAGCCACATGTTGCCAACTCGACAGCAATCGACTGTGGTTACGGCGACGGACGTACAAACATATGTCTATCTCACTTTCACCAAGGTATCTTTCTATGTGCTGTTTCTTTCAAGCTTTAACTCACACAGTTGCTCTTGAAAAGGGTGACCGTATTTTTTGTTGGACGATAGAAACGATTTTATTGTAGGTACATTAATAATAATTTTTTGGTCATTTTGATAAAATTTCTACTGTCGTACTTTCAATATTTATTGTTATGATTCTTTGAAATTCAATGACAGAAAATTAAATTAGAATTGCTTAATAAATAAATAATAATAATTAAAAGTTTAGTCATACCACTCGGTTATATAAAGTAACAATCCAAATAGGTTTTATCGGTGTAGGAAAATAATAAAACAATACCTACTTTGGTTGTTGCTACATAGAAGTCGAATAAAATCTCATTTGAATTTGTAAAACACGACCAAAAATCAAAACGTTTTGTCCTCTTTATCAATGTCATGCCACTTTGACAGTGACATTTGATTGTTTGCCATAAAAAAATTTGAGATCACAGAGTAAATTTGAAAAATTATAATTTTTTAGTTTAGCTTAGTTCAATTTATCCTAAAACCGCGAACGATAGATACCCTAGTCGATCGAAAAGTAGCGTGCGTTGCCAGCCCGACGCGACGTCGGGCAACGGTGGCCCCACTGCGGCGCCCCGTCTCCCCGTCATCGCCCTCAGTTGCCCGCCGCGTTCCAACGCAACTCCACGTCGCTACCGCCAAATTTCCGCGCAAAATGTCAGAAATCGACGTAGAATCACTAATCGCGGCAGTGAAAAAACGGCCAGCATTGTATAACAAGAATGATCCTAACTACTATAGCAACAAGAAATACAAAGCTCGAATGTGGATTGAAACGTGCAAAGAAGTCTTCACGAATTGGGACAACTTCAAGCCACAAGAAAAGGTTGAACACGGTGAGCAATCAAAACTACTAAACAACAAACAACACAACAACTAATAACTAAAACAACTACTCTAATACACAAAAATCTAAAAACTAATACTTCGAAACAACTTCACGCGATTTCAGTATTTTGTATTTAGGAAATAAAAGCGAAATTCGTTTGTGTAGATTTTCGATGAGCGGCAACAATATGTGGTCGGTAGTTCGGTACATCGATCACGTGCTTTTAGAGGTAAATGTGAAAAGAAATTTACTTTGACAGTTGGAAATAAAGTTTAAAATGTATTGTCAGAGGTTATTATGATTTATTAAGAAATAGAGATTGTTGGTGTCACTTTGACAGGTAAAAAGTAAAAAGATTGGGTTACTTTGCAGCAGAGGTGGCCGATTGGTAACGGCCCCGACTTACGAGTTGTAGGTCGAGGATTCAAACCCAGCCAGGCAGGCATTTCTTTGTGTAATTTATCTCAAAACGGTGAAGGAAAACATCGTGAGGAAAACGGCGTGTCCTAGAACCAAAAAATTCGAAGACATGTGACATTCACCAACCCGCACTGGACCCTCGTGGTGAATCACGGTCCATTCCCTCTCCTAGAGAGGAGGCCTGAGTCCCAACAGTGGGAACATTATAAGGCCGACTATGCTATGCTATGTCTTACTTTGGCGGACTATTGTACATATGATATATAGGTAGTAATAGGCATGTTGAGTGTGTGACTTGGCCAATGTCACCCTTCGATAAATAACAGCGTGCGTGTCTCTGATAACTTATAAGTAGTGCAATACTGCTCCCGCGTTTCAACGTTATCAAGTTTTACTACTTTATTATCACAGATAACTTTATATCCTAGATAAAAATACTAAGTATAGGAAAGAGATTTGATAGAGTTATTAAATATCTTAGAAATTCTTTGCTTTTTTCTATGATAATATGTATGTATTCTACCATCTAGACCTTCCTTATGAATAACTCTGTCTATTGGTGAACACTGCAAGAGGATCTGTTTAGTAGTTTTTGAGTTTATCGTGTTCATACATACATACAAACATAATTATGGTGTGGCGGACTTAGTAAGTGAATTAAAAAAAAAAATGTCTTTGGTTTTCGTCTCTTTTCCAAAATAAAGAATGTTGTCTATGTCAGTACAAAATACAGTATTGATGAAATTCATTAAACCCGTGTTCCCCACAGTTTTCCTAATGAGACAGCTCGGGCACTTTTGAGACGGGTACCGGGTTCGATCTCCGGTTCGGTCAAAGTTTTAGACACGGAAATGTTTTCGAACAACTTCATCGGAATTCGTGTAGGTCGGTTTGTTTGGAAGGGTTTATAATAGAACAAAAGGAAGTACCTATAATGAAGACAAATACTTTATATAAAGAATGTTTTAATGAAGGGCCAAGCAGGGTAGTTAAAGTTACAAAGCTTGAAAGGAAATCTATACAATATATTTATAAAAATGAGTACCTATTTCCCTTGGTCACGCCGTCACGCATGAACGGCTGGACCGATTTCGCTAATTCTTGTTTTGTTGTGTTTGTTATTGTCAGAAGGTTCATAAGGAAAAAAAATGAAAATTAGGATAGTGTAAGGTAGGGTAGGGTAGAGTAGGGTGGAGTAGGAAAGAGCAGGTACGAAGCCGCGCGGGCAAAAGCTATTAAAAAAAAAAAATATCTTTTATCGCGAGAACGCGACATGAATATTCGCGCTATAATGTAGCCATAGCATTATAAGATGAACCTATGATCCCAGGGCCTATTTTCTATCATGTAACTTTTAAGTGCAAGTCATAAATATATATTATGTAATAGGTCCTTGCAGTCTCATCAATACTTGATTTTTTTCCCAATTTTCGACACATCTCAAGTTTCATGCAAGGAACTCCTTTCCTTGCGTGATCACATCAGAAGTGAAGATATCCGCAGGAGAACCAAGGTTACCGTCATAGCTCGAAGAATCGCCAAACTTAAATGGCAATAGGCAGGGCACATAGGATTACTATTTTATCACTGAGTGACATCTACATTAATATAAAAAAGAGGTAAAGTTTGTTTTTTTTTGTTTGTAGGAGGTAATCTCTGAAAGTACTGGTCCGATTGCAAACATTTTTTCACCGATAGAAAGCTGCTTTATTCCTGAGTGACATAGGCTATATTTTATGTATGCGGGTGAAGCTGCAGGCAAAAGCTAGTAGGTTATATGTTTTTCTATTTTCTCGGTGGTGAACTTTCTCACCGCTAGCAAAAGATTAAGTTTTATAAATGCGAGACGGGTTCGTTTGTTACCTTTTTACATTTAAACCATTGAACTGATCATAATAAAATTATGCATACACGTGGTTAGGGGTACAGAAAAGGAGATATGGTATATTTCATCCAGAAAAATTACTGTCTTCAAGGACCAGAACAATAACTTTTAACTGTCACAATTGCTTTAGGACGCCAGGAGGCGCTTCGTATCTTAGGAACTTCAATAGAGTGCTTAAGGCGTATAGTTCCTTGAACCATCTGGCCGAAATTATGTGAACGCAACTCTCGCACTCGCCTAGGCAGCAGTACGCAAATCTGTGCATTTATTTGCGGCCAGCAGCGCCCGGAAAGCGCTTTTAATCCATTTTCTCTGCGAGATATTGATTGATTTACATATGCAATGTTCACTTTGAAGAATATTTAACCACTAATTTTTATGTGTAAAAATGTTTCTAAAGGTCCAAGCCGTTTCGAAGGAGTAGGGAAAAGTTACGAAAAGTTGTGAAATTGCTAAATATTTTTTTTTGACAAAAGTATTAATTGCACGAAAAAATCAAATGTTGATATTATTGTTCATGAATCTATAATAAACATATATTTTTTTCAAACCAATTGACCTAGCCGTTACGGAGGAGTAGGCCTCAGAAAATCACTGTTTTATGGCACTTTTCGGGCGCTTGGCCCTTAATAGCGGGAAGTATGAATTCTACGCCGGCAAATCTGTCGGCAAATGCTAGTAGTTTTGTAAATACAAATATTTCTTTACTCAACGCAGTCTAAATATGTGACCATTCATTAGAAATGCAAATCACAAGAACATTATTGTTAAGCTTCTACGTAAGACTATTCACTTAGGTACATGCAAAAGAGGGCAAAGAGGGCATACAGAGGACACAGCGTACTCTACGTAGTCTACACAAGTTTATATTGGCCTAATTGCTATAAAGCCTAGACGTCTCAAGGTGTTACCTAGCACTGAAAACAATTGAACTAAATTGGCTCCTTTATGAACAAGTAATTCAATGAATGCTATATTTATCAAAATGTTTACGCTTATGACTACAAACAGAATCTAGTGTCAATAATCATCAACACACAGCCATCAAATTACCTAGGCATTCATAAACGATGCATTCGCACTTACGTATGCTTTGGTAAATCCAAACAACGACCATAAGTGAGATTTTATGTATTTATTCAAACACCATCCTTATTTTTCAGTCCACGAACTCCAGAGACGCTGGAAGAGCCTCCGAACATGCTTCACAAGAGAACTGGGACTCCAAAAGAAAGAGAAAATGGAAAGAGAACACAAAGAAGGAGGGATTAAAAAAAAGAGAAAGAGATACGAATATTTTAATGTCATGTCCTTTCTCTTAGAACCTGGAGATGAGAACAACGTTGAAGGAGACAGAGATTTTGACGATTCTTCTTCAGATCCTGATCCTTTAGACAGTATAAAGACTGAATCTTCAGTGTATGACTCGTTAGTGCACGTCGGCAACTCCACCCGTTATGAAATAGAAGCTGAACCGGAACCCGAACCGACCACTGCAACATTCCTTAGACCAGTATACGAAAGAAATGAAAACCTAGAAGATAAAATTCTAGAAATGTTAAAAGACGTAAAGAGAGATGAAGAAGACGAAGACAGGCAGTTCATGCTTTCCTTAGTTCCTACTTTTAGAAAGTTAAAACCTAAACAGAAGTTTGAGGCAAGGATTGAAGTATTAAGAGTTTTGCAGGATATTACGTTTCAAGATGATGAGGGAGTCAAGCCTAGTTCTGCGAATTAAAGAAAGGACTCGTATTTTGAATTATTACGTGGGAGTTCACTTTCTAAGTAGTAAAATGATACCTATGAAAGTTAATAATGTAGGTAGAGTTTTGTCATTGATTAATTGATGTGATCGAAACGTTTTAAGTACAATAGAATTAGATTTAAGTTTTCAAAGTTTTTCTTATCGTATTTTAGTATTTGACAAGATTTATCGCAGAGTGCTAATTTAAGTAACTGTTTTGATGATTGGTTCGAAGATTTATGGGAGTGTGAAAACTATTAAACAGTTTCAATCAGACTATAATTAGGATATTCTGCAAAATAGCACTCTGTATTAAACTGGATCATTCGGTTAATATGACCTCATTTTAATACGTTGGTATTTGTGTACCACAATTTATATGTTTTTTTTTCTTTAGTTTAAGAATGGATATGGAGCATTACTTTTAACACTTTTTGTGCCAAGGAACCTATGGTGGATACATTAGATGAAAATTTTTAGCATGCTGAGTATCTTAAAGCTTGGACTCGCTTGTTGGGTTCTGTACATGAACAAAAGTCAACAATACCTAAGTATAACATCAATTCAGCAGGCCATTTGTGGCCACACGGACGATTTATCGATCCAACCCCTCTAGCCAAGTTACCACCGTTTCTCTTGCGTCGAACGTTTCGAGTTGGCCACGCCCCCGATTCTTTTGTTCTGACCACGTGACTGAGCGTTGAGATGACATCATTCCCGTACATTTGAAGTTTTCTACTAGCGTTAACGATTGCAGATTATCAACTTGGCTAGGGGTATTGGACATTGATAGTGTTAAATCAAATTGTAATTTCAAAGTCATCTTCTTTGTTTTAATCTTAGTTAATAAGTTTTATATCATTAATCCTTCCAAAATTGTCAAATTAAAATCTAGTTTTAAATACTTTGTTTTCATTACAACAACTAACGAGCAACTAGCTCGGACTATGCAGAACCCCCAGCTATAACGTTTTATGGCCCCGTTTATTCAACCCTGAAACATATGGAATGCGAACTGCATGCAAGTCGGAATGATAGTGGTTATTCTAAAAATTGAGCACGTGATTCAAGTTTAGTGCTGACACTAAAACGGTGGGGACAACGGTATAATCGTTTGTAGAGAGACGAAAAAAAGTGGAGTTAATAAATGTGTTAGTAAAAAGAAATAACGGATCGCGTTCGAAACATTATAGATTCTACACTCCAAAACGTAGATCATTGACGTGGCTCAGAAGGCTGTCCAGCTTAAGGCGTATAGTCCCTTGAACCATCTGGCCGAAATTATGTAAATGCAACTCTCGCATTCGCCTAGGCAGCAGTACACAAATCTGTGCATTTATTTGCGGCCAGCAGCGCCCGGAAAGCGCTTTAAATCCATTTTCTCTGCGAGATATTGATTAATTTACATATACAATGTTCACTTTGAAGAATATTTAACCACCAATTTTTATGTGTAAAAATGTTTATAAAGGTCCAAGCCGTTTCGAAGGAGTAGGGAAAAGTTGCGAAATTGCTAAATATTTTTTTTTTGACAAAAGTATTAATTGCACGAAAAGATCAAATGTTGATATTATTGTTCATGAATCTATAATAAACATATATTTTTTTCAAACCAATTGACGTAGCCGTTACGGAGGAGTAGGCCTCAGAAAATCACTGTTTTATGGCACTTTTCGGGCGCTTGGCCCTTAAGTGGAACTGGGCTGGACGAGTCTTGGTCCTGGAGAGAGAATTCGAACGACGGGGTCGCTCGCGGCAGACCAAGAAGAAGATGGCGGGACGACTTAGATGTCTTCTCTAGGAATTGGCAAGAAGTGGCGCTAGGCCGGGAACAATTTAAGGAATGGAGGAAGGCCCTTGTCTAGATTTGGGACAGGTATAGTCTTGATATCATCAGAAGGCTTAAAGTCACCCAAAGGGCAATGGAAAGGACTGCTCAGAGTTGCAGGAGAACCAAGGTTGCCGACATAGCACGAAGAATCGCAAAACTTAAATGGCAATGGGCAGGGCACATTGCTCGCAGAACAGATGGTCGATGGGGCGACGTAGCGTTGGCAGGCCTCCTACAAGATGGACCGATGACCTGGTAAGGATTGCGGGAATCTGATGGATGCGAGACACACACATGATCGTTGATTGTGGCGACACTTGGGGGAGGCCGTCTTTCGGCTGTAATGATGATTTTTACCATTTTTTTTTTTTCAATTTTCTTCTACAGCACAGACATTAAATATTATATTTTACACTAATAAAGAAGTAAAGTTTGTTTTTTTGTTTGTAGGGTCTGAAAGTACTGGTCCGATTGCTAAAATTTGTTCACCGATACGAAGCTGCTTCATTCCTGAGTGACATGGGCTATATTTTACGTACCTACGCGGGCAAAAGCTAGTTAGATACATACATACGGAATCCGGATCTGGATAAAAATGATAGAGGATTTTACTTATATGAGTAACTGTTACGATTCTGGAAAAAAACAATCAGTGTGGAACCATCCTTAAAGAACTCAATGAAAATAAAGAACAATGTTCAAAACGTCCCCACCTCTGTAGCACTTTAAAACCTATGTTAATCGAAGGGAAGAAATCATCAAGATAATACTTATTTATTCTGGTTTCTTCATTTCGATATAACTTTTTTCAGACAGACATTTCGGTTTTGCTGTCATACAATAAAATGATGAAATAGCTATGGCCCTTCGATTAACATAGGTTTTAAAGTGCTACAAGGGTGGGGACGGTGTCTATACATTTTTGTGCATTGTTCTTTATCAAGATTTATAAAGATCTACTGCAGTCTGAGATCTCGCCGCAAAAGAGTACTTCCGAGTCGTTCCTCAAGCCATGAGATGAAATTGTGGCATAAAACTTTTTACTGTTTCAACGAATCGATACAAACTTTTAATCAAAATGAGAAATAGAATTGGCTTTCATCTGGAAGAGCTATTTGCGATATTAATTTTAATTTATTCATAGAATAGCGGGTAGAGAATTTTAATTGATACACCAAGTGACTAAAAAATCGTTTGATCTCTTTTTATAGGAAACGTAATTACTTCGTTAATATTTATTTTGAGTGTTGTTTTAGACAGGTTTGTATTAATCGGATATTGTAATAGGGTAATTAATGGCCTTTCATTTTGGCATATATAAAAACAATATTTTGACTATTTATCGACGAACATAATACGAGATCAATTTAGATTGTGACGGAAGTTTTGTTTTGTTATGTGGCGTATGTTCAATAAATCAAGAAATAACCTAACTCTAAACACTAATTTATTTATTTAAACTTGCATGTACAGTAGTAGTACTTAGGCGGACTATCTTACCATTCTCTACCAGTAACCGTTTGGTTTAAAAAAGAAGACACTGCGTTAGGTGTGAACAATACATAAATAGTTAACAGATATTTCAAATAGAATGAAGTATCATTAAATAAGTTGCATAAAATGCAATTGACTTTGTTTATGTAACTGTGACATTTTAATAAGCTATATCAATCACTGTGTAAAGGGTGCTATGGTCACTTCTCAATTTTAATTCTAATACTATACGTGAGGACTTGTAATTGGCTTGCTGCCGTCTATGTTTGTCTTTTTTTTAGTTTGTTTAAGCTGTAAGTCCTCCAAGATGTAATAAATAAATAAATGAATAAATAAATAATAAAATAAATGTGTCGGGAATTATGACAATTTAGCGATAATAAGACACTCAATTGATTCAGTAGTACCGGAGTGGGGTAGAACGTTGTGTCGTTGTCGACGTCACGTGAGCGGAATCGTTTGGAGGGGAGACATTGCAAAAGTGAGTCTAGGGCGATCCGCCGAGCAATACGGACGCTTCTAACAAATTTACTGGTTGTCTTAGATTACGATATACCTAAGTCCAATGGCCTAATAATATGTACCGTGAAATTAATAAAAGTGATTGTGAAGTGAATTGTTGTTTTAATTCTACGCCAAGAACCCTCTACCAGAAAACCTTACTGATGACGGCTGTGGCGCTAATCTAGTGCTGTCGCCGTTAAATATGTAAATGTATTTACTACATTATTTTTAGTTTATGCGAAACCTGAATATATGTAGTTTGTTCAGAATCAGTAACTGAATGGATTCCAATAGTTTTTACAACACCATGTATTTTTTTTTTTTCTAAAATTTTTAAAAGAAGAAAGAAAAGAAGAAGAAAGAAATACAGTTTATTTACGCGTTAAAGACGCAATCTTAAAAGTAGGTAACATAAAAAAAAAACATAAAAAATGTCGTAAGTTGGACACCACCGACATTAAGTACAACACAGGTCACGGCAGGTCATAACAAGTACTAGGAGCCAGCAAACAGCAGGGTGTAAGTGCAAAACAACTCCTCAGTCGCCCGGATGGCCCGGTAACTATGTTCTCTGCTGACATAGCTAGCAAGCATAAAACTTTGGGATTTTTCATGATACAGTTATGAAATTTTGTACACAGATTTTTTACATTAATAATAGATACGTGTCACATGCCTACTAAATTCACTCTATTTTATGAATTCTAAGCTTTCCTGAACACATCCGACTATATCCCTCGTCTGTCACTTCGACCGAGTGCGCTCAACTTGACAATTACACACTGCCATGCGTTTCCATTCGCTTTAACTCTTTGTCGTGCCATGTTTACACGACTGCATTCTGAACGCATTAGCATGATTGTTTTTCTTCTTTTTTTTTTTTTTTTTGAAAAAATGTTTGAATTTTTGACTTACTTAAAGGTTATTGGCATAGAGTTTTTTGTTTTTTTCTTCTTTAAATGGCGTTTATAAACCAGTGCTTGACTGCAATCCCACCTAATGGTAAGCAGTGAATGCAGTGATGCAATCGTTGATCGTGAAATGCAATAGTTATAGTTATTTTGGTATTTATTTAGTACTAACCATTTTCTGAGGTTAAATTGTACCTTTACCTTTGTCTATGATACTCACCGATAATGGCACTGATGTATCAGTATTTTTTTTTTTTATCAGTTCAGAATTTCCAGAGTTCAACAAACAAACAGTCACCTCTATTTATACTGTTTCTACTAGTGGCTTTGCCCGTGAAAATGATCCCTAAGGAAAATACTCCCGGTAAAAAAAAGTATTGTTCTATTCCAGCACATGGTCTCTCTATCCGTGTACCAAATTACATCGAAATCACACACACACACATACATTGGGGTTTAATGAATAATAATACCCTTAAAAAATATATTCTGGAAAACTAATGTCTTTCCTGGGTTTTTATCGCAGGGTGAGTCATACATTTTGAGCAAGAACACACTAACTGCTAAATCATTTCGCTTTCATTAAGACTAATTCGAAGCACTGGAGTCTATTTTTAATCAGTTTCTCTTTCTACTCAAATGAACCGTATCGAATTGGTCGCCCCGCGTATTGACCGCTCGGTGTATCGGGTCGGCGTATTGCTCACTGCCGTATCGGATGGGCGTATTGCTCACTGGCGTATCGGATCGGCGTACTGCTCGTTGGCGTTTTAATTAAGGCGATGACAACGGCCGCGGTGTAACGTTGCGTTTTGTTTCGTATCGCCGCAAATTGCCTTCCATTAAACATTTTTTGTTGTAATAATTTGCTGTGGTGAATTGGCCGATAACATTTTGTGGTAGGTACTCACGGGATATTGGATTATTTTTTGTAATGTGTGTAGATTAACTTATTTATTATTTTACTGTATTTTCTGTTGCATAATTTGTCTGAGTTCCATATTCGAGTCGGCAACTAGCGTCGGAATGAGTGTTGCGGAGAATGAGGAAAAATGGAGCAGCAGTTTACTAATTTAGACTGATTATGATGAGCAACCTGGCGGAGTGATGAAATATCATATCCGTAAAGCGAAAGGGATCTAACTCAAAAATTGCAATTTTTGGATAATTATATCGCATGCTTAATCATAAAGAGACCTACTTAACTCAAAAAGAGGGAATCTGAATTTGGAAACATGATTTAAAAATAATGTTCTATTTTCACGAACCCTCTGTTTTGAGTTAGATACCTACGTCTCTTTTTGATTAATCGTGCGTGTGTTTACAAGTCATTAAAATGTACTTATAGTGTTAATACGAGTAAGCTTCCGTGTTTCTTTTGGGTACTTTTTCACCACAGGGTTTCAGAGTGGGTTTTTGTTATTCAATTAACAAAAGAAACAAAAGCAAAATCAGATGATACTAGTATTATGTTTTTTTTTTTTTTTTTAAGGTAATAATATCATCTAAACGACATCCCCGCCCTGCGCGGGAGATAGTCAGACTTTTACTGACTAAAAAACCCACTCCGTTCCTTCGTTGCATTTTATACCGGGGCCGAGTCTTTCTTTCAGAAGCAGGCCCTTGGCACCAGTAGGCTTCGGTTGCTGAAAACTCCTTGAGGCGCATGGTAACAGTAAGCGCCGTCGCACTATGGAAAATGGTAGAACAAGCGCATATCAAAAATGCTTTTTACGAATATCATAATTTGGATAATATGGCTATTTTATTAGGTTCTCTAATAGTTAAATTATAATATTCATTAGGATTTTTTCACTTAATACGCGAAATTATTATTTTTTTCATAGATAGAAATACATAGAAGACAGAAGTGCCAAACTCAAGTCTTTGCGTATACATGTTTCAATACCATATTGTGAAAAAATACTTGGTACAGATATGCAGTATTTTACATTTTTAGAAAGGTTATTTTATGCTTTTTGCGATACAGCTTAATGATTTTAAAAGTAAAGAAAAATATTTCAGTAATTACTTAAAAAGTGACATACCTTATTTTTCACTTATATTTTTTTTCGTCGAAGGTTTTCAATGTTACCCACGTTTGCCCAACCGCTACTTTTTGTGTTGACTAGTAGTCTAACTATTCATAAATAGAATGCAAAAAAAATCAGCTGCGGATATTTGCGGTTTTAGAAGATATGAGAAAAAAACTGATAAAAGTCAGTACCCGAAAATTGGTATCTTTGGCGGTTTACCGCTGACACCATTCACATGAACAATATGGAACTTTTTGGATATTTTCTTCATTATTTCATGATAACAAAGGGACCTTATCAAATTTGCACTCGGTTTGCGTGGGAAATTACAAGATAATGATAATGTAGGTACCAATTCGATATTGTAAAATGAGTATATAAAGGGAAGCAAAAACTATTCGAACCATCTACATCAGTGTAACTTCAAGTGAAGCAAATCTCATCTACGCCTATTATTTCTGCAGATTGTGAAGTGTTCAGCTGTACCAAACGAGACTTCATAATCCCCTATATCGAGGGTGGCAAGACCATGGAATCATTATCCAAAGTTTTAGTGGAAAAGCTCAGTGTTTCTGAAAACAACTTGTGTTTTATAATTAGTGACATACAAAGGCACATTCTTCCTATTTTCAACAAGCGCTGGGCCCTGGCATCTCGGAAAAAAGAAACATTTTTACAGAAGAATTGTACTTGGTTGGACTCAACGTATTCGTTAAGTTTACCGGATTCTGAACAATATTCTACGCCATCAACATCTGGCCAACGAGGAAGAGCATGCGTGGCTTATGGAGACTCCTCAGAATCTACCAAGAAGAGGAAAAACACTCTTCTACTCCAAGAATATGGCTTCGAGCATATAAAAAACGCCTATGTGCAGGGGCTACGGGCTTTACGTGAGTACACAGAAGCTCATCTTTTCGAAGAATTAAGAACCGCTGACACTCAAAAGAAATTAGATATCTCAAGTAAGGGGAACGACTTAGAGCAGATGAAGATTCTTTCCGATACGGAAGCATTGAGTGCTTTTATAGATTTGGATCTAACAAAAGCACAATATATGTACCTGAAAAACTTAACCAACGAACGAAAGTGTTGTATATTCCCGCCTTACTACAAAATACAAGAAATAAAAAGATCCTGTTATCCACCATCTTCTACAATCGAAATCACGAATACTTATGCTAAAGTGATTAATATCCAAGATTTATTGGATCATACTGCTGCTAGAATTTTAAAAATCGATTCTGTTTTTCAAGAACAATATAGAACATTGATCCTTTATTGTAAATGGGGATGTGATGGTTCATCTGGTCAAAGCCAATACAAGCAAATACTTGCAGAAGAGTCGGAAACAATTTCAGATGCCAATTTGTTCATCACTTCATTAGTCCCGGTCAGATTAGTTGATGTGCAATCGGGATCCGTTGTTTGGCAAAATCCGGTACCTTCATCTGTCCGTTTTTGCAGACCCATTTCTATTGAGTTTTGTAAGGAAACTCCAGAAAAAACCAAGGCAGTTGTCGATGATATTAAAAATCAAATTAGGGCTGCACAAGCATCACTTATAAACAAAGATGGTATTGCAGTAAATGTGAAGCATGAACTATTTCTAACGATGATCGACGGAAAGGTGGCTCAGGTCCTTACAGATACTCCATCTGGTTCCACATGCACGATATGTGGGGCTACTCCACGGCTAATGAATGACCTATCGAAAGTAACTGCCAGACCTGAAAACGAAAACGCCTACCAATACGGATTGTCCACCTTACACGCCTGGATTCGCTGCATGGAAATGATATTGCATATTTCCTATAATCTTTCGTTTAAGACTTGGGCTGCTTCAACTGAGGAAAATAAGAAATTAATAAAAGAAAAGAAAGAACTTGTTCAAAAACGTTTCAGGGAGGATTTGGGATTAATCGTCGACAAACCTCGGCAAGTTAGCGGGAATACGAACGATGGCAATATCGCACGAAGATTCTTCTATAATAGCACTTGCTCATCGGAAATAACAGGTGTAGATGAGGCATTGATTAAACGCCTATACATTATCTTGCAAGTTCTTTCTTCTGGAATGATGATCGACCCTGAAAAATTTGGGGAATATGCAATAGAAACTGCAAGAATCTATGTAAGTAGTTACGATTGGTATTATATGCCATCCTCCGTTCATAAAATACTCATACACGGAGAAAACGTTATCAAACATTTTGCGGTGCTTCCTATTGGACAGCTATCGGAAGACGCACAAGAGTCTCGCAACAAAGACAACAGAAACATACGACTTCATCATGCCAGAAAATGTTCCCGATCTGCTACAAATGAAGATGTCTTTAAGACGCTTTTATACACGTCAGATCCATATATAACAAGTTTGAGAAAACCGTACGTAAGAAATGTGAAAGAACTTGAAGAAGAAGCACTAAGTCTTTTAAACGTGGCACCTGAAAGTGAACCCACATTTACTGACCCTGATCCTGAAGTGGTATAAGTTAAAAATAATATTTATATTTAGTTATAACTTATATTTGTACCTAGCTACATCATTTCCTGAAGCCAGAGTATAGGATGTACCTATTAGTAATATGATTTTAATTTAGTAAATTGTTTTCATATATATATATTTACTTTGCTTGTTGTAATTAACCATAGTTTAATCTTTTTAGTCATTATAAACTTGTATTCTACTTTAAATAAATTTTTAACTATTTTTTTTCGTGATTTTTTCCCATTTCTTTCATTCTATGCAAAAAAACATACATCGATATACAAGAAAACACTATAAACTACACATCATTCGAATCTCCAAACCTTACTGCATATTTGTGCCAAATTTCATCACGATACGACAAAAATTCATGAAGTTACAGATTTTTGATCCGATACCGACCTATATTTTCCATAGTGCGTCGTCGACTTGGGCTCGGTCCGGACGGTCGGACAGCGAGCTACCCGTTGCTCGCCGTCCGCAAGTCATGTCAGTCAGAATATTTTGAGTTAAAAGTTCTTAGGATCCCTGCTACCAAGGCAGCGATGAAGATGTACGACGTATGTTCACATGCTGCGGCGATGGCAGGCAAAAGCTAGACAAGCGTAAGGCGTAAGCTATAAAAGTCAAACTAAGAAGTCCTGACAGTGATCAATCATTGTGACCGATTTAAATTAGGAATGCGGAAATGATATCATTAAGAATCTTCATACCTAAAGAAGTATTCCGGAAATACCGCCCAAAATAATACCTATGACGATTTCAATTCTTTTGAAAACAACATTAACAGTCACATTAATAAAAATCGACTGAAGATTTAATAACCAGTATTATTTAAATCTTTAATTCTACATTAATATCTTAGAGAGGTAAAGTTTGTTTTTTTTTTGTTTATAGGAGGTAATCTCTGAAAGTACTGGTCCGATTGCTAAAATTTTTACACTGATAGAAAGCTGCTTTATCCCTGAGTGAAATAGGCTATATTTTATATACGCGGGCGAAGCTGCGGGCAAAAGCTAGTGTTCCATAAGGAGGAAGTCAAGTCTATTAAAACGTAGGGGCCCAACAGTTTTTGACCAATTGGGATAGGTTCTGAAAAGGGTATAGCATAGTCCTGGAACGTAAAAGGTAACGGAAGGAATATAGGTGTGGTTTTAACCAGTATAATTCTCTCGCTGCACCCTAGAGCGGGTGAAGTCATAAGACGATTTACCACCTCCATAAGAGAGATAAATACTCGTTTAGTAGGAAATTGATTTACAATTAATTGAATCTACACTTAACCCCTTGTATGCCGGAACGCAGATCTACGCGAGACACAATGGCTTTATAATTGAGACACAATTACAAAGCCACTGTGTCTCGCGTCTATCTCTCTCGATCTCTAATTACGGCATACGAGAGGTTAATAGGTATTATAAAGAGGTATTTTTTATGTGTGTAGGAGGTACTCTCTGGAAGTCCTGCACGCTTAGCCAAGTTGTTATTCTGCAATCGTTAACGCTGTCGAAAAGTGATGAAACGTTTGGGAAACGTCATCGTCATCTACGACATCTAAACGTAGTCGCGTGGTCAGAACAAACGAATAGACAATTCGTAGCCAAGTTCACATCGTTCAAAATCGTTTCTACAATGTTTAACGCTACATCCTTTGTTATACAAACGCTACATTGTAGAACGAGCGGCCGATTCAGGCGCGTCAACATGGCTACCAACTTATCGTTTTCTACAATTGCTGTCACCGAGGCGTTACCGTTTAGAGAACGGAATTCGACACAAACTGGTTGTAACTTGGCTAGGGGGGCTGGTCCGATTGCTATTCTTTCACCGATAGTAAGCTGCTTTATTCCCGAGTGACATATATATACAGGCTATACACCACTAATTTTTAATTAGTACAAATACTTAAAGGGCTTATTAGAAAAGCCCTTGCTATTATTTAAGTAAAGTCTCAATAAATAATATTCATAAACAGAAAAGTTATTAGCGTTTGTGTTTATCCCAAATTGTCTCTCAATTTATGGAAATATTGTGCAGGCCATTAATTATGAATGAATAAATGACGATTAAAATGGAAAAACACTGCCCGCAGTATTTTCTACTAGCAATTGTTATGTATGATTGAATCTATGATGAATTTACCTTTTCGTGGTCAATTTTTGGATTTCGATTTTTTTCTACTTTTGAATACAAAAATATGATCAGTACCGGGTACAGATACAGCCCCATTTTTTTGTGTACTAATTAAAAAGTAGGGGTGTATTCATTTACGCGGACGAAGCCGCGGGCAAAAGCTAGTAAATAATATTGCTTTACAAATTTCACACAACGCCTTCTAGTCACAAACAAAGCAGAGCTTTTGGTATGAGTACTAGACAACTGATAGACATACTACTTATATATTTCTAAATACATACATACAATTACCGGCACGGATCTTGAGCGCTGGCTTCAAGTTGCGCAGAAGTCAAATATTCAGTCTCTTTAATGGTGCGAAGTGAGACGCAGGGGCGGGAAGTGTCAGTGATTGGCTCGCCGAGCCATCGTGTCATAGACGTCACTCGTGATTCGGTCCCTGCGTTGCTGCATGTATCTAACAACGACGACGATTGGCTCGCCAATGTATGGAATGCGCAAAGCGATCCCCACTCTGACGCCGAGCGCTCAAGATCCGTTTCGGCAATTGTACTATAGATGATTTACTCATGCATTGCAAACCATTCTGCAATTTCCTAGGCGCCATCATTCCCTCCCATTCGCCTACTGGAATCGTCATTTAAAAGTGAAGCAACATTTTGTATGTAGGGCGTTCTTATCATGTTTATCTGCAAGCTCTCTAACTGATATGAAAATGTTTTCCAATAATAAATAACGTCGTCCATTACGTATGACTGATTATTTTATAGGTAGACATAATACCTGCCTAGGTAAAATGTTACAAATACAAAAAATGTAATGAAAGGACCACTCTTAAGGCCCAAGCGCTCGAGCAGTGCATAAAACAGTAACTTTTTGAAGCCTACTCCTCGGTAACAGCCAGGTTTATAGGTTTGAAAAAAATATATATCTATTATAGATTCATGAACAACATTATCGAGTATTGTTTTTTCCGTGCGAAAAAAATAATTTAGCAATTTCGCAAATTTTCCCTACTCCTTCGAAACTGCTTTAGATCTTTAGAAACATTTTTACACATAAAAATTGGTGGTTAAATATTCTTCAAAATAAATCAGAGTTTCGCAAAGAAAATTGATTTAAAGGGCCACGGGGCTCTATCCGGGCGCAGCTGGCTGCAATTAATTGCACAGAGTCTCGTACTGCCACCTAGGCGGGTACGAGTGTTGTGTCCATTATATTTCGGCTAGATATTCAAGGGACTATAAGCCTTAATTAATAGGAGGACCAAATTGAAGCTATCAAGAATGATTGGCGTTAAGATTATCATAACAGTTGGAATACAATATACAGATAGAGGTAAGTAGATACGAAAAAAATACTAAAATATTAGTTATTATACTGTAACCACTTTCCCGAATCAGCATATCTACAATTAAAATGATGACACATAGCAGCTATAAAATAGTAGTAAACCCCAGGAAGTGGCATACGCATATGACTCACAATTCGTATGGAGATACGATCAAAGGGCGCAAACACTAATGTGACTATTAGTGACTAATTCATTAACGTTAAAACAATATCAGCATTGTAATGACAAATATGTACTAGGTTTGCATAATATTTGATACTATACAACTTTACAACACTATTATACAGGGTTGCAATTTAGCTTCACTTTTCTTGGACTGACCAACATTTGACTATTCAAAAGTGCCTGCAAATGGTCTATTTGAAATAAATGCTTTGATTTTGGTTATTTGTAAAACATTGGCTACCGCCACTACCCCATACCCACCACCACCACCATCAGCTACTACTACCACCAAGTACCATACCATCAGGTCACCATCAGGTGGGATCGCAGTCAAGCACTAGTTTATATCAATTAAAAAAAAAACCTCTCAGGACTGTGTTTCTAACATCATAAACAACAACTTTTGTACTGTGACTTTTAAAAATTTATCATATTTTAGTTCATCAGATTTTCATCTATTTATATAAAAAACCGGCCAAGTGCGAGTCGGACTCGCCCATGAAGGGTTCCGTAGCAGCAAGTAACATAATATAAAAGTTCTTGTAATGTGTAGTAACTTTGATCGATGTTTTAATAATAGTGTATTTTTTTCGATTTATGACGTATTAAAAAAAAACTACTTACTAGATTTCGTTCAAACTAATTTTCGTTGGCAGTTTTTATAGTAATGTACATCATATATTTTTTTTAGTTTTATCATTCTCTTATTTTAGAAGTTAGAGGGGGGGGGACACACATTTTACCACTTTGGAAGTGTCTCTCGCGCAAACTATTCAGTTTAGAAAAAAATGATATTAGAAACCTCAGTATCATTTTTGAAGACCTATCCATAGATACCCCACACGCATGGGTTTGATGAAAAAAAATTTTTTGAGTTTCAGTTCTAAGTATGGAGACCCCCAAAATTTATTGCTTTTTTTCTATTTTTGTGTGAAAATCTTAATGCGGTTCACATAATACATCTACTTACAAAGTTTCAACAGTATAGCTCTTATAGTTTCGGAAAAAAGTGGCTGTGACATACGGACGGACAGACGGACAGACAGACAGACAGACAGACAGACAGACAGACAGACAGACAGACATGACGAATCTATAAGGGTTCCGTTTTTTGCCATTTGGCTACGGAACCCTAAAAATCAATGCCATTTTTCGTTGTAATTTTATAACTCAAGAACGGGCTCACCTATCCAAACCAAATGTTTAGGCTTTGTTCGGACTATTTAGTAGATGGTTTAGGTGAAGTTTGGTAGGGTAGAGTAGAGTAGGGTAGAGTAGGATAGGGTAGGGTAGAGCGCGAGCGAAACCGCGCGGGCAAAAGCTAGTACAAATATAAATTGAACGTTTTAAATATTATGAAGTCTCAGCTTAGATCGCATTAAGAGCTCGTGGTAGGGCCTATGGAAAATCGTTATTATTAGAGTCCCTCTACAGTTATTTTACCTCAGACAGGGATAAATGTGAAAGGACTATATAAGAAAAAAAAAAATAGTGTGCTTCACCATCAACGATTGCATCACTACTTGCCATCAGGTGGGATCGCAGTCAAGCACTGGTTAATCTACACTAAGTAAAGTTTGTTTTTTTTTTTATTTGTAGGAGGTAATCTCTTAAAGTACCGGTCCAATTGCTAAAACTTTTTCACCTAAAAGCTGCTTTATTCCTGAGTGACATAGGCTATATTTTGTGTATGCGGGCGAAGATATCAATTTAAACATAGAACCTCCTCCTTTTCAAGTCGGTTAAAAAAAAGAATGTCACTCACGTTGTTTTTAGTCTCTGGTTAAGAATAAGCAGTGCTAGCCATAAGATCTCTCTGGCACGTGGCCAAGGTCTACGTTAGCTTAATAATGGCTGCTCATTAGTTAACAGACAAGACGCTTCAGTTATGGCAAGTAATTTTCTGTTGTGGAAGGCGTGTTAGGGCTGGTACAGTTTGAAAGCAGCCCATGTCTAGGATCCAATCCTAGTTCATTCAATTTTTATTTTGCATATTGACAACTTATTTGTGGTTTATGCGAAACCTGAATAGTTTGTTTAAAGTCAATTAATGAATTGGTTCTAATTCTGAAAAGATTCCAATAGTTTTTACACCATGTTATAATTTTGCCAAAAATATTTAAAAAGGTCATAAGTTGGATACCACCAACATTAAGTACAACACACGTCACGGCAGGTCATAGCGAGCATGGGGTGCCAGCAAACAGCTGTGTGCAAGTGCAAAACAACCCCTCAGTCGCCTGGATGGCCCGATGACTACGTATTTTTGCTGAAGTTATAACTTTGTGATTTTTCATGATAATTTCCCTACGAGGTTCACCTTTCAAAACCGTCATTCATACAATTATTTCCGTGAAGTACTTCCCAGAAACTACTGTTCGTAGTAAAAGTGTGTAAACACGTTATCAAAGTGACACATTTCTGGCTATCAATAAGATAGGCCCGTCTCTATTGGCTACTTTACTTTGAATTTGTTGATAAATTTCGATATCTAATGTTGAATTTGTATACTACGGTCGAATGTATGCTACGCATACAGTATGTTACGAATGTATGTTCTTTTATGCACTTATGCAGGCTAACTATTTTAAATCATTCAGACCACAATTTGACTTTGAATATATAAATTTTTCCGCTCTGGGTGGAGCGAGAGGAAGTGTCTTTTGCTGACCCACCCATGTTCCTTTAGTTGCTTTTTTAGATAATCCGGCAAGCCGGTATGAATGAGTTAAAAAGAAACATTTAAGCCTCCCTCAAGTGTCGCCACAATAACCGATCCTGTGCGTCTCGTATCCACCGGATTCTCGCGATCTTTACCAGGTCATTAGTCCACCGAGTGGAAGGCCTACCAACGTTTCGTCTTCTATACCTTCCGAACCTTTCGGCCCCATCGACCATCACGACACATTCTGCGAGCAATGGGAGGGCCCCATTGCGGTCCTGTGGACTGAAAAGTTGAAAGGTAATCGGTTGTCTTGGTATGGTCATGTGAAGAGGAGAGATGAAGCGCATATTACTAAAAGAGTTCTGAGTATACATGTAGATGGATGGAGAGGGAAAGGAAGGCCGAAGAAAAGTGATATGAAAGAAAAGGGAGTTAGTGATAGTTTGACGGGTGACAGGTCAGAATGGAAGAAAAAAACGTGTTGCGCCGACCCAAAGTAATATGGGATAAGGGCAGGAAGAAGAAGGGCCTCGGATCCATCGAATTCCCGCAACCCTTATCAACTCATTAGTCTATCTTGTAGAAGGTCTATCAACGCTGCGTCTTCTAGTACGCGTTCGCCATTTAAGAACACTTCGGCCTCATCGATCATCTTTCGATCCATTCTACGAGCAATGAGCCTTGTCCACATGAGTCCTTTATATTAATTATGTACCGTTAAAAATTACTTTACTGTCAGAAATGAGGATAAAAAGACAAACCTTTGTTGATGAAGATGACAGCCCTAAAGTACAAGTTATATTCGGAACTATTTGGATAGTGATCTACATGCAGTACTGTCATATTTTGTAAAAGGACCAGTAACAGAATAGTTTGTTAGGAGAGGAAATGCTGTCTCCAGTAAAGATTCCATTTCCATCTCAGCAAAAAAGTATAAAATCTCGATATTTAAATGACAGTAATTTGATTAATTAGATTACCCACCTTTTTTCCATCGCGAAACTTCACAGTACCCTCGATGATAGAATTGGCGGGACTCGAGTCCGCCATCTTGGATTGTAAACGTCACGTAATGCGACCGCAGCGCCACCGTTGCGACATGATGAACTAACACATTTTTCACACTTTTAATTAATACTTATTTTGAACTGAAAACTTTCCGCCACTGGACACTGCGTTCACTTTATTTCTGCAACAAAGAAAAAGTTTGAATTAATTAAAAAGTAAATGATTGTGCTCATGAGTAAGTTTTTTTAATCAACTAATTAATTGCCTTGCCTGGCTTTTAGATTGAAGGCTGGCAACTTTCTAGAATAATAGTGCTATGAAAGAGTTAATATCTTTGAAATAGAGAGAGGCCCCGTTTATCACTACGCTGACTTTTTTTGGGGGTGGGAAATCATACCATTAAAACGCGAAAGTTTCTGAGTGTGTTTCTTACTTTTTCAAGCTCGAATAGCTAAACGGATATCGAAGAAACTTGGTACACGAGTAGACCATGCCCTAGAATAGCATAAGAGGCGTTCCAGGGCTGCCGTGATAAGACACGTAACGTTACGCCAATCACAATTCAATTAATAGAATCACAAGAGAATGAAGCTGATGATATCATCAGCTTCATATGAGTTAATCCAATATTAACCATGGCAAAAAAGACAGATCAGAGAGGACCAGATTTTCATTTGAAAATCTGGCTAGTTTACCTTCAGAATATAAATATATTCTGAAGCAACACACAGTGGGTAAACTAAGTCAGATTCATCAACAAACTACCGTTTCACAATTGCATTGCGTATGTCACATTCGCATTGAAACGAGAGCACAGCCATATTGTCAATTGCCAGAACGATTTTCAACAATAGACGAATTGCGAGACTGCACAAATGCATCGTGAGAAAATCCAAAATGGCTTCCTAAGTGTCAAGTAAGCTATTAAGAACGCTAATTACAAGGTAAATAAACCACTTTTAGATAACCTATTAGACACGTTTGTAAATAAAGTCGAAGTTAGTAACATTTATAAATCAAGGATATAATTAATGTTATCATTTGGCTACCAAATGTTATAGTCGGTCACTGTACCGATAGTAATAATATTATTAGAATAATATTATTATTTGCCATGCAATTTTGAATTGTATCACTTTGGCATAAGATTTAAATAAACTATGACGCAATACTGGATGGCCTTCATGCGCCATTGGTCATGTCTAGATTTTTTAATCCTTCCAAATTTTGTTTGATTTTACGCTAAAAACAGCCTAATTGTTAAAGTGGGTATAAAAAAGTGGGTAAGTGCGAGTCGGACTCGCGTACTGAAGGTTCCGTACAAACTTACCGAGGTATGTAAATAGTTTTAAAGATTTTTGTGAATAACAATTTATTTTTTTTGTTACGTAACGACAAATTTACTATTTTCAGATTTATTCCTATACCTTGCTTTATACAGTACCAAATTTCACGATTCTGTGTTAACGGGAAGTACCCTATGAATTTTAATTCCCTTGAGTGTCGAAATAAACGTTTTTTGCGACCTAAACAGCCGTATCTTTTTTTCACTAACTTAGAAGTTTGATTTTTTTCGTAGCTTCAAGGGACCGCAGTTCTGAGTAATATAGATTTAATTTCAAATCGATACTTCCATGCATTCCCGAGATAAAGGGTCTTGATAGACAGACAGACGGTCAACAAGGTGACCTTATAAGCGATCCGTTTTTGCTTTTTTAAGTACGGAACCCTAAAAATCGCAAAATGGCGGATGTTTTGGTCGAAAATAAATGGGTGGCTATTTCAGTTAGCCTTGTTCAAGTTTTTTGGGTCGGTAAAAAATCTGGAGTGTGAAAAATTGCTAGAAATATTCCCATGAATATTTAGGTTAGGTGTAACGAATGTTATACGTTACACCAATCATGGTTTTATGGTTTTTTTGTTTTGTTTTGAGTTCCAATGAATTCGCCCGCTTTAGGGTGAGACGGAAAGGCCAGCCGTTTACTAACTTACAACAAATATGTGTTCTGCTTGCTTGTTCTTGTATGTGCGTGTGCTTTTTAGGGTTCCGTAGCCAAATGGCAAAAAACGGAACCCTTATAGATTCGTCATGTCTGTCTGTCTGTCTGTCTGTCTGTCTGTCTGTCTGTCTGTCTGTCTGTCCGTCTGTCCGTCCGTATGTCACAGCCACTTTTTTCCGAAACTATAAGAGCTATACTGTTGAAACTTTGTAAGTAGATGTATTCTGTGAACCGCATTAAGATTTTTACACAAAAATAGAAAAAAAGCAATAAATTTTGGGGATCCCCATACTTAGAACTGAAACTCAAAAATTTTTTTTTCATTAAACCCATGCGTGTGGGGTATCTATGGATAGGTCTTCAAAAATGATACTGAGGTTTCTAATATCATTTTTTTCTAAACTGAATAGTTTGCGCGAGAGACACTTCCAAAGTGGTAAAATGTGTGTCCCCCCCCCTCTAACTTCTAAAATAAGAGAATGATAAAACTAAAAAAAATATATGATGTACATTACTATAAAAACTGCCAACGAAAATTGGTTTGAACGAAATCTAGTAAGTAGTTTTTTTTTAATGCGTCATAAATCGCAAAAAATACACTATTATTAAAACATCGATCAAAGTTACAACACATTACAAGAACTTTTATATTATGTTACTTGCTGCTACGGAACCCTTCATGGGCGAGTCCGACTCGCACTTGGCCGGTTTTTTATTGTTTTTTTTTTGGCTATACAACCTCCTCCTCTTTTTGAAGTCGGTTAAAAAGGAAATAACTAGTATAGAGTTGTGGTTCCCAAAGTGCAAAAGTAAACAAATCACGGTTCGTTCAGACGTTAAAAAAAAGCGCAGTCCAAAAGAAAAACTTGTTCCAAACTTCAAAGCACACACATCTACTGAAGTTTCCACGGAGGCCCTACCACGAACTCTCGACGCAATCCATTTGACGACCTAAACTGAACTGTAAAAGGGACAGAGCTATATAGAGTGTATAGCTCCATCCCTCTTTCTCGCTCGCACGCTTGAGCCTGAGGCCCTATTACAGATACCGGCACGGATCTTGAGCGCCGACTTGAACTTGAAGTCGCGCAGACTTGAATGAGAAGTGAAGTATTGGGTCTCTTTAGTGGTATGAAGTGAGACGCGGGAGCTGGGAGTACATGTTTGTAGTTACAAGGATTGGACTTGATCGGAAGATGACACTTAGTACAAAGGTACCGGCAAGAATCTTGAGCGCTCGGCGTCAGTGTGGATCGCTTTGCGCATTCCATACATTGGCGAGCCAATCGTCGTCGTTGTTAGATACATGCAGCAAGCGCAGTGAACGAATCACGAGTGACGTATATGACACGATGGCGCGGCGAGCCAATCACTGACACTCCCCGCCCCCGCGTCTCACTTCACACCACTAAAGAGACCGAATTTGATTTCTGCGCAAATTGAAGCCAGCGCTCAAGATCTGTGCCGGTATCTATAGGCCATGCCCTAGAGTAGCGTAAGAAGCGTTCTAGGGCTGCCGTGTAAAGACACGTTACGTCGTGGTAAGGGCCCTGAGACCCTACCACGAGCTCTTAACGCAATCCATTTGGACGACCTAAACCGATTGTAAAAGGGACCTATACAACATTATTTTTAGTGCCGACCGCATCAGGCAACGGCGCTCTCGCCGCCGCCGGGATTCCAATCCCGATTTCCAGCCACCGTAGGCGCGGGCTTGCGGACAGTGAGCAATGGGTAGCTCACTGTCCGACCATCCGGTAACTGTCCGGACCAAGCCCAAGTCGTCGACGGCGCGCACTGTTCCCGCGCGCCTCAAGGAGTTGTCAGCAACAGCAGGGGCCCAGCCGGGTCGAAGCCTACTGGGGCCAGGGTTATCCGAAAGGGAACTCGAGCCCCGCTATGAATACTTGAAGGAACGGGGTGGGTTTTTTAGTCAGTAAGAGCCTGATACTATCTCCCGCTTTGCCCAAGAACGGGGGTTGTCATTGGATGACTTTTCCCACCAAAAAAAAAAAATTAAACTACGTCATGGTAAAGGCTCCTGGTCTCCAACACATTGTGTACGTATTCAAAGCCTCGAATATCCTAAGTAAGCTCTAACTTAGAAGTTAGTTAAGTATTTGTAACTTTGCACTAAAGGTTTGAGTTTCTTGAAGACGGGTTCCGTCAAAGTTTTGACTTTGAATTATTTATTTCAGGTTTATGCGGGCGCCATTTTACATACAGAAGTTTATATTTTAGAGCTTGTTAATGTGAAGAGGGTTACGAATGAGTTTTTTTTTTCTAATAGGGCCTTTGGGTTTTTGAGAAAAGTATGTTTTTTTTTTTTTAATTATTTTGACTACGATTTCTATCTCACCTGTGATGGTAAGCGGTGAGAAATAAAAGACAGGCCTATGTCCAGCAGTGGGAAGAAGCTGGGCTGTGGATATAGGTACAACCGCAATAATTTCTGCTTGATCACTTTAAAAAAAAATCGCTTGAATCCTGCGACGCGGCGCCAAAACCAAAACCCTTCGATGTTTTCGTTTAGAATGCAAGCAAAAATGAACTTAACGGTGGTCAGGCGGAAGAGTCTTTGATGGTACATAGTGATAAGGCAGTTTTCAAGTAAGTATATTATTTTTTATGGTTTTCTTTTTACACTGAGTTCAGCTTCCATATCTAATTTAGATTAAATAACGGTATTACGAATAACTGTTATGATATCTACGGTTATTTATTAGTCTCACCAACAGCTAACACCTAAATATTATAAAAAATACTTCACTGAAATCTATAGACTAGCGTCACAATTTCTTACAGGTATTCAAAATGATTATGTGTCTAAAGGGCACTGCACATCGCACACGTGTGCCACACACGCCGATCTGGACGCGTCGGTCTCCATAAATTTTATAAGGAAACTAGACTTGTAGAACTACACTAGATCCACACCATGCGACGTCGTTCTACGTACAAAACAGGCGTGTTACACACATGTGTGCGTCGTCGTCAGTCTAATTTATTTATTTATTTATTAATGCTTTATGCACATTACACTGTACAAAGGCGGACTTAATGCCATAGGCATTATCTACCAGTCGACCTTAGGGTGGTGCAGAAACACCATGGCAGGTGCAACTTAATAAATAGACAAACATAAGAGAGACAAATACAATAGTAAATACATACTTAGATGAATACATACCTACAAATAAGCAATGTTGTGGTGAAAAACAATAGTCTAATGTAGTTCGAGCTTAAGTCAATAATTGGAATGTACATTGTAAGCAACTATGATTTACTTTTATGTGTTTACAAGTCCGAGCACTGTGAAACTAACCAACAAAATCCTACCTACCACTATGCTACCTTTTACAAAAATAATATAAATTCCAATATCTTTATTTGGCAGGATTTCGTGTAATTTAAACTTGGAATCTCACCAAGAAAGGTACGAGAAAATCTTTTTCTCTTTCCATTTCAATATCCAGAACTTACCAACTAGTTTTAATAAAAAAAAACTGCGATTGAAACAAAGCCCTTTCAGCCAGCTGTATTAAAAATACAAAAAATACAGCAAAAGATTTATTTAAGCGTACAATATGTTGACCAAAATTGAACATAAGTTTAAAATTAAAAAACTTTTTAGATTATCGACTTTGAGGTCGAAACAAATAATTTTGGATGAAAAATGTCAAACTGTTTGATTTTTATATTTGTTTGAATGTATTACTGTTCACCCTGTTGGAGAGAAGAGGGTGTATAACATTTTGGTGGGCAAGCCGATATAAAATATACATGTTATGTCGTACATAGCATGAAAATATTTAAGCTACATTAGACCGACACACACGTGTAACACGCCTGATTTGTACGTAGAACGACGTCGCGTGGCGTGGATCTAGTGTAGCTCTACAAGTCTAGTTGCGATATAAAATTAATGGAGAGACCGACGCGCCCAGATCGGCGTGTGTAGCACACGTGTGCGCAGTGTAGTTCTACCTTTAGAATCTGCCATTTGCTCTTAGAAGCAGAAAGGATTTAATAGAAAATGTAAATAGCTTGACGCCATATTTTAATTAGGTTTTTCTTTGTTTTAAGTTTACATATAGGGATAGTATAGTTAAAGTCTAAAAGCTAAATGAAAGTCGAATGATTTCAAGTCGATGCGCCTTTTAACAAGCATGTAAGTACCGTAATATTCTTTTACACAAAGTAATTAATAATTTGCCCAATAATGTGACCAGGAAAAAAAATTATTTCAACTAAGTTCATGTTCTACTAATTGAGACCACAACTTTGCTTAAATGCAGCAACTAAAACTTATTTCTTGGATAAATTATTTTTTTATTGATTTATTCCCCTACAAAAAAAAGCCCTCACCTTTTTCACACCAATTCCTTATTTCTCCAAATAAACACAAAATAGCCCCAAAAAGGGGCCGAAAAAAATTAATCCACGTACGCCCTGGGGTACCTAAAATGGCCACGGATTCAATAACACACACAAATGGTACCCATGTGGACAGTAAAATGTATTGCAGATGTGTTCGGAATACAGGGGGATTTCATCATTAATACACTTTGTAAATATTACTCGTATTGATTGTACGCTGGACGATACAGGGTGTTTTATTGGCAGTAAAAATTACGTAATGTTTATACAGAAGTTTAATTACAGATGGTAGGAATAGGAATGTTAAGATAGCCATGTGGTATGCATAAGGAGAGGTGTAAATGTGTCACTGGAGCATAATTGCGCACGCTGGCAAGTTTTTTTTAGCTACAAGTTCGTATAAAAAACTGCTTATTTGAATAATATTGCATGTTTATGTCACCAGTTTAATTATTCATCGATATTTACTTGACAATACGTGTGATAAATTCAGCACAATTTCCCGTTAGAATTTCCATTTAAACATTCGTGACTATAGTGAAATATTATTGATAGCGATTCACGATATTTTACAACCAATCGTGCAATAACCATAACGGCAGGACGATCAAAACACAGAATGGAACATAAAACGATAATCTGAATAGATACATGATAAAACAACTTTCACCTGTCAGGGAAGTTGTAAAAAGTCAAGCATTTGCGTGTATCACGCATTAAAGTGGGAAATTAATCGTGTTTATGGGATCAGGAACTCGAAATATAAGTGTAAAAACATAATAGATAGGTGCCCGTTTTCGAATACGTGCCGGAAAAGATTAAGCGAAAAAAAAAAACAAATAAAGCGATTAATTTGTATTAGCAAAATGTAAAAGCAAAACAGAATAATGTTATTTGACTCGTAATTATACGATTTTTTTTTGTTGATTGAATGAAACTAGTGCTTGACTGCGATCTCACCTGATGGTAAGCAATGATGCAATCAAGAGGCCAAACGCAAGCCTTTCAAAAGAAAAAAAAAACATATAAAAGCAACACGCTGTATGTTAAATATATTATACTTTATTTATATTCGGATAACGTATCCGGCAAAATTATAAATGGCGGCCCAATATCATTTATAATATTAATTTTTCCCCTAATGTCTGTCCATTAAGAAGTGGGGTAACGATGGCCAATTGCTGTTTATTTTAATATTTTTGCAGATCAGTTTAAGGCTATCTCATAAAGGTCATATGCTTTAAATCTAAGGCCACGTAATTTTATTAATGAGGTCTAAGATTTAGAGGTTGTCTTAATTAAAGTAGGTAAGAAATAGCCTAGTTTGTAGTAGGTTTTGACAATGTTGTACCGTATTTAGTTAGATTAAAGGAAATAGCAAAAAAAAAACAAAAAGATTGTAACAAAACACAATTAATACAATAATGCCATATTTTAGATTCGTTTTTTAGTTAGTTTAAGAGTTTTTTTTTTTGTTTTAATATCTTTCTGTATATAAAGTTAATTAAGAGTTTTTATTAATATGCAAATAGTATGTAGTAATTCTTAAAATAAAAATAACCTTGTATTAGCTACAAAAAAAAAAATAGTAAAGAACAAAAAATAAAAACGGTCTAAGATTTTTTTTTTTTAAAACAACTAAGTACAAACTTATTTTAATGTCGGCGGCTTAAAATTCTTTAAGGAACATAAAAAAAAAAGAAAGCTAATAACTGGCAACCTATAACACAAAAACAAAATAATTCGCAAGCCATATTTTTTCCTACGTTTCAAAATTCGAACATCTGCTTCGCACAACAAGAGGTAGAAATCTTTTTTTTCTTTTACAATATTATACTGTTAAGTTGGCAGTTCGCACCCACTTTTGGGACAAAGATACTATTACTTATACTAGAACGCTTCCTTGCAACTGTGCACAAGCAGATGGTCAGGGCTGTCACGCATCAGATACGGAATATAATGTTTATTTTTTGTGCGATATCGGGCGACTTGTGATTAATAGAGCGAGGTAATGTTGCGTTACTGATAGTTTTGTTGTTGCAGTTGTTAGTAACGATAGTAAAAGTAAGTATAGAATTGATGAAATGTTTCAGATGAAGACGGCGTATTCAACCGTTTTATATTTAAATATGTGTCATCCAGAAGAATATTTTTGTGTCGTGTGTTATCTATCGAATGCTAAACAATATACAGAAATAAATCCCAATTTGTAGAGAAATTCCCCCTAAAAAATATTTATTGCGGTCTATCCATCATTAGTTGAGACGGTTTTTAAGTACTAGTTTTTGACCCACTCCCCACTCCTTTAAATAAGACACAGGAATAGGCCAACCCCTCCCGCTGTTTAATATTTATAACATAAGAATCGTAACGAAATTAATAATGAATATACATTTAGTTGGTTTAAAATAAATGAATGGCCCCTTACTTAATTAAACAATTATTCTTCTATTTACTACTTAATAATAAGCTTTCTAACACAAAAGATCACATTTATGACCTACTACGACATAATAGGCAAACGGCAAATCTCTATCAAATGCCACGTGGTAGGCACTTTCAAAAGGTTTGACTGACAGCCCTACAATGAGTATCGTATCGGCTATACTTCGCACCGACCACCTGCCAGTCGCGTGGACTTGATTATATTATTATGCATAGAAATCGTTTCAAAACGATTCTGTTACAAAATGGTCTTTGGGGACTATTTATTTATTGGTATTGGTTTAAGTTTAAAATATTATGTTTAACTAATACCAATCTTTGACAGCAGTCGTAAATTATAATGCAATAATTATTTGAGGACATTCCATTTTTAAATATTCATTGCACCTTCTAGCCAATTTTTTATATCGATATCTTTGTTCAAACCAGCAGTTAGATTTCGATTTTTATTGATTAATTTGAATTATTTTTTAAAAAGGACAGGCACGCTTGCCTAGAAGTAACCTATTCACTCTTAACTTAAAGAACCCTGGGTTTTAGCTATCAGGAAACACAGACCCTGGCAGGGAATTTCACTCCTTAGCTGTGCGCATAATGAATGTGTTCCCAAAACGCTTTGTACGTATAGGTGATATGAACAAAATATCTAACGAAGTTGTGACGTATTTTAGGTTTACGGTTAAGCAGGCGAGGGTTTATGGAGCTGAATGCGGAAGTTTCCAGGTGTATCACACGACGTTTTTCAATACACTTACGAAGAAATAAAGAAACGTGAGTTGACGCGCGACTCGTGGAAGTCGCTTAGCGCCCATGATGGCGGGAGCGAGAGCCATCACTTTTCAGCATAAGTGTGGAAAACAGTAAATTGCGTGCTAGGAATAAGAGCGTGTTTTTGAGGAAGTCTATTGAAAAATAATATTCAGGAGCCTTTCTAACCCAAAAAAGCTTGCCCAAAACTAACAAGTCACATAATACAATATCCTAAATATGATTTTGTAATCAAAAACCAAAAACCATACAAAAACCTTTCCATCTGGCATATGCCGCCCGCAGATCAAATTGTTCTGCGGTCAAGCTTAGAAACTTCATGGAAAATTGGACTCTATTCCTACAAAATTAAAGCTGCTTTTTGAACAATTACACATAGACATTCTAGTGAAACATGTCAGTGGGAAAGTGGTCTTTATATGTTCAATTTAGGGTTGGTTATCGTTTGATATAGGATATTGTAAATGGGATAAGGTGATGAATTTGTATGTAATCTCTTAATGCTGTGTTCTCATCTGTAATGCCAGGTTTAATCAGAAATGTTACTGCCTGTGTTTAGATATTGTCCTTGAAATATTGTTCGCTTATGTTTCTCCTTTCTTTCTTTATTTTTTCCGACTCCCAAGCTAGCCTTACTATAGAAGTCACAGCATTTATTAACTTTAATGTTTTTGGTTTTATGAATTTTAAAACTTTACAGGGTGTCTTTGACATCGACGCACGAACGAATACCATGGATCCAGTACATGATTCTAGAACTCCCAGTGGAGGAAGTTTTCGTCAGTTATTTCCTAATTACAAAAAAAAAAAAAAAATTAAACTGTATAATAACTTGGGTGAGAATCAAACCCATGATTACCAGCATAGCAGTTAGGACCACTAACCACTAGACCACCGGGTCAGTCAAAAATTACAAATAACTTAAATTTGAATCAAACGAGTTAGCCATCGCATTACCTAAATTATAACTTCATCTACATCCAATCAGGGTCCAGTAATACACACTATTACACTAATACCTCCAAAACCCAGTATTCTCGGACAGCAATTAAAGCTCTACTGAACAGGACAGTGTCCGGACACTATCCTGTCCGGATAGTGTCCGGAATTAACTCGGTTAAGTCTACCGGGTCTTAGTTACCGGATATCGAGTTTCGGGTCTGTATTTGAAGCTATTAGTGCTATGATTTGCGAGACGATTGAGCTATGATTTGGGGATTATTGAAGAAATTGGTTGATAGATACTTCATAAATACGCATCCTAGCAAAGATGAGAAAGAAAGAGAGAAAAAAAAGACGTGTGGCACTCGGGAACTGCCGCGGTAAAGCTGCATAGCATTTTTTATCAACTTATGCAATAGACCTCGCCAACAGCTGCTTAACCCCACCCATCCAAAACCAGACCTCGCCAACAGCTGCTTAACCCCACCCATCCAAAACCAGACCTCGCTAACAGCTGCTTAACCCCACCCATCAAAAATGAGAACTTGCCAACAGCTGCTTAACCCCACCCATCCAAAATGCCGACAGCTGCTTTCACTCATTTGTTTTCTTATCGGTCACCACGCTCAAAAAACAAATGAGTGGGGGGTGTTAGTTTATTTTCGTTACGGAATTTCTGGATTCGGTCTCCACGCTCAAGGCCCGCGATAGAAGCTATGCAATAGCTTAAAATAATTGTGTTTGTTACGGTTGCGCCCATAGAAACATTGCGCCAAAGAGGTCCAGTGCATCGAAAAAGCCTATTTGGCTTTATGCATTTTGAGACTGCTTTACCGGAACAGCTCCTCAAAATTTATCAAGCTCAAGTTCGATCGTGTATGGAGTACTGCTCTCATCTTTTTTTTTTTAATGATAATAATCTAGTGTTTGACTGCGATCACACCTGATGATATTTCCTGGTATCTGGTCTTTTGAGACGCAAGACCTAACTCAGCCGAAAACCGATCAGTTTCTAAAACACACAGACACAGGGTTTGTAAGATTTAAAGAAGATTATGACAAAGACCATGTATCAAATCAACTACCTACTGCCAAAATTCTCAACAGTAATCTAAAACGTTATTTTTCAAGTTCATTCATCAGAGCCTTATTCAGCCTTCACGAAGGCTAAACCAAGACAAAACAAGACATGATTCTCCACTTCTCGACTCATTAAATACCATTGTTTACAGTTATAATGCAATCTTTCCACTCGACAACACACAAGATCATTGCTACCAACAAAAACACAAAATATAATTTCGCCTTTTTGCTGTAACGTTGGTATCGTCGACTTTATAATAACATTAAGTTGGCAATCTGCGTTACACCTCTTTAACCGTCACATTGTAGAAACAAGTCTATGGTGGAATCCACAAGAGATACGGCAGTTATAAACGTAGAACTACATTAGACTGACGACGCACACGTGTGACACGCCTGATTTGTGCGTAGAACGACGTCGCGTCCACCGTAGGCGCGGGCTTGCGGACAGTGAGCAATGGGTAGCTCGCTGTCCGGCTGTCCGGTAACAGTCCGGACCAAGCCCAAGTCGTTGACGGTGCGCACTGTTCCCGCGCGCCTCAAGGAGTTGTCAGCAACAGCAGGGGCCCAGCCGGGTCGAAGCCTACTGGGGCCAGGGTTATCCGAAAGGGCGCTCGAGCTCCGGTATGAAGGCTTGAAGGAACGGGATGAGTTTTTTTTTAGTCAGTAAGAGTCTGACACTATCTCCCGCTCCGCCCAAGAGCGGGGGTTGTCATTGGATGACATTTCCCATCGAAAAAAAAAAAAACGCGTGGCGTGAATCTAGTGTAGCGCTACAATTCCAGTTTCCATATAAAATGTATGGAGACCGACACGCCCAGATCGGTGTGTTTCTCGTGTGCGCAGTGTAGTTCTACCTTTAGTAGGTTTTAAAAACACTTTTAAGCGTCAATTTTTTCGTCAATTTGAATTAGACGAGGCCGGTCTTCGAAGGCCTCCCCAAGAAGGACCCATGACCTCATGAGGGTCGCCAGGTCCAGTTGGAATGCGACGGACACGAGACGCACAGCGCCGTTTGTTGTGGCGACTCTTGTGGGAGGTCTATGTCCAATAGTGGACGTATTTCGGCTGAAAGGAGGATGATGAGGCCGGTGTTTCCTAGATGAGTACCCTGAGAAGAAACATCGAAACAACTGAGAGATCAAAGTCCATACAGCAAACATGTAATGATCAAATCATATGAGAACCACACAGATCAGTGTCTAAGGGCGTTATCACACTAGCGGTTTGCGAGCGGCTGCGGGGCGGGGCGGGCGCGCAGCGAATGCGTCGCGAACACGCCGCGGCTGCAAAGCGAAGACGTCGCGGATACGTGGAAATTCGCAACGTTTTCAACGCGTGTTTGTAGAAGTTACCGACGTATAACACACTCAGTAACAAAATGGATTCCGACGAGGAGACACTGCTTTTGGTTGTGTTACTTCGAAGATTCCGGAGACTCGCATCTCGTTGCCGGATCTCGTTGCGTGTCCGCAACAAATTCGCTGCGCATGCGTGGCGTGTTCGTTGCGCGCCCGTAACGTATTCGTTGCGCGCCCGCTCCGCTTTGAGAACGCTCGCAATTCGCTTGTATGATAAAGCCCTTAGATGGATTTTTAAAGAAAGAACCACACAGATTTGAGTGTACCTGTTTGTTTAGTATTCGTGTAGCTTATCTCAGGACTACTAACGACTTGACGAACGTGTTGTTCGTCAACTCGTTGAGTAAGGACATCTATACATATAAATAAAATTAGAGTGTCTGTTTGTAATATTGGAATAACTGCTTTTTACTACATGCATATGAATATACACCCCTACTTTTTAATTAGTACAAAAAAAAAATGGGGCTCTATCTGTACCCGTCACTGATCATATTTTTGTAGTCAAAAGTAGAAAAAACCGAAATCCTAAAATTGACCACGAAAAGGTAAATTCATCATAGAATCAATCAAACATAACAATTGCTAGTAGAAAATACTACGGGCAGTGTTTTTCCTTAATAATTGTCACTTATTCATTCATTAATCAATAGCCTGCACAATATTTCCATAAATTGAGTGACATTTTGGGACATAAACCAATGCTAATAACTTTGCTGTTTATGAATATTATTTATTGAGATTTTACTTATAAAATAACAAGGGTTTTTCTAATAAGCCCTTTAAGTATTTTTACTAATTAAAAAATAGTGGTGTTTATACGATACATACACCAAAATTTCATTTTTTACAATTTTTGTCTGTCTGTCTGTTTGTATGGGCTAATCTCTGAAATGGCTGAACAAATATTGACGGGACATTTTTTGGCAAGTAGCTGATGTAATAAGGAGTAACATAGGCTACTTTTAATTTAGAAAAAATAAATTCAAAATCCTGTAGTCCACGCGAACGAAGTCGCGGGCACAGCTAGTTTAATATACTGTCAGCTTCTATTCTCTATATATACATATGTATACTGAAAGAATTATCTGCGTTGTTTGTGCTAAAAAAAACTCGGTTTGTTCTGAATCGCCTGTCTTTGTGGAATAGACCATACAGATGTTCGAAGCCCGATTTGGCAGGCTAGCCAAGCCGCTGGAAAATTAGAGTGCATTATAATGGAGACTGGCGTTTTAGAGTAGGTCTAGTACAATTAGCTGTCATGAAACATTAGAGCCTGATAAATTGTAGGAAATGCGATGGATGCGTGACGCACAGGACCGGTCGTTGTGGCAACGCTTGGGGGAGGCCTATGTCCAACAGTGGACGTCTTTTGGCTGATATGATGATGATGATGAAATAATAGGAGGGTTTTTTTTAAAGGTGCGAAATCATCCCGCTCTACAGCGGGTCGCGAGGATGTGTCAGACTTTTACTGATTAAAACCACGCCTATGTTCCTTATTAAATTTGACTTGAGTTCCAGGACCATGGATTTTTCCCTTTCAGAAGTCAACCCATGGCCCCCGTAGGCTTCAGCCCTGATGGCCCTTATCGTTTTGTTGACATCTCATTGGGGCGCGCGTTGAACAAGTCGTCGGTGCGTCGACAACTCGGGCTTGGTCCGGACAGCGAGTTACCTATTGCTCGTCGTCCGCAAGCTCACAATACCTTCTGCCTTAGTGGTTCTTTTTTTTTTAATTTATTTATCTACACTATAATAAAATAAAAGGTAAAGTTTTTTTTGTTTTTAATTTTTTTTATTGTGTGTAACTTTTTCACTGATGGAAAACTGCTTTATTCCTGAGTGACATAGGCTATATTTTATGTACTTACGCTAACAAAGCTGCGGGCAAAAGCTAGTTGTTAATACAATAGGTTCTTCCAGTAGCTTCGCCCGCTTGAAAGTAGACAATATTATAGCCTACTTCACTCAAGTGAGGAATGTGATATTTATCAGCTCTTTGAAAGTCAGTGAGATTCGAATTATCATTGTTTTGCGAATATTGTAGATAAGATTGTTGTAAAGTGAATTTCTGAAGATTATTATTTTAATGAGTCATTTAATTTGCTATGCTTTCAGTTTTAAGTATCATAGAAATGCCAGAGGGAAGATGTTGCCATGGAGGTTCACTGGACGAAGGTGGTGTGACGGCCGCGCGCCTCAAGGAGTTGTCAGCAACAGCAGGGACCCAGCCGGGTCGAAGCCTAATGGGGCCAGGGTTATCCGAAAGGGCGCTCGAGCCCCGGTATAAAGGCTAGAAGGAACGGGGTGGGTCTTTTAGTCAGTAAGAGTCTGACACTATCTCCCGCTCCGCCCAAGAGCGGGGGTTGTCATTGGATGATTTTACGGCCTGATCATGTTTGCGAGGCAAACTTGGAAGAGAGATCGCCCAAGACCTCTGTAGGTTTAGAAGGAGACGGGGGAAGGCTTTGTCGGCTTTGCCGTCACTTCGTGTGCAATAGTTTATAGTTTAATAATGATTAGTTATATTATCTCTTTATGTTTTAGTTTATTATTTTGTAAGATTATATTTGTATTTTATCTATGGGCCTTAGATGCCTGATAATAAAGGATTTTTATTATTATTATTTGTCCAGAAGTAGGAGAAATTTCAGGTTAATAAAATGAAACAAGTGCCATTTACCACTAGAAAGAAAGAAGAAAAGAAAGAAACTTTGGAGGACTTTGTGAGGCTTTAAATGAACACTATTTCAACTTTATTAACAACACCGTACACCCGAATTTTCCTTAAAAAGCAGGAAGTTTAAAAATCTACAAAGAAAAACACCAAAAAAATTTACAATAAAACCTTTCCTAACTTTAGCAATCTCTTAATGAGATAATTATACTAAACGGCGCAGCAGTTTCGGAGATTGCGTGAAAAACACGAACATTCACGAATTCCCTGTAAAAGTCGAATATTTGAGGGTATTATTGTGTTATGGAGGTGATTTGGCAACTGCTCAGTGCCCAATGGGCGAACCGTAATGTTTTAATGTACAGTAATCATTTTAAGTGCTTCGCTGTACGATGTTTTTGTAATAAAAAAGATATTATTTTTATGTTTTTATTTTACAGTACCTATGAGTTTGTTTTTAGAGGCGTTGTAAAAGTGATGGATGTTAATAATAAAGGTGTTGTGGAAAAATAAGCCTTATAAAGAGATTGGCATTGTAAGTTCGGATGTAAGAAAAAGGTTAAATGTGATTACAAAATTACAATTACTAGACGTCATCTCAACGCTTAGTCACGTGATCGGAACAAAGGAATTGGAGGCGTGGCCAACTCTATTCGTTTGTCGCAAGAGAATCGAAAGGAAACGGTCGTAACTTGGCTAGGGAGGCAGGAAAAATTCTGCAAAGTACTACCAAAGTACCTCTGTGTGTCCAATAAATAGTTAGTCATACCTGCGACTCCATACGCGGAAATACTTAGATAAATACACGTGCTGTTTGTAAAGTACTGGAGATTAGATAGCTTCCATCTGTCATACATTTGCATATCGAGTTATGACGTCACGGGCAATTCAGTTTTAAAAGTAGTATCATTCAATCTACTTCCTGCCCTTGTCCCGTTTTATTTGGGGTCGGCGCAACACGTTTTTTTCTTCCATTCTGTCCTGTCACCCGTCACACTATCACTAACTCCCTTTTCTTTCATATCACTTCTCACAAAATCCATCCATCTTTTCTTTGGCCTCCCTCTCCCTCTCCATCCATCCACATGTAAATACATAACTCTTTTAGTAATTAAGTAGTATCATTCAATAAAGCTTAATAAAGTTTTGTATAAGTCAACCAATTGTTTCAGAGGTCAAGAATACGAAATTCTAAAAAAAGCATATGATGTTAACGAATTCTTAGTCCATTTTTTTTGCGGCCTCCTGCAAACAGTAATGCTAGCGAAGAAGGCAGCACGCATAAGGGAACTAATGTCCTTACGCCCCAGCCGCCGAGATTCTGACCCCGACTACCAGTCACGGTAGACACGGGCTTGCGGACGTCGAGCAATGGGTAGCTCGCCGTTCGGCCTGGTAATTGACCAGACCGAGCCCAGTCGTCAACAGAACGTAGTGATCCACGCGCTCTTTAAACAGATGTCAGCAAACCGTAGGGGCCCAGCTGGACCGATGCCTGCTAGCTAGGTCCGTAGTAAATACAGATTATTGGTCAATCAATGGGAATTTTTATTTTAAAATCATATCGTGAATTTTTTTTTTGCACTTACGGTGGTCCTCATGTGTAAAATTATTATCGTATTAAAGTTTGCTGTAAGAAAATGCACATAAGTTGGTATAATGGCCATGTCCTAGAATACATAAGATTTTATCCCGGGAATATGTTTCATTGGTATCATTTTCTGCTTTTACGCGGCTGAGGCCGCTGGCAGCTAGCCATCAAATTACTTCTCCCGTTCTGGGCTGAGAAAGGCGCTGACAGCAAATAGTAAAAAACACAGAAAGATAAAGCATAGCTTAGACTATAAAAACAAGGTAACAAAAAATTTAATTGCTCTTCCTTCGCAAACTCAAATGATCAAATAGCAATATAAACCACTTGTCGGTCATATTAAACACTATAAAATAATCCATTTAACACCATACTTACGTCATTCATAAACAAGTTCTCATAGCCATAGCATAGAGAATAGACTGAGCGTTTCCAAGTAAGCGGTGAAGTGAATTTAGACAATTAAGTTTCAGATAGTTAAGTAGTTGTATTTCACGCGACAGTATAACAAAAAAAAGGGGTATGTTTTCCATGTGTAACTAAGTAATTGTCATTTTTTGCGCAAAACTATTAGCCTATACCTATGTAACGAATGTCAGAGATGGAACTCCAAATAGCGGAGTGGCTATTTCACAAAAATTAGAGAACTGTACTTCAATCTTGAAAAACAGTGAATCTGACGCTGTTGTCCGGTGCAATTGATGCTATCTTTGCTAAAAATAAATGCCGTCAATTGGAAGTTTTGAGTGTCGGATTTTGATACAAGACATACTTTCTACAATTCTGATTGAACAAAGTCACAGGCTTAAAGTTCTTTCAGGAATTGTTGAGCTCTGCACATATATAGACTTAGTCGTTTTGTCTCTTTCTATCGAATAGTCAATTTGTAAGTTCACACACCACAGTTCACAGTCCATTCTCCATGTTCTATGCGATAAACGAACGACGATAAACTTAACCCTTAAATTGAAGGTATGATGACAGTGTTTAGAATATTAAAACATGGCCGCTACAAAATTAAACGTTGACGCAACCGAAACTGACATTACGGGTTAGGGCGAGTAATAGCACGGTTATGGATCACGATTTTTGATCGACATTCGAAGTTTAAAATCGATTAAGTAATCGCAATAGTTGCGTGGCCAATTGATTCATTTGGAATTGAAGGTTTTTGTTGAAGTTTTTTTATTTTTTTGGTGGGATTAATAGTTAGGGTGTTATTAAGCCTAGTTCGACACGATAATGTCTCTGTTAGGTCAAAAAATACACACAAAACATAAAAACAAAATTAGTGCGTTTCACCATCAACGATTGCATCACTGCTTACCATCAAGCGGGATCGCAGTCAAGCACTAGCATATAATATAAATAAAAAAACAAACTAATACACCTGTTGATATGATAAATTCTCTCAAATCATATTGACCTTAATGAATATATAATGAAAGCTTAGAAACGTATGTTTTTGTGCTACTCTCTCCGGAACCTGGTCATTATCGGCAAATGTTGTTCATTGTAGCAACTAATGTACGAAACTATCGCTTCTGTACAAAGGTTTTATAAACCGCCGGTTTTATAAAGGTGAGTCTACGCTACAGGAGCCGAGCACGAGTCGAGCATAAATTCGTGTAGTGTGCACAAATTTATAAGCCTCGGACAAACGCGCTTCGAGTGTTCGTGCTTGACTGTGCTCTGCCTGTTGTCGGTTTTGAAAGTACATACTGTACCCAAAGGTCAAAATGAGACTCTATTACTAAGACTCCTCTGTCCGTCTGTCACCAGGCTGTATCTCATGAACCGATATAGTTAGACAGTTGAAATTTTCACAGATGATGCATTCTTTTGCTGCTATAACAACAAATGCTAAAAAATGGAATAAAATAAATTTTAATATTTAAGGGGACCCATACAAAATACGTGATTTTTTTTGCCGTTTTTATAGATAATGGGTACGGAGCCCTTCGTGCGCGAGTTCAACTCGCACTTGGCCAGTATTTGACAAATACAAAGGGTTTCGCATCACTTTCGAGGACAGTGAACGTTAGAGGCTCGTTGTATGTCCACACTTGTCATCGCGAGTAGATCGGCTCCGCTCATGCTCAGTTCATGCTCAGCTCCTCTAGTGTAGACCCACCTTTACATTTAAATCATCATTGCAATTTATTGACAGCATTGATAGTTGGAATTTGGAATTTATGATCGAAGAGAGTTTAATGAATTTGAGTGATTGATGTTTTGAAGATGTCGTTTTGACTCCCGAGAGAAGAAAGGGAAATACCTGTTTTACATGGACTACTTATAAGACCTCCACAACTCAGTTACTGGGCAACACGATACTCTTTGGATTGACTGATGCATGGTCAGACTTTTGGGCGTCTGCTTACCTGTAACGACTGTCAAAGATCTACGAGTGTCAACCGGGACCAACGGATTTAAGTGTTTTCTGAGGCAGGGTGCTCTAGATAAACTTAGCAAAGTTCATACATTTATGTCCTTCGAGCCGGATGTGATGTCGGGAACACATATGAATTAAAGACATCGCATTGGTATTTACGCAACCTCATACATGAGAAGCTTGGAGCCTTAACCACTGGGCAATCATGACACAAGTTTTCAGGGGTCTTACCATGACGTATTTTAAATGTCAGGTGGGCTTTCTCGCAAGAGGGATGAAGCTGTACGCCCTATCAGTTCAGTTTAGGTCGTCAAACCGATCGCGTTAAGAGCTCGTGGTAGGGCAGTATATGAAAGTCGTTCCAATACAAGCCCACGAGTCAAACATTAGTAACAATTATCCTTAATTAATACCAGCTACCTATAACATTAGTTGCGCGGGCTTGCGGATGGGGAGCAATGGGTAGTTCGCTGTCCTATCGTCCGGTAACTGTCCGGATCGAGCCCAATCGTCGACGACGCGCACTGTTCGCGCCTCAAGGAGTTGTCAGCAACCGTAGGGGTCCAGCTGGGTCGAAGCCTACTGGGGCCAGGGTCTGCTGTGAAAGGCAAGAAGGAACGGGGTAGGTTTTTAGTCAGTACAGCCTGACACCATCTCCCGCTCCGCCCAAGGACGGGGGATGTAATATGGATGATTTTTACGCACGGAAAAAAAAAACCAAAAAAATACCTATAATCTTATAAATCTTAGTTTACCGACATAGAAACAATATTACTAGCTCTGAACTTAACATTGTAGCGAACTATTAAGTCAAGCAAAAACTTGATAAACCTGATCATGTCGTTGCCATAATAGTTTATAGACAAGCATCATGTAAGAGGTAATATGTTCCCACGTTAGAGAAGATCTATTTGGTTTTATGTTCTTACTAAGTATGTTTTTAATATTGTTCTTTTTATTAATTTTATCGCATTTGACTTAATTGATTATTTTTATTTCACAATTTGACTTTGATATTTTTTTTTTAATTTTACAATTTAATATTGAATTAATTTAATTTTTTGGGTTCTGTACCTCAAAAGGAAAAAACGGAACACTTATAGGATCACATTGTTGTCCGTCCGTCTGTCTGTCTGTCAAGACCCTTTATCTCGAAAACGCGTGGAGGTATCGAAAAAATATGAAAACAATAAATTTGTTGAGACCTAAGCCACAAAAAAAAAAATTCGATTCGTAAAAATCTTCGAGACTCCATTCGGGAATTCTAGTTTGCGCGGAACCCTCAGTGCGCAAGTCCGACTCGCAGTTGCCTAGATTTTATTTTAAGATTTTGACATGATTATTTTCATTTTCACAATTTGCCATATTTATTATGTAAAAAAAGGGTTACATTACATTACATTCATCCATCCACATGAATACTCATAACTCTTTTGGTAACTTTTTATCTCTCCTCTTCACATGAGCATATCAAGACAAATGATTCTCCTTCAACTTTTCAGTCTTAAGCGCCACTTTCAAATTTCTTCTAACATACTCATACATTGGGTGAAGGAAAACATCGTGAGGAAACCGACATGTCCTAGAACCAAAAATTCGAAGACATGTGACATTCACCAACCCGCACTGGGTCCGCGTGGTGGATTACGGCCCATAACCTCTTCTAGAGAGGAGTCAGAGTCCCAACAGTGGGAACATTAAAAAGGCTCATGATGAGTATAATATATAGAATATTAAAAGATTATGCTAACATGCTCATTCCTCACTTTATCCATTTCAATATTCACCTACCTATTTACCGTATTACTGATACCTAATCTTAACTGAAACCAGTTATAACACTGAGAGATTATCAGATTTATCACATAAATCCTAATAACTCTCGTCTAATCAGTAATTATGGCTTCAGATAAATGACTGATGTGTTTACGTCAGACTAGTTTGTAGTAAGTGAGACGAATGTCCCAGGTTCGAGGCTGGGTATTGACATGTAGGTATTAGTGATGCTGATTAAGGTAGATGATGATTGTAAGTGATATGATGACGATGATTTGTGATAGTCAGGAGTAGCGAAGGTCCTTAGAGTTCTGGGGTTATTAGGACCGGGGCAGCGGTCCCAAATTCCATCTGTATTTTTTTTTTTGTAGTAAGTAGTACCTACCTATTTAGTTAAACTGTTTATTTTATTTGTGGGCCACAAATAAAATAAACAGTTTTTTGGTAAATGTACTTTAATGACTTTTTCTTTGTGGATTTTTGCAAAATGCAGTACAATATCGGATAGTAGAAAAGTAGAATGGGCCTCATCAGAAGGCTTAAAGTCACCCAAAGAGCAATGGAAAGGGCTATGCTCGGGGTTTCCTTGCGTGATCGAATAAAAAATGAAGATATCCGCAGGAAAACTAAGGTTGCCGACATAGCACAAAGAATTGCTAAACTTAAGTGGCAATGGGCAGGGCACATTCAACAGATGGCCGTTGGGGCCGAAAGGTTCTGAGTGGCGACCGCGTACCGGAAGACGCAGCGTTGGAAGGCCTCTTACAAGGTGAACCGATGACCTGGTGAAGGTAGCGGGAAACCGATGGATGTGGGACGCACAGGAACGTTCGATGTGGCGACGCTTGGGGGAGGCCTATGTCCAACAGTGGACGTGTATCGGCTGAAATGATGAGAAAAGTAAAAGAAAAATTGATACAAGAAAGTGTCATTACGACATTTGCGACCTAAGCGGAATTCGCACGAGCAGTATAGTAGGCGAGTGGGTTTATTGAGCCGAAGGCTGTAGTGACACACTTGCACGTGTATCAAACGACTTTTTTCAACACTTACGAAGAACTGAATAAACGGGGGTTGACTAGCGACTTTTGGCGGTCGACGCGCGCCCAGCTTGATACGATAAATGTAATGACACTGTGGTGGGAGAGCACGCGCACTTTTCTGCACTTGTGCGGAAAACCTATCGCATGCCATAAATAAATTAACTCTCTAAATTAGAGAAGATCTAAATTGTGCCATTTTAATAAAAACTTGACGGTAAAGACTAGTCAGAAATGTTAGACTTTTTTTAGGTGGAAAATCGAAGGACTTCTCCCGCTTTAGGGTGGTGCGGGAGAAAAACCACACCAATGTTCCTTCTTTGCCTAGCGTTCAAGGACTCCGAGTTTCCCATTAAACAACCAACCCATGGCCTCAGTAGACTTAGACCACCCTGGTGCATTCACCATAAACTATGTAGCAAGTATGCAAGTCCACCTTACTTTCCCAGGAAATAAACGCATCGCAATGTCTCATAGTTAATTTAACTTTAACAGCGTAAAAGTTAACTGTAGTCACAGATTGGCTCTCAACCGGTTAGGACTCACCAGGTGTAAAGGTTTTTTGCGAAACTCGCCACAGACACACCTGCTGAGTTTTTATGACAGCAGGTGGACTGTGGGATTTGTTTTCTTGTTTTTATTTTAAGGATTTTATGATAGTGTACGTGGGTTGAATACTTGAGGGCTTTTGAAGGGTTGGGCATGTCATATGGTTTGTTAAGTGATGCAGAACTTCTTGATACCGGACTGAAGTGTTTTATTAGTTTCGCAAATAATTAGTCCAAAAAAATAAAAAATATATCGACGATGAAGTGAAAAGAACCTTTATCTACCAGAACATAATTTTACAGGAAACGAAAAAAACGTTTTATTTATTTTAAACGCAAGGTATGAAAAATATTATTATTGGTTATATATTATACAAGGAGCGGGTATATATAATATATAACCAATAATAATATTTTTCATACCTTGCGTTTAAAATAAATAAAACGTTTTTTTCGTTTTCTGTAAAATTATGTTCTGGTAGATAAAGGTTCTTGTCACTTCATCGTCGATATGATACTTTATTATTAATTCATTAAACCCCAAGCGAACGCCGGCGTTCGCTCTTTCATTGCCTTTATATTGTGCGAGAAATTCGAAGACGTGACGTCCACCAACCCGGACTGGGCCCGCGTGGTGGATTACGGCCCTTTCTCTCTCCTAGAGAGGAGGCGTGAGTCCCAGCAGTGGGGGCTTTAAAATGGCTGACTATACTATTGTCTCTAATTACGGTCTTGAAATGTTTAGATACTTTTAGATTATTATACATAGAATGTGGAATTTATATCTAGGCGCTAAGGTAATAAAATAACTTATTAATTAACCATAATCAACGTCATCTTCCTGCCCTTGTCCCGTGTTATTTGTGGTCGGCGCAACACGATTTTTTCTTCCATTCTGTCCGTCACGCTATCACTAACTCTCTTTTCTTTCATATCACTTTTCACACAATCCATCCATCTTTTCTTTGGCCTGCCACTCCCTCTCCATCCATCTACATGTATATTCAGAAATCTCTTCACATGACCATACCAAGACCAAGCTAAAAGACTTCTATCTCAGCATATTAGGCTAATATTAGAAAAAAAGGAAAGAAAAAGAGTTTATTCTGACATTATTTTTATTATTTTTGACATGATTTTAATTTTTTTTTTTATGATATTGTTTCCATTATTATTCTTATTATTTTTACATTACTTTCATTATTATTAATGTGTGCCTATAATTAATATGTGTGGTGTTAAACTGTAAGTGTAAATTGGCAATAAATAAATAAATAAAATAAATAAATATTTGCGTCAAACATGGCGCATATTTAAAAAAAAAATAACAATAACGACTTATAACTAGCAAGTAAAAACACTTCGAAGATTACTCAATTTCCTGAACAGTCTCTTAACTAAACAAGTACCTATTTACCTCATTCCTATGCTTATCATAATTTCCTAGGAACATGATTTACATTCGCCCTCCAAGCTGAATCCGCTTGGGCCATATAATTTAACTTAATCGGATTTGAACCCCTGACCTCTTTATCTGACCCGAACATCTTAGCCTAAGGCCCTTACAGTAAACATTCTGAATATGATAAATAAATAAGAAATTAATGAATACTAATACGTTCGATCTCGTCTTGATCCCATCGCTACTTTCTTTTTATCTTTATTGTTGCCATTTTGTAAGTGCAACCAAATTTCTCTAGAGGCAGCGGTGACCCAGTGGTAACGGCCACGACTTACGAGTTGTAGGTTATGGGTCCTAAAAACCTAGCATGTACATTACTTTGTGTAACTTATTTCATCACCACTGCTCTCAAAACAGTGAAGCAAAACATCGTGCCCTAGAACCAAAAATTCGAAGATTTGTGACATCTACCAACCCGCACTGGGCCCGCGTGGTGGATTACGGCCCATTGCCTCTCCTAGAGAGGAGGCCTGAGTCCCAACAGTGGGAACATTAAAAAGTGACTGTTTTTTTCTGCTGGGTTATCTAGGTTTTACTTCGCTCCAGGTTAGACGAGCTTTTGATCAGCTTGTATTTTCAATAAAATTAAACCACAAGAGGTTATAAAATAATGTCTTTATGGACATATTGGGAATGACATTCAGGAAATTATCAAATAACTTCTCCCGCTCCAGGTAAACTAACAGAGAGTATCAGAGTCAGAGTTTTACAGACTAAAACCCACCCATGTTGCCTTTCCATTTCAGGGTCGCTATGACTCTTTCTCGCAACTCTAGCATCTCCTTCATACCGGCTGACTGTACAATATTTTGACCACGGCATGAGATGTTCCCTTCCCATGTACTTGTTTGCCAATATGAGAGAAGAAGAAAGGTTTTTTATAAAGATGGAGTAAAGGAATTATATAAGAAAGAATCGCCAGTCTTCAGGGACCTGGGCACATTACTCGCAGAACAAATGGTCATTAAGGCCGAAAAAAAGTGGCGATCACGTACCGGAAGACACAGTATTGGAAGGCCTTATTCAAGGTGGACCGATGACTCTGGATGAAAGATATACAGGACCAAATGTGCTGGCGATAGGAGGCCTATGTCCAACACGTCTTTTGGCTGATATGATGATGAAATTCTTCATGTCTTATCTAGTTTCTTACGTAATTTTTAAATGAGTGTTCTTGAAGATTAGTGATTTTTAGACCAGAACAAAAACTATACAGATTGGCGCACTATTTAAGGAAGTTGACGTCATGAAAGGTAAAATGTTCTCAGAGTACAAGACGCCTAAAAGTGGTATTTTAACGTTTCGTTTTTCCTGGTTTTGTTAATGCGCTTAGAAGGCCTTCCGAGAAACTTGGTTGAGGCTAAACTTACGCGGAAATTTTACGTTATTGTAGATGTTATTAATGAAGGTCAAGAAGCAGTGGTTTTGGAGCTGACGTCTTGATGTTTCTGTGTAGGGTAAAATGAGGAATTTTAGAATCATTCTTGGCGAAATTTTGTCCAATCTCGCTGGAATGCAGTAGATGCGAGACGCACAGGATCGGTCGTTGTGGCGACATTTGGGAGGCGCATAACAGTAACCCCGTGTCACGATTTCAGGACACCAATTTTGTGTTTTACGTGTCTCAATAGGCATGCGGCAGACATGTCCCACTTAAGCTGCGGTCTAAGAAAAATGGGATCTATTTTTTTTACTTGATTTAAAAAATTTTGTACGAGTTTATTTGGTTATCTACACTAAACTAATACATATACATATAAATAAAATTGGAGTGTCTGTTTGTAATATTGACATAACTGCTTTTTACTACATGCTGAATATATACGGTACATATACCAAAATATCATTTTTTTTAATTTTTGTCTGTCTGTCTGTTTGTCCGGGCTAATCTCTGAAATAGCTGGACCGATTTTGACGGGACTTTTTTGGCAGGTAGCTGATGCAATAAGGAGTAATATAGGCTACTTTTACTTTGGAAAAAATTAATTCAAAACCCTGTAGTCCATGCGAACGAAGTCGCGGGCACAGCTAGTCTGTAATAAAAATTAATCCCTATTTCCTTGGTCATGCCATCACGCGTGAATCTCTCAAGAAGGTCTGTAGCACAAAATTCTGTAGTTAGTGGGATGGATCTCGTACCAAAACGATCTGATGTTGACGTTTTGATCCTCAGTCCAGTTGGTTGGCAGTGCGTCATTTACTGGGTTGATTGTAGGCAACAGCCTCAGTCAATGCAAGTGGCTCAATCAATGATGATTCGCTTTATAATAGATACCCACTTAGTAACTCTATTATCCATCTTTAAATAGCATCAAAAACCAACCAGCACATCATCATCAATCGTTAATTCACATTAATTAACACAAAATTGATCAATCTCAGTCACTTTCGATTTTTTTACACCAATTACGATTGAGATACGTCTTGTGTTGCGCGGTCGCAGAGTAAGACTTACGTGAAGTTATGTGAAAGTGCATTTTGTATCAAGTCTTGACAATTAAATGGCACGTTTCGTTATTTTATTGATTTTTGTTGTTTTTTCTGACGATATTTAATGATAATGGAGTTATCAGAAACTCAGTTACGCGAAGTATGAAATTGGTTCGTAGTTACGTAGATTCGTGGATAATGTGTGAGAACGACTTTATTATTGAAGGAGAGATTGTTTAAAAAAACGAGTTTGTGAGTGTATGTTTGTTACTTCTTCACGCTTAAACGGCTGAACGGATTTTGATGAAACTTGGTACACGGGTAGACCATGTCTTAGAAAAGCACATAGGAGATTTGGAGGTATGCCAAACAGAGAATAAAGTCCCGCTAACCTCCGTTGGAACGGGAGGATCCCCCGACCAGACGGGGGTTATATCTGGTGGGCTACTGCCCGGAAGATGATTTCGGGATGTTCTATATGCCCAAATCGCGTGGAGAACTTTAAATTGCGCGATGCAGAATTAGTTCTTATGTCACGCCATAGATGTCGCAACACTTTTTATTCCGGGAGTATGTTCCATTGCGACAATTTTTCGAAGTTGCTGGTAGCAGCTAGTGAATCATAAAACACCCACCAACGCCTTACGCCTTTGAAACATAATTAAAGCTCTTTGTTCTTGTCACCGCTGTTCATAACAATTCACATAATACAATTTGCCTTTGACCTGCCTGCTTTCAATTCCACTTGTTGGTGTTTGCGCAAGGCTCGAGGTACCAGCAGTAACGTAACTAGGCATGGGCGAAGCGACCCCTCACCCACAACCCCGCTATCTAAGGGGCCATACGCAAGTGGGGGTTCTTTAACGAGGTTACTTTTATAACTGACAACCTAGCTTTTACCTGCACCTTCGCCCGCGTACATAAAATAGCCTATGTTACTCAGGAATAAAGCAGCTTTCGATCGGTGTAAAAATTTTAGCAATCGGACCAGTACTTTCAGTGATTACCTCCTACAAACAAAAAAAAAACTACCTCTTTATAATGTTAGTGTAGATAGGCTCGCGCTCGCCTTGATCACACGTACCGAGTTAACGAGCGAGACAGTACTCTCGGCCGAATTCTCGGTACGTATAAACAAAGCGCCGAGTGCTCGGCCGAGTGCTTATCTCTACAACTTGCTTAAATCACTGTCTCGGCCGAGCAACATTTTACTGTCTCGCCCTTTTACTCGTTACGTGTGATCAAGGCATAAGCGACGAAGTGGTCGAAGACTGGGTTGCGACATCCGCCATCTTTATTTCCGCTGTCAAAATGAAAGTAAAAGGCCTCGCTGATGCCCCTTCGCCCACGTCAAATTAGTTGACGCTACGCCTCTGGGTACCAGGGTAGCAAGGCCGTGCTGTATAAATTGACTTAGGACGGCCAAGTCTTGGGGTATTAATGCTATGTGTATACCTTAGCGGCTTTTTTGCTTGACTTTAGGTGAGTTTTGGTGTAGAGAGATATTTTTGGTGAACTTAGTTTTGTTTTGTGAAAATTACGGTAAAGGCGAATCTATACAACCTCATCTATACATATAAATAAAATTGGAGTGTCTGTTTGTAATATTGAAATAACTGCTTTTACTACATGCATATGAATATATAAACGGCAATAAATAACATTTTTTACAATTTTTGTCTGTCTGTTTGTCCCGGCTAATCTCTGAAATGGCTGGACCGATTTTGACAGGACTTTTTTAGCAGGTAGTTGATGTAATAAGCAGTAACATAGGCTACTTTTATTTTAGAAAAAATAAATTCAAAATCCTGTAGTCCACGCGAACTAAGTCGCGGGCACAGCTAGTTTTTAATATAATGCGAAACCCAAATCACGTGTCCAGTATCTTTATGTAAACAATCTATGTACAAAATTTCAAACCTTTATTATGAAAAATCACTAAGTTATAAGCCAGTTATGCCTGGTTGGCAACATAAATACTTGGTTACTGGACCACCCGGGCGACTGTGGGGTTGATTTGCTGAGCACCCAGCTGTGCTCTGGTTTCTAACGCCCGCTATGACCTACCGTGACCTGTGGTATACTGTGTCGGTGGTGTCCAACTTGTTATTTTTTTTAAATATTTTTTAGAAAAAATATGACATGGTATAACTGTAAACATTATTGGAATCGGTTCAGTTACTGATTAAAGTATTTCATATACTGAACAAACGATATTCAGGTTTCGCATAGGTATACTAAAATTAATGTTACTTAAACAAAAAAAAAAGGTTCTGGAGTGGCGACCGCGTATTGGGAGACGCAGCGTCGGAAGGCCTCCTACAAGGTGGACCGATGACTTGGTGAAGGTTGCGGGGAATCCGATGGATGCGAGACGTACAGGATCGTGCATTGTGGCGACACTTGGGGGAGGCCTATGTCCAACAGTGGACGTCTATCGGCTGAAATGATGATGATGATGATCGTTACTTAAGTAGGATCATCATTTCAGCCGAAAGACGTCTACTGCTGTCACACACCTCCCGCAAGTGTCGTCACAACGACCGGTCCTATTCGTGTCGCATCCATCAGATTCCCGTGACTCTCACCAGATCGTCGGTCCTTTTTGTATGCGACCAACATAACGGACTGACGAATTATTATAATGATGCGTTTACACATGGGTCCAGCCTCGGCCAACCACCATCCCCAGCTAACGTGTAAACGGGGTCTCATAATCATGGACGGGGTAATGGCATGATGATGGATAGAAAGAAAGAAAACTATTTTATTTGGCATACACACTCGTAGATACACACAATGTAGTAACAACATGTAGACACTAATAAATTATTATATATAAAAAAAAAGACGTGTGGCACTCGGGGACTGCCGCGGTAAAGCTATTGCATAGCATTTTTATCAACTTATGCAATTATTTATTTATTTATTTTATTTATGCAGTATTTTTTTTCCTTTGTTTTTTTTCTTTGATATTAATTGAAGTTACACTTTCACACATTGAATTGAATTTTGATTGATTGTTCACTCATTTGTTTTCTTATCGGTCGCCACGCTCAAAAAACAAAAATGAGTGGGGGGTGTTAGGTTATTTTCGTTACGGAATTTCTGGATTTGGTCTCCACGCTCAAGGCCCGCGATAGAAGCTATGCAATATCTTAAAAAGAGACAACTAACAATGTGTGTCTCACGGCGGCGCCAAATAGGTCCAGTTCAGCAATAATGCGATAGCGTAAGCTGGTGCCGATCCGGGCTAGTGTCGGACACGCTGACCCACAGCTGGGCCCACGTGTAAACGGGGCATGATATTTGTTCAGAAACGATCGCGGTTTCGAAAGATACCAGGCACATTTGCTCAAGTTACAAAATGTTGATTTCTACCATAAATATTGTACAGAAGGTAGCCAATAAAAGCAAACACGATCGCGTCGCATACATTCATGGTACACTGGTACACATGATCAAACACACCAAAGCCATGTTTTATTTACTTAAACATTTAAGCCTAAGATTCGGGAAACGCAGATATTTCTCCCATGAGAATATTGTTACATCACCATCGATTTTCAACCCCATTTCTCTGATATTAAAGTTCCTTTTCCATCAGCAGTGTTTCCCCAAGAGAATTTTAGATGACCCAATTGAGAAGATGTTTTATTTTTATAAATATAAGGTTGTCTTTCCCTTGGGGTGTATTCTTATGGTTTTTGTGCATACCCATTAGTCGAGGCGCGAGGGAGTTATTTCAGTGTCACATTGCCGTTTCGTTTCTTTTAATTATCAAGTTAATTATAGTATTTCGATCGTTTTTCAGTATGGAAGTCTCTGAACGACCTTCGGAGGACGGTAGCTAAATATGGACGCATTGTTGTCTGTGGTCCCGGTTACCAGTTGATTTTTTTTTGTTAATGTTTTTGGCTTGGATACCAAGTCCTTTAAGCCAGGCCTTCGTATGAATAGTTAATTCGTTTAACATTAAAATATGGATGTACACTCTAATTCTTTTGTAGTATTTGGCAGCAAATGTATCAAGGCAACCCTCTCGGCTTCGCTGATGTAGTCACCCCACAATATAATTATTTAGGACTAACTTTTTCCCGCGCCTTCACTACATAAAATATAGTCTATGTCACACAGGAATAAAGCAGCTTCCTATCGGTGAAGTAATTTCAGCAATCGGACCAGTACTTTCAGAGATTATCTCGTACAAACAAAAAGACATAAAAGCAAAAAAAAAAATCACTTTATAATATTAGTGAGGACTAGGTGACCCGGCCAACTTCATACCGCCTAACAATCGAGGTGTGATATTTTACTGCTGACTTTAAATTCATATATTTTTCGATATAGTCAACCAATTGCGATGAAACAAAGCCTAAGTAATATATAAAGTTACACACAATTTAAATGTATAAAAGTTATCTACATCGATTTCTTACATTTTACATTTTACGTAAAGCGCACACAATTAAATTTTCTAAAGATTTTATTATTATGGATAGAAAAGGAATTCATAACTGTGGATGGATGGGGGGTATTGTGTGAGAAGTGATATGAAAGAAAACGGAGTTAGTGATAGCTTGACGAGTGATAGGACAGAATAGAAGAAAAAAACGTGTTGCGCCGACCCCAAATAAAACGAGACAAGGGCAGGAAGAAGAAGAAGATAGAAAAGGAATTAAGGTTACGCGTAACAAAAATGAACATGAAATTTTGATCATATGGCATTGTGCTATTTCACTAGTCTGACCCGTAGTTACGAGCTAGTTAAAAATAAATAAATAATCTAGTTAGCTAGAAAAAGCAACAAGGTAAACACAAAAAATACATCATTTCAACTTTTCATTTCACTGATAAATTAATTCAAGTACCTAATTCGCTAGATTTCATTGTCACCAACTTGATTCAAATCAAACAAACCCATGACAAACATAATTAGATATATCTTTGTGACTTAGTTCCGGGAACCTAGGTCTTTAGACCTTCACTTTTGATAGACTAGATAACCGTTAGATAGACTGGCATTTTAATAATGTTCTAGTTTACCTTGCCGGGATCTAGATCTGACTGCAGTTGGTGTGCCGGCTGAATATCAAGTTGATTGATAGTATCATTAAAAGTGATATTGGTAATTAGATTGTTTGAGCTTGGTTTGGTGAAGAGGAGGGATGAAACGACATTTTTGTGGGTCACGCCTGGTTTGTACATAGAGTCACGTTGCGTGGCGTAGACATACAGTAGCTCTGCAAGTCTAGTTGCCATAAAAATATATGGAGACTGACGCGCCCACATTGGCGTACGTGGCTCAAGTGTGCCAAATGTAGAACTCTCTACCTTTATGAGTATACCTAGTTGACCTTGTCATGTTGTACACGTTTACTCTGAACTCTTAGTGACATGCGTTTCATCTGACCATACCAAGACAATTTCTTTTTAACTTTTCAGTCACTGGCGCCACTTTCAAGCCTCCATTAATATACCCATTACTCACTTAATCCATTCTCGTCACATTATACACATACATCTCATTCTTATCTCCGCATCATCTACCTACCAACACGAAATCAGACACAGAACCATCAACATCCTTCAACCAAGGTCCAAGGATTTTACAAACACGGATGACGTCACATTCCCACAATTACAAGGCCTCTCAGACTCCAGGTAGAATTCTACGGAACTAATGACGTAATCCTGTTCGTACAAGGAACATATTATGACATGTCTTATTTATTTCCTATCCTAAGGCTGCGTTGAATATATTATGACTTTATGGTAATCGAGAGATTGTTATTGCTTTGTTGTCCTGTGAATTTGTGTTTAAGCTATATTCTGAGAAGTTGTGGGTTCAGTACAATGGCGTTTTGTGATTTTATAGTGTTCAAATTGATGGGTTCTAGTCTACCAAAAACGTCGAAGAGTTCTAAAATTCAGTTTTGTTGCTGGAATGTAGGTCTCCTCTCTAGGAGAAGGATTGAACCGTAAACCACCACGCGGGCGCAGTGCGTGACGGATGTCACAAATCGTCGAATTTTTAGTTCCAGGACAATCATGCCAGTTTCTTCACGTTGTTTTCTTTTACCGTTTTGATAAAATAATAATTAAAAGACGATTACATGAGAGTCACGGAGTTCGTTTGGATGCATACTTGCATCATAATTATGACCAAACGATGTGGCCACGTTTGGGGTAAAATCTATCTATGTCCAGTGATCTTGGAAGTAAAAAAAATATTGTCTTTTATTGTCATCTATTTCATTGCTAAAATGACAACCTGCAACTTAGAATCGTGGAATCTATGGACCTTTTTTTCAGATGGGCATTCAATAAATCCTCCCAGAGAGAGAGCCAGACTTTTACAAATTAAATCCCACCTGTGTCCCTTCACTTGCCCTTTGCATTTCAGGGCCGCAGTAACTCTTTCAAACAACACATCAAATGCCGAACAACAGTAAGTTCAAATGTAAATTCATCCTTTAAAGACGTTTAATTGACAAGCCGATAATGAGCTCACGAGCAGTTTCTTTGACTACAGTCGTGAGTTCACTAATGAGGCATTAGGTACCTTTAGACCCAAGTGGGGTCTAAGAGGCCCTTGAATAGGTAGGATGTAAAATGAAGAAAAAAATGGATGGGCTATGGATGGTGTTTCCGGAAACTATGTATTCTGTAGGCTTGCATTTTACCACTATCCAACCTGATAGTATGTGGTCGACGATGGAACACGCTTGCCTAAATTACAATACCTTTCGGGTGTAGGTATTAGGAAACACAGACTCCGGCTGGAAATTTTGCTTAGCTATGCTTCAATGAAAGTGTTACCAATAACGAACAAAGGTTTAATTAACATTGTTATAACTCAAACTTATGCTATACAGGGTTTTTCAGTGGAAGTACTTAAAATACGACCATTCATTACGACAAATTCTGTGGGTAATATCTACCTTTTTAGAGAAATTTGTACAGATTAAGATGTGGGTTCGATTCCCACCCAGGACAAATGCTTGTGTGATGAGCACGATCATTTGTTCTGTATCTGAGTATAATTTATCTCTAAAAAGCCAATAGCCCCATAAACCTTTACTGATGCTATCAGTAAATATTATTGGTTTACTTCCCAAAACTTATTCTACTCGTAGACCACTCTTCTTCAGCTTTTGCTACACATGCATTGCCTTCTTTTAATTCAATTAATGCTTTGGTTCATCATTATCATCATCATCAGCCTTTTTAATGTTCCCACTGCTGGGAATCAGGTCTCCTAAAATGCTTTGGTTAATGTATGTATTTAGAAATATATGTATAAGTACCTATGTCTATCTGTCTAGTACCTACTCATAACACAAGGTCTTTCTCAGCTTGGAGCTAGACGACATTGTGTGATAGTTGTGAAATATTATTATTACTATTATTACATAACTGAAAAAGATCCTATTACTATTCTACCTTGTACGAAACAGACAAGCAAACCCGCGAGCAACAACTAGTGGATACTAAAATCTAATAGTTTCTCATTACAATTATAATATGGCCAATCAATCAGCAACTGTTGCTTAATATCGACTTTATCAATCAGTTACATAATTATACATATGATTGCATCCGGGTCCGTCTGTAGCAGGTACTGAACGTAATTACTAATTATGTTTTATAATCATTTGTGTATTGTAATTTTGTGAATGAATATTACTATTGCAATCATTAAGATATTTAAGTTGTTGTAATTAATTGAGTCAGGAGCGCGAAAGTGAAACACAGATTCTGTGATTAAGAATTTTTGATATCGGGACTACGTAATATTACGTAGCTGGTAATGAATGACGGCAGATGCTGACTACGTATAATTACGTAGCTCTTTACTACAGAACAAGGTAAGCAGCCTGGATAAAATTAATGTTGGCCCTTTAATAGGCTACGGATATATCCGACGAACGCATTTAGTCCACTAGGTACTTATATAAAAAAAAATTTTTAAACAAAAGAAAAAATGACAAAAAAGGATTAATAGGCACTTGCAAGACAAATTCTACTTCTAGTTGAATTTTTCTAAAAACAAAATCATTTGGCGTAAAGGTCAAGCCAAAAACAAAATTACACAACTTAAATTTTTCTTTTTTTTTCAATAAAATATTTTTTTAACTCACTTAAGTAAAGAAAAACAATAATAACCTCGCTTACGAATCATGTAAATATTCCAGTTTATTAACTTGGTAATTAATTACTTTGCTGAATAATAAAGCCATAATACTGAGAATTGTGTACTTTGTACATATTAGCCCAAGATTTATGTACAATAATGTTATAATGTTTCTATTATTATTGTTTCGTAGTTTCAGAATACAAAGCACGTGTAACATGATGAAAAACTACCAAGCTTCATAATTTAGCTTTATTTATTGTTGATTTAATGAATAAAGTAATAAACTGTTAGGATGGACAAAATATAGCGTAATAAATTATATTATCTTAAAAAACGTGCGCTAAGTAAACAGATATCTAAGGTTTAATTCATAACCTACTCACTTTTATTAAAACTAAAAAAAAAACGAGCTGAAATAAATCGCATCGTAAAAACGTCTGCACGCTATCAAAAAGCAGACTGTTTTTGTTAATTGCAAAAATTCTTCAATGTCATACGTTTAATTATCTTAAGTCATAACCAGTTAGGCTACGCGCCTTTTTTGCAACTTCCTCTAAAACCTGATTGAGCTCAAAAGAACATCTTCTGGTTTGTTTTTATGTCATCTCAAGCAAGACTATGAAATCTTAATCTATAGAATGGAATGATTCGGGTTTCTTCAAAAGGTAATTAATCAAATTATTTAAAAATCTTCCACGAAATTGTCTGTCTACGGTGCCATTCAAGCATGAGTATATATTTCCTTTTGTTAAGCTAATTTTTAGCGAAACAAAATTGCTTTTGAGTGCTAGATTTGGATTCGGATTTGTGAATGTTCCAATCACTGGTATTATCCAAAAGATGCAGAAAAAGATAATTAAGGCCTTCACAACCTTTTTTTATTTGACTGAAAATTAAAAAAGAGGTTATAAATGTATCTGATGCCTTTCTAACTTTAACGTTAATTTCAGTCAAAAAATTAGACGAGGTTTATCTAAACTTACAGAAGATTAAATAATATTTTACCTTCAAGTATCTAAAGTTTATCAATATCCTAGTTAAATATTTACAATCTTTAATAGCCATCTCTTTGGCTTTCCTTTGCGGTGGGTAAACTGTTTAAAATTAAAAGATTTATGAATCTATCTAGAGAGTATTAATTTCATCTCTTGAAATATTTACTTTGAGTTAAACTGTTAAGTCTAGTTCACAGATTATCTTGGAAACTTGAGTATTTAGTTTCTAGTAAGGCTTTAGCTGAGTTTAGTGTTTTTGAGATTAAAGCTCATTGAGCAGTGGTGGCCTAGTGATAGACCCCGACTTACGAGTTATACGTAGTGGGTTCAAACCCAGCCAGGTTCTTTATACCTACTTTGTGCAATTTATTTCGTCACCATTGCTTTCAAAAACGGCACAAATGTTAACGTGAGGAAACCGGCATGTAGAACAAATTAAAAAAAAAAATGAAGGAACGTGACAGCCACCAAACCGCACTGGGCCCGCGTGTTGGATTACAGGCCCATTCCCTCTTCTAGAAAGGAGGCTTGAGTCCCAGCAGTAAGAATTTTAGATGGCTGATTATGTTATGTATGATATATGTAGATACAGAAGGAGTATTTTAATTGATACCTATTGATAACAGATTATGAAAAGGGATTATTGCAAAATAAGAATTGAAATGTCTGGAAAGAGCCTTTACCTAGCAGTATGACAGTAATGGCTAGGAAAAAAAAAGAATTGAAGACAAACACATTTCTTTTTTAATTAATATCAAAACCTGGAAGGTTCAGATATTATCAAAAATATACAAACCTTAGCATACAAAATCAATTTACCAAAAACAAAAAAAAAAAAGAAAGCCCAGCTTTGATGATAAAACAATCTATCACTGTATTTGACGTCCCATATTTTAATATCCGCCAACTCCTGAACCAATTTCCTATACAACAGATCCCCATACGGATTCGTAATCTAATGTATGGTATAGCTGTAACATTTGTTATTCAAAAGGGCTAAAGGGCAAAGCCTTTGTGGCCCGCACAATTGTATGACCTTCGCTGTACCTTGGTCATGTTACTCATGACGTCATTTAGCCATAAGATAAGCTATGCGTGTGTTTTATATATCAGCGATAAGTGTGCGATGCTAGTGAAACAATACGTGGATATTGTAAGATTAGGTATTTTTAATACAGTCACGATTTCTGCTTGATATTTGATAGCGAGTTGTAAAAATAAAAAATTAGAAAGAAAAATACATTTTTAGATTGATCACATATTTATACAGGTTGAAGTTTACATGTGGGCGTGTAAGTATAGGTATAGCCAAATATATAACTACGAGGAATAGAAAAAAACGCTCAAAAGGAGTGTCGAGTTCAATTGTATCATTGATTTTTTTTTAAATATTGCCAGCTAGGAAACGAATTAATTTATTGAAAAAAAATCCCGATTTGATATTGTAAAAATTCTGGGGGTCATCAAATAACTTCTCTCAGTCAGCCAGGGTGAACCGACGACGGCATATCAGACTTTTACTGACTAAAACTCACCTGTATTTCTTCAACTGTTCTTTGCGTTCCAAGGGCCACGGTCAACTTTTTTAGAACATTACTGCAGCCCTGATGAGGGTACCTGAATCACTATTGACTTGATTAATGCGCACTTTACCTACTTTGTATGTTATATTTATTCGTGTTTAAAAGAAAACTATTATTGACTTACAGCTTGTGAAGAGACTACAAGTGGTTTAGACGCGGTTTGTTTGAAGTTATGTAAATACTAGTGTTTATTTAAACTTCGGTTTGCCTCGTAATAGTTCGGCAGACCATGACTTGGGGCAACGAACTCCTAATAAAGTCTGTTTTTCACTCAATCGGCATTAAGCGATAAGGAACGCGAGGCGTCATTTCGGTAAAACAATGGCGAGGAGAATGAGGTGAATGCACCCAAGTTATGATGTGAAAGGTAATAATGATTCTAAATTCTTTACCAAGTGGCGTCGAAGGATTAGAAGAAAACGTGCTGGTCATCCTGCAGTAATTAGATCAAACAAAATGTAACTGTTTTTATTTCATATGGGCCTCCACGAGCACTTTTAAAATATTAAAAGCTAATGCACGGTTCCAATCTGTTGTTTCCTATGGAGAGGAATCGAGAAGAAATTCCATGGTTACTCATTTAAAAAAGATATTTCCATATCGCAAGATGATTTGATTGGCATCGTCAACAGCATCTGAACAAAATTGTCCAGCATTGGAAATGTCCCAATAGGGCTGTGGATAACGAGGACGAATTCGGAGGCAGAAACAGAAGCGTCAAATGAAACTCAACTAAAACTAATCAAAAATTCGGAAAACTATAAATGAAAAGTCAATTCAAAACATTCCAAATGCGAAACAAAACAACGAGTGAAAGAGTGATCAACAGAAGGCACAGGGGAGAGGTTCCACCAGTATGAACTGGTTTGTACCTCCGATATAAGTTCCGATTATTCAATGGAATCGAAGGTACAAAATCAATCGGAAGTTCAGACCTTTAGGAATCTAAATCGAACCTCCGTAATAATCATCTAGACCGAATTTCGATCACGGTAGCCAATGCAAACAGAGTTTATCCAAATACGCCGGAGATAGTATAGTGCACCAGTGTGTGCGCAAATACAGGTGCACTCTCAGAATCTTCACTCATAGTTCGATGGGCAATCCGACATGAGGGGAGAGAAATCAGGCGCAAGACCGACGGCTTTACGTGTGCTTTCCAAGGCACGAGGGTATCATACCACCATCATTTCAGCCGCAAGACGTCCACTGTTGGACATAGACCTTCACCAAGTGTCGCCATAATGACCGGTCCTGTGCGTCTCGCATGCATCAGATTCCCGCAACCTTCACCAGGTCATCGGTCCAACTTGTGGGAGGTCTTTCAACGCTGCGTCTTCCGGTACGTGGTCGCTATTCCAGAACCTTTCATTCCCATCGACTATCTGTTCTGCGAGCAATATGCCCTGCCCACTGCCACTAAGTTTGGCGATTCTTTGAACTCCGAACAGCTACAGAGTAATTCAGTATCAGTATCGTGTAAGTACCGAAACTATATCAAATCTAATTTTCAAATAAAAACGTAGGAATGGAAGTCGTGTATAATTACGTATTCACGAGTAATTTCTTATCAGCATTTCACGTTGTATATTACACGTTCGTTGTGAAGGTAAACTTATTATAACGTAAGGCAATTTATTTTCATTTCTTAACACGTGTAGAATCGCACGTTCATTTAGTGAAGAGACTACTCGAATATGTCGAGGGTAATGTAAAAAGTTGAACTTCGTTAAAACGACCTATAATAATTTATTGTTCAGCAAAAATATTTAGAAAACTTTGGCTAGTAATTCAAAACTAAAAAATCCATTGCTGGGTCGGCCAGTCGGCCTCTCTAGGAGAGGGAATGGTCTGCAAACCACCACGCGGACCCAGTTTTGGTTGGTGAATGTAACATGTCTTCGACTTTTTGGTTCTAGACCATGGCCGGTCTCCTAATAATGTTTTCTTTTACCGTTTTGTTTTAGCGTAAGAAAAAATGAATTACACAAACAAAACGACTGTTTGGGTTTGAACCCGCGAATCGTAAGCCGCGGCTATTACTTCTTGGTCACCATTGCTACATTATATTGAATTATTCGAAAATCGAAAAAAAAGAAATAAAACATAATTGCACAAAAAAATCTAAAAAACACTTATGCCACTTTGCTACCACAACGGAAACAAAATCAGAATAAAAGTGAACTATTAAATAAGCGAATTAACGCACAAAATGGACTTTAACCTAAGCAAAGACCACGAGCAACGACCCTAGCTTAGTCGAAAAACCCAACAAGTCGAGGTCTTTAATCCTTCTTCATATAAAAGGCAAAGTCCTAAATCAGTCACTGACTCATGCACCGAAGTTCCTTTTATGATGTATATTTCACCGTAAAATTGTAAAAACCGTTAGATTATAATCCATCTCGAGACATTGTAAACTGTCGAACGACTGTAAACCGTAACATACTTACAATTTAACGCATTTTTTTTTCGGTAGATTATAATCTATCGAAGTGAAACCGTTAAATCACAATCTGGTCAACTGTCCGAAAGCTGCCTCTATAGGCCGTTCTAGCGAGATAGATTATAATCTAACGGTACTTACAATTTAACGGTGACATAAGTAAGAATTTCGCATTTTCTAAAATTCACCTCCAAAAGTGAAATGGGGATCAAAAGTTTGTATACAAATACCTACTTTCTCGCAGGCGAAGACGCGAACAGAAGCTAGTAGATTATATTGCTTTGAGGCACCTTTTGAAATATGAGGCGATAATTCTGAGAACGCCTACCTGACCACTGTTTCATAGAACTGTTTATTACATTGTTTCTATAGAAAAATACTTAGTAAAAGTCGTTGTATTTCTAACAGGAGTAGGTATCGACTATTTGAAGGTTTCTTTCAAGTTAATTTGATGAAGAAGGAATTCGAATCGGCTGTTTGTGATTCCAGTCAAGTTGTAATTCAATTGTGGTACTTGTTAACAAGGTGTCGATTTGTTTCAAATACTATACAAAGGAACTGAACTTACAATTAGTATCGGAAGGACTTGGCATTTATAATGAAAAGTATAATTTAATTTAAGGGCAATGGGTAGCTTGTCGTCCGACCGTCCGCTAACACTTTGGTCCTGTAAACCCTTGGTCCTAGAACGCAAAGGGCAACTGAAGGGCACAGGTATGGTTTTAGTCAGTAAATGTTTGAGACGACCTCCCGCTTCACTCTAGAGCGGGAGAAATTATTGGATGATTTTGCTTCATAAAAAATGGCCGACCGTGTTACCGACCGTTTGACTGGCCTGTTGGTCTAGTGGTTAGTGGTCCTGACTGCTATGCCGCAGGTCGTGGGTTCGATTCCCACCCAGGACAAATGTTTGTGTGATGAGCATGATCATTTGTTCTGTGTCTGGGTGTAATTTATCTATAATATGTATGTATTTAGAAATATATAAGTATGTTTATCAGTTGTCTAGTACCCATAACACAAGCTCTGCTTAGCTTGGGACTAGACGGCGCTGTGTGATAGTTGTGGAATATTATATTATATTATGTGTACTTCGCACATAAGTACCTATGTAACAAGTAACAGCTAACAACATACTATGAGTACTTATGTAAAATACAATAAGAGTCAATAAAGGCATATTAGTTTCCAGTTGAAGTGGATACTACGAGTACATACTGATCGGCGATTTGACCGCAAAACATCTGCGGTAATATTCAAGGTGTGTATTTTGATATTAACACCTTGAGATGTTGATTGTTACGAGATTTTGATTGTGTAACAACTCGAGTTAAGTTCTCGAAGGCGAGTAAAATATCAAAAACGAAGAATGGAATGGTATGAAGATATCCGCAAGAGAACCAAGGTATAACGACAGCAGCACGAAGAATCGTCAAACTTAAATGGGCACGCAGAACCGATGGCCGTTGGAGTCGAAAGGTTCTGAAGTGGCGACCAGGTATCGGAAGACGCAGCGTTGTAAGGCCTCCCATAAGGTGGACCGATGACCTGGCGAGAGTCGCGGTGCCTCTGCTCAGCTCTCCCACCCCTCCTTCTTATCTTATATCACACTTTCAGTATCTATGTTCTTCTCAATCTAAGAATCTGCGTTCTTCCAACAATCTTCTACTGCTTTGTCCTTCTCATACTTCTGGTTTGTTAATTCTTCCTTTCATATACAATACAGTTCATACTTCTGTGGAATGCGCTTCCTCTCAAGGTCAGGATGGTCTCGAGTCAAAATCAGTCATTTTTAAGTTTATCGCGTCTATACAGACAGACAAACTCGGTTTTATAATATGTGTAAGAGTATGCAATGTTTTCTTAGCTCAAATCACGCGTTAATTTTGCTACACTTTTACAAGGTAAATTTAATAATCCTTCTACATTAAATAAATATGAAAAGCAACGGGGATTCAACCAAGCTTTAAAGCCACCATCTTGTCATAAGTCGTAAACGGTGACTGATATTTGGTAGAAGCGCCCCGGGGGACGCTATTTCACTGTGTTACGGTAAACTATATGGGGTGAAGCAACAAGAAAACTAATTACAAAGCCCGGCCGTGTTTTATGACTATATACCCTAATATGAAGACTTAGTATTTGGGTTGGCTTTGCTTTATTAAATAAACTAGCGCCCTACCTCAGCTTCGCGCGGGAATTTCTCCGCTTTTCTGTACTATAATATGCGTTTATTATATATCTGAGCCTTGCTAATGAATAACTCTGTCTATTAGCGAAAACCGTTTGAAAATCCAACAAAACGTTTGCGTTGCGTGATCACACCAGATATGAAGATATACGCAGGAGAACTAAGGTTGCCGACATAGCACGAAGAATTGCCAAACTTAAGTGGCAATGGGCAGGACACATTGCTCGCAGAACAGATGGTCGATGGGGACAAAAGGTTCTGGTATGGCGACCACGTATTGGAAGACGTAGCGTTGGAAGACCTCCTACAAGGTGGACCGATGACCTGGTGAAGGTTGCGGGAATCCGATTGATGCGGAACGCGCAGGATCGTTCACTGTGGCGACACTTGGGGGAGGCCTATGTCCAACAGTGAACCCAGGGTTATCTAATGGGGTCAGGGTTATCCGAAAGGGCGCTCGAGCCCCGGTATGAAGGCTTGAAGGAACGGGATGGGTTTTTTAGTTAGTAAGAGTCTGACACTATCTCCCGCTGCGCCCAAGAGCGGGGGTTGTCATAGGATGATTTTTTACCATCGAGAAAAAAAAAAAACGTCTTTCGGCTGATGTGATGATGATAATGATGAATTCATGATAAAGCGTTTTAAACACATTCATTATGCAAATTCCCTGCCGGAGTCTGTGTTTCTTGATAGCTAAAACCTAGGGGTCTTTAAGTCAAGAGTGAATAGGTTACTTCTAGACAAGCGTGCTCCATCGTCAGCCACATCATCGCTTACCATCAGGTGAGATGGTGTTCAAAGGCAAGCCTATCAATAATAATAAAAAATACGTTCAGTAGTTTTGAGTTTCTTTTTTAAAAAAAAGCAAAACACGTCATGGCAAAGTTAGAAGAACTACAACAGACCGACGCACACGTGTAACACGCCAGATTTGTACGTAGAACGACGTCGCGTGGCGTGGATCTAGTGTAGCTCTACAAGTCCAGTTTCCATATAAAATGTATGGAGACCGACGCGCCCAGATCGGCGTGTGTGGCACACGTGTGAGCAGTGTGTTCTAGCTTAATGTGTAATGTAATAAATAAGGATTTTGGTGGATGGATGGATTGATTGGTAACAAGTTTCAATATCGCACAAGATTGGCTAAATGCCCTTCAGAGTTCGCGAGTACGAAGTTCCGGGAACAGAAGTTGTGCCTTCAATTAATTAAATATTTCTTATATTTCCGACTGAAGAGTTAATAACGAAGAGCTTTATTGGCAGTCCTAAGAAAACTTAAGTTAATATATATTGGAAAACTTTATTGAGCAAGTACTTATTTTAAGTAAATTCATTTCAACCCGGAGTACAAGTTACATCTACTATTCACGGACGCGTAGCTTCATAGGCGCGTATTCATCATTATACGCTTGGTGTACACCTGGACCCTGTTTAATAAAGCTGACAATTCAATATATATGTCAAAAACTGACATAACTGTAGCTTAAGAAAACCGGCATATCCCAAAAAAAAAAACAAAAATTTGAAGACATGTGAGATGTGACATTCGTCAATCTGCGGTAGACCCGCGTGGTGGATTACGGCCCATTCCTTCTGACCTAGCAGTGGCTATATTATAAGGCTGATTATGCCATGCTCTCTCGCTCTACCTAGAGCGGGAGAAATTATATGATGATTTAAAAAAGGTAGGTGCAACATGGCGGTTTAGGTTCAACAAGGTGGCATTTAAAAAAGGTAGGTACAACATGGTGGGCGCGTAAAACGCTGGATTGGTGCCCGGACACAGCAACGCGGGGCCGAGGCAGACCACGAAGGAGATGGCGGGACGACCTGGATGGCTTCCTTAAGAACTGAAATGAGAAAGCGAGGAACCGTGATCGTTGGAAGGAGTGGAGGGAGGCCTTTGCTCAGCAGTGGGACAGTGTGGGCTAAATAAAAAAAATAGGTACAACATAATTACTTCCATCTTAATGAGACAAGAAACATCGGCTTTAACAACGCAGTTTCCTATTACAATTAATTTTGACGAGAACATAATTACGGCGCCGATATTATCGCTAAGACGTGCCTATCGCAAATCAATAGACAAGGCTATGCGGAGTGTGTAGTAATCTTTCTAATTACATGAAAACAAATAGAGATAAGATGTCGTGCATTTTATAATTAACTAGCTTTTGCCAGCGGCTTCGCCCGCGTATATAAAATATAGCCTAGGTATGTCACTCAGGAATGAAGCAGTTTTCTAACGGTGAAAATTTTTTAGCATATGACAAGTACTTCCAGAGATTACCTTCTACAAAAAAAAAAACAAACTTTACCTCTTTATTATATTAGTGTAAGATTTAGTGTAGATAACAGCATCTACCTATAATTTGATTCGTTTGTCATCATCATCATCATTTCAGCCGATAGACGTCCACAGTTGGACATATGCCTCCCCCAAGTGTCGCCACAATGAACGATCCTTTGCATCCCGCATCCATCGGATACCCGCAACCTTCACCAGGTTATCAGTCCACCTTGTAGGAGGCCTTCCAACGCTGCGTTTTCCGTTACGCGGTCGCCACTCCAGAACCTTTCGGCCCCAACAGCCATCTGTTCTGCGAGCAATGTGCCCTGCCTATTGCCACTTAAGTTTAGCGATTCTTCGTGCTATGTCGGAAACCTTGGTTCTCCAGCAGATATCTTTGTTTTGACTTTACAATTCGTTTGCACTTTACCAAATTCCAGTAAAAAAAAGACGTTAAGCTAGAACTAAACTGCGCCACGTCGAGGTAAGTACGACGCGTCGATCTGGGCGCATCGGTCTCCATACTTTTTATATGGAAACTAGACTTGTAGAGCTAGCCTGAGCCTTTGTACGTAGAACGACTTCACGTGGCGTGGACCTAGTGGAGCACCACAAGTCTAGTTGTCAGCGCGTAGTGTGTAGCGCCTAGATCGGCGTACGTGGCACACGTGTGAGCAGTGTAGTTCTACCTTAAGTGACACATTGCAAAATTAGTTTTTAAAGTTATATGTTCCACGTTCGCAGTCATCATCGTCACTATCTTCCTGCTGTTGTCCTATATTACTTGGGGTCGCGAACACATTTTGTTTTTCTATTCTCTCCTGCCAGCAGTCACGCTATCATTGACTCCCTTTTCTTTCATATCACTCCTCATAAAATCCAAATTTTCTTTGTCCTCCCTCTCCCTATCCATCCACATTTATAGAAAGTATCTATATTGTATACTTCACAGTTAAAAAATCTTTTTAAATTACTCAAAAATAGCAAAATTATATTTCAAAGTTATACCACTTTCGTAGTGAAACCGTATTTTTTTTTTAAATTAACATTTATAATTTGTAACGTTGAAATAAAACATACTTTTGTAGTTTTTTCTTCAGTTTTACACAATTTACCAGTTAGCTTAACCTAAATTAAAACAAAAGCAACAAAGTGCTGTTTCACAAAAGACTATTGTGTCATTTTCTGTGATGAAAACATTAAGGCGAATTTCATAAATTAAATGGAACGCGATTAGCGTATCTGACAGCTTGCTTACAAGTGCTGTCAGTATCTGACAGCATTGACAGCTTTAGAACGCGTTTTACAAATGTGTTGATTGCATGCAGTTCCATTGGTGAAATTCGCCCTTGGTAGGTTACTCCCGTTTTACTTACTACTTTGCTTTGCTTTTGCTTTTTTCTTACTACTTAAAAGTCGATATTATTATTTGACGAATCGAATGAGCTCCTCGTTTATTTTAATATAGGCACCTACCTAGTTATAATTGTGATGAGGCGTACCTATGAAGTTTTTAAAAAAGACTGCATATTACCTAATAAGTTTTGCGAAAAGCTCTAAAAATATGTTAAATAAAATATGTATTTTTTATTTAATGTTTTAAATACAGTTAAAACATTAAACAAAAAATACTGTTAAAAATTCTTCTCACATAAAAAAATATTTTGTTTCTTATAAAAAAAGTTGGCATCCCTAACTACGCTAAACTATAAATAAATCACAAAATGTAATGTGAACAGTTCAAGTTCAGTGGAATAAAGGGAATGTTGTTTTCCATACAAATACCAGCTTATCAAGTGACCCGACATAGGCATTGAACACTGTACCGTGTGGCTTGCCATTCCTATCGGCAAGCCATGTGGCGCAGGTCTAATCAGGCATTTATGACTTTCATACGTTTTACTTAGCATACATTTGTGAAATTTTCCGAGCTCAATGAAAGCTAATTGGCAAACCGGTCCATCATGGGCCACGGTGTGAACAGAAGACGATATCAAAATTACGAGTATTTCAATACAAAACGGGTGGTAAGGTGACCATTACACGGACATGCAAGCGTCAATAAATTTCATCAATCATGAATGATGGTTTTCATCAATCAGTATTAAAAAACGTCAATCACCGCATTAGACGGTAGATTTTTCGTCAATCAAAACTTTGACTGTGGCAAAACTGACAGCAAAACCTACCGTGTAATGTTCGTCTAACGGGTCTACTGGTAAGGTTCCACGATTTATTTACCCTTGGACTTATAGATAGATAAATATTTTTTTAATAATACTGACTAAATGAACGAATGCTTTGATGGATGGATGTATCGTTATAATGATGTAAATATTATTTCAGCCAATTACTGTCTCTGAATGGTCTGTTCGTAAATAACCAAAGTTTTTGCGTGAACAGACACAAAGATGGCTCTAAAACGCTAGCCTTGAAGTTTTTACAATCGCGGTTAATTTAAAAACATGAATAAAATGCTAAATCAAATCACTATTTACACAATTGTGTGAAACCACTAATCGATTGATGGAAAACCTTGGATTTCTCACAATACTCAGCATGCGGGTAGGTACCTTCGAATTTATTGCACTTACCTACTACTAAGTACGTAGGTAAGTATCGTGCAGTTGTCCAAACAGATAAGTTTACTTCAGAACATATCAACAAATTCACTCTGATAACGATAAAACTGTGCGTTTTATCGAAAAAACTTTAACAGCTACGTAGAAACGGTACTGACAATAGATTGATAAGAGAAAAATAATACCAACCGTAAATAAATCCGTTCACTTCGCGCTCACAACCGCGCGACTACCTGTGATCTTTGCAACATTCCAAAATATGCACACAAACAAAATATTTTTCTCACGAAAATCCAAAGCACTGCACACAGAAACCGTTTTGACACTCGCGCAAACACCGGAGTACTTTCAAAAAAAGTATATTTACAACGTTTTTTACGAAAGTTGTCACGTGTGCCGGCAAAGAGACGTACATCCACCACGCTCTACGCTTCGACGCGAACTGGCGGCCGCGCTAGAGCGAGAGAAAGCACAGATAAAATTTGAATGGAAAACTATTTGTGAGAGAAGGATGGGGAGATCAGAATGAAGTTAGCGGACTCGCGATGGCATGACCGAGAATGACCACATGGCACGCATTTAAGTTTTGGTACAATGATTGCACAAAATGTGAGTTGGCACGTTTTTGTTTAGGGCCACGTGTTTCAAATGTGTTTTAAAAATAAAAACATTTCTTTAATGAGTTTTTTCTGTTTGTTGAAGTACATACTTAAGTCTGTGGACTTTTTAATGCGTACAAAAAATACTTCATATAATTTTTACGATGTTTTGCAGTGAGGGGGGTTTCTTTTAATTTACATATTTTTAATAAAACGCTTTAGGAATAAGGATAAAGTTACAAATAAAAGTACGAAATTATGCGTAGATATTACTTATCTGGGCTCATTTCCTCCATACATTCACTTTAACGTATATTTCCTGCTGAGGACTTAATGAAAACTAAGAAGGAACCTACCTACCTTCCTTACATTTTAATTAAGAAAAACGAGAAAAAACCTTTTTATTTCCTTAATTAAAGGTGTAGATAGAGGTAGGTTCTGTCTAAGAATCAATAGGCTCTTCATTTATTAAAACGATTTTAGCCAATAGAATCGTACGAGGGTATAAGTACCTATTACACATAAGTACCTACATAGATACGGTCGTATATAGACAGGTACCGTCAGGGTCATTTCTGCCTGATCACTTAAAAAAATTTTCGCTTGTACCTATCCTGCGGTGCGGCGGCAAACGTTTGCTTTGAAGTTTTTGTTTTGAGTGCAAGCAATAATGAACTTAGCGGTGGTCAGGCGGAAGTGTCTGATGGTAAGTATGTTACTTGTGAAAATCATATAGCAATCGTCGTATTTACAGGCACGCAGTAGATTACCTACTGCCTTTTATTTATTTTTTAAAGCTTAGACGTATTTATGTACATATGTGTATATTATACTTACACTGAATCTCATTCTCGAATGTAATCTTTTTCTGGCATTCGAACGGTTGCTGGGAGAAAAGTCATTGTTGAGCTCGCCTTTGCACATGAATTGTCTAACCACAGTGTTTACTATAGTTTTGTGTAAAATAAAGAATTAAGTAAAGCCTCTTCTCTGTCCTACTCTTGAGCAAAGGTCTACCTCCACTCCTTCTATATTTCGCAGACCCGCGCAGCCTCCTGCCATGTACGGTCTATTCCTCGTTCGTTCCATCTCTTTCGAGATCTGCCGCAACCACGTCTCATTTTTTATTTACATAATTTTTTAGCAAAATATACCTATAGGAACTAGTATTGTTGCTGAAAATTGAAAATGATTACAATAGAACATACTCCCGGAATAAAAAGTCCTATGTGCAGTCCAATTAAAAGACATGGTCTGCCTATGTGCCAAACTTCACCCGAATCCGTTCAGTCATTCTAGCGTGAAGTACACAAACTTTCGCCTTTATAATAGGTAATAATGTGAACCATTTACCGAATAATGTCGGTTTAAATAAAAAGAGAAGACAAACATTTATGAAAACAAGTGTACAATGGGTGGTCTTATCGCACAGGGCAATCTCTTGTACACAAGCTTTGTTTATATGTCTCAATGATGTGCGAGTTTTTGGTCAACTGGACCCGCTCGCTACTAAACCCGCGTGTAAGTGGACCCGCGGGTCCACTTGAGCACATAATTTATTTTCTACATTTTTATTGCTTAATTAACTGAACCACATTCAAAATTTAAAATAAAAAATGATCAATGCTACCGGTGGTTACAGTCGAGTGTTAGATGAAATGTAATAAAACGCAATTCAATTAGGTTTAGACATTTAATTCAATAAACCCCAAGCGAACGAATTTTTATAACGAGAAAAATAACCAAATATATTAGGGAAGTACTCCAAAGATTTCATCCACATAGAAGGTTCCAAGCCTATAATTTCTTGAATTATATATTGGTCTTGCATACGTAGGTATATAAACGAATATTAAGCTGAAAATATCAACGCATAGGTAGATATGTGTTAATATTTTCACGTTTATGAAGCTTTTAAATAAATGTTGCGTGTATGAATGTTATATAAAATATTCAATGCAAACAATAAAATAGACCATACCATAGGTCATTCTCTTACAATTCTCGTGTGAATAACCAATTTTACGATATTTCTGCGCAAAAATGTTGGTAAAAATGATATAATTCACATTTATGCGGGGTAAAAGGCGTAAGGTGTAAAAAACGAGCCATGAATATTATACGAAACGAGAGGTCGCTGGCAAAAACATAGAAAAAAAAGTTTTATGTCCGTTTTTATTTCGCTTTCGAGTCCGATCCGAAGCGCCGCGTTTTTTTGAAATGTTTTGGATTGCAACACGCTTTTCGTTTTTTTTTTTCGAGTTGCCCCAATTTTGGGTCAGTGCTTTAGATAATATTGTGAGCTAGGTAGGTACCTACTCTGAATTTTTGTGATCAGAAAATGTCCCAAACAATAGATGAATTGAAATTGAATTATAACTGTTTGTTTTTTCTTTGTCATATTCGTGATCCGATCCCCATTTTGGGTTACCAGGTGTCTCGATTTTATCGGGACATCGCACGTTTTATAAAAATGTATAAAATATACATGTTAATACTATTCAATCATAAGCCTAATCATAGGCCTGAGTACCAGCAGTGGGAACATTAAAAAGGCTGATGATGAAGTCATCACAAAACAGAAGTAAAATAAAACAGTATCTACTTAAGACAAAAATATTACATTCGATTAGAATGAATAAAACTCAAACATTAAAATTATAATAAATTATCTATTATTAATTTAATAACAAAAATAGAATGTCAAAATTGCTAATAAGTTGTTATTTGAACAAACGAAATAAAACACTTAATGATATGGCAAATTATTTTAAAAATCCGAATACATTCTAATCTACATAGTAAGGTATCATTCTATAAAAATATATCGATATAATCTCGTGTCACAGTGTTTGTTATCAAACTCCTCCGAAACGCCTTGATCGGTTTTTTTTTTGTGTATATTTGGTAGGTGTGAGAATAGGTCGTTGTAGGCTATTTGTTATACCTATCCCTAGGTAATAAGTCTACTATCACGCGGGCGAAGCCGCTGTCAGTAGCTAGTCTTATCTTAATCAGCCAATCTTAGTTATCAACTAGCTGTGTCCGCGACTTCGTTCGCGTGGACTACAGGATTTTGAATTTATTTTTTTCTAAAATAAAATTAGCCTGTTACTCTTTATTACATCAGCTACCTGCCAAAAAAAGTCTCGTCAAAATCGGTCCAGCCATTTCAGAGATTAGCCGAGACAAACAGACAGACAGACAAAAATTGTAAAAAAAAATATTTTGGTGTATGTACCGTATCTATATATATTCATATGCAAAAAGCAGTTATTTCAATATTACAAACAGACACTCCAATTTTATTTATATGTATGTTGGTTTAATGCTCGAAGGTAGGTATAGATAGAAATAGTATTAAAAAAACAGTTTTGCAATAGGCATAGTTTTTATTTGCCGAAATAAAGGTAACTACAGTCCCTAACAGTATTTATTCATCCGTGTAACACTTGTGAAATCACAATTTATGAATATTTTAAACCATTCCTTGACATCGTCGGCCTTATAATGTCCCCACTGTTGGGACTCAAGCCTCCTCTCTAGGAGAGGGAATGGGCCGTAATCCACCACGCGGGCCCAGTGTGGGTTGATGGATGTCATATGTCTTCGAATTTTTAGTTCTAGGATATGCCGGTTTCCTCACGATGTTTTCCTTCACCATTTTGAGAGCATTGGTGATGAAATAAATTGCACAAAGTAATGCGCCTGGCTGGGTTTGAACCCTCGACCTACAACTTGTAAGTCTGCTCTCAATTCCTTGCGCATTGTTTAAAATATTCATAAATTACAAACAACATTATTTTCTGCGGCCTACATAAATACAAGGTGTAAAGGACAGCCCTCCACAAACTTTAAGGGCTTGCTCGGTAGACGAAACTGAACAACCTTCGACAATTTTTTTTTTCAGGAAACGATAAAAAAATCAGTCTCACCATACAAAATGATAAACTTGATTGGACAATTTGTATGGCGAGGTCGATTTTTTTTTTCGTTTCCTAAAAAAAATTTTTTTGGAAGTTATTCAGTTTCAGTTTTTAAAAAAAGTTTGTGGAGGGCTGTCCCTTACACCTTGTATACTTTCTTTGGTATTGTTCGTCAAGTCATTGAGCTCCTTAGTAGTCCTGATTTGAGCTACACGAAAACTGACAAATGCTTGCATTAACTGGACAGCCCCATTAAAATGCGTGTGATTCTTTCCTCTAAAGACAATATCAGACACTAGTAAGGTAGATCCTGGTTCTCATGATTTGACCATTACATGTTTGCTGTATGAACTCGACCCCTGCTCAAACCGAGCTTCAAGCTGCTTGAAGCTCGGTCCCGGTATGAAAGGCACGAAAGAACGGGGTGAGCTTTTAGTCAGTAAGAGTCTGAAACTATCTCCCGCTCCGCCCAAGAGCGGGGGTTGTCATTGGATGATTTTTCCCCGCCATAAAAAAAAAACCCTGAGCTTGGTTTAGTATTTCTTCTCAAGGTAGTCAGTCAGCTTAGTAGGAAACAGTGGCCGCATCTAAGCTGACGAAAATATTGACGGGTAAGTGTTTTTTAAAACCTATAAATTGCAAAATAAGTATCATTTATAAAGACATATTATTACTTCAAATTTTCTAAATTACTAGCTGAATCCAGGCTTAAAACGGTGGATATTCCCTTGGCTACCAGTACCAGACCATAATAAACTACAAATTATAAAGCAAAACATAATACTGAACATATTTAATTAAACACCGTACAGAAACAAAGGTACATCACTATATGATTAGTGACGTGACATTCTCAAAAGAACAATGTCCAACTAGCTTCAAAGGCGAGCCTTTTGAAACAAAGCTTTAGCCTCTTACTGTAGCGTGGGGTTTGAGTGATGAACGGAGCGGGAGCGGGTATATAAGTAACGGTATCTGAGCTATTAAAGTTGCAAAACTCTGATTGGACAAAATTTGAGCCAATTCGACATGAATAGAACGATTGGCAATGTGAAGTAGCTTCCTGTTGATTCTTCTTCTAAGCGAGATGAGGGCTTCCTATCGATTCTAATTAGGTTGGTTGACAGTCGTTTCAATGATATACCTACTTGTTGCCACTAAAACGAGTCTAGTGAGAATAATTCAGTGGTTTTTACGCTGCGGTTTGCTAATAAGGTCCTATAAGACATGCTTCTTGTGATGATTTTTGAACGTAGGTATTGTCACCAAGAAGTACCTTCAAATTGCTTCCATCGAAGCTACTCCTGAAAATAGTTATTTAATTTTAACATGGCTTTGTAATGCCTGATCGTTGTAGGTAAAGGTGCGTAACTATTATGTGCTACTGCTGCAAAAAAGAATATCTGCTACATCTCAACATACTCGCATGGATGCTAGAAGAGGAGTGAGCGAGCCCTTTTTTGTGATGGAAAATAATGAAGTAACTGTTCCCTCTCTAGGAGGAGTGAGATAATGCCAGACGGTTACTGAATAACACCAACCAGTGTTTCTCCTGTTGCCCTCTGCGTTCAAAGTCTCCCACAGTGAGCTTGTCCCAAAGTTTCCAAAATGCTTCTATAAATCGCCCTCTCTCATCACCAAGCTCGCACCCTAACAGCACGCCATGTAAAGCTTTTTGCTCAGGCTTTTGAGCGTTACGTACTTGAGCGTACGTACTAGTAGAGTGTGCTAGTACAGTGGTAAGTGTAGCGTGCGTGTTACAAACTTACACGTAGCATACTGCCGTCAAGTTGCGGTTACTGTTTGCTTATCTCTGGCTGGATTTTGATCCTTCGTACGTAGGGATAAATTATAACTTCGCTTTTGCTGTAAAATCTTTATGAAGATTTTTTATTGGCAAGATATTATTTCGATATTTGGGAAGTTACTTTTTAAAGCAGTAGTCATGAAGGTAGATAGCACAAGCTAGGAAATGGCTTTGCTATTTCTTCAATATGTATGAAGGGTTAAAATTCGTTTGATTTTTCTTTACATAAAATTAATAAAGGAAAAATATAGAAATAATAACACCTAGATCAACATCAGTGTATCCTAAGCACTTTTATAAACAAAATTACTACGAAGACTATTTCTATATTCTCCTAGAGAGGAGGCCTGAGTCCGAACAGTGGGAACATTTTAAGGCCGACTATGCTATGCTATGCTCTTAATATTTGTTGCTGTGCGAGTCCCTTCGTTGTGGACTCGATCGGCGGCAGCAACCTCTCGCGCCCGGCATTGGTTCAGTCAGGCCATGATAAGGTGCGAGAGGGAATGGAAAGCGGTCGCCTCTTTCAATTGAAGCAGTTACCACGGTAACATTTTCGACCTGGTGCCTAAGAATACAAAGGGAAACTGAAAGGATATAGGTGAGGCGTAAATTACTCTGCCTACTGGTGAAAAACGAATGAAAATCAGTTAAGTATTTTTTAAGTTTATGACGAACAGATAGACAGACTGACAGACCCTGTGGGAACACTTTAAAATATATAAGGTTGATGCCATATAAACGTGGAATAACGGTCATTGACCCTCTTAAATTTGTTGACATTCTTAATTTCAAAACCGGTTATTATTTCCGTTTTTGAAATTAAGAATGTCAAACATATATGACATACAGTTGTCTTAAAAATCGACATGTATCGTGATCCTTTATATGATCTAGTAACGAAAAGCAATTCATTTTTTGATTTTGGAGTACTTACCTACGCAGAGATAAAAGGTTTTTTTTTATGGTGGGAAAATCATCTAATTCCCCGCTCTTGGGCGGAGCGGGAGATAGTGTCAGACTCTTACTGACTAAAAACCCACCCCGTTCCTTCGTGCCTTCATACCGGGGCTCGAGCAACTCTATCGAAACTAACCCTGGCCTCAGTAGGCTTCGATCCAGCTGGGCCTCTGCTGTTGCTCACAACTCCTTAAAGCGCGCGGGAACAGTGCGCGCCGTCGACGACTTGGGCTCGGAGGTCAATGTGCCTTATTCCACGGTTATCTGGCGACTTTTATAGTTGTAGTGATAATGTGTGTTACCCACAATTCTGCCACAAGAATGGTACCTTTTTGTTAGCAGAGAATTCTTTTCTACAGATAAATCTGTAACCTACAAAGCTAGGTAAGTGTTTATTTTATTTACAACTGTAATATATTCCGCTACACGCGAACGGAAAGGGCGTACCCACACAAGTGTGATCATATATTTCTTGAAGAGTTTCTCATGTATTCTACGAATACTAGTTTTTAGTCCGACTTCAGCTGCTATGTATTTTAACTTTTCTTTATTCCTGAGAAACTTCGCTCGAATATGTGTGATAGGTATGCAGTTTCTAGCTCATTCTTGGCCATAGAGATTTACGCTTTGGAATGTTTGGATTTCTTGATGATTCAAAAGTGCCTGTAAATGGATTATTTGAAAGAAATGCTTTGATTGATTGACTTTTGCAATCAAAGTTTAGCGCTGGTCATGTCACAATCTTAGTGATAAGTCCCCTGTTTGCGCTTTTTACCTTCTACAGGTCCTCACCGGACACGGTTGTTCAAGGAGGTTCGGTAACTGATAAACAATACAACATCTTTCATACATATATTGTAGATAAATTACACCCAGAAACAGAGTTCATCACGCAAACATTTGTCTTGGGTGAGAATCGAAGTTACGGCCACTAACCACTAGAGCAACAGGCCGGTCAAAATTACGCTAGTGTTTTTTTTTTGCTTGCTTGCTTTTTCTTGTAATTTGAATCTGTATTTGTGTCCTTTGACGTCGTACAGCGGAAAAAAAAAACAAGTACCCAGATTTTTTTAGGTGGCAAATTATTCATTAACTCGGCGGGTTTGTCAGACTTTTATTGACTAAAACCCACTCCTATGTTCCTTCTTTGTCCTGCGTTCCAGGACCCTGGGTTTACTTTCCGGAAGCGAACCCACGGAATAAGTACACAGTGTGCTGTCTTCTAACGTAGACGTCTGTCTAAATAAGTACACAGTGTGCTGTCCTCTAACGTAGACGTCTGTCTAAATAAGTACACAGTGTGCTGTCCTCTAACGTAGACGTCTGTCTAAATAAGTACACAGTGTGCTATTCTCTAACGTAGACGTCTGTCTAAATAAGTACACAGTGTGCTGTCCTCTAACGTAGACGTCTGTCTAAATAAGTACACAGTGTGCTGTCCTCTAACGTAGACGTCTGTCTAAATAAGTACACAGTGTGCTGTCCTCTAACGTAGACGTCTGTCTAAAAAGTCAAACGACTTGGGTAATTATTAGTGTAAAATGAAGTCTGATTAGTCAACTCGCTGGTTCAATAATCTAGGATGATTAAGAGGTCTTGATCATTGTATACTAATAGAAGAACCTTACAAAAAGTATCGAATATAAGTATTTTTAAATGATTTAATATTATACAAAATTCCCAAGTCGTATCTTTTACTGAAAAAGTCGAATGCAAATAAATGTATATGGATCGGTTCGCAAGATACAAGAAATAAAGCAATATACAGACCAACATCTTACCAGTGTTCTTGGTACACAAAACATTTCTACTTTCATCGCTTGTGAGAGCAAATGAAAATAATTTATTACTTTTGCGTCCTGTTTATTGCTAACTTTTTTGTTCCTCTCTTTGCTATTTACTTCAAATAATGTCTCTTTTACACACACTTACATTCAACCCTATCTTCTTATTTATAAGGTTGATATTGCCTTGTGTTTTCTGATTTAATGGTGTAATTATTGATGTATCAATTTGTAGGCTTTCCTTTGAGTTTCGATGTTATTCGTTATCTATTTAGTCTAATAGTCTGGAAGCTAAAGATATTTATAGTCAAGACTCGCTTTTATTTGCGACACTAAGAATTTGAAGTGGAATTTATTTGAGTGCTGTACTTACGTAGTGATTTATCAGTGAAAAGTAGCGGTTTGTTTTTTCTTAAACTAGTTTATTTAGGTCGTCGAATTTGACACTGTTTTTTTCAACAATGCTTTGAAAAAATACTGTTTTTTTTTTTCAAAACATTGATTTGAGAGCAATGGTGGCCGATTCGAGTGGTTACGGCCTCAACTTACGAATTGCAGGTCGCTTGTTCAAACCCAGCCAGTCGCATTACTTTGTGTAATTTATTTCATCACCACTGCTCTCAAACCGGTGAAGGAAAACATCGTGAAGAAAACGGCATGTCCTAGAACCAAAAATTCGAAGACATGTGACATTCACCAACCCGAATTACGGCCGATTCCCTCTCAAGATTCAAGATTAAGATTATTATTTATTTTGCTAAAACATGAGTATACACATAAATGCAAGATGTTACATAAAAATCAGTTGAGTCACTGTCATGTTTTGCCGTAATGGCGTACAAAATATAATTGAGTAAGATCATAAAATTATTAAATTTACTCATACATACAATTATAATAATTAAGACTATTTAATGTCAAAAATTATTTGTTCCATCATAATCATGTCGATAATTCAAAAATTTTCATACATGTCAAAAATTACATAAGTCAATAAATAATAACAACAATAAAAATAGTCTAAACATGTCGACAAGTCAAAGTTATGTTAGTTTAAAAAAGAAAAATATAAAATAAAATAAGAATCCAAACTTTCTCTAGCAAAACTCTCAATTTTGCGGTTGTATTTAATGTCAAAAATTATTTGTTCCAAATATAATTATAGTCTCTTCAGAGGAGGCTTGAGCCCCAGCAGTGGGAACATTTTAAAAGGCTGATTACATTTAAACTTCATGTGCAAGTAGTATATAGGTCAGTTGTCTAGTACCCATAACACAAGCTCTGCTTAGCTTGGGACTAGACGGCGCTGTGTGATAGTTGTGGAATATTATTATTATTATTTTTATAGGCGGTCGGCGGACATAATGCTACAAGGCATTTTCTGCCAATCAACAAAAAAAAAAAAATTATAGGTTTGCGCTTGACCGCTACCTTACCTGATGGAAAACGACGATGTGGTCGACGATGGAAAGCAGTGTTGTGTAGTAGTGTTGGGTTAAAAAAGAAAACACTGTGGTAGGTTAGGTAGGTAGGTGCGCACAGTAAATAAATAACAAATATTTCAAATAGAATGTAGTAGGTACCATTAAATTAAGTTACTTAATTGATTCTGTTTTTTTTTTAAATAATGCTTTGAAAAAAAGCTGATTTGATTATGAGCAATGGACCAGTGGTAACAGCTCCCACTTATCGAGTTGTACCTACCTACGTCATGGATTCAAAACCTACTGCACGATTGTTCAGTTGAGTTACCGCGGCCCTAGAACGTAAAGGGCATCTGAAACACAGGTGGGTTCATTCAGTAAAAGTCTGACACACCCTCTCGGTCCACCTAGAGCGCGAGAAGTTATTTAATTTCCTACCTCCAAAAAAAAAACGATTCACGATTCTATCGTTATACAGTACGTACATGACCTATGTGGATTCCAGGTCCACGATTTCCGCCTACTAGTCAAAAGGCTTCGTGGCTTTAACAAATGGCTAACTACGGGAGACGCTATCTAAACATCTAAAATTAACCTTATCCTGTCTAAACCTACGCCCTTTAAATGCTTTGAAAAGCTTCCTCAGCACCACAATGAAAACTAGACCTTAATTTCATGTTTACACAATCCATATTCCTATATCCTTCAGTCCGGAAGCAGATAGACTTTTCCAATCCGAAAAAGGACTTTGAGCTCTAAGAAATAAAGTTCGGTTTTGGTTGTGATTGTTGAGTGGATAGTTCAAGAGCTCTTAAAAGTATCTCGGGGAAGCGCTCAGGCTCTTTTAAAGCATTTTCCAAATATTGTAAGCTCAATTTTACCGTGGGAAATTTTTATAGTGTAGAAGGATATGCAGATTTCCTAGTGGCTGCTCTGAAAGGGCCCGGGGATGCGGAATAATGTTTTTATTCGTTGTAACTTGAAATGTTTTGGTATAAGTCCTTCTTATGAACCGTTTTTGGAAACAAATGGTTTATAGGTACCAGTCTTTCGCCCCCATCATCATTATTTCAGTTGAAAGACGTCCACAATGGAACAGGCTTCCCCCAAGTGTCGCCACAACGAATGGTGAGGTGCATCTCGCATCCAATGGATTGCAGCGACCCTCACCAGGTCATCGGTCCACCTGGAACAGTTTGCCTGCTGCGGTCCTCCCGTCCGATTATAATTTGGGTGTCTTCAAGGCTAGAGTGAATAGGCTCTTAATAAACTCGTGCGCCTCACCATCAAAGATTGCATCGCTACTTACCATCAAGTGGTATCGCAGTCAAGCACTAGTTTATTATTTATTTATTTATAACTTTATTGCACACCTTAGCTTAATACAGGATAAACATTTACAAAAGATTATGTGTACAATAGGCGGTCTTATTTGGTTTATCTCAATTAAAAAAAAAAACCTTGTAGGAGGCTTTCCAACGTTGCGTCTTGAATAAAGTTTTACAGTTTTTCAAAAAATTTTTGGATAAAGTTACTTATTGATACAAATAATATTAAATTAAAGTATCAACAAAACATTACAACTATCCAATTACGGTGCGTCTACATGTGACACATGTGCGTATATTAAAATTATACACTGATATTTGTCTGTATTAAAGTTGTCAAAAACTTAAAAGACTCTTTTTGACATTTGATGTTTTTTTTTTTACGTTATGTAACCGTCTATATTACATCAAATCACTTTATGTAAGTAATTAATTAGGTATTATTTTATTGTTTCTTTCAGTTTCGTTCCAAGTTACATTCTAAGGTCTTTCTCAAATGTCAAAAGGGCCTTTTATTTTTTAACGAGTTTACACGACCTTCAGAACACCATCCTGGTGCCAGGGTAGGCAGTCCGGGAAGTAGGAGTACCCCTGGTGAAAGAACAGCATCAGGACATCATCAGGGGACAGAACCAGCTCACTGCTTGGCAGAGGAAGCAATGGGTAGCTCGCTGTCCGGCCGTCCGGTAACTGTCTGGACCAAGCCCAAGTCGTCGACGGCGCGCACTGTTCCCGCGCGCCTCAAGGATTTGTCAGCAACAACAAGGGCCCAGCCGGGTCGAAGCCTACTGGGGCCAGGGTTATCCGAAAGGGCGCTCGAGCCCCGGTATGAAGGCTTGAAGGAACGGGATGGGTTTTTTAGTCTGTAAGAGTCTGACACTATCTCCCGCTCCGCCCAAAAGCGGGGGTTGTCATAGGATGATTTTTCCCATCGAAAAAAAAAGAGGCAACTCGCCTGGAAGCTCATTGTTGCATAGACAAAATTCTACAGAAATCTACTGAAATCTGTACCCTATGGACGCACTATTACTTATACAACTAACAAAACTTTATGCAACGAACTAACAAATTGAAAAACTGTTGTCGGAAAATCCGAGCATTTCCGAATAATCTCCGATTGTACCCGAAGTACCACAGTAAGTAAACGCCATAAAACTATATGAAACTAATAATGACTATCTCCCCTTCCTGGAACCCTGGTATCTATTAGTCAGTTGTCATTATTTGGTGTGCTATCGTCTTTTAGATTTATTTGATATTTTCTCCTATGAGGGAGATTCCGTGAAGATGTTCCTGCTTGGTGTGTCTTTATCAGTGCCGTAAATAGGGCGGTGCCACCGGTGCCCAGGCACAGTGCGTAGACTCTGAGGGGCGCAAAACTGGCCAGACATTAGCAGCAAAACCGAAAAAATAATAGTCCTGCGTAGGACTATTATTTTTTCGTTTTGCTCCTAATAAGTTCCCGCTGCGCCTCTAGTGTTCGATTCCAATCCATCAAAAACGTCTGTTCAATTAAACAAGACATCGCGCTCATTTTTTTTGGCAGCGCACGACTGTGTTTGTATTTGTTAATGTTGTACGTGTGATCAAAGCATAAGGGTCCACACAAATAGGGCGCAGTTATGGAAGTTCGCACAGGGCGCAGAAAACGCTATTTACGGCACTGCTTTTTATCACAATGACTTGACCAAATGTAATCAAGTCTTTGTGAAGATGTATCGGGAAGAAATGTAGGTAAGTATATTTCTCGCGTATTCGAGATTATCTAAGAGGATGACGATCTGAGATCAATTAATAGGTCCAGAAAATTATTTTTTAAAATTAAAAATGTGTCGATTCCGTAAACGATTCAGAAATTTAAAACCAAGATTCGGTTTTTTCTTGTGGAATAAAAATCGCCTATTTTTCTCAACCTATTTTTTATGTGTATATATTGTACTCTCGATTACTCACCAGTCATAAAACATAATGTATGTACGGCGGCGGACCTTGGTGCAGGCCATGGTCCGGAGCGAGGAGGAGTGGCAGGTGGTCGCCTCCTTCTGCGAAGCAGTAATGCTAGCAAAGGAGGAGGCCGACCGTATCAGGCAACGGCGGCGCTCACAGCTCCCCAGCCATTTCCAGCCATTTTTGGCCAGGGATTCCGATCCCGATTTTCGGCCACCATAGGCACGGGCTTGCGGACGGCGAGCAAGGGGTAGCTCGCGGTCCGACTGTCCGGTAACTGTCCGGACCGAGTCCAAGTCGTCGACGGCACGCACTGTTCCCACGCGCCTCAAAGAGTTGTCAGCAACGGCAAGGGCTCACCCAGCTAGGTCGAAGCCTACTGGGACCAGGGTTTGCCCGGAAAGGTAGCTCAGCCCCCGGTACGAAAAGCAATGAAGGAACTGGAGTGGGTTTTTAGTCAGTAAAAGTCTGACACTATCTCCCGCTCCGATTAAGAGCGGGGGAATGTTATTAAATGATTTTCCCACCGGAAAAAAATCATATGCACGGGAATATCCGTAAATCATAACGGATCGGATCTTTTAGAACTCATTTTATTACTGAATCGATTCCTTAGACTTTGATTTGTATTGATTCAAAAAACGACCTTTAGGAGGAACTGCCATCCCTACAATAAATACATCATAACATTATAGATCCTACCAATCTATAGATCTCGTGTTAGGTAAGTACAGCATTGTATGTTAGTAGGATAGGGATTATCTTGAATATCCCTAATTAATTACACCTTGCTGGTGTGAACGTGTATTAACTGGTAAGTAATAACTGAGACATAACGATAACGACATTATGTCAGTAGGTATAAGTAATTAATGTGAATTACATAGAGCAACACAACGACACAAATGTTTGCATGCTGAGGATGCAAAATAATTTGATGATACGGTTTTTGCAGTTGTTCAGCGGTTGACTGCTGTGCTGCGTGTCGCGGGGTCGATTCCCGCACGGAACAAATATTTGTATGGTCTTCAGATATGTGTTCCAGGGTTGGGCGTCTTGTGTATGTACAGTAGGCACAACGGATCTTGAGCGCTCGACGTCAGAGTGAGGATCGCTTTGCGCATTCCATACATTGGCGAGCCAATCGTCTTCGTTGTTAGATACATGCAGCCACGCAGTGAACGAATGAGGAGTGACGTCTATGATGCGATGGTGCGGCGAGCCAATCACTGACACTCCCCGCCCCCGCGTCTCACTTCGCACCACTAAAGAGACCGAATATTTGACTTCTGCGCAACCGCTCAAGATCCGTTATGGCAACTATAAGTTTACAAGTTTGTGAACGCAACCACGATACTGGAGTTATTTCTAGTTTGGCGTAAAGTTAAAAAAACTGGGCAAGTGCGAGTCGGACTCTTCCGTGCAAACTACAATTCCCGAATGGAGTCTCGAAAATTTTTCCGCATTGCATTTTTTTTATTCCTATACCTGTGCTATAAGACCTTGCTTTGTGCCAAATTTCAGGATTCTGGGTCAACGGGAAGTACCCTATGAATTTCGATCTTTGAGCGTATCAAAATATACGTTTTTTTGCGACATAAACGGCCGTATCTTTTTTATTTGTTTACTTAGGAGTTTAATTTTTTCACAGCTTAAAGGGACTGCAGACCTGAGTAAATGGTTTTAATTTCAACTCAATACCTCCACGCTTTCTTGAGATAAAGGGTCTAGACAGACAGACAGACAGACGGACGGACAACAAAGTGATCCTATAAGGGTTCCGTTTTTTCTTTTGAGGTACGGAAACCTAAAAAAAACTGGCCAAGTGCGAGTCGGACTCGCCCATGGAGGGTTCCGTAGCAGCAAGTTATATAATATAAAAGTTCTTGTAGTTCGTTGTAACTTTGATCGATGTTTTAATGATATTGTATTTTTTAGATTTATGACGTATTAAAAAATAACTATTTACTAGATCTCGTTCAAACCAATTTTCGTTGGTAGTTTGCATGGTACATTCTCTTATTTTAGAAGTTACAGGGACACACACACACATTTTACCACTTTGGAAGTGTCTCTCGCGTAAACTATTCAAATTAGAAAAAAATGATATTAGAAACCTCAATATCATTTTTGAAGACCTATCCATAGATACCCCACACGTATGGGTTTGACGAAAAAAAAAATTTTGAGTTTCAGTTGTAAGTATGGGGACCCCCAAAATTTATTGCTTTTTTTCTATTTTTGTGTAAAAATCTTAAAGCGGTTCACAGAATACATCTACTTACTAAGTTTCAACAGTATAGCTCTTATAGTTTCGGAAAAAAGTGGCTGTGACATACGGACGGACAGACAGACAGACAGACAGACAGACAGACAGACAGACAGACATGACGAATCTATAAGGGTTCCGTTTTTTGCCATTTGGCTACGGAACCCTAAAAAAAGAAAGAAAGAAAAGAATCAAATAAATTCGAGCGACAGGAGTGACTGAGTGACGAATCAGTAAAAGTCATCTAGAGCTACATTAGATCCACGCCACGCGACGCCACGTGCCTGGTAGCACACTGCCTCTTAATTTTGGCGAATTTGGCAGCACCGCCTACAAATACAGAAAAAAGAAACACTTTTAGCACTGCAGCTGATGCAAACTTAAACAATCACCACCACCAACCGGAATCATAGCCATTCACCAGAATAACCACGCGACCCCATCATTTACACCCGATCCTACACTAAGTTAATCATTAAACTAATTACAATACAACTATTTATCAAACGGAACCCCAGGTGCGCGATAATAAATTGTTTTGGCCAATATGGAACCCTAATTACGAGGGCATGAATGCGCCACTCACCCTACTGACGTCGCGTGCGCAAATACTTAACATATGGGTCTAATGATATATTTTTGTGATTATTTTTGTTGTTTATAGACAAAGGGGAAGATGAGGGCTCGTGGCAAAGCAATAACAGCCATAAGGATCCATTGTCAAGGTTAACTGACATGTTCAGTGGGGTACGGGGTCTAATAAGCCTCGTACGTGTTTTACTTGCGGTGTGGTTGAGAAAAACATAGTCTTTTCTGTCGTGAGGAGGCCGTAACTTCATTTTGGTTTAGTTTAGAAAAGAGATGCATAGATACCTTTTTTTTAGGTGGAAAAATTATCTAATGACATCCCCCGCTCTTGGGCGGAGCGGGAGATAGTGTCAGACTTTTACTGATTAAAAACCCACTCCTGTTTCTGCTTTGCCATTGTGCTAGGGCCCCAGGGATCTATTTCGCATCACCCATGGCCCCAGTAGGCTTTGACCCTACTGGGCCCGTACGGTTGCTGACAACTCCTTGAGGCGTGCGTGGTGGCCGTCGACGACCTGAGCTCGGTCCGGACGGTCGGACGGCGAGCTACCCATTGTTCGCCGTCCGCGAGCCCGCACCTGTGGTGGCCGGAAATCAGGATCGGAATCCTCGTGGTTAGGGCGTGAGGGCAATTGCCTCGCGCGTTTGGCCACCTCATTTGCTAGCATTACTGCCAGTGTTGCCAACAGTTATACTAACTTACCAATACAGTCAACTTATGAAACCACCAGAAAACCACTAACAAAAAAAACTACTGAGGTGTCAAGGGACACCCGGATGGAACGAAGTTCCGTTCTGGCTTGCTTTCTATAAGAGAGAGAGAGAGAGATAGACAGAGAAACATGCGCACGCCGTATGGCTTACAATAGCTTACTATAGCAAAAAGTGTCATTACAACTTTTCGTGAGAATTTTTTCCGTCTAGCCAATACAATATAACTAAAAAATACTATCCTATTTTATGTACATTTTGACAGCACTATTTCAACATCTTCGAAACCATCAAAACGACACTCATGACGAAAAAGTTGATAATTTCTTGCAGCCGCCATCTTAGATTTACATTTTGACAATACTATCGGTTTCAACACCCTTGAAAACCATGAAAACGACACACATAACGAAAAATTTAATAATTTCTTGCAGCCGCCATCTTGGATTTATATTTTGACAGTACTATCGGTTTCAACTCTCTTGAAAACCATGAAAACGACACCCATGACGAAAAATTTAATAATTTTTGCAGCCGCCATCTTGGATTTATATTTTGACAGTACTATCAGTTTCAACACCCTCGAAAAACATGAAAACGACACCCATGACGGAAAATTTGATAATTTCTTGCAGCCGCCATCTTGGATTTACATTTTGACAGCACTATTGGCTTCAACAACCTTGAAAACCATGAAAAAGACACCCATATCGAAAAAGTTAATAATTTATTGCAGCCGCCATCTTGGATTTACATTTTGACAATACAATCGGTTTCAACACCCTCGAAAACCACGAAAACTACACCCATGACGAAAAAGTTGATAATTTCTTGCAGCCGCCATCTTGGATTTACATTCTGACAATATCATCGGTTTCAACACCCTTGAAAACCATGAAAACGACACCCATGGCAAAAATTTAATATTTTTTGCAGCCGCCATCTTGGATTTATATTTTTACAGTACTATCGGTTTTAATATCCTCGAAAACCATGAAAACGACACCCATGACGAAAAATTTGATAATTTCTTGCAGCTGCCATCTTGGATTTATATTTTGACAGTACTATCAGTTTCAACACCCTCGAAAACCATGAAAACGACACCCATGACGAAAAATTTAATAATTTTATGCAGCCGCCATCTTGGATTTATATTTTGACAATACTATCAGTTTCAACACCCTCGAAAACCATGAAAACGACACCCATGACGAAAAATTTAATAATTTCTTGCAGCCGCCATCTTGGATTTATGTTTTGACAGTACTATCGGTTTCAATACCCTCGAAAACCATGAAAACGACACCCATGACGGAAAAGTTAATAACTTCTTGCAGCCGCCATCTTGGATTTATATTTTGACAGTACAATCGGTTTCAACACCCTCGAAAACCATGAAAACGACACCCATGACAAAAAAGTTGATAATTTCTTGCAGCCTCCATCTTGGATTTACATTTTGACAGTACTATCGGTTTCAACATCCACGAAAACCATGAAAACGACACCCATGACGAAAAATTTGATAATTTCTTGCAGCCGCCATCTTGGATTTATATTTTGACAGTACCATCGGTTTCAACACCCTCGAAAACCATGAAAACGACACCCATGACGAAAACTTTGATAATTTCTTGCAGCCGCCATCTTGGATTTATATTTTGACAGTACCATCGGTTTCAACACCCTCGAAAACCATGAAAACGACACCCGTGACGAAAAATTTAATAATTTCTTGCAGCCGCCATCTTGGATTTATATTTTGACAGTCCCATCGGTTTCAACACCCTCGAAAGCCATGAAAACGACACCCATGACGGAAAATTTGATAATTTCTTGCAGCCGCCATCTTGGATTTATATTTTGACAGTACCATCGGTTTCAACACCCTCGAAAACCATGAAAACGACACCCATGACGAAAAAGTTGATAATTTCTTGCAGCCGCCATCTTGGATTTATATTTTGACAGTACCATCGGTTTCAACAACCTCGAAAACCATGAAAACGACACTCATGACGAAAAAGTTGATAATTTCTTGCAGCCGCCATCTTGGATTTACATTTTGACAGTAAAAGTGTCGGTACAATTTTTCGTGAGAGTTTTTTCCGTCTAGCCCTCTTTCACGACGCGCGATAAGGAACTACGTTCCAAAAATTATCCCACCCACAAAATCGCAAAATTCCCACAAATAAAATGTGTATTATACGATATAAAATAAGTAGGCATATAGGTTATTACTTTCCTTTAATAATAAGTGATAAAAAATTACAATCAGTTAATCAAAATACCATTTGTGGGTAAATTAACATTAGTACGTAAATCAACATACAAATTATTCAATAACAGCTATATATTTATATTTCGTCTTCAGACAAATCACTTTTGTTTGCACCATCATCGTCGGTATCAAATTGATAATTATGGATTCTATGGTACTGATTTACACCCGAGTGATCGCATTTTTATTAAGAAATTGAATTTTACTTAAACACTAGAAAAATCGACTAGCCACTAAAACCAATATTTTGCAACTAAATGAGGGGTATAAACCACCAGTTTTAGTGGAAAATACACTAAATTGGCCACACAGATTACTGCTTCGCAGAAGGAGTTGTTCGCCTGCCACTCCTCCTCGCTGCATGAATATATACCTAAGATACCATAATAAAAAAAATGTAACAGTGTATCTACTTTAATACGGGGTCACCTCGTACCGCACTTAGCAAAAATTCGTCACGTCTAATAAGCCCCTTGCCGTCTTAATGATAGTTTCAAACGAGGTCTTAAACGCCCCGTACTTCAGCAATGGATGTATAACTCATGATAAGATCTATAGATAAGTAATGTCACCGAGGTCTATCCGTAGATGTGTGGTCATTCATTATATGCCGAGACTCCTGCGCAAACACCAATGGTTCTAGGAATATTCGTCATGTATAGACGCGTTGAATTTACTCTATGTTTGAATACGATGCATTGAATCGATCCGATGTTTTACAAGATAAGATAAAATAATTTAGATGCGATAAATTCAGTTCGACATGTTTTGATGCCGTACCTAATCGGGCGTACAAAATTATTTAAATATACTTATATCTAAACTACTTATTTATACATTACAAAAAAAAAGTAATTTGAGTAAAAATTCAATACAAACGGAAATTTATTGATATACATAGTCGATGTATGGAATAGAAGTGTCAAATTTTTATTATAATGGCACATTTCTACTTTAGACCATAGCATGTGTAGGTATTATCAAGTTATAAGAAAATATCAATCAAATTGCGACTCTACGTACATGCTACGTACCTACACTATCTACGTCATCCAGGTCAGCGTGATTGTTCGAAGTTACCACTACTTAGGACCACAAAGGGCAATTGAAGGAACACAGGCGGGCTTTAGTCAGTAAAAGTCCGACACTCCCTCTCGCTTCACCCAGAGTAGGAGGAGACATTTGATAGTTTCTCACCCTCACAAAAAAGCTCAAAACAATAATAGAAGAGTTCAAAATGCGATAATGTCCAAATGTGCTTTATCGTTCTTTGAGCTCAGAGGTATCGAGGTGTCGTCTACAAAATTATTACCAAAAATAGAGATCATTCAATTTTTACTGTTTTTTTTTGGATTGGATACTTAGCCCTTTAAGTCATGTTTTAGATTGAATCAATTTGTTTACCATTAGAAAATACATGTACACATTCTTATGATTTTATAGTATTTGGTAGAGTAAATGTATCAAGTTCATCTTAGCAAATTTCGCTGAAGTAGTCAACACTGAAATAAAATTCTCAGCTCCATTTTACGGAGATCGCACCCGTTTCAATGACCCACATTATTGTGCAGTTGTGTAGATTCTTGAGATGCACACAACATGAAACTTGAAACCACATCAATTTTACATCATATTATCCACTATGGAAACCATCAATAAACTTCCGAAGAAATCCCTCCAAAAACTCCGATTCCATATTCTTACCGACCTTTCACCTCATCACAATAACTAGACCAGGTAACAAAAAATATCCGCCAATAAGTTCTATCAATACATCCCTATCGCCATCTGCAGATACCCGACACTGTACAACCCTAGCCACCCTCCTCCGTAAACAATCGAGCGGATATGCGCTTGCACACAACAGAAATAGAACGCAATTGTGACTCGTGCACATCCATTGTCGTTCAAATTTAGAACTTCCATTAGTAGAACGTTTTTAAAATTATTTGGAAAGAAATGCGTTGAATTTCTTTTTGTTTTTAGAGACTATTTATCACTAATGCTTTGTTTAGTTTTAGTTACTCTTAGGAGGGTAGACCACCGAGAGATTTGAACTTGCCTAATGATTAATGAAACTGTACTTTAAAGAATACATGGTCCTTTAAAACCTGATGGATTCCTGGCGCAATGACATATCGCGGTCCACTTTATGTATTCATATACAATGCGTTCCAAATGAGAACAGGATCGCCCGCCATGTTGTGACGTCACGACTTACTGTCAAATCGAGGAAAGAAATTTTTAAATATTTATTAATTTACGAAAAATTTAATTTATTTATGATCTGTGAATGAAAAAAGTTTAATCAGAATCCAGTTCTTCAATTTTGCCAAAATTTCTTCAATTTGACAGTACGACGAGACGTCAAAGCATAGGAATCGGTCTTATTCTCATTTGGAACGCGTAGTAATAATATTAATTTCTCTTTATCCTTTCTCGTCACACTCTATCTCAACATTCTCATCTCCACTACGTGCGATCTCGTTTCATTCATCTTTTTCACAGCTCAAAATTCTGAAACATGCAGTATGACAGGCCTTATCACGGACTTTAGATTTTACGCTTCAAATTGAGGGGCATCTGTGGCTCACAAGTTGTTCCAGCGACCTGTCGCTATTAGCTCCATCCCGAGTTGATGCCATGTGTTACGTGTCGGCCTACCTCACCAACTCTTAAGAGAGACCCGAGGTACCGGAAGCCGGAACTGATTAGTACGGGCGTCCGTTGAAATACCGTCAAAGTATCAGAATAAATATCCAGATTTGGTTCTGCTCAATTTTAGGCCAACACTCTGCCTCCAGTCATGGTGGCCGAGTGGTAACGGCCCCGACGTACGAGTCATAGGTTGCGGATTTACTTTGTTATTTAATTACCACTGCTCTCTAAACAGTGAAGGAAAACATCGTGAGGCAACTGGCATGTCCTAGACCCAAAAATTCGAAGATATGTGACATCCACCAACTCGCACTGGTCCCGCGTCGTGTATTACGGCCCGTTCCCTCTCCTAAAGAGGAGGCCTAAGTCCCAACAGTGGGAACATTATAAGGCCGACTATGCTATGCATACTACTCTACAGTCTGAGCCACCGTACTTCCAATCTACACCACATTTCCAACGTAATCGTCACGGGCTTGCGGACAGTGAGCAATGGGTAGCTTGCTGTTCGGCCGTCCGGTAACTGTCCGGACCAAGCCCAAGTCGTCGACGGTGCGCACTGTTCCCGCACGCCTCAAGGAGTTGTCAGCAACAGCAGGGACCCAGCGGGGTCGAAGCTTTCTGGGGCTAGGGTTAGTTTCGAAAGACAGCTCGAGCCCAGTATGAAGGCTAGAAGAAACGGGGTGGGTCTTTTAGTCAGTAAGAGTCTGACACTATCTCCCGCTCCGCCCAAGAGCGGGGTTTGTCATTGGATGATTTTTCTCACCACAAAAAAAAACGTAATCATCACCATCCATCACTTCAGCCGAAAGACGTCTGCTGTTGGATATAGGTCTCCCCCAATTGTCGACCATAGATACTGAACATCTAAAAATCTAGTTAAGAATACTTAGTAAAGGAACCGGGAATGAATCAGATTAAAAAACGAAATTGAGATAAATTGCTAATTTATTTTGTCATCTTATGCATCTAAAATACAAAGTTTAACATAATAAACGCACATCTTGAAATACAGTATGTTTAAAATCATCTATTGAATTGATTTCAGCTATTTTTACAATTAGACATTTTTTAACCCTAAGAATTAATTAAGGACATAATTTAACCTATTTTGATAAATTCTTGGTTACGTCACCGCGTGTTTGTGTGTGCGTACGTCGATACCAATACCGATGCGCGGTGTAGAGTTGATTCCCATATATTTGCCTGGTATTACGATAACTAATTTATTTAAAAACACTACCTAAGTGTATTTAAATAAAATTACATTGCTTGAATTATGTTTCTAACAGAATTTTCTTATTGGGGAGTGTAAGGATGTGTATTATTCCAGTTACATGTTGTATACGTGACCGGAAAATTGCATACGCCCTAAGATATAAAAATCTCGAGAAATTTTAACGATTGTTTCATAATAATTGTCGAAAATAAGTTCTTAACAAAACAGTGCGTCTCACCATCAACGATTGCACCACTGCTTACCATCAGTAGCGTGATTCACGTAAAATCAAACAAGCCAAATATCGTTGAAGTTTTATAGTCGTTCGATCGAAGTGCTATCCAAAAGCGGTAATCACGACCTATCGACTTATTTCCAGTTACATTACTATTTATTCTACCAGGATAATGTAATACAGATTTTTTTTTAAATCAACGAATTTCAAACGACTTTAAAATCGGTGTCGTTCAAACTCGATTGATGGATGTGAATACGGAAATGGTCTAATCGTCTAAATCGCTACGATATCGTTACGGTTTTCATTACGTGAATCGGGTTACAGGTGCAGCCAAGCACCAGTTTATATCAGTTAAAAGAAGAATTACATTCTAATAAAAATTTATTATTATCAAACGCAGTCAGCAATTTTTCGGTGACATATATCAACGAAGTTTTAACCAACTTTAAAATATACCAATAAACCAACAAACAAATCAAGTTTCAAAAATTTTGACGTCATAGGAGTATTCTCCATGGCTCTGTCGTTTTCGTCGTATATTCTGGACCAAGGCTACCACACCAGCCTGAAACTCCAAGTTCTCGTCATCATCAAATGTTGCTATAGATGGTAGAATACCTTTCATGAAGGATATTTGAGGGTGTTCCTCTGGCTCGCTTGGTTTTGAGTCTAAGAACCGCGTAAGTTTTTCATCAGGTGTAATTTTTTCTATCCGCAGTTTTTTTGGAACTGGTGGAGGCTGGAATGACTTTTCTGGAGCAGCTTCACTGTCGCTGCTACTCTCCGAAGAGCTTTGGCTCTCATTACAGGATTCTGGCCTAGTGGGAGGTTCATTGGTTTTCGATAAAAAGCTCAGGAGATTCTTATAAACGTATGGCCTTGGTTTTTTTCCACAACCATACCTCATATTATTCTTTTCTGTCCTTTGAGATCTTAGGAATGCGTCTCGTATGTATATCCATTTTGTGGTCACGCTTTTTACTGTAAAAAATAGAAAAAATCATTTTAAATATCCTGATGATTCAAAAACTGGACAAGTGCGAGTCGGACTCGGGCACTGAGGTCGAATCGAGTTTCGGAGATTTTTCCGATTTGTAAAAAGTATTTTTTTTTGTGTCGTAATTAACAGTTTACAGACTTTTTCTTAAATATTTGTGCTACGAGACCTTTCAGGAATCTAGGTCAACGTCTATCTAGGTCTACAGGTTTTGACTTCTTAGTAACGAACGGTAAAAAAAAAAACAGGTTTTGGGTGGGAAAATAATAAATAAAAAAAATATCGATTCGATATAACCCTCTGGTAGCTACGCAGCTGACAGCATTTTCAAAGGTATGAAACTACAAGTCCCACGATATCGTGTCGTTATCGTTATCGCCTAATGTAAAAACGATTAAAAGATTTATTAGTATTTGTCGAAAGATTTCGATTCGCGAGACAATATTTTCGATTCGCGAATTTACCGAAACCGAGTCGATTGTGGCGAAGTAACTGTCGCAGTGTCTTTCATTAATTACTGATTAGGTAAAGTATTGTTTCACAAATTAAACTATACCAAATGCTATCAGTGGCTTCACTCGCATTTAGGTAGGAAATCGTCCAAAGGGAACACACCAAAAAGTATGTAAGTGCTATTGCAGGACATTGTCAGAGCCGTAACTAGTCTTTTATACGCCCGGTGCGAGCTTCTCTAACTGCGCCCCTAGAAAAAGGTACAATACGAACAAAAAGGACTATTAGATATTTTTGCGCCCCTCCAGGGACTGCGCCCTGTGCCTGGGCACCGCTGTCACCGCACTAGTTACGGCACTGGACATGGTCTGAAAATGTATTTACTAAATTTCATCAAAATCCGTTCAGCCTTTCAAGCGTGACAAAATAATAAACATACACACTCATAGACATTCGCTTTTAAAATTATAATATTTGTGTGATTATTATACACCGCTAAATTTTAATCGTTTTAATCCCGTGGAGGGTCGACCCGGTACATGAAACACTATCGATTTGTAAAGATAAAATTAAAAAATAAAGTACTATTTTTTCAAAACTCGTATTAATTTACGCTTGTACGAAATTAATTTCTTTAAGAAAACGTCAGCTGAGCGAATTCAATGAACTGTAGGTAGTTTGTACGCAATGCCGACTATTAACTGATCCTGAACAAACTTTAATCAGGTTTCGCAGAAACTAAATTAACGTTGTATAAGTAGCTTATACCTTTAAAGAAGACATCACGCACACTTAATCATGAAGAAATCTCAAAATAGAGGGTAATTGAATCTTAAAACATATTTATCAACTAGCTGTGCGCGCGACTTCGTTCGCGTGGCGTGGACTACAGGATTTTGAATTTATTTTTTCTAAAATAAAAGTAGCCTATGTTACTCCTTATTACATCAGCTACCTGCCAAAAAAAGTCCCGTCAAAATCGGTCCAGCCATTTCAGAGATTAGTCCGGATAAACAGACAGACAGACAGACAAAAATTGTAAAAAATAAAAAAGTACCGTATATATATTCATATGCATGTAGTAAAAATCAGTTATTTCAATACATATTACAAACAGACAATCCAATTTTATTTATTTATATGTATAGATAAGTAAAACAAATATTAAATAAATTTTCTAATACCCTCCTTTTTGAGTCAGTACCCCTAGCCAAGTTGATAATCTGCAATCGTTAACGCTACTAGAAAACTTCAAATGTACGGGAATGACGTCATCTCAACGCTCAGTCACGTGGTCAGAACAAAAGTACCGGGCGTGGCCAACTCGTGGCGTTCGATGCAAGCGAAACGGTTGTAACTTAGCTAGGGGGCAGTCTCTTTATAAGCGATTCTACACACTATTTTATAGTAAATAATGCTTCAAAACTTACCAAAATCTTTCATCTCATTTTCTTTCAATTTATCAAAGTCTGGGTTAAAAATGCAACAAATCTCTCTCCAAGCAGCTGCTTTCACGATTTTATCTTTGTAGAATTCCGAATTCTTATCCCAAAGTACTCTCCTCTGTTCTACAAGAGGAATCAATTCTTCTGCCAATATTTCTGTCATTTTTGCGACACGTCCTCCTTGCTCTAGCGTCGAGATGTTACTGGCGAATTGGCGATGGTACGGCGAGCGCGGGTGGGTGTGAGGGGAGGGGGGGTCGTAAATGAGGTCACGACAGTTCACAGACGAGTTATTTACGATGGATCGTCGTAATGGGATGTCACGCACGACGGGAAGTCGTGACTGCGTTATAATGACGTAACCGTGTTTAGTATCGTGTCGTAGTGTGTGTACAGTTGTCTTTTTATGTTTTAGACGGCTCTCTGTCGTTACGACATTGTAGGAACAGGTTTGTATAATAACAATCAAGTGATTGTGACTCGTGTGGTGAATAAGTACAGTTACTGTTTATAGTTTGATGGCACGGTTGGCGCAGTGGTTGAGAGATTGGCTGCTGTGCTACGTGATGTGAGTTCGATTCCCGATTGGAACAAATATTCGTATTGCCTACAGATTGTTGTTCCAGGTCCGAGTGTCTTGTTTATATGTGTGAGATTGCATGATTGTTAACGCATTCACGATACAGGAGTATTTTTGAAGAAAAAATGTATATTCATCACGCATATATTTTTTGAAAGGTTAGGCAGGATACTTTGAAATTGACGGACCTGTCTTTTCCAAATGTCTCCTCTCGCTCTGGATGGAGCAAGAGGGAGTATCAAATTCCTAATAAGTAACTATAACCCACCTTTGTACCTTCTGTGGCTCGTTGTGAAGGGCCACGGTAATTCCTTTGAACAAGTTTTTAACTGTAAATTAATCTTTGCACGGCACGGGAAGCGAACCTCGAATTTTATGCCACTAATTCAGTCATGCTTACGACCACTGAGGCTACAGCTTGGCATTCGTGTAGCAAGATCTTTTTATTTTATTTACTAGGCTCGTATACAAATGTAGATGGATGGAGAGGATGAGGAAGGCCAAAGAAATGATGGATGGATTATGTGAGGAGTGATATGAAAGAAAAGGGAGTTAGCGATAGTGTGACGGGTGACAGGACAGAATGGAAGAAAAAAACGTGTTGAGCCGACCCCAAGTAATATGGGATAAGGGCAGGAAGAAGAAGAAGGCTCTCGTTTGACCACCATCTCATTTGATGGAAAGCAACGATGCGGTCGACGGTGGAGCACGCTTGCCTAGAAGTAACCTATTCACTCTTGACTTAAAGACCCCTAGGTTGTAGCTATCAGGAAACAGACTCCTGCAGGGAATTCCAATCCTTAGCTGTTCGTACGATAAATGTGTGCCAATACGTTTTGTACGTATGGGTGGGATTTCCACCGTGTAGCGGTAGTAGTACACTTTTTCCCAAAAAAAAATTAAAAAAGGTCACAATTTGGACACCACTGACACAAAATACAACACATGTTACGGCAGCGGACAACTGGGTGCGAGGGTAAAACCACCCTTCAGTTGCCCGGATGGTCCGGCGACCATGTATTTGTGCGGATAACCAAGTAATATAACAAGCTTATAACTTTGTGATTTTTCATAATACAGTTATGGAATTTTCTACATAGATTATTTTCATAGGTAAAAGTACTAGACACGTGTTTCGGGTTTGGCATATACTTACTAAAAATTATGTTGTCTGACTTTAAACTCAAAAAAAAAAATGTATGTTGTCAACACATTATTCAAAAATAACTCAAACCTTACCCTACAAGGAAAATACCAATAACAAACAGCAACAGGGGTTGTGAGAACCTCCCTTGTGCCTAAACGAGCCAATTTCACCTACTTACGCAGACGTCAAGATATTTGTGACGGAACAAACAAGATCATAGCGTCACATCAAAGGACGGAGGGGCATCCGTGTGAGGAGTGTTGCAAATTTGTGATGGCATGTCTGATCTTGGGTTTTGGGTGTTGCAGAAAAGGAATGAAAAGTTCTTTTCAAGGTAATAAAATGCACTACCTACAAGCTTTTAATTCTTTAATTCTTTAATTCTTTATTGTACACTATAGCAACAAAAAATAAGTGGATAGCAAAGTTCATGTACATAGGCGAGCTTAACTCAAAGTTGAGTTTTCTTCCAGCAAACCATTTTATTATAACCATTTTTTTTTTTTTTTATTTAGTTTCACCTGTTCCGATGTCTGCCATTGTCTGTAATCATAATCATACAATCATAATCTTTCTAGTGTTCTGGATCTAGGTGTACTGGACACACTTTTTGTTTTTTCTTTGTCTCTAATTTCTCATTTCTTCAATGTCATGCATACCTGTTATTTGCGTGGTTACTGTAATGTAATTTTTTAGATGTAAGTTTTATTTGTACTGTAAGTGATTGTGCTGTTGGTATGCTTATTACTAATAAATAAATAAATAATCATCATAATTGTTTATTTGCTAATATGGGTATATACATAAAATTATTGAAAATATAGCACAGTCCAACCATATTACACCTTGAGGCATGCAAATCACAAGCTTTATTATTATATTACATTTTCTTGCAATAATTGTTTATAGTACAATTTAGTTTTATTCATTTCTCCATAGTTAATAACAAAGAAACATTAAATCAAATCTTGCAAATTAAATTTGATCCACTTCCCGGCTACCGATTGAGCTGAAATGCATGTATGTTTAAATGCAAAATTATTATGACATGAAGCTGATCTGATGATGGAACCGGAAGGATAGGAGCTAGCTAGCTAAGGATGGGATCCTATGATTCGTCTTGATGATTATTAATTATAGAGGTATTAAACCGCGCTCTATAAGTTTGCTATGAAAAAGATATTTTCATTAAAAACTTGTTTAAGCAGTAGTTTTCCGTTTAGTACACATATATATACTTCCCAATGTCTGATTGAGCTGAAATTTTGTATACTATACAGTTGCGTAACTTCAGTGAATGCATAGATATAACCTGATGATGTTGCCAGGATAGTCTTATGTATATAAGATCAATTTTAACCATTTAACCTTTCAATCGTGGAAATTACAGACACAATAGAAATACAATAGGTGCGCGAACGCCGGCGTTCGCTTGGGGTATAACCTTTCAATCGTGGAAATTACAGACAATAGAAAGACAATAGGTGCGCGAACGCCGGCGTTCGCTTGGGGTTTAATGAATTAACCGCCTAACGTCGGATATCCGACAAACACAGACGCATTTATTCCGCCTGTGTCGAACATCTATGACTAAGTACTCCATCTCGTCAGCTCTCCTGTCACTCTGGGGATTGAAGAGCTTAACGAGATGGAGCACCCAGTTTTCTTGTCCTATTCGCCAGGGTCGTGTGGTTTCCCTAGCGAATAGGACACTCGTTGGACCAATCCGACGCAAGCGTTTAAAGGGTTAATATTAATTGAAGGTACGGTGGTTGTGCGATTGACTGCTGCGCATCGCGTCCCTCGTACGACTTCCAAAGGTCCAGGACCCCCAGGAGGAAGGTCTTGAGATATTTCTTTTACAAGCAATTGCGGTACCACTCACCTTTCTTGGTCAATACCAAGGGGAAGTGGCTATTGAGCGATTTCTGGTTCAGGGAAAGGTTGAGGCTCACCAGGCCACGAGGAAGATCGCCTATGAGGTGTCCAAGTAAAGGCGGCAGTAAATGGCTCATCATCACTGCACGAATGCACGAGAAAGGCGGCCATTAGAGAGGTGTGGCGGCGTCTGAAGTGATGACCACGACCACTCTGTCAAGAGTGATACTGACAAGGCAGACGGTACAACTGCTGGGCAAAGACTTTCCAGACATTCTCCTCCCGCGTCCTCTTAAACCAGTTCTTGCGGTACGCGTTTAGATTATTCCACCACCTATTTCTAGGCCGACCTTGTTGGCGCTTTCCCTCTGCAGGAATCCCTCCTTCAAAGTTGAATTTCCAAAATCCCTTCTTAGTGCTCTCCTACATTAGGAAACGAAACCTTGTGCAAAATTTCCCCTTTCCTAGACCCAGTAGCTTCGGCTGTGCGTTTATATATCAGTCTACACTAATATTACAAAGAGGTAAAGTTCGTTTTTAGGGTTCCGTAGTCAACTAGGAACCCTTATAGTTTCGCCATGTCTGTCTGTCCGTCTGTCTGTCTGTCCGTCCTCGCTTAATCTTAAGTCGTTGTTAAGATTTTCCGTGCTTTCATGACCTACCGTGGTAAAAAATCGTTTCTTCTTAAATATATTCGTAATTTTACAAGTGCACGGTATTTCAAATCGATATGCATGTGCGCATGATGCAATACACGAGTCAATCTTCACATAACCTTTGTAAATGTTGTATCGGTTTTAACTTACAGGAAAATTGTAATTCGCGACACTGATAAGGTCATGAAAGGAACCCATAGATTTCATCGGTGACGCGATGGTTACTTTATCAGTAACTTGACCGTTGTTGATAATAGTGCGCAGGGGAGTTGAGGATTATCCTTATGTAGGTATGTATTAAGGCTCTCGCAGACAGCTGCGACAAAGCAACGTTTGATAACGTTTTTATTTAAAAATCTACTTTCTGTACAATTTTATTGAATTGCGTCATTGAATCGTTGATGCATTCTGTTACCGTTATAACAACAAATACTAAAAACAGAATAAAAATAAAGCTCTCACAAAAAATCTCATGCGACTGGACGGAGGCAGCCTGCGTCTGGTGGCGCGGACCATTACTGGAAACTGCACACTGAATAAGCACCTCCTTACTATAGGCATCACAGACAATCCCTTGTACACAGCATGCTTGGAGAGGGAGGAGACAATTGCGCACTTACTAGACTGCACTGGTGTCGTTGAAACACGCTCACGAACGTTAGGATCCCCGAACTCCCTGATTGACGTCCTGAAAAACCTGAGAGGCCGAATTTGTTATTGGAGAGAGGTGGTCTGGTTGGAATAAGCCTACCAACGGTTATGGCCGCATAGGACTAAGTGCGGAAACCATACTCAGACATAACAACAGAATAAAATAAATAATTAAATGATTTTTCTACAAACAAACGCTAGGACAGGTAAAACTAAAAAAAAAGACGTGTGGCACTCGGGGACTGCCGCGGTAAAGCTATTACATAGCATTTTTATCAACTAATGCAATTATAATTATTTATTTATTTTATTTATGCAGTATTTTTTTTCCTTTGTTTTTTTTTCTTTGATATTAATTGAAGTTACACTTTCAAACATTGAATTGAATTTTGATTGATTGTTCACTCATTTGTTTTCTTATCGGTCACCACGCTCAAAAAACAAATGAGTGGGGGGTGTTAGGTTATTTTCGTTACGGAATTTCTGGATTCGGTCTCCACGCTCAAGACCCGCGATAGAAGCTATGCAATAGCTTAAAAAGGTTATTGTTATATTGTTTTGTATAGATAATACACGAGTGCGACTCACACTGGACCAGTTTTTGCTTTGAAGTTTTTGGTTTTCTACTCTAATATTATATCTTTATAAAAAATAAAAAACAAATTTTACCTCTTGGTACAGTTTGTTTTTTTGTTTGTAGGAGGTAATGTCTGAAAGGAATGGTCCGATTATTAAAAAAAATTTCACCGATAGAAAGCTGCATTATTCCTGAGTGACAGACTATATTTTATGTACACGGGGGACGTCGCGGGCAAAATCTAGTGCTCATATTTTTATATACTATTTGAAAGTTTCTCCAGAACTTCAGGTCGGAACTACTAATCACACCGGAGTCAAAACAGTGCTTTGTGGTAGGCGAGTAGACATAACAGTTTTGATTTACGTCAAAACAATTTTTTCAGTACAAAATAAACATTTCTGGCTGTATGAGATCGTTTGCTTGCTCCCCAGTCGCCATCACTGTTTTTAGGTCGATAATCTGATTCAAGACCAACCACTATTTCTGAATTAATAATAATATGCTTTATTTTCTCACTACAATATACAGTAATTATAAAATATTTTAATGAGTATACTAAAAACAGTTACAATTATATATTGTAGGAGACTGGTGCCTAAGCTAGGCTCTAGGCCTGTGTTTCAGTACACCAGGTACCCACCCTTTAACTTTTACATGACTTAGATTTCGTAGTAAACGCGCTGACAATGTAGTAAGATACTCGACAACTTTATATGAAGGCCATAATTAGTTCTATTTTAAATAAAAAGGTAGTGTAAGTAATTGACTGGCCTGTTGGTGTAGTGGTTACTGGCTCTGACTGCTAAGCCGAAGGTTGCGGGTTTGATTCCCACCCTTGACAAATGTTTCTGTGATGAGCATTTTCATTTGTATTGCGGGATTGTTCCAAAATTGAGGGATTATTGCTCCATCCTTCTTTCCCGCTCGTACGCTTGCCATTTTAACACGTCATGGTAAATCTCTTTCCTTTCCCATTTTTTATTTCCTTAATTTGCGATACTGAACTGCAAATAGCAAAACCCGACTATGACAAAAAGAAACGACGCTGAAAAAGTATGAAACAAGATTTTCAGGATGCTGAAATAAACAAGGTAACTGGATAAACAAAAACAGAACAAAAAGAAAAGCTGTAGTCACCCGTTATATAGGTACCAACCGAAACACATTAATAACGTGTGACTACGGCTTTTTTTTTGTTCTGTTTATTGTTTATCCAATTACCTTGTTTATTTCAGCATCTTGAAAATCTTGTCTCATACTTTTTCAGCCTCGTTTTTTTTTGTCGTAGTCCGATTTTAGTTTCTTACTTTTTTTGATTTAAACAATTTTGGTGTTAAATCACTATGCTTCTATACTTACTATTTACTTGTAAAAGCTAAATTGTCAAATTAAGAACTAGGTAATTAACATTTCTTTTCATTAGTAAAGCAGTGAAAAAGCTGCGTAGACTCTGAAGCCCTTTCAAATGATACCAAACACGACGTATTTTTTTTTTAACACAAAACTTTTTGGTCACTAGAAGGCGCCACTTTGAATTTTGATAATATTTTTTGTTAAGTACCAGTGAAGCCCTTTCAAATGATATCAAACACGGTGTTTTTTTTTTTAACATTTTTTTTAACAAATTACTTTTTGGCCGCTAGAGGGCGTCACTTTAAATTTGAGCAATATTTTGGAAATGTACAAGTGAAGTTTTTTCAAATGATACCAAACAGGGCGTATTTATCTCCATTTTTATTTTTAACGCATTACTTTTTGTCCGCTAGAGGGCGCCATATCGCGTTTTGTGACACGTCACGTAGCCTATGTTCAGCGAACGATTAAGACCGTTCTAACAATACCTCATATGTCGAGTTCCGATAAGTAGATTTGGAGCTATGAGGGAACAGATGAACATACTGACATACATACATAGCCTGTCAAAATCATAACCTTTGGCTTTGCCGTAGTCGGGTAAAAAAACTTTCGAAAATTTCAATTTCGGTGGCTACCCAAAACAGAGATGAATTCATAAATGAGTTCGAAAATCAGATCTTTTATAAAGCTTTTTTCATTATGGATAGGCTCGCATTTGACTCCATCTCACCAGGGCCTCAAGTTTGCTATTACAATAGTGTCAGAATGGTCTATCATTGATTTTATAATTGTTGATTTTGACAAATTTTGGTAATCTACTAATATAATGGCGTCATTATGACTTTCCGGTGGTCAACCACTGACACTCCATTGAAAGAAATTTCATAGAATGGTAATCTCGTACATAATGAGAAATGAATATTTGACGTATGCGGTAATCTGCAAAAATTTTGACAGTTCCTTTGATCAGTGACCTACCATTACGACGTCACTGCGCAATTAGTGCTTTTAATAAGATCGATATTGTCATTCTATCACAATTTTATTACAAGACCATTGACCGATCAACGATCGATCATTGTGAATTAGCAGATTACAAACTTTTAGCAAAATGACAATGGGATCGTGTTGGAATGATGAATTTATAAAAATAGCAGACTTAGGCCCCAGATAGTAAGAGACGCAGTAGTTGACGATGGAGCACGCTTGCCTAGAAGTAATCTAAGCTGTCTTCCCAAGCCAACAAATCCACAATACAATATTAATTTCAATCCCATTTTACCAGTATATTTAATACGGATAGTTTCCCATGCAACTAGTGCCCACCCCTCGCGACAAAGCATAGGGGGTGAACAAATTATGAGGGCACGTGTCACCAATATCCGTTGTTTTTGTCCGTTTGTCTGCCACTCGAACTGTGACGTGCGCGTGCCATATATAGAGTGCGCAGGCGACGCATTTTGATATAATTGTTATTAGTTTTTAGTAATGCTTAAACGTGCACGATTTTTTTTTTTCAAATGCCATAAACCAGTGCTTGATTGCGATCTCACCTGATGGTAAGCAGTGATGTAATTGTTGATGGCGAAGCGCATTAGTTTATTAAGAGCCTATTCACTTTTGCCTTGAAACACCTAAATTATAATTGGAGAGGAAGACCGAAGCAGGCAAATTAGTGTTTTCATAAGCTTTTAAGTAGTTTTACCTGCCCGGTGTCTGCATAAAAGTATAATCGGATTTGTAATGTTCCCAGATCCCACTACTGGATCTCAAGCCTCCTCTTAGAATCCCATGAAGCAAGGTCACATAGCACAAGTATAGGAAAATGTCTGAAAACTGTAAATTTGTATTTACGTCACCAAAAATCTTCGAGATTCGTGAACTGAACTATTTACATTGGTAAATTTATACAGAACCATCAGTATGCCAATCCATCTCGCACTTGACCGGTTTATATAATGTGAATGTGAGAACTCAGTAGTCTTAAGGGGCCATTCTTCGAACTTTTGGTTCTAGGACAAGCCGGTTTCTTCACAAAGTATTCCAAGGCAAATATTGTCCTTATATTTCAGTGTACCTTTTTACTAAATTGCTGGTTAGCGCGGAAAGCTATTAAAATTAGCATAATTGGGTCAAATTGTCCGTGTCAGATATTATAAAGAGTATCTGGCGATGTCGTTTGGGGGTGTGGCGCCAAAATATTAATAACTGAAAGCAAGTGACAGCCGCCCTCCAAGGTACCTCCAGGTCGCGCCACTGTCGCGCTAAATGACCGGATTATGGAAAACTTAAGAGGCTGTTGTTTTGGTGAGAGTCATGGCAATTTTAGGTTACCCATTGGTAACGCGGCGGCTCCAACTTATGGCCTTAACTTTGGTCCTGTTTTGAACATTTCTGCGCCCCTCCAGCGCCAGGGCACTGTTGGCGCTACCCTAATTACGGCTCTGATTACAATGGTCGGACAAAAATATTTTATTGATAAGTTATTAATGTGCGCTTTATTATTATTTATGGTTTGTTTATTGTGTTCACATTTTTTAAACCACTACAAAATCTTGAGCTAACTTTTGGACAATGTTCGACGACGAATAGTTAGCCAGTCGGTTTTCTATCGTTTCATTTATTCCTTTTGTTTCGGTTTATTCACTTTGTTTTGGTTTATTGCGGGGTTTGTGCATGGGAATTGTACTATTTAATTTCGCCAAGTCCGTTTCATCATCGGACCACTAGACCACGGTAATAATATTTAGACGTACGGCGCGGCGCGGCGTTGCACCACCGGTACATGGTGTTCTAAGGAAACGTGATCCATCGACGGGTACATCATCGCTTTCCATCAGGTAAGATAGCGGTCAAACGAGAGCCTGTCCATAATAAATAAAAATCTGAAATCAGAAATGTTTATTTCAAACAGACCAAATACAGGCGCTTTTGAATTGTCAAAATGTCGGTCAGCCCAAGAAAAGTGAAGCTAAATCGCACGTTCCAAAGCGTAGATTTCTATGGAGAAGAACGTGCAAGAAACTCCATGGATACTCCAACCCCTCAAACCCCAAGCGAACGCCGGCGTCGCGCGTGATTTCGCGCCATTCGGTTGAACACTAAGATTATTAAAAGTCCGCGTAGATTATTAAAATTTTGAGCGTTTTATTTATTGGCTATGTATCTAAGAATGTAAATAAGAAATTCTTCATAAAGTAGTCTGTAAATTTCGAAAATAAGCAACCCTTCCATTTTTCCCACATTTATACCTATTTAAATGCTTGGGGTCTCACTGGCATGAGTTACATACATCTTGGTTACATATTTCTTGTTGCAAATGATTTCTAACAATCATTTTGATTGTCCTGACAACATTGATCTACCAACAATTATTACAATGAACTACGAATTGTCATGTTACATGATACTCCAGTCCCATCAAGTGGGCTACAAAGAACTTTATTGATGTTTGTTTGTATGTTAGTGTGTTTGTTAGTAGAGGGGAACTACAAATTAATTTGTTGTGTAGCGCTGGACTCCCGTGGGGATACACGAGGGATAACTTCTATGTTATTAAATTGAAATGAATTTTATTGATCTATTTATTAATTAATGGTTTCTGTTGTGCAGTTAGGTAGTCTAGTAATTTATTGGGTAATATTATGTACACGGGTGCCGATCGGTATATTTTTAGGGGAGTGTATATTCAAGAATCCCTTTCGTTTTTCATTCCAAAAGTAACTTTCTCGATGTAACAGGCAGGTCTGTGAGCCGAAGATTTGAAGAAGCAGGATGCTAGAATAGCACCACCTGTACGTTAGGTTCTCCATTATATTTTGGCTTTTTTGCCGATGCTGGCTGTGTAGGTCTTTTTTTTTATGTTGGGAAAAAATCATCCAATTACATCCCCCGCTCTTGGGCGGAGCGGGCGATACTGTCAGACTCTTACTGATTAAAAGACCCACCCCGTTCCTTCTTGCCTTCATACCGGGGCTCGAGCTCCCTTTCGGATAACCCTGGCCCCAGTAGGCTTCGACCCGGCTGGGTCCCTGCTGTTGCTGACAACTCCTTGAGGCGCGCGGGAACAGTGCGCGCCGTCGACGACTTGGGCTTGGTCCGGACAGCGGGCTACCCATTGCTCACTGTCCACAAGCCTGCGCCTACGGTGGCCGGAAATCGGGAGCAGAATCCCGGCGGCGGCGGCGAGGACGCCGTTGCCTGATGCGTTCGGCCTCCTCCTTTGCGAGCATTACTGCTTCGCAGAAGTCGGCGACCACCTGCCACTCCTCCTCGCTCCGGACCATGGCCTCAACCAAGGCCCGGCGCGAGAGGTCTCCGCCACCGATCGCCCCCACGAGGGCACGGCGGTGCTCCGCCCAAGCAGGGCACATCTCGACTGTGTGCTCCACTGTGTCCTCCGGGCATTCCGCACAGTGGCGACACCCGGGCGTCACTTCCGCACGAATCCGGTGCAGGAACCTCCCGAACGAACCATGTCCGGTGAGGACCTGCGTCATACGGAAGGTAAGGACGCCGTGAGGTCTTTCCAGCCACGCCTCAAAGAGGGGACTTACCGCCATTGGCTGTGTGGGTCTGGTGTGTACAAATACATTTTGACCAAGATTGACAGGGCAAAACGCTGGTCAGAGATAAAATGCCTCAAAGATATCACGTCGGGGTCACCAATTTGCCGATGCTTGCTGTGCTGGTCTGGTGTGTTGCGTAGCAGATAGGAGTATTCAAATATGTTACTTGTGTTATGTAACACAAGCTCTGTTTAGCTTGAGACTAGACGGCGTTGTGTGATAGTTGCGAATTATTATTATTATCCATTTATTCATTTTTATGTCCTTTATATGATATCATTTACATTTTTAAATATTTCTTAAAAAAAAAAAAACTAAAAATATTAGTCCGCCGGTGTCGGGAACAGGGTCCTAGCTACCGGTGGTTAGGGCTCCAGAGACAGGACTGCCTTTTGTATCAGGCCCTTGATCCAACCGCGCAACGACAGTTTCGTCACAAGTTCGTCGAAGCTTTTGGCTGTAAGGCCATTGGCGGTCACGACAATTATTATCATTATTATTTATGCTCAGTTCACTTCAAAAAACACCACATTTCAAAACGTTACCATAGAACAACTTATAGTTTGTCAGAAAATGCTCGTTATAGCACAAAAGAATCACACTATCGTACTCAAATTGTAAATCCGAAACCTGGGGAACCCCCAGGTTAAAAAGTATCTAATCTTAGCTATCTTATATCTTATTCTGCTATGTTATCTTATATTGCTAAGTTCCCTTTTCTACTCTCGCGCAGGCGAATCTACTGGAAGCAGCTAGTCAATTATACACGGAAAATCTGAGATCACTACAGAGTTCCTTTAAGAAAAAAAAATCACGTACACAAATAAATATTACCAGCAATTAAGTCCAGCTAATTCGGGACGGCAACATTAGCATTAGTTACATACAGGAAGCGGAAGTGAGCCGTTATGTTGGTACTAAGGGATACAAGGCAAGTGCATTAGGTTGGTGTTGTTTGTGTTAGCAGGATTTTCAGTGGAGGCTGTATAAGGCTAGCGAGGCTTTTGGCGTTGTTGTTATTTCAGGATCTGTGTAGGGTTTAAATTTAAACCGGTAGTTTGCAACTTAGGTTTTATGTTAGGTGGTTTGGCGGAAGATACGGAAGTTTATTATTGTTACTTAGCCATGTTATTTATTCATTTTTTTTTATCTGTTATAAACTAGTACTTGACTGCGACCCGCCTGATGGTAAGCAGTGATGCAATCGTTGATGGTGAGGCGCACTAGTTTATTAAGAGCCTTTTCACTCTAGCCTTAAATTAAGACACTTATATTATAATCAGACAGGAAGACCGCAGCAGACAAATTCATTCAGTTCATTTTTTTCATTTGGTTTTTTTATATATAATTAGTAAAACGATTTCTATAGCCTTTAAACTAGGTACTTAACCCTTTTGTAAAAGTCATGTAAAATGTAATGTAGCGAATCTATCATAGCATACAATCAGTCTTATAATGTTCCAATTGCTGGGACTCAGGCCTCCTCTCTACTGGGGCCAGGGTTATCCGAAAGGGCGCTCGAGCCCCGGTATGAAGGCTAGAAGGAACGGGGTGGGTCTTTTAGTCAGTAAGAGTCTGACACTATCTCCCGCTCCGCCCAAGAGCGGGGGATGTCAATGCATGATTTTTTCCCACCAAACAAAAAAAAAAGGCCTCCTCTCTAGCAGAAGGAATGGGCTGTATTCCACAACGCGGGTCTAATGCCCGTAGGTAGTTGTATCAAAGTTGGAATTAATCACCAAAGAGTATAATCATAGTCTGTCTAAAAAGTCTGTGAATTTCGTATAATATTAAATTATTTAAAAAATACTTATATTCGATACTTTTTATAAGGTTCTTCTGTAAGTAAATAATGATCAATATCTCTTAATCAACCTTGATTATTGAACCAGCGTTCACTACATCAGATTTAATTAAATCCTAATAATTACCCAAGTCGTCTGACTTTTTAGACAGACTCTACCTGGCTATAATGCATTTTCTTTTCGGTGGCAAATCATCAAATATCTTCTCCCACGCTATTGTGGAGCGCGAGGGCGTGTCAGATTTTTACCGTCTAAAACTCGCCCGAGCTCCTTCAGTAGCACTTGGCATTCCAGGGATACGGTAACTCCATGGAATAATCCGCAGTCCTGGCAAGCATTGGCTTTAATTGGCCTCGTCAATTTTGCTGACATCTCTTTGAGGTGTGCGTTGAACACAACTCGGCGTCCGGACGGTGAGCTTCCCATTGCTCGCTGCCAACAAGCCTACGCTTAAGATGGCCAGAAATTATACTGCAAACATTCCGCCAGCCCTAGCATTGGCCCTATTAGAATCAGATAGCCCTAAAGTACAGTACTAAACTGTGCTACCAAACTATTTGGTCCATCGCAATGTAAGCGATACACACAGACGCCATCCAGCAGTCCTGATCGCTATCAGAGCAGCTCTTAGTCATACGAGCTGGAATGTCCGAGTCTTAATATTCTGATCATCCCTTTGGCTGGTCGCTGTGAATATGTTAACATAATGTCGCTCGGTTTATTTGTAAAGAAATATATTCAGTAAATCCATTCTATCCAGGAGCACTGGTGGCCCAATAGTAATATGGTCTAAATTTACGAGTAATAGATGGCGGGTTCAAACTCAGCCAGGCGCATAACTCTGTGTAATTTATTTCATCACCACTGCTCTCAAAACGGTGATGAAAGACATCGCGAGGAAACTAGCATGTCCTAGAACAAAAAAATCGAAGACATGTGACAGCCGCCTACCTGACACTGGGCCCGCGTGCTGGATTACGGCCATTTCCCTCTCCTAGAGAGGAGGCCTGGATCCCAACATTATAAAGCTGATTATGTTATGTACCTATATGTTATAAATCCATTCTACGTTCTATTTCATTTCATCTACACTATATATAAACTAATAAAAAAATAAAGAGATAAAGTTTGTTTTTTGTTTGTAGGAGGTAATCTCTGGAAGTCCGAATCCGATTGCTAAAATTTCTTCAGCGATAGAAAGCTGCTTTATTCCTGAGTGACATAGGCTATATTTCATGTACGCGGGCGAAGCTACGGGCAAAAGCTAGTATTTAAATATACAGGCACGATGTCTTTAATAGACTTGTTTTTACTGTTGACAGGCTCGTGCTTAACCACTATCTTACCTGATTGAAAGTGACGATGTGATTGAAGATTTTTTTTTAAGTTTTCACTTCCCCTTCACCCGCTCTAAGGTGGAGTGGGGAGTGCATGTCAGACTTTAGGGACTAAATCTCACCTATATACACCGTTAAATTTTAATCGTTTTAATCCCGTGGAGAGTCGATCCGGTACATGAAACACTATCGATTTGTAACGATTAAATTAAAAAATAAAGTATATAACCGTCAGCTGAGCGAGTCCAATGATCTGTAGGTAGTTTGGACGCAACGCCGACTACCTGCAGGGTCATTGAACTCGCTCAGCTGACGTTTTCTTAAAGAAATTAATTTCGTACATGCGTAAATTAATACGAGTTTTGAAAAAAAGGTACTTTATTTTTTAATTTTGTCTTTACAAATCGATAGTGTTTTATGTACCGGATCGACCCTCCACGGGATTAAAACGATCAAAATTTAAGCGTCTATATTCCTTCAGTTGCTGTTTGCAATCTAGGACTACGGGTTCGCTTTTCAAAAATTCCTCCGCGGCCCTAGCGTGTATCGGTTCTACTGAACCCTGGTGGTTTGCTGACCTCTTTGAGACGCGTGAGAACCACTATCGACTCGAAATAAAAAAGAGCGATTTTTGTCGATTTGTTCTGAATGGAACTTTTGTACTTATTGGTTTTGCTTTGTGTTTTTAATGTAAATACTTCTTTAAATCTATTAAGAATTCTGTTATAATATTGTGTTTAGCCACGTTCGTTGTACGTTATATCCATAACGATGTGACAGCTCTTTTCGTAAAATTGTTAATGTTAGATTTTGAGAAGTTCCGTGCATTGGTGGTCTTTCTGGGTGCGTTCCAAGAGTTCGCTCTTTATGCTCCTATTTCGCAAGCAGGTCATGTGTTTCCTTTATTATATGGGTTTAAAGTTTGAGCCTGTGCAGAATATGTCTTTTGCCAGTGGCTGTTTTTTTTTTTATAATAGGCTCGCGCTTGACCTCTATCTCACCTGATGGAAAAAGACGATGTGGTTGATGATGGAGCCCGCTGGCCTAGAAGTAACCTATTTACTCTTGACTTAAAAAAACTCAGGTTGTACTTATCAGGAAACGCAGACTCTGGTAGGGAATTTTACTCCTTAGCTGTACGCATAATTTATTTATTTATTTACAATTTACTTATACAACATTACAGTCTAAACTAATGCGTTGTACAGAAACAAGAAATAAAAGAAGAAAGTAAAAAAAAGAAGAAAACATATACATTACCACTAATATAAAATAATTCTAATATAATAAAACCAGCGCTGGGTGTCTAACGTCTAGCAAATGCTGAGGTGGTCACCCTTTCGGTGTGGGCACGCTCGGCGTACTTTGTACTTTTATTTACTTTGTGTATAAATATAACCGTTGTGCTGTGTCTGTACCGAATAAAAGTTTTTCTATTCTATCCTATTCTATTCTATTCTGTTCTATTCTATTCTATTCTATTCTATTCTATTCTATTCTATTCTATTCTATTCTATTCTATTCTATTCTATTCTATTCTATTCTATTCTATTCTATTCTATTCTATTCTATTCTATTCTATTCTATTCTATTCTATTCTATTCACAAAACCAAATAAGACAACGTTTACTTATTTTTCATCCATCCTCTCACAAAACCTCAGACATTCACGACACACATCTATCCATCTCCCATTAGTCCCCTATTATACACCATGTAGTGGCGCATTGACGTACGTCTGTGGTGGTCCGATGATGGAACGGGCTTGTCTAAATTAAATTATAACTATGATTCCAACGAACACTCCCCGAAATGCAACCGGTAGAAATCCAACAGGCTAGTAACTCGGCATCGATGCTTAAGACTTATAGGTACTCGTAGTCCCTTGAACCATCTGGCCGAAAATAAATGGTCTCTACTCTCGTACCCGTCTAGGCGACAGTACGATCTGTGCATTTATAATAATAATTAATAATAATTTAAGTTTATTCAGGGTAAAATTTGGTAAAAGAGTTACATAAAATCTTAAGAGTAATTACAAAGGTAAATGCTATGTTATGTGCCTGTACTAGGATAAACCTGTATCACAGGCGGTAGGAGCTCTTATATTGTAGTTTTTTCGGACAATACTATTGATAACAATATTTAAAAAGTCTATAAGTAGTGAAAAATATAATTAAATTATTTATAATGTTATATAGGTACCTAGTTTACTTAAACACTAAAGGTCACAATTTGTTATTTTGTATTCTGAAACTGTTTCTTGCACATTATTCTCTAGTTACACACATATGATTTTGCGTCAGCAGAATTAGTAATTGGGTTAATATCGAGGTTGCGTTAATTCTAAAGAGTTATGTTTACATTGGACAAATATGCTAAAATAATAAGAAAAATTATGGTTTGTAAGTCACTGGAATTTTGAATCAGCAGTAAGCGTTACACGGAAGTCTGGCCTTGAGTATGACGCTCTAGGCGCCATAATCGATAGAGTTACTGTATCTATATTCCGCTATTTTTCTAGCAGGACACTCAGCGTCTCCTGTTTTATGGTTGGAGGGCTTTTTGAAACGAGAGCAAGTGGCACATTTCGGTGTGTCCGCCTTCTTTGCGCATTCGGACATCGAGTGTCCTGTTTCACCGCAGTGGCCGCACGTTGAGTTGACCTCTCTACAGGTTTTTGCTGCATGTCCATACTGCTGGCATTTGAAGCATCTCGTAACCAGGGTGAAGTCCCTGACAGGGCAGGAAGTCCAATTTATGAAAATCCTTTTCTGGGAAATTAGAGCTCTTCGTATGTTGGCTGGAACTTCAACCACGTAGTTACAAGTATGCGAATCTTTCTTCCCCGATTTGTGACTTAATTTAACCATGGTCAAAAAGGAATCCATGGAAATCGTTGGAAACTTTTCGGCAACATTCTGTTCGTAAATGCACTTAAAGACTTCAGTTTCGGTCAAAGAAGACGGCACTCCTACAACTACAATCCGGGGTTTGCGCTTGCTGGGTTCGTCGGCGGTAAGGCCAGATTCAGATTGCAGGACTGCGTGCTTAATTTTATCCGCGTCATCTTTCGTCTCAGTACTAATTATGACGCCTCCGTTTTTAGTTTTATGGACACCACGTATATTCAACTTGACTTGATCTGGTCGTATCATCTTTTGCACGAGGACTTTTGTTTCGTCACTGGACTTTAATTTGTTGTTGGGATATATGGCCACGGAGTTTAAATTGGTTGGTCGAACGAAATCATTTGTCCCCTTCTTCACCATGTCGGCAAACGAAACAGTACCAGAGTCCTTAATAGTCTTCGTGAGGTCTAAGATGTGTTCTGTCAAGTTGCACTTTTCCATCAGATCTTCATTGAGGATGCGCTCTTGGATTGCTTTCTGCTTCAAGGATTGATATAGGACTGCCATCTGCGAGGTGCCAGATCCTATTTTACGGCACAAGGTTGAAATTTTCAATTTCTGCTCCGAGTTGAGTTTGCCATCCGAGGCTATAGTACAAACCTCGTTTAAATGGTGCTCTATGACTGACATCCATCTTTGTATCTCGGATGTTGCAACAGGTTCGATTGAGACATCAGATTGGGCTGGATTTTGCGTCATCGTCTTCGCTGGAGATGCGGAGAGATTCGCTCGATCTCTTGAGAAGGGGCTGTTGTCCATTTTATTTATAACTAATTCACTTATTCTAAGTTTCCATTGTATTTACTAAACTACACACTAGGCAAAAAATGTATGCAAAAAGAAGGTCACTGATATTATTTTATAAAATTAAATATTGCTACCGAGCACGTCTGTATGCTACGAGTGCTAATATAACAGTTTGTACAATTTGTTTGCGGCCAGCTACGTCTGGACAGAGCCCCGCTGACTTTTAAATCATTCTCTTTGTGAAATATTGATTGATTTACATAATATGCAATGTTCACTTTGAATAATATTTAACTACCGATTTTTATGTGTAAAAACGTTTCTAAAGATCCAAGCCGTTTCGAAGGAGTAGTAGTTGCAAATGTGATGTTGTTGTATGTAATATTTTTTTTAGACAAAAGTATTAATCGCACGAAAAAATCAAATGTTGATAATGTTGTTCATGAATCTATAATAAACATATATTTTTTTCAAATCTATTAACCTGGCCGTTACCGAGGAGTAGGCTCCAGAAAGTCACTGTTTTAAAGCACTTTTCGGGCGCTTAAGATTTTTAAACTTCGATTTGACGAGTGCATTATTATCAATGATGAGGATTAGCTCGCTTCTCAATTGACTCAAATTCATGAAGCTGGTATATAGATCCGTATCAATGATAAGAAGAGCAGCTGTTCCAGCGCGAAGTAGGTGATGTGTTTAGTTAAAAAGTCAGTCGCACTGTGTGTGTCTAATATTAATGTTTAGCGACATAAGTGTGTATGTTTGTCACTGCTTCACGTTCAAACATCTGTTAAAGAAATAAGTATGAAATTGGAGACACAGACCATTTTCTGGTCAAGGACATAAAAACTATTTTATAAATAAATTAGCTGTGCCCGCGACTTCGTTCGCGTGGAGTACAGGATTTTGAATTTATTTTTTCTAAAATAAAAGTAGCCTACTCCTTAGTAGTACTCCTTATGACATCGAGCTACCTGCCAAAAAAAGTCCCGTCAAAATCGGTCCAGGCATTTTAGAGATTAGCCCAGACAAACAGACAGACAAAACTTGTAAAAAATGTTATTTTGGTGTATGTGCCGCATATATTCATATGCATGTAGTAAAAAGCAGTTTTCTCAATATTACAAACAGACACTCCAATTTTATTTATATGTATGTATAGATGTATTGATATAAATATAAATGTTGTTTATTAATGGCAACAGGCCCAAAAATTGTTAGTAACAGAATTATTAATATCTATGTTAGTAAACAAAACAAAACATTAGAAACAGCGACAAATACTTAAATAATTTAGGATCATTTGACCAGTACCGCCATGGCGTGAGACAACTATGCCGCGTCAAATTTGTCCATCAACATCTTCATTCATTATTTTATATCGGAAATATTCTACTACTACTTTATGATATTTTTTTACTTTCACACCGGCGAAGCTACTAGCAGAAGCTAATATACTTACATACTTGTACTGGTAGGTACTTTGTCATTTTGTATTATATTTATGTACATAGTTAGGTTTTAGTATAAATAGTTTATTTAGTATTTAAGTTTTTTATGTACATATGTATTAAAATAAATTGTAAGACCCCTTACATACCTATATTTATGTAAATAAGGTTTTTTTTTTGTGGAATTTATTCATCTAATGCCTGTCGCTCCATCCTTGACTGAGAGAAGTTTTCAGTCAAGGATGGAGCGACAGGTCATATCAGACGTTTACTGACTAAAACTACACCTATGTCCTTCAGTTGCTCTTTGCGTGACCACGTATCCTTTTTAGAAATTCCCCACGGCCCTTGTGGACTATTTACGTTATAGTAACAGCACACAAAAAAGGTATCGTCGAACGAATTAATAGATCTTATGAAGCTTAATGAGTATCGCTGTGGGGAGCGGCGGTGCACTGGACCAGATGTAATTAAAACCAATAAAACATGTCGATACACGTTTATTGTCAATTTATGATAGTTTTCGACTAATAGATCAATTGAACAGATACTGGAATAGCAACTGGTTGCCGTAGGTTACTTTTTATTGATTTAATAATACTCGTACTAATATTGTCTCCGCTAGACAAAGACCCTGTAGGGACACATGTAAGAACGTAAGGCAGAATGCAAGGTTAGCAAATATGCGCGCGTGATGTATGCTTTAGAACGATCAGTTACTGCGCACTGATTCGGGCGAACGGTTCTCCCTCTGGGATCATGCGAAATATATTCGATGACTCCAGAACACAGATCCAGAAGAAGTAGCACTCGAAGTAGGGATTACTGTGAACATTCACACGTGTTGCATAATACCTAAAACCCGAAGAATTGTTAAAATTAAGTGGCAGTGAACAGGACATATTACACACAGAACAGATGGTCGATGGGGCAGAAAGGTCCTGGAGGCCTGCCACAATATGGACTGATGACCTGAGACGCACAGGACCATTCGTTGTGGCTACGCTTTGGGGAGATAGGCCTCCCCAAAGCGTAGAAATGATGGTGGTGATCTATTATTTAAATAATTGAAAAACTAACAAAAAAAAAACATTTTAGAAGAAATCAAAACTACTCGTAGTCGAAGTAACAAAATGACTACCAGTAAAATTAAAATCTCGTACAATGTAACACCATAACACACAATTCACCATCACATTACGCCATCGCAGTATTTCCAAGCTAGTTGCCATAAACAGCCATCAATTTCCCATAGGTGGCGCCGCGGGAGAAACTAGTCTAGGCTGTAAGTTAGACATGCCTGGACGGAAATGACTGCATTCCTAGACTCACTGGCGATGGTCTGGCTGTGAGAAAATGACCCATATATATTGTGGAGTAAGATGTGTTAGTATGTAAGGCAGAGCGCATAATATATAGTAGAAACGTTTTGTACGCTATTTTGTTGTGTTTTATAATTGTTATTAGCTTTTGCCCATAAAATATAAGCCTTCAGGAATAAATCAGCTTTCTATCGGTGTAAAAATTTAATATCGCGGTAGACCATGGCGAAGGTGGAGAGATGAGCTGGATAATTACCAAAGTGACTGGACCTGAATGATTTAAAAGAGTATCCATGGCGTTTCTTGCACTTCTTCTCCATAGAAATCTACGTGCAATTTAGCTTCACTTTTTTTGGACTGTTCGACATTTGACTATTCAAAAGTGCCTGTAAATGGTCTATTTAAAATAAATGCTTTTGATTATAATTATATTCCATGGTCTGTGCACATCCTTAATGTTAGGTTGCATTGTCCTATGGTTATGAGACAAGTTTCTCTTGTGGGGTCAGGAAGACGATTTGTTAAGATTGTTATTCTGAGTGACAAGTATATTATTGTGCATTGTTCTTGGCGCCAAATAGGTAATTTGTTGTTCTACAGTAGTGTTTCAGTTAATGTTCTTTGAAACTTTTACATTATTTGTCTAAGTGCTGATTAATCCAAAACATAATTGCCACTTCGATACCTACCCACTCCAGATTCGTAATTGAATTTGGCTTGCAGACGGCGAGCAATAGCTAGCTCGCCGTCCGGCCTTCAGGTAAGGACCAAGCCCGGCGCGATGTGTTCCACGCGTCTAAAGAGATGTCAGCAAAATGAATAAGGTCAGTTAGAGCCGATTCTTCCCTGCGGCTTGGGTTACGTGTTATTCGAAGGGGTTACAGTAACCCACACAAGAACTGAAGCAACACTTTGGGTTACTTACTATATGACATTCTACGTAAAAAAAAAAACGAGATATGAACATAATATGGAAAAAAAACAAAACATAGAATGACAGTTTTTTAAGAATTAGGTAGAGTTATTTATGTAGATACTTGTACTGATTTCAACACAGAACAGAAGAATCTACTGTATGATTCCTGTGTTCTGTGGATTTCATACAGTGAAATAATAAAGTGGATGTGTTAAAATTCCGAGATTAATTTTAAAGAGCAGAATTTTTTTAGGACAATATCAGAAATATAGCAGAAAAAAATCTTCCTGCATTAATGACGAGGAGTAGGAAGTGTATTTTGTTAACCTCACCTTACTTGAGAGTTGTAGAGAGATCTTTTTCAGTGAAAAATTCTGATAAAAATTGTATGTTAATTGTTAATTATATCTTTGTTTTATTTCTCTTAATTTGTCTTTGTCCCTATTGTTGGTCACACGGGATTTTTCATTCGAAATCCCGGGAAGATCCATATTAATCCTGAATAACTCTACCTAATTCCGACCTTAGCATATTACATACACAGCAAAAATAAATTCAAATTCCACAAGTAAACTTTAGCACATTTCAACACATTTAAACCAGCTTTAGTTAACAAATTGATACTATGTAGAAGTGAATAGACACTCGCCGAGCAAGCCAACAAGTTTGTAACTTAACTTGGTTACTCGGCTCAACTTAGAATTGACTTTAAGCTATCTTTAGAGAAGACACAAATGGCGACATTATAGTGTCTCATTTGTTTGGTTTGCGATCGCAGTTGTCTATTTCTTACCTTGGAAAAGCTGTACGCACAATTAATGTGTTCGCAAAACGTTACTGTTTTTAGGGTTCTGTACCTCAAAACGCAAAAACAGAACCCTTATAGGATCACATTGTTGTCCGTCTGTCTGTCTGTCAAGACCCTTTATCTCAGGAACAAGTGGAGGTATCGAATTGAACCTGATAAATAGTTTTAATTTACATTCCTATTACGGTCTCCTGAAGCTGTGAAAAAATCAAACTTCTAAGTTAACGAAATAAAAATACGGCCGACTAACGTATAACTCATGACTCTCAAGGGAATCAAAATTCATAGGGTACTTCCTGTTGACCTAGAATCGTGAAATTTGGCATGACGCAACGTCTCAAAGCACAAGTATAGAAAAATATCTGAAAACTGTTAAGACGATACGTCATAAAAAAAAGAACTTTTTTCCGCTTCGGAAAAATCTTCATAACTCAATTCGGGGAATTGAACTGTTTTCATAGGTAAGTTTGTACAGATTCCTTAGAGCGCGAGTCTGACTCGCACTTGCCCGGTTTTTTTTTATCTTTCTGTACTGATAATATATCAGTTAGAAAAAAAAGAGGATAGATTAATTTGTATTTATATATTTTCATCAATTAACTCAAAAATTCCTGGTCCAATTTAAAAAAAAATCTGTCGTCATCAGTATCTATGCTACTTTATCGCTGAGTGACATTTACACATGAATTGTCATGAAATCCCGGGAAGATCCATATTTATATCAACATTTCGATTTAAGTACGTAAACAACTCTACCTAATTCCGATCTTTGGTTATGTGGTTATGGGTCACTGGCATATAAGCTACTTGCATACTGGTAGCAATAACCCCTCGAGCGCCGATTGTTCATACGTCTCGCGTCTGTACAATTTGAAAGACCTTGAAAAACGCTTAATTGTCGTTTTGTACAAAAGTTTGTACGAAAATTTGGCCGAAAATGTTTATTTATTTTATTCTTCATGCACAAAACAGTACGGCATTCTCTACCAGTCAACCTTGGTTTAAATGTTGGTTTTTATATCTTTGGTTTCCCAAGAAATATATAGAAAAAGAATTTTTTTTTTCTGGTGTTTTACTTAAAAACGCGCAATAACGTAATAATAATCGGAGCGTCCGAGGGTACCACTAGCATTACTATGCTTTTTTACACAAGCTGTTTTGACGTCATCATTATCAACATATGGCACACACGCGGCACACTTCAATGTTTCCCCTCAATTTCAGGCCGTGTTATCTTCGTGACGGTTGACTTCCTCTTAATTGGGTAGCAACCCTTGTTGTAGCGTGAAGATATGATTACGATGATGAAGGGGATCAGTTACAATTTTAATTATTTATAAATTAGAATTGGACGCGGTGGGTGTTGGTAGGTCCTGATAATGATGGGTGGATGATGAGTCTACGTAATGAGGGTGGTCCTTTTCATTCTAGGGCCACAGTATCTTTTTTGAAAAATCCTGCAGCCCGAATACTAGCTTTTACTTGCGATTTTACCTGCGTTCGTTAGGCTACTTTTATTTAAGATGAAAGGTCATCTAAAGACTTCTGTCAATCTAGGTTGCAGCGGGTTCTAACACACCCTGTGTTAGACTTTTATTGACTATAACCCAATCCTATGTTCCTACGTTGTCTTTCATTCCAGGGCCGGGTTTTCCTTTCAGAAGCGAACCCATGCCCCCAGTGGGCTTGAGGCCGCGTGGGACACTACGAGCCGTCTCCTGCTTGGGCTCGGTCCGGACGGTTACCAGACCGTCGGACGACGAGCTAATGATGGGTGGATGATGAGTCTCCTTCATGAGGGTGGTCCTTTGCGTTCGAGGGCCGCAGTATCTTTTTTGAAAAACCCTGCTGGCCGAAAACCAGCTGTTGCTTGCGATTTCATCTGCGTTCTTCAGGCTACGTATCTCCATCTTTTTTAAATTGGAATATGATCTAGACATCTCCCCGTCTAGTCTAAAGGGAGAGGGCGTTAGTCAGTCACCTAATGTTTTCCAGGACCACGACTATCCCTTTCACACGGTATCCCATATCCCTATCAAGCATTAGTCCTCTTGGGCCGTTATGGTTTGCTGAGATCTCTTTTTGTGACTACGCCCTGTCGACGACTCGGGCTTGGTCTTTATAGGACAAGCGGACGATGAGCTATCGGTGGCCGGAGATCGCTCTGCGATTCCCTACACCCAGGGTCGTCTCCTGTAGCTCGCTGTCCGGCCGTCCGGTAAATGTCCGGACCAAGCCCAAGTCGTCGACGGCGCGCACTGTTCCCGCGCGCATCAAGGAGTTGTCAGCAACAGTAGGGACCCAGATGGGTCGAAGCCTACTGGGGCCAGGGTTATCCGAAAGGGCGCTCGAGCCCCGGTATAAAGGTTAGAAGGAACAGGGTGGGTCTTTTAGTCAGTAAGAGTCTGACACTATCTCCCGCTCCGCCCAAGAGCGGGGGATGTCATTGGATGATTTTTTCCTACCATAAAAAAAAAGTGTCGCCTCCTTTGTCGTCGCAGCTGGGGCGTAAGGATGTAAGTTCTTTCACTCTTGCGGCCGCCTCATGGTCATGGTCAGACCGTGTCTCTCCATAGGTATTGATTCAGCAGTTTAGGCGTGATAAGATAACAAAAAGACTGTACGAGTTAGTGGTTATAGTCACAGAGTCTTAATTTTCATTTTTGTGGGAATAGTAGAGGAGTAGTTTTTTGTGGAATTTTATTATTATTTATTTGCGTGAAATGACGCAATCCTAAGACTAACTTACAATCATTATATTATAAAGGAAAATATGCATCACATCCGCGCAGAACTGCCGATTAAAGTTAAAAATTCGAAACATTATCAAACAATGTCAAAGATTAAAAAAGAAGTCAATAAAAGTATTACAATTAAAAACAGGACAATGCAACACAATTAGAAAACTCATAAAAATAATTAAGTTAAAAGAAAAATCACTATATAAGATGATTAAGTACACATTCGTAATATTAGATGAATCTTCTCTTAAAACGTATAGTACGTAATAAATCTACGAGGTGGTCTTATTTATAACGTAAGCCCTCACCACACATTAGCCTCATAAATTAAACCATACACTAAAAAAAGCCTAATAAATCATTTAAATTTACAAAACAAGATCCTTCAAAAACCTCGTCCCATCCAAAATCGATATTAGGCTAACCTCATCCCGGACCTACTAAACAAATGTCCGGAAATGGGCATCGAACTGGCACATAAACACGGGCATCCGATCTGATGCCAAATGAGTATATGGGTGCAAGCCAAATGGCATGATAGCTGTGTAATACGGGCTGGTTGTGAACTGTTGGGTATGTATAGACCAAGCGAGACAACAACGAATAGGAATCGGCGATGGACACCGCTTCATTGATCGCCCTCAGTCGTATAGGTACCAAGCGAATGAAGACGAACAAGTAGTTTAGCTATGCGGAATCACAATGAAAAATTGAAAAAATAAATAAAAATTCTCCAAAAAAAAAAACAATGCTGACTGTAATATAAAAATACTTTAAATGAAAAATTTTATACAAAAAATATGAATAACTCTAATTTCAGAAGTCGGTATTAAATAACGATGGAACAAAACCGGAAACGCTGACTTCTGTAATTAAAGTTACATAGGCAATTAATTATGTAATGTAATTTCTTTGGTGTAATGTTTTTTATGTAGTTAGTTTTAAAAAGCTTACAAATCGAAGTTATTTTAAACAGAACCTTGCCTGTTTTCTACATTTTGAGAAATGAAATTCTAAAAAAAAAAACAATCAAATACTGTTACATAATATATTTCTATCTCAAACATAGAAAAAAAGACAGTTCCTCCGTCCATTGTTTTATACAATGTTCCTAAAAATTGTGACTTGACAGCATAAATAAAGTATAGCATTTTGTTGAAATTGGCTACCTAAATAAAAGAATTTGCAAAATTATGAATTGGGTACCCCGTGGTAATCAGTTCTCGAAGGCGAAATAGCGTTCTGTGTCCGTCGACGACCTACGGGCTAGTGCTCGTTCGCTTAGCCTGTACCCGGCATTCTTTAAGCATGGGGTCCGGATGGAATCGATATCGTTTTAAGAGGTGGCGATGTGAATTGAGATAGGATTCTTATTGTTTGTTTGTTTTCTTATTAAGAGTATATTAAGTTAAACACAAACCGAGCCTACGTATGTCAATACATGTTAATAATAATATGTATATATATAATAGATTTTATTGAGGATTTTCGAAATAAACCACAAATTGTTTCTCTGAAAACAAAGATTTGTTTTATTCAACATGCTTTTACAGTATAACAATTATCGTTTAACTAAAATTACACTTTTATCTCACCTGAAAACAAAGAAACGACATTTAAAGTTCACTAATATCGCCTCCTCAATTATATCCCTTTAATTATCTCTCTACAAGTTTTTATAACAACAAAATGCACAAAATAATCTAAACATCATCTGTCATTGAATGATACGTCACCCCGTATTCACAGCTTAAAAATTAAATTAATGAAATGTCATTTCCAAGGAGGTCATTTCATTACATCTCCCCCCCATAGGAACGAAAATTCTAAATAATATAATACAAACAATGCACCTGCAAGTTATCTTTATACCTATTCGTTTTCTTCTACTTCATCTTCTGCCGTAACAGGTTGTAATTTTGTTATGTGGAATAAAGTTGATTCTGTTTTTCTGTTGCCAGTGTCAATCTTATAAATGGAGTTCGATATTTTCTCTATTATCTTGAAAGGGCCTATTTTTAATTCGTCTAATTTTTTCCTGTTCAGTCTATTTCCATTTTCTACATATACACTGTCTCCTATCTCGAACTCTTGTATTTTCCTATTTCTATCAAATATTTTCTTGTTGTACTTGTGAGATTTTATTGTATTCTCTAATGCTAATCTTCTATCAGCAATCCACTTGTCTTCCTTTTCTATTGTTTTAATTTCATTTGGTAATATACTGACATTTGTACCATCCAGTAAATATTTTGGTGCAAAACCTGTAACAGAATGGTCTGTTTCATTATATTTCTGTACACATTCTCTTGCTACTGTTGTCCATGTTCTCTTATTATTTTTCTCATTTATTTTACATCTTATTTTATTTACTATTGTTTGGTTTAATCTTTCGTTCAAGCCGTTCGAAAATGGCGTATTCACAGCTGTAAATATTAGTTTGATGTTATTCTCCTGCAAATACTGTTTAAATTCTTTTGAATTGATGCCTGGATATTGGTCTGTCAGAATTATTCCAATCTCATCTGTCTCGAGTACTTTCTTTGTTAGTTTTATAAAGTCACTTGCGTTCTGTGTTTTTGAAGTCACAATAAACGCATATCTTGTGTAGTGGTCTACTAAAAGGTGTAAGTATTTTTTTGTTGACCTAGATCCTCCAAAGCCACCTATAGTATCCATTGACATTATCTCAAATGGTTTTGTTGCTGGTCCCAGTTGTGACATTAACCCAAATTTTCCTTGACATCTTGATTTATTTTTTATGCATATTTCGCATGTTTTACAAATATTTATGATATTTTTTGTTAGGTTTTTAGCTGTATATAGTGGACTTATTTTTTTCTGTAATTGTCTGATTCCAATATGGCATAAATCTTCATGCACCTTTTTTATAATTTTTTTACTAAATTCTTCTGAGAGTATAATCTTTTCTAGTTTCTTTATTTTTTTATAATAGATTTTATTTTTATGTAGTAGATTTTGTTTCTTTTCTTTTATTGTTTCATTTTTTTCTTGGTCTTCAACTATATCTTTTATTTGTATTAAATTAACTATTTTTAATAGTTCCTCCTTGTTATCTTCTGATTCTAATACAGGGTTTCGGCTCAAACAGTCTGCTTCTATATTTTCTTTACAACATATTATTATTTTTTTTATTTATAAAAGTGTGACTCATTAGCATACCCTTTTTCAACTATATCTAATATGGTGTGTTAGTATGTGTTTGATCTCTACTCTCAATCTCAGTCTTTGTAAGTATCCTAGACCAGTTAAATAAAAATTCAATTCTTAGTTTTCGTACGTACTTTTTTTACTTCATGCCTGTTATTACAACTGTAATATTTTACTTTTAAAAATTTATCATATTTTAGTTCATCAGTATTTCATACAAAAATAAAAATATTTAAAGTGAACGTTCTAAATATTACGAAGTCTATGTGAAGCAAGCGATAGGACAATAGCGGAGGGGAGCAGGATCGGGCGGCGGGGGTGTTTAATGTCCTTACATTGCGTCATACAGACGTATGTAGGTAGGTATAGCAAAATACAGAGTTGAAATGTGTTACATAGAACACCGAAATCTTGAAGGTTTTTGGTAAATGAATTATGTTTTGTAAAAAGTCACAGAACAAAAGTTGTTGTTCATGATGTCAGTAATGCTGTCCTGCAATGTTGTTATTGTTGTACAGATAACCCTGTATAAAGGTTAGTCTAATATTTAGTACCTAAGTCTAGCGCTGCCTACGTTCATACGAGGCGCCAATAAGATGCTTGTAAATAAATAATATCAATTGCATGCTGTGCTGCTCAGTTTAAACTCAATATTAACACCCTGCCCGACTCGAGCATTAAACTGAAAACCTCATGCTTATTTTAAAAAAATGAAAATTAAATGATTTTTGGAGGTTTTTTTTTTAGAAAAAGCAAATACGTGTTTGCAATAATCAGCTGACAAATAAATCTCGTAATCTCAAAATTGGAGATTACATTTGGCTGCATAAATGAATGTAACTGCATTGCAAATATTTGCATTCTGTGCTGGGAAACATTGGCCTTTTCTAGGTTTAAAGAAACTTTATTCTCAATAAAAACATAACATGTCACATAGTTGAGAACATAACTAAATCTTAAATACTAGTTTGTGTTCGACAACATCCGTCACAAAACAGTCATAACTACCCGAAAACTCGACCCATCCAGCGCACTCATTTTTCGAGTAATGTCTGGTTTGCGATTAAATAATGACTAAGTTGGGTTTTGAATGCGCTAAATGAGTGAAGGTTCCATAGACGTGAGGGTATTTTGTTGTAAAACTGTGCTCCTTCAAATGTGAGCATTTATTTGCCATAGTTGGTTCTGGTTTTTGGTAGAACTAATAAACTTGCTCTTCGTGTGCTTCGTTGACTAATTTGTTTAGTGTTACTGTTGTGTTTTTCTAACAGGACTATACACCGCATATTGATGTGTACCGTGGTTGGTACGTCATCATCTCTTTAGCCTTTCCTTTTCTTAACTAGCTTGGGGACGGCTTCGAGTCTCGTCAGATGCGACTGAATACCCATATTTTACATAGAGCGACTATTTTTTTTTTATTGTTGATAGGTTGCACCTGATGGAAAGCGACGATGCGGTCGACGATGGAGCGCGCTTACCTAGAAGAATCTATTCACCCTTGACTTAAAGATTCACGGATTGTAGCCATCAGGAAACACAGACTCCGGCAGAAAGTGTCACTCCTTAGCTGTACGCACAGTAAATGTGTTCCCAAAACCTTTTGTGCGTATAGGACGTCCACCATGTATCTGTGGCGCATCCTGTGATTAGACCTGCACAACCTAGTAACTGGGTAACAGGTTACTCATTAGCTGATCAGACTCTCTGGCGTGTGACACCTGCAGCAACTATCAAAGATCTGTGAATGGAGCAACGGCTTTACATATTTTACGAGGAGCATCCTCTGCACCTCGGAAAATATGTAATGTGGAAATTATGTGGAAAATGTCAGTAATATCCTAGACAAACTTAAAAAAGTACACATGAATAGAAAAATTCTTGTTGGTATTTGCCCGGTAAACAGTAAACTCACTTAAAGCTTTTTTTTTTTTTTTTTTTTTTTTTTTTTTTTTTTTTTTTACACTTGACACTCAACGTCATAATACGTCAGTGTATGAAAATTTCAAATATTAATATAAATTAATATAAAATCGAATAAAAAACCTATTTAACATTCGGTATGCGCTCGCGCTGGCCGATATCGCGTCGCGAGTGCAGTTACGCAATTTTTAATGGATAGGGATCAATCCCAATCTGAGGCTTATGATGCAAACTTAAACATTGATACATTAGATGACCAAACTCAATTGAATAACGTTATAGAAATGAATACAACAATATCAGCGATAAAACGTCGAAGTACTGAGAATAATCAAGAATGTTGGCAAACTGTAAGTAGAAATAATTCTAAGAAGAAGGCAAAACTTAGCAAGGATATGTCTGAGGAATCACCAATACAAGTTACTGTATCCTCCAAAGAAAAGATACCCAAACAATTTGCTCTTGCAAAATTACTAAAACAAAATGAGATTATGGACATTGACAAAATTAAATACATAAATCCTTATAAGTTGCTAGTAACGTTTAGTAACAAAAATAGTGCAGAAAAATTCCTTTGTTGTCCTGTATTTATTGATCTTGGTTGGCGAATGCAAAAAACCTGGGAGGTTGGTCTATCGTATGGAATTATTAGAGATATCGAATTGGGCTTATCTGAAGAAGAACTCGTAGATTATATGAATTGTGAGAAGGAAATTGTATCAGCTAAGCGACTCAATAAAAATAGTGGAGATGAATGGGTTCAAAGTGAAACTTTCCGAATAACTTTCAAAGGTTCTTCCTTACCTACACATGTATGTCTATTTGAGTTGAAAATAAGAGTAGAACCGTATACGTTTCCTGTAACGCAATGTTCCAAATGCTGGAGATTTGGGCATATTGCTAAAATGTGCCCAACAAATAAATCAGTTTGCCCAAAGTGTTCTAACTACCATATTACCTGTGATCCAGTAACATTCAAATGCCCTAATTGCTCAGGCAATCACGTGGCAATGTCGAAACAGTGCCCTGTGTATAAAAAAGAAAAACGCATTAGAGAATTGATGTCAGAACATAATTATACTTACCAAAAAGCGTTAACAAAGTATTGGGAGTCTCCCTCTTTCCTTACACCAAGTGTACTACGTGACCCAAGCCCAATCCTGGAATGTAGAACTATTCAGGCATCCGAGAGAAGCAAGCAAGATTCAGTATCGTCTTTTCAAGAAGTTTACATGGAAACAGTTGAGAGTAATATTCCTTCAGGTTCAAACAAGACAAAAAACAAAAAGAAAAATACCAAGAAGAAGAAAGTACCTTATGAAATAGCAAACAATGTAATTGTTGAACTGGATACTTCAGATTCAGAAAAATCAGCTGAAGACACTGCTGGTCAAATGCGGACAGACAATATGGATCAGACACATTGGAAATCATGGTCATTTAGTGAAATTATACAAAGAATTAAGAACTTCATAACAGAAAAAAAGGATAGTATAGTCGTTAAGCTCAAAGCTCTTATTAAGATTTTTACAGACTGGTTTACCTCACTTTTTACTAACCTTTTGCCAGACTTACCAGGGATTGTTAAAATGTTTCTGAGTGATAATGGTTAATGGATAGTGCACCACATGAAATAACTTTGAACATACTACAATGGAACTCACAAAGCTTGAAACCAAAACTGGTAGAATTTGAATGCTTACTATTCCAAGAAAAAGCGCACGTCGCTATTGTTAGTGAAACATGGATGGAACCGGAATCTCATAGTCACATTAGTGGTTATAATATTTTCAGAAGAGATAGATGTGATTCATACGGTGGTGTAGCAATTATAACCCATAAATCTTTAAAGACTCAGGTATCGTCATTCAAATTGAACAATACAGGTATAGAGGTGCTACATGTAAAGCTACTGAACTGTCCTTATATACAAAATATTGTAAGTATATATTGTCCATCTAATATTAGAACCACTCCGCCAGATTGGGATGCGCTTTTCAGTACGTTTTCTCAAGGAACTATAATAGCAGGTGACTTTAATGGCCATCATTCAAACTGGTCATATAAAAATGACCTTAGAGGTATGCAGTTATTTGATTCTTCCCTAGAAAATGGCTTTATTTCATTGAATAATGGCAGCCCTACGAGGATTAAACTGGTAAATGGGGTGCTTCAAGAGTCTTCACCTGACATTACTTTTGTATCTGCAGATATTGCTGTAAACTTTAAATGGAATATTACTAATGAAACGCTGAGTAGCGATCACATAATTATCAAAATTATATTTCAGTTTTCAAATAGTTTTACAAATCGAAATTTAGTTAAAAGACGGAATTTAAAAAAAACAAACTGGCTATTGTACAAACAAACTCTGGAACAAACTTTCTTATATAACAACATAATCATTTCAGATAATGTTCAGGTTAAATACGACTTCTTTGTAAATGAAATTAATTCTGCTGCTGATTTAAGTACGCCTTTAGTTAAGATATGTACTGACCCTTTGACTAAATTTAAACCGAAACCATACTGGAATGCTCACCTATCAAGGTCTATAGCAAGGAGAAGGTTGGCATTATCAATATTTAGGCGAAACCCAACTCCAAGTAATTTAAATATTTTAGAAAATCAAACGAATGAGACAAAACGAGCTTTAAATCATGCCAAATCACAAGGTTGGAGGGATTTCTGTAGCAGTATAGATGAATCAACCTCTGTCTCGGAAGCTTGGAATAGAATGCGTTGGATGAAAGGGCATAAAAGATCAAAATTTTATGCTTCCAAGCTACAAGTTGAAGACTTACTCTGTAGTCTTGCTCCTGATTATGTCATTCCTCAGATGCCTGTTATCGAATCAAGTAACACATCCCTAGAAATAGAATTTACAATTCACGAATTGGATAGATGTCTTAAAAAGAGGGACACGGCACCAGGGGATGACCAAATTACGTTTTCGATGCTCTATAATCTTCCAAAACCAGCAAAAGTATACCTATTAGAAATATATAATTTAATTTTGGCAACTGGTACTGTCCCTACCCAATGGCGAAATATTAAAATAGTACCAATACCGAAAAATTGTAGTGGTTCAGATATCCCATTGAAATTAAGACCCATTTCTTTAATTTCATGCTTGTGTAAAATTTTCCATACTTTATTATGTAAAAGAATTGAATGGTACGTGGAAAAAAATAAATATTTATCATTGAATACTACGGGATTTAGACGTTCCCAGTCATGTTTGGATTGCTTGGCTCGATTGGTTTGCTACATCCAAATGGGTTTTTCTAAGAATCATCCTACGTTAGCGTGTTTTCTGGATATAGAAAATGCGTATAACAATGTGACAGTTGATAGTGTTATTCATGCTCTTAATGAAATAAATGCAGGAAATAAAATTTGCAGATATATGTGGGAATTCTTGACAGAAAGACATCTTAAAAGCACATACGACGGTAATGAAGATAGCTTTCTGGTCAGGTGGACTAGTAGAGGCATTGCCCAAGGTGACCCATTGTCTCCTTTGATTTTTAATATAGTTACGCATAAAATTTGTCATAGTATTACTAACGTTATAATATTACAATATGCTGACGACTTTGTCCTTTACAAGAGCTGTAAAAATCTAGCTGATAGTGTTTTGGAAGTACAAAGTGCGGTAGATATAATGATTAAACTATTAGATCAATTAGGTTTAGAATTATCAGGGAGTAAATCTCAAATTTGCATATTTAGCAGAGGACGTAGGAGACAGCAAGTAAATCTAACCATCAAGGACTCATTAGTAAGCCCGTCTGAAAATGTCAAATATCTTGGTGTGTGGTTGGACAAAAACCTTCGTTGGGGGAAGCACATAAACGAAACTTGCGTAAAAACACAGAGGTTTTTGTGCATACTGAAAGTTTTAGCTGGAACAGCATGGGGCATGCACCCTAAACATCTTCGTAGGCTGTACATAGCATTAATCCGAAGTAGAATTGATTTTGCAAGCTTCTTATACGATAACAGTGCAAAAACACATGTGAGTAAATTAGATAAGGTACAAAACCAAGCTTTGAGGATAATTGGTAGTTTCATACGAACAACTCCCATCCACGTTATGGAATGTGAATTGTGTATCCCTAATCTGGCTCTAAGAAGAAAATATCTTGCAATTAAATTCTGTTTAAAATTACAATCTTTTGAGAACAATATAACATTGGATCTATTATATACCTTAAATAGTTACATTACGAATAGTTATTGGCAAAATAAGAAACCACCATTATTAGTAACAGTATATAACAGTACCAAAGAAGAAGTTGTTTCATCTAGTTATCCTTTAGAAATGTTTTGCTTAGATACTTGGGTTTCAAATATAAACGTAAGAGATACTATTAGAGTCCATTTAGATTATATGAAACAATGTAAAAAATCATACGATATTAATATTTTGAAAAACAATATCTTGGAAGAAATTTATACTAAATATTATGGTTGGTTAAAATTATATACAGATGGTTCTAAAATAGGAAATATTCTTGGTGCCGCCTTTTATGATCCGAGGCATAATAGTAAAGGATTGTTTAAAATTTGTAATAGTAATGTATGTATAATGACGGCGGAGCTCCTTGCGGTATCAAAGGCACTTACATACTTGCAAAACGCGGAGTTTAATAACGATAGGATTGTCATTTTCATAGACAGCAGAAGTGCTCTTCAGCATATAGCTCGATGTGCCTCTGGCTGCAGAGGTGTTTCGATTGCTTATATCATATTAAGACAAATATATTATTTCATGTCTAATAATGTAAATTTGATTCTGCAATGGGTTCCGTCGCATGTTGGCTTACGGGGGAACGAGGAGGTCGACCAACTGGCAAAGACTTCTGTGTCGGATGGTTTGGAGGTGAATATTACTCCAAGCTACGCCGAACTTTTACCAAAATATAAAATTGAATGCTCTAAGGATTGGAAAGAATATTTTAATAGAACATCACTTGAAAAGGGAATCTGGTACAAGACAATACAATGTGAACCTCCACGTATTCCTTGGTTTGCCAATATTAAGCTTAAGAGAAAGTTTATAATAATAGCGCATAGACTGCGGTCTGGACACGTTCCACTCAACAAGTTTCGGTATCTAATGAGAATAAGTGACAGTCCAAATTGTACAGAATGCGGCACGGTGGAGGATGTCCACCACTTGTTGGTGGAATGCGTCAGGACACGAGCTGCTAGAGAGGTGTTGATGAATACTTTTAAAATTAATTTAATTGATGTTGGTGTAATCCAAAGTATACTGTCCGAACCCCTCTCTAACGCAGCCATTGCTATTTATAAAATAGTGAGTAAGGTTGTGAGCCCTCATAGTTGATAAAGCTTGACTTGTATTAGGTTACGATGGGGCTGGCATGGTCGTACTGTGACCAAAAGTCCCTAAATTTATAAGATTAAAAAAAAAAAAAAAAAAAAAAGCTTTTTTATGTGGAAAATCATCAGAGAACTTATTTCGCACTAGGTGGAACAAGAGGGCACACATGTTACACTTTTACTAACTAAAACCCATTTATTTATTTGTTTATTGATTGATTGATTGATCGATTGATTGATTTATTTATTTATTTATTTGTTTATTTATTTATTTATTTATTTATTTATTTATGCACACAAGAGTACAGAGGCGGACTTAATGCCATAAGACATTTTCTATCAGTCAACCTTTGGGTGATGCAGAGAAAAATAGTGGTAGGTAAACATTTATACTTACATATTATAAAATTCCTAATTCCCATTCGTGTTCCTTCAGTAGCACTTTGCGTGCCAGGGCCGCCGTAACTCTTTCGAACAATCGCACAGCCCTGGCTACATTACATTAATCCAATTCTACATTCAGTGCCTACATGAAGCACTGCCTACATTCAGTTCATACGAGACGGTAAGTGCCAATCAGTTGCTTGTACATAAATAATATCAATTGCATGCACTGCTGCTCCGTTTAGAACTTTATTTTCTGTGTCTAGGAAGATTGCTGCTTTAAATTTTCAGTGTTTCGTATCTTCTTTGGAATATTTGTGAAGTTATACGTAGGATCTATGACTGGGCACGCTATAATCATGGCGGTAAGTCCCCTTTTTGAGGAGTGGCTGGGAAGACTTCAAGGCATCCTCACCTTCCGCATGACGCCGGTCCTTAAGGGACATGGTAATTTAGGGAGGAACCTGCACCTGTTCCGTGCAGAAAAAACGTCCGAGTGTCCATTTGTGTGGGTGTCCAGGTGCCCACCATTGGGAAGGACATGGTGGAGAACCACCCCGAGGACATGGTGGAGCCTACGGTGAAGGCGTGCCCCGCTTGGGCAGAGCATTGCTGTGTCCTCGTGACGTTGCGGACGACGAGCAATGAGAAGCTCGCTGTTTGGTAACGGTCTGAACCGAGCCCGAGTAGTCCATGGCGCTTAGTGTTGTCATGTCAGTAAAACCGTAGGGCCTCAGCAGGGTCGACGCCTACTGAAGCCATGGGTTGTGCGAAAGAAAACCCCAGGGCCATGAAACGAAGGCAAAGAAGGAACAGGAGAAGGTTTTAGTCAGTAAAAGTCTGTTACACTCTCTCGCTCCGCCCAAGTGCGCGAGAAGTTATTGGATGATTTCCCACACCATATTGCCTGAATGAAACTTTACTTGTAAACCTTACTAGCTGTTGGAATAAAACATAACATAAGTGTGAGATAAGTAGTGTTTTAATCTTAGTAGTCCTAAGTTCAGCTTTTCGAATACTGACAAATGCTTACACTGATTGGACAGGTCCACTCAAATCTGTATGGTTCTTTCTTCAAAAGACCATCTCAGACAAATCTGCATGGTTCTCATGTGATTTGACCATTACATATTTACTGTATGGACTTTAAAAGAGACTTTGACCCCTGAGTTTGTTTCGGTGTTTCTTCTCAGGGTAGTCAGATAGGAAACACCGGCCTCATCTAGCATAAATTGACGAAAAAAAAATTGACGTGTAAAAGTGTTTTTTAAACCTATTTGCAAAATAAATATCATTTATCATTTATCATTTATCAATCAGATAATATTACTTACACATCTCTTTGTTCCGTATGGTGTTCGGACGTAAAGAATCGCACCATCCCATCTCTTCCCGTGGGTGTCATAAGAGGCGAATAAGGGACATACCAGAGGATGGGCAGCAGCATTATCTGTGGATTTCAATAACCATACTGCGATCGCCAACCAGCCTGCCTAGCGTGGTGATTATGGCAAACCCCCCCTTTTGGGGGAAGCCTATGTCCAACAGTGGACGTCTTTCGGCTGATATGATGATGCTTATTATAAAAGGTGTAAGGGACAGCCCTCCACAAACTTTAAGGGCTTGCTCAGTAGACGAAGCTGAACAACCTTCAACAAAATTTTTTTTTCAGGAAACGAAAAAAAAAATCAGCTTCACCATACAAAATGATAAACTTGATTGGACAATTTGATATGATGATGATGATTATACATCTCGAACTCATAACATTTTCGAATCTAATTAAAATGTACGTCATCCATCACTCAATGTAAGTGACACACGGCAGTGCATAACAGAACGATCCGGAGATATTAATATATCTCCAGACGACTCGGTCTGGCATAATGACGGCCTTGTATGAGAACACATGTGAGAGTGTGATCCAAACAATATTAATTTCGTTAAGGAGTTTGTTTATAGGGTTTTTTAGATGGAAATGTTGGTAAGTGGATTGTTTTTTTAATTATTTTGGATTGGATGGATAAGGCGTCGGTTAATTGTAAACACCGCCAGGTGAGAGTGTATTTAAATATTTCTTAAAAAAAAGGATATTAAAAAAACATTAAAAAATACAAAAAATAGTAGCCTACCGGCACCGGGAACAGGGTCCAAGCTACCGGTGCTCACTTATTATTATTTTTTATTTATTTATTATTTTATTATTATTTTTTAATTATATTTATTATTTTTTCATTATTTTATATTTATTGATAAACGAATTTTTTTCATGTATATTCCCCATTGATGGAAATCGCCACCCACAAAGAAATCAACGTTTGTAAATCGGCGCCCTTACTACTGGGACAGCACTGCTCTCCAGACGTAAGTATCCGTGTATAATATTAATAAACCTATAAACAAAGATCTCAATCATACATCTCAGAACCCACCCAAACATATTGGCACGCAATCCGTTTGTACACCATCTTGAAAGGACGAGAGTCCTCGACGCCCCATGAAAGGACTCTAGCCAGTTCAAAGGATATGGATTAATTATGTTATCTATGTATACGGAACACAAATATATCGGTCAATGGTGTGGCTTGTGGGGTACCTAAGTAAATGTACTCGTAAGTTGATACTGCCAGGATTACAATGTACTGAATGTGCCAGCTTCTGACAGTAGCTTTGTCTGCGTAGAAGAAGAAAATTAACCCAAGGGATAAAAGCTCTAGGGAGAATAGTAGTTTATGTGACTTGGGGATAAAGCAGTGTCTTTAAGTCGCGGGCGGCATGTTGAATTCCGAACGAAACGAAGGTTGCTGATTTTAATCCCGAACGACAGTGAGGGAGTTAATAAAGAAACCTGAGTGAAGTGAGGAATTTAAGCCGCCCAAGACAAAGACAGCTTTATCCCCGTGTTGCATACTCTATTTTTTACACCATCTGTGAGATAATTAAAAGACAATTTGGTCGACCAAATCATATTTTAGAGAAATATAAGTATTATATTTACAAGTTCATCAAACAAACAAAATTCACTACTCCATGATTCTATAGTTTCAATTTTCTATAATGCTCCCGTGTCGTCAGTACGCACGTTTTATTCTATTTTCTTTTTTTTTGTTAGTGGCCAGTTTGAATCATAGTGATTACATACTCTTTGGTTTGAATTTCGAGTCAACTTGTTCGATGCGCCTACATTTTAATTCACAATGTTGACGATTCTTGATGCTCTAAATTCAAATCTCATTATTCCCTAGGGATCGGCCATACTGCATTATCTCCCTAGGCATATAATGACTTGCTTTAAGTGAGGTTTGAATGACGTGTAAAACGACATTATCGAGCAGGTGGTGTAAAATAGTAGTTTATGTGACAAGGGGATAAAGTAGTGTCTTTAAGTCGCGGGCGGTATGTTGAATTCCGAACGAAACGAAGGTTGCTGATTTTAATCCCGAACGACAGTGAGGGATTTATAAAATTAACTCCCGAGCATTGCGAGGGAGTTAATAAAGAAACCTGAGTGAAGTGAGGAATTCAAGCCGCCCAAGACAAAGACGGCTTTATCCCCGTGTTGCATACTCTACTTTTTACACCATCTGTGAGATAATTAAAAGACAATTTGGTCGACCAAATCATACATTAGAGAAATACAAGGTGCAGTTTTAAAACTGCACAATATTTCAGGAGGTTGTAATAAAACTCATAAATAATCATGTAAAAAAACGATACCTGGTCAATAATCAGTAATACTTGTTATTTAATTTTTTAATTACACTAAACTAAATCGATTGATCGATGGCCGCGGGGGCGTGGCTAGGGTGTGGCGTGCGGGATGATGATTGGATGATACATTATTTATGAAACGTATCGTTGCGAGTTAGTGTGTGTGAAAACGCCCTTTATTGTTCCGTGTTTGTGTGTGTGAAAAAAAAGCGCGGTTATAAAATAAAAAAAATTACCTACTTATTTTATTATTGATTCGGGTCGAGAATCACTAACATAATTACCTCCTGAAATATTTTGCAGCTTCAAAACGACACCTTGTATTTAAGTATTATATTTCCAAAAAAAAAAAGTATTATATTTACAAGTTCATCAAACATACAAAAATCACTACTCCAAGATTCTATAGTTTCAATTTTCTATAATGCTCCCATCAGTAAGCAGGTTTTATTCTATTTTCTTTTTTTTTGTCAGTGGCCAGTTTCAATTTCGAGTCAACTTGTTGGATGCACGTATATTTTAATTCACGATGTTGACGATTTTTGGTGTTCCAAATTCAAATCTCATTATTCCCTAGGGATCGGCCATACTGCATTATCTCCCTAGGGATAGAATGACTTGCTTTAAGTGAGGTTTGTATGACGTATAAAACGACATTATCGAGCAGGTGGTGTAAAAAAAGTATTGTATGTGCTATGTTAGGATATGGTCCACCAGTGTGTCAAATTTTATCCAAATATCTTCAGCCGTTTGAGCGTGAAGAAGTAACACGAGCTTTCGGTTTTATAATATTAGTGTTAGAATGTTGTTACAAAATAGAGTACGGTTCTAGAACTAATAAGCTACTAACTTGCTTTACTAATCCACTAATAAAACTAAGTAAAAAATCAACATACATAAAAAAAACAAACAAAACAAAATACGGTAATTTTCTTACAAAAATAATAAATTAAGAAAGAAAATAAATTAAATAAAAGAACAACTAAATAAAAAGAAAGAAAAAAGATGAAGTAGGTACCTATTTTTTTTCTTTTTGTTGTTTTTACAACACACTTTGCGTACCATTGTTAGACTTCCCACCCATATGCACAAAGTGTTTTGGGAACACATATTTTATTGTGTGTACAGGCAAGGAGTGGAATTCCCTGCCGGAGTCTATGTTTTCTGATGAGCTACAACTTAGGGGTCTTTAAGTCAAGAGTGAATAGGTTACTTCTAGGCAAGCGTACTCCATCGTCGACCACATCATCGCTTACCATCAGGTGATATGGTGGTCAAACGCGAGCCAATTAATAATAAAAAAAGTGCTACGGAAATCGGATATTGAAATCGATTTCAAAATCAGAAATCGGATATATATGTCCGTTTGCGTTCAAAACCAATGCGCCCATGTCTACAAATTAGAACGCCTAGGTTCGCGTGTGCAACCATTTTCGTGAACGAACGCACGAATGAACGAACGATAGAGTGAACTGTCAGTGCCTAAATGACAGTTGAGTCAATACACTATCTGTATGACGTGAACAGAGACATTCAGATTATTTTTATATAAAATTAGATTAATAAATCTTACTTAAAAATAATAGAAGTAGTAAATTATGCCAAAAATGCTAAATTCAGAACATGATAAATTCAATTTCAGACTGAGTATTTCAAAAGTACCAACATTCTGTATGATCAATGACATAACAACTATTTAAACTCCAAAATCGTAACGCTCATTACACATATCAATGCTTCAACCGCACGTGCTGCGGTCGGCGAGCACGTGCGATCGACACATGCATTTCTAACATCATTACATTACGCTGCTCAAATATGGACCACTCATCGTTAGTGTGAATGTTGTCAGATCAGTTTCATGGTTTTATTAAAACTATGAGTGTTTTGATGTATACGAGAATGGCTTTTGCCCGCGGCTTCGCCTGTGTACCAAAAATATAGCATAAATGTGTCACTCGGAAATAAAACAGCTTTCTATCGATGGAAAAATTTTAGCAATCGGACCAGTACTTCCAGAGATTACAACCTACAACCAAAAAAAAAAACAAATAAAACGACCTCTTTATAAAATTACTAGCTTTTGCCCGCGGCGTCGCCTACGTGCATAAAATACAAGGTGTAAGGGACAGCCCTCCACAAACTTTAAGGGCTTGCTCAGTAGACGAAACTGAACAACCTTCCACAAGATTTTTTTTCAGGAAACGAAAAAAAAAATCAGCCTCACCATACAAAATGATAAACTTGATTGGATAATTTGTATGGCGAGGCCGATTTTTTTTTTTCGTTTCCTGAAAAAAAATCTTGTGGAAGGTTGTTCAGTTTGGTCTACTGAGCAAGCAATTAGTTTGTGGAGGGCTGTCCCTTACACCTTGTATAGCCTAGGTCAATTCGGAATAAAGCAGCTTTCTATCGGTGGAAAAATTGTAGCAATCGGAATAGAACTTCCAGAGATTATCTCCTACAAACAAAAAATATAAAAACAAAATCAAGTGTTAAATGTTTATAATATTATACAACTTTATTTTTAGTATACCTATGCGAAACCTAAAACACCGGTATAATATTTTTACATAAAGAATCTATGTACAAAATTCCAAAACTTTATCATGAAAAATCACAAAGTTATTGCTCGTTAAGTCAGGTGATCAGGTCACCGGGCCATCCAGGCGACTCAGGAGTTGTTTTGCACTTGCACCCAGCTGTTTGCTGGTTTCTAATACCCGTTATGACCTGCCATGACCTGTGTTGTACTTAATGCCGAAAAATATAACATGGTGTAACATATTATATCTATTGGAATCGATTCTCTTACTGATTCTGAACAAACTACCTATATTCAGGTTTTGCATACTAAAAATAATGTTGTATATGTACATAAAGGGAAACTGACTGCCATATTAAAGCACAGCCGAAACTACTGGTCTAAGAGCACAAAATAGGTACAGAAGTCAATCTACATACAAAGCGCGTTCGAGCAACGCACACATAGACACCGCTCACGGACACGATACCTCAGAGCGCCTCGGCCCGCTCGTCAAAGAGTTCCGGCTCAAAGCTCATTAGTGTGCGTCCACCGAGCGTAGGTATAAAAAGTGAAGTACATACATGAGATTGTCTTCTGTACCTATCTATTTTGTGCTAAGAGAGTGAAATTTTGCACAAGGCTTCCTTTTATGACGTCGGCGAGCACTAAGAATGGATTTTCCAAAATTCAGCCCCTAAAGGGAGTCAAGTTTGTATGGATAAATCCACTTTCACGCAGGCAAAGCCGCTAGCAGAAGCTAGTGAATACATATAATAATATCATATCTGTTATAGTTATTTTCATCAAACCAACGAGATTACGTACTCCGAATCTCCACAAACCTTTTGTAATAAATATATCAATAACTTACCTGCACATATCCCTTAAATTGAACTGCCCAATATCCTTAGCAAGATATCCACAAACCAACATTAATCAACCTTTGGCAACCGAATATTCAACCCTCCCCCCTCTCCTCTGTATGTAAACTCACGGAAAGAATAAGTTCGTCACATAAATGCTTGATTTTGTTTGTACATTTGACGAGTTGTGTATTCCCAGCAGTGAGCAACGTTGGGCTGAGGATGATGATGATGAAACATGATGAAAGTTTTCCTCACACAAGTCCTAACTCAGTGCCGTAGCTTCAAAAAATATTGTCGATGCTTCCGACAACAAAGGTCGTAAACACCAAAATAACACTTTTGGCAATCAACGAAAAACAAAAAATAATTTCGTTTTTGGCTTATATCTTTTTAACTTTAAAAGTTGTAAAATTGTGTTCTATACAAGAAATACGTAAAATACGATGGTGTTTCATAATATATTATTGCTATTTATGTCAAAGCCTTATTTTAAAAGTTAGCTTGGACATACACCCCAGAAAATTCAAGAAGTTGGTATTTACGACCACTAACAAATCAATGGAGAACGATTTGTCTAACGGAAGTTAGTATGCACCAGTTTTTAAATACAATAGTTCTGGGTATGGTTTTAAAAACCATATACTGAAATAAAAATGAGTGTAAACACCACGATCTGATGCGATGGTATGTAACAAACATGGAAATATCTGAAGCAAATCAATGAATTTAAGACTGTAAGTTGAGTTTTCATTACTTGTAATAAAAACAATAAAATAAAACACAAATTGACATAATTAAAAAAGGTTTTTTATTCATTGACCGTCATCGTTTAATCAAAATAATGGTTAAGCAAGGCACTAATACAAATTCAAAGTAAAAAAATGTCTAAACCAATCACTTAAATTTCCATTAGAGGATCTTGTACATCAATCATCATTCATCATCATTGTTTGTGTCGCGGCTCGAAATTTTTATACTTTTAGGACCTGGCAGGTCCTAAAGGTATAAAAATACACTTAAGTAAGTATATTATAGGCATCGTCCCGTATAATTTAATCAAGCGTTTGTTACAAGATGCCTATAGTGTTCTACTTCCAACGGCGTACCTAACCAGCCAGACATAATTCAAAATGTTAAGTAATCATTTTGTTTCATTGATTTCAAGAAGATTTTATAATCACGACATTTTTTTAAAACGTATTGATAATGAATTACAAAAAAATATAAGTAAACATTCTACCAAGCTTACTGCTCTAATAATTTTAATAAACAATGCCCATTTTCACCAACGCCCTTAAAAATTTAGGTAGTTCATCTTTCTAGATCTTGTTTGTTCGGAAAGCTTCTGTACTATGGTCTACCTAACTTTTAGTGTCGTTGGTGAAAATGGGAAAGTGTTATCGACAAGATAATAAAAAAGTAGATGCAAAACATAATACGACGACGAGTTATAGAAAATCAGGTCTTCAAATTTCTGATTAATAATCTTCTGTCATTGGATAGAAGATTATTAACCAGAAATTTGAAGACCTGATTTTCTGATAGAAGATAATTAATCAGAAATTTCATCTTCCTCGTCAGTCTCAGGAAGATTATCAATGACATTATGAGACTGACAAGGAAGCTGTTTGTATTCGGCATGAAACCGTTTGTGTATTGTCCCCTGATCACACAATCGTTGCAGATCTTTGTATTTAGCTGCGGTAATTGGTAGTTTATCCGTATATAGCTGTTTTGGAGTCAACTGCTTTACTCGATTATATTGTATTTCTCAGCAGAGCTTACGTTTTAAAAATGATTGTGGGGTGTAATTACAATTAATTATGTATTCATGTTTTTACGAACGACAGCTGTTTGTACGTTGTATTATACGACCTGCACGGTTATTCGGTTCTAAGCAATATGAGTTATACATACCCTCTTTTCTAAAAAATCTTGATTATACTAGTAAAAATTTTGGGTGTAAAAGTATTTTTTTTAGGCGAATATTTTTTTCACATTTTTAGATCGACGCAGCGCCAAAAATTAAGTAGGGCTGCATTCTTAACTCATTTTCGCCAAAATGGCGTTTACGACATTTGTTGCCGGAAGCATCGTAATGTAGTAACCTGACTAGGAAACAGTACGGGGCCCAATTTCGAACCGTGCACTAGCTTCTGACGTTTTATAAGTGCCCATGTAGGCCTATGTGAAATAAAAAACTTTTGACTTGACTTTGACTTTGGGCGCTTAAGACCTCGTTTGAAATCGATCATTATGGCTGTGAGGGGCTTATTAGATCCCGTAACGTTTAAGAAAATAAAAGCTGTTTTTTTGTTAATTGTTCAAAATGACCCCGTATTAAAGTGGATTAGATACATCACTGCATTTTGTTTTGTTGGATATATTATATATCCATCTCATTTCTAAACTAAACGAAATTGAAGGCCTCCGCACGGCAGTGAAGACTATGTTTTTTTTAGCCGCAAGTAAGACACGTACGAGGCTTATTAGACCTCGTACCGTACTGAACGTGTTTAAAACCGACGAATGTATAAACGACCCGACTGTACTTTAATCCCAAGCTTTGGGTAATCCGGGACTTTTTAACAATCCAATATCCGATAACTTTCGCCTATTTTACATGTGAAAAATATCCTATTTATCTGTCAGAGGTAAGGTTTGAGGCCGAGAGCCCATTCGGATTCAAATGAGGCCTTTTATAAATCATTTCGGCTTTCGGTAACCGCTAAACCCTTCCTATTGCGGTAGCGTTGGTGAAAAAGGTTACGAATATTTTTTTTCTGTTATCATTTTTGATGTTTTGGGATTGCAGGAAAGAAAGTTTGCAGAGTGAGTGAGGGAGGGTCGCAGGAGTTAGTTGGATGCAAGAGATACAAGACCGGATGATCTTGTGATGCTTGGGGGAGGCCTATGTTTAGTAGTGGACGTTAGTCGGCTGAAATGATGATGATAATGATGTAAAGTTGATAAATAGTTTCTTAATCCATATAATACATTTTTTTTAAATCAAAAATTAATGCCTTTGTTGTAAGTTTTGGAAACAAAAACCTTTCTTTAGTTTTGCGTTTAAAATTGTTGGTCACAATAAATAACTTTAATATTTTTTAGATTTTGGACAATGACGTATTGACTGATGACAATAATGATATCTAATTATATTGAATATAGATAATTTTTATATTTTATACGTATTTTTGTATAGATGAGATATCGATAACGATGATATTGAAGAAAAAATACAACAAAAATAATCTTTGTCAGAATGCCCATCTTTTGAATTACTTTCACCATTTTCAAAATCACCACTCTCAAAACTGTGTGGTTTCAATTTTCAAATTTCCTCAAAACATTTTCTCAGGTACTAATTTGCATGTTATGCTTTGACCTATGAATTACATGTTTACTGTATTAACTTTAAAAGTGACTGACCTCTGAGTTGGTTTTGGTGTTTCTCCTTAGGGTCGTCAATTAAGAAGCACCGGCCTCGTCTAGGTTAAAATGACGACAAAATTTACGTGTAAAAGGGTTTTTTAAAACCCATTTGCAAAATAAATATTACATAACATTCAAAAAACTTTTTACAAAAAAAAATAACCAACTTCACAAAAAAAAAAAATCACTAAAACCATCAAAATATTTTTTTATTTCGGAAGTCGGTGTTTCTCGATATTGTTTGTTCCTTATTAATTTTGTAGATATTTTCCCGAAATTTGGGAAGTATACTCTTTCCAACAAAAAAAGAATTTTTAAAATCGGTTCGCAAGCGACAAAGTTATGCCCGAACATACATAAAAAAAAATACAAACATCCGAATTGAGAACCTCCTCCTCTTTTATAAGTCGGTTAAAAAGGATTTTTATCCATTATATGTCGTTTTCAAATTTCAACATTGCACATAAACGGTTTTTTTTGCTATCCGTACACGTATCTAGGCAATGAATGCTACCGGAGCGCAGAGTGCAATCGATACGTCGACGGAGGTATGTGATTGACTTTTTTGTCATCGGTACTGAGCTATTGTGTACTGTAGGATGTGGAGCGAAAGTGCAGCAACACAATCTCTAGCTTCGAAATGATTTTGTAAGTTGACTTCGAAACCGTTGTAAAAACTACATCATGATACATAGATTCACGCTATAACGTTTAAGAAAACATTTGTTAGGTGTAAGTGAAAGTTGGCGACTGAGAGCAGTTGGTGGTGGTGAATCATTCAATGACATCTCCCGCTCTTGGGCGGAGCGGGAAGGCATGTCAGACTTTTACTGACTAAAACCCACTACTATGTTCCTTCGTTGCTTTGCATTTCAGGGCCCCAGGTTTTCCTTTCAGAAGCGAACCCAGTAGCCCAGCAGCCTGCGGTTTTGCTGACAACTCCTTGAGGCGCGCGTGGATCAATACGCGCCGTCACCGATTTGGGCTCGGTCCGGAACAATGAGATCGTATAGTCATTGGTCCGGCGGACGGTCAGACGGCGAGCTACACATTGCTTACCGTCCGCAAATCCGCGCTTATTGTGGCTGGAACTCGGCATCGGGATCCCGGCAGCTGGGGCTTGAGGGTCGTTCCCTCGCGCGTTTGGCTCGTGTACTGCTCCTCGGTCCGGACCATAATCTGCATCAAGGCCCGGCGCCAGAGATCGTTGCCGCCGATCGCCCCCCCGTCGTGGACTCGGCGGTGCTCTGCCCAAGGGGGGCACACCTCTACCGTACCTATCCACCTCTCCACCGTTTCCTTGACACCTAGACATTTCGTTCGCACGAATCCTGTGCAGGAACCTCCCGAAATTAACATGTCCGTGTTATTTTTAACTGGATTGACAAAATAGTTCAGTCCAACGTATCAGTAAAAAAATATCGTTTACAGCCGCTAAATATTTGTAGAACTTTATTTGACATTTTTTTTTTTTTTTTTTATTTTTTTTTTTACCTACCACAGTATTGTCTTTTTTAACCAAAAGGTTGACTGGTAGAGAATGCCTTGTGGCATTAAGTCCGCCTATGTACCACTATTGTACATGAAGTTTAAATAAATAAATAAACATTTTTAAGTTTTACAAAATATTCCAAAGTCCCATTTAACCAACAGAGAAATTAACCCAAGTAATTATATGTCATTTGAAACCTAATTTGTCTCTCTGTAAGTTTTTTTGGGGTATTTTTTACCCCACCACCCTTAGTGTGGGGTGAGCAGATGTTTCGCTTCAATGGAGTATTTGAAGTCTAAATATCGACTTTTGTGTATATTTCTGTTATTGTAAGCATGTTTATTATGGTGAGACTCGTGACTAATAATATGTTCGCAAATATTGGACAGCTTTCATGTTGGTACTGCAAAATAGAAAAGTCCTTGTAGATATTGGTGTATATGTTATTTTTAAACGTTTCCCAAATAGACAAATTTTATTATTATTTTTTTATTGTATATAGGTTCGCGCTTGACCGCTATCTCACGTGATGGAAAGCGACGATGCGGTCGACGATGGAACGCGCTTACCTAGAAGAAACCTATTCGATCACTCTCGACTTAAAGATTCCCGGGTTGTAGCTATCAGGAAAAACAGACTCCGGTAAGGAATTCCACTCCCTAGCTGCACGCACAATGAATGTGTTCCCAAAACAAATTGTGTAAGCATGTATTTTTCAGGTGTAAAGTACAGTTTTTTTTACTTATTGTAGGAGTTAGCACAACTATTGTTACAATTATTTTAGTTGAATTCAGCTCAGTGTTGCTAACCTGTTAGTTTAAAAAGTTCGTTAATTGGCTATCTATTATTTTTTATCGCAGTAAACTATCCACTATAATCTCACTTTCATCGATACCAGCCTTATTAGAGTAGCACTTTTCAATTTCTTTACCACCGATACACATCGATCGTCACGATATTTGTAGGTAATGAAATAGAGCTGCACTTTCACGAGATTACACACTTTTAACGTTGTTAGCTAAACCGTTATTTATCGTGTTATGTCACGCTACGGTAAAAACTGATAAACAGCGATATGTTACGTTATTGGAACCGCCCTGATTACCTGGCGTGATGGTATTTGTGTAGAAAAACGTAGAGTTAGTGTTGTCAGCGTCATTGATCTATCTGTTAGCTTGGTTTTAGCCAGGGGCGTAGTTACCATAGTATCAGCCGGGGCTCCCAGGGTTCAGGGGCCCCGTGTAAAAATCCGTAATCATGTTATCCACAACCTTCAATTGTTTTATTGGTGAAAGGTGCGCAGTTTTGCAGCAATTATTAATTAACCTGTCGAATGCCGTAATTAGAGACACCATAGAAAGACAATGTGAGAGCGAACGCGAACGCGAACGCGAACGTTCGCTTGGGGTTTATTGAATTAAATAATCAGTAAATGTTAAAATTTTATTTTTTCTAGCATTCTCTATACAGGATTGCAACAAAAAACAATCTCTCTATTATTCCAGAATACTTTGATAAACAAGGTCATTCTTTTCGGTGTTAGATGACATAGACGAAATCTATCCAGTTTGTCTGGTCATATCTTTCGAGGCCTATCGTGATTCTGTCTCATGTCTCTGTGCTAAGCTGCCTTAGATATGGGGCCCCTTTGGGACCAGCTACGCCACTGGTTTTAGCACTAATTTGTGTGCTGGTTTTAGCCATAAAATACACGCTAAGCTGGTATAAATAATGTCGGAATTTAATTGTGGGGGCAAAGGCCTCTGCTTGACAAAGGATGGAGTAATTATTGTCACGTTTGTGTAATGCATGTCAGCGATTAAATTCAGTCTGTTTTGGTCGTTTATCATTATAGTTTTCTTCACCGTAATGCAGTGATTGGTAGTATTGTAAGGTAGGTACACTTCTTTTTAGGTGGATAATCATCTAATGACATCTCTCGACCTTTCATGAACTTGTCTGACTAAAACCCACTCCTAGTTACTTCGCTGCCTTGCATTCCAGGGCGGGGTTTTCCTTTCAGAAGCGAACCCATGGCCCCCGCAGGTTTCAACCCTGCTGAGCCCCTACTGTTTGACGACATCTCCTTGAGGCGCGCGTGGAACACTACGCGCCGTCGACGATTTGGACTCGGTCTGGAGGGTTACCGAAAGGTCCGACGATGAGCTACCCATTGCTCGCCGTTCACAAGCCCGCACCTAATCAGCGGCCGGAAATCGGGATCAGCATCCCGGCGGCTGTGGCGTGAGGGCCATTTCATCGTGTGCGACCGCCTCCTTTGCTAGCATTACTGCTTCGCAGAAGGAGGCGACTGCCTGCCACTCCTCCTCGCTCCGGACCATGGCCTGTACCAAGGCCCGGCGCGAGAGATCGTTGCCACCGATCGCCCCCACGAGGGCATGGAAGAACATTTCCTAACGACTTCATTCATAACCCATTTTTACTTTCAAGCTCAGACCACACAGCAACCAACTCATCACCTACCTAATATTGTGGCACACTAAGCCATCAAATTAACGTTAAACCAGCTTATCATACAGTTAACACTATCGTAACCCGGTGTACTAATGTACCGTATCTTTATGACGTGTAGCACGCCATGGGGGCGCCAGAGATGTACGAATGATTTAGTTTTGGTGATAGGAACTTAATTTATGTACTGGGGAAATTAATTTCGAGTTATTTTTGGATTACAAGATAATCGGTGATTATAGAAAGCGTTGAAATGGACAAATTAATTACGATGGTGCGCCTTACCACAAAATATATAGGTACAGAAGTCAATCTACATACAAAGCGCGCTCGAGCGACGCACACATAGACACCGCTCAGGGACACGATACCTCGGAGCGCCTCGGCCCACTCGTCGAACAGTTCCGACTCAAACACTCATTAGTGTGCGTCCACCGAGCGTAGGTATAAAAAGTGAAGTACATACATGAGATTGTCTTCTGTACCTATCTGTTTTGAAGCCTCACTTCGTACCATCAGGTGGGATCGTAGTCAAGCTCCAGTTTATAATACAATTAAAAAAAAAATGGCGCAGTACTTACTACGAAATCCCTACTTTCATTGATTTTGATTTTGAACAGAGTGTAAAGTTCCACATACCTCAATTGAAAAGGGAGGATCCTCCGACCTGACGGGTATTATGTCTGACCCGGCTACCGCCCAATAAATGATTTCAGGCTATTTCATATGATGTATTATAGGTTCAAATCGCGCGGAGAACAGACTAATTTCGCGATGCAGGATTATGAACTTTTAGTTCCTATGTGACGCCATAGATATCGCTGCAGTAGTATATGTCAGTGTACCATAGCATAAGCATAATTAAAAAACTGGGCAAGTGCAAGTCAGACTCGCACACTGAGGGTTTCGTGCAAACTACAATTCCCGAATGGAGTCTCGAAGATTTTTCCGAATTGCATTTTTTTTTGTTGCCTAGGTAACAACTTTGCTGTTTTCTTGCTTTGCTAAAAGACCTTGCTTTGTGCCAAATTTCAGGATTCTGGGTCAACGGGAAGTACCCAATGAATTTCGATCTTTGAGAGTATCAAAATATACGTTTTTTTTGCGACATAATCGGCCAAATCAAACTTATAAGTTTCATTTTTTCACAGCTTGAAGGGACCGCAGACCTGAGTAGGTATATTATGGTTTTAATTTCAACTTGATACCTCCACGCGATTTTGAGATAAAGGGTCTTGACAGACAGACAGACAGGCAGAAAGACAGACGGACAAAAAAGTGAGTCCTATAAGGATACAGTTTTTTCCTTTTGAGGTACGGAACGATAAAAAGACTCAGGCTTCCTCTCCAGGAGAGGCAATGGGTAATCCACCACGTGGATCCAGTGCGGATTGGTGAATGTCACATGTCTTTTAATTTTTGGTACCTACTAGGTTTCCTCATGATGGTTTTCCTTCACCGTTTTGAGAGCAGTGGTGATGAAATAAATTACACAAAGTAACGCGCCTGGTTGGGGTTGAACTCGCGACTTACAACTCGTAAGTCAGGGCAGTTGCCACTAGGACACCATTGTACCATGGCGGTCATTTCTACCTGATTACTAAAAAAAAATTTCGCTTGGATCCTGCAGCACGACGCCAAACCAAACCCTTGAAGTTTCCGTTTCGATTGCAAGCAAAAATGAACTTAGTGGTGGTCGGACGGAAGTATCTTTGATGGTACATCATAATTGATTGGTACTATATACATAGAAATTAATTTTCCTTCTTTCTAAAAAAAAATCTCGACTATCTTGAGCACACATAATATCCCAATTTAAGTATCGCACATGCCATGACATTCCCTGCTCTTCCCACCCTCAACAGATAAGTAAGACGGCGTGTAGATAAGACGAGACAAGTGTCAATCATGCACCATGACACTTGCGTGCCCCATCACCCGCGATAACCTGTGTCAGTGTGGTTGATACTGTGAGAGAGCTGTAAGGGCGTGTTTTGGTAAGGAGAGCTGAACGATAATAACTTTGAAAAAACCGGGCAAGTGCGAGTCAGAATTTCGATCTTTGACAGTATGAAAATATATTTTTTTTTCGACATATCGTTTTTGTTCGTTAGCTTAGAAGTTTGATTTTTTCACAACTTAAAGGGACCGCAGACCTGAGTATGAGTAGTATAAGGTATTCATTTCAACTCAGTACTTCCACGTGTTCTTGAGATAAAGAGAGATAAAGACAGACAGACAGACAGACGGCCGGACGGACGACAAAGTGATCCTATAAGGGTTCTGTTTTTTCATTTTCAGATACGGAACCCTAAAAATGTTGGCTTTTTTTCGTTTAAGGCCGGTAAATCATCAAAAACCTTCTCCCGTTCTGGGTGGAGCGAGAAGGAATTTCAGACTTTTACTAATTAAAACACACCCGTGTTCATTTTGTGTACCTAGTGCGAGTTTGGTTTAGTACATTCACGGAATACGTTACCGCTATCTGATTGGTCTCAATCTCAAAAAAATTACCCACCGGATGGCGAGCAATGGGTAGCTCGCAGTCTCACCGTCTGGTAACTGTCCGGACAAAGCCCAAGTCGTCGACGGCGCGCACTGTTCCCGCACGCCTCAAGGAGTTCTCAGCATCCGTACGGGCGCAGCAGGGTCGAAGCCTACTGGGGCTAGGGTTAGCTCCGAAAGGTAGCTCAGCCCCGGTATGAAAGGCACGAAGGAACGGGGTGGGATTTTTAGTCAGTAAGAGTCTGACTATCTCCCGCTCTGCCCAAGGGTGGGGGACGTCATTCGGAAGATTTTTACCCACAAAAAAAAATCAGTAAGGCCTCGGTTGCTCTATGCTTTTCAGGGCCACAGTGACGCTTTCGTACAATCCTGCAGCTCAAAGAATGCTGGCTTGACCGTAGTCTGTTTAGGCCCTTACTTAATGCACGATGCACTTGTAGTTTTTTTTTTTTATAATGGATAGGCTCGCGTCTGACCACTATTTTACCTTATGGTAAGCGATGATGTGGCCGACGATGGAACACACTTGCCTAGAAACAAAATAATAACTCTTGACTTAAAGACCCCTAGGTTATAGCTATCAGGAAACACAGACTCCAGCAGGGGATTCCACTCCTTGGCTGTACGCACAATAAATGTGTTCCTAAAACGCTTTGTGCGTATGGGTGGGAAGTCTACCATGTACCGGTGGCGAAACGCTGTACGTCGTGTGGTCCGATGATGGAACGGACTTGGCGGAATTAGATTGTGCACACTCCCCGAAATGTAAACGATAGAAAACCGACAGGCTAGCGACTCGGCGGCGATGCTCAAGTCCCTTAGGTTATAGCTATCAGGAAACACAGACTCCGACAGTATAACAATGTTAATTATAAACAACAACGTGCGTTCCTAACTTTTCCCGCGCCCAGGCTTTGTGCGCAACAACTCTCAACCCAGTCTCATAGAACAGCGGCTTTCAAAGGCAGTTTCAGATACGCTGCTAGTAAGGTGTGGAATAATATTCCGCCTCCTATAAGAGTACTGGGCACTATCCATACGTTCAGAACGCGTTTACGGCAGTACCTGTTAGATGCGCAAAGGAAACTGGATATGGTCGCTCTTAACGTCTCATTTATATGAACTGTCTACAGTGGATTTTAACTTAACACGAAGATATAAAAATAGCTTATGTATATCTACGGCTTGTGGGTGATGAAAGTTCCTTGGGCACAGCTGTCTGCTCGTCTCGTCGTTCTGTCTGCGGCCAGTAGGTGCGCGCATCATTCGCGACACCTGGTCTGTGTTCCCGCGTGCTTGGGAGACCTGTGAGAAACGAAGGACACGTTAAATTATAGTTTAAAAATAATTATTTGGCTCTTACCCTATTTGTCTGGCCTACTTGCATCCAGTACTTGCATTCTGTGTCGCCGTCGTCACTCACTCTGGGGAAACGGCAGTCATTGTGAGTCGCAACTGAAGGGAAAAAAAAAATAAATTAAATTCATACTTTTACATTTTACACTTTGATTTATTCAAATAGCCATCAATAAAAATAAACGACACTCACCTTTCTGACTATATACGAATCTTTTTTTCACTGCTTTCTTCTACGAGTATAACACTGACTATAACTGATATATATTAAGCACTTTATTTCATTGCGATATTTCTTTTTTATTTCCAAAGTACCCGAAATTATTACAAGTTTTTTATTTTTACATTTCGCGCTGTTGCCAGTTCGTCCATTGCGCCTAGCTGCCCTAGGCATAATGAATTGGCGTCCCGATACACTGCGCAAGCTGACGGGCGTGGCATTGTTTTGAGATTGAGTCGCTTCAAAGCCGGTTGTTTGTTTGCGCATGTAATTATGCACGATTAGATAGACCTATCACAATTTTTTATTTTTATTTTAATTTGATATATTTTGTATGCTGAACACCTATTTATTTATTATTTATCGCACATAAACATATATAATATGTAATTTATTTACCCTACAACTAATCACTAATAACTGAGTACTAAATACTAAAATATAAACCAATTTTCAACCGTACACTCGAAATAAGGTTCAGTTGAAAACCAGCGTCTGGCAACTACCATGTAGTTGTCTGGTATAATTGCTGAACTGGACCTATTTGGCGCCGCCGTGAGACACACATTGTTAGTTGTCTCTTTTTTTATATATAACAATTTATTAGTGTCTACATGTTGTTACTACATTGTGTGTATCTACGAGTGTGTATGCCAAATAAAATAGTTTTCTTTCTTTCTTTCTTTCTTTCTTTCTTTCTTTCTTTTCAAAGATTAAAAAGTATCATAAATTTTTTGACGATGCCCATACAATTTTAAATTCAAAGCAGTACTACTCATTTAAACGTAACATCAAACTATTATGTTAATCCACTTTGCAGTTCCATCAACATAATGACTGTAAAGCACTCCAACATTATCTGCGCAGGCGCCAGTCTCGACACCTCATTCACACGTAATGACATTTTGTCATTTTTTGTCATTACGTGTTTTGGAATGCGATAGAAAACCGAGAAGACTTAATGGGCTTGAGAACAGATCTGGGTTTATTTTTTTGCTGTTTGAAGTATGTAGTTAAAAATTTAATTTGCATCCTTTGGATAGATAGATAGATATATTCTTTATTATACACCAAAAATAAAAATTACTTTTTTTTTTTTTTTTTTTTAATAATTTGTATAAACTAGTGCTTGACTGCGATCCCACCTGATGGTAAGCAGTGATGCAATCGTTGATGGTGAGGCGCACTAGTTTATTAAGAGCCTATTCACTCTTGCCTTAAAGACACCTAAATTATAATCAGACGGGAAGACCGCAGCAGGCAAATTGTTCCAGTCCCTCGATGTACGTGGTATAAACGACGAAGCGAAACGCTTGGTCCGGATCGTAGAGGTTTCAACAACATTAGGGTGGATACTCGCCGTTCGTCGGCTTGTCCGATGGTAGAAGTGAGATGGTGGAATTAAATCATGTAATTCCTGCGCACACTCTCCAAAGTGCATCCTGTAAAACACCGAAAGGCTGGCTACCCTTCGCCTATGCTCAAGACTTTGTAGATTGGACTCAACCAGATCTGGATCGCCAATTAGTCTCTTCGCACGCCTTTCCACAGAGTCCAAAGCTGCCAGGTGGCATTTTGCAGCACCAGCCCATATGTGGCTGCAGTACTCCATACACGAACGGACTTGTGCTTTGTATAGCATTAGAAGCTGTCCCGGTGTGAAGTACCGCCGGACCTTTGCAAGAACGCCTAGTTTCCTAGCAGCTACCTTGGCTTTGGACTCAATGAACCGCCCAAAGTTAAGGTCCGAGGGAATTTCAACCCCCAAGAGCTGAAGGCGGTCGGTGTACCCCAGGGATAAATTCTGAAAAGTAGGAGCCAAGGTGAACGGGCTCCTTTTAGCGGTGAACAGACACGCTTGCGTTTTGGAGGCGTTAAATCCCACCACATTGGCTTTACCCCACTTGGAGACTGCCTGAAGTGAGATATTTGTACGCTCTACCATAGCCTCTCTTTCGGATCGGATTAGCTCCTTACTAGCCCGAGCACTAGGCAGGTATCTCTCTACAACTGTGCTATCATCTGCATACCCATAGATACCGGGCATCAGCAGATCGTTGATATGCAGTAGGAATAGAGTTGCAGAGAGAACAGACCCCTGAGGAACCCCGGCATTAGTCGTCATGGGTTCCGATGAGCATCCATCGACAACAACTCGGAGAGACCGTTCACTCAGGAAGTCTTTTACCCAGTTAATCAGACCAGGGGAAATGCCGTACGCTGGAAGCTTACTCAAAAGGCTAGCGTGCCATACCCTGTCGAAGGCCTTCGAGACGTCTAAGGAAACGGCAATCGCTTCCCCATTCCTCTCGAGGGTCTCGCCCCACAAGTGGGTGGCATACACTAGTAGGTCCCCAGTAGACCGATTGCGACGAAATCCGTACTGTCGGTCACTGAGGAGATCGTTACCTTCCAGGTATGCCATGAGGCGCGAGTTCAACACACGCTCCATAATCTTACATAGTATGGAGGTTATTGAAATCGGCCGATAGTTGGCAGGATCGGCACGACTGCCCTTTTTGGGCACGGGTTGCACGTTGGCAAGCTTCCAGGACTTGGGCACTATACCAGTCCTAAATGAGAGGCGATACAAGCGTGTCAATACAGGAGACAACTCAGGCGCACAAGCCTTGAGAACAATGGCAGGTATACCATCTGGTCCACTAGCTTTGTTCACGTCTAGACGACACAGTGCTCTCAGAACTTCTTTGTTCCTTATGCGAACCTCGGGCATCGAAGTGTCGCAGTGAGGTAGAGTCGGTGGAGTAGCACTGCCAGTATCAAGACGAGAATTATGGGCGAAGAGAGATGCAAAGAGATCTGCTTTCTCTCTCGCCGTATGAGCCAGTGTTCCATCAGGTTTAGCCAGCGGAGGCAGTGAGGGCCGACAGAAGTTCGCTTCGACCGACTTGGCGAGGGACCAGAACGCTCTGCTGCCGGACGGCTGAGCAGAGAGTTTTGTGCCAATATGGGTGATGCGGTCGAAGCGAGCCTTCCTTAATGCCTTCTTGTAGGACTTAGCAGCAAGGTTGAAGATTCTCTTCTTTGAGCTCAGATCCGGAGCTTTGCAGTCACGAGCCTCAACCCAGGCAAGATACGCCGAATGCTTACGCTGTTCAGCTTCAACGCAATCGGCGTTGAACCATGGGCGAGCTGAGCCACCGGTGGGTACGTCACGATAAGGGATGAAATACTCCATAGCTTGACGTATCACATCGGATATAGCGTCTGCACAACTCGACGGATTCTCGGAAGAGAAGCAGACCTGCTGCCATGGATAAGACGCAAAGAAATGCCGCATCTCATCCCAATCTGCTGACCTGTAACGCCACATTCGCCGTTCACCGCGTAAGTCGCAGTCAGGTGGGGAGAAGAACGATACAGACTTCACCAGACAGTGATCTGAAGTTCCAAGTGGTGAGGAAACTGTTACGATACATCTGTCCGGATCGGTGGTCAGCAGAAGGTCCAGACAATTGGCAGTATGACTCACCACATCAGGCACCCTAGTCGCTTGCTTTACCATCTGGGAGAGGCCCATAGATAACGCAAAGTTTCGCGCTTCTCTCCCAGCGTGGTCGGTCTTCTGGTACGGGAAAAGCCAGTCTTGGTGACAGGCGTTAAAATCCCCCAGAGCGACAAATTGCGCATCGGGGTACCGATGTAGAGCCTTATCGGCGGCCTCACTGAGGTGGCCAAACAATTGAGTCGCCTCCTGGACACCGCTGTGCGATCGGTAGACACAGGTATAGACGATTTTGTCCACACCGGTGTCCACCAGCAACCACAACGTCGAGAAATTAGGGTCCTCAAGGTGACAGAGACGCTGGCAGCAGATGTCATTGCGGACGTACACACAGACCCCGGCACGCTGCAGGAAATGATGCTCCAAGGAGTATCCCGGGTAGTCGAGATACGCCGCATCTAACGGACATCTGATCTGCGTCTCCGTCAAGAAAAGCAAGTGGGGCTTCTCAGTCTCAAGATGGTGGTGGACCGCAATGAGATTGGAGTGCAGTCCTCGGATGTTCGAGAGGTGCACTTGGAGTAAGAGGACGTGCATCCGCTGTACACACTTACTTTTCTTTTTAGTACCTTTCATGTTGGTTTTATGAGTGAATAGACTAGGTGGAAAATGGCAGTTGAGCGAGGTGATGCGATGCAAAACCAGCAACACGACCAGAGTTGCTGGGTCATTGGAGGTTTGATCTGGAGACTGCGGGGACGCCCGAACCCCCCCAGGGATCGCCATCGGGTCCTCTCGCCCGGTCGCCAACCGGCACGATGGGGCCACCCTGGGATTTTTCGCAGATGGCGGGGCAGCCTTTCATGTGTGGCTGGCACACTACTTGGGCCCCCAACTATCTACGGTCGGCTAGCGGAGAACCGTGCTTCGGATCCCGCTACCCTCCGCGATCAAACGTCCGACACAACAAGAGCTGGCGCATCACACCCGTTATACAACGCAACACAACTGCTCAGACCCATCTTCCACCATACGGCTTCACCAGTCATCACGCCGGAACACGACAAATCGCTTGGCGGCATGGCTTTGCCTGGTGGGTGGTAACTTTTAAGCCGGCAGCCGATGCTATGGCCTACCACCGCATTTACTGCTCGTTTAGCACTATCCAGGGGACACGTGTAGGGTGGTCAGAAATAAGTAAATCCTACGGACGCGAGCAGTACATCCCCCAAAAACTACTGTTTTTATTACTTAGTTACTTTTTGTCAGTTTTTTTTTTCCGATGGGAAAAATCATCCTATGACAACCCCCGCTCTTGGGCGGAGCGGGAGATAGTGTCAGACTCTTATTGACTAAAAAACTCATCCCGTTCCTTCAAGCCTTCATACCGGGGCTCGAGCGCCCTTTCGGATAACCCTGGCCCCAGTAGGCTTCGACCCGGCTGGGCCCCTGCTGTTGCTGACAACTCCTTAAGGCGCGCGGGAACAGTGCGTGCCGTCGACGACTTGGGCTTGGTCCGGACAGTTACCGGACGGCCGGACAGCGAGCTACCCATTGCTTACTGTCTGCAAGCCCGCGCCTACGGTGGCCGGAAATCGGGATCAGTATCCCGGCGCCGGCGGCACTTTTTGTCAGTTTATGACTGATAAAAAGTAACTAAATGTCTGTTGAAATTTTTTTTCTTCTTCTTCTTTTCGTGTCGATGCTCTCAAATTATATTTTTTTCTGACCAATATTTGGCGACCTGTACAGCTCTATCGTTGGCTTCGTAGAGATCTTTTTTTTTTGTGAGAGATCATTAAGTACCTTTTTCAGTCTCTTCTTCTTATACCTTTTTTTGCCCTATGATGAGTTCCCTGACAGTTCATTTTTTTCCGTGGCACGCATACTACTTTAGATTACTAAAAAATAAACTTTTTTTTTTTTTTTTTTTTTTTTTCCTTATTATTAAGAATGAATTTCTTAATAATTGATTACAATCTAGCCTAAAAGACTAATAAGTAATTTAACTCTAACTTATTTTTATACGGTTTTGCTTAAACTAAGAATAGCGTCCTTTATCACTTATAGAAGTCCATAGCACTTTCTTAGAGTCTGATATTGATAAAAACACTTTGTTCATGTGTAATATGCATAGCACAGCATTGATCACTATAATACACTAACTTTAAACACTACACTAACTCAAAAGGTTTAGTTCTCTTTAGTCTACGCACTAGGTCCGTATTGTCTAACAGCTGTATAGCCTCAACGTTCACGTGTCGGTGAAGTCTGTGTTTGTGGGCTTCAGCAAATTTTTGAATGATGGTGGTGACGAGTTCCATTTTGAGGTCACGGTGGAGGTCGTCATTTCTGATGTACCAAGGTGCTTTTACAGCATCCCTGAGTACTTTATTTTGGAACTGTTGTATTATTTTGATGTTGCTCCGTTTAGTACAGCCCCAGAGTTGGATACCATACGTCCAAATTGGCATCAAAATATGCTTGTAAATAGTTATCTTATTGTGTATTGATAAACAGGATTTCTTTCCGAGTAACCAATACATGCTTTTATAGCGTATGTCGAGTTCCTGTCTTTTCTTTTTGACATGAGCTTTCCATCGCAGCTTGGCGTCGAGAGTTATGCCAAGATATTTGGCTGTATTAGCATAAGGCACTTGCGTACCGTTTATGTAGATTGGGTGGTAGTTGCACCGTTTGTTTGTGAAGTCAACGTGAATTGATTTTGACTCATTCAGCTTGATCTTCCATTTTTGTGTCCAGTCATAAATTTTGTTCACTGCTAATTGAACTTTTTCTACTGCTTCTCTATGATTTGATCCTGTAGCCATAATAGCAGTGTCATCAGCAAAAGTCGCAATAGTGTTGTTTTCTAGCTCTGGGATGTCACATGTGTACAACAAGTAAAGGATTGGGCCTAGCACACTTCCTTGGGGTACCCCAGCTTTTATAGTTTTAAGCTCGGAATATGCATCTTCTTGCCTTATTCTAAACATTCTATTAGTTAAATATGACTCCAGAATATCTGCAAATTCTGGGGGTAACATACATCTGAGTTTGAATATTAGGCCCTCATGCCAAACTTTGTCAAAAGCTTGCGCGACATCCAAGAACACGGTGGCGCAGACTTCCTTATTTTCCAGCGTTTTTTCAATAATATTTGTTATTCTATGTACCTGGTCTATTGTAGAGTGATTTTCTCTGAAACCAAATTGATGATTTGGGATAAGGTCTTTTTCTTCTATAATTGGCTTTAGCCGTTTCAGTAATAGTTTTTCAAATAGTTTTGATAACACTGGCAACAAGGAAATAGGTCTATATGATGACGCTTCATTGGGTGGTTTCCCAGGCTTCGCAATCATAATTACTTCAGCCACCTTCCACAGCTCAGGTACGTGTTTTAGAATAAACGCAGCATTGATTATTTTGGTCAGCTTTACTATGGCTTTTCGCGGGAGGTGTTTAAGAACTTCACCTGTTATGAGGTCGTAGCCCGGTGACTTTTTTGAGCTATTATTTTGAATTGCTCTCATAACTTCTTTAGGAGTCACAAGCTTAATTTCTTGGTTTTGAACTATTTTTTCACACTCAAGTATATCTGTACAGTTATCATTGGGTTGAAAAGTATTTTGTAAGTGCTGAGCAAACCTCAGCGCTTTTTGGTTATTACTTATAGCCCATTTTCCGTCGGTATCTCTAATAGGTGGTATTTGTTTAATTGGCCTTTTTAAGTTCCTTGTCGCTTTCCAAAGAGAGTAATCCGTTGATATGTCATTGGTTAACTGCAGAAGGTTGGTATTTAGACATTCATCCTCGAATTGTAGAATTTTTCTCTTTAATCGCTTAGTTTTTTTTTAATAATGTTTTTTCCCGCGGACACCTTGTTTGCTGCCACTGCTTTCTCTGTTTTCTTTTCTCAGACAGTAAATCCACAATTTCTTTAGGATAAATATAGCCCTTATATTTGTGTTTTATTTGTGGTGTGTTGTTCCAGGCACATTGTTGGATATCAACTACATATTTGTTTACTTCTGAGTCAAGCTGATCTTGCGTTTTTATCGGAGTTCTTAGGTCGATAATATTATCTAGATCAAGTGCAAAACTTACCCAATCTGTTGCCTTATTAACTAGAGATGTCTGGCCTACTTTTAATAGAATTTTCTGACTGAGTCTTAGTATTATCGGGGAGTGGTCGGAGTTCATATGAAAACCTTCCTCCAAAGCGACGTAATTGGCGGATATGTTTTTACATATGAAAAAGTCTATAAGATCTGGTATTTTCTGGAGGTCAGTGGGCCAGTATGTTGGTTTCCCTGAACTCATAACTTCACAATTCATTTCTTTAACTGCACTTAAAAGCTGCCTTCCTTTTGTTGTTGTAAGTCTTGATCCCCACTGCGTGTGCTTGGCATTAAAATCACCGCCTACGATAAATCTTGGACCTAACATTTCAAAGAAATGTAAATACCGCTCTTTTCTTATCATGTGTCTTGGAGGACAATATATGGCAGCTATAGACACGTGACAAAATTTGGTTTTAACAGATATTACCACAGCTTGGATATCTAGCTCTTCATACTTGCACTGCTCGTAATGATTAATATTTTCTTTGATTATGATAGCGCTACCTCCTCTAGCGGAGTTGTCAGGGTGAAGCGAGTTATACACCATATATCCTCTAAATTTGACAAAAGATTGTTTAGTGAAGTGCGTTTCAGATATCAAACACACGTCTATATTTTCTGTATCTAGGACCGCCTGTAACTCATTCTGATGTTTGAGGAGCCCATTGGAGTTCCATGCCATTATTTTAAGGGTGTTGTTCATTTTTGATTATTTGAAACAGCTGTTTTGGTGCTGGATTCTAGCTTTTCTAATCTCTTGTCAAATGTAGTTATACACTTCAGTATCTGATTAATTTTATCCTCCAGGTTCGAAGAGCTTCGCTTTGTAACTTGAGCATAAGAACAAGTGTTAGTTCCTTGTGTGGGTTTTGGAGTTGCTTGAGCGATTGTTTTCTGTACTTGTTTCTCTTGTCTTATCAGAGGAGACTGTTGGGAAGTTGTCACATCAAGTTTCTTCTTAATATTTTTGTTTTTTATGAGTTGCATCTCTTTAGCTACTTCACACCCTCTGTAGTTTGCAGGGTGGGGTAGACCACAGTGGACGCATTTTGGCTTGTCTTGCGGGGATTTTGTACAGTCAGCTGTAAGATGCTTTCCAGTACATTTCACACACCTTGGCTCCCTTTTGCAGTATTTATGAGTATGCCCATATGCTTGGCATCTCTTACATTGAGGAATAAGTTTTGGATTTTTGAGCGGGTGTATTTCAATTTTGCACCCTAATATATATTTAATGCCGTAGATTTTGTTGACATCTTCGTCATTATGGAAAGATAAAATGAACATATTGAGTGGTTCTTTACTCTTCCAGCTCAATTTGTAGTCAACTTTTTCTATTTTAAGCCCTTGTGTTATAAGGTCATCTTTAATGCGATCAGGCTGACAAGAACAATGTAATTTTTTAACCACAACTCTTATTGGTCTAGCCTGTTTATTTTCATACGAGTGCCAGTGGAAGCTTTTTTCTGTCAAAAATTTGGCAATCGCTCTATAAGAGTCTTCTGATTTGGCGTTGAGTTTCACACAATCTCCATTCATCATTTTGGCGGTAAATGATTCAGCTGGTTGCGTTTCAATCAGCGAGTCGTAGAACGTTTGATAGTTCTTGACTCCCTCTATAATGATTGGCGGCGGTGGAGGCACTTTTTTAACTGGCGGCTCTTTCGCATCTTTTTGTTGTTGGGCGCTTGATCCAGGTTGTTGTTGAGGAGAAAGAGAGTTGTTTAGCTTCCTTTTCTTCCTGCTTTTGGCCCTAATCCACTCAGTTTCTTTAGCGAGTTCATCCTCGTCAGTACAGTACTCGACGTTTTCTTTTTCGGATTGAGCAAATTTAATGTTGCTCTTAGCCAGGTCCTTAGTAGACTCACTACTTTGACCCTTGGAGCATTGATTTTCTTGGTGGAGGTTTCCAAGTTGTTGTTGGAGGCTTTGTACCTGAACCTTTAAGTCATTAACAAGGACTTCCAGCTTTTCTCTCGCTGATTTTTCTCGGAGATAACAGTCATATAACTGCCTTTCCAAATCAGTTTTAATTTTAACCGTTGATGCACTCATTGTAAGCTATGTTAAAACTTCATCTATAAGATAATTATTAAATTGCACTTATTTACACTATAATTAGTAACAAGGTCATCGCGGAGGCCTTGATAAATCGATTCGCTCTTCCGTGATGACAGCGTTTTTGCGACGCCAGCAAATTACTCTAAAGTAGAGCACGCGCTCGCGGATTGCACACGTCCGTTCTCGATGGAAGCCAAACACGGAAAAAAAAAAAAAAAAAAAAAAAGTATGTACTAAGAACGCATGCCTACCTGCTAGCTTGCTTAGACGGCCAATTTTCAGGTATCAGATAATCAAGGTACTAGGCAATATCTTTAAAATCAAGTCGCCCCATGTGAAGTTATGTCATTTTTTGGGAGCTTTAAAGCGTCTGTTAAGCAATACGGCCGACGGAATGTGTCTGGGAGTATTGGCAACTTGATTTTAAAGATATTGCCCACAAAATACGTAAAAATCAGCTTTGAGAATTTACGTGAGGTAAGTAATAATTTTATGTACCTTGATTACCTGATACCTGAAAATTGGCCGTCTAAGCAAGCTAGCAGGTAGGCATGCGTTCTTAGCACATACTAATAGTACTCAATCGTCCACATTTCGTTCGTCAGAAAATACGTGACGTCTGGCGGCCTTAGGATCTTGGACTAGTAGACTAGTTCTTGCGTGAAAAAGTAACAAACATCCACACACACATACAAACTTTCACATTTATCATCTATAAATCTAAAATCGGTAATCCGATTCCATTTTCTTTGCCAACTGATTCGTTATTGTAAAAAATCGATTAAATTTCGTTAGGTCACATCACTATAATTGTCAGACAAGAACTGTCAGGGAACTCATCATAGGACAAAAAAGGTATAGTCGGGCACTCTTGTCAAAGTGGTCGTGGATGTTGATGAACAGGATTGCGGCGCGCCGCCGTCGTCTGCCTCCAAGCTGCGGCATGTCGAGCGATGTCTGTCCATTTCTGGCGGTTGTTGGCATTACACGCACACTGTACACTTTTTCAATACACTTACTCAAATATCTCGCTCTTATTCCTATCTATCTAATATATCTAAATACTATATCATCATCAATTCTGCCGAAAGACGTCCACTGCTGGACAGGCCTCCCCCTAATGTGGCCACAACAAACGGTCCTGAGCGTCTCGCATCCGTCCTATACCTGCGACTCTCACCACAGTTAGCTTGGCTGGGCTTAGCCAAGTTGATAATCTACAATCGTCAACGCTAGTACAAAACTTCAAATGTATGGGAATGACATCGTCTTAACGTTAAGTCACGTGGTCAGATCAAAGGAATCGGAGACGTTACCGGCTGTAGAGATTCGAAACGAAACGGTCGTAACTTGGCTAGGCCTGCAGGTTATCGGTCCAACTTGTGGGAGGCCTTCTAACGATAGTTCTTTCGGTGCACGGTCGCCATTCCAGAACCATTCGGCCCCAATGACCAGGGACTTAAAAACACTTTCATAAAGGTTACAGAATTATAAGTGTTACATGTTGAATGTGTAACAGAATCAAAAATGTAACACTTATATGTGTGTTTTCAATGTGTATATCTGTAACAGATATAAAAGTGTTAACAGTGTTAATAAATGTAACAGGTAAACGCAGCGTTGCCAAAGTTACTATTTACTTATTTATGGTACTGTGCAATTATTTCAGTTACACATATTTACACTTATTAACACTTATAACAGGTTACAGTTTGATTCGGTAGCACTTCTTAACACATATAAAAGGTTACAGTTTCATTCGGTAACATTATTGCATCTGTTACATTTAAAAGTGTTTTTCTGTTATAACTGTTTTAAAAAACAGTTTTAAAACACATTATTACGGTTACAGTTTGAGTCCCTGCCAATGACCATCTTCGTTCTGCGAAAAATGTGACCTGCTTACTTCCACTTCGTCACCCTCCCTGCTAACTGTCCTAACTGGTAATTTCTATTTTTCCAGGGTGACCGTTTTTCGGTCGGGTGTTAAAATCATCTTTCTGTCATTGCGTTATCTGTAGCATTATTAATGAATGAATACGTTTCTTATATTAATCTTGGCTTATCCATTAAGTTAGAAGTGGCCCCAAAGTCCTAAGGTACGAAGGTAGTGAGGATATTTTTTCCCTTTTTCTGCACTTACGCAAAACAAAATATGTGATTATCTTCTAAACGGTAATCGATACAGATACGACGATTAGAGAGAACTTATTCGAAATAATGATATGAACACGTTGGTAATATCAGTGCAGATACGCCAGTTTGTGAGATACGGCAGTTAGCGGGGAGGGCGACCTGTGATTTTTCGGGCTTTGTCGGTGTAGGTCTGTAGGTAGGGCTTTGTCTGTAGGTTGTTCATTCCTATTGCAATCATGCCAGGAAACTCCGAACTTAACCCTTTCCTTTTAGGTGTCTTTAAACCTTCGGATGGGGTCCATTATAAGCGACCACATTTCATTGCCATATGACATCATCACTGGCATCACGAGTCATACGTAGACTTTCGTCTTGAGATATGTTAGAAAATAACCTGGTGAGTATAAAACATGATTTAGTCACAAGTTGGACATCACCGACACTTAAGTATAACACAGGTTATGGCAGGTCATAGCGGGCATCAGGAATCAGTAAACAACTGGGTGCAAGTGCAAAAGAACCCCTTAGTCACTTGGAAGACCCGGTGACTAAGTATTTTTGCTGACATAACAAGCTTATAACTTTGCGATTTTTCATGATACAGTTATAAAATTTTTTACTTAGATTCTTTGCATAAAAATACTACTCGTAGACACGTGTTATGGGTTTCGCATACAGTCTAATGTGTAATGTCTGTGATGGTGTGTCTGTGTGTGTTGACTGGCCTGTTGGTCTAGTGGTTAGTGACCCTGACTGCTATGCCGGGGGTCGTGGGTTCAATTCCTACCCAGGACAAATGTTTGTGTGATGAGCATAATCATTTGTTCTGTGTGGGTGTAATTTATCTATAATATGTATGTATGTATTTAGAAATATATAAGTATGTTTATCAGTTGTCTAGTACCCATAACACAAGCTCTGCTTAGCTTGGGACTAGACGGCGTTGTGTGATAGTTGTGGAATATTATTATATTATATTAATGTTGTAGAGAGTTGTTTTCTAAATCGTTAATTAATTAGTAAAAGTGAACATAACATATTGTTTAGATGGGCTAAGCTGACGGTAGTATGACATTCACTATGTAATTAATAATCCAGCAGTCTATCCGATCATGCCTCCAGACAATCGTGATGCATCGTTTGTAGGATAACTGTCAAAACAATATAAGCATACGATATAAGTTTTACATGATTCAATGTTTTATTTCCATGAAAACGTGACGCTTCATTTTTTTTTTGATGTGAGAAATCGTCTAATAACTTCTTCCCCTGTTCTAGGGTCGAGCAGGAGGGCGAGTCAGATTTTTACTGGCTAAAACCACACCTATGTTCCTTCAGCTGCCCTTTGCATTCCAGGGCGCGTAGTATTCCACGCGTGCCTTAAAGAGTTGTCAGCAGCCGTAGGGGGCCAGCAGGGTCGAAGCCTACTGGGGCCATGGGTGATGCGAAAGAGATCTCCGGGGCCCTGGAACAAAGAAAGAAAAAGTGTGGGCTTTTAGTCAGTAAAAGTCTGACACTATCTCCTGCTCCGCCCAAGAGCGAGGGATGTCATTGGATGATTTTCCTACCTAAAAAAAAGTACCTGTTTCAGAAGTCGACCCATGGCCCCAGTAGGTTTCGGCCTTGCTGTACTTACGCTTATACCCTACTCTACCCTACTCTACACTACTCTACACTACTCTACTCTACACTACTCTACCCTACTATACCCTACTCTACCCTACCAAACTTCACATAAACCATCTACTAAATAGTTCGAAGAAAGCCTAAACATTTGGTTTGGATAGGTGAGGCCGGTTTTGAGTTATAAAATTACAACGAAAAGTGACATTGATTTTTATATAAATAGATGTCAATTTTCATCATTCATTGTGACAACGCATTTTCATAAAGATACAAATCCGCACTGGGCCCACGTGGTGGATTACGTTACGGTCCATTCCCTTTCCCAGAGGAGGCGCGATTCCCAGCAATGGGAACATTATAAAGCTGATTACATTATGTACGAATATATTTTCTTTACAGCTGCCAAAAATGTCATAGCTATAATAATTTACAAGAAAACCCGGGTGGCATTACTACTATTTCTTCATAATTCAGCTAACATGCTTTACGATCTGACAATGTTGGTTTTTCGACTTTTTTTTGTTGTACAAAACAACATCAAGATATAATTTATTCAATTCAATCTTATTTCAAACGCAACAGAGTTGATTATCCCTTGACGCCGTTACGATAAACAAAAATCGTGACATTTTCGTAAACCACATTACTAGAGCAGTCGTCTTGAACTTTAATGATCCAAAAATAAGGTTTATATTTGCTTGTTTTGTTCTAAAAATAAGTGTGTAACATTGATTATGATTAAGGAGCATAAAACAGTGTTGGGGTAGGTTGTGTTGATTAATGAGATAATATTTTTGTTAGAACTTGACACAGTGAGTTATATTTACATGGTAGTAACCAAGGACAGCCTTGTAGAGTATTTTCAAGGGATTATTTTGTTATCAGAGTGCTATCATTGTAAAAAAAATGTTGTAAAAGATGAATAAATTATGAACCGGTTTATGACTTAAGATAGTGTGTTTTGTGAACTTTTATTGAAGTGATTACACCCAACTAGTGATGAGTCGTTGCCACAATATTGTCGTGAAGTGGAAATATTGGTTCAATATTGCGGGGAATAATGCCCAAAGTATGAATATTGGTAGCAATATTTCCATAATGCCGGCAACGGTACGTCTCTGCACCCAACTATGTCTACAGGCATGGAGGAGGACGAGACAGCAGCTCATCTGCTTCTAAGCTGCCCTGTGGTCGCTGGATACCGGGCAAAGTACTTCATGAACCCAGCCCCCCTAGCCCACAACCGTTTCGCTTGCGCAAAACGCTTCGAGTTGACCTTGCCGCCAATTCTTTTGTTCTGAACACGTGACTGAGCGTTAAGACGACGTCATTCCCGTATATTTGAAGCTTTCTCCAAGCGTTAACTATTGCAGATTAGCAACTTGGCTAGGGGTACAGGTACCCTCCATGAAATGGACAGTAACACCAAGGCGCTGCTGGCCTTCCTTGAGAATCTGACGTTGATCGAATGACAAATTTGTCCCACGCGTACGTAAAATACGCGCTAAAGTCTGGAATTGTGGATATCAGCCTGAAATACAATAAAACTAGACTATCACACTATGAGCATGAGTGTGTGTGTATGTTTCTTACTCTTTCACTCTCGAACGGCAGAACGGATTTAAGTGAAATTTGGCACATGGGTAGACCATGTCCTGGAATAGGTTACAGGACTTTTAATTCCTTATTTTTCGAAACACAATACAGCAGGAGCCGGCGACGCGGTAGGCCCAGAAGGAGATGGCGTGACGATTTGGACTCCTACCTTAAGGATTGGCCAGAAGTAGCTAAGGACAGAATAGAGTGGAATAACGGAAGGGAGGCCTTTGTCCTGCAGTGGGACACAATGGGCTCATAATAATATACAGCGCTCTAAAACCAGAGTAGTTAATGTGGCTCAATAAAAGGCATTCCAACTGAAATGACCTGGGCAAGTTATGTCTGCTCCATGCCAAAGTAGGACGAAGTTGGTGCCCTGAAACAGTGCGACGGGGTTTCGGCTGACCACGAAAGAGATGACGATAGGAACTAGACAGATTTTGACCGAACTGGAAGAAGTTAAGGAAAGCCTTTGCACAGGAGTGGGACAAACAGGTTAACAAAAAAAAGATCTTTTGGGACATTTATTTACTTTAAAGCAGGTGATGCCGCTGGCAGTAGGTAGTTGTTCATAAGTTGGTGGTCCTGCCCACCTATTTTTAACCGACGGAAAAAAAGAGGTGTTATAAGTTTGTGGTGTCTGTGTGTCTGTCCGTGGCATCGTAGCTCCTCAGCGCATGGACCGATTTTGATGCGGTTTTTTTTATTTGAAAGCTGACGTTATCGAAATGGTTCTTAGATACAATTTATGAAGATCTGTTCAGGCGTTCAAGGTCAGCAGCTCGTTTGTTGACTAAGGCAGGGATCTTAACCGCTTTGTGGATATTACACTTCACTAATAAACACATGTATGTGACCTAATGTTTGAATTACACATGTACTTACATGCCGAAGCTATCAAGCTGGTCTGATGATGGAAAAGGTAAGAGACATAACCATGGATTGCCTATTATTAAAATCACCCACTTTCGGCTCATTTAGATTTATCTTAAAAATAGTTCTGTCCCTGTTCTCATGACGACGAAAACCTGATGCTAGAACTAGGAGGTGGCTGATGGAACCCTGGAATACCTATTAGTAAACACATCGAGTTTGGGCTCATTAGATTCGTCGTAACCAGTTCTAAATATTTTTCATGATTACGGGGACCTGATACTAGAACTGCGAGGTGGCTGATGGAACCCTGGAATACCTATTAGTAAACACGTCGAGTTTGAGCTCATTAGACTCGTTTGAATCAGTTCTTTTACTTTTTATAGATTTATGCGTCGGGGTTTTTAAAAAATTATAATTTTACTATTATAGATATCTTTATTGAAAACATTAAGTCAATCATCAGTGTAACTAATTTACATTCGTGTTAAATTTTCTGACACAGAGTCCACAGAAGAAAATTTCGCTAAGGGTGAGTTGCACCATTTAACTATAACGATAACCAAACCATAACCAGCCGTGACACGGCCGCCTATTGGTCAATTCGACGATTTCACAGATGTTAACGGTTTTGTTATCGTTATAGTTAAATGGTGCAACTCACCCTAAGACTGTAGCACAAATATAACAGGCCCTAGAAAAAGAACGAACAGAGCCAGGCCTTTAGTCAGAAAAAAAGTAATTGTTAAGTATTCTGTCAATGCTGTGCATTTCTGTAAGTGAGGAAATCACTATGCCTATTGACTTGTGCTATTATGCCGGCCATACATGAACCAACCTATCGTCCAATCGGTTTGACGCCACAGATTTGATCGTGTCTGGGGGTGGATTGGTATGAGTCATACCAATCCACTCCCACACACGGAACAGGGATGTTAGGGAGCTCCATAACCGTAACCGAAACTATCGGATATCCGATATAAAATAATATCCGTAACCGTAACCGAATCCGAAATAAAAGTTTCGGATAATATCGGATAGGGGTGGAGCCTAATTACACGTTATGACAGGTTGTTTTGTTGATCGGGCGGGCAGCGGCCGACACACGCGCGCATTGTTTGTTTTCTTCTGTTGTTCCTACCAAATAAAACTATTTTATTAGCTATTTAGGTATATTTGACTTCTGAAATTCCTTAAAAATCTAATATCCGTAACCGAAATTATCCGAAACTAACGGGTAATCCGAAATAATTTCATATCCGTATCCGTATCCGGTATAATAATCATTTCTATATCCGTATCCAATCCGTATCCGAAATTTCATATCCATAACATCCCTAACACGGAACTACAGATTGGATCAAACTTGTACCGTTAAACCGATTGGACGATAAGTGGGATGATGTATGGCCGGCATTACATGTCATATTCTGTGCTAAAACGATAATTAGGTATAATTATGTACAAACAAAAATGTGTATATGTTTTAGTGAGTTAGTCGATGCTAACTTTGCTGCCTTCTTAATAAATAAATATATAGCCTGACTCGCCTCCTCGCTGCTCCCCAGAACGGTATAAATGTCGTATCTTGATAGCTCCCACCTCCAAAAAATAAATAAATAGATACTTATATACCATTTATGTGGTATCTATACATTATTGAATGATAATTTAATTGTTAATTTTCTTAATTGTTATTTTAAATTATTATTATTATTGTTATTTATAATGTATAACTTATAATTTTAAATATGTTATTTAAAGCCGTTTTTTGTGCATGTGGTGTTAACCTTTAATTAATTGTTGCACTTGCAAATGTTAACCTAGTCACTAACTTAGAAATGTATATGTGTAAACAATTGTTGGTTAACCTAAATAAATAAATAAATAAATACCATGAAGCTGTAACCAAATAGAGTAAAAACCCAATCTCTTAGCCACTATACCAATCGGGTCACAAAACTCATTCATTTCAATTTACTGAAAAAATAAACGTTAAAAACGAAATCTTTCTTCCATAACACGGATATCATTTTTATTCGTAAACCTATGAAAATTAATAGTACACTGCCTGTGAATAAAAACGTCAATTAACTTTATTATGCACGCCAGTTTACCTGCCAATTTTGTAGCAATCTCCTTTATTTTTGTTCCTGTTTTTAGGGTTCCGTAACTCAAAAAGAAATAATGGAACCCTTTAGGATCACTATTTTGTCCGTCTATCTGTCAATACCCTTTATTTTGGAAACGCGTGGAGGTGTTGAGTTGAAATTAAAAGCAATTCAAGTCAGCGGTCCCTTGGAGCTGTGAAAAAATCAAACCTCTAAGTTAACGGAAAGATACCTACAGACGTTTTAAATGTCGCAAAAAACGTATAGGTATTTCGACACTTTCAAGGGATTAAAAATTCAAAGAGCCACTTCATGTTAACCGAGAATCATGGGCATAAAGCAAAATCTTATTGCACATGTAGGTATAGGAATAAATCTGAAAACAGTGTCACTTTTTTGCGGTTGGAAAAAATCTTCGGGACTCCATTCGGGAATCGAACTATTTACATAGGTGTCTAAGTTTTTACGGAACCCTCAGTGTGCGAATCCGTCTCGCGCTTGCCCAGTTTTTTTTTTAATATTTTGAGGGGTTATTCACTCTGTTTGTAAATGGGACGATTTCTTTTGTACCGGCAATCGCTTTTCTGACTTTAAAATATATCTTCACGTTTCACAAAAAGGTTTTTACGTTTGAGTGGGATGTCCACCATGCACTGGAGGCGCCCCGCCGTAGGTCTGGTGGTCTAATAATGGAACGGGTTTGGCGGAATTAAGTTATGCCACTCTCGTTTTTATTCCACCAAGGTTGCACATCAACGACCAAATAATATGGAGTAGATGGATCTCGTCAGCTCTTCCGTTACCTATGGGGATTGAAAAACTAAACGAGATGGAGTACTCAGTCGTAAATAGACGACTATGGCGAATAGGACATGAAAATCACTCGATCTACCCAATCTGAGTTTTGATCAACTCTTACAAATACATCTCCAAACATTCCATGATCGCTGTTAGTACAGTCAACCACAAACTCGCTCCAATATTCAGGTGCTCCCATTGACGTACACTCGTACACAGAACTGCGTGACTTATTGCCGAAGTTTGGTCCTCATTTGTTCGGATTGGTTGAAACGGTTCGCTTTTGTTTGTTTGTTTAACTTCCGAATGTAAAGTGATTTGGACGGTTTTAAAGTTTGTGAGATGTGGTGAAGGTGTGTAAGGGAAGTCGTATGTGCGTAGGTATACCACAGAATATAATCCCGACCGCAAAAATCAACTAAAAAGTTCGAAGCAATAGTCTGATGCAGTTGGTGGAATTTATTTTATGTTCAGTCACAATTTTGACGCCATCAGTAGCATCAGACTGCTTTGCTTTTTTGCGTTCGGGTTTTTGACACTGCTTTGTTATTATGGATAGGCTCGCGTTTGACCACTATCTCACCTGATGGCAAGCGATGATGTGGCTGACGATGGAACATGCTTGACTAGAAGCAATCTATTCTTGACTTAACGACCCCTAGGTTAAAGCTATCGAGACACACAGACTCCGGCAGGGAATTCCACCTTGATTTTTTATTTTCCCCGTTTTCATCATCTAATACCACTGGTATTTGTTTGAACACAATTTTTTAATTTTATTTTAGGTGGTATTAAAATGGAATAAATCGTAATAGAGTCTGTCTAATAAGTTAAACGACTTGGGTAATTATTAGGATTTAATAAATCTGATATAGTCAACACAAGTTCAATAATCAAGGTTGATTAAGAGATGAGATCATTGTTTACTAACAGAAGAACCTTATGAAAAGTATCGAATATAAGTATTTTTTAAATGATTAAATATTATACAAAATTCCCAAGTCGGTTGACTTATTAGACAGACTATAGCTTACATTTTGCATTTGTTTTCTCGAGCCTTTTATTTTGATACATGACTATGTCAAATTGTCAATGTCACTCTCACACCTAAGAAAAATCTAATGTACTGTCAAGCTAAAATGCAACATGCCGTTTAGGCTCTAGGGTGTGCCAAAGAAATGTGTGGAATATACTTAGTAGAAGTTTGATACTCTCTTTCTCAACCCAGAGCGGGTGAGATAATTAATTTGACAATTTCCCACTCGAAAAAATAAACAGATGAGCCATAAAAAGCTGAAAATATAAAATTTGATAAGTTTTAAGTTCATCTCGTTTGAAAGGGCAAGAAAGCAGTAGCTCCCCATGTTAAATTGATTCAAAATATTCAATTGGATTGTGAGCTGTGGTGGCCGAGTGGTAACGGCCCCGACTTACGAGTTGTAGGTCGCGGGTTCAAACCCAGCCAAGCGCATTACTTTGTGTAATTTATTTCATCACCACTGCTCTTAAAACGGTGAAGGAAAGCAGCGCGCGAAACCGTCATATCCTGGAACCAAAAATTCGAAGACATGTGACGTTCATCAACCCGCACTGGGCCGCGTGGTGGATTACGGCCCATTCCCTGTCCTAGAGAGGAGGCCTGAGTCCTAGCAGTGGGAACATTAAAAGGCTGATAATGCCATGCCATGTATTTATTCAATTGAACCTGATTTTTACGATATATTTATATGATTCATAGCCTGCACTTTTACCGATGTCATCATAAATCTGTTATTAAATGCATATTTTCAGGTAATTCCCCTTTATAGATGATAATGCGACGTAACGATATTTTTATAGTTATTTATTTGTGTACCGGGTTCCGTAGCGTTCCGAGATACAAAGGATTACCTTTTATAGCATTTTTATACCTTCGTAATTCGATTTTTATAGGAAAGTAAGTAGGCTTTACTAGTTCGTTGAACGGTAAAGAATTTAAAATTAAAATGAGGGTTGTAAATACACATAATCGTCTCTTGATAATGAAAAGCTCGGGAATTATATTCTAGAACTATTTATTTATTTTTTATTTCAGGAAGTTATCAAATAACTTCTTTCTCTCGCTTTGGGTGAGGCGAGATCCTTTACAGTCTAAAACCCGTAGCGACACTTCGTAATTTACCCAAAAATTAAAAAAAAAGTAAAAAAGTATAACAATAGAAAGAAGCCTTGCAAATTTTATCAAGATTCTAAATGATGACAATTTTTTTCAAAACATAATTATATCTATTTTTTGGAACAAGTTTTGTAAAATAATCAAGTAAGTAAATCACGGAATTTCCGAATTCTAACAGTGTTTTCAGGCGTTATCTTTCTTTTTTCGGGTAGTCTTTTCGTTAAACATCGCGATGGATTGCGTTAAATGAAGTAACAAGCTTATAAACCACAAGTGGAAAAGCAGCCTCTTATTAAGATTTTATTCATATTTTTTGTTACCAACTTATAATTCAACCATCACTTTACACAACAGAAACACAACAACCATAACAAATTTTCCCGCTTCCCGCCATTTTGTGTCGCAACAGTAATGGCCGCTAATTGAATCAGCTGATCAGGCGTGACTCCATGATAATTGATCGTCTATGATTTATCGTGTTTGTCTAATAACATAATAAAGACGTCAATCGTTATGGATGTGGATGCCGTGGCTGGAATTGTAATGGCAGGTTTATTAGGCTTCCGTGTTTGATTTGCAACTGCTTTACGGAATATGAACAGTGGGAATCGGTTGTGGATATCAGCAAATTATGCAAATCAAAAGTAACCAACTCAAACTAAGCAAAGCTTCTGGTAGGTGTTTTGACAACTGATATTATATACTTATATATTTCTAAATACATACATTTATAGGTAAATTACACCCAAACACAGGATAAATGATCGTGTTTATCACACAAACAATTTTTTTCCTGGCCTGCGCTTGACCACTATGTCACCTGATGGAAAGCGAGGATGTGGTCGATGATGGAGAACGCTTGCCCAGAAGTAACCTATTCGCTCTTGACTTAAAGATTCCTAGGATGTAGCTACCAGGAGACACAGATTCTGGCAGGGAATGCTACTCTAGCTACACGCATAATGACAATTCAACACAAAGCTGTCATCCTAAACCTAGATTTAGTTAAGTTTATGGCTAAGTTGCACCGCATATCATAAATTGATTTAGCTTCACAAAGACAATAGGCGTCTCTTTGTAAATCTTATGTTTAGTCACATATTTTTTAGGGTTTCGTAAGTATCTCAAAAGGTAAGAACGGAACCCTTACAGGATCACTTTGTGGTTCGTCTGTCTGTCTGTCAAGAACCTTTCTCTCGGGAACGCGCGGAGATGTCGAGACGATGGACTCGCTTGCCTAGAAGTAGGTAACCTATTTACTCTTGACTGGGATCATTAAGGTAGATCGTAGCTATCAGAAATTCACCGCAATATATCTTTACTAACACAAGTAAAATTACAAAAGAGATACAATTTATTTATTCACTTTTTAATCTCAAACTCATCGGCAATTTTCCCGCGCACTGGGCGCCATGTTTGCTGACGTCACATTAATGGCCGCTAATTGATACAATCGTTCGCTTTACGTAGTTCGATCGCGAATTGATTTATATTGCTTATTTCATACACTTCTGGTTTAATTTAAATCGTCTGTATGTTTGTATTGTCATCACAGACACACAATATACTTCTATAGCTGTCAAAATAAGCGAAACTGTAATTATTATTATTTATACATTATTGTACACCATTACACACACACAAATCGAAATTAAAACAAAAAACAGAAAAGTAATTAATAAATAATTGTGATAATTATTAAGTAATTATTATTTCAATGTATCTAATTTTAAATTATTTTTTGTGTAAATGGACCCAATTTAAAAAAAATAAACGATACTATAATATCTTATTTTCTTGGAACGGAGTGAACTATTTTCCGAACAAGCCGGAGGAACATGTTCGTTTAGAATTTTACTGACTAAAACCCATCTATGTTCCTTCAGTTGCTCTTTGTGTTTCAAGTCCACGGTAATTCTTGTGAACAATCCTGTAGTAGTAGACTTACTGCAACGCCATAGCAACCCAATCAGTATATGCACTAGCTATAAACTATTTCTATTGATGTCGTTAAATATAGTAAAACAATAATGTTGTTTTTTGCCAATAACACAGAATCTTGAATGCCCTACGCTTGACCACTATTCCACCTGATGGAAAGCGAGGATGTGGTCGACGATGGAGAACGCTTGCCCAGAAGTAACCTATTCACTCTTGACTTAAAGATTCCCAGAATGTAGCTACAAGGAAACACAGACTCTGTCAGGGAATGCTACTCCTTAGCTGTACGCACAATGACAATTCAATACAAGGCACTCATCCCAAACCTATTAGTTAAGTTTATGGCCAAGTTGCACCGCATACCGTAAATTGCTTAAACCATTCGTTACTAACAATCACAGGTTAAGTTGTAAAACTTTAGATGTTAGGTTAACACTCACCAGTATGTTCTATAGAGAAAGGAACTTTAAAGAAGCCGCCAAGTGCTAATGGGGTTTATAGACGATAAACTGTTTACCGTAATAGTTCAATCAAGAGGTTTATTTCTAGTATTGATAAAGTGTTACTACCCAGTGAAGTGACAGTTAGTCTTTTATATTAGTCAATTTAATTTATTGATTGATAATTTCTGCTAAAGAAAATAAATTATCAACTTTAATCTTATCGATGGCTAGTTTTTACCAGTAGCTTCGCCCGCGAGAGATTAACAAATTATTTTATTTTATAACAATTATAATGAGAATTTTTATATTAGATCCTTATGAACACAAAATAAATTAGTAAATTATGTTAAAATCAGATACAAAAATATACAATAAAAAAAAATATTATCTACACTAATATAGAAAAAAAGTAAAGTTAAAGTAAGTTAAGTTTGTTTTTTTTTGGTTGTAGGAGGTAATCTCTGAAAGTATCTAGTCTAATTTCTAATTTTTTTTCCAGTTCCAGTAGAAAGCTGCTATATTCCCGAGTGACATAGACTATATTTTATGTACGCAGGCGTAGCCGCTGGTAAAAGCTAGTAATAAATAAATAAATGAAAAATAATAATTTCAAATCTCAAATTAAATCTCTTTCTCTTTTAAACTTTTTTTTTACAATCATATTAAAATACTAGGCCACGGCTTCGCCCGCATACATAAAATATAGCCTATGTCACACAGGAAAAAAGCAGTTTTATATTGGTGAAAACATTTTAGCGATCGGACCGGTACTCCTTGAGATTACCTCTACAAACAAAAAACATAAAAACAAAACTTCTTTGTAATAGTAGTGTAGAAAAAAAAAACAGTCAAAAATCATTAATTCTGTTTTCAGTCATTTATTTTTTTAAATATTATTTCTTCTGTGTCACTCAATGATAAAGTAATATTCTATTGGTGAAAACATTTTTTAAATCAGTCTCCTTGATCATTTTATCAAAAACCCAAAAATTGAAAGACACCAAGAAGCCTAATGAAGTGTGCTTTATCACATAATAAGCAAAGTAATGGTTCGGGATAAGACATCCCCCTGAATTAGTGACAGATAGCCGGTCGGCCGCCCTTGAGCCGCAGTAGCAATCAATTCACTTCGGTTGAATTGTATTGTCTAATAGTGAAGAGATGAAGTCTTGGTAATTTATTTAAAGATAGATTGACACATTTAATGACTAAACTTAAAAAAATAAGAAAAGTTTTTGAATCTTTTTCAAAATAGATAGGTACAAAAACCTAGGCCAGCCAGATGAATGAAACAAAAAATCACCCAATGTAGAAAAATGGTTTATCTTACCCTGAAAACTGTAAAGAGTATTTACTATAAAATGTATAAATATTTATACATTTAAGAATAGTTAATAGTTTAGTAAATAGTTAAGTTAAAGTTTAAGATATGATGCGTCCTGACGTACATGATTGCAAGTAAATATAAGCAAAAAAAAAACAATGCAGGCTATTCTCTTTATCATTATTCCTAAAATTAATGAAAAACTAAGAGCATGGTAGGAAAATCTTGAAATTAGACTGGTTTCAGTTTACTCTGCGTTTGTTAATAGGAGGAAAGGTATTTAAACCAACAAAATAACCTCCTCCTCTAACTTTAGTTCGGTTTTCGTCATAATTGTTAAATTACAGATTTGATATTTGTCTTAGTATTTATTAGTTTATAATTTTAGCATATACTTATTTTATTTTATTTATTAGGGAAAACAAACAATACCACATAGGGAATTACATAAAAAAGGCTTAACAATTATTTTACACATGTGATATCAACAACGTTCTCCACATATAAACATGAGACATTTGGTTTGACAATAATGCTGTTGCTGTACTTATATATTTTATTATTATAACTAACTTATATTACTTTCCCTGCGTGAAGTATCTGTGATTTGTTTATAGTGCAATCCTACCCACAGTTTATAAAGAATGCCTTGTAGCATTAAGTTGACCTATGTACCACTACAATATATGTAGTTTATATAAGTAAATAAATAAAATTCAGAAAACCTACAATTTGCCTGCTAAAACTCTAACTCAATTTTTTTAATTTTTTTTATTTATTTATCATTTATACAAAGATTACAGGATTATTTAGTTTAAATAGCAACCAAAAAACCACTAAGGTTTAAACTTGTGCTATCATGAATCCATCTCAATATCGAAACAAATTGAGTTTTCAATTTTATAAAATATAAAAATAAAATTTTAAAAATAAAATAAAAATTAAATTTAAATTTAAAATATAAAATTTCGAATGACAAGTGTAAATGGCAACTTTTATTACGCACTAGTGTTTTCCTCGGAAGCCTAACGAGCCTACAAGCAAGCAGCAAACACGCTCATATTACACAACCTTAACTCCAGTAATCCGGCGACGTTGTCAGCGTAAATTATCTATTCTGTTAGAACAATGGCCCTGGTGTCACGCGACGCTTATCTACGGATTAACTTAACAGTTTGCTAGATCGTTAACCAGCCGTGGTGTATGCGACCACACAGTGCGTTCCGCGTTCCAATGTCAAAAATATGATTACTTTTTAATAAAATGAAAGTGAAGGAGTGTTTGTCTTGTCTATTGTTTTGTTGACAACCAGTGCTTTTCCATATTTTTATGCAAAGAGCTAGAGTCCGTCTAACGAAAGCGTGACCTGAGAAAAGGAGGTTAAAACCAAAAATTTTGAATGTGGTATTATTGAAATAGTAGGAGAAAAAAGTTTTGATACTTGAGTATTTTTTGGATTTATGACAATTGTATAATAGTTGTATAGGAACTTAAATTTTAGTCAAAAACGTGTGTAGACTTAAGCTAGAACTACACTACATCGACGCACACGTGTGAGACGTCTCAGCCGTGTGCGGTAGGTGTGCACACTACACCGACGCAACGCGTAACACGTGTGATGCGCATTACAACCTTTTATTTCATCGGAGGATTAAAAATAGATCAAGCTCGCTTTTTCATTTACAATTGAAGACACTTCTGCCTGACCACCGCGATCAGACGCGTGGATAGCCCCGCCCACCTTCCTCTAAAATTTCTGGGACCGACATGTCGGCGTCGCGGACGTAGCGTCGCATGGCGTGGCGTGGATCAAGTGTAGCTCTAGCAGTCTATTTTCCATATGAAATGTATGGAGACCGAAGCTTCCAGATCGGCTTGTTTTAATACCAAAATTTTCTTTTTGTGCGCCTACCATATTGTCTCTTCACCACCCTAGGTTGACTGGTAGAGAATGCCTAAGGCATTAAGTCCGCCTATGTACTTTGTGTTGCATGAAGATTAAATAAATAAATAAATCGACGTGTGTAGCACACGTGTGAGCAGTGTACCTATAATTATTGGTGGGTGTATGGTAAAGGTCAATAACACACAAAATGTTAGTTATTATTCCAAATTATTTTATTTTATCTGTTCTCTCAAATGTCGCTACATAATATTCAAATAATACTCTTTATTTACCATTTGGCCTTCTGGCAAGAATACCAAGTGTACAACACCGCAATAGTCAACATGATTTCAATTTCATCACGTCTACTACTAATAATGTGTTTCAAGATTGTTGGGTTGGAATCGATTCGTTTTAGCACAGAGAAAATTCAGATCTTTTGGGATTAGTCAAGCGGGAACATCTTTTATACTCCAGTGATTGTTTTAAATGATACGGATCGACTCGTGAGAAACAGAAAGTTCAGCAGCTATCTCTCTCAAACTTGAACTAGGATTTCAGTCACTATTTCCTTCACTTTCGCGATTTTAACTTCAGTTGAAGACTTTGATGCACTACTAGACAGAGTGAGGCAAATCTTTCATTACATCCAACCGCTTTTGAACGCATTCTACCACTCATTAGCATGTGTTTTTGATTAAGTCGATTCACCAAAAGCCTTCTTTGGTCGATATTTTTGTCAAATATGAAATTCGCAATATGCCAGATTATCTAAAAATATAAGAAAAAAAAAATCATTACATCATAAATATAACTATCTAATAATATTTGTCAACAAGGATCAAGATTATAACGTCATACTAACTTAAAAATACAGAAATCGTATATAAACATTGTTGGTTTTTATTGAAAACACCTTTTTTCTCTTCTTGATTTTGTTTGAATTTATTAACCATAGTGTGTAGCAGTTTTCACACGTTACTGTTTATTGTTTTTCCCATAATTAAGCAATTATTTTTGAAAAATAAATATCCATTGACATATATATTACTAGCGTAAGGACCAGGCCAATCGCGCGATTAAATGGCACTAGCGCGCTGGCCCTAAAATTACAGTTTAGGGCCAACGCGACTCAGTTGACAGTGGTCCGTGTGCGGGAGTGAACGAATATTTGCTTGTCATAAAAATGTCTAGTTGTGTGGTAAAAGGCTGCAAAAATTATGATACAAAGGTTAAAAAAGAACATGGGATATCGTATCATCGGTAAGTAACATTACATTTTTTTTTTTTACCATTAGGTTATTAAATAAACACATTTTATAGCGATAAATAATTTACTATCGAATTCCATAATGGCAGCCATTGTGTGGCCGCTACTGAACGCGCGAAGTGCACGAAGTAAACTTGTACGGGCGTAATTTTTATTTATTTCATTGTTGAACTTAGTGCTTGTAATTTTGAATTTTGGTATCTAATGTGTTTTATATTCAATAAGGGTCAAACAAAAACATTAAAAAAAAAAGCTTAGAATCGATACCTACCTAATTGAAACTGAAAATTTTATTCTTAAATTATTTTGAAAATGTAGTTTTATTTTCTTCACGCTAACTGAGATGACCGTTAAACTACTAGCTTTCGCCCGCGACTACTTCCGCGTGAATTTCGGTTATCGCGGTTGCAAGTGGATTAAAAATTGCTTACCTATATCCTTTCTTGGGGCTCAAGCTTAGTCCGTACCACATTTCATCGAAATCAGTTCAGTAGTTTAGCCATGAAAGCGCGGTAGACAGTTATTTTCGTATTTATAATAAAATATAAGTAAAAGTATGAATGTATGGACAAATTCGCGATGACGAATTACGACTCAATTTTTGAAGTGAAAACTTCTTTAGCGGCGTTGAGCACTTTTTCTGTAATGGGTATAAAATCTTAAACTCGCGTCAGGACACGTGACCTGATCGAAAAAGCGTAAGACGGATGGAGAGTAGACAGCTATCCCTTATCGCGCGTTGTGAAAGGGGGCTAGACGGAAAAAATTCTCACGAAAAATTGTACCCTTTTACTGTCAAAATATAAATCCAAGATGGCGGCTGCAAGAAATTATCAACTTTTTCGTCATGGGTGTCGTTTTCATGGTTTTCGAGGGTGTTGAAACCGGTGGTACTGTCAAAATATAAATCCAAGATGGCGGCTGCAAGAAATTATCAAATTTTTCGTCATGGTTGTCGTTTTCATGGTTTTCGAGGGTGTTGAAACCGATAGTACTGTCAAAATGTAAATCCAAGATGGCGGCTGCAAGAAATTATCAAATTTTCCGTCATGGGTGTCGTTTTCATGGTTTTCGAGGGCGTTGAAACCGATGGTACTGTCAAAATATAAATCCAAGATGGCGGCTGCAAGAAATTATCAAATTTTTCGTCATGGGTGTCGTTTTCGTGGTTTTCGATGGTGTTGAAACTGATAATACTGTCAAAATGTAAATCCAAGATGGCGGCTGCAAGAAATTATTAATTTTTCCGTCATGGGTGTCGTTTTCATGGTTTTCGAGGGTGTTGAAACCGATAGTACTGTCAAAATATAAATCCAAGATGGTGGCTGCAAGAAATTATCAAATTTTCCGTCATGGGTGTCGTTTTCATGGTTTTCGAGGGCGTGGAAACCGATGGTACTGTCAAAATGTAAATCCAAGATGGCGGCTGCAAGAAATTATCAACTTTTTCGCCATGGGTGTCGTTTTCGTGGTTTTCGAGGGTGTTGAAACCGATGGTACTGTCAAAATATAAATCCAAGATGGTGGCTGCAAGAAATTATCAAATTTTCCGTCATGGGTGTCGTTTTCATGGTTTTCGAGGGCGTGGAAACCGATAGTACTGTCAAAATGTAAATCCAAGATGGCGGCTGCAAGAAATTATCAACTTTTTCGTCATGGGTGTCGTTTTCGTGGTTTTCGAGGGTGTTGAAACCGATAGTACTGTCAAAATGTAAATCCAAGATGGCGGCTGCAAGAAATTATCAACTTTTTCGCCATGGGTGTCGTTTTCGTGGTTTTCGAGGGTGTTGAAACCGATGGTACTGTCAAAATATAAATCCAAGATGGTGGCTGCAAGAAATTATCAAATTTTCCGTCATGGGTGTCGTTTTCATGGTTTTCGAGGGCGTGGAAACCGATGGTACTGTCAAAATGTAAATCCAAGATGGCGGCTGCAAGAAATTATCAACTTTTTCGTCATGGGTGTCGTTTTCGTGGTTTTCGAGGGTCTTGAAACCGATAGAACTGTCAAAATATAAATCCAAGATGGTGGCTGCAAGAAATTATCAAATTTTCCGTCATGGGTGTCGTTTTCATGGTTTTCGAGGGTGTTGAAACCGATGGTACTGTCAAAATATAAATCCAAGATGGTGGCTGCAAGAAATTATCAAATTTTCCGTCGTGGGTGTCGTTTTCATGGTTTTCGAGGGTGTTGAAACCGATAGTACTGTCAAAATATAAATCCAAGATGGCGGCTGCAAGAAATTATCAAATTTTCCGTCATGGGTGTCGTTTTCATCGTTTTCGAGGGCGTGGAAACCGATGGTACTGTCAAAATGTAAATCCAAGATGGCGGCTGCAAGAAATTATCAACTTTTTCGCCATGGGTGTCGTTTTCGTGGTTTTCGAGGGTGTTGAAACCGATGGTACTGTCAAAATATAAATCCAAGATGGTGGCTGCAAGAAATTATCAAATTTTCCGTCATGGGTGTCGTTTTCATGGTTTTCGAGGGCGTGAAAACCGATGGTACTGTCAAAATGTAAATCCAAGATGGCGGCTGCAAGAAATTATCAACTTTTTCGTCATGGGTGTCGTTTTCGTGGTTTTCGAGGGTGTTGAAACCGATATTACTGTCAAAATATAAATCCAAGATGGCGGCTGCAAGAAATTATTAACTTTTCCGTCATGGGTGTCGTTTTCATGGTTTTCGAGGGTGTTGAAACCGATGGTACTGTCAAAATATAAATCCAAGATGGCGGCTGCAAGAAATTATCAACTTTTCCGTCATGGGTGTCGTTTTCATGGTTTTCGAGGGTGTTGAAACCGTTGGTACTGTAAAAATATAAATCCAAGATGGCGGCTGCAAGAAATTATCAAATTTTCCGTCATGGGTGTCGTTTTTATGGTTTTCGAGGGTGTTGAAACCGATGGTACTGTCAAAATATAAATCCAAGATGGCGGCTGCAAGAAATTATCAACTTTTCCGTCATGGGTGTCGTTTTCATGGTTTTCGAGGGTGTTGAAACCGTTGGTACTGTAAAAATATAAATCCAAGATAGCGGCTGCAAGAAATTATCAAATTTTCCGTCATGGGTGTCGTTTTTATGGTTTTCGAGGGTGTTGAAACCGATGGTACTGTCAAAATATAAATCCAAGATGGCGGCTGCAAGAAATTATCAAATTTTCCGTCATGGGTGTCGTTTTCATGGTTTTCGAGGGTGTTGAAACCGATAGTACTGTCAAAATATAAATCCAAGATGGCGGCTGCAAGAAATTATCAACTTTTTCCTCATGGGTGTCGTTTTCGTGGTTTTCGAGGGTGTTGAAACCGATAGTACTGTCAAAATTTAAATCTAAGATGGTGGCTGCAATAAATTATCAACTTTTTCGATATGGGTGTCTTTTTCATGGTTTTCGAGGTTGTTGAAGCCGATAGTGCTGTCAAAATGTAAATCTAAGATGGCGGATGTCAGAAATTATCAACTTTTTCGTCATGAGTGTCGTTTTCATGGTTTCGAAGATGTTGAAATAGTGCTGTCAAAATGTACATAAAATAGGATAGTATTTTTTAGTTATATTGTATTGGCTAGACGGAAAAAATTCTCACGAAAAGTTGTAACGACACTTTTTCTATAGTAAGCTATTGTAAGCCGTGCGGCGTGCGCATGTTTCTCTGTCTTTCTCTCTTTCTCTCTCTTATAGAAAGCAAGCCAGAACGGAACTTCGTTCCATCCGGGTGTCCCTTGACACCTCAGTAGTTTTTCGGAGAGATAAACTTTTTAATGTAAAATAATTGTAATAGTTTTAAAGTGTTAAATTTTTAATGTAATATAAATTGTCATGTTTGTGTACGATAGCGCAATAAATGAATATTGTATTCTACCGCATAAATGATAGTACTTTTATACTGATAAAGCAATTGGTGCAAAATTATTCCCTAACCATTCCAAAATATCAAACATGCTCAACGTTAATAATCAAGTTTTCACTTCTGCCGGCACTCCCGGAGTGCAACCCGTCTTTTTTTTTTTTTACAGATTTCCAAGTGATTCAACGCGTAAAGAGATTTGGAGTCGAATTATTAGGAAACAACGAAAGGAGCCTTATTTCAAGCCTCATAAAAATACAAGAGTATGCTCTGCTCATTTTTGTGACAATGATATTGAAATTTCAAAAGCTGGACTCCGGAGGTTAAAAGGATCGGCAATACCACGATTTGAGATTAAGGTGTTGGCCTCACGCATTCCTATTTATCTATATATTTAATCCTATTTATCTATCTATTTATCTATATATATATTTATTTAAATTTCAAATAAAGCTGATTGAGACTCATTTAATTTGTTTTAATTATATTTTCATAGTGACCTGTAAAATATCATCGCAAAAAGGAAATCGTTATGTATGTACCTACCTATAACGGCATGCAATTGATTTAATTATACTGACTGCCAATATGCGAAAAAATGCATACGCGCGAACAAGGTTACGTCGAACACCTATGCAGTGCGGCTGTCACGTAGTTCCTATGAGTTATCACAGATGTCGCTATTTTTGCTTGTAATAAGAAGGTTTTTAAGAAATGTTCTGATGGGCGCATCCTTCCTTTTGAAATCATTGTAAATATCTGTTTCCAAAAACTGACAATTGCAACCATAGACTTTGACGTGATTTTTTCGGCAAAACAATGTTGCCAATTTAATTTAAAAAAAAAACTCCAGGTTACGCTTTCAGTAGACGCACTCTATGAGATCCTGAAGTATTTTTTTTTTATTGTTGATAGGCTCGCGCTTGAACACCATCCTCCTGATGGAAAGCCATGATGTGGTTGACGATGGAGTGCACTTTGTTTCTTCGCCTTTGAAATCAGACGAATCGGACAAAGTCGCGGGCTCCAGCTAGCACAAAATATAATATCCAAAACTCAAACTAAAACTCTTACATATTTTTACTTAAAACTATGTAAACTTTCTCAACTAAAACTTTCTAACACGAGACTCAAACTCGTATCTGTCCATCCAAGTCGACACTTAACAACTGCGCTATCTTCTCTCAACCATCGATCCAGTAGCGTAGCTAGACGAGGGCAAAGTGGGTCCTCACCCACGGCCTCGCACCCAAAGCACAACAAAATAGATAGGTACAGAAGTCAATCTCATGTATGAACTTCACTTTCTATACCTACGCTAGGCGATCGCACACACGTTAGCGCGTTGCGCCGAACTGTATGAGCGCGACCGGGCGATTGAGCCGAGATATCGTGTCTGTGAGCGGTGTGTATGTGTGCGTTGACCGAGCGTGCTTTGTATGAAAATATTCTTCTGTATCTATCTATTTTGTGCCCAAAGTGGCCTCGTGCAAGAGAGGGCTCTTTAAGAACTAGGGTTTTTTTTAATTGGTTTAGTTGGCTGTCACAGTCGCTGGCTCGCTTTAGAATTTATAAACGAAAAAGGCCTGGTTGATGCGCCTTCACCCACTTCTAAATTAATACATGCTTCGCCACTGCATCGATCTATCAATTACAACGTTTTGACGGCGCGCGCTCGGAGCGACATCTAGTGAAAGATGATAGATGATGGCGTTATATTGCGAGTTTTATTTTAACTTGTTAGCTAAACATTGCTTTTAGATTTTGTTACTGGTTTATGAGATTTTTTTACTGTTTTTGTTTATGATAGAGTTTTTTTTCTATGAAGAAAATTCACTTATTCGTAAATGCAAGTTTTCTCAGAAAAAAAAAAACACTTGTAGATTCATAAAAAAATTCATAGTTATGATTTGCGTTAGATTACAAAATCAGAAATTAAAAACATGAGAATTAAAAAAAATAACGTTATTAAAATGTCGTACTTTACGGCTCTGGTACTTTTCAAAGCAATCTCTAAAATTAATGAAAACGCACTAGAAATTGAGTAGGAATTTATGAACGTTGTTGATTTCTTGCTTAATCTGAGACCCAGTATTTGAGTGCAGACTTTCCTGTTTACACTTAGGTACATTTAGGCAATTATCACACTGCCACGCATCATGCTGCAGGTTGCGTGTCAGTCAACGCACCTACGCGCGTACTTGCGTTTTGTAAATTTATGCAAGCACGCACTAATTTCATACAAAATCATGCACGGCACTACGAGACTCATTGTGTTAAACATACACTCACGCGCGTGAATGTAGGTATGTTTCTCCGTATGTAGGCGCGTGATCTGCATGTACGCGCGTGGATGCATTTTCGATGTGTTGGACTGTGCGTGTTTTCTATACAAACGGAGATACTTACAAGCAACGTATAAGACACGCATTCACGCGCTACGCTGCGTGGTGCGTGGCAGTGTGATAACCGCCTTACGAGTTAGTATGTCAGTTGCTTAACACCTCGAAAAATAACATTATGTTTTTAAACACAGCTGTGTTCAATCTTTAGAAATGTAAGTCTGCTGTCTTCTTTTATTTGTAAAGAAAGAAAAGTATTTATTTTGGCGCAAAAAACATTGTAGACAACAAAAACTTAAGACAAACACAAAACAAAAAATAAATAAATAAAAAGTAACATTCATTCATTCATTCATTGTATTCTGTTTTTGGCTTGGAAATCACCGGGCAAATCACAGGGCACAACCCTGGGAAAACCATAAAGGGATTTCTTATACGCCATACGCCAGCACGTGATCACTGTGTCACCACCATTGAGCCTGGAGCAAGATACGCTCCCTTCTCTTCAGCTTTGCGTCGACTCCATTACGTATCATCGCACAGATCTGAATCAGAAGGCTGGCCTCGACCTTTCTGCTGCATGCCGATTGAGTCGTAGGCCCATAAAACACAAAATTCCCCCTGAAATCGCGATGCGGCAGACCACAAAGAAGATAAGTCGTCGACGGCGCGCACTGTTCCCGCGCGCCTCAAGGAGTTGTCAGCAACAGCAGGGACCCAGCCGGGTCGAAGCCTACTGGGGCCAGGGTTATCCGTAAGGGCGCTCGAGCCCCGGTATGAAGGCTAGAAGGAACGGGGTGGGTCTTTTAGTCAGTAAGAGTCTGACACTATCTCCCGCTCCGCCCAAGGGCGGGGGATGTTAATGCATGATTTTTTCCCACCATAAAAAAAAAAAAAAAAAAAAAAAAAAAAAGACCACAAAGAAGATGTTGGGATAACTTAGGTGTCTTCCCTAGAAATTATATACGTATATACCACCACAGTCGGAATCACCGCCGACTGCACGGCGGACTGAACACCGCCGTATATTCATAGAGGCACTCAGGCGGCGGCGACCTCTCGTGTCTTGCCCTGCCTTAGGCCATAGTACGAAGGGAGAGGGAATAGGAGGCGGTCACCTCCTTTTGCGAAGCAGTAATGTGGCTGAAGCCGTGCACCGGAGACAAACCTCATGCCAAGGCCCCTGCCGGAGATGTCCCTGGGCTCAGGAGTCCCATAGCAATTCCGTAGGCTTAGGCACGGGCTAACGGATGATGAAATGGGTAGCTCGCTGTCCGGTAAGGACACGGCGCATTGTGTTCCACCCGCGCCTCAAAGAGATGTCAGCAAGATTGACGTGGCCAGTTAGGGCTAATGTATGCCAAGGTTGCAGATTATTTCGAAAGAGTTACCGAAGCCCGCGCAACGGGCAGCTGAAAGAACACTGGTGGGTTTTAATCAGTAAAAGTCTGAAACTTCGTCTCACCCACAATGGGAGCCATGGGTAGTCCGAAAGGGAAGCACAGGGCCCTGCAACGCAAGGCAAAGAAGAAACATAGGTTTTGTTTTAGTCAGTAAAAGTCTGACACGCTCTCACTTTCCGCCCAGAGGCGGGAGAAGTCTTTGAATGATTTCCCATCTTAAAAACCTCAACAATTCAAAGTCAAAATAGGGTTGAAGCTATTGTCGTAGAACATAACCCCGTGATGTAGCCAGAGAAGTAAAATCAATAATTCCATAAAAATCACTAACTGCTCTCCTCATCCAAATACCCACCATCCTGAGCAAGTATCCATTAAAATTTTACTTACGACTAATAAAATTATGTAATTTTTAATAGCCCGTAACCATAAATTCTACCATTTTAATTATCTTTAAGCTGTTTAATGAGCTCGTAAAATGTCGGCCTAGCCAATCGTAAAATATTTTGCAAAAGTAACATGGCCGGTACGGTTACGTTCACTTAGGGCCGGCGCATACCGGCCACACGCGACAGACACAAATGTTGCCACAGTGCCGTAACTAGGGCGGTGTCAGCAGGGCCATGATACGGGGCGCAGGCCTTCATAGGGCGCAGAAAAAATCAAACTAAGGCCAAGGTTTGTATCATTAATTTTATCAGAAGGAGGTAACTGTTTTTCATTATCTCTCGCTCGAAACCTTGGCCTGTACCAGGGCCGGACGCTTGAGCCCCCTGCCCAAGCGAGGCAATCTTCCACCATACGCTTTACCATATGCTTAAGGTGATCCGAAAAATGGGTCACCTGAGCGTTTCATCCCGCCGCCAGATCCTAAACAGGTACTTCTCGAAACACTCGTCCGGTTATGATCTTCGTCAGTCAAATTAAACTCACGCATCTCAGACTTTTTTTCAGTGGTGGGGTGCAGTTACAGAAACTGACACCAGGCTTAGAAAGGGCTAGTTATGGCATTGTGCCACCACGAGAACCTAGAAGCGGCTACAGAGGTAGCTGAAGCGCACGTCAGCCACTTGTGGTCGGTGGCTAATACTTTCTTTAACTCAAGCTAACTCCAACAAAGAAGGTTTAAATGCGCAAGTGGCGTATAGTTGCTTTTAGTTTTGGTGTTTAGTGGCCAGTGCGGGCCACAAGAAGCGAGCAGCGACGATTTGTGGCGTTTAACGGCCTCAGGCGGCAACCACGTCCGGCGAGTCCATATTAAATGTCTGAAAACTGTAGGAAATATGTGGGCCGTGTGCGCCAACCCTTACAGTAAAACATGAATTTATTATGAAATATTAATGACATGTGCATTTTGTAAAATAATAATAGATTCAGGAATAATTATGAGGTACTGGTCAGACGATGAATGGATAATGTGAGACTTCATGGATAATGCAGATTGTGTTTATTGGTCGAAGTAATTTGCTAGAACTATGTTGTAACTTTCGTTTCAACATACATATATATGAAATGATTTCAAAATTGTTTTAATTTTGTTTACTGTGAAGTCAATAACTAAATTAGTAGGTAATAAAAGCATAATAATCATACTTATTATTAAGGCCCACGCGTCCGAGCAGTACCTACCATAAAAAAGAGACTTTCTGAAGCCTACTCCTCGGTAACGGCCAGGTAAATATATGTTTATTATATATTCATTCATGATCAACATTATCAACTGTTGAATATAACGTGCGATTAATATTTTTCTATAAAATATATTTATATATTTAGCAATTTCGCAAATTTTCCCTACTCCTTCGAAATAGCTTTGATCTTTGTTAACATTTTTATACATAAAAATTGGTGGTTAAATATTCTTCTATAATTTAGACTGACCGACATTTGACTGTTCAAAAGCGCCTGCAAAATGGTCTATTTGAAATAAATGCTTTTCATTTGATTTGAATCTTCAAAGTGTACATAGCATTGTAAATCAATCAATAATTCGCAAAGAAAATGGATTTAAAAGTCAGTGGGGGGGGGGCTCTATCCGGGCGCAGCTAGCTGGAATTAAATGTACAGATACTCGTACTGCCGCCTAGGTGGTTACGAGTGTCCATTTGATTTCGGCCAGATGTTCAAGGCACTATAAGCCTTATCAGGCTCGCGTTTCTGCGGCGGTCATTTGAAGAGTGGCACCACAAAGATTTGATTGTACGTATCCAGACAGTGCAAGCATTTGTCAGTCATCGTCTAGCCCAACTCGGAACATTAAGGAGTTCAATGACCCAATGAACAATACTACCAAAAAACAGACAGTAAAACAATGAAGAGAAATATTCTATAGTTACGTGGAACATGGGTATCATGTGGTATCTTATTAGACCACCCAACTGCTCCCATGGGTATCGTAAAGAAGACTAAAGGATTTATAGTGATAGAGCGTAGCAATAATAAATAATAGACACATGGGTTGAAAACCGAGGATAGGCTACACTTGCTGAGGTTAGCACGTAGATGGGTGATCAACTATTCCACACCGAGTATTTTTCCTGCCTCGGACAGGATGTTAAACCGTTGGTTCCGTAAGCGTCAGAACAAATATAACCCCTGGACCTCTAGCGATTTTTGATGTTTAGAAAATACCAAAATATTATATACTACCTTTTTTCTAGGTACCTAACTTCAAATATTGAGTACCCGTATAGACACTGAGAAAACGCGTAAAGATAGTGGTCAGACATTCTGACGTCAGGGTGAACGTCTGAACCACTGGGCACGCCAAAATTATGGCGGAAAGTCCCATCTTTGAGGCGTGGCTGGAAAGACCTCGCGGCGTGCTCACCTTCCAAATGACGCAGGTTCTCTCCGGACATGGTAAGTTCGGGAGGTACCTGCACCGGATTCGTGCGGAAGTGACACCTAGGCTAGGGTTTGTTTCCAAAAGGGAGGCTCGGTACCGGTATGAAAGGCAAGAAGGAACGGGGTGAATCGTTTTTAGTCTTTAAGAGTCTGACACTATCTCCCGCTCCGCCCAAGGGCGGGGGATGTCATATGGATGATTTTAACCACCGAAAACAAAAAACGTTTGAACCACATTTTTGTAATACTTAGAGACAACACAGCTTCGATTCATCTTTTTGTAAATATTTACTAACTTTTTAGTAGTTTAACGACCGGTCCTGTGTATCACGCATCTATCGGATTACCACCAGGTCATCGGTCATTACTGACCAGGTCATCGGTCCACCTTGTTGGAGGCCGTCCAACGCTGCGTCTTCCGGTACGTTGTGGCGACGCTTGGGGGAGGCCTATGTCCAACAGTGGACGTCTTTCGGCTGATATGATGATGATGATGATGATTAGTACTTCAAAATATAATTTTTGATATGTCTTCTCCAAGTTTCGCCACAAGAAGTGATCCTGTGCGTCTCGACTATCGGATTCCTGCGACCCTTACCAGATCATCGGTCCACTTTGTAGGAGGTCTACCATGATCTGCATAAATAGTCAGAAGTTAAAGATATAGAGCGAGTTTCTGAATTCAGAAGAACTGACACGTTCTTCAAACCTTGACAGGCCTGTTGGTCTAGTGGTTAGTGGCCCTGACTGCTATGCCGGAGGTCGTGGGTTCGATTCCCACCCAGGACAAATGTTTGTGTGATGAGCATTATCATTCGTTTTTGTCTGGGTGTAATTTTATCTATATATGTATGTATTTAGAAATATATAAGAAGGTAACATACCTTTATCTATTATATGATATGTACCTATAAAGAAATATATAAGTATGTTTATCAACTGTCTAGTACTCATAGCACAAGCTCTGCTTAGCAAGCTTCTGCAAGCTTAGCTTGGGACTAGATGGCGTTGTGTGTTAGTTGTGATATAAATATTATTATAGTTAAAATAATAAATGTTATTATAAACCTTACATAAATGTCAAATTATTTAGTTGTTTTTTTAAGTTGTAGTAGAGTTTTAGAAATTCTAAAATTAATAAAATTAAAAGACTAGTTTGGCAGCAGAGCTGATGTTAACATGTCTTTTATTTACAACTTAAAGCAACAAAATATATACATAGTAAACTTAAATATTAAAATATATATATATATATATTTAAGTAAGTATGCTTAATCTAACTATACACACTAAAGGCTACTCCATACTAAAATATGGCGTCATAAAACTCCTCCGCATCGCTGTCGACTGGAAGTGTGCCCAAGAGGCTGGCGGCATTGCCACGTTGAATGGCAATGCTTAATCTCTGACCGAGGTAAAAACCAGCCCTTGGGTCACGCGAAGTGTCAACTAAGCGTCTTGACAGTTCTTTAAAAAGTGTATGAGCATTCGGACCCCACGGCCCAAGAGTTTCAACCCCAAACGGCTCAAAAATATAACTGCCGACAAGGTTGTTATATTTCCACCGCTTGAGGTTCTCCGCAGCCGCAGCGGCAGCACCAGCACAGCACGATGAACTAGGAAGATGGGATGGCGCAAGAGTGTCGACACAGGTAGCGTCCCACACTAAAGGTCTACCCAACTTCCATGGAAATAAAGACATACCGTCCGGTCTCTTACCATCGTCGCGTGCCAGGCCATGAGGTTCCAAAACAGCTGATGTTAATTTTATTTTAATTAAATATAAATTCAATTTAACTTGACTTTTTTTTTGACTGACCTACATTTTGATAATTCAAAAGTGCCTGTAATTGATCTATTTGAAATAAAAGTTTCTGGATTTGACGAATTTCAGTGCGAAAAATATCACAAGAAATCAACCAATTCCCCTTTCCACTACCGTATCAATTAGGCAATAACTGATTCCACTATCACTGTGTACCTCCATTAGATATGCTACAAAAATCGACGAAGATAACGCTACCAATACACGTGTTATCACTGCCCTATGGTCGGGTGACTGACCGATTAGGGAATTAGGAAGTTGGGAATGACCTGGAAAACGTTACATAAGATAAGATTTACGACTTTTTGCTTGATCACAAAGTTACGCAAAGAAATCTATTAAGGGGCCGGCGACGGATGAATTTCCATACAAACGTAATACCACGCTCATTTGCAGTTGGAGCATATTTCCAACATATTATGATGATATTCGGTTATAGACAATATTTACCTAGGTTCCTACGTCTTTCTTTTTTAAAAAATCAAAAAGAAATTTAAGCGACTTGTATTTCGCACTTTTTTACAGCGTAAATAGCAAAACATGCCATTTGGCTTTTCCTGTATTAAAAATAACAATATTTCTAATATTCTCGACGTAGGAACCTAGATAAATATTGTCTATAACCGAATAATAATAATAATAACTTTATTTAACCATTGTTACAAGTGTTTTCTTAAATATAGTTATAACATAGTTACATATCGGTAACAGGAGTTGAATTTATCAGAATTATTACAGTTCACAGTGGCCCCCAAACTAGGCGGTGCCTGTATCTTGGGGACCGGAGTTGCGTTATCGTAAAAATAAAATACAAATTTCTTTTTGTGGATTACCTACCTTATAATAAAATAGAAGACAAAATAATTCCTTTATATAATAGGGTAAATTAAAAGAGTGTGTGTCTAAGAGGTTTGTGGTTGAAAGTGTGTGGCTATGTTTGTGGGTCATTATACGTGTTATAGGTACCTACCCGTATATAATTTTGTTGGTTGTTTAGCACGAAATATATAATATTAGTGGAATATCATCATAATATATTGGAAATATGCTCCAACTGCAAATGAGCGTGGTATTACGTTTGTATGGAAATTCATCCGTCGCCGGCCCCTTAAGTAAATATAACGGGAGAAAATGACTGACTGACATATCAACGCATAGTCGAAACTACTGGGACCAAGAGCGTTAAATTTTGCACAAAGTTTCCTTTTATGACGCAGGCGAGTACCGATGGATGATTTTTCAAAATTCACCCTAAGTGTGAGTTGCACCATTTAACTATAACGATAACAAAGCCGTTAACAGTTGTCAAATCGTCGAATTGACCAATAGGCGGCCGTTTCACGGCTGGTTATGGTTTGGTTATCGTTATAGTTAAATGGTGCAACTCACCCTAAGTGATGGCAACGGGGATCAAAGGGGATTGCCCAGCCTCTATGGTGTTCCAGGCCAAAGACGGACATCAAATATTACTATCAATGATAAAACTATTGTTTTTTCCGTAAAGTTACTTTTTATTTACCACTTATTGTTTATTATAGTGGCGCATTTGGAACTAAGGGAATACATATTTTTTATGGCAAAATTAATGAACAAAGTATTTTTTCTCTAGTCAATTGTCCGCTTATGGCCTCAAATGGGCAATCCCCAATTTATGTAAGTAGAAACCTATTTTCACGCAGGTGTTATTTATGAATTATATATATATTTATAACTACCCATATATCATAATAAAATGTCAAGATGGATAACGGTTATTTACTGTGTATCAAAGTTCCTATGACTGGTGTGTAAGGAAAGGGTTTTATGAAGAAAAGCACAGAAAGACAAGACTTAGTATTTATTTCAATTGGCTTGTCAGTTAATCGAATAAACTACTGGCTCGTTCGGAATCTAGGTCTTCGAGGTGAAGAACGGCCAAGAAACACCTCGGAAGCATTTTATCATCACAATAACATAATTAGAAACATAAGTCACAGTATAACAAATACACAGAGTCAAAACAACATTAGCAATAATATTAAGCCATTATATTAAATAACTTACGTGAACTTAGGCAGTCCGTAAAGGTCTAGAGCTGAACAGCAAGTAAGAGGACTTTAATAGAAACCAATCTTATTTATAGGAAAGTCCTGACGCTCAAGTGTCAAACCTTTGGGTTGACACTTAAACATCAAATATCCTTCCACCTTCTACAAATCTCAGGTTGTCGCACAACACACAACTTCTTACATTTTAGTAGACAAAGTCTTTAGATATTTTACAACCATAATAATATCGCAACAACAATTAATTTAATAAAATAATAATTATACTTATCTTTTAACTCACAATTTCCACACTTGTACACAAACTGTGTAACTTATTTTTGTAGAGAGAGCTCCGCACCGTCCGACGTCTGAACCGAGAATGACTCAGGACGGTCGGCGCAGCAGCTTTTATAAGCAGTAACAAACAATCATGAGTCACTTGCTTGTTACCGCTTGAACGTTGGTTTTTAGTTTGAATTTAAACGTTATCTTTCAAATATCTATTGTAATTATTATTTAACACATTATTACTATTATATATTTTATATATCTATATCTATACATAGGTATAAACTATCACGGCCATACTGACAGTACTTCGTCCTCGAAGTATTACTATGTTATTTATAACATACAAGTAGGTACATTCGATTCATCAACATATACATATCACAAAATTCATATTTCATAAATTTCGAGTCAACCAATTGTATGGACACGATGGTCCTCTTAAAATAGGTAACAGAGTATTCTTGCCAACTACATAGACATGTCGATCACATCCACCCGCTGCTCGTGGGATAATCGACACCAAATAGTAGGCCGACCAGCGGTTATTGAGTAATGCCAACTACATAGTCATGTCAATCACATTCACCCGCTGCTTGTGAGATAATTGACACCAAATAGCAGGCCGACCAGCGGTACTCAAATATTTTTTATTAGGAGTTTCTCCAGAGAAAGTTAATCAGGGTATTTATTTTTTGTATCATGTATATGTTTCCAATAATATTTTATGTTGGCAACTTATGTTTTTATAAAAGCCTTAATTTAAACCAAAACATTGTATAGTTGATAAATAATTTCTAATTCAAATCAATAAGATTGAACCTTGAATTGACTTTAAAATATGGCAATGACAAGGTAGAAGTAGTTTCACATTTAAGGTTATACACCTCAATCACAAATTAGTACATATTTAATTACAATATTTTGTCATTAATTTGTGACCTAAACATTTGCAGATAACCGACACAGCTGACACAAAAGCATTCCAGACAATACCTACTTGAGCCAAATACCTAGTCACGCCAATTACATTCACCTACTGCCGGTGAGACTTATTGGCGCCAAATAAAAGGCCTAGCAGCTAATACTTGAGCCAAATATCTAGTCACGCTAAGCACATTCACCTGCTGCTGGTGAGACACATTAGCGCCAAATAGAAGGCCTAGCAGCTAATAAGCAATAACTAAATCATTGTAACAGCTATGTTGATTCTATACACCTGGTTACGGTAAGATTAGATTAATCAACACTAAATTAGGTACAGAGCATAATTTTGAATTGTATTTTTCTATTTTACTTTATTAGAACAGAATGATCGTTTTAGTCGGCATTATTGACTTTTCAAAATAACCGGGAAATAAATAATTCAATGCTATTCCACAGTTGATTCAACACACTAACCCGTTTTAGCAACATAATCAACACAATACATCGCTCGGTCAACCTGACAATATTATTGCAAATTGCTCTTAACGTTGAATTTCTGTTTATACCTACTATATCAGTTATTTACTTCAGACCACAACATTAAATTTTATTTGATATTATCAGTTACCATCACAGCTTGTGACTAAAACTGAGGGTAAATAAAATTTACACTTAACTATCATTAGTTACTTTTGCAATTCTTAAAAGATATCTTAGTAAAATAGTTTTCACGCCCCTAAGACGACTCACTGACCTCAATTTGTTTTCCGACATATCAAAATCTATGATCACGAAACTTTGAAATAGATTGTTTACTTTATTGTTCCACATCAACTTTTAATTTTATTTAAAACGAGTAACTTTGAACTACCAGCATACTAATTTTATTCCCTTCGGGTATAATTTTATCAAACAAGACACCCAAAGAAACCATAGCCCAAGGACTAGCTTCTTCTAAACGTGAGAATAGTACAGAAAACCAGCCGATTCGGCAAACATTGTTTTGAAGTATAAATATTTCTAATGAATATTATGGTAGTCCAATAAAATATAAATATGATTTCCTACCTAACCAACCACTCTATGCTGCCTAACTAACAACTACCCTACGCAACCTAAATAACTACCCTACTGTTCAGCAAATATAAATTCATAAGATAGATAGATGCCTTTGTAAACACCTTTGTGGAAGAGTGTCTTCGTAAACCTGTTCTTACGTTTCATTTTCGAACACGAGTGGCGCTGTTGTTTTTCCGTCACCGTCATGTCATGAAAATATTTTTTTTTTTCTTTGTGAACTAGAATAAAATTGCGTTTATAGAAATCTATTCGACTTTATTGAAATATTACCTAAACCCAACACCTACGCTACCTAACTAAACTATTGACGGTATTACGTTAATAAACTTGCAAAAATATGGGTACCGACTATTTCCATTTTATGTCAAGTACACTTTTTGTAAAAATACACTCTCTGGTGATCAAAATTATGAACATTTTATACCGAATAAAAATCTAACGATCTTATCTCGTGGCTTTATAGGAACAATGCTAAATGCCCATTACCTACAGTGAGACATCTTTAGCAAAGTGTTTAGTTTTGTTTCAAATAGCCATCCTAGATGTAACTAATATCGACGTAGTCCGTAGACTACCCCCATTTTTATATTAATATGCATAATCTTTTTGTACAACTTTATAATTATGATAACAAAATCATGTAGCCTTTTATGTCACAGGTAAAAGAATCGGGATTTTTCTTAATGCTTTGTATTGGGACCAATTTTACGTTTATCTATAAAAACCCTTCCTTCTTTTATAAAATCCTTTACAACACATAAGATACTCAACATTATCTTTAAAAACAAAAAGCAATGCTAACGAAGGTCTTACAGACTTTAGCACAGAATTCTAACACTTCCGTCACTTTACATATTAGAGATATCGGTATTTGTAAAATCTAATCCGCATTTGTTTCCCCTCTTAAAATAATGTTGCGGAGTTTTTAAACGAAAAATTTTGAGCCATGACTATTTAATATTTTAATTTTACTTTTAATTTTATTATTCTATTTACTGTATTGACTGTAATTTTTATTGATGGAATTTTGACTAAATTATGTAGACTATTATTGAATTGACTGAATTTTGAATGTTTTTATTTGTACATGTTGACTATTATTGAATTGACTGAATTTTGAATATTTGTATATGTTGACTATTATTGAATTGACTGAATTTTGATTGCTTTTTTTTAAGGAATTGATTTTTTTTTTTTTGCTTTTTTTTAATTAATTTTGTACGCCGATTTACGGCAAAACATGTTGAACTGTATTCACTTTATCACCATATTTAACATACACATGTTTATACAAATAAATGATCTTATCTTATCTTTTAGCTACTGAAGGTACTTGCTATATTTTACCAATGCAGATGCAGTAGCTTGATTGAAGATCCACAGCTCATTTGCAGCTCCGTTTTCCGGGACGGCATGGTGACATTGTGGCGTCATCTTGATGGTAGTAGACTCGACGGTTATAGTTCATGAAAATAACAAGACAACAGGCATTAAAAATCAGTTGTGTAAGCCAGAGGCCTGTCCCACTTCTGATGTTATTTATGAATTATATATATATTTATAACTACCCATATATCATAATAAAATGTCAAGATGGATAACGGTTATTTACTGTGTATCAAAGTTCCTATGACTGGTGTGTAAGGAAAGGGTTTTATGAAGAAAAGCACAGAAAGACAAGACTTAGTATTTATTTCAATTGGCTTGTCAGTTAATCGAATAAACTACTGGCTCGTTCGGAATCTAGGTCTTCGAGGTGAAGAACGGCCAAGAAACACCTCGGAAGCATTTTATCATCACAATAACATAATTAGAAACATAAGTCACAGTATAACAAATACACAGAGTCAAAACAACATTAGCAATAATATTAAGCCATTATATTAAATAACTTACGTGAACTTAGGCAGTCCGTAAAGGTCTAGAGCTGAACAGCAAGTAAGAGGACTTTAATAGAAACCAATCTTATTTATAGGAAAGTCCTGACGCTCAAGTGTCAAACCTTTGGGTTGACACTTAAACATCAAATATCCTTCCACCTTCTACAAATCTCAGGTTGTCGCACAACACACAACTTCTTACATTTTAGTAGACAAAGTCTTTAGATATTTTACAACCATAATAATATCGCAACAACAATTAATTTAATAAAATAATAATTATACTTATCTTTTAACTCACAATTTCCACACTTGTACACAAACTGTGTAACTTATTTTTGTAGAGAGAGCTCCGCACCGTCCGACGTCTGAACCGAGAATGACTCAGGACGGTCGGCGCAGCAGCTTTTATAAGCAGTAACAAACAATCATGAGTCACTTGCTTGTTACCGCTTGAACGTTGGTTTTTAGTTTGAATTTAAACGTTATCTTTCAAATATCTATTGTAATTATTATTTAACACATTATTACTATTATATATTTTATATATCTATATCTATACATAGGTATAAACTATCACAGGCAAAGTCGCAGGCAGAAGTTAGTACTCTAATATAATGCAGGTTGGTTTTTTTAGGCCCAGTGGTAACTGCTTTGACTTCCGAGTTGTCGCTTCAAATCCAGCCAGGTGCTTTACTTCGTGAAATTTATTTCACTACCACTGCTCTCAAAACGGTGAAGGAAAACATCGTGAGGAAACCGGCATGTTCTAGAACCAAAAATTCTAAGCCACGTGACGTCCACCAATCCGCACTGGGCTTTTTTTTTTGGTGGCGAAAATCATCATAACTGTTTGAAGGGAAAATAAATAAATAAATTATTATTATTATAAATAAATTATTATCCAATGACAACCCCCGCTCTTGGGCGGAGCGGGAGATAGTGCTGACAACTCCTTGAGGCGCGCGGGAACTGTACGCGCCGTCGACGACTTGGGCTTGGTCCGGACAGTAACCGGACGGTCGGACAGCGAGCTACCCATTACTCACTGTCCGCAAGCCCGCGCCTACGGTGGCTGGAAATCGGGATCGGAATTCTGGCAGCGGCGAGAGCGCCGTTGCCTAATGCGGTCGGCCTCCTCACTGGGCTCGCGTGATGGATTACGGCCTTAGAGAGGAGGCCTGAGTCCCAGCAGTAGGAACATTAAAAGGCTGATTATGCTACTTATTCTACGAATAGTGGCCTAGATGTAATGGCCTCGACATACGAGTTATACATTCCAAACGACCACAAATACAATGAGTTATCCTCCAATGGGCAATGGGCCTGCGTAGTCGATTACGGCCTATTTCCTCACTCCTAGAGAGGAGACCTGAGTCTATGGAATAATTATAAAGCTGGTTGACACCCAAAATTAGATGGTGTGGTGATTTTTATGGGTTTTTGCTATTGCCATAGGATATTTTAAACAGACTCACAGTCTCATGAAAGCTCTTTGTTAAAGGTAAATGGAAGAACACTGTAGACTCCACGAATTCTTAGATTACTTTATATTTTGACTCACTTTTATAAAATGATTATTTTTATTGTGCTTTTGAGTACAATATAGACCAGTTTACACTGTGCTTAAATAATACCTATTAATACTGTATTAAGGAAATATTGTAAAAACAATTTTTTTTTTAAAAGAGTAACCATGGAGTTTCTTGCCGGTTCTTCTCCATAGGAAACGACCAATTTGTAACCGTGCACTAGCTTCTGACGTTTTATAAGTGCCCATGTAGGCCTATGTGAAATAAACAACTTTTGACTTTTTGACTTGCCTGAAACAAATGTTCCCCTTTCTTATTTATGCATAGTTATTCCAACTTCGGCATCAAGTACAAGACTTTCCCAATAACTTTCGAAAACTATTGATTTACGATGTCGTAGGACGCTAAGTAACTTTTCATTGCGTTTTTCAACGGAACTTTATGACGCACGCGTTTTACGGCAGCCATCTTGAAGACTGTTTTATTGCGTTTGAATTTCGAACTTTCGGAACATAAATGTGGAATTGAAGTTTGATGTTAGAATGATGAAATGATGGTGATATCGACGATGAAGTGACAAGAACCTTTATCTACCAGAACATAATTTTACAGGAAACGAAAAAATCGTTTTATTTATTTTAAACCTAGAAGTTAGGAATAGTGGCGCTAGTTGTCACATCAACATCGAGTCCGTATTTAAAATTTATTTAAAAATAGTTTAAGTTATAGTTGAGTGATAAAACTAAGTGCATTTGTGAAAGGACACATTGATGAAGCAAAGACATTGTTATCAGGTGAACCTATAAACAATCAGCTGTGATTTAAAAATAAAACAATTTGTGTGCATGAATAGTGTTAAACTTTTACGAAACAATTAAAAACGTATTTATAAAGTGCAGTCTTTGTAAACATAATACCTAAACCAGTGATAGACGGCATATTTTGTAACAAATATAAACAAAAAGTGATAAAAACTGTGACTGCAAACACAAAGACATTTTAAATTTAAACCGTCCGATAACACAAATCAAAACAAATAAATTGGACTTTGAACCTAATTAGACACATCTACGGCTAATGAAACAAGCATCTAACAGCTAATGGTGTCCTATTTCGTCATTCAAATCTAATGATTACTTGGTCTAGTGGCTGAGGCTTACGCTTTTGACTCGTGCGCCTTTAAGCACCGAGTTCGAACCCCACTTATAACATTGTCTTTTTAAAGGTTTGCTTTGTTCTATTTATTACTACAAAATGAATTTCTTCGAGAATATCACTCTGCGACGAACCCACGGTACGAAATTATTGGCAGAGACGACAGAAGATGATGCTAATAACGTTAGTTGTATCAACACGACACTAGATGGCACCACCAACAGCATGCCAAACATATCGGATGACGAGGACAATGATAAAGTACAAAACTTGCAGCGGGAAATCGAAGAACTTAAGTCACAACTTTTGGCAGCCCATGACGAGATAACCAATTTGTCAATAGAAAATAGCGAATTGAAACAGACCATTAGTGCATTAGATAACAAATATCAACTAGTGAAGAACGTAACAAGGAAATTAACCAGTGAAATTGGAACTCCTATCAAAAATGTGAGATTGTCTACTCCCCACAAAAAACGACTTTCTACAACTCAATTGGACCTAACACAAAATACCGTACAAGAAGGCTACAAACGGAAACCTACGTCTAAAAGAGTAAAAACGACATTGAAATTCGACAAAGAAACCATCGGAGGCCAACAAAAAAATGATAACAACCCGTCTCAGCTGCAAACCAAGATAAACAAGTTGTGTATAATAAGTAGCAATAAGACTAACAAAGTATTATCCATAGCACAAAACGCTTTTCCGAGCCACCAGATATGTCATTATATCACTCCTAACTGTGGATTAAGTACGCTTGTTAGCAATCTGGGCTCAAAACTAACTAATTATACTATGCAAGACTATTGTGTAATTCTTATAGGCAGTGAAGATTTTAATTCAACTAAAAACTATTCAGACCTAGTTTCTAACATTAGGGAAAACCTTTTAATGTTATCTCACACAAATATTATCATATGTTTACCTACATATAGGTGCAGTGAATATTCTAGCATGTTTAACTGGAGAATTGAAATGTTCAATAGCTTATTATATCATGACATACAAATCTATGACTATGCTGTAATTTTTGACTCTAATTTAAATTTATTATATGACTGGACTATGTTTTCAAAGAATAGTGGTAGATTGAATAATTATGGAATGAGAACAATTTTTGACAATTTGAAATATCAAATTATGGACCCCGACATTTCAAATCATATAATTCCTCAAACTGAAACAAATCCTGAAATTAGAAATTCCTCAAGGAATTCAGACTTTTTTCGTGTATAAAAACGTAAAAATTCTCCATCAAAATATAAATGGATTAGCTAGGAAAATGGATTTATTATCGATATCTCTAGCGTCACTCCAAGACGCAAAAAATCCTGTGGATGTTGTATGTCTCACAGAGCATAATATGTTAAATAGTGATACAGATTTAATCAATATTCCTAACTTTATTCAGGGATCTTTCTTCTCAAGGCATAATCGTCGAGGCGGTTCATGTATCTTAGTACGAAATAATCATAAATTTAAACCAATTACTGGACTAAAACAATATTGCGTTGAAGGCGTTCTGGAGTGCTCAGGTGTCGAACTTCTAAGCCATAATATCATAATACTTTGTATATACCGACCACCAAGGTCAAAAACCGATGAATTAAACACATTTTTCGACAGTTTAAACCGACTACTTGGGCAGTACTGCTACAGTAAAAAGAAAATAATAGTTTGTGGCGACTTTAACATAAATGTATTAAACAAAAATAAAATGACTACAATGTTCATGGAAACACTAGCTTGTTACAACCTACAGTTAGGATTATTTGAACCAACAAGGACTATTAGTGGAGCATGCATAGACAATTTCATGTATAACATTCGTGGATGTAAATGTAAAACTATGGAGTTCGCCTTATCGGATCACACGGCGCAATTACTAACTTGTCCCGTAAAACAAAGTTGCTCACTAAAACATTGGTACGTAAAAAGACGAGACTATAGTAAGGATAATGTTAAGAAATTTAATGATTGCATAAATTCGATATCATTTAGTGACGTATTTGAAAATAATGACCCGCAAGAAGCTTTTGACATTTTTTATGACTTATTTACTTTATTTTATAATCTATGTTTTCCGTATATTCGACTTAAAATATATTCACAAACACGACCACGATGGATGACCAAAGGAATAAAAAAATGTTGTATACGTAAACAGCAATTATTATGGAAGTATCGTAAGAATCGAAATAGCATAAATAAAACCAATTTTAAAAATTTTGCCAGTAGATTGCAACGTGTTATAAAACTGACTAAAAAATCTCAGAATAATTATTTTATACATACAGCTCAAAACAAATGCAGGGCTACTTGGAACATTATTGGCAAAACAATGTGTAATGTGCCAAAAAGCCAAATCAATCAAATTAATATAGACGGTGAACATTGTACGGATGATCCGCAGACCATTGCAGATTGTTTTAATAATTTCTTTATAGACCAAGTAAAAGGGAATACAAGTAGTAACAAGTGTACTAATAAGACAGAGACCTTACCCAATCACTCAAAAACATTATTTATGTATCCGACTACACCCCAAGAAATACACAAAATAATTTTAAATTTAAAAAATACCAACAGTACTGGATATGATAGTATCTCGACTAAAATTTTAAAACAAGCGCCAACTAAATTATCCTATATTTTAAGTCATATAATTAACCTATCGATTCTAAATGGCTACTTTCCTGATAAACTTAAATTGACAAACATTAAACCTCTTTTCAAGAAAGATGATTGTCACAATATGAACTGTTATAGACCCATAGCACTAGTTCCGGTGTTATCTAAGGTATATGAAAAAGTTATTTATGTCAGGTTAAATGAATATTTTGAAAAGTTCAATTTATTTGCTAAAGAGCAGATTGGTTTTAGGAAAAATAAAACTATTGATATGGCAGTCTATGATTTTCTAACCACAGTTATGGCTAGCTTAGATAATAAAATTCCAGTGTGTGCATTGTATATGGATTTAAGTAAAGCTTTTGATTATGTAGATCACAAAATTCTGTTGAGTAAATTATATAGTTATGGAATTCGAGGTACTTCGTTAGAGCTGATAGCTTCTTACCTTACCAACAGAAAGCAGTCCACATTAGTTTCTCGAGTATGCACCAAAACAAGGAAAGAAGTTAACTACACATCGAAATACAGAGAAATCAAACAAGGCGTCCCACAAGGAAGTGTTTTAGGCCCTCTGTTATTCATCATTTATATAAATGACCTCCCAAAAATAACTAAACATCCGACTATACTTTTTGCAGATGACAGTACTGTTGTTTTTGCTAATAAGGACAAAGTATCCCTAGAACAAGACATAAATAACACTCTTAGTGATATAATAAAATGGCTGACTAATAACAATTTAAAAATGAATTTAGACAAAACTAAAATAATGATATTTCGCAATCGTAAAGCCCAATTTACTGACATTAATATACACTATGCAGAGAACAAAATAAATGAGACAGCAACTTCAAAATTCTTAGGAATGTCAATTGATTATAATTTGAATTGGAAGACACATGTAGACACTTTAAATAAAAAATTAAATAAACAATCATACGCCCTACATATGCTGGCAAAAACGGTAGACACGCCTGCTGTACTTGCAGCATACCATGGCTACGTGGGATCCTTAATAAAGTATGGTATTATATTCTGGGGTAATTCCACAAATAGGGATATGGCTTTCAAAGCACAAAAGAGGTGTATTAGAGGTATGTTTAATATCAAACAGACTGATAGCTGCAGGCCATATTTTGTCAAGCATAATATATTAACATTGCCGTGTGTTTACATTTATGAAATTGCTAGTTTTGCAAGAAGTAACAAAAATCTTTTTGATAAGTACAGAAGTACACGGCATAGTGACAAAATTTGTGGCAAATCTAGCAAGACGGCCTTATATTCTAAAAGCATTTTCAGTATGGCGCCACGTATATACAATCACTTGCCAAAGTCCATACTAGAAACTTCATCAATCGATGCATTCAAAAGGAAATTAAAAAGCTTCCTGCTATGTAAATGTTACTATAGTGTTCATGAATATTTAATTGAGGATGTAAGGACATATTGAAGTAACTATTGCACTAATTTTATTATTTTATTAATATTAATTCTTTGACATTTATTTACTTTGACATTTATTTACAGATATATCTTGACATTCTCGTTTAATACATGACATTCACATTCACATTTTGATTAAACTATTGACGTTACTATTTTTCATTGTGAATTTACAAAACAGTGCACGAATTTAATTTAATTTTACTTCATTATTTGACATGATAATTTTGTATAATTTAATTTTGTATTATTAAGATATTTTTTTTTTTTTTACGATTATAATTAAGTAAATTTTGATAATTTTAATTTTTTGCTGACATAGTATATTTTTTATGACATTTTGTATGACTTATTTAAATTGATTTAATTTTGACAATTGTAATATCACTGACATTGTATAATCTTTTTGATAATTTTAAATTTTTGACAAATCTCATTCGCTGACACTGTTTTTATTATTATATTTTTTTTTCTTATTTATTAGATTTTGTACATTTTTGCAGTTAATTTAATTTTGATTGTATACATTGACATTTGCATCAATATTTTGTATGCCCTTGGGCGGATCATAGGTAGGGCGAAACATTTTATGTAAGATCATTGTAAGTACCCTGTGTTCACAAAATTAATAAATGTATTTGTATTTGTATATTTGTATTTAAACGCAAGGTATGAAAAATATTATTATTGGTTATATATTATATATACCCGCTCCTTGTATAATATATAACCAATAATAACATTTTTCATACCTTGCGTTTAAAATAAATAAAACGTTTTTTTCGTTTCCTGTAAAATTATGTTCTGGTAGATAAAGGTTCTTGTCACTTCATCGTCGATATGTTATTGATAGAAAAAAAAAACATATAGGCCGGGAATTTCTTAGGCAACCCACCCACGTTATATTATATTTATCATAAAATGCGTTTCATCCATTAAACAGACCGGTGAAGGTCGTTCTTAATCGGATCTTAGACTATTAGTGAAGGGTAAGATTTTTTGATGCACAGTTACTGTCTGATGTCAGATTTTTTGATGCACAATTTACCTGCAGAAACCTTCAAAGACTGACTGGCCTGTTGTGGCATCTAGTGGTTAGTAGCCCTGACTGCTATGCCAGAGGTTGTGTGTTCGATTCCCACCCAGGACAAAAGTTTGTGTGAGTGCACGATCTTTGGTCTGTGTCTAAGTGTAATTTAAAAAATCTATAATATTATGTATGTTTATAGAACCCAAGTCGTCGACGGCGCGCACTGTTCCCGCGCTTCCGTTGCTCAAGGAGTTGTCAGCAACAACAGGGACCCAGCCGGGTCGAAGCCTACTGGGGCCAGGGTTATCCGAAAGGGCGCTCGAGCCCCGGTATGAAGGCTAGAGGGAACGGGGTGGGTCTTTTAGTCAGTAAGAGTCTGACACTATCTCCCGCTCCGCCCAAGAGCGGGGGATGTCATTGCATGATTTTTCCCACCATAAAAAAAAAAAATGTATATATATAGAAATATATAAGTATGTTTATCAGTAGTCTAGTACTCATAACACAAGCTCTACTTAGCTTGAGACTAGATGGTGATGTGGAAAATAAAAGCTACTTACCTCAAAACCATCCAAAGACATCCAGCCCAACATCTACAGTAATCTATACCCACAAATTATTTACACAAAATCAGGAGCCCGTATTGCCGAACACAAACAATATAAACACGACGGTTCCGCATGTAATGGGGGCAGAACAAAAATATATAAACGTTGTATAATGTAAACTTGCTTTATTTGCACACCGTACTAGTTTGTTTGTGTCTGTAGTAGGGATTACTGTTTTGTAGGCAGTACTAATGTATTTTAGGATGGTCATTCGATGAGCTGAAACGGGGAATGGTGGACGTTAAATATGTAGTGCTTACAGATTATTGATTTTCAGACTTTTGATTCGAGTCTGATTTTGTGCAAAATCTAATTCAATATTTATTTCAGTTAAATCATTTACAGGTCGTTATGAATTGTACAGGTAGTTTTGATTTATTGTCTAGGTTGGTCAGTCAAAAAAAGATGAGGTTATTTTGCGAAGCAAACAAAAAATTTCAAACTGCACTCATTTGAGTAGGTACACCCAGGTGTTACTATTGTGCGGACCGCTCGGAGGACATGGTGGAGCATACGGTGTACCCCGCTTGGGCGGAACACCGCCGTGTCCTCGTGGGGGCGATCGGCGGCAGTGACCTTTCACGCTGGATCCTACTACAGGCCATCAAGAACGAGAGAATGGGTGGTGGTGGTCACCTCCTTCCGCGAAGCAGTAATGCTAACGAAGGAGTCGGCCGCATGCGTCCTTACGCATGAGTCCTCACGCATTTTACGTCCGTTCCCTCGAACGGACGTGAGGCTCGCCGTCCGGTAATTGTCCGGACTTAGCCCGAGTCATCGACGGAGCGCACGCCTCAAAGAGATGTCAGCAAAATCATAGGGGCACAGCAGGACTAAAGCCTACTGGGGCCATAGGTTGACTCCTGAAACGGAAACCCGTAGTCCTGAAACGCAAGGACAAAGAAGAAATAAACGCGTGTGTGCATGTTTCTCCGCATGTAGGCGCATGATCTGCAGGAATGCGCGTAGATGCATTGTTGGTGTGTTGGACTGTGTGGCAGTGTGATAAACGCCTTATCTAGTACTCATCATATCACAAGCTCTGCTTAGTTTGAGTCTAGATGGCGTTGTGTGAACGTTGTAGATATTATTGTTGTTGCGTACGTGGGTAATTAAATGCCGATTTACTAACAGAGAACTTTATTCACCACAAACAATAACAAATTAGTCCAGTCAACAATAATCCGAATCGCAATTAACATTATAGATCCGTTACAGTATCGCTTAGGTCGTTAGATAAAATCACTTCACACACTTAGGTAGCTCGCTCTTGTTCGTAGTCGAAATCAAAACTGACTCACTTCCGGTCGGAGGCTCGTATTTATATGCGGAGCGAAGAAAATTCGCGGGGCCATAAATCATTTTTATTGCGCGATGTACCAAGAGTCACTTTTACGCGAATTTCGACTTTATTGTTAATAGCGGAAAATACCATTTCCCTTACCTACCTACATACCTACTATTATTATTCGAATAATAATAGTGGTATGTACCCATGAATGATGTTTCGAGATTTTGCTAGGTACCTCCATTCTCGATCTTTCGAACATCAATGCGTTTTAATAATTGGGTGCTACTCATTATTTTCTCGAAGATATGGCGTGTTCAAGTTTAATGGCGTAACATTATTATATATTTATTACCTACTTCACCAGCACCTCGCAAATTCGAATAACAAATACAATCCGAAATCCACTATCTCCAAATTCCAAACTATTAACAGCTAACTCTCTGCCCAGCTCCTTGAAACACAGATTGATAGTTTATAGTTGCCGATTGTTGGCGACAACTTCGCAGACTGAGTACCTGTAACTGCCGCTAACTACGACCAGTAAGTGAGTTGGGTTAGTTCTATCGATTCAGTAGTTTTAAGCTTGAGGCTGATCTTGATTATTTTGAGGTATGGTGCCTTGCATGGGTAGCTGGGAAGTGGGGAAGGAGCTCCAGATTTGCGATGGGTGTTACAAACCTCCGTAGGCATTTTTACTAAAGGCTATCTAAAAAAAACTCTCTTTTGTAGGTGCATAAAAAATAATAAATATATTTTATATGGCGAATCTCCTATTAGTCTAGTGGTTAGTGGTCCTGACTGCTATACCGAAATTCATGAGTTCAATTCCCATTCAAGGTTGGTTCACAAAATGTTTGTGTGATAAGCACGATCATTTGTTCTGTGTCTGGGTGTAATCGTTGATTTATCTTTATTATGTATTTATATTTAGAAATATGTATTATATAAGTACCTATGTTTATTAGTTGTCTAGCACTCAAAGCACAAGCTCTGTTTAGTTTAGGAGTAGATGGCGTTGTGTCAAAGTTGCGGAATATTAATATTAAGTATGCATTTATTTCTCTCAAGTCCTGAACCTTTTGAAGGCGTACGAGGGGCCGAAACCAACCGGCAGAGGCCATCTAGATTAATTTTCTTTGGACGTGTTACTAACCGACGATTTATATCAATGTAGGTGGGTACGCGAATTGCTAGTGCATCTAAGGACCAGTTGACACCTCAGTTGGTTTTTTTTTTTTTTTCGGTGGGAAAAATCATCTTATGACAACCCCCGCACTTGGGCGGAGCGGGAGATAGTGTCAGACTCTTACTGACTAAAAAACCCATCCCGTTCCTTCAAGCCTTCATACCGGGGCTCGAGCGCCCTTTCGGATAACCCTGGCCCCGGTAGGCCTCGACCCGGCTGGGCCCCTGCTGTTGCTGACAACTCCTTGAGGCGCGCGGGAACAGCGCGCGCCGTCGACGACTTGGGCTTGGTCCGGACAGTTACCGGACGGCCGGACAGCGAGCTACCCATTGCTCACTGTCCGCAAGCCCGCGATAGTTTCCACCTCAGTTGGTGGAAACTATTGCGATATATGGAAAATAAAGATAGTTTGCATCTTCGCCCGCATATATAAAATATACCTTTTGTCACTCAGGAATAAAACAGCTCTCTATAACTGCAAAACTTTTAGTAATAGTACCAGTACTTTCAGAAATTACCTCCTACAAACAAAAAAACAAATTGTACCTTTTTACAATATTAGTATGATGATGTTGATGATGAGTGTAAGATAAGCATTAAATTCTAAAATTGGAAACTAAAGACATGAGAAAATTACTTTTTGATATTATATTACTCAAATGGCGTATTTCGAGGCCCAGGCACTCTTCAAAGCGATCTCTAACATTCATGAAAACGCGTCTCAGACACTGAGTAGGAATTTTGTTGAACGTTTTCCTTCAATTCATATATGGTTGATTGATTACTGATGTATAGCCTACTCTTCAGATAATCCCAGAGGAAAAAACCAGGATGTGAGGTCTGGGCTCCAAGAAATCAACAACATTTCTACTCTCTGTGCTCGGAGTTTTCCGCCCAAGGTTGGATATGCAAGTCATAAGAGGGCGTATAACAGAGCGGCACAACTGAGCTCACAACCACCATAAGGAGCCAAGGAATGCGGTTGGTGTGGCCGAAATCGGCTAAATGGCATCATCACTCTGTATTACTCAAATTGATGTAAGTGATAGGTTTTAATTCATCATCATCAGCCTTTTTAATGTTCCCACTGCTGGGACTCAGGCCTCTCTAGGCGAGTGAATGGGCCATAATCCACCACGCGGGCCCAGTGCGGATTGGTGAATGTCACATGTCTTCGAACTTTTGGTTCTAGGACATGCCGGTTTCCTCACGATGTTTTCCTTCACCGTTTTGAGAGCAGTGGTGATGGAATAAATTACACAAAGTAATACGCTTGGCTGGGTTTGAACTTGTGACCTACAACTCGTAAGTCGGAGCCATTACCACTCGGCCACCACTGCTCAGGTTTTAATTCACATCACAATAGTCTAACTATCATATTAATACCTAGCACAAGTTTGTAAGTATGTGAATGTCTGTTTGATACTCCTTGACGATGGAACGGCTGAACGAACTTTGGTAAAACTTAACACACTTAAGATACTTTCTATCCAGGGAGTATGTTCTCTCGAAAAGCCAGTTTGTAATAGAAAGAAGTCTGCTTTACCGCACCTTTGGACATATTAAGTAGAAAGTATAATATAATGCCTTAAGCTTATTTATTAACGTGGGGTCTACCTAACCCCAGACTAATAAGGCATTTATATTTATACAAGTATAATCTCGGTAATCCCTGGTCGCACAGTGCCAACATATTTGTGCAACACAGGTTAATTCTCATAAGGTAACTTTAGGAAGTATGGTGCTTTCAAAAGACATTAACATTCGATTTGTAGCGGTTGACATTTCGAATGGCACGACCTAGGTATTTAGGTACACACGGCAAAACAGGGACCTTACCATGACGTGTAAAATTTCAGGCGTGCGAGCGAGAAAGAGGGATGGAGCTATAATACAGCTTAGATCGCTCTATTCCTTCATCGGTTCAGTTTAGGACGTCAAATGGATCGCGTTAAGAGCTTGTTGTTGGGCCTTATTAAAGTGTGCAGACAAGTTACGAATTTACGTTTTTTTTGTCATTGTCCTTCACTACTTCTGTATCGCAAAAATGTAAACTTAGATACACAAGACACCCACACCCGAAACAACTATCTGTAGGCCAAACAATTTTTTTTTGCTCTAGAGTTTAATCTACGTCACGCAGTGCAGCAGCCAATCTCTCAACCACTGAGTTAAGCGAAAGTATAATTTTTTTTGTAGGTAAAGCACGCAAGAACAAACATTTGATAACTCAAGGTTCAAACTTGCAAAATTTGTTAAATGCAGTATATTAAAAGAAAAATTAGAGGCAAAATTAGAGGCAAAATTAGAGGCCAAATCGTTAAATGACATGAAGGGCGCTCTATCTAATTAAAAATTTAAAATTGCACGGGTCCGATAAGTTAGGGTAAGGTTTATTTAGTAAGGAATTTGAACAGAAACAGAACTGAGCCAAATGGTGACGATGCAAAAGGTTTCTTCCAATTTATGGTCCATGTCTTGTGATGTACAATTGTTTATGATACGATGGAATGGGACTGACATACGTTACGTATATACTTGCAACACAATGCATACCAATCTACCTCGCTCAGTGTACAAGATGCATATATCGTGCGCTGTCTTATGTAACTCGCCTTAGACGAAGGAATTGAATTACCGAGCGGTTAGTCTTAGTTCCGTGTGTGTTAGCCCTTTGGCTTAGCTGGGACATAGACGCAAGTTTAGGATACGATGGGACTGACATACGCTATGCTTAAAAGCTGAAAAGAAAAAAAATCCATGTTAAAATTACAAAAGAATTAGATTTTCCTTCAATATTTCAAAGGTTACCTAGTTCTATGGTGCACTAGCCATAGAACTAAGTTGCCTTCAAAGCACGCCCTAACTCACACACTAAGATACTTGCAGTTGCAACACAATGTATGCCAATCTATTTCGCTCAGTGTACAAGATGCATATATCGTGCTCTGTCTTATGTGATGTAATGACTGTGCCTTCACAGTATATTTACGAGAATATTATGTATGCCCATAAAAATATAGACATGTTTAAAAAATACAGTGATATTCATAATTTTAATACAAGAAACAAACATAAATTTGTAGTTCCTGCAACCAGGCTCAAAAAAATAGGGGGCTCATTTAGATGCCAATGTATACACTTCTATAATAAACTTCCTAGTCATATTCAACAACTAAGCCTTAATAAGTTCAAATCATTTGTAAAACGTAAACTTTGTCAAAAGGCTTTTTACACTGTAAAAGACTATATTCAGGACGAAAAGGCTTGGGATTGACCTGCTCCAGTACCTACTACAACTGTTGTCATTTTTTATTTTTCTTCTTTTGTATTTTTTAATTATTTTTATTTTCAAATGTGCTTTTTCTTTTTATTTTATTTGTTTTTTTACAATTTGACATTGGAAATTATTTTTATTTTACAAAATGACATGTATACATTTTAAGTACTTAAAGTATTTATTTTTTTTTTTTCTTTGACATAAATATTTACTTTTCTAAATATTTTGTAAATTATCAATTTGCTTATATTATTGTAAATGTGAGGACTATGTTGATTGCTTTTTCTTTTCTTTTCAGTAATTTTAACGTATGTCTGGCAATTTGAGTGTTTTCTGCGGCCTACCCAAATGTCCTTTCTTTGGTATTGTTCGTCAAGTCGTAGAGCTCCTTAGTAGTCCTAAGTTGAGCTTTTCGAATACTGACAAATGCTTACACTGATTGGACAGGTCCACTCAAATCTGTATGGTTCTTTCTTCAAAAGACCATCTCAGACAAATCTGCATGGTTCTCATGTGATTTGACCATTACATATTTACTGTATGGACTTTAAAAGAGACCTTGACCCCTGAGTTTGTTTCGGTGTTTCTTCTCAGGGTAGTCAGATAGGAAACACCGGCCTCATCTAGAATAAAATGACGAAAAAAAAAAAAAAATTGACGTGTAAAAGTGTTTTTTAAACCTATTTACAAAATAAATATCATTTATCATTTATCATTTATCATGTAACTCGCCTTAGACGGCGGAATTGAATTACCGAGCGGTTAGTCTTAGTTCCGTGTGTGTTAGCCCTTTGGCTTAGCTGGGACATAGACGCAAGTTAGTTTGTGCAGTGATTTAGGGTGTCGCCGGGGTATGTAGACCTAGGTAGCCTACCTAGGTAGTCGATAAGTTTGGTAGGCATGTAAGGTAAGCGCCAGATAACCGTGGAATAATGGTCATTTGACCATCCTACATTTGTTGACATTCTTAATTTAAAAAATCGAAAAAAATACACAAAGCTGTCTTGAATCGACATGTATTGTGATCTTTTACATGATCTAGTATTGAAAAGCAGTTCATTGTTTGTTTTTCGGGTACCTACGCAGAGATATCGGTTATCTGGCACCTCCTATAATAGGACCTATCTGTAGGAATCGAGTAGTGTTAAATACATAGGTTACCTATCGCTTATTAGTTTAAGGGATAAACAATAGAGCTGATGCCGGCTAGGACCAGGGGGATTTTATGAAAAGGGGATTCCTTTTCATAAAATCCCCCTGGTCCTAGTCAGTCCAAGAACGCAAAGGGCAACTGAGGGACAGGTGTGGTTTTAGTCAGTAAAAATCTGATAAGCCCTCCCGCTCCATCAAGTCCAGGAGAAGTCATTGGATGATTGGCCCACCTTAAAAAAATAGATATACAAAGAATTTTGAGATTAGCTGGTAATTACTATAGTTGGTAAGTTTGGTAGGCATGTAGAACGAAATGTGTGGTGTACTTATTTGTAAGCTTAAATTTCTCCAGGGGACAAATGAAGAATTTAGCATGAATATTGTTAGCTGGTTCGTAAAATATTATACTTCTACTGTCATATCATGAATGGCCGAGATGGGAAGCATCGGGTCTTCATCACGAACCGACCTTGTTAGCTTGTACTGTCCCACTGTTGTAAGTATACAGTTGTTCTAGAATCCCGGCTGAGCCATTTCATGTCAATTTCTAAGGAAGATATCTCCTTCGTGGTCTGCCGCGACCCCGTCTTGGAATTTCAGGGCACCAGTTAGATATACTCACAAAAAAGATGAAAGAGGTCAGAAAGGAAATACTTTCCGATTTGTACTACGACGAGTGTCGCCGCTTGTCCCACACCCTTTAACTCGACTACAGGAAATAAACCGATACGAACGCGCATTACGCAACTAACAGACCACGCACATTTAGAACACAAGTTTGTTATTGGTTGCGTCAATTATGAGCATGATCATATTTTGAGGCCGGCCTGCCCCGCCTACAAGAACATTCTAACTTCTTTCACCTTTTCTGTGAGTTTACTGAATCACAAGATTATATTTTCTTTATTGCCTACGAAAAGGACAACCCATTATTGCGGACGGCGAGCAATGGGTAGCTCGCTGTCCGACTGTCTGGTAACTGTCCGGACAGAGTCCAAGTCGTCGACGGCGTGCACCTCAAGGATATAAGCAACAGCAGGGGGGCCCAGCTGGGTCGAAGCCTACTGGGGCCAGGGTTAGCTCCGAAAGATAACTCGGCCCCGGTATGGAAGGCAAGAAGGAACGGGGTGGGTTTGTTAGTCAGTAAGATTCTGACACTATCTCTCGCTCCGCCTAAGGACGGGGGATTTCATTTGGATGATTTTTACCCTCCAAAAACTGTTTTTTATTTTAAACAACACAGGGTAAAACTTTAATGTTTTACTGCACTCTGTTTTTGCGATAATCTACTTCTGGATTACCGAGCTATTTTAAGAAAGAAGGCTAGACAGATTTACCAAACTCAGACCAGTTTGTAACAATGCCTGAAAGCATAAACAAATCTCCATCAGACACAAAGTTAAGTACTAAAAACATTAAGCTGCTTTTCCAATTGAGTTGTGCGCAGTAGCTAAGCGGAGCGAGGATGTGTAACGGCACTGTGAAGTGTGAGATTGTTTCCACTAAAACTATGCGATCATGCGAAATTAAATAGGTCAAAAAATAGTTTGATGACTTTTTCATTCTTGTGGTCTCGGTTTTTTCTTATTACGTATCTCACTAAACATCTATTTATTATGTAGGTACAGTATTTTTTTATTTAGCCTATACTTTCCCACAGCTGGGAAAAGTCCTCTCCCTACTTCTTTCAAGTATATTTTTCTCGAGCCATCTCGAACCAGTCCTTGAGGTAGGCGTCTAGGTCACAGAACTGAAAAATGTGTATGATTCCTGTGTTCTGTGGTCAAGGTTATCTCGCCACCTCTTCCCAGGTCGACCTTGGCGGGCTTATTTAAATAATATTATGTATATTAATATATTTACTTAGGTTAAATTTTATTAGGTGTGAGATCACACCTAATAAAATTTATTTGCATTCACACACTCAAAATGAGAGCGATCGCACATATTTCTCACTTTTTTTTCCTATTTACAAATGTTTAGCTCCGTTAGTCCTTTCCAAGAGCCCTCCTAAGCTAGGTTAAGACAATAAAATCATTCAATTGCTGAATTCTTTCGTCTCGCACCGCTTCGCTACCTCGCACACCTATACTAGAAAACAACCTTATTTCTCGGAATGGAACGGAACAATATGACCAAAAAAATGTATTAAAACGTTTTTAAATCTGTTATTCTAAGTTTCCATTCAACAGCGCTAACCATCTGTGAAAAGGAAATGGTTGCTGTTTGTACCGGAACCACAAAATAGATAGGTACAGAAGTCAATCTCATATGTATGTACTTCATTTTTAGGGTTCCGTAGCCAAATGGCAAAAAACGGAACCCTTATAGATTCGTCATGTCTGTCTGTCTGTCTGTCCGTCCGTATGTCACAGCCACTTTTTTCCGAAACTATAAGAGCTATACTGATGAAAGTGATGAAACTTAGTGAGTAGATGTATTCTGTAAACTGAATTAAAATTTTCACACAAAAATAGAAAAAGAGCTATAAAATTTGGGGGTCCCCATACTTAGAACTGAAACTCAAAAATTGTTTTTTTATCAAACCCATACGTGTGGGGTATTTATGGATAGGTCTTCAAAAATGATATTAAGGTTTCTAATATAATTTTTTTCTAAACTGAATAGTTTGCGCGAGAGACACTTCCAAAGTGGCAAAATGTGTCCCCCCCCTCTAACTTCTAAAATAAGAGAATGTTAAAACTAAAAAAAATATATGAAATACATTACTATTTCAAACTGCCAACGAAAATTGTTTTGAACGAGATCTAGTTAGTAGTTTTTTTTTTAACCTTTCAATCGTGGAAATTACAGACACAATAGAAAGACAATAGATGCCCGTACGCCGGCCGGCGTTCGCTTGGGGTTTAATGAATTAATTCGTCATAAATCTAAACGGAACCCTTCATGGGCGAGTCTGACTCGCACTCGGCTGGTTTTTTTATACCTACGCTAGGCGATCGCGCTAGGGTCATAATTAAGTATTCTACTTTGGGCACCTGCAAAAAATATCAATGGGCGCCCAAAGTGGAATACCTCAGGTGCCATTTACTCTGGCGCCGTTTAAGCGGTTGCCAAAAGTGGAATACCTCAGCGCGTTGCGCCGAACTGTACAAGTGCGAACGGGCGATTGAGCCGAGATGTCGTGTCCGTGAGCGGTGTCTATGTGTGCGTTGCTTGAGCGCACTTTGTATGTAGATTGACTTCTGTACCTATCTATTTTGTGGTTGCTGTTTGTACCGGAACTGTCGAAGCGTGAAGATTACTATATTTTTACTGGGTACTAATTGAGTCACATTAGTTAAGGCTTTTGTTAAGTAAATTAATTTACTTCCTTGGTTTTTCCGATCAGCTGTTCAAGGCACAAATAAGATACTGATATCAGAATAATCTTTTAAGTTCAAGAGCTGACAGGGTTACTACTCCGGTCCTTTTGGTCGTAGTGTAATATTATGTAGCTTGTAGCCTTCCTCAATAATTGGCTATCCTACATTTAAGAACTAATTACCTCCTCGTTTATACCGCGTACATCGAAGGACTGGAACAATCTGCCTGTTGCGGTCTTCCCGTCCGATTATAATTTATGTGTCTTCAAGGCTAGAGCGAATAGGCTCTTAATAAACTCGTGCGCCTTACCATCAACGTTTACATCACTGCTTACCATCAGGTGGGATCGCAGTCAAGCATTAGTTTATACACCGTTAAATTTTGTTCTTTTTAATCCCGCGAGCCTAATGACTTGTAGGTAGTTTGTACGCAACCCCGACTATTACCTACAGATCATTGGACTCGCTCAGCTGACGTTATCTTAAAGAAATTAATTTCGTACATGCGTAAATTAACTCATCGAATGCCGTAATTAGAGACACAATAGAAAGACAATTGCTTATGTTGAACTGTGTAACTTAAGACATTCAAAAGGTTAATACGAGTTTTGAAAAAACGGTACTTTATTTTTTAATTTTATCTTTACTAATCGATAGTGTTTCATGTACCGGATCGACCCTCCACGGTGTATTATTTAAAAAAAATGTTTTTTCTTGCAATTTAGAAGTTCGTGATATATTTGTTGAACTATTGTAATAATCATTTTTTTTTTTTCAAAAAAATCAATGTTACAATTTTTTTAAATGTAAACTTAAAGCTTTTTGATAAAGTTTTTGAATGTAGTATGTTTATATTTGTTTACGCTGAATGGCAAATCGGATTTCGATGATGATGATTTGAATAGGACACTTTTATCCTCGGGAACATACCTCCCGAGGAAAAAAAAATTCAGACGGGCGAAGCCGGTAGCAGAAGCTAGTTTACCATAAAGAGAAGAAAAAAAACTCCACCATCCAAAATGACTTCGCATTTTCTTTCTTTTTCCCTTTAAGGGTTGATTGACATTCCCAAAAAAACTCGAATCGCCCCATAAAGTGCAGACACTATAAAAGGGGTGTGTTGAAAGTTGGCCAAGGGTTGGACGCGCCCCCTATTGTGTTTTATTTTATGTCTCAACTTTTTGCTTATTGCGGACAATGGCTCGGGTTTCTGGAGATGTTTTTCACTTAAGATTTGGATAACTTTCTTTTCTATATTTTGGTAAAACGCGAGTTGCAAACTGGCGTTGTTATTCAAATGAGAATTAAAATCGCATGGCGAGTATCCTTGAAACATCCACGGTCCGGACTAAGCGTTTCGCCTCGGCATTTATACAGCGTACATCGAAGGACTGGAAAAAATTGCCTGCTACGGTCTTCAAGTCTGATTATAATTTAAGTGTCTTCAAGGCTATAGTGAATGCTTATATTAAACTAGTGCGCCTCACCATCAACGATTGCATCACTGCTTACCATCAGGCGGGATCGCAGTCAAGTACTAGTTAATAAAAGATAAAAAAAAAAAACTAGCTTTTGCCGGTGGCTTCGCCCACTTACGTAAAATATAGCCTATATCACTTAGGAATAAAGCAGCTTTCTATCGGTGGAAAAATTTTAGCAATCGGACCAGTACTTTCAGAGATTACCTCCTACAAATAAAAAAACAAACTTTACCTCTTTATAATATTAGTGTAGATGTAGATAGTGTAGATTATTTTGTATATGGAATGCATGCAGGGATATACAACCTGTGTTTAAAAGACTTGTAATGGAATATAACTCTTTTTTTAACATAGGAAATTATCTAATGACGCTTTAGGGCGGAGCGAGAGAGCGTGATAGACTTTTACTGATTAAAATTACACACTGTTTTCTTTTTTTACCCTTCGAGATCACGGGTTTCCCTACAGGGGCGTAGCTAGTCCTAATGAGGCCCCTATCAAATATTTTTTATCATTCAGAAGACTAACTAAAGTAGGATGAAATTTTATTGTAGTCTTATACCCATGAAGAAAATGCTAAAACGAGACGAGCGTGCTAAAAACTATATACAGAGTATCTTAAAGTCATTATTCATTAACTCTTGTCTTTTATCAAAATGAGAATATATGATTGTGAATAACATGTTACGAATTTAGGTATAGGTCGGAGCCCCTGTAGCTCGGGGGCCCCGTATCATTGATACGACTGATACCGCGGTAGCTACGCCGCTGTTCCCCTTTCGGAAGTAAACTCTTGGCGAAATTTACTACAACGCGGAAGATAATAAATAGTTCAAGATCACCATTATAAAAATATCAAATCATAACTACTTATCTAATTTAAATTGAGTAAGTCAAAAATATGTCTTCTCAGTTCAAAAAAAATAAATATAATTAGACCATATTAATGCCAGACGAGAATAAATGTAACGATATAAAAGCTAATTATGGAATAATTAATGATTATGATACGTCATCTTGATCTGAAGATGCCGCTGCTGCGCTCGTTAATCAAAGTCGTTATTGCTTGTGATTTGACTTATTAATTAACGATGATATTTTTAGATTATGAAAATCTGTCAGTAATAAAAACAATCGTATCGTATTGCTTATTTGTCTACACACATAGCTGTCTATAAATGGGGCACCCATAGAAATAAAAAGGGGCACCAGAAATAGTTACTTAAGGCAATAACCATATTAGACAAAAATCACCAAATTTTGAAATATGATAAAAATCACCATAATTAGCCTTTTAACGTTCCCACTGCTGGGACTCAGGCCTTCTCGCCGGGGGAGAGAATAGGCCGTAATCAAACACGCAGGCCCGCAGTGGGGTTTGAGAATTTTTAGTTCTAGGACATGCCGTTCTTCTCACGATATTTTCCTTCACCGTTTTGAGAGCAGTGGTGATGAAATAAATGAAACAAAGTAAAGAACATACTTAGCTGGGTTTAAACCTACAAGCTACAACTCGCAAATCAGTGTCGTTTGAGTCAAGTTGAGGAAGGAAACTTCCCTAACTCGACTCAACTGTCATGATAATGGAAAAAGCTCTAGATTCATATCAAATAACTAGCGAACTACTTTAGTTGGAAAGAGGTCTTTGAAGTTCTCGGCTTTTTTTTCAATGATATGCATGTTTTATTACTTCCTTATCAATTACTATGTCTGTAAGTGGAAACTACATGGAAAGTTTTTAAGTTTCTCTCGATCATACAGGCAGACAAATATGGTGGAAAACTTTGTTTTATCTGATACTAGCTTTTGCCCGCGACTTCGTCCGCGTTCATAAAATAGCCTATGCCACTCAGGAATAAAGCAGCTTTCTATCGGTGCAAAAATTTTAGCAATCAGACCAGTACTTCCAGAGATTACCTCCTACAAACAAAAAAAAAACATAAAAACAAAAAAAAAAACTTTTCCTCTTTATTATATTAATGTAGATTAAAATCTCATATTATAGTGTTTGTTATAGAGACGGTTTGACCGATTTTTTTTTTTGTGTATATTTGGTAGGTCTAAGAATAGGTCGTAAACTATTTTTTACCCTCCTACCCGATACTAATTTTTTTTCTTTAATAACTGCTTATGGTCAGGTGCATTGCAGTCAAGTACTAGTTTATATCAGATAAAAAAAAATATTTGGCAGAACAATGTGTATAGAGGCAACAAATAATATGTAAGTATAACAAACTAAAATGGTTAATTTGATTGATGGAGGCTCGAGTCGAGTGAGGGAAATTACTTAGAATAGAATAATGTTCGTAGTTCTTTTTTTTAGGTGGGAAAGTTACCCAAATGACATCCCTTGCTCTTGGGCGGAGCGGGAGATAATGTCAGACTTTTACTGACTAAAAAAACTTAAAGTGTCCCTTCCACATGGATCCGGTGCAGGAACCTCCCGAACTGACCATACCCGGTGAGGATCTGCGTCATGCGTGAGGTCTTTCCAGCCACGCCTCAAAGAGGGGACTTACCGCCATAATTATGGCGTGCCCAGCACTTGGTACCGACAGTTGCTGGCGCCATTTCACCATGAATGTTAGTAAGTAGATCTACTTCCAATTTTTATTCTACACTTAACAATCCATAAAGCGATATTTTATCTCGCTTCACATCTCCTGATCCATAACTATCATTTATCAACTACATCTGTTCTCTCTGTCTTTTATTTTTTATCTCGCTCCCTCGTTCCCCGTCTATCACTACACTTAATGGCAATTTGATGGACAGCTTCCGGAAAGTTATTCTTATTGGATTTCTAGTTAGAGGCCATCTGAGACCGTAATTATGTTTATAAGAAGGACTCGTCAAAGATTTGTGGGGTGTATTAAAGTAGGGGGATAGAAATAAGTCGAAGTTATTTGAAGTGAGGATTCCGTTAATGTTAAAATGATGATCTTAATATTTGAAAACTTAGTTTTGATTTAACAGTAATCCGTCAGGGTGATGCGGGATGCACAGAATCGTTCATTGTGACGACACTTGGGGGAGGGCTATGTCCAACATTGGACATCTTTCGGCTGAAATGATGATGATGATGATGAATCCAGTAAAGATAATCTGCTATTTTGCATGCATTTTGATACTACACAATATATTTTAAAAAATTTAAAAAGTTAAAAAACTATAACAATAGAAGCCTTGCAAATTTATATTCAGATTGACAATAATTTTTTTCAAAAACTTTTAAGGGTTAAAAAAAGATACGTATCCGTACCTGGAGCAAGTTTTGTGAAATATTCGAGTAAATCACGGAATTACCAGATGCCAACTTCGTCAAACATCTTTAGATTGCGTTAGATGAAATAACAAGCTTATGAATGGCTCCCAAGTTGCCAAACACAGAGCTGCATGGCGTCGTATCGCGAGACAGGCGGTGGTGCGGGACTCGACCGAGACATGACCACGACCACTGTATCAAGAGTGTACGACTAAGAAGAATTTCACCAAAGAAATGAATTAAAAAAATGTTCCAAATTCAAAAAATAAAACGATTAAAATGTGCACGTTAAATTCAACCCGCTTAAACTGTCATCGAGCAAAAAAAGCTTCACATTATTTACAAAGTATCGTTCATTCGTTCCGTTCACTCATCCGTTCAACTCATTCGCGGAATACTTCGCCGATTATTTGCCGATAGATTTTATTGTCTGTTGGAGATACAATTAAATGGGGTAAAGTCTTAACCGATGAACGTTGTGCTTTTAGTGTGGAAGCCAATTCGAAAAGTAATTATGATTTTTAATATAAACAAAAACAGTTTGTTTATGTGTAAAACCAGAAAAAATAGGACGTAATAGTATAGAGATAGATAATAATAAAGGGTGTAAGGAACAGCCCTCCACAAACTTTAAGGGCTTGCTCAGTAGACGAAACTGAACAACCTTCAGCCTCACCATACAAAATGATAAACTTGATTGGACAATTTGTATGGCGAGGTCGAATTTTTTTTTCGTTTCCTGAAAAAAAAAAAATCGTGGAAGGTTGTTTAGTTTCGTCTATTGAGCAAGCCCTTAAATTTTGTGGAGGGCTGTCCCTTACACCTTGTATACTTTTTTATTGTACAGCAAAAATGAGGGCCTGCGCTCACTTGAGACAAGACAAGTCTCAGACAAGTCTGAAAAGTCTTAGGCAAAACTGTTTTGTCCAAGACGTCTCACACCTGTTTAAAGGTGTCAAACTTTTGCTGACTAAAACCGTACCTGTGTTCTTCAATTGCCCTTGGCGTTCTAGGGCCATGATCACTTTTTCAAACGTTCCCGCAGCCAGAACAGAGGCTCTGAAGCCTGAAGACTGTGCTAACGTATTTGGAAACCGTTATCTAAGACTGGAGCGAAAGGGAGTGTCAGACTTTTACTGACTATAATCCACCCATGTTCCTTCTGTTGCCCCCTAAGTGTCTTAAGCGTAGGGCGTTTCCGTAAAGTTGTCGCCAAGTTGAATCAAAACAGTGTTTTCAACAATCAAATCAGGCTAGTATCACAGACAATTCATAGACGCATGTGTATAACTCAAAAATAGTGACATATCATTCGATTTTTTTCCTTCCACGTCCAATTTATACGGAGGCCCTACCACGAGCTCGTTAACTCGATTCATTTTACAACCTAAATAGAACTGCTAAAGGGAGCTATAATAAGGTGTATAGCTCCATTCTTCTTTCTCGCTCTCACGATTGACTTGTTAACACATCATGGTAAGACCCCGGTCGCCTTATAAGTTATCTGAATCGTCTCGTTTTATCTCTGTTCCACGGGGAATTTCTGAAAGTGAAGCCGTGATCCTGGAACGTAAAAGGCAACTGAAGGATACACACATAAGGACGGGTGAAGTCAGTAAAAATCTGACATCTTGTGCCACCCTAGAACGAGAGAGAAGTGTTTTTTTTTAATATTTATAAATGCTTCTTCTCACGTTTGGGGATACTAGGGGTGTCAAGAGTGAATAGATTACTTCTAGGTAAGTGTATTCCATCGTCGGCCACATCATCACTTACCACCAGGTGATAAAGTCACGGAATAAAGAAATGTTCTGTGGATAAAGTGGTCAAACCAAACGCGGGTCTATCAATAATAAAAAAAAAAATAGGAATTAATCTTGTATCGCGGATGCGTTCACAAACATGTAAAGTCACACACAAAACAAACATATTTATAAGTCATACAAATATTGCGCAGCAGCCAATCGGTTAACCAATGAGCCAATCGTGCTGTCAAATCGTGCATTGGATAAATGATAACGATATTTATTTTGCGAATGGGTTTTTTAAAAAACTTTTAAGGTAGACCTACAATGCGCACACGTGTACCACGTACGCCGATCTCGTCGGTCTCCATACGTTTTATATGGACAATAGACTTTTAAAGCTACACTTGATCCACGCCACGCGACGTCGTTCTACGTACAAATAAGGCGTGTGCGTCGGTCTAGATTTACACTTTCATTTTTTCGTGGGCTGGTGTGCCTAGCTGACTACCCTGAGAAGAAACACCGAAACAAACTCAGGGGTGAAGGTCTCTTTTAAAGTCCATACATGTAGAAGTCAAATCATATGAGAATTATGCAGATTAGTGTCTCAGATGGTCTTTTGAGGAAAGAACCACACCGATTTGAGTGAACCTTTCCGGTCAGTGCAAGCGTTTGCAGTATTCGTATAGTTTAACTTAGTACTTACTACTAAGGGCTTTATCATACTAGTGGACTGCGAGCGAATTTGTTGCGGACGACGAGATCTAGCAACGAGGTGCGTGTCTGCGGCATCTTGGAAGTAGCAAAGCCAATAGCAGTGTCTCCTCGTAATCTATTTTGTTACTGACTGTATTGTACGTCGTTAACCTGCTAGAAACACGCGTTGAAAACGTTGCAAATTTCCACGTGTCCGCGACGTCTTCGCTGTGTAGCCGCGGCGTGTTCGCGACGCATTCGCTGCGCGCCTGCCTCGCGCCGCAGCCGCTCGCAAACCGCCAGAACACTGGCGGTTTTCTTTTTATTTTCCATCTCAAAAAAACCGTCTCTAATCTGCGCTTGTCCCTTTAGACATGGCTGTCATGACAGATCCTAAACAATGGGCAGAAGATACTAAACTAATTACATAAGCAACATGTATGACATAAATAATGCATCGCTCCATTGAAAGCTTCGGTTAGCTGAAACAGCTTAATATCGCTTTGATATAAATGTATGTTTTAAACATAAATGTAGTCACGGGCATGTCGTCGCTGGTACAAGTTAGAAGCGGAAGCGATTTATATTTTTTTTAATTACTGATTAGCTGTTGCCTGTAACTTTGTCAGGCGTCAAACGTATAGTAAAACAGTACAAAAAATACAGCAAAATGAACACACTTTCAAGATTTTTTTTGCACGTATCCCTAATTTATTTTCCTAAAACAAAAGGATCTAAAGTTAGTCCTTTAAAGAGTTAGTTTCGTCAAAAATAGTCTAACCGTTTCGGACATTTGCCGTTAACAAAGCGACGGACAGATAGATAAAATTTATGTTACACACATACAGACACTTAAATTTTATTTATATGTATGTATAGAAGATGCTTGACCACTATATCACCTGATGGTAAGCGAGGATGTGGTGATTGTGGAGCAACCTTGCCTGGAAATAATTTATTCACTTTTGACATAATCACTTTTTATCGCCTATCAGGAAATACAGACATCGTCATGATTTCCCAAAACTTTTTATGTACCGGTGGCTTATTACCGTACGCATAGTCGTCCGAGCGCGGTGCTCCTGACCTGACGATGGCCCACATATTAGAGTGCCCAAATTGTCACTATATTTGCACTTTGAAGGACCTAAAAAGCACCACTGACGCAGCTATAAATGTAGCAACCTTCTGGGCTCAAAAACTTTGAGGGGAAAAAGGCATCGATTCGAGAAAACGAAGTAGTCCGAAGATGGAACGGGTTTGGCGGAATTACTTTATGCAATTCCAACGCAAAATCCTCGAAATGCAACCCGTACAAAAGCTAGGAACTTGAGTACCTTGGACAAGCAATTTACACGCGAAAGCAATTAAAGGCATGTCCTAATTAATTTCAGTCCCCATAATTTAACAGTTGCAGTAGTTGTTTCAGAAAGAAACGCTCGACTGGTCAATCCAAGAGCAAAAAAATACTGGACTCCATATCTTGAAGTAGAAATATCATAGGGAAGTGATAAAATTTTGACTATTGCGCTCAAGCGCAAACAGACATTTTCATTTATTAAACCAAAAACCCGCCTTATCGATGAGCAAAGTTGGGAAACTTAATTAACAAATTTGGAGATTGGCAAGCCTAAAAATAGATTGAAACATTAACAGCAATCTTTGAAATTAATAATTTTGTAATTATCGAATAATTGACACAAATGATATGAAAGAAAAGGAAGTTAATGATAGCACGACGAGTGACAGGGCAGAATTGAAGAAAAAATTGTGTTGCGCCGACCCCAAATAAGATGGGACAAGGGCAGGAAGATGATGGTCGAATAATTGACACCATTCAGGATGATTTTCTAGCTTCAATAAAGGCGGCGGGAAGAAACGCACAGGTGTCACCATTTTGTGAATCCCCGGAGGGCACAGTGAGGCATACGGTAGGGATCTGTTACGCTTAGGCCTAGCAGCAACGTGACCTTATAGAATTGATAGGTAGTAGGGACCTCTCACGTCCAGCCTTGGTTCAGGCCATAGTAAGAAGTGAGAGGGAATGGCAAGGGAATGGAGGCGGTCACTTCTCTTCTTGCGGACAACGAGCAATGGATAATTCGACATCCAGCCGTCCGATAAGGATCAAGACCAAGTCCACGACGCGTTGTGCTCCACGCGCCAAAGTTTGCCAGAGCTGCCGATTCTTCGAAGGAGGCCCTAGCAAAAAGAGCAACTGAAGGAACACGTGGCTGGAAAGACCTCACGGCGTCCTTACCTTCCGCATGACACAGGTCCTCACCGGAAATGGCAAGTTCGGGAGGTTCCTGTTCCGAATAAAAGCGGAAGTGACGCCCGGGTGTCGCCACTGTGCGGAACGCCCGGAGGACACGGTGGAGCACACAATCGCGATGTACCCTGCTTGGGCGGAGCATCGCCGTGCCCTCGTGGGGGTGATCGGCGGCGGAGACCTCTCGCGCCGGGCCTTGGTCGAGGCCATGGTCCGGAGCGAGGAGGAGTGGCAGGCGGTCGCCGACTTCTGCGAAGCAGTAATGCTCGCTAAGGAGGAGGCCGACCGCATCAGGCAACGGCGCTCTCGCCGCCGCCGGGATTCCGATCCCGATTTCCGGCCACCGTAGGCGCGGGCTTGCGGACAGTGAGCAATGGGTAGCTCGCTGTCCGGCCGTCCGGTAACTGTCCGGACCAAGCCCAAGTCGTCGACGGCGCGCGCTGTTCCCGCGCGCCTCAAGGAGTTGTCAGCAACAGCAGGGGCCCAGCCGGGTCGAAGCCTACTGGTGCCAGGGTTATCCGAAAGGGCGCTCGAGCCCCGGTATGAAGGCTTGAAGGAACGGGATGGGTTTTTTAGTCAGTAAGAGTCTGACACTATCTCCCGCTCCGCCCAAGAGCGGGGGTTGTCATAAGATGATTTTTCCCATCGAAAAAAAAAAAAAAAAAAAACTGAAGGAACACTTTGGGTTTTAGTCTGTTAAAGTCTGACTGACACTCCTTCCCGCCATAGTTATTTGATGATTTCCCACGTAAAAAAAGCTTAAATAAGGTGTAAAGGTGGAACTACACTGCGCACACATGTGACACACACGCCGATCTGGGCGCGTCGGTTTCCATACATTTTATATGGAACTGGAAACTAGATTTGTAGAGCTACACTAGATCCACGCCACGCAACGTCATTCAACCAAGCGTGTTACACGTGTGCATCGGCCTAATGTAGTTCTAACTTAAATCCAGTTCAGATAGATTTTTCAGTGTTATTAAGTACCCACTTATTATTTGGTCACCGCTTATCACTTCCAACATGGTGGTAGGATGTCGGAAGGTGAAAATGCACAAAATTATCATATTATTATTATAACACCATTGTCCCCTTCCCGCTTTGATTCTAACAAATGCATCCGGTTTCGTAATAGCGGGATACGGGGTTAAGGTAAGGGGCACTGTTGTCGGCTGTAAGGGATTATTGTTTGTTATTTACACTAATATAATAAAGAGGTAAAGTTTGTTGTTTTATTTGGAGAAGGTAATCTCTGAAAGTACAGGTCCGATTGCTAAAATTTTTTCACTGATAGAAAGCTGCTTCATTCTTGAGTGACTAGGCTATATTTAGGGCGAAGCCGCTGGCAGAAGCTAGTGTTTATAAATTTTAACTTTACGTCCAACTAGCTGTCTCCTGCTGTTTCACTTCTATGTTAATGCTCTACTTCCGTGGGCTGTAGGCTCCTCCGACCAGACCGGTGATATGTCTGATCCGGGCTACTACCCTATAGTTCATGTTTAGCTAAACTTAGTTTTCTTACAGAAACTCCGAGCCTCCTTGAATTTAAGATACCAGGTATATTTTTACGTAAAAGCCGGACTTATTTACTTCTATTGCTTGCACGTTCCTAATATCTTCATTGCCTTTTGGGTCTTAAATTAGTACTGTACCCCTAGCCAAGTTGCTAATCTGCAATTGTTAACGCTTGTAGAAAGCTTCAAATGTACGAGAATGACGTCGTCTTAATGCTCAGTCACGTGGTCAGAACAAAAAAATTGGCGGCAAGGTCAACTCGAAGCGTTCGGCGCAAGCGAAAAGGTTGTAACTTGGCTAGGGGGGCTGTTTTTCTCATTTTACGAATAAATAATAAAGACCTAAGTAATAAATTAAGTAAAATTACAGAGGAATATTCTAGTTGATTCATCCATGTATGTATAATAACTAGGCAATACTGCGTCTAGTCTAAAGCATAAAGTGTGTCTAGACTCATAAAAGTGGTTTATGTCAATCATCGTGTCAAACGCATCTCCATAAAACTTACAACAGCTTTCTTCGAAGTTGGCGACTGGCGTCGATTGCTTGGAGTACTCAAAAATTTAGATATGTATGTATATATATTTTTACATATATAAAAGGAGAAACTGACTGATATATCAATGTACTTCTGAAACTATTGGGACAAGAAACATGAAATTTTGCACAAGGCTTCCTTTTATGACGTAGGTAAGTATTAAGAAGGGGCAACGACCATACAGCGTTGAGAAAGGGTTCTTGAAAATTAAACGTTTAAAGTCGTGAAAAGGGGGAATTTCGTACATAAAATCTCATTCCATGTGCCAATATACTTGAAAGTTATAGATACTTTATTGTACACCAATATTTTGACTAAAGTCTAATCAGTTAAATTAAAAATAAATCACTTTTTGCTTTGGTCACGTCATAACTTGAGAACGACTTCATCGACATCATTATTTTCTTTTTTTTTTAAGTTTTATTATACTTTGTAAAAATTTCTTTTGGAAAGATAAAATTACGTAAAGACAAGACGTCTGTCATTTCATACATATACAAAGACATTTTACAATTCAATTTTCATTTATCAATTAATGCATGTAGGCCGTCAACTGTCCCTGCTACCCTACTATTTAGTATGCAAGCGTGCAGCCATAGTGCAACAATAGACGCGTATATTACAACCGCATTAAATCGTCACATTACGTCTACTATCTATGATTTAATATGACTTTTAATGGCTTTTATACTAATTAGGTATATGAGGTACTAAACTGTTATGTTGTAAGTGCCTACAATAAGTTTAATGTTTTATTACAACACCTATTGCGGTGTAATAATAAAAAAAAAAACCGGCCAAGTGCGAGTCGGACTCGCCCATGAAGGGTTCCGTAGCAGCAAGTAACATAATATAAAAGCTCTTGTAATGTGTTGTAACTTTGATCGATGTTTTAATAATAGTGTATTTTTTTCGATTTATGACGCATTAAAAAAAAACTACTTACTAGATTTCGTTCAAACCAATTTTCGTTGGCAGTTTTTATAGTAATGTACATCATATATTTTTTTTAGTTTTATCATTCTCTTATTTTAGAAGTTAGAGGGGGGGGACACACATTTTACCACTTTGGAAGTGTCTCGCGCGCAAACTATTCAGTTTAGAAAAAAATGATATTAGAAACCTCAGTATCATTTTTGAAGACCTATCCACAGATACCCCACACGCATGGGTTTGATGAAAAAAAAATTTTTGAGTTTCAGTTCTAAGTATGGGGACCCCCAAAATTTATTGATTTTTTTCTATTTTTGTGTGAAAATCTTAATGCGGTTTACAGAATACATCTACTTACAAAGTTTCAACAGTATAGCTCTTATAGTTTCGGAAAAAAGTGGCTGTGACATACGGACGGACAGACGGACAGACGGACAGACAGACAGACAGACAGACAGACAGACATGACGAATCTATAAGGGTTCCGTTTTTTGCCATTTGGCTACGGAAACCTAAAAACTAGCGAAGTGCAAATAGGATTTGCGCACGATGGGTTCCTTACATAGTAATTTTTACTTTGTCAATACGTCCCACATAATAAATTCTCCGCTCGCAAAATGTAATCGAAAAAAAAAAATCACAGTAGTCGTGAAAAACAACAACCTTTCTATAAATTTACATACATTACTGAAAAGAAGTCCGAACTTATCTTATCTTATGTATCATAATAAATTCTACTGTTTTTAAATTTAAATGTATGTGTGAGGTACAAATAAACGTTTTTCTTTCTTTCTTTCTTTTTTAACTTCGTGTGCTACTTTGGATTCACAGCAATAGGCTTACATACATGTCGAGTTGTATTATCAATCATCATTTTTGAAACAGCTGACTTTCCTTCAAGATAATTTAATGAATTCAAAGTGTTCTCAAGTTGTGCGTTATTTCAATTATTTACACCTTTTCTACATGTGTAAGTACGAAATGGTTCTGTGAGGCCATTATCGTATTTGTAAGGAACTTTTATGATCTAATTTACAGATTAAAACTATCCAAAACACCTTAAGGTGTTCTACTACTAGGGTTGACAACTTTTTTTACAAAATATAAAGTTTTTTTTTGTCTGAGACGAATAATAAACAGTATTTTAGAGAAATGAAAAGCATTTTTTGTTTGTTTGTTGTTTTAAATATTTATATTTTTAAAGCTTCTCACACAATTTATTAATTTTCAGTCTTTTTAAAAAACTTCATACGCCTCGCCACAATTATAACTAATATTAAAATAAATGAGGAGCTCATACAATTTGTTCTGAAATTATTATTGACATTTAATTTTTTATTTAATTGTGAGAGCGTCTAACACCTTGATGCTGAGAACAATATTTTGTATAATTTATACTTCTGTAATGTAGTGCAAAACAGTTTAATACTGTTTGTAACAGTATAATCCTAACCTTATCTACTACTCTACATTTTCTACGAGAAATCAACATTAATAATTGCTGAATTGCGATGGTAAGTTGAATACATAACATAATTTAATAAACATTCAGAAAACAATAAAATTAAACCAAACAAAAACCTCTAAAGTCGATTAAAATGCACATATTTGTGCGCATCGCTCCTTCAAATAGGAAATATCTCGGCGACGTCGGGCGAGCGCCCAGTGCTCGTCCCAGCTCGCCAGACGCGGCAAACATCCCCGCACCGTCAAGAATCTCTCATAAGATTATCCCGATCCATTGTCTATAAACTGGGGTCTTCACCCTATTGTTCTGTGGTATGTACTCCTTCATTGAAAATTCATGAAATCTACTCGATGGTGGCTTAAATTTTTAATGTCTTGTGGTTTGGTGGTTTGATCTTAGTAGGTACCTTCCTATCTTCTATTTAATTTTTGAGTCGGATGGAAATGTATTTAAGGCTTACGATTTCTTTTTTTTAGGGTCCCGTATCTCAAATGGAAAAAACGGAACCTTTAATTCATTAAACCCCAAACGAACGCCGGTTTGCGCTGTTATTGTTGATTTTGACTGGCCTGTTGGTCTAGTGGTACGTGACCCTGACTGCTATGCTGGAGGTCATGGGTTCGATTCCCACCCAGGACAAATGTTTGTGTGATGAGCATAATCATTTGTTCTGTGTCTGGGTGTAATTTATCTATAATATGTATGTATTTAGAAATATATAAGTATGTTTATCAGTTGTCTATTACCCATAACATAAGCTCTGCTTAGCTTGGGACTAGACGGCGTTGTGTGATAGTTGTGGAATATTATTATTGTTATATTATTGTCTTTCTATTTTGTGTCTAATTGATATTCGAAAGGACCACTTCAGCCGAAAAACGCCGTCGCCGTTCTATAACAGCTTGCTATGCAGCATACTTTTTGTTTAATTTGACGGTGTTCCCGTTTTTAAAATGCTACTACGTGATTTTTTTCTCTCTTTTCTTACAAAAACTGAACCCGTCCTACACTTTCACACTAACACTGGCTAAATGGATAAAGCATAAATACCAAAATATAAGAATAAATATTTCGTTTGCACTCACTTCCTAGAATGCTACATTATTCTCGATAAGCAACAGGCTGTTTTCAACACCTAAGATATTCATGGTATGGAAGTATCATTACAGATTACACCACGAGGCGCAAGCTCAACCGCACTTCAGTGGTAACAATTTGACACTAACAGCAGTTGTGTCGATCGAAACAGTAATTTGCCTATTAGGTACAAATTATCACAATCATCGACAATGATGCACTTGTCGAGTCGAAGCTCCAAAGTCTTGAGAATCGACGCCGAGTTGCTAGCCTGTTGGTTTTCTATTGTTTTTTTTTTGTTGGGTAAATATCATACAAATGACATCCCCCGCCCTTGGGCGGAGCGGGAGATAGTGTCAGACTTTTACTGACTAAAAAACCCACCCCGTTCCTCCTTGCCTTTCGTACCGGGGCCGAGCCTCCCTTTCGGGTAACCCTGGCTCTAGTAAACTGGTTTTCTATCGTTTACATTTGTGCACTAAAATTGCACAATCTAATTTCACCAAGTCCGTTCCATCATCGGACCACAAGACGTACGGCGTTGCACCACCTGTACATGGTAGATATCCCACCCATACGTACAAAGCGTTTTGGGAACACATTTATTATGCTTACAGCCAAGGAGTGGAATTCCCTGCCGGAGTCTGTGTTTCCTGATAGCTACAACTTAGGTCAAGAGTGAATAGGTTATTTCTCGGCAAGCGTGCTCCATCGTCGACTACGTTATCGCTTACCATCAAGTGCGATGGTGGTCAAACGTGAGTCTATCAATAATAATAAAAGAAAAAACAAAAGTTAACTCTGCTGTGCGGATGAATGTACAATGGAGATGTAGCTACTCATCGCTGCCGCTGTCAGATTCCACCCACAACCTTTCAACACTATTGTCATCACACCCACAACAAATAAAAGGTGGTCCACCAAGTACCACCTTCCTACAATACGGAACCACAGCAGTAAAGCCTCTATCATAATAAATCATTAGTCAAATACTTACCAATCAATGTCACCACTAAATCAATCAGAACATCTCTATACGAAATTATGTAAGTTCGAATGTGGGTCACTGTGTCGCCAAAATGTATGGAACAGAAGGTTCACTACCAAAATGGGAAACTCAAAAAACGGGCATCTCTGCGGGCCATGTTCGTCGATCTTCGCTGCTATGGGTCTATCTGCAACGATCACACTGTTCATCACATCTTTCTCCTTAAGGACCCACCACAGAACCTCACGAGGTACTCGGTCGTATGCCTCTTCGAGGTCAACGAATACCAGGTGCAAGTTTTTATATCTACGCACTTCTATATTTCTCGCACAGCTGGCGTGTAGTGAAAATGGCATCCGTTGTACCCTGACCAGGCATAAAACCGAATTGGTTCTGTAAATTTCACTCTCTTCTCTCAGCCGCCTTTCAATAACTTTCTCCCAGGCTTTCATAGAATGTGACGTTAGTTTTGTTCCTCTATAATTGTTGCACTCAAACACATCATATTTGCTTATAAAGATGGGCTCCAGAGAACTGCTGCACCAATCTTCAGGTATGGCTTCTTCGACGGCGCGCACTGTTCCCGCGCGCCTCAAGGAGTTGCCAGCAATAGCAGGAGCCCAGCCGGGTCGAAGCCTACTGGGGCCAGGGTTTTCCGAAAGGGAAATGGAGCCCCGGTATGAAGGCTAGAAGGAACGGGGTGGGCTTTTAGTCAGTAGAGTCTGACATTATCTCCCGCTCCGCCCAGGAGCGGGGGTTGTCATTGGATGATTTTTCCTACCGTAAAAAAAGGTATGGCTTCCTCCCGCAACTTATTGAAGAACAAAGCTAACTACGTCCATCCATCCACTCGCAATAACTTTCACACTCCAATTGGTATTACTTACTTAAGATCCTATGTAGCTGGGGCAGAGGGCGTCGACAGTAGTCACCCATCACGACCGGTCCTGAGCTTTACGCTTCATCTCGCTCCATGTCGTTCTGATGGCCGTCGCTTCTGCCAAAACGGTACGTCGTTTGTCGTGGCCGACCATGCTTCTTTTTTATTTGGGGATTCCAGTCCAACGCCTTTTTAGGTATGAGATCGGAATCCTTCCTAAGCGTGTGACCAATGCATCTCCACTTACGAAGTTTGATCTGGTGGTCGGTCGGGCTTTCGTGGCATTTCTCCAACAGCTCTACGTTAGAGGTGGTCTCGGGTCAGTAAACCTTGAGGATGCGATGAAGACATCGGTTTACGGTAGCAATTGGTATTCCAACAATTAAAACAGCCGTTGAACTTCACTCCGAAAAATCCTACCAAAATCTAGGGACTAGTTTTAAATTCAAAATAATTATACTGCCGATATCCTAAGTCCTCGGTGGAATGATCAGCACCCCTAGCCAAGTTGATAATCTGTAATCGTTAACGCTGGTCGAAAACCAATCAAAAGTATGGGACTCAACGTAATTCACGTAGTCAGAACAAACAAATAGAAAATGCTTAGCCGAGTTCACATCGTTCAAAATGATAAAATTGTATTAGTTATCGTTTCTACAGTGTTCAACGCTACATCCTTTGTTGTACAAACGCTACATTGTAGAACGAGCGGCCGACTCATGCGCGTCAACATGGCTACCAACTAATCATTTTCTACAATTGCTGACACCGAGGCGTTTCCGATTGGAGAACAGAATTCGACACGAAACAGTTGTAACTTGGCTAGGGGGGCAGGCTTTTGTTCCGAGTGGTTTCTCTGCACAATATCTACTAAGTACAAAGAGTTACTGCCTTCATAAAACCTTTCCTAACGGGGGTCGGCAGACTTGTAAGATTTATTGGAAGGCTTATTGAGGTGAATTTGTATTGCCTTTTTATGTTGCTTTGTCATTCCATTCGTTTATTGGTTCGCTGAATCGGCAATAAAAATATTGTCAAATGTGACTGATGAGTTCGGTCATGTCGGGTTCGCGTAATTTGAAATAGAATACAATATAAATTATTTACCACAAGAATCACAAAGTAAAAGAGACGAACAGTACAGAATTAGATACTACGAGTATTATGTATTTTACGCAGATCAACGTAGCCACAAAGACCAGTAGCCCGATTCACGTAATGAAAACCGTAACGATATCGTAGCGATTTAGTCGTTTAGTCGTTTTATAACAAAAATGCAATTTTGCCTATTTGTACCGGTAAATCTCCGAAACGCCTGGACTGATTCTGAAGGGACTTTCATTGACGAAAAACTGATGTTAAAAGAAGTAACTCAGGCGTTTCGTTGCGGGTTCCAGGATTTCAAACTACAGACGGTTGAACTAACATTGATGGGACTTTCACTGAGATAATTATTATATAGTAGTCAAGTAACTCAGCTGCTTTTAAATAGAAGAAAGAAGAAATATCCGGAGGGAAGAGATATCTCCGAAAAGGATAAACAGACTTTGACGGGACTTTCTCTAACAGATAGTTTAGATCTGTTATGTTATAAGAACTTTTTATTTGCCTCAAAAGAAGATTACTCTCCTAGATAAAACTTCTTAAACATGATGCGAACGGCGTCGCGAGTAACAGCTAGTATACCATCTAGTTCTCACCATCACCACCATCTAATACAAATCCATTTCTCACTGCACAATTTGCAAAACGGCAGTCTTAACTAAATCGCGAGTACAGTCAGCCGCAGATTGAATTGAACATGCAATCTGTGGTACCTGCAGCTGCAGCGAGGTGCAGTCAGGTTTGTTCGCCATCGGATCCAATAACGCGGTATTGCAGACTACAGCTGTTCTCTTTGTATGCAGTGGCTGAAGGCGGGAGGCGGTTTATAAATATTGGGGTGTGAGGAGTGAGCGGAAAGCGGAATTATATTCAAATCTAGAGTACAGGGCACCTCGAATAGAAAGTACGAGTCAATTAACTGACTTATTTATTAATGTATTTATTTATTTATTTACAGTATGTACAGCAAAATAGCATTGTAACATTTAAAGAAAAAGATAAATAGGGCACCAGAATACGCTTTATTGTCACATTAATATTATACAGCTGAAAGTCTGCATGTATATAATTGTAATATGTTTGCTAGCTCTATATGGCGCCTTCAAATTAGCCGCAAAGTGCGCGTGGCTGCAGCGCTGCCGCCGCGCCGTGCTGTTTTGTTATATTCCATGTAAATAACAAAGTAGCGTGTCTGCGCGACTGCGGTTCGGGTGTAGCGCAGCAGTCGTGTGTTTTTTATTTATGTGGAACAAAGCAGCGCTGCAGCAGCGCTGGCATCGCGCGGTACTTTGCAGTTAATTTGAAGGCTTACGCTCAAACAGTTAAATGGTTTCGGATGGAACAGTAAGACGATATCCTGGATTGGGACATAGGGTACTCTCTTTATCCTGGCAGTGTCTTCTCTTAGGATAATTTTCTACGTTCAAGCAAGCGAAGCCGCTGGGGCTATGCTCGTAGTTTCTTTGCGTAATTGCTCCAATGGCAGTGGGCAGTGCGCTTGCTCGCAGAACAGATAGTCGATGAGAGCGAAAGGTTCTTGAATGGTGTCCGTGCACTGGAAGATGCAGCTTTGGAATGCCTCTCACAAGGTGGACTGATGACCTCTTGAGAGTCAAGGGAATCCGATGAATGCGAGACACACAGGAACGAACGTTGTGGTGACATTTGGAGAAGCCTATATCTAACAATGGGCGTCTTTCGGCTGAATTGTTGATGATGATGAAGTCGCTGCTTAAAGCTAGTAAATAGCAACATAAAGTCCATAACAAGCGTATGTCGGAGATTATGACAACTTAGCGATAATAAGACACTCAATTGATTCAGTAGTACCGGAGTGGGGTAGAACGTTGTGACGTTGTCGACGTCAAGTGAGCGTAATCGTTTGGAGGAGCGACATTGCAAAAGTCAGTCTAGGGTAATCCACCATGCGGGCTCAGTGCGGGTTGTCCATGTCCAATGTCCCATGTCTTCGAATACAAAAAGATAATTATGATAAATATTTCTAATTTATCTAAAATCGCTTCCGCTCATGACTTGCACCAACTGTTGAGACAGTAATGCGATTTAGGAGCGCGATAACTTAGTTTTGTATGAGAAAGAATTATATTTTGTCGCGAGTACGTCGGTACATGCATCTACGTCGCGGAGGAAAATTGAGTGTATGCTTCATATGTCTGTCGGAAAATAGAGCTTGTTAGGTTATGGAATTCTTTAGGAACATGCTGTAATTTTATCAATAGTACGTGTGTGTAGTGCACTCGAAACAGTGTTACATTGGAAATTGTCAGAAGACTGAAATGTTTGGGTTTTATCGTGTACGTTATAATTCGGTGTATCGCTAAGTCTAGACCATGCTTTTTCTTTTTTTGTTTGAAGAGAAAAATCTTCATATAATAGTCGGAATATTTATAATTATATGTCACGCCTGGGCGTTAAGCGACCCCCACGAGTCTCTGGTCAACCCCTGATTATTTATTAAGCTATTGCATAGCTTCTATCGCGGGCCTTGAGCGTGGAGACCGAATCCAGAAATTCCGTAACGAAAATAACCTAACACTCCCCACTCATTTGTTTTTTGAGCGTGGTGACCGATAAGAAAACAAATGAGTGAACAATCAATCAAAATTCAATTCAATGTGTGAAAGTGTAACGTCAATTAATATCAAAGAAAAAAAAACAAAGGAAAAAAATACTGCATAAATAAAATAAATAAATAATTATAATTGCATAAGTTGATAAAAATGCTATGCAATAGCTTTACCGCGGCAGTCCCCAAGTGCCACACGTCTTTTTTTCTTCATAAGTGTGTTGAAAAACGTCGTTTGATACACGTGGAAAACAGCATTTCATAACACCCTTGCCTGCGGCTCGGTGAAATTCCGCCTCAGTCGCAAAGACAAACTTTCTCCACTTGTATCAAAAGGTACTGTTTCTTCGCGTTATAATTCTAACTCCATGACCATGTATCATGGAATTTGAACCTTTCAAACAGTTAGCACCATAACGGCTCGCTTTACGACAGCACACCATAAACCTGACATTCAACTCAACTTCTAATTTATATTATTACTACACGAATACTGCATTAGTTTAATAGGGTAGCTGACATGGTTTCTAATGGCGTTGTAAAGGTACACGGTAAGGCAGCAGGCGTAGCGGGATGGTAAGGTATACCTTATCATGGTAAGGCTACGTGGGACATGGAGAGCTCTTGGTAAACCAGATGGTTGAGGGAAGTACTGCGACGGTCAATGCCAAAGGACGAGAAACAAAATGGACTGGCCTGACTAGGGCTTTAGTTTTTAGGTGGGCAATCATCTGATGACACCCCCGCTCTTGGGCAGAACTGGAGATAGTGTCAGACTCTTACTGACTAAAAACCCACCCCGTTCCTTCAAGCCTTCATACCCAGCGGCTCGATGGTCTTTCGAAACTAACCCTGGCCTCGGTAAGCTTCGACCCGGCTGGGCCCCTGCTGTTGCTGACAACTCCTTGAGGCGCGCGGGTACAGTGCGCGCCGTCGACGACTTGGGCTTGGTCCGAATAGTTATCGGACGGTCAGACAGTGATCTACCCATTGCTCGCTGTCCGCAAACCCGCGCCTACGGTGGCCTCCCGCCCTTTGGTGGAGCGAGAGGGCGCGTCAGACTTTTACTTCTTTTTTCTTTTACCCACTTCTGTTCCTTCGTTGCCTTTCATACCAGGGCCGAGTTCTCCGTTCAGAAACAAAACCTTGGCCTCAGTAGGCTTCGACCCTGCTGGACCCCTTGGCTAACATCCCCTTGAGGCGCGCGTGGAACACTACGCACCGTCGATGACTTGGACTCGGTCCAGACGGTTACAGGACGACCAGACGGCGCGCTACCCATTGCTCGCCGTCTGGTCGTAAAGCCTGGAAATCAGAAGGGCCAAAGCCTATAACTGGGGGCCATGGGCCGACTTCTAAAATGGTTGGGTACTCGTGGTCCTGAGGCGCAAAGTGTGAAGAAGTTCTTCGAACATAGATGTTGTTTTAGTCAGTAAAAGTCTGTAATTGCTTTTGCGATCCACCCTGGAGCGAGAGAAGTCATTATATGATTTCGCACCCCAAAAAAAAGCAACTGTCAAGGTATTTGTGCATTAAAAACTGAACTCAAATCGTATGGTTCGACAACACTCAGTTAACTCATTTAACAAAGAAATCACCTCACAAACAAACGTCTGCACAACCCCAAAACCCATTTAACACAAATTCCAATTGAAAATCCGTAAAACTGCATCAAATTGAGATCCCTCCAAAGCGAACAGGGATCGAAAATTAAATTCCGTTTTACCAACTTACCCTTCCACAAATCAAACGACTCTCACGGTTATTCCTTTGACTTAAGGTTGTAGTAAACTGCAGATCTATCATGGTAGTGCGAGGTTCTTTATTGGAGACAACTGGAGTGGAAGACGGATGCATCTTCATGTCGTGAGGAAGTAGGTCAGGTCAGAGTTGCACGAGAGGACATCTGACGGGTTGAAAAGGGTTTCTGAAAGGATTGGATGGTTATGTGATGTAATAATCACGTTAGTACAAACGAAAATACAGCCAAATAACTGTTGAGAAATTTAATGTCGAATGATTCCTTTGATAAGTCAAATATTTTGAATGTGAAATATTTGGAACATGTGACATAATAAACGCATATCCCAAACCTACCCCGAGCTCTTAATGCGATCCATTTTACGCCAGTTATAATGAATAGGGTGTATACTTCCATCCCTCTTTATAGCTGGCATGCACGTCACGGTAAGGCCTCAGTACCTCTACCATGAGTTTAAAGCAATAGTATTTGTCGATACTCGATACCGATAATTTTGGTTCCGTAAGTGACCGCTAGAGGCGCTGTAAAATTTGCCATACAAAATATTTACGTAGTATCGAGTATCGACAAATACTATTGCTTCAAACTCATGGTAGAGGTACAGAATCGGTTGTAGAAACTATTTCACCTTTTTTGATAAACATTGATTGCGTCATTAGCGTGTTTTTGTGTGTCTGCGTATACTATTACCGATGCGCTACCAATATAGTGAGACGATTGCCATATTATTTGAAAACAATTAGGAAAACTTCATCATCATCACCATTTCAGCCGAAAGAGGTCCACTGTTGGACATAGGCCTCCCCCAAGTGTCGCCACAATGAGCGGTCCTGTCAGGTCCGGAAGGACAACTTATTAAAAAAAAAACGCTGCCTATCACCAAATATCTTCTCTCGCCTTCTTCTCCTACCCAAGAGGACCAAAACCCTAAAAATCTTTGTGTTCCAGATCTTTCAAACAATCTTGCAGCTTATGAATACTTTTCAAATAACAGAAAATGATAGAATATGCGATTGTTTGCATTCTAGCCTAAGGTAAAAAGAACTACACTGCTCACACATGTGTCACACACGCCGATCAGGGCCGCGTCGGTCTTCATACATTTTATATGGAAACTAGACTTGTAGAGCTGCACTAGATCCACGCCACGCGACGTCGTTCTACGTACAAATCAGGCGTGTTACACGTGTGCGTCGGTCTAATGTAGTCCTCTTTCACAGTTACAGACCAAAACACCATACTGAATTCGCCTAAGAAGTCGGAATTTCTCGTTTGTAATGAGGGGCTCCCCTCAAATACCATAATTTTAGTTGAATGAACTAAGCTTCACTGTTCAATTAAACTAGAAACGCCTCTATCGTGTACGTTTAGCTAACTGTACAGATACCTTCGTTTGACTCAGTGGCTCTCAATCTTTTTTGATTTGGGACTAATTTGGTTTCTTTATTGTTGGCGGGGACCAGAAGTCCAGAAGAAAGTGCAATATTATTGTCTCATGTTATATTTTCACAATTGATTGTTCAATGTTCATGTTATAATTACAATTTAAAAAAATGTATCACACTAGCATCTACCAGCGGCCCAGTGTCCCTATGTAACTACGTGATAAAGTAGCATTCTATTGGAGGATTAAGTTTAAACAAAAATACAATTTTTTTATCTGTATAATAGTAGTATGGATGAATAGACATTCAAAACTTGTAGCACTTTTATTCTATGAAATTAAAAACGACCCCCTCGAGCGCGGACTGATTGACTTGAATGATCTTAAAAAAACGCGTAATTGTCGTACTGTACAAACGGATGTATGAAATAAGGCAAAAATTTTGGCCTCTGTGTCTTCGTTTTTCGTAGAAGAATCCAGAAAAATTATATTAAAATTTCTTTTTATTTATCTTTTAATGACTTTACTATAAACGCACAATTACATAAAAATAGATAATACCCCTATACACGCACACAACATTTCTGATGGACAATAATTAAAATCAGACTGAATTTATTAAGTAAGTCCTTTTCAATTGCAAAGTTTTTAATTTTAAAGCTTTTACATACCATATTTTAAGTTCTTGTCACTCGGGGTCCAAATGGTCCACGGACCACTGGAGGTCGAGGTTGAAGTTGAGAACCACTGGTTTAACTGATGCAGTTTCATTGGAGGTTTCATTTGACGCTAAATCCCTCTGATTAGACTCAAATAAAATCTAAAGTTAGGAGGGGAAATGACGTGCAATGAATCTAAAGGTGACTTTCTTTATTAGAATTTAAAATTCGTGATTATTATCAAATGCTACAATCAAGTCTTTACCTAACTTGACAAATTCATTTTCTATTGCAACACTTTAGGGTCCCGTAGCCAAATGGCAAAAAACGGAACCCTTATAGATTCGTCATGTCTGTCTGTCTGTCTGTCCGTCCGTATGTCACAGCCACTTTTTTCCGAAACTATAAGAGCTATACTGATGAAACTTAGTGAGTAGATGTATTCTGTATACCGAAATAAGATTTTCACACAAAAATAGAAAAAAAAAAACAATTTTTTTTTTCATCAAACCCATACTTGTGGGGTATCTATGGATAGGTCTTTAAAAATGCTATTGAGGTTTCTAATGTAATTTTTTTCTAAACTGAATCGTTTGCGCGAGAGACACTTCCAAAGTGGTAAAATGTGTGAAGTGACTGTGTGTAACTTCTAAAATAAGAGAATGATAAAACTAAAAAAAATATATGATGTACATTATCATGCAAACCGCCAACGAAAATTGGTTTGAACGAGATCTAGTAAGTAGTTTTTTTTAATACATCATAAATCTAAAAAAATACACTATTATTAAAACATCGATCAAAGTTACAACGAACTACATGAATTTTTATATTATGTTACTTGCTGCTACGGAGCCCTTCATGGGCGAGTCCGACTCGCACTTGGCCGGAATTTGTTTAAATTCAAATTTTTGTTGGATACTATCAAATAACTTCTTCCGCTCTAGGCGCTGCAAGAGGGTGTGTCTTTGTGTGACTTTTACTGACTGAAATCCACTGAAGTCCGCTGTGGCATATCAAATAATTCTGCAGCCATGGCTAACATCGAGGGGCTGAGGGCTGAGGGGCCACGTCAATAATGCTGACATCTCTTTGAGGCGATCGTCAAGTCACTTTCGTGAAGCCACCCAGGAAATGTAATATTGTGAGCCATACCGTGGAGCCATACATATTTTGTGTGGAGAAATAAACGAAGATTGTTATAAATCTATAATATAAAAATGAATCGCAAAATGTGTTGGTAAGCGCATAACTCAACAACGCCTGGACCGATTTCGCTAATTTTTTTTTTTTGTTGTTTTCGTTATTATGAGGAGAAGTTTCCTAAGGAAAAAAAAATGAAAATTAGGGTAGTGTAGGGTAGAGTAGGGTAGTGTAGGGTAGTGTAGAGTAGAGTAAGGTAGAGGAGGGTAGAGTAGGGTAGAGTAGAGTAGGGTAGGGTAGAGTAGGGTAGAGTAGAGTAGGGTAGAGTAGGGTAGAGTAGGGTATAGTAGGGTAGAGTAGGGTACGGTAGGCTGAAGTAGGGAAGAGTGGGAGCGAAGCCGCGCGGGCAAAAGCTAGTAGTAAATAAAAATAAGAAGCCTTGTGCAAAATATCAAGTACCTAGTCCCAGCCAGTAGTTTCAGCTGTAGGTTGATATGTCAGTCTGTCAGTTTCTCCTTTTATATACATTGCAAAATAGAATAGAATAAACTTCATTGTACACCAAAATAGTAACAATATCACGGAAACTTAATAATAATAATAATAATAATAATCTCGAGGCCCATCGGTCTCTGATAGGGTCCCAGCTGCCGGCGGAAGTGTGCCGCGCATGCGATGGACGCAATCGACCAATGAAAACGTCATGCGCGCATACTATGGGGCTACAGAGGGAGGAAACAACCTGACCGCGTACCGTGTTCGGATGCTCTCTTTGTTTCAGGTGCTTGAGCCAGCCGTCAACGTTTCGGCACAACGACTATCGGATCAGGTGCGGGTCATCCAGCGTAATCATATGTTGGACGATACTGTACTTGATCGCCTCCGAACGGAAATGAGTGACCGTGTCATTACCGCCCCGTCGCAACCTGTGGTGCCAGTTGTGGCACCACCGCCCAGCCACATATCCTTTCATACTGACGAGGTGAGTACTGACACGGTCACTAACGTAAGTACCCAGTGCAATAATGAACTGAGGAGTGCTTTGGAGTGTGCTATTCGGGAGTATCGCAACATGCCGCTTGAGTTTAGGCCGCGTTTACCTCGTTTGCCCATGCGTAATAAGAATAAGGCGCTGGTGGCTGCTCTGGATTCGCAGTTGTCAAACTATTTTGATGACTGCGAAGATCTCACCGATACACACTCGATCATGTACTGCGCGGCCGTAGCGGCATGTCGTGTAGCTCACGTAAAATTTCCAAACAGTGACGTAGCTACACGACCAAAACCAGCTGTGCCGGCCTGGCAGTGTAGGATCGAGCGTCGTATTGGTGGGGCCAGAGCACTCATCGGCAAACTAATCTGCTTCAGGGAGGGCAACACTCGCCCACGAGTGATGCGCTTTGTGAGGCGGGCGTTTTCGGGGACTGACATCAACCCCCGAGACTATATGTCCCGAGTCACAGAGCGCATCGACTTCCTGAAGCAGAAGGTGTATGCATGGGCAAACCGTATACGAAGGTATAAGCGGCGGGTTGGAAGATACACTCAGAATAGCACATTCCGGAGTAATGAAAGGTGGGTATATAGGGCTTGGGAGCGACCGGACCAAGGTGTGACTGACACGCGCCTTCCGGATGATGACGCCATGTGTTTGTTCTGGCGCAACATCTGGTCGGTGCCTGTCAGTCATACTGAAGGTGGTTGGACTCGAGAGGTCGAACGAGCGTGCGAATCGATAACAGAAATGGGGGCAATCACAATCAGCCCCCAAGATGTGGCCCGTGCAGTCCGTCCGTTGCCTAATTGGAAATCTCCAGGGCCGGACGGACTGCACAACTTTTGGATAAAGTGGTTACAAAGATCGCACGCTCGTTTGGCATCTCAGTATCAGGCCGCCTTAGAGTCTGGCTCGCTACCCGAGTTTCTTACAACAGGAGTTACCCACCTGCTCCACAAATCTGGTAGCACCGCGGAACCCAAAAACTATCGGCCGATTACGTGTCTGCCGACGGTTTATAAGGTTCTTACATCCATTTTGAGAGCAAAGATTAACCACCATGTTGATAATAACGCTATCATGTCTGCCTCTCAAAATGGATGTAGGAATGGGTCCCGCGGTACGAAGGAGCTACTCCTCATCGATATGGCCATTAGCCAACAGGTTCGGCGTTCCCGAAAGGATCTGTCGACATGTTGGATAGACTATAAGAAGGCCTATGACTCAGTTCCTCATACATGGCTCATGAGGGTGCTGGAGTTGTATAAAGTTGATGCAACTCTTCGCACCTTCCTGATGTCATGTATGAGGCAATGGAGGACAGTCCTTCGCTATCCAGGATGTCGAAATATCCAGAGGAACAGCGAACCGGTAAGGATCGAGCGAGGTATATTCCAGGGTGACAGTTTGAGTCCGCTTTGGTTCTGCCTAGCCTTGAATCCTCTGAGCACATTGCTGGAGAATTCAGGCCTAGGCTATCGGTTGAAGAGAGGTGGTCAGGCTATATCTCACCTCCTTTATATGGATGACTTGAAGCTCTTTGCCCCCAACAATCTGCAACTGATGGAGCTACTGAAGGTAACGGAAACCTTCAGTAGTGCCATCAGGATGGAGTTTGGTGTGGACAAATGTGCGGTCATGCATATAAAACGAGGGGAGATTGTGGAATCCGTGGGTATCCAACTCTCGGATTCCATACACCTGAGATCCCTCTCTCCAACCGAAACCTACAAGTATTTGGGTATGTCGGAAGCGTTAGGCATCAATGCCACTGACATGAAGCAATCGTTGAGGGAGCGCTTCTTTGGCCGCCTGAAGAAGGTACTTAACAGCCTTCTGTCAGGTGGAAACAAGGTGCGTGCCTTCAACGGTTGGGTCATGCCGGTATTGATGTACGCTTTCGGTGTACTCAAATGGACTCAAACGGAACTTGACGCCCTGGATAGAAGGGTTCGTACACTGCTGACTGCATATCGAATGCATCACCCTCGGTCGTCGGTAATGAGACTGTATATCCCGCGGAAGTGCGGGGGTCGAGGCTTTTTAAATGCTAAGACCCTGCACAATCGCGAGGTATGCAGTCTCAGGGAATACTTCCTAGCCGCCGACGGGGGTATGCATCGTGCTGTAGTAGCAGTGGACAAGGGACTCACCCCGCTCTCCTTGGCTAACGAGAACTGGCGCAAACCTGTAGTGCTTGACACTAACGTACGCAAGGAAGTATGGCAGAGTAAGGAACTTCACGGACGCTTTTTCCGAGCCCTTCATGGGCCCGATGTAGACCAACTAGCGTCCGTAGCCTGGCTACGCGTCGGTGACCTCTTTGGGGAAACCGAAGGTTTTGTCTGTGCAATTATGGACGAAGTTATCATGACGAATAACTACCGGAGATTTATTGTGAAGGACGGCACGGTTGACATCTGTCGGGCATGTCACCGACCGGGTGAATCAATCCGCCACATTATCTCTGGTTGTTCTCGTCTAGCTAACGGGGAATACTTGCATAGACACAATCTTGTAGCCAGGATAATCCATCAGCAACTTGCTCTGAAGTACTCTCTTGTGGAATCGGAGGTGCCATACTACAGGTATGTGCCCGACCCAGTTCTCGATAGTGGCGATATCACGTTGTACTGGGATCGGTCCATCATCACTGACAGGACTATTGTAGCCAATAAGCCTGATATAGTGGTGGTGGACCGAAGGGAGAGGCGTGCAATGATTGTTGACATATCCGTCCCGCATGACGAGAACCTCGTGAAAGCCGAGAAAGATAAACAAATTAAGTATATCGACTTGGCTCGCGAGGTTGTCGACATGTGGAATGTGGACTCAGCGATCATTGTACCGATAGTCGTGTCAGCCAATGGCTTAATTGCCAAGAGCCTCGACCAACACCTTAGGAGGCTCTCGTTAAGCGGCTGGATCAAGGGCTTGATTCAGAAAGCGGTACTCCTGGACACGGCTCGTATAGTTAGGAGGTTCCTTTCTCTGGAGCCCTGACCGCCGGTAGCTTGGACCCTGTTCCCGATACCGGTGGGACACTATTTTTTATATTTTTAAATGTTTTTTTTAAATATATTTTTTAAGGAATATTTAAAAATTTAATAAATATGTTAAAATGTATAATAAAGGAAATAATAATAATATTTATTTGCTAAAAACACGGTATACAAGATGGTAAAAGAAAGTAAATAAGAACAAACATGTTTTGCTGAGTATTAGCATGCAAATATTTGGTATTGTTACGCCATTAAACGTGAACCCGCCATATCTCCGAGAAAATTAAGAGTAGCTCGTAATAATTAAAACGCATTGCTGTTCGAAAGGTCTAGAATGGTTGTGCTTAGTCAGACTTAGAAAAATCTCGAAACATCCACAAGGTACCTACAACTAGTGGGTAGGCATTTATCTAGGATAAAGGAAATGATACTCTCCGACGTTAACAATAGAGTCGAAATTCGCATGAAAGTGACTCTTATTACCACGAGTAATAAAAATGATTTATGACTTCGAGAAGCGATTCAATTGTTCTGGAATTCTGGATCGTTCGTGGGAAGTCGGTATCTAGAATTTTCTTGGCTCCGCGTATAAATACGTGCCCCCGGCCGGAAGCGAGTCAGTTGTGATTTCGACTGCGATCAAGAGCGAACTACCCTAGTACTCGAAGTGATTTTACTCAACGACTTAAGCGATAGTGTAACGGTACTCTAGTGTTAATTGCGATTCGGATTATTGTTGACTGGACTATTTTGTTATTGTTAGTGGTGAATAAAGTTGTCTCTTAGTAAATCGGCATTTGATTACCCACGTACGTAACAACTGGTGTCAGAAGTGAAATGCCATTAACACCGAGGGACGACGAACAGCGACCACGAACAAGGAGGCAAATGGAGATGGATGCTGGGCGTCATCGTTTGGAGGAGGAAGATCCGGCTGGTATGGGAGCAATAGCAGCTGCTGAGGTGCCAACAGGACCATCCTCGGAATTGAACCTCGCTGCGGTGTTGGCCGCCATGCAAGCTAGTATGGAAGCCGCTCGCCGCGAACAGGAAGAAGCTCGCCGAGATCAAGAGGCTAAGCAGAACCTGATCCTCGAAAAAATTGATCACGGCCTCGTCACATTGGGTGAGAAAGTAAAGAATCTCACCTTAGAGGTCAAGGAGGTTTCCGCCCGAGCTGATAGCCTCGAAACAAGGATTGATGGCCACGAAGATCGCCTGCTGGACATCAACAAAAAAATTGTCATGCTCGAAGCGCGCGAACCCGTTGCTGTCGGCTCACCATCGCACACTCCCTGTGCATCCGCCGCAAAATTTGATGTGCCACGTTTTGATGGCACGTCTTCCTGGACGGCATTTAAGTACCAATTCGAGACATTGGTCGAAACAAATCGCTGGGATGATAAGCAGTCTTTTGCGGCATTAACTTTGGCTCTACGAGGGGACGCTCTGCTGGTCCTAGAGAACCTTCCTCCGAACAGCAGGACGTTGGAGCGTCTCATGGAGGGATTAGACACTCGCTATGGAGACAAGCACCTCGAGCACGTTTTCCGCGCGCAGCTTCGCGAGAGAACGCAGAGGTCGAACGAGAGCCTCCAGCAATGGGGAGTCGAGGTTGAACGGCTGGTCCGGCGTGCGTACATGTCAATGACACCAGAGATGGTGGAAGTAAATCTGGTGCAAGCTTTCATCGACGGTCTACGGGATCCTGAAGTCAGGGCTACGGTGCGACTCGGACACCACCAAACTCTAAAGAGTGCGATGGCTCACGCTTTGGAAGTGGAAGCCGTACGACAAGATTCACGCACGCACAGAGTTCGGGAAGTGGTGGTCTCGCCGTCAGTGCAAACACGTCAACGAGAAGTGGTAGCTGCTTCTTCGGCAAAGTCCCGCTATATTCCGACGTGTTACGGGTGCGGAGAAAAAGGGCACATTCGTACCGATTGCCCCAAGAGGAAGAGAGGGAGTGTGGACTCCGGAACTCAAGTTAACGAGGAGTCGTTAAACTAAATGTCGCCAGGGCCGCGGGGCGGGTGCTGGCTGGTCAACTGAAGGCCCCAACCATCACCATCAATCAAGTTCAGAACGGAAATAGTTTGATAATCGAAGGGACGCTGAATCATCGTGCTTGCAATTTCACCGTAGACACGGGGGCGTCACGGACTGTTATAAGACCTGAGTTGCTGAAACGCACCATCTTGTGGCAAAGAGAGTCTCCATCCTGCCGACTTCAGACAGCAACCGGCCAGCCAGTCTCCGTCCTCGGTGATACACAAATTGAGTTCAAAATCGGTGATCAAGTGTATATCCATCCTGCGTTAATTGCGAATATTACCGACGATTGCATACTGGGTCTCGACTTCTTGCGGAATAACCGATGTATTTTAGATATCGACAGGGGAGTATTGAAATTCCCAGATCAAGAAGTCTTCCTGCGAGGAATTAACTCATGCAACCTCTATTGTTTAAAGGATACTACATTGGCTCCGAGAACAGAAACCTTAGTCGAAGTAAAGTTTCCCAAGAAAATCAGGCAAACAAGATGTGTTTTGGTAGAGGATACTGGCCGGCACCCGGAGATCATCACCGCGAGGACATTAGTTATGACGACAGGGAAATCCAAGGTCAGGATTGTGAACCTTGGGAAAGAAGAGGTCCAACTGAAGAAAAACAGTGTTGTTGGGAGATGTGAAGAAGTTCAGTATCTCCGTCAAATCAATAAATCTCCAGCAAAGCAAGACACGACCAAAGTCGAAACTGATCACATCCAGCAACTTCTGGAAAATGCTAAGAGCAACTTATCGACTTCGGAACTACAGCAAGCCAAGGAATTTCTGCTACGGTTTCGAGATATCTTTGCAACGGGAAAAGACTGCGGGAGAACAGGTCTCGTCAAGCATGAGATAGATACAGGTGATGCGAGACCAATTAAACAGAGACCGCGCCGCATACCCTGGGCTAAGGAATCTGAGGTAGCAGAAATGGTAAAGGACATGGCTGATAGCGGAATAATTGAGCCTTCTACGAGTCCATGGTCTTCTCCAGTCGTTCTGGTGAAGAAGAAGGACGGCAGCACAAGATTCTGTGTGGACTACAGAATGCTGAATAATGTAACAAAGAAGGACAGTTATCCCTTACCAAGGATAGACGACACGCTGGATATGCTCAGTGGCATGAAGTGGTTTTCGACCATTGATTTGAAAAGTGGCTACTGGCAAGTGGAAATCAGCGAGAAAGATAAAGAAAAGACAGCGTTCAGTACGGGTATTGGCAGCGGCCTGTGGCAATTTAACGTCATGCCTTTTGGGTTATGCAACGCTCCAGCGACGTTTGAACGCCTCATGGAGAGAGTCATGGTGGGCCTTCTTGGTGACGTCTGTCTGGTATATTTGGATGACGTCATTATAATGGGTCGCACTTTTAAGGAAAACCTGAGGAATATGGAGAAAGTGTTCACCAGGATACGAGGGGCTAACCTAAAACTAAGCCCAAAGAAGTGCGCCCTGTTCAAGAAGGAGGTCAGCTACCTAGGACATGTTATTTCCGCTGACGGGGTGAGAACCGACCCTGAGAAGATAAAGGCAGTCCAACAGTGGCCGGTTCCAAGGAACAAAACGGAAGTACGTGCATTTCTAGGGTTGTGCACATACTACAGGCGGTTTGTCAAGAATTTTTCGGACATTGCAAAACCTCTACATCAGCTGACTGAGGATAAACGAGATTTTATCTGGAACGACGACTGTGAGTCAGCATTCAACGAGCTAAAAGAACGGTTATGTGAAGCGCCTATACTGGGGTACCCGAGCAGAGACGGAAGATTTGTCGTTGATACCGATGCCAGCAACACGGGAATTGGTGGAGTGTTGTCACAGGTGCAAGGTGACAGACAGGTCGTAATCGCTTACTTCAGTAAGGCACTTTCAAAGCCAGAAAGAAACTACTGCGTGACTCGACGAGAACTGCTGGCTGTGGTAAAAACCTTGCAGCATTTCCACAAGTACCTCATAGGAAGACAATTTACATTGAGGACGGATCACGCTGCATTGAAATGGCTTCTACAATTTAAGAACCCTGAGGGCCAAGTTGCAAGATGGCTCGAGCAGCTGCAGGAATTTAACTTTGTAACAGAACATCGTAGTGGAAAAGGGCATAACAATGCTGACGCCCTGTCGCGACGTCCATGTAATGAGGACTGCAGACACTGCCAGCAGAATGAAGCCCGAGAACGCGTTAATTTAATTAGGGCTGAAGGCAACTTCAAGAAGTCCCAGGAAGAAGATGACGATATTCGACCTATACTGGACTGGAAGCGTAGCGGAACAAGGCCCCAGTGGAGTGAAGTATCGTCACATAGTCCCGTTACAAAGAGCTACTGGGCACAGTGGGACAGTTTAGTCCTAGAAAATGATGTGCTTTGTAGGAAATGGGAATCGAACGATGGCAAGGAGGTGACCACACAAGTGATAGTACCACGATGTGAAGTAGTCCCCCTGTTACAGGAAATACACGATGGTGCTTCTGGAGGACACCTAGGCATCAAGAAAACTCTACTGAAAGTGAGACAGCGGTATTACTGGCTCAATTGTAGAGATGACATAGAGCAATGGTGTCGGAAATGTACAGCGTGCGCATCGGTGAAAGGACCACAGACTAGGAGCAGGGGCAGGCTTCAGCTGTACAATGTGGGAGCCCCATGGGAGCGCATCGCTATCGACGTCGCTGGACCTTTTCCAGTTACAAATGACGGAAACAAGTACATAGTGGTGATCCAGGACTATTTCACAAAGTGGCCCGAAGTCTTCGCCATACCCAATCAGGAAGCGACGACAGTGGCGAAGAAGGTGGTCGAAGAAGTAGTATGTCGGTATGGCGCACCTTTGGAAATCCATTCCGATCAAGGCCGTAACTTCGAATCTGCGCTGTTCCAGGAAATGTGTACTCTTCTGGGAATTTATAAGACACGCACAACACCTGCGCATCCTCAGTCGGACGGAATGGTGGAAAGGTTTAACCAAACCCTGGAGAATCACCTGGCTAAGGTTGTCGATGACCATCAGAAGGACTGGGACCGGTATATTCCACTATTTCTGATGTCTTACCGATCGGCAGTGCATGATAGCACGGGACATACCCCAGCAAGAGTGAATTTCGGCAGGGAGATGAGACTTCCAGTCGATGCCATAACTGGCGTGCCACCTGACAAGACTAAGCCAGTTACGGACTACGTAAGTGACCTTCAAGATCAATTGGACGAAGTGCATAAACGAGTTCGTGAGAATAGCATGAACACCAGCGTAAAAATGAAAACTAGATACGACCGTAATGCCAATGCCAAGGGATTTGAGGAAGGTACACTGGTCTGGCTCCACAACCCGCTTCGACGGAAAGGGAAGTCGCCGAAACTCCAAGCTCGATGGGAGGGACCTTACACCGTGTTAAAAAGGATTAATGACGTGACCTACCGCATCAAGAAAGGGCTAAGAGGGAAACCCAAGGTTGTCCATGTGGATAGATTGGCGCCATATCACGGATCTAATAATGCTCGGGACGAGCATGACTAAGAGGGGGGCACTGTTACGCCATTAAACGTGAACCCGCCATATCTCCGAGAAAATAAAGAGTAGCTCGTAATAATTAAAACGCATTGCTGTTCGAAAGGTCTAGAATGGTTGTGCTTAGTCAGACTTAGAAAAATCTCGAAACATCCACAAGGTACCTACAACTAGTGGGTAGGCATTTATCTAGGATAAAGGAAATGATACTCTCCGACGTTAACAATAGAGTCGAAATTCGCATGAAAGTGACTCTTATTACCACGAGTAATAAAAATGATTTATGACTTCGAGAAGCGATTCAATTGTTCTGGAATTCTGGATCGTTCGTGGGAAGTCGGTATCTAGAATTTTCTTGGCTCCGCGTATAAATACGTGCCCCCGGCCGGAAGCGAGTCAGTTGTGATTTCGACTGCGATCAAGAGCGAACTACCCTAGTACTCGAAGTGATTTTACTCAACGACCTAAGCGATAGTGTAACGGTACTCTAGTGTTAATTGCGATTCGGATTATTGTTGACTGGACTATTTTGTTATTGTTAGTGGTGAATAAAGTTGTCTCTTAGTAAATCGGCATTTGATTACCCACGTACGTAACAGTATGTACATAGTAACATAGGTACGGAGATATTAATCAACATACAATTATTGACAATTTTATTTTGTTGGCATTAAAGTTCTAAAAGTCATAGACTTTGAAAACACAACTCTTAATAAACAAATCAACGTTTTTTGAAAATACAATTAAATACAAACTTTAACTAGACTACAAAGCATTCCTGAAGTGGTAGGACTGACATGTTTTTTTATTTAGAAATTCAGTTATTGAATAGAAGCTATGGGATATCAACCATTTTTTTAAAACCACACGAAATTTATTGTAAGGCAATTCAGTTATCCAGCTAGGTAGTGAGTTATATATAAGAGGCGCCATATATACGCAGCTGCGTCTAAACATTTCTATCCTAGGTACAGGGATCTTTAACAAGTACTGCGTAACTTTCCGATTGTTAAAATTATTGTTGGTTTCAAAAAGAGATAAATTGGTTTTAACGAATTTTGCAGTTTCGTAAATTTATATACATGGGGCTGTTAGAAGTTTTTGTGATTTAATTTGTTGTTTTAATTTAATTTGATTAAATCTATAGGTACAATGGCGGTCTTCCAGACAACCTTGGGATGGAATATAAGAACTTAAACTAAAAAAGGGGGTAGTCTGCGGTGTACTTCAAGCAATACAAATCAAGGGAAAATCAATTAAGGGGAAAAAAATATAAGTACATATTTAATATATACAAAATAAACATCATTTAACAGTATATTTATTATCTCGGGAGTATGTTACCTTAGGATAAATTTCTATTACGCGACGCGGGCGACGCCGTTAGCAGAGACTAGTGTTTTAAAATGGCAATATATAAATCGTTTCACCCCCAATAACTAGAATATTTCCCGAAATTCCACCCCTTTCATCCCTCCAGTAAAAATAACACCCTTAATTAATTAATACATATAATATCCCCCAGTGTTTGCTTGACATCTCTTTGAATTAAATGAAAAATGATTATTTCATTTTCAGTTTCCTTTGTTGGAAATTACAATCTAAAATGTACTCTATTTTTTATGAGAAAGGGTTGGTATTTGAATGACTTTGTGTGGATTTTGTTAAGCCGTTGAGAAACTATAATTCGCGCCTGAAATTGATTTATGTAGCGAAACCCTGGAACAATTAGGTTCAAGCATGGCTTTGATATTTATAAAACGTGAAAATAAGATCGTAAAGAATATAAATATTACACCAAAATATTAATAACAGCGACATAATACGAAATCCTTTAGATTTCGGATATGCTAATTCCTAAGAAAGACATCTAAGTTGTCTCTCTATCTCCTTCTTAGTCTGCCACGACCCCGTCTTATGATTTCAAGGTTTTTTTTCTTTTCCCGGTGGGTAAAAATTATCCAAATGACATCCGCCGTCCTTGGGCGGAGCGGGAGATAGTGTCAGACTCTTACTGACTAAAAAACCCACCCCATTCCTTCTTGCCTTTCATACTGGAGCCAAGCTTCCCTTTCGGAACTAGACCCTGGCCCTAGTAGGCTTCGACCCTGCTGGGCCTTGTCAATCGCAATTGACTGTTTCGGGGACCCTTAAGGGCTGAACATGTTTTTCGTATACTAATCGAGAGGTGGGCCCGTAAAACACAAAATTGAAGCCCTGAAATCGTACGACGGGGTCGCGGCAGACTTAGACAGAATTAGAAGATGGAATAATGGAAATAATGGAGTGAGGCCTTTACCTACTACCTACCGAGGGACAGTGCAGGCCAGACATAATAATATCTAATCTACACTTCTTCACTAATATTATAAAGAGGTAAAGTTTGTTTTTTGTTTGTAAGAGGTAATCTTTGAAGTTACTAGTCAGATTGCTAAAATATTTTCAGCGATAGAAAGCTGCTTTATTCCTGAGTGACATAGGCTATATTTCAAGTACGCGGGCGAAGCCGCGGGTCAAAACTAGTAATGAATTAAACTGAAAAATCCATTTGTATTGGACTTGCACTTTACTGAAGCTATAAAATCATCATAACTTGGTGTCAATGATCAGTACTGACGTACTGACAATCATTGACTTCGAAAAATTGATGTTTCAGTTACTTTTATGGGCTTACTGATCCCCAACCTGTGGATTGAATTTGCCAACTTTGCTCCTTCATGATATGATTGAAAATGACGGCTTACGCTTGTCAAACGTCAAAACTCTATAATCTTTTCACAACGCTACAACGCTTTGGAACGTGTGATTTATTGTCACTTTTTTGACTACCGACGATTACATACTAGACGAGATTTTTGAAATATAAGATATTTTGACTTCTATTGAAATCAAAATATTAATTTCTATAAAACTAAATCAGTAAAGACTTCTGAAAATCTGCTATTTTGCACAAATTTTACTTAAAATCTGGACTCATAAATTGAAAAACTACTGAAAAGTTATGAAACATTCAAATGAGATTATTTTACCTTTAAGGTTTAAATAAAAAATAAGCATTTCCTGGATCAAATTTTGTGAAATATTTAAGAGAGTGACGGAAGTTACCGAATGCCAACTAGGTTCAGGGGTTATCTCTCTTTTTTGCATTGCTTCTTTATCAAACGCAATCCGCGTTGAAACGACAAGCTTATAAACCCTGCTCACGTTTCAGACTTACGGACGAGAAGGGCCCTCTTAAAGAGTCTTAAAGGACGTAGTATCCCAGCAACTGACTGACAGACGTGAATGGCTCTCTTAAAGAGTCTTAAAGGTAGTTAGTAATAATAATAATAATAATAATAAATCCTTTATTTGGACCAACAAAGTTTTATATATTATAACCCACCAAACTGCGTAACAGTTTGTCGGCGGGTTATATATAGTATCCAAGCGACCGACTGACGAACGAAAAGGGCCCTTTTAAAAAATCTTATAGGACTTAGTATCCAAGCCAAAAACATTATAGGTATATACAAAACTTGCAAAATGTAGGGTATATAGATGCCTCTTCCACCTTTTCATCCGAAGAATTTACATAGAATATATGACCACCCTCCACCTCTCCTAGAGAGGAGGCTTGAGTCCCAGCAGTGGGAACATTATAAAGGCTGATGATGATGATATGTAACTATTATTCTACATACTGGTGACACGTAACACAGGTATATATAGGCTTATAACTTTTTGCGCAATAAATTATTACTTACTTAAGGAATTCTTTACCTATTTCTGGCACTAGTCTCTCACAAACGTTTGTTTTTTAGATTAAATATTTATGTTCACCGTATATAATGAGAAATAAATTTATTTATTATTATTATATCGTTGGGTCTCAAGGCTTACAGAACACTTAGTCTGGTCATCCATCCATGTACTATTGACCGTGACAAGTGCACCATAACCTTGCAGATCAATGGCCGACTTTGAATTCATGGGCACAAAGACATGGGGGGGTACAAAGAGTCTAAGATAGTGCAGAGGATAAGAGATGCGGGCTGTGGAAGCAAAATCAACCAACTCCTCCACACTCTATCACCCAGAACATCTCCCCCGTGGATGTGAATTGCAGTGGCCAATTTGGAAACTCTTAACTGACTGAGGACCCAGGTAGGCCGCTGTGGTTGAGGCCATGGTCCAGAGCGAGGAGGAGTGGCAGGCGGTCGCCGACTTCTGTGAAGCATTAATGCTCGCCAAGAAGGAGGCCGACCGCATCAGGCAATGGCGTTCTCGCCGCCGCCGCTGCCGGGATTCTGATCCCGATTTCCGGCCACCGTAGGCGCGGGCTTGCGGACCGTGAGCAATGGGTAGCTCGCTGTCCGACCGTCCGGTAACTGTCCGGACCAAGCCCAAGTCGTCGAAGGTGCGCACTGTTCCCGCGCGCCTCAAGGAGTTGTCAGCAACAGCAGGGACCCAGCTGGGTCGAAGCCTACTGGGGCCAGGGTTAGTTTCGAAAGACAGCTCGAGCCCCGGTATGAAGGCTAGAAGGAACGGGGTGGGTCTTTTAGTCAGTAAGAGTCTGACACTATCTCCCGCTCCGCCCAAGAGCGGGGGTTGTCATGGGATGATTTTTTCCCACCATAAAAAAAAAATGTAGGCCGCTGTAAAAACGATCTTGCCAAATGGGCTTCCTGGACCCATCTCTAACACAGTCAATCGATCAATCTTCTTCTTCCTGCCCTTGTCCCGTTTTATTTGGGGTCGACGCAACACGTTTTTTCTTCCATTCTGTCCTGTCACTCGTCACGCTATCACTAACTCTCTTTTCTTTCATATCTCTTCTCACACAATCCATCCATCTTTTCTTTGGCCTCCCTCTCCCTCTCCATCCATCCACATGTAAATTCATAACTCTTTTAGCAACATGCTTTTCATCTCTCCAGTCACAGTCAATCAATCAATTAAAATTATTTATTGTTTGTCACAGGTGGTTTTGATCTTACAATTGCATTAGAGTCGCTGCAACATACCCATAGGTGTACAATACTGTAGTAATTTATAAATAATTTGAAGTCGGTTATTATAATTAATTATTAAAAAAAAAAACAGTACCTGTGTGGAGCCGCTGGCCCGCTGCACAGGACATGCGCCACCTGCTATGCTGCCCATCCTGCATAACCACCAGCCAATAACAGAGCCAGAGATTGGCAGGTTACTAAATACTGATCAGAAACAATATTGTAAGAGCATGTACTATTTTTTGTTTCGAGACGTAAAGAAGAAGAAAGAGTCTAAGTAGAGTTAAAAGTAGGAAACTGATTTCTGACTGACATCAACGCCCGAAAGTCGAAACTACTGGGGACTAAGAACATGAAATTTTGCATAAGGCTTCCTTTTATGATTTAGGTGAGTACTAAGACGAGGTTTTTATGGAAATTCAACCTTTAAAAATGTGAAAAGGGGGAAATTTCGTTTGTACGCTTTTTATTTTTTTTAATATTGATAGGTTTGTGTAAATTATAAGGTTTTGTGAAAAATTTACCTAGTAAACTGAACTGCTTTTGCTAGTAAGCTGAACAATGCGCTCAGTTATGATTTGACCACAAGCTCCACGTTATATTATAATGTACGTCGTATGTTTGTCCGTCCATCCAATCAACGTAACGCGATCGGTGCGCAAACAACGGCTCGCTTCGATCAAACAGCTTTATAATATGAGTTGCTACTCATAGGTCAAGACCCCTGTATATACTGCGAGTATGTTTCAAATAGTTACTGTGCCTCTGAAACGGTATAAGCAATAGAGGGAGCGAAAGTTGGTTTTTCCACCGTGGGCTTGCGGACGACGAACAATGGGTAGCTCGCTGTCCGGCCGGTATCAGACCAAATCCGAGTCATCGACGGCGCCTAGTTTTCCTTGCACGCCTCAAAGAGATGACAGCAAAATCGTAGACGCCCAGCAGGGTTGAAGCTTGTCGGGACAATGGGTCGACTTCTGAAAAGGATATCTGGGAAAGGTGTGACTTTAGTTAGTAAACGTCTCACACCCTTACGCTCCACCCTAAAGCGGGAGCCTTATTTAACTCTTTGAATGTCGTAATTAGAGACACAATAGAAAGACAATTACCTTATGTCGGACTGTGTAACTTAAGACATTCGAAAGGTTAATGATTTTCCACCTCAAAAAGGGACTTCATGTACCACTGTACGCTAGCGACTGCTAGACCATGTCCACTGCATTACATTTTAAAGTTGTTTTTGATTCGACCAATCAAATCTACGTAATACGAGCCGGATCAGGCCTTCAATCTAGCCTCTTGAAAAAAACCCTCCTAAGATATTATGTTGGTCGAGGCTACAGGCTGTTTACGACAGTCAGACCAATGATGGCCGAGTCCACATCCCACATGCCATCTTTTTCGGCCAGCGAGGAGGAGTGGCCGGAGGTCGCCTCCTTCTGCGAAGCAGTACCTAATGCTAGCTAAGGAGGAGGCCGACCGCATCAGGTAACGGTGGTGCTCACAGAGCCCCAGCCGCCGCCGGGATTCCGATCCCTATTTCCGGCCACCATAGACGCGGGCTTGCGGACGGCGAGCAATGGGTAGCTCGCTGTGCGACCGTCCGGTAACTGTCCGGACCGAGCCCAGGTTGTCGACGGCGCGCATTGTTCCCGCGCGCCTCAAGGAGTTGTCAGCAGCAGCAGGGTCCCAGCTGGGTCGAAGCCTAACTGGGGCCAAGGTTGTCTGAAAGTGTCAGCTTTCATGGCATAAATTGCGATGATAGACCAATCAGTACAATGTCAAGAACTGGGTTGGGCAGATATCTATAGGTAATGCCCACATTACCCACGTTAGAAGTTTTTCAGAGAAAATTGCTGATGTTATACTTTTGTTTTATGTGAGAAATCACTAAACAAAATTTTAATTATATATGCAAAAATATAATGCTTTCAGGCTGTTGATTTGGCTGCTTCGCTTCTGCAGCGCATCAGGAATGTTTGCAGAAATGTGTCTTGTTTAATTTTATGCATTAATGCGTAAATCTCTCTTTTTTCGTGTTGCCTCTTCATCAAACATCAAAATGAAATGCGTTAGATGAGACAACATACTGTTAAACGATGCTCGATGTTGATGATAGGCGATTGGAAAAAGAGGCTTTTAATTCTGAAGTGTCAAAGTTCAAGCAAAATAGCAGATTTTCAGAAGTCTTTATATGAATTAGTTTTACACAAAATAAATTGATTTCAATACAAGACTACATAATATCCACAAGATACAGTTTTAACAAAACATCTAATGAAAAATGTGTAATAACGTTATAATCGTGTAAGAGCGGTTGTATGAAAAACAGTGAAAATGTATGTCGAGTGGCATGCCCTTTTAAGTAAACTTATAATGTAGCACTTATGTAAAATGTCTGAAATAAAGATCTATTACTACGAAGTACTTACATGATTTCCTGGTGTTCATTTCAAACTTCCGGATTTATAGCACAGTCAAATCGATAAGGTCAAATTTTATTGATTCCGTTATAAGTAATCATAAATTATAAGTATCAAACAAAACTGACAAGCGACTGTATGACATTGGTACAGCAGTAGAACGAATGGAAGCCGAATGCAATTCGTTCTTATTAATTAACTAGCTTTTGCCAGTGGCTTCGCCCGCGTGGGTACATTAAATATAGCCTATGTCACTTTGAAATGAAGCAGCTTTCTATCGGTGAAAAAATTTTAGCAATCAGACAAGTATTTTCAGAGATTACCTCCTACAAACAAAAAAACAAACTTTACCTCTTTATTACATACTAGCTTTTGCCTGCAGCTTCGCCCGCGTACATAAAATATTGCCTATGTCACTCAGGAATAAAGCAGCTTTCTATCGGTGAAAAAATTTTAGCAATCGTACCAGTACTTCCAGAGATAACTTCCTACAAACAAAAAAACAAACTTTACCTCTTTATTATATTAGTGTAGATTTTAATATATAGATGTAGATTTTTCTCATTTATTTCTTTATTGATTTAGTGCAGACAGAACCACGAACCTTCACAAGAGACTATTTTTAGAGCAGATTTTTTATGCTTTAGATATTTTTTTTACTATTATAAAAATTACGGTTTGAGAAGATGGACTGTGTGAGAAGCGATTTGAAAGAAAAGGGAGTTAGTGATAGCGTGACGAGTGACAGGACAGAATGGAAGAAAAAAACGTGTTGCGCCGACCCCAAATAAAACGGGACTAGGGCAGGAAGATGATGATGATAAAAATTACGGTTTAATACTTTTTTTATAGGAAATAGATTCAACCGCCATTATGTTAAGTCACAACGCTTCAGGTGCCTACTAATTGTTTATAGTTTTTTTTTTTTTACGAGTTTTTTTCGAGTGAAGTTCATGTGACTGTTTTTTGTTTGTAAATTGATTTCTAGTGGTTATTGTGATGTAAAATTGGTTTAGTTTTGTGTACCTATTAAGTACTAGCTGTCGGCCCGCGACTTCGTCCGCGTGTACTTCGGTTATCGCACTCTAAACGTGTTTTCCCGTAGGAATAAGATGTTTTTCCGGGATAAAAAGTAGCCTATGTTCTTTTCCATGTCAAAGGCTATATGCATGCCAAATTTCATCCAAATCCGTTCAGCCGTTTTTGCGTGATTAAGTAACAAACATCCAAACATCCACACTTTCACATTTATAATATTAGTTAGGATTTACACAACTGAATAATATGTATAGTGACTGAACAAGCGTGATCTCGGTAAAATAGAACTGAGAATACCTCAACAAAACTTGCCGATATGGCTGACTCGATACATCTGATGCCAAATTCTGTATAACATAAATTAAAATGTGTAATATCATGTTCTGTAATGAAAAAAAGTGACTGTTATATATATATATATATTTGCATCAAAAACTTTTTAAACTTGACATTGATTAAATGCACAAAATCGTTCGAAGTAAAAAAAATATCAGGAGATTTATAGTCATACAAGGTGCAGTTTTAAAACTGCACAATATTTCAGGAGGTTGTAATAAAACTCATAAATAATCATATAAAAAAACGATACCTGGTCAATAATCAGTAATACTTGTTATTTAATTTTTTAATTACACTAAACTAAATCGATTGATCGATGGCCGCGGGGGCGTGGCTAGGGTGTGGCGTGCGGGATGATGATTGGATGATACATTATTTATGAAACTATCGTTGCGAGTTAGTGTGTGTGAAAACGCCCTTTATTGTTCCGTGTTTGTGTGTGTGAAAAAAAGCGCGGTTATAAAAAAAAAAAATTACCTACTTATTTTATTATTGATTCGGGTCGAGAATCACTAACATAATTACCTCCTGAAATATTTTGCAGCTTCAAAACGACACCTTGTATAATATCATTTATAGTTTGTCTTTTTTGTGTGTGTATGTGGTAAATCATTTAAAGGACTTCAAAAGGAAAGATGAAGAGGAGGAGAAGGAATTACCCGCTCTGGGGTGAAACGAGAGGACTAGTTGGAATTTTCTGACTGAAGTTCCGACCTTCATATGTTCCTTAATTTGCGCTTTGAATTCTATGGCCACAGTAACTCTTTCAGACGTTACCGTATCGATTTGAAAAACACAAATTAATGTATTTACTTACCTACGTCCCGCTCTCAGATTATCACAAACTACTGATTTAAACCCTCATGCAGATACATTTAAACCCCACCATATAATCATTGCACAATCTAAACACTTACTTACATTATAAACAACAATACACAATGCATTACACCAATACATGCGAATTGTAACAAATTGATTTACCATTGTGTAATTCTAGATTGGTCTCAAAAGTACAGTCAACATCACTTGTCACAAACAGACAAAATAGCTTTCATTGATACGACATAACAGCGCTGTCTGTGTCAAATTGTTAGTACTGACCCGCGGTTGATTTTACTTACCTATCTACTGTTTATTAGGGTCCCGTACCTAAAGGGTAAAAACGGGACTCTATTACTAAGACTCCACTATTCGTATATTTCCCAGCTGTATGTCATAAACCGTGATAGCTAGGCAGTTGAAATTTTCACGGATGATGTATTTCTATTACCGCTATAACAAGAAATACTAAAAACAGAATAAAATAAATATTTAAGCGAGGCTCTCACAAAACAAACATGATTTTTTTACCGTTTCTCCCTCGCTATTAATAACGGTAACAGGCAGACGCTTGAAATATTTACCGAATATTTAGATGTATATATTTACTTTAAAAATAAATAATTAAATTAACATTAAATCAATATTTAATAGTATTATATTAGTAGCTTTTACACACAGCTTCGCCCGCGTACCTACATAAAATATAGCCCATGTTACTCAGGAATAAAGGAGCTTTCTATCGGTGAAAAAAATTTAGCAATCAGACCAGTACTTTCAGAGATTACCTACCCATTTATTAGTGTAGATTAGAGGGCTCGGGCTAGTAAGTGATAATATAAAAAAATAACAAGATTAATACTGTGTCGAATGTTGTATATATAATGGTACCTGCAGAACCCTTCGTGCGCGAGTCCGACTCGCGCTTGCCCGTTTTTTCAATGCAACACGCTTCAATGCACTGAAGTCAAGGATGATACAGTTTTATTGACACAACAAAAACTATTGAATTTAAACCTTTAAAGGTCGTTACGACAACCCTGGTTGTGCATTTTAAACAAGCACAATATTTTAAATCGTCGGCGAAGACAGTTGTTCTAAATACAAAAAAAAAATCGTTAAAAATGCTGTCAATTTTGGAAAAAAATATTTTCTGTGTCGTTTGTTTTGTGGCAGTGAGTACCGGTATTTATATCGCTCAAGGTAAGGATTTTTAATTTAATATATTTTTCGCTTATTATCTGTTACCCAATCTTTGGACCGCGGTCCCAACTTACAGCTATAAAAAAATAGGTAGTATTTAGGGACCAAAAATAAAATAAATACAGTTTTTGTTGGTAACTGTACTTTTATTTTATTTGTTTTATACTTTTTCCTTGTGGTCCCAAAATACTAATAAAAAAAATGTGCAGTATTTCTTCAGCGACTATAATATTAATCTCAATGTACATTGTACATACATGTTTCCCTTTATGTATACTCCTGTGGATATGCTCGGGATATCATTTTTACACTCAGTGAACGTTTCTCTCTGTTGGTGAAATAACTTAGTAATTGGGTCAACACTTTATGAGATAAATAAAACATAAATAAATAGGCATATTAATTCGCACACTTTTTCTAAATCACGTAACAGATTTTGATACGGTTATCGTTAATGGAAAAAACAATAAATACAGAAAGAGTCTGCGTATATTTGCACCTCTGTGAAGTCACGGGGGTATACCAGTTTTATAATAACAATTAAATAGATAGATAGATAGATGTATTATAATTCAAAAATAAAAGTTACATCAGGAACTTAAAATTAATAGGGTGTCACAATGAGCGGTCTTATTGCTAAAAGCGATTTTTTACAGACAACCTTTTAATCATCATAATTATAATTCTGTACCTCAGAGGTAAACAATAGTAACTCCACCTTTTTGAAAATGTGTTTTTTTTTGCACTGGTAAAATTGTAAGAACCAGTTCTATGTAATGGTATAAGGCATCAAGTCCTACGACATCTAGGAAGAGAAATATCCAATCGTATATGACAAAAACATATCGGGTATAGGACTTAAAATGATGATAAGATTTTTTACTCCTCAGCTTTACGCGCACTTAATGTAGTTCTAAACTTTATTGTAATTATGTGTAATACGTAATAATTCCATCTAATAATTATAAAAAATACAATTGAGTTTGTTTCAATATCTTTAAAGCAATAATGTCAAAAATACATTTAAAGTTTCTATCCGCGCGTTTTTGCCTCTCCTGTAAAATTTACTTTTTGGCACATACTGTTGTTTACCTCTGAGGTACAGAATTATTATCTACGAGTAAATAATTATGATTTCAATATTTAACTGCTATGAAATTCTCCAAAGACGGTAGGTCAAAACTTTTGCATCACAGCATACTGACAAATACATAATTTTATAATAGACTAGCTAGTTCCCTGCGGTTTTACCCACATCTTAGGTTACTACTCGTGGCGTGACGATACAACATTATTTTTAGTTTATGCGAAACCTGAATATAGCTTGTTCAGAATATATAATATATATATATAATGTATATAATATAGTAACTGAATGGATTCCAATAGTTTTTACACCATGTTATATTTTTTCCTAAAAATATTTAAAAAGGTTACAAGTTGGACACCACCAACAGTAAGTACAACACGGCAGATCAGAGCGGGCATTTTAGGCATCAGCAAACAGCTGGGTGAATAGGCTCTTAATAAACAAATGCGCCTCACCATCAACGATTGCGTCACTGCTTACCATCAGGTGGGATTGCAGTCAAGCACTGGTTTTTTTAATTAAAAACATACCTCTACAGGTGTAATATTAGTATAAGTAACAGCTTCTAAGATCTAAATAAGAACTAATTGTGAAAGTTATGGCTAAGAATATACGAGCGTCCGGTTGGTAAATTCTTCAACACCGCCTGCAGGTTTCGGTTGCGGCAACCGGCGGCTACTATACACGGCCCAAGAGGAAATTCTCGTACTAAACTTTTCCTGAAATAAGAAATTCAGGATGTTAGTAAACCCATATTAATATTATCTGTTTATGCACATAATTTTAAGATTGTCATTTTAAAGAAAGAAAGATAAATGTTTATGTGTGCGCCTTGACTGCACGGGTGTTACTGAAATACCCACAAGAACTATAGGATCCCTGAACTCCCTTACTGAAGCCTAATCTGTTTTTGCAGAGAGGTGGGCTGGCTCGACTAAGCCCAACTAAGGTTATGGCCGCTATGGCTTACGTACAATGGTCCGCATAGGACTACGTGCGGAAACCATACTCAGACATAGACTTAGACATAGATGAACGTTTATTCGTACGTCACAAAATCGCATAAATAAAAAATACATAAATACATAATCTATACATATAATAAAATCGTAGGAAAGTCAAAACTGTACATTGAATATTTTTTGAAAAAAATACTTGGGGCGTGATCTACAATCGATATCGAAGCCAAAAATATAGTTTTTAGAATTTTTGTCTGTTTGTCTGTTTGTCTGTATGTATGTCCGGGCTAAACTCAAAAAGTACTGCATGGATTTACTTCAAATTTTGCATGAATATTACTAAGAGGTCGGGTCAACATATAGGCTACACATGATAATAAATTGAGCGTGATACGCTATCACATACGGGGGAGGAGCTGTGAATCTTTATTTTTCTTACGCATTCTGTGACAGCGTGTAATCTAACGATGCATATTTAAATGTTGTTTTTGAGTAAGCCATGCTATTATCTAGCTTTACACCATAAAAACTACGCCATTTAAGTAACTTGGGCAGAGAAACATAGTTTAATGAATGTTAGTAGTATAGAGACAATTTTGAAGCAGCGCCATCTATGAAAATTCATAAAAATCAAATCAAGTTACATGTTAACACTTTCTGGAAATTAATAATTGAAATTTGATCATGTAGTTAGTTATTCTTAAAATTCATAGATGGTGATGTGATGTGCATTTTCTTCATAAAAGTTGTATCATATAGTTCGTTTTGACAAATTCAAGTTCCAACAAAACCCTGAAAAACTTGAGTAGAGTTGAGGAAGACAATTAAAAAAAAAAATGCGGTGTTAAGTATTACATGGTGACATTTTTCCAGCTCTGTGAAGTCGACCAGTTTGCGAGATCCCTTACGTATGACGAGCTGCCTTCATATTACACGTACGACAAGCAAAGGGGTGTATTTAACCGACATCGACGAGGAGGTGCTGTAGAAGGTTTTCGGGGAATTTTCAAGGACGCCGCATTGGGTAGGGTTTATACCGTGCATCCGAATAATGGCGAATGCTATATTCTGCGGTTGTTACTTCACACTGTCCGAGCCCCAACGTCTTTCGCCTTTCTGAGGACATTTGATGGCGTGGAGTATCCCACTTACCAAGCAGCCTGCGTAGCACATCACCTTCTCGACGGTGACCAAAATTGGGATCCTCGCGGAGGCGAGCGTCAGTGACAGTCCCAGCCGCATGCGTCATCTTTTTGCCGTCATCTTGGTGTTTTGTGGAGTCGCGAACCCGGTAGCTTTGTGGGAGAAGTATCGCCATCATCTGTCTGAAGATTTTCTACGAGCTTTGAGGCGTGCTACTGGAGACGAAGCCGAAGTAACTGATGAACGCGTGCTGAACACCTGTCTCAGTTCACTTCAAGATGTGGTCATTTCTATGGGCGGCAATCCGCTGATCGAATATGGGTTACCAGCTCCCCAATCATCACCGCATCAAGGCCGTGGAAACCGGGAGTATAACGCTGAGACAAATTACGAGCCGGGCGAAATGACCACCATACGAAATGACCATGTCAGCGTGTTCTCTTCAGAGTAAAAACACATGACACCGTCCTTGAAAGCGTTGGGCAAAACCAGGGTAAAATGTTTTTCTTGGATGCTCCTGGTAGAACAGGAAAAACATTTGTTACCACTGGCATACTTACAGAGGTCAGGATGCAAGGCAAAATTGCTATTGCTGTAGCGTCGTCGGGAATCGCTGCCATACTGCTTCCGGGTGGCAAGACAGCACATGCCATGTTTAAAATTCCCATCGATTTAGAGAGCGCCGAAACGCCTGTTTGTGGTGTGTCACGTAACAGCGATAAGCGACACGTGCTCAAGGATTGCTCTCTGATCGTATGGGATGAGTGTACGATGGCCAATAGGAAGGTAGTTAAGGCCGTGGACAGAACCCTGCAGGACATCCACAGGAACGAACATTTGATGGGTGGTGTCACAGTTCTGTTCAGTGGCGATTTCCGGCAAACACTTCCCGTGGTAACGCGGGGATCGAGGGTTGACGAGGTGAATGCTTCTTTGAAACGATCTTCGTTGTGGTCACGTGTTCGTACGCTGCGCTTGACCATTAATATGAAAGCTCGGCTCGGCGGCAATGCACGTGCATTGCAAGAATTCTCCGATGTCCTTCTAAGTCTTGGCTAAGGCACTCTGACAAGTGGTGCTTCCAGAGTCTCTCGGTAGAGTTGCATCCAGCTTAGAAGAACTCATTTGCTGTGTGTACGGGAACATCAGTCGTATACCGCACCAGCTTCTTGGGTGTGTGAGCGATAACGCCGACGCCCAAACATGATCAGCTTTGGCTCCTGGCAGCATAACTACCAACGTAGTTTATAGGGAAGTGTTGTAAGGTATGATACCTTTGTACGTATTTTTACTCTTTTGTGTCCTGGAATGTATTCCTGCATTATTTTCTCTATTTCCTTCAGTCTCATCTTATGACTTAACTCAGCAGGATTCCCATATAACTCTCTTCACTTGCTTCGTTTGCAAAAAAAAAACTTATATTTTAGTGCTATTTTAAAAGATGTTTACTTATTATACTATAGCGACACTGGCATCTTAGGTATTTTTGGTACTGTAGAGCCTTCACGCAGACGATGCCGCGGGCAGCAGCTAGTGGATAAATAAAATGAATGTGTGTGAAACTAAAACGGTGTCTAACTAACGACAAATAACCTCGGAAGATGGAACAGAAAAGCCGGAAGAGTTGCAAAACATTGCGCTGATTGGTTTCAAGTTATTTTTTTTGAAGTGAAAACTTCTTTAGCGGCGTTGAGCACTTTTTCTGTAATGGGTATAAAATCTTAAACTCGCGTCAGGACACGTGACCTGATCGAAAAAGCGTAAGACGGATGGAGAGTAGACAGCTATCCCTTATCGCGCGTTGTGAAAGGGGGCTAGACGGAAAAAATTCTCACGAAAAATTGTACCCTTTTACTGTCAAAATATAAATCCAAGATGGCGGCTGCAAGAAATTATCAACTTTTTCGTCATGGGTGTCGTTTTCATGGTTTTCGAGGGTGTTGAAACCGGTGGTACTGTCAAAATATAAATCCAAGATGGCGGCTGCAAGAAATTATCAAATTTTTCGTCATGGTTGTCGTTTTCATGGTTTTCGAGGGTGTTGAAACCGATAGTACTGTCAAAATGTAAATCCAAGATGGCGGCTGCAAGAAATTATCAAATTTTCCGTCATGGGTGTCGTTTTCATGGTTTTCGAGGGCGTTGAAACCGATGGTACTGTCAAAATATAAATCCAAGATGGCGGCTGCAAGAAATTATCAAATTTTTCGTCATGGGTGTCGTTTTCGTGGTTTTCGATGGTGTTGAAACTGATAATACTGTCAAAATGTAAATCCAAGATGGCGGCTGCAAGAAATTATTAATTTTTCCGTCATGGGTGTCGTTTTCATGGTTTTCGAGGGTGTTGAAACCGATAGTACTGTCAAAATATAAATCCAAGATGGTGGCTGCAAGAAATTATCAAATTTTCCGTCATGGGTGTCGTTTTCATGGTTTTCGAGGGCGTGGAAACCGATGGTACTGTCAAAATGTAAATCCAAGATGGCGGCTGCAAGAAATTATCAACTTTTTCGCCATGGGTGTCGTTTTCGTGGTTTTCGAGGGTGTTGAAACCGATGGTACTGTCAAAATATAAATCCAAGATGGTGGCTGCAAGAAATTATCAAATTTTCCGTCATGGGTGTCGTTTTCATGGTTTTCGAGGGCGTGGAAACCGATAGTACTGTCAAAATGTAAATCCAAGATGGCGGCTGCAAGAAATTATCAACTTTTTCGTCATGGGTGTCGTTTTCGTGGTTTTCGAGGGTGTTGAAACCGATAGTACTGTCAAAATGTAAATCCAAGATGGCGGCTGCAAGAAATTATCAACTTTTTCGCCATGGGTGTCGTTTTCGTGGTTTTCGAGGGTGTTGAAACCGATGGTACTGTCAAAATATAAATCCAAGATGGTGGCTGCAAGAAATTATCAAATTTTCCGTCATGGGTGTCGTTTTCATGGTTTTCGAGGGCGTGGAAACCGATGGTACTGTCAAAATGTAAATCCAAGATGGCGGCTGCAAGAAATTATCAACTTTTTCGTCATGGGTGTCGTTTTCGTGGTTTTCGAGGGTCTTGAAACCGATAGAACTGTCAAAATATAAATCCAAGATGGTGGCTGCAAGAAATTATCAAATTTTCCGTCATGGGTGTCGTTTTCATGGTTTTCGAGGGTGTTGAAACCGATGGTACTGTCAAAATATAAATCCAAGATGGTGGCTGCAAGAAATTATCAAATTTTCCGTCGTGGGTGTCGTTTTCATGGTTTTCGAGGGTGTTGAAACCGATAGTACTGTCAAAATATAAATCCAAGATGGCGGCTGCAAGAAATTATCAAATTTTCCGTCATGGGTGTCGTTTTCATCGTTTTCGAGGGCGTGGAAACCGATGGTACTGTCAAAATGTAAATCCAAGATGGCGGCTGCAAGAAATTATCAACTTTTTCGCCATGGGTGTCGTTTTCGTGGTTTTCGAGGGTGTTGAAACCGATGGTACTGTCAAAATATAAATCCAAGATGGTGGCTGCAAGAAATTATCAAATTTTCCGTCATGGGTGTCGTTTTCATGGTTTTCGAGGGCGTGAAAACCGATGGTACTGTCAAAATGTAAATCCAAGATGGCGGCTGCAAGAAATTATCAACTTTTTCGTCATGGGTGTCGTTTTCGTGGTTTTCGAGGGTGTTGAAACCGATATTACTGTCAAAATATAAATCCAAGATGGCGGCTGCAAGAAATTATTAACTTTTCCGTCATGGGTGTCGTTTTCATGGTTTTCGAGGGTGTTGAAACCGATGGTACTGTCAAAATATAAATCCAAGATGGCGGCTGCAAGAAATTATCAACTTTTCCGTCATGGGTGTCGTTTTCATGGTTTTCGAGGGTGTTGAAACCGTTGGTACTGTAAAAATATAAATCCAAGATGGCGGCTGCAAGAAATTATCAAATTTTCCGTCATGGGTGTCGTTTTTATGGTTTTCGAGGGTGTTGAAACCGATGGTACTGTCAAAATATAAATCCAAGATGGCGGCTGCAAGAAATTATCAACTTTTCCGTCATGGGTGTCGTTTTCATGGTTTTCGAGGGTGTTGAAACCGTTGGTACTGTAAAAATATAAATCCAAGATAGCGGCTGCAAGAAATTATCAAATTTTCCGTCATGGGTGTCGTTTTTATGGTTTTCGAGGGTGTTGAAACCGATGGTACTGTCAAAATATAAATCCAAGATGGCGGCTGCAAGAAATTATCAAATTTTCCGTCATGGGTGTCGTTTTCATGGTTTTCGAGGGTGTTGAAACCGATAGTACTGTCAAAATATAAATCCAAGATGGCGGCTGCAAGAAATTATCAACTTTTTCCTCATGGGTGTCGTTTTCGTGGTTTTCGAGGGTGTTGAAACCGATAGTACTGTCAAAATTTAAATCTAAGATGGTGGCTGCAATAAATTATCAACTTTTTCGATATGGGTGTCTTTTTCATGGTTTTCGAGGTTGTTGAAGCCGATAGTGCTGTCAAAATGTAAATCTAAGATGGCGGATGTCAGAAATTATCAACTTTTTCGTCATGAGTGTCGTTTTCATGGTTTCGAAGATGTTGAAATAGTGCTGTCAAAATGTACATAAAATAGGATAGTATTTTTTAGTTATATTGTATTGGCTAGACGGAAAAAATTCTCACGAAAAGTTGTAACGACACTTTTTCTATAGTAAGCTATTGTAAGCCGTGCGGCGTGCGCATGTTTCTCTGTCTTTCTCTCTTTCTCTCTCTTATAGAAAGCAAGCCAGAACGGAACTTCGTTCCATCCGGGTGTCCCTTGACACCTCAGTAGTTTTTCGGAGAGATAAACTTTTTAATGTAAAATAATTGTAATAGTTTTAAAGTGTTAAATTTTTAATGTAATATAAATTGTCATGTTTGTGTACGATAGCGCAATAAATGAATATTGTATTCTACCGCATAAATGATAGTACTTTTATACTGATAAAGCAATTGGTGCAAAATTATTCCCTAACCATTCCAAAATATCAAACATGCTCAACGTTAATAATCAAGTTTTCACTTCTGCCGGCACTCCCGGAGTGCAACCCGTCTTTTTTTTCACAATCTGACAGTAAGATACGGGTAGATTATAAACTATCATATCTTGGGTCATTTTATTGTATAGGAAGTTATAATTAAGAACTTTTTGACAGTTCCTGGGGGAGTATTTAAGTGTGCAAAGAAATGTATTTCTTTCCTTCATTTTGTATTCTATAAATGGTAAATAAATGTTATGCCCAGCTATGGAAAAGAGGGACTTACTTGCAATAGCAGCCGGCTTTGCAATGTGGCAACCTCTTGGGCGGAGATTTGACCCTCTCCATGCGATCAGGGCGTGCCCAGCACGTGTACTCGTCATAGAAGGCGCAGGATCGGTGCACCTCGCCGTCTGGGCACTCTCTACCTGAAAACAATAGGAGATTGAATTAACATCAAATCAAATGAATTTATTTCAAATAGACCATTTACAGGCACTTTTAAATAGTCAAATGTGGGTCAGTCCAAAAAAAAGTGCAGCTAAATTGGACTTTCCAAAGCGTAGGTCGCTATGGAGAAGAACATGATAGAAACTCTATGGACACTCTTTTAAATCATATTATGAATTACTATAATCTTGGTTACATATTTTTTGTGGTTTCCATTTTATGTGCACCCAATGTCCCAATGAAAAAAAGTAATTAAAAACATTTAAATAAGCCATGTACGAGATTAGGATGGCTCTAAAGCAGCTTAATAACAATAAGGCGCCGGGTGACGACGGAATTACGGCCGAACTTCTGAAGGCGGGTGGAAAACCGATCCTTAAGGCCCTTCAGAAGCTGTTTGGTTCCGTCATACTCGAGGGAAAAACGCCACAGGCATGGAGCGGAAGCGTGGTGGTACTGTTCTTTAAGAAGGGCGATAAGGCCCTACTCAAGAATTATAGGTCCATCTCACTTCTGAGCCATGTCTACAAGCTGTTTTCCAGAGTCATCACGAATCGTCTCGCGCGCAGGTTCGACCACTTCCAGCCTCCCGAACAAGCCGGATTCCGAAAAGGCTTCAGCACCGTGGACCACATACATACGCTACGACAGGTTATACAGAAGACCGAGGAGTATGATCTGCCTCTCTGCCTAGCGTTTGTAGACTACGAGAAAGCCTTTGATTCGATCGAGACTTGGGCTGTACTGCAGTCTCTCCAACGGTGCCAGATTGACTATCGGTACATCGAGGTGCTGAAGTGTTTGTAAGAAAACGCTACTATGTCAGTCCGACTTCAGGACCAGACTTCGAAACCTATCCTCCTGCAGCGAGGTGTGAGGCAGGGAGACGTCATTTCTCCGAAACTGTTCACGGCCGCAATGGAGGATGTCTTCAAGGTTCTGGACTGGAGTGGACTAGGCATTAACTCATCGAATGCCGTAATTAGAGACACAATAGAAAGACAATTGCTTATGTCGAACTGTGTAACTTAAGACATTCAAAAGGTTAATGTCAATGGCGAGTACATCACTCACCTTCGGTTTGCCGACGACATAGTAGTCATGGCTGAGACTTCAGAAGAGCTCAGTACAATGCTCAATGACCTCAGTAGAGCTTCCGAAAGAGTGGGTCTTAAAATGAACATGGACAAAACTAAAGTCATGATAAACAACCATGTAGCACCCACTCCTATCAACATCGGAGACTCTATACTCGAAGTTGTGGACGATTAGGACGATTAGGTTTAGGCCATCTTTTGGCACATGAATATCCGGGACACTCAATAATTAACAACTGTATGCCTGGCTGTTCATTATTTGATATTATGAAAAAAATTATAAAATGTAAATTTCACCAGGACACTATACTTTTAATTTTTGTTGGTAATAGGGGTTATGTAAACAAAGGAGAATTACTGCAATATTATAACACCTTGAGTAACCTGAGTTTAAAAAAAATAGTTATGTTCACATTCCCATATAGTAAAAGTTTGCCACAGGAAGAAAATCTAATTAGATATAAGATCAATACAACTTTGTACAATGTGACATTAAATAATAACTTATTTCATTTAATTGACTCCAATAATTATGTTGGTACTGACTATTATTTGACTAGAGATAGAAATTTTGTAGATAATTACTATCTTTCAAAGTTTTGTAGGAGACAGATAGCTTTGTCGCTATCATATTATTTTTCTATTACAGCCAAGAACTTGGCTAAACAAATTGCTCCTATTGAGCAACGCAATAGTATGATAATTGATTTTGCCAATAACTTGGCATCAAATATTAATTTAAATTAGAATTTAAGACAACAGAGTCAATCTCTAGCATGAATGTACTTACAAACAAAAATATTTCCAATACAGTTTTAAAATCGTTAAGTAGTATCAACTTGGTGCATCAAAATATTCAAGGATTTATGAACAAGGATTTAGAAGTAGACTTATTCCTTAATTGCAATAATATTGACATTCTTTGCTTAACTGAACATTGGCTTAAAAGCCATCAATTGATGTTTAATTTTAGTAATCACCAGGTTGGTAGTTCTTTCTGTAGATGTGATGCCATACGGGGTGGCTCACTAATTTTAGTAAGCAACAACCTTAAATTCAAAGAACGAAAGGATATTGTGAGCCTATCTGTTGAGCGGTCAGTTGAAATAGCCTGTATTGAATTGGAGCAGTTTATTATATTAAGTGTGTACAAACCCCCTTCTGGATTGTATGACTCCTTTGAAAAGGTAATGGATGAAGTATTCCACAAGATTTGCAATTCAAACAAGTACATAATCACTTGTGGTGATTTTAATGTTAATTTATTAGAGAATTCAGGTTTATGTAGTAAAATTATAAGTTTGTTTCGGTCCTACAATCTTGTTAACCTATTTTTGGAGCCCACAAGAATAACTCCTACTAGTGCCACATGCATAGATAATATTTATACGGATATTGTACCAAGTCACAAAGAAATAATAAATTTATTAGATTCTGATCATTGTGGACAATTAATTACTTTTCAGAATAAAAATCACATAGCGGCTAAAAAGAATATCATTGTTAACCCTAAAACTACAAGTCGTTTAGAAACTTTTAAAACTAAACTCATTAATAATTTACCAGACTTGTCTACATATGATGATCTCAATCATCAATATGAAGGTTTCTTTAACATGTACTGTAATCAATTTAATTCTACTTTTATACCTAAGACTATTTCGGTTAATAGTAATGTGTCGTTCAGTGAATGGGCTACCACTGGTATTCATATAAGTAGAACTCGGCTTTACGAATTGTATGATGAAAGGATTGTTGTCAATACTTCTGAATTTAGTTTATATGTGCGAAATTATTCAAAATTATTTAAAAAGCTTTGTTCTGTAGCGAAATCGCGTTATTTGAGTTCCAAAATTAAAAACAGTAATAATATTATTAAAACCACTTGGAATGTTATAAATAGTGAAACTGGAAGATCTAAAAGACCATCTAGTGACTATAGACTTGTAATTAATGACAATGTGATCACTTCAGACTCACAGGTTGCCGCGGCTTTTGAGGACTTTTTCTCAGAGATCCCCATATCAACAACAAAATCTCTGAACTCATCACCCACTGCTGCAGAGTCTCTGCTTAAAGAGAATGTAAAAGCTTGCGATTCTGATTTTAATTTCGAACATGTGACTTCTGTTGATATTATTAAGACGTTTCACTCTTTAAATGTAAAAAAGACTGCAGATTTATGGGGTAATTCTGTGGACGTTGTTAAGTCTATAATCAACATTGTAGCTCCTTCTTTAGCTTTTATTTTTAATAATTGTATCGATCGCGGTGAGTTTCCTGACCTAATGAAAAATAGTAAAATAATACCATTATTCAAAACCGGTAGTACATCGGACCCCACAAATTACAGACCTATTTCAGTACTACCTACCTTTAGTAAAATATTTGAAAAGCTCATTCTACAGCAATTACAGAGATTTTTTAATAGACATAAATTGTTGCATACCAAACAGTTCGGGTTTACTAGGGGTCGTTCGACAACCGATGCTGGTGTTGAACTTTTAGGACATATTTATAATGCATGGGAAGATAAATGCGATGCCTTGGGCATTTTTTGCGATTTGTCCAAGGCCTTCGATTGCGTTCCCCATGAAACATTAATCAGGAAACTACACCACTACGGGATCCGGAACTCCTCCCTGGATCTTCTTACATCATATCTGAGTGAAAGGATTCAGAGAGTTGACGTAAACGGACAAAGATCTCCCGGATCTATTGTAAAAATGGGTGTGCCCCAGGGCTCAATTCTTGGCCCATTTTTGTTTCTAATTTACATAAACGACTTACCTTACCTCATAGAAGACAATCATAATATAGTGTTGTTTGCAGACGACACTTCACTTTTGTTTAAACTTAAACGTCAGCAGCAGGTTACTGACGATATAAATATAGCTCTTTCAAAAATAGTACACTGGTTTAATGTAAATAACCTGCTTCTTAATGAAAAAAAAACCAAATGCATTAAGTTTACCATGCCTCATGTGAGGCAAGTAGAAACCAGTGTGCTAATAAAAGGTAAAGAGTTGAGTCCTGAAGATACTACTGTGTTCTTGGGCATTACTCTAGACGCTAAGCTTCAGTGGGGCCCACATATAGACAAATTGTCGAAAAAACTTAGTTCAGCAGCATATGCTGTAAGACAAATTCGAAATTTAACTGATTTAGAGACAGCCCGTTTAGTTTACTTTAGCTATTTTCATAGCGTCATGTCGTACGGTATTCTATTATGGGGAAATGCCGCCGATATACAGACAATTTTCGTTTTACAGAAAAGGGCTATTCGTTCAATTTATAAATTAAGTCCCAGATACTCCCTCAGAGATAAATTTAAAGAAATTAATGTAATGACTGTGCCTTCACAGTATATTTACGAGAATATTTTGTATGCCCATAAAAATATAGACATGTTTAAAAAATACAGTGATATTCATAATTTTAATACAAGAAACAAACATAAATTTGTAGTTCCTGCAACCAGGCTCAAAAAAATAGGGGGCTCATTTAGATGCCAATGTATACACTTCTATAATAAACTTCCTAGTCATATTCAACAACTAAGCCTTAATAAGTTCAAATCATTTGTAAAACGTAAACTTTGTCAAAAGGCTTTTTACACTGTAAAGGACTATATTCAGGACGAGAAGGCTTGGGATTGACCTGCTCCAGTACTTACTACAACTGTTGATATTTTTATTTTTATCTTCTTTTTGTATTTTTTTTTATTATTATTTTTATTTTCAAATGTGCCTTTTCTTTTTATTTTATTTAATTTTTTACAATTTGACATTGGAGATTATTTTTATTTTATTTTACAAATTGACGTGTATACATTTTAAGTACTTAAAGTATTTTTTTTTTTTCTTTGACACAAATATTTACTTTGCTAAATATTTTGTAAACTATTAATTTCCTTAGATTATTGTAAATGTGAGGACTATGTTGATTGCTTTTTCTTTTCTATTCAGTAATTTTAACGTATGTCTGGCAATTTGAGTATTTTCTGCGGCCTACCCAAATGTCCTTTCTTTGGTATTGTTCGTCAAGTCGTGGAGCTCCTTAGTAGTCCTAAGTTGAGCTTTTCGAATACTGACAAATGCTTACACTGATTGGACAGGTCCACTCAAATCTGTATGGTTCTTTCTTCAAAAGACCATCTCAGACAAATCTGCATGGTTCTCATGTGATTTGACCATTACATATTTACTGTATGGACTTTAAAAGAGACTTTGACCCCTGAGTTTGTTTCGGTGTTTCTTCTCAGGGTAGTCAGATAGGAAACACCGGCCTCATCTAGCATAAATTGACGAAAAAAAAATTGACGTGTAAAAGTGTTTTTTAAACCTATTTGCAAAATAAATATCATTTATCATTTATCATTTATTTATCATTTATTACGTCTACCTCGGGCAGACAGTCCAGTTGGGTAGATCTAATTTCGAGAAAGAGGTCAACCGTCGAATCCGACTCGGCTGGGCAGCGTTCGGGAAGCTACGCGGTATCTTCTCATCCAACATACCACAGTGTCTCAAGACGAAAGTCTATGACCAGTGTGTGTTGCCAGTGATGACATATGGATCCGAAACGTGGTCGCTCACAATGGGCCTCATCAAAAGGCTTAAAGTCACCCAAAGAGCAATGGAAAGGGCTATGCTCAGAGTTTCCTTGCGTGATCGAATCAGAAATGAAGATATCCGCAGGAGAACCAAGGTTGCCGACATAGCACAAAGAATCGCCAAACTTAAGTGGCAATGGGCAGGGCACATTGCTCGCAGAACAGATGGCCGTTGGGGCCGAAGGGTTCTGGAGTGGCGATCGCGTACCGGAAAACGCAGCGTTCCAACGCTGCGTTTTCCGGTACGCGACCTTGTAGGAGGCCTTCCAAGGCCTCCTACAAGGTGGACTGACGACCTGATGAAGGTAGCGGGAATCCGATGGATGCGGGACGCACATGATCGTTCGTTGTGGCGACGCTTGGGGGAGGCCTATGTCCAACAGTGGACGTCTATCAGCTGAAATGATGATGATGATGATGAAATAAGCCATTGGCAGCTAAGAGATGACAAGTCGCTGCTGACGGGTGCCCCGTTCACAAGCACGATCAGCCCCACTTAGCTCAACCATTTTACAGGAAATAAACTCAATTTTCTTTTTTTTTTTTTAAAGAAGTCGGTTTCATAAAGCGCTCCCTTTAAAACTCCTTTTTCTTTTTTTTTAAATGGGCCGTTTTATTAAACAGCATTCTTTTAAAAAAATAAGAAAATTGAGTTTTTTTTTGCTCTCCTGTCAAATTTGTAATCATGAACATTCGCAACTTTACCATACAGGAGTATTTTTTTTTTCTAAATTAAAAACATCAAACAAATTGTATTTACCGAGTTTAAAAAATGAAACAAAGAAGTTTTGAATTTGGAATTTTTTGTGTGAAGTTTTTCCTTTTAACTTTTTTTAATTGCCTACTGAAACCATTGGGTGGCTTCCTTAATATAATTGGCGAGACGAAGTTATATGTACATGGAAAGAAATGGGACAGGCTAACAAAAAAAAAATGTAAGGTTAGAAGGTACTGCCTTTTTAGGGTTCCGTAGCCAAATGGCAAAAAACGGAACCCTTATAGATTCGTCATGTCTGTCTGTCTGTCTGTCTGTTTGTCCGTCCGTATGTCACAGCCACTTTTTTCCGAAACTATAAGAGCTATACTGTTGAAACTTTGTAAGTAGATGTATTCTGTGAACCGCATTAAGATTTTTACACAAAAATAGAAAAAAAGCAATAAATTTTGGGAGTCCCCATACTTAGAACTGAAACTCAAAAATTTTTTTTTTCATCAAACCCATACGTGTGGGGTATCTATGGATAGGTCTTCAAAAATGATACTGAGGTTTCTAATATCATTTTTTTCTAAACTGAATAGTTTGCGCGAGAGACACTTCCGAAGTGGTAAAATGTGTGTCCCCCCCTCTAACTTCTAAAATAAGAGAATGATAAAACTAAAAAAGAAAGAAAGAAAGAAAGAAAATTGCGTTTAATTAGCATTACAAAAAAAAAAATTGGTTTGAACGAAATCTAGTAAGTACCTAGTTTTTTTTAATGCGTCATAAATCGAAAAAAATACACTATTATTAAAACATCGATCAAAGTTACAACACATAACAAGAACTTTTATATTATGTTACTTGCTGCTACGGAACCCTTCATGGGCGAGTCCGACTCGCACTTGGCCGGTTTTTTAGGGTTATGTATCTACCCAAAAGGTTATACGGGAAGCGGAAAAGGTATTTCTAGAAAAGGTATTTTTTCTTTAGGGCATTAAGTCCACCTTTGTACTTTTGTGTGCATAAAGTATTAAAAAAACTAAAAAACAGAATATAATATAAATGGGTGTCTCATAAACAACAAACGTGAATTTTTTGACGTTTTTCGCTACGGTTGGCACTCGGCTCTTTTTTGGCTGGCTTTGAATGACTGAATCACGCTTTAGAGCAAAGCGGGAGGGCGTGTCAGACTGTTACTGACTAAAACCTACTCCTATGTTCCTTTTTTGCCTTGTGTTGCAGGACCCCGGGGTTCCCTTTCTGACAACCCGTGGTGGAAGGTACAATTACCAGTACGGATCTTGAGCGCTCGGCGTCAGAGTGGGGATCGCTTTGCGCATTCCATACATTGGCGAGCCGATCGTCTTCGTTGTTAGATACATGCAGCAAGCGCAGGGAACGAATCAGGAGTGACGTCTATGACGCGATGGCGCGGCGAGCCAATCACTGACACTCCCCGCCCCCGCGTCTCACTTCGCACCACTAAAGAGACCGAATATTTGACTTCTGCGCAACTTGAAGGCAGTGCTCAAGATCCGTGTCGGTAATTGTACGGCCTTAAAGATTGCTTGATTTGAAGTAAAAGTGTCACCACGACTCTGGAATGCAAAGGGCAACTGAAGAGACTCGGGTGGGTTTTTAGTCTGTAAAAGTCTGACATTCTTTGCCCCACCCAAAGCTGGAAAAGATATTTCGTGATTTCCCACCTTAAAAAAATTGTCGTATTCGTATTGTGCGAATGATGTTATCATCATCATTTCAGCCGAAAGACGTCCACTGTTGGGCACAGGCCTCCCCCAAGTGTCGCCATAAAAATCGGTCCTGTGCGTCCACATCCATCGGATTCCCGCGAGCCTCACTAGATCATCGGTTCACCTTGTAGGATGCCAACGCTGCTTCTTCCCGTTCGTGGTCACCACTTCAGAACCTTTCGTCCCCATCGACCATCTATCCTGCGTGCAATGTGCCCTGCGCACTGTCATGTCACTAAAGTTTGACGATTCTTCTAGCTATGTCGGTAACCTTGGTTCTCTTGCAGATATCCTCATTTCTGAAGTGATCTCGAAAGAAAACTCCGAGCATAGCCTTTAAAATTAAATATAAAAATAATACTTACGCAATGTAATACTTATCGCTTGTTCGATCATGAAAAACATATTGAACAAAATAAAACACGATTTTATTTTAGAGCACATTGCTATGGATTTTGTGATAAGCAAATACTTATTAAAGTCATGAAAGTTAAAAATCTAACCAACACAAAGAAAACACTTCACATATTACGTGATTGTCCTTATAGCTGCAAAACTATGACTCCACTCTTCGTAAAATTTTGTCCGCCATTTTGAATTTTATTGTTTTTTAGACATTTATTTTGTTATAATGGTTTTCTTGACGCCAAATACATGTTTATTATTAAATATTCATCCAACGCGTTAAAAAAATTTAAACTTTATTTATATTTAGCTTAGAAAAAAATTAAAAGAAAATTTTTCTAAGCTAAAGTGTATTCTAAGTTACGTTTGTCTAGCGATTGCAAGCGACACTTGAGTGGCTCATACGCACGAACAAAGCCACTCGGGTATCTTCGGTAATAGGAACCTCGTATACGTAAGTAGAGGAACTATACATATAATATACTAATATTATAAAGTGGAAAGTTTGTGTGTATTTGTGTGTGAGTAGGTATGCTTGATACTTCTTCACTCACAAACGCATGAGCGTATTTTGACGTTAGTCACAAAGATTGATTCAATATCGCGATGAATTCATCATTTTGGCTCGTTGTTGCATTACTATTTCCATTCCATTTCCTCCCTCGGACCGCACGGTCCAAGAACTGACAAGTTGTATGTGGTACAGGTTCATCACTCCATATTATAATTCTTCGAGCTAAGCAGTAAATAATCTATATTTATAAAAAGAAAAAGCCTGTGTACGACCTCATGATGACCAGCCAGGGTCCGCACAGGGCTTCGGATGGAACCAGGGAGTTTAGAGTTTTTAGTAGAAAGAGATTTTTTCTAAGTTGAATGAGAATCTTAACACCACAATCTAGAAACCGTACAATGCCATTTATCGCTTCATGTTAAACTCGTGCTTCATAATATTTTAAAAAGTAGCCGATTCTAAACTAATTGTACTCTATTGTTGTAATTGCTGCAAGGCGCTCTGATGTGAGTATAAACAAATATTAAACAGTATTTCTAGTACTCCTACCGTTAAAAAGTCTGATTCACTGACTCATCACTGACTCACTTGTGAAAAAGTCACCTTTTAAGGACCGAGTGACCTAAAAAGGTGACTTTTTCACAAGTGTGGTTTTTAAGACGTAGTTAACGAAGTTTAATGGATGTCCCGAAATTAAACCTTTAAGGGAGTGAAAAATGGCTTGAAAGTTTGTATATGAGAGAAACCGCGGGTAAAAGCTAGTATTTTCTCAAATATTGCATGACCAAAGACGCAGGCACGTAGTAGCAGAAATAATTTTATTGATTTCATTTCGATATTTCCAATCCGCATAAAAATGTCCCAAAAAAAATTGAAAGGTAATTAGTAAGTCAAGTGTGAAATGAATCGACGAACTAATTAAAGCAATTCAGTTTTATTGAGTCCTTTTTACGGCAGCCAATGGGAAATGGTTTTCCGATAGATTACCGAGTACTTTTTTGAGGCTGGTCACACTTGAGTGCGTTTGTTTTAAATGATCAGTGAGCAATGATTTCATCTCTGATAGTTTAATTGGTTTCCGATTGGAATGAGGGTAAGGCTCTTTTCACATGCACATGGTCACGGCACGGCAACCGTGTCATGACCGTGTATCACCCGTGCTATCCTCTATAAGCACTGCACAGTCTTGCAGTCATGTATGTATTGACTTGTATGGACTCGTTCACATGCACGGGCGCAAAACGGCACGGCGGCGGCTTCTTCTCTAGTAGGCACCTCAATAATACTGCGATCGCCGTCGCCGCCACTGCCGGGCGAGCGAGCGTAAACCGTGTAGGTACATGTGAAAGAGCTTGCACGACACGGCACCGTGCCGTTTTGACGGCAACCGTGTGCATGTGAAAAGGCCCTAAGTAAGTGCGCAATTTTCGGTCCCTTTTTGTTTTGTTTCGGTTAAAAGTTGTAGGTATTTCATATTTTGATCAAAGCGCTTGTTGGCGGTCCACTGAACAGATCGAAGCGGCTGTTGGTGGCCCACTGAACGAGTGCGTCCATCTGGGTTATAGGCGCTGGGCACTTTTACCAGATGGTAGTTATCTACCACTACCATCTGGTAAAAGTGGCGGGAAGTCGAGCAGTGTACCTTGACAGCTTTCGGAGAGCCACCTTCGTGGTAACCACGACCACTCTGGATAGAGAGAAACGACCAAGAAGATCATTTCTTGTGCAATTTGATCATCATCATTACTTCAGCCAAAAGACGACCTCTGATGGACATACTAGGCTTCTACCAAGAGTCGTTACAAGGATATCATTTCAGCCAAAAGACGATCACTATTGGACATGAGCCTCCCCCAAATTTTCACCACAAGCACCAGTCCCATGCGTCTCGCATCCACCGGAATCCTCACCAGCCTCCCTAGCCAAGTTACAACCGTTTCGTTTGCGCCGAACGCTTGGAGCTGGCACATTCTTTTGTTCTGACCACGTGACTGAGCGTTGAGATGACGTCATTCCCATACATTTGAAGCTTTCTGCTAGCGTTAAAGATTTCAGATTAGCAACTTGGCTAGGGGTACAGGTCATGATCACTATCCACTTCTTAATTCCTCCAAGTCCTTTCCATGATCGGACCACTAGACTTTCGGCGTTGCGCCACCGGTACATAGTGGACATCCCACCCATACGTACAAAGCGATTTTAGAATACATTCATTGTGCGTATAGCTAAGGGACGAAATTTTCAGGAGTCTGTGTTTCCTGATGCTATAACCTAGAGGTCTTTGAGTCAAGAGTGAATAGGTTACTTCTAGGTAAGCGTGCTCCATTGTTGGCCAATTGGCCAAATCATGTCTTACCATGAGGTGAGATAGAGGTCAAACGCGAGCCTATCCGTAATTAAAAAAAAAAAACCTTGTGAGAGGCCTTTCAACGCTGCGTCTTCCGGAACGCCGTCGTCACTTCAGAACCTTTCTGCGTCATCGAACATCAATTGATTAATTGATTACAACACTCTATAAGAGCACGCACTGGACCAGCGTGGCGGGTTACGGTCCTAAACCCCCCCAAATGCACAGATGCACAAAAATCAGGCCCCAAGTGCTCGGCGACTCCAGCGGTTGTGCTAACGTTGACGGGCGTGAGCGCGGCCCTGGGGTCCGGGGTGCTAAGAATCTCCGGGCGAGAGCGATAAACCGTCGACGACTTGACCTGGCAACGTACAATACACGTACACTCCGGTCCGATGAGAACATCACCGAACTCGAGGAGGAATTGAGCGGGTTACGATGGAGTATTGTGGGATTGTCTGAAGTCCGAAGACAGGGGGAGGATACGATAATCCTAAGATCTGGTAACCTGCTCTATTTCCGGGAAGGGGACAAGCAGTCCCAAGGTGGTGTCGGGTTTATCGTCCACAGGTCCCTCGTGAACAATGTTGTGAAGATCGAGAGTGTGTCGACCAGGGTAGCGTACCTTATACTCAGAATATCATCAAGATATTCGCTGAAGGTCATACAGGTTTACGCTCCGACCTCGACACACCCTGACGACGAAGTAGAGACCATGTATGAGGACGTATCCAGAGCCATGCATGGTTCTAAGAGTCACTTCACCGTGGTCATGGGGGACTTCAACGCGAAACTGGGCAAACGAGACGGCGACGAGCTGCGAGTGGGGCAATTTGGATTTGGACGTAGGAACTACCGGGGACATCTACTGGCCAGTTTTATGGAGAAGGAGGGCCTCTACATGATGAACTCCTTCTTCAGCAAGCGTGAGCACAGGAAGTGGACTTGGCAAAGCCCTGATGGTGCAACTAAAAATGAGATTGACTTCATCATGTCGACGAAGAAGCAAATATTCAATGATGTCTCCGTGATCAATAGGGTGAAAACCGGAAGTGATCACCGCATGGTAAGAGGCACATTGAATATCAATGTCAAGCTTGAAAGATCTCGACTGATGAAGTCTACGCTCCGTCCTGCACAGATCCAAATCCATAACTCCGAAAGCTTTCAGCTCGAACTTCAAAATCGTTTCGAATGCCTAGGAAGCTCCGTGGACGAATACAACGATGGGTTCGTGGAAGCTGTCCATACGGTCGGCTCTAAACTCTTTAAGACTCGTACAAATAAGAGCAAGAGGGTCACCGATCAAACTCTCCAGCTCATGAAGGAGAGGCGTGAGATGATTCTGCAGTCTTCAGACAATTCGTACACATATCGGCAGCTCAATAAACGGATCTCTAAGTCCTTGAAACGCGATCTCCGTCATTATAATATGGGAAAAATTAAAGACGCGATTGAGCGAAATAAGGGCTCCAAGGTGTTTGCAAGAGATCTGTCTATTGGGCAGAGCCAGCTCACGAAACTGAAGACCGAAGATGGCAGAGTCATATCCGCCAAACCAGAGCTTCTAGGAGCGATCGAGGCTTTCTATGGACAGTTGTACACGTCAATCACTAAACCCACTGTAAATCTAGCAAACGACCCAAGAGCTAGATTGAGCCGACACTATACCGAAGATATCCCGGACGTCAGCCTGTACGAGATTAGGATGGCTCTGAAGCAGCTTAATAACAATAAGGCGCCGGGTGACGACGGAATTACGGCCGAACTTTTGAAGGCGGGTGGAAAACCGATCCTTAAGGCCCTTCAGAAGCTGTTTGATTCCGTCATACTCGAGGGAAAAACGCCACAGGCATGGAGCGGAGGCGTGGTGGTACTGTTCTTTAAGAAGTGCGACAAGGCCCTACTGAAGAATTATAGGCCCATCTCACTTCTGAGCCATGTCTACAAGCTGTTTTCCAGAGTCATCACGAATCGTCTCGCGCGCAGGTTCGACGACTTCCAGCCTCCCGAACAAGCCGGATTCCGAAAAGGCTTCAGCACCGTGGACCACATACATACGCTACGACAGGTTATACAGAAGACCGAGGAGTATAATCTGCCTCTCTGCCTAGCGTTTGTGGACTACGAGAAAGCCTTTGATTCGATCGAGACTTGGGCTGTACTGCAGTCTCTCCAACGGTGCCAGATTGACTATCGGTACATCGAGGTGCTGAAGTGTTTGTACGAAAACGCCACTATGTCAGTCCGACTTCAGGACCAGACTTCGAAACCTATCCTCCTGCAGCGAGGTGTGAGGCAGGGAGACGTCATTTCTCCGAAACTGTTCACGGCCGCAATGGAGGATGTCTTCAAGGTTCTGGACTGGAGTGGACTAGGCATTAATGTCAATGGCGAGTACATCACTCACCTTCGGTTTGCCGACGACATAGTAGTCATGGCTGAGACTACAGAAGAGCTCAGTACAATGCTCAATGACCTCAGTAGAGCTTCCGAAAGAGTGGGTCTTAAAATGAACATGGACAAAACTAAAGTCATGATAAACAACCATGTAGCACCCACTCCTATCAAGATCGGAGACTCTATACTCGAAGTTGTGGACGATTACGTCTACCTCGGACAGACAGTCCAGTTGGGTAGATCTAATTTCGAGAAAGAGGTCAACCGTCGAATCCGACTCGGCTGGGCAGCGTTCGGGAAGCTACGCGGTATCTTCTCATCCAACATACCACAGTGTCTCAAGACGAAAGTCTATGACCAGTGTGTGTTGCCAGTGATGACATATGGATCCGAAACGTGGTCGCTCACAATGGGCCTCATCAAAAGGCTTAAAGTCACCCAAAGAGCAATGGAAAGGGCTATGCTCGGAGTTTCCTTGCGTGATCGAATCAGAAATGAAGATATCCGCAGGAGAACCAAGGTTGCCGACATAGCACAAAGAATCGCCAAACTTAAGTGGCAATGGGCAGGGCACATTGCTCGCAGAACAGATGGCCGTTGGGGCCGAAAGGTTCTGGAGTGGCGACCGCGTACCGGAAAACGCAGTGTTGGAAGGCCTCCTACAAGGTGGACTGACGACCTGGTGAAGGTAGCGGGAATCCGATGGATGCGGGACGCACATGATCGTTCGTTGTGGCGACGCTTGGGGGAGGCCTATGTCCAGCAGTGGACGTCTGTCGGCTGAAATGATGATGATGATGATGACTCTATAAGAGTAGATACTACCGCATCGCTATTAACAGCAGTACGGCTCGAATTTTCTCAAGGTTAAGCAACACTTAGTGAGGTCAGTCTTTAGATGGGTGTCTAATTTAAAATATGGCGATTCCTCCGCCGATAAGCCGTTGATCTCTGCTGGCATTTGTTGATCTTTGATAGTTAATGTAATGTAATCCTGAGATTACCTTGGTTTGGGCGTGTCAGACTTTTACTCACTAAAACCCACTCGTGTTCCCTCAGTTGCCTTTGCGTTCCATGGCAACTCTTTGTAGCTTATCCTTAAAACAAGAAATACCTACAATTTACAACGTGAGCCTATCCATAATAAAAAAATAATAAAAAAACTGTCTATCCTAAATCCTATCCTCATTTCGCAGAAGAATGTCCCCCTAACGAGGAGTACCTCCTGTGCGGGTCACCGTGCCCCTTCAACTGCACCAACCCTGAGGGTCCCGTCCTCTGCTCCGAGGACTGCGTGGAAGGCTGCTTCTGCAAGGCTGGCTACCTGAGGGATGATAATGGCACCTGTGTTACTCAGGACAAGTGTGTTGGTACGTTTGGACATTGATATTTAACTATATTAATTTATTATACACCGCAAAATTTATAATTATTACAAAAAAAATGGGGCTCTGTCTGTACCCGTTACTGACTATATTTGTGTAGTCAAAAGTAAAAAAAAAAACGAGATCCCAAAGATGTCCACGAAAAAATTCATAATTCATAACAATTGCTACTAGAAAATACTAACTACTGCAGTGTTTTCCATTTTGATCGTCATTTATTCATTCATAATCAATAGCTTGTACAATATTTCTATAGATTGAGTGATATTTTGAGATATAAATAATCAAATGCTAATAATTTTGCTGTTTATGAATATTAGACTTTACTAAAATAATAACAAAACCTTTTCAAATAAGCCCTTTAAGTATCCGGACCTTGATTCAGGCCATGGTCCGGAGCGAGGAGGAGTGGCAGGCGGTCGCCGACTTCTGCGAATCAGTAATGCTAGCAAAGGAGGAGGCCGACCGCATCGGCAACGGCGCTCTCGCCGCCGCCGGGATATCGATCCCGATTTCCGGCCACCGTAGACGCGGGCTTGCGGACGGCGAGCTATGGGTAGCTCGCTGTCCGACCGTCCGGTAACTGTCCGGACCGAGCCCAAGTCGTCGACGGCGTGCACTGTTCCCGCGCGCCTCAAGAAGTTATCAGCAATAGCAGGGGCTCAGCTGGGTCGAATCCTACTGGGGCCAGGGTTAGTTTCGAGAGATAGCTCGAGTCAGCCAGGATCCGATTATCAGATCCTGACCTTGGGACCATGGGAGCACCTGGGAAGTACAATAAAAAAAGTAGATTCCTGGAATTAAGAACCTCCTCCTTTTTGAAGTCAACATATTTTTACAGGTAAGTCTGTCTCCGAGATCTGTGGTCCCAACGAAGAGTTTCTGTCCTGTGGCACAGCCTGCCCCCTGACCTGCAAGCAGCCGGAGCCGTTGGTTTGCGGCCTCGCTTGCGGGATGGGCTGCTTCTGCAAGGCTGGATACGTGCGGGACACTGTCAACGACAAGTGCGTCACTCTGGACAAGTGTCCTGTTGGTGAGTCTTCTTTTTGAGGTGTTGTTGAGATAGATCATGCGTTTCCAACCTTTAGAAATAACGATGAGTATAAACAGACTACGGTGAAGTAAAATATTGTGATGAAACCAGCTGTCTAAAAAACTAAAAATTTGATGACATCATCATCATCATCGTCATATCAGTCGAAAGACGTCCACTGTTGGACATAGGCCTCCCCCAAGTGCCGCCACAACGACCGGTCCTGTGCGTCACGCACCCATCGGATTCCCGCAACCCTTAGCAGGTCATCGGACCACCTTGTAGGAGGCGTTGCAACGCTGCGACTTCTGCCTTTCGGCCTCAACGGCCATCTGTTTTGCGAGAAATGTGCCCTGACTATCGCCTTTGTCATCTTCGTGCTTTGTTGGTAACCTTGTTCTCCTGCGGATATCCTCATTCCTGTGGTAGAATAACTTAGACCAATTGAGACATTCCTCACACATTTCAATATTTTTAACTTCCAGAGCCATGTCTGAACAAAAACGAAGCCTACGACCTCTGCAACGGATCCTGTGAGCCATCATGCGAAGACCCGGAGCCGATATGCAACCGCATATGCAAAGGAGGCTGCATATGCGCTCCCGGCCTCCTCCGTGATTCAGCCGGGGAGTGTGTTAGCATGGACAAGTGTGGTAACTACACTGATGGGGCAATGTCTCGGTATATGACCGTTATTAATAAAATACTTCATCTTTGAGGTTAAAGAATAAAGAGTTATTTATTTAGGTATTGTGGTTTTTTTTTTCATAAACACTTTAAGGTCCTAATTCCCTAGCAGTGCTATAAAACAGTGACTTTCTGTAGCCTACTCCTCGGTAACGGCTTAGTCAATAGGCTTGAAAAAAATATATGTTTATATTATAGATTCATGTACACCATTATCAACATCTAGGTACAGAAGGATAATTGGCGACGATACACTCGTCGAGTCGAGGCTTCAAAGTCTTGAGCATCGAAGCAGAGTTGCTAGCCTGTCGGTTTTCTAGCGGTTGCATTTCGGGGAGTGTGCATCGGAATTGCATAACCTAATTCCGCCTAGCCCGTTCCATCATCGGACTAACAGACGTACGGCGATGCGCTACCGGTATATGGTAGATATCCCACCTACACGCACAAAACTTTTTGGGAACAAATTCATTGTGCGTGCAGCTAGGGAGTGGAATTCCTTATAGGCTCGCGTTTGACCACAATCTCACCTGATGGTAAGCGATGATGTGGCCGACGATGGAGCACGCTTGCCTAGAAGCAATCTATTCACTCTTGACTTAAAGACCCCTAGGTTATAGCTATCAGGAAACACAGACTCCGGTAGGGAATTCCATTCCTTAGCTGTACGCATAATGAATGTACTCCCAAAACGCTTTGTACGTATAGGTGGGATGTCCACCATGTACCGGTGGCGCAACGCCGTACGTCTTGTGGTCCGATGATGGAACGGACTTGGCGGAATTAAATTGTGTATCTCTAGAGCACACTCCCCGAAGTGTAAACGATAGAAAACAGACAGGCTAGCAACTCGGCGTCGATGCTCAAGACTTTGGAGTTTTGACTTCACAAGAGCATCATTGCCTATGATCTTCTTGGCACGCTTTTCAATAGACTCTAGTGCATCTAGCTGGTATTTGGCTGACCCATCCCAAAGATGAGAGCAGTACTCCATACACGATCGAACTTGCGCTTGATAGAGGTTGAGCAGCTATTCCGGCGTGAAATACCGTCTCACCTTTGCTAAGATCCCCAATTTTTTGGCAGCTAGTTGGGCTTTTGCCTCGATGTAGGAGCCGAAATTAAGGGTAGAAGATAGCGTTACCCCAAGAAGTTCAAGGTGGTCGGTAATTGGCACGGTTACACCCCGGAAAGATGGAGCCGGGTGGAATTGGCTCCGTTTAGCGGAGAAAAGACACGCCTGGGTTTTCGTCGCATTGAACTTGACCAGATTGGCATCGCCCCATTCTGAGACTGCCGCCAAGGACGAGTTCAAGCGTTCAACCATAGCCTCTCGAAATGACTGGATCTGTGACCCACTAGCTCGTGCGTTAGACACATATCTCTCAGCAACAGTGCTGTCGTCTGCATACCCAAAGGTTCCGGGTTTAAGTAGGTCATTTATGTGCAGCAAAAACAGTGTTGCCGAGAGTACCGACCCCTGAGGGACTCCGGCATTAATATCCATTTGACCGGACGAGCATCCATCAATTACCACTCGGATGGATCGATCCCTCAAGAAGTCTGCGATCCAATCACACAGACCAGTGGGTAGACCGAAGGAAGGAAGCTTAGCAAGAAGGCTTTCGTGCCAGACCCTATCGAAGGCCTTCGAGATATCAAGGGACACGGCAAGCGCTTCCCCATGCTTCTCAATGGCCTCGCTCCAGATGTGAATGGCATACGCAAGAAGGTCCCCAGTAGACCGATTTTGGCGAAAGCCGTATTGCTGGTCGCTGAGGATGTCATTAGCTACCAGGTATGCCAGAAGCTTCCTGTTAATTACCCGTTCCATACTCTTACAGAGGATGGACGTAACAGAGATGGGTCGGTAGTTTGCCGGGTCAGCTCTACTGCCCTTCTTGGGCACAGGCTGCACGTTAGCTTGCTTCCAAGCCATCGGCACTTTTCCAGTCTCATATGAGAGGCGAAATAGGCGAGTCAAGATCGGAGACAATTCAGGCGCACAAGTTTTTAGAACGACCGCTGGTATCCCGTCGGGGCCACTGGCTTTATTCACGTCAAGGTTTAAGGACCCTACGAACGTCCTTCTGATGGATACGAATATCCGACATATTCGTCACGCACCCATCAGGAGAAACAGGGGGTCGCGCGTCACCGGAGTCCAGACGCGAAGATTCCGCAAAAAGAGAAGCAAATAGGTTTGCTTTCTCCTCAGCGGTGTGGGCCAGTGTCCCATCGGGTCTCAGCAGTGGCGGAAGTGAGGGACGGCAGAAGTTCGATTCAACCGACTTTGCCAGGGACCAAAACGCTTTACTACCAGCGGGGTATGAAGCAAGTTTGTTCCCTGTTCGTCTAATGTGGTCGAACCGAGACTTTCTCAACACCTTTTTGCAGGACTTGGCAGCCCTGTTAAAGGCCTTCTTCTTAAGAGTCACGTCGCTGGCTTTGCGCATACGAGCATCGGCCCAAGCTTGGTATGCCGCATGTTTTTTCGCGTCGGCGCGAGAACACTCGGCGCCAAACCAAGGTCGAGCTCGATCCGACATTGCTACGTCAGAGAATGGGATGTAATACTCCATTCCCCGTCGCAACACATCCGTTACGGCATCAGCGCACGACGATGCATCCTTCGAAGAAAAGCAAGTGGGCTGCCAAGGATAGCATGCGAAGAAAGACCGCATGCCATCCCAGTCTGCTGACCTGTATCGCCAAACCCGCCGAGTGCCTCTAGGACTAGGATCGGGCGGGGAGTACATTGACACAGATTTAACCAGACAGTGGTCAGAACTGCCTAAAGGCGAAGATATTGACACTGAGTAGCGGTCTGGATCTGTGGTCAGCAGAAGGTCCAAGCAATTGGCTGTGTGCGAATCCACATCAGGTACCCTCGTTGCCCCCTGGACCAGCTGGGTGAGATTCAATTCCAGCGCTAGCTTCCGCATCTCACGACCAGCATGATCTGTGCACTGGTATGGGAAAAGCCACTCTTGGTGGTGCGCATTAAAGTCCCCCAGTAACACCAATTGGGCGGAAGGGTACCGCTGCTGAGCCGCATCTGCCGCCTCACTCAGATGCTGTGTAAGCCCGGACGTCTCCTGATCTCCACTATGCGCGCGGTAAACACAAGCGTAGATTATTTTATCTAGGCCTGTGTCGACCAAAGCCCAAAGCGTTGAGAACCTGGAGTCTTCAAGATTGCGGAGACGCCGATAGCAGATGTCGTCCCGGGCATACATACATATGCCCGCGTGTGGTTTCAAGTTGTGCTCCAAGGTAAACCCTGGGTATGAAAGATACGACACGTCGGACGGACCTCTGATCTGCGTCTCCGTAAGGAATAGTAGAGCTGGTTTTTCAGTCTCCAGGTGGTGATGGACTGCAACGAGATTAGAGTGCAGACCTCGTATATTTGAGAGGTGCACTTTGTGAGAGAGGGAGTGCAGCCGCTGTTTAACTTTACTCTTTCTATTCCTTTTCATAATTTGAGAGTGAATGGAGGAGAGGAGAAGGAAGTGAAATGGGGAGCCACGCTGCTAACCTTCAGGCACGCACTGAAAGGACGACATCATTAGGGGACTAGTCTGGAGACTGCGGGGACGCCCGAGCCCCCCGGAGAATGTCCATCGAACCCTCTCATCTGGTCGCCAACCAGCACGATGGCGCATTCCGGGATTTTTCGACAGATGGCGGGGCAGCCTTTCATGTGTGGCTAGCACATTACTTGGGCCCCCAACTATCTGCGGTCGGCCAGCGGTGCACCGTGCCTCGGATCCCGCTACCCTCCACGACCAGTCCCCCGATACATCCATATCAGTACGAGCCAGGTTGGTCTGCTTGCGTTAGAACAACTATTTCGACCCAACTCCTCTAGACTGGCTACACTGAGCATCATACCGGAACACGGCCAGGCCGCTTGGCGGTACGTCTTTGCTCAGTGGGTGGTCGCAAGCCAACGGTCGAAACCTACCACCAGTTAGTGTCACCTGATTAGCACCACCCGGGGACTACGTGTAGGGTCTTACTTTGGGTATTCTCCTACGGACGCGGGTGACTCGGTCCTTGCCGGAGTCTGTGTTTCCTGATAGCTACAGCCTGGGAATCTAGTGAATAGGTTTCTTCTAGGTAAGCGCGATCCATCGTCGACCGCATCGTCGCTTTCCATCAGGTGAGATAGCGGTCAAGCGCGAACCTATCAACAAAAATAAAAAATGTGATTTTTTCGAAAGACTTGCCAAAAAAAAAAATTAACAACATGATATTTTTTCGCTTGTTTTTCCTTCTCCTTTCAAACGGCTTTAATCTTTAGAAATATGTTTACACAAAAAAAAAAATGCTGGTTAACTGTTCTTCAGAATGTAGTACCATCAAAGATTTTCTTCTTGACTTCTTTGACTTCCGCCAGACCACCCGCTAAGTTCATTTTCTCTTGCAATAGAAACGAAAACTGCGAAGGGTTTGGTTAATTTTTTAAGTGATCAGACAGAAATAACCACGATGGTATATAGCAAAACGAAAATCGATCAATATTTCACAAAGAAAATGAAAGATGTAAAGGCCGGAATCAAATGCATAGATGCTCGTACTGCCTAGGCGGTATGTGTGCATTTAATTCCGGCCAGATATTCAAGGGACTATAGGTACGCGTACTTAAGGTCCCTTCACTATTTATTAGGTACCTCTCTTCTATCTGATAATCTATATAAAAATGGAATGACTAAATGGGTATCTAAGCGTACATTCACGATACATTCAAGAAGCATATACGTTAGGGGACAAAATGTCCCCCAACATGACACGCAACGTAATGCTGTCAAATTGTCCAACATCATGACCGGCGTCACGTCAATGCGTCGTAAAATTTTAGGGGACTTGGACGGCGAGACGGCGAGCAACTGGTAACTCGACGTCCGGCCGTCTGGTAATTATCAAGTTGTGACTGGCACAATGCGCGCTTCAAAGAAATGCCAGTAAATTGACGTGGTCTGTTAGGCCTGAGGATTGTGTGAAAGTGTAGTCGTAGCCCTCGGAAAGGGCAACTGAAAGAACACTGTTGGTTTTAGTCACTAAAAGTCAGATACTCCCTCTCGCTCCATCCAGAGCGGGATAAGTAATTTGATGATTTTCCAATTTTCTACATAAAAAAGTTACCCAGCCCTGTCGATCAGCCCTGGCAGAAATTGTATCCGCTGAGATAGACAGCCATGGCATAAATTCGTTTAGTAGGAATATAAATGAAAAAATAAAAAGACCACATAGTATGTGGTGTTGTTTTTGGTCACTCAAAAAGAAAAAAAGGCGGGATGAGCGTATTTATATTACCAATATTTGTTTTAGCGCCATCTATTATCGAGTTGAAAATTATATATAATAGTAAGGTTAACGCACAATAGGCAGCGCTGTCTCAAGATGGTCCAAAGTTGAAGAAAAAATATAGAATTTCTATTTATTACCTATTACATTTGCATAAAATAGAACAATACCTTTTTTAAACCTTTAAACATTAAAAAATTTATGAATATATTTTTCTTAAAACTAGTAACTTTCGTGCTGCTAGTGTCATCTGTGATCGAATAGTTGTACTTTACTAAATAACAAGATAACGTTAGTGTTTAGTGTGGATGGTAGATGGCAATGCACTACTGTTTTAGTGCAATGTGAGGTTTCACTTGAAAATTATTTACTTCAGCTGGATTGTCTAATAAAAAACTTTATATTTATCGATGTAGATAGATTAAAATAATCACAATAATTGTGTTTTGAGGATATTCTGCAAGCTACCACAGCCTTCGAAAGAACTTTTTCTATTTTTGTCCATTTCTTTTGATTTAAAATTAAACCTTTGTTCTAAGGTTTCTCTTTATCTTTGCTTCTGGCTGGTCCATATTGCTGATTTGTCTGACAGAAAATTATCAAACAGTCCAAAGTGACATTGAAAGGATAGCAATGGAGCAACAAATCTAACAATGCTGTCCGTGTAAAATCTAAACGAATATCTAAAATATGGATAAACTACTTAATAGTAAACAGATTCATTAAAAATCAGAATAGGTTTTTTTTTTTAAGTAAACTTAACAGCAAACTAACAGACAAAATGGGCAAGAAAGAAGCGCCTGGTCCTAAACCGAACCCTGTCATGCCTGGATATATGAACTTTGCTATAGGAGGATTGAGTGGGTTAGTTTAAGTCATAAACTAATATTTAGTTTCAACAGTCAATGTGAATGAGTTTTTTTCTAATTCATATGTATTTTTCTAAGATTATCTAGTACATTACTGACATCCCGTGCCTCACAAAGCCCGTAAAAGCGGTTGGTCACCCTTGTCATTCGTAAATCTTTGACAGTAGTTACTGGAAGTCGGACTGCGGAAAGTCTGATCATCAGTCTATCCAAGAAGTGTCGGGTTGACCAGTAACTGTATTGTGGAGGTCTGATATGCAGTCGTTCCATGTGAAACACGGATAATCAGCCGCATCCAGATAGACTGGAAGATGAGTTCCAGCTGAATCATCAGAGTAGCATCTTGGTAGGTTCTATCACAAAATAGATAGGTACAGAAGTCAGTCTACATACAAAGCGCGCTCGAGCAACGCACACATAGTCACCGTTCACGGACACGATATCTCGGAGCGCCTCCGTTCCGGTTCTAACGCTCATTAGTGTGCTGTTCTTTCATTAGCCCTTTACCCTTTCCGCGGAAACTCCATCGAGCAATCTTGCAGCTCTGACAGGCATTGTCCTTAATAGGTCCTGTCTCCTATGTTGACACCCTATCTAAGGTGCGCGTGGAACAGTGCCCCATCATTTTAGGCTTTATTATCCTTTTCTTTGTCAGACGGCCAGCTACCATTATACCGTACCACTTATAATGGCACGATATGCTTCTGTTTTAGCCGTCACTTTTTGTAAAATAACAGTATCTTCCCTCCACAGCATGATGGCTATAAGTATCGTACAGCCAGCAGACTTATTGAAAACTCGAATGCAGTTGATGGGACCTGGTGGAAAACTCTACACGACGACTATAAACATTGTGACTAAAGAGGGATATTTGGCTTTATACTCCGGTTTATCCGCAGCCCTGTTTCGACAAGCTACCTACACGACTGGACGACTTGGCGTTTTTAACGCTTTGTTTGATATGTATAAAGCGTACGTAATTTCTTTATTTTAGCAATTAGAAGTAATAAGAACTGAAGCAATTCAAAAATATATACGAGAATATCTTTCGCATTGTGATTCAATATTACTATCTATTTCTACTGCGGAATAACATTAGTTCTGTGTCCCACGTTTGAATGGAGGTCTTTTGAGGTAAAATTATCTTCAGGCGTGGTGACACTTTCTAAGAAAGTTTTTGATTGTGCTCCCGTAAAAAGTATTCTTAAAAATATTAAAAGTGCTTAACAGACTGCAAACAGTGCATAAAAGTGAATAAGGATACCAAACTAAACTAAAATAGTGTTATTAACGTCATTCGTAGTGTGCAAACTCTAAAAGTGATAGCTAAAAGTTATAGCTGATGAAACAATTACTAGCAAATTGGTACTAAAAAGCAACGGTCAGAGATGTGTGAAGTCTCCAAATAAGTGAAATAAAGAAAATGTAAAGTGAACTCGAAGTAAACATACAAAATCCAAAGTCTCTAAACCAAATTGCAAAAACAAGATTCGTTTTTTATTTGAAATCAAGTAATAATAACGCCATCTCTTGATTAATTAGCAAACTGACATGTCATCAACCACACCAACTGTTACCATATAATAAAGAGTGTTGTAATTGTAAAAAATACAATTATACTTTGCATATACATGACAAGTAGCGACATCTATGTCTAAGAAATAAGAACATCAAAACCAACAGAATCTGATCTACTAATTTGCAAGGTCGATCAACTTAACAGATAGTCGGTTGGCTGACACGGTGGACTGAGACGGCAAAGAGCTCGGGTTCGTATCTCAGCACATGAAATTATTTTTGAAAGGTTGTAATATTTAATGAACTTTCTGGAGAATATTACGTTCCGTCGTACGCGCACCCGCCGCTCGGAATCAGAAGACGATAGTAATACCTCTCAAAATGAAACCATCAATAGTATGCCTGACATCTCCGTGGACGAAAATTACACACAACTCAAAAATAAAATCGAAAAACTCACATCTCAATTAAACAGTGCGCACAAGGAAATCGAGTTGTTGTCATTGGAGAATAGCAGTTTGAAGAAACAAATCGACGACCTAGGTAAAAAGAACGAACTCCTCAAAAGAATTAGCAGCCCCGCTAAACGAAGAGCTACCCCAAAGAAAACTATAAACAGACTAACAAATACGAAAGAGACCCAAACAGAAGATAATTTAATAAATATACCTGAAACCACAAATAACGAAAATAATACAAGTCTATTAATCACCAACAAACGAATGTTATCGCCATGCACATCCAACAGTACGCAGTCTATGACTACAGATAACCCAAAAATAAACAACATATCATTACAAGAACAAACATCACAAACTGTAGAAAACCAAAATGCCACACAACAAAAACAAAACAGTAGAAAAGTGTTCCAGAATAAACCAGCGTACATAAAATACCCTAAAGTATGTATCATAAGTACAAATAATAAAAACAAAGTACTCGAGATTGCGGAAAATATTTTGGAAGGGTTTGATCTCTGCCACTATATCATACCTTCAGGAAATACACAGCTCTTGCTAAAAGGAACTAAAGAGAAGCTTAAAAACTTTTCTACACAAGACTATTGCATTATACTACTGGGAGAAGAGGATTTCAAAACTACAAACAATTACCTGGACACTATATTTCATATAAGAAGCACACTGCAAGAACTTAACCATACAAACATAATTATTTGTACGCCAACATATAAATTTTTTAATAATAATTATCTTTATAATTCTAGGGTAGAGACATTTAATAACTTGCTGTATCTTGATGTACTTACTCACGAACATGCTTACTTCCTGGATAGTAATCTCAATCTGAAATACGATGACACTATGTTCGATAGACGCAACGGTGCCTTAAAAAACGCTGGATTGCGAATAATATTTAAGAATCTAAGAGACATGATGACTTCTATACAATCCCCAATACATAATTACATCGACGATACATTGACCTATCCATCTGTTGACCTTAACTATCAAATGACCCAAAATGACCCTATACTACGGACAAATTCTAATGACGCGGGTGAACTTATTGACAATTACACAAATCTGACATTTCGTTAATAAATTATATATTCTTTACCAAAATATACAAAGTATAAAATCCAAACGACATTTAATAGAATCATTAAAATACGATAATAATAATATACAAGCACTTTGTTTGTCAGAAACGTGGATATCTGAAACAAAAAAAGATTTACTACAACTAGAGGGATATAATCTGGCTACCGCTTTCTGCCGCAAACAATATGTGGGCGGAGGCGTATGTATATTTCTTAAAGAAAATTTAGGTTTCAATGAAAGGCAGGATATTAAAGACTTGACAGTTGAATTCATATTCGAAACTTGTGCAGTCGAAATACCCCAATTAAACACTTTATTCATAGTTATATATTGGCCACAATGTAATAGGGAAACCGAAATATTCTTTGGTTGCCTTGAGAAGCTCTTACAAAAAATAAATTTGAAAGACAGTAAGAAAAAAATAATTATTGGTGGGGATTTTAACACAAATATTTTTGAAAAGAAACCAATCTCACTTACCTTACTAAGTACAATGAATAGGTACAACTTCCACCAACGAGTTTCGGAACCTACCAGAGTTACTGCTACCAGTTCAACTTGCATAGATCTTATATTCACCAACTTTGACAATCAAATCAACATAGATGTTAAAGAACTGGGGCTATCAGATCATAAAGGAGTCTTAATTACTCTACCAAATAACGACATACAAACAGATCGAGCGAAACTACGTTATACGGAAAAAAGACTGTATAATTCCCATAATATATCATCATTCAAATCAGAACTCGGCAAAGTAGATTGGAACCAAATCATCAAAAATAACCAAAATGTAAATGAAAATTACACATCTTTCCATAAAACCATACAAAAACTATTAAATTTATGTATACCAAAAAAATTGATAAAGATCAAAAACAATAAAAACAAAACATGGCTAACTACTGGCCTAAAAACAGCTTGTAAACATAAACGTGAACTAAAAATATTAATCAATACTACTAATAACCATATACTTCGAAGATATTATAAACAATACGAGAAAATCCTAAAAAAGGCAGTCATTACATCTAAAAAACTAAATTATATAAACCTTATGAAAAAGTCGAGTAATAAAACTAGATCAATGTGGCACATAATAAAAAGTCGTACTAACAAACTGTCTAAAAAAACTAGAGAAAACATAAAACTTGACATAAACAATACTCTTGTTGAGGATCCTAGATCGGTCGCAAATGCTTTTAATGACTATTTCATATCGGTCGGAAAAACAAACTGTACGCGATCTGATGAGAACCCACCTGGTCGACATGTTGTTACTCCTTGCGAAAATTCTATATATTTGCAAACAGTAGATCCAAGTGAAGTGAAATTTATTATTAAAAACTTAAAAAACAAGCACAGTTTTGGCCACGACGAAATACCACCAATGCTTGTTAAATCATGTATAGACGAATTAACAATGCCTTTAACCTTTCTCATCAATCAATCTTTTATGGAAGGTGCTGTCCCAGATTTACTAAAAATATCTATAGTAAAACCTATTTATAAAAAGGGCAAAAAAACCGACGCAGGAAATTATCGCCCTATTGCACTACTATCAACATTTTCAAAAATATTTGAAACTGCAATGTCTAAACGGCTAAATCGTTTTTGTGAAAAGTTTAAAATCTTTAGCACTAGTCAAAATGGATTTAGGAAAAATAAGTCTACAACATTAGCGGTATTTAACTACGTCCAAGAAGCATTAAAAATAATAAATGATAAGAAATATGCTGTTGGGTTACTGCTGGATATGAGTAAAGCCTATGATCGAGTATCATATAAAGTACTTCTAAGTAAACTGTACCAAATAGGTGTGAGAGGTATCGCGTATGAGTGGTTTTGCTCGTACCTAAAAAATCGCATTCAGTACGTTGAAGTGGAATATTTTCACCCGGACACTGGCATGAAGACCCACGTGAGATCACAAATGGAGCATGTAACTATGTCTATACCACAAGGCAGTGTCTTAGGGTGCATTTTATTCCTAATCTATATCAACGATTTGCCGAGAGAAATAAATGTCCAGAGTGTACTTTTTGCTGACGACATCTCAATAGTGTTTCCATGTGATGACAGTAGCAAATTAAATTCAATACTTGACGATATACTGACAAAAATAGTAAACTGGCTAAAGGATCACAATTTGGAAATAAATTTCTCTAAAACAAAACTTATGCAATACAGACCTTATCAAAAACGTCCATTATATATTAGTTACTCTTTCAATGACATACCGCTCCAGTGTGTCGATGAATTTAAACTCTTGGGTCTGACAGTTGACACTAATGTGAATTGGAAGGCACATATTAATGTTGTGTCAAACAAACTTGCAAGTTTTACGTATGCTTTAAATGAGTTAAAAAGATCAACCGACTTCAAAACAGCAATGACTGCATACTACGCCTACGCCTACTCATGGATAACTTATGGCATTATAGTGTGGGGAAATTGCGTTGACGTAGAAAAACTCTTTATTTTGCAAAAACGATGTGTGAGAATTCTTGCGAACATAGATCAAATGCAGAGCTGTAAACCTTATTTTATTAAATATAAAATGCTCACCCTAACAAGCATTTACATTTTGGAAGTAAGCAAGTTTGTTAGAAAACATGCGTCGTTATTCCCTATAGCTAAGAATCAAAGACCGCAACGCTCATTAAGAGTAAAAAATGAGTTAGCATTGCCGAGTTCGAAACTAGCTATGTATCAATCAGGACCTCTTGTAATGTGCATAAAGATTTACAACAAATTACCCAGTGAGATTAAAGACTTAGAATTTGACAATAAATTTGTAAACGCGCTTAAAAAGCACTTAATACAGAAGTGTTATTACAGCCTTAACGAGTTCTTTATGTAGCACTACAATATTATGACAAATTAATGAATGTTGCAAATTATTTGAAAATTGACGCAATGATATAATGTAATGAAGACATCCAATAATAAATTAATTAAAAAATGACATGAAAATGATAATAGTATATTGACAATGTAATAATATCTTAAAATAATTTTATATACCAAGTATTGCATGCAATTAAAATAAATAATAAATACATATGTTGCGGTGCCCTAGCAGGGTTCATGTACGAAACTTATATTATGTAATAACACCTTGTAAACGACATGAATGCAATGAATAAATAAATAAATAAATAAATAAAAAGTATTGTTTTCAGTTCATTGGTTCTGCAGTCTTATTTTTTAAAATGATATAAACTAGTCTTTGACTGCGATCCCACCTGATGGTAAGCAGTGGTGCATAATTGATGGTGAATCGCACTAGTTTATTAAGATCCAATTCACTCTAGCCTTGAAGCTTAATAAGCCTAAATTATAATGAGACGGGAAGACCGCTGCAGGTAAATTGTTCCAATCCATCGATGTACGTGGTATAAAGAACGCATTTTTTATCCAAAGGACAAGGCAAGCTTTCATTTAAAACTATCATCATCTTTCCACCCTAGTCCAATGTAACTTGGGGTCAGTACAACTTCTTAGGTTTTGCCTCCTACTTTGCAGTATTTATCTTCGTTTGTAGAAACCGTGGTATCCCTTCATTTCCAATGAAAATTACGATGGGTGTCTTCGCCGGAGGTATCGGAGCTTTTATCGGGACACCAGCTGAAGTAGCGCTAATCAGGATGACGGCAGACGGCAGACTCCCACCAGAGAAGAAGAGGAACTATAAGAACGTGTTCAACGCAATCGGCAGGTTATTCTCTATTGATAATATTATTACGTTTATCTGTATATCACTTCGATAACTGCACTGAAGACCAGCAGGATTAGCCAAGATGATAGTCTACAATCGTTAACGCTAGTAGAAAACATCAAATGTATGTGAATGACACCATCTCAACGTTAACTGCCAGTTTCCGGTACGTTGATCAAAATCAAAATTAACTAATCAGCTGTTAAATTAACAGCTGTGTCAAATCAATTCGGGTTGCTGAAATGATGATTAGTGAAAAATTAACTAATCTATGATCATTTTGATTTGTCATGTGGATTATTTTTAGTTGTGGTCACATTGATTGGATATTTCAGTTTCAACTGTGAAATAGTTCCATAAGACCTTGTATTAAACCAGTAAAAAAAAAATAACCTGCGTCGTCCTTGACAACAAAACAACTTTGCTTGCTACTACGTCAAAACTCGCGTTAATTACAAATAATTGTGTATTATATTTAATAATATTTTTTAAATGGCTTCATGACGGAAAGATTTCACAGAAAGATAAAAGTGCAAACTATTAAAACTGGTTCAAAAGTAAGTACGCCACAAATAAGTTACAAATTTTACATAAGTGAAGAAACACCTACATCTTAGTAATTAATAGATATACATTTTAGAGGTTTTCTCTAGATAGAAAAACCTTATAGAACATAAAGCAACAAATGCGATCTCAATTATACAAAAAAATAAGCTTGGGCATGTCTAATTAGAGATTAAAACAGCATCGCTGAGGTGCCCAGAACTCAAAGACAGCTCTACACTGCCTTTTCGAATTTGAAAAGGGTTACGAGGCAGAACATCGCTAATGAAAATGTAACTATACAATCGGCCAATGTCTTTATGTTTAGCAAGCTATAATGAATACAGATCTATAACTTCTGATCAACTTGGGAAATTATTTTAAATAAACAAATAAAACAATACAGATGAAGAGGTATATAATTTAGAAAGCATATCTTAAACACTCTTTACATTTATAAAGATCGTCTTCTCATAAACTTTATTATATTTTTCTAACAAACTTATTTGTTTCAGTCACAAATTGAAATGGCAGAAACACTCCTACAACAGTTTTTAAAAGATGGAATAGCTGATAAGGTCTAATAATAAAACAAGATTGAAAATATCCTTGGAGTTTCTTGCACATTCTTCTCCATAGAGATCTACGCTTGGAATGTGGAATCAGAATCTTTTTAATTGTATTTAATGTTATTGTTGTTAATAGAATGTTATTTTAACTATTTAATACTGAAATTAAACATTTGATTTGAATCTTTGTTTATATTTAAATAATCATCCATCTTAATTTTTCAGTGATAGCTTATACATAAGATTAGAACTAAATTTATGAAGCTATTAAATCCACTTTTAATTATATCGCACTCTTCTTCTGTTAGGGGAATCGAGATGAATCGAGGCTTGATTTCAACTGGCTGTTGATTTATGCATTGTTGCGTAAAAATAGTACTTTTTCCAATGCACTGATAGATTTGTTTCTGAATGTTAAAGGTTTTATTTTTGGATCTATCATAATTACTAGGAACGTGATTGCGGCTTTGCTCATTCGGTCTCAATTTTTTTATATTCTTTCTGAGTACTCGTAGGGATACTTCCTTTTTTGAAAAATTTGCCGAGTTTGATGCAATTCTTCATCACTCCTTGTGGATACACATATATCCGAAAAAGACATCTACAACAAAACACAAAAATGAAATGCTTTTTGCAAAAACACATTAAAAACATTGTGATTTTACTTAATAAACATGATTTCATACCGTAAAAATGATAATCTGCAGAGAAACCACAAGGTTCACGTAAATAGCCAATATTATTTATTTATTTGTTAATTTGTCAACATGCACTGTAGGCGTGTGTAGCTCGTTACTGGAACCGACTCATTGTTCCACAAAATTTTAAGTGTTCCGAAAGATTGGTACATCAGTAATGTTTTAAATGCATCATTTGGAACAATTGGAACACTCAAACACTCTTTACTTTAAGTGACCAGCAGTCTTTTTAAAATTCAAATTTAAACGTAAATAGTGTAATAGGTATAACTAACGACCTGAACTAAAAACATCTGCTTTAAATTATTCTCAAATTAAATTTCAATAAAACTTATAATTTGACGCAACATAGCAGATCACGATTCATAACATTTGTATCTTGTGCGTCGATGTTTCAAATGTTCCGATGTTCCAAATTTTCCGTTTGTTTCTTGTGAGCCGATTTTTCAAATGTGCCGTTTGCATCTATTGAGCCGATGTTCCAAATGTTCCGTTTGTTTCTTGTGAGCCGATGTTTCAAATGTGCCGTTTGAATCTATTGAGCCGATGTTCTAAATGTTCCGTTTTTATCTTGTGAGTCGATGTTTCAAATGTTCCGTTTGTTTCTTGTGAGCCGATGTTTCAAATGTGCCGTTTGAATCTATTGAACCGATGTTCTAAATGTTCCGTTTGTATCTTTTGAATCGAAGTTCCAAATGATACATATCACTGTTTCGGAACATTTTAGTGATTCAGATGCAAATGTTCCAATCGCAAAGATGACATACTTTTCCCACGCCTAATGTATTGATTTCTTGACAAAGCTTTTGACAGTAGTTTAATCTATGATCAAAATAATCAGCGTTCCAGAAACCCAAAATGGCATTTCGCATGTGATTTTGTACTAAGATCTGACAGCGCGGTCAACTAATCAGATGATCAAATCAAAGTAGTTGATCATCCTTTCAGCAACCCAACTGATACTTGACAAGAGATTTGACAGCTGATTAGTTAATTTTGATTTTGATTTGCGTTTCGGAAACTCGGTGTAAGTCACGTGGGTAGAAAAAGGAATCGGAGGTGTTACCGACTGTAGGATGAGATTCGAAACGAAACGGACGTAACTTGGCTAGGCTTGATGATGAGGGTTGCGGGGATCCGGTGGATGCGAGAGGCACTGAACCGTTTGTTCTAGCGATACTTAGAGGAGACCTTTGTCCAGCAGTGTAGATCTACGATGATGATGATGAACAATAATTACATTGGGACCTTCGTCATCATCGTGGTGTTGTAGGAAAGTTGGAGTTTCTTGCACGTTCTTCTCCACAGAGATCTACGCTTTGGAATGTGCAATTTAGCTTCACTGTTCTTAGACTGACCGATATTTGACTATTTAAAAGTGCCTGCAAATGGTCCATTTGAAATAAATAATTTTGATTTTGTTGTCGAGGTCAGGCCTGGGTGACATCGTGATTACTTACCAGTACGGTCTTCACCTTGCTTACATAGAATCGCTGTTACCCAATGATCCTGTACGGTTGTTGCTGTTACCTTTGTCTGGTTGGTTGAAAATATGGCCACACCATGTCTAAGCTTGGAAACAACACGTTTACAAACGAATCCTACTTTATAATAGCCTGAAATTACAGGATAACGCGAGAAGAAGGAGTGACGACGCTATGGAGAGGCGCCGGCGCGACTGTCAGCAGGGCTATGGTCGTGAATGGCGCTCAACTAGGCTCGTATGCGCAGGTTAGTCTTTAATCTCAAACTAATATTAAAAAGAAGTTAAATGGCTTATTTCTAGGAGTTAATTTCAGATTATGAAAATTTTATCACTGAACAAAAAGCTGCGTTATTATTGAGTCGCACTTTGATATAGGTCGTAGCGGTCAAGTCGTGAGAAAAGGATTGTTCTCTCCATAAAGAAATTCTTTACATGCACAAATATCACAAAAAATAGGGGAAACTAACGCAAAGCTCATTCCATACTGCGTCATATTTAGGTTACCAGGTTTTAACATACAGCTTTTTTACTTCAGAGTCGAGAGATGCTGCTACCCGTGATGGGTGACGGCTTACATCTACATACGGCAGCCGCTATGATCGCTGGAATCATAACTACTATTTCATCTCTGCCTGTCGACATCGTCAAAACAAGGTATCGTGCATTCATTTACTAGTCTAGTTTTATTTTATGCTAGTAAAATTTCATAATTATCATCTTTCTGCCCTTGTCTCGTGTTAAGTGAAGTCTGCGGAACACGTTTTCAATTTTATGTTCACGCAATGTGCACTTAACGCAAGTTTAGACTGTCATAACTTTTATAACTATCCTGGACAGTCAGATTATATGAATAAATGCTAATACTCAGTGACAAATTGAATATCGTTTTTAGTACTTTGTGGTAGCCGAAGGGTATCGGTTCTTTGCAGAACGATCTGATTAGTTAAGTCATGAGGAATCCGACTTTTATTTTCTTCTTTTGTCCTTAGGCAAGCAGAGATCTTCCTGTCTCTCACCATTTAAAATATTGCTCTGCCAGACACAGGGTCCATAATTGTTTCTAGTTTTAATATTTGCCACTTGATATGGAGATTTATTATATCGTCACTCACTTGACGCGTGCGCAAGGCTGGAGTATGCCGTCGAGTTCGACCTTGGCGAATACCGAAAATCGGCCAAAGCCTCGAGACAGAGACGTTTGAGTGGAGCATGGGGAGGCCTTTGCTAATGACAATATTGATGAGCTAGTAATTTGAGATTTTGAAAATTTTAAGAAATAATGTTCAATGGCGTAAATGGGACTGGGCAGGTCATGTCTGCCGCATGTCTAACGAGCTGTGGACACGTGAAACGCCGGTTTGGAGCCCGAACACAGCGACGCGAGGCTGAGGCAGACCACAAAGTAGATTGCGGGACGACCTGGATGGCTTCTTTAAGAATTGGAACGAGAAAGCGAGGAACCATGATCGTTGGAAGGAGTGGAGGGAGGCCTTTGCCCAGCAGTGGGACAACATGGCTTAATTATAATAATAATAATAATTGTACAAAGCCCCTAACACCAAACTTGTTATTATCTCTAAGCTCCCATTACTAATAACTTTTTAATTTATACATCAATATATTTATATCGTTATCCGTACATTGTCGCGATTTTTAATTTATCACTAACACAGGATAAGAATATTTGTTACTAACCTCAAAGATCTGTGTTGTCTGTTCACAAAATAAATTATTATTATTATTATAAGGAATTCCTATTTCTTCTAGAGTACAGAACTCGGAAAGAGGTACGAGCCAGATGGCAATGTTAAAGACCATTGTAAAGAACGAAGGAGTTGTGGCACTATGGAGTGGTATGCTGCCGACCTATATGAAGATTGGACCCATGACCGTCCTCATCTTCATATTCCTCGAGCAGCTGAACTTGTTATATTACAAGTTTGCCACTTGAAATCAAATAGGTAAAATAATTACTAACCGTTTCATAATTCACAAAATACTTGCCTTATGAACTTATAGGTCTGAGTCCTAGCAGTGGGAACATCAAAAGGTCGATTATGCTAAGGGTGAGTTGCACCATTTAACTATAACGATAACAGAGTCGTTAACAGTTGTCAAATCGTCGAATTGACCAATAGGCGGCCGTTTCACGGCTGGTTATGGTTTGGATATCGTTATGGTTAAATGGTGCAACTCACCCTAATTCATACAAAAAAATGCAAGATCGAGGAAGCCTGCAATTATTTGCTCTTCGTCATATATATGTTTCTTTCTCTATTAAGAGACTTTCTTTTTATATGTATATTTTTAACTGCTTTTGTAGATTTTATTGAAAGCCACCGGGGTGCCATTGCACCCCCTTGCATCCATCTCCCAATACCCCAATGCCTACATAATATCACGTTACATCAACCTATCGTCCTTTAGGTACTAACATACGCTATTACAAGCGTATACTTTCCACTTCCGCAACGCTTTCGGGAAAATCATTATACAATAATCGACTATTTGACGGTTTAACTAGTTGTATTAGTCGGTAGACTATCAAGCTTAATCGTGCACTATATGAGCAGCGGCAATATGTAGACAAATTTATTTCAGCAATGCAATTTTATTTTTCAGGAGGACTGTTTTGTAGCAACATGACTTAGGAAAATGTTTTGCTACATTCGTTAATGGAGGATGGCATAGCTTGTGTTATGATTCAAATGTCCAAGTATGAAGATAGATCATGTATGTAAGATGTCTATTGGTTTTTTACATGTTACGTTTTGTGAAATAATTTTAAATAAACAAAAAAATGTATTTGTTTCGATTTCGTGTTTTATTATCTATCGTCATAATATTGTACCTGCAAGGTGGCTGGTCACCGCTGCACCTGAGGTCTAGAGGGACAACGGCTAAAAAGCTGATGCTAGGGTTTCTATGGAATCTGGGCCTACCTTCCAACAGCTATGTAGGTTATATCGGTGGATAGGTCATTTTGAGTTGAATAAAAGTTTCTATATCAACAACAAATTAAAAAAAAAATATAAATTTCGTTCAGAGGTTCAGAGTTATTCACGTGCAATTAAATAACTTGGTTTTTATCGCTCGCTTATGCTTTATATCGAATTATATATCAAATGAAAGGTAATTTTTATTCCTAACCCAACTGTATTAGGTTGCCTTACCAAAAAATGTGCGAATCCATGGTTGCCAAGATTTAAGATGTAAAATTTTCTGCACTAGATCTGGTATCAAAAACATATTCCTCCATCTATTGTTAAACGATAATAAAAGTTATATGCCAGATAATGTACATATTATACGAATAATAATAATGCAAAATATACATCGCGAATAGTTTGCTTAGCTAAATCACATGCCGATCAATGTGAAACAATAAACTTGTTAACAATTATTATTTATGAAAATCGAGCATCAGCTGAGAGAACGTGCCCCAAAGAACTGGAAAACTGTAAGTTGCTTACAGTTGCTTACTTTTCCTCGGTGAACTATGGAGTTGCCAGGTATTAAAGATGTAAGTAAATGTTAAAAATATACTCTCATCTGTTGTTCAATCAAATAACATATGAGGTAAGAGATTTCTTCTATCGGATCTCGTACTAAAACTTACTTTGTCTTAAGTACGCATGTCACCTCTATCAAGCATCCGCACACAGTCACAGAATGAACAAGATGAAACCGAGCGGGCAGCTGAAAACGAAAATGCGATTTTGCTCTCTGTAAATTTAACCAACGACACAATTTATAACTGTAAGTTAGTATCTACACACTAGGAACATGTAAAAAACACAGAAATGCAATAATATGTTATGTACACAGAACAGAAGAATGTATGATTTCTATGTTCTGTGGTTATGTACGAAATTTATATTGTTTGGTTATAGGCAAAACTAACATGAGAAATAAATAATAACTTTAAAGACACTAAGATTGGGAACTTGGTTCCATAGTAATTTTTATTTAGTTCAAAAATACCTATCTAACGATGTTTCACGCATAGCTATTGAATATGCATAGTTCCAAAAGAGAGGTCCGGAAGAGAGCCCCGGTATGAAAGGCAACGAAGGAACGGGGTGGGTTTTTTAGTCGAGTCTGACACTATCTCCCGCTCCGCTCAAGAGCGGGGATGTCATTTGGATGAATTTAACTCGCCGAAAAGAAAAAAACCTCCATTCATGAACTTCCGCATTATAATTTTATTTAAGTTTCAGACAATAAAGCATTTTAGAAACAAGAAGCGCAGTGTTGTGTTGAAGCGCTGCGCTTGGGGTTGAGTGGTTATTTAAAATAATTAAATTTTTTTAAAGAAAAGATTAGTCATTTCTTACCTGACTACCCCAAAAGAATGTTTTTTAAACAAGCCTTAGCCTTGAAAGTGGATTTTGTTAACGATATGGTCAGCATTTTGTTTAAGTAGGTATTCTTGGGGATTTTAAGGATTCAAAATCTCGGAGATTTGTACTATACCTACACACATTAACGATAATATAGGTAATTTTATTCAGAAAGGTCTTGAGGAATATATTTTTTATTTAAATGAAACTCAAGTAAATTGTGTTACATTAAACAATAATATAATTTCATGTAAATTTTCTTTTGATTTCACTATTATAAAATTAAAATGGTTACCTTAAATAAAATAAAGCTATTATAACATGGAAATGAGCAATAACGATAATAATGTGATAATCTTGAAACCTGTGTTATGAAACGATACTTCTTTATTCGTTGGTATCGGTAGGGTAATAATATTCGCGATCTGGAAAAAGAAAAAAAATGTAAGAGATTGCGATGTTTTTTTTATTTTTGCCATTGATATTAGCGCCATCTATGATCGAATAGCTGGTATTGAAATATCGAAGGTGAAGTAGTGACTACATTCAAATTATTATTTAAGTTACCTATTTTAGTCTGTACTGTAAAAACTAGAAATAATCATTCCACCGGGAATTGGCAAATTAATTATTTTATTTAAAAAAAAACTCGCACCCGCGCTTTACTGTGACCGAGTACTAGTTTTTATTACCGATTAGTCATTTATGGTCAGCGCCACCTGTGATTCACTAGCTAAACTAATTGGGAAACTAGTTGGACTTGGTGATTCTTAAACAAGAAAATAGATGGTGCTATTCTTAATTATGTACTATGTCTAGAACTCGTCTGAAATATTATTTCTTATGCCTCGACTGTAGACTAAAACGTAGGGTTTCAAATGTATCTTTATTTAAACAAAACAATACCTACCCCTTTCTGAAAATACTATATTTTATTGTTTTTATTACCACAGTAGAGGCATTAAATTACTAACCTAAATTATACCATTCGAAGCTGAATTCACCTTTCGATACTCTTCTTCCCTGATGCCGTACGTCATGTAGGAATAGGACAGGAAGTCGCTATGATTGGAGACCAGCTGGAAGACCATGGAGGTAGACCCTGTCTGACCTCGGATGAGCCTGAAGTCTATGGTTCCTCCTGAGTCAACCGTTGCTGTTACTTCTAGGTAGGATATTACGAAGTTGTTCTGTGGATGTAGAAAAATAATTTGTTATGAAAAAATATCTTCGCACGATCAGGGTGTCACCTGCCTCGTGGGTCACACAGTTTTTTTTTTATGTTGAATGCGATCTATTGTGCGATTATCACACTGCCACGCACCACGCAGCGTAGCGCGTAAATACGTGTCTTAACGTTACTTGTAAGTAACTCCGTTTGTATAGAAAACACGCACAGTCCAACACTATGAAAATGCATCCACGCGGGTTCGTGCAGATCACGCACCTTTGTATATGCGGAGAAACATGTAATCACACGCGTGGGCGCGGGGCGACACGCAAGGTATGGCACACTGAGTCTCATCGTAGTACCGTGCGTGATTTTGTGTGAAATGAGCGCGTGCCTGCATGAGTTTACAAAACGCACCTACGTTCGTGAGTGCGTAAAAACACGATGATGTAGATCTGCACTCCGCAAGTACGCACGTTGGTGCGTTGACACGCAATATGTAGCGTGATGCGCGGCAGTGTGGTAATCGCTAAAGGCTAAAAGCGGCAGTAGTGAGTGCGGATTACAGAAGCTAGGTTAGGATTACTAGCAAAACATGTCCATATTTTTAGCGTTGGAAAATGATCAAACTATTATTTCAGCTGAAAGACATCCACTGCTGGACAATGGACATAGACAGCCTGCCCACAAGTATCGCCACAACGACCGGTCCTGTTTATCTCGTATCCATAGGATTCCCGCAACCCTTAACAAGATAACGGTCCAAATTGTGGGAGGCCTTCCAAGTCCAACCAATTAGCAAAATTGTGTAATCTACAATTAATTAAGAGCAGTGGCGGCCGAGTGGTAACGGCACCGACTTAAGATTTGTAGGTCGCGGGTTCCAACCCAGGCGCATTACTTTGTGTAATTTATTTTATCACCACTGCTCTCCAAACGGTGAAGGAAAACATCGTGAGGAAACCGGCATGTCCAGGACAGGACCAAAAAAATCAAAGACATGTGATATCCACCAACAGGCACTGAGCCCGCTTGAAGGATTATGGCCCATTTGCTCTTCTAGAGAGGAGGGTTGAGTCCCGACAGTGGGAAAATTAAAAGGCTGATTATCCATGAAATGACTGTGGCATCAACGCGGGCCCTAACAGAATACCAGCGCTGCGTTATTTATCTTTTTAAATATCGCAGCATATACTGAGAGGCGCCCTTTTGGCCTTGCACAGATTTTAAAGTTTTCTTTTTTTTATTATTATTAATCGAATTCTACTGCATGTGTGAGGTGCGAATAAAAGTTTTTTCTTTTTTTTTTTATATACAATTAATAAATTGTGTAATCTACACAATTTTGCTAACCTAACTTGAAAACTGGCCTTGAGTTCAGCATTATGGCGAAACTGACTCGTAAAATCATCTTACTGTCATTGAACCGCACTGATAACCTAGATCTGAGTTAGATAAGGTATAGAGTTCTTATCACGTGGGTATCACAACAGTAAATAAGAACAGAAGTACGATAGGAACTAACCTTGGATTTAGCAGTGATGGTGACGAAGAAGGGATCGTAGTTGTTCCTGTGCCTGTAGCGGTCTGATCCACCCTTCATTGGGAGAGACTCTGGAATACAGAGAAACACAGGTTAGGAAGGTGGTAGAGCCTGCTAGATCAGAACTGCTTCATTGCGTTGGTCCTATGTTCGCGGGTCGGGCAAATAGTGCTTTTGAGGTTTTCTGCAATTGTATTGTACTGTATTGTATTGTACTGTATTATACTGTATTGAACTGTATTGTTTCGTAGGTCATAGTTGATGGTGTGACCGCTATATCTCAGAAAGCACGTAAAGCTGTTGCTCCTGCACCAAAACTCTTCAGTTGTGTCAGACTACAGTCCCATCGGGTTGTGAGAGTGCACTTGTGTTTACAGACACACCTGTGGACTATAACGACGCTTGAAACGCAAAATTATCTAAGCGACATTGAGTTAACTTTACAGGAGAGTGATTTAAAGTAATTAAAAAAAAAAAAAATGTTAATAATGACGAAATAGTCGGATTTAGATATTATCCACATGAATCCACAATAGTATCTAAATCCGACTTTTTTTTCAACTAATAATTTTTTCGCTAAAAATTTTAACTTTAAATCATTCTCCTGTAAAGTTTACCCAATGTCGCTTAGATCATTTTGCCTTTCAAGCGTCGATGCTCCTTCATAATTTCTGTTGAGATTGCTACCGTCGATCGAAATTCGGTTGCAATAATTTCTATTTGATCGGTTAAAAATAGTTACAATAAATGAGATAATTAAAGGAACTGCAGGAGCTTATCGCGAGTTTTATAATGCGCAAAAGTATATAATGATCCACTGCAGTATACAAAATCAGAATAATATGAAGAGATCACACGATCTATCTTGTATGTTATCTTCTGAAGCTAAATTTTCCGTTTTGTTTTGAACACACGTTCAAAACAAAACAGCTAATTTAGTACAGTAGAAAAGAACCACAAATATATAAATTGTTTATTTTACACAAATAGAAATATCGATACGATTTTTTATCTTGGATTCATCTCGTGTGTCATAAATTCGTAAAGTCGATCGCGTAAAGAGCTCGTGGTAGCACTGCAGGACGCGACGCTTCGAACATTCATAATGATGTATTATGAATTCATAATGTATTATGAATTTTAAAATGCAGTATATAGTTAGGTTAGATGTATATGGTTTTTGTGAATATGCTTAATACAACATTGTTTTATTCATATCTATGCAGATAAAGGTATACTTTTTGAATACAAAAATATGCATATTTCTTTTATAGTGAAGCATCTACACTAATATTATAAAGAGATAAAGTTTTTTTCTTAGTTTTGTTTTTTTTTTGTTTGTAGGAATCTCTGAAAAATTACTAAATTTTTTTTCCCCGATAGAAAGCTGCTTTATTTCTAAGTGACATAGGCTAGATATGTTTTATGTACGTGAGTGAAACCGCGGGTAAAAGCTAGTCAACTATAACTTTTCGCGATCTGAGTGGACAGCTGAGAGCAGAGGTGGCGGTTACCCAGTAATCACGGTCGTGGGTTCAAACCCAGCCAGGCGCATTACATTGGTTAATGTATTTCATCAGCACTGTTCTCAAAACGGTAAAGGAAAACATCGTGAGGAAACCGGTATGTCCTAGAACCAAAAATTCGAAGACTAGCTGGGCTCTCGTGGTGTGTTTCGGCCCATTCCCTCTCATAGAGAGGAGGCCTAAGTCCCAGCAATGGGAACATTAGAAGGCTGATTATGCTATGTGTTTTTATGATCTGGGTGGAGTGGAATTGAGTGTCAGACTTTTTATTTTATTTGCTAGCTGCTGCCAGCGGCTTCGCCCGCGTAGTAGTAGAAAAAGGGTTCAAACTGTCGGGAAAAAAACTATTCTATGTGCTATTCCAGGACATGGTCTACCTGTGTACCAAGCTTCATCGAAATCCATTCAGTAGTTTTTGGGTGAAAGTGTAACAAACATCCATACATCCACACATCCGCACAGCCATATATGCATACATCCATATATCCTTACATCCATGTATCCATACATCCATACATCCACACATCCACACATCCATACATCCATACATCCATACCTCCATACATCCATACATCCATATATCCATACAACTATACACCCATACATCCATACATCCATACGTCCATACGTCCTTACATCTATACATCCATACATCCATACCTCCATACTTCCATACATCCATACACCCATACACCCATACGACATACTCCTATACATCGATACATTTTTACATCCATACACCCATAAATCGATACATTCTTACATACATACATCCAAACTTTGTATGTTTATAATATTAGTAGGATATTAAAACTTTATGTACTTGTAAGAAACACTGTAGGTACATAGGCGGACATAATGCTTCAGGCTTAATTACTTTCGTGCTTTTACTACACACCTTACTTCAATAACTATGTACTTACTGTCATATTCAATCCCGACCTTGAATTTCTTCTTTTCAAAATAGTTAGGATAACAGAACACTACACTGATGGCCAATAACAGAAAGATCCAGTTTTGTAACATCTTGTCTGGCTACCATTGACGGTAAATAGTTGACTACTGAATCATTTCATCTGGGTGATGTTTATCGGGATTTATCTGTGATAAGGATGATAAGAGACATAGGTACTGTCGATTTCTTAAATTGATATTGAGGTGTTATGCGTTTTCATACAAAACTGGTTTGTTAAGTGGAAAAACTGTAACGCCATCTATTCCACTACTTGTGAACTAAAGTTCTAACGTCATTCAAATCCTACATCGCGATTTGAAAAACAATTTGCCAGTTGCGGTCTTTCCGTCTGATTACATTATTTAGGTGTCTTCAAGGCTATGGCGCAATCAAGAATTGGTTTAAATTATTTAAAATTTTGGGTAATTACCCAGACCAGACACAACTCCTGTCCGGTTGGAGGATCCTTTATAAATAAGGCTTACAGGAGTTTACATTCTGCTCCGTATATCTCCAAAATACAATGTTTTATTTCTATATTGGTTATGTTTTCCCATAATGGGAAAAACTTGTCTTTTTCTTTACTTACTTAGAATCTGTACAGTTTGATGTATTGCAGTGGCTCCCAAACTTTTCATTACTTGGAAAAAAAAAAAAATTCTTTGTTCAGAAGTCAGGAAAAATTAAACTAAGTATGTTAATCTATAAAAGATTTAGTTTTGTTTATGTATATTTAAATTAATTTTATAATTAAATTGAATCTTGTATTTTGTAACATGCACATGAATATTACATGTGTGTTGGAAAGCCTCCCTCAGGGTGGATGGATTGGGTGAGGATTGATTTGAAAAAAAGAGTTAGAGTTAGAGAGACGGGTGATAGGACAGAATGGAAGAAAAAAAACGTGTTGCGTCGACCCCAAGTAATATGGGACCAGGGCGGAAGATGATGATGAATCTAAGATCTATGATTAATGAAAGGACTTTATCAAAAATTTAAAATTTTATGCGCACCTATGTACTCTTTAAAATAAAAATAATGATAATTGTTCGAAAAATGCAATATTATTCTTCAAAATTAAAACTTTTTCAGTTACAATGTTAGACTTTTTTACTTTTTGCTGAATTTTAACTTTTGCGCACCGTCGGGGGTCCGCAAAAGCCACCACAGATTGGGAACCACTGTTCTATAGGAAAGAGGGGCGCAAGAACCTCACTAAAAATAAACAGTAATAACGTTATATATTCCATTCCCCAAAAAACATTTCCCTGCATCACTTTTCATGAACTTTACCTATTGTTTTTTATTTATCTTGAAACTTTTAAATCTCTGAAAGGCTTCGTAGACGTTAGGAAAGAGGTCGATGAAGGGCGGGGTCTCAACTTTGAGACAATAAAAGAAAAAGTGAATACAATAAAGATGTTTGATGTGACTTTTGGCCATTCTATGAAGGTAATAAAAGTGAGTATACGGATAAAAGTGGATATGTACTGTAGCTAGTGCTTGACTGCGATCCCAACTGATGGTAAGCAGTGATGCAATCATTGATGGTGAAGCGCACTAGTTTATTAAAAGCCTAATCACTCTAGCCTTGCAGATACCTAAATCCGACCGGTGCAGGCGAATTGGTCCAGTCCTTCGATGTATGCGGTATAAACGACGACGATGGAAAGAAAGAAAGAAAGAAAAAAGTAAATAAGAAAAGAAATAAAGACGGACAGAAGGAAAAAGCAAACAAGGAAAAAAGGAAATAAGGAAAAAGGAAAGAAGGAGAGAATGAAAGAAGGAAAGAAGGAAATAAGGAAAGAAGGAAAGAAGGAAAGAAGTAAAGAAGGAAAGAAGGAAAGAAGGAAAGAAGGAAAGAAGGAAAGAAGGAAAGAAGTAAAGAAGGAAAGAAGGAAAGAAGGAAATAATGAAAAAAAAGGAAAGAAACAAAGATGGAGAGAAGTAAATAGGGAAGAAGGACAGAAACAAAAAAAGGGAACAACGAAAAAAGGAAAGAAGGAAACAAGGAAAGAAACAAAAAGTAGAGAAGTAAATAGGGAAGAAGGACAGAAGAAAAAAGGAAACAAGGAAAAAAGAAAAAAAATAAAGAAGAAAAAAAGGAAACAAGGAAAGAAACAAAGAAGTAGAGAAGTAAATAGGGAAGAAGGATAGAAAGAAAAAAGGAAACAAGGATAAAAGGAAAGAAAGAAAAAAGGAAAGAAGGAAAGAAACAAAAAGTAGAGAAGTAAATAGGGAAGAAGGACAGAAGGAAAAAAGGAAACAAGGAAAGAAACATAGAAGTAGAGAAGTAAATAGGGAAGAAGGACAGAAGGAAAAAAGGAAACAAGGATAAAAGGAAAGAAGGAAAAAAGGAAGAAAGAAAGAAGAAAAGAAAGAAGCAAGGAAAGAAGGAAACAATGTAAGAAACAAAGAAGGACTGAGGGAACGAAGGACAGAAGGAAAGATATAAACTAAGGAAAGAAGGAAAGAAAGAAAATACATTTATTCAGAACGCAGACCTACGACGAAGTTTCAGCAGTAAGTACATTTAATATGATGCTATATTACGATCTGAATTTTGTATGAAAACATATAAATAACTTGTCGAGATGACTAAACGTAGGTGTAGATAACGATTGATACAGATGCAACATTGAAATCTAGTTTCGTAATAGCAAAAAATAACATGTTATCTTTGCAAGAAGCTTATCCGCTTATCTTACTTTTTAACCCAAATAAATATAAAGATAACTTTGAATTTTTGTCTGTGGATACATACAGTTTTTGTTTTTAATGTTCTAAAAAATATTTACTCCCTCTCCTAGAGAGGAGGCCTGAGTCCCTGCAGTGCCCGTCTTCCTGATACCATAGGCGTGGGTTTGCGGATGACGAGTTATGGGTAGCTCGCCATACGTCTTGATTGCCCAAGTCGTCGATGGCACGTCTCTACGCAGAGATGTCAGTAAAATCGCTGGGGCCCAGCAAGGTCGAAGCATACTGGGGGCTTCTGAAGGGGAAATGCGTGGCCCTAGGACACAAAGGACAACTGAAGGAGCATAGGTGTGGTTTTAGTCAGTAAAAGTCTGACAAGCCCTCCCGCTCACGCACCCCAAAAAACTGGGCAACTGCGCGTCGGACTCGCACACTGAGAAACCGTACAAACTAATTTATGTAGTAGAGTGGAATTGCTAGTCTGTGTTTTCTGATAGCTCCTCCTACTCCTCGAGTCGTATTCCTCATTACTGAGGGTCGTGAAGTTCCCGCTGGATTAGCTTCTTACTGATGGTATCTAGCCATGTGTGTCGGTTCTTAGCGTCATGAAGTGCGACGTGCAATTGGGTGTCCAGTGTGGAGCGGACTTGATCTGCCCATCCTCTTGGTCGCTACAACTGATAGCTACAACCTGGGAATCTTTATGTCAAGAGTGAATAGGATACTTCTAGGCAAGCGTGCTCCATCGGAGACCACATTCTCGCTTTCCATCCAGTGAGTTCTTGGTCAAGCGTGAGCCTATCAACAATAAAAGAAAAGTCACATAATATTTTGAATCACAAAATTGTTCATAAATAATTCTCTACCAGCCAAAAGTTCTCAATTTTAATGAAAAATTACTGGACCAACCCTTCGTACGTGGGGTCTATCCGACCCTCATCACCGACAAACTTGTCAAAATGTAAGGGAGACTGTTTTCCATATGAGAATAGGAAAATGGTCGCAAACAAATGTTAATTTCCTAGGGATTTTACTGTTCTGTATTATTTAAAACTGCTTTGATTTATAACAATAATAGTTGAAAATATTTCGGAATACGAAAAATATACAATACTAACTTTTACCCGTGTCTTCGCCCACGTTAATAAATTATAGCCTATGTCACTCAAGAATAAAGCAGTTTCTTATCAGTGAAAAAATTTTAGCAATCGGACGAGTACCTACTTACAGAGATTACCTCCTACAAACAAAAAAAAACAAACTTTGCCTCTTTATAATATTAGTGTACATGTGGACTAGCTTTTGCCCGCGGCTTTTCCGCGTACATAAAATAGTCTATGTCACTAAGGAATAAAGCAGCTTTCTATCAGTGAAACAATTTTAGTAATTAGACCAGTACTTTCAGGATTACCTCCTACAAATAAAACATTTTAAAACAAAATTCCTTTATAAAAAATAAGTGGATGTAGACTGGCAAACTAACAAATAAACGTACTAGTTTATGAGGAGCCTATTCATATACACTCTATCCTTGAAGACACCCAAATTATAATCAGAATGAAAGACCGCAGCAGGCAAATTGTTCCAGTCAGTACGAGGTATAAACGACGAAGTGAAACGTACAGAGGTTTCAACAAGGTAAGGATGGATGCTCGCCGTACGTCGCGTCGGGTTGTCCGATGAAAGAAAGACGATGAATCAAAGTTGAAGATATTGGATCACTAGCTACAGTAGTTTTGCCCGCGTGATAGTGTAATGTTGTAATTATATAATTATAATGGATTTTATTGAGGATTTTCGAAATAAACCACAAATTGTTTCTCTGAAAACAAAGATTTGTTTTATTCAACATGCTTTTACAGTAGGTATAACAATTATCGTTTAACTAAAATTACACTTTTATCTCACCTGAAAACAAAGAAACGACATTTAAAGTTTAATAATATCGTCTCCTCAATTATATCCCTTTAATTATCTCTCTACAAGTTTTTATAACAATAAAATGCACAAAATAATCTAAACATCATCTGTCATTGAATGATACGTCACCCAAGTGTCATTTCCAAGGAGGTCATTTCATTACATCTCCCCCCATAGGAACGAAAATTCTAAATAATATAATACAAACAATGCACCTGCAAGCTATCTTTATACCTATTCGTTTTCTTCTACTTCATCTTCTGCCGTAACAGGTTGTAATTTTGTTATGTGGAATAAAGTTGATTCTGTTTTTCTGTTGCCAGTGTCAATCTTATAAATGGAGTTCGATATTTTCTCTATTATCTTGAAAGGGCCTATTTTTAATTCGTCTAATTTTTTCCTGTTCAGTCTATTTCCATTTTCTACTATACACTGTCTCCTATCTCGAACTCTTGTATTTTCCTATTTCTATCAAATATTTTCTTGTTGTACTTGTGAGATTTTATTGTATTCTCTAATGCTAATCTTCTATCAGCAATCCACTTGTCTTCCTTTTCTATTGTTTTAATTTCATTTGGTAAAATACTGACATTTGTACCATCCAGTAAATATTTTGGTGCAAAACCTGTAACAGAATGGTCTGTTTCATTATATTTCTGTACACATTCTCTTGCTACTGTTGTCCATGTTCTCTTATTATTTTTCTCATTTATTTTACATCTTATTTTATTTACTATTGTTTGGTTTAATCTTTCGTTCAAGCCGTTCGAAAATGGCGTATTCACAGCTGTAAATATTAGTTTGATGTTATTCTCCTGCAAATACTGTTTAAATTCTTTTGAATTGATGCCTGGATATTGGTCTGTTAGAATTATTCCAATCTCATCTGTCTCGAGTACTTTCTTTGTTAGTTTTATAAAGTCACTTGCGTTCTGTGTTTTCGAAGTCACAATAAACGCATATCTTGTGTAGTGGTCTACTAAAAGGTGTAAGTATTTTTTTGTTGACCTAGATCCTCCAAAGCCACCTATAGTATCCATTGACATTATCTCAAATGGTTTTGTTGCTGGTCCCAGTTGTGACATTAACCCAAATTTTCCTTGACATCTTGATTTATTTTTTATGCATATTTCGCATGTTTTACAAATATTTATGATATTTTTTGTTAGGTTTTTAGCTGTATATAGTGGACTTATTTTTTTCTGTAATTGTCTGATTCCAATATGGCATAAATCTTCATGCACCTTTTTTATAATTTTTTTACTAAATTCTTCTGAGAGTATAATCTTTTCAAGTTTCTTTATTTTTTTATAATAGATTTTATTTTAATGTAGTAGATTTTGTTTCTTTTCTTTTATTGTTTCATTTTTTTTCTTGGTCTTCAACTATATCTTTTATTTGTATTAAATTAACTATTTTTAATAGTTCCTCCTTGTTATCTTCTGATTCTAATACAGGGTTTCGGCTCAAACAGTCTGCTTCTATATTTTCTTTACCAGGTATATATTTTACTGTAAAGTCATATTGAGATAGGTAATATCTGAGGTCATCCAATTCTTCATCTGTCCTGCATTTAATATTCATGTTCTCTAGAGGTTTGTGGTCTGAGTAAATAGTGAAATGTTTTCCAATTAGCCAGTGTTGCCAGTATTTAACTGCTTCTTTCATAGCAATACATTCCAAATATATGGCCTTTTTTCGTTTTTGAGATTCGTTTAGTTTTTTTGAAAAATATGCCACCGGTTTGTCTTTACCGTCTAGTTGAGTCTGTTTTAATATTGCCCCGATACCCTCTAAAGACGCATCTGTAAAGATTTTTATTGGTAAGTCTTTGTCGAATATTTCCAATACAGGTTGAGAACATAAATATCTTTTTATTTGATTAAATGATTCTTCACACTTCTCTGACCACACAAACTTTTCATTTTTTCTTAATAAATTATGTAATGGGTCTAAAATAATTGCACTTCTTGGTATGTATTCATGGTAGAAGTTAATTTTTCCCAAAAATTGTCTGATATTCTTTTGTGTCTTAGGAGTTGGAAAATGTCTTATCGAGATCAAATTGTCTTTTAGTGGTCTTACCGAATTGTTCTGAATTACATGGCCGAGGTACTTTACTGAGTCTGAAGCAAAGTTACATTTCGTAAACTTCAATCTAAAGTCTTCTTGTATTATTGCCTCTAATACATTTCTTATGTGTTTTATATGTTCTTCAAAGGTGTTCGAGTATATCAGAATATCATCAATATAGTTTACGGAGTATCCTGTGAGATTGTGCTTTCTTAGAATATTGCTTAAAATTCTCTGGAAAATTGCTGGTGATGTTTTCAAGCCAAAGGGAAGGCAGGTCCACTGGAAGTGGCCATCTTGTGTGACAAATCCTGTTTTATATCTATCTTCCACCCGTAATGGTATCGCCCAGAATGCTGAATTTATATCCAGTGTAGTAAAATACTTACAATTTCTAGTTTTAACAATCAAATCATCTATTAACGGAAAAGGTTGAGCTTGTGGAACAACAATTTTATTTAGTTCCCTGAAATCTATACACAAGCGGGATTTCCTATTTTCACCCTTTTTAAATGCCAATGTCACTGGAGCAGCGAAAGGACTGTAGGATTCTTCTATTAAATTATTCTTTAGTAACATGGATATTTGCTTTTCAGTTTCTAATTTATCTTCTATTGTACATCTGTATGGTCTTTTACTACAGTATCTATTTACTAGTAAATCTATGTGAGCTTCATAATCTCTAACTGTTCCTATATCATACTTGTCCTTTGCAAAAATTGTTTTATATTCCTTTATTATTTTCTCGATCTCAATTTTCTTTTCATTATCTAAATGGTCTGTCATACTTACAAACTCTTCTGTTTCTATATGTTCATTAAAATTTATTGCTAATGTTTTTATATTCTTTTCTTCATTTCTGTTTTCTTTAGACATTTCATCTATTTTATTTGTTCTTATCTTTTGTTCTATCCGCAAGTCCTCGTTTTGGGTTAGTTTGAATTTCTTTATCATATCCAATCCGATTATAAAATCATCAAAATATTCATTTTCTATTATGTATACATCCACCTCTTCTTCTAAATCAAATATTTTTATTTTTATTGTTATCAAGCCATCTGTTTTTTTCACACCATTAACCGTTTTCATATATGCTATATTCTCATTGTCCTTTTTTTCTTTTATTTTAATCAGTCTTGAATTTATTAAAGAGATCTGTGAGCCTGAATCATAAATGCCGCTCACTTCTAGTTTATTTTCTAATAAGAGCTTGATTTTGATTAATGGTGTACTTACTCGTTTTTTTTTCTCAGTATTTATATCTACTTCAATAATGGAGTTGTTATTTACATTTCTGGGTTTAAAAACTTTTTCAGATCCTTTTTTATTTTTCTTGAACCAACATGACTCTTCCGGATGAAATCTTATTCCTTTGTTCAAAGATTCACAAGTGTTACATGGCTTCTTCTCATTAGTTTTATTTTTATAAAAGAATGTACAACTCTTTATTGTACTTGAGTTTTTCTTGTACATCATACCTTCATATTTTCTTATCTCATTGAACAAATCAGTAGTGTCATTGAGTTCATCTCTGTTTAACCTATTTAAGATAAACCCAGGTAAACCTGTTGCAATAAGATCTATCATTGTTTTGGAGTCTATCGATTTGTTTATGTCTAGCATAAGCCTTTCTTTTCTAATAGCGTAATCAATTAGTAGTCCTTCTTTATATCTAAATGCGAGAGCATATGTAACTATGTCCCATCCTCGGTTTTTAAAAGTTTCTAAAAATTTGTCTTTCCATTCATTCCATTCAGCCTTTATTGTTAGTTTTATGGCCATCGAGCTATACCAATCCAAACAAGATTTTTCTAAAAATAATCTCAATATATCTATTTTTGTTTCATCTTTTGATATATTAAAGCGCTCACACTCCTTTTCAAAATTCTCAATCCATTGCATTGCATTAGGGTTCTTGCTTGTGAATTTTTCAATAATAAATTTCTCTGAAATATGTTTTAGGTTATGTTGATTTTCTTTCTTTGTAGTAGTTTCTATTAATTCTTCCAAGATATGTTGCAAATTGTCGTTTTTGTCTATTGGTTGTTTTGTGCTTATTTCTTCTAAATATTGATCTAAAAATTGCATATTACCTTCCTCATCTCTATATGTTTTCTTAAGATCTTCATCCAATTTTATCCATATTTTTCTACTTTGATACCTTTTCTTTATACTATTTTTTATTTTTGAGAAAGTATTCATTTTGACAATATATGTATGATGAATCACCGGCTTCAGCTCATCAGGTAAAACATAACATTTTCCTTCTTCTGTAGATATTGAGGTTATGGCTAATACATTTGATTTGCCATCATTTGAAGCTATCATCGTAAACTCAAATTGCAGCCGGTCCATCTTCTTTTAGTTAACAAAAATGTCGTTTTATAATGGATTTTATTGAGGATTTTCGAAATAAACCACAAATTGTTTCTCTGAAAACAAAGATTTGTTTTATTCAACATGCTTTTACAGTAGGTATAACAATTATCGTTTAACTAAAATTACACTTTTATCTCACCTGAAAACAAAGAAACGACATTTAAAGTTTAATAATATCGCCTCCTCAATTATATCCCTTTAATTATCTCTCTACAAGTTTTTATAACAATAAAATGCACAAAATAATCTAAACATCATCTGTCATTGAATGATACGTCACCCCGTATCCACAGCTTAAAAATTAAAAAAATGAAATGTCATTTCCAAGGAGGTCATTTCATTACATATATATAGTGTATTAGTATCTTATATAAGTAATTAATAATATTGCACCTACCACAATTTGTCTCTGCATCACCCAAAGGTTGACTGGTAGAGAATGCCTTAAGACATTAAGTCCGCCTTTGTACTCTTTTGTGCATGAAGTATAAAATAAATAAATAAATAAATAGTGTGTAGTAAAATTAGCCTTAGGGAAAAAACTCCCAGGGTAAAAGGTGTATCCTATATATTTGCTATTCTAGGAAATGGGCTCCGCGTGTACTAAGTTTTATAATGATTTTTTTAGTGAGGTCTTGTAATTGGCTTTCTAGTGATTATGGGTTCCTTCTTTTTTTGTCTGGTTTTATTGGCCCATGTACTAAATAAATAAATAAATACAAATCCGTTGAGCCGTTCGACCTTGAAAAATTAACAAACATACTCTCACACACTCACAAACTTTCGCCTTTATAATATATTAGTGTGATGTGGATTTCGGAGTATGAAAAATATAAAATCAGGGGGCGACAATAAATGAAAACATTGGTAAATGGTACTCATTATTTTGTTTTTTTTTTTTTTTTTTTTTTACCATAGGGCAATATCGTGTGGAAACGCCTGTCCTAGAACCAAAACTTTGAAGATATATTTCATCCAGCAACCCGCACTGGGCCCGCGTGGTGGATTACGGCCCATTCCCTCTTATAGAGAGAAGGTCTGAGTACCAACAGTGGGAAAATTATAAGGCCGATTATGCTATGCTATAGACTTTGTGTATAATATACGTAAATACTGGGTGTTTGGAGGCAAAGTACGACATATTTATAGGTACCATTGAATAGGCTTCATTCATGCACCCCGGAATGCTGCTATTGAGTCCTTCCTCTGGACCCAAACAATCTATGGATTCTACCATCGACTCAAAAAGAGGACCGTTTACAAGGGACCACCCATCATCATTAGGCATGTTACGCTACAGCCAATTAATTATTCACGTAAAGCCCGTTACACACTCACGCCGCTTCGTGTGGTCCCGGCTTTACGGTAATGGCGGTATATTAAAACGTCATTTTGGTTAATTAATCCCAAAGAACACCCTTGATATTAATCGTTAATGGGTAGATTGATTACCGTGGGTTTTAGTTAGGGTACAAGCAATTTGAGGGTACGTAATATAGTTATAAACATAACTATTAAATAGTCGGTACAGTTATTTTTTTTTTTTATTTGGGGGTTTTCGTACATAAATGCAACGATGTCAATCCCGTCGTACCTAATATTATATATTAAGATCCCAGAGCTGTCTGACATAACTTATTTTCACATGGATGAAACTTGAAACCAGCTGAAAATCAGCGCTGGGTGTTAGACGCCCAGCAATTGCTGAGTTGGTGACCCTTTCGGTTCAGGCACAGTCACTGCAACTGTATTGTATGTCTGTACTCTTTTTTTATTATTATTATTATTTTATGTTGTTGTTTATTGTGTTGCTTGCGCCGAATAAATACTATTCTAAACCTTAGGTTCTCAGTAGTGTCTCATGTGTTTTGAATATCTGTGTGCTTGTGGAGCTCCCCCTTGGGGAATCTTGGCAGGCACCAGGAGAGAAAGGGAACTAAAAATAAGAGTTATTTAACTTAAATTTTGATGGCTGATTTTTATATATGTTTTGTAGAATATTATTCTAAAATTGTATCATAAGTGTTAGACACTTTCCATGGACCAAAAAGTCAGACGCTTTAAAGCTCAACAAAAAATAAACGAACTTAACTTATTTTTACAAGTCTGATTTCTAAATATGTTATCAAGGTAGCTGTATTAAAGTTATATTTCATTAGTCAGACAAATTGTAGTGACCAAACATCCAGGCATGAAATTGTATCAATCGCTCTAAAACGCATGCATGCTCTCGCGCTCATACTTAGCTGAACAATTTTTGTTTTTAAGGGATGTTTGGCCACTTAGAGACGTGATTATTTACGACTAGCTTTTGCCCGCAGCTTCGCCCGCGTACATAAAATATAGCCTATGTCACTCAGGAATGCAGCAGCTTTCTATCGGTTCTACAAACAAACTTTACCTCTTTATTATATTAGTACTAGCTGTACCCGCGCGGCTTCGCTCCCGCTCTTCCCTACTTCAGCCTACTATACCCTACTCTATCCTACTATACCCTACTCTACCCTACCCTACTCTACTCTACTCTACCCTACTCTACCCTACTCTATCCTACTCTACCCTACTCTACCCTACCCTACTCTACTCTACCCTACTCTACCCTCCTCTACCTTACTCTACCCTACTCTACCCTACTGTACCCTACTCTACCCCACTCTACCCTACTCTACCCTACTGTACCCTACTCTACCCCACTCTACCCTACACTACCGTACTCTACCAAGCGTCTCTCTCTCGTATAAGCTGTATTACTTTTTGGTGTACAATAAAGTCTATTCTATTCTATTCTATTCTACCCTACACTACCCTAATTTTCATTTTTTTTCCATAAGGACCTTCTCCTCATAATAAAGAACACAACAAAAAAAAAATTAGCGAAATCGGTTCAGGCGTTGTTGAGTTATGCGCTTACTGTACGTACTGGTCCGATTGCTAAAATTTTTTCACTGATAGAAAGCTGTTTTAATCCTGAGAGACATGCTATACAAGGTGCAGTTTTAAAACTGCACAATACTTCAGGAGGTTGTAGTAAAACTCATAAATAATCATGTAAAAAAACGATACCTGGTCAATAATCAGTAATACTTGTTATTTAATCTTTTAATTACACTAAACTAAATCGATTGATCGATGGCCGCGGGGGCGTGGCTAGGGTGTGGCGTGCGGGATGATGATTGGATGATACATTATTTATGAAACTATCGTTGCGAGTTAGTGTGTGTGAAAACGCCCTTTATTGTTCCGTGTTTGTGTGTGTGAAAAAAAGCGCGGTTATAAAAAAAAAAAAATTACCTACTTATTTTATTATTGATTCGGGTCGAGAATCACTAACATAATTACCTCCTGAAATATTTTGCAGCTTCAAAACGACACCTTGTATTTTATATACGCAGGCAAAGCCGCGGATAAAAGCTAGTCTTTAATATAGCAAAACAAACCACACAACGTAGAAATTTACCTCAACCAACACCAAAATGCGTCATAAGCAGGGCCCCACCCTCTCATGCGAATTAAATTAACGCAATCTGCTGAAATCACATCATAATTAAACAATATACATAAAACAGATATCAACCCTCCACTGCGACCGGGCACAGACAATGCTGAACCCTTTCCTGCAAATGGATAACATTATATCTAATACTAGCTACTGCTAGCGGCTTCACCCGCGTGAAATTATACCAAGAGAACCTATTGCTGGGATAAAAGGTATCTTACGTGTTATTCCAGGAAGTGAACAAACTCAAACTCAAAACTTACAAATTGTAGGTCGCGGGTTCAAACCCAGCCAGGCACGTTACTTTGTGTAATCATTATTGCCCTTAAAACGGTGAAGATAAACATTGCCATGTTAAGAACCAAAAATTCGAAGACATGTGACATTCACCAACCCGCACTGGGCCCGCGTGATGGATTATGGCCCATTCACTCGCCTAGAGAGGAGGTCTGCGTCCCAGCTGTGGGAACATTAAAAAGGCTGATCATGTATAAGCTATGCTTATGTAAACCCAAAATTTTTATTTCATATAGGCCTGTAGCGACATCTATGGCGCCACATAAGAACTACGAAGAAAGTACGAAATCCTGCATCGCGCAATCAAAGTTCTCCACGCGATTTGAACATATACGACAGCCCGAAATCATCTATCGGGCAGTCGCCCACCAGACTATAACACCTGTCTGGTCGGAGGATCCTCCCTTTTAACGGAGGTTTGCGGGACACTACTCTCTGTTCCGCATACCTCCAAAGGCCTACTAAAAATGATCTACCCGTGGTCTGAAATGATCTTCCCGTGTGCCAAGTTTCATTGAAATCCGTTTCGCTGTTACAGCATGAAGAAATAATAAATATTACAATGAGCTCCTTAGTAGTCCTAAGTTTGAGCTACACGAATACAGACAAATGCTTAAACTGACTGAACAGGTCCACTCAAATCGTTGTGGTTATTTCTTCAAAAGACCATCTGAGACACTAATCTGCATGGTTCTCATATGATTTTTTGACCATTAATGTTTATTGTATGGACTTTAAAAGGGACTTTGACACCTGAGTTTGTTTCGGTGTTGTCAGCTAGGAAACACCGGCCTCATCTAGTTTAAGCTGATGAAAAAAAATTGACGTGTAAAAGTGTTTTTTCAACAGATTTGCAAAGATTTACTTTGCAAATCTGTTTTGAAAAAACACTTTCTCACACTCGTATCATTTATCGTTTACACTCGCAAACTTTCGTATTTATAATATTAGTGTGATAGACTTTACACGTAGTTACCTACGTGTAAAGTCTAGATCTCATCTAGTCTGATTGGATTTTGGTTGAAGAAGTCAAGTATTGGCAGACACGAGTTCAAACTTATATCATAAAATGGTTTTTTTTTGTTTGTATCGGTGTAGGTGTATTTTGATTTTTTTTTTATTTAGTTGTGTTTTTGTGTGCATTTTGTGTTGCAAAAAATATATTTTTTTAACTATCTATCTATCTAATTTTTTTATAACTTTGTACGTATGTCTCTCTGTGTTTGTTTGTTCATCCTTCACGGTCAATTAGCTAATTGGACATGTGAGATGTACGTTCCCTTAGGATCATTTTGGAGAATTCCCGCCTACTGTAGGGATGGGCTTACGGACGGCGAACAATGGGTAGCTCGCCGTCCGGCTATACGGTAAGGACCAAGCCCGAGACCACGGCGGCGTTGTGTGATCCACACCTCAAAGAGATGTTAGTAAAACTTACATCTACACTAGGGCAGATGCCTGCTAGTGCTGCGGAGTTGCCCGAAAGAGTTAGTGAGGGCCTGGAACGTAAAGGACATCTGAAGGAACACGAGTGGGTTTTAGTCAGTAAAGGTATGGCACTCCCCCTCGCCCTACACAGAGTGGGAGAAGTTATTAACTGATATTCCGCCGAAAAATAGAAACTTTTGAAAAAATTCATCTAATATTTGTTGAATGAATTCGTAAAATGTGTTTTTTATGGTTCGTTCAATATTTCCCTTCAATAAATAATTCATCCAAATAGAGCATTCTTGAGTTTTGCCGTTAGTAACACATTCAGAGAATGTGCTTTTTTTTTTCTAGTTCGGCCGCCGCCTGGTACGATTCTCCCTGCGCTAGAACCAGGGTGTCGTCTGCGTAGCAGACCACTCTGACCCCGTCAGGGAATTCAGGGAATGTGCTCGAATTTTCTTTGCGTAATCTCCTCAGGAATGAAGATATCCGCAGGAGAAGCAAAGTTCCGAAGAATCACCAAACTTAAGTGGCAGTAGACAAGTCAGATTGCAGTACAGATGGTCGAGCACGTTTCATCCCCATGATGAAAGGTTCTAGAGAGGTTACCACGTACCGGAAGACGCAGCGTTGGAAGGCCTCGGGAATCCGATGGATGCGAGTCGCACGAGACTAGTCGTTATGGCGACACTTGTGGTAGGCCTATGTCAAACAGTGGACGTCCTTTGGCTGAAATGACGAATGATAAATATATGCAGCCGTTCATTTCTATTTACTATATGTACCTATAGAAGATTATGGGTAAGTATTTATGTTTATCACATAGAATTTATCACCGTAATCTGTGTCCCATTTAGGTTTTTATCTGTGTTAATTTATTGTCTTTGTTTCGGCAGAAAGGGTTATATTTATGTTATTATTGTATAATACGATATACTAATTTTGGGACCAAATTAAACAAAAATGTGTATTTCAAAGCATAGGCAAAATTAAAAACCGATACTGAGAAAATGCTACAATATAAAGTATTAATAAACTCTTTTTAGGGTTCCGTAGCCAAATGGCAAAAAACGGAACCCTTATAGATTCGTCATGTCTGTCTGTCTGTCTGTCCGTCCGTATGTCACAGCCACTTTTTTCCGAAACTATGAGAGCGTTACTGTTGAAACTTTGTAAGTAGATGTATTCTATGAACCGCATTAAGATTTTCACACAAAAATAGAAAAAAAGCAATTAATTTTGGAGGTCCCCTTACTTAGAAATGAAATTCAAACATTTTTTTTCATCTAACCTATACCTGTGGGGTATCTATGGATAGGTCTTCAAAAATGATATTGAGGTTTCTAAAATAATTTTTTTCTAAACTGAATAGTTTGCGCGAGAGACGCTTCCAAAATGGTAAAATGTGTCCCCCCCCCTCTAACTTCTAAAATAAGAGAATGATAAAACTAAAAAAAAATATATGATGTACATTACCATGTAAACTACCAACGAAAATTGGTTTGAACGAGATCTAGTAAACAGTTTTTTTTTAATAAGTCATAAATCTAAAAAAAATACATTATTATTAAAACATCGATCAAAGTTACAACGAACTACAAGAACTTTTATACTATGTTACTTGCTGCTACGGAACCCTTTATGGGCGAGTCCGACTCGTACTTGGCCGGTTTTTTAAGGTGGGAAGTCATCCAATGATTTTTCCTGCTCCAGGGTGGTGCGAGACGGCGCGTCAAGCTTTTATTGAACAAAACCAAACCTGTGTCTTCAGTTGCCCTTTACGGCCTTTTTTATGGTGGAAAAAAAAACATCCAATGACAACCCCCGCTCTTGGGTGGAGCGGGAGATAGTGTCAGACTCTTACTGACTAAAAGACACACCCCGTTCCTTCTAGTCTTCATGCCCTTTACGGCCTAGGACCGCAGGTTTCCTTTTCAGAAATTCCCCGCAGCCCTAGCGGACATCGGCCCTGCTGGGCTCCTACGGTTTTACTGACATCTCTTTGAGGTGCGTGTGTTACACAACGCGACATCGACGACATGGGCTCGGTCCAGATGATTACCGGACGGCTGGACGGCGAGCTAACCATAGTCCGCCGTCCGCCACCGATTGCTACGAGAACATGGCGGTGCTCTGGGCAGGGCACACCATATTCTGCCCTGGGAATCTCTTTCGCATCAATTATGGCCTCAGTAGACTTCGACCCTGCTGGGCCCCTACGGTTGCTGACAACTCCTTGATGCGCGCGCGGAACACTGCGCGCGTTACGTACAGTAAGGCCGCAAAAGTCCATAGGAACGCTAAAGATTACATTGCTACGAACCGAGCGAGCGCGATACTGCCGTGCGTATGTGTGCGCATGTATGAGTATCCACATTCCACAGATAACACACACTAAGGAACTGTCGTCGCACTGAGCTTAAAAACATTATTATTTTTCTGTTCTTACCATAGCAAAATTCGCGCAAATACGTCATGTGCTGGTAGCCGTGTGAACTAAGTGTTGGATTCGCAAATCACGTAACCCGAGTTCAAATCATGGTCGGTCCGTTGCAGTTATTTCTTACTTTGAAAATTCCCAATCTATATTGATATAGTTGTTTTTTTATATTTCTATGAAAAATACTATTGCATTTTTTGCACTAAATAGTTGCAAATTACGAATGTGATCTATTAACCACAAGAAGAATCACATTCGTAATTTGCAATTATTTAGTTGTTACATCTTTTCGATGTTATAAGGTGGAAATAAAAAGACGTGTTTAATAAAAATGTTTATTCTTTATATTTACAAATTAAACATTTATGAGAATTGTGACGTCGAATTGTTACCTAGACAAAAAGTTATCTTGTAACCGTTATCTATGTTACGCCTAAGATTGTTTGTTGGAAGTATACCCACTTAGACCATTCATAATATGAATAACGTAACAATGAACGGATATTCAAATTTTAATAAAATAAAATATAGGTAATTGTTTATATCCAGTTATTTATTGAAAAGTGATATATGATTTGGACTTTGTAAACATTTTATTTTTGTGTAACGTCACAATGAATGTATTGAGGTCATAGCTTAATTGTTCATTTTCTTGACGAAAAGAAGATTGAAACCAAACCTCAATTTCTGTTAAAAGAACTTTAGTTCTCACAAGATAATCGTCAATTAGATGAGAAAAATAAATTGAACTATAGTATTATGTTAAAACAGTGCGGGTAGAAGAATAAAAAACGAAATAGACTCATGATTATTGTCAACAAAATTGATAGCGAGTTCACTGCATTCTTAAGATGAGGCGATGGCACAAGTTAAAAGATATAGCTGTTTTAAACGAAAGTAAACACAATATAATACAGTGTTTGTTAACGAATAATCACAGATATGTTAAAATAAAATGGTAGGCCATTTAGTTTAGTTAACATTAAATATTTAGTGTGAAACGTATTCGTTCTTGTTTGTGCCTCTCTGTCAAGTACGGCTTTTTAGCAGGTTTTCTGTGATGCACGCCTTCAGCGTGAAGTGCACGGCGAACAGTATCCATCGAGGTGTCATATAATTCCGCAAAATGTCTCGTTGGTGCGAAACCATTCGTTTCGTATACGTCCACCATATGTCGTCGCTGCGCCTCGCTAATAAGCTTCGGTCTCCCACTTCTCTTTCGACTAGCAAGGCTACCTTCTTCCTCATATCTTTTTAGCCAAAGATTTACAGTATTTTTCTAAAATAAAAAAAAATATATATTAGGCAGCTATACCTACTTCACTTCATTTTCATTATATAAAATGTTAATAATCATAATTATTGAATATAATTTTAAAATAAAACTGCATTTATTAATCCAATAACCAATCCAATAAACCCAACGATTTACGTATTTCTCTTTTAAACCTCATAAAGATACGATGAATGGATTCATAAATGGCATACGTTTTAATTAGAAGATTAATTTGTAATAAAGTTACAATTCATTAATAGCTATTATACTCACATTCAGTCCGGTTTCTTCAGATATTTGTGTTTTATTAAGACCACTTTTATACAGCCCAATGATAGTCGCCCTCACTTCAATACTAATATTAGCCTGCATTTTGCGAATATTACAATACTGTCAACCTCACGTCACTAACCAACAACTACAACCAAACGACAGTTCATTTCGGTTAAGTTAAAACTCATGTCTACCTCGCAGAAATCTAATTCTTTATTTAGTTTTTTTGTGATCTACCTTTCTAACTCTAAGAAATGTGTGAACAAGTTAAAGAATAATTTAATATATGTAATGCAAATACATAACTTCCAATCGGGTAAGAACTTACAAAAAGTCAATAATTGCGTGGGATTTGAACTTGCGGCACACTGATTTGCGCTTCAATCTGTGTGCCTATACCACTGGGCCATCTTGACTTATGATAAGTTGATGAAATTGTGAATTTCAATCATTTGTTGGCGAAACTTGAAAATAAAAGGTCGTAAGTCAAACTAAACGTCAAACGAATAAGTTTTAAGAATTCTTATGGACTTTTGCAAGTGATAGTACGTTACCAGACAGTTGGACGGTGAGCTACCCAAGAATCTCAAGATAAAGGGTCTTGACGGTCAGAGATACGGACAATAAAGTGATTCTATAAGGGTTTCGTTTACGTTGACTTGGTACCTTTGGTACAGAACTGAGACTTGGACTTTAAAAAAGGCGAACCGCGACCGCCTTCGAGATCTGGTGCTGGAGGAAAATGCTTCGGATTCCCTAGATTTCTTTCTGTACAAACCTCTCTATCTTACGTGAACTGAACATCAAGATCAGACTGTCGATTACCTGCATGCGCAGAGTACTGGAGTTCTTTGGCCACATTGAGAGGAAAAATGGCCACAACCTTGAACAGCTCATCGTAACTGGCATGGTTCATGGCAAACGACCAAGAGGCCGCAGCCCAAAAAGATGGGCAGATCAGCAGGCTTACTCTCCAAATTAATTTCAATTTCAATCTAAAGTCAATCCGATTGCAATGTCAATTTTGACGATACGTGATTTGGTACTCATGAAAACTATATTGTCAACATATACGACTTCACTTAGTTCTCAAAATGGTCACGCAATTTTGAACCAATTTGGCGCTAGCATTGAATTCAAGGGTACGAAACGTCACAATCTCAATGTCGACCGATCGGAATTGAACTCAAGAGTAAGCCTGCAGGTCCGCTGTACACTGGACACTCAATTGCACGTTGCAATTCATGACGCTAAGAACTGTCACAGATGGCGAGATACCATCAATAAGAAGCTAATCCAGCGGGAACTTCACGACCCTCAGTAATGAGGAATATGATTCGAGGAGAAGGTAAAGAACCCAAAAAACAAGCATTTTATTTAAAAAATGTTCAAAGAACATGGACTGTTTAATTGAAACAATACTATCTGCTATTTAAATGAGTACAAACAATCAATGAACACAATGGCTATTGTTTTAGTTATTAAATTCCTCAAGTTGTAAGATCAGAGAGCGTCTTGATAAAGAAATTATTTTAACACAACATCAAAGAGTAAATTAAATTAAGTGAAATAATTAGTCTGGGTGGATTTAATTAATTATTTCTTGTTTAGAGGGTTGTTTGTTTTGCTATCTATTAATAAACTTTGGGTTCCAATTATTATGGTTTTCGAAATTTTTAGTTCTATTTTTTAAGCAGATATCCGCAGGAGAACCAAGGTTACCGACATCGAAGAATCGCCAAACTGAAGTGACAATGGGCAGGGCACGTTGCACGTAGAATAGATGGTTGATGGGGACGAAAGGTTCTGGAGTGGCGACTGGAAGACGCAGCGTTGGAAGGCCTCCAACAAGGTGGACCGATGACCTTGTCAGGGGCGCGGGAATCCTATGGATGCGTGACGCACAGGACGGGTCGTTGTGGCGACGCTTGGGGGAGGCCTATTTCCAACAGTGGACGTCTTTCGGCTGATAAATGATGATGATGGTTTTTAAGCTGAATTGTTTGTATTCCAGTCAATTTAGACATCCGAGGTTACAATAATTTGCACCCAGCTGAAAATTTATAGGATTGTTCAAAGCACCACTATAAATGAAATCTAAAAGGTCTTCATCGATCCGACAACTGGAAAAAAAATACTCGAATCACAAAAACTAGTTTTTCACGATTTTCAGCAAAATGATAAGTTTTATCATAATATAAGTTCAGACGAAAATTGTAGATAAGATAATTATGTACAAAAATGTCCAAATACTTTTATTAATAAGAGCCATTGTTTTTGAAATATAATTATTCATAAAGTTGAATGTCGTCATAATTTAATATGCACACGTTTTCACGTCACCTTTGAGGTAGTGTTCTAGCGTGTTTTCTTTTTAGATTTCATTTATGACGATGTTTTGAACAATCCTACCAATTTTCAGCTAGGCACGAATTATTGTAACCTTACCTCTATTTTTTGGTCTAATTTGACTGGTCTATTGTACTTGTGTTATCATCATCATCATCATTTCAGTCAAAAGATGTCTACTGTTGGATATAACCTCCTCTAAGTGTCGCCGCAACGACTGGCCTTGTGAGTGTGTTGTAATTTTACCATCTACATACTAGCTTCAAATCCAGGCTCTACTTTTGCAAAACCAACCCGGGTCAATTTTGTATATGAATATTAAAAGAAACAATCCGTATTAATTAGCACAAGACCTTGAGCCTTTTAAAAACTTATTTCAGCTATTTATTTATTTGAGAAAAAACAGGCAAGTGCGAGTCTAACTCGCGCACTAAAAGGGTTGCCTACAAACTTATCTATGTAAATAGTTCAATTCCCGAATGGAGTCTCGAAGATTTTTCCAAATGGTAAAAAAGTTTTTTTTTCGTCGTAGCAACAAAACTGTTTTCAGATTCATTTCTATACTTGTGCTATTAGAATTTTGTGGATGAATACTAAATGAAACAACTAGAACTTATTAGTATTTTCTGAACTAAAGTCTGAGATCATCTCAACCATTTTCTCAACTGGGGTCGACTTCCAATTCAACCGGCTGCGGCTGAATAACCATGTTTTTACGACTGCCTATCAGACATCCACAGCACAGTTACTGGGTAACACGATACTCTTTAAATTGACGGTCAGGTCAGGTTTCCTGGCGTCGCCACTTGTAACAACTGTCAAAGATCTATGAGGGACCACCGGGACCAACGGCTTTACGAGCTTTCCGAGGCACGGGGTGTCAGTAATATCCCAGATAAACTTAATACATTATGAATCGAAACATTCATATTGGTACTTGTCCGGTTTCGAACCTGCAACCTCAAGCATTTTTTTTTGTTTTAGGTGGGCATTCATCTAAAGACTTCTTCCGCTCTTGGGTGGAGCATGAGGGCGAGTCAGACTTGCTTACTGACTAAAGCCCACTCATTTGTTCCTTTTTTGCCTTGCGTTTCAGGGCCCCGGGGGTTCATTTTCACTTAACCCATGGCCCCAGTAGGCTTCGACCCTGCTGGGTCCCTACGATTTGCTGACAACTCCTTGAGGTGTGCGTAGGACACTACGCGGCGCCGGCGACTTGGGTTCGGTCCGAATAGAATAGAATATAATAGATTTTTATTTGCACAAACAGTAGGTACAGGTTACAGGTCTTTGTCTGGACGGCGTGCTACCCATTGCTCGCCGTCCAAACTCAAGCATAAAAGGCGGGTGCCTTAACCACTGGTCCATCACGACCAGTTAAAGAAATTAAAATGTTTATCACCTAAATGTCACGTGCACGTCACAAAAAGACAATGTGTATCCGTCCCTGACATTTGATGTAATATCTATTGGTTTTAACCATAGTGAAGTTTAATATACTGGGAAATGTTATCAAAAGTGATAAAACAGTCCGTCAAAGTCAGCTTTAAAGTCCACACAATTAATGAAATGGTCAGTCCATATTCAGTGATAACTACTTCGATTGTGGCAGGTTTATTTGAAAAGGTTACCGAGGCCCTTTTTGGAGCCGGAGGGTCGCATTTATATGCGAAGCAGCCAAGCAGCAATGCTAGCGACGGAGACGGCAGAAGACGCCCCGGGCGTTGGGAGTCGCGGAGTGAGGACGAGCAATGGGTAGCTCACCATCCGCACGTTACACAGTAAAAGTCTGACACGCTCTCTCGCTCCACCTAAGAGCGGAAAACAACTTCTATTTTACGTTTTCTCACCCCTAAACAAACGTTCAAGGAGTTGCCAGCAACAGCAGGGGCCCAGCTGGGTCGAAGCCTACTGGGGCCAGGGTTAGATCCGATAAGTAGCTCAGCCCCGGTATGAAAGGCAAGAAGGAACAGGGTGGGTTTTTTAGTCAGTAAGAGTCTGACGCTATCTCCCGCTCCGTCCAAGGGCGGGGGATGTCATTTGGATGATTTTTACCCACTAAAAAAAAACCCCGAAATAAACGTCTATGTCCGTAAATGTCTGAAATGGTGTTTTCATGAAAGTAAGATATCGATGTCTCAAGTGTCGTGTGAGCTACACGATACTTGAGACTCAATTCAGAACTTTTAGGAGCTCAAATATTTAGAAAGGTAATCTTTGTATTATTTGGTCTGATTTTTTTTTTGGTGAGAAATCATCCAATGACTTCTACTCTAGGCCGGAGCGCGAGTTGGTGTCATTTACTGGCTAAAACCCACTCCTATGTAAAAAGAAGGATCAAATATGGATTTTTGCCTTCGTTCCCAGGGTTCTTTTTCGTACCCAGTAGAGTTGAAGTTCAAATAGTAAGAATTAACAGTTAATCTTAATATTAACAGCCACTAACTATTTTAATGTCATCATCTTAATTTCAGCTAAAAGACGTCCACTGTTCCATAAAGGACTCCCCAAGTGTCGCCATAACGACTGTTCCTGTGCGTGTCGCATCCAACGGATTCCCGTAACCCTCACTAGGTACTAGTCATCGTTCCTCTTTATGAGAGGTCTTAAAATTTTAATGTAATGAAGGAAAATGTGTACTTTACGAATTTTCTTCTTATAAGAAACTTCCTTTCTACAAATATTTAAAAAAAATTAAAATGACTTGACTAAGAGCGGTTTTCTGACTATGTCTCAAAGTTTACTTTAATGCCAAATATTGACAGATTTTCATTTAAAGTAGAGTTTGAGTAATACTCAATTTCAAATACTTAAATCACAAGTAGAAGTTAACCATTCATTTTTATTTCGACAGACTTTAGTTTTTTTTTTATCTGTTATAAACTAGTACTTGACTGCGATCCCGCCTGGTGGTAATCAGTGATGCAATCGTTGATGGTAAGGCGCACTAGTTTATTAAGAGCCTATTCACTCTAGCCTTGAAGACACCTAAATTATAATAATCAGACGGGAACAATTTGCCTGCTACGGGCAGGCAAATTGTTCCAGTCATTCGATGTACGCGGTATAAATGACAAGGCGAAACGCTTAGTCCGGACCGTAGATGTTTCAACAACGTAACGGTGGATACTTGCCGTGTGTCGGTTTGTCCGATGGTAGAAAAGATGGCGGAATCAAGTCATGCAATTCCTGCGCACGTGCGCACACTCTCCAAAATGCAATCTGTAAAACACCGAAAGGCTGGCTACCCTACGCCTGTGCTCAAGGCTTTGAAGATTGGACTTAACCAAATCTGGATCACCAATCAGCCTAAATAAAAGAATAGAGCCATACGGAATTCTAACATTGTATCCACATATTGTTATGAATAAAAAACAAAAGAATAACAACGGTGTGACACCGAGAACAATAGAGTGCTCATTATAAAAGGTTTATGTGAAGGAAGGACAGCACTAGTTGGGTACTACTGCCTAAGGGTCGCTGCACACTGGACACCGGCCACAACCACAAAACGCCGCCACCGGCATATTTTTAAAATCCATATTTATATCTGTATTTGCATACCATAATGTCATTAGAGATGTAACTGTATTGTACTGCGTTTAGCTAGGATTTACGGCTCACCAACAGTGTGACACACACATATTCGCACTACACAACTACTCCAGTCAACTGCCGGATGGCTACTGCCCCGTGTCAAATACATTACGTCACATTGTAGTGAGACTACCCTCATAGCTAATACACTACAGTAACATTAATTGCTTAAAGTTAAGTCACAATTATGGGCCCTGTAGGGCACAGCAAAAAATAAAATGATAAAATTGATTTGAATATATTTTCTGTAGGTTTCATATATTTTATATGGACTCACCGCTCACGGTTGAAGCCGGTGGCCGGGCCGGACCTTTCGGACGGACAGTTCGGCTTTCGCAGGATGCGCTCTACGGTGGACGCCATCATGCGCGTGCGAGCCCTCACGACGGGGGCTGCGGTGTCCCGGGGCAGGTGTGTCGTGGCAGTGTCCTTGGACATTGCCAACGCCTTCAACTCCCTGCCCTGGAGTACGATCCGGAGGGCACTCCGGTACCACCGGGTGCCCGAATACCTCTGTCGAGTGGTCGAGGCCTATCTGTCGGATAGATTTATAGTCTACCCCGGTCACCAGGGAGACTGGAAACGTCGAGAGATGTCGTGCGGTGTTCCGCAGGGGTCGGTACTAGGGCCACCCTTGTGGAACATTGGGTACGACTACGTGCTGCGCGGCGACTTCCCCGACGGGGTCAGCGTGGTTTGCTACGCAGACGACACGCTGGTTCTAGCGCGGGGAGAGTCGTACCAGGCGGCGGTCGCTCTAGCGACACGCGGGGTTGCGATGGTCGTTGACAGGATCCAGGAGTTGGGACTCGAGGTGGCGCTTCACAAATCCGAGGCGATGTGTTTCCACGGTCGCCGGTCTCGGAACGCGCCGCCATTGAGTTCCCAACTAACGGTAGGAGGAGTTGACATCGGTGTCGGGTCGACGATGAAGTACCTGGGACTCGTCCTCGACAGCCGGTGGAATTTCGTGGAGCATTTCCGACGTCTGGCCCCCAAACTCAACCGGGCTGGGGCTGCGCTCAAGCGGCTCCTGCCCAACCTTGGGGGTCCGGATGCCTCCTGCCGAAGGCTCTACGCGGGGATCGTTCGGTCCATGGCCCTCTACGGGGCGCCGGTGTGGGCGCCGTCGCTGAAAAAGCAACCGGCGGCCATACTGAACGCCTGTCAGAGGGTCATGGCGATAAGGATGGTGCGGGGATACTGCACGGTCTCCCGCGAAGCGGCGAGCCTTCAGGCTGGCCTACCACCGTGGGATCTGGAGGCAACAGTCCTTGCACACATGCACGATATGCGCGTGGAGATGCAACGCCGGGGTGAAAGTCCGCTGCCGCGACAGGTCACGGCATGGCGGACAGAGCTCCGGCGGGATCTCATGGTGAAATGGCGTCAACGGCTATCGCAACCCAGTGCTGGGCACGCCACAATCATGGCGGTAAGTCCCCTCTTTGAGGCGTGGCTGGAAAGACCTCACGGCGTCCTTACCTTCCGCATGACGCAGGTACTCACCGGACATGGTTCGTTCGGGAGTTTCCTGCACTCGATTCATGCGGAAGTGACGCCCGGGTGTCGCCACTGTGCGGAACGCCCGGAGGACACGGTGGAGCACACAGTCGAGGTGTGCCCTGCTTGGGCGGAGCATCGCCGTGCCCTCGTGGGGGCGATCGGCGGCGGAGACCTCTCGCGCCGGGCCTTGGTTGAGGCCATGGTCCGGAGCGAGGAGGAGTGGCAGGCGGTCGCCGACTTCTGCGAAGCAGTAATGCTCGCAAAGGAGGAGGCCGAACGCATCAGGCAACGGCGTTATCGCCGCCGCCGTCGCCGGGATTCTGATCCCGATTTCCGGCCAACGTAGACGCGGGCTTGCGGACGGTGAGCAATGGGTAGCTCACTGTCCGGCCGTCCGGTAACTGTCCGGACCAAGCCCAAGTCGTCGACGGCGCGCACTGTTCCCGCGCGCCTCAAGGAGTTGTCAGCAACAGCAGGGACCCAGCCGGGTCGAAGCCTACTGGGGCCAGGGTTATCCGAAAGGGCGCTCGAGCCCCGGTATGAAGGCTAGAAGGAACGGGGTGGGTCTTTTAGTCAGTAAGAGTCTGACACTATCTCCCGCTCCGCCCAAGGGCGGGGGATGTCAATGCATGATTTTTTCCCACCATAAAAAAAAAAAAAAAAAAAAAAAGCCGGTGGCCGTCACACGTCACAAATCGCTGTCTTCTTGTGGCACTGGCCACTAAGAGCCAATATAAAACGCCACCGCACGCCACTCGTGCACACAAAACTTTTTCATCAGAGTCCATTATAATACTGAAAGAAAGAAAGAAAACACGTTTATTTGGCACGTGAGTACATACAATTAAATATGTAACAATTATAGGAACTACTTAATCGCAACAGCGCGACGCCTGCGCCGCATTGACGCGGCGTCTGTGCGCATACGTTTATCGAACGCCTACGCTGGACAAACGCTAGTGTGAAGGCGCTCTTAAGTATACGTATGGGTTAAAAAAAATAGCTGCCACCGGCCACAAGTGGCTTGTGGCCGCTTCTAGCTTCTAGTGTGGCATGTAGCCTATGTGCGCGACACTAAGATTTTCTTCAGCTCTGTTCATTCTGTTGAAAATGTTGAAAGATGTCTCTCACTGACCAAAGGAAAAACTTAACGGGATTAAAAAGTTTAAACTGTTGAGTTTTTTTTAGAAGGGAAATCATCTAACGACTTCAAGAGCGAGAGTGTAAGGGCCCGTATTAATAAACGATGCTCAACTCCGTCCTCAAGTGCGATATCATTTGATCCCCGGTTATACGATGACAGAAGCTCAAGATCTTTGCTAATTAATAAACACATGAGTACAGGATCTCAGTTATCAAGATCAGCTCCTCAATGCGCTGTAGTCAAGCTTAGCTTACGTGAACGATTACGTCACATTGGCCGAAGTTTAAAATAAAATGCCTTTTAATGGGAATATAAAATACCGAATCTTGAACAAATATGATTTTTTTTTTTATTTACTTGGCAATCCAAAAGGATTAGAAGCATTTCTTACATAAATTTTTGATGAACGATATCGCAAAGGCCATAAAATAGCATAAATACCATATATATACAATAGCATACTCTCTATTTCATCTTGATACCTGATTAATTCGACTCAAAATATTTACAAACTCCATGATTCGCGCTACGCTAATCACGACCTCAAGTCCCGGTCGGTCTACACTCATGATCTGGCAGCTCAAGTACAGAGATTGTTGTAAACTTAAGTTTCGAGTTTCGTTTATTAATCAGACAACACTCGGCTGATGCCGTAAACCTAAGCTGAGCTTGAGCTCGAACTTGAGCTTGAGCTTAAGCTTGTGAATCTCGTTTATTAATACGATCAAGACCTCAAGCTTGGAATCAAGTACGAGATCTTGGGCTGAGGAACGTTTATTAATACGGGCCTTAGACTTTTACTTACTAAAAATCACTCCTATGTTTCTTCTTTGTCTTGCTTTCCAGGGTTTTCCTTTCAGAAGCGACACATGGCCCCAGTAGGCTTCGACCCTACTGAGCCCCTACAGATAAGCTGTAATTTCCTTATCCTATGTCCAACACTATGCGCCGTCGATGTCTTGTGCTCGGTTCAGATGGGTATCGCATTGCTCGCCGTCCGCAAGCTCACCGTCTACGTTGAAACTGTTGAACTTGCTTTACTGTAAATTCTCTGTGAAAATACTAGTGTTAATAATCAATATTATCAATATTGAGAAATATTCGCATCAACATGGTGTTGTAGAACACAGAAATAAAAAACCGCAAAAAATCATCTCAAATTCAGCATTTATGTAAGTGGTGCTGAATGAAAAACCACTAAAAACGTGCCCGCTAGCTCCATCATAAACTTGAAAGGCGCAAAGGGGTCGACTGCAGTGCGTGCTGGCCACAGGTGGGGGGTGGCATCCTCCCCTTCATCTCATTTCATCCCAGTGCCGATCTAACGGCCGTCGGTATCGCACGTGTATGTGCGGCGCGCTCGTTGCGAAAACACGCGAGGCAAACGTCAACAATCCGCGTTCGCGAAGTGTCATTTTTGAAATAAGAATAGTTTTATAAAAAATAACGGTTGTGTCTGTGATCGGTTTAGTGTTGTGAAGTTTCAAATGTTTATTAAAGTGAGGTAACAGGAATGGATGGAGAGAATCGGATTATTTTGAACGTTGGCGGTATAAGGTGGGTAGTTATTTAATTAAGGTGGTTTTTTAAGGAAAAACACTGCACAATTAAAGCCTGGCAAATCTAAGAAGTACCGTCTGACAGTTCTAAATATAGTACATTTTAATTTGTTGATTAAAAATTGAATGTTGTGTGTGATAAAATAAAAATGGCTTCATAATTCAATGGTTTTACGGAAAAGGTAATAGAAATTATAGTGTAAGTTACAACTATAGAAAGCTATTTTTATAGAAAATGGTGAAACATCAAAAGGTATTTCTTAGATTGGTTGTGATATAGTTATAAATAATGATGCTGAGAATATGTCTCAATCAAGAAATTATTTGGTTACTGGCACACGTAAATCTATCTGATTGTATTGTCATTTGTGTGTCAATATGCTAAGGCATTAATCACTGCGATTATTTTCATTATGATTTTTAATCACCATTTTCCGGGATTCACGACAAGTCCTATTTCATTTATCAAGAGATGGTACCTATGAATGGTTTTTATTCATATTTGGGAAACAGCAAAAATTTTCCGGAAATCTCAGCCAAAGGCATTTTCTAAAGGAATTTCATCAGAGGCAAATACCACCAGGATTTGTGGTCAGGTATTGGAAAATGATTTCCTATTGTAGTGTTATGAATTTGATGAATTGATTGGACGTATTTCCGGTCGAATTTTTCATAGTAACATTTTTGAATGCTGACGAATGATTGCAGCAAATCAAATTCAATATTTGAGAACAATAAAAATGGGTCAAAAGTAACAAATAGGTGAAACTAGTTTTTGTCAAAGGTTTCGCCCACGTAATGGTAGGAAATTATTCCTAGGGAACATACTTTAGGGACAAACAGGATAGGACATGGTCTACCTTTGTGACTTTCATTAAGTTTGAAGGAGTAATAAAACAGTATACATAAAAACATTCACGTTTGTGATATTATATTAGTGAGATCTGGGCTCCAAGTCTGCTATTTTTATAAATTCGTCATTCCAACACGATCCCATTGTCATTTTGCTAAAAGTTTGTAATCTGCTAATTCATAATGATCGATCATTGATCGGTCACTGGTCTTGTAATAGAATTGTGGTAGAATGATAATTTCGAGCATATTAAAACCAATAGAGGAATTTGATTGAGGTGGCGCCACTGTCACGATACGTATTGGCTCTGATTTATGTTTACATCAATAAAATAGTAATTGTTTTCGTCTATACCTAAAACCACCACTAATCGAACAATTAAGTGCTTAATAACCTGTGACAATGTTATCCTCAAGAACATGTAACAAATAGTGACAAAATTGTGATTGTGAACCCAGTGCTACAATTGTGACAATGAACTGAATTTTATAAAAGGTAAACATACTGACTGTCATAATAATCAAAGACTATGAACAGAACAATGATCAAATAGCAAAATTACTTTGAAACCCTTTGCAAAAGTGCCTAAAATACATTTATTTCCAACTTGTGAGCGGTTACTCATCAAAAATTTAAAAAAGATCTGCTAAGTAATCAACGCCAAAAGCGACATCTAATCAAAAGTCTGAACATTAACGTCGCTACTAACATTAGTCGATAAAACAGTTCTTTTCCGTTCAAGCAGTATAGTATTACGCCCTCGCTTTTAAAGGTTTGGATAGCCAAGAACGGTGTGCTCGTGACTGCCGTTGTGGTAGTCTCAAGTTCGATTCCGATACAGTCTGCTGGTCACTTTTTGTGAGAAATCTTAATTTATTTCAAAATATAATGGATAATTATGACAATATTACCCAAAGAAGACAAAATACTCACAATAATAATATGACATCTAGCGACAGCGAATTCGATATGGATGTTTCGTACCAAAGTTTACCTAATGCCGTTGGAAATAATAACGAAATTGCAATGATGAAGGAGGAGATCGAAAAATTAAAACTGGAGCTGCAAACTGCCAACTTAGAAATTGATAATCTAAACTTTGAGAATAACACACTTAAAGGTAATTTACAAGACTGCGGAAAAAAGATAACACTATTGAAATCAATAGGTATAAAAACAGTAAATAAAGAAAACTTACCCAGGCAGTTCTATTCACCTCAATATCAGCGGAAAGTACGGACACTTTTATTGAAGACTGGTTTACCTAGAACTTCTTCAAGAGAATACACCATACAGGCGTTAAACTTGATAAGCCCTAAAGCTGATGTATTAAATATTTCAGGGGCTGATAAAAATAAATTACCAGTTGTCGATAAGCGTCAATCATTCATATCTGCCACACCTTTATCTGGAAACCAACCAGACAGCAGTGTCTTAAACAAAAGCTTCTTGAATTTTTCCAAAGGAGACAGTTTTGAAAATGACGAAAGTGTTAATATATTACACACTCCTGTTGCTGAACTGACTCATAACGCTACATTTACTAGAAACACTAATTCACGCAATGTCAAAACAAAAAAACGTGTAATGATATTATGTAACGAACAGGGGAATGGACTTCGTCAATCACTCGGTCGATTACTGGGAACAGGCTATACGATATTTTCGTTTATAAAATCTGGTGCTACATTGAGAAACCTCATCAATTCATCAAGAAACGAAATAGCCAAATTAAATATGAATGACTATGTTATTGTTGTTGGAGGTCGCCATGAACGCAACCCATATGATACGGAAATGTTCTTACACACGTGGTTATCATCTACTAAAAACACAAATGTAATTATTAGCGAAGTTCCATCAAATAGGTATCTTAATGAAGTAAAATTAAATTATGTGCTAAAGTTTGTCTGTGCAAAGTATGACAATGTTGTTTTTATGGACATGAATTACTCTAAATATCGGCCTCGAAAAACACAATTTATAATTAGTCTATCTAGATCTTTATTAAGAGAAATCTTGCACTTGGATTATAAACTCAAAGCAAAAGAATATCAGAACTTATGTATAACTAGACAAAATGAAAAAATATATGTGGATAAATCTGTTCAAACTGACATTACATATCACAGAAATAAAATAGAGACCGAAAATTGCCAAGAACTCATTTTATGTGATAAGCTCTCTAGTAATAACAATAATAAGTCTTTAGAGAATAACATTGTTCGTAGTGATCTTTTTCGTAAATAAACACCTATATGTTCTACACCAAAATATAGCGGGTCTGCTTAATAAAGCAGACACCCTCTCTTTATGTCTAAATGAACTGTTAGAAAAGGATCAGCCTGTAGATGTACTATGTATAACCGAGCATTTTATAATGTCAGGTCATGAGGACCACCTTGTCGTTCCGAATTACACACTAGCTGCATGTTTCAGCAGACAAAATAGTAAAAGAGGTGGATCTTGTATTCTGGTTAGGTCTGGACATTTGTGGAGGCAGTTATCAGAGGTCTCAGAACTTTCAATATCTAATGTAATAGAATGCTGTGCAATCGAACTGACAAGTTATAAAATAATTATAGTATGTATTTATAGAGTACCAAAGGCAGGGAATTTAAATGTATTTTTTAGTAAATTAGAGCAACTATTAATATTACTAACAAGAAGAAATTGTAGGAATATTATTATAGCAGGCGATATAAATATTGACATACTGAAAAATAATAACATGACATCTGAATTAAGGAATCTTTTGACAAGTTTTAACATGAAATTAGCTATCGATAAACCTACTAGGCTACAAAGCCAGACCTGCATTGATAATTTTGCCCACAATTTTGAGAAAAAATGCAAGACGGAAGTGATAGAATTTGCCCTATCGGATCACACTGCGCAGCTGCTAAAGTGTCCCGTACCGTTGAACTGTATTTTGAAATATTGGTATAAATATCAACGAGACTTTAGCCCAGAGAATATGATTAAATTTAGAACCTGCCTTGAAAATCTAACATTCTCTGAAATATATGACATTGACGATCCAAATGATGCATTTAACTCGTTTACTGAACAATTTCAATTATTCTATAACTTATGCTTTCCCCGTAAACGTTTTAAAATACCTACAAGCCAAAAACCAAAATGGATATCGCGAGGACTTAAAATATGCAGCCTTAAAAAAAGACAATTATTGTGGGCGTCTAGACTTAGACCTACACAAAAAAACAAAATTAAATATTCAAATTATTCAAAGACTCTTAAAAAAATAATTAATCTGACTAAACGATCACAAAATAACCACAACATTAAAACTTCTGACAATAAAAGCAAAATGACATGGAAAATAATAAAGAACTCTAAATTAAACCTACCTAATGACTCAATAAATACTATACAAATTGACAATAAAACGATTAACAGACCTCAATTAATTGCTGACCATTTTAATGATTATTTTATAGAAAAAATTAGGCCAATACCCGGAGCAGGTAAAAGATCTAGTGCGTATATCACAAATAAACAAAAATCAATGTTCATGGCTCCGTGTCAACCGATACAAATATTGAATATCATAAAGAGCTTAAAAAACACAAATAGCGTAGGGTATGACGAAATTTCCACTAAAGTTATAAAACATGTTGCCGACTTAATTTCTAAACATTTGTGTCATATCCTTAACCTGTGTATCAGCCATGGTGTTTTTCCGAACAGTCTTAAGGTCTCTATAGTTAAACCGATTTTTAAAAAGGGTAATAAACAATTAATGCAAAATTATAGACCTATAGCGCTTCTGCCAATTTTTTCTAAAATATATGAGAAATATATATATAATGAATTATACGCATACCTAGAAAAACACAAGATTTTCTGTAATGAACAAAAAGGTTTTCGGAAGAATATGACTGTAAACAAGGCTATTTATGACTTTTTAAATAAAATTATGACTAACATTGACAATAAGACACCTGTCTGCGCTGTGTACTGTGATATGACACAGGCTTTCGATTATGTTGACCACAATATCTTAAAAAACAAACTTGACGCCTACGGTATAAGAGGTAACATTCTTGACTTGTTAAACTCTTACCTTTCAGATAGAAAACAATTCACTGCTATTACAAACTTAAATTTAAAAACCAAAGAAGAAGTAACATACCTGTCTAAAGAACGCACAGTACAGTTTGGTGTACCACAGGGCAGTGTATTAGGTCCTCTATTGTTCTTAATTTATATTAATGACCTGCCAAAAGCTATAGACTTCCCAATAACTCTCTTTGCCGACGATAGTACGGTAACAATACCATGTAATAAACCTGAATTATATGAAGATGAGGTCAATAGCGCGATAAATTCAATTATTTCTTGGCTCAATAATAATAATCTAAGAATTAATCTTGGCAAAACACAAATAATGCACTTTGGCAATATTAAACCGAGTTTGAAGATGGATGTCCAATACCAAAGTAACAAAATTGAAAATGTAGGTAGTGCAAAATTTCTAGGTTTAATAATTGACAGACAACTAAAATGGAAGGATCACATTGACACACTATGTAAGAAAATTAGTAGTTCATCGTATGCCTTGTATAAACTTGCACCTACGGTTTCCATAGATGCACTACTTACAGCGTACCATGGCCTTGTAGAATCTGTATTAAGATACGGTGTTATTTTCTGGGGGAACTCTACAAACAGAGAAACTGCTTTTAAAGCGCAAAAGCGGTCCATCAGAGCCATGTTCAAACTGCAAGTAACGGACAGCTGCGAACCATTTTTCAAAAAATATAAAATTCTGACACTACCGTCTCTGTATATTTATGAAACTGCCTTATTTGTCAAATTAAACGGACACCTGTTTCCTAATTTATCCGATACTGTAAAACGTAACAGGCGGAACGATATGTTACGCGGGCGTAAAGCTAAAACAGCTCTAATGAGGAAAAGTATATTCTGCATAGCCCCACAAGTGTTTAACAAAATCCCAAAATCAATTAAAGGCTTGAATTTAAATGGATTTAAAAAGGAACTCAAAGACTTGTTGTGTAAAAAATGTTATTATAACATAAACGACTATTTAAATGATACTTTGACATCGTAATTAAATTGTAATTTTATAAACTTTGACATCTCTAATAGTTTGATATTCAATAATACTTTGACATCCTAATTTAATTGTAATTTTATAAACTTTGACATCTCTAATAATTTGATATTCAATAATACTTTGACATCCTAATTAAATTGTAACTCTGAAAACTTTGACATTTCTAATAGTTTGACATTCTTTGAATTTTATCACAATCGCCGTTATAATTTTTTTTTTTGATGACTCGCCATAAATTGTAAATTTTAATATACCTACTAACCTAATACTAATCTAATATTAAAAAAAAAAAAAATGATTAATGTACTGCCAATATTTGCACGCCCTACGTGGCAGAATGTGATGAGACCATTAATTTAATTCAACACCATAATTATGTACCATATTCTGGCAAAATAAATGAACTAAGAACTGAACTAAAAATAACTGCACAATAACGTTCTAATGGTAAAACACTGATCAAGATGTGATGTGATAAAATTAAAAACTATGAATAGAGAGGCATCCATGTTTTTAGTACAGCAATTATATATCAAGAAATATTAGGTTTTCTCTTAGCTGTAAACACAATGTACATATAAAGTGTGTGGTAAGTAGTAAGTATTAATTCATTAAACCCCAAGCGAACGCCGGCGTTCGCGCACCTATTGTCTTTCTATTGTGTCTGTAATTTCCACGATTGAAAGGTAAAGGCATCTGCAAGGCTAGAGGGAATAGGTTCTTAATAATAAACTAGTGCGATTCACCATCAACGATTGCATTACGGCATACCGTTAGGTGGGATCGTAGTCAAGTACTAGTTTATATCTTTAAAAAAAAGTACTTAATTCGAAAACGTATTTGGAAGGTTTTCTTCGAGTAAAGTTCTTTGGCTATTTTTAAGCAAACATAGAGAAGTAGAGTATTAAGATGTAAAATTGATAAAAGCGTCTGTAAAAAATATAATTTTTCCCATTTGTTGGATTTTGTGCTATAAAAACTTTAAAGGATATTTTTTTACACTGTATTTCATATCATTAGAAAGGTAATTAAATAGGCTTTCAATTAGTGTGCGACATGTTTTCAATTCACATTCATGACAAAAAGTGCTTTAACAAAAAGAGTTATGATGTGCGATTTTTTTGCTCTCGAGTGTCTACGCAACCGTACAATTTTTTTTTTCTTTGTTTTTCCACAACTATCACACAACGCCGTCTAGTCCCAAGCTAAGCAGAGCTTGTGTTATGGGTACTAGACAACTGATAAACATACTTATATATTTCTAAATACATACATATTAAAGATAAATTACACCCAGACACAGAACAAATGATTATGCTTATCACACAAACATTTGTCCTGGGTGGGAATCGAACCCACGACCTCCGGCATAGCAGTCAGGGTCACTAACCACTAAACCAACAGGCCAGTCGACACAATATATTTGGAATCATTGAAAATTTGAAATAAGTAGATACGACTTGTTAAAATGGAGCTGAAAATTTTATTGTAGTGTTGACTACTTCAAAGAAGTTTGCCGAGAAGATTGACTTGATATGTTTACTGCCAAATACTACAAAAACATTAGAATCTGTACATCCATATTCTAATGGTAAACAAATGAACTATTTAGAAACATGTAATCTCTATTAATCCGACTGAAAAATTTTGTATTCATGGTCAAGAAATATATAATAAAAAGTTATTCCAAAACATATTGTGCACATGGGTAGTCCAGTGCACTGATTGGTAAATCTATAAAAATAACATCTACTCTAATATTGAAGAGGTGAAGTTTTTTTTTTTTGTTTGTAGGAGATAATCTCTGAATGTGCTGGTCCGATTCATCATCATCATCATCATATCAGCTGATAGACGTCCACTGTAGGATATAGGCCTCTCCCAAGCGTCGCCACAATGAACGATCCTGCGCATCCTGCATCCATATGGTCCGATTGCTAACATTTGTCACCAAAAGAAAGCTGCTTTATTCCTGAGTGACAAAGACTATTTTATGTACGCAGGCGAAGCTGAGGGTAAAAGCTAGTACATTACATCTTTACTTACAAATTCTTTATCTTTATACCTCCTCAGCATCCATTTGTTTGTTTCATTCATTAGTAAATCGCCTTCATCCCTCGACAATGACGTAGCTAATGTAGGTAATCTGCCAAATGGTCCAGCTGGCCGAATCTTCTTAATAAAGAATAATAGCTAGCGTTACTAACAAACACCTGCTCTTAATTACACTTTAGTACTGAGACATAATATTTTTATGACATGTACATTTCGATATCTCTTACTTATAAAGGACTAGTTCGTAACATATTTGTTACCCGACTGCAAGAAGGGTTATGTTTTTCGCGCGTATCTTGTATGTTTGTATGTATGTAATATTCTTTATTACCTCATATCTTCCAAACCGCTTTACAGATTTTTATAATTAACATATCGTTAGATTCGTCTTGACAACCCAAGTGTTCTTAGATAGGTGACGTTAAAAAAAAAACAACACATCGACTATGAGATGCTATATGTTAGAGTAAATTTTTTTTTTTTTAATTCTGCAATATGGGTATCAAATTAAGGGCTTTTCATGAGGATTTCAAAATGGTATGTCATGACCATATTAAAAAAAGTACAACAGAAAATCTATGTTATTTATTTTGTACTGAGGCGAATGCCTAGGTCGGTTTTTGAAATTTATAGTGATTTTACGTCTAAAATATAGTGAATAAATAGTGATATTATAATAGTAACTTAAAAGTGTAAAATAAAAAATTAATTTAAAAAAAAAATACCCGACTGCGTAAAAAAATACTTTAAATAAAAACTGAAAAGAAAAATAAACAAGTTCAGTCCACAGTTCAGCAACAGTCGGGACCCATTAAAATAATCTAGACTAAAATCATTCTATCTAATGTGGGTCCCGACTGTTGCTGAACTGTGGACTGAACTTGTTTATTTTTCTTTTCAGTTTTAATTTTTTACGCAGTTGGGTTTTTTTTTATTTTTTAAATTATTTTTTTAGTAATATTGTATTATAGAAAATACTAGATTCTGCCAGCAGCTTCATCTGCGTGAATGTGAATGATGTGTGAATGAAAATGATGAAAAATCTCGGTCTAAAGTTCGTATGACCCGTAAATTATATGTACTACATCCAGCGTCTGATACTGTGATCCTATACTGATTGATTACATAATGCAAAAAATGGTTAAAATTATTTCACAAATTTCTTTAAATACACTTAACAATTACGAAAATGAACTTTCTTGATGATTTGTTCTGTTTTAATACTACTCATCTAATACCATTGGTATTTGTTTGAACCCGTGTTAATTGTCTATTCCGAATGGATCCTCTAATTACTAATACTAAAAGAAATTCAAGGATCTAAAGTACAGTCAGCCAAAAGCTTTATATAAGATCTTTAATTGAAATAAAATAAAACGTATTTATTTAACAAATGTCTCTAGTTTAATAATAAATGGTGTACTGCAAACCTGCTCTAAATAACAACAAGCCACCATTTTTTTTTGCAAATCAAGGTTTCTGTTTTCCCCCAAGATGTTGAGGGTTGATTATAGCTTCCTCAGACATATCTAAAAAAGTGATTAGTTAGTGAAAGTTTTTGTATATTACAATCGTATAAAAATATTAGGAAACCAAAATTTTATTACAGTGTCAAATATTGAGCGGACTGTAGGTACTAAATTCAAGTCACTGTTATGAGTTCGTACATTAAATTAAATTATTTAAAGAGTGGTCTCCGTTCAGAATAGGTAATAAAATAGCGTTCAAACAAATACCAGTGGTATTAGATGAGTGGTATTAAAACGGAACAAATCCTCTTGATAAGGTGCATTTTTGCGTAGGTACCTACCTCTTCAGAGAACTACCAATCCGACTTTTAATATTCGAAGATCCTTATTTAATACCAATATATTAAGTTCCCTGAAAAATATACATTTTAATAAAATGGAAACCCTATCCAAATCGGATCATTTCAAAGTTATGTATTGTGTTTCATGTAGGTACTTATGTAATTAATTCATATATAATATGTTTATCTAATGTTTGATTAAATTATTAGCAGTACATCGCAAACTACCCCCTGTATTATTTTAATCCATCCTAAGGTTGCCTGGTAGATATCGCTGTCAGCGAGAAGACATAGATTCAAGTTTATTACATAGATTTAAGTTTATGTATATATAATAAGCTATTACTTTTTTGGCGTACAATAAAGTTTATTCTATTCTATTCTATTATTAGTGTTTGAGAAAAACGCAGAGATATGGTTGGAAAACAGACCTCCGTTTTTGAAGTTGGTAGAAAATTTGGAGTTAATACCTTTATGAATCTAGTAAGATGTAACTTTTAGACAAAATTCAGAGCATGTGTGGCCAGAGCTTTAGTATCATAATAACCCTGACCTAACTACCTGACAGGAACCTTTTTACCGGTCGATGGAGGCTCCTCACTTGACCATTATAGCTTTAGCAATATTAGTTTTAGTTATTTAGTTTTTTACGCTCTTTCGATCAATATTTACAACCAGCTTTTGCCCACGATATATCCGTGTAAATTTCGGGTTATTGCGGGCGCCAAGTCGATGTCGAAGCCAGATAAAAATTGGCCTCTCTTTACTTAGGGTTCTAACCTACTACGTACCAATTTTCATCAAAATCGGTTCAGTAGATTAACCGTGAAAGCGAAACAGACAGAGTTACTTTTATAACATTAGCATCATCGTAGTGCAATCCATAGATTCAATCACCGTGGGAATTGGACCAAGTATCTACTGCCCAGAATGCACACATTCTGCATTTTGTTTCTCAGGCAACACCAATCAGTAAACTGAAGTGCTCCCGAATCTGTCCCAAGAGCCAAGAGTAAAAGATGTTTTGTTAAGATTTATATAATAATTGTTTTTAGCGTAATTGATTACTGACTGATATATATAATCAGTAATCAAATACAATAAAATGATAAGGCTAGGGAGGTGACGATTGATGAAAATTATGATTATCCGTTGAGTTTATCGAGTACAGACAGACAGCGTCTGTCTGTACTCGGGACTTCGTTTTATAATATGTAACTTGTAAGGATAAAGTTTCTTCATGATTACTAAACCCAAACTAGATACTCTATTGTGGACTTATGTTTAATCAAATCCGATTTGGGTTTCAGGCTTATCTCGATGCTTAAACAGAGTACTTAGATATTATTTGTTCAGGTCATATTTCATGATTAGCAAAGCAAATAAGCGCAATTCCGCGAGGAATGGAGTTAAAACATTTGCTTTTGTAGGAGGAAGTTAAATTAATTTGCGTAATTTATTTCGGCGGTCTTTTTGGTGTGCTCTGTGCGAAAAATGTGGTCGTTTAGGAAGATGACGGTTGTAATCTCTTTGCTCGTTTTTTTTTGTGAATGAACCCCTAAGTAAGTGACTGGTGAAAGGATAGAAGACTCTTAATGGCTAGAGATTTGAAAGTATAGAAGAAAGAAAGGAAAAGAGAAAGAAAGAAATATAGAATGAATGAATAAATGAATTGACGACTTAAAGAAAGTGAGAAGGAAGATTTATTTGTATGACAAAACAACTTGTTAAAACTATGTATATAATAGTATGATAAAAGATCAAGTATATTGGGCGAAGGACAAAACAGGGATGATTCTTAAATTCTTTGTTGTACACAAAAAAAAAACTTAATCTCAGGTACCCAGTAGTTTGATAATTCACGCACAAAGGCGAGCTTTTTTCCCAGCAAACCTTATATTATTTTGAACTGCTGACACTTGGTCTGGAAAGAAAATACTAAAATGATATTTTCCAGGGAATTAACAGGGTAACAGGATGTAGAGATCCTATTAGTAATGCTTCTCTGAGATAGTTGCCAGGATGATAACAGGATGTAGAGATCCTATTGGTAATGCGTCTCTGAGTAGTAGTCATTCATTGAGATATCAGCAGAACTGTGTCCCAGTTTGATAGAAAAAGGAGGCATCAGTTCATTTCAGCAAAAAGTCTGCCTGACAGTCCACTGTTGCACATAGGCCTCACCCAAGTGTCGCAACAATGACTGGTCCTGTACATATTGTATCGCATCCATCGGATTCACGAGGTCGTCGGTCTACCTTGTGGGTGGTTTTGAAACGCTGCATCTTCCGGTACACTGTCACTTCTCAAGAACTTTTCGACCATCGGTTTTGAGAGCAATATGCCCAGCGCACTGCCACTTACTTATTTAGAGGCATATATACGTACAAATCAAGCCTGTCTCTTCTTTGTATCTATCTACAAGTAGCATGGAGGTCTGTTTTATTCAGTCTATCTAATTACGAGTATTCATCTACACTTCTACAATTTATATAATAAAGAGGTAAAGTTTTTTTTTGTTTTGTAGGAGGTAATCTCTGAAAGTACTGATCCGATTGTTATAATTTTTACACCGACAGAAAGCTGCTTTATTCCTGAATGACATAGGCTATATTTTATGTAGGCGGGCGAAGCCGCGGGCCTAAGCTATTATATAATTATTTATGTAGAAACATATCAATGCACAGCCGAAACTAAAGGGCTTAGGAGCGTGAGATATTGCATAACGTTTCCTTTTATAACGTAAGTAAGCATTAAAAGAGGATTTTCCAAAATTTACCCTCTAAGAGGATGAAACGGAGGCCCAAGGGCCCGCTGGCAGATACTAATAGACAGACTACTAGTTATATCTAAAGCCCTTGATGTAAAACGTAGCCTACCAATTAAGGATTAGCAAATTTAAACAGAGCCAATTGGTATTTCCCTACTAAAAGCTCTATATTATTTGGTAGAGAATAACTCAAAGATATGTAAACACTTTGCTCTCAAGACCTCAATTTGTTTCTAAATAACGTTCCCATGTCGGACTGAACGAAGTCATTTCTCTCGGTTTTGGTAAATATGCATTAGAAAAATATTTTTTTGCTGTGTTTTTCTTACGTTTTTAAAACCTCATTTAAATAAACACTTCTCTTTCTTTCTTCATATACCACCGATTCCTGAATTAAGAATTTGGCGTTGAATAAAATTTGTCAATTGGTAAAGTTGGACACGTCAACTTATCTCCAAATATTTATTTCAGAAACCAGATCTTAAAATTTTATATAGGTAATGTTTCGATTCTGTTAAGTTTAACATCTATGTCCGTAACCAACGCCCGCGCTTTTATACCAAACCCAAAGGGTTGTTGGTTATAATTACATCTAACATCTTACGAGGTATGTTTTAAGTCGCATGGTGATCATATCCTCACATCTAAACTCCGGAGTATCTGAGTTCTCATAATCCAATAAAAACTTAGCTGGCTTGTTAAAACTGGCAGATGTATTGTCAAAATTCGCTATGTCAAAAACCTTCACATGAACTTTCTGCCCAGTATCCACCCCATGAGAAAAAAACTGGGCAAGTGTGAGTCGGACTCGCGCTCTGAAGGTTCCGCACAAACTTACATAATAATATGTAAATAGTTCAATTCCCGAATGGAGTCTCGAAGATTTTTCTAAATGGCAAATGAATTTTTTTTTTTGTGCCGTAACCAAATTATACTGTTTTCAGATTTATTCCTATACCTGCATTAAAAGACATTGCCTTATGCTAAATTTCAGGATTCTAGGTCAAGGCAAAGTACCCAGTCAATTTTGATTCCCTTATGAGTGTCGATATATATATTTTTTTACAACATAAATTAATGGCAGCACGTTTTTTTTTTTGTTAAGTCAGAAGTTCGATTTCTTCACAGCTTCAAGGGACCGCATACGGTTATAATTTAATATGGTTTTAATTTCAACTCTATACCTTCACGAGTTCCCGAGATAATGGGTCTTGACAGACGGACAGCAAAGTGATCTTAAAAGGATTCCTTTTGAGGTACGGAACCCTAAAGCTAGAACTACATTAGACCGACGCACACGTGGGCGACGTCTCAGACGTGTGCGGTGGGTGTGCACACTACACCGACGCCACGCGTAACCGTGTGGCGCTAATACTAGTGCTGACAGTGACTTCGCCCGCGTGATAGTAAAAAATATCCCTAAGGAACGTACTCTCAGGATAAAAAGTATCCTATATGTTATTCTAAGACATGGTCTACCTATATACCAAGTTTTATCGAAATCCTTTCAGTTTTTTTTTTGCGTGAAAGTGACATCCATAAGTACATTATGTTTTGGGACATCCATATAAAAAGAATGCGAAGTGCCACCTATCGGGTTTAATTTTATTTTCGAACCATCCAGGGACCTACTTATAATACACACAAAATTTCATCCAAATCGGTCAAGCCGTTTTGGAAGAATTAGGTGACATACACACTTACAGATGAAATATACTTAAAAAGACTAGCAGTCCCGATAGATGTCGTCCTGTCCGAAGACTCTTGCCAGTTAAAAAAATGAACCTGATAGCAGCGCCACCTATCAGGTTCAATTGTATTTTCAAATTACGCAGGGACACACTCAATTACTCGTTATGCACACAAAGTTTCATCCAAATCGGTCAAGTCGTTTAGGAAGAATTTGGTGACAAACACACGTCCAGAAGAATTATGTATATGTACATACATATGTTTAAAGACATGATGCATCATTCATTTTTAGGGGCCCTGTTACAACACATTATATGGACAATAGAAATAAGAAGACAGTTTTTTTTTGTAAACTGATTGAATATAACCCTATTCTTATTTGAGTTGCATTGCATAGGCACATAATAGATAGGTTCAGAAGACAATCTAGTATCTACATACAAAGTGTGCTCGCTCGAGCAACGCACATACATATACATAACACCGCTCACGGACACGATATCTCGCTCGGCTCAATCGCCCGGTCGCACTCATCTCACGCATCTCGCTGCCCCTAGCCACAAAATAGATAGGTATTTTGTGCCCTACCGCGATCGCTAGCGTAGGTAGGTATAAAAACTAAAGTACATCATGAGATTGACTTCTGTATCATAAGTATCTATTTTGTGGTATAAGTAGGTAGGTACCATCGAAGACACTTCCGCCTGCTTCCGCCTGACCACCGCTAAGTTCATTTTTGCTTGCACTCGAAACAAAAACTTCAAAGGGTTTGGTTTCGCGCCGCAGGAGTCAATGACCGCGATGGTACCTACTTACTTGGCTTCTTTATATCTTGTGATATTTGTGAAAATAAATAAAAAATCTAATAACTATAGATGGTACTTCTTGACTTGTTCGTTGTTCGATAAATTCGAATGTTAAACTCACTCCAGTTCCTTCTTTGCTTTCGTACCATGGCTTCGACCCTGCTGGGCCCCTACGATTTGCTGACATCTTGAGACGCGCATAGAACATTACGCGCCGTCTACGACTTGGGCTCGGTCCGGTTACTGGACGGCCAGACATCGAGCTACCTATTGCTCGCCGTCCGCAAGCACGCGCCTAACGGTAACTGGAAATCGGGGTCGGGATCCCGGTGGCTGGGCCGTGAGGGCCGTTACCTCGTGCGTGCAGCCGCTTCCTTAGCTAGCATTACTGCTTGGCAGAAGGAGGCTACTACCTGCTATTCCTCCTCGCTCCGGACTATGGCCTGTACCAGCCCGGCGCAAGAGGTCATGGCCACCGATCACATGGCATACTTCGTACCGTGTCCTTCGGGCGATCTAAGTAGTGGTGACACCCGGGCGTTTCTTTCGCACGAATCCGGTGCAACAACCTTCCGAACTTACTACGTACGGTGAGGACCTGCGTCATGCGGAAGGTGAGGACGCCGTGAGGTCTTTCCAGCCACTCCGCAAATACCCCTTTTTGAGGAGTGGCTGGAATTAGTTCAATAAATTTTATCAGTAATTTTTTTTATTTACAATAATGATAGACCGCCCATTGTACGTGTTTTAGATATAAGTTTTTCTTTGTTATGTTTTGTATGTACAATAAAGTATATAATAAATAAATGATAACCGCAGATGATACTCGGGCTGTCGTCACACGCAGGGCCCCAATTTCTGGGACGGTTGGATCGGCGTCGCGTGTGATGGCGTGGCGTCGCGTCGCGTGGGTCAAGTGTAGTTCTAAAAGCCTAGTTTCCATATAAAATGTATGGGGACCGACGCTCCCAGATCGGCGTGTGTAGCCCACGTGTGAGCAGTGTAGTTCTGCCGCCGACGTAGCGTCGCGTGGCGTGGCGTGGGTCAAGTGTAGCTCTAACAGTCTATTTTCCATATAAAATGTATGGAGACCGACGCTCCCAGATCGGCGTGTGTAGCCCACGTGTGCGCAGTGTAGTTCTACCTTTAGAGCTACACTTGACCCACGCCACGCCACGCGACGCTACGTCGGCGGCAGAACTACACTGCTCACACGTGGGCTACACACGCCGATCTGGGAGCGTCGGTCCCCATACATTTTATATGGAAACTAGGCTTTTAGAACTACACTTGACCCACGCGACGCGACGCCACGCCATCACACGCGACGCCGATCCAACCGTCCCAGAAATTGGGGCCCTGCGTGTGACGACAGCCCGAGTATCATCTGCGGTTATCATTTATTTATTATATACTTTATTGTACATACAAAACATAACAAAGAAAAACTTATATCTAAAACACGTACAATGGGCGGTCTATCATTATTGTAAATAAAAAAAATTACTGATAAAATTTATTGAACTAATTCCAGCCACTCCTCAAAAAGGGGTATTTGCGGAGTGGCTGGAAAGACCTCACAGCGTCCTCACCTTCCGCATGACGCAGGTCCTCACCGTACGTAGTAAGTTCGGAAGGTTGTTGCACCGGATTCGTGCGAAAGAAACGCCCGGGTGTCACCACTACTTAGATCGCCCGAAGGACACGGTACGAAGTATGCCATGTGATCGGTGGCCATGACCTCTTGCGCCGGGCTGATACAGGCCATAGTCCGGAGCGAGGAGGAATAGCAGGTAGTAGCCTCCTTCTGCCAAGCAGTAATGCTAACTAAGGAAGCGGCTGCACGCACGAGGTAACGGCCCTCACGGCCCAGCCGCCGGGATCCCGACCCCGATTTCCAGTTACCGTTAGGCGCGAGCTTGCGGACGGCGAGCAATAGGTAGCTCGATGTCTGGCCGTCCAGTAACCGGACCGAGCCCAAGTCGTAGACGGCGCGTAATGTTCTATGCGCGTCTCAAGATGTCAGCAAATCGTAAGGGCCCAGCAGGGTCGAAGCCATGGTACGAAAGCAAAGAAGGAACTGGAGTGAGTTTAACATTCGAATTTATCGAACAACGAACAAGTCAAGAAGTACCATCTATAGTTATTAGATTTTTTATTTATTTTCACAAATATCACAAGATATAAAGAAGCCAAGTAAGTAGGTACCATCGCGGTCATTGACTCCTGCGGCGCGGCGCGAAACCAAACCCTTTGAAGTTTTTGTTTCGAGTGCAAGCAAAAATGAACTTAGCGGTGGTCAGGCGGAAGCAGGCGGAAGTGTCTTCGATGGTACCTACCTACTTATACCACAAAATAGATACTTATGATACAGAAGTCAATCTCATGATGTACTTTAGTTTTTATACCTACCTACGCTAGCGATCGCGGTAGGGCACAAAATACCTATCTATTTTGAGGCTAGGGGCAGCGAGATGCGTGAGATGAGTGCGACCGGGCGATTGAGCCGAGCGAGATATCGTGTCCGTGAGCGGTGTTATGTATATGTATGTGCGTTGCTCGAGCGAGCACACTTTGTATGTAGATACTAGATTGTCTTCTGAACATATCTATTATGTGCCTATGCAATGCAACTCAAATAAGAATAGGGTTATATTCAATCAGTTTACAAAAAAAAACTGTCTTCTTATTTCTATTGTCCATATAATGTGTTGTAACAGGGCCCCTAAAAATGAATGATGCATCATGTCTTTAAACATATGTATGTACATATACATAATTCTTCTGGACGTGTGTTTGTCACCAAATTCTTCCTAAACGACTTGACCGATTTGGATGAAACTTTGTGTGCATAACGAGTATTTGAGTGTGTCCCTGCGTAATTTGAAAATACAATTGAACCTGATAGGTGGCGCTGCTATCAGGTTCATTTTTTTAACTGGCAAGAGTCTTCGGACAGGATGACATCTATCGGGACTGCTAGTCTTTTTAAGTATATTTCATCTGTAAGTGTGTATGTCACCTAATTCTTCCAAAACGGCTTGACCGATTTGGATGAAATTTTGTGTGTATTATAAGTAGGTCCCTGGATGGTTCGAAAATAAAATTAAACCCGGTAGGTGGCACTTCGCATTCTTTTTATATGGATGTCACAAAAAATAATGTACTTATGGATGTCACTTTAACGCAAAAAAAAAACTGAAAGGATTTCGATAAAACTTGGTATATGTATAGGTAGACCATGTCTTAGAATAACATATAGGATACTTTTTATCCTGAGAGTACGTTCCTTAGGGATATTTTTTTCTATCACGCGGGCGAAGTCACTGTCAGCACTAGTATTAGCGCCACACGGTTACGCGTGGCGTCGGTGTAGTGTGCACACCCACCGTACACGTCTGAGACGTCGCCCACGTGTGCGTCGGTCTAATGTAGTTCTAGCTTAACAGTCTATTTTCCATATAAAATGTATGGAGACCGACGCTCCCAGATCGGCGTGTGTAGCCCACGTGTGCGCAGTGTAGTTCTACCTTAATAGCTATGACGTTATCTAAACAAATACCTTATTACGCCATCTATGTCGCCACATATGAACTAAAGTTCTGACGTCACGTAAATCCTACATTGTGGTATCAAAGTTCTCCGAGCAATTTGAACATATAAATAACCTTTTGAAAATCAACTATTGAGCCTGCCCATACCCAACGCAATATAGGTATAACTTGCTTTAATGAGATATTTTTTCTAAGAGGGATTTTTTTAGGGATCTTATTATCACGCCACAATTATGGCGGTAAGTCCCCTCTTTGAGGCGTGGCTGGAAAGACGTCACGGCGTCCTCACCTTCCGCATGACGCATGTTCTCACCGGGCATGGTAAGTTCGGGAGATTCCTGCACCGGATTCCTGCAGAAGTGACGCCCGGTGTCGCCACTGTGCGGAACGCCCGGAGGACACGGTGGAGGTGTGCCCCGCTTGGGTGGAGCATCGCAGTGCCTTCGTGGGGCGATCGGCGGCGGTGATCTTGGTACAGGCCATGTTCCGGAGCGAGGAGGAGTGGCAGCGGTCGCCTCCTTCTGCGAAGCAGTAATGCTAGTAAAGGAGGAGTTCGACCGTATCAGGCAACGGCGTTCAGAGCACCCCAGCTTTACGCTACATTTTATCCTAGAGAAGAGCATATTTCCAGCCACAGAAACCATAATGTGAAGAAATGCTATCTAGCTTACCACAATCATGACGGGTTTCTGTCCATTTCCATGGGAAAATGTCGTTATATTTTAGTATATGCGAAACCTAAAACACATGTCTAATATTTTTAAGCAAAGCATCTATGTACAAAATTTCATAACTGTATCATGAAAAATCACAAAGTTATAAGCTTGTTATGCCAGCAAAAGCAAAAATACATAGTCATCGGGACATCCAGGCGACTGAAGGATTGTTTTGCACTTGCATCCAGCTGGTTGCTGGCTCCTCATGCCTGCTACGACCTGCCGTGATCTGTATTGTACTTAGTGTCGGAGGTGTCCAACCTTTTTAAATACTTTTGGGAAAAAATATAACACGGTGTAAAAAAAGTATTGAAATCCATTCAGTTACTGATTTTGCACAAAGTACTCGTATATTCAGTTTTTGCATAAACTATAAATAATGTTGTATAATGTATGCCAGACTGGGTTTTAGTCTAGTACTCTAGGCACTAAGCACAACAACAGAAGCTAGGCTTCCAAAGGATTCTGTTTGAAATAACGCACCCTTACAACGAAAGTGCCCTAACTCAAAATATCTCTAACTTTTGATTTTGGTATTAAATAATCAAAAAAAAAAAACTTACTTTAAAACCTTGTGATGATAGAGATTATTTACTCGTATTATTATCTTCACATCTTGTCAACCAAAAAACGTCCACTGTTGGGTATACATACCCAGGCCTCCGCCAAGTATTACTATCGACTGGTCCTGTGCACCTCGGATCCATCGATGCCACAGATCTTTCAGGTCCTACCTTGTGGGAGGCTTCCCAACTCTGCGTCTTCCAACGACCATCTGTTCTGCAAGTAATATACCATGCCGACTGCCATCTAAGTTTGGTAATTCTTCGAATTATCTCGGTAACCTTAGTTCTTCTGCGGAAATCTTCATTTCTGATCTGATCACGTGAAGAAACTCCGAGCATAGTCCTCTCCATTGCGATGTAACAGATCGAATAAAGCAGTAGAGATATGGTAAAAGGTGTGGCGTCTGCGTTAACTCAAGTAGTTGAGTGATTCTTTGGAATATGTCAGTAGTAATCTCCTGCGGATATCTTCGTTTCTGATGCCATCGTGTGAGGAAACTCCGAACATAGCCCTCTCTTTTTATCCTCTATACAGAATTGTTTTAAGTATAAGCGAAACTTGAATATATTATAATAGTATGTTTAGAATCAGTTACTGAATCGATAGAAATAATTTTTGCACCATGTTATATTTTTTCCCAAAAATATTTAAAAAGGTCATAAGTTGGACTTCACCACCGATATTAAGTACAACACTGGTCACGGTAGGTCATAACGGATATTAAGAGCCAGTAAACAGCTGGGAGCAAGTGCAAAACAACACTTATTGGCCTGAATGGTCTGGTGACCTTGTATTTTTAATAACGTAACATGCTTAGAACTTTGTGATTTTTCATAATACAGTTTTGAAACTTTGTACGTAGATTCATTTCATAAAAATACTAGACACGTGTTTTGGGTTTCGTAACTAAAACTAATGTTATATATTTTAAGATTTTCGTACTCATTACCCACAAAATGTAATTTTTGAGTTAGGTCACTTTCATTATAAGGGTGTGATAAGTACAGTGACATAAGTAGTGGTGAAGGGTCTTATCAATTTGTTACAGACTTTATGAGGTTGTTATGCCCTGAAAGTCCCCAGCCTTATAAATATTATGATCGCTGTAGTTCTTAGAATCCTTTAGGGACGGATTTTCGGAATAGGAAAATAAGCATTAATATTGATAGGCTGTTAAAGACTCACTCTAATGTTATAATGGGGAAGGTTTGTGTGTGTGTGTATTTGTTTGTTTTTTTTTCACAACTTTCACACAACGCCATCTAGTCTCAAGCTAAGCAGAGCTTGTGTTATGAGTACTAGACAACTGATAAACATACTTATATATTTCTAAATACATACGTACTATAGATAAATTACACCCAGACACAGAACAAATGATCATGCTCATCACACAAAGATTTGTCCTGGGTGAGAATAGAACCCACGACCTCCGGCATAGCAGTCAGGGTCACTAACCACTAGACCAACAGGCCTGTTTGCTATTTCTTTACATTGAAACAGCGGGATGGATGTAGATGAACCTTGGGTCAAGTGGACCATGTCCTCCAGGCTCCAGGCTCCGCAGTTGAGTTAATGTTCCAATATTAACTCAACTGTGGAGTCGTACCCGCTTTGGTTTCGGCAACCAGTGTCTGTCTGTGGGTAGACCGCTGCGGTCTTCTGAGTCTTACGTCAGAATATAAGAGATAGAGAGAGAAAAGGATCTGCCACAGACATTGGTCGGAGGGGGTACAGCTCCACAGTTGAGGTAATAGAAGATTGTGTATTTGTTTATTCCGGGAGTTTTTTTTCCCTTGGAATAACTTTCTACTTTCACACAAGCCAAACCGCGAAGGAAACTGAAGTGTGACGACACCTAGAGTTTTAATAAAAAGTAACTAAAATTAAAACCAGAAAAGTAGTAAAGCTCTAAAACATCTGACGGTAATCACATCAATATTATAAAGGCGAAAGTTTGTGAGTGCGTATGTATGTATGTTTGTTACTTCATGATAGACTATGGTTTAAATCAGGATATATCCTGGAATAGTATATAGGATACAATTTATTTCGGGAGTGGCCTAAGCCGCTGCCAGCAGCTACCTATTGTTCTATAATCTGCTAAGTGCCTCATTTTTTGTATTTTTTCTTTGTAAGCACCTTAATTACATTATGTATTACATACAGAGAGGTCGATTCTATTGTTCATTTGTACAAAAGAATTAGTTCATTTATCTGCTTAGTTTCTGCCAGCTATGTTGTGGTCGGCAGTCTAGCCTGATATTTTTTTATTATTTTTAGGTAATAGGGTCACGCTTGACCCCTATCTTACCTGATGAAAAGCGACATTGTGGTTGATAATGAAGCACGCTTGCTAAGAAGTACCCACTCTTGATTTAAATAAACCTAGGGGACGTTTAGCTCGTATCAGGAAACACAGGTTTCTGCTGGAAATTCCACTCATCCTCATCACTCAGCTGTACGCACATTGAATGTGTTTTCAAAACTAATTGTTCGTATGTAGCTAAGCTACGGTGGCTGGTAGTCTAGGTCGAGGTCTTGGTAGCTAGGGTGTCGGGATGTCCGTTCCCTCATGCATGCGGCCGTTTCTTTTGTTAGCATTACTGCTTCGCAGAAGGAGGCAGCCACCTTTCATTTCTCCTCGCTCTGGACCATGGTTAGAACCACGTTACGGCACGAGAGGTAACGGCCGTCGATAGCCCCCTCAATCACACTTCGCACCAACGGGCTCAACTCCACCGAATACTCCAACGTGTCCTTCGCGCAGTCTCCACAATAGCGACACCCAAGCGTTTCTTCCGCCTGGATTCGGTACAGGAAAACGGCGGAGGCACCATGATTATGTTGTGCCCAATAACTAAAGAACTCCTCGGTGTCCTCACTTTCCTTTTGACGCAGGCACTCATCAAATCAATCAATCAATTCAAATCACCTGGATGACAAACTGTATACTCTATTATACAATGAAAGTCTGCCCAACTTGAGCGGATTACCACCGTGTCCTTATAGAGGCAATTATTGTTGGCGATCGCAGGTTGCCGTCCGGTCACCTCCTTCTGCAAAATAGTAATGCACGTGAAGAAGATGATGGCAAACGTGAGGAGGAGTATATCCACCCACAAGGTTGCCGCCACCATCGAGCGAGAATTTAAGCAAGCCTACGTCATATTACAAAGAATCTTCGTCAGAACGTGACACAATATGACACATCACAAAAATGTGGTCCAAGCATAATCTTAGGAGTCATCTCTTATTAGTCCAAGATCCTTGAGCGATCTAACATAACTTATTTTCACATGGACGAAACCTTAGGTTCTCATCATCTCAACATAATCTCATTTGCTTTGAATACCTGTGTGCTTGTGGAGCTCCCGCTTGGGGAATCTTGGTAAATACCAGGTGAAAAAGGCAACTAAAAATAAGAGTTAATTGACTTAAATTATGGCTGATTTTTATATATTATTATGTTATAAATAAGTGAACTGCTATCAAAGGCCAAATCGTTTTATTTCTCAAAAGTCGTCGCCGTTTTAACAGATAAAAACATGAATATCATCAATCTTTATGATAAAAATGTTTTAAACACTAAGTAAAACGTCAAAGAAAATAATGAAATGGGACCTAAAGTTGTTGAAATTAAGCGCATTTTCAATTACGAAGGCTGGTATGATTTAATTTTCTTAATTGCGTAACAGAGATTTGCTGAACCGACACTACTTTGTAGAAATATTTTTCATTTAGTTAAATTCATTAAGTTTTTGATCATGTTTAATTTCTGGTGGGATTCGTTCCAGTTTTCGTTTAAGGAAGCTAATTATAAAAGAAAATAGTGTAACATTCTTCTGTTTATAATGAAACGTCTAGTAATTTAATTTTTGATCGGCTCTTTTGTCCACTATATTACGATAATGTGGTCGACGATGGAGCACGCTTGCTAAGAAGCAACCTACCGGTTACATTTCGGGGAGTGTGCGTCGGAATTGTATAACTTAATTCCGCCTAGCCCGTTCTATTATCGAACCAACAGACGGACAGCGATGCGCCACCGGTACATGGTGGACATCCCACCTACACGCACAAAACGGTTTGGGAACACATTCATTGTGCGTGCAGCTAAAGAGTGGAATCCTTTGCCGGAATCTGTGTTTCCTGATGGCTACAACCCGGGAATCTTTAGATCAATCGGTCGCTATCCATCAGGTAAAGTAGCGGTTAAGCGCGAATCTATTAACAATAAAACAATGTCTATTCAAGTAATCTAAATTACTACTAGGAGTATTTTACTCCTTATAGCATCAGATATCTACCAGTGAAACTTCGGCACAATCGCTCTAGCCGTTCCGGGAATTGGGCGGACAAACGGACTAACCGGCAGGCAAAAAAAAAAATGACTTTTTGTTACAATTAGGTATCGAATATACTTTCAAATTCTTTTAGTAAAAAAAGTTATTTTGATATTACAAAAAGACAATTCAGTTTTATTTGAAAAATCACAAAGTTATAAGCTTGATAAGTCAGCAAAAATACATAGTCACCGGGTCATCCAAGTGACTGAGGGGTTGTTTTGTACTTGCACCCAGAAGTTTAATGGCACTAAGTACCCGCTATGATCAGCCGTGACCTGTGTTGTACTTAGTATCGGTGATGTCCAACTTGTGACCTTTATAAATATTTTTTGGGAAAAAATATAACATGGTTTAAAAATTATTGGAATCCATTCAATTACTGATTCTGAGTTGTAGGTCGCGGGTTCGAACCCAGCCAGGTGCAGCCACTTTGTGCAATTTATTTCATCACCACCGCTCTTAAAACGGTGAAGGAAAACATTGTGAGGAAACCGGCATGTCCTAGAAACAAAAATTCGAAGACGTGACATTCACCAACACGCACTGGGTCCGCGTGGTTGATTACGGTCCATACCCTCTCCTAGAGAGGAGGCTTGAGTCCCAGCAGTGGGAACATTAAAAAGGCCGGTGATGGTGATAACTGATTCTGAGCAAGCTATATTCGGGTTTCGCATAAAGTAAAAATAATGCTGCTGATGTACAAATTCCCTATTATTTTATCTAGTCAGCTTTCTTTCGTTAGATTGAAAATGTCTGAGGCTTACAAGTAGCCATTTTTTTCTGTCCAAGCTACCCTTATAGAATCTAGAACATGACGTGACTATTTTACTCACTAAAAATACTAGCACTGCCTAGGTTCAGTTACGTAGTTCGAAATACTTTTATGCAAATACAGTTAGCGCAGTTCGGAGTTGAATTTATAGTTTAAACGTTTCAACTAACGGAAACTAGTGTTAACTGATTACAATAGTATAATAAGTAGTTATTATTAACGATTATTATGGCTGGTTTCAGAATTGGGTGTTTGTAGTCAAGAACGTGTTTATCTTGTTACATTTTTGTTTTAATATTATCTATTATTTATTTTCAAACTTTAAACAAACACTATCTTACACAATTTCGCTTAAACCCTATTTTTATGATTTATATGTAAACATACCTTATATATATTATTTAAATACCCACCACTCATATTATATTATTATATTGCACTCCAAAACCGGTTTTGCGTCCGTTGCGTCACAACCATAGGTTCAGTTGAAAACCAGCGTCAGGCACTAGTTGTCTGGCATTCATGCTGAACTGGACCTATTATTGTGCAGCCATGAGGCAGACATCAATGATATTTTAATTTTTTTTTTTGCTTCTTTTATTTTTGTTGTGTTTATTGTATAGTATTTGTGTTTAGGCCTTGTGATGTACCAAATAAATTATTTTTTTTCTTTCTTTCTTTCTTTTATTTATTTTCTAAAATTTGACAGTCTTTCTGACTCATCATCATTTCAGGCGATAGACGTCCATTATTGGACATAAGGCTCTCCCAAGTGTCGCCACAACGACCGATCCTGTGCGTCTCGCATCCACCGCGTCCCCGTGACTCTCACCAGGTCGTCGGTCCACCTTGTGAGAGGCCTTACAACGCTACGTCTTCCGGTGTGAGGTCGCCACTCTAGAACCTTTTGGCCCCATCGACCATCTGTTTTACGAGCTATGTGGCCTGCCCACTGCCACTTTAGTTTGGCGATTCTTCAGGCTATGTCAGCGACCTTGGTTCTCCTGCGGATATCTTCATTCCTGATGCGAACATGCAAGGAAACTCCATATAGCCCTTTCCATTGCCCTTTGGGTGACTGTAAACCTTCTGGTGAGGCCAATGTAATTGTTTTCTGATTAGAGGTAGATAAATACTAAACCTGAAATTCTTAATTTCGACCTTGGAGATTGACTTTTAATCAAGTGATCAATCAAAGAATTTAATTCAAATAAATCATTTAGGTACAGTATTCATATTGCTACCCACATTTTCAACTCGCATTGCTACCTGGTCTACATTTACAACTCATGTTTTTACCCAATTAGTACTATTACCTACTCTTAAATAACCATTCAAAGTATTTATTTAAATATTAGTATTTACAAGCGCTTTTAAATTATTAAGAAGCCATTTAGGCAGAAAATGTATGTTAATTGCATTTTAAAAAGTATAGATCTATGGAGAAGAATGTGCAAGAAACTTCATGGATACTCTTTTAAATCACGTTATTATAATATACTACAAGAAGATTAAGTATGTAACCGAGATATTGGTAACATATTTCTTGTCGCCTCTATTATGCAGGTCAAAGTCTCAACTCTAAAACCAAATCAAAAAAGAAAGGACATACATAAAAAAGTTCATTCTCGAGCTTCATTTGATTAAGTAATCATAATTTTAGCAATATCGTTGAAAGGAAATTTTACAACTTCGGTGTCCAATCAAATCTTGCAATAAAAAACTGAAATATTTGTTAAAACTACACTACAACTCTTATTAATTAGGTAGATACTACAGCAGTTTAATGTGGTTGGTGTGTCCTTAAAATTGTGAGTGGTTACTTACCTAAACCTAATGTAATTAATACATTACTGTTCGACAGTAGTAGCAATTATAAAAAAAAAATTATGTACTAACTGTATACGTAACTTAAAATAATGGATAAACATAGTATTAAGTTACATGAAAGGTTAATGAGGGTTGATAAAAGTAAAATAATTGATATTTGTACTAATATAGAGTTTCCATTTTTAACCATGGTGTATGGAGTATTGGTCTCATCTTTGGGACGGATCTGCCCGATACCAGCTTGATGCACTTGAGGCAATTGAGAGGCGAGCCAGAAGAATAATTGGCGATGATACACTCGTCGAGCCGAGGCTTCAAAGTCTTGAGCATCGACGCAGAGTTAGTTGCTAGCCTGTCGGTTTTCTACCGGTTGCATTTCGGGGAGTGTGCGTCGGAATTGCATAACCTAATTCCGCCTAGCCCGTTCCATCATCGGACTACCAGACGTACGGCTATGCGCCACCGGTATATGGTGGATATCCCACCTACACGCACAAAACGTTTTGGGAACACATTCATTGTGCGTGCGGCTAGGGAGTGGAATTCCTTGCCTGTGTTTGAGTCTGTGTTTCCTGACAGCTACAACCCGGGAATCTTTAAATCGAGAGTGAATAGGTTTCTTCTAGGTAAGCGCGTTCCATCGTCGACCGCATCGTCGCTTTCCATCAGGTGAGATAGCGGTCAAGCGCGAACTTATCAACAATAAAAAAAAAAACAATGTCTTTAGCCACGTTTTCAACTCATTTTGCTACCCTTATTTCCAACTCGTTATACTTATATTTAGGTGTTCAACTAATATTGCTACCTTTGTTTTCAACTCATGCTGCTACCCACGTTTTCAATTCGTGGAACTACCCATGTGTTCAAATCATCTTGCTACCCGTATTTTCAACTTGTGTTACTTAAATATCCAGGTGTTCAACTCAAGTTGCGACCTTTGTTTTCAATTCGTGTTTCTATTTAGGTATTCAACTTATGTTGCTACCTTTGTTTTCAATTCATGTTGCTACCCACGTTTTCAACTCGTGTTACTATCCAGGTGTTCAAGTTTCTACTTTCATTTCCAACTAATTCATTGACACAAGTTTTCAACTCGTCTTACTACCGATGTTTTCAAGTTATGTTGCTTCCCTCGTTTTCCACTGATCGCTACTTTCATTTTCAACGCATGTCACTATCCACATTAATTTTTAACTCATATTGCTATCCATGTTTTCAAGTCAGGTTGCTCCCTACTTTTTTAATTCATGTTGCTAGTTTCAAGTCATGATGCTGTCCACATTTTCAAGCTAGGTCGCTACTCACCTTTTCAACTCATATTGCTACCCTCGTTTTCATGTCATATTGCTACCCAAGTTTTCAACTCATATTGCTATCCACGTTTTCATGTCATATTGCTTGCTACCCAAGTTTTCAACTCAAATTGCTACCCACGCTTTCAAGTCAGGTCGCTTCCTACTTTTTTAATTCATGTTGCCAGTTTCAAGTCATGATGCTGTGCACATTTTCAAGCTAGACCTTTTCAACTCATATTGCTAGCCACGATTTTAGCTCATGTTGGTACCCAAATTTCATCCCTTGTAACCCAAGGTAACAACCCGAATTTTCACTTTGTAAGTTTTACTTATTTCTTGGCCAAAGATCAGTGACGTTTGAAGAACGACTAAAACAATACAGGGTAGTCTGCGGTGTACTGCTGACAAATAGGTAATATTCCACGACTATCACACAACGTTGTCTAGTCTCAAGCTAAGCAGAGCTTGTGTTATGAGTACTAAACAACTGATAAACTTACTTATATTTCTAAATACATACTATAATCTATACATATAATAAAATCGTAGGAAAGTCAAAACTGTACATTGAATATTTTTTTAAAAGAATACTTGGGGCGTGATCTACAATCGATATCGAAGCCAAAAATATAGTTTTTAGAATTTTTGTCTGTTTGTCTGTTTATCTGTTTGTCTGTATGTATGTCCGGGCTAAACTCAAAAAGTACTGCATGGATTTACTTCAAATTTTGCATAAATATTACTAAGAGGTCGGGTCAACATATAGGCTACATATTATCACGCTATCACCTACGGGGGAGGAGCTGTGAATCTTTATTTTTCTTAAGCATTCTGTGACAGCGTGTAATCTAACGATGCATATTTAAATGTTGTTTTTGAGTTAGCCATGCTATTATCTAGCTTTACACCATTAAAACTACGCCATTTAAGTAACTAGGGCAGAGAAACATAGTTTAATGAATGTTAGTAGTATAGAGACAATTTTGAAGCAGCGCCATCTATGAGATTTCATAAAAATCAAATCAAGTTACATGTTAACACTTTTTGGAAATTAATAATTTAAGTTTGATCATGTAAGTAGTTAGTTATTCTTAAAATTCATAGATGGCGATGTGATGTGATGTGCATTTTCTTCATAAAAGTTGTATCATATAGTTCGTTTTGACAAATTCAAGTTCCAACAAAACCCTGAAAAAACTTGAGTAGAGTTGAGTAAGACAATTAAAAAAAAATGCGGTGTTAAGTATTACATGGTGACATTTTTCCAGCTCTGTGAAGTCGACCAGTTTGCGAGATCCCTTACGTATGACGAGGTGCCTTCATATTACGCGTACGACAAGCAAAGTGGTGTATTTAACCGACATCGACGAGGAGGTGCTGTGGAAGGTTTTCCGGGAATTTTCAAGGACGCCGCATTGGGTAGGGTTTATACCGTGCATCCAAATAATGGCGAATGCGATTTTCTGCGGTTGTTACTTCACACTGTCCGAGGCCCAACGTCTTTCGCCTTTCTGAGGACATTTGATGGCGTGGAGTATCCCACTTACCACGCAGCCTGCGTAGCACGTCACCTTCTCGACGGTGACCAAATTGGGATCCTCGCGGAGGCGAGCGTCAGTGACAGTCCCAGCCGCATGCGTCATCTTTTTGCCGTCATCTTGATGTTTTGTGAAGTCGCGAACTCGGTAGCTTTGTGGGAGAAGTATCGCCATCATCTGTCTGAAGATTTTCTACGACCTTTGAGGCGTGCTACTGGAGACGAAGTCGAAGTAACTGATGAACGCGTGCTGAACACTTGTCTCAGTTCACTTCAAGATGTGGTCATTTCTATGGGCGGCAATCCGCTGATCGAATATGGGTTACCAGCTCCCCAATCATCACCGCATCAAGGCCGTGGATATCGGAAGTATAACGCTGAAACAAATTACGAGCCGAGCGAAATAACCACCATACGAAATGACCATGTCACCGTGTTCTCTTAAGAGCAAAAACAAATGACACCGTACTTGAAAGCGTTGGGTAAAACCAGGGTAAAATGTTTTTCTTAACCACGACATAATTTAACCAGAGTTCTGCACGATTTTGCATTAGTGACTTAATGTCACTCGTCGCTCGGCTAGTTTGGCATCTTTTTCTTGCGTCCAACACAACACTACAATTACACTTCACAGACATACACAATAACATTTCAGATGCACCCGAATCACTTTTGTTCTAAACGTATTTATGTATCAATATTTACTCAACTTTTGTTTATTTGTTTTGTTTGAAGATCCACCTACTTTTTCTTTTGACAGTCGATGGTACTTGCCATAGACTACTAGTTTCCACAGATTAGCTTTAGACTCCACAGTTTAGTAAGAGTATACTCTAATATTCGCGAACCGCCGCTGCGTCGGCTGCGGCGCCCTGCAGTGCGCCCGTGCGCTCGCGTTCCTCCGTTTGTCTATGATTTTGACAAATGATTTTGGAGCGCAAGTCGTCGGGCGTCTGTCTCTAGTTCATTATTTATTGCATTTTTTCTTATATATAACACATAACACGTATTGTATTTATTATTTTTCCAGTGGTTGTCTTATAAATGTTCGTATTTAATTATTTATTATTTTAATGTTTCGATACCAATTAATATATTGAGCCTCCGTGAATGTGACCGTGGCATCACCGCGGGCCCTAACAGAATACCAGCGCTGCGTTATTTATCTTTTTAAATATCGCAGCATACGCTGAGTTAGGCGCCCTTTTGGCCTTGCACAGATTTTAAAGTTTATTTATTTTTTTATTTATAATCGAATTCTGCTGTATGTGTGAGGTACGAATAAAAGTTTTTTCTTTCTTTCTTTCTTGGATGCTCTTGGTAGAACAGGAAAAACATTTGTTACCACTGGCATACTTGCAGAGGTCAGGAGGCAAGGCAAAATTGCTATTGCTGTAGCGTCGTCGGGAATCGCTGCCATACTGCTTCTGGGTGGCAAGACAGCACATGCCATGTTTAAAATTCCCATCGATTTAGAGAGCGCCGAAACACCTGTTTGTGGTGGTGTGTCACGTAACAGCGATAAGCGACACGTGCTCAAGGATTGCTCTCTGATCGTATGGGATGAGTGTACGATGGCCAATAGGAAGGCAGTTGAGGCCGTGGACAGAACCCTGCAGGACATCCGCAGGAACGAACATTTGATGGGTGGTGTCACAGTTCTGTTCAGTGGCGATTTCCGGCAAACACTTCCCGTGGTGACGCAGGGATCGAGGGCTGACGAGGTGAATGCTTCGTTGAAACGATCTTCGTTGTGGTCACGAGTTCTTACACTGCGCTTGACCATTAATATGAGAGCTCGGCTCGGCGGCAATGCACGAGCATTGCAAGAATTCTCCGATGTCCTTCTAAGTCTTGGCGAAGGCACTTTGACAGGTGGTACTTCCAGAGTCTCTCGGTAGAGTGGTATCCAGCTTAGAAGAACTCATTTGCTGTGTGTACGGGGACATCAGTCGTATACCGCACCAGCTTCTTGTGTGTGTGAGCGATGACGCCGACGCCCAAAAATGATCAGGCTGCAGCAAATAACGAATGCATTCTCTCGAAAATTGAGGGGAATGAAGTGGTCTGTACCTCGATGAACACTGTTGTCGAGCAAGATGACGCTACACATTATCCTGTGGAATTTCTGAACTCCCTGTCAGCAAGTGGACTTCCAGCGCATACCATAAAGCTGAAGGTCGGTGTCCCGATTATGCTTCTTCGGAACCTACCTCCTCCGAAGTACGGGACCCGCCTTAAAGTCATCTCGCTCCACAGACAAACTTTTGAGGCGGAAATTCTTATAGGTTGTGGCGTCGGCGAGGCAGTATTTATACCACGCATTCCCCTCATACCTCACAACTTCCCGTTCCAGTTCAAGCGCGTACAGTTCCCCGTGAGTGTTTGCTTCGCGATGACCATCAATAAGTCACAGGGGCAGACACTGAGGGCAGCGGGTGCCGACCTCAGGACGAGTTGTTTCTCACACGGGCAACTGTACGTCGCTTGCTCCCGCGTCACCAGTACTGACTCTCTTTACATTTTGGCTCCTGGCAGCATAACTACTAACGTAGTTTATAGGGAAGTGTTGTAAGGTATGATACCTTTGTACGTATTTTTACTCTTTTGTGTCCGGGAATGTATTCCTGCATTATTTCCTCTATTTCCTTCAGTCACATCTTATGACTGAACTCAGCAGGATTCCCATATAACTCTCTTCACTTGCTTCGTTTGCAAAAAAAACTTATATTTTAATAATTTTAAAAGTGGTTTACTTATAATACTATAGCGACACTGGCATCTTAGGTATTTTTGGTGCTGTAGAGCCTTCACGCAGACGATGTCGCGGGCAGCAGCTAGTATTATAGATAAATTACACCCAGACACAGAACAAATGATCGTGCTCATCACACAAACATTTGTCCTGGGTGGGAATCGAACCCACGACCTCCGGCATAGCAGTCAGGGCTACTAACCACTAGACCAACAGGCCAGTCGAAATGATGGTGAAGTAACCAAATCATATTAATTTGTCAGACAATAAGGGTATAGCGGTGATTTATGGTATAATATGGAGGCTTAGAAAAAGTGATATATTAACAGCATTAGCGATCATCAATCGTGTTCTATTACAACTAGCGACCAAAGAGTTTTATTCGTAAGTTTTATAAGTCCGGACTAAGCGTTTTGCCTCGTCGTATACCGCGTACGTTGAAGGACTGGAACAATCTGCCTGCTGCGGTCTTCCCGTCCGATTATAATTTGAGTGTCTTCAAGGCAAGAGTGAATTGGCTCATAAACTAGTACGCATCAGAGGTTGCATCACTGCTTACCATCAGGTGAGATCGCAGTCAAGCACTAGTTTATATCAATTAAAAAAAAAACAGCGTTGTCTGGAAAAGATAAATATTAAGATTTAGATAGCAATTAACCCAAGAATATCAAAATCTTAGACCCTGCCCACACAGTTAACTACAAGCGTGGGTAATAAAGGTTATACAAACCTTTGCAAAATTTTTGACGTTCCTACAAATTACATTACGTATTCCTAAATGTCACGTTTTCTTCTTCTTCGCATATCAATGGCAAATTGAAGTTTCCCTGCAAACGGGGTAAATGGGAACGAAGGGAATAGAAACAAAAAGCTGTGATTTAAATTCAAATTCGATTATTTTTTTATTACAATGCAAGAAAAAAATTAAATACTTAAATGCTGCATACAATTTCTTAATGATATGAAAAATCAAATTAAATACTCGGCAGATAGTGTCGAAGAATAAAAATCTATACTCCAATTATTTAGGTAGATAATTAAAGGCAAACAGTCTTGATAATTATGTCTTTTTATATAAAATAAATACTTAGGTATAAAAGGCATACAAAGATTATTTAAATTCAGTTAATTAAGTACCTAATATTGGTTTAGGTAAATACTTAAACCGATATTAGGTACTTGACCTAATTGTGAACATTGTTAGACAATTTTTTAGATAAAATACATGTTAAGATTATTTACATTTAGTTAACTTCTTAAACAGATGGAGTATAAGCACAAAATATACAGGTACAGAAGTCAATCTACATACAAAACGCTCTCGAGCAACGCACACATAGACACCGCTCGCGGACACGATATCTCGGAGCGCCTCGGCCCGCTCGTCGAACAGTTCCGGCTCTCGCGCTCATTGGTGTGTGTCTACCGAGCGTAGGTATAAAAAGTGAAGTACATACATGAGATTGTCTTCTGTACCTATATATTTTGTGCTAGGGGTCTTTATGTTAAGAGTGAATAGGTTACTTTTAGGCAAGCGTGCTACATAGTCGACCACATCCTCACTTACCATCAGGTAAGATAGTGGTCAAACCCGAGCCGAGTAATCATAAAAAGTATTAATCATTGTCTACTAGTGTATCGTTTCTTTGTTCCAAACAAAGATTTATTATTCATTATTTAACCGATATTATTTTATACACTTCTTCGGAAATCAAAATCGTAACAGCTATGTTATCAATTTTAACGTTGTAGATTGAAATGGAAATAATGATGGGAACAATACATTTACACGCTAGGATAATTGTGTGTGGTTAGAGCAAAATCGCCATTTCATTGCACGAGTGCTTTGTGATAATTGATGTGGCTTCGTTGTATTGTGTTCCGTGGATTTATGTGACATCTCGTATTTGACTGAATATTTACCACCTTAACATCATATTCAGATTATGCTGTGAACAATGACTATATGTAGGTGCCTATTGACTTACTGACATAGGTTTTTTTTTAAAGGTGGGAAATCATCCTTGATGATTTCTTGGCTCTAGGGTGAAGTAGGAAGCGTCCGTCTTGTACCGACTAAAACCCCGTGTTCCTTTAGTTTCCCTTTTTGTGAGGGCTACAGTTATATTTTTTCAAACAAACCGTAGCCTTGGCAAGCATCTCGGCCCTAACTGCCTCCGTTAAGTTGACATCTCTTTAATGCGCGCGTGGAATACAGCGTGCCATCGATCTACGCTTGGTTTGTACCGGACGGCGACCTATCTATTGCTCGTAGCCCGCAAACCCGTGCCTATGGAGTCGGTAATCGTCCTGTGACTCCCGATTCCTAGACATTATCCGAACCTACGGAGTGACTCAATGAGACGGGTTTTAGTTTGAAAAACAAGTTGTTAATATGCATTAAAACTGATAATTGCACAATTCTTGGCCATCAAGTACAGCTATAAAATCCAAGCAACATTAAATAAGTAACTGAAAATATTTTCCCTTTTTAGGGTTCCGTAGCCAAATGGCAAAAAACGGAACCCTTATAGATTCGTCATGTCTGTCTGTCTGTCCGTCCGTATGTCACAGCCATTTTTTTCCGAAACTATAAGAGCTATACTATTGAAACTTAGTAAGTAGATGTATTCAGTAAACCGCATTAAGATTTTCACACAAAAATAGAAAAAAAGCAATAAATTTTGGGGGTCCCCATACTTAGAACTGAAACTCAAAAATTTATTTTTCATCAAATCCATACGTGTGGGGTGTCTATGGATAGGTCTTCAAAAATGATATTGAGGTTTCTAATATATTTTTTTTCTCAATTGAATATTTTACGCGAGAGACACTTCCAAAGTGGTAAAATGTGTGTCCCCCCCCTGTAACTTCTAAAATAAGAGAATGATAAAAGTAAAAAAAAATATGATGTATATTACCATGCAAACTACCAACGAAAATTGGTTTGAACGAGATCTAGTAAGTAGTTTTTTTTAATACGTCATAAATCTAAAAAAATACACTATTATTAAAACATCGATCAAAGTTACAACGAACTACAAGAACTTTTATATTTTTTTTTTTTTTTTTTTTTTTTTTTTAATTAAGATAAACTAGTGCTTGACTGCGATCCCACCTGATGGTAAGTAGCGATGCAATCTTTGATGGTGAGGCGCACTAGTTTATTAAGAGCCTATGATTATGTTACTTGTTGCTACAGAACCCTCCATGGGCGAGTCCGACTCGCACTTGGCCGGTTTTTCATTTACACTGTATTTTTTTTTAAATATTGCCTCATCATATTCCTTAAATAGGGAAAGAAAATAGTTTGGGTGTCTTGAATATATAATGTGAGTTTTTATATTTGTGAATGCACTCACGATAGAAGGACTTCCGAGGTCTCGCCCCCCGACTTCCAGTCTGGCGGCCACACGCTTCCTACCGGAGGCTCTACGCGGGCGGTGTAGGCGCCATCGCTACGGAAGCGACTGGCAGCCAAGCTGAACGCGTCCCTGAAGGTCATGGCCATCCGGATTGTGCGGGGATACCAAGCCTCCTTGCCGACCTGCTGTCTTGAAATCTGGACCCAGCCAATATAAGGCGGACCTCCCATTCCCGCGGGGAGAAAAATAATTTAATAATGTCCCACGTAAAAAAAGGGCCGCCGAGACTCTTACAAACAATCACGCATGCCTTCCTTCACCAATTCATTATTTTCGATAAAAGAAAACAACATTAAACTTAAAGTTCAGAATGTTATAACAGTCCACGGATGATCCATACTTCATCCAATAAGGTAGTAGGCACGGGCATAAGTATGCCCGAAGATGGAGCATTCGTATTCAGCACACGTGTAACACCGCAACGGCTCGACTTTCAGAGTTTCAGCACACGTTACACCTTTTACGACAATTCAGGACAAACGGCGAAAAGTAATAAGTGTTATGTTAGTGGGTGTGGCAGGAATTATAAGTATATGTATATTCCTGCCTTTTCTGAACTCATACTCATCATTGATAATACATATCTAATGGTATGTACATCTGTGAGATCTGGCAATCATCATATTTCTTCAGAGGCATTAGCAAAGTTGATAATCTACAATCGTTAACGCTAGTAGATAGTTTCAGATGTATGGAGCCAGAACAAAGGAATCGAAGACATTGTCGACTCGAGAAGATTGATGAAAGAAACGAAACGGTAGTAATTTGGCCACGCCTGCTGATGATATGACCATCTATTGGCAAATAATAATAATAATAATAATAACCCCATCGCCGTATCTCTACGTTGACGTCGTGGTGGGGCTTGCGCGCTCCAATGAACCCTAAGTCTGTGTCGGTAGCGCTTGCTTAGCCGTAACATGCCTGGGGTGAGGGGCCAGACCAAGAGAGATACAATCCGCAGGGCAGTTTTGTGGCGAACTGTTGGGCATTAGCGATCCCACGGACCCGATCTCCCGGGAGAATTTTTATTCTTCATCTCCGGCTTGCCTTTATTGGCCGGTCGTAGTGAACACTGACGAGGAACAGAGCTCCCACCTCTCTCTTGCCTTTATTGGCTGGTTTGAGTGGAGATTCGCAAGAGCAAATGCGCTCGGGAGAAGGATGTCTAATCCAGTAAGGTGCTGGTAGGGATCTTGACCGTACTTCCGGGATTGTCCTGATAGCCATGGTATACCTCTCCACTCCTCAAGCACATCAGGATATGTTGCCCTCTTGTTGCTACGTCACTTCGTGCTAGCGACCATTTTGGGGGCCCATTTGTTGAGTGTGCAAGTCACCCCTTGCCTTTTTATCGATGGAAATTAAAAACATTGTTTAGGCAGGGGCCATAGTCTTAACATAGCTCCTGGTAACCAGTCCACTTAAGACTCCAAAAACCATAGCCTTATATTAGTTTTTCACATGTTGCAATAGTTTCCCTTCAACCGGGGGTTGTCCTTGGATGCACTAGCATAGCGCATACAGGGATAATCGCAGGTTGGTACCACGTTCCATTAGAAGCAGCTAAAAGGGCCTCTGCGAGTTGGTTTCGGCTCCTCGTATGCCTTCCAAAGGTCCAGGACCTCATGGTCCTGAGATAAATAAATGTATAATAATAATAATATTTATTCAGAGTTAAAGTTTGGTAAAATAGTTACATAAAATCTTAGGGATAATTACAAAGGTATGACTATGTTATGTGCCTGTACTAGGATAAACCTGTATCACAGGCGTAGAAGTTCTTACGCTATGGTTTTTGTAGAACAATAAAATAGATAACAATATTTAACATTTAAAGTCTCGTTTCTATGTTATACTTATACCTAGTTTACTTAAACACTAAAAGTCACAATAACTTATTTCGTATTTACATCTGTTTCTTGCACTTAATAGTCTCGTTACAACACATACATGATTTTGAGTCAGCAGAATTTGTAATTGGGTTAAAGTCGAGGTTGCATCAATATTGAAGAGATATAATGGATATTTTTACCGGTCAATTAATATGCTTAAATATTAGAAAAACAATGGTTTGTAGGTCAGCGCACAAGAATTTTGAGTCAGCGATATGCGTTATACGGAAGTCTGGCCTTGAGTATGACGCTCTAGGCGCCCTCATAATCGACAGAGTTTATATATTTGTATTCCGCTATTTTTCTAGCAGGACACTCAGCGTCTCCCGTCTTGTGGTTGGAGAGCTTTTTGAAGAACAAATGGCACTCAAGTCGAACGATGGCATAATTGCGTCAGTGATGATCTTCATCATTCATTGAGTTTATTTCTTTGAGTGAAGTAGGCTGTATACTGTTTATTTTCACTCGGGCGAAACCGCCTGCAGACGCTAGTTAGTGAATATTTTTCTAAGAAACCATTTGGCCACTGTCGTGTCTGGGCAGCGTTTGGAAGCACCCTCGTGTCTGGGCAGCATTTGGTCCATTTTGCTTTTATGACTGGTTGTCATAAAAGCAAAATGGATCAAATGCTGTGCAGTTTCAACTTACCTATAGAAAAGGGTTATTTCTCTATCTACACTTCATAATATTATAAAACTGAAAAGTTCATTTGTTTGAACGGTCTAATCTTAGAAACTGCTGGTTCGAATTGAAAAAATATTCCAGTATTGAACAGCCCATCTATCGAGGAAGGCCTCAGGCTATTATGATACGACAAAAAAGTTATAAGCTAATTTAGCTATGAGTATTCTACAATGTTTTCCGCGAATACATGCTCAGTACTTACTTACCCTTCGTAGGAGTAGGCTTGCGAACGACGAGTAATGGGAAGCTCACCGTCTGGTAATCGTCAGGACCGAGCCTGAGTCGTAGACGACGCGTACCACACACATGGCCTGACAAGGAAAACGGGCTTTTTGTTTTATATTTTTGAATTTCTGATATTGTGATTATTTGTGCGTCTATTTAGGTGGAATAAACATCTTTTCTTTCTTTCTTTTCTTTCTTCTTACCTCAAAGAGATGTCAGCAAAACCGTTGGGGCCCAGTAAGGCAGATGCCCGCTTCCGAGAAGAGAATGCGTAATCCTGAAACGCAAACGGCAATTAGACACAGCTGTGGTTTTCGTCAGTAAAAGTCTGACCTCCACCTTAGAACCCGCTCTAAAAAAAAACGTTTGCGCAATCATCCAATGACGTCTTCCTAAGACTTACTGACTAACACCTGTGTCCTTCAGTGGCTCTACGAGTTCCTTTTCAGAAATTCCCCGCGGTCCTAGCTAGCGAGTGGATCACTACGCGCTTCATTCATTGGATGACAACTCAAAAAAAAAGTACTTACCCTAATATCAGCCAAGCGAAATATCCATGTTACGTAACCTTATATATCCTTCCTATTCTAATAATAAAAAAGGTCTTTAGTGCTAAAATAAGTCAGTTCGTTCGGTCTGACAGCAGGCTTTTGAAGTAGCGAGCTGATTGATCACGCTAAAAGTGCCACTCAGGATCTAATGGATACTGTCTGCCTTACTGAAGAAGATATGAGTGTCTGCGGCATTGTCGAGAGAGCTTTAAGTAAATAGATTTATGTCTTTGGTAGGCTGGGTTATTATGCGAACCTGTTTTAACCCGACTGCGTTGGGGTATGAAAGGAGGGTAATGTTTTTAATGTTGTGAGTGCTGATGATAGTCTCCGACTGAAACGAGTTTTCACGATCGAATCGGAAACTGAAATTCAGGTTTGGTCTCAGGTTCGGCCGAAAACGTAAATCGAAACTTAAAGTTATGTTTTCGTTGGTGAAAATTCTTTTCTTTTATTCTTTTTTTATTGTAGACAGGCTCGCGTTTGACCACTATCTCAATTGATGGTAAGCGATGATGTGGTCGACGATGGAGCACGCTTGCCTTAAAGTAACCTATTCATTCATGACTTTAAGTTAGAACTAGATTGTAGATATCAGTAACTCTATTTAAAGACCCCTCGAATGTAGCTATCAGGAAACACAGTTTGAACAGACTAAAATACCAGGATATACCAGATTCCGTAACAAATCAAAGGTTCGTTTCCAAAAGTTTGGAACTTCTGAATGATTTCGGTTCAAATTTCCTCAAACCTTCTTCCTTCCGTGATTTCTGTCGCTTACTCTTTTGATTGTTGTATTTTTCGTATTTGGATTGTTGTGAATTCACTCTTCATGATGTTTAGTTTTAGTAACTAGTGTTTAATTGACGCTTCTGCTTCTTATGTGATTCCGAATTTACAACAAAAAGTTCATGCAACACAAGGGTATAATACCGTAAGGGTCACCACCCTTCATTCATCACCAGGAGTAAATATGGCAGATGCATAAAACGTAAAAGATACGTAGAACGACATCGCGTGGCGTGGATCTAGTGTAGCTCTACAAGCCTAGTTGCCATATGAAATGTATGGACACTGATACACACCATGTGCGCAGTGTATTTCTACTTTAATACTATTAATCCGAATGTATGATTTCATAACCAGCTCCAGCTCCGTTACACTTACATTTTTACTACGAACATGTGATCAACTGCACCTTCAAATGCCTTTCGATTTCTTTTTACAGTCTTAAAAAAAACAACTAGGTATTAGTTTTACGAAATCAAATTAAATATATTCTAATCCAAATCGACATTTTCCGAGTTTTCCCACACGTCTTACTCACGTTCCAATAAAACGATCATCGCCGTCCAAACACAGAGTATTTTGTTATCCACCGTTGTTTATAGAACAGGCCGTTCAAATCAATTGCTGTGAGTTTTAGTGTGGGCTGCGTACGAAACAATAAACTGAAATAAAATGGAGAACATTTGTTTGTGAAGGAAGAATAACATTAATATGACTTTGATTACAAACCGAAATATCCTACTAAAGCTAGAATTACATTAGACGGTTTTTTTTTCCTGGGGAAAATCATCCAATGACAACTCCCGCTCTTGGGCGGAGCGGAAGATAGTGTCAGACTCTTACTGACTAAAAAACCCACCCCGTTCCTTCAAGCCTTCATACCGGGGCTCGAGTTCCCTTTCGGATAATCTTGGCCCCAGTAGGCTTCGACCCGGTTGGGCCCCTGCTGTTGCTGACAACTCCTTGAGGCGCGCGGGAACAGTGCGCGCCGTCGACTATTTGAGCTTGGTCCGGACAGTTACCGGACGGCCAGACAGCGAGCTACCCATTGCTCACTGTCCGCAAGCCCGCGCCTACGGTGGCCAGAAATCGGGACCGGAATCCCGGCGGCGGCGAGAGCGTTACATTACAATTACATTAGACAGTCGCACACGTGTTACACGCCTGATTTATTTATTTATTTAGGATCGCCAACATTACAGGCACTGGGAATTTACATAATCATTTTATAGGTATAACTATTCAAGTGCTGTAACACTTATAGACAATCACTACATTAATAAAGAACATTAGATTTTAAAACACATAAAAATATAACATTAGTAAATAAGTTCATTTTCATATATCAAGGAGAAAATTAATACTTAATTAAAATAAAAATTTATTAAAAATAATAAAAAATAAAAATTATGTCAGCAATAATAACAACACAAAAACACAGAACAAGAAGTATAAATGGGAATTGATAATTAGGTACAGGTACATTTGTACGTAGAACGACATCGCGTGGCGTGGATCTAGTGTAGCTCTACAAGTCTAGTTGCCATATGAAATGTATGGAGACTGATGCACACATGTGCGCAGTGTAGTACTACCTTAATTTTATCAATGTGAATGTTTCTATGTATAGATGTTTGTTACTCTTTCACGCAAAAACTACTGAATGTATTTAGATGAAACTTGGTACACAGGGAGACTATGTCGTGAAATAGCTTATAGGATAATTTTATTCCGAATATAAGTTGCTGTAGGATAATTTTCTACTATCATCAAGCGAGCAAAGCCGCTAGCAGCAGTTATTATACGGATAAAGTGAGAAATGAGCACATTAGAGGAAGTTTGAAAGTGGCGCTAGTGACTGAAGATTTGAAAGAGAATCGTTTATGTCGGTATGGTCACGTGAAGAGGAGAGATGAAACACATGTTACTAAAAGAGTTATGAATATACAAATGATAATATAATATACGTTTGGCGCAAACGTGTGACATACAATGTTTTTTTTTTTTTTTTTAGCCCATACTGTCCCACTGCTGGGCAAAGGCCTCCCTCCACTCCTTCCAATGTTCCCGGTTTTGAGCCACCTCTTTCCAATTCCCAAGGAAGACATCCAAGTCGTCCCGCCATCTCCTTCTTGGTCTGCCGCGGCCCCGTCGTGCAATTTCAGGGCACCAATTTTGCGTTTTACTGGCCCACCGCTCGGTAGGCATGCGGCAGACATGTCCAGCCCAGTCCCACTTAAGTTGGGCAGCCTTCTGAACTACGTCAACGATTTGCGTTTCGGAGCGCAGCGTAGTGTTTCGAACGCGATCCGTTATTTTAACACCTAGTATGCTGCGCTCCATAGCACGTTGGCAAACCTTAAGTTTGGACCTTTGGAGGTTAGTCAAAGACCAAGTCTGTGCACCATAGGTCAGAATGGGGAGAATACACATATCCATTAGCTTTCGCTTGAGTGACATCGGCAAGGTGCCTTTGAATAGTTCTTTCATGGACCAGTAACTCTTCCAGGCATTTTCTGATCGGCGTGTTATTTCCTTGTCTTGCCTTGCCTGGAAAGAAATCACTTGGCCCAAATATAGATATTCCTGGACATATTGTATATTCTCCCCACCTATATATATGTTGCTTTTAGAACCATTGGTTATGATCTTAGTCTTCGACATGTTTATCTTGAGTCCAACCTTAAGGCTTGCGTCGCTAAGGTCTTGTAGCATTTGCTCAAGTCCAGCGGCTGAGGGAGAAAAGAGGACAATGTCATCCGCGAAGCGTAGATTGGTCAATCTCGCTTCGCCAATGGCAATTCCGCTCTCTTCCCATTTGTCTGCCAACGTCTTGAAGACTTCTTCAAGAGTGCTTGTGAACAATTTTGGAGATACCGGGTCACCCTGTTTGACTCCCTTGAGAATTTCGAATTTAGGACCTAATGTTTCAAGTTTTATGGCAGCTGTACTTTGTGTGTAAATATTTTGCAGCAGTTGAATATAAGTCAGTTCTATTCCCTGTTTCGTCAGTGCATCAAATATTGCAGAATGTGTGATGCTATCAAAGGCCTTGGAGTAGTCCACAAATGCAAGATACAGTGGGGCCTTATATTCGTGGTATTTTTCAACTATTTGATTGATGGTGTGCAAGTGATCGGTGGTGGAAAGTCCTCGACGGAAGCCTGCTTGTTCTGGAGGCTGTTTTAAATCAAGTTGACCAGATATACGTGTTTCTATAATTTTAATAAAGGGTTTATAGACATGGGAGATCAAACTATAACATACAATGTTACTTTTTATTTATTAATTTTTTTGTTTTGTGTCTGTCTTAAGTTTTTGTTGTCTACAATGTTTTGTGCGCCAAAATAAATACTATTCTTTCTTTTTTTTAAATGCAGAGCTAGAAGGCCTATTCTCTAGGAGAGGGAATGGGCCATAATCCACCACGCAGGCAGTGCAGATTGGCGGTCAAATGTCTTTAAATTTTTGTTTCAACGACATGATGGTTTCCTCACGATGTTTTTCTTCGCCGTTTTGAGAGCAGCGGTGATGAAATAAATTACACAAAGTATTGTGCCTGGGTTTGAACCCGCGAGTGTTGTAGACACTTAAGTGGGAGTGGTTTCCACTGGGCTATCACTGCTCCATATTTGTTAATTGTATCCATATTCTGTTGTAAATAAATGAAAAACGTGTACACAAGCACCGAAAAAGGAAACTCAAAAGGCTCTGTTCAATACTTTATTTCATACCTCGTATACCGATCCTCTTTATCCCGGAATCTGTATGCAATGCGAATATTTGTTCGCACGACTCAAATTGTCGAGTTCTCTTTTATCTGTAGAATGCTTTATTGCATTTTTGAGCGTAAAAACAATAGAATAGATAGATACCGTACTATGATAATGTTAAATTCAATATTTCTGCAGTTTCTTGATAACTACGGTACTTTAGACAATGGATCATGTTTGTTTGATACTATTAGCGATACAAATTGCTATTGTAGAAATGTGGTTATATCGGAACCGAATTCGGACGCAAAGTTATTATTTTTGGATTATCGAAATTCGAACCGAAATCGGAACCGGAAATGGTGTTGGAACCGGAATCGAAACCGGAACCGGAATTGGAGGTGGGGAAAGAAACAATAGGCCAAATACGAAAAAGAGGGTTCCCCAAGCGACAAGTAGATATAAACTCGTTTGTACCTAGTACTACTAGTATAATCAACTATAATCAGGTCCTTTAAGGATCTCATAGTAACCAGTAGCTCCTAAATTTAATATTACTACGGGTTGTATTGTCCCACTGCTTGTTTTTTTTTTCGGGTAGAAAATCATCTAATGACATACCCCGCTCTTGGGCGGAGCGGGAGATAGTATCAGACTTTACTGACTAAAAACCACTCCTGTTCCTTCGTTGCTTTTCGTACCGCGGCTGAGATATCTTTCTGAGCTAACCCTGGCTCCAGTAGGCTTCGACCCAGCCGGGCTCCTCCTGTTGCTGACAACTCCTTGAGGCGCGCGGGAACAGTGCGCGCCGTCGACGACTTGGGTTCGGTCCGGATAGTTACCGGACGGTTGGACAGCGAGCTATCCATTGCTCGCCGAGCTACCCATTGTTCGTCGATTGTCCCACTGCTGGGCAATTGGCCCATTTCAATTCCCTCCGACGATTACAAGACATATAGGTCGTCCCGCTGTCTCCTCAATAGTCTGCTACAGTCCGCTTTGTCTGGGCTCCAATCCTGTGTTTTATTGGCCCACAGCTCATCAGGAATGCAGCAGATATGTCCTGCCCAGTAGTTCTGCAGTTTATTGAGCCACATTAACGATTTGCCATTTAGAGAAAAGTGTAGTGTTTCTGATGGTTGCTCTTGAATTAATTAATCATTAGTAATACTTCGTTGTCTGTCCGTGTCTGTCACCAGGCTGTATTTTGGCTCAAGATAAAAATACTTGGAAGAAGTTGGAGGAGGGCAAAAAAAAAAAACTTCTTGCATCATCGTCATTTCAGCCAAAAGACGTCCACTTTTGGACACTGTTGCCTCCCCCAAGTGTCGTTATAATGACCGGCTCTGTGCGTCTTGCATCCATCGGATTCCCGTGACCCTTACCAGGTCATTGGTCCACCTTGTGGGAGGCCTTTCAACCTCACAGCATAGCTTACATAATCATAGCATAGCATAATTAGCCTTATAATGTTCAACACTTCACACTAGTGAAACTCAGGCTTCTTCTCTACGGGAGGGAATAGACCGTAATCCACCACGTGGGCCGATTGCGGATTTCTATAACTTTTTGTCTTTTTGTAATTTGTCCAATAACTGAACTTTCCGATTTCACAGGATTTAACGGAAATTATTCGGACTCAATGAACAATTCAATAAGTATTTCAGCTGCTTGACACAATTTCCTGCCCATTCTGCGACGAGTAGTGACGCCAAAGTCATTTGTTTCCATTTAAGATTTTCTTCAGGCATAAAATAATATTACTTTTCCTGAAATGTCTATTAATATCAATTAATTATATTTAAACGTATTCCTTTTAAATGAATTGCGGATATCAAGAGGAAATTGAAATAAATGTTTATTCTGTTTCATTTGACGATGTTTCCTTGAGTATTTGATTGAAATAAATCTGTTTACTGAGTCACGATAAAATGTGTTTTACGGAAAATGAAAATATTTGAACCCTCGGTGACATAAAGTTATCTTTCTGTGGGAATGGAGTTCTTCTTTATTCTGTTTTGAGACGAAATTATGAGTTTATTTTGAGTCATTATGTTTTTTGAGTTTTATTTTTGGTTGGACATTATTAAATGATCTCTTCCGCTCTAGAGTAGAGCGACAAGGTGTGTCAGACTTTTACTAAATAAAACGCTCTCCATGCCTTTCTTCCCTTTTTTACCTTTCATTTCCTGACCGCGAATTTTCCAGAAGCCAAACCGTGCAGTCGTACCTGATAGATGCGGACGAAAAACGCTCGGGTGTCCCTAGACACACAATGGTTTCGATCGGAGGACACAGTAGATCATACGGTGGAGGTGTGCCCAGCTTGGGCAGAGCACCACCGTGTTCTCATACGAAGCAGTAATGCAGGAGGTGGCTACACGCGTGAGGGAACGGACTTTTTCACGACCCTGACGCCGCACCGCGATCTTGACCTCGACCAGTCACCGAAAGGGAACCCTGGCGTCCAGTAACGCAAGGCAAAGAAATAAAGTATTGGATTTTAATCAGTAAATTTTTTTTTTTTTTTTTTTTTTTTAATTAAGATAAACTAGTGCTTGACTGCGATCCCACCTGATGGTAAGTAGCGATGCAATCTTTGATGGTGAGGCGCACTAGTTTATTAAGAGCCTATTCACTCTAGCCTTGAAGACACCCAAATTATAATCGGACGGGAAGACCGCAGCAGGCAGACTGTTCCAGTCCTTCGACGTACGTGGTATAAACGACGAGGCGAAACGCTTAGTCCGGACCGTAGAGGTTTCAACAACGTAAGGGTGAATATTCGCCGTACGTCGGGATGTCCGATGGTAGAATTGCGATGGCGGAATCAAGTCATGCAATTCCTGCGCACACTCTCCAAAATGCATCCTGTAAAACACCGAAAGGCTGGCTACCCTACGCCTATGCTCAAGGCTTTGAAGGTTGGACTTAACCAAATCTGGATCACCAATTAGCCTCTTTGCACGCCTTTCCACCGAGTCCAAAGCTGCCAGGTGGCATTTTGCAGCACCAGCCCATATGTGACTGCAGTACTCCACACACGAACGGACCTGTGCTTTGTATAACATTAAAAGCTGTCCCGGTGTGAAGTACCGCCGGACCTTTGCAAGAACGCCCAGCTTCCTAGCAGCTACCTTGGCTTTGGACTCAATGAACCGCCCAAAGTTAAGGTCTGAGGGAATTTCAACCCCCAAGAGCTGAAGGCGGTCGGTGTACTCCAGGGATAAATTCCGAAAAGTAGGAACCAAGGTGCACGGGCTCCTTTTGGCAGTGAAAAGACACGCTTGTGTTTTGGCGGCGTTGAATCCCACTAGATTGGCTTCACCCCACTTGGAGACTGCCTGAAGTGAGATATTCGTTCGCTCTACCATAGCCTCTCTTTCGGACCGGATTAGCTCCTTACTAGCCCGAGCACTGGGCAGGTATCTCTCTACAACTGTGCTATCATCTGCATACCCATAGATACCGGGCACCAGCAGATCGTTGATATGCAACAGGAAGAGAGTTGCAGAGAGAACAGACCCCTGAGGAACTCCGGCATTAATCGTCATGGGCTCTGATGAGCATCCGTCGACAACAACTCGGAGAGACCGTTCACTCAGGAAGTCTTTTACCCAGTTAATCAGACCAGGGGAAATGCCGTACGCTGGAAGCTTACTCAATAGGCTAGCGTGCCATACCCTGTCGAAGGCCTTCGAGACATCTAAGGAAACGGCAATCGCTTCCCCATTCTTCTCGAGGGCCTCGCCCCACAAGTGGGTAGCATAAACCAGTAGGTCCCCAGTAGACCGCTTGCGGCGAAACCCGTACTGTCGGTCACTGAGGAGATCGTTACCTTCCAGGTATGCCATGAGGCGCGAGTTCAATACACGCTCCATAATCTTGCAGAGTATGGAGGTTACCGAAATCGGCCGATAGTTGGCAGGATCGGCACGACTGCCCTTTTTGGGCACGGGTTGCACGTTGGCAAGCTTCCAGGACTTGGGCACTATACCAGTCCTAAATGAGAGGCGATACAAGCGCGTCAATACAGGAGACAACTCGGGCGCACAAGCCAATTTAGAACTACATTGCGCACACGTGTGTGACGCTTGGGCGCGTCGGTCTCCATACATTTTATTTGGAAACTAGACTTGTAGAGCTGCACTTGGACCACGCCACGCGACATCTTTTTACGCACAAATCAGGCGTGTTACACGTGTGCGTCGGTCTAATGTAGTGCTAGCTTAAAAGTCTGACATACCCTCCCACTCCGCTCTAAAGCGGGAGAAGACATTGGATGATCCCAGTTAACAAAAACCACACAAAATAAAACTACAATAAAAAAAATCCAACCTAAATATAACCGAGACACTGCTCTCAACTACATTTGGGTCGTGAATCCAGAAATATCTCACTACCCTCAACTTTAAATCTTAACAGCGGAACCCTCTTAGTCAGTGGTTTAGGTCAAGGCAGAGTTGCGTAACCCTCTAAAAGCATTCTTAATGTTTTCGCATTTAATCGCATTTCTTAGGATTTTGATGGTTAATTAATTAGATTTGAAAGCTTTGTTAGTATTTAGACTTATTTAGATGCTGTTGGGTAATAAATCTGTTTTGTGGAGTTCATTTTTGACGAAAAAATAAAACCGTTAAAATCAAGGTGGCAAAAGACTGATTAATATTCAAAATTAAAGTTTGCGAGCATATTCGTAAGAAGTTACTTGTAGCATCATATCATATCAGAGTTTGTATTGTATAATTGCATTATATCCATGGTTTATTAGCATATCTTTCATGGTTGACTAGTAGTATATGCTTCAGACATTTTCTTAAAGGTGGGAAATCATGAATTGGCGAGGCGAAGCTGAGGGCGTCTCAGACTTACTTATATTAAACCCACACCTCCATTACTCCAGATTTCTTTTTCGAAAACAAAGCCATGGCCCCAGTAGGCTTCAGCTCTGTTGGACCCCTATTTCTAAGGCTTCAAAACTTTTCTAACTTAATTTTCCTTTTAACCTGTTAAAGAAAACGAGCTTGTTATTATATAAAGGTCCAAAGTCACGTGTACTCTGTCTATTTCTACAATTTGCAACCACTGAAGCTGTACAAATAAGTCATGGCGTAAAGTTCTTCAAAGTTAACCGTTAGGTAAGCATTAACTTAACTTACAAGTTCCAAGTTACATTGAAACCCATTTCAATATGGCTCTTGATTATTTAGCTGTTTTGTTCCTTAACCCGGAGTTAGCACTTCTCCTAAAACCTAAGTCTTAATGATAAAGGTTTCCTCGACGGGTTAACTTTGAGTTCAGTGGTTTGAAGTAACTACAATCGTTTGTATACCTAAAGCTGGAATATCGCTTGAACTAGGGAATAAATGAGAATAATGAAGCGTTTTGTATACTTAGATACATGATGAACTTTTTTTTTTACTGAAATTTGTAACTGCAACAAATATTTAAAAATGTAATACGAGTAATTTTGCAATGTATTCTAATTAATGTTGACATACATGTAAATTCACTATTATGTACCTACATTTTATTGTACACCCTAAGGGTAGGACATAGCTGTTCGCAAAATATTCAATTATCACCATCTGTATTATGTACAATTACCTATGATCCACAATTAAGATGATTAGATTTGATTTGAGAAGTATGTGTAGATAGTTTAACCTTCTAAAAGTGACCTTTTCCACTCGCCCATCGTCATCATCGAGCATGGTTTAAAAAGTTGCTGCTTCATCTAACGCAATCCAACGAGATGTTTGATGAAGCGGCAATGCAGAAGAAAGGGATTAACGACTGAAAACTCTGATGGAATTCGGTAATTCCGTGATTCACTCGAATATTTCATAATATTTGTTCCAGGAAATACGTGGCTTCACTGGGCCATTCAGACGACTGAGAAGTTGTTTTATTCTGCACCTAGCTATGATCTGCCGTGACCTGTGTTGTACGTAGTGTCGGTGGTGTCCAACTAGTGACTTTAAAAATTCTTCTTCTTCTTCCTGCCCTTGTCCCATCTTATTTGGGGTCGGCGCAATACGTTTTTTTGTTCCATTCTGCCCTGTCACTCGTCATGCTATCACTAACTTCCTTTTCTTTCATATCATTCTTCACGCAATCAATCCATCTTTTCTTTGGCCTCCCTCTCCCTCTCCACCCATCCACATGTATACTCATAACTCTTTTGGTAACATGCATTTCATCCCTCCTCTTTACATGACCATACCAAGACAAACTTTTTAAAATATTTTTGGAAAAGAATATAACATGGTGTAAAAATGATTGGAATTGATTCAGTGACTGATTCTGAACAAACTGAAGTTGTCAAAAAATAAAAACCCCGACAACATAGCGGCTTGTCCGGTGTACGGGTCTAAACAGACGGACCGCATTTCAACTGCAATCCAACTGCAAATTGCAGTTTGAATGCAGTTGACACGACTGCAATAAACTGCAAACACGACTGCAATAGAACTGCAAACTAAACGTGCAGTCCGATTGCAGTCGTGTGAACTGCACACCGACTGCATTCGAACTGCACCATACCCACTCGGTATGGTGCAGTTGGATTGCAGTTGAAATGCGGTCCGTCTGTTTAAACCTTAAACCGGACCCCTTATTATTTTATGGTTTCTTTCAGTTTCGTTCCAAGTTATATTCTAGGGTTTTTCTCAAATGTCAAAACAGGCCTTTTATTTTTTAACGGCTTTACATTCAGGTTTCACATATACCAAAAATATTATTGTATATGCAATTAAAATACCCTTTCAAGCAAGTGAAGTCACGAACAGAAGCGAGTCCTACATAAATAGCACAAGTTGGTAGCCACATTTGGCTTACCGAACCGCATCAACTCAGTAAGCGATGATTCCAGTTCACTGGTCTTATTCAGCATTGATTTGGATTCCAGGCTGAGTAGGATAGAATGGAGGTAGGAACTGATGAGGATTTTTGAGATAAGGTAGTTTAAATGAGGTGTGATGGCAGGAATTTTTAAATTTGGAATTTTCGTGTGATGGAAAGTTTTTGGAAAAATATAAAAGGGTCACGGGGATTACATCCAAGTAACTTTGTTGAAAATAACGGCAATTCCTTGAATATTGTGAAAAACACCTAGAAACACTTACTAATTCACACTGACCTGCGTGGTGGTTATTTGATGAAATCTTGTTAACAATAAATTGATAAAAGCGATTGTAGCAATACCGAAAAAAATATTATCATTTATCCAAATTCCATGGTCTATCTGCGAAGTTCTTCAATAGATCTGAATGAAACCATATTGAGAAAATGTTCTTCCAGTCAAAAAAGAATTACTAAAATCAGAACACATTGAAGATATCGCGTGTCAACGTGGTAGGTCCAGAAGGAGATGGCGTGATGATTTGGATTCCTACCTAAAAGATTGGAAGAAGAGTAGATGAAAGGAAGTTTTTGGGAAGGAAGGAGTAGATGAAAGGAAGTTTTTGGGAAGGAATTTGCTTTGTAGTGGGGACATAACAGGCTCATAACACTAATCGCTGAACGAGCCCCAAAAATAAAGTTTAGAGATTTACCTGTTTTTAATAAATATATACATAATTAAATAACTTGATTTCATTGATTTTAATTTTCAAACTAAGTGTATACTTAAAAATCTCTCTCCATCATCAGACTATGGTAACTATATTGAATCAAAGTACTCGTCAATTCAAATCAAACGAGCCCAAACTCGATGGGGTTGTGTCGTTCTGTTGCGGCGTTCCCATGGCCACCTTCCAGCTCCATCATCAGATCAGCTCCATGTCATCATAATATTGCATTGTCACATTACACATGTATACAAAATTTCAGCTCAATCAGTAACCGGCAAGTGGATCAAATTTAACTTGCAAGATTTGATGACAGACAAATATCGGGACAGGTGAAACTAAATAAAAGCTTGTTTAAACAACATTTATTCGAATTGAAAACGTTCTCCTTTTTTTGATGTCGTTGAAAAGTTAACTGGTACCATTAGCACTTCAAATGGCTTCAGTAATTACATAAAATAAACTGACATCTACGTTTATCAAGCCCCAACCTTGGCCCACTTCGCCTAGTGTCACTGGTGCATTTTCTTTTCTAAAGAGAGAATCCAAACGGAACGTTCGCGTCGACGTCCATTCACTGTCGATAAAAAAAAACTAGGTTTTTATGTTTGAGTTTTAAATTCGAACAGACAGCTAGAAATGTCTCGTTATTTTTGAGACGAATAACGTTTTCGGTTTATATGACATAGCCAGATCTTGGAACTGATCACTTCATTGACCGACCCTTTCATAAAATTAATGATGGCCATTCATGATGGAACCTGGCCCGTTGTTCACATAATGATATGGACTAGCCAAACCAGTGAACAGAGCTACCTTTAACGATATGAACAGCTAAACGCATGATTATTCACACAGAAAAAATGAAAGAGGTTAGAAGGAAATACTTTCCGATTTGTACTACTACGAGTGTCGCCGCTTGTCTCCCACCCTTTAACTCCGCTACAGGCAATAAACCAATACGAACGCGCATTACGCAACTAACAGACCACGCGCACTTAGATCGCAAGTTTGCTATTGGTTACCTCTTTTATCTTTTCTGTGATTATTCACGATACAGTTAAACATGGCTGATTATTTCTTAAAATAGTTGTGTTGTATATTTGTGTTGTACTTATCTATAAACAGTATGTTCAGAATCGGTTACTGAATCGAAATCGGCTATTTTTAAAAATTTACTTTTTTATGCTAAAATAAATCAATCTCTATTTTAGGATAAAAGAATTTTCTAGTTTGATCAATCTTGATTGTGGCAGTAAAGCGTTTGCGTGTGCCTGCGTAGATATCAATACCGGACGGTACGGAAACTTTAGTGCGCGTTTCCGACTCGCACTTGACCGGTTTTCGCTATTTCATAATGGACTTTGTTATTAAGTCTTATCTCGTTGCTAATAGCGATAATGTCGTCTATTGTACGAATTCATGGGTTGTGATTTTTATCTACAATGTACGATAAAGCATTTTTCTAAGATACAGTTATCTAGTTCATCATATCAGATGGCGCATGTACCTATGCCTAGATTTTTCGTATAAAGAATAATCGTGCTCATCACACAAACATTTGTCCAGGGTGGGAATCAAACCCACGACCTTCGACTAGTAGTCAGGGTCATTAACCACTAGATTAACAGGCCAGTTAATAATAGCTGCTGAACTTCACTTGAAAAAATCACGCCAAAAATGTTCCTGATTTATCTATGCCTTATGTATCCTAACATAACTCTCCTGCAACCGCAATTTTATATAAACCATCTTCGCAACAAACGAGTTTAGATTGCTAAAAAGGGTGTAATTTTTGCGAGCGGACCCATATTTAAATGTATATACGCTCTACATTATACCTTCAATGTACCCTGTCACTCCCATGACCCTCCCATAGTCCTGAAACCCTTAATCATATCAAGTTTGAGCATCCGAGGAACACGGGTGACATACGGCGGGATCCTGCAATACTTTAGTCAATTTATACGGTGTCATGAGACCCCCAATGGGGTCATTGTGACCCCATGCCTTCAGATGTGTCGTTTAGCCCGCATTTATTCATAAAAATGCGCCGTTCGAGTGCGGAAGGGATATGAGGGTGAATATTGATTTTGGGTGTGTTTTTATTGTGATTTATTGACGTTTTGAAGTTTGATGGAGTGTGATTTTGATGTAAAGGCAGATTTTTTAGCAAGTGCGTGTTTATCTGTGTTTTGATAGTATTATTTATTTAGGGTTCTGTACCTTAACCGGAAAAACTGTATAAGGGTACCTCCCTTATACGGTCGCTTTGTTGTCAGTCAGTTAAGATACTTTTTCTCAAGAACGCGTGAAGGATTTATTTATTAAGTTGGAATTATTATCAAATACTCACTTTGCTAGCTCTTAGAGCAGTGAAAAAGTCAACATTCTAAGTCGGCGTAATCTAAAGATAAGGCTATTAATGCTCCATTTAGGCACATATTTTTACACTCACCGTGAAGTCAAAACCTACAGGGTCCTGATGATCCAGTAAGATCTTACCGCACAAATAGGTATAGGAAAAAGTCTGAAAACTATTTTGTAGTTGGGTCACAAAATAATTACCTTTTGAAGTTTGGAAAAGTCTTCGACACTCGATTCGGAAATCGGAATATTTACTTAGCTACCTTAGCTTGTACGAAACCCTCAGTGCGCGAGTCCTTTTCGCACTTGACCGGTTTTGTTTGTTGAAATATTGTTATCAGGTGTTATTTCCCACAAATGGGAGAACCTCGACCTCCCTTTAAAAGAGAGATGTCCGCAAACCACGCTGCTTTCCTTACCTGAGACCCTACCACGAGCTCTTAACGCGATCCTCTTGACAACCTAAACTGAACTATTAAAGGACTGGAGCTAGTGTATATGTCGCAGGGAAATGACGATATTAGGGATTTCACGTAAACCCGAGGGATATCACGAAATCCCTAGGGATATCACGAAATCCCTAGGGATATCACAAAATCCCGGTAGATGTCGAATATTCTTGATTATTACGTCTTCTTACTAAAAGTGTCTAGTGATATGATATATACAAAACACCAATTTATCCTCAGTGATATGTCGTTTCACTTTCGCAGTACCGTGCAGCCCGTGTGGGTACTACAGCGAGCGTGAAAATGCATTGCTCGATTTTTACTCGACAGTATCCGCTTTTCTGACATTTTATTAGATTTAGTTTAGTGTATAACTCCTTTATATAACTCCATCCCTCTTTCTCGTTCGCATGCTTGACATTTTAACACGCCATGGTCGGCCTCTGAATCATAAAATATCTTTGCTTTGTGATGTAATATATCAGTGTAAACGAAATTTAAGGTGAAGTTCTGAAGTTACTCCCATGAGAAAAAGGCATATACAACTGTCGCCTTTGATACGAGTAACTTTATTTGTGTAAAAAAATTATTTTCGAAAGTTATAAAATGTTCAAGCCGAATAAATATCACACTAATATGAAAAAGACGAAAATTATGTGTGACTAGCTGTGCTCGCGACTTCGTTCGCGTGAACTACAGGATTTTGAATTATTTTTTTCTAAAATAAAAGTAGCCTTTGTTACTCCTTATTACATCAGCTACTTGCCAAAAAAAGTCCCGTCAAAATCGGTCCAGCCATTTCAGAGATTAGCCCGGACAAACAGACAGACAGACAAAAATTGTAAAAAACGTCGTTTTGGTGTATGTACCGTGTATATATATATATATATAGTTGTGGATTATTATTATTATATATTCATATGCATGTAGTAAAAAGCAATTATTTCAATATTACAAACAGACACCCCAATTTTATTTATATGTATAGATGTACGCGTGTGTACATGATACTTTATAACTGATTGACGTAGCTTTTTTATTTGTCGGGTATTTTCTACTTTCACACAGGCAAAGTTGCGGCAGAATCTGTAGAGTAATATTATAAATATGAAAGTCCGGGTAGGATATGGGTACAGGTAGTCCATGTCTTTTTTTATCTCGGGGGTACCCCTCCCTTGGAATAAATTTCTACTTTCGCACGGACGAAACCGCTGGCACTTGTTGATTATAAATAAACCAACAAACAATTTGTAACCTGTCACCACCAAATACAACTTCATCAGCATTCGGGTACACAGGTTTACCACGAGCTCTTAATGCGATCCAATTGACGGCCTAAACTGAAGTGTTAAAGGGATGGAATTATACAGTGGCGTAGTGCGGACTACATTAAAAGTGGGCGAAAGAATATCAGCGAGGCCTTTTTCTTTCATAAATTCGAAAACGAAACAACAAGTGTTGCAAACAAGTGTTCGGCCACATCGTCGCTTACCATCAGGTGAAGTAGTGATCAACGTGAGCCTATCAATTATAAAAAGCCTTTGTCCTTAAGGCTTATAGTCCCTTGTATATCTGCTATGCATATTTAATTCCAGCTAGCTGCGCCCGGATGGAGCCCCGCTGCCATTTAAATCCATTTTCTTTGCGAAATATAGATAGATTTACATATGTTATGTTCATAGTCATAATTTCAGCCGATAGACGTTCACTGTTGGACTGGTCTGGAATAGGCCTGTCCCAAGTGTCGCCACAATAAACGATCCTGTGCGTCCCGCATCCATCGGATTCCCGCAACCTTTACTAGGTCATCGGTCCACCTTGTAGAAGGCCTTCCAACGTTGCGTTTTCCGGTACGCGTCCGCCACCCTAGAACCTATCGGCCCCAACAGCCATCTGTTTTACGAGTAATGTGTCCTGCGCATTGCCACTTAAATTTGGCGATTCTTGGTGCTATGTCGGCAACCTTGCGGATGCTGTGTTCACTTTGAAGAATATTTAACCACCAATTTTTATGTATAAAAATGTTTCTAAAGATTTAAGCAGTTTCGAAGAAGTAGGCAAAATTTCTAAATGTCTAAATATTTTTTTAGACAGTAGTTGATAATGTTCTTATTTATTTATTTATTTAATCTTCATGCAACACAGAGTACATAGGCGGACTTAATGCCTTGTTCTTCATAAATCTAATCTCTGCATAAACATATACAGTGAAACTTGGTTAAGTGGGACCTGGATAAGTGAGAAACCTCCATAACTGGAACTCATGCTGAGGTCCCAACACTTTGGCACTGAATTACCTCTGTTAGTGGGACGAGGTAAGCCTCTATATCTGGGATTTGTTCTTTCGATTTATCATCATAGTTACCTCTATAACTGAGACAGCGAGTAAATTTTATATGCATAAACCTCTGTAAATGAGATAACATTGTTTGTTTAAAACTCATTTACATACATAACACGTTATTTTATTTAATGATCGCACCTGTATAACTGAAATAACCTGTATTCTCACCTCTATTAATGGAACCCTCTGTAAATGAGACAGATATTTATACCTGTATATCTGAGACACTGGGTAAGTGGAATACCTCTAATAAGTGAAACGACATTGCAGGTCCCTTGATGTCTCACTTAACCAGGTTTCACTGTATTTTTTTTCAAATCTATTAACCTGGCCGTTACCTAGGCTAGGCTTCAGAAAGTCACTGTTTTATGGTACTGCTTGGGCGCTTGGGCCTTAAAGAGCCCACGTTTGAGCGAGAACCCATTGAGTTCGCGGGCGTGAGCGATGGCCCACTTCGCCCATATTTAGCTACGCTACTGGAGGTATAAAGGGTGTGTACTGTGTATAGCTTCTTTCCTCTTTCTCGCTCGCACGCCTGTCATTTTAATACATCATGGGCGCCTGTTTGGATGACAGGTTAGGCTGCAAAGTCCGTACTATGTTCGGCTTTCCCACAATAAAGGCTCAAATAGTACAGCCAATTTAAGCTCTCCTGAATATTTCACTATTCTATTATTACAACTGCTCTATAGTATCTATTATTCAGATTGTTATTGAATACAAAACAACCACTGAAAGCCAAACCACAGACTAAAATACCACAGACTATAAACCAGTGGAAACACTCTTGTTTTTGGTGGGCCATTAAAAATTCTTTCTATGCTGTGGCTTTATCTTTGTGCTGTGAAACTGTTACACTGGTGTAAAGGGTTGGTGAAAAGGAGTGTAACGCAAAGGAACGTTTACTTGTTGATTCTGAAATATGTGTAGCCGTGGAGTTTCTTGTGGTAGTGTATAATCGAGCAAGATGAAAGACTTAACATAGTAGTTAGTTAAACGCAGTTTGACGTTAGTATTGTTGGTGTACGCTGCCCAAATGTTATTTAAGGAAAATTTTAAAAAAAAAACATGAGTTATATGGAGAGCAGTATCAGATGGGATCGCAGACAAATAATGATTTATAATATCATAAAAAAAAAACTGATTTTAGACGCAATTTTACCAATATGGTAAAAACATGGCAAGAGGCAAAGATACGAAATGGCAAAGTAGTGATTCGAAAAGAGCATGGCGAAATCTATAAAATCGCTAGTTTTACAAACTCCCGGAAAACTTACTAAGTAAATCTACGAAATGAGTAGGCTCAACGGCTTTCCAAGAAACGGCGCTAAGAGAAAACATCTAATAAAAACCAATCACAAAGTCTACAATTAAAGTCATTCTTACATCTAAAAAAAGCGGATGAAAATCTTCCTTATTCTAAATGGGTTTTATGTGCGGAACCCTTTGGGCTTAACGGTGCCTCTTTAACGTTTCCTCCGATAATTTGTTGAACCCTGCTCTGTTTGTTCGCATTGTGATTAATTTTACTCTATTTTTTTGGGATAATAAAATGTTTCGTGATGGTGTTTTGGGATAATGTCGGTGACCCAGATCTGGGGGGTTACAAATCATGCCTGTGTAACTTTGGGGATGGGTTGTAAGACATATATTTTTTTAGGTTTGAAATCTTATCAGTCTTCACGTCGGATTATAATTTAGGTGCCTTCGAGACTAGAGTGATTAGGTTTTTAATAAACTAGTGCGCTTCAACAATCAACGATTGCATCACTGTTGAAACTTCTACGGTCCGGACTAAGTGTCTCGCTTCGTCGTTTATACCGCGTACATCGAAGGACTGGAACAATTTGCCTGCTGCGGTCTTCCCTTCCAATTAGGATTTGGGTGTCTTCAAGGCTAGAGTGATTAGGCTCTTAATAAACTAGTGCGATTCACCATCAACGATTGGATCATTCCTAACCCTATGTGAGATCACAGTAAGGACTAGTTTATATGTGGAGTGAGAGGGATTGTCAACCGTTTACCGACTAAAAGCTATCCCTATTCCTTCCGTGCCAGGACCGTGGTGACGTTATCAAACCACTCTGCAGCCCTTGCAGTTTTATCTTGGGTTAAAAATCAAAGCAAAGTGACTTTCGGACAGCTTTTCAATTTCGAAATGGCAATTAGTGAGCTTTAAATTTTTGGAGCGAAGTTTGACTGGACTCCACCTTCGGGCCTGTGCACACTACGTTTTTTACACACGCCGTTGACGCGCGATTGTAGCGATGTAGACGCGATACGCACGCGAGTCAGACGCAGTCTCTAGACCTTTAATAGGATAAAAGCGTGCCGTCGACGAACGTTTCTAAAACGCGCGTCAATGGCGTATTTATTTAAGCTTTTTATCAACCAAAACTAAAAGTGGATGTGAAAAATCTATAACACATTATTAATCGGCAACAGAACTATCACAACACTAATCCAATAAGGAAAACGAATTCTAATGGACCAACATGACTTCCGTAAATCGCTAAGCTATAGTGAATCAATGTAAAAGGGCTTAATGATCTTAGGGGGCTAATGGCTGAATCATGTTAACATTTTTTTTGGGTAGTGATGATATGGTAGCATTCGACTATTAATTTTGAGGAAGTAAATTGTCTCAGAACACAAAAATAAACTAAGATTTTTTTTATTTATCTTATACTTTCCCACTGTTAGGCAAAAACAAAAAAAAAATGTTTTTTTCTTGCGGCGTAGTATAAATTTTCAGTTTTCAGAATTTCCCTATACCTACTTGTGCTATGTGACCTTGCTTCATGCCTTTCAGGATTCTAGGTCAACAGGAATTTTGATTCCCTTGAGAGTGTTGAAATATACGTTTAATGCGACATAAAGTTTTTTTTTTTTTTTTCGGTTACTTAGAGCTTTGATTTTCTTACAGCTTTAAGGGACCGCAGACCTGAGTACCTATAGTTTTAATTTCAATTCGATACCTCCACGCGTTCCCGATATAAAGGGTCTTGACATACAGACAAACAGACTGACAACAAAGTGATCCTAGGGTTCCGTTTTTCCTTTTGAGGTACGGAACTCTACGAGTAAAATGGCTTGTTTGTCGAGCTGTGGTATAATTTCTGTTCATTATGTATACAGAACCATTTTTATTTTCTTCCTAACAAATAGGGACTCTGTTCCACCCACACATTGCGACAGCTGTTGTGTTTTAAGTAAGAAGCATTATGCCATTAATCGGGCCTAAATCCAGACGATATATCGCGATATTTTTTTCATTTATTTAATGTATTTTTGTGTATAGGTCAATAAACGAATTGTCATTCCTTTTTTTTCTTTTATGACTGTTCTGTAGATTTATCATCATCATTCATTTTTTTAGCCACAAGACCTTTAACTACTAGACATAGATCTTCTCTAAGTGATGTCACATTGACTGATCCTGTGATTCACGCTTTCAAAACGGTGAAGGAAAACATCGAGAGGAAACCGACATGTCCTAGAACCAAAAATTCGAAGACATATGACATTCACCAACCCGCAGTGGGCCCGCGTGGTGGATTACGGCCCATTTTGCCTACCAGAGAGGAGGCCTGAGTCCCAGCAGTGGGAACATTAAAAGGCTGATTATGCCATGTGATTCTCGCATCCATCGAGTTTATGCGACTCTCACCAGGTCATCCTGTCTCCCTTGTGGAGTCGACGCTGCGTCTTTCGGTGCGTAGTCGCCACTCCGGAACCTTTCGGCCCCAATGGCCATCTGTTCTGCGAGCAATGTGCCCTGCGCACTGCCTCTTAATTCGCTTTAATTATTATTATTCAAGCAGTTCTTCGGAGTATATTGGTAACTTTGGTTCCTCTGGGGATATCTTTATTTCTGATCCGATCACGTAAGGAAATTCCAAGCGTAGCCTTGTCCATTCTCCTTTGAGTGACGTTCTGTAGATTACCTAATAGAAGACACTTTGACCGCGATTTACACCCGAATATACTTACTCAGTATCACACTAATATTTAAGAGCAGTGGTGGTCGGGTGGTAACGACCGCGACTTACGAGTTGTAGGATGCGGATTCAAAGCCAGCCAGGCGCATTACTTTGTGTAATTTAATTCATCACCACTACTTTCAAAACGGTGAAGGAAAACATCGTGAAAAAACCTGATGCGCTAGAACCAAAAATTTGAAGACGTGTGACATTCACCAACCAGCACTGGGCCCGCGTGGTGATACGGCCCATTCCCTCTCCTAGAGAGGAGGCCTGAGTCCCAGCAGTGGGAACATTAAAAGGCTGATTATGGTATTCTGTATTATAAAAACGAACGTATTTTGTCCTTCACTCTCAAATTATAGATAGATTTGTATGAAATTTGCCACGAGCGTAAGCTAAGGTACCTACAACTAAAAGATATTTATTTACAAACACGTCAAAAATCTTTAAAATCATTTCTATAACCTTGATCTTCCATAAGATATATTTCTTCCGTTACATAAATTTCTACAAACGTACGTCGTGTGTCTGTAACTGGGAATTGAACTTGAGACCGAGCTGACGCGTGTAAAATTTTATGACTGACCTTTTTCTCATATAAACAGTATCAGTCGTATATTTATTTGTATGCCGGCGCTATATTTAGTTTCGATATCGAAATGGAGGTGGCGTGTTATGTGTTTGTTAAAAATGGATGTGGCGTGTTATGTCTCTAAATGTGTTTGTCAAAAAGTCTTCTAGTGGCGTTACCTGCGTGAAAGTAGTTTTTTTAATCAATTTTTTAAAGTATATTGTATTTGGTATTTTATTTATCCTTAGTCTGTAGTCTGGGCATGTTTGGAGCGTGATGATGGACGATCCCTCACACTGGCTGCCGTCTCCTTCGCTAGCATTACTGCTCTGCAGGAAAATCCAGCCGCATCAGAGTTCATGTCTTGACTCCTTCCTTCGAACAATCATGCATGTATGATTTTTCATGAAGCAGTATGCTACTTATTCTTATTATGACGTTGAAAATCATCAAATGACTTTTACCTCTCTGGGTGGAGAGGGAGAAAGTCTGACTTTTACTGACTATTATTATTATTATTTAGAAGATAAGGGGCTATGCATCACCCATAGTGTAGGGGATGTAGTCACTGCGACCTAAAAGATCTATTGTGACTCGCCACCTTGTTAGAGTAACTCTTTTAGCCCGGAGGCTTCCAAGAAATTTAGAATACTCCTAGCTTTTAGAGTTTTAATCTCCTCCGGGCGAATAATGTGTCGGCCCAGATGGACACTGCGCTTGTGGACAAGGGGCCCGCATTCACACAAGAGGTGCTTAGGCGTCTCCCTCTCCTGATTGCAGTACTGGCAAACATCAGTGTCACTCAGTTTCATGTGAAATTGGTGCCTGTTTAGTTTGCAGTGGCCGGTTAAGGCGCGGGCTATCGCACAGATGTTCGTCCTGCTAAGCTCAAGAAGCTCGGCAGTTCGTTTTTGTGAGTAGCCTTCTATGAGAGATTTGGCGTGTAGCAGACCTGGTTGTACCAACCAGTGCTTTTTTGAATCGCCAAATAAGTTGCCCTTAAGGGTCTGCATGGCCTGGTTCTTTGAGATACCACAGAAGGGTTCTGGACCTATCTGATGACCTTGAGCCCCAGCCCGTGCAAGTTCATCGGCTTTTTCGTTGCCGTTGATTCCAGAATGACCTGGTACCCATCTCAGAATAACTTTATTCCTTTGCCCCAGGTCATTCAGTTTGTTAACGCAGTCTTTTACCAGTTTCGAATTTAAAGTATTCGAGTTCAAGGCGTTAAGAGCTGCCTGGCTATCTGAGTAAATCAGAATTAATTGATTTATGTAGTTTCGTTGACGGTTGGCCTCCACACATTCTATAATGGCGTATACCTCCGCTTGGAATATGGTAGCATGTTTACCCAGATTCAAGCTTTTGCTGAATTTCGGGCTAATGCCAAATATTCCACATCCTACATTCTCACCCATTTTGGACCCGTCTGTAAACCAGATCAGGCTTCCAGCCTTGCAAGTGATGAGGTTGTTTGACCAATCCTCTCTGCTCGGCAGTTCCACTGTGTAATTCCTTGTGAAATTACACTGTGGAAGCATGACGTCTGTTGTCATAGCTAGTTGATCGTGTTCAAGTACTGATTCGTGTAGCGATCTCAGTGCTTGAGAGCGCCAGTTTGCTTTGCCAGTGCTGTTTGTTCTGTACATGCTTGCCTTCGCCTCCTTCGCAATGAATAGATGAAGTGGCGGTAGGTTAAGCAGGGCGTTTAGAGCAGCTCCTGGGGTTGTGGACATGGCCCCTGTTGATATGAGGCATGCAAGTCTCTGCAAACCATTAAGTTTGTTAATGACTGTCACTTGAGTTGTTTTCCTCCACCATACTACGCAGGCATACGTTATTATCGGCCTGACTATGGCGGTGTACAACCACAGGGCGATTTTAGGGTTTAAGCCCCATTTCTTCCCAGCTAAGCGACAGCATATTCCTAAAGCTATTTTAGCCTTTTGGATCACATTGTTAATGTGAGTGTTCCAGGTCAGTCTCTGGTCGATAGTTACGCCCAGGTACTTGACTTCGCTGGAGAATGGTATGAGAGTCCCCTTTACAGTGGGCGTTACAAGTTTGTCCAACTTACGCTTCCTAGTAAAGGGGACTATTGTTGTTTTACTCGGGTTAACCGATAAATTGTTTTCTGTGCACCATGTGTTAATAATGTTCAGAGATCTTTGTAGTATAGATGAAACCGTGCTGTGACAGGGGCCGACAACACAAGCCACCACATCGTCAGCATAGCTATGTACATCTAAGTCTCTTGTAGAGGCTTCAACCAGCAATTGGTCAACAACGAGTAGCCATAGAAGTGGCGATAAAACGCCTCCTTGTGGGCACCCTTTAGTTGTTTTGAAGCTCTTTGTAGTTCCATGTAAGGTAACACTGATAGTTCTGTTGAGGAGCATGAATTCGATCCAACGAGTAGTTGTTTCGTCAATCCCTTTCGCCTTCATTCCCTTGGAAAGGGCGTCTATGGTGACGTTGTCGAAAGCTCCTTCAATATCAAGGAAAGCACATAGGGCTATCTGTTTATCTTCCAAAGCCCTTTCGATCCTGTCTGTTAGTTCTAACAGAGCAGTTTCTGTAGATTTTCCTTTTTGGTAAGCATGTTGCTTCGGATGCAGAGGGTTATCCCTTAATGGTCCATCCCTGATGCATTCGTCAATAACCTTTTCCATACTCTTGAGTAGGAAGGAGGTAAGGCTTATTGGTCTGAAGGACTTTGGTTGAGAGTAGTCCTTCTTACCGGCCTTTGGGATAAAACAGACTTTAACCATAGTCCATTTCTCTGGTATATATCCCCAGGCAAAGCTTGCTCTGAAGATTTTGATTAAAATAGGGATGAGTATAGTCTTCCCTTGCTGCAGAAGAGCTGGGAAGACATCGTCATCCCCTGCAGATTTAATAGGCTTGAATGAGTCTATAGCCCATTCTACCTTGTTCGGTCTAAAATACCTCGCCGCTCTTCTCCAGTCTTCATTTGAAGGCTTGGTGAGGCAGATATGAGGAGTATTTTGTACGATGTTATCTGGTGCCATCACCGAGCCAGGGAAGTGTGTAGACGTCAGAAGTTTCAGGGTTTCTTCCGCTGATGCAGTGAAGGCACCGTCTGGTTTCTTTAAGAATCCCAGTTGATTTTTAGGCGATTTGGATAAGACTTTGTGGATTCTGGCTCCTTGAGGGACTTTAGTAATCTCCTCGCAGAACTTCCTCCATGACAGTCTTTTCGCCTTTCGGATTTCTTTATTATAGGTAGTTAAAGCTTTCCGATACCGATCCCAGTCGTCAGTCGATTTAGCCTTATTAAACAACCTACGTGATTCTTCCCTTAAAACATCGAGCTTTTTGTTCCACCACGTCACTTTTCTATCCCTCACAGTTCTTAGAGGGCAGCTCTCTTCGTAAGAGGCTGTAATGGCTTCCGTAACTTGAGCAACAGCATAATCCAATGTTTCAGGGGAGCGTATGGTTTTAGGGAAGTTTTGGAGTCTATCTTGGAGCTTTATTCTGTACAAGTCCCAGTCCGTGGCTTTTGCATCCCTAAAAGTGATGGTTTCGCAAATGTTGGATGTATTCAGTGCGAATTTAATTAGTCGATGATCAGACATAGATGGTTCATCACTGACATGCCAATTGGTTATCAGCCTGGCAGTGTGAATAGTAGCGAGAGTTACATCAAGAACTTCCTTCCTCGATCTAGTTACAAAGGTGGTTTACATCCCTCATTAACTATTTGGAGGCGGTTAGTTAGTACAAAATCATGAAGCAACTCACCTCTGTCGTTGATGTCAGTGCTGCCCCAGTTGGTATGGTGGGCGTTGGCGTCACACCCAATGAGAAGCTCGGCATTGTTGGCATAGGCGTACTCGACTACCTTTGCAAGCTCCTCGGATGGGTCGGTTTTCGTCCCGTCCAGGTATGCCGAGCACACGATGAGGCGTCCATTTCCGCTCTTGACATTAACATAAGCTGCAATCAGGTCATCGCTGCACAGGCCTGGTATGCATAAGAAATCAATATTATTATTGAAAAGTATACACGCTCTTGGTTTGACTCCTCCGATATGGTGTACGACCTTACCTGCAGAGCCCAGTCCAGACACCGTGTTAGTATTAGCCAGCCACGGTTCCTGAATAAGAGCAATGTGAAGGTTCTTCTGTGTGAAGTGTTTTTCCAGAACAGCCGTGGCTGCTCTGGCATGGTGCAGGTTGATCTGCACCACTTGTGTGTTTGTGTGTGTCTGTGTTATGGTGTGTTTGTGTTGTGTTAGTGTTGTGTGTTTGTGTCGGTGGGTGGGTTAAGTGGCGTTATTCGACCCGCTTGGCTTCGGGGCTGTAGGGCAGCCCTGAGGTTTGGCCGGTCGGCTCTCCACTCCCGATCGATTGGGACGTGTAGCCCTTTTCGTCGGTGGTGCTCCGAGGGGGCGGTTCCTGACGCCCTGGCCTCCAGGTTTCGGCTTGGCGTTTTGCCGCTTTGCCGTTTTACCAGAGACCTGGACGCTCGGCCCCGCCCTAGGAGCGTGTTGAGCAGGTGGCAGAATCTCTGCGCTAGATTGGCTAGTTCCTGCCACCTGCTCAGCCCTCGCCGGCGTATTATCGCCGCGAATGCGAATCCAGACTTTGCGAAAGCCTAGTTGCGGCCTGCAGTCTAGCTTGCGCAAGGCTTCTACAGAGGCATCATCGATAGAGAGGGCGGTCGTGATTCCGTCCCTTTCTTTCTTGACGCTCAGCACCTTCCACAAGCCAGTCTGCAGGTCGTTTTGTTTTTCCAGGAGATTGAGGGCATCTCTTGGAGTTTTCAGGACATCTTCTGTCTTGAAGTGGAGGATCCCAACCTTAGCTTTTGGCAAGTCCTTCTCGTTAATGAACGAGAGTTCCGCCTCTGGCCACGGCTTTAGTGTCCCCACTTTTTCTTCAAGCCATTTCAGGCTGTAGTCGTTTTTAATTACGACTTGCAGCCATCCCGGTTTGAAAGTGCTGCCCTCAATTCGAATTTTGAATTCGGGGGCTTTGGGCATAGGGGCGTTAAGAATCGCCCTCAATAAGTCCTTGTAAAGGAGCCCCAATTGCGCGTCCGACATGGGCTCCTTGTTACGGATTCCCACCCGGATGTTAGTTAGGGCATCCTTAAAAGACATAGCGCTTGTCTCAGGCGGTGGTCCGACCTGAGTTGCGGACGTCTCATCAGGGATCATTGGAGTTGACCCTGACTTTTCGTCCACACGCGTAGTCTTTTTGGCATGATCTTTTGGCGACTCGTCCTCGGATCGAGATCGTTTTACCGGCCTCTTCCCCGAGGACATATCAGCCATTAGACCAGTCGAAGGAGTGCGCGCACTCGCCAACCGCTCCGTGACCAGCTTGTAGGCCTCAATGGGGTCCATACCGCCAGCCTTGAGGCGCCGCAGGCGCTTACGCGCTGCTCCTGGCAACCGTCGTTTCCTGGGACTGAGGTCAGTTTCCGACGGCACTTCCGAGTCCATCTCAGTAGGCCTCGTGCCATCGTTTGCTGACTCCAGTTCAGGAGGGTTGAGTTCGGTGTCCAAGGTGACTTGGGAGTCTCCCTCAGAACCGAACTTTACTGACTAAAACCAACAACGTTCCTTCGGTTGCACTTTGCGAGGTAGCCCTTCGAATAATCTTCACCCCTGGCATGTTGCTTGTATCATTAATACGGTTTACCCTCAAGTTACCTTCGTAGGTAATTCTACGGTTCACTAATCAAAATTCTGATGAAAACCCAGTTTAACTACCGAAATAATCTGTTCCAAATTAAAATTCGTCACGACTCAATAGGCACAAACTTTTGGGTATTTTTAACGGATGAAATAAAAAAACCTTATCGGCGACGGCCTTTGAAGTTTATAATCTGAAACAATTTTAAAATTAATTAATAAAATCTTTTTAGTACTATATAAAATTGGTAGTTTTTAAAATGTAATTTTACTCTAATTTATTCATTTTGGGCTGCGAGATTGTTTGAAAGAGTTGCCGGGCACATTTTTTTTGAAGTGGGAAATTCTTTAATCCCATCTCCCACTCTAGGGTTGAGCGCGAGGGCGTGTCAGACTTACTGACTAAAACCACAACTTTGTTCCTATAGAGGCACTTTGCGTTCTAGGACCACCGGATTCATTTTCAGAAGTCAACCCATGGCTCCAGCAGGCTTTTGGCCCTGCTGGGTACCTACCGACGTGGCCTTGGAACGCAAAGTGTAACTGAAGAAACACAGGGTGGGTTAATAAAAGTCTGAAACTTCTCGGTCTGCCCAGAGCGACAGAAGTTTTTGATGACATCCCACCCCAAAAAAATATTAATTTCAATCTTCTTGTTTCACGATGATCCGACTCAAAACTTGTCTGACTAATATTTAGCCACCTGGACAGCTCTGTGGTGGGTTACGCAGCTGTCCAACTTCTACAACATTAATTTTAGTATATATATGAAACCCAAAACACGTTCTAGTATTTTTATATAAAGGTTGTGTACAAAAATGCATCACCGTATCATGAAAAATCACGAAATTATAAGCTTGTTTTTACATGGTTACCGGGCAATCCGGGAGACTGAGGGGTTATTTCGCTCCTGCACCCAGCTGTGCGCTGGCACCCAATGCCCGCTATGACCTGCCGTGACCTGTGTTGTACTTAGTGTCGGTAGTTTCCAACTTGTGACTTTGTAAAAATATTTTTGGGAAAAAATCTAACATAGTGTAAAAATTACTGGGATCAATTCAGTTACTAATTTTGAACAAACTATTTTCAGGTTTCGCATATCTAAAAATATCTAAAAATAATGTTGTATATCAGTCTCAGCTGTAACAGATTCTTATTTCGTTACTAAATACTTCCTGAAACACCAATCCATCATTAACTGTGTCTTGAGAACTTTAAACCGAGCGCTATTACTGAAACGCTTTGAAGTGTGAACCAACACTTCATTGGTGAATAAACAAACCCGTTTATCTTTGGCTTTTAGTACTTTAATCGTGTCCAGACTAATAAATACGAGTTTAAACGTTGAATGTCTGAACACAACATCATAGATTGATTGCGCTGCCAACATTTTGGCAACTTTATGGTGGAAATCTCACCAATTTTTTTTAGTAAGTAAATATTCGAAGTATAAAATTAACTACTTACCAGATTAGCGGTAAGTCTCCTCTTTGAGATGTGGCTGGGAAGATGACAGACGTCACAGCGGCCTTATCTTCTGCATGTCGCAGGTCGTCACCGGAGATGGTATGTTCGGGATGTTCCTGCAGCGGATTCGTACAGAAGAAACACCCGGGTATCACCATTGTGTGAATTGCCCGGAGGACACGTTGCAGCATATGATGGAGGTGTACCCAGCATAGGCAGAACACGATCGTGTCTTCGTGGGGGTGATCAGCGACATCGACCTCTCGCGCTGGGTTCTGGTACGGTCTGTGGTCCGGACTAAGGAGGAATGGCAGGCAGTCACCTCCTTCTCCGAAGCAGTAATGCTTCAGTAAGGCTTCAGCTACAGGGGCCATGAGTTCGCTTCCGAAAAGGAAAGCCGAGGTCCTGGAAAGTCAGACAATGGAGTCTCGAAGATATCTCCGACTCGCAAAATTCAAATTTACGGTTTTCAGTCTTTTCCTTATAAAAAGCATCAATCATTTTTTCTTATGTTTCCTCTCTCCCAAACCGTCCATTACTTTTCATGTAGCAATACATTCTAACTCTCAAACTCACCATAAGTATTGAAGTAGGTGAATGAAAATTTAAGGCAAATAACTTCTTCGCAACTAATTTTGTAATTCTAACAATCTCGGAGGAGTAAAATCTTGTATTAACAATTTAAAGGCAGTAATTTTAGGATATTATGCTAATATATGAACTGCTTGTGCTACAAGAAACTTATGTGGTTTTAGAAACGTAAATACTTTGAACGTTGAACCAATTGTGAAGAAATTGAAGCGTGTGCTTATGTAAATGATTCAGGGTTTTAGAGTTTTCATTCCAAGGTTTGAGTATTTATACTATGTACGTTTTGTTTTGTTTTCAGTGGATACCCTCCAATAGGGGTCTGCATTTTGAGAAACCACCCCAGCAATCATCATCAGTATATGGATGGGACTTTGTTGCCTTAAAAGACCACTACGGAACCTTACAGTATATCCTAAAATACATTTTTAACGTTTCAATATGTGTGTTAAATATACGAGTAGTATGTATTAGTTACTTGTTTAGGCGTGTCTATCCAACTTACTTAAGCCAACATATTTTACTAACAAAAGTTTATTAAATACAAATCAGTTAATTATTGGTTACTTAGAACCCGTACCCAAACTTGATGGAGTTACATTGTTTGTATTGAAAGCATCCTTGGGCGCCTTTCAATTTTATCATTAGACCAGCTGTATGCTACAGCAATATTGCATCCTCATCCGATTTTCATCATCATCTCTCCAGCTTTTTTCCAACTAGCTTGGAGTCGGCTTCTAATCTAACCGGATGCGTCTAAATACCTGTTAATTTACATGGAACTACTGCTTCCATATCCTGACCTCCATCATCCAATTTATATATCAACACAATGAATGCAAAATTTCATCCCAATTTAATTTCTTTCAGTTTTTGACGTACTTCATGATTTTGAAGTAGGTCAAAAACTGCAATGTTTTATTGTTTAAAGACTCCGAGACATATAATAAAACTAATTAAAAGCAAGCTAGTAAGCAATAAAAAAAACAATATAGGTACAGATGTAACACGAATCAAATTCCTAAAAATAGAAACCTTCCCTATCGAATGTAAAATACCGAAAATAGAGTAGAATGAATCGTATTTGTTTTGACGTTATTTGAATATAGACCTAGGTTTTTGAATAAAGTTACACACAATTCACATAACAATTCAACATTTCAGTGAAAGTGAAAAAACTGAATATAAAATTTATATGAGTAGGCATTGAGTCGTTTGCAGAGTTCATTTGTACAATTGGTGAAGGAATCATGGATGTCACTCTAGGGAAATCAGGCATAGGTGAGGAACGATAAGTGTGAATACACATCTCACCAATAGCACTCACGAATAATATAGAGGAAGGAATCTAGACTGGTCTTCAGGGAATGGTGTTGGATAAATATTTGAGCAACGTGTTCCGTCTAACATCAAATGAAAGGTTCCGTGGTTAGACGTTTATTTGTTGGTTGAATGATGGAACTTCATAAAATATTACCTGGTTAGTCTATTGCCCAAAGTAACCTGGTTGAAACTTCAAGATCTGATTTTCATTCAGTCGATGGCTACTTACCTCAATAAGGTTAGGAGAGCAGTCTTGGAGGTACAAACTTGTGCAAACCTTCCAATCAATTGTTATGTATATATATGATTTGTTTTTCCATTTTATGCTACTTTCATTTTTTTTATAGGTATGTGTTTTTAATTTCTTTTAGTATGTTTAATTTTGTGGTAATAATGTTTTTATCCCATACCATAATAATTAATGTCTATGGTGTAAGCTGTGCATATTTGTAATAGGTATGCATACCAGTGTCGAGATTTTAATATTGTTTTCCATAATAACCTTTTAAGTAATGCTGTCGATATGTTAATAAACAAATAAATAAATGCTTTGTGTAAAACCAATTTTTTTTATTAATTTCAAGGTTTTTTAACAAACTCATCATCATGTTCCTGCCCTTGTCCCGTTTCATTTGTGGTCGGCGGAACATGTTTTTTTCTTCCATTTTGTCCTGTCACTCGTCACGCTATCACTAACTCCTTTTTCTTTCATATCGCTTCTCACACAATCCATCCATTATTTTTTTGGCCTCCCTCCCCCTCTCCATCCATCCACAAGTAAATTCATAACTCTTTTAGCAACATGCTTTTCTTCTCTCCTCTTTACATGACAAACACCAAGACAAACGATTTCCTTTCAACTTTTCAGTCACTGGCGCCACTTTCAAACTTTAACAAACTCAATATTAACTAAATATTTGTACTTAGTAAATATGCTGTTTGACTTAGTTTGGTCTTTGTCATAAATATTATATTTTGAGTTGTCGTGTAAAAATTATAATGATTTGATGTTTATTATTTCATTAATTTATGTGTTATATTAGCAAATTAGCTGACTGAACTTCGTATAGTCAACTAAGTCTTTCGATATAGTCAACCGATTGCAATTAAACAAAGCCTAAGTAATATATCAAGTTACTCACAGTTTTAATTTATAGAAGTTATCTACATCAATTTTGTACATTTTACTTGATGCGCGCACAACTAAAAACTTCTACAGATTTATTATCTAAATAGATATATTAATATTCTTTATTGTACGCAAATAACAGTCAATGGAGAAATAGAACAGGTGATGTACAGTTGCCATCACGGATCTTGAACACTTGCGCAGAAATCAAATATTCGGTCTCTTAGCGGTGCGGAGAGCGAAGCGGGTGCGGGGAGTGTCAGTGATTGACTGGCCGCGCCATCGCGTCATAGACGTCACTCCCGATTCGTTCACTGCGTCGCAGCATGTATCTAACAACGAAGACGATTGGCTTGCCAATGTATGGAATGCGCAAAGCGATCCCCACTCTGACGCCGAGCGTTCAAGATCCGTGATGGCAACTGTACATAGAAGAGCTTAACCCATGATTGGGTATTATGGAATAAGCTCACCTTGGTTGGTAATGATGTATTTTATTATTACAAGTACTTAATCTTTCTGATACTTATAATAGGTCCTTAATTTTATTTTTCGACACACTTGCTCAGAAAATGACTATAATGCACGTCCTCGGCTCTCTTAAGATCCTCGCCTTCGGCTCGGATCTAAATACCGCCTCAGCGGTAATCACCAACATTATACACTTGTATCATAATGTACTATTAAATATCTATAATTAATTATGCTCATCAAGGTTGCCGACATAGCACGAAGAATCGCCAAACTTAAGTGCGAACAGATTGCCGTCGGGGCCGAAAGGTTCTGGAGTGGTGACCGCTTACCGGAAGACGCAGCGTTGAAAAGCCTCATACAAGGTGGAACGATAACCTGGTGAAGGTTGCGGGAATCCGATGGATGCGGGACGTACAGGATCGTTCATTGTGGCGACACTTGGGGGAGGCCTATGTCCAACAGTGAACGTCTATCGGCTAAAATGATAATGCTCACCTAACACTGTATTGTCTTTTTTAATCCCAATGGTTCATCTGGTAGTGTAATAAACTAGATTAAATTGAAAAAAAAAAACTGTCTTTGAAAGTAGTTTACCATGTCCATAAAAAAACTCGTTATATTCATCAAAACCCTTAGCAAAAACTACTTTAGACCACTCATGGGAAATCACAGTTACTTCCAACCAACACTAGAGCAAGTTCAAGCACTTAGCAGATCAATTGGAATGGATTGGTTCCGCACCCCGGGAATTCACAAGTGTGTATTGCTGCTCTGGGAACGGATGGAAACTTGTTCGAGCATGTTGAATTTAGAGGGAGTTCCTCAGGGCTGTATTTTAGGCCTGAATATTTTTCGCGTGAATTTTGGCGTGGGTGGATAGATATAGTTCGTATTTATGAGGTCATGTTATTATTGTTATGTGATATAATACTAAAATATAACATAATTCACAGATTTGTGATTAATAAAAAACCTTCTACGAGACGTTTACTCAGCTCAGAGGATAATCTTTTCATGACTAGTTAGAAGACTAAGAAGAAGAAACCGTTCGAGTTAGTGTTTAGTGATAGTGAATAGTGTAATGTAGTATAATTGCTACTGAATAAATACAAGAACGAAGTAATAATAATAATACTTCAATATTATTCGCGTTAGAGATAATAAGAAAAGTGCTATTGGACACATTCTTAGTAAGAACAATTTATTAGTTTAGGAAATATTAAATTACTTATTAGTCTAAATAAAACGCTAGATTGTAATAAAAACAAGGGTTTATCCATTGGACGTACTCGTACTCTAGGACTAGGCACTAAAAAAAAAAAAAAAATGATTAATTCGTTCCAAAAAAGGAAAAATAAGCAAGCCAATAGCAATAAGCCTCCGTTGCATTTTCGCGTTTTATTTGACTGTCGTAACCTCATAGCAGTAAAGGAACTCATAATATACCTTTCCGGCTTATCAATTTCCCGAATGCTTAACAAATTCTAAGATTACATTACAGCCTCAAGAGAACGACAACAAAGATCTCAAGAATTTATGAACAGTTAATCATATACCTATAATCTATAATATAAAAATGAATCGCAAAATGTGTTGGTAAGCGCATAACTCAACAACGCCTGGACCGATTTCGCTAATTTTTTTTTGTTGTGTTCGTTATTATGAGGAGGTTCTTATGAAAATTAGGGTAGTGTAGGGTAGAGTAGGGTAGTGTAGGGTAGTGTAGGGTAGAGTAAGGTACAGGAGGGTAGAGTAGGGTAGAGTAGAGTAGGGTAGGGTAGAGTAGGGTAGAGTAGGGTAGAGTAGGGTAGAGTAGGGTAGAGTAGGGTAGAGTAGGGTAGAGTAGGGTAGAGTAGGGTAGAGTAGGGTAGAGTAGGGTAGAGTAAGGTAGAGGAGGGTAGAGTAGGGTAGAGTAGAGTAGGGTAGGGTAGAGTAGGGTAGAGTAGGGTAGAGTAGGGTAGAGTTGGGTAGAGTAGGGTAGAGTAGGGTAGAGTAGAGTAGAGTAGGGTAGAGTAGGGTAGAGTAGGGTATAGTAGGCTGAAGTAGGGAAGAGCGGGAGCGAAGCCGCGCGGGTAAAGCTAGTGATAATATTTATATGTACAATTATAAAAGTTTATAATGACAATTGAACTTGTGACATACTAATTTATTATTTTTTAGTAACAGATTTTTGTTTTTCAATAATAGTTCTATTATAATTATTATATAGGTACTCTTTTTTTTGTGGTGTGGATAGGTTCGAATTTGACCACTATGTCACTTGATGGAAAGCGATGATGTTGCCGATGATGGAGCACGCTTGCCTAGAAGCAACCTATTCACTCTTGACTTAAAGACCTCTAGGTATAGCTACTCTGGGCACGCCACAATCTCGGCGGTAAGTCCCCTCTTTGAGGCGTGGCTGGAAAGACCTCACGGCGTCCTTACCTTCCGCATGACGCAGGTACTCACCGGACATGGTTCGTTCGGGAGTTTCCTGCACCGGATTCATGCGGAAGTGTCGCCACTGTGCGGAACGCCCGAAGGACACGGTGGAGCACACAGTCGAGGTGTGCCCTGCTTGGGCGGAGCATCGCCGTGCCCTCGTGGGGGCGATCGGCGGCGGAGACCTCTCGCGCCGGGCCCTGGTTGAGGCCATGGTCCGGAGCGAGGAGGAGTGGCAGGCGGCCGCCGACTTCTGCGAAGCAGTAATGCTCGCAAAGAAGGAGGCCGAACGCATCAGGCAACGGCGTTATCGCCGCCGCCGCCGCCGCCGGGATTCTGATCCCGATTTCCGGCCACCGTAGGCGCGGGCTTGCGGACAGTGAGCAATGGGTAGCTCGCTGTCCGGCCGTCCGGTAACTGTCCGGACCAAGCCCAAGTCGTCGACGGCGCGCACTGTTCCCGCGCGCCTCAAGGAGTTCTCAGCAACAGCAGGGACCCAGCCGGGTCGAAGCCATATGATATTTTAGATCTATTTTTTTTTTTAATAGGGGTCCTGCAGTCAATGTGGCAAACATGACGATTTATTTTATCTTTAATACCTGTTGCATACTACAATTTATTTTGTGTTTGTACTCATATTTGAGCAAATAAATGATTGATATCATTATATTTGCTCAAAGATATTTAAGATAAGATAATCAGATATATCTATCTCACATAAAACCGATAATACCAATTTTAAACTTCCTAACAAGAATAAAGGGGAATATCCATTGTCGATTTCCATTACCGAACTATCGTCTTCCGCTTTTGCATTTCTATTTATGCAAATACACTAGTTCGGGGAAGTTCTAACTATATTTCGAAGTGCACCTTCTTTAATCGAGATTGTTTCCATTGTTGAACTTTGGACCTGCTAAAATTGTTACTGCTTGTTAAGTGTAATTTAGATGATAAACAAGGTGTTTGGAACTTCACTTGGTCATTATTTTGAGTAGAATTAGTAGGTAGTTAGCTATCCAAATATTACAAGCGCTTTGCGATATCAAATACAGTCCTATTTTACGTTGACAATGGCATTGCCATTATTAATTAATTAATGTTTAACAAACACTTAACAAAGGAAAAGAACAAATACAAATTATAAAGCTCAAAAATGCTACTTTTTGCAAAATAAATCTCTTCCAGCAGATCTTCGACAGGAAAGTTGGGTAAGAGGCTGAAGTAGACATAGTATAAATAGACTTAGAAAAGATATGTCTATTATTCATAGCACTAAAAGCCCCGCATGAAAAAATCAAATGTTGATAATGTTGTTCATAAATCTATAATAAACATATATTTTTTTCAAACCTATTAACCTGGCCGTTACCGAGTAATAAGGCTTCAGAAAGTCTCTGTTTTATGGCACTTTTCGGGCGCTTGGGCCTTAACATGTGATTTTTCCCGATTCCTTCCATAATTTGATTTCTTCATTTTGAGTATTTCTGTGTAAGAATATCTCTTGGAGTGTGAATATTTGTGTACAGTAGAGCCTATTGCTATTATCATTATGTTTTTGATTAAGCCTTATAACATAAAGTTTAAATTAATGTAAGGTATTATGCTGTCTAATTTCTTTAATTCAAGTATTGTAAATGTGATTTATTTATTTATTACATTATTCTCTTTATTTGTATAGAGAATAATGTAATTCTTATACTAGACATTGATAGTAATAATTTTTGATGCTTAATTAGAAATATGAACCAAAGTTAGTTCATATGTTTATATATTTTATTCTACACCAAGATGACAATTTACGTAATGAAAACTTTAAATGAAAAAAAAAACCTATGATTAGGCCATCTGAAATGGATCGAGATTGTTTGGATAGTATCACACTAGGTGCAAATTGTGATCTTTTGAGATAGATCAAATGAAAACTTATTTGGTTATCTTAGTGGGAAAAGTGTTGCAAATAAAATGGCCAAATAGGATATAGACTTTGTATCCTTTTGCTTTGATAGCACACAACTATAAATTAATAAATGATTTAGCAGCACTTCTATGAGATATTTATTATCTTTGAATACTGAAATGGACTGGATGGAGACAGCACGGCAAGCCTTATTTTGAAAGTGGTTATGGTCAATGTTGCCGCGCTTGGACTAGTCGCAGTTCGTTTTAGTTGTTAGTGCAAAAAATACGTTATAATGTTGCTAATACAGAAATTAATCATAGTGTATGTAACTAATCACAAAAATCGCTAACTATCTTTATGTATATAAAAAAATCAATGCCACTTTTCGTTGTAATTTATAACTCAAGAACGGGCTCACCTATCCAGACTAAATGTTTAGGCTTTGTTTGGACTATTTACTCGTAGTAGATAGTTTATGTGACGTTTGGTAGGGTAGATTAGGGTAGTGTAGAGTAATGTAGAGTAGGTTAGAGTAGGATAGGGTAGGGTAGAGTAGGGAAGAGCGGGAGCGAAGCCGCGCGGGCAAAAGCTAATATTATATAGATGTTTTGTTTTAAAGTAAATGTGGGTACTTATATGAGACGACTAACTTCTGAAGTTAGGTTTTTCCATACACACTTCGGACTCTCGTTTCATCCCCTTACGGGCTGAATTTTGAAAAATCCTTTCTTTTTCTTTTATGACGCCTACGTCATAAAACCTTGTGCAAAAGTTCACGCTCCTAGCACAAAATACATATGTACAGAAGTCAATCTCATATTATGTACTTCACTTTTTATACCTACGCTAGGCGATCACGGGTCAGCGCGTTGCGCCGAATTGTACGAGTGCGACCGGGCGATTGAGCCGAGATATCGTGTCTGTGAGCGGTGTCTATGTGTGCGTTGCTCGAGCGCGCTTTGTATGTAGATCGACTTCTGTACCTATCTACGAGTATTTTGTGCTCCTAGTCCCGGTAGTTTTGGCTGTACATTGGTCACTCAATTTCTCCTTTACATAAAATACTTGCCCTCGGCTTCGCCCGCATATATAAAATATGTCACTCAGGAATAAAACAGCTTTCTGTCGGTGAAAAAAATTTACCAATCGGACCAGTACTTTCAGAGATTACCTCCTACAAACAATAAAACAAAAAAGCAAACTTTACCTCTTTATTATATTAGTGTAAATAGATTTCAGTTCCAATGATTAATTAACGACCGAACAGCCACGTACAGCTGACCTCAGCATAGTCAGGAAAACTACTGTGCAGATTAATTTCGTAACAAGATTTATGCCAGTAAGTTACCTAATATGCTCATTAGCCGTAGATTACACGCTTGTATATCAAGGGCGGGTCGCTAGTCACACTAACGGCACTAACCACACTAATATCATAAGGACGAAAGTTTGTAAGTACGTAAAAGTAAAAAAAAAATGCGAAAGCTTGCGCGATAGTTTAAAAAAAAATGTGTGTTGTAACTGCTTTACGCTCAAACGCCTAAAGGGATTTGGACGGAATCTGGCTGATGGATGAAAGTTTCTAGCCTGGGCGACTGCGTACCGGAAGTCGCAGGGTTGGAAGGTAAACAAGGTTGATCGATAACCTGGTGAGGGTCGTGGGAATCCGATGGATGAGAGACGTACAGGGCAGGTTGTTATAGTGATTCTTGGAGGAGGCCTATGTCCAACAGAAGAAGTCTTCCTGGCTGAAATGATAATGATGATGATGATGACGATGTGGTAGACGGATAGTCCATGTCCTAGAATAAGACATGATACTTTAAAAGTAAGAGCAGTAGTGGCCAAGTGATAATGGCCCCACTGACGAGTTGTAGGTCTTTACTAATTCAATACAATAACGTACTTTCGTAATTTCAATACAATTTCATTACACTGCTCTCAAAACGGTGAAAGAAAATATCGTGAGGAAACTGGCATGTCCCAGAACCATAAATTCGAAGGCATGTGGCATACACCAACCCGCAATGGGCCCGCGTGGTAGATTACGGCCCATTCCCTCTCCTAGAGAGGAGACTCAGGCCTCCTCTCTAGGCCCAGCTGTGGGAACATTAAAAAAGCTGATGATGATGATGATGACTTTAAAAGTATGTTGGGATAATTTTTTACTTTCATACAGACAAAGCCGGAGGTAGAAGCTAGTTTATTATAATCTCGTTAAAAGTTAACTGTTTCCAGTTTCCTGATTGTAACTACGTAAAAACCTTAGTCATGCTCTAACGGCCGTCGTTTAGGACGGACAGTTTAACTTCTCGAGTTTATCCAATAATGGGACCTGTTCCGGGTGAAAATACTTTCCTGAGCTTTTTATGTCTACGTGTAAAACTTCCAAGTTTTTCCGGCTCCTAACACAAAATCGATAAGTTGAGACAAACAATGATTCACTGTTCTAACTTTTTTTTTTACTGATATAAACTAGTGCTTGACTGCGATCCCACCTGATGGTAAGCAGTGATGCTACCCTAAATACTGTCAAAGATTTTTCAAATTGAAAATCTACTCATATCATTTTAAGGAACGCAATTTACTGTTTTCTCCACTAGTGTGGAAAAGAGAGCGACCTCGCTCCTGCTACAATTTATTACATTTATAGTATAAGGCTAATTCACCCCCACGAGTCGCCTGTCAACCTCTGTTCATTTATATGTTCGTAAGTGTATTGGAAATTGGTCACTGCAGCACTCAGATCTATAACGCCTTCGTCTACAGCTCGGGTGAATTCCGCCTTGGCCACTAATGACAAACTTTCTTTACTTGCACTTGCATCGACTCACGGGATCAAGAGCTTCACGTCCTATAGAGACTTGGAGAAGTCAAGGCATGTAATGGATGACCTACTGTGAGGCCGGTCTGTCTTAGCAAATGTTGCTTGTTTTTTTTTTTTCGAGTAACGAAGTCATCAAAAAATTCCTCCTGCTCTGGGTGGAACTCTTGCAACTAAAGGAACATGAGTCCTATTAGTTGCCCTTGGCATTCCAAGGCTACAGTATCTCACCCATACGCACAAAGCGTTTTAGGAACACGTTTATTATGCGTACAGCCAAGGAGTGGAATTCCCTGCCGGAGTCTGTGTTTCCTGATAGCTACAACTTAGGGGTCTTTAAGTCAAGAGTGAATAGGTTACTTCTAGGCAAGCGTGCTCTATCGTCGACCACATCATCGCTTACCATCAGGTGAGATGGTGGTCAAACGCAAGCCTATTAATAATAATAAAAAAAAACAAACTATTCCGCAGAAATGTTGCTTAACTTTAAAATCGGCCAGTGCAGCTATTATCACATTTTTGTGGATCAAAAATCATTAAGTAAATTCTCTTGCTCGTATATCTATAGTTAGAAGGAGTATCAGACTTATCATGACCCGCATCAGGCAACGGCGTTCTCGCCGCCGCCGCCGCGGCCGGGATTCTGATCCCGATTTCCGGCCACCGTAGGCGCGGGCTTGCGGACAGTGAGCTCACTGTCCGGCCGTCCGGTAACTGTCCGGACCAAGCCCAAGTCGTCGACGGCCCGCACTGTTCCCGCGCGCCTCAAGGAGTTGTCAGCAACAGCAGGGTCGAAGCCTACTGGAGCCAGGGTTATCCGAAAGGGAACTCGAGCCCCGGTATGAAGGCAAAAAGGAACAGGGTGGGTCGTTTAGTCAGTAAGGGTCTGACAATATCTACCGCTCGGCCCAAGAGCGGGGGTTGTCATTGGATGATTTTTCCCACCGTAAAAAAAAGACTTATCATGACTAAAATCTATCCTTATTCCTCCAATTATCTTTTATGTTTCAGGATCGTAGTGACTATTTCGAACAATCGCATAGAGCTGTTAACTTTACAACTTAGTAATACCTACTGCACAAGTCAATCTCTAATAAATCCTCGAAATTATGGTAAAAACCCCATCAAATCTATCTTATAATCGAGAAGAATTAAGCTTGAACACCGGCCGACACGACAAACGACTTTGATCCGATGTTCATAAATATTGGAATGTAAATACTAAATCCGTCTAGGTTGTTTCCATTTTGGGTCAGCCTTCAATCCAACCAAATACTATTTGTGTTTCCATCGGTATTTTACACGAAGTGACAGCTAAACCGATTATGTTTGGACTAGGTTACATCTATATTCAGAGCTCTGAATTCAGTTTGTCTAAATTTTACTTTTTTTATTTGTCAAACTTTGTACACTGTCTCCCGGTTTGAGTTGGTATTGCGTGTTAGACTTTTAATTACTATACTCACGGTCCAGTCGATTACCGGACTGCCGGACGGCAATCTACCCATTTCTCGACGTCCGCAAGTCCGCGTCTACCATGGCTGTCCATGATGTTCGTTCTCTCACGCGAGCGGCCTCTTCACGTCAAGGAGGTAACCATCTGCCATTCTTCCTCGCTCGGGACCATAGCTGGAATCATCGGGCTCGGCGAGAGAGTTCGCTGCCACCGATTGCCTCGATGAGGACACAGCGGTACTCCACCCAAGCGGGGCATACTTCCGTCGTATGCTCCACCGCGTCCTACGGGTGGTTCACAATGGTGACTGGGTAGTTTCTTCCACCTGAATCCGATGCAAGAACGAATTCATCCTCAAATGCTCGCGCGTTGGCACGCTCCGTTCATAAAAGAATCGCGGCAAATTTGCTCCTTTTACACAAGCTCTAAGACACATTGGTTAGCGTATCCGCCAAACGCCAAGTGAGGTTAGTCTGTAGACGGGTGACCATCTTAACATATTGAGATTCCTCTGTGCCTCGGAACATTAATCCGTTGGTCCTGGCTGAGTTATAGATGTTTAACAGTCGTTATGGATAGTCAGAAGCCTAAAAAATGGTTACCGGTCCTGTTAGAGAGACTACACGATGGTAGATGTACAAAAAATATCTAAATGATTTTTGACATGCATAAAACCACCTTGCCATCTACAGACTATGGAGATGAAGATCTATACTTACAATTTTTTTTTTTTTTGTGTGGCCTTTTGCTGGTCAACCTTTTTTTTTTTATGGTGGGAAAAAATCATGCATTGACATCCCCCGCCCTTGGGCGGAGCGGGAGATAGTGTCAGACTCTTACTGACTAAAAGACCCACCCCGTTCCTTCTAGCCATCATACCGGGGCTCGAGCGCCCTTTCGGATAACCCTGGCCCCAGTAGGCTTCGACCCGGCTGGGTCCCTGCTATTGCTGACAACACCTTGAGGCGCGCGGGAACAGTGCGCGCCGTCGACGACTTGGGCTTGGTCCAGACATTGCTGGTCAACCTAGGAGGTTGTCGATTGTTTAACCGGACTTGCCTGTGAAAGCCGTAATTTGAAAATCAAAGCTTGTGGAGTACGGCTTGGCTTAGGGCGTCGCTGGTGGAGAGTAGCAAAAGACAGGCTCAATCGAATTTATTATTAAACGGAATTTTTGACTACAGCCTCAGCGGCACGGGCGGGCTTGAGCAAGAGACGGGGTAGATTTTATACAAAGTCTAACTTCAATTTCTTTTTGTCTACAGATACGAGACGTACAAGGCGACCCTGAAGAAGATCCCCGCCACGCGGCTGTCCCGGCTCACAGAGGCGCTGGCCAACTACGACCCCGTCCTCAACGAGTACTTCTTCGATAGGCATCCTGGGGTCTTCGCGCAGATCCTCAATTATTACAGGTTTGTTTAAAGTGGACTTTTTTCTGACGAGAGGTTTTTTTTGCTGAGCCACGTTTTCAGACCAGAGTTCCACTACATTCCACTACCACGAGTAAAACAAGTTGATTATTACAGGGAGCTCGAACAGCGTCTTGAGGATAATTAGCGAGAGAACCGCCACTGTTTTGCTCAGTAGGTTCACTGAACTCTATGTGTTGCGGGACCGGTGAGGGTAGGGGTAGATCTTAATAATAATATTACTGAATTTTTACTTACATTAGTTATAAGTTAAATTCTTGTTACAAACAACTTTATGGACTGTTTTATCTGAATTAAAAGATTTTTTATTTGATTTTTATTGCTAACTAAAACACGTTTAACATATAACACAAAATATCTGAATGGCGGTCTGTATGCCGCCATCTAGTGAGATACTTTTGGCTATCCCCCTGCTGGCTACAATAGGCACAAAACTGTTAGGGCTGTCGTGCACCCAACGCATAAGTGATACGACTTGCAGGCGCAGCAGCAAGCCGAAATCCGGAACACGTGCGTCCCCGAAGCGTTATGAAACGTGGCAATCTCAGCATTACCGATTGGGTCACAGCAACCCCAGCATTACTCGGAACACAGCAACCCCTGTATTACCTGGAACGCGTTATTAAATTGGACTCGTAGTAGTTGAGTAACAAACAAAAATAAAACTTCTATAGCTAAAGAAGAATGTTGTGCAAAACAGAAGTTAAGGGACTTCAAGAGCAATTGGATATAGTTAGAGACTTCTTTAGAAGCCAAACTCTATTTAGAACTTGAAATTTTTTCATATTTAACTGTTTAATTTTTTAATTTACTAACACCTAGATGACAAGTTTTCTTACTAACCATCAATGATAACTGAATAAGTTTTTATTATTACTTCGTTTATTCATGCATTTTTTAATATTTCAATAGATATAAAATAAATAAAACATTTAAAATATAAAAAAATCCGGTATCAAGAACAGGTTCCAAGCTACCGGTCAGGGCTCAGGGGTCAGGGAAAGGAACCTGCAAACTTTACGAGCCGTGCCCAGAAGTACGGCTTTCTGAATTATATGCGTCTGATTTCATTTAATTCACTGTAATAGGTACTAAGTAGCCATAAAAGTTCCATAAACATTACGTATTATGTAAAAATTTCTTCACCAAAGTTTGATCAATCATGTTTTTTACTAATAGTTACATTTAATTCATTGAATTGATCTTTGTTTAACCATTCCTGTTCTTCATTGTAATAAAAACTTGCCGCTACTCACAGCGGAGATTAAAAATTCCGCATTTCAGTTTACCTCGATCGAACCACTATGTTTATTTCATCCCAGCTTTCATGAGTAGGTTTGGTTAATGTATCGATAATATCGATAACTTTTCATAAAATAGTTGACATTTTTTTATTACAGATATTTTTAAAATCCTTTTGACTGGTAGTTAGTGGCCCTGACTGCTATGACGGAGTTAATGGGTTTGATTCACACCAAAGAAAAATGGTCTTGTTATAAGCACGATCTTTGTTCTGCATCTGAGTGTAATTTATAATAATATATTGTATGTATTTAGAAATATATTTAAGTATGTTTATCAGTTGTCTAGTACTCGTAGCGCAAGCTCTTCTCTGTTTGGGACTAGATGATGTTGTGAGAAAGTTGTGGAATATTATTTTTATATCAAAATAAAAAAACGTCTTCAAATTTTTCAAGTCATTGTAATCAGTACGCCACACCAGGTCACACCTTGGCTTTCCAACGCTGCGTTTTCCGGTGCGCGGTCACCATTCTAGAAATTTTCTGCCTACTGCCACTTAAGTTTGCCGATTCTTCAAGCTGTGTCGGCGACCTGGTGAGAGTCGCGGGAATGCGGTGGATGCGAGACGCACAGGACCTTTCATTGTGGCGACAATTGGGGGAGGCATGTCCAACAGTGTTCGTCTTTCGGCTGAAATGATGATGAAGGCAAAAATATCGATAAATATCGCTAGTGTCCAGAAATATCGATACGATATTAATCGATATTTTTCTACACTGCCCATTCCTAATACGAGTATTGGAAATAATCGTACGAATGCAAATAAACGGTACGTTCATACAAAACCCGTGTTTTACGTGTCGATCATACAGGAATTCTATTTACGTTTCAATATTGAAACGTCGGGTTTAGCAAGCATTCCGTTTGGATGTTTTGATAAATGTGTGACTTTTTGTTTTGTTTTGGGAATTGATTTGACGTTAAGAAATTCTGTATCGAATATTAATGTAGAAGCTAGGTAGATGTTGAAATGATACTGCTGTTAATAAAGTTAAATTAAATAGATGTATTAATCGGACCAAAAGTTTTAGAAATACAAAGGAGCGAGGGCTAACTAGCTTTTTCCCACAGCTTCGCCTGCGTGCATAGAAAACCATAGGGGCCCGGCAGGGTCGAAGCTTACTAGGGCCATGGGTTGTTCTAAAGTGAACCCCGGGACCCTGGAACGATGGCAAAGAACAGGGTTTTATTCAGTAAAAGTCTGTCCTGTCACTCCGCCTAAGGGTGGGAAATGTCATTATTGATGTCCCACCTAAAAAAACACGTACCTGAAGGAACTCGAGTGGGTTTTAGTTAGTAACAGTCTGACATTAAGGGTGAGTTGCACCATTTAACTATAACGATATCCAAACCATAACCAGCCGTGAAACGGCCGCCTATTGGTCAATTCGACGATTTGACAACTGTTAACGGCTTTGTTATCGTAATAGTTAAATGGTGCAACTCACCCGTAGTCTAGTTAGTTATTTGAAGACTTCTCACCAAAATAACAAACAAAACCATTAGAAAACACCAACAGAAGCCCTGTGTTACAAATGAAAAGATAACGTCACCCCGTGTCGAGGTGTCGTTGAGAACGATTGGTTTATTTCTGTTCCTATTCGATTTTAATTGGAACGGTCGGTCATTTGCGTAATTAAAGCACTTATGCTAATCAAAGATAGAACACACAGGGGACATCAAAGAAAGGTCAAAGAATTTAAATAAATGCGAGGTTACAAACGACTGAATTTTGCGAAACATAAATACAACTAAAACGTTTAAAAACAATGCAGCGTTATTTACGTGAATTATACAAGGTGTAAGGGACAGCCTTCCGCAAACTTGCTCAGTAGACAAAGCTGAACCTTCCCCAAAAATTTTTTTCAAGAAACGAAAATAAAATTCGGCCTCTCCATACAAACAGTCCAATCAAGTTTATAATTTTGTATGGTGAGGCGGATTTTTTTTTCGTTTCCTGAAATTTTTTTTTGTGGAAGGTTGTTCAGTTTCGTCTACTGAGCAAGCCCTTAAAGTTTGCGGAGGGCTGTCCCTTACACCTTGTATACTCATACTATTCACAGCTAGGGTTATATTATCAGCATTTTTCAACTAAAAGAGGAAACGCATCCACAATACAGCAGTTATTCCTAGTGTCAGTTAAAAAAAAAAACAAATGAATAAAATATAATTATAACCCGAATGAAAAAATGTTTTCCAGTGAAATGCTGAAATAGCAACTTTCCTTCCATCAGTTTCATTTGAATTAAAATGAGTAGAACAGTTTTGCGTATTCTATTGTTTTAGTAAATAATGAAGTACCACTGGGTCCGCATAAGCACTGGGTCCGCGTGGTGGATTGCGGCCCATTCCCTCTCCTAGAGAGGAGGCCTGGGTCCCAGCAGTGAGAACATTAAAAAGGCTGATGATGCCTACGCGAAATAATTTACAATACCTACTCTAATTTGCGTAGGCAACCCAAATCACAATCCATGAAATAATGTTTCCTGAAAAAATATTTTTCCTAAAAAACCTATTGATGAAAACAGAAACCAATTTTTTTTTTCCATAGTTAAATATGTTAACTAGTTTACCGTGACAAACTAGGGAAAAAATTCAGTGCCACAAAAATTACAAACAAATCAAGCCCGAATTTGGTCCTAGCGTTAGATTAAAAAAGAAACCGGGCAAGTGCGAGTCAGACTCGTGCTTTGAGGGTTCCGTACAAACTTACCTATGAAAACAGTTCAATTTCCGAATCGCAAAAAAGCAGTTTTTTCTTTTTGCGACGTAACTACAGTTTTCAGATTTTTTCCTACACTTGTGCTAACTTTCAGGATTCTTGGTCATCGGGAAGTACCATAGGGAATCAAAATTCATAGAGTCATAATATAATCTGTCAACAAACTGCTTTACAGTTTGGCAGAGGTAATATTTCTTTATTTAAGTCTTAATATAAAAAACACTGAGGACTTATGGGGTATATCCGTTAAGGTTCTTGGAGATATTATTGATACAATTGCTCCTGTCCTAACAGGCATATTTAATCAATGTCTAGACAGCGGTACATTCCCTGATTTAATGAAACATAGTAAAGTAGTACCAATTTTCAAATCAGGTAGTAAGAGTGATCCCTCTAATTATAGACCAATATCTGTGCTTCCAGCATTGAGTAAAATATATGAAAAAATCATGCTCGACCAGATGTTGTCTCACTTTAATTCAAATGGGATTTTGCATAGTCATCAGTTTGGCTTCACGAAAGGAAGGTCAACGACGGATGCAGGAGTGAATCTCATCAGTCACATTTTAGAGTCCTGGGAGAAGTCCCAGGATGCTATTGGCATATTCTGTGACCTCTCAAAAGCATTTGACTGTGTTGACCATAATACTCTGATCTGTAAATTACATCATTACGGAATTCGTGGAAGAGCTGCTGATCTTGTTTTTTCCTATTTATCTTGCAGGCAGCAAAAAGTATCCATAAATGGGGTGACGTCCTCGGGGTCTTTAGTAAGGATGGGCGTGCCTCAGGGTTCAATTCTTGGCCCTTTCCTTTTTCTGGTTTATATTAATGACCTTCCTTACATGATGGCTAATTTATCAGATATAATTCTATTTGCTGACGACACTTCTCTTATTTTTAAAGTGGATAGAAAAGATGCGGATGTCTTGAGTGTTAACGAAAGTCTGGCTGTTCTTTCGAAATGGTTCGCAGCCAATAATCTTTTACTAAATGCAAATAAAACTAAATGTATAAAGTTTTCATTACCGAATGTTCCTCAAGTTGGCGTCAATCTAATTCTTGATAGCAAAAAACTTGATGTAATTACAGAAACTGTGTTCTTAGGTATAACTGTCGATTCCAAACTGCAGTGGGGTGCTCATATTAGAACTCTCTCAGGTAGATTAAGCTCAGCGGCATATGCAGTAAGAAAAATAAGGCAGTTGACAGATGTCGCCACAGCTAGGTTAGTTTACTATGCCTATTTCCACAGTATTATGTCTTATGGCATTTTACTGTGGGGATCTGCAGCTGATGTAGACTCGATTTTCGTATTGCAAAAGAGAGCAATCAGGGCTATTTATAAAATAGGTCCTCGCGAGTCCCTCAGAAATAAATTCAAAGAAATCGATATATTGACACTGCCTTCTCTTTATATCTTAGAAAGTATTTTGTATGTTCGTAAAAACCTAGGACTTTTCAAGATTAGAAGCGATTTCCATAATATAAATACTCGTAGTAAACACGAAATTATATTACCCAAATGGAGATTAGCCAAGACCAGTAAGTCATTTTTAGTAAATAGCATACGCTTTTATAACAAGCTACCAAAAGCGGTGACTGAACTTAGCGAAGGAAAGTTCAAAACCCATATTAAGCGTGTCTTAACCAAAAAAGCATATTACAAGGTTAAAGACTATGTCGAAGATACGCTTGTTTGGCAATGACTACCTCTGCACTTGTGGCCCCCTGGTAACTCATAATAATGTGTGAATGTATCTATTAACTGCTCCATCTTTGTTGTAACATTTTTTTTTTTTTTCTAACACATTGCTTTTGCAATATTTTTATTTTATTTTATATTATCTGACTCCAACCACATTAAATTCGTTAGTTTTTCTTTTTTGGTTGTTAACGTCTCATTTATTGACAGCTTTTTTTTATATAGCCTCTTTTTATAATGTAAATGGAAGAACACTGTAGACTCCACGAATTCTTAGATTACTTCATATTTTGACTCACTTTTTTTAAATGATTATTTTGATGATTTTATTGTGCTCTTGAGTACAATATAGACCGGTTTACACTGTTCTTAAATAATACCTATACTTTTAATACTGTAATATGGAAATATTGTAACTACAACCATTTTTTTTAAAAGAGTAACCATGGAGTTTCTTGCCGGTTCTTCTCCATAGGAAACGACCAATTTCGAACCGTGCACTAGCTTCTGACGTTTTATAAGTGCCCATGTAGGCCTATGTGAAATAAAAAACTTTTGACTTTGACTTTGACTTTGATTTATTGTGCTAAATATGTATTTCTGCGAATAAACTATTTTTCTTTTTTTTTTTTCGCAAAAAATTTAGGTATATTTCGTATTTTTGTGACATAAACGGCTGTATTTTTTGCGTTTACTGAGAAATTGGTTTTTTTTTCACAGCTTCAAGGGACTGCAAACCTGAGAATATGGTTTTAATTATAACTCAAAACCCCTACGCGTTCCCGAGATAAAGGGTCTTGACGTATAGACAGACAGACGGACAACAAAATGATCCCATAATGGTTAGCAACCGTAGGGGCCCAGCAGGGTCGAAGCCTACTGGGGCCAAGGGTCAAGTTCCGAAAGGGAGGCTCGGCCCCGGTGTGAAAGGCAATGAAGGAACGGGATAGGTTTTTTAATCAGTCTGACACTACCTCCCGCTCCGCCCTAGGGCGGGGGATGTCATGTATGATGTTTCCCACGGAAAAAGAATTCTATAATGGTTCGTTTTTTCCTTATGAGCTACAGAACCCTAAAACCATTTATTTAATAAAAATAACGCTTTACTCGCCATTTTATTCAGCTTTGATGAATGTTTGAACAAATATCGACGACGATTCACGTACTATCACTTGCAAAAGTCCATAAGAATTCTTAAAACTTATTCGTTTGACGTTTAGTTTGACTTACGACCTTTTATTTTCAAGTTTCGCCAACAAATGATTGAAATCCACAATTTCATCAACTTATCATAAGTCAAGATGGCCCAGTGGTATAGGCACACAGATTGAAGCGCAAATCAGTGTGCCGCAAGTTCAAATCCCACGCAATTATTGACTTTTTGTAAGTTCTTACCCGATTGGAAGTTATGTATTTGCTGAACCGCTTTAAGATTTTCACACAAACTAAAAAAAAAGCAATAAATTTTGGGGGTCCCCATACTTAGAACTGAAACTCACAGCAGAACTGTCGTAACAAGTAAAATTGCTTTGTTTATGTTATACGTGTAGTCGATGACTAACTGAAAAAAAGGGGTGGGCATATATCGAACTGATCTGATGATGAAACCGGAAGGTAGGCACCGGAACGTTATAATAAATCAATGTAACCTAATCGTGTTTGGGATTATTAGAATTGTCATGAGATGCACTCTGGCTATAACGTACCATCGAGCTAATCTGATGCTAGAAGGTAGTTACAAAAATACGTAATAAAACAATGTATGCTAGCCGTGGCTTGGTAGTTGGTTTATTGTTTTTTTTTTTGTGGTGGGAAAAATCATCCAATGACAACCCCCGCTCTTGGGCGGAGCGGGAGATAGTGTCAGACTCTTACTGACTAAAAGCCCACCCCGTTCCTTCTAGCCTTCATACCGGGGCTCAAGTTCCCTTTCTGATAACTCTGGCTGGTTTATTGGAATTGTCATGTAATATTTTAATAATTAAATTCTATAGATACTTTCTAGAACTTGTCCACTGTTTAATTTTCTAAGGCTCAGCCTTAGAAAATTAAACAGTGGACACTTTTTAATGACACAGTGGGTACTTTTTAATTGCGGTATCACAATTAAAAAGTGTAAAATAAAAAACTTAAAAAAATCTATCGAATCAATGTAAATAAGTAATAAAAAAGTGTAGAATAACTTTATTTTAGTCCATGCCTATGGTGGCTGGAATCGCCCTGCACCCGATGTCCCGACTTTTGGAGCATTCCTGTGTCAATCATGTTATGATAGTATACAAATCCCACCACACACAGAATCTATTTTACAGGATGCATTTTGGAGAGTGTGCGCGGGAATTGCGTAACTTGATTCCGCCATCTCATTTCTATCATCGGATAAGCTGACGAACGGCAAGTATCCACACTTACGTTGTTGATACTTCTACGGGCCAGACCAAACGTTTGGCCTCGTCGTTTATATCGCTTTGTCAAAGGACTGGAACAATTTGCCTGCTGCGGGTCTTCCCATCCGTTTATAATTTAGGTGTCTTCAAGGCTAAAGTGAATGGGCTCGAAACCAGTGCGATCCACGATTGCATCTGATTAAAGTTTGACATACGGGTAGACTATGTCCTGGACATAAAAATAAAGAAAGAAAAGAAAGAAAAAATGTTTATTGGCGGCAAACATGGCGCATACCTTAAAATAAAACAAATAACAAATTCGACTAAAGTAGCACGTAAGTATAGGATATGCGTCACATCCGCCGCAAAACGGCTGGTGCTCAGCAAAATGCTGGGGCTCGTATATGAGAGAGCCACAGCGCTGATTTTCAGCACCAGCCGTCGTCGACGGTGAGACGCTGATCGGTCAGCAAGAATTATACAAGGTGCAGTTTTAAAACTGCACAATATTTCAGGAGGTTGTAATAAAACTCATAAATAATCATGTAAAAATACGAAACCTGGTCAATAATCAGTAATACTTGTTATTTAATTTTTTAATTACACTAAACTAAATCGATTGATCGATGGCCGCGGGGGCGTGGCTAGGGTGTGGCGTGCGGGATGATGATTGGATGATACATTATTTATGAAACTATCGTTGCGAGTTAGTGTGTGTGAAAACGCCCTTTATTGTTCCGTGTTTGTGTGTGTGAAAAAAAGCGCGGTTATAAAAAAAAAAAAATTACCTACTTATTTTATTATTGATTCGGGTCGAGAATCACTAACATAATTACCTCCTGAAATATTTTGCAGCTTCAAAACGACACCTTGTATGTTATAACAGTAACAATCTTACCGTCTTCTTCTTCCTGCCCTTGTCCCATTTTATTTGGGGTCGGCGCAACACGTTTTTTTCTTCCATTCTGTCCTGTCACTCGTCACGCTATCACTAACTCTCTTTTCTTTTATATCACTTCTCACACAATCCATTCATCTTTTCTTTGGCCTCCCTCTCCCTCTCCATCCATCCACATGTAAATTCATAACTCTTTTAGCAACATGCTTTTCATCTCTCCTCTTACAGTAACAATCTTACAGTAAACAAAATAAAACATAAATAAAAATAAACCATTATACGTTGAGGTGTATACAAAAATAAAGATATAAACAACAAAACACAAATTGGCTAACAAACATTAACTAGTCGAAACATAGGAAACTTTTGTCCTGAAAATATATTCGCACAGTGCTAGCAGAATCTAGTTTATTTTCTTTTAATTTGTGTTTGTGGATATAAATTGATCAAACTACATGTAACCGTAAGCTACGAAACTTAATGCTCCATCATTATATCTACCATATTGTTCCACCCCATAAAGTATAGGGCATAACTTCCGATATATTTATGGGGGTTAGCCTTAATGGTTATGAAACATTCGTTGCTAACAGATGAAAATACTTTAAGTTATATAATGTTAGAGGCGTTTGTGGTTGAATCACTAGGGCCACGGGGTCCGAGTGCTCATCAAGTTGTGCGTGATATCAGAAAAAGCAGGTCGACTCATCGCGTGATCAGAGTGCTGGGGTTTTCTTTCGTGGACAAATCAGAGTTGCTCTCCAACGTGACAATGCTGCCAGCGTTCAGGACACTTTTCCCGTTGATGTCGATGTGGATGTAATCGTTGATAGTGAAACGAACTAGTTTATTAAGAGCCTATTACCATTAATTATAAGTCGGACGGGAAGATCTTTTTGAATCCTTCCATGGCCGTGGTAACGACGAGGCAAAATGCTTAGTCCGGACTGTACAGCCCGTCCAGTAAGGACCAGTCTCCCTAGCCAAGTTACAACCGTTTCATTTCGATTTCGTCGTTTCGCGTCGAACGCCTCGAGTCAGCCACGCCTCCGATTCCTTTGTTCTGACCACGTGACTGAGCGTTGTGATGACGTCAGAGTAAAGAAATCGAAGGCGTGGCCAACTCGAGACCACGCCAAAAAAAAAAGCGGTTGCCTAAGCCTGCAAGTTTCAATATCGTAAGGGTGGTTAGTTGGACAATCGCCGTACGTCGGGTTGGTTCGATAGTAGAAAGGTGAGGGCTACTCAAGTCATGTAGGTAATTTCTGCGCACATTCTCCAAAATGCATCCTGTAAAATACCTAAAGGCTCGGAAGATAATTCAGTGTGATGTACATAATTTGGACTAATGGGCTCAGTTCCTGTCGGAGTTTTAAAACAACGCTTAGAAAAATAAACAGCGGAAGTATTAAGTAGGTTAAGGAGTCTATTATTATTTAGAAGATAAGGGGCTATGCATCACCCATAGTGTAGGGGATGTAGTCACTGCGACCTAAAAGATCTATTGTGACTCGCCACCTTGTTAGAGTAACTCTTTTAGCCCGGAGGCTTCCAAGAAATTTAGAAAATTTAAGGAGTCTAAATGACGCTCATTTTAACTTAAGCATTTAACTTCTAACTTTTTAGTACACATTTATTTAATAAAGAGTAAAATGGATAAAAAAATGAATTAAATTGACCCAAAGGTTGACTGGGAGAGAATGCCTTGCTACATTAAGTCCGCCTATGTACCACTACTGTTCATGAAGTTTCATCAGCCGACAGACGTCCACTGTTGGACATAGGCCTCCCCCAAGCGTCGCCAAAATGCACGATCCTGTGCGTCCCGCATCCATCGAATTCCCGCAACCTTCACCAGGTCATCGAACCACCTTGTAGGAGGTTAAATAAATAATAATAATCATGAAGCATAAATAAATAAAATTCGATAAACTTTAGTGGCAATGGGCAGTGCACGATACTTGCAGAAAAGATGGTCGATGACGCCAAAAGGCGTGGAGTGGCGACCGCGTACCGGAAGACGCAGCGTTGGAAGGCCTCCCAAGGTTGACCGATGACCTGATGAGGGTCAAGGAATCTGATGGATGTGAGATGCACAAGACCCGTCATTATGATGACATTTGGGAGAGACCTGTGTCCAGCAGTAGAAGTCTATCGGCTGAAACGACGATGATGATGAAAAATCAAATTAAAATTTTGGCATAATCAGTCTTTTAATGACGGCCAATAATGTTCCCACTGTTGGGACTCAGGCAACTCAGGCCTCCTTTCTATAAGAGGGAATGGGCCGTAATCCACCACGCGGGCCTAGTACGGGTTGGTGGATGTCACACATCTTTGAATTTTTGGTTTTAGGCCATGCCCGTTTTCTCAAAATGTTTTCTTTCACGTTTTGAAATTTAAAATTAGGGAAAAATATAAACAAAAAATTAATTTCGTCAACAAATAAATGAAACAAATCTATACATATGTATAAATAAAATTGGAGTGTCTGTTTGTAATATTGAAATAACCGTTTTTTACTACATGCATATGAATATAATATACGGTACATACACCAATGTAATATTTTTTGTCTGTCTGTCTGTCTGTTTGCTCCGTCTAATCTCTGAAATGGCTGGAGCGATTTTGACGGGACCTTTTTTAGCAGGTAGCTGTTGTAATAAGGAGTAACTTAGGCTACTTTTATTTTAGAAAAAATAAATTCAAAATCCTGTAGTCCACACGAACAATGTCGCGGGCACAGCTAGCCGAAAATAAAATAATACAAATACTAGTTATCACGTAGCCTTAGATAAAGTTACAAAATAGACGAACGAACGTGCAGACAATATAATTTTTGCTCATAACTGCGGACCACGTATTTAGTTAACAAGTTTACCAAAGTTAATTACTTTCAGATAACTTAGGACACGTATTTATTATGGCCCATTTACACGACGAAAGTTGGTCTCTGCGATTAGCCGATTATCGAAAGGTGATCTGTAGGCTTAGCCAATTTGATAATCTTCTATCGTTAACGCTAGTAGAAACCATTCAAATGTATGGAAATGACATCAGTCATCATCTCAACGAAACGAAATGGTCGGAACTTGGCTAGGCCTGCTGCTTTTTTTTTTAAGTTGGTAAATCATCTAAGTTCTAATGACATATCCCGCCCTTGGATTTTTTTTTTATGGTGGGAAAAATCATCCAATGACAACCTCCGCTCTTGGGCGGAGCGGGAGATAGTGTCAGACTCTTACTGACTAAACGACCCACCCTGTTCCTTCTAGCCTTCATACCGGGGCTCGAGTTCCCTTTCGGATAACCCTGGCCCCAGTAGGCTTCGACCCGGCTGGGTCCCTACTGTTGCTGACAACTCCTTGAGACGCGCGGGAACAGTGCGCGCCGTCGACGACTTGGGCTTGGTCCGGACAGTTACCGGACGGCCGGACAGCAAGCTACCCATTGTTCACTGTCCGCAATCCCGCGCCTACGGTGGCCGGAAATCGGGATCAGAATATTCCGCCCTTGGATAAGATGGGAGGGTGTGTTAGACCTTTGCTGACTAAAACCCACACCTGTTCTTTCTTTGCCTTCGTTTCAGAGCCCCGGGGTTGTCATTTCCATCATCAATAGGCTTCTGCTGGGGACCTAAGGTTTGCTGACATCACCAAACACCCCTAAACAGTAGTGGGGCCACCACTAATGTTTAGTGATAACGGGTTCGACTTATGAGTCGTATGATGCGGATTCAAATCCAGCGCTTTACTTTGCATAATTTAATTCATCACCACTGCTCTCAAAAGGGTGAAGGAAAACATCGTGAGGAAACCGGCGTGTCTTAGAATCAATAGTTCGAAGACATGTAACATTCACTAACCCACACTGTGCCCGCGTGGTGGATTCCGGTTCATTCGGTCTCCTATAGAAGAGGTCTGAGTCCCAGCAGTGGGAACATTAGAAGGCTGATTATGTATGTATGTTTGACCATACAACCAACCGTTGAGTAAAAATGGAAACATGATATAAATTAGTTAAAAAAAAAACGCGAATTCTACCCTAACTACGAGATTACGGCAATATTTGAAAGTTACATAAAATATTAAAGCTTGTTTTTTAAAAGGGCCTGGCAAAAACAAAAATCTTGAAGAGTTACTATGTTCTTTTTGTATAAAAAAATAATCACAGTCATGAGGCAGTGAAATCGACTTAACCCGGGCTGAGTTCATACAAAATAATCTGTGACTACAACCAGCTGAGTTGCAAACAGTTGTAAAACAAAAAACACTGAAAATGACAGTGCAACGGTTGGATTATTATCTTATTATTGTATTCTATTTGTGATAACAAGTCTAGACTGCACTTAGTTAATTATTTTACTGGCTAGACGATACGGTTAGTTTCTTTTTCATTTTGTTAGTTGCACATTACTAGTGGGTAATTTTATTTCTCCAGACTAAGCTTGATAAGATTGCAGTATTTTTCTAACTTGTTCATTGTGTATTTTTTTTCTTTTTATTGACAGGATAGCTCCTGCCTTTTTTAACTAGAAAGAAAGAAATACAGAAAATAAGATATAAAGAAAGAAAGAAAGAAAAACGGAAAGAAATAATTTGGTTTTGCACATATAGATACACAGTGTAGAAACAACATGTAGAACCTTAAGATGGTAAGCTATGACATGGTCAACGATAGAGATGCTTGCCTAACCTACATATTTACTTTTAACCTACATAATAGGGTAGTGTCCAGTGTCAAAATAATTACATTTTATTTAGTCCGTATTTTAGATTATAAAAAAATATTGGACACTTATTTTTTTCTTTTTTCGATTAAACAAAAAATAACAAATATATAGCCCATTATCGCACGGAATTACGTGTGACGTCATCCCGTGCGAAAAAATGTAGCACAGCGTGATGTTACATGGCTATATCTTTGTCATTTTTGGTTTAATCTATACATATAATAAAATCGTAGGAAAGTCAAAACTGTACATTGAATATTTTTTAAAAAGAATACTTGGGGCGTGATCTACAATCGATATCGAAGCCAAAAATATAGTTTTTAGAATTTTTGTCTGTTTATCTGTTTGTCTGTTTGTCTGTATGTATGTCCGGGCTAAACTCAAAAAGTACTGCATGGATTTACTTCAAATTTTGCATGAATATTACTAAGAGGTCGGGTCAACATATAATCTACATATTATCACGCTATCACCTACGGGGGAGGAGCTGTGAATCTTTATTTTTCTTAAGCATTCTGTGACACCGTGTAATCTAACGATGCATATTTAAATGTTGTTTTTGAGTAAGCCATGCTATTATCTAGCCTTATAAGCACCATAAAAACTACGCCATTTAAGTAACTTGGGTAGAGAAACATAGTTTAATGAATTTTAGTAGTATAGAGACAATTTTGAAGCAGCGCCATCTATGAGAATTCATAAAAATCAAATCAAATTACATGATAACACTTTTTGGAAATTAATAATTTAAATTTGATCATGTAGTTAGTTATTCTTAAAATTCATAGATGGTGATGTGATGTGATGTGCATTTTCTTCATAAAAGTTGTATCATATAGTTCGTTTTGACAAATTCAAGTTCCAACAAAACCCTGAAAAACTTGAGTAGAGTTGAGGAAGACAGTTAAAAAAAAATTGCGGTGTTAAGTATTACATGGTGACATTTTTCCAGCTCTCTGAAGTCGACCAGTTTGCGAGATCCCTTACGTATGACGAGGTGCCTTCATATTACACGTACGACAAGCAAAGTGATGTATTTAACCGACATCGACGAGGAGGTGCTTTGGAAGGTTTTCCGGGAATTTTCAAGGACGCCGCATTGGGTAGGGTTTATACCGTGCATCCGAATAATGGCGAATGCTATTTTCTGTGGTTGTTACTTCACACTGTCCGAGGCCCAACATCTTTTGCCTTTCTGAGGACATTTGATGGCGTGGAGTATCCCACTTACCAGGCAGCCTGCGTAGCACGTCACCTTCTCGAAGGTGACCAAAATTGGGATCCTCACGGAGGCGACCGTCAGTGACAGTCCCAGCCGCATGCGTCATTTTTTTGCCGTCATCTTGGTGTTTTGTGGAGTCGCGAACCCGGTAGCTTTGTAGGAGAAGTATCGCCATCATCTGTCTGAAGATTTTCTACGAGCTTTGAGGCCTGCTACTAGAGACGAAGTCGAAGTAACTGATGAACGCGTGCTGATCACCCGTCTCAGTTCACTTTAAGATGTGGTCATTTCTATCAGCAGTAATCCACTCATCGAATATGGGTTACCAGCTCCCCAATCATCACCACATCAAGACCGTGGAAATCGGGAGTATAACGCTGAGACAAATTACGATCCGGGCGATTAGACCACCATATGAAATGACCATGTCGCTTTGTTCTCTTCAGAGCAAAAACAAATTTATGACACCGTCCTTAAAAGCATTGGGCAAAACCAGGGTAAAATGTTTTTCTTGTTGCAACAGGAAAAACATTTGTTACCACTGGCATACTTGCAGAGGTCAGGAGGCAAGGCAAAATTGCTATTGCTGTAGCGTTGTTGGGAATCGCTGCCGCACTGCTTCCGGGTAGCAAGACAGCACATGCCATGTTTAAAATTCCCATCGATTTTGAGAGCGCCGAAACGCCTGTTTGTGGTGTGTCACGTAACAGCGATAAAGGACACGTACTTAAAGATTGCTCTCTGATCGTATGGGATGAGTGTACGATGGCCAATAGGAAGGCAGTTCAGGCCGTGGACGTGGAACATTTGATGGGTGGTGTCACAGTTCTGTTCAGTGGCGATTTCCGGCAAACACTTCCCGTGGTGACGCGGGGATCGAGGGCTGATGAGGTAAATGCTTCATTGAAACGATCTTCGTTGTGGTCACGAGTTCGTACGCTACCGCTTGACCATTAATATGAGAGCTCGGCTCAGCGGCAATGCACGTGCATTGCAAGAATTCTCCGATGTCCTTCTAAGTCTTGGCGAAGGCACTCTGATAGGTGGTGCTTCCAGAGTCTCTCGGTAGAGTGGTATCCAGCTTAGAAGAACTCATTTGCTGTGTGTACGGGGACATCAGTCGTATATCGCACCAGCTTCTTGGGTGTGTGAGCGATAACGCCGACGCCCAAAAATGATCAGGCTGCAGCAAATAACGAATGTATTCTTTCGGAAATTGAAGGGAATGAAGTGGTCTACACCTCGATAAACACTGTTGTCGAGCAAGATGACGCCACACATTATCCCGTGGAATTTCTGAACTCCCTGTCAGCAAGTGGACTTCCAGCGCATACCATCAAGGTCGGTCTTCCGATTATGCTTCTTCGGAACCTATCTCCTCCGAAGTTGTGTAACGGGAGCCGCCTTAAAGTCATCTCGCTCCACAGACACACCATTGAGGCGGAAATTCTTACGGGTTGTGGCGTCGGCGAGCCAGTATTTATACCACGCATTCCCCTCATACCTCAAAACTTCCCGTTCCAGTTCAAGCGCGTACAGTTCCCCGTGACTGTTTGCTTCGCGATGACCATCAATAAGTCATAGGGGCAGACACTGAGGGCAGCGGGTGTCGACCTCAGGACGAGTTGCTTCTCACACGGGCAACTGTACATCGCTTGCTCCCGCGTCACCAGTACTGACTCTTTTTACATTTTGGCTCCTGGCAGCATAACTACCAACGTATGTAACCTTTGTAAGGTATGATACCTTTGTACGTATTTTTACTCTTTTGTGTCCTGGAATGTATTCCTGCATTATTTTCTCTATTTCCTTCAGTCTCATCTTATGACTGAACTCAGCAGGATTCCCATATAACTCTCTTCACTTGCTTCGTTTGCAGAAAAAAACTTATATTTTAATGCTATTTTAAAAGTTGTTTACTTATTATACTATAGCGACACTGGCATCTTAGGTATTTTTGGTGCAGTAGAGCCTTCACGCAGACGATGTCGCGGGCAGCAGCTAGTTTACAAATAAAAAAATACGTGTCCTTTATTTTTGAATAATCTAAAAGACGGAATAATTACATTTTTTACGACAACTAGCCTATTACTCTTGATTAAATAACGCCACTATGTTGTAGCTATCAAGAAACATAGACTTCTGCAGATAATGTCATTCTTTAGCTGTACGCACAGTGAATGTGTTTACAAAGCATTTTGTGCGTGTTGGCGAGTTTGGTTATTATAAAATCAAACCCAATAACTTTTCTTTTATAGAAAGAAAGAAGAAAATAAAGAAATAAAAAAAAAATAGAAAGAAAGAAACTTTAAGGCCCAAGCGCCCGAAAAGTGCCATAAAACAGTGACTTTCTGAAGCCTACTCCTCGGTAACGGCCAAGTTAATAGGTTTGAAAAAAATATATGTTTATTGTAGATTTATGACCAATATTATCAACATTTGATTTTTTCGTGCTATTAATACTTTTGTCTAAAAAAAATATTTAGCAATTTCGCAACTTTTCCCTACTCCTTCGAAACGGCGTGGATTTTTAGAAACATTTTTACACATAAAAATTGGTGGTTAAATATTTTTCAAAGTGAACATTGCATATTTAAATCAATCAATGTTCCGCAAAAAAAAATGGATTTAAAGGTCAGCCGCGCGCTTTCCGGGCGCGGTTGGCCGCAAATAAATGCACAGATTTGCGTACTGCCGCCTAGGTGGGTGCGAGAGGTGCGTCCACATAATTTTGGCCAGATGGTTCAAGGGACTATAAGCCTTAAGAAGCGTTTTGTTTAACCTAAGTGGTGTTTTGGTTAACAGTTCTTGCTGCCATTCGATTGAGGAATAAATAACAGTTTTAATAATAAATGAGCTCTATTCTTTTAGCAAAAACGTGTCATTTCTTCAAGTAAACACCAAGACATAGATGAAAAACAAACACATTGACAAAAATTACCTATGATAGAATTCTTTGAACACCAAATATTTTTGTAAGGAAAATTACTTTTTTTTCTATATTGTTCTTGTCGTATCTTTTTAGGCCAAGATAATTTCAAGTCTATGAATTTCATTAGAACGAGAAATAGGTGACAATATTTTTATTCACATAACTCGAATTGACACTAGTGCCTCTGTTGTTATTTATCAGTCATGTCAGAGAGAGTCACTGTCCACCATTTGGAGTATATGGTGGAAGTCCACCTTGCTTGGGTGGAGCACAGTCTTTATGGAGGTGATCGGCGGCGGTGACCTCTCGCGTCCGGCCCTGGTTTGGTCATGATATGGAAATGGAAAGCGGTCACCTTCAGCGAAGCTGCTGCTTCGCATTACTATGCTAGAGAAGGAGATGGCTGCAAGCATGAGGGAATGAGCTACGGGGAATTTCTGACAGGGAAACCCGTGGTTCTAGAACACAAAGGGCAACTGAAGAATATAAGTGTGGTTATAGTCAGTTAATTGAAGTTGAACTTGAAAGGCCCTCTCACTCTACCGTAAAGGGAGATAATACATTGCAGGATTTCACAACTCAAAAATTAAAGTTTAAGTGGTAATTTAAATATATATACGAGTAAGTAGAACACTCAGTGAATGCTGTGCGTGACCATTCCCATTCAGGTTACATGTAATGTGTATACTGTATACTTCATATATTCTTCTTAATATTGCATGTGTTTTTCAGCCTATAACCAAAAAGATCGTACCTATATCTCCATCCTAAGAACAATTAATTTGCGAATACCCAAGAGAACGAGCCCAAACTACAAATGAACTACCGGTAGAATTCGGTAATATTTCGCAGAACTATGAGGAATGCTATCCATCACGGTTATTGAATTATCCTCATATACTGTTAGACAGGTGGAATACTTGATTTGATGTTGGATTACGGGTTTGTTATTTTGGTTTCTGTATTATGAAGAAAGGTTTTGATGTAAATATGAAGAAGAAGATACAATTGGCACTTTTTAATATATTATATTAAAAAAGTTTAATAAAAATAAAGTTCGTAAAAATGTGTGTTAATGTCAGATACTCAAAGAAAGAAAGAAACATACAAAGAAAAAAAAAAACTAGTGTATCTAGCACACATCATTTCAGCCGATACACGTCCACTGTTGGACATAGGCCTCCCCCAAGCATCGCCACATCAAACGTTCCTATCTAGCACACAACTTAAATTAAACAAAACAAATAAAAACAATTATAAAAAGGTGCCTCACGTCTCATGGCTTTGCCAAATAAGTCCAGTTCAGCATAATACAAGACAACTCCTTGACGACCAAACGACTGAACCGATTTGGTTAAAACTTTGCAGTAATATATAGCTTTTAAATCGAAATTTATAATAGAGACGGTACTAAAACAATGCGAGCAAAGCCGTTGGCAGAAGCTAGTGTTTAATTGCTACCCACTACCTCCATAGGCTATAATATTCCACTCCGAGAACTCGGACTTTGTGGTCCATATTTCATAAGTCGGTCCCATAGCGCGTAGGTTGGTTGAAAAGGTATGGATAACGGTAAATTAACAGGCTCCAGAGATTTCCCTTTTTGTCTCCAAGGTTATTAACTCATTAGGAATATCCCCTGATCTTGTAGATGTCCATAAGGGGCGGTGACTTCGTCCAATTTCTCTTCGGCCCATTTACCATTATGCTCACGGTATATTTTTTTATTTCATTACTAGCTTTTGCCCGCGACTTCGCCCGCTTACATAAAATATAGCCTATGCCACTCGGGAATAAAGCAGTTTTCTATCGGTGAAAAAAAATTAGCAATCGGACCAGTACCCACTTCTAGATAACCTATCTATCTAGTGTAACTATCACACAGTTCATGAGATACAACCTGGTAACAGACAGACGGACAGTGAAATCTTAATCCCACCAAAAACATACCTGTTAAAAAGGAGGCCAAGTTCCCATCGGCTAATTGTTCGCCTAAAAAAGGGTTGAAATCTAATCCAATGCCAAGTTTAGATGCACTTTAAAATCGATCATAATCATCTTCATCAACAGCCTGATCCACTGGTTAACATTTGCCATTCCCAAGACTCGCCGCACCACAACCAGTCCTCCGCCTTCCGCATCCAGCCACTACCCGCCACCGTATTCACGCCAACGGTCCATCTAGACGAAATTCACTTTACCATACACCCAACTTAAAATATGGTATAGTTGTGAAAATACGTAGGTACTTGGTGAAAAATATCTAAAATTATAATACTTCTAAATTTGAACTTGGCTTGGTAATACGGTCCTATTTTTCCCTTTGGAACTACATAGGTACAAGTTTATTAGCTGACTTTTTCCAGTCTACCCTCACTCAGTCAGGCGTAAAAATAAGCAATATATACATATGTCGATACAGTACATAACTTTGGAGCATAAATCCCGCGGCCATTTTAAGTTTATGTTAGACATTTTTACGTTTTATGTTTGTCCATAACTTCGCCATTTAATGGTTTAGTAGCGTAATTAGTGTTGTATTTTGTTATTAGAGGGTTGTTATTTTGCTGTCAGTCTCATAAAGATGTGTTACTGTAGTGTGGGGTTGTGTAGGCTTGTTTACAACTCTAGGGGTAGTTAAGTTAATGAGTATGCTTTTTGTAAATGGCTAAATGGTTATCGTGGTGGAGTTGTTTTGCACATTTTAATGTAGATGGTTGACACTTATCTTTAAGGATATTGTTTAGGGTCGTCGCACACACTGGCCATAACTACAAAACGCCGCCACCATATTTCATGTAGTTTTCATACATTTTCGCCGCTCACGGTTGACGCCGGTGGCCGCCATACGCTATAAATTGCGGCGTTTGTGGATATGGCATGGGGCTTATTAGGGATGCACATGGCATTAGATTAGAGTTATTTCGAATACGGCTGGTACTGTCAAAACCTTTTTTTTTAAAATAGGAAGTTATTAAATGAGTCCTCCAGCTCTAGTTGGAGCGAGAGGGAGTGTTACATTTTATTGATTGAAAACCTGTTCCTTCATTTGTTTTTTGCAGTACAGAGCCGTGGTAAGCCTTTCGAGTAATCCTACAGCCTACAGCAGGTATATCTTTCGTCGGCCTAGGCTGGGTCCTTGTTGTATGGCGAGTTACCCATTGCTCGCCTTACGCAAGCCATCCGGGGCGTGTCTGGCGGGAGCCGGGGCGTGATAATTTGTCTCTTGGTACTATTGGTTGATTTTTTTTTACTTTTGCCAAAGGTATATATTTTATAGCGCGTGACAGTTCTCTAGGGAAATTTGACAAGCATTGCAACCAAGTAATTCGGCAGCTACATAAATTCTATGCCACCTGGGATTCGAACTTGTCATAAGAACCACGTAACAAAAGTCTTAGCAAAGGTACATGCGACGAAGCCAAACCAGCATTACATTTTCACCAACGTAAATGTTGATACAAAAATAACGCTATTTCCCCAACGGAAATCGCTGAAATCCCAAAATATATTAAGCCTCATCATCCCCCAAAAATATTCAATTACATTGAAAACAAGAAGCTTCATATCAAACAAATCCCAATAATATTTGCACAGTCAAAAATCCAGATACATAGTTTAGGGACCAAGGTTCGGGATTGTTCGGTAATGTTCGAGAAACATCGGGTGTCCGAAGTTTACTTTGGACCCATTTCAACGGAGCTGTCAAACGGCTGATAGAATACAGCTGTATGTGATTATGTGGGGAATATTTTAGATCCTGGATTGAATTTTGATTATGGGGTCAATCGGGGTCAAGGAAAATTAATTATTATTTACTTACCTCATGAATTAGTGAATGAGGAATGTATTATCTAGTATTAACACACTAGTTTAGTATTTTTATGTAAAGAATCTATGTAGAAAACATAACTTTATCATGAAAAATCACAAAGTTATATGCTTGTGGCTTAGCTTGCTGTGTGTTGTTTTGCACTTGCATCCAGCTGTTCGCTGGCGCCTAGTGCCGGCTATGAGCTGCTGTGAACTTTGTTGTACTTAGTATCGGTGGTGTCCAACTTGTGACCTTTTTAAATATTTTTGGGAAAAAAGTATAACATGGTGTAGTAAAAACTATGATCTGGGATCTTATGTGCTATTCCAGGACAGTCTACCCGTGATTTTTTTTTTTTCGCTTGGTAAAAATCATCCAGACGTCATCCCCCGCCATTGCGCCGGCGCGCGGCGGGAGATAGTGTCAGACTCTTACTGACTAAAAAACCCACCCCGTTCCTTCATTACCTTTCATACCGGGGCCAAGGGTCTACCCGTGTTAAATTTCATCCAAATCTATTCGGCTATTCGAGCGTGAAGAAGTAACAAACATACCAACATACATACTCACAATATTTCGCCTGTTGCTTGATGCAATCCCACATGATGGTAAGCAGTGTTGCAATCGTTGATGGTGAATTACACTAGAATAGCGCCTATTTGTTCTAGTCTTAAAGAATATGAATAAATTAAATACTTACAATCATTCATCGTTATAATATTAGTGTGATAGGCATATTAATGTTTTGTTTATGATATTCTGGTAGCAACAATACCAACTAAACACGGGAATTTAACCCGTATGGTGAAGCCTTCAGCGTAATGCGCAAGCGCAGGTTTGCGAAGTTAAGCGGGTAGAATGAAGGCGAAAGCGTGGAAATGAATGATATCCACAAAAAGCAATAAGTATATTGATTAAAATCTAAATTAAACTATTAACAAAATAAGGAACAAAGCGAAAGTCTATACAATAACAAAAAGCAAAGCGCGGCGCGAGTAGACAGGCTTGTAGCCGACGGTGGACTGGCGCTCGCTGTTCTGCTCCCTCACACGTAGCCTGCGCGCACTACGCGTAACTAGTGCTTGATGCAATCCCACCTGATGGTAAGCAGTGATACAATCGTTGATGGTGAACTACACTAGTTTATTAAGAGCCTATTCACTCTAGCCTTAAAGAGTATGAATAACTTAAATATTCGCAAGTTCTTTTCTGTCTAGTCAAAGTGACATTCTTCGACCCTCAAAAAGCCAATGATGTGGAAGGGTTAGACATATGATAGCAATAAGTCATACATATTTTATGATCTAACTGTGTCAATTTGTAGGTTGGATTCGCATGAGCGCTTTTTCAACGTAGGTCAAAAAACATTACAATATAAAATAGATCCCATTTTCTTATATAGGACCCATAATATTTTATCGTTCTTATAAAGGGCAGTGGTAAAGGCTCCGGATTACAAGTTGTACGTCGTAGATTCAAACCCTGGTAGACACTTAATGTCATTTATTTCATCGCAACTACTCTCAAATCGGTGAAGAAAAACATCATTAGAAAACCCCTGGTACAGGCCATGGTCTAGAGCGCGAGGGGGAATCGGCGGCGGTAGTCTCCTGCGAAGCAGTAGTACTAGAAATAGGCGGCCTCATGTGTGAGGGAACGAACATCCTCATCCCTCAGCCGCTGGGACCCCGACCCTAACAACCAGCCACCATAGTCGTGGGCTTATGATGGACACACACACAAACACATTTTATCAATTTGGAAGTGTCTCTGGCGCAAACTATTCAGTTTAGAAAAAATGATATTAGAAACCTCAATATTATTTTTGAACACCTATCCATACATACCCCACACGTATGATGAAAAAAAAATGAGTTTCAGTTTCAAGTATGTTGTTTTTTCTATTTTTGTGTGAACATCTTAATGCGGTTCACAGAATACATCTACTTATCAACTTTCTTCAACAGTATAGTTCTTATAGTTTCGGAAAAAAGTGGCTGTGACATACGGACGGACAGACAGACAGACATGACAAATCCATAATGGTTCCGTTTTTTGCCATTTGGCTACGGAACCCTAAAAATCGATACAAAACCAGAATGTCTTAGAACGTTAGAACTAAAGGGCCTATTACACTACGCGATATTCAGACCGTTTTAGTCTATGGTTTGGCGTATCGCGTAGTGTAATAAGGGTCAGACTGTCTTACTCGGAAAGAAAAATAAGACGAGTCTGAATATCGTGCGCGTTATTCAGCGTAGTGTAATAAATCCTTTAAACGATAACCCAGTAACTTACTCAGTATGTTGCCAGTTGCCAGGTAACACGACATCCCCAGTAAAACTGGTTGCCATATTCATATATCTATAAACTTGGAATGTTTGGTGAAATTATTTCGAGTGAAGTTTATTGGCTGTTCTAAGTGTTTGCAAATTGATTCCTTGTCGATATTGTGATGTCAAATTGGTGTACTTTACACGTTATATATCTCAAATGTCTACACAACTGGATAACATGTGGAATCATTGATTCATTCGCGCTGTCGACGACTAGCGCTCGGTCTGGATGGTTACCGGACGGTCGGACGGCGAGCTACCCTTGCTCGCCGTCCGCAACCGACGCCTATGGTGGCTGGAAATCGGGATCTAGATCCCAGCGGCTGGGGCGTGAGATCCGTATCAAAAACTAAATATATTCTAACTTTTACCCTGGTTTTCGCACAAACCATAAGAAGACAAAAAAAAAAATAGTCAAAAGCTTTTCAGTCAATTACGACATCGATAAGATCGCTGGAGTGTAATGTATTGTCAAAGGAGCGTAGTACGCGAATACACGGAGTATTCCACTAAACGAATAAGTAGGTACTCGGTACTGTCCATGATGTATAGACTGGGGTAGCCATACTTTACAAAAATGCGTAGACCGCTTTTATTTATTTTTTATTTGTTTGTCAACGTTACAAGTACTGGGAATTTAAAGGTCCGTTATTTGTCACAATTCAAGTGCTACTATTAAAGGCAATTACAGCTATTGAAATAATACATTACATTATAAAACACAATTTAAAATGAATTTAATTGAATAAAAATGGCAAAAAAAAATTATAGGTGGTATCTAACTAATTACACTAAAATACACAGTAGAAAGAAATTAAATAAAGAAGATTTCATTACTAAAATCCATTCAGTGTAGTTTAATTTTATGAATACTTTTTTATTTTACAAATTAAAAAAAATACTGCCTCACAATAGTGAAAGACCACGAGTTCTGTGGAAATGTCAGAGATCTTTGTCGAGTAGTGGGACGAAATAGATTAGATAGGTATTTTAAAGAAAGTTACCCAAGTCTTGTTAGTATCTTTTCATTAACTATGAAACGGGGAACCTGATGTTCTTCGTAGCTAGTGTTAGCTCACGCCAAGTATGTTTTTTGGCAATGCCACAGTGTGTGCCATATTGACATGATAACGTGTGGAAATATTTCTAACCAGCAACCAATAATTTCTCCTACCTCACTGGAGCTCGAGCAGGAGCTCTAGAGTGAAGCGAGAGGGCGCGTCAGACTTTTACTGGCTAAAACTCACCTGAGTCCTTTAGTTGCCCGTTGCGTGCAGGATCACGGAATTTTTCTCAGTAATTCCTTGTGATCTTTTAGGTAGCGCAAGTTAGTAAATATGTTTGTTACTTCTTTACGCTCAAACGGCAGAACGGATTTCGATGAAACTTGATGCACAAGTAGACCATGTCCTGGAATAGCACATATGTTTATATATGTATGTTATATATATATATATATTAACTTGTTCTTTTTTTTATGCACCTGCCATGTTTTCTCTTCACCACCCTAGGTTGACTGGTAGAGAATGCCTAAGGCATTAAGTCCGCCTTTGTACCTTTGTGTTGCATGAAGTTTTAATAAATATATAAATATGGTACTTTTTATCCCGGGAGTAGGTTTTCTTGGTATACTTTTCTACTATCACGCGAGCAAAACTGCTGGCAACAGCTAGTCAGTTAGAATTCTATTCCTTCAGTAAGTACATAACAAATACCTACAAAGACTAATCTATTAATTGATTAGGTAACTGACATATAGAGCAAAATAAATATTTGTACGGCTAAGTGGCAACGCGAAAGCTTTTCGGCATATTGGCAAGACGAGATAATATAGTACCGCACTTATATTATTCCTTGATGTATTGGAAGTGAAGTGTTAGTACACTCACATTTTACCAGTCATTGTCCCATGTTAGAGGAGATTTATGGTCATACTACTTTTGGATAGCGGCTTCGCCTGTGTGAAAGTCAAGAGTATCCTAAGGCCACACATTACTGGGATGTAAAGTACAAAGAAAACGATATGTCTTATTTCAGAAAAGAAAGAAGAGTAACCGTGGCCCTAAAATACAGGTTGTCAGTAAAAGTCAGACAAGCCCTCTTGCTCCACTTAAAGTGTAAAAAGTTATTTGATAATTTCTAAACTCCAAATAAAAATCAGGAGCCTGCACCTCAAAGACATCACAGATATGTCATATGGTGTAGACTCCTTTTTTTATCCAAATTTTCACAACCCTTCAAAAATATTATTTCTTATTAGCTCGAATGCTAACAAGAACCGTCCCTCATGGGATATTACATGACGTTATCTTGCGATCGAAAAATTCAGATGAAAAATCTGCGATTTCTTTTATTTTGGCTAGACTCGCATTTGATCACTTTATCTGGTAAGTGATGATGTATACCTTGGAGCACGTTTGCCTAGAAGTAACCTTTATTCACTCTTGAATTAAGGATCCCATCACCTTCCCTTGGTTATAGCTATAGCAGGAAACACAGAATCCAGCAAGGATTTTCACTCCTTAGATGTACGCACAAATTAGATGAAATTTTGCATACAGGTAGTCCAAGTCCTGGAATGACAAACAGGGTATTTTTTATCACGGAAGTGTGATCCCTTAGGACAATTTTCTAGTTACACGCGGGTAAAGCCGCTGGCAGAAGTTAGTTAGTAAATATACTCATGTCCCAGTTTTTCAGAACTCATGGCTACTCTACAAACGTTAACGTTAACATTCCATTGTTAATGATTGATCACCTAATAAATCGGTGCGTCAGCTGTATGCGAGAGTATTAACTCCTATCGTCGTTTACTTGTTTGTCTACACGCTTCATGTTTGTAGGTAAGCAGAGTTTAAAGCTGCGTTAACGATGTTTGTTTTCGGTAAATTATTTTATGTAAGGATCTAGGATACAGCTTGAGTAATAACCAGAGATCGGAAAATGTATTTTTTAAAATTTCGTGGAAGTATGTGAGCAGTGGTGGCCGCGTGGTACTGGCTCCAACTTACGAGTTGTAGGTCGCGGGTTCAAACCCTGCCAGGCGCATTACTCTGTGTAATTTATTTTATTTCCACTGCTCTCAAAACGGTGAAGAAAAACATCGTAAGGAAACCGGCATGTCCTAGAGCCAAAAATTCGAAGACATGTTTTATGGTAGGAATCCCGGTGGCGGCGAGAGCGCTGTTGCCTGATGCGGTCGGCTTCCTCCTTTGCAAGCATTACTGCCTCGCAGAAGTCGGCAACCACCTGCCACTCCTCCTCGTTCCGGACCATGGCCTGAACCAAGGCCCGGTGCGTGAGGTCTCCTCCACCAATCGACCTTAAGAGGGCACGGCGATGCTCCGCCCAAGCAGGGCACACCTCGACTGTGTGCTCCACCGTGTCCTCCAGACGTTCCGCACAGTGGCGACGCCCGGGCGTCTCTTCCGCACGAAACCGGTACAGGAACCTCCCGAACTTGCCATATTCGGTGAGGACCTGCGTCATGCGGAAGGTAAGGACGCCGTGAGGTCTTTCCAGCCACGCCTCAAAGAGGGGACTTGCCGCCATGATTGTGGCGTGCGTTGGATGGCCCTCTGTGTGTTGGATTCGCCTTCTAAAGGTCCGGGACCCCAGGATGCTGATTTGTATTAATACTTAAGAATGTTTACAAGTTTTGATTTGGTGAATGTAATACGGGAATCTTTAAGTCGAGATTGAATAGGTTTCTTTTAGGTAAGCGCGTTCCATCGTCGACCGCATCGTCGCTCTTCATCAGGTGAGATAGCGGTCAAGCGCGAACCTATTAACAATAAAAAAAAAATACGCTTCTAACGAAAATGAATGTTACTGGTCAATCTACCAAACAAATAATTGCGATTTTTTTGCCGGTATCTAACAAAACAAAAACTTTTTGTGTATACAGGGCCTGAAACTTTCTAAATCTTTATTATTTTTCTTGAAGTTTTGACAAGTTGAGAAGTTTTTAATTATTTGTTGTCGTCTGGTTAGTTTTTCAAGTTTTAAATCATAATTTTTAAAAGGTTCAGAATGCGTTAAGATCAAAATGACTATGGTGATTAATCTATGTATTGATTGATGGACTTAGGTAACAAATATTTGTATAATACAATGGCCGATTAATTTGATGAAGTCATAACTTATAAAAGGTCTTTTCTTGAAGTTTTCTATGAGACATTAATCACTAAATCGACCGTATTATTCAGAATATTTTCACCAGTTATACTGAGTAGTTTATTCGTTTATTGGAATTTCATGATACACAAAACTCGTGAAACTCCGAGCATAGCCCTTTCCATTACCCTTTGGGTGAGAGCTATTGTAAGCGACCTCGTGACAGAGCCATATGTCATCACCCGTATTTAGCCACCAGATAATCCAATCTGTGCACCAATTACTCAACCTAGTTGTACATCTATCCTTGAACATGATTTACAACGACCTTGGTAAGCAGACCTGACAAATTACGTACAACCATTGAGATCAGCACAGATTCCTAATTCAACATCAACGGCCTACGGATCGTAAATCTAAAGTTTAAGGGGTACAGCAGCCTCTGAGGTATTGTTCGGCTTTGATTTATAAGTTTTACGAGTTTCGACCTCAATCAGTGTTTTGTGACGACAATAAAACGGATTCTTTTGTCGCCAGTTTTATTCTTGCGCGCTATTCTTATGTTTTGTTTGATTGTTTCAGAGTTAGTGCTTTGATTTCAACTTTTAAATTATGCTTATTCTGCAAAGACATTAAATATATTTAAATCTCTTTGTTATTCTCTAAGAGCGTCTTGATAAACTGACTTTGGTTTGTCAATGATAAATGTCAAATCAAAATGTATGAGATTGACATATTATGCCACCAAATCGCTTTTGACGTAATTCGGAACTAAGGGAAAATGTCACAAATCTACTCTTTGGCTCTTTGGTCACAAATATCAAAGAGCACTTGTAACAGATAACCTAGACAACTCTGTTGTCTATGGCGTTTGGTGCAATAGAGTTAAGCTCTATACACACATGCTCTGGCTGGCGGAGAAACTATTGTTGGTTTTTTTCTTTATAAGTTGTTGGTTTTTGTAACGAATTGTGCGTCTATTCGGGCAGAATAAACATGTTTTCTTTCTTTCCATACTGTCACGTGGTCAATCACAAGTAGGAGTTCTTGGCATATTTGTTCTTGTAAAGTTTAGTGGCTGTTTTATTATTATTCTTAAATTGATTTCTAGTGGATATTGTGATGTAAAATTGATTACAGTTGAGTACAGTTTAGTTTTGCATACCAGGGCCTTAAGTCCGCTATTACAATAGTGTCAGAATGGTCTATCATTGATTTCATAATTGATGATTTTGATTAGTTTTGGTAATCTACTATTATAATGGCGTCATTATGACTTTCCGATAGTCAACCACTGACACTCCATTGAAAGAAATGGCATAGAATGGTAATCTCGTACATAATGACAAATGAATATCTGACGTATGCGGTAATCTGCAAAAATTTTGACAATTCCATCGATTGCTGACCTACCATTACGACGTCATTGCGCAATTAGTGCTTTTAATAAGCTCGATATTGTCATTCTACCACAATTCTATTACAAGACCATTAACCGATCAATGATCGATCATTATGGATTATCAGATTACAAACTTTTAGTAAAATGACAATAGAATCGTGTTGGAATGACGAATTTATAAAAATAGCAAACTTAGGCCCCAGATTAAGTATCTAAGCATAACGATTTTGTTCTTTATAGTAGGTATCTTCTTTTTAAACATCGTCGTAACTTTTCGTGTTTTTTTAGTAGATCACGTAATAGAGTGGTCGTAGGTGGTGGTGGTGACGTCATTAAAAAAGCGGATTCCCTAGAGACATATCCGAAAATACTCCATGTATGTTCCGATCCAATTTTTGAAAGCTTAGGAGATTTTTTGTTTTTTGCTGTGAGAAATTCTTTTGGGACGTCTTAAAACATGGTCAGTTTTTCCTTTCTTTTTCGCAAAAGTAAAAATAGATAGCTATTTGTACCACTCTGTGTAAAAAAATTACACTAATATTTTATAGGCCAAATTTGTGAAAATATATTTATGTCTATATGTTTTAATATTTGGTACATGGGTAGACCATTTTTTTTATTATTGATAGGCTCGCGTTTGACCACCAGCTCACCATATCCTAGAATAGGTCCTAGGAGTATTTTTCCTTGGGATAATTGTCGACTGTCACGTGGGCGAAATCCCTGGCAAAAACTAGTAGTTATACACCATATGCTTAGTATATGCGATACCCGAAATACGTGTCTAGTATTTTTGTGAAAAAATGTTTAAATTTCATAACTGAATCATGAAAAATCACAAAGTTATAAGTTTGTTATGTCAGCAAAAATACATAGTCACCGGGCCATCCAAGTGACTAAGGGGTCGTTTTGCACTTGCACTCAGCTGTTTGCTGATGCTAATACCCGCTATGATCTGCCGTGTTGTACTTAGTGTCGGTGGTGTTCTACTTGTGACTTTCTTAAATATTTTTGGGAAAAAATATGACATGGTATAAAAACTAATGGAATCCATTCAGTTATTTATTCTGAACAATCTATACAAGGTGTAAGGGACAGCCCTCCACAAACTTTAAGGGCTTGCTCAGTAAACGAAACTGAACAACCTTCCACAACATTTTTTTTCAGGAAACGAAAAAAAAAATCCGCCTTACCATAGAAAATTATAAACTTGATTGGACAGTTTGTATGGAGAGGCCGATTTTTTTTTTCGTTTCCTGAAAAAAATTTTTGTGGAAGGTTGTTCAGTTTCGTCTACTGAGCAAGCCCTTAAAGTTTGTGGAGGGCTATCCCTTACACCTTGTATTTAGGTTTCGCGTAATATACTAAAAATAATGTTGTATAAAACAATGTTATAGTTCGTTGTGGCGACGCTTGCGGGAGGCCTATGTCCAACAGTGGACGTATATCGGCTGAAATGATGATAATGATGATGATAAAACAAAGAAAGAAAAGAAAAGAAAGAAAACTATTTTATTTGGCATACACACGTAGATACACACAATGTAGTAACAACATGTTGACACTAATCCTTACTAATATTATAAAAGCGAAAGTGAGTTTGTTTGTTTATTTGTTTGTTTGTTACGTCTTCACGCCTAAATGGCCAAACCGATTTAGATGAATTTTGGTACAGAGATAGTTGGGACCCTGAAGACGGACATAGGTAAATTTTTTTATAAAAAAAACCGGCCAAGAGCATGTCGGGCCACGCTCAGTGTAGGGTTCCGTAGTTTCCCGTCCGTCAAAATAAGTGTACCCACTAATGAGTTTAAAAAAATGCTTGCATATACGATTATACTACAAACTTAGTCCAGAAATTATTTTGTACAACCTTTTTGTATTTTTTGTACAAAAACTGTTCTTTCCATCAAGTTCAAAATAATTTTCCTAGAAAGTCCTTATAAAGTTCTACTTTTCAGAATTTTTTCATATTTTCTAAACTTATGGTTCAAAAGTTAGAGGGGGGACGACAAAAAATGATTGTAGTAAACCCCTATTCATTTTTAAATACCTATCCAACAATATATCACACGTTAGGGTTGAAATTAAAAAAAAAATCACTTCCTACTTTACATATAGGGGGGCTACCCTAATAAAACATTTTTTTTCAATTTTTATTTTACCACTTTGTCGGCGTAATTGATATACATATTGGTACCAAATTTCAGCTTTCTAGTGCTAACGGTCCCTGAGATTAAGCGAGGACGGACAGACAGACAGACAGACGGACAGACAGACATGGCGAAACTATAAGGGTTCCTAGTTGACTATGGAACCCTAAAGAGTGAGAAAAGGGTGAGAAAGAGGGAAGGTCTTTTATCTACGCGGGCGACGCCGCGGGCAAAAGCTAGATATTATATAAAACCTTTAACATGCACACATTAGGTAGAGATATAGAGCCTGGCAAACAATATTTGAGGATCATCTTCATATAAGTACCATTTACCCAAAACAAACGATGTTCCAACGTGACCCACATACTTTAAAATTCAAGTTGACGGGATAAAAAGCGCTGCGACAGAGCGCTGAGCTGATTCTATAAGTGCTTCAATTTTCTTATTGAGCGCTGAAGCGGCTTAGAGTTTAAATTCACTCTTTATTCTTTTTTATTCGAGTTTAGTGCGGATTTATTTTCAGTTCGTTTAATGCTTTTATAGTTCTAAAAGGAAAAATGGTGAAATAGTGTTTGAAGATGATGCCTGAGTGTTCTGTGTCCTAAGGGTGTTAACCAGACCCTATTACCTACTATTTTTTTTTTATGGTGGGAAAAATCATCCAATGACAACCCCCGCTCTTGGGCGGAGCGGGAAATAGTGTCAGACTCTTACTGAATAAAAGACCCGCCCCGTTCCTTCTAGCCTTCATACCGGGGCTCGAGTTCCCTTTCGGATAACCCTGGCCCCAGTAGGCTTCGACCCGGCTGGGTCCCGGCTGTTGCTGACAACTCCTTGAGGCGCGCGGGAACAGTGCGCGCCGTCGACGACTTGGGCTTGGTCCGGAGAGTTACCGGACGGCCGGACAGCGAGCTACCCATTGCTCACTGTCCGCAAGCCCGCACCTACGGTGGACGGAAATCGGGACCAGAATCCCGGCGGCGGCGGCGGCGATTACTAAGACTTACTGTCCACGGACGCGTAGCTTCATAGACACGTATTCGTCATTATACGCTTGGTTTACGCCTGCGTGAAGCTTACGTACAAAACTATAAACTCTGTCGACCAAGCGGTAGAGTCGTGCCGTCTTATCGCGTCTATGAAACTACGCGTCCGGAGACAGTAGGCCATAGTTTTGCATGTAAGCTTCACGCAGGCGTATACCAAGCGTATAACGACGAATACGCGTCTATGAAGCTACGTATTCAAATGACGATAACGATATACCTAGGCAAGCAACTGCCCCAAACATGATATACTACATCATCAAAAAATCCAATAAACTTTATCTTCTTGTACTCACTGGATTTAACTATAATCGTTCCATGGTCATCCACCTAAAAGGTCCTAAATAAGCAACATTTTCCGCCTACCTAATGTATTTTACGCTGATTTAGTAACAAGACACCCAAATCGGTTCACTTTAAATGGCCTAACGAGGTGAGTGAAAGTGAAAATGTATAATTTATAAGGGAACAGAACCCTCTGAGGAAACCCTGCATACTTTACTCAGACAAACGTGGAAGTCTTTACAAAATATGTATATAGGTTTTTAGGGTTCCGTAACACAAGGGTAAAATGGAACCCAATTACTAAGACTCCATTGTCTGTACGTGTCTGGCTGTATGTCATGAACCGTAATCGCTAGACAGTTTTTTTTGGTCTGTGCGTAAAAATCATCCAGATTACATCCTCTGCCCGTGGACGGAGCGAGAGATAGTGTCAGACTCTTACTGACTAAAACACTCACCCCGTTCCTTCGTTCCCTTTTATACCTACCGAGGCCGAGCTTCTTTTTCAGAAACAGACCCTTGGCCCCAAGTAGGCTTTGACGTTGTTGGGCCCCTACGGTTCCTGACAACTTCTTGAGGCGTGTGAGAACAGTACGCGCCGTCGATGACTCCGGCTCGGTCTGGACGGTTACCGAACGGTCGGACAGCGAGCTACCCATTATTCGTCGTCCGCAAGCCCGCGCCCACAGTGGCCGGAAATCGGGATCGGTACAGTGGCGTGAAATTTTCACAGATGATGTAATTCTGTTCCCGCAATAACAAAAAAATATAAAAACAGGATAAAAATAAATATTTATGTACGTGGTGGGGCTCCTGTATAACAAACGTGATTTTTTACCGTTTTTTTGCTACGGACGATGCGGAACGCTTTGTGCGCGAGTCCGACTCGCACTTGTCTGGTTTTTATTCCATGCACGCAGTACAAGATTTATTATGGAGGTAGGTATTATTAGTAATGATGGGATTTTATTTATGTAGGTTTACCATAAATGCTTATGTAATGACATAAAAGGGACTCATCTAATGTCATTAGATATTATTTTGATTTATTGTACTGTTTTGTATACAATTATTTCATAAAATTTGTAAAAGCAGAATATAAATCTATCTATAATAAAGCTTCGTCTTTTTTGTTTACCACTGGTTTGAATTGAGAAATTCGATACAGTAGTTCCTCAACTCAGTGTTGGATAGCATAATTATCAATGAAGGCTATAAGGTTATATATTATCACGCTGCGCCCAAGAGGAGCAGAGCAGTAGTTAAATACGCGGGTGAATCCGTGGGGGACAGTGTTATATAAAAAGAGAATGTCAGACCTAGAAAGCTAATTTTCTCACAGATGTTCTTTTTATGACGTACTCGTACCTACGAGTATTTAAGAAAAGAGAACAGATTTTTCGAAATGTATTATTCGGCCAGACTGGAAGAGCGGGTGCGTGGCAGGCGCGGCGCGGGGTTCTTCATTTGTGTGTCCATCACAGATATAGATAGACATAGATAACGCAAGAGCAACTACTTCGCGTGCCTAGCTTACGTACAAAAATCGTAAGTGGCCACTTTCGCGCTCACTCAGCATCGGTGTCTAGTGCTAGTTAGACGTCAGTTAAAATTATTAAAATGGTTAATTGTGCTGTTATGAATTGTAAAAACTGTACAAATGCGAGGAGAAAAAATAAAGTAAGGCCTTATGTGATTAATATTAAGTATGCGTAATTATATATTAAAAATAATTATTTCTAATCTAATACCCTTAGTACTATTACCAGGTATTGGTAATACCAAATCTGAGAAAAAACAAAACATTCGTATTACAGTCATAATAGGTAGTAAAAAATGGCACGCTTTGTTTTCAGATCGTGATACTTGCGTTATCTATGTCTGTGGTGTCTATAGTGGGCTCGCGGGCGCGGGAAGCAGCGCGGGTTGCTTAACGTGGGACGCACAAGGGCGACTGTCACCATAGCTCGTATATGCAAGTGACCACAGTGAGCGCGCGAGCGGAAACCCTGAACCTGCGCCACTCCCTGTACCACGCCGCTAATGTGGCCAAGCATCCGCACCGTTCCCCGCACCGCGTTGCCAATGTGGTCGAGCACTTAAGGGCCAAGCGCCCGAAAAGTGCCATAAAACAGTGATTTTCTGAGGCCTACTCCTCCGTAACGGCTAGGTCAATTGGTTTGAAAAAAATATATGTTTATTATAGATTCATGAACAATAATATCAACATTTGATTTTTTCGTGCAATTAATACTTTTGTCAAAAAAAATATTTAGCAATTTCGCAACTTTTCGCAAATTTTCCCTACTCCTTCGAAACGACTTGGACCTTTAGAAACATTTTTACACATAAAAATTGGTGGTTAAATATTCTTCAAAGTGAACATTGCATATGTAAATCAATCAATATCTCGCAGAGAAAATGGATTTGAAGTGCTTTCCGGGCGCTATTGGCCGCAAATAAATGCACAGATTTGCGTACTGCCGCCTAGGCGAGTGCGAGAGTTGCGTTCACATAATTTCGGTCAGATGGTTCAAGGGACTATACGCCTTAAGGATGTAAAAAGAGGTTTCATCCAAGCAAAAACGCAGGCAGAAGCTAGTTATTAAAATCAAATCACCCGGAAAAGAAACTGTTTTAAAGTAAATGATTAATTAAATTTTACCTTTGATTATAATCTACGCAACAGTAGCATCAAACCAGAATGTTATTATCATCGAAATTCTGATCAAAAACAGAATCCTTAAAAGCTAAAAGATATTCACAGTAAAATCAATAAAATCTCACAATTATTACAATTCCTACATATTTTTCGGCAAGCTTTCATTCCAATGCGGAAATTGAATCTGCTACGTTGAGGGAGTAAGCGGATACTACACTACTCTGCATTTAGGTCATCAGATAATCATTTACTATTCAATAGAACACCTAGCTTAATACAGGCGGTCGCCTCCTTCTGTGAAGCAGTAATGCTAGCAAAGGAGGAGGCCGACCGCATGAGGCAACGGCGCTCACGCCCGATTCGCCGCCGGGATTCCGATCCCGATTTCCGGCCACCAAAGGCGCGGGCTTGCGGACGGCGAGCAATGGCTAGCTCGCTGACCGACCGTCCGGACCGAGTCCAAGTCGTCGATGGCGCGTACTGTTCCCGCGTACCTCAAGGAGTTGTTAGCAACTGTAGGGGTTCAACAGGGTCGAAGCCTACTGGGGCCAAGGGTGTGCTTCTGAAAGGAAGGCTCAGCCCGGTATGAAAGGCAACGAAGGAGCGGGGTGGGTTTTTTAGTCAGCAAAAGTCTGACACTGTCTCCCGCTCCGCCCAAAGACGGGGGATGTCATCTGGATGATTTCTACCCACCGAAAAAAAAAACCTAGCTTAATACACACTTCAGACAACATATAGTATGAGTTCCCAAACTCATCCAGAAGAAGCCGTGCGTTGCGGCCCTGTCCTGGAGGCTTCGCAAACCTCTACGCTCAGGTCGCAGGCACTTTCAATTACCGAAGAAAAACAGCTGTTTGAATCATCTTGAGATATGTGTGCCCCAAAATGATGATGGAATAGCGCCTCTGCGGTCACTCATCAACTTATGTTCTAGTGATAGACAAACATGTTCGTGGAAAATATTTGTCAAAATACTGAAAAGTTAAAACCAAAACTATGCTGCAGCGCTACATTGGCATTATGTCGTCTAACAGAACTATTAAAACATTATTATTATTATTTAGAAGATAAGGGGCTATGCATCACCCATAGTGTAGGGGATGTAGTCACTGCGACCTAAAAGATCTATTGTGACTCGCCACCTTGTTAGAGTAACTCTTTTAGCCCGGAGGCTTCCAAGAAATTTAGGATACTCCTAGCTTTTAGAGTTTTAATCTCCTCCGGGCGAATAATGTGTCGGCCCAGATGGACACTGCGTTTGTGGATAAGGGGCCCGTATTCACACAAAAGGTGCATAGGCGTCTCCCTCTCCTGATTGCAGTACCGGCAAACATCAGTGTCACTCAGTTTCATGTGAAATTGGTGCCTGTTTAGTTTGCAGTGGCCGGTTAAGGCGCGGGCTATCGCACAGATGTTGTGTTGTATTAAAACATACAGCGATATGATAGCTTTTAGAAGATACTTTTTTCACGACCTAAATGTCTTGAGCGCCATGAATTTCGTGGCACTTACACGTTTCGGTCAGCGTAGTGTTATGTTCATGGTGTACGGACTACATTACACCTAGTGCGTAGTACATATATTTATCGATGCAGGCACTACTAGAGGGGCAACAGCCTATGCCTGATCTTCCCTTGGAAAAACTCAATGACAAATCAGAGTAATTGGGTGGTTGGATTGGATATGGATAAAATTTAACGTACAGATAGACCATCTTGGAATGGCATACAGGATAATTTTTATCACGAGAGTATTTTCTCATGGGATAATTTTCGACTTTTAGCTAGTAGGATCTAAAAACTAAACATTATCTTTGAGTTCATTTACAGAGAAAATAAAGAAAATATCGTAGCAGAATCTCCACGAAATCCAGTGTTACTCTCTGTACGATTTATATTCATCTCGCGTACTGCCCGAATTATTAATACTAACTTTGTGTGGCGGAATGACTTGGTTGTTTCCATAAGAAACGGCAAGATGCGCAGAATCGCGCCCGTCCGACCGAATGGTTAGGAAAAAGTGGCTTAGCCTCAATTCGACGCAGAATAAATGTCTTTTTAGGGTTCCGTAGCCAAATGGCAAAAAACGGAACCCTTATAGATTCGTCATGTCTGTCTGTCTGTCTGTCTGTCTGTCTGTCTGTCTGTCCGTCCGTATGTCACAGCCACTTTTTTCCGAAACTATAAGAGCTATACTGTTGAAACTTTGTAAGTAGATGTATTATGTGAACCGCATTAAGATTTTCACACAATAATAGAAAAAAAGCAATAAATTTTGGGGGTCCCCATACATAGAACTGAAACTCAAAAATTTTTTTTTCATCAAACCCATGCGTGTGGGGTATCTATGAATAGGTCTTCAAAAATGATACTGAGGTTTCTAATATCATTTTTTTCTAAACTGAATAGTTTGCGCGAGAGACACTTCCAAAGTGGTAAAATGTGTGTCCCCCCCCTCTAACTTCTAAAATAAGAGAATGATAAAACTAAAAAAAATATATGATGTACATTACTATAAAAACTGCCAACGAAAATTGGTTTGAACGAAATCTAGTAAGTAGTTTTTTTTTAATGCGTCATAAATCGAAAAAAATACACTATTTTTAAAACATCGATCAAAGTTACAACACATTACAAGAACTTTTATATTATGTTACTTGCTGCTACGGAACCCTTCATGGGCGAGTCCGACTCGCACTTGGCCGGTTTTTTTTATATTTAGAGGTACAGTTTCGGGTCGTAATTTTATAAGTATTATATGATATATTTACAAATCTATAGATACTTATTTAATGACAATAATATTTAAATATATACCTTAACAATTAAATATTATAAATTAATAGGTATATACAAACTTAGAATAATAATAAATGTACAAACGGGTTAAAATAGTGAAATCATAGGGCATCAAAAAATTCGTCCACATCGATGTCAATGGGAAAAGTGCCCAGAACGCTGGCAGCATTGCCACGCTGGATGGTAATGCTGATTCGTTGACCGAAGAAGAGTCCAGCCCTCTGGTCACGCGAAGAGTAGACCAACTGTTTGCTGATATCCCGAACAACTTGGTGAGCGCTCGGACCCCATGGCCCTAGTTTTTCAACCCCAAACGGCTCAAACATATAACTTCCGATGAGGTTATTATTATTATTTACAAATAAAATATATAACTGGAATAATGCACACCTTTATACGGGGAGTATAAAGGTGTGCAAACTAAACGAACTTTCAAAAATGTTGAGAATGATAACGAACGCACCTTGGTACATATGTCTCAAATAACAGACTCCATCTCGACCTCTGCATCAAAACTGTAACAGAAGAGATTTCAGGAACAACTAAAGCGTGCCAAGTACGAATCTCAAACCTTCCAAATAAGCTAGCAGTAAACCTGTTGGATACCCAGCCAGTCGCTAAGAGGGTAAAGAGAAAGATGCCTCAAGACTTCATTTAGGTGGCTACAAGAATAAACGAGGCGGTCACTGAACACGTGGACAGCTTGCGTATAAATCTGTTACGTCATCAAACATGGCAGCGATCTTTCGCGCCGGGCCTTGGTACAGGCCATGGTCCGGAGCGAGGAGTGGCAGGCGATCGCCTCCTTCTGCGAAGCAGTAATGCTAGTAAAGGAGGAAGCCGACCGCATCAGGTAACGGTGGCGCTCACACCGCTCCAGCCGCCGCCGGGATTCAGATCCCGATTTTCGGCCACCGTAGGCGCGGGCTTGCGGACGGCAAGCAATGGGTAGCTTGCTGTCCGAGCGTCCGGTAACTGTCCGGACCGAGCCCAAGTCGTCGACGACGCGCACTGTTCCCACGCACTTCAAGAAGTTGTCAGCAACTGCGGCAGGAGCTCAACTGGGTCGAAGCCTACTGGGGCTAGGATTAGTTTTGAAAGATAGCTCAGCCCCGGTACGAAAGGCAACGAAGGAACAGGAGTGGGTTTTCAGTCAGTAAAAGTCTGACACTATCTGCCGCTCCGCCCAAGAGCGGGGGATGTCGTTACATAATTTTCCCACCGGAAAAAAAACCCGCTGCTGGACATAGGCCTCGCCCGAGCGTCGCCGCAATTACCGGTCCTGTGCGTCACGCATCTATCGGAGTCCCGCGACCCTGATCATTGGTCCACTACGAGATTAGATTGCAATCTACACTAATAATATAATAAAGAGGTAGTTTGTTTTTTTTTGTTTGTACGAGGTAATCTCTGGAAGTACTGGTCCGATTGCTAAAAATCTTTCACCGATAGAAAGCTGCTTTATTCTGCTGAATGACATAGGCTATGTACGCGGGCGAAGCTGCGGTCAAAAGCTAGTAAAATATATAGGAAAAAAAAGCACTTTGGTAGTCTAGTATTCTTTTAAGAAATTAGTAGTTTTTATAGTAGGCAAATGATATGGTAATCAACGCACTGCATTCGTAGCGCATCTGTACTGGTTTACGTACACACAAACGCGCTAACGAAATTTTAATAAAAAATAATTAATTTAATTTCCTTTATTTTTATTTGTACGACTTTACAATCCTTTCTAAAGTAAATACCTGGGCAGTCCGATAAGTACTTAGCCTCACCGCTCGATGGCGCCACTATCGTAAGAGAAATTTATTATCGTGTAGTACATGCTTGTAGACGGCTTTTGTCAAAATTTCAGCCATATTGGATTTGTAGTTTTGTTTTGACCGCGTGTAGAAGCGGACGTGTCCGCGGATTTTAGAAAAATGGAAAAAAAGTAAAATCGGTCGGTGATTTGATTCTTGTTTTTGGAAGGGAAATCGCCCAGCGAAATCAAAGACCGCTTGGATGCTGTGTACGGTGACTCTTCTCCTTCAATGGCGACCGTCAAAAATTGGTTTAACGAGTTTCAACATGGTCGCACGTCAGTTTATGATGAGCCACGCCCAAGTGCCCCAAAAACGGCTACCACGGAGGATAACGTGACAAAAGTCCATGATCTCGTGTTGGCAGACCGCCGATTGAAGGTGCGTGAGATAGCTGAAACAGTAGGTTGTCAAAACACCGCGTGGGTCATATCCTGTATGGAATATTGGCCATGAGAAAGCTGTCGGCTCGATGGGTGCCGCATTTGCTCACTCCGGACAACAAGCGTATCCGTGAGACCACTTTAGAGCAGTGTTTGACACTGTTTAAGCACAATCCGAAGGAGTTTTTGCATCGTTTCGTGACCGTTGACGAAACATGGATTCACTGGTACACACCAGAGACCAAGGAACAGTCGAAACAGTGGACTTTACCCGGCGAATTTGCTCCGAAGACGGCGAAGACTGTCCCATCGGCCGGAAAGGTGATGGCCACCGTTTTCTGGGATTCACAAGGTGTGATTTACATCGACTACCTGGAGAAGGGCAAAACGGTCACAGGGCTCTATTATGCCGAACTATTGGACCGATTCGACCTCGAATTGAAGAAAAAACGGCCCAATTTGGCGAAGAAAAAAGTTCTCTTCCACCATGACAACGCACCGGCTCACACCTCCGCCGTCGCCACGGCCAAATTGGTCGCATTAGGCTACGAACAGCTGCCCCATTCTCCGTATTCTCCAGATTTGGCACCGTGTGACTTCTTTTTGTTTCCAAACTTGTAAAATTCACTCGCCGGGCAGAAATTTGAGTCGAATGAGGAGGTTATCGCCGCCACGGAGGCCTACTTTGCAGACCTCCAGAAAACGTATTTTTCAGAGGGGTTAAAGAAGTTGGAGCATCGCTGGGTCAAGTGTATCGAGATGAAAGGAGACTATGTTGAGAAATAAATGGCCACTTTTCCAAAATTTTCGTTTTTCTTTTGTAGGCTAAGTACTTATCGGACTGCCCTCGTAAGTACCCTAAAAAACTAATCATTTTCACAACAAAACCGACAGTATCTGCCTACCGCACTGTCCGGCGCCATAATTTACTCAATAACTAAAAACAATGGTGACAAATGAACAATGCCGGCTGCCAATCCACGGACTTATTAATTCAGTTCGATATTTCAAATTCAGTTGGCTCCGAATGATTCATAGGGTTGGTGGACACTGTGGTGAGCTGCCATGTGGTTAGAAGTTCACACTATCCACGACTAATAAGTTGGGTAGTTGACCCATTTTTTTTTTAATCATTTGTATCAGTGGAGAAAGTTTTTTACTGCGACAGAGACAGAATTCACTCGAGCCTCTGGCGAGGGTGTTACGGAGCCGAGTGTTGCTGAGACGTTTTCACGTACTTACATATATCAAACGATCAACCAGCTCAATACGTTGGTCCGACCAGATCCGTACCGCTCTTGACTCCACGGTATATCGCCAGAAACAGGAATAAATGGAGAAACATCATAAAAATTAAAGTGATGAAGCAGGAAGGTCACGACCCTAGCATTGTGGAATACGACCTAAGAAAGAGGATATCAAACGATTTTATTTAATACACTTACGAAAATTATTGTATAAATAAACCGCCCAGTCTGATACGATACGATTTCCGTACTAGTACGAAAAACACTAAATGTCGTGTCTAAAAGCGGTACGGATAAGATCGGGTTTTCGAGTAAGTGTATTAAAAAGAATTATTGACAAACGTTCAAAATTAAAGTTAGATAGAAACCTTTCAATTCTGGTGGAAGGGAAAACTGTCAAGTAACAGAAAAACATGCACGAACTTACAAACGACGTGGTGACGTCACCGCTATTAGGTTATGCATGTACAAAAGAGATAGTGAAATGTTGCCATCATGTCATTCATGTTTGTCAGACACGTCTTCCTACTCCACCTAGAGCTAAAGAAGTTATTTTGATGATTTCCTACATCAAAAAATGGCTTGATAATGCATAGCGTATGCGTGTGTGTCAATTTCATGGATGTTCTTAACTTTTCATGCCTACGCTCGACGGTCGCGCTAGGGTTGGCGCCGCTCTGTCCGATTGCGCTCGAGTGCGGTGGTGAATACCTAATAAATTGTAAATTTAGCATGGCCACAAAATCATGATTGCTTTCTTTCTTGGCGAGGGGCTAGTGGCCACTGCTATCGTCCCGTGAACAGTAAATCACCTTTTCTTTGTTGCTCCATTATTACATAAAAAATTCACAGTCGCATATCTTAAACGGATGGCACTCATATTCACACTAGTTCCAGCCAGGCTGATATATCGTGTCAGTGAGCGGTGACTGTATGTGTGTTGCTCGAACGCGCTTTGTATGTAGATTGACTTCTGTACCTTTTTAGGGTTCCGTAGCCAAATGGCAAAAAACGGAACCCTTATAGATCCGTCATGTCTGTCTGTCTGTTCGTCCATATGTCACAGCCACTTTTTTGAGAAACTATAAGAGCTATACTATTGAAACTTAGTAAGTAGATGTATTCTGTGAACCGCATTAAGATTTTCAAATAAAAATAGAAAAAAAGCAATAAATTTTGGGGGACCTAAGTATGGGGTCCACCAAAACTGAAACTCAATAATTTTTTTTCGTCAAACCATTACGTGTGGGGTATCTATGGATAGGTCTATAAAAATGATATTGAGATTTCTAATATCATTTTTTTCTAACTTGAATAGTTTACGCGAGTAACACTTCCAAAGTGGTAAAGTCTGTGTCCCCCCCTTGTAACTTCTAAAATAAGAGACTAATAAAACAAAAAAAAAAAATATGATTTACTATACAAACTACCAACGAAAATTGGTTTGAACGAGATCTAGTAAGTAGTTTTTTTTTAATACGCCATAAATAAAAAAAAAATACACTATTATTAAAACATCGATCAAAGTTACAACGAACTACAAGAACTTTTATATTATGTTACTTGCTGCTATGGAACCCTCCATGGGCGAGTCCGACTCGCACTTGGCCGGTTTTTTTTAATTGATTTAAACTAGTGATTGACTGCGATTCCACCTGATGGTAAACAGTGATGCAATCTCTGATGGTGAGGCGCACCAATTTATGAGCCTATTCACTCTTGCCTTGAAAACACTCAAATTATAATAAGACGGAATGACAGCAGCAGGCAGACTGTTCCAGTCCTTCGACGTACGTGGTATAAACGACGAGGCGAAACACTTAGTCCGGGCCTTAGAGGGTGGTATTACTATCTAAATCCTGGCATTTAGTTGTATTCGGTTAGATTTGAAACCACATATAGTTTGGCAAAAGTTAGGCACATTAATCGTGAAGTGTATGAATTACATATTTAGGGACTCATAACCTCGTTTATAAGTTAAAAGTTTTCGCGATCAGGGTAATGTTATCTGAACCTTTATCTAAATTCACCTTAATTACTGAGTTTTGAGAGCAGAAAGTCGATTAATGGCGAATGGAGATTTTGTTTACGGAAACTGTTTTCTTTAGGTAAGAAATTATGAAATAGCTTCTCCTGCTGAGGGGTAAGATGGAGTGTCAGAAATTAAAGTCCACCTGTGTTCTATCAGTTGCCCCTTGCGTTTCAGGGCCGCGGTAACTCTTTCGATCAATCCTACGGCTGTGGTAAGCATCGGCCTTAGTGGAGCCCTCAATCTAAGAAACCTTTGTAATATTCAAAAAAAGCCTTTTTATTAGAAAAAGGCTATAACTAACTCACAATCAACTTGCATCGCCGTGCCCACGTAAGGGCGATCGGCGGCGGCGTTCTCTCGCGCCGGACCTTGGTACAGGCCATGGTCCGGAGCGAGGAAGAGTGGCAGGCGGTCGCCGATTTCTGCTAAGCATTAATGCTAGCGAAGGAGGAAGCCGACCGCATCAGACAACGGCGGCGCTCACAGCGCCCCACCCGCCACCAGGGCCAGGGTTAATTCAAAAGATAGCTCAAGCCCCGGTACGAAGGCAGTGAAGGAACAGGAGTGTGTTTTTAGTCAGTAAGAGTCTGATACTATCTCCCGCTCCGCCAAGTGCGGGGGATGTCATTAGATGATTTTCCTACCACGAAAAAAAAACTCACAATCAACTTTAACTTAATAAAAAAGTGGCCAAGTGCGAGTTGGACTCGCAAACTGAGAGTTCCGTACAAGCTTACATAAGTAATTTGCGAATTAAGTATCGATGATTTTTCCAGATCGCAAAAAAGTATTTGTGACGTCGTAGGTAATAGTTTTTTTTACAGTTTTAATTTTTTTTACTTTACTTGTAATGTGTACCTTGCTTCAACCAAATTTCGGGATTCTAGGTCTACGGGAAGTGCCCTATAGGTTCTGATTTCTTACTAGCGAGTGTCACAACAAAAATGTGCACCTAAACGGAGCATAAACGGTTTTATCTGTTAATTGCGTTGACTTAGAAGCTTGAGAAATCATCAATATGATGAAGGCGATGAAGTTGGTAATTAATAGTTGAAGTTTAAGCTAATAAGATTGTACGGTGACTTCTATTTCTACAAATTGATTGCTAATAAACGAAAAAAGTCCTTGTTACACCTCAATGCACACGAACCCTTAATAGACGCCGGCTGTCAAACACAGTTGGCCTAAATTTTGGGTTTCGATATTCCATTAGTGTGCACAAAAGAGCCACTACGGGCTCAGATACAATCGCTTTGATTTATAACCTAGACTCCAGAAAAATATGGATGGTCTGCTTTGTTGTTAGCGGATATTGATCTAGGGTTAATGAAAAAGATACTCTCCGTGTTCCGGAGTACTTCATAGGTAAAGGGTTTTTGTTATTGATTTTTAAATTAATAGGGAGTGTTTATCAACGTCATTTCAGTTGGAAGACGTCTGTGGGACGTATGCCTTCCCCAGTGTCACCATAGCGCTTCGGCGGGATCTCATGGTGAAATGGCGTCAACGACTATCGCAACCCAGTGCTGGGCACGCCACAATCATGGCGGTAAGTCCCCTCTTTGAGGCGTGGCTGGAAAGACCTCACCGCGTCCTTACCTTCCGCATGACGCAGGTACTCACCGTACATGGTTCGTTCGGGAGTTTTCTGCACCGGATTCATGCGGAAGTGACGCCCGGGTGTCGCCACTGTATGGAATGCCCGGAGGACACGGTGGAGCACACAGTCGAGGTGTGCCCTGCTTGGGCGGAGCATCGCCGGGCCCTCGTGGGGGCGATCGGCGGCGGAGACCTCTCGCGCCGGGCCTTGGTTGAGGCCATATTCCGGAGCGAGGAGGAGTGGCAGGTTGTTTTCATTCTATTAAAATCTAATTGCACTATATTTTTCTGATTTCTTTGCGTCGACGTCGTCACTGGACCACACTAAAAATCAGCGCTGTGGGCTCGTCGCATTACGCATGTGGCTAGGGCATTATGCTTTTTTATGGTGGGAAAAAAATCATCCAATGACATCCCCCGCTCTTGGGCGGAGCGGGAGATAGTGTCAGACTCTTACTGACTAAAAGACCCACAACGTTGCTTCTAGCCTTCATACCGGGGCTCGAGCGCCCACTCTGAGGGCATTATGCTGAGCCTTTGGTCGTTCTGCAAGGACGTGACATGTTTAAGGAATAAAAAATGTGAAGTTTACACTTTACCTATCCATTTTGTGGTCTAAAGAATGTGTAAGTGTCTAACACAACGCCATCTAGTCTCAAGCTAAGCAGAGCTTGTGTTATGAGTACTAGACAACTGATAAACATACTTATATATTTCTAAATACATACATACTATAGATAAATTACACCCAGACACAGAACGAATGATCATGCTCATCACACAAAGATTTGTCCTGGGTGGGAATCGAACCCACGACCTCCGACATAGCGGTCACGATCACTAACCACTAGACGAACAGGCCTGTCCAATTTGCAAGTTAGTATTATGATTATCCAGTAAATAAATTGTTTTTCTTTCTTTCTTCTTTTTTTATTTTATTTAGACTACTTCTTTTGTCTTATTATTCTGAGTTAACCGTAAGAGATAATATACATTTTTGTTCTACATGTTTGATTTAAAAATCAAATCAAAACCATTCTATATTATACTAGCTTTATATTATATTATATTATATTATATTATATTATATTATATTATATTATATTATATTATATTATATTATATTATATTATATTATATTATATTATATTATATTATACAGGATGTAAGGGACAGCCCTCCACAAACTTGAAGGGCTTGCTCAGTAGACGAAACTGAACAACCTTCCACAAAAATTTTTTTCAGGACACGAAAAAAAAATCCTCCTCACCGTAGAAAATTATAAACATGATTGGACAGTTTGTATGGAGAGGCCGAATTTTTTTTTCGTTTCCTGAAAAAAAAAATTGTGGAAGGTTGTTCAGTTTCATCTACTGAGCAAGCCCTTCAAGTTTGTGGAGGGCTGTCCCTTACACCTTGTATTATATTATATTATATTATATTATATTATATTATATTATATTATATTATATTATATTATATTATATTATATTATATTATATTATATTATATTATATTATATTATATTATATTATATTATATTATATTATATTATATTATATTATATTATATTATCTTTGTAATATTAGTGTAGATGAAAAGACGAACTGACATTTATCAACGCACAGCCGAAACTATTGGGACTATAAATGTGGAATTTCCACAAGGTTCCTTTTATGAAGTAAGGACTACTACACACTAAGGACAACTAAAACTAAGGTACACTAAGGACTTTTCAAAATTCACCCTCTAAGTGAATGAAAAGTGGGTCCAAAGTTAGTGTGAAAAAACCTACTACCAAGCGAGTGAAGTCGCTGGGACTCAGGCATCCTCTCTAAGAGAGGGAATGGACCATAATCCACCACGCGTGCCCAGTGCGGGTTGGTGGATGTCACATGTCTTCGAATTTTTGGTTCTAGAACATGCTGGTTTCCTCACGATGTTTTCCTTTACCGTTTTGAGAGCATATATGTACATAAATCTCAATAATTACTCAGATTCTCAACAGTAGTTTAGTTTACAAACAAAATAGAGCAAGTATCTCAGCTCGTTATGATAACAATCTAAAATGTAAATCTAAGTCGTTTAGTAAACAAATAAACATTATTCCAACAACATTAACAATTTAATAGTGTGTTGTAAAATCGAACGATGTATGGACTTAGGAAGATCATAAAAAAGTTATATAATTTTTGGCGAAAGGACTCAAGGATAGTTGGCATAGTTGATTCACGTAAGCGATGTTCACTTTGAAGAATATTTAACCACCAATTTTTCTGTGTAAAAATATTTCTAAAGATCCAAGCCGTTTCGAAGGAGTAGGGAAAAGTAGCGAAAGTTAAACAGATGACGGTAAAGCGGTGAAGGTATCCATATACTCATATTTATTTTGCTACTTATGATATGATATAATGATTGCGTAAAATCTATAATGTTTTGGCGGGGGTGAGGATGTAATAATATTGTGGCGAGGGTGAAAACGCGCACTTTTCTGTACTGGTGCAAAAACAGTAAATTATAATAATATAATAACAAACGCAGTTATTTACAAATTATTACGTTAATATAATACACTAGCTTTTGCCCGCAGCTTCGCCTATGTCACTCAGGAATAAAGCAGCTTTCTATAAGTGAAAAAAAATTTAGCAATCGGACCAGTACTGCCAGAGATTACCTCCTACAAACAAAAAAAAAAACAAACATTACATTTACGAGTATTATGATTATATTAGTGTAGATTAGCATAGTCGGCCTTATAATGTTCCCATTGTTAGGACTAGGACCGCATCAGGCAACGGCGCTCTCGCCGCCGCCTCCGGGATTCCGGTCCCGATTTCCGGCCACCGTAGGCGCGGGCTTGCGGACAGTGAGCAATGGGTAGCTCGCTGTCCGGCCGTCCGGTAACTGTCCGGACCAAGCCCAAGTCGTCGACGGCGCGCACTGTTCCCGCGCGCCTTAAGGAGTTGTCAGCAACAGCAGGGTCCGGCGAAGCCTACTGGGGCCAGGGTTATCCGAGACGGAACTCGAGCCCCGGTATGAAGGCTAGAAGGAACGGGGTGGGCTTTTAGTCAGTAAGAGTCTGACACTATCTCCCGCTCCGCCCAAGAGCGGGGGTTGTCATTGGATGATTTTTCCCACCATAAAAAAGGCCTCCTGTTTAGAGGAGAGAGAATAAATATGATACATTTAAAAATATAATTACGTGCCTAAAATCGATAGGAATAAGAGCGGGTTTTCGAGTAAGTGTATTGCTAAATTCTTTGAGCTTGAAAAGCCCAGGCAGAAAATGATGAAAGAACTCATAATCACTGTAATTATTAAGTTTGCTTAAAAGTGGCGTCCGCAATTCACGACACCTCTGAGCAGAAAAGGCTCTTTCATAGCCACGGTGGTCGTAAAATGTGACTTTAGGAGGCAATCCCTCAGGGCGACGCTCACTCCTATCCATTACGGATTTTCTTGTCTGCTGAAACAATAAACTGACATTATCAAAGGTGTTTATGGGATTTGCCTTTAAGCCCTTCGGGAACCACGGCTCATTGAGGACCTCCCAATGTTCATTATGAAGAGGATGAAGAGGTTTTATCAGAGATGTTGATTTACTTTATAGATTAGGGCAGCTTTTGTAAGAATCATTTAGTCTGAATATCTCAGTTAATACCGGAAAATTATCAGAAATAGAACCGTGCTTTAAAGGTTAGTGTAAAACATTAGTTTTTATTATTATTATTATACCTAGCCTATACATGGAAAAAAAGCGTGATGAGCTAAACATCACACTTCGTAAAATGAACTGGCTCTTAGCAGGAACACCACATGTATCACTCGAAAACAAAATTCTTTTAGACAAAGCAGTTCTGAAGCCTGTCTGGGCATATGGGGTTGAACTATGGGGCTCAGCAAAGAACTCAAACGTGGAAATTTTTCAGCGATTCCAGAATAAAGCTCTCAGAATAATATCAAATGCTTCATGGTTTATCCAAACTTCTGAACTACATGAGCATAAACGAAATGGAACCATAAAGGAGGAAATAGAACACAGAGCAAAGTCATACAAAGATCAACAAACGCAACACTCTAACCACAGTTCTGAGTGAACCAGCAATATACAAAAGGGTAGAACGCCACCAAATTTGGGACTCTGTTAAATAGACCAGAGTAATAATTATAATGAGAAGGCAGATTCTTCACTGGAAGAATAAACCTTTGCATCAATGAATTCCCAGAAACAATCTGCTGGATACCCATTCCAAATATATATATATATATATATATATATATATATATATATTTGGATACCCATTATATAAATATAATACCTAGCTTATACTATCCCACTGCTGCCAATTCTTAATTAACTCTTTGAATGTCGTAATTAGAGACACAATAGAAAGACAATTACCTTATGTCGGACTGTGTAACTTAAGACATTCGAAAGGTTAAGGAAGATATCTAAGTCATCCTGCCATTTCCTTCTAGGTCTGCTGCAAAAAATATTTAGTAAAACAAAAAAAATAAAAAATTGGTTTATCACAGAGTTATGTGCGGAATATTATGGCCACTTGAGTCTCTACGAACACCTGTATGCACATACAAACAATTCGACCAACTGTCGCTGTTCATAATAACCACATCACTATTCGGTCACAAGTAGTCGCTACTTTTTTAAATTTTATTTTAAACCGTGTAAATATCTGTTTATTAGTGAAAGAATCGTTTTTCTAAAGGTCAAATCAAAACCAAAAATATCTACAAAAGACATTGAAGGCGTTTTATAGACAGGAATTCCTAGTCACTTGAACGGTAAATAGCAAACGGAGCTAAATGTGTTGAAACCAATATTCAATATTCAGACACAACAAGGCAAGTAATTATACGATACTAAACTAGTTGTCGATAGTAATAACGCAATTGTTTACAACTCACAAAGAACTATAGCGTAACTACCAAGTTTCTCCTAACCTCAGAATGAAGTCGACAGTACTAAAGTTAGTCCAGTTAGTATACCCTAAACGACCATAAATATACCTCATAAAAATACAGCAGAAACTTCGAAAACGTTATCACAAAAGTTTCACAGACAACGAACATACGACAGGAAAAATACAAAGGGCGAGGAAAATAAACTATAGATGTATATCCCTTTTGCGTACAGAATGGTCTCGAAAAACTGTAATTTCCTACAAACAGCTACAGCAGAAGGCAATTGGATTTTTTAGGCCAAAATTTTCTAAAAGACTGGGATAAACTCCCTCTAATAACAATCAAGCAAAATTGGATTCTAATCCAGTGAAGTTTGAGTCCGTTTCAGTTTGAGAAGGTCTTGCTGCTGTAGCATTTAATTTAGTGAAAAATATAGAGGTTAGATTTTTGCGCAGGTAATTCTCAATTGTTTTGTTGCAAGGTGAAAAAATAATGGTAAAAAATGTTCTTGGTAAATTGGGTGGATTAATTTGGGACCTGCTTAACACGTTGGGGAAACGTGACAAGAATTTGAAATGGGAGTAAATGAGATTCGTGGGAGAATGCAAATATTTTTGCATGTGTATGTTTCTGAGTGAGTTTAGAGGAAATGGGTTGAGAGTCATTGAGAACCAAGTCTAGGTGATAATAAATAGAATTAAGGCAGACATCTTTTATAACAAGTGTACAATTATGTTATAATCGTTTGTAGTTGATAGCTACATTTGTAAAAGAAGTTATAGAAGTCAGGATCGTATACGGCGTTAGAGTTGAAAACAAAACTACAATAATGATACAATTTCCGCAATCACAGCCCAAAAAAATCTACAAAGATAAATTCCAACTGTTAGATACGGTAGAAATTCATTTTACTCTCAACACTTCTCTAGAGACACGAAAAAAAAACAAAGGCTTCTTTACTAAGTCATTCCAAATACTAGTTTGGTGTCCCAATGGACACGTCAGTCCGCCTGACGAACAGAGATAGGACAAATGGACGCTACGGACAGGCTCAATCCTGTGACGTCGTCTGATGCCACAATAGATGGTTTTAGAGACTCATTAATTATGCTGATCGGCCCTCAGGGTGACGTAGGAGTTGAGAATCTGAAATCAAGTGATTTTGGTTTTTAGATAATTATTCTCTTGGGTTGAATTTGGCTTAGAATTTGTTGAGAATCTTTTTAGTAAAGATTTGAAGTGTTTTATTGCCTTTAAAACTTTTAATACTGCGATAAGATACCAAATGTACTAAAATCTAATATCAATCTTGCCAAGGGTTAACGTGTTACCCTATTACTGGGTTATGGAGGTCATGTAGGCAGTCGCTCTACGCAAAATATTGATATCTAGCTCCATCTGGTTTGGCTAAAAGCCTTGGGGTCGGCTCATAGTTGGAAATAACAATTCAATGTTATCTTGAAAGAATTAAATCGCCTTCTTCACGTTCATCTTGCTTTATGTTCCGTCAATGACACAATGGTAAACGATAGCGTATCTACACATTATCGTGTGTGCATCCAGCGCGCTAGATGGAATCGAACAAGCGCATGCATGTAATTTTCATTTCTTATAGTGCCACCATTTTCATGCAAACGCTGAAAAACGGGAGTTCTCCTTATTTTATCAGCAGCAAACAATTTTTTTTTTAAAGGCAACAATTTTTTATTTATGTTTGTAATCATTTGGTATATTTAGTAGAAGAGTTTAGAATTAATATCTTCTTTCATAAACCTTAAAAGTGTTTCACGATCCATTATGCACATTTAGTCACCCACCAAGCTATACAAGTTCAACAAGATAAATTGGCAATACAGCAAGTTTATAGACAATCCAGCACGGTGCATGACTTATGTATGTATGTCCGCCATATTCACTGTGTTATCTTCACGACAGACGGTCTCGGTGGTGGATGCACATGCTGAATGCAAAATTGGGCGTGCGAGTCCAGTAAAACCACTAATATTAACTATCGACATACATCAAACTTGGTGTTTTTGGTTAAGTCCAATCTACAAAACCTGGAGCAGAGGCATAGAGCAACCAGCCTTTGGTGTTTTATAGGATTTTTTTTTTTATTGTGGTAAAAAATCATCCAATGACAACCCCCGCTCTTGGGTGGAGTGGGAGATAGTGTCAGACTCTTACTGATGTTGCTGACAACTCCTTGAGGCGCGCGGGAACAGTGCGCGCCGTCGACGACTTAGGCTTGGTGCCGTCCGGTAACTGTCCGGACCAAGCCCAAGTCGTCGACGGCGCGCACTGTTCCCGCGCGCCTCAAGGAGTTGTCAGCAACAGCAGGGACCCAGCCGGGTCGAAGCCTACTGGGGCCAGGGTTATCCGAAAGGGCGCTCGAGCCCCGGTATAAAGGCTAGAAGGAACGGGGTGGGTCTTTTAGTCAGTAAGAGTCTGACACTATCTCCCGCTCCGCCCAAGGGCGGGGGATGTCAATGCATGATTTTTCCCACCATAAAAAAAAAGGCTTGGTCCGGACAGTTACCGGACGGCCGGACAGCGAGCTACCCATTGCTCACTGTCCGCAAGCCCGCGCCTACGGTGGCCGGAAATCGGGATCAGTAGTCCCGGCGCCGGCGGCGGCGGCGATAACGCCGTTGCCTGATGCGTTCGACCTCCGTGTTTTATAGGATGCATTTTGGAGTGTGCGTGGAAATTGCATGACTTGATTCCGCCATCACTTTTCAACAACCAACACCACAACAACCAGATGATAAGTCGGTACGGCGGTATTCACGCTTACATTGTTAACATCTCTACGGTCCGGACTAAACGTTAAGCCTCGTCGTTTATACCACGTACATCGAATGACTGAAACAATATGCCTGAATATATAATTTAGGTGTCTACAAAGCAAAAGTGAATAGGTTCTCACTAAACTAGTGCAATTCACCTTCAAAGATTGCATCACTGCTTACCATCAGGTGAGATCAAGCACTAGTATGTATTATTAAAAAAAAACATTCTAGTGCTTGATCCTATTCATTGTTGTATTTATCGTGCATAGTGCACAGCCTTGATGGAATGCTTATTATAACAATATATTAATATTCCACAACTATCACACAACGCTGTCCAGCCCCAAGCTAAACAGAGCTTGCTTTATGACTACTAGACAACTAATAAACATAGTTATAGCTATATATTTCTAAATAGATACATATTATATATAAATTACACCCAAACACAGAAGAAATGATCGTGCTCATCACATAAAAAAATTTCCTGGATGGAAATTGAACCTACGACCTCCGGAATAGCAGTCAGAACCACTAACCACTAGACCAACAGCCCCCCTAGCCAAGTTACAACCGTATCGTGTCGAATTCCGTTCTCCAATCGGTAACGCTTCGGTGTCAGCAATTGTAGAAAACGATAAGTGGGTAGCCATGTTGACGCACCTGCGTCGGCCGCTCGTTCTACAATGTAGCGTTTGTTTATCAAAGGATGTAGCGTTAAACGTTGTAGAAATTCATTCTATCATTTTGAACGATATGAACTTGGCTACGAATTTTCTATTCGTTTGTACCGACCACGCGACTTTACGTTGAGATGACGTCATTCCCATACGTTTCATCACTTTTCTACAGCGTTAACGATTGCAGAATAACAACTTGGCTAAGCGTGCAGGGCAGTCGAATTAATGTTGATTATCGACGTACATCGAATGTATTCGTCGTTGTTTTTATCATGCATAGTGCACAATCTTGTAGGCATATACAGTAAGATGAACCGTGAACATGGCGCTTATACTATGTAATAAGCACCAGCGTTGTAAATATGTGTCACCATTTTATAGCTAACAAATACTGCGTGTGACCTAGTTTACACTTTAACCTGACACCTCTCTAGTATTTTTATGTAAAGAATCTTCTCAAAATCACAAGCTTGTCGTGTCAGCATAAAAACAAGGTCCCTGGTCCATCCAGGCGACTGAGGGGTTGTTTTGCACTTGCACCCAGCTATTTGATGGTGCCTTACACCCGCTATGGCCTATCGTGACCTGTGTTGTGCTTAGTATCGGTGGTGTCCAACTTGTGACCTTTTTAAATATTTTTGGGAAAAAATATAACATGGTGTAAAAAGTATTGAAATCCATTCAATTACTGATTCTGAATAAACTATAGTCAGGTTTTGCATATAATAAAAATAATGTTATATAGTTAAAAATTATCTTATAACATTTTATCTTATAACAATTATCTTATAATTCTTATATTATCTTCTAACAATTATCTTATAATTCTATCTCAAATTTAAAAACTAAAAATAACCCTGACATTATTACAGCACCGTCTAAACAGTTTTCCACATTAGAACCTTCCAGCTAAAAATAAAAATTGATCGGCTTCATTCAATTAGGTCTAAAAGGGTGTTAGAGAGGCGAGATGATCGGGTTATGCGGGCTAAAGAAAATTATACACAAATTGTTACAGAAATAGCTGAAATGGAAATAGAAATTTCATCTTGGCTATGAGAAAATATATTATACGCAATATATAAAAAGAAAGAGACAAAGATAAATGATAAATAGAATAAGTATGATACTAAAAAAAATGTGGCAGGTTTATGTTGCTCTATCTAGTTTTTTTTATTTTTGTTTGTAGGAGGTAATCTCTGAAAGTATATACTGGTCCGATTGCTAAAATTTTTTCACCGATAGAAAGCTGCTTTATTCCTAAATGATTAAGTTATATTTTATGTACGCGGGCAAAGCCGCGGCTAAATGGTAGTTAGCAAAAAGATTAGACATTTAAACAATGTTTTCACTTCTTTTCCATATACATAAGGATGGCATTATAAGCAATAAAGTGGTTACAATACCTACTAGTTACAGCAGTCTCTATTTGTCATGCCACAAACGACATTAAAGTAAAAATCGATTGAACGGATACTAAAAAAGGTTGTTCAAAAATACTTAATCTTATTGCAAATGAAGTGTAACAATGGGCTGGGGCTGCGCTCAAGCGGGCTGGGGCTGCGCTCAAGCGGCTCCTGCCCAACCTTGGGGGTCCGGATGCCTCCTGCCGAAGGCTCTACGCGGGGATCGTTCGGTCCATGGCCCTCTACGGGGCGCCGGTGTGGGCGCCGTCGCTGAAAAAGCAACCGGCGGCCATACTGAACGCCTGTCAGAGGGTCATGGCGATAAGGATGGTGCGGGGATACTGCACGGTCTCCCGCGAAGCGGCGAGCCTTCTGGCTGGCCTACCACCGTGGGATCTGGAGGCAACAGTCCTTGCACACATGCACGATATGCGCGTGGAGATGCAACGCCGGGGTGAAAGTCCGCTGCCGCGACAGGTCACGGCATGGCGGACAGAGCTCCGGCGGGATCTCATGGTGAAATGGCGTCAGCGACTATCGCAACCCAGTGCTGGGCACGCCACAATCATGGCGGTAAGTCCCCTCTATGAGGCGTGGCTGGAAAGACCTCACGGCGTCCTTACCTTCCGCATGACGCAGGTACTCACCGGACATGGTTCGTTCGGGAGTTTCCTGCACTCGATTCATGCGGAAGTGACGCCCGGGTGTCGCCACTGTGCGGAACGCCCGGAGGACACGGTGGAGCACACAGTCGAGGTGTGCCCTGCTTGGGCGGAGCATCGCCGTGCCCTCGTGGGGGCGATCGGCGGCGGAGACCTCTCGCGCCGGGCCTTGGTTGAGGCCATGGTCCGGAGCGAGGAGGAGTGGCAGGCGGTCGCCGACTTCTGCGAAGCAGTAATGCTCGCAAAGGAGGAGGCCGAACGCATCAGGCAACGGCGTTATCGCCGCCGCCGTCGCCGGGATTCTGATCCCGATTTCCGGCCAACGAAGACGCGGGCTTGCGGACGGTGAGCAATGGGTAGCTCACTGTCCGGCCGTCCGGTAACTGTCCGGACCAAGCCCAAGTCGTCGACGGCGCGCACTGTTCCCGCGCGCCTCAAGGAGTTGTCAGCAACAGCAGGGACCCAGCCGGGTCGAAGCCTACTGGGGCCAGGGTTATCCGAAAGGGCGCTCGAGCCCCGGTATGAAGGCTAGAAGGAACGGGGTGGGTCTTTTAGTCAGTAAGAGTCTGACACTATCTCCCGCTTCGCCCAAGGGCCCCATGTCAATGCATGATTTTTTCCCACCATAAATTATCAATAATTTTGTTAATGTCATTTAATAATATATCTATTCCAATGTATTTATTTTCATTTATTATATTATGCTATTAGAATTTAATTCTGTAACTATGGGTTAATTAATACCTGAAATAAACGATAAAGAAATAAATAGCAATAATGAAAAACAAAAATCGAAGGCAAAACAAAAGTCGGTGCATCACACGATCAGGTGCAAAATAAAACACAAGTTGATTGATCAAAGTTTGACAAAAAAGTACAAAGTCTATTTCAAGGAAAAAGAAAATGTAAAAGAAGAGGCAAGACAATTACCTAGATTGAAGCCGAGGCAAACGTGGAACATTAACATACATATAGATTGGAAGAAATTACGGATAATTGAATTTACAGAACATTGAGCATGCGGTGGGACGTTGTTGCTACATGACGAATGACGTTAATTTCTTTCTTTATTCTTGGCGTTTGTGAGACTTTCTAAGATGATGTTAATTACTAAAGCCCAGCCAATCTAAGAAGTACCGTTTGATAATTCTACACGTAGTACATTAACATTTTAATTTTAATTTGTTGATTAAAAATTGTTTGTGTGGTAATAAAATAAAAATAGCTTCATATTTCAATGGTTTTACGGAAAAGATAATAGAAATAGTGTGAGTTACGCCTATACAAAGCTATTTTTATAAAACAGTGTGAAACGTCAAACGATACTTCTTAAATCGGTTGTGATATAGTTTTTTTTTACTGTCTAAAAATGTTTTTCTTCTTTATCACTTCACATGGTTTTTGCATTCGGCCAGTGTCGAGTTCAAAACTGTTTAGTTTTTGTTACAAAATACAGTTACTTTGTTTTTCATTACAATATGGATGGAACACATCTAATATAATGTTTTTGGTAGTATTTGGCAGCAAATATATCAAGTCAGCCTTCTCGGCAAGCTTTGCAATGGTAGTCAATACTTTAAAACTCTTAGCTCTATTTCACCGACAATTATCAAATATACACAAATTATTGAGTTGTGTAGACACCTGATATTCAAAACTAGACCAATTTTACACCACATTATACACATTACATACAGTAACCATATTGTGGGAGAATGGCGTCTAAACTAGGCTTGAGGCCTGTATTTCTGGACACCAGGAAATGATGATGATAAAGTAATTAACTTTTAATCAGTCAATACAAACCTTGCTTCTAACAAAACACGCTTCAATGAAAGGGTTCTTACCGAGTTTAACAATTCTCATCATGTAAACGTCTATCACAATATGTTTGAGCCAATGTTACATTATATTGATTACAGTTAACTATTGAAGGAACTAACGAGCAGCCAAACTTCGGATACCTCGGTCCTTTCAGTAACTTGGACGTTAGACGCTCAAAGATCTTGTCACTTGATAATATCGTCGATAACTTTCAAGAAAATCAGGGTTTTTGTTAAAGTTTCGAAGATGATGAGGTGGATAGCTTTGATAATGAAATTGATAGTGTTATTAATGTTGATAATAGTTTGAGAGATATTGCGATGGATATAATTAATGATGTGCCAATACGTAGAGAAGTTAATGAAATGGAAATGGTGACTGAGTTTTCAATGGATCTGTACACAGTGATCAACAGTCGCCGCATAGAAACTAAGAATTCAAAATTCTGCATCGCGGTATTAGAGTTTTTCACGCCATTAGAACATATTATATGTACCAACAGTTCAAAATCAACTATCAGACTGTTGCTCGGACTAGATCCAATACCCATCTCGTTGGAGTACCCTCTTTTTTCAACGGAGGTTTGTGTATTTTACACCCTGTTCCGCATAAAACATAGGTTATGAATTTATCAAGCTTATAAAAAACTACAAACAATTTAATACTTTTCCATTTTTAAGTCGGTTATTTAAGACTAGGGCTCGTGAAACTTTAAGTAAGCAGTATCTTTATATTTTTTCGCATCAAAACACTGGAACAGACTAATGTTTTATCTTTATTATCAAGTGCCAAATTCTCTTTTAGTATAAAAATATTGTTAAACTCTATAATGCTTCGGACTAACTTATATTGGATTTTGTTAAGATACCTCTGAATCAACTTTAAGTTGATCTCTGAACATTTTTTCTAGACGAAACGAAAATTGCTGGAGGGTGAATATTCGTAGTAATTTTGGATACATTAAGAATTTTGAAATTCAAAAACCTGTAACATATTTTTGTTGTAAGCAGCGTTTTATTTTTTATTTGTGGTGGCTAACACTAAGTATTGAGCAAATTCTATAGCAAGGTAAGGCAACCAAATGGGTAATATAAATAATAAATGTACACAAAACGTTTTAGGAACACATTAATTGTGCGTACAGTTAAGGAGTGAATTCTCTGCCGGAGTTTGTATTTCTTGATAGCCTGTAAAACCTAGGCTTTTAAGTCAAAAATGCTTCACCGTCAAGCACATCATTGCTTACCATTAGGTGAGATAATGGTCAAGCGCGAGCCTATTAATGAAAAGGAGTTCCGTTCTGTGTTCTGTATCCATAAATGGGGTGACGTCCTCGGGGTCTTTAGTAAGGATGGGCGTGCCCCAGGGTTCAATTCTTGGCCCTTTCCTTTTTCTAGTTTATATTAATGACCTTCCTTACATGATGGCTAATTTATCAGATATAATTCTATTTGCTGACGACACTTCCCTTATTTTTAAAGTGGATAGAAAAGATGCGGATGTCTTGCGCGTTAACGAAAGTCTGGCTGTTCTTTCGAAATGGTTCGCTGCTAATAATCTTTTACTAAATGCAAATAAAACTAAATGTATAAAGTTTTCATTACCGAATGTCCCTCAAGTTGGCATCAATCTAATTCTTGATAGCAAAAAACTTGATGTAATTACAGAAACTGTGTTCTTAGGTATAACTGTCGATTCCAAACTGCAGTGGGGTGCTCATATTAGAACTCTCTCAGGTAGATTAAGCTCAGCGGCATATGCAGTAAGAAAAATAAGGCAGTTGACAGATGTCGCCACAGCTAGGTTAGTTTACTATGCCTATTTCCACAGTATTATGTCTTATGGCATTTTACTGTGGGGATCTGCAGCTGATGTAGACTCGATTTTCGTATTGCAAAAGAGAGCAATCAGGGCTATTTATAAAATGGGTCCTCGCGAGTCCCTCAGAAATAAATTCAAAGAAATAGATATATTGACACTGCCTTCTCTTTATATCTTAGAAAGTATTTTGTATGTACGTAAAAACCTAGGACTTTTCAAAATTAGAAGCGATTTCCATAACATAAATACTCGTAGTAAACACGAAATTATATTGCCCAAATGGAGATTAGCCAAGACCAGTAAGTCATTTTTAGTAAATAGCATACGCTTTTATAACAAGCTACCAAAAGCGGTGACTGAACTTAGCGAAGGAAAGTTCAAAACCCATATTAAGCGTGTCTTAACCAAAAAAGCATATTACAAGGTTAAAGACTATGTCGAAGACACGCTTGTTTGGCAATGACTGCCTCTGCACTTGTGGCCCCCTGGTAACTTATAATATTATGCGAATGTATCTATTAACTGCTCCATCTTTGTTGTAACATATTTTTTTTTCTCTCTAACACATTGCTTTTGCAATTTTTTGTATTATCTGACTCCAACCACATTAAATTCGTTAGTTTTTCTTTTTTTTTTTTTGGTTGTTAACGTCTCATTTACTGACAGTTGTAATTATTATTATTTTTTCTACCTTTTTTTTATATAGCCTCTTTTTATTATGTAAATGGAAGAACACTGTAGACTCCACGAATTCTTAGATTACTTCATATTTTGACTCACTTTTTTTTAAATGATTATTTTTATTGTGCTTTTGAGTACAATATAGACCGGTTTACACTGTTCTTAAATAATACCTTTTAATACTGTTATATGGAAATATTGTAAGTACAACCATTTTTTTTAAAAAGAGTAACCATGGAGTTTCTTGCCGGTTCTTCTCCATAGGAAACGACCAATTTCGAACCGTGCACTAGCTTCTGACGTTTTATAAGTGCCCATGTAGGCCTATGTGAAATAAAAAACTTTTGACTTTGACTTTGACTTTGTACTTTAGCAGTCCACGTCCAGCTCACAAATTTAATTTTCTTATTTTGGGAACCAAACAATATTTCAATTTCTACATTAAAAATTGAATAATTGTAATATTACTTAATAATAGGGAGAGGGAGGCCAAAGAAAAGATGGATGGATTGTGTGAGAAGTGATATGAAAGAAAAGAGAGTTAGTGATAGCGTGACGAGTAACAGGACAGAATGGAAGATAAAAACGTGTTGCGCCGACCCCAAATAAAACGGGACAAGGGCAGGAAGAAGAAGAATAGAACACCTGTGGTACGTGTACATAAGTCAGGCCATCGCGCTTGTACTTTTATATAGCTTAAATGTACCAAACCGATTTTGATGTATTTGGTTCTGTTTGCCAATAAATGAATTCCAATGAAAAATAATAGATACCCTTTCCGTTTGTTTCGGTGTTTCTTCTCAGGGTAGTCAGCTAGGAAACACCGGCCTCATCTAGTTTAAACTGACGAAAAAAAAAATTGACGAGTAAAAGTGTTTTTTAAAACCTATTTGCAAAATAGATATTATTTAAGCAACTGATAGTTTCAGACAAATATGTAATTAATCAATACACCTGTAAAAAAATATAGGTATACTTGCTTAAAAGGCCTGATAGGCTCATATAATATATAATGGCAGTCCCAATAATATTACTTAACGTAAATATTATACGAATTGATTGATAATCTTCTTTCGAAGTTGGTTTACTCGTAAAATTAGAGATTGCCTCGGGCGCTTTGATCAAAGGATTTACAATTTTATGGAGATAATTGAATTACAATATTTAATTACATAGAAATAATTGAGTTAGTGATCGGTTTATGGGGTGAAAGAATATTTTCAATTAAATATAATTGGAAAGGGTTTTTTTACCTTTTTTATGTCCAATAATAATCGAAAAAATGATAATCAATTTTGTGCTTGCAAGCTTCTTATTGAGCCGGCCTTTTTTTGTGGCTCGTGTGCGGCGGTGCCACCACAAAAAGCGCTTGAAGCGGCTTCAAGCTTCTCCGGACACAAGGTGACGCGTGCTTTTACTGTTTTTTTGCGGCTGCTTCTAGCTTTTTTTTTGTGCCCGCTTCTAGCGTTTTTTTTTTGTGGCGGCGTTTTTTTGAGGCCCGTGTGCGAGGATACTTATTGATGCTGGAGTGTGTCACAATATGGCATTATGCTTGCATGTGCCTAAATTGAGTCACTAAACCACTATTTACCTTAGCTTAGCTCAAAATAGAATACACATTCCAATCTAATTACTTGCACTTTATAGTGCATTGCGGATGCAACACATATTTCGGCTTACACAGGAATACCGCTTCATCTGGAAAAGCTTTTAGCCCGACTAATATGCTTTTGGTTAAGATTGTAAATACTCGACAGGATTGGAAGCTTTTCTGTAGTTTCCTGTCGGGGTCTGTGTTTCCTGATAGCTACAACCTGGGGATCTTTAAGTCAAGAGGGAATATGTTACTACTAGGCAACCGTGCTTCATCGTCGACCATATCGTTGCTTTCCATCAAGTATGATAGAGGTAAAGGTATAGCCTATTCATTATAGTCTATCTATGTATATAAAAAAGAAGCCCTATTTCACGGCATCACGCGTGAACGGCTGGACCGATTTCGCTAATTCTTTTTTTGTGTTCTTTATTGTGAGGAGAAGGTTCTTATGGAAAGAAAAATGAAAATTAGAGTAGTGTAGGGTAGAGTAGAGAAAGGGAAGTATAGGGTAGAGTAGGGGAATAGGGTAGTGTAGGATACAGTAGGGTAGAGTAGGGTAGGGTAGGATAGGGTAGGATAGGGTAGAGTAGGGTAGATTTGGGGTAGGGTATAGTAGGGTAGAGTAGGGTATAGTAGGGTATAGTAGGGTATAGTAGGGTAGAGTAGGGTAGAATAGGGTAGAGTAGGGTATAGTAGGGAAGAGCAGGAGCGAAGCCGCGCGGGCAAAAGCTAGTGTAATTATATAAAAGGAGAAACTGACTGACATATCAACGTACAACCGAAACTACTGGGTCTAGGAGCTTGACATTATGCTCAAAGTTTTTTTTTTAATCTTTTTCTAGGGATTTTCGAACACTAATGTGACGATAAGTATTATAGTAGTATTTAAGCGGCACAATGGGCAGGGCATATTGCACGCCGAACAGATGGCTGATGGGGACGAAAGGTTCTAGAGTGGCAACCACGTACCGGAAGACGCCTAATACTCCACGATGTGGAGGCCTTTGCCCAGGAGTGGGACAGAACAGGCTAACTAAAAAAAAGGTGCCTACGCTATAATCATAAAAAATAATCTACTTTCTTATCTATAAAAGAATATAATACTTTTGCTTCACTACAATGGGGTTTCGCTAAGAGGCCATTAAAAACTGATAATGAAATTTCAATGACTTTAAAATAATGTTTTTGTTATCTTTGTATCGGTCACATTCCACCAACATAAGCTGTACATCTTCCTATTTTCCTCACACCTCACAGTTAGGGCACAAAATAGATAGGTACAGAAGACCACCACTTTTTATACCTACGCTCGGTGGACGCACACTAATGAGCGATTGAGCCGGAACTTTTCGACGAGTGGGCCGAGGCGCTCCGAGATATCGTGTCCGATGCGCAGCAACAGCTAGGGTGACTAAAGTTTCTTTTTAATGTTTTGACGTAGAAGATGAAACAGGATGATCAATGTTTTAATGTTAAGTTTTGTGTGTACAATAAAGTATTAAGGAATTAAAGAACGGGGATCCAAATTCTGTATGGAAAAATACTTTGACGCGGGTGACGCCGTTGGCAGAGGCTAGTCTCCATTGAAAACGTCATACTAGTGGTCATAAAAATTCTTCCGTGAGATATATTCTGAAAATGGCAGGCGACCCTGTCACGTTGTGTGATTTACAGGATCGACGTGGAAGTATTTGAAATGCTGAACGTTTGTTGTAATGGCTACGTTTGAATGTGGATCAAATACTGAATGCACGGAGGTTTGCTATAAGAAAACTTAAATTCTGGGTTAAGCTTGCCTTTTCACATTATAATAATAATAATATAATATAATATAATATAATATTCCACAACTATCACACAACGCCGTCTAGTCTCAAGCTAAGCAGAGCTTATATTATGAGTACTAGACAACTGACAAATATACTTATATATTTCTAAATGCATACATTTATAGATAAATTACACCCAGACACGGAACAAATGATCACGCTCATCACACAAACATTTGTCCTGAGTGGGAATCGAACCCACGACGGGAATCGACCTGCTGCATAGCAGTCAGGGCCACTAACCACTAGACCAACAGGCCAGTCATTAGCTAGTCATATGTCCGATTGTGATTTACGCGTCGTCAAAGCTTGAACTAGGCTCTTTATAAACTACTGCGCTTCACCATCAACGATTGCATCGCTGCGTACCATCTGTTGCGATCGCAGTCAAGCACTAGTGTGCATCAAATAAAAAGAAAACTATCCGTTTGTATTTGTGTTTACATGTTTTCGTGTACAATCTATAGAAAAAGCTTTATATAAAAGCTTTCTTTGCTTAATGCTCTTCTGACTCTAACACCAGAGTGTGACTTGTTTGCTGGGAGATGGGTAGATGTGTGTCGTGATGTTTGAGATATTGTGAGAGGATGGATGATAAATAAGTGAACGTTGTCTTATTTGGTTTTGTGGGATATTTTATTTTATATTAGTTGTAATGTATATGTTTTCTTCTTTTTTTTTTTTTTGCTTGTTTCTGTACAACGCATTAGTTTAGACTGTAATGTCGTATAAGTAAATTGGAAAAAAATAAAAAAATATACTAATATTATAAAGAGTTTTTTGTTGTTTTTTTTTTTTGTAGGAGGTTATCTTTGAAGGTATTGATCCGATTGCAAATTTTTTTTACTGATAGAAAGCTGCTTTATTCCTGAGTAACACAGGCTATGTTTTATGTACGTGGGCAAAGCTGCAGGTAAAAGCTAGTAAAGAATTAAAAAGAAATTTTGTAAGAGGCGGAGAGACCTTCACTGTTGGTCTAGTGGTCGATCATTCAGCCTGTCCAGTATATCTTGAACCTCATCAACCTTCGGAAATCATCAAATAACTTCTTCCGCTTTCGGAGGAGCGAGAAGGAGTGTTAACTAAAACCCACCTGTGTTCTTTGAGTTGCCTTTTGCGTTCCAAAACTACCGTAACTTTTTCGATCAATTGAACTTACGCCTTCAATAAGTAGCTATCTATTTATGTATCTAATAATAAATATCTTGAAGATTATATCAATAGTCAGGAATATAGAGATCTCATAACATTATGATATGACCTTTGCTAACGTGAGTGGGAGTAGCTTTGCTAGGATAGCGGACGATCGAATGACGAATGAAAGGTCAAAGGTTTGAAATCTGTAGGTTGTGTTATTAACATTAACTTTCTAACACAAGTGTTTTTTATTCTACGAGTAGCATCATAATGAACACTTACTTACTTACTTAAGTGGCAATGGGCAGGGCACATTGCTCGCAGGACAGATGGCCGTTGGGGAAAGGTTCTGGAATGGCGACCACGTACCGGTAGACGTAGCGCTGGAAAGCCTCCTACAAGGTGGACCGATGACCTGGTAAGGGTTGTGGGAATCCGATGGATGCGAGACGCATATGACCGCTCATTGTGGCGACACTTGGGGGAGACCTATGTCCAACGGTGGACGTCTTTCGGCTGAAACGATGATGATGATGATGATGATTATGAACACGTGTAGTATAAGCATAGCTTAACCTAATCAGTCTTATAATATGTCCACTGTTGGGACTCGGGCCTGTTTTCTAGGAGAGGGAATAGGCCTTCACTACGATGGCCCAGTGGGGTTTAGAGGATGTTAAGTGTCTTCGAATTTTCGGTTTAAGGTCATGCCGGTTTCGTCACGATGTTTTCTTTTACCTTTTCCACTTGTTTTAAGCTCATGTTCAAGTTTAGCCTTGTTAAGGTTTTTGTACCATAGTTACTAAATATTCACCCCAGTGATCCATATGGGAGACTTATTCCATATGTATGATGATGATGGATGGTCTGGATGATGATGGATCTGGGATGAATTCAGACCAAATGACTGAACATACACTAAATGCGACATGCACGCGGGGGGTATTATTACTACGAAATTGCGTGGTTTTTAGTAAACTCACAAAAATAATCTGATATTTTCCATGAAAAACGAAGATGTAGAGACCAAAATCTTCGGCCAAATAAATTTTTGAACACCCGTGTGTACAATACGACAATTCAAGTTTTACAACCATATATAGGGTGACTGGCAATTAGTGTACGATACTTAAACACATGATTGTGCTCATGAAAACAAACAATTTTTAATATGGGAGCAAAGCCGAAATCGCGAAAAAAATATCAGCTGTTTAGTATATTAGGCAAACATAAATGTACTGAACAGCTGATTTTATTTTCGCGATTTCAGGTTTGTTCCCATAGTGAAAGTTGTTGGTTATTATGAGCACAATCACGTGTTTGTGTCGGCGCTTGAGGGTATATAAAATTATTGCTCATTGAAACGTAGATACAAGTACATAAACAACGACATTAATCAAACGTGATTACGTGACCCAATAACGTCAACGCCATCACTAATCTGTGCGACAAGTGCATTCATCATAGGACAACAACCTCTCGGAAGTGTTTATAGAGTAGTTTTACACAAATTACTTTGTAGAAATAGAGAAATTCCTATAAAAAATCTATCAGTTACTAGACCCCACTACAGACTGTCATGATAAATAGTACATTTTGACACGAGTGCAGAAAGTTTCTCATTGCAACAGAAGCGGAATTTTGCGTATGGACTCAAATACTGCAGTGACAAACGGTTGAACAGATTCGGATGAAAGGCACGCATGTAGACCATATCCTAGAATAGCACACAGGATACTCATAATTATAACTTACCCCGGAATTGTATGATCTTTGGAATTGCTGCTCCCCGGAATTGCTGCTTGTACCATATATTCATGCTGGTAAATGTATCATCACTTGAGCATTTGTTTGTCATGATTTGAGTGAAAGTAACTTGCATAACTTTTTTTTTATTACTGATAGGCTCGCGTTTGAACACATCTCACCTGCTGGTAAGCGATGATGTGGTCGACGATGGAGCACGCTTGCCTAGAAGTAACTTATTCACTCTTGACTTAAAAACCTCTTGGTTGTAGCTATCAGAAAACATAGACTCCGGCAGGGGATTCTACTACTTAGCTATACGCACAATGAATGTAATCCTATAACGCTTTGGACATATAGGTAGGAGGTCCACCATGTACCGGTGGTGCAACGCAGTACGTCTCATGGTTTGATGATGGAGCAGACTTGGTGGAATTAAATTACACCAACGCACACTTCCCGAAATGAAAACGATCGAAAACCGACAGGGTAGTAACTCGGCCAGATGCTCAAGACTGGAGTTTTGACTCTACAAGTGCATCATTACCGATGATCTTCTTGGCTTGCTTCTTAACCGACTCCAGTGCAATATATTTCCCAATAATCATTATCTCCAGTCCTTGTATTAAACTAAGAACGTTCTAACGTCAGTCCATTAAGAACATCTGCGGACTTAATAATAGCGAGCAGTTTGAAATAACGATGATTACTAAATCTGCCATTACTGAGATTGCTTTAAGATGTAAGTAGTTACTGGAATAATAACGCAAATATAGACTAGAGATATAGACATTTCAGGAAACATGATCTAGTAAATGCCGGAAGTATTGCCGCAAGCATTTTAGTAATTCAAAATTTATTTATTTTTCTTTTCTCAAATTTAACATGGTTTAGAAAAATGTATTTTTTATCGTATAACTCGTCCCGGTAACTTTGCTAATAGGAAGCACTTAACAACGAATCCACGCTACCAGGAAAAACCAGACACCGTAGACATGTGATCTCGAAGAACCAAATCTCTAAATTAACACATCGAATCATTTAATAAAAAAATGTACATGTACATTTTTCTGAATCATTTTATTCGAGATCACATGGCTGCGGCGTTAACATTTTCGATGTCACGTGCATTCGTTGTAACGTGTTTCGGATTAATTAACTTACGGGGACGTGTTATTTGAGGTTTTGCTTTTCGGAATCATGTAACACACCCATCTTGTATTCGATAATATGTAACATCCACAAACCCGTACTGGGCCCGCGTGGCGAATTATGGACCATTCCCTCTTCGAGAGAGAAGGTTTAAGTCTCAGCATTGGGACCAAAAAAAATGTTGATTATGCTACCACCTATCTGTTCAAAATTACTGTGATTTCTTTCTTTTAGGAAAGTCACCCCTATGATCATTTTCTTCGCTCATCTCAATGAAATTGACCTATCTCATAAGTTAAACAATGCTATATGTTATTTTATTTATCGCCTTTAACCGAAGGGTTTTTCCGTTGTCATGGCAACTGAGACGATTGGAGCGAAGGAAATTGCTTTCAAAGACTTTTTATCGAGAAAATATTTCTAACAAATGAACATTTTTGAGAGTAGGAAGTCAAATTCAATATTAGATTAGTAATTGAATTATCGAATTAATAAGAGAGGTCCATTAAGTATTGAGATCGCTGGCAGTAATTAAGGAAGGTATTTTTTGGCGCAGAAATGTCTTTTCAATTTCTGGGAACCTCGTAGCTCTACTGAATTTTGGAATGACGTTACTCGTAGATTGTAGCATTATTGTAGCCATACATCCGCAGAGGTCGATTTCCAAGGTAGAAATCATCCAATGTCTTCCGCTCTAGGGCAGAGAGAGAGACAGACCAGACATGACTTGACTTGACTTGTCAGACTTTAACCGAATAAAACCACACCTATATTCTTTCTTTGTCTTGGATTCCAGGACCCTAGGTTTTCCCTTTCGGACTACCCATTGCCGCAGTAGGCTTGGCCCTGCTGAGCCCTTACAGTTTTGCTGACATCTCTTTGTGAGCGCGTGATACACTACGCGCCGTCGATGATTAAAACTTGGTCTTTACCGGACAGCGACCTACACTTTGCTCTTCGTCTTCGTTTGACCTACGATACACAACTCGTAAATCAGAGCCGTTACTACTAAGCCATCTTCTTCTTCTTCTGCCCTTATCCCATATTACTTGAAGTCAGCGCAACACGATTTTTTCTTTCATTCTGTCCTGTCACCCGTCACACTTACACTAACTCCCTTTTCTTTCATATCACTCCTCACACACTCCATCCATCTACTACTAAGCCATCATTGCTATAAAATGAATGCAGTAGTTGCATTTACTGTAAGGCCTTACATTCCTTTAGATTTTATCTTTCAAATTCAGTCTACATAGTAACAGCATCAGATAATTCTTACTTTTTCATGTTTCTAATCAGCAGGAAACCTTTTTATCTGTGCTCCGTACCTTTCCGCTCGATCGGAACGCCCTGTATTTTTGCTCCGTTATTTTTTACTACCCAGGTCCCTTTGTAACCGCTGGGATGGACCTGTCTTTCTTGTATTTATTTTTATTATCTTGGTTTACTTTCGGTGCGGATGTCGTGTGAGGTTTTCGATTTTGGTTGCGTACGTGTGTATTTGTTACTGTAAAGTGTAATGTAGTGCGGGTTTCTTGGTTTTTTAAGATTTTTCTGTTTCTTCTTACGTTATTTGGCGCATAGAACACGAATAGTAAACAGATCTTTTGTCATTATTTCTTGCTTATTCCATTTTCTTTTGACGTCACTATATAATATTGTTTGACGTCACTATATTATAATGTTATTTGTCACTCAGTTTATTGCGTATCTTTGGTTTTCCACTTTAGTCCTAAGAGTGCCCAACCCGATTACCCTTAATACATTTCTATATAACTGCTCTAAATTTATTATGAGGTAATTACATATCTTTCTCTAAATGTCTTGGAAATATAGATGGCTTGTGTTCTCTGAAAATCTGCGTGACCTTTTGCCTTATATAATGTATTATAAATTAAAAAAGTAAAGAAAGTATACTTATCGAAACCTTGTTTTTTTTTTCGATGGGAAAAATTATCTAATGACAACCCCCGCACGGCGCGCGTCGTCGACGACTTGGGCTTGGTCCGGACAGTTACCGGACGGCCGGACAGCGAGCTACCCATTGCTCACTGTCCACAAGCCCGCGCCTACGGTGGCTGGAAATCGGGATCGGAATCCCGGCGGCGGCGAGAGGGCCGTTGCCTGATGCGGTCGGCCTCCTCCTTAGCGAGCATTACTGCTTCGCAGAAGTCGGCGACCGCCTGCCACTCCTCTTCGCTCCGGACCATGGCCTCAACCAAGGCCCGGCGCGAGAGGTCTCCGCCGCCGATCATCCCCACGAGGACACGGCGATGCTCCGCCCAAGCAGGGCACACCGCGACTGTGTGCTCCACCGTGTCCTCCGGGCGTTCCGCACAGTGGCGACACCCGGGCGTCACTTCCGCTTTAATTCGGAACAGGAACCTCCCGAACTTGCCATTTTCGGTGAGGACCTGTGTCATGCGGAAGGTAAGGACGCCGTGAGGTCTTTCCAGCCACGCCTCAAAGAGGGGACTTATCGCCATAATTGTGGCGTGCCCAGCACTGGGTTGCGATAGTCGCTGACGCCATTCCACCATGAGATCCCGCCGGAGCTCTGTCCGCCATGCCGTGACTTGTCGCGGCACAGGACTTTCACCCCGGCGTTGCATCTCATCGTGCATGTGTGCAAGGACTGTTGCCTCCAGATCCCACGGTGGTAGGTCAGCCAGAAGGCTTGCCGCCTCGCGGGAAATCGTGCGGTATCCCCGCACCATCCGAATTGCCATGACCCTCTGGCAGGCGTTCAGAATGGCCGCCGGTCGCTTTTGCGGCGGCGGCGCCCACACCGGCGCCCCGTAGAGGGCCATGGATTGAACGACCCCCCGCGTTGAGCCTCCGGCAGGAGGCGTCTGGACCCCCAAGGTTGGGCAGGAGCCGCTTGAGAGCGGCCCCAGTCCGGTTGAGTTTGGGAGCCAGACGTCGGAAATGCTACGACCGGGGTAGACAATATACCTGTCCGACAGGTAGGCCTCGACTACTCGACAGAGGTATTCGGGCACCCGGTGGTAACGGAGTGCCCTCCGGATCATACTCCAGGGCAGGGAATTGAAAGCGTTGGCAATGTCTAAGGACACTGCCACGACACACCTACCCTGGGACACCGCATCCCCCGTCGTGAGGGCTCGCACGCGCATGATGGCGTCCACCGTAGAGCGCATCCTGCGAAAGCCAAACTGACCGTCCGAAAGGTCCGGCCCCACCCGTATCGAAACCTTGTTCATTTAATCATGATTTTGAATCACAAAATTTTCAAAAGCTTATTAAATTTTGGGTAAAACACGTTTTTCCTGGAACAAGTTTTGTGAAATATTCAAGAGAGTGATGGAATTACCTGTATCCGGTTATACAAAACGCTGAAGGTTTTTTAAAAAACACACGTTTTTCTTGGAATAAGTTTTCTAAAATATTCAAGTGAGTAACGGAATTGCTGAAGCTGAAGTCACACGACGTTACACGACTGCCCAAAAAAGGAGTTTTATGTTTTTTTCTTTTTTCTCGTTGTCTCTTTATCGAATATTGTATTAGATGACGATGACAACAGACGGATCAGCAAGGGCCCTTTTAAAAACACAGCAATGTTTCTGGATGACAGCGATATGGTGGAGTAACTTGTCACTTGAGTGTATTATTTTGTTTTTGGGTAAATTTACGTATTTACTTAGGTTTAGTATAGGTAAATATTATGTATTATAGTTTCTTATGTACATAATACTTTTATATTGTTATTTTCTTATACAAAATAAACATAATCAAAGTAACAGAATAATTAGTATTGATGATTTAGTTTCCATGGTCAATTTCTTCAGGTTATAAGTAAGTAATCTGAAATCTTCCGAATTCTGAACGAATATATATATGATCTAGGCTTACTCTGGTGAAAATAAACTCCATATTATAATTAGGTATGATCTCTATCTTATAAATCATAACAAGCTTACAATATATCTATTACAAACAGCTTCTCAGAAGTGAGAACAGGGCGGGTTTCGTTAGTAACAGTGGAAAGCCAAAAGTAAGGATTAGACGTACATTGTTGTGGCCCACGATATTCCACATAGCCCTAGGCGATATGAGACGCCCTTTGTACTGACTAGGGTTGCCAGGTCTCAAAACAGAAAATCTGGACAGAACAGCCAGTTTAACCGGACTTTTCGATAAAAGGTCAATTGTTTTTGAAAAAAGAATGCCTTTTTAATGACCATAAAATCGTTTTAAATTCTAATAAAGCAACAATAAAATCGCCACAATAAATCTGCAGTGCCCAATTTAGAAATTTCTGAATCGATTGCGGACTCAGATTGGCCGCTGCAAGGATAATCTGGCCAAATAGGGTTTCCTTGACCCATTGCAAATACAGTGCCAGTGTGGAGCCCTTTCAGAGGATATGTGTCACCTCCTTTCCTGCTCAGCATGCACAACTACCTGCACCTTCCACGACTTAAACGAAGCCAACAACAGAGCTGTCCAGGTGGCTAATTATTTGTCGAACAGAATTTGAGTTAAATTGATTGTGAAGAAGAAGAAGAACAATAAAATTGTCTGATATAATTACTAGTCCACTCCGCTTTCACTAGCAATACAAGGTACGGCAGAACACAATGACAAATTAAAAAAATGGTCAAATTTAAAAAAAAACAAACAAAGCCGGACAGGCAGGAATCTGCCTAATTTGGCCGGACACACAACCTAAAAGTCCAACCGAGTCTGGCTTAATCCGGGTGCCTGACAACACTAGTACCGACTATATTGTGAAATAATTTCGACTTGGAGTCTGGATTTGCCTTGAGCTTACCTTTAACCCTTGGGATATACGCAGTTTTAATTCTCTCGACCTCTAACTGGTATTGTTAATATTCATGTTTCTAATTTATTCATTTTATAATGTAAGTATTATGGCATCTTAAGGGGCTGCATCGCGACATGCATTTTCACTGTTTTTCATACAACCGCTCTTATGCGATTATGACGTTACTACACATTTCTCATCAGATATTTTGGAAACACAGTATCTTGTGGATATTATCTAGGCTTCTATGAAAATCAATTTATTTTGTGTAAAACTAATCCAGTTAAGACATCTGAAAATCTGCTATTTTGCATGAACTTTGACACTTTATAATTTACTCAAAAAATTTTAAAATAAAAAAAGTACAACATACGAGCCTAGCAAATTTTATCAAGAATCTTTTTAATGAATATGTTTTTTAAAACTTTTAAGTGTTTAAAAAAAACACGTATTTCCTGGAATAAGTTTTGTAAAATATTCGAGTAAATCACGGAATTACTGAATGCCAACAGAGTTTTCAGGTATTAGTCACTCTTTTTTCGCGTTGCCTTTTCGTCAAACATCACGTTGGATTGCGTTAGTTGAAGTAACAAGCTTTTAAACCATGCTCGATGTTTACGATAGGCGAGTGGAAAAGCAGCCTCTTAAGAGCACATGGGCAGGTCACATTGCTCGCAGAGATTGGGACGAAATGTTCAGGACTAGCAACCACGTACTGTAAAACGCAGCATAAGAAATCCTCCCTTAATGTGGACCGATGACCTGGTGAGGGTCCCGAGAATCTGTTGGATGCTAGACGTACATGACTGATCGTTATGGCGACACTTAAGGGAGGCCTATGTCCAACATTGGACGTCTTTTGGCTGAAATAATACTGATTGGTAACTTAAAAATTAAGCGCTGGTAGGCAGAGCACATTTTTCGCAGAACAGATGGTCAATGTGGTTAAATAGTTCCGCAGTGACGGCCACGTACCGAAAGACACAGCGTTGGAAGGCCCCCCACAAGGACTAAAGACCTGGTGAGGGTTGAAAGAATCCGATGGATGCGAGATGCACAGGACTGGTCATTGTGGCGATTGAAATGATGTACTCGTATATGGTTTTTTTTTTTTTTTTTTTTTATTTATGGTCGGAAAAATCATGCATTGACATCCCCCGCCCTTGAGCGGAGCGGGAGATAGTGTCAGACTCTTACTGACTAAAAGACCCACCCCGTTCCTTCTAGCCTTCATACCGGAGCTCGAGCGCCCTTTCGGATAACCCTGGCCCCAGTAGGCTTCGACCCGGCTGGGTCCCTGCTGTTGCTGACAACTCCTTGAGGCGCGCGGGAACAGTGCGCGCCGTCGACGACTTGGGCTTGGTCCGGACAGTTACCGGAAGGCAGGACAGTGAGCTACCCATTGCTCACTTTCCGCAAGCCCACGCCTACGTTGGCCGGAAATCGGGATCAGAATCCCGGCGGCGGCGGCGGCGATAACGCCGTTGCCTGATGCTTTCGGCCTCCTCCTTTGCGAGCATTACTGCTTCGCAGAAGTCGGCGACCGCCTGCCACTCCTCCTCGCTCCGGACCATGGCCTCAATCAAGGCCCGGCGCGAGAGGTCTCCGCCGCCGATCGCCCCCACGAGGGCACGGCGATGCTCCGCCCAAGCAGGGCACACCTCGACTGTGTGCTCCACCGTGTCCTCCGGGCGTTCCGCACAGTGACGACACCCGGGCGTCACTTCCGCATGAATCGAGTGCAGGAAACTCCCGAACGAACCATGTCCGGTGAGTACCTGCGTCATGCGGAAGGTAAGGACGCCGTCGGTCTTTCCAGCCACGCCTCAAAGAGGGGACTTACCGCCAAGATTGTGGCGTGCCCAACTCGTATATGGTCACATTGCATGGAAAGATGGTGGCAACTTCAAAAGGTTCATCGCGACCGGTAAAGTGGACAGGAAAAGGCCTCATGGACGCAGCCCAATACGTTGGTCTGATCAGATCCGCACCGCTCTTGACTCTACGCTATATTTGAAGGGCATTCTTCACACCACCAGAAACAGAAACAGATGAAGGAATATCGATCAAAAGAAAGTAATGAAGCACGAACGGGTCAGGTCACGAACGACCCTCAACATTGAGGAGTACAAAGGAAGGAGGAGGATATGGTCACAGTCACAGCAAGTCTGATTAGGTCGACTTCCAGTCTGACCAGATAGAGCTGAGCACTACTATTTTACCTTGGAGATGAAAACTAGAAGCATTGGTGTTAATTTCTGCCACCCGCTCTTCAAAACTTGAGTTAGCGTTGGTGATAATTACACTGAACCAAAGCTCGGCTTACAAAGCTTTAGCGGAAATTGCAGTCTGTTGACTTTGGTTTAACTGATATGATTAATAACAATATTGGCATTAGAATTAGCGGATTCGGTCTTGGCGAATATTTAAGTAAGTATTAGGAATCGTTTGTCTTGGTATAGCCTTGTGAAGAGGAGGGAGGGGAAAAAGGAGGAAAAGGATGAGTTGTGTGAGAAGTGATATGACAGAAAAGGGTTAAATATCACGCTATTGCGTGACGGGACAGGATGGAACTTAAAAAAAAAAACTTTTTCGGCAATATCAAGGAAAAACAACGCTTTCTTGTCTGTCTTGTAATAGTGAGCGTGGCCTGTTAGACATAATTTGCTTTAGATGACTGTAGCGATCAAAAACTGACTGTTTCTTTCGTCTCCTCGTCGTAAGGACTGCTGAGCATGGGGTCCAGAATTCAATTCCCAGTTCAAACAAAAAGTACTATTGGGTGGTTCCAATTACTCTGTAGCAACCTAGAGTTTGGAAGTTCGGAAAGCGCGTAAAGCCGTTGGTCCTGTACCTGACTGATTGTAGTCCCATCGATCTATGATAGTTAAGGAACAGAGAGTGCACCTGTGTTTGGGTACATGCTTGAGCACTAAACATATCTGTTTCTTTAAGCATATCCTGCGTACTGAGATTGACCACCATGATCAAAATTAGGTCATAGACGTAGAGTATTATAAAATTTCTCGGCAAATGAAGATTGACAGCTGAACAAAAATTATATTTTTGGAAATATATTTTTCATGTTACGGTATACTATGTAATTAAGTAAATTTTTCGAGTGTATGTACAATTGTACATTGTCAATTTGATATGCGGTATTTGAAATGAGAATTTCCTGGCTTGGATCTTACAACGTTTTAAATAAATTATTTTACGCAAATACAATTACCGAAATTGCCCGATCTACTTATTTTGTTCTCTTTCTGTTTAATAGCGTTTCTTGTTCCTCATCATCGTTTAGTTCAGTTTGAGTATTTTCTTCAATTCGTTTCCCATTCGGGTAAAGATTTAATAGTGATTAGCTGCTGCGCTGCGTATCGTGGGGTCGATTCCCGCACGGAACAAATATTTGTATGGCCTACAGGTAGTAATTGCGGATCTGGATGTCCTGTGTTGTGGACATTTGTGAACGTACCTTTGGTAAAAAAGTAATTCCTATTGTAGGCCAACGTGAAAAGAAAAAACTGGACAAGTGCGAGTCGGACTTGTGACTCGGAGACCGAGAGTTTTGTAAAAACTTACTTGTGTGAATAAATAGATTTCCGAATTAAGGCTCAGAATATTTTTCCGGATAGCAAAAAGCTTTTTTTTGCGATGTTACGATCTAACCAGATTTTCTCGTATACCTGTGCTATGAGACCTTGCTTCATGCCAAATTTCAAGTTTTTAGATCAACGGGAAGTACATGTTTTTGATTTGTCAAAATATGCGCTTAGTCGGAGCTTAAGCGGCCTTATCTTAAGACTGCATGGACTTAAAAGATTCTTTGAAACTTTTTTCACTGTTCCTAGGGGTAGCAACATGAATTTTTGATATTAATTTTAGCTCAATACCTCCACAAATTCCTGAGAAAAAAGGTTTTGACCTGACGGAAAAATGACAAAGTAATCCTATTGGGTTTCGTTTTGGTGACTGAGGTACGGAAATCTAAATATGTATAGGGCTAGAAGGAACGGGGTGGGCTTTTAGTCAGTAAGAATCTGACACTATCTCCCGCTCCACCCAAGAGCGGGGGTTGTCATTGGATGATTTTTTCCACCATAAAAAGTGTATATTTTAAAGAACCTACTTTTTCTATACTCCAAATTCAAATTTTGTCAGCCAGTGCTTCCGATCGATGATTATATTTAGCCAGTTTTAATCAGTGATAGCTTCTAGCTAAAAAAGTATAACGGGTCAATCGATTCCTGTCTGGCGACTGGTTTAACTTTAGAATATCAGTAGTAGACCACCAATTGTTTTTGTGAGGTTAATCACAAAAACAGTACATGGTGACGGAGGGTTCTTGCCTATGGAAATAGTTAATTTTGAATAACTCTACTATAAAATCTACAAGTCCTTGATAAAGCCTGTAATTCTGTATGAAACTGAATGTCAGTCTGTAAGTGTATCAGGAGATGAGAATTTTGAAATTGAGGGTGTGTAGTGACGAGGATGGATAAAGTGAGAAATGAGTACCTAGGCATACGAGGTAGAAGAAGTTTGAGTGTGGTGTTAGTGACTGAAAAGTTTCAAGGGAATCGTTAGTCTTGGTACGGTCATGTGAAAAAGAGAAATGAAACGCATGTACCTAAATGAGTTATTATTAGGTATAATGTGGATAGCTGGAGAAGGAGGACAAAGAAAAGCCGGATGGATTATGTGAGGATATGAAAGAAAGCAGAGTCAGAGATAGAGTGATGGTTGAAAGGACAAAATTGAAGAAAAAAACTTGTTACACCGACTCCAAGTAACATGGGACAAGGACAGAAAGATGATGATTTTGGATGCTGCTGTTGTACCATCTCGCTGTCATTTCTGCCTGATCACTTTAAAAAAAATCGCTTGAATCCTGCGGCGCAGTGCCAAACCAAAACCTTTGAAGTTTTCGTTTCGACTGCGAGCAAAAATTAACTTAGCGGTGGTCAGGCGGAAGTGTCTTTGATGGTATCTGATCATTATTCTGTAATTTTGATCTTGTAAGTTTGCTATCTTCTCGTAGTCTCTACATTATCTTAATGAATTCGAAGTATTAGATTAAATTTTAAAATCCACTCGGCTTAATACCAATCTACCGCTTGTGACGTAGCAATGACCGGATCGCTGGCTCGAGACGATTTTCCGCTTCGTTACTTGTCTTGTGTCAACATAGGAACGCACTGGGAGAGAAAAACTCGGCGGATAAATACTCATTTAACTCACTTGTGAACCCTGACCTGACGTGACCATTTTGATGAACACGTCGTAGCGTGTTTGTGACTGTTTAAAAGTTACACTCACATTCATTTATAAACTTTCGCCGTTATATTACTCATCTATGTTTGTTACTCCATCATGCTTAAACGGCTGAAAGGATTTAAATGAAATTTGGCATACGGATAGACCATGTTCTGGAATAGCACAATACGATACCATTTATCCGTGGAGTTGTTTCCTTGGGACAATTTATTAATAATAATAATAATATTCCATAACTATCACACAACGCCGTTTAGTCTCAAGCTAAGCAGAGCTTGTGTTATGAGTACTAGACAACTGATAAACTTACTTATATATTTCTAAATACATAGGTACATATTATAGATAAATTACACCCAGACACAGAACAACTGATCTTGCTCATCACACAAACATTTGTCCTGGGTGGGAATCGAATCCACGACCTCCGGCTTAGCAGTCAGGGCTACTAACCACTAGAACAACAGGCCAGTCAAAAATTGATTGATCTTTGTTTGAGTTTTAATCGAACACTAAGCGAAAATGCACATTCACTTGTTTATCAAAATGTGGACCAGGGCCCCAAGTCTGCTATTTTTATGAATTCGTCATTCCAACACGATCCCATTGTCATTTTGCTAAAAGTTTGTAATCTGCTAATTCATAATGATCGATCATTGATCGGTCAATGGTCTTGTAATAAAATTGTGGTAGAATGATAATTTCGAGCATATTAAAACCAATAACTGCACAATAACGTTCTAATGGTAAAACACTGATCAAATAAACTGTCAAAGTTTTAGCAGATTACCGCAAACGTCAAATATTCATTTGTCAATATGTACGAGATTACCATTCTATGTCACTTCTTTCAATGGAGTGTCAGTGGTTGATCATTGGAAAGTCATAATGACGCCATTATATTAGTAGATTACCAAGCTTGTCAAAATCGACAATTATGACATCAATGATAGACCATTCTGACATTATTGTAATAGCAGACTTGAGGCCCTGTTTCGAGTTCATGTCTAGATCCACAAGTTCAGTATTGGAGGTGAGTGGCGCGGCGAGCGGGGCAGCATCGGTAGGCAGGCGCGTGCCGCTATGAATGGCGTCTCGTGGCGTGCTTCAAACATTTTAATACTTTTGTTTTACCACTCGCCGCCCCGCGCTTACCTACCGCTCACAGTGGCAAGTTCGTGAATAGCCCGTTAGAGCTATATGCACTCACTAAAACCATTAACATTTTATGTAGTAACTAAGTGTTGTAGTGTAACATAGTTATTTTCATTACAGTTAGAGACTTGAATTTACCATACAAATCATAACCTATCATCAATACGCGAAAAGGGTGTCAGGTTGCCATAGCGCCAAGAACTACTTTTTACAATCTGGTAAATATATAGTACATTTTGATACAAGTGCAGAAAACTGTCATTGCGAACGAGGTGGTTTTTGTACGAACCGTAGGCGAGTGTGTTATGGAGCCGAGAGCTGCAGTCACTTTGCACGTGTATCAAACGACGTTTTTCAATACACTTACAAAGAAATGAACAAACGGGGTGTGGGGGCGTTAGTCGTGGGGATCGACGAGCGCACAGCCTGATATGATGTTTTGTGGCGGAGGAGAGCAGAAAAGTTTCTGCACCATTACGGAAAGCAGTCAATAACGAGTCTAAAAGCGGTAGGAAAAGAGCGGGTTTTCGAGTACGTATATCCTAATTAGTCCTAACTAATATGTGAAAGTGTGGATGTTTGGATGTTTGTTACTTAATCACGCAAAAACGGCTGAACGGATTTGGATGAAATTTGGCATGCATATCGACGATGAAGTGACAAGAACCTTTATCTACCAGAACATAATTTTACAGGAAACGAAAAAAAAGTTTTATTTATTTTAAACGCAAGGTATGAAAAATATTATTATTGGTTATATATTATATATACCCGATAACCAACCTATATAACCAATAATAATATTTTTCATACCTTGCGTTTAAAATAAATAAAACGTTTTTTTCGTTTCCTGTAAAATTATGTTCTGGTAGATAAAGGTTCTTGTCACTTCATCGTCGATATAGCCTTTGACATGGAAAAGAACATAGGCTACCTTTTATCCCGGTTTCTTAAGTACCTAATGCCACGCGGGCCAAGCCGCGGGCAAAAGCTAGTTGAAAATAAATTTTTAGGAACACATACTCGTACATGTTTTCACAATAGCCAATTGTACCCTCCTGTAACCAGTAGTTTATTAATTTACATAATAATTTCATTACGAAAAAACTCGGTAAACAAAGATTTTTATATGTGAAAGCTAAGTTTCACATATAAAAATCTTTGTTTACCGATTCGTTTTATTTGCAAATGAATTGCAATAATAAAATGAGTATACATATTCAATTCCATTTTACTAAAAAGGTAGGTAGTTCGAACAATACGGAGCACTTTGTAAATTGTTCTATCTTGTAAATGAATGGAAAACCTATACTATTAATAAATTTCATTTGAATCAAATTACATTATGCAAAAACTGTATTTATTTGTTGTGCTGAAAATCCACTGATAGTCAGTACATAAAGAATAATATTTACATCCTAAACTTCTTATTCTTCTTCTTGGTCGTTTCACTTTTGCCAGAATGGTCGTGGTTATCACAAAGGTAGCCCTGAAAGCCGTCAGGGACCGCTGCACGACTACCCGCCACTTTTGCCTACTGGCAGTCATCTCGATATCCTAATAGGAGTTACGAAATCTCTGTCTTCTTCATCTTTGTTAGCTGAATCTTTTTTACAAGAAAATTCCATAAGGACATAGAAGCGTATCTCTATTGATTCAATTAAAAAAACATTCCATAGTCTTAACACAAAAAACACTGATGACTTATGGGGTATATATGTTAAGGTTCTTGGAGATATTATTGATACAATTGCTTTTGTCCTAACAGGCATATTTAATCAATGCTTTCTTGATTTAATGAAACATAGTAAAGTAGTACCAATTTTCAAATCAGGTAGCAAGAGTGACCCTTCTAATCACAGACCTATATCTGTGCTTCCAGCATTGAGTAAAATATATGAAAAAAACATTCAACAACAAGCTCACATTTGGATGGATGAAGAGAGAGATCAAAATAAAACGGCCGAACTGTGTGATGAGTGATATCAAAGAAAAGGGAGTTAGTGAAGGCTGACAGGATAAAATGAAAAAAAAAACGTGTTGAGCCGATCTCAAGTAATCCACATTACTTGGGTCGTTTTTCTCAAGAGCTGGAAGATAATGAAACTCACAGCGTTTTAAGTAGAAAACGCCGCGTTTATCCAACCGAGTGATACGGATCAAAGCAACAAGCGTTCATATCTTAGAAGGAATACTTATCCTTTGTAAGATTCAGTAAATCCTGTCGCTTTAATCTCCATACATTATTATATTACAGAGATGTTATCATATTGCGTGTTTCCATAGCAAAGACACAAAATAGATAGGTACAGAAGACAATCTCATGTGCGTACTTCACTTTTTATAGCTACGCTCGGTGGACGCTCACAAATGAGCGTTTGAGTCGGAACTGTTCGACGAGTGGTCCGAGACGCTCTCGAGACATCGTGTACGTGAACGGTGTCTTTGTGTGCGTTGCTCGAGCGCGCTTTGTATTTAGATTGACTTCTGTACCTATCTATTTTGTGGCAAAGATCTACGTCGAAATGACGGGATCATGTCGATTTTCGAGACATCTAAAGTTTTATGTTATTTGACTTATAAGATCTGCATCCGTTTCAGTCTTTTATTTTTTTTTAAGAAATCCTCTAATGACATCTCAATCCCTTGAGCGGAACGGGATGTCAGACTTTTACTGACTAAAACCCACTCCTGTTCCTTCTTTGCCTTCGTCTCAGGGCTCCGGGGTTCACTTTCGCACAACCCATACCCCCTGTAGGTTTCGACCCTGCTGGTCTCCCACGCTGATATCTCCTTGAGGCCCGCGTGGATTACTACGCGGCGTCAACGACTTGGGTCGGTCTGGTTAATTACGGAACGGCCGGACAGCGAGCTATCTATAGCTCGCCGTCCGGCGTGCTCGCACCCACCGTGGCTGGTAGTTGGGATCAGAATCTCGGCAGCTGGGGCGTGAGGACGTTCGTTCCCTTACATGTGCGGCCTTCTCCTTCGCTAGCTTTGCTGCTTCGCAGAAAGAGGCGACCGCCTGCCATTCCTCTTTGTTCCGGAACATAGTCCAAACCAGGGCAGGCCCTTTAACTATTAATTGCTTGATTTCTGCTTTGTTTCCTATAACTTTTAATAATATATATTTTAACTGTTTCTGCGTGTTTCTGTCAACAATTTATACCTACATTACTCCTAATACAGTCCACTTCATTCTATCGCTATATCATTGACAACCAATACTGTGAACATTCTACCAACTTCTTGCGAATGTGTTCACGTGCTTCCACTTTCCATCTTGCCATCCCGATGTTCACAAAGAGCACATCTTATGTGAGTGGTTAAATTGAAAGTCTATACACCTACGTACCTACTGAAGGATTACCGTCCCTATGGATGTGAATGCTGATGCTGCATTGTGCAGTAGACAGGCTAGCGCTGACAAATCCAAACTAAATCCAGCTTACAACCATCGAAATGGCTACGAAATCATTTGTGCTATTAATTGTTGTCAGTTGGTGACCTACTATGCTCTTACTAGTATTGTCGGACTTTTATATTAATAAATAGCTTTTCCCGCGGCATCGCCCGCGTACATAAAATATAACCTATGTCACTCAGGAATAAAGCAGCTTTCTATCGGTGAAAAAAAATTTGCAATCGGACCAGTACTTACAGAGATTACCTCCTACAAACAAAAAAACAAAATTTAGCTCTTTGTAATAATATACATATTATTAACACCTATATGTTATTATTGCACAGTGAAGAAGTGATAAGACATATATTGTTGACAGTATGTTTCGTACCGTCCGTAGCAAAAAAACTGAAAAAAAAATACGTTTGTTATATGGGAGAATTTGTTTTAAAAGCGGCAACAGAAAATTTCAACTGTCTAGTTATCACTGTTCATGAGTTCATACAACCTGATTCCAGACAGACTGACAGGAAAGTCTTAGCAATAGGGTCCCATTATTACCCTTTGGTTACGGAGCCTTGAAAAAGACAAACAAGTCGTTTTAGGAGGAAAAATAAAATTCAGTAATTTCTTCAGTTTTACGAGTTTCTTCAGTTGTAACCACAGAAAAGATGAAAAAGGTTATAATGGCCTTGCGGGCGGGGCAGGAGTGTTTCAAAATATGATCATGGTCATAATTGACACAACCAATAGCAAACTTGTGATCTAAGTGTGCGTGGTCTGTTAGTTGCGTAATGCGCGTTCGTATTGGTTTATTGCCTGTAGTGTAGTTAAATAACCTAACCTAACCTAACCTAATTCCGCCTAGCCCGTTCCATCATCGGACTACCAGATGTTTGGCGATGCGCCACCGGTATATGGTGGATATCCCACCTATACGCACAAAACATTTTGGGAACACATTCATTGTGCGTGCAGCTAGGGAGTGGAATTCTGTGCCAGAGTCTGTGTTTCCTGATAGCTACAACCTGGGAATCTTTAAGTCGAGAGTGAATAGGTTTCTTCTAGGTAAGCGCGTTCCATCGTTAACCGCATCGTCGCTTTGCATCAGGTGAGATAGCGGTCAAGCGCGAACCTAGCTACAATAAAAAAAAATAAAAATAAAAAATGGTGGAAGACAAACGGCGGCACTCGTTGTAGTACAAATCGGAATGTACTTTCTTTCCAATCTCTTTCATCTTTTCTGGGGTTCTAACTAATTTCACATTATTATTTGCAAAAAGGTACAATTTCTTCCAAATTCACACCACTTAGTCACTCAGTATGTCAAGTACCAATCTAATCGAACGCTCGAGCACCACCTTTCTCCTCCCGTTTGTAAATTCCCTTAGCTAGTACACGGATACGACAAGTGGCTTACTCGACGCCCCATTTATTTTATATCCTGCACTCACTTCCACGGGCGTTTGCCTCTTGTTTTATTAAACACTCTATACGAGTTGAATTCTTCCTCATTCTTTTGTTTTTCGAGAGTGAGAATATTTTCTACACTTTCATGAAAATTCTCAACTTTTTTTTTTTTTTATTGATAGGCTCGTATTCACATCTGATGGTAAGCGATGATGTGGCCGACATGCATCAGCATGCTTACCTGCTCTTGACTTAAAGACCCCTGGGTTGTAGCTATCAGGAAACATAGATTCTAGCCGGGAATTCCACTCATGTACGCATGAATGTGTACTTGTAGAGTCGAAGCTCCAAAGCCTTGAGCATCGCCACCGAGTTGCTAGTCTGTCGGTTTTCTATCGTTTACATTTCGGGGAGTGTGCACCGGAATTGCACAATCTAATTCCGCCAAGTCCGTTACATCATCGGACCACACGACGTACAGCGTTGCGCCACCGGTACATGGTAGACATCCCACCCATACGCACAAAGCGTTTTGGGAACACATTTATTGTGCGTACAGCCAAGGAGTGGAATTCCCTGCCGGAATCTGTGTTTCCTGATAGCTACAACTTAGGAGTCTTTAAGTCGAGAGTGACTTGGTTTCTTCTAAGCAAGCGTGCTTCATCGTCGACCACATCATCGCTTACCATCAGGTGAAATGGAGGTCAAACGCGAGCCTATCAATAATAAAAAATAAAAAAAATGTGTTCCCAAAACGCTTTGTTGCTCACGTGTAGGTGGGATGTGGGATTTATTATTTATTTATCTTTATTGTACACCTCATAAACAAGAATTTAGGACAAACATTTAAAACCATGTACCGATGGCGCTAGCGCCGTACGTCTAGTGAGTGGTCCCATGATGGAATTATGTTTGTTTTAGGCCTGATTTTTCAGTAATCAGATACCTATATAACTTTTTCTTAGCGTGTCGATAGGAAAACTTTAATTCGGCCATGGTAATGTCGTCCACTGATGCTGTCATGATACATAACTGTTATCTAAAGAATAAATATGGCGGTTCGACATCGTCAAACTGCGCCTGTGTGTGTGTGTGTATAGCAAGAGGGATAGTTTCTTGAACAATTCCGCTGTACTTGCTGAAAACCATATGGGTTTCATTTCGCATGTAGATAGACAGATAGATGTATGCTGTTATCTAGAGAGAGAGGTCTCAGCTGTTTGTAATAGCATCAGCAACCACAATTTGTTTACCAAGGAACATGGCACTGCTGATTGGAAATAGAAGGAAGACTGTTCGAAATATATACTTGTACAGCTCGTGCGGTTATTTAGTTTAACGCCCTAACTTGTCGAAAGAAATTGTTGATCATTTTCTGTCAAGTAAATAACGGTTTTTGGTTTTGCCTTAGAAAATATCATTTGGTTACTCATACAGTACAGTATAACTATTTGATCTTAAAGCCATGCCTCACTGGACGGCATGGCAGCGTGGTCAGGTCAAAAAAAGGCCCGCCGTGTCCTCGTGGGTGCGATCGGCAGCAATGACCTCTTGGGACGATCCCTGGTGAAGGCTGGAGCGAAAAGAAATCAGGCAGTCGCCTCCTTCTGCGAAGTAGTAATACTAGTGAAGGAGGCAGCCACACGCGCGAGGGAACTGTCCTCACGCCTCAGCCCCAGCCGGAATTCCTACTCAGATTTTCAGCTACTTTGGCGAGCAATGGGTAGCTCACCGTCTAACCGTTCGGTAACCGTCCGGACCAAGCATCTCAAAGAGATGTCAGCAAGACCGTAGGAGCCCGAACCCTGCTGAGGCCATGGGTTCGCTTCTGAAAGGTCAAAGGTTCAGAGTCCAAGAATATGTTCCCTTGGGATAGTTTTCAGCTTTCAGCCGCTAACTTAAACAAATAAATTAATAATTATATAGTATATTATATACGTCTTTAACTACCAAAGCTAAAGTTTATAAATTTTTAATGAAATAGTATTTCACTGATGACGTTGGAGTTACAATAAATATTTAAAATATAAATCTTCGTTTATGATATCATTGTTTATATTTAATCCATAGTATTTATTTTAATACTTTTGATGTGAATTTATTTTAAAACGCGGTTTTGTGCAATACGGTGTTTACAGTATTTTTAATAGACTTAAAAAAGGAGGATGATTTCAATTCGGTTGTATTTTTTAAATATATTTGTTACCTCAGAACCCTGACGGTGGACCTACGGATAACTTTCTATTTTATTTAGATCTTCTATTATCGTAGAAATTCTACATCTACACTATTATAATAAAGATGTAGTTTGTTTTTTTTTGTTTGTAGGAGGTAATCTCTGGAAGTACTGGTCCGATTGCTAAAATTTTTTCACCGATAGATAGCTGCTTTATTCCTGAGTGTCACAGGCTATATTTTATGTACGCGGACGAAGTCGCGGGCAAAAGCTAGTTAGTGATATGGCCAAACATGGGTTGACATTATCATCATCACCCCTTTTTTTTTGGTGGGGAAAATCATCCAATGACAACCCCCGCTCTTGGGCGGAGCGGGAGATAGTGTCAGACTCTTACTGACTAAAAAACCCACCCCGCTCGTTCAAACCTTCATACCGGGGCTCGAGTTCTCTTTCGGATAACCCTGGCCCCAGTAGGCATCGACCCGGCTGGGCCCCTGCTCTTGCTGATAACTCCTTGAGGCGGGCGGGAACAGTGCGCGCCGTCGACGACTTGGGTTTGGTCCGGACAGTTACCGGACGGTCGGAGTCAGGTGAGCATTACTGCTTCGCAGAAGTCAGCGAACGTTTGCACCATCATCACCCTTTCAACCGAAAGACGTCCACTGCTGGACATAGGCCTCCCCCAAGCGTCCCCATAACGACCTGTCATGCTCACCAGGTCATCGGTCCACCTTGTGGGAGGCCTGACATTATCATCGTCAATGGTCATGAAAGTATGAAATGCAAATATTTTATGAAATGGCACGTCACATCATGAAGAGATAAATTTTAAGTTCTGTACACGACACACCACCGTTTCGGAAATTTAATTTTTTCGCTCGGAGAATTAAGAAAAAGCGGAGATTCAATATTCGTGACAAATAAATCAGTGCTATTTTGAGTATCTGTCCTTCAAGATAGGCTTGACACCGCCGCTTGGCTTGCTGACTTGTTAATACAAGTCGACACAGATTTTTTTGTTACAAAGAAAAGCCAGTCCAGCTTTCCTGCCGAATTTGTCCATGGATACAAAAAGAAAAAAAATTTCTCTATTGATGACGAATAATGACGAATATGACATTTCATAGACATGAAGCTACGCGTCTGTGGACACTAGGTCTTATTTAAGACAAAATAGCGTCCACATATTGGCACTCAACGTCCATAAATCTTCAAACCGCCACAGCAAACTTAATGGTTTAATGCCTTTATCTCAAAATTCAGTTTACGTACTGGCTCTAAAATCTAGCATCCCACTAATATGCAAAAGTTTCTAACAGTGTTTACGTATGTCAATCACATCTTCACGCTCAAACGGCTGAAGGGATTTCGATAAGACTTGGTACACTCGCAGTCCAGACCCTGGCCCCAGTAGGCTTCGACCCGGCTGGGCCCCTACGGTTGCTAACAACTCCTTGCGTGAACAGTACGCGCCGTCGACGACTTGGGCTCGGTTCGGACAGTTACCGAACGATTTGATAGCGAGCTATTCATTACTCTTTACCCTGGGAGTACGTTGACTTGACGTTGAGGTAAAGGATGAGGTCTATCGACCGCCTTGTTATACAAGAAAAGGTGGTCGGAACAAGGTTGCGTGGCAGATCATCGATGCGATGACTGACCAAGTCAAAACGGCTGTTGGCCGACCATGCATGTGATGGATGACTGCCAGTTGGCAAAAGTGGCGGGAAGTCGTATCCTTACAGCTTCTAAACCACGATCACTCTGGCAAGATTGAAACCACCATAAAGAAGATATTGCCTTGGGACAATATTCTATATTCACAGACAAAGGGTAGTGGTGGCCGAGAGGGCAGTGATGGCCGAGCGGTAACGGCCCCGACTTACGAGTAACTCGTAGTCAGGTGGGATTAGCTCTCAAAACGACGAAGGAAAACATCATGAGGAAACCGGCATGTCCTAAAACCAAACATTCAAAGACATGTGACATTCACTAACCCGCACTAGACCTGCGTTGTGGATTAGAGCCTATTCCCTCTCCTAGAGAGGAGGCCTGAGTCCCAGCAGCGGGAACTTGAAAGGATGATTATTTTGTGCTTATGCTACAGGCGAAGTCGCTTGCAGCAGTCAGTTATCCAGTTTATGTTCAACAACAGAAGCCCGGTCACAATCCGCTTAACATTTTACGACGAATGCGAAGTCGGAACAAACATACGACCTAATTTAGCCAACTTACTCGGTAAGTCCACCGTTCGTTATTAGTAGTGTTTGAACTACGAAAGCCACCCTTAATGTTTCGAAATTGGGCAAACCATAATCATGGCGGTTAGTCCCTTCGTTGATGAGTTGCTGGAGAAGCGTCACGGCGGCGTCCTCACTAGCCCGGTTTCAAACCCCAACCGCAGGAACTACTGGGCCATCACGACACTTCACCTTAGAATGCACAATTTACAACATTATTTCTAGTTTGTTCAAAACCTGAATAAATTTTGTTCAGAATCAGTAACTGAATCAATTCCAATAAATGTATACACCGTGTCATATTAATTTTTTTCCCAAAATGTCATAACGGGCATTAGACGCCAGCGCACAGCTGGTCGCGGGAGCAAAACATACCCTAAGTCGCCCGGATCGCCCGGTGAACATGTATTTGTGTGAACAACCAAGTAATATAACAAGGTTATAACTTTGTGAGTTTTCGTAATACAATTATGAAATGTTAACAGATTCTTTACGTAAAAGTACTAGACACGTCTTTCGGTTTTTGCATTAACGAATGTTGTATATCCTATTATTTAACAGTTAGTAGTGCAGTCGATTCAACACTATACTGACAAGAAAATCATAACAAGCACCACAAGTTAAGTAGCTTATAATATTCCACTTAATCCCTTCACCGTTGAAAATGTTTTCGCCATAATAAATTGACGCGGCCGGATCTGAACTCACGACCTTTCGCTCCCTCGTGGAAAACCCTTGCTGGGATATCGTTCGACCCGAAGATCGCTTTTATTCCTATTGAAATAAGTAAGAAGGTAGGTCTTTAAGGAAAGTACCTAATGACGGTAAATCCTCAAATGTCGGGTAGTCTGTCTATTTTATGCTAACGTCATTTATCTGGGTTAAAAGGATAGTGAATATATGAAATACTAGCTTCGGCTAGCGGATTTGTCTGGGTAGATATGTGCCTATAGTCGGGTTTCTGAAACGAGTATTTTTAAGTTAAGAACGTCTCATAACGATTAATAATAAAAAAAAACTATATTAAAAACTAACCGACTACTTGCTAAGAAGATAAGGGTATCCCTGGGGGTAAATTCGATAATCATAAATCAAATCTAACATTCATTATAATCAGTATTTATGTAGTATCTATATTTATACTGAAGATCGATGACTTGATGAGGGTCGTGGGAATCAGATAAATATGAAACGCACGAGGCCGGTCGTTGTGGCGACGCTTGGGGGAGGCCTTTGTCCAGCTGTGGACGTCCTTCGACTGGATTATGATGATGATTATAAAGAGCACAAATTTAGACTTTTGTTTGTAATGAATTAACTCAAAAAACTATTGGATCGGATATTTTAATTTTTTTTTGCACTGGTAGAATGGTACTTAGATACTTTATCGCAAAGTGATTCAGATTTATTTATTGTTATAAGTATAATTATAGAATAGAATAGAATAGCATTTATTCGGCGCAAGCAACACAATATACAACAACATAAAATAATAATAAAAAAAGAGTACAGACATACAATACAAGTTGCAGTGACTGTGCCTGAACCGAAAGGGTCACCAACTCAGCAATTGCTGGGCGTCAAACACCCAGCGCTGATTTTCAGCTGGCACCCCGCAATAATAATTATTATATTTTCTACTTTTACGTAGGTGAAGCTAAAGTTTTCAAAAAATAAGGCCCATTTAGACATTTGTATTTTGACTACCTAGCGGTGTAGTGTAGCTTACTAAAATAGTTACTACTACATCGGAGTTATTCGTTCCAAGTTACATTCTAGGGTCTTTATCAAATGTTTAAACAAGCCTTTTATTTTTAACGAATTTGACAGAAGCTATTATACACCGCTAAATTTTAATCGTTTTAATCCCGTGGAGGATCGATCCAGTACATGAAACACTATCGATTTGTAAAGATAAAATAAATAAACAGTACCTTTTTTTAACTTTTTTTCAAAACTCGTATCTATTAATTTACGCATGTACGAAATTAATTTCTTTAAGAGAACATCAGCTGAGCGAGTTCAATGACCTGTAGGTAGTTTGTACGCAATGCCGACTATTAACTACAGGTCATTGAACTCGCTCAGCTGACGTTTTCATAGAGAAATTAATTTCGTACATGCGTAAATTAATACGAGTTTTGAAAAAAAGGTACTTTAATTTTTAATTATATCTTTACAAATCGATAGTGTTTCATGTACCGGATCGACGCTCCACGGGATTAAAACGATTAAAATTTAACGGTGTATAGTGGCTTATAAAGACATACAACTATTTAGACGATCTTTCAGATATCACATTCCATTGATCCCAGTATCCCTAACGATGTTTTCTTCACCGCTAACCAATAGGTATAATAAAACAGTATTTTATTTACATCTGTTTTCAAACATCTACTAGAAACATTCTCCTGCCTCCGAAATCAGTAAATAAACCATATAACAGAATATAAATCACATTTTATAGTCTCCAGGGAAATTCGTTTAAACTTTAGTGATCTTTAAAACCCAAACCTTTATTGTTATTTGCGGTTAATAGCGTTAAAATGGCTAGAGGTGTCCCAAGATCGACATTAACTTTGTAACGTTTCCTTGCCTAAACGAAAAGTACCCTAAATGACCCTAATAAGCATTGTAGTGACAATACGATTTATATTATTAAAGGATAACGATGTAAGGTAACCTTTGGTGGCGCCGCCCGGTATAAACCTTTTTGATTAATAATAATAATATAATAATAATCCACAACGCCATCTAGTCTCAAGCTAAGCAGAGCTTGTGTTATGAGTACTAGATAACTGATAAACTTACTTATATATTTCTAAATACATACGATCAACCCACGACCTCCGGCATAGCAGTCAGGGCCACTAACCACTAGACCAACAGGCCAGTTAAGGAGAAGAAGAAGAGGATAAGGGGAGAGGGTATAATTATTATTGATTGGGTCGCGCTTTAACACTATCTCAGCTTGGTAAGCGATGATGTGGTCAACGATGGAGCACGCTTGCTTAGGAGTAACTTATTCCGTCTGGACTCACAGACATCTAAGTTGTAGCTATCAGGAATTACAGACTTCAACAGGGAATTCCATTCCTCAGCTGTCAAGCTGCCATACCATACCCATACTCGTAACCATAGCCATAAACCTGATGGACTGATGATGAACCAGTTTGATGGAATTAAGTCATGTAATTCCGATACACACTTTCCGAAATGCAACCGATGGCTTTTATCACCGCGTACATGAAATCAAATCAAATCTCAAATCTTTATTGCAATCCATAATGTACAGGATGTACATATTTTAAGAGTAAGTAGTTTCTATAATTGTTATTTCATTGTGCGTTCTTATGTGCCAAATAAACGTGTTTTCTTTCTTTTTTACATGTCAGGGGATAAATATCCGTGGGTGATGCGAAAGAGATCCTCTGGGCCCCGGAACAATGGCAAAGAAGGAACAGAAGTGGGTTTTTAGTCACTAAAAGTCTGACATGTCCTCCGCTCCGCCCAAGGGCAGGAGAAGATTTTCAAACCTATAAAAAAGGGGATAAATACACCAATAATTTTTAATTAGTACAAATACTTAAAGGGCTTATTAGAAAAGCCCTTGTTATTATTTCAGTAACATCTCAATAAATAATATTCATAAACAGCAAAGTTATTAGTGTTTGTGTTTATCCCAAAATGTCTCTCAATTTATGGAAATATTGTGCAGGCTATTGATTATGAATGAATAAATGACGATTAAAATGGAAAAACACTTCCCGCAGTATTTTCTACTAGCAATTGTTATGCATGTTTGAATCTATGATGGATTTACCTTTTCGTGGTCAATTTTAGGATTTCGGTTTTTTCTACTTTTGAATACAAAAATATGATCAGTAACGGGTACAGATACAGCCCCATTTTTTTGTGTACTAATTAAAAAGTAGGGGTGTATAAAAATGAAACAAGTATGGAGCCTGTCGGGCACAGTAACATTAATTAGCATTTGTTGTAACAAGTCGTGAGTACAATAGATTATTCCGTAATTTATTTTTCTTCATCAACATTGTCCACAGTCAGTCCATTTACAACCTTATTTTTAGTATATGCGAAACCTTTATGTAAAGAAATATTTATTCAAAGAATCTTTGCACAAAATTTCAAAATTGTGTTATGAAAAATCACAAAGTTATAAGCCAGTTATTATACCTGGTTGGCGACAAAAATACATGGTCACCGGGTCGGGCGACTGATGGGCTGGATTGGATTCGATTCAGTTACTCTTGTAGCATAGTCATGTAGCACCCACTCCTATCAAGATCGGAGACTCTATACTCGAAGTTGTGGACGATTACGTCTACCTCGGGCAGACAGTCCAGTTGGGTAGATCTAATTTCGAGAAAGAGGTCAACCGTCGAATCCGACTCGGCTGGGCAGCGTTCGGGAAGCTACGCGGTATCTTCTCATCCAACATACCACAGTGTCTCAAGACGAAAGTCTATGACCAGTGTGTGTTGCCAGTGATGACATATGGATCCGAAACGTGGTCGCTCACAATGGGCCTCATCAAAATGCTTAAAGTCACCCAAAGAGCAATGGAAAGGGCTATGCTCGGAGTTTCCTTGCGTGATGGATGCGGGACGCACATGATCGTTCGTTGTGGCGACGCTTGGGGGAGGCCTATGTCCAGCAGTGGACGTCTGTCGGCTGAAATGATGTAAGAGGTAATCTCTGTATGTGCAGGTCCGATTGCTAAAATTTTTTTTTATTTTATTTTTTAGAATAAAGATTCTTGAGTGACATAGGCTATATTTTATATACGCGGGTGACGCCGCGGGCAAAAGCTAGTTCCACATATTCAGGGTTATTTGTAAAACACTAACAACCTTGCTGGACTGTATTACTAACACCATAAACAACAACTTTTGTTCTGTGACTTTTTACAAAACATGGTTCATTTACCACAACCAAATCTTCAAGATTTCGTTGTTCTATCAAACATATTCAGATTCTTTATTTTGCTATACTACCTATCTACGTCTGTATGATGAGACGCAAGCGCATCAAGCACCTCCGCTGCCTAATCCCCACCCCTCTCCGCTGTTGTACTATCGCATGTTTCGTATAGACTTCGTAATATTTAGAACGTTTAATTTAAATATTTTTGATTTTGTATGAAATCATGATGAACTGAAATATGATACATTTTTAAAAGTCATAGAACAAAAGTGGTTTTTTATGATGTTAGTAACATGGTCCTGAGTGGTTGCCCTGTGTTTTACAAATAACCCTCTATTGTCTTTTTTTTATGGTGGGAAAAAATCATCCAATGACAACCCCCGCTCTTGGGCGGAGCGGGAGATAGTGTCAGACTCTAACTGACTAAAAGACCCACCCCGTTCCTTCTAGCCTTCATACCCGGGGCTCGAGCTCCCTTTCAGATAACCCTGGCCCCAGTAGGCTTCGACCCGACTGGGTCCCTGCTGTTGCTGACAACTCCTTGAGGCGCGCGGGAAAAGTGCGCGCCGTCGACGACTTGGGCTTGGTCTGAACAGTTACCGGAGGGCCGGACAGCGAGCTACTCATTGCTCACTGTCCGCAAGCCCGGGCCTACGGTGGCCGGAAATCGGGATCAGACTCCCGGCGGCGGCGGCGGCGGCGAGGACGCCGTTGAGCATTACTGCTTCGCAGAAGTCGGCGACCACCTGCCACTCCTCCTCGCTCCTCTATTGTCTGCTACACCAATTATTCAAGCCACTCAACTTCCGCGAAAAAATCCTTTTAAAAAACCACTTGTAATCTTTTGCTGTGCTTGATTCATAATAAGTAAGTACACTTATTTATTGTTTTTAGAATACTAAATCAAATGGATTTATGTAATTCGTCAAGTCTGATCTGATCGTGTCTAGATTCCATTAGCCGTTTGCTGAAAGCAATAATTTATGACTAGAATAAAAGCTGAAAGATGTAACGATCAATCCGTGGTAATATTTTATATTCAGTTATTTCCGTGCCTTTGAATATTTATTTTTCACTGTAAATAAATTGAGGAAACTTTAAATATCGTTTTTCGACTGTTTTTCCTGATATTACGAGCTAAGCGTGCTCTTTCGTCGATCACATCATCGCGTATTATAAGGTGAGATAGCGGTCAAACGCAAGCCTAGCAATAAATCACACTAAAATTATAAAAGCGATAATAGGGTAGTTTCCAGGGTCAAAATAATTATATTTTATTAAGTCCGTATTTTATATCATAAAAATACATTAGACACGTATTTATTACTTTTTTCGATTAAACAAAAAATAACAAAGATATAGCCCATTAAAGTTACGTGTGACGTCACTCCGTGCGAAAAAATGCAGCACGGCGCGCGGCGTGACGTTACACGCAATTTTAATGGGCTATATCTTTGTCATTTCTGGTATAATTTACAAATAAAAAAATACGTGTCCCTTATTTTTGAATAAACTAAAAGACGGACTAATTACATTTTTTACGGCGACTAGTCTATTTGTGTGTACATGTTTTTTATTATTATTTTATGTGAGAAATCGTCCAATGACTTCTCTTACGGAGCGGAGGGGGTGTCAGATTTATACATACCTGTGTCCTTCAGTTGCCTTTTGGGTTGCGTTGAAAGATTTTAATCAGCAAAAGAAAAATAAAATGTTTTGTATCCTTTGGTTCTATAGCCAAAAAACGTCTACTGCTGAGCAAGGCCTCCTCTGAGTATTGTCATATCGGCCAATCCTGTGCGTCTCGCATTCATCGAATACCTGCAACCCTCCCCTGGTCATTGGTCCACCTTGTGAGAGGCTTTCCAACGCCACGCCACTATTGAACCTTTCGGCCTCATTCTGTTCTGAAAGAAATCGGTGTCTACTTCTCTTTCTTTTTTTTTCTTCAACTTTCCTGTCGCAGGTATGCTGGAAGAGATTTCATTAGAAATAAGCATCACCTTTGTACTATTTTTCTGTTTCCTTCCTCTTTTCTTGTATTTCCATGTGTGTACATAGATAGTTAAATAAAATAAATAAATAAATGAAATGTGCCCTGCTAACTGCCACTGTTTGGCGATTCTTCGAGCTATGTCGGTAACTATGATTCCCTTGCGGATATTTTCTTTGGCTGAAATTATGCTTCTAAAGTCTTTCTTAGTTTTTAACAGCACCTGTTTACATGAAAAAAATGTCGGCCTTCCTCTGACTCATTTCCTGTATTTACTTTAATATAAATTAACAATGTTACCACATCAATTACTATTTTTAATCCAACAAAATCATGTTTATTTTGTTTCAGCGTTTAAATAGAATTCATTTTCACATCTCGACAAGAAACCGTTAACTTCCTATATTTATGCGTAAATACTAGAAAACCTTCTATTTCCTAAAATATATTTTACACGTAATTTCACTAAAACTGTTTCATTTGAACAGACAGACAAACTATCGAAACGCTAAACTTCGAAGCATCAACAGTTATACGAAATGAATTTACCAAGCAATTTTAAACTCTGTTCCCTTTCATCAAAATTTAAATTCGTTTGAAATCAATTAATTCACGAGGCAAAGTTTCTTATCAATCAATAATGAGCTTTATGGATCCGGTTTAAGTTCGTAAATTGAGTGAAGCGTGTTATGTAGGAAGTTTCAGTGGGTTTCGAGTGAAAAGTTAGTTATTTGGGGCAGTAGTTTGAGATCAAGATTTAGGCTCGGAATGGAATTTGTGATTAGATAATAATGAAACGCGTAAACTAACCAGATCATTCTAATACACAGTTGGAAACTACTGACACCGGATGATGGTCTACAGATAATAACTTTGGACCTAATTTTTTTCCTTTGATTTGGTGAGTTTGGTAATCATCCAATGACTTCTCCGGCTTAAGAGTGAAGCGGGAAGGTGTGTCAGACTTCAACTGACAAAAATCCACACCGATGTCCTTTCCATTCCTGGACCTTTCCAGAATTTCCCGGTGTCGCTAGTGGGCATCGATCTCTTAAAGTTTTGGCACACTGCACGCCGTCGACTACTCTAGCTCGATCCTTACTGGACAGTTGACGGGTAACTACCTATTGCTCATCGTCGATAACCGCGAATCGCCCTGTTACTGCGTCTCCAGTCGCCGGAGCTGGGGTATGAAGATATCAGTTCCTTCACGGTTGTGACCTCATTGATGAAAAAAAAAAGTTAGTTACCACTTTTTTTCTACAGGCTTGTAAGCGTAAATTCACTAATCATGTACCTACCAGATAAAAACATTACACCCCCATTCTTCCGTATATTACGACTGCCATACGCCATTACACTTTTATGGGGTCTCCGTTCTTTATATTTTACAGCCAGAGTTAGTATCATTTGTCATACTCATCACGAACATCTCTATTATGTTTGACAATCAACACGTTTTTATGCTGTCGTGAATGTCAAATGCAGAAAATTACAGAAAGCAATTTCACTTCCGAGTAAAAATTAAGATGGATTAGATAACAGCTTTCAACAGTTGCGCAACTTTGGCCATATTTGTCAACGTGGAGGTGATTGCATCGAACGCCTTGTTATTCCAAGGAAAGGTGGACGAAACAAGACCGCGTGCCAGATCACTGATGTAATGGACTCACCAGATTAAAAAGGCTGTTGGCGGCATTTTGAACGAGTGCACCTGGATGACTGCTAGTAGGCAAAAGTGGCAGGAAGTACCCTGACGGCTTTTGTAGAGCTAACTACGTGATAACAACAACCTCTCTGGTAAGAGTGAAATGTCCAAGAAGAAGAGATAACAGCTCAAACTTCACACAAACTCATCTAATGATATCTCGCATTCTAAGCGAGAGGGTGTGTCTGACTTGCACTTAGTACTAACTAGAACCCACCTATGTTCCTTCGGTGGACCTTGGCATCGCGATGGGCCCCTGCTGTTTTGCTGACATCTCTTTGAACCCGTGTGGAACACTACGCGCTGTCGGCGACTGGTGCTCGGTGTTTAAAGGAGACCCGAACGGCGAGCTACCTTTTGCTCGTCGTTCGCAAGTTTGAGTCTATGGTGGCCGCCGGCCGGTAGTCGTCCTGAAACTCCCAAAGACGCCATGGGGACGACAGGAGACGTACTGTCGCAGTGGCTGGGGCGTGGGTATGTCCGTCCCATCATGCGTGCGACCGTTTCTTTTTCTAGCATTACTGCTTCGCAGAAGGAGGGGATCTCATCCTTTTTCTTCTCTCTCTCGCGCGGCAAGTTGCTGCCGCTGATCGTCTTATTGCGGACAAAGCCAGTTGTCCACCTAAACAGGGCCATACCTCCATCGTATGCTCTATCGTGTCTTGCGTCCTTCACCCCGTGTAGCGAGTAGGGGTCTGTTAGATTCTTAATATCTAGAACCATAGAACATGGTGTTCCATGGCTAGCTTTGACTGCGGTGCCAAAGTGCTTGTGCGTTTTATCACGCTCCCTTGGCTAGGTGTTCGCCCGCATATATTTAGTTTAAACCATATTTTCTTTGAAGAGAAAACTTCAAACGTACAAATATTCAAATTCAATCAACCTTTCAAGCATAAAAGTAATAAGTAATCATCATTGGATTATCAAAGTGCATCCTATATTATAAATTACTTAAAAAAAAATACATGAGTGATCGTTTTATTCCACACAGTGTATATTTTGTATTTTTCCAGTAAAATATACATTTTATTTTTAATCATGATTGGTTCTGGCTGCTTGCCAAGCCAAGTAATAAATAAGTACACGTTGTATATTTTAACCTATGCGTCAGAATATAAAATGCAGTGATGAATAACCAAAGATTGACTGGTAGAAAATGTCTAAGGAATTAAATCCGGCTAAGATCCTCTCGTCCAATTATAATTTAGGTGTCTTCAAGGCTAGAGTGAATAGGCTCTTAATAAACTAGTGCGCCTCACCATCAACGATTGCATCACTACTTACCATCAGGTGGGACCACAGTCAAGCACTTGTTTCATCATCATCATCATCATTTCAGCCGATACACGTCTACTGTTGGACATAGGCCTCCCCCAAGCGTCGCCACATCGAACGTTCCTGTGCGTCCCGCATCCATCGGTTTCCCGCTACCTTCACCAGGTCATCGGTCTACCTTGTAGGAGGCCTTCCAACACTGCGTCTTCCGGTACGCGGTCGCCACTCCAAAACCTTTCGGCCCCAACGGCCATCTGTTCTGCGAGCAATGTGCCCTGCCCATTGCCACTTAAGTTTGGCAATTCTTTGTGCTATGTCGGCAACCTTAGTTTTCCTGCGGATATTTTCAATTTTTTATTCGATCACGCAAGGAAACCCCGAGCATAGCCCTTTCCATTGCTCTTTGGGTGACTCTACGCCTTCTGATGAGGCCCATTGTGAGCGACCACGTTTCGGAGCCATATGTCATCACTGGCAACACGCACTGGTTAAAGACTTTCGTCTTGAGACACTGTGGTATGTTGGACGAGAAGATACCGCGTAGCTTCCCGAACGCTGCCCAACCGAGTTGGATTCGACGGTTGACCTCTTTCTCGAAGTTAGACCTACCCAACTGGACTGTCTGTCTGAGGTAGACTGCACTGGTTTATAACATTAAAAAAAAGATTAGGCGTGATATCAAAGTTTTCTTTGAATATGTCCTCCTCCCTTTGCGTAGTATTCCTCAATGCTGAGGGTCGTGACCTCCCTACTTCATCACTTTCATTTTTATGATGTTCCTTTTTCTAATCCTGGGACTTTGGGCAGGCCTCTGCCCAGCAGTGGGACAGTAACGGCTAGGAACAAAAAAACACAAAATGGTTAAAATAGACGAGTTCTTGAAAGAAAAGTTACGAATGAAAGCGGATTATTGAAAAACATTTTGCTGGCAAATATTTAAAAAAATCAAATATTTTGTTTAAACATGCTACTGAGAGCAAGGTTTTTTTTTATGGTGAGAAAATTATCAATGTCAACCCCTGCTCTTGGGCGGAGCGGAAGATAGTGTCAGACTCTTACTGGCTAAAAACCCACCCCGTTCCTTCAAGCCTTCATACCGGGGTCGAGCTATCTTTCTAAACTAACCCCGGCCCCGGTATTCTTCGACCCAGCTGGGCCCCTGCTGTTGCTGACAACTCCTTGAGGCGCGCGGGAACAGTGCGCACTTAGGCTCGGTCCGAACAGTTACCGGACGGTCGGACAGCGAGCTACCCAATGCTCGCCGTCCGCAAGCCCGCGCTTACGGTGAACGGAAATCGGGATCGGAATCCCGGCGGCGGTAAGAGCACCGTTGCCTGATGCGGTCGGCCTCCTCCTTTGCAAGCATTACTGCTTCGCAGAAGTCGGCGACCGCCTGCCACTCCTCCTTGCTTCGAACCATGACCTGAACCAAGGCCCGGTGCGAGAGGTCTCAGCCGCCGATCGCCCCCACGAGGGCACGGCGATGCTCTGCCCAAGCAGGGCTCACCTCGACGGTGTGCTCCACCGTGTCCTCTGGGCGTTCCGTACAGTGGCGACACTCGGCGTCACTTCCGCACGAATCCGGTACAGGAACCTCCCGAACTTGCCATGTCTGGTGAGGACCTGCGTCATGCGGAAGGTAAGGACACCGTGAGGTCTTTCCAGCCACGCCTCAAAGAGGGGACTTACCGCCATAATTGTGGCGTGCCCAACTGAGAGCAAGGTCGAGAAGGTGATGACGGTGATTATTATGACGACAAAACTGCAAAGCCACTCATAAGGTTATTGAGGGTGGAAAATCTTCCAAATAATAAACTTTCTGCTTATAGTATTTATAGTATGATGCAGGCTGCAAGATGGATACACCGTGACCCTGAAATGCAAAAGGGCAACTGGTCATCCAATTTCAGTTTTAGTCAGTAAAAGTCTGACTCTATCGCGCTCATTCAGAGCAAAAGGAGTCTTTTGATGGTTTCCCAATTCTAAAGAAACCTGTCAAGCATGCTGACATCTGAGGTGCGCGAAGAGCAAAAACCACCCCGGAAATTTGTCCTTACAGCCACTAATACGCTAGATCTACCACAAAGTGCAAAGTTCGAGGGCTCACCTTACAGCGCTGCCGTCACCACATGACACTGGTAGAATAGTCGACACTAGCACAGTTGCCAAAAAAAAAAAAAATCCGGAAATTTTATAAAAATCTGATCTTTTATTGCCCTAACCAAACAAAATGAAATTACACTGATAACAGAGACGAACGGAATAACTAAATAATATTTTATTGTAAAGAGAAGTCTCTCTCAATAAGAACATGATTTCCCATTAAATCCACAGTAAAATTAAAGCTGCCGTTAACACAAACTCAAGAACCTAGTACAATTATTAAGTACCATCGGGAGTTTTCTCCCTAATACAGAATCCTATAAAGATAAGTGGAATCCCCCATCGCTTCCGAACAATATCCGTTCAATAAAATAAAAGTAAACTCCCTTCCATCTTGTAACGAAGCTAGGGATGTGACAGAGGCAGAGCTGACGACGTAACGGACGTCGTAACGGAGGCTACATATCATAACCTGGTGCAAAAAATGTAACTTAGAAATATATACAGATTTATTTGTAAATCACTAGCAGCCTTGCAGGCAGAAATAACTAACATCATAAACAAAAACTTTTTTTCTATGCCTTTCTATAAAACTTATTTCATTTACCAAAACCAGACTTACCTTCAAGATTTCATTGTTCTATCAAACACATTCAACTCTGTATTTTGCTATAACTACCTACGTCTGTATGACGCGACGTAAGCGCATCCCCGCTCCCCTCCGCTATTGTACTATCGTTTTCTTTGCATAGACTACGTAATATTTAGAACTTTGTATTGAAATATTTTTATTTTTGTATAAAAATCTGATGAACTAAAATATGGTAAGGAAAAAAAAAAAGCTAAAATATGATACATTTTCAAGTCATAGAACAAAAGTTGTTGTTTATGATAGTAGTAACATAGTTCTGAGAGGTTGCCAGTGTTTTACAAATAAGCCTGTATATTTAGTGATAGCTATAAAGCTATAAACTCAAGCGAAAGTTCGGTCGTGTGTGGAATACTTATCTGCTCTCATCTTTGGGACGGAACTGCTAGATATCAGCATGATGCACTTGAGACAATTGAGCAACGAACCAAGAGGATCATTGGCAATAATGCACTCGTCTAGTCGAGGCTTTAAAGTCTTGAACATAGACGTCTATTTGTTAGCCTGTCGGTTTTCTACCGGTTTCAAAGAGTGTGTTTTGGAATTGTATAGCCTAATTCTGCCATGCCTGTTCCATGATTGGACCACCAGGAGTACTGTAGTATATGGTGAACATCCCACCTAAATGGAAACGCACTGTCTGTGTTTGCTGAGAGCTACAACGTGCGGATCTTTAAGTCAAGAGCGAATACGTTACTTCAAGGCAAACGCGCTCCATCATCGATTACGTGGTCGCTTTCCATCAGGTGAGATAATGGTCATACGCGAATCTGTAAAAAAATCTAGTGCTTTATTATTATTATTATTTATTGGCTTATCTTTATTGTACACCACATAAACAAAATACAGGACAAACATCTAGAAGAATAAGTGTACAATGGGCGGTCGAGCGATCTCTTACAGACAACCTTACTGCGATTCTAACTTATGGCAAGCAAGCAGCTATTGTTGATGGTGAAACATAAGCTGACCTTGAAGACATCTAAATTTTAGTCGCACGGGAATACCGCAGCAGGCAAATTTTTCTTTTCCTTCGATGTACGTATCATAAACGGCGAAATATATTTTTAACGTAATGTAACGTTGTATTTATACTAAGAATCTGTACCGTGGTTGCGTTCATAATCAACAAGACGCAAGTCAGACAGACCCGGAACAACTATCTGTAGGCCATATAAATATTTGATACCAGCGGGAATCGAACATATGTTCCGATGAAAATCGGTTCGATGTTTCAGCCGATCAGAAAACCTTGTGTTCATAAAATTGTTTGTGTTAATAAATTTCTTCTTCGATAGATTTAGGCGTATAAGGTATTTTTGCGTTTACAAAAGTTATGCGTATGCGTTATTATCGACCGATATAAAGAGAGTGTCACAGTGGCGGCGCGCACGTCAGAAATCAGTACTACACTCTGGACGGCCCTAACAGAGGAAGTCTAGCTGTAGCAGCTCGTGATGACGATGCGTATGATTATGAACCTTTATTATGGTAAAAATCTCCAATTAGTTTTTTGCCAGTTCCGCAGTTGTGAAGATGGAGGCGAAGTTCCGTTCCAACCCTAAACGAAACGCACTGTTATTTATTCACGATAGCTTCAAGATCAAGACAGGGATGAACGGAATTCATTTTCTATCATCATTGACGTTGTTTGGATCAAATATTATGTTTCTAAAAATTACGCTGCAGTAGCTTCTGACCTTTTATAAATAATCATACCACTTTAACAGCGACTTAGTTCGCGAGAAGTTTTCATAAAAACTATCATCCCTTAAACCGTATTTTGAGGGTTGTATACTTTTGACATTTAGTATTTGTGTCCAATTTCAAGTTTCAATTTTGAAGCTACCTAAATTTTGTTCTGTTGAGGGTACTAATAATGACAACCTTTTACCATTTACTTATGATACTATTTGTGCTATTTTCAAGTAATACTGGTACACGGAAAGACATTTTAAATTTAGAAAACTTCTTCTTAGTACACCTTATATCTTAAAAGGACGCTTTGTGCAAAAAAAAGCGTTGTAGTTTGGCTGTGCGTTTATACATGTAAGATCCAAACCACACGATGCGGTGCGGCGCCGCATCACAAGAATTTCGACAAATAGGCGGGCACACGACTGACGGCCGTGACACCCTGCTCGTACGGCCCGCCGATTCGTCGTGTGATGCGGCTCTTAGATAGTTTTCCAAGGAATCTATATCGAATATATATCTGATCAAGTAAATCTTTTGCATAAAGTAAATCCCAATCAATATTGATTGGGTTTTACTTTGTGAATTAACACGTGTCAATAGGTTTTCCTTAAGGTGACCTCAGTAAAGGTGTCAATAGGTCAAAATTGCAAAATCTAAAGCAACTCTCCCGACCATCAACAAGTGACAATAAAATTGCAAAAATAACTCACTAAAATAGCCCCAGCAAGGGCTGTCAAACGATTAATTAAAATCGCTTCAAACAATAGACGTCTGCGATTTATACCGAGAACACAAGGCATAGCCGGCTTTCTATAAGACCGTTTTATTCTTGAAGACTTTGAAAGTCGAAGGATATGAAAATACCAGCTGCATTCTTGGTGAATAACATATAGCTGTAGTAGACACCTACCTCCTAATAGAAGAGAGTAGAAGTGGGATTTAGTCAGCAAAAGTCTGACACGCTCTCCCGCTCCGTTCAAGGCTCGGCCCGGAAAATGTCAGCAAAATATTTTAAAAGCTCTATGTCGCAAAACATTTAATTACTTACTACTTCAATAGTCATACGTGTTCTTGTACCGAAATTCGGCAGTGCGGGTTTAATTATCTTTACATGATGGTGTATCAATAGTCTAATGTCGAGTACACGGAAATAATGCGAATGCTTGCTAAGTGCTAGGTGTAATACAATGTTTCGGAAGCCTGCTTACTATTATTACGAGAACAGTGCGCGGGAGCCGTAAGTAGATACAGCAAAATACAGTTGAAATGTTTACGAGTTGAAATGTGTTAGATAGAACAACGAAATCTTGAAGGTTTGTTTTTAGTAAATGTGTTATGTTTTGTAAAAAGTCATAGAACAAAAGGTGTTGGTTATGATGTTAGTAATACAGTCCTGCAAAGTTATTAGTTTTTTACAAATATCCCTGTATAATATTTATTTGATTTTTAACTTGGTTATTTATTTATTTGATTTTTAACTTGGTTATTTCTTTGTTCCAGAACTGGTAAACTGCACTATCCCACAAATGTGTGCGGGCCACTGTTCGAGGAGGAGCTGGAGTTCTGGGGGCTGGACTCCAACCAGGTGGAACCCTGCTGCTGGTCCACCTACAGCATACACAGGGACACACAGGTTTGTTCATATTAAGAGGCTTTGAAGACTAACTTTGGCACGTTGTTTTAAAAATTTGTAGATAATTAACATTGCCACAATGTTTTTTTTTTTGTATTTAAAAAACTTTCTTTTTTTTTAAAAGAGTATTAAGACACAAAAAATCATTAACTATTGGGATTAAAAATGCAGTATCCAAAATCGTTTATATTTGTAAGACTCATTCTTTTGTTCAGTGGCGTAACCATAGGGTGGCAAGGCTGGCAAAATGCCACGGGCCCCAGGCCCGACGGGGCCCCCGGTCTCAGAGGCCGCGAACTCAGAAGAAATAACCCAAAATATATAAAAAAAAATTATTAAACTGAAATCACAACGTAACGTGATTTATCGGGGGCCCCGTCTAAAGAATTTGCCACGGGCCTTGGATGATATAGTTACGCCACTGCTTTTGTTTGTTGTTCTTATTAAAAATCGATATTTTTGAATGGTTTTGAAAGGAAAAAAATCGGTAACCTGACAAAATATGATGTATCTAATAATACGAATCCAATTTAGTAGGTATGTCTGTGTTTTATCCATCTACATAGTAACTATTAAAACAGTAATATATATAAGTTTACTTACTGTATCATCGGTATAACTGTATGTACGTACACATATTTACAAAATAAATAAGCGACTGGCTCAGACAAAACATCTAGTTTAACATATAGCTCTAATCTACAATATCACACAAATTCGTGCGTAAAAATCAAATATCACTTTCGCTATATAGCACTTTCCTCGGATATCCAACAAATTGGTACAGATTTTTCAAAGGTTTTTTCACACTTTTTCGGGATTGACATGGCTTAGATTGCCAGATTGGCAATGACAGAGATTCGTATTGATGAAACTGTTGAACCAGACGACGAAAAAACGGGAAAAACCAATAAATTAGGCCTGGCTAACTGGGCAAGTCGCCAGAAAGGTCCGAGCTAAGCGTTTGGCCTACACAAATTTTTACTAAGATTTATTATATTGAAAACAAACTGGTCCGAGAAGGCACTTGAATTTTCTGGTATCTACATATTACCTTTTCTAGTATTTTTTTCTTTTTAAAAGAACAGTATTGGTACCGGGCGTGATGACACTTGAGGGAGGTTTCGTAGGAATATAGTTAAGTAACTGTGACGACACAAATAAGTAAATGGTTCCAAATAGTTTTGATGAAAATGGTACTACCATCGAACTTGCTCACTCCTTAGATTTAGCTTAAGGCTCCACTAAAAGCGAAGTAGGTGTAAATATTGACAATTGCTAGATAAATTAGTAGGTGTCGATTTATAAACAAAGGTGTGTTTACGTTGAATAGATTTTAAGTTATGAAGTGATTAAAAATGACTAAATGATTCGTGTAGTGTGAGTGTTGCTCGCCAGTTCTTTTTTAACCGACTTCTAAAAAAGGAGGAGGTTCTCAATTCGGATGTTTGTGTTTTTTTTTTATGTATGTTCGCGCATAACTTCGTCACTTACCAACCGATTTGAAAAATTCTTTTTTTGTTGGAAAGGGTATACTTCCCAAATGGTCCCATAGTCACCAAGTCGAGATCTGATGATGGAATCTTGGCGAAATCGAGGGAACTCCTCAAATATTATAGGCAACCATATAGTCCTTCTGGTATTTTCATCAAAAACTTAAGCATTATTGTCAAAACATGACATTTGATGAAGTGGAACTGGTGAAGAAGACCAGAGATGGCCAACGGAAGTTCATACTCACACAGATCTCCCAATGAACATAGTTACAAATAAATGAATAGTTCTAAATAGGTATGTGGAAAATGGTATCATCGATGTGACCTGATGATGATGATGAAGCCGGAAGATAGGCACCGGAACTCCGTAATTAATCAATGTATCAATGTATGTATGTGTATAGATAAAAAACAGAATAAAAAATAGGTATGTAGAAAATGGTATCATCGATGTGACCTGATGATGATGATGAAGCCGGAAGATAGGCACCGGAACTCCGCAATTAATCAATGTATCAATGTATGTATGTGTATAGATAAAAAACAGAATAAAAATACAGTCAGCGTCGAAGTACTTCTCCATGTCGCTGCTATTCGAAAACGCGGCCAGAAGACTGGCAGAGGCTAATTCTTTGGGCTAAAAATGATCCAAACCTCTGTTCGCGTCATTTGCAAAGTGAACACGAAAGAAATAAAATTATAATTTCAGACTTAATTTCTTTGTCTGATTGACTTTTATCTAGTTTGTTTTAATTATTTTAACCTTTTAACCAAAAATACCACTGCTTTAATCTTCTCCATATTAATTTAAATAACCCAAAAGGTACTTGTAAAACATTGTTTCAAACTAACCGTTGGGTTTCCGAGGATTTCAGAGCTTTTATTAGCCAATGAATTTCTAGTTCTAATCTAGTAGTCATGACGGCACGGTTGCCGCAGTGGTTGAACGATTGACTACTGTGCTACGTATCGTGGGTTCGATTCATGCACGGAACATATATTTGTATGGTCTACAGATAGGTGTTCAAGAGTCCTAGTGTGGAATAGCGTATTTATTTTTTAACCGATTTCGAAAAGGAGGAGGTTCTATTTTCAATTAAAGGTACCTAATAATAATATGTGATATAATTGTGAGAATATTTTACACCGACATTTTCCTGCTGCGTCGTTCCTATGTCATATCGCTCATGACCCGCGTATTTTACCGGGATCAAAGGCGATCAAAAGTGAGTGACATTCATGGTACCTAAATCTTTCTATCACATCATATCACACTAATAAGGTGAAATTTTGTGAGTATTTATATTGTTATATTTGTTTTTTCTTCATGTGTGAACGGCTGAACGGATTTCGACGAAACTTTGTACATGAGAAATTTTTTTCATTCCGTGAGGATGTTTCTCTTGGGATCATTTTCTATTATTTCGCGGGCGAAGCAGCAGGCAGAAGCTAGTTAATATTATAAGAAAATAAATATATGTACGTATATCTGCTACTCCTTCAGTCTCAAATAACCCGTTCATTTGGATGGAATTTGGCAAAAAGATAGAGCGTATCTTGGAATAGAACACAGGATATTTTTATTCCGGGAATATGTTTCTTTTTTTTTTGCTTTTGGGTATAATATTGACTGATCTACACTCTTCTTACATAATGTCTATTATTACTGTAATATTGAAATATTGTAACGACAACCACTATTTTTTAAATGAGTAACCATGGAGTTTCTTGCTGGTTCTTCTCCATAGGAAACGACCAATTTGGAACCGTGCACTAGCTTCTGACGTTTTATAAGAGCCCATGTAGGGCCTATGTGAAATAAAATATTTTGTTTTTTTTTTTTTAATGTTTTCTGGTCATAATTAAACTTCTACGTAGCTTCACTATTTTCTTTTTTTTTTACTGACCGACATTTTGACAATTTAAAAGTGCCTGTAATTGGTCTATTTGAAATAAAAGTTTCTGATTTCTAATATTCAACTTTTATGGGGGTGAAGTGGCTGGCAGAAGCCAGTATACTAATATTATTATAATATGATTTTTTAAACCAGTTTTTCTAGTGATTATCAACACAACAAGTGACAATAAAAATATTTCTCTATTAATTCCGTACTAATTTAATATAAATTAAGTTTAACAATCTAAGAAGGGCTTTGTCATTCTACCACAATAACTAATAATCCTCAAATGAATTAGGATCAAAGCCTCCTTTATATCAAACTACTAACAAACACAGTTGTTGTCACGGACACAACTCACTTAATCTTATAATGAACACAAACTGACACTGAGTAGGCGACTAGAACAAGAATTTCAAAAGTCAATCTAGTTACTGACTAATGCCTTGATCACACGTACCGAGTAAATGGACGAGACAGTGATTTCGGCCGAATACTAGGTACATATAAATACAGCGCCGAGTGCTCCACCGACCGCCTACCTCTACAAGTCGCTTACATTACTGTCTCGGCCGAGCAAAATTTTACTGTCTCGCCCTTTTACTATGTACATGTGATCAAAGAAAAAAATAAAAGTGTCGTTCCAGGTTGCCTATAAGTGATCGCCGATACGATAAGGCTGTTAATTGTATGTTTTAAAAAAGGCTCAAATTGTATCATTTATTATCTTGGTGTACCATAAAATAAGTATATATAAATAAAACCCTCCACTTCTGCATTGATGAGAGACAGACTTACTGACTAAAACCACACCTATGTTCTTTCTTTACCCTTTGCATACCAGGATTACGGATATCCCTTTTGGAAGATTGCATCGCTACTTACCATCAGGTGGAATCGCAGTCAAGCACTAGTTTTTATCAATTAAAAAAAAAAGTCAACCCATGGCGCCACTAGGCTTAAGCCCTACTGGGCCCCAACGATTTGCTGACATCTCTTTGGAGTGCGCGTCAAATACTACGCATCGTCGACGACTCGTGCTCGGTCCGGCCGGACAGTTACCGGACGGCTGGAAAGCTAAGTTATTCCCTGGTGTCATTCAGTTGCCCTTTGTGTTCCAGGATCATAGTAAGTCTTCCAAACAATCCTGGAGGATTAGCCATCTAAGACCTTTTGAGTTGACTTCAAAATAACATCTTTAATTGCTTTTACAAACTTATCAATCTTGCTTTATGTACCTACATCTCGCAAAAGCGATCTATTTATTTTGCAAATTAACTTAAACTGTCAAAAAGATAAAGAATTGCTCATTCTAAAAAAGGCTATTCCTACAAAGAAAGAAAACGTACAATTCTAAAGATATCTGAAGGCGTTGTAGAAAAAGATTCCCTTAAATTGATCATTTGTATATCTTTCTAAATCGTAAACCCTTTCTTATTTCTTCCAGTATCTGTCTGGCCAAATAAAGACGGTCTGAATGAAGTGAGGCCGTCTGAAATCAACCAATAGAAACCCTGAAATGTCACATTTTCAGGAGATAAGTGATCTTCCGCCGCCTTTAATAGATAGGGACTCCTTCCTCTGGGCTTTAGGGGTTTAGGACTGGAGATAAGAATCGCAGTCGCGACCCTTTTATACTTAGACGGTTTATGTGGAGATTTAGGATATAAGTCAAATCAGAAAAAGAAACATATACGCCTTAATACTATACGCACAAAACATAATATACGCCTATAAACACAAAGCGTTTCGGTAACACATTCATTGCGCGTACAGCCAAGGAGTGGAATTCCCTGCCGGAGTCTGCGTTCTCTGATGGCTACATCCTGGGAATCTTTAAGTCAAGAGTGAATAGGTTACTTCTAGGTAAGCGCGCTCCATCGGCGAACGCATCGTAGCTTTCCAACAGGTGAGATAGCGGTCAAGCATGAACTTATGAACAACAAAAAAAAGGGAAACCCATTTCAAGTCCAAATGAAAATGGCTCTAGCAGAAGTGTATTCATTCAAAAAACTTTAGAAACCATTTAAATCAGGACAGCTGATGTACCGCGGGTGTGTCGAAGAAATATACAAAAAGGGCTTGTGAACGACGAGCAATGGGTAGCTCGCCGTACGCCCGTCCGGTAACCGTCCGGATCGGACCCGAGTCGTCGTTAACAGCGCGTAGTATCTACGCGCGCCTCAAAGATATCCAAAGAAGGTCGAAACTTACTGGGACTGGATTGGCTTCTGGAACGTAAAGCAAAAAAAGAACAGAATAGGAGTGGATTTTAGTCTGTAAAATCTGACACACCCGCTCGCTGCGCCCTAGAGCGGGAGAAGCCATTGATGATTTTCCACCAAAAAAAAAAATACTTGAAAAAAGTAATCCTTCTTCTAGTGCAGTCGGGTAAAAAAATTAAACCCCCTAAGGTATTCGACAAAAAGGATCAGAGGGCTTACAGAGCGGTACGTATACTATCACTCCACTCAAGGTAGTGTGGAGGGAAGATAGTGACTGTCAGTCACCTTGATGGATGAGCGAGTAGTGTCATGTCCCATGTGGCAAGTGAGCGGGCTTATCTACGGCTAAGGGTTTTATGCACACCTTTTACCGGATTGAGGAAAATTTTGTTGGCCTGTATAGAAGGAAATTTTCTCCATTTCTTTGTCCTCTCTCTCTCTTTCTCATACATAATTCTTACTCATTACTCTTTTAGTAACATGCGTCCATCCTTTCCTCCTCACGTCAAATAATAATAACTAGCTGCTGCCCTTGGCTTTGCCCGCGTGAAAGTAAAATAATGTTACGTTGTAGAAACATCTACGGTCCGGATTAAGCGTTTCGCCTCGTCATTTATACCGCGTACATCGAAGGACTGGAACAATTTGTCTGCTGCGGTCTTCCCGTCTGATTATAATTTGGGTGTCTTCAAGGCTAGAGTGAATAGGCTCTTAATAAACTAGTGCGCCTCACCATCAACGGTTGCATCACTGCTTACCATCAGGCGGGATCGCAGTCAAGTACTAGTTTATAACAGATTAAAAAAAAAACTACAACGTATTACACCCGCTCCTCTCCTAGCCACACAGCAAACGGCATGACGAAGCAACGATACCCATGAAATATAACTGCCATGCCAAAGGTTTACGTAAAATAAATGACGTACAAACAAACAATATTAGAAATGTTAACACTAAACATTCGTAGGAAACAGTTTGTGCCACAAACTTTTGCTATTTCTGATAAAAGAAAAAAATACATACAGTGTTAAGCTCGTAACTAAAAAATCATTCAATAATTCCTCCCCTCGTCATCATCATCAGACGTCAACTGTTTAGACTTCGCCCACCCTAACGATCGGTCATGTGCTTCTCGCATCCATTGGATTCTCGTGCCCCTCACGAGGCCATCGGTACAGCTTGTGACTGGCCTTCCAATGCTGTGTCTTCCAGTACGTGGTCGCTACTCCAGAACCTTTTATCCCTATCGACCATATTTATTATTGTTATGTTATTTCTTTAGTTTGTTTATTAAGTTGTTTTTAGTTCATAAGATGAAAACATGCTAGACGGTGGATACTCGCCGTACGTCGGTGTGTCCGATGGTAGAAATGAGATGGCGGAATGAAGTCATGCAATTCAAAAAATGCAACCTGTAAAACACCGAAAGGCTGGCTACCTTACGCCTGTGCTCAAGGCTTTGAATATTGGACTTAAGAAGATTCTTTGCGTTGGGTATTGGATGGATCTGTTCTAGTGGCACAAAGCCTTGTCATTTTGTTGTCGTTTCTTACATCACATTTATTGTAAAACAAAGCTTATTACTTCTTCTGTATGTTCGTATCTAACTCATAATTAATCTACCACTAACTTTATTTTGATCATAACGAATAGGGGCCATAGAACAGGGGTTATTCTCCTAGAGAGGAGTCTTGAGTTCCAGCAAATTTTAAGGTTAAATATGCCTATGCTTTTTATTGTTAAAAGGTACATAGGTGCAGTTATTGAACACTATTTCTTTTAGCGTGTCTCAGCTCACTTCCTAGCCCCGCTCCGCTCAGCTGTGAAGTCGACGTAAAACGACAGACAATTGCTTGAGCGCTAACACCGCTCATATCGCTTGCGGATGAGCTGTCGTATCTCTTTGTTACGTTCGCTTCTCTGTACCGTCGTAAGCACCAGCTTCTGTAAGCATTTTCGCTTTGTATTTTCAGTTGGTACATTTCTGAACAGTTTTATTGAGCATACAGTATTGCTTCAGTCTTTCCAGTTTCCTTTATTGATAAACATTCTACTGAGATGCGTCTTTTAATCAACATTTTGTATGTAGTTGCTTTAATGTAAGACTTACTAATTAAAAGATTCACATTCATTTTTTGATATAACAAAATATCCGGAGACACATAACACGGATACCAATGGGAATCCAATGGATGCGAGATGCACAATTGCACATAACCAATTTTTTTTTTTTCGATGGGAAAAATCATCTTATGACAACCCCCGCTCTTGGGCGGAGCGGAAGATAGTGTCAGACTCTTACTGACTAAAAAACCCATCCCGTTCCTTCAAGCCTTCATACCGGGGCTCGAGGGCCCTTTCGGATAACCCTGGCGCCAGTAGGCTTCGACCCGGCTGGGCCCCTGCTGTTGCTGACAACTCCTTGAGGCGCGCGGGAACAGCGCGCGCCGTCGACGACTTGGGCTTGGTCCGGACGGTTACCGGACGGCCGGACAGCGAGCTACCCATTGCTTACTGTCCGGGCCGATCGTTATGGCGACAATTCGGGGAGGCCTATGCCCAACAGTGAACGTTTTTCAGCTGAAATGACGATGGTAAATAACAACATATATTATTATTAGCTTCTGACTTTAGACCCCCGTTGCATCCCCTTTAGGAGATGAATTTTATAAAATCCTCTCTTAGTGCTCGTTTACATCACAAAAGGAAGCTTTTTGCAAAATTTTCCATTCCTAATCCCAATAGTTTCAGCTGTGTATTGATATGTCAGGCAGACAGTTTCTCCTTTTATAATATATTTAATAGTTGTACCATAAAAGACGTACACTTAGGCATTAAAATACTCACCCAAATTGATGTTATCAGGGTGTGACGGAAATATGACAAGAAGACTGGCGAAACTGGTATGTTGAAACGTAAGAATGAGCCAACCATCAGGTCACTCCAAGTGTCGATCAACCAGTTTCATTGGAAAAATGACGAGCACTCGGCTTCATGACTCAAACATTTCAACCCCAAACGGTTTAAATTGATTAATAGATGTCTGGTATTATTTATGAGATTTTTCACTCCATATCCATTTACCAATAATAATATACATTAGCAAATAACTTATTTAAACCATAAAACACTTCTCATTCGCAATAACTTTATTATAAAACAAATAAACATCAAGCAAACCTAACAAAAGAAGAAAACTTTATGGTGATGGAAACATCTTAAATCAAATAATAAAAGTTTCCGTAAATAAATAGTTACAGCTTAACTTATGAGCTAGAGCATAAAACTGCATCCATTTGGATTCTATCCAGTTCACATAATATCTAGAAAGCAAAGACTGGGAGTAGAAATATGTATGGAGTGCTCACACTGTAGGTGCATGAACGATGGTAGTAGATTCTCAAGCAACGTTTGGTCTGCTGTTCCGTATTGTCAGCCGGTGATGGTTGGAGATCTGTCCCACAGTGGGATATATAATTTTTTCGACTCCATGGTTGTGTTAAGGCCTCTCTTTGAGGAATGGTTATAGAGGTGCCAAGGAGTCCTCACTTTCTGCCTCATATAGATCCTCACTGGACACGGTCGTTTCAGGAGTTTCACTATTAGATTCGATCAAGTCCGATTTTTATTATAAGTCAGTGGACAATAGGAATTACACCTATGACGTTGGTGCGTTTACAAAAATGAAGAGTCCCAAAAAAAAAAAAACGCTTAGATTCGAAACAATTATCTGTAAGCCATACAAATATTTGTTTTGTATAGAAATGAACCCGTCACAAGTAGCGCACCAGACAATTGCTTAAACACTGCGCCAACTGTGCCAGATTGCAGCCCCAAGGGACTGATATGGAACATAGAGTGCAACTGTGTTTTCACACTCGCTTGAACACTATAATGTTTCCTACATATTCATTTATTTATATAAAACTTTATGTAAGCTGCAAAAGTGAACTTAATGCCTTAGGCATTCTCTAACTGCTCTTCAATCAAAGTAGATGGAAAGACAACAAGCATAATTGGCTAATATTCGACGAGATCGGCCCATATGATCTAAATTCGATTGCCGGGAGCATTATTTTCTGAAAATAAACGTGTTGCTTAATACTCCACTTTCATTACTTTATCCTTGTAAGTACCAAACATACACTGTATCCAAAACCTTTTCTGTTGATTTACAAATAAATTTACAGAAAATTTTATTACCTGGAAATTGAGGAGCTTGGAGAGGATATTTACGATCGGTAGATAACAATTTAAGTATTTATTTTCTCTGTACATTTTGTAGCTGTAAAATAATTCAACTTTGTTGTCTGCAATTTATTATTCATGTATCTGTTGAATTTTACTGGGAGCGTAATTATTTTTACATTTTTATTTTAATGGTAAAAAGTAGTGCTTGACTGCGAGCCCACCTGATGGTAAGCAGTGATGCAATCGTTGATGATGAGGCGTACTAGTTTATTAAGTCTTGAAGACTGCTAAATTATAACCTGACGGGAAGACGACAGCGGGCAAATTGTTCCAATTCCAATTATACTTTATTGCACACCTTAATTTATCACAGGACAAACATTTATAAAAATAAGTGTACAATAGGCGGTCTTATCGCACAGGGCAATTTCTTACACAACCTTTGGAAGGAACGAAAGGAATTTAGATAATAGATTTTGATATTTTTTATTCGATGTACGCGGTATTAAAACGACGAAGCAAAATGATTAGTGCGTTTATTTCTACCTCCCTCAAACCCCCAGCGGACGCCGCTCGCGCGTGATTTCGCGCCATTCGGTTGAACACTAAGATTACTAAAAGTCTGCGTGGTTTATTAAAATTTTGAGCGTTTTATTTATTGGTTATGTATCTAAGAATGTAAATAAGAAATTCTTCATAAAGTAGTCTGTAAATTTTGAAAATAAGGAACCTTTCCATTTTTCCGTATTTATACCTATTTAAATGCTTGGGGTCTGAAAGGTTCTGCAATTTATTGTTTATGTACTTGTTGGACTTTACTGATAATGTAATTCGAGCAGAATTACATTCTCAGTAAAGTCTACGGTGGCCGAAGATTACTCTGCATTTCCCGACATCCAGGGCATCTCTGGTCGCAGCAGCTGATGATGGTGTGGTACACACGCAGATCTGGGCGCGTCGGTCTCTATACATTTTATATGGAAACTGGGCTTGTAGAGCTACACTTAATCCACGCCACGCGACGCCTCACGACGTCATCCTACGTACAAATCAGGCGTGTTACACGTGTGTGTCGGTCTAATGTAGTTCTAGCTTAAATGTTCCCTTACTCTTAACCAGGACCAGGACCCGCTAAAGGTTTCTGCCACCGTTCTCCTCCAAAAGGACACTGCGGTGCTCCGCCCAAGTGGGGCACTCCTCAACCCTATGCCTCACCGTGTCCACAGGGTGGTCCGTGCAATGGTGATACCCGGACATTTCTTCCTCCTGAATCCGGAACAGAAATCTACCAAACTTAGTATGTTCGGGGAGGACCTGTATCATGGTAAAAGGGGACCACCACGATCGTGGCGTGCCCAAAGCATCGTGTGTGAAATTCTCTCATGGATTTTTTCTGGGTGGGAAAATCATCCAATGACATCTCCCGCTCTTGGGCGTAGCGGGAGGGTTTTGCAGACTTTTACTAACTAAAAAGCCACTCCTGTTTTTTCTTTGCTTTCGTCCCAGGGTTCACTTTTACATTCCCCGTGGCCTCAGTAGGCTTTGACCCTGATGGGCCCTTACGGTTTGCTGACATCTCCTTGAGGCGCGCGTGAAATAATACGCGCCATCGACGACTTGAGGATGGTCCGGACTGTTAACGGACGGTCGGTCGACGGTCGGTCGGCGAGCTACCACTTGCTCGCCGTATTCTCTTATGGATAAGACGAAACAAAGAACAGTACATTTTAATTTCCTTCGTTTCCTACAAAATGAGCAATGTACATTGAAGGTTACGGAAATATCATCCGGCTTATGAAAAAGGCAGGTTTATAAGAGTCAGGGGAACAATCCGATTGTCGGAGATAAAAAGTATTTTAATGCGGTTTGTACGTGTAAAAAATGTTATTAGCTTAACGTCAAGATTTTTTTCTTCATCCTAATAATTGGTAGAAAAAAGTCCTTATTTTATGTTACTTAATTAAAAACCTTCTTGCTTAGGTAATTATTACTATTTTTTTTGAGGAGGGATTGTTTTGAGGCAGACGAGGCACTTCACTAACATCGCTACAGTCAGGGTCCTATATGACTCACTTGTCAGGAGTCAACTGGAACATAGTGCTGTTATATGGGATCCGCATGAGGCCAAGTACTCGACAATGCTGGAACGAGTACAGAACAAATTCACGCGCTACTTGTACAAGAAACTGTATGGGGTGTATCCATTTTACCCGTTGATGTACCCCACTCTGTTTGAGCTCGGTATGGTCGGGTACAATCAACTAAAGGTACGACGTGCATTCACGCTTGTTTCCTATCTGTTTAGGTTATTTCGTGGCATTGAGTATAACCCAGGAGTGCTGCAACACCTCAATTTGTGTGTACCTGACCGCTATGTGTGGAGGCGGCGCCGCCCGCCGCTGCTAGCCGTTCCGGTTGCCAGGACCAATCTTCTTGCCAAAACGCCATTGACCCGTGCAATTGGAATTATTAACCAGCTTCACGTAAATATTGATATATTTACATGTAGCTCGAGTGAATTCGCAAAAATGCTATTGTTTATTTTATGTTATAGGGTTGATTAGAGTAGGCTATAGGTATATATTTGTATATTTTAAGTGTTTTGTTTTTAAGTATCGATGTAGGTAAGTAGGTTCTACATTTTTTTTTTGTTTTTAAGTTTTATATTATATTAAGTAATTTTAAGACCGCACTATCGCATTAGTTATTTTACCTGTAATGATAGTTGTAAGGAATATAAATAAATAAATAAATTTTCAAAAATGTTTAATTTTTATCAAAGTCTAGCTCTGAAGAACTGATTTATGAGGGATTGAAGAAAATTTTAAAAGTAACCTATACACTCTTAACTTAAAAATCCCTAGGTTGTAGCTATCAGGAAACACAGATTCCGGCAGGGAATTACACTTCTTAGATGTACGCACAACGAATGTGTAATCAAAATGGTTTCATGCGTATGCGTTGGAAGTCCACCATGTACCGGTGACACATCGCCGTACGCGTGGTGGTCCGATGATGGAACGGGCTAGGCGGAATTAGGCTATACAATTCCGACGCATACTCTCCGAAATGCAACCGTTAGTTCAGCTTAACCGTTAACCGTTCTAGTGTGCGAATGTTCTTGGAAAGGTGCAGAGAATGCTTTGGCGGTTGATTCGATCACTATTTGTTATTTTATGATTATTTTTTTATTTTGTATCTTTTTGTTCTTGTGTTTGTTTTTATGATTTTTAATATTGATTTTTAATTATTATTTATTTAACTTAATTTTTAAATGCACTTATAATATAATGATATTTTTAATGATGATGATGATAATAATAATGTTAATGATGATAGTAATGTGATTATGTGATTTATTTTATTTTAATTATGTTTTTCTTGCTATATTGTAATAATAATGACTCAACACGTATTGGTTTTGACTGTTAGTGCAGAGAGTAATAAAAATAAATAAATAGATAAAAATAAAGTTATAAAACCGACACGCTAACAATTTTATTTGGCGTCGATGCTTAAGACAAACATCGACTTGACAAATCTGGAATTCTAAATAACTTTTGACTATGAACAGTGAAATAATTTCCGTAACCCAATAAACAACCTTTTCTTTTTATGACATTACTCTTCAGAAATAACTTAGGTATATAGGTAATAGTATTATACTCCCTACCTACCCTCTCTTTTCTATTTTGGCGGCATTAGGAACCGGAAGTCGCCTCGTGAGCCCCAGACATCCGGTCCGACTTACGTTCTGAATAGCGATTGAGAAGAGAGTTGGTGTATTATGTCGGAATTGTTCCGTTGGGCTATTGTCGTGGACTGAGTTTCAGTTGAAGAGATTTTAATGTAATTGGGTTTTTCTGAGTTATGAACTGAAAGTAATGATTTAGGGAGTCATATTCATAGACCAAGAAACCTACCTTAGACACCATACCAATCTGTCTAGATTCTTGTTCGGTTGGTATAGTAACATCATAACGCCTAACCAAAATTTATGCGCAAGAAAACTTTTATTATCTGGAAAATGCGCGAAGTTCTATTGCTAATCTCTTCAGTTCATTACTTATCAACACCTCGTAGATATTATAAAAAATATTTCAAAAATAGAACTTTGCGCAAAAAGGAAAAAATTAAAAATGTTTGATTCAGTACAAAAAAAAAAACATATCGTCATATACATCGTTAAATAATCGTTTTAATCCCGTGGAGGGTCGATCCGGCACATGAAACTCTAGTCTGTACCTCTTTTTCAAAACTCGTATTAAATCACGCATGCACGAAATTAGTATCTATAAGAAAACGTCAGCTGAGCGAGTTCAATGACCTGTGTAGGTACTTTGTACTCAACGCCGACTATTAACTACAGGTCATTGAACTCGCTTATCTGACGTTTTCTTATAGATACTAATTTCGTACATGCGTGAATTAATATGAGTTTTGAAAAAGAGGTACTAGTGTTTCATGTACCGGATCGACCCTCCACGGGATTAAAACGATTAAAATTTAACGGTGTTTAATTAGTCATTAAACCAAAAATACTGGTCGTCAAGGTCCATAAAAACAATATTAGAATAACCATACCTTGCTCAGTTGCAGCCGTGATGCACTATAATTAAATAAGACGAATATACTATACTATATACTTGCAGAAATAAATGTTTTAATATTCTCTACAAACTCACGAACGCCATCCGATAATGATATGGGTATAAAGAAAATTTTGAGCTGATGCACTGGACAGCAGATAGCAGTTACTGATTTAGAATTTGTAGAAATGATGTAACATATTCTTAAGTCTACACCTACATAGTTTATTTTTTTAAATACCCTCATTTTGAAAATCGAGTTTTGAGCATTACGTTTTATGGACCTAGTGTGCGTCGTTCTACGTACAAATCAGGCGTGTCACACGTGTGCATTGGTTTAATGTAGTTCTAGCCTTATCACTCCGCTGTCCGTATGCCTGCCACCAGATTATATCTCATGAACCGTGATTGTTTCGAAGTTTTCACAGATGATGTATGTATTTCTGTTGCCGCTATAGCAATCACAACAACAAAGGTAACCTTGCGCTTTTCACGTTTCTAGAGTAGTTTAGTTTCGGCTGTACGTTGATATGTCAGTCAGTCAGTTTCTCTTTATAAATATATAGATAATTAGTGTAAATAATAAACCAAATGCTAACATTATAAACCAAACCTGTACCCATTTAGTACAGAAGTAAACATTTCTTGACTACACAATCCTTTTATCACGTCTTCAAATAAAACATGGCTACGTTAAAAGCGTATTTGCTTCGAAAAGCTGCGCCAATCCGCTTTACATTATTAAATAGGCAGAAATTAATTGTAAACAAAGGTTTTTGAAACATAAAGGTAAATTCAGAAGGCTTACTGTGGACTCTGAAAAATATTCCACTACTATAATAATAAAATAATATTCCATTACTATCACACAACGCCATCTAGTTTCAGGCTAAGCAGAGCTTGTATTATGAGTACTAGACAACTGATAAACATACCTATATATTTCTAAATATATACATATTTTAGATAAATTACACCCAGACACAGAACAAATGATCCTGCTCATCACACAAACATTTGTTCTGGGTGGGAATCGAACCGTCGACCTCCGACATAACAGTCAGGGCCACTAACCACTAGACTAACAGGCCAGTCAAATTAATTGGGTAAGAAAAAAGCGCTAAGAAAAGTCTCCGCTAAATGGGTACCTTAACAACATGCATTTTGGAGAGTGCGCAGGAATTACATGACTTGGTTCCACCATCTCATTTCCACCATCGGACAAGCCGACGAACGGAGAGTATCCACCTTTACGTTGTTTAAACCTCTACGGTCCGGACCAAGTGTTTCCCCTCGTCGTTTATACCACGTACATCGAGAGACTAGATCAATTTGCCTGCGGCGGTCTTCCCGTCCGATTATAATTTAGGTGTCTTCAGGGCTAGAGTGAATAGGCTCTTAATAAACTAGCGCGCCTCGCAATCAACGATTGCATCACTGCTTACCTTCAGGTAGGATTGCAGTCAAGCTCTAATTTATATCAATTTTAAAAAAAGCTGAAGGATGAAAGATTCTACCGCGGCTAACCTAGTAAGAGGTTACGAGATGAAGACCTGGACGCCTATCACAAGACCTGGTTCAGAGAGCTCGAAAAACATACCTAAGTACCTTGAAGAATTTGAGGGAGGTCTTTGTGCATTAAAAAAGTAGTTCCACGCATTCCTGAGAAAAAGGATAATGATAGAAACACAGACGGACTACAAAGTGATCTTATATGGGTTTTGTGTATGTCAAAGGAAAAAAAACATATGTTCATTTCCTGATTTATGCTTGGACTACAATATTCAATAGCCGCATCATATAGTTCATCTTATAGTCTCGAAATTCACATAACAGGATTGAAATCAAATTTTCTGGCAATGATACCTAGAAAGATTTATTTCATTGCGAAGGTCTTAAAATGCAATTTTATCTAACGACTAGAAAATGGGTAATAAAAAACTAATTTGGTTAGTATAAATTCTATTTAAAAATAGTTAAAAAGTTGTAAAACTTCGTGAAAGTAAAAGCAAAGCATAATGCAGCTGTAGTAAGTGACTTTAGCGAGTGCATTGAACTTTGAATCACTTTTTTATTAAATTAAACTTCTGAATATTCTATGGTACTGCATCTTAAATGTTTCAAATCTTATTACGAAGGTGTATTGTTTTGAGTTTTATGTAAAATCTTGGGGAACATTATGCATAGCTTTGTGGCCGGAGTTCTTGCTTCATTTTAATGTTTGACGTCCTAATATTAACTTTTCATGATAGAAGACGATCGATGTTCTCGAAACCGATTTCAGTTCATGGAATATACGATTAGATTTAGTTTTAGTTTTATTGGATTTAATGAAATTTATTCTTATTAAACGCGTTTCTAGATGTTTCGCCTCAACGTGTACATCGAAGGACTGGAACAATTTGCCTCCTGCGTTCTTCTCGTCCGATTATAATTTGGGTGTCTTTCAGGCTAGATTGAATAGGCTCTTAATAAATGTCTTGTCAATATATCTATGAAAACATCATGTATGTTAGAAAATATCTTCATCTTTTTAGCAAAAGAGGCGATAGACATAATTATGTTACAAGAAATAGGGACCAATTAGTTCAACCAGGTTTCAGACTGGCTAAAGTGGCTTCTTCTTTCATGGGGTACTGTTTGAAATGTTATAATAAAATACCTCCCCAAATATTAGAACTCAATGAAACGAAATTTAAATCTTGTATCAAACGCACACTATGCACCCAAGCATATTATAAGTTGGAGGATTATATTCAAGATAAAAATGCTTGGCTCAATACTGGTCCAGCTCCACTACCACTAGGGCGTACTAATTAGTTGATTAGTTGGAAACTAATATTATGTTTTTTGTAATTTGAAAGACACAATAGCATTGTAAAATGTAGAAGCACTTTTTTCAAATTTGTGAATGTGAAGCACCATGGAGCATTTTTATTAGGTACTTATTTATTTTTTGACATTACGAGCATGGCAGTTGAGAGTTTGTCATGCTCACTTTAATGTCTCGCTGTTGGTGGCACGTGTTATTGGGTCATTCAGTTCCCTTCAAAATGGTTGAGCTGAGTGGGGCTGATGCACGCGTCATGCTCGTGAACGAGTGCCGTTAGATGGGACTGGTCATCTCTTAGCTGCTAGTGGCTTAATTCAATTTCTATATTTTAATTATTTTACATTTTTATTTCATTATCGAAATTGTGCTCACATAATAGAAGAAACAAGTAATATGTAACCAAGCATTATATGTGACACATAATATGATTTAAAAGAATGTCCATAGAGTTTCTTGTACGTTCTTCTCCATAGAGACCTACGCTTTGGAACGTGCAATTTAGCTTCACTTTTCTTGGACTGACCGACATTTGACTATTCAAAAGTGCCTGCAAATGGTCTATTTGATATAAATGCTTTGATTTTGATTTTGATTTTTTGATTTTAAACTCGTGCGCCTCACCGTCAACGATTGCATCACTGATTACTATTAGGGGGGATTGGAGTCAAGCTCTTCGTCAAGTCAAGTCGTTTTCCCTAGTCAAAACTAGTTTTTACTTAATGCCTTTGTTAAACTAGAATTTATCATTGATATAATTATTCGATTTTCGGATAAAACTAGTTGTCACATCGAGCTTTAGTTAAAACTAGCACTGAAGAAACTGAGATGAGATTGAAAACAAAATATGTATAGTTTTAAAAACATTATATAATATTAGGGTACTCCGACACGGGCAGGTTAGGTTAGAAAAGCTCACTGTCCGGCCGTCCGGTAACTGTCCGGACCAAGCCCAAGGCGTCGACGGCGCACACTGTTCCCGCGCGCCTCAAGGAGTTGTCAGCAACAGCAGGAACCCAGCCGGGTCGAAGCCTACTGGGGCCAGGGTTATCCGAAAGGGCGCTCGAGCCCCGGTATGAAGGCTAGAAGGAACGGGGTGGGTCTTTTAGTCAGTAAGAGTCTGACACTATCTCCCGCTCCACCCAAGGGCGGGGGATGTCAATGCATGATTTTTTACCACCATAAAAAAAAAAAAATGGTTAGGTTAGAAACAGTTTGTTTTTCATGTTATGACAAGTAACGTTTTCTTCACCCAAGGAATCACTCAAATAAAATCATTAAAACAACATCCATGAGAAACTTCTCACTTGTCACAATATATGCCATCTTTGACTTCCAAATGCCAGTTCCAGCCAATGTTTGTAATACCCCATATCTACGTCTTGACGAAAATCCACTGAAGAAATACAGGAAATCTTTTCCTCCTGATGACAAAATAAAACTCATTTGCCATGCGATATTCAACCTTATTGTGGAGTCATAAAGTTCAGACAGAGGAAATTAATTTCCTGATAGACTATTTACATAGTAAAGGGGTTATTTGTGCCATAAAGTCGATGAATATATGAGAGACTGAGGGCAGATTGGTTTTAAAGGTGGTTAGCACATAATGAGATGCAAATACTATGAATATGATATCAGCTTGTCATTTGAAGCCTTTTGATCTAAGGTTTACCTGTAGGAAGAATTTGTGAGGCTAAAGAAATAATGGGTAGATTGTGTGAGGAGCGATAAGAAAGAAAATGTCAAAGAAAGAGAGAGATAGCAAAGGGTGCTCACTACTAATTGATTTCATCTCTCTATTCTTCTAATTTCCCGGTTTATTTAGCCCCTCACTTTCAATACATATACGCCAACCACAATTAAAATCTTTTTTCAGCTCATAACCGACTTTTTCTTTTTTGATTTCCTTCACTGGTCTCGTTCTTTGTTAACGCTATTACTTTGTGGAATGCACTCCTCTAGAAGATCACGATGGTAAAAACCGATTAACATTGAAGATTAAAGTTCGTAAGCTTATTCCTAAGCGTTGCCAGTACCTAGTACCTAGTGTCATCACAGCTTTAATGTTTCTCAGTTATCGATTTATACCTTGGTTTTACCAATATTGTTTGAGTACTTATTTTTGTGTTTAGCTAAACTAATATTGTAAAGAGATCAAGTTTGTTTTGTTTTTGTTTTTTTGGCAGTAGTAAAGTTTGTTTTGTTTTGTCTGTAGGAGGCAATCTCTGAAAGTACTGGTCCGATTGCAAAAATTTTTTCACCGATAGAAAGCTGCTTTATTTCTGAGTGACTGGCTATATTTAATATATGAGAGCCAAGCCGCGGGCAAAAGCTAGTAGTATATAATTGAATTATATCTGCAGTTAATTTGTATATATATATCTTACTTTTACGCGGACATTACTTTATTTAAAGATATAAGCATAAACATAATCAGCCTATTAATTTTCCTGGGACTCAGTAGGTAATACACTACGCGAGCCAAATGCGTATTGGTAGTTATCACGTCTTCGGATATTTTAGTTCTTGAAATTGCCTTTTTTCTCACGATGTTTTCCTTCCCCATTTCAAGAGCAGTGATCATGAAATAAATTACACAAATTAATGCGCCTGACTTGGTTTGAACCCACGACCTACAACTCGCAAGTCAGGTCATTACCACTGGCCCATCACTGGTCAAAGACATATTTCTGGTTAAATATATATTTACTAATAACAGGTTCACACTCCAACAATTTACTCGTCATATCGTTCACACCGATGAATAATAATCCAATAAATATAATTAACTGAACATACGCTATCAATATAAGACGAATTCGTGGAATACGAAGCCCTAATCACCATGAACGTAATTAAGCATCTATTTATTGTCTATCTAGGTACTTAGGCGTGTTCCTAATTGCTGTAAGTGGGTTTAAACGACGGTAATGTATTTCGGTTTAGTGCCTCTTAGTTAAGAAACAGGGTCAAAGAGATACTAAGATACGTTTGCAAAAAGACACGCATTAAAACTTATAGGATTAAGTTGATTCGTATTTTACAGTTATTTATTTGAACGAAGACGATAATATTTCATTACGCATGCTAGCGAAGGAGACAGCCGCAAGGAAGAAACGGACTTCTTCACGCCCCAGTCGCTAGGATTCCGGCCCCGATTTCCAGCCACCGTAGGCTCACCGTAGGCGCGGGCTTGCGGACAGTGAGCAATGGGTAGCTCGCTGTCCGGCCGTTCAGTAACTGTCCGGACCAAGTCCGAGTCGTCAACGGCGCGCACTATTCCCGCGTGCCTCAAGGAGTTGTCAGCAACAGCAGGGACCCAGCCGGGTCGAAGCCTACTGGGGCCAGGGTTATCCGAAAGGGAACTCGAGCCCCGGTATGAAGGCTAGAAGGAACGGGGTGGGTCGTTTAGTCAGTAAGAGTCTGACACTATCTCCCGCTCCACCCAAGAGCGGGGGTTGTCATTGGATGATTTTTCCCACCGTAAAAAAAAAGCTACCGTAGGCTTACAGACGACGAAAACTGGGTAGCTTGGCGTCCAGCCTTTTGTTAGCCGTCCAAACCAAGCCTGAATCGTCGGCGGTGCGTAGATAGTGTTCTATGCGCTCAGCAGGGCCGAAGCTTCTGGGGCCATGGCCGAAAGGGAAACCCAGGATTTTGACACATAAGGCAAACAAGTGTGTTTTGTCAATAAAAGTCTGATACGCCTTAAAAAGTCGATGGATTGAATGATTTCTCACCTAATAAAAACATCATACACTAATTCACCGAAGGGTTTATCAGTATACTTACTTTTTTTTTTTGCTTCGGATGTTTTATACATTTAGCCATCATCAAAAAGCAATATAAAGAAGGAATCTACTTAAAATTAAGCATAAGGGGCGATGCTCCAATATCAATTGTCGATGTCATAGTCACATGATGGAAAACACGGGTGCATGTAGAAAGTTTTGTTCGGGTGTTAAAATGATAACTGGTAAATAAATATCAGTATATATTACAAAACAAAAGGTCATATAATCCAAATAAAAGCTTCAGAGTCTATATACTTTTTATAAATATAACCTCTGCATATAACATGATTTATTACTGTAAGCATATGACATTCTCCGTTTCTGACTCTCATGCGTTCAAACTCAGGAAAAACTTTTTCCAAGAAAAAGGCACATTATCGTATGCATAAACAATTGTTTATTCCTTTCCAATGACTTTTGGTACACGATACAAAATTTTTCGTTATAAATCTTCAAACAAAACCCTCAGGCTGCTAACTCAGCAGACCTTTGCAAACATTCGAAGTAGCTCGGCCTAATTTGCCTAAACAAATCACATTTTATTCCGCTCCGAATGGGTATCAGGAAAAACGTTGGATGAGGTTCAAACGACCCATAAGTGCGTGCCTAGGTAACTTTGTTAGGCTGTAGCGATGGTATAAGGGATAGCGTGCGCGTCTATGTTATCCTTCGGGAAACGGTATTGTCGAAAGAGTTATCGCGGCTTTGGAATGCAAAGGATAACGAAAGGAATCCGGGTGGGATTTCGTCAGTAAAAGTGTAACACTTCCTCTCGCTTTACTTAGAGAGGCAGGAATTATTTGATGATGTTCCACCTTAAAAAAGTATGGAAGGTGCGGTTTCCAGCCGTGTTTCGTTAGTATTCTCACCAAGCAGTCTGTCATTTTTTTTTAGTTTTTAACCTTTTGAATACCGTAATTAGAGACACAATAGAAAGACAATTAGAGAGCCAACGCCAGCGTTGGAACATTATGCTGACAACTTCTTGAGGCACAAGTGGAACACTACGCACCGCGTCGACGACTTCGGCTCAGTCCGAACGTTTACCAGACGGTCAGACGTTGAGCTAACCATTGAATGATATTCGATCATGTAGATCGCGCTCTCTACCGTAATCGCTTCCGCTTTCATAACAACCGAAGGCTGTTCGAAAGGGTGGCCATTTTTATGTAAATCGACAAAGATGTAGGCTCGCCGTCGAAAATATTTGTCGGGACGAGTTGACACCTGATCACGTTTGCAGGGTTAGGGGTGCTCGTTGTTCTTTATGAGACGAGTATTTCATGTTGATGAGTTATTAGCTGGTCCGTATTGGCGTGAAAATTTGCTGAAAATGTACGATTTTTTCGGCGATTTTTCTCTCATTTAAAAGGGTGATATGTGATTGAACATTAATCTCAGAAATGCTGTGATAAAATGTGTAAACAAAGGGTTTAAAATGGGGGCGAACGTTTATATTATTTTACTTATAAAACGTAATCTCTGGAAATACTGGTTTGAATACAAACATTTTTTGAGAACTGTTTTACTCGGAAATGTATTTACCGCACGGTAAACCACGAGAGGGAAGCCACGAAACTAACTAGTGCTCAATAAAATGTTTTTTTTTTTGTGTTTTAATTTTACCATTGCTGGACAAAGTCCTTCTCCAAATTCTTTTCTCGATACTCCTCAAACCAGTTTTTGCGATATGCGACTGGTCTGTCCTGTCACTGCCACTTGCCACGTCATCCTCAACGACGTCATCCATTCTCAACAACCTACTTTATAGTGTTTTTGTCCAATTATCAATGTGCATGCGGCTCACGTGACACGCAATTATTATTATTATAAGTATTATTATTGTTATAATATTATGGTCTAATCTAATTCAACCAGAAACAAGCATGCCACAAACACAACTTCAAAACGACATAACATTATCTCATCACAAGAGAATTGACCGCAAACTATAACAAGTGTAGTAAAACGGTCACAAAATGGCAAATAACAGGCATTAGGGGTCTCAAATCCGGAACAAAGCCGCGGGAATGGGGTCGCTCTGTGCCCCAGCGATTAGTTTGAACGTCCTCCTGCTAGGCCGCATGACAGCCCCTGATAAATAGACAGACAATTGAAATTTCCGCACACGTACATCGAAAATGTATGGGATGGATGCAGTCGCGATTTTTATTGTGTAGCTGTAGGTCTATGAAAAATTACCTGGGGGTTGCGGGAATCTGATATATGTGAGGGCCGGTTGATGTGATGGCGCTTGGGGAAGGCCTATGTCCTCTGCCGGACATAGACCAAGCGCTGCATCTCAAAGAGATATCAATAAAACTGAAGGGACCCAGTAAAGCCGAAATCTTTTAGGGCTTCGAGAACCTTTGAAAGAGTGACCGTGACCATAGGACGGTAGAAAGGATAGTGAAACTCACTTTTCGCCGTCCTCAAAACCAGACCTACGCCAGAATCATCTTACGACTCCCAGGGCCATGGTGTCTTCAGCGCGGGCCAGCGGAGGCTTGTTTCCGCCGCACCGTTTCAGCCACCTCATTGCTCGTTTTACTACTTTGCAGAAGAGGTGACCACTAATTCTCTCTTGCTTGAAGCCAGGGCCAGACGCGAGAGGCCATAAAACCCTTCAAATAGGTACTTAAACTAAGTATCCAAATAAACGCCATATATGTCTCGGGACATTACAGCCTACAAAACTTCAGCCAACAAGGATTAAGCAGTTAAAAAGTATTTAAGTCCCTCAACTATTGAAGTTAGTTTTCAAGGTCAAGGTCGAATAGTTTTGGGGCATTTCGGGCTAAATTCTACAGACATAGGTTAACTTTTGACGTATAGTAGGCAAAAGGTTGGTGTTAAAGGTATATAAATTATAAAGATAATAACCTACTTGCATGGTAGTACGAGTATGTACCTAAAACCAGTTGAAAACCAGCGTCAGATAACTATCATATCACCTAGTTGTCTTGCATTTTTGTTGAATTGAATCTATTTGGCACACAATGTTGTTCTTAAGTTTCTACACAGGTACCTATTTGTTTCCACGCTTGTTTTCTTTCTTTCTTTCCATTGGAAATCTTTTGCATGACTATGTTACCGGCATTCTGTGTGCCAGCCAGGCACATTACTTTGTGTAATTTATTTCATCACCAGTGAAACCGGCATATCCTAGAACCAAAAATTGGAAGACATGTGACATTCACCAACCCGTACTGGGCCCGCGTGGTAGATTACGGCCCATTCCCAAACAAGAAAGGGGGCCTGAGTCCCAACAGTGGGAACATTAAAAAGACTGAGGTTGTTAATGATGATGAATCTGTATAATTCAGGAACTCTATAAAATACCTAGGCAATGTATGAAATAACCGGGGCGTCTGAAAATTGACGAGTTTGTTATCCAGCAAAACGACTCTATCAACTAAGTGAAAAACAAACTGTTAAAAAAATCGAAAAAGATTGACCTGATTCTTACGGCTCCATTATCAAATTGCTTTCAAAATATTATTAACCCTTGTTGCAATATCCCAAATCCAATTCGTAATACATTTACGATTTATCCACGATAATAAAATGCCAATAAATGCTTAACCTCTTCAAATAAAACCAATATTGACTTATCTATGGCCTTCGAGAGCTATACGCTACATGTATTTCCTACGGATGTATTCATTATTTGGTTTTCCAATATATTACCTCTGGTCAAAAACGAAAAGGTTGATTGTGGATTTCAAACAACATAAAATAGTAAATTTTGATACAATTAGTAGTAAAAAATTCGAAGACATGTGACATTCACCAACGAAGAGGCCTGAATCCCAGCAGTGGGAACATTAAACCAAGAAAAAAAGGCTGATGACGAGTGGCGGTACAAGTGGCGAGGGTTGCGGATATCCATGGATGCTAGACACACAGGACCGGTCGTTATGGTGATACTTGGGGAGGTCTATGTCCAACGATGGGCGTCTTCGTCTACGAAATGATGATATATCATCATGATACAAATGGATAATGTTTGTCATTGCGACTGAGGCGAAATAAGCTCGAGCCGCAAGTGAGGGTGAGGAGTCGAGTGCTCCAGTGACCAATTGCAACGTGAATCAAGCTACGTTTTTCAATACACTTACGAATAATTGTACATTTTGATAAAAGTGGAGAAAGTTTGTTATTGCGAGCGAGGAGACATTAATAGGCGAGGGTATTATGGCGCTCACGTACTTTTCCCTACTAGAACGGACAAAAAATTGCGGGCCTGAAAGCTGTAGAGATAGGAGCGGGTTTTTGAGCAAGTGTTTTGAAAAGTACTTTGTAAAGTTATATCAATCATGTTTTTCGTCAATCACGGTATAGTTTGAGACCAAAGTAAGACACTAATGTTTATAAAGCAGTGATGGTCTTGTGGTAACGGCCTCGACTTACGAGTTGTAGGTCACGGGTTCAATCCCAGCCACAGGTATTACTTTGTGTAATTTAATTCATCCTAAACACTGAAGGAAAACATTGTGAGGAAATCGGCATTCCTGGAATCAAAAATTCGAACACCAACCCGCAACGAGTCTATATCATATGCCTTGGAACCAAAAATTCGAAGAAATGTGAAATTTATCATCACGCAACGAGTCAGCAGTGATGAATTACGGCTCATTCTCTCTCATAGAGAGGAAGACTAAGTCCCAGTAGTGGGGACATTATAAGGTTAATTAATGATATATACAGGTAACGAGTATGTTTTTTATTTTATATTTCGAGAGCCCCCGATAAAACATTAAAAGATCTCTTGTTGGTTTGAAACAAACATAAAAAAGGTTACAGGTAAGGCGATTATCACACTGCCACGCATCACGCTACATGTTGCGTGTCAACGCACCTACGCGCGTACTTGCGGGTGTGCAGATCTGCATCATCGTGCGAGTTTTTTACGCACTCACGCGCGTAGGTACGTTTTGTAAATTCACGCAGGCTTTGACTCATTTCATACATAATTACGCACGGCACTACGAGACTCAGTGTGCCATACCTTGCATGGCGCCCCGCACCAACGCGCGTGTGTGCATGTTTATCCACATGTAGGCGCGTGGTCTGCATATACGCGCGTGGATGCATTTTCGGTGTGTTGGACTGTGCGTGTTTTCTATACAAACGGAGATAATTTCAAGCAACGTTTAAACACGCATTTGTTAAGAATAAACTATATATATATTTATAACTACCCATATATCATAATAAAATGTCAAGATGGATAACGGTTATTTACTGTGTATCAAAGTTCCTATGACTGGTGTGTAAGGAAAGGGTTTTATGAAGAAAAGCACAGAAAGACAAGACTTAGTATTTATTTCAATTGGCTTGTCAGTTAATCGAATAAACTACTGGCTCGTTCGGAATCTAGGTCTTCGAGGTGAAGAACGGCCAAGAAACACCTCGGAAGCATTGTATCATCACAATAACATTATTAGAAACAAAAGTCACAGTATAACAAATACACAGAATCAAAACAACATTAGCAATAATATTAAGCTATTATATTAAATAACTTACGTGAACTTAGGTAGTCCGTAAGGACTTTAATAGAAACCAATCTTATTTATAGGAAAGTCCTGACGCTCAAGTGTCAAACCTGTGGGTTGACACCTAAACATCAAATATCCTTCCACCTTCTACAAATCTCAGGTTGTCGCACAACACACAACTTCTTACATTTTAGTAGACAAAGTCTTTAGATATTTTACAACCATAATAATATCGCAACAACAATTAATTTAATAAAATAATAATTATACTTATCTTTTAACTCACAATTTCCACACTTATAAACAAACTGTGTAACTTATTTTTGTAGAGAGAGCTCCGCACCGTCCGACGTCTGAACCGAGAATAACTCAGGACGGTCGGCGCAGCGGCTTTTATAAGCGGTAACAAACAACATGAGTCACTTGCTTGTTACCGCTTGAACGTTGGTTTTTAGTTTGAATTTAAACGTTATCTTTCAAATATCTATTGTAATTATTATTTAATACATTATTACTATTATATATTTTATATATCTATATCTATACATAGGCATAAACTATCACGGCCATACTGACAGTACTTCGTCCTCGAAGTATTACTATGTTGTTTATAACATACAAGTAGGTACATTCGATTCATTAATCAACATATACATAACACAAAAACGAAATTCATATTTCATAAATTTCGAGTCAACCAATTGTATGGACACGATGGTCCTCTTAAAATAGGTAACAGAGTATTCTTGCCAACTACATAGACATGTCGATCACATCCACCCGCTGCTCGTGGGATAATCGACACCAAATAGTAGGCCGACCAGCGGTTATTGAGTAATGCCAACTACATAGACATGTCGATCACATCCACCCGCTGCTCGTGGGATAATCGACACCAAATAGTAGGCCGACCAGCGGTTATTGAGTAATGCCAACTACATAGTCATGTCAATCACATTCACCCGCTGCTTGTGAGATAATTGACACCAAATAGTAGGCCGACCAGCGGTACTCAAATATTTTTTATTAGGAGTTTCTCCAGAGAAAGTTAATCAGGGTATTTATTTTTTGCATCATGTATATGTTTCCAATAATATTTTATGTTGGCAACTTATGTTTTTATAAAAGCCTTAATTTAAACCAAAACATTGTACAGTTGATAAATAATTTCTAATTCAAATCAATAAGATTGAACCTTGAATTGACTTTAAAATATGGCAATGACAAGGTAGAAGTAGTTTCACATTTAAGGTTATACACCTCAATCACAAATTAGTACATATTTAATTCCAATATTTTGTCATTAATTTGCGACCTAAACATTTGCAGATAACCGACACAGCTGACACAAAAGCATTCCAGACAATATCTACTTGAGCCAAATACCTAGTCACGCCAATTACATTCACCTGCTGCCGGTGAGACCTATTGGCGCCAAATAAAAGGCCTAGCAGCTAATACTTGAGCCAAATATCTAGTCACGCTAAGCACATTCACCTGCTGCTGGTGAGACACATTAGCGCCAAATAGAAGGCCTAGCAGCTAATAAGCAATAACTAAATCATTGTAACAGCTATGTTGATTCTATACACCTGGTTACGGTAAGATTAGATTAATCAACACTAAATTACAGAGCATAATTTTGAATTGTATTTTTCTATTTTATTTTATTAGAACAGAATGATCGTTTTAGTCGATATTATTGACTTTTCAAAATAACCGGGAAATAAATAATTCAATGCTATTCCACAGTTGATTCAACACACTAACCCGTTTTAGCAACATAATCAACACAATACATCGCTCGGTCAACCTGACAATATTATTGCAAATTGCTCTTAACGTTGAATTTCTGTTTATACCTACTATATCAGTTATTTACTTCAGACCACAACATTAAATTTTATTTGATATTATCAGTTACCATCACAGCTTGTGACTAAAACTGAGGGTAAATAAAATTTACACTTAACTATCATTAGTTACTTTTGCAATTCTTAAAAGATATCTTAGTAAAATAGTTTTCACGCCCCTAAGACGACTTACTGACCTCAATTTGTTTTCCGACATATCAAAATCTATGATCACGAAACTTTGAAATAGATTGTTAAGTTTATTGTTCCACATCAACTTTTAATTTTATTTAAAACGAGTAACTTTGAACTACCAGCACACTAATTTTATTCCCTTTAAAATTTTATCAAACAAGACACGCCAAGAAACCATAGCCCAAAGACTAGCTTCTTCTAAACGTGAGAATATTACAGAAAACCAGCCGATTCGGCAAACATTGTTTTGAAGTATAAATATTTCTAATGAATATTATGGTAGTCCAATAAAATATAAATATGATTTCCTACCTAACCAACCACTCTATGCTGCCTAACTAACAACTACCCTACGCAACCTAAATAACTACCCTACTGTTGAGCAAATATAAATTCATAAGATAGATAGATGCCTTTGTAAACACCTTCGTGGAAGAGTGTCTTCGTAAACCTGTTCTTACGTTTAATTTTCGAACACGAGTGGCGCTGTTGTTTTTCCGTCACCGTCATGTCATGAAAATATTTATTTTTTCTTTGTGAACAAGAATAAAATTGCGTTTATAGAAATCTATTCGACTTTATTGAAATATTACCTAAACCCAATACCTACGCTACCTAACTAAACTATTGACGGTATTACGTTAATAAACTACAAAAATATGGGTACCAACTATTTCCATTTTATGTCAAGTACACTTTTTGTAAAAATACACTCTGGTGATCAAAATAATTATGAATATTTTATACCGAATAAAAATCTAACGATCTTATCTCGTGGCTTTATAGGAACAATGCTAAAAGCCCATCACCTACAGTGAGACATCTTTAGCAAAGTGTTTAGTTTTGTTTCAAATAGCCATCCTAGATGTAACTAATATCGACATAGTCCGTAGACTACCCCCATTTTATATTAATATGCATAATCTTTTTGTACAACTTTATAATTATGATTACAAAATCATGTAGCCTTTTATGTTACTGGTAAAAGAATCGGGATTTTTCTTAATGCTTTGTATTGGGACCAATTTTACGTTTATCTATAAAAACCCTTTACAACACATAAGATACTCAACATTATCTTTAAAAATAAAAAGCAATGCTAACGAAGGTCTTACAGACTTTAGCACAGAATTCTAACACTTCCGTCACTTTACATATTAGAGATATCGGTATTTGTAAAATCTAATCCGCATTTGTTTCCCCTCTTAAATAAAAAAAAATTGCTACTCAGTAAGGCTTATTATAATGTTGCGGAGTTTTTAAACGAAAAATTTTGAGCCATGACTATTTAATATTTTAATTTTACTTTTAATTTTATTATTCTATTTACTGTATTGACTGTAATTTTTATTGATGGAATTTTGACTAAATTATGTAGACTATTATTGAATTGACTGAATTTTGAATGTTTTTATTTGTACATGTTGACTATTATTGAATTGACTGAATTTTGAATATTTTTATTTGTATATGTTGACTATTATTGAATTGACTGAATTTTGAATGCTTTTTTAAGGAATTGTTTTTTTTTTTTTTTGCTTTTTTTTTTAATTAATTTTGTACGCCGATTTACGGCAAAACATGTTGAACTGTATTCACTTTATCACCATCTTAACATACACATGTTTATACAAATAAAATGATCTTATCTTATCTTTTAGCTACTGAAGGTACTTGCTATATTTTACCAGTGCAGATGCAGTAGCTTGATTGAAGATCCACAGCTCATTTGCAGCTCCGTTTTCCGGGACGGCATGGTGACACCGTGGCGTCATCTTCTTGATGGTAGTAGACTCGACGGTTATAGTTCATGAAAATAACAAGACAAAAGGCATTAAAAATCAATTGTGTAAGCCAGAGGCCTGTCCCACTTCTGATGTTAAGAATAAACTATATATATATTTATAACTACCCATATATCATAATAAAATGTCAAGATGGATAACGGTTATTTACTGTGTATCAAAGTTCCTATGACTGGTGTGTAAGGAAAGGGTTTTATGAAGAAAAGCACAGAAAGACAAGACTTAGTATTTATTTCAATTGGCTTGTCAGTTAATCGAATAAACTACTGGCTCGTTCGGAATCTAGGTCTTCGAGGTGAAGAACGGCCAAGAAACACCTCGGAAGCATTGTATCATCACAATAACATTATTAGAAACAAAAGTCACAGTATAACAAATACACAGAATCAAAACAACATTAGCAATAATATTAAGCTATTATATTAAATAACTTACGTGAACTTAGGTAGTCCGTAAGGACTTTAATAGAAACCAATCTTATTTATAGGAAAGTCCTGACGCTCAAGTGTCAAACCTGTGGGTTGACACCTAAACATCAAATATCCTTCCACCTTCTACAAATCTCAGGTTGTCGCACAACACACAACTTCTTACATTTTAGTAGACAAAGTCTTTAGATATTTTACAACCATAATAATATCGCAACAACAATTAATTTAATAAAATAATAATTATACTTATCTTTTAACTCACAATTTCCACACTTATAAACAAACTGTGTAACTTATTTTTGTAGAGAGAGCTCCGCACCGTCCGACGTCTGAACCGAGAATAACTCAGGACGGTCGGCGCAGCGGCTTTTATAAGCGGTAACAAACAACATGAGTCACTTGCTTGTTACCGCTTGAACGTTGGTTTTTAGTTTGAATTTAAACGTTATCTTTCAAATATCTATTGTAATTATTATTTAATACATTATTACTATTATATATTTTATATATCTATATCTATACATAGGCATAAACTATCACATTCATGCGTTACGCTGCGAGGTGCGTGGCGGTGTGATAGTTGCGTAATAAATATTGCTTTTCTTCGATGGTGGAACAGTTAGAGATAAAATAGATCCCATTCGACAAAACGCCAGACAGCTACGTGGCAGTTTACATGACGCTGGTTTTAACGTCTGTACTATCCGTTTTATATCACAACATGAAAACGGGTACCAAAATAAATCACAGGAATCTTTGCACCAATTTTAATGCGAATTGATACAAATCCGTACCACAAAGTAGATATGTACAGAAGACAATCTCATGTATGTACTTCACTTTTTATACCTACGCTCGGTGGACGCTCATTAGCGTTCGCTCGGTGGACGCACATTAATGAGCGTTTGAGATCGGCGAGTGGGCCGAGGCGCTCCGAGATATCGTGTCCGTGAGCGGTGTCTATGTGTGCGTTGCTCGAGCGCGCTTTGTATGTAGATTGACTTCTGTACCTATCTATTTTGTGTCCGTACTGTCCGCATCTTAGACTAGCCAATATTTATTTATAAACATGAAACAAAACTTTTGCCAAGCCAAACATCAACTGATATAATCAAACGATGGAAAATCAAGATTAAACCAATCATTCATACTAGGATGAAGGAATTCGTTTTCACGGCATCAGTAAAAGCTATCTCTTGAGATCAAAGGTTCCGGCCGCCTATGTTTACAATGATAGAAATAACCGCAGCATCAGATCAAAGTGGTTCTTTACTATTAAAATTGGTTTTTCGATTGAATCGTTAAATTTCGTGTTAAAGAGAAGTAAAATAGTTTTTTGATAGTTTGTAAAGTTATTTCATTTGTAGGTAACCATGATTTTTATAAATCATAATATGATTTAAAAGAGCGTCCAAGGAGTTTCTTATACGTCCCTCGATAGAATAGAATAAATTTTATTGTACACCAAAAAGTAACAAAACTTATTTAAAGGGTGACTGGTAATTAGTGTACGATACTTAAACACGTGATTGTGCTCATGATAACCAACAACTTTTACTATGGGAACAAACCTGAAATCGCGAAAAAAAATCAGCTGTTCAGAACATTTATGTTTGCCTAATGTACTGAACAGCTGATATTTTTTTCGCGATTTCGGCTTTGCTCCCATAATAAAAATTGTTTGTTATCATGAGCACAATCACGTGTTTAAGTATCGTAAACTGATTGCCAGTCACCCTATATAACCTTAAATTTATGGGCACAGTGGCGGTCTTATAGCGATATCTACCACACAACTTTAGGATGAATTGAAACGACTATTAGCTACACTTTTTTGACTAGTTGACATTTTGACAATTCAAAACTGCTTGTAAATGGTTTTTGAAATATACGAGTATGTTCTTAATTGATTGTTTGTAATTTTTTACTTGACACCGTGTTTGAATTTGTCACCGTAGCCCTCGGCTCCATAACAATGTCGCCTTGGTCGAAATGACAAGCTTTCTCCAAGTGTATCAAAATGTACTAGATTTCTATTCAGCTGCGCATCTTTGCAGCCACCCTTTCTGCCTTCAAAGAAAATATCTGATTCACATATTCATTACCAAACATGCAAAACAAGTTTTCATAGAAAACTCGTAAACGAAATCTATCCAACCCAAGTAATGTTCTCATATTTTGTTTACAAATGATTGTAAACAGGGAAAAATATGTAGATTCTGCGGCTTGTATCGCGGTAAATACGGTTGGGATATTTGGGCCAATGTTTGGGTGTTGGTCCAAGAAATGTAATGTTTTTAGGACAGCCTGTATTACCCCGGGGTAGTATTTGCCTTAAGTTATACTTTTTGGGATGTGAGCAATGTCTTGGTATAGGTATAGAGAAGGATAAGTTAACAAGACTTCAGCTGGTAATTGCAAAATGCCTTCTTGGAAAATGCCCGTGAAGATATTCATGATTAGTTTTTTGAGCTTATTTACGAATGTATAATAAATTAATATACCTAAGCATAATGATATAATGTTCCCATTACTGGGATTCTGGCCTCCTCCCTAGATGGAAGAATTTCAGGGAATGGGCTAAAATCCACCACGCGTGCCCAATGCGGATTGGTGGATGTCACATGTCACTATATTCCCCTTCTCACTATATTTTCCTTCACCGTTTTGAAAGCAGTCAAAGTCAAAGCCTTTATTTCAAATAGATCATTTGCAGGCACTTTTGAATAGTCAAATGTCGGTCAGTCCAAGAAAAGTGAAGCTAAATTGCACGTTCCAAAGCGTAGGTCTCTATGGAGAAGAACGTGCAAGAAACTCCATGGACACTCTTTTTAAATAATATTATGTGTTACATATAATGCTTGGTTACATATTACTTGTTGCTTCTATTATGTGAGCACAATGTAGATAATAAAATAAAAATGTAAAATCATTAAAAGATAGAAACTGAATTAAGCCACTGGCAGCTAAGAGACGACCAGTGGTGTTGAAATAAATTACTCAAAGTAGCCGGACTGGGTTTGAACCTGCAACTCGTAAGTCAAGGCTGTTACCACTAGGGCCCTGTATCATTTATTTACAGTTTAGTATATGTGGAGAAAAATGAAATATAAGACCATTATTTAATTTTATAAATAATAACGTACTGAAAATGCTCTCAAGGACTTAGCTAAAATATTTACACATTTCTCAACTCTTTTTGAACTAGACATTTTAATTGGCATATCAGATTATAATATAAGCTCATTTGAAACAGTAAAGGAATACCATAATTACATAATTAAGCACACTCAAGCTTCAATGTATGTTAATTACCAGTGTAGAGATATCTAATTATAGTCTTCAATGAATTTAAATTAATTAAGTAGGTATTATGGATCTTACCGAAATGGAATAATTGGTTCTGATTAAACTATTTATTTACACAATTAAAACGATATGATTAGCTTTTTGATTGTCATCATCATCAGCATCATTTCAACCGCAAGACATCCACTATTGGACTTAGGCCTCCCCCAAGTGTCACCATATCGACCGGTCCTGTGCGTCTCGCGACTCTCACTAGGTCATCGGCCATCTTGTGGGATACCTTCCATCGGTGCGTCTTCTGGTACCACTCCAGAACCTTTCGTTCCCATTGACTCATTCTGTGAGTAATGTGCCTTGCCATCTTCGAATTTTGTCAGTAACATTGGACGTAGATATAGGACATAGAGTCTCATGCATATAAGAGATAAGAAACATGTAACAGAGATATTCTAATTACACAACATGATTGAAAAGAGTGTCCATGGAGTTTCTTGCACATTCTTCTCCATAGAGATCTACGCTTTGGAATATGCAATTAGCATAATTTTTTCTGTCTGACTTCTTGACATTTCAAAAGTGCCTGTAAATGGTTTATTTGAAATAAAGTGCTTTGAATCTTTGGATATCTTCATTTTTGAAGTGATCACGCTAGGAAACTCCGAGCATAGCCCTTTCCATTGCTCTTTAAGTTTTCTGATGAGGCCCATTGAAGCGACTTCGTTTCGAAGTCATACTTGGCATTTTTGATAGGTTATTTGAATGTCTTGAAGGTCGCAAGGCGCTGCTGTTAAGTGGGAGATTCTGGGATTGATCTAAGGTTGGGATAGTGTGTATGTGTTATTGGGTTTTTGCATTATCATATTGCTTGAGTAACACCCCAAAATTTGGAAGTCAGTGATATGATACCGTTTTGTAGTTTATCGAATAACTTATACAGCCGTTAGTTCTGCGCCAGATCTCTCTCCGGTCGTGTCGGGTTGCCATCCCATCGGACTATGAGGGTAAAGGTGTAGAGACAGTAGTTGAGACGAGAAGAGTTATGGCCATGGTACATGGTACGGACTGAGGAGGAGTGGCAGGCGGTCGTTGACTTCTGCAAAGCAGTAATGCTCGGAACGAAGGAGGTCGACCGTATCAGGCAACGGCGCTCTCGCCGCCGCCGGGATTCCGATCCCGATTTCCGGCCACCGTAGGCGCGGGCTTGCGGACAATGAGCAATGGGTAGCTCGCTGTCCGACTGTCCAGTAACTGTCCGGGCCGAGCCCAAGTCGTCGACGGCGCGAACTGTTCCCGCGCGCCTCAAGGAGTTGTCAGCAACAGTAAGGGCCCAGCTGGGTCGAAGCCTACCGGGCCCAGGGTTAGTTTCGAAAGACAGCTCGAGCCCCGGTATGAAGGCTTGAAGGAACGGGGTGGGTTTTTAGTTAGTAAGAGTCTGACACTATCTCCCGCTCCACCCAAGAGTGGGGGTTGTCATTGATGATTTTCCCACCATAAAAAAAGACGAGAAGAATTGTGTTTGTGGAAATACTTGCGCACTATAATACCTCTAACTTATCTACTTTAGCTGATCGCCATAGGTTGCTCACAGTGACCAAAATTGCAGAAGAACCAAGGTTACTGACATAGCACGAAGAATCGCCAAAATTAAGCGGCAATGGGCAGGGTACATTGCTTGCAGAATAGATGGCTGTTGGGGCCGAAAGGTTCTGAAATAGCGACCACGTACCGGAAGATGTAGCGTTGGAAGGCCTCCTACAAGGTGGACCGATGAGCTGGTAAGGGTTGCGGGTATCCGATGGATGCGAGACGCACAGGTTCGTTCATTGTGGCGACACTTGGGGGAGGCCTATGTCCAACAGTGGACGTCTTTTGACTTAAATGATAATGATGATAATGATTTTTGAGTAGTTTCTTATACAACTGTTAAATTAAAATTTGTTTGTCTTTTATTTTTAAAACACTTCCTGCGATTCCACCAATCAATTTGACTGGCCTGTTGGTCTAGTGGTTAGTGGCTCTGACTGCTATGCCGGAGGTCGTGGGTTCGATCCCCACCCAGGACAAATGTTTATGTGATGAGCATGATCATTTGTTCTGTGTCTGGGTGTAATTTATCTATAATATGCATGTATTTAGAAATATATAAGTATGTTTATCAGTTGTTTAGTACTCATAACACAAGCTCTGCTTAGCTTGGGACTAGACGACGTCGTGTGATAGTTGTGAAATATTATATAATATATTAATTTGTTTAAACATCAACTTAAATCTCATCGTCACTACCCATCAGGTTAGATAGAGGTCAAGTACTAGCCTATCAATAGGTAATAAAAAAAAACTTTCAGAAATTTTTCATGATGTTTTTCATAAAATTTTTCATATAAAAGAAAATATCTTTCAGAATTCTATTAATATAGATTAAATTATTAAAAGATTTATAGGTAGCTTTACGAGCACTATCTTTTGGTTAAGAAACAATCATAACTTGACCGAAAAATATATCTTTTAACGGTTTTATGGCTTGGATATATGATTTATTTTATGAGGTCTAGAAAATGGTGCGTCAGTAAATAAAAGTGTTTGTGGAAGCTCTAAGTGTACCTAGGTCACTGAAAGCACTTTGTCTAGAATACATGTTGATCGAAGGTCTAGAAGAATTAAATTTTCATTTATGAATAACTAGCTGTGCCCGCGACTTCGTTCGCGTGGACTACAGGATTTTGAATTTATTTTTTCTAAAATAAAAGTAGCCTAAGTTACTACTTATTACATCAGCTACCTGCCAAAAAAAGTCCCGTCAAAATCGGCCCAGCCATTTCAGAGATTAGCCGGAACTAACAGACAGACAGACAAAAATAGTAAAAAATGTCATTTTGGTGTATGTACCGTATATATATTCATATGCATATAGTAAAAAGCGGTTTTATCAATATTACAAACAGACAATCCAATTTTATTTATATGTATAGATGTATAGATTATATGTGTAGATGTAGGTATAGATAATCATTGTCATAAGTACCTTATAGACTAACATACATAACTCTATTAAATTATTTAGTTAGTACAGGTCGCGCGATGAATCAAGATCGTTCGGCAAAAGTGGAAGGGGTATGCGCAGTATCCAATTCTAAGGTCTATTTGGAGAGGTGCGGGCGGGTGTGCGCCGACGGCGACACGTCATTGGTAGATCAGTCGCTCTTCAATTCCCGCGTTGCGTTCTCGCGTCTCATTGGATACTGTTGTGCTTGGGTACTGTTGCGTACAGCTTGTGTTATCGTATTAGTAATACATAGTGGTAAAAAAAATGGTTATAAATAAAGTTTTAAAACGGCAAGCCAGAAGAATGGTTTACGACGTGAATTGTTACGTTAAGAAAGAAACTAACGAAATTATTTTTTTATATTTTAGTTTTAATTTTAAAAATTTTAATTTTTCTGAAATTACCTACTTACAAGATAAACTACAAGCAAAAACTAGTGTTATTATAAGTTATGTTACTAAGGTTCAAACATACGAAATTAAAAATAAAATCCTAACATACTAAGAATTTCTGTGCGCAATTGTACACATGCGCCGATTGCCCCCACTACTTTCACCGAGCGATCTTGATTCACCGCGCGACCTGTAGACACGATTTAAACTATGTTGCACCCCACCGCCCGATCCCCTCACTCCTCCGCTATTGTACTAACGCTTGCTTCGCCATAGACTTCGTAATAGGCAAAAGCTAGTTCCACATATTCAGGGTTATTTGTAAAACACTAACAACCTCGCAGAACTGTATTACTAACATCTTAAACAACAACTTTTGTTCTGTGACTTTTTACAAAACATAGTTCATTTACCACAAACAAATCTTCAAGATTTCGTTGTTCTATCAAACATGTTCCAATTCTGTATTTTGCTATACTAGGTACCTACCTACGTCTGTATGATGAGACGCAAGCGCATCAAGCACCTCCGCTGCCCAATCCCCGCCCCCTCCACTATTATACTATCGCTTGTTTCGTATAGACTTCGTAATATTTAGAACGTTTAGTTTAAATATTTATATTTTTGTTAGAAAATCTCATGAACTAAAATATGATACATTTTTAAAAGTCATAGAACAAAATTTATTGATTATGATGTTAGTATCATAGTTCTGAGAGGTGGCCAGTGTTTTCCAAATAACCCTGTGTTATATGGGCTTTTTTTTCGATGGGAAAGTCATCGAATGACAACCCCCACTCTTGGGCGGAGCGGGAGATAGTGTCAGACTCTTACTGACTAAACGACCGACGTAATAATGGGCTGACTAACACAACGTGGCAGCCAATGAAACCGCATAATTTGAGATTTGCCAAATTACTGAATTGAGTAAGCTTTCAGAATTCAAGTGTACACGTCCAAAATAAACACCTTTCTAAGTCTAGGTAACTAGAATATTTATAGATCAACTAGCTTCTGTATGCGACTTTGCCCGCACGTGTAAATAGAAAATGATTCCCAGGGAACATACTTCTAGAATAAAACGTATTCCATCCTATTCCAGGACATGGTTTAATTGTGAAGCCAAAAGCATTCAACCGTTTAAGCCAGAAGGAGTAACACATACACAGTCATACCCACATACACGCATATACATCTACACTAATATAATAAAGCGGTAAAGTTTGTTTTTTTTTGTTTGTAGGAGGTAATCTCTGAAAGTACTGGTCCGATTGCTAAAATTTTTCCACCGATATAATGCTGCTTTATTCCCGAGTGACATAGGTGAGTGATATATTTTATGCATGCGGGCGATGCTGCGGGCAAAAGCTAGTTATACACCCCTACTTTTTAATTAGTACACAAAAAAATGGTGCTCTATCTGTACCCGTCACTGATCATATTTTTTTAGTCAAACGTAGAAAAAACCGAAATCCTAAAATTGACCACGAAAAGGTAAATTCATCACAGAATCAATCATACATAACAATTGCTAGTAGAAAATACTGCGGGCAGTGTTTTTCCTTAATAATTGTCACTTATTCATTCATTAATCAATAGCCTGCACAATATTTCCATAAATCGAGTGACATTTTGGGACATAAACCAACGCTAATAACTTTGCTGTTTATGAATATTATTTATTGAGATTTTACTTATAAAATAACAAGGGCTTTTCTAGTAAGGCCTTTAAGTATGTGTACTAATTAAAAAATTGTGGTGTATATAAACTTTCGCCTTTATAATAATATATAATCCATCTATCTTCTTTTCCTTTTCAAAACATCATCATAAATCTGATTCAGACCACGTCAAAACTGAATCATAAAGGAATAAAACATTTTAGACAGACAGTCGCAAACCTTACTTTATTGTAGCAGTAAAAAGGCCCGTTAAGGCCGGTCTACACTAGCGGAGTCGAGCACTAGTGGAGAACGAGCCGAGTTCAAATTCTTGTAGTGTCGTTCGTGCTTGGCTTCTTTAGAGTCGGTTCTGATAGCTATTAACTAGGATCTTTAAGTCAAGAGTGAATAGATTGCTTCTAGGCAAGCGTGTTCCATCGTCGGCCACATCATTGCTTACCATCAGGTGAGATAGTGGTTAGGAGACCGAACGCATCAGGCAACGGCGTTATCGCCGCCGCCGCCGCCGCCGGGATTCTGATCCCGATTTCCGGCCACCGTAGGCGCGGGCTTGCGGACAGTGAGCAATGGGTAGCTCGCTGTCCGGCCGTCCGGTAACTGTCCGGACCAAGCCCAAGTCGTCGACGGCGCGCACTGTTCCCGCGCGCCTCAAGGAGTTGTCAGCAACAGCAGGGACCCAGCCGGGTCGAAGCCTATTGGGGCCAGGGTTATCCGAAAGGGCGCTCGAGCCCCGGCATGAAGGCTAGAAGGAACGGGGTGGGTCTTTTAGTCAGTAAGAGTCTGACACTATCTCCCGCTCTGTCCGCGAGGGATGTCAATGCAAGATTTTTCCCACCATAAAAAAAAAGCTGAGTTAGTGGTTGAACGCGAGCCTATCCATAATAAAAAAAAATAAGATCTCAAATGTTCGTTTCGTAACTTATAATAACCATGTCACAAGTTTCAAGATACTGTCTCAATGTAACTACTGAGCTGCGTACTATTTTGAACTACAAATAAGAAATTCACCCATCTAATATCTCTACAATGGTTCACAGAAAATCTAAGTTTGGTTCGAAATTAAACCTAATTCTCTATTCACAATAAACCTAAGTGGTCGTTGCATAATATAACGGACAGCCAATCGTATTGATTGTTTTAAATTAGGAACATTTCGAGCAGCCAACCAGCACTCTACTTTTAAATAAATAATGGTGATAGTTTAGAGCATAGTATCTCTAGATTTATTTAAGGTACTGGGCATTAGAATGACCTCAAAACATGAAATTGTGAAGATAGCGGACTAGTCATCAATCAATCATCTAATGACTGCTTCCGCCCTTGGGCGGAGCGGGAGGGGGTGTCAGACTTTTACTGACTAAAACCAACTTCTGTTCCTTCTTTGTCTTCGTTCCAGGGGGGTTCACTTTGGCACAACCCATGGCCCCAATAGGCTTCGACCCTGCTGGGCCCATACGGTTTGCTGACATCTCCTTGAGGCACGCGTAGAACATTACGCGCCGTCGACGACTTAGGCTCGGTCCGAACGGTTTCTGGACGGTCGGACGACGAGCTATCCATTGCTCGCCGTCCGCAAGCCCGCGCCTACGGTGTATAAGACCTGGCTTCAATTTTATTAAGAAGCAAGCTCAGTGCTCCCTTGCAAAAAAAAACTGAAACGATACGATAACGGTAAGTTTCGATAACACAGTCTCTATCCGCCGCCTTAGCAAATAGGTGCTCTGCGGGTGAATCCAATTTGTTTGCTCAAGTGGATAAATATTGTATTTTAAACTTAGGTCAACGAGAAATGGGTTACTCTCGCATTAGAATATATTGGCAGTGATGTAGCTAGGTGAACAATGGCCCTGGGGCGAAAAACTCGGGTCCCCCTTGTTTTTACTTATGAAATCTTCAAATAAGGCGATTATCACAATGCCACGCACCACGCAGCGTAGTGCGTGAATGCTTGTTATAACGTTGCTTGTAAGTATCTGCGTTTGTATAGAAAACACGCACAGTCTAACACACCGAATATACATTCACGCGCGTTCATGCAGATCACGCACTTACATGCACACAAGCGCGTGGGTGCGGAGCGGCACGCAAGGTATGGCACACTGAATCTCGTAGTGTCGTGCTTGATTTTATAAGAAACGATTCAGAGTCTGCGTAAATTTACAAAACGTACCTACGCGCATGAGTACGCAAAAACCCACACGATGATGCAGATCTGCACTCCCGCATGTACGCGCGTAGGTGCGTTAACACGCAACAGGCAGCGTGATGCGTGGCAATGTGATAATTGCCTAACGTCTCCTGCTCAGGGTGGAGTGGATGAAAGTGTCAAACTAGAAAACCTTTTACTGATTAAAACGAGTTGCCATAATTAGTGTTGCAGTGTTTTATTTTGATTTCGAAAGTGGGAGAATAATTCGTTAGTTCAATAAGAGGTTTACTTACCAATCTCGAGGCTCTAGGGGCCCCTCTTTGGGCTTAACCCTTAGGCAGCTACGCCAGTGTATACTGGAAATAAGATTAGCAGCTTCAAGTTTAATATTTTGGTGGAACTGGAAAAATATTTCAGACTGTCGCTAGAAAATTAAATTCAACTAAGCTATTAGGCACTGCACTAAACTCGGAAATGACGAGAAATAAATTTAAAAATTTCGCAGCTGCTATTTTCGACGTGTTTACTTTCCAGCATTATGTTTTGTGAGCAGCTGCAGCGGTGGCCAAGCGCTAATGGCCCCGACTTACGAGTTGTATTTCGTGCGTTTAAACTGAAGCAGTTCCTGTACTTTTTTGCTCTTAAGGCTTATAGTCCCTTGAACCATCTGGCCAAAATTATGTGGACGCACCTCTCGCACCCGACATTGCATTTATTTGCGGCAAACAGCGCCCGGAAAGCGCGCGGCTGACCTTTAAATCCATTTTCTTTGCGAAATTTTGATTGATTTACATATGCAATGTTCACTTTGAAGAATATTTAACCACCAATTTTTATATGTAAAAATGTTTCTAAAGATCCAAGCCGTTTCTAAGGAGTAGGGAAAAGTTGCGAAATTACTAAATATTTTTTTTTTTAAATTATTAATCGCACGAAAAAATCAAATGTTGATAATGTTGTTCATGAACCTATAATAAACATAATTTTTTTTCAAACCTACTAACATGGCCGTTACCGAGGAGTAGGCTTCAGAAAGACACTGTTTTATCAACTTTTCAGGCGCTTGGGCCTTAAATCGGTGGAGGAAAATATAGTGAGGAAACCACCATGTCTTTACAGGTTTATTTGCAAAACACTAACAACCTTGGAGAACTGTATTACTAACAACATAAACAACAACTCTTGTTCTATGAATTTTTACAAAACATAATCCATTTACCAAAAACAAACTTTCAAGATTTCGTTGTTCTATCTAACATATTATAACTCGGTATTTTGCTATACCTTTTTTTTTATGGTGGGAAAGATCATGCATTGACATCCCCCGCTCTTGGGCGGAGCGGGAGATAGTGTCAGACTCTTACTGACTAAAAGACCCACCCCGTTCCTTCTAGCCTTCATACCGGGGCTCGAGCGCAATTTCGGATAACCCTGGCCCCAGTAGGCTTCGACCCGGCTGGGTCACTGCTGTTGCTGACAACTCCTTGAGGCGCGCGGGAACAGTGCGCGCCGTCGACGACTTGGGCTTGGTCCGGACAGTTACCGGACGGCCGGACAGTGAGCTATACCTACCTACGTCTGTATGACGCGACGCAAGCGCATCAAGCACCACCGCCACACGATCCCACCCCTTCAGCTATTGTACTATTGCTTGCTTCGCGTAGAGTTAGTAATATTTAGAACTTTCAATTTAAAATGTTTTTGTATGAAAATCTGATGAACTAAAATATGATAAATTTTTAAAAGTCAACACAAAAGTTGTTAATGATGTTAATATTATAGTCCTGGGCTTCAAGTCTGCTATTACAATAGTGTCAGAATGGTCTATCATTGATGTCATAATTGTCGATTTTGACAATTTTGGTAATCTACTAATATAATGGCGTCATTATGACTTTCCAATGGTCAACCACTGACACTCCATTGAAAGAAGTGGTATAGAATAGTAATCTCGTACATATTGACAAATGAATATTTGACGTATGCGGTAATCTGCTAAAACTTTGACAGTTTATTTGATCAGTGTTCTACCATTAAAACGTTATTGTGCAATTATTGTTTTTAAAATGCTCGATATTATCATTCTACCACAACTCTATTACTCTGGCCGATCAATGATCGATCATTATAAAGTAGCAGATTACGAACTATTAGCAAAATGACAATGTGATCGCGTTGAAATGACGAATTTATAAATATAGCAGACTTGGTCCCCACAGAGGTTGCCAGTGTTTTACTAATAACCCTGTTTATATAAAAACGAAATAGCACGCACTGATTAAAAACGAAATAACACGCACTGATTAAAAACGAAATAACACGCACTGATTAAAAACGAAATAACACGCACTGATTAAAAACGAAATAACACGCACTGATTAAAAACGAAATAACACGCACTGATTAAAAACGAAATAACACGCACTGATTAATCACGAAATCTCAGAAACTATAATAACACCTACTAACTAAAAATTTGGCAGGTGGCGTCCCCTCTCCCGCCCCAGCATTGGGATAAAACTGATTATGCTTATCACAGAGCTTCACTCAATTTAAAAGCTATGAGAAAGCTTATTACTTTGTCTAATTAATCTTAAGTTAAATTAAGAAGCGGTGAAATTGTTTTTGTTTTGTTTTTCAGCGAAAATATAATCTAATATGATAAAGGAATTTCTTTCTGGAAGTTTCTTCAGATTAAGTAGGAAAATTCTTTCACTGAATGAAAGCTACTGTATTGCTGAGTGCTATAAGGGTTAGAGCTTTTATAATAAACTGAGAAATAATTCTTTGTAAATGTAGGTTTTATCTTATATATAAAATTCTCGTGTCACAATGTTCGTTCCCGTACTCCTCCGAAACGGCTTGACCGATTCTCATGAAATTTTGTGAGCATATTGAGTAGGTCTGAGAATCAGCCAACATCTATTTTTCATACCCGCAAAACAACGTTTGCCGGGTCAGCTAGTTACATATAGAAAATTGCTCCAATAGAACCTACTTCCGGGATAAAAATTGTTCTATATTCCATATTATAAGACACTAGTTTTTGCCTGCAGTTCCGCCCACGTACTTAAAATATAGCCTGTGTCACTCAAGAATAAAGCAGCTTTATATCGGTGAAAAAATTTTACCTATTGGACTAGTACTTTCAGAGATATCCTCTTACGAACAAAAACAAACCTTACCTCTTTATAATATTAGTGTAGATCAACCCGTACGCCAAATATCCAATCTGTTCAGCCATTTAAGCATAATAAACATACAAACTTACAGTAGGCACAACGGAACTTGAGCGCTCGGCGTCAGAGTGGGGATCGCTTTGCGCATTCCATACAATAGCGAGCCAATCGTCTTCGTTGTTAGGTACATGCAGCAACGCAGGGAACGAATGAGGAGTGATGTCTATGACGCGATGGTGCGGCGAGCCAATCACTGACACTCCCCGCCCCCGCGTCTCACTTCGCACCACTAAAGAGACCGAATATTTGACTTCTGCGCAACCGCTCAAGATCCGTTGTGCCTGCTGTACTAACTAGCGTTTGTTTTAATAATTTTTGTGTGACCTACAAAAGATCACACAAGTACATACACCAGATATATAGTTGTTTATAATTATCAGGCCACTAAGGCTTATGTACAAAAAAAAAACGGAACGAATAATATACCCATAGTACTCTTATTTTTGTAAATGTTTGTATTGTATACTTGTATTTTTTGTTTATGCGGTGTACATTACATCTGCAATTAATATTATAAAGAAGTAAAGTTTGTTGGTTTTTTTTTTTTTTATTTGAAGGATGGCTATAGAGATAAAGTAATCTATAGAAGTACTGGTCCTATTGTTAAAATTTTTCCACCAATAGAAAGCTGCCGTATTCCTGAGTGGCATAGGCTATATTTTATGTACGCAAGCGAAGCCGCGAGCAAAGGCTAGTTTAATATAATAATAATAATACACCTTTATTTAAATAACAAAAAGTTATTTAATGAATGAGAAATGCATAGTTCTTTGTCATAAGCTAAGTTTTAAATATTTAAGCACTAGTTTGAGAAGTAAGTCCAAGATTTTTACAACGAAATCTTACTCATGCAGTATTTCACAATCGCCAACGGAAATGTACTGTACGAAATGTACGAACAAACAGTAAATAATATGATTTAAACTTGTATAGATAATAAAAATCGGTGCAACCAATAAAACTGTGTACCGTTGAGAAACAAATCTTTAGAACGATCCAAACCCGTGGGTTTTCTTTTATTTTCGTTAGTAAATGTTCTATCGTAGTTTATTGCATGTTTTCCATTATTGTGATTTATGCGGTAGAGTAAAATTTTCTGGAGTAACGTCATTAATGACGTCAGATATGGACTACTGCTTGACTGTGATCCCACGTGATGGTAAACAGTGATGCAATCGGTGATGGTGAGGTGAACTAGTGTTTTAGGAGCATATTCACTCTAGCCTATCTTTTTTTTTTAATTTAATTTTATTCATTTGTTACATCGATAATCTATATAACATCTGCCAAACTGCATAGCAGTTTGTCGGCAGGGCGTTCTCGTGAACTTCGCTTATATTTATATTTAAGTTTATATTTAAGGTCACATCTGGTCACCCCCCAAGTTTGTAGGAAGGTACTCGTTGTGGGGTAACCAGATGCAGCCCCACAACACTAACCGACCGAGACCAACATAGCGCAGCAACTATGGACATAGACAAATATTGTTTCCTCAGAACATTTTTTAATTGGTTTCTATTTTTGGCTATCTAAATTAAACGGACAGGAAGATCACAGCAGGCAAATAGTTTACAGTCTCTTGATGTACGTGGTATAAACGACGAAGCAAAACGCTTAGTCCTGACCGTCCAGCCGCCGCTGGGATTTTGATTTCTCAACAAAGCGTAAAGTTCCACAAATCTCCGTTGAAAACGGTTCCAACCAGTCGGGCGTTGTCTGGTCTGAGCAACCCCTAAACTGTCATCAGATTAGGGGCAGGGGAATTCTAAAATAGACGTGTATAATGTACAGGTAATCTTGTAACGAGAGCAGTTTTGACCGAGCGGTAACGGCCCCGACTTACGAGTCGTCGGTCGTGGGTTCAAACCTAGCCAGGCGCATTATTTTATATAATTTATTTCATCACCACTGCTCTTAAAACGGTGAAGGAAAACATCGTGAGGAAAACGGCACGTCCTAGAACCAAAAATTCAAAGATGATGTGATTTCCACCAACCCACACTGGGCCCGCGTGGATTACGGCCCATTCTCTCTCCTAAAGAGGAGGCCTGAGTCCCAACAGTGGGCACATTATAAGGCTGACTATGCTATGCTATGCTAATCTTGTAACGTTATCAAAATAATGAAGAAACATCATCCAAATAAATCTAACTATTTTAACCACCTCATTATCACCTACCACTCTATCTTAAAATTAACATTAGGAGTTTTATTAGTCTCTGTTTATTATCCACAGCTAACAAGATGGCGTGTATAATGTTGCACCAGTAATATTGGATGCAGTTCGTACAAGCCAAGGTGGTTTGAGGGATTAATTAGATTTTATTAGAAGCAACTGTTAATTAGTTTGTTGAAGGAAATTGGCCATGTTGTTTTTAAGTTTCACCAATGTGAGATTAATATATCTACACGTACGTAAAATATAGCCTATATCACTCAAGAATAAAGCAGCTTTCTATCGGTGAAATAATTTCAGCAATCGGACCAGTACTTTCAGAGATTACCTTATACAAACAAAAAAAAAAAAACAAAAACAAACTTTACCTCTTCGTAATATTAGTGTAGATGGATTTTTTTTTCTTTTCTGTTGGATAAATCATCTAGCGATTTCTCCCGCTCTATGGCGGAGGCGGACACAGATTAAAGATTTTCAAAAAGAAAAAAGATAAAATTCTATGTCTTTCTCCAGAGCCTCAAGTCTGCTATTACAATAGTGTCAGAATGGTCTATCATTGATGTCATAATTTTCGATTTTGACAAGTTTGGTAATCTACTAATGGCGTCATCATGACTTTCCAATGGTGAACCACTGACACTCCAATGAAAAAAGTGGCATAAAATGGTAATCTCGTACATATTGACAAATGAATATTTGACGTTTGCGGTAATCTGCTAAAACTTTGACAGTTTATTTGATCAGTATTTGACCATTAGAACGTTATTGTGCAGTTATTGGTTTTAATAAGCTCGAAATTATCATTCTACCACGATTCAATTACAAGACCATTGACCGATCAATGATCGATCATTATGAATTAGCAGATTACAAACTATTAGCAAAATGACAATGGGATCGTGTTGGAATGACGAATTTATAAAAATAGCAGACTTGGGGCCCTGGTTCTTAGTTAATTCCTCACCAATTTTCAGCCAAACCGGTTCAGCCGTTCTTGAGTTATAAATAGTGTAACTAACACGACTTTCTTTTATAACTACAAGGTTATTTGAAAACACCGACAACCTCTTAGGACAATGGTAATAACATCTTATACAACAACTTTTGTTCTATGACTTTTAAAAATTTATAAAGAAAGAAAGAAAAGAAAGAAAAACATTTTATTTGTCGGAAAGGCCAAAAAGTATTTACAAGTTATAAGTACATTTAGAGAAAAGAATGCGCTACTTCCGAGCAAAACGGTCGAACGCTCAGCATAATGCCGAGACCAGAACGCTAAAAGCGGCGAGTCTACGGCGCTGGTTTTCAGCGTGGGTTTATGATAAATTTTGGTTCATCAGATTTTCATACAAAAATATAAAGATTTAAATTAAATGTTCTAAATATTACGAAGTCTATGCGAAACAAGCGATAGTACAATAGCGGAGGGGAGTGGGGTTCGGGTGGCGCGAGTGCTTGATGCGCTTGCGTTGTATCATATAGACGTTGGTTGGTATAGCAAATACAGAGCTGAAATGTGTTAGATAGAACAATGAAATCTCGAATGTTTGTTTTTGGTAAATATAATATAATTTTTGAAAAAAGTCATAGAACAAAATTTGTCGTTTATGATGTTAGTAATACAGTCCTACAAGGATGTTCATGTTTTAGAAATAACTCTGTATATACATAGGTATACAAGGTGTAAGGGACAGCCCTCCACAAACTTTAAGGGCTTGCTCAGTAGTGGAAACTGAACAACCTACCACAAAAAATTTTTTCAGGAAACGAAAAAAAATTCGGCCTCTCCATACAAACTGTCCAATCAAGTTTATAATTCTCTATGGTGAGGCGGATTTTTTTTTTTCGTTTCCTGAAAAAATAATTTGTGGAAGGTTGTTCAGTTTCCACTACTGAGCAAGCTCTTAAAGTTTGTGGAGGGCTGTCCCTTACACCTTGTATAGATTTAAATTCCACTCCTCACACATATGAATTTGCAAACCGAAATCAGACAGAAAGATAAACAAATGATCATAATCTTCTGCACCAATATCGATAACCTTTCGACCAATCTAAATATACATCGATACGAATGGAAACACATTAAAATTAAACGGTTTCCGGGAATGCACCGCCGTTAGAGCCGCTTATTTACATAATATTAACCGATGCGAGTCTGCGTCAGTTCAATATTAATTTATTTGGATGATTATGTTCAGATTATGATAGATTTCGAGTAATATTCCAGGAAGATGTTTCCATCGTTATAAAATACATTTAATTCAAACTTAAATAATGTCCATATAATGTTAGTTACAAAGGTCTTAAAATCTATGTTAGTTTTGTTAGTAACAAGGGCCTTACAAACTGTGTTAGTATTATTATTTACGGTTTTCTATGAAAGAAAAATGTAAATAGTCGTATATCAAATTATTAGGCAAATAGTCTAGTTTAACATATATTTTTTTCAAAACATCCGGATTAGCCGTTTAGACGTGATTTTGGATTTAAATCATAAACATCATATATCTTACCTTTGATGTTACATCTTAAAACGTTTAGCCCAAAATATCATGCATGATCTATACAACGTTACTCTAACGGTAGGTAACCGAACTAACAATCTAACGTGGATAAACACCTCACAATACACCTAATATACATAAGATTGTTAAGTTTCCTAATACAGAACTAATAAACTCTCTGTTTACGAATTTAAACTACTAAGGAAGGTCCATTTTAATATGTATTATGTTGTACCTACTAAGAAACGATTTGAGTTACACCACTGTAGGTAGTAGTCTAGGCCTAAATGTGTGTGGGTTGAGTACTCCTATTTAAAAGTGAATTATATTTTTACTAAATTAAGAAGGGAAATAATTGTGATAAGATGGAAGAAAGTCGTGGTCAATTAATTGGAATACTCTATCTGCTAACTTGAGAAGATACTGTAACTTGTATCATAAAATGAATTGACAATGGGAATTCCTGGCTTTTTTAACTATTAGATAGCAAGAAAGAAAACTATTTTATTTGACATACACACTCGCAGATACACACAATGTAGTAACAACATGTAGACACTAATTATTAGAAATTTAACTGATTTAGAGACGTTTAGTTTACTTTAGCTATTTTCATAGTGTCATGTCGTACGGTATTCTATTATGGGGAAATGCCGCCGATATACAGACAATTTTCGTTTTACAGAAAAGGGCTATTCGTTCAATTTATAAATTAACTCCCAGATACTCCCTCAGAGATAAATTTAAAGAAATTAATGTAATGACTGTGCCTTCACAGTATATTTACGAGAATATTTTGTATGCCCATAAAAAAATAGACATGTTTAAAAAATACAGTGATATTCATAATTTTAATACAAGAAACAAACATAAATTTGTAGTTCCTGCAACCAGGCTCAAAAAAATAGGGGGCTCAGTTAGATGCCAATGTATAATAAACTTCCTAGTCATATTCAACAACTAAGCCTTAATAAGTTCAAATCATTTGTAAAACGTAAACTTTGTCAAAAAGCTTTTTACACTGTAAAGGACTATATTCAGGACGAAAAGGCTTGGGATTGACCTGCTCCAGTACCTACTACAACTGTTGTCATTTTTATTTTTCTTCTTTTTGTATTTTTTTAATTATTTTTATTTTCAAATGTGCTTTTTCTTTTTATTTTATTTGTTTTTTTTACAATTTGACATTGGAGATTATTTTTATTTTACAAATTGACATGTATGCATTTTAAGTACTTAGAGTATTTTTTTTTTCTTTGACATAAATATTTACTTTGCTAAATATTTTGTAAACTATCGATTTCCTTATATTATTGTAAATGTGAGGACTATGTTGATTGCTTTTTCTTTTCTTTTCAGTAATTTTAACGTATGTCTGGCAATTTGAGTGTTTTCTGCGGCCTACCCAAATGTCCTTTCTTTGGTATTGTTCGTCAAGTCGTAGAGTTCCTTAGTAGTCCTAAGTTGAGCTTTTCGAATACTGACAAATGCTTACACTGATGGGACAGGTCCACTCAAATCTGTATGGTTCTTTCTTCAAAAGACCATCTCAGACAAATCTACATGGTTCTCATGTGATTTGACCATTACATATTTACTGTATGGACTTTAAAAGAGACTTTGACCCCTGAGTTTGTTTCGGTGTTTCTTCTCAGGGTAGTCAGATAGGAAACACCGGCCTCATCTAGCATAAACTGACGAAAAAAAAAATTGACGTGTAGAAGTGTTTTTTAAACCTATTTACAAAATAAATATCATTTATCATTTATTAGATAAAAAAAAGAGACAACTAACAATGTGTGTCTCACAGCAGAGCCAACTTTCCTCATGAATCTCTGTCTATTGGTGAACATTCCATGAAAATCCGTTCAGAAGTTTTTGAGTTTATTACATGTAGATAGACAAACAGACTTAGTGGGGGACTTTGTTTTATAATATACAAGCATCATCACAAATATTAAATTGATTAAACGGTGTATTTGAAGATTATAAAGGTTTATTTGGAACACTCAATTCTCTTACGGCACAGTAAACGAAGTGTTTCAAAACAACCCAACTTTGCCGAAATAAAGTCTTATTATTCTTTTTCCATTTTACGAGTATAATACGGAGGCAATTTGTGAAACAACTCCATCAATCAGCTTAGCTTTTTCTCAGATATTTTGGAGTCAGCTTCAGTAGACTGAAAGATTACACACTTGTCAATTTTGTAACACTAAAGTCTTGTGCAGTAGTGGCCGAGTGGTAACGGCCCCAACTGTTGTAGGTCGCGGGTTCGAACCCAGCCAGGCGCATTACTTTGTGTAATTTATTTCATCACCACTGCTTTCAAAACGGCGAAGGAAAACATCGTGAGGAAACCGGCATGTCCTAGAACCAAAAATTTGAAAACATGTGACATTCACCAACCCACACTGGGCCCGCGTGGTAGATTACGGCTCATTCCGTCTCCTAGAGTGGAGGCCTGAGTCCCAGCAGTGGGAACGATAAAAAGGCTGATGATGATGATGAAAGTCTTAGTTTTAGGGTGGCTTACTTATTTGACTGGAACTGAGCTTGGTTTTCAAATCTTGAATCTTTCGACGATATATCACCAACCATAGTGAATGTCGTTGGAAAGTCTCCCACCCAGGTGGACCGACGACCTAGCGAGGGTCGAGGGAATCCAATGGATGCGTGAGGTACAGTACTAGTCGTTGTAGCAACAATAAGGAGAGGTCTATGTTCAGCAGTAGCCGTCTTTCGGATGATGTAGTTCATGCTTGAAAAAACTCTTATAGAGCAGAGTATGACAAATGCCCACATAGGTTTAGGAATTTTTCAATATAAAACTACTTAATTTCTAAAAGCCAAACTTTAAAATCCGATGGATACAAAACGCACAAGACCAGTTGTTGTGGCGATACTTGGGGGAGGCCTATGTGTAGCAGTAGCAGTGGCTGAAAGTATGGTAATGAGGATGAGTCATACAACACAATAACATGATCAAACAAACAAGTCTAGAATCGTACAACATAACACATAAATTGCTCCAATGCACATTATTTCAGTTGCTCAACATAGTTGATAGTTACAACCGTGTACGTATAGCTGTAAAACAATATAGTAGCACTATGATGCGTTATGTCTCTCTTGAATAATTCAATTTTATTCAGAGGTGTCTCTAGATAGTAAATTATTCAACACTGTCGTCACATTGGGTCATAAATATCAAACTATTGGAAGTTTTCCAAGTATCGTAAAGATTATCTTGGGTAAGCTGGGTGCCTGGGTTATTTACTAAACGGTACTGGGCCGGTGTGGATTACGGCCCATTTACACTCATGGAAAGGAGGCCTGAGTCCCAAAGGGAACGTTGTACGACCAAGAGTTGAGTTGGAGGCATATGAAAATAACACTACTGGATTACGTCACATTCCACTAATCTGTTTCTGTGTTCCGTGAGTGTGTCCATGGCATCACTAGGCCCTATTAGAATACCAGCGCTACGTTATTTTACTTTTGGTTTAGATATCAAGATTTAAGGTTACATTTTTAGAGTTCCGTTGTATATCCGCTATCAAGAAACACAGAGAAAGAGGCAAGACATTCCACTCCATAGCTGTACGCACAATGAATGGGTGCCCAAAACGTTTTATACGTATTGGTGGGACGCATTTTCGTCTATAACAGCCTATATCTCTCACAATAAGAGTGATCATGTATCCTCGGGTGCGCTATTTGTACTGGGGACGTCTATCTTGTACTTCGGTTTTGTCAGGCAAGATCTAGGTTAAGACCAGGTTCATCTGAAAAAAAAAATCACAAATAAAGTAAAACATGTCCGAGGTGAGATCTTTATCGTTTGGTTGGCAACATTTCAGCAAACCTCTTGACTATACAGGTGTCTAAAGAATGTTGTAAACACTTATCTGATGGGCAAGCTGCTTGTTTGTCAGCTTCAATACACTACCATGGAGCTTTGAATAGAATAAGAAGGTTTTTTGGAAACTGCGAAATTTTTAAAAAGAGTTACTGCGGCCTTGGAAGGCAAAGGCAACGGTGGGAACACGGCTTTAATCAGTAAAAGTCTGACTGGACATTCCTTTACACTTTCACACTTTTTACCTCAAAAAAGAAAACAAGTAAAATACAAGGTCAAATCACCAAGATACAAATTAGCAGTATCGTTAGTAATAGGCTCCGGGCCGAGCCTTTTTCATTCATTATCATATCAGCTGAAAGTGCACAGTTGACCTACCCCAAGTGTCGCCATAACGAGCTATCCTGTGCGTTTCGTATTTATTGGAATCCCGCGACCCTCATCAGGTCACACTAGATTGGTAAGTCCCCTCTTTAAAGAGTGACTGGAAAGACAACACTTTGTCCTTACCTTCCGATGATGCAGGTCCTCACCTTTGAACCCGCAAAAGAGCGGAAGATGTCATTGGATGAATTCCCACCTAAAAAACAGGTCATACTAGATTTACCTTGATGTCCTTTTAACGTTGAGGTATTTTTCTTTTCTTTACCGTTTTGAGAGTAATGGTGATGATATACCTACAACTCTTACATCGGGGCTTTGCTGATGATGCTTGTAGTGACTATAAATCTATACTATTAACATATGGCGTTGTAGTGATCATAAAATTATTTTTTTCTATTATCATAAAGAGAATAGATTATTTTGCATTTTGTATGTAATGAATTTATTTAAAAACTACTAAACTGTTTTTTTTTACTTCAACTATAGAAAGCTATAATACTACATTATTGGGTAACATAAGTTATGTATTTACATACGGGGAAAGTCACTGATGAAAGCTGCTAACAATATATAAAAACAAATGCTCCGAAAATCGCCGAGCAAAAATAAGGTTTACACCTTTACCATAAAAGTCCCATAGAAAGAAACAGCTCACTCACAATACTATTTACTGCTCATAAATACTTCTTTATACGGGGCCGTATCGTTTTCACTTCGCCGATACGGGACCCTAATAAAATGGTTTTTTTACCCTAATGATGTAGCAAAGTGGCGTTTTGTGTATTGGCGAAGAAAGTTGCAGGTAGAATACCTAACTTTATTTGCTGAATGATTTGATTGTTTGACGCTAGATTACTTGATTGTTTTGAAAAATATTTCAGACTAGCTTTTGCCCGCGGCGTCGCACGCGTATTTTAAATATAGCCTATGTCACTCAGAAATAAAGCAGCTTTCTATCGATGAAAAAATTTCAGCAATCGGACCAGTACTTCCAGATAAGAGGTAAAGTAATTTTAATTAACTTTACCTCTTTATAATATTAAGTATAGATTGAGTGTGATTTTTACTTACTGTACCAATTTTTCTTCATTATATTTTGCTGTAAGAATTGAATAGCTTTCTTGTGTTTTAGATAATTACGAGTATCAATGTACGTTTTGTGTTCAGTTGAAGGAAATTATAGACTTTTTTTAGAGGTGAGAATTCATCTAATGACTTCTCCCGCTCTAAGTTGGAGCAAGAGGACGTGTCAGATTTTTACTGGCTAATACTCCCCCTGTGTCATTCGGTTGCCCTTTGTGTTCAGTTCAGGAATTTTTCCTTGGCCCTAGCAGGCATCGGCCTAGCTAGTGGACCCCTACGTCGGACGAGCTACTCATTGCTGGCCGCAAGCCAGTCCCTGCAACTCTCAATACCCGAGGCGTCTCCTGTAGCTGTGGCTGGGGCGTAAGGATGTCAATTCTCTCACGTTTGTCCCACCTCCTATGCTAGTACTACTAGAAGGCGCTCGCGTCCCATTCTTTGTCGTTCCAACCCATAGCTGGAACCAGGGCCCGGTCGAACATTGTAGGTGGAGATTAGATATTGGATTTAGAAGATTGGCTTAGATAACATTTTACCTATGCCTATGTCAGTATTGTACCCCATGCAAAATGCTCGTTTTTTGGCCAGTGGGACACGTTACCGACTGGGGTTATACGGCTGGATTGCCCTAGTTAAATACTTTCACAAAAGTCTGTTGAAGTTCTAATACACATAAAATTCTAAATATGATTTCAAAGATCTGGTCAGAGAAAATAAACGATTGTTTGAACTAATTTTGCTTTTAAACTTTTTGTTTAAGTTCACCCTTACCATTCTGACATTAATATTTTAAACTTCAAATAAGTCGCCAAAAGAACAGCTGAAGCGGAATTCACTAACAATAACTTCGACTTGAAATACTATTACAAAAACTTCACCAGTTTAAACTACCATTAAACAAATTATTTCAAGGCTCCACGTGGTTCAGTACTAGAGTCTAGACAACTTAAGTTTTTATCAAAATACTTAAAATAAGAAATTGTAATTTGTGAAAATATTTCTGAAGTAGGTACGATACAAACGACATTGACCATCCTTGTTAAGAAACTGGACCCATGTTACTAAAAGACTTATGATGTGGATGGATGGGAAGGGAGAGAAAGGCCAAAGAAAAGATGGATGGATTGTGTGAGAAGTGATATGAAAAAAGAGGGAGTTAGTGATGATGTGACGGGTGACAGGACCGAATGGAAGAAACAAACGTATTGCACAGACCCCAAGTTATATGCGTTAAGGGCAGGAAGAAGAATAATTTGACATTGCTCACAGAACAGATATTTTATAGGATCGGAAGGTCCTAAAGAAAATGTAGTTGGTAATAGCGTGATGGGTGACAGGACAGAATGGAAGAAAAGGCGTGTTGCGGATAAAGGCAGGAAAATGATGATGAGTGATGTTAAGAAGCTGGACCCATTGCTGCCCAGAATGGACACATAGTGCATTGTAGCCCTTAAGATAGTACTAGTCTGTTCACCAAAGCTCACCAATATTAATCTGAGGAGTTTGGAGAATAAGAGATCAAACTACTTTTAACTCCTATTTTATCCTTTATTTTTAAAACCAATTCTAAAGTATAAAATATTTTCTGATGAAGTATGTTTTTCTAGTTCACTTCAGCCTGAAGAATGTCTAAACTCTAATCACAGTAGGCAGCGGTTATTGGAGAATGATCGATGAGGCCGAAAAGTTCTAGAGTGGTGACCTGTTCCAGAAGACGTAGTATTAGAAAGCCAATCTAGTAGACCAATGGCCTGATGAAAGACGCAGAAATTCGCTAAATGCATGAAACACCCGGGATCAGGTCTATGCTTAGCAGTGACGTTTTTTCAGCTGTAATGATGATGATGATGATGAACAACTTGACCCATATGTTCCACACTATGGAAAAAACAGAAGTTATTTTTAAAGCATGCCACGACACGGCTTGTGGGACTTTGGTTTGATGCATACCTCGCGCGATGGAAACTGTTGACGAAGGATTTGAAGAGGGAAAGGAACTCCGGGACCTCCGAAAATGTCAGCCGTATAGGAGGGAGGGGTCGACTTGATTTTATTATGTACTAGTCAGTCTTTTTCTCTCTCCTATATGGTTGACATGTAACCATCGGTGTGTTCACCTTGCTGCGCCCGAGATGACTGCTCATCAGCAACCAATATGGCTACTAAGTAGATACCGATATCAGAGCTTATGTAAGTGGAAGAAACCTTTTTCAGCCATCATCAGCACCATGTCACGACTCTAGGATGTTGGGCTGCCGATTCAAAATTCTATGATGGACTTTAAAATACTGATAACTTCATAGGAAACAAACATGCTTGTTTTTCTCAGGGGTCAGCCTCCTCTCCACCCCTGAAAATTACCCCTACTTGTCAATGCATCATGTCATGCAGCTGAAAAACGTCTACTTCTGGATTAATAACGAACGGAGGTGTTATCATTAGCACGGAGACCAAAGATGATATAGAGAAACTTAGGAAATCATCCCAACTAAGTGGTTCCGGTCTGAAAGTGGAAGAACCCCAGAAAAGAAGACCAAAAATTATAGTAATAGGAGTACCAACCGAATTAAGTGCCCGGGAAGTGTACGATTGCATATATGAGCAGAACTTAGCTGACAAGCTACCTAATTTATCTCGTGACTCTTTTTTAGCCTCTATAAAATTAAGTCACAAGTCGGGCAAAAAAGAGGGACCTACATGCAATTATGTTCTAGAAGTAACTGCTAGCATAAGAAAGGCGCTTATAAACCAAAGCCGAGTATTCATTAATTGGACATCCTGCGCAGTGAGGGACTTCACACTTGTGACCAGGTGCTTTAAATGTCAACAGTATGGGCATGCAGCGAAGACTTGTCGCGAAGCTGTCTATACATGTGCACTTTGTGGTGAACAAGGCCACCAGTGGATGCTGTGCGATAAAACAGCTGATCAGGCACAGTGTGCAACATGCATGCGTTTTAATAAGCCGAGTAATCACAAGACAGGGGATCAAGACTGCCCGGCTAAGAAAATTGCTGAGACAAGACTCATAAATTCCATTAATTATAATGAGGACACGTAAATAGCGTCGTCACATTTTCTCTAACGTAACGCATACAAGTTTAATAACTTCTAAGCATAATATTACATAAACATTATTGTACTTATTTATTTTATAATTTTACTGTTTGTGCTAATCGACCTAGTTTATATAACCGATACTTCGCAAAAAATATATATAATGGAATGTTGTGTCACAATAATGTCTTGCAGTGATGCATATTTGATGATTAAGCAAAGTATTTGTCAGTATTAGACTATTTAATATTGTTCATATATTATTTACTTTTTGTTTAATGAATTTTAGTTTATATATTATTAACATATAAGCACTTAAATAAGTTACCTGAGATACAGGTTTATATATACCTAGTTCAGGTAGAATGCAATTTTTGTAACTTTACCTCTAGTTTAAGCCCTTATTGTAGAAATATTTATGTAAATCAAACAATTCAATAAACATTATTATTATTATTATTATCTCCTTTATTTTCCATTATAACATATAATTTACATTTTTAAATATTTCTTAAAAAAATAATTTAAAAAAAAACATTTAAAAATATAAAAAATAGTTGTCCGCCGGTGTCGGGAGCAGGGTCCAAGCTACCGGTGGTTAGGGCTCCAGAGACAGGAACCTCCTCCCAATACGAGCCGTATCGAGGAGTACTGCCTTCTGTATCAGGCCCTTGATCCATCCGCGCAACGCCAGCTTCGACAGATGGTCGTCGAAGCTTTTGGCTATAAGGCCATTGACGCTCACGACAATCGGCACAATGACAGCCGAGTCCACATTCCACAAGTCGACAACCTCGTGTGCTAAGTCGAGATATTTGATTTTTTTCTCTTTCTCAGCTTTCACGAGATTCTCGTCATGTGGGATGGTGATATCGACTATCATTGCGCGGCGCGCTAATCGGTCTATCACTACTATATCCGGCTTATTGGCTATAATAGTCCGATCAGTAATGATAGACCGATCCCAGTACAACGTGACATGGTCATTTTCGAGAACTGGGTCGGGCACATACCTGTAATACGGTACCTCTGATTCCATAAGTTTGTATTTCAAAGCAAGTTGCTGGTGAATAATCCTGGCCACTTGGTTGTGTCTGTGCAAGTACTCGCCGTTAGCCAGACGAGAACAACCAGAGATAATGTGTCTAATGGACTCTCCAGGTCGATGGCATGCCCGACACACGTCCACCGTCCCATCCTTCATTATATATCTCCGGTAGTTATTCGTCAAGATGACTTCGTCCATAATTGCACAGATAAAACCTTCAGTTTCCCCGAAGAGGTTGCTGAAACGTAGCCAGGCGACGGACGCTCCAAAATCTACATCAGGCTCATGAAGAACCCGATAAAAGCGCCCGTGTAGCTCCTTGTTTTTCCATACTTCCCTACGGTCATCAGTTGTAAGTACCACAGGTTTGCGCCAGTTCTCTTTAGCCATGGACAACGGGGTGAGTCCTTTGTCCACTGCGACCACATCTCGGTGCATACCCACATCGGTTTTTTGAAAGTATTCTCTGAGGCTGCACACCTCGCGGTTGTGTAGAGTCTTCGCGTTTAGAAAACCTCGACCTCCACACTTCCGCGGGATGTACAGTCTCATAACCGACGATCGTGGGTGATGCATCCGATTTGCGGTCAGCAGTGTACGGACTCGCCTATCCAGAGCGTCTAGCTCGGTCTGAGTCCATTTGAGTATGCCGAAAGAGTACATTAAGACCGGCATGACCCAACCGTTGAAGGCGCGCACCTTATTACCACCTGACAGAAGGCTGTTTAATACCTTCTTCAGGCGGCTAAAGAAGCGCTCCCTCAACGATTGCTTCATGTCAGTAACGTTAATGCCCAACGCTTCCGACATACCCAAATACTTGTAGGTTTCGGTCGAGGAGAGTGATCTAAGGTGTATGGAATCCGAGAGTTGAATCCCCTCAGATTCCATAATCTCCCCTCGCTTTACATGCATGACTGCACATTTATCCACACCAAATTCCATCCTGATGGCACTACTGAAAGTTTCCGTTACCTTCAGTAGTTCCATCAGTTGCAACTTGTTGGGGGCAATGAGTTTCAGATCATCCATGTAAAGAAGGTGAGATAGAACCTGACCTCCTCTTCTTAACCGATAGCCTAAGCCTGAATCCTCCAGCAATGTGCTTAGAGGATTCAGGGCTAAACAGAACCAAAGTGGACTCAGACTGTCGCCCTGGAATATTCCCCGTTTAATCCATATAGGCTCATCGTCCCCCCGGATCGATCGACACCCTGGATAGCGAAGGACTGTGTTCCATTCCCCCATACATGACTCAAGGAAGGTGCGTAGAGTTGCATCTATTTTATACAACTCCAACACCCTCATGAGCCATGTATGTGGAACAGAATCATAGGCCTTTTTATAATCTATCCAGCATGTCGACAAATCCTTGCGGGATCGACGAACCTGTTGACTTATGGCCATGTCAATGAGGAGTAACTCCTTAGTACCGCGTGACCCGTTCCTACATCCATTCTGAGAGGCAGACATAATTGAGTTATTTTCAATGTGGTTGTTAATTTTAGTTCTCAGAATGGATGTAAGAAGTTTATAGACCGTAGACAAGCATGTTATCGGTCTATAATTCTTGGGTTCCGCAGTACTACCTGTTTTATGGAGCAGAAGGGTAACGCCAGTTGTTAGAAACTGAGGTAGCGACCCAGACTCTAAAGATGACTGGAATTGAGATGCTAAGAGCGCGTGTGAGCTACTATACTATTTTAACCAGAAGTTTTGAAGTCCGTCCGGTCCTGGAGACTTCCAATTCGGTAACGGACGGACTGCTCTGGCTACATCTATTGGGCTAATGAATACTTTTTCCATTTCTGGTATAGCTTCGCACACGCGCTCGATATCACGCATCCAGCCACCCTCAGTGTGACAGACGGGCACCGACCAAATGCTGCGCCAGAATTCATTCGTGGCGGCAACATCCGGGCGGAGCACGTCAGTCACACTTTGTTCAGGTCGCTCCTAATCTCTGTATACCCCTGGTCTGATCTCTCATCGCCCTGGAACATGCGATTCTGCGAGTACCGGTCCACTCGTCGCTTATACCGTCGAATACGGTTAGCCCATGCACAAACTTTCTGCTTCAGGAAGTCGATGCGCTCCGTGACGTGAGCTAAGTATTCTCGAGGGCTAACTCCAGTCCCCGAGAACGCTCGCCTCACGTAGCGCATCACACGTGGTCGTATATTGCCCTCCCTGAAGCAGTATAGTTTACCAATGAGTGCTCTGGCCCCATCGATACGCCTCTCAATCCTACATTGCCAGGCAGGGACGGCAGGCTTTGGTCGAGTAGCTCCGTCACAACTTGGTAGTTTAACGTTGGCTAAACGACATGCCGCAATAGCCCCGCAATAGAGGATCGAGTGCGTATCAACGAGGTTTACGCTGCTCTCGAACACATTCTCAAGCAGCGAGTCCAGAGCACACACTAGCGCCCTATTTTTTTTGTGCATAGGTAACCGGGGTAGACGAGGTCTAAGAGCGATTGGAGTCGATCTGTACTCGCGGAGTGCATCCTCCAACGCGCTCCTCAGTTGATCGTTGCACTGGCTACTTACTGTGACAACCCTATCATCTGCTTCATCATCACCATAATTGGGCCGCGGCATGATTGTATCCGTAAGCCGTGGTGCCGCAGTCTGTGTCTGTATTGGAGTCGAGATGATACGGTTGCTCAGTACCTCTGAGCGCAGCCTATCAAGTGCGGCGTCGTCCAATCTGTGATTCCGTTGGATAACCCGCACCTGATCCGACAATCGTTGGGTCGTGACGTTGACGGATGGTTCTAGTTCCTTAAGAATATTACTACTCTTTCAAGAAAGTACTGGGAAAAGATCAATAATACACAAATTATTATTATTATTATTATAATGCTAACCCTAAGTATCTCTATAGCGACCAGTCCTTTGCTTTTTTAATCCAGTGGATGGAACCTCTTGACCAGGGACCTATTGTGAGAAGTTTTTCAACACTTCCCCTTCTGGTACTCGGGCGCCAATCCAGAACCTTGGTCCGAGAAGCAAAGTTTGGAATACTTGGACAGATCATTGGTTTCCAGAGTTGAGAAGTTTCTCAACTCTTCGCATTCCAGTAGGTTGCCACTCCAGACTCTTTAACCCGATCTATATGATAGGTCTATTGTTGTCTACCGTCAGTTTTTAATGTATTCTTAAAAAAATATAGGCTGAGTTACACGTAGAACCTAGTAGAACCCCCGCCCGCGTGGTGGATTACGGTCCATTCCTTCTCATATAGAGGAGGCCTGAGTCCCAGCAGTGGGAACATTAAAAAGGCTCATTATATACACGTAGAAGAAAATCACCCAAAACTTTATCGTGAACATCTAATTCTTTTAATAAAAAACCCAATAACGACATTCAATTTCGTAACACCCTAAGGAAAAATCTTTTATCTTTTATTTTTCTAAAACATTTATTTCACCGAAGTTTCTAAGGCGTCTCCTATCATTTTTATTTCGTTTATTTTGGATATAATATTTGCCGATATGGGAAAGCTATATTTTTATTGAGAAAATTGTCTTTATTGCCTATCTGCCAGATAAATTGTTTATTTTGGGGGAGAAAGGGTGTCGGATAAATAAGTTGTGTGTGAGTGTGATGAATCATACACTTAACGTTAATACAGGAAAGTTATAATAATATTATATATAAAAAATTGTTTTATTTGGGACAATATAGGAACTATTTTTGTTAGAATACACCTTATTTGCTAAAACTTATATGCTAGGATTAGCAACAAACTTAAGAATATTACTACTCTTTCAAGAAAGTACTGGGAAAAGATCAATAATACACAATTTTTTTGTTATTCGTCCAAATTTATTTTATTACCTTCAAAGTATGCCCCTTCAGAAACGATACACTTACACCAACGAATAATCCAATCATCAAAACATTTTTTAAACGCTGTTTCCGAAATTGAGTTCAGTTCTCGCTTTTCTCGTATTCTCCTTTATATCTTCTACAGATTGAAAACGGGTACCACGAAGTGGTAATTTGAGTTTAGAGTTTGAAAAGATAGAAGTCGACTGGAGCCATATCTGGCGAATATGGTGGCTGCTCGATGGTATTTGTTGAGTGTTTGGTCAAAAATTCGTTCACAATGATGGCCTTGTGCGAAGGCGCTATGCAAAATCCAAGAATTTTCATTCCACGAATCTGGCCTTTTTCTTCAAATTTGCTCTCTTAAATGCCGCATAACGCTCAAATAATATTCTTTATTTACCGTTTGACCTTCCGGTAAGAATTCCGAGTGCACAACACCGCGATAGTCAAAGAAAACAGTCAACATGACTTTGACTTTTGATCGACTTTGGAGTGGTTTTTTCGGTTTTGGTTCAGTTGGAAGGCGCCACTCCGAAGCTTGTTGTCTTCTTTGCATGTCAAACTCGTAAACCCACGTCTCGTCGCCAGTAACAATGCGTTTTATGAATGTTGGGTCGGAATTGACTCGTTCTATGTCCTCAGCGACTCTCATGCGATTGAGTTTTTGGAGAAAATTCAGGTCTTTTGAGACTAGCCGAGCGGCAACATGTTTCATACCCAAATGATTAGTTAAAATGGTACGGATCGACTTGTGAGATACAGAAAGTTCGGCGGCTATCTCTCTCAAACTTGAATGAGGATTTTCAGTCACTATTTCCTTCACTTTTGCGATGTTAACTTCAGTTGCAGAGGTTGATGGCCTACCAGAGCGAGGCAAATCTTCCATCACATCTCGACCGCTTTTGAATGCTTTGTACCACTCATAAGCACGTGTTTTTGATAAAGTCGATTCACCGTAAGCCTTCTGTAACATTTTCAGTGACTCCGACCACGAAATTCCATTGGCGATGCAAAATTTAAGACAAACTCTTTGTTCGATGTTTTTGTCCATTATGAAATTCGCAGTACACACTAGATATGATATAACTAAAAACAGCACTGTATTTAATATAAATAACAGATGTAACTCAAACTCCGCGCCAAAATGGAAAACAGTTGTGCCAATCTAGCAACAACAAAAAATCTAAAATTTGAATAGAATAGAATAGAATAAACTTTATTGTACACCAAAATAGTAACAATTTCACAGAAACTTAAACCTATGTGCACAGTGGCGGTCTTATCGCTGAAAGCGATGTTTTCCAGACAACCTTGGGATGGAATATAAGAACTTAAACTAAAAAAGGGGGTAGTCTGCGGTGTACTTCAAGCAATACAAATCAAGGGACAAATTAATTAAGGGGAAAAAAACTATAATAAACAAGTACATATATACATATATAAACATATACAATATATATATATATATATATATATATATATCATGTGTTACAATTAAATGGAAGCGAAAAAGAAAAGAATAGAATAAAGATTAGCGATGGAAGAAATTAAATTTGGCAGTATCAGAGTAATATTAGAGAGAAAGGTAATGTTGTTTGGAACCATAGCGAGTAGTCTTTGTTTAGAAGTTTCACGAGACTGTGAAATTGCAGTATAGCACTGTCCTTTTGTTCAGAAAAAAATATTCTGTATTCAAAAATATTGTTCTATTCACCAAGATTTCACCAAGTTAAGCATTTATGTCCCAGTCGTTGGGAGTCGCGGAGCGATTCCCGGCCACCGTAGGTCTGAGCTTGTGAACGGCGAGTATTAGATAGCTTGAAGTCCGATGTGTTCCACGTCTATTTTAAAGAGCTGCCAACATAATATAAGCCTCCTCACTCCCTTTCACTCCAACCAGAGAGGTTGGAGTGAAAGGGAGTGAGGAGAAAGAAGCTATTTGCTTATTATCCAAAAAAACACTACTAAAATTTTTTTTTGTCTATTAGCTTTTAGACTGAAGTTCTGTTTACCCAAAAATATAAATTGTGGTTCCCCTGCAAACTATCTTACATGTTGTCTAATGTCTATCTACAATATATCTATATATACAAGTATACCACATTCATGTCATTAAATCCCAAGCCCACGGAAGCTATTACACCATAACACAGGCTAATTGCGTGTATTCATCATAATTATACCTCTTCTTGTTACCTGGTAAAAGGTACAGCCTCGCCAATATAACTCGACACTTCTAAGTCGCACTGGTGGAGAATAAAAGAGGGTAATGTCAGAATGAGCATATTTTGTTGAAATTGTTCTTCAATGCGTCATATGTCAAGACAAACTGGTCTGTGCATAATAATATAGATGCAACCACTGCTGTATTTAAATTGACTTTGTTTGTGAACTGCTCTTTATCTGCAGTACATGGCACACTAGGTGCATTTCGTGATACTTGTCACTGCCACGGTTTAAAGCCGTCGCTGTTTCTACATGTCATTTGTGTCATAGTCAAAGTAAACGCTGGGCTTGTATGAAAAGTTTTAACAAAGACTCGTTTAGCAGTGATCGCTAAGTAGATTGGCGAAGAAGAGAGGACGTTTGTTGTACGTACAGCTAAGGAGTGGAATTCCCTGCCGGAGTCTGTATTTCCTGATAGTTATAACCTAGGAGTCTTTAGGTCAAAAGTGAATCGGTTACTTCTAGGCAAGCGCGGCCATCAGGGGAGATAGTGGTTTAATGTTTATGAATAGGCTCGCGGTAGAAGCCTGTTCATAATCAGAATAAAAAAAGACTCGATAATTTGCAGTTTTGTTGAGGCCGTCAAAGCGTTGCAGAAATAGTTGACTAACTAATCATTTGTCATATTATCTTTGAGGTAGGTGTAACACGTTTTTTTCTTACATTCTGTCCTCTCAATCGTCACACTATTACTGAAGCGCATTTTTTTTTCTTATCACTGCTCACACAATGCACAATCTTTTCTTTGACCTCTCTCTTACTTCTCATCCATCCACATGTATACTCATATTTTTTTTATTAACACAGGACTAATAATTTATTAGTCTATAAATGGGATTATAGAGGAGGGCGATAATTTTGACAATTATGTTTTTGATAGGTACCGACATAATTATACTCGTAATTAGTCAATTAATGTATCCGCGCATGCGTCCGTACTCGTTGACAGTCTGTTGACATACGTCAAACTTCTAGGCGCCAAAATAATCTTTTTGCACATTTTGATTAGAGACATACAGAAATAAATCCACGATCAATTAGCCCATTTCTGTCAACCTTAGTATACAATTCCATTTCTTACACACCATTATTTTAACAGTTCCTGGAAAACTAACTCAGCAGTCGACGTACACAGCCTGAAACGATATCATTATGACCTATTTTACAAACAAAGTACGTCAATAAAGGCCTGTGAATCTAGCACACATATTTTTATCTAACATATTTTTCTTCCAGCTCATAATATAATATAAAATTCAAGCAGCCGTTTCCAGCATATTGCTTTGCATACATAAATCACATAAGCACAATAAAGAAAACTTTTTCCTAGCGATAGTTTATATAAACGTATGAATATGACGAGAAAAAATACATTTGTCAAGTAAAAAGTTGTACGTGAAGGCAAAAATATTTTTCTTACAAAAGTAAGGGCTTGGCCATATGCAGTACCGATTACCTATATACAGGGTGTGAAACTGTCCAATCAAGTTTTTAATTTTGTATGCTCACCATACAAAATTAAAAACATGATTGGACAGTTTTTTTTTTCGTTTCCTGAAAACAACTTTTCAGTTTTGTCTACTATGCAAGCCCTTAAAGGTTGTGGAGGGCTGTCCCTTACACCCTGTATAGGCAGTTGTTGATTTACCATACACTACTGTTTTTGACTTGACCTCAATTTCCTGATGAAATTTGAAGTTCACACGAAAATTGCTATTACATGTTTATTGACTTTAACCTCTGAGTTTATTTCGGTGTTTTCTTCAGTATAAAAAAAAAATGAAAAAAAAATTAATATAAACAATTTGCAAAAATAAATAATTATCATTAATCTTTATTCATTAAACCTCAACCAAACGCTCTCTCATTCCTGTAATCTTGAAAATTCATTCATTCACTGCCTTCCTATTGTGTCTCTAATTAAGGTATTCGAAAACGTCGTTGACGTGACTTAGAAGGCTGCTCAGTTTAAGTAGAAATGGGTTGGATACCGTCACCCACACCACACCGGATCGGACCGGTTGGTCACACCGTTACCGACTTCTTTAGTCGATATTGTTACCGGCCCACGCTGAAAACCAGCGCTGTGGACTCGTTGCATTTTTGCGTGGACACAGCGTTATGCTGACCGTACGGCCGTTTCGCTAGGACGTGGCGCATATTTGCTTATTACTATTTTTGTTTTTTTTTGTTTTTATTATTTTATTTCTTGTTTTTATATTAAAATGTAGGTACCCATTATGTTAGTCTTAAGTGTGCGCCTCTTTCGGGCAAATAAAATATTTTTTCGATCGAACGGTGGGCCTTTAAAACAAAAAAAAATGGTGCTTAGAAATAGCACGACGGGGTCGCGGCAGACCAAGATGATAACCAAAGTGGTTCGTAAATTGCCCCACCATAGCTATACTGCACACGAATTTGTTTACAAAACCTTTTGCACAATCAAAAAAGACCCTTAGTCAAGGCAAGAAAACTAGACATAGTTCTGGCAGTAATCCAAGATAGGCCTTCTTTAGTTCAATTTATCAAAATCTCGATATGTGACATAAGTTTTTATGGTTCGAAGGATTTCTTTGTAATCATGTATCATGAAGCGGGATATACGAAACGGGATAGGGTAGTAAAATTACTGTCACTTAAACGTCAACTTAGATAAGCTTGGAGTCGTAAACCCAGTAACATGAAGACCATAAAATGTGGAGACAAACATTCTTACCATAGAGAAAAAGATCTAGTTGGAAAATCGGACGGAGAAATCAATTTTAACTAGGTTTTGTATGAAATGACTGTGGTGGGACCTAGAAGGGAGTGCCTACTGGGGCCAGGGGCCTACTGGGGCCTGGGTTATCCGAAGGGGAAGCTCGATCCCGGTACGAAAAGCACGAAGGAACGGGGTGGGGTTTTAGTCAGTAAGAGTATGACACTATCTCCCGCTCCGCCCAAGAGCGGGGGTTGTCATTGGATAATTTTTCCCACAATAATAAAAAAAAACCTAGAAGGGAGTGATTTTTTTAAAGTTATATCGTCAGAAAAGTATTACTCGTATTATCTCTAAAGTACACCATAAAAAATAAAAAGAAAATAAAGAAAAAGATAATCAGAGATTTTATAAATATTTCTTGAATTTGAATGATTTACGTAACCCAATATTAATAACATTTTTTTCTAGTGACTAGTGCTTAACTGCGATCCCACCTGATGATAAGCTGTGATGTAATCGTTAGTGATGAGGCGCACTTATTAAGAGCCTATTCACTCTAGCCTTGAAGACACGTTGTAAATTAGAATCGGCGACGAAAACCGCAGCAGGCAAATTGTTTGAGTTCTTCGATGTCACAGTATAAACGACGAGGCGAATCGCTTAATTACAATTCGTCATAAGATTCTGTGTTTTGCAATACCAACTATGGACACTCTGTCCGAAATATAAGATTGTTTTTTAACCGACTTCAAAAAGGAGGAGTTATGCTTCCAAATTGGTCCCATAGAAATATTGTTATGATCTGATTATGAACTTCGAAGACATGAAACAGAACTCATAGAATCACAGCAGAACTGTGGTTACAAGTAAAGTTGCTTTGTTTATACGTGTAGTCGATGACTGACTGTCAGAAAAGGGGGGGATGTATCGAACTGATCTGATGATGAAGCCAGAAGGAAAAAAATAAAAATTAAATTAATGTAATCTAACCGTGTTTGGGATTATTAGAATCGTTATAAGATGCACTGTAGCTATAAGTTATTTAAGTTTGTCTGAGGGGTACTTTTTAGTGGTGGTACCATAACTAAAAAATGTAAAATAAACTTTTTACAAAAAAAAAAAATATAAACCGACTTCAATGTTAAAAACTTACGTTATTTTAGACTTTTCAGTGTTTTTTATTAATATTGAAGTCGGTTATATTTTTTTTGTAAAAAGTTTTTTTTATAATATGGATACAAAAAAATCTATAAAACTAACTAAAATATAATAAAACTAACTGTAAAAACAAAATCAAAGTTGCTTGAAAAGGACTCACTAAATTGTAATCGTAACGATTTTACCGTTCAGTGAAAAAAACAGAATTAAAAACATCAATAATTCGTACCTACTCAATTTGAAGACCATTAAAGAATCAGATACAAAACCGTATGGAAACCAACCCATTTGTAGATAACAAAACTACTCAGAAATAGATTAAGCTATCTGTAACTCGTTAAATGTGGAACGAGGTCTAACAAACCCCGTACGTGTCTTCCTTGTGGTGCAGTTAAGAGAAAAACAGTCTTCTCTACCTTGCAAAGGCCTCTCGCGCCGGGCCTTGGTTGAGGCCATGGTCCGGAGCGAGGAGAAGTGGCAGGCGGCCGCCGACTTCTGCGAGGCAGTAATGCTCGTAAAGGAGGAGGCCGACCGCATCAGGCAACGGCGCTCTCGCCACTGCCGGGATTCCGATCCCGATTTCCAGCCACCGTAGGCGTAGGCACCGTAGGCGTAGGCACCGTAGGCTTGCGGATAGTGAGCAATAGGTAGCTCGCTGTCCGACCGTCCGGTAACAGGTGTCAGCAACAGCAGGGGCCCAGCCGGGTCGAAGCCTGGGGCCAGGGTTATCCAAAAGGGAACTCGAGCCCCGGTATGAAGGCTTGAAAGAACGGGATGGGTTTTTTAGTCAGTAAGAGTCTGACACTATCTCCCGCTCCGCCCAAGAACGGGGGTTGTCATTGGATGATTTTCACTACCATACCAAAGGTTAAAAAAGGTGGTGCTGTTAAAAAAATAAAGAAAACTTTAGCCGACCGCTTTTTTGTTACAAATTGAAAAACGTTTCTTATATTCTTTTTTTTTTATAGTACGAGCGCTATCGCGTTAACCCTATGCTGTTGTCGTCTTAGTTTTAGTCATACACATTAGTACATGTGAAAATTAAAAATAGCCGTTTTTAACTATTTTAAGTTTTACTGCAACTAGTAGCTGTAAGTTTTCCGAACAGTAATAAAATAAAATAAATAAATACAAAAAAACCGTGTGAAGGCCATAATTCAATTAGGTTTAGTTTAGAAATGAAATAAATATAATATACCTAAGTTGCCCCCTATTAAAACATAATACAGTGGTGTATTTACTGACTGACTTCTTGACAGTTCAAAAGTGCTTGTAAATGGTTTATCTATTCTATACATATAATAAATCTGTAGAACTTTTTAGTTGTACACGCATCGATGCAGATAACTTTTATACATAAAAAGCTGCTTCATCGCAATCGGTTGACTACATCGAAAGATATACTATATTAATTGATACAACGGTTCGACGTGCTGGGTCAGCTAGTTTGAAATAAACGCTGTGATACTTGATTCTTCTTCTTCTTCTTGCTGTACTTAGGCAAAAAAAGATGATAGTTTCTTAAACATTACGGGGTCTAATAAGCCCCTTACCATCATCACCATCAGAATAACAAATTTTAAACGAGGTCTTAAAGGCCCCGTACCCCAGGAATTTAAATAATATAAATATGAGTGCTGCTATCAACGTGTTACAGGTACATCTCGTTTCGTAATTCATATTTCTATCACAAAATTAAAATGAACCTAAACCTAATAAAGTCTTATAAAATCCTAGTCTTCGTTAGAGTCAGCAGAGATCTAGGTCACTGGGTATAATGAACGGTTAATACTTTTATCTACGTAGCTGTAATTCAGACCTAACGTACCGGTAACTTGGTACTAAGCATCTTTAGAATTTATGGCGTGTTTACACTGGCACCATTTACTTGGGAAATATTTATTAATTGAACGCATTATGTGGGGGAAATTATTAATGGGGGAGGTTTGTTTTACTTTTTTTAAACTAAATTAAGAAAAACTATTATTTGGTACATGCTTATACCTGCAAAAATTAACCCTTAACTACCTATTGGGTCTCATAGACCCCGGCGACGTTTTTTGATGGCTTTTACTAAATTGATTAATTAACATTTAGACACTTTTAATATAAAACTATAAAAAATATTTATTCTATTGCAATATTTTATCGGGTCGAAGCCTACTGGGGCCATAGGTTGCACGAAAGAATACCCCGGGGTCATGGAACAGAGGCAAAGAAGGAACAAGAATGAATTTTAGTCAGTAAAAGTGCCCTGCCTTTCCGCCCAAGAGCGGGAAAAGTCATTGGATGATTGTCAACATAAAAAAAAGAAGGGTGTTATGGGTTAAAATACATAGCGAAACGCTGCATATGTGATAAGTATCGATATCAAACGTAGCGAAATATATAGTAACTAAACTCATACATAATGTACTTGTAATACGATACCCATTTAGTATATTAGTACAATTATTAGTTATTACATAATCCTGCGTTGAAAAAGTAAATGATTGCTTATAAAATAAATCTACACTACGGTAAAGTTTGTTTTTTTGTTTGTAATAGGTAATCTCTGAAAGTACTGGTCCGATTGCTAAAATTTTTTACCAAAAGAAAGCTGTTCCTGAGTGACATAGGCTGTATTTTTATCGTCTTCGTAATTCTAGTCATCCATATTAAAATATGTCAGAAATTTTTCAGCAACAAAGCCAAGCTACTTACAGCAACAGATGGGCAAACGCGTAACTATACCATTGGGACCATCCTTAGAAGGACAAATCCCATCCCTTCCCCTGGGGTCAGTAATACTCACATAAAATCGTCACTAGCTCCTAAAATGTACAAAACTCAGTTTGGGAGTGGAACTGCCATTTTGCCACTTTGGCAAGTAAAACCGATGGATGCGAGACGCACAGGAACGTTCGTTGTGGCGACGCTTGGGGGAGGCCTATGTTCAACAGTGGACGTGTATCGGCTGAAATGATGATGATGATGATGATGAATTTCAGCATGTTTTATGCAATAAAATGTGGTCTGGACGAAGCGTTTTGCCTCGTGGTTTATACCGCGTACATCGAAGGACTGGATCATTTTACCTGCTGCGGTCTTCCTGTCCGGTTATAATTTAGTTGTCTTCAAGGTTAGAGTGACTAGGCTTTTAATAATACTAATGTGCCTCACCATCGATGATTGACCGTAGGGGCCCAGTAGGGTCGAAGCTCTCTGGGGTCATGCGTTGTGTGAAAGAGAACCCCAGGGTTCTAGAACGAAAGCAAAGACGCTTTGCTGCTCCGCCCAAGAGTGGGAGAAGTAATCAGTTGATTTCCCACTTAAAAAACCCGTCGATGATTGCATCACTGCTTACCATCAAGCTGGATTAAAATCAAGCACTCATCATCATCATCATCATTTCAGCCGATACACGTCCACTGTTGGACATAGGCCTCCCCCAAGCGTCGCCATATCGAACGTTCCTGTGCGTCCCGCATCCATCGGTTCCCCGCTACCTTCACCAGGTCATCGGTCCACCTTTTAGGAGGCCTTCCAACGCTGCGTCTTCCGCACAAATCAAGCACAATTTATTAGGAATAAAAAAAATAAAATAAAATATTACGTGAAACCCAATATTAACTTGAAACAACTAAGTATTATTTAATCAGAAATCAGAAACGTTTATTTCAAATAGACCAATTACAGGCACTTTTGAATTGTCAAAATGTCTGTCAGTCAAACAAGTGAAGCTAAATTGCACGTTCCAAAAGCGTAGATCTCTATGGAGAAGAACGAATAATAGAATCTTTCTTAGAAAAGATAGCAACAATTATGAGAAAAGTAACTGTCGGGGGACGTAGCGAGCTATCGGTGTTTGGTGACTATTTTAAAAATTGTTCGGTGTTAGTAACTGGAACATAACAAAGGAGTTTGCGCAGCGCATAAGGCGTTCGATTTTTCTTTATCAAGTCCAAGTTCGATCGTGTATGGAGTACTGTTCTCATCTTTGGGATGGGTCTGCCAAATACTAGCTTGATGCCCTGGAGTCGATTGTGAGGCGAGCCAAGAGAATAATCAGCAATTATGCACTTTGCAGCGTCGAAGCTTCAAAGTCTTGAGTATCGCCGCCTAGTTGCTAGCCTGTCAGTGGTGTCGGTTTTCTATCGTTTACATTTCGGGGAGTGTGCACTGGAATTGCACAATCTAATTCCGCCAAATCTGTTCCATCATCGGACCACAAGACGTACGGCGTTGCGCCACCGGTACATGGTGGACATTTCACCCATACGCACAAAGCTTTTTGGGAACACATTTATTGCGCGTACAGCCAAAGTGTGGAATTCCCTCCCGGAGTCCGTCTTTTCTGATAGCTACAACTTAGAGGTCTTTTAGTCAAGAATAGGTTACTTCTAGGCAAGCGTGCACCATCGTCGACCACATCATCGCTTACCATCAGGTAAGATGGTGGTCAAACGCGTGCATATCTACATCTACACTTAATATAATAAAGAGGTAAAGTTTGTTTTTTTTTGTTTGTAGGAGGTAATCTCTGGAAGTACAGGTCCGAATGCTTAAACTTTTTCACCAATAGAAAGCTGCTTTATTCCTGAGTGGCATAGGCTATATTTTATGTACACGGGCGAAGTGGCGGGCAAAAGCTAGTCAATAATTGTTATAAATGTAAAAAGGAGGTATCGAGAGATTTGGTGCGCGGCTGCGTCCCCACCTTGTATTCGTACTGAATAAACCAGTGTGCAACTAGCTACGTGTTTGGTCTGACGTGAGCGTCCTTTACCCTTGTTCCCATACATAACAAGTGGCGACGATACGAACATACGCGAAAATGTCTTCTAGAGTGTCATTTGGATTTCTATCATCTTTTGACCACTCATCTCAGGAGTGGAACGGCTATAAAATGCGTTTGACGCAGTGGTTTATAGCAAACGATGTAACTGACGCCAATGACAAGAGCGAGGTCAAACGAAGGGCGATCTTACTGAGTGCGTTCTCGGAAGCGACTTACAAACTAGCTAGCAACCTGGCATTACCAAGTAGGTTAGAAGAGGTGGAATACGATGCGATTTTGAAATTACTCGACTCGTATTTTACGCCACTGAGGTGTGGCTTTGCAGAAAGGTTCCACTTTTACTCAGCGGTACAGCGGCCAGGCGAAACACCATCACAGTGGGCGGTCCGAGTCAGAGGACTGGCAGCTTATTGTGGCTTCAAAAACTTAGATGAAGCCTTACTAGACAAATTCGTCATGGGTCTGGTAGCAGGACACGAAAAGGACAAGTTGTTCGCGCAAAACCTAACGGAGTTAACCCTCAACAAGGCCGTGGAACTGGCAGAAAGTGTGCGGTGTGCGCGCGAAGCATCTATGGCAGCTGGGCGCGGACATGCGCCCGCGCACGGTGCGTCGGCACCCGGCGGCGGCGAGCCGGTGTTTAGCATCGCCAGCGGCAGCAAGTGCAGTGTATGCGGTTACAACAATCACAACACTGAGAAGTGCCGGTTCAGAAATTATAAGTGTAAAAAGTGCGGTAAAAAAGGGCATTTGCGTCGTATGTGTTCAAAAAATGTGAAAGTGCATTATGTTGAGGAGGGTGGCGCGGACGAAGGAGATGACGGTGAGTCTTATCTATACAATATTCAATGTCCAAGGAGCAGGCCGATGACCGAGCGGGTACAGGTGAATGATTTGTTATTGGAGTTCGAAATCGATAGTGGTTCAGCGATTAGTGCTATATCAGAAAAAACGTATCATGCATACTTTAGTAATGTGCCATTATTAGTTACTAATCGTAAGTTGATAAATTATACCGGAGGTAGAATTAGCACGTTAGGTATAGCACGGGTAACGGCATGCTACGAGGGCCGCGAGCGAGCGCTGGAGCTGTTCGTGGTAGCGGACGGCGGGCCTCCGCTGTTGGGCCGGGATTTTATTCACGGTTTCAATCTCGAATTAGCCCCTGCTACAAACTATATGTGTAGAATTGCGGATGACTCACTGAAAGAGGAGTTGTTAGGAAAATTTCCCAATCTTTTTTCTGGGAAATTAGGATGTTTTAAAAAATATGATGTACAATTACGATTGAAGCCCGATTCAAAACCGATATTTTTTAAGTCCCGCCCAGTCGCATTTGCCTTAAAAAACAAAATCGAGATGGAAATTGATCGTCTTCTGAAGTTAGGCGTTTTAAAACCAGTGGACTATTCCGATTACGCATCGCCTATAGTACCCGTGTTAAAAAGAGACGGAGGAGTAAGATTATGTGCAGACTACTCGGGGACAATCAACAAACAACTGGTTGTCGATAAGTACCCGTTGCCTACGGTACAAGAATTATTTGCCACATTGCACGGAGCTAAATATTTTTCTAAGTTAGATCTTTCTAATGCATACAATCAATGTTGTTTAACGGAGGATGCTCAAAACCTTACTTGTATTAACACGCATCGCGGTCTTTTTAATTATACCAGACTCGTTTTTGGGTTAGCCAGTGCTCCCGCAATATTCCAAAGGGTTATGGAATGTGTAGTATCGGGGATTGAAGGCGTTGCTGTATTTTTGGATGACATTTGTATCAGCGGTTCTACAGAAACAGAACACAAAAACAGGCTTATATCAGTGTTAGAACGCTTAGAAACGGCAGGATTTACTTTAAATGTAAATAAATGCGAATTTTTGAAAAACGAAATCCAGTATTTGGGTCACATAATAGACGAATCGGGCATTAGGAAGTCACCAGATAAGGTGAAGGCTCCAACACCATCAAACGTAAGACAATTGCAGTCATTTTTGGGACTCGTAAATTATTACCGAAACTTTGTACCCAACGCATCTTCAATTCTCAGCCCATTGTATGACTTGTTGCAAAAAAATTGTAAATGGTTATGGTCACCCGATCATCAAAAAGCGTTCATTAAAATTACACAAATATTAGCATCAGAAAAAGTATTAACGCATTTTAATGTAAACGCGAAACTAATTTTAACGGTAGACGCGTCGCCATCAGGTCTGGGTGCGGTGTTGTCTCAGTTGTGCGAGGGGGGAGTCGAACGTCCAATATCGTATGCTTCGAGAACCTTAACGGCCGCAGAAAAAAAAAATTCACAGATACAGAAAGAAGCTACCGCTATAATATTTGGTGTTAGACGTTTTCACCAATACCTATATGGTAGGAGCGTTCCATTTATTCTCAGAACTGATCATAAGCCTCTAATTAGTATTTTTGGTCCAAACCGCGGCATTCCAGAGATTTCAGCAAACCGGTTACAGCGTTATGCTATATTTTTATCGGCATACAACTACACGATAGAATACGTGCGTAGTAGTGATAATAACGCTGATTACCTTTCTCGTTCCTTAGCGAGTGACACAGCTGATTGTAGTGGGGATGAGGGGTCGCGGGACGTGTTGGAGGAACGCGCCGCGTATGTAAATTTCATAGTGGAGGGGAGCCTGCCCGTCACAGCACAACGTTTGCGCCTCGAGACCGATAAGGATCCCGTATTAAACAAAGTTAGGCAATACGTTCTAAATGGTTGGCCGCGTTCCGTTAAAGATAATAATTTAAAGCCATTTTTTTGCTGTCGGTTAGATCTATCCTTTGAAAATGGTTGCTTATTGCGCGGTCATAAGGTTGTCATTCCGAGTACACTACGAGATGAAATATGTAATGATTTACATAGTTCGCACTTTGGAGTAGTGAAAATGAAGGCCGAGGCGCGTAAGCGACTTTGGTTCCCCGGCATAGACAGGTATCTGGAAAGTATCGCGGCGGCGTGCAGCGTGTGCGCGCGCCTGCGGCCGGCGCCGCGCCGCGCTCCGCTCGCCCCCTGGCCTTACCCGCCGCATGCATTTCACAGAATACATTTAGATTTTCTTGGACCATTTAATAATCAAATGTATTTAATTATTGTAGATGCTTTCTCAAAATGGGTGGAATGTTACTGTATGCTCAGTTCGTACGGTTCTAAAGCGGTTATAGAAAAGCTTACAGATTTCATGTCCAGATTTGGGGTTCCACATACGTTGGTAACTGATAATGGTACATCATTTGCATCACAGGAGTTCGCGCATTTTTGTAGTTTAAACGGAATTAAGCAAGTTTTTTCTCCGGCTTATCATCCTGCCAGTAATGGTCAAGCAGAGAGCTTTGTTAAAATAGTTAAGAAAGGACTAAAGAGCATTATTTTAACTAGTCCGAATAATACTATACCCAAGGCAAAAATTTCTAAATTTTTATTTGACTTTCGTAACTCTAAAAACAGTACTACTGGGAAATCACCAGCCGAGCTGGTTTTCGGCCGCTCCTTGCGATGTAGACTGGATTTATTGAATCCGACAGAAGTCACTCCCTCGTCCGCGCAGCTCGCCTTAACTGTGGGACAAAATCAGTGCTCTCAGGTTAAACACTACAAGGGAACACCTAGACCTGACTTAAAGGTGAACGATGCAGTGTGGGTCAAAAGATATACATCCAATCAGAAATATTACTGGACTGAAGGAATAAATACTCGTAAAATAGGAGCTGTAACATATGTTATTTATGTTCTTGAAATTAAAGCAGAAGTGAAAAGACATCTAAATCAGATTCGAGTACGCCAGGCAACTGACGTGTCGGCTTCTCAATGTACATGGCAGCCGGATGTAGTCGATGACAATGATCATAGTTCGACCAGCATCGAAACCGACACGACCACTTCAGAGACTTTACCAACAACTAGCGTCGAAACCGACACCACAACCTCGGAGGCCTTACCAACGTCTATTCGCGAGACCGACATACCGCCGTCTGTCACTCTTGCGTCATCAATTTCAACTGCTCCCAGAGATGCTGCTACGGAGAGGGAGAGTGATGGTGAATATAACAGCTTATCGAGTGATACGAATGAGAACATTACAGAGGAACCCCCAGCTCAGGAAAATGTTAGGACTAGACGTAATAGACCTAAGATTAATTATAAGGCATTTTATTAGTTTTAAGCTAGTCGTGGAGGGATTGTTATAAATGTAAAAAGGAGGTATCGAGAGATTTGGTGCGCGGCTGCGTCCCCACCTTGTATTCGTACTGAATAAACCAGTGTGCAACTAGCTACGTGTTTGGTCTGACGTGAGCGTCCTTTACCCTTGTTCCCATACATAACATTTTTTTTTATGAAATAAAAAAAAAAACTAAATAAATATAACAACGGGCCACAGGCCTAACTTACAAGTAAAAGTAATTCTCACTTTCTTACCTACTGTTTCACTGAAGCATCAAAAGAAAGGGTCTATAGAAGGGTCTGGACAAGGGTCGTCGTGTTCATTCGATGAACGGATTTCCATTAGATATACAAACATATGAGATACTTGACTTATCTGTCTTACTTGCTTTTGTCTGCCGCTTTGTCCGAGTGTAAGTTGAAAATGAAACTATGCACCTGCCATGTAATCTCTTCACCACCCTTGATTGACTGGTAGAGAATGTCTAAGGCATTAAGTCCGCCTTAGCACCTTGGTGCATGAAGTCTAACTAAATATCTCATTGTCATAGCACATTTCTGGTTGGAGGATCCTCCCTTTTCAACGGAGATATGTGGGACAACCACTACACCCAATTCCGTCCTAAAAAATCCTAAATACTTCCAAGGTCATAGATTATCTGTGCCCGAAAAACCCGTTATGTCGTTGGTCAGGGCTGTCATTTGACAACTTTGACAGCAGTCGTTCAGGATCTGACCGCATTGGGGGTATCGTGTTACCTAATGACTGGGTAAAGAAGTCGCTCCCTGTAATGGTGCGTCCAGATCTGGTGAATGTGCTGCTTGCGAATGGCGCGTGTGCATTTCGCGCACGGCGCGTTCAAATGAAGCCCCTGCGCCGCGCGTTCTTCGTACGAACATGAAATACACACGCGCAGTTCGCGCATTTGCCAGATTTGGACGCAACATTAAATATTGATACCTATTTGGCTGTATCCAGTTAGACTAAAAGATAACCCCAAAATAGTTGGGAAAAAACTAGTCAGACAGACAATCTTTCGTAGATATTTGCTTCATATATAGAACTTGTGTAGTCGGATAGGATTGTAAGACATGTCTTATCTATTCAATACTATTGGGAGGTCACTGGGTTTAGTAATAATGTATGTCTTTATTGAAGATAGTACTGTAGAGATTTCTTTGGACATGTTTCGAAAAAGGGTCCAAAGGACTGGCTAGGTCTAAATATAAATGTGCAGATTGAAAGTACTTTTCGCATTTTAATTCCAAATGGTAAAGATTTTTTTTTATTATTGTGCGTTTGACGGACCACTATCTCACCTGATGGTAAGCGATGATGTGGTCAACCACAGAACAGATAAAAGAGGTTAGAATGACGTTGTGGGTGGGGCAAGCATGCCAAAAAGTAGGGCAATGCTCATAGTTCAACCACCAATAGCAAACTTTCGATCTAAGTGTGCGTGGTCTATTAGTTGCGTAATGCGCATTCGTATTGGTTTATTGTCTGCAGTGGAGTTAAAGGGTGTGAGACAAGCGACGACACTCGTTATAGTACAAATCGGAAAGTATTTCCTTTCTAGCCTCTTTTATCTTTTCTGTGTGGTCAACGATGGAGCACGTTTGCCTAGAAGTAACCTATTCACTCTTGACTTAAAGACCCTTAGATTATAGTTATCAAAAAACAGACTCTGGCAGGAATGTAATAATAGAAAGATTTTTACAATCAATGAATAATAATTGCTTAAAATATCAAATTTTGTGTAGGCGGAAATTTTGAGATGAAAATGGAAATTGCCAGTAAAAACATGAAACGTAATGAGTTCAGGGTATTAATAAAGGTAAAAGAGTTTAAAAAAATGTACCTACAAGAAGCGGGTGATTTCCACGAACATAAATTGAAGAAAAACATTGCCAAGTTTTTGAATTTCAAACATCGTTTTCCGTCAAAGAAATAAAACATAAAAAAAATATTTCTTTTAATGTTAACGAATGGTAAAAACTGTAGCTCGGTTTGTAGAAAAATAAGTGCTCACTAAAAACTTTCAGCAAAAACACATGAAAAGGCAAAAATAGTATTTTTTTTTAGTTGTCGAACCATCTGTTGCGTTGAGAGCTTAGGGCTTGGTGCAAGTGACAAGCTGAACGTATAAAAGTGATTTTATTGCGTTTTTTTTTTCGTCAATAGGGGATGAAGTGACTTTATATTTAGCTCAGCGACCGAATATGTAGCAATATAATCTTCGATGTGGGCAATAAGACTTCTAGACTGTAGATAGGTAAATTGGATGAACCGTATGCCAGACCTCTTTTTTTATTATTGATAGGCTCGCGCTTGACCACTATAAGCAAGCGATGATGTGGCCGACGATGGAACACGTTTGCCTAGAAGTAACCTATTCATTCTTGACTTAAAGACCATAGTTTGTAGCTACCTGTACAGCACGCTTAGCCAAGTTGTTATTCTGCAATCGTTAACGCTGTCGAAAAGTGATGAAACGTATGGGAATGACGTCATCTCAACGTAAAGTTGCGTGGTCGGAACAAACGAATAGACAATTCGTAGCCAAGTTCACATCGTTCAAAATCGTTTCTACAATGTTTAACGCTACGTCCTTTGTTATACAAACGCTACATTGTAGAACGAGCGGCCGACTCAGGCGCGTCAACATGGCTACCAACTTATCGTTTTCTACAATTGCTGTCACCGAGGCGTTACCCATTAGAGAACGGAATTCGATTGTAACTTGGCTAGGGGGGCAGGATAGACAAAGTCAGATAAGCCTGAATTATCAGTAAAATTAAGGGATCTTCTAAAGACTATATAGGAGACATTTGCCCAGGATTGGGATAACATAGGCTAAAATGGGCATTAGAAAAGAAAAATGTTTATAAGGAAACATTTTTCTTTTCTAATGAGTTCTAAATAAGAGCATACTTGACCGAAGTAGGCACTTATTTTTATAGTTCACAATAGAAATATCCGTCTCAATGAGAGAATATGGACGGAATAATACTGGAAGACGCAACGTTGCTAAGCCTCTCACTAGGTGGATCGATAAACTGGTGAGGGTGGCGAAACTCCCATGGTTCCTTGGACCATTTTTCTGGCGATACTTGAAGGAGGCCGATGGCTTGATGATGATGATGTTAATGTTGATGATGTCATTATGGTTGATAGTTGGGGCATAGCATGTGCTCTTGGAAATTACACCAAACGCAATATAAAATTCTAACACTATAAATGAAATTATTATAAAATAGAATACAATTTTCCTAAAAAAAAAAAAAATTGCTGGCTGATGAAAAAATAAAGAATAACTTAACTTTATTGTTACGTTACACTAACTTAAATATGGTGGGAACAATCATCCAATGACAACTCTCGCTCTTGGGCGGAGCGGGAGATAGTTTAAGACTGTTACTGACTAAAAGCCCACCCCGCTCCTTCATTGCCTTCGTACCGGGGCTTGAGCTATCTTTTGAATTAACCCTGGCCCCAGTAGGCTTCGACCCAGCTGGGCCCCCCCTGTTGCTGACCACCTGAGGATGGACTGCAAGAACATGAAATAAAAAGGGGGTAGTTTTCCTTTTTGTCGCTTTTTTAATCGCTTTCGTCTACAACTTGCAACAATAAAATAATTGAACCCTACAAATGAAACTGATCCCTGCTAATTGAGCGATTTACGATGGTTCGCAGCGCCCCCGTCCGTCACAGTATTGCCGTTGACAGCTCGGCTCAGACTTGACGCCTTGCATTAAATGTTAACTGTTCTAACTTTGCGCAAATACATTTAAGTTAGACTGTTTGTTTACTGTCACATTTGTGCGTTGACGTGAGGTTTTGAGTTTAATTCTCATGTAACAGGGGAATTGAATAAATCAAGTCGTATTACTGAGCGAGAAAAGCATGCCCGGGTGGTGATTCATAAATCTACGCTTTTTTTGTGTGGGAAATCATCAAAAGAAACATAGGATAGAGTGAAAGAGACTATTAGATTTTTACTGAATAAATTCCGTCAATGGTAAGCAGTGATGGCTGAGTGGTAATGAATTTATTTCATCACCACTGCACTCAAAACGGTGAAAGAAAACATTGTGAGGAAACCGGCATGTCCTAGAACCAAAAATTTGAGGACGTATGACTTCCACAAACCCGCACGGGGCCCGTGTGATGGATTACGGCCCATTTCCTCTCCTAGAAAGAGGCCTGAATCCTAGCAGTGGGAACATTATAAGGCTGACTATGCTATGTAAATATCAGGTAGCAAATGGTCCGCATGACGCAGGTCCTCACCGGACATGGTTCGTTCGGGAGTTTCCTGCACCGGATTCATGCGGAAGTGACGCCCGGAGGACACGGTGGAGCACACAGTCGAGGTGTGCCCTGCTTGGGCGGAGCATCGCCGTGCCCTCGTGGGGGCGATCGGCGGCGGAGACCTTTCGCGCCGGGCCTTGGTTGAGGCCATGATCCGGAGCGAGGAGGAGTAGCAGGCGGTCGCTGACTTCTGCGAAGCAGTAATGCTCGCAAAGGAGGAGGCCGAACGCATCAGGCAACGGCGCTATCGCCGCCGCCGCCGCCGGGATACTGATCCCGATATCCGGCCAACGTAGGCGCGGGCTTGCGGACAGAGAGCAATGGGTAGCTCACTGTCCGGCCGTCCGGACCAAGCCCAAGTCGTCGACGGCGCGCACTGTTCCCGCGCGCCTCAAGGAGTTGTCAGCAACAGCAGGGACCCAGCCGGGTCGAAGCCTACTGGGGCCAGGGTTATCCGAAAGGGCGCTCGAGCCCCGGTATGAAGGCTAGAAGGAACAGGGTGGGTCTTTTAGTCAGTAATAGTCTGACACTATCTCCCGCTCCGCCCAAGGGCGGGGGATGTCAATGCATGATTTTTTCCCACCATAAAAAAAAGGTAGCAAATGGTCGCAGAACTTACAGGTGGTCGATGAGTTCGAAAGGTTCTGAAGTTAGTCAGGCATTTTCGTAATGTCGTAATTGCAGTTTAACTTTGTAACTTATAAAATCAGTGTAATAAATATAAAAAAATCTGTCAAACCAAACAATACAAAACTACTCATAATTATTCATCTTGACGATACCTTGGCTTTCCTTTCAATGACGTTTAAGTTACATACACTTCACAAGTTACCCTTACAAACCAATATTCACTCTACACAATTCTTGGCTGTCAAACACAAAAGCGATATGACATCGGTCACTGTAGTCGTCCGGTCCGGTCGGATCCGGTCTGGTCCGGTCTTGACGTCAGCGATATAATACGTGTCGTGACCAAGGGTAATAATGTATCCGGTCTTATTGACCTGCGTTGATTGCTAGTGGGAGGAGAAGATTTGATTTTTGATATTGTTAGTTATCAAAATATATTTTTGAACATTTCCTTACGATGAATTCTCGATAGTATGGTAACAAAAATTATGGCTTGACTTTAGTATCGTTTGGCAGGAGTTGGGGGGTCCTCCTCCTCGAGTCGTATTCCTCATTACTGAGGGTTGTGAAGTTCCCGCTGAATTAGCTTCTTATTAATGGTATCTCACCATCTGTGACGGTTCTTAGCGTCATGAAGTGCGACGTGCAATTGGGTGTCCAGTGTGGAGCGGACCTGATCTGCCCATCTTATTGGGCTGCGGCCTCTTGGTCGTTTGCCATCAATCATGCCAGCTACGATGAGCTGTTCAAGGTTGTGGCCATTTTTCCTGCCAATGTGGCCAAAAAACTCCAGTACTCTGCGCATGCAGGTAGTTGGGGGGTAAAAAGGGCTAAAACTGGCAAAGCTCCTTTTAAAAGATGTTTTGAGAAATTTGTGAAATTTTATTTATTGTACACCACGTACAAAAAATACAGGTCTGACTTAAAATCAGATAAGAAAGTAAATGGAACATTAAAATGGATGATTGACAACTAAAGCTGCCACAAAACTTTTGTACTTATCTATAGTTGTCATAATAATTCTGTAAAATAGAGACAACAGTTAAACGTCAATTTTTTATTAAAATTACCTATATTTTAACTCTTTTCGAATTTAGATTGTTGTCTCAATGGTTTTGATAATTGTGTAAATGTATATTTTTTACCATACTACGGTTTTGAGTGCGAGATGGTTCACAGTACACTGTTTTTTCTGTGTGTAAGCTTGTAGCGTTTGATGACATAGAAAATAGCTAATGTACAAAATGGTAGGCCATGGCCATGCTGAAAGTTTATTTACGAATTAATGTCAGTAGTTGAAATACTCGTTTTTCTCAATCATTTCAAAACAAAATACGTTTCCTGTTTCCATGAAAACATCACAAACTGACGTGTCTGATCAAAACAGTACATGTACAAATTGCGTCCATTTTATGTTTGACTACCCACAGACTGATTTGAAACGGTATTCGAAATACAAACAAATTGTATTCATGAAGCCTCGTTTACGTGAGGATAGTTACTCGTCTTTGAAGCAGCAAAAATCTTCTAGACGAAATCGCTAAGCGCAATCACAGCCAAAAAGATTTTTTTTTTAAATTAATGCTATAAAACTTTACAAGTTTAAAGTTATGAGTGGTGTTTTAACAGCTAAAAAAAAGAAGTCACAAAAGAAAATTCTTATCAATGTCTGTCTTGAATGTATAATTGCCGTCACTGTTATTTCTGGATGTTCTCGCATAGTAGGCAATCTATTTTAATATTGTAGAGTTTGTTTGTTTGAAGATTTGTAACACCAGCGCAAAGCTCAGGCGGGTCGCTAGTTATATTCATAATATTCAGGCATTCAATCAAATAACTTAGCAAATGACTTGGGTCGATAACGTTTAATTAAACGCCTGGCCAGTCGTAAAATAATATTGATTTACGTATACCCAACAATGTGCTGACGGCGGCGGCGCGGTGGTTGTAAGAGTGAGCGACAAAGCCGGGACTCTTATTTCTTTCTGCATACATTTGAAGGAATATAATATGAAGGAGATGACGAGGTATGACGAGAGGCTTAATCGCCTTTGAAATTAAGCTGTCCGTGTCGAGATGTCTTAAGTTTGGGCACGCCACAATCATGGCGGTAAGTCCCCTCTTTGAGGCGTGGCTGGAAAGACCTCACGGCGTCCTTACCTTCCGCATGACGCATGTACTCACCGGACATGGTTCGTTCGGGAGTTTCCTGCACTCGATTCATGCGGAAGTGACGCCCGGGTGTTGCCACTGTGCGGAACGCCCGGAGGACACGGTGGAGCACACAGTCGAAGTGTGCCCTGCTTGGGCAGAGCATCGCCGTGCCCTCGTGGGGGCGATCGGCGGCGGAGACCTCTCGTGCCGGGCCTTGGTAGAGGCCATGGTCCGGAGCGAGGAGGAGTGGCAGGCGGTCGCCGACTTCTGCGAAGCAGTAATGCTCGCAAAGGAGGAGGCCGAACGCATCAGGCGTTATCGCCGCCGCCGTCGCCGGGATTCTGATCCCGATTTCCGGCCAACGTAGACGCGGGCTTGCGGACAGTGAGCAATGGGTAGCTCACTGTCCGGCCGTCCGGTAACTGTCCGGACCAAGCCCAAGTCGTCGACGGCGCGCACTTTTCCCGCGCGCCTCAAGGAGTTGTCAGCAACAGCAGGGACCCAGCCGGGTCGAAGCCTACTGGGGCCAGGGTTATCCGAAAGGGCGCTCGAGCCCCGGTATGAAGGCTAGAAGGAACGGGGTGGGTCTTTTAGTCAGTAAGAGTCTGACACTATCTCCCGCTCCGCCCAAGGGCGGGGGATGTCAATGCATGATTTTTTCCCACCATAAAAAAAAAAAAAAAGATGTCTTAAGTTTCTTTCGTCGCATGGCCACTTTACTCAATGAATGGCCAACCTACTAGGCAGCCAGTTCACTAATATTGTATTCGATCCATCGACTGAATATAATTTAGGCCGCTAATTGAATGGTGCCGTTTAGTTTGATAACTAGTTGTTAACCCATTGCAAATTAAGCTGGTTCACTGAGACTTATCTAAACAATAAAGTAGCGTTATTTGTTTTTACTATGTATATTATTTAAACGACTTACTTTTGCAAAATTATTTTTATCAACCAGATACACGTCCTAGAAGATATTTTCCAAGATGTTATTATTAATATTATATCTAGCGTTTATTGTCTCACTGCTGGACAAAGGCCTCTCTTCATTCCTTCCATGGTTCCAAGATAAGTTCTGTAAAATACAACAGAGAGATAAATCGCCTATTCCAAATGGTCGTTCTCGCCTCTCAGCGGTCCAGTAACTGTCCTTGTGTGAACGAGGCATGAATTTTGGGATAGAAATAAAACAGGATCGCCTGTTGTTAATTGAAAGCTGACAATCGTGTTTCGTGTTACCATTTCTAGTTTATTTCAACAGAACTCAAAGTGAATAGTATTTTAGATGAAGTATTGTTAGTTTGGAAATTGAAAACTGCAAAAATTATACATTCACCCAGAGGGCAATGGAGCGGGCTACACTCGGAGTTTCATTGCTACACATTGCTAGTTGTCTTTCTTTTTTTAATTATAATAATTTATTAGTATTTACATGTTGTTACTACATTGTGTGTATCTACGAGTGTGTATGCCAAATAAAATAGTTTTCTTTCTTTCTTTCTTTTTTCTTTCATTGCGTGATCGGATCAGAAATAAAGATATTATTTATCTACATTAATGTTATAAAGAGGTAAAGTTTGTATTTGTGTTTGTAGGAGGTAAAGAAAGTACTGGTCCGATTGCGATAATTTTTTCACCGATAGAAAGCTGCTTTACTCTTGAGTGACATAGGTTATATTTTTTGTGCGCAGGCGAAGCTGAGGGCAAAAGTAGTATATAATATACTTAATACTTATACTTAGACAGGATAAACGTTTGCAAAAAAGAAGTATATATTGGGCGGTTTTATTGCACAGGGCAATCTCTTACAGACAACCTTAGGATGGACTTAACGAAACGAAGATATCCGCAGGAGAACCTAGGTTACGGACATAGCTTGAAGTATCACCAAACTTAATAGCTGTAAGCAGGGCACATTGCTCGCAGAACAGTTGGTCGATGGGACGGAAGGGCTCTGGCCTCCCACAAGGTGCAATGACAACCAGGTGAAGGTTGCGGGAATCTGATGTATGAAAGATGCTAAAGACTGGTGGTAGAACATTGCATGGATGTCTTTCGGCTGAAATGATGATGATATGTTGATGAAACTAAAAAAACTTATAATAGGGTAGTTTCCAGGGTCAAAGTAATTACATTTTATTTAGTCCGTATTTTAGATTATAAAAAAATATTGTACACGTATTTTTTCTTTTTTCGATTAAACAAAAAATAACAAAGATATAGCCCATTAAATTTACATGTGACGTCACCCCGTGCGTAAAAATGCAGCACAGCCGTGACGTTACACGTAACTTTAATGGGCTATATCTTGGTCATTTTTGGTTTAATTTACAAATAAAAAAATACGTGTCCCTTATTTTTGAATAATCTAAAGGACGGATTAATTACGTTTTTTACGGCAACTAGCCTATTCAAATCAAAAGTAGTGAGCTTTCTCACGAAAGGTTCCGTAAGACTATCTGTACAATATTAGATATGTACCATAATTCAAACTTATATTTTTTTTTGTTTCACCTGTCTCGGTGTTTGTTTATTGAATAACCACGTATGTTATATGGGAGCCCCACTTTAATATTTATTCTGTTTTTAGTATATTTTGTTAAAGCGGCTACAGAAATATATCATCTGTGAAAATGTCAATTGTCTTGCTAATTGGCTTATGACATACACACTGATGGACAGTGGGGAGAGCGAACGTATATGGAGTACTGTTCTCATCTTTGGGATGGATCTGCCAAATACCAGCTTGATACGCTGGAGTCGATTGAGAGGCGAGCCAAGAGAATCATCGGCAATGATGCACGAGTCGAAGCTCCAAAGCCTTGAGCATCGCCGCCGAGTTGCTACTCTGTCGGTTTTCTATCGTTTACATTTCGGGGAATGTGCACTGGAATTGCACAATCTAATTTCGCCAAGTCCGTTCCATCATCGGACCACACGACGTACGGCGTTGCTCCACCGGTACATGGTGGACATCCCACCCATACGAACAAAGCGTTTTGGAAACACATTTATTGTGCGTACAGCCAAAGAGTGGAATTCCCTGCCGGAGTCTGTGTTTCCTGATAGCTACAATTTAGGGGTCTTTAAGTCAAGAGTGAATAGGTTACTTCCAGGCAAGCGTCGACAACATCATCGCTTACCATCAGGTGAGATGGTGGCCAAAAGCGAGCCGCTCAATAATAAAAAAAAAAGTTTTAGTATAAGGGACCCGTTTTTGCCCTTTGGGTACAGAACCCTAAAAACCAAATATTCCTGACAGAAACTTCATATGAGTTCACAACGATGTTACTTTCTCTGTTAAATTTTCATCTGAATTTCCCAAAAAAAAACATTTAGTGTTTTCAAAAAAATCCAAAAAACCTAACGAACGTTCGAGACATTCAGTTAGGTTTTTATATGATAGTTTACACGTGTATTATACACGTGTAATATCTTGATATTCATTTGCTTATTTTCGTGGAATCAGAATATTTATACTATTTACATTGAATATCATTTTCCCGGTGCCATTATGTGGAAGTTAGAATACCTAGAAGTGAAGAGGAAAAACGCTAAGTAAAATAGTACACAGAATAAATCTGTTCTGTGGTAACGTACTACTGTAAATATAGACTGACGCACACGTGTAACACGCCTAATTTGTACGTAGAACGAAGTCGCGTGGCGTGCCAAGTGTAGCTAGCTCTACAAGTCTAGTTTCTATATAAAATGTATGGAGACCGATGCGCCCAAAATCTACGTTATTTTTTGTGTTAGGTTGTTTGGCATGAAGCAGCCTAGTTATAGGTGCAGTCTCGCATGCGACTCTTATTTCACCAGTTTTAATAATAACACTTTCAGTTTTTTCCAGTTGACAGTGATGCGGAGTCTTTCAGTTTTTTAGATTTTACATAGCTGGAAATTTTTAAAATTTTTACTTTTTCGACTAATTACGCTAATATTACCTTTATAGGAAAAAGTTTGTACGTGTGTATTATTAAAATTATATAATAATAATGTCAAAAAAAAAAAGTACGAGTGTTACTTTTTCACGCTCGAACGGCTAAACGAATTTGGATGAAATTTGACACACGGGCAGACCATGTCCTAGAATAGCATATAGGTTTTATCCCGCATATTGTGTTCCTATGTGTTTTATTCACGCGGGCAAAGCCGTTGGCAGAAACAAGTGTTATAATAATATTATTTCACTTAAACAATATTTTATGTTCTTTTAATGTTTCATAGAATTTATAAGCAAATAAACGACTTGACTCGGGCCAGCCGTTTGTAAGTCGTACAAATATTATGCCAATTGGCTGTCAAATTCCAAATGGTAGATATCTCAGGTAGACTGTTGATTATTTTATCAAATCCTGTATTTTGTAAATATTAGTTTTACCTATTGTATTGTTTAAGAAATATTGCGAAAATTCCGTCATAATATGAGCTTTTCCTTAAAGAAAATCATAAGCAAAAGTTTATGTTTTTTTTTTTGTAGAAAGAGATTTTTCCTTTCCAATATAAACAGTATTTACGATAATATAATATATTCCAAAACTATCACACAACGCCGTCTAGTCCCAAGCTAAGCAGAGCTTGTGTTATGGGTACTAGACAACTAATAAACATACTTATATATTTCTAAATACATACATATTATAGATAAATTACACTCAGACGCAGAACAAATGATTATGCTCATCACACTAACATTTGTCCTGGGTGGGAATCGAACCCACGACCTCCGGCATAGCAGTCAGGGTCACTAACCACTACACCAACAGGCCAGTCAAAAATCAAATGTTGATAGGAACTGTTCTAATAGATCAGTAGTTGTATGAGTCATATTGGTTACTAGCTTTTGCCAGCGGTTTCACCCGCGTGCATAAAATATAGCCTATGTCACTCAGGAATAAATCTGCTTTCTGTCGATGAAAAAATTTTAGCAATCGGACAAGTCCTTTCAGAGATTACCTCCTACAAAAAAAAAGCTCAGAGGAAACGGTGGAGTATACTGACGAGGCCTGCCCCGCTTGGACGGAACACCGGTTTGATCGACCCTAGTCCTGGCCATGGTATACATAGAGCAATAAAGCGGAAGCAGTCATCCCCTTCTGCGAGGCAGTAATGCTAGCGAATGTTGTGATGGAAAACTGGAAGGATAAGCAATCCAGCAAAAACGTGGCAACTTCGAGCTACCAAGCTGGAAGTGTTAATACAAGCTTACGGCCGGTTCACACATGTCTCCGTTTTACTGTTCCGTTTTATCGTGTACGTTTTTTTTTCGTCGATGGCGTATGTAGTTGTATGAGCGACTTCCCACATGGCACAGTATTCTGTATACAGTAAAAAATATCGTTCCGCAAAAAAATGACATTCCGTTTTGTCATCGAATACACAGTAAAAATATACGGATACGTAGAATTTTAACGGATAGATACTGTGTGCGTGGCGTTCGGTGTATGCAGGGTGTAGGAGGGGGAGTGATGCAACAGATTTTGTTTGACTCACATTTTCTATTGTACATTACGAAAGTAATTGAAAAATTTCGATTCATCACCTCGTAACTGTCTCATAAGTAAACTGTAAGCACCCTCTCTAGAACTTTGGGCCATAAGTGGATGCTGCCAATAACGTCGAATCTTCCTTCTCCGACGATAGTACCAATACAACACGACAGCGTCCGTCCTTGTAGAATAGGGGTATACTGCTAGTTTTCTGTTCACACATCGCATCCAGTAATGACGGATCCGTTGAACGTTATACGGTGCCTATGTGTGAACAGAGCATAAATTTATGACGTATCCGTTAAAAACGTACCAGTAAAACGGACTCCCATGTGTGAACGGGCCGTTATTGTTCAACTTATTTAAACCATTGTATTTTAACTTTTAAAATTCATTAGCTTTTGCTCTCGGCTTCGGCCGCATACATAAAATATTGGCTGTATCATTCAGGAATAAAGCAGCTTTCTATCGGTGAAAAAAATATCCAATTGGACTAGTACTTTCTTTTTTAAATAAAAGATTAAAGCAAACTACCTCTTTATAATATTAATGTAGATAAGCAGAAAATCTTGATATCCAAACGCTACCGAGTTTCGATTCCACAACCAGTATAATAGTCAAAACTAAATATGCATTGCTGCAACATAAATGTCCTTTGGCGAAACCTGTGTGACCACAGCAAAGCTAAGCGCCACTGTTCGCCATTGTGTGGCTGCGTGGGCCAAAGCTAATCAGACACACGGCCACTGTGGCTTGTCTAATCCTATTTTAGTTTAGCATATATTTGCACTAGATTGCTTTGTGATAGAGTTTGGTAAAATCTATTATTGGATCGTATAAAAAAGACTTGTAATCTTCAAATCATCATATGGGTTTTCCTACTCTGGATGATGTTACCACATAAACAAGTTTTCAATGAAAATAATTTTTTCATACCAAACTTTTATGGCGCGGTATAAATGGTGTAAGGGACAGCCCTCCACAAACTTTAAGGGCTTACTCAGTAGACGAAACTCAACCACCCACCATAAAATTTTTTTTCAGGAAACGAAAAAAAAATTCAGCCTCTCCATACAAACTTTTCAATCAAGTTAATAATTTTGTATGGTGAGGTGGATTTTTTTTTTCGTTTCCTGAAAAAAAAATTTATGGTAGGTTGTTCAGTTTCGTCTACTGAGCAAGCCCTTAAAGTTTGTGGAGGGCTGTCCCTTACACCTTGTATACGAGTACCTACCTATATAATTAATAACTAATCATCAAGACTATACCAAAAGCGTAGGCACGGTAGGGTTATCAAAGTTCTATCACGAGATCAGCTCTATGTGAAAATAATTTTGCATTGTCATCTGATTTACACATGCACGCAAAATTTCAGCTCAATCGGTGACTGAAAAGTGGATCAAATTTAATTTGCAAGATTTGATTACAGACAAACATCGGGACAGGTGAAACTAAATAAAAGCTTGTAAAATCATACAGACGAAGTCACAGTATTTTCGAATAATAAAATAATTTATGGCTGAAGCTTAAGGGACCAGCGTGAACGTTTTTCGGCTGAAATGACGATACTAATAGGTAATTCTATCAAATGGTAAGCTTGGCTTAGTAAAGTGTATCCACCAATGTTAAAGTAATCCTTTAAAGGTAAAATTCGATAAAGTCCTCCATAAATTCCCTTCTTTGACAAAGACAAAGTGGCATTTTCAAAAGGTATTGTCATTGCAGAAAACGTCTTGGAGCTGATTTTATAATGCTTGTAGATTCTTATCCATAAGCATCTCGGCATAAAAGTGGTCCTATAGCCACTTCCGGCCTTAACCATAGTACGACATTGGGCTTGTAGCTTGTTCTTTTCCGTGAGAAATCTTTAAATAACTTTTCCCACTAACGGCGAAGCCAGACTTCTGTCAGACTTTTACTGACTTATGCATCTAATAGTTACAACCTTTTTTTTTTATGGTGGAAAAAATCATGCATTGACATCCCCCGCCCTTGGGCGGAGCGGGGGATAGTGTCAGACTCTTACTGACTAAAAGACCCACCCCGTTCCTTCTAGCCTTCATACCGGGGCTCGAGCGCCCTTTCGGATAACCCTGGCCCCAGTAGGCTTCGACCCGGCTGGGTCCCTGCTGTTGCTGACAACTCCTTGAGGCGCGCGGGAACAGTGCGCGCCGTCGACGACTTTGGCTTGGTCCGGACAGTTACCGGACGGCCGGACAGCGAGCTACCCATTGCTCACTGTCCGCAAGCCCGCGCCTACGGTGGCCGGAAATCGGGATCAGAATCCCGGCGGCGGCGGCGGCGGCGATAACGCTGTTGCCTGATGCAATAGTTACAACCTAATGATCGTTTTTTGTCAAGATTGAATAGATTGCTTCAGGGCGTGTTCCATCGTCGACCACATTATCGCTTACCACCAGATGAGTTACTAGCCAAGCGAGAGCCTATCAATACTAAAAAATAAAAAATAATTCGGTAGACCATTTAATTTAAGCTTTTTTCTCATTGCGTGCGCCTTTTGCTAAGATAACTTTTGCAAAAGCAAAAGCCGAACACAGAAAATAAAAAGTAAATACCAAAACATTACCGTCTACTTTTACCTCAGAACAAAGCAGAATGTTCAATCATATCGCGAAATCGCGGTCGGGAGCCTGACCGGGTGAAAACCGCCCGTAATCCCCGATAATGGAATGGTGATCTTTTGTTTATGTAGCCGTTGTACCCGGAACGATACCCGGCACGGTGTGTGGTACCGGGCTGTTGGTTTAAATTTTGAAATGGACGTGTATTCGCAGAATTTTTTTTTTTATAGTGTTTTTGTGTGTCGGTAGTGATATTTGAATGACAGTTTTGTAGTAAGAAGATTTGTGTGTTATTTTAGTCTGTTTTAACCTTTCGTATGCCGTAATTAGAGACACAATTAAAAAGTTACTGTGTCCCGCGTAGATCCGCGTTCCGGCCATACAACGGGTTAAACATAACGTTTCGCGGAATGTGCGTAGGGAATCCATATCTTTATTTTGACAAGTCTGTTGCATCATCGGACGCACAAAACGTTGGGGAACACATTTGTTGTGCGTACAGCTAAGGAGTGGAATTCTCGGTCGGAGTCTGTTTCTTGATAGCTACAACTTAAGGATCTTTAAGTCGTGAATTGGTTAATTAAGGAATAAACTCAAAGGTACTTAATGGTCTGTAATTTAAAATAAATATAATTCTTCATTATGTACCTACAATAACATTCAACGTTTGGAGTACATATTCAGACAGTCCTTGCCTTTCACATGGCATAGATCCTCATCGGACATGGTAAGTTTGGGTGGTTCCTGTTTCGAATTCAGGCATAAGAAACGCTTAGGTGTCACTACTACGTAGACCGCCCGAAAGACACGGTCCAGCATACGGTAGAGGTGTAACCACCGTGAAACTTGCTTATTATTATCTAGTATTGAAAATGCCTATGTTTTTTAACATATTTAGGTCCGCTCAAATACTCCAACTTCCTTATTCTGCAGTTAGCTAAAAGGGCGACAATGTAAAATTAAGGCCGGCAGAAAAAAAAAAACACCTGGCTTACTCGCTGTAATGAAAATCATATTTGGTACACCTTCATCAATCTTCATTAGGTTCCTAAAAGCGAGGTCAAATATCGCTCCTTCTTTTATGAAATAAAACTTAGAGTAAAAATGTTGAGGTAGACACGAGTTTTTATAAACAGTTTTTTGTTACAGGTTATTGATCTCTTTGTACACAATAATCAGTGTTTTGAAGTAGGTCAATAGATTTATTCATCGAGTCTTGCAAAATTTGATAATTTTTTAGGGTTCCCTACCTGAAAAGGAAAAACCGGAACCCTTATAGGATCACTTTTTGTTGTCCGTCCGTTCGCCCGTCCGTCCGTCTGTCCGTCTGTCTGTCACTCTGTGAAGTCCCTTTATGTCGGTAACGCGTAAAGAGTACAGAGTTGAAATGTGTTACTTGTGACCTTTTTAAATATTTTTGGGAAAAAATATTAACTATTTAGAGCAGGAACCAAAGGGAGTTGAGTGTGCAAATATGAGGACCGCTTTCTGTGAATAGTTTTGGATTCAGAAAAGCATGCAGATTATGATTCTGGATGTTGCCAGGAGGTATATTGGTCATTTTTTTACACCCCTCTCCCTAAAACAGCAAATAAATTAACTGAAATAATGCTAAGAATCATTTTATTAATTGTTTAAGTAAGAATATCTAATTTTATTTTTATGATTAAATATCAACTAAAAAAAGTAAGTCGGACTCGCGCACTGAGGGTTCCGTACAAATTTACACATGAAAACAATTTAATTCCTGAATTGAGTTAAGAAGATTTACCAAATCACAAGAATAGTTTTTTTTTGTGACGTAATCACAAATATTTACAGTTTTCCGAATTTTACCTATATTAGTGCTATGAAACCTTGCTTCATGCCAAACAGAATTTTAGGTCAACGGAAGTACCCCATAAATTTTGATTCCCTTGAGGGTGTTGAAATATACATTTTTTTTGCAACATAAGTGGCCGTATCTTTTTCTTTCGTTATCTCAGAAGTTCGATTTTTTCTCAGCTTCAAGGGACCATAGACTTGAGAATATACTTTTAATTTCAACGTGAACCTATGAAAACCGTTCAATTCCCGAATTGATTTACGAAGATTTTTCCGAATCGCAAAGAAAGTTTGTTTTTTTGTGACGTAACTACAAATTAACAGTTTTTAGATTTTTTTATAAATTTGTATTATGAGGCCTTGCTTCAACATAAGTTTCAGGATTCTAGGTCAACGGGAAGTACCCCATAAATTTTAATTCCCTTGAGGGTGTCAAAATACACATTTTTTTTGCAACATAAGCGGCCGTATTTTTTTTTTTGTTAACTCAGAAGTTTGATTTCTTCTCAGCTTCAAGGGACCATAGACTTGAGAATATACTTTTAATTTAACTGCAATACCTCCACTCGTTCCCAAGACGTACTGCTGCATAGAGCCCCGCTGACCTTTAAAACCATTTTCTTTGCGGAATATTGATTGATTTACATATGCCATGTACATTATTAGCTTACAAACAATAATTTAATAAAAAAATACATGCATACTAGGGTTGTTGAGGAAGTGATTATGAGGAAGAGGAGGAGGAAGAGGAAGTTTCAAGCACAAATCTTGAGGATGCGGATGAGGATGAGGATATTTTTTGAGGAAGAGGAAGCGGATGAGGATGATATGATATACATATAAATAATAGCAAACCCTACAGACGCTGTCCTGTACACACACAAAAATAAATTAAAAGATCATTTTTCAGTGGACCTAATTGTGAATCTAAACCATTCTTGAATCCCCTTGAACACACACACAAAAAAATCATCAAAATCGGTCCAGTCGTTTAGAAGGAAATCAGTGACATACACACCACACAAGAAATATATACGTTTTCCTACGTTTCTTTTCCGTTTCAGCCTTATTCAATGCCGCAACGCATTTTTTATACTCCGTATATTCCGTTTTATGACGTGACTGGAGATGACTTCGTAGCCCAGAAGTCCCGCGCCCTTTCCTTGAATAAGTTTGATTGCACAACTTATAACGCACAGTCTCATCGTCAATTTCATTAAAGTACGTCCATATAGCACTACACTTCGATCTCACTTCGATATAACAATGTTTTTGAAAGGGTTAGTAGATAGAGACAAATTACTCGTATTACTACACGTTCCAAATGAGAATAGGACCGATTCCTATGTTTTGACGTCTCGTCGTATTGTCAAATCGAAGAAATTTTGGCAAAATTGAAGAACTTAGAGATGAGTAAAATTGAAGAACTGGATTCTGATTAAACTTTTTTCGTTCACAGTTCATAAATAAATTAAATTTTTCGTAAACTAATTACTGTTTTAAAATGTCTTTCCTCGATTTGACAGTAAATCGTGATGTCACAACATGGTGGGCGATCCTATTCTCATTTGGAACGCATTGTACGTTTGCAATGCACGATGCTTACGCGCGTAGGTAAACAAAAAAACGCTATGTCAAGTTAAAACACGCACAGGCAAGGAAGAGCGCGGGTGGCGGGAGGGGATGGCTCGCGCGCTGACCGTTCGGCTCGGCATCGTGCTGCGCCGATACGCGCATGCGCAGTGAAATTCCTCTTAAATTCCTCTTATATTGAGGAAGCGATAGCGAAAGAGGATTTCTTATGTTTTATTTATTAGGATGCGGTAACGGTTGAGGAACTCAAAATATAGCGGAACTTTCGCATTATGAGGAAGCAGAAGAGGAATCCTCAGCAACCCTAATGCATACATGCGTCACATCTGCGCAAAATGGCCGAACGCTCAGCAAAGAAATAAAGCGGTTACCTCATGCATAATGCGACAAGACCACAGCGCTGGTTTTCAGTGTGAGCCAGTGGCGGTGTCGACGGTGTTGTACGTTCCGATTAGGAGACCGAAGCTTTATGGCTAGCCTAGTCGCAGCCGATGCCGGCAGCATTCCTTTCCTAGAAACACAAATAAAAAAATATGTGTCATGTGCCAGCAATTTGTACTTGCAAGATGGAACACAGCTATTATTTCTGAGCGGCAAAAATAAATCTGTGTGTTTCATAAGGGTCCTTAAGTATCGTTGTTTTGTTTTCATTTTCGGCACGCTGAGAATACTGTATATTTATTTGGTTTCTATTTACACAAACAAAGATAAACTAATGTATAGCAAACATTAACAGCAAAGGTATTATCCTAACTGAGCCGTGGCCGCATTGCTAGGCGTCAAATTTTTTTGGCGTAGAAACTTTATTCATTACAATCAAAAGCAAGAATAACAATAATAAATTGGATTAATGTATGTAATGAATAATGATTGGAAAAATAATAATGTAGCTTTCTACTAGTAATAAAAGAAATAAACTCGGTGAACCGAATCAGCTCCAAGGATTACCTACTTCTTATAAGTAAACTTAAAAACTTTACCTACTTATTTATAATGTTAGTGGACGGCGTCCTTACCTTCCGCATGACACAGGTCCTCACCGGACACGTAAGCCCGGATGCTAGGGAAAGACGCGGCTGCACGCGTGAGGGAACGGACTTCCTCACGTCCCAGCTGCCGCGATATCTACTTGGTGAGCTGCTGTTACTCGCCGTCCGGCCCAAATCGATTCAGAGCCCGAATCGTTGAAGGCAAGTCGTGTTCCATGCGCGCCTCAAGGAGATGTCAGCAAAACCGTAGGAGCTCAGCAGGGTCGAAGCCTACTGGGGCCTTGGGTTCGCTTCTGAAAGGAAAACCAGAGGTCCTAGAACGTAAAGCAAAGAAGAAACAGAAGAGGATTTTAGTCAATAAAAAATATGTAGCCTCGTTGATTTGTGTAATAGCTTAGAAAAAACAAGGGTCTTCGTCTATTTCAAAAAGCGTCTGTTTCAAAATAATCCGAACAAATGATATCCTGTAAAAGATTGATTCATCCGATTTAAGATCACACACAGGCTGATCCAAAAAGAAATAGCGTCGGCGCTTGGCAATGCGGTCAAAGCTCGTGCGTGAATAATAAACGACCCTGTATATACAGACGGAATAATAATGAGAACTATATATTCATAGTTTATAGTTACGGAAAAATCTTAAAACAGTTCTTATTAGGAAACTAGTGAACTGCCCCGGATTTGCTCGCGCTAAAATGTACGGCAACTTTGGAAAATTTTCTTCAGTACAAAATGAACAAAAATGCTTCGTGATTTTTAGACAAAGTATTTCTTCGTAAGTGTATTGAAAACACATCGTTTGGTACACGTGGAGATTTGTCACTGCAGCACTCGGCTCCATAGCACCCTCGCCTCTACGGCTCGGGTGAATTTCGTCTCGGTTGCAATGACAACCTTTCTCCACTTGTATCAAAATGTACTATTTCATTACTACTTCAAATAATTAGTACATTATGAAGGGCCAAAGTCCACGCAAAATAGCAAATTTTCAGAGATTCTTACTGAATCAGTTTTACACATATTTTGATTTCAATAGAAACCTAGATAATATCCACAAGATACTGTGTACCCAGAGCAGTGGTGGCCGAGTGGTAATGGTTCCAACTTATGATTCGTAGGTCGTGAGTTCGAACCCAGCCGGGCGCATTACTTTGTGTAATTTATTTCATCACCACTGCTCTCAAAACGTTGAAGGAAAACATCGTCAGGAAACCGGCTTGTCCTAGAACTAAAAATTCGAAGACATGTGACATTCACCAACCCGCACTGGGCCGTGTAGTGGATTACGATCCATTCCCTCTCCTAGAGAGGAGGCCTGAGTCCCAGCAGTGGGAACATTAAAAAGGCTGATGATGATGATGACTGTGCCTTTCCAAAATATTTAATGAAAAATGTGTAATAACGTCACAATCATGTAAGAGCGGTTGAATGGAAATGTATCTACATTGGCCGCTCAGAACGAAGAAAAAGACTCCCGATCTCATTTAATCGCATTTCACCCAATCAGCGAAATTGCTTTCCCGTTATTTATTTTAATTACCTCAGTGATTGCCGATCTTGGATTAAAAAAGAAATAAAGCGGATAGCAGCTGTTTTAAGATTCAGTTCGTGTCTGGAGAATCGATTAGGGGTAATGGGCTAACAAGTCTCAGCAATGCGACACTTGGTGTTATCTGTAGCACCTTACGTGGTTTCTCTACAGATTGTTGCGAATTTAGGTAAGTTGTTATGTCTACATACTGCTTTAGGTGTTACCAGAGAATTCCACTCCTTAGCTATAGGAACTATTACGCGTGAGCCTGAACGATATATGATGAGTTACTGAACATAAGGCCCAGTTTGTTTGATTTTATTTATTTATAGTTTACTAGCTTTTGCCCGCGCGGCTTCGCTCCCGCTCTTTCCTACTCCACCCTACTATATCCTACTTTACCTTACCCTACCCTACTCTACCCTACTCCACCCTACCCTACCCTACTCTACCCTACAATACCCTACTCTACCCTACTTCATTTGTTACAAAAAATGTGATAAGTGAAGAATTGCTCGACCGATTTTGTGCAAACTTCACATAAACCATCTACTAAATAGTCTAAACAAAGCCTAAACATTTGGTTTGGATAGGTGAACCCGTTCTCAAGTTATAGAATTATAAAAAAATTACAAGTATATACAGTATATACATTTGTACCCTTATTTTTCTTAATAATCCATTTTTTGTTGTTTTTTTTTTGTGCACCTGCCATGTTTTCTCTTCACCACCCTAGGTTGACTGGTAGAGAATGCCTAAGGCATTATGTCCGCCTTTGTACCTGTGTGTTGCATGAAGTTCTAATAAATAAATAAATAAAATTACAACGAAAAGTGGCATTGATTTTGATATATATGTTACGGCTAATACCCGAAGTGCGGCTACACCTAGTTTTAGCCGGTTAGAACTAGGTGTAGCCACTTACTCTTGGTTAAACCTAGTACGAGCCGATTGTTTTCGGGTAAAACTAGGTCTAGCCTTCATCATGCCGGCTACAACTAGGTCCAGCCATTCCCTGTTGGATAAAACTAGATGCAAACAAGTTGAAACAAGTAACAGGCGCCTGGCTCACGCGAGACGCGTCGCGCTCGCGCGCCCCTGCCGCCCCGCCTCCCGTACACCCGCGTTTGCCCTTGCGCTTTGAGTTTAGTACGCGTTGTGCCGTTGTACAAAACAGACGTACTTTCTTGTTTTTGCGCACTTATACGTTCGAATTCAGAATGGCTATGAATGAAGACCTACAGACTATGAAGTCAAGTTTTTTGGAACAGTTTCAGTGTTTATTAGCCACAAAACATGGTGAAAATCAAAGCTATATGAATGATGTGCAGTATTTCAAGTTTATAGAAGACGTTAAAGCTGCCAAAATATCCACGAAACGTTCTACGTTACAATATCGCCGTTTGAAGCGCTTCGATGTTTGTTGTATTGGCGACATCGAAAAGTTAATTTCTCCTGTGTCGAGCACCGAAAATTCCGAAAATATCAAATATTTTGTCAAGAATGAAGACTTGTTTGATGTTCTTCATGAAATACATCTGTGTGTTGGGCACGGCGGAAGAAACAGAATGGTTGCAGAAGCTAAAAAGAAGTATACAAATATTACTCAGGAGGCGATTCTTTTGTATCTTCGTTTATGTAAGCCATGTCAAATGAAACAAAAATCTACCAAAAAAGGCCTTTTTGTAAAGCCTATTTTATCCAGCGAGCTAAACAGCCGTTGCCAAGTAGATTTGATAGACATGCAGACAAACCCAGATGGTGACTACAAGTTTATACTAGTTTATCAGGACCACCTCACGAAATTCGTACAACTTCATCCGTTACAAAGTAAGACTGCGGAAGAAGTATCAAAGAAATTACTTGATATATTTTGTATCTTTGGATCACCAATACTTCAATCCGACAATGGCAGAGAGTTCGCGAATCGAGTTGTGGAAAGTTTGACGCAGATGTGGCCAGGTTTGAAGATTGTGCATGGGAAACCACGACACAGCCAGTCACAAGGTAGTGTTGAACGTGCCAATCAAGACATCGAAAAAATGCTTATGACTTGGATGGCTGACGAGAACTGCCAAAAATGGTCAGAAGGCTTACGATTTATTCAGCTAATGAAAAATAGAGCTTACCATCACGGAATTAAAAGATCGCCGTACCAGGCAATGTTCGGTTCTGATGTAAAGGTCGGGCTGAAATCATCTGATCTACCACCTGAAGTCCTTTCAAATATAGAAAGTGAGGAAGATCTTGAGAAAATTCTTAGAGAGTTAGTTGATGATGAGAGTGACGAAGCTACTAAAGAAAATGAGCCATCAAAAGAGAATGAGCCATCAACATCAGGAAGTTGCCAGAAAGAAATCGAAATGACATATTGCGGGCTCTGTGACCAGAATGAGGAGAAAAAATGTAAGCTGTGTGAAAAGAAACTAAAAATTGACACTAACAGGAAAGGCGCACAGGAAGGTTTGGTAAAACAAGCTATAAAAATGACGGCTTCATCAAATGAAAAGCTTCCCCCATGTAAAGTCGGTGATACAGTCCGATTAAAAATTCCTGACGTGGACAGAGGTAGAGGCGACTTTCCCAATGTGTTAATGGTTGTACTTGAATGTAACGACAAGGGGTTATACAAATTAGGAAACAAATACGGCACTATAACAGAACTATTTTCAAGAAATCAGTTCACTGTGTGTAACTCAAAATTTTTAGATATTGACATGGTTTCACCCGAAAAGAAATCACTACGCCAAATAGCCAATGCACAATCGACCTCTGGTGGGCAAGGCTATAAAAGATGCCACTGTAAAACCAAATGTGGCAACAAAAAGTGCCTCTGCAAAGCTGCTGGTATTTTGTGCAACTCAAAATGTCACTCAAGTTTAAGTTGTTCTAATAAATAGTTTGTGTTACTTTATAAAAGTGTGATTTATAATTATAATAACATTCTTTAAATTATAATATGCAACTACATATTGTCTGTTGTTAAAAAAATGTTCCTGATTGTTCCTATTATATTAAAAATTGTACTCCTAATAATTTGTGTTAATTATTACAATGTGATTTATAAGAATAAAAAAACTCTCTACGTTTCTTTTCATTGGATGTTTTTTTAATATCTAAAAAAGCTCTGCCGATAGCATGCCAGCTACAACTATGTACAGCCAATTGTCTGATTGTCTGGACCTAGTTCTAGCCGGAATGATATCGGATAGACCTAGTTTTATCCAACAGGGAATGGCTGGACCTAGTTGTAGCCGGCATGATGAAGGCTAGACCTAGTTTTACCCGAAAACAATCGGCTCGTACTAGGTTTAACCAAGAGTAAGTGGCTACACCTAGTTCTAACCGGCTAAAACTAGGTGTAGCCGCACTTCGGGTATTAGCCGTAACATATATATAGATTAGGTTGATTTTATGAACTTCATACTAGTTTCAGAAAATAAAGTACTAATTATTATTATTTTTAAATTGGTTGAGTTAATTTGTTACAGTTTTTTGACAATTATACACGTATGCATACGGACACTCACATTGTTCCTACGAGTACAGGCAGAACCCTCAACACACTATCTACAACATTATTATTTTTTAGTATAGTGAAACCTGAAAATAGTTTGTTTTGGTTACTGGTTGTTACCAGAACCAGTAAGTAACTAAATCGATTCCAATAATTTTTACACCATGTTATATTTATTATCCAAAATTATTTAAAACAGGTCACAAGTTAGACACAATCAACATTAAGTGCAAAACAGGTCACGGCATATCATAGCGGGCATTAGGAGCCTGCAAATAACTGGGTGCGAAAGCCCTTTAGTCGCTCGGGCGATCCGGTGACCATGTATTTATATCGCCAATTATAATATAATAAATATAATAATATTCCACAACTACCACACAACGCCATCTAGTCCCAAGCTAAGCAGAGCTTGTGTTATGAGTACTGGACAACTGATAAACATACTTAAATACATAACATATTATAGATAAATTACACCCAGACGCAGAACAAATGATCATGCTCATTACATAAACATTTGTCCTGGGTGGTAATCGAACCCACAACTTGCGGCATAGCAGTCAGGGCCACTAACTACTAGAACAACAGGCCAGTCAACTAGGTAACATAACTGGCTTATAACTTTGTGATTTTTCCACAGCTTTGAAATTTTGAACATAGATTCTTTACATAAAAATACTAAAAAGGTGTATTTGGTTTCGCATATACTAAAAATAAGATTGTATTGAATCGCATAAAACCTCAAGAAAAAAACAATTTGCAAAGTAAAAAGTGAGATAGAAGTTAAGATGTAATTATTACTCCCGCCTGCGTTCACTTGGCGCAGCAATTAGCATTTGCTAAGTGAAATTTGCACTACTGGGTGCACTCTTGTTACTGTAGAACTGTTGTACTGTAGAAAATCTAAATTAAATGTTTTAATGCATCCTTTCTGCATTCTTTTTTCTTTTTGCAGGCTATCATTTAACATCTTAGCCACAGTGATTATACAGGATTACTTTCATAACCACTGCTCTCAAAACGGCGAAGGAAAACATCGTGAGGAAACCGGCATGTCCTAGAACCAAAAATTTGAAGACCTGCCACCAGCACTGGGCCTGCGTGGTGGATTACGGCCCATTCCCTCTCCTAGAGAGGAGGCCTGAGTCCCAACATTTGGAACATTATAAGGCAGGCTATACTATGGTAGTTTCAAAGGGTCTCTACATGTAAAACAATTTTCATTGTAGGACCAATAAAATCATCTACATTTATTGTTTTGTTTCTGCATATTTACGAGTAGGCACTTAAAACCTATGAAGGATTATCTGCGAAGAAAAAGTTATCCTGTAAATTGTACATCTCGGGAAAAGGGGGAAATGGGAGTAATTTAAGCAAGAAATAGAATAAAATAAACAATTTTTACTTTATCTTTATTTTAATCAGCTTTTAAAGTATTATAATCATTACACTATCAGTCTCAGTTTCATTACATTTGGAATCATATATTATTTACATTAAACTTTAAAAAAAAACGTCTTTGACCACCATTGCCCATATCCGAGGGTAGAGGTAATTATAGTCACTATGGGGACAATGAGAGTCAACCTAGCCTAAAAATGGTCACATACGTAACCTTTTGGCGAGTCCCTATCCTGTGCAACTAGCGTGTGCCCATAAGCCACAAGAAGTGCATCTGTACTCATTGTTGCGACCAAATTCATCACATACTAAACATTTATTCAAATCGTTGTCTTCATCATCGTCACATATCTGATTAAGACTAATATCTGATTCTGAAGAAGTGCTTAGATCTTGAAGTACGCGCCTTTTGGCCTTATTCGCAATATCTGTCTTAGGTTTCTGCTTCTTGCTAGCTTTCGGCATAAGGTTTTGCAGTGCACTACAGTGACTCTTATTACCCGATCGTGCTAAATGCGTAAAAATTCAAAATAAAACATTAATTTGCTATTAAAATACCAGAAATGTTTTTTAAATCGATAATTATAAGTTTAAAGACACGCAATAATCAACTCTGTGTTTAAATTTTATGTATTAATGGACTTACCGCTTATTTTGTGCACACATGAAATTACATCAAATGAGCGCGACACAGCGAAATGGCCTTCCCCTGCAAACGATGGACGCGTACCGAACGGGCGAGCGGGGGGGGGGGGGGGGCGCAAGTTGTCACTCAACGAAACTTATACACGATTTTTGTTTGTTTAGCTACTTTCATATAGGAACTAGAACTACCATTGCCCACTGACTCTCATTGCCCCCTTTTCCCCTAGGTGGTACATCAAAAATCAAAATATTTTATTTCACATGGGCCTACATGAGCACTTATAAAACGTCAGAAGCTAGTGCATGGTTCCAAATTGGTCGTACCGTCAAGAACCGGCAAGAAACTCCATGGTTGCTCTTTTAAAATCGAGAGGGAATTTCAGACCTTTCAATCTTCATAGATGGGAGTTCTTGGACGGTTCCGATCCTCAGTGTTTGTGTGGCGTCTCTCCATGGAGACCATGTTCCACTTTCCTCCTTATCCTGCGTCATGTCCTTTGTTACCTGTTCACGAAGGGACCTAATGACAGTGTCAATAGACGACATTGCCGTAGCCGAATACTGAGACAAGCAAAGAATTTTAAATTAGAAAATAAAAATAGGTTTGTCATTGACACGCTAAGAAGAAGAAGCTCTTTATGGCATCCTTTATGCACCTCGCGTCACCGATATAACAGAACATTTGACGATTTAGATTACTATATTTTGTATGGACGAATAGCCCAATCATTTATTTTAGTACTTAAATGTCTCATCCATTTTTATCTAACTGAAGTTTCAAATGCATAGTCTGCCATTCAGTGATAAAGTCGCATTCTATTGGTGAAAAAATGTTTAAAAACGGCTTAGTATTTTTTGAGTTTATTTATTACAAACAAAAACATAAATCTATTTTTTTTTTAATAATATTAAGTACTAGCTTTTGCTTGTGGCTTCGTTCATGTATGTAGATAAAATATAGTCTATGCTATTGAAGAATAAAGCAGCTGTATCTGTGAAAAAAATTTAGCGATTGGACCAGTACTTTCAGAGATTACCTCCTACAATCAAAAACACAAACTTTACCTCTTTATAATATTAGTAGTAGATTGACAAAGAAAATTATTTAAAAAAAAAAACATAATAAATAGGGATCGCTTTTGTTCTTAACGTGTCCGAAAGTGTACGCTTATAAAGTATCAATCCACTTAAAGCGAAGAGCCTATTTTTATCCCCGCCCCTGTAGCTCAGAGCCTTTTCTCATTACAAATATTAGGACGACGAAAAATTGGGTTTTCTACCTCATGATTGGAAAAACGAAACCTTTTTAACGAAGTGTTATTTGTGATTCCAATTTGGGGCTTCGTTGGTTGACAATGGTCTGAAATATGAAATACGAGTAGTTAGTCATCGTTTTGGAAATGCTGATGTAGTTCGCGCAGTGATTGAGGGATCATCCGTGATGGTGGCGAGTAGTGATCCAGGTTATTACGAGTATTATTGGATATTATTTTTTATTAGATAGGGTCGCGTTTGACCTTTATTTCTCGTGATGTGGCCGACAACGGAGTATGCTTGTCTAGAAGCAACTTTTTCACTTTGACTTAAAGACCCCTAGATTATAGTTATCAGGAAACACCGCAGCACCCGCAGCCCCCAGCTGAAGTGTATGAGGGAACACCGGTGTGCTTTTAGTTAGTTATAAGGGTCTGAGAGACCCCATCACTCACCCCATCATTTACTTCTACCCCGAAGAAAAAGTGGTTGGGTAATTAACCGAGATGGTAGTGCGTATTATTCCACATGCGCCTCTCTTAGACGCATATGGGGTCACTCCCCAATAGCTAAGTAACGAGGCCCGCGGTTGTAAAGCCAACTTTAGTCTGAGGCAGCGGAAATCAAAATACACCCACAACCCCTAACGCAAGTGTACCTAAACACTAGAACACCTGGGTGACCTGGCACCTGGAAGAGTTTGACAGATCGCTTCACCCATCTTAGGGAGGAGGACATTCATAAAGATTTCCTCCCCGAAAAAAAAAGTAGTTGTCGAAACGGATCTTGAGCGCTGACTTCAAGTTGCGCAGAAGTCAAATATTCGGTCTCTTTAGTGGTGCGAAGTGAGACGCGGGGGCGGGGAGTGTCAGTGATTGGCTAGCCGCGCCATCGCGTCATAGACGTCACTCATGATTCGTTCCCTGCGAACGCCGGCGTTCGCGCACCTATTGTCTTTCTATTGTGTCTGTAATTTCCACGATTGAAAGGTTAAGGTGCGAAATAATCCAATGACTTCTGCCGCTCTAAGCCAGAACGGGAAGACGCATCAGACTTTTATTGACTAAAACTACACCATGTTCCTTCTTTGCACTTTACGTTCCAGCACTACCTGTTATCCTTTCGAAGGTAAACTCATGGCCCCAGTAGGCTTCGGTCTAAGATTTTCTTTCAGTTTTCCTCCTTAAAAGTATATAATTTTCGACTCACAAACTTTTGACGCTTAATAAGTTTTTACCTGACTACGTTTTCAGTCCTGTTCGACATTTGCAAAAAATATTAACTTTTTCGTCAAAACACAACAAAAAAACTTCATTATCAGTACCGCTTCACCTTTTTTTTTTAATTTTTATGAGGTTTTTTTTAATTCATCTTTTTCTTTGTCACCAGAATACCCTGGCTATCCTCGACAAACTGGATATTGACAGTGAGAAACCCTCGGAGGAAGAAATCGCGAGACTGTTCGGTTATGAAGAGGCATACCTTGCAGGAGATGTGGGCATCTGGCAGAGGATCAAACCTAAGGTCTGGGCATTATTCGATGAGCCATCCAGTTCACCGGCTGCTAAGGTAAGAATAAAAATTGTTAGTAGTTTAAGGAGTAGCTACACGTGGAGTGTGAAATTTTTTGACCCAAAAAAAACTTGTATCGGCAAGAGTTTCTTTTTTAGTTATAGATACCGGCACGAATATTGAGCGCTCGGCGAAAGAGTGAGGATCAATTTGCGCATCGTACACATCGTCGAGCCAATCACTGTAACTACAAAGATGTACTCCCAGCTCCTGCGCCGCACTTCATACCACTAAAGAGACCCAATATTTCACTTCTCATTCAAGTCTGCGCGATTTCAAGTTCAAGTCAGCGCTCAAGATCCGTGCCGGTATCTGTAAAAACGGTTTGAATATTCGGTGAGACTGAAACTGGCGTCTTTGAACATCGAAATGATGGTTGAGATAAAAACTGACTGATTTTTTAAGAAAACATATGACATAGGTACCTAGACGAACGAGAAAAACTGATAAACTAAACAACAACAAATGAATATCCATGCAACAAAAACAAAGATTGACTTCTGATAATATTCAGTAGACGATCCTGATATCACCAGTGATAGGAAAGTAAATATCTTCATCAGACTCTTCACATAATGGTACTTAGTAGTTGGGTATATAAATAAACCGATCAACATAAAAAAAAAAAACTGAAAACACAAAATGAATCGTTTTGAAAAGTCACTCCTCAATTAATGTTTAATTAGTGTTAATGAACAACTGAGCTTTTTTGGTATTAAAGCTTTTCGTTAGATCCAAGTAGTTCTAGAAACGTTATGTCTAAATCTGTGTTTCTAATTACAAGTGCTTAAAATCCCTAATTACCTACTACTGCTGTTCAAAAACAGCCCGTTTTCTCCTAAAGTGGCTTTAAATGTAACAACAATGTTTTATCTCAGTAACCAGTTTCTAAATCCTTTTCAACAAACTGATTATATCAATAGGGTGTATACAATGCGATCCAAATGAGAATAGGATCGACCGCCATGTTGTGACGTCACGATTTACTGTCAAATCGAGGAAATAAATTTTTAAACATTAATTAATTTACGAAAATTTTAATTAATTTATGAACTGTGAACGAAAAAAGTTTTATCAGAATCCAGTTCTTCAATTTTACTCATCTCTAAGTTTTTCAATTTTGCCAAAATTTCTTCGACTTGACAGTACGACGAGACGTCAAAACATAGGAATCGGTCCTATTCTCATTTGGAACGCGTAGTACGTGGTCCCAACCAACATCTATCGGGACTCAAGCCACGCTCAACAAACGAGGCTATGGAAACAGAAAAAAAAAATACAAATTGGCGCTGCAATCTATACCATAACTCGGTAGGGATATGGTCTTCTTCTTCTTAATTTATTTATTTATTATTTATTTATGTATCCTTTATTGTACACCAAGATAATAAATTACAAATTTGAGCCTTATATTTAAAATATACAATTGGCGGCCTTATCGCATTCCGCGATCTCTTCCAGGCAACCTGGTATGGAACCTTAATCGTACACTCTTGACAGAGTGGTCGTGCTCATGTTTCGCTCGAGTCCGGCACCACCGCCTCTCTCGCGATACGGCCCCATGCAACTCTGTGTTTGACGGCTTGGGAGCCTTCATTTACGCTGTAGTGTGTCACGGTTTTGATGAGGTCCGTCCATCGTGTTGGAGAGCGTTTATGAGATCTTTTGCCTTCGACTTTCCCTTGCACCACCAAACGATATGGTATGGTTTGGGGATATGGTAAATCGGCTGTATAACCCGGCAGGGTTCATTTATATTTTCAAATGATCCAGGGACCCACTCCAAAATTTCGTTCATATTGGTCAAGGTCTTAGGTGACAAACACATGTACAGAAAAATTACATATAATTATAAAGATTTTATTGAATTAAAATGTTTGTAGAAACTACTAATTTTTAATTAGTACTCATACAAATACGTAAACGGCTTATTAGAGAAGGTCTTTATATTATTTAAGTAAAGTCTCAATAAATAACATTCATTTACAGGAAAGTTATTAGCTTTTGTTTATATGCCAAAAAGTCACTCAATTTATGGAAATATTACAAGATAAGATAAAATATTATTTATTTGTATGTAAACATATTGTACAGGTGATTGATTATGAATCAATAAATGTCGATCAAAATGGAATCAACACTGCGCGTAATATTTTCTAGTAGCAAATTGTTATGAATGATTGACTCTATGAATTCACCAATTATGACGTGAAAACGTTTTTTTTTACTTTAGACTACAAAAATATGATCAGTAACGGGTGCAGATACAGCCCCATTTTTTTTGTACTATTTAAAAAATAGGTGCATATGGGGACCCATTCTCTAAAACTACTGAACTGATCGTAAAAAAAAAATCCGTAATATGAATGAAAGTTGACAGTGAAATAAAATTGTAAAATAAAAAAAGACGTGTGGCACTCGGGGACTGCCGCGTTAAAGCTATTGTATAGCATTTTTATCAACTTATGCAATTATAATTATTTATTTATTTTATTTATGCAGTATTTTTTTTTCCTTTGTTTTTTTTTCTTTGATATTAATTGAAGTTACACTTTCACACATTGAATTGAATTTTGATTGATTGTTAACTCATTTGTTTTCTTATCGGTCACCACGCTCAAAAAACAAATGAGTGGGGGGTATTAGGTTTTTTCGTTACGGAATTTCTGGATTCGGTCTCCACGCTCAAGGCCCGCGATAGAAGCTATGCAATAGCTTAATAAAGATATTTCAAGGTACAGAAAAAGTAAGTTCACATGAAGTACTTTCTTTCTTGGTTTTCGTCTGTGAAAAAGATTTTAACTCGGGGAACTATCAAACTCGTTTCTGAAATTATTTATTATTTATTTACTGTTAAAAGCAATGCTACAATAATGTTAAAAACATGTTGTCTCTTTTTTTTAGGTCAGCTTCTCCCGCTCTGGGTAGAGCAAAAGGAAGTGTCAGGTTTTTATTGACTTTTTTTGTTATTGATAGGCTCGCGTTTGACCACCATCTCACCTGATGGTAAGTGGTGATGTGGTCGACGATGGAACACGATTGTCTAGAAGTAACCTATTCACTCTTGATTTAAAGACCCCTAAGTTGTAACTATCAGGAACCACAGACTCCGATAGGGAATTCCACTCCTTAGCTGTAATGTGAAAAGTTTTGAAAAGAAAAACACAAATCAATGATCAAATACTGAAAACTGATTAAATACTCAAAACTTGCAAAACCTTTCCTTTCATCTAAAACTATTTCTAAAAAAAAAATATCTAACTATTAACTAGTTCCAGGAACAAGTTTCGAAATCCTTTCCCACAAACTGTTTGTAATATCTATTACAAACGGTAGAATGAAAGTCGCGAGCGGAATAAAATTGTACAATTAAACTTATTTCAAAGTACAGAGAAAGTTAACTTACACGAACGGTTGAATTTAATTTCTTTTACAGTTTAACTAGGATTAAATAGTAAACTATTGGTGGCTTCATTTCGTGAAAGAGATATAATTTAAAAAAGCACTAGCACAACATTCCTGCTTTCACGTAGTGTTACCATATACGAATAGACTATTTGTGATGACTATTTGCGATGACTAGTGTTACCATATACGAATAGACTATTTGTGATGACTATTTGCGATGACTAGTGTTACCATATACGAATAGACTATTTGTGATGACCATTTGCAATGACTAGTGTTACCATATACGAATAGACTATTTGTGATGACCATTTGCGATGACTAGTGTTACCATATACGAATAGACTATTTGTGATGACTATTTGCGATGACTAGTGTTACCATAATATACGAATATACTATTTGCAATGACTATTTGTATAGAAAACACTAATTCTCTTTAAAAATTCTTCGTGCTAAAATCTTCTAATATATATATAAATCTCGTGTCACAATATTTGTGGTCGCAATCCTCCAAAACGGCTTGACCGATTTCATTTTTTTTTATTATTATTTGGTAGCCTGTATAGGAATAAGTCGTAAAGTAATGTTTACCCTTTTGCCCCATCCTACATTTTTCAATAGTGATTTTAGTATTTTTGTTTCAATTTTTTTTTTTTTTTTTAAATTTGTATAAACTAGTGCTTGACTGCGATCCCACCTGATGGTAAGCAGTGATGCAATCGTTGATGGTGAGGCGCACTAGTTCATCATATTTATGTTCCTTGATAATTTATATGACATAACAACGTTTGTCGGGTCAGCTAATACAATACATATATTTTTTACATTCCTAAACAAAAAAGAAACAAAAAAGGTATAAATCCAGCTAGACCGGATAGGACCGGAATAAACTCTATTGGAAATGGGAAAATATAAAGAACAGGACGATAATGGCTTTTCTCACTACAGCCCCTTGAAAAAGATACTCATCACCTATTATCATCACCCTAGGTCTCCGTTCTCAGCTGCAGGTTCTCAAAGTACCTTCCTGTTAAACACAAATACCCAAACATCACCTCGCCTCGCGAGTCCACTCGGAATTGTTAGCGAAAATCGAATCTGATAGCAGTCTAATGTTTTATGTATTTTCCGATACGCAGTGGCTGAATCTGAGTTGTTCCTAGTACTTACTTGTTAAAAGCTAAAAGTTTTGGATCAAGAGCTTACAATTTATAGTCTGCTAAAAGCTTTCCATCTTCATATTTTAGGTTTATTTTTTTTATGTAGAAAATCATCCAGTAGATGAAGCTGCTTGAAGTTTAAGAATATAATGTTAGTTATGTATGCTTCTCTACAACCGGTTTCATTTTTGCCTCCACACCACATTTCAACTAAAAATCACCTCTATATTTTTTCAAGAAAACTTCTTCATTTTCCATAGACAAAACCGACTTGAAAAATAAGGAGGTTATTTTAAGTTACATTTTTAAAAGTTGAGCAAAATTTAAGTAATCTACTTTAATTAAACCGTACATTGTTCTGGCCATTATTAGAATTTTAGGAGTGTATAAGGTAAAAGAGCATATCTACACATTATATTCTGGTTCTTCACGCTATCCGATGCTAGTAATTTAATAAACTAGTCCTTTATCTAAGTGGCAAGTGCCACTTAGATAAAGCAAATTTTAGCCGTAAATGCCACACCTGGGTAAGTACCCAGGTGTGGCATTTATGTCTAAAATTAACTTCACTGTGGCCAATTCTATATTTTTGTAGGAATGTTCGCATTCTCGTCGCAGTCTCACATAACAATTCTGCATTTTGACTATTTTTATTATTTTCGGTTGGCTTATGGTTGACTACTATCTCACCTAATGGTAAGCCATAATGATTGACGATGGAGCTCGTTTGCCAAGAAGTAATCTTTTCACTCTTGAATCACAAGAGTGAAAATATTTCTTCTATAGATATCAGAAAACACAGACTTCGGCAGAGGATTCCACTCTTTAGCTCGCACAACGAATGTAATCTCAAAACTTTTTGTGTGTATGGGTGGCATGTCCACCATGTACCAACTTCTGACATTATAGTATTATTTTTGTAATAAATAATGCGTCTTAAATTTAAACGTGTGTAGAGGAATTTGCCTTCTGATTTTCATACTACTATAATTTATTTTAGCAAGTCAAACGCTATCTCTAGGACACTTAAAACTATAGCGAAACTTGTATAAAAACTGCAGCCATTCAATAGAAAGGAAATACTTTTTTTATCGAACAAGTCCATTTTTCTCATGGACCGACGCCTACATCAGATTTTAAAAGTTTTTAAAAGTAACTCGAGCACGGAAGTGTCGATCCCTATTCATCGTTACAATAATTCAACGAGTTTCGAAACTTCGACCCTGATAGGGAAAAGTGTGAAGTTTTTAATTGACAGTCAGGTATTTTGAGAATGTTTGTTATCATTTTTTACATTTTTATTTTGATTATATTTATAATAAGCGGAAGGCGTCCTACAAAGTGGACCAATGACCCTGCTATTTATATAAATTCGTCATTCCAACACGATCCCATTGTCATTTCGCTAAAAGTTTGTAATCTGTTAATTCATAATGATCGATCATTGATCGGTCAATGGTCTTGTAATAGAATTGTGGTAGAATGACAATATCGAGCTTATTAATAGCACTAATTGCGCAATCAGCTTTGCAGCTTTAGATGGTTTGCGCAGCAAACCATCGGAGTCATAGTGACACCATTATATTAGTAGATTACCAAAACTTGTCAAAATCAACAATTATGAAATCAATGATAGACCATTCTGATACTATTGTAATAGCAGACTTGGGGCCCTGGTGAGTGAGTTGCGGGAAACCGATGGATGCGAGACGCGCAGGGACGTTCGTTGTGGCGACACTTAGGGGAGGCCTACGTCCAACAGTGGACGTATATCGGCTGAAATAATGATGATGATGATTATAATAAGCGTTTTTTAACATAGCCACGTACCAGAAGAGGTCGTGTTCGATGGAATGCAGTGGGTGTGAGGCGTTCAAGGCCAGCCATTTTTTTTTTCCAAGACTGTCACACAACGCCGTCTATAGTCAGAATTTTAATTCGATTCCAGATTTGACATTAGCTACTGTCATTTTGTGAAATAATGATACCACATATAATAGTGTAGTGATGAACACAAAAATCGATAAACAATCAGTGTGTGTGCCATCAGTGTGCCAATTAAAGACTAAATTATTGATTTTTATTTAAATAAATACATAATTATTCATAATAATTATTTATTAATTAGTAATCGCTGCTCTATTTTATAAAAAGTTAATATTTTTGTTTTTATATTAAAAACAAAACTTATAATAAAAGAGCCTAGATAGTTTTCAGTACTGGCAACCCGTGCGCGCTCGTGCAGCTATCGCCATTTTGTTTATCGTGTCATTCGGCTTCATTCTCCCAGTCTGACTGCACGAATATCTTATTTCATTGCGAATCGATATTTTGTTGGGTTTTTGTTAAAGTGTTGTTACATTGTGTTTGTTGTTACGTTTATAGTTTTTTGTGAACTTTGAGTGAATCTATTTGTTTTGGTTTTCCATCAAAATGGATCCTCAGCCAAGTACATCACAAAAAGAAGTGGATGTTTTCTTGTCCCCAAGAAAAAAACGTCCACGAAAAGCTTTCACTGTTACTGAAAAAGTAATGATCCGCAACGCCTACAAATACGTGAAAAATGAAATTTTTTAATTAATCGTCAAAACTAAATTATCGGTTCAGAAATATTTAATTTGCTGATATACTTAGTTTACGAGAGTAAAATTATAAACGAGAAGAATCGATCCGGAAATATTCCATTTCCATATCGAATAATTTCGCAACGTCACTATTTAGTACTTGTCATAACGTTGCAACACTGAAATTGTCAAATCTGGAATCGAATTAAAATTCCGAGTATAGTCCCAAGCTAAGCAGAGCTTGTGTTATGAGTACTAGACAACTGATAAATATGCTTATATATTTTTAAATTCATACATAAATAGATAAATTACACCCAGACACAGAACAAATGATCATGCTCATCACACAAACATTTGTCCTGGGTAGGAATCGAACCCACGACCAGTGGCATAGCAGTCAGGGTCACTAACCACTAGACCAACAGGCCAGTCAACTCTAGAGTCATTATGTCGACTCTAGAGGAAGGCCTATATCCAGAAGAGGAATTCTGTTGGCTGAAATGACTTGTTAACCATGTGTTTTAACGCCGCGATGATGCAGCATAGACGCATAGCCGTGGTACAAGAACAACGAACAACGTTAAAGAATGAACAACGTTACGTCGATGTGTAGCCATGACAGTACAAAAAAACGTTACGTCAATGCGGTGTTACTGCGTTTGAGCAGCGTCTACGTTGCGTATAAAGAAGTCTGCTTACCACATGGTCATAGTGTCAACATAATGAACAAGACCATGATTTTTCTTAAACACACTGTTAGCCAATTTTCTCCGAACAAACGACATTTATTTTTTATTTTTTCTGAAGCATAAAAGAACTAAACGACCTCATAAATAAGCTTCTATTATTATAATAATCGAAAACCAATAAATATAGAAGGAATATTGTTCAACAAAGACTTGCCAACAAAGGGATAATTAATATTCCAATTTTCATTTGTTATGTACTCGTATTTTGGTGGTATTGAAGCTTTCAGGGGACGAATGGAGTGGAAGAGGTAGGCCAAAGAAAATATGTATGGATTGTGTGTGGAGTGATGAAGAAGAAGAAATGGGAGTTAGCGATAGTGTGACGGGTGACAGAACAGAATGGACGAAAAAAAACGTGTTGTGCCAACCCCAAATTACGATATTTATCACAATAATTAAAGCTTCCTCTGGCTTTGAGTGACAAACAGTAATTAAGATGACTTACAAGAATATCCGTCTGGATTTTTGTGTGAGTAGAGACCGTATTCACTAGTCAGGTGGTTGTAGCCGTTGTAGGTAGCCTGCCAAGGATAGGGATTCAAAAGAGTTACTGTGGCGACACCCGGACGTTTCTTCCGCCCGAATCAGGTGCAGGAAACTCCCAAACTAACCGCCATGACGCCTTTCTAGCTATACTCTTCAAAGAGGGGGCTTACCACCATGATTGTGGCGTGTTTAATCTACTTTACAGGAGTAGGTTTCAAACTATCTTTTTACATAGACTTTTTCATAAAGATTTCTAAATTATTTATTTTAAATAACAACTTTACTTATCTTCGTCTAAGATATTTTCTTTATAATCCAGTTACAGTCTCTATTTCAAAACAAGACATCAACTAGAGTCAAGATTAACTAGCTTTTGATCTGAAACTGATCCATGTTCAGTTAATTGCTGTTATTCTCTAACCCTATCAAAGTTTACTTAATTTATTTCTATTCAGAGCTCTTTGCTTCAGTTAGGGTTGGCTACCTTTGATTTTTTTTTAATTCTGTGGTTGAAAAGGTCGTAATGCCGTAAGTCAACATAATAATAAACTCATATCCTAAAAGTATTGTGTTCCGAGTCAGCTATTGGATTGATTTCAGTTATTTTTGAAATAGATATTTTTTATCCGAATTCTTGATTATTAAAAAATTAAACAGCAGATCAAGGTAAAGGTAAAGAAATGAGCTTGATAACTACCGGAGGGACTGGCTTGCAAACGTGTGTGGAAAAGGGATAGAGAGGCCTTTGCCCAGGAGTGGGACATAAAAGACTAATCCAAGTATTAGTAATACTACTTGGAAACAATACAAGATAAAAAAAAACAATAACTATTTTGATAAATTCTTGATAGCTTCACTAGCGTGTTATGCGTAGATACCAATGCTCTACCAACGTAGTGCATCGATGCTCATATTAGGCTTGCCTAAAACTAATTTATTTATAAAACAGGGCATAAGCCTATTCAAGTTAATACCAGTACTTAAATTATGATTATGGATGGGTAACCATCTCACCTTATCGAGAGTCCTCCGTACCTTGGTCATCGTTACGGCATAAAAAAGATAGGTACAGAAGACAATCTAATGTATGTACTTCACTTTTTAGGGTTCCGTAGCCAAATGGCAAAAAACGGAACCCTTATAGATTCGTCATGTCTGTCTGTCTGTCTGTCTGTCTGTCTGTCTGTCCGTCCGTATGTCACAGCCACTTTTTTCCGAAACTATAAGAGCTATACTGTTGAAACTTTGTAAGTTGATGTATTCTATGAACCGCATTAAGATTTTCACACAAAAATAGAAAAAAAGCAATAAATTTTGGGGGTCCCCATACTTAGAACTGAAACTCAAAAATTTTTTTTTCATTAAACCCATACGTGTGGGGTATCTATGGATAGGTCTTCAAAAATGATACTGAGGTTTCTAATATCATTTTTTTATAAACTGAATAGTTTGCGCGAGAGACACTTCCAAAGTGGTAAAATGTGTGTCCCCCCCCCTCTAACTTCTAAAATAAGAGAATGATAAAACTAAAAAAAATATATGATGTACATTACTATAAAAACTGCCAACGAAAATTGGTTTGAACGAAATCTAGTAAGTAGTTTTTTTTTAATGCGTCATAAATCGAAAAAAATAGACATTATTAAAACATCGATCAAAGTTACAACACATTACAAGAACTTTTATATTATGTTACTTGCTGCTATGGAACCCTTCATGGGCGAGTCCGACTCGCACTTGGCCGGTTTTTATACCTACGCTCGGTGGACGCACACATAAGAGCGTTTGAGCCGGAACTGTTCGACGAACGGGCCGACACGCTCCGAGGTATCGTGCCCGTGAGCGGTGTCTATGTGTGCGTTGCTCAAGCGCGCTTTATATGTAGATTGACTTCTGTACCTATCTATTTTGTGGTTATGGGTAGTGTGTAGCCAAAAAATCAGATATTAACCTTGCCAATTTGATGCGTATCGTGCTACCCAGTAACTAAGTTGTAGAGGTCAAACACGGGTATTCAGATTCATCTAGTGAGACTGGAAGGCGACTCCAACACAGTTTAGAAAAAACTAGGCATTTTTATTGCCATTATGTAGTGTTTACATTGTGTTGCGTACAAATACTGGCATTGATCATGAGCGCTCGGCGTCAGAGTGGGGATCGCTTTGCGCATTCCATACATTCGTTGTCGTCAGGAGGTACGTGCTGCAAGCGCAATGAACGAATCACGAGTGACGTTTATGACGCGTTGCGCGGCGAGCCAATCACAGACGCTCCCCGCCCCCGCGTCTCACGTCGCACCACTAAAGAGAACCGATATTTGACTCCTGCGCATCTTAAAGCCAGCGCTCAATATCCGTGCCCGTTTTTGTAAATAAATCGCCAGTAACAAATAGTTCAGTAATATTGCCATGCTATAAAAACTCACTCGGTTATAAACAAGTAGTCTTTCGTTTACGATTAATATTTGTTCGTAATTTATAATAAAAGACGGTGAAGATGACAGTCATGCCGTTGACCGTCACGACATCGAGTCAGTTTTACTACCTAGGGTTGCCAATAGATGTTTCACATAAAAAAAATAACCAAAGTATTAGTGAATTTTTTTCTTTTATAATTTTGACCGTCTTTGCTTGTTTCACGCTGCGCTGTGGATTTTAGATGGACAAGAGAATCAAGGTGCTTACTATTTCCATTAGCTATGTAGATTGCTTAGATAAGTTACAGTAAAAGTACATTTTTCTTGCTAGCTTGAAAACACACTGTAGTTTTTGTTTAGTAGAAACTAGAAATAGCAAGCACTTTTAAGATGACTGTTCCAATTAGAAAGTGTTCACAGAAATGACAGGCATGTTTGTGAAAGGTAGTACTTTTCACTTGGAACAATTTTTTTTTTGTGTTGTCTCATTTGAGTGGAGTGACAACCCTATTTTCAACTTCGCTTTATTTTACGAAAATTGGCTTTTAATATAATTTATTGGTTTTAATAAATTCCAAGTGACACTGTTCGTGGTAAAAATATTCTAAAAGTGAAAATTTTATAGTGTGGACTGTATTTTGGCTCCGGCATATTTTTTTTATATATAAAATTGCATGTTTATCGACTGTGAAAAAGCATGAGCTTTTAGGCGGATTGTTTTTATAAGAAGAGATGTGATGACTTTTTACTGAAGAAACACGGGTGGGTTTTAGTTAGTGAAAATCCGACTATCCCTCTCGCTCCACTCAGAGCGGGGGCAATTATTTAGTCCTCCTCCTTGCGTCGTTTATCCTCAGTGCTTAGGGTCGTGACCTCGACAAATAACTTTTTTGTAGACTATATTTCGCCAGGTTGTCCTATCTATGGCGTTGTGCGGATGGCGTCGCAGACTGTGGTCTCCAGCGTGGTACGAATTTAGCCTGACCAACGTATCGGACTCCTGCCTCTGGCATTTGATGAATTCTCACTAAAAAAGTATAGATAACTGTACTGTACAATGCATAATTTCCAAGTTATTAACCAAAGAAGTCTTTATTTAGATTAATTTCAGTCAGTGACTTCACTTGAAAATTATCCTAAGAGAATGTAGTAGTAGTTTGCTTGCTATGTCCCACTGCTGGGCGAAGGTCTCCCTCTCCTTTTTCCGCACACGCATGTCCTTATTCATTGCGGGCCAGTCCCTCCAGTGGTTTTCAAGCTCATCTCTCCATCTTCGCCTTGGTCTGCCAGCTTGCGTTAAATGGGACATAATAAGTGGCTCTGTTAGCCCATGAAGGGACTGTACTCCGGAAGTAATCTATAAGCTATTTGAGGAGGACATGGTGTACCCGTTTCCTTAATTTCATCCGAATCAGTTTAGTAGTTAGAGCGTACACGGATAAAAAACATAAACACATACATACAAAATTTAACCTTCATAATATTGGTGTGAAATTCTTTAATAAATAAATCATAACTTCTAATGGAAGTGTTATTTCTAAATAATTTCAAACACTATTTAGCTTTCAATTCAGAGTCGAGTAATTAATTAGTCGCCATTTCATTTTGTACCGAACTGAGAGCTCGCAGTAATAAATAATATTACCAAAGGTCTTTCACAATTAGTTTTCATTTGTAAACTTCATTTGCAGGTACTCTTCTTGTTTATATTATGACAGTCCGTTTTTAATTCATTTATATTTTTATGGAATGTTTTATTTTTTAATCTTTATTTAAGAGTTTTTTCGCTAATATAAATATGCCATTCAGTTGATATACAAAAAATAAAAAGAATACAATTAGGTTTTGAGTCGGTTTTTCAGACCGCACTTATCTATACTAGCTCGTAGTTGGTAAAATATTACACATTTTATTTGAAAGACTCGGTTTGTATGTGTTTTAAATTATAGCTAAGTTTAATATATATAAAATTGCAATACATTTAAGATTTTACGAAATTATTTAGGAAACTTTTTGTGATAACGTTTGCTTCTATTTATTTATTTATTTTCTTTTGAGATAAATAACGTCTTTTTCTTTGTATTTATGTCTTGTTCCTCTAGATATGTAGGACAGGACGTAAAGTGCCGCAAATCTGCATTGAAAAAGTAAGATCTTTCATCCCGACGGGTACTGTATAGAATAGAATAGAATAGAATAACTTTTATTCGGTACAGACACAGCACAACGGTTGCATACACAAAGTAAACAAAATAAAAATACAAAGTACGCCGAGCGTGCCCGCACCGAAAGGGTGACCACCTCAGCATCTGCTGGGCGTTAGACACCCAGCGCTGATTTTCAGTTGGCACCCCGCATCTGGCCAAATTTGGTACCATGGAGGTAGAAGTAAAAAGGTTTAATGATGTTTTGTATTCACAAACTTAGTGCACAAGATGTTCCAATTTACTTTATCTTCTAGTGGATAAAAACGGCTTTTGCACTCAGATATCAAAGAGCAAAAATACTCTTTCCGAGATGGGTGGATGAAAAATTTATTACTAGAGACTTTGTGAAAGGTCTGAATCATCATTACATATTTAACCTACTGGAAATAACTCAATCAAATAAATCCCTACTTAGCAGAGACAAAAGAAACAGCTCTCAAATATTCTGGTTCCAACAAAAACTTGCTAAAACAAAATGATGTAGCATCGCAAGCAATGTAGATGTCTGCTGAAGTACCGTCAATTAATCATGAGCTCTTGTTTCTGTCGAGGGAACTGCAAACCAAGTTCTTAGGTCCCTATTTATAAAATGCTCTCAACTCTGAGATCAATCTTAGGATTTATCTTAGAAAACTGGCTGGTTTTGAACCTCTCCTTGCAATATTTTTTCCTGTGTTTTTTTTATTATTGATAGGCTCGAGTTTGACCTCCATCTCACCTGATGGAAAGCGATGATGTGGTCGACAAAAGAGCACGCTTGCCTAAAAGGAAACACAGATTCCGGCAGAGAATTCAACTCCTTGTGCACGATAAATTTGTTCCTAAAACGCTTTGTTTTTATTTTTATTATTTACTGGCTTGCACTTGACCACATTCTTGAGGAACGTGTCTGGGAAAAGGAGAGGGAAGCCTTCGCCCAACAGTGGGACATGATAGGCTATTTATAATAATTATCATACAACGTTTGACCAATCATTTTAAGGGTTCCGTTTTTTTCCTTTAGAGGTACGGAACCCTTATAGAATTACTTTGTTGTCCGTTCGTCTGTCTGTCTGTCTATCAAGACTCTTTATCTCGGGAATGCGTGGTGGTATCGAGTTGAAATTAAAACCAAATACTCAAATCTGCGGTTCCTAGAAGTAGTAAAAAAAACTAACTTTTAAGTTGACGAAAAAAAAGACAGTGCCGTTTATGTCGCAAAAAACGTATATTTCGACACTTTTAAGGGAATCAAAATTCATATGGTATTTCCTGTTGATCTAGAACCCTGAAATTTGGCATGAAGCAAGATCTTGTATCACAAGTATAGGAATAAATTTCAAAACTGTGTAATTACTTCACAAAAAAAAAACTGCTTTGGGTTTGGAAAAATCTTCGAGACTCGATTCGGGAGTTGGACTATTCACTTAACGTTAACGTTAAGTGAATAGTTACGTTAACGTTAACTACGTTAGTTTGTACGGAACCCACAGTGTGCGAGCCGGACTCGCACATACCCGGTTTTTTTAAATTACCTTTAGGGTCACGTTTGACCACTACCTCTCCTGATGGTAAGCGATGATGTGGTCGATCATGGAGCACGCTTTCCAATAAGTATCCTATTCATTCTTGACGTACAAATGATGTTCAACCGAAAGTATGATCAACAATGTATTACAAAATTCTCCGACTTCAGTCATAAAACGCAATTTAGGCAGGAACAAATGCTATATCCTTAGTTTTACATGGACAAATACACAGAACTGAAATAATTGTTATTATAATGGGAATTCAACCCACAAGCTATGGTGCAGTGGTCAATTACTCACTCCATTGGCTGGATAAATTGGCGCAGAAGCCAATTCAACCGAAATGATTTGTTCGAGAAATTTATGCGTGACGAAACCAGCCTTACTGTGCAAGTGCAGGGTGAACGGTTTCTCATACTCACACCTATACAAAATTATTTTTAGTTTATACGGAGGAGTTTTATGACGCCATATTTTAGTAGGGAGTAGCCTTTAGTTAGGTTAAGCATACTTAAATATATATATATATTTTAAGCTATTGCATAGCTTCTATCGCGGGCCTTGAGCGTGGAGACCGAATCCAGAAATTCCGTAACGAAAATAACCTAACACCCCCCACTCATTTGTTTTTTGAGCGTGGTGACCGATAAGAAAACAAATGAGTGAACAATCAATCAAAATTCAATTCAATGTGTGAAAGTGTAACTTCAATTAACATCAAAGAAAAAAAAACAAAGGAAAAAAAATACTGCATAAATAAAATAAATAAATAATTATAATTGCATAAGTTGATAAAAATGCTATGCAATAGCTTTACCGCGGCAGTCCCCGAGTGCCACACGTCTTTTTTTTTAATATTTAAGTTTATTATGTATATATTTTCTTGTAATTAAATAAATATGAACCCGTTTATACGAAACCTGAACATGGTTTGTTCAGAATCAGTAACTGAATGGATTCCAGTAGTTTTTACACCACGTTATATTTTTTTCCAAAAATATTTAAAAAGGTCACAAGTTGGATACCACCGACACTAAGTACAACACAGGTTACGGCAGGTCATAGCAGGTATTAGGCGACAGCAAACAGCTGGGTGCAATTGGAAAATTACACTTCAGTCGCCTGGATGGCCCTGTGATTATCTACTATTGCTGACATAACAAGTTTATAACTTTATAATTTATCACAATATACACCGCTAAATTTTGATCGTTTTAATCCCGTGGAGAATCGATCCGGTACATGAAACACTATCGATTTGTAAAGATAAAATTAAAAAGTAAGGTACCTTTTTTTTTCAAAACTCGTATTAATTTACGCATGTACGAAATTATTTTTTTTTTAGAAAACGTCAGCTGAGCGAGTCCAATGACCTGTAGGTAGTTTGTATACAACGCCGACTACTACCTACAAGTCATTGGATTAGAGTTTCCACGGGCTTAAAACGATCAAAATTTAACGGTGTAGTTATGAAATGTTTTACATAGATTCTTTACACAAAAATACTAGACACGTGTTTTGGGTTTCGAATTATACTAAAACTAATGTTGTATAACGCATTTAAGGTTTGAGCATTGACTAAGACGACGGCTCAAAACAATTGGGCAAGTTATTTTAATTTCCAGTGGGCCTAGACAGTGGATCGGGAGATACCAGGTGTTTAGGATCCAGTGGGAAGAAACGCCCCGGTTAACAACCAAGTGTTCCATGCCTTCTGAAAGACATGGCGGAGCTTACAGTGGAATTCTACCCTCCTTGGGCAGACCGTGTCTTCGTTAGGGCGATCGGAGGCGGTGACCTCTTGCATCCGGTTCTGGTTCAAACTATGGTCGGGAGCGAGAAAAGCGGGAAAAGGAAACAGCCACTTCCTTCTACAAAGCACTAAAGTGACCAGAGGAGGTTCTTCTTTCGTTACTTTTCACCTCAAAAAAGGACCCTTAAGGCCCGGCGCCCACTATCGGTGGGCATCGGTACGGCTCGGTAGAGCTCGAGCGCTTTACGCCGGCTTCGAGCGGCTTAGGGCGCCTTAGAGCTCCGTCGGGCGACTTCGGGCGGCCTCGGCAGCCGTAAGCATGGCTAAGGATGTCGAGGCGTTCTTCGGATAGCTCGGGTGGCATTTTCGGATCAGACACGTCGCAGAACAGTCATTTCGATCACCGCACGCGCCTTCATTATCGTATCGTACAAGTAGACGCAAAATAACTTGGCAGTCCTGAACATAGGCTCTGCGAACTTCTGCGCATGTACATTCGTAAAGAAAACTGTTATTGGCATTTTTTTTAACCAAAATAATAATAAAAATGTCCTAATACCAAGTAAAAATAAAATAAATATCAAAACAATTTGAGACTAAAAGCTACAAAAATAACTCAATCAAATCAAATCAAAACATTTATTTCAAATAGACCATTTACAGGCACTTTTGAATAGTCAAATGTCGGTCAGTCCAAGAAAAGTGAAGCTAAATTGCACGTTCCAAAGAGTAGGTCTCTATGGAGAAGAACGTGCAAGAAACTCCATGGACACTCTTTTAAACCATATTATGTGTTACATATAATGCTTGGTTACATATTACTTGTTGCTTCTATCATGTGAGCACAATGTCGATAATGAAATAAAAAATGTAAAATAATTAAAAGATAGAAACTGAATTAAGCCACTGGCAGCTAAGAGATGACCAGTCCCATCTGACGGCACCCGTTCACGAGCATGACGCGTGCATCAGCCCCACTCAGCTCAACCATTTTGAAGGGAACTGAACGACCCAATAACACGTGCCACCAACAGCGAGACATTTGAGTGAGCATGACAAACTCTCAACTGCCATGCTCGTAATGTCAAAAAAGAAGTTGTAACCTAATAAAAATGCTCCATGGTGCTTCACATTCACAAACTTGGAAAAAGTGCTTCTACATTATACAATGCAATTGTGTCTTTCAAATTAAAAATAATAATATTAGTTTCCAACTAATCAACTAATTAGTATGCCCTAGTGGTAGTGGAGCTGGACCAGCATTGAGCCAAGCATTTTTATCTTGAATATAATCCTCCAACTTATAATATGCTTGCCTGCATAGTGTGCGTTTAATACAAGATTTAAATTTCGTTTCATTGAGTTCTAATATTTGGGGTGGTATTTTATTATAACATTTCAAACAGTACCCCATGAAAGAAGAGGCCACTTTAGCCAGTCTGAAACCTGGTTGAACTAATTGATCCCTATTTCTTGTAACATAATTATGTCTATCGCCTCTTTTGCTAAAAAGATGAAGATTTTTTCTAACATACATGATGTTTTCATAGATATATTGACAAGGTACCGTCATTATGTTAATATCTTTAAACAGTTCCCTTAAAGAATCGCACCGGCGGAGATTGTAAATAGCTCTGATGGCTCTTTTCTGTAATATAAAGATTGACTCGATGTCTGCAGCCCGTCCCCATAGTAAGATACCGTACGACATGACACTATGAAAATAACTAAAATAGACTAGTCTAGCGGTATCAACATCCGTAAATTGGCGGATTTTTCTAACAGCATGTGCAGCCGAGCTAAGCCGTCCTGCAAGAGATGTTAAGTGAGGACCCCATTGTAGCCTAGAGTCAAGCGTAATCCCCAAGAAAACTGTTTTATCAACAAATTCTAGTTTCTCATTGTTCAATACTATGTCGCAATCACTACTTATGACATTTGGTAAGGAAAATCTTATGCATTTAGTTTTTTTCCCATTTAGAACTAGATTATTAGCAGTGAACCAGTTTTGGACCTGCAATAAAGCGTTATTTTCATCGTCAAGATTATTAGTCCTTCTATTTATCTTAAAAATCAAAGAAGTGTCGTCAGCAAACAACACCATATTAAGTTTATTTTTCAGCAAATAGGGTAAATCATTAATATAAACTAAAAATAAAAAAGGACCTAAAATTGAACCTTGGGGTACCCCCATTTTCACATTTAATCCCGACGAATTGACACCGTTTATTTGAACTAGTTGCTGTCTGTCATTCAAATACGATTTTAATAAGCTTATGAATAAACACTTAAACAAAAACAAACTTAAAAAAAACTAAACAAAAACAAAACAATATAATAATATCAGCAAGATGAACAATGAGAACTAAGTCCCAATCCACCATTATAAATACACACACATAACTGTTTTCACGGAACGTTACGAGTGACTGCTCTGCGATGTTTCTGCAGCCAGAACTATTCTTAGGCTACCCAAAATCAGCTACGGCGTCCTTAGGCGTGTTTACGACTGCCGAGGCAGCTCTCAGGCGCCCAAAGCCGCCCGAAGTCGCCCGACGCAGCTCTAAGGCGTCCAAAGCCGCCCGAAGCCGGCGTAAAGCGCTCGAGCTCTACCAAGCCGCACCGATGCCCACCGATAGTGGGCGCCGGGCCTAAATCGTTATTTTATTAACCCGTAAGAAGAACACTGAAATAAACGTAGAGGTCAAACTCTTCTTTTAAAGTCCATAGAGTAAATATTTAATAATATTTAATCATATAAGAACCATGCTGTTTAATTACTGTTTTATGAGGAAAGAAAGATATAGATTTCAAAATTCAAATGTTTCTGTTCCACATATGCCTACATGGGTACTTATAAAGCGTTAGAAGCTAGTGCACGGTTCTAAATTGATCGTTTCCCTTTGATTAGACCTGTTCAGTCAGTTAGGGATAGAATAGGATTGGAGACGGGTAAAAAGACTTTTCTAGGCTCGTCATTCCATCATAGACCTCATCAATTACTTGCTATAATCACATGAGATCAAGGCCAAGAGCTGACTCTTTGTCAAGTAAAAAACATCTCGCCCACTGCGCTACACCACTTCTATCATGTAGAAAAACAATGTTTATGTGGCATCTTTGAGCAGACCATGTCCCACCTTCCATCCTGCGTCACGTGTCCTGTTACCTGTTCACGTGGGGATCTAATGACAACGTCAGCGGACGGTATGGGCATGGTCAAATACTGTGTCAGGCAAGAAATTTATTTGGAAAAAAGAAAAGTCTTTTTACCATCAACACGCTAAAAAAAGAAGTCGATATAAAAGCACTAGTTCCGTGGTGTATCAGCTCTGCTGCGCAGTTTGTTGCAGATTTTATGTTCGATACTTGAGGCGGTATTCTGTAAAGTTAATTAATGTTTGTATGTGACGTAATCTAATTATTTTGTACGTTTTTAGCTAACGAGCAACTTGATTGATCGTCTTCGTCTCACAAATTCAATAACACTAACTAACATCGTTAGCTTTTGCCAAATTTTCTGTTACGACCAAATTGTGCTTCGTAAATTCAGATTTTGTATTTTAGAATCTTCTACCTTTATTTTTGTTCATTTATTAACAAGTTACGAACAAATGAAGAGCAGTGGTAGTGGCTCCGACTTACGAGTTGTAGGTCGCGGGTTCAAACCCTGCCAGGCGCATTATTTTGTGTAATTTATTTCATTACCACTGCTCTCAAAACGGTGAAGGAAATCATCGTGAGGAAACCGGCATGTCCTAGAACCAAAAATTCGATGACATGTGACATTTACCAACCCGTACTGGACCCGAGTGGTGGATTACGGCCCATTCCCTCTCCTAGAGAAGCCTGAGTCCCAGCAGTGGGAACATTAAAAAGGCTTATGATGATGATGGTAAAAAGTTTGTTAAGGTTATTTTGAAGCAAAACTCTATTATTGTTCTCGGGTTCGACAGCAAAAACAAAGGGTTGCAGAACAGATGGTCAAAAGTTTCCGAGGTGGCGACCGTATAACGAAACAAGTAGCATTGGGAAGCCTCCCACAATCTGTAAATATAAAAGCGAAATACCACTCACTGATTAATCACAAAATCTCAGAAACTATAACCCCTACAAACTCAATTATCGTGCCTCGTGGGGATGATCGGCGGCGGCGATCTTTCGCGCCGGGCCTTAGTACAGGCCATGGTCCGGAGCGAGGAGGAGTGGCAGGCGGTTGCCTCCTTATGCGAAGCAGTAATGCTAGCAAAAGAGGAAGCCGACCACATCAGGCAAAGGCGCTAATAGCGCGGCAGCGCCCCAGCCGCCGCCGGGATTCCGATCCCGATTTCCGGCCACCGTAGGCTTGTGGACGGCGAGGAATGAACATGTTAAAATGTCAAGCGTAGAGATGTGCTGTTGCGGGCAATATTGCCGTGAAGTGGGAATATTGGTGGCAATATTGCCAGCAACAGCACATCTCTACGCTTGACATTTTAACATGTCATGGCCTCTGATTCTACGATACCTTTTTACATACCCAAAAAAAAAACAGCCAATCATTTAATCCTTGCCCCCGGAGATCCGTAATTCTACCCTCGTTGCAAAGAGCTGAGCCGTAATTCATCAGTCTTAGTATTAAACCCGTTGCAATGGACGGCCATTACGAGCCTTTTTCATTAAAAAAAAAAACGTATCATAACGGTTGTTCGCAAGTGGCCTTAAAGAGCTTTAATTTGGAAGGGGGTGATGTATATGCCTTACGTGGTTGTAAAAGAAATGATGTTAGGAACACTAACTGGTCCAATTGCGAAATTGCGAATAGATTACTTCTAGGTAAGCGTGCTCTATCGTCAACTGTATCACCGTCCATCAGGTGAGATAGAGGTCAAGGTAAAAAAAAACTAGGAGCGAATAAATACGGGTAAGAAGTGCGAAACACCCGTGTTCTTTCTTTGCCTTGCGATCTAGGACCCCCGGGTTTCCGTTTCGGAAGTTAATCCATGACACCAGTAGGCATCGACTCTGCCGGGCTCCTACGGTTGCTGACCTGACAACTCCATGAGGAGCGCGGGAACAGTACGCGCTGTCGACAACAAAATATTGTATATGTGTGTGTATGTGTATTACTTCTTAACGCTCAAATGGCTAAATAGATTTGGATACAAGTCGGCATATACGTCGATTCCAAGTCCATATTCTCCTGTGAGCACATAATATCCAGGATATCCTGGAAGTATGTTCTTTTAGGATAATTTTCTGATGTCACGTGGGTGAAACCGCCGAGAAGTCAGTTATAAATTAAATTTAATATTATGAATAAACCCCCTCTCCTAGAGAGGAGGCCTGAGTCCCAGCAGTGGGAACATTAAAAAGACTGATGATGATGATGATTACAAATAATCTAATAAACTACTGAGTCTAAGAATATACAAACACTACCTCCTTTTCCAGATACTAAAATAAACATCACAAGCCTCCAGGTACAGAATCTATGCTACCATGTCTGTTTGCACAAATAGCATAGATCTTGGAGATCTATCTGTGCCTCTGTTTGATCTGTTCGTATTGTGTGTTTGTTTTAATCTCGGTTGAGAAGCCACTTTGCGATTTGTTACTTCAGGTAATGGATTTGTTGAAAATTCGTGAAGTAATCGTAATGTTAATAACTTTATGTTCTATATCTACTAAGTAAAAATGACTGTGATTACTGTTGTTAGTTCTTTAAGAGTAACAAATACACGTTCAGAAGAAATTATTATAAGGGTAACAACCTTATAATAATTTTTGAAACCAATGCGTGATGAAATCTACAGATTTCATCATGCATTGGGTTTGCTCCGCATGCAGAAAATTTCAAAATACAAAAAAACGCGTCCCGCGGGTGTATTCTACGCGCATTACAATAAATACTTGTTTGGAATGGAAATTTCCGGGGTTACGCGTGCGGAGCAATCCCACATGCGTGATCAAAACCGCACGATATTAATAACACCCTAAAAATGTTTTGATAGGCTCACTCTTGATTACTATCTCACCAAATGGTAAGCAATGATGTAGTCAACAATGGAGCACGCTTGCATAAAAATACCTTATTCACTCTTCATCATCATCATCATTTCAGCCGATACACGTCCACTGTTGGATATAGGCCTCCCCCAAGCGTTGCCACATCGAACGTTCCTGTGCGTCCCGCATCCATCGGTTTTTTCACTCTTACTTAAATATAATTAAAAAATCTTCTATGCACAAAATGCAATTTTATTAATACTGTGCCATAAAAAATACGCTGTGAAAACAGCTCTACTTCCTGTTGCAACTAAAAGTAATAAAAATGTTCTGTTTACAAATGGCAATATTGGCATTGGAGTAATTGGACTTCCTAATCTTTCACGAAAAGTATTCTTACTTTATACAAAGTTTCTAATAATTCATAATTTAGTTTTCTATTAAAATACAAATTGTTTATCAATATAACCCTTTTTTCTATTAGATTATGTTTCTACACATGTACTTGTAAAAGCAGGAGGTAATCATGTAATTATATAATATACAATATTATGCCTCTGTTTTTATATAACCTGTACAACTCAGTTAAAAGATAATAATTATTTTAACAAGCACTGAAAACTATTATAAATTCAATAAACAACGCTAGTTATATTAATTTAAATAATAATCTACTAACTAATGTTCATGAATATATGTAATATTATTTATTGTGTTGAGCAAATCCGCGATTAAGCTATGTTTATGAACGCATATTCAATGGTGGTTGTGTGATTCTCACAAAATAAATATAATTATGCGTCACCGTTCTGTGACATATTTTATCAAATCGTTGGATCAAGTCATAAGCGCAAGCGGACAACAAAAAAAGCAACACCATAAATATTTGTCGCCTTTCTGTGACATGTTATATAGAATCGTTGGATCAAGTCATCAGTCATCAAAGATCAACAAAAAAGCAATACCATATATGATTATACGTCACCGTTCTGTGACATATTAGGTATATTAAATCGTTGGGTGAAGTCTCAATTGTAAGTGGGCAACAAAAAAACCAACGCCGTAAATATGATTATACACCGTTTTGTGAACAATTATGAAATCTTTGGGTCAAGCCACATTGTTTAATCAGGCAACAAGAAAACCAACGCCATAAATATGATTATGCGTCACCGTTCTGTAAAATATTAGGTAGGTATATCAAATCGTATATTATATTTATAATAATAATAGTCACAAGTGCAAGCAGGAAATATGATTATGTGTCATCGTTCTGTGATATATTATAATTATGAAATCGTTGGGTCAAGTCACAAGTGCAAGCGGGCAACAAAAAAAAACGTCATAAAAGTCTCGAGAGGAGCAACAGATCTATCACTCAATATATGATTTGTAATAGATGTTTTTTTTTATTCTGTCGGCTCGCGTTTGACCACTATCTCATCTAATGCCACCTAATGGAAAGCGACGATGTGGCCGACGATTGAGCGCGCTTACCTAGACGTAATCAATTCACTCTTGAATTAAAGACCCCTAGGTTGTAGCTTTCAGAAAATACAGACTCCTGTAGGGAATTCCACTCCTTAGCTGTACGCCCAATGAATGTTCCCAAAACGCTTTGTACGTAGAATAGGATGTCCACCACTTTCCAGTGTACCATTTTTGTGTTTTTACCATCGCCAAGTCTGGTAAATGGATTTCAGCCCTCAGATGATCATGCTCTCATTAAAATTTCACGATGAATCATTACCGTAATTAGAAAATTGAGCTACAATTATAATTTTATAACTGATTTTGTTACTTAAATACACTTAAATAGGGTTTTTTTTTTAAAAAATTAGTTATCCTAATTGTAGGCCAATAATATGGACATCGACGTACTATGTTGGCGGCGTATTGGTAGGTATGTGCATGTACACACGTCCACACAAACACACTAGTGATATAATTTAGATTTATCAAGATTTTATCAAAATAGGTATTAATATTCTAGGTATTAATATTCTTGAGAAATATTCTTGATACCAAATTATAGGAGAAAAAAAATGATCTATTAGATGACCTTAAAAAAAATAGTTTTTCTTTAAAGATCATCTAATGAGTTCTCCTACTCTAAAGTGGAGCGAAAAGGCGTGTCAGAGTTTTACTGACTAAAATACACCTTTGTTCCTTCAGTATCAATCTCATACTTTCCCTCATGGCCCTAACAGGCATCGGCCTTACTGGGCCCCTACGGTTTGCTGAAATCTTTTTGAGGCGGACTTGGAACACTACATGCCATCGACGACTCGGGCTCGGCTCTCATAGGACGAGGGGACGGCGAGCTACCCACTGCTCGTCGTCCGCAAGCCGCAACCTACGTGTCCTAGCACACGGGCCACCAAAAAAGGCTATTTTTTGTGGCCCTTCTGCGGGGGACACTACGATGGCCGGAATCAATTACAGTCGATTATTAGCATACTACTTTCAGGATGTGTTTACTATGCTACATGGTATTATTTATATATTCATGGTTAATCTTACATCTACTTCAACTTTAATTATTCGTTCTTGGTATTGGTTGAAGAGACACCACAACTTTACCAAAATCTTATTTTCTTATGATTTGGACACAATGATTGCGTGATGTTGACCACAGAATACACCATGATTGACGATGTAACACCGCTCTACGTGTTTGCTGTGGTTTTATAAACGAGCCATAACGGTGTTAATATCCTTTGTCATTACGTTACACTAAACGATAATGTATAAGTAATTGTTATTGTGCCCGATGTAATTAATCTCTTTTTAGATTTCCGTACCTTATGAGATCACTTAGCCTTAGTTGTCAGTCTATTCATCTGTGAAGACACTTCTTCTCAGATACGCATAGAAGTACGTAACTGAAATTATTATTAATGAAAGCGAGCGCACAGCACGCTTAGCCAAGTTGTTATTCTGCAATCGTTAACGCTGTCGAAAAGTGATGAAACGTATGGGAATGACGTCATCTCAACGTAAAGTCGCGTGGTCAGAACAAACGAATAGACAATTCGTAGCCAAGTTCACATCGTTCAAAATCGTTTCTACAATATTTAACGCTACATCCTTTGTTATACAAACGCTACATTGTAGAACGAGCGGCCGACTCAGGCGCGTCAACATGGCTACTAACTTATCGTTTTCTACAATTGCTGTCACCGAGGCGTTACCGATTAGAGAACGGAATTCGATTGTAACTTGGCTAGGGGGGCAGGACTGGTCATTATAGCAACACTTAGGGGAGGTTTGTGTCTATAGAAGGCCAGATAACCGTGAAATAATGTTCATTGACCTTTTCCTAATATCAACAATGAACTGCTTTTCATTATTAGATCACGATGCATGTCGATTCAAGAGAGCTTTATGTTTTTATTTCCGTTTTTAAAATTAAGAATGTCAACAAATGTAGGAGGGTCAATAATTATAATAATATTCCACAACTATCACACAACGCCGTCTAGTCCCAAGCTAAGCAGAGCTTGTGTTATGGGTACTGGACAACTGATAAACATACTTATATATTTCTAAATACATACACATTGTAGATAAATTACACCCAGACACAGAACAAAATGATCATGCTCATCACATAAACGTTTGTCCTGGATGGGAATCGAACCCACGACCTCCGGCATAGCAGTCAGGGCCACTAACCACTAGACCAACAGGCCAGTCAATGACCGTTATTCCACGGTTAACTGGCGCCTACCTTAGCAGTGAATCTCTTTAGGCTGTAATGATGATCCAAGTGTGTAATATAGTAACTTCCAAATAACTTCATTATACAGATTTTACTGCAACTTCCTTTAAAACTCCCTCTCTGTCTTCCACAGGTGATATCAGCATTATCCGTCTTCTTCATCTGCATATCAGTGCTTTCCTTCTGCCTGAAGACACACCCTGACCTTCGAGTCTTCACCCGCGGGACGGTGGTGAGGGAGAACGGGTCAGGGGCTTTGGAGATGCTATGGCATGACAATGGGAAGCCCCATGCAGCCTTTTTTTATATTGAGCTGGTGTGCAACGTGTGGTTCACTATGGAACTCGTCGTGAGATTCTTGGTGAGTGATAATCATAAGTTTTTTATTGTAAATCTTAATAACTGACTTTTTTTTTGTTTTTGTGGAGAAATCTTCAAAAGGTGCCCGTATTTCAGGGATAAGTATGTAAGCAAGGGAGTGTGGAATTTTTACTCTTATATAGATGATTTTTTTTTAATACATAAGATGAATGACAACCACGTCTTCCACGTACCAGAAGATGCAGCGTTGGAATACCTCTAAATATGTATTTTCTCCACAAGTTTGTATTTTGCTGCGGTCTTTTTGTACCTTATTTTAATATTATTCTGTTACTCAAATTCAACAAAAGGAATTATTATGTCCGTCAACTACTCCTATACAGGTATACCATCAGTATTATGACAAAAATTGTTACGTAACACATATTCACAATATTCTGCATTAATAATGCTGTTACATGGGTAAACACGTTTTGCAAACAGAAGTGTTTGTCAGCTATGAGTGACAAGTACAGCGCTCTGTGTCTGTTGCACCCAATAATAGTTACTGAAAACATAATGGAAATTATTACGGTGACGGACGTGCACGCGAGCTACTGCATTGTTAAATGATTAAGGGGCTCCCTTTGAAAATATGCGTTTTTCAACTTGTATAAAGTACGAATAGTAACCTATGTAAATAATTTTTTTTTATTATTATTTATTCTACACTTTATTATACACCACTACACATACAAAAAGGTAACTAAAACACACACATACAACGGGCGGTCTTATCGCATTCCGCAATCTCTTCCTGGCAACCTGGTATGGACAGTAATTGCCTGGACAAGAAATGGGGCTGTCGTTGATAATACATTATAACAGATACACAGATATATATACATATGCTGTATAATAGATACATAAATACATACATAATTAATGTTACTTATTTACTTGGGTTACAAAAAATCTTGTCATTATTTGTTTTTCCAATCAAGAAATAAAATTGCTCCCATGTGAAGCTAGAACGGGTAGTTAATATTATCATCATAATTATTTATCATATGAATGAAAATGAAGCAAAATGAGTTAGTACCGAAGCAGTTGCCGTTCTATAGTTTCGAAAGAAAAAATGTGTAAGTTTATGTTTGCCACTTGTAAAAAATTTGCATTCTGTAATTGGCACTTTACTCGCGGGAAAACCGAGCGCGTCGGCCGTGTCCCAGTGACATTTCCACGCAATTTAGCGACTGTCGCGCTCACAGAATATGCCCGTACATTTACAGGCACTCAAGCTTGCCAGTATGGGACACGTAACTCTATTAAATTTTGTATTCGCCAAGTGCGTTGGGTTTTAGTACTTCGTACGTATATTTCACTTAAATGCTTAGACAGAAGTGTTGTTAATTATATTGAAAAAAAGGTCCTTTGTGCGCTAGACATGGATGTTTCCGATTTAAGACCATGGGATGGCTACCTTCAGCTAGGGCCTGAAGGCTCTTGAGCAGTGCCATGAAACAGTGGTTTTCTGAAATAAGTTTGACGTGTCTGTGTCTGCCTGTTTGTGGCATGGCATCGTAGCTCCTGAACAAATTGACTGATTTTGATGCGATTTTGTTGTTTTAATGGGTTATATTTCTAGTCAGTATAAGTTATTCAGGCACTGACCCTCACTCCACCCAAAGCGGGCATGACACCCTCTCAAAAAAGTCTTTGCGCCCTTTAGCATAACCGGCCTTATAATATTCCCACTATCGGGACTCACTATTGGGAGAGGGAATGGGCCGTAATCCATCACTCGGGCCCAGTGCGGGTTGGTGAATGTCACATGTTTTCGAATTTTTGGTTCTAGGACATGCCGGTTTCCTCACGATGTTTTCCTTCACCGTTTTGAGAGCAGTGGTGTTGAAATAAAATAAACAAAGTAATGCGCCTGGATGGGTTCGAACCCGCGACCTACGACTCATAAGTCGGGGCCATTACCACTCGGCCACCACTGCTCTCGTTAATAATAATTATATAATAATACGAAGTTATATCATAATTCAAATCTACCTAAACATGTTTATTCATTACCATAGACGACACTTTATTCAGATTTCTTTTGTCGCATTCAGAAAAAAATATTGTAATAAAAACCTACTGAACTTTTTTGGACACAGGCCAACAGATAATTCGACCAAACGATAATTATGTCTTCCAGAAAGTTTCTTCTAAATGGTATTTAGCTAAGGAAATTGACATTTCCAGTTATGTGTACTGCTTCGTAGAGTTATATAGAAAATTTGTAACCGAGACTTTCAAAGTACGGGTATCATGAGTATCGGAAGTTAGTACTAAACGGTGTATATAGTAGTTTGAAACCTATCAGCATTTTACAAGAAATAGAACTAGAAATAGAAATCATTTATTTGCCAATAATGTAGGTAACATATATGGTGTTAATTTATGGAGAGTCCCGATACATTTTGCCTTACGGCATGCAAAATTATTTAATTAATTTATTACATTGCCTAAAGTGCTATGTTTACTTTTCCTTAACATTTCCATACAATTGAGACACATAATGACATAGAATAATAATCATCGTCAAGCTTATGGCGATATCTATCTGCGGATTTCTCTAGCATAATCAGCCTTTAGATTTATATAGATGTAAGTTATTTCAACTCAATTTCTTTTACAAATAAATATCTTTTTTTATTATTGAATTTAGAAAATCATCAAATATCATCTCTCACTCTGTGTGGAACGAGAGGAAATTCCAAACTTTTACTGAAGTATAGGATGACAGTTTTCCTAAGACATTTTTCTGAGAACCTCTTTATTGTAACCTCTATAAATCTCTTTGCTCATATATTTCTAAACACATTCAAATTATACATACATTACTCCCAGACACACACAAAAATGATTGTGCTCATTATCCCAACAATTTTTCTTGGGTGAAAATCCACGACAATCGGCGTAGCAGTGAAGTCCACTAACGATTAAACCAGTAGTCAGTCAGGTCAGTGAATTGCTATGTCTTAAAATTCAAAGACAAGTGACATCCACCATTCCGCCTCCTAGAGAGAAGACCTGAGTCCTTACAGTGGGAACACTATTTATTTGGTCAGTCTTGCCCTTAGATTGTCTTAAAAGCATGAATAACAAGATGAAAACTTACGATAATTCTGAAAAGAACAAATTCTTCTACCTGAACACCATCTTATCTCCCATGACAATAAATATTAAATCAGACAGAGGAGTCCCTTTAAACCCCGTCTTAATTACAGTCCTACTTTAAAGTTTTTAATTTATCTGGCAGTGTGCCCAATCTGTTAATGCTGCAACTTTTGCCGCTGACGGTACGTACTTAGAATGAATTTATTGTGCATTTCAAGTGGCTGCGTTGTAAAGTTTTGTACAAATGAATAGGAAGTACTGGAGTTATGTTTCTTTGAAGGAAAAGTGTCCTTGCTGGTTTCCGTTTGTAGAAAAGAGACGTGGTTTTAGCTGGCAAAGTAATGGCGACCCTGCTGTCGTCTGTTTCTATAAAATACGCTATTAGCCTGTTACCTCAACTTGTAGTTTGTAAAACGAGTATCCAAGTTAAGGGGGGTGGGGAGGCTACACTAGATGCTCGTTCTAATCAACGACTATAGACATCTCAATATGTTCTGACTCATCGAGAAGACCTGCAAACCTCCACCGAAAAGGAAGGATCTTCTAACGAGGCGTGTGTTGTGTATGATCTGGGTATATCAGCCTGATAGTTAACCTCGAACTGTTGTACTCGTATATGTTTTAATTGTACGAAAAACTCGCTTACCAGGAAAAGAGCTCTTATCCCTACCGCTTTTAGGTAATTTTCTGTTTTTAGCGGTCGGAAAAGTGCACATTCTTGCCCCCGCTACAATTTCACTAGATTTATCATATTAGGCTAGGCGCTAAGCGACCCCAAAAGTACATTATAAATATCTATGAATCCGCGGAGTCTTACGTGATTTCACAAATACATTTTAAAAAGCCGTTATACAAATATAAAAAGAAACCTATAAATAAGATGTTTTTGTATCAAGCAGCTACACATTTGTAATACTTATGCAGTGATTTTTTAGCCTGAGTTTAGTTAGACTTTTGACTGCCAATCAGCATCATTTTAAAAACAAAACAAAATTCGATGAAAATTAAAAGCAAAATGTGCTCGCAAGTAAAATTTCCGACAACAAATCAAAATACCACGAAAAACATCCATCCATACTGTATCAAAACCAACAATGCCTTCAGAATTGAACACAGGGTGCAATTAAAAATTAATTATATCCAAAGTGGGATGTAATTGTAGCCGGTTCGCGCCACAAAGGCAGCCCAGCCTTTTTGTACCTACCCGCAATTTGTTAAGAGCTTTTTGCTAGAAATTAATGATTCAGGTCCAAAAGTTTCCGTTTTCTATGGAGTTATCGGTTGGAGTTGTGTGGCAGGGTTGACGCTGAATAATGTTGTGTTAAGAAATCGAGTTTGTTTTACCTCTTGGTTAATGAAGATGCGAAGGTGAAAATACTGGGTGACTTTTGTTTCTTCTTGGGATATCATCAAATGATTTCTATTGCTCTGGGTGAGATACTCATCGCACCCAGAGCAATAGAAATCATTTGAAATCAATTCAAATCATTTGTTAGACATTTACTGACTAAAACCTTTAGTTTCCGTATACTTTTAGTAAAAATACCTCATCACCATCATCAGCCTTTTTAATGTTCTCACTGCTGAGATTCAGGCCTCCTCTTTAGTAGAGGGAATGGCCCGTAATCCACCACGCGGGCTCAGTGCGGGTTGGTGAATGTCACATGTCTACGAATTTTTTGTTCTAGGACATGCACATAAAAAAACCTAGTTTGATAAATTTTTATAGCGTCACCATATTCCAATACTGATGCGCTATTGACGTAGTGCTCAGAGTCCCATATTTTGCTTATAATGAGGATAACTAATTTCTTAAAAACACTAAGAAAATTTTTGTGCTTCAATTACAATTTGACTGACCTGTTGGTCTAGTGGTTAAAGACCCTGACTGATATGCCGGAGGTCGTGTGTTCGATTCCCACCCAGGACAAATGTTTGTGTGATGAGTATGATCATTTGTTCTGTGTCTGGGTGTAATTTATCTATAATAGTATGTATTTAGAAATATATAAGTATGTTTATCGGTTGTCTAATACTCATAACACAAGCTCTGCTTAGTTTGAGACTAGACGACTTTGTGTGGTAGTTGTGGAAAAAAAAAAAAATATTAGTTAGTTCTCTAACTGCTGTCTATAAGACTGTGTATTTTGTTGCTAAAATAATTATTATTTGAAATAAACAATTTCAGTTACAAACACACAAATCGTTAAAAACCCGACAATAATTCAAAAATTTAAAACTAATAAAAAGTTAATAAATCCAAAGCCTTTTAACTTTTATTTTAACTACGAAAGTTTTGAACAAAATAATAATATTAGTTTTTGAGATTCGTTAGTGGAATTTTATGAACCTCGAGATACAAATAAACAAAATAACGGTAGGTACATTTGAATTGAAATGTTCTAGGAAATTCGTGAAAAAATACAGGCCTATATTTTTGGAACGGTTTTATTCGAAAACATTTTGTATTTTAAAGTTTTAATGAAGAGTTTGAGTGAGAGTGCTGTTAGGTTTATATCTCTGAACCTTTTTTTTAAGGGTGGAAATCATCCAATGACTTCTCCCGCTCTTGGTGGAGCGAGAGCCCTCTCGCTCCACAAGCCCATGTCAGACTTTTACTGACTAAAACCACACCTGTGTCCTTCATTGGCCCTTTGCGTTCTAAGCAAAAGGCATAACACCCGTCTGGTCGGAGGATCCTCCTTTTTAACCGACTTTAAAAAAAGGAGGAGGTTCTCAATTCGGATGTTTTTCAACGAAGGTTTGCGGAACTTTACCGTATACCTCCAAATAGGCAATTGAGTTTTTAAACTTCAATTTCAATAATGGATTATTCCGTCTAGCCTTTAGATAAATTTGACAAGTTTTGAATAATATCAAATGATTTATGGTCTGTCACTAACACAATTTTCCCTTCGTAGTCTAAGAAATTTCTAGCCTATTGACGTTATTGTGACGCAAACTAGAGTAATCAATTTTACTTAAGCTGTCAATTACAGGATTTGATTTAAGGATTCATCAGATATTTTCCTCTTTCATAGTTACAATAAACCACTTGGAAAAAATAATAACAAAGGAATGCTCTTTGAAGAAGTTTTTAAAAGCATTCATGTCATGGATGGATGTTATAAAGAAAGAGGAATACAAAAAAAAAAAAACGATAGATATTATTATAATAATTATGATACTGTAATATTTCACAGTCATGTGCTTTGAGAAGTAGACAACTGATAAACATGAGTATGTTATATATTTCTAAATACATACATATCTAAACTATCTACACTTTTTAAATTTGTTTAATTACAAGAAAATATATACATAATAAACTTAAATATAAAAAAATATATATATATTTAAGTATGCTTAACCTAACTATACACACTAAAGGCTACTTCCCTACTAAAATATGGCGTCATAAAACTCCTACGCATCGCTGTCGACTGGAAGTGTGCCCAAGAGGCTGGCGGCATTGCCACGTTGAATGGCAATGCTTAATCTCTGACCGAGGTAAAAACCAGCCCTTGGGTCACGCGAAGTGTCAACTAAGCGTCTTGACAGTTCTTTATAAAGTTTATGAGCACTCGGACCCCACGGCCCAAGAGTTTCAACCCCAAACTATCTACACTAATTATTATAAGGAAGTAAATTTTGTTTTTTGTGTGTTTGTTTTTGTTTGTTGTTTTTTTGTTTGTAGGAGTACTGGACCGATTGCAAAATTTTTTTTACCGATAGAAAGCTTCTTTATTCCTGAGTGACATAGGCTATATTTTATGTCGCGGGCAAAAGCTAGTTATTGATAAATTGCAACCAGATACAGAAAAAATAATCGCGCTCATCACACAAACATTTGTATTGGATGGGAATCGCACCCAATACCTTCGGCATAGCAGTCGAGGCCACTAATTCCTAGACGAACAGGTCAGTCACAATTAAAGCAAACGTTGGGATGGCCCTGTCTTGTCTTGTGTTGTTGTGTTATCTTTGTTTGTTTTGATTTTCTCTTATGTTAGTCTGTAAGGTATGTATCTACGGGCCAAGATGCTTGAAAATAAGTGATTTATTATTAATAAAATCAAATCATTTATTTCAAGTAAGCCATTTGCAGGCACTTTTGAATAGTTAAATGTCGGTCAGTCCAAAAAAAAAAAGTGAAGCTAAATTGCATTATTTTACTTTTACCATATATACTCGTAGCTAACCCCAAGTAAATAAGTAGATCATTTGCAGACACTTTTGAATAGTCAAATGTCGGTCAGTCCAAACAAAAAAAAGTGAAGCTAAATTGTATTATTTTACTTTTACCATATATACTCGTAGCTAACCCCAAGTAAATTAAGATAAAAGCAGGCTTCAACTAACTTATTTACATACATACTTACTACATTAAAACCCTTTCAGAATCACATCAACGATTTGTCGGCCGATTGAAATATCTTTGAAGATAGTTTGTAACTTGAACTTTGTACAAGGGTATCTTGACAACTGTCTCCGAACTAAAACTTAGTTGCGAATTTTCTGATATCGGTACAAGTGTGGTTGGAGGAAAAATGGTGTTGTTGATAGTTTTAATAGTCGTGAGAAAGATGTTCAAGTATATCTTTTTTTTTTTAATCTGCTTGTATGTACGGTCTTTTGTCAGGATATGTCAGCCCCTTCGTACCCTTTTCGTTGGTTCTATAAACTAAATTCAGTGCTTTGAAAATTAATAGCATAGCCTTTCAATGTTCCCACAGCTGGGCCTCAGACATGGCCGTGAACTTAGCAGATCATTTTCCAGCAGAGCATAAAAAAATGAGAGTTCTACTCGCATGCAGCATAGTTCTGGAGTTCCTGATACTTTTCAGGAAAAGTTCTGGTGATTTTCCTGAAAAAAATATCTATATCATATATATATCAGAAAAATAATATTTATATGTCATACATGTAAGTCAGATACGTTAATAAGAATAAGCTATTCATAAAGAACCGTAATTAAGTGGTACGACTTTTTAGTCATCTTCAATGATGGTACAGTTAAGATGCCTATATCTAGTCTTTTTCTCCTGTTCCGGTTAAAGATTTTTGTATTGAGTTAGTCTGTATATATTTAAAGGGACGAATTTTATTATCCGAGCTGAGGGTTTTTCTAAGGTGAGAAATCATTAAATAACTTTTCAATACACTTGCTCAGAAAGTGACTCTTATTGCACTGCACTTAGGTACATAATGGCTCGTGTTACCAAACTGTGACATATTGATTACCATTACGCACTAGTACTATAATGTAGTTAAAACCTTATTGTTCACCCTCTCCCCCGCCATAATTATATTACATGTATCGTATCAGGATGGGCGCAGGTCATCCCCCACGAGTCGCCGGTCAACCCCCGTTTATTCATTTCAGTGAGTGTATTGAAAGGTAAATTAAAAAAAATATATGGGCGCGCATATGAAAACAGATTTTACCGCCACAAAAGTTTATTAGTTTTACAGTTATTTTCTTCACAAGTGTATTGAAAAACGTCGTATGATACACGTGAGTAATTAATGATTACCGTTCTCGGCTCTCTTAAGAGTTATTTAGACCCGAGCCATGGCGAGGGCCATGACTCGGGTCTAAATACCGCCTCGTCGGTAATCACTAACATTACACACTTATATCATAATGTACTATTTCACGTTTCACGTGGAGTCCGAGGACTGTTTATACTTTTACTGACTATAAGACCTTTTCTTCTTCGAATATTACCAACAGAAAACTTCCACCTCCGGTCAGTTCATCTGAATATTTCGTAAAAATCGTGCACGTCATATAATATTGGCCAAGATTTTGATACTTATCTCTAAGACAAAAAAAAAATACGACTACTTGACTGGCCTGTTGGTCTAGTGGTTAGTGGCCCTGACTGCTATGCCGAAGGTCGTGGGTTCGATTCCTACCCAGGACAAATATTTGTGTGATGAGCACAATCATTTTTTCTGTGTCTGGGTGTAATTTATTTATAATATGTATGTATTTAGAAATATATAAGTATGTTTATCAGTTGTCTAGTACTCATAACACAAGCTCTGCTTAGCTTGAGACTAGACGGCGTTGTGTGATAGTTGTGGAATATTAAAAAAAAAATATCCAAGTCAATTTAGTTGTTGAATAGTTTTTTTTAATTGATATAAACTGGTGCTTGACTGCGATCCTACCTGATGGTGAGCAGTGATGCAATCGTTGTTAATGAGGTGCACTAGTTCATTAAGAGTCTATAAACTCTAGCCTTGAAGACACTTAAACCCACCTATATCTATTGGCTTTACTTATTAATTTCAAATCTTGGTCCAATTGCATTTCTTTTGATATCCCCGCTTTCTATCTGACGCTTGCCCTAACCCCGCAAATGTTCGCCAATTGTTTGCTGAGATCTCGGCATCCTCCCCAGAGACCTTTGGCCTTTGGCCTTTAATTCAGTAAAGAGGTCGACTAGCCGAGGAAACTGTACGATTGTTTGTTCGGTGAGATTGGGAGAGAGAAGGCATTGCGTGTGGAAAGAATCTTATTTATTCTTTACTAGCTTTTGCCCGCGGTTTCAGCCGCATACATAAAATATAGCATATGTCACTCAGAAATGAAGCAAATTTCTATGGGTGATAAAATTTTTGCAATCGGACCAATATTTTTAGAGATTACCTTCTACAAACAAAAAAACTAGCTTTACCCCTTTATAATACGACTATTAGTGTAGATTGTACATTATTATATATACTTATATATTATTATATTATATATATTGCTTCTTTTTTTAGCATATTCGGAATTATTGAGCCAAATAAGGCAAACCATTATAACAATGGCGACATGAACTGCACGCTTAGCCAAGTTGTTATTCTGCAATCGTAAACGCTGTCGAAAAGTGATGAAACGTATGGGAATGACGTCATCTCAACGTAAAGTCGCGTGGTCGGAATAAACGAATAGAAAATTCGTAGCCAAGTTCACATCGTTCAAATTGATAGAATGTATTTCTACAACGTTTAACGCTACATCCTTTGATAAACAAACGCTACATTGTAGAACGAGCGGCCGACTCAGGTGCGTCAACATGGCTACCCACTTATCGTTTTCTACAATTGCTGAAGCGTTATCGATTGGAGAACGGAATTCGACACGATACGGTAGTAACTTGGCTAGGGGAACTGGTTCCAAATTTCATTAACAAGAGTAACAAACTTGAGTATGTGTACACTTACTTAAAACTTTTGCCTGAATAGCATTCGTTTGAAGTATAATATCTGGCAACCGGAAATGTCCTATTTCCTCATGAGAATAGTTGATAGACTTAATAATTGTTTGTGCGGCCTCATAATAGAAGCGACGTCAATTTGTTTGTTTATGTTGTGCGTTTTATTGCGTTTCTATGTTAATGGTAGACGAAAACAGTTTGGAGAATTTATTGTTTTCTGCGAATTTCTTCTTGGAGGATATTTTCCCGTTGTGTTGTCATTGTTTTTATTTATATTTGTGAAATAAGACAGCAGTCGACTGTCAGTCTTTCGTGTTTATGAGTTTGCAGTTCGCACTTTTAATTTTTGTATAATATTTATTTTTTAATTATTTTGGTTTGTATTTGATAAATGGTATTTATTTTGTAAATAGGTTTAGAAAACACTTTTACATGTAAATTTTTTTCGTCAGTTTATGCTAGATGAGGCCAGTGTTTCCTATCTGACAACCCTGAGAAGAAACACCGATACAAACTCAAGGGTCAAAGTCTCTTTTAAAGTCCATACAGTAAATATGTAATGGTCAAATCACATGAGAACCATGCAGATTTGTCTGAGATGGTCTTTTGAAGAAAGAACCATACAGATTTAATTTGCTAGCCCTGACCTATGCAAAAAAATTTAAGCATAGAGTTAAAAAATTGTACCATTGATAGGTTCGCGTTTGACCACTATCTCACCTGATGGAAAGCGATGATGTGGTTGACGATGAAAAACCTTTGCCTATATGAAACTAGACTATTATTACGTTTATAAAAAAATTGCAAATCGGTCCATATAAGTCCGTAATCGGTTCACGAAGGTCTGAAAATCGGATTGAGAACTTCTTCCTTTTTTGAAGTTGGTTGGTATTAGTACCTACTTCTATCCGGCTGAAACAACATTCTTTCAAGCAGTTTGGCTTTCGAATTGTTTGAAGACCTGCGATAAATCTTAAAAAACAACGGACTTACTAATTATAAGCTACATTACCTCTCCAAACATAATTTCGTCATGTAAGTTTCAAGAGAATCTGACTAGCTTGGAGTAACTTACTTGTGAACTTAACATGTCGCTGGAACTGCTCAAAACTTAGTAGACTTAGTATCAAGTCAAACATCGGTAGCTTCAGTATTCACTTAATACTGATTAAGATATTGTCTTTATTAATTTATTTAACTTATATTAACTTCAAGAGTTTGTAAGATTAATTTACAATGTGCGGCACTTAAGACCTTCCCGAGTCGTTTATCGTCAAGTTTTTGGAAAGGAAAATCATCAGAAATAAGAAAAAAAATATTAAAATTATTAGACCATTAACTTCCACTTTTCAATCGTCAAAATGTCGGTCTAAAAGCTTAGTTGCACGTTCCGAAGCGTAGATCTCTATGGAGGAGGACGTGTAAGAAAATGTTGTGCTTTGTTGATTCATCATTCAGAATCTAGATTAAATGTTCAAGTTATGTAGATATATATTCTTTACTTTTCTAATTTATGAGTACAATAGGAAAATTATGAACCTTCGACGACTCGGTCCGGATTGTTACCGGACGGCCAGACAACGAGCTACCCATTGCTTGCCATCCGCAAGCCTATGAGTTCGATTCCATTTCCGATCCATTACCACTAGGTACCACTGCTCTCGACAGACAAACATACAGTATGATACTACTACAACAACCCATTATTTCCCACTGCTGGGCTCGGGTCTCTCCTTAATAAGGAGGATATATCCTACTGATACCACGTTAGCTAGACGGGTTGGTACAGGGTTTTATTTCAAGTTTCCCTTCTCTTTCACTGGTTCTATGGTGAATGTTTCCCTATTCCTCTCTTACGAAATCCTGGGATGACACTGGACAGTAATTAATACAATAAAGACTTATCGCTATCACATTCTAATGACGCAATTTGATAATAAATACCCACGCAGCAGATATTTCCCCTACTACAATAGGGACTACCCTACTACTACCTGCCCTACCTACCCTTACATTGTCCTAATAATTTCCTCGCACCGTAATCTTGGAAATTCGTGACCAGGATGTAATGAGGTTTTATGATATCACCTGTCCCGAAAAATGGAGGAAAAATGGTTCTACTACTTAGGAATGCTTGTCCTGTTTTTTTTTTTTAGGTGGGAAATCAACCAGTAATTTCTCCCGCTCTAGGGCGGAGCTTATGTCAGACTTTTACCGACCCAGTAGCTCCCTGCATTGGGCCCCTACGGTTTTGCTGACACCTCCTTGAGGCGCGGGTAGAACACTTAACGCAAGCGACGACTCTGCCACAAAATAGATAGATACAGAAGACAATCTCATGTATGTACTTCACTTTTTATACCTACGCTCGGTGGACGCACACTAATGAGTGTTTGAGCCGGAATTGTTCGACGAGAGATCCGAGACGCGACCGAGACATTGTGTCTGTGAGCGGTGTCTTTGTGTGCGTTGCTCGAGCGCACTTTGTATGTAGATTGACTTCTGTACCTATATATTTTGTGACTCTGGCACGATCCGGACGGCCTGTTTTCTACTGTAATGTTAGTAGGTACAAAATTTTGATATAGCTGATGAAGAGAGATTTTTCCATAGAAATGTTTTAAGGTGAATTTTGTGTTTGTCTTTTCTGTATTTTACATGAAGCGACTGCTTATCAGGCTTCTACAACCTACCGGTACTGAACAACACGATACTCCTTGGCTGTTGAGAATATCTGATTATGTCTGTACATGGTCAGATTTTCTGACATCTGATTCTGGGACAGCCGGGACCAACCAGGGCTTAATGTGCTACTGGGGCCACGGTTACCCGAAAGGGCGCTCGAGCCCCGGTATGAAGGCTTTCATTCTAGCCTCGGGGTGGGTCTTTTAGTCAGTAAGAGTCTGACACTATCTCCCGCTCAGCCCAAGGGCGCGAGATGTCAATGCATGATTTTTTCCCACCATAAAAAAAGGGCTCAACGTGCTTTTCTAGGCAAGGGGTGTCAGTAAAGTCCTACATAAACTTAGAAAAGTACATATCAATTGAAAAAAATAAATTTGCACTTGCCCGCTTGTGACTTTGCAACCAGATGCAGGAGTGGAAGCACGGTACCTTGACTACTGAGCTATTACTGATTTCCCCAGTAGAAACTTTTACCCAGATAAATCTCAGAATTAACAGATAATCTCAGACTTTAGTTAGACTATTAGTACTAACCAAAAACTTAGCTAGACCATTACAAGTTAGAAGATCTGTTCGGTATCTTCATCAGTAACTCAAGACTTTACAGTTCTTGATATAGTTATTAATTTTATATATGTCATTAAAATTCTGTTATTCTAGGGAGAACTAATTTCTTTTTTGTCACATAATGCTCTCAATCGACATGTGTATCCTGCCCATCCTAATCTACAGTGCTGAGACCAAACTACAAAAGTTTCACCTTGGCACTTGCCAGAGAGCCATGGAGTGCAGCATTCTGGGCATAAAAGAAAAGACCGAATACGGAACGACACGTTGCGCTCCATAACGGGTATAATAAATGTGGTCAAAAAGGCTGCCAGGCTCAAGTGGGACAGGACGGGTCTTGTCAGCCGCATGGACCACTGGGACCACTGAGCGAGCGTCGCCACACAGTGGGTTCCTACTGAAGGAAAGCACCGTCAAGGCCAGCCTAGAAAGAGGTGGCGCAGGAGAAGAAAGTTTGGAAGGACTTGGGGAGGCCTTTGCCCAGCAGTGGGAAAGTAATGGCTAGTAAAAAAATGCACTCAAAATAAATAAAGCAATGTAAATTAAAGAAGTTGCTGACTCCTGAAATACAGGCACCGTATTTAGCTCATGAATCACCATTTCACTTATTGGTAACCCACTGTTGCAGTAATAAATATTTTATTTATTTATTTAACTTTTAGGTACAAAGCGGTACATAAAGATCTCGTCAAATAGCTAAGTGCAACGAAGAACGATTAGCTACCTGCCTAATTTCCGGACGCATAGCGATGCGTCACTGGTACCTACATGATGGACATCCCCACCCATACGTAGAAAACGTTTTACGAACACGTTCATTGTGCGTACAGCTGAGTGGAATTTCCTGCCGGAGTCTGTGTTTCTTGATGGCTACAACCCTAGGAATAGATTACCTACTTCTAGAGAGCGTTCTCCATTGTGGACCACATTATCGTTTACATCAGCCCCCCTAGCCAAGTTACAACCGTTTCGCTTGCGTCGAACGCTTCGAGTTGGCCGTGTCGCCGAATCTTTTGTTCTGACCACGTGACTGAGCGTTGAGATTAGACCTGTGTCGATCGATCATTTGTCGTAACCCGGGTCGATCATGACCCACTCGTATGGTGATCGGGTTAAAAAGATTCGATCATTTCGATCATTTGGGTCGCAGTTCGTTTATAATAACCGATTGACGTATGCTGAAATGAAACTAGCTAAAACAAGCAAACAAAACAGCACCTGAATATTGCGATCCGATTTTTACATTCGTGTCGCGACTCGCGGGTCATAAGTTACTAGTGCAACTGATCGGATCTCTTCAAACAAAATTCAATCACGCGATCGATAGCTTGCGGCTCAGAGTCGCGAGCGATCCTGTACAACCCGGTTTCTTTTGGAGAAAGAGTGAGGTGAATGAAAGTGCAATATCATGTATGTAAACGAAAGAGATAGAAGACATTTTGCTTGTTACGTCGTGTTGTGTCATTGAATGCACGACTCAATCGATTGTACGAGCACGCAATTAGTTACCATAACAGTATGAAAATAAAGTCCAATTTGGTTTATTTTGTTACCTGATAATCGAGTCAAATAAGATCGGGTGCTTTTGAGATTCGTGATTCTATCACTTGGGTACAGGTTGCAATCGAATCAAAAAGATTCGATCAATCGTGAACGACACAGATCTAGTTGAGATGACGTCATTCCCGTACATTTGAAGCTTTCTACTAGCATTAACTATTGCAGATTAGCAACTTGGCTAGGGGTACAGGTGAGGTAGTGGTCAAGCGCGAGCCGTACAATAATAATAATAAAAAATCCACCGCCATTCTTACGTGGGGTGTTTGAGAAATTGTAAGTTTCTTACATTTGAAGTTTAAACTTTTCCCCTCAAGACTCAAAGTAAAAGAAAACTTTGCTTTTGCACGTTCTTCACAACTTACAAACTGTATCGCGTAGCGTTTACCAATTCAAAAAACGGAACAAAAAATGTTTTTCTCTTTTACAAAGATAACCGGTCAAGTGCGAGTCGAAATTGATCACTAAGGGCTCTGTACAAAACTTATAGATGTAAGTAGTTCAATTCCAGTATCGAGTCCTGTAGCATGATTCACGTAAAATCAAACAAGCCAAATATCGTTGAAATTTTATAGTCGTTCGATTGAAGTCCTATCCAAAAGCGGTATTCAAGTGTTCCTTAATCGGGATTGGATAGAACGACAACTCTCGCGGCTCGAAACTAAACGATCTATCGATGACTTATTTCCAGTTACATTAACAAGTATTCTACCAGGATTATGTAATACAGATTTTTTTTTTTTAAATCGACTCTTCGACCAAACGACTTTAAAATCGGTGTCGTTCAAACTCGATTGATGGATGTGTACTTATACGGTAATGGTCTAAACGACTAAATCGCTATGATATCGTTACGGTTTTGATTACCTACGTGAACCGGGCTACTGATTTTTTTTCCAAATCGCCAAAAAAGTATTAATTTCTGATGAGTCTACAAATGTACGATTTACCTGTAGTTTGCTATAAAACTTTACTTCTTACCTTGATTCAGAATTCTAGGTCAGCGGGAAGTGCCCCATTTTTTAGACGGGAAATCATTTAACGACTTTTCCTGCCCCGGAGTATAGCTGCAGGGCATGACAGAATTTATTGCCTAAAACTACATCTAGATTTTGACTTCCTTACGAGTGTCATTTGTGCCTAAACAGAGAACAAACGGCCTTTTCTTTATATAACGTCGACGTAAAGTTCTTTTTTTACTATTCCAAGGGGTTTGAAACCAAACAAGTGGCAATTGATCGGTGTCAATTTGATTCCAAAGTTCGATTTTGCTTTAGCAATGTCGTTCATAAAATTGTAAACAAAGTCACATCGACACGTAACGCTAAGTCGAATTGTTCATTCCAGGTCATTTGATAAAAAATCAACTTATTGGAATGAAACGTCAAAATCAAGACGTCAATTGTATCAATCGGGTTGCGCCAAATAAAAACGAACAACACTTGATATCTTTTTACTTTCTTTTTCTCTAAGCCCCCTGAGTATTTGATTCTAATTTCAACTTAATACCTCCACGTTTTCATTCATTAAACCCGAAGCGAACGCCGGCGTTCGATCTCTCATCGTCATTCTATTGTGACTTTAATTATACGGTAATCGAAATGTTAAAAAGGTTCTTGACAGACAGACAATAAAGTGGTCCTATAAAGGTTCGGTTTTTATGGAACCATGAAAAAAGTAATAAAATACCTCAAAAGATATAATTTACCACTCAAATATCAAATATGCCCCAAAACATGTATATCCGTTCCATCTCCAAAACTTACGATCATTACTGCTAGCAGAAGTTACTTCAAAAGAACCAGATTCTTTGACTGAAGAGCTTTGTAACAAATATTATTTGTCAGAACTCCTCTCTGAGAATATATGCGGAAATAACGAGGTATTGTGACGTATCTGTGTGTGTGTGTATTGTGTGTGAATGTTTTATTGTTGAGAAGTCGTCTTGAAAGTTTAAAAGGCTGTGAAACGTTGATAAGTTGTGTGCGTGTAAGTGGTTGTTAGAATTTTGTGTTGAAGAAGTGAACGTGTTGATAAGTAGCTTTTGTAAACTCATGGAAAATAACAGTCTGATTTTATAACAACTTATGAAGGCATTTAGTTATTGTTAGATTGCGAATAACAAAATTAGCTGAATTATGAGTTTGATTTCTTTACTACCGTTACACGTAAAATGTTTTCAAATTAAGATATTTAATGAGCTTTTTTTTAATGGTATTAACCAGTGCTTGACTTCGATCCCACCTGATGGTAAGTACTGATGCAATCGTTGATGTTGAATCGAATTTGTACCCCCGTTAAGAAAAGCCTCTCTTAGTGCACGCCTACATTAGTAATAAAGAGGAACCTTGTGCAAAATTTTACGTTCCTCGTCCCATTAGTTTTGGCTGTGCTTTGATATGTCAGTCTGTCTGTTTCTCTTTTTATATTATAGCCCAGTGAATGAATATAGTATATCTTTGGATATAGTCAACCGATTGCAATGAAAAAGCCTAAGTAATACATCAAGTTACGTACAATTTTTATGGGTAAAACATCGATTACATACAGTTTACGTGATACACGCATAACTAAAAACTTGTACAGATTTATTATATGCATAGATAGATCTAACCCGGATACAAAAGTAATGCTACTATATAAATACTACGTATCTAGATAAATGGTTCTCGTCACTCAGATTTCATTAAAAACAGTTCACTACAAAACATGGCACTACAAATTCTCATAGGTACTCCAGTACCAACAGTCTAACGCACTTAGTTTAAGACCAACTTAAGAACGGGATGAGAGTCCGAAGTGCTCTCAAAGGCTCTCAAAGGGCAAATCTCGCGCCAAAGCCAAGGGGCAGCAATTAATAAGAACAAATTAACTCCAAGTTACTTCGACTTGTTCATTTTGTTAGAAGTTTTTGTTTTTTTTTTGTTTTTTTAATCATTTGTGGCACTTTGATGATAGAGAGTGGGTGTTTACGAAAGAAAAATTGAGTGTTCGTGATTTTTTTTTTTTTGTTGTGACGAAGGTTTTGATATAATAAACAAGGATGGGAAAGGATTTATTTAAGATTCAGTCAATTCGTCATCAATTTGAGTTTCTTTCAAAAGTCTTTTTTTAAATGTCAAGGCTACCACAACCGCACTCGCGAGGGATCACAGCCGCCGAGATTCCTACCCCGATATCCACCCACCGTAGGCGCGGGCTTGCGAACGGCGAGCAATGGGTAGCTCACCGTCCGATCGTCCGGTAACCGTCCAGACTGAGCCGAGGTCGTCGACGGCGCGTAGTGCTTTATAGGGCTCGAAGCCTATTGCGGCCATATGTGATGCGAAAGAAAACCTCGGGACCTGGAACAAAGGCAAATAAGGAACAGGGGTGGATTTTAGTCAGTAAAAATCTGACACACCCTGCTGGTCTGCCCAAGGGCTGGAGATGTCATTAGACCTTTATATTATTAGTGTAATTGTAGCACAGTCAATACTTAAACATTCCCAATTAATTCCTAAATAATAAGGTATAGTATGGCAAAATTTTCATTCATAAATCGTTGTTTTTTTTTTTTCATTTTTTTGTTTATGACCAAAGATACAGTAACAAATGAAAGCTGAAAAAGTCAAGAAAAGATATACCATTTCCTAAATGGAACTATTAAAAGCTGCCTTTGCAACTCTCAAAGTCAGACAATGTACAGTCGCGAACACAACGGGACGCAATTAATGATCGCACAAATTGACTCCGACTTCCATTCGTCTTGTTCATTTGTCTGAATTTTTTTTTTGTTTGTTGTTTTAAATGAGTTTTGGTGCGTTTTTTCGGATTTCGGAAATGTTTATTGACGTTTTTTGGCATTTGCTTGTGTTATAATAAGTCTTCTATAACAATATGGTCAAGCGTTTGTGCTGGTGCATTAAAATTAATGTCTCCGTAATCCCATGTAACATTTTTTTTGTTTTTTTTCTTTGTTTTGACAACAAATACATTACGAGATAGGACATTAATTTTTGGAGACAAGAGATATTCAAAATTTTGCCAAAGTAATGATTTCCAATATTAATTCGTTTGATCGTTATTAAGGTGAAATTGCCAACATCAGTCAGCCTGCTCGATATTGAAGGATCTATTTGATTAAATTCGATGTTTCCGTAATGTTATTACTTTAGGATTAGGTTGGTACGTTCTAAAGCACAAGAGCTCAGAATTAATCGGCTGTACTCCTACCAATGGAATTACAATGATTGATAGCTTAAATTTTATTATTAATAGCAAAGCATAAACTGCAATTTGCGGTTTGATTGCAGTTGAAATGCGGTCCGTCTGTTTAGACCCTAAGGGTGAGTTGCACCATTTAACTATAACGATAACAAAGCCGTTAACAGTTGTCAAATCGTCGAATTGACCAATAGGCGGCCGTTTCACAGCTGGTTAGGGTTTGGTTATCGTAATAGTTAAATGGTGCAACTCACCCTAAGAGAGGGAATGGGCTGTAATCCACCACGTGTGCCCAGTGCGGCGTCGGTGAATATCACGTCTTCAAATTTTTGGTTCTAGGACATGCCGGTTTTTTCACGATCTCCACCGTTTTGAGAGCAGTGGTGATGAAATAAATTACATGAAGTAATGCGCCTGGCAAGGTTTGGACCCGCGACCTACAACTCGTAAGTCAGGGCCGTTACCACTCGCCCACCACTGCTCTTGAACTAATTTGATTCATCATTTATCATCATTCCAGTGAAAGACGTCCTGCTGGACATAGGCCACCCCCAAGTGCTACCACAATCCCGGGTGACGCCACTGTGCGGAACGCCCGGAGGACACGGTGGGCACACAGCCGCGGGCCGAGGTGTGCCCTGCTTGGGCGGAGCATCGCCGTGCCCTCGTGGGGGCGATCGGCGGCGGAGACCTCTCGCACCGAGCCTTGGTTGAGGCCATGGTCCGGAGCGAGGAGGAGTGGCAGGCGGTCGCCGACTTCTGCGAAGCAGTAATGCTCGCAAAGGAGGAGGCCGAACGCATCAGACAACGGCGTTCTCGCCGCCGCCGCCGGGATTCTGATCCAGATTTCCGGCCACCGTAGGCGCGGGCTTGCGGACAGTGAGCAATGGGTAGCTCGCTGTCCGGCCGTCCGGTAACTGTCCGGACCAAACCCAAGTCGTGGACGGCGCGCACTGTTCCCGCGCGCCTCAAGGAGTTGTCAGCAACAGCAGGGACCCAGCTGGGTCGAAGCCTACTGGGGCCAGGGTTAGTTTCGAAAGACAGCTAGTACCCCGGTATGAAGGCTAGAAGGAACGGCCCACCCCGTTCCTCCTTTTAATCAGTAAGATTCTGACACTATCTCCCGCTCCGCCCAAGAGCGGGGGTTGTCATTGGATGATTTTTTCCCACCATAAAAAAAGTGCTACCATAACGAACGGTCCTATGCGTCTCGTATCCATCGGATTTCCGGGACCCTTACCAGGTCCGATGTAGACCGATGTCTACTTTGTGGGAGGCTTTTCAATACGGAGTTTTTTTTTAAATCTTTATTACGGAGTTTTGTCACAATTTTGACCATGTCGCTCCATCATAGCCAAATTTTGTGTTTTGATTTATTTTAGATGATTGTAATAAATGTTGTATTGACTACTCCAGAACCTTTCGGCTTCATAGACCTTCTATTCTGCAGGCAATGTGCACTGTCCACTGCGAATAGTTGAAAAATACTTCAGGTTAAGCTAAGCGTCCACTTCACCGGGATTGGAGCGTACGGAGCGGAAGGATTCGTTGCAGTATGGTACAGCGTGTACTGGATCTGAAATTGCCGATGCAAAGTCCGAATGCAGTAACCCTTTCGGCATTTTGTAAATACCGACACTGCTTACGCTCCGATTCCGGTGCAGTGGACGCTAAGTTTTACACGGGTAACCTTGATTTCCTGCGGATATCTTCATTTCTGATTCGATCGCGCTAAGATATATCGAACATTTGTTTGATTGGCATAACTAAACGATTAACTTTGTATTGAAATTCGAAACTTAAGTCATAAGCCAGAGCCATTATTTGCCTAGCCTTGGCCCCTCTATGAAAAGGCCTGTGTACACCTCGTTTTTTAAACGCGCCGCTGACGGCACGCTTTTTTGCCTATAAAGGCTGCGTATGACTCGCGTGCGTATCTCGTATGTATCGTTTAAACGCACGTCAACAGCGCGTTTAAAAAACGTGGTGTTCACAGGCCCTTAGAGATGAGTTTCACTCTAAACCTATTATTTATTTTGGATCTCAACAAAACTTGATTCATTTCATGAAGTTTTTCTTATGAAAACCACCTAAAGTAAGATTTAAAAAATAAGTACTGGAATTTTTGTAGTAAGAATTTTCCAACGAAGATAATAAAGTAAAAACGTAATTTATATAATTGTATGAATCCAGTTACAGATATGAAATCATTTCTTTTTCAGTTATAACTTTATTCAACCAGATTTTTAACAGAAATAAAATAATACTGTAATTTATATAATACTTGCAAAAATCTACCAAGGAAGATAATAAAGTAAAAACGTAATTTAAATAATTCTATGAATCCCGTTACAGATATCCAAATCAGATCTCTTCAGTCGTTACTTTATTAAATAAAATCAAATCATATAAACGCATAAGCGATAAATCAAATTACCTTGGAATTTTTTTATATCAGTCAAAGAAGATTCTTCTTACCCACTGATTTTTCATACAATTAGATTTTGTTCAATGGAATGTTATGTAAATGGAATCGAATTTTGGAGTTCCACGATGTATTTTTCAATACTTAAAAAACCGCTCCTACCTAGGGGTAGGAGCGGTAAAAGTGGTAGGCACTTTAGGTAGGCAATTTCCTGATGCCGCAATAGTGCGGAAAAGTGCGCCAGGTCGACCTCGCCACAATTTACTACATTTATCGTATCAAATTGGATGCTAATTAAATCCCGCGAGTCACCGGCCAAGCCCTGTTGATATATTAAGTGTATTGAAACGTGAAAATTTATCACAGCAGCAATCGGCTTCCATGTTACCCTCACCTTCGACTCGGGCAAATTCCGCATTGGTCGCAATGACAAAGTTTCTCTACTTTTATCAAAATATACTATTAACATTCTGAGTTTATTATAATTAACTGATGACCAGCCTGGCTTTGCTACCGGTGCAAATTATATACATAAAGTTTTCCGTTTATTGTTATATCTTATTAATAGAAATCTTGTCAAAATCCGATACAGTGCGGAAATAGTTAGGGGACATACACTACAAAACGCACCTTTGTTTTATAATGTGTAAAACTTAAAGAAATAACCGCGTATTACGAGCATAGGATATGTGTATTTTTATAATGATGAACATAATTGAACTACACTTTAAGGGCCAAATCATATTTCAATGAGCAAAAAATCTGGCACTAAGTATACTATAAAATCCAAAAAAAAAAAAACTTGTGAATTTGGCCACCAAAAATATTAACTCATCTTAATCATTTTTTAAATATGGAATATCTCACTTCTTCAACGAACATAACGAAGCGTCTAAGCCCATCTACCCAGGATACAATCTACTAAATTATAAGCGCTTCTTAACGAGAAGTTTCGCGTAGCGGGTGCATATTTGAAATGCCGACTTCGGAGTTTACTAAATAACTTATGAAAAGTGAAGTTTTCCGCCTGTAGTGGAGTTTCTTATGGAAGATGGTGTAAGTGGAAGCTTAAAACGGTTTGATGTTAAGTTTGTGTGTGGTCGATGAAGTTCCTTTGTAAGTTATTGGGTCATGGTGACGACTCTTTTTAATGTGGGAAGTCGTCCAAAAAATTTCTCCTGGTCTGGATGAAACGGGAGGACATGTCAGACTGTTACTGACTTAAAACAATAACCGTGTTCTTCAGTTGCCCTTTGCGTTTTAAGACCAAAGGTTTCTTAGTCAAAAAATGACCGTACGGTTTGCCTTCCGGTCTAGGTCACAAGTTGGACACCACCGACATTAAGTGCAACATAGATCACGGCTAGTTATAGCGGGTATTAGGAGCCAGCCAACAGTTGGGTGCTGAGTGCAAAGCAACCTCTTGGTTGCCTGTATGGACCGGTGACCATGTATTTTTGCTGACATAACAAGCTCGTTATGAGTTTGTTATATCTACGCTCATTATGACCTATTCATACACATAACAAGTTCGTTATGAGCTTATTATGTGTAGAAATAGGTCACAAGTTGGATACCACCGACACTAAAACAGGTCACGGAAGATCATAGCGGGCATAAAGCGCTGTGCAAACCAACCCCTCAGTCGCCTGGATATCCCGGTGACTATGTATTTTTGCTGACATAAAACAATCTTATAACTTTGTGATTTTTCGTGATACAGTTATGAATTTTTGTGCATAGATTTTTTACGTAAAAATACTAGACACGTGTTTTGAGTTTCATGTATACTAAAACTAATGTGGCATCATCATCATCATCATCATCATTTCAGCTGATACACGTTCACTGTTGGACATAGGCCTCCCCCAAGCGTCGCCACATCGAACGTTCCTGTGCGTCTCGCATCCATCGGTTTCCTGCTACCTTCACCAGGTCATCGGTCCACCTTGTAGGAGGCCTTCCAACACTGCGTCTTCCGGTACGCGGTCGCCACTCCAAACCCTTTCCAAATGTGGCATATTCTTTCCATAAATTCTATCTTCTTATAACTTATACCATACTTTTACTCAGCTGGCGTAAAGCTCAAGAGAGGAAGAAATTAAATTATGATGTTAGGCCATTTTGCTGCGGTGACACACTAATTCTAATTTAAACGACATTAGTATTTCCATATAGTGGTTTGCAGAATTCGGCAACTGAAGAATCACGGGCGGGTTTTATATAGTAAAGTACAAAGACAAGTCTTGGCTACACAAAAAAAGAAGGAATTATTATATTAACAAAAACTAGTATAATTTATTTCATCACCACTGCCATCAATACGATGAAGGAAAATCGAGAAGAAAAGTCGAAGACATCCACCAATTAGTACTGGGCTCGCGTGGTGGATTATGGCCCATTACCTCTGTTGGAAAGAAAGCCCGAGTTTCAGTAGTCGATACATTATAAGGGTGATTATGCTATGTTATTAAAAAAAACTTGATCTGCCTAACTTTAGTACTTCTTCATGTTTTAACGACTGAACGGATTTAAATGAAATTTGGTACATAGGTAGACCAGGTTCTAATTTACTGAACAAAATCCTATACAGGGTTATATTTTCATCCCTTTGGATAGTTTTTGATTTTAATACCAGTAAAACCATTTCTAGAAGGCAGTTCTAAATAAAAAGTAAGAGTATTTTTCATTAGGGAGGCTATTTAAATCCCCGGTAACCCACACAAATCTAATAAAGTTTGCACGGTAAGTCGGGTAGTGAGGTTACTCAACTGTGTCTCTCTGCGATTAGATATCTTTTCTTGCTCACATGTGGATTCCACAGGGTGATACCTTTACAGTGTGTAATACTTCTAAGTTTATTTTTATGTATTATACTTATATTATAAATGGATACATCAGTCTGAAATAAAAGAAAAACTGGTCAAGTGCGAGTCGGACACGCGCACTGAGGGTTCCGTACAAACTTACCTATGAAAACAGTTAAATTCCCGAATCGAGTCTTGAACATTTTTCCGAATCACAAAAAAGTTTTGTACTGTTTTGTGATGTAATTAGAAATTTAAAGTTTACAGATTTATTCCTATATTTGTGCTAGACCTTGTTTTATGTTTCAGGATTTAGTTAATGGGAAGTACTCTATGAATTTTGATACCCTTGACAGTGTCAAAATATACGTTTTTGCGACACAAATGACCGTATCTTTTTTTTTCGTTTGATTTTTTACAACTTCAAGAGACCGTAGACTCGAGCATATTATGGTTTTCATTTCAACTCGATACCTCCACACGTTCTCGAAATAACATTTGACACACAGACAGACGGACAAAAAAGTAATCTTATGAGGGTTCTGCTTTTACATTTTGACGTACAGAACCCTGAAGTACCTACGAGAACCTACAAACACGCATCTAAGATCAATTCACCTTGGTGAGGTATAACAACTATAGATATAGGTGTATTCTTTACAAACGTACATACCTACATAATATTTCATGTCATAGAGTCGGAGGTTTGTCTGTGTCTGCCACATTGACCCGGGACAATGAAGCACTCACCTTTGCTTGTACTGCGGTTAGAGCTATTAGAATGGTCAGCAAAGAAATGGTACAATGAAGACAGAATATTGCTTTAATTTGAGTCAATTTTAAACAGGGATTTGGTAAAAAGGGGTGGTAATACTACTACATTAGAAAAGCAGAGACTGTTTTAAGGTAAGTTAGATGTGGAGTGTCTCAAGGTCTTATTGACGACGAGCAGTGAGACCGCCATTGTACCCATAGGCCTCCCCCACATTAGGCGCGCGCGTTCCTCGGGCGCGCACGCGACGCACACTCTCTGAAGAGGGGTTAAACGCCAAGGCGAGAGCCGCGTGCGCGCCGCGTGCTCGCTGCACATACACCGCAGTGCAGCAAAACGCGTCGCTCACGCAGAGCGCTCGCGGCGCGTACGCGGCGCCCGCGCTACTCACACGCCCGAGGATCGTGCATGCCTAATATGAGGTCAGCCATAGTAATAGAATAGAATGGGAGTGGATTTTTAGTCAGTAACAGTCTGAAACTATCTCCCGCTCCAACCAAGGGCGCGGAGATGTCATTGGATAATTTTCCCACCTAAAAAAAAGCCATTCCTATTTCTTTCCCATGGCTCATTTTCAGATTTCCTACAGCAATTTTAAATAAAAATAAAATACTGCTTTGTATTGCAAATGAATTTCAATCTGTTTCGCTTGTGGCAAAACAGAGGGAGAAAGTAATCCATATTCATATCGCAAGAAAAGTTTCTGACTACTGTTTGTGTATTTTTGTGTTGATTTTGCATAAAAACTATGTTCTGTTACAATGGTTAATTGCTGAATAAATGAGACAAATGGCTGTTGTTTCTTGTATTTTATGTATTTCATTTTATTTTCAGAAAGGTACTCTATCATTTGTATTAAAAACAAAATTATATGTAGGGTACCTAAAGTGCTTAGGTACAGGAGTAGTTTATGAATATTTTGTGAGCTCAGTTGTTCTTTTGTCTTGTCATAATAGGTTATGGTTATATAGACTTGTTTTATGCTAGCTGACCGGCGACCCGGCGAACTTCGTACTGCCTAAAAGTCAGTGATTGTAGTATGTCTTTCGATATAGTCAACCGATTGCGATGAAACAAAGCCTAAGGGTGACTACCCTTAGGCTTTGTTTCATCGCTGTCTAGCTAGGAAACACCTGCCATCAAAAATGACGAAAAAAAATTTACGTGGTGTTTTTTTAAACCTATTTGCAAAACAAATATCATTTATCAAAGTAATATAATTATCAAGTTACATACAATTTTAATTTTAAAAAGTTATCTGCGTCGATTTCGTACATTTTGACACAAAACTCGTCTGGTCCGAGGATTCGCTGTTTTCAATAGAACTTTAGCATTCTGTTCCACATACCTCTGAAAAAATTACTATTATAAAATACTACACGCGATGTTTTCCCATTTTTATCGTCATTTGTTCAACATTTCCATAGATGTACTCACATTTTGGGATATAAACTTTGCTGTTTATGAATATTATTTATTTAGACTTTACTTAAATAATACACAAGTATTACTTATTAAAAATTAGTGGTGTATAATTTGAACCCGAGCACAGCGAGGGCGTGGTGATTCTTTCAAGTAATCACGCAACCCGACTGTTCTTGCCTAAGGCGTCCATTATTCCTACTAATTCCATAATAGGTTCCCCAACTGTTCTTGCCTCTGATTATTCATACGATAATACATCGCTAGGGTTACAGCCTCCCACAATTAACAACACATGAATAATTCAAATCAAACTGAAACGGGTTTCATCCTTCATGAAACTGAAGCGGGTAGTCCTTTCATTTTCACATTACCTACATGTAAAACGACCTTTTTGGATATTTTGCATATTTTTTTTTTTGCTAAACGATATTCTCATTCCCCTTATCACATAACCCTTCTGAACGTTTTCTTTAGCTAAATAAATGAGAAATGGCTCGTATAAGTTTTTATTCTCAAATAACAATAATAAGTGCTTGACTGCGATCCTACCTGATGGTAAGCAGTGATGCAATCGTTGATGGTAAGGCGCACTAGTTTATGAGGAGCCTCACTCTAACCATGAAGACATCCAAATTATAATCGGACGGGAATACCGCAACAGGCAAATTGTTTCAGTCCTTTGTTGTACGCGGTAAAACCGGCAAAACGCTTAGTTCGAACCGTAGAACTTTAAACAACGTAAGGGTGGATATTTTCCATACGTCGGGTTGTCCGATAGTAGGAGGATGATGGCGGAATCAAGTCCTAAATGCACCCTGTAAAATACCCAAGTCCTGTTAATTTTAGCGAATTTTTCTCAACATAACTTTTCTGTAATATTTTTACTATTAAAAAAAATATATTTACTAGTTCTAGTCTGGTAACTTGGTAATGAAATAGCTGTTCTATTTTCATGCGTTGTTAGCAATTTTTTTAATAGCCTACTGTATGTCTCACTGCTGGGCAAATGCTTCCCCTTTCTCCTTCCAATCTTCTCTGCCTAGGGTTATCTCTGGCCAAGTTTGCCCCGGGAACATCGTCCCACCAACAAAGTATTTATTTATAAACCTATCTTGTGTTAAAATTTCATCTGTCTTCCTATTAGGTTCATGAGATACATTTCGTTGATAGAAAGAGGGACGGTCGGACGGAAGGAAAGTCGACACTTAGACATACACAACTTTTTTAATAGTTGTGTTGGTTACTTTTCGGGTCCGAAACCCTAAAAAGTAAGACATTGTGACAGCTGTCAAATTATTTATATTTTTCGTGGTTTGAAAAATAGGTAGGTATGTGTGTATTGTGACGACTATAAAGGTCACATATTAGTTGCAGTAAAAACTGCAGGTTTATGGTTATTAAAAAGATAGATTCGATTTATGATGGAAGTTGTCAACAGTGAAAAATATGAATATAATTTTATATATGTTAATATAATTTAAAGCTTGATAGAATATAAATAGTCTAATTGAAAGATAAAGCCTTTCATTGGCGTCTCCCCCCGTTACAGTATCTACTATTTTTGTAAGATTGGTTGTATTTTTGTGAGTAACTAGAAATAAGTTATCAAAAGTTCAATGAATTTTTGTTGTCCAAGCTTATTTGTCTTCAAAGACATTAAATATATACTACCAATAGACAGAACATAGCAAACAAAAGTCCAAACCGATACTTGTTACTTAGTAGTAACAAGTCGCTCAGTCTAGTATGACACCCCTAAACGTCAAGTCGTGTTTGTATCCGCTTTAGGCACTAAAAGAAAATCATTTTCTGAGAAAACGTAATGAGTTGCGCATTACGTTATTGCAAATCTTGTTATGGTAAAATTATTGGTCCTAACTTCGGTTTATTTTCGTAAATATTCTTGGTATTTACGCAGTAATTAATTAAAATTCAACAATTTCCATGTATAGTTCTAGAACATTTGCTGATTTTATGATAGCGCCATCTATTGCTGAAAAGTTTAACCTTACCTAGCACACACCAGTGGCGTAGCGTGGGTTTTCGTCGCTTGAGGTCGACCAGAAATACGCCCCTTTGTTGTTTATTATGTTTAAGAACACCAGTATTAAGAACGACTGCAGGTATCCCGTCGGGCCCACTAGCTTTATTCTTACGTACGTCTTTTTGATGGATACGAATATCCGACATACTCGTCACGTACCCATCAGGAGAAACAGGGGGCGGTGCGTCACCGGAATTCAGACGCGAAGATTCCGCAATAAGAGAGGCAATTAAGTTTGCTTTCTCCTCAGCGGTGTAAGCCAGGGACCCGTCGGGTTTCAGCAGTGGCGGAGGTGAGGGACGGCAGAAGTTCGATTCACTCGAGTTTGCCAGGGACCAAAACGCTTTATACCAACGGGGTTTGTTCCCTATTCGGCCAATGTGGTCAAACTGAGAACTCCACAACACCTTAAGAGTCACGTCACTTGCCTTGTGCATACGAGTGTTGGCCCAAGGTCGGTATGCGCGTGTTTAATCGCGTCAGCGTGAACACACTCAGTGCCAGTGGATTAATAAAAAGCAATATACCTGCTGCAGCACGCAGGGTAGACTTAACATCGACATCAAAATTTGCTTGGCAAGTACGTAACATTGCGCTCGCAATTTCGAATATCTAAGTTTTTTTTTTCAAATAAATAAATTGGCGCTATCTGCCGCCTCCTTTCGTATGCCGCCTAGGGTCATGGCCCCCACCGCCCTCCCCTCCCTAAGCTACGCCACTGGCACACACTGAAGCTTCTACCACGAGCTCTTAACGTGATCTATTTTACGACCTAAACCAAACTGTTAGATCCTTTTTCGTTCGTACTACTGACATTTTAACATATCATGGTAAAGCTCCTGGCCACCTACCGAGCAATAGTTCAATTTATACAAATTTTGACAAATTTAATTCGCGTGATTGCTATTCAAAGCTAGATGGCGTCACTGAGAGATAGGATGACAGTTTTTCTAAGACATTTCTCCTGATAGCCGCACTTGTTTACAACATTTGTTTGTCTTATATTACTTTGTTAGTTTACTGAAACTTACTCTAAATTTTATAGATTTGGATTCAAAAAAGCTTTATATAAATCTCCAACTTAAAGTGGCGCTGCTTATAAATACTTAAAAAAAACAGACACTATAAAACAGAGATTTCAGAGCACAGGTGAAAAACCCAGAATACATAAAAATAAAACTGTGCTCATAAAAGCGAAACAATCTAAAAAAGTGTTAAAAGTTATAAAAGTAAAGTAATGAGTTTTTACCCAAAATCTGAAAACAGAATATTCTACGAAAAACGTTACAAATATCTTGCCATTCACGGGTCATATTGACAGCCTATGGCATAGGATCACCGAATCATCGAAAAAAGGGTTATATTTAATAAAATTTAAGGAGTGGTTTTACTAATGCGATTTAGTATTACGTGTTGTTTGTGGATGCGACACTGGATTATGGAAGTTTAAAACAATTTTGTGGGATGAGTTATCGATTTTTCGGTTTGTGTGTTAAACGTTTTTCAAAGATGTCTGGGACAAAGATAGGGTTCACAAAAAATGTTGTAAAACCTTTTGAAAGTTAGCCTTTCCTCACATTATTATAAAACAAAGTTCCTCGCCGTGTCTATCTATTCGCGATAAATTTAAAAACTACTGAGCAAATATTCATGTAGTTTTCACTAAAAGAATTACTGGCTTATGAGAAATGCTCACTAAAATTTTAAAGATTTGTAATGAGTGTTACAAATGTTTAAAATTTTAGTAAGCGTTTGCTGGGGTAGGTGGCTAGTTCAAAACTAGAGTAGACTTATTTTTTTTTATTTCTTTAACCTGAATCACAATTGATTATAACAATAACCAAATAAAGAAAACATCTGTTTCAGACGCGTATAAAACTGTCTCACATTTCAATGACTTCAAAATCTATCTCAAAGAAATAAATGAGAAATATGAAAACTCAGCAACGTGCAGCGGGCTCCTAAGCGACGGAACATAATCCGTTTATTTCATGGTCGACTGCAACTTAAACTGCAGTTTATCGTGTGCAATATACTCGTACAAGGAACATGAAAGGAACTATATATTTTCTAGCTTGTAACATACTTATGCAATTTATAAGTCTAGAAGATGGGTGAAAGTTGGAGAATGCACATCTTATTGCATCATTTGCATGAGTTAGAGGAATAAATAAGGGTATTAGAAAGGGCTATGGACGGAGTTTCCTTGCGTGTTCGCATCAGGAATGAAAATATTCGCAAGCGAACCAAGGTCGTTGACTAAGCCCGAATAATCGTCAACTTAATTGGCAAGGCACATTGGTCGTAGAACGGATGATCGATGGAGCCGAAAGGCTCTAGAGTGGCAACCGCGCTTTGGAAAACGCAGCATTTGAGGGCCTCCAACTAGGTGGACAGATAACCTGGTGAGGGTTGCCGGAATGCGGTGGATGTGAGACGCACAGGACCGTTAATTGTACCGTCACTTGAGGGAGGCCTATGTCTAACAGTGAACGTCCTTTGGCTGTATTGATGATGAGAAGAATAAAACAATCAAAGAAATAATCAAAGAATTTTGTAACCTAGAACCATAAATTGCTCCCACATTTATAAACTTTGAATAAAAATGCTCCTATATCATACGATACTACAAGAATATTCAGTATAAAAAAGAGATCTTTATAATATCCCCAAGATTGTTTCCAAAATATGTAGAGAAAAGACGACGATGAGGATATGTATGATGTTATTCATAATCACATAAGAGCAATTGAATTGAAATGTATCTCGAGTAGGGCGCTCTTAACCGATTGCGGGTGGCCTAACTGACAAATCAAAAACTCTCGGAGTATGGGAGTATTTGAGTGTGGACTAGTATCAAACGTAATTGTCAAACGTCATGTTTGGTCCTTGTGAGAACAGTGACTAATTGGATCGAGTTTCTCCATATGGCTGCCTCTAATCAGACTGTTTTGTAGCGGACAATAGAATCTCGATGTTCTGCAATAGACGATGCAGTTTGAAATTAAATTAATTAGTTATATTCCGCAGACGTGTTTGGTCGAAAAATCTAATGACGACAGAAGTCAAGTTTATAATTTGAATTACAGTGGTGATGAAATAAATAAAGCAAAGCAAAGTGCCTGACTGAGTTTGAACCCCTATCGGGGAGTTGTAAACAGTGAAGAAAAAGTCGTGAGGATCAAAAATTCGTAGACTTCTGACCTCTAGCAATCTGCACTAGACCTGCGTAGTGGTAGAGAGGAGGCCTGAGTCCCAGTAGTGGAAACAAAATAAGGCTAATTATGTCTAGCTACCAACAGTAGTTAATCTCAAAAGTGCCGAAGAAGACCTGGAAAGAAGTAGCGAGATGATTTAGGTGCGTACCACGAAAACTGGTTCGAAATAGGACGAGACAAGCATGTTTGAAAGGACTTGGGAGTCCTTTACCTAGCTGTGAGATAATAAGGTTAGAAAATAAAATGTAATATCCACCTAGCCATTGTACTCATTGCCGGATATCCACACACATAAGATAAATGTTTCCTTGAGCATCAAAAATATCAACAAATCAACACTGTTAACAAACTGGTGCGCCTCACCATCACCGATTGCATAACTGCTTACCATATCCTTAAGAGTATAATTTTCTGTAGCCTTTTTCCAACGACATAATAATTATGTTCATGATTCATTATATAATATTATGGCCGAAGAACTTTATCATTTCCATTAAGACTGTACGTAAATAAATACTACAAAGATTGTACCGAGTCGTAAGTCGTTTGTAAAATAAAATCGCACTACTAAAACCACACCTTAAAACATCCTAAACCCTTTCAATTACGTAGTGCTTAGAACGCATATTTCTTATTCGAAATCGTCTCATTACCTCCAGTACTGGGGGGCCCCACAGGCGTGATAAGGGCCCTGTTAATTGGGCCCCGTGTTTGTTTGGGCCACTTTATCCTTTAGTGAACATTTTCGGTTTCTTTTCAACGTATACAGTGTAGGTAATGTACGTAAAGCACTCGTTCTGGACCGTTTTTTTATTGAAATGGTTGCGTATAGCCGTAAACGGTTGTGTAGGTACTGAAAGCGATTATTTTTATGCTGATTTATGTGTTTTATCGGCTGTAATGTGTTTTTATTGGTAGAAGTATGTTCGATTAATGGTTAACTAGGTGGTTCTCGCAGTTTCGATTATGCGGTGTGTTTTTCAGAAAGAGACTATCTCCTTTTTTAGTTTAAGTTCTTATAGTGGACTATTAGAACTTACTTACTTTTCTTTTTTTAGGATGGACTCTAAGGTGGTCTGGTAGATATTTTTTTTTTTTTTATGGTGGGAAAAAATCATGCATTGACATCCCCCGCTCTTGGGCGGAGCGGGAGATAGTGTCAGACTCTTACTGACTAAAAGACCCACCCCGTTCCTTCTAGCCTTCATACCGGGGCTCGAGCGCCCTTACGGATAACCCTGGCCCCAGGGTCTGGTAGATATCACAATCAGCGATAGAACTGCAATTTTACCCATAGATTTAAGTTTCTTAAAATTGTTACTATTTTGGTCTACATTAAAGTTTATTTTATTATATGGTGGACACCTGATAAACTTACCATAAATTTAGCATTTATTGCTATTTTTTTATTAAAAAAACCGGCCAAGTGCGAATCGGACTCGCCCATGAAGGGTTCCGTAGCAGCAAGTAACATAATATAAAAGTTCTTGTTATGTGTGTTAACTTTGATCGATGTTTTAATAATAGTGTATTTTTTTCGATTTATGACGCATTAAAAAAAAACTACCTACTAGATTTCGTTCAAACCAATTTTCGTTGGCAGTTTTTATAGTAATGTACATCATATATTTTTTTTAGTTTTATCATTCTCTTATTTTAGAAGTTAGAGGGGGGGGGACACACATTTTACCACTTTGGACGTGTCTCTCGCGCAAACTATTCAGTTTAGAAAAAAATGATATTAGAAACCTCAGTATCATTTTTGAAGACCTGTCCATAGATACCCCACACATATGGGTTTGATGAAAAAAAAATTTTTGAGTTTCAGTTCTAAGTATGGGGACCCCCAAAATTTATTGCTCTTTTTCTATTTTTGTGTAAAAATCTTAATGCGGTTCACAGAATACATCTACTTACAAAGTTTCAACAGTATAGCTCTTATAGTTTCGGAAAAAAGTGGCTGTGACATACGGACGGACAGACAGACAGACAGACAGACAGACAGACAGACATGACGAATCTATAAGGGTTCCGTTTTTTGCCATTTGGCTACGGAACCCTAAAAAAATTATCCAGGTTTACATTTTCTAGTACAGAAAACAGTTCATTGTTTTGCGGCTACCTTAGTTAATGGAACTCAGCGATTCCCTTAGCTTTTTCCTGGAGAAAACAATTAATAAAATAATATTATAGATATTTTGTAAACACAGATATGTTGTAATTATTATCTAGGCTTCCATTGAAAACAAAATAGTAAAATTAATCCAGTAATACCTCCAAGAATCTGCTATTTTGCAAGTTTTAGGTAAACTCTGACCCTTCATAAATTAAAAAAGTAACAAACATATATTTACCAAAACCTTGCACGTTAAATCAAATCGGTACTGTGTGATGAAATTTTTTTTCAAAAACTTTTGAAATTAACAAAAATCTCCTATTTCTTAGAACAACCTGTGAAATAGTGAAATATCCGAGTGAGCGACAGAAATTACCGAATGCCCTGCGCACGTTCAGGCTATTTCTCTTTTTACCCGTTACCTCTTCATCAAACAATCCATTGGATGCAACAAAAAGCTTTTCAATCATGCTTATATTGACGAATGACGGACCGAGAGAGCTCTCTTAAATTCAAATTACCCATAGATATACCGCAAAATCAGCCATGCAATCTATGCCACTTACTTTTATTATCTTCCGACCATTGCTATTGTGTTCACATCGACATAACAAGCTGTTTCCTCTTTAATATTGTTACGATCAACAGTGAATAGGTTTATCGAGGTTCTTTAGTTATGAGAACAATGGCTGTTGATATATTTCCGTGATTCGTCTGATTTTGTTAGTGGTGATTGATAATGGATTACATGGTAGGATTTGCTGAAGATTTTCTTCGATTGATTACCGGAGATATTTAGCGCCAGCTTCGAAATACATTTTAATTGACAGGCCTGTTGGTCTAGTGGTTAGTGACCCTGACTGCTATGCCGCAGGTTGTGGGTTTGATTCCCACCCAGGACAAATGTTTGTGTGATGAGCACGATCATTTTTTCTGTGTCTGGGTGTAATTTATCTATAATATGTACGTATTTAGAAATATATAAGTATGTTTATCAGTTGTCTAGTACCCATAACACAAGTTCTGTTTAGCTTGGGACTAGACGGTGCTGTGTGATAGTTGTGGAATAAAAAAAAAATTGAGTTAGTTGACTTTAGAGCCACCAATACTGCTATTAATTTAGCCATCTGCTGGTCCAAACAGTTTGACGAGTCTTACATCGAATCGAAAAGAAGATGAAGTGTTCAATATAGAATTCATTCAATGTAGATCCAAATTTTTGTTCTTCATCATTTCATCACTATAGTCATCACTTCAGCTGAAAGATGTCCACTGTTGGTCGTAGACTTCTCCCAAATTTTGAACAACACCAACAGCAACCGGTTCTGAGCGTTTCGCATCTATTAGATTTCCCCGACATCATTCATCAAGTCATCGGTCCACTTTGTGATGACTATGTCAGAGACCTACCAACGTTGCGTCTATCAGTACGCGGTCGCCACTCACATTTTCCAATTTTTGGGCTACATCGGTAACCTATTCCGTTTATGTCTTAGATTAAGATTTTTTCCAATCCCCGTAAAGTAATTTTACGCTAAAACCGATGGCACAAACTAATAAACATATGAAACTTTTTGATTCCCACGTATTTGTTTTCTTATCCCTGTACATATAAATAACCTTCCTGTTGATTTGGTAATGCCCAGGAGTAATCCATAACCTCGCAATTGCAGCCACTTGAGCAGAAAATTGAAGAGCTGTGTCCCATGAAAAAAAGTTCCTTATCCTTTCAAAAACCTTTGGTGTTATGATGTATAGAAATATCTTGCTCGGGGTTGCGTAAATAAAACTAGTATGGCGTGTGATTATGTTATAATTCAACGCCAATAGGGAGATTCGGCTCTCGTATTTTTTATGGTTCCTTACTCAGTCGCTTTGTTGTGTCCATCTCTAACCCCTGAGTTTGTTTCGGTGTTTCTTCTCAGGGTAGTCAGATAGGAAACAACGGCCTGATCTAGGTTAAACTGGCGTAAAAAAAAAATAACGTGTAAAAGTAGTTTTTACAAAATAAATATTATTTATCTGACCGTCTATTCATCTATCAAAACTCATGGATGCGTGGAGGTTAAGCTGAAATTAATATCCAGCAAAACAGGTCTACTAGCCCTTGGAGTAGCGAAATTAATAAAACTTAAGTCAATACAATCTAAAGTTGAGGCAGTTTATGCGTCGTTTACGTACAAATTTTGGCACACGAACGAGTGAGAAGGCGTGTCAGACTGTTATTGATGTATTACGACCACGGTCGCTCACAGTTGCCCTTCGCGTTCTAGTGCTATGGTCACTCCCAGTTGCCCTTCGCGTTCTAGTGCTATGGTCACTCCCAGTTGCCCTTCGCGTTCTAGTACTATGGTCACTCCCAGTTGCCCTTCGCGTTCTAGTGCTAGGGTCACTCCCAGTTGCCCTTCGCGGTTTAGTGCTATGGTCACTCCCAGTTGCCCTTCGCGGTCTAGTGCTATGGTCACTCCCAGTTGCCCTTCGCGTTCTAGTGTTATGGTCACTCCCAGTTGCCCTTTGCTTTCTAGGGCCACGGTCACTCCCAGTTGCCCTTCGCGTTCTAGTGCTATGGTCACTCCCAGTTGCCCTTCGCGTTCTAGTGCTATGGCCACTCCCAATTGCCCTTTCCGTTTTAAGGTTAAGCTAACCTAGGCGTCGGCGAAGTGGGTCCTCGCCCACGGCCTCGCACTCTCCCACAAGCCTATCGATTACAAAAAAAAGACTCTCGTTCTTAAAGAGCCCAAGCGAGGGCTCTTTAAGAACTTGTGTTTGACCACTATTTCACCTGATGGTAAGCGACGATGCGGTCGAACACTGTGTTACAAAATGGCTGACTCGATTTCGTAATTAAGAAAGAAAAAGGCCTCGGTGATATGTCTTCGCCCACATCTAAATTAGATCACGCTACGCCTCTGGGCCACGGTCACTACCGGCGTTTTACGGCCACGGTGACGTCCAGTTGCCCTTTACGTTCTAGCACCAAGGTTACTCCTATTTACCCTATGCGTTCTATGGCCACGGTTACTCCCATTTACTCTATGCGTTCTATGACCATAGACACTCTCACACACCCTTAAAACCTAAAGAATCAATTTAGGTTTACCAAAGTTCAAAATAAAAATAAACTCCCATATCTGAAGTTCATTTAGGATGGTCGTGAGATCGCTCCTCATCTGTAAAAGCATTAAAATGTGAGCTCAACACGACAAAATCACATTGTTAATATATTTACTTGCCTTTGTTAATCCTTAGTCAACAGTTAATTATTTTATCCTTAACTGTGAGTGCGGTTTTAAACCATCTTTATGAAACTTTCAAAAGAGCTTTAAGGGACCGGCGACGGATGAATTTCCATACAAACGTAATACGACGCTCATTTGTAGTTGGAGCATATTTCCAACATATTATGATGATATTCAGTTATAGACAATATTTATCTACCTAGTTTCCTACGTCGAGAATATTAGAAATATTGTTATTTTTAATAAAGGAAAAGCCAAATGGCATATTTTGCCATTTACGCTGTAAAACAGTGCGAAATACAATTCGCTTAAATTTCTTTTTGTTTTTTTTTTTTTTTTTTAAAGACGTATGAACCTAGATAAATATTGTCTATAACCGAATATCATCATAACATGTTGGAAATATGCTCCTACTGCAAATGAGCGTGGTATTACGTTTGTATGGAAATTCATCCGTCGCCGGCCCCTTAAGGCACTGCGTAAACGGAGACGCTTTTGGTTTTTTTTTATCGTCATGAGTATGTCTTAAGTGGAAGCAACTGGACAAAAAAAAACCTGTATTTCCTGTTTTATTTGACCTACTTGTCATGTATTTTTGTTTATGTGGTGTACATTAAAGATTACAATAAATAAATAAATAAAAATGTTTACGTATGCGCAGCGAGTGAATGGTTTCATGGTTCTATAGAAATCAAATATTCATTGGAAGCTTATATCTGACATAAGACAAAAAAGTGTCCACGTTTGCGCCCTGCTTTAAATGGTCTTGTTGAAATAACCTTAACTAACCCAATTTCAGAATCTGGAATATGATTATAACATAGTCAGAGACCGTTTTAAAGACTTTGATATACCTATTTAACTCTACTTCAGCTTACCACGCGGTCGCCGCTTTCTGCGAAGCAGTAATGCCTTGATCACACGTACCGAGAAAACGGGCGAGGCAGTGCTCTCGGCCGAATACTCGGTACGTATAAACAAAGCGCCGAGTTTTCGGCCGATTATATCTACAGCTCGCTTACATTACTGTCTCGACCAACCCGCACAGGGCCCGCATGGTGGATTACGACCCATTTCCTCTCCTAGAGAGGAGGCGTGAGTTCCAGCAGCGGGTACATTAAAAAGGCTGATGATGACTATCTCGGCCGAGCAACATTTTACTGTATCGCCCTTTTACTCGGTACGTGTGGTCATGGCATAACGGTAGTGAAGGAGTCGGCCGCACGCGTGAGGGAACATTCTCACACCCCAGTCACCGCGACCCCAACCCCGGCTACCGGTCACAATCGGCGCAGATTTGCGGACTACAAGCTATGGGTAGTGGTCACCGTCAAAGCCTCTGGTAATCGTCTAGACCTAACCCAAGCTATCGATTCTGCGTAGTGTTCCACACGCTTCTTAAAATGGTATTGGCAAACCATTGGGCCAAGCAGAGTCGATGCCCCCTAGAGCCGGAAAATCTTTTGAAAAAGAAATCCGTTGTCTAAGAACGCAAAGGGTAACTGAAGAAGCCTAGGTGTGGTTTAGTTAATAAAAGATCCGATACGCCTTCCCACTCTGCCCTAGAGAGGGAAAAGTCATTAGATAAATTCCCATCTTAAAAAAAAAGCTACAAAATAATAATCTTCTCGTACATAAAACCGTCATAGAAGCCACAAAATAAACACCTTATTTCACGAACTAGCTCGAAGTTTAGCATATTAATAACTCTCTGAGTTCTCAATTAGAGCCCTGCTGGTACCGCTATGCTGGAGCTAGCGAGTGGTTTAGTAGTACATAATGCGGGCACTGAAGACTTTGAGGTTTAATATTAGAACGGAAAGCTAAAAGCAATGAGAATACGAAATTATAAGACATTGTTTAGCGCACGTAGAAGGTGCAGAGAGCTGTTTTCTAACAAAATACTAGTCATGCTACGAAACAGCGTCTTATCCCTAACTGAGATCCGTAAATGCAGGCTTGCGGACGGCGAGCAATGGTAAGCTCGCCGTCCGACCGTCTGGTAACCGTCCGGACCGAGCCCAAGTCGAGAACGGCGCGTAGTGTTTCACGCGCGCCTTAAGATTACAGCAAACCTTAGGGGCTCAGCAGGGTCGAAGCCTACTGGGGCCATAGGTAGTACGAAAGTGAACCTCGGGGCCCTGGAACGAAGGCAAAGAAAAACCAGGAGTGGATTTAGGCAGTGCAAGACATCTATGCTGTTCTATTATGCCTATTACCTAATATTGTAATATGAAATTATAGTAAAATATATTTTTTAAAGATTAGGTATAGAGTTTTTCGTCGGTTTTTTTAACAAGTAAGCGATCAATCGGAACCGTGCACTTGCTTCTGACGTTTTCTAAGTATCCTTATCGCCCTATATGATATAATTCTTCAATACACTCATTCGAAAATCCGTTCTTATACCACTTTTAGGCACGCAATTTACTGTTTTTTCGCACCAATGCGGAAAAGTGCGCGTGCTCACCTCTGCTACAGTTTTATAACATTTATCGTAACAGGCTGAGTGCAGTTAACCCCCGTTTGTTTGATTGAAACGTCGTATGATACACGTGGAAATATGTCACAACATCCTCGGCTCTATAACACCCTGCCCTGCGTTTTAAGTAAATGCCGCCTCGATTGCAGTAACAAATTTTCTCCATTTGTATTGTGTTTATTATTATCTGACTAAAACAATCTTCTCTTTTGTTACAGGTTGCCCCAAACCTAATAGATTTCGTGAAGTCACCAGTGAACATCATAGATTTTATAGCTACCCTCAGTTTCTACATGGACGTAGTGGTAGAACTGACCGTAGTCCGGCAGTACGTGGATAAAGCCGACATCTTGGAGTTCATCTCCATCATCAAGATCCTCAGGCTGTTCAAGCTGACGAGGCACAGCCCGGGGTTGAAAATCCTGGTGCATACCTTCAAGGCTTCGGCGAAGGAGCTGACCTTGCTGGTCTTCTTTTTGGTGCTTGGCATCGTGATATTTGCGAGCCTTGTGTATTATGCTGAGAAGTCTCAGGTGAGTTTCTTTTTTTAATCATTTTTTTATAGAGATCTGTACCTTAAAAAGTAAAAACGGAACTCTTATAGGACCACTGTCTTTTCCGTCGGTCCGCTTGTCAAGACTCTTTTTCTCAGGAACGCATGGAAATATTAAGCTGAATTTAATACCAAATACTTGGGTCTACTACCCTTTTGAGCAGTGAAAAAATCAAACTTATAAGTCAATCTAAAGATAGTCATGGTCTGTTTAGGCACATTTCTGTCATTCAGAAGTAAATCAAATCACCAGGGTACATCCCGTTGACTTCAACTGCTGAAAGACAAGAAGCAAGGTCTCGCAGTACTAGACAAAGACTGAAAATTGTAAAGTAGTTACATCAAAAAATAATGAAATTTTTGTGATTCGGAAAAATCTTCGAGACTCGAACTATTGTCATAGGTCTGTACAAACGTACAGAATACAGGGTACGCATGTCCGACTCGCACTTGACCACATATATTTTAATGTCACAAAAATAAAAGAGTATTCCATATTTGTTTACTTTCAGCCTACTGTCTACGGACGCATAGCTTTGTAGGTGCGTATTCGTCATTATAAGCTTAATGTACGCTTACATACAAAATTATGACTGTCTATGAAGCCACGCGTTCGTGGATATATATATATAATAGGCTTTACTCTATTATACCTAACCTTCACTGTACTACCTCTGGAATAACCCAATACAAATAAACAAAGTCCTACATACGTGCAAACGATCCCCCAGATCTATTCGCTCACACTGCGCAAATAATGAACAGTTCGATCACAATGCATCACCCTGTCGGTGCTGAATGGAAGCGAACTTCCCTTTTATTGCGTCTGTCAATAATTCGGATGAAATATTTAGCAGCACGAATTATCAACGAAAAGTCAATATGATTTGGAATCAAAAAATTCAAAAAATTTCAAAATCAAAAGTTTTTTATTTCACATAGGCCTACATGGGCACTTATAAAACGAATCAATAAAATGTATGTTGGGGATGGTACTCTTCAATGAAAGTGGACTGTAAATTATAAAAAATGGTTGTATTAAATAGGTACTACAATCGTTAGGAATTTTGGAACGCAGATGTACGTATGCCCGTTCGCTAGCGAGATCTGACGGACACTGGCGGGCGGGTGACGCGCTCGCGCTGACACCCGTCCCGCGCCCCCTCGCCCCGCCGACTCTGCTGCCGCGTCCACACGATCGGCCGCCAACTCCGCTGCCGGGGCCACACGGACGTTCGCGCGTGAACATGCTCCCCGGGTTGAAGGAATCTTCAAGGAAGTGGTAGTGGGCAGATGTTGTTGAAGGCCCGCCGAATTGTTCCCTTCTTCGTCTTCAACTCGGCGACCCTCGCAACACCGTCAGCGCCCGGGTACACCTGCACGACGCGACCCAGCAGCCAGCAGAGAGGTGGAAGCGTCTTATCCTTAACCAGGACGAGGCTCCCCACTTTGATGTCGCCCGATGCTGTGGACCACTTGGTTTTTTGCTGCAGCAAAGATATGTATTCAGTGTTAAACCGTTTCCAGAAATGCTGCTTGATATATTCCACCCTTTGGAATCTCTCGAGTCTGTTTATGTTTCCATTGTCAGTCATCTGTGGAAGTGGAATGGACGTGAGTGATCTTCCAATTAAAAAGTGAGATGGAGTTAGTGCACAAAAATCAAGTGGATCAGAAGAACAAGGAGTCAGGGGACGGGAATTGAGAATAGCCTCTATTTGGGTCAGACACGTGGCCATCTCCTCGTATGTGAAATGCGTTAATTTGAGCAGTCTCTTTAAGTGATACTTTGTGGAACGCACAGCGGCCTCAGCAATGCCATTAAAATGAGGGGAGTAGGCCGGCACAAAGTTGAACTCAATCCCTTCCTGAGCGACATCATAAGCAATGTCTGAAGTCTGCAAAAAATGACGTAATTGATTACATAAACCGACGAAGGTTGTACCATTATCGGACAATATACTACGAGGCTTGCCACGGCGCGCAATGAATCTATTTAAGGCAGCCATGTATGCTTCCTTAGTGAGGTCCGTGACAAGCTCCAAGTGAACAGCCTTGGTAGCAAGGCAGACAAAGATGCAGATATAGGACTTTATAAGTCTGCAGCCTCTTCCCTTCCGGTCAGCGATCAGTATTGGGCCAGCATAATCAACACTCGAATTTAAGAAAGGAAACTCAAGATTGCTTCGTGAATTTGGAAGTTGTCCCATTATTGGTTGCACAATTTGAGCCTTGTGCCTGAAGCATACTACACATTTTTGAACAATGACTCTGGATAAGTTTCTACCCCCCAGGGGCCAATAGTTTTGCCGAATGTTTGCCAAGAGCAATTGAGGTCCGGCATGTAACAGATTTCTGTGAACAGATTGAAACATGATTTTAGTTAAATGATGCTTACTGCACATGAGTATGGGATGTTTTACGTTGTAATCGTATGGAGAGTTATTAAGCCTGCCTCCGACACGAATAATGCCATCAGAATCTAAGAAAGGAGATAAAGATAAGAGTCGATTTTTATGAGGCAAGGATTTTCCTGATTTTAAAATAGAATATTCTTCCGGAAAACTTTCAATTTGTGTATTATGTAAAATGCATTTTAATGAAGATTGAATCTCCTGATTAGACAAAGATCCTACTAACCTATTATTTTTATTTTTTAAATTGTAAATATACCTTTTAATGTAGGCCACAATTCTTTGCAAACGGTTAAAATCTGAATACTTATGAATTAATAGTTGTATTAATGTTTGATTTACTACAATGTGGCTATTGTTAGACTGATTTACAAAATAAGTTAGTTCAGGCAAGTCTTGTTTTGCAATATCGTTTGGTGGCTTTGGCCACAGGCATTCATCCTGTGACAAAAATGTAGGGCCTGCCCACCACAAGCTAGAATCGCTGATATGATCAGCCTTCACCCCTCGAGAAACTAAATCTGCAGGATTGTCTCGAGTAGGTACATAGTTCCATACAGATCCAAGAGTTGTCTCCTGTATCTCGTTAACACGATGCCTGACGAAAGGTTTGAGTTGTGTCGATGGTGCGGATAACCAGCTCAACACTATTGTTGAATCACACCAAAAGACGCATCGGCTGATTGGTATGGTAAGGGATTCTTTGACCTTTGTACACAATCTTGCACCTAACAACGCTCCACATAGCTCTAACCTGGGCATTGTTGTTGGTTTTATTGGGGCTATACGATTTTTAGAAGCTAACAAGCGTACCGTGACGGAGTTACTGTTGTCAATGCTGCGTATATAAACACATGCTCCATACGCCCTTTCACTGCTATCAGTAAATATGTGTATTTCATTAATGATCCAGTTGTCACATAGAACCCATCTGGGAATGTTTAAATAATTTAAATGTTTTAATGCTTCTACAAATTTCGACCACTGATCTGCTATGTCCTGAGGAACCTCATCATCCCAGTCGCATTTATTGATCCACAATTTTTGCATTATAATTTTCGCTTCAACAACACATGGACCAATTAACCCCAATGGGTCAAATACTTGGCTTATTATTGATAAAATGTGTCTTTTTGTTATAGTTTTGTGGTTGTCAATATTAATGGAAAATGATAAATTATCTGATTTGCAAGCCCATAGCAGCCCTAATGTCTTTGATGTGTAATTATTTGACAAATCTAAATCTAAACTTGAGTCATCCTCTACATCTACTATTTCTTTAAGAATTTGACTACTATTCGACTGCCATTTTCGTAAATTAAATTTTGCTGAACTTAATATTGTTTTTATATTTTGACAAAGTTCGATTGCGCCGTTTATAGTATCTAATCCAGTTAACAAGTCGTCAACGTAAAAATCACGTTGGATGCTATTCTTCACGTGCTGATTGTCTGTGGCCTCTGCGAGGCTCACTAGGCACTTGGTCGCCAGATAAGGCGCAGACGCTGTCCCGTAAGTGACTGTATTTAATGTGTAGATTTTGAGTGGCTCTGATGGATTTTTTCTAAATAAAATGCGTTGAAGGGATCGTTGATTGGGATTTAACTCGACAGCTCGATACATTTTTTCGATATCCCCTGTGATTGCATATTTGTGTTGTCTGAATCTCAGTAAGATAGAGAGTAGATCATCCTGTACGGTGGGACCTACATATTGTATGTCGTTTAGTGATAATCCCGAAGTTGTTTTTGCTGATGCATCAAAGACTGTACGCAACTTCGTTGTTTTACTTGATTCCCGCAATACCCCATGGTGTGGCAGGAAATAACTTACATTATTTTCATTGCTTACTGTTAAATTGCTGTCCTCAGTCATGTGACCTAATGTTTCATATTCTTTCATGAAGTCAATGTACATGCTTTTATATATCGGATCGCGTTCAAAGCGTTTTTCTAATGATAAAAACCTACGTTTTGCTGCAGCGTATGAATCGCCTAATACGCTAGGATCCGCCTTAAGTGGTATAGTTACAACAAACTGGCCATTTGAGCCACGAACCGTATTTAACTGAAAACTTTCTTCACAAGCACGTTCCTCTACAGAAAGACAATGTTTAGTTGATATTGTATCAAGTTCCCAAAACTTATTCAAGTCAGGATTATTTGTTGTTTTAGAAAAATTACAAAGATGTGTTTGTTTATGCAAGCTAGCAGGCACAGTGCCTGAGATTAACCACCCTAATTTGCTTTCACACAGTTTTGGTAAATTTTTTCCCATATTGATATGATTGGTTTGAATAACATCCCAGAATAGTTCAGCTCCTAACAGAATATCAATGTCTGACGGAATATTGAAAGAAGGGTCAGCTAAAAATAAACCTGAAGGAATTGGTATGTTTTCAATATTAATATAGGATGCTGGCAATCTCCTAGTAATTTCTGGCAGAATGAGACAGGTAATATTGAAAGAATAATGTTCATATGTGGACTCAATGGTGAGGTTGCAAGAGTGTGTACTGTTACTGGTCAAACTATTAATACCTGTGACCATGGAGGTGGTACCAGCTCGAGACAATCCAAGTTTGCTGCTAAGCCTGTCAGTGATGAAGTTGGCTGTACTGCCGCTGTCTAATAGGACTCTGGCGTTGTACCTTACGCCTTTATCACTCACCACCTTCACCACCGCTGTGGACAGTAAAATGTGTTTCTCAGAAGTAGGCTGTATATCTGCGGAGAGTGACACATTATTTGTCGAAATGCTAGGCATAGGATTATTTAACACTTGTGGCCCTGACTGATCTAAATGTAACAAGGTATTATGACGATTCTTACAGTACTTGCAGCGTGTAAATCTACAACGCTTTTCTGTATGACCAACCCGCAAACAATTAAGGCACACTTTGAAATCTTTTGCCTTCTGTGTCCTATCTTCTACTGTTAACTTTCTAAAGGCTTCACATGAGTAAAGAAAATGATTTTTTGAGCACATAGAACAGATTTTATTTTTCTCTTTCTCAATATTGTTTGTTTCCTGTTTCTGCGAGGTTACAATAAAACTTTTAGACTTATTATTGCCACTAGATTGCATTTTATCTTGTTTTTTATTTTCTTCTATTGTTTCCAGTAAATCGGCCTTATTGTTCATGAATGTACAAAACTGAAGCAATGTTGGTGAGTCGGGTAAAGTGTTACGGTACTCTTCCCAATCCCTACTGGTAGTACTATCTAATTTTAAGGTCATTAAATAGATGATAAGAGTATCCCGAGTAGGCTCATTCAACAATTTTAATGCTCGTATGTTTTTATTTGTGACATCAACAAGGCGGCGTAAAGCAACACTGGATTCATCAGTTAATGGCTCTGCGTTAAATAGTGCTTTTACATGATTATTCACTAATAGGCGGCTATTGTTATATCGCTCACACAATAAATCCCAAGCTAACTTGTAATTTTCATTTCTAAAATCTATGTTTTTGATAATTTCAGCAGCTTGGCCCTTTAGGGAAGCTCGTAAATAATGAAATTTATTTATATTATCTATATTGTTATTATTATGGATCAAGGATATAAAAGTGTCCCTAAATTCCAGCCAACACTGATAGCTGCCATCAAAACGAGGTAAATCAATTTTTGGCAAACGTATAAAGTTATTCTTTGTTCCACCTGTTACCTCGGAGCCTGATACGGAACCTGCTGAAGGCTTGCCCTGCTGCTGCTGGTCTTGCTCTGCAGATATGATTTTCCGCGCCGTGGCAACCAAGGTGTGGTAATTTTCTTCGAATTCGAAGCGATCCGCGTAGGCGTCGTTGGGATTGTCCGATAGCAGCTCAATCTCGGTCTGTAAAGAATTAAACTCGTCATACAACTGTTCAAATTTGCTAAACCGACTTTCTAGTTCGAGCACTTGCAAGTCGGACAACTGATCACCGTTTTCCAAACAATCCAGATATTTAGTGAAATTAGTAAGCTTGGCCTTCATGGAACTGCGTTTTTTAATTAACTTGTCAGCCATCTTGTAAAAGCAACGCGTGTTAGAGCAACGCGTGTTGAAAAGACGGAAAGATGCAGGTTAATAACGCAATAATTATGCAAGTCTGCAATAAATAGGCACACACGCACACACCCTCAGATCTGTCCTGCATGCGATAATCCTAGAAATAAGCTAGGCTGAAATGTGTAAGATAAAAAAGTTCGCAACAAGATGGCGTCAATGCGATCGCCAACCCAGCAAAGCGACGAGAAAAAGTACATGCGAAGTGATTAGCTCGAGCCAACTCAAATAGAGGGAATATAGGTACTTAGTACTTAGTTGAATTGGATTTGAACTAATGCAATAAACGCACAGAAGTGTGGAATAAGGAAGAAAAAATTGGAATGGTCTCACAACACGTCCGTCCTTATCCAAGTATCTTCGTTCTTCTCGGAAACAGCGCGGCCACGACGCAATAGATCGGCGTACGTGGATTCCACTGGTGATGGTGCCTCGTTTTTTCAAGTCTTCACTCGACAGCGACGCCACGGTACAATAGAGCGGCACACGTGGCTTGGGGGCGAAGTCCGCGCCCGGTTCCTACGACGATTTTCTTGACCGGTCGAAGGACCAATGTTGGGGATGGTACTCTTCAATGAAAGTGGACTGTAAATTATAAAAAATGGTTGTATTAAATAGGTACTACAATCGTTAGGAATTTTGGAACGCAGATGTACGTATGCCCGTTCGCTAGCGAGATCTGACGGACACTGGCGGGCGGGTGACGCGCTCGCGCTGACACCCGTCCCGCGCCCCCTCGCCCCGCCGACTCTGCTGCCGCGTCCACACGATCGGCCGCCAACTCCGCTGCCGGGGCCACACGGACGTTCGCGCGTGAACAATGTATGACAAAGAAATGTTAGACTTCTTTTGCCGAATTTATTAAAACCACTACTAGTTACTATTTTAAACTATTGCTTGACTTAAGGCTCAAACGCCCGAAAAATGCCATAAAACAGTGACTTTCTGAAGCCTACTCCTCGGTAACGGCCTGGTTAATAGGTTTGAAAAAAATATATATTTATTATACATAGATTCATGAACAACATTATCAACATTTGATTTTTTGGTGCTATTAATACTTTTGTCTAAAAAAAATATTTAGCAATTTCGCAACTTTTCGCAACTTTTCCCTACTCCTTCGAAACGGCTTGAATCTTTAGAAATATTTTTACACATAAAAATTGGTGGTTAAATATTCTTCAAAGTGAACATTGCATATGTAAATCAATTAATATTTCGCAAAGAAAATGGATTTAAAGTTCAGCTGCGCGCTTTCCGGGCGCTGTGGGCCGCAAATAAATGCACAGATTTGCGTACTGCTGCCTGCGAGAAGTGCGTCCACATAATTTTGGCCAGATGGTTCAAGGGACTATAAGCCTTAACTATCATCATTATCATTTCAACTGATAATTTCAAGAGACGTTCACTGTTAGACATAGGCCTCCCCCTAGTGTCGCCACAATGAACGATCCTGCACGTCCCGCATCCATCAGATTTTCGCAACCTTCACCAGGCATAACACGAACTTCATAGCACGAAGAATCATCAAATTTAAGTGGCAATGGGCAAGGCACATTGCTCGCACAACAGATGGTTCTGGAGTGGCGATTTCCTACCGGAAGACGCAGCGTTGGAAGGCCTCCTACAAGGTGGAACGATGACTTTTCTATGTAACAAAATAATCGCAATTCTTTTATTTAATTAAAAGAAATCATCCAATGACTTCTCACGCTCTAGGGCGGAGCTGGAGGGCATGTCAGACTTTTACTGGCTAAAACCACACCTTGTCCATTCTTTGTTTTGTTCCAGGTTCTCTTTCAGAAGTCAACTTATGGCCTTAGTAGGTTTTTACGGCCCTTCATGACCCTCATCAGTTTAGCTGACATCTTTTTGAAGCGTGCGTGGAACAATTCGCGCCGTCGATATCTCGGACTTAGTCAGCCTACTGAGGCCATGGATTGCATCGCAAGGCTAAGAAGGAATATAGGTTTGATTTTATTCAGTAAAAGTCTGATACGCCACGAAGTCACTGGATGATTTCTCATCTTAATAAAAAAAAGCATAATCCAAAACTTGGCCTTAGTTTGATAACTTCTGCACCCCTCTAAGGTCTGCTACCTGTGCCTGGGCACCCACACTGTGATTGTACGTGATTACGGCACTGGTCCTGCCTATTCCAATCATACCTATTCCATTATAGCAAAGACTACACATATTTTGGCTTGTGTGGTTGGCCTCTCATGTACCTAGAAGGTTCGTAGGTACATAAATCGATGTGTACCTCAGGCTTGAACAGAATTATGTACTGTTCGGTAGGCCTTGTGTACTCTAATGTATTTGTATTAAATTGTAGAAAGACAGCCATGCGTGTAGGGATCCGAACCCTTTTGAGCAGTTCTGAGATTTGAGGAAAATGTCACGTAATAGTTTGTTTAGGAAATCTTGATACCAAGATCTCTATGACAAGCTTAACACTTTTAGAAAATATATTGAGTTGTATTCGGAAATACACGAGGTAATTTTTCAATCGTTGGAATTTGTGTAAAAAAAACTACTTTTGCTGCAAGATGAGCTCTTAAATTAATATAAAGTTCATCATAATCATATCAGCTGAAAGACGTTCACTGCTGGATATAGGCCTCCCCTAAGCGTCGCCACAGCGACCAGTCCTGTGCGTCACGCATCCATCGGATTCCTGCGACCCTGACCAGATCATCGTCTTGTTTGTTGCTTCCGGTACGTGGAATATAAAGTTATCTGCAATTAAATGCATTTATGCACACAAAATACCTCTCTATTTTATAGGTCGGTAAGTCCGCCTTTGTATTGTACTCTGTTACAAACAAATGTACAACATGTGTTGGTAACTGAGTACCTACTAAGTTATTTAAAAGGTTAATTGTACAAATAAGGGAATTATTATTATAATAATGCCTTAGGCATTTTCTAGACAACCATTATGACAATATGTCTCTGTTAATAAATTCTGCGATTATGATTAAAACACGCATTTTGACATCAAGAAACATCTTATTCGTTTTTATTATTTTTAACTTTGTTATGATTTTTTTTTGTCATCGAAATCTTATTCAAATTGAAATATCCTTGCATCTCGAATCCCATGAGTTATGTAAGGTTTGGCTACCAGTCGAACAAGGTGGCAGCTGAATTCCAATATTTAAACATTACATCGATACTGTAGGGATTGGAGAGATTAAAAAGACTTATTGGCGTTAATACCCCAATAAGAATTCATTCCTACCAAATTACTCTTTTACATTTTAGGGCTGTGCTTCACAGAGACGCCATGGCATAGCTAGGGCCTTATCACAATGTGCTAAAATATTAGTCGTGCAAGCAAAATAGAGTGATGAAGCTATTGCGACATCGAAGGAGATGGCATGAGTTATTTTTCTTATTAGTTAGCGGACTGGCTACATAAATATACTTTTAAGTTTTTCGCATTTTTAGAATAGTTTTGCAAATTGATAGAAAAAAGAATTGTCAGTTGTTTTCAGTAGTGAAAAGAGCTGAAATAAATATACTTAAATTATTTAAATGTCGCGCCAAGATTTTGTTTTCTTCAAACACACATCTCGGACCCAAAACCAACTCAATATCAAAGCTAGGCTTCCACGCTATGTAGCTCCATCCCGTTATCAGTTCAGTTTAAGCCGTAAAATGGATCGCGTTGAGAGCTCGAGGTAGGGTCTCAGGATGTGATGTCAAAAAATATTTGGTCAACTGCGTGACCAACAGTAGCCAGGTTAAACTTGCAGCACTGCTATGGCGTCCCATTGGGGTAGGGGAATTAATGTAAAAAATCCCTCTCGCCTCTCGGGCAGAGAGCTTTCCAAATTTTCTTTAAACTCAAATTAGTGATTGTCTAACTGCAGACCTATCGATTATGCGATTAATTCAAGAAGTAACTACCAATAAAATAGGATCTCAGATCAGTCCACTGTGTGACGTAGGCTTCCCCCAAGTGTCGCCACAATGAGCGGTCCTGTGCGTCTCGAATCCATCGGATTCCCGCAACCCTTACCAGGTCATCGATCCACCAATCCGCGGATGGTGCTCCAATCTTATTATATTCTTTATTGTTCACAACTTTTACAAATTCTAAAAAAAATCTGGTAATGAACACAAGCGAGCTTAACCCACGATTATACAGTAATCTCGATATTAATTCTCGATTATTTTTTTATTTCGTTATTTTTTGATATCACCTTCCGAAATGAAAGTTATTGTGTATTTTTTACTTTGTTTTTGGAGTCGGTTGTATTTTTTTTTTATTTTTCATTTTTTAGTTATGGTATACTACAGCAAAACTAAATAGTAAGGAAGTTCTTTCGTAAGGTGCCTTTTTTGTAGTTGTAAATTATTAAATGGTTTCTATTCCCTTCTAGAGTGGAGCGAGAAGGTCTCATAAGACTTGTACATGGTAAAACCGACCTATTTTCTTTCAATAATGGGATTACTAACCCTACAATAAAAGAACCGACAAAATGTGTATACATTTGGCGAAGTTATAAAAAAAAATAGTGTGTTTCCTGATAGCTACAACCTAGTGGTCTTTAAGTCAAGAGTGGATTCGCCGCCGCCGCTGGGATTCTGATCCCGATTTCCGGCCACCGTAGGCGCGGGCTTGCGGACAGTGAGCAATGGGTAGCTCGCTGTCCGGCCATCCGGTAACTGTCCAGTTCCCGCGCGCCTCAAGGAGTTGTCAGCAACAGCAGGGACTCAGCCGGGTCGAAGCCTACTGGGGCTAGGGTTACCTATCCGAAAGGTATGAAGCCCCGGTATGAAGGCTAGAAGGAACGGGGTGGGTCTTTTAGTCAGTAAGACTATCACTCTCTCCCGCTCCGCCTAAGAGCGGGGGATGTCATTGGATGATTTTTTCCCACCATAAAAAAAAAGTCAAGAGTGGATAGGTTACTTCTAGGCAAGCGTGCTCTATCGTCGACCACATCATCGCTTACCATCAGGTGAGATAGTGGTCAAACGCGAGCCTATCAATAATAAAAAAAAGAAACACATCCGATTGATAATAATGATAATAATCCTGGTTAGTACGGCATTCGACAAACAACTTACAGACGACTAGAGAAGTACCTCCATTTTTGGAAGTTAGTTAATAATCTAATAAAGCTGAAGAAGTTGTATATTTAAACACGCAAATCTCAGGATTTAGAGATTCGAATTGGACAATTTTCTAAGTGTTGGAAAGCCTATTTGTATTTATTGAGGAAACCTGTAGGTTTACAACCACGGGAGTGGAATAGTAACCGAAGTACAACTGCCGCCACGGATCTTAAGCGCTGGCTTCAAGTTGCGCAGAAGTCAAATATTCGGTCTCTTTAGTGGTGCGAAGTGAGACGCGGGGGCGGGGAGTGTCAGTGATTGGCTCGCCGCGCCATGGCGTCATAGACGTCACTCATGATTCGCTCCTTGTGCTGCTGCATGTATGTAATAACGACAGCGATTGGCTCGCCAATGTATGGAATGCGCAAAGCGATCCCCACTCTGACGCCGAGCGCTCAAGATCCGTTTTGGCAAATGTATCTACAGCTGGTGTAGGATCTAAAAACACTAAAAAAGTCTTGGAATACAGGAACAGAAAATGCTACTGTATTCCGTGTAGTGAAATAAAAAAGGAAATACAATTCAATCACCGGGTGTCCAAATATCAAACGTATGTTTTTTGTTGGTTGCCAATTTCAAGCCACGAATTCGGTGTACAGTCACTCAAAGACAGGCCTATGTAGGGTTAGGGTCAGCGCAGACCGAAATGCAAAATGCTCGCGCATGGTCGACCAAAGTTTTTACTGCTCGAGCATGCAGGCGGCACGCTAGACTATGCGCGAGCCATCTCGGTTAAAAATGGTCGCTCTGTTAAGTATGGCGCTAGCGCATGTACTCGAACACGCAGTCGGCTTGCTCGAGCATGGTCGAGCATCAAATTTGGGCGTGTATTTAATTTTGCGATGTATGGTAATAATCATAAGTTATTTTTTTCAATAATCTCAGAAAATGCTCTGGTCTGCTCTGCTCTTGGTGTGCGCTGACCCTTATGTTACAATTATATTCGTTTACTAGCTGTGCCCGCGACTTCGTTCGCGTGGACTACAGGATTTTGAATTTATTTTTTCTAAAATAAAAGTAGCCTATGTTACTCCTTATTACATCAGCTACCTTTTTTTTTTTTTTTTTTTTTTTTTATTGTTGATAGGTTCGCGCTTGACCGCTATCTCACCTGATGGAAAGCGACGATGCGGTCGACGATGGAACGCGCTTACCTAAAAGAAACCTATTCACTCTCGACTTAAAGATTCCCGGGTTGTAGCTATCAGGAAACACAGACTCCGGCAAGGAATTCCACTCCCTAGCCGCACGCACAATGAATGTGTTCCCAAAACGTTTTGTGCGTGTTGGTGGGATATCCACCTGCCAAAAAAGTCCCGTCAAAATCGGTCCAGCCATTTCAGAGATTAGCCCGGACAAACAGACAGATAGACAGACAGACAAAAATTGTAAAAAATGTTATTTTGTTGTATGTACCGTATAAATATTCATGGTTGGAAATCATCCAATGATTTCTCCCGTTCTGGGTGGAGCGAGAGGGCGTGTTATACTTTTACTGACTAAAACCACACCTGTGTCAATTTAAGAAATTATTGTTGTATTTCTAACAATGTCGACTAGCCTGTTTGTCTAGTAGTTAGTGGCCCTGACTGCTATGCCGGAAGCCGTGGGTTCGATTCCCACCCAGGACAAATGTTTATGAGATGAGCATGATCATTTGTTCTGTTTCTGGGTGTAATTTATCTATAATATGTATGTTTTTAGAAATATATAAGTATAATAATAATAATAATAATAATAATATTCCACAACTATCACACAACGCTGTCTAGTCCCAAGCTAAGCAGAGCTTGTGTTATAGGTACTAGACAACTGATAAACATACTTATATATTTCTAAATACATACATATTATAGATAAATTACACCCAGACACAGAACAAATGATTATGCTCATCACACAAACATTTGTCCTGGGTGGGAATCGAACCCACAACCTCCGGCATAGCAGTCAGGGTCACTAACCACTAGACCAACAGGCCTGTCAATCAGTATGTTTATCAGTTGTCTAGTACTCGACAAGCTCTGCTTAGTTTGGGACTAGATGGCGTCGTGTGATAGTTGTGGAATATTATTATTATTAATGTTGCAAGCCTGGGTAATGAACGGTTTTTGAATTGCTGATGTATGATTTTAGAGATCATAATAATATTCCACAAATATGAAATAGAATTTATTTAACACTCCCTCTCGCCCTACCAGAGTAGAAGAAGTTATTGGATGATTTCCTACTCAAAAAGTGGTTCAAAAACCGTACTTATATTAAAGTCCCTAAAAAAACTGCAAAACATCTTACACAACTTTACTTTCGTAAAATTCATTGTGACAATATTAATTTTCACTGCACACTTCCTCCCTGTATGAGTTCTAAAATAACCACTCACATTGTGATGTCGCTATATGACGCACGCAAACGTCACAAAATATATGCTAAAATATTAAAATAACGTCACATTATGCACGGGACTTCTATTATATACGCGTGCTATTTTAAAGTCCTGCCTCCACACGTGTGGAGATAATTTTATCCTTTATAAATATGGAGTGCTTGGAAAACTGTCCACTTATGTGGTGGGTTATTTGTGCTCTGCAGTGTACGTCATATAGATAATGAACATTCAATACCACAGTCACATGGCGTAATCTAAATTAAGGTTTCGTAGAATCTGTTTTTAGATGTTTCTTTTCAGGGTTCCGTAGTAAACTAGGAACTAGTTTCGCCATGTCTGTCTGTCCATCTGTCTGTCTGTCCGTCCTCGCTTAATTTCTGTGACCGTTAGCACTAGAAAGCTGAAATTTGGTACCAATATGTATATCAATCACGCCGACAAAGTGGTACAATAAAAATTGGAAATAAATGTTTTATTAGGGTAGCCTTCCTATATGTAAAGTGGGAAGTGATTTTTTTTTCAATTTCAACCCTAACGTGTGATATATTGTTGAATAGGTATTCTAAAATGAATAAGTAGGGGTTTACTAAAATCATTTTTTGATAATGTCAATAATTTCGGAAATAATCGCTCCAAAAGTAAAAAACAATGTGTGTGTCCCCCTCTAACTTTTGAACCATAAGTTTAGAAAATATGAAAAAAATCTGAAAAGTAGAACTTTATAAGGACTTTCTAGAAAAATCATTTTGAACTTGATGGAAAGAACAGTTTTGTACAAAAAAGACAAAAAGGTTGTAGATAATTTCTGGACTAAGTTTGTAGTACAATCGTTTAAGCAAGCATTTTTTTAAACTCATAAGTGGGTACACTTGTTGTGACGGACGGAAAACTACGGAACCCTACACTGAGCGTGGCCCGACACGCTCTTGGCTGGTTTTTTATGTATGAAGTCAACAAATCACTTGTCCAATTTTAAGTGGAGCTAGATCCCTCTCTCTCCACCCAGATTTCAGATTGTAAGATTTTTACTGACCCACATGTGTTTTAACAGTAAAGAATGTTTAATATGCAGATTAGTAGTATCTACTTCCACGGTTACAAACACTTTTGTATACAACAAAAAACGTCGAGTCGAGGCTTCAAAGTCTTGTGCATCGACGCAGAGTCGCTAGCCTGTCGGTTTTCTACCGGTTGCATTTCGGAGAGTGTGCGTCGGAATTGCATAACCTAATTCCGCCTAGCCCGTTCCATCATCGGACTACCAGACGTACGGCTATGCGCCACCGGTACATGGTGGATATCCCACCTACACGCACAAAACGTTTTGGGAACACATTCATTGTGCGTGCAGCTAGGGAGTGGAATTACTTGCCGGAGTCTGTGTTTCCTGATACCTACAACCCGGGAATCTTTAAGTTGAGAGTGAATAGGTTTCTTCTAGGTAAGCGCGTTCCATCGTCGACCGCATCGTCGCTCTCCATCAGGTGAGATATCGGTCAAGCGCGAACCTATCAACAATAAAAAAAAAAACTTATTATTTGACATCCGCAGAGTTTTAATTTTGAAATTTACATTATTTTCGAGAACTTAGAATTTACAGCTGCTTTACCCGCGTGAAAATAGGAAAGTGTCCCAAGAGAACATAATCTCGGAGTAAAATCCTATGTGCTCTTCTAGGATACTGTCTACCCGTGTACCAAGTTTCATCGAAATCCGCTTAGCCGTTCGAGCGTAAAGAAGTAACAAACTTACTCACACACACCTACAAACTTCGCCTTTATAATATTAGTGTGATCATTATATTATATATTATTATCATTATTCATTGTGTGTAGAGCAGTGGTGGCCCAGTATTAAAATGGCCCTGACTTACAAATTGTACGTCTATTATTATTTATGCATTGCTCCTATTTTATTGATATTAAGGTGATTGCTACGGGTTGTTCGTGGCCATTTTCCCGCTAGATGGCGCTGAAGTCAACATTTTCAGTTTTATTTAGTTTTGAGTGTAATTGGAACAATATTATGTCTCCGAAATAGTAGTGCACCAATCGGACATTCCACTTTACCGAAATTAGTCAAATTGAAGCCTTAAAACCCATTTGATTCGTCATATTTCTATTATTTCTTAAAATTTTCTTGTTTTTCTCAATGCAAATTATTTACCAAAAAGTCAAACGCGCCACTACTTCATTGTAGAAAAGTGATAAAGTGATTCGTTTTGAGAAAAAAGTGGCTATGTACGGAGTATCTCATCACCATTAAATGTATGAACAGGCCAGCAGAACAATCACCTTAACTAGTGCTTGACTGCGATCACACCTGATGGTACAAGTAAGAAGTGATGCAATTGTTGATGGTGAAGAGCACTAGTTTATTAACCTTTCGTATGCCGTAATTTGAGACACAATTAAAAAGTCATTGTGTCCCGCGTGGATCCGCGTTCCGGCCATACAACGGGCTAAGAGCGTATTCAATCTAACCTTGAAGCCACCTAAATAATAATCGGACGGATAGATCGCAGTCCTTCGATACACGCGGTATAAACGAAATTCCTTTAAGTAAAATCGAATTATAAAAATATCTGGCAAACTTTGAAAGCAATGAAGTCAGCCCAATCAACCATTACTGACAAAAAGTTAGTTCATATTTGCTTTTAAAGCCAACGATAAATCAATCATTGGTTTCGTTTTTTTATCAAAGGCGGAGTCGTATCTACTTTATACCCAAAATGAAAATTCTGGTTCCAATTCTAAACAAAGAAGCCATAGGGAACACCCGGTTGTGTTTATTTTATCTCTTAAGCACTTCGGTAGCAAAAAATGGCAAAAAAAGGTTACGTTTGCTGTATGAGACTCCTACTTAAATATTTATTATATTCAGTTTTTAGTATTTTTTATTATAGCAGCAAAAAAAATACATCATTTGTCAAAATTTCAACTGTCTATCACGGTTCATGAGATACAGCCTGTTGACAGACAGACTTTAAGTCAAGAATGCATAGGTTACTTCTAGGTAAACATACTCCATCGTCACTCACATCATCGCTTACCATCAGGTGAGATAGTGGTCAAAAAAAGACTGACAGCGGTGTCTGATCAATAGGGTTTCGGTTTTATCCGTTTGGGTGCGAAACCCTAAAAGACATGTTAGATTTTAAACCCTTCATGATTTTTAATTGTATCTACAATTTAATAAATAGCACACACATAATCAGTCTTTTAGTGTTCCCACTGCTGGTACTCAGGCCCCCTCTGTCTAGGAGAACGAATGGGGCGTAATCCACCACGCGGGCCCAGTGCGGGTTGGTGGATGTCACATGTTTTTGTGGTTCTAGTACATGCCGGTTATCTTCACCGTTTTAAAAGCAGAGGTGATGAAAAAAATTACACAAAGTAATTCGCCTGGCTGGGTTTGAACCCGCTACCTACAATTCGAAAGTCGGGGCTCAGCCACAACTCCTCGCATTAACAAAAATTAACCCATAAATGTCACATTGAAATTACTTACGAACTGAAAGCCGAATCTAATTATTTTTCCCATTTCATCCGCATTTAATATACCATTATGATTTCATGAAAATTGCATCATATCAACGTTCTCACGAAAACAAAGTGATTATGTCCACAAAATGGCCACTTCGCTGGAACACTGAATAAATTGCTGAAAATTTTATTGCATACATAATTTCCATTTTCGTAAAGCTCTTGGATATTATGTCTGGATTTATAATGATGAGGTTATTTTGAGAAGGCCTTTTAAAAGCGGCTTTTGTTGTTTGGTTTTCATTTAAAAAGTCTATGGGTTCGTGGCCGTTGGGGCCGAAAGGTTCTGAACTGGCGATTGCGTACTGGAAGGTGCACCGATGCGACCAAGGTGAACCGATGACCTGGTGAAGATTCGGGAATCCAATTGATTCGGGACGCACAGGATCGTTCATTGTGGTGACGCTTGGGGGAGGCCTATGTCCAACATTGACCGTCTATTGGCTGAAATGATGATGATGGATTCGTGGTTACTACCTATTTTCATTACTCATATAATTTGTTCATCTTTTCCTTAGCCTTCCAAAATTAAAAACAAAACACAAATTTTAAAATTTTATTTTTATTTTACATAGGCCTACATGGGCACTTATAAAACGTCAGAACCGACGACCACGGTTCCAAATAGTACTTTCTTATGGAAAAGAACCGGCAAGAAACTCCATGGTTACTCTTTTATAAAATAAGTGATTATTTTTACAATACTCCCTTTTTACAATATTAGGTAATAGGTATACGAAGACAGTTTAGTCAAGTAATTTTTGTGCCCAAAAGTACAATAAAAATAATAATAATAAAACATGGGTCAAAATAGAAAGTAATTTATGAATCCGTTGAGTCTACAGTGTTCTTAAGTGCACAATATAAAGAAGAGACTATACAAGGTGTAAGGGATAGCCCTCCACAAACTTTAAGGGCTTGCTCAGTAGACGAAACTGAACAACCTTCCACAAAATTTTTTTTCAGGATACGAAAAAAAATATCGGCCTCGCCATACAAATTGTCCAATCAAGTTTATCATTTTATATTTTTGAGGCTGATTTTTTTTTTCGTTTTCTGAAAAAAAATTTTGTGGAAAGTTGTTCAGTTTCGTCTACTGAGCAAGCCCTTAAAGTTTGTGGAGGGCTGTCCCTTACACCTTTTATAAAAATAAAATAAACCTATCACTAATGAAGTTAAGGAGGTTTATAAAAGTCTATTATAATATAAAAAAATACTACAAAAGCAATGTAACAAAAATAAGAAAAAAAAACAGTTTATATCCGACAAACACTCGCGTTTATTCCCCTAGGGTCGCCCATCCACGACCAAATACTCCATTTGTCAGTTCTTCAGTCACCTATGGGAATTGAAGAACTGAACGGAATGGAGTACTCAGTCACAAACACATGACTCTGGCGTGTAGGACGCGAAAACCCTCGTCGGACCAATCCGAATCGGGCTTTGGAGGTATGCGGAACAGAGAGTAAAGTCCCGCAAACCTCCGTTGAAAAGGGAGGATCCTCCGACCAGACAGGTGTTATAGTCTGGTGGGCTACTGCCCGGTAGATGATTTTGGGCTGTCGTATATGTTCAAATCGCGCGGAGAACTGTGATTGCGCGATGCAGGATTTCGTACTTTCTTCGTAGTTCTTATGTGGCGCCATAGATGTCGCTACACGGGCAATAAAAAGTTTAAAAAATCTATGGGTTTGAGGTTACTACCCATCTTGATTACTTACCTCATTTGATCATCATTACCCTAACCTTTTTCTAGCTTGAGATATTTTTTTGATATGCCTATAGTAGATTTATTATATATACAAATTATTTTAATAGATATGTACATAAAAAACTTAAATACTAAATAAACTATTTATACTAAAACCTAACTATGTATATAAATATAATACAAATTGACAAAGTACGCTCAGGCGTCAAAGTACTCGTCCACTTGAGATTGGTTTCCAGTCTAATCGGATAAGTCTAGAGTCCGTGTTTTACATAGAACAACTGCCTACCAGACCAGGGACTTAAAACACCATTATAACGGTTACAGAATTATAAGTGTTACATGTTGAATTGGTAACAGAATCAATTATGTAACACTTATAATTTTCAATGTGTTAACCCAAAACACTTATAAAAGTGTAACCGTAACATATCTGTAACAGATATAAAAGTGTTAACAGTGTTAATAAGTGTAACAGGTAAACGCAGCGTTGCCAAATTTGCAATTTGCTTATTTATGGTATTGTAAAATTACTTATAGCTAAAGCTGATTATTTCAGTTACACATATTAACACTTATTAACACATATAACCGGTTACAGTTTGATTCGGCAAAACTTATTAACACATATAAAAGGTTACAGTTTCATTTGGTAACATTATTGTATCTGTTACATGTAAAAGTGTTTTTCTGTTAAAACTGTTTTAAAAAACACATTATTACGTTTACAGTTTGAGTCCCTGTACCAGACGTCCACAACCCAGTTACTGGGTAACACGATACCTTACCTTTACCTGTCTTTGACCCTACTGTCAAAGATCTACGAAGGACAATCAGGTCCAAAACCTTTTCGTGCTGTCTGAGGCACATGGCATTGGTAATGTCCTAGATCAGGGATGGCGAACTTAAGGCAATTGAATTCAGGTACGCCAATGTAAGAACCAGAAAAAATCACATTCATTTTTAAATTTAATCCAATAATTTTGGGTGGCAAATAAAGATTTCAGTTAATAACGAAACCAGTTTGGTTTTTTTTTATTATCCAGTTTTCCTAGTCGAAATTTTTTGGTGGCACTTCATAACTGCTTTATTAAATTACTAGCTTTTGCCCGCGGCTTCGTCAGCGTACATAAGATATAAGTAGCCTATGTCACTCAGGAATAAAGCAGCTTTTTATCGATGAAAAAAATTTAGCAATCGGACCAGTACTTCCAGAGATTACCTCCTACAAACAAAAAAACAAACTTTACCTCTTTATTATATTAGTGTAGATTTTATGTTTGATTGCATGATCACTGATAAATGTTCACATCCCAGTTCTAAGTAAACTTAAAAAAAATAGGTACACAGTACACATGAATTGAAAAATTCATTTTGCTAATTACCCGATTTCAAATCTGCAACCTCATGCATGAGAGGCGTTTGTTTCAATCATCGTTTCATCTCATTTGACAGTGGTAGTAATTGTCTTGCCAGTCCGGTAACATTTTTTTTACGGAATCACAAAAAACCCCATGAAGTTAAAAACACTAACATTCAATATACATTCTAATACAGCTATCAAATCTCCATTACCCGTAATTGAAATATCATGAAAACAAACGATCCATTTCAAAGTGGAATCGTTGCAAAAAACAGTGTAAAATAATCCTGAAAATCATTTTGAAGTGTCTGTACACTTCAAAATAGTAAATAAGTGGGTGAAAAACGACTGAATTTCAGCCATCCACCGGAACTGAGAGGCCCACTGAAAGTTAATTGACTGTCAATTCGTTCGAGTGAAAAAAAAGTTTGAAACACGGTTGATTGAAAGGGGAGATTCGTAGAATTGGACCTTTCAATGTCAACATTTGCAGGTCAAGTTTTTTTTTTGGTTTTGATGTGTGAAATCATTCAATGACTTCTTCCGCTCTAGGATAGAGCGAGAGGGCGTCTCAGACTTTTACTAATTTTGACTGACCAACAGGTTTAGTGGTTAGTAGCCGTGACTGCTATGTCGAAGGTCGTGGGCTCCATTCCCACCCGAGACAATTATTTGTGTGATGGGCACGATTATTTATTGTGTCAGGATGTAAGGAGGATGTAACTAAGAGTGGAAAATATTATTGAATATTTTCCCACCGTAAAATAATACATATACAAAAAAATTTTTGAAACATTTTTATCTTGCGTACAGCTGAGGTGAAATTCCCTACTGGATTCTGTTAATATGTTAATATGTTATTTTTAGGCAAACGTGCTCCATTTTCAATCAAAACATGGTCACAAGAGAGTGTAACAAAAAATAAAAATGAAATAAACATACATCAAATTACATCACTGTCAAAAGAATGAAAAAGACAGAGAGAAAAATATTTTATTTGACATACATTGATACACATAGTGTAGACTATCATATTCATTCCATCATCAATAAGAAAAAAAAAACTCAATCCGTCAATCCATCGATATATTTTCAATAGTATCATTATTATTTTTGTCATTCGTTGTCCATTTATGAATACTCAAGCAACACAATAATTGCCTACTCCATCTTGCTTCTGTGATGGGGGTTCGGACGTATTCATGATTATTCATAAAGAGAAATTCAGTTTATGATCGAAAACAAATCAATTAAGTCACAGAGATTAAATGGGCGTAAGTTATATTGAAAGCAAGCCAACCGTTTTAATATGCATGTTTTTCGAGCCAAAATGGTTGTATAATTTAAAGGTATTTTTGACGGTATGGCCTGCATTAAGATAAAAATAAAAACTTATGGGAACGGTCGGACAGCGAGCTAACCATTGCTCGCCGTCCGAAAGCCCGCGTCACGGTGGCCGGAAATCGGGATCGGAATCCTGGCGGCGGCTGGGGCGCTGTGAGCGCCGCCGTTGCCTGATGCGGTCGGCCTCTTCCTTTGCTAGCATTACTGTTTCGTAGAAGGAGACGACCGCCTGCCACTCCTCCTCGCTCCGGACCATGGCCTGTACCAAGGCTCGGCGCGAGAGATCGCCGCCGCCGATCACCCCCACGAGGGCACGGCGATGCTCCGCTCAACCGGGGCTCACCTTTACTATGTGCTCCACCGTGTCTCTCTCTGAGCGTTCCGCACAGTGGCGATACCCTGCAGGAACCTCCCGAACTTACCATGTCCGGTGAGAACCTGCGTCATGCGGAAGGTGAGGACGCCGTGAGGTCTTTCCATGCCTCAAAGAGGAGACTTACAGCCATAATTGTGGCGTGCCCATCTGTGAAAGGAGAGTTGAAAAAAAAAGAGATGTACACACCGTGTGTAAGAGTAATAAGATAAGATAGTCAAATTTTTGCTCAATCATCAGTACAGTACAGACGAAAACATCACAAAATAAATTGTTAGCATGCAAGAGATGTTATAATCTACACTAATAAAATAAAGAGCTAAAGTTTTTTTTTTTTGTTTGTCTCTGGAAGTACTGGTCCGATTGCTAAAATTTTTTCACCGATAAAAAGCTGCTTTATTCCTGAGTGACATAGGCTATATTTTATGTTCGCGGACGAAGCTGCGGGCAAAAGCTAGTTCAAAATAAAAGTAATACAAATAAAAATAAAAAAGCATTTAACGAGTCATTATTCATATCATAGAAAAAAGAAGAAAGAGGGCAATGTAATGATAAAAAGATTGTAAATAACTCTTCAACAATTTCCATACAAAATGCGTCAATAGCACAATAACGGTGACTCTACAACTTTAGTAAAAGTGTTAGTGTTTAAGACTCCTGTTACTGACAAAATGATTAATTGAACTTTAGCTAACAATGTTAAGTATAAAAGAATTTCTATTGTTGGAAAATTTTAAGGAACAATAGACTTGAACTTTGTTGGAAAATTTAATGGTAAGTAATGTCATATTTTTTTCTTTACCGATAGAACGAAAATAAATTACAGAAAACTAACTACTGTTATTGCCAGTCAAAGGACTTAATTTTATTTTTCGTTTGTTTATTAAAAAAACTTTTTACAAAAAAAAAATAAACCGACTTCAATGTTAAAAAGACTGAAAAGTACAAAATAACTTTAATTTTGGAAGTCGGTGTTGAATCAGAAAATTAAGTACCTAACAAACATCCAAACATCCACTCTTTCACATTTATAACATTAGTTAGGATTTTTGAAATATTGCATGCAAACATGACTTTTATTTTGAACTAGCTTTTGCCCGCAGCTTCTTCCGCGAACATAAAATATAGCCTATGTCACTCAGGAATAAGGCAGCTTTTAATCGGTGAAAAAATTTTAGCAATCGGACCAGTAGTTCCTGAGACAAACAAAAAAAAAAAAACAAACTTTATCTCTTTATTTTATTAGTGTAGATTATAACATCTCATGCATGCTAACAATTTATTTTGTGATGTTTTCGTCTTTACTGTACTGATATTTGAGCAATAATATGACTATCTTATCTTATTACTCTTACACACGGTGTGTACAGTAAGGCCGCAAAAGTCCATAGGAACGCTAATGATTCCATTGCTACGAACCGAGCGAGCGCGATATTTCCGTGCGTATGTGTGCGCATGTATGAGTATCCACATTCCACAGATAACACACACTAAGGAACTGTCGTCGCACTGAGCTATATGGTAGCATTGATAAAATTCGTGCAAATTCGTCATGTGCTGGTAGCCGTGTGAACTAAGTGTTGGATTCGCAAATCACGTAACCCGAGTTCAAATCATGGTCGGTCCGTTGCAGTTATTTCTTACTTTGAAAATTCCCAATCTATATTGATTTAATTGTTTTTTTATATTTCTATGAAAAATACTATTGCATTTTTTGCACTAAATAGTTGCAAATTACGAATGTGATCTATTAACCACAAGAAGAATCACATTCGTAATTTGCAATTATTTAGTTGTTACATCTTTTCGATGTTATAAGGTGGAAATAAAAAGACGTGTTTAATAAAAATGTTTATTCTTTATATTTACAAATTAAACATTTATGAGAATTGTGACGTCGAATTGTTACCTATACAAAAAGTTATCTTGTAACCGTTATCTATGTTACGCCTAAGATTGTTTGTTGGAAGTATACCCACTTAGACCATTCATAATATGAATAACGTAACAATGAACGGATATTCAAATTTTAATAAAATAAAATATAGGTAATTGTTTATATCCAGTTATTTATTGAAAAGTGATATATGATTTGGACTTTGTAAACATTTTATTTTTGTGTAACGTCACAATGAATGTATTGAGGTCATAGCTTAATTGTTCATTTTCTTGACGAAAAGAAGATTGAAACCAAACCTCAATTTCTGTTAAAAGAACTTTAGTTCTCACAAGATAATCGTCAATTAGATGAGAAAAATAAATTGAACTATAGTATTATGTTAAAACAGTGCGGGTAGAAGAATAAAAAACGAAATAGACTCATGATTATTGTCAACAAAATTGATAGCGAGTTCACTGCATTCTTAAGATGAGGCGATGGCACAAGTTAAAAGATATAGCTGTTTTAAACGAAAGTAAACACAATATAATACAGTGTTTGTTAACGAATAATCACAGATATGTTAAAATAAAATGGTAGGCCATTTAGTTTAGTTAACATTAAATATTTAGTGCGAAACGTAATCGTTCTTGTTTGTGCCTCTCTGTCAAGTACGGCTTTTTAGCAGGTTTTCTGTGATGCACGCCTTCAGCGTGAAGTGCACGGCGAACAGTATCCATCGAGGTGTCATATAATTCCGCAAAATGTCTCGTTGGTGCGAAACCATTCGTTTCGTATACGTCCACCATATGTCGTCGCTGCGCCTCGCTAATAAGCTTCGATCTCCCACTTCTCTTTCGACTAGCAAGGCTACCTTCTTCCTCATATCTTTTTAGCCAAAGATTTACAGTATTTTTCTAAAATAAAAAAAAATATATATATTAGGCAGCTATACCTACTTCACTTCATTTTCATTATATAAAATGTTAATAATCATAATTATTGAATATAATTTTAAAATAAAACTGCATTTATTAATCCAATAACCAATCCAATAAACCCAACGATTTACGTATTTCTCTTTTAAACCTCATAAAGATACGATGAATGGATTCATAAATGGCATACTTTTTAATTAGAAGATTAATTTGTAATAAAGTTACAATTCATTAATAGCTATTATACTCACATTCAGTCCGGTTTCTTCAGATATTTGTGTTTTATTAAGACCACTTTTATGCAGCCCAATGATAGTCGCCCTCACTTCAATACTAATATTAGCCTGCATTTTGCGAATATTACAATACTGTCAACCTCACGTCACTAACCAACAACTACAACCAAACGACAGTTCATTTCGGTTAAGTTAAAACTCGTGTCTACCTCGCAGAAATCTAATTCTTTATTTAGTTTTTTTTGTGATCTACCTTTCTAACTCTAAGAAATGTGTGAACAAGTTAAAGAATAATTTAATATATGTAATGCAAATACATAACTTCCAATCGGGTAAGAACTTACAAAAAGTCAATAATTGCGTGGGATTTGAACTTGCGGCACGCTGATTTGCGCTTCAATCTGTGTGCCTATACCACTGGGCCATCTTGACTTATGATAAGTTGATGAAATTGTGAATTTCAATCATTTGTTGGCGAAACTTGAAAATAAAAGGTCGTAAGTCAAACTAAACGTCAAACGAATATGTTTTAAGAATTCTTATGGACTTTTGCAAGTGATAGTACATCTCTTTTTTTTTCAACTCTCCTTTCACAGATGGGCACGCCACAATTATGGATTTTTTTTTTTTTATGGTGGGAAAAAATCATGCATTGACATCCCCCGCTCTTGGGCGGAGCGGGAGATAGTGTCAGACTCTTACTGACTAAAAGACCCACCCCGTTCCTTCTATCCTTCATACCGGGGCTCGAGCGCCCTTTCGGATAACCCTGGCCCCAGTAGGCTTCGACCCGGCTGGGTCCCTGCTGTTGCTGACAACTCCTTGAGGCGCGCGGAAACAGTGCGCGCCATCGACGACTTGGGCTTGGTCCGGACAGTTACCGGACGGCCGGACAGCGAGCTACCCATTGCTCACTGTCCGCAAGCCCGCGCCTACGGTGGCTGGAAATCGGGATCAGAATCCCGGCGGCGGTGGCGGCGGCGATAACGTCGTTGCCTGATGCGTTCGGCCTCCTCCTTTGCGAGCATTACTGCTTCGCAGAAGTCGGCGACCGCCTGCCACTCCTCTTCGCTCCGGACCATGGCCTCAACCAAACGCCACAATTATGGCTGTAAGTCCCCTCACGAAGACCTCACGGCGTCCTCACCTCCCGCATGACGTAGGTTCTCACCGGACATGGTTCGTTCGGGAGGTTCCTGCACCGGATTCGTGCGAAAGCGACGCCCGGGTTTCAGTCAGTCATCGACTACACGTATAAACAAAGCAATTTTACTTGTTACGACAATTCTGCTGTGATTCTATGAGGAGTTCTGTTCCATATCTTCGAAGTTCATGATCAGATCATAACAATAATCCTATGGGACCAACTTGGAAGCATAACCTTTTAATAAAAATAAAAAAAATTCGAAATCGGTCCACAATTGACCGAGATATCGGTGAAAATACATAAAAAAAACACACATTCAGCCATACATTGAACCTCCTCCTTTTCGAAGTCGGTTAAATTTTTGTTTAGTTTTTACAGTCACTTTGAATTCCATTAGAAAGCGAAAGGAGAGAACCTTTTCAGCAGTTAATACTACAACGAGCCAGGTGAGATAGTGGTTAAACGCGAGCCTGTAAATAATAAAAAAATAATTTTTAGATCCAATTTACCAAAATCGCGTCTGATTCAATGATTCCACTTATTTTCAAGCTGTGTAGACACTTGAGATACAAAACTACACACCAATTTTATATCGCAAAATAAAGAATTAATTAGTGAACAAATAAAACAGAAAAAGAAAAATTTACTCGAAAAAGTCCCAAAAAACTTCTGACAAATATAGATACCTAAGCAAAAGTAGACCCAAGTAATTGGGTGGTCAGACTTTGTCATATTGTTTTGTCCATCAACTCTATAATAAACCCCAAACTCTGTCCATGTCACCCACGCGACACCAGATAATTAGGCCGTGTCCACATATAACCGGAACTTTTTGTTGGTGTTCGACCCCTGCAGGGTGATGTTTATGGCAAAACTTCCGACCCCCACAAACATAAAAATTGCGAAGTCAAACAAAAACTCGGTAACACTGTGTCGCGGTGGCGTTTGCTTTGACACTCTACGTAATACACTGGGTGACATTATAAAAATATAGGGATGTGCTGCTGTGAAGGGAAAATGTATCGATAGTTTTTTTTTTTACAACTATCACACAACGTCATCTGTCCCAAACTAACCAGAGCTTGTGCTTGAATTGAACCCACGACCTCCAGCATAGAAGTCAGGGCCATTAACCACTGAACCCACAGGATAGTCAAATATTTTTAACTAGTAATCTATCGCGGATTTGCATGGGTGTAAGGTAAACTCTAAAATCTTTCCTGTTGCTTTTTCTTTTAATAAAAAAAAGTACAAAAATCCGTGGCGTAGTTTAAAAGAAGTAAGAAGATATACAGACAGACGCAGACATAGAAAGCGACTTAGTTTTATAATCACTGTGCGGACAAAAAAATATTTGTCAAAGTAATAAAAAAATTATAGATCTATTATAATATAGTATATTAAAATATAGGTCAATTCATGAACGAAGACAGGTCAACCAATTTGTGACGAAGTAACAGAAATTCTTTCTAATGGTTATGCAACAAATTTTCTGCGTTTGAAAAGTTTAATTTTGTGATGTACTTTTAAACGTGAGTAATTATAATAAAGGAGATAACTTTCTAGTCAGATAGTCTTATTTATAGCGTCGAAATTGTTGCTAAACAAAGTTTTGTATCGATAAACTAATATCGATACTTCCCCATCCTTACTCTAACCGATCGCGCAGCTGTTTTATTCCAGCCAAAGAATGCGTTCGAAACTTTACCAATATGCTACCAGTATTGAAATTTTCCTCGACAATGTACTTTTTTCAATGCCCTCGCTTTTATTATCAGCCTTGAGGTACACGTATTACATAAGTTATACATATGTATGAGGGTAATCTTCTTAGCTTTCTTATAGATAGTCTTTGATATACAGTAAATAGGTACTGTTCTATTTATCTATTTCTTTGTTTTGTGGGTTTGACAGTGGATTAATAACAAGATCAACAATTTGTTTATGTAATTGTCACAAAGGCTTACTTACTGAGAAAAGAGCAACATGATTAGGCGATGGTTCAAAATATTTTTTTTATAGAAATTGTTCTACGAATCATTAAGCAAAAATCTATCAGAAGGTAACGTCGTATTGTTGTGCATCTTGGGGAGCTTTTAATATATATATAAAAAAAAATACTTTCAGTTACTAAGGCCTATAGACAAAATAATTTTAAACATAGAACACTATTCAAACAACTGTTGTTGTTGAAACTTCAACGCATCGAAGAACTGTTAGCCCCTCGTTAGACGTCTTCAGAGGGAGGATCAGGGAACATTTCCTGCCAAGATGACTCATATATATATGTATGTGTGTGTATAGGTTTTATTTGTTGTATGTATGTAGTTTGCTTAAACGTATTGTGTGCTGAGCCCATATCTGTGGAGATTATTTTAGTTATAAGATTCAATTCATCTATGTTAACTTAGATTTTGTTGTGCATTTGGTTAAGTTATCCTAGAAAGCCCAATTTTGGGTTAAGCTCGCCTGTGTACGTCGGCTGTTTTACTATTCATAATTTGTAAAGTTATGTACAATAAAGATTATAAGATAGAAGATTTTGCCTGCTGCGGTCTGACCGTCCAATTATAATCTAGGTGTCAATACTCAATACTCAAAACTTTATTGCATTCCTATACATAGATGGTATAAAAATATAGTAAGACCAATATGGACCCTGTCGGGCACAATAAAGTTAGGAGAGAGGGTAAAGGCTAATAAAATAATTATATTTTAATTTATTTTTGTAATCATTAGACTAAATTATATGCCTATCTATTTAAATTATATTGTGTATGCATATTATTATATTATTATGTCTATAAGATGCATAAGTACTGGTATATTTTATTTATTTATTGCCGTCATTATTATTAAATTTTGTTATTATTGAAATTAATGTTTGTATGTATATTATCTATGTATCTATGTATGTATGAACATAATTAAATTATGTTCGGTATTTTTATTGTCATTAACATTTAATTAGGTTATTATTTACGTGGGAAGACGGAGGATAATTTATTTTGCTTTAGATTTATACTCAATACTTTATTACATTCCATATTGTATACTTAAGTGGTATAACATATTTTGTCTTTTAAGTATTCCTTTACCGAGTAGTATGACTTGGATTCCAGGAATTGTTTAAGTTTATTAATGAATAAATGATCGTTTTCTCTATTTCTCTAACATCGTTTGGCAGTTTGTTATAAATTTTTGCGGTCATTACTAAAGGGCCGGTTGAGTGCATTTTGAGACGGGATCGAAGGCTAGAGTGAGAAGGCTCTTAATAAACTAGTGCGCTTCACCATCAACGATTGCATCACTGCTTACCATCAGGTGGGATAGCAGACAAGCACTGGTTTATAATATATAAAAAAAACATAACTGTTGTTATTATACTATTATAACACGAATTTATATTTATAATTATAAAACAAATTATTGCACGTGTAGTGACAGCGTCGTGTTTTGTTACAAGGTCAGTATCTTACCGAGAAATCTTCGTTATATGTCCTTCAGCCAAAATTCTCTTTTGAGGAAGACCTCCAAGTAATGAGTCGGTACCTGCACCGGAAGGGGTGTGATGTAATCTCGACAAGTACAGCTGCATTGTGGGTAACGCTAGGTGCAACAGCATGTTAACTCTCGCCAGTGCGGTACTGCATTGGTTATGACAAAGAGGTTTCTCCTTCTTCTTTTTCTTCTCCACCTTTGTGAAACGAAAGCGAGAAAAATGAAACGTGAAGCTCTAGATTGAATTGTGAACGTCCTCTGCCCCATCTAGGGGACACAGGAACTTAAGTCAAATTAAAGTAAGTCAACTTTGTGAAACCATCCTCATCCCACGAGCCCTTAGCCCAGCCTCGTTGACGCACTTAACTTTTGACTACTAATGGCTACCAATCCCCTGTGCTTTTATCACATACTAGGTTCTACAGCTTAAAATATTCCACCCAATAACTGTGCTCCTATTTCCAAAGAAAAATAAGTGACCACATTTAGCAGACGAATTGCAATTTGTTGTAATTAGCTAATAGGAAAAAGATGTCGGCCATTCATTCACATAATAGGTATTAATAATTCCCTTAGGACACGCATGAGGAGAAAAGACAAACCCTTGAGTTAGGGATAAATGATACATAGGCTATCAAGGACGAGTCCCAAATACTTTATCGGTGAATCGACACTTATGTGAACCCCTCCTACTGTTATTTGTGAACTCGGTGGCGGCTCCTACTGAGGACCATAAAAACACATGGCCTTGAACTTGTGCAGGGCCACCTCAAGTTCCAATTTCTGGATCTAGCTAGTTTAGCCGCCGCCTGGTGCAAGTTTCCTTGTTCAAGGACCTGCGTGTTGTTGATATGTATCTATTGCAGTTAAAATAAAGTAAAATTAGAATAGATTAAAAAAAAAATATTGAAACAGGTAAAAAAATTACAAATACCAGAAATGAAAAGCAAAAATAGGGAAAAGAGTCTTCTTTGTCCTAGTCATTTCCCATTATTTGGGGTCGGCTCTCCTTGTTCTGCGGCGCCAGGATTGTCTGTCCTGGGTTGTCGAAATATTTGTTTGGGCTCACTCTAAGTCCTTGGCCACTGTGGACCACCAGGTGGCTAGTGGGCGTCCTCTACCTTTCTTATTTTCTGGCAGTGCTGTTTCACGTCTTGGGGAAAAGAGTACATTTTTTATTTTAATATTTAGCACCATCTTTAAATACACCAAGCATGTGTATATGTAAAGAGCGCTTTCAAAAGATGTGTTTAAAATTACCATGATTTTATATGAACATTTAGCGGTTTCTAACTAAGTATTTATGTACAGATAACTTGCAGCCAATCGATAACACTGTTTGAAGTGTTTTATTGTATTAAAATCCTGCAATAATGAAAAAAATGTTTGCGTTAATTGAATGAAACTAAAACATTATTTTTGCAAGTCGTATCGAATGAAAGGTAGAAATAAAACTAACATAAAAAGTTAAAATAAAAATCTAATTTCTTTCAACTAAAGTTATGCATTTTTATCCAAAATTAAATTCTGATTAATTTAACGTAAACGTATCATTTTACAAACTGTTTGTTTCCAAAATCGTTTACCAAAAAATCTCTAAATGCTATGTGAATTTAATTGCAAAGCACAAACAGCGCAAGTAAAGCCACAAATAGCAGCTAGTGCACACAACAAACAAGTTGAAAATGCAATCAAGTTACATATACCTATACATTTTGTCTCAACTCAACTGGCTCACCAAACAAGAGTTAAATAATTAATTATTTTAAACGGTATTGTAATTAAGATTTTCATTTTCACTTCTTTGTAGTTTTGCGAGATTTTGTGGTAGACCCGAATATTATTAATAGCAGTAATAATATTCCATAACTGTCACACAATACCATCTAGTCCCTTACTAAACAAAGCTTATGCTATGAGTACTAGAAAACTAATAAACGTACTTATATATTTCTAAATACATACTATTATAGATAAATTATTACACCCAGACACAGAACAAATTATGCTCTTCACACAAACATTTGCCTTGTGTGGTAATCGAACCCTCGACCTCCAGCAGACAGGGCCAGTAACCATGGGTGGGATTTTGGCAACATTTTCTTTTGTATACAAATAAGAACTGGGGTCGGTTATGAGACCAAAAAGTTCAGGAGGATATTGACAAATAAAAAGAAATGGAACGAATATAACTGTGAGAGCAATCTTGGTAACACACCTGCGGTGTGTAGAGGAATGATCTTATTATAGGTTGCATGCTACCTTAAGAATATACAACGTGTTGTTTTTGATATCCCATAACTCAAGATTTATATTCTTTAAGAAAAAATAATACGAAAACTACTAGAATATGTGGTCCAAAAATGCATGGTTTCGAAGATATCATCAATTATAATTAATTTAGATCAAAAATTGTTATCCGTATGACAAATCTTTGCTTTTGCGACGTTGCCAAACTTTGCAATAGTGTAGTAAATTTATTAAAAAATTTGTTTGCATAAAGAATGACAACGCTATTGATAATGATTTACGCTGTCATATTTCACGTAATGGGGGGGGGGGGTACATGTGAATTTATCGAATATTATGTACGGATAAAATGGAAATGAAAAAAAAATTCAATATGCCAGTTGATTCTTTGATATGGTCTCTCTCCCGCTCTAGCCAGAAAAAAAGGTAAATCAGTCTATGACGGTGATTTTATCTTACTTTTTTTTTGCATAGTTCAGTGGTTAACTTCACGTATATAACATACCTAGTATAGAGGGCTACCTATATTTACTCCATAAAATGGGTCAGTGGGCATGAATAAAATTAATCGATTAACATTATTATATCCAACACTCTTCACTATTATGACAAGGTTCTGATATCGACTTAACGAAGAGTTTTTAATTACTGGAATTAATTAATTCCGAATTGGCCGAGTGATTCTTGTAACACAATTATCTCTACGGTCTTTCTTGGTTTTAATTTATGTAGCTCTCTTCAGACTCGATTTTGGTAGAAAATTAACTTGTTTTTAATCCATTTGTTTATGTAACAACTGGATTGTAATTAATTTTTCTTCCACAAAGCTAATACCTCTTTTGTTTTTAATGAAAACTCACAGTTAATATATTTTCGCTTTACCTTATAATTCTGTTCTAAATGCAAAGTGCATTTAGAACAAGTAAATTCAACGGTCAAATTTATATAATATTTGATATCAATTAATCTAATAAATAATCACTAGGTATATATATACAAACTTAAAATAACAATATGTACAAACGAGTAAAAAAGGCTGAAAAACGGGGAAAAACTTAGAGGGCATCAAAAAATTCGTCCACATCGATGTCAGTGGGAATAGTGCCCAGAACGCTGGCAGCATTGCCACGCTGGATGGCAATGCTGATTCGTTGACTGAAGAACAGTCCAGCCCTCTGGTCACGCGAAGAGTCGACCAACTAATTCGAACATATTTACAGATACACCACTCTTTTTTTTTAAATTAAATTCCTTACAATTTATTTATATTAATTCCTTATAAAATATTTTACTTATTTACTATAAATAATTTAAGAAATTACTAATCGGTGCTTTAGGGTTAATTTTAATTAAGTATATATTCACAATCACACTAATATTAAAAAAATTAAAGTTTGTATGTATTGTATATGATGGTGTGTGTTGTGTGGTTACTCCTTTGCGCTTTAACGCCTGAGTTGATTTTTATGAAATTTGATGCATGGGTAACAATATACCTCGGTGAAAAATGGCCTATACACAACACTATGTATAGAACATTTTTGAATCCTAGAAATTTGTTCCCTGGGGAAAATAATACAGGTGCAGCTGCTGGTTGAAACTAGTTACTAATATACCATAGTCACAATTATTACAATAAAAACAATATCGTAAAATTGAACTGCTAGATGTATTGCTAGCTTGCTGGTAACTCTGTCTAAACCTTAAAAGTAAATATATTTGTCGTTCATCATTTCATCATCACTATTTCAGCTGAAAGACGTCCTACTGGGTTCAGCCCCCCTAGCCAAGTTACGGCCGTTTTGTTTCGACTCTCTTGCGTCGAACGCCTCGAGTAGGCCACGCCTCCGATTCCATTATTCTGACGTTATCTCAACGCTCAGTCACGTGGTCAGAACAAAGAAGTTAGAGGCGTGGCCTACTCGAGGCGTTCGATGCAAGAGAATCAAATCGAAACGAAACGGTCGTAACGTGACTAAGGGGGTAGGCCTGTTTCTGGGGACGCCACAATGATACATCAGATTCCCGTGACATTTATAAGGTCATCGATCCACCTAATAGTATGCCTTCTAACGCTGCGTATCCTAGTTTGCAATCATCACTCCAGAACCTTTCAGCCTCATCGACCATAAGTTCTGAGTGCGCATGCCCCGTCCACTATCACTTAGGTTTGACGATTTTTCGGAATATACCTAATATACATTTATTTGAAGCCAAGTATTAATCTAATTCCATTTCTTTTGTCCACAGGATAACCCTGATAATCAATTCAAGTCCATCCCCCTAGGGCTGTGGTGGGCCATCGTCACGATGACCACGGTGGGCTATGGGGACATGGCCCCGAAGACGTACCTGGGTATGTTCGTGGGGGCCCTCTGCGCGTTGGCGGGTGTACTGACGATCGCGCTACCCGTTCCAGTCATCGTGTCTAACTTTTCAATGTTTTATTCACACACTCAGGTGAGTTTAGATTTTAGTTTGCGAAGATTTTATTTTTTAATTGAGGTGTTATATTTAAAAAGTGTTTGTGACGACTTGATGAGTTATCAAAGTACTATTTCTACAAAGTGAAGAAGCAAGAAGTAAATAAATTAGACTGTTTTTATGAAAACATTGGACTAGTTTCTTTAGGTTTTGATTTTTTAGAAAGTCGAATCTTAATTTATATCCTTTCCTATATTGTCTCATGTCAATATGTTTTCTTTGGTTTATTTAATGTAATGGCAATAACATGGTGTCCTACGTAGGCAATTAAACACATAAGTGAATAAGAAGCGAAGCGGTGCGATTGAAACACATTAACAGTTCATTGTTGGCCTACGTGATCAAGTGCACGTAAGTGCGGTGCAGTGGTAAGCAAAGCAAAGCGGACGCCATCGGTTGGTTTGAAATTTTCGCACAAACTCTTGCAGTGTAGTGGCTAGTTTTAAATAAATTAGATGAAGTAGCGATTTCGCGCGTACATAACAATAGCGACCGCGTCGCGTTGAATTCCTGTGAACCGCATCAAATCGCTTCGTAATCACATTCGCGTTGGATTGCCTACGCCCGTTCGGCTATGTAAAGTACTTATGGAAAAGCGTTTTTACACAAAATATCAGAATAACACATATGTTTGTGTTATTGTCTGAAAGAACCAATTACGGTGCCCACTGATTACTATATCTTATTTATTTTCCTTAACTAAAATACGTGACTGTGTACGATGTAACCATGACAACCACTTAATACTGACCAATATTGACCACGTCACGTTTCTGGCCGAGATTTGATTGGAGCTGTGACGTCATATCGGATTCAAACGGAAATATTGCCAGAGCTGTTAATTATTATGGAGCTGCATTTTAAGCTCGTTTAACGCTTATTAACCATGTTGCTTTTATACGTATTAAATAATATAATTTATCTGCGACTAAAAATAAAACTTTACACATTTAGAATTATCCTTATGGTGCGTCCAGATTTGGCGAATGCGCTGCTCGCGAGCCGCTCGCGAGCTGCTTGCGAACTGCGTGCGTGCATTTCATGTTCGTACGAAGTGCGTACGGTGCAGGGGCTTCGCACGAACGAGCCGTGCGCGAAATGCACGTGCGCCGTTCGCAAGCGACCCGTAAGCGGCGCATTCGCCAAATCTGGGCGCACCGTTACAAATTTTATAACCACTAAATATGGAGAAAACCTCTTTTTTTTTTAAATACACTATTAAAAAAATTGTGAAACTTTAGAGGTATGTGAAATAGTGTGTAAAATCCCCGCAAACTGGGGGTGCTGTGTCTGATCCAGGCCACTGCCCAATAATTGGTTGATTAAAAAAAAAAAAACATTTACAAAATTCACATTATTTACTCAAATTAATAAACTAAATAAGTCCACGAATATACGAGTACTTAAACTTATTATTATTTATATACTTTAATTAGTCTGTAAGCTTTCTGTAAAGAAAATAACGGAAAAAATTAAAGTTTTCAAGTAGCAAAACAAGGAACTTGGTCGTACAAAGTTTAAGCAACTCGAGTTGTAAGCAAAGTTCTGTGAAAAATAACAAGTAGTTTGTAGTACAGAAGAATTGTTCTCGACAGGTGTGATGTAAACTTTAATAGAAATAGAGGGTGCGAATTTAAATTCAAAGCAGTAATCCGCAGCTTGTGTTTTTTTTTTCTTTTCAAAGTTCTGTATGTTTGTTTTGTTTTTTTTTTCTTACTGTATGTTTATGAAAATTAATCTTGTTGGATAATAATAACAACTAAGCAAAGCCTGTATTTCAGTTATCAGCGCGAAATCCCCTCGTGATATAATTAATAATTAAGACCAAACGAAATTAGATTTATTTTGACGATACAGCTGGCTCAGTGACTGAGCGGTTAATTGCTGCCCTGCGTGTTCTATTTTCGCATACAAAAAAAATATTTACATGGAAGTAAACCCTCAAATCAGTATTTCTACAGAAATGTTCTACAGTGCACATTAAATACATCTGAATTCGGTTTTATCCAAAAATTATCAGCTTCAAAGCAAAGCACACAAAGAATTGGATTTTAATTAATCTTTCTGATGACTTTCAAAGTCGCATTTTGTTTACAAAATTCTGTTTTGGTGGTATTTTAGCTTCTAAAGAGACTTCAAAGTTTTCATTGAAACTTCATTCTAAGTTTGTCATCATTTGATTCTTTTAGGTAGAAAATGTTTTTAAGGGCCAAGCGCCCGAAAAGTGCCATAAAACAGTTATTTTCTGAGGCCTACTCCTCCGTAACGGCTAGGTCAATTGGTTTGAAAAAAATATATGTTTATTATAGATCCATGAACAATAATATCAACATTTGATTTTTTCGTGCAATTAATACTTTTGTCAAAAAAAAAAAAAATTTGCAATTTCGCAACTTTTCGCAACTTTTCCCTACTCCTTCGAAACGGCTTGGACCTTTAGAAACATTTTTACACATAAAAATTGGTGGTTAAATATTCTTCAAAGTGAACATTGCATATGTAAATCAATCAATATCTCGCAGAGAAAATGGATTTAAAGCGCTTTCCGGGCGCTGCTGGCCGCAAATAAATGCACAGATTTGCGTACTGCCGCTTAGGCGAGTGCGAGAGTTGCGTTCACATAATTTCGGCCAGATGGTTCAAGGAACTATACGCCTTAATACACGACTGCCCCAAAAAAGAAGTGTTATTTTTCCAATTTCTTATACTTATAGCACCTTATAAATAGGGTTATTTTAAGACAGGAAGGTCACGGTTGCTTGCAGAACAGATGGCCGATGAGGACGAAAGGTTCTGGTGTGGAGACCACGTACCGGAAGATGTAGCGTTTGAGGTCTCCCACAACGTGGACCGATGACTTGGTGAGAGTCGGGGAAATCCGATGGATGCGAAATACACAGGACCGGTCATTATTATATTACTTCTACCATCCAGGTGGTGTGAAAGGGGGTGACAGACTTACTGACTAAAACCCAACCGAATTCCTTCAGTATCCATTTGTGTTCTAAGGCCAAGGAAACTCTTAAACAATCACGCAGCCATTTATGTGTTGATCCTTTTTTTGAGTTTAACCAATGACTTCTCCCGCTCTTTTATGAAGCGAGAGGGCGTGTCCGACTTTTACAGACTAAAACTTACAGTGTTCTTTCTTTTGGTTTTGGTCCTTTTTGCGAGAGCTCAATAACTCATTCGAAAAGTCCGCAGCCCTATCAGACATTCGTCCAAGCAACCCTTGGACCCATGTCTGAAAATTTTCTGACGTCTCTATGAGGCGCACGTGGAACACAAAGCGCTAAACCGTTTGGTCCTTACAGGACCGTGCGCACTGACTGCTCACCGTCAGCAAGCCCGCACTTATATTGGTCGGAAATTGTTCTGCGACTTCCTATACTATTATTATCGACGCTTGAAAGGCAAAAGAACTTTACAAAAAGTGATTTAAAGAAAAAGTGCTTGAAATAAATGATTTAATAACTTTATATCACTTTTTAATCTTTTTAAAGTTTACTCAATTTCACTTAGTAATGTTTCCTTTTCAAGCGTCGATATTTAGATTCTAAGGTACTTTTAAAATACATGTCACCTATTAACGATTATGGTAACTTTATTAATTAATGATTTAAATGTTAACCGAAGGATACTTTAAGTGATTGTTGACATGACCTTGGTTGACTAATAATAGCGCGCACAGAAAGCGACAAAGGACCAAATTAACTTGCTTTGTGTTAAAAAGGTCAAACGGAAATCGGCGATGTGTTTGTAAAACGATTAATTGTAGTAAATGGGTCAATTTCTTTTTTAATTGATATTAACTAGTGCTTGACTGCGATCCCACCTGATGGTAAACAATGATAAATGATCTTTTTTTTTTGCAAATAGGTTTTTTAAATAAACACTTTTACACGTCAATTTTGTTTTCAGCCAGTTTAAACTAGATGATGCCGGTGTTTCCTAGTTGACTACCCTGAGAATGCCCTGGTGTAGTGCGCTAGTTTATTAAGAACCTATTTACTCTAGCTATGAGGACACTCAACTTATAAATAGGACGGGAAAACCGCAGCAGGCAAATTGTTCCAGTCTTTCGATGTACGCGGTATAAACGACGAGGCGAAACGCTTAGTTCGGACAATAGAAATTTCAACAACGTAAGGGTAGATACTCGCCGTACGTCAGCTTGTCCGGTGGTACTAATAATTATTTTACAAGAGTTCTTTTGTGACCTGACGTACTGGAGAAATATAGATAAGGGATTACGAAAGTTCTTTTGCAAACTGAAGTAGTTTAGAAAAGTAAAGAACTTAACTAGCAACTATTTACATTTAGGTGATATTATTTATTTTGACAATTTTTTTTACCAACGGCCATTAAATTCCTGCAAAGTCGTATAACTTACACGTCAATTTAAACCAAATGAGGTTGGTGTTACCTACCTATCTCTGACTACCCTGAGAAGAAACATTGAAACAAACTCAAACGTCAAAAGTGTCTTTAAAATGTAAATACAGTTTAATACAAAAAATGTATAAAATAATAATGTTGAAACAGTAAGCATGTAACTCACCATAAGACCGTCTGGTAACTGTCCGGACCGAGCCCAAGACGTCGACGGTGCGCACTGTTTCCGCGCGCCTCAAGGAGTTGTCAGCAACAGCAGGGGCCCGGATGGGTCGAAGCCTACTGGGGCCAGGGTTAGTTTTGAAAGATAGCTCGAGCCCCGGTATGTAGGCTTGAAGGAACGGGGTGGGTTTTTAGTCAGTAAGAGTTTGACACTATCTCCCGCTCCGCCAAAGAGCGGGGGTTGTCATTGATGATTTCCCACCATAAAAAAAAACTTACTGGAGCCAAGGGTCTGTTTATGAAAGCAAGATTCGAAAGGCCACGAAGGAACAAAGGTGGGTTTTTTGGCAACAAAGTACAACTCAAAGGTCGGGGCCATTACCACTCACTCGGCTCTAACAAATTTTTAAAATTAGTCCGGAATAACTCCTGTATCGTGAGTGTGTTCACAAAAATGTAAATGTGAGTTTACATTTTTGTGAACACACTACACGATACAAGATATTATATGTTAAGTTCAATCACAATACGAGATTAGAATGCCATCAAAAACATAACTAGTAAAAAAATTAAGGTTTGCGACTCGGTTCTTCTACCGTAAATAGTTGTGAGATTCATCTAATACCGAGTCAGTTAATTTATTCAGACCTTACTTAAGTGACCTTGGTGATCTCAATTGACTTGGCAATCGCATGTATATCATAAGTAAATACGTGTTATATTAAATGTAACACAACGTTTTATTTCTTTAACCTTTCGTATGCCGTAATCAGACACACAATTAAAAAGTTATTGTGTCTCGCGTGGATCCACGTTCCGGACACACAAAGGGTTAAATCAATTTAACTTATTACATACACAACTAAAAACTAATTACAGTAAATTAAAAAAAATAATAATAATAAAACCCTACGCTAATTACAAACTAAAATATGGCGTCAAAAAACTCTTCCACATCGCTGTCGACTGGTAATGTGCCCAAAAGGTTGTATTAAATTAGATTGAAAACAATTAAATAATAATGAAATTATAATGGTTTTCATCATAAACAAACATGTATGAAAGTATACTTTTAGAGAGAAAATAGACGCATCGCACGCGAAATTTCTCTTTAGAAAAATCCATTTTCCTAAATCTGCCGATCATCATGACATTAGGAATTTTGTGAAACACGTCAGGTGGGGTTTAATATCGTTATGCTAGCAAATGTAGCGTGAGCAGAGATGTCGGTCCACTGCACACCCCATCCCTGTCTCAAGGTTATATTTGTGAGGTACTGTTGGAAAACGAGGTATTTTAGGAATACATTTTTTTTGCTTTTAAGCTTGTAAGGTCTAAAATTATGAAAATATTGGCTTCTGCCAGTATCTTGATTGTCCTGAGAAAATATACTCCCAGAATAGAAGAGCAGGTCTGCTATTTCAGGTCGTGGTCTACCCGTGTACCAAATTTCATCTAAATCCGTTCAACGATTTGAGCGTAGAGATGTTACAAACATAAACACATAGTCACATGTTTTTGCCTGTGTTATTGTGCCATGGTCCAGAGCAAGGAGGAGTAGCAGGCGGTCGCCTCCTTCTGCGAATCAGTAATGCTAGCAAAGGAGGAAGCCGACCGCATCAGGCAACGGCGCTCACAGCGCCCCAGTCACCCGCCGGGATTCCGATCCCGATTTCCGGCAACCGTAGGCGCAGGCTTGCGGACGGCGAGCAATGGGTAGCTCGCTTTCAGACCGTCCGGTAACGCCTCAAGGAGTTGTCAGCAACAGCAGGGCCAGGGGCTCAGCTGGGTCGAAGCCTAGGGGCCTAGGGGCCAGGGTTAGCTTCGAAAGATAGCTCAGCCCCGGTACGAAAGGCAACGAAGGAACAGGAGTGAGTTTTTAATCAGTAAAAGTCTGACACTTTCTCCCGCTCCACCCAAGCGCTGGCAAAGTCACTCCCAGAAACTCATCTAATGACATCCTCATTAGATGAGTTTCTGGGAGTGACTTTGCCACCGTTAAATTAGAAAATATCTGGTCACTCAGTGATAATTTAAAAAAACGATTTTGTTCTCTTTCTAATTTAGTAAAACACGGACAACCAAGTTTATGGATATTATTTACCTATTTATGTAAAAACAAAAAAGTGGAGCGCAAAAAAAGATTTTGAAAAGGTTACAGTTACAGTGTAAACTTATTTTACTTTTTTTTTACCTTTGAGAAATTAAGAGTAATAAACCAAAGTAAAACGTAACACTATAAAGAAATGTAATCATTATTCTAGCCATCACATGTCCCAACATGAGTCTTTAATACACCTAGTGGTAATAAAACTGCTTCCCAAATGTTTTGCACCGGTCGGCTAAACAACTAACACGTTTCGCCACTCCCAAAGCGAGAACTTACTAAATAATTCTGTTCAGGTAATTTTGACAACAAGTGTAGATCGCGATTTTGCCTATTTACATTTTTGCTTGAAGAAATAAGTTTGCTGATTTATTTCTCTTTTGTTCTGAAGCTCTAAAAGTGGTCCATCTTCAGGAATCAAGAATCAAAGCATTTATTTCAAACAAAACATTAACAGCTTTTTTTTTGGTGGGGTAAATCATCCAATGACAAACCCCGCTCTTGGGCCGAGCGGGATATAGTGTCAGACTCTTACGGACTAAAAAACCCATCCCGTTCCTTCAAGCCTTCATACCGGGGCTCGAGTTCCTTTTCGGATAACCCTGGCCCCAGTAGGCTTCGACCCGGCTGGGCCCCTGCTGTTGCTGACAACTCTTTGAGGCGCGCGGGAACAGTGCGCGCCGTCGACGACTTGGGCTTGGCCCGGACAGTTACCGGACGGCCAGACAGCGAGCTACCCATTGTTCACTGTCCGCAAGCCCGCAAACATTTACAGCTCAGTCAGTCAAAAAAAAAAAGATGCCAATTGCACCAAGGATTTTATATACCCTACGGAAATTGCACATTCCAAAGCATAGATCTTTATGAAGAAAAATGTACATAAAACTACATAGACACTCTTTTCAACCATGTTATGTATTAAAAATATCTAGGTTACATGTTTCTTGTTGCTACTACTACGTGAAAACAACGTTAATAAAGTAAAAAAAAAACATACCATCTACTCAGAAATAGTGATTTTTTTGTGACTATCAGGTTGCTAAGCTTCAACAAAGAAAAACACTTATAATGCATAATTTATTTATTTATTAAGCATCGAATTTATTGATCATATCCTTGTGGGCCCGCGTGGTGGATTACGGGCCATTCTTTTTACTGGAGAGGAGATTTGGAGAGGATTATATTACGTTATATCATACATTTACTAAAGAAACAGCGACACAAAACGCCCAAATAATCAAATGTCTATGACAGTCATTTCTTATAGTCAGTTTCCTGAAAAACTGAAAACCAATACCGACTTTCAAAGGCTGGCCTTAGAATATTGGTTTTGCCCAGTACAACCTACTTAATTTACAAAAGCCAGATGCTACCACCAAAATGTTTAGACTTCAAACCCCAATATTGCGAGGAAAATTCTAGGCTGTTGAAAGTTTATTCATACATACATATGAGTATATTGTAGAACTTTGCTGAAAATACTGCTGTTTCAAATTGAAGCCTATTTTGCTAAAAATTAGGTTCAGTCTGAGTTTTGACCTGAATACTGTTATAGACTAGACGAAAGGTCAGTAGATTATCGGGTTGGTTGCAGTCTGAATTTTGGGAGAACTGTTTTTTTTTTGTTGGAGCCACGAGAAGAAAAACCTGTAGTGTTTATAGAATTTGGTTATTTTAAGAAGTACGATTTTTTATTTTATAACGTTCTTCTTTGAATCATTATACAGTCTTACTTCAGGCAGCCTCCAAAAGGAGTGAAGTCAATATGGTGAGATTTAATGCTGCTAAAACACAAGCGTGTCTGTTCCAGGGTTAGTTTCGAAAGACAGCTAGAGCCCCGGTATGAAGGTTAGAAGGAACGGGGTGGGTCTTTTAGCCAGTAAGAGTTTGACTACCGCTCCGCCCAAGAGCGAGGGTTGTCGTTGGATGATTTTTTCCCACCATAAAAAAAAAACCGTCACAAGGAGCCCATTCACCTTGGCTCCTGCTTTTCAGAATGTACTACTAAACGGTTACGGCACTCCGAACAAAACGGTTTGCCTCGTCGTTTATACCACTTACATCGAAGTATTGAATTTTGACAATTTGCCTGCTGTGGTACTCCCGTCCCATTATAATTTAGGTGTTTTCAAGGCTACAGTGAATGGGCTCTTAATAAACTAATAAGACATGAGGTTGTATCACCTCATTTGTTTTTTGACTTTTTGACTGGTTTGTATCACATACAAACCAGTCAAATATTGGTTTTATCATATAAAAAAATGACTGCTTGAATGTATTCCTTATTAATAAAGGATGAATGAATCCTTTGTAAATTGAAGAAGGGGTTAGTGTCAGTTTTTTAATTTGTGTGTACCTGTTCGTGTTTTGTTTTTTCTTTTTGCTCTTATATAGTTAAAGGTTGAAAATGATCAAATAATTTCTCCCAGTTCTGGTGTAGCTCGAGAGAGTGTTAAATTTTTACTGACCTCCCGTGTTTCTTCGCTGACTCTTATACAGGCCCCGTAAATTATCCTGACATATCTCTAAGGCGCGCGTGGACGTCTTTCGGCTGAAGAGATGATGATAATGATGAAATTGGTGGGGACAAAGTTGTCAACATTGTTTTAACCTATTAGCCAAAAAATATTTTAATTTTATTGTATTTTGTTCCGTGCGAGTCGCAAACAAATGTTTTACTTTCTTCCTTTCCTTCCAGTATATAGTTCGTCTACTTAATAGCACTATCACATTTTGAGCATTCAGATGATAGCAACTCAAACTGACATCGGTTAAGTTTTAGAGAAGATAATTTGCTGTAGTGACCAATCCGCACTGGGCCCGCGCGGTGGAGGGGAGGCCTTAGTCCCAGCAGTGGGAACATTAAAAGGTTGATGATGAATTTGCTGTAGTGGACCAAAACCTTTACAGTTATCTGAACAAGATTGTTTTTTCTTCTCATGATTATTTTTTCTGGACTAACGAGATGAAATTGAGACGTTCATGAATCTTATGTTACAAATTTAATATTTTTCGATCCCAAAAACACGTCAAAATTGCCAATTTATTCACCAAACAAGTTCCATTCTCCTGCAAAACGTTTTCTCACAAGAGCCCCTAACATTTTCACATATTATTTTCTGACAAACTTTTAATGTTTGCAAATTCTTCTCTCGTCGTTCACAATGTCTCAACTTTGCAATATGAGACATAAAGTTAATATTCTGACGTCATCACTAAGCTTACACCTCCACGTAATATCTCAAATACTTGATACTTGGTACGAGACGGCTACGAGGTGCTACGAGGTGCTACGAGAATGCTACGAGATTGCTACGCAGTTACAAACGTGCTACTGCGTTATAATATTGCTACGCTTCTGTGAATTTTAATCCTCTGCATAACAATATTTTGCTAAAAATATGCAACTTTAGTTTTCTATTTCTGGCGTTACTTGGTTTTAATATTGCAAGAGTCGCTTTAGAATACTCTTTTTACTAGAATCTTGTTTATTTTTCATATAAGATCCAAATATTCCTTCTAGATCATATTTACCATAAAAGAAACGATTTGTTTTCTTACAGTAGAAATGCATAATTTTTGTTAAAATATACGGCAATAAAATCAAAATTAAATACTTTGCCCCATAAAAGAAACATTTAATAATAATTACTCCAACTTATCTATACAAGCAACAAAGATACCGGCAAAGAGTTACGAGACCGCTACGAATATTTTATTACTCGCTGTAAATGAATGCTACGCGACTACGAGGCTACGGTGCTACGGCGCTACCCGGCTACGAATCTTTCGTAGCTCGTAGAACACTTGACATTTTGAGCTACAAATGTTGGTCATGCTCACAGAGCATAGCAGCGAATAGAGAAGTTATAGTTTCAGTTAAAAAAAAATTACAAGCATTTATTTAACTTGTAATGTATGTGTGTCTGTAACTATGTTGGTTCGGGTGGAATCTAGCAATTCAATTTTAAAGTAGATATCTTCAACCGATTGAGCTGAAATTTTGTATACACGTTTAGTTTGAATGAAAATTATTATATTTATATTAATAATAATAATTGAATGACAATGCATGGCTAACTATATAGTTAGCATTGTCATGACTTTATTCTTAATCCAACATGATGGAACACCCAATATGGCGGATAAATATTTTTTTATTTTTATTATTTCATATTATAGTATTGGCCACGTGGGCACTTATAAAATGTCAGAAGCTAGTGCACAGTTCCAATTAGTCGTTTCCTATGGAGAAAAACCGACACAAAACTCCATGGTTACTCTTTTAAAAGAAAGTGGACACCTAGTCGTCTAACGGCATCTGTGCTCTATGGATATGCTGTTCAAATCGTAGTTTGAAAATGTGGAGAAATGTGAAGCAATTTTTAGCAATGAAATATGAGGTGAGGGATGTTTGGAGCAGTATGTCGGCTTGGCACTGTGATGGATGTGTGTTAAGCTGGCTTTCAGGAAATATTATAATTCGTTCTAGCTTTGTTGTTTTATTGCGGAATTAAAATGTGTTTGGGAAATATTATTGTGGAATATGTGATTTTTTTACTGGTTTCAATAACAGGCTTCTGTTTTAACTCGGACGTTTATATTGTATATACCAATTATTTCATATAAAATCATTTACTGTCCCCGCAAACGGGCCTTAAACAAAATGCCACCAAAAAAAATCTAGAAGCGGCTGCAAAAAACAGCTGAATCGCGCGACACCTGTCCGGAGAAGCTTGAAGCCGCTTCAAGCGTTTTTTTTATTGTGGCGACCGCGACACCGCTGCACACGAGCCACAAAAAAAGTCGCCTCAAAAATAAGCTGGAAGCGGCGTTTTTTTATGGCCCGTGTGCAGGGACTGTTAATGGTAATAAAACGTGTAAAAATGGGTAATTCGCATATGATTCAGTTAAAGATACATTTCTGACGTTGTATATTATTCAGTACTATACTCGTATTTCGATGTGAACTATCGAATAAATATGTTAAAAAAATACATGCATGTGCATAATACAGATTAATATTGGTAGATACGAACAACATCAAGCTAACCTAATTTCTTATTCTCGTTAAGAGAAGAAATAAAAATATCTCCACCTATATAACATAAAACACGTGTGCCAACCGTAAAGGTACATAAAAAAGCAGGTAATATATCAAAACATCCGCACGTACAAATATTTGATGGACTGTATTTATGACATAGTCTTATTGGATCATGTTATCCGGGATAGAGGTTGTTTTATGAGAGATTGGTAGGAAGATGGAGTGTAGCGGAGTATTCTTCATCGATTCAGATGAGATATCCTTCGACTTACCCTGGCTTGCCTTTTCCTAACTACAAGCACCAAAACAGTATAACGCGAAAATTTAGATGTTCTAAAACAATGCATTTTGTAAATAAGGTCTCTATATACACCGCTAAATTTTGATCGTTTTATCCCGTGGAGGGTCGATCCGGTACATGAAACACTATCGAATTGTAAAGATAAAATTAAAAAATAAAGTACATTTTTTTTAAAACTCGTATTAATTTACACATGTACGAAATTAATTTCTTTAAGAAAACGTCAGCTGAGCGAGTCCAATGACCTGTAGGTATTTAGTACGCGACGCCGATCGGATCGATTCTCCACGGGATTACAACGATCAAAATTTAACGGTATATATCTGTAAAAACAATATTTGTGAATAGTTTTTGTTTGTACATAAATAAATGTGTTAATAATAATTTTTTTATATATTCTATGTCTTTTTTCCACATCTAATCAATCAATATAATATATTTAATTTTTATTCAACGAGTTTTAATTCAGAGATATTATAAAAAAAAAAAAAATATCATATAATTAAGTGACAGTTATAGTTATATTTAATGTAATTTATTATAAGATTATTATGTTGTTGTAATATTATTGGACTTCTGAACTAACATACAATTAAGTGATACTGACATATAAAGTGAACCAAAAGTTGTATTTGAATAAATTATTGTATTAGTTTATACTAGCTTTTGCCCGTAGCTTCGCCCACGTACATAAAATATAGTCTTATGTCACTCAGAAATAAAGCAGCTTTCTATCGGTGAAAAAATTGTCGCAATCGGACCAGTACTTTCAGAGATTACATCCTACAAACCAAAAAAAAAAAAAAACAAACTTTACCTCTTTATAATATTAGTGTAGATGATTTAACTAAAAACTAAAGTTTTTATTAGAACAAACCCTGCTCCACCATAGTAACATTTTATCGGTCGTCTTTCTAAGAGCGCTTGTAACAAAATGTCCAAGTTGATGACAGGTCTTGAAGTTATTGTCGGAAACATTGTCCATAGGAATGTTATCAACAAAGTATTGTCAGTTTAACAGCTGTATAAAGTGGTGCTTCTAGGTGACCATTAAAACTTACTGTTGTTAGCCGTTCAACGACTAATTAATATTTGATTACATCACCGTCATCATTTCGGCCGAAAGACTTCCATTGTTGGACATACACCTCCCCCAGGTGTCACCACGATGAACGGTCGCATTCATCGGATTGCTGCAACCTTCATCTTGTAAGAGGCCTTTCAACGCTGCGTCGACCATAACGTTTTTAATTTGTTCTGGGAGCAATGTTTCCCATTGCCACCTCATTTTAGCGATTTTTCGTGCTATGTCGGCCATCTTGGTTCTCTTGCGGATATCTTCATTCCTGATTCGATCATCAAGGAAATTCCGAGCATAGCCCTTTCCATCACATCACGCTAATATTATAAAGGCTGTTATGCATGTGTGTGTAGTTGTGTTACTTTTTTGGCGTACATTAGTATTTTAAAGGTGAAAGTTTGTAAGTGTGAGTGTATGTGTCTTATTTGCTAGACGGATTTGGATATTTGGCGCTCATGTAGACCATATCCTAGAAGAGCACTTATGATACTTTTTATTGCTAGTAGCAGCTAGTTTTAAATGCGCTCTATCATAGCCTCATCGTGATAATATTTTTAACCGATTTTAAGAAAATGAGGAGGTTCTATTTTTTTTGTTTCTCAGATCTTCGTAATTTATAATCCGATTTGAAAAAAAAAATAATTAAAAGGATTATTCCAGATTGGTTTAATTTTTATCAACATCAATTACAGCTTATTGGGTATCACAGGAATTGAGGAGGCAAATATCGTTTTTGGTATTTTCTTCAATAAGACAAGACAAAAATATAACTTGACCTAGCTTAACTTTTTTTTTGCTGAGAATTCATCAAATGGCTCAAAGTGAAACTATCGTGGTTATCAGAGTGTCACTGACTAAAATCTACCTGGGTTGCTTCAGTTGTCCTTTGCGTTCGAAGCCCACGGTTAACACTTTTGAACAACTCACAAGTTCAAACCATCCTGCATCATTAAAATTGTCTTGAGAAACACTTTGACAGAATCAAAATTAAAATAGCACTTAAACCTTTAATTTGTACTTTTTAGTATCTTTTTTCTATCATTGTTGATCGATTGATTTGATTTTTTATTATTTAATTTTTCAAGTTTTTTTTTTTATATATTGTATTATTATTTGTCATATTAAGTATAACATTTAGTCTCAGTCTAGTCATCTTTTTTTCCTACACAAGCTACTCGTAAAAAATAGTGGCCAACATAAAATAAGATTGTCACATTTTTTCGGCCATATTTACTGAAAGACATTCATCACTGGAGGTCCACTTATTTGGCGTCCCAGTTACAACAGCGATGATAAATCACGTCTATCCGCAAAACGACAATAATATTTACTTAACTGATCCTCACAATAACTGTTTATCAACTCCGAGTTATATATTATGTGTTATGTTTCTTAGTTTAGTGTTCTGTTTGTTAAGTTTATGAGATGTTATTTTTATTGGTGCGAATGACATTTTGTTTTTCTTGGTGAAGAAAATAGGAAAAATTTATTATTTTTCCTGGTGTTCATAGTAATTTATTTATAAAAAAGTTATTTTGTTTCAGTAAACAGTTTTACAATAAAATAAATAAGTTTTTTTTTTAATACGTCAACAATTTAAAAATAATATATTTTTTTATCAAAAAAATATAAACATGGTCAAACCTTTAAATTTAAAATTAATTACATACAATAAAAATATTTATAACATATAAATTAACAAAGAGTTACAAAATGAGTTAAAAATAACAATTATAAAGTTTATAGTCAGATAAATAAATCAGAATTTACAAAACCCAATAGAAATTAACATAACAAAAAGTTTGAGTTCTTTTAAAGCATATTGACACTTATTTAATAGGAATTGTTTTTATTTGAACATTACATTACATTCTCTTGGTATATTCTATTTTTATTTAATTAATTTAATTAAATTAAATAAAAATCGTTGACAAATAAAAATCCAGGCTAAAATGGGATTAGAGGGTTAGGTCAGCTAAGCCGGCATGGAAACGCTTACCCAGTGGTCTATGTACATCATAGACCACTGGGGAAGCCGGCCATGCAAAGAGAAAGTTCCGTCGAGGTTGGCCTAGAAAGAGATGAATGTTTGGAAGGATTTATGGCTTCTTGCCTAGCACTGGGACAGTAAGTAGGAAAAAAAATCACGGTGGCTGGGTCGTAAAGGTGTATGTTTTTCATTCTTACCGCTGCCTCCTTGGATGTTAAAATTAAAATCAACTCATTAAATTGGTGACAGTGATATGGAAAAAACTCTCTCTTCTCATACATAAATCCTTTTATACAGAGTTCCGATCGTAATGGGACTCGCACATGACTGCGCATACATAAAGTTAAATGTACGACCTCAGGAGGTGCGCACATAAAAGCAGTCGTCAATGTAGATTAAGCAGAATAACAAGCTCTTACGGCGGTTTTATTTTATAGTTTTGTGTAGTGTATAAATAAAATATTTTATTTTATGTTTTATGCGTTTTGGAAGTTTAATAATGGCCTGTTCTGCGGTTAAGTGTATAAGTATTTTTAAAACCCCATAGCGCATGTTTTCATTCATAATAATTCATAGTTTATCAACTTGAAGTTGAATGCAACAATGATAAAAAATGTTGGTAAAGTAACGTTATATAAGCATTAGTGTAAGCATATTCTGCCGTTTAGAAAGACAGAAAAATATTTTATTTCACGCACATACATGGGTCGAAGCCTACTGGGGCCAGGGTTATCCGAAAGGGCGCTCGAGCCCCGGTATGAAGGCTTGAAGGAACGGGATGGGTATTTTAGTCAGTAAGAGTCTGACACTATCTCCCGCTCCGCCCAAGAGCGGGGGTTGTCATAAGATGATTTTTCCCATCGAAAAAAAAAAAAGTCTACTATTTATTAAATAAATAGTGTCTACCACTAATGTCCTGTGCCACATATGACTTGTCTGTGTTCTTTTTAATGTTTTATTGTTTTCTCTTTTTGTGTTATGTGTTTAAATAGTGTAATTGGTTTCGGCCGTTCTATTTGAATTAAATAAATAAATAGATACGCACAGTGTTGAAAAAACACGTAGTGTAAGCATATTCTGCCTTTTAGAAAGATAGAAAAATATTTTATTTCACGCACATACATAGATACGCACAGTGTTGAAAAAATACGTTTTAATGTTCTTACTGCTGGGACTCAAGCCTCCTCTCTAAGAGAGAGAAGCTGCTTAGCTGTACACATAATCAATGTGTACCCAAAACGTTTAGTTGAGAGTGATTGCATTAAGCACGTACGTGTTACGTCTGATGACGTAACGGGCTTGACAGAATTAAGTTATGCCATTGTTAGGCTGAATGCTACTCTAAACATTTATAGTGTAATGAGTGTTGGAATCCCAACACTAAAACTATTTTATTAGTCGAGTCGATCATGCGCGCATCATTACGACTCTCTCAACGCGTGGCGATGTGTTTCGCGCCCGTTCGTTAGTTGCCATTATCTACTTCTACGCTCCACACCTAACGACCAGTAGCAAAGGGATCAATTTATCCACTATGTGTCTTTATATAAGTGAAGTCTTTTAAACTGTGTCCGTTATATAAATACTATATATTGAAGTCAGAAGCAGTTTTGGTTTCTCAAACATCCTCATCCAAACAATGAGTACATTCCTATGTGAAAGTTATAAGTCATAGTGAAGTTTGAAATTAGTGAGAATCGTTTTCTGAAGTGGTAAACAAATTGAATTGATTGAATCTTCTCCTACATAGTTCAATATATCATTTGTTATGATTTACTTTTAATCCTGCTCCAAATAGCTGTAATTTAGTCAAACTCTATCGTCGACTCCAAGAAAATGGGTTCCAAGATTAATATTTTACTTCACTTTTATGTTAAAAGAATGACTGACGATGTTTTAATATTCAGCTATCATTTGCGACTTGAAGTTAAGAAATATTTGCCAAGTTTTTGTCTTCATTTAACACTTTTTTAACATTCATATTTTAAGAGCTTGCTTTTAAGCAAGATCACATTATTATTGCTGTCATTTATTTCCACATCACCTGGAGGAAACGGTAGAGCAAACGGTGGAACAAACGGTAGAGCAAATAAATGGTGGAAGTCAGGTCTACTAAGGCGGACCATAACCGTGGCGGCGATCTCTCGCATCCGATCTGGTTGTTCTAGTCATAGTCAGGAACGACAGAGAATGGGAAGTGGACACTAATGTTTGTGAAGGATATGATTACCACATTGAGAGAATGGACATCCTCACACCCCAGCTGCCGTCACAGAAGACGCTCCAGGCAACAGGAGTCGCAGAGCGATTTTTGGCCACAGTAGGCGCGGGTTCGCGAATGAGCAATGGGTAACACGTAGTGTTCCACGCGTGCCTTAAAGAGATATTAGCAAAACCGTAGGGTCCCAACAGGGCCGACGCCCGCTAGGGACACGGGATTTTTTATAAGAGTTACCATTCTCCTGCGGAACGCAAAAGGCAACTGAAATACCCAGGTAGCTTTTAGTGAAATAGTTCATGTAAATGAACCAAACAAAGAATAGTTGGTCTGTTACTAAAATAAATTTGAATGAAAAAAAAATGGCGTTCGTATTTTACCTGACAAAAACGTTAGCGTCGAATACACAGCCGTCTATCAAGAGATGAGTACACCGATCTTTTAAATTATGTCGCTTTAAAATTCTCGAATAAAACACTTGAACAAAGAAAAAGGCAATTTGTATTCGTAAAGAATTTTAAGATGTCATAAACAAGAATTTATGGAGGAAAAAACAGAAATGATACCTGCTTATTTATCAGGCTTTTGTATTTTGAAGTAGACAGGAGTAAAATATGTGTATGGTTTTTGTTTAAATTATCCCATGCTAATTTTTTTTCAGACTACCCCAGAGTGGGAGAAGTCATCAGATGATTTTATCTTAGCCCATATTGTCCCACTGCTGGGCAAAGGCCTCCCCCAAGTCTTCTTTCGTCTCAAAACAGTCTTCGCGGTACGCGTCCAGATCATCTCGCCACCTCTGTCTAAGCCTACGATTTCCCTTTGCAGGAATCCACTGCATTGCGACGTTAGCTCAACGGTCTCTGTGCATGCGGTTGATGTAACTCACCCAGTCCCATGTGACCCGGTAGACTTTTTGCCCACGTCTGTTATACCCATTTTGGAGCGCAGCGTGTCATTCTTTATATGGTCTGTTTTTCACGTTTAAAATGCTGGCAGCATAGGTCTCTAGTAAACTCCATGGTGAAACTTTTGTAATTCGGTAGGTGACCAGTCCCCCTAGCCAAGTTATGACCTCGCTTCGATTCTCTTGCGTCGAACATCTCGAGTTGGCCCCGCCTCAGATTCCTTTATTTTGACCATGTGACTGACCGTTGAGATGACAATAGAACAAAGGAATCTGAGGCGTGGGCAACTCGAGGCTTTCGACATAAGAGAATCGAAACGGAACGTACGATCGTAACTTAGCTAGAAGAGCAGGTCTAAGCATCATAGGGTAGGATGAGCAAGATTTGATGTCTTAAAACCTTAAAAAAAACTGCCAATTGAAGGGCAAACTTTGACTGAACTAATATTCCTCTTTACAGTAAAAAACGAATTGAAGGTTTTGTAGTTTCAGATTTTTACAGATATTCACAGTCGGAAAAACGGAAAACTGTTAGCAAATTCGATCGTAATCAGATAAGAGAACTGGGCTTCCTTGTCAGAACCAATTATAGGCTTTCCTAAACTCCCCAAACAAGATAAATCGCCATTACATCCAACAAACGGTCTAAATTGAAAGATATTAACGTGACTAAATTTATTGCTTGTCTAAATTAATTTATTTAGCGAGTAGTTGAGTCTAGGGTTGCGACAAAACCTGGCATCCGCACTCAGAGGAACAGAACTCCCGTAACAAATCTACGAAGATAATCATCAATCTACTTCTTCCTCTGTGCGTTGAGGGAGAAGAAGTGTCAGATTTTAACTGATTAAAACCCGCTCCTATGTACCTTGCGTTTCAGAACCCCGAGGTTCCCTGTTTTCCTGGGCTACGGCCCAAAGGTTAGTTGTCATCTCTTTTTGTGGCGCGCGTAGAAAACTACGTACGTACGTACTCATCAGGCTCGGTCCGAACGGTTACCGGACGGCCCAAAAAGCATTTGAAGGAATATGGGTGTGATTTTGTCAGTAAAGGTCTGACACGTCATCTGATATAGTACATAAGCATAATCAGCCTTTTAATGTTCCTAGGGCTGGGACTCAGGCCTCTCTAGGAGAGGAAATGGGCCGTAAACCACGACGCGAGCTTGGTTCAGGTTGGTGAACGTCACATGTCTTTGAATTTTTGGTTCTGGGTTTCTTTTCGGTTTCTACACAATGTCTTCTTTTACTGTTTTGAGAGCAATGTTGATGAAATAAATTACACAAAGTAATGCGACTGACTGGGTTTGAACCCCTGACCTACAACTCGTAAGTCGGGGCTGTTACCACTCGGTTACCACTGCTTACCTAAAACGAGAAAAAATATTTGATGTTTTCTGATACTCATAAAAAATCACGTCTCTATCTTCAGTATAAGTTCCACCTTCGCTACATCACTATGTACCAACTCTGAGTATAGTTTTTGTTCAATAAAGATTCAACTGTTAGACAAATGAATCGTTTGTATACCACAGACAATGGCGAAATGGTTTACTCAAGTATTAGTGAAGGTTCGCCTATTACCTTATATTGTTTACATAATTTTAATCAACACTATGCTACCGTAGTGTTGACAAAGTTGTTTAGTGAAATAATATTATTTCAAACATGAATTTAGTAAGTCCGTATAACAATGAGAATTTCTGATTTTTATATGTGACGTGATTTCTTAGTTACATACTCGTATAATATTAAAAAGCAAAAGAGTTGTTTGTTTGTTTGGTTTAATATGTCGCCGGTCTCAAACGAGAAATTCTTTTATTGATGGATAGTTCAAAGCGCGGGTGCAACCACAGGTTACAGCTAGATTCGTTGACGGCGCGTATTATTCCATGCGCGCCTTAAGGAGATGTTAGGAAACCGTAGGGGCCAAGCAGGGTCGAATCTTACTGGGGCCTTGAGTTCGCTTCTTGAAAGGAATCCTTTATGAAAGGCAACGAAGGAACTAGGTGTGGGTTTTAGTCAGTTAAATTCTAACACGCTTGCCCGCCACTCCTAAGGGCGGGCGATGTCATTGAATGATTTTCCAACTAAAAAATGAGGGTGAAGTTAGACATAGATACAATTATTTAAAACCATATACTTAAGTCCGCGGTCCCTTGAAGCTGTAAAAAAATCAAATATCTAAGTTAACGAAAAAAAAAAGATACGGCCGTTTTTGTCACCAAAAACGTATATTTCGATACTCTCAAGAGAATCAAAATGCATAGGGTAGTTCCTGTTAACCTGGAATCTTGAAATTAAGCATGAAACAAGGTCTCATAGCACAAGTATAGGAAAAAATCTGAAAACTGTTGGTTACGTCACAAAAAAAAAATCGTCGTTACTTAATTCGGGAATTGAACTGTTTTCATAGATAAGTTTGAACGGAACCCTAGTGCACGAGTCCGACTCGTACTTGCCCAGTTTTTTTTATTTTAGTGTACAGAACCCTAAAAAGAGTGAGGATTATTAAATTTATGGCGCCATATTGTCTCTTCACCACCCTAGGTGGACTGATAGAGAATGCCTACGGCATTAAGTCCGTCTACGTACTTTGTGTTGAATGAAGATTAAATAAATAAATGTTTACAAGTAAATGTAAAAGTAGATTTTGTTAGAATGTCCAACATATAAATGGTTGAACAGTGCATTTTACTTTTTTTTTTTTCGATGGGAAAATCATCCAATGACAACCCCCGCTCTTGGGCGGAGCGAGAGATAGTGTCAGACTCTTACTGACTAAAAAACCCACCCCGTTCCTTCAAGCCTTCATAACGGGGCTCGAGCGTCCTTTCGGATAACCCTGGCCCCAGTAGGTTTCGACCCGGCTGGGTCCCTGCTGTTGCTGACAACTCCGTGAGGCACGCGGGAACAGTGCGCGCCGTCGACGACTTGGGCTTGGTCCAGACAGTTACCGGACGGCCGGACAGCGAGCTACCCATTGCTCACTGTCCGCAAGCCCGCGCCTACGGTGAGTGCATTTTACTTCTAATGTAACTTTAATATTATTTCATTACCTATGTAGTTTGAAGCCGCAGCAAGCCACATAGCTCTAAAACTGCACTCAAAGTGCTCACAGTCGACACAAAGGCTTTAAGGCTGCTTTCTGTAAAGAGGCTTATTTTACCAGGTTCGCCTGTAATATCTGCCTTTGTATTATCAGTTTGTCACACAAGAGATATGTAGGTAGCTAGATTTATTCTTTACAACTATTTCTTTCTTTTATTTTCTCAATTTTTTTTAGACCACATGTCTGTTACAACGATAGTACAAGTAACTTCCAAAGTAAACACAGTAATATTTTATTTATTTTTTATTAATCTTCATGCACTATAAAAGTGAGTGCTGCAAGAGCAATGATGGCCGAATGGTAACTGCCCCGACTCACGAGTCGGGTCACCCAGCCAGGCGCATTACTTTGTATAATTTATTTCATCACTACTGCTCTCAAAACGGTGAAGGAAGACATCGTGAGGAAACCGGAATGTCCTAGAACTGAAAAATTCGAAGACATGTGCCATCTACCAACCCGCACAAGGCCCGCGTGGTGAATTAAAGCCCAACCCTTCTCATAGACAGGAGGCCTGAGCCCCAACAGTGGTCCTGGAACATTATAAAGCCAACTATGCTATGCTATGCAATACAAAATACAAATGTGGACTTAATGCCTTAGACAGTCTTTATTAGTCAGGCTAAGGTGGTGAAGAGACAATAATATAACATAATATATTATGGTGTTTTGCTGTTTTATGGTGGCGTTTGACCAGGAAAATGAATTTTGACCAACATGTTTCTTAAAAAAGGAAAGAAAAAGAAGTTTATCATAGAAATAACTAAATAAAATAAAGTAATAATTAGTAATGACAATAAAGACAGCTTAGACATTACGGTTCCGACCACTTATTTGTTTTAACGCTTCAAGAAATTTTCTGTTGATCGAACTGCGGCGGAGACCTTTCGTACTGGGGCCTGGTTCAGGCCATGGTCTGAAGCAAGAGAGGCATGCGGTCGCATCCTTCTGCGAAGCAGTAATACTAGCAAAGGAGGTGGCCACAAGAGTGAAGGTACGTGTATCCTCAAGCCCCAGCCTCAGGCATCGGGAATCGCAAAGCGATCTCCGGCCATAGGACGTAAGTAATATTCCACGTGCGCCTTAAAAAGATGTCAGAAAATTTTAGGGGCCCAACAGGATCGATATCTGTTAGGGCCATGAGGAAAAGTATGAAAGTGATACTATCCATGTCACTGACATCGCTTTGAGGCGTGCGTGGAAAACGATGCACTATCAATCCTGGCTTGGTCCTTAGAGGGCGGACGGAACGTGACCTACCCGTGGCTCCTCGTCTGCAAACTCGCGCCCTACGGTGGCCGATAGTCATTCTGCGACTCCTTACACCGGGGTTGTCTCATCATCATCATCATCATTTCAGCTGATAGACGTCCACTGCTGGACATAGGCCTTCCCCAAGTGTCGCCACAATGATCGATCCTGTGCGTCCCGCATCCATCGGATTCCCGCAACCTTCACCAGGTCATCGGTCCATCTTGTAGGAGGCCTTCCGTTGCGTCTTCCGGTACGCGGTCGCCACTCCAGAACCTTTCGGCCCCAACGGCCATCTGTTCTGCGAGCAATGTGCTCTGCCCATTGCCACTTGAGTTTGGCGATTCTTTGTGCTATGTCGGCAATTTTGGTTTTCCTGCGGATATCTTCATTTCTGATTCGATCACGCAAGGAAACTCCGAGCATAGCCCTTTCCATTGCTCTTTGGGTGATTTTAAGCCTTCTGATGAGGCCCATTGTGAGCGACCACGTTTCGGCACCATATGTCATCACTGGCAATACGCACTGGTCATAGACTTTCGTCTTGAGACACTGTGGCATATTGGACCGGGGGCGTCTGGTCAAAACGATTAAGGCTGAAACAACGTCGAAAGGCGCTTTTCTAGCTTAGCACCTTGAATCTAGTGACTCTTTTAGAAAGTAGCGAAGCCATACGAAAGTAGTGTTCGTAACTGGAGAAAATGTACGCTTGAATTAGGAACGTTTATTTCATTTAGAGCAATTACAGGCATTTTGAATTGTCAAAATTTCGGTCGGTATAAAACATTAAGCTAAATTACACGTTCCAAAGTGTAGATCTATATGGAGAAGAACGTGCAAGAAACTCCATGGACACTCTTTAGATATACGTTCCACGTTCGAATCACTGTTAATACTACTAAAATTTCTACCGACGCCCTCGGAGTAAGTCACCTACATGAGAAACCATGTCACATATATACTTATGGACACACACACAAAAATGTGTGTACTTCATTATGATACTTACTTATCCAAGACATGGAAAATTCCTTTAATTGAGTTAAACTGAATGTTTTGATGAAATTGTGAATGTCAGAATTCCTAAAGCTTGATGTTGATTTTACTTTGTTTACTTTATTCGAAATTGCTGCCAGTCATTTTGTACGAAAATTTCTTAGAAAGATTTTAATTTATTATTTGGACAAAGAAAACTTTACGATTTTTAGAACTGGGTCAGAAAGTTTTCTGTATTTTAATTTAACTCCCGTTAATTAGGTTATTCTGGTCTCAAAGTTTTTGAGAACTGATTCGACTACTATACTTAAACAAAAAAAATCTATACATATAAATACAACTAGCTTTTGCCCACGCGGCTTCGCTCTCGCTCTTCCCTACTATACCCTACTCTACCCTACTCTAACCTACTCTACCCTACCCTATCCTACTCTACCCTACTCTACTCTACACTACTCTACACTACTCTACCCTACTCTACCCTACCAAACTTCACATAAACCATCTACTAAATAGTCCGAACAAAGCCTAAACATTTGGTTTGGATAGGTGAGCCTGTTCTTGAGTTATAAAATTACAACGAAAAATGGCATTGATTTTTATATAAACTCTTTTTATTTCTTTCTTTATAACTGAGTCGACTAAAATAGACGAAGTTTCTTCAAAAAATATTTTGAACTAGGGTGTACAGGTGTACACTTTGAATAATTGGTTCCTATCAATCTACCTAAAAACAAAACAGAGAAATCCTGAATTAATTATGAGAATTTTTTACAATTTCCTTGTAAATTCATCCTGTTCATCTGTCCCTTTTCTTAAAAAATCACAATTACTATTAAATCTTTTAAGCGAAATAGATATCTGCCTTTTCCATCGTTGCCAAGGATACTAATTTGTCTGTTCTGGCCGTTTCTTTTCGCAATAAGCTCGACTATTTCTTTTAAAGAAGGTTTTCATTCCTTGTTTAATTTATTATCTTGTTGGAATTGATAAGACCGACAATTCTGCTGATTTGTGTGTGCACTGAATATTTTTATGTTGGTTTTAGCATCCAATGATTTGTCTCGGCATTTTTATGTAACACAATGTTGTATAAATAAAACTCTGTTGAGCCAGCTTCCCGAACGCGTTCGGGAAGCTGGGCGGTGTCTTTCCATCCAATATACCACAGTATCTCAAGACGAAAGTCTGTGACCAGTGCGCGTTCCACACACAACTTGGTCACTTACAATGGGCCTCGTCAGAAGGCTTAAAGACACTCAAAGGGCAATGGAAAAAGCTATGCTTAGAGTTTCATTGCGTGATCAAACAGAAATGAAGATATCTGTAGTAGAACCAAGGTTACCGATATGGCCTGAAGAATCACCAAACTTAAATGGCAGTGGGCAAGGTACATTGCTCGCAGAACAGATGGCAATTGGGACTGACAGATTCTGGAGTAGTGACCGCGTACCGGAAGACCCAGCGTTGGAAGGTCTCCTATAAGGTGGACCGATAACCTAGTAAGGGTTGCGAAAATCCGAAGGAGGCGCGATGCACAGGACCGTTCATTGTGGTAATATTTGGGGGAAGCCGATGTCTAACAGACATGTTTCGGCTGAAATGATAAAGATTTAGCATCTATCGGCATTTACATTATTAACCATTATTGTAGACCTGTGTAATTCATATGTGACTTTGGAAAAAAGTAATTTTAACATCCAGAAAAGATCTTTTTGAATTATGACGTCGATAGAACTTACATTAAACGTGTGCTCGGTCGGATTGCAGGAAGAAATAAATCATCATCAATGTCGGATTTTTATTGACTAAAACCAAACTAGTGCCCTACAATTGCCTTTTGTGTTCTAAGATCAGGCTTTGTTTTTCAGAAATTACCTGAGAAATTTACATAATTTTCTCACAGTGTATTACGCACGGTGTCAAAATGACGTCAATTTTGAGATTTTTGGGCTGCTAGATTGTTCAACAAATCCTCTAGAGGAACACGTGTGGATTTTAGTCAGTAAATGTCTGTCACTACCTCTCATTCCAGCCAGAGCGGAACAAGTTGTTTGATGATTTCCCGTCCAAAATAAACTGTTTGATCGCTTTTAAAACTCTTGGCAATCACGCCTCCTCTCTAGGAATGGAATGGAATGTAATTCACCACGCGGGTCCAATGTGGTTTGGTGAATGTCACATGTCTTTGAATTTTTGGTTCTAGAACATGCCATTCCTCAGTATGTTTTCCTTCACCGTTTTGAGAGCAGTGGTGATGAAATAAATTACATAAAGTAATGCACCTGGTTGGGTTTGAACCCACGAAATTAAGCCTTCTTCTTCCCCACCCTCCTCTTTACCCTCGTAAGTCAGGGCCGGCAACTTGGCAGCCAAATAGAGAAAAAGCTTAATGTCTAAAACGAGTAAGACCAATATGAAATAAAGAATGCTTCCAATTCAGAAAATAATTCAGACTGACGCAGCTTACGGCTTTACTCTCAACCAATAAAAATCTGCATTGTACCATTTCCTCTAATCCGAGTGGAATTCCCTGCGATTGGCATGAATTTAGATTATGCTATTAGGAAGGGATTCCAACAGGTTTATACCATTATAACTGTTGTTGGCAATTTGCCAACTGTAATTCCCAAGTGATGTTGATTGACATCAATCAGTAAATAAGGATTACAGAATAGGTAATTAGGCACGTGAATAGAATTAAAACTCCACTACATTACTACATTAGACCAACGCACACGTGTGACATGCCTGATTTGTACGTAGAGCAACAAGTAATATGTAACGAAGACTTATGTAACTTATAATATGTCCATGGAGTTTCTTGCACGTTCTTCTCTATAGAGATCTACGCTTTGGAACGTGCAATTTAGCTTCACTTTTTTGACTGACCGACATTTTGACAATTCAAAAGTGCCTGTAATTGGTCTATTTAAAATCAATATTTCTGATTTCGTGTGTAGTTGCGTAGCGTGTATCAAGTTTAGCTCTACAAGTCTAGTTTCCCTATAAAATTTATGGAGACCGACGCGCCCAGATCGGTTTGTGGCACACGTGTGAGCAGTGTAGTTCTACTTTAACGGTCGCGGATATATTACTTTATTCACTCCGTTTAGTGAAATGATATCGTTCGAGCGTGGAAAAGTAATAAACATACCCACACACTCTTAAATTTTCACCTTTATAATTTAACTAGCTTAGCCCGCAGCTTGGCGTGCGTACATAAAATATCAGTCAAGAATAAAGTAGCATTCTATCAGTGATAAATTTTAGCAATCGGACCAATACTTTCAGAGATAATAATAATACGAGTATTAAAAACAAAAACACAAACTGTACCTCTTTATAATATTATACTATCTAAGTTTAATATAATAGCAATCTAATAATAAAATAGCAGCTTGTAATATTGAAAAGTGTGCCTGAATTTCTGTTAAATTGCATCTATAAAGCGGTTGAATTTTCCGCGTAACATTGAAGGCTAAGAAAAACCTGGGATTATAAATTCCTGAATTGCCTTCGACGTATCGTCGGTATACCATCGATCAAGGTTTCCGACGTCCGGTAATTGGCTGTCGGTCAACTAAAGTAGCACTTGATACGGCCTCTTAAGAATATTTATGAGTGTCATAATAATATTAAAGTTTTCTGCTGTTTACTGATAAACATGACAACTAAAAATCTCTAATCTCTATATATAATTCTTTCATTTCTAGATCAACGATTTCTGTAATTACTATAGGTTACGGTTTATTTCCTGCTGTATATTATAATAATTTAGCATTGCCAAAATTTCAGCTTAATCCGTAACCAGGAAGTGGTCCAAATTTAATTTACATGATTTTGGACAAATGAAACTAAATAAAAGCTTGTAAAAACGATTACACTTTTTATTAGCGTATTAGAATTTTCGCGTCCCAGTAGGTACACGGTACAGGCATTCATTTATATTTTTTTTTAATCCTTAATGATGATATTTTCAGTCTATATAAAATATAGTCACATCTGCAAAGATCTGGGATAGTTCGGAAAATAAGTAGGTCTATATAAAACCTACTGTAATGAAAAACTGATCACGTTTGTGCAATCAGGAATATATTGTTAACCTCGTTTAATTACACAACATATCTCTATATTTATTCTGGCTTGTTTTATTGCTAGGGCAAGTTTCAACTTTCAACTTTATCAACATACGAGGACAAACAAATAAGATAAATAATCCATCAGCGGACAACATCTTATATATAAAATTCTCGTGTCACAATGTTCGTTCCCGTACTCCTCCGAAACGGCTTGACCGATTCTCATGAAATTTTGTGAGCATATTGAGTAGGTCTGAGAATCAGCCAACATCAATTTTTCATACCCCTTAGTGATAAAAAAAAAAATATATCTATATGGCAAAACAACGTTAGCCGGGTCAGCTAGTTTAAGAGTATAATTATGTCAATTGATGAACAAAAGTTTTAATTAAAAAATAAAACGATATTTAAGTTTGTCATGTGAGAACACAGCAGAAAACAAGTTTTTTTTTTTATTAATCCTACGTTGCTTCACTCTATTTGCGCTTTAAATTTATGCGTACTGCAACTGGCCTGCTACCGTACGTTTACCGTGCCGTAGCCAGCCAGTTGCATTAGAGTACGTTATCAGTCGGTACAAGCGCCTAAATTTAAAACGTATCTGGCTGCCGTGCGTTTGTGTACCAGTGATGTGCTATTCAACACCCAACTGAACACGTAGTGCTTGTGACGTTGCCGTTCTGTTGTCGCACCGCTCGCTTTGTATGAAAAATACGATCGTACGTACGCAGTACGACTAACGCACCGCATCCGCACCGCAGCAGGCCGTCAAAAATCGCATAAATTGAAAGAGCCCTAAGAATGAATCCTGTATCGTGAGTGCAATCACAAACATGTAAACTCACAAACTCACATACACAAGACACCCAGTTCCGTGAGGGAATCGAACCCACAATATAGGAATAATTTGTATTGGGGGAAAAGTTTCATAAAAAAAAAACCTTCTTATGTTTTAATTACATGGAATTGTTTCACTAGGTATAACAACTAACAACAACTAAAAACTCAAATAACAACAACAAAAAATAACAGTATCATCACTTTTGGTTGTCGTAATATTATTATTATTTTTTATTTATTTTTTGTACACTGAACACATATTTACTATTTTATCACATATGTTTTATTTTCACCTTTCACTAATTGTGAATTATTTTTTATCACTCCTAATAAGGTTCAGTTGAAAACCAGCGTCAGACAACTACCTCGTAGTTGTCTGGCATTTTCGCTGAACTGGACCTTTTTTGGTTCAAATGTGAGACATATAATGTTACTTTTTATTTTTATTTTGTTTTGTATTTGTCTTAAGTTTTTGTTGTCTACAATGTTTTGTGCGCCAAAATAAATACTTATCTTTCTCTCTTTCTATCTAACAACTCATATTAACTCATATTATGAGCTTTGCAAAAACTGTTTTTTTTTTTTTACAAATCAACTGTTAACTTCAATATTCAAACCCCAAGGAACGCTGGCGTCCGCGTGTGATTATGCACCTTTCAGTTAAACCCCAAGGAACGCCGGCTCCGCACATGATTATGCGCCATCTGATTAAACCTCAAGAATCGCCGGCGGGCGTCCGCGCGTGATTATACACCATTCGGTTAAACACCAAGCGAACGCCGGTGACTGCATAGATTATAAAATATTGAGCGTTTTATTTATAGGGTATTTATCCAAGAATGTAAATATGAAGTTCTTTATAAAATAGTCTGTAAATATCGAAAATAAGCAAACCTTTCCATTATTCTCTATAATATATACCTAGATATTTACAAGCTTCAACAGTTACACATTCTACCATTTACATTTGGGTTGAAATGCTTAAATATCTGTTAGATACACAATTGCCAATCACACTAACCGTATTCGACGAAATTCGAATTTGCACCAGCTGTCTAAATTATCGGCACAAACCGCAGTAGGGAGCTAGGTAAATCGATTCAATCGTCAATTCATGTGACATATTGCAAAATGTAGGAACATTTCGTACAATTGTCGCCGCGTCGTCAAACTACCAAGAAGAATTAGTCAGTAGTTTCCTTTTGAAAAGTTCGTCCGGGAAAGTAAGCTCAGTACATATTTAAATCATATTTCCTTTAAATTTCCGTCACCCATGTGTAAGTTTTACTAGCTACTATTGATTTTAACCGACATCAAAAAGAAGAAAGTTATATGTTTGGCTGTATGTATTTTTAGGGTTGCGTACCTCAACAGGAAAATACGGAACCGTTATAGGATCACTTTATTGTCCATCTGTCTATCTGTCTGTTAAGGTCCTTTATCTCGGGAATGTGTGGAGGTATTGAGTTGAAATTAAAACCATATACTCAAATCTGCGGTCCCTTGAAGCTGTGAAAAAAACTAAGTCTACGAAAAAAAATACAGCCGTTTTTGTAGCAAAAAAAGTATATTTCGACACTTAAAGGAATCAAAATTCATAGTGACCCCATTGACCTAGAACTTGCCCAGATTTTTATATGATTTCTCGGTCAATTATGGACCAATTTTGAAATTATTTTTTTTTATTGAAAAGTTATACTTTTGAGCTGGTCCCATAGAAATATTGATGATCTGATAATGAACTTCGAAGATATGGAACCAGCTCATAGTAAAAGACGCGCGGTATAACTGTACTACGTAAATGTAGCTAATCCGAAACAAATGAAAACTGAATAAACTGCGCTGTGTGTATTTTAATTCCATATTAACTAAAACACACCCAGACGAAAAATCTTAAATGAAAATAGCTACAAAAATGTCTTACATTAATAAAACATTATTCAAAGAATGTTGAACTCATTACACATACGTGTAAGAATGAATGCGAGTGCCTTTTAAAGGAAGGATTTTGTTACCATACCTGAAACAAGCGACGAGCAACAAATGTACAGTCAGCAACGTCAGAATAGAATAGAATAGAATAAACTTTATTGTACACCAAAATAGTAACAATTTCACAGAAACATGATTGAAATTGTGTAGGCAACTGATGAAACACCGGCGGGTTTTAGTCAGTAAGAGTCTGATAATTCGGTGTATATACTCCTTGCAATGTGTTCCTCAATCTTGGTGGTTGTGACCTCTCTGCTTCATCACTTTCTCTCGTACACAGCATAATCGGCCTGATAATGTTCCTACGGTTGGGACTTAGGCCTCCTCTCTAGGAAAGGGAATAGGCCGTAATCAACCACGCGAGCCCAGTGCGGGTTGGTAGATGTCACATGTCTTCGAATTTTTGGTTCTAGGACATGCCGGTTTCCTCACGATGTTTTCCTTCACCGTTTTAAAAGCAATACTGATGAAATAAATTACACAAAGTAATATGCCTGGCTGGGTTTGAACCCGTGACCTACACTCGTAAATCGGGGCGTTACCACTCGGCCACCACTACTCAATACTTTACATCTCTTTCTGACTCTGAATCACAAGAGAAAAATAAGATGAAAAGAGTTGTGCACTATAAAATCAAGAGCGGTGCAGATCTGGTCGGACTATCGAATTGTGATGTACCTACGGTATATCCACATATGTGCATGTTTATTTTGACTTATGGCTTATTGTGACCAGCAAAGTCGATGGAAAATGGCCACGTGGGTGCAGCAGCCCAATACGTTGGTCCGACCTGATCCGCACTGCTCTTGACTCTACGATGTACAATGCCTTTCACACCACCAGAGACAGAAACAGATAGAGGAAAATCGTTCGTATGACATTGATGAAGGATGGTGGTCACGATCCTCAGCATTGAGGAATACGACGCAAGGAAGGGAAATTTGTTTATATTAATTATTGTATACCTTGTGTTCTCTTATTTTCTAAACAAAAAATATCTTATTTTATTGCAGCCTCCATATTGTCTATCAATCACCCTAAATTAACTGGTAGAGAATGTCTAAGGCAACAGACATTGCTGCTATTTATTACAATTTTAGAAAGCGTTTTTGCAAAACTCAGCAGCGGTTTTAAATTTATATTTACTTACTGAAAGTTGGAGCAGTTACAAATGATAAAGTTTCAAACTAAGGCTTTTTGTCTTCAATATTTTTAAGTCTATAAACTCCTGTATTAGGTATATATGTGTTTTATTAATTATGAATTATGTATAAGTAAATAGTAAACCAATTTTGTTTGCGTATCTTTTTCTTCTGCTCTGTGTAATCCATCCAAAGGTTGTCTGTAAAAAATCGCTTTTAGCGATAAGACCGTCCACTGTGACACCTTATTAATTTTAAGCTCCTACTGAAATTTTATTTATGATACGAAGTGTTTTATGGTGTAATAGATAAATATATTCTTATTTGTGACAGGAATCGCTGGATTTTTCGATTTATGACGATGATTTGCCACAACACAAAATTAAAATTAAAATTGCCAGTGATTTTTTGTAATAACTCCGTATACTTGTTTTTTCATTTTCTTTCATTCTTCTTAAGTTTGGTGGCTCATTTTACAAACAAGCCCACCTTATAGTATTACAAGAAACACAAGAATTCTCTCGGCATACATGACTGCCAACTAATATCAACAAAATGTACAGATGGGGCATAAAGCTGCGACAAGAATTTTTGCTCCATCTTGGCATTATTTAGCAAAAATCTTTGTGTTTCGCGAAAAAATAGCTCATTCCACGCGAAGAACATCGTAACAACACATAGCATTGTATTAAAAGAATTTCTCTGCCTAATTTAAAAATGTTCAGATCAAATTGCTCCCCAGTGTACCGCCAGTATGTTTCTCATAAGAAATTCTTTTTGATTTATTCTACTGGCTGGAACAAAAGGAGCGGGGCGTACACTGTCTGTCAAAATAATAGACTGTGTTTTTTTTTATTTTTTTCAGATTATATTGTTGTTATCTATAAGATAAGTTGCTTGTGATGAATATGAAAGTTTTCTTTTATGTTCGGACATTTGTTGGGAAAGGTTTCATGGCCTTAAGAAGTTTTATAACCTTCGTAGGCGCTGTTGTTTCAAAACTTTGTGATTTATTGTAAATGTCTCTTGTTATATTTGCATCGAATATTGCGATTTATATTATACATTGTATTTTGACGGTAGTAAAGTGAAAAAAGTTTTTTTTTTACTGATATAAACTAGTGCTTGACTGTGATCCCCACATGGTGGTGGCGGATCCCGTGATGGTAAGCAGTGATGCAATCGTTGATGGTGGAGGTACACTAGTTTATTAAGAGCCTATTCACTTTATGTTGTCTGTAATTTTGAGATTTTTTAATATTTTTTTTAAATATTATTGCCTTTATATTTGCTGCTGCCAGCGGCTCCACTCGTGTTATGGTAAAAAATAGTCCTAATGAAACATACTCCCAGGATGAAAAGTATCCTATGTGCAATTCTAGGTTTGGTAATCTACTAATATAATGGCGTCATTATGACTTTCCAATGGTCAACCACTGACACTCCATTGAAAGAAGTGGCATAGAATAGTAGGTAATCTCGTACATATTGACAAAAGAATATTTGACGTATGCGGTAATCTGCTAAAACTTTGACACTTTATTTGATCAGTGTTCTACCATTAGAACGTTATTGTGCAGTTATTGGTTTTAATATGTTCGATACTATCATACTACCACAACTCTATTACGATACCACTGACCGATCAATGATCAGTCATTATGAATTAGCAGATTACGAACTTTTAGTAAAACGACAATGGAATCGTGTTGGAATGACGACTTTATAAAAATAGCAGACTTGGGCCCCAGGACATAGTCTACCTAGCTGTGTACCAAGTTTTATTCAAATCTGTTTAGCTTTTTAAGAATCAAATAGTGAAGCGGTATTTTTAGCGCTACATAAGGACTAAAAAAAATCCTACATTGCGCAATTAGAGTTTTCTGCTCGATTTGAACATATACAACAGTCCGAAGTAATCTATTAAGCAGTTGCCTAGATTAGAAATCCTTCTTTGTCAATGAAGGTATACTGGACTTTACACACACACACATACATTATATACACAACTTTTTAATTAGTACAAAAAATGGAACTCTATCCGCGCACCCGTTACTGATCAAATTCGTATAGTCAAAAGTAAAAAAAAAATCTCAAATTGTCCACGTTGGTAAATTCATAAATAAATCAATTATTCATAAAGATTTTTACAAGAAAATCCTACTCGCCGTGTTTTTCCATTTTGATCGTCATTTATTCATTCATAATCGACAGTCTGAACTATATTTCCATAAATTGATTGACATTTTGAGATACAAACAAACACTAATAACTACGCTGTTTACAAATATTATTTATTGAGACTTTACCAAAATAATGACAAGACCTTTTCTAATAAGCCTTTCAAGTATTTGTATACGTACTTTCGTCTTTATACACCACTAATTTTTAATTAGTACAAATACTTAAAGGGTTTATGAGAAAAGCCCTTGTTATTTTATAAGTAAAGTCTCAATAAATAATATTCATAAACAGCAAAGTTATTAGTGTTTGTGTTTATCCCAAAATGTCTCTCAATTTATGGAAATATTGTGCAGGCTATTGATTATGATTGAATAAATGACGATTAAAATGGAAAAACACTGCCCGCAGTATTTTCTACTAGCAACTGTTATGTATGATTGATTCTATGATGAATTTACCTTTTCGTGGTCAATTTTAGGATTTCGGTTTTTTCTACTTTTGAATACAAAAATATAATCAGTAACGGGTACAGATACAGCCCCATATTTTGTGTACTAATTAAAAAGTAGGGGTGTAATATTAACTCTAATATTACACTCCTACTTTTTGACTACTATAAAAACAATAAACCAACAGTATCAAACTAATTTAAACCCACCCAGTTCATTCAAACCTATATCCATAAAGGTCACCAAACCATAGCATCCTTTACAATGAAGTTGGAATACTGCTTATCCCTCTTTCAAACTAGACTGAAACAATAGGGCTTCAGAAAAACTCTAGAACCCTTACGCTGGGGCAAGTGAATACTTTATTGTTACATCCGTCCCACTCTAGTCAAGGACCTCAGCGTACCTCCATCCTGCTCTAACATGTCTATTATATGGTCTTTTGTAGTCGGGGTTCGTAGGTTTAATATTTAATTATGTGTGATATATTTTCTTTTGATACTAGGAGAGAAGTAGCGTGATGGTAATAATGGTCGCTCATTGATTGTTAATAAAGAAATTACAGAAATACTGGGAGGCAACATTACGTTTTAAAATCATCATACCTAAATTAGATATGAAAAGTGAACAAAAAATAGTGATATAAAAGGTCCATCAGCATAAGTGCCCCCGCACACGGGCCACAAAAAAGCCGCCTCACAAAAAAAAGCTGCGACAGCTTGTGAACGGAGAAGCTAGAAGTGGCTTCTAGTTTTTTTTTTGTGGCGACACCGCCGCACAAAATGCTGCAAAAAAAGGGCGCCACAAAAAAAAGCTAGAAGTGGCTTTTTTGTGGCCCGTGTGCAGGGACACTTATTGTCTTCAAAGTCACAGTTGCTATGAGATATGGAAACGGGAACAGTGTTGCCGGAAAATGCAAGATAAACATAATGTTAAAAGAAAGCATTTTCTATAAATCGCGAAAGATTTCGTTGCCAAAGAAAATAAGAAAATTAAACTGTTTCAAAATCTTTTCTAGTCTAACAGGAAGTAACCTTTTCCTTCACCAAAAGATTAAAGGTAACTTAATCTTATCCGGGAAATACAAGGAAAGATAGATTTTCTTGTAAATAGTTTTTTGTTTGAGTTGCCAAGTTGAAAATTAAAGGTTCGCAGCTAATGAGTACGACAAAGTTTCTATTAGCGAAGCGGAATCTGGCGGTTGGCCAAAACGATAGCTTTGTCAGGGAAAGAGGAAAGATGAGAAAACTGTTCTGTCCTCTGATGGCATTAAGCTTTGAAAGCAATTAAAAAAAAAATGTGGAAAAAAAGAGTTTCAGAAAATCATTGCAGTAAACGTAATTCAATAAATGTGTAGTTGTCATAAATTTAGTTTTTTCATCGCTTGTACTTACTTCTTGTTGCATATACGCAAATTGTTACTTTCAAGATTAACGTTTAGAAGAATAAAGTATTTTTGCTAAGAAAAACGATTACAGATACGTAAAAGAAATGCAGCGCTCACTATCTAAATAAAGTCACATTGACGAAACCTATATAGATATACCATACAAGTTTAGGATATACCTTTAACCTTTCAATCGTGGAAATTACAGACACAATAGAAAGACAATAGGTGCGCGCCGGCGTTCGCTTGGGGTTTCATGACTTAAAGAAATTCCTAGAAAATATAAATCATAAATATAATATCGATAACTCTGAGCTCAAAGGGCGTTTAGCACATTTTGGGCATTGTGATATAGGCCTTTTGAGCGGAAAGTCGGATATCATTCGTCATCATCGACACGAATGATATCCGACTTGTTTTTTTATTGTTGATAAGCTCGCGTTTGACCACCATCTCATTCGATAGTAAGCGATGATTTGGTCGACGATGGAGCACGTTTGCCAAGAAATAACCTATATACTCTTGACTTAAAAACCCCTAAGTTGTAGCTATCAGGAAACACAGACTCCGGCAGGGAATTCCATTCCTCGGCTGATGGAATAAATTAGACAGATTTCGTCAAAACCGTAAGTAAGGTCGAAAGTGGCGATATGGTGGGCGTTAACGAAAAAGAAAACCAAAATCAAGACATTTAATGCTATTATACTTCGAATAGCCATAATCCGTAAAATCTCAAACCGAAACGGCAAACAAAACTCAAAACAAGATGACAAGCTACCGCTCGCATCATACGTCACCCAAACTTAAATTCACTTCTACCATCCAATTCAAAATACATCTTATTGCCTACTGAATAAAGCTTGAAATACATAAAATCAAATTCAATTAAAACTGGCACTTTATACAAGATCCGTAGCGAGGGAGGATGAGACGCAAAAGTTTTATATTGGCTTAGTCGACTAGCGGTTGTGACAGATGTAGAGATAAATGTACTGGAAGTGGATCAAGTAAAATATCTGCGAAACGGGAAATTTATACTTAAAAGTTCGACATATGGTGCTTACAGACCTCATAATCAGCATACAAATTTATGGATGTGCCTTGATGTTGATAATAATAAAAAATAATAATTGTATGCAATAAAGTCATGTAATGAAGAACTTAAAAGATGTAAGGGACAGCCCTCCACAAACTTTAAGGGCTTGCTCAGTAGACGAAACAGAACAACCTTCCACAATTTTTTTTTTCAGGAAACGAAAAAAATATCAGCCTCACTATACAAAGTGATAAACTTGATTGGACAATTTGTATGGCGAGGCCGATTTTTTTTTCATTTCCTGAAAAAAAAAATTGTGCAAGGTTGTTCTGTTTCGTCTACTGAGCAAGCCCTTAAAGTTTGTGGAGGGCTGTCCCTAAGTAGTCTTCAACGTGGTGATTTTTGTTTTCGTTGTTTGTTAATCAAAAATCAAAGTGAAAAAATGAAAAAGTCAAAATCATAACTTCCTATTTGATAATTTCCCACATCAAATCAAAATAATTATTTAATTGTTACTAAAATATATATTTTTCAGAATCTAATAATTTCTAACAATAGGTTTATTTATTTATTTTACTATATAATTACACAAAATAAAACAGAAAAAGACAATACCTACGTAAGAGACAAGAGACAAAGATAACAACCAAAAAACAAATAAAGATACATAAGAGAGAGGTTGTGATTGGAGCCTCCTTTTAGGCAAATAATGCCTTTATTAGGAGACTCCGCTCTTCAATAACTTAACAATATTTCAATAGTTTTTGGTTTTTTTAATTTATAGCTATGATTACCTATATTTATAAAGATTTATGTATGTAATATAAAAAGATAACTACGAAAACAGACGAAGAAACAGATGGTGTTATATTCGTCCTCTATTATATAAATACCAAAAAGAACATAAGCAATGTTATATACGGTAACAAATGTTCACTAATTACGATATTCTATTTTAGTTAATAATGGCAAAGGAATATTCGAGATGTTTCTTTTCATTATGTCAGAAGCGAAAATCTTATTAGAACATTAATTAACTGAGGATTTTACTTATTAATTGTACAGAATAGGTTCTGAGTAAGAGTATATCGATTGTAGTTTTAGTATTAATTTATTATTGTATGTTGTAATTCAAACTTCTTTCATTGCTATCTGCATCGTTTTTCCAGTCTAAGAACCTCTACTAATTTTCATTATGTACTTAACTAGCTTTTACTTGCAGCTTCGCCCGCGTACATAAAATATAGCCTATGTCACTCAGGAATAAAGCAGCTTTCTATCAGTGAAAAATTTTTAGCATTCGGACCGAATCGAATTTTTTTTCAGAGATTAGGTACATAATACAAACAAAAAAATAAAAAAAAAACTTTGCCTCTTTATTATATTAGTTTAGATCACCATCTAAAAACAATAAAAAATAACAATATTGGATTTGGGAATTGAAAACAGAAGTACCTAATAAATAATAATAATAATAATAATAATATTCCACAACTATCACACAACGCCGTCTAGTCTCAAGCTAAGCAGAGCTTGTGTTATGGGTACTAGACAACTGATAAACATACTTATATATTTCTAAATACATACATATTATAGATAAATTACACCCAGACACAGAACAAATGATTATGCTCATCACACAAACATTTGTCCTGGCTTTGACTTTGATTTGGCACCATACTTTATCTATAAATTTTCAGTTTTTTTTTATCTAGTTAATTTAATTATATATTTAACTTAACTTAATTAAAACTAACAAAATAAAAATGAAAGTCTTAACGAACTAAAAAAGCATTATTGTAGATATCTATCATTTGTAGATAGGTTTATTTTTAGTTTTGTAAACGTACCTAGCTTCTTTTTATAATGTGAATGTGAGGACATTGTAGACTCCGCGGATTCATGGATTACAATTTTTATTGTACTTTTAGGTACAAAGCTGACTGGTCCGCATTTTCCTCCCGTATATATTATATACTAGCACTGCCCGCGACTTCGTTCGCGTGGACTACAGGATTTTGAATTTATTTTTTCTAAAATAAAAGTAGCCTATGTTACTCCTTATTACATCAGCTACCTGCCAAAAAAGTCCCGTCAAAATCGCTCCAGCCATTTCAGAGATTAGCCCGGACAAACAGACAGAAAAAAATATTGTAAAAAATGTTATTTTGGTGTATGTACCGTATTTACTCGTATATTCATATGCATGTAATAAAAATCAGTTATTTCAATATTACAAACAGACACTCCAATTTAATTTATATGAATAGATGTATAGATGTTGTCATCATCATCATCATTCATCTTTTGTTGACTGGCCTGTTAGTATAGTGGTTAGTGGCCGTGACTGCTACGCCGAAGGTGGTGGGTTCGATTCCCACCCAGGATAAATGTTTGTGTGATGAGCATGATCATTTGTTCTTTGTCTGGGTGTAATTTATCTATAATATGTATGTATTTAGAAATATAAAGTATATTTATCAGTTATCTAGTACTGTTAACACAAGTTCTGTTTAGTTTGGGACTAGACGGCGTTGTGTGATAGTTGTGGAATATCTTATCATATCTTCCCGCCCTTGTCTCGTGTTATTTGGGATCAGCGCACGTTTTTTCTTAAATTCTACTTGTCACGCTATCTCTAACTTCCTTTTCTTTCATATCACTTCTCACCCAATCTATCCATCTTTTCTTTGGCTTCCCTCTCCTTCTCCACCCATCCACATGTATACTCATAATTCTTTTAGTATCATGCGTTTCATCCCTCCTCTTCACATGACCATACCAAGACAAACGATTCCCCTTCAACTTTGCAGTCACTGGCGCCATTTTCAAACTTCTTCTAATATGCTCATTTCTCAATTTATCTTTTCTCGTCTGTCCACACATCGATCTCAATATTCTCATCTCCGCTACATGCAATCTTTTTTTCATCCGTCTTTTTCACAGCATCTATATTATTATTGTAATATGGAAATTATTGTAGAATCATCTTTTTAGAGTTCAGAAGTAACCATGGAGTTTCTTGCCGGTTCTTCCTTAGAAGAAACGACCAATTGAAACCGTGCGCTAGCTTCTGACTTTTTATAAGTGCCCATGTAGGCCTATATGAAATAAATAATTTTGAGCCTTTTTTTATGGTGGGAAAAAATCATGCATTGACATCCCTCGCTCTTGGGCGGAGCGGGAGATAGTGTCAGACTCTTACTGACTAAAAGACCCACCCCGTTCCTTCTAGCCTTCATAGCGGGGCTCGAGCGCCCTTTCGGATAACCCTGGCCCCAGTAGGCTTCGATCCGGCTACCCCCTGCTGTTGCTGACAACTCCTTGAGGCGCGCGGGAACAGTGCGCGCCGTCGACGACTTGGGCTTGGTCCGGACAGTTACCGGACGGCCGGACAGCGAGCTACCCATTGCTCACTGTCCGCAAGCCCGCGCCTATGGTGGCCGGAAATCGGGATCAGAATCCCGGCGGCGGCGGCGGCGGCGATAACGCCGTTGCCTGATGCGTTCGGCCTCCTCCTTTGCGAGCATTACTGCTTCGTAGAAGTCGGCGACCGCCTGCCACTCCTCCTCGCTCCGGACCATGGCCTCAACCAAGGCCCGGCGCGAGAGGTCTCCGCCGCCGATCGCCCCCACGAGGGCACGGCGATGCTCCGCCCAAGCAGGGAATAATTTTGAGCCTGAGTTTCATAACTTATACTGGTGAAACTAATGACGATTCTGTGGCATTGTTCGACCTAATCACCGTGATTCTGGAACGCAAAAGGTAATACAAGTGGGTTTTTACAGATCGTCGATGAGTCTGACAGGTTCTAAAGTGGCGACCGCGTATCGAAAGACGCAGCGTTGGAAAGCTTCTCAGAAAGTGACAGATGATCTGGTGAGGAACACGCATAGGAGACCGCTCCTATGGGCTTCCCCCATGCGTCGCCATTAGGACTGCCTAATAGCGACGCTTGGGAGAGGCCTATGTCTAACAGTGGACGTCTTTTGACAGTAGTGATGATGCAGGTGACGGAAAATAAATTACTAACGAATTTAAGGTAGTTGAAATCTAAATAATTTAAACATTTTGCAAAAGGCTACATGCAAACATTTATTTTTTCTCTTCTAGTGTGTTAGAAGAAAAAACAATGTATATATTAAAATAAAGATGGAGCAGTTAATAGACACAATATTAAATAAACGTATTCAGAAACCAAAATTCATCAAAATGCAATAGGACAAAATAAGATCAGCCACTTCTTGCAAATCTAAGCAGACAACAGAAAAAAAGATTTCGTTGGTTAAAAGCGGAGATTTCAGTAATGCCAAGTGGAATACTGGGGACGGACTTTTCAGAACTGCTGAATTGTTTTTTTTTTTTTGTGAAATTTAATGTAGAGTTGAAAAAATACGTTTCAGTTTCGGGGTTTTAAATGACTATGCTTTTGATAAACTTGATTTGAATACACTGTGTTTTTGAGAATTTAAATGGTAAGTTGAAAGGATAAGTTCTATTTTTACGATAGGTTTGTTACTTAAAAAAATACCGTTATAAATTTTTAGTTATTCAAATAATAGAACAGATTCTTTTAACTTTTTTTTATGTGGGTAATTATAAAATAACTTTTCCCGTTCTAGTGTGGGGCGTGTGAGACTTTTACGGACTAATACCCGTATGTTCTTTCTGTGCCTTGCATTCCAGGACCCAAGTTCTTCTTTCAGAAGTTACTTCAAAGAATGAAAAAAAAAAACAGATGATCAAATAATTCATAAATAATTTTATTTTTATCTAATACTTTCATACACATTTAGTAAAAAAGTATTAATTTGAAATTACAAACTGATTCTCCAATCTGTTTATTTGTCAAACATGGCGCGAAAAATAAATAAAAATAACAATAATAACTCTATACAGGGTGTAAAGGACAGGACTCCGCAAACTTTACGGGCTTGCTCAGAAGACGAAACTGAACAACCTTCACAAGAACTTTTTGCGGAAACGAAAAAAAAAATCGGTTTCTCCAAACAAACTTTCCAATTAAGTTTATAATTTTGTATGGAGAGGCTGTTTTTTTTTGGTTTCCGGTAAGAAGTTCCAGGTCCTCACCGGACATAGCAAGTTCGGGAGGTTCCTTCATAGGATTCAGGCGGAAGAAAAGCCCTCGTGGAAACAATCGGCAGCAGCGACCTTTCGCGTCGCAGGAACAGCAGGTGGTCACTTCCTTCTGTGGAGCAGTAATGCTAGCAAAGGAGGAGGCCGCACGTGAAGGAATGAACATCCTCACTCAGAATTTTTAGGTTTCGACCCCGACTACCAGCTACAGAAAACGCTCGTCATCAGGCCGTCTGGTAATTAACCGGATCGAGCCCAGTCGTCAACAGCGCGTAGTGATGCACGGGCTCCTCAAAGAGATGTCAGCAAACCGTAAGGGCTCAGCAATGTGTTGTGCGAGTTTGCAGAGTTTTTATGATGCGATGTCGTAGCGCAATTGTTCATAGGCTTCTATGAAAGCGAGCTCCATCATCAACCACATCAATGCTTACCATCAAGTAAGACAGTGATCAAACGTGAGCCTATCTTCATTAAAAAAGAAATTGACTTAAACCTTATTTTCCCTCTCTCTACGCTCATGCCTAAACTATGCAAATTCTAACAATACAGACATATTGTTGTGAAATAAAAGATTTTTTCCGTCTAACGTTACTCGACATATTAAACTTGAATAAATCCACCGGGACAATCCACACAATGGCAGTACGCCGGCTTTACATCTATTGAAATTTTTTCTCCACCGTTCTGTTAGCTTTTCGTCCACCATTTTGTTAACTTTTTGTATAAGATTTTTTTTCTTTTATAAAAATTCTATTTCAAGTTCAACTTTAGCCAGTCCCTTTTGACGGTTTAAAGCCTTAGAAACGTATTAAACGTTTTCATTCGCCTGTAGTAATTTTAATTTTTGTTTATTTTTAGATGTTTTTTCTTTAGGAACTTTCAAAGTTTTCACAATGAATGATGTTTTGTAAAAAACTCGTTGGTCGTTGTTAATGGAATTTGAAATAGCACAAGTTTTTAATAAATAAATTAATTTTGTTTTTTTTTCTTTGAAAATAAATTACGGGTTTTTTGTACCTAATAATACAGCACTTTTTTAACAATTTATTTATAATTTTTTTTTATTTGTATCTTAATAGGTGTTAGTGCCTTTATTACAAATGGTATTTTTGCACTTTAGAAATAAACTAGAGACACTGGGAAATTGCAAAATCTGTTAGTTTTTTCCAATCAGTCTCGTAAATTTATATTTTTTTTCTCTGAATTTTCAGTGTCCAATATTGATCTTTTTTATTCTATTGAAAATTATTTGTTCACCAAATATTTTTATTTTTATTTTTATATAATACGTATTATTACAAGATTAATTACAATTTTATGGAGGTTGTAATACTCGTATTCTAGTGACAGGTGCAACACATTACAGTCTGCTAAATCCTAATTTCTTCGTAATAGTTTCTCTTTATGACGGTAAGCACTTTCTATTTATTAAACAACAAAGTAAGGAAATTTTCAAAATTCTTGAAAATACTTTTCTAGTTATTTCTGGAATATATTTCATGTTATTAGAACATATTCCGTTAGCTTAATAAAATAACTCATCTAAACATCATCATTAACTTGTATGTGTACATCCTTAATAAATAAATAAACAATTCTACCTCATTACCCGGATACATTAATATCTCAAAGGCGGTCGGTCAAGCGTAGATAGCTCTTAATATGTTTCGATTGATAGCAATAGCTTTCCACAAGGTGAACAGATGACCTGGTCAGGGTTGCTGGAATCCGATGGTTGCGAGACTCACACGACGCTCGGGGGAGGCCTATGTCCAACAGTGGACGTCCTTTAGCTGAAATGATGATGATGATGATAGCAACAGAACGAGCAGTTTGTGTTCCAATGTATACAAAGACAAATAATTTTGTCAAATAATTTATTATCTACATTTCCGTCATTGAACGAAAGCGGATAGAAATGTGCTTACATTTCCATCCGTTTTCGTTCAACGTATCAGTTTCCTGGTTTTTCTTGTGTCTAATGAACGTGTCATCAGTATAATGAAGTCCAATCAATGAGATAATGACAGCTGCACTTAAAGATGGTCTAGTAATGATAATGAACCTTTTTCTGGCAGTTAAGAGTATATCTGGCAACTAATGCCAGGGTGTCGGTAGCAGCGTAATAGTTTATATAACGGAATAGAAGAAAAAAAGCGTTACGCCAACCCCAACCCTTACTACAATTGTAAGAAGATAAGGACGGCAACACTTATAAGGAAATCTTTTACATCATATTATTTGATACATTAATATGATAAGCAGTAGTGGCCCGTGAGATCAAATTAAGGCGCATTACTTTATTTATTTAATCTTTTTGCAACACAAAGTACATAGGCGGACTTAATGCCTTTGGCATTCTCTACCAGTCAATCTAGGCTGGTGGTAGGCGCACAAAAGAAAATTTTGTTTTTAAAACAAGAGTAAAAAGTATGTAATATAGTTAAAATACACATATATATATATTTAATATGTAAAGTAAAGATAGAAGTTTTGAGACGATTCTGCTATTGGTGTAGAAAATGATTCCGCAACTTCCGCTTAAATGCGCTCCGCAAATTATTAGTCATTCCGCTTTATTTCATCACCACTGCTCTCAAAACAGTGAAGGAAAACCTTATGAGGAAACCAGCATGTCCCATGTGCTGCTTTACGGATGCGAGACGTGGAAGGTGACAATAGAGATCTCACGCCAAATCCAGGTTTTCGTAAACCGTTGTCTTCGTCACATCCTCGGAATTTACTGGCCCGAAACCCTCTCAAACGTAGAGCTGTTGGAGAAATGCCACGAAAGTCCGATCGACTTCCAGATCAAGCGTCATGAGTGAAGATGGATTGGTCATACGCTTAGGAGGGATTCCGATCACATACCTAAGCAGGCGTTGGACTAGAATCCTCAAAGGAAAAGAAAGCGTGGTCGTCCTCGGCACACCTGGTGACGTACCGTGTTGGCAGAAGCGACGGCCATCGGATTGACATAGAGGTGAAGCGTAAAGCTCAAGACCAATCGCGATGGGTGACTACTGTCGACGCTTTCTTAAGTAAGGAAGTAGCATGTCCTGAAGAGAATAAGAAATCGAAGACATGACTGTGACATTTACCAATCTGTAATAGATTATGGCAAATCCCCTCTCTTAGGGAGAGAGCGCTATGCCTAAATTGGGAACATTATAAGTCTAAATTTACTAATACCTAACCTTATTTTTACGAGTAGTATATGCAAAACCTGATACAGCTGTCTAGTATTTTTATGTAAAGAATCCTTGTAGATTTCAAGACTGTATTATGAAAATTCACAAAGTAGTAAACTTTTTCACCATCATCATCATATCCGTCCACTGTTGGACATAGGCCTCCCCCAAGCGTCGCCACAACAACCGGTCCTGTGCGTCACGCATCCATCGGATAATAAACTTGTTATGTCAGCAAAAATACAAGGCCACCGGGCCATCTAGGCGACTGAGGGGTTGTTTTGCACTTTCACCCAGCTGTTTGATGGCGCCTAATACCCACTTGGGAAATAATATAATATAACATGATGTAAAAACTGTTGGAATCCATTCAGTTACTGATTCTGAACAAATTATATTCAGGTTACGCATAAACTAAAAATAATATTCTGTATATTTTATGGAACCTCGAAATTGACCTTTTAAAAACGTAATATTTTTCAGACATGTGGGAAAAGAATGTAACTGAAATTTGCTTGACCTTTTCATTCTTCGAATCAAGAGATGTCTAAGTTTTTGTGGGAGTATAACATTTTTATGATTCAAATAATTATATATTATAAATGTTCTGAATATTATTTTAAAACCCACGTAGGAAAATTTGTTAAGCTTTTCCTGTTAACAATGTTAGCAGTGTGTTGAGTTATACTTTTCAAAGTATGTACCTACAACCTGCTTAAATCCCACTCACTTGAGCTCAGAAAATCTTTTTTTGTTTTTATGAAATACTGTCATTATTTTTTCTTACAACAGAATACAATTGATAACTAAACATTATTACCGAAATATCATGCCGAAGTCTGTTTCCAGATCGCTTCAACCTGGGGATCTTTAAATCGAGAGTAAATAAGTTACTTCTAGGTAAGCTTGCTCCATTTTCGATAGCACTAGTCTATCAACAGTAGACATAACTTTCATCATCATTTCAGCCGTACATAGGCCTCCCCCAGGTGTCGCCACAGTAAATAAAATAAAAAAATCGTTTATTATCAGACAAGAGTCCATAGCCAGTAATCTCATATTAAAACAGGACAAAACTAAATGAAATTAAAAAAAAAAAACGAAAAACAATGAAATCATAAAATAAATCAATTAAAAATATAAATTAAAATCAAAACAAACCAATTCACGTAGTAAAAATAAATGAAACAATAAATTAAAATCACAATAAATAAATCAAATTTAAATTAAAATCAACATCACAATAAATAAATTAAGTCTAAAATTAACATTAAAATCATAATAAATGAACAGTGAACGATCCTGTGCGTCTCCCATCCATCGGTTTTCCACAACCTTCACCAGGTCATCGGTCCACCTTGTAGCAGGCCACTCCAGAACCTTCGGCCCCAACGGCCATCTATTCTGCGAGCAATATGCCCTGCCCATTGCCACTTAAGTTTGGCGATTCTTCGTGCTATGTCGGCAACTGTTATAAATGTAAAAAGGAGGTATCGAGAGATTTGGTGCGCGGCTGCGTCCCCACCTTGTATTCGTACTGAATAAACCAGTGTGCAACTAGCTACGTGTTTGGTCTGACGTGAGCGTCCTTTACCCTTGTTCCCATACTTAACAAGTGGCGACGATACGAACATACGCGAAAATGTCTTCGGGAGTGTCATTTGGATTTCTATCATCTTTTGACCACTCATCTCAGGAGTGGAACGGCTATAAAATGCGTTTGACGCAGTGGTTTATAGCAAACGATGTAACTGACGCCAATGACAAGAGCAAGGTCAAACGAAGGGCGATCTTACTGAGTGCGTTCTCGGAAGCGACTTACAAACTAGCTAGCAACCTGGCATTACCAAGTAGGTTAGAAGAGGTGGAATACGATGCGATTTTGAAATTACTCGACTCGCATTTTACGCCACTGAGGTGTGGCTTTGCAGAAAGGTTCCACTTTTACTCAGCGGTACAGCGGCCAGGCGAAACACCATCACAGTGGGCGGTCCGAGTCAGAGGACTGGCAGCTCATTGTGGCTTCAAAAACTTAGATGAAGCCTTACTAGACAAATTCGTCATGGGTCTGGTAGCAGGACACGAAAAGGACAAGTTGTTCGCGCAAAACCTAACGGAGTTAACCCTCAACAAGGCCGTGGAACTGGCAGAAAGTGTGCGGTGTGCGCGCGAAGCATCTATGGCAGCTGGGCGCGGACATGCGCCCGCGCACGGTGCGTCGGCACCCGGCGGCGGCGAGCCGGTGTTCAGCATCGCCAGCGGCAGCAAGTGCAGTGTATGCGGTTACAACAATCACAACGCTGAGAAGTGCCGGTTCAGAAATTATAAGTGTAAAAAGTGCGGTAAAAAAGGGCATTTGCGTCGTATGTGTTCAAAAAATGTGAAAGTGCATTATGTTGAGGAGGGTGGCGCGGACGAAGGAGATGACGGTGAGTCTTATCTATACAATATTCAATGTCCAAGGAGCAGGCCGATGACCGAGCGGGTACAGGTGAATGATTTGTTATTGGAGTTCGAAATCGATAGTGGTTCAGCGATTAGTGCTATATCAGAAAAAACGTATCATGCATACTTTAGTAATGTGCCATTATTAGTTACTAATCGTAAGTTGATAAATTATACCGGAGGTAGAATTAGCACGTTAGGTATAGCACGGGTAACGGCATGCTACGAGGGCCGCGAGCGAGCGCTGGAGCTGTTCGTGGTAGCGGACGGCGGGCCTCCGCTGTTGGGCCGGGATTTTATTCACGGTTTCAATCTCGAATTAGCCCCTGCTACAAACTATATGTGTAGAATTGCGGATGACTCACTGAAAGAGGAGTTGTTAGGAAAATTTCCCAATCTTTTTTCTGGGAAATTAGGATGTTTTAAAAAATATGATGTACAATTACGATTGAAGCCCGATTCAAAACCGATATTTTTTAAGTCCCGCCCAGTCGCATTTGCCTTAAAAAACAAAATCGAGATGGAAATTGATCGTCTTCTGAAGTTAGGCGTTTTAAAACCAGTGGACTATTCCGATTACGCGTCGCCTATAGTACCCGTGTTAAAAAGAGACGGAGGAGTAAGATTATGTGCAGACTACTCGGGGACAATCAACAAACAACTGGTTGTCGATAAGTACCCGTTGCCTACGGTACAAGAATTATTTGCCACATTGCACGGAGCTAAATATTTTTCTAAGTTAGATCTTTCTAATGCATACAATCAATGTTGTTTAACGGAGGATGCTCAAAACCTTACTTGTATTAACACGCATCGCGGTCTTTTTAATTATACCAGACTCGTTTTTGGGTTAGCCAGTGCTCCCGCAATATTCCAAAGGGTTATGGAATGTGTAGTATCGGGGATTGAAGGCGTTGCTGTATTTTTGGATGACATTTGTATCAGCGGTTCTACAGAAACAGAACACAAAAACAGGCTTATATCAGTGTTAGAACGCTTAGAAACGGCAGGATTTACTTTAAATGTAAATAAATGCGAATTTTTGAAAAACGAAATCCAGTATTTGGGTCACATAATAGACGAATCGGGCATTAGGAAGTCACCAGATAAGGTGAAGGCTATAGTTGACGCTCCAACACCATCAAACGTAAGACAATTGCAGTCATTTTTGGGACTCGTAAATTATTACCGAAACTTTGTACCCAACGCATCTTCAATTCTCAGCCCATTGTATGACTTGTTGCAAAAAAATTGTAAATGGTTATGGTCTCCCGATCATCAAAAAGCGTTCATTAAAATTAAACAAATATTAGCATCAGAAAAAGTATTAACGCATTTTAATGTAAACGCGAAACTAATTTTAACGGTAGACGCGTCGCCATCAGGTCTGGGTGCGGTGTTGTCTCAGTTGTGCGAGGGGGGAGTCGAACGTCCACTATCGTATGCTTCGAGAACCTTAACGGCCGCAGAAAAAAAATATTCACAGATACAGAAAGAAGCTACCGCTATAATATTTGGTGTTAGACGTTTTCACCAATACCTATATGGTAGGAGCGTTCCATTTATTCTCAGAACTGATCATAAGCCTCTAATTAGTATTTTTTGGTCCAAACCGCGGCATTCCAGAGATTTCAGCAAACCGGTTACAGCGTTATGCTATATTTTTATCGGCATACAACTACACGATAGAATACGTGCGTAGTAGTGATAATAACGCTGATTACCTTTCTCGTTCCTTAGCGAGTGACACAGCTGATTGTAGTGGGGATGAGGGGTCGCGGGACGTGTTGGAGGAACGCGCCGCGTATGTAAATTTCATAGTGGAGGGGAGCCTGCCCGTCACAGCACAACGTTTGCGCCTCGAGACCGATAAGGATCCCGTATTAAACAAAGTTAGGCAATACGTTCTAAATGGTTGGCCGCGTTCCGTTAAAGATAATAATTTAAAGCCATTTTTTTGCTGTCGGTTAGATCTATCCTTTGAAAATGGTTGCTTATTGCGCGGTCATAAGGTTGTCATTCCGAGTACACTACGAGATGAAATATGCAATGATTTACATAGTTCGCACTTTGGAGTAGTGAAAATGAAGGCCGAGGCGCGTAAGCGACTTTGGTTCCCCGGCATAGACAGGTATCTGGAAAGTATCGCGGCGGCGTGCAGCGTGTGCGCGCGCCTGCGGCCGGCGCCGCGCCGCGCTCCGCTCGCCCCCTGGCCTTACCCGCCGCATGCATTTCACAGAATACATTTAGATTTTCTTGGACCATTTAATAATCAAATGTATTTAATTATTGTAGATGCTTTCTCAAAATGGGTGGAATGTTACTGTATGCTCAGTTCGTACGGTTCTAAAGCGGTTATAGAAAAGCTTACAGATTTCATGTCCAGATTTGGGGTTCCACATACGTTGGTAACTGATAATGGTACATCATTTGCATCACAGGAGTTCGCGCATTTTTGTAGTTTAAACGGAATTAAGCAAGTTTTTTCTCCGGCTTATCATCCTGCCAGTAATGGTCAAGCAGAGAGCTTTGTTAAAATAGTTAAGAAAGGACTAAAGAGCATTATTTTAACTAGTCCGAATAATACTATACCCAAGGCAAAAATTTCTAAATTTTTATTTGACTTTCGTAACTCTAAAAACAGTACTACTGGGAAATCACCAGCCGAGCTGGTTTTCGGCCGCTCCTTGCGATGTAGACTGGATTTATTGAATCCGACAGAAGTCACTCCCTCGTCCGCGCAGCTCGCCTTAACTGTGGGACAAAATCAGTGCTCTCAGGTTAAACACTACAAGGGAACACCTAGACCTGACTTAAAGGTGAACGATGCAGTGTGGGTCAAAAGATATACATCCAATCAGAAATATTACTGGACTGAAGGGGTAATTACTCGTAAAATAGGAGCTGTAACATACGTTATTTATGTTCTTGAAATTAAAGCAGAAGTGAAAAGACATCTAAATCAGATTCGAGTACGCCAGGCAACTGACGTGTCGGCTTCTCAATGTACATGGCAGCCGGATGTAGTCGATGACAATGATCATACTTCGACCAGCATCGAAACCGACACGACCACTTCAGAGACTTTACCAACAACTAGCGTCGAAACCGACACCACAACCTCGGAGGCCTTACCAACGCCTATTCGCGAGACCGACATACCGCCGTCTGTCACTCTTGCGTCATCAATTTCAACTGCTCCCAGAGATGCTGCTACGGAGAGGGAGAGTGATGGTGAATATAACAGCTTATCGAGTGATATGAATGAGAACATTACAGAGGAACCCCCAGCTCAGGAAAATGTCAGGACTAGACGTAATAGACCTAAGATTAATTATAAGGCATTTTATTAGTTTTAAGCTAGTCGTGGAGGGATTGTTATAAATGTAAAAAGGAGGTATCGAGATATTTGGTGCGCGGCTGCGTCCCCACCTTGTATTCGTACTGAATAAACCAGTGTGCAACTAGCTACGTGTTTGGTCTGACGTGAGCGTCCTTTACCCTTGTTCCCATACTTAACAGAAACCAAGCACTTACATTAAAACAAAATAAGACTAGAAAGTCAACAGTGATGCGGAGAAATTTTTTGACACCTTATTTTATGCCCAGATGGCGGCATTATATGGCCACGTTATATGGCAATGTTTAATCTCTGGCTAAGGTAAAAGCAAGCCCTCCTTTGTAGGAACATAACCTGAAGTTCTTGTAACATCCAACAAATGCATCTTACCGCATGCCTTGTTTTTTACCCTTTGACGCTAAACTTCTTGAAGTGTAGAACCAAGTGGCTGACTTCCAAGAATTTACCTTTTTATGCTTGAATTTGTATTCAGAACAAGAAGCTATTTTGCTTCATTTAAATATTTTGATTTTAAAGATATGTTACGGACCAACGACTATACGTACAGTTTGATATGTCGATCACCTCCTCGATGCTCGATCCAGCTCCCCTATACCGCGTATATTAACGATGCTCAATGCACTCATGGAAACTAACCCTGGATGGGATTTGTTTGCTAATGAATGGAAGACGATATTTTTAGAAAATTTGCGATTCTGTGAGAAAAAAGAGTGAAAGATTTAACGTAATTTGGTGTTATTGGCTATTTTGCTGTACTAAATAAATAAATATCTATAGCTATGTACGTGGCTAGAGTACATAATCCGAAGAGGGCAGACAATCAGAGACTTAGGTTTCAGATTCCCAAAGAGAATTTAGAGTCAGAGAAATAGTATAAAATGTGATCACGTGTAAAGGACTCCGTTTGTATAGTGTATTTACTGTTGTGATAGACAATAACAATAAAAACATGTTGTAACAATAAAAACAGCCGAGGCCTTTCAACACAGAATAGACAGGTACAGAAGTCAATCTACATACAAAGCGCGCTCGAGCAACGCACACATAGACACCGCTCACGGACACGATATCTCGAAGCGTCTCGGACCACTCGTCGAACAGTTCCTGCTCAAACGTTCATTAGTGTGCGTCCACCGAGCATAGGTATAAAGAGTGAAGTACATAGATGAGATTGTCTTCTGTACCTATTTTGTGCTTTTAACGTGACGTGTTTTTTGTTGTTATATGTTTGTATCCCTCTGCCGCTAACAGATATTGATACGAATTTTGAATCTTAAAATCCCAGTTTGTCTCCATATACGGGTATTACAAAGCTTCAGACAACAGAACAAAATTTTTACATGCTTCTCTAAAATGTTTGCTTTCTTTTCCATGTTTATAAAATGAAAATTATTGTAGCGAATAACCCAACGCAAACGAGCTCCTGTGATAAACTTACATACAAAATTCTGTAGCCCATACAAATATTTGTTCCGTGACACGCAGTGCAACAGCCAAACAGTTAACTGATGATGTCATCCGGTTAAATGATTTTTAGCAGTCACTTGCAGCACTTGACTTGCATTTAATTTGTATTGTGACATTAATTTCTTCTTTGATTGATTCTGGATTCTTGGAAAGAGTTATCGCGATCTTGGAAAGCAAAGAACAACTGTTGGAACAATGCTATATATTAATTCAGTAAAAGTCTGACGCTCTCTCGCTTCACCTAGAACCGGAGGAGTTTTTTTGCTGATTTTTCACCGTCAACGTAGGCTTGTGAACGACGAGTAATCGTTAGCTTGCCGCCCGGCCGTCCGGTAACTGTTCGGACCGAGTCCGAGTTGTCAATGGCTCGTAGAGTTCCACGCGTGCGTCAAAGAGATGTCAGCAAAATCGTAGGCGCCCAGCAGTGCTGAAACCTACTGTGGCCATTGGCCACCAACTTCTGGAAGAGAAACCTATGGTCCTAGAACAAAAAGGGCAACATAGGTGTGGGTTTAGTCAAAAAAAGTCTGATATGAAAGAGTGAGTCCTCTCACTTTTTCGTATTCCACTCCGCTAGAGCGGGAGAAGTCATGAGATGATTTATGCCACTTTAAAAAATATACATTCTATTCTTATTAATGTGAAAATCTCATATTTTGTGTTACTTTGTCAATTCTAAAACAAATCCCTCAAAACGTGTTAATGATGTTTTAATTACTTTACTTAAATCTTTCAACAAAAGACGTATACAAATGATTAAAACTTTACTTCAGTAACTTGGTCTAAGTAAGGGTATCAAGCTCTCAAGACAGACTGTTTTCATTATGTTATAATAATATTATTTAACTTGGCATATATTGTCAATTAACCAATTTAACACATTCAGTGCGGAACGAGGTCTAATCTGCCCCGTATGTATTTTTCTTTTGAAAGACATAGTCTGCCATGCGGAAGTCGTATGTTCAATTTGGTTTAGTAGGAAAGGGATGAATAGCTTAGGTGCCTTATTAGGTCGCCGTCCGACCGTCCGGTAATCGTCCGGACCAAGCCTAAGATGTCGACGGCGTGTATTATTCCACGCGTGCCTCACGGAGTTGTCAGCAAACAGTAGGGCCCAGCAGGGTCGAAGCTCTCTGGGGCCAATGATCTGTTTCTGAAAGGAAGATTCGGCCCCGGTACGAAAGGCAACGAAGGAACAGGAGTGGATTTTTGTCAGTAAAAGTCTAACACTATCTCGCGCTCCGCCCAAGCGCGGGGATGTCATTGGATAATTTTCCCAAAGGTGCTTCATTAAAACATAATGAAATGATGTATCTACTTTAATACGGGGTCACTCTGACCTCGTACCGCACTGAAGAAAATATTTGTTTCTTAAACGTTACGGGGTCTTATAAGCCCCTTACCACCATAATTATAGTTTTGCAACGCCTTGTATCGCAGGAACGTATTTCAACGTGATAAGGGAAGTATTTACCAAGTATGTTAGTTTTGAACTTCATGGATGTTGCAAAGAAAAGTTTTGTTTTTAAGATTACTACCTTTTACCAGCGGCTTTGCCTGTGGGAAAATAGAAACTTATCCCAAGAGAACGAACTCTTTGTCAATCTGTTCGGCCGTTAGAGCACATACTCATACGTGCATAAAAACTTTCAACAATGTTAGTGTGATAAGTATTTTTTTATAGTAGTAAATCATCCAATGACTTCTCCCGATTTAGGGTGGAGCAAGAGGGCATGTCAGACGCTAGCGGACATCGGCCCTGCTAAAATCATCTAATGACATCCCCCGCTCTTGGGCGGAGCGGGAGATAGTGTCAGACTTTTACTGACTAAAAACCCACTCCTGTTCCTTCGTTGCCCTTCGTACTGGGGCTTGAGCTATTTTTCGAATTAACCCTGGCCCCAGTAGGCGACATCGGCCCTGCTGGGCCCCTATGGTTTGCTGAAATCCTTTCAGGACAGCGTGGAATACTGCGCGCTGTCAACGACATGGGCTCAGTGCGGACAGTTACTGGATGGCCAGACGAAGAGCTACCCATTGCTTGACGTCTGCAAGCCATTGGTACCGCTTACCGTGACTGGCAGCTGGAGTCAGGGTCGCAACGACTGGCTATTTGATGTCTGCTAGAGCTTTCTTAAAAAAAAAACTAAGTGAATGATAAACTTGTTCCTTCTAAGTAGTAAAGTATTTCATACCGGTGGACCAAAGCTTCATTATCACTAAAATATTCAGATTGCACCATAAACATAATTAATTTACTCTTAATGACCATTCATATGGTTAAATTCTAGACACACAACATCTAGGTTATCTATTAAGTTATGAAGGTCTAGAATTTTAATTAAAACAAAATGAAAGGGACGGTAATCTCGCGAAATTACTAGGGTCTAATAGGTGTGCTTAGATACTAAAAAAGAACTGTTTAAATTCGTTGGATACATTTCTCTAAAAAAGGGGGAATGCGCACAGGATTCCGAAAATTATAACACACTACATAATTTTCCGACCGATGACCTGGTAAGGGTTGCGGGAATCCGTTGGATGCGAGACGCACAGGACCGTTCATTGTAGCGACACTTGGGGGAGGCCTATGTCCAACAGTGAAAGTCTTTCAGCTGAAATGATGATGATGATGACATAATTTTCCGTATTATTTAGCATACCTATTCCCTGTGATAGACTCAATTGAGTAGTTGACTGGATTTTTTATTATTATATGTTTAAAACCTGAGTTTATTTATTTATTAAACTTTATGCACTAGTAAGAAATACTGTACATAGGCGGACTTAATACTTTAGGCATTTTCTGCCAGTCAACCTTAGGGTGGTGCAGAAATATAACATGATAGTGTGCAACGTAATGGTAAACTAGAAAATACAAAATAATATACTAGAAAAACAAATTAACAATATTATTATGAAAAACGAATCCAACAAATTATCCCTGTGATATTTATTCAAACTCAAATAAAATCAATTTTGTATATATAATATCTAAAAGGCAAAAGTTTGTGAGTGTATGTGTGTGTGTATGTTTGTTTCTTCATCACTTTTGAACGGATTTCGATGAAATTTGGTACACGGGTAGACGGGTATTGAAATAGTACACAGAATAATTTTCATCCCACGAGGATAAATTTTCTACTATCAAGCGGGCAAACCCACTGGCAGCAACTAGTAACATAGAATCATATTCTTTCACAAAAGTAAACATACAACTGCGAATCTGCAGCTCCATTCCTTTTAAAACAGTTCCAGAATCTACCAACAAACGCAGCACTTTGTTCTCAAAGCTAACATTGTAAAATATTACTATTCTTACCCTACCTGAGGCCCTACTACGACGTCTTGAAATCATTATAATTCCGGTGTGGGAGAGAGACGGAGTTATACAGGCCGTATTGCACTATCCTTGTCTTACAATGGTAACAAGATGCCGCTGTCATTTTTGTAGAACGATCTCTGTAGAGATCGGAGTCGTCGTTTACGAACAAAGTTTGCTAAGGCCAAACTGACACTTTCAAATATGAATTTATTTTTGCAACGGTTTCTTCATTTTGAACAGCTTATTCGGTATCTTGATTTGAATATGTTAACTTTTTATTCTTACTTTAAAATTTGTTTTGATGTTTCAATTTATTGGAATATAAAAATGATTTAAACTTTGTAGGTACGAGTAGTTTAGTATTCATGGTGGATATCCCTCGCATGCGAACAAAGCTTTTTGGGAACACCAACATTATGTGTACAGCTAAGGAGTGGAATTCCCTGCCGGAGTCTGTGTTTCCTAATAGCTGTAACTTATTCAGAAAGTCAAAAGTAAATACGTGGCTTTTAGAAAAGCGTTCTCCATCGTTTGCCATATCATCGCTTACCATCAGGTAAGATAGAGGTCAAATACGAGCCTATCCACATAAAAAAACAACGTATTTTGAGTTGCGGAATTGTTTGAAATTAACGGCGGCCCTGGAACGCAAAGGGCAATTGAAGGAACACGATTGAGTTGTACTCAGTAAAAGTTAAACTCCTTCTCACTCAACCCTACAACGAGAAAAGTCATTACCACCATAAAAAAGTGTACATTAATACCGTGGACCTTAAACGCTAGGGGCAACTGAAGGACATAGGTGTAGTTTTAGTTACTCAAAGTCTGATACACCTTACCGCTCTATCTTTGAGCCGGAGAAGTCATTAGATGATTTTCCACCTGGAAAAAAACTACCACATAGTCATTTAAATACCCAATAAGGATTTTAATTTTTTTTTGTTTGTAAACAAAAATGAGTAAACTCAAACACTACTAGACTGATTTAAAAAAATCTTTCACCAGCAGTATACATTCTACTTTATCACTGAGTGACATAGGCTATATACTTTCTACCTTATCACTGAGTGACATAGGCTATATACATTTTACTTTATCACTGATTGACATAGGCTATATACTTCCTACTTTTACGCAGGCCAAACCGCTTATATAAGCTACTTTGCTAGAAAACAAAAATTTGCTCCTTTGACTTATTTATGTTCATTAATACAGGCCCAGTGGGGCCGAAGCCTACTGGGGTCATAGGTTGACTTCCAAAAGCGAAACCCTGCGTCCTGGCACACTAGGCAAAGAAGAAACACAGGTGTAGTTTTAGTCAGTAAACGTCTGACACACTCTCCTGCTCCGCTTTAGAGCATTAGAAGTCATTGGATTGTTTCCCATCTTTAAAAGAAAAATCCATTTTCATTAGATAATTTTAACGAGAAAATAAAATCATTTACTCAAAATACTTAGGTACAAAGAATTTCAATAAACGTGTTATTTTCCTCCGTAGCTCTTTTGTTTATATACATGTAAATTGAGGCTGATAACACAAGACATTTTCTTTATTTTGATATTCTCTTTGATTCTTTAAAATGTGATCACGTGAGTAAAGGACTCCATTTGTATAGTGTATTTACTGTAGTGATAGACGTTTGTGTGTTACAATAAAACGGCCGAGGCCTTTCAACACAAAATAGATAGGTACAGAAGTCAATCTACTTACAAAGCGCGCTCGAGCAACGCACACATAGACACCGCTCACGGACACGGTATCTCGGAGCGCTTCGGACCACGCGTTGAACAGTTCCGGCTCAAACGCTCATTAGTGTGCGTCCACCAAGTGTAGGTATAAAAAATGAAGTACATACATGAGATTGTCTTCTGTACCTATCTATTTTGTGCTATTACAGACAAATTGCTGGAATATTTTTTTTTAGGGTTTCGTATCTAATTCGGCAAAAGAAAACCCTTATAGGATCACTTTCTTGTTCGTCTGTTTATCTGTTAAGACCTTTTTTCTCAAGAACGCATGGAGGTGTGAAACTGAAATTAAATCTTTATTACAAACCAAGCAGCAGTAAAGAAATCAAACTTCTAAGTCAAAGCAATTTGGCCCATGTAGGCGAATATTTTGACACTTGCTAAGAAATAGAAATAGAATTCTGAAAATCATGAAGAAAGGTCTTTTAGCATAAGTATAAGATACAAACTTGTTACCACATTTGTGGCGCCACGTAAGAACTAATCCTGCATCCTTTGTTCCGCATACCTCCAAAAACTGTAAGTTTTTAGTCACATCTCAAAACTTTTTTCACGATTCGTGCCCAAAATTTTATCTTCAAGACTCGATTCGGAAATTGAACTATTTATATAGGTAAGTTGGTAAAGAACCCTCAGTTCGCGAGTCCGACTCGCACTTTTCCTGTTTTTTTTTTCCTTTTCTTTGTTGTAAAACAGAACTGTAGAATTCAGGGATTATTTTTATTGCGATCACGTGGAACGGCTAACGACAGTGGGGTGTACAGAGTGCTACCCTGAATCGAAATTGCGTGCACATTTTGTTTCCTATTTGCATACGATTTGGCAAGCGTTCAGGTAGCGTCCTGTGTTAGGCTCGGAGTTTATTTACTACTTATGTTTTTGAGTAGAAAGTGTTAGGTTATATATATAAATGTATGTAGACGGAATTTCTTAGTGAAAATGCGAAAGGTAAAAAAAAGCAGTATAATAACTGAAAAGAATTAATTCTACTCATGTAAAAATTATTTAAATTGTATTTTATTTATTTCAAATTTCTCATTTTTTATTATGCAATTTTAGGTGTGAAAAAAAAAAATTACTCCATTATAATTGAATGGATTTTGCAAAACTCAACAAAATGCTCCCTATAAGTGAAATCAGAATGATTTGACAATGACTCCCTTTGTTTTTGGGTAATATTATCACTTAACTTCTTTCACTGTGTCAAGTGAAAGGGAGTGTCATGTTTTTACTGACTAAAACTCTTATACCTTACCTCAATACGTTTAGAGGAACGATTAATTCCTTCTATAACACCTGTATCCCTAGCCAAGTTGCTAATCTGCAATAGTTAACGCTTGTAGAAAGCTTCAAACGTACGGGAATGACGTCGTCTTAACGCTCAGTCACGTGGTCAGAATAAAAGAATTGGCGGCAAGGTCAACTCGAAGCGTGCGGCGCAAGCGAAACGGTTGTAACTTGGCTAGGGGGGCTGTTCTATTTTCACGGATTTTGCTACAGCTAGATTCATGTTATATTAACTTACTACAGCAAATGCAGTGCTCTGCGAGAGTTATAACTTTCAAAGTCATTTGCAAACCTTTTGTCTGAGAGCTAGGTCAAGGAAAGCTACCTGAATTTCAGTCTCAGTCTGTAGCCAGAGCAATCGTTAAAAAGACGGCTCTCTTCACTTTTCTTCGGCTCATTCTCAGATATTTCATGAGAAAATAACAAATAAGAAATCAATTAAAGTTACCTAAATTTATGTGCGTAAAAATAAACAGATTTCTATCGCTAAAAAAATTTTAGCAATGGGACCACTTTTAGAGATTACCGCCAAGAAATAAAAAAAAAAAAAAACAAAATAAAAACTTTACCTCTTCATACATAATTATATTAGTGTAGATGTTGATATATTGTAAAGTTTTTTGTTCTGCTAACAAGTAACATTCCAATTACATCATTTTTGTCAGAACTTTCCTGTTTGCAACATAAAACAAACATTTGACTGGCCTGTTGGTCTAGTGGTTAGTGACCCTGACTGCTATGCCGGAGGTCGTGGGTTCGATTCCCACCCAGGATAAATGTTTGTGTGATGAGCATAATCATTGGTTCTGTGTCTGGGTGTAATTTACCTATAATATGTATGTATATAAGGTATATTATTGAGGATTTTCGAAATAAACCACAAATTGTTTCTCTGAAAACAAAGATTTGTTTATTCAACATGCTTTTACAGTATTATGTAATAAATTATCGTTTAACTAAAGTTACACTTTTATCTCACCTGAAAACAAAGAAACGACATTAAAGTTCACTAATATCGCCTCCTCAATTATATCCCTTTAATTATCTCTCTACAAGTTTTTATAACAATAAAATGCACATATAATCTAAACATCATCTGTCATTGAATGATACGTCACCCCGTATCCACAGCTTAAAAATTAAAAAATGAAATGTCATTTCCAAGGAGGTCATTAAATGATAAATGATAAATGATAAATGATCTTTATTTTGCAAGTAGGTTTTATAAAAACACTTTTACACGTCAATGGTTTTTTTTCGTCAATTAATGCTAGATGAGGCCGGTGTTTCCTAGCTGACTACCCTGAGAAGAAACACCGAAACAAACTCAGGGGTCAAAGTCTCTTTTAAAGTCCATACAGCAAAACATGTAATGGTCAAATCATATGAGAACCATGCAGATTGAGCCTGAGATGGTCTTTTGAAGAAAGAACCACACAGTTCTAAGTGGACCTGTCCAGTCAGTGCAAGCATTTGTCAATATGCGTGTAGCTCAACTCAGGACTACTAAGGAGCTCAACGACTTGACGAACAATGCCAAAGAAAGGACATTTGGGTAGGCCACATCAAATACTCAAAACTGCCAGACATCATGTGAAAATAAAAGAAAAGGAAAGAGTAATCCACATAGTTCTCACATTCACAATAATATAATTTACAAAAGTGTAAATATTACAAATTGTAAAAAAAGTAAGTATATAAAAAAAAAAATCAGTCAAATAGTAAAAATAAATGTCATAATTGTTAAAAAATAATAATATATAATATATATACAATATCATGATTGTAAAACAACAACAATCGTCAATAAAAAAAAGGCAGTTAAAACAAAAAAACATTCAAATGATAATAATTATAGTGAGTAGGTACTGGAGCAGGTCAATCCCAAGCCGTTTTATCCTCGAGATACTCTTTTACAGTATAAAAAGCCTTTTGGCAAAGTTTTCGCTTTACAAATATTTTGAATTTATTAATGCTAAGTTCCTGAATAGGACTGGGAAGCTTATTATAAAAATGTATACTTTGGCATCTAAATGAGCGTCCTATTTTTTTGAGCCTGGTGGCAGGAACCACTAACTTGTGTTTGTTCCTAGTATTAACGTTGTGAATGTCACTGTATTTTTTAAACATGTTTTTATTTTTATGAACATACAAAATATTTTCATAGATATACTGAGATGGCACAGTCAAAATATTAATATTTTTAAATTTATCTCTGAGGGAGTATCTGGGACTTAATTTATAAATTGAACGAATGGCCCTTTTCTGCAAAACAAAAATCGTTTGGATATCGGCGGCATTTCCCCATAATAGAATACCGTACGACATGACACTATGAAAATAACTGAAGTAAACTAAACGGGCTGTCTCTAAGTCAGTTAGATTTCGAATTTGTCTAACAGCGTATGCGGCAGAGCTAAGTTTTTTCGACAACTTATCTATGTGTGGGACAACATTTCATTACATCTCCCCCCCATAGGAACGAAAATTCTAAATAATATAATACAAACAATGCACCTGCAAGCTATCTTTATACCTATTCGTTTTCTTCTACTTCATCTTCTGCCGTAACAGGTTGTAATTTTGTTATGTGGAATAAAGTTGATTCTGTTTTTCTGTTGCCAGTGTCAATCTTATAAATGGAGTTCGATATTTTCTCTATTATCTTGAAAGGGCCTATTTTTAATTCGTCTAATTTTTTTCTGTTTAGTCTATTTCCATTTTCTACATATACACTGTCTCCTATCTCGAACTCTTGTATTTTCCTATTTCTATCAAATATTTTCTTGTTGTACTTGTGAGATTTTATTGTATTCTCTAATGCTAATCTTCTATCAGCAATCCACTTGTCTTCCTTTTCTATTGTTTTAATTTCATTTGGTAAAATACTGACATTTGTACCATCCAGTAAATATTTTGGTGCAAAACCTGTAACAGAATGGTCTGTTTCATTATATTTCTGTACACATTCTCTTGCTACTGTTGTCCATGTTCTCTTATTATTTTTCTCATTTATTTTACATCTTATTTTATTTACTATTGTTTGGTTTAATCTTTCGTTCAAGCCGTTCGAAAATGGCGTATTCACAGCTGTAAATATTAGTTTGATGTTATTCTCCTGCAAATACTGTTTAAATTCTTTTGAATTGATGCCTGGATATTGGTCTGTCAGAATTATTCCAATCTCATCTGTCTCGAGTACTTTCTTTGTTAGTTTTATAAAGTCACTTGCGTTCTGTGTTTTTGAAGTCACAATAAACGCATATCTTGTGTAGTGGTCTACTAAAAGGTGTAAGTATTTTTTTGTTGACCTAGATCCTCCAAAGCCACCTATAGTATCCATTGACATTATCTCAAATGGTTTTGTTGCTGGTCCCAGTTGTGACATTAACCCAAATTTTCCTTGACATCTTGATTTATTTTTTATGCATATTTCGCATGTTTTACAAATATTTATGATATTTTTTGTTAGGTTTTTAGCTGTATATAGTGGACTTATTTTTTTCTGTAATTGTCTGATTCCAATATGGCATAAATCTTCATGCACCTTTTTTATAATTTTTTTACTAAATACTTCTGAGAGTATAATCTTTTCAAGTTTCTTTATTTTTTTATAATAGATTTTATTTTTGTGTAGTAGATTTTGTTTCTTTTCTTTTATTGTTTCATGTTTTTCTTGGTCTTCAACTATATCTTTTATTTGTATTAAATTAACTATTTTTAATAGTTCCTCCTTGTTATCTTCTGATTCTAATACAGGGTTTCGGCTCAAACAGTCTGCTTCTATATTTTCTTTACCAGGTATATATTTTACTGTAAAGTCATATTGAGATAGGTAATATGTGAGGTCACCCAATTCTTCATCTGTCCTGCATTTAATATTCATGTTCTCTAGAGGTTTGTGGTCTGAGTAAATAGTGAAATGTTTTCCAATTAGCCAGTGTTGCCAGTATTTTACTGCTTCTTTCATAGCAATACATTCCAAACATATGGCTTTTTTTCGTTTTTGAGATTCGTTTAGTTTTTTTGAAAAATATGCCACCGGTTTGTCTTTACCGTCTAGTTGAGTCTGTTTTAATATTGCCCCGATACCCTCTAAAGATGCATCTGTAAAGATTTTTATTGGTAAGTCTTTGTCGAATATTTCCAACCCAGGTTGAGAACATAAATATCTTTTTATTTGATTAAATGATTCTTCACACTTCTCTGACCACACAAACTTTTCATTTTTTCTTAATAAATTATGTAATGGGTCTAAAATAATTGCACTTCTTGGTATGTATTCATGGTAGAAGTTAATTTTTCCCAAAAATTGTCTGACATTCTTTTGTGTCTTAGGAGTTGGAAAATGTCTTATCGAGATCAAATTGTCTTTTAGTGGTCTTACCGAATTGTTCTGAATTACATGGCCGAGGTACTTTACTGAGTCTGAAGCAAAGTTACATTTCGTAAACTTCAATCTAAAGCCTTCTTGTATTATTGCCTCTAATACATTTCTAATGTGTTTTATATGTTCTTCAAAGGTGTTCGAGTATATCAGAATATCATCAATATAGTTTACGGAGTATCCTGTGAGATTGTGCTTTCTTAGAATATTGCTTAAAATTCTCTGGAAAATTGCTGGTGATGTTTTCAAGCCAAAGGGAAGGCAGGTCCACTGGAAGTGGCCATCTTGTGTGACAAATCCTGTTTTATATCTGTCTTCCACCCGTAATGGTATCGCCCAGAATGCTGAATTTATATCCAGTGTAGTAAAATACTTACAATTTCTAGTTTTAACAATCAAATCATCTATTAACGGAAAAGGTTGAGCTTGTGGAACAACAATTTTATTTAGTTCTCTGAAATCTATACACAAGCGGGATTTCCTATTTTCACCCTTTTTAAATGCCAATGTCACTGGAGCAGCGAAAGGACTGTAGGATTCTTCTATTAAATTATTCTTTAGTAACATGGATATTTGCTTTTCAATTTCTAATTTATCTTCTATTGTACATCTGTATGGTCTTTTACTACAGTATCTATTTACTAGTAAATCTATGTGAGCTTCATAATTTCTAACTGTTCCTATATCATTCCTTCCTCCTTTTCCTTTGCAAAAATTGTTTTATATTCCTTTATTATTTTCTCGATCTCTATTTTCTTTTCATTATCTAAATGGTCTGTCATACTTACAAACTCTTTTGTTTCTATATGTTCATTAAAATTTATTGCTAATGTTTTTATATTCTTTTCTTCATTTCTGTTATCTTTAGACATTTCATCTATTTTATTTGTTCTTATCTTTTGTTCTATCCGCAAGTCCTCGTTTTGGGTTAGTCTGAATTTCTTTATCATATCCAATCCGATTATAAAATCATCAAAATATTCATTTTCTACTATGTATACATCCACCTCTTCTTCTAAATCAAATATTTTTATTTTTATTGTTATCAAGCCATCTGTTTTTTTCACACCATTAACCGTTTTCATATATGCTATATTCTCATTGTCCTTTTTTTCTTTTATTTTAATCAGTCTTGAATTTATTAAAGAGATCTGTGAGCCTGAATCATAAATGCCGCTCACTTCTAGTTTATTTTCTAATAAGAGCTTGATTTTGATTAATGGTGTACTTACTCGTTTTTTTTTCTCAGTATTTATATCTACTTCAATAATGGAATTGTTATTTACATTTCTGGGTTTAAAAACTTTTTCAGATTCATTTTTATTTTTCTTGAACCAACATGACTCTTCCGGATGATATCTAATTCCTTTGTTCAAAGATTCACAAGTGTTACATGGCTTCTTCTCATTAGTTTTATTTTTATAAAGGAATGTACAACTCTTTATTGTACCTACTTGAGTTTTTCTTGTACATCATACCTTCATATTTTCTTATCTCATTGAACAAATCAGTAGTGTCATTGAGTTTATCTCTGTTTAACCTATTTAAGATAAACCCAGGTAAACCTGTTGCAATAAGATCTATCATTGTTTTGGAGTCTATCGATTTGTTTATGCCTAGCATTAGCCTTTCTTTTCTAATAGCGTAATCAATTAGTAGTCCTTCTTTATATCTAAATGCGAGAGCATATGTAACTATGTCCCATCCTCGGTTTTTAAAAGTTTCTAAAAATTTGTTTTTCCATTCATTCCATTCAGCCTTTATTGTTAGTTTTATGGCCATCGAGCTATACCAATCCAAACAAGATTTTTCTAAAAATAATCTCAATATATCTATTTTTGTTTCATCTTTTGATATATTAAAGCGCTCACACTCCTTTTCAAAATTCTCAATCCATTGCATTGCATTAGGGTTCTTGCTTGTGAATTTTTCAATAATAAATTTCTCTGAAATATGTTTTAGGTTATGTTGATTTTCTTTCTTTGTAGTAGTTTCTATTAATTTTTCCAAGATATGTTGGAAATTGTCGTTTATGTCTATTGGTTGTTTTGTGCTCATTTCTTCTAAATATTGATCTAAAAATTGCATATTACCTTCCTCATCTCTATATGTTTTCTTAAGATCTTCATCCAATTTTATCCATATTTTTCTACTTTGATATCTTTTTTTTATACTATTTTTTATTTTTGAGAAAGTATTCATTTTGACAATATATGTATGATGAATCACCGGCTTCAGCTCATCAGGTAAAACATAACATTTTCCTTCTTCTGTAGATATTGAGGTTATGGCTAATACATTTGATTTGCCATCATTTGAAGCTATCATCGTAAACTCAAATTGCAGCCGGTCCATCTTCTTTTAGTTAACAAAAATGTCGTTTTATAAGGTATATTATTGAGGATTTTCGAAATAAACCACAAATTGTTTCTCTGAAAACAAAGATTTGTTTATTCAACATGCTTTTACAGTATTATGTAATAAATTATCGTTTAACTAAAGTTACACTTTTATCTCACCTGAAAACAAAGAAACGACATTAAAGTTCACTAATATCGCCTCCTCAATTATATTCCTTTAATTATCTCTCTACAAGTTTTTATAACAATAAAATGCACATATAATCTAAACATCATCTGTCATTGAATGATACGTCACCCCGTATCCACAGCTTAAAAATTAAAAAATGAAATGTCATTTCCAAGGAGGTCATTTCATTACATGTATTTAGAAATATATAAGTATGTTTATCAGTTGTATAGTACCCATAACACAAGCTCCGCTTAGCTTGGGACTAGACGGCGTTGTGTGATAGTTGTGGAATATTATATTATTATTTCGTTTATTCAGCTATAAGGACATATAAATTATATTTTTAAATATTCATATAAAAAAAAAAACATTTAAAAATTTAAAAAATAGCAGCCTACCGGTATCGGGAACAGGGTCCAAGCCACCGGCGGTCAGGGCTCCAGAGAAAGGAACCTCCTGACTATACGAGCCGTGTCCAGCAGTACTGCTTTCTGAATCAAGCCCTTGATCCAGTCGCCTAACGAGAGCCTCCTAAGGTGTTGGTCGAGGCTCTTGGCTATTAAGCCATTGGCTGAAACAACTATCGGTACAATGATCGCTGAATCCACTTCCCACATGTCGACAACCTCGCGAGCCAAGTCAATATACTTGATTTGTTTATCTTTCTCGGCTTTCACGAGGTTCTCGTCATGTGGAACGGATATGTCAACAATCATTGCACGCCTCTCGCTTCGGTCTACCACCACTATATCAGGCTTATTGGCCACAATAGTCCTGTCAGTGATGATGGGCCGATCCCAGTACAAAGTGATATGACCATTATCAAGAACTGGGTCGGGCTCATATAGGTAATATTATTATTATTATTATATAATTTTTTCAAAAAACCAATTAAAAATAAACAACTTACAATAATTCGATCGGTGTCGAGGCTTCAAAACCGATAAACAGCAAAAACTAAGTAACTTCAAAAGCACTTTAACTTGTTCTTGCCCTACTATGGTTTCAATATTCTCACGTTGGAAATAAAAATAGCGGCTTGTATCGATCGCGGCTCGAGTGGACGCAGGCGACTGCTTCCAATTTTGGCACATACCGCGTTTTGATTTATAGTTTGCCGGGTCAAGTTTTAAGAGGTTGCCGAATGCATAAAACATACATACCTACTTAAGTGGACAGCTGGCCTAAGCGGTATTGTGGAATTTGGTCAAAATCGAATTTGATTTGGTTAAGAATCTGTTTGAATAGATTCAATTTAATAAGCTTCCAGTTACTAGCCAAACAGATTTTCTTGATTTGAAAGTTGTATGTTGTAGTCATTGTATTAGTTGCCTTGGTAGATTTTTATTTGGTGGTTAAAAAAAAATATTCACTCCCCATAGAAGTGACTATTTTCACTTTAATGGGGAAAACAAAAATAAATTAACAATTAAGTTAAGCACAGAAAGAAAAAACGAAAGTAAAATTACTGTACTGTATAATAAATATTACTTTTGCGACATTGTTTGGTTCTCATTGAGTATGATGTAATTTATAATATATGTCGCAGGGAAATGAAGATATCAGGGATTTCACGAAATCCCTAAGGATATCACGAAATCCCGGTAAATGTCGAACATTCTTGTTTATTACGTCTTCTTAATAAAAGTATCTAGTGATATCACAAATCACCAATTTATCGTCAATAATATGTTATTTCACTAAACTAAATCTAGTAAAATGGCAGAATAGCGGATACTACCGAATAAAATGACAAAGTTATGGACAAAATAAACTTTAAATCGCTCTCCTGTAAAGTAAGATTTTTCAATTCCAATAGTTTAGCTAGGGACAGTCGCTATGTACTACCACAATTTTGGCAATCATTGTTTAAATATATAAATTATTACATTTAATAACATAATAAACTCGTACCTCATGACAATAATTAAAATAGTAAAATTATCCTGTAGAATATTAAAAATAACCTAACGTTGATTTTCTTTTAGTTTTAATTAAAAATGAAATTGCATAGAAGCAAACACCCAAGTTATTATAAACTGTTTTAAGAATCCTAATCTATGTAAAAACGACATTATGTCTATATCTCTTTCCTAATTCCCCTGTGGCTGGTTAAATTACTTTATAATTATTTGAGAATTTAAGCCCCGTGAAAAAAGAAAGCTGGGACAAAAATGAATCAGATCTACAGAGTTTAAAATAATATATTCAAAGGCAAAATGGAAACCGTAAAAACTTCCGTAATTAAAAACGGTTAAATTTTTAGTACCCATCGTCCAACATAGGAGCTATGTGAGTTTCATAAATCCTGGTTTTTATGTTTTGTTCTGGGTTGAGAGAATTAATTATATATTTTTAGATTAAATTAAGCAAGCGACATTAATTAGATTCAAGTCACACACGCGTCGTATCCGGTTTTTTAATACAAACGTGTGGCGATTCGCGTCGTCGCGCGATGACGCTCGCATTAGCGCTCCAGGATCACAGTGCTGGATCAGTTCAGAGACTTTTGAACATTGAATGACTCTCGTGCTCGTCAGCTGACGCGTCATTGCACCCGAAAAACGCACGGCGACGCGCGAAGGCACGCGTCATCGCACGTCAACGCGCGTCTCAATATTTGTGTAACACAAATTTGAACCTTAATTATGGGAATATGGAGATGAATATGCTACAGGCAACAAACATAACGCCGTTTTGACGTTTCGGCCGTGCGACAGTAGTATGCGTTGAGACTTAGAATGGACAAGCTGGATACTCAATGCTTAATTAGATTTTTCGTAGGCAAAAACGAAGAATTACTATAGAAACATCATTACCGTATTGAAACCCTATACCTTAAGCCTCGTCTACACGACAACAGATGCATGTACAGACGTCATCTTCGGATACGTAGGAAAGAGTAGGGAAAGAATGACGCTGCTAACAGCCCAATTGGTCACAATTAAAACTTCGATCCCAATTCGAAACACGACTTAAAGTTACGTCAACGTGGCTTAAAACATGCAGCCCATCATCATTGTTATCGCAATTTCAGCCAAAAGGCGTCAGTTGTTGGACATAGGCCTCTCTCAAGTATCGACACAAGACCGGTCGTATGTGTCTTGCATCCGTCGGATTCCTGTGGCCCTTACCGTTTCTTCTGCCTTACCTTGTTCCAACTTTCCAAAACATACGTACGCGGTCGCCACTCTAGAACCTTTCGATCCCAAACGGCCTCCCACAAGTTGGACCAACGAACTGGTGAGTGTAGCGGAAATCTGATTGATGTGAGACATATAGAGTCGGTCACTGTGCCGATATTTGGGAAAGGCCCTGTGTCCAGCAGTGGAAGTCTTTTGGCTGAATAATAATAATATGTCATTTTAAGTACTAGTCAAGTTCTCAAATGTCAAGGTAGTTCGATGATTGGGCACGCCACAATCATGGCGGTAAGTCCCCTCTTTGAGGCGTGGCTGGAAAGACCTCACGGCGTCCTTACCTTCCGCATGACGCAGGTACTCACCGGACATGGTTCGTTCGGGAGTTTCCTGCACGGGATTCATGCGGAGGTGACGCCCGGGTGTCGCCACTGTGCGGAACGCCCGGAGGACACGGTGGAGCACACAGTCGAGGTGTGCTCTGCTTGGGCGGAGCATCGCTGTGCCCTCGTGGGGGCGATCGGCGGCGGAGACCTCTCGCGCCGGGCCTTGGTTGAGGCCATGGTCCGGAGCGAGGAGGAGTGGCAGGCGGTCGCCGACTTCTGCGAAGCAGTAATGCTCGCAAAGGAGGAGGCCGAACGCATCAGGCAACGGCGTTATCGCCGCCGCCGTCGCCGGGATTCTGATCCCGATTTCCGGCCAACGTAGACGCGGGCTTGCGGACGGTGAGCAATGGGTAGCTCACTGTCCGGCCGTCCGGTAACTGTCCGGACCAAGCCCAAGTCGTCGACGGCGCGCACTGTTCCCGCGCGCCTCAAGGAGTTGTCAGCAACAGCAGGGACCCAGCCGGGTCGAAGCCTACTGGGGCCAGGGTTATCCGAAAGGGCGCTCGAGCCCCGGTATGAAGGCTAGAAGGAACGGGGTGGGTCTTTTAGTCAGTAAGAGTCTGACACTATCTCCCGCTCCGCCCAAGGGCGGGGGATGTCAATGCATGATTTTTTTCCCACCATAAAAAAAAAAAAAAAAAAAAAAAAAAAAAAAAAAAAAAAAAAAAAAAAGGTAGTTCGATGATTCCAAAGTCTAAGTATTCACCTACATTTTATCTCCAAAAAAAGAAATTCAAAAAGCATTTCCACCACACACCGGGAAATCCGCCACGGCATCTTTGCTCTTTGATTTTCCGCCATATTGAAAGATGCTTCTTTTCTCTTATCTTTCCTAGTATTACGTAGGTTTCTTTCATGTTTCTTTTGTTATACGGATATTCGAGTGTTACTAGTATTTTTCGTATGTTTTTTGGGTATTATTTTTCAGGTATAATGGTCGTTGTCTATTGCTTTTGACCGTAATAACTGTCAAGTGTATGTTTTGGAAAAGGTTTTACGGTGGCAAATATTGTATTTAAATAGACGAACATAGTTCCGCTTTAATGGGAATTTTTGGAGGATAAAAATAGATACACAGAGTATTTTTTTTATGTGGAAATTTATCCAATGACTTTTCCTGCTCTTGGTTGGAGCGGGAGGGTGTTTCAGACTTTTACTGACTAAAATCTACTTCTTTGTTTGTCCTTAGTTTAACTAAGTTAGCTGCGGGTTAAGCTAACTTTGCTAAACTAAGAATAGCTTTTATTAAGATAAAGCTATTATATAAATAAACCGCACAAAATTCAATTTATTATGAAAATAAAACCAAACCGTAGGCAATTAGTAACGCAACCCGATCTTGGGTTAAAAACCTAAATCATTTGATAAATTAACTCTATCCAAGAGTAACGACCAGATATTTTTTATGACACTCATTTGAAAAATGTCAACGGAAGCAATTTTTTTGTTAAAAATTCAATTATAAACTTTTAAATTTCCGATTTAACTTTAATTGCGTTGTTGTTTTTTGATTATAGGGTTTTATGGGTTTTTTAATGTTTAGTACTTTGGTAATTTTTGTTTTGAAGCTGGCTCTTTTGTTATTTATAAAGTAAGTTAAAAATTAACCTTTGTTGTGAGCTATGCACCGGAACTCCGTAATAATTCAATGTATCCTAACGGTGTTTGAACATATTAGATCATCATGAGATGCACTTTGGCTTGGTACTATTCTACTAATCTGATGATGGAGCCGAAAGGTAAACGGTAGGCACGGGATCTTCATAATAAAACAATTTATATGTTTGAGGCTGATTGGAATTGTCATGAGATGTAGGTAATCTGGCCATAAGTGTTTCACAACTAAAAAGTGTGAAAAATAAAACAACAGACTTCCGAAATAAAAGTTATTGTTGATAAGTGTATATGTAAAAAAAAAAAAAAAAATCAAAAGACGTTAGCAGAACTTTGCATCCTGTTCCGCGTACTGCTAAAACACTGCTCTAAGCAGGAATCGATATCGCGACCATGGAATGAAACTAGAAGAAAGGTAGGATTTCGTCGTAAAAAGTTTGACACTAAAAAATCATAAAAAAAATATTTCTTTATTTGCAGATCTCAATAAAATTGTCGCCAGATACACTTTTGACCACTGAACCAACCAAACCGCAATATATTTTTTTAATTGATGACCAAAGCTAATGCCAAATGTTTCATTTTTATTTTCGTTTTTACATTATTAAGTTGTCCCGAAACGCAGATATAAATACTACTTACTTACTTATTGACCAGTTCATCTCATCTTCCTGCCCAGCCACGAACTACCTGTTACCATAACAGTAGATCTGCATGCAATCAAATAACGTTATCGCAGTGATGCCAAAATAGTAACATCTTCTTTACAGAAACTTAAATCTATGGTTACTTGAATAATAGTGGTCTATTATCTGTTTTAAGTTTACAAAACTTATATAGACTGCCAAAGATTAGTTTACAATTACAATTCCCTGTTTGAAACCAACTTAAATCACTACTGAATAAAATATAACAAAACGGCAGGATCTGTTAAGGACGAATTTTTGAACTACTAGTTGAAACTCCAACAATATCAGAAGTTGCTCCGGGAGCAATGTAGCATTAGAATTATTTCAGGTGTTAAATATGTTTGTCGGTCCTATGCACGAAATGGACAAACTTTTGTCCTGTGGGTGCACTAGAGAGGCAAGTAATAAACAAATGCATGTTTGGAGAGAAAACTTATAAAAATGCAAACAGTCTCTATCTACCTATTAGTTTTGTTTATAAACTCTTTAACCTGGTGAGGATTTTCTTTTATGGTGGGAAAAATCTTCCAATGTCAACCCCCGCTCTTGAACCTGGTGAGGGTCGCGAGAATCCGATGGATGCGAGACGCAAAAGGACCTGCCGTTATAGCGGTACTTGGGGGCCTCTATCCAACAGTGGACGTCTTTCAACCGAAATCCTGATGAACTTGACTGATGATTGTATGTATACCGAATGGAAGTCTTAGTTTTTACCACAACTTCCCTCGTGTTGCCTACGCCACAGGAAGCCTTTATTTTCATGGGATGAAAAGATGATAGACCTATGACATACAGCTATCGTTTAAGTATCAGTGCGTACAGCTAAGGAGTGGAATTCCCTGCCTGAGTCTGTATTTTCTTGACTTAAAGACCCCTAGGTCTTTAAGTCAAAAGTGAATAGGTTACTTCTAGGCAAGCGTGCTTCATCGTCGGCCACATCATCGCTTACTATCAGGTGAGATAGTGGTCAAACGCGAGCCTATCAATAATAAAAAAAGTTGAAGAATTTTCGCATTTTTGTTTCAGTACTTCCAGACATTACTTTTACTTATAAGTAAGTAAAAAAACAATCCAATGCAAGCAATACAAATCTAACCCAATCTTTTGGGTGGAATAAATGTACCTAAAAGATTAATGGCATTGCCACGATGTATGGCAACGCTTATCCTGTGTCTACGGTAATAGCCAGCTCTTGGGTCACGGTGTTTTTGACTCAATCATTTATGAGCGCCGTGGTGGCCGAGTGGTAACGGCTCCGACTTACGAGTTGTAAGTCGCGGGTTCATACCCAACCAGGCACATTACTTTGTGTAATTTATTTCATCATCACTGTTCTCAAGACGGTGAAGGAAAACATCGTGATGAAACCGGCACGTCCTAGAACCAAAAATTCTAAGACATGTAACATTTAGAAAGCCCGTGGACCTACGTGGCGGATTACGGCCCATTTCATCTCCTAGAGAGGCCTGAGTCCCAGCAGTGGGAACATTGAAAGGCTGATTATGCTATTCTTGTATGCAATTATTTATAATATTTTTTATTTATTTCTTACCCCGACTGCAAGAAGGGTTAATTGGTTAAAACTTTATTACCTATAAAGGAAAACATCAATCATAAGTTTAAGTGCCCCATTATTTAAAGAAGAGTAGTACATGCACTATATTATACACCTTAACAGCTAATTTAACAACAAAATACGAATTAAAACTAAAACAGAGTAAAAACAGCAGATTTCCCTTTTAATTTAATTTTTGCGCAGTCACAAATCTCATACAGCAACACCCGACTCCAGAAATTCAGCAAAACAGAACATTTCACTATGAATGTTCTTCAGTAGATATGAAGGAATTTATTTAATTAATGCTGAGGTCTGCCGGAAATGTGAAACCCTCTGAATGCCGTATTATTTCGTGATAAATTACAGAGCTTTAAGATTTCAGTTTTTTATTTATTCTTATTTATAGACTCGGGGTTGATCGTTATCTTACCTGTTGGTAAGCGACGGTATGGTTGATCGAGCACGCCCAGGAGTTACTTACCAACTGTTGATTTAAAACTCCCAGGTTGTAGTTATCTAAAATACAGACTCCGGCAGGGAATTCCGCTCCTTAGCTGTATGCATAATGAATCATCTGCATAGCCTTTTTCAATTATCTTGAGGTTGGCTTCTAGTCTAACCCGATGCGGCCGAATATCTGTGTACATGGCACGACGGCCTATCTAACCTTCACAACTCAGTTACAGGGCAATAGATACTCCTTGGACTGATACTAGTAACGACTGTCAAATATATACGAATAATAGCCGACACCAACAGCTTCTTTTTCTGTACGCACAATGAATGTATTCTTGAAAGATTTTATGCATATGGGTGGGATCTTCACTATTTGGCTTATCGCCATACGCCTGGTAGCCCAATGATGGACTGGCTCGGTGGAATTAAAACGCGTACTTCCTGAAATGCAACCGGTAGGAAACTGACAGGCAAGCAACTCAGCGTCAATGATCAAGACTTTGAAGCTTTGATTTGACGAGTGCATCATTGACAAAGATCGTGTCGGACAGGCAAGGGATTATCATAAGAAAATATAGCATTTTGCCATCGACACGCTGATAAGAAAAACGCTTTTTTACGACAAAAAGTTCTATAAAAGGCCCAAAAATTAAACACTCATATTCAACCTTCCATTACAAAACTGGAAACCGCCAGAAACATAACTTTCTCTAAGTTCGTACCTAATATTTCACCTGTATAAAACATTCGCTGGCTGTTTAGCGACAGTCGCGAATGGACGCCTCATCCAGTCCCCGGAGCGTTGTAAAACGAGATTTACTGAGTGGCGCTTCGTGAGTAAGTTCAACTTTTGTCGCATCCATGTTTTGTTTCGTTGGGATAAGTCGTGAAGTTATAGAAGTGGGTCATTACAGCTGTGATAAGGGTGGACCTGTTGAGAATACAATATTTTTTTTTTTTTTTTAATTGAGATAAACTAGTGCTTGACTGCGATCCCACCTGATGGTAAGTAGCGATGCAATCTTTTTACAAGCTTTTTTTTTAGTTTCACCTGTCCTGATATTTATCTGTCAAATTAAATTTGTTGTGTTGTCTGTGTAATGTCAAATTAAGTCGAAGAAACTAATTGGTGATCCAGATCTGGTTGAGTCCAATCTACAAAGTCTTGAGCACAGGCGAAGGGTAGCCAGCCTTTCTGTGTTTTAGAGGATGCATTTTGGAGAGTGGACGTAGGAATTACATGATTTAATTCCACCATCTCACTTCTACCATCTGATAAGCCGACGAATGGCGAGTATCCACCCTTATGTTGTTGAAGCCTCTACGGTCCGGACCAAGCGTTTTGCCTCGTCGTTTATACCACGTACATCGAGGGACTAGAAAAAATTGCCTGCTGCGGTTTTCCTTTTTGATTATAATTTAGGTGTCTTTAAAGCAAGAGTGAATAGGCTCTTAATAAACTAGTGCGCCTCATCATCAACGATTGCATCACTACCTACCATCAGGTGGGATCGCAGTCAAGCACTAGTTTATAGCAATAAAAAAAAAATATCCACTTTCCGGTTACCGATTAAACTAAAATTTTTCAACATATGTAAATTAGATCACAATGCAAAATTATTAGGACATGAAACTGATCTAATGATGGAACCGGAAGGTGGCTATATAGCTTTTATGCTTTTAGAGCTTTTTGGAAAGATCTTGATGAGTATTAAATATAGGTATATCTGTTCTATAAAAGCTATCTATGAAAAAATATTTTTCATTAAAATTTAATTACGACAATACATAAAACAACCACAACACAATCAAAGTAAAGGCAGGGCGGTGCTTGACTGACTTGACTTACTGACCATTAATTGTGTAGGTATGTAATCAGTTTATGAGCGACGTCTTTAAGTTGCGGTTATTTTGCGTCTACGTAATGTTACCCCGAACCTATACCTGTAACAACAATTTTATTGCATGGATCAATAATTTAATTTTTTTTTTTTTGGATTGTCAAGAAGTGACACGATAATTTATTCATTTTTCTATTTTAGAAGGTTTTTGGAAATGATAATAATAAATCATTAAATGACTTCTTCCGGTCTAAGGTGAGGAGTTGAGGACGTGTCAGATTTTAACTGACTAAAACCCACCTGTGTTTTTTCAGAGCCATGGTAACTCTTTAATATATTATTCTTTGCCTTTTTATGATTTGTTCCGTTTTAATACCACTCATCTAATACCACTGGTATTTGTTTGAACGCAATTTTATTACCTATTCTGAACGGAGACGACTCTTTAAATAATTTATTTTAATGTACGAACCCATACCAGTGACTTGAATGTAGTACAGTCAGCTCAAGTCAAACCTAATAAAATTTTGGTTTCCTAATATTTTTATACGATCGTAATATACAAAAACTTTCACTAACTAATCACTTTTTTAGATAATATGTCTGAGGAAGCTATAATCAACCCTCAACATCTTGAGGGAAAACAGAAACCTTGACTTGCATAAAAAAATGGTGGCTAGTTGTTATTTAGAGTGGATTTGCAGGCTGACTGTACTTTAGATCCTTGAATTTCTTTTAGTATTAGTTGTAGCAATGGTATCCATTCGGAATAGACAATAAACACGGGTTCAAACAAATACCAGAGGTATTAGATGAGTGGTATTAAAACGGGACAAATCCTTTTTAGATTTTTCCTTAATACTACTAAACTTAATACCACTATAACATTTCATTAGCATTTTCTTTAATATCTAAATACTCGTACAATCACGCGATTAAATAATTTATATATTACACAGATAACACACATTACACAGTTAACAACAACAAAAAAGACATCCCTAAATAAAGTTAACAACCTAAATCTTTCTATCTTTCATTCACAAGTCACAAATTACAAATGTTTTTCTTCCGCTCGGCTAAACGCTGCGAAGTTTGCTGACGGTCGGTAATCCGCTGGTATGTACTATTTGCTAACATTAGTTACCCACTTTGTGAGTTCAACCGCGAACGTTGGCTGTTTACTGTGCTGTTCGCTGTAACCGAATGTTAAGTTAAAAGGGGTTCTGTTGGCAATTTTGAAGATTTGCTGGATAAACGAAGTGTCTCCCTATAAATTAATGATGACCATAGACCTGTATTATTTTGTTATATTTGCAATTCTGCCGGTAAAGAAAGAATATGATAAGCTACAATAACTACAAAATAAAAATAAATACTGGTCAGAAAAAAAATTGTAAGAGCAACATCGACCCGAAAAGAAGAAAAAAAAAAGAAGATAAACTTTTTAACTCTAGTTTCTTAAAAATTTTAAAGTTTATTGTCCAGTTAATTTTGCTATTGATTAAATATCTAGTTCCTCAACACGGTAATATTTTTTGCATATATCCACAACTTTTCTAAATAAATTAAGACTTTATCGTGGACCACAGAAACAAACGACAACAACATCATCAACGATTGCATCACTGCTTACTATCAGGTGGGATCGCAGTCGAATACTGGTGTACCTATACCAATTTTAAAAAAAACCTATGTTAGTTGACGTAAAAAAAAACTATGTCAAAGTAGGTACTATAAAACCCACAATAATTCTTCAATTTGATATAGCAGAAATCTGAAAGTACGAAAATATTAAAAAAAGTCTCTTTTTGGCGGCGTGCCAAACACTTGTGTCCGTATTGCAATACTTTGTACTGGGTTCGTTCACAACTTACTGAGTAACTTATTACCTCACTGATGGCAGCTTCATGTGAAAATGATGTAATTTGTTATTTTTTGACAATTTTAGGAAATATACTTTCATAGAAAATAAAAACATAGTGGTTTAGAGGAGAAAGTAGGAGGCTGCCTTACAGTAGGATAATACTTATAGTTGCCTAGATTAGATCTCTATAAATTTCTTTTAATTCAACTAACTAGCAAACTTTTGTTAAAAAACTAAGATCAAATTATGCGTACCTACTTATTTGTGCAAGTATTAGCAAATGAAACACCAAACATTACAAATCAGAAGTAATAACTTTAAGAAACAGTAATCACTCCAGAATAACAATCACAACTACAGTTTATTTATAAAATAACAATAATAATAATCGGTGTCAGTGTGCCACTTATTTGATGTTACTCATGACAATAAATACTTTTTGTCTTTTTTTATACATTATTATTAGACACAATGTGTCCATTTTAAGTTCATATTTATAATTCATTTTATTTTTTACTATCTGACCCAGCAAACTTCGTAACGCCTAACAGCGAATGAATGTGGTATATCTTTCGATGTAGTCAACTGATTGCGGTGAAACCAAGTCTAAGTAATATATCAAGTTATACTCAATTTTAATATATAAAAGTTATCTATACCGATTTCGTACATTTTATATGATGTGCGCACAATTAAAAACTTCTTCAGATTTATTATATGTAAAGAATACATTATTACTTAATGTAAAATACGATACATAGTAAAGGAAACTCAATACTAAAATATTTACAATGGATTGCCTTACAGCATTTCGCGATCTTTTCCAGGCAATTCTGCATCACGATATCAATTCTATATTAACAAACAAATTACTGAGTTCCGCACAACACAATATTTTCAGTTATGTTCAAAATCGTAGGAATATTCATCTCAAATTCAAATCATAAACTTATTCCAATATGAATAAATTACAAACATAATTCATATTTCACTCCTAGTTATGAAATCCCAAAATTCCTCATAATTTCCATTTCAAGGAAATTTTCATTCACCGACAAATTGATAACAACATAATCGAAATCACGACGTATTAATTTACTCTGTATTGTGTAAGTACCTGTTTTTTTTTTGGAGGTTGTAAATCATCAAATGACTTGATGAAAGACAGGGCGTGTCATACTTTTACTAACTAACTCTACATAATTACCTTTTTTTATGGTGGGAAAAAATCATGCATTGATATCCCCCGCTCTTGGGCGGAGCGGGAGATAGTGTCAGACTCTTACTAACTAAAAGACCCACCCCGTTCCTTCTAGCCTTCATGCCGGGGCTCGAGCGCCCTTTCGGATAACCCTGGCCCCAGTAGGCTTTGACCCGGCTGGGTCCCTGCTGTTGCTGACAACTCTTTGAGGCACGCGGGAACAGTGCGCGCCGTCGACGACTTGGGCTTGGTCCGGACAGTTACCGGACGGCCGGACAGCGAGCTACCCATTGCTTACTGTCCGCAAGCCCGCGCCTACGGTTGCCGGAAATCGGGATCAGAGTCCCGGCGGCGGCGGCGGCGGCGATAACGCCGTTGCCTGATGCGTTCGGCCTCCTCCTTTGCGAGCATTACTGCTTCGCAAAAGTCGGCGACCGCCTGCCACTTCTCCTCGCTCTGGACCATGGCCTCAACCAAGGCTCGGCGCGAGAGGTCTCCGCCGCCGATCGCCCCCACGAGGGCACGGCGATGCTCCGCCCAAGCAGGGCACACCTCGACTGTGTGCTCCACCGTGTCCTCCGGGCATTCCGCACAGTGGCGACACCCGGGCGTCACTTCCGCACGAATCCAGTGCAGGAACCTCCCAAACGAACCATGTCCGGTGAGGACCTGCATCATGCGGAAGGTAAGGACACCGTGAGGTCTTTCCAGCGACGCCTCAAAGAGGGGACTTATGATTGTGGCGTGCCCAGCACTGGGTTGTGATAGTCGTTGACGCCAATCGTGCATGTGTGCAAGGACTGTTGCCTCCAGATCCCACGGTGGTAGGTCAGCCAGAAGGCTCGCCGCTTCGCAGGAAATCGTGCGGTATCCCCGCACCATCTGAATTGCCATGACCCTCTGGTAGGCATTCAGAATGGCCGCCGGTCGCTTTTGCAGCGACGGCGCCCACACCGGCTTCCCGTAGAGGGCCGTGGACCGAACGATCCTGGTGTAGAGCCACCGGCAGGAGGCGTCTGGACCCCCAAGGTTGGGCAGGAGCCGCTTGAGAGCGGCCCCAGTCCGGTTAAGTTTGGGAGCCAGACGTCGGAAATGCCCCTCGAAATTCCATCGGCTGTCGAGGATGAGTCCCAGATACCTCATCGAGGACCCGACGCCGATGCAAACTCCTCCCACCGTTAGTTGGGAACCCGACGGCGGCGCGTTCCGACGGCCGCGACCGTGAAAACACATGGCCTCGGATTTGCGCAGCACCACCTCGAGTCCCAACTCCTGGATCCTACCAACGACTATCGCAACCCCGCGTGTCGCTAGAGCGACCGCCGCCCGGTATGACTCTCTCTGCGCCAAAACCAGCGAATCACCCTTCCTTATTGCCATGACCCTCTGGCAGGCGTTCAGCATGGCCGCCAGTTGCTTTTTCAGCGACGGCGCCCACACCGGCGCCCCGTAGAGGGCCATGGACCGAACGATCCCCGCGTAGAGCCTCCGGCAGGAGGCATCTGGACCCCCAAGGTTGGGCAGGAGCCGCTTGAGCGCAGCCCCGGCCCGGTTGAGTTTGGGAGCCAGACGTCGGAAATGTTCCACGAAATTCCACCGGCTGTCGAGGACGAGTCCCAGGTACTTCATCGTCGACCCGAAACCGATGTGAACTCCTCCTATCGTTAGTTGGGAACTCAATGGCGGCGCGTTCCGAGAGCGGCGACCATGAAAACACATCGCCTCGCATTTGTGAAGCGCCACCTAAAGTCCCAACTCCTGGATCCTATCAACGACACCTATTTACTTTCAGTTGCTGTTTGCGTTCTAGAGTCACAGTAGCTATTCTAAACGTTTACGTCGTCAAACAACACGATTCTGAACTAATCTACATGTGATTTCTCTGGAATCTTCTCACTTATAAAAAAAAGTGTATATGTAGCCACCTCATAAAAGAAAGTATTAAATTTAAAAATATAATACCCACATATAAAAAAGAAATGTGCTAGGCAAAAATACGCCTATCTCAGCAAATGCTGCAATTTTTAAATAAAACAAAAATACGCCTGATTCACCCTAGGCTACGATATTTAAAAACTACAAAAATACGCCTAACTCAGCGAATTCAAACTCAATTTAAAACTCAAACTCAGAATTATTTATTTAATATAGGCCTACATAGGCATTTGTAAAAAGTCAGAAGCTAGCGCACTATATTTTGCGATATTTAAAAACCCGAAAAGTTTTGGTGTGGCGACCGCGTACCGGAAGACGCAGCGTTGGAAGGCCTCCTACAAGGTGGACCAATGACCTGGTGAAGGTAGTGGGAAACCGATGGATGCGGGACGCACAGGAACGTTCGATGTGGCGACGCTTGGGGGAGGCCTATGTCCAACAGTGAACGTGTATCGGTTGAAATGATTTAAAAACAAAAATAACATATAAGCTATTTATTCATGGATATGCTCTAGGAACGGTGTAGAAACTAATAATAAAAAATAAGTGGATGTCTTTTGGCTGAACTGACGATGATGATAATGACTGTTAAAAAATATCTTAAACCCATGAGAATTATATTTTTAAATAGCATTTATGCTTAAACCCACAAAACAATTTGTTATTCAGGTCAGACACCACAGTACATGTACTTATGAATTTTTAATATTTCTACATCATAACCACACAAACAAATATGAGAACTGTGCTGAATATTAATGTAACAATATAATACAATAAAAACGTTTTTTTTATTTACATGTAGAATCGGCACTCGAGGGGTTAAAAATGTTATTTGCTTACTACGAGTACCCATGTAATTCGCAAAATAATAATGTGTGCATGTCACGATTTTGTTTGAAGAACATTATTAAGTTAGCTGATAAAAACAAAAGTCGAAAAACACGTTGCAAAACATTTTGAAAAATTATAACACTAAGCAAAACAGAGAATTTCAATAGAAGCAACCCTAGTTAGTACTTAAACTTATTATTTTTTACTTGGAGAAATTAAATTAGAATAATTAAATTTTGATCCTTATGGTCTCCAATTTAATCATATTAATTTAATAAAACTTAATGCAACATAAAAGCTGACTTAATGCAGTTAAAAAAGTCATGCTATGTATAGTTATGCATAGGTATATTATGCAGATGTATTCACTAAGTCCTCATAATAAGGCTTCATCACCAGATCAGTTTGATATATTCCATGCCCCTCTTCCTTCAGTCAGTCATCGACTACACATATAAACGAAGCAATTTTATTTGTTACGACTATTCTGCTAGGATTTTATGAGGAGTTCCGTTCCATATACAAAAAAAAAATACATACAGCCAAACATATTATAACCTCCTCCATTTTAAAGTCAGTTAAAAAAACGAACAAAACAGTCAAAAATTCTTCATAATCTTATAAACAATCTAAAACGTAATTAATCACAATCAAGGCATTATATTATGTATTAGCTTAGCCCGCGGTGGCGCCCGCACACATAAAATATAGCCTAAAAAAAGCCCTCAAGGATAAAGCAGCTTTCTATCGGTGAAATTATTTTATTTGATAAAAAAAAAAAAAAAACTTTACTACTTATTCACAAATAGCGCTTACTGTAAGTTCTTTTATTGGTTCATTATTATGACTCCCTTAAGGCCCTTTGAAATTATTTTCTACTTTCCAATCAATTTACAATTATTTTTTTCCTACTATCCTTTTTTGTTTTTATCTATTTTTAATATAGGATTTACTCGTCTTCCAAACTATATAAAAAGTATGAAAATAGGTAAAGCCGTTTTAAATTTTTTGCAAGACTAACGAACAGCAATTATTTTTTATAAATACGAAGATACGATTTCCTCAAGGAAAACTCATAAAGAAAGCGCACAGTGGTTTTCCAACATATTTTACGTGGACAAAAATATTTTATTTAATATTCTGGTCACGTGAAAGCGAATTAGTTTTATTCACAGCTAAGAGGTATTCAGAGGAGTTTCCTCCATACATGACGGGTTTATGTGTTACGACTTTCCCTATGGGAATGTGGAATGAAAGGCCCATTGTGGATTAGCACGTCCTTTCAAATGATTTCAAAAGGTCTGTCAAGTTAACATTTCGTGAAAGCTAGAACTCGTTTAAAAAAATATTTGAGACTAATAATACCTTTTTTTTTTTTTTTTTTGTTTACGGTGGGAAAAAATCATGCATTGACATCCCCTGCCCTTGGGTGGAGCGGGAGATAGTGTCAGACTCTTACTGACTAAAAGACCCACCCCGTTCCTTCTAGCCTTCATACCGGGGCTCGAGCGCCCTTTCGGATAACCCTGGCCCCAGTAGGCTTCGACCCGGCTGGGTCCCTGCTGAGACTAATAATACCTGAGGACTTCTTAATTATAGTATGATATTACATTGGTTCATAAGAGAAAATATTCAAAATACCATTTGAACACAAAAACACAGCTTCATAAGCAACTACTGGGGCCAGAAATCTGCTTGTGAAAGGAAGATTCAAAAAAGCAAAGAAGAAAGGCAACGAAGGAACTGGCCCCCGAGCCAAGTTGCTAATCTGCAATAGTTAACGCTTGTAGAAAGCCTCAAATGTACGGGAATGACGTCGTCTTAACGCTCAGTCACGTGGTCAGAACAAAAGAATTGGCGGCAAGGTCAACTCGAAGCGTTCGGCGCAAGCGAAATGGTTGTAACTTGGCTAGGGAGGCTGGATTGAGTTTTTAGTATGTGCTAATCAGATAGAATATCTCGCTCCACCCAAGAGCGGGAGGTGTCATTGGATGATTTTCCCACATAAAAAAAGCTTCCTATGCAAAAAATATCTTGGGGAAATAATAATGGTTCCGAAAAACAATTTAATCTCCAGCGATCTGTGACCGACTATTATTCTAATTAACTAGCGTTATAATGAATTACCGACAAAATACCCAAACCATAAACGAAAAAAAATATCCAATTTAACAACAAATAAGAGCATGTTCAAATTACATTTTCTCCTAAAAAAAAATGGATCTTCGAATAAAAAAACTAAACTTCCGAATAGAATACTGAACCTCCGACAAAATTACTAAGTTACCGACAACAGAGGTTTGGTCAAAATAATCATATTTTTACAACTTGCATGAACTGTTTTAATTTCTATTGTTGGTTATCAAATTTATTTTTTAGCTCTCAATAATGATGAAAATACCTCAACTGTTCGGCCCGCGCGATGGAGTTCGGATCTACTACGTAACTACATTTTCATAATAAACTGAGTTTTGTTTTAATTTTATCTTTGTTCTTACTGACATTATAAAAGTTAGGAAATTTGTCGATTAATAATACAGTATAATATTCTAGGAAACCAAAGTCTACTTGGTTTTCGATTAAGGCATGAATAGGGGTACGTATCAAAATCCCGAAAGTTCATTATACCTATGGCTGAAATACCGACGTGCAAAACACCGAAATTCAAAATACCGAAAGGTTTAAATGCCGATAGTCGTTATATCGAAACAAAATACCGATGTTCAAATCCCCGAAAGGACGAAATCCCGAATAGACGAAACAACTTGAACGTAGCGGTTGGTCACAGTTCTAACGTTACCTAACCTATTTCACCCAGTTCAAAGTGCAATCAAAATACAATCTACCTGTGACTAGACTATTAGACAGTGGTAAATACATTTTTACGAGAGATTGTGGCTGAAATAGGTTAGGTTAGGTTAGAATTGTGACCAAAAGCGCGCGAGCCGAGCGAGCGAAGCGAGCGGCGCCGCGGCAGCGGCCGGCGAGTGCTACTTCTCAAAATAAAACAAATCGGGACCTTAGGGCACCCCGACACGGATGAGTTGGGATTTTGAACTTCGGGATTTTAAACATTCGAACAAATGAACTTTCGGGATTTTAAACTTTCGACCATACGACCATTTTGGCGTTTCAATTTTCGGGATTTCGTCCATCGGTAATTTAAAATTCGGGATTTTTATACGTACCCATGAATAAGACTGTTTTAACTTTTTAACGCCTGAAATAGGTACCGATATCGAAGCATACCCGTGGTAAGTAAAATTCATGATATATGATGCAATTAAAAGTTATTGTTACAAGTACATTTTTATATTTTTTATAAGTTTCTGTATAGCCACTCAGAATAATATTTTCAGTATAATGTGACAGTTAAAATAGCACCACAATCTATGAAATATGAAAGGTAATTTATGAATTAATAGTAGGCAAGTAAAGATAAAAATTACAAAGCAAAGTTTTCAGTAGAACGTAATTTATGCTGGTAGAAAAGTATTATAGCAATAGACAGTCATGTTTATTTTTCGAAGATTTCAGTATCTCATTCGGTCGTTTCGTCATTTTTATTCGGACAAAAGTAGTCGGAAAGTTAGTATTTTAGGCAGTAGATTTAATATTTTGAGTAAGGACAATTCTTCTTTTTTTGTCGGAGCTTTTATTACTACCCAATATCTTGTACGCCTCTCGCGAGGTTAAGTCAAGGGTAATTTATTACTTTTAAGAAAGCAAACTCCGTTATTGAGCACATCATTGATTTCCAATAAGTGAGATGGTATGCGAACCTATTCATAATCATTTTATTATTTTTTTCGTGTTTTTAAACTCAAATTAAATATTTATTAGCCAGTTTTTAGCAACCTGTACAGGGTTATCACTAGCTACATACAATATTATTCTAGAAGGTACAGATGGTTCTGCAGGACGGGCAGCAGAGCTTGTGACGTATGCCCTGTGAAGCGGCTCCATAGTGGCCTTGTGTTAGGGTTATATTTCCATAGTGGCCTTGTGTTAGGAACCATGGCGGCGCGACAAGTTATGCCGCGGTGAGCCCTGAGCTACCAAACTAGACACCATGCAGATACCAGAGCTGCAGAGTCGCCACACGTCCCAGCTGGTCGCGCCATCAAATTGGTTGCGCAATCAAGCGGACACCTGGGCCTCAGTCTGCTATTACAATAGTGTCAGAGTGGTCCATCATTGATTTCATAATTGTTCATTTTGACAAGTTTTGATAATCTGCTAGTGTAATGGTGTCATTATGACTTTCCAATGGTCAACCACTGACACTTCATTGAAAGAAACAGTAATCTCGTATTTGATAAATGAATATCTGACGTATGCGGTAATCTGCTAAAGTTTTGACAGTTCCTTTGATCAGTGACCTACAATTAGAATGTCATTGTGCAGACATTGTTTTTAATAAGCTCGATATTGTCATTTTACCACTAACTCCATTGCCAGACCATTGACCGATCAATGATTTATCTTTTAGCAAATCAGATTAGGAACTTTTAGCAAAGTGACGATAGCATCGTGTTGGAATGACGAATTTATAAAATTAACAGACTTGGGCCCCAGGTGAGTAACTCTTTATACACCACTATTTTTTAATTATTACAAATACTTATGCTATAGCAAGGAATAAAAATAACAAGGGCTTATTAGAAAAGCCCTTGTTATTTTATAAGTAAAATCTCAATAAATAATATTCATAAACAGCAAAGTTATTAGCGTTGGTTTATGTCCCAAAATGTCACTCAATTTATGTAAATATTGTGCAGGCTATTGATTAATTAATGAGTAAGTGACAATTATTAAGGAAAAACACTGCCCGCAGTATTTTCTACTAGCAATTGTTGTTTGATTGATTCTATGATGAATTTACCTTTTCGTGGTCACTTTTAGGATTTCGGTTTTTTCTACTTTTGACTATAAAAATATGATCAGTGACGGGTACAGATAGAGCCCCATTTTTTTTTGTACTAATTAAAAAGTAGGGGTGTAGAGCTGCATACATTTTATTGGTAGCGGCGAGTGGTCGCACCGCCCTGGTGTCTCGATGAAATATAGCCCTTAAAGATAGATTAAAGCTCTATATGGGCAGATTATTTGTGCAGAGGCTGACCTGGGCCCGCAGTACGTTAAGAGATTTTCAGATTGGCCACTGCAGCTTACCTCCAGGCGGGAGATGTTCTGCCGTGGTGTTATAGTGTGGAGTAATTGCTTGTTTCTACCTCCATAGCGCGTATATCTCGTCATGCATCTGTTTTTTTCAAGGAAGTCATTTTCATTAGACTTTTACAAACTTGGTCCTATTTACCTCAGGCAATTAATCAAATAGATTTAATGTAAGCTTACATCAATATTTACAGAAGAAATATTAATTCCCTATAGAAAATACATTTAATAAGTAACTTGATTTAACAAAGTTATATAAGTTTGGTATTTATTAAATTAAATTCACTAGGCTTCTTTGATCTCAAGAGATTAGGTTTGAAGCTCAAATTCTCAATAGATTTCTAACTGAAATGTAGAAAGGAAAAATTATATTGAAAGAATTTGTATTCTTTGTTTGTAAGGATAACAAATATATTGACGAAACACTTTTAAAGATATTTATTTACTATTCATTTATTTAAAATTATGTAAATAACACCATTACAGCTATTAACTGCCACTGCGATGCTACGAGTATTACAAATAATATTTATTAATTCACTACATTCACACAACACCATCTATAAACTAAGCAGTGCTTGTGGTATGAGAAACAACTGATAAACATACTTATATATATATTGCTATATACATGTTGTAGATAAATAACACATTTGTTCTGTATCTGAACAGAACAAATGATCGTATTCATCACATAAATATTCATTTTGGGTGGGAATAGAACCCACGACCTCCGGTATAGCGACCAGCGCCACTGGTCCAGTCAAGTTATGAACCACTAACGATCCACCCTGGCCTTCAACGAGTAGCACTAATATATTTATAGCCCGATGACTTCTATTGGAGGGGGAAGATGGCCACGTGACGAAATAGCAGATGATATGTAGTCATGGCAAGAAACCGTTTAAATTAATAAACTCGATTAAGCCTTAGTTCAACAATCTTTATTCATTAAACCCCAAGCAAACACTGGCCTTTGCTCTCTTGTCTCTTCGCTCTTGTCTTGTCTTTCTATTGTGTCTCAAACTACGGTATACGAAAGGTTAAAACAAAAATTAAAAAAAAAATCTTGAAATTAACGCGAACAAAATAATAATAAATTAATCATAATTAAAAAAAAAACTTTTATTTAAACTGCAATTAATTCCGGATCCAGTCTCAGGAAAAAGTGTTAGCAGATTATGAAAAATCATATGATAATGAAATTATATCATAACATTATTTTTATACATAGAAATTGGCGTTTTTTACTGGAGGAACATAAAGTATTTTTTTTGTAAAATATATTTAATTAACAAAATTTGCTTAGTTATGCTTAAATATATTTAGTTATCTACCTATGCACTTTTGCCATGTCATAGGTAGTTCATTGATCCCTTTACTAAAAAAAACCATGGGGGCGAGAATCAATAAGCTCTTTGAAGGCGGTTTGGACGGCCGCATCGGAGTTAACTTTTTTCCATGTTGTCCAAATTCCGGAAAAAATAGTAATCTATTGGAGCAAGATCCAGGGAGTACTGTGGATGTCGCACACATTCCAATTGTAGCTCATCTAAATTAGTCGTTGTTTGTTGTGAAGCAGCAGTGGCCTAGAGCGATTAACCAATCTCGGTTGTTTAGCAGCTAGTTCTTCCTTCATGGTTTGCAGTTGCTGACAATAGATATCTGTCGTAATTGTTTGGCCAGATTTTTGAAAGCTGAAGTGAACGACACCGGCGCTAGTCCACCAAACACTCACAAGTGACTTTTTCTGAGTCAATTTTCGTTTAGGGCAGAATTTTGCAGGGTTCTGCCGTCGCGACGAGCGCTTCCGATTATCGTACAGTATCCACTTTTCATCACAAGTAATGATTCAATTTAAAATCCCTTCATTATTGTGTCGGTTGAGCAAAGTAACACAGCAGTCGACGCGTATTTGCAAGTTCGATTCACTCAATTCATGAGGTACTGTTACGGAGTGGGTCGGAAGATGGTTTTTTAAAAAAAACTATTTAATATGCTAAAAGAAGATATATTGAATTATTAGTAAAACACGTATTGAAATTACTGTGCCCGACGGAAGTCCAATCCAAACTACTCGAAACGCAATTACAATCGCTTATGAAAATTACAACGGTTTCCTATTGCATTGACGTCAATGCAATGGGAAACTCAGCATTTTTAATTTATATTTTGGGTAATAGTTATTTCGATATAACAACCCCCCCGTTAAGATCGATCATCGCATCTGAAAGCGATGAGAGATGTCAGAGTTGATGTATGTTAAATCATGGATGCTAAGTTGGATTTACGTCGAGCATTACAATATGTACTTGTTGTGACAGTTACAACCCAAAGAAATTAGAATAAGAATTAAAATTAAAACATTGAGATAACGACTACCTTTAAGATTTATCTAAGATAGGAAGATATGAAAATAACTAGTAAGGAAAGGAATAGTTACCTACTCTAGAATTATGGTTATTACAATTGATTATTATTATATATAGTTATCAATAGAAATTCCATAAACAGTATTTATTTATTGAAGAATAATGATTAAAATCTAGACTTAATAAGTATAACAATACAGAGGGAATAGAAAAATTATAATTTAATTACCAACCATGTGCATTCGTCACAAATTAATTATCATGAGTTTTACCAAACAGAATGTTTCTTTTAATAGGGGATGGAGTCACCCGTACGTCTTCTACAGACTCTGACTCGTCCTTATTGATAGGTGTTACTGTATTACCATGAAGTATGGTTTGAGAAACGGGAACCGAGTTATTTTTAGTATTATGACATTGATTAAATATTTGAATGCAGCATGGGGCGTTAGTTGAACAAATTAGTTTACGGCTCTTGTATATAATATATAATAAAGTTAACCCAGAGATGCACAGGCTTAAAGACAAATAGTGAGTGCTATAAGTTTGAAAATGAGATGGGTTTTCTATCTTATTAATCTCTTCTTCAAAAGAGTTCAAGTGGATACTGGCTTGTAACAGAGAGTCAAGGTTATCTAAGTTGTTTAATTTTGAGTAAGGTAATCGCTGTAAGGTTTTGTTCAACTTAGATCGCTCACAACAATCATCTTGTAAGATGTTAAAATTTGATATTTTATTAGTTACGTTTCCGATAACTGTTTCGCCAACAGCGGCGAATTGCAGTGTTTTGTAAAAAGCCTTACAGTTCCTAGGCAAGGTCAAGATACCGGTGCCAAACAAAATGACGTCAGAATTTATGTCCTTATCATTACAAGTTACGTGACACTTGCCAGGTTCCGATTGTACAAAAATCCAGCGGTTTAAAGTTAACTTATGAAATAGATCGATTGAGCCATGAATAAGTTTTGTTACACATATGTCGGGAAGTTTGTTAACTACGTCACTTAAGAGAGTCGTTTCACATGTAGGGTTGGCAATCGCTGAAAACACATTAGTTAACACACACACATAACACTTATCACTTATTAATTTGCACTTGTCTATGTCTGCTATAAGTGAATAAAACATTCGATCAGCTGTGATCGCTACATATGAGCTAGTTGGCTCGATAAGAATGTAGGTATCGGGTTTCGACATATCGTAAGGAACCGGTAGGGGAATTATCTTATATAGGTCATAGACTTGTGGTAATACTAGAGGGATCTTAACAACAACAATAACTTTATTTAAGTGGAAAAAACATGCAAGTTGTGAAATATCGATTAGGCTGTGTATATTCTGTAACGTTAAAGGTATGGGAAGTTCATAATGGCTAGGAAGGTTATTCCTATGCTTATCTAATTCGTTATATAATTGGTGCGGACTGAGTACAGTAGGATGCAAAACGTTGAGTTTCGAGAAAAGAATTGCGTTATTAATATCTTCAATATCGAAAGACAAGGTCATTATGATGGACTCTAATGAATGTAATAAAGAACTTAACTCAGATTTAATTTCTAATTTATCGTTACTATTTATAACCGTTTCTAATATTTTGTGGATTGTTTCCATGTTCCGTAATATGTGATTTTCGTTTTCATTCACCTTAGATATGGTGTTGTTGAAGTATGATATAGTAGACTTAATTACGTGGATATTGTCTTTCATGAGATGAGCAAGACGTTTTTCATCCGTCTGTACTTCTTCTATGGCTTTTGAGAATCTTACCGCGTCCTCAGAATCTAAAGTGCCAAAAATAGTTTTCAGCAGTGAGCCACCGAGGTCCATGAGACCTCTTTTAAAACGCCTATTAGGTTTTTCATCAACCAATAAATATGATATAGAAGAGAATTTGCTTACGTTAAGAATGTGACGATTTTTTAAAGCGGATAACGAATTAATACAGTCGGACTGTATTTTAGAAGAAGTAAATGAGTTGCAGAATACGTTAAGTTTTTCAAATAAAAATTCGACCTTATCTAAATTAGGTTGTACATGACTTATATCTACATATGCAATAACATTCCAATCATTGTTAGTAAACTTAATATCTAAGAGCTTATCAAAGTAGAGGCCGGGACTGCTAACGATTGAAGAAACATATTCGCATGTGATCGGCGATGGCAGCGTCGATCTGAAATAACAATGAAGTGTTCATGTATCATGCATTACGTCGCTAATGTTACGTCACCGGCTGGCTTGATTTCGTCGTAGTGGTGACGTACGTGTTTACGATTAATGAGCAGTGTAACAGAATGGTTGCCATTCAACTTTATTATTTTGTAAGGACCTTTCCATACTGGAGATAGTGCTTTATTTTGCTTATGGTGACAACGGATATAAACCATATCTCCTGTTTTATAGGATAATGGTTTCGTGCGGGAATCATAATAAGTTTTTGATTTCTCTTTCGAGGATTGAATATTTTGGAGAGCTTTCTGACGACTATAATATAGTCGGTGATTAAGGGCCCGGATGTAATCCGTGTAAGTGTTGGTATCGAGAGTATCGATACTTGAAGGTAAGTAGGGTTTGAAGCCGAAAAGCAATTCCAGGGGTGAGTAACCTGTGGTGCTATGTATATTTGAATTATATGCTATCATAGCGCTGGGGACGTAGAGGTCCCAAGTATGTTGATTCTCACCTATATATGATCTGAGGTATTCTTTTAGAGTAGAATGACTGCGTTCAAGGCTACCGCATGTCTGAGGGTGGTAAGGAGATGCGAACACGTGTTTAATGCTAAACAGTTTTTCAAGCTGTTTGAAAACATCAGAGCAGAAGTTGGTACCTTGATCAGATATTATTAGTTTAGGAATTCCCATATGAGATATGAATAGGACTAGTGATTTTGCTGTTTCTTCAGCGGAACAAGATTGCATAGGATAGGCCTGAGAAAATTTAGTTAAGTCGTCCTGTAGAGTGAGCAAAAATTTATATTTGTGTTCATGTGTTTCAGGAAGCGGACCGACTAAATCAAGATACAGTTTTTCATTAGGCCGAGATGCCGTTGACGTGATAATCATGGGGGCCTTATTCGTTTGTCTAAGAGGTTTATTAATTTGGCAAGAGCGGCAATTTTTTACATAATCCTCGATATCTTGCCTCATGTTTTTCCACCAGAATTGGGTTTTGATTCTTTCAAACATGCGTGATATACCTGGGTGGCCAGCTAGAGGAGAATCGTGATTGTCTCTAAGAATACGTTTGACCTCGTCAGGGGTCGGGTATCGTATAGAATTACGGTAGATGTTGACTTTAATGTTTGTGTTGTGGAATAGAAATGATAAAATATTATAAATTTTTGTGTAAGACAATTTCGTATAAGGATCTGTAAAGTCTGATATCGCGAATTCTTTTTCTTCCATGTACCAATACTTTATCATTTCTCTATAATCACGAAGGAGGTTAAATATGTCCTTGTAACTCATTTCGTCATAATGATTTATTTTTAGAAATAAATGAGTGAATAAATGATTATCATTAGAGGTGGAGTAGTAAGTGTTTAGTTCGCGTTCTATGTCGCAAATATTAGGTTCGCTAGTAGAGGCATCCATAATATCCTTGCAATAAGGCACAGATTCGTCTAAATCAATGGATGTCGGATAGGCAATAAGTTTGCACTTTGCTTTCATTAATGACTCGTTGTGTTCTTGGATAACGGTGTCGAATGACACATCGGGGTGTTTTATAATTTTAAGAAATTGCTCGTAAGTTTCTGATATGGATGGTGAATTATGCGAGTCCTCTTCGTTATTAGATGTCGGTGCCGGATGGCAGACAATCGAATCGGGACTTTTGTTATCTTGTAATACATTTACGGGGAACCGAGATAAAGCGTCGGCGTTTGCGTTTAATTTGCCTTTCTTATAAACGATTTCGTAATCGTACTCCTCAAGTTTCAAACGCCATCTAATGAGTCTAGATCCTGGGTCCTTGACGTTGAAAAGCCATACTAGAGGTTTGTGGTCTGTAATTATTTTGAATTTTCGACCAAACAAGTAAGGACGAAATGTTTTTACGCCGAATAAAATTGCTAGGAGCTCTTTTTCGATAGTTGAATAGTTGCCCTCGGCTTTATTTAAGGTACGCGATGCATACGAGACGGGTTTATCAGAACCGATTGCGCCCTGAGAGAGTACGGCTCCAATTGCATAATTGGAGGCATCAGTTGTTAAAAGGAATGGTTGTGTAAAGTCAGGATATTGAAGCAGAGGCGCTGACGTTAATTTATCCTTGAGGGTGGTGAACGCTTGTTCTTGACTATGCGACCATTGAAATATAGCATCCTTTTTCAGAAGGGCAGTCAGTGGCTTAGTGATTTGGGAGAAGTTACAAATAAAACGACGATAGTAGCCGACTAGCCCTAGAAATGATTTTATATCCTTAGGATTCTTGGGAGTAGGGAATTGAGAGACGGCCTTGACCTTCTCGGGATTTGGACAAACACCTTTATCGGTGATTATATGACCAAGATAAGCGACCTCGCGTCGCAAGAACTCGCACTTGTCCGGTTGAAGTTTTAAGTTGAATTTTCGGATGCGGTCGAAGACTAACCTGATTTTTTCCATATGAGATATCAAATTACTGCTATAGATGATGACGTCATCAAGATATACATATGCGTGGAGGCCTTGGAGACCAGAAAGGACAGTGTTCATCAACTTCTGGAAGGTTGATGGGGCGTTTTTAAGCCCAAAAGGCATGCGTAGGAATTCGTAATGGCCTGTAGTGCTAGAATTTGTGTTTATTGAGAACCCCGTTTTTTGCGCATCTAGGGGGTTCATCCGGATTTGGTGGAAGCCACTTGACAGGTCTAATGTACTGAAATATTTTGAGTGGCCTAACTGATCTAAGATATCGGTAATAAGTGGCAAAGGGTAGCTCTCAGAGACAGTGACGTCATTCAGACGGCGATAATCTATTACTATACGCCATTTCTTTTTCCCGGAAGCGTCCATCTTCTTAGGGACTACCCAAACAGGCGCGCTCCAAGGTGACGTTGACGGACGTATAATATCTTGATCGAGCATCTTGCGGATTTGTGAGTCCACTTCTTCTTTGTGGCACTCAGGGAAACGGTAAGATTTTACGTGAATAGGGGGCGCATCACCCGAATCTATAGTGTGCTCGATCGCGTTTGTGAATGATAAAGGTTCACCTTCTAAGTGGAAAATATCTGTGTATTCAGAACAACATTCTAGCAAAGCCTCCTTTTCTTCGCAGTTTAGATGAGAACAGCGTATTAGGTTTAATACCTTTTGCGGTCTGTCAGATTCAGAATAGGATAAAGCGTTGACAGATTCGTTTGAATCTGCGGCGATATCACGTTCAAGCGGTGTTAACTGGACCTTAAAGTCTCGGACTTGGATATCAGAGTTAGTGGTATTTAAGACAGTTGCGTTAATTCTTTTATTCGGTTTTATAGTAACAAGGCAATTTGCGATATAAATACCTTCGCTTATAGAGTGATCTAATAATAGGCCCTCATTGTTTTTATAATGTTCACGGGAGTAATTAGATACGGCGCATTCAATGACCGTTTCGGAGCGAGCGGGGACGACGTAAGTCGGTTGAATATAGTTAATGTCTAGATTCTGTCCGCATATATGAATCGATTGTGAGGTATAGTCTATATTGGCTTTGAAATGATTTAAAAAGTCGCTGCCAATGATACCGTCATACTCTAAGTTAATATTATCGTCAACTACATGAAATTTATATTCGTGGCAATTAGTATTCCAAATAAATTTTACTCGACACGTGCCTAAAGTTTCTGAATAAGTGCCAGTGTTATTAAAGCCTTTTATCTTAACTATTTCGCGAGATAATTCGGGCACTTCGGTTAAACTTGACTGTTTGACCAAACTAATACTCGCTCCCGTATGAATAAGAAGACACAGCGGATGATCAGAAAGGGAAATAGTTATATATACGTGGGGCAATGACACTTTCTTCGAGTATGAAAATATCTCATAGACAGGAATTTCAGGATTAATCTTAATTTCCTCTTTAGGGTAGTGCGGCACAGCGGATTCATTGTGAGAGGGAAAGTTCGGACTCAACGGTACAGAGGCTCTTGGAAGAGTGTGTTGAGATGTAATAAGATTTGGACTCGACGAAACAGAGACTCTCGGAGGAGTATGTCGAGATTGAGCAGAAATGCGACTCAGCGGAGCAGGGATTCTCTTTGGAGCATGCTGAGATGAAGTATGTTTTTGACTCAACGATACAGAGGCTCTTGGAAGAGTGTTTTGAGATGCAGTAAGATTTGGACTCGACGAAACAGAGACTCTCGGAGGAGTATGTCGAGATGGAGCAGAAGTGCGACTCAGCGGAGCAGGGACTCTCTTTGGAGCATGCTGAGATGAAGTATGTTTTTGACTCAACGATTCAGAGGCTCTCGAGAGAGCGTGTTGAGATGAGATATCATTTTTATGCGATTCATGTATAAGGGTATGAGTGCCTAAATTATCCGGATGACGACGGCACGTTTTCGTAATCCGTGGCGTTAGTTTAAAGAATTATTGTAATCGTCACCGTTCTCATAAGGTGTCGGTGACGGGGCCGATGACACCGGCGGCTCGGATGTAATATGATGCATCGCAGCCGGTCTGTCGCGATTGTCAGGATTAGATATATTACGCCGTTCATTATTGTATTTTCTTTTACGACATTGAGTAATATCGTGACCCTTATTTTTACAGTATTTACAGAACAGTTGGGACCCCGAATTATTAAATGATGGTGATGGTTGAGGGTCCGACGGAGCGTGCGGTGGACCCGTGCGCTTTTGTCTCTCCCGGCATTCAGAGTCCGAGTGCCCGGGCTTACCACAGATCCTACATTTAGGTTTAATACATGTTTTGTATAGGAGGTTTTGTATCTTCTCCTCCTCGAGGGCCACGTTAATCGCATCATTAAGTGATTTTGGGTTTCTGCATCTGACATTATTACTAAGTCGTGGATGTAACCCTAGTGTAAAAGTAAATAGTGCCAAATCTTCGGTCATAGCGATACGACCAGATATATCCTTTTTTAGGGATTCAGAATTATAAATTTCCGATTGAAGATCGGTAAGGCAACCTTCTGTACGAAGTGCGAATTGCGCAACAGTTTCATTTGCCAATTGCCTGCACGACTGTAAATCCAGTAACAAATGATTGTAATGTTTTCTCTCACCGAAATTTTGTTTGAGAAAACATTTCAACTGATTAAAGTCTTCAAATATTTTATTAGCACACGCGATCTGAGCTTTGCCTCCTAGGCGCGATAGGATATATTTTGTTAGTAAAACCGTTTGACTTGGTGATGCTAGATCTAAGGCGTTCTGGCAATTGGTGAGGAAAGCGGTAAGAGTTTCGCGCTCTCCCTTATAAGGGCTAATGAAATCACAGAGCACATTGATGGGAAACTGTTCGCTCAACGTAGTTTTCGTGGTTTTCTTAGCTTCATTAGTTTCCGTAGACATTATGAACTTGGAGGGAATTTACAAAACGTAAATATGTAACAGTTATGTAAGTATGAATAGGGTTTACGATATGCGATACCCTAGGTAATAGGAATACCTACTCGTAATTAAGAGTGTTGTAGCGATAATCAGCAAATTAATATGTTTTACTCACAGACACAGGAACACGAAGTACTCGATATGCATTTCTTGCCACTGGATTAGCACGATTACTGGAGTAGAAGTACAGCGGCGCGATAAGTCGCGGCCAGCAGCGGCAGGACGTCAGGGACAGCGGGGTGACGGCGCACGACACCCGAGCGCGACCAACGCTTACACGTGGCAGCACCACGCGGTAGCACCGCACGTCAGGGCGGCAAGGGGTATCACCTGCTCCTTGCGGCGATATCACGATGACAGGACTCGCGTATGTTGAGCCCCGGGAGATGGAAGCAGTGGGAATTCTGGACGATCGGCAGGCTTACGCAAGATATTCGTAAGGCTTACTGTCGCGACTCGTCGTCAGGAGATGGCACTGAGTTTGTCGAGGTGCACTTTCACTTAGCGAAACTAGGACCACCCCGGAGATGGATTAACCCGTCGGCAACGTGAAGTTCGTATGCGATCACTTTCAGTTTTTAGGATAGTCACGACCCGATAGGGAATACCAGCGGAACGGTTACGACGATATCGACACTGGTATCCCACTTCTGACACCACTGTTACGGAGTGGGTCGGAAGATGGTTTTTTAAAAAAAACTATTTAATATGCTAAAAGAAGATATATTGAATTATTAGTAAAACACGTATTGAAATTACTGTGCCCGACGGAAGTCCAATCCAAACTACTCGAAACGCAATTACAATCGCTTATGAAAATTACAACGGTTTCCTATTGCATTGACGTCAATGCAATGGGAAACTCAGCATTTTTAATTTATATTTTGGGTAATAGTTATTTCGATATAACAGTACCCATTGTTCAAGTTTTTTTACTTTCCCGATTTGCTTCAAGTGGATTAATACAGTTTTATCACTTACCCCGAAGCCTGCCGATATCTCTGAAGTGTTTAATGATAATAGTGAAAATATACGTTTTTTTTTTGCGACATAAACGGCCGTATCTTTTTTATTCGTTAAATTAGAAGTTTGATTTTTTCACAGCTTGAAGGGACCGCAGACTTGAGTATATGGTTTTTATTTTAACTCGATACCTCCTCGCGTTCTTGAGATAAAGGGTCTTGACAGACAGACAGATAGACAGACGGACAGACAACAACGTGATCCTATAAGGGTTCCGTTTTTTCTTTTTGAGGTACGGAACCCTAAAAATAAGAAATACCATTCAGGAATTATATCAATTATCTGCTTCTGTTTTCTTTTCTTTAATAATATTAATATTCTAGTAGTACCTACTTTTTTACACTAAGTGTATTCAGCTGAAATCATAATGAAAGAAATGAAAGATTAACTATTCTTTGCCTGTCTTTATTACCACATTTTATTAAGATACAACAGAAAAAATAGTGGTCTCTTCATTAATGAGAAATTAAGCGAGATTTTTGCGTCATTAACCAGCTCTAGCTAGTAAACGAGTGAGCACGCCACTGTCGGGTTTGCGGGGGAGCAATATGTAGCTCGCCGTGTGGCCGTTCACTAAAGACCGAGCCCCGGTCGTCGCTGATGTGTGAATCCAAAATACTGTATCTCAGAAATAGTCATTTTGAGAAAACGACATTTAAAACTTTTTTGGTTTTTGGTATGTTTAAGTAATATTATTATAAATGAATTTTTTTTTTTAGGAATTGAGTATCGGCAATAAGTGGCTCAAAGCTGGAAACTATGGAAGCAACGGAGGGAGGCCTTTGCCCAGCCGTGGGATAGTATAGGCTAGAAAAGAAAAAAAAAACTAATCAATGTTACTGTAAAATTGCTGGGAGACTAGTGGGTTGTTAGGTCTTGGGAAAACTTAAACCAAAAAACAATCTACACAAATCTAAGCTTGAAAAATCCTAAATCAAACCACAGCTGTAGTTTTTCTCAGGCCACCACGATATCAACAAATCCTACAGGGTGTAGTAAAAAGAATAATTTGTTCCCTCTAGGTCTACGATGAAATGTTACGGTTTCCCGGATTACTTCTGTCTACGAAATCTATATGCTTGGTACAAGAATAAGAGGTAGCGATTTTTGAAGAAGGAATTAACAGTCCAGTCAAATTAGACCAAAAAAATTATGGTAAGGTTACAATAATTCGCACCTAGCTGAAAATTGGTAGGATTTTTCAAAACACCAACATAAATGAAATCTAAAAAGCCCCATCGATATGACATCTGGAAAAAAAATATTCGAGGTCGTAGGTCACAAAAACGACTGTTAAACGACAGACTACCGTCACTTGCTGAAAATCAAGATAAAATCGTTTTTTTTTCCAGGTGTCAGATCGATGAAGAGAGAAACAATCCAAAAAGTTTTATCACAAAACTAGCTTTTTACCGTGACTTCGCCCGCGTAAATAAAATATAGTCTATATCACTCAGGAATAAAGCAGCTTTTTATCGGTGACAAAAATTTTAGCAACCGGACCAGTACTTCCAGAGATTACCTCCTACATACAAAAAAAAAACATAAAAACAAACTTTACCTTTTTTTTATATTAGTGTAGATTAGTTCAGACAAAAATTGTAGACCATATAATTATTATCTACAAAAATGTCAAAGAGCAACCGTTTTCCACAAAGTCGAAAGAGGTAATCGTCACAATATGTACAGCTTTATGCGATTTTAGGGTTCCGTACCTCAAAAAGAAAAAACTGAACCCTTATAGGATCACTTTGTTGTCCGTCTGTCTGTCTGTGTCTGTATGTCTTTCTGCCAAGACCCTTTATACAAAACAAATAACATTCCACGATTCAGTCATCATCTTGTGTCGCCGACTTCTGCGAAGCAGTAATGCTCGCAAAGGAGGAGGCCGAACGCATCAGGCAACGGCGTTATCGCCGCCGCCGCCGGCGCCGGGATACTGATCCCGATTTCCGGCCACCGTAGGCGCGGGCTTGCGGACAGTAAGCAATGGGTAGCTCACTGTCCGGCCGTCCGGTAACTGTCCGGACCAAGCCCAAGTCGTCGACGGCGCGCGCTGTTCCCGCGCGCCTCAAGGAGTTGTCAGCAACAGCAGGGACCCAGCCGGGTCGAAGCCTACTGGGGCCAGGGTTATCCGAAAGGGCGCTCGAGCCCCGGTATGAAGGCTTGAAGGAACGGGATGGGTTTTTTAGTCAGTAAGAGTCTGACACTATCTCCCGCTCCGCCCAAGAGCGGGGGTTGTCATAGGATGATTTTTCCCATCGGAAAAAAAAAAGTCATCATCTTGTATCTTAGACCACACACTTAACTCTCCATTCGCACATTTCAGTCCACGTCCCGAGCATCACAGACAATTACATAAAATTTCATAAGCCCTTTCTAAAGGTTCCACTAGCCATGAGTTAGAAATATAAGAACACACTCATGTTACTGGTCTTCGTGGAAAAGGTGTTGTGAAAGAAACCTCTTAGGTTATGAAAGAAAATGGCAAATGTAATAATACAGATGCTACTTACTTTGTAGCTTTTATTTCTTGATTCAGTTTATAAGACGTTGTTTGACGTTTTTTTTGTTTAAATCTTTTTTATAATTACTTTTTGTTAGCTTATTCTGTCCCACTCCTGTGCAAAGACCTCCCTCCTCTCCTTCTATTTTTCGCGCGCCTGGGCTTCCTCTTGCCAGTTCTGGCGGAACGAACTAGACTATTTCGTCTACTAGTTCGTCTACTAGATTAGTTCGTCCCGCCATCTCCATTCATTTTATAAATTATTTTAAATTTAAATAAAGTTTGTAAATTAGTTTCATCATCATCATATCGGCCGAAAGACGTCCACTGTTGGACATAGGCCTCCCCCAAGCGTCGCCACAACGGCCGGTCCTGTGCGTCTCGCATCCATCGGATTCCCGCTACCCTCACTAGGTCATCGGTCATATTTTTTTGTACTAGCCATTACTGTTCCACTGCTAGACAAAAGCCTCCCAAAGTCCTTCTAAACTCTCTTCTCTTGTACCGTCTCTAACCAGTCCTCGCGGTACGGGTTCAAATCATCCCGCCAGTCTTTCTAGGCTATAATTAGTTTATTTATATATAAAAAATTAAAGAATAAAATTTTGTTATTGATTGAAAAGGAACATCAATGTGTGAGGTTTATATATTAATAAAAAAAAAATTAATACTGGCTGACTAAACTGCTTATCTCTTGGATTTTGGATAGACATTACTACCGCGTCTCAAATTAAAAGTAAGTCAAATGATGCAATTTTAAATTCGGAACTCGAAAACGTAACATGTAGTGCCAATCGCCAATCTACCACTGCGCATAGTATTTAAGCCCCTCTCTCCATTACAACTTCACTTTCATCCTTACCTTCACCCAAAACCCGATAAAAAAACTGCCCTCACCTATGAAAGAAACCAATCCACTACCACACTTCTTTCCTAATTAGTCGCCCGTAGATTAATAGGCCGACCGACCAGAAACACCTTGCAGTCGCACCGCAGAAAGAATCCAATTAAAACAGCCCACTAATTGGATTAACGAACGAGCCACGAAGCTCTAATTTACAGCAGCATTGAGACCAGATTTATTTTTAGACTTCAATGCAGTGGCTGAGTTATTTTGGTCTGAAGTGTAAAGTTTAAACTTTAAAGGAAGTGCTGTGAAGGGAGTGGGGGATGAAAAGTGAGTTTCTTTGGAAATAAATAAAACTTTTATAGATATTTAAGCTTTTTTGTATGACTTTTGTTTTGAGTTTGTAACCTTAAAAAGAATTATTACGAGTTAAGCTAAGCTTTTTTTTTTTGGCTACCAAATTAGGATTTTTAATCATTGCGGTATTACTTGTAAAGTGCCAACGTCCTGGGTACTTTTCTCATTGACAAAGTTGAATGAATGAGTTCTTTTTATTATTTTTTTAAGCATACAAGTTAGTCAGGAGTCAAAAGTGCAGTTTCAATCTACCAGTGCATAAGGTAGAACTACATTGCGCACACGTGTGATAGATACGCCGATCTGGCGCGTCGTTTCCTTACATTTTATATAGAAACTAGACTTGTAGAGCTACACTAGAGCCATGCCACGCAACGCGACGCCGCGCCACGCGACATCGTTCTACGTACCTACAAATCTGGCGTGTTATACATGTGCATCGGTCTAATGTAGTTCTAGCTTTAAGCTGCAATTGGCGCCTGACTGTACCTGTAGGTAACTTATATCCTTTTGCTTTAATAAAACAACAATTTAAGGTTTTTTCTAAAAATTTTAGCTATTATTTTAATTTCGCTATAGTTAAAATACAATGTTGGTCATAATTCTGACTTATCGGTTGATTCACAATTTTAAAAGTCGTGTTATTTAAGTTGTAAGTGTATGTAAGGGCTATGCTCGGAGTTTCCTTGTGTGATCGAACCAAAAATAAAGATATCCGCGTGAGAACCAAGGTTACCAACATATCGCCAAATGGTGATAGATAAGAGTAAGGGCCGAACGGTTTCAGAATGGTGACCGCGTGCCATAAGACGCAGCATTGGAATTCCGACCGATGTGTGACACACAGGAGGTCATTTGTGGCGATACTTAGGGAAGACATATGTCCAGCAGAAGAGGTCTTTTGACTGTTACAATGATGGTGATGATGTTTTTAACTTACAAATACATTAATGAACAAGTTTTACGGAGAAAACTCGTGCATGATCATTTTACGCTTTTACACAGCAACACAAAAGCTAGTTTTTATAAAAGTAGCCAAAACTGACAACAGTTTCAAAGGAAGAACTTTAAAAGACAAAAAAAAATTCTCTCAATTCAGTAAAAAAAAGAGGAAAAATTCAGCAAGTGTCTCCTTTGTAACACACTGTTTCGCCACCTAGGTTCTAATTAGTAAATAATTTAGTGCGAGTAGCGTTCCTTTTGTACAGGCAATTTGCAGTTTGTTTCTTAGGCACAAGACTAGGTGACAGTTTTAGGGGCAGAATTAGAGGCTTGGTTCTTTAATAAGAAAGAAAGAGAGAGATAGATGTATGTTCTTAGTTGTAAGTTAGGATAAAGGATAATTGGATCTTAGAAGTTGAGTCACCGTGGTATCTTGGACCAGAAATAACCGCGCAGCTTCCCGAACACTATCCAGCCGAGTCGGATTCGACGGTTGAGCTCTTTCTCGAAATTAGATCTACCCAACTAGATTGTCTGTCCGTGGTAAAAGTAACCGTCCACAACTTTAAGTGTAGAGTCTCTGAGGATAGGAGTGGGTGCTACATGGTTGTTTATCATGAGTATGAATAAGTTACATCTAGATGAGTGCGCTTCGTTTTCCATCAGGTGAGATAACGGTCAAGCACGAACCTATTAAAAATAAAATAAAGCACGACTACGACAAAAAAAACAACACTGAAAAAGTATGAAACAAGATTTTCAGGATACTGAAATAAACAAGGTAACTGGAAAAACAAGAACAGAACAAAAAGAAACGCCGTAGTCACACGTTATTAAATGTTTCGTTTGGTACCTATAACGTGTGACTGCGGCGTTTCTTTTTGTTCTGTTCTTGTTTTTCCAGTTACCTTGTTTATTTCAGTATCCTGAAAATCTTGTTTCGTACTTTTTCAGTGTCGTTTTTTTTTGTGGTAGTTGGGTTTTAGTTTTATACTTTTTTTTTACCGTTTTGGTGTTAAATCACCGTGCTTTTATACTATTTAAAAATTATAAAAGCTAAATTGTCAAATAAAAAAATAAGTAATTAACATAAAACTCCTGTTCTTTTTTGAAGCAGTGAATCAGCTGCGAAGACTGAATCCCTTTCAAATGATACCAAACACGACGTATATTTAGCTTATTTTTTTAACACAAAACTTTTTGTCCACTAGAGGGCGCTACATTGAATATTGACGATATGTTTGATAAGTGCCAGTGAAGCCCTTTCAAATTATATCAAACACGGTGTATTTACCTCAACATTTTTTTAACACATTACTTTTTGTCCGCTAGAGGGCGTCACTTTAAATTTGAGTAATATTTTGAAAATGTACAAGTGAAGTCCTATCAAATGATACCAAACGCGGCATATTTATCTCTATTTTTTTTGTCCGCTAGAGGGCACTATATCGAGTTTTGTGCCACGTCACCTAGCCTATGTTCAGCGGACGATTAAGACGATTCTAACGATACCTCATATGTCGAGTTCCGATAAGTAGATTAAGAGCTATGAGGGAACAGATGAACATACTCACATACATCCATAGCCTTTCAAAATCATAATCCTCCGTAGTCGGGTAAAAGACTGGTTTTGTCCATGTTCATTTTAAGTTCCACTCTTTTTGAATCTCTACTGAGGTCATTGAGAATATTGTGCTGAAAATTACCCACCTTCAAATGATAAGTAGACCGTGATCTGGATGCTAATTTCAGATCTGGGCCCCAAGTCTGCTATTTTTATAAATTCGTCACTTCAACACGATTCCACTGTCATTTTGCTAAAAGTTTGTAATCTGCTCATTCATAATGATCGGTCATTGATCGGGCAATGGTCTTATAATAGAATTGTGGTACAAGGATAATTTCGAGCATATTAAAACCAATAACTGTACAATAACGTTCTAATGGTAAAACACTGATCAAATAAACTGGCAAAGTTTTAGCAGATTACCGCAGGCGTCAAATATTCATTTGTCAATATGTACGAGATTACCATTCTATGCCACTTCTTTCAATGGAGTGTCAGTGGTTGACCATTGGAAAGTCATAATGACGCCATTATATTAGTACATTACCAAACTTGTCAAAATCGACCATTATGTCATCAATGATAGACCATTCTGACACTATTGTATTAGCAGACTTGAAGCCCTGTGTGGATGTACTAAGCTATCAACTACCGAGATAAAATGAGTTCTATGATAAGACAAAAGACACTTCTAATCCTAGGAGTGGGTTTCTTTAGGACAAATCTGGAATATGTAAACACCGTTTACAAGGGATGATAAAAATATGATTTAAGACAACAAGTGAACGGTACTGGATTGATTCTTATTTATCTGCTTACTAAATTTCAAATAGTTCGCAATCTTTCGCCTAAACCACGCCAGTTCGGGCAAAACCGTGAGCAGAAAGTAGTTTACCATAACTTAATAATCACGTTACTATAACTACATTTAAGTTAAGTTAAATCTAGAGAAAAAATAAACCACATAATAACATCAACTTGAACGAACTGCGAAGTAAATATTTACCACCGTTCGCCTCGTCTTGACTTACATAATATTTTCAGAGTTCAGCTCATGACGTAGGTCTGCCAATTTGTGGCACCCCTCGTGAGTAACGAGCGTGAAGGTGGAGTGTTTACAAACGGTTTGCTGTACTAGGAGAACAGGATTTGAAGGATGTGTATATACAACATGTACTTAAGGCCCTTGCTCTCGAGCAAAGCCATAAAACACTGACTTTCAGAAGCTTGCTCCTCGGTAAGGGCTTAGTTGATAAGTTTGAAATATATACTCGTATATATATAAAAATGAATCCCTATTTCCCTTGGTCACGCCATCAGGCGTGAACGGCTGGACCGATTTCACTAATTCTTTTTTTGTTGTGTTTATTATTGTGAGGAGAAGGTTCTTATGGAAAAAAAATGAAAATTACGGTGGTGTAGGGTAGGGTAGTGCAGGGCTGTATAGGGTAGTGTAGGGTAGTGTAGGGTAGTGTAGGGTAGAGTAGGGTAGAGGAGGGTAGAGTAGGATAGAGTAGGGTAGTGTAGGGTAGAGTAGTGTAGAGTAGGATAGGGTAGGGAAGAGTAGGGTAGAGTAGTGTAGAGTAGGGTGTAGTAGGGTGGAGTAGGGAAGAACAGGGGCGAAGCCGCGCGGGCAAAAGCAAGTATATATATGTTTATAGTAAATTCATGTACAACAATTTCAACATGATTTTTTCGTGTGACTAATATTATCGACAAAAAGAAATATTTTTACAGAAAAAATTAAATGATTATATATATATATATTATATGATAGTATAAAATTATTATCGTGAGAGAATTTTGAAATAATAAATTAAATGTTGTACTCTTTTCAAAGGGTTTTGATCTTTAAAAACATGTTTACACAAAATAATTGTTGTTTCTTCAGAATGTACATAGCATATGTAATCAATCAATATTTCGTAAAGAAAATGGTTTGAAAGGTTAGCGGGGCTCTATGCGAGCGCAGGCGGCAGTACGAGTATAAGTGGCCACTGGTTCAAGAGACTGGAATAATGCACACCAGTCTACTGTCTACAGACACGTAGCATCATAGACGCGTATTTGTCATTATACGTTTGGTGTATGTCAGCTCACAGCTTACATATAAAACTTTGAAACTCTGTCGACGAAGAGCTTAGGTTTAGGTTTTAGTCAGTAAAAGTCTGACACGCGTTCTCTCTCCGTCCAAGGGCGGAAATGTCATCAGGTGATTACCCACCTAAAAAAGAGCGCTATTTTACTTAAATTCACTTAGGTAGTTTTTTTTTTAAATTAGTTAGATAGATACAATTTATAGGCAGATAATTATATTGTGATTTATAAAGTTCTGATACATTTTATTCTCACTATCACCAAATTAGATTTCAGCAAAAAGCCAGAAACAAATTGTTTTCGTGACTCAAGGTATATTTTTTCGTGACATAATTTCTTACGACAGAAAACTCACGAAAATACGAACTGTAGTCACATCTTATTGTAAGAAAACGGGCGAGAGGGATATATTTTATTGCATTTGTGCGTAAACTTCATTTGGCCCACTTCGTGCTATGAAAGGGATCGTAAAACATATCGCACTTTGCACGTTTTCGGCCGGCACCAAGGAACAGTTTACGAGCGACAAGGGACCACTCAGGGCTCCAACTATTTTTTTTTTAAGTCTGAAATCAAACAATGACTTCTTCCGATTTAAGGTGGAGCATTATGTGAACAGAAAAAAAGTAGAGCAGTGGTCGCCGAGTGGTAATGGCCCCGACTTACTAGTTGTAGGTCGCGGGTTCAAACCCAACCAAGCGCATTACTTTGTGTGATTTATTTCATCACCACTGCTCTCAAAACGGTGAAAAAAAAAACACTGTGAGGAAACCAGCATATCCTAGAACTAAAAATTCAAAGACATTCGACATTCACCACCCCGCACTGGGCCCGCGTGGTAGATTACGGTCCATTCTCTCTCCTAGAAAAGAGGCCTGAGTCTCAGCAGTGAAAACATTAAAAAGCTGTTTAAGCTAATAAGCTTAAACAGCATAACATATTGTTATGTGAACAGCATGAACGTCGAAAATATTTGATGTTCACGCTGTTAAAGCCACTTCTAGATGCTCTTTGGAAATAGAAATAAAATTGTAAAAAGCCAAGACCTAACGTTTGGTCTAGACTTTTTAACAATTTAAACATCATTATCATCATTTCAGTCAAAAGACGTCCACTGTTGGATATAGCCTTTCCTAAAGCACCGCCATAACGGCTGGTCCTGCGCGTCTCGCATCCGTCAGACTTTCGCGACCCTCACCTGAGGTCATCGGTTCACCTTATCCACTTTAGCTACTCCAGAACCTTTCTTCCCCAACGCCCATCTATTCTGCGAGCAATGTGCCCTGTCTACATTTTGCCAAACTTTTATTGCCATTTAAGTTTGGCGATTCTTCGAGCTATGTCAGTAACCTTGGTTCTCCTGTGGTTCTCCTTCATTTCTGATGCGATCACGCAAGGAAACTTCGAGCATAGCTCTTTCCATTGCTCTTTAAACCTTTTAAGTTGGCGTGAAGCGCATTAGTGAAACGATTAGAAAGAAAGTCATATTTTTGTTCGGTGTTCGTAATATTGACGTACTTAAATTGCTTTGCTTTGTAGGGTTAAACAATTATTATTATTTATTATTATTTAGCCCACACTGTCCCACTGCTGAGCAAAGGCCTCCCTCCCCTCCTTCCAACGATCACGGTTCCTCGCTTTCTCATTCCAGTTCTTAAGGAAGCCATCCAGGTCGTCCCGCCATCTCCTTCGTGGTCTGCCTCAGCCCCGCGTTGCTGTGTCCGGGCACCAATCCAGCGTTTTACGCGCCCACAGCTCGTTAGACATGCGGCAGACATGTCCTGCCCAGTCCCATTTAAGTTGGGCAGCCTTTTGAGCCACATCAACAATTTGCGTTTTGGAGCGCAGTGTTGTGTTTCGAACATGATCTGTTATTTTAACACCGATTATGCTGCGCTCCATTGCACGCTGGCAGACCTTGAGTTTGGACTTTTGGATGTTAGTCAAAGACCAAGTTTGTGCACCATAAGTCAGAATGGGGAGAATACACATGTCCATCAGCTTACGTTTCAGTGACATGGGCAAAGTGCCCTTAAATAGTTCCTTCATGGACCAGTAGCTCTACAGGCATTCTCTGTTTTGTTGTTACTTTGTTGGTTAAACAATTATCTGACTATATTATAGCATGTTATTCTAAATCACCTAACCTAAAAAAATGCTAGCTTATCGCAAAAGAAATAATTTTATATATTTGCACCGTAATGCTGGCCAGACTCATGCTTACGTTGCTCTCCGTCAAGCCATAGCGCGTAATGTAATGAACTGCCAGAATTCTCCCCTTATCTTGTTTTCCACTTAACAGCATACATGGTTAGTGAAACTCACTGGTGTTTGTTTTAGTGAGCAATTGTCTTTATTTGATTAACTGATTTGAGGATTGTTAAGGTGAATGGTCTAGAGTAGTCTGCAAAATACTAAATATTCTTATACTGTGTTTCTTTTTTTTTGCACTCTAAGTATCGAATATCGGGGTAAAAAAATGTATTTGAGGCAAAGACATGTATTTACATACACACATACACAATAAAACTAATTTTTACACAATTTAACTCAGTAAAACAAACAGTACTAAGTGAAATGGAATGGGAGGCGGTCACCTCCTTCTGCTAAGTAATAAAGCGATCAAAGGAGGAGTAAATAAATACATAAAGACTAACTTAATCATCTTTCTCTTCTTCAGTCAAATGGCATTATTGATATTCAACTACACTAATATTACAAAACCGGCCAAGTGCGAGTCGGACTCGTCCATGAAGGGTTCCGTAGCAGCAAGTAACATAATATAAAAGTTCTTGTAGTTCGTTGTAACTTTGATCGATGTTTTAATAATAGTGTATTTTTTTAGATTTATGGCGTATTAAAAAAAAAAACTACTCACTAGATCTCGTTCAAACCAATTTTCGTTGGTAGTTTGTATAGTAATGTACATCATAATTTTTTTTTAGTTTTATCATTCTCTTATTTTAGAAGTTAGAGGGGGGGACACACATTTTACCACTTTGGAAGTGTCTCTCGCGCAAACTATTCAGTTTAGAAAAAAATGATATTAAAAACCTCAATATCATTTTTGAAGACTTATCCATAGATACCCCACACGTATGGGTTTGATGAAAAAAAAATTTTTGAGTTTCAGTTCTAAGTATGGGGACCCCCAAAATTTATTGCTTTTTTTCTTTTTTTGTGTAAAAATCTTAATGCGGTTTACAGAATACATCTACTTACAAAGTTTCAACAGTATAGCTCTTATGGTTTCGGAAAAAAGTGGCTGTGACATACGGACAGACAGACAGACAGAGAGACATGACGAATCTATAAGGGTTCCGTTTTTTGCCATTTGGCTACGGAACCCTAAAAAGGAAAGATTGGTAAGATAAAATCAAAAACTGGACCGATTTTAAAAATTCTTTCTCCAGTAGAATACTTCTTTATAAAAGGTTATTTTCTATTCATGCGGGCAAAGCCACGGGCAGAAGCTAGTATATCATAAAAATAAAAACCAATTTTGCTGGCGCAAGCAGTTATCTCGGTGAGACAAAATAATAGTCTGTATGTTTTCTTTCAGTAGAACATCGTGGAAACAATGTGGTAGGTGAAAAATAAGGGATTTTATCCTCCTTATCTCGCGCTAGGATGTAAGAGGATATTGCAACGATGAGACGAGGCCTCGTAAGCAGCGGAAATGTTACTAGTTTTTATTTTTTGACGTAAAGAAAAAGGATCAATATTCTATAACTTTTTTTATGGTAAGAAATCATGCGCGGGCTTGCGGACGGCGAGCAATGGGTAGCTTGCTGTCCGACCGTCCGGTAACTGTCCGGACCGAGCCTAAGTCGTCGACGGCGCGCACTGTTCCCGCGCGCCTCAAGGAGTTATCAGCATTAGCGAGGGCCCAGCTGGGTCGAAGCTTACTGGGCCAGGGTAATCCGAAAGGGAAGCTCGGTCCCGGTATGAAAGGCAAGAAGGAACGAGGTGGGTTTTTTAGACAGTAAGAGTCTGACACTATCTCCCGCTCCGCTCAAAGGCGGGGGATGTCATTTGGATAATTTTTACCCTCCAAAAAAACAGGTGGGAAATCATCCAAAGACTTCTTCCGTCCTTGGCCAGAGCAGGAGGGCGTATCAGACTTTTACTGAATAAAATAACACTCCTAAGTTCCTTTTTTTTTTCTTGTGTTTTAGGGTCCCCGGGTTAATTTTCACTTAACTCATGGCTCCGGTAGGCTGCTGGCATCGTCTTGAGGCGCACGTGAAACATAGAGCAGGAAATTGAAGGCGTTGACGATGTCCAAAGACACCGCCAAGACGACCTTGCCCGGGAAAAAATCTATAGCTTGATAGTTATAACCTGGAGGTTTTTAAGTAAAGAGTGAACAGATTATAGGCTAGTGTGGTCGACCGTGCACCACATTATTGCTTACTGTTAGGTGAGATAGTGATCGACTGCGTGCCTATCAAAAGTTAACAATATCACCGACACATACATTTCGCACCATTATAACTCACACTAGTTCGAAGATCGGTGATAGAACAAGTGAAAAAAAAAACTTCAATTATTCTATGATGTTTTTTTTTTGTGTTAAAACCCACTCCTAGTCACTTCGTTTCTTGCATACCAAAAGGGCTGGGTTTTCCTTACAGAAACAAACCCATGGCCCCAGGAGGTTTCGACCCTACTGGGCGTCTACGGTGGCTGGAAATCGGGATCGGGATCCCGGTGGTTAAGGCGTGAGGGCCGTTGATTTTCGCGTGGGCATGCGGCCGCCTTCTCTGCTAGCATTACTGCGTCGAAGAAGGAGGCGACCGCTTGCCACTCCTTGTTTCAGACTATGGCCTGTACCAAGGCCCGGCGCGAGACATCGTTGCTGCCGATCGCCCCAGAGGACACGGCGGTGCTCTGCCCAAGTGGGACACACCTCTACCGTGCCGCGGCCCTGCAACGCAAAGAGCAAATAAAACCATTGTGGGTTTTAGTCAATCAAAGTCTAATACTTCTTCACGCTCCACCCAGTATGGGACGAGTTATAAAAACACATCACACCTCAAAAAAACGCCTAGATCCACTGCGACAACCATTTCATTCAAAAAGTATCAGTAGCATAGGCACAAGACATTTTAGGTAGTAGTAAACGTTCAATAACCACAAACGATTTCAAATACTACTACAGAGCTCATGCAGTTTACTCATCACTTTGAAAAGCACTCAGAAGTACTTATGTGCTCGGCTAGCGTCCGAAACTAGTCCACTAGAAGGGTAGCCCTGAAATTATGTGAGTACCACTACCACTCATAAACAGTCAGTAATGGTACGTACATTACGAAAAAAGTATTAGTTTTTCTACATGTACGAGTACGATTACTACACGATTACTTTTGGTTTATCACACGAATTGAATAGATTGTAACTATTTTATAGGTTTAATTTGACGCGATAATGAGACACGATTAGACAAAACTTTCTTTTTAAATTAATTTTAATTTAATTTCTGTCTACTGTAATGTTGTTGTTGTGTTTAATGAAAATAATTACAGATAAAACTTTTATTTGTATTTTGTTTATAATTACTCCACGTTATGTATAACATAATAATATGTTTATAAATGCTCATAATTAATAGTGTAACCATGGGTCTTATCTATCGGTTTTATCGCTAAAAGCGATTTCTCACAGACAATCTTTGGAAGACAATCTTTTTACTGTAAGCAGAGTCCAAGCAATTCATCTCGCATTATTTTATCGCTAACAGTCTAACCACGTCCTTACCTATCGGCGTAACACAAAACTTATATAGATTTAGGTTTGATCAATGAGTACAATATGACAATGAGACGCTCTGTCTCAGGACATAGTGATACATTGTGGGTATGGAACTTGTTTCAAATTGTGATGAAGTAAATAGAACATTGTGTGTACGAAAGGAATATTACGGTTTACGGAAATACTGATAGCTTTAGTTTTGAAACCAAACACAGACTAGGCTTAAAGGAGCGATTCCAATGCACGTATCAGTACATAGGTTTGCTTTTTATAAATGAAATATACTTTAGTATTATTATCATCATAATTATTTCAGACAAAAGACATCCACTGTTGGTCATAGGTCTCTCCTAAATGTTACCACAACAAATAGTCCTGTGCGTGAAGTCGCAGCGTTGGAAGGCTTCCTTCAAGGTCGACCGCTGACCTGGTAAAGGTGTTGGAATCCGATGGGGGAATATCAACGGTTTCCGAAATACTGTCAATTTTAGTATTGAAACAAAACATGAACCAGGTTTCGTAAAGGAGTAGTTCCATTACTCTTTGCAGCTTCTTCCTCACGTGAGGGCAAGGCATGCTTTATCTTTGTCCTTTGAAAGATAAATCTTTGACCTTTGTAAGTCCATTCAAAAGTTACCGATGAAGCACGCTTTCAAAGCAGAGAAAGACTTATTAAAGACACACAGGCCAAAACTATCAGTTGATCGACTGCAAGAAGGGTAATATTTTTAACTATATGCATTATTAAAATATTTTTAAAACGTTTTGTGCATATTAATGGGTGGGATATTCACATTGTCCACCATCCAAGATTTGCTGTATACATTCAATGCAGTAGTGGGACGGTGCCTTTATACTTAATTGTGAAAATAAATAATTTGTAAATACAATATAAAAGAAGAGAGAGTAGAGTATTTTATGAATAACGTATTGTTTACGATCTAAGTAGCTATAAAGCTACTTATCTTTTCTTTAATTCACATTTCCAAATAGGAATTTAAATAAAATGGAAAAATAAAAGATATCGTGTTTTTTGACGCTTCTCAAGTAAAGATACTTTGTCAAAGCGTCGTGTTTGAGGTGTTTCGTCTGAAGTGAGCCACTTGTATGGAATGATGGATGAGGAGAATTTTTGCTTTTCATAATGATACCTATTACATTTTTTTAGAAGTTGTTTTTACTCACGGAACCTAGGTATTCAATTTTTTAGAAGTTATTTTTACGTCGTTACCGTTTTTATATTTAGACTTAATCTACAGTAATTTTAAAGTTGATAAGTTTTTTTATGCAATTATGTACAATAGCTTTTGCCCGCGACTTCACCCGCGTACATGAAATATAGCCTATGTCATTCAAGAATAAAGCAGCTTTCTATCGGTGAAAAATTTTAGTAAACGGATCAGCTGGTTAGCCAAGTTACAACAGTTTCGCTTGCGTCGAACGTCTCGAGTTGACCACGCCCCCGATTCTTTTGTTCTAACGTCATTCCCTGACATTTGAAGTTTTCTACTAGCGTTAACGATTGCAGATTATCAACTTGGCGAGAGGTACAGTACGTAAATTTTTTTTTTTTTTAAATAACATTATTATTATTTGGAGGTAGGCGAAATAGAGACTAAAGTCCCACATACCTCCATTGAAAAGGGAGGATCCTCCGACCAGACAGGTGTTATAGTCTGGTGGGCGACTACCCGATAGATGATTTCGGGCTGTCGTATATGTTCAAATCGCGCGGAGAACTGTGAATGCGCGATGCAGGATTTCGTACTTTCTTCGTAGTTCTTATGTGGCGCCATAGATGTCGCTACATCACTCCCCTCCGGAGATCGGAGATCGATGGTTCTTTGATGCTTCATGATGCGTGCCAGGCCAGTGATAGGTTGGTTCCAGTGGGTCGGAACCGATGCCGCATAGTTCTCGGTGAGTCGGAACTGTCTGCAGTCATGCCCCAGTGAATCGGGGTGTTTGCTATCCCAGTGAGTCGGGATAATGCCCCAGTGAGTCGGGGTGATGATGTCCCAGTGAGTCGGGATGATGCCCCAGTGAGTCGGGGTGGTGCTGTCCCAGTGAGTCGGGATGATGCTGCAGGCTCCAGTGGGTCGGAGTAGTGCTGCTGGCTCCAGTGAGTCGGAGCGGTGCTTGTGCGACGTAGGGCTTGACTGCTGGCGTCGACCAGGAGAGGTTCTTGATAGCTCTTCATGTGAATGGCCGAAGGTGCTGTGTGCCAAGCCAAGGTCGCTGATGAGGCTGAAGGTCATGACCATATATCCTCTATAGCCGTGGGTGCTGGCTGTATGGCTCGCTGCTCGAAAGCTTGAGGAAGTGATGATGACGTCACGAAGTAGTAGCTGCACGAAGGCTGCGCTGACGTTCTTTGTCGAGGGTCACCAGTTTGGAGGTATGCGGAACAGAGAGTAAAGTCCCACATATCTTCGTTGAAAAGGGAGGATCCTCCGACCAGACAGGTGTTATAGTCTGGTGGGCTACTGCCCGATAGATGATTTCGGGCTGTCGTATATGTTCAAATCGCGTGGAGAACTTTGATTGCACGATGCAGGATTTCGTACTTTTCTTCGTAGTTCTTATGTGGCGCCATAGATGTCGCTACAATTATTATAGTGTAGATGGTGGGCCAGTAGATAGTATTATGACTAACGAGTCTAGGGTCCAAAACCAGACGTTTTGAGAGTAGTGTAATCGCTATTACTCTAAAAACTGTGAAGGAAAACTTCGTGAAAAAATCGGCATGTTTAAAGCCGAACCCAGCATTACCCGCGCAAAAGTGATGCATCCTCCATCGACACAACTACATGCACACAGCTAAAGTTGAACTAGCGACACTGCGCGGGTCCAGTTTCCACTATGGGGACCGCTGCACACGATACTCGCGCCTCGTAACGCGACGTGTTCCTGCGCGGGCATTCGCACGTGCTTCCGCTTAACGCAGTTTTGGTCCTTAGAATAAAAAAAGTCAAACACGGTGATTGTCATTAATTGTCAAATGTCGGTCAGTCCAAGAAAAGTGAAGCTAAATTGCACGTTCCAAAGCGTAGATCTCTATGGAGAAGAACAAGCATCATCAACATTTCAGCTGAAAGACGTCCACTGCTGGACAGACTGAGGCTTCCCCCAAATGTCACCACAACGAGCGGTCCAGTGCGTGCTTGAGCATTATAAGGCTTATTATGTTACATTTAAAATACAAGCCATAATTCCACAGCAAATTTTGGTACAATCCAGACTAGAACACGCTTTGATTAAACATCAAAATCTCATGTACAAACAATTGTTAAACCTGACTTAAGTTTACTCGCACAAGTAAAATGTCAGTTAAGTCAAGTAAACAACGTGAACATGAAATTCTATGCGAGCTTAGTTGCACGTCAGCCCAACGTAGTACGGTATTAACTTTTGGAATAGATGCATTTACATCAAGATATTCTAATACCTGAGAAACAAGAGTTTTTTATTACACTCGAATTCTTTGATAAATAAAATTGGTTAAATTAGCTATAAGCCCCACAAGAGCATCAATACAGCAAGATCTTAGCATCTTATACTTATACAATGAAAATTAACTTAATGTGTTTAAAATCAAAAGTTTTGTGTTAATGGAGTGATTGTCTCTAAGTGTTGCAGCACTTTTTATAGTTATAGAATATGGACCTGTAAATTCCCAGTGCCTGTAAAGTTGACAATCCTAATTATAATAAATAAACAAATAAGATACGAACCACTGAAAGAAACCTGACGTTACAGAAAAACAATATCGCATAATTTAAAAGAAAAAAAAAGGAAAATAGATTTATTTGGCACAATGCAAAGTTTACACACACTTTGTTAAGTTACGTTATTATCAGTATACATGTGGATGGATGAAGGGTGAGCCCAAAGAAAAGATGGATAGATTGTGTAAAGCTATATGAAAGAAAAGGGAATTACTGAATGCGTTTAACAGAAATGTAACTTTCACTGTTTCAAAATTTAAATTTTCGATAGATTACAACAGCAATGTTTAAGTTAATGTTTACCGTATTATAATATAAACAGGTAATGAAAACTTCAAAAGCCCAAATCCAGCCATTAAATCTTGTACAGAATAATAATTCCACTAAGTCCGTCACATAATCCTAGCTTGAAGGTATTACTGGGAGTATTACTGGCTGGAATGGCGTGTGTTCGTCAAAGTCAGTGCTTTAGGCGGATGCGGTGAGGTGTCTGCAGAACTGATGACCGCATTCATCGTGGAAAGCCGAGTGGGCTGGTCGGGTGGTGCAGTTTTTATATTGCGACTTTTAGACTTGTATTTTATGAAGTCTTGTAAAATAAAGACTTATTTGCTTTCAAATGTACTATTAAGTACGATTTCTACTCGTCTAATTATATTCTATATTTCTATTGATATGTCTGAGTATGGTTTCTGCACTTAGTCCTATGCGAACCATTGTTAATGTACGTGTGCCACGGCGGCCATAACCTTTATTGGGTTTATTCCAACCAGATTATATTCTGTTATAAACTGGCTATTTCTTTTTGACTGGCCTGTTGGTCTAGTGGTTAGTGCCGGAGGTCGTGGGTTCGATTCCCACCCAGGACAAATGTTTGTGTGATGAGCATAATCATATGTTCTGTGTCTGGGTGTAATTTATCTATAATATGTATGTATTTAGAATGATATAAGTATGTTTAACAGTTGTCTAGTACCCATAACACAAGCTCTGCTTAGCTTGGGACTTGAGGGCGTTATGTGATAGTTGTGGAATATAAAAAAAAAAAATCGAAAAGATGAGCAGGTGGACACTCAATTCCTCGTCGTACTTCATGACGCGAGAACCGTCACATATGGCGAGACACCATCAATAAGAAACTAATCCAGCAGGAACTTTACACCCCTCCGTAATGAGGAGAATATGACTCAAGAAAGAAAAGACAGAAAATAAAGAAAAACATCTATTTGTGATGCGCACAGGACAAAGACGAATATAATAAAAAGTAACTATTTTTTTAAATCCATAAATACTAAATTTGAAATTAAAAATATGAGAAAAAAAAAGACTATCAAAAGATTTAAAATAAAAGACGTGTGCGAGGCCCATAAAGCTCCTATAAGCATATGCTGCAAAATTTTACAAACAAGTAAAATAACGCAGCGCTGGTAACGATTGGGTTTATTGATGGAATGCGGTTCCAATTATTGTATACGTGAGGAAATCTCGAAAAGTTGCTTAAACTTTAGGTGATAAAATCAGAAAGTATGATATTTTTACCTTAATAAAAGTCTAACCAGATAAAAATACATTTACAAGTCACCATGTGTTTTAATGAACCCGGAAGAGGACAGTTTCGATACTAATGAAACGATTTATTAGACCTCCCCCACATTAGGCGTGCTGCGCGTTTCTCGTGTGAGCGACGCAAGCTCAGCGCTTGTGCGATTCTTATAGAGTTCCCACTGCTGGGAACCTAATCCGCGAGGTGGATTAGGTTCCCAGCAGTGGGAACTAGTGCAGATTGGAGGATGTCACATAAATATCTTTGAATTTGTTAATTAAAAATATGAATGTACCTACGTATTGATTAAGAGAAAGAGGGAAGACAAAGAAAATTTGGATGAATTGTGTGAGGAGTGATATAAAAGAAAATAGAATCAGAGATAGTGTGACTGCTGAAAGGATAGAATCGTGAAAAAAAAAAGTGTTGCGCAGACCCCAAGACTTAGGTCCCAAGTGGTATAGGACAAAGGCGGAAAGATGATGATGAAGATTATATTAATGCTTATTGTAAGGCAAAGATAAGACAAACTACCAATAGACTTTCAGTTATTTCATTTTCTTAATTAACTAACTAGTAGCCGTAACGCCAAAACCAATCTTTGCAAAACAAATCTCGACTGTAGGCGGGATTTAAGAACAAAACATTGTTATCAAACTGTAATCCATCTATTACAAACAGAAATAGAGCGAATGATGTTTCGTCTTTGAATTATAACTAGAATATTCTGAGAAAATCTTTTGTTCATTTAGCTTGACAGAATAAGGTTTATTTGGCTTAGTTACCAAGTGACAGACAAATAAGAAGATAAGTAACGGATCAACCCTTCAATTATGATTTGCTGAGAAAGACGACAGACAAAGAATAGAGATTTATTAAGGTTAAGTAAGCGCCCACACGTACATATGCTAAATTAGCTAGAAATTAAAAAAAAAAAAAATTAAATGATGTCATCATCATCATTTCAGACGTATAACATCCATTACTGGACATAGACCTCTTATCCATCGAATTCTCGAAGGCCTTACGATGCTGCGTTTCCGGTTCTCAGTTGCCGCTTCAAAGCCCTAACGGCCATTTGTTCTGCGAGCAATGTGAAAACAAATATACACTTCTGGACACATCTATTGGCCCACCTTGTATTTTCAGTTTCGTTTGGTCCTAGCTAAAATTTTATATTAGGTCGAGCAAAAATTTTTTATGCAGTTTTGAACCTGGCACATTCACAATTTCATTCAATAGTCTTTTTTTGAATTTCGAACACAGAATTTAAAGAAAAAAAAGACAATTTGGAGCCTGTTTGTTGATATCAAACAATCGAATACTAAGAAAACTTGGTTTTATTGGTTTACTTGGATTTAATTCTTGAAAAAGTGATTGATATCTTTGGTTTTGCAACAAACATTACTTATTCTTAACATTAAGGTGAGGTTCTATCAATAATCTATGGATACTTCACCTGAAGTCGCCGCCCAAGCTGTGGCACTTATTCAGGCCGGACACAGCCAAAGAAACGTGAGTGCTCAACTTAATTTAATTCATTAAACCCCGAGCGAACGCCGGCGTTCGCGCACCTATTGTCTTTCTATTGTGTCTGTGATTCTCACGATTGAAAGGTTAAGTCGATCTGCGGTCCGAAATGTTTATCGGAGGTACCTAGAGACTGGCGGCTTTGTTCGTCGCCAAGGAAGGCCACGATCTCGGGTCACAACTGAAAGGCAGGATCGATTCATCGTGACGACCAGCTTGAGAAATCGTCACCTTACCTCCATTGAGATACAAAACCAACTTCGCGACTTCCACGGAGTATCTGTGAGCGCTCGAACTGTTCGGAAAAGGTTAAAAGAACGCGATATGGTACCACACAAGCCAGCTAATGGGCCCAAACTAACGCGAGCCCACCGAACAGCGCGCCTTCATTTCGCACGCAGTCATTTTAATTGGACACAGCAAGATTGGAGCCGTGTACTCTTTTCTGATGAGTCTAAAATTGTGTTACATGGCAATGATGGAAGGAAGAAGGTCTACCGACGTAAGGGAGAGCGTTTCGCACAATGCTGCTTTGAAGAGAGGGTTGCTTATGGCGGTGGCTCATGGACTGTCTGGGGCGGTATATCCGCGAGCGGCAAAACTCAACTTGAGGTTGTTACAGGACCACGGCTGCCAACATTAAATGCTGAAAGGTACATTCGTGAGTGCTTAGAACCTCACGTGATACCATACGCAGACTATGTGGGCCCAAATTTCCTTTTTATGCATGATAATGCAAGAGCCCATGCGGCCGGCATCGTCAGGGAATATCTTCGGGATGTGAACATCACAGTTATGGACTGTCCAGCCAGAAGCCCAGACATGAACCCCATTGAGCACATGTGGACGAGCTAAAAAGACTTGTTAGGGCTCGTCAGCCAGTTGCCCAGACGATGCAGGAGTTGAAAACTGCCATGGAAGAGGAATGGGAGATGATCCCTCAAAATTTCATAGAGCGGTTGATAAACTCTATGCCTAATCATATGAGAGCTGTGGTAGATGCCCATGGAGGCAACACGCGTTATTAAATTAAACCTTTATTTAAAACTGCAGGTTTAAAACTGCATCAACAGTTTTTGTTCAATCTTGCGATCATATTTCGGTAGGGGCCATCGAAACCTAAACTCTAAGGTGGGCCAATAGATGTGTCCAGAAGTGTATATGTGAGTTACGAAGCCTAAGTGAATAATTGCCAAAATGCATTGAGCAGTGCACACTGAAAAATGGAAGGCTTCTAAGGCTGGAAAATTCTTAACTGGCGACTGCGTTTTCAAAAGTGTAGACCATTACCTGGTGAAGAAATCAGTTGTTACATGACAATGGAGAATGGTTTGGTAGAATCCCTTGACAAGACCGGTGTCAAACCTGGCTTTTGATTATCTGTAATGACTGTCAAAAGTACATATAAAACAGTTTAAGGGTCTACTGAACTTTAAGCAATGTTCAATTGACATGAAAGCTTTGAGTATGCACTGCTTGCAATATACGGATATTAAAAAAGAGATTGACCAAAATTTGACGCGACTTCAAATAATAAATAAACCTTTACAAATTGCCAAAAACCCAATTCGATCTACTAACAAGTCAATATAAAAAAAAGTCTTTTCAAACCTCGAAACCTCTCAATAGAAAACACAAATTCATTCAACTCCTTGACACATTGAATACCCTGTAAACCCGAGTAGTATTATTTATTTAAATCATCATCAGCCTTTTTAATGTACCCATTGCTGGAACTCAAGCCTCTTCTCTAGGAGAAGGAATGGGCCTTAATCCACCACGCAGGCCTAGTGCGGGTTGGTGAATGTTAGATACATGTCTTCGAATTTTTAGTTCTAGGACATGCCGGTTTCCTCACGATGTTATCTTTCACCGTTTTGAGAGCAGTGTTAATAAAAATAAATTACACAAAGTAATGCGCCTGGGAGGGTTTGAACCCGTGACCTACAACTCGGTAAGTCGGAGCTATTACCACTCGACTCGTATTATCCTCTGCCCAGCTACTGGACAAGAGCTTTCCTCCATTCGTTCCAACGATTGGAAACCGGGAAACGGTTTCCTCTTTCCAATTTTAAGGAAGACACTGCAGCGACATCTATGGCATCACATAGGAACTAATCAAAGTTATTCGCGTGATTTGAATATATGCGATAGCCCGAAAATCATCTATTGGACCGTTGCCCACCAGACAACACCCGTCTGGTCGGAGGATCCTCTCTTTTCAACGGACGTTTGCGAGATTTTACTCTCTGTTCCGCAAACCTCCAAAACATCCTGACCATCCTACTATCTAATTCGTAGTCTGCCGTGGACCCGTGTCACTGTGTCCAGGCACCAATCTTGTGTTTTACGGGCCCATAGCTCAGCACATTTAGAAAATTAAGATTGAAAAAGGAATACATACTAACATTGTGTGTTTCACGCCTGCGCTAAATAGATCCAGAAAAATGCCATACTTTCACCTACTAATCAACTACGTTGTAGAACGCTGGTTTTCAGCTGAACTTTGTTGAGAGTACGTATGCATTTGTATACATACACTCTCAATACGTACAGTTCATTTATTTGGTTTTTTATTAAACCTTCATTCAAAAATATATTTTTAGTTATCGTAGTAGTGGATCTGCCACCAGTAGTGATTAACAAGCGACTTGGCTGAAGCGGACCAGCGGTGAGTGTTATGCTTATCTGACGCCACTGTTCCGTACTAGAGATAGGCCGACTAGTCGGGAAAGGCAACTATTCGGCTATATTTATAGGCGCCGACTAGTTGGTGCCTCTAGTTGATGCTGAATGAGCTAGGTACATGAAATAAATCGTACTTACTATGCGTTTTCTTAAAATTCTTTATTTTATACAAAAACATACAAAGTACATGGTGATACATACAGTTCATTTACAAAGGTGAGTTTAACTCAACAATGAGTTTTCTCCCAGCAAACCTTTGAGTTACAGAGAGAGAACATATTTCGGGGTAGGATACAGTGCATACTATAAAACTAAATCTAAATTATAATTATATTATACATAAGTCTAACGTATAATATTATTTTTTTTGTTTTATATTTTTTTCCTTATTTTAAGAGTTAGTTTTAGTTAGAAACTATTCTTAAAGAACAGATCCTTTAAAAATAGCACATACTATATACCAAAACATAATTTGAAATTTTGTCAACGAAACTCAAAAGCAAGCTAGAAATAATAAAAATTTAAAAACAATATAGATAGACTCGAACCAAGACAGGCCCTTTGCTTTGTGTAATTATTTTCATGTCCATCCATTCCTGCTTTCTCTTTCTTTTATTCTTTCTTTCTTTATTCTTGTTTTTCTTTTCTTCTTCTTTAGAGTGGAATTCTGAGTCCCAGCAATAGGAATGTTATAGCGCTGATTTGGTAAATAGATCGACTACTAGCTGTACAGACTTCTAATCGTTTTTCCAGGCAGTCAAGTCCATAGTCGGAACACCTCCACTTATATTCACTTATATTCTTTATTGTACATAAATTTACATATTATTCATAGTAAGAAAGCCGATGTACACATGAAGGCACAAGAGACGTGACCCACGTGACAGCAGAAGGTAATATAAGACATGCTAAAAGTTAGACGAATTTGAACCTTCTGCAATTAGCATAAGATACATGATAATCAATTCGGAGCATAATAATTTAAACGAATATAACGAGAGGCAGGTAGTCAAATATTATAGAATACTGTTTACGTTAATTTGATCTTTAAGACGTAACGTTAAGGTAGGTAAACTTATGAATACGTTTTGTCCGTAATGCATCTGTTAATTTCAACATTGTCTCGTAAGTCGATTTAGTCTAATGGTCATAACAGTAGACTTAAATTGTCATGGTCGTAAGTTCAAATCCGTCATGCTTCTTTTAGTAGGTTTTGTGTTTATAATATTAGATTATGATTTTTGAAATCAAATTATAATTTATATTAAGTTAAATTAAAAAAATTAAGTTAACTATTCAAACATAAAAGCAACATGAATAAAAAATAAAAATGGTTAGAATAGGTAACGATTTATTCAATATATGTAATATTTACAATTTACATAAAAAAATATTTACTCATCTAATACCTAGACATAATTTAGATAATTATATAAATAAAAGTAAAACATATAAAAGAAGTTACAATATTAAACTGCTTTTGATATGGTAGAATTATTTAAAATACAGTTTTGAGCATAAAAAAAAAAACAGTTTATTTATTTCAATAGTGCTCATGAAATGCTAATTTTATTTTTAAAGAAGAGTTTAATGCAGTGAATCAACATGTTACATGATAAGAAATATATAATATTTCTATTTTATAACAATAGCATCACTACATTAACTGTCATACTTGCTGTAAATATTTTGACATTTTAACTACTTTACAGGTTTTATATAGAATTTTAAGTTTTAAATTTGATTAAGAAAGAAACAAGGATCAGTGAATTTATTATATAAACACTTCCTAACAAATTAAGATTACTATGATTTATTTAACCAATACACTACACATAAGCACTGACAAGAAGGTATTGTGGCTGCTTACAAGAAGTTAATAATTATCCATTGTTGCTTACACGCACAGATGACATTACGTCACGTAATATTTATCACTGAATCGGCCACCTATTTCTACAAGTTAACCAGGTTCCACAGAAGATATTCAACACAAGTAACCCAGAGTTATACCCGCCAGTTCTACGAGTATACGGCAGTATAATAACATGTTTTTTGTCAGATAGAAATCCAGATATTCTTGGGCAAAACGGACTTGACGGATGACCAGCAGTTATTTCAATTTTACGTCCTGACTTGTATTGTTTGTTATAGTTTTAAACCATAATCTGACTGTATTTCTCTGAAACAAAGAAACGAAACAGAAATTACTTTATGTGTGTGATAAATCAAACACTTCAGGATAAATTGTGTAAATATTTTATTCACTTTGATCAACACAATTTCATACTTATCGTTCTATTAACAATCATTTACAAATACACAGATTAGTCGGACATGTTTTCTGTTCAACGACTCAAAGCAGACTGACTCTGTCCAAAATGACAGTAACAAACTCACTGTTTCCCTACCACAAACTTTCACAAACACTCGGTCGACTAACCGACCAATCAGAGCAAAGTAAAGAGTAACATCAATTGACTAACTAATATACATTAGAGTTTATCTAATAATTAACTGCAAGTAAATATTTCATTTTAACAATTATGATATATTTATACAAAACAAATCCATAAAGTCTAATATTATAAATTATTACTTAATATCTACAACGAATGTCTAAAGTTCATGTAACTACTAGCGCCATCTATCGCTTATCATTGGAAGTTGAACGATTTATGAATATTTTCTTTAAAAATCATTACATGTGTAAGTATAATTAAAAAGATGTTTGATTACGCACAGTATAAAATGTGTAAGTTTAAAAAAGAAGTATAAATAAAATGGAAAAAAGACACTTACCTACAGCTATTTCAAGACGCCTCCTATCAATCTCTCCGAAAACCAACATTCTCCTTATGTAAATAGATTATTTTATATTTTAGAATTAGGTATATAAAAATATTCTAAATAAAGACGTTGTTTTACGCAATTTAGTAAGGCAACGTAAAAATTGTTTGCACGATGTCACTGCTATTGAGCGTCGACTGGTTTTTGCTTTATTAGAACGGTTTATTTTTTATTCCTCTACCCTTAATCTAAGTAACATTTGAATACCAGTTTTATGATGAATACGCATATTTATCTTGACTACCCGCTTATTACAAGTCAGGCGAAATTATTCCAAATATGTTTAAAGAATATTTAGTTTGTTGATTGTTATTTAAAATATAATAAAAAAGTTGTAAATGGAAAGCAAAACAATATACAGGGTATGAGAATTGAACTCGTGCCTTACTGCGTCAAAGTCTATAAACAGATCACTAAGTCATATTACCCTAATTAGGGCTACCAAAATAAGCTACTCGTATCAGTTGTCAATACATTTTAAAATACCAATAATAAGCTTTAAGTCTAAGATCTTAAGAATCAAAATTGCGTATTAAGTAGTTATTTATACCATTATTATATCCTTTTATAAATGTGTTTGTTTGATTATAATATTAAAAAATGTATTTTAACTTTGGACTGTTTTGGACCATTTACTTACTTTATTTATATATATATATACAGATATATATAAAATATAGTGAAATAATAAACATTTTATTTACTTGCAATATTTTGTTTCATTTCTATACAAACTGTTTCTCGACTTTTGTCGTTAAATAAAAGTAAAAAAAAGATAACTAAACACAAAAGATGGAAAACAAAAAGTTAGACGTTTAAAGTGAGATTTGAACTAGCTTTACTTGCGTGTCAAATCACTGTTATTACAAGTAGACTAAATGGATTCTTATAGATGGTGTCGAAATTCAACGTTACTTGTAATGTTGGACGCAATATTATGGACCAAATTTACAAGCAGTTGATAAGATTCACGGAATTAGCTAAGTTAACTTTTGTCACTGACGTGCCATTTTCTTTTATCAATCTACCCTCACACTAGGATAGCAAGATTTATAGAAATGCTGCACAAAGAATTTTCATCATTAATGGTAGCGGAATAGTGATTTAAATAGCTTATCAAATTGGTGGGTTAGCCCACTTAGGGCACCGACTTTACACAGGCGAGCTTAACCCAAAATTGGCCATAGCCTTATTTCTGTGGCCCTAGTGAAAAAGGATCTAAGTCCAAAAATGCAACTTTACAGGAGACGTAAAAAACACTCTGCGTGCTTCAAATTCGTGTTTGACCTCGTGTTTCATTCAAACCGCTACCAAATGAAATACATGTGATGTTTTTTATAGGTAAACAATTTATGCTCTTTACTATTATTGGGTTATTTTTTAGGTAAAGTTAATAGTTTTTAAGATAGTGACTTATACCAATCACAAAATGAATTCCATAAGGGTATAAAATAAGTTAAACCCGTTCTCGCATAAGTTAAATATTAATTCATGCACGTGAAAAGAGATACGCATTTGAAATTATTTTTAATAACTAAATTACCTAATGGAAAGAAATATTTTTTCTCTTTATTTCGGTGAAAACGGATATAAGTCTAATAATATCCTTTCTAACTTAAACCATTTTTATGGACTAAGTGTTGTTGTATCGATAAACACCAACCAAATTGAAATGTGGTTGATTTATGTTAATTTAGATTAAAAAACACAAAAGAAAGTTTTTATTTTTCTGTTTAAAACAATATAAATGGACTTGAAACCAACTTGTGTGGTTTTTTTGGTGTCAGTTGAATCCTTTTGCACAAAGTAACTTCCTTATTTTTAGGGCTAGCTTAGATCTCTTTTCACCAAACGATAGAGCATTTTTTTCTGATCATTTTGGTATACTTAACTCATTTTCGACAAAATCGGACTTATACCCCTTTTCACTAGGGCCACAGATTTATTCATAGCCTTTGTCCTCTGATTGAAGAGCTAACGACTTATTTGCGCAGTAGTGTTGAAATTGACGTTTAGTAATTCTTTTGACCAGGAACCTAACGTGTTAGTAGGAGTTTTGAAGTAAAGTGAAAGCGCCCTTAGCGCTTTCAATTTATGCGTTTTCTGACAGCCTGCTGTGGTGCAGATGCGGATCGTTAGATCGTTATCGTACGGGCGATCATAATTTTTCATACAAAGCGCGCGGTGCGGCACTGTGTGGTAAACGGTCAACAACACGACGGCAACGTCACAAGCACCACATGTTCATTTCGGTGTCAAATAGCGCATCACACGGCACACAAACTCACGGCAGCCAGATATGTTCTCAATTTAGGCGTTTGTGGTCGGACTGCTAACGTACCTACTGCAACCGGCCGGCTGCGGCACGCTAAACATGCGGTAGCAGTCCGACATGAAACATCTAAATTGAAAGCACCCTAAGGTTTGATTACTAAATTGGAGTTTTTTTTTTTCTTCTTTGCCAATGTCGACTATTATACCAGCGTCATGTGATGAATTTGGAGTTAATGACGTATAATATCAAAGCAGGTTATCAAAGTTAGGCCGGTTAACCTTAAAAGGTTAGAGTTAAATCAATCCTCCTCTTTGCGTCGTACTCCTCAATGCTGAGGGTCATGACATGCTTCATCACTTTCATTCCAACGATATTCCTCCATCTGTTTCTGTACCAACATGGGGATGGGTTTTATTCAGTAAAAGTCTGACATAACTTCCCGCTCTGCCCTAGAGCGGGAGAAGTCACTGGGTGATTTTCCACCCAAAAAAGGGGCAAAAGCAAAATATTCCAAGAAAGTAGGTTAAAATTTCGCGTACATTACGAACAATCGTCCATATCAAAGAGGTATGGATTTAATGTGGCAACGAAGTTAATATAAATGTCTTCGCCATTATTTAAATTAGGGGACTACCATTAAATAAACGGGCGCCCCTGTCGACTGCAGACGCTAGAGTTACGAAATTTCCTTAATCATATCCAGTAATAAGATATGTGTATGTTAATATCGTTCTAACTTAACCGAGATTTGGAAATTATGTTACTGGTGTACCTACCATGTCAACATAATCATCAACATTAAAAACCGTCTAGAAAGAAGAAAGTAAATTTATTTGGCACAACACAAGACACACACAATATTTAAATAAAACAATAAAAAAATAAGAAGGAAAAAATACATTTGAACATTCAACAACAAAGGTACATTTCCATACAACTGTTTGCACGTGATTGTGATGTTATTGCACAATCATCTTTTTCTAAATATTTTATAAATACAGATCTTGTGGATATTGTTTAGGTTTCTATTGAATTAAAAACTTTTTGTGTAAACGTAATTCAGTAAAGATCTCCGACAATCTGCTAAACTTTGGCTCATAATGTGCTCATACACAATAAAGTAAAAATAAGAAATCTATTGAAACATTACATATTTAATTGAAATTCCGAATGACAATTTTTTTGCATAATAAAAGAATTTAAAAATAAAATTCGTATTATTTTCCTGGAACCAGTTTCATGAAATATTCGAGTGAATGACGGAATTACTGAATGCCAACGCAGACGTTCAGGCGTTATCTTTCTTTTTTCACGTTGCTTCTTTAACAAACATAGCATTAGATAGCGTTGAATGAAACAAAAATCTTTTAAACTATATTCGCGTTGACAATAGACGGCTTGGGAAGGGTCCTCTTAATCCAGCCGATAGACTTCCACTACAGTTGGACATGGATCTCCCCCGTGCCACTACAACCAATGGTCCTGTAAATCTCGCATCTATCAGAGTCTCGCAATCTTTACCAGGCCATCGATCCACCTCGAGGAATGTTTTCCAAAGCTGCCTTGTCCGGTACGTGGTCGCTTTTACAGTACCTTAAAGCCAATTGACCATTTGTTCTGCAAGTAATGTACCCTGTTCACTGCCACTTAAGTTTGATTATTTTTCAAGCTATATCGGTACCTCCTCATGGTTCTTTCGCGGATTGTATTCTGAAAGTTTCAAATTTATTTCCATTCGAATCTCCTAGCATAGTCGTCTCTATTGCCTTTTGCGCAACTTTAAGTCCCCTGATGAGGCCCATTGTGAGCGGCCACATTTCAGTGCTATATAGTCACTGTGATCGATCACTAGGCTAATATTATAAATTGGTATTTTTATTTTAAGGAGCGTAGCGGCGTTGGTGAATATTTATGCTTACCCTTATGAGAAAAAGGAGTGAATTTAAGTATTTTTGTATAGGTGTATGTCCATTAGGTATATGACTGTAAATTAAAGATTCTGAAATTGCTAATTGGACTTCGAATATTGTTTGACTGATGGTAAGTTTTTTTTTTTTTTGAACGTTGGATCCTATAAAAGGGACCTGGCTTAGAGGGAAGAGAGATTGAATATGAGACTTTTTTGCCACACTATCCTATTGATCACCAGTTGCACATAAAGCAGCTCCATACTCTCTTAAAAAATGCCCTAGAACCTCCTCTGTGCAAAGCTTTGTAGGCACCTCTTGACCACCGCTGAGTATCACATTCTACGTTTTATACCAGACAAGAATCCTTGTGGGATGGGATAGGTCATCCTCCCCCTCCCCTCATCGTATTCCTAATTACTGAGGGTCATCAAGTTCCTGTTAGATTAACTTCTTACTCATGTTGTCTTACCATCTGTATCGATTCCTGGCGTCATGAAGTGCGACGTGCAATTGGGTGTGCAGTGTGGTCATGGGAAAATATACTAACTTCTGCTAGGGTCTTGGCTCGCGTGAAGATTTTTCCATATAAACTTTAGACCACCGTTTCTTGCTCGGGCGGGGCGTCATACACCGACATAGGTAGGTATAGCAAAATACAGAATTGAAATGTATAAAAAAACGAAATATTTAAGGGTGTTTTTTGGTAAATTATGTTTTGTGAAAAGTCATAGAACAAAAGTTGCTATTTATGATGTTAGTAATACAGTCCTGTATGGTTGCCAGAGTTTTACAATAACTCAGTATAAAGAACTCAAAATATGTTCATGAAACTATTATTCATAACCTTATTTTACTTTCACTATTTTAATTTAGATCTGAAGTAAGTTTTAGTGTAGTTAGGAAATTGAGCAGAACTAACACGTTCGTCAAACCTAGCACTAACTGAATTTTATGCATGGTAAGCGAGGAAAAGTTACAGGTCGAACGTGCCGAAATACTTTTGGAAATCCTGGAAAATTGTATAATGTCTGTAATATGAATTTTGACTTTATAACATTAAAAATGATTTTCACAGGTGGGGGTTCGCGGACAGTTCCGATCTTTAATGTTTATGCGGCATCTCTCCGCAGACCATGTCCCACCTTCCGTCCTGCATCATGTGTCCTGAACAACCTTTAGGGATTTAATGACAGCATCACCGGACGCTATTGCCGTGGCCGAATTCTGAGCTAGGCAGGGAGTTTAACTAGTTTTGTAGTTTTGTCATTGATACGCTAAGACGATTTTCATATTTTTCTTAGACTTCAAAATAAGTGAATTCGTATATTTTGGGCTAGCTCACTGTATCGTAGACATCTTCATCATCATTGTCATCTTTTCTTCTTCTTATTTGAAATATCTGTTTATGACTTGTAAGAATTCCTTATCAATAAACTACTATGACTATGACTATTTCAGAAGACGGTTATTGTTGGACACAGGCCACTCCCAAATTTTGCCACAACGACTGGTCTTGTGGTTTTCACATCCATTAAACCGTGTATCTCATATCCATTGGTTTCCTGTGACCCTACCAGTTAATCAGTCCATTTTTTCAGGACTTTATTCTTTCGTGGCAATGCACACGATACTGTATTATTAATACTCTTTTTAGTCATTTAAAACCAATTCTGGTTTTTATTCAGAACGATCCTAATCTGTTTTTAGATACAAAAACTACGTGCACAGAAAGACAATTTTTTGTATACAAGCCGTCACTGGCACAAAATATCTTAGTATACTAGTACCGTGAGGACTTGAAACCTACTCTATTGCTGGCTTTAATTTATTTTTGAGCATGTCTGCTGCATTAAACGTGTGTCCTAGGTAGATTACCTCTTCAACACAAAATTCACATTTATCCTTATTGAATTTCATGCCGGCTTTTCACCACTACTAATTTACAAACCATCACTAGCACAAAATATCTTACACTACCGTCATAATCTTGTAAACACCTTTTGTGGAAAGTGACCAGTGACCACGGTTCTAGGGTTCGAATCCTAATGGAAAGGACACATTGTTGTAACTATACAATCAGAATATTCCTTCAGGTTCAAAGCCCAAAATAAGGTCTAAGGGTCAGCTCGCATCGAGATCTGAAGCTATGCGAGGATAGGTAGTCAAGAAGGTCAGTTGTTTTGCACTGAGCAGTTCAGAATGCAGTAGGTAACCGCGATGCGCATCGTGAAGACACAGGCTGTAACATATGCGTAGCAAAGCCTTGCTACAACGCTAGGTTCTTGAGTGGTGAGCGTTAGAAGGCCTCTCACGGTCCACGAGGTGGACCGATAACCTGGTGACCTCGCGAAAATGCGGTGTATGCAAGACGCACATGATCTGTCGTTGAGGCAACGCTTGAGGAAGGCCTATGTCCAACAGTGGACGTCTTTTGACACCTCTCACTGAAATTTATTTCGTTCTATGTATTTGACAGAGTTCGATATTGTTGCCGTGTTATTATTTCCTTTTGCACACAGTTAAGCTGTATAATGGAAATCTTCCATCTGGAATTTGTGTTTCTTGGTAGCTACAACCTGGGGAGAGTTATGTCAAAAGTGAATAGGTTACTACTACGCAAGCGTAATCCATCGCCGACGTTACCAGAGATTCTACTTCTTAATGCAATCTATTTGTCGACCTAAACTGAACTGTTAAAGGGATGTAGCTATAGGATGTATAGCTCTATCCGTCTTTCTCGCGTTTGACATTTTAAGGGGCTCCTATTAGCCGATGACCTTGAAATTTTTTTCCCCCTTTTCCCTATATTATTACCCTTAAACGATTAATCTACGTAAATATGGGAGCCTTATGGCGAGAAAACATTTTGAGGTTATGATTTACAAAATTATCGAAAAAATGTACTGTTACTTTACAAAATATTTGCACAATATTAACAATCTTTATATTCTCTATCGACAGGTACAAATTTCGTGTTGATAATCACTTAGGTAGAAAAGTTTATGCCCAAACAGTAAACACAAGTAGACATTTTTTTATAATTTATTTTACAAACGTAAAATAATAAACGAAAAAAATATTTGTACAGAATTGTAGTTCATGAATCAAAGTATTGCATTATATGTTTTTCAAAATTTCATGATGCACTTTTAAGGTACTTTATACAAGTTGAAAATAGGCTTTCAATAGGTCGTCGGCTAATTATAGGAGCCCCTTAATACGTCATGATAAGGCCCCTAGTGAGATAGTGGTCAAGGGCAAATACAAAAAAAACATCGCTATCATGAAAAATAATGGCGTCGCGTAGCATCGGTTTTCTGTGTGGCTTGACCCTATCGTCCAACTTCAAAGATACATCTGTCCATGTCCAAGTAATACTAAGTAGTGACCCTCGTTCGCATGATGGCACCAATTTAATCAATCAGAGCTCGTCCCATCTTGTCCTCCATTAAACATTTACTGTTGTTTGACTTATGTTCAGTTCACTTTACGTGCGGTCGAGAAGTTCTTGCGAAGTTTTGGGTTGATAGGCACAGTTATATCTATTGCTTTATGTTTGTTTAATAATACGATATTATTGAAGGTATTTTGAGGAACTGAATATCAATACCCATTGAATTTATTATAATTGGTTATTTGCATTGTTGAATAATAATGTAATAATTATAATAGCGTTTATTAACTACTAGCTGACCCAGTGCACTTTATACCGCCTAACAGTCAATTCAATTAATTTATTCTCTTCACAATAGATTTTTTTGACAGTTAACAATGTGACTGAAAGACTATATTCCACTATTGTAAGAGTCTGGAGCCTGAAATAGGTTTTTGGAAAAAACCTGTGGAACAATTCGCCAGGGTAAAAAAAGGAAGTACATTGTTACACGACCTAGAGTGTCAGTAATACTATTTAGTAATAGGCAATGAATGTTGTACCTATATCTTTCTATACAGTCGACCGATTGCGATGAAACAAAGCCTAAGTAACAAATCAAGTTACACACTATTCTAATGAACAGAATCTATCTACATAATATATTTTACGTAATGCGCGCACAAATAAAAACTTTAACAGATTTATTACTTATAGATATAGTACATTAAAAAAAATATTCTTGGACATCGGTTTAACAAGATTCTTTTACTGTAGCAGAGGCCTCCCCAAATTCTTCGACATTTTAAGGCCTTGGAATTTCTTCTTTACACTTTGACCCCACTTCCACATTTTTTTACATCGTCGACCCACTTTTGTATCGGGCGTCCTCTTATCCTTCTGCTTTTCCCGGGGGTTCCATTCTGCTACTAATTAGTAAAGTAAATTAGTAGTATTATTGAATAGAATATTGTAATAAAATATTCCATGGTAGACATTGAACCCAAAACGCTTTGTCACATTTATTGTGCGTGGAAGGAGTGGAATTTCCTGCAGGAGTCTGAGGGATCTTTAAGTCAGAGTAAATAGGTTACTTCTAGGCAAACGTGCTCAATCGTCCACATCATCGGTGACCATCTGGTGAGATGGTGGTCAAACGCTGGCCCTCAATTAAAAAAAAAAATATTTTTCCCCGCTCTTGTGTCATGTTACTTGGGATCGGCGCACTGTGCTTTACAAAGTAGAACGGTTTTTCAGCTGCACTATTTGCAATAAATTTATTTCGCACGCCGCTATGCTAGGCGCCCGATAAACTTGGAATAACGGTCATTGACCCTCCAACATTTGTATATTCTACATATTTAATAAACGGAAATAAAGATATAAAGCTAAAGAATCAACATATATCTTGATCCTTTACATTTTCTAGTAATGAAAAACAGTTATTTGCTTGTTTTTGGGTATCTACGCGTAATATCTCCATATTACGAAAAGGTCCATGTAGTTGGTTCCTCATTTATCTGGCGCCTTGTATAGTTCCAATAAATCATACAAAACCGAACCCAAACCAAGCTTGCACCACAGCCTTCAGAAACCGCATGCACGTGTCTTCGGAAACTAGTACTGCGGTTAGATCGCTCATACGTGTAATAGCGCCTACATTCGTGCTAATCAAATGGAGCGGTATAATGGTTCGTGTAATCACATATCTAAGGACATGGAGGGATTAGAGGGCCTAGTCACATTTACCAATTAGTAGGCGTAGCGTTAAGTAATTGAGATGTGGGCGAAGGCGCATCAGCGAGGCCTTATCTATTTATATTTGTATAAAAGAAGAAACCACTGGGCCCGCGTGGTGGATTATGGCCCATTCCCTTTCCTAGAGAAGAGGCCTGAGTCCCAGCAGTGGGACCATTAAAAAGACTGATGATGATGATGAAAAGAAGAAACTGACTGACATATCGACGCACAGCCAAAATTACTGGGACTAGGCACATAAAACTTTGCACCAGGCTTCCTTTTATAACCTAGGCGAGTACAAAAAGAGGATATTTTTAAATTCACTTTCTAAAAAAATGAAAGAAGGGTCGAAAGTTTGTATGGAGAAAGCTACTTTCACGCGGCCGCTAGCAGAAACTATATCTTTATAAATTTGAAAACGAATCTGCGACTGTTTAAACGCAGTATTCGACCACTTTATCGCTTACCATCAACTGGAATAGTGGTGAAATGCGAGCCTTCAGTTATAAAAATTCCCTCGTTGTTAAAGGACCAACGCTTGCTCAAGGCCCCTTGTTGGCCATTTCCCCCACGTTTAGTTACGCTACTGGTCGTGCTGCAGATAAAGTTAATCACAGACAATGGTTCGGCTGGTAACGGTAGAACTGATATGAATGTGAGACGCATAGGATCGGTTGTTATAGTGACGATTCGTGAAGGCCTATGTCCCAGTAGGCATCTTTTGGTTGAATGATGATTGTGATGACTGGTCTAATTGACAATTAACTTCAGACTCATATAAAGTTGTCTTGGATCCTAAATTGGATGTAATTGGCGTAGTTATCAGAGAACGAACGAAATAATCGAGATCTTATTTTATTTTTTATTATTATTGTTTTTTTTTTATTTGTTTATGTAATTTTGTTTGGGTGCCACATTACTGTACCCAGCAGCCCTAGCCAAGTTACGACCGTTCGTTTCGATTCTCTTTCTTTGATCGCCTCGAGTCGGCAACGCCTCCGATTCCTTTGTTCTGACGTCATCTCAACGGTCAGTTACATATTCAAAATAAAAGTATTGGAGGCGTGGCTGACACGAGGCGATCGATGAAAGAGAAACAACACGATACGGTTGTAACTTGACTAGAGGGGCAGATGTAACGACTTGGTGAGGGTCGCAGGAATCCAATGGATGCTAGACGCACTAAACCGAATAACGATAAGCGACACTTGAGGTAGGCCTATGTCCAGCATTTTTACTTCGATTGAAATGATGATGAAATAAATTTACTTTCTTTAACAGACAGAAAACTAATTCATATCTGCTTGGTCTATTTTATGTTTAAAGGGAGAAGCTTACAAGGGTACAAAAGATTTCTTACTCAACATGCAAAAGTAGATGGTTGTGCTTATTTTACGGCATCTATTTCCTTAAAGATCCCTTAGACATAAGTGCACGATTTATCACAGGCCTTAAACTGAGTAGAAAATATTTTGAGGCAGCGCTCACATTACCCTAATTCCTACCTACATACATAATGTAATACAAACGTACAAGGGAAGGTGTTAAATTGTGAATTTTTAAGTATCAACCCCGATTCTGAATTTATTTGAGGAAGTTGATTTGTTGAAATTAGGCTTGTCTAACTTTACTACTTCAGGGTTCTTAAACATAGGTACTAACTAACAAATAAACGATATCTATTTATATACAGGCCATATTTTTGACAGGCCTGTTGGTCTAGTGGTTAGTGACCCTGACTGCTATGCCGAAGGACATGGGTTCGATTCCCACCCAGGACAAATGTTTGTGTGATGAGCACGATCATTTGTTCTGTGTCTGGGTGTAATTTATCTATAATATGTATGTATTTAGAAATATATGTATATCAGTTGTCTAGTACCCATAACACAAGCTCTGCTTAGCTTGGGACTAGACGGCGCTGTGTGATAGTTGTAGAAAAAAAAATATTGCAAATAGATTTTAAAACACACCAAACCAATTTACAAAGTCTCGAGCACAGGCGTAGGGTAACTAGCCTTTTGGTATTTTACAGAAAGCATTTGGGAGAGTGTGCGCGGGAATTGCATGACTTGATTCCGTCATCTCCTTTCTACTATCGGACAACCCGTCGTATGGAGATTGTCCACACTTATATTGTTGAAACTTCCACGGTTCGGACTAAACGTTTCGCTTCGTTGTTCATACCACGTAGGTACATCTAAGGACTGGAACAATTTGCCTGCTGCGGTCTTCCCGTCCAATTATAATTTAGGCGTCTTCAAGGCTACAGCGAATAGGCACTTAATAAACTGCTTACCATCAGGTGGGATCGCAGTCAAGCACTCGTTTATATCATTTAAAAGAAATACACAATTTTACATGTCATTTTGGTCACGTCAATTTAAGCTAGGTATATATGTGGCCGGCGTTTCCTAGCAAACTCAAAGATCTCTATTAAAGTATATTCAAGCAAGTCATGTAATGACAAAATCATATAAAAACTATGCAGATTAGTGTCTATGATGGTCTTTTGAGGTAAAACCACACATATTTGACAGCCAGTTCCAATGTGTGTATAGTTTGTAAAATAGGTATGTACCTACTTCATCAAATATCGTACCCGCATTTTTGTATTATTATGGTATATTATTATATTCGATTAAATCTTTAGATTATTTACCTTTTGCCGAAGCCATCTTGGTAAATAAGTGTCATAGTTAATAACCAGTTTTATTTGCAGCTTCGTCTTGATGAGACGAATCGATAGCTGTATTTAACTTGATTTGGGTAAAAATGCAGATAGTTGGTTTTTGCAATAAGGGTACAATATAATGTCGCAAGAAGACAGATTGTCAAACTAAGTTTTAACTCATTTACCCCATAAAGTCAATGTTAGTATCAGAAGCAACTCCGAGACTGTCTCTTGGGATTACCTGTTGACGTAGGGAGAGACATGCCGACATTTTATTGAATTTGTAAACCAACGCGAGACACTTCAGTTTTTCAGGGAATGTTGGTCTTTGCGGGCTTTTGAAAACTGAAAATTGAATATCGATAATAATGCCTTCTTATTATGCATAGAAGTTATTCACTTCTGTCCTAAGGCAAAAAAAAAATATTGTACAAATATATTTTTTGAGCCCTATATTTAAAAAAAAAAACTTTAAAAATTCACAAAACTGAAATAAATAGATATATATATCACTTTTTATTTTATTTTTTTGATATTCGTTTGTCTTAACCACAGGGTGTGTGTCGGATGGAAATGAGAATATTTCGAATGTTGAACATTGGTCTTAGTTTTATTACAAAAAATCTATTAGTACCAAGGTGACATCTAATTTATGAACTGTAGGTGAAAGACTTCTAACTGCACCATACATTTTAAATCTAAGTCCTTGTTCATATAAAAAATGCCCTTTTTTGGATTGAATATAGCGTGAATTTACAATATTTTTTTTCTGTGAATTTTAATTTTATTTAGATGTATATATTACATTTTTAAATCAATCTAATAAATAATCACTAGGTATATATATACAAACTTAAAATAATAATATGTACAAACGAGTAAAAAAAGTCTGAAAAACGGGGAAAACTCAGAGGGCAAAATTTTCTAATTAGATACTGACTAAATATTTCTACACCAGCAAAATAAGTATTTGATATTATGTCTAATATTAAGATACTTATTTACTATATACTCAAAAATAAATGATTCTATTTCTAAGAAAAATTAATTAACGCAAGTTTACCACTGTCCAACTTATTATTTAAATGGCCTAAAACTATGGATTAAAAAAAAAACAGTCCAATTTGGAGCCCTTTTCAGAAGTCAGTTAAATAAGATTTTCAGTTAAATTTAATTCCCACCGACCTTCTTATAGGATTAAAACTTAATAGCTTGCACTTGTATGATAAAACGATAAAAATATAGAATCACATTAATATGGACACCAGTAACGCCATTAAGAACTTCTTTTCAAGATCCGTTTATTGCAGTATTAAACGTGGTTATGACTTCAGCTGTTATAGTCGAGGTAATCAGATGAATTTTAATGTTTATCTTTAAGTGTACAGTAATGATCTGAGTAATGTTTCTTTTCTTAATTACTTTTAAGTTAGTAGTTAAGCTAGCTATTTTTGAGGTAGGAAATTACATAATGACTTCTTCTGCTCTAGGATGGAGAGAGGTGTGTAAGATTTTTACAGACTAAAACCACACCTGTGTCTTTCAGTTGTTCTTTGCATTCTAGGACAGAAATTCGTCGCGGTCCTAGTGAGCAAATTCATTGGATGACCTCTTAATACTTGCAATAATAATGTCATAAAAAGAAAATATAATATAACTAGCTTTTTCCTGCGCGGCTTCGCTCCCGCTCTTCCCTGCTCCACCCTACTCTACCCTACTCTATCTTACTCTACCCTACTCTACCCTACTCTACCCTACTCTACCCTACTCTACCCTACTCTACCCTACTCTACCCTACTCTACCCTACTCTACCCTACTCTACCCTACACTACCCTAATTTTCATTTTTTTTTCCATAAGAACCTTCTCACAATGTCAAACACAACAAAAAAAGAATTACCGAAATCAGTCCAGCCGTTCACGCGTGATAGCGTGACCAAGGAAATAGAGATTCATTTTTATTTAAATAGATAGATAATATGTATGTATATTACAAGCTTAATCTGCCGTTTTTTCTTCTTTTCGTGTCTATAAACTCTTATTTTTTTTTTTCTGACCAGTATTTGGCAACCCCTGCGGCTCTTTTATTGGCCTCGTATAGATCCTGAAAACTGCCTTTTTAATGTTCCCACTGCTGGGACTCAAGTCTCTTCTCAAGGAGAGGGAAGGGGCCGTAATCTACCACACGGGCCCAGTGCGCTTTGCTGAATGTCACATGTTTTCAAATTTTGGGTTCTAGGACATGCCTATTTCTTCATGACGTTTTCCTTCTCCGTTTTGAGGGCAGTGGTAATGAAATAAATTACACAAAGTAATGCGCCTGGCTGGGTTTGAACCCGTGACCTGCAACTCATAAGTCGGGGCCGTTACCACTCGGCCACCACTGCACTTCTGTGTTATGTATGTATATGAATAACTAAATTAAGATGGAGCAGTTAATAGACATTTACACGATAATGCAGTTATTGAGCAACACGGAAAGCGAATTTTTGTCCATAACATTTTTGTGCACAAAAGGCGACTTCAATATGCGGAAGTCTGGTGTCGATTGTCACTAAGAATCGCTTAGCGTTTGAGCCATCAGAAGCTCAGTGAAAATTGCCTGATTTTGTAAAATGAAAGCGGATTTAAATGTCTTGAATTCGAATTGAATTTTGAAGTTTCTTCACGTTCAAAGTTGGTAAGTTAAATTGGAGAATTTACAAAATGGACTACGGTCCTGCGATCACACGAAACAGACACAGACATGCATTTACTTACGTATGAGTAAGAATAAGAAAAACATTTATTCGTGACAACATAGACCTAGCATGTAGCTAGGACATTTGCTGACCTCTGACCTCAAGGACAATGATGACATTGAGAGGGAACGGAGGGCGCTGGCAGTGCGGGCGAACATGATAGCTTGTAGGTTTGCCCGTTGTTCGACAGATGTCAAAACTACTTTTTTTAGGTATTTATTGTACCTCATTCTATACGTGCAGCCTGTGAGCCGAATATACCCAAAAATCTAACAGTGCCCCTTTTTTTTTTCGATCGAAAAAATCATCTTATGACTACCCCCGCTCTTGGGTGGAGCGGGAGATAGTGTCAGACTCTTACTGACTAAAAAACCCACCCCGTTCCTTCAAGCCTTCATACCGGGGCTCGAGCGCCCTTTCGGATAACCCTGGCCCCAGTAGGCTTCGACCCGGCTGGGTCCCTGCTGTTGCTGACAACTCCTTGAGGCGCGCAGGAACAGTGCGCGCCGTCAACGACTTGGGCTTGGACCAGACAGTTACCGGACGGCCGGACAGCGAGCTACCCATTGCTCACCTCCGAGTCCAATTTAATAATGCGTTCAGGATGCTGATGGGGCTGCGGCGATTCTGTAGTGCATCAGGGATGTTTGCTGAGCATCGTGTGGACTGCTTTTATGCTACAATGCGTAAAAGGTGCGCATCCCTGGTGCGTAGAGTGCGTAGCAGCGCCAACAGCATCCTTAGCATGATCGCTAGTCGGCAGGACTGTGCCTACATCGGTCATTGTTCCGCCATTTGTCATGGAGTGGCGCAGCAGTGATCGTTTTTCTTTTTACATGTTTTGTTGTGGGTAGTTTTAAGTATTACTAACACTAGTTTATAAGAACATTGTTACTAATAAATTGGACACCATGGTCTAAAATAAAGTATTTATTATATTATTATAGAACAAACAATAATATAAATTCTTTTATTTTAATAATCTATTAATAACTTAAATAAAAAAAAAACATTAAATTGAAAAATAAATAATAAAAAAGACTCGTACGTAGCCAAAAAGGCTACCATCTCAGCGTCTGCTGCGATGTTTAGGATAAAAAATTAATAAAATATAGTATTAAATTCCCGAATTAAGGCATCAGAGTGGCTTACCTACTCCCACTTTCTAAATTAACCATTTAAAGTTTACCACTAGTTGTGGCCCTCTGGAAACTTGTCAAACTTTGGCAAACTAAATAAAACTTTGACTCCTTCTTAAATCCGCTAATAAGTCTGTCACCAATCAAAGCCATACCTGTATGAAAAGTGTATAGATGCTACAAAACCATGCAATATTAAGGGGAGAGTCCTTAAGAAGCACCTTTCAATTTTCTTTATAAAAATACACCGCAATGATTGCACAAAACAAGATAATGAAGAACCTAAGTAGATGTGCCGACAGTTTCAACGCGAGACATTTGGAAACTTATCCTTAATTTCGAGAAAAATGAAAAAAAAATAATTGATATTATTAAATCATACAAACAGGAAAGTCAATTTAACTGTTTTAGAGAGATAATTATGTATAACTGCAAGTACCTCTTCATGGGAAACAGCATGGATTGCCATATAATACGAACCCCCATAATATATTTTTCCCATTTCATTGCATCAAACCCGGAAGAAATGTGATAAATACGCACAATTTTCGCGAGCACTTAGAAGCCAAGTTTTTAATATTCTCAAGTCAAGAACGGATGGCAGCTTTTGATAAATGCTCCACTATTTATTTGTAGTTCTCAGTATCTAACAGTTTTACTGTTCGAAGTGAATTTTTACTGTAATGCTCATTCCTGTTAAAATGTTTTGAACACTGGCTAAACTAAACTGGCTTATAAATAACCAACCATACATATTAAAGTCATCTTATGTAGTAATTATTTGGGCTTTTTTCTATTTTTAAAGTCTGTTAAAAATTTTACACAGTTATATAGCAGTATTTCTTCTTGGTCGTTTCACTCTTGCCGGGGTGGTCGTGGTTATCATAAAAGTAGCTCCCCTGGAAGCCATCAAGGTAAGCCGCACGACTTACGGTCACTCGTTTAATGGGCCGTCAACAGCCGTTTAGTTTTGGTCAGTCCAACCCCTCGGTGATCTGCCACGCGGCCTTGTAAATTTTTGAATGCTGAATAGTTTCAAGAATCGAGATATCTCCATTCTGACGACAAGTAATACTTTAATAATATTATTTTCTTGCAGGAACTCAAAGTTACATCTAGTTAAACTGTTTATTTTTATCTCAAGAATGTAACAACTTTACATAACACGCTAAGATTTTAAATTATTCACGTATGCTTGTGTGTACGTTTGTTACTCCTTCACGCGCCAACAGCTTCATGGATTCAGATGAGGCACACGTGTAGACCATGTCGTAGAATAGCACATAGGTACGACACTTTTCATCACAGCCTATATGTTTTTTGGAATATTTTTCTCTTTTCTACTTTCATAAGGGCGAAGTCTTTGGCAAACACTATTTTGAAATAAATCTCTGCAGGTTTCATTACAAAGAAGCGTCTTATTCCAAGTCACATCAACCCGAGTCCCTTCAATTTAAAGAAGCGAAGTAGCCGCAGTAGAACGGGCTGAATTAGAAACTTAATCCAACAACAGAGATGTAGAAAGTTGGTTAACTAATCCAGTTCGGTTCTAGTTGGATTAGAAAAGCAAACAAAATTTTTGATTTTGGTTCAACTATTTCTGCAGTTTGAGTAAAAATTCCAAATAATACCGGTGTTAAATTTTATCAGACTAAAATTTATTTCATTGGAATTACTAAATTTATAAAGTTATTAGCTGATCGGGGTGGAAAATGCTTTAGGAGCTATTCTCAGACCTACCAAACTCAGACTCAGTCCAGTTTATATTTTTTAATCACTTTTTTTATATGATAATTTACACTGTGCTTCACATAATAGAAGCAACAGGCAATATGTAACTCATAAACATGATTTATGTAAAAGAGTGTCCATTGAGTTTCTTGCACGTTCTTCTCCATCTACGCTTTGGAACGTGCAATTTAGCTTTACTTTTTTCTTTTGACCGACCGACATTTTAACAATACAAATGTGCTTGTAAATGGTTTATTTTTAACCCCTTGTATGCCGGGAACGCAGATCTACGCGAGACACAATGGCTTTTTAATTGAGACACAATTATAAAGCCATTGTGTCTCGCGTAGATCTATCTCTCTCGATCTCTAATTACGGCATACGAGAGGTTAAATGAACGTTTGTAATTTCTGACAGAAGACATATAAAAATCGATCAAACCATTCCGAAAGTGTTTGATAACGAACACTGTGACACGATTTCAACAATATAGGACATTAGATTGGATAATGATCGGGTTCTAAAGTACATTAATGTTTGTTGGAAATTATGTCACCTTTTTTTCTAGGTGGAAAATTAGATTACGTCTCCAACTCTAGCCAGTTCACGTCAGGAAAATAGTGACTCATCGTTGTCAATCAGCTTAAACATGCACTTAACCAATTAGATCATAGTAAAATATAAGACAGCCGTGTTCACAACAACCAGGTGTATTTTGTCGTTTCTTTTTGCTGGTTTTCAATATTGATTTTAGGATACTGCATTTTCTCTAGACAAAACCTTAGAAGTATGAATCTTAAAATATATTGTAAGCCAGGTAATTTAATCGTTTTTGAAAGGGCCTTAGAATTACTGACCCGACTTTAAAACTTCATTAAGGCAAAAGCTCCAGGGTACTCTCAAGTTTTTTTGCATTTTACAGTGTCAAGTTTTATGTTGATTAAAATGCGATATACGACTGTAAATTGTATTTATTTACAGAACATTAATTCAAGTGCAATTTAGCTTCACTTTTTTGGACTGATCGACATTTGACTATTCAATTGTGGTCTATTTGAAATAAATGCTATGATTTTTTTTTAAAGAATTGTAATCATTAAAATCATCAATACAACTCTCTCAGTTCGTCACTCTGTATTCTGAATGACTAAGCTACTTCATAAAAAGGTCGTTCAAAAATGGTTAGTTGTTTAGAAACATGGTCACATTCAGGCCTGTATCTTTCACTTTAAAAGTCCGCCCAATCTGTAAGCAATGAAGTCTTTTTATTACTTTTAATAAAGCTACTGTGTAAGTCTGGTATCCCCGAATTCATCAAAAATATATTTAGCATACAGATTGGATGTTTTTTTTTTTTTTTTTTTAATTGAGATAAACTAGTGCTTGACTGCGATCCCACCTGATGGTAAGTAGCGATGCAATCTTTGATGGTGAGGCGCACTAGTTTATTAAGAGCCTATTCACTCTAGCCTTGAAGACACCCAAATTATTATCGGACGGGAAGACCGCAGCAGGCAGACTGTTCCAGTCCTTCGACGTACGCGGTATAAACGACGAGGCGAAACGCTTAGTCCGGACCGTAGAGGTTTCAACAACGTAAGGGTGAATATTCGCCGTACGTTGGGTTGTCCGATGGTAGAATTGCGATGGCGGAATCAAGTCATGCAATTCCAGCGCACACTCTCCAAAATGCATCCTGTAAAACACCGAAAGGCTGGCTACCCTACGCCTATGCTCAAGGCTTTGAAGGTTGGACTTAACCAAATCTGGATCACCAATTAGCCTCTTTGCACGCCTTTCCACCGAGTCCAAAGCTCCAGGTGGCATTTTGCAGCACCAGCCCATATGTGACTGCAGTACTCCACACACGAACGGACCTGTGCTTTGTATAACATTAAAAGCTGTCCCGGTGTGCAGTACCGCCGGACCTTTGCAAGAACGCCCAGCTTCCTAGCAGCTACCTTGGCTTTGGACTCAATGAACCGCCCAAAGTTAAGGTCTGAGGGAATTTCAACTCCCAAGAGCTGAAGGCGGTCGGTGTACTCCAGGGAAAAATTCCGAAAAGTAGGAACCAAGGTGCACGGGCTCCTTTTGGTAGTGAAAAGACACGCTTGATGTGTGTGGATGTTTTAATGAATAGAATAGAATAGAATAGAATAGAAAAACTTTTATTCGGTACAGACACAGCACAACGGTTATTACACAAAGTAAATAAAAATAAAAGTACAAAGTACGCCGAGCGTGCCCGCACCGAAAGGGTGACCACCTCAGCATTTGCTAGACGTTAGACGCCCAGCGCTGGTTTTCAGTTGGCACCCCGCAGTGACGCACGGATTAGGGTAAAGCATATATATATACTCATAAGTGTAATTGAGATCGATATTGATGTAGTGTACCTACGGGTGTAAAATTTTATTTAAATAAAATACATAAATAACTATTTGATAAATAACAACGCAATATTATAAAACAAAATTTGTGCCTCATTGAAAAAAATGATAAAACCATAAAATAACTTAGTACCCACAATACTCCGATAAAAAAAAAACATCAGCCGACGCGCGGCGCTATGTTCAACGCCATGATAATGGAGCCACCGCTGCACCGGCCCGGCAATTGCCGACACCTAGGGCTAATACTATAACTATAACTATAAATTAATATACGAAGCCAGTAAAAACAAAAAGAAAAATATTACCGTCTAGAAAATGTTTACAAGTGCCAGTAAAAAGTTACTATTGTGTGATTTTTTATTTAAATTGCAAATGGAAAGGAGTCAGGCTGAAATAAACAAAAGTACCCGCCAGCCACCTCCATAAAGACTAGAAATAGGTACATACCGTGAAGGTGAGTTTTTAAATTATACGATAAAATTAGTTGTTTAAAATAAATTATTAAAATTCTAAGAATGCGTCATTGGTAATTTATTAGATACATTATTATATTCTTAAAAACTATTAAATTAGCATTACTATTGACTTCATTATATAAAAGATTTATCAACATTAATTTCATTAAATTGTATTTGTGAACTTAAAATAAACTGCTTAAGTCTAGCCTTAAAACTACTTATATTTTTTAGGTCCCTAATGGGAGGAGGAATATTATTCCAATAATGTTTTGCTTCAAGTCCGTAATTATAAGGCTGACATCAGACGGACTGCATCGCAGCGACGCGCGCGGTCAATATATTTAACTGCATGCAGTTGTACGTTCGACTTTGTGCAGCCATGATATCGACTGCACGCGGTCGGCTGCAGTCGAGTGAAGTCAATATCAACTGCATGTAGTCGTGCCTTCAACTTTACGCGGTCGGCTACACACTGTCCATCGCTAACTACATACAGTCAGTGTGCAGTTAATTACAAAGAGCAAACGCACAATGACATTGTCACCTTTATTTTGAGGCACTTAAAGATCAAATAATACACTACGCTCCTGGGCTAGATGCGTGGCGCCAACTGCACAAAGTCAGATCAAACTGCATGCAGTTGAATATATGGACTGCGTGCGGTTACTGCGATGCAGTCCGTCTGATGGCAGCCTAATTTGAAAAAAAATCGGATGTTGTTATTTCTTTTTTCATTGATGATTCTAGTAATCTGGAAGACTTGATTTTTTGAAAAAGTGGCTACAGTCCTGGAGCGCAAAGGACAACTGAAAGAACATGAGTGGATTTTAGTCAGTAAACGTCTGACACTACTTTTTGCTACACACAGAGCGAGAAAAATAACTCGATAATATCCTAGAGCCCAAAAAAAATAATATCAAGAAATCTTGCAAAAGCTTAGGTCAATAGTCTTTCATATGTCTTTTATTTAGATACTAACTTCTGCCAGCGGCTTCACCTGCAAGAAAGAAGAATTAAAAGCTTTGGACCTCTGTTTCACTTCTTAGTGCTCGCTTACATAATAAAAGGAAGCCTTGTGCAAAATTTTATATATTCCCAGTCCCTGTAGTTTTGGTTGCGCATTAATATGTCTGTCAGTCAGTTTATCCTTTTATGTAAAAATCGACGCTACAGTCTGTCTAATAAGTCAAATGACTTTGGCTGTTTATTATTTAATCATTTAAAAATATACTTATATTCGATATTTTTTATAAGGTTCTTCTGTTAGTAAACTATGATTAAGATCTCTTAATCAACCTTGATTATTGAACCAGTGTTGACTACATCAGATTTCGTTTTTCCCTAGATAATAATTACTCAAGTCGTTTGACTTTTTAGACAGACTATATAATGGGAAACTTTACAAAAAGTGATTTGTGTCATTTTGTAAAGTTTACTCAATGTCGCTTGGTATTTTTTGCCTATCAAGCATCAATATAGACTTAAAACACATTAATATCGTTATTAAAAAAAGACCTTTTGTTTCATCGAAACTTCAAACTTATTTCCTATATAAGATCTGAAATTCATAAGTTTACTAAGATCTGAGTCCAAAGTTAATATGTTTACACAAGCTAGTAGCTAAAACTTTAGTACATAATAATAATTCAGAATCAATAAACCCTTGTCAAAGTAACATTTTGGTATATTCAGATAGATTAGGGACAGGTTTTGGGTCTTTGTTAAATAACCGTTGCAAACATACCATTATGAGTCATTGTTACCATAACCTGCATTTTAACGAGCTTGTTGATAAAATAAAAAATACACAAATTAATGAGCAGACCACAGTGGTACTTTTGATTGGAAACAGTCTTAGTTTAACTAAAAGGGACTTGGTTAGTGGTATTGAAACCCTGCTTAAATTGAAATTAGGAAAATTAATTTTGTGTGCATTGCCCTATTCCAACAGTTTATGTGAACTTGATAACAATTACATTTATAGCCTAAATAACTTGATGCACATTTTGTCATGTCGTCATAGTGACCGTATATTATATTTTGACACAAACAATTTTGTTAGAGATTTTATTTTGATTCGGGAACATACAAGTATGTTTCTTCCCAAAAAAAGTCGACATTTGTTGGCTACTTTGTTAGCATACAATATACACGCAGTTATTGATGATTTAACTGAGATTAGGTTAGGTGACAAATCAGTATTATCTAGTATACCTAATAATACTGATATAGACTCTTTAAACTTTTAGTAACGACAAAAGGGAAGCCTATTAATAACATTTTACTATACCATCAGAATATAAATCGCTTCTCTGGCAAAATACTAGATGTGGAAATGTTAATAGATAGATATAATATGGATATCTTATGTTTTTGTGAAACCTGGTTAAAACCAGATAGAATGCAGTTTAATGTAAATAATTTTTCAGTTGCCAGTGCGTACAACAGATCATCAATTGGGGGTGGCACCTTGATATTATGTAATAATTCTTTAAGATATAAGGAAAGGAAAGATATCACTGCTTGCTCTGTTGATCGCTTATGCGAGGTAGCATGTGCAGAGGTTGAAGGCCAAACTTTCTTATGTGTTTACAGACCACCCGCATCAAACTTGACATCTTTTTTGGTTGTAATAGAAGAAATACTAAATAAACTTATTAGAGATAACAAATTAGTTTTCGTTTGTGGGGACTTAAATATTGATTTACTCATAAATTCATCAGAAAAATGTAAACTTCTCTCATTGTTTAATTCTTTTAATTTAAAATGTATTTTTAATGAAGCTACAAGAATAACTCCCACTTCAGCTTCATGCATAGATAATATTTTTACTAATTGTGATATAAAAGAGTCATCACTGATTAGTGGAGTGAGGTCTGACCATACGGGTCAACTTGTATCTTTTGAGTTAGTCAAAAAGTTGCAATTAGATTCAACTGCAGAGTTTAGACCGCTTACTAAAAATAAATTAAATTATTTTAATAACAATGTTCTTACTAGTCTCTCAACAGCCAATTTTGATTCACAAGACCCCAATGTAAATTATGGTACATTATTCTCTACAGTGTGTCAGGAATTTAATAAGGCTTGTCCAGTTAAAAAGGTTCAAGTCAATAATAAATCCAAATTTAATGAATGGGCTACTACTGGAATTAGAAAAAGCAGAGATACTTTATATCAGCTATACCAGGAAAAATCATTATCGTCTGATCTTAACTTTCATAACCATGTTAGAATGTATTCAAAGATGTTCAAAAGAGTCTGCGCCCAAGCTAAATCTAAGTCAATAAGTAAGATAATTAAAAATTCTAACAATAAAATAAAAGCTGTCTGGAAGGTGATAAACAAGGAAACTGGAAGAACAAACCAGCGAGATCGAAATGAATTGTCCCTAAAAATTGATAATGAAATCATTTCAGACAGGACCGAAGTGGCTGAGAAGCTAGAAAACTTCTTCACCAACATCCCAATAGAAGTTACGAAATCTCTCCCTTCTTCATCTTTGTTAGCTGAATCTTTTTTAAAAGAAAATTTCACAAAGGATGTACCAACCTTTGAATTTAAGCGTATTTCTGTTGATATGATTAAAAATACATACAAAAGTCTTAATATAAAAAACACTGAGGACTTATGGGGTATATCCGTTAAGGTTCTTGGAGATATTATTGATACAATTGCTCCTGTCCTAACAGGCATATTTAATCAATGTCTAGACAGCGGTACATTCCCTGATTTAATGAAACATAGTAAAGTAGTACCAATTTTCAAATCAGGTAGTAAGAGTGATCCCTCTAATTATAGACCAATATCTGTGCTTCCAGCATTGAGTAAAATATATGAAAAAATCATGCTCGACCAGATGTTGTCTCACTTTAATTCAAATAGGATTTTGCATAGTCATCAGTTTGGCTTCACGAAAGGAAGGTCAACGACGGATGCAGGAGTGAATCTCATCAGTCACATTTTAGAGTCCTGGGAGAAGTCCCAGGATGCTATTGGCATATTCTGTGACCTCTCAAAAGCATTTGACTGTGTTGACCATAATACTCTGATCTGTAAATTACATCATTACGGAATTCGTGGAAGAGCTGCTGATCTTGTTTTTTCCTATTTATCTTGCAGGCAGCAAAAAGTATCCATAAATGGGGTGACGTCCTCGGGGTCTTTAGTAAGGATGGGCGTGCCCCAGGGTTCAATTCTTGGCCCTTTCCTTTTTCTGGTTTATATTAATGACCTTCCTTACATGATGGCTAATTTATCAGATATAATTCTATTTGCTGACGACACTTCTCTTATTTTTAAAGTGGATAGAAAAGATGCGGATGTCTTGCGTGTTAACGAAAGTCTGGCTGTTCTTTCGAAATGGTTCGCAGCCATTAATCTTTTACTAAATGCAAATAAAACTAAATGTATAAAGTTTTCATTACCGAATGTTCCTCAAGTTGGCGTCAATCTAATTCTTGATAGCAAAAAACTTGATGTAATTACAGAAACTGTGTTCTTAGGTATAACTGTCGATTCCAAACTGCAGTGGGGTGCTCATATTAGAACTCTCTCAGGTAGATTAAGCTCAGCGGCATATGCAGTAAGAAAAATAAGGCAGTTGACAGATGTCGCCACAGCTAGGTTAGTTTACTATGCCTATTTCCACAGTATTATGTCTTATGGCATTTTACTGTGGGGATCTGCAGCTGATGTAGACTCGATTTTCGTATTGCAAAAGAGAGCAATCAGGGCTATTTATAAAATGGGTCCTCGCGAGTCCCTCAGAAATAAATTCAAAGAAATCGATATATTGACACTGCCTTCTCTTTATATCTTAGAAAGTATTTTGTATGTTCGTAAAAACCTAGGACTTTTCAAGATTAGAAGCGATTTCCATAATATAAATACTCGTAGTAAACACGAAATTATATTACCCAAATGGAGATTAGCCAAGACCAGTAAGTCATTTTTAGTAAATAGCATACGCTTTTATAACAAGCTACCAAAAGCGGTGACTGAACTTAGCGAAGGAAAGTTCAAAACCCATATTAAGCGTGTCTTAACCAAAAAAGCATATTACAAGGTTAAAGACTATGTCGAAGATACGCTTGTTTGGCAATGACTACCTCTGCACTTGTGGCCCCCTGGTAACTCATAATAATGTGTGAATGTATCTATTAACTGCTCCATCTTTGTTGTAACATTTTTTTTTTTTTTCTAACACATTGCTTTTGCAATATTTTTATTTTATTTTATATTATCTGACTCCAACCACATTAAATTCGTTAGTTTTTCTTTTTTGGTTGTTAACGTCTCATTTATTGACAGCTTTTTTTTATATAGCCTCTTTTTATAATGTAAATGGAAGAACACTGTAGACTCCACGAATTCTTAGATTACTTCATATTTTGACTCACTTTTTTTAAATGATTATTTTGATGATTTTATTGTGCTTTTGAGTACAATATAGACCGGTTTACACTGTTCTTAAATAATACCTATACTTTTAATACTGTAATATGGAAATATTGTAACTACAACCATTTTTTTTAAAAGAGTAACCATGGAGTTTCTTGCCGGTTCTTCTCCATAGGAAACGACCAATTTCGAACCGTGCACTAGCTTCTGACGTTTTATAAGTGCCCATGTAGGCCTATGTGAAATAAAAAACTTTTGACTTTGACTTTGACTTTGACTTTGAGTATTCACTGAAACTTGCTAGAGGGAAGTACACAGCTAATGCAGACTAATGCTGAGTAGGAACTTGCTGCTCTTTGCTAAAGTAATTTTATATTAACTTTAGCAAAATATTATCACGGTAGAGTTTTTATTTTGATGCCGTATGGTTTTGTGGCAAAGGTCACAGGTGTAGTTGTAGTAAAAAAAATTTGATGGTAGTAATTACGCATTAGTGCATAGTAGTAATCAAAATGTCACAGTTTGGTTACGTAGGCTAAATGCGATGCAATTAAAGTCACTTTCAGAGCAAGTGTTTTAAAAATGATTTTATGAAGCAGCCCAAATACAATTATTCAGACCAAATTCCAGAACAGTTTACCTAACTCTTCAAGTCCTGTCCTCCTAGTAGAGTAAACCACTCGTGAACACTCTACCTTCACGAGGGGAGCCACAAATTGGCAGTTCCATGTACGACATAAGCTGTACTCGCTGAAAATATTATGTAACTCAATTGGCGTCCCACGATGAAAAATATTTACTTCGCAGTTTCTTCAAGTTGATGTTATTTGGGTTTAGAATTTGCTAGCTGTCCAGGGTTTTTAATCAATCGTTTTGTAGTTGACTTGTGATACATGTTTATAATGATATAATCTCAAGATTAAACTAAGTGAGGCCGGTGTTTCCTAGCTGACTATCAAAGTCAAAGTCTCATTTAAAATTCAATACTGTAAATATGATCAAACTATGCAGGTTAGTGTCTGAGATGATCTTTTGAGGAAAGAACCATACAGATTTTGGTGGACCTATCCTGTCTAGTCATTGCAAGCATTTGTCAGTATTCGCTATGCTTAAGTCAAGACTACTAAGGACTTACGTTCAGGGACCGCGAGTTTCTTTTTTAGAAACTTTCTGCAGCCCCAGCAGGCATCCGCCGACATCTCAATGAGGCCCGCGTGGAACACTACGCATCATTGACGATTCGAGCTCATTCCTTACCAACGTCCGGACAGTGAGCTACCCATTGCTCGATGTCTGTAAGCCCACGCCTACGGTGGCCGAAGATTGTTCTGTAACTCCTGGCACCCAGGGTATCTTCAGTCACGGCAGCTGGGACGTAAGGACATGTGTTCTCTGATCCGGCGCTCGTTCTCGCTAGTATTACTGCTTCACATGTACGTGTTTCATATCAGTCAAGCAATGAGCCTTTTTTTTCTAGAGATTTCGAATAATTATCTAAAATATTATAATGTTTTACAATATGTCTTATCAACATATGTTATCAATGTCTGGAACAACGTAGACAAAGGGGTAGGCTTATTGAGACTTATAAAATACTCACAGAATACTACAATGTGCCCAGCCTTCAAGACCTTTACACGCTGAATGCCAACAAACATTTACGAAGACATTCCCTCAAGTTATGGAGAAATGCATCCAAAAAGAAGCCTTTGAAACAATTTCTACCAAACCGAGTTGTAACAGCATGGAACAGGCTCCTGGAAAGTGTTGTGAAAGCTCCCACTTTGAACTGCTTTAAAAATCGGTTGGACAGACTAAACATCTCCAAACTAAACACAGGCATCAGCTAATAGCTGCTAGTGTGTCTTACTAAATAATAAATAAAATAAATAATAAACATCTTCCACTGTCTTCTAGCAACCCTTGTTTTTTTTTTATTTACGGTTTCACTGTTTCCTTCTATCAATTTAATCTTCAGTGCTACCGTCGGTTGTTTATTAAATATACATCTACCTTCCAGTCGTTTCATCTCATTTATACACAAAACTCATCGGGGTCAAAAAATATTTACTCCGCGGTTCCACAAAGATAATATTATTAGGTGTTATATTTTTTATTCTGACGTTTTTCGGAGCTTAACTTCTGTATAATCAGATTGTTCACTTGGTTGCCACGGTTTTAATGTTATTGTTTTTGTTTCTTTGGATAGCGATCTTTAAAGTACTTTTGAGGTAGGAATAAGCCTTTATTATTAGATTTAAGGAAATTAGAAATTGAAGCTACTTGTAACTGTCTCACCTAGTTTTAAGTAACTTTTTATCTGCGAAACATAATGGTTATTATCATTTTACTTGTTGCTATTTCTAAGATTGTTGTTTTAGATAAAATGACTCAGATTATTAACTTAATACTTCGTTTATTATAAAGAGGTAAAGTTTGTTTTGTAGAAAATAATCTCTAAAAGTACTAGTCCGATTGGTAAAATGTTTTTACCGATAGAAAGCTGCTTTATGCTTTATTTTTGAGTGACATAGGCTTTAATTTATGTACGTGGGCAAAACTGGAAGCCCAAAACAAGTACTATATTTAATTATAAATTTAAATTTTTCTTAAAACAAAAAAAAAAACACCTAAAATGTAAAAAAAAATAGTGTTCCGGTGTTTGGAACCAGGGTTTAAGCTACCAATGGTGCGAACCATATCGAGGAATACTGTTTTTTATGTCAGGCCTTTTTTTTTTTTTTTTTTTATGGTGGGAAAAAATCATGCATTGACATCCCCCGCTCTTGGGCGGAGCGGGAGATAGTGTCAGACTCTTACTGACTAAAAGACCCACCCCGTTCCTTCTAGCCTTCATACCGGGGCTCGAGCGCCCTTTCGGATAACCCTGGCCCCAGTAGGCTTCGACCCGGCTGGGTCCCTGCTGTTGCTGACAACTCCTTGAGGCGCGCGGGAACAGTGCGCGCCGTCGACGACTTGGGCTTGGTCCGGACAGTTACCGGACGGCCGGACAGTGAGCTACCCATTGCTCACTGTCCGCAAGCCCGCGTCTACGTTGGCCGGAAATCGGGATCAGAATCCCGGCGACGGCGGCGGCGATAACGCCGTTGCCTGATGCGTTCGGCCTCCTCCTTTGCGAGCATTACTGCTTCGCAGAAGTCGGCGACCGCCTGCCACTCCTCCTCGCTCCGGACCATGGCCTCAACCAAGGCCCGGCGCGAGAGGTCTCCGCCGCCGATCGCCCCCACGAGGGCACGGCGATGCTCCGCCCAAGCAGGGCACACCTCGACTGTGTGCTCCACCGTGTCCTCCGGGCGTTCCGCACAGTGGCGACACCCGGGCGTCACTTCCGCATGAATCGAGTGCAGGAATCTCCCGAACGAACCATGTCCGGTGAGTACCTGTGTCATGCGGAAGGTAAGGACGCCGTGAGGTCTTTCCAGCCACGCCTCAAAGAGGGGACTTACCGCCATAATTGTGGCGTGCCCAGCACTGGGTTGCGATAGTCGCTGACGCCATTTCACCATGAGATCCCGCCGGAGCTCTGTCCGCCATGCCGTGACCTGTCGCGGCAGCGGACTTTCACCCCGGCGTTGCATCTCCACGCGCATATCGTGCATGTGTGCAAGGACTGTTGCCTCCAGATCCCACGGTGGTAGGCCAGCCAGAAGGCTCGCCGCTTCGCGGGAGATCGTGCAGTATCCCCGCACCATCCTTATCGCCATGACCCTCTGGCAGGCGTTCAGTATGGCCGCCGGTTGCTTTTTCAGCGACGGCGCCCACACCGGCGCCCCGTAGAGGGCCATGGACCGAACGATCCCCGCGTAGAGCCTCCGGCAGGAGGCGTCTGGACCCCCAAGGTTGGGCAGGAGCCGCTTGAGCGCAGCCCCAGCCCGGTTGAGTTTGGGAGCCAGACGTCGGAAATGCTCCACGAAATTCCACCGGCTGTCGAGGACGAGTCCCAGGTACTTCATCGTCGACCCGACACCGATGTGAACTCCTCCTACCGTTAGTTGGGAACTCAATGGCGGCGCGTTCCGAGACTGGCGACCGTGGAAACACATCGCCTCGGATTTGTGAAGCGCCACCTCGAGTCCCAACTCCTGGATCCGATCAACGACCATCGCAACCCCGCGTGTCGCTAGAGCGACCGCCGCCTGGTACGACTCTCCCTGCGCTAGGACCAGCGTGTCGTCTGCGTAGCAAACCACGCTGACCCCGTCAGGGAAGTCGCCGCGCAGCACGTAGTCGTACCCGATGTTCCACAAGGGTGGCCCTAGTACCGACCCCTGCGGAACACCGCACGACATCTCTCGACGTTTCCAGTCTCCCTGGTGACCGGGATAGACTATAAGTCTCTCCGACAGATAGGCCTCGACCACTCGACAGAGGTATTCGGGCACCCGGTGGTACCGGAGTGCCCTCCGGATCGTACTCCAGGGCAGGGAGTTGAACGCGTTGGCAATGTCCAAGGACACTGCCACGACACACCTGCCCCGGGACACCGCATCCCCCGTCGTGAGGGCTCGCACGCGCATGATGGCGTCCACCGTAGAGCGCATCCTGCGAAAGCCGAACTGTCCGTCCGAAAGGTCCGGCCCCACCCGTGTTAGGCGCCCGACGAGGCGGTTTGCAATGACTCTCTCAAAGAGCTTGCCCACCTCGTCGAGCAGCACAATTTTATGTCAGGCCTTCGATACCACCGCGCAATGATAGCTTCGACAGGTCAAAGCTTGTCGCCGTCGAGCCGTTGGGTGTCACAATCGGCACAATGACAGTCGAGTGTACACACCAAACATCAACAATCTTGTTTCCTTAGACGAGATATTTGATTTGCTTTTCTTTTTCTTTAAAATTTTTGCGTCTAATGTTTCCTTTTCAAATAATATTTGATACCTAAGTACTTAGTTTTCGGTTTTAGTCGTGATGGACCAACAGTAACACGCCTCTCATTCATGAGGTTGTGGGTTCGATGAAGAGTACGTTTTAATTCATACGTACTTTTCGAAGATTATCTAGGATATTGCTTATACTCCTTGTTTCGGAAAGCACGTAAAGTTGTTGTTGCCGGTTATCATTCGTAGATCTTTGACGATTGTCACATGTAGTCAGAAGCCAGTCTGATCATCAGTCGATCCAAAAAGTACGGTGTTACCCAGGAACTGGGCTGTCTAAGAGGTCTTATATGCAATCGTTCCATGTAAAACACAGGTATTCAGCCTCATCCAGTTGGACTGGAAGGTGACCCCAAGCTAGTAGGGAAAAAGCTAGGGCGATGACTTATACAATTTACAAAAACTACCTCTCAAACCCTAAGCGAACGCCGGCTTTCGCACAAACGCGCGTTCACGCGTAATTTTGCTCCTTTCGGTTAACACTAAGATTATTAAAAGTCCACATAGATTATTAAAATATTGAGCGTTTTATTTACAGGGTATATAATATCTAAAAATGTAAATAAGAAGTTTTTCATAAAGTAGTCTGTAAACATCGAAAATAAGCAACCTTTCCATTTATTTATATTTATACCTACCTACTTAAATCCTCAAGATTGAAGCGTTAAAACACGATATAAATTTTGACAACAAAATTAAGTTTAATCATAATCATTACTTTCTTAACTTTAGATAAACAAATATTCAACTTTTTTCATCTTAAAATAGACTTGCTCGTTTATCGTTTATCTAAAGAAAAATACTAAAGCCACTTCCACGAAAATTTACAGGAAATTATTTTTCTTGTTTAGAAAAAAGAACTTGTAAATTTTTCACGATTAAATTTTGATCAATTTAATAAAATCTTTTGTTTATCCAAAAACTCATCAAGACAATATGATGATGTCATAAAAACATCAATCATTTTGTGCAGTTTTAAACTAATTAGTTTCATGGAAGTTTGGCAACAATTTGGCTCATCATTTTTTCAGCTTTTGTAAGAGTTTTGATTAATTGATAATGGGCAAAAGACTGCTTTTGTGGAGGTGGGATAGCTTCAAATAATTTCTCACGCTCTAGGTGGAGTGGACTAAAACCCACATGTGTTCTTTCACTTTGCCTTTGCATTTCAGGGCTTTTTTTACGGTGGGAAAAATCATCCAATGACAACCCCCGCTCTTGGGCGGACCGGGAGATAGTGTCAGACTCTTACTGACTAAACGACCCACCCTGTTTCTTCTAGCCTTCATACCGGGGCCTCGAGTTCCCTTTCAGATAACCCTGGCCCCAGTAGGCTTAGACCCGGCTGGGTCCCTGCTGTTGCTGACAACTCCTTGAGGCGCGCGGGAACAGTGCGCGCCGTCGACGACTTAGGCTTGGCCCGGACAGCAAGCTACCCATTGCTCACTGTCCGCGCCTACGGTGGCCGTGTATTTCAGGGCTGCGGTTACTCTTTTAGATCATCTCTCAGAAATATAAATATGATTGTAGAGAACACTTATTGTAACGCTTTTTCTAAACTAAGCAATGTTTCTTTGTTTAGAAATTAATCAGAAAAGTTCATTTTCATTAGTCAGTTAAAATCTAAAGCGTAGATTTCTATGGAGAAGAACATGCAAGAAACACCATGGAGAGGTTTCATGGTGTTTCGTGCACTTTGTTCTTATGAGTTTAATTCATGTTTTGAGTGATGAAAATCCTGGTTACATAATCATATTTTTTTCGCTTATATTGTGTGAGCAATTTTTTTTTATTGTTAATAGGCCCGCGCTTGATCTGTGTTGATCTGATGAAAAGTGACGATGTATGTAAGCTATTCACTCGTGACTTCAAGACTAGGTCGTAGCTCTCAGGAAACACAGACTCCAGCAGGGAGTTTAATTCTTAAGCTATAAGCACAATGAATGTGTTCCCAAAATGTTTTGTGCATATGGGTGGGATGTTCACCATGTGCCGATGGCGCATCGCCGTACGCCTATTAGTCTGATGATGAAACGGACTTGGCGTGATCTAATGAATTAACAAAGAAAAGAAAGATCGCCGGAGCAGAAGTTAGTAATTCTATCATTTTAAAATGCAAAATATTTTTAAAATAAATCTCTGTACTTCAACCTTCACATTTAGATCACAAATTACCCCCCAACCTTGAGAGAAGCCTACCAGTTATTAGTCGTTCACACATGAAGTCATTCACTCAAGGAACTCACTCAATTACGAACTAATCGAGCGCCCGCGACCGAGCAAGTGAGTAATCGAATGATCTAGTTATCTGCTGCAAGCTGCAGCGGAGTCAAGGTTATTCATGTGATTAGTTTTCTTCAGGCCTAAAGTCACTCAAAGGGCAATTAAAAAGGCTATGCTCGGAGTTTTCTTGCGTGATCACATCAGAAATGAAGATAACCGCAGGAGAACCAAGTTTACAGACATATCCCAAAAAATCGCCTAACTTAAGTGGCAGTGGGCAATTCACATTGATCGCAGAACTGATAGTCGATGGGGACGAAAGGTTCTGGAATGGCGTCCACGTATCGGAAGACGTAGCGTTGGAAGGCCTCGGAACAAGGCGGACCGATGACCTGGTGAGGGTGGCGGAAATCCGATGGATGCGAGACGCATAAGTATGGTCTTTATACCGCCTTGATGCCTAACAAGCCGAAACTCCGCTTGCACCATTAAATATAAGTGGGACTTTGGAACCATGGGTGCTCAGAGTGGGGACTCTGCTCGCTCATCGAGGGATTCCAGGGATGACGGTAGCACAGTGATCACGTGCTGCCGTGCACAAAGACGGTCAGGGGAGACCGTTATAAAGTCTCTTTAGGGATGTATCGTAACAGGCGTTGCACTGAGGGGGTTCCGGAATGGTCTTTTGAGAGGTAACGGGGCCCCTTCTATGTGCTTATGGTGATCACCGGGGTGGTGTCAGTGAGGTAAAACACACTCTAGCCTCACTCTAGCCTTGAAGACAGCAGGCAAGTTGTTCTAGTCCCTCGATGTACACGGCATAAACGACGAGGTGAAACGGCTTGTCCCGTCCGTAGAGGTTTTAACAACGTAAGGGTGGATACTTGCCGTTCGTCGGGTTTTCCGATGGGCTAAAGACGTTTTGTCTAGAGAAATTACGAATTAAGAATATAAAATAAAATTTTTAACTTGTACGTGAGATAACTTATATTGTGAGTCCGCCTTTGTACAGTTTTTTGTGCAAGAAGTGTTAATAAATAAAATAAATAAACTTATGATGTAGCTTAAAATATTAACCTGTCAGCACGACACGAAATATATGCTTTGTATATACGACATCATCTAAAAAATTAACCCGCTCATGATGTAGCAAGAGGTAGTATCAGATTTTTAATGACTAAACTCACCTTTGTTTTTTCAGTTGTCTTTTGTATTCCAAGGCCACGGCGACTTTTTCGAATCTTTGTTTTTAAATGGAGCTCTATCCCACTGTTACATTTTTCAAAAAAGTAAATGACGAAATGTCATTTAATTCTGATCCTGAGAACTTTGTACCGCCTAACAGTCAATGAATGTATCGGTATGTATAATGTAGGTATAACATTTGATATAGTCAACCGATTCCGATGAAACAAAGCCTAATCAATATATGAAGTTACATACAATTTTAATGTATAAAAGTTATCTACATCCATTGCGTATATTTTGTGTGATGCGCGCACAACTAAACTTCTACAGAATTATTATTCTGTACTGACTTCTACAGGTTTGTCTTTAGCAGATCTTTAGAGTTTCATGATCTGACCTATTTAGAGCTAATGAGCCTGACAGTGATCTACCGAGACTATTACTGAGACATTATTTAAAATAAATGGTATTATTATTATTCCTTTATTCTTATTTTATGTACATGTTATAATATATTTTTAAATATTCCTTAAAAAAAATAAATAAAAAAAAACATTTAAAAATATAAAAAACAGTATCCCACCGGTATCGGGAACAGGGTCCAAGCTACCGGCGGTCAGGGCTCCAGAGAAAGGAACCTTCTAACGATACGGGCCGTGTCCAGAAGAACTGCTTTCTGAATCAAGCCCTTGATCCAGTCGCCTAACGAGAGCCTCCTAAGGTGTTGATCGAGGCTCTTGGCTATTAAGCCATTGGCTGACACAACTATCGGTACAATGATCGCTGAGTCCACTTCCCACATGTCGACAACCTCGCGAGCCAAGTCAATATACTTGATTTGTTTATCTTTCTCGGCTTTCACGAGGTTCTCGTCATGCGGAACGGATATGTCAACAATCATTGCACGCCTCTCGCTTCGGTCCACCACCACTATATCAGGCTTATTGGCTACAATAGTCCTGTCAGTGATGATGGACCGATCCCAGTACAACGTGATATCGCCATTATCGAGAACTGGGTCGGGCACATACCTGTAGTACGGCACCTCCGATTCCACAAGAGAGTACTTCAGAGCAAGTTGCTGATGGATAATCCTGGCTACAAGGTTGTGTCTATGCAAGTATTCTCCGTTAGCTAGACGAGAACAACCAGAGATAATGTGGCGGATTGATTCACCCGGTTGGTGACATGCCCGACAGATGTCAACCGTGCCGTCCTTCACAATAAATCTCCGATAGTTATTCGTCATGATAACTTCGTCCATAATTGCACATACAAAACCTTCGGTTTCCCCAAAGAGGTCACCGACGCGTAGCCAGGCTACGGACGCTAGTTTGTCTACATCGGGCCCATGAAGGGCCCGGAAAAAGCGTCCGTGAAGTTCCTTACTCTGCCATACTTCCTAGCGTACGTTAGTGTCAAGCACTACAGGTTTGCGCCAGTTCTCGTTAGCCAAGGAGAGCGGGGTGAGTCCCTTGTCCACTGTCTAAACGGATATGTCCGTCCTCCATTGCCTCATACATGACATCAGGAAGGTGCGAAGAGTTGCATCAACTTTATACAACTCCAGCACCCTCATGAGCCATGTATGAGGAACTGAGTCATAGGCCTTCTTATAGTCTATCCAACATGTCGACAGATCCTTTCGGGAGCGCCGAACCTGTTGGCTAATGGCCATATCAATGAGGAGCAGCTCCTTAGTACCACGGGACCCTTTCCTACATCCATTCTGAGAGGCAGACATAATTGAATTATTGTCAATATGGTTGTTAATCTTATCTCTCAAAATAGATGTAAGAACTTTATAGACCGTAGGTAAGCACGTTATCGGTCTATAATTTTTAGGTTCCGCGGTACTACCTGATTTGTGGAGCAGGTGGGTAACTCCTGTTGTTAGGTATTATTATTATTATTATTTTGTAATTATTTGCTTGAAATATGGTTACAGGTACAGGTCTTAAATTACAATAATGTTTTTTCATATTCCGCCTCTCAATCAGCATGCAAATTTATTATAAATGGGCTTAACTCTCATTTATAGTTAAAAATTTACAATTATATTATTTACATAAATTTATAATTATATTTCGTATATTCAGCTTTAAAAACATATAAATTATATTTTTAAATATTCCTATATATAAAAAAAAAACATTTAAAAATATAAAAAATAGTAGCCCACCGGTATCGGGAACAGGGTCCAAGCCACCGGCGGTCAGGGCTCCAGAGAAAGGAACCTCCTGACTATACGAGCCGTGTCCAGCAATACTGCTTTCTGAATCAAGCCCTTGATCCAGTCGCCTAACGAGAGCCTCCTAAGGTGTTGGTCGAGGCTCTTGGCTATTAAGCCATTGGCTGAAACAATTATCGGTACAATGATCGCTGAATCCACTTCCCACATGTCGACAACCTCGCGAGCCAAGTCAATATACTTGATTTGTTTATCTTTCTCGGCTTTCACGAGGTTCTCGTCATGCGGAACGGATATGTCAACAATCATTGCACGCCTCTCGCTTCGGTCCACCACCACTATATCAGGCTTATTGGCCACAATAGTCCTGTCAGTGATGATGGGCCGATCCCAGTACAAAGTGATATGACCATTATCAAGAACTGGGTCGGGCTCATAGTATGGCACTTCCGATTCCACAAGAGAGTATTTCAGAGCAAGTTGCTGATGGATAATCCTGGCTACAAGGTTGTGCCTATGCAAGTACTCTCCATTAGCAAGACGAGAACAACCAGAGATAATGTGACGGATTGATTCTCCCGGACGGTGACATGCCCGACAGATGTCAACCGAGCCGTCTTTCACAATAAATCTCCGGTAGTTATTTGTCATGATAACTTCGTCCATAATTGCACAGACAAAACCTTCGGTTTCCCCAAATAGGTCACCGAAACGCAGCCAGGCTACGGACGCCAATTGGTCTACATCGGGCCCATGAAGGGCCCGGAAAAAGCGTCCGTGAAGCTCTTTGCTCTGCCACACTTCCCTGCGATCGTTAGTGTCAAGCACTATCGGTTTGCGCCAGTTCTCGTTAGCCAGGGAGAGCGGGGTGAGTCCCTTGTCCACTGCCACTACATCTCGATGCATACCCACGTCGGCAGCTAGGAAATATTCCCTGAGACTGCATACCTCGCGGTTGTGTAGGGTCTTGGCATTTAAAAAACCTCGACCCTCACATTTCCGCGGGATATACAGCCTCATCACTGACGATCGTGGGTGATGCATTCGGTATGCAGTCAGCAGTGTACGGACTCGCCTATCCAGGGCGTCAAGTTCTGTTTGAGTCCATTTGAGTACGCCGAAAGAGTACATCAATACCGGCATGACCCAACCGTTGAAGGCGCGCACCTTGTTTCCGCCTGAAAGAAGGCTATTGAACACCTTTTTCAGGCGTCCAAAGAAACGCTCCTTCAACGATTGCTTCATGTTAGTGATACTGATGCCTAGAGCTTCCGACATACCCAAATACTTATAGGTTTCGGTTGGAGAAAGGGATCTCAGATTTATGGAATCCGTGAGTCGAGTGCTCACGGACTCCACAACCTCACCTCGCTTTACATGCATGACTGCACATTTGTCCACACCAAACTCCATCCTGATGGCACTACTGAAGGTTTCAGTTACCTTCAGTAGCTCCATCAGTTGCAGATTGTTGGGGGCAAAGAGCTTCAAATCATCCATGTAAAGGAGGTGAGATATAACCTGACCACCTCTCTTCAACCGATAGCCTAGACCTGAATTCTCCAGCAGTGTGCTTAGAGGATTCAAGGCTAGACAAAACCAAAGCGGACTCAAGCTATCACCCTGGAATATCCCTCGCTCGATCCTTACAGGTTCGCTATTCCTCTGGATATTTCGACATCCTGGATAGCGGAGGACCGTACTCCATTGCCTCATACACGACATCAGGAAGGTGCGTAGTGTTGTATCAATTGGGGAACAGAGTCATAGGCCTTTTTATAGTCTATCCAACATGTCGACAGATCCTTTCGGGAACGTCGAACCTGCTGGCTAATAGTCATATCAACGAGGAGTAGCTCCTTAGTACCGCGGGACCCGTTCCTACATCCATTCTAAGAATGCGACATGATCGAATTTTCATCAATGTGACTATTAATTTTACTTCTCAGTATGGATGTAAGAACTTTATAGACCGTCGGCAAACACGTGATCGGTCTATAATTTTTAGGCTCCGCAGTACTACCTGATTTATGGAGCAGGTGGGTTATTCCTGTTGTTAGGAACTGGGGCAGCGACCCTGACTCTAGGGCAGACTGAAACTGATATGCCAAGCGAGCATGCGATCTTGTAAACCACTTAACCCAGAAATTGTGCAGCCCGTCCGGCCCTGGAGATTTCCAGTTAGGCAACGGACGGACTGCACGAGCTACATCTTGGGGGCTGATGTCGATTGCCCCCACTTGTGGTATTGGATCGCACGCTCGCTCGACCCCCCGAATCCAGTCACCCTCGGTGTGACTGACAGGCACCGACCAGATGCTGCGCCAGAATGAACTCATGGCGTCATCATCCGGGAGGCGCGCGTCAGTCACACCTTGGTCCGGTCGCTCCCAAGCCCTATAAACCCACCTTTCATTACTCCGGAATGTGCGATTCTGGGTGTATCGCTCAACCCGCCGCTTATACCTGCGGATACGGATTGCCCATGCATACACCTTCTGCTTCAGGAAGTCGATGCGCTCCGTGACTCGGGACATATAGTCTCGGGGGCTGATGTCAGTCCCCGAAAATGCCCGCCTCACAAAGCGCATCACTCTTGGGCGAGTGTTGCCCTCCCTGAAGCAGATTAGTTTGCCGATGAGTGCTCTAGCCCCACCGATACGAAGCTCGATCCTGCACTGCCAGGCCGGCACAGTTGGTTTTGGTCGTGTAGCTACGTCACTATTTGGGAATTTGACGTGAGCTACACGACATGCCGCTACGGCCGCGCAGTACATGATCGAGTGTGTATCGGTGAGATCTTCGCAGTCATCAAAATAACTTGACAACTGCGAATCCAGAGCAGCCACCAGCGCCCTATTCTTGTTACACATGGGCAAACGAGGTATGCGTGCGTGGCCTAAGTTCGGAAGGTATGTTGCGATATTCCCGAATCGCACACTCCAAAGCACTCCTCAGTTCACTATTGCACTGGTTACTTACGTTAGTGACCGTGTCAGAATTCACCTCGTTTGTGTCAAAAGATATGTAACTGGACGGTGGTACCACAACTGGTACCACAGGCTGCGATGGAGGGGTAATGACACGGTCACTCATTTCCGTTCGGAGGCGATCAAGTACAGTATCATCCAACATATGGTTACGCAGGATGACCCGCACCTGATCCGATAGTCGTTGGGCCGAAACGTTGACGGCTGGCTCAAGCACCTGAAACAAAGAGAGCATCCGAACACGGTACGCGGTCAGGCTGTTTCCTCCCTCTGTAGCCCCATAGTATGAGCGCATGACGTTCTCGTTGATGGATTGCGTCCATTGCATGCGCTGCACACTTCCGCCGGAAGCTGGGACCCTATCAGAGGCCGGTGGGCCTCGAGGTCCTAAACGATCCGGCGGCCGGCGTCCTCCCCGACGACGCGCAGGTGGTGGTGTCGTCGGCGGCGAGTAGTACTCGTCGCTCGAGCTCGACGCAGCTGCCACGGCCGGTGTCACAGCACTCACAGTGAGGCTGGGTTCCGGCGGCGGCGAGGCGGAGCTGAGCGACGAGGCCGGAGGTGATAGGCGTGCACGTCGAGCTGCGGCTCTGGTCAACATTCACTTTTCCTTGTTGAAATTTTTCCTTGTCATAAGTATGACATGTAGTACATTTTACGTGTAGCCATTTTAGAGAGTTAGGTACACGTATTTCACAGTAATTATGGTTTTATTGTATTTTTAAGCCTGTTTTTTCTTCGGATATTTCCATTTTAATAAAATATTTCAATATTTATGTTTTGAAAAAATTTAAGGAAAAATTTTTGACACGTTAGGTTGACAGTCGAACCACAGATTATTATTATTATTATTATTGCTCGCGACTGAAGTAGTGACGTCACGGCTACGTCAGTTACGTCATTACTATTTGATACGAGATCCGCTACGTGTCGTGACGTGAAGGTTATTTTCATCTACCGTTCTTCATAATACACTTTTTTGGGTACCGGTCAAGTCTTGTTTTTGTGTAGATTAACGTAGTTTCAACCTTTAATCAAATTCAAACGACTTTCTTTTGCATAATCTTTGAAGGTAAAACTGTCTAACTATTCTGTTGAACGTAATGAGTTTATGTTAAGTGCAAGCAACTGTACCTCTACCATGAGTTTAAAGCAATAGTGTTTGTTGATACTCGATACCGACTACGTAAATATTTTGTATGGCAAATTTTGGTTCCGTAATTGACCGCTAGAGGCGCTGTAAAATTTACCTTACAAAATATTTAAGTAGTCGGTATCGAGTATCGACAAATACTATTGCTTTAAAGTCATGGTAGAGGTACTGGACACAAAAAATGTCCTCCTGGCCTCCTCCTTTGCGAGCATTACTGCTTCGCAGAAGTCGGCGACCGCCTGCCACTCCTCCTCGCTCCGGACCATGGCCTCAACCAAGGCCCGGCGCGAGAGGTCTCCGCCGCCGATCGCCCCCACGAGGGCACGGCGATGCTCCGCCCAAGCAGGGCACACCTTAACTGTGTGCTCCACCGTGTCCTCCGGGCGTTCCGTGTTTACGTATGCTCAGGAGTGGATGATTTCATACTGGTTTTATAGAAATCAAATATTCATCGGTAGCTTGTATCCATTGACTTATATTCTAGTGAGTACATATATATCGATGCTTGTATCTGACAAGACACACGTTTGCGCCCTGCCTAAGTTAATAGGACCAAATTTTAATGTGTCCGCTTTTGATATCACAGTATTTACTAAATCTTCAGTAACGTACAGATAAAAGGCATCGTCCAAGTTCTCTCTTTGTATCAAAGTCAAACTTGGACGTGGTAATGTAACTTAGTGCTTAAACTTATACACAACGAACTTACTTGAGAACTGTTACAAGTCATAAATGTAGCACAGTGGTTGCTTGCAAACCTAGGCAGCTGAATATGAAGTTCCTACTATAGTAAATATGAAATCTTGGATATTACAAGAAGATAAAATATTGTGTGATGTGAGGATAATCTTGGTCTATACTGGTATTTTACATCTTTTATTGCACCACGGTAGGGCCATATTTCACCGGGACACCATGGTGGCGCGACCAGTCACCGCTACCAACAAAATGTATACAGCTCTATAGAGAGTTACTCACCTGGTGTACGTTTGGTTGCGCAACCAATTTGGTGGCGCGACCAGCTCGGACGTGCGGCGACTCTGGTGTCTGTATGGTGTCTAGTTTGGTAGTTTAGGGCTATATTTCACCGAGACACCATGGCCGTGAAACTGGTCGCGTCGCCATAATGTCCAAGTGAAATATAGCCCTAACTGCTATGAGGCCCTACCGCGAGCTCTTAACGCAATCCATTTGACGTCCTTAATAACCTGGTCACGACTTCAGTCTTAGCGGCGAGCGGCGCGGTGAGCGGGGCGGCGGCACCGGTAAGCTATGAGCGGCGTCTCGTGGCGCGCTTCAAACATTTCCATACTTTTGATATCACCGCTCGCCGCCCCGCGCTTATCTACCGCTCACAGCGGCAAGGTCGTGAACAAGCCGTAACGGAACTGTTAAACAGATGATGTACAATTTTAGCATGAGTAGCTCACTCACTCTTTCACATTTTAAACGCCCCTGAACTGTTCAGGCCGTGAAAATATTTCAAGCTAATTATACAATATTATGCCCGAAGCTTCGCCCGCATACATAACTTATAGCCTATGTTACTCAGGAACAAAGCAGCTGTCTATCGGTGAAAAAATTTTAGCAATCGGACCTGTACTTCCAGAGATTAAAAAAACATGACAACAGAAACGGGTTTATTTAGGCGGAATAAACAGCACGCTTAGCCAAGTTGTTATTCTGCAATCGTTAACGCTATCGAAAAGTGATGAAACGTATGGGAATGACGTCATCTCAACGTAAAGTCGAGTGGTAAGAATAAACGAATAGACAATTCGTAGCCAAGTTCACATCGTTCAAAATCGTTTCTACAATATTTAACGCTACATCCTTTGTTATACAAACGCTACATCGTAGAACGAGCGGCCGACTCAGGCGCGTCAACATGGCTACCAACTTATCGTTTTCTACAATTGCTGTCACCGAGGCGTTACCGATTAGAGAACGGAATTCGATTGTAACTTGGCTAGGGGGGCTGGTTTTCTTTCTTTCTTTTCTTTTAGATTACCTACCTCCTACAAACAAAAAAACAACAAACTTTACCTTTTTATAAGACTAGTGTAGATTAAGATATATGTATGTTTCATTCAATAACTTTAGTAAATTAGGTAACTTAGACTAAGCAACGGTATGATATGATTGAATTCTGTTTGTTTGTTCATGTATTCATTATTCAGAAGTGTAAACAAGTTTTTCTTACAAACAATGTATTTTCTTGCACACAGACTTGGTACAGCTTGATAAATTATGTATTTTGTTATTGTAACACCCTTTTACCGTTACTGGATTGAATAAGGATTGCTTGGGGATAAGTTACAGCTATTGGAAATGTTTTATTTGACAAATGTTATACATAAACAACATATGTAGCTTGTTACTATGGTTTGAAACATAGAAATTGGTTTAAAAGAACCTGATTTATAGTAGACTATGAGACTTGGAGAGAGCAGTGATAGCCGAGTGGTAACGGCTCCGACTTAGGGTAGCCAGCCTTTCGGTGTTTTACAAGATGCACTTTGGAGAGTGTGCGCAGGAATTACATGACTTGATTCCACCATCTCACTTCTACCATCAGACAAGCCGACGAACGGCGAGTATCCACTCTAATGTTGTTGAAACCTCTACGGTCCGGACCAAGCGTTTCGCCTCGTCGTTTATACCGCGTACATCGAGGGACTGGAACAATTTGCCTGCTGCGGTCTTTCCGTCTGATTATAATTTAGGTGTCTTTAAGGCAAGAGTGAATAGGCTCTTAATAAACTAGTGCGCCTCACCATCAACGATTGCATCACTGCTTACCATCAGGTGGGATCGCAGTCAAGCACTAGTTTATACTAATTTAAAAAAAAAAAAACTTACGAGTTGTAGGTCGCGGTTTCAAACCCAGCCAGGCGCATTACTTTTTGTAATTTATTTCAACACCACTGCTCTCAAAATGGTAAAAGAAAACATCTTGAGGAAACCGGCATGTCCTAGAATCAAAAATTCAAAGACATGTGACATTCACCAAACCGCACTGGGCCCGCGTGGTGGATTACGACCCATTCTCGCTCCTAAAGAGGAGGCCTGAGTCCCGCAGTGGGATCATTAAAAGGCTGATTTAGTGTGTGTTGTGTGTATGTGACCTAGGGATAAAGCAGTGTCCAAGGCCCGTATTAATAAAAGATGCTCAACTCCGTCCTCAAGTGCGATATCATTTGATCCCCGATTATACGATGTCAGAAGCTCAAGATCATTGCTAATTAATAAACACATGAGTACAGAATTTCGGTTACCAAGATCAGCTTCTCAATGCGCTGTACTCAAGCTGAGCTTGCGTAAACAATTACGTCACATTGACCGAAGTTTAAAATAAAATTCCTTTTAATGAGAAAATAAAATAACGAATCTTGAACAAATCTGAATCTTTTTTTTTAATATTTGCTTGGCAATCCAAAAGGATTTGAAGCATTTCTTATATATATTTTCGAATAAACGATAGCACAAAGGCCATAAAATAGCATAATAGTACTCTATTTTATAGTAATATTTAATTTGACTTAAAATATTTACAAACTCCACGTTTCGCGGTACTATAATCACGACCTCAAGTCCCGGTCGGTCTACACTCATGATCTAGCAGCTCATGCGCAGAGATTGTTGTAAATTTAAGTTTCGAGTTTCGTTTATTAATCAGACAACACTCGGCAGATGTCGTAAACCTAAGCTGAGTTTAAGTCAAATTAAATATTACTATAAAATAGAGTACTATTATGCTATTTTATGGCCTTTGTGCTATCTTTTATTCGAAAATATATATAAGAAATGCTTCAAATCCTTTTGGATTGCCAAGCAAATATTAAAAAAAAAGATTCAGATTTGTTCAAGATTCGTTATTTTATTTTCTCATTAAAAGGAATTTTATTTTAAACTTCGGTCAATGTGACGTAATTGTTTACGCAAGCTGAGCTTGAGCTCGAACTTGAGCTTGAGCTTAAGCTTGTGAATCTCGTTTATAATACGATCAAGACCTCAAACTTGGTATCAAGTACGAGATCTTGGGCTGAGGAACGTTTATTAATACGGGTCTAAGTCGCGGGTCGCATGTTGAATTCCAAACAAGACGAAGGTCGCTAATTTTAATCCCGAATGCACTGAGGGATTACAATTAGGCATGAGCACAGCGAGGGAGTTAATATAGATACCTAAGTGAAATGAGGAATTCAAGCCGACATAGACAGCTTTATCCCCGTGTTAGATACTCTACTTTTAACACCTCCTGTGAGATAATAAAAAGACAATATATTGAAACAAATTATATATTAGAGAAATAAAAATATTACAAGTTTATGTCAACTCGACAAGTTTGAAATTTGAAACAAACTAAGTTCACAACTAAAAAAATAGAACTAAAAAAATCTCGTGTCACAGTGTTTGTTATCAAACTCCTCCAAAACGGCTGAACCGATTTTTATGAAATATCTATTTTCTGTTGTGTTTATTTTGCAATATAAAACAGATATTACTCTACCTAAAAAAACATATGAACCTACATAAAAAACTTAAATATTAACTAAACGATTAATATTAAAACCTAACTATGTAGGTACATACATATATATCCCCTCGAGTGCTGATTGTACTATCGCGGTCATTCCTGCCTGATCACTTTTTCGCTTTAATTCTGCGGCGAGATGTCAGATTCTGTTTTGGTCAGGCGGAATAGAATAGAATAGAATAGAATAGAATAGACTTTATTGTACACCAAAAAGTAATACAGCTTATAAAAAAAAACTTCAATTTGTGGGTACAATTATGGCGGTCTTATCGCTGAAAGCGATATCTTCCAGACAACCTTAGGATGGATAAGAGCTTAAAATAATACACGGGGTAGTCTGTGGTGTACTGCTAACTATATAAAAACACAATACTCAATTATAAATACATATATACATACATATTATAATAAGTTACACAATTTAATTAGTAAAAAGGGTAGAAAAAAAGAGTAAAGTAGGGTTGGTGGAAGAAATTAAATTACGTAGAATCAGTATAGTATTAGAGAGAAAGGAAATGGTTTTTAACTAGATTTTTAAAAGAAACTAGTGACTGGGCTTGCCTAATCGGTAATGGCAACGCGTTCCACAAACGCACCGCTTGGATCGCAAACGACTTATCACAGAATTTTGTAGAATGCGAAGGCATTAAGAGGGTCAAATTCTCCGATGATCTCAAGTGTCTAGAATGTGTGTCATGAATGAACTTAAAACGTTCTTTGAGATAAGAGGGGGTTGTAGGGATAAACAGGACACTGTAAAGCAACGATAAAATATGAGTATTCCGACGAAGGCGGATTGGCAGCCACTTGAGCTTAATACGAAATTCAGAAATATGATCATATTTGCGCAATCCAAATATGAATCTAATACAAAAGTTTTGAAGCCGCTCAAGCTTATCTAACTGCACTTCGGTTAGATCAAGATAACTGACATTGGCATAATCAAGGATTGGGAGAAGGAGGGATTGGGCGAGCGCAGTTTTGGTAGCAGTTGGAAGAAAATTGCGCAGCCTTCGTAAAGACCCCGCAGACGCAAACAACTTGCGGCTAACTTCCTGCACCTGAGGACCCCACGAGAAGTCTTTATCAATGATAACACCAAGGTCCTTCACTGAGTCGCTGTACGAAATCGTTGAGCCATCAAAAACAATTGGTGGAAGCCGCGTCCAGTCTATTTTTGACCGCAACCTAGGGCTGCCGACAACAATGACTTGGGTCTTCAGGGGATTGACCTTCAGACCATGGGCCACACTCCACTCAGATATACGAGCTAAATCTTTGTTGACCATGTTAACTGCCTCGGATAGTTCATGTGGCGGAGCTTGCGAATATATTTGGAGATCGTCAGCGTAAAGGTGGTAGGATGAGAGAAGTTCATCAGAAATAGAGTTTATAAATATAGCGAAAAGAAGAGGAGAGAGAACGCCCCCCTGTGGTACGCCAGCAGAGGTATTGCACCACGATGAAGACGAACCTTCAATGCAAGTACGTTGCCGACGGCCACACAGGTAACTACGAAACCAATCAATTGCCGTTGGAGATATGTTAAGAGAGCTTAATATGCCAAGTAAGATATCAAAATCGACGGTATTAAAGGCGTTGCTGAAGTCCAACAAGGCAAGGACCGTCAGATTTCCGTTTTCCATACCAAGTCTAATATCATCAGTAATACTAACGAGAGCTGTAGTAGTGCTATGTCCTGGACGAAACCCGGATTGGAAAGGATTAAGGAGGCGGTTTTTGCAAAGGAAAGTACTAAGCTGGCTATGGATAAGACGCTCTAGGACTTTGGAGAGAAACGGTAGTATGGAGATAGGACGGAATTCAGAAGGGGAAACAGGATTACACTTTTTCGGAAGAGGGGTAATTTGTGCTTCTTTCCAAGAAGACGGAAAAATACCACAGGATATGGAATAATTAAGGATATGGGTGATGACAGGCAGAATTTCGTCAAGAACAGGGAGTACCATCTTGCGACTGATACTGTCAGTACCAATAGCATTAGAGGTGATAGATTCTATACTCTTCTTAACATCACAATCCGAAAATTGATTAAAGACAAATGGTGAATATTCGGGAGCAGGAAGAGATGAAAGATCATTTAAGGTTTTTGCTTTGACAGTACTATTGAAGTTGGAAGAAGTGGAAAAGTGTTGATTGAGTAATTCAAGATCTATATCCTTAGGAATAGAATCTTGGCGCGACTTCCCGACTCCCATAGATCTGAGAAATTTCCAGACTTTAGCTGGGTCACCGTTTTCAACGGACTTATGAATGTGGCGGCGTTGAGCCTCCCTACACACCAAATTGCTGCGATTGCGGATTGCAACATATTTTTCCAGATTTATAACATTTGGTTTGCTTCTGTACCTAGATTTCGCCGCTGCTTTCCTCTTTAACATATCCTTTATGTCGTCTGTTAGCCAAGGAGCCGGCAGGTGCTTAATTTTCACAGGCCGAACAGGTGCATGGGCATCGTATAGTTGGAGAAGTTTGGAATTGAGTAAATTAACTTTTACGTCCATCGACTCAGCGGCAATAAGATCCGACCAGTCAATGCTGCTCGCATCCTCACGGAGATTCTCAAGGTTCATACTACCAAAACTTCGCTGGAGGAGGATCTTATGTTTCGCCTTAGGAGGGCGAATTTTATAGGAAAGAAAGATAAGGTCATGATAAGAGAACGCGTCAGCGGTACATTGTCCATGCTTAGCGACATGTTGAGCAGAAGAAACAAGTATGATATCTAATAGCGAAGGAGTACAGTTAGGAAAGCGGAAGTGTCTTTGATAGTACACACGTCTGTACAACATGAATGACTTTGAAAAACACTAAATTTTCGTTTTGTACACGTTTAATACGAAATTTATTTGACTGAAAATTTTGGTTTCTATATTTTTATTTTTCCTAGAAAAAATCCAAAAAAAGTGTTTATTTTGTGATTTACGTAAAAATGGCATTTTTTTGGTCTTTAACCCCTGGCGTCCCAGGGGATATAATTTAAAAAAAATCTGTTCGACTTGGCACTAAGATCACATGAAGCTAATCTCCTGCATTAACACTAAACTATCTGTGAATATTACATGTAAATACGTTTGTTTACAGTGGTCTGTAATTGTCAGTCTTTGGGTATGTTAATTGCATTAGGGGCAGATCTCCGTATATGCCACACAAACATGTGTCGGCGTCTAAATTGCGTTCTAATTAAACTAGGTTACATATAGAAGCTATTGGACATAAATGTACGCTTGGTTAAACGCATTTCAATTGAGATGGTTCGTTGGTGGAAAATTTCCAATGATGCATATAATTCTAGCCTATTGTACCAGACGTACTGGTATTCCTCGTGTGCAATATTTAGCATACGCTAGCATAGCATAGTTAAAGCTTTAGCATATGCTAAAGATTCCAACAATATATGAGTATATGTAGGTATATACAACTTATTTTTAGTGTATGCAAAACCTGAATATAATATGTTCAGAATCAGTAACTGAATGGATTACAAAAATAATTAAAAAGGTCACAAGATGGATACTACCGACACTAAGTACAACACAGGCCACAGAACGTCATAGCGGTTATTAGGCGCTAGTAAACAGCTGGCTGCTGGGTGCTAGTACAAAACCACCCCTCAGTAGCCTGGATGGCCCGGTGACTAAATATTTTTGCTAAAATAACAAGCTTATAACTTTGTGATGTTTCATGATAAAGTCATGAAATTTTTTACATTGATTCTTTACATATAAATATAATATACTAATACTAATAAACTAGACACGTGTTTCGAGTTTCGCATATACTTAAACTAATGTTGTATTAATTATATAATTGAGAGATTTATCGTTATTAAAAAAAAAAAAACTACATACATAAGTAATTTTCCCTCTGAATAAAGCAAGTATGTAAATATCACAATTAAAAAAGTTAATCATAATAAAAATTTTACTCGTTATAATTAATATTTTTAGTATTTATTTATTAAGCACATCTACCACAGTGTATTTTTTTACCCAAAGATTAATTGATATAGAATGTCCCATTGCATTAAGTCCACCACCAACACCACTACCAACACCACCACCTGTACAGTAAGGTCGCAAAAGTCCATAGGAACGCTAAAGATTACATTGCTACGAACCGAGCGAGCGCGATACTTCCGTGCGTATGTGTGCGCATGTATGAGTATCCACATTCCACAGATAACACACACTAAGGAACTGTCGTCGCACTGAGCTTAAAAACATTATTATTTTTCTGTTCTTACCATAGCATTAATAAAATTCGCCCAAATACGTCATGTGCTGGTAGCCGTGTGAACTAAGTGTTGGATTCGCAAATCACGTAACCCGAGTTCAAATCGTGGTCGGTCCGTTGCAGTTATTTCTTACTTTGAAAATTCCCAATCTATATTGATATAGTTGTTTTTTTATATTTCTATGAAAAATACTATTGCATTTTTTGCACTAAATAGTTGCAAATTACGAATGTGATCTATTAATCACAAGAAGAATCACATTTGTAATTTGCAATTATTTAGTTGTTACATCTTTTCGATGTTATAAGGTGGAAATAAAAAGACGTGTTTAATAAAAATGTTTATTCTTTATATTTACAAATTAAACATTTATGAGAATTGTGACGTCGAATTGTTACCTAGACAAAAAGTTATCTTGTAACCGTTATCTATGTTACGCCTAAGATTGTTTGTTTGGAAGTAAACCCACTTAGACCATTCATAATATGAATAACGTAACAATGAACGGATATTCAAATTTTAATAAAATAAAATATAGGTAATTGTTTATATCCAGTTATTTATTGAAAAGTGATATATGATTTGGACTTTGTAAACATTTTATTTTTGTGTAACGTCACAATGAATGTATTGAGGTCATAGCTTAATTGTTCATTTTCTTGACGAAAAGAAGATTGAAACCAAACCTCAATTTCTGTTAAAAGAACTTTAGTTCTCACAAGATAATCGTCAGTTAGATGAGAAAAATAAATTGAACTATAGTATTATGTTAAAACAGTGCGGGTAGAAGAATAAAAAACGAAATAGACTCATGATTATTGTCAACAAAATTGATAGCGAGTTCACTGCATTCTTAAGATGAGGCGATGGCACAAGTTAAAAGATATAGCTGTTTTAAACGAAAGTAAACACAATATAATACAGTGTTTGTTAACGAATAATCACAGATATGTTAAAATAAAATGGTAGGCCATTTAGTTTAGTTAACATTAAATATTTAGTGCGAAACGTAATCGTTCTTGTTTGTGCCTCTCTGTCAAGTACGGCTTTTTAGCAGGTTTTCTGTGATGCACGCCTTCAGCGTGAAGTGCACGGCGAACAGTATCCATCGAGGTGTCATATAATTCCGCAAAATGTCTCGTTGGTGCGAAACCATTCGTTTCGTATACGTCCACCATATGTCGTCGCTGCGCCTCGCTAATAAGCTTCGGTCTCCCACTTATCTTTCGACTAGCAAGGCTACCTTCTTCCTCATATCTTTTTAGCCAAAGATTTACAGTATTTTTCTAAAATAAAAAAAAATATATATTAGGCAGCTATACCTACTTCACTTCATTTTCATTATATAAAATGTTAATAATCATAATTATTGAATATAATTTTAAAATAAAACTGCATTTATTAATCCAATAACCAATCCAATAAACCCAACGATTTACGTATTTCTCTTTTAAACCTCATAAAGATACGATGAATGGATTCATAAATGGCATACGTTTTAATTAGAAGATTAATTTGTAATAAAGTTACAATTCATTAATAGCTATTATACTCACATTCAGTCCGGTTTCTTCAGATATTTGTGTTTTATTAAGACCACTTTTATGCAGCCCAATGATAGTCGCCCTCACTTCAATACTAATATTAGCCTGCATTTTGCGAATATTACAATACTGTAAACCTCACGTCACTAACCAACAACTACAACCAAACGACAGTTCATTTCGGTTAAGTTAAAACTCATGTCTACCTCGCAGAAATCTAATTCTTTATTTAGTTTTTTTGTGATCTACCTTTCTAACTCTAAGAAATGTGTGAACAAGTTAAAGAATAATTTAATATATGTAATGCAAATACATAACTTCCAATCGGGTAAGAACTTACAAAAAGTCAATAATTGCGTGGGATTTGAACTTGCGGCACACTGATTTGCGCTTCAAACTGTGTGCCTATACCACTGGGCCATCTTGACTTATGATAAGTTGATGAAATTGTGAATTTCAATCATTTGTTGGCGAAACTTGAAAATAAAAGGTCGTAAGTCAAACTAAACGTCAAACGAATAAGTTTTAAGAATTCTTATGGACTTTTGCAAGTGATAGTACATGATACACCACTACCTGTACATGATATTTAAATAAATCATAAATGTAACCAGTTAAGTACCTCTAGCACATCGTTAATCCTTTATAATAATAGGACAGCAAACAGCAGCCCACGTTTTAAAAAATGCAACCTGAACGAGTAGTAAACTTCTATTTATCAAAGCTGCTTACTTCTCTTTATAAAACAATCTATCAGGTAATACCAAGCGACCAGATTTCTAATAAAAGTCCTACGATCTTTCATAAAATAAAACTTTCTTTGTACCTAAAATGTCACAATGTTATGCCAAAAATCCTTACTTCGTGCCTATCATTACTTTGGAACATGATTGATGCTCCCTTTTGAGGTACTCATTGAATACGGAATTTCATAAAACGCTCTTCCATAATGTAATGGTTAGAAGTCATTGATGTGTGAAGATGATATGTAAAATCCCAATATATTTTGCGAAAGCCAAAGTATAAACATGATAAAGGGTATTATAAATACTCAGTTTCATATTGATACTTGTAGCGACATCTAGCGAAAGTAAGTGGTAGCGAGGTATGAGCGTCACCTATTAGCGTTTCTTAGTATGACGTAAACAACGTTGATGCGCTAAGAGACGTTTCGGCTGTTCACCTTTTCACCCCTTTATGGCTCTTTTGAAACAATTTCTCCAACCTATCTAATTTAGGTTGAAATTGTTTTTCATATTATTATATGCTTTTATAAAACTTAGTATGTTTCATTTCTTCTGTAACATAATATAATGTGTAACAGCAATGTTGTTATTCAACGGATACTGTTTTATATGAAAATATTATGTATTTAGAAATTAAATTTTCTTTTCCATTTAAAATATCTAAATATGGACTAGATATTTACTGTCAACGCCATCTGTTGCAGGCCCGTTCGAAACTTCCCAAGAAAAGGCGCAGAGTGCTTCCAGTTGAGCAGCCTCGAAGAAAGCGCGACGCTAGCGCCTCAAACCGTCGAGTGAATGCGGTTAAACATCCTGTAGTACTGAAGGATTTGCCTCCAGCAGGGAATAAGTTTGGTACGTTGGTTTCGCTATAGTACTAATTACTAAACAAAGAGGGCGCTGATACCACTCCCATTGAACAAATCTGTTTTAAATTCAGTGATCATCGTGCAGAGTGATTAAATTCTACAAAACATAGTCACGCTTTTTCTCCTAAAGGGACACTTTTTTAACACTCTACAGAAAGGATGGTGTTTCTTTACTTACTTTTTATGTTTTAAATATTACTCGACCGCTATACATATAATTGTCTTATTCTCATAGTTTACGTACTCTTTTCAGGTGTCAACGGTATGAACATGATCAGTTTAGCACTCCAAGGTCCAACGACGAACCTCCTCCGGCCACCAGTCACGGCAACCATGCCTCTGCAAGCAAGAGCACCCATTGGTAAAGCTCATGTTATAATGATACAACCATAGCATAGACAGAATTCTGTTTACAATCGCTTTCGAAAGAAAAAGCAAGATGTATCAACAGAAAATATGTTTTAATTTTAAACGTCATTTTATTATCTTCATATTCTTGCAACCAAGACCTGGAAATAATTAATATTCAAATTCCTTACCTAGATTTACATACCTTAGTTAATATCATTCCTTAACCTTCCTTAAGTTTCCAATTCACTGTAGTAATGACGAAATTCTCTCTATTTCCAGTCGAGAGTCCAGTAATCAACACGCAGTCTGGAGCAATATCGCTAGCATCTCTGCAACCGCCTCTAATGACCGCCCCGCCCTTGCAACCAAGACCTGCAACTACCGGCTCCTTAGACCTCATGCTACCACTACAACCCAAACTACTACCAGGCTACAACCTACAATCATCATTCTTATCCAACACCCTCTCAACAGTCAGACCACCAGATATAGAAAAAACAGACGATATATACAAACCAAGAATTGAAGTTATAGTAGAAAATAGAGAAATAGAAGACAGTGATGCTCTTGAAGAATCAAATAAAACAGACCAAAATGATTACAGTGAATGTAGCAATCATAATATATCTGAAGTAGTTGATAATGATAATGTGATTAAAGATGAAATTAATTCTAATTTAATAGACACCAATAGTAGTACTATAAATTCAAATGATAATGATGATAGTCCAAATAACAATTCTTATTAAATTATAAATGTTTATAGCTGTGAAACCCCGATAGATAACGATGTCTCCCATTAGAATTTATGGATCTGTCAAATAATGAAATCTCTTTTCTTAGATATTTCTAGTCAAAATATTTGTGTCAAATCAGGAATATAATATATAGAATTAATAATTTTGGAATATGTAATTTATTGTTGTGGGGAATTTAAAAAGAAAAGGTGCTATGTGGATGAAAATTTGATATTGAATAGTTGTGTTTATTATAATATCTTTTACTCGTATATTTAAAAGTTTATAAAATAATGTCTTTTTTCTTCAACTAAAAATAACTCTCAACAAAAACTTTTCCAATTTGTTGTTATTTTCATCCATACAGCATTACACAAATTGCCACTGAGTTTCGCTGTAAGCGATATCTGTGTATCTATTCAACTCAACGACCAAAACTAGATTTTCTAGCTCGTGTAGTTTACCGTGGAATATTTTGTATATATTTTGTAAATGGAAGACATGACAGTGATTAAAATTGTAAATAGAATTCAATATTTTGCCTTTTTTTGTCAAAAAAGTTAAGATTTTTCGCAATAGTATTGTAAATGTTAGGCAGAAGTTGAATATTTCTTCATTTTACAATTTTTTTGCGGTTAGTATCAAAAAAAAATCATATATGTCAAATGACTCCAAATATGCAAATAAACATGTTTTCAAATATAAATGAGTAGGTACTTCCGAATATAATTTAGAATGGTCTTGTAAATATAGTTCTCAAACATAATAAATATGCATAAATATTTCTTTATCTTCTAAAATACATCTTTGAAAATCATTTATCTATTTGCCAAGATTATTATAAAGAAAAGAGCCAAAAAAAGCCAAAACAATACCTTTCTAAATTTCAGCTGTGCCAAACAAAACTTTGTAGATAATTAGTTGTAACTTAGGATGTAACTAATGATGGCTGTTTAAAGTTATACTAAGATGAGGTTTAAGTGTAATATAGACGATAATATGATGTATATTCCTGGCTAAATTGTCAATAAGAATGAATTTTGCTGTGAGCTGACATACTAGGATAACTGATAAATGTTTTTTTCTTTGCAACATCTTAGTGGAGTTATTAGAGAAAAATCATAATGTTATTTTAGTGTCTCTGTAGAAATTGTGGACAGACAAAAGATCACTGTCACTATGGCATTATTTTATTATTAGCGTTATGGCCTAAACTGCATGTAATATGACAAAAATATAGTTCTTATTCCTCTCCTTCTTCTTTTTAGTGAATATAAATAAAATATTATCAATCTCAGTCTAGCCTTAGCAGTCAGCCCATAGCGAGATATTATTTGTATAAATGTCCCTTTAACATTGTTAGTATACTTACCAAGTATTGTTTAGATCTAGAATATTTTTCTAATGTTATCGTTTTAAAATTATTTTTACTGATGATCAGTTTTATTTTGGCTCTATCTATTTTTTGTGTAACAAGTTAAAATTATAAATATTATATTAAAATCATTGATAAAAAAATAAAATTGTGATATTTCTTAAAATGATATAGATAAAACCTGTTTAAAATTCTTAAAATGATTCTTTTATGCGATATTTTATACTTTATGGAGGTAATTATACAATATAGCTGTTAAAGGATCTCTTGATGTAAAAATATTCTATTTGTAAGTAGGTACTGATTCCATCATCTTACTTTTCCTAAACACAATCACACAGACAGTTTCTACTTTACCATAGATATATAGAACCGGCTTATATACGCTCAGAAAAATGTGAGAAAGACAAAGTAATAATGCAAACCGTTGATACTGGAGCTTGCAATTTTTTTTGTCCGATTTCAAAAAAGAAGGAAATTCTCAATTCGGTTGCTTTTTTTTACTAGAAGTCTTGAGCAGCACAGGTTGCTTTCCTTTTTATAAAGGAAGCCATACACGCTAGGGTATACCTGGCAGATTTGCCTGTACAGTTGAGTTATACAGGTAAACCGGAGCGTGTATGTTGCACAACTGTGCAGGTTTCTACACAAGCTTGCCTGACAGGTATAACTGAGCAGGCAAAGCCATCAGGAACACCCTAACGTGTATACGCTACTACGTCCAGACAGTCCTTGACCGCACATTCAATTTGTCTACAGATGAATCTATTTCATAACGGTGCTTAGTCCAGTATGTTCTATATGTCTATGGTATGAACTAATAGCGCCCCCTAAGTGCTCGGCCACAGTGGTAGCGCGGTGCGAGTAGCGACGCGGGAGCGGCAACGCGCGCGATTTGCGTGGCCACACTGGCAGCGCGGTGCGGGCAGCGGCGCGGGTGACAGTGCCGATCCTAAGTAGGCTTGTTGAAAAAGTATCGATATTTTTGCTTCGATATATCAATATGAAAATATTGATCCGATCCAAAAAAAAAAACTTTATTGTGTATAAGTACTGTACTGTTATGTTTTTACTTTCGTTATAATGCCTGAAAAAAATAATTTGTCCTCGAAATATTCGTATATTGTTATTTAGTTAGTTTTATTAACTCTTCGAATGCCGTAATTAGAGACACAATAGAAAGACAATGGATTATGTCGAACTGTGTAACTTAAGACATTCAAAAGGTTAAGATTACGTGTTGCGCCGATCTTAAGTAGTATAGGACAAGGGTAGAAAGAAGAAGTTTTATACAAATTCTCATAATTATATTAAACAAATTCTCATATATTAAAATAATGTGAATTTTGTATAGAAATTACTATGTTAAATACTTATTATTGACCTAGACTGAACTAAATTAATTATTATTTTAAGACCGAAAATCTTGGAAAGTTTGACCGATATATCGATATCTAATTATCTTCGATAAATCCAGGCCGATATTAATATTTTTATAAATATAGATACATCGATAGGTATATGGATATTTTTATTCACTGCCGACATCCCTAGTTCGCAGCTGCCACTTGCCGCCCGCGCTTTCACTGTGGCCACTTGTATGAACCCACTATGGCGTGAGATCACCGCGGGCGTTCCGCGTCTCGCAGTCCGCACCGCTTCCCGCGCCCGCGTGTCCACTGTGAACACTCAAAGGAAGTTCTTTTGTCGAGTAGCCGAGCACTAACACTGTCAAGCAGGCATGAAAAATCCATATAGCACAAACAAAGCTTGTTAATATTACGATGTCAATCAAACATATTGTGATGTGAGCAGATTTAAGGCAATATTTTAATAGGGTATAGACCATGTCGCTGACACTGGTTAGGCCACCACTGAGATATTAATTTTAGAACACAAAAATGTTGTTGCTGAATCATCATTAATTCAGCCGAAAGACATCCACTGTTGGACATAGGACTTCCCCAAGTGTCGCCACAATGAACGGTCCTGTGCGTGTCCATCGGATTCCCGTAACCCTTACCAAGTCATTAGTCCACCTTGTAGGAGGCCCGCTAACGCTACGTTTTCCGGTCGCAGAATATCCGAATTTAAATAAGCGAGTTTTGGGAGAAAACAGAGCTTTTTTAGGAGCCCTAGTATTTGAGATATAAATGTAGGCAAGCCGAGGAGACTCTCTAAAAATCGGGCATCTATAAAACTTTATCAGTATTGAACTAGTGATCAACAAATTCTGATATTTGGTGACTTTAGACCAAGTGTAAATTTTTTTGTGTTCTCAAAATTAAAATCTGTGATGGTCGGTAAGCCAGTATCAGTACCACAACACACGTAAATACCTTAAATATCAACTTAAGACTGACAATTAAGTGGAGATTGTAAACTTGAAATAGAAGAAAAATATTCAAGTAAAATGGTTGCGGCTTTGATTTCTGCTCACATTCTATTTACTTGTCTAATACTCATAGCACAAGTTCTGCTAAGTTTGAGACTAGATAGCCTTGTGTGATAGTTGTGGAATTTTATTATCATTAAATCATTGTATTATAATTATCATTTACTTATTTTGATAAAAAAATATTCATGTAATGTATCTTTGCCAAATTCAAAACTGATCGACAAATTTATTGTTTTTTGTGCCCCATATTTTATTGTTTAAATAAAATGAAAATCAAAACATTTGAATGTATTTATTAAAACTATTTATTTACCTACTTGAAATGGCTGTGATAACCATCGTGATAACCTACTGGGCTGGCCTGTTGGTCTAGTGGTTAGTGGCTCTGACTGCTATTCTGGAGGTCGTTGGTTCGATCCCCACCCAGGACAAATGTTTATGTGATGAGCATGATCATTTTCGTTATGTGTCTGGGTGTAATTTATCTATAATATGTATGTATTTAGAAATATGTAAGTATGTTTATCAGTTGTCTAGTACCCATAACACAAGCTCTGCTTAGCTTGGGACTAGACGGCGTTGTGTGATAGTTGTGAAATATTAATATCATTACTATATTATATTAACCTAATAGTAGGGGAGGGACGGATGCTAAATTTGCAGTTAAGCGAAAAAAAGACTTATAAGTTTCAAGTTTTAATTTAAGTACATGCGTATGTTTATCTGTTCCCTCATAGCTCCTAATCTACTTATCGGAAATCGACGTATGAGCTATCGTTAGAACCGTCTTAATCGTCCAATGAACATAGGCTACATGACGTGCCAAAACAACTACTCGATAAGGCGCCCTCTAGCGGACAAAAAGTAATGTATTAAAAATAAAAATGGAGATAAATACGCCGTGTTCGGTATCATTTGAAAGGGCTTCACTTGTACATTTCCAAAATATTGCTCAAATTTAAAGTAACGCCCTCTAGCGGACAAAAAGTAATGTGTTAAAAAAAGTTTAGATAAATACACCGTGTTTTATTATATCATTTGAAAAGGCTTCACTCACACACGTTACAGGCACCAACCGAAACACTTTAATAACGTGTGACTACGGATTTTCTTTATGTTCTGTTCTTGTTTCATACTTTTTCAGTGTCGTTTTTTGTCGTAGTTGGGTTTTAGTTTCTTAAATTTTTTTATTACTTATCTGACGGGCTGCTCATAATGAACCCCACCACATTAAGGGTCCAGATGTGATAGGGGTACATTACAAGGTGCAAAGTTTCTCCCCATTATGATTTTCTGATGCGAGTATCCCCCAGCTCGCCGCCCCTGCTATAAAAATATTCCATCATAATTCATTGAAGGTACGTTTGGCGCAGTGGTGCTGCACTGTGTGTCGCGGGTTCGATTCCCGCACAGAACAAACATATTTGTTTGGCCTACAGATAGTAGTTCCGAGTCTGGATTTGTAATTTGTTCACAATCAGCTACTGAATCAATTCAATTTACATATTTTGACAATTCGTATTTTTTTTAGCCTGAAATTAAAAATAATTAAGTTATAAAATATATATATATTTTATTCTCAGGCATCATGGCCCATAGTGAGTTAGTTCAGACAAATTTACTTAAATAACTAGGCATACCTAGGCATGACTAACATATTAGTCATCACAAAAACAAAAATACACAATCAGGCGATCTAAAGATGTTTTGTCAAGTTCCATGCAATACATGCAGCTTGATAAATCTACCCACTGGCTCATCCAGCTTTTCCGCACCGCAAATACCTTCAGTATGCCGTTGGTGCTCCTTCTTACTCGACTTATTAACGAGGCAACTGTTTTTTAATCACATCGTCGTATTTTTTTTACTTTCCCCTAGGAGTATTAAAGGTAGTATAAGTGAATTTTAATCCTTGTGTTAATAAAATTAAAACTTGACTGAAATTAAAAACCAAAATAAATAATAAAGACCTACGTGAAAACATTTTCGAAGACTGAAGTTAATGGAAAAATAGACAGACAACGCCATCTGCTTTGATGTACGCAATTTTCGCAGACAATTTCACAAATGTTTTGCAGAAGGCGCCCTGTATCATTATTGTTCAGGTAGCTGACTACAATATGAGATATTGTAAAAGTTTGTGCAAAAGCGCGATAGATGACGTTGTGCTCTTCAGCTGAGAGCTCAAACACATAACACGTTGCGACGACGTACTCGTAACGTACCACAGCACAGGATTACCGTGACGTGGAAATCAACGTATTATAAATAATATGGATAAATCGTGTAGAGTTTAATTAAAATTATTTTTGTTTTGTTATAATTATTTTGCAGTAGATAAATCTTTTTTATATATTTTTTTTATTGCTTTCGTGTGACTTTTTATATTACTATTGAAAATTGTTTAAATTTAAGTAAGTGTGTACCTACTTAAGAGGTATTTATTGATTGTATTTTTAAGAAAATTACCTACGCAAAACTTGGCTGTTTTCTTGGTTAAGAATCTTTGGAGATTCATTCTTTTTTTTAGACAATTTTTCAAAATCTCCACTCATCTTAAAAAGTGCTCCTTTTGCAAAGTGTGCCATATGAAAAGTGCACCAGTTGCTAAGTTCACCATTTGAGCATGGTTTACAAGTTGAGATGTGCACCAAATGCGTCAAACCCGAATAAACTTGCGGAACTTCTGTAAAAACGGAAGCGGAAGCAGAGTTCTGTTACAACACTAATGAAATTCCTCGTCACGACTACGCAACCCCCCTCCCTCACCTCTACTTACAATTTACCTCACTGGACTGGCGTCCATCGAAGTACTTTTGTGCCCGTTTGATATTCGCCATTTGTGCGCTGTCGGTCGTAGCAAGTGTTGGCCTGTGTCTACGGTACTAAGGGCTATATTTCACCAGGACACCATGGCGGAGCGATCAGTTACGCCGTCATAGTAACCCGGTGAAATATAGCGCTAAGCTACCAAACTAGACACCATACATTCAATTTGGAGGCGCACCCAGCACGGACGTGTGGCGAACGTCCGTGCTGGTTGCGCCTCCAAATTGGTTGTGCAACCAAACTGACACCAGGTGACTAACTCCCTAATAGAGCTGTATATATTTTGTTGGTAGCGGCGACTGCATATGACCTAATTTTTCATAGATTTTAAATAATTCGTGAAGCAGGAATAACACGTAATTCGAACAAAATTAATTCAAAATGCAAAAATACTTCAGAGCACTGTACACTTCTCTGATAAGACAAAATTAGTTCTCTAAACGCTCGCTAGAGGCGCTTCAAATTTGCTGTCAAACATAATGGAACAGCCTGTCCAGTGGTATAAGTAGATGTCAGTGACGACGTCGTATGGAAGCCGATGACGACGCATTTGTAGAATTACCGCAGGTAATTTCGAGAAATGGTTCGCACCAGACGTGATCTCCTCCTGATAATATTAATAAGAAGGATAAAGAAGAAACAAATACAAAGAAAATACTGGGTCCATCCAAATCTTTCATGACTGACAGCGACGGGCCATGCAACGTGGCACTTTACTTTATCTTAACGTGATCATTCACATTACTTGACGTCGATTTCCACGTCGCGGTACTGTATCGTGTTGCGTAATCATAACGCATTTATGTGTTTGAGCCCTGATTCGCAAACTGCAATTCACAATTTGTATCTCATTGAGGACAATATGCTCGCCCGCTATTTAATGAGACTTAACCCATTTAGCGCAATAAATTGTACTCGTATTTAACTTGTGTACCGCAAAATAGTTCAGGGTAGTAATAATTTTTAGTCTTTGTTTGTTATTTATCGCTGTTATTATAAGTGAGTAAGCAGTTTATTAAAATAAAAACAATCAATGTGTAAGTAATTTTATTATGGGGTATTTTAATTTAGCAGTATAAAAAAATGCGCCTGCTGTTAGGCAATTTGTTTTTTTTTTCTGTATTTTGAAGTTCGTTTGTTTATCGTAAATATTGTTACTGAATTAATCCCCTATGTAGGTACAATTATTTGCGTCTTAAGTTATAGTTAAAATAAAATGAGCATTTTGTAACAGGTTGCGTTTGCAATTAAATTAAACCACAAGAACTCTTTATTAAAATATTTTTGCTGTCAAGTTTTTTGAATATTCTCAGTTTTTACTAGGTATCTCTCGCTACCTCATTTAAAGCCTATATGGTCGACTATGAAGCCCGCTTGCCTAGAAGTAACCTATTCACATTGACTCTTAAAATAAAGATCCCTAAATTTTACAGCTATCAGGAAACGCAGACTCCTGTAGGGAATTCCACTCCCAAGCTGTATACCCAAAAAAAGTATTCTCAAAACGTTTTATTTTTATTGGTGGGACCACTTGTGACGCATCACCGTACTTCTAGTGGCGAAAATAAGTTATGCTATTCCGACGCACACTCCCTGAAATCAACTTGGCGTCGATGCTCAAGAGTTCGAAGCTTTGACTCGAAATGTGCATCATTACCAATAATAATTTTAAGATAAAGAAATATGTACTTCATTTTGGAACTTGTCTTTTTCCTACCCTTATCCCATATTACTTGGGGTTGGCGCAACACGTTTTTTCTTCCATTCTGTCCTGTCACCCAATCACACTATCACTAACTCCCTTTTCTTTCATATCACTTCTCACATAATCCATCCATCTTTTCTTCGGCCTTCCTCGATGTATTTCAGAACTATGGTAAAAAAATTACAGACAACATCAGAAAAACAAATCCAGAATCCTATTAAACACTCACTAAAAACAAAGTTTAACAACAGATTTACTAACCAACAAACAATTGTCACCCTGTCCCTATGGCTATGTTAATCACTAAAACTTGTATGGAACCCGCATATTAAATCTACGGCGCTCGCAAAGCCGTACATAATTAAATATCTGACCCCTGGTGCACCCCTCTAATCAATGGGTAGCGCTCTAAATATTGACACGTACCTGTACAGGGTTAGGGTTGTGCTTTGTCAGCTGTTTATTACGGGGTTTAGAACCAAAAATACACGGTGTAAAAGATTTTTAAAAGCATACATGTGTCCTTCAGTTGTCTTTTACTCTCTACGACTACAAGTATCCTTTTCAGAAAAAACTCGCTAGGGTGGGCAGAAATTTTATATGAGATACGTAGGTACAGATACTGTCACGGATCTTGAGCCCTGACTTGAAGTTGAAGTCGCGCAGACTTAAATGAGAAGTTAAGTATTGGGTCTCTTTAGTCTCGACGAAGTGTACGATACGCAAATTGATCCTCACTCTTTCGCCGAGCGCTCAAGATTCGTGCCGGTATCTATACTACACTAAAGAAAAGTCAAACCCAGATTGGTAGTAGAGTAAAAATACGTAAGCGTACCTGAAAGGGCTTAAAACTTAAGTAGCGCATATATATGATTTCCTTTTTTTTAAATTCTAAGCTTTTTTGAACCAATTATAACTTATACCATATGACCAAATCTTACACTTTAGTCACAAAAATACTCTTTGCAGTTAGCAGAGATGGGCCATTTCATGACAATTGCAATAATCTAATACATGGCTAGGATACATTGCTTATGCAGTGGAAATATCGTAAGGCTGATTTATTAGCACGCTGTCCGACCGTCCTGTAACTGTCCGGACCGAACCCAAGTCGTCGACGGCGCGTACTGTTCCCGCGTGCCTCAAGGAGTTGTCAGCAATCGCAGGGGCCCAGCTCGATCAAAGCCTACTGGGGCCAAGGGTCGACATCTGAAAGGAAGGCTCGGTTCCGGTATGAAAGGCAAGAAAGAACGGGCTAGGCTTTTTAGTCTGTAAAACTCTGACTCTATCTCCCGCTTCGCCCAAGGGCAGAGGATGTCATCTGGTTGATATTTACCCACTGAAAAAAAAAGAAAAAAAGGCTGATTATGCTTATGAGTAGGTTTAAATTAACTTGTAAAGAATCGCAATAAAGAGGTCACAGACAAGAGTAAGTACCTACCAAATTACCTATAAAAAGAGATAGACAAAGTTTCTTTCATCACTTTAACAAACATTGTTGTAACACTACGATGTACTACAAACAAAAGTTTTAACACCCCTGGATGGGTTCCCTACTTGATTTCGAAAGTTGATGATTCGATTTTTATTATATCGAACATGGTATGTCGACAATTCAGTTGTACGATGTTTTATTCCATCGATGCTTTATTGGTGCGATGTAACGTTTGTGCGAAAAATTCTGTTGCGAAATACCCTACAGCGATTGCTTATTAGTTCGCTAATTTATTAGTTCGATAGTATGTCGGTTCGAAACGCCTACTGTTGTCCGTGAAATTTAATTATAATCTTATTTAAACGTTAAGGAAATACATTAAATACCATACATCATCTTCACGTCTACTTTCGTAAAATGAGGTAGACAGGTAACAATTTCACCACGTTTAGCTGCATAAGCCAAAGATAACGTAGACAATATCAGTGTATTAATGTTTTGTTTATTTCATGTTCTATAGATGCTGATTATGTCCAAGTTTATATCTTTTTTATTATTTTGTTGTATGTTTTTTTATTAAAATAAAACATTTAAATGAGTATTTTAGGTGTTGTTAATTTATTTTAGGTATTAGAAAACGGAAGCAGGAGGATTTAAAAAAAACTTAGAGTGCCTCAGTATCTTTCTTTTCCATGCATATCGAAATAGACGATTGAGGTATGACAGTTTTGGCTTTTGAGGGTATCAGGCGATTGGCTAGCAACCGGACACTGATATTGTCTACGTTATCTTTGGCTTATGCAGCTAAACGTGGTGAAATTGTTACCTGTCTACCTCATTTTACGAAAGTAGACGTGAAGATGATGTATGGTATTTAATGTATTTCCTTAACGTTTAAATAAGATTATAATTAAATTTCACGGACAACAGTAGGCGTTTCGAACCGACATACTATCGAACTAATAAATTAGCGAACTAATAAGCAATCGCTGTAGGGTATTTCGCAACAGAATTTTTCGCACAAACGTTACATCGCACCAATAAAGCATCGATGGAATAAAACATCGTACAACTGAATTGTCGACATACCATGTTCGATATAATAAAAATCGAATCATCAACTTTCGAAATCAAGTAGGGAACCCGTCTGGATACCTTGTAGTTGTGAAAATCTTATTTGCAGCTCAAATGTAGTTTTGGCTGGAGTATCTGCGACATTAGTCCCTCAGGACGACTCGATGTAACCGCAGTGCAACACAGAACCTCTTTGGGTCTTGTGTCTTTTAGTTGCAAGACGTTTCTTTAAACTGATTTAGATTAGAAATTATTAATTTTATGCTTTGAAGGAATAACAAAAGTTCGTTACAGTAACTTATAATTAATTATTTCCAAAAAAAACCGAATGAAAATTGTTTCTACCTACAGATTTTGAAACCATCTAGTTATGCGCACCAATAGCTTCATTAAAAAGGCGAATCTAGAAATGCGAAGATGTTATCAAACCATGGAATTAGAGAAAATTATACATAAGTCAAGCCACACATTTTATTGGCCACGTGATGAAATGTCTCATTTTATTACCAAGCTCCAAAAACCTCTAATGAATCAATTTGACATTTTTACAATGCCAACTAACTTAGTCCAAGAGCAAGCGAAGCGAGCTTGGAATTTTAGAGCACTCCGATATGGATAGGTAAAGTTAGGAGGCAAAGGCGAGAGCGAAGCGGAATTGTATGTAGCTGAGCTCCCACCTTAACTTTCGTGGTTATTTTTTTATATAACCACCCAAAAAGTGTTTAACGTAGAAGATAATTAATGGCTATACAGTACCATTCAAACGTTCGTTAATTGTAGCTAACCAAGAAATTTAGAAGGCAATGTAGACTTTTAAGGCGAAAAAAAAAAAGAAAAAAAAACAAGAGAAAAAAAAAGAGAAGAAAACAAAGAAGAAAGAGAAAGAAAAGTCTGTTTAATTAGCACCCATTAAAAATGCACATTCCTTTCACCACTCACCAGGTATCCGCTAATGTAATATATTTATGACCACGGTTAGGTAGTGGTTAATGGAGTAGCTGCGTATCACGGATTAGATTCCCGCACGGAACAAAAAAAATATAAAGCCTACACAGCAGATTGATGTTCCGAGTCTGTCTGAGGTTATTTTACCCGTTGTATATTGAAAAGTCATGTCAAATGCTTTGACAACTAACGAAGTGACATTTTATTTGACACAAGCTTCTTCCCGCGGCTTCGCCCGCATTAAAAAAAAAGGAAGGAATAAAGCAGCTTTCTGTCGGTGAAAACATTTTCGCAATCGGACCAGTATTTTCAGAGATTACCTACTACAAACAAAAAAACATACTTTACCTCTTTATGATATTAAGTGTAAATAAAAAAGCAAGTTGATGATACACTAAAAACGCAGAAAAGCTAGAAACAAACATATCAGGCACAGTTAACACAAAGTACAGAATGCGTTTGACAACCCTATAACTTAAGCCTATTTCAGACAATGCCAGTACTTAACTCGCCAGTTGCGGGTCGAGTAGAGTAACTAATGTTATTTGCACATTAAATTTCTATTGAAATTGTGTTTATTGCACTGTAAATTTTGTATCATTTCGACAAATAGTATTTGTGATAATTGGGAGAGTAATGTAGGTAGTGGTTTGAAATTAGGCCTAATTAGCCAGTAATAATGACGTATGTGTGTTTGTATAAATATAGTAAAACACTTGTTAAAAGTTCTTTAACAACGCTGTATTTCCTCACTATGGAGTGGTTGATGTGATCTATGATGGAACACCATATACACCACAAATTTTTAATTAGTACACATACTCAAAGGGCTTATTAGAAAAGCCCTTGTTATTTTATAAATAAAATCTCAAGAAATAATATTCATAAACAGCAAAGTTATTAGCGTTGGTTTATGTCCCAAAATGTCACTCAATTTATGGAAATATTGTGCAGGCTATTGATTAATGAATGAATAAGTGACAATTATTGAGGAAAAACACTGCCCGCAGTATTTTCTACTAGCAATATTGTTATGTATGATTGATTCTATGATGAATTTACCTTTTCGTGGCAAATTTTAGGATTTCGGTTTTTTCTACTTTTGACTATAAAAATATGATCAGTAACAGTTACAGATAGAGCCCCATTTTTTTGTGTACTAATTAAAAAGTAGGGGTGTATACTGTTTTTCATAGCAACAAAGAAAGAGCAGTGGTAGATCAGTGGTAACGGTCTCAACTCTTAAGATTTGTAGATCGTGGGTTTATTAAAACCAGCCAGGTGCACTGCTTAATTTCATTTATTTTATCGCTATTGCTCTCGAAACACTGAAGGCAACAACATCGTGAGGAAACTAGTATGCCCCGAAACAAAATATTTTAAAACATTTGACATCTACCAATTCACACAGGGCATGTACGATGGATTATGGCTCTTTCTCTCTTCTAAAAAGGAAGCTTGGGGCCGACAGTGGGAACATTATAAGGTTACTTGTGCTTTTTATTATTATTATTATAGTTAGCCCACATTGACCCACTACTGGGCAAAGACCTCCCTCCACTCCTTCCAACGACATGCGTATGATTGTACAATTCAGCAACTAGTAAAAGATCTTACAAAAATGATCACCAAATAGTCTGTCAGTCAGTCTACTATCTTAACCCCGATCAACTTGCCTCAAAAGTGTGACAAAGGTCCACTATGTGCCATGTTTCATTACAGTGTTATACTGTGTAATAATATTTTATAAACAAGTCTGTAACATTTTAAACACCTATAACTCTTATTGTGCAGTATTATATTGATCGTGACACGTCACAAAAAAGTGTGACCGTGAATACTTAAACCGACAAATTTTTTATTAAAAATAAAATGACTCCAGTTCGATAGAAGTATCCACATGATCCGAAAATGAGTAAATTCGGTTCGCCATATAGCGACATCTACGACGCCACATAGGAACTAAAATTCAATATCCTGCATTGCGGTATCAGCGGTCTTTACACAATTAGTACATACAACAGAAATTAACTATTGGACAGTTACCCGGACCAAACGTCCGGTTGGTTGGAGGATGCTTCTTTTCCAGCGAAGTTTGGCAGGACCTAACACTCTGTTTTGAATATTTCTAAAGGCCATGACTTTACTCCACTAACAAAAACTCTGAAGATTACTTCAAATTTTGTCACAAAGCCTTTCTACTTGTCTTATTACTCACCCAGTCCACACAAGTCCTACTACTAGTTCGAAAGCTCCATTGTATGCAAGGTTTCATTAGAGCGTGGCACTAAGAGTTAAAGGCACTAAGCACGTGACGATACCTTATGTTTCCGATAACTGAAGCCTTTAAAGCAATAAATAAAGTGCAAGTAATATTATTTTTTAGGTATGTATTTCTATAGGTTGTATACATAACACGTTAAATTGTTTCTACTCGTAGAGAGAATATACATACATATGTTTCTACTTAGGCCGATTATTATAAAAAAAAGTGTTGTGTGAGTAGGATATACTCAATGTAGGTAAAGACTGATATTCACAGGGCCAGTTATTGAGGCCCATAGAAGGAGGGCATGTACCCAGCAGTTCGGCTGAAATAACGATGACTAGCTTTTGCCCACGACTTTGCCCGCGTACATAAAATATAGCCTTAGTCACTCAAGAATAAAGCAGCTTTCTATGGGTGAAAAAATTGTTGCAATCGGACCAGTAATTTCAGAGATTACTTCTTATAAACAAAAAAAAAACAATGATTATGATTTATACTGTCTGAGTAACCTTTGTTGGAGATCCAAATAAATAAATTAAAAATAAAATATTAGTGTAGATGAGGTATAAACAAGATTATGCGCACTGGCAGGCACATTACTGCACTGATAATAAATCCGCCTAATAACCTGTTAAAAACTCTTTCAACTTGCCTGACCACTCTCCCAGTGCACATAAGTCCTATCGCTAGTGTGATAAAGGCTCACTGTGTGCGGGGTTTATTACAGAGCAGTGCCAAGAGTCAAAGGCTCATGTTTTCGATAGCTGAAGCTTTTAGGCGTACCTTTTAAAACCTTAATTAAACTGTCCGCAATTTTTCACTCATGAAGTGTTTTAATAGTGAACTCTTCAAGTTTATCCTTTGTGCAGATATTGTATTGAAACTTCTTTTTATATAGCTTTTCCTAACCCTGTTGGATGATTTGAGATGGATGCGTGGAGTGACGAGAATAGATAGTGAGAAATGAGTATATTATAGGAAATTTGAAAGTGGCGCCTGTGTCTGAAAAGTTGAAAGGGAAGCATATGCCTTGGTACAGACATGTGGAGAGAAGGGATCAAACTCATGTTACTTTAAAGCTAGAACTACATTAGACCGATGCACATGTGTAACATGCCTGATTTGTACGTAGAACGACGTCACGTGGCGTGTATGAAGTGTAGCTCAACAAGTCTAGTTTCTAAATAAAATGTATGGTGACCGACACGCCCAGATCGGCGTGTATGGCACACGTGTGAGCAGTGTAGTTCTCCCTTAAGAGTAATGCATCTATATGTAAATGAATGGAGCCACAATTACAGTCTTGCTGTGCCTTTGATTACGATTACGGCTGTAATGTTTGAATTTCATCAAGGAAACTGGCAACAATGTCTATTAATTTCTCTGACAACATTCTTCTAATGCAAATATGTCTGCTAAAACTGCTGATTCAGCAAATGTTTCCCTTTAAGTTTGACTAACAAGTCCTTTTTTTAACAGGTAACTTTTCATGCTCTGGGTGGAGCGAGAGAGAGTATCAGACTTTTTCTAACTAAAATCCACCCAGACTCCTACACCCTTTACTTTTCAAGTTCTAACAATCCCATAGCCCTTACAGAGCCTTAAGGGCCCTAAGACTAGATTCTAAGTTATGCTGGCAAACATAAAAAACTGGTCCTGAGTTAGTGCGATGATAGCATATTAGAGCAGTGGTGGGCGTTTGATAACGGGACCCACTTACTTTGTAGAACGAGAGTTCGAACTCAGCCAGGCGCATTACTTTGTGTAATTTATTTCATCACCACTGCTCTCAAAACGGTGAAGGAAAACATCATGAAGAAATCGGCATGTCCTAGAACTAAAAATTCGAAGACATGTGACATTCATCAACCCGCACTAGGCCCGCGTGGTGAATTACAGCCCATCCCTACTCCTAGAGAAGAGGCCTGAGTCCCAACAGTGGGAACATTAAAAAGTGCGATCATATAACAACGTAAATAAATTCTATTGACCCTACATAATCACCCCTATATTGCCCCTTCTGCAGGTAAACAATCCATATCACTGCTTACAAAACGGCGCGTTTGCATCACTGATCCGTTATTGACTCAGACAGTTCTAGGCTAACTAAGTTGTGCTAAGTAAGTTAACTGCGTCAATGAAACTTCCGATGAAGCAGGTTTAATTTAATTTTGTGTCGCTTCAAGATTGGATCGCACATTCGAGATTGTTCGTATACTTTGGTAGTTGGTACGTAGATAGGTGCATACAGGTGAGTTCATGGGAAAAATGAAGATATCCGCAGGAAAACTAAGGTTGCCGACATAGCACAAAGAATTGCCAAACTTAAGTGGCAATGGGCAGGGCACATTGCTCGCAGAACAGATGGCCGTTGGGGCCGAAAAGTTTTGGAGTGGCGACCGCGTACCGGAAGACGCAGTGTTGGAAGGCCTCCTACAAGGTGGAACGACGACCAGGTGAAGGTAGTAGGAAACCGATGGATGCGGGACACACAAGAACGTTCGATGTGGCGACGCTTGGGGGAGGCCTATGTCCAACAGTGGACGTGTATCGGCTGAAATGATGATGATGATGAGGTGAGTTCTCTTGGGCGGAGCACCGCCGTGTCCTCTTGGGGTAGAGACTGGCAGCGATGGTAGTGATTTCTCACGCCGGACCCTGGCCCTGATACAGGCCATATTCCGTCTAAGGAGACGAACACATACGAGAGAAAACGGATATCCCCATGTCCCAGTCGCTGACGACAAGCAATAGGTAGCTCCAGCTGTCCAGTAACCGTCCGGATCGAGGCCGACTCGACGGTCCGTAGTATTCCAAGCGCACCTCAAAAAGATGTCAACAAAACCGTAGGGGACCAACAGTGTCGAAGCCTGTGGTCATGGGTCGACTTCTGAAAGGTTTACCCGTAGTTCTAGGAGCCATGAGTGTCCACGTCCTAGCACCGCAAGTCGTCACTCGTCAGCCTCATAGGTACAGTAGCTATATCTATGACGATATAATACTAATTGAAATTCGAAATTCTGCATTGCGGTATCAGAAATCTCCGTACAATTAGAACTCATACAATAGTTGGGCAGGTGCCCGGACTAGACACAACATCCGTCTGATCGAAGGACCCTGTTCAACGGAAGTATGAGGGACTTTACACTCTGTTGTACACCTCCAAAAATTGTATAAGTTAATGTAAAATAGTAATATGTTAAGAATAAAATCTACGAAAAATCTATTCTATTCTATGCTATTGTATGAATAGGTATTTTTTTTTTTGTTTTTTTTCATTATCTCCGGTCTTTGTAATATCGTACCTACACAGGAAACACAAAGCTTTGGTAAAATTGAATTAAAACTATCTCGACGTCAGAAAATAATCGATAGGAAACTAGTTAACACGGCAATCCTGTTTATATAACAAAGCTAGGACAGGACCTGAGACCTGATTAGAATTTAAAGGGTTTTTATTTAATTCTGTACCTTCAAAGGGCCTTGTGAACCTTCAATGATTATTGTAAGTAGCGCTTATTGTAAGTAGACGATGGCTAGTGACAAAATTTTGATAGAGTAAGACTATTTGTTTATCTGATGTATTTTTTTAATGGAGTTAAATAAAGCATCAGTAATATTATAAAGCCCAAAATTTGTATAAATGTGTGTTTATGATTGTCACGCTTTGCTCAAATGGTTGAACAGATTTGGAGAGCAGATCTCCTAGAGAAGAGGTCACAGGCCTTCTCTCTGGGAACATCAACATGAAATGTATTTATTTATTCATTTATGTACACACAAACACTTAAAAATGAAATGGACAAATATAGATAAAAGAGTACAAAGTTACTGCTTATTTCAAATGAAATTTCTTCCAGCAGACCTGCGACAGGAGAGTTGCGCCACTTCCGAGCAAAACGGCCAAATGCTCATTATAATGCCGTGACCGCACGCAAAAAGCGGCTAGTCTACGGCGCTGGTTTCCAGCATGAGCCGGTGACAGTGTCGACATAGAAACGTCGGCACGGTGTAGTGTGCTAAAAAACTTGAAAAGGATAGACAATAAAGAATACATTTTAGGGAAAAAGAAAAAAATATATTGCGGGCAAAGCCACTGGCAAAAAATATTTTTATAATAGTACCCATTCAGAAGCGCCGCCTTTATGTAATAGTAAAATTATCTACCACAAAAGCTGTGTAAAGTGTAATACCCTACGTATGTTTAAAAGAAAGAAACAATTTAGACAAGGTATTTAAATATAAAAACGTTATCTGGCTCGTGCAAGGAGGGTAAGCTGTATAATTGGACCCCCAGTGGTTTGCATTAGCAGATTCATTTTGTTCTTCGTTAAAGCCAGTGTAAAGGTACAGCCGCAATACACAAGTACAGGTAAGAGGCAAGTGAGTTAGATAAAATATTTATGAATGACTAGAATTCAGAATATATTTTTTAAAACGCTTGTTTTTTATGCATTCAACATTAAAAACATTGTGAGCAATGTCGGTATTGTGACTGTGAATGATATTATAATGTCTGAACTTGTGAACTGGATCTAAATGCCGGTGATGTTTTCTTTTTCGAGTCTTCTAGAATCACTACCAAATAGCAATCGATAAGATTTTTTAAATATTATTTTTCCACTGGATTAACTATATTTTATACTTTTCGTTAGTATATTTTATGATCTCACTGGTTACATAATCCTTGGTATTTATTATAATGTAAAATAGGCAAACAATGATTGAAATACATTTAATAGCAAAATGTCTGCCTACCGCAATCCAAATGTCGGGTTTGGTTTTAAGTGTAACTGGATGCAGTATTCTATCTAATTAATCTCCATAACCCAGTAATTGTTGGCAATAGGGTAGGTACTCGTAATACGACACGCCTTGGTAAAACTGATTTTTCTAGCTATCTGTAACGACTTTCAAAGATCTACAGATTATAGCTGGGGCTAACAATGTAACGTGTTTTCCAAAGTACAGTGCAATCTCGGTATATTGAGATGATCACCCATCCATAGACTGACCTCAGGAATACTATTAACCTTGACGATCGAAATGTAGGGGCGTTGACGCAGCATTTTGTACCTCAGCGACAGCGATCAGCGGGCTGTGCCCGGCGATTAGTTTGTAGCAACCATCACTTCTTGACGCGCTTACGATCTCACTAAATTCCACTATTGTAATACGTTTCGTGAGTAACTAAATATCCAGAGTTAATACGCTTTTAATTTCTCTTCTAACACAATTCATTACACGCTCAGAACAATATATTACACGCCCACAAAAGAAATATATAATTCCAATCCATCGACGACCAAATCATCGTTTACCATATGGTGAGGTGGTCAAACGCGAGCCTATCAATAATAAAAAAAGCATACAAACTAAAAAAAATAAAAACTTTTACCTAATAAATTCAGAGGTTGTGGCCTCACCCTAACCGAGTATGCGTTTAATATGCATTGCTTTGCATCATCTTAGCGTTCCAGCGTTTATTGCAGAATATATTTAAAGTGTTTTGTAAATTAAACAACTAACATTGTTAAGATTTTAATTAACTTAACCGAGGGTACCTAGTCGATTTTTTGTTCGATATGATTTTTTTGCCAACCTTGTGTGTTTTTTGGGCAGTGATGATAATATTAAGCTGTTTATTTTGGACGTCCAATCAACACAGTTCTAACAACGCGTGAGAGCTTATACATACGAGTGGCATGGTACCAACAACAGCAGCAATAGGTAACTGAAGCCGACGATACAGGTCGACGGCAGTCGTCGATCTTAAGTGACAACACACATGACGGCTGTCGCTGATCTTCAAAGTTAGAATGTCAACAGCCACTTCCACCGATCCCTCGCGCCCCAGCTGCCAGGATTCCAATCCCGATTTTCAGGCACCGTAGGCGCGGGCTTACGGAATACGACTAATGGGTAGCTTGGCGTCCGACCGTTCGGTAACCGTCCGGTCCGTCCGGTCCAGCAACGTTGAAGCCTAGCGGAACCTGCGAATAAGATCCTCGGGGCCCTGGAACAACGACAAAGAAGGAACAGGAGTCGGTTTTTAGTCAGTAAAAGTTTGACACATACGGCAACCTGAAACGCGTTGGCGGCAGCTGTAGACCTACATTATGGCACTTGACACACACGACGGCTGCCGCTGATCTTCAAAATTAGAATGCCGACAGCCACCGTCGACGCATCAGCAGCTGCCGCCGACATATCGACGGATGGCGTTGATCCATGTCGACCGCTGTAGTTACCTCTATCGTTGGCAAAGTTGGCAGAGTCTGTGTTTCCTGATGACTGCAACCCGGGAATCTTTAAGTCAAGAATGAATAGGTTACTTCCAGATAAGCGCGCTCCGTCGTCGACCGCATCGTTGCTTTCTATCAGGTGAGATAGCGGTCAAGCGTGAACCTATTAACAATAAAAAAAACTGGGCAAGTGCGAGTTAACGTTACGTATGTCAACGAATATATGTAACGTATGTTGACATGAAACGGCTTAGATGCAATTTAGATTCACTTGTTTGACTGGCTGATATTTTGACAATTTAAAAGCGCTTGTAATTGGTCTATTTGAAATAAACGTTTCTGATTTCTGAGATGGTGTTAGAAATGGAATTACTATGAGTCGATGATGGTTTAGTGGCAAACGCTCAAGTCCGTGTGAAGAACTGACATGAGAAAGGGATTTTGGCTTGTTGCCAAGTTGCCAAGAAATAAATCTCTATTTTGTGATTACCTTAATATTTATTAATGTAGCTTATTTTTGTAGTATTTTGCTGAAATGAGGTATTTCAAGACGGTTAAAGGGTTTCGTCACTAAAAGGTGTTTTCTTTCAACGGCAGAAACTAAAATAATACTATTCCAAAACACAAAGAATGTTGAGTATGTACTCAGACAAAAATTGAGGTTACCTACAGTAAGTTGAAGCCTGAGAAGTTTTTTCAAGAAATAATTTCTTTAGTTCAAGTTATAAAGCTTTTATTCATTATTGAAATATCGATAACAAAACAAGGCTTCCTTCCAATACAAACATCAAACATCAATTTCTACCAAAAACATTATTCTCGGTAGAAAAACATTATTTTCGGTAGAAAAACCTTAAACAAAACATTTTCTCCTTATTCAAAAGTGGCCTTATTTATCTCGGAGGCGAACCATTGAGCAAATGAATTAAAAATAAAGACAAAAGGCAATGAAAAAATGAAGGCACTTGCTAGAGTGTAGAGAAAGAAATATTTCTTTAAAGTCGTAACAAAGAAACGCCGGTTAATTACCCGTCTTTGTTTTTGTACAATGGTCTGGTGTGTATCTCGGTACCTACCTAGTTGAGATTGATACAAGAATATGATGTATTAGCTTTTACCTGTGCTATCGAGTAGTTTGTCAACTTCTCCATTTGGGACGACTTGCAGAAAACTTCCCTGCAACCCGTCACATATTATGTTATCATTTTTGTAGCCGGTCCCACCAGAAAAGCAGTGCTTTTTTGAAATAAAAAGTATATATTTATTTAATCTTCATACAATACACGGGTGCAAAAGCAGACTTAATGCCTAAGTTGTTCTAGAGGGACCGGTTACGGAAATGGTTAGGTACGACGGATACGAGGGATGAATTGTAGAGTGAAAATAAAATAATTAATTTTTATTTTCTGTAAGTCGTTCCAAATGGGCCATAGGCATTCGGGACAAGTTCTCGAAATGCTCGGTGTCACAGGTAAAAACAAGTAGATACATTACATATATTCTTGTAATTTCCCCTTCAAACAAAGGGTGATAGCTTTTTCGCCTAAACAATGCTGGCCTCGATAATAATCTCGATTTTTGGTGAAATTCATCTAGTAGCCTGATATTTTTCCTCTATTCAAATTTTTTTGAGACTTTAAGTAAACACACAAACTATTGTGAAAAAATAACTAATAACAATTCTACCGTTTCGATTACAAAGTGCAAATCTCCAAATCTTATACTTATGGCAATGAACAAAGCACGAAAAAGTTTGAGAGAGGAATTTTGGGAAGGAAACATCAAGTATTTTCATTGCAGCCCAATTTTAAGTGAAAAAAACTGAAGGGGTAGTGCACATTGCTCGCAAAGCAGATGGTTCTGCAGGCCTAGCGAAGTTACAATCGTTCCGTTTCAAATCTCTTTTGTCGATCACTTTGAATCGGCATCACCTCCGATTCCTTTGTTCTGACCACGTGACTTAGCGTTGAAATGATGTCATTTCCATACATTTGAAGTGGGTTCCTTCTATTTGGCAGAATCTTGATACTCCGATTTTTATTTGGCATAACTCACATGGCATAATCTTATTTAATCGAATATTTTTAAGGCATAAAAATTATTTAGCATAACTTTTGTTTGGCAGAATATTTACGTGTCCGAATTTACAATGGCATACTTTTATCTTGGCAGAATTTTGTTTCGCATAATTACCTTTGCCATATTTAATATTATGCATAATTTTGTTTAGCATAACAATTATTTAGAGATACGATTATTTGGTATGGGTGCATATTTGAACATCAAAAATTAAAATAGATGTATCTTCTTGTAAAAATTAGTGTTCAAAACATCAAAAACTTATAATATATGGAATAAAACTGATAATTTAAATAAAGTAAATTTATGCTGTCGAATGGTTAGATAACCTACGTGCAATGTATTTAAAATCGAATGGTCTGCAAAAGTGACATAGAATGTTCTAAATATAGCATGTATTGGTAGCATTTTCAATATTAAATTAAATTTGTGTCATAAAAAGTCAATACGTTGTGCTGCAAAATTTTGTGACAGAAACGAATCGCTGCGAAACCGACTTTACGCAGTCTTGTCTGCCCTACCCCTAGAGTGTAATTTAAACCCGCGTAGGCGCGGAGGGGTAGGGCGGCCCGCGAGCTGAGGAGCAGGTGGTTTGAAGGCCCGCCACGTTTTTGAGCGTTAAAACTATCTGTGACGATAAGCTCGCGTGGCGCCGCCCAAACCCCGCAGCGCCGGAGCCGTGACAGAAACAATGCTTGCTGCATGTTGCATGCCTGCTTGCATGCTGCATGCCTGCTTGCATGCTGCATGCCTGCTGCATGTTGCATGCCTGCTTGCATGCTGCATGCATGCTGCATGTTGCATGCCTGCTTGCATGCTACTTGCATCCAAGCCGACAATATTTTTCAAAAAAAAAAAAAAAAATCAGTTCTGCCTTTTAATGACTATCGATATAAAATGTATGCCAAAAGACGATTCTGACTGTGAATTTTCTGCGATATGATGGTTCTGCTTTTTAATTATTATGGATATAAACATTATGCCTAAAGATGATTCTGACTAACAAAATTATGAGTTTTGAATGTATGACAACTGAGTGTATGCGAAATGATTTTCTGCGAAATGAAGTTTATGCTATCTGTTGTTATGCAAAACAATATTATGACGTAAAAAGTTCTGCTATAAAAGGTAGACCCATTTGAAGTTTACTACTAGCGTTAACGTAAATTATATTATCAACTTGGCTAAGCCCTCTGTAGTGTTGACCGCGTACTAGAAGATGCAGCGCTGGTAGGCCTACCACAAGATGGACTGATGACTTGGTGAAGGTCGTTAAAGAGACACTTAGGAGAGGCCCGAGTCCAGCAATGGACGTCTTTCGAATTAATGATGATGGTTTATATAGCTAACCTAAAGTGCATCAAAAAACCAATATTCCCAACATGGCCTTTTTTGTCTTTTACAGCGTTAGAGTCGATCTGGGTTAAAACCAACATAAAACCGCTGTTGAGTATATTTTTGTTCGTACAGCACGACAAAATGTGTGCATGAACTGTTTTTTTTTCTTTGATAAGACTATAACATATGCAGAATCATGACTGTACGTACGTGGATTTCAAAACACACAAAGAGTTTTTGACTAAATTGGGTACGGTGCACTTTTTTAATTTTGATGTCAACTCTGCGGGCAGTCAGGTCAACCTTGCTGACAAGGTACCGATGTCATTGGATTTTCTTATGTGTGCAGTATTCGCTAAAATGCCAGGAAAAAGACTGGTCATAATTTAATATCGTTTAACAAAAGTAGGAATACCCAGCAAAGAAAACTCAAAATAACATTAATTAGTGGGAAGGAGTGAAATTCCCTGCCGGAGCCTGTGTGTGTCTGATAGCAACAACCTGGGAGTCTTTAAGTCAAGAGTGAATAGGATACATCTAGACAAGCGTACTCCATTGTCAGCGACATCATCGCTTACCATTAGAGAAACGATATTTCTAGACAAACGAAAGCCAATACATAACAAAAAAAAAGATGACAAATATTCTTTTCCCGTTCTGGGTGGGCGAGACGAAGTGTAAGACTTTTACGGGTTAAAACCCACCTGTGTTCGATCATTTGATCGTTACATTCCAGGGCCACGGTAATTCGTTAAGTTTCTATAATAATTTTTATTTCACTGTATGGACCTGTAGGTATGCCAAATAAATGTGTTTTTTTTTTCTTTCTTTCGAACAATTCCGAAGCCCGAAAAATTTTCTTACCTTTTATTAACAAAACCTCGAACATCTTGGAAAAGGAATGGGCTATAATGCACCACGCGGGCCCAGTGTGGATTGATGAATGTCACATGTCTTTGAATTTTCCTCACGATGTTTACGTACACCATTTTCAGAGCAGTGGTGATAAAATAAATTACACAAAGTACAATAATGAATTCGTACCAATTAATCTCCTCATCCAACATGGAACCTCTTAGCGATTGGCTCGCTCTCTGGGTTCTATGATTTATATCCTGTACAGAACCCATTTCAAAGCACCCTATTACCGTTTCAATATGGAAATTGTATAATTTGTCAAGTTTATCGCTATTTAACCAAAGTCTATTGAAAATGGCTGCCAATTTGAAGGGCACCTCATTGGTTTTACGGTAAACGACTTTAGAAAGATGGAGTTCCATTCCTTGGAATCTTTTTTTATAATGTACTAGGTTTTGCCCGCAGTATATAAAATATAGGCTATGTCACTCAGGAATAAAGCAGCTTTCTATTGGTGAAAGAATTTTAACGATCGGACCAGTACTTCCAGAGATTAAATCTTACTAACAAAAACAATAAAAAAACTAACTTTACCTCTTTATTATATTTGTGTAGATGTAGATGATTCCGATTGTAGTTCCTAGTCTAGGTGTCTTATGTATGTGAGACTAGCTTACCTAAGAACTTTTGTCTTGGCTTAGCTATGAAATTGTCGGAACTACTAACAATAACAAACACAACAAGAAACAAAGAGAATTGGCGAAATTTTCCCAGCCGTTCGCAGGTGCTGACGTGATCAAGAAAAATACGGATTCAGTTTTATATATTTAGGTTATACGATACAGGAGTTATTCCTTGTGTGGAGCAATTAAACTAAGAAAACAAGAATATTATAAAGGGGACAATTTGTAATTTTTTGTATATTTGTATACATATATTTGTTACTCATACACGCTGAAACTAATAGAGGGATTATGATAAAATTTGGCACACAGGTAGACCCTATACTGGGATAGCATACAGAATACGTTTTATCTCGGGGTTATGTTCCCTTGGGATAATATTAGTACTTACTCGTGGGCAAAACAGCAGGCAGAAGCTAGTTAGTAATATGTGTATTCTAGGTTTAAAATATTAATACCTATGCCCCAAATATCCTACAAAACTTAATAAAAAATGTTATCTGTATTCATATTTTTAACACTACAAAACAAATCTCTCTCGCCAGACGAGCTCGCTAAGTTTATAAAACGTATAAAAGGAATTACAACTGTCTTGATGAAGGAATTAAAAAAAATAACTCCAAAGAATTCTTAGCTAAAGACACTGAGAAGTTTGTTTTATTACGAGGTTCTTTAAGGAAAGGTTAAGAATTACAAATGTTCGGCGCTTGGGTTCCGCAGACGATTTTTGAAATGGTTCTTAGATTTTTCACTATGTTAATTATATACTATACTAGCTTTTGCCCGCGGCTTCGTCCGCATACATAGAATATAGCCTATGTGACTAAAACATACAACAGCTTTCTATCGGTGAAAAATTTTTCGCAATCGGATCAGTACTTCCAGAAACATAAGAACAAACAAAAAAACAAACAAACTTTACCTCTTTATAATATTAGTATAGATACTAGCCTATTTTGCCGGAGGCTTCCCACGTACATAAAATGTAGAACATGTTACTTAGAAATAAAGCAACTTTCTACCCTCTATAAAAAAAAAAAATTGCAATCGGACCAGTACTTTCATAGATTCTGCAAACAAAAAAAAACATAAAAATAAAAACTTCCTCTTTATAATAATAATGTAGATATACAACATGCAGGTGATTGCAATTACATACACTTCTATTTTTTCTTAGCAGGTTGATAAAAAATAGAAACTACTTTTTTTTTTATTTCTTTCTGCCAATTATTTGGCCACGGCAATGCTGTCCGCCGACGCTGTCATTAGGTCTCTACGTGAACAAGTAACAGGGCACGTGACGAAAGATGAAAGAAGTATAAGCATGTACATTGAATAATACACAACAGACAAAACAATATACAACAGTCTTCGTATTTATACCAACAGAAAATATGACAATACCTTTGGTAAAACAATTTTTTATTTATTTTGTAATATTTATGTTGTTATTTATAAAATATAAATGGTATAAGGGACAGCCCTCCACAAACTTTAAGGGCTTGCTCAGTAGACGAAACTGAACAACCCACCATAAAATTTTTTTTCAGGAAACGAAAAAAAAAATCAGTCTTCTTCATACAAGCTGTCCAATCAAATTAATAATTTTGTATGGTGAGGCGGATTTTTTTTTTCGTTTCCTGAAAAAAAATTTTGTGGTAGGTTGTTCAGTTTCGTCTACTGAGCAAGCCCTTAAAGTTTGTGGAGGGCTGTCCCTTACACCTTGTATATTAATGTATTTAATTTCAATAAAATGATACACTAGTAGATCATACACTTCAAATGTCAATATTTGGTTTAATTCTATATTTTGTTTACCCACGTCTTGCGTGCATCACTGCGGGGTGTCAACCGAAAACCAGCGTTGGGTGTCTAAAACCCAGCAAACGCTGTGTGGTGGTCACCCGTTCGGTGTACTTTTGTTCTTTTTTACTTTGTGTTTGTAACTATGCTGTGTCTGTCCCGAACAAAAGTATTTCTATTCTATTTATTTTATTCTATTATTTTCTATCCTATCCAATCCTATTCTATTCTATCCTATCCTATCCGATCCTATCCCATTATATTCTATTCTACTCTATCTATTCTAAAATATTAATGAAATTATTTCCCAACATAATCAACACCTGCGTCTATACTACCTTAGGCAATTTAACTTCTCTCAAGATTCTAGCGTCAAGTTGGTTTAGTCCTCCACCTAACTTGGATGAGCCGATAAGCAGTCAACAATGTAGCTTATCTGTATCTAGAATAGTGTTGAAACTGTATATTATTGTCCTGAGTTTTAAATTGTTTGTTGAATATGCTTTGTTACAATGAATTGTTTAAATGATTTTATTTATTTTTGTGAAAAGTAATAACAACAATCAGCTGCAATGTTAAACATAGATGACATAGGTACATACTACACCTACATCAATATTATAAAGTAAAGTCTGTTTTTTTGTTTGTTAGAGGTAATCTCTGAAATTACTAGCACGATTGCTAAATTTTTTTTCACCGATGCTGCTTTATTCTTGAGTGGCTTAGTGGCAAAAGCTAGTATAACATAATCCATAAAACTATTCACTGATCAATTGCAACAAATGATGAAGAAATTTACTAAATATTATCGAATAAGTAAAAAAAGAAAAGTTATATCATAAAGTTGAAAGCTTCGTAAGTATTAGATACCTCCTTTTATTTGAATACAAAACCACAATCTGTTTTAGACTGTGACTTTGTATGTTAGATAAATCACCAATGATTACTTTTTCATCATTTATTTATTTTAGTTAATTATTATTTTTTAATGTGAACAGGATAAATATTGCAAGATCTAAATGTACATTGGGCGGTTTCTTACACAGGACAATCTCATACAGACCACCTTAGGATGGACTGCACGAAAGGAGATAGATTAGGGACGGTCAGTGTTTAAAAATTATAAATGATATTAATTAGACATAGTAATATAAAATATGAATATAAAATTGAGAGCGGAGAATTAAGTAAGGTTAAAGTGAAAAGTGATGCGCCTTCATCACTCTTCTTTTTTATTCTTGTTTCATAATAATAATTAATGTTTAGAACCTTTTTCGTGGTGAGAAAACATCAAATGACTTCTTCCGCTCTAGGATAAAGTGAAAGAACGTGTCAGACTTTTACTGACTATAGAAAGTTTGTCATTGCGACTGAGGCGGTATCCGCACGAGTCGTAGCCGATTGTGTTATGAAACCGAGGGCTGCTGTGACAGGTTTGCACGTGTATCAAATGAAATTTTTCAATACACTTACGAAGAAATGAATAAACGGGGGTTGGCCTGCGACTAAAGGGGGTCCACGCACGCCCAGCCTGAAAGGATAAATGTAATAAAATTATGGCGGGGAGAGCGCGCGCACTTTTCTGCACAAGTGCGGAAAACAGTCTATTGCATGTCTATTGCGTCTCTAGTTCAACAATGCGTTTAGGATATTGTTGAGGCTCCCCCGCTATTGCAGCGCGTCGGCGATGTTTGCGCAAGCGCGTGTTGATTGCTTCCACACATTAATGCGCAAGAGAGGCACGTCGTTGGTGCGTCGAGTGCGGGGGGAGCGCTAACAGCATGCTGGCCGTACGGAGAGGCTTGATTGTGGCATCATAGCGCACTGTTCTATGCGACATGTGACAGGCTTGCGATGTAGTTGACATGAAATTAATTAATTATTATTTTAATTTACTTGATTGGATTTAATATATATATTGTGATTTTAATTATTTATTCGTATATTAATTTTAATTGTGACTTCTGTATTGTATTAATTTTTTATGAGTCATTGATACTTGAAATAAAATTATATTATTATTATTATTAAAACCGGTGCGGTAAGAGCGGGTTTTCGAGTAAGTGTACTGAAAAAACCTTTTATTTATTTATTATTTATGTGTTCCTTTAGTTGGCATTTGCGCTCTGGGGCCACGGTAACCTTTTTTGAAATATTCTGCAGCATTAAACAACTCCATAACCGTAATGATAGGCACCTGAATTCGGAATAAGTTCCGCTTCTATTTCTTGGTACGGAACCCTGTCGACCAGTCAAGATTTCAGCGCTAGGTAGATCTACAGTTTCTTTTTTGTGTCTGCTAATTTTTATCTTTAAGGACTGTAAAATAATTTGATATACAATCCCTGATCGTAATTGTGCGATTTAAGCTTAGTCTCTTTATAAGGTAAAAAAAGGTACATAGAAGAATGAGCTACAATTGCTACCAAAAACAAAGAAAATAATTGTTTTATGAAAAGTGAGATGTGTTAAGATGACTGTCAAGCCGCGAGACGGATTTAAACATTTTTTAAATCATTATCATCATATCAACCGAAAGAAATCCACTCTGCAGTTGTGTTTACAGTAGAATAATGTTAATAAAATATAATTAAACCGTAGCTTCTAAGAATAAATATGATATTAAAGATGCACAGAAACCATAAGAGGGCAGTCGGGATTCTTAACACAGGGTCACCCTGTGGTAACGGTCCTAACTTACGAGTTGTAGGTAGGTCGTGAGTTCAAACACAGGTTACACATAGTAATGCGTCTGCATTACTATGTGTAATTTATTTTGTAACCACTACTCTCAAAACGGTAACGGAAAACATCATAAGGGTTGCCTTATGATGTTTTCCGTTACCATTTAAACATCATAAGGCACCCGGTATGTCCTAAAACTAAAAATTCGAAGACATGATATTCACCAACCCGCACTGGGCCCGTGTGATAGATCACGGCCCATTCCCTCTCCGAGAGAGGCATGAAATCCAGCAATGGGAACATTAAGGGGCAGATTATATCTATTATGTTATAGTATACAGAAGCCTTCGATTATATCTCCATATTTTACACTATTAACAAATTGTCATAATATTTTTTGATTAGGAAAGAAAAATACCCTTCCTGTAAAAACGCAAACTATCGCTTACATACGATGTTTTTTTTTATCAAAAGGCTCGATACATCATTCCCTCACCGATTAACCCAATATTTTCTTTACAAACCCCTTTTACCCTATCTGTCAGTCCATCCAAAGATACGTTACCATAAATAGGGACACCCTTCTTTTATATAATACCGTGGCAATCTAGCTCACCTACTTGGGTCCCTCGTGTGACGTCATTTCCTCATCCCCCCACCCTTGGTAGCGTGTTCAGAATGAATAAAACACGATGCCTCATAGGATGTGCCTAACAAATGATATTTTGATGCAGAAGTACATCTAAGGAATGGTGTTTGGGTTAAAGATTCTGGTATGGGAATGATTGGGTAGTAGGTTTTGTTTTTGGTTTGTTTGCCAACGGATGAAGGACTATTGAAAATTATACCAAGAGAACATACTCGTGGGATACTATGTGCTAGGTATTTCTGACCCATGGTCAACGTATGCGCCAAATTTCATTCAAGTTCTTTCAATCGTCTGAAAGAACAACAAAAATATACATGCACTTACAAGCTTTCTAGTATTAATGTGATATCGGCAAGTTCATAATAACATTAATTACCATTAGCAGAAAAATTAGTGACCATAATTCCGTCAGTTTTAGTCCACCTATTTATTTATTTCTATTACAGGTACTCTCTGCACAAACAGTCGAAACCAATACGTGCAGAGAGTCATTATGAAGTTACAATACAAAAAAAAAAAGAATAAAATAAATCACATAATCATTATCATCATCATTAACATTATCATCCTCATTAAACTTATCATAATAATAAAGGTACAACACTCATCAATGTGTACTTACTAAATTCATAGACGAGAAAGAGTAGCCTATTTTTAACGCAACATACACCTACCAATTTCATTCGTCCATCTACAAACCACTTACAAATACCCGTTCCACCACCGAATCGAAAAGCGAAACGCTATTATTCCGCTAATTGCATCGTGTACGTTACCCGACCAAGTTGGATAGTTGATAATTATTTAAAACTTATAGAATTACGCCCGGGTTCCCCTGGGAAATTATACTTGGCAACAATGATTAACATTGCCTCACTTTGGGTTACATACTGGTACTAATGTAGGTTTATATTTTGACTGGCTGAATGTGTAGTTTAGGACATAATCTATGTATATAATCTACTAGCTTTTGCTCGCAACTTCGTCCGCATACATAAAATACGTCACTCTGAAATAAAGCAGCTTATTGTCGGTAAAAAAATTTTAGCAATCGGACCAGTACTTCCAGAGATTACCTCTTACAAACAAAAAAAAAAATCAAACTTTACCTCCTTATAATATTAGTGTAGAAGTGTAGATAGTGTGAGATGTACTTATCTTCTATAATATAAAAATGAATCGCAAAATGTGTTGGTAAGCGCATAACTCAACAACGCCTGGACCGATTTCGCTAATTTTTTTTTTGTCGTGTTCGTTATTATGAGGAGAAGGTTCTTATGGAAAAAAAAATAAAATTAGGGTAGTGTAGGGTAGAGTAGGGTAGTGTAGGGTAGAGTAAGGTAGAGGAGGATAGAGTAGGGTAGGGTCGAGTAGGGTAGGGTCGAGTAGGGTAGAGTAGGGTAGAGGAGGGTAGAGTAGGGTAGAGTAGGGTAGAGTAGGGTAGAGTAGGGTAGAGTAGGGTAGAGTAGGGTAGAGTAAGGTAGAGGAGGGTAGGGTAGAGTAGGGTAGAGTAGGGTAGAGTAGGGTAGAGTAGGGTAGAGTAGCGTAGAGTAGGGTATAGTAGGGTAGAGTAGGGTATAGTAGGCTGAAGTAGGGAAGAGCGGGAGCGAAGCCGCGCGGGCAAAAGCTAGTATAATATAAAAGTGAACTACCACTCACTGATTAATCACGAAATCTCAGAAACTATAACACCTACAAACTTTAGGGTGTAGACATTCGGTGCGAATTATATTATTTCTATAATGCCGGTTAAAAGGCATATCTAAGTGTAACTATGGAATTTCTAATCTTTTTAGGGTCCCACAGACAAATATAACGCGGCCGTACAACGAAAAAATTTCATAGAAAAATTTCTACGCACTTATCTCCGAAAACCGTATCTTTTAAGTGCCATGAACCGAGGTTAATATCTTTGGTGTTGCAGATAACCATTATGGATATAACAGATGAGCTTTTTATATAAAAATCCAGCCAAGTGCGAGTCGGACTCGCACTCGAAATATTTTGTTCCGTCTGTCTGTAGCAAAAAACGGCAAAAAAAATCACGTTTGTTGTGTGGAAGCCCCACTAAAATATTTTTTTTTTATTTTTTTTTATTAATGATAGGCTTGCGTTTGACCACTATCTCACCTCATGGTAAGCGATGATGTGGTCGACGATGAAGCACGCTTGCCTAGAAGAAACCTATTTTTTTCGGTTTTTAGTAATTGTTGTTATAGCGGCAACAGAAATACACTATCTGTGAAAATTTTAATTGTCTAGCTATCGCGGTTCATAAGATATAATAGCTTGGTGACAGATGAACAGACTGGCAACGGTGTCTTATTAATTGGATCCCGTTTTACCTTTTGGATGTGGAACCCTAAAAAAGATTGTCTACTATTAACAATAATGTTCCCAACATTAAATAAAATTATTAAATGAGGAATGATGACTTCTGGAGTGGCGACCACGTACTGGAAGACACAACGTTGGAGGGCCTTCCACAAGGTGTATTGATGACCTAGTGAAGGTCGCGGGAATCCGATGGATGTATGTCTGCATTCTTGTAAAAAAAATAATCTCAAACTCTATACTAACTAACATACAACTAAAGAAAAAGACAATGTCACATAACCTGACAAATAGATATAAAAACTAACTTGAAGTCTCCAACGTACGCACAATTACGGTAGAAAGACCATATTATTTGAAGGAGTATCTGTTAAATGGATTACCGGACGATATTAAGGAATGCGATAACGTGAATACATTTAAAAACAAACTTAAGAACCATACATGTGTACATTATAACTTCTAATACTCTGGAGGAATTTGTATTATATTGTATAATCATACTAGTTTATTACTTTGTATCTCATTATAAGCGGACTGTATGTTCTTTAAGAAATAAATTTCTTTAAACCGATGTGAGACTCACAGGACTCATTATTATGGCGGCACTTTGGGGCCCTATTTTCAACATTCACTGTTGGACATGAGGCCCCTGTCTTTCGCCTGAAATGATAATAATGATGATGAAGTAAATGCCTTGATTACTTTATATAATAAAAGCCTTGGTACTGAATCTACCTTTATAATGACGTCACATGTATTATTATCTACCAAACTGTTGTTAGTGGATCGATATTGATTTGTGATTGGAAGCGTTTTCATAACGAGTTGGTACTCAAAATGGTGAAGGAAAACATCGTGAGGAAACCGGCATGTCTAGAACCAAAAATTCGAAGACATGTGACATTCACCAACCCGCACTGGGCCCGCGTAGTGGATTACGGCCCATTCCCTCTCCTATAGAGGAGGCCTGAGTCCCAGCAGTGGGAATTGAAAAGGCTGACGATGATGATGATGATGATGGTACTGCTATAGTTTTCTTTTCTATAAAGACGTAGTTATTACTTGTTGCTGTTTGTACTGTGTCCTACTTTGAATATTATTTTTTATCTTTCCTACTTCTCATTCATAATAATCCTCCTAGTGCACAAGTCTAATTGTTTTTTGAATGAACAGTTTTGGTGTTTGTCAAATGAAAACGCACACGGGTAGACCAAAGGACTTTTTATCCCAGTAGTAAGCTCTCTTGTAAGCTACTGAAAAGTATATTCGTGCTCTTAAAACGCGAAAGGCTACTGAAAAAACAAGGTGCGGTTTTAGTCAATAAAAGTCAGACAGACCCGAAGAAATCATAAGATGATTTACCAGAAAAAAGTTCTCGTGATAAAATTTTCGACATTCACACAGACAAAGTCGCTGGCAAAAACTAGTTTTGGAACGGGGCATACATGCTTTAGTCCTTTAGTACCATTTTCACAATTTAGTCGAAATAAGCTACGCTAAACATTGTATAAAAGTAATATAAGAATTATCATAATAATATCCAATGTCTTTGAATAAAAGATTAAAGTTCATTCACTTATGAAAGTTCCGTAAAGACAACAAAGTTAGAAAACCCATCCTTTTTAATGGCAGGTGCAGGTCTTTTTACTCTGTTCCGTCTATAAAGCAAAGGACAACAAAACTACGATAAAGTTAATATACCACCACCCACTTATCATACAAACAACATGTTGCCAAATCAAGTGACAACATTCCCTAACTCCGTCACATATTATCTTTAGTTATAAAGGTCTTCGTAATCTGGAGAACAATCTGTTGCCCTAATTTATACCTTAAGGTTATTGATGTAAGAAAGTTTTATTAATTAATAACTGTAATGGGGGTTGGGGTTTCTAGTGTCATGATTTGTGAGTAGAGACATCCATGGCGTCACATAAGTCCTCCTCCTTGCGTCGTACTCCTCAATGCTGAAGTTCGTGACCTCCCTGCTTCATCATTTTCATTCGAACGATATGCTTCCATCTGTTTCTGTCTCTGGCGGTGTGAAGAGAATTGTATAGTGTCGAGTTAAGAGTAGTGTGGATCTGGTCAGACCAACGTATTAGGCTGCGTCCACGAGGCCTATTCCCATCCACTTTACCGGTCACAATGAGCCTTTCGGGGTTGCCACTATCTTTCCTTGTAATGTGACCGAAGTATTGTAGAATCTTGTGTAGACACTCTGACGACAACTGCGAGCAGTCACATAAGTACTAAACTACGAAATCCTGCAACGCGTAATTTGAACAGCCCGAAATCATATATTGGGTTCATCATTGTCCACTTCTGACATAACATCCGTCTGGTTGGATGATCCTTCCTTTTCAATGGAGGTTTGCGGTACTTTACGCTCTGTTCCGCATAGCTCTAAAAGGATAATCAAATCCATATCAATTTTTCTCTCATCACCCTCATCATTTCAGCTAAAAAATGACAACTGTTGGACATATGCCTCCCTCAAGCATCGTTACAATAACCAGTCCTGTGCGTCTCGCATTCATCTGATTCCCGCATCCGCCATCAGGTCATCGGTCCACCTTTGAGGAGGCCTTCCAATGTGTACGTAGTCCTTCAGAATCTTTTTCTACCATAATTAAACTTCAGGTGCAAGAGCGATTTCATCAAGAGCTTTGTCATGTAGGATAAAGTGGAATGCCCCAGAGATCAAAGAATGTCGTTCATGCGATGGACTGACTAAATTCATTCTTCTGTAGTTAAACTTAGAATTAGCGTCCAATCTAATCAGTATACGAGTACATGAAATATGAATATTTTCTATTTTATCAGCTACAGTTACATGAAGTGACTAAATAGTCCCAGGCACGTACCTGACCAGTGTTCCGATCAGACGTTCTGGCTTTTGGCTTCTATTACGACAGTTAGACTTTAAGATCATCAAACGACATCCTGAACCATTGCTTTAACTGTCTGAGGTACGAAGGAATCTCTACATGAAATGGGTAACTGTAACTGTCATGATAATTCATTAACTTACTGACCGTGGTAAGCATTGTTTAAAATAAACAGAACTAGTCTAAAATAAAGCTTTCTACATCTATTCTTTTAAGTAAATAAAATCCTTACTCTCTTAAATCGTTGTGAAGTGGAATGTCAAGTGACGTGTTTGAAGCTCTGTTTTCAAATGTACTTTGTAGTGCTATATAACTCACGATTGAGAGCATTCAATTGACATGTTAAAGTATTCTTTATTTTTATTTTGCATTATTTTAGGTGGGAAATCATCCAATTACATCTCCCGCTCTTGGGCGGAGCGAGAGAGCGTGTCGGACTTTTACTGATTAAACCCACTCGTATTTCATTTCCTTACATTTCAAGGCCGGGTTTTCTTTTCAGAAGCGAACTCATGGTCCAGGTATGCATCGACCCTGCTGGGCCCCTACGATTTGCTGATATCTTCTCGAGGCGCTTGGAACAATACTCGCCGAAATGACTTGGGCTCGGTACGGAAGATTACCGGACGGTCCGGTACCCGTTGCTCGCCGCCCGCCAGCCTACGCCTGTGGTGGCCGAGAATCAGAATCAGAATCCAGGCATCGGCGGTGGCTGGGGCGTGAGGGCCAATTTCTCGAGAGTGCGACGTAATACGCTTTGACAGTCTGGCGTGATTCCGGTTATAAGGGATATTTTCAAGACCCTGATCTCTTGGACTTCGTGTGGACAAAAGTGCCTAGGAACTGTTTCTCGGTTCATTGTGAATTTTGAATACCTAAAGTCTACATCATAATAAATCAGTTACGTGGTCTGGTAGTTACTCTATTGCTCGTTGTTCACTCACACACTATGATCTCTGGAGGAAATTTATTTTAGAATTCCGATCAATGTGGATTTTTTTTTTTATCATGAGACCAACTTGTGATAAAAAATGTCATCCTCCCGACCGGAATTATCTCTAAGCAAAAATTAGTCAAGTACGAAAGTACGAGGGAATAGTCCGATGGAACGCCGATCAGACACGACCGCAGAGAGATTAGATGCAGGTCCAACAGGCTTAAGTGCTATCTGAGGATAAGGTCTACCATACCTCCAACTATCAAACTCCGGGTTGCTATTGATTCATTCCCAAGGGAGTACTCTAGGGCCATCTGAAAAGTTGACATCTGAAAAATGCCGCTTGCATTCTAGGATTATGGAAAACCTCGTGGTGGGAACCTAGGTGAGATTTTAGTCAGTAAAAGTCTGAAACGCCCGCCTGTTCCACCCTATTGCGGGAGAAGTCATTACAAACCATCCTTAAAAAAAATCAAAGGGCTTCTAGAAGTTTGTATCTACCAATCCGATGATGCGAAACACACAGGACACTATTGTGGCGACACTTGGAGGAGGTCTTTGTCTATCAGTAGACGTTTTTTAACTGAAACAATGATAACAGCTATCTTGAAAATCAGAGTAGGTAAGAACAAAATAAGTTTCTAAGAAAATTACTTTATCCTACTAAGAAAATTCAATAAAGCAAAATTAACTTCGCCAATATGAAGTTGATACAAACGCTATCAATATTTCTTCTGGAAATTCGAGCAAATTTCTAAGTAAGAGCTCGTACACACTAGCGTCATGTTGCCAACGGCAGAGGTAGCTGCAACTGCCGACCTATAGTGACCCTTGCCACTGATCTTCAAAGTTGGAATGTCGACAGCCGCTATCGAAGTGTCAATAGCTACCGCCGATCCCTCGCGCCTCAACGGGATTTCGATCCCGATTTCCGGCCACCTTAGGCGCGGACGACGAGCAATAGGTAGCTTGATGTCCGACCGTTCGGTAACCGTCCGGTCCGTAGAGTCCCAGCAGGGTTGAAGCCTACTGGGGCCATGGTGATACGAAAGAGATCTTCAAGGCCCTGGAACGATGGCAAAGTGGAACAGGAATGAGTTTTAAACTCCGAGTCCGACACAGGCAACCTAAGACACTTGACACACAATAGCTGGAACGTCGACGCGTTAATAGCTGCCACCGACGTGTCGACAACTGCCGCTGATGTGTCGTTACCTCGGCTGCAGTTACCTCTCCCGTTGTCAACATGCCGTTCGTGTGTATGAGCTCTAAAGGCTCTCGCCCATGACGACTAAAAAGTCGCGATACAAAAGTAACGATGCTATCGCGCGTCGCGCGTTAGTCGCATTTGCAAGTGGTAAAGAAAAAATGCCAATGCGCTAAAGCATCGCGACTGTATCGATGCGAACGCGCTACATAGCATAATCAGTATTTTAGTGATCCCACTGCCGGGACTCAGACCTCTTCTCTAAGAGAGGAAATGGGCCGTAATCCACCACGCAGGCTCAGTGCGGGTTGGTGAATGTCACATGTCTTCGAATTTTTGGTTCTAGGACATACCGGTTTCCTCACAATGTTTTCCTACCGTTTTGAGAGCAGTGGTGATGAAATAAATTACACAATGTAATGCGCCTGGCTGGGTTTGACCCCGACTCGTAAGTCGGGCTGTTACCACTGCTCAGCCACCACTGCTTTCTCAACGCGCTACAGTATCGCTATAAACAGTCGCTGTGTGCGAGGACCTTATTAAACACTAGTTTAAAAATGCGTCTGAATCTTATTTTAAAAAGTTATTACAATTTTTTAATTAAAGATGGCCGTTTTAATTAATACTTTGATGTACCTACTGTTGAATTTTTAACGTTGCATATTCATGAATTACTTTGGAATGAGGTTGCATTTTTCGTGGAAATTTCAGTTTTATTTGCTTGAGCAGTAGAGAAAATGTAAATTGTACGCTGTTAAATGTTTTATTAATTCGTTTTTCATTATATTTCTTTTTGTGTGATTTATATTTCTATGTCCAGAAATTTTAAAAAAGAATTGACGCACTAAAGTGCTACTACGAGCTCTTAACTAGCTCTTAGCTTTTTTTTTTAGGTGGGAAAATCATCTGAATGACATCTCCCGCCCTTGGGCGGAGCGAGAGGTCGTGTCAGACTTTTACTGACTAAAACCCGCTCCTGTTCCTTCTTTGCCATTCTTCCAGGGCCCCGGGGGTCTCTTTCGCATCATACATGGGACCAGTAGGCTTCGACCCTGTTAGGCCCCTACGGTTGTACCCCAACTCGTTGAGGCGTTCGTGAAACACTACGCGCCGCCGACGACTTAGGCTCAGTCCGGACGATCATCGGACGGTCGGTCGGCGAGTTACCCATTACTGTTCGCAAGCTCGCGCCTACGGTGAACGGAAATTGGGATCGGAATCCCGGCTGGGATCCATTGTACAACCTAAACTGAACTTTGAAAGGGATGGAGCTATATAGGGGGTATAGATTCATCCCTCTTTCTCGCTCGCACGATTGATATTTCAACACGTCATAGTCATCATAGTAGTAGTGGTCCATGCAGTGTTTTCTCAAACACTTTGAGCGAGGTGAAGCGTAAAGCTCACGACCGATCGCGATGGGTGACTACTGTCGACGCTCTCTGCCCTAGCTAGGGGACATAGAGTCTTAAGTCAAGTCACTTAAGGCTACTGTAGGCGCGGGCTTGCGGACGGCGAGTAATGGATAGCTCGACCGGTAACTGTCCGGACCGATCGTAAGTCGTCGACGGCGCGCACTGTTCCCGCGCGTCTCAAGGAGTTGTCAGCAACAGCAGGGGCTCAGCTGGGTCAAAACCTACTGGGGCCAAAGGTTTGCTTCTGAAAGAAAGGCTCGACACCGGTATGAAAGGAACGGGGTGAATTTTTTAGTCAGTAAAAGTCTGACACTATCTCCCGCTCCACCCAAGGGCGGGGATGACATTTGGGTATTTTTTATCCATCGAAAAAAAAATTACTTAAGGTTTGTAGGCGTTACAAGCCTCTAAAAAAATACAACCGAAATGAGAACCTCCTCCTTATTTGGAAGTCGGTCAAAAACACGTTGAATCCACAGGCGTTTCATTACCTATTCAGGGCTTAAGTCTGAGACGAACTCAAGTTGACCACAGCCATCTATTATGCAAGTCGCTATTTTCAGTCTCTCGTCGTATTTGCGTGAAACATGTACCTGAGAACGGTTGTATATTGTATCAATTTTCACAGAAGATTCTCAATTGTCTAATTATAGTATAACAGCATAATGAGCTTTATATAATGTTCCCGCTAGGGCTATTAATATTTTTCAAAGAGATGCGCTGATTCTGGAACGCAACGAGTAACTGAAGGACACAGGCTCTTGCTCCACTTTAGAGCGGGAGAAGTCATTGCAAGACTTTTTATCTCAAAAAAATATTGCATAAGCATCGGGGTCCTATTAAACGCATGGGAAATTCGCGGCAGACATAGACAAAGATGGAGAGTTGAACATGATTTCGCCAAAGGGACAGGCTCGCAATAGCAGAAGACTGACGAACGTGGAACAGGGAAAAGGAGGCCTTTGCCCTGCAGTGAGACATAATGGGGTTATTAGATTAATATTAAATTACTAGCTTTTGACGGCTTTGCTCTCGCTCTACCCTACTCAACCATACTATTCTAACCTACTTTACCCTACTCTACCCTACACTACCCTAATCTACCCTACACTACCCTAATTTTCATTGTTTTTTTCCCATAAGAACATTTTCCTTACAATAACAAACACAACAAAAAAATAATTAGCGAAATCGGTTCAACTGTTCTCGAGATTTACGCTTAGCAACACATTTAGCGATTCATTTTTTGTGTTTTAGATTGCATCAAGAATGAGGATATCCGCAAGATACCTAAGGTTACCGAAAGCCCAAAAAATCGCCAAATTTAAGTAGCAGGACACATTGCTCGTAGAACAGATGGTCGATGAGGCCAAAAGGTTCTGAAGTGGCACTCATATACCGGAAGAAGCAGCATAGGAAGTTCTTCCTCAAGGTGGACCGATGGCCTGGTGAGGGTCAAGGGAATCCGTTGAATGTGAGACGCACAGGACCGGTCGTTATAGCGATACTTCTGAGATATACCCTTAAAACAAAAATCAAATCCAATCAAAAATGTTTATTTGTCAGAATATTATGGTACAATAGATGTTACAATTTTGGTTCCAGCATATCCTGTCATACTATGGCGTAAAAATATTTCTATATCGTATGGATTAATTAATAAAATGTAAATATTATTGTATTAAGATTGAAATTGTATTGAATTAATAATTACATCATGTAAAATTAATTAAGTCATGTCATTAGTATTGAATAATTATGTCACTATTGGTTAAGGTAGAATAAAGCCTATTTTTATGTTACTAGCGGCTTGTCCTCTAAATATTCTTTAACACTGTAATAATTTTTCTCCAATAACAGTCTAAATAACACCCTTTTGAACAACGAAAATGTCAAATCCTGAATATTATTTGGTAAATACAACATATTCAGTAATATTTTTAATTTCACCAAAAATATGTAATTTGTACTTGTGCAAAGCTGAGGCGAGTCTCTGGCAAGGCAAAACCTCTTTACCATTCATTTAAACATCCCGGTAAGTAGAAATTATTTTCGTTTCTTGGTCTCATGGAATAGATGGCCGTTGGGGCCGAAAGGTTCTGAAGTGAAAGAAAGAAAACATGTTTATTTGGCACATAAAACACACAATGAAATAACAATTATGGAAACACATAATTTTAAAAATACATACACATTGTGTGTCCCACGGCTGCGCCAAATAGGTCCAGTTCAGCATAGTGCCAGGCCACTACGTGGCGTAAGTGGCGACCGCGTATTGGAAGACGTAGCAATGAAAGGCCTCCTACAAGGACCGATGACTTGGTCAGGGTTGCGGGAATCCGATGGATGCGAGACACACAATACAGTTCATTGTGGCGAGACTTAGGGGAGGTCAATTCTACCATCGGACAACCCGACGTATGGTGAGTATCCACCCTTAAAAGTTGTTGAAACCTCTCTGGACTAAGCATTTCACCTCGTTGTTTATTTTTCGTACATTCGAAGGACTATTATGTAGATGTCTTCAAGGCTAGAATAAATAGGCTCTTAATAACCTAGCGCTCTTCACCATCAACGATTGCATCACTGCTTATCATCAAGTGGAATCGCCGTCAAACTCTAGTTAATATCAGATAAAAAATATCAGATAAAAAAAGTCCTGTGTCCAACAGTGGATGTTTTTCGGCAGAAATTATGATGATGAATGAATATTTAGAAACCTAATTCGCCTATCAAAAATAATGCAGACTGTAATTAAGTTACGTAATAATTTTATAGCGACATTGTTAACCAATGCGAGGAAAACGTGCGTAAACTGTTTTCGTTAGAAGTTAACTTTAACTAGGGTAATGGTTCTTTTGATTACCCTGAACACGACACCGCCTTCGCGCGTAGCTCCAACATAAGGAAAACTTGGCCCGAAAAATTAAAAAAAAACCAGTGAAGTGCGAGACGGACTCGAGCATGAAAAGTTCCGTACTAAACGTCCGTAGCAAAAAAAAAAAAACGCTTTTGTTGTATGGGCAGTGACAAAACAACGACTAGCGCGCCTCACCATCAGAGATTTCATCACTGTTTACCTTCAGGTGGGATCGCAGTCAAGCACTAGTTTATATCAATTAAAAAAAAAAAGACGTGTGGCACTCGGGGACTGCCGCGGTAAAGCTATTGCATAGCATTTTTATCAACTTATGCAATTATAATTATTTATTTATTTTATTTATGCAGTATTTTTTTTCCTTTGTTTTTTTTTCTTTGATATTAATTGAAGTTACACTTTCACACATTGAAATGAATTTTGATTGATTGTTCACTCATTTGTTTTCTTATTGGTCACCACGCTCAAAAAACAAATGAGTGGGGGGTGTTAGGTTATTTTCGTTACGGAATTTCTGGATTCGGTCTCCACGCTCAAGGCCCGCGATAGAAGCTATGCAATAGCTTAGAAGAAACGACTCTTCTGTGAAAATTTTAACTATGAGTGTGTTGTAGCCGTCACGGCTCATGAGATACAGCTTGGTGATAGACAGACAGACAAACGGACGGCAAGCGGAGTCTTAGTACTAGGGTCTCATTTCATTCTTTGAGTACGGAACCCTAAGAAGAAAAGTACACTATTTAAAATTGAGACGCAAGCCTAAAAGGAATGCCTTTGATGGAATAAGGAAAAAAAAACTTGAAAATAAAAGCCCTTTCAAAACTTTTACTCGACATTTTCCACCATTCACTTTGGCACAGAAATTTGACACTGACCGCTGACATAAAGACTTGAAAACTGTTTCGTATACAACCACATAGATATACTCAATTAAAATTCAAATGCATGTGGACATCGTTAGTAGAAGAGAGACAAAAGATTTGCGAAGTCGAATCGCACCCTTTAATTTAGTTCTCGTTCGAAATCCAACTCTATGTAGCTAAAAGTTTGGGTCTATTTTCGGGCGTGCTGAAGAAAAGTTCAGTTCATTACAAAATGAAATGTAGGTATCGGGTGTAGGAGTAACGACGCATGCGCGAATCACACAGTCGGACGTTAGTGTGTAGACGACCGCGGTAAGAAGCGCATGCCAGCGCCGCCTGCCGGCCGTATAGGAAACTAAACATGAAATTCGAAATTAAAGTGTATATAACATTGTGACAGCAAAGTGGTAGTGCTGTGGATTACATTTTAATTTTTTTTGGAGTGATTTTTTTTTATAAATATATGAATTTTTAATGTGCGTTCGCCAGTGCCGCATAGAGCCTACAGAGCCTTCGGAACACAGGTTCGTAAATTAAATTACTTTGTTGCGTGCTCAAACTCAGAAATTGTAATGTAATATTTTTAAGTAATACTTTGTTCCGACAGTCAAGCCACACTTTGCTGCCATATTTACTAATAACAAAATTTTGTCACGATACGGTAAAACGTACCTATATTTTTCTTTTTTTATTAAATTTTCTTTGTAGGTTGTAATAAAAAGTTATTAATTGGGTACATTGTAAAAAGAATTAAGCCTTTATTATTTAAATTACTTTCAGACTGAAGTAAAAGAAACATCGTTACTTACCAATCTGGATAAATGCTTACCCATTTTTGTATACTATCTCATAAACCGTTGACCTCTTTTTGATGAAGCAGTTCACAAAAGACATCTGTGTCGGTTATAAAATATGTATTAAGTGATGTTGATGGCTTAGAAATTGCCGTAATAAATTGTAAAGAAAGGTACATTTGTGTAAATACATATTCATCTTTTTCTCATGAATTCCTTCCTCCTGTTGATAAATGATGTGTCATTTACTTTGACTAAGCGTTTGTTAGATATTTTTGCTGTGTTGCAAAAAGTATGGCAATTATTCTGAGGCCGGTCGTTAAGTAAAAAGAATGTTACATTTCAACTGTTACTTCCTACGTTTTTAGGGTTCCGTACCTAAAGAATAAAAAGGGACTCTATTACTAAGACTACGTTGTCCGTCCTTCTGTCTATCTGTCCGTTTGTTACCAGGCTGTATCTCATGAACCATGATAAGTAAACAGTCGGAATTTTTACAGATTATGTATTTCTGTTGCCGCTATAATAATAATAATTCCTAAAAAACAGAATAAAATACATATTTAAGGGAAAAAGAAATATTAACATTTGTTGTGTGAGAACTTCACACCACAAATGTTAATTTTTCGCCGTTTTTTGCTACGGAAGGTAAGGAAGCCTTTATGCGCGAGCCCGACTCGCACTTGGCTGGTTTTTTTTTTTGTAAATCCTTTGGGGAAGTGACTTATTATTTTATTAGACAAAACAAATGCTTCAGTTGATCTAATTCTAGAAAAACATTATCGAGCGGTTTTTTATCGTTATTGCTTTCCGCGCCCACATATAAGTAAATCGGGGTATATAGATATTTCCAACAGTGAAATATAACAAAAACAAGTATTAGATCAATTTGCTATTCCAAATGTAACGATGATGTGTTCTGTGATGCATAGAGACGTTTATAGCATCTATCAATTTAGGAAAGTATAGGTGAAATATATTGTGAATCAGTTTCTCAACTTCTGGAGTTATAAGTGCTTTGGTTACAGACGAAAGAACTTCATCATTATCATCCTCATTTCAGTTGCCGATATACGTCCACTGTTGGACAAATGAATCCCCCAAGTGTCGCCACAATTAACGATCCTGTGCGTCTCGCATCCATTGGATTCCCGCAACATTCACCAGGTCGTCGGTCCACCTTGTGAGAAGCCTTCGAATGCTGCGTATTCCGGAACGCATCGCCGCTTCAGAACCTTTCGGCCCTAACCGCTATCTGTTCTGCGAGCAATGTGCCCTACCCATTGCCCTAAGTGGCAATTTGGCGATTCTTCGTGCTATGTCGGCAACCTTAGTTCTCAATACTCAATACTCAATATTTTATTGCATTCCATATGTACATGTTTAGATGGTATAAAAATATAGTTAAGATCATTATGGACCCTATCGGGCACAGCAAAGCGGATATCTTCATTTTTTAATTTCAAAAGAACTTAATTCTTCATTATTCTTAGTTATAAAGAGATATCTATAATAGTTGCAAATCATTGTTCTATTCAGGCAGAATAAACATGTTTTCTTTCTTTCTTTTCTTTTTTTTTCTTTTGTTCTATAAGGCAAGTACAAGCCATAAAGTCATGCCCGAGGTGATCAAGTTTTTTTTGGACTTATAGGCTATACATAATTTTATGTACATAATTCCTCTGTACGTATGTTTGTCACCTAACTTCCCTTGACAAAAAAAAAGTTTATGTATACATTTGAATGGGTTTTTGAATGGTTTATCAACATACATGCAATTAAACTCGGTAGGTGGCACTGCAATCGAGTTCTAGTTAGTTTTTTTTTTTCAAAATGTCTGTTTTCGGACGGGACAACGTCTGTCGCGACCACTAGTATCTTTAAAAAGTAAGTTTGTCACCAGAGACCTGGCTTTTATTGGCTAAAGAATTAAAATTTTGCGTACTTTTCGCATTAAGACCGATGCGGATAGTTATTATAGTTCTGTATACTATTAGGCTTTTACGCTTGTTCATCATCATCATCATTTCAGCTGAAAGGCTTCAACTGCTTGTCATAGGCCTCTCCAGATGTCACCATTATTCGCAAAGGAGGAGGCCGAACGCATCAGGCAACGGCGTTTTCCCCGCCGCCGCCGGGATTCTGATCCCGATTTCCGGCCACCGCAGGCGCGGGCTTGCGGACAATGAGCAATGGGTAGCTCGCTGTCCGGCCGTCCGGTAACTGTCTGGACCAAGCCCAAGTCGTCAACGGCGCGCACTGTTCCTGCGCGCCTCAAGGAGTTGTCAGCAACAGCAGGGACCCAGCCGGGTCGAAGCCTACTGGAGCCAGGGTTATCCGAAAGGGCGCTCGAGTATGAAGCCGGTATGAAGGCTAGAAGGAACGGGGTGGGTCTTTTAGTCACTAAGAGTCTGACACTATCTCCCGCTCCGCCCAAGAGCGGGGAATGTCATTGATGATTTTTTCCCACCATAAAAAAAAAAAAGATGTCACCATTATAACCGGTCTTGTACATACGCTAATAGGCTTGTTATTCTCTTTGAACTGGTGCCCTATCATTCAATGTAGTATTCTGAAGAATAAGAGTATCATTTACATCACACAAAATGTATTCTATGAAGTCTTCCCTCTTTGATTCTAACTCTAGCAATGAACTCGGTCATCACCATCATCATTTCAACCGAAAGACGTCTACTGTAGGACATAGGCTTCCCCCAAATATAGCCACGCTGAAGGGTCCTGTACGTCTAGCATCCATCGATTTTCGCAACCCTTACCGGGTCGTCGGTCCACCTTGTCGGCCTTCCAATGCTACGTCTTTCAGTACATGGTCGCCATTCCAGAACCTTTCGGCTCCAACGACCATCTGTTCTACGAAGAACTCGGTAACATCATCTAACTCACATTTCTCCCTTTTCGTTACAAAGTTGTCTTTAAAGGTTTTTACGGCTATCTTGCTTTTACGGCTGGTTTCATGATGCCCTCAGTTCAGTAGAAATCTAGACTAGAATGGGCTTTTTGTGAGTAAAGTCAGACGGACTCATTAGTCTTGGTCATTTGTTAGCGTCCTAAATGAATCTTAAAGTAATATTGAAGTTTCAAGGACTGGTGTAATTAAAAGCTTTGTAGGAACTGTTATTATGGAGAGATTTTAAATAATAACTATTGAATAACTGAGGGAAGTTATTCTGAGGATTTTTTTTTTTTATTATATAAACCAGTGCTAGCTACAACTTGGGGTTCTCTAAGTTAGAATTGAACAATTTACTAATAAGCAAGCGTACTCCATCGTCAACCACATAATCACATACCATCAAGTGAAAAACGTGAGCCTATCAATAATAAACAAAAAATCATAGGTGGAATTTTTCTTTTTTTTATATAAACTAGGGCCTAATATTCAAACTCAGATGTATGTTACCCCCAGAATTTGCAGATATTCTGGAGTCATATTTAACTAATAGAATGTTTCGAATAAGGCAAGAAGATGCATATTCCGAGCTTAAAACTATAAAAGCTGGGGTACCCCAAGGAAGTGTGCTAGGCCCAATCCTTTACTTGTTGTACACATGTGACATCCCAGAGCTAGAAAACAACAGTATTGCGACTTTTCCTGATGACACTGCTATTATGGCTATAGGATCAAATCATAGAGAAGCAGTAGAAAAAGTTCAATTAGCAGTGAACAAAATTTATGACTGGACACAAAAATAGAAGATCAAACTGAATGAGTCAAAATCAATTCACGTTGACTTCACAAACAAACGGTGCAACTACCACCCAATCTACATAAACGGTACGCAAGTACCTTATGCTAATACAGACAAATATCTTGGCATAACTCTCGACGCCAAGCTGCGATGGAAAGCTCATGTCAAAAAGAAAAGACAGGAACTCGACATACGCTATAAAAGCATGTATTGGTTACTCGGAAAGAAATCCTGTTTATTAATACACAATAAGATAACTATTTACAAGCATATTTTGATGCCAATTTGGACGTATGGTATCCAACTCTGGGGCTGTACTAAACGGAGCAACATCAAAATAATACAACAGATCCAAAATAAAGTACTCAGGGATGCTGTAAAAGCACCTTGGTACATCAGAAATGACGACCTCCACCGTGACCTCAAAATGGAACTCGTCACCACCATCATTCAAAAATTTGCTGAAGCCCACGAACACAGACTTCACCGACACGTGAATGTTGAGGCTATACAGCTGTTAGACAATACGGACCTAGTGCGTAGACTAAAGAGAACTAAACCTTTTGAGTTAGTGTAGTGTTTAAAGTTAGTGTATAATAGTTATCAATGCTGTGCTATGCATATTACACATCAACAAAGTGTTTTTATCAATATCAGACTCTAAGAAAGTGCTATGGACTTCTATAAGTGCTAAAGGACGCTATTCTTAGTTTAAGCAAAACCGTATAAAAATAAGTTAGAGTTAAATTACTTATTAGTCTTTTAGGCTAGATTGTAATCAATAATTAAGAAATTTATTCTTAATAATAAGGAAAAAAAAATATAAACTAGTGCTTGACTACAATCACACCTGATGGTAAGTAGTGATGCAATTGTTGATGGCGAATCCTACTCGTTAATTAAAAGTGTATTCACTCTAGTCTTGAAGATACCTAATTATAATCCTAATAATAAAAATAGTGGTGTATATAAAAAAAATAATAGTATCCATTCCCATTTTCCAACTGTGCTGGGGTCGGTTTTCAGTCTATCAAGATGTAAGTAAATACCAGTATTTTAAAGTGACTGCATATGGGACTTTCGCAACCCAGTAATTTATTTTACGATAGCCTTTGGTAACTTAGATTTTAAGACGAGTAACAGGTCTGAAACAGTAACCTATCTAAAATGAATTGAAAAGGATCTATATTAACAAGCTTTTATTTAGTTTCACCTGTCCTTCGCTCCACTTTTTTGGAATGGTATTGATGAGTTCGTATTAATTATATAAGTATATACCGCGCTATAAAAGCTTGCTATGAAAATTTTCATTGTAAATTTAAATACAAGTGGACAAGCAAACAAATTACAGAAATCACAAATAATCCCAGTTTTCATAAACTTACAAATCAGGATAACACTATCTTATATAAAATCCGACCATGCCACCCCACAATTTTAAGGGAAAAATAGAACCCTTGAAGTTTGCGTGGCTTAAGCAATTCACGGTTTATTTATTGAGCACATAAAAATATCTTTACAGTTAGTATACAATGTATAAGAATAAATATACCTGCATAAAGGTTATGGCGTCAAAATATTGATGTTGAAACTGTTGCCAAGTTTTCTTTTCATAAGCCGTAGCCAAGAAAAGAGAGATGTAAACCGAATGCAGGTTTCAATTTTAACGCCAGGTTTTTCGTAAGCTGGTTTGGACAAGACGATCTTTATGATTTTAATCGTTTGGAAAATCAGCCAGGGTGCTGCCAACACAAACGATGAGAAACTGAAATCAAATTTGTTTTCTTTCAAAGTGGATAAAGTTTATAATAAATAAAAAAATTGCGTCGATATATTTTTAAACATTCAAACGTGCCAAATGATATTATATGTATTTTTATTATTTTTTAATCTTTATTTAAAGGCTGCCAGGCTCTAAAGGGATAGGGTAGGTCACGTCAGCTATATGAACAAGTGACCGTTGGGGAAGTGTCGCCGCGCAGTGGGTTTCTGCAGAGGCCAGGTGCTGTCGAGACCACCCTAGAAAGATATGGCAGAACAATCTAGAAGCGTATCAAGGGAACTGGTTCTAGACGGCACGGGAGAAAAATGTCTGGAATGACTTGGGGGAGGCCTTTGACCAGCTGTGGGACAGTAATAGTTAGGAAAAAAAAATATGTAAAGATGTTTTCTCTAGTGTGAATATATCACACTGTTGGTATACAGATTATTATAATCGTACGTTATTTTTATGTCGGCAAGGAAACGAAAGCGACCCAAAAGAAGGGTAAGAAAGATCTTAATGGTCTGAAAACATAATAATACGTGTAGGAAAACGAGATAAGAATAAAGGGACCAGTGATCGTAAACGTATGATGTTAAACGATTACAATAGAATTCCATTCAAAGTATAGTTATGACCGATATTATAGCTGTAAGTACTAGGTATGTCTTTATTATTCCAGTAATATGTTTATGTTGTAGTTGGATCTTAGAATTGATCACTTCATGATATTTCTTGATGATGTTGTTGCTGTTGTTCTTGTGTTATTCACTTGATTTGCAATAACGCTTTGACTTTGACTTAGGTACTGATCATATCATGAAATGATTGCATTTCATGATAATATAGCCGCTTAAACTGGCCAAATCGTTCAAATGTTAAAGTTTGATGATATGTCAATCCACATTTGACCATATCATTTATTAATTTATTTAAACTTTTTGTACAGTAGTGGTACATAGGTGGACTTAATGCAACAAGGCATTCTCTAGCAATCAATCTTAACATTAAAAAAGACAACACTGTATGTAGTAGGTGAGCATAATAAATAAACAACAAATATTTCAAATAGATTGAAGTATCATTGAACTAATAGAATAGAATAGAATAGAATAGAATAGAATAGACTTTATTGTACACCAAAAAGTAATACAGCTTATACAAAAACTTCAATTTGTGGGTACAATTATTTAATTATTTTATCTTTAATGCAAGATGTCCAAAATTGCAAAAGTAATATTAGTAAATAAAATATTTACTTATTATTACTTTTGCATATAATATATGTATCTATCTTTTATCTTGGACATCTTTCAAGCAGCGGTCAACTGCCATGATATAATCTTACGGTTAGATGTTCATATTACATTTGATTAGGCCATATCATAATATGATTATAGTCAACAGTTTTAAATCATGAAATACAACTATGTATATGTTCATGAAATGTTAAAATCTAAGATCTTACCTCGACATATACTTTAAGCAAAGTCTGAAAATTATACGCTTCTGAATTTATACTTGACATCTTCATCATTATACCTATATGGAGTGCCACAAGGCACTGTATTAGGACCTCTTATAATTCACATTCCATAACGACGCTTAAATTTCTTATCCGCTATAATGAACATAATAATTTCGTCTAACAGCCTCTTTGTGATGCTGACAGCTCATTAATCAACAAGTTACCTTTTGTGGGAATATTTTGTATGTTATGTTGTCGGAAAACAAGGTAGAATCCGATATTGATTGTCGCATTCACTATCATCAATCATTTATTTTCAACTCTGTTTTCATTTGTGTTATTTCTGATATTTGAAACTGCATTCATTGGTATAAAATTTAATAATGTTGGAGAAATGTGCAATTTTCATTAGTGGTGTCAAGCCAAAATGGATGGAGATAATGATACAACAGCTTGTTTCAGCAGTATATTTTTTATGTTTGATAGGCTTTTGTTTGACTGGTCTCTCATATAATGGACAGCGATGATGTAGTTGACGATGAAGCGCGCTTATCTATAAGTAACCCATTTAGTCTTGAATTAAAATTCCCCAGGTTGTAGCTATAAGGAAACACAAACTCCGGTAAGGAATTTTACTCCTTAGCTGTATGCACAATGAATGTGTTCTTAAAACGTTTTGGGTGTATAAGTAAAATATCTACATGTATCGATGGCACATCACCGTAAGTCTGGTGGTCTAATGATAGAACGAGCTTGGCGGACATACATATTTAATTGATTGGGAACAAAAAAAGTATTACATTAATCAATCTGCCCAACCTGTTCACAAATATGGCGGAGTAAGCTTCTAGTTGAAATGGATGCAGCTGAGTACCAACATTTTAGATGGAACGACTATGAATCTGACGTCCGAAACCAAATCCAATCTCTAATCTGACACCAGTCAGATTACCACAGACATCTGTGCGCCAGTTTTGCATAGAGTAGAGAACTATTTGCAAAACTGATGCACAGGTACATGTCAATGTTTAATCACTTGTGAGACCCATTTTTTTGTATGGTGGAAAATCACAGAAAAAAACTTCTCCCACTCCGGGTGAAGCGAGATGGAGTCAGAATTTTAGGGTCATGATCACTCTTTCAAACAATCTCTTAGCCCACCTCTGAGACCTGATTGTTGTCTATTAATAATGTAACTTTGGAGACAAATATTACCGCCAAGAATTTCAAATAAAATTCTTTCCTAAATTGACATAGACCAGTGAATTCAAAAGTCTTCATTTTTTTAATTTTAAATTAAGTACCCATAAAATTAAATACATTGTTTTTAACATTTAAGAATATAATACAACTTAGATAGGTAGTATGAGACGTACGCGGTGATATATGCGTAGTCGTCAATTAATCATGTTTAAGTAAGTAACCTATTTATGGATAAGTACAGGTATATTTTCCAAAGCAAAAGGAATCCGGTCATCAGAAATATAAATCTGACAGCACTAGATTATACTTAAGGTTATTATTGAGGTATTGAGTCATAAGATCTCCAGTATTTATAATGCTATATTTGCAATCGCATTTGTTTAGGCTAGAATGCCAATCAAAACATTTGTGTGAAAACACTAAGACGATGACACAAATGTGTAGTGACGACATGATTTTAGGATCTTCTGAATCGACTAGCTTTCAAATATCTGGTATTTAGTACTTCAACTTTATAATCGAAACCCACCTGTGTTCATTCAGTAGCCTTTTAGGTTTAAGAACCACGGTGACTCTTTGCAACAATAATTCTACAGTCCGTAATTTTATTGTCCTTCAGATTTTTTTATTTAGCATATTATTATCTTTAAAGAAGAGCTCGTAAGTTATTGATAACAGTCGCTTAAGTACATGTCTAAGGTAAAGCAATACATGCTTCGTTCGTCGACGTTCTGGCTGTTTTGGAACCTCATGGCCTGGCACGCGACGATGGTAAGAGACCGGACGGTATACGTCTTTTTTTCCATGGAAATTGGGTAGACCTTTAGTGTGGGACGCTACCTGTGTCAACACTCTTGCGCCATCCCATCTTCCTAATTCATCGTGCTGTGCTGGTGCTGCCACTACGGCTGCGGATAACCTCAAGCGGCGGAAATATAACAACCTTGTCGGCAGTTATATTTTTGAGCCGTTTGGGGTTGAAACTCTTGGGCCGTGGAGTCCGAGTGCTCATACACTTTTTAAATAACTGTCAAAACGCTTAGTTAACACTTCGCATGACCCAAGGGCTGGTTTTTATCTCGGTCAGAGATTAAGCATTGCCATTCAACGTGGCAATGCCGCCAGCCTTTTGGGCACACTTCCAGTCGACAGCGATGCGGAGGAGTTTTATGACGCCATATTTTAGTACGGAGTAGCCGCGTGTATAGTTAGATACATGCTGAAGTAAGTCTGTAAATGGATGACATTCTTTGTGCTTTGGAAAGCACGTTAAGCCCGGATGTCATTTGTAAATCTCTGACTGTCGTTATAAATAATCAAAAGGCAATCTGGCATAATTCTTGCCAACTGGTGTTATCCAACTATTGGGTTGTGGACGTCAGATAGGCAGTCGTTCTATGTAAATTGATGATATCCAGCAGCATTTGGTTTGACTGGAAGTCGACCCTAATATAGGACAAATCTAGGTTTCTTCTACATTTAATCAATAATCACTTCTTTTTTAGCCATGACATGTTTCAAACAATCCATCCATTGTTTGTTCAGCCTCTTCGTAACCGTATTTAAACTTAAAACTTTCGTCATCATCCCTCGCCAATCGGCACAACCGATTTCCATATTATTTTTCGATTACTGGTTTAGATTTGTTCTCAATCATTATTCATTTCTGATTCCACCTATTTGCGTAACACCAAACATTTCTCTCAGAATTTTTATTCCAGCAGCTTTTCTTTCTTCAACTGTCACGGTAATTTGAATATGGGAATCATTTGAGAAGACTTCTTCTTTCTTCTCTCGGCCAATTACAATTTCATCAACCATAACATGGTAACCTAAATCCCTCAGATATCCAAGCTGTTGCGTCACAACTACACAATAGCTTTCCATTCAACGTGATAGCTTTTATTTTCTTGTTTGTTGGGTGTGCCCGTTTGTGTAAACTGTAGTGTTGCTAGATTGTGGTAAAGTTTACCCTGCGAATAAATTAATGTACGCTAAAAGTGGGGTATTGTTTATGGGAGGCCGACAAATGGGTATTGTTGCGGTCTAGGAAGTGGGTAAGGCATTTCTTTTTGTTGCTACTAAAATTTATACAGAAGGAATCAACTTTGCACGCTAACCAGTTGACTAAATTAATTGTATTGAAATCTGAAGATCTAACGTCAGAAATCTGTATAAATGAGAAATAACATTCATGAATTATAAGGAAGTGAAATCAGTTCAGTTATAAAAAAATGAAATGAAGGTTGTGCAAATTAAAAACTATTGAAATGATGATTAATGGACAGTTAAATCAAAGTTCTTCTACAGAAAAGGCCTAAGTCTCAGCAGTGAAGATAATATAAGGCTGAATAAAATTTATGTTACATGCTGTTCTGCGAGAGAATTCAGCAGCTTATGAGATTTTATGAAAAAAATTTGCTTGATACTCAAATTAATTCCTTTTCAGTGTCGGCATGTTTTGTAACACATGCCTCCGACTGCACCAAACTTGTGTAATAAATAAGTAGCAATTCATGACCAATGTGAGCTACAAATTGCAGTTTTCAACGAGTTTTCTGTGGTTCCTGTGTGCCCGTACGTTAGTTTATTACAAATGTGTGGGCCTTGTGCCGTGGGCCTGTGCTAGTTGTTTATTTTCTCCATAAACTATTAGGTGTTCTATATTAAGCTAGTAAGAGTATGTTTTTTCTTCATTTTTGTCTTCTGTTGCGTATACAAGAACTTGATCACTAATATGCTCTAATTGACTCCTATGACACTTAGCCGTAATAATTCGTAATAGTTTTCTACTTCTGGTAACATATCTATGACTTTCGTCTGCTCAATAATTTTCATGCCGAAGTTCTTCCGTGTCTTCAAAAGCCTGGTCCTGATTGTCATTTGTGGATTTCTGATAGCCGTTACGGTGTATAAAGGCCATAAAATCGACACCAAGTCAGGGAAATGGTAAAGAAGAAAGAGGTCAGATGAACAGTAATTTTACGTTAAATGAGTGCCATGGACTTTCTTGCACGTTCTTCTCCATTGAGTTCTATGCTTTGAAACGTGCAATTTAGCAATTCGTCATCCCTTTTTTTTTAATTGACCGACATTTTGATAATTCAAAATTGTGACCTGTAATTGTCTATTTGAAATAAACGTTTCTGATTTCTGATGTAAAATACTTGTATCCAGCAGTATTCGGTAAACTGAAAGCCAACCCCAACAAAATTGAGAAAAGGCTGAACAGACTGTATGAGAAGTTAAATACTGCCAAACCTCAATGCAACTATGTATAATTATTACATGAATATTAATTTTGCTATAATTATTATGTAAAGTGGCAGACACATTACTGTGAAGCCATTAGCCATACATTACAAATACACGTCGCAAGTTAGGTACCGAAGCTGTATTAGTAAATTATTTACATAGGCTATAATTATTCTACCTTTCGCAAGAGCGCACTTACAATCTATAGATATCTAGTCTATATCTACTACCCACGAAGTATCGAGATAGGATTTTTTAAATAACTTTTTCTTTAAGTTGATATATCATGAAATATCTTTTCCCGCTCTGGAACAACTGTGCTTTATAAAAATACATTAGGCTATTTCTTTATCGTAGCAATATTATATGTATAGCAATCATTGATTTAACTCAAAAATCCAAAGAATATATTTTTCATTAGTCATCATCATCACCGTCACCTTGCCTAAAAGTAATTAAGTCTTATAGACACCAGGCTATCAGAAATCACAAGATTTAATTCAGCATAAAACGAAACAAAGGCTTTATTTTGAATTTAGAACTCAAACCTGATTGGCACAATTTCGTAACGTTCATTTTTCGCGAAGCTTCGAATCCCGACAAATGAAGTTGGGAATATTCAAACTTCGAACAAAATTCAAATGTTTGTGTATGTAACGGTAGTCCTCGAAGAGTTTTAAAACTCGTACTAATTTAAAACTGGGATGAGGAAAGTCATGCAGAAAGTTTCGAAAAAAGCATCTCAATGTATTTTTAGAGGAAAAAATGTAAACTAGGAGGACATGGAAGGCAACTGAATTTATTCATTGTTGGGTTAAATATTTCTGCAGGTTTGCGAGGCAACGAGCTATTTTGCAACATATGCGGGCTCTACTTTGTTCTTGTGCATGCATATTTTTATAGATCATCAAGACTTAACAAAACTAAAACAATTTTTTTATTACATACTTAATTAAACAACTGTTTCATTGTTAACCCGTGTCTATTAATCTATTTAGCAATATATATACATCATCATCTTCCTGCTAATCTCTTATTTTATTATGGATCCGTAAAACACGACATCTTTACGCTATCATACACCCTAGTTTCTTCCATATATCCAAATACCATAATATATTCTTCTATCTTTTTTTGGCTTCATTATCCTGTCTACCTTTTACCATCAGATGATACAATGGTTAAGCGCGAGCCTATCAATAATAATAAATAGCTCGAACAATATTTGTTATACGGGCTGAATTATGGGGTGGCTGCAACCTTAGTGTTCACAGTCGCTTCTTCATATCTTAAAAATGAACCACGAGCCACAATGAGCAAAATATAGATAAGGACACACCCTATCTATATTTTTCTTGAAAAGGAAAACTGAAAATTAATTCTTATTTTCTATTTTCTTTTATCTATCATTTTTTTTTTTATACCTAACTTTATAGACGATCTAACACCGAGATTGGCCGTACAAAAACCTTTACGACTCGAATGAAAATGCAGTTAATTTTATATCCGGATCCCGATTTGAAATCAATCAATTCACCACGCGCTGGAATGCAAAGCATGGTTAAAATTAAACAGTTCCTACTAAATATGAACCATCAAGCTAATTTTATAACCAATAACTTTGATTCATTAGTTTATTTTGGACGTTAACTCAACTAGGTACAGTCTGCGGCATAAGTATTATAAGCTAAAGGGGAATTATAAAACGAGCGACTAAACTAATGATGAGATAGGTAGGTACTGTTTTAATAACTTTAGTGATATAAATTTGAGTAAGCGACACATTAACTAAACTAACGATAAATGTTGATTAGCAATAAAATCCAGGATGACCTTACTACAAGTGGGTTAATGAATTAAACGAATAAATTAGTAAGTAAACTACTAAATTAATAAGTGAGCGACTAGAAATAAAATTGAGGTTTTACATAACGAATCAAGTACTAAAAAGTTAACTTTAACAAATGTTTTTACCATCGCCTAATTGTCTAGTCGCAGGTAGATTCATCATTTGAACTGGATGAAATAGGTTAAGTTAGGTTAGAACTGTGTCCTACCGCGCGTGAGCCTAGCGCGCGAAGTGAGCGGTGCCGCAGCAGCGGCCAGCGAAAGCTGCGACCAAGTTGCTCGCAAATTTTATTTCACCATTTTCTAATTATCCGGGTTTTCGCAATATATAATATCCGATCAAAGTACCTTGTGACATACATAATCAATCAAAATCATAATCAATCATCATAATCATAATTAACGATATTTAGGACATTCGATACTGTGTATTTCGATATTTAGGACATTCGGAACACTTCCTTTAAGATAAAATGCCGCTCAGTTTAAAAAAATGCAGGATGTAACGTTGACACTCAAAAAAATATTAGGTCACTCAAATATTATGAACTTCTCATTTTGTTCTGTTAATTTCACGTCACTTGGAGTCAGTCGCTCACTTATTATTTTTATAAGCAAAAATAATTATTTTTGTCACTAAAAATTTAAATTTACAGTCACTCGTTTAAATACTACCTTAGGGTAGTATAACTAAAACATTTTCGAAGTATTTATTTGAATTAAGAGGCTGCTTTTCCACTCGCTTATCGTCAACATCGAGCATGGTTTGAAAGCTTGTTACTTCGTCTAACGCAATCCAACGCAATGTTTGACGAAAACGCAACGTGAAAAAAAAATAGAGAGATAACGCCTGAAAACTCTGTTAGCATTCGGTGATTCTGTGATTTACTCGAATATTTTACAAAATTTTCTCCAGGAAATACGTGTTTTCTTAAGCCCGTATTTTAAAGTTTTTGAAAAAAATTGTCGTCATTCAGAATCTTGATTTTTGCAAGGTTTCTACCATATTGACATTGACGATGATTGCTGGGAAATTTGATTGCCATTATATCGCTCATTGCTGTAGCAGACATGTTGCTGACTGTGTCCGTTAGTATAATGTATTGATTATGTTTGTTCTGTTTTACGAACCTACATAATAATATTTCCAAAAAGAACTTAAAATTACGCGTGAATTTTCTTAAGTACGTATACACTTGTTTATGTCTCTGACCGTACAGTTACAGAATTATAAAAACTTGATGTAATTTCATGGCACTGTGACGACTGAAATTCATGGCATTCATAAAATCGGTCCATAAATACTACATACAAGTTGCTAACGAGGTTGAAAATAGCAACACAGCATGCCTTTATTGTTTTATAGTATTGTGTACTACAGGAAAATGGAAAATAGAATAGTTCCAAAAAGCTTTACTTTTGCCGTAGAAAATAGTAAATTATCCAAAAATATAATAATAATATGATATGTCACTTTTGATATATTTATACGAGTATCTATACACACGAACACTTTTAAAATAAAAGAATAAATACAGATCGGAAGAACACCAAGTTGCTGCTTATTTCAAACATTTTTTTTTTTTCATACGACTTGGCAACAGAGACAGAAGTAAATAAGAGTGGGAAAATGAGAGTAAAGAAAAAACCCTTGGCCCCCTCGATCCTGCTGGGCCCGTAGGCAAACCGTAGGGTTTGCTGATATGTCCTTGAAGCTCGTGGAACAGTACGCGCCGTCGATGACGCAAGGCAAAGAAGGAACATAAGTGTAGGTTTAGTTAGTAAAAATCTGACACGGCTTCCACTCCGCCCTGGAGCTGAAGGATGATTTCCGACGTAAAAAAAAAAACCAACACACCAACTTTTAATATTAATGCTTTTTTAGAAAAAGATTTATGTAGCTTTTGCAAGCACGCTAACATTTGTAACTAACTCCGGTCTTCCATTTAGTAGATGCTATTCGAAACCCCTCGTCGCGTTTTCGCCCAACATAGTCTGCTCTATATATTTGTATTATGTGATATTGGTACCCAAACTACCCACATAAAACTAAACAATATATTAACCACGTGGGCCGGGGTCTTTTATATTCGGCTGTCACGCGAACTCGATTTGTTACTATCGATTTGTTTTTGTCTCGCGAACTGCGATTTTGGCTTGATTATCCCTGTTTATTGGATTGTTTTGCCCTTCCCTAGTCAATAAACAAATACATATATTATATTGCTGGTGCCACTGTAAAAATAATATATGTAACTAGCTTTTGGATCTATGGTAAAAAAATATGTAAATAGCTTTTGCCTGCGGTTTCAACGCGTACTTAAAGTATAGCCTAGCAGCTTTCTATCGATGAAAAAATTTCAGCAATTGGACCAGTACTTTCAGAGGTTACCTCCTACAAACAATAAAATATAACAAAAAAAAAATACCTCTTTATAATAAATACCTAAATCTAATAGTATAAAGAGGTAAGGTATTTTTTTTTTTGGTTTTATGTTTTTTTTTTGCCTATTATAAATATTAGTGTAGATTTTTTTGGAAATAAATTTCAGTAACTTTCTAATAACATTATATTCCACGAAATCATCATCTTCCTAGTCTTTTCATAATAAGCTTAAGGGCGGCTACTAGTCTAACTGGATGTGTCTGAAAACTTGTGTTTTACATGGAACGACTGCTAATAAGATCTTCACAACACAGTTACTAGGCAACACGATACTCCTTGGATAGACTGATGATCAGATTTTCTGGCGTTTGACTACCTGTAAAGATTGTCAAAGATCTACGAATAACAACCGGGGCCATCGCCGTTAGTTCTCAATAATTTTACTTTATTTAGTTTTTAGCGTACGCCAGCATTATTAAGTAAAAGAAATATAGCATAGTATACTCGTAGCATAGTTGGCCTTATAATTTTGTCACTTTTGGGACTCAGGCCTTCTCTCTAGGAGAGGGAATGGGCCGTAATCCACCACGCGGGCCCAGTGCGGGTTGGTGGATGTCACGTGTCTTCGAATTTTTGGTTCTAGGACATGCCGGTTTCCTCACGATGTAAAAGAAATATGGTCTTTGCTAAAATTGAACGTTCCACTATATTGTATTTGGTCAAATTATTGCCTGAACATCAACATTAGTTACCAAAAATACCTAAACTATCATCCGAATATACTTGTAGCGACATCTATGTTGCCCCATAAGAACTATAAAAATACAAAATCCTGCATCACGCATTCAAAGTTCTCCACGAGAACAAATCGTTCAATCGTTTCAATCGTTCTCGATTTGAATATATACAACAGCCCAAAATCAACTATCGGGCAGTTGCCCACCAGACATAACACTTGCCTAGTCGGAGGATCCTCCCTTTTCAACAGAGATTTGCAGAACTTTACTCTCTGTTCCGTATACCTCCAAATACTCAAACACTATGGATAAAGTACTATTCTTATGTATTTCATTATCATATTCTATCAATTTTTTCTTAATTAATTGTAGTCATTTCATTATCAGTATTTTACATGCACTCTACAGCTCAGTTACTGTTACGATTCCCTTTGGCAAGAGTAGATGTTTCTTTTAGATTCAATTGATAAAAGCTATCGAGACTATGCTAAGACCGGTGAAATCACCGATGTATTAGAACAAGTTATTGCGAACCTGAAACGCAAAAGGCAATTAAAATAACACGGGATTTAGTCTACTTGATAATTTCTTAACTTCGTAAATAAGTCTTTACAAAACGAAATGTGAAGATCTTCCCAATACATTTGACCATCTTCTTAGGTGGACCTGCTTTCACCAAAAACAAAAACACAAAATGGAAGGCAGATTAACTGTTGTGGTACCTAGCAGCTATCTTAATCAATCATCCTATTTTTCGAGGGCGGAAAATCATCAAATAGCTAGAAAAAAGGTGAAGGACACAGGAGTGGTTTTAGTCAGTAAAAGTCTGACACAATAGAGAAGGAGAAGTCATTGGATGTTTTCTTTGGAGAGTCTCAGGTAATCATTGGATATAATTGTCTCAACATCAGTGAACATTTTTAAAATAATTGTAACTTCACTTCTGAAACCCATTAAGGTATATTTGAATCCAGTTTTTGCCCGTGGCTTTGACCTCCTACATAAATTACAGCCAATGTCACTCAAGATAAGCTTTCTATTGGTGAAAAAATTGTAGCACTCGGACCAGAATTTTCAGAGATTACCACCTACAAACAAAAAAAAAAAACAAAAAACCTGTACCTCTTTATGATATTAGTGTAAATGTTACTCAGGAATAAAACAGCTTTCTATTGGTGAAAAAATTTAGCAATCGGACCTGTACTTTCAGACATTACCTCCTATAAACAAAAAAACAACCTTTACCTCTTTATAATATTAGTGTAAATTAAACATACTTTTACTGACTGATGTACCCGGCCATGACAAGCAAGAAATATGTTACACAGAACAAATATTTTCGTACTGAGGCTACTGACCTTTTACTGTTTTGACAAATATACCTTCGCTGTTTCGATAACATTTTGCTATACGAAAACACTACTTTGACATGCGATAGTCTCTTCGCTTATTCGATATTTATTATTTAACTTTTTTGTTACGACTATGTCTTCTACCTTAATATTTTTGGCTATTATTTCTTCTAATGTCGTAGATGTTTATCCAGAATAACCTACTATAATATGTACTACTAAAATTATTTTTCTCTTTAGGAATATAACAGTAATAATATTTTCTTTTCCTCGTTGACCATTTTATTTGTTTTGTTTTTCTCCGTGTCCAAATATTTGTGATATGAATTATTTCTTATAACTTTTTCTACAAGTAAAAGATACTGTATAGGCGGACATATTGCTTTAGGCATTTTGTACCAGTTGATCTCAGAGAGGTGCAGAGATACAAGATGGCAGACACAATTTATAGGTAAAGTAGCAAAGAAAAAAGAAAACACAATGATAAATAATATACTAAAATACATGCATAATTTATAATTATATCGAGAAAAATGAATCCAACAAATCTTCTTGCAAGAGTGTTGACGCTGCTTTAATTTAAAGGTGAGACTGATTGAAAAAATCACCTAAACAACCAAGGAGGAATGGGTAATCACAGAGTGGTGAGAGAGATATTACAGAAACCGATTATTGGTAAAACAAAGATTTTTAGTATAGAAATTGAATGTGTGAAGTTTGCGCTCAATACTCTCTTGGACACGAATACTCAGTATGAGTGTTTGTAAAAATAATGGAAGAAAATCACGTCAGTATGTCTAGAGATCTGTAAGATGAGTGTGTGAATTTTGTGTATTTTCTTTAACTAATGCAATTGACAGATATGCGATTTGGTAAAGTAAAACAAATAAATAAATAGGTAAGAAGGAAAAGCGGGTTTATAAAGCAAATAGAACAGTTTGATCAAGGTCATCAGCGCTATACGATGACAGATAGGTAATTATTTTGAAAGAGATCGATGTGTGATTATACTTAATCTAGGATGTAAGAAGAAAATCTCCTGGATTGAATAATAATAATAATAATAAGATTTAACAAGCCTACACCCGAACCCTCTCAGCACACTGCTGGAGGGTTCGGGTGTAGGCTACCGGTTGAGAAGAGAGGGTCAGGTCATATCTCACCTTCTTTACATGGATGATCTGAAACTTTTTGCTTCCAACAACTTGCAACTGATGGAGCTACTGAAGGTAACTGAAACCTTCAGTAGTGCCATCAGGATGGAATTTGGTTTGGACAAATGTGCAGTCATGCATGTAAAACGAGGGGAGATTATGGAATCCGTGGGAACCCAACTCTCGGATTCCATACACCTTAGATCCCTCTGCTCAACCGAAACTTACAAGTATTTGGGTATGTCGGAAGCGTTGGGCATCAATGCTGCTGACGTGAAACAATCGTTGAGGGAGCGCTTCTTTGGCCGCCTGAATAAAGTACTGAAAAGTCTTTTATCAGGCGGGAACAAGGTGCGCGCCTTCAACGGTTGGGTCATGCCGGTTTTGATGTACTCTTTCGGCATACTCAAATGGACTCAGACGGAACTCGACGCCCTGGATAGGAGGGTCCGCACTCTGCTTACCGCAAATCGGATGCATCACCCACGATCATCGGTGATGAGGCTGTATATCCCGCGGAAGTGTGGGGGTCGTGGCTTCTTAAATGCCAAGACCCTGCACAACCGTGAGGTATGCAGTCTCAGGAAATACTTCCTGGAAACCGACGTGGGGATGCACCGAGATGTAGTGGCGGTGGACAAAGGCCTCACCCCGCTCTCCTTGGCCAACGAGAACTGGCGCAAACCTATAGTAATGGATATTAATGAACGCAAGGAAGTATGGAAGGGCAAGGAGCTTCACGGGCGCTTTTACCGGGCCTTACATGGGCCCGAAGTAGATCTTTTAGCGTCCGTATCCTGGCTACGCTTTGGTGATCTCTTTGGAGAAACCGAAGGTTTTGTCTTTGCAATTATGGACGAAGTTATGATGACGAACAACTACCGGAAATATATTGTGAAGGACGGTACGGTTGACATCTGTCGGGCATGCCACCGGCCCGGAGAATCAATCCGACACATTATTTCTGGGTGTTCTCATTTAGCTAACGGAGACTATTTGCACAGACACAACCTTGTAGCCAGGATTATCCATCAGCAACTTGCTCTTAAATACAATCTTGTTGAATCAGAAGTACCGTACTATAGGTATGTGCCCGACCCAGTTCTCGAGAATGGCAGCGTCACATTGTATTGGGACCGATCTATCATCACTGACAGGACTATTGTTGCCAATAAGCCTGACATAGTGGTGATAGATCGACTAGAGCGTCGCACAATGATTGTTGATATAGCGGTCCCTCATGACGAGAACCTCGTGAAAGCTGAGAAAGATAAACAAACTAAATATCTTGACTTGGCTCGCGAGGTTGTCGACATGTGGGAAGTGGATAGAGCAATCATTGTGCCGATAGTCGTGACGGCCAATGGCTTAATAGCCAAGAGCCTCGACCAACATCTGCGGAGGCTCTCGTTAGGCAGTTGGATCAAGGGCTTGATCCAGAAGGCAGTACTCCTAGACACGGCGCGTATTGTCCGGAGGTTCCTCTCTCAGGAGCCCTGACCGCCGGCAGCCTGGACCCTGTTCCCGATGCCGGTGGGCTACTATTTTTTATATTTTTAAATGTTTTTTTTTATGTTAATTTTTGAAGAAATATTTAAAAATATGATAAATATGTAAATAATAATAAATGAATGGAATAATAATAATAATAAATCTGTGGTCCGGCTGTCAAGGTGAAAGACATCAAATTTTTTTCAATCAATATTTTTATTCAATATATTTACCAAATAAACAACAAAATGTATTTTATCCGCCAAATCACAAAAAAAAGAAGAGAAATCACATAACAATACCAAAAATTATACAGAGAATCTATATTTGACCGACGAAATGGAATTACAATAATGAAGTAAAATGTTGACAAGAAGCCGGGCACGCTCTCAAATCGCACAACCAACATCTTCGGGTTCGTCGCTCAACTCCGCCTCGCAGCCGCCGGGACCAGCGCCAGCCGTGAGTCCAGTGATTCCGGAAGCTGCAGTTGCGTCGAGTTCGAGCGACGAATACTTCTCGCCGCCGACGACACCACCACCTGCGCGTCGGCGGGGAAGAGGCCGACCTCCGGCCTGCTTGGGACCTCGAGGCCCACCGGCCTCTGACAGGGTTCCCGCTGCCGGTGGAAGTGTGCAGCGCATGCGATGGACATCATCCATCAATGAAAATGTCATGCGCTCATACTTTGGGGCTACAGAGGGGGGAATTAACCTGACTGCGTACCGTGGTCGGATGCTCTCTGTTTCAGATGCTTGAGCCAGCTGTCAACGTTTCGGTCCAACGATTATCGGATCAGGTGCGGGTCATCCAGCGTAATCGTATGTTGGATGACGCCGTACTTGATAGACTGCGCCTGGAATCACAGAGTAGCCGTGTTTCAGCCGCTACACCATCGGCCGCGGCGCAGCGTCAACCCAGTGCTGCACCGCGACCCGACCACGTTGGTGACGCCGATGATGACGCGGCTATATCTGTGAGTACCCAATGTAATGAACGATTGAGGGGCGCTTTGGAAGACGCATTTCGGGAATACCGCTCCATACCGCCGGAGGTTAGACCTCGCCTACCTCGTTTGCCCATGCACAAGAGAAATAGGGCGCTGGTGTGTGCTTTAGATTCGCAGCTATCAATTTGTTTTGATAGCAGCGAAGACCTCGCTGATACCCACTCGATCTTGTACTGTGCGGCTGTAGCAGCATGTCGTGTAGCTCACGTTAAATTTCCTAATTGTAACAGGGCTACACGACCAGCTGTGCCTGCTTGGCAGTGCAGGATAGAGCGGCGTATCGGTGAGGCTAGAGCACTCATCGGCAAGCTTATCTGCTTCAGGGAGGGCAACACTCGCCCTAGAGTGATGCGCTTTGTGAGGCGGGCATTCTCGGGGACTGATATTAGTCCTCGAGATTATCTGCCCTGCGTCACAGAGCGTATCGACTTCCTGAAGCAGAAGATCTATGCATGGGCAAACCGTATTCGTAGGTACAAGCGACGAGTGGAGCGGTACACTCAGAATCGTACATTCCAAAGCAATGAAAGGTGGGTTTACAGGGCTTGGGAGCGACCGGACCAAGGTGTGACTGATATGCGCCTGCCGGATGATGACGCCATGTGTTCATTTTGGCGCAGCATTTGGTCGGCGCCTGTCAGTCACACCGAGGGTGATTGGATTCGAGAGGTCGAGCGCGCATGCGACCTTTTACCAGAAATGGGGGCAATAACCATCAGCCCCCAAGATGTAGCCCGTGCAGTTCGTCCGTTACCGAACTGGAAATCTCCAGGGCCGGACGGGCTGCACAATTTCTGGCTCAAATGGTTTCAAGGGTCACACGCTCGCTTGGCATCTCAGTTCCAATCTGCCTTAGAGTCAGGGTCGCTGCCCCAGTTTCTAACAACAGGAATAACCCACCTGCTCCATAAATCAGGTAGTACTGCGGAACCCAAAAATTATAGACCGATTACGTGTTTGCCGACGGTCTATAAAGTTCTTACATCCATTCTGAGAGCTAAAATCAATAGTCATATTGAAACAAATTCTATCATGTCTGTCTCTCAGAATGGATGTAGGAACGGGTCCCGCGGTACTAAGGAGCTGCTCCTCATCGATATTGCCATTAGCCAACAGGTTCGACGTTCTCGAAAGAATCTGTCGGCATGCTGGATAGATTATAAGAAGGCCTATGACTCTGTTCCTCATACATGGCTCATGAGGGTGCTAGAACTGTATAAAGTTGATGCAACTTTGCGCACCTTCCTGATGTCATGTATGGGGCAGTGGAGAACAGTCCTTCACTATCCGGGATGTCGACAGATTTGGGAGAACAGCGAACCGATAAGGATTGAGCGTGGCATATTCCAGGGTGACAGTCTGAGTCCACTGTGGTTTTGCCTGGCTTTGAACCCTCTCAGCACACTGCTGGAGGGTTCTGGCTTAGGTTACCGGTTGAAAAGAGGCGGTCAGGTCATATCTCACCTTCTTTACATGGATGATCTGAAACTCTTTGCCCCCAACAACTTGCAACTGATGGAGCTACTGAAGGTAACTGAAACCTTCAGTAGTGCCATCAGGATGGACTTTGGTGTGGACAAATGTGCAGTCATACATGTAAAGCGAGGGGAGATTATGGAATCCGAGGGAATTCAACTCTCGGATTCCATACACCTTAGATCCCTCAGCTCAACCGAAACTTACAAGTATTTGGGTATGTCGGAAGCGTTAGACATCAATACTGATGACATGAAACAATCGTTGAAGGAGCGCTTCTTTGGCCGCCTGAATAAAGTACTGAATAGTCTTTTGTCAGGCGGAAACAAGGTGCGCGCTTTCAACGGTTGGGTCATGCCAGTATTGATGTATTCTTTCGGCATACTCAAATGGACTCAGACAGAACTTGACGCCCTGGATAGGAGGGTCCGTACACTACTTACCGCAAATCGGATGCATCACCCACGGTCATCAGTGATGAGACTGTATATCCCGCGGAAGTGTGGGGGTCGTGGCTTCTTAAATGCTAAGTCCCTGCACAACCGCGAGGTATGCAGTCTCAGGGAATATTTCCTAGCCGTCGACGTGGGTATGCACCGAGATGTGGTGGCGGTGGACAAGGGCCTCACCCCGCTCTCCTTAGCTAATGAGAACTGGCGCAAACCTTTAGTACTGGATACTAATGACCGCAGGGAAGTATGACAGGGCAAGGAGCTTCACGGACGCTTTTACCGGGCCTTACATGGGCCCGATGTAGACCTATTAGCGTCCGTATCTTGGCTACGTTTCGGTGATCTCTTCGGGGAAACTGAAGGTTTTGTCTTTGCAATTATGGACGAAGTTATGATGACGAACAATTACCGGAAATACATTGTGAAGGATGGTACGGTTGACATCTGTCGGGCATGCCACTGGCCCGGAGAATCAATCCGACACATTATTTCTGGGTGTTCTCGTCTGGCTAACGGAGACTATTTGCATAGACACAATCTCGTAGCCAGGATTATTCACCAGCAACTTGCTCTTAAATACAATCTTGTAGAATCAGAAGTACCGTACTACAGGTATGTGCCCGACCCAGTTCTCGACAATGGCAGTATCACGTTATATTGGGATCGATCTATCATCACTGACAGGACTATTGTTGCCAATAAACCTGATATAGTGGTGATAGATCGACTAGAGCGTCGCACAATGATTGTTGATATAGCGGTCCCTCATGACGAGAACCTTGTGAAAGCTGAGAAAGATAAGCAGATCAAATATCTTGACTTAGCTCGCGAGGTTGTCGACATGTGGGAAGTGGATAAAGCAATCATTGTGCCGATAGTCGTAACGGCCAATGGCTTAATAGCTAAGAGCCTTGAACAACATCTAAGGAGGCTCTCGTTAGGCAGCTGGATCAAGGGCCAGATCCAGAAAGCAGTACTCCTGGACACGGCGCGCATAGTTAGGAGATTTCTCTCTCAGGAGCCCTGACCACCGGCAGCTTGGACCCTGTTCCCGATGCCGGTGGGCTACTATTTTTTATATTTTTAAATGTTTTTTTTTTAATGTGTTTTTTTAAGAAATATTTAAAAATGTAAATAATATGTACATAAATAGATAATAAATGGAATAATAATAATAACTATAATATTCCACAACTATCACACAACGCCCTCTAGTCCTAAGCTAAGCAGAGCTTGTGTTATGGGTACTAGACAACTGATAAACATACTTATATATTTCTAAATACACACATATTATAGATAAATTACACCCAGACACAGAACAAATGATTTTGCTCATCACACAAACATTTGTCCTGGGTGGGAATCGAACCCACGACCTCCGGCATAGCAGTCAGGGTCACTAACCACTAGACCAACAGGCCAGCCAATATAATAAAGTTAACATTTTCAGACCTTATCTAGCCTAGATTTTTTTTTCTTCTTCTAGAATCGATGATATTTTTATCCTCCAAAGTTTTTGGGCCTAGTAGGTGAGCGGTGGTGGATGAGACGAGGAGAGTAAGGGATGGGGGGTGTAAATTTGAGGTGGTTGGGTGGATTTTTTTTTCTAGAATATTACTATTTCTAGAATGCGGAAAAATATGTCACGATTCTTTATGCCGCATGCAACATGCGTGGCTTAATAGTATGGAATTTTAACCGCCCTGAAGAATTCCTTCACTGAATATCAACTGATCGCTTGTTGAAATGCTCGCATGCTTGCTTATCGAGTGTGGACGTAACCCAGTTTTCTTTGCGTGTCAAACGCTTCGTTTGGACCTGCCCTTCGTATTGAAATGACTTTATTTGATTTATTATAAATTCTTTAAGCTTTTTCCAAAGCAATGGTATGTTTATACTGTGTAGTCTTGTTAACAATAAAATTAACGTGATATTATTTTTTATGTATAGCTTCTCGCAGGATAGCCGGTGAGATTATCGCCTGCTTAACCTGACTTGCCTATGGCAAAATTTAAAGATTTACTGCTACATGTGGGATGAGGACCTCGTCATCACTGGGGTAGGGTAGTAAGGGACGGGCTGGATCAAAAATTGATTTATTTATAGTCGAATTTAAAACTTCAGACTCATCAGTGCGGGGTGGCTTGATCAAGAACCACAGAGTACTTTTTATATAGTAACTGAAAACTTACATCTTCAAACTGGCAATGATCAATGTAGTTTCTACAATTACTGTTGCATAATTTGTGCTCTTTTTATTAGGATTTTAGATTTCAATTGAATGAATTCCAATCGCAAATATTACAACGATAGTTTTTTGGAGTCAAATTAAAAGTAACCCGATATAAAATGAGAATAAATAATATGAAAATCGTCCGAATGATTTAATGATACCTTTCAAGATATTATACGCATCATTTGAAATGCAAAACCACTGTTAAATTTTACGGACCTTTATATCACTATATAAAGGTCCGTAAAATTTCTACTATTTAGTATACTACAAATATGTATTTACTTGCACAAATATTTACGGCAATCTCAATATTATTATCACCAAAATTGCTCCCGGACCACACCCGAAATTTACAACACACAAAACCACGGTCCATTAAAACATTTTACGATGCAATAGTGTTTAATGTTAATCTTAGCAGTAAAGATGGCGCAGATTTTTCTTTCTTTATTTCTTTATTGAGCACTAAACTGCGGCTCACGGCCGTTCTTTGTGGGTTTAATAATTATACCTAGTTATTTGCGGCCAGTGTGTTTAAAAGAACGGGGCAAGTGCGTGTTAGAACTGGTACGAGTACATTTAGGGTTCTACCATTCCGTAGTCATATATTCACGCATGGATAATATTGATTTTATTGAAAAAATTGTTCGTATAATATAGTGTTTCGTAAAGAAACTGATTGATACCGGAGGATGTAGAGTTAGAAAGCTTCCCACAAGAGGAGGGTCACAGTAATCCGCTGGATGCGAGACACACAGGAAAGTTTGTTCCACGAGTAGCCCTAAAGGAAACCACGGGATCCTGGATTTTTCTCGAATTCAACGATTTCTGGATAATGTTTTTGGAATGAAAGTAACGTTGCTACGTTTTATCTAGATGTTTATTTGTTTCATTCAAGTGTATTTTTATATTGAGTGTACTTTGCAAGTCAAGATTGTTGAATGAATGCAGAGCGTGAAGAGTAATGTAAATTGTTTTGAGATGCCGAAAGTGATGTTGAGATTTCCAAGAAACGAAAGCTTCGAAGCGGAGTTTCGTCGAAGCGAAAGTTTATAAATGAAAACATTTAAAGAACTAAACAGCAAGTTTTATGACAAATTTTTCATATTTTTTAATAACTTATTACGAATGTGTTGGTGAATCCGTTACATATTATAAATCAATATCAGCAAAAAATATTATAAATATATGTTGTTAATTGGTTGGTTAGTCTACCCGTATATCAAATTTGATCCAAATCCGTTCAGTCGTTTGAAAATGATTTTTTTTTTACAAGTAATCACACGCATTCATACGAGCACGATACACTTTCGCCTTTATATTATTAAGTAGTATAATTACTTCAATAGTAAGTTGTACCAGTCGGTTCAGATTTAAAAAAAGTCTTATTAGTAATATAAATAGTAATAAAAAAAAATATCATCATCATCATTTCGGCCGAAAGACATCCGCTGTTGGACTTAGACCTCCCCCAAGTGTCTCCATAATGAATGGCTCTAAGCATCTCGCATCTAGGTACTGGATTCCCCTGCAACTCTCCTCAGGTCACCGGTCCATCTTGTGGGAGTCCTTCCTTTGCTGCGTTTTCCGGTACACGGTCGCCACTCCAACACCCCATCCAGACCCAACGGCTATCGGTTCTGCGAGCAATGGCCCTCCCCACTGCCGCTTAAGCTTGGGGATTATTCGGGCTATTTCGGTAACCTTGGTTCTCCCGCGGATATCTCCATTCCTAATTCGATTACGGAAACTCCGAGCTTAGCCCTATAAAAAACATTTATGCAAAACGGGAAACATTCAAAATTGTAAGTCACATTGTTGAAAAATCCACTAACGTTTATAAAATAACAAAATAGAGAGAGCTATTCAAAATTCAGCAGCATAACTGAAAACTATTACGCAAACGACAAACGGACCCAGAATTTTAAAATAAACTTTGGCCAACATCACTTACGTACCGAACTGTATTTTATAGAATTCCAGAGCCACGGACATTGTGGTAAGCCGAGTCTAATGGTACCCAATTTGCCTAAATCTATCGGCAAGTTTTACATGGACACCATGTGTAATACGTTATGGATTGAAATTTAATTTTAATTGACTTGGAAAGACGTTCGTAACTCATACTTCTTCGAGTCACTTAAGCGCGCAGCATCATTCTAACGGACTGTTCACTTCTTCGGTCTTAGGTGATTATCACACTGCCACGCATCACGTAACTTAAATATAAATATAAGCGAAGTTCACGAGAACGCCCTGCCGACAAACTGCTATGCAGTTTGGCAGATGTTATGTTAAGATTATCGATGTAACAAACGAATAAAAGTTAAATAAAAAAAAAAACGCTGCATTTAGCGTGTCAACGCACCTACGCACGTACTTGCGGGAGTGCAGATCTGCATCATCGTGCGGGTTTTTTACGCACTCACGCGCGTAGTTGCGTTTTGTAGTTTCACACAGGCTCTGACTGATTTAATCCAAAATCACGCACGGCACTGCGAGACTCAGTGCGACATACCTTGCGTCTGGTCCCGCAACCACACGCGTGTGTGCGCTTGTAGGCGTGTACTCTGCAGAACGCGCGTAGATGCATTTTCTGTGTGTTGGACTGTGCTTCTATAAAAACGCTGATACTTACAAGCAACGTTAAAACACGCATTCACGCGCTACGCTGCGCGGTGCGTGGCAGTGTGATAATCGCCTTAGCAGCGGACGGGGCGGCATCGGTAGGCGACAGCGCGCCGCGCTCGTGCTGCAGCGTCTCGTGGCGTGCTTCAAACATTCTCATACTTTTTTCTTACCGGCAAGACCTTGAACGGACCGTCTCACTGCGGTATTAGCGTAGACTGTTTCGACTGACTGCAAACTGTGCGGCTTCCGGCTCTGACGCACGGAATCCAATCTTCCACTGGCCCGGCACGCTTCATAAGACGTACGAAAGACTATCATCCAGCTATGGACCGTCAGTCTCCAGTTGGCAATGCTGTAGCGGTATATATACTACCACACACGAATTAGAGACTGTCACACAAATCCTACTTGTGCTACTTACTGATAAAAAGTAAAACGCTTTCTTAAGGGTGCTCTTCTCGTCCAGCCTCCAGTCATCCAGTAAAGACCGAGCCCCGACTTCGATGACGCATTGTGTTTCACGTGCGCATCAAAGAGATGTCAGCAAAACCGTAGGGGCCCAGCAGGGCCGATGCCTGCTAGGACCATGAACGAATTGCTAAAAAGGAAACCTGTGGTCTTAAAACCCAAAGAGCAACTGGAAGAATATTGGTGAGTATAAGACAGTAAAAATCTGATATCTTCTCGATCTACCCTAGAGTGGTATTGCAAATCCTAACTGCCACACATGATGTTGGATGAAATAGCATGCATTTTACCGTCATTCATCAAAAATTTGGACCGAACTCTTGCCAAGACCCGATATCCAATGGATGAACACCCATCCATAAACTGACCTACGTCAGTGTTACCTACTTAATCTTAGTGTCGCCGCACATAGGCCAATGCCACAGCCACTTGTGGCCGCTTGGCTGCTTCCCACACCCATGTGCGCAGGAGTATATAATGGACTCTATCAAAGAAGGTTTAAATGCGCAAGTGTCGTGTGACAGCGGTTTATATTGGCGTTTAGTGGCCATTGTGGGCCACAAGAAGCAAGCACCAGCGTTTTATAGGGTGTGGCGCCTTCCGGCGTGAACCGTGTGTAGTGAGTCCATATAAAATTCTTGAAACCTACAATTGCCGGCACGGAAGTCAAATTTTCGGTTTCTTTAGTGGTGCGAAGCGAGACGCGAGGGCGGGGAGTGTCAGTGATTGGCTCGCCGCGCCATCGCGTCATAGATGTCACTCATGATTCGTTCCCTGCTCTTGCTGCATGTATCTAACAACGACGACGATTGGGTCGCCAATGTATGGAATGCGCAAAGTGATCCCCACTCTGACGCCGAGCGCTCAAGATCCATGACGGTAATTGTACAAGAAATATGCTGGTGGCATCGTTTTGTGGTTGTGGCTGGTAGCCTGTGCGGCGACCCTTAGAGATCGATCCGTGTGACTACTATTACTTAGCCACGAGCAATTTCATTTTCAATATAAATCACAATAATGTTGAAAATACCAAATACGGTTTCATACATATGATCCAAGCAAAATTCCTTATACACACATTCCTAAACGATGTAATCTGAAAATAATCCAAAGGGCGAAATACTCATAATCATCATAAATAATGATAATTTCGCCCCCTATGAGAATTGCCACCTCTTTATGGTAATCGGCACAATCTGAGACAAAGGCGGGCGTGATTGTGGAGCAATAAGCCGTAAAACTGTGTTTACTGCAAATGTGGAAAGAGTGGGAGTGTACTATACCGTCTGTAATAATTGTAACCTTTATTTATCTACCATTTCCATTTTCTTTCTGTCTTTGTTTTCTACAATTATTGTCGTCTGAAAGAGAAAATGTATAAAGTAAGTTTTAATATCAAAACAGACGCGATACCCTGGACTGCATTATCACCGCAGTGAACAGCTTTGAATGAAATGAGCCAGAGCCTGCGCGAATTTGCAATACGCACCTACGCGCGAGGGAGTGTAAAAAACCCACACGATGATGCAGATCTGCACTCCCGCAAGTACGTACGTAGGTGTGTGCGTTTTCACGCGCTAAGCTGCGTGGTGCGTGGCAGTGTGATTACCGCCTAAGGAAGAAAAAGCTACACTGTTACCTTGTATTTTTTTTACACTGGTTATCTAAAGATGTGAAATTCAGGCTATCGTCAAAATGTTAAATGTATACGTACTAGCTTTTATATAAAGACACTTGTAAATGTTTACGAGGCTCTCATGTACCGTCAGTGATTTTTTATGGGTTACTAAACTTTATCCTGTGAAATTCAGAACATACGTCTTGTAGTTTTTTTTTTTTTAAATAAAATAAAAATAATCAAAATTATATTTCTGAGCTATTCGCACCTGCACACCTCAAGGAGTTGTCAGCAATTATAGGAACCCAGCAGGGTCGAAGCTACTGGGGCCAAGGGTCTGCTTCTGAAAGGAAGGCACGGCCCCGGTATGAAAGGCAACGAAAGAACGGGGTACCCATCCGTTTTTAGTCAGTAAAAGTCTGACACTATTTCCCTTATAGGTATTCCTCCCAAGGGCTGGGTATGTCATCTGGATGCCAGTGACTTATTCAATTTCTATTTTTATTGTTACCATTATTATTTAATTTTTATTACTTATCTTCATTGTGTTCACATAATAGAAGCAAAAAAGAAATACGTAACGAAGATTCATGTAACTCAATACGATTTAAAAGAGTGTCCATGGAGTTTCTTGCACGTTCTTCTCCATAGAGACCTACTCTTTGGAACGTGCAATTTAGCTTCACTTGTTTGTCTGACCGACATTTTGACAATTCAAAAGTGCCTGTAACTGGTCTATTTGAAATAAACGTTTCTGATTTCTGATGATTTTTACCCACCGAAAAAAAAAAACATTGAAACTATGTGTTCCTGCTGAAAGCTATAAAATCAGTAAGTAACAAAAGGTAGTCTTACCGCTAAAAGCATTTTCTACAGACAAACTTAAGATGTATTTATTTATTTATTGATTAATGCTTTATGCACATTACACTGTCCAAAGGCGGACTTAATGCCATAGGCATTATCTACCAGTCGACCTTATGGTGGTGTAGAAACAGCATGGCAGGTGCAACTTAATAAATAGACAAACAGAATGAAGATGATGATGATGTATCCATATATTTGACACAGAAGGAGAAAAGATACGCAGATACAAGCATGTGGTATTGTGTATATATAATGTGGTTTCTGAAAGTAAGTTCAGCTTTCGTTCTGCGCCTGATCTCTCTGGCTGATTTGATTGATCAGATTGCCATCTAATTAGACTATGACAGTTTACCAAAGTTCGTTTCACTTAACAAGTTCCTTCGCCGTAATGTTGACAATACGGAAAAACAGTGTTGCTATATTTCGAGCAATGAAATTATTTAAAATTAGGGAGATAACTTGTTATTTTGTTACTTTTAACAATTGTCTTATAGTTATAGTTTTTTTTTTAAATTTTGCAAACTGTAAAAATTATTTTTTAATAAAATATAGGTCGCTGGGCTCCATTTCGATTATCCTGCAATTCTTTCAAAACCCGAAAACGCCACGCTACAATATCGTACCTCTCCATTAACAACTTCCTTTTAGACCTGCTTTTTTTAACAAAATCCTATTACCTTATAATTCTCCAAAAAGTGTTGCAACTACCTTTAAAATCGATTTCGTTTCGCTCTTTGTGCAACAATTTTGGTAGGGTAGGCAACTCTTTTCTTTTTTCCCTTTTTTTTTCTGTAGACAGATAGGGGAGTCAACATTATGGTGAAGGAACTTCTTAAGTGAAAAGCACTATATGTCTTAGTGGAAAACAGCCCCTCCACTAATATTTGCTGCCATAACCAAAATTCATTCAATAATAAAGTTCTACATTATCATTATTAAACCTCCTTTTTTAAAAAGGTACGTAAGACTACCTACCGACTACTTGTGAGGTACCTACCATACCAATAAAGGCGGTAATTGCATGGCCGTCGAGCCCAAAACAATAAAAATAACATAACAAGACATTACTGCCGTAATGCAGCAATACCTACCTTATCAGACACCCTCAGAATACCAATATTAGGTAACGAGCCCATTGTAATTTTAAGGTGTCCTTATTATACAATAAAAACTTATACTACCTTTTAATTTTTATCTACAGCAGCCCCCTTAATAGCTATTGTTATAGACGTAGTTAAAGGTCCCTTTGCTGATGTCACAGTAAGGAGTAATTGGGGTACTAGAGTTAAATACAATAAATGTCGTCAGTAGAACATAGATAGTTTTTGAGTTTTTTGGCAGGATTTTTGTTGAGTGAAGTTCTATGGATATTTTGTTTAGTACAATATTTTTATACTGTGACAATATCGTCTAGCAAAATTGTTCACTACAGCATAGATAGTTTTTGACGAGAATTTTGTTGAGTGAATTTCTAGGCTATTTCGTTTAGTACAATGTCGATTAGCAAAATTGTTCACTAGGTACTGCATAGATAGTTTTTGAGTTATTGACGAGAATTTTGTTGAGTGAAGTTCTGGCTATTTCGTTTAGTACAATGTCGTATAGCAAAATTGTTCATTACTGCATAGATAGTTTTTGAGTTATTGACGAGAATTTTGTTGAGTGAAGTTCTAGGCTATTTCGTTTAGTACAATGTTGTATAACAAAATTGTTAAGAATAGAATAGAATAGAATAAACTTTATTGTACACCAAAATAAAGTATATAATAATAAAATACCAATAATAACCACCTATAATATAATATAGTTCTGTGGCTATTCTAATAAATTCGTGAATTGATTCCTAATGGATATTGTAACGATAATTTTGTGTGGTTTTGTGTCTTAAGCAACTAATCATTTGATAATTAGAGCTTAGTTTTTAGGGTTCTGTACCTCAAAAGGAAAAAACGTAACCCTTATAGGAACACTTTGTTGTCCGTTCGTCTGTCTGTCTGTCTGACAAGACCCTTTATCTCGAGAACGCGTGGAAGTATCAAGAAATTAAAACCATATACTGAGGCCTGCGGCCCCTTTAAGCTGTGAAAAAATCTAACTTCTACGTAAACGAATAAAAAAGATACGGCCGCTTATGTCGCAAAAAACGTATATTTTGATTTTCTCAAAGACCATAGGGTACTTCCCGTTGACCCAGAATCCTGAAATTTGGCACAAAGCAAGGTCTTAAAGCACAGGTATAGGACTAAATCTGAAAACAGTAAATTTGTTGTTACCTATGTCACAAAAAAAAATGCAATTTGGAAAAATCTTCGAGACCCCCAGTTTGCACGGAACCCTCAGTGCGCGAGTCCGACTCGCACTTGCCCAGTTTTTTTTAGTGTAGTATTGACTTATTTCAGCAAAACTCATCGAGAACGTTCAAATATTTTTAGAATGTGTTACATCCATAACGTTTAGGGAATATTATTGATTGTTCGTACAGCTAAGGAGTGGAATGCCCTGCCGGAGTCTGCGTTTCCTGATAACTACAACTGGGATCTCCAACTCAAGAGTGAATAGGCTACTTCTAGGTAAGGGCACTCCATCGTCAGCCGCATCGTTGCTTTCCATCAGGTGAGATAGCGGTCACTTGCAAAACTATCAAAAATAAAAAATATATTCTAATGTCTTGGTATTAGCTAACTGAACGAACCGAATGAAGCCAAAAAAATTAATTAACTTAAAACCTATGGTCAGATTTGTACATCCATTTTTTTTGTTTCGTACGTTTTTGGGTGATTGCAGTTTCAATCTAGATACGAGCGTCATTTACTAATAAGGCGACCCAATAATATAAAGTTTTTTTTTTAGAAAAGGGGCATTTTTTGTCTCACCTTTGGCATTTGGGAGGCCTATACCTTATTTTAGCTCAGAAAAGAGATTAGGTTTATATATTTTGAGCTACTTTTTGTAGAAACTACTATTGAACATTCCGCAAATGTTTTTTTGCAAACGGAAGTTCTAGAAAAACCTTGTTTTTGCTTGCTTTCGGACGTTTTGTTTTCAACTCTAGATATCCTTCTGAAAACTGACTTAAAATTAAAATTAATCATCTTAACTTTTGCAAATTATGTGATCGGCGTCTAGTATGCTTACCGGATATAATTGGTACCACGGGTCGCTTGTCTAAGAGGATGGTCTGGTTGTGGGAGATTCACCCAGGATAGATGAAATGGTGACAAGTCACTTGAATAATGGTCTATTTGAAATAAACGTTTCTGATTTCTGAATAACTTGGCACCCTTGCATACCCTTTAATACGTATAATATGCAACACGTCAACTCACGTTTATTTATTTCTTGCTAAGTGTAATGAAAGATGTCGTCGGAAAGTTATTGCAGCAGTCTGCTCCACAACACCCTCACCAACGGCTCGGGCGAATTCAACCTAGGTGGCATTGACAAACTTTCCCCACCTAGTATCAAAATGTACCATTTTTCTTCGCGTGTATCAAAACCTAGTACAAAAACAGATTTGCATAGTTCCCGTTCCCCGCTAGTGTAAAGCTAGGAGGTAAATATTTACATTACGTTATTAGATACAAGATTACATTCGCCGACAGTGGCGCGCCGAAATTATAGCATAAAATGTTTTGTTACATTACTTTGTGTAGTGTGAGTGAATGGCAGGTGAATGATTTTGATGTGTGGTTTTTATCTTGTGTTGAGTGAGTGAAATGAGTGGTTAGTAGTGAAAATGGTTCAAAATAGCTTTATTTTTCTTCTGACTTTCAAGTGCCTCATTTAGAATAGTATTAGGTTTTGATAGAGGCAACTGCAGTCACTTTGTTTACTATTTTGGATGTAATACATTCTAATGAGGATATCGGCATGTCCTAGAACCAAAAATTCGAAGACATGTGACATTTACCAACTGGCACTGGACCCGCGTGGTGGTTTACGGCCCATTCCTTTTCCTAGAGTGGAGACCTGAGTCTCAGCAGTGAGAACATTAAAAAGGCTGATGATGATGACATTCTAATGCTTTTGCAGTATTTGGCAGCAAATGTAGCAAGCCAATCTTCTCGACAAGCTTTTTTGCGACAGTTAATACTAAAGGAAAATTTTCGGCTCCATTTTACGAGATCACGTCTGTTATAGTAGAGGATACGGTTAAGAACGACCTTCACTGGTTTGTTTAATGGATGAAACGTATTTTATGGTAAATTTAGTATATTAAATGATATAACGCGGGTGGGTTGCCTGAGAAATTCCTGGCCAAACAATTTTTTTTTTTTTATTAAATTCACCGGTGTGTTTAACGAATAAATTTAATACTAACCGAAAGAGTGAAGCCTTTAGAACATAAAAATGTTGGGTTGCCTATTTGTTTCCTGGCATAACTATGGGTTGCCAGGTATAAACAGGCATGTATAAACAGGTGTGTTTATTTTGATATACAACAAATTCTATATCAAAAAAACGCTGTTTCATTACGAATACGATGTTATAGTGCTGTCTGTAAAAAAATCTGGTATGAATAACGGTTGTGAATTTTTCTAACCAAAAATTAAATTTTCAATTTTTAATAAATAATATTCTGGCCAGGAATTTCTCAGGCAACCCACCCGCGTTATATTATTTAATACACTAAATTTACCATAAAATACGTTTCATCCATTAAACAGACCGGTGAAGGTCGTTCTTAATCGGATCTTAGACTATTATAATTATTCCATATTGTCCAGTTCTGCAGACACTTGAGACACAAAACAATACCAATTTTGAATCACAATATCTACTAAGAATCAATTTGTGAAGAATCAAAACAGCCACCGGAACTTCATTCGAAAAAATCCCGCCAAATTACTCAATGTATTCTTAGCTGGATTTGAATTTGAATATTCGTTTGAATTCGGAATAATGGAGCTGAGAATTATTGTAGTATCTCAGCAAAGCTTGCTGAGACGGCTGAACCGATGTTACTGCCAAACATTGCAAAAACCATTAGAATGTGTTGTGTTGTTTGTGTTGTGTTGTATTGTTGTTGTTGTTGAGTGGATGTGTTGTGTTGTGTTGTTGTTGTTTGGATGTGTTGTGTTGTGTTGTTTGTGTGTTATGTGTTGTGTTTGTCTATTCTATTCTATTCGCGTTCTAAAAGAACTCAAAGTTACTTAAAATGACTGAAAACGTAATACCACGGTGGACATCCCACCCTTACTTACAAAGCGTTTTGGGAACACATTCATTATGCGTACAGCTAAGGAGTGGAATTCCCTGCCGGAGTCTGTGTTTCCTGATAGCCATAACCTAGGGGTCTTTAAGTCGAGAGCGAATAAATTGCTTCAAGGCAAGCGTGTTCCATCGTCGGCCACATCATCGCTTATCACCAGGTAAGATAGTGGTCAATCGCGAGCCTCATTTCAGCCGATACACGTCCACTGTTGGACATAGGCCTCCCCCAAGCGTCGCCACATCGAACGTTCCTGTGCGTCCCGCATCCAACGGTTTCCTGCTACCTTCACCAGATCATCGGTCCACCTTGTAGGAGGCCTTCCAACACTGCGTCTTCCGGTACGCGTTCGCCACTCCAAAACCTTTCGGCCCCAACGGCCATCTGTTCTGCGAGCAATGTGCCCTGCCCATTGCCACTTAAGTTTGGCAATTCTTTGTGCTATGTCGGCAACCTTAGTTTTCCTGCGGATATCTTCATTTTTTATTCGATCACGCAAGGAAACCCCGAGCATAGCCCTTTGATTTAGGTGACTTTAAGCCTTCTGATGGGGCCCATTGTAAGCGACCACGTTTCGGAGCCATATGTCATCACTGGCAACACGCACAGGTTAAAGACTTTCGTCTTGAGACACGCGAGAATCGCGAGCCTATCCATAATAAAAAAAATAACCTTTCTAAACTGGTTTAACAACCAGAACCGGCACTGGCTAAATATACATACCGTGCGAAGTCAAAAAAAAAGTAACAAAATATTATGAAGTCAGCCATGAGTTAAGTAGCAGAAGATACTTCAACCCAGTTCTATGATGTACCGTTCGGTGGGAAAGAGTACTTATAAATCGAACATGTAAATAAAAAGAAAACCTGAATTTGAAAACGGCCTTTATATTACGTATCATGCTTATTTAATCTCTGTTTAAACAATAAACAAACGAAATAATTTCCATTAATTATTCTTTGTGTAAACAGTACGATACCAAAGGCCAGCTTTCATGAAAAACCGCAAAACCGTAAACATAATGAAAGCTCTCTGTGGTCACTGAAAATTCCGTTGACATACTACTTAATTATTGATTTCAATTAGTTTTCCACGAAAAAGTATTGGTTACTGTGTACATTTTTGGACAAACCGATGTACGGCGAGTATCTGTTACGTTGTTGAAACCTTTACGGCTCGGACTAAGCGTTTCGCTCCGTCGTTTATACCGCATACATCGAAGGACTGAAGCAATTTGCCTGCTGCGGTCTTCCCGTCCGATTATAATTTAGATGTTGTCAAGGCTACAGTGAATAGGTACTTAGGATTGAAACTGCGTAACTGGACGCCCGCGACGGACACCCATCACCTGAAAAAGCGCGCGTGTCTTACGCTATGGTCCCCGTCACGGAAACCGGATTATTGCCTGCGCAGTATAGCTAGTTCAAATTTAATGGTGTGCATGTAGTGGTCGATAGAGAACTAAATGTTTTATTACATAGCAAAAGGTGCGCAGGGCTCGGCTCTCGCGACTAGTGCGCGCAGGTCCCCACAACGGAGCACTTTGGTATGGGACCGCGCGGGTCCCCGCAACGGAGCACTTTTGTATGGTTTCGCGCGGGTCCCCGCAACAGAGCACTTTTGTAGAGCACCGCGCGGATCCCCGCAACGGAGCACTTTTGTATGGCACCACGCGAGTCTCCGGAACGGAGCACTTTTGTATGAGACCACGCGGGTCTCCGCAACGGAGCATTTTTGTATGGGACCGCGTGGCTCCCAACAACGGAGCAGTTTGGTAAGGGACCGCGCGGGTCTCCACAACGAAGCATTTTTGTATGGGACCGCGTGGGTCCCAACAACGGAGCATTTTTGTATGGGACCGCGTAAGTCCCAACAACGGACCGCGCGGGTCTCCGCAACGGAGCATTTTTGTATGGGACCGCGCGCGTCTACGCAATGGAGTATTTTTCGCGGGTCTCCGCAACGAAGCGCTTTTGTATGGCACCGCGCGTATCTCCGCAACAGAGCATTTTTGTATGGGACTATACCCAGGCGACCGCTTAACGCAATTTTGACCCTTAACCTTTCGAATACCGCAATTAGAGACGATAGAAAGACAATGAGAGAGCGAACGCCGGCGTTTACTTGGGGTTTAATGAATTAATAAACTAGTGCACCTCACTATCAACGATTACATCACTGCCTATCATCAGGTGGGATTGCAGTCAAGCACTAATATAACAATTAAAAAAAAACAAACATTAAATTTTAAAATTACACTTGGTTGCAAAATTATGTGGTCTGCTTCTGGTCTGGATGAAATTAGCCGTTTTTATGGAGTTATATGTTTATTGAAACGGACTGCGCAAAGATTTATGTTCAGCAGGATTTTTTACGATCTAATATTGTTTTTTATTATGGTTCAAAACAATAGTAGTCTAAGAGACTGCAATTTCAGTAGCGGATCTGGTGGTTAAAGTTTATTACTCAAAAGAAATTTGGTGTTAACTTTAATGCTTTGTAATTTAAATATAGAAAGGTATAATATACTTTTGGAGATACAGACCCACTAATATCTGCATTGCAAAAATAATTATATAAATAATAAAATACCAGAAAAAAAATTTTTAGGTAGAAAGTAATTCAATGACTTCTTCCGCTCTTGGGTGAATTAAGTCGTCCAAGAGCGGAAGAAGTCATTGATTGGCCCCAGTAGACTTCGACCCTATTGCGCCACTACGATTAGCTGACATCTCCTTGAGAAGCGCGTGGAACGCTACGCACTAGCAATGACTTGGGCTCGGTTCGAATGTTACCGGACGACCTGACGGCGTGCTACCTATTGCTCGCCGTCAGGTCCCGAAACGGGATGGGGATCCCGGCGGCTGGGGAGTGAGGGCCGTTCAATTACTGCTTTGCAGAAGCAGGCGACCGCCTGTCATTTCTCCTTACTCCAGACGAGGGCCAGTACCAAGGCCTAGTGCGAGAGATCTTTGCCAACGATCGCCCCCAAGAGGACATGGTAATGCTCTGCCCAAGCGTGCACACGTCTACCGTATGCTCCATCGTGTCCTCCAGGTGATCCACACAATGGTAACACGCGGGCGTTTCTTCCGCACGAATCTGGTTTATCAGGACATTCAAAACCTCGTTTAAACGATAGTTTAACTCAAATACTCCTCATAGACTCTAAAGTAGAGCTAAATTGACAGTCTGCTGGTAATCGAAGAATCTCTTTTAACTCTCCTTGTGTAAACAAAGCTTTATTTTATATTGAATTATTCATTAACATCAGTTAAAAACATTCAAAAACAAAATATCATAATTATATCCGGTTCACAGCAATGATGTGATAATTTGCTACAAATTATATTATTAATTAGTCGTTGCACGCTCAAAACAGATAATATTAATGATGAAAATATTATGGATTACTGAAATGCTTGACCATGCGCGTAATTAACATGTATCTGGTGATAATTACTGTGCTTTGATGTAATGGGTCTATAAGCAATTAATTTTAAAGTTTTAATTGAATATCTGATGGTTTGATGATCAAAATTATTAACATTACAGACCGGACTGTCCTTTAATGAGACATTGGATGGTAGAACTATGGTAAAACTAGTTTTTGCTCGCGGCTTCGGCTGCGTACTGAAAATATAGCCTATGTTACTCAGGAATAAAGCAGCGTGCTATTGGTGAAAAAAAATTAGCAATCTGAACATTTAAGTACTTTCAAAGATTACTACCTACAAACAAAAAAAAACAAACTTTACCTTTAGTATAGATATAAATACTAAAGGTAAAGTACTAATTTAATATAACTAACCTATTTACTTAAGCACTATTGCGGCTAACATTTTAGACTAACAAAATTCAGTACTAACAAAACTATGGACATAACTAGTTAGTTGTTATATTATATTATTATTACTTTAATTGGTTATCACTAGGTGATGTAATATTTTTTTTACTTATTTAAGCAATAATGGGACTAACACAATACAGTGTTAACAAAAACATGGACACCACTATAAAGTATGAAATAAATTTGTTATAATATTAATTTAATTGGTCATAAAAATCAGTACTTTATTCATAGACTGATTATAGGAAAATTATAGAAAGGAAAATAAAAATACAACTCCCAGTTGCTGTTATTACATTTTTAATGCTACCACAATATAACCATTTAAATTTCTCTCAAAATTCACAATATCATGAAATACCAAACAATAAACTGGCAACCACGTAAAATGACCACAAAATGAGAACCGTAATATTTTCAACGCAATTTTAAAGTAACATAGGAGCTCGGTTTAATGAGAACCATCTCATGTTTGTGGCAACATTTCTCTTTTTAAATTAATTTCACACTGCACTCTTATTAAACGTACTCCAGTTGAGAACGGGTTAGTTGTTAATTTGACGTTAGCTGGGCCTGTAATATTGCACTGCAGTGTATGAGAGTTCTATTTTATTTTTTTAATATTCTGCGGGAGAGAACGGAATTTATCGGGGAAATTAAAATGCCCCAACATTTTAATTTCTCCGATAGATTCAAATGAAGCGTAGGAGCAGGTTATTAAAATGAAAATTGGAAAGCTCAACCGTAATATATTTAGATAATAAAAAAATAATCCTTCCTTTCGAATTTTGGCCATGTTGGCCAATCTCAACGGCTATTAGCCAAGAAAGTATGCAAGAAATAAGTATTATTTTGTTTGCGTGTGCAAATACAGCCTCTACACTTTCTATCCCTTTACTTTCATAGTCCAGTGGGATAGCAATCCTACACAACCGGTGAGTAATCAGGTGCAGAACCAACGGCTTTACGTGCTTTTCAAGGCGAGGGGGTACCACATCGCCGACTTCCAAATAAGTTCTTCCAGAAAAGTTTTTGTAGAAGGCCTTACAACCTCTCTCTGCGTCTTCCGGTACGCGGTCGCCACACCAGAACCTTTCGGCCCCAACGGCCATCTGTTCTGCGAGCAATGTCATTGCCTCTTAAGTTTGGCAATTTTTCGTGCTATGTCGGCAACTCCAGTTCTCCTGCGGATATCTTAATTTTTAATTCGATTACGCAAGGAAACCCCGAGCATAGCCCTTTCCATTGCTCTTTGAACTTTACATAATATTATAAAGAGAAAAAGTTTTTTTTTCGTTTTTATGTTTTTTTGTTTGTTGGAGGTAATCTCTGAAAGTACTGGTCCATTTGCTACATGTTTTTCACCGATAGAAAGCGGCTCTATTTCTGATTTTATGTGCGCGGGTGAAGCCGCTGGCAAAAACTAGGCGTTTAATAAAAATTATCCAAAAGCACTTTTCCCCCGACCCAAGACCAACGGGGCAGTTAAGCGAATCAATATTATCATCCCTCTCTATTGTATGGACTTTTGTAAGTATTCATTTTAGTAGAAACAGGCGTTGTCTAGGCCCTTGGGGATCATTAAATAATCGTTAGTATCACATTGACCGATTAGATTATCCCAAACTATTCCAAGCTAACTTGGTGCGAAGCTTTTGTAATATTAACGTTAGCCAACTGCTCTATAAATATTATTACTTAAATACGAGTATCTACTACTATCGATATAATACTATCTACAGTACGTTGTTATACAGATGAAAACTGTGTTATCTTGTGTCGAGGACAGATACCAGGTATTATGCCGGCCGTCTTTTTAAAGGACGAGTCGCAGTCCCTTTGACCTATTTTTACCTATGACTTGTCAATTCCACCCACAGCACAAACCAAATTTCAAATAGTTTGCAATCATTCGCTTGAAAAACGCACAATTTAATAATGCACACATAACACACCCCTATACACATCAATTAAAAAATTAAGTTACAAATCGTAATTCAAACACTATTTTATTTAAATAGACTTAGGCAGCGTTATTTTTTTTTTTACGAAATAATTAGTTTAATAGGTCAATAATGTGAGAATATATGCGCTACTCTAGTAGCACATTGGTATTTACTCACACAAATCACTAGTGACTCAATTAAAATTTATCAAGAATGTTTCAAAATAGGTAAAGAAATAAGCATAAAAAGTACCTATGTTAAAATGGCTGAAATTGATTCGGTAGCCAAATCTGGACATCCCAATTTCAGAATGACCTTTTATCATTTTACATATTGTAAACACAGAGTTGTTTAAAAAATTCATCTAATTAGCTGACGTAAAAAATTTGAAGACTTGTCTGCAGCAGACAACCATCAAATTACCGCGATGGTTACCCCAAAAGTTTGGGGCTTTTGACTACCCGTATCTACAGTCAAAGGAAGTAACTGCTTAATATATTTTGTGAGATATGGATGCGTCTTAGGCGAGGTTTCTGAATTGAGTATTTTGAGTAAAGAATAACTCGAACCATACTTAAATACCAAATGACAGATTTTCAGTGTTAAGTAGAGTTTGAGTAATACTCAACTTCAAAATCTTAAGTCAGAAATCTGGGATAAGAGTATTAATTTAATTAAACCCTAAAAAACCCTAAAATTGACGGTATCTGAAAGGTTAAAATAAGACAAGCTTCGTCGGTATCTCACACCATACATCTAATAAATTTGGAGTGTCTGTTTGTAATACTGAAATAACCACTTTTTACTACATGCATATGAATATATATACGGTACATACACCAAAATAACATTTTTTACAATTTTTGTCTTTCTATCTGTCTGTCTGTTTGTCCGGGCTGAAATGGCTGGACCGATTTTGACGGGACTTTTTTTGGCCGGTAGCTGATGTAATAAGGAGTAACTTAGGCTACTTTTATTTTAGAAAAAATAAATTCAAAATCCTGTAATCCACGAACGAAGTCGCGGGCACAGCTTGTATTAAATAATAAATAATTGAACAGTTTAGAAAACACACAATCTAAGTACGTGTGGTTGAATACAATCACTTGACTGCACTTCTATGCCAAATTTTATTTGATTCAGTTGAACAACTTTAACACGAGAGTGGTTTTATAAACAGATTAGAGAAATTTATAAAATTCATAAGATAAATCGCAACTTCTGAACTGTTTTTTCCATAGTTGTTATCTTACAGGGTGTCCCGTTGGTTAAAAAAATTGTAGTGTTTTATTTTTTGAATCGTGTGTTTATCAAAATATGCACAAGAATAAAAAAAAACACGTAGCTAATTTATTCTAATTTAATCAATCTACACTATCCACACTAAAAAACATAAAATTAAACTTTATTTTTTTATAAATAAAAAATATAAAATTAATTTTTATGTTTTTTTGTTGGCAGGAGGTTATCTCTGAAAGTACTGGTCAGATTGCAAAAAAAAAATACATATACTACAGATAGAAAGCTGTTTTATTTTTAAGTATGTACGTGAGCAAAGCAGCGGGTAAAAATTAGTCTCAAATATGGTGCCAAAAAACTACTCCACATTGCGGTTGAATGGTATAATCTGCCCTAAAGGGATGGCATTGCTTATCCTCTATCCAAGTCTAAACAAATTAACCTGATAGCAAAGGTAAGTAGAAATGAAAATAACGAGGAATTAAATATTTACTTCTGTCAATAACTTACCTGAAAATATCTCAAAGGCATGGAATTCGGACCTTTTGAACATAAATTTTACGTCAATATGACCAAGAGTCCTCAAAGCCACTAGAGGACGAAACCCAGCTACTTATAGCTCAGTGATCTAAAGATCTGACGCAAATATTCTCTCAGTTGAAATTCTTCGAAATCTCAAGGCAGCTTACAATCCTGCAATAAGTACAAATTGTAGTTTAATCAATATTCCGTTTGAAGCACTAAGAGCTGATGAAACTCCTCACCTCTTCGAAGAGTAAGTAGTAAGTACTGCACCAAATTGGTGAAATCGTATATGTTGACAATATGGTTTTCAAGAGTACCTAATCACGTAACGTCAAAATTGACATCGCAATCGGATTGACTTTAGATTGAAATTGAAATTAATTTGGAGAGTAAGCGTGCTGGTAATCAAATAGTAACAAAAATAATAAAATAGAATTATGACTTATTTACTTTTGCCTCAACTAACATCCTTTGTAAAGAAGGCCTCAAAATATTTTAATATAATGTACCTACCCCTAATTTTAACTCTGTATTTACACGTCGAGTCCCTGGAGGGGAGGTGGGGGATGAAAGTCGAGGCTCGCGAATTATACACACTTCTTTAGCGTTATCCATGAGTCCCCAGGCGATAAGACCGTTAAAGGTACGGTTATAACACGCTTTTAATGTTGTTGACTAGAGATATTTTTTTGGGTTAAATATAATGAGATGTTCACGGTTTGAAAAGAATGAAAAGAACTTATATCCAAAATTAGCAACTTGTACTTGGCCGGTTTAATTGTCTTATTTATTTATTTATTGGCAAACCAACAACATTAAATACAGGATTGTTATAGAAAACCATATTAAAATCTGGACATTGGTATGCATGCCTATTATAGGTACTTATGCAGAGTTTACACCGAATTAGGTATGATAAGATAGTAATATAATATTATTATTACCGCAAAATAAAATATACAAAAAGAAAAAAATCACAAATATCAAAATAAAAAGAGAAACTAAAATAGAAAAATAAATAATCAAAAATAGTCTTCGCACTGTTTGTGCATTTAGCGAGTGTCAAGTGTAGAAAGTATTTAGTTTCCAGTTATTTTGAGTTGTATTAGAATGTGGGTAACAAACAAACATATTCTAATATTTTTGCAATATTTTGCACCAAATCTGTCAAGTCAGCTTTCTCGACCAACTTTGCTGAGGGCTTTGCTGCTTTGCACTAAATTAGCATTATCAGTTTGATTTCACCGAAACCGCGACTGTTTCAATGATTTCACACATTGTCCTACTATAGACACTAGAGATGCCTATAAAATTACACCAGATTTACATCACAATATCCACTAAAAATCAATTTGCGAATAATAATTAAAACAGTCACTGGAAGACTCATAAATATCCCACCAAACGAAAAAAAAAAAAATGCTCGAAACATAGAAAAAAATAAAAGTATCAATGGCCAGTATCATAGCAACCAGATTTCTCTTTTCAGCAAAGTTTAACAAGAAATCCTTTAATCTGACCTAAAACAAATACCAAGGATTGTATTTATCTTTATTTCTCACAATAAATCGTCCAATAACAAACTGAAGAACTTTAATTAACTTAAGACAAAATAGTTTCCTTTTGTAATAAATCGACGCAAGGTGACGATTCTTTGTCTTGTCAACCGACTTTGACCTTTATTCCTTTATGATAGAGTTCGCTAGCGTGCAGCAGAGGGATATCTGGCGAAGATGGATGTGCTATAAAAGGCTTTTTTTGTACTTCCAGTGTAATATTGCCAAACAATATTGGAGCTAGATATTGTTTTATGATAGTACAGCTTGACGTGATATTCGATATATCGTTCTGTGTTGTGCCCAATTTCTTGGAAACACTTCTGGGTCCTTGGGTTTTATAGACAGTGCTGTTAGTATTCTGATTTGGGTATGGTATACAGTTTATAGGGTTGGTCGTAAAATGGAGGGATTTGTTCATTGGACTAGTGCTACTTACCTACCGAGTTGAAATCAGTTCCATTTGCGAGGAGACGGCTAATAAGCATGACAAATATATCAAAGTCAACGCTAGACTAAAAAACGCTAGATTGCTTCGTTTATATCATTCATTGTGTGCTTATTTTTGTATAATATTCTATACCAAACAACAAATAACACTAAAAATAAATCTTTTTCTGAACTGGTTATTAAATGAAGCAGAAATTAGCATTCCAAATATTGGTTTGAGGAAGAGAGGGGCCGTCTCTTTTGAGTACACATCGACTGTTATTTGACAGTTTCCTCTTCCACAAGATTTAAAAGGTTTTTAACTTGATTAATACAGAATTTAAAAAAAAATCTATTTGTCTTTGGATAAAGTTACTTTTTCTTACAAACAATAAAAAAAAATGAGTTTAAAAAGCGTCGAGAGTCTCGGAACGATTTCGACCCACTGCAGGCACGGGTTTGTGGACGGCGAGCTGTGGGTATCTGCCATCCGCATAGATAAAGCCAGGGTGTGTTCTACATGCGCCTCAGACAGATGACAAAAAACTTGACGGGGCCAGAAACAGTTAGCCGACATCTTCTAAGATATGTAGCTCTGTACCCCTCGCAAAAAACGCCACTGAAGGAACACTGGTTTTTTTTTAAATGGTCATAGTCTAGTACTTGACTGTCATCCCACCAGATAGTAAGCTGTGATGCAATCGTTGATGATGAAACGCACTAGTTTAGCCTATTAAATCTAGCCTTTTAGTCAGTAAAAGTCTGATCCTCTCATTTCCCAAGCCCAATTTCGGTTACGTGGAAAAAAGCGGTTTGTCTCCATTCGGATTTTAAAATAGAAAATGTTTACTGCGTTACTCGGAATTCCTTAGGCGGTACTTATCTTGGAAATCAAATTATAGTACAAGTAAAGCCATGACATCTCTTTGAAAAGAATCTACGAGATGGTAACAGTAAAAGCATGATTTCATTTCGAAAATGAGAAATGTTTTTTAAAGAAAAGTGTTCCACGTTAGTTTAAAATAAAAACAGGAAGAAACGGTGTATTTTCTGGAAATTAGATTTTTCTGGGAAGTAAGTTTGGTTAGATTCGTTTGTAAAGAAAATGTTACTTTTTCATTCAGAGATTTTATTCGAGACTTCTTTTATATTTTTTGCGTATTTTCCTATCTATAAGAAAGGCTTGTTGTGGCGGGATTTTCGTATAATAGCGATTTTATTTCTTTTAAACTTTTATTACAAGTTTTATTTTTTAAATTTAGGTTTAAAAGGCTTGAAGACTCGGCATCGGAAGGCACAAGGTGTTCCGATGGTCTGGTGAGGGTGGCAGGAATCCAATGAATGTGACTCACAGGACCAGTCATTGTGGCGACCGATCTTGTGATAGATATTTAAAATACGAGTAGAAAAGTGCTTAAAATCTATACATATAATAAAACAGTGAGCACACAAACAAACACATACAACCTATGGGATTAATTGGCGCAAAAACAACTGATCTGATCCTGTTTAAATTTTGCATACATAATACATAATCCTTACAAGCCAGGTCAACTGTTAGGCTATAAATTATTACGCTATTGGCTATGAGGGGTCAACAATTTCTCAATATTCCAAATGTCGGTATCGAACAACATTTACCATGAGGTCGACCCCCAGCTGTAGTAATAATTTTTGTGAGTATTTTGTCGTCTTTTTTGTAAATAATTTATGGTAATTTGACTACAATATTAGAACGTCTTTTAGCATATTTTTAAGATAACATTAAACATTTTTAAAAAGTAATCTTGACATATAATAAAATCGACGCGACGAAACTATTTTATTTCTTTTTTGTTAATGAAGACATCGGCGTCATTTGTCAGCACTATTATACATAGTTTACATACAATAGACATGCTTAGCCCACCGTGACAGATTTGTGCTTTCACGCAACTGACAGCGTCAACATATTAGTTAATCAATTAGGTGACTGAATAAACAGCTAGATAGTAATTGTCTGAAGCTGGATCCAATTAGTGAGTTGTGACGTCAAAGCAGGCATTAATTAGCTTTCAGATGAATGTTAGTGATACCTCAAATTTAAATGATGTATTGAAGAAAATTAAATCGTCAATGAACAAATTTTCAATAAATTAGAAATTAATGCAGAAGAGACTGAAGAAATAAATTAGTGGTACTGTGATTAAGGAGGCCATGATGTACTAAAAATTGATGAAGAAGATGAATAAGCTAGTCAAATAATACTAATATAATATTTATATAAAGGCGTTATAATTTTGTTCGTGTAATATGTGTAATATGTATGTTGTTATTGTTTGTATGTTCGTGTAATATGTATGTTATTCCTTCACGATCAAGTGACTGATCGGATTTAAAAATGAAACTATGTAAGTAATATAGCTTACAAACCAGAGTAACATATAGGTTATAACTTACAATGAGGGAAGCATGAAATATAATAAGGGAAAAATAATTAGTGGAAGCTAGCGTAATAAAGATGACCTACATAGTTTGCTATGAAAGTATAATAATGCACCAAACTACACCCGGCTTCACTATCTTCCTCTCATAAATAAACTTGAACATGCAAAAACATAAAAACTTATAATCCCAAAAGATAAAAACGGCGCACATATAAAAGAGAGACTTTAACGACTTTATGAACCTAGATAAAGCTAAAGAGATAGCATTTACATAAAGTGTGTGTCGTTAAGATAAGTGACTTATACAAGATGCTCAGTAAAACATCCATTTCAAAAGAGTTTTGTTATAGAATCGGATAATAAACTTGTTGAATAAAGGTTCATATATTTTACTGAAACAAAGTTATGACAGAAGAAAGAATTTCGTTCGTGTTAACAAACATGAAGAAAAATAACACAAAATGAATAACGGAATCAAACATATGATGACAGTTACAAGTATTAGACTAAAAATTGACTAAATAATAATTCACAGTGAAAACAACACAAGTATATTTGCATTTTATTAAACAAAAGCAGATCATAAAAATATACATGCTATGATTACTATGAAAAAGCTGTATTATAAACAAATATAGGAAGCAATTTATGAGACAAAACTCTGAAACAAAAGCCATCATCCGTAACCGCACTTTCAGTCAAGTTTATCTGATGGTAAATGTTCAGACATTAATAACGGCGATATGACCGCATATGGAGGGTCATATGAAAAAGATTATTGGTTCACGCCAGCTCTTCCGATGCTTAGGGTAATGCTTTTGGAAATGGTTGGAGTAAGTTCGATGGATCGATCTCCTGATGATATGATTATTTTTATTGCAAGCGTTAAGTGCTGCGAAATATATAGATATATACAACCAAGAACGCACATGAAGTGCGTTCTTGGTTGTCTTTGGTATACGTTTGGCATTATTACTGTACTGTATTAAACGGAAAAGAAGTCCACAAAAATGTGTGAAGCATATTATGAAGGAAAAAGAAGTAAATAATACTATATAACAGTTGATAGAGACGGGAAGAAAAAAAGTGTTGCACTGACCCCAAGTAACTTGGGACAAAAGCAGAAATATAATACTGTGGCAGTGTTTGAAGAAGATACTAAACTTTACTTCAACACTCAACAGTGTATACAATTTATTTTTGAAAGAAACAAAAGGCTTGTAAATAACGCTGTTTTAAGTGAAGTGAATGAATAGTTTTGTTTTTGAAAAGAGCTGTAAAATTTTACCACTTTCTTGCTAGCGGTATTGCTATGCAAGATGATAAGCTATCATTTTTATGGGTCATCATAAATTCTTCTAATGATAATTATCCTGCCCTGGGTGGAGCGAAAGCGAGTGTCACACTTGACTGCAACTCTCCAGTATTCATTCGGTTGCCTTTTGCGTTCTAGGACTATCGTGACTTTTTATAATTACCCCCCAGCCCTAGGTGATAAAAGCTTTAATTGCTCCTGGTAACAGCTCAAAACATTATACAAAATCTTGTCTAACTGGCTAAATCTTTAGTAATTTACATTATTATTTGCTTTCCACTCACAAAAAGCAACTGTTCATAAAAACGAAGTCCATAAAAATAACAAGGAATAAGCGAATTGAATATTAAATTTCCAATTACGGACTCGCTAAACATCCGTTTACAAAGAAATTATTATATCTGATACCGTCATGACATAATGGCGTATTTTAAAAGGAAATCAATTAAGGGATATTAAAATGTATCTAATTCTTTCGCTTTGACTATGGGACCTATTCCATTTTCCATTTGTATTCATGAAATTAATAACATGTTTAGGGCTGTTGTAGATTTTCAGAATATTCCTATAATTTGAAATATGTTATGATGTAAAATATTAATTTTGTTAATCTTTATACCAATGAAATTTTGTTGGAATCTGATGACAAGAAAGAAGTAATTTAAGAAATGGTTATAATGTAAATACAATATGTAATTTTCTATCTAAATTTCTCAATAGTATCTTTGTCCTGGTTTTTGGTTTGATTCAAAATATTTAATTTCACACTAGCTTCTGTCAGCGGCTTCACCCTTGTCAAAGTCATAAATTATTCTAAGGGAACATATTCCATATGTAAATTTTTATCTCGGGAGTATGCTCCCATGGGCTAAATTTTCTACTACCAAATAGGCAAAACTGCTGGTAGAACATGAATCAATAAAATATATCGAAGATGATAATATTGACTCAGGAAAATTTAACGATATAGATATTAATGTACTAGCTGTTACTGACGTAAGTATTTTGACATTTCGGTAATACCAGTACTCCTATTGTTAGGTGATATCAAGGTTACAGTAAGTCCCTCCTTATCTCCTGATATACAGTTTATTAGCGTGGTAGATAGCGGTCAAAGTAACATTGAAATGGCTGGATTAGATACTACTCATTTGAGTGGGTTGACCTAAAATATTGCGGAATTGATTTTTGTTCATGTTGATTGAAAGTAAGCACAGGTAGATTATGGATTTGCGCTTTATGCCTTGAATAAGTATTATATATAATACTACTTTTGGCAGATAGCTTCACACGAAATATAGTAGAAAAGTATCATAAGCAGTACACTCACGATAATAGAGAATGTTCTACGTTTTATTCCAGAACATTATAATTAAAAAAGAAAAAAATAAAATCTAGGATTATTTGCTTTTTCAAGTGTTTTGCACGTGGTGAGGAATAGCAATTTTAATACTAATGTTCTTAGTAATCTTTAAATAGGCAATTTTGATTTGGAAGACCCCAATATAAAATTATGGCACATTATTTTCTACAGTATGTCAAGAATTAAATAAATTCAAAAGAAATCAAATTAGTAATAAGTTCAATAAATTAGCCACAGCTTTTTGTCACAAAGAAAGTACCGTAAAATAAATCTATTTTTGAGACTTGCCAATTCTTCTCTGTAGGAAATGACTAATTGAAATCGTGCAGTAGCTTCCAGGGCGTTTCATAAGTACCCATGTATGTGTATGTGAAATAAAATTTATTGAATTGAAGTGAACTTAGTTGAACAGTTGTCGTTGAATGGTTGAAGTGTATATGTCGCAGTAAGATAGATGAAGCCGTAATATAGTTATATCCCTAGGGATATAATTATATACCGTAACATAGTTATACGAAAGCAATTCATTACTATCTCACTAGGAATATAGTTATAAAACGGTCCAAGTTTAGTGATATACTTATATTACTAGATTAAGTTTAGTGAAATAGCTTTCGAAGTGTGCGGCGCAGGCGGCACGCTTTATATTACTTTGAATGATTCTATACCAAATGAAAACTTGTCACTGAGAGAAATATGCCAAAAATTGTCGCACTTTGGTGGCCAAGGTTATTTAAAATGTTCCTGTAAAAAATCGAATATACAGTGTTCTACTAAAAGATGTACCTGTAAGAAGCATTCAGTGCTATGTAATTCTAGATGTCATGACCTCTTCTTGTCTGAACACTAATTAAAAAATACTTTTATAGAAACCAAGATCTCAACTTGTTGATAAGAAATAAAGATATCTGAAAACTGTTTGGCTATAAAAGATTTTTAATGTTTGATTAGTTTTAATTGTATTGTTAATGTTTAAATTCCAAAAAATATGATCGTTTTAATTATAATTACTTTAATACGTGTTAATGTCACAAAGTATCTATTGTAACTAACTGCAGGATACATAAAGTTGATTTATTAATAAAGATAAAACCAATAAAATTTTGTTTTATTTAATAATGTATGGTAGATTTCTATTTCACTAAGCTTAATCAAGTAAATGGGTCTTTCTCAAAAAAGTGGCACACTTTTGAATTTTTTTCAATTTTTCAAAAATGTTTGAGAATAAATAAGCTTTAATATACTACAATATGATGACAATATGATACAATATGACTGTTTTGAGACAAACCCTAATATATTTATAACACTGAACGTAATCTAGTAATATAAGTATATCACTAAACTTCGACGGTTTTATAACTATATTCCTAGTGAGATAGTAAAGAATCGCTTTCGTATAACTATGTTACGGTATATAATTATATCCCTAGGGATATAACTATATTACGGCTTTATCTATCTTACTGCGACATATATACATTTTGAAAACATAATAAAACTTGATGAGTGGCATTGATAGGAACTGTTTTAATTTCTTTGACTTTCTGTTAAAATGCTGTAATTTAAATGCAACTATTATTGTATAAAAAGTGGAAAATTAATTTTAGCACATGTTTGTTCTCATCGTCCTTCCTACCTTTATTGCAATATGTTTAGAGTCTCAGCAACATCTCTTCGTTTTCCGTAAATTTCTGTTTCCCGTCATCCAAATTGATTTCTTTTGTAGCTATCACTTTTTATATACGGTGTACCAATCACTTTTTATTCATCACATAAAACCGGAATGTAACAAGGAAAGTCACTTCCTTCAGATTATTGGAAATGGCATGGAGGTGTTGTTAATAAATTCATTAGATGAATTGTAGGGTTTTTTATCGGTGGGTAAAAATCATCCAAATAACACCCGCCGCCCTTGGGCGGAGCGAAGATAGTGTCAAACTCTTACTAACTAAAAAACTCACCCCGTTCCTTCTTGCCTTTCATACCGGGGCCGAGCTTCCCTTTCGGAAACAGACCTTAGCCCCAATAGGCTTCGACCCAGCTGAGCCCCTACGATTGTTGACATCTACTTGAGGCGCGCGGGAACAGTGCGCGCCGTCGACGACTTGGGCTCGGTCCATACGGTTACCGAACGGTCGGAGAGCGAGCTAGCCATTGCTAGCCGTCCGCAAATCCGCGCCTACGGTGGCAGGAAATCGGGATCGGAATCCCGGCGGCAGTTGGGGCGTGAGCACCATTGCCTGATGCGGTCGGCCTCCTCCTTTGCTAGCTTTACTGTTTCGCTGAAGGGGGCGACCGCCTGCCACTCCTTTTCGCTCCGGACCATGGCCTGTAGCAAGGCCCGGTGCGAGAGATCGCCGCCGCCAATCGCCCCCACAAGGACACTGCGATGCTGTGAGAGCTACATTTTTACTTTTTTTTATGTATTTTTAGAAATAAAATGCGTAGTAGTTTCTACAGTGATCAGTAGTGGATAATAATAATTGTGATATTTTTTTGGGAATAATACTGGCTAATCAGAAAAAAACTATCGCGTCATTTAGCTGTGCTCTGATTGGCTGACGATGACGAGACCGCATAGTGGTTGAATATTCATCCTAAACATAGCTACATGATATTCTGGCGATGGATGAGCAGTAGCCCTTAACCACTTAAGATCCCCGTGGGAGACGTTGGGCAGGTCAGACTGTAATTAGAAACCACACGGTAAATATATTCAGTATATGGTCCAATTAATCTTGTGAAGGACAAACACGCGAACCATATAAATGTTTACTGCTTTAAAAATTGACGTAAAACCCATTCAAATGAATTCCTTTGCACCCACCCATTCCTATCGTAATTAAAAAAGAAAATATATATATATTTTAAAATGGTAAAGGCTGGACATACATTGATACGAGTATTTGAATGACCTAATTATGTAACATTCATCATCATCATTTTAGCTGAAAGGCGTCCACTGTTGGACATAGGCCTCCCCCAAGCGTCGCCACAACGACCGATTCTGTGTATCTCACATCCACCGCATTCTCGCAACTCTCACCAGTAACTTATTAATATATATTTAAGGAAGTACCTACCTTAATTATGAATATGTATTGTTTTTTCTTCGTTTCTTAATTGTGTATTCGATATTTTGTTGTGATGTCAGTCACTACTATCTCTTTTCGTTCATTGCCTCCAAAGGTTGTCTGTACGAGATTGTCTTGTACGATAAAACCGCCCAATGTACAATCAAAGACACTTCCGCCTGACTACCTGCACTACATTGGAAACGTAAACTTCAAAGGGTTTGGTTTGGCGCCGTGCCGCAGGATTCAAGCGAAATTTTTAAAGTGATCAGGCAGAAATGACCGCGATGGTATACCTGTTTTAGATATTTTTGTATTGTGTTATTATAAGGTTTATCTACAATAAAAAGGATATAAATAAATAAGTTTTTCAAATAATTATTATTAGCATACATTTTTCTGTGGATATTTCTGGAAATATAAAAACATATGCTTAACAATCGAAATGATCTAGCTAAGAAACTTTAGTACAAAGTGAAACACGGATAAATATCATCTGCAGATACACATCAAAAACATCAAGCAAGCTTATACGAGTTCTAAAAGCAAAAACAGAAAACAGAATTTAGTCACGTAACTTATTTAATATACTATTCAGAACTAAAATTCAACGAGTAGCAGTCACGCACAAAGAAACTAAAATGTAAATCAACGCTGCTGTAAAGTTCATTAATACATTCAGTTTGAAAGTTGGGCAGCAGTCAGGGTGATAAGCTTACGCGGAAGATGGCGCGATTGAAAATATTAAACTTTATCATCTCTTCATTTCATCTAGGTCAATCGCGATGCAACGCATGGTTGCAAATTTGCGTTTAAAAGTCCCAAAAAGTGGCCTCAGGTCATGTGCCCTTTTTTATTAAGATAGGAAATCATCCAACGACTTGTCCCACTTTGAATAGAGCGGGAGGGCATGTCAGACCTTTGCAGACTAAGCCGTAGCACGCACTGGTGACTTTGTCACCGTGACTTTTGACAAAAAAGTCACCGTGCTTATGAACCCAACATGTAGTGCGCGCACTTGGTGACGTGACAGTTACAAAAAATTGGTAGAAAAATTATTGTTACCGTGACAAAAGTCACCAGTGCGCGCTACGTCTAAAGCTACACATAGGTATATCCTTCAGTTGCTCTTTGAGTTCTAAGATCACGGATTTCCTTTTCCGTTTCGTGAAACCGTGGTTTAGGGACTCCATAGCTCGAATTGCCTATGCTTAATACCCAATCTATAGTCATTTGCACGTGGTCATAATAAATTCAGATTACTATTCCCAAAAGATCCTTAACGACGACGTCTATTGTTTTACTCTATAGAAACACCTTCTGCTCTGAGTGCCTAGTGCGAGTTTGTTTAACGTTAATGCGATCGGCACGTTTATGACGTTTGGCACTCCGATTGGCCTGTTCTAAGCTCTTAACCAAACAAGGTGCAAATTGCTTTAAACATGTTGGTTTTAGTCAGTAACAGTCTGACATTCTCTCGCTCCACCTGCAGTGAGAGAAGTTATTTAATAATTTTCCAAATAAAAAAAATGATTTTAATAAACCGATATTCTATCAGTCAAGCACTAGTAAAAGTAATAATAAATGTCATAAATGTCTGTGATTGATCACGTCACACAGTTTGTACTTTTTGACAATCGTCAATTATGATCGTTCATTTATTATGATCGTTCGTTTATTATGATTGTTAATGATGATGATGTTAATCGTTATGATATTCCATCAAAATATCGTTTTGTCTAAAGCCTCCAATCGCGCCCGCCACCGCGTCCGCTACTGTCCATCACCACGCGATCACCCAGACAAGGCCTTGCTCAAACCGACTACGGACATGATCAAAGCAAAGCTGGAGGATAACTTCAACATATTTATAACTTGAAAGATAGCCTTAAGCTACCTGTCGAGTAGATTTAGGATTTATGTCAGGTTGGTGGAAATGTGAGTTGTGTGTGCTGGTGTTTCAGCGTTTATAGTGGGATTTGAAGACGAAAAAATAAAGTTGATGTGATTTGGGGCTGTAGAATTGTTTAGTAGGGTTACCGTGGCCCTTAACTATAAACTCTGGCTTCAGCCAGGGCAGAAATTATTTGATGATGACCCAAGGCTATAAGGCTGATGTCTAAATTAAATAAAAAGTTATGTACCAATAGTTTTGGTTAGTTTATCAACCTACACACATCGTCATCATCACCATGTCAGCCGAAAGACGTCCACTGTTGGATATGGATGCTGCCAAAAGGTTCTGGTTGGAAGGCCTCCCATAAGGTAGACTGATGACTGATTAGGGTCAAAGGAAATTGATGGATGTGAGATGAATAAGACCGGTCGATGTCGCGACAATATTAGGAGGCTCACGAAATGACAATGAAGACGAACAAAAAAACATTTCTATAAATACCAAATAATCATGACCTAGATCAAATAACCAGCTGACTAGCAAGCCTAATCGCTTCAAAAGGGTATAATGAATTAGCTGTAACTTTATCACTGTCAAGCACAGATTGTGATGACGGAGTACTATGAAACTGTTTGTTACCGATTGCGTCTAAAACAGCGCCCTAAATTAAACCACATGAGCCAGGGATTTGTGTGGGCGGCAGAGGAACGCCCTTATAGGATCCCATTAGGTCTTATCGCTTTGGTAAAAGGCTTTTACCTAATTGGTGTTTAGTAGGATTTCGATTATAGGAATTTATTGAATAGAATTGGTCCTTTTGATGATGATGGCTTTGATGACCTTAATAGTATCTAACTGTTTACTTTAAAGTATTGGATTCTTGAGTAGTATTTAAACTTTGTTCTTTAAAGTGGATTCCTGATTACTGTCAGAATCTTTACGCAATTTAATTTTGGAAATGTTTAGATGTATAAAAATAAGGCGAAAATTAAAAACAATGAAATTGTGACTTCTAAACTAGATAAATACCTTAACCTTACCGTATCTTAGATATTGGTGTCCTTGCGTATACTTAATACAAGAAGACACAAGCACCAGAAATATTCGCAAAATTATTTTAATAATTTTAGAGCTCATTTTTGTAAAGTTACGAAACGTTACACCTTCGTCCATTATGAGACGATATTTTTCCCCGGCCTGTTATGTCCCACTTGGCTACAGGTTTGGTCCGGATCACTTAACTCTTAATATCGATAAACAACTTTTTTTGGTATTTTTTCTCGAACAAAAAAATATTGGCACCTGCTAAAAGTTATCTTATTTTAAGCTTAAGCATAAACCGCCTTATATTGTTCCCACAGCTGGGACTCAGTCTCCCTAGGCCGTAAGATACCACAAGGGTTCGGTGTAGGTTGTTAGATGTCACGTATCTTTGAATTGGTTGTAGAACATGCCAGTCTCTTCACGATGTTTTCCTTCACCATCTCGAGAGCAGTGGTGATGAAATTAATTAGAAAAAAAGAAAGATATTTTATTATATTAGATAAAGCACCTGTCTGGGTTTGGACACACGATCTACAACTTTTAAGTTAGAGCCGTTACCAGTGTGCTGATGTTGCTGACTGACAGGATTACCACTACTCTTCATCACATCTTTCGAAAATAATAAATAACTTGTCCCAAAACAAACTGAATGAAACGCTTAATAGGAAATTGAAATCGCAATTAGTATTTCACTTCTCGATTGTTTCATTTCTATTTCGTCCTCGCAGTCAATTTCCTAATAGAGGCGTCTACCAAAACGGAGCCCAGTTTCCGTAATCAAAGTACTTGCTAATGCTAAACCAGTGATTGCCAAACTGTGGTCCGTGGACCACTGGTGGTAAACTAAAATATGGTTTGCGAAAAGCTTAACATTTCAAAATATCTAACTGAAAAATAACACTGATTTGAACTGATTTTAAGATTATATTAAAAATATTGTGTTTGCTAAAACACATTTGTTTTCTGAACCTCTGGTCTCTAGTAGCAGCAAAAAATTGAGGGTTATTGCCCGTTTTTGTATAATGTTGTACTAAAGCACAAAATAACACACTTCTTTTTCTGAAAACCAAACAAAATTGGTCATAAAATGAAACAGAAATTAGAATTTCAAATATTTATATAAAGAAGAGTGCGTAATGAGAACATCTTGCTGTCTCTTTTTTACAGGTGTAACTTAATGGCAGTGACTTCATAATGTAGTCTGTGCATCTTTTTTCTGTTACTTGACGGTTTCTCCTTCCAACAGATTTGAAAAGTTTTTAAATAGTTTTTTAATTTTGGACGAATATTAAAAATTACTCTTTGATAGATACAAACAATAAAAACAAATGAGTAAAGTACTTTACTAAAAGTGGTCCCAGTTCAAAAAAGGTTGAGAACTGCTATGCTAAACCAATTAAGCGTTCAAATCAACCGAGTGCGAAATAGAAGCATTTACTTAATTAAACCGCATTTGGCGACCGCGATTGTCCGGTGGCACTGTAGTCAGTTTCAGTAGGTATAGTTCTGAAGTTTACAGCTTAATTCTGGACTAAGTACAAGACTGTGAATTGAATAATGTAGTAGTCACCCCTTTTTTAATTAAACAGCAGCACTCCAATGTGGATTGCTAGATATCATACGTCTTCAAATTTTTGGTTCTAGGACATGACGATTTTCTCACGATGTTTTCGTTCATCGTTTTAAGAGCAGTGGTGATGAAATAAATTAAACATATTTATGTGCCTGGCTGGGTTTTAACTCGTGACCTACAACTCTTAAGTCGGAGCATTTACCACAGGGCCTTCCTCCTCCTTGCGCTGTATTCCTCAATGGTGAGGGTCGTGACCCTGCTTCATTATTTTCTTTTTATGATGTTTCTCCATCTATTTCTGTCTCTGATGGTGTGAAGAGCGTTGTATACCGTGAAGTCAAGAGCGGTTCTGATCTGGTCGGACCAAGGCATTGGGCCGCGCCCGCGAGGTTTTTTTCCATCTACGTTCTCGGTCACGATTAGCCTTTCGAGGTTCCATCGTCTTTCCTTGCAATGTGACCGAAGTATTGCAGAATCTTGCGAAGACAGAGCCACTACTGCTCAATTAAGGTTTGACTTTGGCAAAATCTTCCAGTTTGCAGCTCATAACATCAGTTTTAGACTTAAACTAGAGTATGTGTAGACTGTTCTCTATGAAATGCAGAAACCAGTAACCTTCTGATGAAGAGGAGATTAAACCACAACGTGGTTTGTGCTCGCTTTATTGCAAAGCAATCGTGCGATCGACCTTTAGTTTATCGAGTGTTGGACGTTGTTTGATAGTTAGTTGTTACTTGGTAAACGTTGCTAGTAAGCAGAGTAGAAACCAGATAAAGCTATCGTGGATACCTACTCAGTGCTTACCCTCTTAAATACATATCTACCGAAATCCTTTATATTTTCTAGTAATGAAAAACCTAGGTATTCATTATTTGTTTTTCGGATACCTTATCACCGTCATTTCATCGCCTCCCCCAAGTTTCGTCACAACAAACAATCCTGTGCGACTCGCATCATCCATCGGATTCCCGCAACCTTCACCAGATCCATCCATCCATTAGGTCCATCTTGAGAGGAGAGAAAATTGAGAGGTCTTCCAACGCTGAGTCTTCCAGTGTGAGGTTGCCACTCCAGGACCCTTTCAGCCCTGTTGACCTGCTGTTCTACGATCAATGTTGGATACCTACTATAAGATATTAGGAAAATTCCCCAAATTTTCCCAGGTATGTTTTTCTTGAACCACCTCTTTCCAAGCCGGTGTTGGCGGAGTCTTCTAGGTATTAATATTACGACAAAATGTTTCAAAAAACAAATTTAATTTATATAAACCACAGCCTATTTATCAATATTTTCACTGCAGTATAAAAATATTATCCGAAAGCATTACAAGATTTTATTTTACACGAATGAGCTTTATCCAAAATAATATTTTACCACACTGAAAAGTACGGTTCGGTGAACAGTAAAAATCTCACCAATATTGCATTTATTACAATCTCGATTCTTGCGATCGAAACAAAAAGAAAAAGTGAACTGCTTCTTTCTAGAGCTACATAGGTACAGTACATATAATGTACATATGTATCACTAGGTGCAGCCAGCGGCTTTTCCCGCATACGTGTGCCACGTTCGCTGAACTAGGCGTATCGGTCTCCATACATTTTATATGCACACTATACTTGTAGAGCTACACTCGATCCACGCCACGCGACGTCGTTCTACGTACAAATCAGCAGGCCTAGCCAAGTTACGGCCGTTTCATTCGATGCTCTTTCGTCGATCGGCTCGAGTCGGCGACGTCTCCGATTCCTTTGTTCTGACCACGTGAGTGAGCGTTGAGATGACGTCAGAACAAAGGAATCGGAGGAGTGGCCATCGAAAGAAAATCGAAGCTTGGCTAGGCTAGGTTTGTTAGGAAGATACTCATTGTTGAGTTAAGCTCGCCTTTGTACATGAATTGTCAAATCACTGTTTTTAATAACAAGTTTTGAGTACAATAAGGAATAAGGAATAGAATAGTAGGTTATTGTATCTTCTTTCCTCCTTCCTTATTGCTTTTCCACAAAAACAATTAACTCCAATGTAATTTAATACCATCTAAACAAAAGATTTCAGCATCATTGACCTAAAACCTCCAGCAAATATTTCGATTGCTGTAAAATTATTTATCATTTCGGCAGCTCCAATCTTTGATGTTAGAGGCTATTGAAAAGATCCATTGTATTACAGAGAGGGACGAAATGAGGTTGTTTTTTGTTTTTGATTACAAGGTGGGAACAATCAAGGCTTGATGAAATAACACATCATTATATTTAATACTAGCTTTTGCCCGCGGCTTCACCCCCGTAAAATATAGCTTAGGTCACTGAGGAAGAATCATCTATAGAAATATGCTTTCTAAGCTTCCTATCGGTGAAAAAAATTTAGCAGTCGCACTAGTGCTTTCAGAGATTACCTACTACAAACAAAAAAAAAACTTTATCTTTCAAGATAGAGCGATGATCTGTAGCCCGATTCACGTAATGAAAACCATAACGATATCGTAGCGATTTAGTCGTTTAAACTATTTCCGTATTCACATCCATCAATCGAGTTTGAACGACAACGATTTTAAAGTCGTTTGAAATTCGTCGATTAAAAAAAAAAAATCTGTATTACATTATCCTGGTAGAATACTTATTAATGTAACTGGAAATAAGTCGATAAATCGTGAATACCGCTTTTGGATAGGACTTCGATCGAACGACTATAAAACTTCAACGATATTTGGCTTGTTTGATTTTACGTAAATCAGGCTACTGGTAGGTGACTGGAATCTGATAGATGCGACACGCTCACGATCATTATGGCGGCACTTGGGGGACGCCTGTGTCCAACAGTGAACGTTTTTTGGCTAAAATGATGATGATAAAAATTATTTCGGAACACAACAACACAAGAAACATATTCAATTATTAATTGTGACTATTGTCTATCAGAAGAAGTCAACAGTAAATAGGTTCTTCAAGACTAAAAAAGAGTCTTATAAAGAGTGTGAGTGTGAGCACACTCTCTGCATTATTATTTACCAAACAGGAGCAGATACGCCACTGCCTATACACAATGTGTAACAGCCATAATCTTGATTTCTATAACGACTAAGGACGCTTTATTTCTTAAAAGACTAACTAACTTAAAAGACTAAGCAGAGCTTGTGTTATGAGTACTAGACAACTGATAAACATACTTATATATTTCTAAATACATACATATTATAGATAAATTACACCCAGACACAGAACAAATGATCGTGCTCATCACACAAACATTCGTCCTGGGTGGGAATCGAACCCACGACCTCCGGCATAGCAGTCAGAGCCACTGACCACTAGACCAACAGGCCAGTCAAACTAACTACTATACTTATTGTGGGTACTTTTACAAGCATTTGATACCACATGTACTAACACCCAGACCCGGAACATATAACTCTAGCTCATACAATTGGTTCCGTATATCAATAGAATCTGCAATACGCAGCGCTTACACACCCGTCAAATTGACCCAACAATTTGAACACAAATTCTTGCTTTGTCAAACATTTCTGAATACACAATCAATGAGGCCGTGTAATCCGTTTGATAATGTTGTTAATATGCAACATGCAGGGACTAGGACTAGTTTGTGAATTAAGACAATTTTGGCTGTTGATTTAGTTTGAGTTAATTGGTGAAACAGAAAGGTGACTGACGAGATTTAGAACAGAATCATAAATATATTTTTTACGAAGAAAATCTTCGAATGATTTCTCTCGTTATGCTTGTGTGTCCGTGTTCTTTCCGTTGCCCTTTTTGTGAGGGCCACGGTAACGCTTTTGAACAATCCAGTCAAGTCCATGGTAACTAGTCTTTTTTTTAATAACAATTTACATAAGTATAAGAGAACAGTGTAGACAAGTCAACATTGTATTCAAAAGTACAGTAATAAAAAAGTGGATCAAAACAGAAACTATTTTACTGACACAATTTTATAATTTGACATGCACATTTTGACATTCTTTTAGGTATATCAACTACAATAACTTCGTAAGACTGATTTTGTATGCCTATTGGCGGAACATGGTTTGTACAATTAAAATATTGAAAAAAATACCTGTAATCACCTATGTTTTTTTTTTATTATTGATAGGCTTGCGTTTGACCATCATCTCACCTGTTGGTGAGCGATGATGTGGTCGACGACGGAGCACGCTTACCTAGAAGTAACCTATTCACTCTTGACTTAAAGACCCCTAAGTTGTAGCTATCAAGAAACACAGACTCCGGCAGGGAATTCCACTCCTTGGCTGTACGCATAATAAATGTGTTCCTAAAACGCTTTTTGCTTATGGGTGGGATGTCTACCATGTACCGATGGCGCAACGCTGTACGTCGTGTGGTTCGATGATGGAACGGACTTGGCGGAATTAGATTGTGCAATTCCAGTGCACACTCCCCGAAATGTAAACGATAGAAAACCGACAGACTAGCAACTCGGCGGTGATGTGACCTATGTTGACAAAATGAATAAATAAATTATATGTATATCCAAATTCACATTATAAAAAAGAAGAGGCTATATTAAAATAAAAACAAAATGTATCGAAACATTTTCGATAATAAATCACTAAAGAAGTTAACCTTTCAATCGTGTAAATTACAGACACAATAGAAAGACAATAGGTGCGCGAACGCCGGCGTTCGCTTGGGGTTTAATGAATGGCGGCTGAGGTCAAAATATAGATAAATGAGTAGAACTTGCAACTAGACCAACCAGACAGTCAGGCAGGCCGATGAATAATTTTCATAACACCTAGTCGTATAATATTGTCAAACAAATATAGAACAAAAGGTTCAAGGCCCAATTGTCTCGTTGATCGCGGTGAGACGTGGTATTAACTCAGGCTCATTTAGCTTTGTTTGAAGATTAACCGCCTTGCTTAGGCTGTATTATAATACTTCAGTGTGTATGGAGTCACGCTTATTAATTTATGAGTAGAAAACGAGGTAATTGGTATTAGTAGTGCCTATCTACCAATCTAGACCACTGGCTAACCAAATTCTTAGAACAATAATATTCTGTTCTTTCATTATAATCTTTTTTATTAATTTATTTAGGGTTCTTCACCCAAAGGGTAAAACGGGACCCTATCTAACTAAGACTCTGCCCATCTGTCTGTTTGCCAGTCTGTCTGTCACCAGGCTGTATCTCATAAACCGTGATAGCTAGGCAGTTGATATTTTCACAGATGATGTATTTCTGTTGCTGGTATAAACAACAAATACCAAAAACATAATCATCACCAGTCTTTTTAATGTTCCCACTGTTGGGACTCAAGCCTCCTCTCTAAGAGAGGGAATGGGCCGTAATCCACCACGCGGACCCAGTGCGTGTTGGTGAATGTCACATGTCTTCGAATTTTTGGTTCTGGGACATGCCGGCTTCCTCACGATGTTTTCCTTCACCGTTTGGAGAGCAGTGGTGATGAAATAAATTACACAAAGTAATGCGCCTGGCTGAGTTCGAACCCGCGACCTACAACTCGTAAGTCGGGGCCGTTACCACTCGGCTACCACTGCTCCTCAAACATAATAAAATAAATAAGTAAATAAGTGAGGCTTGTATACAAGAAACGTATTTTTTTTGCTATTTTGTTGTTACGGACGGTACTAAACCCTTCGTGCGCGTGTCCGACTCGCACTTGGCTGATTTGTTTTAATCACTGCGTTACACTAGAAAATACACCTGTATCGTGGGGATGCTCACAAACATGTATACTTATACGAGTATACTAGACACCCAGACTACAGGAACAACTATCTGTAGATATTGTATCAGTTCTGTAGTAATTAGACTTGCCTAATCTTTCCCCATATATGTTGGGATCGGCTTCCAATCTAACCTGATGTAGCTGAATATCAGTAGGTATTTAATATGGATCGACTGTCTATCTCACAAAGTCACAACCCAGCAATTGGGTAACATCATACCCATTCGTGAAACTCAATCTTTCAGATTTCTAACCGCCTGTATATTACAGCTATGATCAATGCCTTAATATACTTTCCAATGCGCAGTTGAATCTCGATGTAAACTAAGTCATAAGTCATAGTTTCAACAGTCATCATCATCTTCCTACAATTAACGCGTTTTATTTGGGATCGTCGCAACACGTGTTTTTCTTCTATTCTGTCCTGTCACCGGTCAGGCTATCACTAACTCCTTTTTCTTTCATAACACTTCTCACACAATCCATCCATCTTTTCTTGGGCCCCCTCTTCCTCTCCATCCATCCACATGTGACCTCATAACTCTTCCACCAATACCGCAGTTTTCTATTATCAATTTGGCTACGGAACATTAAAATAATTTCTTAATAATCCACATATATTTTAACAGTATAATTGCATAAAACCACAGTACAAAGTTCCCAGCTTAATGATTGTCCCACAGATTGAATATGTAGCGAAGCATTCACCAACTGAATTGTCAGTCGTTACAGAAAATCGCATTGTTCTGAACCACACAAAATAATTGAAATCCCGCGAATTGTGGCCACAGAACAGAACACAGAAAATAATTATCAGCACAATAAAACGTAACGGACAAAGGAAAAACCTGATATATTCCGCTCTCGCTACTGCTCAGCTCACAGACGAATCTCCAACACGCAAACTTAACCGCAGACTGAATTGTAACTTAGCAGTTACATTTTAAAGCTCATATTCCCATGAGCATCCAGCGTGATCCGATTACGTTTGATGAAAATCGTCGAAATCCGATTTTCCAGTCAGTTTCCCTCGTTCTACTGAATGAAGACTTACATTGGCTTTAAATAAATATATTTCAGTAATAGTTTTAAAGTCATCGTATCGGAAAATTGAGCTTTTCATTTTTATGGGATGAAAGTCAGATTTCATTATTTTGATTTTTTCCTCCTAAAGATTCTTTTGACTTCCATCAAGATAAAGTTACGACTTAATGGACATACTTTTATGAGTTTACTCCGTTTTATTATAAGGTAGCTTTCGCCAATGACTTTGATCGCGTGATTGTCGTAAATTCTATGAAGGGAACCAGACTAAAAAGTATTATTATACACATATGCACAAAACGTTTTGGGAAAACATCCATTGTACTTATAGCTAAAAAGATCTGGATGGAGTCTGAGGTTCTTAATAGCTAAAACTTAAGTGTGCTTTAGTCAATAGTGAATAGGTTACATTTAGGCAAGCATGCTCCATCAACAACCATGCCGTCCCTTTTCGTCAGGGAGATAGTGGTAGACCGTGAGCCTATAGGTAACAAAAAAAAATTGTTTTATGCCTTCCTTTCGTCTTGCCTTTTTTGAGTTGGGAAATTATCCAATGACTTCTGCCGCTTTACGGTGGGACGAAGGGCGTGTCATACTTTTACTGACTAAAATCCATTTGTATGCCCTTCAGTTGCCCTTCACTCTTTCTGTAACGACTGTCAAAGATTTACAAAAGACAGGACCAATGGCTTCTAGCATACTTTCAAGACAAGTGTCACTTATCATAACTTATCCTTAGTAATCATCACGTGTTGGGCTCTTTGGTTAGCGTATTAAAATAAATATTCTATTATCAGCAAATGTAATTAATGATCTATACTTTCATTACATTTCAAATAAACTGCCACATGTTTCACAATGACTGTATTAAATAAATTCTTAAACACACAGTCATGTTATGTAACGTAATATAATGTTGATTTTCTGAATCAAAGGAGGTTTGTATAGCAAAGTTGTTTATTCTCAAAATAAACAAACGTCTCAGATGAGAGGCTCTTTGGAAAGCTACAGTGAATAGAATACATTGAAATTACAAAATACTGTAAAATCTTTTAAAATAAAACATCAACACATATAGTAGGCACTTTTAACAACAACAACTTTTTTAAAAGAGTAACCATGGAGTTTCTTGCCGATTCTTCTCTATTGGAAACGACCAATTTGGAACCGTGCGTTTTATAAGGGTCCATGTAGGCCTATATGAAATAAAAAAATTGAATTTTGAATTTTGACTTGAGCCGGATACTTGTCGCGCCTCAAAGAAATGTCAACAAACCTGTAGTAGCCCAGTAAGGCAGATATCCACCAGGACTACATGAATTTGGAAGAGTTACCGTGGGCCTGGAACGGGCAACTGAAGGACGTATATGACTACCCTGTTGGCAGTGGTTGGTAGCCCTGACTGCTATACCGGACGTCTTGTGATTGATTCCCACCCAACGCAAATGTCTGTGTGATGAGCACGATTATTTGTTCTGTGTCTGGGTATAATTTATAGAATAGAATAGAATAAACTTAATTTTACACCCAAAAATTATCATCTATAGTTTATTGTGTATTTAGAAATATAGAAGTATGTTTAGTTATCAGTCGTCTAGTACTCATAGCACAAGCTCTGCTTAGATTAAAACTAGATAGTGTTGTGTGAAAGTTGTGGAACATTATATTTTATATATGGTTTTAGTCAATAAAAGATCTCAGAGCAGAAGAAAAATCATATACAAAGGCGAGGCTTTGTAGTCTTAAAATAAAGCGCCACGCAACGCAATCAAGACTAGGTATATAAATAACTTAGTCACCGACTTACAAAACCGACTTAGACTGGCCTGTTGGTCTATTGGTTAGTGGCCCTGACTGCTATGCCGGAGGTCGTGGATTCGATTTCCACCCAGGACAAAAGTTTGTGTGATAATAATAATAATAAACGTTTAGGTAATTTGTGGGAGATCTGGAGTCCAAACTAAGCCAAGGCCTGTATTTTAGAGCTCCAGGCCCCCCCCATTACATCACAAATTGAAAATAGTCAACATGCGTGTGTGTGCACATAAATATAATGTGTATATACATAAATAGGGTATATTATATATATTATTATGTTATTAATATATATTAAAATATGAACTTATACAGTACATAGATAAATATAGATAAATCTAGGTACTACTTTGCTACATCGAGTAATTTTTCAGTTTCCTTATAATTTAAAGTTAGTAATAATTTAATCAGTTTATTTTTACATTCGTTTTTACGACAGTTGGCTATATTAATAATTTTGTTTAATTTATTGTACAATTTGCCACCACGAAATGGGAAATATTCTTGCGCGAATGAAGTAGTCCTACATATTGCATAGTTTCTTCTGGAGTGTGCTATGTGTTTTCTCCGTTCTTCGGGTAAGTTGGAGTGTTGAAGAAGTATAGTACTATATATACGTAAAGTTTACGAACTGTTAGCACTTGGGCTTCTTCGTAAAGTGTTGTGGTGGAAAAAAGACGCGGTTTGTTTAAGCTGACTTTCAATATCATCCTTTGGGCTCTTTCAACAATCATCAGTTTAGATTTACATGCTCCTCCCCAAGTAGTGATGCAGTAGCTAAAAATTGACTGCACCAGGTTTTCATATACCATCCTCATGATGAGCATGATCATTTGTTCTGTGTCTGGGTATAATTTATCTATAATATGTATGTACTTATTTAGAAATATATAAATATGTTTATCAGATGTCTAGTACTCATAACACAAGCTCTGCTTAGCTTGAGACTAGACGGCGTTGTGTGATAGTTGTGGAATAAAAAAAAAAAAACCAACCGACCTAAATTTCACAAAAAAAAAAAACTGACCTAACTGACTGACCTAATCCTTGAATTAAGGTGTTAACAGAAACATAAGTTATTTAAAACATAGCTTTTAATATACTCGTAAAACTTGCCAATGGCCTTTTTTCATGATTTCTAGAAAAGCGATCAATGTGGCCCAGTCACGGAATAAAATATACCTAGAAATAATTGTACTCGATTCGCGTCGCGTAACTTCTTGGCAAACTAAAGTTTTATTTCAATACTAAAAAGGCTCGATTTATGGAGTGTTTCTCACGAACATTATTTAATATTAACAACGCTGTATTATTTGCGCAATGATGCAATAGAAGGTAAACTAAAATGTCAGAGCTATTTTTAGCTTCTTTAGCTCTGGGCGAAATAAAAGGGAGTATCAACTTTTTACTGAATAAAGCCCACCCGTCTTCCCTCAATACACTTTTAGGTTCCAGGGTCCTTTGCGGTGACTCGTACGAGCAATTTCGCAGTTCTAAATGACAGCCTGAACTCAATCAATCGGTGTTCGGGGGCGATATAATTAAAACAGCACTGTCTAAGGTTATCAGCACAGAAACTTGACGTGACGACAGTAATCTCAAATGGATTTACTCGTCATCATTATTTCAGCTGAAAGACGTCAACTGTTGGACATAGGCCTCCCTCAATTCTCGCCACAACAAACGGTCCTGTGTGTCTCGCATCCATCAGAATCTCGCGACACTCGCCACGTAAGACACAGAGCTTTCCAGTACGTGGTCGCCACTCTAAAACCTTTCGGTCCCAACGACCATCTGGCTTGGTGATTCCGCGGGCTACATCGGTAACTTTGGTTCTCCTGCAGATAGATATCATCATTCAATGATGTCACTGCTGGACACAAACCTCCTTAGCTTCCAGCGGTTCAGCAGTCCATAGCTGGTGAGGACACATCATTACGGCTAATTTTGTCCAGTTTTTCCTGCCATCTTCTGTTTAATTATTATCTCATCTATTGGTAAGCAATTATGTGGTCGATGTTGAAGTATACTTGCGTAGAAGTAACCTATTCATTGTTATCTGAAATAACCCCAAGTTGTAGCTAGCAAGTAACACAGATTATGGCAAAAAAATTCACCTTTTAGGTATACCTTCAATGAGTGTGTTATCAAAACGTTTTGTACGTATAGGTAGGATGTTCTAGAATCTTCTGTAGGAACTGGTGCGACGTCCAAACACAAGAGATGTTGTTCATGTGAAAACATCCAGAAAGATCACTAGTCCATTCTCCATGACCTCTAACAGCACAAAGGTCACAACACATAGTAGTAAAATATTGTTTTACAAGCACTTACCCTGCTTTTATGTGAACACCATAAAACGGACACTTTGAACGATACTCTATCTTCAGCTTATGCCAACAGATTTGGAACGAGCTTGGATTTACTATTGCCATACCTTTATGTGCTGTGAATTACGACTATCTTCGACGATCATACGCTGCAAACTGCGATTTTAGTGGCGTATTGATTTGTTGGAGGTTGTAACTTTACTTACGACTATTTGTATTAGAACGCGTGAAAATTGCACTGTCAGAGTATATTATATTGTATTTTGAGCTAGTATTCGCAAATACTCAACTAAAGCACGTATTTTGCTTATAGGTAGGACAAATAAATATGTCATTTGATCCATCCCAGCTCCTCAAGGAAGGCCAGCAGCGCCTTGGTGTTATTGACCATTTCACGGAGGGTACCTGGGTTTCCGAAGTGCTTTGCCCTGTTACCGGGGTATAGATACCGGCACGGATCTTGAGTGCTGGCTTCAAGTTGCGTAGAAGTCAAATATTCGGTCTCTTTAGTGGTACGCGGGGGCGGGGAGTATCAGTAATTGGCTCGCCGCGCCATCGCGTCATAGACGTCACTCGTGATTCGTTCCGATGAAATTGTTACATCATCATCTTTCTATCTTTATCCTATGTTACTTGAGGTCGATGCAATGCGTTTTCTTTTCTTCCTGTCAGCAGTCAGGCTATCGCTGACGCCATTTTCTGTCATAATTATCATTGTTCAAACAATCCATCCATCTTTTCTTTAGCCTCCCTCTCCATCTCCGTCTATCTACATGTATATTCATAACTGTTTTAGTAGTTGTGTTTCATCGCTTCTCTTCACATGACGTATTTACGCAGGTAGATAAATCACGAAAATCTCACGAATGTATGTTAGTTTCCAGTATACATTTGAAACGTTACTTAGTTTTAAAATCATACTATATTGTAAAGGCAACAGTTTGTTTATATGTGTGTAAGTTTGTTATTCCTTCACATCAAAATGACTGACCAAATAAACCAATGCTGGAGTCTGTTTTATGATAGCTACAACCTGGTTTTGAAGTCAAGAGTAAACTATGTTACTTTTAGGAAAGTGTGCTCCATTGTCGAACACATCATCAGTTTCTATCAGGTGAGATAGTGGTCGCATCAGGCAACGGCGTTCTCGCCGCCGCCGCTGCCGCCGGGATTCTGATACCGATTTCCGGCCACCGTAGGCGCGGGCTTGCGGACAGTGAGCAATGGGTAGCTCACTGTCCAGCCGTGCGGTAACTATCCGGACCAAGCCCAAGTCATCGACGGCGCGCAATGTTCCTGCGCGCCTCAAGGAGTTGTCAGCAACAGCAGGGACCCAGCCGGGTCAAAGCCTACTGGGGCCAGGGTTATCCGAAAGGGAGCTCGAGCCCCGGTATGAAGGCTAGAAGGAACGGGGTGGGTCTTTTAGTCAGTAAGAGTCTGACACTATCTCCCGCTCCGCCCAAGAGCGGGGGTTGTCATTGGATGTTTTTTTCCCACCATAAAAAAAAGGTGAGATAGTGGTCAAGTGCGAGCTTATAAATAAATAAAATTTAAAAAACGATATGAAAGGCACATAGGTAGGTCATGTTTTGAAATAGCACTTATAATACTTTTACAATTTGTATCCCGGGAGTATGTTTCGTTGAGATAATTTTCTACTTTCAAGCGAGTGAAGTCGCTGGGGAAGCTAGTATTAGATACAACATTTACCCGCATTGCAGTAAATATGAAATTCCAACCGGTAAAGGTTAGAGATTTATATTTTTCCAAACTTATATACAAACACTTTTTTTTTCTAAGTCAACCGATGCAAAATTTACATTTAGTAGCATAGAGTAGTATTTTATAGTACTTTAGTTCCAGTATACCTAATATAAGAATTTTACTCTGAATACTGAGAGCGTCCAACTCGAGATACTTTTGTAAACCCGAACATCTTTTAGCTGTTATCTAGGTTTGTATTGTAATTCCAGTAAAGACCTCTGAAAATGTACTATTTTGCGTGAAGTTTAGCCCTTCATCATGTACCTACTCAGAAATTAAAAAATCTTTTTCTTATTTATTTATTTATTTATTTATGTATCCTTTATTGTACACCAAGATAATAAATTACAGATTTGAGCCTTATATTTAAAATATACAATTGGCGGCCTTATCGCATTCCGCGATCTCTTCCAGGCAAACTGGTAAGGAAAGAGATTGACTGGACATAAAATGGGGTTGCACATGGTGCATTACACCAACCTTCTTCCTGCGCATATCCCATATTAATTGGTGTCTGCGCAACACGTTTTCTTCTTCCATTCTGTCCTGTCTCCCGTCAAACTATCACTAATTCCCTTTTCTTTCATATCACTCCTCACACAATCCATCTATTTTTTCTTTGGCCTTCCTCTCCCTCTCCATCCATCTACATGTATACTCCGAACTCTTTTAGAAATATGCGTTTCATCCCTGCTCTTCACATGACCTTACCAAGACAAGCGATTTCCTTTCCATGCACCTTCAAATGAGATTCCGAGAAATGAAAATTAATCCCAAAAACTTTAAAAGTTTAATAAACACGTATTTCCTGGAACAAGTTCTATGAAATATTCAAGTAAATGATGGAATTACCGAATGCCAACAATGTTTTCAGGCGTTTTCACTTTTTTTTCGTTTTACCTCTTCACTAAACATTGTGTTGGATGACACAACAACCTTTTTAGTCATGTTCATTTTGACAATAGACGAGTGAGGAAGGGGCCAGGGTGGTGATTGATGGGAAATAATAATAAAAGCCATGGTGGTCTGTAATTTGCTACATGACGAACAAAGTCTTTGATCTATTTTGTATAATTATTTTAATGTCTCGTCCATCAAAGGGTCGATAAAAACCGCCTCGATACTTATCGGCCACGTCATTGATGTACCGGGTTTGGTACATCAATTGCCCAAGTACCTACATAAAATATAGCCTATGTCACTCAGGAATAAAGCAGTTTTCTACTGGTGAAAGAATTTTAGCAATCGAACCAGTACTTTCAGAGATAAATTCTTACATACAAAAAAAAATAAAAACAAACTTTACCTCTTTATAATATTAGTGTACACTACGATAAATACTTATAACTAATGGTAAAATTACTAAAACAATAAAAACAATTTATTGAACTGAATTCGATTTAGACGTGCTTTACCGATTTAGTTAATATCGTCACTTTGATAATATGAATAAATAAACACATTCACGTTAAGTTCCGTCGGATTTAGTAAACAGGCTTTGGTTTTTTTTCTTTTGATGCAGGGAATTTTAGGGGAACAGACTGCAAAGTCCCGCAGAAGTCTTTTGAAAAAAAAAGATCCTACGGCCAGACGGGTGTTATATCTTGTCCAGGAAAATGCCTTGATTTTGGGTTATTATTAATGTTGTAATGGCGCGGAGAACTCTAAAGCCATACGAGCATACGAACACGAACATAGCGAACACAAACATCAAACTTGAACATTTGGTTTGTTCGTATGGACGGCATATAGGTACGAACGCGAATAGTCGTGAACTCTCTTAATAGCCATGGTGGCGTCGTTGGAAGTATTTGACTCTGAAGTAGTCAAAAGTTATTTGGTGTTCGCATTGATTCATGAAGAACACTGTCCATACAGAACATACTAATAGGATCGCAGCAAACATGTTTGATGAGCAGAGTGTTCGATGTTCTTTAGAGGTACATATTAACCAAGTTATTGCGTAGCATGCAACGTAACAAATTTTTTCGTACCTGCGTACACGGCTTTATAGCACGATGCATGATTTTGAATTTTAGTTCTTATGTGACGTCATAGATGTCGCTACAAAATCGTCAAATAACAGACAGACAGAACGAAAGGGAATATCAAACCTTTACTGACTAAAACCCGTCTATGTTCCTTCAGTAACCCTATTCATTCCAGAACTGCGGCATCTCTTATTGAAAAGATCCCGCAGTTTCACTCAGGCTTTTACCTAAAAAAAAACAATGACAAAATATTGTAACATTAAATAATTTTTCATAAATCTGGTGTGGGTGCTTCTTTCAGACACGCAATGTATAATTTTAGGACAAGAATGAAAAAACACGCCTTTTCATGAGCCTCTGAAGTGCACTTGTAAAATATCTCGAGTGTTGGACCAGGTCCACTTGTGGTATACCTACAAAATATAATGATATTATATTCTAAGCTCTAAAGTTTCTAGGGGTAGTGAAAAATTAACAATAGATATAAAAGAATACGAGTATGTTTTTATTGCAAGCTTTTATTTAGTTTCACCTGTCCCGATGATTGAAAAAAATGTCTTGATATCGATTGGACTGAAATTTTGCACGCATGTGTAAATCAGATGACAATACAAAATTATTATGACATGGAGCTGATCCGATGATGGAGCCGGAAGGTGGCCGTGGGAACTCGGTAGTTAAACGACCCATACAGTTTGGGCTCGTATGATTCGTTTTGATGAGTATTAGATAGATAGACAGATAGATTCTTTAGATTAATTATAGGTACAGGTATACTGCGCTATAAAAGCTTGCTATGAAAAAAAGATTTTCATTAACAACCTGTTTACACCATCATTGCAGCTTGTTTGGAAAGTTTCTAAGTTACTTACACGCTGCCTGCTTTTTAGGATTCCGTGACCGTAACCGGAGGGCACTAACGGGACTCTATTATTAAACCTTTACTGTCCGGTCGTCCGTCTGTCTGCCCGTTTGTTAGCAAGCTGTATCTTATTTTGCAATATCATTGCAGCTTTTTGTTTAGAATGCTGGGAGGCTACTTACACGTTGCCAATTTTTTAGGATTCTATAACCAAAGGGTACCAAGGGAAGCGTATTACTAAGCCTCCGCTGTCTTTATGTCCATCCGTCTGTCTGTCCTTTTGTCAGCGGGCTGTATCTCATAAATCCTATAAGGTAGAGAGTTGAAATCATAGAATGTGTATTTCTATAACCACTACAATAAAAATAAAAAAAACATAAAAATAAAATAAAGTTGAATATTAAAACGGTATTCCCAAGAAACGTTCTTTTGTCGGCTTATTTTTTAGCTCAATTTGATAATATTGTAGTACAGAACCCTTAGGGTGCGAGTCCAACTCGCACTTAGCCATTGTTTTATTGTTGCTTGCGTTTGATCACTATCTCACTTGATGGTAAGCAAATATGTCGCCCATGGTGGAACACGTTTACCTAGCTCCGCTTATTATTCCATAAATAAAAACAGGTTAGCATAACCATAAGTTAAAATATTGTGATAAGTCAAGAAACCCTCCTCCTTTACTATCAAATAGTGAACAACGTTAACAAACACAGATACTGTTTACTTATCTCTATCATTCTCTTAGGGAAAACCTTTGAGCTGTATAGACAATAAGTGGATCAAATGTGGATCACGAGATCCGAATAGATTCACTCGGTATTCTATTAGTAACTCAAAACCGAAATATACCGAGTATTTTGGCATTGTGAGGTATATTTGGCAACGCTAGTAATATTTTGTATGGAATGATTCATACAACCTTTGAATGCTTATCATGTGATACTTAGAACAGTGTTATTGTTGATTGTGGATGCAGTTGTTGTGTCGTTGCCAATAATAGCCGGAACAGACAAATCTCCGTACTCTCAGATCACCCTCATCACCAATGACGACGACAAATTCTCATGTGCTTTGAGAACATTTACTGGGATAACTACTAGAATTAGCTACGGTATAAACAGTAGCACTATTTAAAATAAAGAAAATGCAATATCGCATTGGGTCTATCTAGCATGTAAGGATATTGTACATTTTTAGAAATAAATAAATCTCAATGGATCACGAGACTGTTTAAAAGAGTCACTAGAGCTGCGGCCCTGGAACGCAAAGGGCAACTGAAGACGTCAATCGTGAATCGAATGTGGTTTTTGTCCATATTCTCTCTTACCAGTAGCGTAGCAAGACCTGGGTTAAGTGGCCCTTAGCCCACAGCCTCGCATCCTGTTATTTGTGTATAGGTAGTTATAGCTTGGCTATGCCGCATAGTAAGGACAACTGTCTTCAACAGTGCGAATCATTCCATCTTTTTATTTACACTTCCGTAGCTTCCTACCTAACACGCCCTAAGAGGCCTCCCACGAGCGAGGGCTCATTAAGAACGAGGGTTTTTTTTATACAATTGATAGGCTCTCGTTTGACCACTATTTTAATTAAAGTTAAGCAATGATATGGTCGAACACTAGGTTGCGACAATCGCTGTTTCGTTTTAGAACTTATGAAATAACGAAAAAGGCTTTGTTGATGCACCATCGCCCACGTCTAAATTAATCACACTACGCCTCTGTCTCTAACTCCAATTAACTTAGATACTATAATTAGGTACTACTTCAAAACAATGTGATTTATTAAGAGACTAGCTTTTGCCCGCGGCTTCGCCCCCGCTCTTCCCTACTCCACCCTACTCTATCCTACAAGTCAAGTCAAGTCAAGTCAAAAGTTTTTTATTTCACATAGGCCTACATGGGCACTTATAAAACGTCAGAAGCTAGTGCACGGTTCGAAATTGGTCGTTTCCTATGGAGAAGAACCGGCAAGAAACTCCATGGTTACTCTTTTAAAAAAATGGTTGTACTTACAATATTTCCATATAACAGTATTAAAAGGTATTTTTTAAGAACAGTGTAAACCGGTCTATATTGTACTCAAAAGCACAATAAAAACTAGCTACTCTATCTTACTCTACCCTATACTACCCTAATTTTTTTTCCCATAAGAACCTTCTCAAACACAAGAAAAAAAGAATTAGCGAAATCGGTCCAACCGTTCACGCGTGATGGCGTGACCAAGGGAAATAGGATCCATTTTTTTATATTTATATATAGATGTCGTCGCCCCCACCAAATAAAATGGTAACTCAAAATGATAATATTAAGGAAATATAAAAATTTCTGAATATAATTTTAATACATACCTAAATTACATAGAGATTTTATATATTTGGACATCTTTTCCGTTTCCATTCCCTTCAAAATGGTTCAACTGAGTGATGCTGATATACGTGTCATGTCCGTGAACGGAAGCTGTCAAATTAAGACAGGCCGTTTCGAAACTGCCTGGCTTTACTGAATTGTTTTTTTTTTACATTTTTCTCATATATTAGAAACAATAAAAAATTATAAAAGAGATATTTGTTATATACATGATTTAAGAGAGTTTCTTGCTTATTCTTCTCCATAGAGACCTACTTTTGGAATGTGCATTTAGCAACCTTTTGTCTGACTGATTGACTTCTCGACAGTTAAAAAATGTTTGTAAATGGTTTATTTGAAATAAATGTTTCGATTCAGGAGAGACAAAAAAAATCTAACAGACATAACAAAATTTAAAGTTTACGAATGTAAAAAGATTTACATAACCAGATTACATGTATCAATAACAAAACCGAGGCCAACATCTCCCAAACGGCCAATACTCTTTAATGGCAAACATTTTAATGTGAGAAATACCTACGGAAAGAGATCACCGACATTGGGTCGGATCATTTTAAATAAAGCGGGTCATTTCGATCCGGTCTTCGCAATCCCTCTGGTCAAGTGTAGGAACGTACAAACAAACGATATGTTTATATATCTACTGGTAGAATTTGAGAGGGTTCAGACGTACCTTTTTCGGTAAAATTCCCGTATTGTTTCAGAAATAAAGTGCCTTTTATCTTTTGTGTTTGAAGTTTTTTGAGCCAACAGTTGATCAAATTGGTTGCATGATTGGCTGCAAAGTAGATTAAAGGTTGGGACACAGATTTATTTTGCGTACAGTTAAGGAATAGAATTCCTTGCTAGAGTCTGAGTTTTCTGATAGCTACGGGTCTTTAAGTCAAGACTGAATAGTTTACTTCTTGATAAGCGAGCTCCGTCGACCATATCGCCGCTTGCAGACTGATGACCGACCAGCAAAAGCCTCCTACAAGGTGGACCAATGACCTGATGAGGGTCACGGAAATCCGACGGATGCGTGACACACAGGACCGGTTCGTTATGCCGACATTTAGGGAGGCCTATGTTCAACAGTCAGAAGATGTCTTTTGGCTGAAATTATGATTATCAGAATAGACACCAAATTGTAATAATGTTTGCCAAAAAATGTATAGAAATTTCAAAAGAACAACTGCTACGGAATTATCTGTGAGAAAAATCAAATTTAAATAACCTGCGATCAAGCATCATGATTTCATGAATAATGTTTGATCGCGATCTCAAATACCTATTAGATATTCCTGAGCTATCAGCGGTTTGTAATCGAACGTCAATCATGGTACATAGCTCAATGAATCAACTGTAGGTGTTGACAGGTAATCTAATATATAAAAATCTTTTGTCTCAGTGTCGGTTTTTGAACTCGTCCGAAACGGTTTGCCCGATTCTTATGCCATTTTTTGTCCATTTTTGGTAGGTCTGAAAATAGGTCGTAGGTTATTTTTAATCCTCTTACCCCCACCTCCTAACTGCTGTACTAGAGGTTGTGGTTTTGATTGTCACCCAAGACAAATGTTTTTGTGATGAGATCGATAATTTTTTTCTGTGTCTGGATGTAATTTATCTATATGTCAAATGTCCTTTCTTTGGCATTGTTTGTCAAGTCGTTGAGTTCCTTAGTAGTCCTGAGTTGAGCTACACGCATACTGACAAATGCTTGCACTGACTGGACAGGTCCACTTAGAACTGTGTGGTTCTTTCTTCAAAAGACCATCTCAGGCTCAATCTGCATGGTTCTCACATGATTTGACCATTTCATGTTTGTTGTATGGACTTTGAAAGAGACTTTGACCTCTGAGTTTGTTTCGGTGTTTCTTCTCAGGGTAGTCAGCTAGGAAACACCGGCCTTGTCTAGTTTTAATTGAAGAAAAAAAAAATTGATCTGTAAAAGTGTTTTTATAAAACCTACTTGCAAAATAAAGATGGTTCATAATATGTGTTTATTTAGAAACTTACGTAGGTGGTCTGAAAAGTTTCTAACCTCAATGTGACGATAGCAGTACTCGTCAATAAAAGCTAGTGAATGTAGTGTGCATCTTTTTAACTGTTACGTGCCAAAGTTTCAGCCATTCAGGACACGTAGTTGTTATTTGACAGTCATTTGAATGAGTCGATGTGAGATGCAGAAAAAGAAAATCTTTTTTGACGAAGACAACGTATCCTCTCACATTTCAGCGGTTGCCACGGTCAAAACCTACGAATTACGGTTTGAACTGCTTGATCATTTGCCTTACTCACCAGATCTAGCCCCAAGCAACTTCTATTTGTTCTACCATCTAATAATTGCGCTCGAAGGATAAAGATCTTCATCAAATGCGGAGGCCAACTTCGTGAATAATTATTTTGCAGAGAACAACGCTTTGCGCATTCCATATATTGGCGAGCCAATCGTCGTCGTTGTTAGATACATGCAGCAAGCGCAGGGAACGAATCACGAGTGACGTCTATGACACGTAGCGCGGCGAGCCAATCACTGACACTCCCCGCCCCCACGTCTCACTTCGCACCAGTAAAGAAACCGAATATTTGACTTCTACGCAACTTAAAGCCAGCGCTCAAGATCCGTGTCGTAATTGTATCTTTGATAGGTCGGACACTTTTCAGACTACCTGTGTGTATCAATTGTCTAGTACTCATAGCTCAAGCTCTACTTAATTTGATACTAGATGACGCTGTGTGAAATTTATAGAATAAAATGCATAGTAGTCAGGGCCAAAAACCACTAGGTTAAAAAGCTAGTCAAAATACATTGTATTTAAAGCTGTTGGTAAAATAGGGACCCATGAAATAATCCGACAATTTAAGGCAAACAAATTTTACGCTAAACTGCCGAAAAACAAACAGGTAATCCCAGTTAATGCCTTATTATTATAAATTGACGTCTATCCACAAACTAAACCAGCACTTATCCCATTCCACAAAGCTTTTATCTCTTACGAAAATCCAATTATTATACTTAGTACCGCCACGTATCTACAAACTCGAATAATTGGGCAAAGAGCAACATTCGCGCCGTATGGACCAACCCTCATCAATCAATTGTCAACCTTAAGTACGGGTAGACAGAGTGAAAAATGTTTTGTGTTCAGGTGGACGACTGATTGGTATCGGGAATACGTTAGACTCAATTATATGGTGGTTGGTTTAGGGATGAAAATAACGCCGTATTTTTTCTTTCACTGTTTTCGGTATACAGAATGTAATTTCAGGTTTTTCTTTACGTCTCAAAATATCTTCGACAGCCTCGATATTTTTATATTATATCCATCATCATTATATAACTTAAATACTAAATAAACTATTTATACTAAAACCTAACTATGTACATAAATATAATACAAAATGACAAAGTACGCTCAGGCGTCAAAGTACTCCTCCACATCGCTATCATCCGGGAATGTGCCCAGAAGACTGGCAGCATTGCCACGTTGAATGGCATTGCAAATTCTTTGGGCGAAGAACGAGCCAGCCCTCTGATCACGTTCATCATTATCATTATTTCAGCTGAAAGACGGTTAATGTTGCACCTATACCTCCTCGAAGTGTCACCATAATGTTCGGTCTTGTGTGTCTCGCATCCAGCTAATTCACACGACTTCCACAAGATCTTCGTTCCACCTTGTGGGAGGCCTTCCAACATTGCGATTTCTGGTATGCGGTCAGCACTCCAGAACCTTTCAGCCTCATTGACCATCTGTTATGCCAGCAAAGTGACCTGCCCACTGCCACTTAAGTTTCTAACCGTCCTTTCTCATAGGGCTTGAAATCAAATAATATCTCCCACTCTGGACAACACCAAATGAGAGAGATCTACTGACTGAAATCTACCCGTTTTTCTTCAATTGCTCATCACATTTCAGAACTGTGATAACTCTTTCGAACAATTCCATGCAGGGAAGCATCGGCTCTAGCCAGCCCCTCATAGTTTTTTTTAATAATAATAAATACTTTATTTCAGACCATGGTGTCCAATTTGTTAGTAACAATGTTTTTATAAACTAGTGTTAGTAATACTTAAAACTACCCACAACAAAACATGTAAAAAGAACAACGATCACTGCTGCACCACTCAATGACAAATGGCGGAACAATGACCGATGTAGGCACAGTCCTGCCGACTAGCGATCATGCTAAGGATGCTGTTGGCACTGCTATATTTTTGAGGTTTCGATGACAATTTAGCCATTGCTTTGAAACTGAAAGGTCCTAAATAACCGTGTCCGGAGAGGACCTGCGTTAGGCAGAAAGTGAAGACACCGTGATGTCTCTTTTACCTGATAACTCTATCTGATCTTTTGGGAAATGTAAGTGTGATGTTCTGCCAAATATAGAAACCTTTAAGAACATGCTCCTTTTCAAGCCACTTTATAATAAAAAACAACATGTTTTAATATTAAACAGAACGAAGACGGATTGAGAAAAAAATACAAATTCATTTGTTTTTCAAGTGTGACCTTTTCGAGGATGTTTGGGGAACCTTTACCCTAATATTCCCATAAGGAAATGAAAAGCAAACAAAGCTTTGTTATAAGACAGTTAAAGGAGCAAGAAAATGTCAAAAACACATGAGCTGAGGGTTAACTGAGCAATGAATATGTTATTTTTTGTACATTGAAGGGTTTGATGTGTATTTTTTAAATATTGTGTATTTTTGAAGTGAGCTAACCTTTTGATTGCCATGTTAAAAAAAAAAAAACAAAAACATGCTCTAAGCACAAAACTACAGTTTCTTCTTTCAATCTTAAAGTTTTATATAACTGCAAGTGATCACTGTATGTACTTTTATTAAATAAGTTCTATGCATTTCTCAAAGTGAACGGTAATTTTCTTTTTTGAGAAATAAATTTCTATACACCGAATCAGTCATGTAGTCGTGAACTTGGCGTGCTGAACACGTTTTACTTAGTCATGTCACTGTCATGTATTCAACTGTGGTGGGCAAAAGGATAATTAGCTTCTGTCAGAATATTTGCTCACGCACACTCTCAGGATAAAAGATAATTTGCTGGAATGTTTGAAAAAGTTATCGTGTAAATGAAGGAACGTAGTCCAAGAAGGTTATGGTCAGTAAAAGTCTGATTCGACCTCTCATTGAGTCTTCAAAAAGTTATAAAATTATGCTGATTGTACATTCCAAAGCGTAGATCTGAAGAAGAATGTGGAAGAAACTATAAAAAATATAAATTGAAATAAACTACTGGCAGCGAAGAGATACTCTCATCAATCAGATCAGTCTTAATAGACAGTGGCCGTTCACGGACATGACTACTCAGGTCAACTGTTAAACACAAAGTAAAAAAGAAAAGAGATTATGTAACATTTATGAGTATCTGTATATCTAATAAAATATATACTTTTTTTATATACGACTACGTACAAAAATGTATTTTTTATATACAATAAAAAATAGAACATAAAGACGACAAGATTGTCACCATCTTATCATTAAGTTTGTTCATACAGCTTCGCTTACAAAACAATAAAGATTGTCTCTTATCTCATCCTAAAGAAAATACCATAAGCGAATTAAAATGAAAGCAGAAAGCACAGTTAATATAATAATATCTTCAATGAAGCTTATTGTGTTGACACAACAATAGCGATGGACATTATCTTGCTTCGTCTGCACGTCGATATGGATTGTATTGTTGCAGCTATAGAGGAGATGGTCGAACTGTTTCAATTTAATTTCGAATTTAGTTTAAAGTTGAGTTTGTTTGGTTGTTTTGTAGATATGATTTTAATAAGAGTAGCTGTTCTTGTTTCCTCTAAAGGTGCCGAAATAACTCTCTGGTTAAGGCATCTTAGTAAGGCCTTTTAGTCATGAGATTGCGAGTTTGAAATCGGGACCAATGTGAATTTTCAATTCATTATATTCATATACTTTTTTTAATTTTATTTAGGACATTACACCCTGTACCTCAGAAAGTAAGTAAAGCCGTTGGTCCTGGTTGTCATTCATAGATCTTAAACCGTCGTTTCTCTAACGACTCTGATTACCTAGTCAAAAGCCAGAGAGCCTAGCCACTAGTTCATTTTATCGTGTTCTCCAGTCCAGTCTGATAGAAGTCGTTCCATGCAAAGCACAGGTTTGACTGGACAGCCGTATCTGATTTAACTGGAATTCGAACTCAATCTAGTTCTTCCTAAACTCCCTAGCCATTTCCCGGCTAGGGGGTTTAAAAAAATACACACTTAAAAATATATGTAACGTTTTCTTCGTGTCGATAAACAAAATATTATTTCTCTGACTATAACTTGCCCACCTTGACAGTTCTGTCACTGATCTCGAATAAATCCTAGTAGGTGTAGGCAGCTGGAGGACAAGAAGTACAGCAGGTGACGTATATTCTGTCAGGAAAGCCCCATTTAGCCTTCTTATATTTGTATAGCAACTAACATGTTAATTATTTTTCACTATAACATTAATTGTAGCCACTGGCGAGTTTTTCTGAACCCAACGCATTAGCTGACACAAGATTAAACTCAAGAGGCCGAAATATAATAATCTTGTTGGCAGTTATAATTTTCGACCGGTTTGTGGTTAAACTCTCGGATCATGGGGTCCGAGTCCTCACAAATTCTATAAAGACCTCTCTAAACGCCTTGTTGACACTGCGCGTAACCCAAGGGCTGGCTTTTAAATTGGACTCTGGATAAGCATTTCCATACAGCGCCGTAATGCTACTTCTCATTTAATAAGGACGATAAAGGTTTTTGTCGTCATATTTTGGAAAAAGGACAAGTATCAAAAAATCTAAATTCTAAATTAATGTAAAAAAAAAAAAAAAATACTGTGTTATCGCAAAAAACGTATATTTCCACACTATTGGCCCAGAATCCTGAAATTTGGCATGAAGCGAGGTCTTATAGCACAAGTATAAGACCTTGTTTTAGGATGTACGGCGTTGCACCACGGGTACATAGTAGACATCCCACCCATATTCCCAAAACACTTTGTACGTCAAAGTGTTTTGGGAATTAAAGTTAGTGCGAAATCCTCAGTGCGCAAGTCCGACTCGAACTTGCCTGGTTTTTTTTTTCCTAGTTTGAATTACTTATAGGTTTGCATTATTTTAGTGTATACCAAGTTTATACCAAACTGGGCCAAAATAGCACAAAATTGGTGCCCAGTGATAGTGATTAATCATTTTATAACATCAAACAATATTTTTGTGTCATAGGTATCTTTCATCTTAAAAATACTCAGTGAAATAAAAATATCGGTGCCTGACAAAACCACATCATGAATACGTGTACGAACATTATGTTTTCATTAAAAAACCATAGTGAACCTATTCGTGTAACATAATAATTAATACCAAGAAACGAGTAAATTATACAAAAACTTTGTTCACAATACGTTGTTCTCATGAGTCTTACAACTTCATTCCATTTGCAGTCGGTTTTACATTAGCGTACATATAGCTTAGCATAGCTCGAAGAATCGCCAAACTTAAGTAGCAATGGTCAGAGCACGCAGAACAGATGGTCGATGAGGACAAAGGTTCTGGAGTGGCGACCGCGTACCGGAAGACGCAGCACCGGAAAGCCTCCCACAAGGTGGGATTAATTTATTACAGATGACCTGGTCAGGGTCGTGGGAATCCGATGGATGCGTGACGCACAGAACCGGTCGTTGTGGCGACGCTTAGGGGAGGCCTGTGTCCAACAGTGTATGTCTTTCGGCTGAAATGATGATGATGATGATCTACATATAGCTACGGGTTCAAAACGTAGAAGGATACATTTTTTACATTCACATAGGATATCTCACAGCAAACACAAATCTTTGTCAACCGCTGTCTCCTCAAAATGTACTGGTCCTAGACCATATCTAACTTAGAGATATTGAAGAAATGCCACAAAAGCCCGATCGACTGCCAAATCAAGCGTCGCAAGTTTTTTTTTTATTGATATAAACAGTTTGTGCGTGACTGCGATCCCACCTGATGGTAAACATTGATGCAGTTGTTGATAGTGAAGCGCGATGGGAAGACCGCAGCAGGCAAATTGTTCCATTCCTCGATGTACGCGAAAAACGACGAGGCGAAACGCTTAGTCCGGACTGTAGAATTGTCAATAATGTACGGGTACTTGCTATACGACGTTAATGGAGATGGATTGGCCATTGCGACATTTGAATATGAAGTTTAACGTTTTTTTTTTATGTTGCAGGAAAAGGATCTGCATTATTTACAGCAGCTCCTTCAATAGGGTAAGTTCTTATCATTGTTATATTTTTTTCTATCGTTTTTTCTTTCGTTTGCGAAACAAGCAAATCCAAAATGCAGAAGTGTTTAAAAAGCTATTAAAACATTATGTTGATATATTGTAAAACATTTACTTTGCAAAATATATAAAAAAAACTTTTACCTCGGAAGATATAGCACGTATACCGCTGAAACTGGTTTGTGGTTGCTCAAGAAAGTAAACCTGGAAGAATTTGGGGGTTCCTGCCTAGCATTGGGAAAGTATAGGCAAAATAGAATAGAATAAGTCTTTTTGTCTACCAAAATAGTAACAAAACTTATACACAAACTTAAATATATGAGTACAATGGTGGTCTCATCGCTGACAGCGATTTCTATCAGACAATCATATAATAGACTGTATGCAATTAAAATAAAAAGGGGGTATTCTAGCAGTTTTTGTAAGTTTTGTTACAATTTTGGTAGACAATAAGGTTTATTCTATTTTAATTTTATTTAGCCTATAAATTTTTTTCGGTGTACTGCTAGCAATTTTTTTTTCGGGTGAAAATCTTCCACTGACTTCTTCCGCTCCAGGGTGAAGGGAGAAGGCGTGTCAGATTTTTATTAACTAAAACCAGAATGAGTTCCAGAGCCATGGTGACTCTTCAAAGGTCCTACAAAAAAACCAGTCGTCTCAATTCGATGTCTTGCAACATAATACTCCTAATAACTCACCAAAACAGCCACATTCCGACAATTACATGCCCTAACAGCCTACTTAGTATGCCGCTCGTACCGGGAAGCATGGCAACCTCAACATGGCCGAAGCAATTTACTCAGGGATTTCCATTTGCTTCTTTAGACCCCCGTCTCTTAACTGACATAGCGAGTAGGGTACAGACGTGCTTCCCGAACCGCACCTTAGTGGTGGCTAAAATAGTCTTAGAAGTAGATGACGTGGCTTAAAAAATAATGAGGTTATATGACGTGCTTTTCACACTTTCAGAATTTAGTTTTTGATTGAAAATATGATTTCTTGAGAGCAATGGTGGCTGAGTGGTAACGGCCCCGACTTACGAGGTTTAAACCCAGCCAGGCGCATCTCTTTGTATAATTTATTTCATTGAATCTGTTATCAAAATGGTGAAGAAAAACATCGTGAGGAAACCGGCATGTCCTAGAACCAAAACTTCGAAGACATGTTTTTTAAGCTATTGCATAGCTTCTATCGCGGGCCTTGAGCGTGGAGACCGAATCCAGAAATTCCGTAACGAAAATAACCTAACACCCCCCACTCATTTGTTTTTTGAGCGTGGTGACCGATAAGAAAACAAATGAGTGAACAATCAATCAAAATTCAATTCAATGTGTGAAAGTGTAACTTCAATTAATATCAAAGAAAAAAAAGAAAGTAAAAAAAATACTGCATAAATAAAATAAATAAATAATTATAATTGCATAAGTTGATAAAAATGCTATGCAATAGCTTTACCGCGGCAGTCCCCGAGTGCCACACGTCTTTTTTTTTGTTACATTCATCAACTCGCATTGGGCCCGCGTGGTGGATTACGGCTCTCTCCCTCTCCTAGAAAGGAGGCCTGAGTCCTAGCAGTGGGAACACTAAAAGGCTGATTATGCTATGATGACTTAACAATTTTGTTTGTGCTGGCAAATCATCCAATGAGTTTTCCCACTCCTAGGGCGAAGTGATAAGGTGTATCAGATTTTTACTGACTAAAAACCTGTGACCTTCAGTTGCCCTTAGCGTTCTAAAGCCACGGTTATTCTTTCAAACGTCCCTGCAATGGTTTCACTCATGGCATAAAGATAGGGCACATGCATATGGTGAAATTGCGAAGGGAGTTTACTTTAGTGAGTCAAAAATCGAACTGACGATTTTAAACCGATTTTAAAAGAAAGAGGTCCAATTCGGTTGTATTTTTTATAAAATTAATATGCACAATGGTACAGTAGGCACAACGGATCTTGAGCGCTCGGCGTCAGAGTGGGGATCGCTTTGCGCATTCCATACATTGGCGAGCCAATCGTCTTCGTTGTTAGATACATGCAGCAACGCAGGGAACGGATGAGTACTAACGTCTATGACGCGATGGCGCGGCGAGCCAATCACTGACACTCCCCGTCTCTGCGTCTCACTTCGCACCACTTAAGAGACCGAATATTTGACTTTTGGGCAACCGCCCAAGAATTTAGGTAGAATATGACACACTGTTGGCGATGTGGTTGACAATTTACTGCTGCACTACGTGTCGTGGACTGGCGTCGATTCGCATTCTACACGGAACAAATATTTGTATGGCTTACAGTTAAGCTCGAACTAGAGCGACGCACACGTTTAACACGCCTGATTTGTACGTAGAACGACGTCGCGTGGCGTGGATCAAGTGTAGCTCTACAAGTCGAGTTTCCATATAAAATATATGGAAACCGATCTGCCCAGTTCGGCGTGTGTGGCACACGTGTGCGCAGTGTAGTTTTAGTATTAGTTGTTCTGGGTCTGGAAGTCTTATGAATGTATGATACCAGGTTTGTGGATTAACCCACGATAAAGAGATATTTTCTAGTATGCAGCAGTGATTTAACAAAACAAACAAAACTAATAACGGCTCAAACCAAGAAAACGTTTAATATTTAACAAAAGATAGCAGTCACTTATTTATGTAGTTCTCGCTCTGTTTCCCAATAACTTGTAATGGTGCCATTTTGCAATAAATATTCGTTCGCTCAATTTATCACATAATAAATCTTTCACGAGGCTCCTATCATTGTATTTGGCAACTTATATCGCCATCTGGCCAACACTTTAACTTATATAATATAATCAACTGGCATTCAAGAAAAACGGGCTCTTTATTTTATTGCCAAAGAAATTTCCATGTTTTTTCTAATCTAATGCAAGGAATATCAACCCTATTTGTTGAGAAATAAAGTTTAGATCTACATTTGAGTGGCATGGGAATGGACACTGTAATGTTTGGCCGATTTGTCTTGTTTTTGGCTAACTTTCTACGTGTGTTTAAAGAGGCAAAAATGTTTCTGGAATTGGTTTATATTTTTATTTGAATAGCGTTGTATTTTTTTGCTTAACTTAGTCTAATAAACGGTAACCTAGCTCTGTTTTTTTTTTTAAGATGTTTTATCGAAATATACGTTTTAGAAGATGTTGAACTTGTTTAATAAAAGCATTGCTTTTGTAAACATTTAAGTTTTCATTATCATCATCATCATTATCATTCTGTTGAGAGACACTACTAGACAAAGTCCCCCAATCGTCGCTGAATCAACCAATCCTGTACGCATGGTGGAAAGTTGACCGAACGAAGGTTAAAGAAATCTAATGTATGTAAAACGCACTTGATTTAAGTTTTGATTTTAACCAATATATCAAAAAGGAACACAAGGATACGTGTAAAATTGCTTAAAACGAGGATTTACATTTTTTTAAATTATTATTCTAAGACAATAAGCTCGCTTTTGACTATCATCTCACCTGATGGTTAGCGATGATGTGGTGACGATGGAGGACGCGTGCCTACAAGTAACCTATTCACTCTTGACTTAAAGACCCCTAAGTTGCAGCTATCAGGAAACACAGACTCCGGCAAGGTGTGCCACTCCTTAGCTTTACACACAATAAATGTGTTCCTAAAACGCTTTCTGGCTACACAAAATTAAAACAACCATAACATAAAAATCCTGATGTACACGAAGGTCAAAATAATATCCTCTTAATTTAAACACAGAACCACTAAAAAAACAAACCACGGACTGACTTCCTGGAATCCACCACCGCTAACCCAAACATACATCAAAATTACTCCGTTTACATTTCAATAACCAATAACTGTGCTAAATATATCTTTGTATATTTACAGTTATAATGTAAACGGGTCATATCCTAATGAAATACAGTCAATTAGTGGGCAGAAGTCCTTCCTACACTCCGGTATTAGGAGTCTATCGAAACTCTAATTTTGATACCAAACTAATTTGGTATCGGTCCTAACCTTCCACTATAATGGAGCCTATGACCCAAATCTACAAATATCTTACAAGGACCGAAGATGTCTCCAGTCATGATTTGCATGTTGTGATCAGTCCTACAAATTGGTTTAGTAATTGAAATGTCAGATTCATCTATAAATCTTTGGTATCTCCAATCGAGATCGGATAGCTTTGAACACCTTAACAATCAATTGTGGCTAATTAGATACGTATTAAAATATTTTTCGTAGAGATTTTATGCTTGTGGGCATAATAGCATAAGCGTAGCATAATATTTCCCAATGCCGGGACTCAGGTCTCCTTTCTAGGAGAGGGAATGGGCCAGAATCCACCACGCGGGCCTAATTCGGTTTGGGGAATGTCCCATGTTTTCGAATATTTGGCTCTAGAACATGCCGGTTTCCTCACGATGTCTTTCTTCAAGAAAAACATCGTAAAGAAACCAGTATGTCCTAAAACCAAAAATTCGAAGACATGTGACATCCGCCAACCTGTATTGGGCCAGCGTGGTAGATAACGGCCCATTTCCTCGCCTAGGGTTAACATAATATAAGGCTGATTATTACGTAATAATAATTGTAGTTAGTAGTAACAGGAGATTTCGTTTGTTTGAAAAGTTTTATTTTTACCAACGGTAAAAAGGAGGAAATTCTCAAGTCACCGATATTATTTTCCTTTAAGTTGTAGTGGAGGTCATATCATCTAGTTCATTTACACCAAGTTCAGAATCTTAGTGAATATCATTGATTTTCAAACCAGCTTAAATTGAGTAATAAAAACCTGCATCTGTATCATTAAAATTATTGACGTATAGATGGCTGATTTATATAATAAAGCAGCCATCTATACGTCAAGTATAGCGATCATTACATCGAGAAAACAACCAATCGTGTTCATTCCAAAAGTTTATGAAGAACAATGATAATACTTGTAATTCTCGTATTCTCTAGTAAATGTTTAATGCTTTCCAACGATGAATAAAATATCAGCAGGAAGGTTACCATACACACAGAAATAGTCCTAAGAATTGCCAAACTTAAGTGGCAGTGGGCAGGGTACATTGCTCGCAGAACAGATGGTCGATGGGGACGAATGGTTCTGGATTGGCAACCACGTCCCGGAAGATGCAGCATCGAAAGGTCTCCAAAATATGGACCGATATTCTGGTGATCCGATGGATGCGAGACGCACAGGATTGGTCGATACTTGGGAGGCCTAAGTCCAACAGAAGACTTCTTTAGGCTGAAATAATGATGATGACGACACACGCACACGCAATATTTTAAACTGATATAATATGTATATATTTTCGGATCTTAGCTCATCCTTCTGTTTTTGGTTTCTTGTCCATTACAACGGAAGTAAATCATCTGCTCTAAGGAAAACAATACAAAGTTTATTGCGCTCTGTGTAATTTTCAAATCATTATTTACGGTACAACAGAAATATGTTTATTTCAACACTGGAAAGTTTTAAAAGCAGTACAAAAATAATCAGTATCAAGAATGGACTGTACTGGTTGTGTTTTGAATAAGTAAGTTTGTTTTCTCTAGTCTTGTGGAACAAATTTTGCACCAATACTCCAAGAAATTTGCGTCAAGCGGCGTCTTTGGGCACGAGTGCTGATGCAACAGGTACTTGTCGTGCAGGGAAAAGTGGAGGGCAAAGAAGAGAAACATCACCTTTGCGATGGATCGATCAACTTAAGTCTGAAGAGACCATGCTTTGCATGAGAGCATCAGGATGTCAGCCAGCAAGAAGAGTGACAAAAGATTACTAAATTTTTATTTTTTATAATCTTTTTTCTTTCTTACTTTCTTTCACATAGACCAACATAGGCACTTATAATACGTCAAGCTAGTGCATGGTTCTAATTGGTCGTTTTCTATGGAGAAGAATCGTAAATAAACTTCTTGGTTATTTTGAAAAAAGAACAGTACCTACAGTTTTTACAATATCAAACAAAAAGGGCAATTCACTTAATTATATACCAATTAATTTGATAGCATAAAATTCGAGTTCCTATACCACCTGGCACCTGCGAATTTTTATCTTTTTTTAGTCTTATATCAGTTTAAAGAACAAGATTCCACAATATTACGCCACTACCGTAATACCGGTACCGGTAAAAATAACACGAAATCCAAACATACATACACTGTTACATTACAAAATAGTTTTGTTTGTACAGAGTTTCTCCATTGATTTTCGTATCGTATCGAGGAAATAACATCAAACACGGCACTTTGTACACTTCAACGCACAATAAATCTTGTTCATTTCCATTAAAATGGTGGCCATCTTCTGGTATTGGGCTTTCAGGAATATTTGGCTCTTGGTAAAAACTAAATTATTAGTTAGTGTTCATCCAAGGCTGATTTTACTGTTTTATCAGAGTTTTAAATAGATGCATTAGCACATTGCGGTATGCTTCAAAAACTACTGAAATCTACCCACCATGTTGCCGTCTAGAAAATTCCATTCGTTAAGACTATCCCAAAAGAACATTTTGCCAAAACTAAACTTTCAATATATTTATCTTCTGTCCGAGACACAGTCTATCATGTCAAGTATTATCAAAACTCGTTGAACCGTCAAAGTAAGCACCATTTCAGCCGTTAGGGTCTAAACAGACAAACTGTATTTCAACTGCAATCCAACTGCAAATTGCAGCTTAGGTGCAGTTTGAATGCAGTTGACACGACTGCAATAGAACTGCAAACACGACTGCAATAGAACTGCAAACCAAACGTGCGGTCCGATTGTAGTCCTATGAACTGCACACTGACTGCATTCGAACTGCATCATACCCACCCGCTCGCACGCTCCGTCCTCCCGCGCATGGTGCAGTTCGGATGCAGTCGGTGTGCAGTTCAAACGACTGCAATCGGACCGCACGTTTGGTTTGCAGTTCTATTGCAGTCGTGTAATTCAAACTGCACTTAAACTGCAATTTGCAGTTGGATTGCAGTTGAAATGCAGTCCGTCTGTTTAGACCCTTAAACGTCCACTGTCACACATAGACTTGTCACCACAATGACCGGTTGTGCGTCTTGCTAAATGATCATTAATTCCCGCGCCATCTTCGGGTCAACGGTCTACCCTGTGGCTTCTAGGGCTGCATTTTCCGGTACGTGGTTGCCACTCCAGAAAATTTCAGCCTCATCGGCTATCTATTCTGTGAGCGATGTGCCCTGCGCACTGCCACTTAGTTTGGCAATTCTTCGAGCCGTGAAGCTTTGATTGATTAATTACATAATATTCAAAAATCAAAACAACCAAACCTTCACAGATATCTAAGTAGAAGTGGATCCGTCTGATACTCTCTTTACTTTACTATTTCCTAACAAGATCTTGACAGTACAAACTTCAAAAAATATTTAGTAGTAAGGCCTATTCATTTATCAAGACGCTTCGATCACAACACACATCAACACCTATTTCTCAAGATATCAATCTTATCCCTCTCGATTCGTAATATTTTTCCATGACCGAATTTTTCTCATTATTTTTCCACATGTCAAAACAATCTGGAAGCATTCATTCACACTCGGATTGGCCTTCACATCGCACGTGTACATCCCACAATATTCCGATATACCTATATTTCTATTTAGATACAGGTGTAGTACACCCACTAGCGTTTAGAGTGCCTGACACGTGCCTACTTTGTAAATCACCTGATATAAAGGTAAATACTATTAGGTCGTAAACGTCATGTTGTAATATAGGGTCATGGAGGAAATTGCCAGGACTAAATATGGTAGACAGTTTGGCGATAAATAGCCCATTTTGTTGACGTAATTTCTTTGTCTAAATTGTGAGCTGAACATCATAGTCTACTCTATAATCATGATCTTTATCAACTGCTCTATTTCCAATTACTGTAACTTCTGTAAGCCAGAATCAACAATAGCAACAACAAGACATACACCAATTCAATGAAACTTGACGAGTCTCGGAAAAAACACTAAGCAGTCTTGGATTCAATGCACAAAATTAAGCAGAAAAGAACAGCTCAGGAATAAAGATAAACATGAATTCTACTTCTCTTCTTATCAATCAGGAGTTAAAACAAAGCTAGGCCAGTAGGCACAGAGGAACATTAGCAACTGGAATATATCTAGTTACCACAGATTAAAAAATGAAAAAGTTTGAATGCACGGAAATCTGATTTAGTTTCTATAAGGTCAGTGAACAATTTCATCATCCGTATTTTAGTCAAAAGACGTCCATTACTGTACATAATGGCTCTGCGAAGCATCACTACATTGATCGATCTTATGTGTCATCCTCTGCATTTCTGCTATCTTCAGCAAGTCATCAATCCTCGCTGTGTTAGGCTTTCCAAGTTTTGACTTTCAAATCGAATATCATGAAGAAGATTTTTCTTTTTCTTAGCGTGTCGATAACAAAACTAATTAAATTCCTTGCCTAGCCCAGTATTTGGCCATGGCAATGCCGTCCACTGATGCTGTCATCAGATCCCTACGTGAACAGGTTATAGGGCACGTCATACAGGATGAAAGGTGGGACATGGTTTGCGGAGAGACGCCGCACGCAAGAAGAAGTTTTTTGATGTCTAGCAATTGTTCCTTTGCCATCAAGACCGATCCAAATCTACTTTCAATAAATGGAACGACTTCGAAGTTATAAAATTTTATGTATCCTGTAATCCCTCAGCTTTAAAGCTTCTATTTTTAGTTGCCCTCAACTCCTATAGAACTATTTCGAAGACGTGAACTTTGATAGACATTGAACCTATCAAAACTGTAACGTTCATACTATCTTTTATACCATAATATAAGGTATATACTCCGTACCTAGATCGAAGAGTATCACAATTTTTATGGGTGAATCAGATTACTGAAAAAACCGATTCTTATGTATCAGTATGTTTTACGCACATTCAGTAAAGTTAACTGAAGTACTGGCAAACTTAAGTGGCCGTGGGCAAGGTACATTACTCGCAGAACGGACGGTCGATAGGTATGAAAGATTCTGGAATGGTGACCACGTACCGGAATACGCAGCGTTGGAGGGCTTCTTAAAAGATGGATGTATGACTTGGTGAGGATCGCGGGAATCCGATGGATGCGAGACACATAGAACCAGTCGTTATGGTGACACTTAGTGGAGGCCTATATCCAACAGTGGATATATTTCAGCTAAAATGAGTAGTACGACAAGGCATTCTCTACCAGTCAACGTTTGAGTAAAAAAAGACAATACTGTGGTAGGTGTGCATTACAAATATATAACAGGTAAAAGATAGGATGGGTATGTATGTTGCTCTTTCAGGTTCAAATGGATGAACGAATTTCATTTAAATTTAAAAACCACAAACCTTATTTTCTACCCATACTAATACAAGAAACTAGTTTTACATAGCTGCATTACTCAACGCACATCACAAGTGGAGTATACTTAACCCGATCAAGCGTTCTTACACCCCATAAATCCGGGAAAATGTTAATGATGTACTTACAAACACGTTTGATAAGCTTTGAAATCCGGACATTTATTTTCCTGTCTGTTTACTCAAGTCCTTTTGCATCTAAGGGATTTCTTGGCTGATTGCCAAGATATGTTTCACGAAGGGGCCGCTGAATCGGGCTATTAACTTCATTAGTAATAATGGTCGTTTCAAAGAAGCTATAGATCACCTCAAAGCAGGGGTTCTGTAGAATTAGGTGATGCGTAAAAAAATTAACGCGTTACCTAGTATTATTCAGTGAATAGGTTTACTCATAAGCAGTTCTAATGATGCTATTCTAAATGATGTTAACGGTTCTTGATACTTCCTCACGCCCCAGCCGCCGGGATCCCGAGTCCGATTTCCAGTTACCGAAGGCCTAGGCTTGCGGATGAGCAATAGATAGGTCGCCATCCGGCCGTCCGGTAACCGTACGGACCAAACCCGAGTCGTCAACGGTGCGTAGTGTCCCACGCGCGCTTCAAAAAGATGTCAGCAAAATTGTAGGGTCGAAGCCTATTGGGGCCATGGGTTGGCTTTCAAAAGAGATACCTACGGTCCAAGAACGCAAAGCTAAGAAAGAACATATGGGTTTTATTTTAAATCATTTGATGATTTTCCTCCAAAAAAAGAAAACTGCAACAGTAGTTACTTTTTGCGAATTGATGTCAGTTAAAAAAAATACTCTTATTTAACTAGAATTTTAAATACGGAGTCTGCAATTTTCCGGTGGCAGACTACGTATTATTGTAATAAATTGTTATTTGATTAGTTTCTTGATCTTTTGTAAAAAAAAGACGTTTGGCACTCGGGGACTGCCGCGGTAAAGCTATTGCATAGCATTTTTATCAACTTATGCAATTATAATTATTTATTTATTTTATTTATGCAGTATTTTTTTTCCTTTGTTTTTTTTTCTTTGATATTAATTGAAGTTACACTTTCACACATTGAATTGAATTTTGATTGATTGTTCACTCGTTTGTTTTCTTATCGGTCACCACGCTCAAAAAACAAATGAGTGGGGGGTGTTAGGTTATTTTCGTTACGGAATTTCTGGATTCGGTCTCCACGCTCAAGACCCGCGATAGAAGCTATGCAATAGCTTAAAAATCGTTTGATATACGATAAATTCCATTTAAATTAATTATTTTCCGACTTAACCATAAGGTTGACTGGTAGAAAATGCCTTGTTGCATTTAAGTCCGCCTATGTACCACTACTGCACATGAAGTTTAAATAAATAGATAACCTTGTCTTATTTAGAAAATAGTATACAATTTCTCGCCATATTTTACAATATTAAGGCATTACAATATTAATTTTGCGGTGTCATACAACAATAAGAATAAAACAAAAACCAATAAAAAGTCGCCATATTTTCTTTTCAAAAAATCTAGTTTATCTGGATTTCCATATTTCTTTCTTGAGATTAATAGGATTTTTTTCCCATTGAAAACTATAAATCTTTTATCAATAACACTTTCGAAAACGCAATAAAAAATCAAAACAAATATATTTTTTCTGTTTTTATAATTCAAATCCGGAACTCATATTGAACGCAAACAAAACATAAACAAAGCAATGATGAATGTGCCCTTCAAACGGGCATAGAATATTATTTTTATCGTTTATAAACAGCGGAAGAAGTAAAAATTTATCAAAAAATCTATCTGTCTCATCTAACATGAAGAATCCGGGTGTTTTTGTTTCATTCAGTTGTGCAATTCACTGTGCACCGCAAATAGATTAAAATTATTTACAGTATATTTTAAACTAATCAACGTTCAAGAATTTCTCGTGCGCAAGAGAGCACGCACAAATATACAAACTTTGGTAGGTAAAGCTGTTTTTTTAAGGTCAGAAATCATCTATCAAGACTTCTCTTGCTCTAAGGTAGAGCACGAGGGCGTATCAGACTCTTCTTCTTCTTCCTGCTCTTGTCCGGTTTTATTTGGGGTCGGCGCAACACGTTTTTTTCCTCCATTCTGTCCTGTCACCGGTCACGCTATCACTAACTCCCTTTTCCTTCATATCACTTTTCACACAATCCATCCATCTTTTCTTTGGCCTCCCTCTACCTCTCCATCAGGAGGGCGTATCAGACTATTACTTAATAGACCACACGTACCTATGTTCATTCAGTTGCTTTTGCACTCTAGGACCACGGGTAATGTTTTCAGACGTCGACCCTTGGCTCTAGTAGGCTTCGACTTTCTTTGGTTTTGCAGACATCTCTTTAAGGCATGCGTAGAACTCTACGCACCTTCGACGACTCGGGTTTGGTCCGGACGGTTACCAGTCGTCCGGACGATGAGCAACCCATTGCTCGCCGCCTATTTGTCTAGTACGTCAGTAGTAGTTGTCTTGTGGTGACTGGTAGTTGGCGTCGGAGTCTCGGCGGTTGAGGCGTGAGGATGTTTGTTCCCTCAATTGTGTGGCTGTCTCCTTCGCTAGCATTACTGCTTCACAGAAGGAGGCGACTACTGCCCATTTTTCTATCCTCCTCCTTGCGTTGTATTCCTCAATGAGGATCGTGATCTTCGTCGTTCTTCATCACTATCTCTCGCAACAATATTCCTCTTTCTGAGTCTGTCTCTGACGGTCTGAAAGGCGTTATGTACTGTACAGTTAAGAGCGGTGTAGATTTGGTCAGACCAATGTATTGGGCTGCACCTACGAGGACTTTTCTCATCTAATTTACCGGTCATAACGAGCTTTTCGAGGTCGCCATCAGCTTTTCTGTTTTGGGGTCGTCACCGCCATGTGCTATTACGCTAAAAGAAGAAATATATTTTGTTTGTTTAAGAGATAAAGTTTAATGCATTACTGTAATGGTCTAAAACCGTTTTCACATTATTGCCTTTCTAACAAAACGGTAACGGCTTAGGATATATATCGATTGGATGGTTCCGAAATCTGTAACAGACATGATTTCGTAGAAGCATTTTTTGTATTTTGTACAAATGTATTGTGTTCCACTGTAAAACCGATGCCACCTATTATTTTTTAAACTTTTCCAGAGAGAAGTTTCTTTATAGGCACATCTGGTCAATGTCGTCATATTTGAGCCTTCTCAATGGCTGCCACAAGCCTCGATCATCATACCCGCGATCAAAATTGTCTTGTGCCGTCAATATTTGTGAGTGAAACTCACTGACACACGGAATTTGTACCATCTTTAGCATTGGCTGCTACAGCATCTGTACTTAAACTTACTCGCTTTCGTTTCCCTTTGCCATTTGTTTATTTAATACTTTAATAAAAGTTCAGAGGTGAATTTAATAACTTATCCAATTCACTCCAGCCTTGAAGACACCTAAATTATAATCAAACAGAAAGACCGCAGCAGGCAAATTGTTCCAGTCCTTCGATGTATGCAGTATAAAAGATCAATAAAGGATCGTAGAAGTGTTAACAATGTAAGGTTGGATACTTGTCGACTCGTACGTCGGGTTATTTGATGTATAGGAAGATGATGGCGGAATCAAGTCACTCTCCAAAATGCATCCTGTATAATAGCGAAAGGCTAGCTACCCTACGCCTGTGTGGCTTTGTAGATTGGACTTAACCATGTGTTGGTTTTTGCATAAAGGGTAAACCAGACAAACATTACCGACTGGGGCATGTCGGTAACGTTCCCCACATGTAAAGCTAAGACACGCATATAAAATTAACAACAAAAAAAAAACAAAAACTATACAATGCAAATTACACTTGGGTTGTATAGTTTACATCGCCGTCATACTTGTAAACTGATAAAATCAGTTCAAATAAGCACCAAATTTTAAAAGCATGTCTTAGTTTTGTAAGTGGGGCACGTTACCTACTGGGGCATGTTTGCCTGGTTACCAACTGGGGCATGTATGCCTGGTTTACCATAATATACATAATTATACGTAATCAGGTTATTAATATTCGTGGTATGTTAATATTTAACCATTCGAATACCGTAATTAAAGACACAATAGAAAGACAATGAGAGAGCGAACGCCGGCGTTTACTTGGGGTTTAATGAATTAAGTAATTTATGTGTTTTTTGTTACATCCAAAAATTAAATTCTCCTTGCTTAAATTTTGATTTAATATTCCATTCTTTCTGTATTCCCTAACTCATTTTTCACTCCAATTCTTAGAAGGTTGAAAAACACAAGATTTATAAAAAGGGCAATTTCGGTAAAATTATGTTAATGAACCCTGGCCGGCGGACCGTAGACTGATTGAACCCATCAAAGGGTTAATCTTAATTACGTTAATTAAATTTCACAAGAACGAAATCAAACAGCCCGGAGCGGTCATTGATGGCTAAGTAAATATATTTTGTGTTAGTTAATCATGGTTTTATTCTACAGCTTTAATTAATTGGTTTCTAGACCGGGTAGTTTGATTAGAAACATTGGTTATATAATTACGGCTTCGCACGGGCAATTAATATAGCCTATGTTACTCAGGATGAATGTAGCTTTCCAATGGTGAAAGGATTTTTGAAATCGGCTCAGTAGTTTTTGCGTTTATTCATTAGAAAGAGTGAAAATTTGTATTTTTGTGTGTATGTTTACACACTTCTTCTTCTTCTTCCTGCCCTTATGTTTACACACAAAAATACAAATTTTCCCTCTTTATAATATTAGTGTAGATGTAGATTATATCTTTAAAGTTTTCACTTGCGTGGGCCACATGCGCTCATCTAGGCGCGTTGGTCTCCATACATTTTATTATTATTTCGTTTATTTAAATATATGGACATATAAATTATATTTTTAAATATTCAATAAAAAAATAAAAAACATTTAAAAATATAAAAATAGTAGCCCACCGGTATCGGGAACAGGGTCCAAGCTACCGGCGGTCAGGGCTCCAGAGAAAGGAACCTCCTGACTATACGAGCTGTGTCCAGCAATACTGCTTTCTGAATCAAGCCTTTGATCCAGTCGCCTAACGAGAGCCTCCTAAGGTGTTGGTCGAGGCTCTTGGCTATTAAGCCATTGGCTGAAACAACTATCGGTACACGGTTTATTATTATTATTATTATTTCTTTATTGTCAGGCAACTAAGGCCCATAGACAAAAATACACAATATTATAATCTTATAAACAAAATAAACTAATACATATTCAAGTATTTCAAACAATAAACTTTTTTTAATTAAACACGTAACATCGGCGGTTATATGGCGACTAGACTTGTAGAGCTACATTAGATCCACGCCACGCGATGCAACCCTACTTACAAATCAGGTGTGGCCCACGTGTGCATCGGTCTAATGTAGTTTAATTGTGCAAACAGCTATAGAATGAAATTCCCTACCAGAGCCTGTGTTACTTCTCGTGTTTTGTCTATGTTAAAAGCTAGTGTGCCTCAACGTCGACCGCATCATCGCATCCATCAGAGCGTGAGTGAGGTACAGGTTGAGCGCGAGCCTTTTTTTATTATGTATAGGCTCACGTTTGACTTACCTGATGGTGGGCGATGATGTGGCCGACAGAGCAAGCCTAGAAAACCCTATTAACAATAATATTCCAGCTGACTACGTTTGAATTGAATATGACTGGCATTCAATATTATGAACGTTTTAAAGCTTCTGCAAACCGTTGCATGTGACAATGATGGTGGTGGTTCTATCAAAGTGGAAGTGAACCTAACCATTGAGCAATTTTAGAATAACAAACACGTCACCACACCGTTACTGCCTACGTACCTTTACTGAACTATAACTTTGACGACTGCTGGTCATGGGGTCTGAATGAGCGTCACTGTTTCAAGAAAATTTTTCATTGGTTGATCGACACATTGCGTGACCAGAGAGCTGGCTAGTTCTTAACCCAAAGAATTAGCATTACCATTCAACGTGGCAATGTTGCCAGGCACATTTCCAGATGACAGCGATATGGAGGAGTACTTTCATGTCTGAGCGTATTTGTTTTTTTAGACATGTTAAAGAACAACGGTGAGGAAATTTTTGATGCAATTATTAAGTTTCTGCTTATATAAGTACTTCCTTGTATAAGTTACCATGAAATAAACCAACGAAATAATTTACTTTGTTTTATCGAATCAAGATTATGGCTAATTAAGGACTGCAAAAAAAGTCGTCATAATTGGAAACTGAATTGACTAGATTTTTACGAACATAAATAATCATGGCTTTTTTTTATGCTCATGGCTTTCATGGCCTTTGGGTAAATTGAATGTTTAATGTTGCTGCCAATATAAATCTTGGTCAAGTAACATAATATGCTACGATTTATGTATTGATAATAAATACCTCAGAAATACATTTCCGCATTAAATAATAAAAATAAAAATAACTGTTTGTGCTTAGAATATTATAATGGCTAAAATGACACAATATATGATGTTATCACAACTATAAATACAATATCAAGAATCACATCACCAGAAAAAGCATTACACATTTCAATACCCATCCAGCCTAGAGACATACAGAAAAAAAAACCATAACCTTCGACATGACATCTTGTCGTTCGTTCAGAAATTTAATCTGTATACTTTTGTATACTTTTCATCACAAGACGCTAAATAATATGCCAGCAAAATTTTGTTCGGGACTTCGCCATGAGCCTTTAGAATTGGAAATCTTCTCTGCCGTGCGTAGGCCGAAACTTTAAGGAGGTTTAATTTAGGAAAGAGATAAATATCTAAGATGCCTTATTAAAACAGAACACAATGGTGCACCTACTTTAATACGGGGTGACTTTGACCTCGTACATTGAAGTAATAAATATTAAATGTTATCTTTAAATTTTGCTATACTATAGGTTCTACAACGTTACGGGGTTTTGCTGCCGTCAACGTGTGATTCGTTTGATTCTATTTTACAAATTAAATCTAAGTGTAACTGTACTTATGACCTGTGACTATATGTATATTGTTATTTATTTTGTAAATATATGAGTAAAAAAATAAAAAATGTTAAGGGACAGTATACTTTTATAACCTTATCCAAAGATAAAATTTTTACAAGAAACCATACTCACCTGTATCAATGCTGTTGATGTTAAAAGCGAAACAATGATACAAGTACACAAGATTGAGCGGAAAAAGAGGATGTTGGCAACGCGCCAGGTGGGAAAAGAAACGGTATATTCTGTAGGCTCAAGTGAAGTCATTTGGAAATTATATGTGTATATGCACACATAGTAATATTAACCAAACCACTATACTTCTTTTGGACTGAATTTCTTGACTTATGATGAGTGTTCAATTTATAGCGGCATCGGTAACACTAATATAATAAAGAGGTAAAGTTTGTTTTTTTGTTTGTAGGAGGTAATCTCTAGAAGTACTGGCCCGCTTGCTAACATTTTTTCAACGATAAAAAGCTGCTTTATTCCCGAGTGACATAGGCTATATTTTATGTACACGGGCGAAGCCGCGGGCAAAAGCTAGTCATCTATAAAAAATCAACTGCCTATCTATCACGGTTCAAGTGACGGCGTAGTGACAGACAAAGAAACGGACAGTGGATTTTTAGTAATGGGGTCTTGTTTTTACTCTTTAGTTATGGAACCTTAAAAAAATAATGAAATGTTATGTAGGACAAACCTTTGGTCGGTTAAGGCCCAAGCGCCCGAAAATTGCCATAAAACAGTGACTTTCTGATGCCTACTCCTCGGTAACGGCCAAGTTAATAGGTTTGAAAAAAATATATGTTTATTATAGATTCATGAACAACATTATCAACATTTGATTTTTTCGTGCTATTAACACCTTTGTCTAAAAAAAATATTTAGCAATTTCGCAACTTTTAGCAACTTTTCCCTACTCCTTCGAAACGGCTTGGATCTTTAGAAACATTTTTACACATAAAAATTGGTGGTTAAATATTCTTCAAAGTGAACATTGCATATGTAAATCAATCAATATGTCGCAAAGAACATGGATTTCAAGGTCAGCCGCGCGCTTTCCGGGCGCTGTTGGCCGCAAATAAATGCACAGATTTGCGTACTGCCGCCTAGGCGAGTGCGAGAGGTGCGTCCTCATAATTTTGGCCAGATGGTTCAAGGGACTATAAGCCTTAAGTATGTACACTTTTAATTCGTTCACCTTTTCCATTCGGAACATATTTTAAAAGCCCTCATCACTTCTCAATTACACAAATATAAATCCGGCTCCCTGTAATATATCAACTATATTTATTGCAACAGTTATCGTAAAAACTTGACAAGTTAAAATGGCGGAACGTTGAAAGAGTAGAAACATTTATTTGAATTCAAATTAACGACACAGCTTGCACTATTTTTGTGTTAAAAATAATAAATTAAGATGGCATTGATGTATTTAATTATTCATCTGTGTTACAGGTAGGTTACCTATAAAATTAGTATTTTTTTAGTTATATTATTACTATTCTAGGTTATTAGGTATACTCGTATGTTAGTAAAATTCAGTTTAAATCAATTTTCTTTGAAATTCTCATAGAAAAAGTTTTGACATTTTAAAATGTGTTCAATATGGAATTTGATACATGTAGAATCCTGGAGGAGCGCTAGCCTGATGCTGCGTTAGCGGGCCTAAGTGACCCACCGCCGCGCCGCTCCTTTTATGCTTCCTACTTCACTACCCACATGATGTTAGAAAGCAGCAGATTCTGGACTAATTGTGCTCAATTGGTGTAATGGCTGCAAGGTGTTTCGATGTGAGGATAAACAAATAAATAAATAATCAACAACATACTTTAAAACAATATAACGCTTAATAATGGCACCTTCCGGAGATAGCTCACAACAGCACATGCACTGTACGCAGGTGCCCCTGTAAGTAGCCTTCAGTCTTGTTTGCAATGCTCAAAAGAATGTTGTCGCTACCCAGCATCCGACGCAGTAATGACGCGAATCTTTTTCGTATGATCACAAAGAAGTCATCTGTACGCGCTGCTGTGAACATACCTGACCCGCTACAGAGACGTGGCGACATCAGTATCCTAAAAACATAAAATAAATATTAAATAAGGCTTAGTGGAAGTTGAAGAACTGACTTCTTGCTTTTGTTTTATAATGTGGTAAGTGGCATGTCTACTCGTGTGCATTCGTGTGACATGTCCAGCTCACTTTATATCATTGAAGTGCATTCTGATTTAATAGAGCTTCTTAGACACATATTAATTTCGTTCCAAAACTAAACGAAATTGAGGTTATGGCCTCCGCACGGCAGAGAAGACTATGTTTATCTTAGCCACACTGCAAGGAAGACAGATACGAGGCGTTTTAGACCTCATTGACATTTTTTAATCTGGACTTCTGGTGTTTAGTAAGTGACCAACTTTCTGCACCGTGGTATATATTTTATCAATGAATTTTCTTTTGAGGTCCGTTGGAACATTTCCTATTGTGGTCGCTCGCAATGAAGATGATGTTAAGTTTAGCCGGATATTGCGTATATGAAACTAAAAAGATTGGAAGGAGAAGTCATTACGACGACATCGTTTCTGCCAGAAGAAATGTACTGCTTGGTATAGGCCTCCCCCGAGTATGGCCATATCGACCGGTCCAGTACTTCTAACATCCAGCGGATTACCGTAACTCTCACTGCCTCACCGGTCCACTTTGTCGGAGGTCTTCTAACGCAGTGTTGAAGTTTTCTACATTTGGCCGACGCACATCTACCTATAACACGCCTGATTTGTACATAGAACGACGTCACGTGGTGTGGATCTAGTGTAGCTCTACAAATCCAATTTCCATTTAAAATGTATGGAGACCGACGCGCTCAGATCGATGTGTGTCACATGTTTGCGCTGTGTAGTTCTAGCTTTAATGTGTTGTTAAATAAAAACTGCATTTTAAAATTACGTTAGCAGTTATCTTTAGTGAACTGATATTCCAGTATCCCTACGTAAACATTGTGCCTCAACTTTTTAAGTTTTCCTTGGCAACTTTTAGCCTGAAACGTAACACAAAAATTGCTTGAAAATGAGCCAAGTATGCCTTTTTTACAGGCAAAAACCTAGTCTGTATGTAAAATGATGCAAATATTAGGTTACGTTATTTCACAAGCTGCTCGTTAACGAAATAACTGTTATTATCGTTACGTTATTTTTATGTTCGCTTTACTAACTGATATTGTTTCAAAGAGGCTCGTTTTATTGTTCATTTCGATTTATATATTTTTTTACTGTATAGAGCGAGAATTTATGAATATTTTGTTTGGCAGGAGATCTCAGTACGAACCGTTATTTTTTAAATATAAACCTATTGTTATAATAAACTCTATGTTTTAAAGAGGACTTGCGCGTTACTGAAATGAGTCAGATAAAGAGAAATTCTCTTTACTAACCTAATTCTGTGACGTAATCTCGTAGACATACGTTTGGAATCGAAAGTTAGGGTCAGGTTCACAATTTTTTTTTTATCTAGCCAACTAATAAATCATGTTTTGATTTTTGCCTGGCGGTTGGTTATATAATAAATAATAAAAATAATAAAATTTATTTAATTTCTCCCACAAAATACATAGGTACAGCAAATTTACAATAAACAATATTTTTGGTAGGGAGACAGGAGCCCATACTAAGAAAACTTGTGTTATGGGACTCCTGGCCACCTTTACCCAGACACATTATAGAGAACAGATTCAAAAGAAAACATTGATTAGCAACTTAAAATTAAGGGAGTGTGCTCAGAAGTAGAGAAAATGTTGACATGCATGTGTGTGTGTGTGAATGTGTATGTGTGTTTGTTTTAAGTACCATGCGAGGACATGCGCTTGAATACACAAGGCACATCTGAGGACCTTTTCAATGCGAGGACCTTTTCGTACGTCCTCGGATGGCCCGACCCAGTTCATCGTATTCTACGTTCGATTTTGAACCTTTCTATATACTTAATAAGGAAAAGTTGATATCAACCTTGGTGGACCTCGGTTTGGTTGCGAAATTTCATGTTCACACACGATCGTGTGTAACCGCTAGGCGGCGCCACTTAAAATTTTTACACACGACTTTTAACACTTCAGTCATGTTTTTAGTACCTTGTGGAGACTTATGTGTAAATCTTCACACAAATGTCCTCGGATTGGTAGCTTTTCCAGACAGTGTGTATGTAAGTCTCCACATTGGTAGCTTTTCCAGACAAGTGTATTTAGGTCCCCATTTGGATAGGTTTTCCGTGTGTATTGATTATTGAAATTTCAAAAGTATCGAAACTTCTGTTCTGAGAGAGTAAAACTTCGGATGGTTGTTTACGTAAAAGTATGTCATAATGTACTGTACGAGACTTGAGAATGCACAGTATATATGTTTTTGAGAAAGGAATTAAAAATAAAATATGTCATGCACTGAAAAACAATACACTAAGTTCTAGAATTTCAGTTTATTTAACCAAAGAGTTCTTATACATTGCTAGATGTCCTGAAACATTATTCTGAGTGCAATTAATTATCTATAAAAAAGTCTATTTAATTCAATCGGTTTTAAAATTAACCTAGCCTTTGGCATGAAGAATTGACTACTACGTCCTTGATATTTTTTTTTTTATGGTGGGAAAAAATCATACATTGACATCCCCCGCTCTTGGGCGGAGCAGGAGATAGTGTCAGACTCTTACTAACTAAAAGACCCACCCCGTTCCTTCTAGCCTTCATACTGGGGCTCGAGCGCCCTTTCGGATAACCCTGGCCCCAGTAGGCTTCGACCCGGCTGGGTCCCTGCTGTTGCTGACAACTCCTTGAGGCGCGCGGGAACAGTGCGCGCCGTCGACGACTTGGGCTTGGTCCGGACAGTTACCGGACGGCCGGACAGTGAGCTACCCATTGCTCACTGTCCGCAAGCCCGCGCCTACGGTGGCCGGAAATCGGGATCAGAATCCCGGCGGCCGCGGCGGCGGCGATAACGCCGCGTTGCCTGATGCGTTCAGCCTCCTCCTTTGCGAGCATTACTGCTTCGCAGAAGTCGGCGACCGCCTGCCACTCCTCCTCGCTCCGGACCATGGCCTCAACCAAGGCCCGGACGTCCTTGATATTTGACCGATCTTAAGTAGAAAGCAAAAATTGATCCGCATTTTATGCCCTTTTATTAATTGCCATACTCAATTTTATTACATAAAAATAGTAAACATATCAATGATAAACATAACTCTTTCAGTTAAGAGGGACCACTCCGATCAGCTGATTGAATACAAGTCTAAACGATACTAAGAAGGCCAAAACTCTCTCAATTGCTTGAGGTAAATAAGAGTGCCTTGTGCAGAATAAACATTACCTACTTTTTCTTAGATAACAAACACATGGCGAGCATAATTTTAATGAGCTTGTTAATTTAAACTTATTAAATTAAAGACATAAAATACCTACTAGAAAATTACAATTTAAAAACTTTTAAACTATAAATAAATAGCGTTTTTTTTGCCGGGTAAAAATCATTTAGATGACATCCCCTGCTCTTGGGCGGAGCGGGAGATAGTTTCAGACTCTTACTGACTAAAAAACCCACCCCGTTCCTTCAACAGTGCGCGCCGTTGACGACTTGGGTTTGGTCCGGACGGTTACCGGACAGTCGGACAGCGAGCTACCCATAGCTCGCCGTGCGCAAGCCCGCGCCTTCGATGGCCGGAATCGGGATCGAAATCCCGGCAGCGGCTGGGGCGTGAGCGCCTCATGCGGTCGACCTCCTCCTTTACTAGCATTACTGCTTCGCAGAAGGAGGCGACCACCTGCCACTTATTCTCGATCTGGACCATGGCCTGTACCAAAGCCCGGCGCGAGACATCGCCACCGCCGATCGCCACATGGACACGGCGATGCTTCGACCAAGCGGGGCACACTTCTACCGTGTGCTCCGCACAAATCCGGTGCAGGTATGTACCTCCCGAACTTACCATGTCCGGTGAGAACCTGCGTCATGCGGAAGGTGAGGACGCCGTGAGGTCTTTCCAGCCACGCCTCAAAGTGGGGACTTACCGCCATAATTGTGGCGTGCCGAGTACTGGGTTGCGATAGTCGCTGACGCCATTCCATCATGAGGATCCCGCCGGAACTCTGTTCACCATGCCACAACCTGTCGGGGCAGCGGGACTTTCGCCCCGGCGTCGGCGTTGCATCTCCACGCGCAAATTGTTCATGTGTGCAAGGACTGTTGCCTCCAGATCCCATGGTGGCAGGTCAGCAAGAAGGCTCGCCACTTTGCGGGAAACCATGCGGTATCTCCGTACCATCTGTATTGCCATGACCCTCAGGCATGCGTTCAGCTGGGCTCTCGGTTGCTGACGCAGCGACGGCGCCCACACTGGCGACCCATAAAGGGCCATGGATCGAACGATTCCTGCGTAAAGCCTCTGGCAGTAGGCGTCTAAACTCCCCAGGCCCCGGTTGGGCAAGAGCCGCTTGAGCCAGTCCGGTTCAGTTTAAGTGCCAGATCTCAGAAGTGCTGCACAAAATTCCACTAGCTGTCGAGGACGAGTCTCAGGTGCTTTATCGTTGACCTGACCCCAATGTGAACTCCTCCTACCGTTAATTGGGAACCCAATGGTGGCGCGTTCCAAAGGCCGTGGAAACACATAGCCTCGGACTTGTGCAGTACCACCTCGAGTCCCAACTGCTGGATCCTATCAACGACTATCGCAACCTCGCATGCTGCTAGAACGTCCGCCGCCTGGTACAACTCTCCCTGCGCTAGAACTAGCGAGTCGTATTTTGGTGGGGGCGATCGGTAGCGGCGATCCCTCGCGCTAGGCCTTGGTACAGGCCATGGTCCGGAGCGAGGAGGAGTGGCAGGCGGTCGCCTCCTTCTGCAAAGCAGTAATGCTAGCAAAGGAGGAGGCCGAGTTCCCGCGCGCCTCAAGGAGTGGTCAGCAACAGCAAGGGCCCAGAGGGCCAAGGGTCTGCTTCTGAAAGGAAGGCTCGGCCCCTGTATGAAAGGCAAGAAAGAACGGGGTGGATTTTTTAATCAACAAGAGTCTGACACTATCTCCAGCTCCGCCCAAGAGCGGGCGATGCCATTTGGATGATTTATACCCACCAAAAAAAAAGATGATACAAGTAACTGTTGAAGAGCAGTCTTACATGGAGACGATTCAAGCTGCAACTTCATTTCACTTACTCAACTGTAATACTATGCAATGTTAACAAACAGCTTGCTTAGTTTGAAGACAATACACTTGACCGTTAAAGAGTTGTGTCACACGTAGATGATTTCAGTTGCAGCTTTGTGACATTAACACAACTGTGTATTGATATAATATAATGTCAGCAATCCACATACAGCGCGTAGCGGATAGATTAATGAATAATAGTTGAATATGAATGTCAACTTGTTATCTTACCTGTTACTTTAGATTATTATTGTGGATCCAAAGTTGCGACTATAAAATCTTTCAATTGCTGTCAAATTGTAATTGTTCACGTGTTTCTAACACAACTAAAAGTCTAAATCAATTTGATTAGTTGAGACTTAGTGCTTAGAATAATACCTTCCCTTTCATTTTAAACATTATCAGTTAAATCATGCTAAGTCCTCTGATAGTACTTAAATCGAGAAATTGGTGTGTGTAACTAGTTAAATATCTAATAATATAGCTCAAATATTATTATGGCAAAATTATAAGTGTGTAAGAAACGGCTATTGGAAATTCAGAAAAGGTCCTCGTTTAGTACAAGCCCTACCTGGAAAAACGTCCTCGTATTGTTCGTGAATATTCTAGTACTAGGTCCTCGCATCATGCAAGTAATAAGAAAAAGTGTGAAAAATTAAGTCCTCGTATAGGCGTCTCTGGTCACATGGTTAAGGTCCTCGTTTGGCTCACACACAGGTCCTCGGATGGTACTACCCAGGCGGGTTTGCGAGTGTATTTAGGTCCCCGCATCGTTTACAGAAAGTCATACCAAAAAATGTTGAGATAGCGCTATACGAATAGTCTCGTCACCCCAAATATTGTTTTCTCTTTCTTTCTGTCTTGTTAATAAGGTCGTAAGTCGTCTCTAACCTAGTTTTCTAGGAGGTCCTCGGATTGTGACTTATGACTATAGTCCTCGTATGGGTGTCTGTACAAGTAATGGTGTGTTGTGTGTGTGTGATGGTGTGTTCAAGTGCTAGTACGTGTGTTCGTCTGTCTTAAGAATTTCTATGTTTATTAAGCAGTCTCTCTGTCTCCTCGTAACCAAGCTTGAGGAGCCATTCTGTAACCTTACCCTTACATTCGCTTTTCGTAATGGGATAGATATTATGTAGCTCATTAGCCAAGTTATACAGCCGTGGTCCTTGAAAGAAGGAGAAATAACTGCTGAAGGCTGTTCTCGATGGCGCAGCATGACATACTTGGAAGTTACGGCGTCGAGTTAACACAGGGTTGTTATGATTGTACTGTAATAGTTTGTGCTGTTTGAGGATAACAGAAAGAATGTATAGTTTCCTGACCTGACTGATATAGTCAATTTTAATAAAATAATTTTTCATGGTGTTGTCTTTTATATTAGAGAATTACCAGCAGCTTTGACTATACACATGGAAAGTCTTTGAGTAACAAAGATTTGCATGACCTTTATTTAATTTTACAATCGCTGAAATACTCATATAAAGCTATCTTGTTATCCAAACCTTATTTATTTATTAATTAATTTATGTACACACACAAACACCTAAAAAAAAAAAAAAACAAAAACAGAAAGAAGAGCACAAAGGTACCTTAGGTAGGTAACCTTATGCTTGTTTAGAATTCAATTCGTATTTATTTTGAATACGTTAGGCAATCCATAAATTGGTACTTTAAGCATGCGATCATTATCATCATCATCATAGCCTTTTCAATGTTCCCACTGCTGGGACTCAGGCCTCCTCTATAGGAGAGGGAATGGGCTATGATGAATAATCTACCACGCGGGCCCAGTGCGGGTTGGTGAATGTAACATGTCTTCAAATTTTTGGTTCTTGGACATGCCGGTTTCCTTCACCGTTTTGAGAGCAGTGGTGATATAATAAATTACACAAAGTAATGCGTCTGACAGGGTTTGAACCCGCGACCTACAACTCGTAAGTCAGAGTCATTACCACTCGGCCACCACTGCTCTCAAGCATGCGATACAGCTATTAAAATAAATATAATTTCGGTAGCCTAAACAAATCCACGAGGCCATAATTTTAGTACAACATAAATAAAGTCTCTATTGAAATTTAATGTAAATATTTAATGGATGTTAGCGTGGAATAAGTAGCTTAGGTTTATTTCCTATTAGTTATGAAAATTTTCTACACGTATTTTAATAAAAAAAGCACATGCAATGGCTTAAGATGGATTTACGGATTGAATTAATATTCCTCAATACTAATGACGTTATTTAATATTTTGTAGCGAGGCCATTAATTCTTTTATTAGGTTTTGCCCGCCATTTCTTCGGCAGACAAAAAATATAGTATATTTCAATCAGGAATAAAGCAGCATTCTATCGGTGAAAAAAAAATCGCAATCGGACCAGTACTTTCAGAGATTATACCTCCTGAACTACAAACAAAGAAACAAACTTTCTATATTAGTGTAGATTTATAGATATAAACTAGTGTTTGACTGCAATCCCACTTGATGGTGAGCAGTGATGCAATCATTGATGGTAAGGCGCACTAGTTTAGTAAGAGCCTATTAACTCAATTTGAAGATACCTAAATTATAATCGAACGGGAAGACCGCAGCAGGCAAGTTGTTCCCTACGATATATGCGGTATATACGACGAAGCGAAATGCTTAATTCGGACCGTAGAGGTTTCTTGACCGTAGGTCTTTTGATGAAAAATGTGTTTTCATTTTTGAAATTCTGATCTGGTAATGCGAGTTGTTACCAACATAGCTCTAAGAATCGCCGCACATAGAAACTTAAATAGCAGTGAGCACTAGCAGTGTATTATATCACTTGCAGAACAGATGGTAATTACTGTCATGGTAGAAAACATCGCTTATACTGGCTGTTCCAACTTCCCGTACTATTGCACATTCCAAGTCGCCTATTCCGCGGACAGTAGCCGCCATTAACGCTCTCCTGAACTCAAACACAGGTCTTGATGTGTTTGCAGATGAATGAAAGATGATAATATAATAATAATAATAATAAACGTTTATTTATCCCCAACAAATTACAGCACAGTTAAGTTGACAGGTAGTTTGACAAAAGAAAGAAGGTAATTTGTGGGAGATCTGGAGTCCAAACTAAGCCAAGGCCTGTATTTTAGAGCTCCAGCCCCCCCATTACATCACAAATTGAAAATAGTCAACATGCGTGTGTGTGCATGGGTGTGTGCACATAAATATAATGTGTATATACATAAATACACAAATACGGTATATTATATATATGTTATTAATATATATTAAAATATGAACTTATACAGTACATAGATAAATATAGATAATTCTACTTTGCTACATCGAGTAATTTTTCAGTATCCTTATAATTTAAAGTTAATAATAATTTGATCAGTTTATTTTTACATTCGTTTTTACGACAGTTGGCTATATTAATAATTTTGTTTAATTTATTGTACAATTCGCCACCACGAAATGGGAAATATTTTTGCGCGAATGAAGTATTAACCGCAGTCGTCCTACATATTGCATAGTTTCTTCTGGAGTGTGCTATGCGTTTCCTCCGTTCTTCGGGTAAGTTGGAGTGTTGAAGAAGTATAGTAAGCAATACGTAAAGTTGACGAACAGTTAGCACTTGGGCTTCTTCGTAAAGTGTTGTGGTGGAAAAAAGACGCGGTTTGTTTAAGCTCACTTTCAATATCATCCTTTGGGCTCTTTCAACAATCATCAGTTTAGATTTACAAGCTCCTCCCCAAGTAGTGATGCAGTAGCTAATGATTGATTGCACCAGGGTTTCATATACCATCCTCATCGTTTGTTTCTCTGCTACACCCCGTAGTTCTTTAAAAATGTATGTGAGCTTTCGTATTCTTTTAGACAAGAAGTCAATGTGGTTCCCAAAAGTTAAATTTGCGTCGATGTGAATTCCAAGATACTTTAGACATTTAACGGGATTAATACTGGGACACTTACAGTTTGGAGTTGGAGGAAAGTTACATTTATGTGCACGGATATTATAATTAGTAAGGTTAGAGACTTCCCTTTGATTTCGTATAGAAAATAAAATATATTTAGTTTTATCATCGTTCAAAGTGAGAGAATTAGATGATAGCCAGTGACACACTGTGTCAAAACCTTTCTGAGCGAGATCAAAAAGTTCATCCCACGAGTCTGCGAAAAAAGTTACGGCGGTGTCATCAGCATAAGCGGAGATGCGACACTTTTTTATTTTAAGGGAACATAGCTCATTTATGTAGCAGAGAAAAAGAGTAGGACCCAATATACTACCCTGGGGCACACCAAAATCAACTGGATGTTCGTCACTAATGTGTTCTCCAACCTTTACTGATTGCGTTCTGTTGTTTAGGTAATCAGATAGTAGCGATAGTGGAACACCTCTGATACCCAAATCTTCTAGTTTTTGCACAAGGCGTGGAACAGAGACAGTATCAAAGGCTTTTGCTAGGTCGAGAAATATGGTCAAGCATTTGTCTTTATTATCTAATTTATGAACTAAAAAGTTCACAAGATCAAGTACTGCATTGTCAGTTGAACGGTTTACTCTAAATCCATATTGCGCGTCAGAAAACAAGTTATATTGTTCAAGGTATTTTGTTAACCTGCTGTTGATTATGCGTTCAAATATCTTGGATAAAGTTGTTAGAATCGCAATCGGCCTATAGTTACAGACGCTGCCTCTGTCCCCCGCCTTATGAATAGGGTGCACCACAGCTCTTTTTAATGCGAGAGGAAATATTCCAGACAGAAAGCAGCGATTTATTAAGTTTGTAAGCACAGGTGTTATAGTATCAGATATTTTCTTTAATATATCAGCACTGATCTGGTCCCAACCAGGTGAGCAGTCGCTTTTTAATAGTTGAAGCGTCCTTTCAACTTCTACGATGTCAGTCGGAAGGAGAACAAAAGAGTTAACTGGTGGCTTAGTGGCTTTAGTAAAGGATGATATATGTGAGGGAATCATGTCTGACAATCGTTTACCGATGTTTGAAAAGTATTCATTCGCTTTATTTACCGATTCTTTAGGGGATTTATCTGCAGCTAATAGTTGTAGCGGTAACTGCTTTATATTATTGCGGTTTGTAATCGTTTTAATCGTTGACCAAAGCTTTTTAGAATTATTTTTAGACTTTAAGAGTTGATCTCTCTCATATTGTTTTTTAAGTTTTTTTAGAAGGTTATTGCAATAGTTCCGATATCGCAAGTACGATATTTTTAATATGGCATCATTATCATTTGCTTTTAATTTTTTATGCATCCTGTCTCTGGTTCGAATGCAGCGCAACATACCAGCAGTTATCCAAGGTTTAATTATAACTTTCTTTCTAGAGATTAATCGTTTCATTGAGTTATTTGCAATCAATTGTTGTATTATATGTATGAAATTGTTCATAGCGGTATTTAAATTTTCTTCCTGATACACTGAGTCAAAATTTAAGCTTTTACATTCAGATTTTAATTTGTCTATGTCAATTTTATAATTTACTTTCAAGGTCATTGCTTTCGGTTTAGTCAAGTGGGTTTTTATACAGGATAAAACTGACTCATGGTCGGTAATAGTGGTACCCAAGGAAAACGTGAACGCTTTTAATTTTGTTTTCAATATAACATGGTCCAAACATGCCTTTCCTCTGGTGGTAGTATTTATGGCTGGGAGTAGCCCATGGAAAGCAATGGTATCTAGGTACGCGGTAGTCACGTGACCGGTTCCGATGAGGTCAATATTTATATCACCGACTATGATTATATTTTTAAAAGATGACACGGTCATTAGTAAATTATGCAATGAATTTAGAAAAATATCAGGTGATTTAAAACTAGGGGGCCTATAGATTGCAATTATTATTGTTTCATTTTTTATTTTGATAGTCAAACAATTTGCTTCTGACAGGTGAGGTTCATCCACACTACATTCTAGATTAATGTTTGTGTAGACAACTACACCGTCATTTTGGTTGTAATTATCATTACTTTTGTATGAATTATAACCTTGGAGTAATGGCAAGTTAACAACACGCGATAACCAGCATTCGGAAAGCACAATAATATCACATGATAATTCCAGTCTTTTAAGTAAAACATGTAATTCTTGAAAGTTACAGTTTAGACTACGAATATTTTGTTGTAGTACTTTTAAGTATTGTGACGGTTTTTGAAGATATGAGTTGCATTGCTCAGGGTCACATGTGAGAGGGACAAAAACATCAAATTCGTCAATTTCCCTAATTAGGTTCGTTGTGGCATCGAATGTGACTGAGTGTAGGGTATTCGTGAAAAAAATTTTGGCGTGATGACGTTATATAAGGTAGAAGTAGGTAGTCTATTTTGTGTTATAAGGAACGATACGATGGAAATGTGATTGGTAGCATCAGTTCTAGATTGTTGTTGGATAGTAGCGTATTTTATGAGTATATATAGAATATTATATGTATTTATTGTATAATTATGTATATTAATATATTGTTGAGAAACGTAAGTACACGTTTTACAAAAAATTATAGATATGTACGTTGGTAAGTAATTATATTTTATTGTTATGTATAAAGTTTTGTGTGTATTTATTATGTATATATATATGTCATTATGTAATTTAGGATAATAACTGAATATGGTAGTGAATAATATGGGAGTGTAGTTATGTAAATAATTATATTTTAAAGGAACTGGTGTATAAAGTTGTTCAAAATTCAGAGTGATTATAAGGTAAGTTTTACAATATTTATACATTGTTAACATTTTCATGACAAATTGAATAACAATAAACTGTGATTTAGAACTAATTTTTCTACAAAAATAAAAGTGATTAGAAAAAATATAATGAAAATAACATGCAGGGAATGATGAAGATATTAGTCATTGCGTTTTAAGCTCAAAAATGTCTTCCTCTTGTGAAATCAATATAGACGGACCTCCTTCTTTCTGGCGTATATAAACCTTTCCATAGGCGGTCCAGCAACTAGAACCCTTATGACTTTTGACGTATTGACGGGCCATATAGTACAATTTCCGACCGCAAGTGGTGAGGGACTCTGCTATGAAGATAGGTTTCTTATCGCCATTTAGTTTTAAATGGTACGAATTGAGTTTTTCATTTTTCTTGTCCTTGTTGTATTTTTTAGAAAACGTTATTATATTTTCTTTAAGTGAGGTAGAAGAAAATTCGACAATTATGGGCGCTGATTTGTTTGGAGATTTTTTAGATCTGAAAATATTTCTTATATCTGTGTCGAGTACTTTGACATTCAATACGTCACCAATATTTCTAACTAAGTTGATTAACGCAGATTTGTCTTCCGAATTTGATTCTGGTACATTTCTTAGTTCCAGAGTCGACGCCTTTGAATTGCGTTCGAAAATCTCAAGTTTTTGTTCCAGCGTTTTAATTTGAGTCTTGAAGGCAGAGTTTTCAGATTTAGTTAGTTGAAGTTGACGTAAGACTTCATCATATTTGTCCGACATGTATTGAATCGACTCGGTAATTTTGACATTTTGTTGAATCAGTTTTTCCATTTCTTCGTTAAATTTCAACGCCTGACTTTTTTGTTGAAGCTGAACATCGGCTAGCATATCCTTCAATTCGCTCAGCATGGACTCATCATATGCACGTTTATAACGTCGCGTAATATTTCGTTGACCAACACATTCAGTTTCTGAACCGACGCAATCTGAAGCTGTATCAGACTCTTGTGTCATCAAAGTAGGTTTCAATAATGTTTGGGTGGATTTTTCGGGTGGGGTTCTCTGAAGAGTGGCCATAATAAAAAAACTCTACAAAAAGTCTACAGCAAAAACCACAAATAAAATTGCAGCTGGCTGGGCTCGAACTCGGGACTGCTAGCGGTCAAATACGAGGCGGTAACCAACCTCGCCAAGTTAACGCTGATATATACTGTCGAAATTAGCAACCGGTTAACATTAGCACGAATATCAAATCTCTTTGTTTACGTGCATAGGTTCAAAGTCCAAAAATTAGTTGCACGTTTAAAATTTTATAGTTTGTTTGATAAAAAACGATTTTCACTGGAGTGATTAAATTTTTCACTAAGTTTCTTGCACACAAGTTCACAAGCGGTTGTAGTTCGAATCCTGTGTTTTATAAAAACAGTAGAAACTATTTACACTGTAGTGAGTAGGTAGGTACACCGTAGTGGAGTTTGTTGTGATTTATTTAAAAACGATTTTTTGTAGTTAGATTTTAAAGTTCACCACAATTTGTGCTCACAAACAAACACACACACTTAAAAGTCAATACTGAGTGTTTTTAATTAAAAGTTGTGCACTATTTACTCGATATACAATTATAAAACGCGGAGATGCACGAAAGTACGTGTGTGCGCGATGGCGGCACAGGCGGGGGAAAGATGATGATGTTAGAAAGTTTGAATTTTTGTGAGAAGAATGCATGACTGAGTTAAAGAATTAGGTATAAGTATAAAAAGTGTAATTGGTTTCGGCCGTTCTATTTAATTAAATAAATAAATGGTCAATGGAGCCAAAATATTCTAGAGTAGCAACTGGTTACCGGACGACCACTCACAAGGTGGATCGATGACCAGGTGCTGGTGAGGGTTGCGAGAATTCGCAGAATGCGAGACGAACAGGACTACTCGTTTTGGCGACACTCGGGGAGGCTTATGTCTAACAGTGGACGCCTTTTGGCTGAAAAGACCGCTGATAATGATGATGAATATGAGTTAGTAATCAAATCATGTACCTAACTAATTAATAAAAAAGATTAAATTGTCAGAATTAATAATGACGATTTGATCGGCCGGCGGCCTCTCAAAACAAAACTCGGGAAAATTTAAGGAAAAAGGCGAGACGCCCCCCCCCATTTTACCCTTAGCTCCAAGAACAAAACGAAACGTTAACACAACCCCTAAAGAACAACAAAACATATGTACCTATAATACAATAACATAACAGAATATTTAACGAGTTACCAACATAACAAGAATTAATTACTGTGACGTCAGGCGTCAACTTCAACGCTGGCTTAATAAACTTAACTGAGTGTGGGTGTGTGTGTAAAATTTTGTAAGTATTGATTTATGTGGGTAAATTTTAAGTGGCAACTTGAGAAGTTCACTTTAGAAGTTGTACTTCTAAATTGTTGGTAAAGAATTGAGGTTAATTTTAAGGTTGCAAGAAGAAATAGAATTGATAGGTAGGTATATTATGTATTTTTTAATTGTTGATGTCCTCGCGTGTGACCACTATCTCACCGCATGGTAACTGATGTTATGGTAGATGACAAAGCACGCTTGTCTAAAAGTAACTTATTCACTCTTGGCTTAAGAATCCTGAGTGGTAGCTATCAGAAAATAAAAACATAAATCAGTTCTCTGTTTTTGTTTTTCTTCACAAGGTAATCAGCTAGGAAACTTCTAAAGTATAAGTTGACGAAAAAATCACGTGTAAAGTGTTACTCATAATTTATGTCCTTCAAGTACAATGTAACTTTCTATTGGTGAAAGAATTTTAAAATCGGATCAATAATTCCATAAGTTTTTCCTACAAACGAACCGATAAACTTACAAACTTTACCTACTATAAGAGGCAAGTAATCATTTAGCTTTTTTCGGCAATTTTAATACTACAGAAACTTCTGTAGTATAAAAAAATCACCAATCATATAATAAACATACCAAGCCCAAACTTAAGAGAAGGGTTGCTCACAGAACAGAATTATGGTCGTTGGAGTTGCTTTCAACTCCTTTTCAACAAGAGAAGCATTGATCGAAGATCTTGCACAAGGTAAACCAATGCTCTGGTGGAAGTCGCATGAATGCCAGACGGATGTATGCGAGACGCACAGGACTGGTCGTCGTGGTTATTTACATATATTCAGGTTTATATTATATTGAATACATGTGTATGTTGCTGTTTTCTTATTTATCTTTTTTTATGCACCTGCCATGATATCTCTTCACCACCTTTGGTTGTCTGGTAGAGAATGCCTAAGGCATTAAGTCCGCTGTTGTACCTTTGTGTTGCATGAAGTTTTAACAAATAAATAAATATTTAGCAATTTTGTGAAGAGTAATAAAACAGGTAAGGATCTAATCTAGACTCTTGTTTATTTGTTCAAAACAAATAAATATCGCTTAGAGCTTAGAAGACCACCACTAGAAACTCTCCAGTCAAAATAATTAAATAACCTTTGGCTTAAGTAAACCTTTAACTTAGTAAAAGCCAACTTGAGACTGAATTCTAGTCATAATAGGTACTTCAAGTAATTCAACGAAATATTCAAGTAATTCGAAAAAGTTTTTTTTTTCATTATTGATAGGCTCGCGTTTGACCACCATCTCACCTGATGGTAAGCGATGATGTGGTCGACGATGGAGGACGCTTGCCTTGAAGTAACCTATTCACTCTTGACTTTTTTTCTTTTTTTTATGGTGGGAAAATATCATCCAATGACAACCCCCGCTCTTGGGCGAAGCGGGAGATAGTGTCAGACTCTTACTGACTAAAAGACCCATCCCGTTCCTTCTAGCCTTCATGCCGGGGCTCGAGCGCCCTTTCGGATAACCCTGGCCCCAGTAGGCTTCGACCCGGCTGGGTCCCTGCTGTTGCTGATAACTCCTTGAGGCGCGCGGGAACAGTGCGCGCCGTCGACGACTTGGGCTTGGTCCGGACAGTTACCGGACGGCCGGACAGCGAGCTACCCATTGCTCACTGACCGCAAGCCCGCGCCTACGGTGGCCGGAAATCGGGATCAGAAACCCGGCAGCGCCGGCGGCGGCGAGTACGCCGTAATTGCCTGATGCGTTCGGCCTCCTCCTTTGCGAGCATTACTGCTTCGCAGAAGTCGGCGACCACCTGCCACTCCTCCTCGCTCCGGACCATGGCCTCAACCAAGGCCCGGATTCACTCTTGACTTGAAGACCCCTAAGCTGTAGCTATCAGGAAACACAGACTCCAGCAGGGAATTCCACTACGCACATTAAATGTGTTCCCAAAACGCTTTGTTCGTATGGGTGGGATGTGTACCATGTATCGGTAGCGCAACGCCGTACGTCGTGTGGTCTGATGATGGAACGGACTAGAAGTATATAACTCCTTGGTCTAGCGGTCAAAGGTTAGTGCCATTGAGCATGAGGTCAAAAGGGTTTATTTCCTGGGCCAGATAAATTGTTGTGGTAGGTATGGCTGTAAAAGATTTGGACAAAAATATTTGCTTTTCAAACTATAAACTAATGCGTTTCTTTCATGGGGGTAAACAGAGAGTGGTGGTGGCGGCAACATCTCGCACCAGGTTCAGGTGCACCAGGCCTCTGGTTTAGGCCATGGTGCACAGCGAGAGGAAATGGTATGCAGCCGTCTCCTTCTGCGAAGCAGTAATGCTAGCGAAGGAGATAGCCGAAAAGGGAAAGAAACAGACATCCCCATGCCCCAGCTGCCGCCATAGAAGACGCTCCCGGGAGTCGAGAGTCCCGGCTATTTTAGGCGCAGGCTTGTGGACGACCAGCAATGGGTAGCCCGCCGTTCGGCCATCCGGTAAAGACCAGGAAAGAAAGGCTCAACAACAAGACCAGGGTCAACATCGCGTATTATAAAATAAAAATAAAATAACGTGATTTCAGACTAATTTCAATGTCCATATTATATTAGTGACTGAAACTTAAAACTACGTTAGTATAATAGTATACTCGTACGTGCACCTTATAGAGATATCTGAAAAACAGCAGGAGTTCACCAGCAGGGCTGATATCTGCCAGGATCAAGAAGTTTTTTTGGGAAGGAAACCTGTGGTCCTAGAACGTAAAGGGTACTGACGGACACCGATGTCTATGATTACCCTAACATAGTACGGTTTTAGTGATTAAAGGTCGGAAACACTCTTTCGCTGCATCTAGAGCAGGAGAAGTCAATTAAAAAATGAGAGAGGAAAAAAATTGCTAGACAGGATCGTTTAATTTTAGTTTAGTATCGTTCCTTACATAAAAGGAGTATGTGAGAAACAATCCTGCTTACTTCAATCAAAACAAAATTGTAAATCAGAATTAAAGAAAACTAAATTGAAATAAATCATAGCCAAGTATTTATTGTCTGGGTGTGTGTTCGTTGCTATGACAACGAGCTATAAACAAACCTACTCCGAACTTAGTGAAGGTAAGGGGAATTAGTTTCGCTCGATAGCGTGGCGTTGTATCTCAATGCTATAAATGTTATTAATTTTTCCTATGAGTTTATTTTTTTTGTTTTTGCATAGTGACAGCCTATAACTGTTTATCGTACTAATGTTCATCATCATCATCATATCAGCCGATAGACGTCCACTGTTGGACGTAGGCCTCCCCTAAGTGTCGCCAAAATGAACGATCCTGTGCGTCCCACATCTATCGGATTCCTGCAACCTTCACCAGATCATCGGTACACTGCGCTGCGTTTTCCGGTACGAGGTCGCCACTCCATAACCTTTCAGCCCAAACAGCCATCTGTACTGCGAGCAATGGGCTCTGCCCGTGGCCACATCGATACAATAATTATCTTTGATATAATCTACTCCTGACATAGAAGTATAGATTCTATGTAAAAAAAAACTTGTATATACGAGTAACGCATCTCTCGCCTCAATTCATGTACGTGTACTTATTTTTAGAAGCCAATTTTTTCCTCAGCCTCATTCATCTCGAAAATCTCTTGTTCGCAGCTTCGCGGATAATCAGGGATTTTCACGATAGAAGTGTAAAAAAAATATATCAAAAGGGTGTTTCATCTGATTACGAAAATAATTATGATGCTCACAAAGAAAAGAATATCTTTTTCATTTCTTAGATCTGATATTAAATATTATGTGAGATAAATTACAATAATATAATATTCCACAACTATCACACAACGGTGTCTAGTCCCAAGCTAAGCAGAGCTTGTGTTATGGGTACTAGACAACTGATAAACATACTTATATATTTCTAAATACATACATATTATAGATAAATTACACCCAGATACAACAAATGATCGTGCTCATCACACAAACATTTGTCCTGGGTGGGAATCGAACCCACGACCTCCGGCATAGCAGTCAGGGTCACTAACTACTAGACCAACAGGCCTGTCAACAATAACAAACAATATAGGTACGCATACAGTTACTAGATGTGAGGTATGAAAAAACCAAAAAAAGACATCTTTATCTAGTTTAGATATAAAATTGACATCAATCTTACTAGCTAATCCATCCGACGACAATCAAAAAATCAGACCTACTAAGACAAACACAGTAACAAGCGCATTGTTACTTCAAGTGCCATCGAGCTAAAAAGAGAAGGTCGCATGTATTTTTAGGCTCCAGAGCTAATTGCCGTGCTACGGGAGACGCTGCTTATGTACTCAAATGAGGGGAAGAGAGCACTGGTTTAGTTAGGAAATGAGGGATGCGTAAAGTGTACCTATAGCCACGTACAGACATTGCGAGGCGTGCATCGCGAATGGTTCGTCACGCATGCCTCAACCTGAAGCATACGACGGTAGATTTATGCGTGCGTTCCGTATGACACATGCTCAAGCTGAGCACGCAAACCACCACGCACAGTGTTCGTCAGTAGAAAACGCAAACAACACCTGTCCGTCCACACGGAGCATACGGCTCGTACTGAGGCGGCGTTCGCAACGATCGTATGACGCGAATGCTCACTGTGAGCACACACATCTATACAGTCCGAGGCATGCGACACGAACCATTCGCGTCGCACGCCTTGCGATGTCTGTACGCGGCTTATGATTCTTGTTGAAAATTGCTTGGTATATGCAGTGGTGGCAATGGCCCCGACTAACGAGTTGTAGGTTATGGGTTCAAACCCAGCCACAGCACACAGGACAGTCTACACATACTCTAGTTTATGTCTAGAATGATGTTGAGCTGTAGGATTTTGTCAAAGTCAAACCTTAATTGAGCAGTACTGGTAAATGCTCAGTTGTAGGCGAGTTGCTTAATTTTGTGCAATTTATTTCATCACTACTTCTTTTAAAACGGTGAAGACAAACATCGTCATCTATACTAATAGTATAATAAAAAAGTAAAGTTTTTTTTGGAACGAAGTTCCTTATCGCGCGTTTTGAAAGGAGGCTAGACGGAAAAAATTCTCACGAAAAATTGTACCGACACTTTTACTGTCAAAATATAAATCCAAGATGGCGGCTGCAAGAAATTATCAACTTTTTCGTCATGGGTGTCGTTTTGATGGTTTTCGAGGGTGTTGAAACCGATGGTACTGTCAAAATATAAATCCAAGATGGCGGCTGCAAGAAATTATCAAATTTTTCGTCATGGGTGTCGTTTTCATGACTTTCGAGGGTGTTGAAACCGATGGTACTGTCAAAATGTAAATCCAAGATGGCGGCTGCAAGAAATTATCAACTTTTTCGTCATGGGTGTCGTTTTCATGGTTTTCGAGGGTGTTGAAACCGATAGTATTGTCAAAATGTAAATCCAAGATGGCGGCTGCAAGAAATTATCAACTTTTTCGTCATGGGTGTCGTTTTTATGGTTTTCGAGGGCGTGGAAACCGATAGTACTGTCAAAATGTAAATCCAAGATGGCGGCTGCATGAAATTATCAACTTTTTCGTCATGGGTGTCGTTTTCATGGTTTTCGAGGGTGTTGAATCCGATAGTACTGTCAAAATGTAAATCCAAGATGGCGGCTGCAAGAAATTGTTAACTTTTCCGTCATGGGTGTCGTTTTCATAGTTTTCGAGGGTGTTGAAATCGATAGTGCTGTCAAAATATAAAACCAAGATGGCGGCTGCAAGAAATTATTAACTTTTCCGTCATGGGTGTCGTTTTCATGGTTTTCGAGGGTGTTGAAACCGATAGTACTGTCAAAATATAAATCCAAGATGGCGGTTGCAAAAAAAAAAATTTTCGTTATGGGTGTCGTTTTCATGGTTTTCGAGGATGTTGAAACCGATAGTACTGTCAAAATATAAATCCAAGATGGCGGCTGCAAGAAATTATCAAATTTTCCACCATGGGTGTCGTTTTCATGGTTTTTGAGGGTGTTGAAACCGATAGTACTGTCAAAATATAAATCCAAGATGGCGGCTGCAAAAAAATTATTAAATTTTACGTCATGGGTGTCGTTTTCGTGGTTTTCGAGGGTGTTGAAACCGATTGTACTGTCAAAATGTAAATCTAAGATGGCGGCTGCAATAAATTATCAACTTTTTCGATATGGGTGTCTTTTTCATGGTTTTCGAGGTTGTTGAAGCCGATAGTGGTGTCAAAATGTAAATCTAAGATGGCGGCTGTCAGAAATTATCAACTTTTTCGTCATGAGTGTCGTTTTCATGGTTTCGAAGATGTTGAAATAGTGCTGTCAAAATGAACATAAAATAGGATAGTATTTTTTAGTTATCTTGTATTGGCTAGACGGAAAAAATTCTCACGAAAAGTTGTAACGATACTTTTTGCTATAGTAAGCTATTGTAGGCCGTGCGGCGTGCGCATGTTTCTCTGTCTGTCTCTCTCTCTCTCTCTCTCTTATAGAAAGCAAGCCAGAACGGAATTTCGTTCCATCCGGGTGTCCCTTGACACCTCAGTAGTTTTTTTTGTATTTTTGTTTGTATGAGGTAATCTCTGAAAGTAATGATCCGATTGCGAAAAACTTTTCACCGATAAAAAGCTGCTTTATTTCTTAGTTACTAAGGTTATATTTTGTGTACGCGAGGGAAGCAGCGGGCAAAAGCTAGTATCTGATTAAAAAAATCGTGAGAAAAACGGCATGTACTAGAACCAAAAATTCGGAGACATGATATATGGAGACAGGCATTCACCAACCCGCACTGGGCCCGCGTGGTGGATTACGGCCCATTCCCTCTTCTAGAGACGAAGCCTGGGTCTCAGCAGTGGGAACAGTAAAAGGCTGATTATGCTTATGCTTTGCTAAAACTACACTGCTTGTCGTAATACGTTATCAGCGGCACTCATTTTTTTGTATTATTTCCATTGCTGTGGTACGGGGAGTTTAAAAACTAACATTATTACGGTAAGGGGCTTATTAGACGCCGTAACGAGGTCAATTAGTATTAAAGTTGATAAACCACTGCATTCTGTTTTTAATAGGGCATCTCAGGTACAACATTAATTTTAGTATATTACATCCAAAACCCTAAATACATGTCTAGTATTTTTATGTAAAGAATCTATGTACAAAATTTCATAACTGTATCATGAAAAATCACAAACTTATAAGCTTGTTATGTCAGCAAAAATACATGGTCACCGGGCAATCCAGGCGACAGGGGTGGTTTTGCACTTGCATCCAGCTGTTTGCTGACGTCTAATGCCCCCTATGACCTGCCGTGACCTGTATTGTACTTAGTGTCGGTGGTATCCAACTTGTGATCTTTTTCAATATTCTTGGGAAAAAATGTAACATGATGTAAAAACTAATGGAATCTATTCAGTTACTAATTCTGAACAAGCTATATTCAGGTTTCACATAAACTAAAAATTTAATAATGTTGTACCTATATTCATCTCTTTTCTAAATTAAACCAAATTGAAGTTACAGCCTCCGCATGGTAGAGATGACTACGCTTTTCTTAGCTGTATCGCGAGGAAGACACGTACGAGGTGTATTAAAACCTCGTTCCGCATTGAATGTGTTAAGGTGAAGGAAACGTGAAATTCTTTGCGAAACTCCATATTTTTTTTTTTAATTTATTGGTTTCAGAGCACACACACAGGAACGAGCAGTAGTTGCCGAGTGGTAATGGTCCCGACTTACGAGTTGTAGGTCTCGGGTTCAAACCTTGCCAGGCGCATTACTTTGTGTAATTTATTTCATAACCACTGCTCTTAACACGGTGAAGAAAAACATCGTGAGGAAACCGGCATGTCCTAGAACCAAAAATTCGAAGACATATGACATTTACCAATACGCACTGGGCCCGCGTGGTAGATTATGGCTCATTCCCTCTACTAGAGAGGAGGCCTGAGTCCCAGCAGTGGGAACATTAAAAGGCTGATGATGATGATGATGATGGTTTCAGAGTCAAGTTGAATATTGATTAAAATATGATTGGCGGACGTAATACGTATTACTTTATTCAATTCGAAAACTTTAGAAAAGAAGTTTGTGTGTTACCTTTCATCAATCCTCTATACTACTAACTATCTTTAAACAAGGACATGCAAAGGATTCAACTTTAAAAGACTATTCTTGTTTTTTTTTTTCGTTTTGGAAATCAATTGCTTCTCCTGCTCTGAGTGCAGCAAGAGGAAGTTTCGGAATCCATCCCTTTTCTTTGGTGAGTAAAAATCATCCCAATGTCATCCCCCGCCCTTGGGTGGAGCTGGAGATAGTGTCAGACTCTTACTGACTAAAAAACCCGCCCCGTTCCTTCGTGCCTTTCATACCGGGGCTGAGCTACCTTTCAGATCTATCTGGCCCCAACAGGAGCATCCATCCCTTCAATCGCTCTTTAGAACTGAAAAAGCAATACATATACCAGTCCATTATAATACCTACATAACTTTAGCTAGCAAACAATGTTGTAAATAAGTAAAACAACTTTGTGAATCAAGCTGGAGAGGGAGATACATTACTAATTGCTAAAAACACTAATGAGTACATAGAAGCGTACTCAGAGATGTGGTACATGAATACATAATGTTGGAAATAGCGGGAGTAATGTGTTAGTGAGAAATAGCTATTTGCATGCAATTTGTGTAGGATACATTAGTGCGGTTGTATGGTAAATCGTAAAGGACTGAATGGTTTTGATAGAAACAACAGAAAAAAATTCATATGGAGAATGGAGTAAGAAAATGTACCCAAAAACAAAAAAATATCATAAAAATTGCTTAACATTTGACGAAGATATCCCTAATAATATTGTTTTTGTATATTGTTAGTTAAAAAAAAAAACTATTCTTTCTATTGAGTTGAATTGAGAATATCCTTTTCTTTTTGAAATCAAGAAATAACAGTAATTGTCAAAAATCCTAAAATGTATAAGATTTAGTTTATAATCATCATTTTAGACGAGAGACTGTTGGATATAGACATCTCGCAACCAACGGATTCCAGGTCCTCGGGCTACCTTGTGGGAAGCCTTCTATCGATGTGTCTTCAGCTACGCGGTCGCCGCTCCAGCCCCCCTAGCCAAGTTACAAACGTTTCGCTTGCGTCGAACGCTTCGAGTCGAACTTGCCGCCAATTCTTTTGTTCTGACCACGGACTGAGCGTCGAGGCGACGTTTATCCCGTACATTTGAAGCTTTCTACAAGCGTTAACTATTGCAGATTAGGAACTTGGCTAGGGGTACAGAACTTTTCAGATTCAATCAGATCGACCATCTGTTTGGCTAACAATGTGCAATGCTCACAGCTACTTAAGTTTGACGATTCTACGGGCTACCTTGGTAACCTTAGTTCTCTTGCAAATGTCTTCCTTAGTGATTCTTGCACTTTCGAAATGTTACATGAACATTTGAGCAGTGTAAAACAAACAAGCATAAAATCCCCATCACTTTGAACTTTGAATAAGTAAGAATTTTTGGTGGCAATACTACTTTCATGTTTTTCTGTTGTATTAAAAACCTACACCACACACACAAACTTTAATACCACATTTCGGAAAAACTCGTCTCGCTTCGCAAAATAAGTGCAAACAGCGTGCAACATTCGGCTGGTCTATAAGACTGCTTGCCTATTGACGTGGAGCGAGGCAGCTGAGCGGAGCGACGGAGCAATGTAAAGAGGAGTTTCGGACTGTGGCTGTCCATTGATGTGGAGTAATGTAGTGTAGAGTGGAGTTGCAGACTGTGTAGAACTAGGTAGAGCACACGCAAGTTCCAGTAGCTGCAAGATCTATCAGTTAGCTTATCCGCTCCGCTTCTCCGCACCGCTTCTCGTTCTTTAAACTAGTTCACACAACGAATCTATGTCTCCAGAAGCGTGCGATGATTTTATGCAATTCTATATAATAAAGAGGTAAAGTTTGTTTTTTTGTTTGTAGGAGATAATCTCTGGAAATATTGGTCCAATTGTTATTTTTTTTTTTTACCGATAGAAAGCTGCTGTATTCCTGAGTGACATAGGCACGGGCATACGGGCGTTGCCGACATAGCACAAAGAATTGCCAAACATATGTGGCAATGGGCAGGGCACATTGCTCGCAGAATAGATTGCCGTTGGGGCCGAAAGGTTTTGGAGTGGCGACCGCGTACCGGAAGACGCAGTGTTGGAAGGCCTCCTACAAGGTGGACCGATGACCTGGTGAAGGTAGCAGGAAACCGATGGATGCGAGACGCACAGGAACGTTCGATGTGGCGACGCTTGGGGGAGGCCTATGTCCAACAGTGGACGTGTATCGGCTGAAATGATGATGATGATGATAGGCACGGGCAAAAGCTAGTTGGTTAATATTGGCACAGCTCCGCTCCGTTCCTCTCCGCTGCATTGGACAGGCAGCCTTAGGCCTTCATATCATATTTAGTAGCTCCATCCCTCGCCATTCGAGGGGTCAAGGCTTTTCATTGTTGACCTTCTTTATTTGAGAACCCTTTTTACGGCTGTTTACTGTCAAATCTTTCGTCAGCCAGACTGTTAACAGAACGGATTTTTGGCCAGCGTAGTAATATTTTGCATTTAAAAAGATCATTTTGTATGTTGAAGAAAAAGGGTTATGGTAGGGTAGATGATTAAAGATGACCACTTTTTTTGGTTTATTAGTATCGGAATGTACGAGTAACTATGAGTATTTACACAGTTTACAGTTTAGATGAATTATCATTTGGATTCAAAATAATCATTTGTTGCCCATATTATTTGCCCACAATTAAGATAAATATTTTTTTTAGAAAAAAACTCTAGTAAAGGGGATTAAAATAAAATATAAGTGTACACTCCAATTAGAAAATTAAGTTAATATCATAAGGATGTGATCACTTCATAATATTTATTATCAAGTAAAAATGGTCAGATCGTGATGATATTTTATGTCAATCCTCGTTTGGCATACTTTTTTTAGACCTTATATTATCATAGAAATTCTAAATCAATGATATGGCCAAACGAGGATTGACATATCATCAAATGTTAACGTCAATACGATCTGGCCAGTTTTAAACGGCCATATTATGATAAATTGGAAGTTCTTGCCACGACATATATATGAGCTGCTACGACAAGGCCAAGTGTCGTTGCCGCTTCGTTGACAGAGTTCCATAGTTTTTTATGTAAGCTTCACGCAGGCGTACATCAAGCGTATAATGACGATTTGATTTTTATTTAATTTTTTGACATTATAATTTTTTTTTCCTTATGACATTTGTTATGATTTTATTTATTTTTTGACATTTGTTATGAATTTATTTTGACACTGTAATAATTTACTTTTTGATTTTTATTTTATTTTTTGACATTATCATTTTTTTCCTTTTGACATTTGTTATGATTTCATTTTTATTGACATTTGTTATGAATTTATTTTGACACTGTAATAATTTACCATTTGACATTTGTATTATTTTTTTTTTGCTATTTGTAATGAATTTATTTTGACATTTAAAATGGATTTATTTTTATTAATGAAGGAATTGTCTTTGACATTTATGACATGATTTTTTTCTTTTTTTTGACATTTTATTATTATTTTTTTATTTTTATCTACCATATTACTGGCTTTTTATTTTATTTTATTTGTTTATCCGATTTATTTTAATTTTTAATTTTTTTATGTTTTTCTTTATGTTTTAACTTTGTTCCCAAATAATTGTAATTCTACCTACTTTTATGTATGACATTGCTGTGCCCGACAGGGTCCAAGTGCGCTTATATAACTATTTTGTCATCTTATGTAACACATGTGATATAGCAATAAAGAATTGAATTGAATTGAATTGACGAATACGCGTCTATGAAGCTACGCGTCCGTGAACTAGGCCTTAATCATCAAAGTTAAGAGGCCGCATATTGCTTACGGGAAAACGAGCCTATTTCCTGCCACCATCTTGTTGCGGAGTATCTACACTAACCAGCCATTTATATTTTATACACTAGTTACACGACATGACCTCGTCTTTTCCAATATGTAGTTACTATCTAGTGCCTTGACTATCCAATACTCAACTTCACTAAAAATTTTACGACTCTTACCTTGACCTTTCTGTCTTCCAGATATTCGCAACCCGGCGAGGGTTGCAGTAAAACGGCGGTCAACGCTACGATAGATACGTGAGTATATATTTACGTATATGTACGAATATGTTTATGTACATCGTTACGTTACTTAGAATAGAAAATTGGTAGAAATGTTGTTACTGATAAAGATTTTAAAAATATTTCTTTTTTTTGCGGTGGGAAAGAATCACATAAGTTCTTTCACTGGGCGGAGCGAAAGAAAGGGTTAAACTTATTCTGTATGAAACATACCCGTTCCTTCGATGGCCCTTTTGCCATTTTTAGAATTCTGAATACTCAAATTTAATCAGGACTTTAGAGGTTACTTGTTTGTATGTTTGTCCGTCTGTCACAGCCGATTTGCTCTGCATCTATTGGACCAATTGGGCTAAAAAGTAGGTATACATATAAATATCTGTGACTGAAGAGATGAATAGAAAAGGTTGTATCGAGTCATCATATTGACAGGGAAAGAGATTGAGCACACAAAGAGCATGTTGTGAGGGTCTTAAATGTTGTCCGACTGTCCGGTAACTGTCCGGGCCGAGTTCAATCGCGCTTGATGCGCACTGTTCCCGCGTGCCTCTAGGAGTTGTCAGCAACTGTAGGAGCCCAGCTGGGTCGAAGCTTACTGGGACCGGGGTCTAGGTCCGAAAGGGAGGCTCGGCCCCGGTATGAAAGGCAAGAAGGATCGGAGTGGGTTTTTTAGTCAGTAAGAGTCTGATACTATCTCCCGCTCCGCCCAAGGGCAGGGGATGTCGTTTAGATGATTTTTACCCACCGAACAAAAATAGGTCTCAAATGTACTGACACGTGACCGTTTCTTGTTCTTAAATGTTATAGAATAAGTTTTTCTTTCCATTAAAAAGCTACACTCTACATGTATAAAATATATAGCATAATACAAATGGGAAACTTTCGGATCCATTGTTTAAAAAGTCCGTCTTTCAAGTTTCCGTACAGATCTACACTTGTACTAGGTATCTACTTTCCACTTAATGCATTATCATTTCTAAGGCTACTATTCAAATGGTTTCATATTTTAATTGTAACTTTCGTGAAATACTTCTATTTATATTTATTTTTCTCTTGAAAAGCATTTATTCGAGTCCCGGCAAACGTTAAGTGAAAAAACCAGCATAGTTCGAGTTTGACTCACATTTGAAGGGTTCCGTGCTATTTTTAATATATAATAATGTAGTGACAATAGACAATATAGACCCTGTCAAAATTTTAACTGTTTGCCAGTCATGGTGCGTGAGATACCGCCAGTTAAAAGATAGAAGCATAGACGAACAGCGGAAGCTTAGTAATATCTCCCTATCCTTCAGGGAACACCTTTTTTCCCTTCTAAGGAATCCTAAAAACAAAGATAAATTTATAAACAGATTTAAAAAGATAAGTGCCTGCGTAATTTTTATAATCCATTTGGTCTAAGCTCCGAAATGTAACTTTTCTGTGAAATGTTTGGATAAACTCTCTGAATTATCTCGCTTTTACGTTTTAGGTAATTTAAGTAAAGTAAGATTTTAATGTATTTTAGGGGCTTGTAATTGAGTTATTTAGTCGTTAATTAAATTGTATTCATTTAGATTAAATAACTCTTTATTAAGTGATAAAATAAGTTAATATATCAATATTAACTTATCATAGAGTTATTAGAGTTTATTAGTACTATTTGATATTAATAATATATTAACTGATTTTGTCTCGTAATAAAGAGTTATTGAGTCCAAATGAATAAAAAACTATCAAGTTTTAAATGGGTTTGGCTTTACGAAGCGAAATCCTAGAGCTATCTGTCCTTATTTATTTTCTAAATACCAAAATGTGTGGAACTTTGAATGTACGCAAGCCTGCTAACTTGGGCCGATAACCAATTTAGCGATCTATTGGGCAAAAAATTTGTAATAAATATTATTCATTAGTAGTGCTGTTCTTATGCCTATTAAACAATTGTAATACATATAAATAGTCTAATATCTAGTCACCATCTCGAGTGGACTCGTACCAACAGATCTGAAATTTAAATATACTTTAATTAAAATAAAAGTCTTTCATAATTTGGGAAGGTGCCTAACATCCTCTCTTCTCTATCAAATATGATCTAAAAGTATGTAAAATAAAATAATAATGGGCCGTCGATCCAAATTAGTAGTCGTGTTTATGTTTAAAATACATACCTACTATCACTATCCAATTCGACACATTCTAGTTCAGTTCAACTGGTAGGTCAACTATTACGTTTTAAATCCAAAAACCATTTATTTGCTAATAAATTTTTAACGAAATCATAATTATGTTTTGCACATTTTCATAATTAAAACTGAATAAGTGAGAGCGTCCTTTCTTTTTGCATCGTAGAACTGAGTGAATTAGAGAAATAAATACGAAAGAAAAAAATAAAGTTCTTTCATTTACTTTTTTTCTTTCTATTTTTTTTATATGAGAAAGAGTACCTATATCTATCAATCTAATACCTGAGAATAAAGAGAAAAATATTTCTTTAAAGTACAAATAAATGCACAATATTAACATAATACTTACTAGTAAAATAGTTTTACAGATGTCAATAGAACTATAAACAATCAATAAACAATCTAGCCTACTGACCTACAAATAGGGAAAAATTACCAGTAATTTGAATACAAAATAACAAACCTATTATAAATTGCGTGCTGCGATCGCTAACGATTACTGTTTGTAGTTATAACTACATTCTGTCTATCAGTCGTTGTTGGTAGCTTCTAACGACTGGTAATTAGTGTAAGGCCTACTATCCATAGACGCGTAGCTTCATAGCCGCGTATTCGTTATTATATACTTGGTGTACGCCTGTGTGAAGCTTACATAAAAAAAACGGGCAAATGTTAGTCAAACTCGCGCACTGAGGGTTCTGTGTAAACTTGCCTATGAAAACAGTTCAATTCCGGAATTGAGTTACGAAGATTTTTCCTAATCGCAAAAAAAAGGTTTTTTTTACGATGTCACTACAAAGCAGTTTTTCGATTTTTTTCTATACTAAAGAAAGAAAGAAAGAAAAGTATTTATTTTGGCGCAAAAAACATTGTAGACAACAAAAACTTAAGACAAACACAAAACAAAAAAAAAATAAAATAAAAAGTAACATTGTCTGTCACACGTTTGCGCCAAAAAAGGTACAGTTCAGCGAAATGCCAGACTACTACGGGTAGTTGTCTATATACTAGTGCTCTTGCTTCATACCAAATTTCAGGATTCTAGGTAAACGGGATGTAGCCTATGAATTTTTATTCCACTGAGTGTAAAAATATACTAACGTTTTCAGCGACCTAAACGGCCGTATCCTTTTTTTCCTTCGCATCGCCATCTTGACGTTAATATGGTGGGTATGCATTAATTTTGAAATAATTTCATTCTGAAGGAGGTACAGATATTTTAAAGCTAGGTACTGAATAGTACATTTTAGGTACATTTTAATGGTAATTACTATAACTAACTTTGCTGTGGTACACCCGTCATTCTGACTCTCGCTCTTGCCAGACAGTCGGAAAAATAATGACACTGTCAACTGTGTCGAAGCGGCAACGACACGACGGCACGACACTGCCACTGCACCGACACAGTTTTGTATGTACACTTCATACAGGCGTACACCAAGCATATACCAACCAATACGCGTCTATGAAGCTACGCGTCTGTGGACAGTAGCCCTTATTCGTAACTGGTACAAATTTTGGTGATACTTATAAAGTTTGTCCTTTTGTTTTGTTTGTTGATTGATTGTGTTTGGGCTTAGAATTGCTGGTGTTAACGCAACTTCTGCGCCGCGATTTAAAGCTTAATGCTTGTTTTCCATGAATAGGTGAGTAAAGGTGAATAGAAGGTAGGTACGTCTATAGGTACCCTATTCATCTGACAAACATCATACAAAGATAAAAATGTAGGTTAGGTACCTCCAGTCAAGGTTTTTCGACGAGTTTGAATACAATAATAACAGTCTCTTTTTCTTCTGAATGCATTGGCTTTTTTTTTGCACGTTTTTTTTTCGGCAAATAACAAGAATTCAACGAAAACATCTGAAAGCGGCACTCTCGTATCAAGAAGTTGATCGATAGTAAAAAGGTGGCAGATTATAACCCACCTGATGTCAAAACGTCACATTTTAATGTAAATTTTTTGCAGTATCTGTGATCTATAATTTATTAGTATTATGTATGGTTTGTTTACCTTTTGTTTCACGACTTTCTGAATAGGGTATAGCTGTATCCACTGTTGCGGGACTTTACTTCTAATGCACGCCTATGAGACTCACTGAAACCCGACACGCGCTTGTGTGATAAACGATTATGTGACAGTAGTTCGGCACTACGATAGTGCGACAAACAATTGTGTGAGTACTACTTGGATGAGTACTGTTACGTTGGTGCAGTAGAAGTCTGATACCTACCAAGACAGCTCAGCAAAGCTTCGCTCTGAGGGGACATCTGCGTGGTTATAAAAAAAAGGTCATAGTCAGTTACAAGACAAGTTTATATCAGATAAAAAAAAAGGAACACGATGCCTTTTAGTCAGTCTTCTTTTTCTGCTCGATTCGATGGTAAACTCGTAACTTTTTGGGCCCAGTAGATGGCTACTCATCAAATCCTCCAAAGTGCAGATGTATGGGTACTTGGGGCATTCTAATGTGTGGCTCATGTTTTGAACAGGAGAACCGCACATACATTGAGTATCCGATGGGTCTATAAAACTCCACTTTGCCAAGGTGTGTTTGCAACGGCCTACCTGGGCGCGCAACCGGTTTAGCGCTTTCCGTGTAGACAACTGCAAAACGCGCCCAGGCGGAAGATGTTCTTGGGGTTTCATGAAGTCGGATGGTGGTAGGTGATGCTCTTCCCAAAGCTTTAAATGATGAAAGCTCCAAGAATGGCCTGTGTGCACAGGAAGCTTTTTCGGCTCTTAAGCTTACTTATGGCTGATTTTTGTTCGAAAATGGGACGTTAGGAATCGGATTCTTGAATAAAAGACAGTGTCATAAGAAGTCTAATACTCCCTCTCTGTCCTCCCAGAGCGGAAGAAGGAGTTATTATGATGATTTCCCCCCAAAAAAATTTAACATCCACTAACTAAACGAACACCTTCCCTAAGCCATAAAATAATAATGTTGGTGAGCAATAAATAATATTATATTTTACAATCTAAAGTTACCCCAAGTGGTCATAAATCCAAACTGAAACAATTTTTTTGTCAACTGATTCTATGTAAAAATACACAGAAAAAAATGTTTTATTGTCACAGCGCCCAAGACACTTAACTAATGTAAATTAGATGAACACTGGTTTTTTGACACAAGTGGAGAAATTACGTCATTGTGTTATGGAGCCGAGGATTACAGTAACAAATTTTCACGCGTATCTAGCGACGTTTTTCAATAGATACACTTGTGAAAAACAAAAGTAAACAGGGGTTAATGCGCGACTCGTGGGGGTTGAAGCGTGTCTCGTGGGGGTTGAAACATGACTCGTGGGGGTTGACGCGCGCCTCGTAGGGGTCGAGCTACGCCCGGCCTGGTAAGATAAATGTAATAAATTGAGGCGGGGCAAACGCGCGCATTTTTCCGCACTAGTGTGAAAAACAGTAAATTACTTTCCTAAAAGCGGATTTTCGAGTGTCTTGAAAAAATTTTTTTGAATTATGAATAAATTATATTGCTGAGAGTTTAACTAACGATAAACTATTGGAAATGGATTAAAATCCAGTATAACATGCTATCTCCCCTGCAAATCGTAATATCATAAAGCTGACTGACCTATCACGCGCCAAACGATAAAAAACCCTCGTCACATTGTCAGTTCAGAATTATTTGCATATTTGTGCCGACATGCGATAGCTAGAATCGATAAAACGTGGCCATATATCTATTTCAATTCTTTGTCGTTTACTGACCGATTTATAAGGGCTACTGCAGTATTTTGCTGTGTGATTGTCACTGAGAGATTCTTCAAAAAAGTCACCGCAGCTTTGGTCGTAGGAGCCCAGCTGGGTCAAAGCCTACTGGGTCTGTTTCCGAAAGGGAGGCTCGGCCCTGGTATGAAAGCCAAGAAAAAATGGGGTGGGGTTTTTAGTCAGTAAGAGTCTGACACTATCGACCAATCCGCCCAAGCGCGGGGGATGTCATTTGGATGATTTTTACCCACCGAAAAAAAAACCGCAGCTTTAGAACGCAAAGTGTTAGTGAAAGAACACGGGTGGGTTTTAGCCTTTAACTCTTTGAATGTCGTAATTAGAGACACAATAGAAAGACAATTACCTTATGTCGGACTGTGTAACTTAAGACATTCGAAAGGTTAATAGTCTGATATTCCCTCTCCCTCCATCCAGAACAGGAGATATTTTTCAAGATTTTTCACCCCAAAAAAGTGGTTAAAGGCGCTTTTATGAATGCGTTTTTTGACGGCCTGCTTCGGTGCGTTAGTCGTACTGCGTATGGACGGTTGTATTTTTCATACAAAAGAATAGAGCGGTGTTGAATAGCACATCACTGGCATACAAACACATGGCAGCCAGATACGTTTTTAATTTAGGCGCTTGTTGTTGGGCTGTTAATTCACTGCAACCGGTCAAAAATCTACTAGCTTACACAATGCATCGAAATAACTTGCGAATTGAACTCTTATCGCACATTACATGAGCCTGAACCGAAGCTTTACCACACGAAATCGCATCATAGCAATTTGCATCTCAGGTTTCTTCGATGCGATGTCGTATCGCATCTCATCGCAATTTTGTCTGGAAGCCTTATACCGCACGTCAAGAAAATTTTATTATCACTTTCTGAAATGAGGAGATAGAAATTAAATAATACAAGGTTTTTTTTTATTATTGACAGGCTAGCGTTTGACCACTATCTAAGTTGGTAAGCGATGATGTAGCCAACGATAGAGCACGCTTGCCTAAAAGTAACCTATTCACTCTTGAAAAACCCCTAGGTTGTAGCTATCAGGAAACACAGACTCTGGCAGGGAAGTCCACTCCTTAGCTTCTTTCCTTAAGTTTTAGTCAAAAAAGTCTTACACACCATCTCGTTCCTCCCATGAACGTGAGAAGTCTACCGTAGAAAATGACTTACCACCTCAAAAAAGATCTGTACAAACAGTAAACGTACGGACTAAAAATTCTTGATCATGGGAATCGTATTTTTCATAAAATTTTCGCATACTTTATTAGATATCCATGTAACAAACAAATATCCAGCTTTTAGACAGAAACTAGAGAGACGTATTTTAGGCAAAAATAATGTAGGTTAAGAAAAAAAGGCAGACAAAAATCTAGTAACAAAATATAACTTTGCTCTCAATTCTCCGGAGACCTATTCAGTTTTTCATACCTTTTTGAACATCTGGCTGAAGTTTTTGTATTATACAGAGACGAATTTGGGGCGCAAATGTAGAATTTGATATAGAGATAAAACTGTTCTAGCGACCCACACCAGCTCCAGTAACCCCACGGGGGTTAGAAGTTATTCTCTACTATAATATGCACGTATTATACAAATATTCGTCATTGTGTCTATGGTGGAAATAGATAAAAAAACCGTAATGTAATAAGTTTTGGAGTTTATTGTAAATGGAAAGACCGAGTTTATTGCGAGTGAAGGACTTTGTTTTATAATATGTAAAGATAAGGAAGAATATTATACAAAATTATTTTTAGTATAAGCGAAACCTGAATGTAGTCTGTTCAGAATCAGTAACTGGATGGATTCCAATAGTTTTTTTCCTCTTTTATTGTGGGCATTTTCAGATGTTCGTGGATTTCCTGATTGGTCCCATTCCTAGGACATAGTTGATCGCTCGGAGTATTATGTTTTGTATTCTCTGCAAGCATGAGATGGTAGAGTTGCAGGTACTACCCCAGAGTTGAATGCATATTATACGTCGATACTCAACGTGAACATTTTTTAATTTTCCGAATATTAAAATAATCGTACCAACTGAATTTCAGTCTCGTTTGCTAATCTCAATGGAGATTAGTCAAGTACGCAGGAGATATTACAGTGCACATGTGTGTGTGCACATGCAAAAGTGCAGTGTCGTATACTCTCACGAGATGCAAACTGACACGACCGGGATGAGACCAGAGAGCTTAGCCAAGTTGATAAATCTACAATATAGTTAACGCTAGTAGAAAACTTCAAATGTATGGGAATGACATCATCTCAACGTTAAGTCACTTGGTCAGAACAAATGAATTAGAGGCGTTACTGAGTGCAGAACGAGATTCAAAATTAAATGGTCTTCATTTGGCTAGGCCTGCTGTCGTAGTACCAACGACATCATGTGCTTTTCGAGGCAAACATCCGTGTCTCGAAAAACACATGAAATCGTTGTTCCTACACCATCAATTTCCAAACTTTGCGTTGATGCTAAGAAATTCTTAAAAACCTCAATATGGTTTTGCTCGACCTAGGAATCAAACCCTGGATCCAAAAAATTTAAATGTGTTACTACTTGTAAGCTAACCTTATAAGCATTTATACCACAATTGAAATCGAAGCATTTATTTCAACGGAATCATTATATTTTTTGAATCGCCAAGAAATCAGTCAGTCAGAAAAACTATGATATTTTTCACCTTCGAGATCTACGCTTTGAACTTTCAAAGCGTAGATCTCTAAAGTAAAAAATGTGCAAGAAACGCTAAGGACACTTTTAAATCATGTTATCCATTACAAATATTTCGGTTACATATTTCTGTCATGTTTTATTTATGTGAGAATAAAGTAAAGTAGAATATCAGTTTATCAAGATTTTACCCACATGGTCAGCGGTCCAGCATTTTACAATAAAACAAACCACCTTTAAAAATGACTTCTTTCTATTAACTTACAACGACTTCCTCGACCCATTTCTTTCACAAGATATCAAATGTCAATCGTAAAAGAAAAGGTTTCCCTTTCTCGTCTGACATTTGACATCGGCCTCAGCTTGTATATTGCCTGTCTAATTTAAATTCACCTCTGCCAGCACTCCACCTGCCTAGTCCATCCCTGTCCCTGTCTCAGAGAGGTCCATAGTGTAAGCAAAAACAAAAATATTAATATATATCCTCTGGTCGTCATTCTGTAAAGATCGATCCCTTTTTGCGATTGAAATTTGTGATTGCTTTCATATTTTTTTAGCTTTTTTATTGTTTTTATGTTACTAACCGGTTCTGCAAATCTCTTTATTTCTGTTTTAGGGTTCCGTACTTGAAAAGAAAAAAAAGCGGAACCCTTATAGGATCACTTTGTTGTCCGTTTGTCTGTCTGTCTGTCAAGACTCCTTTATCTAGGGTACGCGTGGAGGCATCGAGTTAAAATTAAAAACAAAAACTCAGGTCTGCGGTCCCTAGAAGCTGTGGAAAAATCAAATGATTGAATTGACGTAAAAAAGAAAATACCACCGTTTATGTCAAAAAAAAATACTTGTGATTCGGAAAAATCTTCGAGATATCATATGAGAATTGAACGGTTTTCATAGGTGAGTCTATACGAAACCCTCAGAGAACGAGTCCGACTCGCACTTGCCCAGTTTTTTTTAATTGTTTTTATATTACTAACCGGTTCTGTGAATCTCTTTATATCTTTTGTTAGTATAACAATGGTAAAATTCTAATAAATTATTATGGGTTAAAATAATACCTCTTGTTTTTAAAAGCGTATCCAATTTTCCTGCTAGAAAATACATATCATGTTTGATAACGTAAACCTATTCGTTTTAGGTTTTTATTTTTTTTATCCTACTTCTAAAAGGTCGGGTAAGATCACAGAACATAGGAATCATATAGCCTCTGACCTGTGGGTAAGATTCAAGCTTAGTACGTATGTAGTGTATTTGTACCTAGTTATAAAACTGTCGATCTGAATCATCATTATTATCGTCAAACCAGCCGAAGGTCGTCCTCTGTAGGACATAGGTCTCCCCCAAGTATCGCTACAACGGCCGGTCCTATTATAATAATAATAATATTCCACAACAATCATAAAACGCCATCTAGTCCCAAGCTAAGCAGAGCTTATGTTACGAGTATTAGACAATTGATAAACAATTTAAATAAATAAATAATAAATATTATAGATAATTTTTATTACACCCAAATACAGAACAAATGATGAGCGTCGACAAATGTTTGTCTAATGAGCACGTCATTAGACAAACATTTGTCCTGGGTGACAATCAAACCAACAACCTCCGGCATAGCAGTCAGAAGCAACAGGCCAGTCAAATATCTATGCGTCTTGCATCCATCGAATTCCAACGACCCTCGCCAAGTCATCTAACCATGACAAATTGAACATAGATCGATTCGAATTTACTTACCAAAATAATACAACATCATTTTTTTTTTCTTCAATAATGTTTTGGTCATGTCAGGTTATAAGTACAATAATATAATTAATCATTAATTAATCCAACCTCAATAAGTGGGTTATTTTACGCATCATATTTCTTAAAGGAAAAAAATAAGCCCGATTCTGTACTAGTAAAATACAATGAAAATTTTCACAAAGGATGAATATTATAATAGGGATAAATGGGGCCGAACATGTTTTTGTATCCCTTCTTAATAAGCATGAAAATTTTCTTTTGGTGAGTAGAATTCCAGGTTAAATTGAGGAAGGTGTTTCCATTTACTCCTCGAATTGATACCGTGGGCGCCATAAAAGGTGGCTTAGATGTGTTTGTCAGAAGAATTTTAAGAAGGAAAAAACAAGATTGTTATCTCCCAGTATATCAGCAACAGTATGCAAAAGCTTTTTTTTATTAATTATCTAGGTGTCTACTTATTCGAATCGATAATTTATTTTTAGATATGGTGTAAAAATGAGTAGATACAGCACACTTAAGGTTATGGTCGCTATGGCCCACGTACAATTGTCCGCGTAGGGCTAAGTGCGAAAACCATACTCAGAAATAGACATAGACATGAGTAGATAAATATTAGGAATTAAACATTAGGCTAATCACCACTCCAGATCGATGTTTAGCGCTGATGCAGAACTGTGTGTAAGTGATCGCGGCCTTGGAACGCAAAGGGTAAAGGAATACGGATGGGTTTTAGTCAGTAAAAGTCTGATTTACCCTCTCGCTTCACTCGGGGTGAGAAAAGTTATTTGATGATTTTTCACTTCAAAAAATAAGATATAAATTGCTACATTTATTGTAACATTTTACCTTATTTTTAAACATTGAATTTTTTTAAATACAGTCTTTCAAAATACTTGGTGTATTCCTAATATTAAGTTAAAAACTTGAACTACTCGTTTTTAAAATGCTAATATTAAAACATTGTTTTTTTTAGCCACGAAAAAAATATATAAGACATCACAAAACTCCATCTTTTTGTAAGCCCATAATATTATAAGATGTTCCACAACACCATTTTATTGTAAGCCCGCAATAATATTTAAGTAGATACAGAATACCGAAAGATCTTTCACATGAAGAATACTTACGTTTTCAGTCATGTAAGTCCAATAATCCTATTCAACGTATAGGATTTCATAGTATTGAATAAATATAATAGTTTTGCTCATGAATATTTCATTGTATTCATCTCGGCGTCAGTTTCAGACATCTTTTTTTTTTTTGTAGGTATTTTGATAGAAAACCTTGTTTGTGGAGATACAAGGACCACTAAATACGCACATTGATATGTATTATTCTGAAATTTTGTAACGGGGTGGGTGGTTTCCATATTAAATAGAAACATTTATTTTCTTTTTAACCGATTTCGAAAAGGAGAAGGTTCTATATTCGGCTGAATGTATGTTTTTTTATGTATGTTCACCGATATCTCTGTCAGTTGTGGACCAATTTTAAAATTATTTTTTGATTGAAAGGTGATGCTTATAAGTTGCTCCCATAGAAATATTGTTATGATCTGATCATGAACTTTGAAGATATGGAACAGAAGTTCTCATAGGATCACAGCAGAACTGTCGTAACAAGTAAAATTGCTTCGTTTATACGTATAGTCGCTGACTGACTGAAAGAAAAGAGGGAGGGGATGTATCAAACTGATCTGATGATGATGCCGGAAGGTAAACTAATGTAATCTAACTGTGTTTGGGATTATTAGAATCGTTATGAGATGTACTCTGGTTATAAGGTATTTAAATTTGGCTCACGTACTTTTTGGTGGTGGTACCATAACTAAATAGTGAAAATAAAAAACTTCTTACAAAAAAAAAATTAAACCGACTTCAATGTAAAAAAACACTAACTTTAATTTCGGAAGTCGGTGTTAAATAACGGAGAGACAAAACTATCTATTATAGAAACACCGACTTCCGAAATTAAAGTTACTTTGTACTTTTCGGTGTTTTACATTGAAGTCGGTTGTATTTTTTTTGTAAAAAGTTATTGTACTCGTAATAATAATTTAAGGGGTTCGAAAGATGTTATGGAGGATCCTTATTATTTTATTGGGTATATTTTGAATATATTTTTATTTCAATAGAAACCTAGATACCAACTTGAAACTTGACACAAATTCTAATCAAAATAAATAATAAAGACTGCAATTATTAGTTTTTCAAAGTCAAAAGCGTCAGAAGGTCATGGAATTTCTTACACGTTCCTCTCCATAGAGACCGAAGAAGAAGAAAAAGAAGATAGGAAAATCATCCAATGACATCCCCCGCTCTTGAACGCTTTGGAACATGCAATTTAGCGTCACTTTATTTGACTGACCGACATTTTGACAATTCAAAAGTACCTGTTATTGGTCTATTTAAAATAAACTGTTTCTGATTTCTGATGATTTTAACCAACTCAATCGTCATCATCTTTCTTTTCTTTAATATTTTTCTTCACACAATCCATTCATCTTTTTTTTTGGCCTCGTTCTCCTTCTCTATTCATTTACATCTCATAATTCTTTTAGTGACAAGCGTTTCATCCCTCCTCTCTACATGATCATACCAAGACAAACGATTCTCTTTCAACTTTTCAGTCACTGGCGCCACTTTCAAACTTCGTCTGATATACTCAGTTCTTACTTTATCTTTTCTCGTCACACCTCATCCATCTCAACATTTTCATCACCGCTACATGCAATCTTTTTTCATCCGTCATTTTCACAGCTCAACATTCTGAACCATGTTTTGTATGAAAATCTAATGAACTGAAATATGGTAAATTTGTGTATGATGTTACTAAATAATAGTCTTGAGAGGTTGCCAGTGATTTACAAATAAACCCGTATACTCATGATGATTTTAATCAACTGTAAGTGCAAAAAACCGCTACAGCACTTAAAAACATCCTCCGTACTTGTAGCCTAATAAATTATGCACATATCGGGAAAAATAAATAACTAAGTAGCACTTCAATAATTGAGTAGGGTTACTTAAGTCGCTAGGGATGAGAATTATAATAATATTTTATGTGTCCATTTGGTTACCGTGTCTTTGGTACCAAATTATAAGGTAGGTACAATTATTATAGAGAAGACCTTTTAAAAGGGACTTGAAGTTTTGTGTAACATAATTATCAGTAGGGAGAGTGAATAGGTTACTTCTAGACAAACGTCGACCATATCGGTGCCATCAAGGTGTTGTGGCCGTATTAACAACTCGTTTTTTTTTTTTTTTTATATTTATTCCACAACTTTTACGCAACGCCATCTAGTCTAAAACTAAGCAGAGCCTGTATGGCTATTCTTCTTCTCAGTCGTACACTCCTGGGCCCCAAGTCTGCTATTTTTATAAATTCGTCATTCCAACACGATCCCATTGTCATTTTGCTAAAAGTTTTTAATCTGCTAATTCATAATGATCGATCATTGATCGGTCACTGGTCTTGTAATAGAATTGTGGTAGAATGATAATTTAGAGCATATTAAAACCAATAACTGCACAATAACGTTCTAATGGTAAAACACTGAACAAATAAACTGTAAAAGTTTTAGCAGATTACCGCAAACGTCAAATCGCACGCTTAATAATAAACCGGAATAATTCAAAAATTCACTTTTTTGGGAAATCGCAATCAAAGTTTTGAGTGTCGACCTAGTTGAAAACATTTTGATGGTTTTTACGTATTTATAGTGTTATTTTTATTTTCTTGGTGTTACATTGTAGAGGGATGTATAGTGAATATAACTGTCATAGTAGTTTAATTATAACATTTATATGAAATAAATAAACGAAGTTTATTTTCTAGCCTTTTGACTTATGTCAGTTTAGTATAAAAAATGCTGATCAATTTTAAAATTTCTTGCAAAGTAATATTTAATAATTCAGTTTAGTATTAAAATTGCTGATCAATTCTGAAATTTCTTGCAAACTAATATTTAATAATTCAGCTTATTATTAATAAATAATATAATCTATTTAAATGTATAATACTTATTGCGGTTTTAAAGTAAAACAGAAATAAAATACAGAAATATTTCGCAAAACGCCTTTATATTATTTTCTTAACGTAAAATAACTCGTAATATTTGTAGGAACTCATAATCATGTTTTGTACTTTGTAGCATATTAACGTATTTTTTAACAATCACAAAATAGGTAGTAATTAAAGCTTCATAGTCATCACAAAATATTTAAGAGATCTATCTTTACGTAATTATACTAAAGAAATAAACATTGTAATATAAAAGAATAACAATTTATAAGTTATACCTACTTGTACTTGGTATATCTACCTACATTATAATTAACAAAACTAAGTAGGTTCTACCTATTAGTCATAATCAGTCTCGTAAGTTGTGACTACTCAAAAAAATAACACAAGACAAAAAAAATTAAAGAATCGAGTTGTAAAAACTAGTATACAAAGATGGAATCAGCCCCTTTTTGATTAATTCTTTCAAATCCTTCTTCTTATTAGCGCTTATTTCCTGCTTTTGCGTATATGCTGCCTTCATGGTTATTTCTGCGACTGATTTCATCTTCTTTCGCTTATTTCGCACATTAACTTCTCTGTAGTTTTCGTCCTTGTAAGATGTCTTATAGTAAAATAGAAATGAATTTTTTTTTGTGACCTTTAATACCTTTATATCATTCCAGTTGACATTTTGGCCGCTTTCATCTGTACTAAAATTAAAGCCCCATTCCTCTTGCAACAGTTTAAGGTCCAGAATACTGTCGAATGTTAGCTCATGGATAATGATCGGGGGGTTGCATTTTTTTGCGTTTTTAATTAGTGTTATATATTGAACTGGGGTATAGATTGGGCCGGACTTAAGATTTTTTTTAACTTCTTTTTCTATCAAACTGTGTATGCTGTCTGCTTCATTCTGCGTATGCCCCCGAATCATGAATTTATGAGTGATGCTTTGGATGTTCAAAAGATAAACTGCATACATATACATCGTCATTATAAACTTATTTTTATTCTGACCCGCACAATTATCAGAATAAAAAATAATATTCAAAGGTGCCTTTGCGTCCTTACTAATTTCCTCCAAGTATTTCCAAATGCATGTACCTATTTCGATCGCGCCACGCTTCGCATCTGATTCCGTCCAAAAATAGCTATGTACAGATTCAAAAGCACCTTTTTGGTCAGTTTGAGACAGCTCAGTTACTGTTAAGTTGTAACTATTAAGTTTGGATTTATAATAGAACGCCGACGAGTCACCACGTGGACATTGTAAAACAGCTTGCAAGTCGTAAATTACGACTTTGTTATTTGCAGTAATATTTTTTCGGTCTAGCTTTTTTTCACGCCGACTCACTATCTTTTCCTCAAGGTGTTGATCATATTTTTCTTTAAGCCCTTGTTTTTGGTCTGCAGTTGAATTTACGTAAGATAAACAAAGATCGCACATATCTTTTTTAGGTTGAAAGAAAGATATATTGAACTCCTTTGTAAATACTTTATAATAAGTTATGTAACTTACTGTCTCTTTCTTGTTTCGCGTTTGTATTTTATTAAAATCATTGTAAAGGTCTTTGATTGTCTTTCCCCCATCTATGTATTCTTTTGAGGAAGTAGCTCTTACGTAATGTGACTCCATTCGCGGGATAGAGTTTATGTGCCCTTTAATAGCTTTTATTAATTCGGGATTTATTTTTTTATGATTACCATGCTTGCCACGTAAGTCTTCTTCTATAAAGTTATTGCTGTTTGTTTTTTGCTGTGTAGTGAATATCATTCGATCCGAAATGTTCAAGGTAGCTTTAAAAAAAGTTTTACAGACTCTAATTTGTTGATGGTTAATAGTAAAATAGTAGGCTTTATTTGGTTTCCGGGGCTTTTCTGCGTTCGTATATTTATATTTTGGCGTGATATCTACCATAGATGATTTGACATAAGCTCTTTGTTGGTTCAAGTCCTGTAGTCCCCAATAAGTTTTGAATAGCTCGTATCTAGATTCATTACTAATTTGATTTGCGCATTTAATTTTACATTTGTCCGTACACGGTGGTTGAAGACAGCGACTTGGAATTTTTTTGCGTTGTTTTGATACAGACGTGTATGATTGGCCGCTGTTACGTAAACGTTTAGCTCTGTTTTGTTTCCACTTTGTAGAATCCCTAATTCGTTTTCGGCCTCTTTTTACAGCATTAGTTGAAACATCAGAGTCATAGGAACTTGATGACGAACCGGAAGAAGGAACAATAAAATTTTTTGGTTTGTTTTGGTTTCTGTTATACACAAGATAACTAGGATCATCGTCACTCAGATCCACATCGCTTTCATTTGAGTGTAAAGGAGAAATCGCATAATTTGGAATAGGATTTCGTTTTTTTCCAGAGGTAGTGGCGTCCTAAAAGCAATAAAACATAATATAAATAATAGATACTTTTTAGAGCTGAATTTACATTATATTCATTTCCTAGATTATTTTAAAATACATATTGTACTTATTTATTCATATATTATGTGTGTACTTATATTTATAAATAAGAAAATATTTATATTATTAATTGTGTTAGTCTCTCCTCCTCTTATTATATTATTTGTTATATGATATTGAATACATATTTACTGTAACTTCCAGGTGTTGTTGCTCCGGATTCACAATTCTCTCAGTGGCATTATTCTCTTTATTAAGAACATCTACAGATTTCTGGTTAACTAATTGTTGGTCGCAGTAGTCTTGAGAAGAACAGTCAGAATATGAAACTAGCAAATTCTTAGTAATGGCGTTAGCAGGCGTGTGTGATAATTTTTCTTCATTCTGAAATTATAGGTAAACAAATAAATTATCTTAAATGATTGTAGATAGGTACTTATAATAATAAAAAAGTTTAATAACACGTTGCTACTTACGTTGGTATTTTTTCTAATAGAACGTGGAGGAGTATCTTCAATTATTTCATTACTGTCATGTTCGTCATCATTACACGGTAAAAGAAATGGTTTTTCGGGTTTATGTAAGTTATCGTCAGAGCTTGGGGAAGATGAGTCTGAAGAAGATGAGTCCGAGGAAGACGAGTTTGAAGAACTTGAAGAACTGCTTGACGGTGACCTGGACTTCCTGTAGGGTGAATTAGAGACCTTGTCTTCCTGTATGCCGTACTGGACTTTGTCGTCTGTTTCATTGAACAAATTCTAAAATAAATAATTACATAACATTAAATAAAAAGGTACGTAAACTGTCTTTATTTCCATATATTATGTTGATGTGCTGTGTAGTGGCTACATCATGTTTTTGTGTTCAGTTAAAAATTAAGATTGAAGAACCCTCAATTATTTCGGAGAATATTAAGTAAAAATATATTATGGAAACTGTACCCCAAATGTAATATTGCAAGGCAGTAAATCTAACCACTTCAATTGCATTAAAATTTGACTGATAGATCATAATGCTAAGAATATGAGGGTACCTACGAATAAAAATCATAACGAAATCGCGGTAGTTACGTTTACTCACTTAAAATTCAGTCGGGGTACCGTACTTGTTAACACAACGTTATTTACTTACTTTTGTTTCGACTGGCTTAAAATCAGTAACAGTACATGCAACGTTATCATTCTTCTCATAATCCTTGTCACTACATCCAGCATCGCTCATCATTACAAGTTTTAGGCACCTTTGCTTCCTATTTGCAGACGTCATCTTTAAGATTAAAACTATGGAAATAGAAATTTAATACTTTTTATAATAGGTATTTAAAATAAATTGAAAGGACATTTTGTAATAAACTGCAGCAATTACTAAAGCACTATTAGATTTTAGGATCACTTAAAACGTAAACCGATATAAACACAAGTATTTTTTTAAATCTATCAATAGTTTTAGTTATAAAGTGAAACAAAATGGATTGCTTCGGAAATTAAACTAATCATTTTATACTAAACTGCACTAATATGCAATCTTTCATATCTTTACAACTTTAATTTTATGATAAACTGCAACAAGCCTAAATAGTGTATGCAGTATTGTAACACCGTTTTCAACTAAAGTGAAATAAAACGAAATTATGCTAGTTTAGAAAAAAATATGGATTAGAATAGTCTTACCTGCGTTTGTAAAGAAACTGAATGATTACACTTTACTCCACTGTAGACGCAAAACAACGACACCTACCTCACATCACGGCTACCGCATTTCTGAATGATTCTCTGTCGCATGAAATGCATTGCCGCGTGCTTTTGTAGAAAAGAGAAGGGTGATCTTATAATCGACCATTTTTGTTTGTTTCGCATGGTGGGATTTTACCTATAGATACTTCTATCGGAGTTAGTTCGTTTTATGAAGAAAAGTAGAAATCCTTAATTTTTGACTTATTCCGGTTTATTATTAAGCGTGCGAAATATTCATTTGTCAATATGTACGAGATTACCATTCTATGTCACTTCTTTCAATGGAGTGTCAGTGGTTGACCATTGGAAAGTCATAATGACGCTATTATATTAGTAGATTACCAAACTTGTCAAAATCGACAATTATGACATCAATGATAGACCATTCTGACACTATTGTAATAGCAGACTTGAGGCCCTGGGCCTCAAGTCTGCTATTTTCATAAATTCGTCATTCCAACACGATCCAATTGTCATTTTGCTAAAAGTTTGTAATCTGCTAATTCATAATGATCGATCACTGATCGGTCAATGGTCTTGTAATAGAATTGTGGTAGAATGATAATTTCGAGCATATTAAAACTAATAACTGCACAATATCGTTCTAAAGGTAAAACACTGATCAAATAAACTGTCAAAGTTTTAGTGGATTACCGCAAACTTCAAATATTCATTTGTCAATATGTACGAGATTACCATTCTATGTCACTTCTTTCAATGGAGTGTCAGTGGTTGACCATTGGAAAGTCATAATGATGCCATTATATTAGTAGATTACCAAACTTGTCAAAATCGACAATTATGACACCAATGATAGACCATTGTGACACTATTGTAATAGCAGACTTGAGGCCCTGGTGGAGTGGTCGTAGTCATGGATCGTCTGGTAGTTTGGGTGGGGCTTTTGCGAGACTTCTCCATCTCTCTCTATTCGTGGCATTGCGTGTGCATTTTATAGAGTATTACACAGCTGATAAACATACTTATATATTTCTAAATACATACTGTGTATTATATAGATAAAGAGCGGCCAACCCGAGATATATTGCCATAGATCCGCTCTAGGTATGTGACTAAGATATTATTATACATCTTTTTCTAGATCTAAGCGCACGGTAGTGCGCAGGCCAAGTTCCAGTATTTTGAATACACGTAATATCTTATGGATATTATCTAGGTTTCTATTGAAATCAAAACATTTTGTTTAAAATTAATTCAGTAAAGACCTCTGAAAATCTACTATTTTGCGTGAACTTTTTACAAAACACGTATTTCCTGGAACAAATTTTGTGAAGTTGAGTGAATGACGAAAATACCGAATGCCAACAGAGTGTTCAGATGTTATCTTTCTTTTTCCATGTTTCCTCTTCATCAAACATTGCGTTGAATGAATCAAAAAACTTTTGAAACTTGCTGACGTTGACGATAGGCGGGTCAGAAAGGGCTCTCAAATCTTTTTAAAATAGTAGAACGAGTCTAATGTCTACTATTTAGTTTGGTGTGGATTTCATGATAATAAAACGAATATAATAACGTAAGTAATTGGAATATATTGACGGCACGGTTGGCGCAGTGGTTAAACGATCGTGTTCGATTATCGCATGGAACAAAATTATTTGTATGGCCTACGGATAGGGATTTCAGGTCTGGGTGTAATACTTATTAGCGGGTCTATGAATAGGTACACTAGACAGTGTATTCATAGACCCGCTAATAAGTATTAGATATTACATGTTCGTAAACGCACCCACGATACAGAATATACCTAGTGTGAAGCAATGTTTAAAAAAAATAAGCATGAAGTCCGTGATTTATAGAAAATCCATCGGTCCGAACCTTAAAGATGTCTCAGATGACGTTAAAAGAGACATAAAGGAAAAATAATAGTGCTGTCCTCAAGATATTCAGGATAAGTGCAGGAGAATGTCGATGAACAAGCTGTGGACAAATTTTATTTATGTAAATACTTCTGTTTTTCATCAAGCCACTCTGTTTCAATTACATTCTATGTCCCGGGCACAGCACAGTACTGCCCCTGTTCCCCTCCTTATGACCTTAATTTTTCTGTCCATTATCACTGACCTGGAAAAATGTATTACACAGATTCCTGTTTAAGTACAATGAACTTTAAATTAGGGGCAAAACTTTGAAAGTATTATTTGAAACGTAAATTGTCAAGATAAACGCATGGCATCATTTATTGGTGCGATAGGTCATAAGCACGCTAATGGTGTCCAACCAATTTTATACTGGTCTGTCTGCAGCTGGTTTTTTTTTTTTTTGATATGGTATATCATCAAATTACTTATTTCGCTATATAGTGGAGAGGTTCTAGAGTGGCAACCGCGTACCGGAAGACGCAGTGGTGGAAGGCCCCCCACAAGATGGACCGACAACCTAGTGAGAGTCGCGGGAACGCGATGGATGCGAGACGTACAGGTCCGCTCGTTGTGGCGACACTTGGGGAGGCTTATGTACAGCAGTGGACGTCCTTCGTCTGAAATGATGACGATGATAGTAGAGAGGGCGTGTTAAACTCTTAATAAATTTAAACCCACCTATGTTCCTTCGGTAGCAGTTTGCGTTTTAGAGCCACAGGTTTCTTTTTAGATTCCTCCGGTTTTGCTGTCATATCTTAGAAGCGCGGGTGGAATATTGCTACACGCTGTCGATGACAGTTTGGTTCTTGGCGGACGGCCGGATGGCGAGCTACTCATTGCTCGTCATCCGCAAGCCCGCACCATAAGGTAAGGATGCCATTCCTCAAAGAGGGGACTTAAAGCCATAATTGAGGCGTGCCCAAATCCTGCAATCCTGGTGTTGTTTTAAAGCCTTGAGCGCCTGTTTTCGTATAACAAACGAAAGAAAAAACACCTTTTTTTTGTACCTAAAGTGTTGTACCATTTGATGAGTACCTAAGGTGTGTCATGCAACATTTGATAGGTTAACCCTGTTGGTGTTTGAAGTTTTGCCTATGAACGCTCTAAAGCTTCAAAAATTTTAGGGTACATCGAATAGATTTCATTCAAATAATTCTTTTAGTTTCATCACAGCTCTAATTTCTTATTATTTGTTGCGTCTATTGTACCACTAAATTCGTGTATTCTTCTTTTCCTTTATTTTTTCTCTCTTCGTTGTAGTTTAAGTAAGTGTAATTATAAATGTTATATAGAGTAATTGTATCTTATGAATTTGTATGAAGAATTTTAATGATATGTAATTGATAACCTACCACAATTTGTCTCTGCATCACCCAAAGGTTGACTGGTAGAGAATGCCTTAACGCATTAAGTTTGTCTTCGTACTCTTTTTGTACATGAACTATAAAATAAATAAATAATTCTCAAAGAAACCAATTCTTAATAAACTATTCCATTAACACAACAAACAATACGAAATCTGAAAATTACCATGCCGACATCCGATCCGTCAGTCACAATATTTTCCCGTCAACAGCCTATAAAAACTTCCAAACAGACATGATTAACGATTCCCCTAATTTACAATTTATTGGAGTAAACTTGGGAGGCCTATCAATCAATGGACGCCAATATTTTGTCGTTCTGCTGACTAATTTGCCTCTGATATTCTTATTTTGGGGTCATGGATTTGTTCAAAATGTTCTTGTTGAGCTGCTAATTTCAGCATTATTGAAAGTTTACCAAGATATAGAGTTTAGGAGAATATTTTAATATCATTATCATCTTCATTTCAACTAAATGATGTTTTCTGCAAGAGATTACTCTCCCCCAAGTATCACAACAATGACTGGTCCTGTCCAGCGGATTTCAACGACCGTCACCAGGTCATCGGTCCATTATAATTATAAGAGGTCTTCTAGCATTACTACAACGACTGGTCCTGTGCGACTCGCATTCATTGGATTTTCTTTCTTCTTTTCTTTCTTGTAGCATTACTACAACGACTGGTCTTGTGCGACTCGTATCCATTGGATTTTCTTTCTTCTTTTCTTTCTTTTAGCATTACCACAACGACTGGTCCTATACGACTCGCATCCATTGGATTTCCTAGACCCTCACCAGGTCAGTTCACCATCTTTCGATACACAGCTTAGTCGCTACTCCATATTATATCAGCCTCATCGACCAAGTGTTTGAAATATTCTATGTTCCGCTCATAATTCTGTAATTTCAACTAATTTTGCTGAATATAAAGCGAAAGGTACGCCTTTTATAGAGGACAAACTGCAAAAAACCCCACTTGGGGTGTCCACTTGAAGTCCTCCTAACAAGGAAGGGAAACGGGAGTGTTCCCCGCGCGTTCGCAGTAAGTTTTTCGAACATCCTAGAGAATAAGTGGGTGTTGAGACCTAAAGGTTCTGGAGTCGCGACCGCATACCGGAACACGCAGCGTCGGAAGGCGTTCTACAAGGTGCAACGACGACCTGGTGAGGGTTTTGGAAATCCGATGGATGCGAGACGCACAGGACTGTTCATTATGGCGACACTTGAGGAGCCCTGTGTCCATTAGTGGACATTTTTCGGCTTAAATGATGATAAAGGTGAAGGAATACGGGTACTATCAATCAAAGGCCGTTAATATTTAGTCTATTTTCTGACTAATTTGCATCTGATAGGATTCTAAGTTTGGGGTCGCCAGAGGCCAATGTTTGTTTAAGATGTGTTTGTGGAAGTTTGGGTACGGATGTGTTTAGGCATGTCTTAGGAGATAATGTTATTGTGATGTGTGTTGGGGTGGTTGTTTGTTTCAAAGTTTTGTATCGTGTTTAGGTATAGGAATAGAGATAAGTACTGCTGGATTATAGTTTGTAAAGATTGATTTTTGATTGGATTGTTCTTTGTTAAGATTGAAAGAATAAGTGGGGTGTTGTGATGCGTTTCAATTTTCTTGTGATTTAAGATTTTTGGAATTTCCAACAAAAGTGTGTCTGTGTGCTCATTGACACTCTTAAAGCCCTAAAACCTTAGCTTAGGCGTACCTTCGCTGAGAGATTTACCGAAGTCCTGGAATACAAAAGGTAACTAACTACACAACCACAAGTACATCGAAGGACTGGAAAAATTACCTCCCGGTCTTTTTGTCCAACTATAATTTAGGTGTCTTCACGGTAAGAGTGAATAGACACTAAATAAACTAGGGCGCCTCAACTTCAACGATTGCATCACTTCATCGTTTATCATCATTCATCATCATCATCATCATTTCAGCCGACAGACGTCCACTGCTGGACATAGGCCTCCCCCAAGCGTCGCCACAACGAACGATCATGTGCGTCCCGCATCCATCGGATTCCCGCTACCTTCACCAGGTTGTCAGTCTTGTAGGAGGCCTTCCAACGATGCGTTTTCCGGTACGCGGTCGCCACTCCAGAATCTTTCGGCCTCAACGGCCATCTGTTCTGCGAGCAATGTGCCCTGCCCATTGCCACTTAAGTTTGGCGATTCTTTGTGCTATGTCGGCAACCTTGGTTCTCCTCCGGATATCTTCATTTCTGATTCGATCACGCAAGGAAACTCCGAGCATAGCCTTTTCCATTGCTCTTTGGGTGACTTTAAGCCTTTTGATGAGGCCCATTGTGAGCGACCACGTTTCGGATCCATATGTCATCACTGGCAACACACACTGGTCATAGACTTTCGTCTTGAGACACTGTGGCATGTTGGATGAGAAGATACCGCGTAGCTTCCCGAACGCTGCCCAGCCGAGTCGGATTCGATCCATCGTTTATACCAATAAAAAAACACCATAAAAAAGGTGTATCATCACTATACGTTCAGTAAAAGTTAGTTGGAATAACAGAATTACAAGCAAAACATTACTTATTCCTTTCGTTTTCTTTATTAAAAACCTACAAAATAAGACCTTTTATTAACATTTTTCACGAATGTATCATTCCACCCTACCCCTTAATACTCCGTCAAGTGAATACACATGACGTTTCCGCATGAAGAAGTCTTGATCACGCATCAAAAAATGTCTAAAAATAAAAGAGGATATCCTTTTTTCTCTTTGAAAAAATGGCCAAATATATTTTACGGTACTAATGTATATGAGTATGTTTAATGGTGTGTATGGTTAAGATAAAAGGCGTAGTAGCTTGATTCTTAATTTGTCGAAAAAACGATTCTGGGTGCGTAACCGCGGCATATTTTTTTTAATGATACATACCTGCTTGACTGCGATCCCGCCTAATGGTAAGCAGTGATGCAATTGTTGATTGTAAAGCGCAATAGTTTCATCATCATTATCATCGTCGTTACAGCCGATATACGCCCATAATTGGACATAGGCCTCCCCCAAGTGTCGCCACAATGAACGATCCTGTGCGTCTCGCTTCCAACGCTTCCCCGCAACCCTCGCCAGGTCACCGGCCCACCTTGTAGGAGGCCTTCCAATGCTGCATCTTCCGGTACGCGGTTGCCACTCCAGAACCTTAACCTCCAGAACCCCAACGGCTATCTATGTGCCCTGCCCATTGCCACTTAAGTTTGGCGATTCATCGTGCTATATCGGCAACCTTAGTTCTCCTGCGAATATCTTACTACCTAAGGCATTAGTTTATTAAGAGCCTATTCACTCTAGCCTTGATGACACCTAACTTATAATCAGACGGGACAGACCACATTCAATGTTTTAACTAATGAGTGTCGTATTGGCCCAGGATTGCGGATTCGAAACCGGGCAAGATTCAATGTGAATTTTTTAATTGATATATTGGTACTTTTCTAAGTTTATTTAGGACATTACTGATACCCTGTGTCTCAGAAAGTATGTAAATTGATCCCGTTTGTCATTCATGGATCTTTGACTGTCATCAGTCAGAAAGTCACAAAAAGACTACTGACAAAAACACTGACTGAAGTCTTGTGACAGCCCATATCATGTTCTGACAATTACTGTCTATACTAGGTTGCCTGGAAGAGATCGCGGAATGCGATAAGGCCGCCCATTGTACGTGTTTTAGATATAAGTTTTTCTTTGTTATGTAAGTATGTACAATAAAGTATATAATAAACTAGCTTTGCCCGCGCGGCTTCGCTCCCGCTCTTCCCTACTTCAGCCTACTATACCCTACTCTACCCTACCCTACTCTACTCTACCCTACCCTACTCTACCCTACTCTACCCTACTCTACCCTACTCTACCCTACTCTACCCTACTCTACCCTACCCTACCCTACTCTACTCTACCTTACTCTACCCTCCTCTACCTTACTCTACCCTACACTACCCTAATTTTCATATTTTTTTTCCATAAGAACCTTCTCGTCATAATAACGAACACAACAAAAAAAAAATTAGCGAAGTCGGTCCAGGCGTTGTTGAGTTATGCGCTTACCAACACATTTTGAGATTCATTTTTATATTATAGATAAATAAAGTCTATCCAAGGAACATCGTGCTACCTAGTGACTGGTTTATAGATGTCTGTCTGATAGACAGTCGCTCTATATAAAAAACTGTTATGCTGCCGTACATAGCTTGACAGGAAGCCGAGCTCAAGGTAGTTGTAGTTGGACAAACGGATAGGGAGATATTGTATAGTATATACTTGGGCTTATAATGGTTCCAACAGTTGGGATACAGGCCTCCTCTATAAGAGAGGGAATAGGCGGTAATCCACCACGCAGACCCAGTGCGGGTTGGTGGATGTCACATGTCTTCGAATTTTTGGTTCTGGGACATGCCAGTTTTTCACGATGTTTTCCTCCACCTTTTTGAGAGCTGTGGTGATTAAATAAATTACACAAAGTAATGCGCCTGGCCTTTGAACCCGCGACCTACAACTCGTAAGTCGGGAGATATTGACCTGTTACTATTCGCGAGATACAGCTCGCTGATAGACAGACAGACAGAGCGGACGGATGACAGAGGCTTTGTAATACGGTTTCGCTTTTTATCCTTCAGTTACAGAACCCTAAAGGCAAACAGATAATTCAAATTATCATACACGCCCAAACAAATTCACCCAGTTCACTGCGTTATAAAGTACTCTAGGAAATTACTTTCTTCCCTCTCTTTCCCCCCTTTTTCCCTCCTACCTCACGTACCTTATCAAAGCCATCGAGCTTAAATTAAAAGACGTGTCATTATCTGATCTCATATCAAGTTTGAAGGGTCCTTATTGAGTTGAGTATCGACGTCGCTGGTGACAGTTAATTTTATACTAAGTTTTTTAGATTAAGTGATCTGATATGGCTTTTTTTTGTGGAATATAATCTGGCTTTTTAGGCTTTTTCCACTTTAAGGTGAAGTGGGAGGGCATGCCAGATGTCTGTTCGAAAGAAAATATAGCCGCACGCGTGAGTACGCGGATGAGTTGTTCACCAAGTAGGTGGCATATAGCTAAACGTCTGTGTTGGCTACCGTAGAATAGCTCTTTTCTGCATAAGTATTTGGCTCCAGTATTATACAATAGAATTCCTCGAGATTTCCCGAGAAATAATGACACTCAATTTAGTTTTATTTAAAAACCGACTGAAACAATTTTTTTTTTGTAAATTATTGAATTTTAATTTATAATTATTACTTTACGACTGAATTTCTGGAGGATAATTATGTTTATTGTTGGTAATTTCTATTTTTACTTTTGACATCATTTACTACTTATTATTTGACATTTTAATTATAACTACTGACATTTATGAAATCTAGATGTATTATATTTGTATGCTGGCGAGTAGAATGCAGAGTACTAACAATATTATTTGAACACCTATTGTAAACTTTATATCTGCATTATGGCAAATAAAACGATTTGATTGGACTTTGATTAGATCTTATGTTCCGATGATGGAAAGAAATGGAAAAAAAAACCAATTAGGTTTTGAATAAAAACATTCACACCAAAAGCTCTCGGTAATTTCATTACGAACTAGTCACAAACTCAAGCCACTTCACTCCTTAACTTTCTAATTCAATCATCCCAAATAACTAACACCGAATTTCCCTAAACCACTAAGTTTGTCCAAATAAAAAACACAATCAAACTTTGCTAACTGAACGATTAAGCAAGTTATAATTGAAAACGTAAACCCTATCGGCGCCTAATCTTAGGGTCGTTGGGAACGGCCCACTTGTAAAACTTACTCGATCAAACTGTCCCGGGTTATAAAAAAAATGGATAAGGGTGGGTAGGACTTGTGGTCGGATTCCGTACCGTTTTAACAACATCTGTCAAATTAAACTTCAAAAATTCTAAAAACACTACATCACTACTTTATTTTATTTGAAATCATGATGATCATCACCATTTCAGCTGAAAGACGTCCACTGTTGGACATAGGCCTCCCCCAAGTGTCGCCACAGTGAATGGACGAATCGGATTCCCACAACTTTTACCAGGTCATCGGTCCACCTTGTAGGAGGCCTTATAACGCTGCGTCTTCCAGTACGCGGTTGCCACTCCAGAACCTTTCGGCCCCAACGGCGACCTGTTATCCGTGAGCACACTTAACACAGGTGTTGTCTTTTTTTACCCATAGGTTGACTTGTACAGAACGCCGTGTTGCGTTTAGTCTGCCTGTGTGCCACTACTGTACATGAAGTTTGAATAAAGATATATGCAATTGTATTTATTCGGGATTCTATTAATTTAATTATTAATTACGGTAGTGGCCTTACGGCGAGCAATTATTAGCTCACCATCCGGTAAGGACTTAAGCCCTATGCGGCGGTGTACTGTGTGGTGTCAGAACGAAGAGGGTCCATAAAAATCGATGCCTGTTAGGGTTGCGGAATTGATTGAAAGAGTCACCGTGGCTCTAGAATGCAATGAATTACTGTAAGGAAAATAGGTGGGGTTTAGTCAGTAAAAGTCTGACACTCCGTCTTACTCCACCCGGAGAAAGAGGAGTTATGGTTTTTCACCGTAGGGGTTTTTTGTGGCATGCAGAAAATTTCAAAATACAAACAAAAGGCGTCCCGTGTACATTCCTACACGATACAATAAATACTTGTATAAAATGGTCGTTTGCGGGGTTACGCATGCGGGGCAATCCCGCATGTGTGATCAAGACCTCATGATATTAAAAACATCCTAAAAAATATAAACAAAATTACTACACGAGTGCATCAGATTCAACTAAATAGCCATTACGGTTTCAAAGATAAAGTCTTATGACAGACATTCGGTGTAAGCTTCTTAATAAACCCTAGAATAATTTTGTATATTTTTAGATACGAAGTTCATAAAAACGTTTTTGTGTAATTGTGTTTTTGTATCTAAAAAGATACAACCTGAAAACTCAATAAAATATTCCTGAAAATTTTTTTTTTGCTTTTATTTTTGTTTATAATAGTTAAAAAAAAAAAACTAATTTTGGCTAGTTTTTTTTTTATTTAACCATCCCAATACCTGCTTGCTCCTTAAAGGGTTAATTGGGTCCCATTTTCGAAGACAGAACTCCAAAAAACCGGGACCTTTTGTTTTTTTTTTACAAAACATGAAGGGGTTAAAAAATCATCTGGATTTCAGTGAAGGACAAGCGTCGGATCTTCAAAGCTTTTACCAATTTATCTGCACCCTTACTTTGTTAAGGGTCGCTGAAGTTCCAAGTAGGGATGTTATTTTTCTTGTAATTTGAATATACCAGTGACGTTCAGATTAAAGGCTTTGGCTAGTATACCTACAATAAATTAGGTAGATTTTTAGGTGACTTGAATGAGTAGCGAGTACTGTTAACTAAGAAATAAAAGTACCCTGTTGTACATATTCGAAAAAAGCAATGCTCTTAAATAAGTTAAGGAGCTCGTCTTCAATCCTGAAGCTATCACAAACAAACACATATCGCGCCCCTTCTATTAGAATTAAAGCAGCTTTCTATCGGTGAAAAAAAATTAAAATAATATAATATAATATTCCACAACTATCACAGACGCCGCTGATAAACATACATATATATTTCTAAATAGATCATAATTACTATAGATAAATTACACCCAGACGCAGAACAAATGTAATGCTCATCACACAGACATTTTTCCAAATTGAATAGTCTTGTGATGGTTCCAAAGGGTTACCGTATCTCTGGAACGCAAAGGTTTACTGAAGGAACACAGGTGGGTTTTACGGCCTGGCGAGCGGTGCAGCGGACGGCGCGGCACGCGGGGGGCATCGTTAAGCGGGTGCGCGGTGCTACGAGCGGTGTATCGTGGCGTGCTTTGAACAGTTTCATATTTTGATCTTACCGTTCGTCGCCACACGATTAGCTACCACTGACAGAGGGAAGGTCGTGAACGAGCCGTCAGTCAGTAACATCCTGACAGTCTCACTCACTCCACCTAAAAACGGCCGGGAAAAGTCATATGATACCTTCCCACGCAAAAAAAAAATGATGGTCTCTGGGTAGAAATTTGTAATCGCTTCACATTGTCTTACTCTAAGTTGTGTGGGGCTTCACAACTTAGTTTAAGGCGATGAGCACACATAACATTTGTAAACACACAATCTCATCAACTAAACTATCGTGGCTTGTTTATACTCGTAAACGGTTTGCGTGATAAGACAAATAACTCATAACATAATGGTATGTCGGTACGTCATGTGGATCGATGGAATATTAGGTAGTTATATGTATAGTACCAGGAAGTTTTTTAAGCTATTGCATAGCTTCTATCGCGGGCCTTGAGCGTGGAGACCGAATCCAGAAATTCCGTAACGAAAATAACCTAACACCCCCCACTCATTTGTTTTTTGAGCGTGGTGACCGATAAGAAAACAAGTGAGTGAAAGCAGCTGTCGGCGTTTTGGATGGGTGGGGTTAAGCAGCTGTTGGCGAGGTCTGGTATTGGATGGGTGGTGATAAGCAGCTGTTGCCAAGGTCTCATTTTGTATGGGTGGGGTTAAGCAGCTGTTAGCGAGGTCTGGTTTTGGATGGGTGGGGTTAAGCAGCTATTGGCGAGGTCTGGTTTTAGATGGATGGGGTTAAGCAGCTGTTGGCGAGGTCTGGTTTTGGATGGGTGGGGTTAAGCAGCTGTTGGCGAGGTCTATTGCATAAGTTGATAAAAAATGCTATGCAATAGCTTTACCGCGGCAGTCCCCGAGTGCCACACGTCTTTTTGATTAAAATAATTAATGATGGAGATTTATTTTAGAAATATACCAGATAACCTAGGAATTTAAGTCTATATGTAGTTTTAATTAAAAAAAAAAACATTTAAAGCTAGAACTACATTAGATCGACGCGACGTAACACGCCTGAATTGTATGTACAACGATGTTGCGTTACGTGTGTATCAAGTGTAGCTCTACAAGTCTAGTTTCCATATTAAAATGTATGGAAACCGACGCGTCCGTATCGGCGTGCGTAGCACATGTATGCGCAGTGTAGTCATAATTTTATTCAACCATTGAAAAAGACACAACACAAGTGCCTAAGATGTATTTTCTAAAAAAGTGTAACTAAATCACAATTCTTTCTTCGAGGCAGGCAGAATCGAAAGCAAGGTTTCTTCCATCATTTCAGCTGAAAGACGTCCACTGTTGGACATAGGCCTCCCCCAAGTGTCGCCAAAATTAACGGTCCTGTACGTCTCGCATCTATCGGATTCCCGCAACCTTTACCAGGTCATCGGTCTACCTTGTAGGAGGCCTTTCAATGCTGCGTCTTCCGGTACGCGGTGCGGTAAAGATTCTTTAACGTTTCTGCAAATAAATACGCCTAGTGAAAGAGATGGCCACAACCCTGAGGGAACAAACATCCTCTTGCTCTAGCCGCTGCCACAGCAGAAGCCTTCTTCTTCTTCTCAAGTCGATGGTTTTCTCTTTCCTCAAAGTTTTTGGGCCCAGTATGTTGTGGCGTTTATAGCGGCGTCAGTGGCATTATTAGGGCCTCCAAAATACAGATGCCGAAACACTTTGGGTACTCTAATAAGTAGGGCCATCATCTGATCAGGAGCACTGCACTCATTGGGTATCGGAAGGGTTTATAATCCCTCATTTTGCCAGGTTATGATTGCAACGGCCTACCTGGGTTCACAGTATATTGATTGCTTTCCAGGCCAATACAAATCGCATCTGGGTGGTAGATGTTCCTGGGGTTGAACGAAGTCAGGCGGGGTGAGTGGTGTTCCTCCTACAACTTACGTCTCACCGTAGATGGTAGATCCCTAACAGTCTGTATGCAGCGGAGAAACTTTTAAGCCTACCCGGAGCTGCTGAATGTTTATAAAGAGGCTGTCGGAAATCGGATTCTCGATGGCGTTTTTCAAATCTCCATGCTAATGATAATGATAAATGATAAATGATCTTTATTTTGCAAGTAGGTTTTATAAAAACACTTTTACACGTCAATTTTTTTTTTGTCAATTAATGCTAGATAAGGCCGGTGAATTAAAGTGATGTCAACAAACTCTAATCCAAAAAAAAAATCGTCTTTAATGGACCTTAAAGACCCTTTTTTGACCCTACCTTTTTTTTATTTTTTTTTGGATTTTTTAAAAGAAAAGAACCTTGGTTGTTAAACGCAAAGAGCACCTTCAGTAAATTTGATACACCCTCTCACTCCCAATGCAGGAAAAGTCATTTAATGTTTTCTCAACTCAAAACACAAAAGTATACGTTTATTCTAACTAGTATCCACTACGCATCCTTCAATTAATAATAAAACAGAGTTCACCCTGAAAACTTAAGAAAGACATTAACTGTTACGATCAATATGTACTCGTATAACCTCATCATTAAACACACACAAAATCACCATTCAGTTCCTCACCACTCATTCACTATCTAACCACACTGTCCTTGGGACACTACCTACCTACCCCAAAAAACTTCCCTCACATAACTCTACTACATACTGTATAATCAATACTCCAAGCCACTGGAATAAAATCGAACCGTAACGGGGTCGCCTCAGGGTCGATGGTCGAATTTTGTTGAAACTCGCGGCTACAATTCAATACTACCTTTTGTTGCGCTAATGTAAAACCGTAATCAAGTTTTGTCTGTTTTTACGTAATGGAATTTTGGTGGAGAAATTTTTGTAAAGGCTTTTTTTGTGGTTAAATGAATTAGTTTTGCTGCGGTAATATTGCAGATGGGGTAATAGTGTCTATTGGTTGTTTAAGTTCAAACCTAAGGAGGTACTCGTCTTTCATTTTATACAATCAATTGCATCATTACTGTAGTCAGAACGGTGAAGGACATATTCTGAAACCAACATATCTCCGAACTAAACTTCAAAGTCATGCGTAAAACTAAACATTTAAACGTCGGATAAGCCGACGAATGGCGAGTATCCACCCTTTCGTTGTTGAAACCTCTATGGTCCGGACCAAGCATTTCACTTCGTCGTTTATACCGCGTACATCGAGGGACTGAAACAACTTGACTGCTACGGTCTTCCCATTCGATTACAATTTAAGTGTCTTTAAGTCTAGAGTGAATAGGCTCTTAATAAGCTAGTGCGCCTCAACATCCGATCACTGCTTACGATCAGGTGGGATCGCAGGCAAGCATTAGTTTATCTTCTTATTCTTCTTCCTGCCGTTATCCCATATTAATTGGGGTCGGTGCAACACGTTTTTTCTTTCTATTCTGTCCTGTCACCCGTCACACTATCACTAACTTGCACAGCTACGCACTAGTTTATATCAGTTAAAAAAAAGTGACATCCACCAAACTGCACAGATCCCGGATGGTGGGTTACGGCTCACTCCCAAGAGGGAGTGACCAGAGAAGAGACCTTTGTCCCAGCAACGTCCACAGGTAAAGATGTCCATGGATTTATACTAATAATAAAAGCAATATAACAAGCTTAAAAATTAAGTAGGTAATTTATTTTTCATGTATACTTTACACAGACAAAGTTTTTATCGAATCTGACTCCACTGGATAGCGTTTGAGAAGGTCTGCGATATTTTATTATACAACACACAGGAAATGGGGTCACTTAAGGCCTCATCAGAAGGCTTAAAGTCACCCAAAGGTCAATGTAAATGGTTATGCTCGAATATTCCTTGCGTAATCAGGTCACCCAGAGTCCCAAGGTTACCGACATAGTCAGAAAAATTGACAAACTTATATGATGGTGGGCAGAACTTTGTCGAAATGGTTGATAAATGTTCTGCAGTCGTGACTGCGTAACGGAAGACGCAATGATGGCGCGACCTCTTACAAGGTGGACCGATGACATGGTGAAGGTCGCGGTAAGATGCGAGACGCATTGAACCGATTGTTGTGTGGACACTTACGGGAAGTTTATGTCCATCAGTGGATGTCTTTTGACTGAATATTGTTGATGATGATAAGGTGATTTTAATTAGTTTTACAGCAAAATAAAAGAAATAATACCATTTAAAAATAGATGCGACAGATTTTTTTATACTTCTACTGCAAAATTAAAGAAAAAACAACATGTAAAAATAGATGTTACAGATTGTTTTATACTTCTACTGCAAAATAAAAGAAAAAATACCAAATAGATGTAACAGATTTTTTTTTATAGTTCTACTCCAAAATAAAAGAAAATACCATTTAAAAAATAGATGTAACAGATTTTTTAATACTTCTACTGCAAATTAAAAGAAAAAATACCATTTAAAAATAGATGTAACGGTTCTTTTTAATCCAATTTCTAAAGTACCCTCATCAGTCTAGATGTCATGACAGGTAGCTATAGTAATCTTTTCTCTGGTTATACCTCAATTATACATCTATACCTACATATCTTGAAACGGGGTGAATGTCGCGTGACCTCGGAACCCCTAACCTAATTACAGGAATAATAATATTTTCGTACCACGAAGACTAGCGACCGCGACGGCCTGGCATATTACTCATGAAATTAAGCGTACCAAAAATTACCTGGCAATCTCCTTTTTAGGGTTCCGTACCTAAAGGGCAAAAAAGACCTTATTACTAAGACTCACCTGTCCGCCTTTCTGTCACTAGAATGTTTCTCATGAACCGTTATGGCTAGCAGTTGAAATTTTTACAGACGATGTATTTCTGCTGCTATAACAAAAAAAGACTAAAATAATAATAGGGTAGTTTCCAGGGTCAAAATAATAACATTTTATTTAGTCCGTATTTTAGATTATAAAATAATATTGGACGCGTATTTTTTCTTTTTTCGATTAATCAAAAAATAACAAAGATATAGCCCATTAAAGTTACGTGTGACGTCACCCCGTGCGAAAAAATGCAGCACGGCGTGACGTTACACGTAACTTTAATGGGCTATATCTTTGTCATTTTTAGTTTAATTTACAAATAAAAAATACATGTTCCTTATTTTTGAATAATCTAAAAGACGGACTAATTACATTTTTTTACGGCAACTAGCCTATTAAATGGAGCTCCTTCACAATAAACGTGATTTTTTCCGTTTTTTTCTCGATATTAATAACGGCAACAGGTAGGCTTGAAAATAATATTATTTATTTATTTATTATTTATTATATACTTTATTGTAGTTACATACAAACATAACAAAGAAAAACTTATATCTAAAAAACGTACAATGTATTGTGTGTGTGTAAAATGTAGTTACACATTCATTACAAAATTAAATAATCAAATTAAATTAAAATAAATATTCAAGGGGGTCTCGCATACAAGAAACGTGGTTGTCTTGCTTATACAGGCTGTCCGGTAATTAATGAATAACCTTGAAATGTCTTATAGTATAACTTATGGCCGTTCAGAAAAAAATACGAAACAAAATATATCATAAGTAGTACCTAAGTTATAATTTTTTTTTAAAGAAGAGTCTATTTTTTTTACCTAATTTCACTTTTATGAACTCTACGATCAGAAATGATAGTGTCCAATGTTATATAGATATAAAACTTTAGTTCTCTGTATCTAAACGTCAGTGATACAAACTACTTTCATATTTATTATACAAAAATGCTACCCCTTTGGGAAATACTAGTTCGATGCTGTGTTACGCGAACAAGGACAAATTGTTCCGTTTTATATACTGAATCGCAAGCTTACCAAGGTTACCGACAGAGCCCGAAAAATTACCAAACTTAAGTGGCAATGGGCGGGGCACATTGCTCGTAGAAGAGATGGTCGATGGGGGTGCAAAGTTCTGGAGTGGTGACCACGTACCGGAAAATGATGGAATACCTCCGACAAGTTGGACTGATGACATAGCGAGGGTCGTAGTAATCCGAAGGCACACAGGATCGGTCATTATGGCGACGCTTAGGGGAGGCCTATGTCCAACAGTGAACGTTTTTCATCTGAAATGATGTTGGATGATGATGACTAACTACTTTTTTACTTATCGTACAAAAATGCCTACTCCATTTGGAAAATACTAGTAATATGGAAACAAGGATAAATTATTCCAATACAAGTGGAATTTCAAATCTCTAATCGTATATCTTTGTCCTCAGGATTCCCTCCCCCAGAGATGCCTCCGCAGGGGATATTTAGCGCGTTAGAAGATGACTACATAGAGGTGATGTCGAGGAGAGGACAGAGTCGGTCGCCGTAGCCCACAGTAACTGTTCTGTATACGAGAGAGGGAGAGAGGAGTCGCCAGTAAGTATTCATATAAGTATTGACTAGAATTTAAATAGAATTTAGGCTATTGAGATCAGCAATGATCATGACATGACACACAGACATATAGGTGATCTAGTAGTAATAGCTGTAATGTGATATTGTTTCGTCTTCAGTGCTGTTAAAAGAACAGTATCAAAACGGTAACCGAAAATCCACTATCAGTACGCTGTGATGAATCACGGCCAACTAGGCTTATTATGCCATTACAGAATGAAGACTAGAGTAAAATAGAAATATTACAAGCTAATGATGTAAGCTGCACATTTTACAATACTACATTAATTGCAAAAGGAGAGAAAGACAAACCAATAAGATACACAAAATCTAACTATAACCATACCATTAGTATAATGATAAAACTGGTCAACAGATGCCGCAGATATAAATAGTGGCTTATCTCCAAGTGGAGACAGGACAAACGACCAACATAATAAATATCAAATTTACCAAAAGAAATACTGGTGTATCCGCCGCTATAAAAACACTTAATCGTCCTTTATGAAACGCGAGCCACAACACAGATGAGAAGAATGTTGTTAGCCAGCAATATTTTTTCTAACAAATCTATTATTGGCATATTACTCACGTAAACAGATTTTACCCAAGGTTTTCTTCTTCCAAAAGAAATATGATGAATGATTTTTCCACACAATTGACTATGGAAGGAAGCCAAGGATAGATACAGATAATTTCGTAGTAAAAATATTATTTTCCCATTTATACTGTTATGGTCAATTAGAGATACATTATCTGGTTATTTTCAGGAAATAAGAATATAATATCGTTTCCACAATGTGGATCCATCGGGTGCCAAGTAATAGTAAGAAAAAGCGCACATTTTCTTTTTTTTTTTTCGCTTGATATGGTGATGCTACTAAAAGTATGAATGTTAATAAATGTGCTTTAGTAAAAAAGAATATAAATTTGTCAGTTAATATTGATGCTGAAGTAACGTCGTATTTCCTATTCGAAAATGAGCATATGCAACTTCATAATAAAAATGACAAATATTCTGTTTCTAATGAATTTAAAAAAAAAATATTGTTGCACGCTCAAGTAACCTACGAGTAAATATTGATGAGAAGTCTATTAAAGCCAGTTTTCGAAAACTTTAAATAGAAATTTTAAAGAGGATGCATGCACACTCTTCATCAACAAGTTTTCAAATTAGACAGGTTTAGTTTAAAAACATGTTACAACACAAATTAAATTACCAAGTATGAAAAAAAATGATGAAATTTGCGGTGACTCTCATAGAAAATATAAGTGTTGTTATTTATGGTCAACTAACATACTCTGTCGTTATAACAATGAATGTTGTCAGTAAAAAAATTATAAATGGCTCTAACTTTCTGTGCATTCCTTCTTATATCATTAATTTCTTTCAGTCATAAATCGTTGTCATCCTAATTTATTAACAGACTTTTTTCTAGAACATCTTTAAATTTGGATTTATAATCATCAAAATGTGGATTGGAATTTTGTGTATAATTTGATAGATTCTGGAATATTGAAAGAGATAGCATGGGAAACATAGCTTTTTAACATGCGGGTTGATTAGGCAAATGCCTTTTACAAGGGTGATGCAAATTTTGAATAGGATTTGATTTTAAATGGTTTGAAGTGAATTTCTGATACCCAGAGTGCTGTAGATAAAAAGTATTGAAATATTGTGCCCAGAGATTATACCAATAAAAACCAAAAACCTGAAACTTACACCGTAAGCTAGAGCACTCACAGTATCTAAGCCTAAATTCCTGCCCATAGGACAACTAATGGAGTGGCAAAAGGCTACTCCTCTAAAATAAAATCAAACAAAGCTTTCTTATTATCGTATCATTTTTTTTTTAGTTTGTATAAAAAACAGCAAAAATTTATATAACATTATGACGCTGGTCTAGAGAGAGAGAGAGAAAATAGATTTAGCATATCAAATTAAACTGAATCTGAATGTAAACCATTAAATAAAAATTACTACATTTTAACTGTGAAATACCTTCATGATTATAAGTATGTAAATCACAACATTGCATCGAGTTGCTTAAGCAACGATCAGTCTCAGGAAGCTTTCTAATCCAAACTAATTACCCTACAACATCACAATCTACCTCTAACTAACTTCCAACTCCTCACCAGAAATGAATCTCCTCAACATGGACGCGGAAAACCGCGTCGTGCTGAACGTTGGGGGGATCCGCCACGAGACGTACAAGGCGACCCTAAAGAAGATCCCCGCCACGCGGCTGTCCCGCCTCACGGAGGCGCTGGCCAACTACGACCCCGTCCTCAACGAGTACTTCTTCGATAGGCATCCTGGAGTCTTCGCGCAGGTTTTGAATTATTACAGGTAATTAATTTTTTCTCAGGTTGATCTATTATTATTTTTTTATTAAAACTGTATGTACTAGTAACTAACACTGTACAAAGGCAGTCTTAATGCCTTAGGCATTTTCTGCCAGTCGACCTTAGGGTGGTGCAGGAACATAACATGATAGGTGCAACTTAATGGTAAAGAAATAGAAAAGAATTACAGTAATACATTTATATTGTAAGCAAATTTTGAATAAACTAAAAAAATTATGCACTCAGATACATACATACAAATTAATAATGTTATTATGAGAAACGAATCCAACAAATCAACGCTGTGATGATTATATTAACCAGAAGCCGTTTGTGAGATACGACAGTTAGCGGGGAGGGCGACGATATTTGTTTAAATATTTCTTTAAAATACTTTATTTTTAAAAGATTACAAATCTTTTCTAATTTTCCCCTCGAATTAGTGACCTCGCTACGCTACGCAACGAAATGAGTTACTTTTACCCCTAGAGTAACAATGTACTGTTACATTTTCTCTCGAAACCATTCTTACTTCAATTACTCCAGTATACGTACTTTATTCGTATGCCTAAAACCCTAAAAGAAACACACCCAGACCTTTTTAATAAAAAAGAAGCCTGCAATCTACTTAAGAATAGAAAAATTAGGCTTCTTTTTGTCCCTAAAAAGTGTGATATTACTTATTATCGCCATTTTATATCGTCTGGTGGATACGCAATAAGATTTGTGGGTGTGATACACGGGGCAATTTGGAACCATTGACATTTCGAGACAAAAGGGATGGTTTATACAAATGTCAGGCATTTTGTGCAAAAGGTATTTCGGCTCATTTGGATAGGATAGGGTATTGTTGTTTTAGAATTTGTGATTTTGGTCCGCACAGTCGACTGCAAACACATGTCTAATTTTGTGTTGGATTCTTTTGGTTTAGTATTTGAATGGCAATTTTAAAGGTAGCAGGAAACCGGGGTTGAGATTCCGGTGGCTGGAGAGTGAGGAAGTCCATTCGTTCACACATACACCCGCCTCTTTCTCTGCATTACTGCTTCGCAGAAGGAAGCCATTCCTCTTATGAGCTGTACCAATGCCCAATGTAAAAGGTCGTTGTTGCTAATCGCCCCTATGAGGACACGGTGGTGCTCTGCCCAAGCGGAGCACACGTCTACCATATACTCCACTGTGTCCTTCAGACAGGCCACACAATGGTGACACCAGGGCGTTTCTTCCTTACGGTGTAGAAACCTCCGGAACTTACAATGTCCAACGAGGACCAGCGTCATGCGGAAGATGAGGACACCGTAACGTCTTTCCAGCCAATCCTCAGAGGGGTAACTAACCGCCATATTTATGGCATGCCCGGCTTTAAATATCAATGTTATTTGAACAAAATAAGCCATTTAAATTTTAGCTCTCTAAGTCTACCGCAAAAAGATTGTAATGATAAATTACCTTATTATAAAAGCATATAATTTAAAAAGTAGGCTGACTAGTATACATTATCTCAGTTTGAATTAGAGGATAAAGATAATACCTTTTTAATGTAAACCCTCATTTTTTTAGCTCTTAATAATTATGCCTTTCCTTTTTCCTTTCATATTAGTCTCCAGTTTTATTTTAAGAAGGAGTAGAAGTACCTAAAAGAAAGTGGCTAAAGTAATAATTTTAGAATCAACCAAATTTTTAGGTTTAACAACGCTTGGTTCATCACGAACCGTCTTGCGCGCAGGTTTGACGACTTCCAGCCTCCCGAACAAGCCGGATTCCGAAAAGGTTTCAGCACCGTAGACCACATACATACGCTACGGCAGGTCATACAGAAGACCGAGGAGTATAACCTGCCTCTCTGCCTAGCGTTTGTGGACTACGAGAAAGCTTTTGATTCGATCGAGACTTGGGCAGTGCTGCAATCTCTCCAAAGGTGCCAAATTGACTATCGGTACATCGAAGTGCTGAGGTGTTTGTACGAAAACGCCACCATGTCAGTCCGACTCCAGGACCAGACCTCGAAACCTATCCTCCTGCAGCGAGGTGTGAGGCAGGGAGATGTCATCTCTTCGAAACTGTTCACGGCCGCAATGGAGGATGTCTTCAAGGTTCTAAACTGGAGTGGACTAGGCATTAATGTCAATGGCGAGTACATCACTCACCTTCGGTTTGCCGACGACATAGTAGTCATGGCGGAGACTATGGAGGAGCTCAGCACAATGCTCAATGACCTCAGTAGAGCTTCTCTAAGAGTGGGTCTTAAAATGAACATGGATAAAACCAAAATCATGATTAACAACCATGTAGCGCCCACTCCTATCAAGGTCGGAGACTCTACACTCGAAGTTGTGGACGATTACGTCTACCTCGGACAGACAGTCCAGTTGGGTAGGTCTAACTTCGAGAAAGAGGTCAACCGTCGAATCCAACTCGGTTGGGCAGCGTTCGGGAAACTACGCGGTATCTTCTCGTCCAACATACCACAGTGTCTCAAGACGAAAGTCTTTAACCAGTGCGTGTTGCCAGTGATGACATATGGCTCCGAAACGTGGTCGCTCACAATGGGCCTCATCAGAAGGCTCAAAGTCACCCAAAGAGCAATGGAAAGGGCTATGCTCGGGGTTTCCTTGCGTGATCGAAAAAAAAATGAAGATATCCGCAGGAAAACTAAGGTTGCCGACATAGCACAAAGAATTGCCAAACTTAAGTGGCAATGGGCAGGGCACATTGCTCGCAGAACAGATGGCCGTTGGGGCCGAAAGGTTTTGGAGTGGCGACCGCGTACCGGAAGACGCAGTGTTGGAAGGCCTCCTACAAGGTGGACCGACGACCTAGTGAAGGTAGCGGGAAACCGATGGATGCGGGACGCACAGGAACGTTCGATGTGGCGACGCTTGGGGGAGGCCTATGTCCAACAGTGGACGTGTATCGGCTGAAATGATGAACGCTTGGTTAGGTGAACTCGTGGATGGGTGACCATTACAAATCATTTTAAGCCGTTTTTGATCCCAGCCGTCACAGTATACTACAGTATATCGGGCTGTTTTCCGCAACTCCACGACTAAATTGCAAATTTTGCGTACGCGTGGGACATACGAGTCATTCGATGAACCCCAGCTCCTCAAGGAAGACCAGCAGCGCCTTGGTGTTACTGATCATTTCACAAAGGGCAGCCGTCATTTGAAGATGTTTAACAGTCGTTACGGGTAGTCAGAAATCAGGCAATCTGACACTAATTTTGTCAAGGAGTATCGTGGAATCTGTTTTTAAGATAGGCAGTCGCTCCACAGATAATACTGATACACATCTGAATCTGGTTAGACTAGATGCCAAACCCTATATAGGCAAAAAAAGGCATGGCCGTTTGATTTGAATCCGCCTAGCAAATCATATTTGTATCAGTTTTTTACAAAAATCATCATTCTTCTCACTCTTCCCCTTCCTCAAACTACCCCAAATATTTCAAACTCCCAAAATTGTTATCCCAAAATCTACACTGTCCAAAACCGTTCACTTCTTCGGTAGTTTTTGTAACTACAAGCCGGTTGCGGTGATCCTGACCTCGGACCCTACGACCAAAAATTTTCGGAAAAACCGCAAGGGACGCGATTGTCAACCGCAGTATTTGGGGGAGGTCTGTGGTCGGCCCAACCTGCGCAGTGGTACCAAAGGCTCGACATATGAATTTTTCCGTAACACATTTCGCAAAAGGCTGGCTGCGGTTATGACGCGTAAAAAGATAATGGCTGAAATTTTGTGATCTAACTTTGTTATTGCGTGACTTTTGGTAGTAACAATAACGATTTTCTATAAGATATTGGTGTTGTGAAATTTGGATGGATGAAAAGCGAGAGGGAAGCCAAAGAAAAAATGGATGGATTGTGCGAAAAGTTATACATTAAGATGAAAAGAAAAAGGAGTTAGTGATAGCTCGACGGGTGACAGGACAGAATGGAAGAAAAAAAGGACTGATAAAAAATACTAATAATACGCGACAAGGGTAGGAAGATGATGTGAGTGTTGTAAAAGTAAATGGCATCAGAAAGCTTAAACACTGTCTAAGAAACAACATTGGAACTAAAAATTTCGAAATCAAATACAATGTACAACTGCCTGATATAAACTATCGGGCTCAAATTAGATATAACACCTGTCTTGTATTTTCAATAAATGTTTGTGGGACTTTACACTCTGCTCCTCATACTTACTTTTAAAACACTTTGCTAGGAAGAGAAGAAAAATAATAATTATCTAAACTAATTGTAAACTAACATAATAAAGAGGCAAAGTTTGTTTTTATGTTTTTTTTCGTTGTTTGTAAAAAGTAATCTCTGAAAGTACTGCCCCTCTAGCCAAGTTACAACCGTTTCGCTTACGTCGAACGCCTCGCGAGTTGGCCACGCCCCCATTCTTTTGTTTTGACCACGTGACTGAGCGTTGAGATGACGCCATTCTCGTTAATTTGAAGCTTTCTACTAGCGTTAACTATTGCAGATTAGCAACTTGACTAGTGGTACTGGTCCGATTGTGAAAATGTTTTACCAATAGAAAGCTGCTTAATTCCTGAGTGACAAAGACTATATTTTATGTACGCGGGCGAAGCCGCTGGTAAAAGCTACTAAAATACAATCTTCAACCGTCCAACGCAGCGGGAGGCCTCCGATGGTGAAAGGTCGCAGAAATGCGAGACGCTTGGGGGAGGCCTATGTCTAGCAGAGGACGTCTTTCGGCTGATATTATAATGATGATGATGATTGAATTTCACCCGCATGAAAGTAGAACATAGTTATCACAAGGGAACATATGCTTGGGATAACTAGTATCTTACGTTCTATTCGTGGGTAAAATATAATGCAAACAGTCATATAAACGTGAAGTAATAACAAAGAAATACACATACTCTCTTGCTTACAAAGGATTGCTTTTGTAATATTCGTGTGATACTCTGTACTTTTTATACTCCGGATTTTTTTTTTTTTCGATGGGAAAAATCATCCTATGACAACCCCCGCTCTTGGGCGGAGCGGGAGATAGTGTCAGACTCTTACTGACTAAAAAACCCATCGCGTTCCTTCAAGCCTTCATACCGGGGCTCCAGCGCCCTTTCGGATAACCCTGGCCCCAGTGGGCTTCGACCCGGCTGGGCTCCTGCTGTTGCTGACAACTCCTTGAGGCGCGCGGGAACAGCGCGCGCCGTCAACGATTTGGGCTTGGTCCGGACTGTTACCGGACGGCCGGACAGCGAGCTACCCATTGCTCACTGTCCGCAAGCCCGCGCCTACGGTGGCTGGAAATCGGAATCAGAATCCCGGCGGCGGCGAGAGCGCCGTTGCCTGATGCGGTCGGCCTCCTCCTTAGCGAGCATTACTGCTTCGCAGAAGTCGGCGACCGCCTGCCACTCCTCCTCGTTATACTCCTGATCATTGTCTTGGTAAATTCTTATTCTTAGGTTTCGTAGGTGCCCTTTGTAGAAACATAGGAGTTGGTTTTAGTCAGTAACAGTCTGACTCCCCCCATGATTTCCCACATAAGGAGGTGTCCTTTTAAAAAAATCTTTAAATACAGACTTCCGAAATTATAGTTATTTTGTAGGTACTATTTGTTGTTTTTTTTTACATTAAAATCGTTTTTTTTTTACACATTTTAATTGTGCACAGCTATATTATAAGATGAGTTCGATTTATCCCCTCTCCTTTTCTTTCAGTCAGTCATCGACTACACGTTTAAACAAAGCCATTTAACCAGTTACGACAGTTCTGTTATGATCCTATGAGGATTTCCGTTCCATATCTTCGAAGTTTCTCATCAGATCATAACAATATTTCTATGGGACCAACTCGAAAGCATAACTTTTCAATCAAAAAAATATTTTTTATAATCGGTCCACAATTGACTGAGAAATTGGTGAACATACATAAAAAAATACATTCGGCCGAACATAGGACCTCCTTCTTTTTGATGTCTTTCTCTCCTCCTTTAATTGTTACTATTTTGGTGTATAATCAAGTTTATTCTATTCTATTCTATTCTCAAACCTTACAATCCTTTTTCTCCAAAAAAACTGTTCATACTGCGTTTCTAACAAGAAACGGGCTGAACAAAGCCCGGACCAAACCAGCCCTATCGACCACAAGCAATAAATCAATATCAACTAAAAACAAAGTGACATTAATCAATCTTACCCGTATTAAAGGGTTTGCCCTCGAAATGATCCGTAATTTAACGAAGTTTTCCGAAAACTCACGAAGTTGTTCCCTTTATCAATGACAATTAATTTGAATTTGGAATGATTGCATAGAAAAAATTGTTAACTATTGTTAAATTGCAAATTGTTAATGTGCACTAGCTTCCGACGTTTCATAAGTGCCCATGTAGGCCTATGTGAAATAAAGATATATATTTTTTTAATTTGCATATTATCGAAAATAAAATAAAAGATATTTTATTTCCAGAGTAGATCTGCATTTAAATGATTAACTTACTGTGCAAGAAATTTTTATTTTATTTTTTATTTTTTTATTGGGGTCTAAAAACTGATGTAACTGTTTTTAGTTTAGTTTAGCTAGATAAAATATACAAACATCCTTGAAAGTTATTATTAAAATACACTTTTTAGTACCGTGAAAAATCCTGAAAAAACTACCTTTGTTTGACAATTCATAACTAAGACAGGACAATATCTGTCAGGTAAGCTAGTATTTATACGAGTATATATACTTACTATAAAAATAATACCTTATAAAACACATACAAACAGAATCGCCGAGTGGGGCCACTTTACATTTAAAAACGTCCCGAAGTCTCTACAAAATTGGCTTTGGCTTCTGTAATGCTTTACAAAGGATTTAGGACCCAAAGGCCAATATATGTATAATAATAATAAATTGTTTTTTCATAAAATAAACTGTTGTATTTTTATTAATTTCGTCAGTTGTTTTACGAGTCTAAGAGCTACTTTATACCACAGTATCGACAAAATGACGGTAAGAGCTATCTCGCTAAGAAACCCTCAAGTCTCACCACCTAAGATACATACATAAGTGAGAACTTACTTGAAGCAAATATCATTCCACCTACATCTGGACAGTAGGAAATTAAATATACGTCCAGTGAATAGTGAACGAACTAACAGCATGTCATGCTGAAGTTGATAACTAGTACTAAAGCGTCGGGTTTGAATTTAAATCCAATTTTCTATTTGGACTCTGCTTTGTAAGTTCTTTATTTTAATAACCTCTTTTAGAACAGTACAACGGTTACTGCTATTTCTGTCGTAGCTGTCATCTGTCATCCGGTTCATTTTTTCGGGTAGTATAGACCCATAAAAACTTTAACCAAGTTTGTATCTGTAGGGGCCCAGCAGGGTCGAAGCCTACTGGGGCAAGGATCTAGTTCCGACATGGAGGCTCAGCCCCGGTATGAAAGGCAACGATGGAACGGGGTGGGTTTTTTAGTCAGTAAGAGTCTGACACTATCTCCCGCTCGGCTCAAGGGCGGGGGATGTCATCTGGATAATTTTTACCCATCGAAAAAAACCTAGTTTGTATTTTATTTGGCATACCTTTTATGTTTTCGGAAGGAAAACTTCAAAACTTGTGCACCTGCACTTTTGGGGGGAAGACCAGGGATGGGATTCTTATCCCACTAAAACCACCTTTTTTTTATGGTGGGAAAAAATCATGCATTGACATCCCCCGCTCTTGGGCGGAGCGGGAGATAGTGTCAGACTCTTACTGACTAAAAGACCCACCCCGTTCCTTCTAGCCTTCATACCGGGGCTCGAGCGCCCTTTCGGATAACCCTGGCCCCAGTCGGCTTCGACCCGGCTGGGTCACTGCTGTTGCTGACAACTCTTTGAGGCGCGCGGGAACAGTGCGCGCCGTCGACGACTTGGGCTTGGTCCGGACAGTTATTGGACGGCCGGACAGTGAGCTACCCATTGCTCACTGTCCGCAAGCCCACGCCTACGGTGGCCGGAAATAGGGATCAGAATCCCGGTTGCGGCGGCGGCGGCGATAACGACCACCCTGATGCTGACCCTGTGCTAATGGTGATCACCAATAGCACATGAAACAGGGCCCTGTGACCTCTTAATTGTCACATTTACACAAGGCATGACCTGATTTTGAAAGGGGCTGTCAAAACGTACAGCTATTGCGTTCAGAATGCTGATGATGCTACTCTGTATTATGTCCATTATGGAAGCTGATTTTAACGCATGATGAGCTGGAAGCCATCAGTGCGTGCTTCAGCAAACATCCCACAGCACAACAGCCTCAACAATATCTTGAAAGCATTATTGTATTGAGTGCGCAAGGCTCTGTAGGCTTGCTGTGTATATTTCACAAACAGGCCGCTTGAATGGAAGGACTGGCAATGAGCTTTGAAAAGTCTTTCACTTCTCTCATGCATTGTGCAAACCGGGTGAGAATCTTCGCAGCTTTTTCCATTTTCGTTATTTGTTTGGATGTATGTTTGATTGTATGTTTGGATGTAACAGAGAGTAAAGTCCCACATACCTCCGTTGTAATGAGAGGATCATCCGACCAGACAGGTGTTATGGTCTAGTGAGCTGCTAGATGACTGCCCGAACTGACTGATGAACTGCCTGATGTATGATTTCGAGCTGTTTATATCTTTCTTTTTTGTTTTCATTGTGTATTTTTAGTTTATATGATTGTAAGAGACACGAATAAACGTTTTTTCTATTTCTTTCTTTCTTTCTGTTCTATATATTCTAATCGCGCGGAGAACTTTGATTAGTTCCTATGTCGCTACATTTATTTCAAAGAGTAACCCTTTCAGATACCGTCAATTTGAGACACAATAGTAAGACAATAGATGCGCGAACGATAGGGTTCGCTTAGGATTTAATGAATTAAAAACAATAAAATGTAAAAACTTCATTATTGACAAGACTGTTTCCAGTGTTATTTGTTGTTTAAGAACAGTGTTATGCTTTATTAAGCTATTGCATAGCTTCTATCGCGGGCCTTGAGCGTGGAGACCGAATCCAGAAATTCCGTAACGAAAATAACCCAACACCCCCCACTCATTTGTTTTTTGAGCGTGGTGACCGATAAGAAAACAAATGAGTGAAAGCAGCTGTCGGCGTTTTGGATGGGTGGTGTTAAGCAGCTGTTAGCGAGGTCTGGTTTTTGATGGAAGAGGTTAAGCAGCTGTTGGCGAGGTCTGGTTTTGGATGGAAGAGGTTAAGCAGCTGTTGGCGAGGTCTGGTATTGGATGGGTGGGGATAAGCAGCTGTTGGCAAGGTCTCATTTTGGATGGGTGGGGTTAAGCAGCTGGGCCTCAAGTCTGCTATTACAATAGTGTCAGAATGGTCTATCATTGATGTCATAATTGTCGATTTTGACAAGTTTGGTAATCTACTAATATAATGGCGTCATTATGACTTTCTAATGGTCAACCACAGACACTCCATTGAAAGAAGTGACATAGAATGGTAATCTCGTACATATTGACAAATGAATATTTGACGTTTGCGGTAATCTGCTAAAACTTTGACAGTTTATTTGATCAGTGTTTTACCATTAGAACGTTATTGTGCAGTTATTGGTTTTAATATGCTCGAAATTATCATTCTACCATAATTCTATTACAAGGCCAGTGACCGATCAATGATCGATCATTATGAATTAGGAGATTACAAACTTTTAGCAAAATGACAATGGGATCGTGTTGGAATGACGAATTTATAAAAATAGCAGACTTGGGGCCCTGTTAGCGAGGTCTGGTTTTGGATGGGTGGGGTTAAGCAGCTGTTGGTGAGGTCTGGTTTTGGATGGGTGGGGTTAAGCAGCTGTTGGCGAGGTCTGGTTTTAGATGGGTGGGGTTAAGCAGCTGTTGGTGAGGTCTGTGTTTGGATGGGTGGGGTTAAGCAGCTGTCGGCGTTTTGGATGGGTGGGGTTAAGCAGCTGTTAGCGAGGTCTGGATTTAGATGGATGGGGTTAAGCAGCTGTTGGTGAGGTCTGGTTTTGGATGGGTGGGGTCAAGCAGCTGTTGGCAAGGTCTGGTTTTAGATGGGTGGGGTTAAGCAGCTGTCGGCGTTTTGGATGGGTGGGGTTAAGCAGCTGTTAGCGAGGTCTGGTTTTTGATGGAAGAGGTTAAGCAGCTGTTGGCGAGGTCTGGTTTTGGATGGAAGAGGTTAAGCAGCTGTTGGCGAGGTCTGGTATTGGATGGGTGGGGATAAGCAGCTGTTGGCAAGGTCTCATTTTGGATGGGTGGGGTTAAGCAGCTGTTAGTGAGGTCTGGTTTTGGATGGGTGGGGTTAAGCAGCTGTTGGCGAGGTCTTGTTTTGGATGGGTGGGGTTAAGCAGCTGTTGGCGAGGTCTGGTTTTGGATGGGTGGGGTTAAGCAGCTGTTGGCGAGGTCTGGTTTTGGATGGGTGGGGTTAAGCAGCTGTTGGCGAGGTCTATTGCAAAAGTTGATAAAAAATGCTATGCAATAGCTTTACCGCGGCAGTCCCCGAGTGCCACACGTCTTTTTTTTTTTTAAATAACTGTTAACCCTATCGTAATTTGTACAAACCAAAATATGATAATGCCAGTGATAATTTTGTTGATGTTAGTGTTCGTAACTATTGGTTTCCAATGTCCCAATTTCACAGTCAATTTGCGGGTTACCTCAATCGCTAACAATTAACCCGAAAACTTTGTTATTATTAGGCTACTAAACTTAATATTATTTCAATATTAATATTATTTTTAATATATGCAAAACATGAATATAGTTTGTTCAGGATTTTATTCAAATTATATATTATCATATTATATTTTATTTTTACTGAATTTATTCCAATAATTTTTACACCATGTTATATTTTTTTTTCTCAAAAATATTTAAAAAAGGTCACTAGTTAGACACCACCGACACTAAGTCCAACACAGATCACGGTAGGTTATAGCGGGCATTAGGTGCGCACAGCTGGGTGCGGAAGCGACACAACCCCTCAGTCGCCCGGGTAGCTCGGTGACCATGTACATATTTTTGTCACCAAACAGGTGGGCCTAACGAGCTTATAACTTTGTTATTTTTCATAGTGCAGTTTGAAAATTTTGTACATAGATTATATTTACATAAAATACTAGACAAAGATTTCAGGTTTAACATATACCAAAAATAAGGTTGTATACAATACTCGTATCCTATTTCATCTCGTAAAAAACTGATTAGCGAAATCTTGCTTTTTTTTAAATTTAATAACTGTAAACTTACATATTTTATTCATAAATATTTCACAACATCAAGCACAGTGAAAATCGATCATCAATTTGCAAATCTCGAAAGTGAAAAGAGCGTAAAAATAATTGGTACGCCTAAACTTGGACGTACACACCTGCAGATATTGCAAAATGATGTTATATGAATATTTCATATACAGTCAATTCGTTTATAGGTACCTTCGTCAGTTCTCAAATTCTTTCCGTTCTCGAATTATTATCATGACGTGCTAAAATGTCAGGCATGCGAGCTGGACAGAGAGATACAAGGTGTAAGGGACAGCCCTCCACAAACTTTAAGGGCTTGCTCAGTAGACTAAACTGAACAACAACTTTCCACAAGATTTTTTTTCAGGAAACGAAAAAAAAAATCAGCCTCACCATACAAAATGATAAACTTGATTGGACAATTTGTATGGTGAGGCCGATTTTTTTTTTCGTTTCCTGAAAAAAAATCTTGTGGAAGGTTGTTCAGTTCTGTCTACTGAGCAAGCCCTTAAAGTTTGCGGAGGGCTGTCCCTTACACCTTGTATCCCTTTTACAGTTCAGTTTAGGTCATAAACTAGATCGCGTTAACAGCTTGTGGTAGGGCCTCTGAATATAATTATAACTTAATTATAATTATTTACTCAAGATTTATAGTGTAAGTTTATTTATTTTAATGTTACATTCTGCGAGCGAGATAGTGTATCTCCACTTTGTCACATAAACCTTTTGAAGTTTCAGACAAGGGTTTTGTTGTAACGAGTGTAAAGTGTAAATGTATTCAACAATAAACTAAAAGGTATATATGTGGGCGTCACATATACTTACTTCATAGTGAAAAAAAAGGTTAGCGGCATAGATTAAAAAAAAACATAAGATGAGGAGTCTATGAAAAAGAAGTGAAAGTTGTAAAAGTTGAAGAAAATACAGAATTTTATTTAGTTGATAAAAAGGTGTTTCTTTCTGCCATCCCCGTAACTTTTCCATCCCACAACTTTGGGGGCTCGTCCGGGATAGAAAGAGCTATATTTTTGGCAGAAATATCAGGGTACAGTCGAGATTACTCGAGATTGAATCTCGACTGGGGCACGCCATTGCTGCTCGCTGTAAAAGTTGAAGTCGGATGTTTTTCAATTTTTTGAAGAAGATGCAAGAAGACAAGGCGACGCTTGGCATCGTGGGCGGTTTTGCCGCAGACGGAATAGCTAAATTCAGTGGAGATGATAAGACGTATTCCTCATCAAAATGGGCACAAGATGTAGACGATAACGCTGAAATATTCAGTTGGACACCCCAACAGAAGCTGGTTGTCGCACGGAGATCATTAACAGGCACGGCTGAGCTCTGGTTGCGGTCGGAAAAAACATTCAAGTCGTTTGATGAACTGAAAGCGGCATTGCAGAAAGAGTTTCCTGATTCATTGAACATCAAAGAGATGCACGAGTTGATGAGCTCCCGTAAAAAAAGGCGAGAAGAGACTTATTACCAATATATGTTAGTCATGAAAGAGTTGGGTAAGCGGGCAAAATTTCCCGATTACGTGGCTATACAATACGTGGTAGATGGGATTCAGGATTTAGAGATGAACAAGGCGATACTCTACGGCGTCACCACCTACTCAGCCCTAAAGGAAAAGCTGGCAATATATGAAAATATAAAAATGAAGTCAAGGATTCGTGCGAGTTTACCCAAACAAAAGCAAGAGAGTACGAGTGGTGGCGATCGTGGACAAAAGCAGGCCAATGAACTTAAAAAACATTGCTTCAAGTGTGGTGATTCATCTCATCTATGTAATTCGTGCCCAAATGGAGTAAAGTGCTTCAAGTGCGATACGTTTGGCCATATTGCACCAGATTGTAAATCGAGCAATATTCAAAAGCATGATTCACAACCGAAAAGTCGACAGCGTCACCAGTCCATGTGTGTGAAGTTCGTTCCAAAACCGAAAAACGGCATTGATGACGATCAAGATTGCGAACGTCGGATTGAAGTGTCAAACGTGGAAATTGAAGATGACATTGACAGTGAGAAACGTCAGTCGGTGTTGAATGTCAACTATCTAAATCAAAACAAACTCCAAAACTCGGTGAAAATAATCGAATTATGTGGCCAAAAAGTTGAAACTCTAATTGATAGTGGAAGTGATTTAAACTTAATAACAGTAGATTTATTTTTACAATTAAATGTATCCTCATATACCAGTGAAAAGTTGTTGTTAACTGGACTTGGATCGTCCAAAGTATTCACGTTAGGAAAGTTTAATGTTGGCATAAGCATGGACGGATATAAGTTAGTTGTATCATTTCATGTAATACCTGCAGATACAATGCCTTACAAAGTCTTACTGGGTCAACCTTTTTTAATGAGTACGACTGTGTTGTTTAATAATGGATGTGTTAGTTTAATTTCAAAAGGGGAAGGTGAAATGTTGAGATGTCTAATCTCAGATGCACAGCAGCAACAATTGGCGAGTTATATTCCAGATGAGAACGCGCGCTCAGTGGTTATGCAAATGGTAGAAGACTATAAGCCCATGCAGGTGGAGGAGGCACCAATTGAGATGAAAATAATTCTGAAGGATGACATACCGGTTGCTCAAAGACCCAGACGCCTATCCCTGCATGAACACAATATAGTGAACCAGCAGATCAAGGAATGGTTACAAAAAGGTATTATTAGGCCCAGTTATTCAGAATTTTGTAGTCCATTGGTATTAGTTAAAAAGAAGGATGGTACAACACGCGTTTGTGTTGACTATCGGAAAATAAATGAAAAGATGGTTAAAGATGAGTTTCCTTTGCCAATCATCGATGATCATATTGACAGGCTTTCAGGTTGTAAAATATTTAGTAAGTTGGATCTCAAAGATGCATTTTTCCATTTAAAAATATGTGAAAGCAGTATAAAATATACCTCATTTGTCACTCAAACAGGGCAGTTTGAGTTTACCAGGGCACCTTTCGGTCTTTCTATTTGCCCAAACTATTTTACTCGCTTTATAACTATTATTTTCAGGGATATAATTTCAAAGGGTTATTTGTTGATTTTCATTGACGATATTATGATAATGGCTGAGACATATCAGGAGGCACTCAATAGACTCAGAGAAGTATTGAAGGTAGCTGCTGTACATGGACTTCAAATCAACTGGAAGAAATGTGACTTACTTACCAAGAGGGTTGAGTACCTTGGTCATATCATTGAGAATGGAACAGTAAGACCCTCGAGGGATAAGGTGGATGCAGTAATGAAGTATCCAGTGCCAGGAACTGTTAAGCAACTACAAAGCTTTATAGGTTTGACTTCATATTTCAGAAAATTTATTGAAGGTTATTCATGGATTGCAAGACCACTGACAGATTTGTTAAAGAAGACCAATCCTTATCATTTTGGTGAGGAACAGCTGATAGCTTTCAACCAGTTGAAAGAGAAGTTGACGCAAGGACCGGTGCTGAAAATTTTTAAACCATGTTTGAAGACAGAACTGCACACTGATGCCTCCCAACAAGCATATGCAGCAGTGCTCATGCAACAAGATCCCGATGACAAATGTTTGCATCCAGTGTATTACATGAGCAAGAAAACTACAGATGCAGAGAAGAAATATTCCAGTTATGAGTTAGAGGCTTTAGTTGTGATAGAAGGAGTTAAAAAATTCAGGAAATATTTATGTGGAATTCCATTTAAGATTGTCACAGACTGTGCAGCATTCCAAATGACCTTAAAAAGAAAGATTTAGTAACAAGAGTGGCAAGGTGGGTCCTCTTTTTACAGGAATATGATTACACAGTTGAACATAGATCTGGAAGCAGAATGAGACATGTGGATGCTTTGAGTCGCAGTGCTTATGTCAATATTATTACAAGAGGAGTCCATGATCAATTAAGAAAGGCTCAACAGTGTGATGAAGGAATAGTTGCTATTTTAAAGATTGTAAAACAGAAGCCTTATCAGGATTATTATGAACATAATGGACTGCTATATAAAGGTGAAGAAGGTAAGATAGTAGTACCAAAAGGAATGGAGTTGCAAATATTAAGGAAAGTACATGAAAATGGTCATTTCGGTAGAAAGAAAATGATGGAACTCATTGAAAAGGATTATTATATTAAAAATGTTACTAGAAAAATCGAAGAAGTTATTGTCAGTTGTATACCATGTCTATTAGCACTGAAAAAAGAAGGAAAGCAGGAAGGATTTTTGAACAGCATAGAGAAAGAAAGTATACCTCTTAGCACTCTACATTGTGATCATATTGGTCCTCTGTCAGAAACTAAAAAACAATACAATTATATTCTGACTATTGTGGATGCCTTCACAAAGTTTGTGTGGTTATTTCCAACAAAAACTACTAACTCTACAGAGCTGATTAATAAATTAAGAATTCACCAACAAACATTTGGGAACCCGAACAGAATGATAACAGATAAAGGAGCCGCCTTCACTAGTAATGATTTTTCAGAATATTGTCAAGCTGAAGGCATACAGCACATTACAGTTACCACCGGTGTACCTCGTGGCAACGGGCAGGTGGAGAGAGTACACAGAGTTTTAATTTCCATACTTACCAAGTTGTGCCTAGAAGATGAGAAGCAATGGTACCGTCATGTGAGCCAGGTGCAAAGATCACTAAATAGTACTTTTCAGCGTAGCATAGGGACAACCCCTTTTGAGTTATTGATTGGTACGAAAATGAAACTTAAAGAAGATATGGAAATAATTAGCATGCTACAGGAGGAGGAAAGAGAAGAGTATGTACAGGAAAGAGAAAAGCTAAGAGAACATGCTAAAATACAAATACTTAAAATACAAGAAGAAAATAGAACTAATTTTAACAGGAAAAGGAAAGAGAGTATAAAGTATGCTGTGGGAGATTTAGTAGCTATTAGAAGAACACAATTTGGGAAGACTTTGAAGATAAGGGCAAAGTATTTGGGACCATACAAGGTGGTGAAGATACTTGGAAAAGATAGATATGAGGTAGAAAAGGCTGAAGTTGCTGTTGAAGGTCCAATCAGAACGTCGACTGCAGCAGACTATATGAAAAGATGGCCAGAGGTAAGCTATTAAGATTGCTGCTTAATGGGTATTTTGTTTTTAGATATTTCTCAACATTTCAGTGTTAAGTTTTGTTTAAAGTAACAGTAAGAATTGAGGCATTTAATCTCAGGTGTTCTATGTTAATAATTTATAAGATTTTATATGTTAAGGTTTTTTGTTTTGGTTTATTTCTAAAACTTATGATGTTATACTCGTATTGTCTGTTAGCTAGAGTGATGTTTTTTTTATATAATATGTTTAAATTATCTTAGTCTGAGGCCAGACTCTGGCAGGAAGGCCGAGTTGTGGGCGTCACATATACTTACTTCATAGTGAAAAAAAAGGTTAGCGGCATAGATTAAAAAAAAACATAAGATGAGGAGTCTATGAAAAAGAAGTGAAAGTTGTAAAAGTTGAAGAAAATACAGAATTTTATTTAGTTGATAAAAAGGTGTTTCTTTCTGCCATCCCCGTAACTTTTCCATCCCACATATATATATTTGTCGCCACAGTATTTAGTCATATATTGCATGGAAAACAATATTTGATTACTGTCAAGTAACTTTGGTTAAAATATTGTAAATAACCTTTCAACGAAATCCAGTTGACATCAAGCGCTTTTGATTGCGCTGGTCAATTTATGAAATGTGAATCGAAACTGTTTTTTTTTTTTAATTGATATAAACTAGTGCTTGACTGCGATCCCACCTGATGGTAAGCAGTGATGCAATCTCTGATGGTAAGGCGTACTAGTTTATTAAGAGCATATTCACTCTAGCCTTGAAGACACCCAAATTATAATCGGACGGGAAGACCGCAGCAGGCGAATTATTCCAGTCTTTCGACATACGCGGTATAAATGACGAAGCGAAACGCTTAGTCCGTTAAACGTTTATTTCATTGTCAATATCATATTTTAATTAGCAACTAAGTGTCATCTGTAACATTGATGATACTGCGTCAAGCAATAACCAACTAGAACAGATGCCGTCCAAAGAATTCTCACGCTCTAGGGTGGAGTAGGAGGACGTGTCTGAGTTTTACTGACCAAAACCTCATCTACGTCCCTTCTTTGCTTTTTGCGTTTCACGATTACGGGTTTTTCTTTCGGAAGTAAACCTATGGCCCCAGTAGGTCTTCGGCCCTGCTGAGCCTCTTTGAGGTGCGCGTGTAGTGTACACGCGGTTGATGACTCGGGCTCTGTCCAGACGGTTACCGAACAGCCGGAAGGCGAGCTACACGTTGTTTGTTGTCTGCAAGCCCGTGCCTACGGTGGCTGGAAATCAAGCTCCAATGTCTCGGGTGTGAGGAAGGCCATTCCCTTACGCGTGCTACCACCTCCTTTGCTAGCATTACTGCTTCGCAAAAGGAGACTACCGCCTGCCATTTATCCTTATCTGGACAATGGCCTATACCAGGACCTGGTGTGAGAAGTCACTGCCACCAATCGCCTCCTGAAACCACTCTGGAGCGTACGACAACTTGCATCGTATGCTCCGCCGTGTCCTCTGGAAAATTGAGAGCTTAAGGTGAGGAACTTATTTTAACTGTGACTGTAGCTACTTGGAAGCGATATAATACGAGTATCTAGTACATAATGTACAATCGACATTACATAAGAATACTTTCAGGAATATTTTATCGCGTAAAAGGGTGGTTTTATAAGAGAATTTATTGCTGAAACTCGTAACTGTAACCGATGGAATAAATAAAAAAAATGGTAAACTGTGTGAATACACGTATAATGTATGAGTAACAAAAGGAGGAATTGAAATTCTGAATTCAGATTAAGTTTTGTGAATTTATCGTTTATGGAGATTGGTAGTGTTTATTCCTGTAGGCTTAGATTATGCAAGGCTTTAAAATTAATTGATGAAACCTATAAGTGGTATAAAAGTGTGTTTCTGTGGATTGGAAAGCAGGACATAACGATCTCATGGCTGTCATTAGATGATGGTTATTTGGCTCATTTCTCATTTTACTAGAGGACCGCTTTTGCAGTCAATAAATAAAAGAAAAATGTTGTCATGGTACGCCCGGCAGATTTGAAATATCTATGTTAGTATTGAGGCGTGGTTGGAAAGACCTCACGGCGTCCTTACCTTCCGCATGACGCAGGTCCTCACCGGACATGGCAAGTTTGGGAGGTTCCTGTACCAGATTTGCGCGGAAGTGTAGCCCAGGTGTCGCCACTGTGCGGAAGGCCTGGAGGACACGGTGGAGCACACAATCGAGGTGTGCCCTGCTTGGACGGAGCATCGCCGAGTCCTCGTGGAAGCGATCGGCGGCGGAGACCTCTCGCGCCGGGCCTTGATTCAGGCCATAGTCCGGATGGAGGAGTGGTAGGCGGTCGCCGACTTCTGCAAAGCAGTAATGCTAGCAAAGGAGGAGGCCGACCGCAACAGACAACGGCGCTCTCGCCGTGGTAATTCGCTGTCCGACCGTCTGGTAACTGTCCGAACCGAGCCCAAGTCGTCGACGGCGCGCACTGTAGCCGCGCGCCTCAAGGAGTTGTCAGCAACAGCAGGGGCCCAGCTGGGTCGAAGCCTACTGGGGCCAGGGTTAGTTTCGAGCGCGAAGGAACGGGGTGGGTTTTTAGTCAGTAAGAGTCTGACACTATCTCCCGCTCTGCCCAAAAGCGGGGGTTGTCATTAGATGATTTTCTCACCATAAAATAAAAAAAATCTATGTTAGAATACATACACACGTGTACATCGAAAACGCTGGCGTAATGAGAGAATCACGGCATGACATCGTCATGCCATGGCGTCACGGTATTCAAGTTGGTTTTACTGTCAACACGTGTCAAAGATATTTTACATCAAAAACGATAACTAAACAACTAAAGGAACACAGGTGTTTTAGACAGTAGAAGTCTAACGATCCTTTTTGTACCACTCAGATTTCTTTTTGTAGATTTCTCTCTGAGAAAAAAAATCCGTAAGTATCACCAGAGGGTACTTATACAGTTTTAACACAAATTGACGTTTGCTGAATGTGATTGAGGACGCTGAAAAAAGCTCAGTGGACATCATCATTCCAGCTGAAAGACTTCCACAACTGGATTTAGGCGTCCCCGAGTGTCCTTACAATGACCAATATTATGCGTCTCGCATTCATCGAATTCCCGCTACCCCCACCAGATCGTAGGTCAACCTTGTGGGAAACCTTCTAACATTCCGTCTTCTGATATATTATCGCGACTCCAGATCCTTTCGGTCGATCAACTATTCTACGAGCAATTAGCACTTAAGCTTGCGATTCTTCGGGCTTGGTTCTACTACGGATATCTTCGTTTCTGATCCGATCACGCACGGAAACTCTAAGCATAGCCTTCTCCGTCTCAACTGGACCTAATAACCAGAAAAGTTATTACACAAACCGTAACAAATAACAACCCAGTAAGACCCAAAATCATGATAACCCACGTTATCCAAAAAATCGAATAAACCATCCTCCAGAGGTTTACGATTATCCTTTGTCCTCGCCCCAATTAAATGGTACAAAATATTCATCCATCATCCCAACCATAGGTACATATGTAACCTTTAACGGTAACAATCCTTTTGTTATTGAAATGTATGGAAATCGGATACCAAGCCGTAATTGTGCTAGTGGAATAATATTTTTCCCGTCTATCCGTATGTTCACTGTCTGTTGCGAAATGGGTCGGTTTTTTCCGCTCCAAGTGTATTTATTCGCCTGTTGATCTAGGAGTGAAAAAATATGGTAGCTATCGAAAAACTTGTAAAGAGTGGGTGTAGCTTTTATAGTTTTTGTGTAGTTTTTAAGCAGACAGAAAGATTTATGGAATTACTAGCGATCGCCCGCGGCTCCATTTGTGTGATATGAGTACCAACGTCTTTAGAGATATATGGAACATTGTGTATAGTCCCTCAAACCTCCAATTAAAGGGGAGGATCCTCCAACCAGAGGAGTGTTTTGTCTGATCAGGGCAACTGTTCGATGGTTGATTTTGGACTATTGTATGTGTGATCTAATCGCGCGGAGAACTCTGACACCGCTATCCAAGAGTTTAATTTAGTTCCTCTATGGCTATATAGATGTGCAACGACGAAACTTTAGCTATTATTTTCCAGTGTAACCGTATCTTTGTTTCCAGAACTGGCAAGCTCCACTACCCTACAGACGTGTGCGGGCCACTCTTCGAGGAGGAGCTGGAGTTTTGGGGCCTGGACGCCAACCAGGTGGAACCCTGTTGCTGGATGACGTATACACAGGTTGGTCAATAACACGGAAAGAAGTGAATGGTCCCAAGTAGGCACATGCACTTCAAAGTACCTAATGAACGCAGTAGCGTTTTTTTTATTAATATATATAATAAATATATACATATATTATTTTGTTTATTTATTACATATAACAATTTTATAGCCTTGAAACTAAAACTCAACCTGAAAATAAGAAGGAAAAATGGAGTCAGCCCCGATTTATTCACATCTATAAATCAAATCAAACAATTTATTTTGCTATAATAATTATGACAACAGTAATATATGCATTCTCCGTAAAAATCTAATATTTTTATGTAAAAAACAAACTTAATAAATTATCAATTGTAAGGAAAAATAAAGTGACGACTTAATGACTGAACGTCTTGGAATAGAAAGAAAGAAAAATAATTTATTTGGTACAGCACAAGGCCCAAACATAATAATAAACAAAAACACGTATCAAAAGTAAAAGAATAAAAAAAGCAATAAAATAAAATAAAACATACAGTTGTTGTGTGCCTCATAGCTGCACCAAAATAAATAATGAATAGGACATAGAATAGTTTTTGATTTTGACATAGACAAAAAAAAATACAAAAGCTAGCGTTCTACAGACCACATTACACAAAACACAGTTAATAATCTAGAGGATAAAGAAGCAGTTAGTATCAAATAAGATACATCAAATACTGACATTATAATCACCAGTGAATCAGAACTTGTATCTATTCTTAAAGTCACGTTGGACATATTTTTAGGATTCCTGTCAGCTCCTCCATTCGGTAGTGAATCTAATAATTCATGAATATGCTAACCAGATCTTGACTGGAATTCTAGAAAAGTTTCTAGCTAAAAGAGATCAGAGTACAAAAATACAATAATGTTCGAAGCTAATCTAAATATTATAAATAATGATGAAAACAATACTGCGGCTTGAAAGTCTTCGTATCAAAAAGTATTATTGGATCAATTGATCGTCTTATGTTATTGCTATGTTGTTTGGCTTCTTAGAGAATTTAATGTTGAAAGATTAGATTTCAAAATATAGATGAGAACATAATAAGAGTTATAATAAAATCAACACATAATATAACATACACATATACATATACATACATATATACATAATTTAAACTATTTCTTTACAACATATTCTAATAGACTTCATGACTTTTGAAGATCAGCAACCGATGATTACCGACAACAAGGATTAGTGTAATCTTTTTTTTTATTTAAATACTTTTTAAGGAAAAATATATATATTTATAAAAGTGTATAATTTGGCCAGATTTGATTCATCATTTTTATTTGATAACTATTCCTAAAATAAACAAAAACTAACCATTTCCAGTCACAGTAAAAAAATGTGTAAACTATTCCTTGCTTTTTCCAACCATGTCGGGGTAAACCTGTTTAAGTTTTTAAACGAATAACATATCTATCAGAGTTCTACACACCAGTTTCTGGCTAATATACTATTTGTTAAAAGCAGCCAGGCCACTAACCACTGACAACTAACCTTCCCCAGTAATTCCTGTCATCATTCCAGCCAGAAAATGTCCATGATATCTGTAAATAGGCTTGTAAGTCACGCAACCATCACATTCATGTGACCCTTACCTTCCAATAAGTAGTCGCCTTTCCAGAATTCTTCAGCTTTGATCGGATTGACTATCTATTCTGCAAGTAATGTGCCCTGCCCACTACCATTCAAAAGAGATTTTTCGGATTATATCAATAACTCAAGTTCTCCCGTGGATGTCTTCATTTATTCCTATAGCAACATTAAAATGCAGTTTGTACTCATATATTCGTTTTATATGTTTTCAGAGTTTTAATCCTCCATACACTACTCAAAAGTTTTCTCGTTTGCCCGGTTTTGCCGACATGTCTACAAACTACACATAACGGATGACTTACAGACAACTTTTAAAAGCTACCCAAGGAAATCCGGCAACAGACTTGGAATTAACCGTATGAAATAGCTATGAATACAATATTAAAAAAGTTGCAGAAGCTGCAAAATATGTTTTTAATAAACACACAAGTTGAATGTTGTGAATTTAAACAGCGTTTCACTTAAACATATAGTTTAGATCGAAAGTACAAACCAATGCTCGTGTAAATTCTTCATGACCGTGACTTCGTTATTTTGATTTCAAAAATTATAACAATGACAGATTTCTCTTATAAAATTAATGTGTACTTGGACCGCATAATTTCTATTGTTTTCTAAATGAAACACTGACTTAATAAAAAGTTTGAACACAAGATTGAACATATACTAAGATTTAATCTTAAATTTAACGCAAAAGTTACGTAAACTAGCATTTTATACAAATGCATCAAAATGCCGCAGTATGCATCAACATTTACGGACGACTTTTAAGTCCAACCGCGAAGTTTTACTCGTTCATGCGGATTAACTAGCGTCCATTTTAAAGTTCATAGTCCGTATCATGACCATAAAAGTGGCCCAATATTATCATTTTGAAAAATGCTTTCTAATGATATTCAAATATTCTATTATTTTTCTTAAACTTTACTACGTTTTGCGAATAAAATCTTCCAATAGGCAAAATAAATATCCTATCCAAAAAAAAAAATATCCTAATTTTTTGTTTGTTTGTCAAAATTTTTGTGTACAATAAAGTATAAATATAGAACCCGTCATCACTTGGACTTTGTGCATGACCTCGTTTTAAATTGATACAAAAAGAAGAAGAATATTATTCAAGACAAAAAAAAAACCACACACGTAGGTACATGATGCACTCTACCAAACTATCATAAAACGAGGGTTTCACGTAACAATAAAAACCCCAAACAAAACTTTACACTTCCAACTACTATGACAACATTTTACACTCCGGTGCAAATACACGACATAATATTACGAGCTCGGTATTCCGAGTGTGCAGTTTATTGTGTGCTGCAATGTACGTGACGAATATGTTAGCATGTCATTCGGACGTGAAGCGCTGGTGAAATGGCCTTGGCAAATAAATGCTTATCTTGTTGCTAACTCGGTATGAATATTTAGATTTGAATGTTTTGTCTCTAATCTAAAATTCCTATCAAGAGATATGATCACTCTGAAAGCCATATGGATAAACTAGAGCTCAATATTTGAGCCACAAATTCTATTAAATAACCAACCTCAAAAAGAAGGAAGTTCTATGTTTGATTGTGTGTATTTTTTGAGTTCTATTTTTCAAAAAATACGCACAGCCGTACACAGATAGACAATCATGATATATAATTATGATGAATTAACAATATACGATATGAATATGAAAATTGCTTGTAGTTCTTTGTTAACGAAAATATTATTCCTTTATTTTGCATCTCAATATACGCATAGCAATAAAAGGTTACAGACTAATCCTATAGCAAGATTTGCATACTCAGATATAATAAAAACAAAAGGAAAACATGCAGAACAACATATTCCAATAGCATTCCGCGACGATGGAAAATATTCTGAGATCCACAGTGATTGCGGTATCGTATACATTTGTGTGTATTCACGCCCTTTCGTCTACATGGAATGAAAAGCATTATTGAAATGGGTTTATTTATTACAGTGCCGGAATGTTCTAAAGTAGGATAAGAGATTGCCCAGAAAAATAAAGCTGGAGATGGTGTAGTAAGACTTATTCGACAGGATGATATAATTGTATACAAACATAGGAAAGAAAAACGCATATTGCACTAGCGCAAAGAAGCTAGGAAGAAAATAATAAAGAAGCCCACAGGTATCGGCTGCGGAGGTGCGGGCTTGGGGACAGCAAGCAATGGGTAGCTCGCTGTCCGACCGTCCGGTAACTGTCCGGACTGAGCCCAAGTCATCGACGGCGTGCACTGTTCTCGCGCGTCTCAAGGAGTTGTCAGCACCAGCAGGGGCCCAGCCGGGTCGAAGCCTACTGGGGCCAGGGTTCTTTTCGAAAGAGTAGTTCGAGCCCCGGTATGAAGGAACGGGTTGGTTTTTTAGTCAATAAGAGTCTGACACTAACTCCCGCTCCGCCCAAGAGTGGGGGTTATCATTGATGATTTTCCCACCATAAAAAAACCATGTAACGAAAACCTCTTAAAGGGTTGATCAAGGCTCGTGACTATTAAGCCAATAGCTGATATGGCTGCCGGTACAACGATCGCTGTATCCACATCCACATATCGAAATGCTTGCGAGCCAAATCAGTGTATTTGATTTGCTTATCTTTCCCGGCTTTTACGAAATCCTCGACATGCGGAACGGTTATGTTAACAATCATTGCGCATCTCTTGGGTCCACTATCTCTATAGTTCTTCATCCATGCATAATGATGATTGCAAATTGAATATTTTATTGGATGTTTCAATGGTCTCAAAAAAATATTGCACCCATTGTTTTTATAAAAGCAATTAGAGTACAGAAATGTCGATGACGATGTTACCTTTAAAATCCAATTTAACATTGATGGCAAAAAATTCTCAATGCACCGCTCGTGAACCAAAACAGAATGTAAAATATTCCAATTACATTCCCAACGAAATGGAACATTCAGGTCCAATGATTGCGGGGCTGATATTTTCCTATTATTTCGACCACTTCCCCGATACGAAATATTTTTGCGGTCTTACCCTCATATTTTATATCGGCGAAATCGAAACCTTTGTCCAATTAATTCTGTTTTTCAGCTTAAATGTGAAATTAAAATTGGTTCGGTCGTAGCTTGTAATATTACAATAAATTATATCTGTTTCACTGCCTACAATTAACGTCGTTAATAAATGAATAGGAACCATTGTCACGTTATTGTTTTTCTTGATTGGCAGCTTGTTGTATAACTTGAAATATTTTAAAATTAAAACATTTAGAAATCGTTAAAGTACATAGATGAAAGCTTATTTATTTATGATCTAAACTCCGAATTTCAATTCAATTTGGACCTTGATAGGTGTAATTACTTAAAGACGCTCTCAGATGTGCCCAATTTGATTTTTGTTTACTGTTTACGTGTATTTAACTATTGAACTTGTAAACTTTTTGTTTATATTCATTCATTTTGTTGATCACAAACGTCAATCATCAAAAATCGAGCATTAGTCTATGCATCTTGATAATGACCAAAGTACTTCCTATAAATTATCAATATTCTAAAACCTATTTCCTGTCCGCAGCATCGGGATACCCAAGAAACTCTAGCCGTCCTGGATCGGCTTGATCTGGATACAGAGAAGCCGACTGACGAAGAGGTGGCCCGCAAGTTTGGATTCGAAGAGGACTACATGAAGGGGACGGTGTCGTGGTGGCAGCATCTGAAGCCACAGATGTGGTCGCTATTCGATGAACCTTACAGTTCTAATGCTGCAAAGGTAATATTCAAATAGACAAGGTAAAATTAAATTGATTGGTGAAAGTTCACTAACGTGCACCATCATTTTAGATGTCGATAACAGACTGTCTATGAAGTTTTACCAGCTAATTAATTTAGACCATGATTTAAATAAAACTGAAATCATACAATTTTATTTCAGTTTTATGTAATTAATGAAAACAAAGATAATAATTTCAAGTGCTTTCAGTACTAAAAGAAGATAGCAAAAGTGTAATACCTCATTGAAATTCGAATAATTTTAATTCGTTAGAGCCATCCTTAGACACAATCTACTTAAAATTTCTAAAAACTCATTAAATTTGAAATATCTGGCCAACTGTTTCAAATTAACTTAGAATTCTTTAAAAGCTCAAAATGTAATCTTTTAACTTTATGAACTGTAAAATATTGTGCAGCAATCTTTTAGTTCCCTCCAACGACCCGGTTTTAATTAAAATTTATGCTAATCTAAATATTTCAATATGGACATTTCAGGGTTATGTTTCAGATGAAGTGAAAAAGGTTTTAAAAAATACATTTTGGTCAGAATTTTCAGTAAAAATATTATCATATCAGTCATGATAGTAGTAAAATCAGCATATCATCTGTGTTCAAAAATTTAGATCAGCATACAATAAAAAGCCAGTTAAGCCATTACAATTCTCATCACCACCATTATCATCAATAATTCATTAAAAATTTACATAAGAGCAATCTACTTGGTTGAATGAGGATTGAAAGAACACACTTTATTGTTTACTGTTTTATTGAAAATGGGTTACATCGTCCATTTGACAAATATCTTTACTTAATTTAACAAAACGTCATCTGGGTCAGAATTTTCAAACGTGACCACAAAAATTAGCTTAAAATTCAGTAGAAGTCACAAAAGCTTCTGAATTCCCACCACCTTTCCCCAACACTAAAGCCACTGGTTTTTAGACAATCATGAACTTGGTAATGTACTGTCATTATCATATCTCATTACTGAGGTACAAGCTTTTCACAGTACTTACGTTTTTTCCTCAAACAACCTTTGCAAAAAACTCCGCTCTGTATAAATACTATCATTTGGCTCGTTAACCGTTCGTGTTTCAGTAAATAAAGGCACCCTTAATTCCAGCAATAAAAGCCCTGTATTTACTTTAATTATTTTTTACATGAGAATGTAAACGTAGTAATTTTTATGTCCCGCTGAAGGGCAAACTCGCTGTTGTGAAGGCTGTTTTAATCTCTACAAAAGTTATGTTGATCTCGCTTTAAACGACTACGGCATTTTAATTACTAGTTGAATGAATTCTTTAATATTTGATTGCGTGTCAAATTTATTTAACCATTTTACTTTTGTCGACTGTTAAGTAATTCTAAGTTTTTTTATTTCAGATCATCGGCGTCATATCAGTGTTCTTCATATGCGTATCAATAATATCGTTCTGTTTAAAAACTCACCCGGACATGAGAGTGCCAGTGATTAGAAACTATACAGTGACGACAGCCAACCAATCGCAAGGTTGGGCGTTGGACAAAGTGCAAACAAACGCCCACGTAGCGTTCTTCTATATAGAGTGTGTGTGTAACGCATGGTTCACGTTAGAGATCCTCGTTCGCTTCATCTCGTCACCAAACAAGTGTGAATTCGTCAAATCATCCGTCAATATCATCGACTACATAGCAACAATGAGCTTCTACATTGACCTGATCCTACAGAAGTACGCGTCACATGTAGAAAACGCGGACATCTTGGAGTTCTTTTCCATTATAAGGATCATGAGGCTGTTCAAACTCACGAGACACTCTTCGGGTCTCAAGATTTTGATTCAGACCTTCAGAGCATCGGCGAAGGAGCTGACTTTGCTAGTGTTCTTCCTTGTCCTGGGTATTGTAATATTCGCTAGTCTGGTGTACTACGCGGAGAGGATTCAGACGAACCCTCACAATGACTTCAACAGCATACCTTTGGGCCTGTGGTGGGCGCTGGTGACCATGACGACTGTTGGATACGGTGACATGGCGCCGAAGACCTATGTTGGCATGTTTGTCGGTGCGCTGTGCGCGTTGGCAGGTGTAAGTACTACCAACATGTTTTTTTTCATTGATCGTCATTTTATTTAAAAAAAAAAACTTATTTTCCTTATTCCAACTTATCAAACAAAATATGTTTCCCCTTTATATCCATCTATTTAATAGGAGTACGAGATGGGGAAAGGATCATGGCGAAGTCCCGAACAAAATTTTGCTGGCATATTTTTTTAGCGTCTTGTGATGAAAAATGTACTGATTAAATTTCTCAACAATTTTGTCTTAGACATTACTATTAATAGATACCAAATAATAAAGACATTCCAGTTTAAAGTTGGTGAGATTACGTATTTTATGTCAACAATACCTACGTACCTAATTATGAATTTTAAAAACACATTTTTGGACGAAGGACAAGATGTCATGTCAAATGTTATGTTTTCTTTTTCTCTATGTCTTAAGGCTGGATGGCTGTTGAAATGTCTAATGCCATGCTTTTTCTGGTAATGCGATTCTCGATCTCGGTTGTCACAACAATAAATACAATTTATTGTTGTGACAACATCATATATTGTGTCATTTTAGCATTTTTTTATATTTTAAGCAATAACAGTTATTTTTATTTTTATGTTTATTATTTAATGAAAAATGAAATCGGAAATGTATTTCCGAAGTATTTATTATCAATACATAAAGCATAGTATATTATGTTACTTGACCAAGATTTATATTAGTAGCAACATTAAACGTTCAATTTAGCCAAAAGCCATGTACACTATGAGCATAAAAAAATTAAGACATGATTATTTTTTTTTTTGGTAAAAAATCTAGTCAATTCAGTTTCCAATTATGACGACTTTTTTGCAGTCCTTAGACTGGCCATAATCTAGATTAGATAAAACCAAGTAAATTATTTCGTTGGTATATATATCATGGTAACTTGTACAAAAAAGTACTAATATAAGCAGATACTTAATAATTTCATCAACAATTGCGTCGCCATTGTTCTTTACTGCAAATTCACAGGTAATCTTAATCTTTCATTTAACTCAACAGGTGCTAACGATAGCTCTTCCCGTGCCAGTCATAGTATCCAATTTCGCCATGTACTACTCGCATACTCAAGCGAGAGCCAAACTTCCCAAGAAGAGACGAAGAGTCGTCAACGTGGAGCCCACCAGGCCACCCATGCGTGAGTATTAAGAAAAAACAATTAAACACTTAACAAAATTATATATCAAGTTATACCACTCAGTTTTAAAATGAAACTGACATAAAATTATATGATGCAGACATCGGTTTTCAAAGCTGTTATTTTTCTAAACACCAATGTGTCATAATTAAAATACGTTTGCTTCAAATATCTCAAAAATATAAATATTCATCCCGATCCACGTAAATTGAAAATGTTAAGTTTCATTATTATGCACGTAGATTTTAAAAATAAAATATTTTCACCGCCTCTTATAATGAAAACACTTATGATATAGGTGCCCCAGTGCCCGGTGCTCCTAACCCCCTAGCACCAGGCATGGGTCCTCAGGTAGTAAACCGAAGAATGAATGCCATCAAAACCAACCATCCTAAAGACATGATAGGACCTAACATGGGTAAGTAGTATGATAAGCCACTGAATTAATAAATGTCACAATTCTTTGAAGCTGTGGATAAAAATATTATAAATGAAATTGAACATCTACTTAAATTAAATAACGAAATTGCATGAGAACCAAATCAAATTATAATACTAACTGACGGTTTTTGAAAGGATTTTCGAACTAATGTGTTGTCAAATCCCATGTCGAGCGTGAATCACAGTGACGACATGGAATTTGACAGCGTGTTAGTAAATATTTGTGATATTAGTTATTATGCCTTTCAGAAACCTGTTGTAATATATTAACTCGCTTCCGAAATAACAACACAAAATTTTATTTTATAAAACTTATTCATAGCTTCACCATTTTGTTGTAAAACACCAATAACTGGAATAAACTACCATAGCAAGACAGTTGTATAATACTCTTCAAAATTTCTCTTTGAAGGCAGATTTTACCATGAAACTATGCCTTCGTAATCCACTTGTAGTTTTAAGCACTATAAATGTTTGAAATCACGAAGTAGAAACAAATATTTGATGGTCAGAAGAACAAATTGGCGTTTTCACAAAAATAGATGAACATGTCACATTCACTGGTGATGAACATGAAAGATATACACCATACAATTGGTAACTTACATACTAACTTGACTAATTAAGCATAATCGAGCGTTTGATTTAGATGTGGCTAGAAGAATATTATCAATGACTTTGAAAATAATTGGGCCAAAACTTACTCTCAATTTATAAATAGCTCTAAATATAATAATAAAATTTCTAAATACAATTTTGAGAATGTATAATTAATTCAAATTTCTCGTAATCGTAAAATGTATTTGCGTCAACATGAAACTGTCTTAGAATTAATTTCCGAAAACAGTCTTCAACTCCCAATAACTCAACAATGCAAACTGTGTAAATAAATTAACAGCCATTTACTGATAAAACAAAGTCATTGATAATGTATTTCGTAATTTAAATACTAATAAAATAGTCACATGACTAACAGTAGCTTATGCAATGTAATCCTCCACAGATGGTGATCGTAGCGAGCTAGAGGCTATGATCCAAACGACACCAAACAACTGCAAAAGAAAAAATTTAAACATGCTTTAGAAAGCATCACACAACGCCGTTGGAACCGAATGGGCTTTCTATATCGCCTGCACACTCGGATTTAGCTTACAGGAATGCTAATATATCTTTAGTCACTAATCAATCATTACCATTGTCATTATCATGTTTGCACACGGCAGTATCTACAAGCAGCACTGGATCCACCGTCTAGGTCCCTTTTCTTCGGGGGGACTAAGGTTCGGGACTTTGTATATCTGTATTTGTACCCCGAACTTATTGGCTTTGCTTCCTTACTCGATGTTGTTGTAGATTGTTTATGATTTTGTAATGATTGTTATATTAATGTCGTTGTTTATTTTTGCAATATCCGTGAATGCTTCTTTGGTCGATTATTATGAATTGAAAAGCGTGATCGTGCCTTTATGTTTTAGATAGTGATGATTCAGTGTTTTTTCCAGGCCAAAACCACACACCTCCACCACTTAATAGTCAAACCAATACAACAATCGAAGTATCAAACTCACAGCCCGTCACATCGGTACACTTTTAGAGATAACTTAACACTAATATTACACTAACACAGTGTCGTGATTGTGCTTTTTTAAATTGTACGTCTAATGTTCGTGTTTTCTAGCACTAGTTTATTGTCTTGTGAAAGTCTGTCAATGTTAAATTGTGTTCTTATATTATTTTACTTCAATGTCTCGTTATTACTATAGCAATTTTTCAAATTTGTACCAAAAAAGAAATTATATGATTTTCCCAAAAAAAAAGAGAAGCATGCAAATGCATGATTGTTCAAATAACCTTCTTAACCATCTGTGTATCTTTAATCAAAGTTAAATAATATTGATATACAATTTTATTTCCTACAGTTGCAACTTTGATGCCGGGAATGGACCTTTCGGTCACGACTCGCCTATCACCTAGCCCTCAAGGCATGAGCCCTGCGCTCGCCATCGCAATACCAATGATGAAATCCGTAAATATTGTACCAGCTCAGTGTTTCGACAACATGGCTTATCATAGTGAAAAATCTGAAGAAAAAGAAGTTGATAACAGCAAAGGAGATAGTAAAACATGCAGCCGCCAAGAATCAGTAGATAGTAACAATACTGTCAGAGTAATGAACTTCAAAAATGACATATTCATGGATAAGGTGAATGATGAAAAAACTGATGCTCGTACTCCACTGTTACGGGATCATAAGATTGAGTCATTGGATGAGACGAAGTTAAGGGACAATAAGACGGAAAAAAGGAAATCGTCTGCTTCGACATAACATTAATAACATATATCGACCAATAGCGCTAAGGAAGTTTTTGAATTTTTGCTTGCTGTGACGACGAGAATTCATTCTTTTGAAAAAAAAAAAACTAAGTGAAAGAGCATTGGAATGAAAACTATGGATGAAAAACTTATCAACATCATCAGTAGTGCCAGGAGTGAAAGAGAGAAGCTAGAAATATCGTGGATAGAAATAGCAAGCATCTGTCAAAAGAATATGTTACCCAAGTATTCTAATTTGAAGACTTAAGATACGATTTAAAAAAATTAACAAAATATCAGTCAGTATCAGCTAAAATAGTTACATAAAAGCCTTTTTGAAAGCAGTTACGATTCTATATAAAATTTATATGAATAATCATCATCGATATAGTCTTTTACTCGTAAGTGCATTCAGGGCCGTGATAGACGTAAGATAGCTAAGTGTTTGCAGCACTTATTAAAATTTTATAACACATACGTATATTAGAATAGCTGCTGTCACAATCTAGTAAAAAATAAATGTAAGCCAACGACCAGTATAGATAGGCCGATTTTATCTCTCTTCTGCATAACTATAGTCCTGACCTCGAGCGTCTAGATATACTGGTCGCGTAGTCATCGTTAATGACCAGAAAATTCGTAATCATAGTGAAGTATGTTTACTGTCCATTAGTGAGAGAGGTGGAGCTTGTTTAGGTCTATAAGTGCAAATATTAAACTTGATTTTCTCAACAAGCAAAGTTAGAACAGTTTTGGATAAACAAGAGTATTAAACTACAGCAGTTAGAATACCTTATACTGTTTGCTCTAAATTTGCTAAATTTGCTAATATCCCTGTAATAATACGAAAGCAGCTATCACATGAAATCAATATATTGTTCAGAACCTAATCAAGCTTCATCACCTTCAAATAAGTTAACGATAATTTTACTGTAAATACTAGTAGCGTTAATAATTTTGTATCTTTAACAGTTAAAATAATCACTAGACAACACATATCATTGGCACTTTCTTTCATTCTTGGTGTTATATACCTGTTTTACATGTATATAGATAAATATAAATAGCATAAAGTATACATAATAAGCGTAGATAGTGTTAAAGAAATTATTTAATTAAACAAAATACAGTAAATCGGCTGAGGATTTCGTTGGCGTTTTGATAATACAAATGAAAACTAAGCCTAATTCCCAAGGATCAACTTGAGCTTGAGTGTTATCATAGATAACAGCGTTTTCACAAAGTTAACCCTTTCATTGCGGCTTGATAAAGATAAATGATGAATATAATCGTAGCCACACTGGAATGAATGAAGACATGAAGTAATATGCGACCTGATTTCTCTATCTAAACCCAGTAAAGCAATGCAAGGTGTCCCATAGACATTGCCACTTTTTGTTATTGATTCTTAAAGATGCACTACTTGAAGGCTCGAGCAAGTCAATAGATATATGCTTATACATTAAATTATGGGTTGGGGATTGGAGTAATGCTGTGATGAGTGATTGGAAGCTAGTGCTCGCAATTTCTTATAGAAATATGTTCATACTCCAAATGATTTGTAACGAAAAGACCGCATAAAAAAATCGATCTGATTGTAGGACATATGGATATTAGGAATAAACTGGAATGTTCAGAACAAAATAATTTAATTTAAACCTGTATTTTTGTGACTGTTTTTGATTTCATAAAGAGAAGACAATTAATATAGTATAATCACATAAATTATGTTTGGAACGTATACTGACTAACCGTGGAATAATTACCATATTACGTTTGTATGGAAGAATGACTGACTAAGGGCACTCTTGAAATATAAGTATTCATACGAACGCTCGTGAAATGCGAGGAGCCGTATACAAAGTAGCGATGAAAGGGTACCAACGCTCCAAAACGAGTAGAAAATGTTAAGTGGGCTTCTTTTGTTTATATGTTGCTTAGCAACGTACGAGTTTTTCCTTAAATAAAATAAAATGAAAATCATGTCTAAATTGGGGGACCCTTAATGTTTTATAATATAAATGAAAATATTGTTTTTGTTTTATATATTTCGTGTCCCAGGAAATGTTACGCGAGATATTTACAAGCAGTTTGTTTTGAGTTTAATTTATTATTGTCAACTTTATCGTTTTAAACTTGGGTGTTGAGTAAAATTAATATCGGGATTTCGAAAACTTTGAAAGTTAGCAGTAATTAATTATTTAAGAAATTCAACAGGCAAACCCATACATGTACGTCTGTATAAGTGTGTGTCCATTTTAAGTTATTACTCACAGACACTTTCGGTTTTTGATATAATGATATCATAAATATAGCAGTAGGTTATTTGACTTAAAATTAAAGCGCAGACTTTTAAACAGATATTGTTTTTCAAAAAAACCTTTCATTGTCTTTTCAGTTTTAAATCTCTATTTCACAAACTTTTCAACCCGAATATTCCTTTGGTAATAACCTGAAACTAGATCAACAGAAACTGCTTGTATATATTTGTACTCTTCTGGCACTAAATCGGTACCATATCGAAATTTCAATTAATTAATTTCTTATTTTGTAATATACAAACTTCTAACGCATAAAATCTATTTTACGCATCAAATGCAATACATTTTAATGTTAACTAGATAGCACGAAGTTTTGTTACAAAATGTATTTTGTATATAATTTAAGACATAAAATTTAGCTTCTAAATTGTACCTTAATTTATTGTCTAGCTACGTTTTGTTACTTACCAACTGCTTAATTCAGACTTACGACTGAATCGTTACTATGGCCTGAGTTTATTCTATCTAAATCTAAATGTGTGTTGAATTTATTTCTTAAGGAAAGGGTAAATTAGGTATGTCTATAAAAAGAGGGTTGGAATGTAAAATAAAGAAAAATGCAATGATTTATGACCTATTTTCTAGTATTTAGGTCATGGCCTTAGTAACATTTAGATGTAGCAGTCTGAAGGTAAGCCGATCAGAATGTAAAAATACTTATAGCTTTGAAAGAGGAATGAGATCGTGAAAAATATCTTTGTGGAGTGAATATCTTTTAATAAAATAAAAAATATATTAGTATAAGATCAACTGCAAAATTTGTAGGCCTAATAATTTTATCGTGAAATACAACAGCAGCATTTAGGCTTAGCGAAACATAAAACAATTATGAAGAGTAAATTTTAGATCTCAATTTACAACATTCATTCGAGCATAACAATGTAACTTAATCTCCAACAAACCTAACTTTAACAAATCTATACAAAACTAGCCAACAATGGGTTTAAAACAAAAGAGGACCGGCCATATTATTATCATAGTGTGCGAAACATGGCTTTAAACGTATCCACTGTTTATACAACACACGTACAATAGCAAAGGCTGTGTCAGCGACCGACACCGACAACCGTATTTGGAAATAATTTATGACCTCACCCCGACCTAACAAGCCAACACCACAAAATAAATAGATGCAGAAGGTTGGTTTCATATAATGAACACGCACACATTCACAACCATCTTTAAAGACTCCTTCTGCTCAGGGTGAAGTGAGAGAGAATGCCACGGTAACTTTTTCAAGCAATCTTATAGACGCACACATTGACTCTAAGTTACAACTATCTCAAACAAATGCATGTTGCGAGTGTGCTTGCATTCATTGTTACGTAAAATGTACCAAAACGTGCATACGTAAGTTTTCATGTATTGTATGGAAGTCAACCTGCTGTACCGATTTACTTTATGCGTACACTTTGGGGTATTCATCATCTGTGTTGTTAAAATTCATATAAATTGGCTAGCGGGCCTTTAACAGTAAGGGGTCTGCCTAACGCGACGTGACAAAGTTTTGTAAAATACTGGCCCTACAAATTAATGTTACTAACGAGTACCTATGTTAATTATGGTTCTTGGTTTTTGTTACATAGACATCTACCAATCAAGTGTCGCTATTATATCAGGCCTAATGTCTATCTTGCTCGGACTTTGCGTGACTGAGCAGTTTAGAATTAATAAAAGCAATTTTTAAAGTAGACTGTGTGCTATCAGTCTGGCTGACATTCATTTATTACTGCAGCGTCTAATCTAACCTACTTACCCCTCATTACCACTGTAACGATCAGTGACACCGTTGCATTTATTTGTACTACTTTAAATTCTGCTTGCTAAAGTGGAGAAAGATTTGAAACTATAGCAGCATGTTACACAATAGTGTTTCAACTTTCAAGTGTCATAAATCTTGTTACTTGTCTTTCCGCTTCAGAAATAGTTTCCATTTCCAAGCTATCTTGAAAACTATAATTTGCTGCACCGCACGCAAGCCTGACATCACATGGCCTTATAAAATAAATGGCTGTGGAAAAGTTGAATTAAAGCCAAAAAAGTTTTACAATCATGCTGATAGGTCGACAATACCTGATGTTGGCAAGCTCGCGGTATATAAGTCGCATTGTAATTAAAACTAGTATAATTAAGTTTGTAAAGTTGGCTAATTGCTTGGTACGCTGCAAGTTTTAATTAAAATAGGTTAACTTGTTTCTCATTTACAGCTGAAACTAATTGTTTACTGTACACTGATCTAAAATTGGTTGGGTTAGTTAGACTGGTTAGTTTACCAGCATCAACGATTTTATTTGTACCGACCTCAATTCTATCACCTCTTACCTAAAATGAAAGAAATATGAAGTTATGAATCTTCATTTGTAAGTCAAACTGTATTCACAAGCGTTTCGCCACGATCGATAACTCCATAAGGGAGAAAAATGAGCCATTACACATTGTTTATTGCAGACCCCTAGGCTTTCACGATCTCCGTCCAATCTCAAACATACAACCATTATTGCGAACACCTAATGTGTAGCCTTATTATTCTCTTCTACTTTATGCTAAATATATATGTAAATAAATTTTTAAAGCGGATTTAGAGGACCACGGACAAAAAAAAGTTTTGTACTTAATTCTTAAAGCCTACTTGAAGTTGAGATTGCGAGTTTTTTTTTTTCATTTTAGACTTGTTGAGATAAGTTTGAGTTTTGCACTTAATAACTGAGTAAAATTGTGAGATGAAAATTAGTTTCGTCATATTTTGCGGTCATGATTATACCAAAATGTCTATGATACAAAATGTTAATTTTATTTGATGTCATATTATTGTGAAAGATTATCGGTTTTTGAAATTATATATAAAAAAAAAACTGAATGTTATTTTTGTTATCTCTAAAATGGAGAAAAATAATTCAGTCAAAAAAAACTGTTTTATCACACATATTGTAATTACTTAATTATAATAATTCAACCTTTTTGTCAATAAAAGGAAACCTCGAAAAGGTTTTCAATATATCCGAAAACAAAACGATTGTGGTACGAATAACCTTTCAATGTAAATCAATAACCAAACATAAAGCACATAATCTCTAAGCTGATTTTTAATTTCCATTTTGTAAAATACTGATGGTATACCAGTAACGTTTTCCAAATAAGACACAGTGTTCATATCTGTGTCATCAAGTATGAAATTTTGAATGTAACTCGAAGTCTCCCGACACGGTGAGACACTGTGCCTGATTTGGAACACTCACGAGCAATGACGTAGGTATAAGGCTTTCACAGTGAGTAAACAGGGCTTTGATGTTATTATATAGCGTTCTATATATACATATACAATTTTGAACAATACAAAAACAAATTATTTGAAAATATTGTTCATTAAACATGTGAAATTATTTGATTGTTTTATTTATATTTTCTTAAATTGGATTGGGTGAGTTATGACAATGGCATGCACTATCATCATTGGGTAAGAGAAAGCCTAGAAAGAAATGGCGGAACGACATGTTCTGAATGTACCGTAAGGGATGGTATGATATGATGAGGGGAAATGAATTCCTAGAGGCCTGAGTCCCAGCAGTGGGAACATTAAGAAGGCTGATGATGATGATGAATTCCTGTAGGATATTAGGAAACGCTTTTATCCTGCTGTTCAGCATTGTAGGCTTATATAGGGTTATTTTTTAAATATTGGCAGCCTCTTAGGTATATGTTACAAATATCATAAACAATGACTTTTGTTCTATGACTTTTAAAAATTCATCATATTTTAGTTCATCAGATTTTCGTACAAAAATAAAAATATTTAAATTGAACGTTCTAAATTTACTTTACGAAGTCTACGAGAAGCAAGCGATAGAACAATACCGGACGGGACCGGAAATCGGGCGGCGGGGGTGCTTGATGCTCTTGCGTCGTATCATATAGACGTAAGTAGGTTTAGTAAAATACAGAGTTGAAATGTGTTGGATAGAACAACGAAATCTTGAAGGTTTGCTTTTAGTAAGTAAATGAATTATGTTTTGTAAACACAAAAGTTGTTATTTATGATGTTAGTATTACAGTCCAGCCATATTTGGTATTTATTTAAAACACTTACAGCTCACACTTAAGCCTACTATTGACGGGCGCGTAGCTTCATAGACGCATATTCGTCATTACGAAGCAGCGACGTCCATCGTAACGACGTCGTGCAAGCTGTGAGCCAAGCGTACAATGACCAGAGTTCGGAATTAGGTACAGTTATTTAAGTACTTACACCGATTTTATACTGTGAAAGAATAAAGTGGATATGCCTTAAATCCCGAGACTATTTTTATAGAGCAGATTATTTTTATGAAACTATTAGAAAAATAGCAGAAAAAATATCTTGGAGGATTAGGAAGTGAATTTTGCTAACCTAATCTTTATCTCTAACCTAATCTAAATTGTAAGTTAATTATATCTTTTTTTTATTAGTTTCATACATATATATAAGGTTTATATTATTTTTATTTTCAATATTGTTGAATACACGGGATTTTTCATTAGAAATTCCGGGATGATCAACATTTTGATGCAAGTACATGAATAACTCTACCTACCTAATTCCGACCTCATACAATAACGAATACGCGTCTAAGAAACTGCGCGTCCGTAGACATTAGACCTTACAGTATTAGCATGTAATAAAAAATACCTACTCCAAATGTCCTTAAAAATACCATTAATTCAAGAGCACCTGCAAGGGGCAGACCTGCTATAAACAACGTTAATTCTGCCATAAAGTGCCCATTAAACCGAATGTTCGGCTAGATACGAGTGACCGTAATAGTTTATATTGTTAGGAGGCGATACAATTTGAATATTTCATAAGGGGTGTAATGAAATGGATCCAGAATGGGGTAAGTATAAAGATTATACTTTCTACAAAATTCAGTTTAGTGGTTTGGTAGTCATTTGCTTTTAAAAAATGAACTGATAAATACCAGGGTGAAGTGATAATAACGTGTAAATCACACTCAGTCCAAAAAAAAATTCAAGAATTCGTTTCACTTGATTTTATGGTTACTTTCTATTAGTTTTTTTTAAATAAAATATGAAGTTAATTCGATAAAGATCAACGAATGTAATGAATAAAAATATACAGCCATCGAGGGAAAGAGTGTGGAAATAATACTGGTTAATCAGAACAAGCTTATCGCGTCATTTAGCTGTGCTCTAATTGGCTAATGATGACGCGATCGGATTTTCATCCTAAATCCATATTCTGCTATTTTTATAAATTCGTCATTCCAACACGATCCCATTGTCATTTTGCTAAAAGTTCGTAATCTGCTAATTCATAATAATCGGTCAATGGTATCGTAATAGAGTTGCGGTAAAATGACAATATCGAGCTTATAAAAAGCAATGGCTGCACAATGACGTTCTAATGGTAGGTCACTGATCAAAGGAACTGTTTATATTTTTGCAGATTACCGCATATGTAAGACATTCATTTGTAAATATGTACGAGATTATCATTCTATCCCACTTCTTTTAATGGAGTGTCGGTGGTTGATTATTGGAAAGTCATAGTGATGCCATTATATTAGCAGATTACCAAGCTTACTCAAAATCAACAATTATGAAATCAATGATAGACCATTCTGACACTATTGTAATAGCAGACTTGGGGCCCTGGTTTCCATACAAACTTACCTGTCAGGTATAACTGTGTAGGCAAATCTGTCAGGCACATCCTAACGTGTATACCTTTAGAAACGGTATAGGCTCAAATACGACATGACAGAAGTATATGTACCTACATACATCCCAAATAACAGTGCAAAAGTGTCACATCTATCTCTGAGCCCATCACTCTCTTTCACAAAATAAAACCCATCAAAATTAGACTCAATCGATGAACCCAGAGAGACAGGACACTTAGAAAATCTTCAATCTAGATTCAGTTGGGATTAAAGGTAGTTATTGAGGCGTGAACGGTCTTACCAACTGTCGGTTATCGTGCTTGAGGGGATGGTGGCGCCATCTGTCGGTTACAACCTCAGTTATGCGAGCTACCTCTTGCTGTAGTGTTGCGTGTAACATCGAAATAAAACAAAAAAGTCTTATTGATTATTTTTAACTAGAACATGGATCCTGAAACTTATTAACCCGAAGTAGGAAATGTCATGGAACCAAAAATTGAAAGACGTGACATCCACCAATCCGCACTGGGTTCGCGTGGTGGATTATGACCCATTCCCTGGCATAGAGAGGGAGTCAAAATTCAAACAGTTGGACCATTAAATGCTCTGTTTATGCTATGCTACATTTATAAAATGATAGGGTCGCTAGATTAATTCAACAAAAAAATATAGGGTCAGATAAAAGGTCAAATAATTATTTGTAATTTATTGTGCTGGATTCTATCCTCTATTGTGATCTCTCTCTATCACTAAATGGTTAGCCGGGAGTAAACTCAACTTTAAGTTACCTTTGCCTATGTACATGAACTCTATTATAAATTTTAATACATTTTATAACTTCTTTTGGTGTGCAATAAATAATTAAAAGCATTCAAAGGAAAATGTTGTGTTGATCTAGGCCAATAAGTGTTCGGCCAGACTGGAAGCGTGGATGCGGCGCGGACGCAACGTGGTAATCTCAAACATAAGAACTTCATTCGAGTATCCATAGTGGGCATGCAGGCGCGGGAAGCGGTGCTGGTTACTCAAAGCGGGACGCGCGCGGGCAACTCACGCCATAGCTTATTCATACAAGCGGCCATAGTGAGTGCGCAGGCGACGAGTGGCAAACTGCACGGGAGCAATTATCTCAAACTAATTCGAGCCATGCTATGGCAACCGCCGCGCCCCACACAGCGCTGTCAGTCTAGCCAAGAAAACCACGCGCATTCTCGCAACCGCTCCACTCCCCACACTGCGCTGCCAGTCTGGCCGAGCACTAACAAACGTAGGCCACGCCTAAATTGTTCATAGCAGCGCGTCTCGTGCCGTGAATCTGATGTAGCTCTACAAGTCTAGTGGCCATATAAAATGTATGGAGACTGACGCGCTTATAACGGCATACGTGGCCCACTTATGCCCAATGTAGTTCTACCTTTAAAAACACTACACTGCTCCTGATAACTCAAGTAGCAGATGGCGGGGAAAAATAACCAGGCTGAAGTACCACCAGGCACCAGGCTGACCACGTCGCACGTATGAATCTGAAGAGGTGAACGAAGATCGTCACTCACCGCACGCCTAAAGGAGGCCGCATCGACTACTGCTGTATGAAATCGTCACACCACGTTCGTGAGGAAAATTTGATCAATAATCGCTGAAGACACAGTGGTTTGGAAGGAAAGGCGGAGACGTATGCCCAGTAGTCGAGAACACAATACAGGCTAATAAAAAACTTAGGGTGCCATATATGGAACCGTAGAATCCCAAATCACATATCACAGTAATACAGTAATATATAGGGTGACTGGTAATTAGTGACCGATACTTATACACGTTTGTAATCATGAGTACAATACTCATGATTACAAACAACTTTCCCAAAGAAACTTTTTTCTCATTAGTTTTATCACAATACAAAACAGTTCTTCGGACAAATTCGCGCGCGCGCCTCTTCAATCTCTCAGCTGTTAGCCGCGTAACGCCATTGGCTTATGTAACTTACCTACAATTACCGTCACGGATCTTGAGCGCTCGGCGTCAGAGTAGGGATCGCTTTGCGCGTTGTTAGATACATGCAGTAAGGCAGGGACGAATCATGAGTGACGTCTATGACGCGATGGCGCGGCGAGCCAATCACTGACACTCTCCGCCCCCGCATCTCACTTCGCACCACTAAAGAGACCGAATATTTGACTTCTGCGCAACTTAAAGCCAGCGCTCAAGATCCGTACCGGTAACTTTATAAAGATGATATAATAGTGATAGTGCACCCGCGCCGCTTGCAAACCCATCCGTGTTAAATAATATTATAAGTTAAATAATGAGTATAAAAAAAGTTTCTTTGGGAAATTTGTCTGTAATCATAAGTACAATCACGTGTATAATTATCAGTCACCCTATATAATGGTGAAAGTTTATGTGTATGTTTGTTGTTTCTTCACGCATGGAATGATTCTTATGATACTTTTTATCCTGGGAGTATGTTCCCTTAGCCTAGGATAATTTCCATTATCACACGGAAACCAGGGTTACCGACATAGCTCGAAGAATCGCCAAACTTCGGCTATGGGCAGGGCATTTGCACACAGAACAGATGATCAAAGGGAACGAAAGGTTCTGGACTGGTGACCACGTACCGAAAAATGCAGCGTTGGAAGGCTTCCCACTGGGTGGAACGATGACCTGGTCAGGATTACGGGAATCCGATGGATGCAAGACGCACATGCAGGACAGGTCGTTGGGGCGAAGTCTGGTGGAAGCCTGTCCAACATCGAACATCTTTCAGCTAAAATTAATAATGATGAAGATGATCACACGGGCGAAGTCATTGGCAGCACCTAGTAGAACTATAAATATTTTCCATCACTTCCTTAAATAATGACACTTGTAAGTTTCCATTCTCGCCGAGAAACCCGGACAACTGTCAACCCTATTTCCAACCACCGGCCGTCACCAATCTTCAAATGAACTGCTCCTAAAGTGGCTGTAAAATATAATGTTATCGCCGCTTTGTGCATAACTAATGATGAGCGACGAAATAATAGACGTTTAACTACGGTAAGGGTTACTGAAGTGGCGGTGTACCTATTAACAGATGGCCCATGAAAGGATTAAGACATTATTGTGGCGGCCGTTCATTGGAAAGTGAGCAGTGGCGTAACTAAGCCCTCAGGGGCCCCGGATCAAAACTTTTTGAGGACTTTTTAAGCTATTGCATAGCTTCTATCGCGGGCCTTCAGCGTGGAGACCGAATCCAGCAATTCCGTAACGAAAATAACCTAACACCCCCCACTCATTTGTTTTTTGAGCGTGGTGACCGATAAGAAAACAAATGAGTGAACAATCAATCAAAATTCAATTCAATGTGTGAAAGTGTAACTTCAATTAATATCAAAGAAAAAAAAACAAAGGAAAAAAATACTGCATAAATAAAATAAATAAATAATTATAATTGCATAAGTTGATAAAAATGCTATGCAATAGCTTTACCGCGGCAGTCCCCGAGTGCCACACGTCTTTTTTATTTTTTGTGGTTGATAGGTTCGCGCTTGACCGCTATCTCACCTGATGGAAGCGACGATGCAGTCGACGATGAAACGCGCTTACCTAGAAGTAACCTATTCACCTTGTATCAAATAGACCCTATTCCACAGAACTAGTAGCCTGAGACGGCGCGTTAGAGTCCCGATTACCATAATAGAGATTCCGACTAGAAAACGTGTGAGCTCGCGAAAAATGGAAGAAGTGGTGTCATCATGTAGGATCGCATTCAAAAATTGGATTACTCTGATTAGGATAGGAAAGGTCTGGATTGAAAATGAATTCGTTTATTGGAGTACTAGCTGCTGCCCGCGACGTCGTCTACGTGTCGCTATAGGATTATAAATAAACAACTTTTAAAATAGCATTAAAATATAAGTTTTTTTTGCAAAGAGAGTTATATGTGAATCCTGCTGAGTTCAGTCATAAGATGTGACTGAAGGAAACAGAGAAAATAATGCAGGAATATCTTCCAAGAAGACATTCCAAGACACAAAAGAGTAAAAATACGTACAAAGGTATCATACCTTACAACACTTCCCTATAAACTACGTTAGTAGTTATGCTGCCAGGAGCCAAAATGGAAAGAGAGTCAGGACTGGTGACGCGGGAGCAAGCGACGTACAGTTGCCAGTGTGAGAAGTAACTTGTCCTGAGGTCGACACCCGCTACCCTCAGTGTCTGCCCCTGCAACTTATTGATGGTCATCGCGAAGCAAACACCCATGGGGAACTGTACGCGCTTGAACTGGAACGGGGAGTTATGAGGTATGAGGGGAATGTGTGGTATAAATACTGCCTCGCCGACACCACAACCCGTAAAAATTTCCGCCTCAATGGTGTGCCTGTGGAGCGAGATAACTTTAAGGCGGGTCCCGTTACACAACTTCGGAGGAGATAGGTTCCGAAGAAGCATAATCGGGACACCGACCTTCAGCTTGATGGTATGCGCTGGAAGTCCACTTGCTAACGGGGAGTTCAGAAATTGCACGGGATAATGTGTGGCGTCATCTTGCTCGACAACAGTGTTTATCGAGATGTAGACCACTTCATTCCCCTCAATTTCCGAGAGAATGCATTCGTTAATTGCTGCAGCCTGATCATTTTTGGGCATCAAAATGGCCTGCTCACACACCTAAGAATTCTGTTGGTGCGGTATACAACTGATGTCCCCGTACACACAGCGAATGAGTTCTTCTAAGCTGGATACCACTCTACCGAGAGACTGAAGCACCACCTGTCCACCTCTCTCTTCTGTTAGAGTGCCTTCGCCAAGACTTAGTAGGACATTGGAGAATTCTCGAGCACGTGCATTGCCGCCGAGCCGAGCTCTCATATTAATGGTCACGCGCAGCGTACGAACTCGTGACCACAACGAAGATCATTTCATCGAAGCATTCACCTCGTCAGCCCTCGATCCCCGCGTCACCACGGGAAGTGTTTGCCGGAAATCGCCACTGAACAAAACTGTGACACCACCCATCAAATGTTCGTCCCTGCGGATGTCACGCGGGGTTTTGTCCACGGCCTCAACTGCCTTCCTATTGGCCATCGTACACTCATCCCATACGATCAGAGAGCAATCCTTAAGCACGTGTCCCTTATCGCTGTTACGTGACACACCACAAACAGGTCTTTCGGCGCTATCTAAATCGATGGAAATTTTAAACATGGCATGTGCTGTCTTGCCACCCGGAAGCAGTGTGGCAGCGATTCCCGACGACGTAATAGCAATTTTGCCCTGCCTCCTGACCTCTGCAAGTATGCCAGTGGTAACAAATGTTTTTCCTGTTCCACCAAGAGCATCCAAGAAAAACATTTTACCCTGGTTTTGCCCAACGCTTTCAAGGACGGTGTCATAAATTTGTTTTTGCTCTGAAGAGAACAAAGCGACATGGTCATTTCGTATGGTGTTCATTTTGCCTGAATCGTAATTTGTCTCAGCGTTATACTCCCGATTTCCACGGTCTTATTGCGGTGATGATTGTGGAGCTGGTAACCCATATTCGATCAGTGGATTACCGCTGATAGAAATTACCACATCTTGAAATGAACTGAGACAGGTGTTCAGCACGCGTTCATCAGTTACTTCGACTTTGTCTCTAATAGCAGGTCTCAAAGCTCGTAGAAAATCTTCAGACGGATGATGGCGATACTTCTCCCACAAAGCTATCGGGTTCGTGACTCCACAAATCACCAAGATGACGGCAAACAGATGACGTATGTGGCTGGGACTGTCACTGACGCTCGCCTCCGCGAGGGTGTCATTCCAATTTTGGTCACCGTCGAGAAGGTGACGTGCTACGCCGGCTGCGCGGTAAGTGGGATACTCCACGCCATCAAATGTACTCAGAAAGGTGAAAGACGTTGGGCCTCGGACAGTGTGAAGTAACAACCGCAGAAAATAGCATTCGCCATTATTCGGATGCACGGTATAATCCCTACCCAATGCGGTGTCCTTGAAAATTCCCAGAAAACCTTCCACAGCTCCTCCTCGTTGACGTCGGTTAAAATACACCCCTTTGCTTGTCGTACGGGTAATATGAAGGCACCTCATACGTAAGGGATCTCGCAAACTGATCGACTTCACAGAGCCTGAAAAATGTCACCATGTAATACACCACATTTTTTTTTAAATTGTCTTCCTCATCTCTGCTCAAGATGATGGTTTTGTTGGAACTTGAATTTGTCAAAACGAATTATACTATACAACTTTTATGAAGAAAATACACATTACCATCTATGAATTTTAAGAATAACTAACTACCAACCTCGCCAACATGATCAAATTATTAATTTCCAAAAAGTATCATGTAACTTGATTTGATTTTTATGAAATCTCATAGATGGCGCTGCTTTAAAATTGTCTTTATACTACTAACATTCATTAAATTATGTTTCTCTGCCCAAGTTACTTAAATGGCGTAGTTTTTATAGTGTAAAGCTAGATAATAGCATGGCTTACTCAAAAACAACATTTAAATATGCTTCGTTAGATCACACCTTGTCCCAGAATGCGTAAGAAAAATAAAGATTCACAGCTCCTCCCCCGTAGGTGATAGCGTGATAATATGTAGCCTATATGTTGACCCGACCTCTTAGTAATATTCATGCAAAATTTGAAGTAAATCCATGCAGTACTTTTTGAGTTTATCCCGGACATACATACAGACAAACAGACAAACAGACAAACAGACAAAAATTCTAAAAACTATATTTTTGGGTTTGATATCGATTGTACATCACGCCCCAAGTATTCTTTTAAAAAAATATTCAATGTACAGTTTTGACTTTCCTACGATTTTATTATATGTATAGATTCTGAACTGGGATAGATTAAGTTTATTGTGATCATATATAAAAAATGCTTGAACGAGAAGAGCGAGCTATACACTATTAGAATATTCTATATTTTCATTATTCATTTATTTGCGGCCTCTTATCAATACTTTGTGGAAAATTGACACGGCAGATACGGCGATAGCTACGCCCCTAACAGTGAGATATGTTGAGAGGTTTTCCACATCAGTGGTGCGATTCAAACTCAAAGAGTTTTATTTATAGAATTATTAGCGGATTCCAAACGTTGTTGTGTCATATACACCACTAATTTTTAATTGGTACAAATACTTAAAGGGCTTATTAGAAAAGCCCTTGTTATTATTTAAGTAGTCTCAATAAATAATATTCATAAACAGCTAAGTTATTAGCGTTTGTGTTTATCCCAAAATGTCTCTCAATTTATGGAAATATTGTGCAGGCTATTGATTATGAATGAATAAATGACGATTAAAATGGAAAAACACTGCCCGCAGTATTTAATACTAGCAATTGTTATGTATGATTGAATCTATGATGAATATACCTTTTCGTGGTCAATTTTAGGATTTCGGTTTTTTCTACTTTTGAATATAAAAATATGATCAAAACACGGGTACAGATACAGCTCTTTCTGTGTACTAATTAAAAAGTAGGGATGAATTAGTAATGATTATCAAAAGTTGGTAGAATCGTTAGACCGCACTGTCGCTTTTCATCAGGTGCCATCTCACCTATTAACAATAACAAATAATAATTATAAAGAAAAAGAATCAAACCACCACATTCTTCTACCTCTTGTGGTCGTCATCTTGCTAACGAGGACCACTTGCATAGACACAACCTTGTAGCCAGGATTATCAATCAGCAACTTGCTTTGAAATACTCTCTTGTGGAATCGGAGGTGCTGTACTACAAGTAGTGCCCGACCCAGTTCTCGATAACGGCGATATCATATTGTAGTGGGATCGGTCTATCATCACTGACAGGACTATTGTAGCCAATAAGCCTGATATGGTAGTGGCCCTTGCACGCTTCTCGCTTTGGTGGACCAAAGCAAGAAGCTTGCAAGACCACTACATGTCACTCATGTTTGTACTCAATGCCTGGTGAGCGGACATGCTCATGTTGTCAATAGACGAGTGGGAAAGGGCAGTTTTAAGTAAAGATAAGACCAAATACGTAGCTCACCCATGAGCTTCTGTAGAAGCACATGCTCGTACATATTTTAATACAGAAAAACAGTCGGAAAGAAACAAGTGCAAATGCAATTAATAAAAATTAAATGTAAAATAATAGTGAATGGCTGACTATAAACGGGGTCAGGTTTATAGAGAGTAAATTGGATAGAAGCAGCTAATTTCACGTTTATGACGGCAATAAACGGACGAATAGTGTTAAAAGACTGACTATTACGCGCCGTTCTACTTAGACGAATCAACGGGAATACAATTATAAAGTAAACACGAAGTTTACGCGAATTCAACACAACACCGTCAGTTTATTCTACGTGCACGTGAAACCGCCGCTTTGGTCGCAATTAATTTAAAAATAAGCATAAATTCGCGAGAAAATTTCAAAGCAACTAATCGCATCTGCTTCGCTTTGCTGATCGCCGTACCGCATCAACGTGCGATTGATCACGTAGGCCACTGCGTCAGGCACTAGTAGTCTGGCATTCATGCTGAACTGGACCCATTTTGGTGCAGCCGTGAGGCACACAACAATTTTTTTTTTTGCTTTTATTTTTTTTTTCTTGTTACCGAAATATTGCATTTGTGCCTTGTGTGCAAAAAAAAATATTTTTCTTTCTTTGTTTTTTCCTTCCTTTCTTTCTTTCTTTCACCACAATAGATCATCAAATTTTTATTCCCATCGCGCCACTTCGCTTCGCAATCACATTCACGTTTAATTGCCTATGTAGAAAATCACGTTACGTGGAAACGAAGGATATTATTAATCTATAGTTAAGATAAACATTTTCTCTCTTCAGCTTTTTGTTTCAATCAACGCAATCTGTGCCAATTGCCATGTTTGATGAAGAAGCAACAAAAAAGTAAAAAAAAGATGACGCATGAATGTTCTGTTGGCATTCAGTAATTCCGTCATTCCATCGAATATTTCACAAAAAATTGTTACAGGAAATACGTGTTTTTCTTATAACAAATACCTACGTTATTCAGAGTCCTGATTAAAAGTGCTAAGTTTCTATTACGAGTACTTTTTTGACTTTTTTGACTTTTTAATTTATGAATACGTTATGGTGAGCCAAAGTCTACGCAAAATAGCAAATTTTCAGAGATTTTTAATGATTAATTTTACAAAAATTTAAGTTTTGAATTCAATAGAAATTTAGATAATAACCACAAGATATTTGTGTTTCTAAAATATGTAGGTTAAGATGTGTATATACATCATAAGCACGTAGTATGAGAAACGAGTTGGACGATCTAAAAACGCTTGATGCCCCAGCATTTTTATAAAAATCATATTATATACTATTTCCAACTATAAACCGTAGAATTTTCTCAGCAAGGTGTTCAAGTAGACAGCGAATTATCTGTAAATCCTCGGAAGCCGCCCCCGAGATTATCCGCCAAGGCTTACAACGCGGTCGCGCTTCCGTTCGCCGCGATCTGTAATGTAATAACGTTGCAGAATATCCCTTTATAAGGTCGAGAAGATGCTGCGAACAAATGGCGCTCATAGGTGAGGTATACTTTGTTTGCATATTTTAATAAAAAGATTTTCTAAAATTGAATTTAATAAAAGTAAGGATTGTGCCAAACTGGGTTTAAACTCACGTTCTACAACCACTGCTAATTAGACCTCATTTACTGGCTTCTAGCTCTTTGCAAAGGCCTGTTCGCGACTTTTCGTGCGAGCTGCGAGCGGGGGCTAAACGCGGGGTGGGGGAGCGAACAAAAGTATCACGCCGCTCATAGCGCTCGGCACCCGCTTACCTATGCCGCACCGCCCGCCGCACCGCTTGCCACGCCCGCCGCCTGCCGCACCGCTCGCCGTGCCCGCCGCCCACCTCACCGCTCGCCGCGCCCGCCGCCCGCCACACCGCTCGCCGCGCCCGCCGGCCACCGCACCGCTCGCCGCGCCCGCCGCCCGCCGCACCACTCACCGCACCTCTCGCCGCTAAAACCAAACGACTGACTGACACAGAGGGAGCTAGATATACTAAGATGGTCACCATACGCATACAGACCTCGGCAATAGCACCTTGACAGCCGTTCTCTAAAAAAAAAAAAAACTAGATATACACCTAATTAAAACTAACTTTTTTTTTAATAGCCTGTACTGTCCCACTGCAGGGCAAAAGACTCCCCCAACAGGTATTCTTTTCTTGAGCTACCTCGAACCAATCCCCGCGGTAGGCATCTAGGTCGTCATGCCACCTCTTCCTAGGTCGACCTCGGCTGCGTCTTGAAACTAACTCCTAAAACCCTATAACTAAAAAAGCAATCCAAAGTACGGCGTCGAAAAACTCCTTCGCATCGCTGTCGACTGGTCATCAGCATCATCATCTTCCTGCCCTAGTCCCGTTTTATTTGGTGTCGGCGCAACACACTTTTTTCTTCTATTCTGTCCTTTCACTCGTCACGCTATCACTGGTAATGTACCCAAAAATCTGGCGACATTGCCACGCTAAATGTTGTTCAATAATAGTTATATTGGAAACTTGCAAATAACACAGAAATTGATTCAATTTTTTAACTAAAAAACTTTTTATAAAAAAAATATAACCGACTTCACTAAAAAAACACTAAAACGATCAAAATAATTTTAATTTCGGAAGTCGGTGTTTTTTGTTATTGTTTGTTCCTTATTTAACACCGACTTCCGAAATTAAAATTATTTTGATCGTTTTAGTGTTTTTTTAGTGAAGTCGGTTATATTTTTTTTTTTTAAGTTTTTTTATTTCATACTTTTTAGTTGCAATACACTTACAGCCAGAGTACTTTTTTCTCATGTCAATTCCAATTAACTCAAACCCTGCTAGAATACATCATTTTCATATGAAGTTCCCGTGTCTACCTTCCACCTTCCGGCTCCATCATTAGATCTTTTCGATAGTACCTTATAGCCAAAGTGCACCTCATGACATTTCTAATAAGCCCAAACACGGGTAGGATACATTGATTAATTACGGAGTTCCGGTGCCTATCTTCCAGCTCCATCACTATCATCAGGTTACTTCGATGATACCATTTTCAACATAACTATTCAGAACTATTCATTTATTTGTATTGTCATAGTCGCTTAACTATTTTCATTGTGATATTTGTTTGAATATGAAGTTCCATTGGCAATTTCTGGTCTTCTTAACCAGTTCCATCTTATCAAATGTCACTTTTTGACTGTGAATGCTTAATTCCTTGATGAAAATATCAAAATGACTATATAGTTGCCTATAATATTTGAGGAGTTCCCTCGATTTAGCCAAGATTCCATCATCAGATCCCGACTTGGTGACTATGGGACCATTTGGGAAGTATACCCTTTGCAACAAAAAAAGAATTTTTCAAATCGGTTGGCAAGCGACGGAGTTATGCCCGAACATACATAAAATAAAAAAAATAAAAAAAAATACAAACATCCGAATTGAGAACCTCCTCCTTTTTTAGAAGTCGGTTAAAAAACCACCTTTTATCAATATTTCTTCTATCAAAATTCAGACACCTGTTCTATATCTTCATAATCTTTTTAAAAATATAATTGTTTAGCCGGTACTTATGTTACTAGGAGCTATTTCTCGCTTTCAATATCACAATATTTACCCATACATCCGTGGAGAATACGGCAACTGAAAAGCGTGGAAAGGCACTTAGTAATATTACTAAAAGCATTTTTCTCCAACAGTGTATCTCTTCAGCGACCGTAAGGGGTACTTTATTTTTACGCAACCACGAATCATATCGCAAATGATCCCTTTTTGCTACCACAGCTGCGGATTTCTAAAAAAACATTCGTTACAATCTCTGTATCAAAGAGTAAACCGATAAAAAACCGGCTAAGTGCGAGCCGGACTCGCGCACAATGGGTTTTGTACCATCCGTAGTAAAAAGAAAACTGCAAAAAAAATCACGTTTGTTGTACGGGAGCCCCACTCAAATATTTATTTTATTCTGTTTTTATTATGTGTTGTTAGAGCGTCAACAAAAATAAATCTCCAGTGAAAATTTAAATTGTCTAGCAATCACAGTTCATGAGACACAGCCTGGTGATAGGCGGACAGGTAGACAGACGGACGGACGGACGGACATCGGAGTGTTAGTAATAGGGCCCCGTTTTACCCTTTAGGTACCGAACCCTAAAAATAGCAGCTAGCGTTGTTATTTAATATCCCGTTTCCCGGGAATGCAGCAAAAAACGCGAGACTGGAATTATTAATGAGTAAATGCGTATTTTTTATTCAGAATTGCGATGTAAGTGAAATATTTTCACATGGAAATTGAAATTTTTATGGCAGTTTAATATTTTACTGATTTATTAATGATCGAATACTTTACATTAATTGCATAGTGATTGCAGCTATAAATAACTTACTATTTATAATATTACCAGCAGTCCCGGCAAAGTTGTCCTACCCGAAAGCTGGGACGTTGTCAGAAAAACCCGATTACAAAAAAAATAATTAAGAACTTGATTGCAGCGTCAGCTACCGCGCCTTATTGTATTTCCAAACCATCCAGAGACCCAATTAAATAAACACACAAAATTAATTTTAAATCGGTCAAGTCCAGTTCAAGAGATTCCAGCACCGGACACGTGCGAAAAAACGCCCGGGTTTCACCATTGTGGGCAGATCAACGCCGTGTCTTCGTAAGGGCGCCCCGCGGCAGTGACCTTTCGCGCCGGGCCTTGATACAGGCCATGGTCTGGAGCGAGGAGGAATGGCAGGCGGTCGCCTCCTTTTGCGAAGCAATAATGCAATCAAAGAAGGCAGCCGCACGCGCGAGGCAATGGCCCTCGCGGCCCAGTCACTGGATTCCGATCCCGGTTTCCGGCCAACATAGGCGCGAGCTTACGGACGGCGAGCAACGGGTAGCTCGCCGTCCAACCGTCCAGTAACCGTTCGGACGGAGGCCAAGTCGTCGACGGCACGTAGTGTTCCACACGCGCCTCAAGAAGTTGTCAGCAACAATACCCAGCACAGTCGAAGCCATGGGTGATGCGAAAGATATCCCCGGGGCCCTGGAAAAATGGCAAAGAATGAACAGGAGTGGGTTTTAGTCAGTAAAACTCCGACTCACCTAAAAAAAAATCGGTCAAGTCGTTTAGTAGAAGAGACAGAGATACAGAAATTCACGAACAGAAGAATTATATAATAACTATCTTCTGCAAGCGTGCAGCGGCTTTAACCGCTTGAAAATAAGTTTATCTATGCAAACTTTTCATCCCCTTAGGGGGTGAATTTCGGAAAGTCCTCTCTTAGTGCTCGCCTACATGATAAAAGGAAAATTTGTGCAAAATTTCACGCTCTTGCTGTCCCCGCACACGGGCCACAAAAAAACACCGCTTCAACCTTCTTTTTGAGGCGGCCTTTTTTTGTGGCTCGTGTGCGGCGGTGCCGCCACAAAAAAAACGATTGAAGCGGCTTCAAGCTTCTCCGGACACACAAGGTGTCGCGCGCTTCAGCGGCCGCTTCTAGCTTTTTTTTGAGGCCGATTCTAGCGTTTTTTTGAGGCCCGTGTGCAGGGACGCTGAGGCTGTAGTTTCAGCTGTGCATTGATATGTCAGTTAGACAGTTTCTCCTTTTATACAGGGCTTTGTAAAACACTAACTACTTTGCAGGACTGTATTGCTAATATCATAAACAACAACTATTGTTCTATGGCTTTTTACAAAACACATATACCAAAAATAAACCTTCAAGATTTCGTTGTTCTATCTATCCTACGTCTGTATGATGCGATGCAAGCGAATTAAGCACGCCCGCCACCCGATCCCACTCGCTTCCGGTATTGTACTATCGCTTGCTTCGCATATACTTTGTAATATTTAGAACATTCAATTTATAATAAATTTTTAAAAGTCATAGACCAAAAACTGTTATTTATATAGTAACATAGTCCTGAGAGTTTGCCATTGTTTTACAAAATAATAACCCTGCATAATTTGATGATATAAAGAAAGAAAGAAAGAAAGAAAACTATCACTGTACTTAATGTCAAATAACGGATCGCGGTCGAAACATTACGTACAGTAAATTGCGCTTTAAAACACAGAGCGTTAACGTGGCTCAAAAGGTTGCCCAGCTTAAATGAGACTGAACTTTTAATGCCCTAAAATCCTTCTGACCATGATGAAGACGGTAGGCCGACACAGATGTATAATAATAATAATAATATTCTTTATTTGTGTAAACATGGTATACATACAATAGCATGCAAGATTGAAATTAATGTCTGAGACCAGTCATGTTTAGCCGTAAGTGTCGGCGTACAAATATTTATAAAAACTAAAAAATTATTATGATAAAACTTCACAAAATATTTACCTAAAATTCCAATTACATTAAATTTATTATTTAGAAACCTCTATCATGTTAACATTCAAAATTAATTAAAAACAGTAATTGAAAACAATAATAACAATGTCAAAGCTGTAAAATATATATGTCAAAATTAGAGGATTTATATCAAAATTACAAACTATTAAGTCAAAATATAATTATCAAATTTACAATATGGATGTCAATATTACAAGATGTCAAAATATTGGATAAGTATGTCAAAATTGCAATAAAAACGTCAAAATTACAATACAAATGTCAAACTTACAATATAAATGTCAAAAATACAATATAAATGTCAAAATTACCATATAAATGTCAAAATAACCATATAATTGTTAAAATTACATCACAATTAAATCTCATTTTAATTTTACTGAACAGTTACAGCATTTTAAGTTTTATAGTCAAAAAATTCACTTAAGGTATAGAAACAGTTTTCTATTAACCATAATCTGATTTGCTTTTTGAATTTATATAAGGGAAGTTCTCTCAGCCTTGTATTCCTTAGATATTGGCAAGAATTACTTCAGAGCTGGGAACAATGGCAGGAATAGAGGGAGGCTTTTGCCGAACATTGGGACAGTATAGCCTGGATATAATAGGTATTATAATAATACAAGCAGTGGTGGCCGAGTGGTAACAGCCCCAGAAATTATAAGTCAGTTCCAAACCAGCCAGGCGCATTATTTTGTGTAATTTATTTCATCACTACTGCTCTCAAAATGGTGAAGGAAAACATCGAGAAGAAACCGGCAAGTCCTAGAACCATCCATCAACCCGCACTGGGCCCACGTGGATATGGCCCATTCCCTCTCCTAGAGAGGAGGCCTGAGCCCCAAAAGTGGGAACGCTATAAAGCCGACTATGCTATCCTATTATCATCATCTCCCTGCTCTTGTCCCGTTTTATTTGAAATCAACGCAAAATGTTTTGTTCTTCCAATCTGTCCTGTCACCCGTCATGCTATAACTAACTCCCTTTTCTTTCCCATCATTTTTCACACAATCCATCCAACTTTTCTTTGGCCTCTCTTTCCCACTCTCTATGCATCCACATGTATACTCATAACTCTTTAATATCTACACTAATAATGTAATAAAGAGGTAAAGTTTGTTTTATTTTTGTTTGTAGGAGGTAATCTCTGGAAGTACTGGTCTGATTGGTTGGTTGGTTGAAATTTTATCACCGAAAGAAAGCTGCTTTATTCTTAAGTGACATAGACTATATTTTATGTACGCGGGCGACGCCGCGGGTAAAAGCTAGTATCACATGATAATAAAACATAGTAGACAATTAACTAAATAACCTAAAACTATCTTCAGAAACAAACTGTATTTATTTCAAAGCAAAAACAGAATATACGATAGAGTTTTAAAATAAACAAGGGCATTTCATATCAAGTAGCGATTACACCGCTTTCCCCAGTCATTACGGACAATTTCAATAGTAACTGCATACAGGTGGGGCAAATTACCCCAATAACATGTTTGTCGAGATCGATATATCGTGTGAAACCACCGATCGTGTGTTACAAACTTTACTGGCCTATCTTTTTACGGTTCCGTACTTCGAAACGAAAAAACGGAACCCTTATAGGATCATTTTGTTGTCTGACTGTCTGTCTGTCAAGACCCTTTACATCAGGAAACTTCTGAATTAAAGAAAAAAAAGATACGGCCGTGTATGTCGATAAAAACGCATATTTCGACACTGTCAAAGGAATCAAAATTTATAGTCCCGTTGACTTATAACCCTGAAAGGCATGAAGCAAGGGCTCATAGCACAAGTATAGGGAAAAATTTGAAAACTGTATTTTTATTGTTACGTCAACAAAAAAAAAAACAAAAACCTTTTTGCGATTCGAAAAAATCTTCGTAACTCAATTCGGGAACTGACCTGTTTTCATAGGGAAGTTTATAAGAAACCCTCAGTGCGCGAGTCCGATCGGTTTTTTTTAATGATTGAATAATTGATTTTTGTTGATTCTGAAAATGGCTTAGAGTAAATAATATAATAATTACCTATAATAATAATAATATATTCGACAACTTTTACACAACGCCATCTAACCACAAATCAAGCAGAGCTTGTAGTCTGAGTACTAGACAATTCTTTATTTCTAAATACATACATTGTTTACAAGCACATTGGAAGAGGTATTTAAGTCACTGGCAGCCTCATGGAACACCAAAGGCATTAACGTTGGTAACAAGAGGCTAACAAATCTCTGATTCGCCGACGATATAGACCTTTTTGCCCTCACAGTTCAGGAACTACAATCAATGCTCCAAGAACTGAGTACGGCTAACTTCAAGGTGGGACTAGCAATGAACCGGTCCAAAACGAAGGTGTAGTCGAGGTAGATGCGCAGGAAAAACATTATGTTGAATGAGTATATCTACTTGAGGCAGTTAGTATCTTTCAAAAATAAGCAGGAACAGGAGATCGATCGGCGAATCCAGAACGCCTGGAAAAGCTTCTGGTCCATGAAGACGCTAATGAAGGGTGATCTGCCGATCTCTCTGAAGCGTAAACTCATCGACATGTGTATCCTGCCCATCCTAACCTACGGTGCTCAGACCTGGTATCTCACCGAACTACAAAAGTTTCGCCTTGGGGTTTGCCAGAGAGCTATGGAGCGCAGCATTTTGAGTGTAAAAAGAACAGACTGAATACGGAACGACACGCTGCGCTCCATAACGGGTATAATACAATATACATATTATAGATAAATTACATCCAGACACAGAATGATCATGCTCATAACAGAAACAGTTTTCCTGGATGGGAAGCGAAATCGCGACCTCTGGCATAGCAGTTAAGGCTACTGACCACTAGACCACCAAGTCAGTCAAAATAAGTTATTTCTAGGCAAGCGTGCTCCATCATCGCTTAGCATCAGGTGAGCAAGAAACAATAATATTTGTTTAATTATTCTTTCCTACGAAAAGAGTCTATTATACATTTCTTGGGCAAAAACTAAAGCAAGTATTTATGAAATTAGTTTGTAACTGTAATTAATTTCCAAACTTTTAAACAATGAAGATTAAGATAATTGCCGTAGTCATCTCAGTTTTCAGATATTATCTGACCGTTGTTGGTTTTTTACACGATTTTTCTATATTAATAGCTTTATTCAAGTCTGCGATAAAACACATAAATCGGGAAACTCGCACAAGATTTATCATAATTATCACTAAAGGTTTCTAAAGACGATGAATCACTAACGTAAAGCTTTCCACCTGATCAGAGTACCTAAAAGGTCAACTTGCGAATCCTAAACTAATAAAATATTTAATATTAGTATCGTCATCATCACCATCATTTCAGCCGAAAGACGTCCACTGTTGGACATTGGCCTCCCCCAAGTGTCGCCACAATAAGCGGTCCTGTGCGTCTCACATCCATCGGATTCTCCAAACCCTTACCAGGTCATCGGTCCACCTTTCAAGAGGCCTTCCAAAGCTACGTCTTCCGGTACGCGGTCGCCACTCCAGAACCTTTCGGCCCTTTTTTTTTTTTATGGTTGGAAAAAATCATGCATTGACATCCCCCGCCCTTGGGCGGAGCGGGAGATAGTGTCAGACTCTTACTGACTAAAAGGCCCACCCCGTTCCTTCTAGCCTTCATACCGGGGCTCGAGCGCCCTTTCGGATAACCCTGGCCCCAGTAGGCTTCGACCCGGCTGGGTCCCTGCTGTTGCTGACAACTCCTTGAGGCGCGCGGGAACAGTGCCCGCCGTCGACGACTTGGGCTCAACGGCCATCTGTTCTGCGAGCAATGTGCCCTGCCCATTGCCACTTAAGTTTGGCGATTCTTCGTGCTACATCGGTAAACTTGGTTCTTCTGCGGATATCCTCATTCTTGATTCGCAACGTATCTAATGTTAATGAAACCATTTAATTTTAATATTTTTTCAATAAAAATGAAAAGTTTTTTACATTTTTTTTACATTTACAATACATAAATTAAATTAAAAGTATATATATCTATAAAATATATCTTTACGAGATTGTTGGGAGGTAATGTTCTTTGACTAGCTGATATAAGAGTAGAAGTGAAGATAGATACCAGATTCAGAATTATTTATTTGCTAGAAACGTAGCTACAAGTTTAAGATGTTACAGAATTAGGTGATATAGCAGTCAAGGGCAAACCTATCGATAATAGAAAAAAAAAATTGGATGTTTCCGCTAAATTTTGCATTATGGCATGTCAAATCAATTTTTCAAAGAATTTCAATACAATAATTCTCAGTGACTTCTTAAAATTCTCATAAATAGTCAATTTACAAATCAATCAAGCTTAAGTATATCTAGAAGTTATAACAAATTTTATCATTTCAAATTGTCAATTACAAGTCAGTTTTAAGTTATGACCCATCAAACCATAACTTCGTTTGTCTAAGTTAATAAAAGTATAAGATTTAACCCCTCCCAACCCCGGGTCGGAACAAACGACCCCCAACACATCAATCACTTGTAACTAGAAGGGTTTACTGTATACAACTTTGTTGGGGTACAATCTACCCCAGCACCAGTTAATGAGTTTTTAATCAATGGAGATGTAAACAACTTAATTTGTATTTGAAGACGAAGTGTAAGTGTAGTACCTAAACCAGTAATCAAGTACTTATGAAGTCACTAGTTTCTTAAGGAGGTGAGTTCTCAATATATGTCTTTAAATGGAAATCAAATCGTCATTAAGATAAAAGTCTTAACCCCTCGAGCGCCGATTGTACATTCGTCTATATAACTTGAATGACTTTGAAAAACGCTTAAGTAATAGTCGTTTTGTTTACACGTTTGTACGAATTTTTTTTGTCGGAAAATTTTGGTTTCTATATCTTTGTTTTTCCTAGAAAAATCCAGAAAAAGTTTTTATTGTTCATTTTTTTTTGTGATTTACGTGAAAACGCACAGTTAATAATACCCCGGGGTGCCCGAGAGCAGTGCGATTGAAAACAGTGACTCTCTGAAGCCTACTCCTCGGTAACGGCTAAGTCAAGGTTTGAAAAAAATATATATGTTTATTATAAACTCATCTACAACATTATCAACATGATGATTTCGTTTTTCCATCTTTTCAAACGGCATTGATCTTTAGAAATATCTTTACACAAAAAAATAGTCGGTCAAGAGTTCTTCAGAATGTATGTACATAGCATATATAAATCAATCAATATTTCGCCAAGAAAATGAATTTAAAGGTCAGAGGGGATCCGGGCGCAGGTGGCCGAAATTAAATGCACAGATACTCGTACGCAGGCAGTAAGTAAGAGTGATGAGTAATGTGTCCATTAAAGTTGTACGAGTATGTATCCATTTAATCATGAAACTTTAAGGCCTTAAGTCTCTTGAACATTTGGCCGAAATTAAATGTACACAACACTGGTACCCGCCTAAGCGGCAGTCATTGATGTAAAACTCTTTCAGAACATCTGTTTTCATTTTCAGACTGTTTCAAAAAACATGGCCACGCAATTTAGGAAAAACTAGCTTTTGCCCGCTGCTTCGCCCACGTTGGTACATAAAATATAGCCTATGTCACTCAGTAATAAAGCAGCTTTCTATCGATGAAAAAAATTTAGTAATCAGACTAAACAACTAAGCCACAAAATAGATAGGTACAGAAGACAATCTCATGTATGTACTCGTACTTCACTTTTTATACCTACGCTCGGTGGACGCACACGCGCACAAAGTAGGTGGCGCTAGTTGTCACGTCAACATCAGCTCTGTACTAAAGTTATTGTAAAAAATAGTAAATAATCGTTTTAGAGTCTAATTTTATAATATATCGGTTGCTTAATATACAATAATCAACGTCCAGTGTTTGCAAAGGATTATTAAATGTGATAAGTAAATAAAACCAAAACAATGTCAAAGTGAATGTTTACAAACAATATTGTGCACTAAAATGAGTTACTAACGTTTAAACTTAGTGATAATACGAACACCAACCATCATCCAGTATAAATATAGTGATATAGTTGAACTAAAGTGATTTTAGTTTTAACTAATATAAAAGTGAACCATCGAAATACAAGTACTTATTGAGAAAAAAAACTGTCAAAATAAATTCCAAAAATTTTAAAGTTAGAACAAGAACATCTATTTCGACCACATCGACATAAGACTGTGTGGTCGAGAGGTCTCGGACGCTGTTTTTTTACGCGGTGCCGTGCACGCTGTAGGTTGCGAGTTCAAACCCCAGCCACACATCGAAAGGACTTTTTCTAATTGTTCCTTACTATTTATAAAATAAAAGAGATGGATTTCTTTGAAAACATAACGTTTCGAATGAAATCTCGAGCAGTGTCGCCAGACAATTTAAGCAATGAGAGCGCCCATAATTCAAATGCTGCGCCACTAGATGGCACAACCAGTAGCTTACCTTACATATCGGACGACGAGTGCAATGCAGACATACTTGAACTAAAAAATGAAATAGAGCAACTTAAAGAACAACTATGCGCAGCTCACGAAGAAATTAATAGTTTAACATTAATCAACATAGAGTTAAAACAGAATTATGAAGATTTAAACGCTAAGCATAAGATGTTGAAAAAAGCTGCAAATAAAATTTCATCTCAAATTGTTGACACTCCTAAAAAGAAATCTAAAAAAACACCATTAAAAACCCAGCCAACTAAATCAGCTAAAAAGCCCACGAACACCGATTTTTGTTCTGGTTTGACACCAAATAAGGTTGAGAACACAACGACCGCAAAATTGCCAACAAATATTATAGCCACAACACAAAAGAAGAAAATATGCATTATAAGCAGTAACAAAACCAATAAAATGTTAGAAATAGCAGAAGACTTTTTCTACAACTACCAAATATGCCATTATCTTATACCAAATAGCGGAACACTGAAACTAATTGAAAATATAGACACAAAATTAACGAACTTCACACAAGAAGATTTCTGCTTTATTTTTATCGGCGAAGAAGATTTTCGTAAAACAAACAATTATTATGATCTCATCATTCAAGTAAGAGAATCGTTAAATAAAATACGACACACGAACATAATATTGTGTCTTCCCACTTATAAGGACAACGCAGCGATATTCAATTGGAGGGTCGAAACCTTCAATAATATGTTATACTTGGACAATCAAACCCATGGTTATGCCGAAATTCTTGACTCAAATTTGGATTTGTGTTATGATTATAGCATGTTCTCTAGGCGCAGTGGTCGTCTGAATAACAATGGCATGAAAAAAATATACCAAAATCTAAAATGGTTAGTGGACGAATATTCCTATGATTTTAGCCAAGAAACTGTGGTTACTTATGACATTCAACGGGATGATATCCACGACACAAACTCCTCAGAAAATACTGATTTTTTTCGTGTATAGCAACATTAACATTGTTCATCAAAACATTGCCGGTCTCTTAAATAAGTCAGACTTGCTAACTATACATCTTCAAGAGCTATCTAATAAAGACAGAAACATTGACGTAGTTTGTATAACTGAACATTTTATGATGCGTGGTCATGAACACCTCTTAAGCTTGCCAAATTACAAGTTAGCGGCCTGCTATGCGAGAAGAGCGAAGAAACGTGGAGGTGCGTGCATTCTGATTAAAAACGATCTCGAACACAAAGAACTATCAAACATCTCCCGCTATTCAATAACAAATACTATCGAATGTTGCGGTATAGAATTGGTTAATCAGCAACTAATAATTATATGTATTTATAGACCACCCATTCCAAACAATTTGAATGTATTTTATGAAAATTTAAACATGATTTTAAAAATGTTATGTTGCAATTCAAATAAGAAAATAATTGTATGTGGGGACTTCAACATAGACATACTGAAAAGAAATAATATGACTCTTGACTTCGAATATTTTCTCTTAGGCTATAATCTCAAATTAAAATTATTCCAACCAACCCGGTTAAGTAGTAGTAGCTGCTTAGATAACTTTGCCTGTAGCTCTCGTTTAAAATGTAAATGTGAAGTGATTGACTTAGCCCTATCTGACCATACTGCGCAGATATTGGAAGTCAAGGTAAATAAAACTTGTAGAATCAGATCCTGGCGCATAAAAAAACGAGATTTATCAGCGGATAACTTAATACGGTTCAAAAAGTATCTTCAAAGTCTGTCCTTTTCCGATATATACAATGCTGAAGATGCCAACGTTGCATATGACTACTTTATTGAAAACTTCCGTTTATTATACGACCTCTGCTTCCCATACAAACTAATTACAATAAAGGCAAATAAAAAAATTAAATGGGTTTCACGCGGTATACGTGTATGCAGTAGAAAACAGCGACATTTATTATGGAAATATAGACATAGTCCATCAACCAAAAATAAAAACAACTTTAAAAGTTACTCATTGAGATTTCGGAAAATTGTTAAATTGACCCAGAAAGCACAAAATAATTATTACATTAAAACCTCTAGTAATAAATCAAAGGCATCATGGCAGATTATAAATAATAAATCTCATTCTCCTGAGCCTATATCTAAAATCAGTATAAAAGGCAACATAATTAAAAACCCAGATGAAATTGCTAATGCTTTCAATAATTACTTTGTTGACCAAATAAAAACTAACACTAAAATCTTTCCTGAAACTTCTGGGTTAATTAGCAATCCTCACTCTATGTTTATGCCTCCAGTATTACCCCAAGATGTGATGAGAGCAATTCAATCATTAAAAAATAAAAAGAGTGTCGGGTACGACGGCATATCAACTAAAGTTGTAAAATTTGTATCCGATTGCATTGCTGTACACTTGAGCCACATTATAAATTTGTGCGTCTGCTCGGGTGTTTTTCCAAATGCCTTAAAAACGGTTGTAGTCAAACCAATCTTTAAAAAGAAGAACAGTGACCAAGATTTAGCCAACTACAGGCCGATAGCTTTAATTCCTGTATTCTCTAAAGTCATAGAAAAGATAATTTCAGAATCTTTAAACGTCTTTTTAGAGAAATTTAATATTTTATGTGACGAACAAATGGGTTTTAGGAAAAATTTAGGTATTAATGCGGCAGTATACAAATTACTTAACACTGTCATGAAAAACGTCGATAATAAAGTACATACATGCGCAATTTTTACTGATATGACCAAAGCGTTTGATTGTGTCCATTATGAAATATTACTTAATAAACTCAATGCTTATGGTATCAGAGGTAACATCTTGAACCTCATAAAATCGTACCTCAGTGACAGAAAGCAATACACGGAAATATCTAAGATTTGCGTTAAGACCAGAAGGGAAAATAAATATATTTCTGAATGTAGAATTGTCAAGTATGGTGTGCCACAAGGCAGTGTGCTTGGGCCACCACTATTCCTGGTCTATATAAATGACATGCCACGTTACATTGAACACCCAATGGTATTATTTGCTGATGATAGCACTATATTGATGAAATGTAGCGACGTAAATACATACGAACAGGAAATAAATAATACTCTTGCGGATATGGTAAACTGGCTTGACAATAACAATTTAATTATTAATTTATCAAAAACCAATATAATGCATTTCTATCAACGTTTACCATTACAACAAATGACTATAGAATACAACGGGCAAGAAATTGACAAAGTAACAGTGGCTAAATTTTTGGGAATATTGATAGACAGTCAGTTAACATGGAAACCCCAAGCCGAAGAAGTATGTAAAAAATTAAGCACTTCTGCGTACGTGCTATTTAATTTGAACAAAAAGGTCAGTACAGCCACAACATTATTAGCTTACCATGGATTGGTGGCATCGATACTGCGTTACGGAATCATATTCTGGGGAAATTGTAGCATGAGAGAACAAGTATTCAAGGCCCAGAAACGTTGCATAAGGGCAATGTGTGGCTTAAAAATGACCGACAGTTGTGTTCCTATGTTTAAGTCTCTAAAATTGTTAACATTTCCAGCATTGTATATTTTGGAAATAGCCATTTTTGTAAGGACAAATAAGAATTATTTCTTAACAGTATCAGAAACTCGAAGGGGCCCTGTTAGAAGTCAATATAAGAATCTATTACAAAATAGTAGCTACAAGACAGCATTACTTAAGAAAAGTGTCTTTGTCATGGGTCCAACGGTGTATAATAAAATACCGGATACTATAAAAAATGAACCAATTCCAATGTTTAAAAAAAAACTGACAGCCCTATTAATTGATAAATGTTATTATTCAATTAGTGATTTTTTAAATGACTCTGCTATTTAGATTTAATTGTTGACATTGTAAATTTATGATACCCAATATATTCATTTGAAACGACGCCAATTCAAATACACACGTAATTTTTGACATTATGTATTGACATTTCCTTATTATGTTCACAATTTTCATTATTATTTCAAATGACAATAGTATATAGATTTAGTTGTTGACATTATGTATTTGATATTTGCCTATTATGAATACTATAAACTTCATTTTTATTTCAAATGACGCTACTATTAAGATTTTGTTTTGACATTATGTATTTCCTTATATAATATAAATTCCATTTCTCTTATTATTATTTTGTCGCGATTTAAATCTTTGACAATATTTGCATGCCTAATTTAAGGTAGATTGTATCAGGATCACAACTCTTTGAAAACACCTTATTTTATGTACCTACATTCTAAGCAAATAAACGATTATTATTATTATTATTACACTAATGAGCGTTTGTTCGTTTTTTCGTTTTTTGTTTTTTCGTTTTTGTTCGTTTTTTTTAGCGCTCCGAAATATCGTGTCCGTGAGCGGTGTCTATGTGTGCGTTGCTCGAGCGTGCTTTGTATGTAGATTGACTTCTGTACCTGTCTATTTTGTGCCAGTACTTTCAGAGGTTACGTCCTACAAACAAAAAAAAAACAAACTTTACCTCTTTATATTATTAATGTAGATTAAGTGAATAGCAATCTATAGCTTATATGATATTATGGACATAAATATAGAACATGGCTGAAGTTGCACCTAAGCCTCCTCCGAGCACCACCACAACGACCACCAAATCTTCGGCTCACTTTGTGGAATGTTGTTGCATTTTCTGGTACGCGGTTTTTTGCAACTTTAGAACCTTTTTGGAGACAAATCTGTTCTGCTGGCAATGCCCACTACCAATTAAGTTTGGCGATTCTTTGAGTTATGTCGGTATACGTTTCTTAGTGTTTCTCTATATGTACATGAATGATGAAATAAATAAGTAATGCAGCTTTCATTTACATTTTTATGTAGGTTTCAAAACTCTATTATATTTTTGCCAAAAACTTCATGTCAAACTATAATCTCTAACAATATTAAAATAAAACTCGATCGTACAGCGTTATTATTAAAAGGTTTTTGATTGATCATACTTTACGTGGAACTGAATTTTTAAGATAAACATTTCCGAAATAATATTTATGATCGATGGATTCGCATTTTGTTTTGGCAACTTTTCTTATAAGTCTAATATAAAGTTTGAAATTGATTTACATTAACTCATTGTGTTAGCAATATTTGTATTAGTATTACATTAATGTTAATATATACTTCTTCTTCTTCTTCCTGCCCTTGTCCCATTTTATTTGGGGTCGGCTCAACACGTTTTTTTTCTTTCATTCTGTTTTGTCACTCGTCACACTATCACTAACTTCCTTTTCTTTCATATCACTTCTCACACAATCCATCCATCTTTTTTTTTGGCCTCCCTGTCCCTCTCCATCCATCCACATGTAAATTCATAACTCTTTTAGCAACATGCTTTTCATCTCTCCTCTTTACATGACCATACCACGACATACGATTTCCTTTTAACATTTCAGTCACTGGCGCCACTTTCAAACTATAATCATTTCTCACTTTATCCATTCTCGTCACACCACAGATCCATCTTAAAATTCTCATCTCCGCTACATGCAATCTTTTTTCATCCGTCTTTTTCACAGCCCAACATTCTGATCCATACAGTATGACAGGCCTTATGACGGACTTGTAGATTTTACCCTTCAACTTGAGCGGCATCCGTGGGTCACAAGTTGTTCCCGTGACCTGTCGCCATTTCATCCATCTTGCGTTGATCCGATGTGTTAGGTCCCGGTCTACCTCACCATCCCCTTGGACGAGCGACCCGAGGTACCGAAAGTCGGAACAGATCGGTATGGACGTTCCGGTGAAAGCTAAGGGCACTGGATTGGAGAGACCGCCGAAATTGCAGAACAAGTACTCCGTTTTGGTTCTACTAAACTCTAATGTTAATATATACATAATATAAAATAAAGAAGAACTTTATAGTGCAATCATAGCCTCTTACCAAAATGCCACCTTTTGATATAATAGGTATTTTTTTAAACTGAAATATCAAATCAAATGGGAATACTGGAAACCAGTTGAAATCAGTTTTGTTATATAACTCAAGCATCAAATAACTGATATTTCAGAAAACAATTTTGAAATTTTTTCTTTACCTTTTTTTGCTTCAAGACCTTGCTTCTCGTCAAGTTTCAGGACTCTACCTCAACGAAAAATACCCAGTAGGATTGTATTTCCTCGCGAGCGGCAAAATAAGCGCCTCAACGGAGTATATTTCCCTTTTTGAGGCGTGGCTAGAAAGACCTCACGGCGTCCTTACCTTCCGCATGACGCAGGTACTCACCGGACATGGTTCGTTCGGGAGTTTCCTGCACTCGATTCATGCGGAAGTGACACCCGGGTGTCGCCACTGTGCGGAACGCCCGGAGGACACGGTGGAGCACACTGTCGAGGTGTGCCCTGCTTGGGCGGAGCATCGCCGTGCCCTCGTGGGGGCGATCGGCGGCGGAGACCTCTCGCGCCGGGCCTTGGTTGAGGCCATGGTCCGGAGCGAGGAGGAGTGGCAGGCGGTCGCCGACTTCTGCGAAGCAGTAATGCTCGCAAAGGAGGAGGCCGAACATATCAGGCAACGGCGTTATCGCCGCCGCCGTCGCCGGGATTCTGATCCCGATTTCCGGCCAACGTAGACGCGGGCTTGCGGACAGTGAGCAATGGGTAGCTCACTGTCCGGCCGTCCAGTAACTGTCCGGACCAAGCCCAAGTCGTCGACGGCGCGCACTGTTCCCGCGCGCCTCAAGGAGTTGTCAGCAACAGCAGGGACCCAGCCGGGTCGAAGCCTACTGGGGCCAGGGTTATCCGAAAGGGCGCTCGAGCCCCGGTATGAAGGCTAGAAGGAACGGGGTGGGTCTTTTAGTCAGTAAGAGTCTGACACTATCTCCCGCTCCGCCCAAGGGCGGGGGATGTCAATGCATGATTTCTTCCCACCATAAAAAAAAAAAAAAAAAAAAACGGAGTATATTTGGCCTCCCAATCCCCAATCCCATTATATATATTTTATATATATGTAATGAAATGACCTCCTTGGAAATGACATTTCATTTTTTAATTTTTAAGCTGTGGATACGGGGTGACGTATCATTCAATGACAGATGATGTTTAGATTATATGTGCATTTTATTGTTATAAAAACTTGTAGAGAGATAATTAAAGGGATATAATTGAGGAGGCGATATTAGTGAACTTTAATGTCGTTTCTTTGTTTTCAGGTGAGATAAAAGTGTAACTTTAGTTAAACGATAATCTATTACACAATACTGTAAAAGCATGTTGAATAAACAAATCTTTGTTTTCAGAGAAACAATTTGTGGCTTATTTCGAAAATCCTCAATAATATACCTTATAAAACGACATTTTTGTTAACTAAAAGAAGATGGACCGGCTGCAATTTGAGTTTACGATGATAGCTTCAAATGATGGCAAATCAAATGTATTAGCCATAACCTCAATATCTACAGAAGAAGGAAAATGTTATGTTTTACTGATGAGCTGAAGCCGGTGATTCATCATACGTATATTGTCAAAATGAATACTTTCTCAAAAATAAAAAATAGTATAAAAAAAAGATATCAAAGTAGAAAAATATGGATAAAATTGGATGAAGATCTTAAGAAAACATATAGAGATGAGGAAGGTAATATGCAATTTTTAGATCAATATTTAGAAGAAATGAGCACAAAACAACCTATAGACAAAAACGACAATTTGCAACATATCTTGGAAAAATTAATAGAAACTACTACAAAGAAAGAAAATCAACATAACCTAAAACATATTTCAGGAAATTTATTATTGAAAAATTCACAAGCAAGAACCCTAATGCAATGCAATGGATTGAGAATTTTGAAAAGGAGTGTGAGCGCTTTAATATATCAAAAGATGAAACAAAAATAGATATATTGAGATTATTTTTAGAAAAATCTTGTTTGGATTGGTATAGCTCGATGGCCATAAAACTAACAATAAAGGCTGAATGGAATGAATGGAAAAACAAATTTTTAGAAACTTTTAAAAACCGAGGATGGGACATAGTTACATATGCTCTCGCATTTAGATATAAAGAAGGACTACTAATTGATTACGCTATTAGAAAAGAAAGGCTAATGCTAGGCATAAACAAATCGATAGACTCCAAAACAATGATAGATCTTATTGCAACAGGTTTACCTGGGTTTATCTTAAATAGGTTAAACAGAGATGAACTCAATGACACTACTGATTTGTTCAATGAGATAAGAAAATATGAAGGTATGATGTACAAGAAAAACTCAAGTACAATAAAGAGTTGTACATTCCTTTATAAAAATAAAACTAATGAGAAGAAGCCATGTAACACTTGTGAATCTTTGAACAAAGGAATTAGATATCATCCGGAAGAGTCATGTTGGTTCAAGAAAAATAAAAATGAATCTGAAAAAGTTTTTAAACCCAGAAATGTAAATAACAACTCCATTATTGAAGTAGATATAAATACTGAGAAAAAAAAACGAGTAAGTACACCATTAATCAAAATCAAGCTCTTATTAGAAAATAAACTAGAAGTGAGCGGCATTTATGATTCAGGCTCACAGATCTCTTTAATAAATTCAAGACTGATTAAAATAAAAGAAAACAAGGACAATGAGAATATAGCATATATGAAAACGGTTAATGGTGTGAAAAAAACAGATGGCTTGATAACAATAAAAATAAAAATATTTGATTTAGAAGAAGAGGTGGATGTATACATAGTAGAAAATGAATATTTTAATGATTTTATAATCGGATTGGATATGATAAAGAAATTCAAACTAACCCAAAACGAGGACTTGCGGATAGAACAAAAGATAAGAACAAATAAAATAGATGAAATGTCTAAAGATAACAGAAATGAAGAAAAGAATATAAAAACATTAGCAATAAATTTTAATGAACATATAGAAACAGAAGAGTTTATAAGTATGACAGACCATTTAGATAATGAAAAGAAAATTGAGATCGAGAAAATAATAAAGGAATATAAAACAATTTTTGCAAAGGACAAGTATGATATAGGAACAGTTAGAGATTATGAAGCTCACATAGATTTACTAGTAAATAGATACTGTAGTAAAAGACCATACAGATGTACAATAGAAGATAAATTAGAAATTGAAAAGCAAATATCCATGTTACTAAAGAATAATTTAATAGAAGAATCCTACAGTCCTTTCGCTGCTCCAGTGACATTGGCATTTAAAAAGGGTGAAAATAGGAAATCCCGCTTGTGTATAGATTTCAGAGAACTAAATAAAATTGTTGTTCCACAAGCTCAACCTTTTCCGTTAATAGATGATTTGATTGTTAAAACTAGAAATTGTAAGTATTTTACTACACTGGATATAAATTCAGCATTCTGGGCGATACCATTACGGGTGGAAGACAGATATAAAACAGGATTTGTCACACAAGATGGCCACTTCCAGTGGACCTGCCTTCCCTTTGGCTTGAAAACATCACCAGCAATTTTCCAGAGAATTTTAAGCAATATTCTAAGAAAGCACAATCTCACAGGATACTCCGTAAACTATATTGATGATATTCTGATATACTCGAACACCTTTGAAGAACATATAAAACACATAAGAAATGTATTAGAGGCAATAATACAAGAAGGCTTTAGATTGAAGTTTACGAAATGTAACTTTGCTTCAGACTCAGTAAAGTACCTCGGCCATGTAATTCAGAACAATTCGGTAAGACCACTAAAAGACAATTTGATCTCGATAAGACATTTTCCAACTCCTAAGACACAAAAGAATGTCAGACAATTTTTGGGAAAAATTAACTTCTACCATGAATACATACCAAGAAGTGCAATTATTTTAGACCCATTACATAATTTATTAAGAAAAAATGAAAAGTTTGTGTGGTTAGAGAAGTGTGAAGAATCATTTAATCAAATAAAAAGATATTTATGTTCTCAACCTGTGTTGGAAATATTCGACAAAGACTTACCAATAAAGATCTTTACAGATGCATCTTTAGAGGGTATCGGGGCAATATTAAAACAGACTCAACTAGACGGTAAAGACAAACCGGTGGCATATTTTTCAAAAAAACTAAACGAATCTCAAAAACGAAAAAAGGCCATATATTTGGAATGTATTGCTATGAAAGAAGCAGTAAAATACTGGCAACACTGGCTAATTGGAAAACATTTCACAGTTTACTCAGACCACAAACCTCTAGAGAACATGAATATTAAATGCAGGACAGATGAAGAATTGGGTGACCTCACATATTACCTATCTCAATATGACTTTACAGTAAAATATATACCTGGTAAAGAAAATATAGAAGCAGACTGTTTGAGCCGAAACCCTGTATTAGAATCAGAAGATAACAAGGAGGAACTATTAAAAATAGTTAATTTAATACAAATAAAAGATATAGTTGAAGACCAAGAAAAAAATGAAACAATAAAAGAAAAGAAACAAAATCTACTACATAAAAATAAAATCTATTATAAAAAAATAAAGAAACTTGAAAAGATTATACTCTCAGAAGAATTTAGTAAAAAAATTATAAAAAAGGTGCATGAAGATTTATGCCATATTGGAATCAGAAAATTACAGAAAAAAATAAGCCCACTATATACAGCTAAAAACCTAACAAAAAATATCATAAATATTTGTAAAACATGCGAAATATGCATAAAAAATAAATCAAGATGTCAAGGAAAATTTGGGTTAATGTCACAACTGGGACCAGCAACAACACCATTTGAGATAATGTCAATGGATACTATAGGTGGCTTTGGAGGATCTAGGTCAACAAAAAAATACTTACACCTTTTAGTAGACCACTACACAAGATATGCGTTTATTGTGACTTCAAAAACACAGAACGCAAGTGACTTTATAAAACTAACAAAGAAAGTACTCGAGACAGATGAGATTGGAATAATTCTGACAGACCAATATCCAGGCATCAATTCAAAAGAATTTAAACAGTATTTGCAGGAGAATAACATCAAACTAATATTTACAGCTGTGAATACGCCATTTTCGAACGGCTTGAACGAAAGATTAAACCAAACAATAGTAAATAAAATAAGATGTAAAATAAATGAGAAAAATAATAAGAGAACATGGACAACAGTAGCAAGAGAATGTGTACAGAAATATAATGAAACAGACCATTCTGTTACAGGTTTTGCACCAAAATATTTACTGGATGGTACAAATGTCAGTATTTTACCAAATGAAATTAAAACAATAGAAAAGGAAGACAAGTGGATTGCTGATAGAAGATTAGCATTAGAGAATACAATAAAATCTCACAAGTACAACAAGAAAATATTTGATAGAAATAGGAAAATACAAGAGTTCGAGATAGGAGACAGTGTATATGTAGAAAATGGAAATAGACTGAACAGGAAAAAATTAGACGAATTAAAAATAGGCCCTTTCAAGATAATAGAGAAAATATCGAACTCCATTTATAAGATTGACACTGGCAACAGAAAAACAGAATCAACTTTATTCCACATAACAAAATTACAACCTGTTACGGCAGAAGATGAAGTAGAAGAAAACGAATAGGTATAAAGATAGCTTGCAGGTGCATTGTTTGTATTATATTATTTAGAATTTTCGTTCCTATGGGGGGGAGATGTAATGAAATGACCTCCTTGGAAATGACATTTCATTTTTTAATTTTTAAGCTGTGGATACGGGGTGACGTATCATTCAATGACAGATGATGTTTAGATTATATGTGCATTTTATTGTTATAAAAACTTGTAGAGAGATAATTAAAGGGATATAATTGAGGAGGCGATATTAGTGAACTTTAATGTCGTTTCTTTGTTTTCAGGTGAGATAAAAGTGTAACTTTAGTTAAACGATAATCTATTACACAATACTGTAAAAGCATGTTGAATAAACAAATCTTTGTTTTCAGAGAAACAATTTGTGGTTTATTTCGAAAATCCTCAATAATATACCTTATATATATAATGTATATATATAGTATATTTGGCAACCCAATATTTAGATTGCGTTAATTTAAGGTAGAACTACACTACGCACATGTGTGACACTCACGCCAATCTGGGCGCGTCGGTCTCCATACTTTTTATATGGAAACAAAATAGACTTGTAGAGCTACACTTGATCCACGACACGCAACAGCTGAGCGAGTTCAATGACCTGTAGGTAGCAGTCGGCGTTGCGTACAAACTACCTAAAGGTCATTGGACTCGCTCAGCTGACGTTTTCTTAAATAAATTAATTTCGTACATGCGTAAATTAATACGAGTTCTGAAAAAAATTTAGGTACTTTATTTTTCAATTTTATCTTTACAAATCGATAGTGTTTCATGTACCGGATCGACCCTCCGCGGAATTAAAACGATCAAAATTTAGTGGTGTATATACAAATACTAGCTTTTGCCCGCGGCTTCGCCCGCGTGCCATTAGGTACTTAAGGAATCGGGATAAAAGGAAACCTATGTTCTTTTCCATGTCAAAGGCTATATGCATGCCAAATTTCATCCAAATCCGTTCAGCCGTTTTTGCGTGATTAAGTAACAAACTTCCAAACATCCACACTTTCACACTTATAATATTAGTTAGGATGATTATCACACAAGAAACGGTCTTATGTAGTTCTAGCTTTATAAGTTTGACTACTCAAACTTGAGTATTTGATATTAATTTCGCCATAATATCTCCATGCGTCCCTAAGAAAAAGAGTCTTGACAGACAGACAACAAAGTCATCTTACAATGGTTCCATTTTTTATGACGTATCATAAAAACAACGCTTACGAACACTATTTACTAAAATCCAATACAACACATTTTAAACATACCAAGAAAGAAGCCACTATACCTTTTTTGTCCTATGATGAGTTCCCTGACAGTTCTTGTCTGACAATTATAGTGATGTGACCTAACGAAATTTAATCGATTTTTTACAATAACGAATCAGTTGGCAAAGAAAATGGAATCGGATTACCGATTTTAGATTTATAGATGATAAATGTGAAAGTTTGTATGTGTGTGTAGATGTTTGTTACTCTTTCACGCAAGAACTAGTTAGTCTACTAGTCCAAGATCCCAAAAAAATGACATAACTTCACGTAAATTCTCATGCTTGATCATTAAAGCGTCTGTTAAGCAATATGGCCGACGGAATGTGTCTGGGAGTATTGGCGACTTGATTTTAAAGATATTGCTTTTAAAAAATACGTAAACATCAGCTTTGAGAAAATACGTGAAGTTACATAATTTTTTTTGGAGCTTTATAGCGTCTGATAAACAATACGGCCGACGGAATGTGTCTGGGAGTATTGGCGACTTGATTTTAAAGATATTGCCTACAAAATACGTAAAAATCAGCTTTGAGAATTTACGTGAGATAAGTAATAATTTTTTGTACCTTGATTACCTGATACCTGAAAATTGGCCGTCTAAGAAAGCTAGCAGGTAGGCATGCGTTCTTAGTACATACTAATAGTACTCAATCGTCCACATTTCGTTCGTCAGAAAATACGTGATGTCTGGCGGTCCTGGGATCTTACTCTATACGGATTTTACAGAAATTTTACAGTAAACCAAAAAACCTGAAATAACGCGGGCGGAACCGCGGGGGACGGCTAGTGGTAAATAAAATGCAGTCTGTTTAAAATAATAATTTATTTATTATTCACTGTCAGAACTTGACTCTTGATTTGAACTCGTATCCATATCGGAATCGGAATCTTTTCCAACTAACCGCGATGATTAATTATTGGCCCTAATTCGGTCGATCCGGATATATTTATTCCAGTCCTCTGTTATAGTTTTTTGAGTTTTTTCTATTACTTTTTTCCAATTTTCTGTCGTTACATGCGATTACAAGATGGTCGCTCCGATTTTGTCGATTAGTGTGTCGTCGAGTAGTGTCAATCTCTATTAGCAGAGGTTCCGTTTAACGCATTACACATTTTTAAGTTCTATACTTTTTTATTTTATTTACTTAATTTATTAACAAGTAATTATAACCACAATAATTTACTTATTAATTTACGAAAGACAATATTTTTTTTATCATTTCATTTTTATTTTTTTTGCCAGTTTATTTTTTAGTAATCAAAAGTAGTATGCGTGCCACGGAAAAAAATGAACTGTCAGGGAACTCATCATAGGAAAAAAAAAGGTATAACTACACATATTATAACTGACATCTCTTCAAGTCACAAGTGATGTAAGAGCCGGAACACGCTCGATCGTGTCAAGCGCACACCACTCGAAGTTGAGGAGGGCACAATTAATATAGCCTCGAGAGTCTTCGAAAGGATGTAGGTAATTATTATACTTCTATTCTAGATTAAACGTTACTGTTGACAAAGCTTTAATATCGGTGGTGAAGTCAAAACTCCAAAGTCTTGAGCATCGACGCCGAGTTGCCAGCCGTTGTCCGTTTTCTATCGTTTACATTTCGGGAAGTATGCACATGAAATTTAATTCCGCCAAATCCGTTCCATCATCGGACCACAAGAAGTACGCCATTGCGCCACCCCGGAACATGGTAGACATCCCACCCATACGTACAAAGCGTTTTGGGAACATATTCATTCCCTGCCGCAGTCTGTGTTTCCTAGTAGCTACAACCTGGGTGTATGAATACTTCTAGGTAAGCGCGCTCCATCGTCGACCGCAATTTCGCTTTCCATTAGCTGAGATAGTGGTCAAGAGTGAACCTAACAATAAAAAAAAAAACTCAAAGTGCGAGTTGGAATCGCGCATTGAGGGTTCCGTGCAAACTACAATTTGCGAAGTGAGTCTCGAAGATTTTTCCGAATTGTTTTTTGACTTATGTAGCAACAAATTTATTGATTTCAGATTTATTCCCATACCTGTGCTTTATTCGTTAACTTAGAAGTTTGATTTTTTTACAGCTTGAAGGGACCAAAGATGTGGAAGTTTTAATTTCAACTCGATACCTCCACGCGTACTTGAGATAAAGGGTCTTGACAGACAGACAGACAGACGGACGGACAACAAAGTGATCCTATAAGGGTTCCGTTTTTTCCTTTTGAGGTATGGAACCCTAAAAACTATGAAAATATCATCTGTTCTCTAACCCATTATCTAAGCATAGTGACCAATGCCCATTCTTTCGTATTGTAAAAAGAATCTCTTGCACCTTTTCTCAAAATGTCTGTGTGCCTTTTTGCTCAAATAAACAATAGGACTTTTCTGACTTTTACTGTCGGTGATCTTGACTATCGCGATAGCATGAACTCTCTACTACGTGCTCCATTGTTGACAACATCATCGCTCTTTCCCTACCATCCATCAGGTGAAATAATGGTGAAACGCGTATAACGTAATATGCTTGAAACTCCCTCGTACATGGGACTGTATTAATTCTTGATCTTCATGACTTTCTTTGGAAGGCCTCTCTCTACGTGGACTAACGACCTGGTGAGGGGCGTGAGAATCTAATGGATGCGAGACCAGTGAGGCATCCATCAGACTCCCCCAATATCTTGGGGGATAGGCGTCCCCAACGTAACACGTATCATAAACGGCCGTATCTTATTTTTCGTTAACTCAGAATTTTGATTTTTTCACAGCTTCAAGAGACCGCAGACCTGAGTAGATATATTATACTTATTTCAACTCGATACCTCCACGCGTTCCTGAGATGAAAGGTCTTGACAGGCAAGCAGACGGACAACAAACTGATTCTATAAGGGTTCAGTTTTTTTTCCTTTTGAGGTACGGAACCCTAAAAGGTACCTAAACACTAAACAATTTTTTTTCTCTCCTTGTTAATTAAACAAAAAATATTCTCTGTAGCAATTTTAAGCTGTATAGCTTTTCATAAGCTTACAAAAGAGCTGACGGACTCTCGATGACGCACTTCACTTTGACGGAACTTTGGCGAAACGACACGGTTCGACTTGCATTCCGATCAAGATTTTCAATATGAACCTCGTTTAGATACTATATGTTAAGAATTTTTCCCGGTTAATAGCAATATTTATTTGGCATAAAATCTATATTACGTACAGGCATAATAGTAGTTGAATAAGTAACATAGAAAAATAATAAAAAGGCTAGCTTTAAGCTTTGGTGTCTTAAAGCTAGCTTTTTTAGTTTTTATTACTTTGGATAGAATTCATAAATTTTACTGGAATTAGTTAGCAAATTACCAACAGACATAAGGCCCACGTGGTGGATTAGTTATATATGGTCCACTCCTAGAGATTAGGCCTGAGTCACCTTTTTTTTTGTGGGAAAAATCATCCAATGACAACCCCCGCTCTTGGGTGGAGCGGGAGACAGTGTCAGACTCTTACTGACTAAAAGACCCACCCCGTTCCTTCTAGCCTTCATACCGGGGCTCGAGCGCCCTTTCGGATAACCCTGGCCCCAGTAGGTTTCGACCCGGCTGGGTCCCTGCTGTTGCTGACAACTCCTTCAGGCGCGCGGGAACAGTGCGCGCCGTCGACGACTTGGGCTTGGTCCGGACAATTACTGGACGGCCGGACAGGCCCGATCTCCTGAGAATAGTGTGAACATTATAAGACTAAATTATAATAGTTCGGTTAACTTTGAAGATTCTCGCCCGAAATCAAGAAATTTCTCATAGTTGCCCATGATCTGTTTAACCCATTTGTGGTTGCTGTGCCAATTTGGGAACACTTAATAATTGAGGGTAGAAATGAAAAATGTTGACACCAGTTGAAATGCGAGTACTGTTTTGAGTAGTTAAAAGTGCAGTGAATAAATGTACAATACGACCCTATTGTTATAAGTAGTGGTGTATTCATAATTATTAGTTGAAATTCCATATCTGGACACGCGAAGAGGTATGTACATTATTTTTAAATAATATTATTAACAAGATACTATAAACATTATATTTCCTTATATTATTTGAAACTAATAAATAATGAATGATTTACAACATTTTTCAGTTACATATTACAATAATGTAAGCTTTTGTCCTATCCTAAATTTTGCTGTGCCAATTTGGGTACAGTGGCCACAAGTGAGGTTAGTTTATCCTTGATTTTGCAGATTTCGAAAATGAATCGCAGAAGAATATTTGACGCTAGTAACGACTATGAGGGCTTAGAAGATGCCTTACGCTCTATTGCTGAAGACAGTGATGACGGTTTGGAGTATGATTTGGGTCATAATTCCACCAGAACCCAGTGTTGTTACTGATGAAGAAGAAGGTTTTGATAATGAAAATGCATTATCTACCTTGCCAAATGATGTACCCGGATATATAGAGGTGTTTGTTCGCGATGAGGTTGTTCTTTCCGATAGCAGCGATGATGAGCCATTGGCCACAAAAAGAGCGAATCCGATCAACTGTATTTCAAGAAGCTGGTGACCAGTCGACTAGCCCAAGTTCATCAACATCGAATACTCCTGTCTGGCGTAAGTGTAATCCTAATGATACGAAAACTTCCTAGAGAACGTATGTGTTGGTCATTGGATGAGGAGATCGGAGTCCATGCAGTATCAAACGCAATGACCAGTTATAGATTCAGAGAAATAAAGAGGAATCTATCTACACCTTGTCGATAATAACGATGCTCCAAATACTACCGATAAAATATTCAAGGTGAGAAAACTTGCGGATATGCTTATGAAAAAATGTAACCAGTGGAATGTTTTTCACGAAAATATATCCATAGATGAAGAAAGATCCCACATTTATTCCAAACTTATAATAAAAGCATGGGTGGAGTAGATGAAATGGATCAATCCATTTCACTGTATAAAATCGGTGTTCATGGCAAAAATGGTGGTGGGTACTATATACCTACATGATTGATATGACCATAGCAAATGCTTGGCGATTACATGTACAGTCTAGGAATGAGCCCATGGATCAAATACTGTTTCGACGAAGCATAGCCAGATTTTATCTAAAGCAATCGTCCCTGAGAGACTCTGCTCGTCCTTTATCATCTAACATAGGTGGTTTGCAACTTTTTGGCGCTGATCACGTACCTGAAAAGCTTCCCAAACGGATACGCTGTGTTATTTATCATAATAGAAGCCGCTGGGGCTGCAAGAAATGCAAGAAAACACTGTGCATTGAAAAACCATGTTTTAAAAATTACCACTTAAATGGCCACTGTGCCAATTTGGGAACACCCTTACAAATTCCTGAAAAACATAATTTTCTTTGTTTTTTCTCATTCACATGTTCCTTTGTATTCCTTTTAATAGAAAAATAAACACATTTTCAAAAAAATCCTTACAGTTTCATTTTGACCATTAATGGGTTAAGACAATTTCAAATCAGCTTTATCAAAATCAACTCGCGATACAACAACGATAATTAGAACCCATTACAGGTATGTTTCGCTAATATAAATTGAATAGCTTTAATTAATTCTGAACTGGCTTCGCTAGGTGAATTAAGTGCTTAATTCTTGTTTGATGGTACGTATAAAGAGGCCATTGTCTGGATTGCCGAGGAGGCCGTCAAGGGCGTTTCAACTAATAAATTGTTCATCACTGGTAATTAGTTTCTTTGTACGCGTCTTAATTAGCATCAAAATGATTAAAAGATTTTACAGGTGCTTTCTTGAAGTCTAAATTGGGTGCCAAGTTTGTTTTTTCTTTACTGTTCAATTAATTTTAAATTATTATTAAAGTCTGTGACGCTCAGGTCCGTACATTGTGGGGTCACGTGGGGCAGGCCTTATGTTATGTTATGTCTGAGTGTGGTTTACGCACTTAGTCCTATGCGGATAATTATACGTGGGCAATGGCTGCCATAACCTTAGGTGGACCTATTCCAACCAGCCTACCTCTCTCCAAAAACAGATTAAGCCTCTCAGGTTTTTCAAGGCATCAATACTCGTAAGGGAGTTTGTCCTAAGGATCGTGTGCGTATTTCAGTGACACCTGTGCAGTCTAGGAGCACATGCGCAATTGTCTCCTTCGCCTCCAAGAATGCTCTGCAAAGGGGACTGCCTGTGATGTATATTATGTAGAGGTGCTTATTCATTAGGCATTGTCCAGTCATGGTCCCCGTCAGCAGATGCAGGCTACTTCTATCCAGTCTCATAAGATTTTTTGGTGAGAGCTTTGTTGAAGTGAGGCATGGGGGAGGCTTTTCAACGCTGCGTGTTTTGGTATGCGATTACCACTCCAGAACTTTTTGGCAGCACCATTGACCATCTCTACTGCAGGCAATGTATGACCCGCCTATTTATTTCGATTGGTAAGGTAAGTACATTTTATTTAATAGGGCTACGAATACCCATTATTTCGAAGAAGTTGGTAGACTCATCACAGTGTTGATTTGTTGGATTCGTTTCTCATAACAATTTTGTTTATTTGTAGGTATGTATTTATATAAGTATTTCTTTATTTATTTGTGTATTTATTTTGGTTTTAATTTTCTATTATTTTGTTTGTTACACCTACACCTTACCTTACCTATCTTATGTTTCTGCACCACCCTAAAGTTGAGTGGTAGAAAATGTAAATAAATAAACATTTCCTTAAAGTTCTAAAACACGTAGTCGTAAAACTTGACAGTTTTTACTTGTCATCAAAAGTATGAAATTCGGAGTTACGCTTTTTGTAGCTTAAAGGTCGACACTATGGCCATGACTCCGGCACAAAGCCGTATTACATGTTGATTTTTTCATAGGAATTAAAGAGGATAGGAAACAGAAAGCTCTTAACACAAATGTAGTACCAACCACCAAGATTACTTCCACAAAGTGGATAAGCACAAAGCCAAAGATCCTATTCACCTTCCACCATTGACCACAAAATAGCCACACGTTGTATCTCAAAGCTTCCACGATAAAAATAGATCTTCCTTGGCCTTACTCGTTTTAATAGTTAGGTTTCAGTACTTGCTTCACAACGAACGCCCATTTTGTTAAGAGTTCAAAGATAAGCTTCTCGAATGGTTCAAATAGCACAATCCATTTTTAACCGTATACCGCTGATTCAAGATTGAAATTACATTGACTGAAGTTATGAGAAACATTTTTGTCCGTAAGAGTAGAGTGCTTTGAAAATTTAGACCTTATGACGTTGTGATAAAGGAGAGTGAAAAATGGTGTATAAGTGATGTTCCACAGAAGCTGGTAGGCGGAAGGATTTGGAAGTTTTTCATCGAAACACGGAACGAGAACGCCAATGCTCTTGTTATCTGACGTGTGTAGTCGCTATCAATATGGATTTTCTTTGAAAGTGGTTCATGCTTTTTATAACTGGTTTTTGAATGTAGCTTCTTATTTTAAGGTCAAAAAATTCGGTTAACTTAGCGAAAAGCGCAAACCCATAATGCAACACAGATTATCGTTACCGGGTAAAATGCCACAATGAATTTTATTGTAAAAATGGATGTTTCTTGTAGATATTTTAATTAAACTTTTTATGTTAACAATGTCTGAATGAAGTATTTATTTGTTAATGTTTTAAAACCAAAAGAGGCAATAACTTAGGTTAAAAATAACTAATGATTAAGATAATTATAAAAAAGTGAATATTTTTAATTACATAAAAGTTATTAATTTTTCTTGTTTTAGTATTTAATTAGTTACTAATTAAAAGATAGAAGTTATTCGGTTCAAAATCTATTATTATGTTATTTCAATTCTATTTTTACTCCCTCTTTTGTAATGTTATGTGCACATAACGCCACAAAATAGAAATTGTTCCCAGAAAAATTAGTCAACCATTACGAGTCCATTATCATCTTAACGGTGAGTTAACAATCAGAACACCGTAAAAAGAACGAGAAACAGTTTAAAATCTAATAAAAGAAGCGATCTACTATCAAAACAAAGTCGTTGTACCTTTAGAAGGACATTGGAGCTGGTTAATTTCGATCGTTAATCAAAGATGGCTGCCGGTTGAAATACCCTGGCGTTCTAGATTTGAATTCGTTTAATAAGATCAGATTAGAACAGTATTTTGGTCTCATGTTAAAGTACAAATTGAAAACGTAAGTTAGCAGTAGTATAGCCGCCGTAGTTGCGGGCTTGCGGACGGCGAGCAATGTGTAGCTCGCCGTCTAACCGCCCGGTAACCGTCCGGACCCAGTTCAAGTCATCGACGGCGCGTAGTGTTCCACGCGCGCCCCAAGGAGATGGAGAGGTCAGCAAATCTAAGGCGACTAGAAGGGTCAAAGCCAACAGCGGCCATGGGTTGTGCGAAAGTGAACCACAGGGCCCTGAAACGAAGGTAAAGAAGGAACAGGAGTGGGTTTTAGTCAGTAAAAGTCTAACTCGTTTGCTGTAAATTCACAAAACAAATGTATTCAACGCCGAATACAAAATAACTTAAATGTTATGCTGCTAGAATAAGCGATACACTTTCTTGAATACGGAAGGTAGTCTGAACACAGATGAGATGAAGATAAATGACGAACAACAAGACTTTTGGCACACTCCACCACGATATCACATAAACAACACAGATTAATTAAAACCTTCCCTAAGATGTAACAGAACATCTGACAAAACGACTGGCTATAAGCCAGCCATTGTACAAACACACTTACTGGAAAGCAATACAACACAATAAAACTTTTAGTCACACAATACAACGAAGAAAATAGAGAAGATCCAGTTTACACGACTCTGGGGTACGCTAGAGCCAATGTCTGCTAGACTTGTTGAAAATGTCACTATAGACTTGTAAACGCAAGGGGTTACTGAAAGAAAACCGATGGGTTTTAGTCAGTAGAAATCTGACGAGCTCTGGCTTTATCCATGGCGGGAGAAAATTCCTGAAGAAAGTTTACACATTCGTCGGTAAACTTCTGTTTTCTACAAAGAAAGAAAGAAAAAAAATTTGATTGCCCAAAAAGGGACTAACACATACTACACTCACACTTAGACTTACACTAATATTATAAAGAGATAAAGTTTGTTTTTGTTTGTAGGAGGTAATCTCTGAAAGTACTGGTCCGATTGTTAAAATTTTTTCACCGATAGAAAGCTGCTTTATTCCTGAGTAACATAGGCAATGTTTTATGTACGCGGGCTAAGCCGTATGTGGCCAAAAGCTAGTTAGAGATAAAGATACTAACTTCCTTCTTTTCATTATGCCTCAGAACCAAAATGGAGATTCCGAATCTTAGTGGACTGATGATCATTGGCTGGTAATTACAGTCGATTAAGAGTAGACAAAATAAGAGGAAAAACAAGAAACAAAAATATAGGTACTGCCAGTAACCTAAGTAAAACTTTACGGTAGAACTACACTGCGCTCACGTGAGCCACAGACGCCAATCTGGGCGTGTCGGTTCCAATACATTGTATACAGAAACTAGACTTGTAGAGCTCAGACACTTGATCCACGCTATTAGACGTCGTTCTACGTACAAATCAGGCGTGTGCGTCGATCTAATGGTTCTAGCTTTAGTCACTTCACATCAGCACGTCTAAATACAGTGAAGAATTTGTAGACCATTCCAATAAAACTTCATTACCAGTAAAAAATGAAGTTATTTAGAACGTTTCTATTAAAATATGGTCGTAAAGTAATATTAACTCTTTTTGCAAACAAATTGGACCACCTCAACCTCAACATAAATTGACTAACCATCACTAGATGGGTGGCTCAACCGTAATGGCCCCGACTAACGAGTCGTACGAGTACGTCGCGGTTTCTAACCCAGGTGCTTTACTTTGTGTAATTCATTTCATCACTACTGATTAACTAATTTATCTCTTGAACCCGTGAAGGAAACCTGCGTGAGGAAACCAGCATTTTGATTAACCAAACTGGTAAAGCGAAACGTCGTGAGGAAACCGGTATATCCTTGAACCAATAAATCGAAATTGTGACAGTCACTAACCCGCACTAGGCTCGCGGGCTGGATTACGGCCCATTCCTTTTCCTAGAGAGAAGGTGGTCGAAGCCTTAAGTTTCCATTATTGTTTGTTTATATTGTTTTTGAGGCGCTAAAGGAATATGTATTGTATTGCGTTTAGGAAGGTTTTCCACACATTTATATTTGCACAACAGAACTGCTCCAGTCAAACGTCGGATAGCCCCTGTTTGTGTCAAATACATTACGTCACATTGCACGAGACTTTCACAGCCAATACACCACAGGATATCAAACCTTTACTAAAATCACACTTGTGTCTTTCAGTTCCCTTTGCGTTCTAGGACTACGAGTTTCCTTATCAAAAAATTCCTGTAGCCCTAACAGATATCGTCCCTGTTGGACCCTTGCTGTTTTAGTAAAGCGCGCGTGAAACACTACTGTTTGTTTTGTAAAGATATATTCATTATGTGGTCGCCTACAATGGAGCTCATCAGAAGGGTTATCCGAAAGGGCGCTCGAGCCCCGGTATAAAGGCTAGAAGGAACGGGGTGGGTCTTTTAGTCAGTAAGAGTCTGACACTATCTCCCGCTTCGCCCAAGGGCGGGGGATGTCAATGCATGATTTTTTCCCACCATAAAAAAAAAAAAGGCTTAAAATCACACAAAAAGGGCCTATGCTCGGGAGTTTCCTTGCGTGATCCAACCAAGGTTACAGATGTAGCCCAAAAAATCACCAAACTTAAGTGGCAGTGGGCAGGGCACTTTTTTTTTTTTTTTTTTTTATTGTTGATAGGTTCGCGCTTGACCGCTTGACTTTGCTCGCATGTTGCGAAACGCACAGGACCGGTCACTATGGCGACATTTGGGGGAGGTCTATGTCCAACAATGGACGTCTTTCGGCTGAAAACATAACGATTATGATGATCGTCATTATGTAGAAACAAAAGAAATAACAGAATAACCTTCTGAACTTTCCCTCCATCACAAAAACGATCCTGAAACACAAACCAAAACATTAACAAAACCCCGTGACATAAATAAAAAGAAAGAAACCGTTTCTTTCCTCGAAACAAAAGGGTTGGGTCTTGAATAAATAGGAGTTTACATTGTGCTAACTGATTTGAGAGGGAACATAATTAACAGACAGTAATTTGTCCCAGCTCTGTATACCTTGACTGTGTAAATGTGGGTGCTAACAGGATGATAAGGGTGTTCTTCTTTTATTCCTAGGCTGGGTGGAGATAGGAATCTGAGACTAATTAGATGTTAAGGGTTTGGTGAGGTGATATACAATATAACTTTTAGTATATGCAAAACCTGAATACAGTTTGTTCAAAATCAGTAACTAAATCTGTACCAATTCTTTTTAACACCATGCTATATGTTTTCTCAAAAGTATTTTAAAAAGGCCGCAAGTTGGACGCCACCGACACTCAGTACAACACAGGTCACCGCAGCAAAATAAACCCTCAGTCGCCCAGATGGCCCGGTGGCCGTGTATTTTTGCGGACAACTGGGAAAACTTTGTAACTTTGTGATATTTCATGATACAGCTATAAAATTTTGTACATAGCTGCTTTACAAAAAAATACTTAACACATGTTTCAGGTTTTGTATATACTAAAACTAATATTTTAGAAGTTGACGCGTCTTTTACTAGCAAAGAAAGTGATTTGCTTAGACAAAATGAGACCAATTTTTACACCCTGTGGACTCAGACAGAAGTGTGCGCTAGTGACTTTCTTTGAGGAGCTGGGGTGGATCAGATGATCCCACTCCTACGTAAAACATGCGCTTAGGACGTACAGTTGTGGACACGAGCCAAACATCCATGCACCCTGTGTAATGGGCATTTGGGATTTACTAATTTATGGATGATAGAGTATTTTGAGCAATACCGTGTTCTGGAAAACAAAGATTAACTTAAGCAGCTGGAGAACTAAGGTTAACTTAACTGGCGGTCGGCAGGGCACGCGATTCTTGAGTAGCGGCCACGTAGCAGAAGACAAAGCGTTGTAAGACTTCCCACAAGGTTGATCAATGATATGGTGAGGGTCTTTTGTGACTCATATCCATCAGATTCCCGATCCGATGGATGCGAGTCACATAGGACCATTCGTTGTCAGATATTTGGGGGAGGCCTATGTCCAGCAACATGACTGTGTTGTGTGTTTTTTTACTTGTGGTTTAATATTATTATCATTGGACCCATTGGTTCAATTAATAGGAATGTCAACTGGACCTTGGCCATATAGGTATTTAATGGTATTTTAAGAACAGAATTACACAGTTTTAAAATAATAACAGGCTGGCTTATCATCATCGTCATCATCAGCCTTTTTTAATATTGCCACTGCTGGGTCTCAAGCTTCCTCTCTAGGAGCCGAGAAGAAGAAATGGGCCGTAACCCAACGCGCGGGCCCGGTGTGGGTTAGTGAATATCACATGTCTTTGAATTTTTGGTTCTATGACATGCCGGTTTCCTCACTATGTTTTACTTCACCGTTTGGAGAGCAGTATAGGGATGAAATAAATTACACACAGTAATGCGCTTGGCTGGGTTTGAACCCGTGACCTACAACTTGTAAATCGCCATTCGGCCATCACTGCTCTCACTGGCCGGCTTATCACTATGCCTGATAATGATGTTTTTATAATGTGTTCATGTAAGCCCACGTGAAATAAAATATTTTGGTTTGAGTTATACCTCGTTTTAACCTAACCTACACAGAAAAAAAAAAAGCTATCGCCAAATGATGTTCTTTGAACAAGAACAGAACTTTGGTCTGCATTAAGTACTCGTAAAACCTCATTCACACCATTACGAATAAAAATGGTATCATTCTGATAAAATATCCGACGCCTCAAACTTTGTAGATAATCATAAGTTTTCTCCCTCCGGGTCGAAGAGAAATTTATATGATATTATTCTAAAGAATATTATTATAACTGAACATTACCCGATACTCGTACCCGACTTCGTTTCTATTTTATTATGGGTAGTAATAAAAGCTCCGACAAAAAAAGAAGAATTGTCCTTACTCAAAATATTAAATCTACTGCCTAAAATACTAACTTTCCGACTACTTTTGTCCGAATAAAAATGACGAAACGACCGAATGAGATACTGAAATCTTCGAAAAATAAACATGAGTGTCTATTGCTATAATACTTTTCTACCAGCATAAATTACGTTCTACTGAAAACTTTGCTTTGTAATTTTTATCTTTACTTGCCTACTATTAATTCATAAATTACCTTTCATATTTCATAGATTGTGGTGCTATTTTAACTGTCACATTATACTGAAAATATTATTCTGAGTGGCTATACAGAAACTTATAAAAAATATAAAAATGTACTTGTAACAATAACTTTTAATTGCATCAAATATCATGAATTTTACTTACCACGGGTATGCTTCGATATCGGTACCTATTTCAGGCGTTAAAAAGTTAAAACAGTCGTATTCATGGGTAGGTACGTATAAAAATCCCGAATTTTAAATTACCGATGGACGAAATCCCGAAAATTGAAACGCCAAATGGTCGTATGGTCGAAAGTTTAAAATCCCGAAAGTTCATTTGTTCGAATGTTTAAAATCCCGAAGTTCAAAATCCCGACTCGTCCGTGTCGGGGTGCCCTAAGGTCCCGATTTGTTTTATTTTGAGAAGTAGCACTCGCCGGCCGCTGCCGCGGCGCCGCTCGCTTCGCTCGCTCGGCTCGCGCGCTTTTGGTCACAATTCTAACCTAACCTAACCTATTTCAGCCACAATCTCTCGTAAAAATGTGTTTACCATTGTCTAATAGTCTAGTCACAGGTAGATTGTATTTTGATTGCACTTTGAACTGGGTGAAATAGGTTAGGTAACGTTAGAATTGTGACCAACCGCTACGTTCAAGTTGTTTCGTCTATTCGGGATTTCGGCCTTTCGGGAATTTGAACATCGTTATTTTGTGTTTGGATATAACGACTATCGGCATTTAAACGTTTCGGTATTTTGAATTTCGGTGTTTTGCACGTCTGTATTTCAGCCATAGGTATAATGAACTTTCGGGATTTTGATACGTATTCATGCCTTAATCGAAAACCAAATAGACTTTGGTTTTCTAGAATATTATACTGTATTATTATTCGACAAATTTCCTAACTTTTATAATGTCAGCGAGAACAAAGATAAAAATAAAACAAAACTCAGTTTATTATGAAAATGTAGTTACGTAGTAGATCCGAACCCCATCGCGCGGGCCGAACAGTTGAGGTATTTTCATCATTATTGAGAGCTAAAAAATAAATTTGATAACCAACAATAGAAATTAAAACAGTTCATGCAAGTTGTAAAAATATGATTATTTTGACCAAACCTCTGTTGTCGGTAACTTAGTAATTTTGTCGGAGGTTCAGTATTCTATTCGGAAGTTTAGTTTTGTTATTCGAAGATCCATTTTTTTTTAGGAGAAAATGTAATTTGAACATGCTCTTATTTGTTGCTAAATTGGATATTTTTTTTCGTTAATATTTTGGGTTTTTTGTCGGTAATTCATTAAAACGCTAGTTAATTAGAATAATAGTCAGCCACAGATCGCTGGAGATTAAATTGTTTTTCGGAACCATTATTATTTCCCTTTTATTATTCTTTCACGTTATGTGTTACAGTTGTGAATAATTTCATGCCTGGTCTAACTTGTTGTTTTTGAGTTTTCCGAAAACGGTTATTGGTTTAAAGTTTATAATATACAGGTTATTTATAAAATACTAACGACCATATCATAAACAACAACTTATGTTCTATTACTTATTATAAAACATAATTTCATTTTCCAAAAACAAACCTTCAAGATTTCATTGTGCTATCTAACACATTTCAACTCTGTATTTTTCTATACCTACCTACGTCGGTATGACGCGACACAAGCGCATCAAACACCCCCGCCGCCCGACCCTAGTTCCCCTCCGCTAGTGTACTATCGCTTGCCTCGTATAAACTTCGTAATATTTAAAACGTTCAATTTAAACATTTTTGGAACGAAGTTCCTTATCGCGCGTTGTGAAAGGGGGCTAGACGGAAAAAATTCTCACGAAAAATTGTACCGACACTTTTACTGTCAAAATATAAATCCAAGATGGCGGCTGCAAGAAATTATCAACTTTTTCGTCATGGGTGTCGTTTTCATGGTTTTCGAGGGTGTTGAAACCGATGGTACTGTCAAAATATAAATCCAAAATGGCGGCTGCAAGAAATTACCAACTTTTCCGTCATGGGTGTCGTTTTCATGGTTTTCGAGGGTGTTGAAACCGATGGTACTGTCAAAATATAAATCCAAGATGGCGGCTGCATGAAATTATCAAATTTTTCGTCATGGGTGTCGTTTTCATGGTTTTCGAGGGTGTTGAAACCGATAGTACTGTCAAAATGTAAATCCAAGATGGCGGCTGCAAGAAATTGTCAAATTTTTCGTCATGGGTGTCGTTTTCATGGTTTTCTAGGGTGTTGAAACCGATGGTACTGTCAAAATATAAATCCAAGATGGAGCTGCAAGAAATTATCAAATTTTTCGTCTTGGGTGTCGTTTTCATGGTTTTCGAGGGTGTTGAAACCGATAGTGCTGTCAAAATGTAAATCCAAGATAGCGGCTGCAAGAAATTATCAACTTTTTCGTCATGGGTGTCGTTTTCATGGTTTTCGAGGGTGTTGAAACCGATGGTACTGTCAAAATATAAATCCAAAATGGCGGCTGCAAGAAATTACCAACTTTTCCGTCATGGGTGTCGTTTTCATGGTTTTCAAGGGTGTTGAAACCGATAGTACTATCAAAATATAAATCCAAGATGGCGGCTGCAAAAAAATATTAAATTTTTCGTCATGGGTGTCGTTGTCATGGTTTTCAAGGGTGTTGAAACCGATGGTACTGTCAAAATATAAATCCAAGATGGCGGCTGCAAGAAATTATTAAATTTTTCGTCATGGATGTCGTTTTCATGGTTTTCGAGAGTGTTGAAACTGATAGTACTGTCAAAATATAAATCCAAGATGGCGGCTGCAAAAAAATATTAAATTTTTCGTCATGGGTGTCGTTTTATGGTTTTCAAGGGTGTTGAAACCGATAGTATTGTCAAAATGTAAATCCAAGATGGCGGCTGCAAGAAATTATTCAATTTTTCGTCATGGATGTCGTTTTCATGGTTTTCGAGAGTGTTCAAACTGATAGTACTGTCAAAATATAAATCCAAGATGGCGGCTGCAAAAAAATATTAAATTTTTCGTCATGGGTGTCGTTTTATGGTTTTCAAGGGTGTTGAAACCGATAGTATTGTCAAAATGTAAATCCAAGATGGCGGCTGCAAGAAATTATCAACTTTTTCGTCAAGGGTGTCGTTTTCATGGTTTTCGAGGGTGTTGAAACCGATAGTATTGTCAAAAATTTAAATCCAAGATGGCGGCTGCAAGAAATTATTCAATTTTTCGTCATGGATGTCGTTTTCATGGTTTTCGAGAGTGTTCAAACTGATAGTACTGTCAAAATATAAATCCAAGATGGCGGCTGCAAAAAAATATTAAATTTTTCGTCATGGGTGTCGCTTTATGGTTTTCAAGGGTGTTGAAACCGATAGTATTGTCAAAATGTAAATCCAAGATGGCGGCTGCAAGAAATTATCAACTTTTTCGTCATGGGTGTAGTTTTCGTGGTTTTCGAGGGTGTTGAAACCGATTGTATTGTCAAAATGTAAATCCAAGATGGCGGCTGCAATAAATTATCAACTTTTTTAATATGGGTGTTTTTTTCATGGTTTTCGAGGTTGTTGAAGCCGATAGTGCTGTCAAAATGTAAATCCAAGATGGCGACTGCAAAAAATTATCAAATTTTCCGTCATGGGTGTCGTTTTCAAGTTTTTCAAGGGTGTTGAAACCGATAGTACTATCAAAATATAAATCCAAGATGGCGGCTGCAAAAAAATATTAAATTTTTCGTCATGGGTGTCGTTGTCATGGTTTTCAAGGGTGTTGAAACCGATGGTACTGTCAAAATATAAATCCAAGATGGCGGCTGCAAAAAAATATTAAATTTTTCGTCATGGGTGTCGTTTTCATGGTTTTCAAGGGTGTTGAAACCGATAGTATTGTCAAAATGTAAATCCAAGATGGCGGATGCAAGAAATTATCAACTTTTTCGTCATGGGTGTAGTTTTCGTGGTTTACAAGGGTGTTGAAACCGATTGTATTGTCAAAATGTAAATCCAAGATGGCGGCTGCAATAAATTATCAACTTTTTCGATATGGGTGTCTTTTTCATGGTTTTCGAGGTTGTTGAAGCCGATAGTGCTGTCAAAATGTAAATCCAAGATGGCGGCTGCAAGAAATTATCAAATTTTCCGTCATGGGTGTCGTTTTTATGTTTTTCGAGGGTGTTGAAACCGATAGTACTGTCAAAATGTAAATCCAAGATGGCGGATGCAAGAAATTATCAACTTTTTCGTCATGGGTGTAGTTTTCGTGGTTTACAAGGGTGTTGAAACCGATAGTATTGTCAAAATGTAAATCCAAGATGGCGGATGCAAGAAATTATCAACTTTTTCGTTATGGGTGTAGTTTTCGTGGTTTACAAGGGTGTTGAAACCGATTGTATTGTCAAAATGTAAATCCAAGATGGCGGCTGCAATAAATTATCAACTTTTTCGATATGGGTGTCTTTTTCATGGTTTTCGAGGTTGTTGAAGCCGATAGTGCTGTCAAAATGTAAATCCAAGATGGCAGCTGCAAGAAATTATTAAATTTTTCGTCATGGGTGTCGTTTTCATGGTTTTCAAGGGTGTTGAAACCGATAGTATTGTCAAAATGTAAATCCAAGATGACGGCTGCAATAAATTGTCAACTTTTTCGATATGGGTGTCTTTTTCATGGTTTTTGAGGTTGTTGAAGCCGATAGTGCTGTCAAAATGTAAATCCAAGACTGTCCAAGGCTGTCAGAAATTATCAACTTTTTCGTCATGAGTGTCGTTTTCATGGTTTCGAAGATGTTGAAATAGTGCTGTCAAAATGTACATAAAATAGGATAGTATTTTTTAGTTATATTGTATTGGCTAGACTGAAAAAATTCCCACGAAAAGTTGTAACGACACTTTTTGCTATAGTAAGCTATTGTAAGCCGTGCGGCGTGCGCATGTTTCTCTGTCTATCTCTCTCTCTCTCTCTCTTATAGAAAGCAAGCCAGAACGGAACTTCGTTCCATCCGGGTGTCCCTTGACACCTCAGTAGTTTTTTATTTTTGTTTATAAATCTTAAGCACAAAATTTTGATAAATTTTGAAAAGTCATGGAACTTAAGTTAATGTTAATGATGTCAGTAACATAGTCCTTTTTTTTTTTCTTCCGATAGGAAGAATCATCCTATGACAACCCCCGCTCTTGGGCGGAACGGGAGATAGTGCCAGACTCTAACTGACTAAAACACCCATCCCGTTCCTTCAAGCCTTCATATCGGGGCTCAAGCGCCCTTTCGGATAACCCTGGCCCCAGTAGGCTTCGACCCGGCTGGGCCCCTGCTGTTGCTGACAACTCCTTGAGGCGCGCGGGAACAGTGCGCGCCGTCGACGACTTGGGCTTGGTCCGGACAGTTACCGGACGGCTGGACAGCGAGCTACCCATTGCTCACTGTCCGCAAGCCCGCGCCTACGGTTATAGTCCTGAGAGGTTGCCAGTGTTTTACAAAAAACCCTGTATAGATAGAAATGCTTCATCACATTATCTATTTGGAGTTATAGTAGAACCCACTAATAAAACCTACAAGCGCTTCAATGGCGTAGCGTCATAGGCCTTGCGAAGCGTCACATCCTAAGTTTTACGTCATCGCGTCCACAGAGCATGTAAACAATCGCGTCCTTGTAAATGTTTGTTGTTTTTTTTTCTGGCTTGGATACTGAATTATTTAAGTCATCGCCCTTGTTTAAGATGTAGAGTAATGTTGCCACTTCATACATTATGTAGAAAATTGTTCTTTCTCTTTATTTATTTATTGCTGTTATTTCCATTTATTACTTTGTCCTCAATTTTATTTATTTTCACTTAAATCTACTGGCACACTACACCGTTGCCGATTCCTGGTAATCGATTTTGTCTACGGCCCACGCTGAAAATCAGCGCTGTGGACCCCTTGCACTTTGCGAGTAAACACAGCATTATGCTGAGCGTAAGGCTGTTTTGCTCGGACGTGGCGCATATTTTTTTTTTTTTTTTATTACATTTTTATGAGCGTGTAAATTAATTTAAAAAAAAAAATGTAACATTGTATTTATTGTTTGTCTTAAGTTTGCGCCTTTTCGGACAAATACAATGTTTTCTTTCTTTCTTTCTTTCTTTCTAATTGCATTCCAGGATTACGGTATCCCTTTCAGAAATTCCTCGTAGCTCTAGCGAGCACCGGACCTACTGGGCCCCTACAGTTTTGCCGACATCTCTTGACGCGTGCGTCAAAGAGTAGCAGTAGAAACACTATCCGCCCGCGCCGTCGGCGAATCGGGCTGGGCCACGCGCGGCAAGCCACCTATTGCCCCGGCGTCTGGTGGTCAGAAATAGCTTCCACTTCCAACAACGGACTTCCAACACCCGAAGCGTTTCCTACGGCAGAGTTTGAGGCTTGACGATATCCTTTCCCTCATGATTGCAGCCATCTACATCGCTCGTACTGCTTCGCAGAAAAAGGTAATTGCTTCTCATTCCCTCTCACTCCAGACCATGACCTTAACCAGAGCTGAACGCGAGTGGTCCTCGCCACTGATTGCCTCTACGAAAATATTATTATTATTATTATATTCTTTATTGTACACCGCATGAACAAAAAAGATACAGGACAAACATTATTCAAAATAAGTGTACAATGGGCGGCCTATATTCAGAGGATACTGATATTAAGTACTTATTGGATTTTCTCGGGGGATTACGGCCTATTTCCTCACGCGGAGAGGGAGCTTGTGTTTCAAAAGTGGAAACCTGGATGATGCTGATGAAACCTAAAGGGTGACTAGATAAATTTCCACTGTATGGTTTTTTTTTAAGTGGACAAATCATCCAATGACAACCCTCGCTCTTGGGCGGACCGGGAGGGCGTGTCAGACTTTTACTGACTAAAAACCCACTCCTGTTCCTTCTTTGCTTTCGTCCCAGGACCCTGGGTCTCACTTTTACACTCCTTAGATCCAAGCCAAGCTTTTTATTCAGTAACAAATTCGAACAAAAATATATACGAAAATCAGTGACCATTTATCTCAGCAATGGGGGCGAAGAACATTGACAAATTGAATACGGAAGACGGACCGGACGGGGCTGTCCGGAAAAAATATTGTGCTTAACACTTTGACGAGTGGCTCTCGGCAAGGTAACGTTTTTGTTATTGTTCGGTTTGTAGTGAGTTCTTAGAATTGAATGTCGAACGAGCGTGCTTATCGCATTGTTAACTTTTCGGGAAAAGGAAGGAAAGGATTTTTCCTTGGAAATATACGAGCTTAAGGATAACATGAACTTTTAATAGTTTCTGTGGATGTGTTTACAGTATTTATTTTACGGAAGATGCTAAATAAAACTTAGAAACCGAATAAATATATCAAACAAAATATACCAGAAAATATAATGTTTCTTACTTAGTCCTAAAGGCTCACAAACAGTCGCAACAATGTATAATCAGTTTCTGTGAAAACACGTTGTTATATTCAAAAGAATTCTTCCGCTCTAGGTAGAGCGAGAGGGAGTGTCAGACTTTTACTGACTAAAAATCATCTGTGTCCCTTCAGTTTTCTACTGCATTACAGGGACGTGATGACAAGCAGGCTCTGTCAATTACTACTGACATCTTTTAAATTCAAACCTGTAACACAACATACTGTTAAGCCAGGTCTTGCCCTTTTTGGACGGCGCGGCGTCTCCCCATTACCTACTCGCTGTCTATAAGCTTGCGTCTGCGGTGACCAGAAACCCTGCAACTCCCGATACCCAAAATATCTCCTGTGGCCGGTGGGGTGTGCCAGAATAGCCACGTTATCATAGCTTGTTTCATATAGTAGTCTGGTACTAGTAAACAGCTGTTTATATCGATAGAATTGCAAATATTACTATGTGTATTTCTTAATTTTAATTAAAGTGTTATTTAATTAAAATAATAAACAACTAAATACATAATTCATTAACAGTCTCCGTGGCGCGTAAGCTGCGCTGGCTTCATTTTTGCAATCAACTGGGAATGTCTGTTACCTTTGCAGCTCAACTTCCTTTTCTGTGACTTAATCGTGTTTCTGTGCTACAAACTAAGTCAATAAGCCACTAGTGTTGTAACACCTTATCAATTAATTTGTAAACGAAATTAAGGAAAATACAAAGTGTTTTACTCTAAAGCGACCTCTAAAGTATGAGTGGGCATTAATCATAATCATTTCTGGTGAAAAAAGATAATGAAATTACATCACTCTTAGTTGACTGGAAGAGAATGCCTAAGGCATTAAGTTCACCTTTGTACCTTTGGTTTCATGAAGTTTTAATAAATAAATAAGTTAGGGTTGTGAAAATGTATTGACGGTGCTCATTAAAGCTGGTGTCTGATATAGTCCTCGCAAAAAGAGCAACTGAAGGAGCACTAAGCATTCCCTTCCACTCCACCCAGAACGGAAAAAGGTATTTGATTGCCCACCTAAATAAGGCTCGTGGGAATATTGAAAACAATCACCGTGACCTTGGAACGTAACAGGCAACAGAAGGAACACAGATGGGTTTTAGTCAGCGAAACTATGATACGCCCTTCTGCTCAACCTAAAGCGGGAGAAGTCGCAAACACAATCATCATCATTATCATTTGCAACCGACAGACTAATGGACATAGGGCGTTTCACTTCCACCGGATTCCCATGTGGGGGGCACCTAGGGTTGTCGGTCCAATATGTGGGAAGCCTTCCAACTCTGTCTCTCTAAGTCTTCCGATAAATGGCTACCACTCAAGAACTTTTCGGCATAACGAACAACTGTCCTACGATCATTACGCATTGCCCTCTGCCACTTACACAATACGTAAGCATAATGAACTATATTTTAAAATAAACCACTTTCTGAAAAGTCATTTCTCCTAAAGCTCTTCAAATAAAGCTGACTTACAAGAGGAACAGCGTCAGATAAGCACATGTTGAAATGCCAAAAAAATAACTCCCTACCAATCACGTCCTCATTTCCATTTATTGCATCATTCACAAGTGCTGTTAACACGGATGTTATCGCCGTACACTCCCCCTTGTTTCCCCAATCTCCCCCATTGGGAGAATCTCGATTATGTGCTGATACTACATAAATACCAATATTTGTTATCGTGTCATATCGGACGGCAGATTGACGAAAAAACATCAGCGCTATTGCTGGCGGATTCAAATGTTTTGGTAAATTTGGAAATGGTTTGACTTTTGTATAGAAGAGAGTGTTGAAAATCGGCCTAACAGAATAATATTTTTTTATTAAAAAATGCGAACAAGTGCGAGTCGGACTCACGCACCGAGGGTTCCGTACAAATTTGCCTCCGAAAATAGTTCAAATCCCGAATTAAGTCTCAAAGATCTTGCCGAATCACAAAAAAAGTATATAATTTATGATGTAAGTAATAATAGTTTACGGTTTTCTTTTCTTTTACTTGTGCTACGAGACCCTGTTTCTTGCCTTTCAGGATTCTAGGTCAACTGGAAGTCCCATATTGAAAAAGTACGCTAATTACTAACTTTCATCAGTATAGCTCTTATAGTTTCGGAAAAAAGTGGCCGTGACATACGGACGGACAGACAGACAGACATGACGAATCTATAAGGGTTCCGTTTTTTGCCATTTGGCTACGGAACCCTAAAAACAGGAGTTTTCCTATAGAAATATAAAATATCTATGTTTTCCCCACCAAGCTGTTTTTCTCGCTTTGTATACCCCATTTGTTTAGATACTTAACTAAATTTAAACTTTTATCTAAAAAAAATCTAAAAAATTGACCAAAAAATGTTTAAAACTTTTTAAACTAGTAAATTAGTTTTATAATTTAATAAATTTAAATAATCTTTGTATGTCTACCGTACGATTTTTTTAAATAAAAAGATATTATATCAAGAGGGTTTATAATCACACACACGATCATATAATTATGATGATGTTGATTTGAAAATATTATTTTAACCTTACTCAATATTTGTATGTGTACACATGTTTCAGCAAATAAATATCTTATCTTATCTTACGTTTAGTTAAGTACCTATACAAATGGAGAAGGTAGTAAAAGGCGAATGATTAAATTATACAGAATTAAAAATCAATCAATGATTTCAACCAATGGAATACGATTTCAAAACGGTTAACCAAAAGACGGGACATTGATTAGAATAAAAATATTTTCCCTCGGGAATGTGACTTAATTCCTGGCGGAAGGGGGCGGCATCTCCGGAATGGAAAACATGTTTTTTTTATACGAATGCCTCAAAAGTAGAGAAAACAAAGACGCGGGTAACTAGTGACAAACCAACCAAATTGGCATTTTTTCTGTATTAACAGATGCAGGTCTTCAAATACTCGTGATAAAACATTGGAATTAACGACGGAACCACGGGAATAAGATGACGCGCTAAAAGCGGATCGTTGTTAACGTTTATCACATTTAAAGCTGTCAAATACACAGCTTATTGAGACGAGCTTTTGAATCTTTGAATGCCTTGATTTTTTCAAGGTCTTCTGATTTTAAATACCAATTTAACTGTAAAGGTTTACTTGTCGTTCTAAAATTATATATTTAAAGACTAGCTAACCTAGCCAACTTCGTACCGCCTAACAGTAATGAATGTAGTATATCTTTTGATATAGTCAATCGATTGCAATGAAACAAAGTAGGAATATAGCAAGGTACGCACAATTTCAATGTGTCAAAGTTGTTACATCGATTTCGTATATTTTACGTGATGCGCGCACAACTAAAAACATTTACAGATTTATTATAATGTATGGATGAAGGCTTAAAAACAAATACTCGTACAAATTGAGGCAAAAACGGTCAAACCGCCATTTTAATTCCTCAGAAAAATGAAAAGTTAATTCAGTTCAATTCTTTATTGCTATATCACATGTGTTACATAAGATGTCAAAATAGTTAAAAAAGTGCACATGGACCCTGTCGGGCACAGCAATGTCATACATGAAAGTAGGTAGAATTACAATTATTTGGGAACAAAGTTAATCTTGTTTCAATTTGGACACAGCACACTAGGAATTAGTCTTGTATCTAGGGTGCGGTCACAAACATATACATAAACCTTACAAACGCAAGACCCCCAAATCCGGAACAATTATCTAGGCCAGACCAATATTTTTCAATGTAGGAATCAAAACCGCGACACGCAATGCAGAAACCAGTCGCTCAACTACGTCTCCAACCATATAATCATATTATAACACTAGCTTTTGTCCGCAGCTTTGATCGCGTACTTAAAATGTAGCCTATGTCACTCAGGAATAAAGCAGCTTTCAATCGGTGAAAAATTTTAGAAATCGGACGAGTACTTCCGGAGATTAGCTCCTACAAACAAAAAAACAAACTTTACCTCTTTATTATATTAGTGTAGATAATCAACCTTATAATGTTCTTACTGTTGGGTCTCAGGCCTCCTGTCTAGGAGAGGATATCGGCCAGCGGGCCCAGTGCGGGTTAGTGGATGTCACGTCTTAGAATTTTCGGATCTTTGATATGCCGGTTTCCTCACGATGTTTTCCTTCACCTTTTCGAGAGCAGTGGTGATAAAATAAATTACACCAAGTAAGGCTGGATTTGAACCCGCGACTTACCACTCGTAGATCGGGGTCGTTACCACTGGGCCACCAGTGCTCTTACCACAAAGCTGCGATCAATTTGTATAATTAGCGACACAAGAAATATGGACAGCAACAATTCTCCAAATAATTTTGTAATGTGTAATACTTCTTTGAAGATGAATATTTCTTTGACGGCATGGTTGGCAAGTCGGAGGCGTAACAACTGGATACTGGACTGGTGATTTATATACATTTTTTATTATTATATTATAACACTAGCTTTTACCTGCGGTTTCACCCACGTACATAAAATATCTCACTCAGGAATAAAGCAGCTTTCTATCGTTGAAAACATTTCAGCAATTGGACCAGTACTTTCAGAGATTACCTGCTACAAAAAAAAACTTTATCTCTTTATTATATTAGTGTAGATAATAATGACTCTTTGCACATGCTGGTTTCGACTTTTAGTACAGAGAGTACCTGCCATAATATAAATAAATAAACTAGGCCAACACGGCTTTTTTTATAGTGGAAAAATCATCAATGACAACTACCGCAGTTTGGTGGAGCGGGAGATAGTGTTAGACTCTTACTGACTAAAAACCCACCCCGTTCCTTCAAGCCTTCATACCGGAGCTCGAGTTGTCTTTCGAAACTAATCCTGGCCCCGGTAGGCTTCGACCCAGCTGGGCCCCTACTGTTGCTGACAACTCCTTGAGGCGCGCGGGAACAGTGCGTGCCATCGACGACTTGGGCTCGGTCCGGACAGCGAGCTAGGCCATCACTGCTCACAATCTCATCTAATTAAAATCTATTAAAATCATGTCTTTTTTATCATTTGACATCCATAATCCACATTCAGAACCACAATCTCTGTTTCCTACATTAAAGCCGCATTGATAATAATAATAATTCGAATGCAGTCACCGCTTTGTGACCGCATCAGCCAGATCAGTGAGTTTGCAACCACGAGAGCACACATTAACTGTTCCACTCGACTTATCATTTGATTTGTTATTGTGAATGCAAATGGTGGAAAATTTTAACTATTTTTGTTACCCAATTCTGATTTTCGGCCACCGTAGGAGCGGGCTTGCGGACGGCGAGCAAAGGTTAGCTCACCGTCCGACCGTCCGGTAACCGTGCGGGCTAAGCCCAAGTCTTCGACAGCGCGTAGTGTTCCACGCGCGCCTCAAGGAGATGTCAGCAAACCGTTGGGGCCCAGCAGGGTCGAAGCCTACTGGGGCCATGAGTTCCCTTCTGAAAGGAAAATCCTGCCCTGGGATGCAAGGCAACGAAAGAACTAGGAGTGAGTTTTTTTAGTTAGTACATGTCTGACATGCTCTCACGCTCCGCCCAAGGGCAAGAGTTGTCATTGGATGATTTCCAACTTAAAAAAAAATCCTTGGGAGAATTTTCTACTTTAACATGGGCAAAGCCTCTGGGCAGCAGCTAATATTATAACAGCGACAGCTTGTGAGTATATTAATTTGTACAATGTTCAAAAATATGAGAAGAGAATAGAAAGAAATTACTCTGGTATCGGGATTTCATTCATAAATATATAATTCGTTTGTTTGTTACTTAGTCATGATGAAACTATTATTATTATTTATTTATTACTAGCTTTTGCCCGCGGCTTCGCCCGCGTGGCATTAGGTACTTAATGGAATCGGGTTAAAAGGTAGCCTATGTTCTTTTCCATGTCAACGGCTATATGGATGCCAAATTTCATTCAAATCCGTTCAGCCGTTTTTGCGTGATTAAGTAACAAACATCCAAACATCCACGCTTTCACATTTATAATATTAGCTAGGATAATCTTTATTGTAAACCACATAGACAAAAATACAGGACAAACATTCAAAAGAATAAGTGTACAATGGGTGGTCTTATCGCACAGGGCGATCTCTTACAGTTGACCTTTGGATGGACTGAAAGAAAGGAGATAGATTTAGGGTTGTCAGTGTTCAAACATCAGAAATAACACTGATAAGATACATTAACACAAATACACACATACAATACATAAAAAAAAAATATACTAATAAATATCAAATATATAGTTGAACCAGGAGAAGAAAGATATATCAAAGAGCTAATGCTCCTTCACCATTTTTTTAAATGTTGTTAGCGTTTGAGCACGCCTCAATTCTAAGGGTAACGCATTCCACAAACGTGTAGCTTGAATTGTGAAAGATTTGTCAACGAAGGAAGTGGAATGCGTGCGAATACTTAATTTTAGGTTTTCCGATGATCTACTGTAGGAACATGGATAAAATTGGTTGCATGGACAAACCATTTGATAGATCACATGAACATTATGTCCTGAAATAGCATAGAGAATACTTTTCTATTTCCTTGGGATAATTTAATACCTTCAGACACATGGACGGAGCCACTGGCAAAAGCTAGTGATTTTATAAAAGCATTCAACTTTGCCTTTTTTTAGGGGAGAAAATCATTTAATGACATCCCCTGCTCTTGGGCGGAGCGGGAGATAGTGTTAGACTTTTACTTACTAAAAACCCACCCCTGTTCCTGCTTTGCCATTGTTCCTGGGCCCCGGGGATCTCTTTCATATCACCTATGGCCCCAGTAGGCTTCGACCCTGCTTGGCCCGTACGGTTGCTGACAACTCCTTGAGGCGCGTGTGGAACAATACACGCCGTCGACGACCTAAGCGCGGTCCGGACTGTCGCCGGTGGTTTGGACGGCGAGTTACCCATTGCTCACCGTCTGCAAGTCCACGCCTATTAACTTTGGCTTTATGGATATGTATGTGTGTACGTTTATTACCTTTTCATGCTCAAATGCTTCATTTTCATGCTAGAATTTAGATGAAACTTTGCAGTAATAAACATACTCGTAGCTTATAAAATTGTTTTCTACAGTCTTGTCAAGTAATATAAATCTCCTAAGAAAACATAATTATAATCCCAAGTTAAGTAACATACAGGGCCCAGTAGTAAATAATCTTCATAGCATCATCCGTCAACTTTATCTAATTTGAGTCTAAATTGAATTTCGGGACATAAAACAAAGCGCTAAATATTTTACTGTGGTCCAAAATAATAATATTCTAATACTTTCACAAAACATTGTCTAGTCCCAAACTAAGCAGAACTTCTGCTATGAGACAACTGATACTACTACTATTTCTAAATACATACATATTAAAGATAAATTATACCCAGACACAGAAAAAATGTTCGTGCTCATTACAAAAACATTTGTCTTGTATGAGAATCGAACCCACGACCTCCAGCATAGCAGTCAGGGCTACTAACCGCTAGACCAACAGACCAGAATAAAATGGTTCCGTAATAATACGGAAAAATCAGTGTGCCAGTTTCCAAAAGGTAAAAAAGTCAATGAATTAGGTTAAAAATTCCACAGATTGCCCGCAGAACAGATGTTCGATGTGGTTGAAAGCTTCTGGAGTGGCGACCGCACACCGGATGACACAGAGTTCGAAGGCCTCCACAAGGTGGACCGATAACCAGGTGAGAGTGGTGGGTATCCGATAGATACGAGACGCACAGGACCGTTCGTTGTGGCGATACTTGGGGGAGGCCTATGTCCAAGAGTGGTCATCTTTTAGCTGAAATGATGGTGATGATGTTTTTTTTATAGGGTAAACCTGGCGTACATGCCCCAGTCGATAACAAGTCCCACTTGCAAAGCTAAGACATGCTTTTAAAATTATAGCAATATTACTATGCAACGCAAGTTAAAATTGCATTGTATAGTTTACATCGCCATCATATGTATAAACTAAACAGCTCGGCTCAAAAACAAGCACCAAGTTTTAAATGACAGAGGAGTTATGGCTCGTTTTTTTACCAGATTCAGGGACTGAATTTGTTGTTATTAAAGATTTTCTTATCTTAACATATTAACTACTAGCTTCTGCCAGCGGCTTCGCCTGCGTACATAATTTATAACTCAGGAATCATCTATTTGTGAAAAAAGGTTGCATGTAGCGGAGATGAGAATGTTAAGATGGATGTGTGGTGTGACGAGAATGGATAAAGTGAGAAATGAGTATATTAGGAGAAGTTTGAAAGTGGCACCTGTGACTGAAAAGTTGAAACGGAATTGTCTGTCTTGGTATGGTCATGTGAAAAGAAGGGATGAAACGCATGTTGGAGTTTACATGTGGATGGATGGAGGGGAAGAGGGAGGCCAAAGAAAAGATGGATGGTTTGTGTGTGAAGCGATACGAAAGAAAAGGGAGTTAGTGATAGCGTGACGAGTGACAGGACAGAATGGAAGAAAAAAACGTGTTGCGCCGACCCCAAATAAAACGGGACTAGGGCAGGAAGATGATGAGCACTCAGGAATAATGTAGCTTTCTACCAGTGAAAAATTTTTTAGTATTGGATTCAGGTTCCAGAGATTACCCCCTACATACAAAACTTACAAATTATACCTCTTTATAATATTAGTATAGAAACAAAAATTGTGTTCATTCACTGGTTTTATTCAATTCAGTTATTGGTCGTCTTTTGACTGAAATGGTGATTATGATGAAACATTCCTTTTCATTTTCTTTTGCTGTTGGAAAACGTGCAAAAAGATTTGATTATTGACTCAGTTCAGCAGCAGCTGTGCTCCGAACATCTGCAACTGTTTCACCAACGTTTACTTTATTACTTCGATATCGCCCAACTTCGGGTACTTGTGCATTCGATGCGAGTGAAACTACCGTCTTCATTGCAATAGTTTGAAAATGAAATTGTTGCGCTAACATGTTCGAAACACACTATTGAGTTTCAAGTGTGTTATTTTTAGAATGAAATAAAAATAGCTAGTGTTGCTGAAAATAGAATACTCGATAAACACAATAATAGAAAGTTGCCAGTACAGTGAGTAAAGTGGTATTAAGTTTTTGTAGCGCCATTTTCTAGCTACAGTATTTATAGAAACACGTTATGATAGAATAGTAACAACGTGGTAGAACGTGGGTTTGAATTTAAGTTGTCATTTTACTTTAACATGTAAAATTTTATGAACACTGCCCACAAAATAGTGAAGGGGGAGGAGATAACAGTATAGCTGTTATCCACCACGCGAGCCCAGTGTGAATTGATTTTCCACCCGCAGTAGGAATATTAAAGACTGATTGTGCTTCATTTATATAATCGTTCCGTGAAATCTTAAACAGTAACTTAAAATACATGTAAAACGAAGGATGAAAAGAGATATAAGATAAGAATATTGAAATGGATGTGTGGCCAATCGAGAATTGATTTAATTAGGAATTAATATCTAGATAAGAGAAAATTAAAAGTAGCGCCAGTAACTGAAAAGTTAAAAGGAAGCGTTTGCCTTGGTATAGTCATGTGAACAAAGGTATGAAACGCACGTTACTTAAAGAGTTATGAATATATATGTGGACGGATAGAGAGAAAGAGAGGCCAAAGAAAAAATGAATTGATTATTAACAGTTATGAAAGTGAAGAGTGCCAATGATAACGTAACGGTTGTTAGGACAGAATTGAAGAAAAAAACGTAATTCGTCAACCCTAAGTGATATTAATACGACAAAATCAAGAGGATAAAGGGCATACTGAAACAATCTGAATATCTAGTAATATTTAGACAGTTCGCCGGTTACTGGTTTTATTTTTGAGGTGACTAATCATCCAATCTTAAAAAACCTCTTCTGCTCTTGGGTGGAGTGAGAAGGCGTATCAGACTTTTACTGACTAAAACCATACCTATGTCCTTCAGTCTCTTTGCACTCTAGGACCACGGGTTTCCTTTTCAGAAATTCCCCATAGCTCACTGCAGTTACCGGTTAGAGGATCTTTAGCACAAATAAACTACCCCAACCATTCAACACGTAGTAAATAGAAACAAAAACACGCTTTAATCCCTATATCCCCTCAAATGGTAATTGTACACTAAGGGGATGGATCGCTGCGGTCGTCTATGAGCGCACAATCACTTCGGTTGTTTACCGTTTACATCTGCGAACATATCGAGTTACTGTGTGGAAGCGTGCGAACATATCGCATTTCTGTGTGAGAGACTACAAACATACCACGTTACTGTAGAGGCAACTAGTGTTTGGATAGCAGGGATTATTGAATTTCTAACTGTTTCGGTAAGATTTTTGAAGTGATTAAGTTTGCTGATATAGTGATAGACGTTAAGTATGCGGCATTATGATTTTTTTTTGTTTTCTTTTTCTTATTTTATTAAAAAGCTTTATACTACTGTATTTTATATGGAGTACAATAAAGAGTATCTCTATTCATCTGTATCTGTGTCTTAGCGGTGTCGCGAAGCAATAAGAATAGACAGATCATCAATAGAGATAGCACTCAGTATAAAAATAAAGAAAGAAAAGTTTTTATTTTGGCACACAAAACATTTAAGACAACAAAAACTAACAACACACACAAACTACTACAGAAAAAAACACACAATTTACAATCATTGATAGAGGGAGTACTGTATTAAAAATATTATATCATAAACTTTACGGCATCCAAAAACATTGACACTCGCATTTTCATTACTTACACACTCCATTAAGATATGGAAAACAGCATATAGCTTGCTGAGTGCAATGCTGTCGTGATGACTTTTTTTATTGATGATTGGCTTGCACTTGATCACTATTTCACCGGAGGGAAATAGCATCAGGAAAGACAGACTCTGGCAGAGAATTCCACTCCTTAACTACAGACAATAAAAGTGTCCCCAAACATTTTCATGATTACTTTAATGCTTGTAAAAGTTAATCGAACGAAGAGGATGTGAGCAATTCTTATCAACCTCCTACCATTTATGTTCCAAACACTACTCAAAATACTACCCAGAATAATCCAGCGCTTGAGACATCAAATCTCAAATAGCAAGTTTCAGCAAGCTGTGTAGCCATAGCGGTAATAATTAAAGGCAGCTCGTCTCATACGTCCTCTAGGGAGAGACTCAGTGTTCCATTCTGCAGGGAATTAGCGGTAAATTGGTAGTAGTTAGCTGAGTAAATTGGTGGTGCAAACTGTTGGTTGTAGCGATTAAATCATTTCAAGATGTGGCGTCTAGACCACAGTACAGATGAAAGAGGTTAGAATGGCATGGAATATGGCAATGCTCATAGTTCTGCTACCAATAGCAAACTTGCGATCTAAGTGTGCGTGAGCTGTTAGCTGCGTAATGCGCGTTCGTATTGGTTTATTGCCCGTAGTAGAGTTAAAGGATGTGAGACAAGCGGCGATACTCGTTGTAGGACAGATCGAAAACTATTTCCTTTCGAACCTCTTTCATATTTTTTGTGGTCTATACTGTTTGTTTTTGATTCGCCGTCTCGCTCGTCTTCTTTTTTTGTGTCAATGTTCTCAAACTAGTTTTTTTCTGCCCAATATTTTGCAAACTGTATAGCTCTATTGTTAGCCTCGTATGGATCCTGAAAAGTGCAGGTTATCATGCAGGATGGGCAGCATAGCAGATGAGGCATGTCCTGTGCAGTGGCTCTATACGGACTGGTACTGTATTAGAGATGGATGGAGGAAGCCCCATTTGGTCAAATGGTTTTTACAGCGCAACATGGGTTCGCAGTCAGTTTAGAGATTTCCGAATTTGGCCACTGGAGTTCGCGTCCAGGGGAAAGGTGCACTGATTGGATGATCAATTGCATATAATAATAACCAGCTTCTGTTAGCAGCTTCGCCCGCGTAAAAATAGGGTTCTCAATACAAAGTTTGAAACCCCATTTCATCCTTTTAGGGGATGAATTTTGGAAAATTCTTATTTAGTGCTACCCTGCGTCATTAAAGCAAACCTTATGAAGAATTTCACGCTCCTAATCTGAGTAGTTCTAACTGTGTGTTGTTTTATGTCAGTCAATTAGTTTATCTTTTTGTGTATATAGAAATATCATTCTGTCGAAGATTTCGATGCCCGGTTGAACAAGGGCGTGAAACAGAAGGCAGTACTCTCCGATACGGCTTATATTATGACGAGGCTTTTGTCTGTGGAGCCCTAACATCCGACCTCGGAGACTATCCGACTATCCGCTTTTTTTTTTTTTTTTCGATGTGAAAAATCATCTTATGACAACCCCCGCTCTTGGGTGGAGCGGGAGATAGTGTCAGACTCTTACTGACTAAAAAACCCATCCCGTTCCTTCAAGCCTTCATACCGGGGCTCGAGCGCCCTTTCGGATAACCCTGGCCCCAGTAGGCTTCGACCCGGCTGGGCCCCTGCTGTTGCTAACAACTCCTTGAGGCGCGCGGGAACAGCGCGCGCCGTCGACGACTTGGGCTTGGTCCGGACAGTTACCGGACGGCCGGACAGCGAGCTACCCATTTCTCACTGTCCGCAAGCCCGCGCCTACGGCGGCCGGAAATCGGGATCGGAATCCCGGCGGCGGCGAGAGCGCCGTTGCCTGATGCGGTCGGCCTCCTCCTTTGCGAGCATTACTGCTTCGCAGAAGTCGGCGACCGCCTGCCACTCCTCCTCGCTCCGGACCATGGCCTCGACCAAGGCCCGGCGCGAGAGGTCTCCGCCGCCGATCACCCCCACGAGGGCACGGCGATGCTCCGCCCAAACAGGGCACACCACGATTGTGTGCTCCACCGTGTCCTCCGGGCGTTCCGCACAGTGGCGACACCCGGGCGTCACTTCCGCTTTAATTCGGAAGTCCGACTATCCGCTCAGACATCGGAGAATTACTGTTATTTACTGTATTTTTATGTGTTTTACGAAATATTAAAAATATGTACAAAAAATAAAAAACCGCAATAATGAAATTATTATTATTTATTTTATATATTAGAATATGTTCTGAGTTACATAATTCAGAACATAATCTTATATTTCTTGTGTCACAGTGTTTGTAACAAAAATCTTCCAAAACGGTTTGACCGTTTCTTATGAAGTTGTGTGTATATTCAGTAGGTCTGAAAATTAAAAACGTAAACTATTTTTATCCTCCTATCTCAACCCTCGTTTTTTTCAAAAAAATCATACGTCATGCATTCAAGGATTTAATATTTCCCGCTTACAACTTAGACCATACACCAAATAGCATAGTGCGAGATCATTATCGCGGAGAATAGAAAAAGTAAGTGGTTTACCAGCAGCTAATAGAACGGTACGGATTGGCCACAAATACGGATAATAATTACATTCCGGTTATGTACGATGACGTAATTATCCTTGTTATATCCTATTTACCCGTCTGATAGGACAGTAATTGAATACACTGTGTGAGTATCTTACTCACACGATTCTTATAGAATCTTTTTCTTTTACACTTCTTAGGTAGTTAAAAAAGTAGCCTTGTTTTGGAATAGATCAAGGGCCTTGAATCAACTATGACATGTTAAAATGTAGTCGTAGGAGCGAGAAAGAGAGATGGAACTATATACCCTACATACATAGCCTACAACCCTTTAACAGTTCACTTTAGGACGTAAAATGGATCACGTTAAGAGCTCGTGTTAATTAAAAAAAAAACTTTTTTACCTTAAAACAGTAGTATTAAACAAGTTTTTAATGAAAATATTTTTTTCTTCGCAAGCTTTTATAGCGGTATAATACCTATATAATGAATACTCATCATAACGAATCATACGAGCCCAAGCTTGATGGGGTTGTGTCGTTTAACTGCCGAGCTCCTAAGGCCACCTTCTGGTTCCATCATCAGATCCATGTCATAATAATTTCGCATAGTAATTTTGATTTACATATGCATGCAAAATTTCAGCTCAATCGCTAACCGGGAAGTGGATCAAATTTAATTTGCAAGATTTAATTACAGACAAACATCGGGACAGGTGAAACTAAATAAATGCTTGTAACAAAATGCTGTAGATTACCTTTTCCAACAAGCAGAATCGCTTAAATACTACAAAAGCATAATGTAGACAAAAGAAAATCGCAAGAAAAACTGGGATTGCTCTTAAAGCTAAGACTTTTTCAATCCGCTCGATTTCCAGCGATCCCCGTGGTCAGATCGTTTCACTACGAGGTAAAAAGTAAGTTTATTTTCATAGTGTTATAAAACTTTTATTGTCGGCCCTTAAACTGAGGTAAATGGGGATTTTTGTGGCGTTTGTCAATAATAGAGTAGTTTACAACTTTAGGTCGATCGTGATTTTTAACCTCATTTTGTACTTTTACTTGTGCGAATAAGAAAATCGTATAGGAAACTAATGATCTGCACTGGTGCCAAAATATGGGCACAACTCTAAAACGTTTTTATTTTTATTTTTTAGAAATTCGTACTGAAATTCTCTGGCAAAAAACGGAACACTTATAGAATAAGTTTTTGTTCAATTGTCTGTCTGTCAAGACCCTTTTTCTCAGGAACGTCTAGTAGAGGAATTCATTAATTTCAGCTTAATTATTCAGTTGAAACTACTAGAAATTACAGAAATCATCAAAACCTTTGTCTTTTTCTTATTTTAACGTACCTAGGGTGGATTTTTAAGCGGGTTAGTAGCTTAAAAATATACCCAATCTACGTTAAAACAAATAAATAATAATAAAAACCGTTAACTTATTTAATTAAAGTAACAAAAAAATCTTTATTAATATTATAGAGACAGATAATTCTTCCACATTGCTGTCGAGTGATAATGTACCCAAAAGACTAGTGGCATTACCTCGGCGATATATTGTCAACTTTCCCAATGAACCCTTCAAAACCTCCACATGATTTCTCTAACATAAAACCGTGTTTAAATTCTGTGAAGCATTTCAAAAAGCTATCACTCAGATCCTTTAGTAAGATCCGTACAGTCAAACTCATAAACATGTCTCGTCACACAAGTGTTCGGTACAAACAACCGGATCGAAAGACAATGTGCAATCGGCTAAAAGGATTGCTATCTGGTAACAAAATGTAGAAAATACTCACGTCAGAGTCTGGCTGAGCCGTTGTTACTGTTTCTATGTGAAATATTTTGCAAGTAATATTGTAAACTAAATGTCTTGTTGACTTTTCACGTGACCCAGGGGCTGGCTTTTACCTTAAACAAAGGATAAGCATTACCATAGCTGTATAGCGTGGCAATACCACCATTCTTCTAACTACATTACCACTTGACAGTGATGCGGAAGAGCTTCTCGCTATAATTAATTATAATTAATACATTATTTTACAACCTTCTCTTTCGTTCTGCTTTCAGTCTTCTTTAAGTCAAGAGTGAATAGATTATTTCTAGTTAAGCGTGCTCCATCGTCGGCCACATCATCGCTTACTATCATGTGAGATAGCCAATTTTTTTATTATTGGTAGTGTTGACACCTATCAAAATTAAGTTAAGTTTTTTTATGTGTAAATAATAAAAAATAAAAATCGAGTTCAAGAAAATAAAACATTGAGTTACATCGTTAAAGCAGACAGTTTGAAGACTACAGAGTTAGGGGTTCCATCAAATTGATTGACACAATTAAAGACGATGGTATTTTTTGGCATTGTGGACATAACCTCAGATTGTCGTAAAAGAAAAAAATGTGCAAAATTTCACGCTTCTAGTCTCAGCAGTGTCGGCTTTGCATATCAAAATGTGTTAGTCAGTCAAATTCTCCTTTTAAAATAGGTATTGACTTATGAAATTACCGTTCTGCCAAAGTGGCTATTTTAAGTCCATTTTTTTTCTTTTCTCGCTAAGAATTCTAAGTTTAAATTATTTTTAAAATAATTATGATTTTTTTTTTTAATTAGTCATTTGTTTAATCGTTCTGTTTTCATCGTGTTTTTCTTCATCATGGGTACGCTAAAAATTCGAGTAAGGAGTATGAGTAGGTTCTCTCGTGCCAGCAAAGCGGCAGAAGCGGTACGCAATATCAACTTATACGGAGCGAACACTGCTAACCATCGCACCACCCGATATTGGTTTATATTTACATGATTGAAACGTCGTATATAGTGTGATGATTTCTGAATTAACTTTTAGTATCATGTAAAATCATATTCCAGCAAATAAAGGCGTCATTTATTCAACTATTACTTGGCAAGCTGAAGATCGCATTATTCTGATAAAGTCCTGTATACTCAATGTTTTGCATTTGCTACTGTTTTTAAATAACCCTAGACTGAAAACAATATTGGTTTTTCTAAATGATTAAAGTACATAATTACTACATTTACTTTTCACTTTATTCATGGTAACAAGATGTTGCACTAGATTTGTGTATTGAGACTAGAAATCGTTATTTTTTTTTGGTTCTTTAGGGTTTTGTTAGATCTGACAGCCGACCCTTCTCTAAACCAATCTCCTTCATTTAGAAATTTATGAAAAAGATAACGTTTAAAAAAACATTCAACATGAAAATGAATTGTCTTCTTTGTAACGGTCAGTAAAAATATTATAGTACTTAAACCTCACGTAAAAAGTTTAAAGGTAAATTTAAAGGTCATCTCAGTTTTTATTATTTTTTATCTTTTGTATTCCTCTCCACAGTTATTTAAACGGAATTTTACCGAGAATCAAAAAGGTATCTCAGAATTATGACAGGATTAATTATGGTATCTTCTGTTAAAATTCTATCCGTCATTTCTGAGGATTCGAGAAATTAAGATAAGGTTTTTTTATACAAATTATAATTTTAATTTTAAACGTGATAAACTCGTAAAGTAGCTTAACTTCACAAATTATATATCTCGATTAAAATATCTAAGTGACTGTGATTAAACAAGGCATATTGGAATTGTCGAGAGATGCACTCTGGCTATAAATAAGTTTAATGATTATATTTCATAGGACTTTCATAAAGAGCCTGCTATTTAGTTGTAGGGTTCCATAATTAAAAGGGAAAAATAAAAACCTCTATACAAAAAAATACAACCGACTTCAATATAAAAAAAAAAAATATAATAATATTTCAAACTTAAGTGACAATAGGCAGGGCACATTGCACGCAGAACAGATGGTCGATGGGGATAAAAGGTTCTGGAGTGTGCGACCCTCCACGACTCCAACAAGGTAGACCGATGACTTGGTCAGGGTCGCGGGAATCCGATGGGTGCGTGATGCATAGGACCGGTCGTTGTGGCGACGCTTGGGGGGGCCTATATCCAACAGTAGACGTCTTTCGGCTGATATGATGATTATGGTAAATATTCCTTAACTTTCACACAATTCTATTCAGTCCCAAACTAAGCACAGCTTGTGCTATGAGTACTAGGCAACTGATTAACATCTATACATATAAATAAAATTGGAGTGTCTGTTTGTAATATTTTACAATTTTTGTCTGTCTGTCTGTCTGTTTGTCCGGGCTAATCTCTGAAATGGCTGGACCGATTTTGACGGGACTTTTCTTAGCTGATGTAATAAGGAGTAACATAGGCTACATTTATTTTAGAAAAAATAAATTTAAAATCCTGTAGTCCATGCGAACGAAGTCGCGGGCACTGCTAGTAGTTTATATATTTCTAAATATCCCTCGATTTCTGGCATCAAGGCCACTAACCATATAAAACCATAAACACGAACTTCTGAAATTAAAGGTTTAGCCTACAATTTGAACACACACAACAAAACACAATAACAAAACACACACGGTAAAAATGTAATGTCGCTGCTACCATTCTTGAGGCACCCCATATGGTAAATCGAAAGCCATAAAATTTCACTGCCACTAAGATCTGATAGCTACAACCCATATCTCCATACAAAAGCCATAAGATTACAATGAAGCGCTGAAAATCGCACTTAATATAGCAGAGAATGACCACTAACTTCATACTGGGGCCATAGAATAAGAATATAACGCAGAAGGCACATCGTTAGACAAATTGAAAAATTCAAGACATACAAATAACCTACTTACTAAATTCACAGTTTTCAAACTTTTTCCTATGCAATTTATTAATTCTTGTCAAACAGTATTCTAGATGAACAGGATGTACACAGGTTTTGATTTTCAAGCAAGTGTCAAAATATGCGCCTAAATGAAGCATAAAGGGACATAAATTTAGATTGCATTGACTCAGAACCCTGAGTATTTGATATTAATTTGAGTTTAATAACTGCACAAGTCACAAAAAAGGTCTTAACAGAGGAATAACGAAGTGATATTATAAGGACAGAAACTTCAAAAAGAAAAAAGTAACCATCTGTATCAGTTCTTCTCCATAGGAAGCGACCAAATAGTACTATTTGGTCGCTTCCACTAACTTCATGTTGTATAATGTGCCTGTTTATGCCTGTGTGAAATACGAGTAATAGTAGATTATGTGACTAAGGAATAAAGTAGTGTCTTATAGACGCGGGCAGTACGATGAATTCCAAATTAAACGAAAGTTACTAAGTTTTAATCCCGAACACAGTGAGGGAATTATATAATTAACTCCCGAACACCGCGTGGGAAATAATATTCTTAATAGAGAAACCTAAGTGGAGTGAGGAATCCTAGCCGCCCTAGACAAAGACAGCTCTACCTCCCATTGAATACTCTACTCTTTACATCTTCTGTAAGATAAATTAAAAACAATATACTGAAACAAATAAAAATAAAAATAAAATCTCACTGAGTTCGGGATTAAAATTTAGCATCCTTAATTTCATTTATAATTCTATATGCCACCGACAACTATAAGACACTGCTTCCAATCACATAATATACCTACTAATGAATATTGGAATCTCTGTAGTGTACTCATAAAGAGGTTTCAAACAGTTTTCTAAAAATCAAATTATTGTTGACGTCAAGTATTTCTTCTATTCGTTAAATTATTATCTATTCATTTTCTGTCTACACTTAATTTGATAAAGAGCTTGAGTTTGTTTTTTGGTTGTAGGAGGTAATCTCTGAAAGTGCTGGTGCGGTTGCTAAAATTTTTTCCCCGATAGAAAGCTGCTTTATTCCTGAGTGACATAGTCTATTATTTTATGTACGCAGGCGAAGCCGTGGACAAAAGCTAGTTACTAATATTCGTAACTTCAGTAATCCATCTGTTATCTTTAAATATTCAGTTTTTATTACTAGATGGAAAAATTGCTTATAAACATTATTTCCTTTTATCTTTTAGAAGCGAAACTTCTCTGCCTATTTATTTTAATTCAACTTACACAATATGACGGCTGGTGTTCAGTGATCAGTTGTAGGGACGGCCTTAATGCTACGCTATCGATAATCGATAAATCGTATCAACATCGATAAGACTCGTTGTCGTCGAGTTGTTTGCAGAACGATGCGTGTTGAATGAAAATAGGGTAGGGAAATCAGTTGTGCTATAATTTCAATCGATAGATAGTTTGATTTTGCAGAAAAAATAGGGGGAAGTGGTTAATTCTTTTTATAGGTAGTTGAACTATAAAAGAAAAGCAAAGCTGTAGTATTTGTAAGCTAACCTTTTTTTTATTTAAATAGAGTTTCCAAAATATGTTCCGCATTCACGATAGTTTTAATTTTTAATCACTTTTTAGGGCTTTTATATCTCAAAAGAAAAAAAAAACGAAACTTTTAACCGTGTGATGGTATCGAGTTGAAATTAGAACCATATCCTTAGGACTGCAGTCCCTTGAAGCTGTGAAAAAATCAAACTTCTAAGTTAACGAACTTATAGCACAGGTATAGGAATAAATCTGAAAACCGGAAAGTTATTTCGTCACAGATTTTTTTTTTATTTTTTTGCGATTCGGTGAAATCTTCGATACTCCATTCGGGAATGGATCTATTAATTTTCAGTGCGCAAGTCCGACTCACACTTGCTCAGTTTTTTCACAAACTGAGGTAAAAGATGATTTTAAAAGCCGAAGTATCTTCTGCATTTAAAATGAACCAGAACATTATGAAACTACATACATTTTTTTGGTATAATATTCGGCTAGAACTTCTTCATTTCTAATCCTACACTTCTAAATCAAACTCTATCGACCTTTCCCCATCCCTAGAGTACAATCGCTTTGATAACGACTCGCCGCGGGCCCAGATGTTCGTACTCAACTCGGATAATTTGTACCGACTCGACTGAGCAAACATCGACTTTACGCACAACACTAATTTATTCTTCATGTTCCTCTTAATTGTTACGCAACTTTACCTTTCGCATCAAGTTACTTTTATTTTGACAAGAATATGTTTTAGGAAAATCTTGTTCACTTTAATTTTCTCGGTAAGAAGTTCACAAATCGTGTCTTGTACTGAATATTAATCAAAGAAAAACAAAGAAGTATGATAAAATAGAATAAGATTAAATTTCATGTATTTTTGTTGTTTTTATAACTATAGCAAATGACTAAGGATTACACCATTTAACTATAACGATAACAAAGCCGTTAACAGTTGTCAAATCGTCGAATTTACCTATAGGCGGCCGTTTCACGGCTGGTTATGGTTTGGTTATCGTTATAGTTAAATGGCGCAACTCAGCCTTAGAATAGATAGAAATGTTTTTATTTGCCTTAAACAGGGTATAAAGTTGTTACAGTCAGGTATTAATCTATAGTCCACATAATTAGCCATTTGTATCAATTGTATGCAAAATTATAATTATTAGTTAATGAGTATTCAAAGTCACAATATAAAGTCAACACAATAACATAATAGTTTTATCACAGCACTATCCGTAATCACAAAAGTCCAAAAATTTAAAGTTTGTAGTTAAAAAAATCTTTAAGGTCATAAAAGATATGTTCTTTCTATATAATAAGATTGTGGTCTTATTTACAAAAATACTAACTACTTCTGTCAGCGAAGGCGCTCGCACCCAAAAGTAGGATTTTCTGTACAAACTTTTGGACCCACGTTTCATCCTCTTAGGGGATGAACTTTAGAAAAATCTCTCTTGGTGCTCTCCGATATCATAAAAGGAAACTTTGAGATTTCACACTCCTAGGCCCTGTATTTTTGGCAGTGTATTGATATGTCAGTCAGTCAGTTTTTTTTTTGTATGTGAAGACAAAAAAAAAATTATACTTCTCACATTGATCAAAGACGTTTACGTGCCCAACGTGATTCATTACAATATGATGCATCTCTATCACGTTGATTTCTCAATTCGTCATGTAGTTGTGCTATACGATGCAACCAAATTTCTCTGTCCCGTCAGTGGCTATTGTACATAATATCATTACTCGGTCACATAGAATATGCTAATGACATTTACGTAACCGGTTAATTTCTGTCTACATTGTATCTCATCATGCGTGATTGAATAATTGCATTATATTTAACTCAATCTGCAGCAGTGTTAGTTTTTGCTTTTCTCTAGATTGCGACAATAATCAAGCTGCTATCCAAATACAATCAAGTTTTGTATGATGACAATTGGATTAAACACGATATATTTAGTTCGTCACGCGTATCACGCTACTGACTACTGTGTAATTAGCTACAGCCCATGGACATGTGGCATCTACTTTAATGACAATGCAAAATTTATGTCAACAGAACGCCTATTAACAACACCTTCTTATTCAGTTATACTAGAATCACATAAAGCCTAATTACGTTGCGAGTGTTATGACACGATACAAATCATCGCTGTAGTCACACTGCTGTCTACACCTATAATATAGATATCTAGAAGTACCTCAGTATGTTGACGAAACCAAGCGTGTTTGCGTTACAGCACGATACCTAAGTTCATCACCGGTGTCATGCTATTGTCCACTGTATATTTCTTTAGTAACGTAACAAAGCATGTTTATGTTGCGATATGACACTATACAAACCGTTGCTTGTGTCACGCTTCTGTCTACATTTAATAATAATACTTCTTCATTTAGCTTAGACTACTATTATACAAAGCCTGATTACGTAGCAACATAGCACAGTTGATCATAAATGTCACGCTACTGACCACTGTATATCAAGTAATAAGCACTCGACACGTGCATCTACGTAAATGACGATACTAAATATCACTAGTGTCATGGTGTACCTGCAATAATTTTACTGGCAATACCTGTATACGCACTACCATCACACTAAGCCTGATTGCGTTGCGATAGCGACTCGATACAAATCATCACGGTATTCACGCTGCTGGCTACACCTACCGTGTATCTAGTAGGATCTCATCAAGCTGATGACACAAAGCGTGATTGCATTGCGTCACGAAACTGCTCGTCACCTACGTCACGCTATTGGCTCTGGGGCGAGACTTTCAACAAATAAGCTTTAGATTGGATACGGTAACCTTAGAAAAATTAGAAAAATGAAAAGTCTGCTGAGCTTCAAGTGTTAGTCCGAGAATTCATCATTCAATCATTATTTGGAGGAAAGTCATCAAATATCTTCTCCCGTTATGGCTGAAGCCAGAGGAAGTGTCAGACGTTTACTCACTAAAATTGACTCGATATCATTATTGAATGATATTAGTTGTTTATTTTCTTAATTGTTATTTTATATTTTATTTTGTAAAATGTGAAAACAATTGTAGGATAATAAATAAATAAATAATAAAAAACAAATTAAAAACAAACCTTTGTTCTTTCAGTTGCTCTTTACATTCCTTCAGGGCCGAGGTGAAACTTTAAAACAATCCCCCTACCCTGTCTGATAATACAATACGGAGACAAATTAGTCATTAAATTTTGTGAGCAAAAGAATTTTAAAAGTTTGATTTTTTATTGTAACCAAGATTTCTCATCATCTTCCGGCCCTTATTCCGTTTTATAAGGGGGCGGCGCAATACGTTTTTTTCTTCCATTCCGTCCAGTTACTCGTCACGCTATCACTAACACCCTTTTCTTTCATTTCACTTCTCACACAATCCATCCATCTTTTCTTTGGCCTCCCTCTCCCTCTCCATCCATCCATTCTAACCAAGGTTTCTCTCAAAATTTTACAGTTTTCCACGCTTAAGGTCGGTTTTCAAATACTTCTGGTCAACACGCACAAATCCAGTGCGGACGACAAAATAATATTAACGAATTAAACAACAAACAACAAAAATATTCGAACAGCAAAGCCAATAAGACCGGTTCCAGTTTTGAAAATTCTGTTCCTCATAACTTGTACGTAGTTAGTAATCAGGACTGCCATTCTCTTGGAGTACTGCCAATTTCCAACGCCCATGGTGTTTACACCTTGTAACTTGGAGCTTTGACAGAACCTGTCGTGTCCAACTTGTCGTTTCAACGAAGCATAAAAAAGTCGGTTGCTTTTTTCCTGTTTTAAGTGCCTATAATTTGTTTTGTAGGTTTGAAGTAAGTAAAATTAATTTATTGCTGAAAAAGATTAACTTATATGTTACTTATAAGTTAACCTTTTTCAGCAGAGATGAAACTCCAAAAATGGGACTCCAGACTACAATACATTATGTATCTTGAAGAATAGTGTTCTTTAAATTAACTGATACAGATCTATTTACACTAATACATATTCACATATTATAAAGATGTAAAGTGAAAGTACTGGTTCGATAGTATTGAATTTTTTTTTTCATCGATAGAAAGCTGCTTTATTCTTGAGTAACATAAGCTATATTATATCTACGCGGGTGATTCGCGGGCAAAAACGAATTTGTAATAAATAAACGCAGACAAACAACAAAATGTTATCCCATAAAGTATGTAAACTTATCACGCGTTAAATGTATAAATCTTACTTCCTAACAAAGTGGATAAAACAAAATTTCACCACTAAAACAGTCGCTTGAAGACTAAAATCGTTGAGTATCTAACATTTGAGTAGCCTTGTGTACGAAGGGGCTTAGACTTTTACTGACTGAAACCCATTTGTGTTTTTTTCAGTTCTCTTCGTGTTCCAGCGCCGCGGTAACTCTTTCGAACTATATGACATCATCATCATCATCATTTCAGCCGATAAACGTCCACTGTTGGACATAGGCTTCCCCCAAGTGTCGCCACAATGAAAGAACCTGTGCGTCCCGCATCACGAAATCACCGGACCACCTTGTAGGACGCCTACCAACGCTGTGTCTTCTGGTACGCGGTCGCCACTCCAGAATTTTCGGCTCCAACAGCCATCTGTTCTGCGTGCAATGTGCCCTGCCCATTGCCACTTAAGGTTGGCGATTCTTCGTGCTATGTGCTATCTTGACTTTCCTGCGAATATCTTCATTCCTGATGTGATCACGCAAGGAAACTCCGAGCACAGCCCTTCCCATTGCCGTTTGGGATACTTTAAACCTTTTGATGAGACCTATTTAATTGTGGGCGACTACGTTTCGGAGCTAGTCATGGTTAGGGATATGTTATACTTGAAAATAATTATAATAATTCCAAAATTTTCCATCACATTTGATCTAACCTCTGACGTACCAAAGCTCAGTGAGTTAATGAATAATCACGTAATTTTGTTCACTTGACGTAGATACAATACTTTTCCTTGCGTGGGCTGAGGTGCCCCCTACCCAGTCTGCCCACGCGTTATGCTTGTACGCCATAGAGCACTGACACGACTCAACGGCCACTACTCTATTTTTTAAAGTAAAAAATCGTATTATAAGTATTCTTTGTGATAAATATGCGCCACATTCGCCCAAAACGACCGAACGCTCAGCATAATGCCGTGGTCACACGCAAAGTGCGACGAGTCTACGGCGCTGGTTTTCAGCGTAGACCGGTAACGGTGTAGACATCAAGACGTCGGCACGGTATTGTGTGCTAATAGATTTGAACAAGATAGATAAATTACAAAAATAAATTTTAGGAAAAAAAAAAACGATAGTAAATAAATAAAGAGGAAATACGATGTCATATCTATACCATATAAATAAAATTGGAGTGTCTGTTTGTAATATTGAAATAACTGCTTTTTACTACATGCATATGAATATATACGGTACATACACCAAAATAACATTTTTTTACAATTTTTGTCTGTCTGTCTGTCTGTTTGTCTGGGCTAATCTCTGAAATGGCTGGACTTCTGGTTCTTCGTTTACCGTTTGCGTTACAGGACCATAGTATCTCTTTGAGGCTCGCGTGGTACATTATGCGCCGTAGATCCGTTCCTTACCGGACTGTTGATCGCAAGACCGCACCTTCAGTGGCCGTGGATTACCCTGCGAGAGTGTGTTCGAACTCTTTTTACAATGTTTTTCTCACACAGTCATTACAAAACAAAAAGATGAATGAAAAAGATTGCATGTAGCGGAGATGAGAATGTTGAGATGGAAGTGTGATGTGACGAAATAGGATAATTTGAGAAATTAGTAGGTATATCTATAAGAGGAAGTTTAAACGTGGCGCCAGTGACTGAAAAGCTGAAGGGGAATCTTTTGTCTTGGTATGGTCATGTGAAGAGGAGGGATGAAACACATGTTACTAAAAGATTGTGTGAGGAGTGATATAAAAGAAAAGAGAGTTAATAATAGTGTGGCGGGCAACACGTTTTTTTTTTTCATTCTATCCTCTCCGAATAGATTGGAAAAAAAATAACGTGTTTCGCCGACTCCTAGTAATATGGAATAAGGGCAGGAAGAAGAAGAAGAAGTTATTGCAAAACAATTTTTTTTTTTTTTTTAATTTGTATAAACTAGTGCTTGACTGCGATCCCACCTGATGGTAAGCAAATGTTTTCTGATTATATATGCGGCGCGGCGCGTCGATTCCAAGCTCTATGGAATAGGATGTGGGACGTAGGTGCTCGCGTGCAAACGCCGCAGGTATTAAACCTTACATTCGTACGATGTAGACCTGTCGATAACTCCTACGGTTTATCTTGATTATGGTTCAGTCTGTTGCCAAGGTGTTAGTTACTTGAAGGCTTTCTTTTGCACTTTGCTACAAAAAATTACTTGCTGTGGGTCTTTAAATGAAGAGTAAATAGGTTATTTTTAGGCATCATCGGCCATATCATCAGCTTACTATCAGCTGAGATAGTGGTAAAGTGCGACCCTGTCAAGAGCTAAAAAATATACATTTACTAAAGTCTGTACCTACCTAATGGTAAGTATGGACTTTTCTATACTTTTTTTTTATGCCGGATTTATAGATCTACGCCAAATGATATAATGACATCCTATCCCAAAGATATGCAATTAGCGTCACTTTTCTGACTGACTTCTTGACAGTTCAAAAGTATCTGTTTTATCTATACTAATATTATAAAGATGTAGAGTTTGTTTTTTTGTTTGTAGGAGATAATCTCTGGAAGCAGGGGTCCGACTGGTAAAATTTTTTCACGAATAAAAAGCTGCTTTATTCCCGAGTGACATAGGCTATTTTTTACGCACGCAAGCGACGCCGCGGGCAAAAGCTACTTTGAAATAAATGCTTTGGTTGTGAAACTTTTGCGAATTCCCTTTATGCCACCTCCATACTCCTCCACATTCATGGGATCCTGGTCAGTATAGAATGCACGTCGATCTAGCGGCACACGCCGATACACACGGAATTGCTTGTGTTCAGTCTTTGTACAGCGGGCGTGTTTGGACACTACCGACGCAATTTGCTAAGAAGATTGAATTTTGATGAAACTATAACATGTATAAGAAATGCGGGCAAGGCATGCTACTTGCAGAACAGATGGTCGATGGGAAAAAAGGCTCTGGGCTGGCGACGCAACGATAGAAGGCGTCTCATGGATGGATTGGGGGGGGGGGATCTCGATGGATGCAAAACGCATAGGGCGTTAATCGTTGTGGTGATATTTGGGGAGACATAAATTTAAAAGTGGAACAGTGGACGTCTTTTTCTTTTTAATTGACATATATGTGTCTTTCAGCTGAAATTATGATGATGATGATAATAAGAAATGCGAGTAGTAAAGCAATGGAATCATTTTTGATAAGCTTTGCATTTTTTTTCTGGATGTTCTGATGCTAACGAAAACCACACAGGCGTTCTGCAGTGACATTTGATCAGGGCGCTAAAGTGCTTGAGCATTTTATCACAGCCATCATTTTAAAGGTGGAGCAGTTGTAAAACGCTGCAATCAAACGGTGCTACATTTAATTTGTATCATTATTTTATTTGAAAAGTCACGACAATTATTAAATATTGTGACAATAAAGTTTAAATGTTTACGGTGAGTTGCACTATTTAACTATAACGATAACTGTACCATAACCAGCCGTGAAACGGCCGCCTATTGGTCAACTCGACGATTTGAAAACTGTTAACGGCTTTGTTATCGTTATAGTGAAATGGTGCAACTCACCCATAGCATGACAAAATTCAAATACAAATACTCATTTAAAAAATCATCTTAAAACACTCAAACCTAAAGTCGATACTTGAGTTGAAGGCGATGAATTCAAATTATCTTGGAGTATAAATTCAAGTATCGTTTGTTTCAATTCCAATTTTCGAATCTGGTTTCCAAAAAGTATTTACGTTTCCGTAGTTACAAAACAAAGAACTCTACGTACTCGTAATAGAAGTTCCTTGTTATAAAATGAATGAATGAAATAAAACATTAACCTTTGTATGATCGGCAACAGCTCACTATATTTTAAACCTAATATTTAGTCAGTTTTGATTAATCCTTTACTTCGTTACTGTATTTAAATTTTGCGTTGATGTTGTTAATTTGTACGTAAACAGTACGAGATCACATTTTAATGCATCATTTTCAGCTATAGCTAATTTTAAAAAGAACGACAACGTCGAATTTGATCTCGCAACTCGCATCTTCTAAATGGGTGCTCAACAAGACTTTAAAGACTTGTAGAAACGGACTAAAAATTGTCGGCATGACTGTCTGCTAACACTAGTGAATATTGCAGTTGATATAGGAGATGTGCACGGCGTAAACAGTGTCATTAAATTCTGCAAATTATAAACTCTTGTTTACCAAAACTTCGCAATGACACTGCTGTACTCTCGCTCCGGGCCCTGGTACAGGTCATAGTCTGGAGCAAGGAGGAATTGCAGGGGTGGTCGCGATGGCCACACGAGTAAGAGAACGGACATTCTCAAGCCCCAGCCACCATTATCCCGACCCTGAATAACGTCAAAAATCAGTACCTACGTTACTTCTAGGCAAGCGTGCTCTATAATTGACCACATCATCGCTTGCAGGTCTGTGAGACAGTGGTCAGGCGTGAGCCTATCAATCTATACTTTAATATTATGAAGAGCTAAACTTTGTATTTTTGTTTGTAAAACTAAGGTAATCTCTGGAAGTATAGGTACAATTGCTAAAAATTTTTCACGAATAGAAAGCCGCTTTTTTCCTGAGTGACATATAGCCTATGTATTTAATGTACGCGGGCAAAAGCTACTAATAATTAAATATTTTGATTCTTCAGCTTATACATGCTTCTTTATAATTGTTGGTAACACTCTGCAGACGCAAATTGCACAAAAAAAATATGGGCCGTTTAGATCTCTATGTACGCATGTGTGTATCATGAGAAATATACACTCGTGGCTCATTTTTTAAAATTTTCATTTTATATGACCAAAGAATGACATAAATGCGGAGGGTATAAGCCGCTTCCCGTCGCGTGTTAATTAAGAGTTTTTTATTCAACTTTTCAACAAACGTATGAAGTAGCCAGAGAGCTCTAAAAGACAAAAGTAGATTTATAAATATAAATCATGCCAATTATTTTTAACCAGACTTTTTTTTTGCTAGGCTTTCAAAGTAAGCCATTTTGCGAAACAAAGTAAATTTTTTTTGGAGATGTTTAATACAATTTATTACTTTAATCAATGAAAGACTTGAACCGCCGCCGTTGATCTTTCTAATTAGGTTCTGCCGCTGCCTTCCCAAAATGAGTATCCCGACCTGGACCCTCATCTCAACTGAGGACCTCTGCTCTATACTGCCGCCATAAGGAAAAAAGATGTATCTATCATTTTTGTCGAAATTGAGTTACCTACAAATTCTAAATCTTTAAAAAAAATGGCATCTACGAGTATTTTTATAATCCACATAAATTAAACGGAACTGTATAAATCTAACTGTTAAATACGACGCATTTGCGATATGAATCAAATGTCACTAAAAAGAAAAGACACTTCTGTCGTACACTAAATTGAATAAACGCATTTTAGTAGAAGCGTTTTATTTATATAAAAAATATATAATTCATCATAAAATGAAAAGACACTTCTGCATGGTCATACGAAGAAAAGACTGTTCTGCGTAGATGTGCCTTTTCAAATTAGTGTTACGAAAAATGAGCAGGCGCAAGTGGCAGTAGTGCCTTTCGTACTTAGTATTGTTAGTGTGCGGGGTGAAGTGGGTTGCAATGCTGCACTTCAGTTACGTCCAGGCAGAGTTTTATCTATGGAAAAATCGTAAGTCAAACTTCCTTAAATCAATATTTGTATATATTTAAGCATACCCATGAGTAATTTAAGATTAATTAAACTGTAAAGTATCAAGTGGCACTTACCAAATAAATACATAACTACTTTTATGTTAAAATATTTGAAATTTAAATGAATCGGTTAGAAAACAATATCTTACTCTAGGAAATCCCTTCTTTCTTGAATTTGTTTACACTACACGGTTGAGTACCTATTATCACAATGAAGAGTTTGAGTTTATACACTATTACTTTAAGACGACAGCGTCAGGGTAGTGAACTTAATTTTTCTTACTTTTTTTGCTATTTGCAGGTCAGTGTCGGATTGTATTTTGGTTAAAATATGATAGGATCGAAACTCATTAAGTTTTATTGAGTTATAATCATTAAAATGATCAACCCAACCGTTAAAGCTACAATAAACAGTTCACAGTCGGTTAAAATGAACATTGAGACACCACTTTTTTTCTCTTTGATGAATAAAATGTTTATAATTCCGTAAATACCTAAACAGCCACATACCATATTTTATTCAATGTAGGTACAACCTAACACTAGAAAAAAAAGCGTTAGAAAAGGGTCTTTTTTCCAGTTTTTTTCATTTCTATCTTCTGCGCCAGTATTTTTTTTTTAACTTTTTTGTTTCAGTGTGACAAAATGCAGCATAATCGATCCTCAAAAATAATTTCTTTGGTGCCATCAACCAGTTCTTACCAGGAATCAAACCTGAAACGAATAATCATGAGTTTCCTTTGCCCTCTATGAACGAAAATATCGCTTTGGATGATGCGGATTTTCATAGCTGCAGCTCAGACCTCCTTGATTTCGATTCAGACGATTCCGTTTTTGATAAAAATTATTTACCCCTCAGTTCTGATCTGTCTAAATGTTCAGAATATTTAGATTCTTCTACAAATACCATCCCCTATTCACAGACAATTAACGTTACTATCCCTGAGTCACCAAAAGTCTCAAGCGAGGAAGATATGGAACAAAGTCTTACAAAAAAGGGACAATCAGAAAACGTAAGAAGTAAGATGAATCACCGGCGCAGAGAAAACAAATTAAAAAACTGAAAGATATGGTTTTTTTTTTGGTAGAAATCATCCAGGCGACATCCTCGCCCTTGAGTGGAGTGGAAAATACTGTACCGTTCCTTTGTTGCCTTTCATACCGAGGCCGAGCCTCCCTTTAGGAAACGGACTCTTGGCCCCAGTAGGCTTCGACCCGGCCTAGGGGCCTACCTACGGTTGCTGACAACTCCTTGAGGTGCGCGGGAACAGTATGCGCCGTCGACGACTTGGGCTCGGTCCGGACGTTTACCGGACGGTCCAACAGCCCATTGCTCGCCGTCCGCAAACCCGCGCCTACGGTGGCCGGAAATCGGGATCGGAATCCCGGCGGCGGCTGGAGCGCAGGGAGCGCCGTTGCCTGATGCGGTTGGCCTCCTCCTTTGCTAGCATTACTGCTTCGCAGAAGAAGGCTCGCGCCTGCCACTCCTCGCTCCGGACCATGGCCTGTACGCGCGATCCGGCGCGAGAGATCGCTGCCGCCGATCGCCCTCACAAGAACCCGGCGATGCTCTGCTCAAGCGGAGCACACCATAACCGTGTGCTCCAACGTGTCCGGGCGGTCCACCCAGTGGCGACACCCGAGCGTCACCTCCGCACGAATCCGGTGCAGGAACCTCCCGAACTTACCATGTTCGATGAGAACCTGTGTCATGCGGAAGGTGAGGTTGCACTAAGTTCATGATGAAGAGTTTATTATAAGATATACGTTATAAAGCTGTGATTATTATTAATTAGTACAAACTTAGACAGTTTTTATAATTTTTGGTTTTAAAAGAGTATTTAACTTTATGTTGAAAGAGGTTGTAATTGCTATTTTTTGTTATTCTTTATAAAAATTATAGGTCTGACTCCCATACTTTGTGTTTTATTTAATACAAGATAATTATCAAGTTAAAATGTATTTCAGTTTACTTATATTTAAGGATTTTAAAATCTATAGGTATTTTTTTAAGGTCATTAAGTAAAAAACTTGCTAAGTTGAAAAGCAGCAAATGGCTATTAAAGACTTTTTTATTTAGTTAACTAAAATCTGGTAACGCATTATCACTATATAGGAAAGACATTTAAAAAAAAACTAAGTTGAAAGGACGTATCTAGCCAGAAACGTCTTTTCATTGCAGCATCACGTATTTTATTGCATTTTTTTTACTAAAATGAAACGGAAAATGTTATTTATTAAATACATAACAATTATTTCCGGCCTCTCTAAAATTTTAGAAAAAATTATTAATAGTAGATTGATCAAATATTTAGAAGATAACAGACTACTATCAGATAATCAATTTGGTTTTAGGGCTAAAAAATCAACTAACCAAGCAGTCCACAATTTGACTAACTATATCACTACTAACCTAGATAATGGTATGCACACAATAGGGATCTTTCTAGACCTTGCCAAGGCCTTCGACACTATTTCTTGTTCTTTACTGTTGCACAAGCTTGAATCACTTGGGATAAGAGGTAAACAGCTTTTACTATTTTCTGACTATCTCAGCGATCGTTATCAATGTATAAAAATAGGTCAGTACACCAGTTCTGATCTAAAAAATAGCTGTTTTGGCATTCCGCAGGGTAGCATTTTGGGGCCCACATTATTTTTAATCTACATAAATGAACTATGCAGCCTGTCGCTCCAAAATGGTGTTATAATGTCATATGCGGATGACACCGCTCTGTTGTTTTCAGGCAAGTCAAGAGCTGAGGTGTATGATTATGCACAAAATGGTTTTGACATTGTGTCTAAGTGGCTCCAGAAAAAGCTCCTTACATTAAACACAGATAAAACAAACTACATTTTATTTACAATGAGAAATGCTAACATACCACTTAATAACCTAAACATTCACGCACATATTAACTGCACGTACTCGTATGCTGACAATGCATGCTCTTGCCCCACTTTAGCCAAAGCTGACGAAGTAAAATATCTAGGTGTAACGATTGACTCAAATCTGAATTTCCGTAAACATATCGAGTTATTGTGTACGAGAGTGCGCAAATTAATATATGTTTTTAAAAATTTGCGTGACATAGCCGACTACAAATTAATAAAACAGGTTTATTTGGCTTTGTGTCAATCCATTCTTACATATTGCATAACTTCTTGGGGCGGTGCTGCTAAAACCATTTTACTCCCGTTAGAACGTGCTCAAAGAGCAATTCTCAAGGTGGCTACCTTTTGCCCTTTTAGATTTCCTACGCACCAGCTGTACATAGCATGTAAAGTGCTAACAGTGCGGCAATTATTTATTTTAAACACAGTACTACATCAGCATACTGCACTGCCTTTTGTCCCTCCACCTTCGGACAAGAGAAGAAAGGACTTGGTTTGCATAAAGTCTCAAACCAGACATGCCTTTACTAAGCGTTTTTACGTGTTCTTAGGTCCTTTTCTATATAATAGGCTTAACAAAGTATTAAGTTTCTATAGTATAAGTTACAAAACATGTAACAAGATGTTGTCAGAATACTTAGTGTCACTCAATTACGCAGACACAGAACAACTTTTAGAAATTTTGTCATAATGGACTCGTTAATGTTTATTTTTGTATAATTTCATAGATATAGTTTTTAGGTATTATTGTACCATTTGCTTAGTTATCGTAGTCATTTATTACAGTAGAACATTTTTTTATAATAATTTTACTCTAATTTTAAATTTTGATTGTCGCAATGAAACTGGACTGTAAAGTGATGGCCTGAAACACAGGTTTAAATTAACCTAGATCGGGCGGTCCTCTATCAATTATGCAATTCCAAACCACTCCTAATTGTACTTTTTTTGATATTTTAGTTTTACAATATTTTTAAGCACTGTAATTGTATCATTATTGTAATAGGAAACCTTGTTACTGTTGCCTAATGTTCATATTTTTGTAAATGTATTTTGAATAAATTATTATTATTAATTATTATAATTATTATTATTATTTAATTAAAATTTACATATTGTTTCTTACAGGTCCAATTCTAATACAGACTTTTGCACCAGATAATTATTATTTTGTTTATTTCCTTTCGCACAGCGCATTTTTTAGTTTTTTAAATCTATATATATTTTTTTCTCCGTTTCGTACTTCATGCAGATACGTCCTTTTTCTTTATGGCGGCAGTATAGATGTTTCAGAGGCTCCTGAGTTGGGTTTGATTAACGGAGTTTTCTCTCCGGCCTTATTTGGTTCGCGAGAAGTACACTCGAGAGCAAAAAAATCGCACATCATAACTCTTTTTGTTCAGGCCATTTTTTTTTATGAATGTGTATAGATATTAAAAACATTTCATACACTATTTGAAAGCCTATTTAATTACCTTTCTAATGATATGAAATACAGTGTAAAAAAATATTCTTGAAAGGGTTTGGAGCACAAAATCCAACATATGGGAAAAATGACCAAATTTCACTTAAGAAAGAATGAGAGTCAAACTTAAAATTCTTGGTCCTCCTTATTGTCAATAAAGTGGATTTCCTCCCTTAGCCCTATTTACAGCTGTTACTCGATTTTTCATCAACCGTATTAATTTTACCATGAAATCTTAGGGCATAACGTCTCACTCCTCGTCAATGACAAATTGAAGCTCTTGGAGGCGTGGAGAGCCAGGCTTTTTGCACTGTCTTCTTTCAAGGTCATTCCAGATATTCTCAATTGGATTGAGATCAGAACTACGAGCTGGCCTCTCTATCGCAATGATTCCAACGTCTTACATGTAGTCGCAAACTGTTCTAGCGACATGCGATCTGGTGTTGTTCTGCATTAAGGAAAAAAAATCTACCACAAGCCACACAAGCAGCTTCACATATTCTTCGAGCACTTTTTTGATGTATCATAAAGCCGTCAACCCTCTCGATATTAGGCCAGTAATGGCCCAGTGATGAATACAATGTCAGTTTTAGTGTCCATCATTATGCCACCCTAAAATGCCTCCAATACCTACTTGTTCGCTTATGCAGCATTGTTAAAATTACCATGATGACCTTCTGTAGACCCTATAGCATCTATCATGGTCATCTAAGTCATTCTACACTTATCAGAAAACACAACAGCCTGCCATTAGGCATACACCAAATTTAAGTGTTTCGTGGCAAATTATTGCCGGGCTTGTCGGTGAGCTGTGGTCAATTTGGTACCATTTGCTGAGAGATTTGCAGTCAGGCCTGCTTCACCCAGTCTTTTCCTAATCGTCCACTGATTTACACTGACATTGGGAACTTCTTGAAGCTTTTGTGTCAGTTCAATCGTGTTCAGTAGCCGATTTCTCAAAGTACTTGGTACTGGAAAACGATAATCACACCCTGATCCTATGCGCCAACGGCCAGATCCTGGTCGCCGAATATACCCACGGGTCTTTTGAAACCTCTGGTATACCAGACGAATAGGGAAGCGGCTAAAATTTAGCTGTCGAGCGACTTCATTTTGATTATAGCCTACTTTAGGCAAGGTAAGAACTTGAACGGCTTCTTCGGGCATGGTTTCCATATTTTTCCTGTAAATCCACCTGTTTCTAATAGACACGTTATCACGTTACCGGAAACTGATTAAAACTCCAAAACAGCACCCTTTTTGTAGCTCTAGGTAAAGGTGCAAGTAGTGAAATGCAAATGGGTGAATTTGGGGAATTGGGTATACCGCTGGTTTCTGTGAGTTACGTGAAGTTCAATGATCTTAATTTTGTGTTTTTATAAAGCTATCTTTGTATGCTTTAATTTTGCTTAATTATTTGTATTCAATATCTTTAGATTTAAGAAAAAAACAGTATTAAACGAAATTACAAGCCATGTGCGATTTTTTTGCTCTCAAGTGTATTTTATTTCCTTTTTACCCTTCAACAGACAAGGCTGCTGACTGGCGTTACCTATCCACCACCTTGGGACGCGCTCTCTAGGGTCAAAGGCTTCCACCGAGAGCAACACACTAGACTAGACTACAAATTACAATATAGCTACAAAGATAATATTATAGCCTCAGGTATATTTAAGGTATATATACCTCTACTATCAGGTATATATACCAACACCGTGGGATCTGGAGGCAACAGTCCTTGCACACATGCACGATATGCGCGTGGAGATGCAACGCCGGGGTGAAAGTCCGCTGCCGCGACAGGTCACGGTATGGCGGACAGAGCTCTGGCGGGATCTCATGGTAAAATGGCGTCAACGACTATCGCAACCCAGTGTTGGGCACGCCACAATCATGGCGGTAAGTCCCCTCTTTGAGGCGTGGCTGGAAAGACCTCACGGCGTCCTTACCTTCCGCATGACGCAGGTCCTCACCGGACATGGTTCGTTCGGGAGTTTCCTGCACCGGATTCATGCGGAAGTGACGCTCGGGTGTCGCCACTGTGCGGAACGCCCGGAGGACACGGTGGAGCACACAGTCGAGGTGTGCCCTGCTTGGGCGGAGCATCGCCGTGCCCTCGTGGGGGCCTTGGTTGAGGCCATGGTCCGGAGCGAGGAGGAATGGCAGGCGGTCGCCGACTTCTGCGAAACAGTAATGCTCGCAAAGGAAGAGGCCGAACGCATCAGGCAACGGCGTTACCGCCACCGCCGCCGCCGTCGGGATTCTGATCCCGATTTCCGGCCACCGTAGGCGTGGGCTTGCGTACAGTGAGCAATCGGTAGCTCGCTGTCCGGCCGTCCGGTAACCGTCCGGACCAAGCCCAAGTCGGCGCGCACTGTTCTCGCGCGCCTCAAGGAGTTGTCAGCAACAGCAGGGACCCAGCCGGGTCGAAGCCTACTGGGGCCAGGGTTATCCGAAAGGGCGCTCGAGCCCCGTTATGAAAGCTAGAAGGAACGGGGTGGGTCTTTTAGTCAGTAAGAGTCTGACACTATCTCCCGCTCCGCCCAAGGGCGGGGGATGTCAATGCATGATTTTTTCCCACCATAAAAAAAAAGGTATATATACCAAACACATGCTGAGCTAGACAGACTCCCATTTTGACAGGCCTGTTGGTCTAGTGGTTAGTGACCCTGACTGCTATGCCGGAGGTCGTGGGTTCGATTCTAACCCAGGACAAATGTTTGTGTGATGAGCACGATCATTTGTTTTGTGTCTGCGTGTAATTTTATCTATAATATGTATGTATTTAGAAATGCATAAGTATGTTTATCAGTTGTCTAATACCCATAACACAAGCTCTGCTTAGCTTGGGACTAGACGGCGCTGTATGATAGTTGCAGAATATTATTTAAAAAAAATTGTGCAACACTGAAATTCACACCGCTGTATGGCTCTCATTTATGGTTTTTTTTTTTCTAAATATTAAGTATTTTTTTCTTTCTTTTGTTGTTTGTTTTTATATTAGTACTTAGTTTTTATAATTTAATTGTGCGTTTTATTTGTTTCAAACAAGTGCTTTATTCGTCTAATCTAATACATATTATTATTTCGATAAGTAAACTGACCAAGTCACCGTTTTTAAATAGATTATATTTAACCTAAATATTAAAAATGGCAGTTCGACACAACATTCCTACAAGATCTGTAAACACCGCCAGTTATCTGATGGCTGAAAAATTATCCCACAAAGCTTTTGAAAAACTAAACAAAATCACACAATACAAGCTAATCTCTTCTTTGATTTCTTTCATCAGTCCTTTGACAAAGACATAGATAGGTCTTTCATCCTACCTCACCTAACTATACCTACATAGCTCTACAATATTTAACGACGCCCACAATCTCTTCGTTCCATCTAATAAAAGGAGCTGTGCAAACAGACAAACACTATTAACTTATATTTGGACGATTCGGTCTTACAGTTACAGGAGTTGATGCGTGGGCTTTATTAATTCTCATCTTATTTAGGGATCCGCAATCGTAAAGGAATAACTAATTTACAAAGAGAAATCTTATTATGTTCTATGATGACACAGAACATGTGAAAACCGTATTTATTGACACACAGAACATATTAAACCTGTGTTTATTGATAGCTACAACCTTGGGGTCTTTATAACTTTTTTTCAGCTAAGGAGTGGAATTCCCTGCTGGAGTCTGTACTCCAGCAGGGAATTCCACTCCTTAGCTGTACGTAATATATTTGCGTTAATTGGGCTTGAAATTAACCTTTCCAAAGATGAAATTTGTATCCTCGAGAGACGCACAGGACGGGTCATCGAGGCAACACTACGCAAGGCCTACGTCTAGCAACGGATGTCTTTCAGTTGTAATGATGAAACAAATGGCAGACAGACTTTAGCAAAATTTTACACAATAGCATTAAATATCCTAATCAATCATGCCTCCTGAGCTCCCAAATTGATGAATCCTTTCCAACATACATTGAGCAAAAAATACAACATTTTAATCGAAGTTTTGGCAAACCTTTTCAAAATTAATATGCATCTTTACACTTGTCTGATATCGTGCTTTGGACCAAAATTTACATAATTATAACTTTTGCTGTTCCTATCTCTGTATAAACGAAACTAGGGTAGGGGGGAGGGGGGGGGGTAAGTAGGTCAAATTATTAAGAACACTTTTTCGTTAATCCTAAATCAGGCCTAAGACGAGCAAGCCTGGCAGCAAGACACGCCTCTCATTCGCCTGGGTGCCCTCGGTGTCCACAAAAAAAGAATAAGTTTAGTTATAAACTGTACTCACATTATTGTAGTTTTTAAGTTGCGTACGTACGTATACTAACCAACTTTGTCTGAAACATAAAATTTATAACAGCCTTTCTCTCCTCAATCCACAAACAGTAAAAAATAAGAAAAGAAGAAAGAGTGGATTGTAAGACACATTTGTCCTAGCCACCCGTATGCAAAAGCCAGGCTAGGCCCAAGCCTGCCAAGCCAGGCTAGGCGTAGAGTTGTGGATACCAGCCTGATATTTAAAGTACAATAATAAACATTATGGAAGAGCTTATTCATAATCATTTATTTGCTAATATGTGTAATTACGTAAAGTTATTGAAAATATGGCACAGTCCAACCATTTTACACCCTGAACAATGCAAATCACAAGCTTTATTATTATAATACAGAGAGAAAATGACTGTTTATGTTATGTTATTATGTCGTCCTCACGGGTTGCTTTCGGAATCAACCCATGAATATTTGAATGTGGTAAATACTTATAAAATAGCTTGTTTCTTGTGGATTTACCCGACAACATATTCTTCTAGAAGCACTTATCTACGCTGAGGCGGATCTTGTAGTGAAGCTGTCAATATTCTGGTATGTCCTAATCAAACTTAGCGGCATATTTCGCAGAAGTACCAAAGTAAAATTATCAGCTCCATTTTACCGAGATAGACAACTGGACAATACGTGGATACATTGACTTGAAATACGAAACTAAACTAATTTTACATCAAAAAATATCTACAAGGAATCTATAAGCGAATAATTAAGACAAAAAAAAAGGCAACTGAACTACGCTCGAAAAAATACTGCCCAAATCCCAAAAGATTTAAGTCTTGGTCAAGCACAAGCCTTTTATAAGGTACCTAAACCAATCGATCAGTCTGCGTGCCAAACGCGGTTATTTTGGAAATATTTCACTCAGCTGTCGTGTCGTTGGACGGGTCAACCGGTCCATAGGGATGTCCAATTTCAGAGGTCGGTTGACCTGTACAGGTAGTTTAACGTATAGATAAGTTAATTGAGGTCCCCATGTACCTATAGTATAGGCACCCATCTATATAGGTGAAAGGTGACTTTTCGAAGTTAATGATGGAAATAACTTAGATCTTTGTCTGGCGTTTGGGGTGGAAAACATTGTGAGGAAACCGGTATGTCCTAGAACCTAATATTCGAAGTCATGTGGTGCCCATTCCTTCTATATTTGCTGCTATAGACTGGAAATCGACCTCATTATAGTTTGGGAAATGCTGAGTATAGTTTGGAAAATGCTGAGCACATTGCAATCAATCAATTATCACATCAGAAATAAAGATATCTGCAGCAGAACCAAGGTTACAGATATAGCCAAAAGAATCGCCAAACTTGAGTAACATTGGGCAGGGCATATTGCTCGCAGAACTGATGGTTGATGGGATTCAAAGGTTCTGGAACGGCAAAGCGTTTGAAGGCCTCCCACAAGGTAAACCGATGACCTGGTAAGGGTTGCGGGTATCTGATGGATGCAAGACACACAGGACCGGTCAATATGGCGACACTTGGGGGAGGCCTATGTTCAACATTGAATGTCTTTTGGCTGAAATGATGATGATGAATCGATTGTTTGGCCTGTTAGTCCAGCGGTTAGTAGCCCTAACTGCTATGCCGGAGGTCGTGGGATTGACATATGACAAATGTTTGTGTGATGAGCACGATCATTAAATTTGTTCTGTGTTCTTTGTAATATGTAAGTACTTATGTTTACAAGTTGTCTCGTACTCATACCACAAGCTCTGTTTAGTTTGGGACTAAATGGCATTGTGTGAACGTCAAAGAATATTATTATTATTAATCTATTCAGTTTTAAGTATACATGTAGATGGATAGAGAGGGAGAAGAACACCAAACAAAGATGAATGGATTGTAGGAGTGATATGAAAGAAAAGGGAGTTAGTGATAGTTTGACGGGTGACAGGACAGAGTGGAAGAAACCCCTGCAATATGGAATAAGGGCAGGAAGAAGAAGATTAATCTACCCAGTCTTTTCCTATCTTTATTTCGAACGAAAATTACAAACACCACCAGACGTACGGCGTTACGCCACCGGTACATGGTGGATATCCCACCTAAACGCACAAAACAACGTTTTGGGAACACATTAATTGTGCGTGCAGCTAGGGAGTGGAATTCCTTGCCAGAGTCTATGTTTCCTGATAGCTAACCCGGGAATCAGTTGAGATAGCGGTCAAGCCCGAACCTATCTACAATAAAAAAACACCTCATATGAATTTTCAACCTTGTTCCTTCATCAAAACGTTTGTCAATTTAATATTTCCTGAAACTTTATTGCGTACACCGTTAACATTAATTTTCTTCCATCCAATAAAGTAAAAGTCCCATAAAAATGTAACAATAAGCACCTGTCCATAGACACTGTCACAATCATTATTGTTTATGAATGTCAGCGCCCGGTCTATTAAGCCGAGCCGAGAAAAATGGCCGCCAACAAATTGCTTTGACATTAAAAATATGGAGTCTTTATTGGGATAATAATATACGTGAATTATTTGGGGAAGTTGATTGTTGAGTGGTGAAGAAAAGAATTGTTAGGGCGTAATAATGACTTTTTAAGTAATATTCGTGATCGGCCCATTTAGTATACACCTTAGAAGAAAAATTTCTTTTGAACCGACTTCCACGGAAAACGGTTAATGGCTTTAATGCAAATTATACATGTTTTCTTTAAATAAAAGCGATTCTCCACTGTAGCGACATCTATGGCGCCACATATGAACTAAACTATGAAATCCTGCATTGCACAATTAGAGTTCTCCGCGTGATTTGAATATACGAGTGTACAACTGCCCAAAATCATCTCTTTGGCAGTTCCCCAGATCAGATATAACATCCGACATAACGTCTGCTCGGCGGGTCTGATGGTTTTAATTTCAACTCGATACCTCCACGCGTTCCTGAGATAAAGGGTCTTGATAAACAGACATACAAACAGACGGACAACAAAGTGATCCTATAAGGTACGTAACCCTAAAAAGGAAGAAAAACACACAACAACATGAATATTACTTGCATAAAGTTATTGCACTAAGCTTGGTATCCTGCTATGCTGTATAGCTACCCAAGACTTACCAACTCATTATGACTCCAAGTGCTGGAAAGAAAAACTTTTTAACAACTTATCCTCCTAAATTAGTTCACTAGTTCTTGTTACTCGGTAGTTAAAAAGTTCCTGCAAAAAGTGTCTTGGTAATACAACGAGATTATGCTTGGAGGAAGACAAGTAAGAGAAACTAAGCGTTATTTTACGAGTTTGCAGCAAAGGTAATTTATTTATTTAATCTTCGCTCAACATAAAATACAAGGCGGTTTTAATGACTAAACCATTCTCTACTAGTCTACCTAGGTACTGAAGACACAATATGATAGGTGCATAAAAATTACATGTTCTTTAGAAAACAAGGGCAAAAAAGTATGCGTCTAGTTAAAATAAACATAGGTAACAACTTATATTTAAAATATTTGACAATGAGAAGTGCATTATTGCTTAGTTGCACCAGCATGACAATTAATGTGCGGGCTTGCGGACAGTGAGCAATGGGTAGCTCGCTGTCCGGCCGTCCGGTAACTGTCCGAACCAAGCCCAAGTCGTTGACGGCGCGCACTGTTCCCGCGCGCCTCAAGGAGTTGTCAGCAACAGTAGGGACCCAGCCGGGTCGAAGCCTACTGGGGCCAGGATTATCCGGAAGGGAACTCGAGCCCCGGTATGAAGACTAGAAGGAACAGGGTAAGTCGTTTAGTCAGTAAGAGTCTGACACTATCTCCTGCTCCGCCCAAGACCGTGGGTTGTCATTGGATGATTTTTCCCACCATATGACAATTAATGTATGAGCATGTGACAGCTATACAAGTTTTGCGATTAAAAAAAAAAACAAAATCATTGGTTTTATAACGATTACTGATTATGCCTTTAATGATATTGTTTATGTGGTTTGACAAGCTAAAGAATGAAGTAGAGTTTGACCAATCCTTTTTTTTTTGTGTAGTTTTTTGATGCGTAGTTATCTAAGTCAATTAAATTCTAGATTTGTGAATCAAGAAAAATAGAAAATATACACATATGCATATATTCAATGTTTATAAATAGAATACGTAATTAACAAGTAGTTAATACTATTTTTTACTATTTTTTGAGATAATTACGGTCCAAAAATGTCACCCTTACGTATCCTCTTCCAAAGAATATTAGCACTAACTAGCAGGTGATGAACACTGGGCAGCTTTCCGTCCTGGTAAAAACCAAGCCCAAGTCGCCGACGGCGCATAATGTTCTACGCTCACCTCAAACAGATGTCACAAAAAAGAATATTGAGACTGGCAGCTGAAAACCAGTACTTTACCCAGAGCTACTGCCTATCTGACCTCTACAACCCACCAACAGGGAAAAACGGAGACTTTAGCAAATTGAAGTCAGATTTGCTGACTGACCTAAATCTACTTTATTGAAAAATCTACAAATGACAGCCAATACCAAACAGCTTAACGTGACGTCCGGTTATAAATCTGTACTGAATATTAAAAGCTCAATTTTAATCATAAATAAATAACAAGGGCGTATTTAAAGCTGGATATTGCCTGAAGCCACACTGTAGCAACATAGCCTCAATATCGTGCGACTCAAAATCCCAGCGATGCATAAATTAAATAGGCGTTACATATTGCTCACGCACGTATAATTGACCTATTTATTTGCTTTTGTTTTGTTTTCCGGGGTAACAAGTTTTTTTTTTTTAAGCTTGATATTTGTTCTGTTACTAATAAGCGCAAAATTAACTCGTTGTATGTTTGTGTATTTAGTAGTAGAGCGAAAGGGAATGGTATGCGGTCGCCTGCTTTTCCGAAGTAGTAGTGCTAGCGAAAGAGACACTGCAAACCTGTGCCATCTCACTTCTCAGCCGCCGTGATCTCCTATCATACGCCCCGGGCGTTGGAAGTTGCAGGGTGAATCTCGGCCATCGTTAGCAGGCGATGAACACTGGGCAGCTTTCCGTCCTCCCACCTGGTAAAAACCAAGCCCAAATCACCGACGGCACCTAGATAGCTATGTGCCGTCGGTGATTTGGGCTTGGTTTACTTGGCTCACCTCAAACAGATGTCACAAAAACCGTAGCAACCCAGCATGGCCGATTCATGCTAAAACCATGGTGAATTTATGAAAAGGAGACCAGTAGTCGAAGAAAACCTTTGTCTCTTTAATGGTTTTATTTATTTTTATCTTTTTATCGAAATTATTTACAATTATTCATTTATGTACTAATATAATATGTTACTAACATTTCAAGCATAAAAAACGCGAATTGTCGCCGACAATGTTGTTCCTAAAAAGGTTCAATGTGTTCTAACAGCAAAAACACAAAAACGTACAAATTATTTAGTTACAATTCAGATACACCTTCTAAAACGCCAGGTAGCCTTTTTTGAGACACACCTTTTTTTTAACCCCCAAAAGAAACTAACCAATAAAATATTCCTCGTATAACTGATTTATTCAAGTGTAGATACGAAAGCCATTCGATTTTATGTTGCCTAAATGATTAATGCAGACTTTTTTTATTGGCACACAGGGGATTTGCACCAAGACGGTCGAGTAATAAAATTAATGTTATATAGGGCAACCCTTATGTTGCCAACGTCTTGTGGGTCAGTACGTACTACTTATACTTCGGGTAGCTTCCACTGGAAAGTGTACCTTTAAGCACACGATTACTGGATACCTTCGTAATGGTTCTTGAATATTTTTGTGGCTTCGGAGGCTCAGGTAAAGGGCCCCAATTTTTTTTGGTGTTTATCAATCCGCCGTCCTTCGCCTTGGGTCATGCACAAAAGTCTGACGGAATCTTACAGACAACATAGCGTTCTGCTACTACCTCTGGGTAGAGCAATAGAATCCATGCGCATTTCATCACACTCTCACGGCTAAGTAATCGCCCGCGTGTGTACATGTGGAATTCGTCTCCCGCTACGGTTGCAAACTCACGTGTGTGGTGTGTTGCCGTCTCGACTATTTTTTTTTTCAATAAATCTTTTGTTTTTATTAATACTAAGCATTATTGTTTCACATTTAACAAAAACTCTTCAAACTTCAAAAACTTAGGTTTCTTCAAGGATAGAGTGAACAGGACCATAATAAACTAGTACGCTATACTATCAACGACTGCATCACTGCTAACCATCAGGTAGGGACGAAGTCAAGCACCAGTTTATATCATTAAATATATATATATATATCTAAAAAAATATTATCACCTATGCGGAACCTCTCTCACCAGCGGGTTTCGACAAACCATTTTATTTTATTGCGACATAAAGCCAAAGGACATGGAGGCATGTGCAAATATTAATCAATCAGCTCTGGACCAATCTAGAAATTAATTATAATAAAACCAAGCTATAAGCAGTTTTTTTTTATTGCTCAAATAGATAATTCAAATTACACATCTATATACACATAGTAGTTGTAGTTGGCTTCATTATAAATAAGTCTCTCAAAAACCACATAATAAGCTTCAATGGCATAACAGAGCGAGTGGCAACACTAAACACACTGGAGGAGGCCTATACCCAACTTGGGGTTCCAGTAGATTAAATAAAATAATATATATATATATAATAAAACTTTATAAAAAAAATATATAGAAATTTAGGTACACATACAATTAAGTAAAGGAAAGGGAAATTATACTAACATAGATTAAACTACATGAACTAACACTAAAATAAATTGTAAGAAGTGTAAACTTTAAATACTGGAAATAAAAGGCTTTTTTATTTTTATTTTATTATTTATACACATAGTATAAAAGGAGAAACTGACTGACTGACCCATCAACGCACAGCCGAAACCACTGGGACTAGGAGCGTGAAATCTAGCAGCGTGAAAACTAGTGAGTCTCTTTTTATAACGTAGGCGAACACTAAGAGTGGATTTTTCAAAATTCACCACCTGATGGGAAGAAAGGGGGCCCTAATTTTGTATGGAGACCATTGTTTTCACGCGGGAAAAGCCGCTGGCAGCAGCTAGCATAGTATAGAAGGAGAAACTGACTGACTGACCCATCAACGCACAGCGTAAACCACTGGGACTAGGAGCGTGAAATCTAACAGCGTGAAAACTAGTGAGTCTCTTTTTATAACGTAGGTGAAGACTAAGAGAAAATTTTTCAAAATTCACCCCCTGATGGGATGAAAGGGGGCCCTAATTTTGTATGGAGACCATTGTTTTCACGCGGGAAAAGTCGCTGGCAGCAGCTAGCATAGTATAGAAGGAGAAACTGACTGACTGACATATCAACGCACAGCCGAAACTACTGGGACTAGAAGCGCGAAATTTTGCTCAAGCCCTCTTTTTATAACGTAGGCGAACACTAAAAGAAAATTTTTCAAAATTCACCCCCTGATGGGATGAAATGGGGGACCCTAATTTTGTATGGGAAAAATAGTTTAGATGCGGGCAAAGCTGCTGGCAGCAGCTAGTATTGTGTAAAAGGAGAAACTGACTGACTGACATATCAACGTTCAGCCGAAACTACTGGGTCAAGGAGCATGATTTTTGCATAAAGTATCCTTTTATGACGTAGGTGAGCACTAAGGAGGATTTTTCAAAATTCACCCCATAAAGGGACCATACATATGCCCCATACACATATAGTAATTATTATATTATTCCTGATTTCTTTTTTTTTTTATATATAGCCTCTTTTTGTAATGTGAATGTGAGAACACTGTATACTCCACGAACTCTTAGACTACTTCCTATTACGACTTACTTTGTTTTTTACTGAGGTAATTTTTATTGTGCTTTTGTGTACAATATTTGACTGGTCTAGACTGTTCTTACATAATATCTATCAATATTGTAATACCAACCACTTTTTTTAAAAGAGTAACCATGGAGTTTCTTGCCGGTTCTTCTCCATAGGAAACGACCAATTTGGAACCGTGCACTAGCTTCTGACGTTTTATAAGTGCCCATGTAGGCCTATGTGAAATAAAATAATTTTGATTTGATACCCACCCCCTCGGGTGTCCGACGTTTGAATAGAGAAGCCTACTTAATCGCGGGCGAAGCTGGTAGCAGAAACTAGTAATAAATATTCTTACATATAGTCACATACTTTTTTAACCGTCTTCAAAAAGGAGGAGGTTATTTGAAGTGTTTGTGTCGACATCGTCACCAGCCCACAATGAAAACCAGCGCTGTCGACACGTCGCACTTTGCGTGTGGTCACGGCATTATTCTGAGCGTTCTGTCGTTTTGCGCGAACATGGCGCATTTATTTATAATTAATTTGTAAGTTAATCCTAGGATTGCGTCAGTCTCCACAAATTTATAAAATAATATTTTTTCCTTCTTTCTCCGGCTCTTGATCGAGTGAGAGACAGTGTCAGACTTTTACTGACTAAGAGTTTAAGGACTATATTTTACCGGGACACTATAGCGGAGCGACCAGTTGGTGTCTTGGTGAAACATAGACGTAAGCTACCTACCAAACTAAACACCATACAGACACCAGAGTCGCAACGCATCCGAGCTGGTCACGCCACCTAATTAGTTGCACAACCAAACAGTTACCAGGTGAGTAACTATAGAGCTGTATACATTTTGTTGGTAGCGGCGACTGGTCGCGCCACCATGGCGTCTTAACCCAGCTGTTTTCCTTCCCTTTATATTCGATGGTCGCGATAACTCTTTTGAATAATTCACAGCAATAGTAGTATACGCATAATACACATTCACTGGTAATAAGGTATTCTCACAGAACAGATGAAATATTTTCTGTGGATATTCTGAATTTCTGAGACGAGTAGGTAAATCGTTTGGTTGCAAATTACTTCAGAGTGTCGGTTTCGATTTCCAGTAATCGATTGAATCCATTTTTTTATGATATTACAATATAGCACGAGTTTTAGAATATGAATGTTTAAATAAAGTGTAAAGTTTAAATAACGAGTGTCCAAGGCGTATCTTGCACAATCTTCTCCATAGATATCTACGCTTTGGAATGTGCAATTAGCATCGTTTTTTTGACTGACTGACTTCTAGGCATTTCTAAAGTGCCTGTAAATGGTTTATCTATACTCCTATACTAATTTTATAAAGACAAGGAAGAAAGAAAGAAAGAAGAAAGGCTGCGGGCAAAAGCTAGTTTGAAATAAAATGCTTTGAATCTTTGAATAAAATAAAAAAAAGAATGCAAAGAAGAAAACACAAAAATATTTCAGATTTACTTTATTTGCTCATAACAACAAAAACATTTAACAATTATGGCAGTATCCATCACCTCGTTCATAAAGACCATGTTGCTAACAGTAAGTCAAGAGTTCGTCAACGGTACACGGTTTTATACAGCACTCGTCAACGGGGCCACGCTTGCCACGGACACTTCCCAGAGCTGAAGCACTTTGAGGAGGTATCCACCAGCCGGCATCACGCTTGGACTCAGCAGCACCCCAGCATAACACGGCCAAGGACCTGGAGAGATACCTTCCACAGTAAAAATTGGTGCCATCTTGAAAAGCGTAGCAGGCAGCGCAGGCTAGCATCAGAGCCAAGACGGTGAAGAACTTCATGGTGATGATATAAGGTTTCCAGGTACTGTTGAAGATTCAGGTACTGCTCTTCAGCAGTATGCAGGTACTACAGTTCCCAACGTTGGAAGTCGAATGTGCTGTGATATTGTACTCCAAAGCTTATATACTGGGAGTCTTCATCAATATTCAGACAATAATGAGGAGATTTTCGTCTTAAAATATGTAGGGTGTGGAATAAATTATTATTTACCCTGTATGTCACGTTGATTTTACGTATGGATGCACCCTGCTGGAAGTGGGTGACCAGAGACGAGTACTCTTTTACGTTAAAAATTGTGGGAAGATTTCTCTGAAGTATTTTTGGCATTTTGCTATAACAGCATAGCAACTAGCCAAAAACACTAATTGTTTTGTACCTCAAGAAAAGGATAGATTGTATGAGGAGTGATATAAAAGAAAAGAGAGTTAGTGATTGCATGACGGGTGACAGGGAGGAATGCAAGAATAGTACATTATGATGTAAGTGTGTAACGTTAGTGATTAATAAATAAATATATCGGCGGAGAACGGTAATCATTAATTACTCACGTTCATCATACGACATTTTTCAATACGCTTGTGAAGAAAATAACAGTGAAACTAGTAACTTTTTTTGTGACATGGCGGGAAAAATCTGTTTTCATAAGTGCGTTCATATTTTTTTTATTTACCTCTAGGGGAAGGCTAAGGTGTTTTGATCATACTGCACTTTTCACGCAAAAAACCGTTTATGTTTTTTGCGTGAAAGGTTTTTACTATAATGTCTTTCGTAGTGACAATGGAATACGCATGTAACATTTTCTAATGATTTTTTAGTATTTTATTTTATTTAATTAAGTTAATAAACCGCGCGCATCTTAAAATGGCGGCCATAAAAGACCACAAAATAAAATCAATTTTTATTTGAATGTAAGATTTATTTACTAAATATTTTTTTTTTTTATTAAATAAATCGTTGCGTTGGTACATGTTAAAATGGTCAAAATTGCGTGAAATAAGATACTAATTTGTACGATTGAACGCAATAACTAATGTGAAATTTTTTCGTACCCAAAATTTGTTTTGCAAACAAAGAGGTTGAACAAAAAGGTTTTAACTACATTATAGCACGAGTGCGTAATGGTAATCAAAATGTCACAGTTTGGTAACAAGTGGCTTTTTAGACCTAAGTGCAGTGCAATACGTGTCACTTTCTGAGATAGTGTATTGAAAAAACATATTAAGCCGACCCTAAATAACACGGAACAAAGACAGAAAGATGATGATGAGTCTTCTGCTACAAGACTCAAGTAGTCCTTATTCTTATTCTCTTTAGGCCATCGATCCACCTTGTGGGATGCCTACCAATACTGCGTCTTCCCGTATACGGTCGCCACTACCAGAACCTTTTGGCCCTATCGACCATCTGTTCTGAGAGCACGTGCGCGACCCACTACTACTTAATGTTTTTCGACTCAAAAACCACAACTCTAAATTAATATACTAAAATAAACTAAAAATGTTTACAGCAAATAATATACCTATATACAAGTATATACAATATCTATGCCAACAAATAAAATCCTATAAATATATATTTATAAGTCATGTTGTCTAGCCTTTAATGTGAAGTGCTTATATTTTAAGCTAAATATCCTGAACTAGCTAAAATTAAAAGGGGCCTTTCTTCTCTTTCTCTCGATACTAACATCAAACATTTAAAGACATCTTGCAAAAAACTTTCCATTTATCGGTTTCCAATATTTTGGACATTTTGATAGAAAGGAAAATTTGTGGAAAAGACTCTCCAACTACATTTCATGTCTAAATCAATATCTAGACCAAATGGGTGATACATCAAAATCTTCTACATCCCACATAGTTAGGTCTTAGGCAGACTCATTAGTGTTTGAATATTAATCACTTTCACTATAAATACTCCAGTAAACCATGGCTACATCACATTCTACCACCATCGTTTGCTACACTCACTACTGAAGCCACTTCAAAATCATCATGAAGTTCTACACGGTCTGTCTTCTGATCTTCGCTTGTTTCTCCTGCTACCATACCCAAGAAGTTCAAGAAAGGACCAGTTTCTACTGTGGAAGGAACTTGGCAAGGGCTTTAGCGGCTCTGTGCTATGGAGTAGACGTCAAGCGGGATGCTGGTTGGTGGATGCCCCAGCGTGGTGCCCGAGCACTTGCTGGCATGCGCGGTAAACGAGGACCTGTTGACGAGTGCTGTGAAAAAGCATGCTCCATCCAAGAGTTGATGACTTACTGTTAAATGGTGATTGTTAACGATTATAGACCTGACCAACGCGAGTAAATTGTTATGTGACAAATAAATGTAAATTATTCATTACTCATTTCAATTGTTGTATTCTTTTCATTGCAGTACTCGTAGTTTTTGTTATAAATTTTTAATTTCTCTTTTTTTATTAATGTTAAATGTTGCTTGACTGTGATCCTACCTGAGAGTAAGCAATGACACAATCGTTGATGTTGAGGCACACTAGTATACTAAAAGTCTTTTCACTCTGACCTTCTTTATTATTAAACTGGCTTTTGCCTGCGACTTCGGCCGCGTATATAAAAATAGCCTATGTCACTCAGAAATAAAGCAGCTACTGGTAGCCTAGTGTAGATTTACCTAGCCAGAGGCAATCTATTTTAACCTAAACTGAACTGTTAAAGGGCTATGTAGGATGTATAGATCCATCCTTCTTACTCTGGTCTGGACACGTTCCACTCAACAAGTTTCGGTATCTAATGAGAATAAGTGACAGTCCAAATTGTACAGAATGCGGCACGGTGGAGGATGTCCACCACTTGTCGGTGGAATGCGTCAGGACACGAGCTGCTAGAGAGGTGCTGATGAATACTTTTAAAATTAATTTAATTGATGTTGGTGTTATTCAAAGTATACTGTCCGAACCCCTCTCTAACGCAGCCATCGCTGTTTATAAAATAGTGAGTAAGGTTGTGAGCCCTCATAGTTGATAAAGCTTGACTTGTATTAGGTTACGATGGGGCTGGCATGGTCGTACTGTGACCAAAAGTCCCTAAATTTATAAGATTAAAAAAAAAAATCCTTCTTACTCGCTTGCACGCCTGAAATTTTAACATGTCACATAATAAGGACCTTGGCTACTAGTAGCTGCATAAAACCTGTTGTTCTCACATCAAAAACCGAAAGAAATTCAAAACATATCTCTATATGCCATCGATATATACATATGTACTACGCACTAGATTAGGCGTGCCGAACACTCCCTTCAGTCGACTCAGGTGTAATGTAGACTGTACACTTTGAACATTACACTATGTTGAACGAAACGCTTTAGTGTCACGAAATCTGTGGCGCTTAAGATAATTTGGTCGCGAAAAAAGTATCCTATTTTTTTTTAAATTGAGATAAACTAGTGCTTGACTGCGATCCCACCTGATGGTAAGTAGCGATGCAATCTTTTTTGATGGTGAGGCGCACTAGTTTATTAAGAGCCTATTCACTCTAGCCTTGAAGACACTCAAATTATAATCGGACGGGAAGACCGCAGCAGGCAAACTGTTCCAGTCCTTCAACATACGCGGTATCAACGACGCGGTAAAATCTTTCTTAGCGCTTTATGTTTGAATAGTTTTGTTAGACGACATAATGCCAATGTAGCGCTGCAGCGAACTTTTGTCTTAACTTTTCAGTATTTTGACAAATATTTTCCTTGACTGTGCTTGTCTATCACTAGGATACAAGTCGATGCTATATAACTACAAAGGTGTAACAGATGCGTCGATAGCTCATAATCCGGAGGGTTCCACAGACCCGACCAGTGAACCACGCGAAGCATTCACACTCCAGCGGATAATTGTGACGTCTCCAGGGAAGCCTCCAATTTAGGGAACATGGCCCATTTTGTCAAATGCCCACGTTTTTGCGGTGTTCCGTTGTAGTAATGTGTGGGTCGAATGATGGGCATATGAATATTTAAATATGCAACCACTTGGATGTTCAGAGAGTAAAAATAGGTCATGTTACCATAGAACAACAGGATTTTGATTAATGAAATTATTTACGCGGCGAAGGTAATGGTAGTAACTAGTATTCCTGTAATCTACACTTAATATAATAAAGAGGTAAAGTTTGTTTTTTTGTTTGTAGGAGATAATCTCTGAAAGTTCTGGTCCGATTTATAAACTTTTTTCACCAGTAGAAAGCTGCGTTATTCCTGAGTGACAAAGGCTAGTGCTAACTAATTATGTCAACATAATGAGCCCTAAAGCGACCGGCTGCCATTCTGAACGCCTGCCAAAGGGTCATGGCAATTCAATCCCGGATGGTGCGAGGATACCGCACGATTTCCCGCGAAGCGGCGAGCCTTCTGGCTGGCCTACCACCGTGGGATCTGGAGGCAACAGTCCTTGCACACATGCACAACATGCGCGTGGAGATGCAACGCCGGGGTGAAAGTCCTCTGCCGCGACAGGTCGCGGCATGGCGGACAGAGCTCCGGCGGGATCTCATGGTGGAATGGCGTCAGCGACTATCGCAACCCCGTCATGGGCACGCCACAATTATGGCGATAAGTCCCCTCTTTGAGGCGTGGCTGGAAAGACCTCACGGCGTCCTTACCTTCCGCATGTCACAGGTCCTCAACGGAAATGGCAAGTTCGGGAGGTTCCTGTTCCGAATTAAAACGGAAGTGACGCCTGGGTGTCGCCACTGTGCGGAACGCCCGGAGGACACGGTGGAGCACACAATCGCGGTGTGCCCTGCTTGGGCGGAGCATCGCCGTGCCCTCGTGGGGGTGATCGGCGGCGGAGACCTCTCGCGCCGGGCCTTGGTCGAGGCCATGGTCCGGAGTGAGGAGGAGTAGCAGGCGGTCGCCCAAGAGCGGGGGTTGTCATAAGATGATTTTTCCCATCGAAAAAAAAAAAAAAAAGCCCTTGGTTCTCACAGCAGGGAAAAGGCCCTTCCCTGTCTGTCCTGTATGTCCTGTTTTAGAAATATGTGCAAGGTAGCAAAGGCCCAGTATGCAACAAGATCAAATCGGTAGACAATAAAATAAAGACCGTTTGGAAAGTTATTAACAGTGAAACTGGTAGAAATAAGGTACTTATTACGGATTTTTTATTGGAGACTTCGGAGAGACGTAAACTGTGAAGGAACAGATATCCCACTCCTCTAAACATCATTTCTCTGGAAGACAACCTGAACATGAACTGCAGTAGACAATCTGAAAATCTCTGAATTGACTGCGAGCTGAGGTTAGTAGTTGCGGAAACAATTCTGCCATATGGATATGGAGTATTCTTGAAACACAGACACAGTGGAGGTGTGGAGCCTCTTCACAAAATATACGACATCTCCTTCTCCTAAGGTCCTAAGGTTGTCTGGTGGATATCGCTGTCAGCAATAAGACCGCCATTTTTTTTTTATTATTGATAAGCTCGCGTTTGACCACCATCTCACCTGATGGTAAGCGATGATGTGGTCGACGATGGAGCACGCTTGCCTAGAAATAACCTATTCACTTTTGACTTAAAGACCCCTAAGTTGTAGCTATCAGGACATACAGACTCCGGCAGGGAATTCCACTCCTTGGCTGTACGCACAATAAATGTGTTTCCAAAACGCATTGTTTGTATGGGTGGGATGTCCACCATGTACTGGTGGCGCAACGCCGTACGTCGTATGGTCCCATGATGGAACGGACTTGGCGGAATTAGATTGTGCAATTCCAGTGCACACTCCCTGAAATGTAAACGATAGAAAACCGACAGACTAGCAACTCGGCAGCGATGCTCAAGGGTTTGGAGCTTCGACTCTACAGTGCATCATTGCCGATGATTCTCTTGGCTCGCTTAAACCCATACCCATTATTATTATACTCATAGATTTAAGTTTATGTTTATGTCATGTTAATTTTTGGTGTACAATAAAGTTTATTATATTCTATTCTTCTTTAACAGTGCCAATAACAGAGTTATCCAGGTGACTACATATTGATTGGACAAAATTTTAGTCGACTCGAAAGAAGAAGAAGGATATCTAGCTCACAATCTGTGACTATTAATTATCTTGTCTATACTAATATTATAAAGAGATAAAATTTGTAAGTTTGTATGTTACCCCCTACATAATAAGAGACTAAAATAAATATCATTTATCATTTCAAATGCATTAATTTTTTGACGATTTTTATTATTATTTTTAACTTTATTTTATTTTAATTATTGTGATTTTAATTTATTGAATTTCAATTGATTTACTTTAATTTATTGAATTTTATTTATTGACATTTCGGAATTTATTGTTATTTAGGATTCTAATTTTATTTTATTATTATTATTTGTATGCATATTTTTTTCAACTCAGTCCTCTAATATGGGTTTCTACCTGAAATAAATGATTTTTCTTTCATCTCTGGAAGTACCGGTCCGATTGGTAAAATTGTTTCACCGATACAAAAGCTGCTTTATCCCGAAGTGACATAGGCTATATTTTATGTAATTACGCGGGCGACGCCGCGGGCAAAAGCTAGTGGTTAATAAATCATTAAAAAAATACCACCTCGCTATCTTATAATGATCTATGTCGTGACCAAACGTTACAAATTGATCATTTCATGATATGGCTAAATAAAACTGGCTAGATTGTTTTAAACATTAAAGTTTGATGATATTTCAATCTTCGTTTAGCTTAATGAAATTTTAGCCTAATGAAATCCTACATCAATGATATAGCTAAACGAGGATTATTATCATCAAATGTTAACGTTTATGATGATCTAGCCGGTTTTAGTTACTGGCCACGACATCTAAATCTACTCTAATATTGTAAAGAACTAAAGTTTGTTTTTTTTTGTTTGTAGGAGATAATCTCTGGAAGTCCTGGTACGATTGCTAAATATTCACCGCTTTATTCCTTAAGCATAGGCTACATTTTATGTACGCGGGCGAAGCCGCGAGCAAAAGCTAGTAAGAAATATATTTGTTTTATTTGTCTGTATATCGAACACAATATGTGTTCCCAATACGTATATCTATGATTTAACTTTTCGTATGCCGTAATTAGAGACACAATTAAAAAGTTATTGTGTCTCGCGTGGATCCACGTTCCGGACACACAAAGGGTTAAATATTGATTGGATCATGATAACCCAACAAACTCTACCAAAGAAACTTTGAACCCGAACTCTATAAAACTTCATTATTATTAAATCCATAATCTATGCCGCGTGTTTCTCCATCTTCTTCCAAAGCCACCGCAGTCAGGTCGTCGGTCTATCCGTAAATATTAACGTTAAATATTCACTAGCTTGTTCAAAACCTGATTGAAAGTCCCCAACTTTGCTTGAACTTATAAAAAATGCAAGCAACGTCGCGGGACTCAAACTAGTTAGCAGTCAGTTTTCTCCACAACATCATATGTATACAAGTGTGTTATGACTGGGAATTGAATCTTATACTAGTGATACAAACGTACTAAGCTTGTATAATAAAGAATAAAAGAATTAGAAAGTGTACAGGTTGATTTTGTATTACCAACGATATTTTTGGGGGGTGGTGTAGGACTCACGAGTATGGACCGTCCCGTAGTTGTGAAAAAGTCGAAATTATTCTACACAACAGAAAATATTAAGCGCATGTGAACGATTGGATGAATTTTGTAGATTACATTTTCGGAAAACTGGTTAATTTTTTATTCACTCAAAATTTGGAACAGACTAGGTTACTAGGTTGACTAGGTTTTCAGGGCAGTTAAGGATATTTTTACTCCTTTTATCCTCAAATAACTTTTCTCGCTTTCGGTGAAGTGACAGGAAGTGTCAAACTTTTACTGGCTGAAACCCACCCGTGGTCCTTCAGATACCTTTTGCATTCCAAGGTCGCGGTTAGTCTTTCGAACAATCCCACAGCCCTGGAGAATTTTTACTCTTTGGAAGTATTGTAATAAATCACAAACTTTTTTGGAAGTATGTGTAGGTATGCAGCCAAATACTCAGCACCATCAACATTATCATTTAAGCCAAAAGGCGTCCACTGTTGCACATATCCTTCTCCAAGCATACCCACAACGAACGGTCCTATACGTCTCGCATTCAGGATTCCAACGAACCTCACCTGGTCATTGTTCCACTTTGTAGGAGGCCTTCCAACACTACGGCTTCCAGCCCCATAGACCATCTATTTTACAAGCAAGGTAAGGTGCCCCCAGGGTGGTCCTTCGGGCTATATCGGTAACCTTGGTTCTTCTGCGAATTTACATTTTATTAAATACCATCAAAATTAACAAAATATAATTAAATTACCGGACAAACTGAAACTTCATACTTTAAAAGCCCTGCAAAGAGCCTACAGCGCCATTTTAAATCTCTAAGACGTAATGAAGATGGCGAAGCGACAATCTTTCACAATGGAAAGAATTTCCAATAAAGCGCGCTAATGAAATAACCCACAGCGAAGAGTAAGAAAATTGAGTAGAAGAGAAACACATGTACCTTCCTTGTACATACTATGCTACCGAAGTAGTTACCTGGGTATAAGCTTATGAACCAACAGTCCCAGATATCGGAAATATGGTTTTTACGAGGGTTAGCTCCCGTGATCCATCTGACTAAAATTGAGCATTCTCCCGGAGTTAAAGAAGCTTATAATATTGAAATATCACACGATCTCAACCAAACATTTGACTAACGCTCTTGACTTAAATACGACACAGATGGTGCAGAGGTGTAGCGATTCTCTGCCGCGCTGCCTGTCATGGATTCGATTCCCACATGGAAGAAATATTTGTATGGCCACAGATGGATGTTCTGGGTCTGGATGTCTTGCGTATGTGAGTGCATGTTTGTAAACGTAACCATACACGAATTATTCCTAGTCTGGGATAATGTTCTTTTTAACCGACTTCGAAAAGGAGGAGGTTCTATGTTCGGCTGAATGTATGTTTTGTTTTTTTTATGTATGTTCACCGATATCTCGGTCAATTGTGGACCGATTTTGAAAATTCTTTTAGCGATTGAAAGGTGCTTCCAAGTTGGTCCCATAGAAATATTGTGATGATCTGATCATGAACTTCGAAGATATGGAACAGAACTCCTCATAGAATCACAGCAGAACTGTGGTTACAAGTAAAATTACGAAGAGACAAAACTATTATAGAAACACCGACTTCCGAAATTAAAGTTATTTTATACTTTTCAGTGTTTTTTAACATTGAAGTTGGTTATATTATTTTTTTGTAAAAAGTTCTATATTTAAGAAAAAAAGGCTTGTAGCTACAAGGAAACATAGACTTCGGTAGAATCGACTCTACCTGTTTTTAGAGCGTAGGCATTTTAGAAAGCGTTTGTAAAGGAAGTTTCCATTCTATAGCTCTTTAGTCTATGGCTACAGCTTCACGGCTCACTCTAGATGAATCTGGGGAATACTTTGATAACTATATGCAAGCAATCAATGCGACTTGTGTAAGTTCATTAGTTTCTGTCGGAAGAATGTTGGGCTTTGATTCAAAGTTTGATATTAGTCGCCATTGGCAGAATATAATTAAATCAGCTAGGTTTAATTACAACCTGCCAATGGCTTTGCCTGAGCGAAAGTAAATAAATATCCAGAAGAACAAAAGTATCCTATGTGCTTTTTCAGGACTAGATCTACTCATGTTCCCAATTTCATTCAATTTCTTTAAGCCATTTGATCATGAAGAATTATAAAATACGCACACACAGATACATACGAAATTTTACCTTTATAATATATTATTGTTATTAATCAGATTAATTAACTCTCAAAATTCTAAATGAAACTTGTTTCGAAAATATACAATTTTTGGGGTCTACTAAGTACAATGTCACTGAGACAGTCTCAATGAGAAATCTATCTCAATTGACGTCATCATCAGTCATCATTAATATGTTAGTTAGTTAGTTAGCCCATTCATGTCCCACTGGTGGGCGAAGGCCTCCCTCTCCTTTTTCCACACACGTCTGTCTTCGGCCATTGCGGGTCAGTCCCTCCGGTAGTTATCAAGCCTATCCTTCGCCTTGGTCTGCCGCGATGTCGCCTTGCGTTTAATGAGACCCAATCAGTAGCCCACAGGCCACAGCTCATCCGACATGCGGCAAACATGTCGAGCAACATCCTTAATCTTAGTTTTGGCGCGCAGCTCTGTGTTCCTTACACGGTTGGAAATTCGAACACCCAGGATACTGCGCTCCATGGCTCGCTGCTCGCTCCATGGCATCATTAATATACTATGGACAAATCTTAGGAGTTTGCGACTGCGAGAAACAAGTTCTTATGGAGGAACCATGTCAACATTACAAAGTGAACAATATTCAGGGTGTTTTTATTAACGTGCGAATTTCATCACGCATGCAGAAAATTTCAATTTTTTTTTTTTTTTTTTTTATTAATGATAGGCTTGCGTTTGACCACTATCTCACCTGATAGTAAGCGATGATGTGGTCGACGATGAAGCACGCTTGCCTAGAAGAAACCTATTCACTCTCGACTTAAAGACTCCTAAGTTGTAAGTTGTTGTAAGTTGTGTTGGTGTGTGTTGTTGTGTTGTTGTTGTTGTTGTTGTTGTTGTGTTGTTGTTGTTGTTTTGTGTTGTTGTGTTGTGTTGTGTAGTTGTGTTGTTGTGTTGTCAAAATACAAAAAAACGCGTCCCGCGTACGTATTCCACGCATAACAATAAATACTTCGGTCGGGTCGACGCGTGTGGGGCAACCCCGCACAATAATAAAAATACCATTAAGTGAAAAGAATTACAATAATTGAGTTGAAAACAATCTTTTATTATACAAATAATAATTTATTCACATTATTCAGCCCTAAACTCAGTTAACAATCATCGTCTAACAGTAAGTCATCAATTCTTGGATGGAACATGGTTTCTCACAGCACTCATCAGGGGGTCCACGTTTACCGCGCATGCCAGCAAGTGCTCGGGCACCATGAGAGGGCATCCACCAGCCAGCATCCCGCTTCGAGTCCACTCCATAGCACAGAGCCGCTAAAGCCCTCGAGAAGGTCCTTCCACAGTAAAAATTGGGTCTTTCTTGATTTTCTTTTGCATAGTAGCAGGAGACACAAGCGAAGAACAGAAGACAGGCCGTGTAGAACTTCATGCTGATTTTGAAGAGGCTTCAGTAGTGAGTGTAGCAAACGATGGTGGTTGAATGTGATGTGGCCATGGTTTACTGGAGCTTTTATAGAGTAACTGATTAATATTCAGACGTTAACATAATTATGCGTGTCTGAATAAATATTATCTACACCATTTACCACTATCTACACTATTATTATTTAGAGGTAAAGTTTGTTTTTTTGTTTGTAGGAGGTGAATCTAAAGTCCTGGTTGGATTGCAAAAATCTTTTCACCGATGAAAAGCATCTTTATTTTTGAGTGACATGCTTTCTTTTTATGTATATCAATTTATGTTTACGTCATAAAGTTAACATGTTTGTAACTCAAGTCGGTTAAACAATAGCTGAAGTCTGCTCTACTGTGCGGTGGCTAAACGATTTTTTTTTATTATTATTATTATTTTTGTAAATAAGTCAAAATAATGTACTACAATAATTTTGGTCTTTGTTGTGTCTACAAAAACATCCACAATAGTATGTGATTCTATTGTCACAAAAACGCTTTTTAGGCCTCTCCCAAGTGTTGCCGATCCTGTCGCATACATCGAATTTCCGCGACCCTCACCAAATCATCGGTCCACCTTTTTTTTTTTTTTTTTTATGGTGGGAAAAAATCATGCATTGACATCCCCCGCCCTTGGGCGGAGCGGGAGATAGTGTCAGACTCTTACTGACTAAAAGACCCACCCCGTTCCTTCTAGCCTTCATACCGGGGCTCGAGCGCCCTTTCGGATAACCCTGGCCCCAGTAGGCTTCGACCCGGCTGGGTCCCTGCTGTTGCTGACAACTCCTTGAGGCGCGCGGGAACAGTGCGCGCCGTCGTCGACTTGGGCTTGGTCCGGACAGTTACCGGACGGCCGGACAGTGAGCTACCCATTGCTCACTGTACGCAAGCCCGCGTCTACGTTGGCCGGAAATCGGGATCAGAATCCCGGCGACGGCGGCGGCGATAACGCCGTTGCCTGATGCGTTCGGCCTCCTCCTTTGCGAGCATTACTGCTTCGCAGAAGTCGGCGACCGCCTGCCACTCCTCCTCGCTCCGGACCATGGCCTCAACCAAGGCCCGGCGCGAGAGGTCTCCGCCGCCGATCGCCCCCACGAGGGCACGGCGATGCTCCGCCCAAGCAGGGCACACCTCGACTGTGTACTCCACCGTGTCCTCCGGGCGTTCCGCACAGTGGCGACACCCGGGCGTCACCTCCGCATGAATCCCGTGCAGGAAACTCCCGAACGAACCATGTCCGGTGAGTACCTGCGTCATGCGGAAGGTAAGGACGCCGTGAGGTCTTTCCAGCCACGCCTCAAAGAGGGGACTTACCGCCATGATTGTGGCGTGCCCAGCACTGGGTTGCGATAGTCGCTGACGCCATTTCACCATGAGATCCCGCCGGAGCTCTGTCCGCCATGCCGTGACCTGTCGCGGCAGCGGACTTTCACCCCGGCGTTGCATCTCATCATCGGTCCACCTTGTGGGAGGCCTTACAACGCTGTGTGTTCCGGTACGTTGTCGCCACTCCAGAGCCTATCGTCCTCATCTGTTCTGCGAACAATGTGCACTGCGGACCGGGAGACAGTGTCAGACTTTTACTGACTAAAAACCCACTCCTGTTAAGTTTTGCGTTTCTTCGGGTTATGTCGGCAATCTTAGTTCTCCTGCGGATATTTTCATTTCTGATACGATCACGCAAGGCAACTCCGAGATTAGACGCCCGCATCGAATTATTATTTTTTTCTAAATTATCTTATTTTTGAACTTACACGCGGGCCAAGCCACGGGCAGAAGCTAGTTCAGTATATAGTGAGAACTAATTGTGTAGGTTGTAGAAGACTAACATGTGTCACCTGAATATGTGTTATAGTGTGAGCTGATGCTATAAAATAATATCGACTTGTTTACTGACTTTAAGAAGGACTTTGACCTCTTTGGTTTCGGTATTTCTTCTCAGGGTAGTTAGAAAATACGAAACTCACCTTGTTAGGTGTAAAAATGTTATTTATAATCTATTTACACAATAAATATCATTTATATTATCAAGAGATGCCACGAAAATCAATTTCTCAACAAAATGTACAGTCACTCTTTTTCCGATAGATTCTTTGTTTATTCTCTTAGGGCCCTCGCCCGCAACGACTTGTTGATGCGACAGCATCGCTATTAACGCGCATTAGTCGCATTTGCAAGCGCTATAAAAAAAATGCCAACGCGGTACAGCATCCATGCGAATACGCCACAGCATCGCGACTGCATCGATGCGAACACGCTACAGGATCGCGACTGCATCGATGCGAACACGCCACAGCATCGCGACTGCATCGATGCGAACACGCTACAGCATCGCGACTGCATCGATGCGAACACGCCACAGCATCGCGACTGCATGGATACGAACACGCTACAGCATCGCGACTGCATCGATGCGAACACGCTACAGCATCGCGACTGCATCGATGCGAACGCGCTACAGCATCGCGACTGCATGGATACGAACACGCTACAGCATCGCGACTGCATCGATGCGAACACGCTACAGCATCGCGACTGCATCGATGCGAACGCGCTACAGCATCGCGACTGCATGGATACGAACACGCTACAGCATCGCGACTGCATCGATGCGAACACGCTACAGCATCGCGACTGCATGGATACGAACACGCTACAGCATCGCGACTGCATCGATGCGAACACGCTACAGCATCGCGACTGCATCGATGCGAACACGCTACAGCATCGCGACTGCATGGATACGAACACGCTACAGCATCGCGACTGCATCGATGCGAACACGCTACAGCATCGCGACTGCATGGATACGAACACGCTACAGCATCGCGACTGCATCGATGCGAACACGCTACAGCATCGCGACTGCATGGATACGAACACGCTACAGCATCGCGACTGCATCGATGCGAACACGCTACAGTATCGCGACTGCATCGATGCGAACACGCTACAGTATCGCGACTGCATCGATGCGAACACGCTACAGCATCGCGACTGCATGGATACGAACACGCTACAGCATCGCGACTGCATCGATGCGAACACGCTACAGCATCGCGACTGCATGGATACGAACACGCTACAGCATCGCGACTGCATCGATGCGAACACGCTACAGCATCGCGACTGCATGGATACGAACACGCTACAGCATCGCGACTGCATCGATGCGAACACGCTACAGCATCGCGACTGCATGGATACGAACACGCTACAGCATCGCGACTGCATCGATGCGAACACGCTACAGTATCGCGACTGCATCGATGCGAACACGCTACAGTATCGCGACTGCATCGATGCGAACACGCTACATCATCGCTACAAAAAGTCGCCATGGCCGATGGCCCTTAATAAATAGGTCCTCATTTTCAAAAGCAATATTGATGCCAAAATAACTGGTAAATATCCCTTAAGTGTCCACCTAAATGTTCATCACACGACTCACTACACTGTCGCCCCAACTTAAATTGAGGGCGATGACTCGACAACTTCGTGCAATGAAATAAACTTCTTCTAGCTAAAAGTTGCTGTCATCATATAGTTTTTTGTGTAGCTGGATATAATGGCACTCTAGATTAGATATCATTGCAACTGCTGGAGTGTATCTAATGAAAGGAGAATCTGACTGACTGACATATCAATTCACAGCCAAAACTACAAAAACAGGAAAATTAAATTTTGCTCAAGGCCTTTTTTATGAGCTAGGCGAGGATTAAGAAGGGGTTTTTGGAAATACAACCTTTAAGGGGGTTAACGTGGGGAAATTTGTCTACGCTAAAAATCTCATTCCGTGTTCCAGTATACTTGAAAGTTAGCATAAATAGTATACAATTTGGAAGATAATAAACGTCACATCCTCTAAGTAATATGTTCAGAATCGGCTTCTGAATCGAATTCAGCTATTAATAAAACAGGTATTTTTATCCTGAAATAATTCTTGATTAATTCATTATTTAAGGATAAAAAATAAGGTATCCATTTAAAAAAAAATCTTGAATGCGTAGATAATACTGATATTTGATGTTTTGTTTTGTAAAGACGGGTTTGGATATAATACACATCTCCTAAGACGCATCCGACTCGAAGGACCAATAGTGTTGATTCTCATATCGTTTGCTTACAATTAGGATAACAAACACAGAAAAACACTACCTAAGCGCATTGAAGTAAAATTTCAGTGCTTGAGTTATAAGGTGTTGTAACTTAATTTTAACTAGATTGTATACGGGTGTGCAAAATTCCAGATATATGTTGCATATAATTTTGTTCAAAAGCAGAACAGTGTAGTTTCCAGATTTAACCAGAGAAAGTAACAGTAGGTTGTTCGTTCATATTATCATCACCAAAGGACCGACGGCTTTTTTTTACGTAGACCTACACTAGAAAATACTCCTCCTAATCGTAGCTGCTTTGACAAACTTGTTAATTCACATGTACACAAGACACCCAGACCCGCCAACTATCTGTAGGCCATACAAATATTTGTTACGAGTAGGAATCGAATCGTCACTCGTAGCGCAGCAGTACACAAACAATGAAACGTCAAACGGCTCGTCGGCATCCTGCCTTTACAGTAGGCAACTCCGAATTTCCACTGGAGTACTCGTTTTGTCCGCGAATGAAAAAACGTAACCTAAAACGTCACAACCTAGCTTCTAGATTGACCAACTAGATATGATAGACTGGATGTGAAACATGGGAACCAAAGGTCATGTCATGCCAATTAGTAAAGAAAGAAAAGTATTAATTTTGGCGCACAAAACATTATAGACAACAAAAACTTAAAACAAACACAAAAAAATAAAATAAAAAGTAACATTGTATGTCTCACGTTTGCGCCAAAAAAGGTCCAGTTCAGCGAAATGCCAGACAACGACGAGAATACTAGTAGTAGAATTACCTGTTCTGATAATATATAACTAGTTTGTATAGTCATTTGCAACATTAGTTTATATATGTGAAACCCGAAACACATATCTAGTATTTTTATGAAAAGAATCTATGTACGAACATAACTTTGTTATGAAAAAATCACAAAATTATAAGTTTATTATGTCAGCAAAAATACATAGACACCGGGCCATCCGGGCGACTGAGTGGTTGTTTTGCACTCGCACTTAGCAGTTTGCTGGCACCTAAGATCCGTTATGACCTGCCGTGACCAGTGTTGTACTTAATGTCGGTGGTGTGCAACTTATGACCTTTTTAAATATTTTTGGGAAAAAATATCATCATCATCATCATCATCATTTCAGCCGATACACGTCCACTGTTGGACATAGGCCTCCCTCAAGCGTCGCCACAACGAATATTCCTGTGCGTCCCGCATCCATCGGTTTCCCGCTACCTTCACCAGGTCATCGGTCCACCTTATAGGAGGCCTTCCAACGCTGCGTCTTCACTCCAGAACCTTTCGGCCTCAAAGGCCATCTGTTCTGCGAGCAATGTGCCCTGCCCATTGCCATTTAAGTTTGGCAATTCTTCGTGCTATGTCGATAACCTTAGTTTTCCTGCGGATATCTTCACATAAAAAATATAACATGGTGAAAAAACTACTGGAATCCATCCTGTTACTGATTCTGAACAAACTATATTCAGGTTTCGTATAAACTAAAAATAATGTTGTATAGTTTGTTCAGTCATGTACAAACAGTTTATTCAGTTCACTGTTCATCTGTCCTTTTTCGCTGAACTAACCACGCCCTAACATTTGGTCATTCGAGCCGGATTAAAAGACGTGTATTATATCCAAACCCGTCTTTACAAAACAAAATATCTATACAGAGACTACCTAAACCTCAAACATCTTCGTACTCACGAGATAAAATAACGTATAATTTTACCCACAGAATAATTCGGGATCAGCGAAACGTTCGCAGATGAAAATGGCTGTTTAATTATGTATACGGCATCCATTGGTTCCGCTTTCATCGGAACACGTTCACTGAGGTTTCTGAGGCGTTGTGTAAGAGGTGTCATTAACATTTTGAGCTGACGAAGAGTATGGATCCGAGTTACTGTGATTAGTAACTGCGATTGGTGATACACAAGGCAGATAAACAGCATGATAGTGTAAGTTATGCAAGTCTACCAATTTTATATTAACACTAGCTGTCCGCCCGCGACTTCGTCCGCGTGTACTTCGGTTATCGCACTCTAAACGTGTTTTCCCGTAGGAATAAGATGTTTTTCCGGGATAAAAAGTAGCCTATGTTCTTTTCCATGTCAAAGGCTATATGCATGCCTTTCATCCAAATCGATTCAGCCGTTTTTGCGTGATTAAGTAACAAACATCCAAACATCCACACTTTCACAGTCATTTATAAAATTAGTTAGGATTTTCTTATTTATTTAAATTTTTGAGTTAGTGAAAAAATTGAAACCTTCTAAAAAAAAATAGTTGATGAAAGTAAAAAAATATCCCAAAGAACACACCTCCGAGTGGAAAAAAAGGAAAAATATTTCTTTTAAATATTTATTAAAATAAATATAATGACTAATAGTTGATCACAATATGAGTATGGCGTTAAGTATACACAAGACGAACTTTCTGAGGAATTAAAAATTGAAACCTTCTGCGCCGACCCTAAGTACCACAGGATGGAATAATCTGACATTTGTTTTCACCTAGTTTTTTTTTGGCGGATTGTACTTACCTACGAGTATATGCAAGTGAAAATATAAAATGCTGCAATCACCAATATCGTATACAACGCAGTTTTTAACGTTTATCTTTTAAAAATGGCGATGCGTATCTTTTTGTTCAGACGCCAAAAAAAATTATTCGTCTAAGGTGGCCCTTAGACTGTGTATGGAAAGGCGGAGCGATGCCTGTAGCCCAGTCTAAGCAGCCCTATGTTTAAAAAAGGTTGTCCTGTATGCGCGGGGAGCCGCCGGTACCCAGGACGACTGCGCCACAACTGACATTATTGTGACTTTGTGACAGTGACACTATTTTTTTGGTGATCTTTTTTTTGTGTTTTTAATTTAGGTATTTTCTAACAGTTTTAAATTGTATAGTCATCTAGTCCGTGCAGTGTACATATAGTTTTAAGTGCATTTTTTTATAGGTTTAGAAAAAAAATCAAGTTTATTAATGATTTTTCTTGTAAGTACTGCATTTTAATACTAGTATTTTAATGCCATATGACTGTGACGACAGTAGTGATGCCGTACGAGGAGCCAGTCAACCTGCCACATCGCTGGATGTCTTAGTAAGATGTCCTCATTGTCCCCAAGCACGCTTCTTCAAGGGTGAGCGAGGCTTGAAGGTACATTTGGGTAAGAAGCATAAACCCCACAATGTACCTTCAACATGCCCAATAATACCCACTCCGTTATCACCTGATCCTTCTCCTCAACCTATATGGAAAAAGCTTTCAAAATTTAAAACTACTACTCCTGTTTTAAAAAGAGTTCCTCGGGGTGCGAGACCATCTGTTGCTTCTAACTTAGCACGATGTGTCCGCCTCGCCGTCCGAGAGAACTCGCTGAGTGCTTGGGAACAACTGCTCACCTTCCCGTTTAGGATTCTACATGTGCAAAAAAATTTGGCAACAAAAAAAACTTTAACAGCTCAAATCAAAGACAACTGTGATATTTCGGCCCAAAGTTTCGAACCAAAATTAACATCACACCTCCCTCAAAGAGGTTTATTGCATCATGTGGAGTCCAAACTAGGCGAGGGTGATATCCGAGGCGCTTCTAGGATTATCTTTGGCAGCGATGTGGTTGCGCCGTACTCTCCAGAGACACTTATGGCTCTGGAGAGTAAACACCCCGCCCCGGCAGATGATCTCACCTTCCCCGATCCTCCCAATTCAGAAACCAATTCCCTTCAAATTACAGCTCAACAAGTATGTGCGGCCGTGTGCTCCTTCCGGAGTGGATCCGCCGGCGGTCTCGACGGCCTGACACCGCAGCATCTTAAAGACCTGATGTGCGCAGGCGCCGGGGAAGCTGGTGAGTCCCTCCTGAAGGAGCTGACGGCCCTCATCAATCTCATGCTGTGCGGCAATGTGAACGAAGCCGTCATTGATGTCCTGTACGGGGCAAACCTTTGTGCTTTGCGCAAAAAGGATGGCGGCATTCGTCCCATTGCCGTAGGGTCTACTTTCCGACGCATCGCAGCCAAAATTTGCTGTGCATTCTATAGTGAAGAACTTGCCAGCAAATTTCAGCCCCTGCAGCTTGGTTTCGGATCCAAAGGGGGCTGTGAGGCTGCGGTGCATGCCCTTTCCACTTACCTCAACAGCAACGAAGGTGAAGTCATTCTTAAGGTTGACATTAAGAATGCCTTTAATTCCGTGAACAGGGACACCTTGTTGACAGAAGCTCAAAAAGAAATACCCAAAATTTACAGTTTCCTTTATCAATGTTATAGACACCCCTCCAAATTACTGTATAAAGAAAACCTTTTGGAATCAGCCGTCGGCTGTCAACAGGGTGACCCTCTTGGGCCAGTCATTTTCAGTTTGGCAATAAATCCTATCATTCGGCAGCTAAATTCTAAATTTAATATCTGGTATTTGGATGACGGAACCCTGGGAGGTGATGTAGACACGGTCTTAAAAGATTTAACTTTTTTGAAAAATAAATTTTCTTCTATTGGATTACAATTAAACCTTTCAAAATGTGAAATTTACCTCCCCCAAACGACTGACAGACAGACGACTTTAGCAAAATTTAACTCAATAGCACCCAATATACAAATCACCGATAGAAATTCTCTTCACCTCCTGGGCTCCCCAATTTTCGATGAATCTTTTCCAACTTTCATTGAACAAAAGATACAAAATTTTAATGACGTCTCGGAAAGACTTTTCAAAATTAACATGCATTCGGCATTCACACTCATTCGATACTGTTGTTTTGGGCCTAAATTTACATATAGCCTTCGCGCTTCCCATCTTTGGAAGCACCCACAACTTTTGGAAAAAGTCGATCAAATTATTAGGAACACATTATCTTCAATTCTAAATGTGGCCTTGGACGACCGAGCATGGCAGCAAGCCACGCTTCCCATCCGGCTAGGTGGCCTCGGCGTCCGCAAAATTTCTAGTATAAGTTTACCAGCTTTCCTCTCCTCGGTGCACAGTACTGAAACATTAACCAGGAATATTTTATCTTCCTCACTGGTTGATGTTGAGGTACCGTGCTTGTCCGATGCGTTGAACGCTTGGAAAATGGCTTGTCCCAACACGGATTTGCCCGACAACCTGTCCTCACAGAGACGGTGGGATGTGCCGCTCTGCAGTATTGTACGGAATAACTTATTAAATACGTCGTCAAGTACTGCTGAGCGTGCGCGTCTGCTGGCTGTGGGGGAATGGGAGTCGGGCTTATGGCTTCAGGCACTCCCGTCATCCACCATAGGCACTATGATGGATGACGCCTCGTTTCGGCTCGCTACCTGTCTACGCTTAGGCGCACCTTGTGTTGCTCCACATCGGTGCCACTGTGGTGAAGGTGTCGACAGCCTCGGACACCATGGCTTGTCCTGTTGCAGGAGCGCAGGCCGCATACCACGACACGCTAGCATCAACGACATTATTCGTCGAGCTCTTGTCACCGCCGGCGTACCTGCCGTATTAGAACCAAATGGTTTGGTACGTGACGATGGGAAGAGACCAGATGGTATGACGTTGGTACCGTGGAAGGTGGGTAGGCCTCTGGTGTGGGACGCAACCTGTGTCGACACCCTTGCGCCATCCCATATTCCAAGTACGGCAGGCTGTGCCGGCGCTGCCGCTGCTGCTGCTGAGACCCTTAAACGGCGCAAATACTGTAACCTTATTGGTAATTACAGTTTTGAGCCGTTTGGGGTCGAAACACTTGGTTCATGGGGTCCGAGTGCGCGTCTCCTTTTCAAGGAAATTTCACGCCGACTGATCGACACTTCACGTGACCAGAGGGCTGGCTCGTTCTTCGCCCAAAGAATTAGCATTGCCATTCAACGTGGCAATGCTGCCAGTCTTCTGGGTACATTTCCGGATGACAGCGATGTGGAGGAGTACTTTGACGCCTGAGCGTACTTTGTCATTTTGTATTATATATATGTACATAGTTAGGTTTTAGTATAAATAGTTTATTTAGTATTTAAGTTTTTTATGTACATATGTATTAAACCTCCGAGTTAGTGATTCTCGACCTGAATGAAAAGGATGTTACCAAAAGAGTTATAAACTTATAAGCATACATGTGGATAGATGGATAGAAAGAAAGAGGCCAAAGAAAAGATGGATGGATTGTGTAGGACGAGATATGAAAGAAAAGGGAAATAAGTGACAGTGTGACGAGTAACAGGATAGAATGGACGAAAAAAACGTGTTGCTTCGACCCCAAATAAAACGGGACAAGGGTAGGATGCTCGACCTCGGTAAGTACGGACCAAATCCGTCGTACCAAGTTCAAGTGTGTAAACACTATTAGAATTGCAGTAAAAGTTAAAACCATGCAATTTCCCGCATTCAACAAAGCGTTATCCCCATTCCCTACGAAAGTTAAGTAAAAGACAAACCATAAACACATTGCCTACATACGTCGTGTATGTTCATACGCGCACCTACGTGTTACGAGTGTACATGTATATAGTGACGTCATCGCAGAATAACGTCATATGCATAAAAGAATATGTCAGCGGCGAGGGACTGAAACTGCAAAAGGATTGAGAGAGGTCACATTGTTAGCGGAGAGTCAGAATATTAAAGCTAGAACACTGCGCACACAATTATGTGCCACACACGCCGATCTGGGCGCGTCGTTCTCTATACATTTAATATGGAAACTAGACTTGTAGAGCTACACTTGATCCACGCCACGCGATGTCGTTCTACGTACAAATCTGGCGAAACGTGTGCGTCGGTCTAATGTATATATATGTCTTAATTCATCTATCTATTATTATATAAGGAAAAAGTCACTGCCATATCAACGCCCAGCTACAGGGTCTAGAAGCAGAGATTTTCTTTTATGACGTAGGCTAAGGTTTTCAAAATCACCCCTTAAATGATTTTTTTTATTAATTATGGATAGGCTCGCGTTTGCCCACTATCTCACCTGATGCTTAACAATGATGTGGTCGACGATGGAACACGCTTGCCTAAAAGCAACCTAAGCTATTCACTCTTGACTTAAAGACCCTTAAGTTACATCTATCAGGAAACTCAGACTCCGGCAGAGAATCCCACTCCTTAGCGGTACGCATAATGAATATGTACCCAAAACGTTTTACGTATGGATTGGATGTCCACCATGTACCAGATGTACCGAGATAAAACGGGGGTCCTAAGTTTGTATGGTTTCTCCACTTTTACCACTCCAATGGTTGGTTAGTACTACATAAATAATAATCATAATCAGCCTTATAATGTTTCTACTGCTAGGACCTCAGACCTCTTCTCTAGGAGAGGGCTGTAATCCCCCACTAGGTCCAAAACGGATTGGTAGATACTACATAATTAAATGTAATGTAAAGAGTTTTTTTTTATTGATGATAGGTTCGCGCTTGACCACCATCTCACCTGATGGAAAGCGACGATACGGTCGACGATGGAACGCGCTTACATAGAAGAAACCTATTTACGCTCGACTTAAAGATTCCCGGTTTGTAGCTATCAGGAAACACAGACTCCGGCAAGGAACTCCCCCCCTTAGCTGCACGCACAATGAATGTGTCTCCAAAACGTTTCGTGCGTGTAGGTGGGATGTTCACCATGTACCGATGGCGCATCGCCGTACGTCTGGTAGTCCAATGATGGAACGGGCTAGGCGGAATTAGGTTATACAATTCCGACGTACACTTCCCGAAATGCAACCGATAGAAAACCGACAGGCTAGCAACTCGGCATCGATGCTCAAGACTTTGAAGCTTCGACTCGACGAGTATCTCATCACCAATTTATTATCCTTCTGGTTCGCCTCTCAATTCCTTAAGTGCATCAAGCTGGTATCGGGCAGATCCGTCCTAAAGATGAGAACAATACAATACTCCATACACGATCGAATTTGCGCTTAGACTAATACTGTTAAAGTGCCAAATGTCATTAAAAAAAACTGTGTGGCCTCTAAAAACTTTACATCATGAGAACTACACGTATTCAGGACAGATTTTGCGGCTCTATCTATACTTATGTTTAGTTTGAAACGATAATGTCTCAATCGTAGCTGCAACGCTGGGCGGAAAAAAAAATATCAACTGATGGTGAAGTTCAACTATATTAACTTTTGAGAAGCGACTTACATATGAGCGTCCAACCTGACATACACACCATACAACCGCTCTTACGTGATTATGACGTTATTACACATATTTATTGAGATATTTATAAACACAAATAAGAATAAGAAAAATAAGACTTTCGCTTTTGCTATTTTGCATGAACCTCCTCCTCCTTGGATCGTATTCCTCAATGCTGAGGGTCGTGACCTCCCTCCCTGCTTCATCACTCTAACCTTTATGATATTCCTCCATCTGTTCCTGTCTCTGGTGGTGTGTTTGCATGAACTTTGGCCCTTTATTTCAAAAAGAGAAGAGAACATATCTACAGAAACTTTTTACATTTAATCGAAACTCTGAATAGCGAATTTTTTTCAAAACCTTTTAAGGTTTTAAAAAAACACGTATTTCCTGGAACAAAGTTTTTTGAAATTTTTGAATGAGTAACGTAATTACTAAATGCCAACAGAGCGTTCAGGCGTTATCTCTTTTCTTTCGCGTTGCTTCTTTACCATAGATTACGTTGGACTGCGTAGGATGAAACAACACGCTCAAAAAATTTACACAACAATAAATTTAAACCAAGCTCATTTTTTTTTTTGTAATTTATATAAACTAGTGGTTTGTAGATAAACGGCTCGGAAAAGGCCTTGTTAATTGGCTATGCTGAATATCCTTCCCCTTGCTTCGTGCTTCTCAATGCCGAGGGTCGTGACTCGTGACCCTGCTTCATCACTTTCATTCGTACGATATTCTTCCATCTGTTTCTGTCTCTGGCGATGTGTAGGGCATTGTAGCTCCTGACTCTTTAGCGGTGCGGAACTGGTCGGATCAATGTATTGGGCTGCGTCCACGGCCTTTTCCATCCATTTTATCGGTCACGATGAGCCTTTCGAGGTTGAAACCGTCTTTCTTTGCAATGTTACCAAAGTATTGTAAAACCTTGCGTAGATACTCTGGCGACAACTGTGAGGAGATTACTAAAAATACGATATCTGTAAATGCAGTAGCCTAGCTGATGCCGAATGATGATCTTGCTGCGATGGAGCACGCTTGACTCGAAGCAATCTATTCACTCGTGACTTAAAGAGTCCCAGTTGGTTGCTAAAAGGAAACAAAGTCTCCGGCAGTTCCCTGCCGGAGTCTGTGTTTCCTTCTTAGCTGTACCTACTCAACTTAATATGTTCCCAAAATGTTTCGAGCATACATGTATGGATGAGATATCAACTATGTACCGGTGCATCGCTGTAAGTCTGCTGGTCCGATGATGATAACTCGCTTGGCGGAATTAACCCCTCGAGCGCTGATCATACGGTTGTACAACTTGAAAGACCTTGAAAAACGCTTAATTATCGTATTGTATACATGGGTGAACGAAATTTAATCCGCTAAAAATGTTGGACTATAAATTTTCTATTATCCAATTTGGACACACTCATAAATGCAACTGGTAGAAGACTTGGAAGCATTGACTCAACGACTGTATTTCCAATGATGCTCTTGGCTCATTCCTCAATAGCGCATCAAGTTAGTATCTTGCAGATCCATTCCCAAAGATTAGAGCAGTACTCCGAACATGATTGGACTTGTGCTTGATAGTTTTCGATATGAAGTACTGTCTCAACTTTACTAGGATCCTCATCTCCAATATCGGACTCCGCTCTCGCTCATAACTACACCTATCTTTAAAACAAACACGACCTACCATACCACTCGTGTACAGTCGCGCACAAAACATCCGATGAGATTAGCTACGTACATCGCGTCGTCGCGACGTACAGAACACGTGTACCTAGCGATGCCGACGTACTGTCGCGAACAGACATGTTTACACTGAAACGTGCTTGTTCTACAATTCTTTGAGATACCTCTTCTTGGAAAATCATTTCAGCATTGTTTTCTCTCTGTGTATAGGCACAAAATAGATAGGTACAGAAGACAATCTCATGTATGTACTTCACTTTTTATACCTACGCTCGGTGGACGCACACTAATGAGCGTTTGATCCGGAATCGTTCGACGAGTGGGCCGAGACGCGACCGAGATATCGTGTCCGTGAGCGGTGTCTATGTGTGCGATGCTGTAGCGCGCTTTGTATGTAGATTGACTTCTGTACCTATCTATTTTGTGGTATAGGTATCCTTATTGAAAGGCTCGCGTTTGATCAATATCTCACCTGATAGTAGGGAATTATGTGATCCACGGTAGTGCATTGTTCCTACTCGTTTTCTTCTTTAGTAGGTCTAAGTCTAGGGTCCTAGGATTCGGTGCTTATGAAAACTTTGGAGCACAATATTTTAATACTATATGAATGACTAGCTGATCCTTTCACAAAAATTGGTCAAGCAGTTTGCCGACTGAGGTCTCCCCGTCAGATTACAACAGGCTTCTTATAAACTAGTGCGCCTCACTATCAACAATTGCTGCTTATCATCAGGTGAGATCGCAGTTATGCACTAGTTAATGTCATTTAAAAAAAGCAGTTCGGAGGAGGAGTTCGATAACAAATTGACTGGCCTGTTGGTCTAGTGGTTAGTGGCCCTGACTGCTATGGCAGAGGTCATGAGTTCGATTCCCACCCAGGACAAATGTTTGTGTGATAAGCATGATCATTTGTTCTGTGTCTGGGTGTAATTTATCTGTAATATGTATGTATTTAGAAATATATAAGTATGTTTATCAGTTGTCTAGTACTCATAACACAAACTCTGTTTAGCTGGGGACTAGACGGCGTTGTGTGATAGTTGTGGAATATTATATTATTATACATTATATTAAACATAGTGATACAAAATTATTATATTTTAGACTAGCTTTTGCCTGCGTCTTCACCCGCATACATAAAATATAGCCTATGTCACTCAGAAATAAAGCAGCTATCAATCGGTGTAAAAATTCAGCAATCGGACCAGTACTTTCAGAGATTACCTTCTACAAACAAAAAAAAAACAAACTTTGCCTCTATAAAATAATATAGATTATATTATCGGTACTCCTGTTTCATGGTGTATTAAAACCTTACTTAAAACAATTCAATTAGATTCAAACCCTGTTCGAAATTTGCACAATCCTTTAAAAGTACATTCATCCGATCAGCACGCATATTAACAAGGTATTTTTCCCATGCGATCTCCATAATCATGGTAGAGATCTGTCAATCAATGCACAGGAGAGGCCCTTTAAAAATACGCACATTTTTATCTTTTTACTCTATGCCCAAAAACTTCCAATGCATAGACTAGATACGTAACATTTCTCCGAGTGGTTCCATAAAAGGAAAGTGGCTCTATTTCAGGTACCCTCCAATAAATCCAGACATTCGAGAGAACTTACAAGAAGGGTAAAAATGTAATATACTTTGTGACATTGCTGTTTTTTTTTTATCTAGTGTGTATTTTTCTAGTCACTAGTTAGAACATACGTTACGTTCTGGAGGTTAATTTCCAAATCAAGCAAAATGTTATTGAGTTTATAGCAGTGCATAGCATAATCAGCCTTTTAATGATTCCACTGCTGGGACTCAGGCCTCCTATCAAGGATAGGGAATGGGCCGTTATCCACAACGCGGGCCCAGTGCGGGTTGGTGAATGTCACAATGTCTTCGAATTTTTGATGTTTTCTTTCACCGTTTTGAGAGCAGTGGTGATGAAATAAATTACACGCACAACCTTCTATCCAAAAACTTTACTTATAACGGCTGTACCGCTAATATATCACTGTCGCCATCACTTACTTAACTATGTTTATCAATAAATCAAAAATACTCTCTCGATTCGTAGGTAACTCTCTCCACAAGTCCATCATCAATCTCTCTCTAGCCAATTTGGCCACAAACCCCGTAATTGATGTCAGATCCTGGCTCTAACCCCTTCGAACCATTGGTCAGCGGAGCCACCTGTTACGTTTAGAGGCAACTGACCATGAAGCCGGATTAATGTCGGTGCCAAAATATAGAAGGCTGGCTATCTATTCAATGTCTCAACGGCTGGTGAGATTCATAGGAAACGACATCAAAATAGCAGCGATCTTCCCGTCCGATTATAATTAGGTGTCTTCAAGGTTAAAGTGATAAGGCTCATAATAAACTAGTGCGATTCTCTATGATCGAATGTATTACCGCATCAAAATTCGTTGCACAGTTTTAAAGATCTAAGCATACGTAGAGACAAACAGACAATGGAAGCGACTTTGCTTTATACTATGTATAACACGTAGTGAAAACGTAAAGGATAAAAAATAATTAAATAAATTTAAAAAAACACGACCGCCATAAAAAAAAATTAAAAAGCAAAAAACAAGATGTTAGTAAAACTAAATAAATTAAAATGAAAGTAGTCACTCATTCACTCTCTGACTAAACACGAAGTCTCGAAAACTACTTGATGTGCAAAACAAAATTTTTCATCACCATCGGGGGACCAGTCTGTAGAATAGAAAGAAAGAAAGAAAGAAAGAAAACTATTTTATTTGGCATACACACTCGTAGATACACACAATGTAGTAACAACATGTAGACACTAATAAATTGTTATATATAAAAAAAAAAGAGACAACTAACAATGTGTGTCTCACGGCGGCGCCAAATAGGTCCAGTTCAGCAATTATGCCAGACAACTACATGGTAGTTGCCAGACGCTGGTTTTCAACTGAACCTTATTTCGAGTGTACGGTTGAAAATTGGTTTATATTTTAGTACTCAGTTATTAGTGATTAGTTGCAGGGTAAATAAATTACATATTTTATATGTTTATGTGCGATAAATAATAAATAAATAGGTGTTCAGCATACAAAATAGAATACTTTCTTACATACTCGTAAAAAGTCCGCCGACTGCAGTTAGACGGTTGTTTTGTAGATCAAGCAGTTTTCGAGACATCGTGTTTAGTCAGTGAGTGAATGAGTGACTACTTTCATTTTTATTTATACAATTTAACTAACATCTTGTTTTTAGTTCATTTTTGTAGACCTTTTTAAGGTTTGCAGTACTGTTAAACATTACTTTGATCTATCTCGTAGAGTTCAGCCAGCTTTTGCAATGTAAGCACAAAAAAATGTGTTTATTTACGACATCACATTATGGACACACATTACGACATCACAGTGGGGTGCTCATATTAGAACTCTCTCGGGAAGACTAAGCTCAGCTGCATATGCAGTAAGAAAAATAAGGCAATTGACAGATATAGCCACAGCTAGGTTAGTTTACTATGCTTATTTCCACAGTATTATGTCTTATGGCATTTTACTGTGGGGACCTGCAGCTGACGTAGACTCAATTTTCATATTACAAAAGAGAGCAATCCGGGCTATTTATAAAATGGGCCCTCGCGAGTCCCTCAGAAATAAATTCAAAGAAATTGATATACTTACTCTGCCTTCTCTTTACATCTTGGAAAGCATTTTGTATGTTCGTAAAAACTTAGGACTCTTTAAAATTAGAAGCGATTTTCACAACAAAAATACACGTAGTAAACACGAAATTGTCTTACCCAAATGGAGACTAGCTAAGACTAGCAAGTCATTCTTAGTAAACAGCATTCGCTTTTATAATAAGCTGCCAAAGGCGGTAACAGAACTTAGTGAGGGAAAATTCAAATCTCATATCAAGCGTGTCCTAACCGAAAAAGCATATTACAAGGTTAAAGACTATGTCGAAGACACGCTTGTTTGGCAATGACTACCTCTGCACATGTGGCCCCCTGGTAAATCATCAATATTTTGTCTATAACTGCTCCACCTTTGTTTTAATAATTAGATATACATTTTTTTTTTTTTTTTTTTTCCTCTGACACATTGCTTTTGCAATATTTTTATTTTTTATTTATATTTCAACTGTCATAAATTCGTTGGTAATTTATTTTGTTAACATTTTATTGATAGTTGTAATCATTATATTATACCTGATTTTTTTTATATAGCCTCTTTTTGTATTGTGAATGTGAGAACACTGTATACTCCACGAACTCTTAGACTACTTCCTATTACGACTTACTTTGTTTTTTACTGAGAAATTTTTTATTGTGCTTTTGTGTACAATATTTGACTGGTCTACACTGTTCTTACATAATATAATATCAATATTGTAAAAACACCCACTTTTTTAAAAGAGTAACCATGGAGTTTCTTGCCGGTTCTTCTCCATAGGAAACGACCAATTTGGAACCGTGCACTAGCTTCTGACGTTTTATAAGTGCCCATGTAGGCCTATGTGAAATAAAATATTTTTGATTTGATTTGATTTGGACCTCTAAAATAATCAGTATTTTTCTACTGTATTATGCACGTATTTTACATAGGAACCTCCGTCTTGAATACTCTATCTATTAAAAAAACCGCATCAAAATTCGTTGCATAGTTTAAAAGATCTAAGCATACATAGGGACAGACAGACAGCGGAAGCGACTTTGTTAATATACTATGTAGTGATTATGATAGAGAGCAGTGGTGGCTGAGTGGTAATGGCTCCGACTTACGAGTTGTAGGTCGCGGGTTCGAACCCTGTCAGGCACATTACTTTGTGTAATTTATTTCATTACCACTGCTCTCAAAACGGTGAAGGAAAACATCGTGAGGAACCCGGCATGTCCTAGAACCAAAAATTCGAAGACATGAGACATTCACCAACCCCCACCGGGCCCGCGTGGTGCATTACGACCCATTCTCTCTCCTAGAGAGGAGGCCTGAGTCCCAGCAGTGGGAACATTAAAAAGGCAGCTGATGATGACGATGATGTAGTGATTCTAGGACATGGTCTACCCTTGTGCCTTTCATTCAAATCCAATCGAGCGTGACAAAGTAACAAACGTATACACACTCACAAAACTTTATTCCTTTACATTAGTAATATATTGATCTTAAAGGTTCATAAAATATATTACACGGTAAAAAAATCTGCTTGAACTCTAAATAAAAATCTAGAAATCATTTTAATGAGCAAACAAGAAGTAGTAAAGCTGCATTTCCAACTTTTTACTTTTATTGCAAAAAGCAATTATTTCGTCTCTCTCATTTTCCGGTAGAACAAACACAATTTTTTTTGTTACAAAGGCTACCGTTGCATAGTCGGGAGAATAAAGAAAAGCTAATAGTAACTTAATTAAAATCTAACTGTGAAATATCTTTGCCTTTGGAAAGTATAAAAAACAAAGTCGCTTTTTACTTCTTTATGTATATCCAAAGAACAAGAAATGTAAAAGGTTTTGGAAGGTTTTACGCAGAGGGTTTGGCCATAATCACGGTGGTAGGTCCTCTCTCTGAGGAGCGGCGAGAGAGGTGTCACGGGGGCTCATCTTCCGCATGACGCAGGTCCTCACCTACGTGGCAAGTTCTGGAGGTTCTTGCAACGGATTCAGACGGAAGGAACGGCAGTCTCATCAGTCAATGAGAGCAAAGATCAGCATTTTTTTTAACAATCTTACAACGCCGTATATTCCCAAGCTAAGCAGCGCTTATGTTATGAGTACTAGACAACTGATAAATATACTTATATATTTCTAAATACATACATACTATACATATTATAGAAAATTTGCACCCAGTCACAGAACTAATGATCGTGCTCATCACACAAACATTTGTCCTCGGTGGGAATAGGAAACCCACGATCTCCGACATAGCAGTCAGGGCTACTAACCCCTAGACCAACAAGCCAGTCAAATGCACTTGTGATTACACATTTGTGCAACATAATATCTCTTACGAACTTGGCTATCAGGGTTAGGTAGACGTAGTGTGAAGGAAAATAATAAAAAAAAAACTGGGCAAGTGCGAGTCGGATTCGCGCACTGAGGGTTCCGTGCAAACTACGATTCCCGAATGGAGTCTCGAAGATTTTTCCGAATTGCAATTTTTTTTTGTGACGTAATTAAATACTTTACTGTTTTCAGATTTTTTCCTATATTTGTACTATAAGACCTTGCTTTGCGACATTTCAGGATTCTGGGTCAACGGGAAGTACCCTATAAATTTCGATCTTTGAGAGTATCAAAATATACGTTTTTTGCGACATAAACGGCCGTATCTTTTTTATTCGTTAACTTAGAAGTTTGATTTTTCACAGCTTGAAGGGACCGCAGATTTGAGTATATGGTTTTAATTTTAATTTGATACCTCCACGCGTTCTTGAGATAAAGGGTCTTGGCAGACAGACAGACAGACGGACGGACAACAAAGTGATCCTATAAGGGTTCCGTTTCTTCCTTTTAAGGTACGGAACCCTAAAAAGATATACTTTCACTAGTGCACTTAAGTCTCTTTTTACTTCCTTCACATTACATCTACGTAACCCTTACATTGGTCACTATGTCTGGACAGAGGAATTTCCCTTTTCGACGGAGTTATGTATGTTATTTTACAGGTGCGATAGTCATAATTGTCGCCATGTCGCCATAAGATCTTGTCGGAACTCAGTCCGCCATGCCGCGACTTGTTGCGGGAGCGGAGTATCGTCTCAAGGTTGCATCTTCATGCGATGAGACAACCATATTATAATAATAATAATAACCATTTATTTTCAGGCATCGGAGGCCTATAGAAAAAAATAAAATAATCTTATATAATAATAAACTAATACATATACAACAAAACTTATTTAACCTTTCGAATGTCTTAAGTTACACAGTCCGACATAAGGTAATTGTCTTTCTATTGTGTCTCTAATTACGACATTCAAAGAGTTAATAATTATACACGTAACATCGGCGTCGTGTTCCGCTGCGCTGCATATATCACGACCTAGAGGATATCAGGACCAACGGCCTGACGTATGTACCAGATGCGGCCTCAGCAGATACCAAATCAGCTGTCTGTCAGTGTGACCTCGTGTGGTACCTAAATTAAAGAATTAACATAAATCTACACTTTATTATTTATCTGCACTAATAATAATAAAGAGGTAAAGTTTGTTTTTTGGTGTGTAATTACTGGTCCGATTACTAAATTTTTTTCGCCGTTAGAAAGTTGCTTTATTCCTGAGTGACATAGGCTATATTTTATGTACGCGGGTGAAGCCACAGGCACAAGCTAGTTAAAAACAATCCTTCTGTTGCATTTTGCGTTCCAGAGGCCCTTGTGCTCTTGACGCGAACTTATCGACAACATAAACTGAACTATTAACCTTTCAATCGTGGAAATCACAGACACAATAGAAAGACAATAGGTGCGCGAATGCAGGCGTTCGCTTGGGGTTTAATGAATTAAAGGGCTGTATGGGGTAATTGTGTGGCAATGGGCAGAGCACATTGCTCGCAGAATAGATGGCCGTTGGGGCCGAAAGATTCTGAAGTGGCAACCGCGTACCGGAAGACGCGGCGTTAGAAGGCCTCCTACAAGGTGGTGAAGGTTGCGGCAAACCGATGGATGTGAGACGCACAGGAACGTTCGTTGTGGCGTCGCTTGGGGGAGGCCTATGTCCAACAGTGGACGTATATCGGCTGAGATGATGATGATGATGTGTATAACTCTATCTCTCTCTCTCTCTCTTGCCCCCAAAAACAATACTGCCAACAATCTCACGACCATAGAGTCAAAGTATGTTGAGTTTGTATCAGTATTATGTACCTATAAGTTCGATATAATGTTTCTCCGACAATAAGCCTTAGTGAACGGGGGTTATAAATCATAGCCGTTTTCAATATTGCCAAATACCGCATTGAGATTCTATGGTGTTGTATCGAAGTATAGGTATGCGTATAAATACACATGAATAACATAGATTAATCGTATTAAAGGTTTTTTTTTTTGTGGTGCGAAAACATTCAATCACTTCTTTTTTTTATATGGTATAAACCAGTACTTGATGGTAAGTAGAGGTAGGTAGTCTTGGTGGTAAGTGGTTGACGGTGTGGTCAGTAGTTGTGGGAATCTTTAAGTCGAGAGTGAATAGGTTTCTTCTAGGTAAGCGCGTTCCATCGTCGACCGCATCGTCGCATTCCATCAGGTGAGATAGCGGTCAAGCGCGAACTTATAAACAATAAAAAAAAAAAGTAGTGATGCAATCCTTGATTGTGAGGCGTACTAGTTTATTAAGAGTCTATTCACTCTAGCCTTGAAGACACCTAAATTATAATTGGACGGTCAGACCGCAAGAGGCAAATTGTTCCAGTCCTTCGACGCACGCAATATGACCGCTTAGTCCGAACCGTATACCAAGATTCCTCTTGCCTTGGAAAGCACGTTGAGCTGTTGGTCTCGGCTGTCATTTGAACATATTTGACAGTCGTTACAGCCCGTTCACGACCTTGTCGCTGTGAGTGGTAGCTAAGTAACAAAAGTGTGAAAATGTTTGAAGCACGCTACGAGACGCAGCTCATAGCGCCGCGTGCCCGCTTACCGCTGCCGCGCCGCTCGCCGCGCCGCTCGCCGTGCCGCTAAGACCAAAGTCGTGAACAGGCCGTTACGGGTAGAAGTTTTTTTTTATTATTATTGATAGGCTTGCGTTTGACCACCATCTCACCTGAAAAAAAAAAAAACCTGAAGTAGAAAAATCTGACATCAATCTTGTCAAGGAGTATTGTTTTACCCAGTTACTGGGTTGTGGATTTCAGATAAGCAGTCATTCCATATAATATACTGGTAATTCAGCTACATCTGGGTCCGGACGCTAACCCCCAAGTTGAGAAAATTCTCCGATTGAATTAAAAGAAAAATCTGTGATACTAGGCCTACAGTCTACAGACGCATAGCTTCATAGACGCGTATTCGTCATTATACGAAGAGAGGAAGCTGGAACGACTCGACGGCACGACGCGACGTTACCGCTTCGTAGACAGAGTTTCATAGTGTTGTATGTAAGCTGTGAGTAAGCATACACCAAGCGGATAATGACGAATTTGCGTCTATTAAACTACGCGACGCGTCGTAGTGTTGTTAAATCAATAACAACACTACGACGCGACGCGACGTGTTTGTGTGTTAGTTCGCCTCTGTAGATTTGTGTTTATAGTATTAAATAAATAAATAAACCCAAAAACAAGATGTCACAAAACTAAAAAGCCTAAGTTTAGATAATTTCCAGTTTCTAGAGCGAAACTTATTGCAAAAATAATGTAACAAAATTATCCAACGCGCATTTTCTGTTGTCAACTCCAAATCATCAATTATGCATTTGTTATAACATTTATTTATTTATTTTAACATAATATGGCCAAAGCCCAATTATATTAATTAAAGATGGGATGATTTTCAAAAATATTATGATTTTAGAAAATCATGGAATAACAGTACAAAATATAAATGATATATAACTACACCCATCTCATAAAACTCCAAACAGACAGACAGAATATTCTTCCATTCATCAGCGAATACGTCACAATCAGTTTTGGCATCCAAGAGGGCGTTGAGCAAGGCTTGAAGATTGCACGAGTGACAAAGTCAAAGTCAAAATATTTTATTTCACATAAGCCTACATGGGCACTTATAAAACGTCAGAAGCTAGTGCACGGTTCCAAATTGGTCATGACAAGTCTTAATTCCAGGGTTTATAGATTTTGGTCAATCTAAAAGCCTTGGAATTCTCAATCTGGATCATCAATTAGCCTCCTTTGCCCAAGTCGCGCGCCTCAAAGAGTTGTCAGCAACAGCAGGGAACCAGCCGGGTCGAAGCCTACTGGGGTCAGGGTTATCCGAAAGGGAACTCGAGCCCCGGTATGAAGGCTAGAAGGAACGGGGTGGGCTTTTAGTCAGTAAGAGTCTGACACTATCTCCCGCGCCGCCCAAGAACGGGGGTTGTCATTGGATGATTTTTCTGAACAAAAAAAAAAGGTTTATAGATTAGTCTTTTCCAATCTGGATTATCAATTAGCCTCTTCGCACGCCTTTCCACTGAGTCCAAAGCCACTAGAAGGCATTTTGCAGCACCGACCCAATAAACAAAGATAGAGCTTATCAAACTATAATTGAATAAATGAAAACGACTTATAAGCATACAATGAACAAACCAATAAAATATGTAAGTACCCAAAACCGGATGAATAAATCAAGCGAGGTGTCAGATTGACCGGATATCAGTTTAGGCGACAAATCGCAATCTTACCCGGATTGTAAGTTCGTAATCGGATAACATCCCCTAAATGTAATCTTATTGGATCGGCTTTGGCTGGACCGGTCGACTTTTGATAGCCGTTTCAGGACGGAAGTTTGATTTTGTTTGTCAGTTTTTGTAAGAAGTTACGATTGTAAGAAGACCTTTGTTGACACTACGCGTGACAGAAGGCTGGGTTTTGCCTTACCGGACAGAAGTAGACAATATACTACAGTGTCTCAAGACGAAAGTCTATAACCAGTGCGTGTGTGTGCGTTGCCAGTGATGACAAATGGCTTCAAAACGTAGTCGCCCACAATTACATAGGTCTCATCAAAAGGCTTAAAGTCACCCAAAGGCCAATGGAATGGGTTATGCTCAGAGTTTCCTAGTGTAATTGCATCAAGAATGAAGATATCTGCAGGAAAACGAAGGTTACCTACATAGCCCGAAGCATTGCTTGCAGAACAGATGACTGTTATGACAGAAAATTTCTGGAGTGGCGAGCGCGTACCCGCAGACTCAGCTCTGGAAGGCCCCTACAAGGTCGACCGATAACCTGGTAAGGAATGTGGGAATCCGATGGATGCGAGATGCATAAGACCGTACAGTGTAGCGACACTTAGGGGAGGCATATGACCAACTGTGGACGTCTTTCGATTGAAATGTTGATTTAAGATAAACATTGCTATTGGTAGCGTGGCGTTACCGTCAGTTTTCTGTTTTCATTATAAGTTAGGAGTGGGCGTTAATTCAACGAACGGCTTTTTTTAACTGTTAATCTAATGTTAACGAATTAACTGCTTATTGTTTACCGCAAAACCCGTTAAATCTATCAACTGTTTCATTCAACGATTTTGGCAAAGCGCATATTATTAACTCAACGAATAAGTATTCAAAAGTCGCTAACGTTATCTGAAGCTGCTAACGCAAAACCAGCTAAAATTATCTGTTTCTTCTGCGTTGAAAGCCCGCGGCGTAACGTCAGCTCCTTTTTCAATTTGAACAAAGTTTCGTGTATTAACTGCTACGTTGGTACAAATCTCTTACATTAATGACAACCTGTTAATAACGTTAACGGCTTTTTTAACAGGTTAAGCAGGAAATTAACGGCTTCGTTGCGTTAACCCAAAAATCGTTAACGACCCACCACTATTATAAGTCTACAGTGATGTGAAGAAATTTTTCGACGCCATACACACCGTACTCATCATTCCTCTTATTGTACATCCTGTCGAGCGACTTATTACATGTTGTTTATATTTTTGTTAGTTTTTAATATGTAAAGTTCATTTGAAAAAAATATTGTCCTCCTCCTCCTGGCGTCGTATTCCTCAATGCTGTGGGTCGTGACCTCCCTGTTTCATCACTCAAACCCTTATGATATTCCTCCATCTGTTTCTGTCTCTGGCGGTGTGAAGGGCATTATACATCGTAGAGTCAAGAGCGGTGCGGATCTGGTCGGACCAAATTATTGGGCTGCGCCCGCGAACCTTTTCCCTTCCACTTTACCGGTCACAATTAGCCTTTCGAGGTTGCCACCATCTTTCCTTGCAATGTGACCAAAGTATTGCAGAACCTTGCAAAGACACTCGGACGACAGCCGTAAGAAGATTCTAAAAATATTGTAAGAAATGCTTATTGCGTACAAGGATAAGTATTGTTGAAAATTTGTAAGAATCGATTTGGGTTGGATCTTTGCTGTAGGTGTTTCTAATAGTTTTGTCTCTTCGTTATTTAACACCGACTTCCGAAATTAAAGTTATTTTATACTTTTCAGTGTTTTTTAACATTGAAGTAGGTTATTTTTTTTTTGTAAAAAGTTTTTTATTTTACACTTTTTAGTTACCACTAAAAAGTACCCCTCAGACAACTTAAATAACTTATAGCCACAGTGCTTCTCATAACGATTCTAATAATCCCAAACACGGTTAGATTCCATTAATTTAATTTTTTTCCTTTTGGCTTTGTCATCAGATCAGTTCCACGTACAAACAAAGCAACTTGTAACCACAGTTCTGCTGTAATTCTATGAGGAGTTCTGTTCCATATCTTCGAAGTTCATGATCAGATTATAACAATATTTCTATGGGACCAATTTGGGAGCATAACCTTTCATTCAAAAAAAGAATTTTCAAAATCGGTCCACAATTCACCGAGATATCGGTGAACATACATAAAAAAACATACATTCAGCCAAACATAGAACCTCCTACTTTTCGAAGTCGGTTAAAAAAGGGGGTATGAACGCATACGAGTATTACTAAAAGAGCTATGAGTATTCATGTAGATGGTTGGAGAAGGAGAAGATGCCAAAGAAAAAAATGATTGATTGTGAAAGGAGTGATATGACAGAAAAGGGAGTTAGTGATAATGTGACAGGTGACAGGACAGAATGGAAGAAAAAACGTGTTGCGCCGACCTCAAGTAATATAGGACTAGGGCAGGAAGATGGTGACTATGTTAAGTTTCTGTGTACGATAAAGAATTAAGAATAGCTTGTCATATCGTTGAATCTCTTTCTACACTTGTTGGAATATACTACAGTGAAGTTTTTAAAATAGTAAAAATTGCTTTTCCACAATTACAGAGAAGCATACGTATAAAGTTGCAGAAATGACATCAAGCGAACATAATATTTTCTAAATATTCATTTCGATCAGAATTTTGCTTTAACTGAAGTACGGATAGTAGAAAAGGTTTAAAATTTATGTCGATCTTTTAATACCATCGGGGTGGGTTTTAATAAGTAAAACTGCTTAATTTTTTTTTATTGCTTTGTTTAGTAACCTGGCTTCACCCAGACCGAGAGAAGTTGTCTGGGAACAGTCCGGACCGACGCGCGCCTCAAGGAGTGGTCAGCAAGTGTAGGGGCCCACCAAGTTCAAAGCCTACTGGGGTCATGGGTTATGCGAAAGAGATCCACGGGGCCCTGGAACAATGACAAAGAAGGAAAGAAAGAAAGAAAGAAAACATGTTTATTTGGCACACATTGAACGAAACAAGTATTGAAACATTAATTAATAGCTTATATAAAATATAAAACTTAAAAAAACAGCTACAATGTGTCTCACGGTAGTACCAAATAGGTTCAGTTCAGCATACTGTTAGACAACCGTAGCAGTTGCCTGACGCTGGTTTTCAACTGAACCTTTGAGTGTAGGTGAACAGAAGCAGGTTTTAGTCAATAAAAGTTTGACACGTTTCCCTCTCCGCCCCAGGGAGGAAGATTTCATTTAGTAGATTTTCCACCCAATAAAAATGGCCGGAAGAAGTTATTTGATGATTAAGCACCAATAAAAAGATCTCCGGATTCTATAAAACGAGCCATTTTAAGACTACATGATATTTATAGAGTCATCAAGCAGATAAATCTTTTCGCAGACTATAAAAATCTTAGAATAAGTGCCGCCAGCAAGCGAAGTTATTACTTCGTGTGAAAAATGACCAACTGTTTGCAGTCCTATTTTTTATCTTTTTCTTAATCTCAGAGTACGACAGATTTTTCTATTAAACGTTCGGAAACCCTCAATAATTCACGAGAATTGAAATAGTTTTTTTCTTTTGTAATTTATTTGACACTCTTTTGATTTACCGTTCACTGGTACCGCTGGTACAGTGGTTGAGCGACTGGCAGTTACGCTGCCTGTCGTGGGTTCGATCTCTGCACAAAACATATTTGTATAGTCTATATATAGGCGTTCCAGGTCTGGATGTCTTATGTATGTGAGTTTACTTAAACTAATTTAAGGTTTATTTGAAAAAAAAAAAAATAACATTAAACATAACGAACGTGCTCCGTCTGTTCGGGAGAAGAAAGTTTGGTAGAACTTTGGGGGAGGCCCCAGCAGTGGGACAGTAAGGGCTAGTGAAAAAAAATTTACCATCACAGCCAAAAATATGATGAATTGACAATGATACTAATGAAAGTCGGTGTTATCATAAGCATTTAAAACATAGTCAGTCTTCTAATGCTCCCACTGCTGGGACTCAGGCCTCCTCTCTAGGAGAAGGAATGGACTGTTCAGCCACGCGGGCCTAGTGCGGGTTGATGGATATCGCGTGCCGTCAAATTTTTAGTTCTAGGATATGCCGTTTTCCTCACGACGATTTCCTTCACCGTTTTGAGAGCCGAGAGAGAGAAATGAAATAAATTACACAAAGTAATGACTGGGTTTGAATCTACGATCTACAACTCGTAAGTCAGGGCCGTTAACGCTGGTCACTACTACCCCTTTCATTCATCACATCAGCCGATAGACGTTGACTGTTGGACATAGACCTCCCCCAAGTCTCGCCACAATGAACGATCCAGCGCATCCCGCATCCATTGCATTCCTGCAACGCTCACCAAGTCATCGATCCACCTTGTAAGAGGCCTTCCAACGCTGTGACTTCCGGTACGCGGTCGCCACTTCAGAACGTATCGACCCCAACGGCAATCGATCTGCGAGCAATGTGCTCTGCCCATTGTCACTTAAGTTTGGCGATTCTTCGTGCTATGTCGGCAAACTTGATTCTCCTGCGAATATCTTCATTTCTGATTCGATCACGCAAGGAAACTCCGAGCATAGTCCTTTCATTACCCTTTGGGTGACTTTAAGCCTTCTGATGAGACCCATTGTGCCCTGTCGTTAAATTTCCTAGAGTTATATAAGTATCTATATAGATAGTACTTCTGTATACCTGCTTATATATCTCGCTCGAGGCTTTCAAAGCCACGCAGCGATTTTTAATATATATTTTTTATGCTGTTAAAATGTTCATATACTGAAAAATTAATAAAAAAGTTGTTCCACAAACACGTCACAGCCTCGGGCTATGCAAAGAGCGGCACGTGCGTATGACACGTGCCTTGAAGTTACTCACTAGCGTGGGAAGCTCGTTTATGTGTCATGTACGCAATGGAAAGTTAATATATATTGAAAATCTTTTATTTTTTATTAGGGCGTGAAATCATCAAACACCTCCACCCACTTTGGGAGGAGTGAGAAGGAGTGTCAGTCTTTATCCTCGATTCCTAAATTAAGCTTTTGAAGTTAGGTATTTGTCGAACTCTATTTTCGCCTTAAAGCTGTCAAAATTCGGCATTAGAATTTTTGACAGTTTTTTGAAGATTAGCAAATTACAACTGTCAAATTAGAAATTAAAATCTTTATTATTTAACTAATTAAAAAGTACAACAAAATTAGGTTTTAAGTATAAATACTCAATTTAAAAATCGGTTCTTACTGATTGTGCAGGAGCTGGTCAATCTTCGTGTTGAGGATGTTCGAATAGAAAAGACTTGATAATGAAAGTATACTTGATTTTAATGTTCCTTTTACAATTGGTAATTTCTTAGCCTATAGCAAGCGAACGCCGGCGTTCGCTTGGGATCTAATGAGAGTTAAGAGTAGACATACTCGATCGCCAGTGGTTTCTTTTTTATTTAAAAACGACCGCTTAAAACTAAATCGGGTTGGGGTCCATTGCGCGCCCCCCCGCCCCCGCACTTGTCTTGCGTTAGTGTATCGACCGTCACGTTGTCGCCTGAAGTGCCCGCTTTATGGCGCCAGTTGTTCGTAAACACTGTTTTTTTTTTTTATTGCGGATAGGTTCGCGCTTGACCGCTATCTAACCTGATGGAAAGCGACTTTAATTGTTCTTTATGTTTCAGGGCTACAGTAACTCTTTTCAACAATCAAGTAGCCCATACATATGCCTACAGGAACCCTTAAGGTATTCTGATAATGTCAGGTTTTTTAGATTTTAGTCAAAAATCATTTGATGATTTGCATGCTGAATAAAAGGTGGAACATAAAGAACCTTATACCTCTTGTATTTTAAGATCTCTGCCACCATGTTTCAGGCAAACGAATTATTATTATCATCAAACAAAACCATCGACCATGGAGTTTCTTGTCGGTTTTTCTCCATAGAAAAACGACGAATTTGGAACCGTGCACTAAGATCTGACGATTTATAAGTGCCCTTGTAATAAAACCATTTTGAAATTTGAATTTGAGTCAGCAAAACAAAAACAAGGAGTAAAAGTCGTTTCTTGGACTTCTAATCGACTTTTTTTCTAACTGTACCGTAATAACACGGTACCATTGCAATGGTAAGAATGCGGTACTACTCGACACATGCAAACGCAGACAGTATTGCTTTCATGTATATCTATAACTGCTTGCAAGAACACGTTTTCTTTATTTTGTTTGGAAATTGAGTTGAAAATTGTCAATCGTTTCAATTGATGAAGGTCCAATTGATTCTGTTAGATTTTGTGACCTAACCTCAAGACATTACATAAATTCCAACTTGATGTTTTTTATAGGAAGCAATACCTGTTGCCTATAGCTAAGATCAAACATCATCATCTTTTTTTCTTCTATTTTCTTCTGCTTTTTTTCCGGGTGCAATCCTCCCCTGGAGTGGGCGGAGGGGTCTGCCAAACCCGTATTGACTAAAACCACCCTGGTTTTCTCTCGCACGCTTGCGTCGAAGCCTTCGGGTGCAATTGGACTTTCGCTAGTTTTCTCATATTACTGGGCCAAGTTTTAGCGTTTTGTAAGTACCCATGTAGGCCTATGTAAATTAAAAAAAATGACGTCGAAACCAACTGTTTAACATACTTTCCAGCGGATGAATCTTGTTATATTATCTATCTCTAGGAGTTGTCAGCAACAGCAGGGGCCCAGCCGGGTCGAAGCCTACTGGGGCCAGGGTTATCCGAAAGAGCGCTCCGGTATGAAGGCTTGAAGGAACGGGATGGGTTTTTTAGTCAGTAAGAGTCTGACACTATCTCCCGCTCCGTCCAAGAGTGGGGGTTGTCATTGGATAATTTTTCCAATCGAAAAAAAAAACCATGGTTATCTACTCGTACGACTATTATTATTATTCTAGCCACGAGTTTCACAAATTCAACTCTAAACAAATAACAAAATATAAAGACAGTATGAATACATCAACGCAATCGGTTGAAACCCATAAAATCTTCAAAGTACTCAATGAACAAAGAAAAACGTCTCATAAAACTCTTGAAGCAAGTTTTCCCTTTTAAAAATTACTTTTCGAATATAATTTTTACTGAGACGAGAAGTCAAACGCGTTTTAAAAAGCATAGCAATTGTATTCAATGGAGTTTAAACTTTATGTTCGGAATAGAGAAAACTGTGGAGTCGGTTCTACCGAGTTTTTTTATTTTATTTTATACCACAGAATCTTAACCAATTCCGTGCCAGATACATGATAACTTGTAGTACGGTACTGTAACGTTAAATGCTAACTAAGATAATATTATTAGATTTTGTAAGGCCATCTACATAAAAACTTACTTTAAACTGAAGCTCTTGATTGACTTTTTTTGACTATCAAAAGAAGAAGAAAGAGTTCATTATAACATTATTGTATTTAGCTTTATATCAGTAAGAATTTGGTTTGAAAATTTAACAAACATAAGTACTAGAACTTATAAAACGGTTTCATAGATCCATTCCATGCTCCCTTTTTGTTTATTTAGGAGTGATACGCAAATAATTGAAATGATTATGATACCACTATTAATAACCTTTCGTTCTATTTAACTGTACTTTATTTAGTTAAAGATTCAAATAGACGATTTTATTTATTTAAATTTTTAATTTATAAAATAAAAAAACCACACCACATAGTCTGTTTCAGTTAACTTGTTTTCTTTTGAATTTGAAAAACAAGATACTCGTAGGTATATACAAAATATGATTTTAAAAACCTTAATTTATTTCATAGAAACCTCAATCATATTTATTATCCTGACTCATCCGCCTCTCCATGCACCTCTCTGTTCTTCAACATTTCAAGTTAGTAAAAAGTAAACTTGGCAGTTGGTGATTTTTTGTTCATTTTGCGGAGAGCCCACGGCTGAATCGATGTACTTAGATATCACTGAATATCGGTTCGCTCGAGAAGTCGTGATCTTTCACGATGTCATTTATATTCTTCAGCTTATAAGATGTAAGATAAAGAGGTTCTTTTTGTGGTGGTTAAATTGTGGAATCAAATGGTGGAATATCGCTCTATCATGCAGACAAAAAGTTGGTTAAGGGCCTAGTTCTGTAAATTAGTCAACTATGTAATAATTTGGGTACAGCTCTTGCTTAGTTTAACCCGATTGCGTTTATAGCTATTTAAGACAATTAATCAGACAAAAAAACCCGACCGAAAAATAACTAAAAAGTTGAAGAAGAAGTTTGAAGCAAGTCACTTTAAGTAGCACTGATACAGTTGATTGTGTCTATTTATGACTGAAATAAAATTAATTTCACCAACTGCATCAATCTTTTTAAAGTAACTTGTTTTTCCTAAATTTTAGTGAGTGATAATTTTGAAATCATCTACTCGAGCTCTTTAATTTGATACCCTACCCTACGAAAAAAAATTGTGACAGCCATGAGTTAAGTTACGGCGAACGAAATTGTTATTAAAAAAATATTTATTTGAATTAAAACAATGTTTATTGATTAAAATTTTCTACAAGACTAATTTACAATTATAATATTTCTATTAACTAAACATATTACTAAAATCTGCAATTCTACAATTATGCAGTTTATTTATGACGCACGGGCGCATCCGCTGCCTTAGTCAGCGATTACGTTACTCGGCGATATCCTAACTCATGTCACAATTTTTTTTTAAACATCCAAATTAGCGCCGAAAATTCACAATAAAAATGGTGATGGGTTCCGTACCTCAAAAAGAAAAAAAACAGAGCCCTATTTATGTATTTACATATTGTACTAATAAAACTTACTTCAATATAAAGCATAGCAAAAGCACAAAACAATACCTACTTAACTAAACACAACTAAACTAATAAACCACTTCTCAAGACTAAGATCCTCAAATGCATCCTAATTCGAGCTCCCATTAGCACCGATTAGTACCAGGAGTGCAAAGTTCACCTGAAGTAATAAATCTAGTCTGCACCGAGCTGGCACTAATTGGTCCAGGTGGTACTCGCTAGTACCGCTTAGATGTTTATTTATTTGCTAATTGCTATAGAGAGAAGAGGTTACTAGGTTTTTTTGAGGTCATAAATCATTCAATGTCATTTCCCGCTCTAGGGCAGAGCAGGAGAGCGTGTCAGTAATGACTAAAACCACACATGAGACCATCCGAACAATAGGTAGCTCGCCGTTCGGCCGTCCTGTAATCAACCGGATCGAGTCTAGGCTAGTCTTAGGCTAGGGTACCGGGGATTTTCTGAAAAGGAAAATAGTGGTCTTAGAACGCAAAAGGCAACCAAAAGACACAGGTGTGGTTTTAGTCAATAAAAGTCTGATATGCCATCCCACTCTACTTAGGGCGGGAGAAATCACTGGATAATCTTCCACAAAAAGGATGTGTCTCTCAGTTGTCCTTTGCGTTTTAGTACCACGATTTTCGTTTTCAGAAAATCCTAGTAGCCTTACCGGGGATTGGCCCTACTGGGTCTCTACGGTTTTGGTGAGATTTCTTTAAGGCGTGTGTGGAACATTACGCGCCTTCGACAACTGCGGCTTTTTTTTATGTTGGGAAAATCACCAATGACAACCCCCGCTCTTAGTCGGAGCAGGAAATAGTGTCAGACTCTTATTAACTAAAAACCCAATCCTTCATACCGAGGCTCAAGCTATCTTTCAAAACCAACCCTGCTGCTAGGCCCTTGCTGTAGCTGACAACTCCTTGAGGCGCGCGGGAACAGTGCGCGCCGTCGACGACTTGGGCTCGGTCCGAACAGTTACCGGACGGTCGGACAGCGAGCTACCCATAGCTCGCCGTCCGCAAGCCCACGCCTACGGTGGCCAGAAATCGGGATCAGGATCGGCGGCGGCGAGAGTGCCGTTGCCTGATGCGGTCGGCCTCCTCCTTTGCGAGCATTACTGCTTCGCAGAAGTCGGCGACCGCCTGAGTGGCAGGCGGTCGCCGACTCCCGACTCCGGACCATGGCCTGAACCAAGGCGTGGCGATGCTCCGCCCAAGCAGGGCACACCTCGACTGTGTGCTTCACCGTGTCCTCCTCGACAACTGCGGCTCGGTTCTTACCGGACGGCTGGACGGCGATCAGCCTATTGTTGGTCGCCCGCTCCTACGGGTGATCTACACCATGCCACAGTCATAAGCCACTTCTATTTTTTAACTAATACAGCAAAACCTATAAAAGGTAACCCAAGACCTGGCATTGAACTACTTTCTGAACACTTAAGTTGCTAGTTTTGCTGACTTAGCACTTTATGTATTAAGTTACATTGTATATTATTGTTTCAGTATGACACTGTCACAGCACCGTGGCAATATGGCGATAAGGCCAGTTTACAGCCGCATTAACTCGGCGACATTGCTTAGCAAAAATTTAAACTCGTATGTTACATTGAGGTGGAATAACGTGTGGTGAATAATAATGAAACCCTTGTAGGGTTACTTTGTTGTCCGTCTGTTCGTTTGTCCGTCTGTCCGTCTGTCCGTCTGTCAGTCTGTGGGGCCTCGTGGTCCTGGGAGGCACAGAGCAACTCAACTGTGCAGGTGACCCGCCCTTCCGCTCCACCCAGAGGCTGCTCTGTAGTAATTTAATGATTTCCCAGAAAAGAAAGTTGAAAAGTAGTTTTTTTTTTTTTATATTAAACTAGCTTTTGTCCGCGGCTTCGCTCGCATACATAAAATATAGTCTATGTCACTCAGAAATAAAGCAGCTAAATCTAAAAAATTTTAGCAATCGTATCAGTACTTCCAGAAATTTCTTCCTACAAACAAAAAAAAAAAACAAACTTTACCTCTTTATAATATATTATGAGTGTTGATTAATTTATTATTTATTTATTTATTACAGCCTGGAGGACTTACAGCTTAACAAACTAAAAATAGAAATAAATATAAACGACAGAAAGCCAATTACAAGTCCTCACGTATAGTGTCAGACTTAAAATTTAAAAGTGAGCATATCAACCTTTACACCATGATTAAAGCTTATTAAAATTTTACAGCTACATATTGTATTATAGATGTAGATGTGTGTTATGTATGTTACTCTCAATATATAAATAGTACGCCTTGTGTTTTTTACAAGCTTTTATTTAGTTTCACCTGTCCCGATGTTTGTCTGTAATCAAATCTTGCAACTTGAATTTGACCCACTTCCCGGTTACCGATTGAGCTGAAATTTTGCATCCATATGTAAATCCGATGACAATGCTAAATTATTATGGTATGGAGCTGATCTGATGATGGAACACGAAGGTGGCTATAGGAGCTTGGTAGTCAAATGACACAAGCCAATCGAGTTTGGATTCGTCTTGACGAGTATTAATTATGTGGGTGTTATACCGTGCTATAAAAGCTTGCTATGAAAAACATATTTTCATTAAAAACTTGTTTATTAGTAAGTAAGTACATATTTTGACTCGACAAAATTGAAGTCCTGTAGCGTAACTAAAAAAACACGTATGACCACATTAATCTATTACCACCTTCTTTAATTCTTTATTATACACCATAACAAGCAAATAAAATTTCTTATTCTTATTCTTAACAACTTATAAAATCAGTGAATAACAAAGGTTATGTACACAGGCGAGCTTATTTAAAGTTGAGTTTTCTTCCAGCAAGCCATTGAGTTATAGAGAGATCACAATAGAAGGTAGGATCCAGTGTACAATTTTTAAAATTACAAATAATACGACCTCATTTCATTGTTACAATTTTTGCCATTAACTCGCGATCTACGTTAACTGAAAAGTTGAAAAGCTAAATAAACTCGTTAGTTCATCTGCAATTCCAAGCTCTCTAGTTAGACTAGAAACTAGTCGCTAATAACACTCATGGTCACTTGAACTAACTTGATCGCAGTTCGGTTCTCTTGGAATTCCAACTTCACTGAGTTCGAATGTTCTCTTGCTAGGTAGTCCGTCATCAGTGACAAGTAATTGCTACTAATAAAAAAAAAATACTATCTAACCAGTTTATCAACAAACAAGCTTCTGCTAGCTTTTTTATGTTAGAAATCATCCAATGACATCTCCGACCCTTGGGCTGAGTGAGAGGGCGTGTCACACTTTAACTGACTAAAACCCACTCTTGTTCCTTCTTTGCCTTTGTTCCAGGGTCCCGGGGTTTACTTTCGCACAACCCACGGAGGTTTCTCCCGTTAGGAGCTCAATTTTGGAAAATATTTCTCAGTGCTCGCTAACGTCTTAAAAGAAAACCTTATGCAAAATTTTACGCTTCTCAAGTCTTAGTAATTTCGATCAGGGCGTTTGGCTTGACTCAGCTTCACGGGTTAGGCTGCCTTCTTTGCTTGCATTACTGCTTTGTAGAAGGAGGTAGAGGTGCGCCTCGCCTCGCGGAGAGAACGCCAAAATGTCACTCAGCGGTGGTTGCTGAAAATCAGCATCTAGATAGCTGGATTTGCTCAGCGTCATGTCACGATATTGCTGAGCAACGGTCCATTTTTGCTTGGATGTGATGCACAACTTGTATTTTTAGATTGTTTTTGTTAAAATTATGTTTTTTTCTCTAATTTCTGTTTGTGTTGCTAAATAAAAAAGACGGATGAAAAAAGACTGCATGTAGCGGAGATGAGAATGTTGAGATGGACGTGGTGAGACGAGAAAAGAAAAAGTAAGAAATGAGTATATCAGAGGAAGTTTGAAAGTGGCTCCAGTGACTGTACAGTTGATGGGGAATTGTTTGTTTTGGTATGGTTATGTGAAGAGGTGGGATAAAACGCATGTTACTAAAAGATGATACATGTGGATAGGAAGAGAGAGGCCAAAGATAAGATGGATGGATTGTGTGAAGAGTGATATGAAAGACAAGGAAGTTAGTGATAGCGTGACGGGTGACTCACCACAAATAACACAGGACAAGGGCAGTAAGATGATGATGATTTTTGTTTGTGTTGGTTATGTTTGTCTCTGCTGAGGCCGGCGTCGGATATGTAATAGACAATCTAGACAACTGTGTTGTTTATGGTTTAAGTTTAAGGTGCAACACGACTGACGGGCAAACTGATTTTTGTAAATAATTGTGCGTCTATTTAGGCAGAATAAACGTATTATCTTTCTTTCTTTTCACAACCTCAAACTCAGTACCATGTCCTGAACCAGGGCGAGCGTAGTATACTAGGAATTAAATTAATGGATTGAGTTCGAAAATTAAACTGAGCTCCGAAACCAGGATAGCTGATGTAGTTCAAAAGGCTGACCAACATGTCGGCCGCATGCCCGACAAACTGTGGGCCAAAGTAATACAGAGCAGAAGCCCTTAGGCAGTGAGGTGGGGTTGCGGTAGACTATAAAGGAGATGACTAGACTAGACAGATATCGGATCTGGAAAGAGGAACCACAGACAGACAGAACTGGCTAGGAAAAGAAGAAGGAAACAGAAGAACAGTACAAAGGTGATGCTTATTTCTAAAGAAATCTCTCCCAGCATACCTGCGAAAGAAGAGTTGGAGAAAAAAGAGCTGTAGACATTGTGTGTTAATTAATATTAACCAGTGCTTGACTGTGATCCTACCTGATGGTAAGCAGTGATGCAATCGTTGATAGTGAGGCGCACTAGTTTATTAAGAGCCTATTCACTCTAGCCACCTAAATTATAATCGGGAAGACCGCAGCAGGCAAATGCAAATTGTTCCAGTCCTTCGATGTACGCGGTATGGACTGGTTCAAACTAAAAAGTGGTAACGTTTACACCTCAACTCTTTTACAATAAGTTACATTGTATGATTTTGTGGTTATCACCAAAGTCTTTATAATCTCCACCATTTCTACAAACCCTAAAATATTTAGAGAGATAAACTTTTACCCCTGCGCCACAAACTGTGTTTCACCTATAAACATTACAATGTACTGTGGTTTGCTCCCAGATCCATCAACTAACGAGCGAGAAAACCATTTTATTTGTATGTAATAAGTATATTTCCGGGCTCATAGATGGCCTCTCGCTGCGAGTCCTGGTTCAGGCCATGGTCCAGAACTAGGGGATGTAGAGGCGGTGGAGAACAGACATCCTTACACCCCAGCTGTTATGATCCTGATCCTGACTACCAGCCACAGTAGGTGCAGGCTTGCGTACGCCGAGCAATGGGTAGATCGCCGTTCGATCTTCTTGTAACCGTTCACGCGCACCTCAAAGAGATGTCAACAAAACGGTAGGGGGCAACAAGCCCGATACTCACTGGGACCATGGGACATTTTTGAAAAGCAAATTCGTAATCCCACAACTTAAAGGAGCTCCTGAAAGACACAGAGGTGATTTTAGTCAGTAAAAGTCTGACAGGTCCTCCCATTTCACCCTAGAATGTTATCGTTGGATGATTTCCCTCCCAATAAAAAGGCATATTTCCTGGTAAATAAAATAAGTATCAATTTTGACCCGAAACAAAGTTTTTCCCTATCCTAACTCAGCCTGAAGGTCGAACGTACCAGACAAAGGAACGTCAAAGTTCCCGCGAACAGCATTAACAATAAATACTAACATCGAACTAAAGCGTCTAGATTAGTCTTCCAACTTGTAACAGCTTTTATTGTTCCCGAAACGTCCGAACTTTTGCGAAGTTCCACGAACTTTCCCGAAGTTCCACGACTATCGCTGACTTTGGTCAGGGTATCACAAAAACTTGACGCGATGAGTGTACTTAGAACCGATGTTTATATTTGCTTGGTTTCTCGTTTAGGGACAAGATATACTTAGGGTTAGTGTTTGTTGGTTTAGGAGACCTAAATATACTGTTACGTAAATTAATTAATTACACCCGGCAAAAAATACGGCGTCGAAGTGGTGAGACTGAAACGTGAGTGATATTACGTCACGAGAATAATATGTAACTACGATCACGATGTTTGTTTTGGCTATTTTTGATTGACCTTTCAGTATACCAGTCATTTGAAGGAGATGATATAATAACCTTGATGACTGTCATATGGTCTAGTGCTCTTAACGGGTCGACCGAATTGTAAAACTTTATGAATTTTACCAACACAAACATACCAAACCATCGTTTGCAAGCAAAACTGTGGTAAAGCTTGTGCATGTGGTGTGCCCATTAGAGTTTAGCATCCGTGATATAAATCTACGTTCAAACCCTGAGTCGCGAAAAATTTCAACAGTTTTTTTTTTTCATTAAGAAATTCTCTGGTAGCAGTCCAGATAGAGCGCTTTGTATTTCTTTTTGAAAGAAGAAGCATAATTTTCAATTTATTGTGATGATTCACAATAAATCACATTTATCGTTCCATTTTCAAAAAATATCCTTGAAACAAAAACACTAGAAGTGGCTAGTTAGCTCCTAACCAACATTTTTATTCATTTCGTTGTACTGTGTGCTTTGTACTATCGCACGTCGCCCGAAGGTAGGATGGAAAAAATCTACGACCGAAATTCGTAAAACTCGATAAATTGGATGGACTTTTTATTCATATGGTAACGAAAAAATTGACATCCAATTTTGGTACGACAGTCAGTTTACAATTTTGCTACTCAAAAATTCTGTACAAAAAAGGAAAAACCGATTGAGTGAGACTCAGCTTTCAAATTCTGTGAAAACTGGTAAGCCATTGTGGTTCTTTAAAAACACACGGAGAAAAAGACTTGCAAATAACATCATTCTAGCTTCTTTATTTTTTTTAGGTAGGAAAATAATCCAAAAACATCGCCCGCTCTTGGGCGGAGCGTGAGAGCGTGTCTGAGTTTTACTGACTAAAACCCACTCCTGTTCCTTCTTTGCCTTCGTCCCAGGGCCCCAGGTCTCACTTCCATACTGCCCGTGGCACCAGAAGGCTTCGACCCTTCTGGGCCCCTACGGTTTGCTGACATCACCTTGAGGCGCGCTTGGTACAATACGCGCCGTCGACGACTTGGGCTCTTTCTCAACTATCTTGGAATCTGCCTCCAGCCTAATCAAATGCAGCTGGATACCAGTATTTTATACGGAAAGACAACCTATCTGACTTCCACAACACAGTAACTGGATCACACGACACCCCTTACCAAGACTGGTGTCATTTTTTTGTTTTCAAACTACCTGCCTACCAAAGATCTGCAAGTGACACCTGGAACTAACAGCTTAACATGGTTTCCGAGTCACGAAGTTATCTCGGTATGGTAAGATGGTCACCCAATCAGGGACCGACTACGGCAAGCCGCACTGTACCATAAAGATACGGCTGTTATTATTAAGCCACAAATTCCTTAATCATTCATCACCATTATTTCAGCCAAAATACATTCACTTCTAGACTTAGAAAGAAAAGAAAGAAAGAAAAGAAAGAAAACTATTTTATTTGGCATACACACTCGTAGATACACACAATGTAGTAACAACATGTAGACACTAATAAATTATTATAATTAAAATAAGAAAGACAACTAGCAATGTGTGTCTCAGGGCGGCGCCAAATAGGTCCAGTTCAGCAATAATGCCAGACAACTACATGGTAGTTGCCTGACGCTGGTTTTCTACTGAACCTTATTTCGAGTGTATGGTTGAAATTGGTTTATTTTTAGTACTCAGTTATTAGTGAATAAGTGTAGGATAAATAAATTACATATTATATTGTGTGGTAAATAATAAATATATTGGTGTGCAATGTACAAAATATATCAAATTTAAAAAAAAGACAAAATAAATAAGTAAAAAAGTAATAAGTCTACCTGATCGTGCATAATTACATGCGCAAACAAAAAAAAAAACCGGTTTTGAAGCGACTCAGTCTCAAAACACCGCAACGCCCGTCAGCTTGCGCAGTGTAACAGGACGCCAATTCATTATGCCTAGGGCAGCCAGGCGCAATGGACGAATTGTCAACAGCGCGAAATGTAAAAAAAAAAAAAAAACTTATTGTAACTTCGGGTACTTTGCAAATAAAAAAGAAATATCGCAATGAAATAAAGCGTGAGTTTCTTAATCTATCAGTTAAGTGAATTAACAGTTAAGTGACTTCCCCCAAGTATAGCCGGTACGCCGACTATTGCCGACCCTGTGAGTCTCGCATCCATCGGGTTTCCACGAACAACACCAGCTCATCAGTCCACTTCATAGTAAGTTTTCCATCGCTCGTGCTCGCCACAAAATCTGTCGACCCTATCAACCGTCTGTTCTGCGAACAATGTCAAAATCTTCTTCTTCCTGGCCTTATCCCATATTACTTTTTTTTTTTTTTATGGTGGCAAAAATCATCCAATGACAACCCCCGCTCTTGGGCGGAGCGGGAGATAGTGTCAGACTCTTACTGACTAAAAGCCCACCCCGTTCCTACTAGCCTTCATACCGGGGCTCGAATTCCCTTTCGGATAACTCTGGCCCCATTAGGGATAACCCTGGCCCCAGTAGGCATCCCATATTACTTGGGGTCTGCGAAATACGTTTCTTTCTTCCATTCTGGCCTGTCACCCGTCACACTATCACTAATTCTCTTTTCTTTCGCATTACTCCTTACACAATCCATCCATCTTTTCTTTGGCCTCCCTCTCCCTCTATCTACATGTATTCCCGGAACTCTTTTAATAACATGCGTTTCATACCTCCTCTTCACATGACCATACCAAGACAAACGATTTCCTTGAACAATGTCTAAATGCAATCTTAATTATACCTCCTATGTAAAATTATGTTTCAGTTTTCAACCACTACCCAACTTATTTAACGTAAGTTACCGAATGCGGAGAGAATAGTGAGCAAATAAGTGGTTCTTAGCTCCAGCTTAGCTTTTCCCCCGACCGACGCCGCTTGCATGTCAAAATGTTTAGCCAACAAACATCCGCTAGCTTTCAAGCTACAGCAAATGGACCACCGCAATGTTGGTCTTACTTAAGTAAAAAGTTAAACTAAAGAGCAAGGTGTACTAGCAGAATGTTTGTGGTTAAAAGGATTCTAATCACACTAAAAGCAAAAAATACGGTATAGAGCATCTCTACCTGTTTTGAGTATGTTTTTAAAACAGGATAAACAAAATCACCGTCCTTCTTCCCAAATCGATGGTTTTATTTTCCCTAAAAGATTTAGAGCCCAGTAGATTGCCACGTTTATTACGCCATCAGTGGCACTTTTAAGTCCTCCAAAGTGCATGTATAGGGACACTTTGGGCACTCTAAAAAATAAGTCAGGAGCACCGCATTTACATTGGGTGTCGGAGGGGTCTATAATCCTCCACTTTACCAGGTTGCATTTGCAAAATCAGCCTGAAAAATCGCTAAACTTAAGTGACAGCGGACAGTGCACATCTTCGGTTGATTAGATGGTTGATGTGGTTGAAAGGCTCTGGAGTGATGACCACATATCAGCAAACACAGCTATTGAAGGCCGTTCACAAAGTCGACTGACCATGACCTGTTAGGGGCCGCTGGATGGGAGACATACAGAACTAGTTGTATTCTGGATGTCTTTTTCATCATTAAAGCAGAAAGACGTCAACGATTATGATGCAATCTTTATATAATATAACCTTACTTATTTACTTTTTAAGGGTTTACTAAACAGAGAAACACTTACCAATTTGTTAGGAATATTTTTCGTAACTTGAAAAACAACTTGAAAGTCATCTGCGCCCTGAACAAATATTTATTTAGATACTTGGATTCTAGACAGGCATATCAACAAGAACAAATTGTGAAAGAGTGTAAAATGTATAAGAATGACCTGTCACTAGGTTTCCTGGATGACAAACAATTGGTTGACATGCTTTATTATCGCTGGCTTTGTTATCGCTAACAAAATTTCACTTTATGAAGGTCCTGATCTATTCTTGGTGGCTGTAGACCCTTGGACGAATTCACTCACAACAGGACAAATTCGGCTCAGTTAGCGAATTGGTTGAGCGCTTTAGAGTTGCGGTGCGTGTCGCTGCAGATCGGGGTCTGGATATCTTGTGTAAATAAGTTTACATAATTATTTGTGAAGCACTTGCGGTAGAAAGGTAATTCGCAGAGTGAAAGAACCGTTTTTACGACAAAAATATCAGGGTAAACTCAGCAAACTAAACAACTTACATTCTCATCTTTACTATTAATACCTCGCTTCAATCAGACCTTACGCCAATCAAAGCAAAGGTTCCAACATCTCGTTCTAAATAATCTTGAACGATACAGTAATTACCGTTTGACTAAGTTAAAGTAAATAACCACAATTAATCAATCAAGAAAGCTTAAGCCGTATCGTTGAAGAAGGAAGCTGTTGAAAAGATGAATTATTTCCACGAAGACGGTGCGTTTTCATTAATTTTGTATAACGCTATGCAGCAAACATATCCAGAAGGTTTAATTGAGTTATTAAGCCTAAATTATTAAGAGCAACACGCACCAACTGAAGACGGCCACAACTGATCCTAATACTCAGGGGCACTAATGTTCAAAGGAGGAGGCCGAACGCATCAGGCAACGGCGTTATCATCGCCGCCGCCGCCGCCGCCGGGATTCTGATCCTGATTTCCGGCCACCGTAGACGCGGGCTTGCGGACGGTGAGCAATGGGTAGCTCGCTGTCTGGCCGTCCGGTAACTGTCCGGACCAAGCCCAAGTCGTCGACGGCGCGCACTGTTCCCGCGCGCCTCAAGGAGTTGTCAGCAACAGCAGGGACCCAGCCGGGTCGAAGCCTACTGGGGCCAGGGTTATCCGAAAGGGCGCTCGAGCCCCGGTATGAAGGCTAGAAGGAACGGGGTGGGTCTTTTAGTCAGTAAGAGTCTGACACTATCTCCCGCTCCGCCCAAGAGCAGGGGATGTCAATGCATGATTTTTTCCCACCATAAAAAAAAAAAAAAAAAAAAAAAGGGGCACTAATGTTTTCATATGATTTTTCTATCATTCTTGTTATCTTTTGAACCGTTGGCCCACAGTAGGAAATACTACTGTACCGTGGGTGCGTTCACGAAACATGTAAATATACCTAAGGTACCAAGACCCCAAGCAACTGTTCAAAGTCAAAACGCGAAATAATTCTTTAATATTGCACACACCAATAACTTAACCTTAACATACATCGATTTGATAATTTATGTACAAACAATACCAAGAAACACCGACTTCCAAAATTAAAGTTATTTTGATCGCTTTAGTGTTCTTTTTAGGGAAGTCAAAGTTTTTTTTTAGGTATATCGTTTAGCTTACCAAATCAAGTGTGAAAGTTATCTTATGCCCCTCACAAGCCTTGTGTTGTTGTTGCTTCGATCAGTCATAGCAGATTAATAGTGAGAGTACCTAATTTCTTCTGGCATTTTCGTGTCTTTGCGGTCACATTCGAATATTGCATGAAGTAGATCTTCTGCTCTTTAGCATTTTGTTTCTCCATGCTCTACAACTTTATCTACAGGGGTCTACATTTTGCGGCCATTTTAATGTTCCTACTACCTTTGTTTAGAATCTTTTACTGAAGGATTTTAGCTTACTTTCTGCCCTGTATGGGATTTAGAGTGAGGGTTACAATTGGAAGGGTTAATGAGGAAGGGTCGCCATGGTTGTAGTTTGTGATGCTAATGTATTGAAGTTGGATTCTCATTATGGGACCAAGTCATTAGTGTACAAGGAAGGAAATAAATGGATAACTGTTTATTTGCACCGAATGAAGCTTTAAATTAGAGTAGCAGTAAAACAACCAACGCTGAATATACTGATAAGACTCGTATGCACCCAGAGGATGGTGGAGTATACGGTAGAGGTGAGCTCCGCCTGGGCAGAGCACTGCAGTGTCCTCATGGGCGCGCTCGGCGGCAGCGATCTCTCGCGCCGAGCCTTGGTACAGGCCATGGTCCGGAGCGAGGCGGAGTGGCAGGCGGTTGACTCCTTCTGTGAAGCAGTAATGCTAGCAGAAGAGGCGACTGCACGCGCGAGGCAATTGCTCTCACGCCCCAACCAAATTCCGATCCTGATTTCCAGCCAACGTAGGCGCGGACTTGCAATCGGCGAGCAATGCGTAGCTCGCCATACGACCGTCCGGTAACCGTCCGTACCGAGCCCAAGTCGTCGACGGCGCGTAATGTACCACGCGCGCCTCAAGGAGCTGTCAGCAACAGCAGGGGCCCAGCTGGGTCAAAGCCTACTGGGGCCAGGGTTAGTTCCGAAAGGTAGCTTGGCCTAGGCAAGAAGGAACGGGGTGGGTTTTTTTGTCAGTAAAAGTTTGATACGCCTTCCCGCTCCGTCCAAGGCCGGGTGATGTCATTTAAATGATTTTCCCGACTAAAAAAAAGATTCGTATGCAAGGCCTTCAAAGATTTACTTGTAGCGACACCCATGACGCTACACAGGAGCTAAAATTCAAAATCCTGCATCGTGGTAATAGAGTTCTACACCCAAAAAAAAATTCACAACTATATTTCACTGTCCACCGTTCTTTTAACCCCGTAATAAACAATCGAGAATTTCAGGCTCTGTAACATTTAATCTAAAATATGACGTAATTGGGGCACAGAGGACCCATCGCAGCCGCCATTTTGAATTAAAATGTTCTAATTTGAGGAGCGTGTGGGTAATTAATGACTTTTAATAAGTTGTGTGACGCGTGAGGATCTCTTAGATTAGTTAGAGGCTCTGGGGAGGGTTAGAGAGGAATTATCATCCGTGTTTGGTTGCGGATCAAAAAGTTTTATCACATTATTTCGTGGAACTAGACGGTTTGGCTTTGGAGATTATGATTCGAAGGATTATAAAGGATTAGCTGCTGATCCATCGTTTTCATTGCTCGTCTTATCTTATTCCTTCTCAAGTTAACAGATTTCTTACAGAAACATTTTTTTGAGGTGGGAAATCGTCTAATGACTTCTTCCGCACGAGGGTGGGTTGGAGTGGCGTGTTAGACTTTTGCTAAATAAAACCACACTTGTGTTATTCAGTTGCCCTTTGCGTACTACAGTAACTCCCGCGGCCCGTGATTTCCCTTTCAGTAATTCTTCGTGGTCGAAGCCTACTGGGGCTGTGGTTATTTGTATTTGGTGTGTGCAGGATGGATAAATAATATTTATTTTGGAAGTTTACTTGATGTTTTATTTATTCACACAATAGTTTACGATCACACTTGATTATCTCATACAGTCAATTCGCGAAACGATAACACTGACCCAAGCGGGGCCTACGAAACGACTGGGCTTCGCCGGCGTCGCCTGTATATTTCCTATGCACAGTTCTTACGTTGTAGTTGATGGCGTTGTACGTCGCTACAGGGACCATGGGTTGTGCGAACGTGTGCCCCAGGGCTTTGGAACGAAGGTAAAGATGGAACAGGACTGAGTTTTAGTCAGTAAAAGTCTGACACGGCCTCTCACTCACCCTCGAGCGGAAGAAGTAATAGTAAGATTTCCAATAATTTCCCACCATAAAACAAATACCAAAAAATAAACAACCATCACTTTTTCAAACATCCTTGAAATGAAAAATGAATAGGAAAAAGAACTTGTACAACTCTCGTAATTCATTCGGAAAACAACCTGAAAACTTCAACTAACGAATCAAAAAAATAACAACAAAAACACTTGTCGAGCAACAACTCAACAACTGTTTGAGAAACTTTCGCGTTTTTACAAAACTACTTTTAATAATGAAAATTCTTACTGACTTTTACAATACTTACTTTGGAAACTCATCAAAGTGAATAGTACTCTTTGTATCAGAAAATAAGGTTGGTTTTCGTTTGTTGTTGTGTTATTTGTGAAGTTCATAACGTTTTAAAGTGGAAACCCTGTAAAATCAACAGTGTAGAACCACGTTATATAAATACAAACAGATTAATGACGTCAGAATTCAGCTACTCAGAAATTTATACATAAAATGTATTTTGTATGCAAGTAAATACACTGATGGACATTTTTATTTGACACCTTTTGTGGGCGTTTACATTTGTGGTTGTGTTTTTTTTGTTTTGTTTCTCCACTACACTGCATATAAATGGCTATTGTAGTTTTTAATTTAGTGACGGATTTTCCATTTAATTTACGTAAATCTAAAATGAAAAAGTTTGTAGGCACAAACAGAGAGAAATAAAATAGGTATCAACAACAGCTGCGCTAAAGTAGGGCTAATTCAGCATAAATGGTAGACAGCTAGGGCTTATGCTGGTTTTCAACTGGACCTGAGGTTGTGAGGTAACAAACGTAAACCAGTTTTGTAGCGTATATAGCAATGACAATGCATCATCGTCATCATAATTCTAGCCGAAAGCTCACCCAAGATCTCCCCAAGTGTCGCCACAACGAGCGGTCCTGTGCGTCTCGCATCCATCGCATTTCCGCGACTCTCACCAGTTCTATGGTCCACCTTGTAGAAGCAGCGCCGGGTCTTGCAGTGCACGGTCACCACCACAGAACCTTTCAGCCCCATCGACCATCTATTCTACGAGCAATGTGCCCTGCCAACTGGCAATTAAAAAGATCACGTCAGCCGCATGAGCAGTGACCGCTGCTGGGCAAGTGTCACCACGCAGTGGGTTCCGGCAAAGGGAAAGCGCCATCGAGGTCGCCCTAGAAAGAGGTGGCGAGATGATATGGACGCAGATCACGAGGACTGGTTCGAGACAGCGCGAGAGAAGATTTTCCCAGCAGTGGGACAGTAATAGCTAAAAAATAAAAAGAACAAAAATGTCGATTTCAGTAACTAATCTTATGTTTTAGAGCTAATTCTAGAGTTGAATGAAATACAACTTGAAACTTAGATACCTTGATACTTAAAACATCTCAAGGTAAAATTATACAAACAATGTTTCTCTGTAATGGACATCCTACGCCTGAATTCTTAAGTACCCAATTATATTTACATTCCTCTTCGGACTGTAACTAGGGGTTACTTTGTATCATAGCTACGAAGTCAGGAAAATAACTTGGGAAGTTAGTGCCAAGTTATTTATAGCGTTTTGATGACATATTTCTGTATACACCCTTAAATTTTGATCGTTTTAATCCCGTGGAGGGTCGATCCGGTACATGAAAACTATCGATTTGTAAAGATAAAATTAAAAAATAAAGTACCTTTTTTCAAAATTCGTATTAATTTACGCATGTACGAAATCAATTTCTTTAAGAAAACGTCAGCTGAGCGAGTTCAATGACCTGTAGGTAGTTTTCACGCAACGCTGACTACTACCTACAGGGATTAAAACGATCAAAATTTAGCGGTGTATAGTTAGAATTTTAAAAAATCCTTTCTTAAGCGTTGTATACACCATAAAAAGAATCTCTGTGCAATGTTTGCAGTATTTTAAGTCCAAGAGTTTGTACCTAGTACCTTCTAGTACAGATGATCTTTGCCCTGTTTTAAAGTACATTGTACAATATATAAAAGAAAGAGATACTTTGCCTTTTTATACTGAAGAAAACTACAAAATAGTTAACCTCTGCGCTTGATTTAGCCTGAGTAAAAGTAAAGTAAGTTGTAAGTCAAGAAAACGCTCTAAACTACTCTAAAGGATTAAAACTATACTATCTCCTATTCCTGTTTTTTTTTTTCATTTTTTGTTATGGTGGGAAAATCATCTAATGACAACCCCTGCTCTTGGGCGGAGCGGGAGATAGTGTCTCTTACTGACTAAAAACCCACCCTGTTCCTTCGTGCCTTCATACCGGTGCTGGAGCTACTCTTTCCAAACTAACCCTGGCCCCGGTAGGCTTCGACCCAGCTGGGCCCCTGCTATTCCTGGTAAGGTTAATATACGACCTTAGTTTTATTTTAAGTAAAACCCGAAACACGTGTCTAGTATTTTTATAAAAAGAATCTATGTACAAAACTTCATAAATTTATCATGAAAGATTATAAAGTTATAAGCTTCTTATTTCAACAAAAATACATAGTCACCGGGCCATCCAGACGACTGAGGTGTTGTTTTGCACTTGCACCCGGTTTTTTGCTGACTTCTAATTCCCGCTATGACCTGCTGTGACCTGTAAAGTACTTAGTATTGATGGTGTCCACCTTGTGAACTTTTTAAATATTTTTGGGAAGAATTATATATCTTCTGCTTCTTCCTGCCCTTGACCCATCTTATTTGGGGTCGGCGCAATACGTTTTTTTCTTCCATTCTACCCTGTCACTCGCCATGCTATCACTATCTTCCTTTTCTTTCATATCATTCTTCACTCAATCCATCCATCTTTTCTTTGGCCGATATCCCTCTCCACCCATCCACATGTATACTCATAACTCTTTTGGTAACACTTTTATTTTTCACTTTCTTTTTTCTTTTTTGGTCTTTTGGGAAGAAATATAACTGTGCTTTGTAAAAACTGTTGGAATCCGTTTAGTTACTGATTCTGAACCAATTATATTCAGGTTTCTCATATTCTAAAAGTAATGTTGTACAATTCCGTGCAGGTGACAAATAAACAGACAGCAGATTTTCCTACCTTTTTCCCAACTAACTTGGGGTTGACTCAGCCTGACCAAATGCGGCTGATTACCAGTGTTTTACATGGAACGACTGCCTATCAGACCTCCACAACCCAGTTACTGAGCAACACAACACTCCTTGAATGGACTGATGGTTTTTTTTCGGTGGGAATAATCATCCAATGACAACCCCCGCTCTTGGGCGGAGCAGGAGATAGTGTCAGACTTTTACTGACTAAAAAACCAATCCCGTTCCTTCAAGCCTTCATACCGGGGCTGGAGCGCTCTTTCGGATAACCCTGGCCCCAGTAGGCTTTGACCCTTCGAATGGACTGATGGTCAGACTTCCAGGCTGACTACCTGTAACGACTGTCGAAGATCTACGAATGATAAATGGAACCAACGGCTTTACGCATTATGCTTTAAGCTTTTTTTTTATATAAACCAGTGCTTGACTACGATCCCACCTGATGGTAAGCAGTGATGCTATTGTTGATGATGAGGCGCACTAATTTAAATCTAAAATCTAATAATATTTACGGAACAAGGACATGGGAATGCATGCTACCATGTTACATGAACGATATACCGCTGGAAATTACTAAGGCAATACATATAAAGAACTGCTCAAAAGTGTTGAAGAGATACTTTTTTGGATTATAATGCAATCTAAAAAGTATTATGAAGACCTATAAAGTATGTATAACTACTGTTCGCCTAAAATTATGTTTTGGCGCCGAATTTATCGCTACTGACAAATCGCTGTTAAGGCCCAAGCGCCCGAAAAGTGCCACAAAACAGTGACTTTTGAAGCCTACTCCTCGGTAACGGCCTGGTTAATAAGTTTGAAAAAAATATATGTTTATTATAGATTCATGAACAACATTATCAACATTTTATTTTTTCGTGCTATTAATACTTTGGTCTAAAAAAAATATTTAGCAATTTCGCATCTTTTCGCAACTTTTCCCTACTGCTTCGAAACGGTTTGGATCTTTAGAAACATTTTTACACAAAAATTGGTGGTTAAATATTCTTCAAAGTAATAATAATAATAATAAATGGCTTCTTAAATACCAAGACCCTGCACAACCGTGAGGTATGCAGTCTCAGGGAATACTTCCTGGAAACCGACGTGGGGATGCACCGAGATGTAGTGGCGGTGGACAAAGGCCTCACCCCGCTCTCCTTGGCCAGCGAGAACTGGCGCAAACCTATAGTAATGGATACTAATGAACGCAAGGAAGTATGGAAGGGCAAGGAGCTTCACGGGCGCTTTTACCGGGCCTTACATGGGCCCGATGTAGATCTTTTAACGTCCGTCTCCTGGCTACGCTTTGGTAATCTCTTTGGAGAAACCGAAGGTTTTGTCTTTGCAATTATGGACGAAGTTATGATGACGAACAATTACCGGAAATATATTGTGAAGGACGGCACGGTTGACATCTGTCGGGCATGCCACCGGCCTGGAGAATCAATCCGACACATTATTTCTGGGTGTTCTCATTTAGCTAACGGAGACTATTTGCACAGACACAACCTTGTAGCCAGGATTATCCATCAGCAACTTGCTCTTAAATACAACCTTGTTGAATCAGAAGTACCGTACTATAGGTATGTGCCCGACCCAGTTCTCGAGAATGGCAGCGTCACATTGTATTGGGACCGATCTATCATCACTGACAGGACTATTGTTGCCAATAAGCCTGACATAGTGGTGATAGATCGACTAGAGCGTCGCACAATGATTGTTGATATAGCGGTCCCTCATGACGAGAACCTCGTGAAAGCTGAGAAAGATAAACAAACTAAATATCTTGACTTGGCTCGCGAGGTTGTCGACATGTGGGAAGTGGATAGAGCAATCATTGTGCCGATAGTCGTGACGGCCAATGGCTTAATAGCCAAGAGCCTCGACCAACATCTGCGGAGGCTCTCGTTAGGCAGTTGGATCAAGGGCTTGATCCAGAAAGCAGTACTCCTAGACACGGCGCGTATTGTCCGGAGGTTCCTATCTCAGGAGCCCTGACTACCGGCAGCTTGGACCTTGTTCCCGATGCCGGTGGGCTACTATTTTTTATATTTTTAAATGTTTTTTTTAATTATTTTTTTTAAGGAATATTTAAAAATATAATATAATATGTACTAATGTTAAATAAAGAATATAATAATAATAACTGGCAACTCTGGATGTCAAAAGTGTTGTGTCGTTCATGCAAATTTTAAAACAAATTAATAGTTTTCGGTACCGTATGTCTACAAATTTTTATCCTAGAAGCCTCTAAAATAGGCAACAAACCAATTAAAAACTTATCTTCCACCAATAAAGTCCGAAAGATGAAAAGAAAAGAAAATATAAAACCAGACAGATGACATTTTATGTCACATATAAATTTTGTAAAATGATTCTTGAAATACGACAACAATGCTGAAACTATAATGCTGACAAGAGCTGCCGCACGACGTGCACGCCCACCACCTCCGGCCTCGTCGCTCAGCTCCGCCTCGCTGCCGCCGGAACCTAGCCTCACTGTGAGTGCTGTGACACCGGCCGCGGCAGCTGCGTCGAGCTCGAGCGACGAGTACTACTCGCCGCCGACGACACCACCACCTGCGCGTCGTCGGGGAGGACGCCGGCCGCCGGCGTGCTTAGGACCTCGAGGCCCACCGGTCTCTGATAGGGTCCCAGCTGCCGGCGGAAGTGTGCCGCGCATGAGATGGACGCAATCGACTAATGAAAACGTCATGCGCGCATACTACGGGGCTACAGAGGGAGGAAACAACCTGACCGCGTACCGTGTTCGGATGCTCTCTTTGTTTCAGGTGCTTGAGCCAGCCGTCAACGTTTCGGCACAACGACTATCGGATCAGGTGCGGGTCATCCAACGTAATCATATGTTGGACGATACTGTACTTGATCGCCTCCGAACGGAAATGAGTAACCGTGTCATTACCCCTCCGTCGCAACCTGTGGTACCAGTTGTGGTACCACAATCCAGCCACATATCCCTTCACACTGACGAGGTGAGTACTGACACGGTCACTAACGTAAGTACCCAGTGCAATAACGAACTGAGGAGTGCTTTGGAGTGTGCTATTCGGGAGTATCGCAACATGCCGCTTGAGCTTAGGCCGCGTTTACGTCGTTTGCCCATGCATAATAAGAATAAGGCGCTGGTGGCTGCTCTGGATTCGCAGTTGTCAAACTATTTTGATGACTGCGAAGATCTCACCGATACACACTCGATCATGTACTGCGCGGCCGTAGCGGCATGTCGTGTAGCTCACGTCAAATTTCCAAACAGTGACGTAGCTACACGACCAAAACCAGCTGTGCCGGCCTGGCAGTGTAGGATCGAGCGTCGTATTGGTGGGGCCAGAGCACTCATCGGCAAACTAATCTGCTTCAGGGAGGGTAACACTCGCCCACGAGTGATGCGCTTTGTGAGGCGGGCGTTTTCGGGGACTGACATCAGCCCCCGAGACTATATGTCCCGTGTCACAGAGCGCATCGACTTCCTGAAGCAGAAGGTGTATGCATGGGCAAACCGTATACGAAGGTATAAGCGGCGGGTTGAACGGTACATCCAGAATAGCACATTCCGGAGTAATGAAAGGTGGGTATACAGGGCTTGGGAGCGACCGGACCAAGGTGTGACTGACACGCGCCCTCCGGATGATGACGCCATGTATTCGTTCTGGCGCAACATCTGGTCGGTGCCTGTCAGTCATACTGAGGGTGGTTGGACTCGAGAGGTCGAACGAGCGTGCGAATCGATAACAGAAATGGGGGCATTCACAATCAGCCCCCAAGATGTGGCCCGTGCAGTCCGTCCATTGCCTAATTGGAAATCTCCAGGGCCGGACGGACTGCACAACTTTTGGATAAAATGGTTGCAAAGGTCGCACGCTCGTTTGGCATCTCAGTACCAGGCCGCCTTAGAGTCTGGCTCGCTACCCGAGTTTCTTACAACAGGAGTTACCCACCTGCTCCACAAATCCGGTAGCACCGCGGAACCCAAAAACTATCGGCCGATTACGTGTCTGCCGACAGTTTATAAGATTCTTACATCCATTTTGAGAGCAAAGATTAACCACCATGTTGATAATAACGCTATCATGTCTGCCTCTCAAAATGGATGTAGGAATGGGTCCCGCGGTACGAAGGAGCTACTCCTCATCGATATGGCCATTAGCCAACAGGTTCGGCGTTCCCGAAAGGATCTGTCGACATGTTGGATAGACTATAAGAAGGCCTATGACTCAGTTCCTCATACATGGCTCATGAGGGTGCTGGAGTTGTATAAAGTTGATGCAACTCTTCGCACCTTCCTGATGTCATGTATGAGGCAATGGAAGACGGTCCTTCGCTATCCAGGATGTCGAAATATCCAGAGGAACAGCGAACCGGTAAGGATCGAGCGAGGTATATTCCAGGGTGACAGTTTGAGTCCGCTTTGGTTCTGCCTAGCTTTGAATCCTCTGAGCACATTGCTGGAGAATTCAGGACTAGGCTATCGGTTGAAGAGAGGTGGTCAGGTTATATCTCACCTTCTTTATATGGATGACTTGAAGCTCTTTGCCCCCAACAATCTGCAACTGATGGAGCTACTGAAGGTAACGGAAACCTTCAGTAGTGCCATCAGGATGGAGTTTGGTGTGGACAAATGTGCGGTCATGCATATAAAGCGAGGGGAGATTGTGGAATCCGTGGGTATCCAACTCTCGGATTCCATACACCTGAGATCCCTCTCTCCAACCGAAACCTACAAGTATTTGGGTATGTCGGAAGCGTTAGGCATCAATGCCACTGACATGAAGCAATCGTTGAGGGAGCGCTTCTTTGGCCGCCTGAAGAAGGTACTTAACAGCCTTCTGTCAGGTGGAAACAGGGTGCGTGCCTTCAACGGTTGGGTCATGCCGGTATTGATGTACGCTTTCGGTGTACTCAAATGGACTCAAACGGAACTTGACGCCCTGGATAGGAGGGTTCGTACACTGCTGACTGCATATCGAATGCATCACCCTCGGTCGTCGGTAATGAGACTGTATATCCCGCGGAAGTGTGGGGGTCGAGGCTTTTTAAACGCTAAGTCCCTGCACAATCGCGAGGTATGCAGTCTCAGGGAATACTTCCTAGCCGCCGACGGGGGTATGCATCGGGATGTAGTAGCAGTGGACAAGGGACTCACCCCGCTCTCCTTGGCTAACGAGAACTGGCGCAAACCTGTAGTGCTTGACACTAACGTACGCAGGGAAGTATGGCAGAGTAAGGAACTTCACGGACGCTTTTTCCGGGCCCTTCATGGGCCCGATGTAGACCAACTAGCGTCCGTAGCCTGGCTGCGCATCGGTGACCTCTTTGGGGAAACCGAAGGTTTTGTATGTGCAATTATGGACGAAGTTATCATGACGAATAACTACCGGAGATTTATTGTGAAGGACGGCACGGTTGACATATGTCGGGCATGTCACCGACCGGGTGAATCAATCCGCCACATTATCTCTGGTTGTTCTCGTCTAGCTAACGGAGAATACTTGCATAGACACAACCTTGTAGCCAGGATTATCCATCAGCAACTTGCTCTGAAGTACTCTCTTGTGGAATCGGAGGTGCCATACTACAGGTATGTGCCCGACCCAGTTCTCGATAGTGGCGATATCACGTTGTACTGGGATCGGTCCATCATCACTGACAGGACTATTGTAGCCAATAAGCCTGATATAGTGGTGGTGGACCGAAGCGAGAGGCGTGCAATGATTGTTGACATATCCGTTCCGCATGACGAGAACCTCGCGAAAGCCGAGAAAGATAAACAAATCAAGTATATTGACTTGGCTCGCGAGGTTGTCGACATGTGGGAAGTGGATTCAGCGATTATTGTACCGATAGTCGTTTCAGCCAATGGCTTAATTGCCAAGAGCCTCGACCAACACCTTAGGAGGCTCTCGTTAGGCGACTGGATCAAGGGCTTGATTCAGAAAGCGGTACTTCTGGACACGGCCCGTATAGTCAGGAGGTTCCTTTCTCTGGAGCCCTGACCGCCGGTAGCTTGGACCCTATTCCCGATACCGGTGGGACACTATTTTTTATATTTTTAAATGTTTTTTTTAAATATATTTTTTTTAAGGAATATTTAAAAATGTAATTAATATGTTAAAATAGATAATAAAGGAATAATAATATAATATAATAATAATAATATTCCACAAAGTCTATCACACAGCGCCGTCTAGTCCCAAGCTAAGCAGAGCTTGTATTATGGGTACTAGACAACTGATAAACATACTTATATATTTCTAAATACATACATATTATAGATAAATTACACCCAGACACAGAACAAATGATCGTGCTAATCACACAAACATTTGTCCTGGGTGGGAATCGAACCCACGACCTCCGGCATAGCAGTCAGGGTCAATAACCACTAGACCAACAGACCTGTCAAGTCAAGTGAACATTGCATATGTAAATCAATCAATATTTCGCAAAGAAAATGGATTTAAACGTCAGCCACGCGCTTATTGTGCGCTGTTGGCCACAAATAAAAACACAGATTTACGTACTGCCGCCTAGGCGGGTGCGAGAGGTGCGTCCACATAATTTAGGCCAGATGGTTCAAGGAACTATAAGCCTTAAACCCGTGATGGTTTGTGCTGCTATGTAAATATGTTAATATCAATGTATCTATTAATGTTGTTGCTTATAAACGTAAAAAAAAAATTAAGAGTCTATTCATTCTAACGCTGAAGACACCTAAATTATAATTGGACAGGAAGACGGCAGCATTTTTGATATTATAGTATGGAAATGTGAATTATATTCTGTCCTGTTTTAAATTAAATTACAACAATGGAAAATAGCCAAGCTGTTCACAATCGTAATAGAATTCTATTTTATCCTTTACAGTGTCCATGTTTTAATGAACGCACGAGCACAGAAAGTAAAGCAGCTCTAGCATTTTAAAATTTATTATATTTTAATGAAGCTCTCTGAAGCGAAATGAGTGTCGTAGTGAGATGCATAATATTTTAATATTCATAACAGTACATGAAATACATTAGTTTTAGCTTTTGCAAGGGATAGTCTGTCTTTGATGTTAGATTATGAGAATTTGGTGCTATCATCATCTTCCTGCCCTTGTCTCGTTATTTGGGATCGGCAAAACACGTTTTTTTCTTCCACTCTGTCCTGTCCTTCGTCATACTATCATTAACTTCCTATTCATTCATATCACTCCTCACACAATCCATCCATCTATTGTTTGGCTTCCGTCTCCCTCTTCACCCATCCACATGTACCCATACTCATAATTCTTTTAGTAACAAACGTTTCATCCCTCCTCATTACATGACCATACCAAAGCAAACGCTTCCCCTTCTTGGTGCAATTATAAGGTTAATATTTTGTCATGTATATTCGGTTCTGTTCCACGTGCACCTGAAAGAAACGTCAGTAAGATTTACGAAACATACTAGAGCCTGATTATTGGGAATATTATATAGAAATGATTTAAATTAGCAAGCCTTAATTCTTGGAAACAACATTTTTTCAAAATTTCTCATGATAAAGGTATTTGGTATAAAAGTGTTCAAGGACAGCCTTCTCGTGTACCTTGGTTCGATGATAGGAAACTAAGTAGAAGTGATATTAAATTAATTTTAAGACTCCGTTCGGGACACTATCCTTTGGCAAAATTTGCATTCCTTATGAAAAAGGCTGATTCTCCTAACTGCACAGTTTGCAACCAAATTGAGGATGTGCGACATTTGCTGATGGAGTGTGCCCGGAACAGAAATGAACGAGAGCTATTTATAAACGAATTGAAATTAAATCGACTAGATATAGGCATAATACAATCCATTTTATGCGTACCATCGTCGGAGGCGACTAAAAAGTTATGCCACTTAATCACCGTTCTTTATGAATAGCTCTAGTATGCTTATTTTTCAATTTAAAAAATAATATTTTCTAATTTGCATCTACTAATTTTGTAAACACTACAACTAGGTAGTTAATAGTAGAACCAATGTAAAAGGAAACGATGGGGCTGACATACCCTGATAAAAGCCCCTAAATAAAAACAGATTAAAAAAAAAAAATACTAGAGCCGATGATTGACAGGGCTATTTTTTGAGGTGGGAAATTATTCAATAACTTCTCTCGCTTTAGGGTAGACTGACTAAAACCCATCTGTGTCCTTTTTAGTTGCCCTTTGCGTTCCAGTACCAGGGTATCCGGTTCAGAACTTCCCCGTGGCCCTAGCCGACATCGGCCGACTGGGTCCCTACAGTTTTGCTGACATCTTTGAGAGCCATGCCCCGCGCCGTTGACAACTCGTGCTCGATGTTCACTGAACATGCTTGCCAGGGCTGCAAGATTGTTTGAAAGAGTCATTTGAAGAAACAGGAGCGTGTTTTAGTCAGTAAAAGACCGACACGTCCTTTTGCTCCACCTCAGGTGAACTAATTGAATGATTTTCCACCTCCAAAAAGGATTTGGTCCAATGATAAGTCTCGGCACACAACCAATATGACAATGTAAAACTAGAGTTACTTCTTATTGGCATCCAGCAATATCACTCGAAAAATAATACCAAAGAGTAGAAAAGTATTACCCGTTCCGTTTCATACCGGTTTCTTAAAACTTATCTCATAAAATCCCTGAACATTATCGAGGGTACAGTGCTCAAACCCAATAAGTATGAAACTACTTACGAGATACTTTAGTTTTGAGGACAAAAATATCGATGTCATTAAAATAAGGGTACTTCTGTTCCTCGATTTTATTTAACCGTTTCTCACTGTTTTCCTGTTTTCTACTACAAAATAGGCATTTGGAAAACCAAAAATATTAATTGAGCACAAAATATGCTTGGGTGGTTTAAAAGAATAATAGATACATTTTTTTTTTAATAATAATGGCGGGACGACTTGCATGTCTTCCTTGGGAATTGGAAAGAGGTGGCTCAAAACCGGGAACATTGGAAGGAGTGGAGGGAGGCCTTTGCCCAGCAGTGGGACAGTATGGGCTAGAAAAAAAAAATAAAATAATAATACCTCGAAGTGGATATCGTGGCCTGTGTTCGCTCGCTTAGCTTGCTAACTAGACTCCGCCATTTCCTTCTAACCTAACCTGTCCAAGTTAGGATGCTCCAAGTTCCTTAATGTTAAATGTTAATTAATATTTGGTGTACAATTTGTATTTTTAGTGAAGAAAAAGATTTCTGATGCACAGTTAAAATACCAAAATAAAATCGTTATTTGAGTACACACAACCCAAAAAACGATGTAACAATAATGTTTTTTTTTTATTTTCTGGGATGCTCCATTTTATCATAAAGTGAAAAAGTTACACTTTCAACTTAAGATAATTTAAACACTAATTGTAATTACTTTGCTAATTGGCTAATTCTAGCTATAGGAATCGGAAACCCGTAGTCCTTGTACGCCAAAGGCAGCTCAAAAACACGACTCGACGCCCTCTCGCTATCCAGAGCGCGAAAAGTCATTGAATGATACCCACTTTAAAAAAAAATCTATAGGAATCAATTTGCGAATAAAATAGTAGCCGCTGAACTGTACTCGAAAAATCTCATCAAAACTGCTCCTAGAATACAACTAATTCTAGTTTTCAATGCATTGGCTACAAGTCTGTAACTGTACGTCAAACAAACTAATTTAACTTATTCGTTGCAGCAGCAAGGGCGTCAGTCACACCGACACGTAACATTCAATTCGTTTGCCTGGTTATAGTGAAGTAGCTGTTGCACGCAGTTTCGCCAGCGAACATAAAATATATCCTATGTCACTCAGAAATAAAGTAGCTTTCTATCGGTGAGAAAATTTTAGCAATCGGGCCTGTTCTTCCAGAGATTACATACAAACAAAAAAACATAAAAACAAACTTAACCTCTTTATTATATAAGTGTAGATAACAAGAAATAACAATGCTAGTTAGCAGTTTTAGACTCAGTGGAAAGGCATGCGAAGATTTGGTGATCGAGACCTGGGCCTCAAGTCTGCTATTACAATAGTGTCAGAATGGTCTATCATTGATGTCATAATTGTCGATTTTGACAAGTTTGGTAATCTACTAATATAATGGCGTCATTATGACTTTCCAATGGTTAACCACTGACACTCCATTGAAAGAAGTGACATAGAATGGTAATCTCGTACATATTGACAAATGAAGTCAAAGTTTTAGCAGATTACCGCAAACTTCAAATGTTTGCGGTAATCTGCTAAAACTTTGACTCTTTATTTGATCAGTGTTTTACCATTAGAACGTTATTGTGCAGTTATTGGTTTTAATATGCTCGAAATTATCACTCTACCACAATTCTATTACAATACCATTGACAATGATCGATCATTATGAATTAGCAGATTACAAACTTTTAGTAAAATGACAATTGGATCGTGTTGGAATGACGAATTTATAAAAATAGCAGACTTGGGGCCCTGGTTACGTCCAATCTACAAAGCCTTGAGCACAGGCAAAAGGTAGCCAGTTTTTCATTGTTTTACAGGATGCATTTTGGAGAGTGTGCGCAGCAATTGCATGACTTGATTCCACCATCTCATTACCTTTACGTTGTTGAAACTGCTACGATCCAGATCAAGCGTTTCGCTTCGTCATTTATACCACGTACATTGAATGACTGGAATAATTTGCTTGCTGCGGTTTCCACGTCCAATTATAATTTTGGTGTCTTCAAAGCAAGAGTGAATAGGCTCTTAATAAACTTATGCGCCTCACCATTTTTTTTTTTTTTTTTTTCGATGGGAAAAATCATCTTTTGACAACCCCCGCTCTTGGGCGGAGCGGGAGATAGTGTCAGACTCTTACTGACTAAAAAACCCATCCCGTTCCTTCAAGCCTTACCGGGGCTCGAGCGCCCTTTCGGATAACCCTGGCCCCGGTAGGCTTCGACCCGGCTGGGCCCCTGCTGTTGCTGACAACTCCTTGAGGCGCGCGGGAACAGCGCGCGCCGTCGACGACTTGGGCTTGGTCCGGACAGTTACCGGACGGCCGGACAGCGAGCTACCCATTGCTCACTGTCCGCAAGCCCGCGCCTACGGTGGCTGGAAATCGGGATCGGAATCCCGGCGGCGGCGAGGGCGCCGTTGCCTGATGCGGTCGGCCTCCTCCTTAGCGAGCATTACTGCTTCGCAGAAGTCGGCGACCGCCTGCCACTCCTCCTCGCTCCGGACCATGGCCTCGATCAAGGCCCGGCGCGAGAGGTCTCCGCCGCCGATCACCCCCACGAGGGCACGGCGATGCTCCGCCCAAGCAGGGCACACCGCGATTGTGTGCTCCACCGTGTCCTCCGGGCGTTCCGCACAGTGGCGACACCCGGGCGTCACTTCCGCTTTAATTCGGAACAGGAACCTCCCGAACTTGCCATTTCCGGTGAGGACCTGTGTCATGCGGAAGGTTAGGACGCCGTGAGGTCTTTCCAGCCACGCCTCAAAGAGGGGACTTATCGCCATAATTGTGGCGTGCCCATGACGGGGTTGCGATAGTCGCTGACGCCATTCCACCATGAGATCCCGCCGGAGCTCTGTCCGCCATGCCGTGACCTGTTGCGGCAGAGGACTTTCACCCCGGCGTTGCATCTCCACGCGCATGTCGTGCATGTGTGCAAGGACTGTTGCCTCCAGATCCCACGGTGGTAGGCCAGCCAGAAGGCTCGCCGCTTCGCAGGAAATCGTGCGGTATCCCCGCACCATCCGAATTGCCATGACCCTCTGGCAGGCGTTCAGAATGGCCGCCGGTCGCTTTTGCAGCGACGGCGCCCACACCGGCGCCCCGTAGAGGGCCATGGACCGAACGATCCCCGCGTAGAGCCTCCGGCAGGAGGCGTCTGGACCCCCAAGGTTGGGCAGGAGCCGCTTGAGAGCGGCCCCAGTCCGGTTGAGTTTGGGAGCCAGAATGCGCCTCACCATCAGAGATTGAATTACTGCTTATCATCAGGCAGGATCGCAGTCAAGCACTAGTTTATATCATTTTAAAAAAAACCTATTTAAAATTAATCTCCAAAGCCGACAATATCACTTAATTTCAATCATCCATCCTTTTGGTTAGTCCCGCTATCGTCGTGGATTTCAAGGTCCTGAAACTGGAGAACGGAGCTGTCAGACTAGGGCTATGGTTCTATCGAAAACCAAAACTAGATTTCCTGTTTCCAGAATTGGTAACCTCAACCCAAGGGATTTTCTCTAAACATGTAGATCCACCATGTACCCATAACTATACGGCAGGGGTGGCCAACCGATCAATCTCGGCTGTAAATTCAGTCTATCTTGACTGGCCTGTTGGTCTAGTGGTTAGTAGCCCTGACTGCTATGCCGGAGGTCGTGGGTTCGATTCCCACCCAGGACAAATGTTTGTGTGATGAGCATGATCATTTGTTTTGTGTCTGGGCGTAATTTATCTATATATTAATATGTTTATCAGTTGTCTAGTACTCATAACACAAGCCCTGCTTAGCTTGTGACTAGACGGCGTTGTGTGAAAGTAGTTGTGGTAGAATATACAAAAAGAAAATCTTGGCCTTTAGTAACGTAGTAAGTCTTAGATCAAGAGAACCGTGGTGCGTGGCGGCAGATATCATGTTATTACAGGCCCTACTACACTATTTTTTTACCTTCATTATCATTTCAGCCAAAAGACGGTCCCTGTTGGACATAGGCCTCCCCTGAGTGTCGCCATAATGTCCGGTCTTTTGCGTCTCGAATCCATTAGATTCCCGCGACCCTCACCAGGTCCACCTAACAGGCGGCCTTCCAAAGCAGCGTCTTCCGGTTCGTGATCGCCACTCCAGAACCTTTCGTCTCCATCGACCATCTGTTCTGCGAACAATGTGCCCTGCCCACCCCCACTTAAATTTGGTAATTCTTTGGGCTATGTCAGTACCTTTGGTTCTCCTGCCATCTTTATTTCTGTTGTGATCACGAAAGGAAACTCCAAGCATAGCCCTTTTCATTGACCTTTGAGTGACTTTAATTCTTCTATTTTACCTTGCCACCCAGTAACTCCTTGATTTTTAAAAGAAAATCTAACCTATTTGGGAATATCCTATATCCTAGGCGAGAAGAGCTTATATTAGTAATGCTGATATTTTGTAATTTACTGTGCGACTGTTTGGGCAGAATAAACATGTTTCCTTTTTTCTTCTAAACATAAAACTTTATAATAGAAATAACATTTGTATGCGATAATGTTTCCGCCCACTACATTACTGGTTTACAATAGATAATAATTATATGGGTCTTTATAGTCTGTCTAAAAATTCTAACGACTTGGAAATTTTTAAACAAATTAAAAAATCTGTTACTCGTATATAAATTACATACAAATAAGATTCTATTAGTAAAAATGATCCTCTCTTTGCAACCTGGATTGTTCAACCAGTGTTGTGACTACATCAGATTTCAAGAATTTTATTAGATTACCCAAGTCGTTAGTAACATAGATTTAAAAAAAAATCTTAAAAATAAATGTTAATACTTTAATATATATCTACTTTGGTCCAATTAAGTTGGCCACCCCTGCTACAGGCTGTTCCTATTTTACATACAAACCTTCTCAACCTTGTTACGTTTTCTCAAGCATGCGGGTTTCCCCCGCCAATTTACTTTCGTGAGTGATAATTAAATTTGCAATTTAATTTAGACGTGAGTTGTGGATCTTATGAGGTAAAAGTAATAAGCGTTCTCCGAAAATCAGTTAACATGGTTTTATAAAAAAAAAGATATTTTAGACTTCCTTGCTACGCTATTTCTTGTATGTGTAAAATTGTGTAATTTAATTTCTCTCAAAACGGTGAAGGAAAACAACTGGAGAAAACTGGAATGTCCTAGGGCTAAAAATTTGAAGGCGATGAGAAATCCACTAATCTGCTCTGGATCCACGAGGCGTAATCCACCTCGTATAGAGCCAGCAGTATAAATATTATAAAGCTAATTTTGCTATGTTATGTGAAATAAAATAGGTACCTATATTATTATTATTTATCGTACATTTCAGGCATGGGCTAAGGTTACCATATAAACATATATTAATGTATATACTTTACTGTATACTAAAATTAAAATAAAACCTTCAACATACTGATAAAAACTTTGACTTATAACCAAAAAACTTACAATTGGCGGCCTTATAGCATTCCGCAATCTCTTCCAGGGAATCTAAAACGGAAAGAGGTAGCCTAGACACAAACTAGTGTTTAACTTGGCAGAAATATTTGTGAAATAGAATAGTAAATGCATAAAATGTACTAAAATAAGTACACAAAATCTGATCTGATTCATGGACTTAATTTTACTACAAAATCAGTAGGTACTAGGACCCATATTTTAAGGCATTTCCTCGACTCAACTCAATCTTGACTTAAGTTCTCCCAATGAAATTGTCAGTTAGATGTTTTCCAATGTCATGGCGACCAGTTGGAGTTCTTCAAAAGGACCAATAAATCAATAATCTTCAATATGGTTTTTTAGGTGGAAAATCACCGAACGATCACCGCGTAGAGCTCCCGACAGGAGGTGTCTGGCCCCTTTAGGTTGGGCAGGAGCCGCTTGAGGGCAGCCTCAAATCTTCAATAACGGTTTTGGAAAACTAAAAAAAAATACTACAAAAGTTTCAAATTCTTCCCCAAAAGAATTTATCAGCAAAGCGTAAAGACCCGTCCCCGTAATCGTGAGTCCATTAAATTTCACGATCCCGTTTTACGGTGCGACTTTTGACAGCACCCCTTATATAGTTCATTGTTTATGGCGATCTTCATCACTTAGATTACGTGTTACGTGTTTTTTATTCGACACATTTATGAATAAGTCATTGTTTCTGACGTGACGAGTTTTTATTGCATTTTAATAGCGATACAGTAATAAAATGGTAATCTAGTTTAGGAAATATTTATAACAAGCAGCTACCAGTGGCTTCGCCCACATGAAAGTAGAAAATTGTTCCAACGGGAGGAACGTATTTCCAAGATAAAAATTTTTTTATGCTACTCCAGGATAGGGTCTACCCGTGTACCAAGTTTCATCGAAATTCGTTCAGCCGTTCGAGCGTGAAGAATTAACAAACACACACTCACTTATACTTTCGCCTTAATATAAGTGTGATAACCTAAAGAAAGTGTTGAACGTATGCCTTTTATGCGGGCACTCCAAAATACCTGAACTTCCTATCGGAAGTTTCCCGAACCTTTGCTCTTGACCACATATATAATTAATTCTTAACTAGCACGGTGGCTTCCGATTCTTCCTTCAAAAACTCTTGGTCTGAGTTAAACCTCGTGTACTATAAAATTCAAAGCTGACGGTTTCAGATGTTTCATTGTCCTGGTTTCAAAATGTCACACTAATATTATAAGGTAAATGTTTGTAGTACGTTTGATACCCCTTTACGTTCAAGCAGCTGAACAAATTTGGATGAAATAGCACATAGGATTATTTTTATACCAGCAGTACTTTCTTATGGAATAATTTTCTACTTTGGAGCGAGCAAATATGCTGACAAAAGCAAGTAACATTATAATACACGATTACAAGTCAATTATCAAGTCCATGAATCTCATTCATATACTCTGGTGAATAAAACTCTTACAATAAGTGAATTCCATTCATCAGACACCCGACGTAGTCGTTGTTCAAACAATTAATATTACAAAAACATATACTTTTCAACCTCAATATTTGTGAATACATTCTTCCATTGTTTGTTTGAACAGTTAAAATTTTCACAAACACTCGAACGGGCATTATTGGCTTGTTACTCAAACTGTGAGTGTCTTTTTTAACTGAAATATTTCGTAAAATACATTGAAAAGTGGTGCATTTAAATTTAAACAGAATTTTGAAATGTAGACATTGGTACCAGTTTAAAATTCTGGTTACGTTTCTGTTAAAAGCGTTCTAATTTCAAGCATCGGCTAGCGTTCAAACCATTTGCAGTCTGTAAAAGTGCAATCTCATTTTATTCCAATAATTCGTGATCGTGGAAAATTTAAAAACCATTGAAAATTTTGAACAGAAAATGAGATTTTTCTTGCTGGTCTTGGTAATAGTGAATATTGAAGCGAAAGAACAAACCAGCAAGTACTGTGACGTTGTTTCGACGGATCCAACGAGGCATTGCTATGTGAAGGAAACCCTGTCAACCGTCGCTCACAGTCCCAACCAACTATCAGTCGACAAAACTACCAACACTCTATACTTCAGCTTTGACTTTGGACAAGGAGAGTACGTACCCGCCATAATGCATATTGACAGCAGAAACCTTAGTGTCCTCAAAGGAGTTAAAGATGCATTTGCCATCGCCAATGATGCAACGACAGGGGAAATGTACTTTGGAGGAAGTCACGGCATCTACAAATACACCCCGCTCAACAAATCCTTGCAGAGATTGAACATACCGAACCTGGACATCTGGTGGCTATATATCAAAAAGGACATTTACTTCATCAAGTTCCCAAGTCTTAGCGCGTTCTATTATGCAAACAGAACAGTAAGAGCTGTACCAGAACTAAACGGTGATATAGTCCATCAATTTGTTCTGGATAAAGAAGATAATATTTTCTTCATAAATGGTACAGGTTTGTTTGGTATTAAACATGGTAGTGATAAACCTATCTTGCTGAGAGATCATCCAAGATTTCTGGGTATTGCCACGGATAACAATGGATACGTTCATGTATGCAGTGAAGATGGAATTTTTGTGGTCACCAAAATGGTTCAGAAAGTGAAAAAAGTTATCAATGTGCAAGGAGTTTTAGGTCTTACTTTTGACAGAGGAAATCATATTATTTATTCAGATTCTCATGAGATTGTTAGACTAGTTCCAATGGCTACAGAAAATTATTATGATAAAGTTCGTGGACTGTAAAACAACTGTCTTGTATATCTATTACTATTTTATCTTACAAACTGTCTGTTATATATATATATATATATATATATATTATTATTATTTATTGTCGCATCTATTTTAATTTCTGGCATTCAACAAACCTGTGTACGACTATTTGTTCTAAATTAAATCTTTTTAAAAGTTTCTTAATCTATTTGAAGGGTAGGTATTAAAACTATATGTCTTTCATTTATTTCTTGAATAGCAGAAGTTGAGACAGAAAATGTGACAATGTACATATCTTAATGTTTGTGACTGTACATCTCGCTTCATCTATCAATGCAGTTTCTCAAGGCCTTGTGGGCTCAGTAGCTAAGTGAAAAATAAACGACGTAAAGTAATAGAGGGTTTTATTTAGTAACTTTCTAAATCTAATATGCTGCAACCTTTTAATGGTCTCCAAAGATGGCGGCTACAGAGTCTAAATACAGCAGTAGCTTGCACCAGACTGAGTTGATTGCTATTTACATAATAACTTGAAGAGTTCATTGTCTCATATCTTAAAATGTTAGGGCCTGACCTTAAGATAATACCACAACGACACCACGTCCAATTACTACCAAGTCCAATTTACAAAACCTTGAACACAGGCATAGCCAGCGTCTCGATATTTTACAGGATGCATTTCGAGAGTATGCGCGGAAATTCCATGACTTGATTTCGCCATCTCGCCATCTCTTTTCTGCCATCGGACAACCCGAAGTACGGCGATTATCCATCTTTACATTGTTGAAACTTCTACGGTCCGAACAGAGCGTTTGCCTCGTCGTTTATACCACGTACAACGAAAGACGACACGTGGAACAATTTGCCTGATGCGGACTTCCTGACCGGTCATGATTTGGTTGTCTTCAAGGCTAGAGTGAATAAGCTCTTAATAAAATAGTGCGCTTCACCATCAACGATTGCATCAATGCTTACCATCAGGTGGGATCACAGTCAAGCAAGCACTAATTTTTACCAATAAAAAAAAACAGCCACCACGAAAAGTCGCATTGCCGCTACCGTAACACGACATGACATCGTACCGCAAACCGGTGGCAAAGTGAACCGCTGGTTCATGATACCACGAGCTCCTCGACAGTCGACGATTTACTAGAATGTCTGAAGAGCTGTATATTAATCACACTCTATTTTGATAGTTGTTCAAAGCACAACGCCGTGCCATGAGTTGTGCCGTGCCGTTATAATGGTGGCGCCGCATCGGTGACATTTTGTGCTGACGATGCCTTTGTTATGTTGAGGCTAAACTCTTATTTCTACGGCGTCAGTGTTATCTTCATCGAAACTAAAAATTGATGACTATCAATCTATTTAGATAAGCAATGTTTACGCGTGTTTCATTAGCTTCGGGCAGTCCAATTAATTCCTAACGCATTTCCGATTTAGGCTCTAATTGAATCTGTATAATTCATTGATCCTCTGAATAAGCAAACACAGTGTATTTGCGTGTTTCCCAGTAAACCCGGATATTAACCATACCCTAGTTAACATAAACAGTGATACAAGTGATCAACATTGTAATGTATTTTAGATCAATGTTTACGCACAAGTGTCGACGTGGTTATTTCACAGACGCATCCAAATAAACATTGCTATTCACCGGACTAAGTCGGGCTCATATTGTGGAATTGTCTGTTTGTGTTTGTTTTGGTAAAGTCTATCAACACTTTAAAATTTATTAAGATGGAAGAAAAAAGATCGCATGTAGTGGAGATGAGAATGTTGAGATGGATGTGTGAAGTGACGAGAATGAATAAAGTGAGAAATGAGCAAATCACAGGAAGTCTGAAAATAATACCCGTGACTGAAAATTTTAACCGTTTAACTTGGTCATGTTAACAGGAGAGATGAAATACATATTACTAAAACAGTAATGGAACAAACACAAGATAGAACATCCTGTCAGAAAGGCCAAAAAAAACGTAGATGAATTGTGTGAGGAGTGATATAAAAGAAAAGGGAGTCAATGATAACGTAACTCCTGACAGGATAGAATGGAAGAAAAAAACGTGTTGCGCCAATCTCTTGTAATATAGGGCAAGGAGAGAAAGAATCACCAGGCTGAGTCGAGCTCATGTTATGGAAATTGTCTGTTCGTTTGTTTCGCTAGCCTTCAGCTAGCGATGTAGTTATCAGCACGGATATCAAGCGCTCGGCGTCAGAGTGAGGATCGCTTTGCGAATTCCATACATTGGCGAGCCAATCGTCGTCGTTGTTTGATACATGCAGCAAGGTCAGGGAACGAATCACGAGTGATGTCTATGACACGATGGCGCGGCGAGCCAATCACTGTCATTCCCCGACCCCGCGTCTCACGTCGCACCCCTAAAGAGACCAAATATTTGACTTCTGCGCAACTTGAAGCCAGCGCTCAAGATCCGTGCCGATACCTATACTTTAAAATTGTTTCAGTGGTAATTCATCTGACTGAAAATAGAGTATCACGAATCGTCTCACTTGTTCTGTACGATATTTTGCCTTTTGTTTGTTTGTTCAATAATGGTTACTGGTTACGAGTTTTCTGGTTAGTTTTAGAGGCCAAGAGTTTTTCTGCTTTTCCTGTCAACCATCTTGCTATCTGGGATGCTTTTTTCTTTTATAAGACTTCTCACACAATTCATATTTTTTTTGTCTCCAAATCCAACAATACTTATATTTTAAACCGCTAACATAACGATAACATCGAACGACTGAAACAATTTTAAATTTGCCTGCTGCGGTCTTCCCGTCCGGTTACAATTTTAGGTGCCCTCAAGGCTACAGTAAATAGGCTCTTAATAAACTGGTTCACTTCACCATCAACGATTGCATCATTGCTTAACGTGAGGTGGGATCGAACTCAAGCAGTAGTTTATATGATTTACAGGACATTTTCTTGGAAAACAGTGTTGGAGATAGTTCTCGTTTCACCTTTAACCATATTTTTTGTAATCTTCTGCATCACCCCACCATCCAAAATTCTTTCTCTCATTACAATCTCAATATTATGTATTATTTATTATATTTTATTATTATTCTTGTTTTATATTTCAATCTGGTGAACCCATTCAACTCTACCTGTGGGAAGGTATGTTATTGGAGAATGTATCTTATTTCATTCAAAGCACGGACATTGATAAGGAACTTTGTTAATTAAAAACCTGGGCATACCGTACGGTTCGATTTTCAATAAACATAACACGGGGTCAGATGTTGAGGAATGGGGTCACATAATGGCAGGGGTTTGTACGAAGTCATCTTGGTTATATCGGATTTCTATTGAATCTACAGGTATGCAGACTGGTACATATATATTATATTGAGGTTGTATGACAGTATTCAGTCCTTACTCTCTTATTGTAAAAGTTGGATCGAAAAGTCTAATATCTATTACATTGCATACATATTCCTTATTTCTTTTCTTTGTATCGTTATGGTTTTTAAAAATGCTGTACAAAACTTCGTCACTTACACAGCATCCTAACTATTTGGAAATTGAGTCGGTTTCTGATCATAAAACCACTAATTTATGTTTGTATTTAAATGTAAAGGCATATTTTAAAGTAATATACAGTTAATGGGAATAAAACATACCTACATAGCGAGGCCAAAGAAAAGATGGATGGATTGTGTGAGAAGTGATATGAAAGAAAAGGGAGTTAGTGATAGCGTGACGAGTGACAGGACAGAATGGAAGAAAAAAACCGTGTTGCGCCGACCTCAAATAAAACGGGACAATGGCAGGAAGAAGAAGAAGAAGGGTATAAATCATACCTATAGACAGCAATTTACGACTATTTTGACACTGTTCGGGTAATCTACTTGTATTCGTTTTACCGTCTTGATCCAATTCAGACTCATTTAGAATAGGTACAGCATTAATGTTACCAACATTATAGGTATACATCACCTATTTGCATTCTAACAATTGAAGGTTGTAACAGTTTTATTTTGGCTTAATAGTTATTAATTTCCATAGTTACTCCAGCGGCCGTATTATGACATCTTAAAACCATCATGTTTTCTGTGTGAGAAAAGGATAGTGCTATTCGTCCTGTATAACTCCGTCTCTTTTTCACACCGAAAACATGATGGTTTTAAGAGGTCATAATACGGCCCCTGGTGGGTAGCACATTCCTTTAGCTTTTTAAATTTATTGATGAAAGTGTTTTTTTTTTATTTTAGCTAGGAGGAAATCATCAAATGACATCTCGCACCCTTGAGTGGAGCGTGAGGGTGTATCAGAATTGCTGACTGAAACTCATTCCTGTTCCTTCTTTGCCTTCGCTCCAGGGCCCCGGGGTTGTCTTTCACACAACCCATGGCCCCAGAAGGCTTCGACCCTGCTGAACCCCTACGGTTTTGCTGGCATTTATTTGAGGAGCGCGTAGAACACGCGCCGTCGATGACTTGGGCTCGGTCCGGACGTTTACCGTAAGGTCGGACGGCGAGCTACCTATTGCTCACCATCCGCAAGCCTACGCCTACGGTGGCTGGGAAGGGATCACGGCGGGACCTTGAAGTTGGTTAGGTACACGTTTAGTAATGACAGTGACCACCGAAAAACATGATGTAATAATTCAGTATGTGGTTATGCGGTTTCTGATATGGTTTATTGATAAAACATTAATTTTGTATACGGTGAGAAATATTTGAAACATTTCCTAAACATTATAAACTCCAATGTCTCTCTAAACATAAATAACAAAAAAAAAAATTAAAAAAATATCTATCTGAATTCACAAAAAACAAAAATACTAATAGGATCAAAATAACTTTAGTTTCGGAAGTCGGTGTTTCTCGGTATTGTTCATTTCCTATTTAAAACCGACTTCCGAAATTAAAGTAATTTTGATCCTTTTTTAGTGTGTTTTTAGTAAAGTCGGTATTTTTTTTTCTCGAAAAATATTTTTTATTTCTCAGTTTTAAGTTACGATAAACTTATAACCAGAGAGCCTGACATGACAATTCCAATTTTATTAACCTAAAAAGTGCAACGATCATCATCATTTCAACCAATATACGTCCACTATTGGACATAGACCTCCCCCAAGTGTCGCCACAACGAACGTTCCTGCGCGTCTCGCATCCATCGGTTTCCCGCAACCTCCACCAGGTCGTCGGTCCACCTTGTGGAGTCCTTCCAACGCTGCGTCTTCCAGTACGCGGTCGCCACTCTAGAACCTTTCGGCTCCAACGGCCATCTGTTCTGCGAGCAATGTGTCCTGCCCATTTCCACTTAAGTGCAAGGATACATTGTTTTATTATGAAGTTCCCGTGTCAACCTTTCACCTTCCGGCACCATCATCTGATCATTTCGATAGTACCTTAGAGCCAAAGTACATCTCATGACAGTTCTAATAAGCCCAAACACAGCTCGGATACATTGATTAATTACAGAGTTACGCTGCTTATCTTTCGGCTCCATCATCATTATCATCGGGTCACTTCGATGATACCATTTTCAACATAACTATTCAGAACCATTTATTTAATTGTATTGACATAATTGCTTTACCATTTTCATTGTGATATCTATGTGAGTATGAAGTTCCGTTGGCCATTTCCGGTCTTCTTCGTCAGTTTTGCTTCATCAAATGTTACTTTATGACTGTAAATGCTTAATTTTTCGATGAGAACATCAAAATCTTTATATATTTGAGGAATTTCCTCGATTCCTCATGGATTCCATCATCAAAACTTGATTTAAAAAAAAAATATTGAAAACATATCCTATGGGGAGGAAAAAAAATTGCAAATCGGTCCATAAACGACGGAGTTCTGAAGAAACAGACAAAACAAATATTTTTTTTTTTAATACAACCGATTTAATAACCGCCTCCTTTTTTGTAAGTTGATTAAAAATGTCAATAGCAGTTGAAAAATAATGAGAGAAATACCTAAGGCATTAAGTCCGCAACAAAAAAATCTAAAGTTTTGTATTGCGTGAAGGTTAAATAAGTTAATAGGTACATTCTGTATCATAAACTAAATACTAAAATCGCACACAGCTATAAGCACACAAATCGTAATAAAACAGAAGAAAAAAAAAATAGCGCAGCATATTAAAATCAGAGACCAACCAAAAATTGTACACCATAACAAACAACTTATAAATCTGAATTCACATTTCGCATAAAATATATTTTAAAGAAAATAAATAAATTCTATAATGAAATAATTGATATTTAATTCTGCTATCAATTAACATTAACAGCACCGACGTCTTAATATGATTTGAAAAGCATTACCGGTTTCATTGTTGCTACCCATAAATATAATTAACTGTTAAATTGCTGGAATATTTGATAACAAACGTATTTACTAATAATAATAACCAGATAACAGTTTAGTGTTGTGTTTCTGAATTGATATGTTTGTGAGCGCACACACGATATAGGAGTAATTTGACTGGTCTGTTGGTCTAGTGGTTAGTGGCCCTGATTGCTATGCCGGAGGTCGTGGGTTCGAGTCCCACCCAGGACATAGGTGTTGTTTTAGTCAGTAAAAGTCGTAACACTCACTTTCACTCCTCATATTGCATACATGATTTCTCACCTCAAATAAAAGGTGAGATATGAAGAAAGTTGGGCTAAACATGTTATAAAAAAATATTCTGTTTAAGGCTCGTGGAAACTATTCACGCTACACTATACATTCCTATCGTATGGAACTCCTAACTCTCAGTTTTCTGCTTCTAAAATTAAAGCACTTATAAAAAATAATAATAATAATAATGAGTAGGTATAAGAGGATGTTTGAAAGTGGCGCCAATAACTGAAAAGTTAAAAGGAAATCGTATATCTTCATATATTCATGAAAAGAGGAGGTATGAAACGCTTGTTACTAAAAGAGTTATGAGTATATATTTAGACGGTTGAAGAGTAAAACGGAGGTCAAAGAAAAGGTGGATGTATTGTATGAGGAGCGATATGAAAGAAAAGAGAGTTGGTGATAGTGCGACGGGTCGGATATAGATCGGACCGACTAGAAGAAAAAACGTGTTGCGCCGACCCCGAATATCACAGGACAAGAACAGAATGATGATGACCTAACAAAAATTTTATGGACGTCCTTTAAACTGAACATATTATGTTTGAATATAGGGAGAGGGAGACCAAAGAAAAGACGGATGGATTGTGTGAGGAGCGATATAAAAGAAAAGGGAGTTAGTGATAGTTTAACGGATGAAGACAGAATAGGCTAGTTGCCGTAAAAAATATAATTAGTCCGTCTTTTAGATTATTCAAAAATATGGGACACGTATTTTTTTATTTGTAAATTAAACCAAAAATGACAAAGATACAGCCCATTAAAGTTACGTGTAACGTCACGCCGTGCTACATTTCTTCGCAAGGGGTGACGTCACACGTAACTTTAATGGGCTATATGTTTATTATTTTTTGTTAAGTCATAAAAAGAAAAAATACGTGTCCAATATTTTTTATAATCTAAAATACGGACTAAATAAAATTTAATCATTATGACCCTAGAAACTACCCTAAACGTGTTGCGCCAACCCCAAATGGACACGGTAGGAAGATGATGATGTAAAAAGAAATATTCAATGGACGTTCTTTATACTGAACATTTGTATTTGTATATCCACACTCGACAATTCCATTCCTCCTCCAATAAACGAAACACATAACTTCTAATTCCAAGTATTAAACCTAGCTAATCCCGCCGAGTTGACTGGCCAGCCTTCATAAAATGGCGGCTCAAATAAATAACATTTTATATTAACGACAGACGTGTAATTAAAACACCATGAGTTCATACTTTGAGACCTTTGTTGAGCTGTAGCCTTTGCAGATGGTACGTACTTAAATTATATGGTTTGGATAAAAAATTTAATTATTTTGAACGGTCTGTTTTAATACGCTGAAAGTACGGAAGTCATGGTTATGTCCGGGTTCTGTAACTCACTGGACTTATTGATCTAACTGACAAATTACGTTAAGCCAGAGGACTTTATGCTTAGACGAAGGGTAGTGTTGCCAGGTCCGATTGGATAAAAATCGGGACAGTTGGTAAAACAAATCGGGATTTAGGTTTTTAGTTCGGGACATTTTTTTTAATAAAGTTTTTTTTTCTGGTGGGAAATCTTCCAATGACTTATCTCGCACTGTATCAGACTTTTACTAATTAAAACCCAGGCTTCTTCTGTCCCACTGTGCGTTCCAGGGCCACGGTCACTATTTCAAATGTTCCAGCAGCCCTAGCAGGCATCGGCCCTACTAGGCCCCTTCAGTGAAGCGCCGTGTGTCATTTTGAACGCACTTGACATAGTAATGCGAATGCGATACGGGTTAATTTATTGTAATAATGATGGCTTTAATATATCTTTTGATTTATCGGGACATTTAGCGTCCCGATCAGGTGCAAATCGGGACGTGTCCCAAGACCCCTAAAAATCGGGATGTCCCGCGCAAATCGGGACGCCTGGCAACACTAACGAAGGGATACCAGCAAAAATGACTGTCTAACGTGATTGACTTACTTTTTTTGGAAGTTGTGAAATCATTGAATTAATACTCCCGCTTTCGGTGGAGCGAGAAGGAGTGTCAGTCTTTTACTAACTCAAATCTACCCGTGTTGTATAATAATAATAATAATAATATTCCACAACTATCACACAACGCCATCTAGTCTTAAGCTAAGCAGAGCTTGCGTTATGAGTACCTACTAGACAAACTGATAAACATACTTATATATTTCTAAATACATACATACTATAGATAAATTACACCCAGATACAGATCAAATGATCATGCTCATCACACAAAGATTTGTCCTGGGTGGGAATCGAACCCACGACCTCCGGCATAGCTGTCAAGGTCACTAACCACTAGACCAACAGTCCTATCAAATAAATAAGTTATCCTTTTCCTGCTAGGGCCACGATTTTCGAACATTTTCGTAGCCCTATGGATTTTATTATATTATTACTAGCTTCTGCCAGCGGCTTCGCCCGCGAGAAAGTCGGTTTGTCCGTACAAACTCCGTTTCATCTCCTTAGGGGGTGAATTTCGGAAAATCCGAGTTTAGCGGATGTGTACACCCTATAAGGAAACTATCTGCCTAATTTTAAGATTGTAGGTGTTATAGTTTCTGAGATTTCGATTAATCAGTAAATGGTATTTCGCTTTTATATACACCGCTTTTTAATCGTTTTATTCCCGCGGAGGGTCGATCCGGTACATGAAACACTATCGATTTGTAAAGATAAAATTAAAAAATAAAGTTTTTTTTTTCAAAACTCATATTAATTTACGCATGTACGAAATTAATTTCTTTAAGAAAACGTCAGCTGAACGAGTTGAATAACCTGTAGGTAGTTAGTACGCAACGCCAACTATTACCTACAGGTCATTGAACTCGCTTAATAATCGCTAACAGATTATTATTTAGTATCCAACCGGATGACAGACAGCACTCGGCTATTTGGCCTAATACCGGATTTTAAAAAAAAACGAAATATAAAATCACATGACGCCTGAGCGTTTATTTGATAATAAAAGTGAAACAATAAAATTAAAAAAACATACAATTGGCTGCCTTATCGTACTTGGCAATTAAGCACCACCTACGCAAACTAGCTTATTATTGCGGCACACTTAACGGTAACGTTTGGGCGAAAATTCAGTGGCTGGATATTCAGCTATTCAGCTGCAAGGTTGTCGGATATTCGATATCCAATGTGCATCCAATCAGCTATCTGTGTAGACAAGTAGCAATCACATTCAAAGTATAGATTGAATGTGATTGCTACTTGTCTAAAACAGTTTATCCTGTAAATTTTGACTCAAATGGGAGAAAACCTTTTTGCAATTTATATCTGTATTATTCGTCTTCGTATTGTACCAAATTTCAACGCCGAAAATATTTGGCAAGTAATTACAACTTAACTTCCGCACGGAAAATCTAAGATAAATATACCCATTAACCAATTTCCCCATCAGAGAAACATTCGCCCGCGCCAGGTCACGTCTACCGTCGATCCTTCTAAATCTAACTTCGTGTAATTCTGCGCAACTTCGTGCAATTCCGTGAAATAAGCGTAATTTCTCGGGAATGATGCGATACTACAGCACCTTTGCAAATGGACCCAAAAATGGAGCACGACAGCCATGTTTTAGAAAGTCACACGTATTTCGGGAGAGTTGTGCGTGAAAGAAATTGGATTGAAGTTTTGTATATTAAAGGATGACAGCAAATAGGAATTGGGCTGGCTAAAGACAGGTTGTTTATTTTGATATTATACTATAAGGGCTATATTTCACAAAATGGCGCGACCAGCTCGGACGAGTGGCGACTTTGGTGTCTAAAGTCAGGCCTAGTTTCAAAATGTATCGCCCGCGTGAATATAGAAAATTGTCTCCAAGGAAAATAGTCCCAGAATAAAAAGTATCCTATGTTCTATTCCAAGTCATAGTCTACCCGTGTGCTGAATTTCATTCAAATCCATACTACCGTTCCCGCGAGAAGAAGAAAAACCCATCTAGGCACAGTTATCTAAGGACCAAGGGTCAAATTAGGCTCATTGTCCAACAGTTAGGACTATAGTTCACCGGGACACCGCCATGGTGTCTTGGTGAAATATAGACACCAGAGTCGCCACATTTCCGAGCTGGTCATGCCACCAAATTGGTTGCCCAACCAAACAGATACCAGGGCCTCAAGTCTGCTATTACAATAGTGTCAGAATGGTCTATCATTGATGTCATAATTGTCGATTTTGACAAGTTTGGTAATCTACTAATATAATGGCGTCATTATGACTTTCCAATGGTCAACCACTGACACTCCATTGAAAGAAGTGACATAGAATGGTAATCTCGTACATATTGACAAATTAATATTTGACGTTTGCGGTAATCTGCTAAAACTTTGACAGTTTATTTGATCAGTGTTTTACCATTAGAACGTTATTGTGCAGTTATTGGTTTTAATATGCTCGAAATTATCATTCTACCACAATTCTATTACAAGACCAGTGACCGATCAATGATCGATCATTATGAATTGGCAGATTACAAACTTTTAGCAAAATGACAATGGGATCGTGTTGGAATGACGAATTTATAAAAATAGCAGACTTGGGGCCCGGTGAGTAACTCTCTAGAGCTGTATAATATATTTTGTTGGTAGCGGCAACTGTAGCCTGATTCACGTAAAATCAATCAAGCCAAATATCGTTGAAGTTTTATAGTCGTTCGATCGAAGTCCTATCCAAAAGCGGTATTAACGTGTTCCTTAATCGGGATTGGATAGAACGACAACTCAACTGGCTTGGAACTAAACGATCTATCGATGACTTATTTCCAGTTACATAAATTAAATTCTACCAGGTTAATGAAATACAGACATTTTTTTTATTTGGACTCTTCGACAAAACGACTTTAAAATCGGTGTCGTTCAAACTCGATTGATGGATGTGAAAACGGAAATGGTCTAAACGACTAAATCGCTATGATATTGTTACGGTTTTGATTACGTGAATCGGGCCTTACAGCATACCATTGTAAAGGATTGTTTGTATTCAAATTGTTTCTATTGGATTATAGTTTGTTTATGAAAGGAGAAAAACATTTTTAGCAAAATAACCCCATGGATTCATCACAGAAATGAATTTATATCTTTATATGTATTTATTGAAGTACAAGTCTATTCAAAGTCATTTCGTCTCTGTTGATGGTTGAACCCACGCTTCATATAGGACATGGTTCTGTCTCGATATCAATTTATACACTAATATAGCATAATCAGCCTTTTAATTTTCCCACTGCTGGAAGTCATACCTCTTCTCTAGAAAAGGGAATGGGTTTGTAATCCACCACGCGGGTCCAGTGCGTGTTGGTGGATGTCACATGTCTTCGAATTTTGTTTCTAGACATGCTGGTTTCTTTACAATGTTTTCTTTCATCGTTTTGAGAGCAGTGGTGATAAAATAAATTTTCAAAGCTGGCTAACCTTTTTTAAAGTTGGGTTTCAAGCCACGACCTTAGACAATTCGTAAGTCGGGGCAATCACCACACGGCAACCACTACTCTAACTTATTATGATTAGCTATGTTTTGTCAAGAGCAAACTCATAAAGTGAATAAAATGGGAAGCATGCACCAATAGGTTTTGAAAGTAGACGATTGAATACGAACAAAATGCGGACGAGTATCAAACAATAGGAAAAATAGAATATGTTCAATGGCGGGGAAAATGGTGATAGATAACAATGTTTTATGTGGCCATGTTCAATTGTCCGGCTGTGTTACGCTTTCTGTGTCGCCATATTTTATTTCTCGAATGGTTTTTTAAAACTAGTTTTTTTTTTTACATGTCACATGGCTTATTCTACAAGAGCCGTGATTTGTTTTCAGGACTAAAATGGCACGCAAAGTTAAAAACGATATTCTATTTTTTTTTTGTTCAATAAAAAAAAGGTAAATACCAAAATATAATATTAAAAAACTTTCAAATATCTATGTAATGAAATGACCTCCTTGGAAATGACATTTCATTTTTTTAATTTTTAAGCTGTGGATACGGGGTGACGTATCATTCAATGACAGATGATGTTTAGAATATTTTGTGCATTTTATTGTTATAAAAACTTGTAGAGAGATAATTAAAGGGATATAATTGAGGAGGCGATATTAGTGAACTTTAATGTCGTTTCTTTGTTTTCAGGTGAGATAAAAGTGTAATTTTAGTTAAACGATAATTTATTACATAATACTGTAAAAGCATGTTGAATAAAACAAATCTTTGTTTTCAGAGAAACAATTTGTGGTTTATTTCGAAAATCCTCAATAATATACCTTATAAAACGACATTTTTGTTAACTAAAAGAAGATGGACCGGCTGCAATTTGAGTTTACGATGATAGCTTCAAATGATGGCAAATCAAATGTATTAGCCATAACCTCAATATCTACAGAAGAAGGAAAATGTTATGTTTTACCTGATGAGCTGAAGCCGGTGATTCATTATACATATATTGTCAAAATGAATACTTTCTCAAAAATAAAAAATAGTATAAAGAAAAGGTATCAAAGTAGAAAAATATGGATAAAATTGGATGAAGATCTTAAGAAAACATATAGAGATGAGGAAGGTAATATGCAATTTTTAGATCAATATTTAGAAGAAATAAGCACAAAACAACCAATAGACAAAAACGACAATTTGCAACATATCTTGGAAAAATTAATAGAAACTAATACAAAGAAAGAAAATCAACATAACCTAAAACATATTTCAGAGAAATTTATTATTGAAAAATTCACAAGCAAGAACCCTAATGCAATGCAATGGATTGAGAATTTTGAAAAGGAGTGTGAGCGCTTTAATATATCAAAAGATGAAACAAAAATAGATATATTGAGATTATTTTTAGAAAAATCTTGTTTGGATTGGTATAGCTCGATGACCATAAAACTAACAATAAAGGCTGAATGGAATGAATGGAAAAACAAATTTTTAGAAACTTTTAAAAACCGAGGATGGGACATAGTTACATATGCTCTCGCATTTCGATATAAAGAAGGACTACTAATTGATTACGCTATTAGAAAAGAAAGGCTTATGCTAGACATAAACAAATCGATAGACTCCAAAACAATGATAGATCTTATTGCAACAGGTTTACCTGGGTTTATCTTAAATAGGTTAAACAGAGATGAACTCAATGACACTACTGATTTGTTCAATGAGATAAGAAAATATGAAGGTATGATGTACAAGAAAAACTCAAGTACAGTAAAGAGTTGTACATTCCTTTATAAAAATAAAACTAATGAGAAGAAGCCATGTAACACTTGTGAATCTTTGGACAAAGGAATTAGATATCATCCGGAAGAGTCATGTTGGTTCAAGAAAAATAAAAATGAATCTGAAAAAGTTTTTAAACCCAGAAATGTAAATAACAACTCCATTATTGAAGTGGATATAAATACTGAGAAAAAAAACGAGTAAGTACACCATTAATCAAAATCAAGCTCTTATTAGAAAATAAACTAGAAGTGAGCGGCATTTATGATTCAGGCTCACAGATCTCTTTAATAAATTCAAGACTGATTAAAATAAAAGAAAAAAAGGACAATGAGAATATAGCATATATGAAAACGGTTAATGGTGTGAAAAAAACAGATGGCTTGATAACAATAAAAATAAAAATATTTGATTTAGAAGAAGAGGTGGATGTATACATAGTAGAAAATGAATATTTTGATGATTTTATAATCGGATTGGATATGATAAAGAAATTCAAACTAGCCCAAAACGAGGACTTGCGGATAGAACAAAAGATAAGAACAAATAAAATAGATGAAATGTCTAAAGACAACAGAAATGAAAAAAAGAATATAAAAACATTAGCAATAAATTTTAATGAACATATAGAAACAGAAGAGTTTGTAAGTATGACAGACCATTTAGATAATGAAAAGAAAATTGAGATCGAGAAAATAATAAAGGAATACAAAACAATTTTTGCAAAGGACAAGTATGATATAGGAACAGTTAGAGATTATGAAGCTCACATAGATTTACTAGTAAATAGATACTGTAGTAAAAGACCATACAGATGTACGATAGAAGATAAATTAGAAATTGAAAAGCAAATATCCATGTTACTAAAGAATAATTTAATAGAAGAATCCTACAGTCCTTTTGCTGCTCCAGTGACATTGGCATTTAAAAAGGGTGAAAATAGGAAATCCCGCTTGTGTATAGATTTCAGGGAACTAAATAAAATTGTTGTTCCACAAGCTCAACCTTTTCCGTTAATAGATGATTTGATTGTTAAAACTAGAAATTGTAAGTATTTTACTACACTGGATATAAATTCAGCATTCTGGGCGATACCATTACGGGTGGAAGATAGATATAAAACAGGATTTGTCACACAAGATGGCCACTTCCAGTGGACCTGCCTTCCCTTTGGCTTGAAAACATCACCAGCAATTTTCCAGAGAATTTTAAGCAATATTCTAAGAAAGCACAATCTCACAGGATACTCCGTAAACTATATTGATGATATTCTGATATACTCGAAAACCTTTGAAGAACATATAAAACACATAAGAAATGTATTAGAGGCAATAATACAAGAAGGCTTTAGATTGAAGTTTACGAAATGTAACTTTGCTTCAGACTCAGTAAAGTACCTCGGCCATGTAATTCAGAACAATTCGGTAAGACCACTAAAAGACAATTTGATCTCGATAAGACATTTTCCAACTCCTAAGACACAAAAGAATATCAGACAATTTTTGGGAAAAATTAACTTCTACCATGAATACATACCAAGAAGTGCAATTATTTTAGACCCATTACATAATTTATTAAGAAAAAATGAAAAGTTTGTGTGGTCAGAGAAGTGTGAAGAATCATTTAAAAAGATATTTATGTTCTCAACCTGTGTTGGAAATATTCGACAAAGACTTACCAATAAAAATCTTTACAGATGCATCTTTAGAGGGTATCGGGGCAATATTAAAACAGACTCAACTAGACGGTAAAGACAAACCGGTGGCATATTTTTCAAAAAAACTAAACGAATCTCAAAAACGAAAAAAGGCCATATATTTGGAATGTATTGCTATGAAAGAAGCAGTTAAATACTGGCAACACTGGCTAATTGGAAAACATTTCACTATTTACTCAGACCACAAACCTCTAGAGAACATGAATATTAAATGCAGGACAGATGAAGAATTGGGTGACCTCACATATTACCTATCTCAATATGACTTCACAGTAAAATATATACCTGGTAAAGAAAATATAGAAGCAGACTGTTTGAGCCGAAACCCTGTATTAGAATCAGAAGATAACAAAGAGGAACTATTAAAAATAGTTAATTTAATACAAATAAAAGATATAGTTGAAGACCAAGAAAAAAATGAAACAATAAAAGAAAAGAAACAAAATCTACTACATAAAAATAAAATCTATTATAAAAAAATAAAGAAACTTGAAAAGATTATACTCTCAGAAGAATTTAGTAAAAAAATTATAAAAAAGGTGCATGAAGATTTATGCCATATTGGAATCAGACAATTACAGAAAAAAATAAGTCCACTATATACAGCTAAAAACCTAACAAAAAATTTCATAAATATTTGTAAAACATGCGAAATATGCATAAAAAATAAATCAAGATGTCAAGGAAAATTTGGGTTAATGTCACAACTGGGACCAGCAACAAAACCATTTGAGATAATGTCAATGGATACTATAGGTGGCTTTGGAGGATCTAGGTCAACAAAAAAATACTTACAACTTTTAGTAGACCACTACACAAGATATGCGTTTATTGTGACTTCAAAAACACAGAACGCAAGTGACTTTATAAAACTAACAAAGAAAGTACTCGAGACAGATGAGATTGGAATAATTCTGACAGACCAATATCCAGGCATCAATTCAAAAGAATTTAAACAGTATTTGCAGGAGAATAACATCAAACTAATATTTACAGCTGTGAATACGCCATTTTCGAACGGCTTGAACGAAAGATTAAACCAAACAATAGTAAATAAAATAAGATGTAAAATAAATGAGAAAAATAATAAGAGAACATGGACAACAGTAGCAAGAGAATGTGTACAGAAATATAATGAAACAGACCATTCTGTTACAGGTTTTGTACCAAAATATTTACTGGATGGTACAAATGTCAGTATTTTACCAAATGAAATTAAAACAATAGAAAAGGAAGACAAGTGGATTGCTGATAGAAGATTAGCATTAGATAATACAATAAAATCTCACAAGTACAACAAGAAAATATTTGATAGAAATAGGAAAATACAAGAGTTCGAGATAGGAGACAGTGTATATGTAGAAAATGGAAATAGACTGAACAGGAAAAAATTAGACGAATTAAAAATAGGCCCTTTCAAGATAATAGAGAAAATATCGAACTCCATTTATAAGATTGACACTGGCAACAGAAAAACAGAATCAATTTTATTCCACATAACAAAATTACAACCTGTTACGGCAGAAGATGAAGTAGAAGAAAACGAATAGGTATAAAGATAGCTTGCAGGTGCATTGTTTGTATTGTATTATTTAGAATTTTCGTTCCTATGGGGGGGAGATGTAATGAAATGACCTCCTTGGAAATGACATTTCATTTTTTTAATTTTTAAGCTGTGGATACGGGGTGACGTATCATTCAATGACAGATGATGTTTAGAATATTTTGTGCATTTTATTGTTATAAAAACTTGTAGAGAGATAATTAAAGGGATATAATTGAGGAGGCGATATTAGTGAACTTTAATGTCGTTTCTTTGTTTTCAGGTGAGATAAAAGTGTAATTTTAGTTAAACGATAATTTATTACATAATACTGTAAAAGCATGTTGAATAAAACAAATCTTTGTTTTCAGAGAAACAATTTGTGGTTTATTTCGAAAATCCTCAATAATATACCTTATATCTATATAAAAATAATCAAAAACTTGATAAACAAACAAAAAAAACCCTTTTCTTATAATTTTAAGTCAAACATGTGTATTGTGATAGGTTCTCTTGTATTGTTTCACACGAGATATTATTGGAATTTAAATAAGTGGAAATATATGTATCAGTAATTACGATTCCGCCACCTCCTTCACTCCCGTTACTGCTTCACAGAAGGAGGTCACCGCTTCCGATTAAAAAAATTTGAGATTGTGCTTACCATTTCTCACCTGATGAAGGCTATCTAAAATTGATGATTTAATGTTAATTTTAAAACATTAAATCATTTCTAGTTCATCAGTTAGTTGGTAAAAAATCAAATCAAGGCAGGGCTTGAAAACGTTACCAATTCACATTAAAAATAACGTTAAGTAACGGTATTTCCATAGAGATACTTGCATATCGGTATGATTTGGTAGCGTTACTTAGTAGCATAACATCATAAGAACGTTAAATATTAACGGTATTTTGAATGTTATTGTGAAAATATCGGTAACAAGTATACGGTATATTTTGGTTATTTTATGCGACGTTGCCGTTTTCTCCAAGGCCGGTCGCCGGCGCGGCACGGCGGGTGGTGGCGGCGGCGCGCGCCCCTCTGACGCGCTGTTGCCATTTCGTTTGTCGTCTTCTCAACTCTCATGGCAGTCAGACGCGCTTACAGAACCCGCTCGCGAATTATTACTTCAATTTAGATTATCTATTACAGCTGATTTAGTTTTTGTGTTTTGAGTAACGATTACGAAAAGTTCAACATGGGGCGTAAAAAAAGAAGGATTGTTCGTCAACTCGCTTAAGCGATTCGCGCGAGTCCGAGCAAGCTGGCACCTTCCGATTTCACCTACTTTTTCTGTAGTCATCTCGCTCAAACGTATAAAGTAGTCAAATAAAAACAGGTTTAAAACAATCACTATAAATAACTAGCTATTGCCCGTGGCTTTGTTCACGCAGGCTATACCGGTTGTCTTTAGGTAGGTAATCCGAAAAGAAACCTGTATTTTAATTTAACGATAACGCAACTCCGGTCCCCAAGATACAGGCATCGCCTAGTTTGGGGGCCAATGTAATAATTTTTAAGGAAATACTTGTAGCAATGGTTAAATAAAGTTATTATTATTATTATTATCTACTTAGATTTCAGGATATTACGTTAAAGGTGAGGAATGAGGCGAGTAGGATGTGGCCAATGGTGCACGGTACCCAAGTTACTTTAAAAACATTTTACGTTACTTTTGACTTTCTCATGTTAACTGCACCTGTATGGTCTTCACCGGACATAATAAGATCGGGAGGGTCATCACCATCATCATCATTTCAGCCGATACACGTCCACTGCTGGACATAGGCCTCCCCCTCGCTATAATGACCTATGCCCACTATTGGACATAAGACTCCCCAAGTGTCGCCATTTAGGCGCTATAATGATCGATGCCCACTGTTGGACATAAGTGTCCCCTCGCTATAGTGACCTATGCCCACTGTTGGCCATAAGCTTCCCCTTAGTGTCACTACCTGGGCGTTATAATAATTGATGCCCACTGTTGGACATAGGCCTCCCCTCGCGATAATGACCTATGCCCACTGTTGGGCATAAGCCTCCCCAAGTGTCACCACTTAGGCGCTATAATGATCGATGCCCACTGTTAGACATAGGCCTCCCCTCGCGATAATGACCTATGCCCACTGTTGGGCATAAGCCTCCCCAAGTGTCACCACCTAGGTGCTATAATGATTGATGCCCACTGTTGGACATAGGCCTCCTCTCGCTATAATGACCTATGACCGCTGTTGGGCATAAGCCTCCCCAAGAGTCGCCATTTAGGTACTAAAATAACCTATGCCCACTGTTGGACATAAGCATACCCCAAGTGTCGCCATTAAGGCGCTATAATGATTGATGCCCACTGTTGGACATAGGCCTCCCCTTCGCTATAATGACCTATGACCACTATTGGGCATAAGACTTCCCAAGTGTCGCCATGTCGCTATAATGATCGATGCCCACTGTTGGCCATAAGCCTCCCCCAAGTGTCACCACCTGAGCGTTAAAATAATTGATGCCCACTATTGGACATAGGCCTCCCCTCGCGATAATGACCTATGCCTACTGTTGGGCATAAGCCTCCCCAAGTGTCACCACTTAGGCGCTATAATGATTGATGCCCACTGTTGGACATAGACCTCCTCTCGCTATAATGACCTATGGCCACTGTTGGGCATAAGCCTCCCCAAGTGTCACCACCTAGGTGCTATAATGATTGATGCCCACTGTTGGACATAGGCCTCCTCTCGCTATAATGACCTATGACCGCTGTTGGGCATAAGCCTCCCCAAGAGTCGCCATTTAGGTACTAAAATAACCTATGCCCACTGTTGGACATAAGCATACCCCAAGTGTCGCCATTAAGGCGCTATAATGATTGATGCCCACTGTTGGACATAGGCCTCCCCTTCGCTATAATGACCTATGACCACTATTGGGCATAAGACTTCCCAAGTGTCGCCATGTCGCTATAATGATCGATGCCCACTGTTGGCCATAAGCCTCCCCCAAGTGTCACCACCTGAGCGTTAAAATAATTGATGCCCACTATTGGACATAGGCCTCCCCTCGCGATAATGACCTATGCCCACTGTTGGGCATAAGCCTCCCCAAGTGTCACCACTTAGGCGCTATAATGATTGATGCCCACTGTTGGACATAGACCTCGTCTCGCTATAATGACCTATGGCCACTGTTGGGCATAAGCATCCCCATGAGTCGTCATTTAGGCACTATAATGATTGATGCCCACTGTTGGACATAGGCCTCCCCTCACTATAATGACCTATGCCCACTGTTACACATAAGCATCCCCTAAGTGTCGCCATTCAGGTGCTACACTGTAATCGTAGATATTGTAAATTTAATTATTTTTCTTACAGTCTGTTAAATCTATTTCACTAGAATGACAATTTCTGATAGTGACTACAAAATGTTAACTGTTGCGATTGGACGAGAGCGACGGTAACAAAACTAACTCATAACGATAAAATTAACGATAACGCAGTCGTTTAACGTTACATATGTTTAACGTTAAAATGTGCCAGATTTAACGTTAAATATGGTAACGTTATTTATTAGATAACGATATGCTGCATCGAAAGGCGGTAACGATACCATATTTTTAACGGTATTTCAAGCCCTGAATCAAGGTAATAAATTCGCCGCGGGATGTAAAAACTCAACAACGCGGCAACAATGAACAAGAAAAACAGCCAAGTGCAGCAGGCTTACTCTTGAGTTTAATTCCGATCGGTCGGCATTGAGATTGTGACGTTTCGTACCCTTAAATTTAATGCTAGCGACAAATTGGTTCAAAATTGCGTGACCATTTTGAGAACTAAGTGAAATCGTATATGTTGACAATATTGTTTTCAAGAGTACCAAATCACGTAACGTCAAAATTGACATTACAATCGGATTGACTTTAGATTGAAATTGAAATTAATTTGGAGAGTAAGCCTGCAGGTCGGACTCGCGCACGAAGGGTCCCATACCATCCGTAGCAAAAATCCGCAAAAAAGTCACGTTCGTTGTGTGGGAGCTTGTCTTAAAAAAATATTTTGTAATGTTTTTAATAGCAGCAACAGCAGTAAATCATCTGTGAAAATTCCAACTGTCTATCTATCACAGTTCGTGAGATAAAGCCTGGTGACAGATGGACATACAGACGGACGGACGGCAGAGTCTAAGGGTGTGTTTAATATCGTGCGAATTTACGAGTAGAGAGAGTACGAGTAGCCCCGGAAAATGTCCTTTTCATACAAGTATTTATTGTAATGCGTGGAATACGCACGTGGGATTCGGGGCACAAAATAGATAGACCCAGAAGACAAGCTCATGTATGTACTTCACTTTTTATACCACGCTCGGTGGACGCACTCTAATGAGCGTTTGAGCCGGAACTGTTCGACGAGTTGTCTGAGACGCGACCGAGACATCGTGTCCGTGAGCGGTGTCTATGTGTGCGTTGCTCGAGCGCGCTTTGTATGTAGATTGACTTCTGTAGCTATCTATTTTGTGTTCGGGGCGTGATATCGGGCAGCAGCACCGCATGTGGAGCTATTCCGCATGCGTGATGAAATCCGCACGATATTAAAAACACTCATAAACAACAACAGTGAGACAACAGACTGTTGTTTTGTGTACCAAAATTATGTTGTATTTCTTTCAAAGGACCTAGGCACTAAAGCAATACATGCATACTCGGACTACACATCAATAACGATTCCCAACAGCAAAGAGCAAAATTTCTGCAAAAAGAACGCGAGGCATTACTGCATTAGGAGCTAATGGCACACGGAACGATGCATTACGAGCGGAATGAAGTCGCCGGCTTTTAAACGGCTTCCATACGACATACGTACATATACGCTACAGACTTCCATATAGTCGGCTACAGACTTCCGTACTGATGTGACTAGAAGCTTTCATGATGTCTTTAGGGAGAAAAACAAAGCACAATTTATGTAAAATCAATTGATGGATAAGTTGTTTTCTAACTTCTCCGTATTTTTTTTTTATTGTTGATAGGTTCGCGCTTGACCGCTATCTCACCTGATGGAAAGCGGTCTCGCCTGATACGGTCGACGTTGGATTGTGTTTACCTAGAAGAAACCTATTCGCTCTTGACTTAAAGATTCCCGGGTTGGCTGGTGGGAAAATTATCCAATAACATTTCCCGTCCTTGAGCGGAGCGGGCGTGTCAGACTTTTGCTGACTTACAACCCACTGTTCCTTTTTTGCCATTTTTCCAAGGCCCCGGAGATTTCTTTCGCATCACCCACTGCCCCAGTAGACTTCGACCCTGCCGGGCTCCTACGGTTGCCCATGGAATTGCTAATAATCTCCATTGAATACGTGCACTTTATTGTGAGTCGAGGGAGTGCTTACTAGGTGTGTAATTTTAACTTATATAATAACACCAGCTCTTGCCCGCAACTTTGCCTGCGTACATAAAATATGGCCTGTGTCTTAGGAATACAGCAGCTCTCTATCGGTGAAAAAATTTTAGCAATCGAACCAGTACCCCTAGTTAAGTTGCTAATCTGTAATAGTTAACGCTAGCAGAAAGTTTCAAATGTACGGGAATGACGTCATCTCAACGCTCAGTCACGTGGTCAGAACAAAAGAATAGGCGGCGCGGTCAACTCGAAGCGTTCGGCGCAAGCGAAACGGTTGTAATTTGGCTAAGGGCGCAGTAGTTTCAGAGATTACCTGCTACAAAAAAAAAAAGACGTGTGGCACTCGGGGACTGCCGCGGTAAAGCTATTGCATAGCATTTTTTTATCAACTTATGCAATTATAATTATTTATTTATTTTATTTATGCAGTATTTTTTTTTCCTTTGTTTTTTTTTCTTTGATATTAATTGAAGTTACACTTTCACACATTGAATTGAATTTTGATTGATTGTTCACTCATTTGTTTTCTTATCGGTCACCACGCTCAAAAAACAAATGAGTGGGAGGTGTTAGGTTATTTTCGTTACGGAATTTCTGGATTCGGTCTCCACGCTCAAGGCGCGCGATAGAAGCTATGCAATAGCTTAAAAAACTTTATCTCTTTACAATATTAAGTATAGAAGTAATGTAATAAACGGACAACTAGCTCTAACCCCAACTTCAGACCTAGCTCCAGCCTTAGCGTTTTCGATCGACTCGCCACTCGACATCTAAGCCGATTAGTTACCACGTTAGCTGGACGTAAGCCGCTCACATTATTAGATACGTGAAATTACTTCGTTTCTACAATAGCTTTAGAATTTAGATAAATTGGGTTATAAAAACAATTATACAGGGGTTGCGCATTTGTTTATTGCGTGTATTTTTTCGACAGCCTATGTGAAGTTAAATGGTTTACAGAACTTACACCCCGTTCTGCATACTCCTAAATCATAAGCCATACTTTGTTTAGGTGGGAATCAACCAATGATTTCTCACGCTCTAAGGCGGAGCGGGAGGGCGTGTCAGACTTTTAATGAATAAAACCCACTCCTATATTTCTTCTTTGTATTGCGTTCAAGGACTCTGCTTTTAAAAGCAAACCCATGGCTCCAGTAGAATTCGACCCCGCTGGGCTCCTACGGTTTTGATGACTATCTATATAACTTGAGGCGTATCTGTCAGTCGGAAAAGACAAAAGAGGTTAGAAAGGAAATACTTTCCGATTGTACTACGCGTGTCGCCGCTTGTCTTACACCCTGTAACCCCACTACACGGCAGGCTAAATCTAAACTCCTTCAAGTGCCACGCAAAAATAACTTTTATGGCAAGCGTACAGCTTTTTATTCAATGCCTAATCTAATAAATCAGATACCTGTAGACGTCAGATGCTCATTCAATACCAAAAACATAAAGCGTAAGTTGAAGGATTACTACATGGAGTCAATGGGACCTTGGCAGTTTATAGAGCGTTGACTAATTGTCAGATTGTGTCACGCTGAGACAGACCCCAGGGGTCTAATTGTGTGCCTTTTTGTAAACCGAAGGAAAACCTTTGTTTTTATAAAAAAAATAAAAAAAAATACAGGCAATACGAACGCGCATTACGCAACTAACAGACCACGCACACTTAAATCGCAAGTTTGCTATTGGTAGTTGAACTATGAGCATTGCCCTAATTTTTGGCATGCCTGCCCCGTCCACAAGGCCATTCTCAATTATTTCATTTGTTCTGTTATTATGTAGCTATCAAAGTATTTACATTTAAAATACATAGTGATGTTATCGCAGCACAAACCATACATATATGAATGTGATTTGCGTCACCGCACTGTGGTAAATAATTCCCGCCTAACATCCGAGTTTGGCGGTCGCACGGTATCAAAGGAAATAGAAATTCCGTTGCCTTTACTTACTTTTATTTAGTAGTGATAACAGCCCCGATTTACGAGTTATACATCGCGGGTTCAAACCTAGCAAAGCGCATTTTGTGTAATTCATCACCGATGCTCTCAAAACGTGAAGGAAAACATCGTGAGGAAACCGGCATGTCCTAGAACCGAAAATTCGATAACATGTGACATCCATCAATCCGCACTGGGCCTGCGTGGTTACGGGCCATTCTCTCTCCAAGAGAGGAGGCCTTATAGTGCTCGGCCAGACTGATAGCGCGGCGCGGCAATCTCACAAATAAGAACTTCATTTGAGTGTCCATAGCGGGCCCGCGAGCGCGGTAAGCGGCGTGGTAAGCGGCGCGGGCTGTTCAAAGCGGGATGCGCGGGAAACTCTTGCTATAGCTTGTTCATACAAGTGCCTACAGTGAGATTGCAGGCAGCAAGCGACAACTCTTGCTATAGCTCGTTCATACAAGTGCCCACAGTGAGATTGCAGGCAGCAAGCGGCAACTGTTCCCTGCACTCGCATCGCTACCTGCACCGCGCTGCGAGTGTGGCCAAGCAAATCGCGCGTGTTTCACCACTGCGCGGCCGAGCACTTGTCTCAGCAAATTGTTGCGCAAGCTGTTCTGAAAATCGTTTCTAATTTTAAAAAGTCCTAAGGTTTTACGAACATATAAAATGCTTTCTAACATATAACAAGAAGACAGTCGTATATCGATTTCTTTGAATTTACGAGTATTTCTGATGGACTCGTGAGGATCCATTGATCCGTGAGGATTGCTCTCTTTTGCTATATGAAAATTGGGTCTACATCAGCTGCAAATCTACACAGTAAAATGTCTTAAGACATAATACTGTGGGGCTACATCTGTCAATTGCCTTATTTTTCTCACTGTATATGCAGCTGAGCTTAATCTTCTTGAGAAAGTTCTACTATGACCGCCCCACTACAATTTAGAATCCGGTTCAGTTTAGATAGTGTTATACCTAAAAACACAGTTTCCGTAATTATATCAAAGATCAAAGCGTATGTATTATTAAGATAATTAAGAACTACATTGGGCACACGTGAGCCACGTACTCCGAACTAGGCCCGTCGGTCTCTATACGTTTTATATGGAAACTAGACTAGTAGAGCTACATTGAATCCACGCCACGCGACGTGACCAAATCAGGCGTGGCCCACATGCGCATCGGTTTAATGTAATTCACGCTTTATTCAGCTTAAAGCTAAACGAGCTATAGACTAACCTATCTAACTTCCGATTTCAACAACACTATCGATCGAACCAAAAGCGATAGTGTGACAAAGAACTCATATTTCTTCTTTCTATCCGGAAAGCCTATCCGTGGGGTATAAAGTCCCCAATTTATTCCCTGTCGGCACAGTCTATGTGCACCGTCGTTTTTCATTTTAACACCAATTTCCACTTCCATACGAACGGGCCTGTGCTATGACTTAGCGTGACACTTTGGCTGGCTTTTTTACCAGCCCTTCATGCAAATTGCTTACATAATTTTGAGTGTAGCGAGTCTTAAAATAACGGTTATTGTTTTGATCCCAGTGGAGCTCTGACTTTCTGCCATATATTTTTTTTTTTATATAGAACTTTATTCCTTTAAAGGCTGCCATCAAACATTATAAAAAGGAGCAAAATTCCAAAGGCATTTACGAGTCAGTGTGTAAACCAGAACTTTGCCTTTTATACATTTTATTTAGATAATACCTATATTATATGTTACACCATTTTAACTTTAGGTTTTGAGTAAATGATTTGTAAAAGAGAGATTATCGTCTGTGCAAATACGAATACTCAAGTATTTCGGGCTTCGAGTTCTCGTTACGAGTGATATACCCGTAACGAGGACTCAATGGAACGAGAGGTGGTGTAGGGAAAAGTCGAGGGCAAAAGATCTCGTGGACGCTCTCCAAAGCGGTAGGACCTCATCAAATCGGTGACATACTGCAGCATTAAAGAAAACACATAGCTGCATGGCGTCGTATCGCGAGAGAGGCGCTAGTACAGGACTCGACCGAGACATAACCACTGACCACGACCATTCTGTCAATAAGTTACGACTTAAAAGAAGAAGAATGATTTGTGTTAAATTTAATTTAATAGGAGAAGGACCTTCCCAACCTGTCAATTCCCGACTCATCTATCGTCAAACTGAGTAAGGTTTACCCTTTAACCGGAATCGGTCCAACGAGTGTTTTACCCTATCCTCCAGGGTTGTGTGTTTACAAATGGACACTCCATCTCGTTTACCTCTTCATGTCCCCATAGGTTTTTTTTTCGGAAGGAAAATCATCTAATGACATCCCACGCTCTTGAGCGGAACGGGAGATGTCATTAGAGAGGTCCGTCTTTTACTGACTAAAAACCCACTTCTGTCCTTTCGTTGCCTTTCGTACCGGGGCTGAGCTACCTTTCGAAACTAACCCTGGCCCCGGTAGTATCCCCATAGCTGACAGAAGAGCTACCGAGATGGAGTATTTGTTCGTGAGACGCGAGAGTTTGCCGGTTAAATCCAAGGCTAAAAAGCCTTTATCTATCCAACGCAAAGTTTGATAAAGAGTCATTACGAGGAAGATATATTCTTTATTGTACACCAAAAATAAAAATTACAATATTAACTTAACATTAACAGGGAGTCACAATGGGCGGTCTTATCGCTAAAAGCCAGATAACACCAGAACGCTCTGTTACTATTCTATAATTTCGTCATTCACTCTAATATTCTAGAAAACTCGTTCCAAACAATACGTGCTTTTTAAAAAGTTTCATCATTCGAAATCTTGATTAAATGTCCATGGTATATTTTCTTTAATTTATTAGTTCTTGCCACTCCACGCATCCATTGGCAACCCGATGGATGCGCGGTGCACAGGATCGGTCGTTGTGGCGACGCTTGGGGGAGGCCTACAAACAATCAACACAAAATAAAGAAAACTATAACATCAAGCCTAAATCGTGTTGTAATAGTTACGTACCTACAATCTTTTAAAATATTCTTCTGGTGGTAGCTTTAAAATATATTTGATAGCGATCCCACCAGACGGTTAGCAGTGATGTAATCGTCGATGGTAAATCGCACTAGTTTAAGAAAAATCTACTCACTCTAGCCTTGAAGACACCTAAATTATAATGATGGGAAGACCGCTGAAGGCAAATTGTTCCAAACTTGAATCATGATGAAAAGAAAAAAACCGTAAAAACGCACTACGGAAGTGCCAGTTCTTTTTTTAATTATTAATTCATCTTTAGTTGCTTTAGTTACATAGTTCATCTTTAGTTGCTTAACAACGGGGTCAACATAGTTTTAAGATTCTAAAGAAATTCGCATTACCAGTTCTCTAGCCTCGAATTGGCCACGCCTCCAATTCCTTTGTTCTGACCACGTAATAATAATAATATAATAATAATAATATTCCACAACTATCACACAACGCCGTCTAGTTCCAAGCTAAGCAGAGCTTGTGTTATGGGTACTAGACAACTGATAAACATAGTTAAAAAACAAAAAATACATAAAAACGCTAAATACATACATATTATAGATAAATTACACCCAGACACAGAACAAATGATTATGCTCATCACACAAACATTTGTCCTGGGTGGGAATCGAACCCACGACCTCCGGCATAGCAGTCAGAGTCACTAACCATTATACCAACAGGTCAATCCGTTGAGATGATGTCAGAACAAAAGAATCGGGAGCGTGGCCAATTCGAAGCGTTCGAAGCAAGAGAATCGAAACGAAACGGTTGTAACTTGATTAGGGGGGCAGGCACACAACCGCATGGACCAGAAGAGAGTAGAAAATTCAATATCCGTTGCAGACGTCCTCAGAAAATTTTCCACCCCCAGTGCGATGAATTGAGAAGAATCGACTATTTCATTGTTTGAACGGAAGAGTTTAACATGGATTAAGAACTTTTATTTTGGAAATAGATGTAATTTTTTTTTGATCCAATAATAATAATAATAATAATAATAATAAGTTTATTGTTCTTCTCTCACATAGAAATTTGCAAACAATATAAAGAAGCATACAAAACATTAGCGGTAATTATTGTGATCTATATGAGAGACTGGTTTCTGTACTAGGAGACCTGTATGACAGATTACCAGCCTCTCCAGACTCCGGACAATAGGTGACAGCTGTATACAACATCGGTGAGAAGTAATAATTAAGAGGGATTAAGCTAGGTGAAGTGTGATTGTTGTTGTTATGGGGGTACAAGGTGAGTGGCAGGAACTAAATTGAATGAGTAATTGAGTATGTGCGTGAGTAAGTGTGCGTGAGTGTGAGTGCGAGTTTGTGGGAGCGTGAATGTGTCTGTGTGAGTGCGTGTGGGAGAGAGTGAGTGTGTGTGTGAGTGCATGTGTACGGGGTGAAGGAGGTGACAGCATACGTAGTTGGTTAGGATGGTACAATGAGCAGATTTTCAGTGTCTTCGTAATTGAGGGACTTAAGCCAGGCAGTAATAACCCTCTTACAATTTGCTCTTGTTAGAGGGTAAACTGTTAGCTTCTTATTAATCTTATTATAAAGATGTCCACCAAGAAAATCAAAGAATTTGCGTGCGAAGGCAGTGCTACGATAAGTGAGTGTTGGGCAAACCCTGTGTTTGACTCTCTTGTTTGCGTTAAGTAAAGGATCATACTCTATTAGTGAATGTTGTTTTAGAGCTGAGCACAGGATATAAAGTTGTCTTACTGTCAACACATCAGAGAGCAAGTACAGATCTGTGGTAGGAAAGAAAAAAGGTAACGACAGGCTTACTTTTAGTACCGCTCTCTGGGCTCTTTCAAGTTTTATTAAGTTAGTTTTACAAGTGCCACCCCAAACAGTAATACAATAGGTTAGAATGGATTGGCACAGGGCCATGTAAACCATTTTAATGACATTTTTATCTGCAATACGGCTTAAATTTTTAAAAACGAAAATTAGTTTTCGAGTTCTGGAAGATAGTAGGTCCAGGTGGTGTTTGAAGCTGAGAGTATTATCAATCATGACTCCCAGGTACTTTATACTAAAAGCTATTTCTAATCGACTGCAGGAACAGGAGTGGGCAGATGAACAGTAATGGGCTTTGATGTAAAAATTTTCGTGAACTGCGGGTGAGATATTTTTAATAGAGAATGGTACAAATTTAGTTTTGCTGACATTGAGAGTAAGGCCGTTGTTGTTAAGCCAAGAGGTTACAGTATTGAACCCAGACTGAGCGAGGCTATAAACCTCATCCCAACTGTCGCCATGGAAGATCAACGCAGTGTCATCCGCAAATGTGACAATTTTGCCATTTTGTAGTAGCAGATCACACAGGTCATTGATGAAGGTGAGGAAAAGCGTGGGCCCAACTACACTACCCTGCGGAACACCGTAGCAAATAGGTAAGTCATCACTAACAAATTCTCCAATTCTAACTCTCTGATGCCTGTCAGCAAGGTAATCCCGAAATAGTTTGAGTTGTGTATTTCGAATTCCCATACTTTGCAGCTTATTTAGTAAGAGTGGAACAGAGACTGTGTCAAAAGCTTTAGCTAAATCCAGGAATATCGCTATCACTTTCTTTTTGTGGTCTAGTTTATTAACAATATGATCGATCAATTCGTGGACCGCATCATTGGTCGAAATTCCAGCTCTAAAACCAAATTGAGATTTCGACAGCAATGATTTGGTCTCAAGATAGTTAATTAGACGCTTGTTAATAAGTTTTTCAGCTAGTTTAGACAGAGTAGAAAGTATAGAGATGGGTCGGTAGTTGTTGACACAGTCTCTGTCACCATTCTTGTAGATTGGGATTACTTCAGCAAGTTTAAATTCCTTAGGAAAAACACCAATATGGAACATTAAGTTGAAGATGTACGTTAAGGGCGGGACTATAATAGTGTGGTATCTTTGAAGAAAAGCTCCTGAGATATTGTCTCGTCCAACTGAATTGACTTTTTTCAGATTTAGGATACACTGACGGACTTCATCTTCATCAGTGGGAAGCAAAACGAAACAATGTTACCGACATAGCTCGAAGAATCGCCAAACTTAAGTGGCAATGGGCAAATGTGCCCACATTGCATACAGAACAGATGGTCGATGGGAACGAAATGATCTGGAGTGGCGAAATAAAAGGCATTTCACAAAAACCCTTTAACACCACCCTTGCATGCAGACAATTTGTCGTCACGTTGTCACGTCCCGCCATTTTATTTGGCACGCATAAGCGTGACCAAAAGAGCAGTAGCCGCCATCAAAAATAAATATTGTCTGAATGTCACTGGGACAATTTTTTACAAAAAAAAAACAGTAAGTATTGCATTTATTTGAACGTTTTTTTTTTTTTTTTTTTGTTTCTTTTACTAGGTTGTGGTTTGTTGCCAGTTCGATTTTCAAATTATTTATTGGCTGGTATTGTCTGTGCGATAAAAGAACCGTCGTGGCGTAAAGTGAAAATAACGTTAAAGATTTTAAGTAGCAACCCAACCCAGCCATCCGTCAAATGCCAAACGTCATATCATGTTTGTTTATTATGTTATTTTGTTGTGATTTTTAATTGAAATCTTCAGAAATGTGTTAAAAAATTTCACTGAGCTGCAAGGGAAATAATAATTAATATATTACAGTTTTGTCAAAGATAACAAATGGCAAATCACACCATTATTGATCAAAACAAAGTCACGAAGGTCACGAACTTGGGAAACATTGGTATGCTGTGTTTTTGGTACGTAACACTTTTATTATAATATTTTTAGACTTTCTAGGTGAACTCCTGTCCCTGTTATCTCCAAATATATATCAATTAAACGGAAATTCATTTAAACATGACGATATTTGTTTATTTTGTTTTGGTCAATATTTTCGATGGGTAGTATAAAGAGTATTGATACTTTAAATTTATAATGCATTTCGACTAACTTAGAATATTTCTTTTCAGGCTTGAGTAAGGATACAGTAACTAAAATAAAAAAGGGCAAGTGCGAGTCGGACTCGCGCACTGAAGATTCTGTACACCTATGAAATCAATTCCCGAATTGAGTTACGAAGATTTTTCCGAATTGCAAACATTTTTTTTTGTGGCGGATCTACAAATTTACAATTTTCTGATTTTTCCCTGTACTTGTTCTACGAGACCTTGATTTATGCCAAATTTCCGGGTTCTAGGTCAACGAGATTCACCCTATGAACTTTGATTCCCTTGAGTATTAAAATATATGTTTTTTTGCGACATAAACTGCCGTATCTTTTTTTTTTCGTTAACGCAGAAGTCTGATTTTTTCACAACTTCAAAAGACCACAGACTTGAGTGTATGGTTTTAATTTTAACTCGATACCTCCAAGCGTTCTCGAGTTAAAGGGTCTTAACAGATAAACAGACGGACAACCAACTGACCCCAAGGATCTTATATGCGAGATGGTCCCTTACAGGCTAAATAGATTTTTTACGAAGCAACATTACAAATTCTGAAGTTTACTTTATTTTCATAGTTATTAAGTTCATATTTTTCATTGATTAGCAAAAGGGAAAAATGTACTGAGGAAGACAGCGAGAAAGTGGTAGTGTGTCCCATTTTTACCTTTATATTTAACTAGGGTAAAAACATAAACTTGCTGCTAGCTACAATATTCCAGTCAGTGATAATAGACCGATCCCAGTCAGTGATAGAACCATTTTCGTTGGAACTGGGTAAGTGGTCGTTGGTGGAACCTACCTCGATAGGCAGTACAGCAGTTTCTTCACGCTATTTTCCTTTACCCGTTCGTGTTTGCATTTAAATGTTCCCTATCATTACAATCGAAAGACGTCCACTGTTCGACATAGGCCTCCCTCAGGTGTCGCCACAATTAACGGCATTACGCAAAAACTTATAAACGGATGAATTTAATGATAAACGTTGCACTATATTTTTGTTAACTTTCATCACGTGAGCAAGTTCAATAAATAGGCTACTAATATTATAAATGCGAAAGTTTGTGAAGATGGATGGAGGTACTCGTATGTATGGATGTGTCGCGCAAAAACTACTAGACAGATGAACTTAATCATAAACATTACAATAATATAGCACATAAGCTATAACTTTGCAGTTTCATTAGGTGAGCAAATTCAGCCAATAGGATAATTTTTATTATAAGGTGAAGCCGCTGGAAGAAGCTAGTCTAACATAGTTTCAAAATATCAAGATTTAACAGTCGCACTATAATGACGTCACAATGTTGCTTACATAACAAAAACGATATTTATCTACAACAGCGCCCTCAAATCCCACGATGGTTTACTTTCCGCACAGACTCTATGTGCTGAGTCGATAGCAGTGACTTCGTATAGCTCTCCAATACTCCAATACACCGCGTGATTCACAATCAGTGCAAGAAAAGAGCCCGCAAAAGTAAAAAATATTTGTTTAAGTACTTTGAAAACTAGACTATTTATTAAGTTCTACGCAGGATAAAAAGTATTTCCTCTTATAACAAAATATACTCCATTCGTCTACCTTAGTCCCTATCCAAACCATTTCACATAATTATGCTAATTATTATACATACAAAAGAAAGATTTATATTTAAGTTTGTAAGGAATAGACCCAAAAATTACTGGACCGATTTTAAAATTTATTTTACCAGTAGAATACTACTTTATCACTGAGCTTGTCGCTCATATATACATACACATACGATGATGATATTGATATATTTCTTATTTTCACGTGGGCGGAGCCGCTGGCAGGAGCTAGTTAATTTATAAATATACATCCTAATATCCAGACTTCACGCACAAAACAGAATACTAGCTTATATTTAATCAAAGAGAACATACCTAGGATAAAAACACCCTAAGTTCTATCCTGTGGAGAACAGTGTTAGGTAGCCGAATGGTTATGGCCCCGGCTTACAAGTTGTAGATCGCGGGTTCGAACCCAGCCAGGCGCATTACTTTGTGTAATGTATTTCATCACCACTGCTCTCAAAACGGTGAAGGAAAACATCGTGAGGAACCCGGCATGTCCTAGAACCAAAACTTCGAAGACATGTAACGTCCACCAACCCGCACTGGGCCCGCGTGGTGGATTACGGCCCATTCCCTCTCCTAGAGAGAAGGCCTGAGTCTCAGTAGTGGGAACGTTAAAAAGGCTGATGATGATGATGACGTCCTATCCCAGGACATAGTCTACCTCAAAACCATTAAGCCGTTTTAGTGTGATGGACTAACAAACATGACATGTACTACTTTCACACATCCAAACTTTCACCTTTTCTTTCATTGGTGCAATTTTATCATAGGATTTTGATATTGCTTAAATAAGTCTTCATGCTTATACTGGTATTAGGAAATTTTTGATGAAAAATTTCACCGCTGGAGTTTCCAGAATCATGTGCGTCGATGTTAGATACACTTTTTTTCAGTAGGAGTCCTTCCGTTCTTAGTGAAGCGAGAGGGAGTGCTCCTTCACTCTTTACAGTCCAAGGCCACAGTAACTCTTTTGAACAATCTGCAGTCCTGCTATAAATCGGCCCTAACGGGCCCCGTCAATTTTGGCAGAATTTTTTTTGAGGTGCGCATGGAACACAGCGCGCCGTCAACCAGGGCCAGGTTCTTATCGGACGACGAGTTAGTGAAATACAAACTGTCAAAATATATGAATACTTAATAGAATACAGCCATTTTATGCGATATCAATCATCAATCATTCTTTATACTAACTGTAGGTACTATGAGCTTCCAAATTCTAAATACCTTCAGGAAGGTGTAAATCACACCAACCATACGATTAAATCAACAATTACGCAGATACAATTTTCAAACTGCAAAACACAACTCGTATATGAGTTTCTGTAGTGGCTGAGGGTCATGATAAAGCGGCGGCACGTAATGTAATGGCGTGTGCTGGGGTCATGATGCACTGGGGCCATGAGGCTGCTGATATCCGAGCCTACGTAGGCCGCCACTGACTTGTGCACATGGCCGCTCCGTGGAATACCAGTTTAGATAGAGCTCGTTCATCCATACATAGTTAGTAAAATCTTGCTTATATAAGTCTTCATGTCATTCATAATATGTAATTACGAAGGCCCGACTAAATCTGTAAATGTGTAATCAATATCTATAGCGTCACATAAGAACTAATCCTTTCTCGGCGCGATTTGAGCGTATAGAACAGCCTGAAATTATCTATCGGTCATTTGCCCACCAGACATAAGGCGGTTATCACTCTGCCACGCACCACGCAGCGTAGCGCGTGAATGCGTGTCTTAAGGTCCCTTGAACCATCTGGCCAAAATTATGTGGACGCACCTCTCGCATCCGCCTAAATCTGTGCATTTGCGGCCAACAGCAACATTTGGGCTGACCTTTTAATCCATTTTCTTTGCGAAATATTGATTGATTTACATATGCAATGTTCACTTTGAAGAATATTTAACCACCAATTTTTATGTGTAAAAATGTTTCTAAAGATCCAAGCCGTTTCGAAGGAGTAGGGAAAAGTTGAAAAAACTTGCGAAATTGCTAAATATTTTTTTAGACAAAAGTATTAATAGCACGAAAAAATCAAATGTTGATAATGTTGTTCATGAATCTATAATAAACATTTTTTTTTTCAAACCTATTACCCAGGCCGTCACCGAGGAGTAGGCTTCAGAAAGTCACTGTTTTATGGCACTTTTCGGACGCTTGGGCCTTAACGTTGCTAGTAAGTATTTCGGTTTGTATAGAAAACACGCACAGTCCAACATACCGAAAATGCATCCACGCGCGTTCATGCAGATCACACGCCTACATGCGGAGAAACATGCAAACACGCGCGTGGGTGCGGGGCGACACGCAAGGTATGGCACACTGAGTCTCGTAGTACCGTGCGTGATTTTGTATGAAATGAGTGCATGCCTTTTATTTTCAAAAGATGATGCGGATCTGCACTGCCGCAAGTACGCGCGTAGTTGCGATGACACGCAATATGCAGCGTGATGCGTGGCAGTATCACACTGCACAATCGCCTAACACCTGTCTGGTTGGAGGATTCCCTCTTTTTAGTGGAGGTTTGCGGGACTTTACTCTGTTCTACATACCTCCAAAAATCTATTTACCTACGTTTTAGAACAGAAAAAACTTGTAAAACTTGTTCATAAATGTTATTATTTATTATTTTTGACGTGGATGGATAAGCCTGCGTTCCTTCATAAATATTAAATATTACTTGACTGAGTGACATGAAAATCCAATGAATCCTACAGAGAAATACTTTTATGCTTATTTCTATTTCGCTTTATGTTGGTATGGCAACAGTTATTTTATTAGATACATTTTAGTTTTACCTCAGACAGAGGATAAGCATTGCCATACAGCGTAGCAATGTCGCCAGTCTTTTGGGCACATTACCAGTCGACAGCGATGTGGAAGAGTTTTTTGACGCCATATTTTTGTTTGTTTCAATATTATCATAGGGTTTTTTTTAATTTACTGTAATTATAATTATTTATTAACTAGCTGTGCCTGCGACTTCGATCGCGTGGACTACAGGATTTTGAATTCATTTTTTCTAAAATTAAAGTAGCCTATGTTACTCCTTATTACATCAGACCTGCCAAAAAAATTCCCGTCAAAATCGGTCCAGCCATTTCAGAGATTAGCCCGGACAAACAGACAGACAGACAAAAATTGTAAAAAATGTTAATTTGGTGTATATTCATATGCATGTAGTAAAAATCAGTTATTTCAATATTACAAACAGACACTCCAATTTTATTTATATGTAGGTATAGATAAATACTTCAATGTTGCCTATAATAAATATACTCGTATGAATCTATTAGATATCTGTTTTCAGATTCTTGTATAATATTTTAATCATTAAAATAAACTACTCGCTATTGTTTACTTAGGTGGGCATATCATCAAGTAGAGAAGAACAGTCAGACTTTTACTAACTAAAACCCACCTTTGGTTCCTTCAGTTGCTTTTTGCGTTTCAGGGTCACGGTAACTCTTTCAAATATGGCACCCTAACTATAGTGAGTGTTCGAAGAAGTTACCGTGGCCCTCGCAAAGTGAAACTGAACGAATACAAGTAGGCCTTAGTCAGTAAAAATCTGATCCAAATCCACCAGGAGCGGGAGAAGTCATAAAATATGTGACATCTCAACGCTCAGTCACGTGGTCAGAACAAAAGAATTGGGGGCGTGGCCAACTCGAGGCATTTGACGCAAACGAAACGGTTGCAACTTGGTTAGGGGGGCTGGTTTGCGCAGATTATCCGCGCCGTCTGGTTCCGTTAAGCGCTGGTAGATCGGCGCAGGCTGCCAGCTTTCTTTCTGCATACGGCCTCACAGCGCAGTTTGTCGGCGTTCGTCGCACGGATCATCATGATAGATGACGTCATCGTAAACAGAGAGAGCGAGAGCGTGCGTTTTTAAGTAGCATTTCAGTAAAACTTTAATAAATTCACCATTTTTTGACGGATTTTAATAATTTAAAAAATTAAATGCTCAGTAAATCATTACACATACGATGTACTTAGTAAAAATCGGATTTGCTATTACGTGTTTGATCCTCATTACGTTACAAAATCAATTATCATTACAATTTGTCCAGCGTCCACCATTGTGTACATAATATGACCACTCCCATAGATCGCCAATTACCATACAAATGTATTTGAACACATAGCGTTATTACGGGCACTGCACATAAATCCAGCCGGCGCGTGTGCCATGAATCCAAGTAATATATTGAAATCCATGGTATCTCTCTACATGTATTACTGGAGCAGTAGGGTGACCATCAATACTCATCGATGTTCAATTTTGGTGCTTGTGGACTTTGCTTTTTTGTAGAAACTTATAATTGAAATAAGGAATAAGATAAAAAATAACTACTGAACCGCTAATCAACCCCCGTTTATTTATTTCTTCATAAGTGTGTTGAAAAACATCGTTTAATACACGTGGTTTATCATTGTAGCTCTCAGTTCTAAACACCTGCGGTTCGGGCTAATTTTGTCTCGGCCGTAATGACCAACTTTAGCCACTTATCATCATCAGGCCTCCCCCAAGTGTCGCCACAATGCACGATCCTGTGCGTCTCGCATCCATCGGATTCCCGCAACCTTCACCAGGTCATCGGTCCACCTTGTAGGAGGCTGCGTCTTCCGGTACGCCGTTGCCGCTCCAGAACCTTTCAGCGCCAACGGCCATCCTTTCTGCAACTTATATCATAATGTATTACTTTCTACTTTATTGGCTTACTAAGCCAAATGAAGTTGCTACGGCTGGAACTCCATGAAATAGACTTGCATGGGATAGATACAAATGGAGGAGGCTTTCACCGCCAGAGCTAACTGCAAAATAAATACTAACTTACACAATCATTTATTAAATAGAAAAGTAAAATCCGTGTAAGGAATAATTAAAGCTAATATTATTATCGTCATCATCATTTCAGCCGATATACGTCCACTGTTGTACATAGGCCTCCCCCAAGCGTCACCACAACGAACGTTCCTGTGCGTCTCGAATCCATCGCTTTCCCGCAACTTTCACCAGGTCATCGGTCCACCTTGTAGGAGGCCTTCCAACGCTGCATCTTCCGGTACGCGGTCGCTATTCCAGAACCTTTCGGCCCCTACGGCTATCTGTTCTGCGAGCAATGTGCCCTGCCCATTGCCACTTATTATTGTCATACACCATATGAACATCCAAAACCACGTTAGCCCACTACAAGCCAAGTTAATAAGCCATTTAAAGCCCCGGGCTTATTAAAACAGATGAAATAGAAAATCAAGAATAACATTCATATGTTATTTAGTTCTACTAATTATTTCGTAATAATTAGTTTAAAGCTGTGTTCATGGCAGACACAAAGCTTTGTGTTTTGTTAATTGCACGCACATAGCCGATCACAAATTAATTACTTGATAACGAGATAATTATTGCCACAAACGGTATTAATTTCTCATTAACTATTAATTACCTATTGTTTTCATTTGAAACTAGAGGAAAATATTTAGTTTGTTTGCAACTGCAGTACCCTATGTAGTGATGTTTTAGTGTGTTACCTACAATCGATTCAACACCATGATAATATTTGTTGGTAGTTATTCAAATTATGAATACATTGCATAATTACAAAGTATTTGTAAATGTTGTTCTTAGTTAGGAATTTTATAACGGAAAACTTTCGGTGAAATAAATAATATAATAATTATTTCGTTTATTCATTTTCTGTACATATGCTATCTAGCAACTTTACACTCGGTGGAAAGGCGTGCGAAAAGGCTAATTGGTGATCCAGATTTGGATAAGTCCAATCTAAAAAACCTTAAACACAGGCGTAGGGTGTCTAGCCTTTCTGTATTTCACAGGATACATTTTGGAGAATATGCGCGGGAATTGCATGACTTGATTCTGCTATCTCCTTTCTACCATCGAACAAACCGACGACGTACGGTAAGTATCCAACCCCATATTTTTTTTTATTGCTGATAGGTTTGTGCTTGACCGCTATCTCACCTGGAAAGCGACGATGCGGTCGATGATGGAGCGCGCTTACCTAGAAGTATCCTTTTTGACTGACCTGTTGGTCTGGTTAGTGGCCCTGACTGCTATGCCGGAGGTCGTGGGTTCGATTCCCACCCAGGAAAAATGTTTATGTGATGAGCATAATCATTTGTTCGGTGTCTGGGTGTAATTTATCTATAATATGTATGTATTTAGAAATATATCGCGGGTCTCAAACCATAGGGGCGTATATGCAAAAATGTGATTTTTCGTTTTTAATGCCATTGGATTCTACTATAGGCAATACATTAACTGAATTTTTCTTATAATTTAGTGTTAATTACTTTTTGCATAAATTAAAAAATATTATTTGGCGTAAGCTGGAGAGTCTAGAATTATTTTTAGACCAAATAGCCGTATAATTGACGTAAGAGCAATAATATTGCGTATTGGGGCAGTTTCGACGTGCCATAGAGACGTACGCACGTACGACTTACAATTTTATCGTGATCCAAGGAAATCGTATCGGACCAAAAAGGCGTATGAACATACGACTGTTTATTTTACTTTAACCTGAAATCATTTTGTCAAGCTATATAGACGTTAGTGATGTAGCAAATATTCGCATTCGCGAATATTCGCACATTTTTTGAAATTCGCATTCGCATACGCGAATATTCACACATTTCTTGATATTTGCATTCGCATTCGCAAAAAACATGCGAATATTTGACTAGTGTTTCTGACAAACAAAAAGGATTTTTTGTTTGAATGGATCTAGAAAGACAATACAACTTATATGATTTTATATTTACTTTAACATTTTTCCATCACACAACTTTATTTCACATTTTATCAAAAATTGTGAAACAACATGTCAACCTCAAATCATAACAAATTTTTCCAAATGAATTTAACCGTTTCTCCAGATGGGTGCGTGACGAGAATTTCGAATATTCGTATTCATCAGAAGGACGTTCGTAGAGTTCTGCGTGACTTTGACGTGAATAAAGCCAGTGGCCTCGGCGGGATACCAGCAGTTGTTCTTAAAACTTGTGCACTTGAATTATCTCTAGTCTTGACCCGCCTATTTCGCCTTTCTGAGACTGAATAAGTGCCGTTCAGCCTGTGCCCAGGAAGGGCAGTCGAGCTGACCTAGCAAACTACCGATCCATCTCCGTTACGTCCATCCTCTGTAAGTATGGAATGGGTGTTTAACAGATAACTTCTGGCATACCTAGAAACAAACGACATCCTCATTGACCGGCAATACGGTTTTCGCCGAAATCGGTCTATTGGGGATTTTCTAGCGTATGCCATTCACATCTAAAGCGAGGCCATCGAGAAGCATGGGGAAGGACTTGCCGTCTCCCTTGATATCTCGAAGGCTGTCGATAGGGTCTGAGCTGAAACGAAAGTCTTATTGCTAAACTTCCTTCCTCTGGTCTAACCACTGGTCTGTGTGATTGGATCGTAAAGTTCTTGAGGGATCGATCCATTCGAGTGGTTATTGATGGCTGCTCGTCAGGTCAAATGGATATTAATGCCAGATTTCTTCAGGGGTCGGTACTCTTGGCAACACTGTTCTTGCTGCACATAAATGACCTACTTAAAGCCAGTACCTTTGGGTATACAGACGATAGCACTGTTGTTGAGAGTTACATATCCAGCGCGCGAGCTAATGGATCTCAGATCCTGTCTCTCCGAGATCTCTCTCAAATCTCAGAGCTTCTTGGGGTGCCTCTGTCGACTACCCTCAATTTCGGCTTCTACATCGAAGCAAAAGCCAAACTGTCTGCCAAAAAATTGGGGATCTTAGCGAGGGTGAGACGGTACAACCTCTATCAAGCACAAGTTTGATCGTGTATGGTCTTGAGCATTGACGCCGAGTTGTTAGCCTGTCGGTTTTTTATTGTTTACATTTCGGAGTTTTCGGAGAGAGAATTCGGAGGGAAAATTCTGCAATTCCAATGCACACTGCATTGGAATTGCAGTCCGCCAAGTCCGCTCCATCATTGGACCACAAGATGTACGGCGTTGCGACACCGGTACATGGTAGACATTCCACCCATACGTACAAAGCGTTATGGGAACTCACTCATTATGCGTATAGCTAAGGAGTGGAATTCCCTGCCGGAGTCTGTGTTTCCTGAAAAACTTTTTGTGTTAAGCTTCATTCAATCAGGCTGTTATGTTCGGTTTAAATTTGGCTGATACGAAATGTGAAAACTGTCTGACATTTTGCGCGCACTTTGTTTGAAAGTCAATGTTTGCATTCGCAATCGCGAATATTGAATCTGATTATTCGCATTCGCGAATGTGAGAAATCAGACATTCGTTACATCACTAATGCCAATTTCCTCACGATGTTTTCCTTCAGCGTTTTTGAGAGCTATATTTTGTTTCAGCTCAATTTCAAATGTTTGTGGTTTTAAAGACATTTCTAATAATTATGTTCAGATTTATGAATAAATTTTATTTTTATATTGCTTATTTTTCTTTTGAAACATGAAAATATTGTGTAATGACCAATTAATCATTTCCTTTTTTAAATTGTATAACAAAACTGGTTTATACTTCCTCTTTGAGTTAAAACACCTCTCAATATTTATGACAAGCCAGACAGGCGTATGATTTCTTGAAATTACGTAAATAACGTTAATTTTAATGAGTTCTCATTCCTAAATAGCAATATTTTAGGTCACCAATTAAGTAATAATAAATATTGGTATAAATATTAACAATTTGAGGAAAAAGATTTTACGTCCATAAATTTCATATATTTCAGGGAGTATTTTGACGGAATTTTACAGTATAGTCGTCATGCTATATAGGCGTATCAACCAAAAACTAGTGTTATAGAGGAAATGCCCTAAAATTAAGAATCCTACATTAATTTCAGTACAAATATATAGCTACATGCAAAAAAACAACGAGCTGGCTCAATCACAAGAAAAGTTATTAAGTTTTTTGTCTCTCCTGAAAAGTAGGGGTTTTGTGGATACGCCCCTATGGTTTGAGACCCGCGATATAAGTATGTTTATCAGTTGTCTAGTACTCATAACACAAGCTCTGCTTAGCTTGAGACTAAACGGCCTCGTGTGCTAGTTGTGGAAAATTATTATTATTATTTATTATTATAATCCTATATACTCTTGACTTAAAGATTCCTGGTTTGTAGCCATCAGGAAACATAGACTCCGGCAAGGAATTCCACTCCTTAGCTGTACGCACAATGAATGTGTTCCCAAAACGTTTTGCGTGTGTTGGTGGGACATTATTGAAACTTTTACGGTCCGGGCCAAGCGTTTCACTTCGTTCGACCAACACTCGTATTTGGGGGCCGTTACTACTGGGCCACCACTGCTCTTATTCGATAAGTACGTACTAGTGTATTTTAGTTTAAAATAAAAATTAAATTTTGGTAAATTTCTTCCACATACCGACCGATTAGTGGCCGCTATCGTAATTGTTCTACAGGAAGCCAGCCAGGGATGTAGGCATAAATGCTTGTGGTTTTAGATAAGAAACTGCTACACTATAAATTCGAAAATACTACGTTCTACTTTAATATTCTAGAAATCATCATCAAAGTTGGACGTATCTTGTGAAAACAATTTTCGGTATATAATTCCTGAAAAACAAAAAGTGTAAAATGTGTCGAAAGCAGTATGTGCTGGCGTTGATAACGGTATACCTGGGGTTGGCCCACTCCTGGGGTAAGTCATCATCATCATCCCTATTTCAGCCTAAAGACGTCCATGGTTGGCCATACTCCTCCCCCAAGTGTCGCCACAACGAACGATCCTGTGCGTCTCGCATCCATCGGATTCCCGCAACCTTTACCAGGTCATCAGTCCACCTTGTAGGAGGCCTTTCGCGGCTGCGTCTTCCGGTACGCCGTCTCCACTCCAGAACCTTTCGGGTTCGCGATCCATCTTGTGGGAGGCCTTCAAACGCTGTGTCTTCCAATTTGTTATACACCTTGTGTTGACTGATATACTGTTTAATTGATATTTAAAATTGATCCAGAGATTATTTTGTAATCAAAAGAGATATAAATATAATATGTTCTTCTTTTTCTATGTACATAGAGCAAAGTTGTGTTAGGTACACCATTCACCATTTAATATAATATATTATAATAATATAATATTCCACAACTATCACACAACGCCGTCTAGTCCCAAGCTAAGCAGAGCTTGTGTTATGAGTACTAGACAACTGATAAACATACTTATATATTTCTAAATACATATATATTATAGATAATTACACCCAGACACAGAACAAATGATCATGCTCATCATATAAACATTTGTCCTGGGTGGGGATCGAACCCACGACCTTCGGCATAGCAGTCAGGGTCACTAACCACTAGACCAACAAGCATTTACATCCATACTTTTAGTATATATATACAAAACCTGAAACACCTGTCTAGTATATATAAGTAAATAATCTATGTACAAAACACAGCTGTATCATAAAAAATCGCAAAGTTATAAGCTTGTTATGCCAGCAAAAATAGATAGTCACCGGGCCATCCAGGTGACTGCGGGGTTGTTTTGCACTTATATCCAGCTGCTGGTTGGCTCCTAATACCAACTATGACCTGCCGTGACTTTTTTTTTTATGGTGGGAAAAAATCATGCATTGACATCCCCCGCCCTTGGGCGGAGCGGGAGATAGTGTCAGACTCTTACTGACTAAAAGACCCACCCCGTTCCTTCTAGCCTTCATACCGGGGCTCGAGCGCCCTTTCGGACCTGCCGTGACTTGTGTTGTACTTAGCGTCGGCAGTGTCCAACTTGTAACCTTTTTAAATATTTTTGGGAAAAAATATAACAAGGTGTAAAAACTATTGGAATTTTAACACCATGTTACTGTTACTGATTCTGAACACACTATAATCAGGTTTTGCATAAACTAAAAACTTAGCAAGTGCGAGTCGGACTCGCGCACTGAGGGTTCCGTGCAAACTACAATTCCCGAATGGAGTCTCGAAGATTTCTTCAAATTGCATTTTTTTTAGTGACTTAGGTAACAGCAAATTTACTGTTTTCGGATTTATTCTTATTTTTGTGCTATAAGACCTTGCTTTGTGCCAAATTTCAGGATTCTGGGTCAACGGGAAGTGCCCTATGAATTTCGATCTTTGAGAGTATCAAAATATACGTTTTTTTTTTTTGCGATATAAACGGCCGTGTCTTTTTTCATAGCTTGAAGAGACCGCAGACCTGAGTGTATGGTTAAACAACTCGGTACCTCGATACCTAAAAGGTCTTGACAGACAAACAGACGGACGGACGGCTGAACGGACAACAAAGTTACCCTGTAAGGATTCCGTTTTTTCCTTTTGAGGTACGGAACCCTAAACCATAACGTTGTATAACTAAAGAACAGATTATAATGATCTTTGTTTTGTTGGATTTGTATCCCCACCCCAAAAACCAAAATTAAAATATGGGTAAAATTTACGCAAAAAAAAAACAAAAAATTTAAACAACTGTCAAACACATTCTAATCAAGCGATCAGATAGTATAATATTCAACGTATGACATAAAAAACGCACATCCTGAAAATAGTATGTTCAGAATCAGCTACGTAATCGATTTTGACTGACCTGTCTAACTGTCTACTTGTTTCAGACCTGGCTGTATCATTAGGAGATATACTACAATTCTATACTAACGGAACCAAAACAAAAACAGTAGATTTCAAGTCTTTTAACCTCGCTACAATAACGTACGATGAAGTACACGACATGATACTGTTTGTTGACAAACAGCGCGACTATGATGCTATATGTGGTTATAACTTATCTTCCGAAGACAAAAGATGCTTTGTTAAAAGATATGGTAGCAACATTCACGATCTGGCTCTTGAACCAGCTTCAAATTTACTTTTTTTTACCGATACTAAGGAAAAAAGCATTAATTGGATTTCATTAGAAGATTTAGAATATAAAAGCATTGTTTACGGAAATGTTTTGATTAAGATGAATGACAGGATCCCCGTCAATATCGGCGTAGACAGCTGTAAAGGGTATGTTACCAATGATATTTTGTTAATGTTTACTCAGAATCTGTTCAAACTTAATGCAATATTTAAAATAAATTTTCAGGTATATTTACTGGTCTAATAAATATAATTATTTGAAACCAGGCAGTAGCCAATTTTTAATGGAGAGAGCTAAACTGTTTAGTTCTGAGACACAGGGTATTTATCGACATTTGAAAGTACTTGCCTTTGCTATTGATCCACAAACACAGACAAATTATTTCGTCAGTACTTACTTAAAAGGTTCCAAGGGTAATTTTTTTAACAAAGCAGATTTGAAAGCTGAAAACTTCAATCTGAATAATAAAGTAATATTTCGAATTTTATATCATCCTACCGAAAAATTGACCGTTTCAAAAGATCACATCTACTGGGTTAGTAATAGTCGGAGCCACAAAACGGTTTGGCAAATACTAAAAAACGCAACTATAGCTACTGTAAAACCCAAACCGTTTCTTTGGTTCTCTGATAGAACATACCTCGGCATAACTACAAACTATAGAATCAAAGACCAAGTTCAAGGCCTTCAGGACTGCGAGGTACTATCAAGTTTGATACAGGTAACAGAAACAACAACAGAAATGGATGAGGTAACTGAAACCGATCGGATAACTTATGAGTCAGGAACAGATCTATATCAGTCATTATATACGGAAGGGAGTACAGTAGTAGATAAGACGACAAAACCGGATCTGTCAACAGAATTTTATGAGTCATCAGAAGAAACAGGTCAGACTGAGAGTACAGTAGTAGATGAGGCGTCAGAAATCGATCGGACAACAGAATTGTATGAGTCATCAGAAGAAACAGGTCAGACTGAGAGTACAGTAGTAGATGAGACGTCAGAAATCGATCGGACAACAGAGTTTTATGAGCCAACAGAAGAAACAGGTCAGACCGCAGAACTATATCAGTCATCATATATGGAAAAGAGTACAGTGGTAGATGAGACGACAGAAGCCGATCGAACATCAGAATTTTATGAGTCATCAGAAGGATCAGGTCAAACTACAGAACTATATCAGTCATATACCGATGGGTTTCAAGAACTAGGTGGTATATCACAAACAGATTCTGAACAGTTTTTGTTGCTGTTTACACCAGAACTGTATCAGTCGTCATATACGGAAGAGACAACAGAACTAGATGAGACAACGAGTACAGAAATATCATCATCGTCATCAGAAACCGAACAGACGGCTGAAACAGAAGTTGAACCTGCATACAGGTAAAATATGATATAATATTTTCTAGCACTTTTTTATTTAATTGTGCTTGTTAAAATTTCTTGAAATGTTTAACGTTTTTGTGTTTAGGTGTGATGCCATTTGTTCATTGAATACGAAAGGTAAGCCCGTCTGTAAGTGTAAAGGAGATTCTGTAAGCGACAGTTGCGAAGTATCAAGCTGTCTGAACTACTGTTTTCAAGGCAGTTGTGGTTACAATAAAGAAGGACATCCTGTATGCAGGTAACACTTATTTAAATCTCCTCTGGTTTTTGGTTTTCTTAAACGAAATGCTATACTTACCTCATTTCACGTCATTGATATTCCAGATGTAATGCCGGGTATTCCGGTGAAAGGTGTGAAATCTATGCGTGTCATGGCTACTGTCTGAACAATGGTGACTGTTCCCTGAACGAGGAAGATGAACCAGTCTGCGAATGTGTTGGTAACTACGAGGGATCAAGATGTGAAGCCGTTAAAAACAACGATTTTACCTTCACTCTTCAGTTGTTCTCTGGACAGGAAAAGGGCATAAAGGTGGCTGATTTACTGTCAAAAACTATTACAAAAATTTCTGCTAAAGTTGAAGTAATCTAATCAAATATTCAATTACTCATATTGTTCTAGTGTTTAAATGACTCATATTTTTGGTAAAATGATAAGAAAATTGTCATTTCTTTTTATTTTAATACATTTTTAGTAATTATACCAATACATTACATAACATGTGTCATAATTTAATTTAATGTACAATATTAATTTAATGAAATTTATAAATTTTTGCATTGCATATTTTGCTTGTTTTAATTTTACATGTAATTTTCAACGAATAATCATTGTAATGATTTGATATTATAGTATATATTTATTATTATTATTTATCAATTTCCAATGTGTATACTCTAGGCATTAGTAAAATGCCGAGAGTTATGTATATAGGTAGGCAGAATCTAGAAAACTTCACTTGCCACGATTCTTATATACTCTTGCTGCTTTATTTGGTGCGCTAGAAACTCGAATACAAGAAAAAACAATTTGTACCTTTAGATTGAAAGTGTCCCAAGTTAAAACTTCAACGGGGATTAGCAAGAAAGCCTTCAAAATGTCTCAAATGTATTCAAAATTCCTTGGCGGGGTCTGTGTTTCCTGATACCACCTAACAACAACAGGGTCTTTAAGAGTGAATAGATTACTTCTAGGCAAGCGTGCTCCATCTTGTATTGGTCAAAACGTGAGCCTAAATATTATTTGTCTAACGTGTGCTCGGAGTTTCTTTGAGAAGCACAATACCGGTCATTATGGTGACACTTGGGGGAGGCCTATGTCCAACAGTGGACGTCTTTCGGTTGAAATGATGATGATGATGATGATGATTGTTAGTGTATAATTTCGCCGTAGAATCGTCGACATTACTGAAACTGGGGGAGTTTACAGGTACATTTTTAACACTATTCAATTGCTGCAATAAGTACAACATGTAAAGATAATACACAATATTAAAAAAAAAAAGTTTGATTGTAGAACACTTAAATTTAATTGATTATTATTATTTCATTTATTTATATTTATACATATTAATTATATTTTTAAATATTTCTTATAAAAAGGATATTAAAAAATATATTCCACATATATATATATATATATTCCACAACTATCACACAACGCCGTCTAGTCCCAAGCTAAGCAGAGCTTGTGTTATGGGTACTAGACAACTGATAAACATACATATATATTTCTAAATACATACATATTATAGACAAATTACACCCAGACACAGAACAAATGATCATGCTCATCACACAAACATTTGTCCTAGGTGGGAATCGAACCCACGACCTCCGGCATAGCAGTCAGGGTCACTAACCACTAGACCAACAGGCCAGTCAAAAAAAAAACATTATTATTATTATTATTATGTATATTTATTTATCTCCTGGACCCTGAGGTCCTGGACCTTTGGAAGGCGTACGAGGAGCCGAAACCAACTCGCAAAGGCCCTCCCTTTTAGATGCTTAATGGAACGTGGTACCAACCGGTAATTATTCTTGTATGCGCTATGCTAGTGCATCCAAGGACAACCCCCGGTTGTTAAGAAACTATTGCAATATGTGGAAAACTAATAATAAGGCTATGGTTTTTGGAGTCTTAAGTCGACTAGTAACCTGGAACTATTTTAAGACTATGGTCCTTGCCTGAACAATTATTAAAATCCATCGATAAAATGGCAAGGAGTGACTTGCACACTCAACAAATGGGCCCCCAAACGGTCGCTAGCACGAAGTGACGGCAACATATCCTGATGTGCTTGAGGAGTGGAACAAGAATTCTCCCGCCAAGGCCAACAATGCATTTTGCTTATTCGCGCTTTTTTACCTCATTTCAATTAATGATTTTAGTCGAGCATTCAGTACGTGATTGGCGTTCATCGAATGTGCTCCCTCGCTCTTTTGTATTACTAAACCTTTTGGTACCAGATAGTATATTTAATTAATTTAACTTTATAATCAACAGTACTATTTAGACATCTTCCTAGCTTCTACATGATCCTTCGAGCCGGATTATCTAAAAAAAAATGTCTTTACAGTGTAATGTTGATTTAAGTAAACTTAAATAGGTGTATGTCTCCCGTATTTTGTTTCTTATTCATAATTTGGGGTCTTTTTCATCACAAGGTTGTAGAGTAGGCTTTATATGAAGTTAGTTGAAAAAATGAAATTTATTTGACCCAAATATGTGATCCCCGATGCATCACCTGAGCGGTTCCTTGCGAACCCAATCAACTGCACTAATATAATAGACAGTAGATCGTCACAATGGCCTGCTAGTGAGCGTCACTGTGATAACATTGTTAGATTACATGCAGAACTAAATGCTACAGCAACAGATAGGTCGTGCATTGATGCCCTATGCCCGGGCTCGTTATCACGAGCTCTTAAGAGGCTGCTTTCCCACTCGCCTATCGTCAACATCGAGCATAGTTTAAAAGCTTGTTACTTTCATCTAATGCTATTTGGCTAAAAGGCAACGCGAAAAAAGAGAGATAACGCCCAAAAACTCTGTTATCATTCGGAATTCCGTGATTTACTAGAAAATTTTACAAAACTTGTTTCAGGAAATACGTGTTCTTTTTAAAGCCATAGGCATGGCATCCCAAAAAATATTGACATATTCTGGGGCCTGAATATGTCAATATTTTTACGGATGTTTTTAATATTGTGCGGATTTCATCACGCATGCAGGATTTCCCCGCACAAATAACCACCGCAAATATATATTTCATACAAGTATTTATTGTGCCTTTTTTTGCAATTTTGAAATCTGAATTCGGTTCATTCCCGCATGCGTGATGTAATCCGCATGACATTAAAAATACCTTTAGGCATCTAGAACGATGCGAGATAATCCGAAAGAGTTGCCATAGCCCTGAAACATAAATAGCAACTGTAGGCTTTAGTCAGTAAAAGTCTGTCATAAAATAAAAAAAGTCCTTGGTCCACTTAGACCTTGAACAATATTTGTTCAATCGTGTGTGGAGTAGGTACTGAAGCCACATAGGGCTGGTGCTGCAAAATGCCATCTGGCGACTTTGGTCTTAGAGGAAAGGCGTGTGAAGAGGTTAATTAATGATTCAGATTTAGTGAACAACCAATCCTCAAGGCCCGGAGCACAGGCGTAGGGTAGCCAGCCATTTGGTATTGGTATTGGTACAATCTTCAAAATGCATCCTTACAGGATAACAAGACTTAATTTCACCATTACTTTTCACTCTTACGTTGTTGATACTTCTACGGCCTCGACTAAGCGTTTCGCCTCATCATTTATACCGCGTAAGTACATCGAAGGATTGAAAGAATTTGCCTGCTGCCATCTTTCCGTCCGATTAAAAATTAGGTGTATTCAAGGTTAGAGTGAATATACTCTTAATAAACTAGTGCGAATCACCATTAAGGCTTATAGTCCCTTGAACCATCTGGCCAAAATTATGTGGACGCACCTCTCGCACCCGCCTCGGAGGCAGTACGCAAATCTGTGTATTTATTTGCGGCCAACAGCGCCCGGAAAGCGCGCGGCTGACCTTTAAATCCATTTTCTTTGCGAAATATTGATTGAAATGTTCACTTTGAAGAATATTTAACCACCCATTTTTATGTGTAAAAATGTTTCTAAAGGTCCAAGCCGTTTTGAAGGAGTAGGGAAAAGTTGCGATAAGTTGCGAAATTGCTAAATATTTTTTTTAGACAAAAGTATTAATAGCACGAAAAAATCAAATGTTGATAATGTTGTTCATGAATCTATAATAAACATATTTTTTTCAAACCTATTAACCTGGCCGTTACCGAGGAGTAGGCTTCAGAAAGTCACTGTTTTATGACACTTTTCGGGCGCTTGGGCCTTAATGATTGTATCACTGCTTCCCATCAGTTGGGATCACAGTCAAGCATTACTTTATAAAATAAAATAAAAAAGGAATTGGAAAGAGGAAGCTCAAAACCGGGAACATTGGAAGGAGTGGAGGGAGGCCTTTGCCCAGCAGTGGGACAGTATGGGCTAGAAAAAAAAAAAAAAAGATCTCTAATAACATCCCTGTTTTTAGAAATGTTTTTTGGTACAAATAAAGCACTAGTTTATTATCATTAAAAAATTGATACTAACTAATGTAAACATATTAAAATGGAAACCACGTACCGGAAGACGTAGCGTTGGACCGATGACCTGGTAAGGGTTGCGAGAATTCGATGGATGCGAGATGCACAGGAGCGTTCATTGTGGCGACACTTGGAGGAGGCCTATGTCCAACAGTGGACGTCTTTCGGGTGAAATGATGATGATGATGATATAATAAAAACATGGTTGTTGTTATTCAATCTATTACGGGTCTATCAACAGAATGTTACTTAGGCCAAAACAATAATTAATACCTTGATGGATTCATATATAACTGATTCGAAACTACGAACTGAATGTAATTGAATTAGGCTCGTCAATAATTACTAGTTTCAGCCGCAATGGCTTTCAGGCGGCGGCTTTCAGGCTTTAGTTAGTAATAATTATTAGTGGGAGGGCTTTAGGTAATTAGTACTGTTTACCTGGCTTGATAATGGCGCGTAACTACTGTGGTGTTAGTGGAGTGCTTTTTTTTAAAGTTGGAGAATTATCTAATGACTTCTCCCGTTCTAGGGCGGAGAGGCAGAAGTACTTTTACTGACAAAAACCACACCTAACATAGGTGTGGTTTTTGTTGTCTTCCTTCCTTGCCTTCAGTTGCCTTTGCAGCCCAGGACCGCAGAATTCGACCAATGGCCCCAGTAGGCTTCGGCTCTGTTGGGCCCCTACGGTTTTGCTGACATCACATTGAGGCGTGCGTGGAAAATTACGCGCCGTCGACGACTTGAGCATGGTCCGGATGGGAACCGGACGGTGAGCTACCCATTGCTAATAACTGCAAGTCCAGGCGAATGGCGGCTAATAGTCAAGGTCAGACTCGGCGGATGGGGCGTGAAGTCGTCCGTTCCCTCACGCGCGGCGACCGCTACCCATTCCCCCTCCCTCTGGACCATATCCTGTACAAGGGCGTGGTGTGTCAGGTCGCTACGGCCGATCACCCCTACTAAGTGTTAGTGAAGTGGTGTAGATAATCAGTTTTCTTATATCTTAATCGGCTTTCTTATACAATAGGTGTTATTTATTTATTTTATATTTTACTCGCGACCCGCCCCAGCTACGCACGGGTGCTCCGCCGAGAATTTCAAAGATTTCCATCTTTAAAATTATTTTCTACTTTAGAACGTCCACTTGAACGCCTACGTGAAAGTAGAAAATGGTCCGAGAGGAACTTACTCCCGGTTTAAAAAATATGCCCTAAGTGCTGTTTCAGGGGTGCTATTTTCTAAGAAAACAGCCTTGAGCGCAGCGCTGGCCACAGCGATGAAATCCAAATAGGTACATTGGATTAACAATCCAATAGACCTCTACATTGGATTGTTAATTCAATGGACTACGCTCTCGACTCGTCGCTGCGGCCAGCGCTGCGCACAAGGCTGTCTTCTTAGAGAATTTTACCCCTCGTCATGGTATACCCGTTTGTCAATTTATTATGAGCCCGTTGTGTCCAGCTGCAGGGCAAAGGCCTCCCTTCCGTTATTCCACTCTTTTCTGTCCTTAGCTACTTCTGACCAATTTTTAAGGTAGGAGTCCAAATCGTTACGCCATCTCCTTCTGGGCCTACCGCATCTGCTGTTCAGAATCCAATCAGTGGTTGCCTTCGCCATTCAAATCCATTTAACCGTGAAGAAATAACAAACTTAGGTACACACAAACTTTCACCTTTATATTATTATCTATAATTTTAGTGTGATAAAATCACACTCCCAACGTCCTGTTTATATAATAACCTGAATAATTAATAATGATCCTGCCTAAATTCTTATTAAAAATGCAGAACCTTTTTCCAATAGCTACCTTATATGATATTTCCGAGAACCTTACGATGATGAATTTAGAGGAAAATATTACAAAGTTTACAAAACTCAAGAATAGCTTCGTTTAAAACGCTTTAATTTGGTCTTAGAATACTAAAGACGAGGATAATTATTTAATTATTCACTGGATTAACTTGAAAATGATTCTCTTTCTCCTCAGAGGTATTTATTTTGCTATTCTAAGAAATATTAGGTTTACTAGTCGTATATTTTATGTATTATTTTAGTTAGTTGAGTACTATACCCCCGGGCAGTATGTGGATTTCTAAGTATATGAGTAAATAACATGGGGACCAGTGATTTAATGTTATTTATTCAAAGACCATCAAATATTATAGTTTCTCCGAAAAGTAATCACAAGACAGTTATGTCCTTTTTGGCAAAACGGAATGAAAGTTACGTTTATATGAAATTCAGAGTTATTTTTTGTAGCACAAAGAGCTATCTTCCTTAAAAGTAGTTAATCAGTATCTATTTATTGATTTATGTTAATATATGTACGTTTTAATTTGGGCTTAACCATAATTTTGTGTATTGTTTCTTTTCGTGTAAGTTCATCTTTAATTTCATATCAAAAATGTTGTCTGAGTTTTTTTTTTTTTTATATTAATGTTCTGATTTTATCCTGTTTGTTTTCTTTGTAATTACTTTTTCTTGATAAATAAAATGCAGATGGTCCATAAGCCATAGTTTTGTAACTCTTTTAGTAACTTTTTTTTATATCGTTACAAGTCAAGTCAACTTCTGTACCGTGGGTGCGTTCACAAAAGTGAAAAAGCACATACACAAGACACTTAAAATGCATTCCACCATAATACATATAAATTGATAAAACGTCGTTATACATTCTTACATAACCCTTTTGTTTACGTAAATCCATCATACTTGACACTATCAACTGATATTTCCACTTGAGAGCAAGATCGTAGATAACACTCTTGATACTGCATATAAAACACTACGTTTATCTTAACTAGTCGACAGTACTATCACCACTTGTTGCTAAACAAGAGATCTTTAGGAGAAAGCTACCATTTGTCTCAGTGTTCAAAACATTTTATTTAATCCCAGTGACATTTTTATTCGGACTAAAAGAATTCTTAAACGGTTTTTATTGTGAAGGAAAAATGAAGCTGGTACAATTTGTTTACAAAGATAACCCAAAAGAAATTCGCGTCGGATATCTATCTGGTGATGATGTTGTTGATATTAATAAAGTTGATCCTACAATACCCAGCACTCTTATTGAAATTCTGAAGAATGGAGCCTTTGAAAAAGTCAAAAAACTACAAGCCACTAATCAAGAAACTGTTCCTATATCAGCAGTGTCTATAAAAGCACCGATACATGGAGGAGACAAAGTTCTATGTGTTGGACTAAACTACAAAGACCATTGTGAAGAACAGAAATTCCCTCCACCTGAGATACCATTTATTTTCAATAAATTCCCAAGCACAATAATTGGACCAAATGATTCAATCAAACTAAAGCCTAAAATCTCAGAAAAAGTGGTGTGTGAAGTGGAACTGACTGTTGTTATTGGGAAAACAGCTTCTAAGGTGAAAGCAGAAGATGCTTATGATTATATCCTGGGGTATACTATCGCTCAAGATATAGGAGCTACAGATTGGGACAAGAATAAAGCCATAGGCCAACTAGTGCTTGGTAAAGCTATGGATACATTCTGCCCCATAGGTCCTTGTATCACAACAAGTGATGAAGTTGGTGACCCACAAACATTGGACATAAGATGCATTGTTAACGGAGTTCAGAAACAGAAGAGTAACACAAATCAATTTATTCACAAGATTCCTGATGTTATCGAGAGGTTGTCAAACCTGTTCACTTTGCTGCCTGGTGATATCATTCTGACGGGTACTCCGGGAGGTGTGGGGGTCTACAGGGATCCCCCAGAATTTCTACAAGCCGGTGATGCGATTGTCAGTGAGATTGAAAAGATTGGTGTTATGATTAACATAGTTGAGCATTTCTAGAGATTTGGTGAATAGATTAGTTTATGAAAGACTTATGTAAGTGAAAATAATATTGGTAGTATTTTGAAAACACTGTGTATATTATCAAACCTTGGATATTATAACGTAACCTTATTATGTCGTACGCTCATATACCTAATCAAATTAATATATCTAAAGCCACTTGTAATGGAAACTCAATTTATGCTGTTTTGCTGTTTATTTTCCTCTTTAGCGCAAACATTATTAATATCTAACTAAACATGGGACTTATTGAAATTCTACTTAGTCTATTTACTAATGTATGGACTCCAATATTCTGTATTACGAGGAGTCTTCAGTAGTCATGCCTTTCATTAACTTAATTGAATATCTGACATATCAATTAAAGTTAGTGCTAAGCTTACGAGCATATTCTGAATACCAAATAGAATCTGTTTATATAATCTACTAAAGTACCTATTTAAAATTCATAGTTGACCTTTAATGTTCCCACTGCTGGGACTCAGGTCTTCTCTCTAGGAGAGGGAATGGGCCGTAATCCACCACGCGGGCTCAGTGCGGATTGGTAGATGTCACATGTCTTCGAATTTTTGGCTCAGTTTTGAGAGCAGTGTCAATGAAATAAATTACACAAAGTAATGCGCCTGGGTGGGTTTGAACCCGCGACCTACAACTCGTAAATCGAGGCTGCTACCACTCGACCACCACTGCTCTCTATTAAAACTTATATTATTATAAATAGATGTAACTATTTGTTTGTACCACATAATCTTCAGTGCTATTTTCTGGGGAATCATCAAATAACTCCTCCCATCAGGATGGAGCGACGGAGAGTGTCAGATGTTTCTGACTTGTGTTCTTGTTCCTTCACTTGCCCTTTACATTTCAAGACTAAACAATCTTGCAGCCCGGGAAGTGCTTGGGCACGCCATAATTATGACGGTAAGTCCCTTCTTTTAGGAGTGACTGAAAAACGTCACGCCTCCTCACCTTCCGTATGACACAGGTCTTAATGGTAAGTTTGGGAAGTTCTTGCATCTGATTCGTGCGGAAGAATCGCCCAGGTGACGCTATTGTGTGGACCGTCCATACGACATGGTGGAACATACGGTAGAGGTGTGTCCCGCTTGGCCAAGCACCGCCGTGTCCTCGTGAGGGCAACGACCTCTTGCGCCGGGCTCTGGTACTGGCCATGATTTGTAATGAGAAAGAATGGCAGGTCGTCGCCTTCTTCTGCGAAGCAGTAGGTAATGCTAACTTTAAGAAAGCGGTCGCATGCGCGAGGGAACGGCACTTACGCCTCAGCCGTCAGGATTCCGACCCCGATTTCCAGCGACCGCAGGCGTGGGCTTGCGGAGGACGACGAATAGGTAGCTCGCTGTCCAACCGTCCAGTAACCGTCCAGACGAGTCTAAGTCGTAGACGGCGCGTAGTGATAAACGCGCGCCTCAAGTAGATGTCAGCAAAACCGCAGGGACCCAGAAGGGCCGAAGCTGTGGGTTCACTTCTGAAAGGAAAACCCGGGGTCCTGAAATGCAAAGCCAAGAAGGAACATAGGAGTAGATTTTAGTCAATAATAGTCTGACACGCCCTCCCGCTCCGTACCAAGTTGAATTTATTATTATATTTTAATTTATATATTAATTATATATATTTTAATTTATATATTATTAAATATATATTATTATATATTTTAATTAATTTATTATTACTTTGGCTCTGTATTATGACCTTTCATTTCAACAGCTCTCATGCACTACTTCGAAGTACACTTGACACCTGCTCATTAATTGTTTCAAACTATAAATCGCTTCTCAATCGAAGCTTTAGCACACAACTTGAACAGAAGATTTAATGGCATTGCAGCTTTGTACCGAGTAGCAGTAGTACTATTGAACGGTTCATTAGTACCTACTATATTAAACAAATCCTATGTGCATAAGCATAATAGCATAATCAGACTTTGAATGTTCTCACTGCTGGGATTCAGACCTCCTCTCTAGGAGAAGGAATAGACCGTAGTCCACCACGCGGGCCCAGTATGGTGCATATCACGTCTTCGAATTTTTGGTTCTAGGACATGCCAGTTTCCTCACGATGTTTTCCTTCACCGTTTTGAGAGCAGTAGTGTTGAAATAAATTACACAAAGTAATACGCCTGGCTGGGTTTAAACCCGCGACCTACAACTCGTAAGTCAGGCCATACTCGTTTATTTCGCTACTTATATCGTACTTCTGCCGTCGAACTGAGCTCCAATTTTTGCCACAAAAGTTACACAACTTTCCACATAACTTAAAACAAATTACCATACTGTATTCCGAAAGAATACGTTTCCAAAATTCATTGCCTTTCCAAGTTGAGAAGTAATTCAGCTAAAATGTATGGTCATTATTATTTCAAGTGCCTCGGCTAATGTTTGGGGAAATTTTGGTGCACCCGCGGGAAATCAAAACTGCGGTTAGTGTTATGTGTAGATTTTTCGTTCCTATATTAATTTTGTAGATATATAGAATTTGTATGTCTGTTGATTTGTGTGTTTATCTGTTTTGATGCCTATGGGATTATTCTGCCTGGAAAATATGTGCTACCACTCAGCAAGAAGTCAATTCACTAGGCTGAAAACTGATCGTATAACTTCACACGCTCTGGGTGGAGCGAGAGAGAGTTAACTGACTAAAACCCACCAGTGTTTCTTGTGGTAACTCTTTTAAACAATCGCATAGTTGTTGTGAAAAGTACCTAATTATCTTCCTAGCCTCTTTCCAACTGCCCGCTAGCTAGGACCGCGGGGAATTTCTGAAAAGGAATCCCGTAGTCCTAGTACGCAAAGGGCAAATGAAGGACACAGGTGTGGTTTTAGTCAGTAAAGGTCTGACACGCCCTATCGCACCGCCTGGAGCGGGAGAAGTCATTGGTTGATTTCCACCCTTAAAAAAAAGCCTCTTTCCAACCAGCTTGAGGTCGATTTTCAGACTAGCCGGATGCTGCTAAATACCCATTAGACGGGGTATCTGTTTATTAGACCTCCAGAACCCAGTTACTGGGCAACATTATACTCCTTGGACAAACTGATAGTCAAACTTTCTGGCGTCTGACTACCTGTAACGACTGTCAAAGATTTACGAATGACAGCTGGAATCAAATAAAAAAGTATGTACTTAATACAATAATAAATACATAGTAAAATACACCCACACAAACAATGCGAAATCAAAGGGGATTGCATAAGAACTGCCTTAATTAACATGCGGGCGGTACTAATTAGACAAATATACTCTTAAAGGGTTGTAGAATAGGCCCTACTGGTCCCTGTCAATTTCGCTGACATCCCTTTAAGGCAAGCATGGTCTCGGACTTTGCTGGATGACCGGACGACGAACTACCCATTGCTCGTCGTCCACAAACCTGTGGTTACAGTGTCTGGGAATCGCCCTATGCCCGACGAGAATACTGACCAGTAAACGTACCTTTATCCTTTGAGATTCACAATAAACCACTATTTTTAGCTTCGACAATTACCCTCCGTATAAATCTTGTAGTGAACCTAATAAATTTTCAGTCGCTTGTAGTAGACCATGCAGCAAAACGGTTCGGCGCTTTAAGACTAACCATGTTAATCGAGATTGGTACCTACAACAAGGCCGAGATTGATGTATCCACTTACTTTGAGAATGTAACAACAGGATAACCTTACCTCCTTGTATATGTCACAAAATACGATGTTAACTTACTGGTAGACAGTCCCGGCACAAAATAAATAGGTACAAAAGTCAATCTACATACAAAGCGCGCTCGAGCACGCACACAAAGACAACGCTCACAGACACGATGTCTCGGTCGCGTCTCGGATTACTCGTCGAACAGTTCCTGCTCAAACGCTCATTAGTGTGCGTCCATTGAGCGTAGGTGTAAAAAGTGAATTACATACATGAGATTGTCTTCTGTACCTATCTATTTTGTGTATATGTCGTGGCCAGTTCTTAGAAATTGATCACTTCGTGTCAAATATTCTGTTTTTAATTTATTCGGGAAGTAGTGGCTATTCGGGCATTGTGAAACAGGCCCTAAGTGGGATTTTGAAGACATCCGTAGGAGAACCAAGGTCGTCGACATAATCCGAAGAAACGCCAGACTTAAGTTGCAGTGGGCAGGGTAAACTGCTTATAGAACAGATGTTTAATGGGGCCGAAAGGCGAAGGCAGACGCAGCGTTAGAAGGCCTTCTACAAGGTGGACCAGTGACCTGGTGAAAGTCACGGGAATGCGATGAATGCGAGACGCACTGGACCGTTCGTTGTGGCGACGCTCTGGCTTATGTCTACCAGTGAACGTCACTCGGCTGAAATGATGATGATGATGATGACTGTGTAATGTTCTGCAGCATAAAATTATCATGACTTGGCAGATACAATTGCCGTAACGGATCTTGAGCGCTTGTTTCAAGTTGCGCAGAAGTCAAATATTCGGTCTCTTTAGTGGTGCAAAGTGAGATGCGGGGGCGGGGAGTGTCACTCCTGATTCATTCCCTGCGTTGCTGCATGTATCTAACAACGAAGACGATTGGCTCGCCAATGTATGGAATGCGCAAAGCGATCCCCACTCTGACGCCGAGCGCTCAAGATCCGTTTCGACAATTGTACTTTGAATTCGCATCTCAAGCATCGTAGAAGCGGTTCGCAATTAAAACATGGTCAAACAGGAATTCTAGAAATCGATATTTTCATCGGATTCGATTATCTTGAAGAGCTGAAACTCAAACGTGTCTAACGAGAGTAGTTACTGCCGGAGTAGTAAGTCTGTACGTTTGTAGCTGTTCCTGTAATTACACCAGTGTTAGTGCAGTGAGTCGCAAATGTTCACTAAAGTGCCGGTACTTTACAAAATTACTTGTAGGTTTACTCTTTAGGGAGGTAATCTGATGTCAGCATGAGTAACAGACTTGTAAGAAGCTGATACCTGGGTGCCTGATACCTACCGTTCTAAAATGTCTGTATGTGTATACCTAATTCACTCGAAACTCAAAAAGATATTCTAAAGGAATGACTGTATGGAGAAGAATGTTCAAGAAACTCCATACTTCCATAGACACGTTTTTAAATCATGTTATGAATGAAATCCTTACCACCATCTTTCAAACTAATTACATCAATCGAAAAACCAAAATTAATTTAAGATCAAATTATTCATTCTGGTACATTTCGCTATACATGAAAATATTTTAGATACAAAGGTGCAATGAATTAATTTTATCAGCACCAGCATAGCTATTGAGTTGAATTGGGCACGCCATAGTCATAAAGGTATGTCCATTCTTTCAGGAGTAATTGAAAAGACATCACTGTGTCCTCACCTTCCGCATGATGCCGGACATGATAAGTTCGGGAGGAGGCACCTGATTCATGCTGAAGAAACGCCCGGGTGTTACCATTGTGCGGAGCGATCGAAGGGCACGGTGGATGTGTACTCCGTTTGGGTGAAGTACCGCTGTGTCCTTGTGGGGGCAATCAGTGGAGGTGACTAATTCGCGTCGAGCCTTAGTACAGGCCATGGTCTGGAGCAAGGAGGAATGGGCGGCGGTCACATGTTTCTGTGAAACAGTAATGCTACCTCACGCCCCAGCCACAGATACTCCGACCCCGACTTCCAGCCACCACAGGCGTGAGCTTGCGGGCAACGAACAACGGGTAGCTCGCCTTCCAGTCGTTCGGTAATCGTCCAGACCGAGGCCAAGTCGTCGACGGTGCATAGTGTTCCAAGAAAGAGATGTCAGCAAAACCGTAGGGTCCCAATCGGGCCTACGCTTACGGAGGCCATGGGTTGACTTCTGAAAGGGAAGCTTATGGCCTGGAACACATAAGGCAACTGAAGGAACATGAGTGGGGTTTTAATCAGTAAAAGTCTGATAAGGGTGAAGTCATTAGACAATTTCCCACCTCAAAAAATGTCAATAAGTTGATAACGATAGTGTAAAAACAACAGTAGCTTTAACTTAATTTTGTATCCGGATCACAATGCATCCATTTGCTGCATTCCCAGTACAACGAAAGGCTTTCGACTGAAATAAGATATTATTCCGTTCAGAAATTCTTTTGATTTATAGCTTAGACCGCGAGTGTGCTGGTCTAGTGTTCCTGAACATTTGCCGATGTGGAAAGATCGTGAAATCTTTTATTCAGTGACAGTCTATTATTTCTGCATACGGAATCGGTTCTGCGTCTGTGTGTTTTATGTTAACAGTTTTACAAATTACAAACAACCAGCAATGAGTCAGGTTGTCTGTGACAGTGATGTAGCGGTTGACAGCACGGTTGGCGCAGTGGTTGGGCAATGGGTTGCTATGCTGCATTTCGCAGGTTCGATCCCGCACGGAACAAATATTTGTATGGTCTTCGGATACCTAATTGTTTCGGGTTTCGGTGTGTTGTGTATGTGAGTTTGTTTGTGATGGCATCCACGATACAGGCTTAATTTCTAGTGTGGCTACAACGATAAAAAACCGGGCAAGTGCGAGTCGGACTCGCGCCTTGAGAGTTCCCGAATTGAGTAATTTTTGCGAATCGTTTTTCTTATACTTGTGATATGAGACCTTGCTTCATGCCAATTTTCAGGATTCTATGTCAACGGGAAGTACCCTATGAATTAAGATTCCCTTAAGACTGTCGAAAACGTTTTTTTGCGACGATAAAAGATACAACCGTAAAAATACGTTATTTGCTAGGTCGCAAATAACGTATTTTTTCGGTTGTATCTTTTTTTTTTAACCCTAAAAAAACGACTTTTAAACAACGTTGAGCAGCGGGTTTATTCGAAAGTGTTACCGCGTTTCTGTAACGCAAAGGGCTTCAGAAAGAACACAGGCGAGTTATAATCAGTAAAAGTCTGACGGTCCTCTTGCTCCAATCAAAGACGGAGAAATCACTTAACCGCTTAACCAATTTCCCACCAAAAAAAGTGCTTTTACACAATGAATTGTGATTATTTAGTTTTCGTTACGTAGTCTTCTAAATCTATACTTGTAGATGTCAATTTTTACTCTTTATTTAAGTACCTAAATCTACATCTTAACAATACCATGTAAGACATGAGTACACGACCCGACAATCAATACATTCTTATCAGTCGCCGCACCGCACATACCTAACACAACTACTCTCGTACATACAAGGCAAATGGACGCGGACGTGTGCGTTTACGTTACGTATTCGCATCGAGTCGCATAATGTAGGTAGGTTAGCAGGACGGGCGTGCAGCGGCCGTATGCGTCTCGCGTACGCCGAGACATTACTTTATGTGGGGTGACCATGCGATCGATGAGAACTGAAGAAACGTCTTGAGGTTTTTAAACATTGCTTGGTTTGGAGTGAATAGACCTATGAAACATGCCATTTTTAGTTTTTTTTTCAGGTGTTACACCATATGTCATTAGATGATTTAATCATTTAATGACTTCTCCTGCTCTAGGACGGAGCTAGAGGCGTGTCAGACTAGAGGAGTGTCAGACTTTTACTGGCTAAAACCAACCCCTAGGTTCCTTTTTTGCCTTCGTTCCGGGACCCCAGGGTTCTCTTTCTCACAACCCATGGTCCCCGTAGGCTTCGGCCCTGCTAGGCCCCTACGGTTTTGCGGACATCTTTATTCGAGCTCGGTTCGGAGGGTTACCAGACGGTCAGACGGCAAGCTACCCATTGCTCGCCGTCCGCAAGTCCCGGCGGCTGGAACGTGCTACGGACGGTACAGAACCCCTCCCCTCGGAATCCGACTCGCACATGACTGATATTTCCTGCTTAGTAGAACCCGTTATGCTTATATATATGTATTTCCGCCTAATTTGCACGTTGTTGAATTTACCTGTAACACAAAAATTCTAATTATTTTCATCACATTCAGATCTTGTGTTCTTTCAAATGAGCTCCTACGAGTAATGGTATCTACTAAGCATTCACTCGGTACACCCCGGGGAGTCTATTACTTGCTGACTGGCGTGAACTAGGCTAACATATCGTGTCTACATTATAGAGTAAAAAGTTTAGAACAGGGGATACTTTTTCTACACCCCCCGAGGTCTTGAAGATTGGTATAGTGATGTCTAAAGACATTACTTGAGAAACGGACCTTATTAGGATGCAAGTTGGTCGGGCACATAGAATTATAAAAACCTCCTTTCTGATATCTATAGTCGGGTGAATATACTTTTAAAGGATTGTGTTAATTCAGAGCTGAAAGAGTTTACCAACGTTTGAGGATGTAGTTCTTAACCTTCTCAAGATATACTTTCTACGACACATATTTATCAGTCAGCTGAAGTTTTAACGATATAAAAGTACTAAGCATTTTGCCTCGTCGTTTATACCGCGTACATCGAGGGACTGGAACAATTTGCCTGCTGCGGTCTTCCCGTCTGATTTATAATTTGGGTATCTTAAAGGCTAGAGTGAATAGGTTCTTAATAAACTATAGTTTATTAGTGCGCCTCACCATCAACGATTGCATCACTACTTACTATCAGGTGGGATCGCAGTCAAGCACTAGTTTATATCAGATTTAAAAAAATACTTAAACGCTCTTGCTGCCATACTTAGTTAATACACTACGATTTCGAATAAATCCCTAACTATACGTGTAAAATATATAAGAGAGATATTTTTACACCATAGATATTTAGACTCACCATGCTTTTGCAGCTTTCTCCAAAACGAATGCTGAAAAAGCTGGGGAAGTCTTTTAAGCAAAAAATATACTAGTACCTAAACCAGATAGACCAGAAGACGTAGCGTTGGAAGGCCTCCTACAAGGTGGACCGATGACCTGGTAAGGGTTGCGGTAATCCGATGGATGCGAGACGCACAGAACCGTTCATTGTGGCGACACTTGGGGGAGGCATATGCCCAACAGTGGACATCTTTCAGCTGACATGATGATGATAGATATTTTTAGACTCGCCGTGCTTTTGCAGCTTTCTCCTAAACTGAAAACTGAAAAAACTAGGCAAGTCTTTTAAGCAAAAAAAAAAAAAAATACTAGAAAAGCAAATAGCGCCACCTATAAAGATTCGTAGCAACTCCTTAATCTAATGAAACAGTCCGCACAGGTCCACAGGTAACCTAATATCGGTTTGTCCCACATCTAGACAATGAGCTGATCAGTAACATCTCGATACGGCACCTATTGTTACTGTTCCAATAGGTATTAGATATTGGATTGATTAGCATTGGTGAGGAGAATGCGATGCGAATGCCAGCATCTATGTGGAATTGTATTATAAGTCTTCAATCTTGAATATTTGGAGGTAAGCGGAACAGAGAGTAAAGTCCCGCAAACCTTCGTTGGAAAGACCAGACGGGTGTTATGTCTGGTGGGCAACTGCAGATGATTTCGGGCTGTTTCTATGTGTTCAAATAGTGCGGAGAACTTTGAATGCGCGATGCAGGATTAGTTTTTATATGACGCCAAAGATGTCGCTACAAATACGTAACAGCATAACATTACAGTGTTAGTTTTCTAGTGTCAGTAGGAATTAACCTGGGGATCTTTAAGGGTCAACTCACACCGAAAGAGCGGCGAAGGGCAGCGACCCGTTTACCGTTCATAGAATTCGCTGGAATTCCCGCGGCGCCGCGGGCATCCGCGCGACTCGTTCGAGTTTCTCATGCGATAATAAGTATTATAGAAAGAAAATAAAGTTAAAATTCATATGACACTGAAACTGCGCTCCGCTTCGCAGCGCTTCGACGCTCTTTTGGTGTGAGTTGACCCTAAGTCGAAAGCGAATAAGCTACTTCTAGCTAGCCTACACCATACCATTGTTTACAATCAGGTATGATAGTGGTTAAGCGCGAGCCTATCAATAACAATAAAAAAATAAGTTATACTGGAAACCGATATCAACTTGGGAAAACGATTTTTTTTTTTTTTTTTTTGTGAGTGGTCTCTCGCAATTTGTCGTCTGCTTAAGCGGACTAGTCTTAGGCGGCCTTACATGTATTTTTTGGTAATTGTAAATGTCCACACGACATGGGGCTACCCCAAGTATCACCATAATAACTGGTCCTATGCGTTTCATATCTATCGGAGTCACCATGTCGTTGATCCTTGTGGAAGGTCTTTCAACACTGTGTCTTTCAGTACGAACCTTTCGGCCTTTTTTTTCCGATGGGAAAAATCCTATGATAACCCCCGCTCTTGGGCGGAGCGGGACATAGTATCAGACTCTTACTGACTAAAAAACCCATCCCGTTCCTTCAAGCCTTCATACCGGGGCTCGAGCGCCCTTTCGGATAACCCTGGCCCCAGTAGGCTTCGACCCGGCTGGGCCCCTGCTGAACCTTTCGGCCTCATCGATCATCTGTTCTGCGAGCAACATGCCATGCCCACTGTCACTTAAGCCTACTTCTTCTTCGGGCTACATTCGTGTAACAACTAACTAACACCTACAACATTAGGTAAGTACATATTGAAGTACACCATTAGTACTGCCATTTCCGACACAATGCCATTACATCTAAGGTACATTATCGCACGTGTCGACACGATGATAACGTGTAACTGGTGGCCGTAACAGCCATCAGAGCCGTTAGAGATGTTACCAGGTATCGAAGGGTAAATGACCCACCTAATGTCGATTGGGGCACAGATTATATTATGAAACAGTTCACGAGTTTTTTATATTATGGTACTCGATAAATTTAACGTAAAGATCAACCTATGAAATGAAACTGAAAATCACGAAAAAATATACAAATATTTTTAATTTTCAAAGTTAGTGCTTTTCGTTTTATTTTTTTTTTTGTTATTTAACACCAACTTCTGAAATTAAAGTTATTTTTATTTTTGTAAGCATATTTTATTCTTCGTCGATTGTATTTTTTTGTAAACAACTATTTTTCTATATCTATTTACTAGTGTCACGCGGGCAAAGCCGCTGGCAGAAGGTAGTTATAATCTCACGCTTGACCACAATCTCAGCGGCTGGTAAGTGACGATGTGCGCAGCGGTCGACACTTGCCTAGTAGTAACCTAATCACTCTTGACTTAATGACCACTTTCCACACTAAGAGGTTGTGTGGAGTTCCCTCAATTCCTCATATATCTAATTACCAGAATCAGGATTTCGATAAAATTGTGGTCCCATCTAGAAGTATATCTTAATAAAATAAGATATTTTATGAGATATGATGCCTATTTACTAAAAGCCACACACAAGAAGATGATTAAATGAAACAGATAACGTCAAAAATAAATAATTTAATTAATAAATCACTTTATCACCTTTGACAGAAAATCAATAGAAACGAAGAGAAGCAAGTCACAATAAATTATTTACATTAACATCACTCAAACATATTTCTTTACAAAAACGGGTTATTTTTTGGTTATTAAATATTCTTCTACGATGGCACAACTACCTAATACAATACAATAAATTAAAAAAACTAATACCAAAAAAACCTAAAATCAATAATAAATAATAACTCTAAATTTTTTTGTCATTTACGTATATCAAAACAAACTTCTATGATTTCACACATCCAAAATAAATTACAAATTTCATAGGAACTATAAAAACTAAATTAGTAAATGCATTCAAATAACTGTATATTGAGCAAAGTAAACAGCCTGATTTTAATCCTTTTCTAATCCTCATAACACCTTTAAACTTTAATAAATACTAACATAATAATATGATTAACTTAGAGAAGTATTTTAATTTAACAGCATCATTTTATTTATATTCACTACTACTACTAGAAGTTGAATTATACAAACAAAATATTTTTAATAAATGTACAAAATTAAAAAACACTACTTATAATATATTTACATAACAATTAGTTTAAAACTCGATCATCATCATCATCATTTGAGCCGAAAGACGTCCACTGTTAGATATAGGCCTCCCTCAAGCGTCGCCACAACGACCGATCCTATACGTCTCGCATCCATTGGATTGACCCTCACAAGGTGGGCTACCATGACGTTTAAAGTGAGATTATTTCATTCTTATTCCAGTGTGGGTAAGAGATGGCGCTAGACAATCTATATTACTCTGTCTCTTGCCCACATTGGAATAAGAATAAAACAATCCTACTTTGAACGTCATGGTAGCCCAGCAAATCATCGATGCGGGCTTGCGGAGCAATGGGTAGCTCGCTGTCCGACCGTCCGGTAACTGTCCGGACCGAGCCCAAGTCGTCGACGGCGCGCACTGTTCCCGCACGCCTCAAGGAGTTGTCAGCAACAGCAGGGGCCCAGCCGGGTCGAAGCCTACTGGGGCCAGGGTTATCCGAAAGGGAACTCGAGCCCCGGTATGAAGGCTAGAAGGAACAGGATGAGCTTTTAGTCAGTAAGAGTCTGACACTATCTCCCGCTCCGCCCAAGAGCGGGGGTTGTCATTGTATGATTTTTCCCACTATAAAAAAGGCAGGTCATCGATCCACCTTGTGGGAGGCCTTCCAACACTGTGTCTTTCAGTACGCGGTCGTCACTTCAGAACCTTTCGGCCCCATCAACCATCTAACTAAATCTCGTTGTCGATACTAAAAACCAATTCGTTAAAACAAAAGCTACTACAAATTCATTGTTGAATCCGTAACTAGTTAGCTAATACAGTTATCGATTTATTTGTATTCAGCGACCATGGCGACACCTAACACAAGTGGCTAAGAAGGTCAAATCCACATAACTTGCGAAAACGTGTACACTCACACAGAGTGAACTTTTTTCCAAGAACATAAATAAATCAAACTTCTATAGAATAAAGTAGTGTACTGTAAAAATCGATAATAAAGTCTAAAATGAAGTGAGAGTAAGCGGAAACCGGCTTTCGCGGGCCAAGCGCCCGAAAAGTGCCATAAAACAGTGATTTTCTGAGGCCTACTCCTCCGTAACGGCTAGGTCAATTGGTTTGAAAAAAATATATGTTTATTATAGATTCATGAACAATAATATCAACATTTTATTTTTTCGTGCAATTAATACTTTTGTCAAAAAAAAATATTTAGCAATTTCGCAACTTTTCGCAACTTTTCCCTACTCCTTCGAAACGGCTTGGACCTTTAGAAACATTTTTACACATAAAAATTGGTGGTTAAATATTCTTCAAAGTGAACATTGCATATGTAAATCAATCAATATCTCGCAGAGAAAATGGATTTAAAGCGCTTTCCGGGCGCTGTTGGCCGCAAATAAATGCACAGATTTGCGTACTGCCGCCTAGGCGAGTGCGAGAGTTGCGTTCACATAATTTCGGCCAGATGGTTCAAGGGACTATACGCCTTAAAGTCAACCACAATGACATTTTTAATTTAAAAATATATAATTTATTCGCTTTTTTCACCTTCGTCCCTATATGTAATTTTGTTCATATTGTGTTTTTTTAATGAAAAAAAAAATGAGTTAATAACTTTTTATTTAAAATGTTATTGAAAGTTAATTAAGATGTAATATAGTTTTTTTTTTTTTTTGTTTAACGTCGATGAAAAATCTACCACGGGGGGTCCAGAATTTCCAGAATCATGTACAGTTATGCGAACTTAAATGTAACTACTGGACAGATTTTTTTCATGTTACAGAATTGATCCATAGTAACAGTTATACTTATGAGTTAAAACGAATCAAAGCCACACCATTGATGTCGAGTGAACTCACCCAAATGCGTATCGCGAGTGTGCTTGCACTCTCTCATCAACACATTTATGACGTTCGGCGCTCCGATTGGCCGTTCGAAGCTCTTAAGGCTTATAGTCCCTTGAACCATCTGGCCGAAATTAAATGGTCACTACCTTCGTACCCGTCTAGGCGACAGTACGACTTTCTGTGCATTTGTTTGCGGCCAGCTGCGGCCGGACAGAGCCCCGCTGACTTTTAAATCCATTTTCTTTGCGAAATATTGATTGATTTACATAATATATGCAATGTTCACTTTGAAGAATATTTAACTACCAATTTTTATGTGTAAAAACGTTTCTAAAGATCCCAGCCGTTTCAAAGGAGTAGGGAAAAGTTGCGAATGTGATGTTGTTGTATGTAATATTTTTTTAGACAACAGTATTAATCGCACGAAAAAATCAAATTGTGATAATGTTGTTCATGAATCGATAGTAAAATATTTTTTTCAAACCTATTAACCTGGCTGTTACCGAGGAGTAGGCTTCAGAAAGTCACTGTTTTAAAGCACTTTTCGGGCGCTTGGGCCTTAACCAATCAGAGAGCCAAACGCGGTAAACGTTTCGATGGCATTAACGTAAAAACAACTCGCACTCACTCGAGTCCGAGTCATTTTGGTGGTAAAAGTGAGTGTTTGTCACTAGTTCCATTAAAAGTTCCATGATGGAATTAGTGATTTTTTTTTAAATCACTAGATTCATTTTAAAACAATCAGGAAGTAATGGAACGAATGTTTTTACCTTCAATGTTTTTCCGTCCTCCAAATTTTTTTCAAGTGCTTATAATAATAAATTGGAACAAGTGATTTAAAACAACATCAGAAGTTCCTCATGGAACTATTAATGGTACAAGTGTGCGCGCGCGTTTACCCTCGTTGTGTGAAGCCGGACCTTCTGACCCAATCTATTCGATGGCGGTGTCTCAAGACAGGTTCACAAATAACGTAATTCATCAAGTGAGATTAAGTTCTTGCGAAAAAGACTACGAATTGGATTAAGAAAGAAAGAAATTCTACGAACTGGATTTATTTAGTGAATGTACACATATCGAGGACATTTTTTTATAAATTGCTGTTTTATACGTCATTGTTAGAAATTAACGGCCCGTTCACGACCTCGCCGCTGTGAGCGGTAGCTAAGAGCGAGGCGGTGAGCGGTAAGATTAAAATTATGAAAATGTTTGAAGCGCGCCACGAGACGCCTTACTGATGCCGCGCCGCTCGCCGCACCGCGCTCCAGAAGTCGTGACCAGGCCGTAAATGTGACTTTCTAAAAAAAGAAATATTCACGCATTTTTTGTTAAAAACTGTCATCCGAGCTGATCTGTCATTTGCTGTATTAATAAGAAAATACAATAAAAATGATAGCATTTTCAAATTAACCTTTTGAATACCGTAATTAGAGACACAATACTGGCCTTGACTGGCCTGTTGGTCTGGTGGTTAGTGGCCCCGACTGCTATGCCGGAGATCGTGGGTTCGATTCCCACCCAGAACAAATGTTTGTGTGATAAGCACGATCATTCGTTCTGTGTCTGGGTGTAATTTATCTATAATGATATATGTATTTAGAAATATATAATTATGTCGTACGTAGAAGACTTGGAGCAATCTGCCTGCTGCGGTCTTCCCTTCCGCTTATAATTTGAGTGTCTTCAAGGCGTGAATAGACGTCAAAGCGACTCAAAGAGTGAATAGGCTCATAAACTAGTGCGCCTCACCATCAGAGATTGCATCACTGCTTACCGTCAGGCGGGATCGCAGTCAAGCACTAGTTTATATCAATTTAAAAAAAATATACAAGTATGTTTATCTGTTGTGTAGTAAAAGCTAAGCAGTGCTTGTGTTATGAGACACAAGCACTGCTTAGCTTGGGACTAGACGGCGATGTGTGATAGTTGTGGAATATTATTATTATTTTCTTTGAAATCGACAAATTTGGTTGGACATTTTTCTTCTATGTAATTCGTATTCCCGTCACACAGTCTCCTACTTACATCCCACGGGGGAGATGGTTCCCGCCCCCTAATTCCGCACCCCTATGTCATCTGATATCAAAACATTTTGATCGCTCCATCGTCGTATCGTTTATCTAATTCGATTTCAGCATTTTCGTGTAATGTTGTTACTGAAGATACGTGTATCGTATTAAAATAATTTTCTTCTACTTCGAAAACGGGTCTCGTTACTATATTTTGATGCTTTTATGCTTTTACTTCTCAAATTCAAACTCATTGAAAGAATAGCAATAAATTATCCCTGCTAGAGACCATTATATTTAATCTATATATATAAAAGAAAGTCGGTTAGTTACACTTTTTATAACTCAAGAACGGCTGAACCGATTTGGCTGAAAATTGGTGGGGAGGTAGCTAAGAACCAGGAGAAGGACATAGGATATTTTTTTTTTTTTTTAGGGTAGAGTAGGGTAGGGTAGAGTAGGGTAGAGTAGGGTAGAGTAGGGTATAGTAGGGTAGAGTAGAGTAGAGTAGAGTAGGGTAGAGTAGGGTAGGGTAGAGTAGGGTAGAGTAGAGTAGGATAGAGTAGGGTAGAGTAGGGTAGAGTAGAGTAGAGTAGAGTAGGGTAGGGTAGAGTAGGGTAGAGTAGGGTAGAGTAGGATAGAGTAGAGTAGAGTAGGGTAGGGTAGAGTAGGGTAGAGTAGGGTAGAGTAGGGTATAGTAGGCTGAAGTAGGGAAGAGCGGGAGCGAAGCCGCGGGCAAAAGCTAGTTGAAAATAAAATCGCCTTATACCAGTAACATACGATCCAGTTTGCCGTCAAGTTTGCATCCGACTTAACATCATAGGGGGGGGGGGGGGTTACTACCCGTATCTATATCCATCTTTGTTTGTTACGGGGATGGTGGGACTAGACACTCTGGTACTCAGGCAAAAATTACTCCTACTAACGCACTGCCACCGTCTCCTGACAAACAAGGTGGATAATCCAACTGCGCTAGAGCGGGTGGGTCAAGCGGGTGTGCCGAGCCGATTTCTGGTAGGAGGTGAAGGCGTGGTGGGTCCAAATGGTAGGAGAAATATATAACTGTTATGGTCCTGCACTGTAAACTTATATTTTTAAATAAATAAATAAGTAAATCATGCATACTTGCTCATACACACAGTAAACTTGTAAATACTGAGGTCTTACCAAGACCTCAACGCTATCCATTTGACGACCTAAACTGAATTGTTAAGGGAATGGAGCTATACATCATTGTGTTTAGTATATACGAAACCTGAATATACTTTGTTCAGAACCAGAAATATTTTTTATTTTTTTTTAATGTTATATTTTTCCCAAACATTTTTAAAAAGGTCACAAGTTGGATCCCACCGGTACAACACAGGTCACGGCAGGTCATAGCGGACATGAGACGCCAGTGCACAGCTAAGTGCGGGAGCAAAACAACCCCTCAGTCGCTTGGATGACCCGGTAACCATGTATTTGTGCGGACAACCATATAACAAACATAACTATATGATTTTTCATGATAAAGTTATGATTTTTTTACATACATTCTTGAAATAAAACTACTAAACACGTGTTTCGGGTTTTGAATATCGTAAAACTAATGTTGTGGGTGTTAGCGCTCGCATGCCTGACATCTAAACATGTCATGGTAAGGCTCCAGATAGCCACACATGGCCAAATTTACCGGACGCCACCTAAAGCGCGTTGCAAACTTCTCGGTATCTGTGTATCGGACCGGATCGTGTGTGGCTGGCATTAACTGCACAGATTCATTTTTCAGAAAACAAACAATTATATGCTTATTTTTAAAGCTTACCACATTCAACCCATATGCAAAATATACATAGTGTATGAAAACTTGTATTCGTTTACACTTCAAATATAAAATTCAACACTTCACTATGAATCACAAGGTAACTGCGTATATCTCAAACACATTCCTATATTCTCTTCTGGACTTCTCTTAATCGTTGGTGGTCCGAAGTGTACTGACACTGCGAATGGCGTGATGGAGGTCTCGACGTGGCAGTCTCGTCGTTGCCGACCTGGACAGAAGGTGTTGCCGCAGTGATGAGGGTCGCACACTCCAGCTCCGAAGTAGGAGCTCTGGAAAAGGGGAAATAGCTATTGTATAATACAAAAAATCACAGTAACTTTTTTCTCCTCTACACTAATACACGAATATTATAAAGAGATAAAGTTAAAACTAGATATACATCTAATTAAAACTAACTTACAAAATAAAAATAAAAGCCATAAAGAACTAAAAAGCAAAGTACGGCGTCGAATCTATATTAAAAAAATAAATAAAAAAAACTCATAAGGTAGTTTGTTTTTTGTTTTATAAAAGGTGTAAGGGACAGCCCTCCACAAACTTTAAGGGCTTGCTCAGTACACGAAACTGAACAACCTTCGACAATTTTTTTTTTTCAGGAAACGAAAAAAAGAATCGGCCTCACCATACAAAATGATAAACTTGATTGGACAATTTGTATGGCGAGGCCGTTTTTTTTTTTTCGTTTCCTGAAAAAATAATTTGTGGAAGGTTGTTCAGTTTCGTCTACTGAGCAAGCCCTTAAAGTTTGTGGAGAGCTGTCCCTTACACCTTGTATGTTTTTGTTTATAGGAGGTAATCTCTGAAAGTACAGGACCGATTGCTGAAACTATTTCACCGATAGAAAGCTGTTTTATTCCTAAGTGACATAGGCTATATTTTATGTACTCGGGTGAAGCCGCGGGTATAGCCGCAAGCAAAAGCTAGTCACCTACAAACCTCTTACTCCCAATCGACTCGCTTAAAGTCAAATCAAAGTCTAAGTCAAACATTTATTTAAAAGAAAAAAACTACTGAATTGTAATAAAGTCAGAAAAAAATATGCAAATTGCAAATTCCAAAGCGTAAATCTTTTGAGGAGAAGAATGTCCAAAAATCTCCATGATCACTCTTTTCAATCACGTTATGTAGGACAATTATATATTTCTTGTCGCTACAATTATGCTAGAACAAAGTAAATATAAAAAAGACATTCTAAATAATAATATAGAAATTAAAATAATTAAAGCTAGTCAGTCAATCAGTGTTACATGATATCTGTGAACGGGTTATCTACCCGTTCACGGACATGACGCGTTTTCAGCACCACTCGGCTCTTATTCCGTAGACTTCATAGAAAATAAAATTTGTTGAGAAAGAACAAAATTAATCACAGCTCATAAAACTGTAAATGATTTAAATACAAGTGATTCTAGTTCAAGAATACCATTTAGTTAAGATAGTGATTTTACAGACATGCCCAGAGGGGTTTTTTTTTTGAGACAATTCAAGGTGCACACAATTTATCGACTAAGAACAGTTCTTAAGCCCGTAATCTAGAACTATAACTCAAACATAATTTATTCTCAAATCTAGATTTACATAAAGATTAATGTTTGAGATAGAATACGCGTCTTAATCCAAAGCCAATCCTAGAACGTTACACTTCAAAGCAAACGTTTCAATGAAATCTTATTTCATTTTCGTATAGAACTGAATCACTGTAAGTAAGTGCCTCTGAAATTGATACAATTAATTTCTAACGTGAAATATAAACACGGTAAGCCCGATCCCGATTTCCAGCCACCGTAGGCGCGGGCTTGCGGATAGCGAGCAATGGGTAGCTCGCTGCCCGACCGTCCTGTAACTGTCCGGACCGAGCCCAAGTCGCCGACGGCGCGCACTTTTCCCGCGCGCCTCAAGGAGTTGTCAGCAGCAGGGGCCAAGGCGGGTCGACGCCTACTGGGGCCAGGGTTATCCGAAAGGAAAGCTCGGCCCCAGTACGAAAGGCGAGAGCGGGGTGGGTTTTTTAGTCAGTAAGAGTCTGACACTATCTCCCGCTACGCCCAAGGGCGGGGGATGTCATTTGTATGATATTTACCCACAAAAAAAAACATGGTAAGCAAAAGATCAAGTTTACCTTCTTCCAAACATGATGGATGTTTATTTTGCATCCTTTCACTAAAGTCTTTCGCAAAGTTGATGTAACATTATCGTTTCAATCTACGTAAGCTGCGAGATCTTCAGAAAGTTTGCCCTCAAATTAGCAACTAATTATTTCTGACTGAAATGTTACATAAGGTTTGAATTTCTGAAGTTCATACATGTAAAGCTTGCGTTGTTATACACGCAACACTGATATTATAAGCGTCACTCATTTTATTTTACTCTCTTATTTATTTGTTTAAAAATGTATAATAAAAGACCAAATGAAGGTAACAGAAAAATAGGTATGAAGGTGATGCTTATTTCCACAGAAATCACTTAAATTACTTCCTGTATATGACAGCATACCTGCGAAAGGAGAGTTGGAAAAAAAAGAGATCAAGACACCGTGTGTTCACAGAAAAAGAAGTACAAACAAAACAGCTAATTATTGAATTTATTTGCATTAATATTCTGTAAGTACTAGTCCGATTGCGAAATTTTTTTCACCGATAGAAAGCTGCTTTATTCTTGAGTAATTAAAGCTATATTTTATGTAAGTACATGAGGCCAAGCCGCGGGCAAAAGCTTGTACAATATAAAGATATACTGTCATAAACATATAAATACACATAGTTGAATAAATGTCACAATAAAATTTACTGAATAATATATAATAACTCTTTCCTCCTTTTTATTTCTGACTAAAACGTTTCATAGGGTTTGAATTTCTGAAGTTCATGTAAGTCAAGCTTGCATTGTTAAAAATATAACACCATATTTATAAGTGGTACAACACGCATACATTTTTTTACTCTCTTCATCAACTTACGAGTATGTTTCCAGATTCTTACGTAATTTATAACCAACATCAATTTAATTTACAAAACAATAATTTATATGCGCGTTATTTATCTTTTTAAATATCGCAGTATATGCTGAGTTAGGCGCCTTTTTGGCCTTGCACAGATTTTAAAGTTTTTTTTTTTTTTTTAATATCGAATTCTACTGTATGTGTGAGGCACGAATAAACGTTTTTTCTTTCTTTCTTTCTTTATATGTATTGTCAAATTGTATAAGCTACGAGTTTAATTGACATATTGTCACAGAATCGAATGTCTATAAAATTACGTACCTGTATAACATCTTGCTAAGGGTCTCCTTTTTCAATCGTCTATCGTCACCATCGAGCATGGTTTAAAAGCGAAGAGGCAACGTGAAAAAAGAGATATAACGCCTGAAAACTCTGTTAGTATCCGGGAATTCCGTGATTTACTCGAATATTTCACAAAACTTGTTCCAGGCAATACGTGTTTTTTTTTTTAAACCCTAAGGCTTTTGATATTTGCAAGGCTTCTGTTATATTTTTTTGACTTTTTTAATTTTTATAGTGTCAAAGTTCATGCAAAAAAGCAGATTTTTAAAGGTGTTGACTGGATTAGTTTTACAGACATTTATAAATTGATTTCAATAGAATCCTAGATAATATCCAAAAGATATTGTGTTTCCAAGATATCTAATGAAAAATATGTAATAACGTCACAACCGCGTAAGAGCGGTTGTATGAAAAACAGTGGAAATGAATGTTGAATTGCAATCCCTTAATAGAAATGTCGTTGGTGTTCCTTTTATTAAATAAACTTAATCAGAGACCTTGTTCATCATTCTAACATTGTCTTCATCTACAGCTTTAATTAATTGAAGTCTAAAGAAACCTAACCATTTTACTATTCAAGAAGTTAGCAAAGAATATTTCTCCGTACTTTCCACTCAGTATTATCCAACTGTAGCAACACTCTATGAAGCGGGTCATTCTTAAGAGAACTTGAACAATATTACTTCCATCCCTGATTATTAACTTCACAAGTACTCTGAAGTTTCTCTTTTATATTCCAGCTTTTAATGGAAATCCTAAGCATTAATCCATACTAATAAGTGTGAAAGTAACTCTGTCTGTCTGTTAAGATATACGCTAGGGTATACCTGACAGTTTTGCCTGCACAATACCTGTCAGGTAAGCTTGTGTGGAAACCTGCACAGTTGTGCAATATACACGCTCCGGTTTACCTGTATAACTCAACGGTACAGGCAACCCTGTCAGGTATACTCCAACGTGTATGGCTTCATTTACGCTTTCACGTTTATACTACTTAGCTGATTTGACGTAGCTCGAACTCCACGAATGGACACAGGCTACTTTTTATCCGTCCATACTAATATTATAAATGTGAAAGTAACTCTGTCTGTCTGTATATGTGTTACGCTTTCACGGTTAAATTACTTAACCGATTTTGATGGAATTTTGTATGGAGGAAGCTTGAAGTCCACGAATGGACACAGGCTACTTTTTATCCGTCTTCGATTTCGATTTCGCGTCCGCAATAACCAAAATTCACGCGGACGAAGCCTCTGGCAGAAGCTAGTACTTTTATAATTAGACACTTCAACTTTGAGTTCTTCATATTTAGAAGACTAAAGATATTTTAATCTCATGGTTTCTTTAAAAATTGAAGCATCTAATATCTATACGAACTAAATATTTGCATCAAATAATCAAACTAATTTAATTAAATCATGCAAAGAATATTCAGAGCAATCAGAGTAGTAGTGGCCCGGCGATAACGGCCTTGATTCACGAGTTGTAGGTCGCGGGTTCAAACCCAGCCAGGCGCATTACTTTGTATAATTTATTTTATCACCAGTAAGGTAACGGAAAACGTCGTGAAGAAACCAGCATGTCCTAGAACCAAAATCTTGAAGACATGTGACATCCATCAATCCGCACTGGGCCCGCATGGTAGGTCACGGCCCATATCCTCTACTAGAGAGGAGGCTTGAGTCCCAGCGGGAAAAATTTAAGGCTGATTATGCTATGCAATGCTAAAGAAAGCCATCTTTATGTATAAAAATATATTACTGTTCATTATTCAAACTTAAACTCGAAAACGGCTGCAGTAATTTAAATAATTATTTTTTTGGTTTTGTTCACCAACAGACAGGAAAGATTTAAAAACAAAAAGAAATAGGAAGGTAGGTAGGTAGGATAGATATAATATTCCACAACTATCACACTACGCCGTCTAATCCCAAGCCAAGCAGAGCTTGTGCTATGGGTACTAGACAACTGATAAACATACTTATATATTTCTAAATACATACATATTATAGATAAATTACACCCAGACATAGAACAAATGATCATGCTCATCACATAAACATTTGTCCTGGGTGGGAATCTAACCCACGACCTGCGGCATATCAGTTAGGGCCACTAACCACTAGACCAACAGGCCAGTCAAAATAAAAAGTCAAAAAAGATAGGTAGGTAGGGAGATAGAGTAGGTAGGTAGGAATGTAGGTTGGGTGGAAAGATGGCTTAGGATAGATAGGTAGCATAAGGTAGGTAGGTACGTAGGTTGGGTAGTATGAAGATAGCGTAGCAGAAGTAAATTACTATTTAGGGTAGGCTAGGTAGTTAATTGACGGCAGCGAAGCCGTGGACAAAAGCTCGTAATTTATATAACTCACCGAAATAAAATACTCGTTCTCACAGGGTATAGTGACCCTATCGTCGCAGCGCTGCCGTCCGAAGCCCAGCAGGCCGATCCCGTAGTTCCCGTAGCCGAAGTACCGGAACCGGTCGTCCTCGTCGGGGTAGTGCTGCGAGTACGGCGACCAGCGCGGCCAGCTCGACGCTCGCGCCTGACCCCACATCCAAGACGAGATATACGTCCAGATCTAGAGGTGTTAGTAAGGGTTAGGCTAGCTACGGGGTAGGGTTATATATAAATGGATATTGTTACAATGGAGAAGCTCGATTTTTGGCTCGTAGTTGATTTTTTTTTAAAGAAATCTAAAATATTTTTAAATTCAGTTGGCCTGTGAAAGTAACGTAAAAATAGCTACCACTTAGGAGTATTTTAGTCAAGAGTCAATAGGTTACCTACTTCTAGGCAAGAGTGCTTTATCGTCGGGCACATCATCGCTTATCATCAGGTGAGATGGTGGTCAAATGCGAGTATATCAATAATTAAAAAAAAGTAACACTGAAATGTAGAAAAATACATTTGGAATTTCAGAAGTCACGATATGAAAATCTGAGCGGTTTGAATTCCCAGCTGGGTCGAAGCCTACTGGGGCCAGGGTTAGCTCCGAAAAGTAGCTCAGGCCCGGTATAGAAGGCAAGAAGGAACAGGGTGGTTTTTTAGTCAGTAAGAGTAGGACACTATCTCCCTCTCCGCCCAAAGACGGAGGATGTCATTTGGATGATTTATACCCACCAAAAAAAAAACGGTTTAAATTTATACAAAATATTAAATGAAACTGTTTTAGTAACAAGTTTCATCTGTGATCGTCAATAAATGGGATATAAGAGCAATGACGTAAACACTAACGCACTCGTTCGCTTCACTGAATTCATGAGGTAGAATGTCGTCATAGACTAGTTAATTATAGGAGTCCGTTTTAGAGATGCTACGAACTAGGCTGATAAAAATTGTGTCCTTTGAAAAAGGACCATCATGAAAGTTCGAAAGATGATACTTCTATTCGTAGGGGCGTAGCTGATGTGGCGTCTAAGGTCACATATTAATTAACTTGCAAACTAGCAAGGTAATGATACCTTTCTTTTAAGGTTTTTTTTTTGTTAGCCTGTTCTGTCCTACTCCTAGGCAAAGGCCTCCCTCCACTCCTTCCTTAAGACATATGTAAAAAAAAAACCGGCCAAGAGCGTGTCGGGCCACGCTCAGTGTAGGGTTCCGTAGTTTCCCGTCCGTCACAATAAGTGTACCCACTTATGAGTTTAAAAAAATGCTTGCATATACGATTATACTACAAACTTAGTCCAGAAATTATTTTGTAGAACCTTTTTGTCTTTTTGTACAAAAACTGTTCTTTCCATCAAGTTCAAAATGATTTTCCTAGAAGTTCCTTATAAAGTTCTACTTTACAGATTTTTTTCATATTTTCTAAACTTATGGTTCAAAAGTTAGAGGGGGGGGGACACATTGTTTTTTACTTTTGGAGCGATTATTTCCGAAATTATTGACATTATCAAAAAATGATTTTAGTAAACCCATATTCATTTTTAAATACCTATCCAACGATATATCACACGTTAGGGTTGAAATTAAAAAAAAATCACTTCCCACTTTACATATAGGGCCTACCCTAATAAAACATTTTTTTCCAATTTTTATTTTATTATTATTAATATTTGTCGGCGTGATTGATATACATATTGGTACCAACTTTCAGCTTTCTAGTGCTAACGGTCACAGAGATTAAGCGAGGACGGACAGACAGACAGATAGACGGACAGACAGACATGGCGAAACTATAAGGGTTCCTAGTTGACTACGGAACCCTAAAAAATGGGATTCAGATTCGAAACAAGTTTGACTGGAGATGTCAAAAAAAATCTAGATATAATTTTATATATTTTTTTTTTATACAATGTAAAGTTCTTCTAAGAATAAAATTATAGATAATTGAACACGAAGCCTTTTCATTTGCGTCTCCACACGCCACAAATGAGTTTTAAAATCGGGAGGCATCAGGGGATAAGTCTCCTGGGTAGAGGGGATTGTTAGCCATGACGTGTTAAAATGTTAGTTGTTCGATCGAAAAGGAGGGATGGAACTTTACACCCTTTATAGCTCCATCCCTTTATCAGTTCAGTTTTGGTCGTAAAATGGATCACTTTCAGGGCTCGTGCTTGCACTAGAGTCACAAAATAGATAGGTAAAGAAGACAACCTACACTACATACAAAGCGCGCTCAATCGCCCGATCCCACTCGTACAGTTTGGCGCAACGCGCTGACCCTAGCGCGATCGCCTAGCGTAGATATAAAATGTGAAGTACCTTCTGTACCTATCTAATTTGTGCTACAGATCTCAAAAAATAATCAAACTTCTCCATTAAATATATTATAAAATTATTTTTTGTAATACATACAAATGACGATCTATTAATTCATAGATAATTTTTTTTTTTCATATACTGTTATAGTAGGTAATATTTAGTAAGGCGGGGGATTCGTTTTGTTTTTTTTTTAATAAAAGCTTTTTTGGGTACGTTAAGATTATCCTTAGTTGCTTTAAAATAATGAGGATTATGGTTTCTTAGTAATAAATCCATGTGATATCCCCATGTTACGTGAAGTTTTATTTAAAATGGTTTATCAAATTATGTATTTTAGTATATCAATGGTATGAATGCGTGTTCAAAGCTTTGGATACTCATGGTTTAAGATTAGTCGCACATTATTTATGACATGGTGATTGAGATACTATTTTAATAGTACTTCAATTATAACATAGACACAAATATAATAATCCTACAGGATGGCACGAGGCCAAATATCTAGATAATTTGCAAAGCAGAAATCACTCTAATTTTGAGTATGAATATTAAAAAAAACTGTTAATTGTTCATTTGCTTTACTTTTGGGATGAATGGAATAGAGAGTCAAACAGTCAAAAATTTTTAGCGGTACGTCGAGGCCAAATATCATCTAGATAATTTGTAACAGCAGAAATCACACTAATTTTGAGTATAAATATTAAAAAAAAACTGTTTACTGTTCATTTGCTTTACTTTTGAGATGAATGGAATAGAGAGTCAAACAGTCAAAAATTTTTAGCGGTACGTCTTGGTCATTACCATCTCTGAAGGCCTGGCCAAGTAACGACGGTTTCTTTTCGATTCCCTTTCGTCGATCACCCCGAGTCGGCCACGCCTCCTATTCCTTTGTTCTGATCACGTGACTGAGCGTTGAGATGACGTCAGAACAAAGGAATCGGAGGCGTGGCCAACTCGAGCCGATCGACGAAAGATTATCGATATGAAAGGGTTGTAACTTGGCTAGGGGGGCTGATATGCTTCGCTGATATAGTAAAATCTTTATCCTCTATTTTAGGACTAACAAACAAACCAATATACAAAACTCTAGATACAAACATATAAGCAGCTAACACATTACTTTGCAAATTCAAAAATTTCTCACAAATTACAAAATTTAATCACACAAGTTACGCTTTCAAAGGCGCATCGCTAAACTTAAAAGCACCGTCGTCTTCAATCTCATCCTTTGACGGAACCCAAAATAAATCCTCGTTGCAGCCAAAAGAGCTTCGTTTAAATTTGAAAACTTCCTCACTGAAGATATTTCCCGTGTGCACAGTTTTTAAGAAGTCAGCAAATCATAAAGTAAGTCAGCTGCAGAGTGTGCATGTTGCAGAGTTTGCCAACAATTTATGGCTCTGTTGAGACCGTTCGCAAAAGTGCTAAAATTGTTTACACTTTCAAACACTGTGAGGAGTTCTTTTAGATTTGAAACGAGAAATTGACTGTGTGAGGTAAAAGCTTTAAATTTTGGATCACTAGAAATACTGTTAATAATAATTTTGTCAGCGAAAAATAATCTTAGTTAAGGATTAAGAGAAATTCTGTGAAATAGAACGGAGTAAGCAGAATTCTTTCTTATAATGTTTATACCATTTTGTGAGTTTGCAGGATCATATTTTGGATTTATCTGTTTTAATTGATTTTGAATAGAACATAAACGAAGCAATATTGAGCCTACACTACAATTTCTGAGGAACAGGTTAATAATTCTGCTAAATGCTATAAAACTTATCTGGTCATATCTAGAAGTGGTAGACAGGTCATTAATACTCTTGTTATCTATCAAAGCTATTTCTTACTCATTCTTACCCTGGAGATTAGGCCAGGTTGCGACGGCGCTGGATCGTCCATCTGAGGCTCATTGCCTGAACCTTCCATTTCATCTTCTTGTGTCTGCGTCTCATCTGCTGGCATCATTTCTTCTTGTTGCATATCTATGGAAAAATGAGATTATAGCTTGGGAAGGACCTAGCTTTGAGGTCATAGGACTTATGAAATCAAAAACTATACTCGTTCAGAAAAAGAAAATATGTTTATTGTACTGCACATAGTAGAACTTATTAAAACTAGCAATTACAATGGTTGTCTGTAAGAGATCGCCCTGTGCGATAAGACCGCCCCTTGTACACTTATTCTTTTAAATGTTTGTCCTGTATTTTTGTCTATGTGGTGTACAATAAAGATTGTGGTGGGAAAAAGACACCTAATTCAGCATACTTAAGTATGTTATAAATTAAATTTTCTGTTAATTTTTATTAGACGAGATGTATGCGGATAAAGTCGGTCAATAGGATTTTTCTTGTGGTTTGATACTTAGAATTTGATGAAATAGGAATAAATAAAATTAAACAACTCTTTACTCGTATTCTGCTAAGGCAAACTACGATGCCATTATGAAGTGTTAATTTTTTTTTAAACGTGAATTAGCTTGTTTGATAGGTTTATTAATAACAGGCGTATGTTTTCACCACCTCGTCCAATATATACTCGTAGTTCTTCATCTTTTCCTGCTTTTGTCTCATGTAACTTGAGGTAGCGCAAATATAACTTTCTACTATTCAATCCTGTCAACCGGTACACTATCATTGACTCCCTTTTCTATTATATCACTCCTCACACTATCTATACTTAAATACTTTGGCCTCCCTCTCCCTTTATTTAAATCTCTACTCATAACTCTTCTAGCAACATGCGTTTCATCCCGGCTTTCTAGATGTCCAACATTACTAATATTATATAACTACGTGTCTATTTCACAAAACCAAGAAAAGGAGGTGTCGTAATGGGCAATAACTTAACCAGCACGGCCTCACTCACGAAGGTCGCAAGTTCAAATTCGAAGCATAAAGTTAGTGACAAACGAGCTTTGTTGGAAAAGTTAACTGAATATGAATGGCAGTATAATAAACATGAATAATAATGTTGTACAGAATACCTTCTGTTTTTACGATTTGCATGCTAAAGGGTTGCTCTGTTTCACCTGGGGGTCGTGGGGGTCAGATGGACGGTCGCAGAGATTAAATTACAAACTCATCAAATATGTTTGGTTCTTAAATAGCTTAGTATTCTGTTATTTTTTTAATGACATAAACTAGTGCTTGACTGCGATCCCACCTGATGGTAAGGAGTGATGTAATCGTTAATGCTGAAACGCAGCTTTGAAGACGCCTAAATTATAATCAGACAGGAAGTCCGCAGTAATTCTTTCATTGTTTCTTTCTAAAGTCACGGGATTTTTGATAGATCATATGTTTGACCAAGAATTTATTTTGTATACAGAGCGTGATTTTATAAATGTTCATTTAATTATTGTTAAAGTATAGATCAGTGTTATTAAGTGTGTTAAAAGAAAAGTCTTTCATATTTTGGCTTTGCTTACTTAATATTGTATCGACAATTCGACATGTCCTACTTAAGTTGAACTTCAGCGAACTGAATGCTACAAGGCAATCTGCACAAAGCGACCTTAGATTAAAAAGACATTTCGCCTAGTAACGACATTTTTATCACAACACAAGTTTTTTTTTGCAGTAACCACAACAAATATAAAAGTGTTTGTATCCTATTATAGATCTAGTTCACTTACCAGCCGGGTCCATAACTAAGAGGCTCCCACTGCCGAGACCTATCCTGAAGGAGTGGCTGTCGCGGAGACTGTATCTAACTGAACAGAAGCCTGTGTTCCTCCTGATGCAAGCCTTGTAGTCTTGACTAGCGAATGTTTGTATCCATTACAAGTCTTGTTCACTTACCAACCGGATCCATAACTAAGGGGGTCCCACGGCCGGGACTTATCCTGAAGGAGCGGCTATCGCAAGGACTGTATCTAACTGAACAGAAACCTGTGTTCCTTCTGATGCAAGCCTTGTAGTCTTGACTAGCGAGGGTTAGTATCCATTACAAGTCTTGTTCACTTACCAGGTCCATAACTAAGGGGGTCCCACTGCCGGGGCCTATCCTGAAGAAGCGGCTGCCGCAGGGGCTGTATCTGACTGAACAGAAGCCCGTGTTCCTCCTGATGCAAGCCTTGTAGTCTTGGCTAGCGAGGTTTTGTATCCATTAGAAGTCTTGTTCACTTACCAGCCGGGTCCATAACTACGGGGGTCCCACTGCCGGGGCCTATCCTGAAGGAGCGGCTGTCGCAGGGACTGTATCTGACTGAACAGAAGCCTGTGTTCCTCCTGATGCAAGCCTTGTAGTCTTGACTAGCGAGGTGGCGTCCGTTCGACGCGTAGTTGAAGGTTCTGATGGTTCCTGGACAGGGGGGATATAGTTTTTTTAAGAAATTGAATTTAACAGGTTATACAAGAATTTGCATTTTGAGTAAAAAGTTACTAAAAAGTAAAATGAAGGTACAGACTACAAATTTTTCTTTCTTTTATTCTTCTTTTTGTGTCAATAAATTTGATATCAATGAATCAATTGTTTCTTTTATTTGAGTAGGTAAACAACTTTTTCATAATCTTGTACATCGAGACACTCAGGTGCGAAGTAAAAAAAAGTTTTCTGAAAGTTCCCTTAACTTGAAAAAAACATCAAAGCACCAAAGAGCGTTTTTATTATATCATTTATATTGAAAGTTTGTGAATTTTACTTTATTTATTTATTAATGCTTATTGCACATAAAACTGTAAAAGTGGACTTAATGCCTTAGACATTATCTGCCAGTCGACCTTAGGGTGGTGCAGAAAAACTTTATTCACTTTGTACCAATCGAATAACCTTTTTAGTCTAGAGCCTGCAAAGTATGGATAGCAAGATTTGACGGGGCGGTAAAATATAAGTAAAAGAATAGGCGCTACGTTGAATTAAATTGTAGCAGTTCATTGACAAGACATGACAAGCAGTAGATCTCCACAAACTGCCTTTCGGCCTTCGTCTCTCTATTTAGAACCCTTTCCATAATAGGTTTGCTCTAAGTCTTTCTTCTGTAAGTGCTATCATGCAATAGTCCAACTACTTACCATTATCATTAGTAAGTATAATACTGCAGACAAGGATGAAGCGCAGTATTGGCAAGCGGCATCTGTGCGAAGGGCATGAGGGCAAGGAATGAGCCATATAAGAATAGGCGCTTCGTTGAATTTTGTAGGAAGTGGGTGACGAGACGTAACAAGCGATACATCTCCACAAACTTCCATTTTGCCTTGGCCTTTCTGCTTACAACCCCTTTCATAACTAGGTTTGTCCTATGTCTTTCTTCTGTAAGAGCTGTCATGGTACTCAAACTACTCACCATTATCATTAGTATAATACTGTAGGCAATGATGCGGCGCAGTGTTGGCAAGCGGCATCTGTGCGATGCGCATGAGCCAGATGCGCGGCATGTCGCCGGCGCGCATGCGCATCGTTAGGCTGATGGTCTTCGTGCCTGGAAGGTCACCGTCCTCACGCTTCTCACTGCCCGTTGATAGGGTGTGGTATACTGAATGAAAATATCAGAATCTGTGTCATTACATTATTTACTTATTTGTATTTAACCGTTTTTATTCCACTACTGATCAAAGGCCTCTTCCAAGTCTATCTATGTAACTCATAATATGTTTTAAAAAGAGTGTCCATGGAGTTTCTTGCACGTTCTTCTCCATAGAGACCTACGCTTTGGAACGTGCAATTTAGCTTCACTTTTCTTGGACTGACAGACATTTGACTATTCAAAAGTGCCTGCAAATGGTCTATTTGAAATAAATTATTTTGACTTTGACTTTGACTATCCCGACATTGTTTTTTCCATGCCGTCTCGATCCAGCCTTCATGATTGACGACCAAATCATCTCACAATTTCCTTCTAAGCCAGCTTTTACGGCACCTTCCATATTTTAATATGAGTAATTCTGCATCATTCCTTATTCTAATTATGTTTTCAGCAAGAAATATAGGTATCACATCTCGTACACCCATATCATCCATCAATTTTTATATTTTTTTTTTTTTTATTATTATTATGGCTTATTACTTCGCATTTGACCACAAGAATTTATTTAACCAAGAATTTTTTTGATTTGAATAACTAAAGATCACCGCGCCTCACCATCAGAGAATGCATCACTGCTTACCTTCAGGTGGGATCACAGTCAAGCATTAATATCAATAAAAAAAAAAGAAGTTCTCTTACCGTGTTGTCCATGGTTCTGTCCACACAGCGTGAACTTGCTGTCTCCATCCTCTAAGATCATGGCATCTTCGTTACAGTCTCCTGTGGTTCTGTTTGGTTGACCCTGGAATAGATAGAACACATGATGTTTATATAAATTTATACGGAGAATATGATGGAAGTGTGCCTTCTTTGGGCCGAGCACCGCTATGCCCTCGTAGAGGCAATCAGCAGCAAGCAAGCAAGCTCGCCGTCCGGCAGTCTGGTAATTGACGGGACCGAGCCCTAGCCATCGACAGCGCGTAGTGACCTATGCTTAGGGCCGATGTCCGCTTGGACCGTGGGCATTTTCTGAAAAGGAAACCCGTAGTCCTAGAACGCATAGAGCTACTGATGGACACATGTGTCAGTAAAAGTCTGACACGCCCTCTCACTCCACCCATACCAGGAGAATTAATTGGATGATTTACCACCCTAAAAAAAACTCTCTTTGTCTTCATCATCCTACAGCAGTCAATGGCTGGACTTACGTCTCTCCAATCATATGCTAGAAGATTGTCGTTGCTACTCGGAGCATGTCCACGCGCAAGCATGCCTACAGCCCCCCCTAGCCAATTTACGACCGTTTCTATTCTATTCTCTTGTGTCGAACGCCTCGAGTTGGCTACGCCTCCGATTCTTTTGTTCTGAACACGTGACTGAGCATTGAGATGACTTCAGGACAAAGGTATCGAAGGCGTGGCCAAGTCGAGGCGTTCGACACAAGAGATTAGAATAGAAACGGTTGTAACTTGGCTAGGGGGAGGCTAGCCTGGCTACCGATTCATAGTATGTATGCTGATATACTCACAATAGTAAAGTGCAGGAAGTCGATCCTGAGCTGCATAATGCCGGCGTGGGTCTTCTCTATGGTAATGTTGCAGTCCTGGTCGCCCCCCCACAGCTCGGGGAAGCCGGGCGACATGAAGTACGTCAGGTTATTCTGCACCGCGCCGCCACACGATACCTCGACTGTAACAAATTGGTGATTTTAAAGACAAGTTTTCATTACAAAGCTTTACTGAACCTATGCCAATATTTATGTGTGTAATCAGTCCTTGGGCCCAACTCTGCTATTTTATGAATTCGTCATTCCAACAAGACTCCATTGTCATTTTGCTAAAAGTTCGTAATCTGCTAATTGAACTCGAACTCAAAAACTCAACTCAAAATCATTTATTTCACATAGACCTACATGGGCACTAGCAAAATAAACACACTAAAACTAATTAAAATAAACTTACAAGATAAAAGTCCTAAAGAACTAAAAAAACAAACTAAAGTACGGCGTCGAATAACTCCTCCGCATCGCTGTCGACTGATAATTACCCAAAAGACTGGCGGCATTGCCACGCTGAATGGCAATGCTTATCCTTTGTCCACTTATAAAACGTCAGAAGCTACCGCACGGTTCCAATTGGTCGTTTCCTATGGAGGACCGGAGGAGAAACCCATCGTTACAATGACAGCTGGAACCAACGGCTTGTGCTTTTATAATAATAATAATATTCCACAACTATCACACATCGCCGTCTTGTCTCAAGCTAAGCAGAGCTTGTGTTATGGGTACTAGACAACTGATAAACATATTTATATATTTCTAAATACATAAATATTATAGATAAATTACACCCAGACACAGAACAAATGATTATGCTCATCACACAAACATTTGTCCTGGGTGAGAATCGAACCCACAACCTCCGGCATAGCAGTCAGGGCTACTAACCACTAGATCATCAGGCCAGTTTTAACGTTAAGATGATCACCCATTCACAGAATGACCTCGCCAAGCTTTACTTTAAAAAATCGACCTGTGCTGTTATTAGTTTGTCTAATACTTGCTCTTAAGAACCTAATCTAGTTTTTTTAGAAATAATAATAATAAGGTTACCAGTCCACTTATGACTCCTAAAACCATAGCCCTATTATTTTTGTTTTCCATATGTCACAATAGTTTTTCATCAACACTTTTTGCACAATTTTTTTTTTCGATGGGAAAAATCATCCAATGACAACCCCTGCTCTTGGGTGGTGCGGGAGATAGTGTCAGACTCTTACTGACTAAAAAACCCATCCCGTTCCTTCCAGCCTTCATATCGGGGCTCGAGCGCCCTTTTCATAACCCTGGCCCCAGTAGGCTTCGACCCGGCTGGGCCCCTGCTGTTGCTGACAACTCCTTGAGGCGCGCGGGAACAGCGCGCGCCGTCGACGACTTGGGCTTGGTCCGGATAGTTACCGGACGGCCGGACAGCGAGCTCAGCACTAGCATAGCGCGTACAGAGATAATCATCGCTTGGTATCACATTCCATTAAAATGATCTAAATGACCTCTGCGAGTTGGCTTCGGCCCCGCGTATGTCTTTCAAAGGTCCAGGGCCGCAGGGTTCTGAAATATACTGATAATATAAAAACAATAATAGTATTCCACAACTATCACACAACGCCGTCTAGTCCCAAGCTAAGCAGAACTTGTGTTATGAGTACTAGACAACTGATAAACGTACCTTTATATTTTTAAATATATACATAATTATAGATAAATTACAACCAGACACAGAACAAAATTAAACGATCGTGCTCATTACACAAACACTTGTCATGGGTGGAAGTCAAACCCACGACCTTAGGCCAATAACCACTAGACCAGTCAGCCAGACTCAAAAAAGGTACAGTATGTAAAAGATATAAAAAATAAATATGAAAGCCAGGCTTTTCATTAAGCAAGGTTCAATTAGCTAGCCACACGAAACTCTTTGAAATACCATTCACGGTAACCAAAGGCCGCTCGCCGAACCACGTAATCGAATCCAACTGTTTTTCATAATAACATGGGTCTCGTCATGTCATTATGACGCTGTTATTACGTCTGCTTTGAAGCTCGCATTTATTTTCATTCAATTAAAATGGGTTCAGAGTGGTTTCATTTTCAAGGGGAGAGGTGGACTTGTACAGATTGAAACGAAGAATGAGTTAAGTTGGTGTTGGGCAGGATAAAATATGATTCTTTTTATTATTTAAGCTTGTTTCAATTTTAATTGTTTTGGTTATAAATAAAGTCATATCGTAGCAGTATGGTATGGTCATCAATAAGAAAAATTAATAATCAACTTTCTTCACAGCAGTCTCCAAAAAAATTTACCTCACAGTATGCTACTAAGGAGTCGACGACGTTTGTCTAAAAATAACCTATTTATTCTCGACTCTATGATACACGTTCAGAATAATGTGTAAAGATCAAAACCATCGAACCAGTCGCTACCATCGAAATTCTTCCCAACCTCGTGGTTGGGAAGAATTTTGATGGTAGCGACTGCCCTCTGCTAGGCAGTCGCGGAGAGATAGATCTCTTTAGTAAGCCGAAGCCTTCGGTCTGTTGATTAATTATTCTAAGTATTATAATTACTCACGCTCTGCCTAGTTAAGATATTCTGTATTAAACAAATTAAAAAGTGCAAAGTAGTACCAGTAGAACGAAGGTTACCGGCATAGCCTGAAGAATAACTAAATGTAACTGGGAGTGAACTGGACATATTGCTCCCAGAAGGTGGTCGATAGGGCTGAAAAGTTCTGCAGTGGCGACCGCGTACCCTATGGCACAGCTTTACCCGATGACCAACCCACCTCCGATTCCTTTGTTCTGATCACGTGACTGAGCGTTGAGCTGACGTCAGAATAAAGAAGTCGAAAGTGTGGCCTACTCGAGGCGTTCGACGCAAGAGCATCGAAACGAAACGGTCGTATCTTGGCTAAGCAGGCTGGTAAGGGTCACTGGAATCCGGTAGATGCAAGTCACAAGGGACCGGTTACTGTGGCAAAGCTTATGCTCCAAGCACAAAATAGATAGGTACAGAAGTCAATCTCATGTATGTACTTCACTTTTTATACCTACGCTAGATGATCGCACACACGTCAGCGCGTTGCGCCGAATTGTAGGAGTGCGACCGAGCGATTGAGCCGAAATATTATGTCCGTGAGCGGTGTATAAGTGTGCCTTGCTCGAGCGCGCTTTGTATGTAGATTGTCTTCTATACCTATCTATTTTGTACTCCGTAAGCGTAAGCGTCCGTCGCCACGCCTGTGTCCAGGAGTGGACCTCTGTCGAGGCTTTTATTGGTCACAACTTTAATTAACAATATACCTACACAAGTTGGCGAACAGTAATTAAGCGTTGACTACAATTTCCATTTACATTTCCTTGGCTCCCATAAATAATGATATAAGGTAAACTTTTTGTAGCGGAAACTTTTACATCAAGTAGGTAATTAGCGAGGAACACATTATTAATAAAGACTCATTAACGAATACGATAAAATATAAGAGATATTTTGTATTTTCATAACCATAATCAGCCTTTCAATATTCCCACTGCTGGAACTCAGACCTCCTCTCTAGGAGAGGGAACGGGCCGTAATCCACCACGCGGACCCAGTGCGGGTTGGTGAATGTGACATGTCTTCGAATTTTTGGTTCTAGGATATGCCGGTTTCCTCACGATGTTTACCTTCACCGTTTTGAGATATTTTGCAAATAAATCACCGTATTAACATCTTATTAGATTGACATAATGCTTTTGTTTGGCAATTATGTTAAGACTTTTCTACACAAGATTCGCAAAATAAAACGTGTTTATTTATGTGTCATTAAAAGGCTAGGCGAATGATTAAATTGTCGTTTGTCACAGAATAAAAATACAACAGCGCAATTAATTTATGAATAATTTGATCGTAACACAAACCTATTACGCAGTAGGTCAACGCGTTTGATGGCGATTTTTTTATACTGTGATTATTATTAGCATAATTTATGAGCCGACACGCTTGTTACTTCAAAACTTAACGAAAGCGGATTCATTATAATTACTGATATTTATCATGGGATTATTTTATGGTCATTACAAGATCATTATGATGTCTACAGTCTTTCTGACATTTTGCCTATCTTGAAATTAAGAAAAAAAAACTACTGAGGTGTCAAGGGACACCCGGATGGAACGAAGTTCCGTTCTGGCTTGCTTTCTATAAGAGAGAGAGAGAGAGAGAGAGAGAGACAGACAGAGAAACATGCGCACGCCGCACGGCTTACAATAGCTTACTATAGCAAAAAGTATCATTATAACTTTTCGTGAGAATTTTTTCCGTCTAGCCAATACAAGTTAACTAAAAAATACTATCCTATTTTATGTACATTTTGACAGCACTATTTCAACATCTTCGAAACCATGAAAACGACACTCATGACGAAAAAGTTGATAATTTCTGACAGCCGCCATCTTGGATTTACATTTTGACAGTACCATCGGTTTCAACACCCTCGAAAACCATGAAGACGACACCCATGACGAAAAAGTTGATAATTTCTTGCAGCCGCCATCTTGGATTTACATTTTGACAGTACTATCGGTTTCAACACCCTCGAAAACCATGAAAACGACACCCATGACGAAAAATTTTGTAATTTCTTGCAGCCGCCATCTTGGATTTATATTTTGACAGTACCATCGGTTTCAACACCCTCGAAAACCATGAAAACGACACCCATGACGGAAAATTTGATAATTTCTTGCAGCCGCCATTTTGGATTTATATTTTGACAGTACCATTGGTTTCAACACCCTCGAAAACCATGAAAACGACACCCATGACGAAAAATTTGATAATTTCTTGCAGCCGCCATCTTGGATTTATATTTTGACAGTACCATCGGTTTCAACACCCTCGAAAACCATGAAAACGACACCCATTACGAAAAAGTTGATAATTTCTTGCAGCCGCCATCTTGGATTTATATTTTGACAGTAAAAGTTTATTTCAGAATTTATTCCGTCTAGCCCCCTTTCACAACGCGCGATAAGGAACTTCGTTCCAAAAAGTAAAAGAAAGTTAAGTATCTATAGAAAAAGAAAAGTTGACTGAGGAAATGTTCGAAAGAGTTACCGTGGCGTTGAAACACATAGGATAGTGGGGTTTGGTCAGTAAAATTCTGATACACCCAAAGTATTAAGAGAACAGGCATATCTTGGAATCAAAAGTTCGAAGATATGTGACACCTACCAATCTATTCCATTAGTGAAGACGTTGGCAGAGGTTAATTTAATGTATAATTGTCAAAATAGTGTTTAATTTAGTAACAGATATTTACAGCGAACTGCTAAGCGAGGCCAATAAGAGAACTGTGCAGGTTGCTAAATACTGGTCAGAAAAAATCTAGTTTAAGAAGAAAAAGAAGAAGCGAACTGCTGCAAAAATTGCCAAAGTCCTTTTTTCAGGTGGGAAATCATTCAATGACTTCTCCTGAGAAGGTGACTTTTACTGACTAATACCCACTACTATATGTTATATGAAGTACATTGACCTTTTCCTAATATCTCCATTATATCGAAGGTACCCGAAAAACCAAGAATTAACTGTTTTTCAGAAAAGGTAAAATATCACGATAGATGTCGATTCAAGATAGCTTTAATTCCGTTTTTGAAATTAAGAATGTCAATAAATGTAGCAGGGTCAATGGCCGATATTCCACGTTTATTTGGCGCCTACCTTAGGCGTCATCGACGACTTGGGCTCGGTCCGGACGGTTACCTGACGGCCGGACGGGGAGCTACCCATTGCTCGCTGTCCGCAATCCCACGTCTACGGTGGCAGGAAATCGGGGTCGGGATCCCAGCGGCTCACGCGTGCGGTCACTTCCTTCCCTAGCATTACTGCTTCGCAGAAAGAGGCGACCGCCTACCATTTGCAGAGTCCTAATACCCGAAGTATCTAGCTCAATCACCATCAATAATGTCTGTCACCGGTTTTAAAACCAACTGCAGCGCATTGAACCAGTTATACAGTAGTGAAAGTATAATTACTTAGAACAAGTGAACTGGTTCAAAATTCTAACTAGTTTTTGACAATGTTCGTCTGTACGTACGTGTTACACATTTAATCCGTTAGTTGACCCAGGCTGCCCCCACGTTATAAAAAGGTAACTGAAGTAGAATTAAAAAAAACTGGTCAAGTGCAAGTCGAACTCGCGCTTCGAAGGTTCCGAATAAGTTGATTAATGTAGGAAAAAAATTGTTCGATTCCCGAATCGAGTCTCGAGGCTTTTTTCGAATAGCAAAAAGTAATTATTTTATTACTTAACACAGTTTTTAGTAATTTTTCAGTATTTGTACAATGAGACCTTTCTTCTTTCAGGATTCTAGGATCAAAGGGAAGTACCCTATAGGTTTTGATTTTCTTGCCAGTGTTAAAATATGCGCCGAAACGGAATTTAAACGGTCTATCTTAAGATTGCGTTGATTTAAAAGATTGATTTTTTCACTGATAGCAGGCTTGAGTATTTGATATTAACCTCCACACGTTTCTCAGAAAACAGACGGACTGACTGACAGATAGACAACAAAGTATGTAATCATAAAAGGATTCCGTTTTAGCCGACTAAGATACGAAACCCTAAAAATAGATTTTGATTTTTTTTATACCAAATGTCTAAACAAAAATTTAAAAAAAAGGCGCAATATACTTTTTCAACCTCAAAACGAAAATACTTCATCCTATAACTTGCCTTCCTGTATCAACAGCTTAGGAATCATCATTAATTAACATTTTTTTCTGTCTATGTGTTAGATGATTTAGTACAATGGCATGATTTATCAACATGTTTATCTATGTTATGTCAGGACATTAATTGTACGTACAGCTAAGATGTGGAACTACCTGCCGGAACCAAGTTACAACCGTTCCGCTTGCGTCGAACGCTTCGAGTTGACCTTGCCGCCAATTCTTTTGTTCTGACCACGTGACTGAGCGTTAAGACGACGTCATTCCCGTACAGTTGAAGCTTTCTACAAGCGCTATTGCAGATTAGCAACTTGGCTAGGGGTACTGATATCTATAACCTGGGGATCTTTAAGTCGAGAGTGAATACTAAACTAAACTACTTCTAGGCAAACGTGCTCCATCGTCGACCACATTGTCGCTTTCCATCAGGTGAGATAGCTTTCACGCTTATCGTTAAGCACAAGCTTATCGCTCGTACTTGAGCGCTATCTCAATAAAAAAAAAACCTATAGATTCTACGATTTTTACTGGAGTTTTTTTCATTCGATAGAGATCTGATAGAGATAACTTTCTTCTGGTCATTAAGTTGCAGACAGCATGCAGGTCACATTGCTCGCAAAACAAATGGTCGATGGATATGAAAGATTCTGGAGTAACGACCGCATACCTACCGGAAGACGCAGAGTTAGAATCCCTTCCCGACCTGGTGAAGGTCGCCGGGAATTCTATGGATATGAGAAATATGAGACCAATCATTGTGGGAGCTCGGGGGAGCAGTGGACATCTTTCAGTCGAAGTAATGATGATGATCAGTAGTTATATGTTATATTTTATTTTAAAGCACGTTTTTTGTTTCAATTCTACTATATCTAAGCGTTACTAATGGGTGAAGATTCTGTCTTCTTTTTTTCTGCTCTTCTGGCTAACTCAGAATACAAAGCTTCAAATTTTGTTGTGTACCTACTTAATTATGAGTATTTCAATAATAAAATAATTATTTGATTCGAGTTGGTTAGGTAAGCGGAACCCTTTAGGAAATACCGTGGAATAAATTCGCACATTGTCGAATGACTAACCAACCTTTTATGATAATATTATGTTTTCTACAAAAAACCAACAATCCAAATTAGGGGTCGTTGAACAGTTAATTTATTTTACGATCCAAAAATGCCTACAAATTTTGTACAAACTAGTTCTGTACATTTTTTACTTATTCTTATTTTGGAATGCCTGGGCTGTTACTCGTATCAACCTGTTTTATAAATATCACCTTTTCTATCAAACTACTACACTGTGTTTTATGCAAGCCTAAGCTGGATTTAACCCTCGTTAAATACGTTTGCAGCACAATCTCATAGTTAAATAAAAGGTATGCAGTAACCAACCTAAGTTTAACTTTGGAGATATACAGGACAGTTCTGTTACCAGAACGCAAGGCCAGCACTTAAGACCTCGAAATAACTCTATACTCGATTGTCTCTATTGCCACTGTAAGGGTAGAAGCAGAAGGTAAGAGGTTCCTATTTTTATAGTCGCGGAAATCCGATGGATCCGAGATGCACAGGACCGTCCATTATGGTGACACTTGGGGGAGGCCTATGTCTAACAGTGGACGTCTTTCGGCTGAAATCATAATGATGATGATTTTTATAACAAGCGAGCGAGAAGCAGAAAGCTGGTCATGGTTTAAACTTTGTTGCTTCATCTAACGCAATGTTTGACGAAAAGGCAACGCGAAAAAAGAGAGATAACGCCTGAAAACTCTGTTGGCATTCGATGATTCCGTGATTTACTCGAATATTTTACAAAACTTGTTCCTTCCGGGAAGTACGAATACGTGTATTTTTTTTAACCCTTAAATTTTTTTGTAAAAAATTATCGTCATTTAATCGTGATAAAATTTGCAAGGCTTCTATCATTACACTTTTTTGACCTTTTTAATTTTTGAGTAAATTATGAAGTGTCGAAGTTCATGCAAAATAGCAGATTTTCAGAGGTCTCTATTGAATTAGTTTTACACAGTAAATTGATTTCAATAGAAGTCTAGATAATATCCACAAGATACCTACTGTGTTTCCAAAATATCTAATGAAAAATGTAAGTAATAACGTCATAATCGCGTAAGAGCGGTTGTATGAAAAACAGTGAAAATGTATTTAACTAGGGATTCTAGTGAACACTACAGTAGGTATGAATTATAGAAGAAAAAACATTAACCACATTAATAGAGTTAGCACTGCAGCTAGACACTTTAATCACTATAACTACCATAAATCTAGGTTGATTGGTTTCGTTATCCATTAATCTCAATCACATCGAACGTTCTCCGGTGAACATGGGCTTCCCCATTACCGCTACTATGAAAGGTAAATAAAATATTATAATTATTGTATTATAACTAGCTTTTGCCAGTGGTTTCACTCGCGTAAAAGTAGGTTTCTCAATACTAACTTTCAACTTCCATTTTACCCCCTTAGTGAGTGGGACTCCACACACTCACTAAGGGGGTAAAACGTAAAAAAAAAAATCCGTTCTTAATGGATGTTTTCAACCTCTAAGAAACCTATCTACCAAATACGTTTGTAGGTGTAATAGTTTCTTCACGAAATCGTCATTAATCAGTGAGTGGTTTTTCGCTTTTATATAAATAATATGTTTAGATTATGATCGCGTTTAACAATACGAATCGGTGAAAGTGAATGCTGACTCTGAAGGACTTCTGAAAGTGACCATCATCCATACAATTGGGAGGAGAGCGGCCATGTCATGGATGATTCATATCTATATCAGGCGCAAATTAAATGTACAAACGTTTTTGCGTTCATCGATCTTCATTTTAGTAAAACTGTGCCAAAATCTGCCGTTGACAGTTTAGATTTGTATCTTTTATTATTATTATCATTGATAAGCTTGTGCATGACTATTATCAAAGCTGCTAGTAAGCGATGATGTGATGTGTGGGTGTATGATGAGTATGATGCATGTGTGTTAAACGAAGTATATTATGCCTCATCAAGATAGCATATACTTCATGCTGCAGTCTGTTGTGATAAAACAAAATGACAAAGTTTATTTACTCGTTATATTTTATGGAAAAAAAATATTAACTAATCATAAACGGAAACTAACTAAAATATTTTTTTCCTAGCCATTGCTGTCCCACTGCTGGGCAAAGACCTCCCCCAAGGCCTCCCAGAAATTCTTCCCCTGCGCCGTCCCGAACCAAACCTCGTGAAAAGCGTCCAGCCCCCCTAGTCAAGTTACAACCGTTTCGCTTGCGTCGAATGCTTCGAGTTGGCCGCGTCGCCGAATATTTTGTTCTGACCACGCGACTGAGCGTTGAGATGGCGTCCCGTACATTTGAAGCTTTCTACTAGCGTTAACTATTGCAGATTAGCAACTTGGCTAGGGGTACAGATCATCTCGCCACCTCTTTCTAGAGCAGCCTCAACGACGGCGTTTTCTTAAAATAAAATAACAACATAAAAAACGACCTAAACGAGAAAAGGCTGCTTAACATATGCTTCGATATTAAAAATAAACCGCTCGTATTCTGTTAACGCCTGTGATGTCTTACGAGCTAACAGACTAATGACAATATCTAAAGATAAAAATTAAACTATGCTAGAACATAAAAGAAAGCTTTTAACAAAATGTCCTTCTACATAGAACTTATCAATACTTCTAGTTGATGCCATTACGTTCTCAAATAACTGGCATAAATTGTGGCTGACATAAGCTATTACTGTCCGAAGTCTGACGTTATCTTCGCCAGCACTATTTTAGAGCAGCTTGCTGTAGAGTTATTTATGTGGAAAAGTGGAAATTTAAAAGTAAAGATTGGAAGGATTACTGTATTGTATAATACTTTTTGGTATTCAAATGAAAAATATTCAATTTCTTAAAGCAGTTTCAGGTCTCCGGTGGACCGATGACTCGGTGAGGTTAGCGGGAGTCCAATAAACGCAACGGACCGGTCGTTGTGGCAACACTAGGGGATTATAAAACGTCAGGAACTAGTGCTAGATAGCGAACCTATTAATAACATTAATTTATACTTATTTATCCTTTAAATTCAGGTTTTATAAGATATCGAATTTGGAGCTTAAAGTCTGATCTAATCCTTTTCTGTTCTTATAAAGATTGACTGGTAGTTATCACTATTAGTGATGGTATCGATACTGTAGGTACTATAAAATCAAACAGACCTCTCAATGACTTGTGGTGTAAAATAAAACTTTAGTATACATATACATCCAAAAACTTATGCAATTTTGACCATTTCTCTATAGATTGGTCAGAGAGTATGTCCTAATAGGAAACAAGACAATAGCCGTATCGCCATAATGTTTGTCTTGTTAGTGTTTACTGCATATGGCGGCAATGTCCTACTGACTTGCACAGCACATAATTCATTATTCAAAAGTCGTTAGGAAATCCCTTGTCTTGGTAGGGGCGTTTACGCAAGAAGAGGAATAACGCATGTTAGTAAAAGAGCTATTGACATAATTATGTACATGAATGAAAGTGAGAGGGTGACTGAAGAACAAATGGATGGATTACGAGAGGCACTCCTCTCGTAATTTATTAAAAGAAAAAGGAGTCAATGATAGACTACTAGGTTATCCGAAAGGGCGCTCGAGCCCCGGTATGAAAACTTGAAGGAACGGGATGGGTTTTTTAGTCAGTAAGAGTCTGACACTATCTCCCGCTCCGCCCAAGAGCAGGGGTTGTCATTGGATGATTTTTCCCATCGAAAAAAAAAAGTCAATGATAGACTAATCGAAAAAGCAGCGGATAAAAGGCAGGAAGATAATGATGATGAAGGTCGCTTAGAAAGAAAATTGATACTATTGGAAATACCACCCATTATAGGAACACAGCGAGTTTCTCAACCAAACTCATTCAGACAAACGACTTTCAATACCGTTTCCACCGCTGTACAACCGTAAATCTAACCAAACACCGAACGACTATCACCCTACCGGCAATATGGGCCAGCACTTAGTTCCAGCCACACATAACGTTCACATTCGGCACTAGTCGCCAATGTCCGGATGCTACGAACATTGCTGAAATCGTCTCTAACCACAACAGGCGTACTGGTTGTGCCGATAACGGGGAATGAGATAGAGGCACTACAGTACGATACGACTTAGTTTCTCCCAACTGCAATAGCCAACTTTATTGAAAATTGCTGTTTTTTGTCTGCCTGATCTGTAAACTCAAGTCGGATTGATTCCAAAACGATGTTTATAGAAATTTTACCAATATAATAGTAATAAAAAAAGCGTAATTTTGTGTCTGTGTGTATTTGTTACTTCTTGAGGCTCAAACGGCTAAATGGATTTGGATGAAATGGCACACGGGATATTTTTTTCTGGGATTACGTTGTCTTGGAATAATTTTCTAATTTTGCGCAAGTAAAGCCAAGTGGCTTTCATCATCATCATCATCTTCCTGCCCTAATCCCGTTTTAAAGCCAAGTGGCTTTACTTGCGCGAAATTAGAAAATAGTATATAAACATAAACAGGAACCAGTATGTATATCCATAAACTCAAACCTTTTAAGGGAAAGAAAGAAAGAAAAACAATTTATGTGCGAGAAATGACGCAGTCTTAAGACTAGCTTACAATTTACGAGTATTTAGGTAAAAACTACAAAATACGAGCTATTTGCAGTTGTACCATTTTTTAATTGTACACAAATAGCAGGTAAAGAGTATCCTGCCAGAGTCTGTGTTTTCTGATAGCTAAAACACGAGTACAAAGTCGATAGTGAATACATTACGTTTAGGCAAGCATTTGGCTTGGTTTACCACACCATCGCTTATTATCAGTTGAGATAGTAGTCAAACCAGGGCGGTGGGATTCTTTGAAAAGGTCACCGCGGTTCTGGAACGCAAAGGGCAACTGAAGGAATATGGGTGGCTTTCAATCGCTTCCCCCAGAGCTGAAGAGGACGGTAAGTCCCCTCTTTGAGGCGTGGCTGGAAAGACCTCACGGCGTCCTTACCTTCCGCATGACGCAGGTCCTTACCGGACATGGTTCGTTCGGGAGTTTCCTGCACCGGATTCGTGCGGAAGTGACGCCCGGGTGTCGCCACTGTGTGGAATGCCCGGAGGACACGGTGGAGCACACAGTCGAGGTGTGCCCTGCTTGGGCGGAGCATCGCCGTGCCCTCGTGGGGGCGATCGGCGGCGGAGACCTCTCGCGCCGGGCCTTGGTTGAGGCCATGGTCCGGAGCGAGGAGGAGTGGCAGGCGGTCGCCGACTTCTGCGAAGCAGTAATGCTCGCAAAGGAGGAGGCCGAACGCATCAGGCAACGGCGTTATCGCCGCCGCCGCCGCCGCCGGGATTCTGATCCCGATTTCCGGCCACCGTAGGCGCGGGCTTGTGGACAGTGAGCAATGGGTAGCTCGCTGTCCGGCCGTCCGGTAACTGTCCGGACCAAGCCCAAGGCGTCGACGGCGCGCGCTGTTCCCGCGCGCCTCAAGGAGTTGTCAGCAACAGCAGGGACCCAGCCGGGTCGAAGCCTACTGGGGCCAGGGTTATCCGAAAGGGCGCTCGAGCCCCGGTATGAAGGCTAGAAGGAACGGGGTGGGTCTTTTAGTCAGTAAGAGTCTGACACTATCTCCCGCTCCACCCAAGGGCGGGGGATGTCAATGCATGATTTTTTCCCACCATAAAAAAAAAAAAAAAAAAAAAAGAGCTGAAGAGGAGTTTTTAAATGGAAGTGTATCCATTAAAATATATCAGGTACTTATACTTTGCTTTCGCTTTTGCATCGTTGATGTTCATACATGATGATTTTTCATGAAGGACATCATCGACAGGATCATTAAGTATGTAGTTAGATGTTTGTTTGAGGTAGGAGTCATCCCATAACATCTCCCACTTTAGGGCGAGAATTAGTGAGAGGCTGTTTAGACTTTTACTGGCTAAAATTTACCTGTGTGCTACAGTTTTTTGAACCACAGTTTCCCCCTAAAAAAAATCCGTGGACTGTGTGAGTAGCTATTTCCAAGGCTATCCTAGCTGTATATACTCGTATTCCTTTAGCAAAATATAGCCTTATTAGCAGTAGTACTATTATGTAAATTACTTAGTGTTTCTATAGAAATATTCTATAGTTTGCTAGTAAACATTAATGGTTATCGTGGAACGGGGATTAAGGTAAGAGTTCAAAGAAATTTATTGCATCTATTGGATAGTTAAATAGATATGCGATCGTCGTGAAAGTCTGCTTTTCTAGGTTTAGGAGAAAGAAACCGCCACTGGCTAATAAGTTCTTGTTATAGGTTTTACGGTAGGAAGTAGAAGCAGTTGGTTGTGACCCAGTGGCAGCGGCAATGACTTGACGAGGTCGAGGGTTTAAACTTAAGCAGAGACTACTTAGTTTAATTTATATCATAACCACTGCTCTCAAAACCTAACCCGCATTGGCCCAAATTGTGGAATACGGCCCATTCCCTCTCCTAGAGAATAGGGCTGAATCGCAACAGTGGGAACATTATAAGTCTGATTTTATTAGATTATACTTACGTATGGTATTTAACGCGGTAAAAAACCAAAAGACTAATTGGCATAATAGAATACGAATCTATTTCTGGAATCTTATCTGAGGGGTAATTTCCATATTTCAGTTTCAATACCACCAATTCCACCCCAGGGTGAATCTGCCAGACTCATACTAACTAAAACCAAACCCAGATCGTCCCTCGCAAACTTGCATCGGGTGCTGCGGGTACGGGTGACTTCGTTACCCAAACTAGTCACTCGCAGACTGCGGGTCTGTTCCGCTCACCTTTCGCTTCTTTTTCTTTGCGGGTAACACACACGTTATTGATGAGTCAACACGGGAAGAGATTTTTTTAATTGATGTTTAAAAATGTTTTACGACACACTGACACAGTAATTGTAATGAAATGGCAAATGCAGCATTCATGTAAAAATAAATTTTTGATTAACCTTTTGGTAGCAACTTTAGCCCCAATCAAGCAATGTCCATTTACCAACCTGTCAGGCGAAGCTACTTAAAACCGCATGGAATCTGAATCTAGGTAAAGTGGTGGTTACAGAGAGTTGTATAGAAATTCTAAGAAACATTTGATGACAATGTGTCGTAAAGCAAAGATCGTCAATACGTCTGAACGGTGTGAAAGCGGGACGAGGTTATAAAAGTTGATAACTTAAGCTGCGAGGTGTCCGTAGAAAATTAGCCGTAACTTTTATGTGTGAGGAGAAAATTAAAGTAAATCGGTTTTCATTTCAATGTAATGGTCAATTGGTTTCCATGTGATTGTTTATACTTTCGACTGCATTTTGAAATATATTCCCAGTTTCCATCACTATACACCTGACGTTTAGAAAAGCTCCGAGACATATTTTTGGAAATACCTCTTGGAAAATCCTGAGTTGTGGCCATCAAATTATTTTACAACCCATATCCACATTATTTTTAATTTATGCGCAACCTGAATATAGTTTGTTCAGGATCAATAACTGAATGGATTCAAATATGTAGTTTTTACACCATGTTATATTATATTTTCACAAAAATATTTAAAAAGGTCACAAGTTGGATACCACCGACACTAAGTACAACATAGGTCACGGCAGATCACAGCGGGCATTAGGCGTCAGCAAACAGCTGAGTGCAAGTGCAAAATGACCCCTCGGTCGCCTGGATGGCCCGGTGATTATGAATTTTTGGTGACATAACACGCTTATAACTTTGTGATTTTTCATGATACAGTTATGAAATTTTGTACATAGATTCTTTACATAAAAATACTAGACACGTGTTTCAGGTTTCTCATTTACTAAAACTAATGTTGTAAAAAAAACTCAAGCATTCCCGTTTACAATTCAAGTTATATTAATTAAATCAATCAGTCAATCAAAAGAGGATTGTTGGCATGTTAGAATTTCACTATCAGATAGAGTTTACACCAATAAGAATTGACAACTCGAAAGATTTAAAATTTGACCTATTTCTACACTTCAAGGTTCTCAAACGATCACCATCAATGAAAGCGGAAACTAAATCCAATCTATCAAAATTACTCATACCTACACTTCCAGCCTTACGCACTAATAACTGCCCTAAGCAATATTGTAATAGAGGTGTGTTACAATTTCGGTATACAATAATCCTTATTCCTCCTATAGGCTCCAATATGGCTATGATCTTCAAAGTTTCGGAACCAGGTAAGAATACATTGGGGAAATAGCCCTAGAACACAAAGAGCAAATGAAGAAACATACAATAGGTGGGTTGTATGAATACATACAAACAAAGATCAAATAAGAATCACTCCATAGAGCACTCATCCCGTTCATAACTATTCCATGCATGCAAGCATGGTCGTAACTGGAATTGTCGCCGTTCAATAAAACTGTACCTACACACTAGCAGGAAACTCAATCGTTGTCGGCCATTCCGCATCTTTTATGGTAAGTGGCAGTTAGCTGGAAGACATGAAGTTACTAGGGCGACAGTAAGCCCTAGTCTATGTTGAGTATTTGATGTCGCATGCCTATGTGTAGGAGAAATATTGAGGAACTATTTACAAATTTTTTTTTTGCTCAGCGATGTATTAATCCCTCGAGCGCCAGGGTTTAATGACCCGGAAAATTGCCGTGTTTACGTAAATCACCGATAAAATAAATAAATTAATTTAAAAAAAATGGATTTTTCTAGGAAAAACAAATAATATAATAAATATAGAATAATATAATATAGAAACCAAAATTTTCGGCCTAATAAGTTTCGTACAGACATGTGTAAAAAACGAAAATTAAGCATTTTTCAAGGTCTTCAAGTTGTACAGACGTATGTAAAATCGGCGCTCGAGGGGTTTAAAATATAAACCGATTTAAAAGTTTTTTGTTAGCAAAGATCAAGTGTAGAACTTCGAAGTTCTTCATCAGATCTTTGCCAAAATGGAACTCTTTGACAAATGATAGTAAATCGGAGTGGTATTGCTGCAATCCTATGTCTGTTTATTGTTAGGTAACGCCATTTCATTACGTAACATCACGCGCTTATGCGCCAAAATAAAACTAGAAACATTGGCTACCGAAAATAAAGTTATTTTGTAAAAAAATGGTTTTATATTTCAGATTTGTCCTGCTCTAAGAATTTCTCTATCTACAGTTACTAATTTCACGTAAATGTCTTCAATAATATCTACCCTGATCTGATATAACTATTTGTGAGCTATTAAAATACTTTCCATTTAAATTCCGATCCACAGCGCAAAAGACAATTTCACAGCCACAGTGCCAGGTATTTTCGTGACGCCGGGCCTTGGTTGAGGCCATGGTCCGGAGCGAGGAGGAGTGGCAGGCGGTCGCCGACTTCTGCGAAGCAGTAATGCTCGCAAAGGAGGAGGCCGAACGCATCAGGCAACGGCGTTATCGCCGCCGCCGCCGCCGCCGGGATTCTGATCCCGATTTCCGGCCACCGTAGGCGCGGGCTTGCGGACAGTGAGCAATGGGTAGCTCGCTGTCCGGCCGTCCGGTAACTGTCCGGACCAAGCCCAAGTTGTCGACGGCGCGCACTGTTCCCGCGCGCCTCAAGGAGTTCTCAGCAACAGCAGGGACCCAGCCGGGTCGAAGCCTACTGGGGCCAGGGTTATCTGAAAGGGCGCTCGAGCCCCGGTATGAAGGCTAGAAGGAACGGGGTGGGTCTTTTAGTCAGTAAGAGTCTGACACTATCTCCCGCTCCGCCCAAGAGCGGGGGATGTCAATGCATGATTTTTTCCCACCATAAATAAAAAGGTATTTTCGTGAGTAAGATCCTAAGCTCCATTGAAAAATTTATAATATTCAACAGTATACTTATTGACACTGTATAACATTTTCCAGCGTTAAAAATCTAAGTCACGTTCAGACAATTTGCGAAAAACACGTGTTTCCAAGCTGTTTCATTCTATCTTATTTCCACAGGTCGTTTTTTAGCGTTGTTGCTACTTTTCCAGTGTCATACTGTCAACTTATCCTCATTAGTAAGCGCAGTGACAAGTTTTAGCTCCAACGAGATTACTAAGTAAAAACCTGGTAATCTTTCCTTATCTATTTTTTGCGAAACAATTTTCTTTTTTGGTTCTATGTTTATATATTATTCTGCTTCATCTAAAGGGTTTTTTTTTTGAGGTGAAAATTCATCAAATGGCTTTTCGCGTTCTAGGATGGAGAAAAAGGCCGTTTCAGACTTTTACCGACCAAAACCTACTTGTGTCTTTCAGTCGGCTTTTGCATTCCAGGGCCACGGTAAGTCTTTAAAAAATTCCGTGTCCTAGCGGGCTTCGTCTAAAGTTTAACGTAACGAACAGTTTTGTAATTTCGATTCGCTATTGTAATATAATTTATAGGATACATAGACAGAATATTATTGGTTCTTCAAACCCTACTTATATTTATATTTACGCACTCTTGTTTTAACATATTGTTGTTTACATTTCTTTTTAGTATCTCCTTTTGTCTACAGGCATAATTTTAAAAATAACTGTTCTATTTTACGAGATGGTGTATTCTTTTGATTAGTTCAGTTTACAATGTTAATTTGTGTATCGAAAATTAGGTATACATTCACAAAATTAAATGCCTCTGAACGATTAAGCAGATTCTTATTCAGGTTTCCGAACAGAATTAAATTTATCAGACCCTCAAAAAATGGCCACTTCAGAGAATTTCTTACCAAAGTCACCGAGATTTACAAGATTTACACTGCGTTGTTACAGAACCCTAACCTCTCTCCATCTAACTTACATTACTTTGTTTAATCACTATCTCTGCTCCTATACTTGAATAGTTTTACGTCTTCTTGATTGCATTAAATTCCAAAACTTCCCCGATTGTGAACAAGTTTCCAACATTAAGTATTGCTCCAAGTTTATAGTGCCTTATTCTACTACTTTCAAGTAGGCCATCTGGGACTTAATAAGATTGTTTCTTGTTATTATATCAATACAATGTAATTCTGTACGAAATAAAACCAATTTTTATGAATATACTTTTCAATTTCATGTATGAAGCTATTTACGTATTCTGTCATTAGGTCAACGTATGTACAAGGGAACTCGAGCCCCGGTCTGAAGGCTAAAAGGCAGACTGTAACTAGTCTTAGTCAGTTAAAGTCTGACACTATCTCCCGCTCCGCCCAAAAGCGGGGGTTGTCATTGGATGATTTTTCCCACCATAAAAAAAAAATATGTAAAATGTACTTAGACATTAATAAACGTCAGACAGCTTTATTTTTAGTCTCGAAAACCCTCTTGAAATGAAAACGCTTTACAAGAAGACAAGATCGATCATCGTCCATATTTTAAATTCTAGGGCAAACCAAATTTGTTGGGCTGCGAGATAGATACTAGAACGGAAAGGAGAACTGAAGAGACCTAATAAAAATAACCTTGCCCACCCTTGTAATGTTCCCACTGCTGGGACTCTGAAATTCTCTCTAGAAGAGATCGTAATTAACCACGCGAACCTAATGCCGATTAGTGGATGTTTAATATCTTGGAAGTTTTTTTTAAAAAAAAACATCGCAAGTAAGTTTGGTAAAATTAAACATCGTAAGTAAGTTCGGTTCCGTTTTGAAAGCAGCATGATGAAATACATTACACAAAGTAATGTGTCTGGGTTTGTACCCGCGACCTACAACTTGTAAGTTGGGGCAGTTGCTACCACTGCTCTAAAAAAAACACAATGTGTAATTAACACATGTCATGTGTTTTAGCTCTCAAATTCTTATAAATAGCGAGTAAGAACCAAAAGCAAATCCTAAAATAAAATGTACTTGACGCAATATAAAATAAATTGTGTAAGTAAACTAAATGATAATTTCAAGGAATTAAAGAAGTTTTCCATACTCACACACACAGCACACACCAAGCCCGTCAGCACAATCTCCCGAAGCCCTGCCGTCCCTCTGCCGGCAGTCGTACTGGTTGATGCAGATGCCAGCCTTCGCGATGTTGTGACCCTCTGGCTGGCACTCTCGCTCGCCTCCCACGGGGAAGAAGTTGAGGACTTTGCCGAGGGCGAATAGGCCTCCTGAAGAAGAAAGATGCAGGTGAGAAATTTAAATACTCAATTATTTATTGCATCCCATATTGTACTTAGGTGCAATGTACATACAGTATGTGAAACAGAGAAAAAGAGAAATGTAATGAAATATGAGATGTGTTGGTTAATAAAAAAAAAACATTTATTTCAGGTAAAACAAAATATTAGAACTCATCCATATTAAAAAAATATTTGCACTAAATACAAAAGCACTCAAAAATTAAATTTGATTTAAATTTTTGAGTGCTTTTGTATTTTGTGCATTCAATAAAATTACAATCCAAAATTTTATACGTACATTAAAATTAAATCAATACAATCATAAAATAAATTAAAATTACAACAATAATTTAAAAAAAACCATCCCTTAAATAACTAGATGACTAGATGACTAGACGACTTTGACTACATAAACATTTATAAAAGGCTACTTTTTTTACTAAAACTAAATTTAGCCCCAGGGGAATAACTGCCTGTATCGTTGATGCCTTCTCAAACTTGTAAACTCACATACACTAAACACTCAGACCCAGAAAAAGTATCTGTAGGACATATATTAGCAGGATTCGAACCCGCAATGCGCTATATAGGAACCAATCGATCAACCACTGCTGTTTCATAGCTGATAGCCGGTAAAAACAAAAAAAAAACAATTGATCAAGCCGTTTAGGGCCACTACGCGTTATTCTGACCGTTTTAGTCTATGTTTCGACGTATCGCGTAGTGTAATAAGGGTCAGACTGTCTTACTCGGTAAGAAAAATAAGACGAGTCTGAATATAGCACGAGCTATTCAGCGTAGTGTAATAGGCCCTTTTAGGAGGACTTCGATAAAAAACACTGTGACGCGTGATGTTTATTTACATATTACGTTATTGATGGTCAAGTTCTTGATAGAAATAGCTGTTAGTACTTTGTCTAGTTAGAAAGCCCTGTAATTTCGTTTACCAATTATATAAAACTTTAACCCCCTCAAACCCCAAGCGAACGCCGGTTCGCGCGTGATTTCGCGCCACTCGGTTGAACACTAAGATTATTAAAAGTCCGCGTAGATTATTAAAATTTTGAGCGTATTATTTATTGGGTATGTATCTAAGAATGTAAATAAAAAATTCTTCATAAAGTAGTCTGTAAATTTCGAAAATAAGCAACCTTTCCATTTTTCCCTATTTATACCTATTCAAATGCTCAACATCGAAGCGACATCCAGAACAAGTTCTTGAAATCTATACCTAAGATCAGATATAATTGTAATAATTTCAAAGGTATTAAACAAACTTACAACTTCGTTTAAAGATATCTTTGATTCTGTAAACAAAGCTAAAGTATTCCAGTGATATTTACTGCTAACAACCTCTAAATATAGAAACACAAAATTCAATATCTTTGTTAACACTTGTAACTTTCAAAGGTAAACTTAAATGGCTGAGAGTATCTCGATAGAAGTATTTAATTCACGCCTCCCAGAATTTGCATAAGAAAAATATTTCATTTAGAACCAAGTTAGACTTTGTTTTAAAAAAAAAACGACATTTAAGACCCTTACCAGATACTGGGGAGCGTGCTAAGCTAAGAAATATTCGCAAAAAGTATGGGCACAAAATAGAGAGGTACAGAAGTGAATCTACATACAAAACGCATTCGAGCAACGCACACATAGACACCGCTCACGGACACGATATCTCGGCTCAATCGCCCGTTCGCACTCGTACAGTTTGGCGCAACGCGCCTTACCTTAGCGCGATCGCCTAGCGTAGGTATAAAAAGTGAAATACATACATGAGATTGACTTCTGTACCTATCTATTTTGTGGTACGGGTGTTAACAGGGCCGGATTAAGGCAAGACAACGGTGGTACCCGTCAACGCAAAATAAACACGGTGTCGTCGTAAAATATTTTTTTTATTCTTCGCACCTGTAGCTTGGTTAGCAAAGGAATATAAAATCTTTGCGGTTTTCAGTTTCTTTTTATACCTGTTTGCAAATGTGAACATTTGCGTGAAACATAAATTGAAACGAAATTCGTGTTACCTTACTGAAGTTATGACTGAAAGATATTTTTTACTGTTGCGGTTCTGGATTGCATGGTTAACTTAGACGATAACGTTACCATGTTTTATAGAGCTGGTTGTACACACAATACAGATAGTCGATTGGGACTAAAGGTTCTGGAGTGGCGACCACGTACCGAAAGACGCAGCGTTGGAAGCTCTCCAATAAGGTGGACCGATGACTTGGTCAGGGTTGCGGAAATCCGATGGATGCGTGACACACAGGACACAATACTGTATTCAGGGTAATAAGGAACTATGCATAAGATAGGTAGACAATTAGACATGCGAAATAATGGCACGTTGATTAGGTAGCCAAGTATCATAATTATCTCAGATATTTCACAAGCAGTTGAATCAAAGTAATTAGAACATATTATTTGCGAAAAGCTTTTTTTTTTCTTGTAATACGCAGACAATACAATTAATACAAAGAATACGTGATGCGAATTTAACCTTAATATCTAAGAGAGTTAGGATTATTTTTGCGCTGATACAAAATAACTAATTACAGTTGGCTCAACATCGCAATTTATATAAATGAGTTTAGTTTTTTTTTATTTGAATAGGCAAAAGCAACAATACAGTTAATTAAAAAAAGAGTTTGTGATTAAGGTCAGTTGGATTTAGCATTTTTGTTTTTATTCTGAAACCAAGTTCTTGTAGGTACTGAAATGAAAGTAGAAATTTTATTGTTCCGAACTATCTTCCATCATCATTAATTTTTTTTTTATTATGTTTTAAGAATGTGTTCAGTAGCATTTTTATCGTTTCCATTAAAGTGAATACGCTTTGTTTCATTAGGTGTTGATTAGGTAGCACTCGTGCTACATTACACTATTTACTATCACTAAACACTAACTCGAACGGTTAATTTATTTTTAATCCTGTTAAATAGATATACTTATATAGATATTGTAGCGTAACTCAGTTCAAAATATATATCCATATAGTTACATCTATATATTTCTAACAAGTGCGAAAACACTTTTTTAAGAGTCATCATTAAATGCTAACCTAAACCAGTGGTTGATTACAAAATATAAATGACAAAATCATCTATACTTAAATTATAAAAATGTTTCACTTGTAAAACGTTTTTTAACACTATATAAAATAGGCAGTCCTTACATACTGTGTGTGTATCTACATACTTTGAAGCAAAAGTCACTGGCAGAAGCGTACTTGTTCTGTAAATATCTCACCAAGTAATCCACTCGAAGTGAACTATTATTTTTCTTCTTGCAAAGGATTGACAGTTAACCTTTCGAATGTCTTAAGTTACACAGTCCGACATAAGGTAATTGTCTTTCTATTGTGTCTCTAATTACGACATTCAAAGAGTTAAGGGGCCGGCGGTAGATGAATTTCCATACAAACGTAATACCACGCTCATTTGCAGTTGGAGCATATTTCCAACATATTATGATGATATTCGGTTAAAGACAATATTTATCTAGGTTCCTACGTCGAGAATATTAGAAATATTGTTATTTTTAATACAAGAAAAGCCAAATGGCATGTTTTGCCATTAACGCTATAAAAAAGTGCGAAATACAATTTGCTTTTTCTTTTTGTTTTTTTTTTTAAAAGAAAGACTGAGATTGAGACTGAGATTTCACTTCAATTTCAGTTTGTCTAATTTGCAAACATCTCATCGTAAAAGTCTCGCCAGACTTTTACTTACTAAAACCCACTTGTATTCCTTCAATTGTCCTTTGCGTTCCAGAAAACCGGTAACTCTTTCAAACCACCTAAAAGCCCACGCACTGTACCCTTTAAGTCACAGTAGCAAAGAGCTAAAAACATTTCAATAATCAAAGTCCATCCCTGTCTAAATGCAAGTGATGCCTCAAGGTACTCTTTGCCAATGCATGTCGAGCGAGTCGACAAGAAATGTTCGCCCTGTATTATGTATATAGGATGTTACTTCTTAGCTTCTTACTTTAGTAACGTAGGAACCTCGGGGTTTGCATCTACATGCCTGCTTCACTTCTGAGAATCTTGCACGGATTTTTGCTTAGAAATAAGTATGTGAAGTCATAATGTTACAAGGTTTTTGTGAAGTGCAGGGGTGCTTTGATGTGGTAAATATTGTGTAGTAAAATGAAAGAGGAATGTCTTATCAGTTTAGATAGGAAAATGTGCATGAAGCCTTTTTGTTATTATTATTGATAGGCTTGCATTTGATAACTATCTCAACTTCAACTCTTAATTAATGGCTTTTGTGGAAGAGACACCACAATTTTGCCAATAACACGTGCGGACTGTTAATAAACCATCAAACGTTGGAGAGTATTTAGCAAAAATTATCTTTCTTTTTAATGAATTAATGAAAGTAGAAAATAAAAGAATTTCTTCGCAGATATAGACTGACAAGTGACAAGTCCTATGACCACAGATTATGACCAGTACATGACAGCATCTTGTAAGAGAGAAAATAAAAATATGTAAAAAGTTAATAAAAGTTACAACTTAATTTTAATTTCATTGAATTTGCATAGTTTAAATATAAAACGTGTAAACACAAAAGGTAGAAGACATTTGACCGAGATTGGGCGCGGAATATGAGGAGGAATGATTTCATGAAAAGAGAAGCGCAATTTAGGACAGGAGAAAAATGATTACTATCTCACAAAGCAATGTGATCTTTGGAGCAACAGACCTTAATTTTTTTTATTTTTTTATAGGTTGGAAAATCATCAAATAACTTTTCCCGCTTTAGGTAGAGTGAGAGGAGAGGGGGTGGAGGGAGTGTTAGACTTTTACTGACTAAAACTCAGTCACTAGTCACTTAAGTTTGGCAATTCTTCGTCCCATGTCGGCAACTTTAGTTTTTTAATATAGTAGTCTAATTAACAAAGGTCACAGAATATTGAGAAAAAAAGGATGAAATTAGATTGCATGCAGCGCAGATAAAATTAATTGAGATGGATGTGTAGAGTGACTAAAATGGATAAAGTGAGAAATTAATATATAAGAGGAAGTCTGAGAGTGACATCAGTGACTAAAAAGTTGAAAGGCAATCGTTTGTTTTGATACGGTCTTAAGAAAAGGAGGGGTGAAACTAGAGATGTACCGTAGCCGGCAATATTTCCCGAAACGAGAATATTGCTGGCAATATTGCTACCAATATTCATACTTCGGGCAATATTCCCCAAAATATTGCGACTAATATTCCCACTTCACGGCAATATTGCCGGCAACGGCACTTCTCTAGGTCAATCAATCAATCTTTATTTGTGAACATAGGTATTACAATAAAGGTCTTATAAAACATTTTGGTCGTGCTCTATGTCCTACCAATAAAATCGGTGTACAAATATATTAATATTTTAGTAAGTAATATGTTTTTAATCCATAGAATGCAATGTCAAATTATATTTAGTAAATAATGTCAAATAAATGTAATATTAATAATAGATAAATTAATAAATTATAATCAATTTCAAATACACGTCAACATAAATAATGTCAAGTGTGTCATGTAAGTGAAACGCATGTTACTAAAAGAGTTATGAATATACTTAAGTACACGTGGATGAATGCAGAGGGAGAGGGAGGCCAAAGGAAATATGGATGGATTGTGTGAAAAGTGACATAAAAGAGAGACGGAATGGAAGTTTCCATGTCCAGTCCATTCCGTCTATTGACATGGGATAATATCAGGAACATGATAATAACTCTTACAGAGAAAGTACGCAAGATTTATTGCGTCTATGTCAATATATAGATTTTAGCTTATACATGGACTTAAAAACCAGTAATGATTGATTATTATGATCCAGTTTTTGCAGTAAGTAGCGTACAAAGAGCCTTTTACAACGCTTTTAACCTCTAGTTTTTTTGCCAGTCTTTCGATGTATGTCTGAGTCTAACACAGATTATTTATAAATAGGTATTTTTATGAATTGGAATACCTAGACCAGAATTAGTAATTATACAAGAGCTATAATTCTTGCGAGTATCTCATATTGACGGATGATTAGACCAGAATTATTATTTTTTATACTTATTAAGCTATTCTCATCTCGTATTGATGAAAGAATATCAACACTTTTTTTTATTTTCGCTGATTTCAATAGTATTTGAAACTATACAGAATATTAACACAAAACCACGGTTTGTGGTTAGGTTGAAAGCACCATGAAATGACATCAATTTAGGTTAGATGTTGCTATAAAATAAACCATCAGTACCTACTAAAATGGTTGCGGTTTCCGGCCTAAAAGTCGCTAAAATGTTATTGACAGATTAATTATGTGTTAAGTACTTTCTAAATTGTATCGAAGCGTGATTATATCTAATAATGTATTAATTTTCACCTTCACTTTAGTGTAAGACTTACAAGCTTAAAGACATTGCGTATAAGTATTCGATTTTAAGAAAACAATCAACCTGTCTAGTATCTAAAGTAGATTTGTTGCTAAGATTACTAAGTAACTATCACACTTCACACTAATATTATAAAGGCAAAGGTTTGTGTGTCTTCACGTTTGAATGGATGAACGGTTTTGGATGAAATTTGGTACACGGGTAGACCAGGACATGCCTGGAATAGTACATAGGATGCCAAAGCTACAGCCAGACTGCCAAAAAGTGGACTCTATTTGATCTAGCTATTTTTTAGTTTTTTTCTGTAACAAAATGTCTGATCTATCCACTGATGTTGCATCAGGAATAAAGATATCCGCAATAGAACCAAGGTTCGCGACATAGTCCGAAGTTCGCTAAACTTGAGTGGGCATGACGTATTGCTCGCAGAACAGATGGTCGATTGGGCCAAAAGATTCTGGAGTGGCGATCGCACACTGGAAGTCGAAACGTTGGAAGGCTGAGGGTGCGTCTCGTATCCGTTAATTGTAACGGCAGTTGGGAGGGCTAATTTCAACAATGGACACCTTTTGGCTGAAATGATGATGATGATAATGACCTTTTGATGTATGTCTTCTGCATTATGTCTGCTTTAAATGATGTCATGTCATCGTCTGCATTGAATAGCGGTACCTACATTATAAACTTTTTTTTTAATAATGTAAATCAGTGGTTGACTGCGATCCCATTTGATGGTAAGCAGTGATGCAATCGTTGATGGTGAGGCGGGCTAGTTTATTAAGGGCTTATTCACCCTAGCCTTGAAGACACCTAAATTATAATCGGACGTTAAAAGACTGCAGCAGATAAATTGTTCCAGTCCTACAATGTACGCGGCCTGTGAGTTGATCCATTTAGTCCAGACAAAAATAAAAGCAATAACTGCACGACGCCAAATCAATAAAGTAAAAAAATCCAATTCAAATCCAACCAAGTCTCTAAATAAACTGTCAAAACCAGTGGAACGATTTATTTATAAAAATGTTTACTCTAAAGTGAAATTCCCAATCAAATGGACAGTTAGATAGAACAGTTAGTAGTTGTTTTTCTTTGTTTTGTTAACTTGTAGCCAATTGCGCGCCCGTGGACGTCCGCATCACATATTGTAGAGTAGGGCTGCCACTTGCTTTGTCAAAGTTATCGATAACGGTTTATTTTATTTACGGTTTTGGCTCACAACATTTTCAGTTTTTTTTTTTTTGGTGTTTTGTACAATAAAATTGTTATTACTCGTATTTATTTATTTATCAACACATCATTATCATCATATCATATCAAAATAAAAAAGATAGATTAATATATTTATGTTACTCCTGTATTTTTGTTTATAATTTTTTATCACTTGTATGTTTCAAGCAGTTTCCTTTTTTATTAAGTACATAAGGATTTTTTTATTTATTTTAACTTCTTGTGCGGTGACACATAGTTGGATTTAATGTATAAGACATTCTCTATTTACCATTCAATTTTTGGGTTACAAATATTGATAGGTTATTGAAATTACAAGAAATCAGCGTGGCCAAGCATTGCTATCCATGTAAAGAAATATATTCTAAAGTGTTAAATAAGAATTTAACAAAAATCACGAATTCTAACTAACTTTTTTTAAAAACAAAGATAGTACCAAAGATTTAAAGCTTTTCCTAACGTACAATTAGCTAATTGCTTTAGGTAGTTAAAAGAATGGAAAGAACTTCAGCAAAAACTAATTTTATCCCACTTTTTCAATTATATTCCAAGGAAACTAGTTTATCTTAGAATGGGGTAGTTCCACTGAGTAAAAGAACGTTTAATCCTATTAAAGAGAGGTTGATACAGCCAGACAGTTCTGAGGTAGTCTACCTAAGAATATAAAGAGACCAAAATGCTTTTCTGTAAATTATTTTTGTTTCTACCGACAATGATTTGAAACTACCCCTCAAAAATGTAAATCGTATTTACGCTTAAATTTTTTAAGTTTCTAAATTCTCAAAAAATCTAATTAAGGTCAGGTACTAGAAAAATATCTTAGAAACCTTGATTTTAGATTTTTTTTTAAATTTACGTCACAGTATGTGTGATAGTGGCGTATTTATTCCATTACTAAATACGCCAACCATCACACTTTTTTACACTGGAGGGACACACCCCTTGTTTGTTTGTTTTTAATAATTCATAGTCAAAGAAAAGATTACTATTTCATTAGTTAGCTACACTACTGCCAAATGCCCATAATTACAATTTATAGATGAAAACATTTACAAAAGCAATAATATTTAATTTTCTTGTTAGTTAGGTGCTCACATTAACACACTTGTAGAGCGTGTTACACGTGCGCTGCCGGCACTCTCAAAGAGTTAAACTAGATAATAATTATGTAAAAACATGTAAACGTGCGACTATAAGCAATTGATAACGATCTTTGCTTTAGTGAGAGATTATTTTATGCAAATACGGAATATACCTTTATTTGTATATTTAAATGTCGTGCCCAGATCTTAGTTTTGATGATATGGCAAAACGAGGATTGACATATAATCAAATGTCAACGTTTATATTATCTGGCCAGTTCTGGCTGGCCATATCATGAAGTGACCAATTCTAAGATCTGGTGGTCACGACATATTTAGTAGTTTAATAAAACGACTTGTTCTTTTTTTTTTGTTTCTTTCTTTTATTTTATGATTTTAAAAACAAATATGAATTATTTTTTAAATACCTTAATCAACGAAATGATAAAGCTTCAAAGCTGCTTTTAAGAACGAAAAGTCCGATACGGACTGTGACGCACCCACACGCCCTTACGGTCGCCAAATTATTTAATTGTGAAAGAGATAAATATATATTTGTTTAAATGTTATTAACTCATTCTCTTTCCTACTAATTTTGATTTAGTTTTCATTATTTTGATAAACTGGTAGCCATAAAAAAAAATCAATGCTCGCACCTCAGTTCTTCTACCGCCGTAGAAAATTGTGAAATCCTTCAGGAACCTTTTGCAACATCTTATAGTGACCATATCCATATTACACATCTTTTAAGTTTTAAATAAATATATTGACTTAGCAATCGCATGAAAACAATATGTATCTCACAAATAATACGTATTATATTAAATTAGATTGTTTAGTCTATCCTTTTCTCGACTTGACGGCCGTGCTACTTTTTTGTTCGCCTTGGTGCGGGCACTGCCGTGCCCCCAAAAAAGTACTTAGTTTTTGCATTATGTATTATACAGAATACTATGTTTTAGAAAACAAATCTCTCTAAAAATTGCTGTACTTTATTTTTCAGACATAATAACAGATAAACATATTTATTGGTAAAAAATAGATTTTTAATCTTTTTTTTTTTAATATAACTTATAATCAAAAATAAAACACTTGAAATAACGTAAGCTTCTTTCTGGCGCATTCGAATAAAATTAGATATTCCATTTTGCTTCTATTAACTTTTGATTAATTAAAATTGTTATGGAAGTGAGGACTTTAAGGAAAGTTTATCTTAAAATTTAAAATCGTTCTTGACTTTTTTCTCGAATGTTATGCTTAAAAAATAATGGGGGTACTTTTTATTAATGTGTCTTACTCTTTATATTGGTAGTACCTATAACGATACATACTAAAACATAATATCGAATGAACGAGTGATAAAAACTTAGAATCTCTCACGAATTTTCATTTCTCTTTCCTGCTTCACAATCAGACTCTGATCACCAATAACCATAGTTACGAACACTCTCGATCAAGTCACCTATTAAATAAAAAGCACTAACTATGTTTAGGAGCTACGATGGCACAGACACACACCAGTGACACTGCTCTCTTTTGGTCAAAAGTTGAAAAAAAAAAGTATTAACTAACATAATAAATATTTTATAGTTTTAAATCAATTCGTTCTCAAATTCAGTTTCAACATTATTTTTTAATATCCGTCATAGACTTACAAAACAAACTCTAATGCTCAGTACAACCCTATCATCGTCTAAAATTAGATCATACAAAAAACACGAATAAAGCGACTGGCACTGGACTTTCCGAATCCGAGCGGCTCGCTTGATGCCTTTACAATTCCGGATCACATAATTATAACGTACTTACTTCAAAATAACAAGATGGATTTAGAAAGATATTAATAAATTGAGGTCTATTTTTAGAACATGAAGCAAACGAATGTTCATTTCATCTTGGCCTTAATAAGAACTGGAAACACCTCTCGGAATTAAGGCCAGGTTCTACTCATTTTGAACTTTTTTAAACTTTAATATAAAAGAGAACACCACGAAACCATATTATAATAAAATTGACTATGTGACCAATCGCCGCGGGCAACAATTAAAACATGATATAAATTAGTTGGCTCCATAAAAAAAAATCGCGAATCTGATCCTAAAAAAATAATATAGCTTTTTTAAAAGGGCCTCGCAAAATCAAAAACCTTGAATAGTTTTATATTTATATATATAAAACTAATATTCAAATAATACTGCTGTTAAGGGGCGCGAAATCGACATAAACCCGGGCGAAGTTCATACAAAATATTCAGTAACTACAACCGGCTCTTAAGGCTAAGTTCTTTCATTTGATGCGTGGCGATGACGCTCTGCTGAGCGCGGGTTAGTAAGTTGATGTGGAGGCTTATTATTAACCTTATTACTCTGATTAACCTTATCGTGTAGGTATGTATGATGTGCCTGTCATGCACTGAAAGCAAAACTGCTGAGCACATTTGTGATATTATAGATATATTATTATAGTCCAGTAATTAAACAATTTGTGATGTTATCACTACGGAACAGACGGCATTGTACTACGGTTTGTGTAAAAGGAGGAGGGTTGATAACAGGCATTTTCCATTCATGACACACTCAAAAAAATAGTTTCTATTTCCGAATAAAATACATTTGTATAGTTAAAGTGTTTTTTTTTTACGATTATTTCAATATTTATGTTATTATTTCTAAAACAAGCGCTCCATGAACAGTATTCATTTTGAAACTCAATAATAAACTTTTATGTAAGTAGAAAACTAATATATTTTGCTTCACGCGTCTATCCGGAAAATATACACGTTCACTATCGAGATGCACATAGTCAAAAGCGGGAATTTAATATTTGTGTGTATGGTGGGCGAAAAATGCTTCTCATCAACCCTCCTCCATTGGAGCATTTTTCAACTTCGCTTCATATCCGATAAAAAATACTTACAAATCTCTCAAATTCCAAGTAGTTAATTGGAAAAATTCTTGTACACCAATCAAAGCTTACCAAAAAAATACCTAGAAACGGTAAAGTTCAGAATTCAAATATTATTATTTCACGTAGGCCTACATGGGCACTTCTTATAAAACGTCAGAAGCGAGTGCACGGTTCCAAATTTGTCGTTTCCTATGGAGAAGAACCGGCAAGAAACTCCATAGTTACTCTTTTTAAAAAAGAGGTTGTTGTTACAATATTTCCATATTACAGTAATAATAGATATTATGTAAGAACAGTGTAAACCAGCCAATATTATACCTAAAAGCACAAAAAAAAATATCATAAAAAAAGTGAGTTGTAATAAGAAGTAATCTAAGAATTTATGGAGTCTAGTGTTCTCACATTGAAATAAAAAAGAGGCTATATAAAAAAAAGGCCAGAAAAATATAAATAATTACAACTATCAATAAAATGTTAACAAAATAAACAACCAACGAATTTAAGATAATTGAAGTCTAAATAATTTAAAAAATATTGCAAAAGCAATGTTTTAGAAAACAAAAAAGAAATGTATATGTATATTAAAACAAAATGAAGCAGTTAATAGACATAATATTAATGAGTTACCAGGGGGCCACATGTGCAGAGGTAGTCATTGCCAAACAAGCGTATCATCTTTCAACTCTGCCCCTACAAAGTTATTTGAATCTTTTAATCAACGTTCTGTCTCACGTTGCTCAAACCACGTCTCATGCATCAAAGTGACACGGTGTTAGCTAAGCGTAACAAAGCTCGGCAAACTGCACCAAGTGATTGCAATCTCGGCTAATCTAAGAGCTTGTTCCACTCAAAATCATGTCCTACAGAGAGAACATTGTGCATTCACTGTGACGTGTGCTTACACCATGTTTGTGCTGAGTAAATCACACTTGACTGGCAACGGAATAATTTGAAATGATATTGCAATAATGTATAAGACAAAGGAGTTTGGCTGTTGGATTTGTCAAGAATATCTTGGTGTTATAAGTTTCATCTACACTAATATTATAAAGAGGTAAAGTTTGTTTTATGTTTTTTTTTTTGTTTGTATGAGATAATCTCTGACAGTAGTGGTCCGATTTCTAAATTTTTTTCACCGATAGAAAGCTGCTTTATTCCTGAGTGGCATAAGCAATATTTTAAGTACGCACACGTAATTAATTATCGATTTAAGGGCCTCCATTAAACTATAAGAATCCGTCATGCAGGAATTATCAACTATTTATATAACACAGTAATTGTCTAAACAATTATAGTCAAATGAAATTGTATTGTTTGCAAGACAAAACCTCTACTTATAGAAAAAAAATGTTGCCCCACACTAATAATCTACACTCATAATATTATAAAGAGGTAAAGATATTTTTAGGGTTCCGTAGCCAAATGGCAAAAAACGGAACCCTTATAGATTCGTCATGTCTGTCTGTCTGTCTGTCCGTCCGTATGTCACAGCCACTTTTTTCCGAAACTATAAGAGCTATACTGTTGAAACTTAGTAAGTAGATGTATTTTGTGAACCGCTTTAAGATTTTCACACAAAAATAGAAAAAGAGCAATAAATTTTGGGGGTCCCCATACTTAGAACTGAAACTCAAAAATTTTTTTTTCATCAAACCCAAACGTGTGGGGAATCTATGGATAGGTCTTCAAAAATGATATTGAGGTTTCTAATATCATTTTTTTCTAAATTGAATAGTTTACGCGAGAGACACTTCCAAAGTGGGTAGGAGGAAGGTAAAATGTGTGTCCCCCCCCCCTGTAACTTCTAAAATAAGAGAATGATAAAACTAAAAAAAAATATATGATGTACATTACCATATAAACTACCAACGAAAATTGGTTTGAACGAGATCTAGTAAGTAGTTTTTTTGAATACGTCACAAATCTTTAAAAATACACTATTATTAAAACATCGATCAAAGTTACAAGGAACTACAAGAACTTTTATATTATGTTACTTGCTGCTACGGAACCCTCCATGGGCGAGTCCGACTCGCACTTGGCCGGTTTTTTATATTTGTAGGAGGTAATCTCTGGTGTAAAATTTTAGTAGCTAAAATTTTTGAAAGCAACTTTATTCCTGAGTGACATAGGCTATGTTTTATGCACGCGGACAAAGCCGCGGGCAAAAGCTAGTGTTTCATATCGTTGGTGCATTCACAAACACGTAAAATCATACATGCAGACCGATGTCTGTGTATCGAATCTGCGACGCTCAGCGCTGCAGTCAATCGCTCACACACTGCACCAATCGTGCCGAACTGCCGAACTACTCATACCATTTCGAATATTCTTTCACTAACACCACTATAATCCTTTCACTGAAAATATAACGGTTTCTTTCTGAATAGCCACATGAGTGAATTCGACAGCGAACGTATTTTTTCTTATCGGCTCGCTTTTGAACTTTGGGAACGCCAAGTTCAGAGTGGCTGACATATTTTGACCGCCGCCGATATTTTGATGGCGTTGCTCTACCGATACATGGTAGCCATGTAGACCTCTAACCCATACGAAGAAAACGTTTTGGGCACTTGTTTATAATACGTACAGCTAAGTATTGGATTTCCCGAGTGGAGTCTTCGTTTTCCGATAATTACAACCTAGAAGTCATTAAGTCAAGAGTAGATACCTAAGTTGCTTCTAGGCAATCGTGGACCACATCATCGCTTATCAGATAATGGTCAAAAGCCATCCTATCAAAAAAAGAAATACTTTTGTTGACAAATTCACTATTGTGCCTAAAAAAATAAAAATTTAAAAATTATTTCATAGGGTCGGATAACCTCACAGCTCACAGGTTCTAAATCCAAAACAACCCATTGTCCGCTTTTCAACGCAAAGTCCCTCCTGAAAAGGTTAGAAAAGTTATAAAATGCGCAACGGTTTTAATTGGACCTCGGATCTCTAAGCATACAAGCTTACATATTGCGCCAGCCATTTTTCCGAAACTTGATCCCTGAACTTTTTAAATTAACTGCTCTTACAGTTTCATGTCAGGGGTTGTAACGTTATCGTGGAACCTACGGAGGGTAATTAAGAGAGGCTTAGTTTGACGTCTTGTCTCTGTCAAATTCACTGTGGATTAGATAATTATACTGTCAATCTGTGTGACAACTTGGAAGCTTAGGTGAATGGTATGACAGAGAGATGTATTAGATTATTCGTAGCTCTTGAGAAAAAAATTATGATCAGCAGTCATCATCATCATCATTTCAGCCGAAAGGCACCCACTGGGATGGATGGATGATGTGGATGGGGCAACGAATAGTCCTATACGTCTCACTACCATCGGATTCTCGTGACCTTCACCAGGATAACGTTCCACCTTGTAAGAGGCCTACCAATACTCCAGAACCATTCGGCCCCATCGACTATGTTTTCTATGAGCAATGGGCCTGCCACGGTAGTGCCACTTAAGTTTTGCGATTCTTAGGGGTAAGTTGAGTAGTAACTTTGGTTCTCCTGCGGATATCTTCAGTGATCAACGGTGTTTTAAGGAAATGAAGTTTTTCTCCTTCCATAAATATTTTTTATTAAGTCATCCAAACTGGTCTAATCATTCTCGAGGTTCAACACATTTCGACAGTCATTTTTATTCTTATACTAGCTGACCCGGCGAACTTCGTACCGCCTTACAGTCAATGAATGTAGTATATCTTTCGATATAGTCAACCCATTGCGATGAAACAAAGCCTAAGTAATACATTTACCCTTTCGCGAGCATTGGAAGAATATTTACTCACAATTTTAATGTATAAAAGTTATCTACACCGATTTCGTACCTTTTACGTGATCAGTGCACAACTAAAAACTTATACAGATTTATTATACTTGTACAGATATAGATAAATATGTACATCCATTAAACAAAAATGTACTGTAGGTACCTTGAATATTTTGACCAAATTGTTGATTAGCTAATAAGTTTACTGCTGCGTGAACCACTTTTGTTTTATAATAAATACGATTAAAAGGTGAAAACCATCCTCAGTAAGTTAATAGACAAATAACAAGTTGCTCGTTCTAAAAACAGCGGCGCCATGAACTACATTATCATTAGTCTTTTTTCTTATTTCCCAGCCTCACTGGGCCACCATCTGCTTTGATTCACTTTCACTGCAACGTGCTCGCATAAGCTTGGCCGCACACGGACTACTGAACACAACTACAAAACGCCGCCACTGATCTATGTATTTAGTTTTCATACATTTTAAATGGACTCACCACATACGATAACACCAGCAGGGCTAGACAAGTTACGACCGTTTCGTTTCGAATATCATTCTACCGTCGGTAACGCCTCCGATTTCTTTGCTCTGACCACTGTCATTCCGTACATTTGAAGTTTTCTACTAGCGTTAACGACTATTGATTATCAACTTGGCTAAGCCCTCAGTGTTTGCCACACGCTACAAATCGTCACTGATCGCTTCTTGTCGGGCTATATACCCTACCCCAGTCTCCCTTTGCTTCAGTTAAAAATGTCCAATCGAAGGCAACGCGTGCATGTCGTCCGGTTTTGGCGTTGACTGGAATAATGAGTAGGGAATATAGAGTAATATTATTATACGGTATTTGAAAGAATTGCAGGACAATCAACATTCAATTCAAATTCTTGAGGCAGTGCAGTGGTTGCTCATGCACTTCCAAAATAATTTTACTAACACAGTTATAACTTTGTACTAACATAATATGGACTTGTGTCATTACTGTGTCTGAAATAAATATTTTTAATTTCAATTTCAATCCTGTCCAGCATGGAGAATTGGCCACTGACCGCAACCGTTTACCACCGACCACAAGTGGTTGTCGCGCACGGCTTCCGTTGCAGCCACTTCTAACTTCACGTAACGCGTAGCAGCAATTGTGGCTATCATGTGTATTCCGTGTGCAGCGAAGCTTAAGCTCGTCACTTTTACCTTCAGCCCAACCTGCGTCTGTTACGATATGTTGAAGTGGAAAATATGTTTAAATTACAGTTCGACATCTGATACATTAAAAGCATTTGCATTTGGTTGAATGTTTGTTTTTTGTTGACTTTTTAATCGAAAGTATCTCGGTCATTGAGCTGGTAGCGGATATTGGTTACTACTATGACATGTATATTTTATTTTAAATCAGAATATTAACTACTAGCCTTTGCCCGTGGCTTCGCCCGCGTACATAAAATATAGCTAATGTCACTCAGGAATATAGCAGCTTTCTATTGGTAAAAAAATTTTAGCAATCGAATCAGTAGGTAGATACTATTAACTCCTACAAACAAAAAAATAAAAACTTTACTCCTTTATAATATTGATGTAGATTTTGTTTGTTAACTGGTTTGTTTGGACTGGTTACTTCAGTTATGTAAACAAAGAGAAGGTCTATTTGTAGGCTTTTTATTATAGACGGTACTAGCTTTTGCCCGCGCGGCTTCGCTCCCGCTCTTCCCTACTTCAGCCTACTATACCCTACCCTACTCTACTCTACTTTACCCTACTCTACCCTACTCTACCCTACTCTACCCTACTCTACTCTAATAAACCTCACGGAGCCCGAGACCTTTCCAACGAATGTAAAACCGTGGAAATCGGTTCGTGCGTTCTGGAGTTATAGCGTCAGGAAGGAAAACCCGACTTATTTTTATATAGTAGATTATAGTCTGTCTTATAAGTCAACCGACTTGGGAATTTTGTATAATATTTAATCATTTAAAAAATACTTATATTCGATACTTTTTATTAGGTTCTTCTGTTAGTAAACAATGATCTCTATCTCTTAATCGACCTTGATTATTGAACCTGTGTTGACTACATCACATTTCATTAAATCCTAATAATTACCCAAGTCGTTTAACTTATTAGACAGACTCTACTGGTTTATCAAAATGACATTGGGGTCAAAACAAAGTGATATTCTATCAGTGGATTTAGTGATAACGATTGTCAAAATTTGGATTGTCGATGTACAGCCGAAAGATTATAAATTATAATTACTGGACAAAGGCCTCACCCAAGAGTCGCCACAATGACTGGTCCTGTACGTCACGCATTTCAATAGCTCATATTATTTTAAACTTCTTAGAAATCGCTATCTTTGATTATCCTTTTAGAAGCTCTAAAGCCCCTGGGGACTTATTATTTAGCCTAGCTTATTTATACACTCAATATCCCTTGCCAAAATACCTACCAACAGTATTGGGTACTCAAACTAAAACCTATCTCCATAATAAACAAAGATCAGCTCCACATCAGAGCCCACAGGTCGAAGACGATAGACCACGGTCCGGTGACCACGGCATAACATAAAAATAAATTTGAATTTAAACCGAGTCCCTTCTCTTCAAAGTGAGGGACTCCATTACTGAGCTCATCGCAAATGTATTGCATATTGAATGGCGTTGATGTGATGGGTCCTTTAACTTAATGCCGAATTCTGAGGGAATATTATTTGATGTTTTGACAAGATATTCAGTTATATAAAGACATACTCGGGTTAATTTTATAGTTTTGCTTTTTAGAGACAATAGTACATTATGATATAAGTGTGTAATGTTAGTGATTACAGTCGAGGCGGTATTTAGACCCGAGCCGTGGCGAGGGTCTTAAGAGAGCCGAAAACGGTAATCATTAAATAACTGTAAAGCTAGTAAACTTTTGTGGCGGTAAAAATCTGTTTTCATATGCGCACCCATTTTTTTTCTTTTCCTCGTGGGGGAGGACGCGCGCCCATCCTGATACGATAAATGTAATAAAATTATGGCGAGGGAAAGGTTGATCAAAGAGGTTTTAACTACATTATATCACTAGTGCGTAATTGTAATCAAAATGTCACAGTTTGGTAACAAATGCCATTATATACTTAATTTTTTTTATTGGTGGGAAAAATCATGCATTGACATCCCCCGCCCTTGGGCGGAGTGGGAGATAGTGTCAGACTCTTACTGACTAAAAGACCCACCCCGTTCCTTCTAGCCTTCATACCGGGGCTCGAGCGCCCTTTCGGATAACCCTGGGCCCAGTAGGCTTCGACCCGGCTGGGTCCCTGCTGTTGCTGACAACTCCTTGAGGCGCGCGGGAACAGTGCGTGCCGTCGACGACTTGGGCTGGGTCCGGACAGTTACCGGACGGCCGGACAGTGTGCTACCCATTGCTCACTGTCCGCAAGCCCGCGTCTACGGTGGCCGGAAATTGGGATCAGAATCCCGGCGGCGGCTGCGGCGATAACGCCGTTGCCTGATGCGTTCGGCCTCCTCCTTTGCGAGCATTACTGCTTCGCAGAAGTCGGCGACCGCTTGCCACCCCTCCTCGCTCCGTACCATGGCCTCAACCAAGGCCCGGCGCGACAGGTCTCCGCCGCCGATCTCCCCCACGAGGGCACGGCGATGCTCCGCCCAAGCAGGGCACACCTCGACTGTGTGCTCCACCGTGTCCTCCGGGCATTCCGCACAGTGGCGACACCCGGGCGTCACTTCCGCACGAATCCAGTGCAGGAAACTCCCAAACGAACCATATCCGGTGAGGACCTGCGTCATGCGGAAGGTAAGGACGCCGTGAGGTCTTTCCAGCCACGCCTCAAAGAGGGGACTTACCGCCATGATTGTGGCGTGCCCAGCCATTATATGCCTAAGTGCAATGCAATAAGAGTCACTTTATGAGCAAGTGTATTGACATAAACACTTTTGTTTATAAGTACAATAGCTTCTTTCACCAGCGGCTTTGTTGGCGTGAAAGTAGGCGTCTCTTTGCAAACTTTGGACCCCCGTTTCATCATCTTAGGGGGTGAATTTTGGTAAATCCTGTCTTAGTGATAACCTTATGCAAAATTTCATACTCCTAGTCCTAGTAGTTTTATCTGTGCGTTGACATAAATGAAGTCTGTTGGCAGGGTACGGAAAAGTTTTTGATGGGAAGATTCAAAAGTCTATCTAAGCGATATTTCATAAAGCATTGATACAACTATAAAGGTATTGGAATGATTGAAACATATTGGAAAAGGGTAGTATTTTTTTCTTTTTTTATTTATAGAGGGTTTAATCACAAACTGATTATGCCACCCTCATCGGTACAAACAGAATTTATTCTATGAATACAATCATGTTCTAAATGCTATTTTAGCTAGTCTATATATATACTGTTCTTGCCTCCTTTGACAGAGGCAAGGGTAGTTTAATCGGATCTAATTTGCCGAGAAAATAACGACTACGATTACAACAATGATTATTTTTCACTGTCACCTCTATGTGACCTGATGGCAAACGATGATGCGGTCGACGATGGACCACGAATACCTAGAAAAAAATCTTTTACACTCTTGACTTAAAGACCCCCAGGTGTAGCTATCAGAAAACACAGACGAATTAAAACCAAGACCTTTTTTATCAAAAAGGTACATTTTTACAGAAGTTTATTTAAAAATTTTGCCTAAGACTAACCTTTGTGAGAGCTGGAGTCTGTACTAGTTAAGCTGTCTATCTGTCTACTATGAAATCTAATGAAATATATATATGTAAGTAGGCACATCTTGAAAATATAACTTAGATATCATAACAACAGTATATACTTCGGGAATAAAAGCACACGTTCCCAATCAAATATGGCGTGCCCAATGACCTGAAAACGAAGATATGTGGCGCCAATGTGTCACGTACGGTATAAGAGCGACGGAATTTTTGGGGTAGATCATGGATGGACGTTTTCTGAAATTTCAAGTTTTGAATGAAATCTTAGCTACTTAATTCTTTATTGTACACAAAGAGATTACATAACGTGTAGAGATACAGACAGTTCACGTACAAAGGCGAGCTTAACTCAGCAATGAGTTTTCTACCAGCAAACCTTTGAGTAACAGAGAGAGAACATATTTGAGGGTAGGATCACAATATAAACCTACATAACTAATTCTAATATATAATTAAGTATAATATACATAAGTCTTAGTCTTTGTATCTTCTTGATAACTTGTTGGACAAGTGTTGTAACTATTATCACCGGTTACTTCCAGATACACACAGGTTCACCGGTTCTTCACTGGTTAGGCCCCTCGCCCATGGTGACTTTTTGTAGTCAGGCTGTCGCGCGTTTTGTATACGTGCTACAGCATCACTACTAAAGCACGTTAGTCGTTTTTGCGACGCGCTACAGACGCGATACCAACGCGCTACTAACGCGCTACTACGACTGTAGCGATATGCAAACGTGCGACCGTGACGGATATCAGGAAGAAAATGAAGGGAGGGTGGCGCGTGAATAAGATATTCTACTTATAAAAACTTGATTTTTGTTACTGAATCGCGATTGCATCGCGACTGAGAATCGTGGTGTGGGCGAGGGCAAAAAGCCACCACGACATTGGAACTCAACATAAACACTGCAACACTGCTTGAACCACCCAAAGCAGCATAGGAGCATTTGATGATTTCCTGCCCCAGAAATAAACTACCATCCTGCTTATATCTATGCTACTATTCTTAAAATAATAACCCAGTGCCAATATCATTTCCAAGTCCACGTGTAGTCGGTAGGTAGACATTATGCGCTCAACTACTGCATAATTCGACCCCTGAAAGTGTATAGCAGAGGTTAGCCCCAAGCGACATTAATACGAAAGTTATTCCAGACATTTGGGGCCACAGCTATATATTATTAGTTGAAAACTGCAGAATAATGCTGTCACCAGGTCGGGACATCGCCGTAGGTGAACATTAAGCTTGATTCAATAACGAAATATGAAGTGGTTGCTTATTATCTTGGACGAGATGACACACTATCACTCAATCCGGTAGTAGATTGTTTAAGTAATGATTGACAACACCATCAATTCGAAGCCGGTGGAGACGAGAAGTACAGGATCTGGTACTTTTGGACTGCGGGATTATTCGAAAGAGTTACGCCACCCTGAAACGCAATAGGCAACTGAACAAACACGTGTGGGTCTTTAATCAGTAAAAGTCTAACACAAGGAGTGTTAGACTCTCTCATCATCAGAGCAGCAGAAGTTACTTGATTACTTCTCACCTATTTATTTATTTATGTACACACAAACACTTAAAAATTAAAAGAACAAATATAGATAAAAGAGCACAAAGGTAGTGCTTATTTCAAATGACATTCCTTCCAGCTGACCTGTGACCGGAGGAAACAAAAACAAAATGGATCGTTCGCTGTGACGAGGCTTAGAAGATTTTTTATTGAAAACAATGCGCCGTGGCTACTGCTCTGTCATGAAATGGAGACGAATACGGACAATTGCCCGAAGACACTTTAGAAGATACTATTATAACATAGTTACTCTTATAAGACCACTCGGTTTGATTTCTAAGCTCTAAAGTAAATATTGAAGTAACCCACACAACGACATACTCTAGGTATTCTCTTGAAATAAACAAAACAGCTCTGAAGGAAAATAGAAAGACGATTCAATTTCTCCAATCCTCGCAAGCCATTAGGCTACATCTGCAGTGCTGGTGCGGTATATAAGTGCTCTATATACACTTGTACATATTGTTTTACTTTTTCCTTACTACTGTATTTGCAGTATATTTGCCTTGTAACTGATGTGAACCTGATTCTATGCTAAGTTTAAGAAATATTTTTCATGACATAAACTTTCCATTTTTATCACCAGAGGTCGGAATTAGGTAGAGTTATTCATGTATAAGCATAAGCAGCCTTTTAATGTTCCTACTGCTGGGACTCAGGCCTCCTCTAGGAGAGGGAATGGGCCGTAATACACCACGCGGGCCCATTGCGGGTTGCTTAATATCACATCTTCGAATTTTTGGTGCTAGGACATGCCGGTTTCCTCACGATGTTTTCCTTCACCGTTTTGAGAGCAGTGGTGATGAAATATATAGCGCCTGGCTGGGTTTGAACCCGCGACCTACAACTCGAAAGTCGGGGCCGCTACCACTCGGCCACCACTGCTCCTAGTTATAGTTCTGAGTTATTCATGTCCTTGCATCGAAATGCTGAATTAATATGGATCTTCATTTCTAATGAAAAATCCCGTGTGGCCAACAATATTACAAATAATTAACAATAAAAACCTCATAAATATATACGAGTTATTGGTCGTGGGTTCAAACCCATCCAGACGCAATGCTTTTTGTGGTTTATTTCATCACCACTGTTCTTAAAACGGTGAAGGAAAACATCGTGAGGAAACCGGCATGTCCTAGAATCAAAAATTCGAAGACATGTGACAATCACAAACCTGCACTGGGCCTGCATGGTGGATTACGGCCCATTCCCTCTCCTAGAAGGCAGGCCTGAGTCCCAGCACTGGGAAAATGCATCGCCGTGCCCTCGTGGGGGCCTATCGGCGGTAACTGTCCGGACGGTCGGACAACGCAACGTAGGAACAGGAGTGGGTTTTTAGTCAGTTAAATTCTGACACTATCTCCCGCTCCGCCCTAGAGCGGGATGTCATTAGATGATTTTCGCAACGAAAAAAAAAACATTAAAAGGCTGATTATGCTGTGCTATTATCCTAAATAATATTAGTATATGTTTAAGAAGTTAATCAAAATGTTATTGAAGTATTTTGAAAACAGTTTGTCTGAAGCGTTTGCATCTTCAAAGAAAAATGACATAAATGTTTCCCTCCGCCTGCGCAAAGTCGTCGAGCCTACTAAAAATACGTTCCTTAGGGAAGGTGATTACAGGATTATCTAGCAAGATCATTAGTTATGGCGGATTTTAGCCGGCCTTTCTTCGCCGCAGACATCTGTCTATGTACTTATCTACCCACATATACTCAAGAAAATGAGTAGGTAATAGGTCTTTACTATGAAATTGTCGTTTTATGAAAGGACACTATGAATCACACTAATATTATAAAGGCGAAACTCTGTTACTACAGGTGCTGCCACACTGCTGTTTAAAAATGTTTACAAACATTTTCTAATACTAATACATTTATCAACAAATGATATCTAGTAATTGTTACATTCTATCAGGAATTGTTAAATGTTTTAAGTGCCCCGGCTTACACCGCGGATGGAAAATGTAAAATATTTCTATCATTTGAAGAATCGGCTCGCTCGCAGTTTGGAATTACGTTCCGGGGCGTATATACGAAAATGAAAGAAGATTTGGTCATTGGATTAGTTTTATCAAATGTTTTATTTTGTTACAATTTGTTAAATTTTGTTCAGAAATGTTTACTAACATTACCTAACATGTAAACATTTTCTAACATTGTGATCGTGTGTTTCTTAACAAATTTTTACCAATGTAGCACCTTACTTCACAATCGAACCGCTGAACAGATTTGGATGAAATTCGGCACAATAGAAGACCTTATCCTGGAATAGCATATAGGATACTTTTTATTCCGAGAATATGTACTCTTGGGACAATTTTCTACATTCACGCGGGCGGAGCCGCTGGCAGCAGCTAGTGTAATATGTTATAATCAATCTGAAAATACCACGTTTCAAAGTGTCCAGTTTCATTAAACGACAATTTCATAGGGATTTCAATAAAAACTGGCCGGACTCGCAAACGATAACTCCATTTTAGTATTTCAGTGCTTATATTGTAACTTAATTTTCTAATTGGGGTGTGTAAGTGTGTGCATTATTCCAGTTACTTGTTGTAAGTGGACAAATGTTTTCATGGCACGGTTGGCACAGTTGTTCAGCGATTGGCTCCTGCGCTTCGTGTCGCGGGTTCAATTCCCGCACGGAACAAATATTTGTATGGCCTACTGATATTTATTCCAGGTCTGTGTTACGGATGTGAGTTTACCTGTTTATGATTGCAATACAATACAAATACAATTCCTAGTGATTTTTTTTTATGGTGAGAAAAGTCATCCAATAACAAACCCCGCTCTTTGGCGGAGCGGGAGATAGTGTCAGACTCAAAGCCCACCCCGTTCCTTCTAACCTTCATACCGGGGCTCGAGTTCCCTTTCGGATAACCCTGGCCCCAGTAGGCTTCGACCCAGCTGGGCCCCTGCTGTTGCTGACAACTCCTTGAGGTGCGCGGGAACAGTGCGCACCGTCGACGACTTGGGCTTGATCCGGACAGTTACCAGACGGCCGGACAGCGAGCTACCCAGTGCTCACTGTCCGCAAGCCTGCGCCTACGGTGGCCGGAAATCGATATCGGAATCCCGGCGGCGGCGGCGAGAGCGCCGTTGCCTGTTGCGGTCGGCCTCCTCCTTTGCGAGCATTACTGCTTCGCAGAAGTCGGCGACAGCCTGCCACTCCTCCTCGCTCCAGACCATGGCCTCAACCAAGGCCCGGAGCGAGAGGTCTCCGCCGCCGATCGCCCCCACGAGGACAAGGCAATGCTCCGCCCAAGCAGGGCACACCTCGACAATTCCTTGTGTGGGACAACCAAATCTGTTTAAAAAAAAAAACATGTTGCTCCTTCAACAGGTGATGATGATAACTCTGGACTACATTATAAACAAATACTAAATCCTCCAGGCAATTAAAGACTTAGACCCCTTGCGGATACCAAGAGAATACCACAAGGTTAGTTTCAACGAGAACACTAATCCGATTATATTACAAATATTCCAAGTAGAAATAGCAAGAGAGACTGTAGTTATATCTTTGAGAAATTTCGATGCTTCAAATTACTTTGGATTTAATTAATGATTGGATTTATATACGTTACGATTGTGGTTTTATTATCGCGTTTTAGAGGCGATCCGACTGATGTTTTATGACTGGATTTCGGTACTCAAAGTCTTTAAAGCATCATCTTTTTTCTATCTTTTTCATGATTAATTTGGAGAATCATAATGGATAATAATAATATTCGACTACTTGACGAACTAAGCAGAGTTTGTGCTATAATTACTGAACTATTGATAAACATACTTATACATAATAGGCTCGGCGCAAACGGGCCACCGATCATAGCCACTGGTGGTCAGCGACAGCGACTTTTTCATATATTTTGTGGCTTCATCTACGTTTGTAAATTTAATGAGACAGTAAATATTTTTATTTATTTATTATTTTGTACAGACGCGCCGCCGCGCCGCGCCGCACAGGTGTAGCCACCGGTGGTGACCAAACAAATCGTGTCGCAAGATGTGAAAGAGCTTCTATTAAGTTATAGAATGTCTGAGTAGAGCCACAAGAACGTCTCGAAGGAATCGAATCGATGGAACATCGTTAATAACTGATAGACTTTGTATCGAAAACCTTTGATATAAATACTGTTTATATCAGGCTGGAAATTAAATTCATTTATCTAAAGCTATTGATTTTATTGACTAGAGAAGTACAGAAGAAGATGACATGCTGCGCCGCCCCAAAGAAAATGGAATAATAGTACGTGCATATATCTTCTTCTTAGCGTATCGATGGCAAAATTAGTTAAATTCCTTGCTTGGCCACCAGAATTCGGCCATTTCAAGGAATTGGTGTATATATGGTACAGGAAAAAGCTTCCGCAGAGAGGCGCTACGAAATAATAGGCAACAGCAAAGGCTTTTTCTCTAGAGAAATCTATCTTACTCACATAATCGCATGGCGCCTGTCTGTTGGAGCCTCATCACGAATTTCGTAGTCAAGTCAAATCGAAACAAGAAAAGGGATACATGCAAACATGAGCAAAAGGATAGTAGACTTGTAGACTTTTTTGAAGTGGGATATCATTAAATATCTCATCTCGCTTTAAACGGAGCGAAAGGAAAAGAAAGAAAGAAAGAAAAACGTTTATTTGTACCTCACACATACAATTAAAAAAAAAAAAACAGAATTAGGATACATTAAAAAACTTAACAACAGATAACGGATTTTAGATAAGTTTAAAATCTGTGTAAGGTCAAGAAGGCGCCTAACTCAGCATATGCTGCGATATTTAAAGAGATAAAGAAAGTCTCAGACTCTTACGGACTAAACCCTGAAAGCTACTTAACACCTTGAAAGTTGAATATTTACTAAACAGACACCGCGGCCGTGGAATAGGTTGGACTCTTTCTTTTGAATAATTCCGCAGACTAGCAAGCACCGTCAATTTGCTCTTTAACTCTTTAAGGCAACTTACAGACTTATAGTGCACTTTTAGCAGCGCAGAGACCATCTCCACTATCATCATCTCCATCATTTTAGCTGAAATACGTCCACTACTATACTTAGGCCTCCCCCAACTGTCATCGAATTCTGTGATCCTCACCAGGGGCCCAAGTCTGCTATTTTTATAAATTTGTCATTCCAACACGATCCCATTGTCATTTTGCTAAAAGTTCGTAATCTGCTAATTTATAATGATCGATCATTAATCGGTCAATGGTATCGTAACAGAGTTGTGATAGAATGATAATATCGAGCATATCAAAACCAATAACTGCACAATAACGTTCTAATGGTAGAACACTGATCAAATAAACTGTCAAAGTTTTAGCAGATTACCGCATACGTCAAATATTCATTTGTCAATATGTACGAGATTACTATTTTATGCCACTTCTTTAAATGGAGTGTCAATGGTTGACCATTGGAAAGTCATGATGACGCCATTATATTAGTAGTCAGTAGCCAAACTTGTCAAAATCGACAATTGTGACATCAATGATAGACCATTCTGACACTATTGTAATAGCAGACTTGAGGCCCAGGTCGTCAGCCCGCCTTGGTCTTTCCCATCGACTATCTGTTCCGCGAGCAATATTATGTATCCTTCCTACTTCCACTTATGCAGGTTTGCTAGCAGATAAGCTTGTATCACAACTGAAGTTAAATTCTCATTCGAAAAGCTCTATTCCTAAGAAAAAACCAACACCGACATGGAATAAGAATTGGTACTTATGTAGTGTTGAATCTGATTTATATGAATCCCTAGGAAGTTACATTTTCACTTCCCCTGCCTATTTCTACCGCCTAGAAGCATTGTTGTGTTCCGGTTTGAAGGGTATAAATAAATACGAGCCGCAGCGGTAAATAACTGTAGGACCTAAGAAATAAGGACCTTGGGCCTTACCGTGACGTGAGGAAACGACGTAATATCAGGCTTGCTAGTGGGAAAGAGGGATTGAGCTATATACCCTATGTGGGTTTATTTGTAATACAACAGTAACTTCTTAGAACTATGTTAATAACATCTTAAACAACAACTTTTAAAAATGTATTATAATTTAGTTCATCTGATTTTAATTGATCGTTCTAAGTAACCTCACCTCAGTTGTTGTAGAGCGATCTTTTACAATGGATTTTAGACGTTCGGAAAATTAAAAAATTGTATGTTAAATTATATTTGTTTTTGTCTTATCTGTTTCTATGGTTTTTATTATTAAGAAGTCTATGCGAAGCAAGCAATAGTACAATAGCGGAGGGGAGCGGAGATCGTGCGCAGGAGGCGTAGGTGGGTACAACAAAATACAGAATTGAACATTGGTATATATTGAAATGTGTTAGATACAACAACAAAATTTCGAAGGTTTGTTTTTGTTAAATGTATCGTTTTGTAAAAAGTCATAGAACAATTTTTTTTTATGATGTTAGTAATACAGTCCTGCAGTTTTACAAATAAACCTGTATAGCTCTGTCCCTTTAACAGTTCAGTCTAGGTCGTAACGGATTTCATCAAGAGCTCGTGGTAAGACCTCGTATTCACTTTATCTTTTAGGCAAAGGGTGTCATGCAAAGACACGTAAGTCACGTCTTAAGGTAAACGTGACTTACGAGGTGAGCCTCGATAGTGCTGCCTACAGTGTTATGCGAAATAGCCACATATAAGTGAATGGATGCATTATTACCGAGCAGACCATTTTCCTAATGGTGTGTCGAAAAAGCCAGAGAATTCGGAAATCGTAAGGTAATTTGAAGACGGTATTTATTAGAGGTGTATTTGTCGTGGCAGATCTTAGATTTGGTCACTTCATGATATGGCCGGTCATTTCTGTCGGTTCATGATCTGCCTAACCTTTTTGTCAACTATATTGGAGTCAGCTTCTAGTAATAGAGCGACTGCTAATACGACCTCCACAACCCAGTAATAGGGTAACGCGAAACCTCTTGGCAAGACTGTCTTGAGAAGGATGTCAGATTTTCTGGTTTCTGAATATCCGTAGTATCTTCTGGTTTCTGGCTATACGTAGGAATGTCAAATACGAGTATCTACAAATGAAAGCCGAGAACAACGGTTTAATGTGCTTACCAAGGCACGGAGGTATCAAGGACTGTTAAGATGGTGATCCATCCAAGTCCCCTCTTTGAGGCGTGGCTGGAAAGACCTCACGGCGTCCTTACCTTCCGCATGACGCAGGTACTCACCGGACATGGTTCGTTCGGGAGTTTCCTGCACTCGATTCATGCGGAAGTGACGCCCGGATGTCGCTACTGTGCGGAACGCCCGGAGGACACGGTGGAGCACACAGTCGAGGTGTGCCCTGCTTGGGCGGAGCATCGCCGTGCCCTCGTGGGGGCGATCGGCGGCGGAGACCTCTCGCGCCGGGCCTTGGTTGAGGCCATGGTCCGGAGCGAGGAGGAGTGGCAGGCGGTCGCCGACTTCTGCGAAGCAGTAATGCTCGCAAAGGAGGAGGCCAAACGCATCAGGCAAAGGCGTTATCGCCGCCGCCGCCGCCGGGATTCTGATCCCGATTTCCGGCCAACGTAGGCGCGGGCTTGCGGACAGTGAGCAATAGGTAGCTCACTGTCCGGCCGTCCGGTAACTGTCCGGACCAAGCCCAAGTCGTCGACGGCGCGCACTGTTCCCGCGCGCCTCAAGGAGTTGTCAGCAACAGCAGGGACCCAGCCGGGTCGAAGCCTACTGGGGCCAGGGTTATCCGAAAGGGCGCTCGAGCCCCGGTATGAAGGCTAGAAGGAACGGGGTGGGTCTTTTAGTCAGTAAGAGTTTGACACTATCTCCCGCTCCGCCCAAGGGCGGGGCATGTCAATGCATGATTTTTTCCCACCATAAAAAAAAAAAGACTAACCTCGGCAAGCGCTGCTTAATTGCGTGCTGCGATTATATTAGCCAAGAGCTTGTCGCTATATCTACGATGCCAGATAGACAAAACGAACTAAAAGACAAAATCCTACATCGCGGTATTAGAGTTCTCTGCGCCCTTGGAAAATACACAACTGTCCAAAATCTCAACTAACGCGCAGTTGCCCGGACCGGACAGAACATTCGTCTGGTCGGAAGATTTTCCCTTTTCAATGGAAGTTTGCGGGACTATACACTTTGTTCCGCATTCTTATAAAAGCTCCTTTCCAAAATATGCGAAAAACTACCGTCTAATCATGGGTTTCTCAAATCGACAGTTTGACTAGAAATAAAGGGTAGACTTTCTTTCCACCCGGTATACCAGTCAGTCGCGCTACTTGTCTCATTATTCCTCACTCAACATTTATTAGTAAAATGTTAAGCATGCTTTAAGCTTCGGCTTCCTGCTTCTGTCGCGTTCTTAGAAAGTAGACGTAGGGATGCCTTTCAATCATAGTTTGTGAACGGTTTAATTTGTTATAGAAGACTGTTCCATCATCAGACCACCAGACGTACGACGTTGAGCCACCGGTATATAATGGTCATACGAACAAAACGTTTTGGAAACACATTTATTGTGCGTATAGCTAAGGAATAGAATTCCCATACCAGAGTGTTTCTTAATACAACCTAGGGGTCTTTAAGTCAAGAGTGAATAGGTTACTTCTAGGCAAGGGTGCTCTATCGTCGACCACGTCATCGCTTATATAGCTACATAGAACACGCGTGCGTACGCATGCACGTGCGTCGTTATAACATAGTACTGGTATTCCGATGGGGTTTATAACAGTCTAACATGAAACAGAACCTTCCCTGTACCCCTACCTCGCCATTGGAACCCAGTTCTGCCAAGCCTATTCCATTATCGGACCACCAGTCTCAAAACGATGCGCCACCGGTACATGATGGACATCCCACCCAAACTCACTCAACCTTTTGGAAATACATTCATTGTGCGTACGGTTAAGGTTGTCTGTCAAGAGTAAATAGGTTACTTCTAGGCAAGCGTGCTCCGTTATCGACCACTGCATCGGATATCATCAGGTAAGATAGTGGTCAACCGCGAGCCTGCCAACAATAAAAAAAAGTTACACTTTCCATTCCAGGGTCTGGATGACTCTTTCAAACATCATCATCATCTTCCTGCCCTTGTTTCGTTATTTGGGGTCGGCGCAACACGTTTTTTTCTTCCATTCTGTCCAGTCACTCGTCAGCTATCACTAACTTCCTTTTCTTTCATATCACTATTCACACAATCCATCCATTTTTTCTTTGGCCTCCATCCCATGTATGCTCAGCACTCTTTTAGTGACATGCTTTTAATTCCTCCTCTTTACATGACCATACCAAGACAAACGATTCCCCTTTAACTTTTCAGTCACTGGCGCCACTTTAAACTTCAAACAATCCCACAGTATATTTGTAAATAATACCTTACCAATAAAACGTTCGCCGTAGCCCTATACACTGTAACTCTATAGGACCACTATCATGCCCTACACATAACCAGCAATTGACGCGTGAAATCATGCATAATATACCAGTAATGACATGTTAGATGTAATGTAGTCTAATTGTTCAAGATGCTGGAACATCGCCGGAGAAACGGCTGTAATTATCGCTTATTGAACTTGCAATCTCAATTATATGTGGATGTATAGTGATTATAAGTCTTAGCTTGTAAACCTGCATCAAATTATTTGTCTTACTAGCTGGTGGCAAAAAAACACAATACTATTTGGTCAAACAATTTCAAGAATTTATTGTGCGTAACCGTGTTTTTTTTTTCAAAAATAAAAAAAGCATACACTACTACTTATAACACCAGCTGTTTACCAGGGTTTCCCATAAAAATCGGAGATTGGCCGGAACGAACAGACAAAAAGCCGAAGCCTCCTGGGGCCATGCGTAATGCGAAAGAGAACCCTGGAATGACGGCAAAGAAGGAACAGGAGTGGGTTTTAGTCAGTAAAAGTCTGACACGAAAAGGACAAGAGATGTCATTGGATGATTTCCCACCTTAAAAAAAAGACAAACATAAAAAAATTGTAATTTTTATAGATATCGAATAAACATTCATATGCATTTAATAAAAAAAAGACAGAAACTTTAATTTTAATTATTTGTGTAGAAATGCAACATAAGACCCAAAAACCCAACTAACGTTATGGTGCAAGAAAGAGTTCGTAGTGCGAAATAACAATAGAATTCCTGCAGGAATCAACCTCTTACATTATTTTACATACAAGACACAAAAGCGCGTAATGATACTAGCATAAACTGCTCTTCCTATAATAATTTAAAGTATCTTCATCTTAAAGATTATGACCACGTCAAAAAGACGTAGAACCACTATAAAATAACTAAAATACACCTTTTTTTATAATCAACATAAAAAGCTAATTTAAGTACCAAAGTTCTGGCATTTAATAAGCCCAGTGACCCTTGATCTTATCTGAAGAAAGACTATATGGTATGGACTATCTTGTACAATTTATCTAGGATTTTTATCTTAATTTTATGCTAAAACCTAGTAGAAACTATTACGATGCTCATTAAGGTCGGAAATGATGAGCCATGAGACATCTTCGCCCTTAGGAAGAGGTTATGTTGTAGAAGCGATAGCGTCTAGGATAAGTAAAGTAAAGATCAGCAATAGCAGGGCCCCAGCCGGGTCGAAGCCTACTGGGGCCAGGGTTATCCGAAAGGGAGCTCGGGCCCCAGTATGAAGGCTTGAAGGAATGGGGTGGGTTTTTTAGTCAGTAAGAGTCTGACACTATCTCCCGCTCCGCCCAAGAGCGTTTGGTTTGGTTGTCATTGGATGATTTTAAATTTTAAACCAACAAAAAAAAAAACAAAAAAAATGCGTCTAGAATAATCAGTTGGACTGTTACCGAGTGGTCTGTTTTCTGATAGCTACAACCTAGGGGTCTTTAAGTCAAGAGTGAATAGGTTTCTTCTAGGCAAGCGTGCTCCATCATCGAAGATATCATCACTTACCATCAGGTGTGATAGTGGTCTAGCGTAAGCCTAAAAACATGCAAAATAATAAAAAAACTACTTATACTTTTACAAAATTTTCTTCATCAAACGTTCAAAACACAAACTTTTATGATCTAGATTTTTTGAGTCTCCTATGAACGTATTTCATAATTCTCAAAGCTTTTAACAACCTCATTACATCTCAACCTAAATATTTTCTTTTCCTCTCATTAAGTTCATCTATGAACGCCAATGAACGTACCTGTACCTACACTGGCGCCAGGAGTCTTTAATCTTATAACCTCAGCATGTCTGCATGAGATAGTCTACTTTTATACATATCAATAACACCACGCTAAATGACACAAAAATTACATTTCTATCATATACTTTATTGTACCCTTCATGATATGGACAGCATAAACATTTGCAAAACTAATGGTCCAATGGGTGGTCTTATTGCACATGGCAATTTTTAGAGACAACTTTAGGATAACAGTAATAATGTTTCCCAACGTCATTTAGTCCCAAACTAAGCAGAGCCTGTGGTATGATATGATACACCCAGTCACAGGGTGGACTGAATGACTATCTGGTGTGTATTACGTGAAGATCATACACAACGGCCGGAAACATCATTCTTTTTCATAGAAATTCTAGGGATGCATATAACAATCATAGCGAACTATCGCACTTGTGTTAAGTTTATATTGAAGTTTTTAATGTACATCATATGTAGTTATGTAAATTTTAATACACTAAAAAGTCTACTATTAAATCTACACTAAACTTATTAATAAAATAAAGAGGCAAAGTTTGTTTCTTTGTTTTTTGTTTGTAAGAGGTAATCTCTAGAAGTACTGATCCGATTGCAAAAATGTTTTCACCGATAGAAAGCTGCTTTATTCCTGAGTGACATATTTTATGTACGCGGGCGAAGCTACAGGCAAAAGCTAGTATTATACAAGGTGTCGTTTTGAAGCTGCAAAATATTTCATGTTAGTGATTCTCGACCCGAATCAATAATAAAATAAGTAGGTAATTTTTTTTTTTTTATAACCGCGCTTTTTTTCACACACACAAACACGGAACAATAAAGGGCGTTTTCACGCACACTAACTCGCAACGATAGTTTCATAAATAATGTATCATCCAATCATCATCCCGCACGCCACACCCTAACCACGCCCCCGCTGCCATCGATCAATCGATTTAGTTTAGTATAATTAAAAAATTAAATAACAAGTATTACTGATTATTGACCAGGTATCGTTTTTTTACATGATTATTTATGAGTTTTATTACAACCTCCTGAAATATTGTGCAGTTTTAAAACTGCACCTTGTATAAGAGAAAAAAATGATATTCAGAATCAATTTCGCGTCTCTGCCCGCTGCCGGCTGTCACAGTAGCCACCACGTGTGGTCCACCTTATCGGGAGCCTGTCCTGTTTGTGGCTAAGGCCGTGACAGCATTCCTACATTATTATACCACGGACAGGTTCCACCACCTCACCTGGTACACTTATGAGATGAGTCCGTGTGCCGTTTGCTACCGGTTTCGTGTGTTGATCATTTTTTATGGGCACTTGAAGATTTTATTAACATTTTCCCTTGTAATGGTAAAGTGCTGTTAACACCTGTTTTTTTGATGGTGTAAGTGAAAAGGTTGAATCATGTGACAGTATCCGTTGGTCGAGGTAGTTAACAAGGAAATGATTCCGTTTTCTTTGTTATCTGTCTACTAAAGTACTCGTCAGCTGTGTAGGTAAATGAACAATAACCCTTTCAACGACACAGTTGCCTAGCTGTTTGCTGGCACCTAATGCCCGCTATAACCTGCCGTGACCTGTGTTTTACTTAGTGTCGGTGGTGTCCTCTTTGTACTTGTGATATTTTTAAATGTTTTTGGGAAAAAATATAACAAGATGTAAAAATTATTGAAATCCAATCAGTTACTGATTCTGATATTCAGGTTTCGCATAAACTAAAAATTACGTTGTAGATATTTCTACTTGCTATGTATTAAATCTTAGAATCTCGTTAGGCAAACGTAAGTCAGGTCAATATTTCCAATTATGGTCATGTTTGCTTGGCTTATTGCCAGGGTCCCCAGTACAGTTAGCGGGTTGACCACTCATTAAAACAATTCCCTCCGCAATTATAATATTTTTTTGGCCTCACGTGTATAATTAAACTGTTGATAGATAGTTAATTTTATTCTTTGTCGAATAAATATTACAGCAAAGCGTTAAAGTCCTATCTATGTAGATACAGAAATAGAAAGCGCCCATATGTGGACATAAATATTGGAGACATAGCCCATATGCAGACATAGCGTAAGATATATCTAATAGCATAACAGTTCTAGAACGCAAAAGGATAAGTGAAGGAACGCAGGTTGGTGAATAAAATCTAACACTCTCTTGCTCCACCTAGATCAGAAGTCATTTGATAATTTCCCGCCTCAAAAAAAGACGTAGGAATAGGATAGGATTTCCTAGTAGCCTACAGACTGGTTCTTAAAATACTATGATCATCTACAATATCAAAATCAAAAGTATTATTTCAAATAGACCATTTACAGGCACTAGTAGCAAAAAAAGTAAAGCTAAATTGCACGTGGTGCACATGCACTTTAGCAAACATGGAACCTCAGACACCAATTTTCCATCGTAACGATCATTACGAGACGTATATTTACCAACAGACCAAGCTCATATTATGATAACCCGTTCTCGTTGTAACAACACAATATCCATTCACAAACCAGACTCTATTTCTATCAAACTTATCTACGTATCTATTTTATTATACAACAAATAAATAGTGAATATAGTAATTTCAGTTCACAAACTAGAGCGTCCCTCGTGATCTACACTCCTTCCACTTTCACTAGTACATGAAATTGTGCTGTGTAAACTGGGACAGGAACAAAGGCATAAAATAACGTGACAATGCAAAAAATATGCAACATTTTCTACTTAGAAATATTCAAAATACGTGAATGAGGAAAAAGTTAGCATCATTTTTTTAGGTAGGATAGCGGCTCTATTACTCTCATTCTGTCTGCGGACAAAAGAATCTGTACATTACACTTTTAATCACTATTATCTTTACTTAAACTGCTTTCTATATAGCTCAAAAATCTAACTACCAGTCCAAAAGTATCTTATTATACAGCAACTTGATTGTAGAGGAAAGATAGACATTTATTAACATCTCATATTTAGATTTTTATTTACATTTTTCTCACATAACAGTAGCAACAAGAAATATGTAACCGAAATATTTATAATCTATACATATAATAAATCTGTATAAGTTTTTAGTTGTGCGCGCATCACGTAAAATTTACGAAGTCGACGCGGATATTTTATACATTAACATTGTGTGTTACTTGATATATTACTTAGGCTTTTTTTCATCGTAATCTGTTGACTATATCGAAAGATATACTACATTCTGTGACTGTTAGGCGGTACGAAGTTCGCCGGGTAAGCTAGTACATAATATTATTGAAAAGAAAATGCATATGAATATGCATATGTGGAGTTTCTTACACATTCTTCTCCATAGAGATCTACGCTTTGGAATGTGCATTTAGCATGATTTCTCTGACTGACAGTCTTGAGGTTTCAAAAGTGCCTGTAAATGGCTTATTTGAAACTAGCTTTTGCCTGCGGCTTCGCCCGCGTACTTAAAATAAAGCCTATGTCCCTCAGGAATAAAGCAGCTTTCTATCGGTGAAAAAAAATTTGCAATCGAACCAGTACTTTCAGAGATTACCTCCTACAAACAAAAAAAAAACAAATATTACCTCTTTTAAATATTAGTGTCATAATAGGCTTTGAGTCTTTGAATCTATAAGCTCGAGCAAAAGATGAGCTAATAAACTGCATTAATACTTTCTCTTTCCGTTGACAAAAGGTGGTGATTGCACTTTTAATCAGTAATCTTAAATTAATGTAAAATGCATCTCATATCCATTCACTACACGATATGGCCTCGAGGCATGTTCAATTGCGGTTTCGACGAAACTATAGAGAACAGATAGACTGCCTAAGTCATCTCTCAATGTAGGTCTTAAGTCGATGCACGTAGTTGCAGATTTTTATCGGCCAATAGTTCAGTGTACTTGCGTTCCAGTCGGTAGGAAACCGGTACGTTGGCCTAGGTAATGGAATTAGTAACAACTTAAAGAAATGTTTCTGACAAGCTTTGCAGATTTCTATTGGCTTCAAGAGAAAGGTATTAAAATTGCGACTATGCTTTTTTTTAGGTGAGGAAATCGTCCAATGACATCACCCGCTTTTGGGCAGAGCAGAAAGGCGTGTCAGACTTTTACTGACTATAAACCCACTCCTGTTCCTTCTTTGTCTTTCATAGCAGAACTGGGTGTTCCTTTTAGAAGCGAACCCAAGGCCCAAGTAGACTAATACCCTGCTTAGTTTGCTGACATCTCCTTGAGGCGCGTATGGAACACTACGCGCTGTCGACGACTTGGCCTTAGTCCGGACGGTTACTGGACAGTCGGATGGCAAGCTAGCTATGCTTAGGTAGATCGTAGACTACTTGCTGATGACGTTTGAAGTTTTTTCATGAGAGATTTTGTCATAGAAATAGCGGTCATTTGCGGTATGGAAACCTAAATTCCAAAACTATACACTGACAAAAAACCATCCTGAGTTGACATCATACAATCAACATTTTTAGAGGTCCGTAACCAGTAAAAACTCTATTACTGAGACTCCACTGTCTGTATGTCTGTCACCAGACTATATCTCATGAACCATGATAGGTAGATAGTTGAAATTTTAAATATTTTATATAATAAATATGTACTAAAAATAGACTAAAATAAAAAAGGTGTATCGATAATGGTACGGAAACCTTCGTGCGTGAGTTCAAACTTGACCTTGACCGATTTTTTTATTTCATGTTTTTTTACGAAGATTATTTACGAACGGCTAGTGACCGCTATTGCCAAGCAAAATTAAACAAATATATACACCGACTTCTCTATGGACTAAACCACAAAGTTAATCAATCTTGCTTGCTATTTTTAGAATCAATGCCATTGACGTTCATGACAACCGCGAGATAGCAAAATGATTGCATGACTTGCAAAAACACTCTTATATAATAATCCATAGTCCTTTTTAATGACACCAAAAAAAAGAAGATTCTCAATTTGGTTGTGTTTTTACTACTACGAATCTTGAGCGCTCGGCGAAAGAGTGAGGTTCAATTTGCGCATCGTACACATCGTCGAGCCAATCACTGTAACTACAAACATGTACTCCCAGCTCCCGCGTCTCACTTCATACCATTAAAGAGACCCAATACTTCACTTCTCATTCAAGTCTGCGCGATTTCAAGTTCAAGTCAGCGCTCAAGATCCGTACCGATATCAATAACCAAAGGAGAAAAACGGAACCCCATTGTTATCACTCCACTGTCCATTTGTCTGTCACTAGGGTGTATCTAATTAGCTCGCTGTCCGGCCGTATAGCTCGCTGTCCGGCCGTCCGGTAACTGTCCGGACCAAGCCTAAGTCGTCGACGGCGCGCACTGTTCCCGCGCGCCTCAAGGAGTTGTCAGCAACAGCAGGGACCCAGCCGGGTCGAAGCCTACTGGGGCCAGGGTTATCCGAAAGGGCGGTCGAGCCCCGGTATGAAGGCTAGAAGGAACGAGGTGGGTCTTTTAGTCAGTAAGAGTCTGAAACTATCTCCCGCTCCGCCCAAGAGCGTGGGATGTCATTGCATGATTTTTTCCCACCATAAAAAAAAGGGTGTATCCAATGAATCATGATAGTGAACCATGATAGCTAGACAGTTGAAATTTCCACAGATGATGTATTTTTATGGCCGCTATAACAACAAACTAAAAACAGAATAAAATAAATATTTTAGTGGGGCTCCCATACAGTAAACGTGATTTTTGAGCCGTTTTTTAGCTACGACCGATACGGAACCTTTCGTGCGCGACTCCGACTCACACTTGACCATTTTTTGTGTATGTTACCTGAGAACTCGGTCATTTATGAACCGATTCGGATTTTTTTTTTTTTATATACATCAAGATCGGTGTTAAATAACGAAAAACAAAGTCTCTGAAATGCGCAAAAAGTTATTTTGCACTTTTCAGAGTTCATAATTCTTTATTTTACACAAAAAAAACATACCTACTAGTACATGGTGATACAGATAGTTTTAGTACAGGATACGGTTAAGAACGACCTTTACCGGTTTGTTTAATGGATGAAACCTATTTTATGATAAATTTAGTATATTAAATAATATAACGCGGGTGGGTTGCCTAAGAAATTCCTGGCCAAACAATTTTTTTTTTTTTCGTAAAATGCACCGGTGTGTTTAACGAATAAATTTAATACTAACCGAAAGAGTGAAGCCTTTAGAACATAAAAATGTTGGGTTGCCTATTTGTTTCCTGGCATAGCTATGGGTTGCCAGGTATAAACAGGTATGTATAAACAGGTGTGTTTTTTTTATACACAACAAATTCTATATCAAAATAAACGCTGTTTCATTACGAATACAATGTTATAGTGTTGTCTGCAAAAAAATCTGGTATGGATAACGGTTGTGCATTTTTCTAAAAATAAAATAAATTTTCAATTTTTAATTAATAATAGTCTGGCCAGGAATTTCTTAGGCAACCCACCCGCGTTATATTATTTAAAACACTAAATTTATAATAAAATACGTTTCATCCATTAAACAGACCGGTGAAGGTCGTTCTTAATCGGATCTTAGACTATTTATGTACAGAGAGTTTTCCCCCAGCAAACAATTCTTGTAACTTTTGCATGTACAGTTCTTGTATTTCTTGTAGTTTTTTTTTTTTTATGTTGACATCTATTAAGCATATAATTTTAGAGCAAATTGGGGCCATGACTATTTTGAATAGGTCGTCAAGTTAATTAGTCCACTATCCTTCAAACAATTAAAATAACAGTAACAATATCATTGTCTAATTTGCGAAATGCCCCAACAAAAGTTTTCACTCTCTGCGCGGTATTCAGGTTGTCCTTTCTCCAAGTGAGGGCCAGGGTCGCCAATGATATTGTATTTCTATAAGACTTCGTTATGTAACTTAAATAACATTCGATTATGTTAATTAGATTCCGATGCCGAGCAGTTTTACGTCAATGATCTTTATTATAGATTGGTTTTATAAGATAGTGGATATATCCCGTTAAATTGTGATCGTCTTAACCCCGTGGAGGGTCGATCCCGTAAATGAAACACTATCGATTTGTTAAGATAAAATTAAAAAATAAAGTAGCTTTTTTTAAAAACTCGTATTAATTTACGCATGTACGAAATTAATTTCTTTAAAAAAACGTCAGCTGAGAGCCTGAATAACAGGTGCAAGAACTACTCGCCACCTGTACTAGCTAGTACTGGTGGTACTAGCTTCTGCCACCGGCTTCGCCTGCGTGAAAATTGATTTATAATTATAACCTATGTCACTCAATGTTTAGTTAGCATTCTACCGGTGAAAGGTTTTTTTAAATAGGTCTAGTAGTTGCTGAGTATATTCGTTAGAAACAAAAATACCAATCAGGAATGATTTGTCTTTATAATATTACTATAGGTATATAATAAAAATGCTACCAAATAATACCTTGGTTCTCTTCCATTTGATTTTGTTCTTTTCGTTTGTGTGTTCATGAATAAATTAATAAACAAACAAATAAATAAACATGTTTATAAATACATGCAGCCGAGAACTACAATAGATTATAGGTTTGGCTGAACTAGAAAAGAAGTGGCTACTGAGATTATATATTATACTGCGTTGACTCCAAATAAATTAGCATCGTAATGACATCCTTGAGTACGATACGAGTCCCGCTGAGGGACCTCACCTTGAAAGTTATAATGATATGAGTCAAAAGAATAAACCGTATATTTGGGGACCATCGCAAATTCGGGCAACAATACCACTCTTAATCACAAACACTTAAAAATTAAAAGAATATAATACTTATAGATAGATTAAGAGCATCAAAGTGCTGCTTATTTGAAATGAAATTTCTTTCAGCAAACCTACGACTCTTATTACCGATATGCAATCAAAGTTGTATAAAATATTTGTAATAAACAATCATCATCATCATTCCAGCCGATATAAGACCACTGCTGGACATAAGCCTCCCCCAAGTGTCGCCACAATGAACGAACCTGTGCGTCTTGCATCCATCGGTTTCCCGCAACCTTCACCAGGTCATCGGTCCACTTTGTAGGAGGCTATCCTTGTAACAATGGTTAAATAAATTTATTTTTAGGTACATTCTCTGAAAAAATCTGTTAAAGATAAAACTAATCTAGATTTTCTACTACATATTTCTCAAACACGCCAGATACCACGTCAAACTAATACTTCAAACATAATTGGCAAACTTTCGTCTTCTAACTTAGTACCTAACAATAATAACACACATTTTTACGACAGTGAAACCGCAGCTACCATGCATAGCAAGAACAACAACCTCGAGATTGAAGATTAACTCGTTGTATAATTGTATTATTTATCTCTTGTTCTCGTTGAGAAAAACGTAAGAATAAAACGGGATCGCAGTCAAGCACTAGTTTATATCGGATTTACAAAAAAATCAGTTTCATAGAAAAAGTAAAGTTTTGTTTTGTACTTGTGTTGGGGTATTGTGTTTTAGTGATAATGTGACGGGTGACAGGACAGAATGGAAGAAAAAAACGTGTTGCGCCGACCTCAAGTAATATGGGATAAGGGCAGGTAGAGAAAGTTGGGTATAGTGTTTTAGGTTTTCCCATCTGGAATTTTTCAGTAACAAATAGTAATCTGGTTTTGAACCGGGTTGAAAGACAGAGGTTCCCTTCCCCCTTACCACGTAATTATGGCACACATAGTCATATCAGGCTAAATATAGACTACCTATAGGTATACTTTTACACACTCCATAAAAATATAACAATAAAAAGTGTTTCAGACCATTTTACAATAAATCTAATATTTCTGCCAAACTGCACAGCTGTTATTGTGTCTCATACCTACTGTATAATTAATAAAAAATTTCAATACACTTGCTCAGAAAGTGACTCTTAATGCACTACACTTAGGTACTTAATGGCCCTTCTCACCAAACTGTGACATTTTGATTACCATTACGCACTAGCGCTATAATGTAGTTAAAACCTTTTTTTCAACCTCTCCCCCGCCATAATTTTTAGTACATTATGATATAAGTGTGTAATGTTAGTGATTACCGTCGAGGCGGTATTAAGACCCGAGTCATAGCGAGGGTCTTAAGAGAGTCGAGAACGGTAATCATTAATTACTCACGTGTATCATACGACGTTTTTCAATACACTTGTGAAGAAAATAACTATAAAACTAGTAAACTTTTGTGGCGGTAAAAATCTGTTTACATATACGCGCCATATTTTTTTTTAAAGGTAAATTTTAAAAAAATATGGGCGCGGCTATACTATAATCACATACATTACAAAAATACACAATTATAACTACACTTTAGATAGACCTATCATATTTTTATTGATTACATTTTAAAGAAATTTAGTTTTTTTATAAATTCAAAAGTGCCTTTTTTTAACAAAACTAAGGGAATTCTGATACACAATGCTTGTATGCTAATGAATAAAGCCAGCCTAGTAATGACTTGGTTCTGTTACTCCATTTGTGAACATACCAACGGTATCTGAGAACAGTTCAAAGTGCCGCGACTGCATCTCATTGTGCTACAAAGTTATACTTTTGGTAAAAACGTTATAACATGTTACGATTAAAAAGTTCAGGTTTACTGAACTCACTTTCCTCTTAATTACTGTTATTATCAAATGCAGCATAGATTACTATAACTTAAAGTACTTCCATTTTTTTACAAAGAGTGTGACGGTTAACGGGAGTCAATCAAGCTTCTTCTTCACTTTCCAACTGGTTACAGTCGGTTTTCTGTCTTACTTTAATGCATAAGGATAATCAGCATTTTAGTGTTCCCACTGCTGGGACTCAGGCCTCCTCTCAGGACTTTAATGCAGCTTTTTTTTTGGTGGGGAAAAATCATTCAAATGACATTCCCTGCCCTTGGGCGGAGCGGGAGATAGTGTCAGACTTTTACTGACTAAAGAACCCACCCCGTTTCCTCTGGGCGGTCCACACAGTACCGACACCCGGGGACTTTAATGCAGCTGAGTATTTCATATAGAGCTTCTGCCTATTTGTCCTCATTCCTGGACCTTACCGGGTTGTCAATGGGTAACCATTGACAAAACCGGTTGTTAGATTTACGGCTGGCGAAAGATAACTGAAAAACAGGTGGCACAATATTCAACACTTATCCAAAATCTTTTTCGGATACAACCGTGCCAAATCCTTATAATTCTTCACAATCCTAGTTATCATTAGTTATCATTTTATATTCAAAACCCAGTCCATGACTATTCCACGACACACAAAACATTGGAGCCCGGACACAGCAACGCGGGGCCGAGGCAGACCACGAAGGAAAGAAAGAAAGAAAGAAAGAAAAACTTTTATTCGTACCTCACACATACAGCAGAATTCGATAATAAAATAAAAATAAAAATAAACTTTAAAATCTGTGCAAGGCCAAAAGGGCGCCTAACTCAGCATATGCTGCGATATTTAAAAAGATAAATAACGCAGCGCTGGTATTCTGTTAGGGCCCGCGGTGATGCCACGGTCACATTCACGGAGGAGATGGCGGGACGACCTGAATGGCTTTCTAAAGAATTGGAATAAAAAAGCGAGGAACCGTGATCGTTGGAAGGAGTGGAGGGAGGCCTCTGCCCAGCAGTGGGACAATATGGGTTAACTATAATAATAGTTATTATTATACCATGACATTCATCATCATCATCATCAGCATTTTTAATGTTCCCACTGCTGGGACTCAGGCCTCCTCTCTAGGAGAGGGAATGGGCCGTAATCTACCACGCGGGCCCAGTGCGGGTTGGCCAATGTCACATGTCTTCGAATTTTTGGTTCTAGGACATGCCGGTTTCATCACGATGTTTTCCTTCACCATTTTGAGAGCAGTGGTAATGAAATAAATTACACAAAGATTTGACGACAAGAATTCCACGACGTTAAACATGATAATTTAATTACTGGTTACATAATCAAGTTAAAAACAAACATCCCACGAATTTCCTCAACAAATATAAAATAAATAAAGTTGTAATTGGTCAGGAGACTGCTAGTAGATCGTCGGCAACATGATTAAGTCACAGAAAAGCAAGTTCAGCTGCAAAGGTAAATCTAATTCTGAGTTGATTGCAAAAATGAAGCCAGCGCAGCTTACGGCGCCGCGGAGACTGTTATTGAACTATTGATCGCTGAGAAATGAGTTTACTTGTTTACTTGGTCCTTTTAATTGTGTTATTGTTACGAAAATCAGCTGAACAGACTTAATTATATTAGGAGTAACTATATACGATAGTGTATAAGGCGACCGAATTTCGAAAAAATGCTTCCATTCTCGAGGAACTAGGTGTCAAGAAGCCCTTGTCTACGCTGGTGCGCAGTCGTATTTTTAAATAGGGATCCCTTCTTTTCGCATAATGTTCATTGTCCTAATATACTTCGGCATAACGATTTTGGCACAATTTGTTTTGGCATAATAATACTTCGGCATAATTTTTTTAGGCATACATTTTATGTTGGCATAATCATCTTAAAGACTAATTTGTTTTGGCATAAATTTGATTCGCATAACGTTAGTAGGCCTAATGACTATTAGCATAATAATATTTAGGCATACAATTAACATAAATAACAACTTTTAGTGCCCCATACATAATTCTGATCAAACCAATTTGCTATAGTTTCTGTAACAATTAAATAATATTGTTGGTTAAAAATTTAATATGCTGTGCAACAAAAGTTAGTGACAGAACCGAATTGCTGCAAAACCGACTCCACGTAGTCTTGTTTGCCCTACCCCTAGAGTGTAATTTAAAATCGCGTAGGCCAACAAGCCGAAGCTGCGGTGGTGAGCGAAAGCCGTCTGCGACGATAAGCACGCGCGGGGCCCCGGAGGCCCGCAGCGCCGGAGCCGTGACAGAAACCCTGCCTGCTGCATTTTGCATGCTCGCTTGAATGCTGCATGCTCCATGCTGCATGTTGCATGCTTGCTTGCATGCTGCATGCTTGCTTGTTTGCTGCATGCTTGCTTGCATGCTTGCTTGCATGCTGTATGTTTGCTTGCATGCTGTATGCTTGCTTGCTTCATGCTTATATGCTTTAGGATATTATGCTTAAAAAAGTTATGCTTTATAACTTTATGCTCAATAAATTTATGCTTTAGAATATTATGCTTAATCATTATTATGGTTAGAGAAATTATGCTTAAAAAAATTATGCGTAAGCTGTTATGCGTATTGTAATATATTATGCGAAAATATAATTATGCCAAACAAAATTATGCTAAGTTATATTAGGTCTTAAAATTTCATGCAAATGGATAGGGAACCTTTTAAATACTTTGGCCATATTTTTGTCGACATGGAAGTGGAGTCACTTCGAACGATTTGTTACGCAAGAAAAGGTGGACGGGACGAGGCCTCGTTGCAGATCACTGATGCGATGGACAGACCAGCACCCCTAACCAAGTTGATAATCTGCAATCGTTGACGCTAGTAGAAAACTTTAAACGTACGGGAATGACGACATCTCAACGCTCAGTCACGTGGTCAGAACAAAAGAATCGGGGCCGACTCGAGGCGTTTGACGCGAGCGAAAAAATTGTAACTTGGCTAGGGAGGCAGATCTAAGCGGTGGCTGGTGACCCATCAACGAGTGCACCCAGATGAATGCCAGCAGCCAAAAGTGGTGGGAAGTTGTGCGGCGTTCCCCGACAGCTTCCGGAGAGCTATCCTCATGACAACTGGGACCACTCTGGCAAGAGTGTAACGACCAAGAAGATAATGCAGGATTTTTTAGTCGCAGTGTTTACAATGCCTGACTTGTTGCCTGTAGAATTTATAATCAAATAGCATTTACATTTATGTACGTTTAATCTAGATTATGATCTGAATAGTTTAGACTAAATTAATATAGTAGCTACTGTTGGATTTTGCACCTCTGACTGAGTGAACAGTAGTCTCGCTCGTATATGTACAGAAGATTTTATTTGTGCAGACTTTAATATTCTGAAATATTTATCAGCTAAGAAGAACGAATTGTAAAGGTACATAATTAGAACACCGATTATATTGTTTGTAACCGTTGTACAGAGTCTAACAAAAAATATAACATGGTAAAAATAATGTTGTATAATATAAAATAAATGAATAATGAAAATGAATATAATATTATTATTTATGAATATACTACCAATACATAATGCAAACTGTAGAACTGTAAACATTTAGTGTAGGTATATTTATATACTTAAGTATGTGTATTTTTTTCCTTTTTTAACATAGGCTATTTATATTGCAATGCCTCAGCTCGCTAACATCTCCAAATCCTACACTTCGTTTGCAAAAAGAATTTGAATTTGTGTTCATTCTTTTGTCCTTTTACCCGGAGTAGAAAAAGTTACTTAATGAATTCCCAAACTCAAAACCAACAATTACCAGTATTACCAAAGAGTTAACTTGAAAACTCTCTCATATAAAACAACAATCCATCAATTCCCCTGATACAACTCTATCTTTCAAACCGCCCAAGCGGACCAACATAGTGAGGTTCCGAACTCGGACTACGGTATCAGTTCGATCAGTTGATCCACTCTATAGACTCCCGGGGGGCGGTGTTACAAAGTTCCCGCAAGTTGCCGCTTCCCATGTAAAATAGGTATAGTGGTCGGCTAGCCAGGATCATAGGGATCGTGCCCAATGACTGGTACTATTTATTTGATGCTGTAAGCCTCTTTCATTCGTAGGTACCTACTTCTTGTGGTTTAGAAGTACTGGCACATTATAAATAAGGATGTCTTGGGCTGGGACCTCGGTCCCCACTTTTTTTTTTATTGTTTATAGGTCCGCCCTTGACCACTATCTCGCCTGATGGAAAGCCACCACCACCACCTACCACCACTACTATCTACCACCATCTGCCCACTCTACCTTCTATCTACTCTACTTACTATTTTTCCACCTATTTTTTTTTCGTTTAAAAATATTGTCCTAATTGCTTATTTTTTCTCTAATGTTTTTCGTTTTTACATCTGTAATTCTGGATTATATTAACTTAACTATGGGCCCGTTCCAAGTCCGTCGACCAATGTCTGTCTGTGGGAGGATCATCTCTCTTATATTTTGACGTAAGAGTTTCTCAGAAGACCGCAGCGGTCCTCTCACAGACGGTCATTTTTATAGGGAGTCGGAGCGGGTCCGCAATAGACAAGGTGATATAAAAGGCAAAGTCCTGACTCACTAACTTATTAACGTCAACCCAAAACCCTTCCTGGATTTCATGCATTGGGAACTTGCAGTGAAAACATTCTAAGGCTGATTATGCTTGTGTTTATACTATTATGTTATTTTAGCAAGATCTTGCGTAAAATAAAGTAGTTTATTTCTATGCTCCATAAGGACAATTTTATTCATGACTAACTTTTGCCCGCGGCTTCGCCCGCGTACAAAAATATAGCTAATGTCACTCAGAAATAAAGCAGGTTTCTGTCGATGAAATAATTTCAGCAATCAGACTAGTACTTTCAGAGATTACCTCCTACTAACAAAAATATAAACTTTACATTTTTTTAATATTAGTGTAGATACGTTTTTTTTTTTTTTCGTTGGGAAAAATAATCATTTATGACAACCCCCGCTCTTGGGCGGAGCGGGAGATAGTGTCAGACTCTTACTGACTAAAAAACCCATCCCGTTCCTTCAAGCCTTCATACCGGGGCTCGAGCGTGCTTTCGGATTACCCTGGCCCCAGTAGGCTTCGACCCGGCTGGGCCCCTGCTGTTGCTGACAACTCCTTGAGGCGCGCGGGAACAGCGCGCGCCGTCGACGACTTGGGCTTGGTCCAGACGGTTACCGGACGGCCGGACAGCGAGCTACCCATTGCTCACTGTCCGCAAGCCCGCGCCTACGGTGGCTGGAAATCGGGATCGGAATCCCGGCGGCGGCGAGAGCGCCGTTGCCTGATGCGGTCGGCCTCCTCCTTAGCGAGCATTACTGCTTCGCAGAAGTCGGCGACCGCCTGCCACTCCTCCTCGCTACGGACCATGGCCTCGACCAAGGCCCGGCGCGAGAGGTCTCCGCCGCCGATCGCCCCCACGAGGGCACGGCGATGCTCCGCCCAAGCAGGGCACACCGCGATTGTGTGCTCCACCGTGTCCTCCGGGCGTAGTGCAGATACGTCGAATTAATTAATGGAAACAGAAAATTAACTACATATTAGTGATATTATTGCATAAATTGTACCTATTGCTATGATTGCCCACAACTACATTCGCCTCTAATGTATCTGAAGTGTAGTTAGTCAGTTTACAAGTGCAGTTACTTCAGCTTTGATACTCGTCGTGGGTCGAAGAGCTAATTAATTAAACTGCTGCGATCTTAGACAAATAAACGGAATAGTTGAACCAAGTTTAAGAGCTCTTGGACAGTGGTTTTAGTCATACATTTGCAAGTCTTTTAAGTGCCTAGCCTTCGTACAAACAGAAACGAGAATTATCAAGTCGAAAGTGTATGTGTGTTTGTTCGTTTGTTATTTATTCACGCTCAAATGGCTGAACGGAATTCAATTAAACGTACACGGATAGATCAAGACCTGTACCCCTAGCCAAGTTTCTAATCGGCAATAGTTAACGCTTGTAGAAAGCTTCAAATGTACGGGAATGACGTCGTCTCAACGCTCAGTTACGTGGTCAGAACAAAAGAATTGGCGGCAAGTGAACTCGAAACGGTTGTAACTTGGCTAGGGGGGCTGGAATAGCACATAAGATACTTTTTATCCCTGGAGTATTTATTTTTTCGGTGGGTAAAAATCATCCAGATGACATCCCCCGCCTTTGGGCGGAGCGGGAGATAGTGTCAGACTTTTACTGACTAAAAAACCCACCACGTTCCTTCGTTGCATTTCATACCGGGGCCGAGCCTTCCTTTCAGAAGCAGACTCTTGGCTCCAGTAGACTTTCGACCCTGCTGGGCCCCTACGATTTGCTGACAACTCCTTGAGGCGCGCGGGAACAGCCGACGACTTGGGCTCGGTCCGGACAGTTACCGGACGATTAACAGCGAGCTACCCATTACTCGCCGTCCGCAAGCCCGCGCCTATGGTGGCCGTCCCAGGAGTATGCTCTTTTGGGGTAATTCTCTACTATCGACAGCAGCTAGTAATTAATAATATCCCCAACATCATCTATATAATTTATACAAAAGGAAAACTGACTGAGTGACATATCAACGCTCAGCCGAAACCACCGGGACTAGGAACCTGGGCCTCAAGTCTGCTATTACAATAGTGTCACAATGGTCTATCATTGGTGTCATAATTGTCGATTTTGACAAGTTTGGTAGTCTACTAATATAATGGCGTCATTATGACTTTCCAATGGTCAACCACTGACACTCCATTGAAAGAAGTGACTTAGAATGGTAATCTCGTACATATTGACAAATGAATATTTGAAGTTTGCGGCAATCTGCTAAAACTTTGACAGTTTATTTGATCAATGTTTTACCATTAGAACGTTATTGTGCAGTTATTGGTTTTAATAAGCTCGAAATTATCATTCTACCACAATTCTATTACAAGACCATTGACCGATCAATGATCGATCATTATGAATTAGCAGATTACAAACTTTTAGCAAAATGACAATTGGATCGTGTTGGAATGACGAATTTATGAAAATAGCAGACTTGGGGCCCTGATATTTTGTTCAAGGTTTCCTCTTATGACGTAGACGAGCACTAAGAGAGGATTTTTTAAAATTCTCTAATAAAACGGTGGTCGAAAGTTTACATGAAGAAACCTACTTTCACGCAAGGGAAGCCGATGAAAAAAAAAATGTTGTCCTTGACTGCGATCCCCCCTGATGGTAAGCACTGACGCAATCGTTGATGGTGAGGCGCACTAATTTATTAAGAGCCTATATTATATTCTAACCTTGAAGACACCTAAATTATAATCGGACGGGAAGACCGCAGCAGGCAAATTGTCCCAGTCAATCGATGTACGCGGTATAAACGCCGAGCTACTTTAATAATAAAATCACAAAAGAAAGTGATCAGCCATATGTTTGCCATATGTTTTCAAGGAAAACCCCGCTCACGATATATTAAAAACCGATAAAATATACTCTTAATATGTAAAATTGTATCTCCAACATCATTTACAGCTTGATTCACAGCATCAAGAATAATATTAATGTAATAAAAGTCCTTCAATATTAAAGGTGCAGCTGCATTAACGTTGGTTGACGGTATGTTTGAGCGATTGGCTGCTGCGCTACCAATTGCGGGTTCAATTCTCGCAGGGAACAAATATTTGTATGGTCTACTCTGATTTCTAATAAGTATCACACACACATGTTGTGCATGTAAATTTACATGTTTGTGATACAGGAGTAATTCCTAGTGTGAGGCAAAGTTTTTTATTAATTAAATAAATCTGAGCCGCATATTTATCAAATGTTCGCAACATTTTATAATCTGTGAAGTTTACTGTTCCAACATGCGACGATTCATAAAATAGTTTTTTTTGGATTTCATCTTTTTTGTGCGGGATATTTTTTACCGACAGGAATATTTAAGGAAATTGAAGCTAGTTTCTCTTTCGTTTTTGTTAAAAATTGCATGATAAATGGAGTCTCTGACTTGTGTTAAAAATGAAAAAATAACTGTGTTAAACCGTGGCCATGTGAAAATGGCCTATTTATTCTTATAAACATCCCATTCAAGCTTTCAAATCGACGCTCGAATATACGATTAATCGTACTTATCGAATCACGCTTCGCGATTCCAATAATGCGACCCCGCCTTAACGTTTACAACATTATTTATTTGACGTTTTCAATACTTTTTCGCCAAAATTTGTATTTATGGGCAGGTATGTCCTTGTTGGGAAACCCCAAAACCTCGATACGTGCCAGTTTCGGTTTTTTATTTGTGTTTGTGTCACTTTGAAGATGAGTTGGGAATACTAATGTTGGATGGGAATCGGGTCGAGTCCGTATCAGTAGCGCGCTGAATTATGGCGATAGGATTTGTTGCTAACTTCGTGATTTATTGGCAACAACACTGTGTCCTTCTGATAAGTTATTAGGGGATAAACAAATAAGAATTCTCCAAAGCACACCATTTGATGAAGTCAAACTGAAAAATATAAAAACATGTTTTATCGTTTAATGATTACGAGTATAAATTGAGATGTGTGGTGGTCTGCCACCAATCATCAATATGATAATCTATAATATCTAATAACTTCCACTCCTTTCTAGATGGAGCGAGAGCCAGTGTCAGACTTTTACTGACGGTAATAACTCACCTGTGTACTTGCAGTTACCCTGTGGGGTCCAGGACCGCTGAGTCTTTCCAACAATCCCGCAGCCCTAGTCATTAATATTATGATATTGGTTAACATTGACATTGAATTTAATTTATGTTGTAAAAAATCAAATATTGCAACATTATTGAACTTCTGAAGTAACATAATAAATAAGTGGTAGTCATAAGATATAGGTAATATGCACAAAAAGTTGTCTTTGAATAAATTATATTAGTGTAGTCTTCTTCTCGAAGTGTCGATAACGATGATTTATCATGTATATGAGTATATATAGGTATATACTTATATGCATGAGTAAAATATTAATTAGGATGACGTCACTAAATTTAAATGGTAGATTCTCAATAAATGAGAATGGTAAAGATTGGTGAAGATTTTAATTAAACTGAGAATGATGAAGAGTGGTAGATGAAATGGTAGAGAGATCTCTAAACCCAAACAATTTTTTTTAGATCTCCGACAAACCATCTACATAGTAATTCAGCTAACTTTAACATAATAACACGGCTGTGGTCTTTAACCATTTATCAGTTGATTACTCGTCGCTTTGCGCAGTGCAGGAGCACTTAAGGGGCCGGCGGAGGATGAATTTCCATACAAACGTAATACCACGCTTATTTGCAGTTGGAGCATATTTCCAACATATTATGATGATATTTGGTTATAGACAATATTTATCTAGGTTCCTACGTCTTTCTTTTTTAAAAAAACAAAAAGAAATTTAAGCAAATTGTATTTCGCACTTTTTTATAGCGTAAATGGCAAAACATGCCATTTGGCTTTTCTTGTATTAAAAATAACAATATTTCTAATATTCTCGACGTAGGAACCTAGATAAATATTGTCTTTAACCGAATTTCATCATAATATGTTGGATATATGCTCCAACTGCAAATGAGCGTGGTATTACGTTTGTATGGAAATTCATCCTCCGCCGGCCCCTTAACGTAATTAACCAGTCACGGATAATACGAGAAAACCTGCGTGAAAATAATCGTGTAGGCAATAGGCACTTAATTTATAATTAGCAAATTGAAAATTACTAGACTTATTTTTATGAAAAAACTGAGTGTTATGTATGAAAGGATTAATTTTACTTCCCCTATAATTATGTCTTCACAAAGAATAGTAACGTTGGCAGGCCTCCTACAAGGTCGACCGACGACTTGGTAAGGGTTTCGGGAATTCGATGGATGTGAGACGCACAGGACCGTTCATTGTGGCGACACTTAGGGGAGGCCTATGTCCAACAGTGAACGTTTCGGCTGAAATGATGATGATGATGATATGTCTTTAGTTCCTGCTTATAGCTATGAGAAAAACGTGCCGCGTTAACGTACCTAAATACATTTTGTAATTTGCTTATGGGTACAAGACCCTCAACGCAAAAAGCACTCCACGAATTGTGCCAACTGCGACCAGCTGGACGTAAAACTGGCTATATATAATTGCTTGAAACAGATAAATTAATAGATTTATCGACTAATAGCAGATAGGGAAATTATGGTTGAGTACTGTAATTAATCGATTATTCTGAGTAGACACAGCTAGAACACTAAATAAATTTATTAATTGGGCTCCCACCACTCCTTGCTGATAATAATGCTAATGTCCCTTGCTGGCTTCCTCCAGCGAAGATCTATATTAAAGATTATCTATTTTAGTTGGTTACTGCACAGAATGTTTTGATTTTTTGAATGCAGCTGGTAACATTGGAAGGAGTGGAGGGACGCCTTTGCCTAGCAGTGGACCGTAAAGGCTAGATATAATCTACGTCTACACTATAATATAATAAATAGGTAAAGTTTGTTGGAACGAAGTTCCTAATCGCGCGTTGTGAAAGGGGGCTAGACGGAAAAAATTCTCACGAAAAATTGTACCGACACTTTTACTGACAAAATGTAAATCCAAGATGGCGGCTGCAAGAAATTATCAACTTTTTCGTCATGGGTGTCGTTTTCATGGTTTTCGAGAGTGTTGAAACCGATAGTACTGTCAAAATATAAATCCAAGATGGCGGCTGCAAGAAATTATTAACTTTTCCGTCATGGGTGTCGTTTTCATGGTTTTCGAGGGTGTTGAAACCGATAGTACTGTCAAAATATAAATCCAAGATGGCGGCTGCAAGAAATTATCAAATTTTTCGTCATGGGTGTCGTTTTCATGGTTTTCAAGGGTGTTGAAACCGATAGTACTGTCAAAATGTAAATCCAAAATGGCGGCTACAAGAAATTATCAACTTTTTCGTCATGGGTGTCGTTTTCATGGTTTTTGAGGGTGTTGAAACCGATGGTACTGTCAAAATATAAATCCAAGATGGCGGCTGCAAGAAATTATCAACTTTTTCGTCATGGGTGTCGTTTTCATGGTTTTCGAGGGTGTTGAAACCGATAGTACTGTCAAAATGTAAATCCAAGATGGCGGCTGCAAGAAATTATCAACTTTTTCGTCATGGGTGTCGTTTTCATGGTTTTCGAGGGTGTTGAAACCGATAGTACTGTCAAAATGTAAATCCAAGATTGCGGCTGCAAGAAATTGTTAACTTTTCCGTCATGGGTGTCGTTTTCATGGTTTTCAAGGGTGTTGAAACCGATAGTACTGTCAAAATATAAATCCAAGATGGCGGCTGCAAGAAATTATCAAATTATTCGTCATGGGTGTCGTTTTCATGGTTTTCAAGGGTGTTGAAACCGATAGTACTGTCAAAATGTAAATCCAAAATGGCGGCTACAAGAAATTATTAACTTTTCCGTCATGGGTGTCGTTTTCATGGTTTTCGAGGGTGTTGAAACCGATAGTACTGTCAAAATATAAATCCAAGACGGCGGCTGCAAAAAAAAAAAAAAATTTCGTCATGGGTGTCGTTTTCATGGTTTTCGAGGGTGTTGAAACCGATAGTACTGTCAAAATATAAATCCAAGATGGCGGCTGCAAGAAATTATCAAATTTTCCGTCATGGGTGTCGTTTTCATGGTTTTTGAGGGTGTTGAAACCGATAGTACTGTCAAAATATAAATCCAAGATGGCGGCTGCAAAAAATTATTAAATTTTTCGTAAGGGTGTCGTTTTCATGGTTTTCAAGGGTGTTGAAACCGATAGTATTGTCAAAATGTAAATCCAAGATGGCGGCTGCAAGAAATTATACTTTTTCGTCATGGGTGTCGTTTTCGTGGTTTTCAAGGATGTTGAAACCGATTGTACTGTCAAAATGTAAATCTAAGATGGCGGCTGCAATAAATTATCAACTTTTTCGATATGGGTGTCTTTTTCATGGTTTTCGAGGTTGTTGAAGCCGATAGTGCTGTCAAAATGTAAATCTAAGATGGCGGCTGTCAGAAATTATCAACTTTTTCGTCATGAGTTTCGTTTTCATGGTTTCGAAGATGTTGAAATAGTGCTGTCAAAATGTACATAAAATGGGATAGTATTTTTTAGTTATCTTGTATTGGCTAGACGGAAAAAATTCTCACGAAAAGTTGTAACGATACTTTTTGCTATAGTAAGCTATTGTAAGCCGTGCGGCGTGCGCATGTTTCTCTGTCTGTCTCTCTCTCTCTCTCTTATAGAAAGCAAGCCAGAACGGAACTTCGTTCCATCCGGGTGTCCCTTGACACCTCAGTAGTTTTTTTTTTTTGTTTATAGGAGGTAATTTCTGGAAGTAGGTACTGGGCCGATCGCTAAAATTTTTATACCAATAGAAAGCCGGTTTATTCCTGAGTGAGTAGGCTATATTTTATGTACGTGGGTGAAGCCGCGGGCAAAAGCTAGTATCTACTAATAATAATAACGCAGCTGAAAATCAGCTTCAAATGGTAGCTTTGTGTGAGCTTTGTGCTGAGGCCCTTTTGGTATTACTCAGTGTACTTTTTGTCAAATAAGGTATTGCCGATTTTGTAATGCCAATAAACGCAATTTTCTTTCTTTCTTATCTTTCTCTAAACCGGATCCGTTCGCTACAGGGGAAACGTCGCTTTTTTTTCGGTGGGAAAATCATCTAATGACATCCCCCGCTCTTGGGCAGAGCGGGAGTTAGTGTCAGTCTTTTACTGACTAAAAACCCACTCCTGTTCCTCCGTTGCCTTTCGCGGCGGCGGCTGGGGCGCTCTGACCGCCGCATTACTGCCTCGCAGAAGCGTCGCTCAGCTTTTTTCTCCTGGCTGAAGGACTTTAATTTTACTTAGGTCGCCACAGGCAAGTCCAGTTAAGCAGACAACCATCAAAGACACTTCCGCCTGACTACCGCTAAGTTCATTTTTGCTTGCACTTGAAACGAAAATTTCAAAGGGTTTGGTTTGGCGCCGCACCGCAAGATTCAGGCGAATTTTTTTTTTTAGTTGTCAGGCAGAAATTACCGCGATGGTACACTTGCAAGAAGTCACTCGTAAAAAAATTATAAAGCACTCAATGTTTACGATGCTTCTCACAAACATTAAAGGCATACACTTAAGTAGTTATTAATTAATTACTATATAAAGCCAAGCAGTAAATCCACTTACTTATCTAAATAGTATATTATTACTGCACGACTAGAATGAGTACCACAAATGCAACTCATTGGAATTGATTTGAAAAGTTTTGAAAGTGCCTTGCATTGAAATTATCTGGAGAAACTATCTCAATCCGATTCTGTGGTTTATTTTTTTGTAATGTACTTTCTTGTACATGTTATTCTTGGAGATAACTTGTTAGAGTGTATTGGATTAGCTACTTTTTGTCTAGTAGTAAAACTAAAGATTTTATGGACCTTATCACTAAGACTTCGCTGTCTGTCCGTCTGTCTGTCACCAGGCTGTATCTCAAGAACCGTGACAGCGAGAGTGACTGAGAATTTTCACAAATTATATATTTCTGTTGCCTCTATAAAACAAATACTAAAAACAAAATAAAATAAATATTTAAGAGGGCCTCACATTCAAAAAACGCGATTTTTTTGCCGAATTTTCTTATGGACGGTACGGAACCCTTGGTGCGCGAGTACAACTCGCACTTGGCCAGTTTTTATGACTTGTTTAATTTTTTTGATGTCAAATGGAAAGGAAGTGTTTACCTTTGTATTTAGCGACACCGACGACGATTAGTAAATAATCTTGTGTCACTATTAGATACAAGTACTATGGATGATTAAAGAAATAGCGATTTTTTTTTTGTTCAAAATTATTAAAAAATTTCTTCAAGAATAAATGGCAGACTTCATCATCACCATTATCATATCAGCCGATAGACGTCCACTGTTGGACATAAGCCTCCCCCAAGCGTCGCCACAATGAACGATCCTGCGCGTCCCGCACCCATCGGAATCCCGCAATCTTCATCAGGTCATCGGTCCACCTCCTAATGGCAGACTTAAACCGACTAAAATCCGCACATGTCCTTCCAGTTACCTTTTTCGATCCAGTACCCCTAGCCAAGTTGATAATCTGCAATCTCGCTCAGTCACGTGGTCAGAAGAAAAGATTCGAGGGCGTGGCCAACTCGAGGCGTTCGACGCAAGCGAAACGGTTGTAACTTGACTAAGGTGGCAGAGGGGTTAGACAAGTTACTTTTTTGTTAACGTTTCCCGTCATAGGTACTTTAGTACAAAATGTCTGACATTAACAGGAACCGAGGAACTCACGTGACAAGTGACGTGACAGGACGTCAGGTCATTGCCATATATTTTGTACTTAGCGGCAGAAACGCTAAGAGAAAAGTCATTTGTCGAAGACTGCTGGGCCACAGTGACGCTTTTCGCATCCTTGGCAAAATAAACACGTAATATTTAACTTCGTCTAACTACACGACCTTACAGCCACTACACGCCTCATGCTTGAATTAGCACCAAAACATTTCTGTCAAATAGCCGAGGTACGGTGAGCGGCGTACTACGTTCTGTTTGGTACGGGAGAGCGGGGTACTGCGTTCAGTTCGGTACGGGGAGCGGGGCACTACGTTCTGTTTGGTACTGGAGAGCGGGGTACTGCGTTCTGTTTGGTACGAGGAGCGGGGTACTACGTTCTGTTTGGTACAGGAGAGCGGGGTACTGCATTCTCTTGGGTATGGAGAAGCGGGGTACTGCGTTCTGTTTGGTACGGGAGAGCGGGGCACTGCGTTTTGTTTGGTACGGGAGAGCGGGGTACTGCGTTCTGTTTGGTACGGGAGAGCGGGGTACTGCGTTCTGTTTGGTACGAGGAGCGGGGTACTACGTTCTGTTTGGTACAGGAGAGCGGGGTACTGCATTCTCTTGGGTATGGAGAAGCGGGGTACTGCGTTCTGTTTGGTACGGGAGAGCGGGGCACTGCGTTTTGTTTGGTACGGGAGAGCGGGGTACTGCGTTCTGTTTGGTACGGGAAGCGGGTGCTACCTTCTGTTTGGTACGGGAGAGCGGGGTACTGCGTTCTGTTTGGTACGGGGAGCGGGTGCTACCTTCTGTTTGGTACGGGAGAGCGGGGTACTGCGTTCTGTTTGTTACGGGGAGCAGGGTACTGCGTTCTGTTTGAAGCGGGTAGCCCTACTGCGTTCTGTTTGGTACGGCAGAGCGGGGTACTGCGTTCTGTTTGGTACGGGGAGCGGATGCTACCTTCTGTTTGGTACGGGAGAGCGGGGTACTGCGTTCTGTTTGTTACGGGGAGCAGGGTACTGCGTTCTGTTTGGTGCGGGTAGCCCTACTACGTTCTGTTTGCTACGGCAGAGCGGGGTACTGCGTTCTGTTTGGTCAAGACATCAGATCTACAAGTCATATGAGTTGACTGATATGCGTCGCCTGTCCAGTGGCTATAAGGTCGTTGGTCTAATATAAGCTTACTAATAATAATATAATAGAAGCTTACTGTATTTCCTTAAGCTTTGCATACTAAGATAGCTACCTTATGCCCAAGTTAGGCACTTACGTGTATTCACAACAAGATATTCCCACTTAATTTTGCACCTGTGCCAAGCAATGCTCATTCTATAGATTCTGCATTAGCAATTGGTAGGTTTTCCTTTATTAGCATATCACAGCACATCGTATACATATTCAAAACATCGTTTAAGTACATTGTTAACCTGTAAAGTCCGTAAAGGAAGTCTGTAAACAAGTTTGCGAGCTGCAAGGCGTCATAACAAATTATCGACTGACTGGCTACTTAAACGTAACTTGTTTTCGAAGAAATTTCCATGACTTTAGAAGAAATTGAGTTTAGTTGACGCGTATTTTTATGAAAATATAGAATGTTTTTTTAGTTTCCACCATGCCAGTATAATGTCTTATCTGTTCTTGGAGTAGGTATGAGAAAAAACAGATAAATCATAAATCTGATTAGTTGATTTTAATCAATCCTTTATAACATAGCCCTTTCAGATACCGCCAATTTGAGACACAATAGTAAGACAATAGATGTGCGAACGCCGGCGTTCGCTTGGGGTTTAACGAATTAAAGAATCGCTAACTCAGATAAGTAGCAGTGAGCAGAGCACATTGCTCGCAGAACAGATAGTCGATGGGGCCGAAAATTTCTGGAGTGCCAACCGAAAGACGCAGCGTTGGAAGGCCTACTACATAGTGAACCGATGACCGGTAAGGGCGCGGGAATCCGATATATGCAAGACGCACGAGACGACCGTTCGTTGTGATGACACTTGGAGGATATCTATGTTCGACAGTGGGTGTGTTTCGGCTGGAATCATTAAAGAAATAATATATTTAGGTAAATATGTTTTTTTTTTATATAAACTAGTGCTTGACTGCGATCCCACTTGACGGTAAGCTGTAATGCAATTGTTGATGGTGAGGCGCACTAGTTTATTAAGAGCCTATTCACTCTAACCTTGAAGACACCCAAATTACAAAATTTCACTACAGCTTTCATAACCTACCTAGTATTATTACATAAACAATACTTCTAATTGCACAATTAACGTAAATATTGACGTGTAATAAATATTCAAAAAAAAAAAAACATGCGGCATGCAGATAAAACCCACCCAAAATTCGCGGCTCTTTAACCACTTTCTCCACCAAAAGGAAGATGAGCACTTTATATTTTCCATTAACCTTGTCCCGCCGAGTGGGCGGCCATCTCACTGACCCTTTGGCACAGTAACAACGACATGGACACTTCGACGTTAAATTATAGCCTTTTAAATTCCAGCCTCGCGAATTCGGGACAAAAGAAAAAAAAAAGAAGTGTCGTCTTTGGTTGGCTAGTTATGTGGCGTATGGAATGGGTCGTTATGGTGCGCGGTAATGAGGTGAGTAATGTGCGTAGGTTAGCACTAGGGCTTTTAAGGTGTTGTTTTAGGTCTGACGATAATGTTTGAGTCCTAGATATTTGTCAACTTTTAATGCGAAAGCAAGAAAATTGATTTCTCTTTTGTGATTTTTAGCATCATAAGACTTGATGCTAACAATAAGAAATAGTTCAGTTAGTTTCAGCCTATTTCTCTGTTTTGATATTAAGAGTAGACAAATGGGGCTAAAATATTTACATAAAAAAAGACTACGATTTTCCCAATGAGGATTTGAAGCAAGATATGAGAACCTGAAGAGTAGATACATAAGCACATTATGGTTTATTCTATTTCAGAAGATTTTCATCGGAAAATGAAGCCAGTATGACATCTATTTCATAAATCGATAGTATCCTTTTGTTAATTAGATGTGTGTACCCAAGGATGGGTTCTTAATTAAATATTATCTAGATGTTATGTATTATCTAAATATTATAATTAAATATTATCTAATATTATAAATGCTAAATTGTAATTATGGAATAAAAAGAATTACTTTTATTTTATTTATTTTTAATTAGATAATCTACCCACACAGACCTTGCTTTGAATTTGTTTCGTCAAAAATTGGTTTACATGAGGTATTAGATATTTTAAAGTAAAGCTCTTTATATCCAACTTACCAAAAAAACCTCTGCCTTGTTCCTTGAGTGTCGAGTTTTTTTCCGCACTTTGTAAATGGTTCCACGCATGTTGCACTCCACTGGTCCTTCTAAACTTATCTGTAGTACTCCTACAATCAGCATTCCGTACCAAAACTAATATCACTACAAATATCACTTTGTAACAATCCGATTGCGAGCACATTTTAATCGTTTCATAATTGTAAACGAACAAATCTTTGGTAGGAATAACAATAATTATAAATAAATATTTATTTCCTATAACAATTTTCACTTTTACTTTTCTTAAATATTTTATCCGTTTCGCGCGTAATTTTCGTACCGGCCATTTTCGCGGTACGCGCGGCGCATGCGCTGTGTCGACGGTCGCACTGCGATTGGATACGGGCACGTTCAAAATTACAGAAAAGCGTCTCGCGGTGATAGTCATCTTTTTATTTTTTTTACGGCCTTGGACTTAGGAAAGGTTATGGTCGACACGAAATATGATTAGGAATGTGCTCGAATTATATTACGGAAACATTAATTTCTTATCTTATGAGATTATGTTTCCGTTTGTAACTACTTCTCACACTAACGAAAGTTTCTTTACTAAGTAATATTTCAACAAGTTCTTGAATGAGGCCTTCAATTGTATTTTACGCATTTTAAACCTGCTCATCGTCTCATACCCGCAACGATATTATAAATTGAGAATGTCCCACAACTTTGCCATCGCAAAACCTGCTTGTCCCATTTCGCAAATCCCCGCAGACAAATAAATCTTATCAATTAGGTGCCTACCCAGACGTCTCCACCTTAAAAGGAGTGAATACTGAAAATTCAGCAAATTACCTACTCGTTTTTCATTTTGATGAACAATCAAGGCGGTGCAAAGGTGCCATTTTTTAAGCGTTGACGAGTTCTTATATTGAACTGTAAATAAATGATTATTTATTAAATAAAATACAAATACTTTATTTCAGACCGTATTCCATATTATATTAGTAAACACACCCCTTAAAAACTAGAGGTATGTTAGTAAAGAAAGATACAATATTAGAGAGAGAGAGATGTTAATTCAAATATATTTTGCATACACCAGACATACCGGATATATGCACGTGACATCAAATCAAATCAAAACAATTTATTCGTAACTCAAAAATCAAATCAATTTATGTACTTACCTACCTACCTAGTGCGTCAAACTGGCGCAACATGGCTTAAGCCAGCCATACAAGTATGCTAGAGTATATCTGACAGGTTTGCCTGTAAAGGTGAGTTATACAGGTTAACCGGAGCGTGTATGTTGAACATTTGAGCAGTTTTCCACACAAACTTACCTGACACGTATAACTGTGCAAGTAAACTTGTCAGGTATAGGTACCCTAGCGTGTATGGCTACCTTTAGTTAGGTATCACTAATAACACTGAAAATGCTGTACTAACTCAATATGTTAATGCTTACAGGTAGGTAAACGTAGTACGTACCTCTACCTCTTTTCTATTCATCACTTACGATAAACAAAAAACCGGCCAAGATCGTGTCGGGCCACGCTCAGTGTAGGGTTCCGTAGTTTCCCGTCCATCACAATAAGTGTACCCACTTATGAGTTTAAAAAAATGCTTGCATATACGATTATACTACAAACTTAGTCCAGAAATTATTTTGTAGAACCTTTTTGTCTTTTTGTACAAAAACTGTTCTTTCCATCAAGTTCAAAATAATTTTCCTAGAAATTCCTTATAAAGTTCTACTTTACAGATTTTTTTCATATTTTCTAAACTTATGGTTCAAAAGTTAGAGGGGGGGGGACACATTGTTTTTTACTTTTGGAGCGATTATTTCCGAAATTATTGACATTATCAAAAAATGATTTTAGTAAACCCTTATTCATTTTTAAATACCTATCCAACGATATATCACACGTTAGGGATTAAATTAAAAAAAAATCACTTCCCACTTTACATATAGGGGGGCTACCCTAATAAAACATTTTTTTCCAATTTTTATTTTACCTTTTTGTCGGCGTGATTGATATACATATTGGTACCAAATTTCAGCTTTCTAGTGCTAACGGTCACAGAGATTAAGCGAGGACGGACAGACAGACAAACGGACAGACAGACATGGCGAAACTATAAGGGTTCCTAGTTGACTACGGAACCCTGAAAACGTCGTAAAGAAACCTATTTTCCTGACTCTGCTTAGATAACTTGTAAGTACAGAGAGCATAACCTATTTCGTGAGTAATCCTCGCATTTTTTGTACCCTTGTTATTTTTAGGGTTCCGTAACTAAAAGTTAAAACGGGACCCTATTACTAAGACTCCGCTGTCCGTCCGTCTGTCACCAGGCTGAATCTCATAAAACGTGATAGTTACACAGTTGAAATTTTCACAAATGATATATTTCTGTTGCCGCTATAATAACAAAAACAGAATAAAATAAATATTTTAATAAGGCTCCCATACAAAAAACATGATTTGTTTTGCAGTTTTTAGAGATTATTATTAATTCTAATTTTATCAGCACTATTATTATTCATTAGTTTTCAGTATAGGTATATAAATTAATTTAAGTGTATCATGTTTTTAATGTAATTATTTTATTTGTTAACTCAGTTGCTTAATTTATTTTTACGCATACTGATACTGTGGTCTCCTATAAGTGAAGGAGTACACCAACAAGATCACATCCTTTGTTAGAGATCCTAAATAAATAAATATTGGTACGGAACTTTTCTTGCGCGAGTCCGCCTTGCACTTGACCGGTTTTGGTTCACAACTGATTCTATTCCCAATAATCTGGTACCCATACAGGATACAAACGTGATGCTCCCCCTCGTTGTAAACCGGTGCGACGAGGCACGAGCCGACAGCTTTACTTCCTGACGCGATAGTGAGCCGGGGTAATTGGCCTAATTAGCTGTCAAGTATCTTAACAGCTGACTACAATGACGCGCAAACTGCGTACAAATTAGTTGCAGGCTATAAAGTACATAATTATGTTGTCTACACTAATCTATCTTTATTCTTTTTCTATAGGTACAACATAAATTTTAGTAGGTATACGCAAAACCCGAAACATGTGTCCAGTATTTCAAAATTTCTTAACTGTATCATGATAAAAATCACAAAGTTATAAGCTTGTTATGTCAGCAAAATTACATAGTCACCGGGCCATCCCGGCGACTGAAGGGTTGTTTTGCACTTGTACCCACCTGTTTTCTGGCGCCTAATGCCCGCTATGACTTGCCGTGTGCCGTGTGTTGTAGGTACTTAGTGCCCGTTGACAATCTTAAAATTTAGCAGATAGGTTCCTTATAGGGTGTAGACTTTCGCTACGTACGGATTTTCCGAAATTCACTCTAGTTGGTATTGATAAACTAACTTTTACGTGGGCGAACCCGCTGGCAGAAGCTATAGTAACTATATAAGCTATAGTAAAATAAAAGCATTACTAACATTTTAAAGAGGTAAAGTTTGTTTTTTGGTTTGTAGAAGGTAATCTCTGAAAGTAGGTACTGGTCCGGTTGTTAAATTTTTTTCAGCAATAGAAAGCTGCTTTAAGTCTGAGTGACCTTGGCTATATTTTATGTACGAGGTCGGGCGAAACCGTGGACAAAAGCTAGTGGATTATATATTTATTTAACTTTTATTCTTAATGATAGAAATCTCAAGTGAACTTTAATGTCAATTAGAATTTTACTGTGTGGAAATGGGTGTGGGAGATCAGCATTGCAGCTCTAAGTATATTTAATTATGCTAGTTTATATTATAGCTCAATATTAGATTTACAAAATACTCTTTTTTAAAGAAATATTTAAGTATAAAGACTATGTAAATAAGATAAAGGAAAAATCCAGTCTTAAATTGATATAGGTACTAGAAAAAACTAAGGACTTCTACAAATTTAAGTATTTAGGAACTAATGGATTAGCTTATATGGTTCGACTTTTGAAAGGGTTGGACCTGAGGTTCTGGACCGCAAAGGGCAACTGAAGGAACAAAGATGTGGTATTAGTCAGTAAAGGTCTGACACGCCTTCCCGCTCTACACTAGAGCAGAAGATGACATTGAATGATTTCCCACCTTAATTACCGTAAAACATGGCAACTTTGCCCTCGACATTTGACTTTGCCCAGTTGTGTATTTTTTTAAAAACTTAATACATACCAAATTTGTCTATAGTTAGTAAGAACATTTTGTCTATGGTAAAAAATTCATCATTTTTCTGGCAACACTGTGTGACGCGCTGTCACAGATGTTACTTCAGTTGTCTGTCAGACGTCGTTGAAGTTAGAGTGTTTTTTTGCGGGCAAAATCTTTTAAAAAAACTTTTTCGAGAAGTGCTACTTGGAGTTATCGCAGGTAAGTAATTTTTATACATCCGTTATTACATTGGAAATGAATAATATAGACTAGTTTTCTTCGCTAAATGCGTCGTATAATCATAAAATATAACGGTGGGCAAAGTCAGAAGCATATTTTTTGAATATCGTTGACAACATTGCCCAACGTTTCTTTTTCACTAGGGTTGTCACCCGAGGTACATTTTTTAACCTAGTAAAAAAAGGAGGGTTCGGATTTGATGAACAGTTAATAATATTGGTAAACATATAAAGTTTAAAAACACAGTCGGGATTTAGAAGATACGAGGGCTCGTATCTTCCAAATCCTGACTGTGTTTTTAAAGTTTTTTGTTGATTGGTTTTAGGTTCTTAAAAACTATATGTATTTGTATTTAGATGAGACTTAGATGGGACGTTGAATGTGTACATGGTCTATTGTTTTATCAGTTTTTTTTCTATGCGGATAGTTATGAATACACTGACGGACTAATAAATCGCATCAAGTTCAAGACGCAATAACTTTTAATATAAGTACTATGAAAGTTATTGAAATTTTATTTTCCCGGCTATAATTTTATCTTTTACTGCAGTTCTGTTTATAAATTTACATTTTTTTTTAATAATGGGTAGTCTCGACATTTTCATTTAGTTTAATCTAAAAACTTTGCATACTAGTACCTAATCCTGAACTTTGTTGCAGTTTATTTGTCCGTCAGTGTAGATATGTATCCAAATTAATTTACGCTAAATGTTGATTATATTATATAACAATAACATAAAAGATAAGTAAGTACTTAATATTTATAGGTACTTAAAATTACTAAAAATTATATTGCATAGTTAATATTGCGATGAGTCATCGCAATTTTAACTATGCAATATATTTTTTCTGTAAAACTCATTACAACTTTTAGTGTTATTTGTTATTTTCATATAAAAACAAAGACCGAGATAGGTACATACTTTTTAGTTTTTTTTTAAATTATTTTTTAGTTTTTGAACACTTTAGAAATAAATCATATTATGTAAAAAATGATGTTATATTATTTTTAATTTATCATTATAATATATTATAATATTCCACACTAAAAATGATTAAATAGTTAAGTATTGTCAATGGTGACAACCCGTGAACAATCGCCATTTTGTACGAAAAATGTTCTAGAAGGCTTTTTGACTTTGCCCACTCATTTTTAAGGGTCAAGGAATGTGAATATTTGGCGTATAATTTAATACATTATTGCATTGCTCAGTATTTTCATTCAGTCCTTTTCGAATAGTGATATAGTCCATAGTAACGGAGATCTGTAATGTGGGCAAAGTTACCAAATGTATATGATTTTTTGCCCAACACCTATAATTGTTATTTTCACTAATAAATATGCTTTTTTTTTACTATTTTTAGTTTTGTGTATCGAGACATGAGCATATAGTATTATGTGGCACCGAAACAATAATCAATTTATTAAAATTTTCCAAAATATCATTAATTAAGCATTTATTTTTTAAATTTATGGGCAAAGTTGCCATGTTTTACGGTACAGCTTCTTATGTCTCTAACCGGTATTATCTAAAGCCTCTAAATGGGCTCGTGAAAACTCATTAGAATAGAATAGAATATATAAATCCTTTTATTCGGGACAGACCCAGCACAACAACATAAAGTAAAAAAAAAACTAAATTTTATTCACAAAGTAAGAACATTTGATTCATTAGAAAATATCCCAGCTTAAAAAAAAAAACTGTTAAGCCTACACACCTCCGTGGACACATCAACACTCAAGCCTATTTAGAAGTAAGATCCGTGCAAAAAAAAAACCTAAACAGCAAAACAGCACACTTTCATTCACAGAAACACGATACACCTTTGCCTCCTCAAATAAAAAAACAAAAAAAAGGCCGGCTTTCTGTATCGACGCCGAGGTCCGAAGAGCATATCAGTTTTATTTTTCCTATTGCGTGCAGTACGGCCGCACGCTTTCTCTAATTACTTTGGCAACTCGCGTCTACAGGATGCGGACGCTTATATTTGTGGAGCGAAACTATTTGACGTCATTACTTAGATAGGTAGTGTGTTACTTGAACATTAGCATTAATGTGCCATTTTGTAAGTAATGTAGGTACGTAGAGATGACAAGAATCGGCTTTAACCTTGCATGTTATGCGATAACAATCTGGGCACTTACATCTCAGTTCCGTTGTTAGTAATTTGTAAGTAGGTAAGGTATTATTCTAATGGAGGAAAACTTGTCCCATACTTGTTTCTTGTACCTAAACTCATGTTTGCCACAGAAACATGCTATTTACGGATGTAGGTACAATGCGTTCCAAATGAGAATAGGATCGCCCGCCATGTTGTGACGTCACGATTTACTGTCAAATTGAGGAAAGAAATTTTTAAACATTAATTAATTTACGAAAAATTCAATTTATGAACTGGGAACCAATAAAGTTTTATCAAAATCCAGTTCTTCAATTTTACTCATCTCTAAGTTCTTCAATTTTGCCAAAATTTCTTCGATTTAACAGTACGATGAGACGTCAAAACATAGGAATCGGCCCTATTCTCATTTGGAACGCGTAGTATCTATTTACATTAAAAGTCACGAAGGTAGATATAGGTATCGAGGATTGAAAACCTGTGTGCCATTGTGGTGTTGGTGGGAATTCTATAAACGATAGATTGCCATGAAAACTAATGATAATATCATATCTACTGGTAGAACTCAACAATGCCACGAGCGTGCTCCTAGCTTTTCCGGACACTATATTTACCTACTCTTTGGATAGATACTGGGTGGGTTGAGTATTTGTCTCTTAACACTTAGGTATAATACTGGGCTGGAATTAAATTAAACGCGCTCAAGACAGACTCCGATCAAAACAAAAGCAATCCAGAAGGTAAGCAGCATGTTTGGAACAGTCTACATTGATGAGCAGGTACCTCAGTACCTATTTATTCACGACAGTAAACATATATTATAGGTCTCCTCGTTGGTAGAACTACCAACTAAAATCAAAATAAGTATCTAAAAATTTGTATTCCTAAAAAAGTGATGAAGTTCAATAATTGAGAATCATACTGTTGGATTTAGAGAGCGCATATAACCCGTCAATGGTAGTAAAATAGTCAAGGACATCCAACCCACGTCCGCGTGACTAATATAGGTACTACTAAGAATAACAGCAGATCGTATCACTATAATTATAGTAGCAGGGCGATTCCGGCCACCGTAGGCTTGCGGACGGTGACAGGCGCACCACAAAGAGCTGTCAGCTAAATTTATGGAGCCCGCTAGAGCCGAATCCTGCCAAGACTACGAGATTGTTTGAAAGAGTTACCGCAGCCCTTGAATGCAAAAGGCACTGAAGGCGTCTCGTAGTGTAGGGCAAAGTTGAGGGCAGCAGGCCACGTGGTATATCACCAATGAGATGGAAAGACCAGATCAAGGCTGCAACTAAGTGCTCGGTTTATGAATGTACCCGGAAAGCTGCAGTCCGCGATGAATGGCGCCACATTACAAAGATGATAACTCATCGTGATTCACAGTGATGACCATGACCACTCTGGCAATAGTGTACCGACTCAGAAGAAGAACCTATCGGAAAGAGAGACATAAATAATACCAAATCTGTTTTTTTTTCTGACACCAATGATTTCTATTTCCGATTCATCTTGTTACTGCGTACCTACATAAATGTTTTACAAGACCCCACACTGGAAGAGCGTTACTCCTATGGGATTTCATACTCGGATTTTACTATCTATTATCATGCCATAAACACGGATATTTTTACAACGTGAACCAATTTTTACCTGTGTTTCAATTTTCCTACCTTTAATATAAGCTCCAGTGCCAAGATTTGTCACAACACTGCAAGCGCTGCTTGTTCATCGCAAGCCGGATTATAGCTACATGCCCCTCTCGATAATTTATTCATTCCAACTTGTAAGGGCTCCGACACGACAGACACAATCTTAGCGATCTCGACGCAACCCTACTCACGTTGTTCAGGGCGGTCTGAAACTACTTCTAATAAATATTGTTGTGCTATTCAGTATTAGTAAGTTGATAGGCATTTTTGTAAACTAAAGGTTACTTCGGACTACGCCATAATAATTACTCTTACCATTCCTTCTCCTAGAGAGGAGGCCTGAGTCCCAGCATTGGGAACATTAAAAAACAGGTTCATGATGATGATAATTAATAGCATAGCTTATAATAACCGTAGGGGCCCGGCAGAGTCGAAGCCTACTGGGGCCAAGGATCTTTTTTTTTTTAATTGTTGATAGGTTCGCGCTTGACCGGATCTGTTTCTGAAAGGAAGATTCGGCCCCGGTACGAAAGGCAACAAAGGAACAGGAGTGGGTTTAGCGGGGGATGTCATTGGATGATTTTCCCACCTAAAAAAAATTGCTTATGGTTCATAGTAGGTACAACAATATCGCTCACCATAATATTTATCTATTTAATTTAACCAATAATAATATATAGCACCTATAGCAAATTGTGAATGTTTTTTATATAAATATATCTAGGTATTGTGAGCGATATTGTTGTGATGTGACTGTGAACTTTAAGCTATATGTTTTTATATTATAGCTTAGTCTGAAATTACTTTAAAAGTAAAATCCTACTGTTTAAGAATTATGCTTCAAGGACATAGCATCAACTCATCATGATTGCGCAGATTCTGCAGCTTTTCCTTTTGAACATAAGTTTGTTCGATAAAACAAACTAGCTGTTTATAAAGCAGGTTGATGGCCCGAAGTTACAAACTATTTTAGTTTATAAGATAAAGACAGTAAGAATATTGCAAACTTGCGAGCGTATCCAGTCCCATAGGTAAGAAATTTCACGGCTGCCTGAGCCTGGCAAATAGGAATTCTGGCAATTGGTTATCCCGGGAAAGCATCGTTTTGGGAATCGACCATTCTATTAATTGGAAGTCTTGGAATCTTTGGATATTTTTCGGAAACAAACATTTTGAATGAGGGTTAGTCTAGGCATCATACCTACATACCTATATAGGTCTAAATTCTGCTACTAAATAATAACCAACTTAGTAGGTGCTGTAATTAGTTGAATAAACTTTCAATAGTCAATCAAAACACTCGTGGTTTTACGTGTAGATTTTTTTTTTACCCCAAAGTAAAATGTCAGACTTCCTAACGCCCAAGCCGCTGGGATCCCGACTCCAATTACCAGCCACCGTATACATGGGCTTGCGACCGGCCAGCAATGGACAACTCGCTGTTCGGCCATCCGGTAACCATCATCTGGACCGAGCCCAAGTCGTTGACGGCGCGTAGTGTTTCTACGCGCGCCTCAAAGACATGTCAGTAAAACTGTAGAGGCCTAACAGGGTCGAAGCCTTCAGGGGCTATAGGTGATGCAAAAGAGAACTATGGGGCCCTATTACGAAGGCAAAGAAGGAAGATTAGAGTGGGATTTTGGTCAGTAAAAGTTTGACACGCCCTCCCGCTGCACCCTAATACGGGAGAAGTCATTGGATGATTACCTGCCTAAAAAAAAAGAGTAAAATTGTCAGGAAAAATTTAAAAATGTTGGTTATAGAAAGTGAAACTTCTTAGACGCTCATGCATCTACACTTTAGATAATAATATTTACGTGCGTGCGGTTCAAGATCATCATTATTCGCTCATTAGCGTTGCGTGCGGTCAGCAGAGGCTTTACTTTCTGAGCCGTGTGCGTTTGACCTGAATTTTAACCAGTAACTGATTCCTATGTTTGTAGACTAAGTATTAGAAACATAGGAAATCTGTGAAATATAGTTTGTTAACTTGCATCTAACCCCCTCTGTATGCACCTCAAAGTTGAAGAAATACTTAAGTAGAGTCTGTCTAAAAAGTCAAACGACTTGGGTAATTATTAGGGTAAAATGATCTCTGGTGTAGTCAACACTGGTTCAATAATCAACTTTGATTAAGAGATCTTGATCATTGTTTACTAATAAAAGAACCTTATAAAAAGTATCGAATATAAGAAAGAAAAATTTTATTGGAATTGTGAGTAAGTTTTACACAAAGAAATAATAAACAAATTAAACAATAACTTAAATAATTAAAAATAATATATACACTAAATGCCTAGCTAAATATGACGTCATAAAACTCCTCCGCATCGCTGTCGACTGGAAGTGTGCCCAAAAGGCTGGCGGCATTGCCACGCTGTATGGCAATGCTTATTCTCTGACCGAGGTAGAAGCCAGCCCTTGGGTCACGCGAAGCGTCAATTAAGCGTTTTGACAATTCTTTAAAGAGCGTATGAGCACTCGGACCCCACGGCCCGAGAGTTTCAACCCCAAACGGCTCAAAAATATAACTGCCGACGAGACTGTTGTATTTCCGCCGCTTGAGGTTCTCTGCAGCCGTCGCGGCAGCACCAGCACAGCACGATGAGCTAGGAATATAAGTATTTTTTAAATTATTAAATATTATACAAAATTCCCAAGTCGGTTGACTTTTTAGACAGACTATACCTACTCACTTATTTAATACATTAATTTTACTTTTTTTCCAACCATTACTATCTGCTGGGCAAAGGCCTCCCCCAAGTCCCTCCAGACATTCATTTCCCGTGCAGTCTCGAACCAACCCTCGTGGTACGCTTCCAGATCATCTGGGCACCTCTTTCTAGGCCGGCCTCGACGGCGCTATCCCTACCCTATACAGGAACCCACTACGTGTCGATACTTTCCCAGAGGTCACTGTGCAAACGGCTGACGTGACCTGTTCAATCTCCTTTGAGCCTTTTTGCCCACGTTTATTAACTAAAAAAAAATTATTGCTAAAAATTCACAGCAGAGCTGCTCAGTCAGGACTACCAAATCGAAGAATACCCGATGTATCCTATGTTATCATAGGATGTTAGAAGGATGTTGAACAGCAGGCCTAGCCAAGTGTAACGTTTGGTTTCAAATCTCTTTCTGCAGTCAGTAACGCCTGCGATTCTTTTGTTCTGACCACATGTCTTAACGCTGAGGTGATGTCGTTCCCATACATTTCAAGTTTTCTACTAGCGTTAACGATTGTAGATTATCAACTTGACTAAGACCTCTGTAATTTTAGTTTTCTAGTCTTTTCCGGAAAAGATATATAGGTACGCTGCTCACTTCTTAAACACTCGAAGATGACACTAATTTTTATTGGTCAACAGGTTTGCTTTTTTGTTTTTTTTTTTCTGTTTTTTTGTAAAGCAATTTCTATGGCTCACTAGCCTCTGCCAGCGGCTTCGCCCGGCTGCAAGGCAACATAATTTTCAGAATCGGTCGAGTAGTCGAGATATACATATATATAGGTACATACATTTGATCTTTCTTCTCTAGGGATTTTTGCGCTCACGACTATTATATTATATGTACATGATTCTACATGTTCTTTATGTTGTTGTAAATTGTGTTGCCAGCGCCGAATAAATGCTATTCTATTCTACACTTTAAAGTTAGGTAACATCAAAAAATGTGAAAAAGAAACTGCTATTGGTAAAAATGTAAATAATAAGATAGCTATAGGTATGCTTAAAGCTATAAGTTCGGTAATTTCTGTAACAGGTAATTCTTTCTATATTTGCTCATTTTCAGCTGTTGCCCGTACATTCGAGACACTTCATAAAATCATTATAATTTTGATAATATTATTTTCTTCATGTTTTCAAACTCTCAAAAATAACAAGAAGCTAAAATGCTTCTTGTTTTTTTATGTCAAAAATAAACACAAATACACATGGCACAAAATAGATGCTAATTTTTGCTTGTAAATGTGTTACTATGGTTGTTAAATTATATCACACCTACTGTTTTCAAAAATAACCCTTAAGATTAGTTTTCAAGTAAAATTATATTTTTAGGGCGCCTTCAAATTAGTCGCAAAGTGCCGTACGGTGGCAGCGCTGCAATCGCGCTGCTGCCGCCACGCTGCAATTTTTTCACTCATAGGCGCTTGCATTTATTTTTACATCATTTTAAATTCAAGGAGTATTTCAAAAAATCAATGAAGATTTTCCTTTGGAAATATTTGAATAGTATTATTTTACAGGTGTGCTCCTTTATAGCATGTACATTGTGAACGATGATAAAAAAAATTCAACATACCACTGGTCTTTTTTTTTACTAAAATCTCTTAGATACATAAAATACTCTGTTACCTCGTCTAAATTAGTGTCGGCGCGCTATCTCGCCATCTTTGATATTTTTTTCTATCGGAGTAGTCCACCCCATTCACACAGATATATCTTTTGACTGGCCTGTTGGTCTAGTGGTTAGTGACTGCTATACCGGAGGTCGTGGGTTCGATTCCCACCCAGGACAAATGTTTGTGTGATAAGCATGATCATTTGTTCTGTGTCTGGGTGTAATTTATCTATATATGTATGTATTTAGAAATATATAAGTATGTTTATCAGTTGTCTAGTACTCATAACACAAGCTCTGCTTAGCTTGGGACTAGTTGGCGTTGTGATAGTTGTGAAATATATATTGTGGAATATTATATTGTGGATCTTTCACGCCGTTCATCCGTTGTTTCTTTGGTCGTTCATTAAAAATATTAATCAAACACAGGTCTCTAGTTTCATTATTTATTGCTTCGTTTTATATTGTAAACAATTCGTTGAATTATCTCTTAATCACCTACTTGGCCGAAGAAATATACATGGGCTTAAAAATTAAACAAAAAAAATAATACCAATGCAAATACAGAATAGTCAAACATCAACAGATAATATAAATATATCTCCAAAACAAGAAAATCGAGTTACAGGTGTGAGGTATTCGCAAACCTTCTATACACACGGATACACTTTAAGTGACAATACAATCTTTGCGAACAACTCACATCACTAAAATTTACATTCAAGTTCAATAATTTAAATACTGCTTTTATTTTATTGTCAAATTTTTAAAATACATCAATTAACATCACTACTAAGTATATAATTTATTTAAATTTACAAATATTGTATATAATAATAATATGTATAGTTTTAAAAATAATAATGTTAGCAACATAGCAACCAACTAATGTTTAACTTAATCAGATCAAAATTATAGTAAACTATAAAACTTAATAAATTGAACTGTTACTTTTGTGCAATGGGTTTTTGTAAACAAATTATAATATGGTAACTATTTCTCCAAATCCAACTCAAATCCGTTCAAAAGTTAACAAAGAAAGGAGTTTACGTGCAGTAATTTATTTTTAGAAAAGCTATTGCCTAAAGAGAACATGATTTTGAATGTAGTAAAAGATTCAATAGTCAGAGGTAAAAATCATCAAGAGATATAGTTGGCAATGCAAACAATATCATCTGTAATGATTTTAAATTAAACACTAAAATGCTTGTCATTCGGAATACTTTCAATACTACTTACCGATACATCTACAATCACATTAGTTAACACACTTTAATTAAACTTGACGCTTTTATCAAATAGAAACTACACTTTCTTTACCGAAAACTTAATTAACTGTAAGTAAACTCCTTACGCCTACAACTGAGTTAACGTTAACCACAGTTAAAGTTAACTCGCCAAGTCCAAAAACCAGTAACTGCGACCTTATTTCGATCAGTGTTAATAAAAACATATTTTCTAAAAATGCCGTTAGGCTTAACTAAAAGCTGGAAGCTGGAATAAAAAAAAACGGCAAACAAGCTTATCAAGAATGTACTAAGGTTGACTGGAAAGGCTCAATTGAGTGAGAGAGAGAATTTAATAAACCCTAATCTATTGATATGAACTCCAAAAAGACAAGCACCCCTTTTTTACGTGGGAAATCATCCAAAGACGTCTCCCGCTCTATAGCGGAGCGGGATGTCAGACTTTTACTGACTAAAACCCACTCTTACGATCCTTCTTTGCCTTGCATTCAGGGTCTCTTTAGAAAGCGAAGCCATGGCCCCAGTAGGCTATGAGCACCATTAAGTGAATATTTTGTTTTTGGCAAAAAGGCCCAATTTCAACTTTCCTGCATAGTATTCCCCGCCTCTCCCGACACCCCCAGTACATTCGTAATCTTACAGCACTGAAACAAAGTATGTAATATCAAAAAGTATCTGTACAAAAAACTTAAACTACAAAATATGTGCTGAAATCATTAAAAAAAATCTGTGTCAATAAGCCTCATCACACGTTAATATCAATGAGATCGCTTTACATCGCGTTACAAACACTGGAGTACTAAGCTCAGTTAAATAAAAAAAATCGCAATATGTTAAAAAAACAAGTCAACTTCGGAACTTTCGCAAGACGATTCGTCCATTGCGATATTGCTCGCAATACATCCGGAGGCACTGTCTTTACAAAACCGCAATGGATTGTGATTGGATTTAATTCTTTTTAGACATACTCCATTCGCAGTATGATTAGACATTTAAACAAACTTTTTTTTACTGTCCGGTCAACTGTTTTTGACCTCTATTCCGTAGACATAAGAATGGCATTAAAAGCAAATAAGTGGTTGCTATACCAACTATTTACTGCAGCCGCCATTTGTCAACGCAATAAAAGTCAAAATCGGTTGAAAAGACAGTAAAAAAAAGGTTTGTTTCTTTGTCTAATCATACTTCGAATGAAGTATAGGTAGGTACTTGCGGTAAACACCCGGAAACAGGAAACGATCCACGTACAGTCGAGTACAAAACCTTTTTATAAGTCGTAGTTAAAAATTAAAGTTGACAGCCGATATAAGTGCGTCAATTGACTAAAATTTTCAAAAACCATTTTTGGCACCTGTAGGTCTTTGATTTTAGTAAGTTATTAAATAATACTATAGTATGCTAACGCCAGATTTCACCTTCCTTTGTAAACAACATTAATCATATCTAAAATCGACTGTCCACGCGACTTTCTCGCGTTATTACTCCTACTCAATGTAACAAACATTATATAGTAAAATATCATAATGAAAAAATAGAAAAAAAAAAATATAAAAGTGTGTTAGAAATGCAATACATAAAGCAAGAAAAACAGTAGAAAAAAGAGTATAATTAACCGCCTACGTGAGATATTTCCGACAAACATTCTCGCGTTTAGGCCAGGGTCACACATGCACGACCAACTACTCCATCTCGTCAGCTCTTCTGTCATCTATTGATTGAAGAGCTGACGAGACACCCCTCACACACCCCTGGCGAATAGGACGCGAAAAAACCCGTCCGACGCTAACGGTTAAAGTTAAAACCTTACAGAAAAATAAAAATACTGAAATCGGGTTTTAGCATACAGCACAAAAGTAGTTTTTCATACAACTGTTTAAGGAAATATGTACATAAAGAGAAACTATAAAGAAATAACATGCGTTCAGAAGACGGCGTCGTTACAATAAAAACTACTTTACACGTAGCACTACAGTCTTAGGAAGTCGTATTATCATTTTATTTTTTACATGAAATTTAATCAACTTTAGGAATTATTTCGCTAATATTTCTTCATCTGCTTTACTTTATATTTATGATATAATATGCATTTTTTTTTATTGTTGATAAGTCCGCGCTTGACCGCTATCTCACCTAATGGAGAGCGACGATGCGGTCGACGACGGAACGCGCTTACCTAGAAGAAACCTATTCACTCTCGACTTAAAGATTATTATTATGCAGTTATTCAATACCAGCAGTTATATGAATTGATAGGCTAAGTGGACAAACGTATTATCTGACAAAATAAGAACATTTTTTGCATGTATATAGTTTTTAACTAATGACAAATCGATTCATGAACGAAACAAACTAAAATACGTCAATTCTAATTCGTTACATAGTTACAGACACTAGTTCATTACTAGTCTAGAATATTTGCTCGCAGAACAGATGGTCGATGGGGCCGAAAGGTTCCGGAGTGGCGAGGAAGCCCTCCCATAAGGTAAACCGATGCCCTGTTGAGTCGTGAACCGCACAGGGCTGGTCGCTGTAGCAATACTTGGAGTAGGAGTACCTATGTCCAACAGTGAACTTGTTTTGGCATAAACGATGATGACTTTGAGGTAAAAACTTTGTCCACCAAAAGGGTTAACCTTTGTTTTTTATTATTTTGACAGTAGATTTACATTGAGCGACTTATCGGAATCTTTTTGTAAGAAGACAGTGTAATCTTAGGACTGTTCGTTCTTTTTGTAGATTATATTCCGAACCATGCAAAACAGCATAACAGACGAAAATATCCCAGAACAGTAATCCCTAAAGTTGCTATTAAATTCACATAAGTATAAGAAATATTAAGAACTAGAATTGGGGCGGAAAATTATATTATTTATAAGTGTGTTAACGTTCTCGTGTATAATATTCATCATTTCGTTATTTTGAATCTTACATCTCGCCATTAAATAATAGTCGAGACAAAATTAATATTAATTTGTTAAAATCATTTTTTCTTTCTACCACATTCTACCATTTGAAGATGGCAACCCCAGAAAACAAGAATATTCCTACACAAATAATTAGGACTCTGAAATCACTTCACCGTTTAGGTACTAATTCATGCATATAGTGACTATATAAAAGTCTATATATTTAGCTAAAACACTAGTATGTATAAACATTTATAAACAACAAAATGTTACTATTCTGTCACTAGGTGATCCCTACGGTACTACTTTATATCAGTGATAATCTGGTTGACTCATGTCATATTGTAATACTACCTACTGCCTGCGACTTCACCTGAAATTGTCAAAGGAACATAGTCCCGGGATAAAAAGTCCTATGAACGACATAAGACGTAATCTACTCGAATGCCTAATTTCATCAAAATCCGTGGAGCCGTTCGAGCGTGAAGAAATAACGAATTAAAAAAAAAAAATTATAATATTAGTGTGATGCTCTAGTAGTAAGTTTTCGATGTGAAATGTATCAGCAAACCTCTATGTTCTAGACTTACCGCCTGGTGTATTTTACGGCCTATTTTATTGTATAGTTAGACATCATTTTATTTTCAGAAAAACTTCAATTCATATTTATGTCCCTTTTCTGAAAATATTATATCTTCAGTCCTATTTTTTTTACTGTTTTTTTTTTTGTAATTTCTTCTTTACAGATCCGGCTCGAAGGACCATGTAGAAAGTGTCACCAAGCTCTACTGTCAACATTTTTATTTTTTATCGCGTCACAAACACAGGAATACTAAGCTCAGTTAAATAAAAAAGACCGCATATACCTCATACAAATGACTTATGTATTACAATATGACGTTCCCAACCGACTTGTAACAATGATATAATAAGGACGCATGCACTTACTGTGGCCCGCTAAGTTATAATCATCTATCAAGACGAGCTACGATATACCGAACAGTAGCTAAGTATGGAACAGACCATATTTTTCTAATTTTCACCATACAATTAAAAGACTTACTAGTTAACTATCGTCCTTCTTCAATCCTAAAAGCAAATGGTCTTAATAAAAAAGCGAATCTTGCACTTTTCTACGAGGACCATCGGCATTCAGGACCTTTTTATACGATAGCTTTATATTTTCTTTAAAATTTTTACCAATTTTTTTTTTTTTCAATTTCCATTCATTTTGATAGGCTAATGCCTATTTCTCAAAACATCTAATTATTGTGACATTGGTGCGTTAGAATGTAGGCCAAGAGTATTCATATCATGTGCATTAATTCCATAGTAGTTGTAAAAAGTGATGATATTTCAATATCTTATATATTTATTTATAAGTATAAGAAAAAACTGTGTTATAAAAGGATCGATTCATATCGTATCTAGAAAAATAAAAAGAAGAAAAATGGCGCCGATATTTTGTGGAATTATTTCTTTATTTTCAAGACCGTCGGTCTCGCATATACCAGAATTTCTATTTCCACTAATTTATAGCTCAGTTATCTTCTCATTGTAAATCTCGATGCAATACGAACCCACCCGCCATAATATATAATAATTATTGCACACATACGTATATTTGTCTATGAATATATTTTTATCGGAGTATAATGTGAAGTATAATACATTTGTAAAGTTGTATAACGCTTTCTCCACTAGCACCGAAACCTTGGATTTCAGTTTCCTTTAGACCATTATGAACACTTACGTTTTTATAAGAAATAAAACCATAGAACCTACTTTCAAATTAGTATCATCTGGCCTAACAAAAAAAAAACATTTTGATACTTGATTGATAGTATCAAATGTGCGTAGGATTAGACAAGATACATAAATAATTTGAAAATTGGGTCTATAGTCATAGCAAAAGCACCAAAAGAAAAATAAATAAACTTAATACAAAGATCGATAGTTTCAGTCAAACATACTATAGTATAAAGTATCGATCAAGTTCTACTACTGATAAATATTCACATCGAAACTATCAGTTATTTCCAGAATTGCACTTTAAAGAATATTTCCTAGATATGAAAAACTATCGATATTTGAACCCCGTGAAACACAATATCATCATCGGAATAATCTTAGAAAAAGTTGGCACACGTCTAGAAAAGTAAATGACGTCACATTGATTGCTCGATCAATGATCAAGTCGTATTTTAGTAAGACTTCCAAAGACCTTTTATAGCTTTTAGTTTGGGCGACTTTTTTGTGGCCTCGAATTCTTGTTTGAAACTCGTAATGAATTTATCTCGTAAACTTTGTCGCGGCGCCGAAGGCTTCAGCAGAAATTTCTTCAGATCATTCGTGAAGCTCTTAGCCGTGTAGTTCGGTTCCTCTCTAAGTTCTTCCCTGATCTCTTCCCGAATCGATTCGTCGCCGCCATCGTTACTCGATTCAAGGAATGATACCGACTTGTTAGATTGTATCGAGTTTTTGCGTTCGCGAGAATTCCTTGGTGTCGATCTCGAGCGCGATGTAACCTTAGGTTGACTGTAGCTTTTCGATACCATCGAGTATTGATCATCATCGATGGAATCGAGCGTGTCTGTGGACCGGTTGCAGACCCTGCAGCACAGCTGGCAGTGTTCCTTATCGCTGTGGTACCTACCGTTGCAGTACACGTAGTTTTCTTTGAGCCGAGAACTTCTCGGTGGTTTTTTGTCTTTCGAGGATTTTTCCTTATATTCGCCGCGGTCGTTCCGTCGAGATCGTTTCCTGCGACACTTGGGGCAGTTGTTGCGCGCAATGCGGCGCAGTTCCTTGAGGAACTCGTAATCAATTTCGAAGTACTTGGCGTCGGGCTCGGAGTAGTACCTGAGGTCGGAGTCGGTGGAGTCGCTGCGGGGCTGCGCCTTGCGCTGCTTGCGGCCGGGCTGGTCTTCGCGCCCGGGGTCCGAGTAGTAGGACACGCGGCTGGCGGGGCTGGCGGGGCTGGTGGGGCTGGGGCGGGCGGCGCGGGCGGCGCGCGGGCGGTGCGCGCAGAAGGTGACGGCCTTGTGGCGGCTGGTGGCGCGGGCGCGCGCGGGCCGCGGCGCGGGCGGCAGGGGTCAGGCCTGCACGGACGGCACCCACAGCGTCTTGTTCTGCTCCTCTTCCACGGCCGCCTTGATCTGCGTGCAAGTGTACGCGATGTTCACGCCCGCTGGGATCTCCGCTGTCGAACAAAACTCTCGTTATAAAAATATCAAACAAAAAGTAAAGTTTGGTCCTACAAAAAGAGGTGGACTGCAATAGATTTGTGTATTAATGCAAAAGTATAACTCTCACTTAGACTATTTAAAAAAAAATACAAAGTACCCAAGAGTCTCGTAAAAATAGACGCTAAAAAGCGTGAATACACGCCTACGATCTATCTTACTTTGACATTCAATTAACCATATTTTTGCAACCTAATTTGATTTTGACCCATACCTGAAATATAACTCCTGTACTCATTCTCCACCTTCAGTCCGTGCTCATACATCTCCTTAGCGGCCTTAGCAGACACCTTGTCCGCGTGCCTCGTGTCCTTCACTTCTTTGATCTGCTTGAAGGACTTGAACTTGATGAACAGCACTATTGGGTAGATCTGCTGCTTGTGCAGCTTTTCTATCGTGGCTACGCTTATGTCTAGGATACAGTGGATGCCCTGAAGAGAAATGAAATATTGAAGTTAATGTACTAAGAAAATTAATATATAAGTAGCATAATACGCATAAACATTCTACTAGTGAAAGAATTTTTAAAGTCAGGTCAATACTTTTTGAGGTTATTCATTACAATCAAAAATACAAATCTTTTCTCTTTATAATATTAAGTATGGGCATGGAGATGTTAGGCCACGATTGATTTGTTCCAACTGCGGTATTTTTATTTTTTGTCATGACCACATAATTTATAATTTTCTTCTGTATATCTAGAAAAATGATGACCATATTAATTTACTTTACTAGTTCTATGATGTCGTGAACATTTCACGACGATCACTTCATTTTTATTATCCCTAAAAATTGTAAAAATAATAGTGAAAAAATAACTATCTATTCAATATTAGATTATACAGTGTAATAAACATTTGTTTTACAATTTATAGATAATTTATTTATTTATTTGGTTCAGTAAAATAGCTATTAATACACGAACACAAATAGGTTAATCCTTAGAAAATTTTTACCTCAGTATGAATACGTCTTTACTTTGCTGTAGAAATGATAACGTCAATATTTTCTTAACGTGAATAGACTATAATTACAATTTAACTTATTTGTGTCATATTTTTTTTGGGAATGCTTAATTTGGTGGAATATCAAGATTCTTTCATTAGAAAGAATAACCAATATTTTAAATATGAACCGTCTATAAAGGCTTCTTGGTCTCGTTTCCTCCTCTCTATATCTAGAAGCAATGATTAATGGAAAACTGGCAAGTTCCGTGGTTACCTTCTCAGCCAAGTCTCTGATGGCGTGCAGCGGGATGCAGTCTATGTGCGTGCAGTCGGGGCGCAGGCGCGGCTCCAGGTGCGTGCCGCGCTGCAGCGCCGGCGCCGCGCCCGCCACGGGCAGCGCGGCGGCGCGCGCCATGCCGAACGCGTGCGGCCAGTCCGACGCCAGCCGCAGCGCCACCGCCGCCGACAGCGGGCCCAGCACCACCACGGGGCGCTGCGTGCCATCTGCGCAACCGACACAAGCTTTATTAACTGTTCGATTCAGCAGCAACAGACAAGCTTCACAAATTTCATAGAAAAAGCAACAAGACAATAACAAGAACGTGAGAACTATGCCAACCGCCTACCAGATGTAAGTGATTGAAAGCATTGAATCGGCTTTCAATACAATAAATACAATTTTGTCGAAATACAAAACAGATATCGAGCCAGCATTCGCAACAGAGGCTAACAATTTAAGCAAGATTTGTAAAATTTGTGAAATAAATGTTAAAAATGCAATTTTTTTTTTTTATTTCCAGTAAAACTCACACAAAGAGATATACGGGACAGGTTTTATCTTATAAGAGTGAGATAACAAATTCAATAGAGTTTTTAGGTATAATTTAAGCGAAAAAAAAAACAAAAAATTTATCATAAATTTGAATATTTGCTTTACGTGACACGATTCACAACTCTAGCAAATACTCAAAGTTGCAAAACAATTTTCATGGCATGTGACATAGCACTAACAAGACGATAGACTAGAGATTTTTTAAAGGAGTTGGAAGTTTCAGGTCACTTTTGGTTTTTTTTTGTTGACATGTAAATAACTGTAACATGGAAAGCTTTAATTTAAGTCGGCACCTTTGCGAGGAGATAAAAAACTAGATGGATGTTACTAATTTTGAATTTATAAATACTCTAATACAATACCCGTCTAAATAAAATTAAAACTGAGAGTCCAGACCTTATACATTTTTTAAAAATTAGTATTTGAATGTAATATTTGGGACTATTTTTAATAAAACAATAAAACGTCAATGAAAAAAAAAATCCAAAGGACATGAGGAGTGTTTAGGGGTCTGAAAGGATAGCAGATGACGCCTCTAGTCGAGTCAAGTCGTGTTTGTATCCGCTTTAGGCACTAAAAGAAAATCATTTTCTGAGAAAATATGCTAAGTTCCGCATTACGCTATTGAAAATCTTGTTATGGTAAAATTATTGGACCTAATATTTCCATGAATAGTTCTAGAACATTTGCTGATTTTATGATAGCGCCATCTATTGCTAAAAAGTTTAACCTTACCTAGCACACACCAGTGGCGTAGCGTGGTTTTTCGCCGCTTGGAGTCGACCAGAAATACGCCGCCCTTTGTTGTTTATTATGTTTAAGAACACCAGTATTAAGAACGACTCCAGGTATCCCGTCGGGGCCACTAGCTTTATTCTTACGTACGTCTTTCTGACATACTCGTCACGTACCCATCAGGAGAAACAGGGGGTGGTGCGTCACCGGAATTCAGACACGAAGATTCCGCAATAAGAGAGGCAATTAAGTTTGCTTTCTCCTTAGCGGTGTGAGCCAGGGACCCGTCGGGTTTCAGCAGCGGCGGAGGTGAGGGACGGCAGAAGTTCGATTCACTCGAGTTTGCCAGTGACCAAAACGCTTTACTCCCAACGGGGTTTGTTCCCTATTCGGCCAATGTGGTCAAACTGAGACCTCCACAACACCTTAAGAGTCACGTCACTTGCCTTGCGCATACGAGCGTTAACTAAACTGGTCTCAGTCGGCCCAAGGTCGGTATGCGCGTGTTTAATCGCGTCAGCGTGAACACACTCAGTGCCAAGTCATGATTGAGCTTGGTCCGACATTGTTACGTCAGAGAATGAACTTGGATTAATAAAAAGCAATATACCTGCTGCAGCATGCAGGGTAGACTTAACATCGACATCAAAATTTGCTTGGCACGTATGTAACATTGCGCTCGCAATTTCGGATATTTAAGATTTTTTTTTTTTCAATTAAATAAATTGGCGCTTTCTGCCGCCTCCTTTCGTATTCTGCCTGGGGTCATGGCCCCCTCCCCAAGCTACTCCACTGACACACACTGAAAGCTTCTACCACGAGCTCTTAAGGTGATCTATTTTAGGACCTAAACCGAACTGTTAGATCCTTTTTCGTTCATACTACTGACATTTTAACATATTATGGTAAAGCCCCTGGCCACCTACCGAGCAATAGTTAAATTTATACAAATTTTGACAAATTTAATTCGCGTGATTGCTATTCAAAGCTAGATGGCGTCACTGAGAGATATAGTGACAGTTTTTCTAAGACATTTCTCCTGATAGCCGCCCTATTGTATCTCTTTAGATCTCTTTGAATTTCGCATTGTACACGATTGATCAAGGTCGGAGACTCTACACTCGAAGTTGTGGACGATTACGTCTACCTCGGTCAGACAGTCCAGTTGGGTAGGTCTAACTTCGAGAAAGAGGTCAACCGTCGGATCCAACTCGGCTGGGCAGCGTTCGGGAAGCTACGCGTTATCTTCTCGTCCAATATACCAGTGTCTCAAAACGAAAGTCTATGACCAGTGCGTGTTGCCAATGATGACATATGGCCCCGAAACGTGGTCGCTCACAATGGGCCTCATCAGAAGGCTTAAAGTCAGCCAAAGAGCAATGGAAAGGGCTATGCTCGGGGTTTCCTTGCGTGATCGAATAAAAAATGAAGATATTCGCAGGAAAACTAAGGTTGCCGACATAGCACAAAAAATTGCCAAATTTAAGTGACAATGGGCAGGGCACATTGCTTGTAGAACAGATGGCCGTTGGGGCCGAAAGCGCGCGAAGTTTAAAGTTCAGATTTTTGTTTTATTTAATTGATTTGTTGTGTTTTATGATTTAGGTGTAAGGTTTATATTATATTAGCAAGCCTGGCTTTTTGACTTGTATTGCTCGCACGTCCCTGAATTCTGTGTCATTATCACTGATACTTTTAGCCATTAATAAGCATAAACGTGCAATAATATAATCTATCGTCAACCTGCTAGTCGTTAGGCAAGTCAAAGCTCCCACAATTAGTTCCACGCAATAATTACAGCAAATAAAATAAAAGAAAAAAAAAACGACATACTTAAATACAACTCACAGTGCAGTCTCTCGACGCGCTGGTAGGACAGCACGGGCACGTCGTCGGCGAGCGTGCCGCTGTCGCTCCAGCAGCCCAGCTCGGTGTTGGAGAAGGAGGCCAGCTCCTTGCTGTCGCGGTGCTTCTTGCGGCGGAAGAACGAGCGCCGCGCCGTCGTGGACGCGCGCCGCCCCGCGTCGCCCTCCAGCGTGCCCATCGAGCGACGCAGGATCTCTTCTACCCTGGGGGAGCCGGAAAACAGTGAGTCATACTTTGGAACCCTAAACGTTCACTTTATATTTTAACCAATGTAAGGAGTTTTTTTGGATTCTTTTTAATTATTTATGAGATATAATTGTTTTTTTTTTTTGTGTGTAAGATAATATTTTTAATTTTTATTGAAAGTAAAAAAATATGCTGTTCTTTCAATGTCTAGATTTTGACCAACGTAAGTAATCTAAAGAATGTTGGTAAAGTATGTGGGAAAAAATAGCCCAGGCATGGGACAAGATAGGCTAACTGCAAAAAACGACCCAAGAAATATAAATATTTCGGAATCGCGCGTTCAAATAAATTAATACAATACAACGAAAGCATGAATTAAGAGTTAGGTAATACAAGCAACCACACGTCAACAGTAGTTTGACTTTGAAAGCTTAGAAATTGAAAATCGGTTAAAAAGACATATGAACCATTATATTACATAAGTTGACCATATTACTTACTTACTTATTGCTGTAAAGTATGCGTAAACGCAATACCAAAACAAATGTATTCAAACACTTACTTGAATTTACTAGGAATCGTTCCCCAATGTCGTTTGGAGCCCTTACAGTCGAGCTGCCAAGCCCTCCAGAGGCCGGGCGAGCCATTGAAGAGCGTGTTGTCGACGAAGAGCACCTCGTCCTTGCGGAACCACAGCGAGTACTCGTCGATGGTGTCCATGCCGATGGACGTGATCTTGGCGCAGCGGTCGAAGCCGGCGCGGATGTAGAACGCGTCGCCCGGCTTGTCCTTGATGTCGTGGTACTGCTGCAGGTCGTGACGGACTAGCACGCTCACCTAAGGGGGGAAATTACGTACTGTTTTATAGGGGGAAAACTGGGCCCTCAAAAATAAACTCGAAAAAGTAAATAAGGTCAAATTCAATGAGCTAGCGAAACTTCGCTAGTAACGATATTATTCGTTGACAAATGAGTATAAAAGATGAAATATTATTTAACTAGAATTAAATAAAAATAACCTTACTACTCAAAAATTCGAAGACATGTGGACCCGCGTGCTGGATTTCGCTTTACGGCCCATTCCCTCTCCTAGAGAGAAACCCTGAGTCCCAACAGGCCTCATAATGTTCCCAACATTATAAGGGCGACTATGCTAACCTTACTACCAGGGGCATTTCACCCAATAACCAGTACTGCCAACTTGGAAGGACGGGATTTTTGTTTAGTCATCTGAATAATACCTAACATGTATATGAAGTGTCGCTAGCTGATTTAACTTTACTTTATGGAAACTGCAAGTCTTTCAAGCTGTCTAGGAACTTTCTTAAATTAGTTTCAATTCATGTTTAATCATTTCTCACCTTATCCGCCGGCTTAGCCAACTCCAGGGCAGCTTGCTCCGCAGTAGCTCTCCTAAGATCCACATTATTGTACTCCAGGATCTGATCTCCTGTCCTCAACCCAGCATTATACGCCGGCGACTCCATCTGCACGCTATGCACAAAGATACCCACGGCGTTACCACCGACCAAGCTGATACCCAGGTCGGAGCAGTTCCTCATCTCTATGAGAAGGAAACGAGGCAAGTCTTTGTTGGTCTGAGACTGCCGTAAGGTAGCCACTTCTGTTGAAGGCTGTTCTAACCGAATAGATTGTTGCGGGCCAGGAGAATTTCTAGGAGTTGGTGACCCTGATAAAGAAACCTCTTCATCATGCGAACTTTCGCCTGAAGAGGAACTTCCCGGGACTTCGACTTCATCCTTGTATTTTTCTGGACTGTATTGCACAAGCATAGTGATAGAATTCCCGATCTGTCGGAGAACTCTAGCGGCTAGCGTGTAGGTAGCTGAACGCATGTTGATCCCACACACTTCTAAAAGTTGGTCGCCAACTTGCAGACCAACTTGACTGGCAAGAGAATTGTCGTTTACTGTGGACACAAACACACCCCCACTGCTTGGCGGACAGTATATTTGTATTCCAAGGGGTTGTTGACTCTTGTCGATGTGCACTCTCCGCAACTCCCCCGGCAAAGGCTTATTCCATCCCAAACCACAGTATTCAGGCATGGAGTTCCTAGTTTTGTGCGTCAGTTGCTTCGCCCCTCGCCCTGGTGACAATACCTCGACGTGAAATGTCGGCATGGGAGAGTTCCGTTCAGAACTCCTCTCTATGGACCCTGTGCTTAACTTTCCCGCTGAGTTTTTTGACGTGACGCTCGGGTTCGAGGGGATACGAAATCGCTGGTTTTCTTTCTTACGAGGAAATGTTCCACCTTCGTATGTGTGATGGTAGTCTCCTGCTCTGTTCGTTCGTGGAACTGGTTGGAGATCAGACATATTGTGTGTATGAGACGTGAACGAGTGCATATCGTAACTTGTTCCAATACTCTCGCCGGATTGGCTCTGTGGGATGTTCGTGGGACTCGCTAAGTGCGGGTACCTACTTGATGTATGAGGGTTTGAATTCACAAAAGGGCCTCTGTAATACTGAGAAGCTTGGAGCCGCGATTGTGACGGCAAAGTTCCCGTCATGGGAAAATTCGCGTTGCTGTTCAAACTGTCAGGCCCGAAACTATCACTGTCTGACGGATACTTGTTCACAGTTTTCGGCGACGACGATTTCTTATTCGAATAATATTGCTCTAGTAAGTCTTTTCCTGGGTGATTCTTGATCGAGTGGTCTAGCGAACTGGGCGATTTCCTCGTCACGAAATCCAGAGAGCTTGGGCCTTTGTTATTGACCATGTAATCTAAGGAGTGCGGGCTCTTGGTTCTGTTGCGCGTCACGGGCTGGTAGTCCAACGAGTCGTCGGAAGGGTTTAGAACTAAGCTCAGTCTGTTCGGAGTGACGTCATGTTCGGAGTAGTCGCTGATGGACATCTTGTCCTTCTCTAAAGTGCGAATCTTCTCGAAGTTCATGCTGTTCGGGGAGGCGAAAGGGTTGTGTATAGCTAAAGGGGCGGGTTTGGGGAAATGTTCGATGGCTGGGGAGGATTCTATGGACTTGTAGACGGAGTGACGAGCTGGGGCAGTGACTTGTGTGAGAGGGGCGTGCCCCAGAGGGATGGGGTTCGAGTTTCTATTGGTGTTTGATCTCTGAGGTTCTGGGGGTAGTTTAGTAGGCGGACTGAGCAGGATGGAGAGAGGCGGTCTCTCTTTCCTCGAGCGTGGCTGGACAATGGTGCCCGTGGAGTTCTCGTCTAGGATGAAGTTGGCTCTCGCCTTGGGCCACGTGCCGCCATTTTTAGAATCATTCTGAGACTCTTTGTTCTTTCTCCGCGATCGTTTTAGTACACTGCTTGTTTCTTTTACTGTAAATAAAAACAATTTCAATTATAGATAGATAACTGTCCAATCCCGTGAAAGTTGACTGGTTTATGTATGCAATAAATAGATATAATTTATTGCTCATCTACAAGATTGCTCATTACATACTTAAGTGAATGTCACCTTGATAATTAAATTTACAATTTATATTTTGGTTATGATCACTTTATCAGGCCTCTTCACATTTGTTTTTGAACTTAGTCTTGCCATTCTATAACTTTCTTTTCAAATACATTATTGATAGCTAATTAGTTATAATTAGTACACTATTACTCACTTGTTTTTCCATGATAACTGTCAATAACTGAGTCCAGCTCTGCAATGGCATCAGATTCCGGCACCTGCGCAAATAACACACGTTCGTTTATGACAGCACTTTCTCGACTGTCATATGATATGATAATAAGTATTATGACGTCATATATGTATCATATTTTTATGCATATTATGATATTTATTCGTGACTTGCGCATAAAGAAAAGTGTAGTGAGACAGCTAAGACGTAAGTGAGCAAGGCAGTTCAATGTTCGTTGTTTCTCTGTACGAGAAGTGGAATTTGCTGTATTGAAGTAAATTTAATGGCAAATTTTTGCATTCTGTTTCGTTTTTAACTTGCAAAACACGCATTGTCTTTATTAACTTGCAAACTAGCAAGATAATGATACTTTTTGAAATTTTGGATTTAGATAGATTAAGTACAGCTAAAAGTGGAATTTCCTGCCGGAGTCTGTTTCCTGATAGCTACGCTTTTCTTTAACTTAAGAGTGAATAGGTTGCTTTTAGGCAAGCATACTCCATCGTACACCACACCATCGCTTACAATCAGGTGAGATAGAGGTCCAACGCGAGCCTAATAATAAGAAAAAGTGTTTAATACACTTTATAGAAAGTAGAAAGGAATTGTTTTCTTAGGTGAGATGAGTTAGGTCGGCTGTAAAGCCGCTAAGAAGACGTATTACGTATTTTATAAATTATAATAATAATAATAATAGCCCTAACCACCGGTAGCGTGGACCCTGTTCCCGATACCGGTGGGATACTGTTTTTTATATTTTTAAATATTTTTTTTTTAATTATTTTTTAAGAATTGAATAAAGGAAATAATAATAATATATAATAGCTTGCCCATATTATCAAACTACTGGGCAAAGGCCTCCCTTCATTTTTTTCAACGATTATTTTATCTATACATATAAATAAAATTGGAGTGTCTGTTTGTAATATTAAAATAACTGCTTTTTAATACATGCATAAGAATACGGTACATACACCAAAATATTTTTTTTTACAATTTTTGTCTGTCTGTCTGTTTGTCCGGGCTAATCTCTGAAATGGCTGGACCGATTTAGACGGCAGGTAGCTGATGTAATAAGGAGTAACATAGGCTACTTTTATTTAAAAAAAATAATTCAAAATCCTGTAGTCCACGCGAACGAAGTCGCGGGCACAGCTAGTAAATAATAAAATTAAAATGCTTCAACGAATAAACCTTGTAAATAGATGCACAAAAGTATTTCATTGGGTTTGATCAACGAGTCGCCATAAAACGCTAGTAAATATTTATGCGTCTCTAACTACACAATTAAAATGGCCGACAATGAATCAGCAATTACATCAACAAATAGACACTCATTAATATAAACAGGGTCTTTTTAAAAAAGTTGTTTTAAAGTGAAGTAATTGTGTAATAACCTAATTACATACTAATACTAGTAATCTATATATTAAAAATCAATGTCACTTTTCGTTGTAATTTTATAACTCAAGAACGGGCTCACCTATCCAAACTAAATGTTTAGGCTTTGTACGGACTATTTAGTAGATGGTTTATGTGAAGTTTGGTAGGGTAGAGTAGGGTATAGTAGGGTAGAATAGTGTAGAGTACAGTAGTGTAGAGTAGGGTAGAGTAAGATAGGGTAGGGTAGAGTAGGGTAGAGTAGGGTGGAGTAGGGAAGAGCGGGAGCGAAGCCACGCGGGCAAAAGTTAGTACTACATGTATTTTTACTATCACTAAATGACAAACGCGTACCGGGAGGACTGGTTTGAGACGGCGCAGGAGAAGAAAGTTTGGAAAGACTCGGGGGAGGATTTTGCCCAGCAGTGGGACAGCTATGGCTTCACTTTTACGAATCCTAATCCTATTCTCAATGACTTTTCAAGATACAAACAGTTACCTGTGTGACAAACTAGAAGTTTCTCTAGTGCTACAAGTATATCTTCCTATATGACGAATTCTTGATTATACAAAACAATCTACTATTTGTTCACTTAAATCTTCATGGTGCGTTTTTTTCAGTTGGTACTGAGAAAAACGCAACATAAATTCCAAATTTTAGAAATTAAAAGTAGGTAAATGAAGGATCTACCTGTATTCAAAGTTTATCGAATATGTAAAAATTTCGTGTCACAGTGTTTGTTATTGATCTCTTCCGAAACGGCTTGTTTGATTTGCGTATATCTGGTAAATCTGAGAATAGGTCGCAGGCTAGTTTTTTATATCCCTAGAATTTCCTAGGAGATAAATTAGCACTAATGCTACTTTTCCAATAGTAAATTTCGTTTTTCTTTTTTCGTTTTTTTTTTTTTTGTTAATGTTGCACTTTCACAAACGAAGATTATTTCATAATAATATTACCGTAAATAGACAAGAAATAAAGTAACAAGAGTTACCGACAGAAACAACACTTTGAAGAATAAAAATCTACAATTTCACACACTAAAAAAACACACATTAAATAAATAAACAAGACTCTTACCTTATTCTGCTTATCTTTCGACTTGCTGCGTCCGGTGACGGCCTCGATTTTCCCGCGGATCATGTCCCACGTCCCTGCGAACATCAATGGATAACTTATCGACCCTTATCGATGCCTTATCGATATCTTATCGTATGGATACGCACGTCAAGTGGGGCTTGTTTGTTTTCGTGGGATTTTACTATAATATCTACGTTTTATGTTATGTTTTCCTTATACGAATAGGGGAATTGTAAGTATGGTTGATTTTGTAATCATTTTATCATTTTTGACATAATTACCTGGTTAATTGAAAGTTCACAAAAGTAACCGTCTATGTACACAACTTTGTCGTTTTACGACGTACTTATAAATGTGCTCAGGAAAGTGAGGGACAGGCAAAACAGCATCCTGAGAACCGTAGCTGAGAGCTTCACCTCTCCGATAATTCAGAAGTTTGTGCGAAGATTAATTTTTACTAACACTAGGCAATAAGATTTTATTTTTGTTACTAACACTCTATTGATTTTTAAGTCTTCAATAAAAATATTATTATTATATTATAATATTCAAACGTAGGATGATAAAGAAATTACAAGATCGGCAAGGAGGATCGGAAGAAAGCTTTATTATAGACTGCCTTATGTAAATCAAAATCAACATCATCACCTTCCTGCTCTTGTCTTATATTTGGGAGGCGCAATATCTTTTTTTTTTCCATTCTATCCTATCAGCAGTCACGCGATCACTAAATCCCTTCTCCTTCATATCACTCATACAATCCATCCATCTTTTTATTTGCCTCCCTCTTCCTATCCAATCAATCACATGTCAATGGGAGAATCTATTTTAATAACATAATGTTAAGTCATAAATATTTCTAAATAAATATTGATGTATGTACAACGAAAGACACAAATAACTCTGTAGAAGTCATCATGACTTCTAGTGAACTACATGCAAAAATATTGGTGGTAAAACATACAAAATGAACAGATCAGCTTCATATCTTACCTCTCTCCTGTGGTATTTTCCCCTGACTCCCTGCAGCCACGTGGTACACGTATCTTCTATCGAAGTCTGGCATACCGTGGTCTATGTGAACCTAAAAGTCAATAAACACATCATTATGATACCACTACTGAAGTATCACAACAATGCGGACCACTTAAGACGTAACGTCGACGGCGCGTATCGTTTCACGCGCGCCTCAAGGAGTTGTCCGTAGGGGCCCAGGAGGGTTGAAGCCTACTGGGGCCAAGGATCTATTTCTGAAAGGAAGATTCGGCCCCGGTACGAAAGGCAACGAAGGAACAGAAGTGAGTTTTTAGTCAATAAAAGTCTGACCTCCCGCTACGCACAAGAGCGGGGGGGGGACCTATCTCTAAGTTTTGATCACACAAGCTGAATTTGAACTGTACGCTTAGGCTACATACAGACGATCATAGCAGATACACAAATTCAGTTACAGCATTGTTTGCGGAAAACAATAATGCTGTCGACCAGGTCGACTGTTGTTAGTTGCTTTTGTCGATAGCATCAGTTGCCTCTGCCGGCACCAAACTTGGCTCTGTCGACAGCAAAGTACTGCTCGTTTGTAAGTAGCCTAATTGTAAGCAGACTGTGCAGATACAACTGCGCCGTTTCGAGAGCGACATGTAACGCAATGTTACATATCGCCCACGAAACGGCGCAGCAACGTCGAAAAAAAAATAATGGAATCTTGTAGTGTGAGTGGACCTTACCTTAGTATCAGAAGGAGGCTGTACAAACTGGCACCAGGACTCGTCGGTCTGGGAGCAGATGTTCACCATCTTGCTGTCAGAGTACGAGCGAGAGTGGTCGTACATTGACACCCTGTTGGCAAGAAAAAACAGTAGATGTATAACTATATATTGTGGGATATAATGCAGAAATATAGAAATACTGGCTGGCAATTTGGTAGTGATTTTAACACTTTCGATACTAAGAACCCAGGATACATTGTTGGTAAGGGCGTAATATAATCGTAGTACGACCTAGCGCAAATGGTCGCGCCACCATGGTGTCCCGGTGAAATATAGCCCAAAGCTACCAAACTAGACACCAGAGTCGCCACACGTCTGCGCTGTCGCGCCGCCAAATTGGTTGCGCAACCAAACGGACACCAAATGAGTCACTCTCTACAGAGCTGTATACATTTTGTTGGTAGCGGCGACTGGTTGATTGCGCCGCCATTTTGTCTAGGTGAAATATAGCCCTTAGACCTTGTAAGATCAGAGCACTCTGACAATAGCGGTGCAGTAAACATAAATAGAAAGTATATATCTTTTTTTTTACAAATCGAATTACATTTTTATTCAATCATGTGAGTAGTGTCTCCCACACACGATCCAATTTACCATCAAGTTTCAATGCGTTTGAAGCGGCGCCAGATAAACTTGACGGTATGTAGCTATCAATATGCATGATAATTCTACTATGCGTATGAGCAGTCAAGTATGCATGACGTAAGTTGGCTACAAACTCGGCGGTAAACTGGATCGTGTGGCTGGCATTAAATCAATCCGTAAAAGATTGTTTTCAGAAAATGGAATTAGTCACTAGGGTAACTTCTGGAGTCGTCTTCTTCAGGGAGTCTGTGTTTCCTGATAGCTACAACTTAGGGGTCTTACTAGTTACTTCTAGTCAAGCGTGCTCCATCGTCGACCACATCCTCGCTTGCCGTCAGGTGAGAAGGTAGTCAAACGCGAGTCTATCAATAATAAAAAAAAACTTACCTGACAGAGCTGAATGTGGAACCAACATTTTGCTATCTAGCTTATTAAAAATCGAACTAGGATATACTACTAATAAATTATGCAAGTAGTGCAACACGTTAACGCCAAATAAGCCTACAATTACAAAAACAACTGATAAGCCCTATCAAACAAGTCAAGGTTCCAATATTAAGGACAAAACCCGGAAAAATTAAATTAAAACTCGAAAAAAAAAACTTCAGTACTTCCCCTATTCAACTTCACTTATCAAATGATTCTACAGATCTGTCTGTATCGTTTATCTTGAATCTCAACCTTTATCTCAAATATTTCTGTAACGGATATCGCCGACGATTGTGCGCGTGCAAAAATGATCACAAAGTTCAGGTATTGGTAAACAAGGGTGAATCGAAACAGATCTTGAGTAAATTACATAACACAACAAACAAACAGGATAAATAACCACTAAACATTATATTTTATCTAAAAGCGTATAGTCTGTTTAAAAAGTCAAACGACTTTTTTTTTTTATGGTGGGAAAAAATCATCCAATGACAACCCCCGCTCTTGGGCGGAGCGGGAGATAGTGTCAGATTCTTACTAACTAAAAGACCCACGCCGTTCCTTCTAGCCTTCATGCCGGGGCTCGAGCGCCCTTTCGGATAACCGTGGCCCCAGTAGGTTCGACCCGGCTGGGTCCCTGCTGTTGCTGACAACAAGTCAAACGACTTGGGTAATTATTAGGGTAAAATGAAATCGAATGTAGTCAACACTGGTCCAATAATCAAGGTTGATTAAGAGATCTTAATCATAGTTTAATAATAGAGGCAAGAGAGAAAGAATTATAAAAAGTATCGACTATAAATATTTTTTAAAAGATTAAATATTATATAAAATTCCCAACTTGTTTGGCTTTTTAGACAGATTATATCTATAGAATTTAACCACTAAAAGTGTGCCTATAAATTTTGAAGGGCTCCCTCGATATCTCCAGGATTCCATCTTCAGATCCAGACCTGATGACCATAAGACCACCTGGATAGTATACCCAAATACCTAATCAAACAAAAAAAAAATTGTTCAAATCGGTCCAACCATATTCGAGTAATCGGAGAACATACATAAAAAGTATTTTTATTTTATTTATTCTCCCTAGTTTAGCTTCTCAATCCCCATAGGTGATAGAAGAGCTGACGAGATGGCAGTATTTAATTGTGGATGTGCGACTTTGGCGGAATAAACGTGAGTGTTGGTCGGAAATATCCGACATAAGCGGTTAAAGGCTTACTAAACTATATTTCGACGCTGTTTTCAAACAAATTTTCTTTTTGGTGTTATTAGTCGTTTAGTCATCATAATCTAGCCAAATGGAGTATCCTTGACCTATCGCAAATACAGTGCCAGTGTGGAGTTATGACAGCCCCATATCATATACTGACAATTACTGTCCAATCGAGGTAGCCTGGAAGAGATCGCGGAATGCGATAAGGCCGCCCATTGTATGTGTTTTAGATATAAGTTTTTCTTTGTTAAATTTCTTTATGTAACTTCAATAAAGTATATAATAAATAATAACTACCAGCACCTCCCACGACTTATGTGGGGCCAACGACAGAGCTGTCCAGGTGGCTAAGTACTGGTTGGACAAAATTTGAGTCAGATCGACATGACAAGAAGAAGAATAGGTTGTTTAGTAAAAAAATTAAGATAGGAAAATGTCTAATTAGTTATGTTACTTTCGACACGCTCTTCACGCCTTCCAGAGACACGTTGTTTATCTAATTAGTAACCCGTCTCTAATATTATTGCAGCAGGTGTACAAGGGCCTCAGCAGCGTGAGCGCCACCGACTCGTATTGGCACTCGTTCAGCAACGCCATCGCTTCCGACACGCTCTTCACGCCTTCCAGAGACATTGTTTATCTAATTAGTTACCTGTCTCTAGTATTATTGCAGCAGGTGTACAAGGGCCTCAGCAGCGTGAGCGCCACCGACTCGTATTGGCATTCGTTCAGCAACGCCATCGCTTCCGACACGCTCTTCACGCCTTCCAGAGACGTTGTTTATCTAATTAGTTACCTGTCTCTAGTATTATTGCAGCTGGTGTACAAGGGCCTCAGCAGCGTGAGCGCCACCGACTCGTATTGGCATTCGTTCAGCAACGCCATCGCTTCCGACACGCTCTTCACGCCTTCCAGAGACGTTGTTTATCTAATTAGTTACCTGTCTCTAGTATTATTGCAGCTGGTGTACAAGGGCCTCAGCAGCGTGAGCGCCACCGACTCGTATTGGCACTCGTTCAGCAACGCCATCGCTTCCGACACGCTCTTCACGCCTTCCAGAGACATTGTTTATCTAATTAGTTACCTGTCTCTAGTATTATTGCAGCAGGTGTACAAGGGCCTCAGCAGCGTGAGCGCCACCGACTCGTATTGGCACTCGTTCAGCAACGCCATCACTTCCGACACGCTCTTCACGCCTTCCAGAGACATTGTTTATCTAATTAGTTACCTGTCTCTAGTATTATTGCAGCAGGTGTACAAGGGCCTCAGCAGCGTGAGCGCCACCGACTCGTATTGGCACTCGTTCAGCAAAGCCATCGCTTCCGACACGCTCTTCACGCCTTACAGAGACACGTTGTTTATCTAATTAGTTACCCGTCTCTAATATTATTGCAGCAGGTGTACAAGGGCCTCAGCAGCGTGAGCGCCACCGACTCGTATTGGCACTCGTTCAGCAACGCCATCGCTTCCGACACGCTCTTCACGCCTTCCAGAGACGTTGTTTATCTAATTAGTTACCTGTCTCTAGTATTATTGCAGCAGGTGTACAAGGGCCTCAGCAGCGTGAGCGCCACCGACTCGTACTGGCACTCGTTCAGCAACGCCATCGCTTCCGACACGCTCTTCACGCCTTCCAGAGACACGTTGTTAATCTATAATAAATAGTTAGAGTTACAGTGGGTTCATAACAAACGAACATACGCACAGAATAAGAACTAGCGCGCACTAGTGACTTTTGTCACGGTGACTTTAATGTGTTTGTCACTGTCGCGTCACTTTTCCAAAGAAAAGTGCGCACACGAAGAGCGACTGTCGTAATGTACGTTTTTTGCCATATAAACTAAAGTATATTTTTTCTTGTTAACTTATAAGTTTGATTTTTTGAACCTTCAAGAGTCCGCAGACTTGAGTACATGGTTTTAATTTTAATTCGATACCTCCACGCGTTGCCGAGATAAAGGGCCTTGACAGACAGACAGACAAACAAACAGACAGACAGACGGACGGACGGATGGATGGACCTTTGTTCTATGGAACGGACAGATAACAAAGTGATCCTATAAGGGTTCCGATTTTTCCATTTGAGGTGGAACCCTAAAAATCTAAGAGAATCCTGGGTATACTCACTTTGGAGTGACAGGCTACTACGTACAAAGTTCTATATAGGTATAATATGTATTATAAACTTTGAGAACATCCAAAGATATTTTTTCTGAATACCTACTCTTTCAACTTATCATACAGGTCGCGCGGTGAATTAAGATCGCTCGGTGAAAGTAGTGGGGGCAATCGGCGCATGTGTACAATTGCGCACAGAAATTCTTACTATGTTAGGATTTTATTTTTCATGTCGTATGTTTGAACCTTAGCAACATTACTTATAATAACACTAGTTTCACAATTCAGAAAAAATAAATTATTAAAATTAAAATAAATAATTTCGTTAGTTTCTTTCATAGCGTAACAATTCACGTCGTAAACCATTTTTCTGCCTTGCCGTTTTAAAACTTTATTTTTAACCATTTTTTTTTTTACGACTACGTATTACTAATACGATAACACAAGCTGTACGCAACAGTCCCCAAGTACAACAGTATCCAATGAGACGCGAGAACGCAACGCGGGAATTGAAGAGCGACTCTATCTACCAATAACGTGTCGCCGACGGCGCACACCCGCCCGCACTTCGCCAAATAGACCTTAGAATTGATTACTGCGCATGCCCCTTCCACTTTTGCCGAGCGATCTTGATTCACCGCGCGGCCTGTACAGAGCTGGTTTTCCATTTCTACTTCACGAATGATTACGGTTTGCGTAGATGGTGACGCTATATTGCACGCGCCAATGTCGGTAGTCAGAATGTAAATGGCAAACGACCGGCGACGAGTGACAATTTTGTCGCCAGTGCGCGCATCTCTATAAAAAACCAACGGCGCGGTGACAGTTTCGTCACGGGCTTGTTCGCCGGTCGGCGGACAAAAATGTCACCCAGTTGTCACGTCGTAACGTGCGCGCACCTCCATACATGTCCATAGACTTGATAAAGAGTGACGAAAAAGTCACGGCGACAAAAGTCACCAGTGTGCGCTATGCTTTAAGAACATTCTTTTGTTGTTGATATTCCTGTAAGACTAAATTATAATTTGGTGAGTGGAGATAGAATGTGTTTTCAATAGTTTACCTTTGTTATTAGCAACCCTGTCCCTACTAAAATAAAATGACTTGCAAAATTAGAGGTAACACTACTGTGGGTTGTACATGTTATTGTCCCTCTCTATTCTTTCTCCTCTCTTCTCTCTCTCTCTATCTCTCTCTTCTCTCTATCTCTCTCTTCTCTCTGACGCTCTCTCTTCTATCTCACTCACTCTCTTTCTGACGCTGTCTCTTCTGTCTCTCTCTCTTCTATCTAACTCACTCTCTCTTCTCTCTCACTCTCTCTCTTTCTTACTTGATGTGAGGTAGGATTTCGCCCTTTAGAACTATTTTTGCATTTCTCCAGCAGTGTTAAGTTTAGAAAGTATTTCATTTTTCAAATAGAATATACGCACTTGGTTCTCTATTACAATGCGAATTTAATACAATAATATTTTTGGAGTATTTGGCAGTAAATTTATCGAGTTGACCTAAGATAGTCAATGCTATGATACAATTATTCTCAGCTCCATTTTATCAAGATCAGACTTATTTCAATTCGCACACAAAAATTCTGCCCAAAACCTCTAGTTTGATTGTTTAGTACTTACACTGACAACGCGGTCACCGACGTACAGGTTGCCTTCTTTGGCAGCAGCACTGCCGTTCGCTATTTTGCTTATGAAAATACCTGTAAACAATTATATTGTTAAATTAGAAAAGGTTTTGGTATCCACTGCTGTATAATATGGTATTTGAAAGGTCATAAGTGGACAGAGCTGTTGGTTTTATTTGAATTCTGTTTAGAGCGAATGCAAATTTCTAGTAATTTAATCTGAGTGAAATTAGTTAAAGCCTAGATTCAATATTTATGGACGAGTCGCTGGAAAGTTACCCACATATAATTAGCAATTTAGATTTTTTTTTTTGTAACAGATTATATTACTTATTTGTAATTTTCATTGGCTGATTTTTTGCAGGTAGATGAAGTGGTTTATTTTAAGTTTATTTTCTACTAGCTGTGTCCGCGACTTCGTTCGTGTGGACTACAGGATTTTGAATTTATTTTTTCTAAAATAAAAGTAGCCTATGTTACTTTTTATTCATCAGCTATCTGCCAAAAAAGGGCCCGTTAAAATTGGTCCAGCCATTTCAGAGATTAGCTGGACAAATAGATATATAAAAATTATAAAAAAAATATTTTGGTGTATGTACCATATATATATTCATATGCAAAATATTGCAATATTACAAACAGACACTTCAATTTTATTTATATTTATAGATTTTATAAAAAAAAAGAAAGAAAGAGAGAGAGAAAGAGAGAGAGAGAGAGATAAGTAATATTTCACTGAAATATTTGTAACATATGAATTAAAAGAGCGTTTATGGAATTTATTGCACTTTCTTTTCAATAGAGATTTGCACTTTGGAATGTGCAATTACTATTATTTTTTTAATTGACTGATTGTTCACAAAAAAATGGTATATTTGATATATTTTAATTGATTTTTTAGTTATTTGTTTGTAGAAGATTGATATCCGACCGTGCTGCAGCTGCACGCCCCGGGCGTCGGACAGGTGCGCGCGCACGCGGCGTGCGCGTGCGCGCTGCAGCGTGAGCGGCGCGGGCGCGCGCGCCAGGGCCCCGCGCAGCGCCGCCGCCGCCGCCGCGCCGCTCGCCCACACGCACACGCCGCACGCCGACGTCACGCGGTCGCACACTCTGATACACAACATCAATGTTCAAAAAATACCTATAATATTCACATTTAAAAGGGCAAAAACAATAATAAAAACACTGTAGACCTGTAGACAGCCTAAATAAAAAATCGCTAGTAATTATTCACTTTGACTTTTCAGATAAAAAAATAAAGATACGGAAAAGGAAAAGCCACAGAGAAAATGATAACAACTTGCTATTAACTACGATATAACATCCGCACAACTTGACAGATTTTCTGAAAAGAAACAAATCTTCTACCAGAAACAAGACACAAAAATACCACGTCTCATCCCAATCTGCTGACTTAATTGTAATGATACATTCACCGTTTACAACGTGACACACAGTCACACAGGAAAAAGAATGATACAAACTTCACCACACGTGAAGAAAATTCCTAATAATGAAGAGAAATACATCTGCCGATCAGTGATCAACAGCATGCACTACGACGTCTTTATTTTTTATTTATACAACAAAAAAATACGTTTCCAAAACTGTCTGATTATCTGACGGACCTTTTTTATGTAACCTCTGCTATCTCTTCCCTATTACCAAAATAAAATGTTAATTTTAACCAAAACTACATATACACAAGTTATTTTTTTTTTTTGTAAATATTATTGCAGCCGCGTATTAGGACCAGTGCTATCAAACACTTTATTTTAGAATGTTTCGGCGGTCTTTTCAACATTTCAACTTACTTGATCTTTCCGTCAGCCAGAGACCCCTTCTTCACGGCCGTCACATAAATGCTGCAGTCGTTAGGATAGTAGGGCTCCTCGCGCCCGCCCGCTAGTTCGAAGCCTAACTCGCCATCTTTGTTCAGGCCTGACAGCTCCACGTCGATTATCTCCCATTCGAAATCCTGTACAAGATAATAAAAATTAAACATAAAATTATGTTTTTAAATCAAACATTAATAATACCACAAAAGAGTAAAACATAATTACTAAGATAACATAAGATTAACAAGGATTTAGCTGATGTTTTCAAAAGCGCTTGGGCATGAGGAAAAATCGTTTATAAGGTTTAATGTTGTATATGTAAAGCTACATTATCTCCCTAGCTTTTTTCCCATTTAGGAAAATATACGTAAAGTTACATGAAACTCCTGCGTCTTAATGTAAATCACGAATACATTTCACACACACCACTGAAATACCTAGACTTACGTGGTTGTTCTGAAGCTAATTTTCTTAATATCTATGTCGTAGTCATATCACAGAATTACCCAATTGATGCTGTAGTCTGCCATTTCACATAATGGTTAGCCACTACATGAAATGGCCACCTCAAAACAAACATAACCTCGGTCATATCATGAAATGTCCAATTCTACGATATCTACGCTAATTATACAAGTCTCAAGAAAACAGTTTCTTGAGAACAGTCTTAGCTGAGGAATTCGTTTTTTTTATTTTTTATAGTTATGACAATGACTACTCTGATGCAAAATATTGAGTAAAATTTGAAGTAAACACTTGTAGTGGGCAATTAGTTGTTTAGCAGTTGTACGTCGTGAGGCTCACCTGCACATCAGCATCCACCGCAGAGTCCCTGGAGTGCGCGTGCCTCCGGCAGTCCTTCCTGTCGTCGTCGTCCGGCATGGTGGAGCGCTTGTCCTTGCCTTCCTTCTTGTTGCCGTGGCGCCGCGCGTCTGCTAGCTCACCCACCATTTGGTCGCGTTCCTGTCAAAACGTAACAGTTACCCATCGGCTATCTATCTATTGGACCATTATACGATTCATTCCACTCAGTTCACGTCTCTCACTCAGTTCACCTTTCTCCAAGACAAGATCAGGCCTCCCATTTTGTTTATTTATTTAATTATTTATTTAGGATCGCCAACATTACAGGCACTGGGAATTTACATAATCATTTTATATAACTATTCAAGTGCTGTAACACTTATAGACAATCATTACATTAATAAAGAACATTACATTTTAAAACACATAAACATATAAAATTAGTACATAAGTTCATTTTCAATTGTATAATATATCAAGGAGAAAATTAATAATTAATTAAAATTAAAATGAATTCATAATAAAAAAATAATAATATAAAATAATAAAAAATAAAATTTATGTCAGCAATAATAACAACAGAAAAACACAGAACAAGAAATATAAATGGGAATTGATAATTAGGTACATTACAATAGAGAAATACATGAATGTCAAATTGGATTAAATAATTAGAAAATATTGTTCAGGGCGTATGTGGGGGAATTTTCAGTTATCCTAGCGACCAATAGTGACCGATCCATTTTGATTCACTGGGGTGCGGGCGACACAGTAGAGTCAGTGTAACGGCCTTTTCTAATGTGAACCAATGGTGTTCACTTCGATAGTTGACGGGAACCTCTTGCTACATAAGCACATAGTAAAATAACAGAGAATTGAGAAACTCAAAATAAATTCAAGCGTAAATACGATAATACAAAATTCTTCGAGAGGTCAAGCGATTGTCGGTCGATATTGTTATCTATTTTAATTTAATGTAAATATGCGCCATAATTGACGTAAATAAACATTTGTTCTTTCTTTCTTTTCTTTTCTTTATAAGAAGAACGTCCCATGTTACAAATAGCCGTATAAAAAAAACGAAGTGCAGTTTATTGCGTGAAGTCTTGAATGAAAATGACTGTCTGAGACTTACCTTTCTCAGTCGATTGCAGAGTGCCTTGACACTCTCTCGCTCTTGCAACAGTTTGTCTCTTTCTGAGAAAGCCCAGTCTCTTCGTCTTTTCGATACCTGAAACATAAACACCAATCAGTTATTATTTCCATATTTATTAGCCTTACATTCGTTAACATAATTCAGTAAGTAATATTTCTGAACAAAATCATAAAAGACAGTTAGCGTTTTATACGTTTACTCTTATGGAAGTATCTTTAATGATTTCGGCGCCATTAAATGCGTTTAAAATCATACCCAAAACAATCCCAACAGATACCACCATAGAAAGTATATTTCTCAAGTCCTAAAACTGTAGTTTAATAGCGTGATAGCGTATTTCTGAATAAGTTCCGAGTGGATATTCTTCTGTTTTTCTAAATACAAAAAGTACAGTCGAGTAAACTATTTGCTTTTCAGGTTTGGACGCCACATCGTCAGAAATTACAACGTTGAGTATGACCTAGCGCCGAAGGCAACACCGTGTCGCTACATGATGCGACACCGTATCGCGACGCAGTAACGAAATATGGCGCCGAAATGCTGTTACGTGCCGATATAAGATACGGTGCCGACACGCAACGCCGTACCTTGTCTTACAAGCTCTGGCTTTTTTTGTTTTTTAATGTTTTTGGCTTGGATACTAAGTCCTTTAAGCCATGTTTGGTATAAATAGTTCATTAGTTTACCATTACAATATGGATGCGTCACATTCTCATGTTTTGTAGTATTTGGCAGGAAAAGTATTGAGTCAGCCAAAATTCGCTGAGGTAGGTAAAAAACTATAAAATTCTCAGCTCCATTTTACCGAGACAACGTCGCCCAGTTAAGCAGACACTTGAGATACAAAACTACACCAATTTTACATCAGAATATCCAGTAGGAATCAATTTGCGAATAATTAAAGCAGGCACTGAACTTCACTCGAAAAAATCCAGCCAAAACCTCCAAGGTCTGGTTTAGCATAAGCATAATCAGCCTTTTTGTTCCCCCTGCTAGGATTCAGGCCTCCTCTCAATGAGAGACAATGGGCCGTAATCCACCACGCGGGCCCAGTGCGGGTTGGTGAGTGTCACAACTCACATATCTTCGAGTTTTTGGTTCTAGGACATACCGGTTTCCTCACGATGTTTTCCTTCACCGTTTTGAGAGCAGTGGTGATGAAATAAATTACATAAAGTAATGCGCCTGGCTGGGTTAGAACCCACGACCTACAACTCGTAAGTCGGGGCCGATACCACTCGGCCACCACTGCTCTTCCAAGTTGAAGCTTCATGTCAATGACAGATAAATACCTCGGCCTCTCTCTGCGCGTCGTTGAGCTCGGCCTGCAGCCGGTCGATTTGTTTCCGCAGTCTCTCGAGCTCCTGGTTGGCTTGCTCCAGGTTATCCACGCGTTCTTTGTCCACGGCGTCTACCACCATGCCCACTAGACCTAAATACGGAAGGTGTCATGTTAGGTACTGTCATAAAACTCAATCTTTTTTGACTACAAAAAAGAAAATACATTTGTAAGAGAGAATTCGAAACTCGAATGCGTCTCGCAGCGCAGCGCAACGCAGCAATTGGTGCCGGCATCGCGAAACAACGGAACTCTTCAACCATATGTATGCTGAAGTGGTACAGTCAATTTTTTTTCATGGATTCAGCCGTCATTCACAAACGAAAAACGCTGCTACAATGGCGAGATTCGCATAACAGAAGATTCTATAAGAAATTCCTTCACATAAAACGCTTACTTATCAAAGTACAAATACCGGCACGCTTTGCGCATTCCATACATTGGCGAGCCAATTATCGTCGTTGTTAGATACATGCAGCAGCGCAGGGAACGAATCACGAGTGACGTCTATGACACGATGGCGTGGCGAGCCAATCACTGACATTCCCCGCCCCCGCGTCTCACTTCGCACCACTAAAGAGACCGAATATTTGACTTCTGCGCAACTTGAAGCCAGCGCTCAAGATCCGTTCCGGTAATTGTATAAGTGCAGATCCCGCCATAAGTCCCTCATAAATATTTTTGCCCAAAAAGCCTCTTTTAAAGACTAAAGAAATAAGGACGATATTCTTACCTTGCAACTTATCCAATGATGGGTCATTGGAGTGTTGTCCGTTGAGAAATCCGTCATTACCCACACCACTTGCGAGCCCCAAGTGGTGGTACGCCGATGTGTCTTGTCTAGTAAACAAAAGTACCCATTAAGAAATTTTATCGAGTCTAATACGCGTCTATGAAACTACGCGTCCGAGGTCCGTAGGCCTAACTTCAGGATATACCTGTTAATGTTAGAGTACATACCTGGACTTCCCTAGTGTGGAGGGGTTCTGCGGCGTCTTGAGATCGGTGCACTCCTTGATCGCGCGGTCTCTGTCCACGAGCGCCGACTCGATCTCGCGACGTAGGCTCTCCGCCTGCACACATTAACATTACGTATGCAAAAAGCACACCCGTATACTCTGAAATAGGTAGGCTAAGGTGCAACCGAAGTAAATCAACGTTTTGCCAGAACGATATGCTCGAACACGGATTTAGGCCTTTGCCACACTTGACGGAAATCCCGTCGCGGAAGATCGGCGAAGAAACGTCAATACATGCGTATACAAAGTCTTCCGCGACGGGATTTCTGTCAAGTGTGGCAAAAGCCTTAATCTTTAACAATAATTATCTAAGGGCCATCTGTACCACAAATCTCTGATTGCATTTAAAGTGAATGTTTTAGGCCTGAACGTTTTTTTCTGTACTACATGTCAAGTCATTGAGTGGATTTTAAGGCTATAATTTGACTAAATTCAATAAAATGAAATATTCAATTTTCTCTGACACCTTTTTCTTGACTCAATAATGCTATTTACCCTTTTGTCAGCAGTTTTAACAAAAAAAAAATGTCATTTCTTTATTTGATATAAACTAGTGCGTGACTGCGATCCCACCTGATGGTAAGTAGTGATGCAATCGTTGATGGAGAGGCGCACTAGTTATTAAGATCCTATTCACTCTAGCCTTGAAGACACCCAAGTTAAAATCTCACCTGTAATGCGGTGGCCCTCTGTTCCTCACGAGAAGCTTGTAATGCGGACTCTAGCGCAGCGACACGTTTGAGAGCCGCTTGCAGGTCGTCCGATAACTTCTCCATCTCTTTGTGAACTGTGTCTCTGTTGACATAAGGTTCAAAATTAGTTATTATAGTCACGTTTTAGCTTAGTTTTCTAACATAGAGTATGAGCGACAGACATGATAAGTTGTGTGGGAAAATCATCCAATAACATCTCCCACTCTTGGGCGGAGCGGAACATAGTGTCAGACTTTTACTGACTAAGAAGCCACTCCTATTTCTTCGTTGCCTTTCGTACCGGGGCCGAACCTTCCTTTTAGAAACGAATCCTGGGCCCAGTAGACTTCGACCCTGCTGGGCCCCTACGGTTGCTGTCAACTCCTTGAGGAGAGCGTGGAATACTACGCGCCGTCGACGACTTTGGCTCGGTCTGGACGGTTGTCGAACGGTCGGATGGCGAGCTACCCATTGCTAGCCGTCCTCAAGCCCAGAACATCCTGAAATGTGCAACGTGAAGTACACAACTTTCACATTGCACATTTTCAGAACTTAAAGAGGCGAATAACAGCTGTCGAAGCTACACGCTGGTCTGTTAAAAATGTTAAGGGAGAGGATTGTGGGTGCGTTTGAGCCGATGGTTATATTTATTATTCATACGTTCGCGCTTGACCATCGATAGAAAGCGACGATGAGGCCGGTGATGGAGCAGGCTTGCTTAGAAGTAACCAGTAGCCCGATTCACGTAATGAAAACCGTAACGATATCGTAGCGATTTAGTCGTTTAGACCATTTCCGTATTCACATCCATCAATCGAGTTTGAACGACACCGATTTTAAAGTCGTTTGAAATTCGTCGATTTAAAAAAAATCTGTATTACATTATCTATGTGGTAGAATACTTATTAATGTAACTGGAAATAAGTCGATAGATCGTGAATACCGCTTTTGGATAGGACTTCGATCGAACGACTATAAAACTTCAACGATGTTTGGCTTGTTTGATTTTACATGAATCAGGCTACTGGTGTAGGTGACAGACAGACAGTGGACTGATAGCAATAGGTTCCTGTTTTTACCCTTTGGGTAATGAACCCTAAAAATAAGATGTGTTAGGAAGTTAGATTAGTTAAACGGCCGGGTGTATGTATATTACCTCTCGCTCATAATAAGCGTGTACTCTGCCATGGCGGCGTTGCGTTCGTCAGTGAGTCTTTTGATATCGGCTCGTTCTCGAGCGCCCCCCTCCCACTGACGCACCACGTGAGCTACTTGCTGCTTTAGAGCGTTGCGCTCGCGGATCTGAGAAGACAAAACAAAAACTATTTTAGTACGAACAACAGAATAAACAACAGATTGCTATTGTACCGAGCGACGGTATAGTAGATGGTAACAACAAACATTCTCTTCAAGTTCATGTAAAACATTTTTGTATCCGGCTCGAAGGACCAAAAAGTTTTTTAGACACTTAATTTACCAATGTTACTATGCAAAAGAAGTATGTGGAAATTTAGTGCGAGAAATCTCTGTAAAACATACTGAAGTCATTATAAATTTGTGCGAACTGCAGGATCAGCCAAAATGGTGTTTGAAATCATAACCACTATAAAACGATGACTTCTTTAAACTTTATTCTTATAAAAATGTTGAAGGACGAATGCTAATACATACTATTATATTTATAATGTATTGTATAAATACATCATGATCTATATTAATGTACCTATCCATTAATTAAAAACGTAAAAAAGGTCGCTATACTTACAACAGCATTTCTCTCTTGTGTCAGGTCGTGGCATTGTGTTTTCAGTCTGCTGTTCTCTTCTTGAACGTTTCGTAGCTTTTCTAACGTTGAATTGTGTGTTTCTATTAGGTCGTCGTATCTGTAACAAAATAGAGCGCCTGATATAAAAAAAGTAATGCCTTGTGACTTGAGACACATAAGCACACTGAACTTATGTAATTCAAATAATGAAATATTTATAAACTTTTTCACAGTTAAGGTTGCCAGGTCTTAAAACCGAAAAGCTGGACAGACTATCCTATTTAGCAGGACATTTCGTCAAAAATGCCGACATTTTTTTTTACGTTTAACATGACTTTTTAATAACAATAAAATTCCTAAAATCTTTTAAAATTCTAATGAAAAAATAATACAAATTAAGTGATATAATTGCTAGAATAATTGCATATCCGTTCTGCTTGTGCTAGCGAGACAAGGTAAGACTGAACACAAATGACAATTCTGAACAAAATGGTCAAACTTAAAAAGCCTAAAAAATGCCGGTCGGGCCGGACTCCACCTAATTTGGCTGGACATGCAACCAAAAAGCCTGACCGTGTCTGGCTTTATCCGGACGCCTCCTGGCAACGCTATACGCAGTTATGTCCCACATGTTGAGACTGACCTCTTCTGGAAGCAGTCGAGCTCCTCCTTGAGCGCCTCGTACTTGCGGAGCGTGTGCACGAGCGCGTCGGAGCTGCCCTCGGGGTTGCTGCTCTGCTGCAGGTGCTGCACCTCGCGCTCCAACCTAACGACGAAAAGAAGACTATTAATCATACCATCACACACACACACCATCGTAAACGGAGCTTCAATTTCTTTTTTGGTTATTTTTCTTTTAAATAAGAAGTAAAAATAAACACAAAAACTGGGTATCCTAGTGATATATTGTTTATCTACATTAATTTTAATATTACAAAGAGGTAAAGTTTGTTATTTTGTTAGTAGGAGGTAATCTCTGGAAATAGTGGTCCGATTGCTAAATTTTTTCACCGATAGATAGCTACTTTATTCCTGAGTGACATAGGCTGTATTTTATGCATGCTAGTAAACTATAAGAAAAAACTTACCGCTGGTTGTCATTGAGCAGGTCGCTGTACTTGCCGCGCAGAGTGCTGGCTTCCTGCGCCGACACCTCCAACTGATTCATAGCTGCTCTGTGCTGCCCACGGAAGTACTCCAACTCCTGATACAACAACACAAGTATTTATAAGCAGCAGTTAGAAGACAACATTAATGTAGAACTACACTGCGCACTCGTGTGCCAGCTACGCCGATCTGTTGGGTTACCATGACGTTTTTGATTCACTCTTATTTCAGTGTGGGTAAGAGATGGCGCTAGACCACTTGTATAGCTCTGTCTCTTACCCACACTAGAATAAGAATAAAACAATTTTACTTTGAACGTCATAGTAACCTAGCTGGGCGCGTCGGTCTCCACACATTTTATACGGAAACTAGACATGTAGAGCTACACTAGATCCACGCCACGTGTGCGTCGGGCTAATGTAGTTCAAGCTTTAAAAATTTGGACCTGTGTGCCCTGTCCAGTGACCAGTGCTGACCTGGCTCTTGTCTTGTAATGCAATAAATATTGAAATAAATAAAAACAAAGGCCTATTCATTGAATAGTGTTGGCATTCCAAGTTGGACCACCTTTGTAAAGTTAGCTGTAGTATTCCATTGTAAACAGGAATATTGAAATGCATCAAAAGTTATATTGTTATTTCTGTTGTTCATGCATGTGCGAGTCTATCTCTAAAACTCTATGTATGTAGGTATTGGTATTGGTGGTATATAATAAATAATATTGTGACTGATGCAGCTTTGCAGTACTTTATGATGGGTGCTAATTAAACACATTTTTTTTATTACCATATTCACTTCTAAAAATCCACATTGCCTTCTAAATTACTATGCCCCAATTAACAAGCGTTTGAATGATACTATCTTAGCCGCTAGTTATCTTCTATGTAATCTTTACTTTCTGGATGGTTAAAAAATAACCACAAAGGCTAAGGTAGGAGTTCCACTCCGCTCCCGCCTTAGCCTTTGCCCTGGATGGTTCGAAAATAAATTGAACACGGTACTTTTTTTTTAAGCTTTCTGGCAGGACAATGTCTGCCGGAACCGCTAGTCTTTCAAATATTGAACAACTCACTTTCATAACATGCTCACACCGCCGCGAAGTCTCCGTATGCTGTCGCCGCAACTGATTGAGATCGTGCAGCGCTTTCTCGCACTGTTGTTTTAAGCTCTCGTTGGTTTGTTTACTGTTGGATAGAGATAATATGCTTAAACACAGTTTATAGAAATAACCGTTATTTTAATGGAGTTGTAGCGAGTTTATGATTGATAAAATTTTAGGCCAAAAAGAGGTAGGCGAGGGGACTAAAACACCTTAAGTATGCCGAATTCCATACCTGATGACGTCATACTGTAGCGGCTCGTAGGGGCCGCTCATGACGTGCGCGCCGTGCGACTTGACCGTGTAGTTCTGTTTCTCATAGCATTGGTTCGAGGTCAGCACGTCGTACTCGATCGGGATCGGGATGGTCGGCAGCTGAGCGGTGGTGTGGCGCTCGGTGCTCACGTAATTGTGGGATATTGATTCTGGAAGAACATGTTTTAGTTATTATTACAGTTTCACAGTGGGGAGGGTTTTCGAAGTAATTTGCCCTGTATCTAGCGACCACAGGGCATCTTAGAAGCAGAAGAACTGCTGTGTCATCCTCCTCCATGCAGACTCTGCAGAGTGGACTGGTGGACGGCCTTGTGGTGGTATTTTATACTTTGGTGTTCAATATAGACTATATCTATCTACCTTCTTACTGCTTGAAACTACCAAACTATACGAATTAACATTCAAAACAAAAGTTCGCGAGCTAATTCTTAAGAAGTTGGTTAGTTTTCCAGTTGTTTGATAATATTAGCGTAGGTACGTAATTTATTAATTTGAATATAGATTATATGTATAATTGTATTATACTTATGGTTCACTAATACATACATCTGTTGTTTGTAATCGCCTTTTTCTCTCTTTTATTGCACCTACCACTAGTCGACTAGTAGAATATGTCTAAGGCATTAAGATCGCCTCAGTACTTTTGTGTGCATTAAGTTTTTAATAAATAAATAGTGGACATTCTGAACCCATGATTCATTAACAAGGAAGAAGGAATTAAACTGTAGCAAATTCTTCATTGAGGAATTATAACCAAGTGTGGAAAAACACATGTTATTGTGTCAATAAGGATAACTTTTTAAACTACAGTAAGTACATTGATTTAGATTAGATAATTCAATGTAATACAAGATTATCACTGACTTATCTCAGAGAGCCTGCCCTAAACAGAAACCTTAAGATTAATAAATAACCGGTGTATTTACCAAACAGGTTTATCTTCTGACTTACTGACTAAAAGACCCACCCTGTTCCTTCTAGCCTTCATACCGGGGCTCGAGTTCCCTTTCGGATAACCCTGGCCCCATTATTAATACCCTGTATTGTCCCACTGTTGGGTAAAGCCTCCCTCTATTCTTTCCAACGAGATTCCTTGCTTCTTCTTTCTGATTTCCAAGGAAAACACCAAGGTTGTTCTTTTTTATTTGGAATACATTGTATTTCTTATTAGAACTTTATTGGATTGAATTTCATGACTTTCAAATACTGTGACAAAATCAAGTTTCTTATTTATTAAAATACTTTTTTTAAAGAAGAATATACTCACCATTACTGCCATTACTCTCTAAAGATGATGTCCCAGATGCCATAATATATCTGAAAATGAAGAATGGGAAATTTTAAACAAGTCAATTCAAAACATATCTTGCATATAGCATACTATGAAGTTGATCAAGTCGCTCCACATCGAGCGAACTTCATTGTAGTTGTTGTTCGTTGTTCATTTTGTACACTACTAGTGACCTACCCCGGTTATGCACATATACAATTTTAATACAGTATTTTAATAACTGTGGGGTCTAGACATGTATGTATTCTTGTGTAATGTCAGGGGTTGTGGGGAACTACCCTATCTGTAACTTAGACAGTAAAAGTATTAGACAGTCATTTTATTTACCAGCCCACAGGGTACCTATACCCTTTTCGCGTTAAGATTAGACATTTAAATAAACCTTTTTTACTGTCTGTTCAACCGATTTTAACTTTTATTTCGTAGGCATAAGAATGGCATTAAAAGCAAAGAAGTGGTTACAGTACCAACTATTTATTGCAACCACCATTTGTCATGCCACCAATGACAGGACAGTAATTGAATTTTCAAAATGTGTAATGTTATTTTGAACAGAGTATAAATATCTATCAAGAAATAAATAAAAAAGTTGAATGTATGTATTTGATGTACATTCTATAAAAGGACCATTTGCATCCCTTGATCACCACAATTGCTTTTGTTGAACTGACAAAATATTAAGGTAAAAATAATAATTGTGACTGTATGTTACACAATATGGTCAGTTGAGAGCTGGGTTAGGTATAGTCTAGTTTCAAGTCTAGATTTCTGATGGTAAGCAGTGATGCAATCTTTGATGGTGAGGTGCACTAGTTTATGAAAAAATCCAATTTATGTTTCCAAGCTGGGTTGCTGTATATAATATAGAATTATTCTTGGTAAATCAGAATTTGTAAAGCAATAACATTTCTCGTCTTTTTATGTTTTTGTAATAGTCACACTCACTGGGTGTGTGGTGCAAATTACTATGAATGATTTTATCTCTTTCTTAACTTATGTGTTTGTGAATGACTGAGTGTAACAGCGAGTGTACCAAATTATGGATTTAAATAGTGTTTAATAATTTACCCTATTGCTCATATTACATTAAAATAAGTGATAAGTTGCAATAAGCAATTACATCTCATTATTAAATGGTCCCTGTATGATTGTAATAGCTAATGTTTGAAGTTGTGAAAGAAACATGATGTTAATTAATGTACGACACTTCGATATAAACTTTCACCAGATATATTACATTTATTTATGAATCATTAAGAGAAATACAGGTAGTTAATAATCAGTACTATCCTGTACATACCTAGTTCTGGTTTATTCATAATTAATAGCAAGCGTGTCATGAATGAAAACAATTATAGAAGGAAACCAATTGTCAATAGGTATACACAATAGCATAATAGTTCATTTTATCATTTTAATTCATTATTACTCTTTCATTTACTTCCTGTTATGTTGTGTACATACTAGCCATAACAACTCTGGCATTTTTTCTCATTAACTTTGTGACAGACAATCACTTTTTATACATATAGCTACATAGTTATTGTTAGTCTCCCTGGGCACTCTATACAATAAGAAGCCAGTAAAAACAAATCATTATTACCTTATAAATTAGAATTTTACATCCATTGTTCCACTGCACAGCTACACTTTGGGCCCTGTGTAACATATAACAAGATATAAGGTATACCACAGTAGAATGATTATAAACAGATAAGCAGCATTGCCTAGTAAACAAGATTACTGTAAAATTAGAATATTTACTGGGGTCAATCCACTTGACATATTTTCTACGCTCTAATGACTATTACAAAACTGCACTGCAAAGCGGGGACTGTTGCGATTGCACACGAACAACGAAACATGGAACACCTTCACACCACACAATTATCGACTAACAGTACACAGACACGGTCTATCAACGTCGCCGCACACCCAAATCACTCATCAAACACAGCAAGCGCAACAAAAAACTCTCCTTTCGCTTTGAATATAGTTTTCACGGCGACAGAACTGTCTACGAACTTATTTCACAATGTAAACATATTGAGTATTACCAAAGCGGCTCATAATCAACAATGCGCGTCCCGATTCACGAATATTTGTGTAAAACAAAACCAATAATAACTTGAACAAGAAAGATAACACGTATTATCGTCACTAATTTGCCAACATTTCTCGTTTCTATACCTTTTTTAGCAAGGCAAATGAATGAATGAATGACGGACGTCGTCGGACATATTGAACCAGTGTCACCAGCAATAATCGGATAGATTTCACAGTTTACGGATAATTAATTCGGTAAATCAAAAATACGATAATAGCGAGTTAAATTAACAAGGCCATTACTAAAAACATTCAAAAAATATTTGGCTACTAAAAAAATATATTTTAGTCTTGGTTCTCATGCATTTTTAAACGTGTATTCACGATAGTTGTGTATCCAAACATTTTAAGAGCTGTCATCGGAACTGTCAAAAAAACGTTCCAGGTCAAATGTTTTGAATAAACTGGGTACAATAGCATTACATTTTTTTTTTAAGAACAAAGTTCTGAAAGGACCGAAAGGACCAAAAGCCCATTGAAAACATAGCACAAAGGACCAGAAAATAAGGCTGAGTAAAACCTCAATTTCATCTTGCCACTTAAAAATTTGACGATTCTTCTTGAGAAATATGAATTCATGTAACAATAATTAGCTCTTTTGTTTGTTGTAGTTGTAACTGATTTTTTTCGTAAACGATTAATTTTTACTCTGTAATCATTTCTCGAGCCTATTTATTAGCTGTAAGTTATAGCTTGCGTGTTTTTTAAAAAACGCGGGAGGCCAATTGCTAGTAAATGTTCAATGTACTACAATCGTCTATACTTTTACAGTATACGGTCTCATCACAATCGATGCTACAGTTCAGGAATCGTAGACTATGATTGGCTAATAATAAAATAGCACAGACTTTCTATTAGACGAAAAACAATTCGTTTTATTCCGTAGCGGAATACTGAGCTATGATTGGTCAGTCGTTACGCGACAAACATATAAAGATAACACGCCGTATACATAGTTAGATGGAGTACTATTTCGTCGTACAAATAAATGACACGCAATAGTGAAGAACCAATAAAAAACGAGGCGCAAATACGTGTTTTTTTATAAATTAAGTGGTCAAACACAAAAACATTTCCTCGTATATCATTTGTAACGGTTTGCAAAACAGTTGTGTGTCTTAGCAGTGAGTGATAACGTGAAAATCGAATGTTTTGATGTCGCGAGGCATGACCACGGCATGACTTCCATGCCCTGCGTACCTACGGAAGGGCGTGCGGTGCGAATTACGTTTACTATGAATGATTTTATCTCTTTCTAAACTCGAGTGTCTGTGAATGACCGAGTGTAACAGCGAGCGTACCAAATTATGGATTGAAATAGTGTTTGTTGTTGATGTATTATGATTATTTCGCAAAGATAAGATTTTTAACATTAGTGTTATCGTGTTAGTGAGGAATCGCCGCGGCTCTGCCCACGGAATAAATTCTTATGATACTACGTCGGATTCGTTACGCCGTTCGATTTATCATAACGAGGTACTATTTACGCACTATATGGTGATTATTGTAAGTATTTTTAGTCGTGGCGCGTGTCCGTCGACGGTGTTTTACTATTCGTCGTTTATTAGGGTGACTTTCATCATTGGTGTAAACAACTTCAAGGTTATCGGTTGGCATGTGCCAGAGTCGTTAGGTGCGGGACTGGGATGCAGGAGTGATGTCGGCGGCGGGAGGCGGGGGCGCTGGCGCCGTGGTGCGCCAAGGGCAACTGCGGAAGCTGAAGACGATGAAGAAGAAGTACTTCGTGCTGCGCGCGGAGACACCGGAGTGCTCAGCGCGGCTAGAGTATTATGAGTCGGAGAAGAAGTTCCGCGCGGGAGTGGCGCCGCGCCGCGTGCTGCCGCTCAAGAGCTGCTACAACATCATGCGGCGCCTGGACCTCAAGCAGAAGCACGTGATTGCGCTGTTCACACGCGAGGAGCAGTTCTGCGTAGTGGCGGACAACGAGCAGGACCTGCACGCCTGGCTGACCGCAATCCTCAAGCAGCACCGCACTGAGGACGCCAGCGACGAGCTGCTACACCCCATACGTAAGTCTCAACACTGCTAACTAACTTTCTCACAATGTTTACTAAAACATGGGTACCTACATGCTGGAATGTTTAAGGTTATGTAGGTAACAATGTCATATTCAAGTACAAACTTCTTTGAACATTCACTATTCATCTTGAGGCTGCTATACCAAATGTAAACTACACTAATTTGTATTTCTGTTTTCAAATACTTCAGTCAAATTAGATTCCAATTAGGCATTTTGTGTACCGATAAAATAATTTTAATTATCTATTTAGGCAAATTATACATTTAAGCAAATTATACATTTAAGCATTTGCCTAAATTGTTTGTTAAATCTCACATAAATTCTTAAAGTTGAAACAATGTCGCAGTTATGTAGATTTAACTCGACACGTAATTTGGTATTTGTTTTAAGGTTTTGATTTATTTTATAGTGATGTATACAAAAAGATTATTTATTAGCAATTGGCTCAAAGTCGTTCCCATCATTAGAGTACTAATTATGTGTATTCTGTTGAACGTGAGTCTGCAAATATTTCCTTTTTTGTTAGCATGTTTAATATAACTAAATACTTAGATAAACACAATCATAGTAAATAACATCAAGCCATTAGCTTGCGATGGGAATTGGCTAGCTAAGTATTCAAATCGGAAAAAGATAATTAATAAAGTAAATTTTCTTCTAGAAGTTGTTGAATAGCAATCTAAACTTTTCATTCTTAAATTGATGCTTCATGTGGCATCCTCATAATACCTACTTTTAATCAATCTTAAATCAAATATTAAGACGATGCTCCTACACACAAATATTTGACCTTTTGCAAAGTGTGATTATGGCAAGACTATGAATGGAATAAATTTCTTGATTTACTAAATATTGTCTCGATGTTATACTTAATTTTCTGGCTGTAGATAGAAATTTGTATTAGGTAGTTTAAATGAGTTAACGACAAATTGAAATTCGGTACATAAAAATATTTTAGTTTGGGAAATTTTCTTAATTCTATATTGTACACGCAAAAACTTAACCTTAATACATTCATAAGTAGATAATTCATGTACAAAGGCGAGCTTAACTCGACAATGAGTTTTCTCCGAGCAGACCTTTGAGTGACAGAGAGATCTATTTATTTATTTATTTAATCTTCATGCAACACAAAGTACATAAGCGGACTTAATGCCTTGGGCATTCTCTACCAGTCAACCTAGGGTGGTGAAGAGACAATATGGTAGGCGCACAATAAGAAAATTTTGTTTTTAAAACAAAAGTAAAAAGTATAGGACCTACTTATGGAGATCACATTCAATCAATCAATTTTCATCATTGCAATGAATTTTGTCTGTAAGAATCTTATTTTTGGCGTAGTTTTATAAGTTACTGTTGTTTAGCGACACCAAGGCGCTGCTGGCCTTTCTTGAGGAGCTGGGGTGGATCGAGGGACTCATTTGTCCCACCCGTACGCAAAATACGCGCTTTAGTCGTGGAGTTGCGGAAAACAGCCCGTTTGAACCTGAACCTAAGTTACTGTTGTAAATAAGAATTTAACAACAGCTCAAAAGTAAACTGGTATTTAGTTATTTTATACAGTGTATCATTGAAACTATGCTACATAATTTCCGAAATATTTGGTTTTTGTTGTTGAACACTTTGGAATTTATTACTCCTTATTATTGTAATTCAAGTTTTCAGATGGGAAATAAGATATTCTGGAGAGAACACTATTTTTATTTTATTAGGTAATAGGTAACTGAACTACGTATAATACTGGATAAATAGGTAGGTACATCAACATTATTGAATGGACTTTGAGTTCATTAACACCAATACTTTTTTCCAATTCATCCATAACAGTTATAGAAAACCTTTTTCTTTTTAAACTTTTTATGAATGGTAATTTTTCCTTGATCGAATACTCGAGTATGTACTAAACCGTAGAGTAATAATCATAAAACATTGATTGTATCGCCCTAATAGCGAAACACAATCTCAAAACTCGAATACGAACGACAAAACTGCGTAGGAAACGTAATTCGCAATCTATTGCGTCTTAGCGGAAAAGCACGGCTGTCGGGCGAAGCCGCGGGTGCCGTTGGCTAGACAATAAACAAACATTAAAACAAAATCTTCATAACTTACTTCGCATATACAGACAATAATAAGCGACTCCGAACATGCCATAAAAAGGCCAAAGCACGATCATGTACTATGGAAATTTAGGCGCGTACGTAAGAGCGGGTGTCGTTGACCCCCGGTAATATTGTGATGCTGTGGGTAAACACACTAATACAATCATTAATCTTAATACGAGCTCGTCGGAAGCGACTGTCGGCCCTTTTCACACGTTACGATTGTACGCGTGTAAGGGTCACCGGTTGTTTTGATTTTTAGATCGCGTTGCGACTGGTTTGTTAAATTTTCGTCGTCCTAGTTCACTGAAAAATATCATTATCATTCTGTCATGATTAGTCATTAGTTGCTCAACGTTTTACGTTACGGGATTTTTTTTATTAGTATTTTTGCAGACTACATTGACGCGGTTCGTTCGATGTGTTGTGGTATTTTTACGGTTTTTGCACTTGTGACGTAGCCGGCGGTCTAGCCTCGGGGCCCCACGGTTACTCGATCGTATGAAGCGATCAATCAACCCAGCCTACCGCCGTCCACAGGTCTCGCAAATCTCGCCCCAGTACTTGTCACTCACTACCGTAGTAGGGGCGACAAGTTCGATTCTTTCGCTGACGTCAAGATTTTCAGACTTTTCCAGGGGTTGTGCTAGTACAATTCCTATCCTTTTTTTAACCTGAGTCATAAAGTATCCCTAACATTGCAGATCTCATATAATAAACTGCAACCTCCTTCCTGTTTCCATTCTCTTAGAACCGTTACTTGGTAAGGATTACACCAAAACACGCCTAAATTAGGCAATCATTTGACCGGGTTTTGCCCTCCAGACCCCTGCCACGTCATCATTAGAAAAACCCAGCTGTTCAAGTTACGGTTTCGATAAGTAAACACCATGAGGTCATAGATTCTTAGTCTAGCTCTGTCATATTTAAAACAATGAAGTTACATAATTTGTAAAGGAAGAAGAAGACGTGTTGTGCTGGTCGCAAATAAAAGAGAATCTATAGAAAGCACATATCACACACAGGAAATCTGACATAACATCAGAAATGGGACGGAACTATGTGAAGAAGGACAGGATAGGCTTTCTGCTCTTCACAATTCTAACTTTGTTTACCAATCAATTTGGCTTCCACTTGCCATCATCTACATTTTCTCTAACCCATTGCTCGCCTGCAAGCCATGAGCCTCCCCCTTTTACGTAGCTATCCCGGTCTTTGCCAATTTTTGTACTGGTCTGCCAAACAGTTGTGTAGTCGATTTTCCTTTTGTTTGCTCACTAGAAATAGTGGTTTTTAGCCCTATAGCCAAATTCAAGGACAATATTTAAATATAAATAAAAGAGCACGCACACACAAACTGCTGTCCAATCATAGGTCACCGCGTGATCTCATATTTGTATGCTAACTAATTTGTGTGTTTACTAGTGCAATGATTAATTGTATTGTTTATAGTGATGTCCGTAAACGATTGTGTTTACTGATCGTGGCACGTGAACTGCAAACATAGCAACGTGTACTTGGTAGAGAGATACGTTTGTTGTTTCAATTGAAGAAGACGTCATGTCTTTCTAAGGAATATTAATAAATGAATGAGATGGTATTAGAGTCTGTCGACTATCAAGTTGGCTTTCGTACTTTTTGCGGTCTAAAGCTAGAACTACATTAGAACGACGCACTCCTAACACGCCTGCCCCCCTAGCCAAGTTACAACCGTTTCGCTTGTGTCGAACGCTTCGAGTTGGCCGCGCCGCCAATTCTTTTGTTCTGACTACGTGACTGATCGTTGAGATGACGTCATTCCCGTACATTTGAAGCTTTCTACTAGCGTTAACGATTGCAGATTAGCAACTTGGCTAGGGGTACTGATTTGTACGTAGAACGACTTCGCGTGCCGTGGATCAAGTGTAGCTCTACAAGTCTAGTTTCCATATAAAATGTATGGAGACCGACGCGCCCGATCGACGTGTGTGGCACACGTGCGCAGTGTAGTTCTGCCTTTAAGCTTGCAGCTTGCTTGTTTACGTAAAGCGCAGTTATGAAGGCTACTTGGAACGTGAACCCATGATCTAATAAAGATAGCTTCTGGATGCAGACTAGACAGTTACAGTCACTTCTGCAATCCTTGGGGACATCTACGTCCGTAGCGGACATCTTTCGACAGAAATGATGTTACATATACGGCCCGTGTGTGCTCAATTTCTATTAAATAACACACAATGTCAACAGAACATAGGCCTTGGTCTTGCCTTGTTCATTCACATAAGTAAACAAACTGTTGCTTTGTATTTCTGCACGCAGTTCCGTTGCCTACGTACTACGCATCGGATGACCTTTGTTGCGAATTGATGCGCAGAAGCGCGAATAGTTCCTATACATACGATTTTGTTTCTTCTTTCCTATGTTCTTTAAGGGGTAGATAATGGAAGCTTGAAGCTATCATCAACCTTTCAGCTTTAAACGAACCTTTCCACCACACAAAAAAACCTCTTATCATCGGCCTTACGTTTTCTAGTTCTAACATAACTAAAACTAAACGTGAAGGCCGATGATGGGAGATTGTCTTCCTGTCTATTCGAACTCCGATATTTACTAACCTCCACAACCCTGACCCTGGGTACCCTTGGGCAAGTATCACCACCAGTCTAAAACAAAGTTATGGCTATGGTTTCTCCCAACAGTGGGTCCGTTTTTTAAAAGCCCTTTCTATTCTGACTTCTACCACGGTTCCGTGTGACCAAATTCCTTTCAAGTTAATGACAGCGTCAGAAACAGTAATAACGTTTGAAACAGTTATGGCGAAGGCCCATTTTAAGTGTTGTAACGTTCATGCGTTGATACGATGATAATGAACTACAATAACAAATAATTTCCTTCAACAGTTGCTGCACAAGGACAATCAGCTGATACATTGTTATCTTATCAAACGAAACTCACTGTTACGCTTTTGATTCTAAAGAGGGTAGGCTGATATCTGTACTGTAATTCATCACCGTGAAGTTTTTTCAGTAAAGCCTAGAAACATCCATCAAATCCAGGGCCACGACGACTCTTTTGGATTAACCCTGTAGCCCTGGCGGGAGATAGAACAGTCCTCAAATTGCTATTCAACCTCAGAAATATGAACATAAATTCTCAGGTTTGAAGGTTTTCGAAGCCACGACGACGGCATTCATCATTTTCCTTGCAGCAGATCTTAGCTTACACAAATCACTGATATGATTTATATTATTTTTAAACAAGATGTGTCATTGTTTTTTTTTTTAATTTAAACATCATTATCATTATTTAATGACCGGTGCTGTGCGTATATCCTATGCGACATGCACAGGACCGGTCATTATGACGACTCTTAGGGGAGGCCTATGTCCAACAGTGGACGTCATCATCATCATTAAGACTTGGTCCTAAATCTCGAGTAGATGGAATTCTGGCGAGCAGTGCTATTACCTGCATATTCCATCATCCGCCCTGAAACTCCAAGGGTCTGTCTATTATATGTATAAGTCAAAGAGTGAGTACCAAATTAGTTACTTCTAGGCTCCAATGTCGATCACATCATCGCTTACCATCAGTTGATGAAACACGAGCCAATCAATAATTTTTATAACTCCATCTCAGGAGGTAAGAAAATCATCCCAATGGCAACCCCCGATCTTAGGTGGAGCGGAGTGGGTTTTTAGTCAGTAAAAGTCTGACTCTATCTGTCAAAATTTGCTAACTAAAAGCCCACTCTTGTTCCTTCGTTGCCTTTCGTACCAGAGGGCTAAGGATCAACCCCAGGCCAGTATCAATATCCTGTCGTGTTTATCACCTTTCTAAACAGAAAACCTCCCAACTCATTCACACCATTCTAGGCCACGTAAACGGAGGCACAGAAGCGTAATAACAACAACAATTGCGTCATAAGAACTGTTTGTCTGCCAAACACCTTATAAAGTAGCCAATTAAACTAATTAACGTTTACCGTTCTTTCTAACATTGCGTTGCGATTACAAAGGTTCATCAACATTGTAGAAAAAACCTTTTGATTAACTGCGCCATCACTCGGTTGTCGTAGAAGGTAAAACTTATCGCTACAGATAAACAATAGTACCAACGTACCAACGCTATGGCGTAGATAACTCGATCAGTCGTAGGGCAGCCGATGATTTTAATGGTTTTATTGACGCACTGTTTCCTGTTCGATCCTTCGATTTTTAGAGTAAGCGCGTTATCACACTAGCGGTTTGCGAGCGGTTGCGGGGCGGAAGCGGTTGCACAGCGAATTTATTTATTTATTTAATCTTCATGCAACACAAAGTACGTAGGCGGACTTAATGCCTTTGGCATTCTCTACCAGTCAACCTAGGGTGGTGAAGAGACAATATGGTAGGCGCACAAAAAGAAAACTTTTGGTATTAAAACAAGCATAAAAAGTATACATATAGTTAAAATACACATACATATATATTTAATATAATATATAATATACTACATATATATATTCATATAAAGTAAGAACAGAAGTTTTGAGACGATTCTGCTATTGGTGTGTTGGCGAATGCGTCGCGAACACGCCGCGTGTGCACAGCGAAGACGTCACGGAAGCGTAGAAATTCGTAATATTTTCAACCCGTGTTTGTAGCAAGTTAACGACGTACGTTACACTCAGTAAGGCGCTGCGCAAACAGAGACACTTTTTGTTCCAGTTACCGATCGTCATGAGTAGATATATACCCTAAACGGTATATAACCCTAAACGACTTTGGTACTTGCCGGTTTTCGAGCCCGCAACCTCAGGCATGAGAGAGGGATGCCTTAACCACTGAGCCATCACAACTCTCTTAAAATTTTTTTTAGCCATATGGTTAGGACTGGAGCTCCATGCATTGCCATGCAACACCATCGTGTGCCCACGAATGGTGTTTGTTTAACTGTACGAAAAAGTGGGTGGATTTTTTTTACCTGATAGGTACGTTACTTGCCCGGTAATGACCTATGATCATAGTATGGTACGGTGTACGATTATGGCATGGAAGGAATCCACTTATTCGTCGGCAAACATCGCTTCTTCTTCTTCTTTTCGAATCGATGATAAACTTGTCAAACTGCAAACAGTTTGACTAGTTTATCATCAAAAGTACCGGGCCCAAAGGCCCAGTAGGTTACTACAGCATTGGTGGCACTCATTGAATCCTCCAAAGTGCTCGAGTACGGACACAGATCGCTGAAGCGCTGCCATAGCGAGGCGGTTCCATCAGCAACCTGAAAGCGTTGTTGTATAGGTATTTTGCTTTGTCATGTATAGATGACTGTGGCGCTTATAAGGTTAAAGCAAACTTAGGATATAATTGTTCCATACATGTTTGGGACCATCGAAGACACATCTCTGTAATCTTCTCACTTCGCCATAAACCCTTCCGAAGCAGCACTCATCGCGTTAAGAGCGTTCTTTACGAGGTACATTTTTATACATCAAATTTTTTTTTTTTTTTTACTCTAAATATAGCATCTCACAGTCGATATGTTGTTTTTTTTTAACGTCATCTATCTAAGAACACTTGGGTTATCAAGACGAATCTAACGATATGTTAATTATCAAAATCTGTTCAGCGGTTTGGAAGATATGAGGTAATAAAGAATATTACATACATACAAACATACAAGATACGCGCGAAAAAAAAACAACTCTGTACCAAAATTCATCAAAATCGGTTTTGCCATTTATGCGTGAAGACGTAACAAACAAATAAACAAACAAACTCACTTTCGCTTTTATAATATTAGTAAGGATTTTGGATACATAGCTATCTTCTGGATAATATCTAGGCTTCTATAAAAATCAAAACACAACTTTGTGTAAAACCAATCCAGTAAAGACCAATGAAAATTTGCTATTTTACGTGAACTTTGGCCCTCCATAATGCACTCATATATTAAATATTTACACATTAAATCCTTGCACATTTTATCGAGATTATTCTGAATGACGACAATTTTTTTAAAAACTTCCTGAAACAAGTTTTGTTAAATATTAGAGTAAGTCACGGAATTACCAAATGCCAACAGAGTTTTCAGGCGTTATCTCTCTTTTCTCGCGTTGCGTCTTCGTCAAACATCGCGTTGGATTGCGTTAGATGAAGCAACAAGCTTTCAAACCATGCTCGATGTTGACGATATGCGTGTGGAAAAGGAGCCTCTTTAAGTTTCTCCCACAAACATTATCTATTCCGTAACATCACTCCGTTTATCGCAACAAAGTTACAAAATGCGATCCAGAACGAAAACACGATGATGAATAAGTCTAAATCAGCTTGTAGGTCATTAGGTCACAGCTGAACGCTAATGACCTAGACATGGTATACTTTATACCTAGATCGACGCGCTTGGGAATATTCTGCGAGCTATCAAAGCTGGTTTTTGCTCGAATACTTGAGATGCCTATGTCTTTGTTCCCGTACGTTTCTTAATGATAACTAATTACTTAACTATGTTGGTATCTTGTTGTTAGCTAACTATGTGAGTTGTTGTTTAATATTTTTAGTTATTTCTTTTTTTATAATTAGATAATTATCTTGTGTTTATCTCAAAACGGTGAAGGAAAACATCGTGCTCGCGTAGAAAAATTTGAAGACATGTGACATTCACCAACCCGCACTGGGCCCGCGTGGTGGATTACGGCCTATTTCCTCTCCTAGAGATAAGGCCTGAGCCCCAGCAGTGGGAACATTAAAAGGCTGATTATGCTATGCTATACTATGCTTATCTTTGTACAAAATTTTATAGTAAACAACAAGAAGGAAAAAGCAACATTAAATGAAGGAGGAAGAGAGGTGGTGGGAACATCTCGCTGTCTTTTGTAGACACGTAACTCAACGGCAGTGACGTCACATTTCAGTGTGTGCGTGCGCATTCTTATTTTGTTACTTGACAGTTTCCTTTTCTACTAGATTTGATATATACATATATATATGTGTATATAATTTAAAAGATATATGTATAATTAAAAAAATATTGGTTTGCAATTTTCGATAAAGTTATGTTTTGATACAAATAAAAAAAAAATGAATCAACTGCAGGTTATATAAATAAAGTATTATGTTGATGAATCACTTTACGTTTAACATAGGTACAGAACAAAACAATATTTTTGCAATGCCTACAAAATATAAAAATAGGTACCTATGCACATTGAAGTAAACAAAACGTTCTGGAGGAAAAAATACATGTGTAATAATTTCATCCATTTTATTTAGAACGCCGTATTTCCCAAGTGGCTTATTTTTATCCCTAATATGCACTTAGAGTTTTAAATAAAATAGTGTTTAGGTGTTTATAGCCACTTCATGCTACCTATTAATGACATAAACATGTTCGAAGGTTCAGTTTAAATACCTATTAGCTGATATGTCCACTGATCATACCTACGAATGTTATGGGATAGACTAGATAATAAAGATTCAACATTTAGTATAATTAGGGTTTAACGTGATCTTAATTCAAAATATTTAATTCAGAAACCCGCCCTTATGTCATTGAATTAGGTTGCAATATTATTATTATAACTAGCCCGTATTTTCCCACTGCTGGGCCAAGGCTGCCCTCCATTCTTTTCAAAAATCACGGTTTTAACTTCAATGGGACTGGCCCGTAAAAAGCAGGAATCGTGCCCAGACGCAGCGACGCGGGGCCGCGACAGACCACAAAGGAGATGGCGGTACAACCTGAATGGCTTCCTTGAGAATTGGAAGGAGAAAGCGAGGAACCGTGATCGTTGCAATATTGGTCTGCTGAAAACTAATAAATGTCCTGGGTTTATCTTTTTCCGTTTTGTTTTGACTTATGCGATAATTACACTCAAGAATAAATTCATATTGTATCTAAAACATGATCTTGTCCATTGTCTGCTGAGAAAGTAGCATGGCTCTTGCAGTTCAGTTGAAGACGTACTTACTTTGGTACTTTCTAGAGAGTAGGTTAACACCACGACTTCCTGACCACACTAACCCATATCCTTTTAAGGCCAACCGCCAAGTTTTGACACAGTTCTCTTATTTCCGAGTCCATATTAAACCAGCAACATTAACTACTTTCCAGAACACGTATGGCAAGTGAACGTCCAGAAGAAAGGCCTGGGTGCGACGAAGAACATCCAGGGCCTGTACAACCTGTGCCTCACCGACAAAACGCTGACGCTCGTCAAGATCAAGAGTCACAACAACGTCATCAGTGATCTGGGGCTGCTGGAGCGCGTGGAGTACTCCTTGAAGAACATTCGGAGGTTTGTGCACTATCTTTGTATTGAACGACTAGTTAGCACAGTTGATTACGTTTTATTTACGCTTTTGCTGTTAAATCGTTTTACCGGGACTCGTCGATCTTCATTTCCGCGGCTTAGATTTTGTACCAGTTTGTACAGGTACCATCAAAGACACTTCCGACTGACCACCGCTAAGTTCATTTTTGCTTGCACTCGAAACGAAAACGAAGGATTTGGTTTGGCGCCGCGCCGCAGGATTCAAGCGAATTTTTTGCAATCAGGCATTTCTGCCTGATCACTTAAAAAAAATGACCGCGGTGGTACAGTGTGGTCGACTATTATTATTACTATAAACCTGTCATGTCCCACTGTAGAACACTTTTCTCTGACCTAGCTATATCTGGCCAATCCAATAGGTGGCATTATAACTCGTCTTTCTGGCTAACAGATAAATGTTCCCAGAAGAGTCCCAGCGAAACACATAAACTTGAAATCGTTTTTAATTAACTTCATTTATCGGAAAAGAGACACGCGTGGGTTTTAATAGCATTGAACTTGACCAAGTTAGTATCCTCGCCTCAAGGATAAGTTCGAGCGTTCAGCCAAGGCCGCAAGTTGATACCGTAAAGCTTCGATCCTTCTAGTATCTGGATACTTTTTAACGACTTTTCCTTTTGTTTTTGCACAACTACCAGAAGTTTACTTGTTATATATTTCCTCTTCATTAAATTATATTACCTAAATGTGGCATTCAGGGAATATTCATGGTGGGATTGTTCGAAAGAGTAAAGCTAGAACTACTACTTGTATAAGCTGTATTACTTTTTGGTGTACAATAAAGTCTATTCTATTCTATTCTACACTGCACACGTGTGCCACACACGCCGATTTGGGCGCGTCGGTCTCCATGCATTTTATATGGCAACTAGACTTGTAGAGCTACACTTGTTCGACGGCACGCGACGACGCTCTACGTACAAATCAGGCGCGATACACGTATGCGTCGGTCTAATTTAGTTCTAGCTTTACCGCGGCACTGAAAAGGATGAAGAAGGAAGAATAATGAAGGAACAGGGTGGGTTTTAGTCAGTATAAGTTTGACGCTCCTCGCTCCATCTAGAGCGAGAGGAGTTATTTGCTGGTTTCCCACTCCAAGAAACGGGATATACTCATCCTTGTATACAACATCCCTGGTAAAGTCCCTTACCATGACGTGATAAAATGTCACGCGAGCGAGTGAAAAAGATGATGCCTAGGCTATAACCGTTCAGTTTAGGTCGTGTAAAAGATCGTGTTAAGAGCTCGTAGTATAGCCTCTAGTAAGGTTACGCTCAGTAAAGTAATCTCTCTTTTCATTGTGAATTCTCAGAACAAGTGATTAACACTTGTTCTGAGAATTGTAGATATTTTTAATATTCAGTAGCATTGCGGTTTTATCCTTAATCGAAGGGAAAATACCGGTGCCGCTATCAGAACGGGACAACATACGATATTAAAAACGGACATTGCACTGAGCTAGAGCTTCGGAGTTTGTCCTTAAACACTTTCTGCGAAAAAGTAAAAGTTATAACTACAATAAATTCCAGTTACTCGCACTTAAATGATTGCCCCAGTGAAGGTGCTATGCGGATATCAGCTGTGCTGTATTGATTTAGCTGGCTATATAGAACTACGGAATGAGAAAATATTCTAGTAAAAGAAAACCTATTTCCGTAGATTATGAGATGGGTGACACAGTCAGGATTCGATCTTGAATTTTAAAATTAGAATTTTATACCCATGAATAAAACGGAACCCTTTGCTAAGATTCCGCTGTCCGTTCGTCGGTCTGTCCGTCTGTCACCAGGCTGTAACTCATGAACATTTGTAGTGATAGTTAGACAGTTGATATTTTCACAAATTATGTACTTCTATTGCCGCTATAACAACAAATAATAAAATAAATATTGAAGAGGGCTTCCTACAACAAACGTGATTTTCACGGACGATATGGAACCTGGATAAAAATGTTATAGTGGATTTATTCTGCAGTTTCGTAATAGTATTATGTAAATAGATTAAAAAACTAAATTTTAATGAGGAAAAAAACTACGTTTTACTATTTTGTCCTTATTTGTTTATAAAGTTTTACCTCGTAAACCCCCAGCATTGTGGTGATAAATAAATAATGATTAATCAAATGATTATTGGTTTACTAGTAATTATTTACATAGTTAGTGACGATATTGCAGGCGGACGCGGGTGATTGCGTCCGCAGCCGATCGATACAATCAATGTAAGCGATAAATACCTAACTGCAAATTGTATGCAATTTTACAGCACTTAAGCACAAAATAGATAGGTACAGAAGTCAATCTCATGTATGTACTTCACTTTTTACACCTACGCTAGGTGATCGCACACACGTCAGCGCGTTGTGCCGAACTGTATGAGCGCGACCGGGCGATTGAGCCGAGATATCGTGTCCGTGAGCGGTGTCTATGTGTGCGTTGCTCGGGCGTGCTTTGTATGAAGATTGTCTTCTGTACCTATCTATTTTGTGACGTTAGTTTATTATATTTAATTAGGATGAACTGAAGGATGCTCTCAAAACGGTGAAGGAAAACATCGTGAGGAAACCGGCATGTCCTAGAACCAAATATTCGAAGACACGTGACATTCACCAACTCGCACTGGGCACGCGTGGTGGATAACGGCCCATTCCCTCTCCTAGAGAGGAGGCCTGCGTCCCAGCTGTGGGAACATTAGGGCTGCTGATGTTGATGATGATGATAATGAAGGATGAACATGGCATAGCAATGAGGGCTTTATAATTGTATGCATTATTTTTGAGGTAGGAAATCGCTGTTGACATCTCTACGGTCCGACCTAAGGGTGTTTTTAATCATGCGGAATTCATCACGCATGTGGATTTGTTCCGCATGCGTAACCCCTTCAAACGTCCTTTTCATACAAGTAATGCGGCGGAGCAATCCCGCATGCGTGATGAAATCCGCATGATATTAAAAACACCCTAAGCGTTTCGCCTCGTCGTTTATACTGTGACTCTAAATAAACTAGTGCGCTTCACCATCAACGATTACGTCACTACTTACCATCAGGTGCAATTGCACTCAAGTCAAGTTTATGTAAATTAAACTAAGAATCATTTCTCAAGTCTTACTTTTACTGACTAAAACTCACGTGTGTTGCTTCAGTTACTTTTAGCGTTCCAGGGCTGCGATGACTCTTTCGAATAATTCTACAAGCACTTGTCATTTGATATGGATAAAAATAAATAAATAATAACAAGCCTATTTGTGACAAACCGTAGTAGCTAACCGGCATCCAGCCACATCCGGTTTGTCTGCAAGCCGAACCGAAAATAGTTGAGAAAAAGCTAAGCTAACTATTGTTTGTTATTTTTAGTGGACAAATAAATGAGACTTCAAGGCGTCACTGGTGTTGCATAAACAGCAGCTTAACAAATAAGGATATTTATGACATCTTTTTTGAGAGCAGTGGCGGCCTAGTGATAATGGCCCTGACGAGTTGTAGGTCGCGGGTTCGAACCCAGGAAGGCGTATTACTTTGTGTAATTTATTTCATCACCACTGCTCTCAAAACGGTGAAGGAAAACATCGTGAAGAAACCAGCATGTCCTAGAACCAAAAATTCGAAGACATGTGACATTCACCAACCCACACAGGGCCCGCGTGGTGGATTACGGTCCATTCCCTCTCCTAGAGAGGAGGCCTGAATCCCAGCAGTGAAAACATTAAAAAGGCTGATGATGATGATATCTTTAACAGAGCAGCTGGGTGGGTGGGCTTTTGATGTGACAAATATGAAGATAGTCCGCGCAACCTGCTCGTCATTCCACTACCGTTATATCGTATACCAGAGCGTGAATCTCAAAAATCAAAGTTTGTTAGTTCAGAAGAAACTGGATCCCACGACACAAGGGATCCTTATGTGGAATCCTAAAACCTAGCACTTTAGGTTCTTATGATTACATAGACAAAGGCAAGACCTCCAAAAATATCATTGTTTTGTCATAATGAACCAAATTAAGTTTTTAATATTATTATGTATTTATACATCGCAGGACCCTGAGGTCCTGGACCTTTGGAAGGCGTACGAGAGGCCGACGCCAACTCGCAGAGGCTCTTTAGATAATTTTAAAGGAACGTGATACCAACCGACAGTTATCCCTATGCGCGCTATGCTAGTGCACTCAAGGACAACCCCTGGTTGGTGAAAAACTTTTGCAACATATAGAAAACAAAGATAATAGGGCTGTGGCTTTTGGAGTCTTAAGTGGACTGGTAACCTGGAACTATGATAAGACTATGGCCCCTGCCGGAACAATGTTATTATATCCATCGATAAAAGGCAGGGGGTGACTTGAAGCCTACTGGGGCCAGGGTTATCCGAAAGGGCGCTCGAGCCCCGGTATGAAGGCTAGAAGGAACGGGGTGGGTCTTTTAGTCAGTAAGAGTCTGACGGGAATGTCATTGGATGATTTTTTCCCACCATAAAAAAAACAATAATAAATAAATAAAGGGGGTGACTTGAACACTCAATAAATGGGCCCCCAAAAACTATACAATACAAGGAAAACTAAAATTAAAGTTTACTGATGAAATCCGCAATGCCAATCTAACCACCACAAATATAAACCACTCAAATAATAATACTATGCATTTTTCTCAGAGTGATGATTAATTGTTTTCAAATCCTTGTTTTATTTGTGTAACGGATGACGTTAGTATTCTGAGAATTGCAGCAGCGTGCGTTCGACTGAATGTGTTCGTTCTCACAAGGTTTACCTGCGCAAATAGAATAATAACCGCAAATATTTAGGTATGTTTTGTGGCTAAATGTACGTAGGAACTGAGGGCTCGTAATCTCAAGTATTTACATAAACTCACGTCAATTCCCTCGTGGGTGTAGGCAGAAACATTGGTTAAACTATTGGGGCTTGCTCTTCTTTATAGTTTAATATTACTAGTATTATTATTTACTAGCTTTTGCTCGCAGCTTCGCTGACGTACATAAAGCAGCTTTCTATCGGTGAAAAAATTTTAGCAATCGGACGAAAAGCCGAAACAAACCAAAACAAAAAAAAAAAAAAAAAACTTTACCTCTTTATTATTATATTTACTATAGATTAAGTGTGAGTTTACATGTACATGGATGGAGGGGGAGATGAAGGCCAAGGAAAAGATGGATGGATTGTGTGAGAAGTGATATGAAAGAAAAGGGAGTTAGTAATAGATACCATCTATCATTATGCAGCTTTATGAAAACATGACGCCTGTACTTCGCAGGCATTTTGCTAGTTCTGTCTATTCAACACTCTCCTTGTATTCCAGATGTGGCGATTCCGAGCGTTTCTTCTACATGGAAGTGGGGCGGCAGACCACGACGGGCGCAGGAGAGCTGTGGATGCACACTGACGACTCCAACATCGCGCAGAGCATGCACTCCACTATTTACCAGTATGTTAATAGCCTACTTGCTGGTGCTTAAGTCCTATAATTTTAGTCAAATCCTGGAGGAGAAACTATTTCATGTATCCAGATAATTGCGCCAAGTCCGTTCCGTCATCGGACCACTAGTATAGCGTTGCGCCACCGGTACATGGTAGACATCTCACCCATACATACTAACGGCCACACTTCAAATGGTTATGCCTTTGATCTTAGCAGCGAGGGGGGACGGCATCGGTAAGCGGGTGCGGGGCGCTATGAGCGGCGTCTTGTGGCGTGCTTCAAACGATTTCATACTTTTGATCTTACGCTCGCCGCCTCGAGCTTAGTTACCGGTCATAGCGGCAAGGTTGTGCACGGGCCGTGACCCTTTAGGAATACATTTGTTGTGCCATCTTTAGTTAGCTGTTGTTACTTGCGATATTTCATTTTTATGTCCTACAGTGTGAACCGACCGAGCTGATTTTATATTTTTCTATCACAATTTACTTTTCCACCATTCCAGTGCGATGCGCGACTGTGCGAAGGAAACAGAGAACGAGCGCGACCACATCGTGCTCCCGAAGTCTGGCGACAGCGCGCCGCCGGCCCGACGACAGTCGTACTCCGACGGCCGGGCTGGCCGCGCCGGACTCACCAACGGTAAGTTGGGTAGCACGTGTAGGGGACCGGGGGTTTGTATATGGAGCGAGATTGACTATTATTTAGACAGGTTTTATATCTGTATCAGAATGATTCACAAGAGATAAGAATTAACCCTTTTCCCATTTTTATAAAAAAGGGTTATAACCCTTTAAACACCCACGTCGGAGTGGTCCGACGAGTATTTTCGCGTCCTATTCGCCAGGGTTATGTGTTTACGTCTGGGTACTTAGCTCTTCAATCCTAATAGGTGACAGGAAAGCTGACGAGATGGAGTATTTGTTTGACCGTGGATGTGCGACCCTGGCGGAAAAACGCGAGAGTGCTTGTCGGATATATCCGACGTAGGTAGTTAAAAGGTTAATAATTAAAAAGGGAAAAGAGGCATATTTTGGAAATATACAAGAGATTCTAAGATCCCTCGCCCACGGCGACTTTTTGTAGCGGTACTGTAGCGCGTTCGCATCGATACAGTCGCGATGCTGTAACGCGTTCGCATCGATACAGTCACGATGCTGCAGCGCGTTCGCATCGATACAGGCGCAATGCTGCAGCGCGTTCGCTTCGATACAGTCGTGATGCTGCAGCGCTTTTGCATCGATACAGTCGCGATGCTGCAGCGCGTTCGCATCGATACAGGCGCAATGCTGCAGAGCGTTCGCTTCGATACAGTCGCGATACTGCAGCGCGTTCGCATCGATAAAGTCGCGATGCTGCAACGCGTTCGCATCGATACAGGCGCAATGCTGCAGCGCGTTCGCATCGATACAGGCGCAATGCTGCAGCGCGTTCGCTTCGATATAGTCGCGATGCTGCAGCGCGTTCGCATCGATACAGTCGCGATGCTGTAGCACGTTAGCAGCGCGTTGGCATCTCTTCTATAGCGTTTGCAAATGCAACTAACACGCGTTAGTAGCATTCGCGGTCGCGCACTTATGAAACGCTCGACAGTATCGCTAAAAAAAGTCGTTTGCGAGGGGCCTTAAGTATAGCTTAAGTTAACTGAGCGTATGAGTTTTAAGAACCAAAACTCACAACTGCGTTGGAAAATGGCGAACGCAACAAGTTCTAAGTCGTATAAAATCTTGAAAGAGAGCTCGACAAATCTTCAGATTATGCGATGCGATCGCCTAAAACATTTGAAGTTGAATATTTCTCAAACTCTACTTTAGCCTGAAAATCTGTTAATAGGCATCTAAGTAGGGTTTGAGACATTCTTTAAAGCAAGAAACCTGCCCTAAGCCTAGCAGATTTGAGTTTTGGTTTTTAGAGTTTTCAATTATACTATGTTTTTTATCAAAAACTGAATCAATGCATGCTCAATTTATTTCAAATCTCACTCCATACACAAACAAATGGCCATGTATTGCCATGTATTTCGTAACTCATGTAGTTAGTCCACATTAGTTTGTGTCATGATCGTCTTAAGGGGCTAGTTTCCTTTGAAAAAACATAGTTACATGTAGTTTAGTATCTTTTTGCTTGCATTCATGTCACCAGTAGAAGTTAGATGCTTGTCCTAGTTTAGATCTCTTGTAGTGAGCAGTGACTAACATTTTGTGCAACGTCAATAATTTTGTCGATTAAATTTTGTGTCAAATGTGAAGATTATATGAAGCAGAAATGAGCCCTAACATCTTTAAAAAAAAAAGAAATTGTATTCATGATTTTCAATAGGAATCGAATTTTATTTATGTGTAGTTTGTATAATAAAACCTCTTTATTTGTTTAGTTAGTTATATATCACATAAGAGGGTAAAAAAAAGAACACCATAATTTGTATTCCAAAACATCATATATCACAATGACGAGTCATAGGAAATTGATGTTTATTGGTAAGGATGTAAGGGCTAACCTGGCAGCGCTCTCTTGCAGAGAAGGGCCTGTGCGTTGGCTCGTGCATTAGGCAGTGTGTGTGTGCGAGCGCCACCTACTCCATCGACGAGCCGCTGCCGCCTCCGCTCAACGGTACACACCCTGTATATAACTGTACCACTGTTTTATTGGAGCACTCTGTATTCAGATACTATTGGTTTCGTCTACATGTTGCTTTTTGATTGTTGATCAAAGTGTGTAATAGTTTACTACGAAAAATATTATACACACTAAATTGTGCCAATTTTTTTGTAGAAATAGTTATTATTTTTATTTTGTTAGCCTGTTCTGTCCTGCTCTTGGGGAAAGGCCTCCTTCCAATCCTTTCATCTTTAAAAGTAATCCTGCGCTTCCTCCATCCAGTTCTGGCGAAATCTGTCTAGTTCGTCCCGCCATCTCCTTCTTGATCTGCCGCGATCCCGTCGCACTTTACTTACGAAGTTAGTTTAGTCAGCTTTTAAAACGCTTAGCATATTTATACTACACTAGGTTTCACCCCGATTTCGCACGAGTGCAAATTATATACATAACCTTTCCCCATTTAGGTATTGCTCTTTATAAACCGCATTACAATGCGATGCATAGTTTAGTGGATAAACGTTAAATATGATTTCCTGATATAGCAAATGTATTTTCTAAAATGGCCAGAATAGTAATATTTAAATTTACCCTATTCACAATAAGAAAATAGTGATGTCATCAATGCTAGTGATATAGTATTATTATTAAGTAATTATTGTTTAAATACATCAGAATCGATAAAATTTTCATTAACATAATAAATAAAAGATTCCTGTCCGGCAAGTTCTATAATGTTGTCTAAGTCTAAAACAGCTTTTGTACATGTTTGTTTAAATGTTGAGTTGTGGCGAAGTACGCATTGTTACTTCAATTGATCAATGTGATCTCTAATATACTATGGTCTGATTAGATAAGGGGCGTGGCTTTGCTGAGTGACTACGATGACGTCACTATTTTCTTAACGAGAATACCTATAGTTCTTAGCCAATATTAGTCAAAGTTTTAATGGATAGTAGTAATGATAAGGGCTCGTACCTTAACTATTTGTAGAGTATCGAGGAGACAGGAACAGTTGCACCGCACTGGGTTCAAAATCGCTTGACAATTCACAGGAAACCAAACTTTTTCCTTGATGTGGGAAGTTATGAAATGACTTTCCCAGCTCAAGAATGGGGCGAAAACGTGTGTCAAATTTAACTAACTAAACTCCACCTTACGTTCTTTTATTTGCCCTTTACGTTCTTTGGCCGCCGTAATTCCTTAAAACGTTCCTACTGCCCTAGTAGACAATGACCCTTTTGTACCCCTTCAGTCTTACTGACAAGTTTGTATTGGAACACCACGCGCCGTCGACTCGGGTTTGGTCCCTGCCCGACCGACAGCCAGTCAGCGAACTAACCGTTGCCCGTTGTTCACAAGCCCTGCGACGGCAGCTGAGACAGGAAACTTATATAACTAATTTTGTCAAATATTGACCTAACTCTCCAAACCTCAAGCGAACGCCGGCTTCGCGCGTGATTTTTCCCCATTTCGGTTAAACACCAAGCGAACGCCCGGCATCCGCATAGATTATAAAATATCGAGCGTTTTTCTATAGGGTATTTATCCAAGAATAAGAAGTTCTTCATAAAGTAGTTCGTAAATATCGAAAATAAGCAAACATTTCCGTTATTCACTTATGGGGACTGAATAGTTAGTGCATGATAACCAACAGTAGAATCGAAACTAGCAGCGTCTGAATACGAGGTTCTCCAGTAACTTGAATGAGTATGCTCCCTGACATAGTCAGTTTATCGATAGGCTGTGACGAGACTGGACGTGTGTGGCTTTTGAGTTACTGATAGTTGAATGATAGACACTTGGTTTTCTGTAGTTGTGTTCGTCGATTTTAGACTTCTTTCATAATATTACACTTTCTCTAGAAACAATGTGGTGCGGGAGATACACTTTTGTACTATGCGATTCAAATGAAATAGGATCGAGTTAGCGACATGTAGTGACGTAATAGCTGTCGAATCAGTTAGGTAGGGTGAACAAAACAAGATATGTTTAAATTATATTTATTTACGAATCATGAAAGAAAAAAGTATGATCAGAATCTAATTCTTCAATTCCGCTCATCACTGTGTGAAGTCTCTTCGTAGAAGGTGAATTGTTGCCAACAATGAAAATAATAAAGAATACATTTTCTTTTAAACTAATTATAACTTAAATAAAGATTAAACAATAACATTTTTACTTCAGTTAGATTTAAATAAGACTTTTAAGTAAAGTAAAAAAACGTTATTAATACGTGAATAAGCTTTCGTTGTAAACCGTACTTTTCAAGTAACATTTGACAATTAGAGGTCATTGACGTCCCTATTCTTATTTGAATCGCATTGTACTAAGTTTTCCCGTTTTCTGAACTATGAGTACATCACATATTGTGAGTTCTTGTAATCGTCCTTTGATTTGTGCGACTCTGCATACTTTAGAGATATTATTCATAATAGATTTGTAAAACATCTCGTGCGTTCTATAAAATATATAAGGCCCACTTTATGTTAATAAATGTATTAAGTGTTATATCCAATTGAAAACGCCATCTAGAACCTTCAAACAATTGACAGAAACACACCCTTAGCACTACGTGCATTTAATGATTTGTGGCTCATGTGTATAAATTTTTGTTGTAAATATTCAGAGTAATGCATTATTCACTATTAAGTGATTCAAGTATCCACCTATGTTAGATATAGATGTCTTCGCTCTTTGTTTTGTTTCTAACATTCGACTATCATCGTGTCAAAACTGCACATAAACAGTCGCTTGCCCTGCTTTTGAATTAAGATTATTTATACTAATTAATTTGCGCTCTACTAATTTTGTAATATAAGCTTTTAGGGTCAATAATTAAATACACAAAAATATCTTCAGTTCAGGCATGTAAAGGGCTATTTTGTATATTTTTCTGTCGATTTGGAAATAGTTCTCTAGAATTTTGTATGACATCAGAAAATTACTAATGATAAGTTGAATCTACTCTAGTAGTCATATCTTAATTTTCTACTGTAGAAATAATTTACTTTCTACCGTAGGAATTATTGACCCATTATTAACAGTATGCCCGTCGTAATTAACAGTATTAAGTATACGAAAAGAGCTTCGAGTATGACGAGGTCGTATATAAATGGCTTACTATATCGATCGCACGAAAGATGTGCTTACCAAATGTGTAATAACATAGTTGTAAACGTTACATACTAATATGAACTTTGAATCAGGTGTATTAGGTTCAAAATGCTGTAAATTTCAAGAGCTTTTCGCTAATAAGGCGCTCTCCACTTGAGCAAATTGAGACGGGTTATTGAAATGCGTGTTTATTAATATCGTTTTGACTGGAAGACATTTGATTTATGTTAACACGTCATCCTTTTTATTCCGTTCAGAGAAAATTATATAGCATCAAATTAAATTGTGTATCGAAACTCTGCAGATGTGATGGTTATCGATATCTAATGATGATAAAATAAAGCAGAAAATTATCTCAATGTATATATAATTCTTCTGTCGTGTATTTTTTACCTAACTCGTCCTAAACTGCTTAACCGGTTTGGATAAAACTTTGTGTCTGTAATTGAACAGGGAGTAATTTCAAACCATCCAGGTAGGATGGTTTGAAAATATGTACTATTAAACCCGATTGATGGCGCTGCTATCGGGTTCTTAACTGTTTTTTATGTCGAAAAGCCAGCTTTTGGGCAGGACAACGGATGTCGGGCCCGCTAGTCTAAATATAAAAATATTTAACACATTCAGTGTCGAAAACCCGGGAACCGGGACCTAGTGGTTATAATAAAAAATCTTAAAAATGGAAAATTTTCTTTCAAATCTAGTAAACTAAGCATACAAGTTAGTGTTGGACTCGCTAGTTGTGCTCAAATCAAAATGGCTACGTACTACACAACCAGCGGCTGCTAACCATCTGTAGTTTTGCTTGGAATTAAATGTTAATATCACCATTCAATATCGATACCCATCACTTAGTCATTATTTAGTCTTCGGAGTTTCACTAACTCATTTAATTCGACATTTTTAACTTAAGATATGCACTAGCGTATCTTAAGTACATGCACTAGTGTATCTTGGTATAGTGTGTCGGTAGTCCGTCATATAACTTTTAAAAAGCAGATACGATTTCATACATACCATAAACGCAACGCTGTAGTGGACAGAAAATGCCAATAAAATAATTCGGAACTCGATGTTGATTGAAATTCAGTTGAATTTGGCTTGCATGACATTGTCGGAGCATCATGTACAGTTGTTGTCGCATGACCGGGGGTATTGGACCTACGTCGTTTTGTCTCTGTCTGGTATACTATCATACGCATTGGAGGGAAGGGGGGGTTTTCATCCATATTCATACACGTATGTTCATGTTAGTTTTTATTAGGGTCTGGCAAAATTTTGAAGTAAAATAGGCGTCAGTAATATCTTTTAAGTCTGTATTATTATTAAAACCTGTTTGTGGTATATAATTTATTTTCAATGTCTTAATTGGGTATTTGCCTGGGCTTATTTTTGTTCAACATTTTGTACTAAATAACAAAAATAAATATGTTTCTGCAAACAGCATCACAATATTGGTTTGAAGAAGAGTTGGGGCGTGGTGGGAACATCTCGCCATCTCTTTTTCGCACTCGTAACCTAATGGCAGTGACGTCACATTTCAGTATGAGCATCCATATACTGTTATTTGACAGTTTTCCCTTCCACTAGTTTTGAAAGATTTCTTGATAAATATTGAACGAATTTGAAAATTTCTTTCCATTTGCGATTTTAATCAAAGTTACTTTTTGATACAAACAATATAAAAAATTGAGTCAAGTACCAATTTAAATTCCTTCTTTATGATTCTTTTTTGACTGATGATGTGTGTTATGCAGAGCTAAAAAATTAAATATTTGTAACAATGTTTAAAGATAGGCTTTGTAATTTTGCCGGACTCCAAACATTCTTCATGATGACATTTGTAAAGATGCGGCATATTCTTGAAATCGACAATCAAAATCAAACTTTACGTTTGATGTCAACAGAGTAATAATCGTCATTTCGATTGTTGAATCAGATAAAGAATACGCTACATCTTTGTGAAAGCAGTGTAACCATATGAGTGAGCAATGGCGTTAAGTAGATTTATATATCGCTGCTAAATTCGCGTACCAATTGGCTAATTATTTAGAAAATGCGTAGATTTTTTTGCGCAAAACATCATCTAATTTTACAAATAAAACGCTATCGTTCACAACATCATATCATTATAACCGCACCGGGTGAGCAGGGTGCTATATGTTTTACTTGTCGCTTATCATTGTCTTTCACAGCCGACATCCAGAATAACACACTAACTGATAAAACAGACAACCCGAACCCAGTCCGGGTCATCAAACACCACCGGACGGAGTCATTACCCGGGTATCCGCTTTTCCAAGAGCCGTTGAAGATCTGTCATGGAAGGACAAGGTCTGAGCCATTGACTGGTGAGGAAGTGGACCGTGTGATGGTTGAGAAAGGGGTCCATTCGTCGTGTAAAGCCATCAATGGGACGGACTCGGCGGCGAAGAAGACTCAGTGGTCGCGCCGAGCAAGCACGGGGACGCGGTTACATAAACTGTCGCCGGCTCATACTAAGAGTATGTATCTTTTGGGGGCGTTCATACGACTTTATTTTCTCTTTATTAATGTTACGAATTTCTGTTAGATTTTATAATGCAATATAATATTTTTTATATTTAGACTTTTTTATAATTAATTATTTGATGTAGGAATCCTGAAAGGTTTTAGTGTAATATGGACGCTCCCTTGGCTCATGCATATCCATATTAACCGTACATCGCACTGCACAATACTAACCCCATTTTGTTTCGTCTGGTGTTGCCAGATGATAATAATATTTTGTCAACTGACAACACTGTGTTGGAATGTTTTCGTTGCGTTGTGTGAGCACGCTTACAGACAGACTGACTGACGGCAATTTTCTGTGTGTGTGCTTGGCTTTCTGTCCGCTTTCTTCTGTCGTTGTAATTGTAATGTGAATTCCTGTATTATACAGAATTATTTATAGTAAAATCAGGTGAGTATAAAAGCTATAACAAAATGCAACTATGTACACTGTTTCTGAATAATAACTATTCTTGATTTATTATTTTATGACTTATAAAATTATAATTATTATAATAAAACTGCCAAACAACTATTTTGCTTTTTGGTGATATATAATAATATATTGGCTTTTTTTTTGTATATTTATGAGCCTTTTTACAATGAAACTCCCTAAAATATTTTCTTTCTGCTAATTTCTCCTTTATCTTTTTCATCATTAAATATTATTTATATTTCAAATAATCTCTGTGTATTTATTTCTTTATTCTAAAGCTTTGCTCGTACAATCTATTTTTATTAACAAACTTGAGGCATGTAAAATATTTTCCCCCGTAGAAAACCTTTTTGGATTAAAACCACACTGAACAAGTTTGTCTCGAACACGGTAGGGTCCAACTTGATAATAAATAATTCTTGAGTATTATACTCAAAAACTAACTTTTATAAATCAGTATACAGCCTTTTTCTTAATATTATTACAAACAAAAATGCAGATTAAGGTTATTTTAATATAACTAAAACATTTTTATAGTTGGAGAATAACATATTATGCTAAAAAGTATTTTTCCTTTTTATGTCCATAATACAAGACAAAAAAAAGTAAATAAATCAAAGATTAAAAAATATACATGTCTGGTTAGTATAAGCGCTTAGTATGCAAGACAATCCTATCCTAAATTTTATTCTGCCAAAATATAGGCTCTATCACGCTCCTATAAAGTTGCAATTGGCTTATCACACTTTACTAGGTGCTTAGCGGAAGACACAAGCACGCTCCTGTGGCATATCAGATTTGTAAGCCAAATAAAGTTACAACTTAAATATTACACAATCCCAACCTTTGTAAATTAAATTGCATCTGCCTGTCACAAATCTATAAAAAATAATGACCACAAAATAAAACTACAGAATTGAGAACTCAAAAGCCATGAAAAATAAAATTACATTACAACACTAACTTTCCTTAAACCAAAACACAACTCTAACTAAACCTTACTTCGACAACATAGAGCTCATATTCCACCAACACTAATATCTAAGCATGCGACGTTTGCCTACAGACGCGGAAACGCTACGTAACCGCTGCGTTAGTATGCCTTCCCGAGCCAGCTCGTCGTTTGAGGTGGACAGGGCGCCACCGAGATACCCGGAAATTGATGGTAAGCACCTACTTTTCTTTGAAGATGAGTGCCCGTTTTCAACTGGAAAGTATACCCTTTTAGAAAATTAGAATTTTCCATTCTGGCGCAGCAGCAGGCCTAGCCAAGTTAAGACCGTTCCGTTTCGATTATCTTGCGTCGAACGCCTAGAGTCGGCTACGTCTCCGATTCCTTTGCTCAGTCACTTGGTCAGAACAAAGGAATCGGAGGCGTGGCCGACTCGAGGCGTTCGACGCAAGATAATCGAAACGAAACGGTCGTAACTTGGCTAGGGGGGCTGGCTTAGATAAATGACTTATGTGTTTGCATTTCCGTCATGAGCCAGTATAAAATATATGGGAATGACCGTCATTGCCTGTCTTGTCACTTGTCACGTGACTTCTCCGCAGGTAAGTAAGTATGTAATCTTTATTGCTCAAACAAGATTAGCCTATAAATAACATCCATGTAAAACAAATGAGAATGTCTATTTCACATAAACAAGATCACTGTCCTCCAAAATATGAAACAAACCTAAATCCTCAATCAAGAACCAGTACACGTACCAGTACAGATAATGTCATTACCAGAAAAGTCATTTGTCTAAGCTTGCCGAGGTGTACGAGTAATCGGGGAACATACATAAAAAAAAAAATATTTTTTGTTTAAATCCAAACGAATATGAAATCTTGTTCCTTTCTTCAGCCCTATAATTGATGAAATGTGCAGGTTTGGATGTATCTCGTGACGAGACCGACGCGGTGAGCGACTGGTATCGAACGCCGCGCATCCCCGAGGAACCAGACTGCTGCGACATATCTAGAGACTTTATGAGGTTAGTATTGGTTACGCCGCTCGGGTTTAGCAATAATAACATAAAATCATGGTAAAGATAAAGATAATTTTATTTGTCAAAACATGGGTAAACATTCAGTTTTAGCATGCAGGATGTTACAATATTAATGTCTTTTCCGTACGTGTTTCACTTTGAAGGCGTAAAAATATATAAAGTTTATAATCATTTACAAAAGCTAAATTACAAAAGGCACTTGCTAGAGTCTGTGCGGAAAGTAAACCATCGTGGGATTTGAGGGCGCTGCTGTAGATAAATATCGTTTTTGTTATGTAAGCAACATTGTGACGTCATTATAGTGCGACTGTTAAATCTTGATATTTTGAAACTATGTTAGACTAGCTTCTTCCAGAACTTCACCCTATAATAAAAATGATCCTATTGACTGAATTTGCTCACCTAATGAAACTGCAAAGTTATAGCTTATGTGCTATATTATTGCAATGTTTATGATTAAGTTCATCTGTCTAGTAGTTTTTGCGCGACACATCCATACATACGAGTACCTTCATTCATCTTCACAAACTTTCGCATTTATAATATTACACATTGACATTTGACTATTCAAAAGTGCCTGTAAATGGTCTATTTGAAATAAATGTTTTGATTTTTGATTTTTTTTTGATTTTTATTAGTAGCCTATTTATTGAACTTGCTCTCGTGATGAAACTTAGCAAAAATATAGGTTATAAGCTATATTATTGCAACGATCGAACGAACTTATAAACGGATGAATTTAATGATAAATCATTAAATTCATCCGTTTATAAGTTTTTGCGTAATGAGTAACAAACCGTTAATTGTGGCGACACCTGGGGAGGCCTATGTCGAACAGTGGACGTATTTCGATTGTAATGATGATGAACATTTAAATGCAAACTCGAACCGGTAAAGGAAAATAGCGTGAAGAAACTGCTGTACTGCCTATCTAGGTAGGTTCCACCAACGACCACTTACCCAGTTCCAACGAAAATGGTTCTATCACTTTGACTGGGATCAGTCTATTATCACTGACTGGAATATTGTAGCTAACAGCAAGTTTATGTTTACCCTAGTTAAATATAAAGGTAAAAATGGGACACACTATCACTTTCTCGTTGTCTTCCTCAGTACATTTTTCCCTTTTGCTAATCAATGAAAAATATGAACTTAATGACTATGAAAATAAAGTACACTTCAGAATTTGTAATGTTGCTTCGTAAAAAATCTATTTAGCTTGTAAGGGACCATCTCGTATATAAGAAGCTTGGAATCACTTGGTTGTCCGTCTGTTTATCTGTTGAGACCCTTTAACTCGAGAACGCTTAGAGGTATGAGGTATCGATTTAAAATTAAAACCATACACTCAAGTCTGCGGTCTTTTGAAGTAGTGAAAAAATCAGACTTCTGAGTTAACAAAAAAAAAAGATACGGCCGTTTATGTCGCAAAAAAACGTATATTTCGATACTCAAGGGAATCAAAGTTCATAGGGTGTATCCCGTTGACCTAGAATCCTGAAATTTGGCATAAATCAAGGTCTCATAGAACAAGTACAGAGAAAAATCTGAAAATTGTAAATTTGTAGATCCGCCACAAAAAAAAAAAATTGTTTGCAATTCGGAAAAATCGTCGTAACTCAATTCAGGAATTGATTTCATAGGTAAATTTGTACAGAATCCTCAGTGCGCGAGTCCGACTCGCACTTGCCTTTTTTATTTTAATTACTATATCCTTACTCAAGCCTGAAAAGAAATATTCTAAGTTAGTCGAAACGCATTATAAATTTAAAGTATCAATACTCTTTATACTAGCCATCGAAAATATTGACCAAAACAAAATAAACAAATATCGTCATGTTTAAATGAATTTCCGTTTAATTTATATATATTTGGAGATAACAGGGACAGGAGTTTACATAAGAAGTCTAAAAACATTAAAATAAAAATGTTACGTACCAAAAAAACAGCATACGAATGTTTCCCAAGTTCGTGACTTTGTTTTGATCAATAATGGTGTGATTTGCCATTTGTTATCTTTGGCAAAACTGTAATACAAGGTGCAGTTTTAAAACTGCACAATATTTCAGAAGGTTGTAATAAAACTCATAAATAATCATGTAAAAAAACGATACCTGGTCAATAATCAGTAATACTTGTTATTTAATTTTTTAATTACACTAAACTAAATCGATTGATCGATGGCCGCGGGGGCGTGGCTAGGGTGTGGCGTGCGGGATGATGATTGGATGATACATTATTTATGAAACTATCGTTGCGAGTTAGTGTGTGTGAAAACGCCCTTTATTGTTCCGTGTTTGTGTGTGTGAAAAAAAGCGCGGTTATAAAAAAAAAAAAATTACCTACTTATTTTATTATTGATTCGGGTCGAGAATCACTAACATAATTACCTCCTGAAATATTTTGCAGCTTCAAAACGACACCTTGTATATTAAATATTATTTCCCTTGCAGCTCAGTGAAATTTTTTATCACATTTCTGAAGATTTCAATTAAAAATTACATTAAAATAACATAATAAACAAACCGGTGTCAACATGATATGACATTTGGCATTTGACGGATGGCTGGGTTGGGTTGCTACTTAAAATCTTTAATGTTGTTTTCACTTTACGCCACGACGGTTCTTTTATCGCACAGACAATACTCACACAAGGTTTGATAAATTGTTGAAACAAATTAAAAAAAAAATGCATTAATAAATTAATAAAAAAATGACAGGAAATTAAATAAAAATGTCAAATAGTCATTAAAATGCATTAACAAATGAATAAAAAATGTCAGATAAAATAAAAATGTCAAATTAATAAATAGTAGGACTATCTTATTTTGTTATCTCGTAATTTTTTGTCAATTTCTTAGTATTAACTTAACATGGATCTGCATGTGACTTAAAAGAGTAGCTAGTATACTCACAATATCGTCTAAAAGTTTTTGCTTATTACCAAATAACTGTAGTATACTCGTATTCACGTTAAGCAAATAGTTGCTCATCGTAACGCAACTGTAAAGTAAAGGCGCGTTCATACTGTAATAAAAATAAGGCCATTTATATTAATGCAAATTTTTCACAATACAGTATTTTCAAACAATATTATTAAGTAATTATTTTAAAATTTACAAAAAAAAAAGAAAACTAGAAACTAAAGCAAATCCATAGTTTCTGAAGGGCTTACTTCATCTGGTCATTGTGAATACGATTTTTTATTTTACTATGACCTAATTGGTCAAAGGGCGTGTTTGAGTGACAACTATGAGTCACTATTTTCTTAACGCAAATACACTATAGTTCAAATACTTCAATATGCAAGAATAGTGTAAATCTGATAATGTAAAAGTCACATTAGAAAACGTCGCAACGCACTAACACCTCCACAAACACACATACATAAATAAGGGTTTCTTTAAAAATCAACTTCATCAAATTCTCAGTTCATCACTAATGGGTACCGGGTCGGTAGCCCACTCGCGGACGTCGTCAGTCGGCGAGGCAGGCGCGGGCTACCTCCCCATGGCGCCCGGACATGACCACATGGCCGGTCTCATCTCCGCTTCCAGTGGCTCACTGTGCAGCGGAACACCTTCCACGGACCCTAGGTTTAGGTAAGTACGATAGTTCTTCGTTTATAACATGTATTTTTGAGTCACTTCAGTCAGACGCTTGTTAATTCTGCCTTTGAGGCATTCTTATTTTCAACATCATTCAAAAGTGCTTCGAATGTGCACTTATACTAAACTTCTTTTAAATGTATCAAAGCAGCAGTGGGCTCATTATGCAATTACTGGATTCGAGAAGTAACTTAACTAACATTGTCGCTCTTTTCAGCGAGTACCAGCTAGAACCGGCAACGTCACACATCGGCATGGAGATGCGGCCTCCGCGCGCCTACAGCGTGGGGTCGCGGCCGGCCGGCACGGCGCCGCCCGAGGCGCGCCACCGCGCCTACAGCGTGGGCGCCCGCGCGCGCCCGCCGCGCCACCCGCACGCGCGCCCCTCCACGGAGGACCACATGGAGATCGACTTCTCCAACAACTCGCCGGCTAATAGGGTAAGTGCTCTGTGGGGTCGCGGCCGGCCGGCACGGCGCCGCCCGAGGCGCGCCACCGCGCCTACAGCGTGGGCGCCCGCGCGCGCCCGCCGCGCCACCCGCACGCGCGCCCCTCCACGGAGGACCACATGGAGATCGACTTCTCCAACAACTCGCCGGCTAATAGGGTAAGTGCTCTGTGGGGTCGCGGCCGGCCGGCACGGCGCCGCCCGAGGCGCGCCACCGCGCCTACAGCGTGGGTGCCCGCGCGCGCCCGCCGCGCCACCCGCACGCGCGCCCCTCCACGGAGGACCACATGGAGATCGACTTCTCCAACAACTCGCCGGCTAATAGGGTAAGTGCTCTGTGGGGTCGCGGCCGGCCGGCACGGCGCCGCCCGAGGCGCGCCACCGCGCCTACAGCGTGGGCGCCCGCGCGCGCCCGCCGCGCCACCCGCACGCGCGCCCCTCCACGGAGGACCACATGGAGATCGACTTCTCCAACAACTCGCCGGCTAATAGGGTAAGTGCTCTGTGGGGTCGCGGCCGGCCGGCACGGCGCCGCCCGAGGCGCGCCACCGCGCCTACAGCGTGGGCGCCCGCGCGCGCCCGCCGCGCCACCCGCACGCGCGCCCCTCCACGGAGGACCACATGGAGATCGACTTCTCCAACAACTCGCCGGCTAATAGGGTAAGTGCTCTGTGGGGTCGCGGCCGGCCGGCACGGCGCCGCCCGAGGCGCGCCACCGCGCCTACAGCGTGGGCGCCCGCGCGCGCCCGCCGCGCCACCCGCACGCGCGCCCCTCCACGGAGGACCACATGGAGATCGACTTCTCCAACAACTCGCCGGCTAATAGGGTAAGTGCTCTGTGGGGTCGCGGCCGGCCGGCACGGCGCCGCCCGAGGCGCGCCACCGCGCCTACAGCGTGGGCGCCCGCGCATGTATATCTAACCTGTTCTGCCCCACTGCATTTCTTCTATTGTACTCAGCTCTTTAATATTAATATCAATGTAATTCTTTTGCGAAGGTCATCTCCCGCACGCCGCCAACAGCGTGCTTCGTGGAGCCCCGACCCAAAAACAACGTAGATGAATACGTCGACATGTCGCCGCGCAACAACGCCGGCTACGTGGAGATGCGGCCCGGCGAGCGCCCCAGGACTCCGCCCCGGACTACGATGCCACCGCCCCTCACGCCCGCCACACCGGTAAGCTCTAGCAACAAGCAATTAAAACTTTATCATCATCATCATATTTTGCAGCCGAAAGACGTCCCCTGTTGGACATAAGCCTCCCCCAAACTTTATAATACTCCTACAAAACTAATAACAGATTTATTTTACAAAGTGGGTAGAGAATCTAACATTGCTTAGCCTTCTTTTCTTGTCAACTTTGAAACTTCACTTTGCCACCTCCCATTAAAAATATTGATATTTTTTACAATACGCGTGGATGCTGATCCACGTGTCATGTTCGTGACCAGGCAGTCTGTTGGGATTGATCATCGCGTTACTGTCACTGTCTTATTCTATTTTATTGTACTACTTAGTAGAGAAAAGCTTTTGCCAGAATTGGGATAGAATAAGCAATCAAAACATGTTTCCACTTATAGAAGCAACATGGCACAGTGGGCTAATCACTCGCTTGTTTCATAGTTGAAACTAGAAAACCGGACCGAATCCACCAAGGCTGCCTACTTTCGCCTCTTCTGTTTATAGTCATTCTCGATGGCATTGTGCTTCGCACTAACTACAACAGGTGCTGTGAGATTTAGTGAGGGATATCGAATGTTTTGGCTTGTCTTGTAGACTTGAACTACGCCAATGACCTACGTTTGCTAAGTCATGACACTCATGGCAACATGCAAGCGAATTCAATTACCTACAACAGGAGACAGCGAGGAGTAGATTCAAAAGACAGTGTTACTGTCTGTAAATATCGATCCCATATTAATAATGATGTTTGTTGGTCAGAGCCCGGCCACGCCGGATGGCTACGTGGAGATGAACTACGGGCGCGCGGCCACGCGGCCCATCGCCATCGGAGCCGCGCGGCCGCCCCCTCCCGCGGCCGCGTCGCCCGAGCCGGCGCGGCGCCGCGACCCCGTGACGCCGCACGGCTCGCAGACGCTCTTCGACATGTCGCTGGACTCGCCCGCCTCGCCGCAAGACGTTATTGGTATGTCTATCTGTTCTATTACTACTTACATCGGCGCGACGCGGCCGCCCCCTCCCGCGGCCGCGTCGCCCGAGCCGGCGCGGCGCCGCGACCCCGTGACGCCGCACGGCTCGCAGACGCTCTTCGACATGTCGCTGGACTCGCCCGCCTCGCCGCAAGACGTTATTGGTATGTCTATCTGTTCTATTACTACTTACATCGGCGCGACGCGGCCGCCCCCTCCCGCGGCCGCGTCGCCCGAGCCGGCGCGGCGCCGCGACCCCGTGACGCCGCACGGCTCGCAGACGCTCTTCGACATGTCGCTGGACTCGCCCGCCTCGCCGCAAGACGTTATTGGTATGTCTATCTGTTCTATTACTACTTACATCGGCGCGACGCGGCCGCCCCCTCCCGCGGCCGCGTCGCCCGAGCCGGCGCGGCGCCGCGACCCCGTGACGCCGCACGGCTCGCAGACGCTCTTCGACATGTCGCTGGACTCGCCCGCCTCGCCGCAAGACGTTATTGGTATGTCTATCTGTTCTATTACTACTTACATCGGCGCGACGCGGCCGCCCCCTCCCGCGGCCGCGTCGCCCGAGCCGGCGCGGCGCCGCGACCCCGTGACGCCGCACGGCTCGCAGACGCTCTTCGACATGTCGCTGGACTCGCCCGCCTCGCCGCAAGACGTTATTGGTATGTCTATCTGTTCTATTACTACTTACATCGGCGCGACGCGGCCGCCCCCTCCCGCGGCCGCGTCGCCCGAGCCGGCGCGGCGCCGCGACCCCGTGACGCCGCACGGCTCGCAGACGCTCTTCGACATGTCGCTGGACTCGCCCGCCTCGCCGCAAGACGTTATTGGTATGTCTATCTGTTCTATTACTACTTACATCGGCGCGACGCGGCCGCCCCCTCCCGCGGCCGCGTCGCCCGAGCCGGCGCGGCGCCGCGACCCCGTGACGCCGCACGGCTCGCAGACGCTCTTCGACATGTCGCTGGACTCGCCCGCCTCGCCGCAAGACGTTATTGGTATGTCTATCTGTTCTATTACTACTTACATCGGCGCGACGCGGCCGCCCCCTCCCGCGGCCGCGTCGCCCGAGCCGGCGTGGCGCCGCGACCCCGTGACGCCGCACGGCTCGCAGACGCTCTTCGACATGTCGCTGGACTCGCCCGCCTCGCCGCAAGACGTTATTGGTATGTCTATCTGTTCTATTACTACTTACATCGGCGCGACGCGGCCGCGTCGCCCGAGCCGGCGCGGCGCCGCGACCCCGTGACGCCGCACGGCTCGCAGACGCTCTTCGACATGTCGCTGGACTCGCCCGCCTCGCCGCAAGACGTTATTGGTATGTCTATCTGTTCTATTACTACTTACATCGGCGCGACGCGGCCGCCCCCTCCCGCGGCCGCGTCGCCCGAGCCGGCGCGGCGCCGCGACCCCGTGACGCCGCACGGCTCGCAGACGCTCTTCGACATGTCGCTGGACTCGCCCGCCTCGCCGCAAGACGTTATTGGTATGTCTATCTGTTCTATTACTACTTACATCGGCGCGACGCGGCCGCCCCCTCCCGCGGCCGCGTCGCCCGAGCCGGCGCGGCGCCGCGACCCCGTGACGCCGCACGGCTCGCAGACGCTCTTCGACATGTCGCTGGACTCGCCCGCCTCGCCGCAAGACGTTATTGGTATGTCTATCTGTTCTATTACTACTTACATCGGCGCGACGCGGCCGCGTCGCCCGAGCCGGCGCGGCGCCGCGACCCCGTGACGCCGCACGGCTCGCAGACGCTCTTCGACATGTCGCTGGACTCGCCCGCCTCGCCGCAAGACGTTATTGGTATGTCTATCTGTTCTATTACTACTTACATCGGCGCGACGCGGCCGCCCCCTCCCGCGGCCGCGTCGCCCGAGCCGGCGCGGCGCCGCGACCCCGTGACGCCGCACGGCTCGCAGACGCTCTTCGACATGTCGCTGGACTCGCCCGCCTCGCCGCAAGACGTTATTGGTATGTCTATCTGTTCTATTACTACTTACATCGGCGCGACGCGGCCGCCCCCTCCCGCGGCCGCGTCGCCCGAGCCGGCGCGGCGCCGCGACCCCGTGACGCCGCACGGCTCGCAGACGCTCTTCGACATGTCGCTGGACTCGCCCGCCTCGCCGCAAGACGTTATTGGTATGTCTATCTGTTCTATTACTACTTACATCGGCGCGACGCGGCCGCCCCCTCCCGCGGCCGCGTCGCCCGAGCCGGCGCGGCGCCGCGACCCCGTGACGCCGCACGGCTCGCAGACGCTCTTCGACATGTCGCTGGACTCGCCCGCCTCGCCGCAAGACGTTATTGGTATGTCTATCTGTTCTATTACTACTTACATCGGCGCGACGCGGCCGCCCCCTCCCGCGGCCGCGTCGCCCGAGCCGGCGCGGCGCCGCGACCCCGTGACGCCGCACGGCTCGCAGACGCTCTTCGACATGTCGCTGGACTCGCCCGCCTCGCCGCAAGACGTTATTGGTATGTCTATCTGTTCTATTACTACTTACATCGGCGCGACGCGGCCGCGTCGCCCGAGCCGGCGCGGCGCCGCGACCCCGTGACGCCGCACGGCTCGCAGACGCTCTTCGACATGTCGCTGGACTCGCCCGCCTCGCCGCAAGACGTTATTGGTATGTCTATCTGTTCTATTACTACTTACATCGGCGCGACGCGGCCGCCCCCTCCCGCGGCCGCGTCGCCCGAGCCGGCGCGGCGCCGCGACCCCGTGACGCCGCACGGCTCGCAGACGCTCTTCGACATGTCGCTGGACTCGCCCGCCTCGCCGCAAGACGTTATTGGTATGTCTATCTGTTCTATTACTACTTACATCGGCGCGACGCGGCCGCCCCCTCCCGCGGCCGCGTCGCCCGAGCCGGCGCGGCGCCGCGACCCCGTGACGCCGCACGGCTCGCAGACGCTCTTCGACATGTCGCTGGACTCGCCCGCCTCGCCGCAAGACGTTATTGGTATGTCTATCTGTTCTATTACTACTTACATCGGCGCGACGCGGCCGCCCCCTCCCGCGGCCGCGTCGCCCGAGCCGGCGCGGCGCCGCGACCCCGTGACGCCGCACGGCTCGCAGACGCTCTTCGACATGTCGCTGGACTCGCCCGCCTCGCCGCAAGACGTTATTGGTATGTCTATCTGTTCTATTACTACTTACATCGGCGCGACGCGGCCGCCCCCTCCCGCGGCCGCGTCGCCCGAGCCGGCGCGGCGCCGCGACCCCGTGACGCCGCACGGCTCGCAGACGCTCTTCGACATGTCGCTGGACTCGCCCGCCTCGCCGCAAGACGTTATTGGTATGTCTATCTGTTCTATTACTACTTACATCGGCGCGACGCGGCCGCCCCCTCCCGCGGCCGCGTCGCCCGAGCCGGCGCGGCGCCGCGACCCCGTGACGCCGCACGGCTCGCAGACGCTCTTCGACATGTCGCTGGACTCGCCCGCCTCGCCGCAAGACGTTATTGGTATGTCTATCTGTTCTATTACTACTTACATCAGCGCGACGCGGCCGCCCCCTCCCGCGGCCGCGTCGCCCGAGCCGGCGCGGCGCCGCGACCCCGTGACGCCGCACGGCTCGCAGACGCTCTTCGACATGTCGCTGGACTCGCCCGCCTCGCCGCAAGACGTTATTGGTATGTCTATCTGTTCTATTACTACTTACATCGGCGCGACGCGGCCGCCCCCTCCCGCGGCCGCGTCGCCCGAGCCGGCGCGGCGCCGCGACCCCGTGACGCCGCACGGCTCGCAGACGCTCTTCGACATGTCGCTGGACTCGCCCGCCTCGCCGCAAGACGTTATTGGTATGTCTATCTGTTCTATTACTACTTACATCGGCGCGACGCGGCCGCCCCCTCCCGCGGCCGCGTCGCCCGAGCCGGCGCGGCGCCGCGACCCCGTGACGCCGCACGGCTCGCAGACGCTCTTCGACATGTCGCTGGACTCGCCCGCCTCGCCGCAAGACGTTATTGGTATGTCTATCTGTTCTATTACTACTTACATCGGCGCGACGCGGCCGCCCCCTCCCGCGGCCGCGTCGCCCGAGCCGGCGCGGCGCCGCGACCCCGTGACGCCGCACGGCTCGCAGACGCTCTTCGACATGTCGCTGGACTCGCCCGCCTCGCCGCAAGACGTTATTGGTATGTCTATCTGTTCTATTACTACTTACATCGGCGCGACGCGGCCGCCCCCTCCCGCGGCCGCGTCGCCCGAGCCGGCGCGGCGCCGCGACCCCGTGACGCCGCACGGCTCGCAGACGCTCTTCGACATGTCGCTGGACTCGCCCGCCTCGCCGCAAGACGTTATTGGTATGTCTATCTGTTCTATTACTACTTACATCGGCGCGACGCGGCCGCCCCCTCCCGCGGCCGCGTCGCCCGAGCCGGCGCGGCGCCGCGACCCCGTGACGCCGCACGGCTCGCAGACGCTCTTCGACATGTCGCTGGACTCGCCCGCCTCGCCGCAAGACGTTATTGGTATGTCTATCTGTTCTATTGCTACTTACACAACTATAAACGTAAATACTGCCAATACTTGTACTTAGTTTCCTGACCTAATGAGGAATAGTAAAATATCATTGTTTAAACGAGTAGTACATTTGACATCACTAATCTTATAACTTTTTTAGTGCTAGCTACTTTTTGTAATTACTACTGCGATGCTCTTGACATCTTTTGCAATTTATCCAAGGCATTCGATTGCATTCTTCATAAAATATCGATAAGGAAACAACTTCATTCAAATAACCGGAACGCACTCTCGGATCTACTTACTTTATATTTGAGTAATTGGATCAGAGATTTGACAAGAACCGAAAAAAGATCTTTCTGGTCGGTAGCAGCAATGGGTCCCTTAGGGCACTATTCTTGGCCCACTTATGTTTTTTTTTATAGCAATGGCTTACTTTCTCCCATAAAGAATATCCGTGAAAACTGTTTGTTGGGATTCTTTTGGTGAAGTAGTCAACGTTGGAGTAGAAATGAGACCCAAGACTGCTGTATAATTATTTTCTTCCATGACCTACACACAGTACACACACATCGAATACCAATCCACTTTTGTGAAGAAGAACAGCTATATAACGTTGAGCAAAACAATTTTCTTCATAGACACCACCGAAACCCTAGAAGAAGACCCCCCTCACCACCCGTTAAGCACAGTGAGAGAGATCTCCGAGGATGGTCGGCGGAGCCCTGACATCCCGGTGGTGGCGCCGCGGCGCAGCCCCGAGGTGTCGGTGTCGCCGCAGTACGTGACGCTGGCGCTGTCGGCAGCACCGCCCAAGACCCCGGAGCCTTGTGGTGATGAGCTGTCCTGTAACCCCACCGCTAATAAGACTATCGCGAGGGTACCTGATCCTGTTGAAACTAGAGGTGAGATTTCTTTTTTGCTATAGATAATTATTTCTTTGTACGTTCTCTTGTTAATAATAAGCCCTATCCAGGTTTTTGGTTGATTTAAAATGAATTATTTTTAAAACTAGCACTTGGTCAGTGACTTCATTAAAAAAAAGGCTTAAACTTAATATCTTTGCATTGTCAAAATCTTACGCAAGAGAAGGAAAGAGACTAGCCAAACCTCACCACATCTCACTATGGGAGAGTGGGGTCAAAAATGGCGTAATTAATGGACGGCCCCTTGTCTTTTCACAAAACAAAAAGCGGTTAACTTAATTATAAGTATATTATGCAATAGTATGCAGAAGACATTAAAAAATATCTTTATTAATAGGAGCTCATTATCAAATTAGTTATTTTGTTTTAATACATTTATATTCTCGAGAGCTCTTTTTTCGGTAACTAATAATAAAGACAGTTGTTACTCTCTTGCGGCTAGAAAGCACATTTAACAAAATGTATTTTGACAGCTGATACAGCAACGTGCGCAACTCTAGTGCTGGCGGGCGCCGGCGCCGGCGCTGCGGCGGCGCGCTTCAGCCTGGGCGCGGCGCCCGGGCCGCTCGCCTGCGTGGCCCCCGGGCCGCTCGGCTGCGCGGCGCCCGGGCCACTCGTCTGCGCGGCGCCCGGGCCGCTCAACTACGCGGCGCTGGACCTGGAGCCGCGCCGCCAGCCGTCCGCGCCGCCGCGGCAGGCCTACACGCAGATCGACTTCCTCCGCAGCGAGAAGCTGCACGCCGCCGACGCCACGTAGGCGCCCGACGCTGGCCCCCGGCCCGCACAACACACGGACTGATGGATGACGTCTTACTTTACGTGTTCGAATTTTAAATTACACGTTTCTCCATTGTTTTTGCGCGAATATCCAATGTAAACATTCATGCTAGTAGCTGGCGCAAGTTTTCCGGCTTGAAACGACACCAAAAAATTCAAATACAGAGTGAACAGCGCTTACTGAAACTGATTCTTAGAAAATGATGAAAACTGTCCGCCCCAATCAGCGTTCAATACTAACAGCGCTGGCAAAACTACCAGCTTCCTAGGAAAGTGCACCTTATGGTAGTGGATTCGACCGTTATGTGTAAAGGCACACTTTACATTTGTGCGCAAATACAATAGATGGTCACGCAAGTTTCAATCAGACCAGAAACAAGCAAGTTTCAACACTAGACATTACAGTTTTGGAACGGTCTTCAGAAGTTCAAGTGTTTTGCAACAGTTTTGTGAAATTGAACTGTTTGCCAGTGTCGGGTGTGCCGCGATAGCGAAAAGACGCTCCTACTTATGTAGCCGACTGCCATTTAAGTTAAGCCTAGTGACATTAGGCCCGGAATGGCCCATAGCGATAGTAAAATTCGGTTGCCGTATCCTTAAGCTGTGAATGTGTCAAATTAATGCGTCAGACTGAATCTTTTGTCGCGGTTTTGATGTCGCATGTCGACAAGTCGAACAAAGCTCTACATTGGATATTTTTTTTGTTCCAAGTAAATATTTTCTAGTTCAAGACATTGTCTGGAAGGAGTTAGGGGAGGGCTAGAAGAAAAAAAAATACACTATAGCCTATGCGCCTTAAGAAAATAGTGACGCATCGGTTCAACTGCAAAATAAATGCGGATTCGTACTGGGTTAATAAATTAGACCATTAATATTATAGCAAACTTTTAAAGGCACTGTATTTTCAAATAATAATATTAAGTAATTATATTAAACTTTAATCAAAATCGTCAGAATTTTCACTCTTAGTTTTACGAATAAATGAGGTATTTATTTAAATCGACAAAACCGCTTCTGTGCTGTCTGAAGGACTTACTTTTTTTTTTTAATTTTTATTCATTTGTTACAAACTGCATAGCAGTTTGTCGGCAGGGCGTTCTCGTGAACTTCGCTTATATTTATATTTAAGTTTATAATTTATATTTAAAATCACATCTGGTCACCCCCCAAGTTTGTAGGAAGGTACTCGTTGTGAGGTAACCAGATGCAGCCCCACAACACTAACCGACCGAGATCAACATAGCGCAGCAACTATGGACACATAGACAAATAATGTATCCTTAGAACATTTTTTAATTGGTTTCTATTTTTGGCTCGATTTATTAATTCATCAGGAAACTCATTAATAAAGTGTAGGTGCAATCCATCGTCTCGCACGCTTACCGTAATAATTATTCACCCTAGGGACCTGGAGTTTCTTTTTCTTAGATTGGTGGGTTGGGTAGTTATACACTTTTTCTTTTTTATGAATTTTTATACTATGTTGTTCCAAAATAATTGCTAGGTTAACTTTCATTTCAACTGGTAATACATTGCATTTGTTAAATAATTTTTCATAATCTTTGTACAAGCTATTTTTAGTTTTATTGCTTACTAATAGTTTAAGAAGTCTTATTTGTAATATTTTAATTCTATTAAGATACGTTTTAAAAGTGAGTCCATAACCACTCAACCCATAACCAATAATCGAGTCAGCGAGTGCATAGTACAGCGTATACAACAATCCTCTCGTTACTACAGGTTTCAAGACATACAACTTACTCAGTACTGACCGAAGTTTATTACAAACTGTATCTATATGATTGTTCCACGCAAATTTAGTGTCAATAGTCAGACCCAAGTACCTGTATGTCCTAACTTGCTCTAACATAACACATTGACAGTTAGATTTTTCATTATGAAAACATTCATAGCTGTGGCCTTTTATATTCAGCTCGATATCTTTATTACGCGAAAATTCAACTAGTCATTGTGAACACAGTTTTCTATTTTACCGTGATCGATTGGTCAAAAAGGTGTCTCTAAGACGAGTGACGATGAATCACTATTGTCTTGATGCGAATATACTATGGTCGCTATTGTAGGACACTGTTATGAAGGTGTTTATCTACATTCATAAGATAGTATGTGTATATGTGGTAATAATGGCTTATACCACTTATATTACAAACCTTTTTGATCCCACTACTGGGCAAAAGCCTAAGCTATGTTTCCTCCATCACCTAGTCCTAGGCTTCTTTTTTCCTATGCTATACTCGAGTTCGAGTCTAGTTCATTCAGCAATCGCCTTTGAGGCCTGCTGCGTTACCGTTTACATACATTGTAGAATACTATCGGCCCAGTCATCCATTTAACTATTACCATTACTAGGCGTATTACTACACATAGTCGGAAAACCTCGGCCAGGTCAGACTGCACTCCTCAGTTGAATATTCCACCATCACGTCTGACGTGAACATGTTTTTGTATAAACCTATTTATTGGCAAGTTAGAACTTGTCATTAGTAAGAAGTTCGACTTATCGACATGAGACTTGTAGGCACGCTGTGCGTATAGATGCAGTGTTGATGCATAGCACTTACGACCGGCGTGCACGTCGCATTAACTACTGTAGCCGTTGAGGTGGGCCAGAAATATAGAAAAATGACAAAATTTCAATTAAAAAAAAAATACATAATTTTTAAAGCCAGAGGAAAACTAGAAAACGCAACAGCTTTTTCCGTCAAAAAAACAAAATTAATGTAAATAACTTATGATTATGAGTTGATTCGTGGAAATGTGAATTTATGACATTTTTTTAGTTTTTTTTATTATTATTACTGATATACCATGATGGTAATTTTTAAATTATAATCCAATAAAAATATTTGTAGTTATATTTGGTCCACCTCAGTGGTCACAAGTGATAAGATCACCGCTGCTTTATCATTCATCGTCAGCCTGTATCTTAGAAGCAGTTTGATAGTATACTATACAGAGCAATATCCTTCACTTATTTTCTAGGCAAGTCTAGAAGATGTATATCTAAATATACTCTTGTTTAAGAATGTATCATAAAATATACATAGTAAAATAATTTATAGTTTAGGATACAATCTTCTAGGCTTGCCTGTAACTCGTATTAGACTCGGTGTCGCTTGCTTCTGTTACTATATAATAGTACGTAAATTTTGTTATTAATTTTATTCTTATTACATTTTTATTATTATTGTTATGAGACTTCAGTGATACGTTTGTGTAGCAAACATATAAATATATGATAATATGACACTATAAGAAATTATACTAAGTCTAACTCCACAAGTTTTCACTAAATTAATTAATACATTATCATGTTATTTTATTCATTTGTAATTAAATATTTATTTCTTTAGATCTTAGTAAATCTCTCTAGTACAATCGCGGAAAAAATCATTAAGAAATAAAATTATAATATTCGTGCACGGGAATGTGTTGATGTGTCGGTTCCGTCGTGAACTTTAAAAGTAAATTTTATTAATAATTGTAAAGCCACGGTTGTGAGAGAGGCCTAACAGTAGTAGCTACATTACACGTTTATGTTCCGGAGACATACTGCCTACTGTGTTCTTAGAATACTCTGTGCAATTTTAAACACGATATAATTGTTATTTCTACACTGTTATTTGTTTGTTATCTGCAGTTGTTTGTTCCGTTCGTGGTTATATCAAACAATAGTAAATATTATTGAGATATAGTCGACGTTCAACTGGCTGAAATCAGCTGAATATCAAATAACGCACGTTTTGACCTACATGGACTGTTTACGAAGCGACTTGTCAAAACTGGCGTTAGAAGTCTGATGTTAGCCTTTGTAATTAATATTCCAAATCAATCAATACAGAAAGGTTATTAAATTTAAATAAAATAAATTATATTTAGATATCCGATATCAAGGTGTTGCAATGTTTGAAAGTTAACAGAAAAAATCCCGAACGGAACATTTCTACGGTTTGATAGGAGATCGTGTTCAAATTAACGATCGCTTGTCGAGCTGACCGTCATCTTAGACAATCATTAGAGTCAGTTATTTGAGCATGCTCATAGTTAAAATATCCATTTAAGTATGAAATTTTATAAAGTTCAGCAAATATTTTCATAAAAATTTGATGGTAGTATCATATAATATATGATTTTTCTGTTATTATATTATAATAACAGAAAAATAGGAGACGAGGCATAACTTTTCCTTTTTTTGTATTTCATAAAAGCCTCATTTCCATTTCAACGAAACTCGAATAAAGCTGAAACTTCAAAAATACAGAATTATATACTTAATAAATAACTGGTTTCTTTGCCAAAATAAATATGTAGTAAGCTCAAATAACCTGAACTACGTAAATTATGTGTTCAATACAAATCTGTTTTATCTTATAACTGCTGTTTATATCCGAGACTTAGGAATATATTTAAAGAAACAAATACGTTGTCATTTTAACACATAGCTCGATATTACATATTATTATTTTTACTATTAATTATTATCTTGTTACGGGGCTTCGTTGCGATGTTATTTTTTAAATGGACGTTAGTATTAAGATAAATCGATTGTTTTATTTTGTCCACTAAAGAGTGTTTACGTTCAAGTTATTATTTTTAGGTTTTACTTTATTTAATTTGTGTCAAAGTAAAGTTTTCGTCTAATTGTTGATCACACATATTTATTTTAATAAGTATTGAACTTCTTTCTACAGTCAGTCACACTAGTTTTTACTAAAATTTATTTCTTCACACCTAATTAAAACTAAGAGGAGCAAAATGCAATATTTGTATTACAGTCTATTAGCATTAAATAATAGTGACTCATCAGTGTTGTTGCAAAGTAAAGACGTATTCATACTGGAGTAAAAATTAAAGCATTAATATTAAAAAACTATCTTGTACACAGCATGTTCAAATATTAACATTAAGTAGGTATTTTAAAAATTAATCATAATCTTCAGATTTTTACGAATAGGCGAGATATTCATTTAAGACACGTCCGTTTTGTCTGAAGGGTTTACATCAACTGGTGAATGTGAATACGACTTTCTGATTTGCTGTGATCTAATTGGTCAAGGGGTGTGGCTAAACTGAGTGACATCGAGGAGTCACTATTTTCCTAACGTGAATACACTATAAGAGATAACACCAGAAAATACAGCTATACAAATGTCTCACATAAAAAGTGTGCAACATATAGAATAGTTTTGTTTTGTATTCCATGTTTTTCATAAAGTTACAAAAGCAGAATCTATGTTAATCGCAAAACCCGCGAAGCTTCGGTAACAAGAGAAGGCAGCGACAACGCAACCTCGTTGTCTAGTAGATGAAATTGTATCGTTAACTAATACGGACATAGCTGTAGACGATCGTTGTATCATAGTTCAAGTTTCTGTTAAATAAGTGCAATTATAATAGCGGTGTGCTGGGAAATGACTATGTCACGAAATGGAACAAGCAGTTAATTGGTCTAGATTTTTTTTTAAGCCAACTGAAGTATATTCTAAGGTTGTTTTTGATATCGTGCGGTTTTCATCACACACGCGGAATTGCCCCGCATGCAGAAAATTTCAAGTTGCAAAAAAAAATCGCGTCTCGCGGGTTATTCCACGCATAACAATAAATAATTGTATGAAATGGACATTTACGGGGGTTACGCGTGCAGGGCAATCCTGCATGAGTGATGAAATCCGCACGGTATTAAAAACACCCTAGACCATGTCATTTGAATCTATAGAGCTATTCATAATAATGCGTCATTTCCCATATTACAACATAGAGTTTTTCAGCACGCCGTGCAAACCAAAAACAAACGCGCCTCACAAAAAAATTCAATCGATAAAAAATAAAACCAGAATGTTCTACATTCCGACTTACACAATCGACTAGCCTCCTGTGTTCAAATACTTCCTAAAACCAATGTAACGTAGTAATAGAAAACAAGCTTCCTTTGCCCGCGCTCGATTTAGTAAAAAAAGTAATGGGACCTGTATAATAAAATAATGCGTGACTGAGTCAACACCAAATTTTTTATAATAAAAAAGAAAAATGTTATTTATTCCCGCGTAAGTAAGAGCGAGAAGTCTCGTGTGAAACGTAGAAGACTTCTCTCTTTGATTTTAGTAAGCTTTAAGTATGCCAGATGAAAATCAGCACAAGTTTTTTTTTTTAATATATAGAATAATAGTGTATGTTGCTTAGGAATGTGTTCATGGTTTGTGAAATGTAGGAGTTTTCTTTATTGGAAAATGGAAAATAGATAATCATAACGTTTTTTGTTCCAATATTTATACAAAAATAGTTTAAATCTCACATAATGTTGTTATTTGAATTGCTACAATCAAGAGTTAAAATGCTTATGCAAAACAGAAATCAGATATTTTTTTTTTAATAACGAAAACTCCAACATAAAGACGATATTCCTAAGGCCCGAACGATATTAGTCCCTTGATCAGCGCTGTTGTCGACGTTGTATAAAACGGACCGTATAGTACAATTTGGCAAGGCCACTGTTTTACATTTTTGTATTTTAATGTTTTTTAGGACGAAATACTCGCTCTTTGTTTGAGCGGTTGTCTGTAAAATGCTGGTTGAGAGTCGAAACTTAAAAAAAAGAATTACCTTTCTTTCTGGTTTCATCACAGTCGGGTAATAAAACGGAAAGATAGCCAAAACACTACGCGGTATCTCAATATTTTTGGGGTTATTCATAAACTAATTTACATAAAAGTTTATTTATAAACTTAAGAATCGTATGAATAAATTGTTCTTTTCTGCTGATATGCTATTTTTCTTTTCATTAATTATAATTTGTCACTAAAGACAAGTAATCAAATTGAGGAGCCTCCTGGACGTCTCAACCAGCTACTCTAGATAAACCAATTCGCAGATTGCTAGTGCCACCTCGCAGTTACGTAGTACCATGTTTAGATACAAATTGTAACACTAATATATATCTATTGTATATTATATAATACATTTACTTTATTCCACGTAGCATAAGAAGTGTTGAGTTTAACGTAGGTGTAAGGATAGACGGGTACAGAAGATAGCGTTGTGTAGAACATTGGATAGAATCTCCTTTTAAAATATGTTCAATTTCTTCGATAAATATGTAAAAACTGATTGAATTACGATTTTGGGCAAGCTCTCGAGCCACGAGCAGGCAGATTTGCATTCAATTCTATTTTTACTTAGCTTTTTAGCAATTATATGATGTAATCATATTTTTATTACATGATTTAAGTATTGTAATGGAAAAGTTCTTTGATTTGCATTTTGTCATTTACACCTCAGCTGATTGTATGTTCGTTTGTAAATTAGATAAATTATACAAGTTTGGAGTCTTTTCATTTAGGATGCAGTTCTCTGTTTGTGTGAGGCCCGTGGTCGAGCATGCCCTGTCTTCGCCAACATAGCAAGGTCACAAAGCAAGTTTACAAGAGATATTCACACGAAGCATATTCTAAAAGGAGCTTTTGGCTACATTTACATTGGTGAGACTTGTATTATGCGACATCGAAAGCTAGTGTGAATGCGGCCTTATTTTAATATATTTATAATTAAAAAAATATACAAAATAATTTACCAAACTCCGCGTGTTACGTCATGACAAGATGGAGTTGTTTTTTTAAGAAATCTATACTAGTCCCATTGCAAGTTAAACAGAATTTTTGCATAAAAATGTTCCTGTAAACGGCGTAAAGGTTTTTTATAAGGTTTAAATATAAGTTTAACTATTGTAACGTCTAGAACAGTTAGTATAATAGTGGTTTAGTACCTGGGATGAGTCGCCACGCTACGCCGCGAGCGCTTGCAGAGTCGCGGCCGTCACACGGTCACGACGCGATCACCACACGATGAGGCACTTCTCTTGTTTTTAAATGGAAAAAAATAATTATATTTTTTTACAAATGGTGCTACCGTTTTGTGTTTTAGTCGATGATAGCTTAGCCGCTCCTACTGCCATGTAGATTATGTGAAGTATCGTTGCGTGGCGCGTGAGACGTGCGCGCATATCACAATCTGTTATAGTATAGTGAACATCACCACACTGAGCGTACGATAACTAGCTGTAGTCATAGCTTTTGTAACTTGCAACGTTGTTCGCGACCCCTGCACTTGTAACTTGTGAACTGGATTGCAAACATGTTTCTGAAAAGAAACATTTCTTTCATTTAGCTAGTGCGTACGCCACGCGCACTGTTGTCGTTACATCTCGGCAGTACAGTTGGCAGTTACAAGTCAGTGCACTATAAAGTATCACAATGTCAATCGTGTTTATAGACTCGTTGATCGATGCGTGCCACTCGGTCGGCGTGTCCGCCGTTAAATTATATAAAAATATCTAAATCTAATTTCTTTGGTACATTAAATTTTGTTTACTTTCATATAATTGTAAATAAAAAGAAAAATAAAAAGCTTTGGATTTGCGTATTTGTTTATTTATTTATTATGCCCGTAGTGGTTAGAACCTTAACTTAGTCTAGACTACCAATAGATGGTTTTTTTTTTTTCGATGGGAAAAATCATCTTATGACAACCCCCGCTCTTGGGCGGAGCGGGAGATAGTGTCAGACTCTTACTGACTAAAAAACCCATCCCGTTCCTTCAAGCCTTCGATACCGGGGCTCGAGCGCCCTTTCGGATTACCCTGGCCCCAGTAGGCTTCGACCCGGCTGGGCCCCTGCTGTTGCTGACAACTCCTTGAGGCGCGCGGGAACAGCGCGCGCCGTCGACGACTTGGGCTTGGTCCGGACGGCCGGACAGCGAGCTACCCATTGCTCACTGTCCGCAAGCCCGCGCCTACGGTGGCTGGAAATCGGGATCGGAATCCCGGCGGCGGCGGCGAGAGCGCCGTTGCCTGATGCGGTCGGCCTCCTCCTTAGCGAGCATTACTGCTTCGCAGAAGTCGGCGACCGCCTGCCACTCCTCCTCGCTCCGGACCATGGCCTCGACCAAGGCCCGGCGCGAGAGGTCTCCGCCGCCGATCACCCCCACGAGGGCACGGCGATGCACCAATAGATGGTGGAAGCAACTGTCCGAACTGGTGCTAGTCCGTTGTACCTGTCTTGAAATGGCTGCGGTCGGCAGGGTATATAAGGGCCGACGCTGCCTTAAACGGGCACCCGCCTGGTCCGATACAAAAATACTCCGTCGCGGTGACCCGCGCGGGCATCTGTCGTGGGGAGGCGCGCTGCGGGGAGCACGGCTCCGCGCCCGTTTTGCTCCGTGATAATACATATATGTTCTCCATCGACACGACTACATGCACACCGTGAAAGTTGCAATTCCGCCACTCCGCAGGTAATAATATGGTTTCCGCTACGGGAACCGTCTGCGTGAACACGCGGCGGGTGCCCGTCGCGGCTTTCCGCTTTACTCAGTTTCAACCCTACCAGATAAACTGTATCACCAACCCATAAGCTAATATAAACGCAAGTTTATACCTAGTGATGTAATGTAGATTTACTTCCGAGAAGCGACTGGCATCTGATCCATTGACTCAAGACACAGCATAGAACCATGACTTCTGGTTATAAACCATCGAACCAACCTTTCAAGAAGACTTCTAACCTCGGGATCGGGAATCAAAAATATCCTGTTGGTTTCGCCGTGGAACAGCGAACCAGAAAATCTATAAGTCTGTCTAATAAGTCAACCGACTTGAGAATTTTGTATAATATTTAATCATTTAAAAAATACCTATATTCTATACTTTTTAAGGTTCTTCTGTTAGTTTCTTGGGTAATTATTAGACAATGAACTTTATCTCTTAATCAACCTTGATTATTGAAACTGTGTTGACTACATCAGATTTCATTAAATCCTAATAATTACCCAAGTCGTTTAACTTATTAGACAGACTCTAGCCAAGTTCTCAAAATTCTTCAACAGAAGTCGGTGGAAGCGGAGCTAGTTGGCCGTCTCTGAGCAAAAACTGTAACTACCTGCTAATATCAAGAATAATTCAGCAAAATCTATGGAGTGCTAAAACCGACAGTAGTTTATGTTTTCCAAAACCAGCTGGAAAAACTTTTCTGAATATGTCTAAATACTTAAGCTAGACCCGGTATTTACCCAGAAAACTGACCAACTTGTAAAGACTGTATGGTTTGTTTCAGGCCGACATATTCCAAGAGACTGTCGCACCGTTCCCTTTTTTATCTGGTTTGAACACAGGCATATCGAGATTGCTTTATAGCAGCCTACGAATCATTGCGTTGCAATGATGATAATAATAAATCATTAAATGGGAATCATTTTTTAAAAGAGTAACTGTGGATTATCTTTTGACGACATATTTGGCGCAATGGTTGAGTGATTGACTTCCGCGCTGTGTCTGGTTTGATTCCCGCACGAAACAAATATTTGTATGGCCTATAGATGCTTATTCTGGGTCTAAGTGTCTCGTGTGTGTGTCAACTTACATGTTTGTGAGCGCTCTCACGTTATAGGAGTTAGTAGAGAGCACTTGTAAAAAAAAAATAACGCGACGGGTCTTGATGTAGTTGTCACTAAGGGCTGAAACTGCGTAAAGCGGAACCCCGCGCGGTCCCATACAAGTGCTCCGATGTGACTCGTCGCACAGGCACCCGTCGCAGGGAGCTGGGCCCAGTACCCATTTTGCTACGTAATAATATTAAGTTCACCATCGATACGACTACACGCACACCATTAAATTCTAAATAGCGAGACTGCAGAGGTCACCGGTAATAATCCGGTTTTCGCTACGGGGGCCGCCGCACTCGTAAAGCTGGGTACTCACTTAGCAGTGTAGCATGTAATGTATCAGATACGGTATCAAGTGAGTACGTAGGCACGAGCTCGCTGCGAGCCGTTCGCGTGTGGAGAGCTGTAAGCTCGCAGTGACCCGCCGAGTGGCGGTATCACTGCGAACACAAAGGCGGCTCGCAGTGTGCACGAGCACACAGCGACACGACCGCTAGTGTAATGAGTATGTAGGCGCGAGCATGAATATGAACGCAGCACTAGCCACCATTTGAGACATGTCGGCGCAACGTCGTCGCGAGCACTGCGATACACGATGGACCGTGGACGAGCCGTACCCACTTACAGGTCGATACAGTATCTGATACGTTACATGCAACACTGCTAATTCCCCGCAGTCCCATAACACCACTGTGTCCACCACAGAGGAGAACGCTTTTAGGCTCCAATTCTCCTTATGCGAAATTTATGCAAGGTGATTAATAGTTGTAGCACACAATCGATCTGCACTTTACTCGTTTAACAAGTTGAGAACTAATATTTATCAGTTTCTTTTCGACTTGTATTAGACATACTGTATGTACAATAATTATAGGTTAGTTTAGTATTATATATATATACAACTAATACTTATTGCACGCCGAGTTTACTTTGAAGTGATTGTTACACCATTGTACTTTATATATTGCATGTTACTTTTACCATAATACCAGTGTAAACAATATTGTTGGTGAACCAATAAATAAACACTGCTAAGTGAGTACCCAGCAAAACACGCGCGACGTCACGCTAGGGTTGCCCGCCTGGGCGTCCGGTTTACGCAGTTTCAGCCCTAATAGAAACAGCGATTAACGAGGAATGTATGCGTAATAAATAAAACAAAGAAAAATAAAGAAATACTGTTTATTTTACATAATAATTACAATAATGATCACACACAAACAAAACAAATGCATATCAACACCAAACCCGCTCACTAAAACAGCGTGCTTATATAAAACACGACTATACTCACAACCTATATTGTATTAAAACGTAACGATTGCAAATACAACAGTCTAGCTAACTTATTATGCGATTCAACTTGTGGTTAGAGTAGACAAACAAAACTCAACTTTAGTTACTTGTACATAAGACTGACATTAGTAATATACGTTATTTTAAGTAACTTTTCAGTTTACAAGTTTAACAAACTTAGAAACACCATTGACTAACAATCAACTTTCCATAATTAAAACGCTAACATTATTTCAACCAAATCGATTATCTTTAACAGTCCAATAACACACAAATGACAGCTAACTGTTTTAGTGAGTCCTTACTGTCAACAAATTCAGTAAAATATTAATATTGTATTCAATAATTGTACAATAACAGAATAGGTATCAATTAGGGTGGGAAATCCAATTGTACTGACATATCAGCGACATTGGATTTTGACTCTTAAAACTATTACAGAAGGTACAAATTGTATTTAAAACCAATTCTATTATAAATAATTAGGTATCACGGTGGAAAATATGAAGTAATAAATTGTGCTCTTTAAAACCCTTTTGTTCATCCATTTAATAATAATAATCATCAAAACTTATAATACAGAAAAAATCACATCTAAGAAATGTAGTAGTTATTTTTATCAAGTAATAGGTTATGTAGTTCCTCTAGCTAGAGTTGTTACAAAGTTTATAAAAATTTAAACTACGATATTTAGCTCGGTTACTGGACAGAAACTTCTCTAATTATATATAAATCGCCACAAATTTAACGCACGTAAAATGATACTATACTACGGTTGTTCGGTTGCTTGTATCTTCGTTTGTATAGAAAACACGCACAGTGCAAAACACCGAAAATGCATCCAAGCGCGTTCATGCAGATCACACGCCTACAACCGGAGAATAATGCACACACGCGTGTGGGTGCGGGGTGACACGCAAGGTATGCCACACTGAGTCTCGTAGTGCCGTGCGCGATTTTGGATGAAATGAGTCACAGCCTGCGTGAATCTACAAAACTCAATTACGCGCGTGAGTGCGTGAAATACCCGCACGGTGATGCAGATCTGCACTCCCGTAAGTACGCGCGTAGGTGCGTGGACACGCAACATGCAGCTTGATACGTGGCAATGTGATAATCGCCTAACAATTTTCGTTCCAGTAACTGGGCCATAAATAGGTACCTATTATTATCTTACCACATAAATACATTAGTATATTAGATGTTTTCCTATATGATGAATATGAATTTAAATGTAGCTTAATAGTAAATGGCTGACTACAGAGGGTTAATGGAAAAAAAGCAACAATCACATAGATTAATCTCAGAATCTGTTCCAACAGAACAGATAACATTGAGCTGATAAGATTAAAAAATATATTAATATTACGTTAAAGGTACAGTGAGGGATTCATTTTATTGATTGGTAATGGATTTTTTTTTTTCTAAAAAACATTGCCTTGCACTAGGAATAACTCCTGTAACGCTTTCTCAAACATGTAAATTCACATACACAATACACCCAGACTTGCGACACTTATCTGTAGGCCATACAAATATTTGTTCCGTGCGGGAAACGAACCCGCGACATGCAGCGCAGTGGTCAATCGCGCAATCCCTGCGCCAACCATGCTGTCAACTATACAGTGTTTTCGTATTTCTTGTGACCAAAAAATCGAAAAAAGCCGGATTTTTTCAAATTTCCAATCAATAAAATCAAGGTATCTGGTAGATTAGGGAAATATTTTAAAGCTAATTAAGTGGGATTATTGTTTAATGGCACAGACTAATAATTAATTGTCGTTAAATGTTTCAGTATTTGTGTTTATTGGGTATGCAAGAATATATTAATCATTGAACGTGATTCTCAATATGCGATTAAAAGACCAGTTGATATGTAGTTTGTTTTGAAAGTTCTGGAACTACCTTTCAAAGAAAACATGATTTGCATCTTTAATTCTTGTTACGCATTTGCTTTTGAGAAAACCTTATTATTTTTCAATTACACACTTGCACAGCCAATGGCGGGTTTAAAAAGTAAGTATTATGTGACCATAATTACTATGATTAAAATTAATTGCCACCTGTGAAGTTACTTGGGTGGCGACCGGCCATTTACAACGGTAGGCGTGTCTTTCCACGACCTGCCTGGCTTTTTGACGGCCGTCACTTTTTTCCTAACTACCCTCTTCACAACTACCTCTTCATTTGACAACAACTTTCTCTTAGGTTTCTTAACTTTTACTTCTTTGATAGTGAAGGAATCGTCGAAGATATCTCCGCTTGAGTTGATAGACCGGCTGTCTTTATGATTTTCGCCGACGATTTCGCTGATTGGACTGTCGAATGATACGTGTCTCGAGGAGTTCAGCCTCGGACTGTATCTTAGTTTCTCAATAGAGGTTTGTGTCGCGATGTTGGAGTGGTTGTCCTTAGCCGGTGGCGTGGCCACTGGGTTCAATTTCGTCTTTTTAACTTTGACCAGCACGGCTGGTTCCGACGATTTTCTCTTCACTATTTTTTTGGTAACTTTCACCTTCTCTTTTTCTGGGACTTCATTTTCTGTGTCCACATCTACAACCTTAGGTTTCCTTCCCCGTTTCTTTGACGATTCTCCATTCTGCTTGGTAACCTTCAGCGGCTTTTCAGATTCTTCATCAGAGGCGTCGCTGTCTTCAGCGATAACTCGGGATCTGGCTGCTTTTGAAGGTGACCTGGCTTTGGTAGGCGTTTTGGCTTTCTTCGGAGAGAAGTCTAGGGTACTATTTCTAGTTTTGCCTTCAGTTTTTAGATAGTCCTCGAAAAGCTTTCGACACTTCTTGTAATCTGGGACTTCTTTTGGCTTCATTGTGTTTATGTATTCAAAGAATTTGATAAGGGCTTCTGAAAAATTAAAAGGTTTGATTAAACATACAAACCAGATCTATTATCATCATCATCAGCAACCTTTTTAATTTTCCCGCTGCTGGGACTCAGGTCTCCTCTCTAGGAGAGGGAATGGGCCGTAAACCGCCACGCGGGCTCAGTGCGGGTTGGTGAATGTCACATGTCTTCGAATTTTTGGTTCTAGGACATGCTGGTTTTCTCACGATGTTTGCCTTTACTGTTTTGAGAGCAGTGGAACGTTAGACCGTGACCTACAACTCCGAAGTCGGAGCCATTACCACTCGGCCACTACTGCTCTAAGTCGTACCAGACCCAATATTCTTCTTCTTAGCGTATCTATGGCAAAATTAGTTAAATTCCTACCAGACCCAATGTCATCCTAATAATAAACTGATGCGAGTGATAGAAAACAAATTTTTGCAAAATGATGTCATTTTCTAAAAAACGATATCATCGTAAACTCACCAGGTACATTACTATCCTTGATGCTGCTCCTGACATTCTTCATGAAGGCTTCTTTCATAGACTGCACAGTCTTGGGCTGCTTGAGGGACTTCTCCCAAGGCAACTCGCCCGTCAACCACTGCAGCATGTTGTAGCCTAGGATCTCCAGATCTCCGCGCATTGTGGGCTCTGGAGCGAAAGGGAATAGGGAGTGTGACTAAAATACAGTAAGCATAATCCAACGGATGCGAGACGGACAGGACTGGTTGTAATGGCGACACTTGGGGGAGGTCTATGTCCAATGGTGGATGTCTTTCGGCGTAAATGATGATGATACGTTTTGGATAAACCTTACCTTACCTTTGGATAAACAAACATCTGGTTTTATATGTATATCCTACAACAGCTTCTATTTAAACAGTTTTACAACACCAAGATTTACCATCAGAGATTTCTTAATCATTTTATTACAATTTAAAAAATCTCTTCACTACATGGTCACTGCTTTATAAGTCCAAGATGGGGATTGTGAGAATAGGCCTGTCTTTCCCATAACATGGTGGACCTCCCACCCATGTGAACAATGTCTTCTGAACATATTCATTGCGCGCTAACAGTTAAGAAGTGAAATTCCCTGCTGGAGTGTGTTTACTCATAGCCATGTCCCATAGCCAAGTTATTACGTAGTTTTCTAAGAGTAAATAATAAAAGCAGCTAAATAATGTTTGAAATCAGATGAGTAGTTTCAGACGTTACACACTTTGCTTATATTTATTACATACATCAGAACTTTCCAATTTTTTTTAAATATTTACCTCCTAAATGCGCATCCCTGCTAGTATACTCAATAGTCCCATTATGTGCACTTTTCGGGTCTGGAGTGAAGGGCTGGTCCTCCTTCAGTCTCGTAGCCAGGCCGAAGTCCACCAGGTACACCTGGTTCTTGGCCTTCTTTAGACCTAGCAGCATGTTGGCACCCTTGAGGTCAGCGTGCACGTAACCACGACTGTGGATGTACTCTAATACGTCTAACTAAAAAGAAAAAGTATTTTAGTATGTCAGCTAGAATTATGAAAATTCATTTTGATACACATGTAGGCAAAATTCAACTAGGGCGAAATTAGCTGAATATTACTGAAACACACCTTCCAGAATTATTATTGAAATACTAAAAAGAAGAAAAAAAAAACCACATCATTTTGCAACAGTTGTGAGCTGAAATGGTGTAAACTGAAATGGTTGTTTTTTTTTCGTATGCCAGTCAGTTGTTGAGTAATTTATGTGTTACATTTTATTCTGTTTAAGTTTATTCAAGTTTTTGTTCCAAGTTGAATGTTCGTATTCAAGGACAAAATTTTCAAACAAAAGTAATAGCACATTTAAGTGATACTTATTAGCATCTTGCATGCCTTATTTGGTAGAAAGAAATAAGTACTAGGTTTTTTTATAATAGCTATTTCAGTGCTTCAAAATTGATGCTTGGAAAGAATTTGTTTAATTATTAGACATTTGTGGACTTGTGGCAGACCACACAAATTATCGTAAATACTTATTTTTTTCTAATGTAAATCCACTTTTTTTAAACTTTTTCCCACACTAGGAATTACTCCTGTATCGTGGGTGCATTCACAAACATACATATATTTGTTCCATGATATATGATACGGCTATACAAATATTTGTTCCATGCGGGAATCAAACCCGCGATACGTAGTGTAGCAGCTAATTGCTCAACGTGCCATCGAAGCCATTATTATAAAATAAAGGCAAATTATTGACGCTTTCAAATGGCCTCTATAAAAAAATTAAATCTTTACCATTTGTAAACCTAATTGGAAGACCGTAACTGGCTGGAATGACCTCCCAGCTTCCGTGAAGAGGCTCCACACATCTTTGCCAAAGCGTTCCATGACCAAGTATCTGTAGGTAACTCCTTTAGACTCATGAGAGCCCTTGCCAAAGTATGTTGGCATACCCAAGCTGGTTAGCTTTTTACTTTGCATGAATTTTGCAACTGAAATAATTGGAAATTATATTTTATTATGTCATATTTAAGTCACTAAGTAACTGTTTTCTTGATAAACTCCGTCAAGCTTAGCTAATGCATTTTCCGATATTGTTAAGCTATTTCTTAGATGTGAGACTAAATTGATTAGTAATGAAAGTTGTTTGTCCATGTTGTCCATTGGGTTAAAGCCAAGTCCTCAATGCTTAATTAGGTAGGCAAAACTCAATATTACTATGTAATTCATAAATTATAATCAAATGTAATTAGTCTACTATTTAGAATTACATTTAGCTTAGACTTAATAAAAAATAGAACGATATTTATAATTAATGGTAGGTCTATGTAAAACTTCACATGATATAATTTTATTCAAAAGATATCTCTAGATAGTGTGTAAAATAACATAATTAATATGCAAGTGTTTATAACACTTGCACTGAAGAAACCAATATTTTATGTGTGAGTAAAGACAACCTCCAATAATGTTGAAACACATGTTAAGATTATTATTTTAGCACTATGAATAATACTGACATTGTATATTTACAAATGCACATAATGGGGTCATCAGATTGTGTATTGCCAACAGTTTTGAGGTTACTGGTAATGATGTCCTAATGCATTGCCATGCTTATAAATTTAACATACAGAGTTGTAACAAATCAATTGAAACAAAAACAAAATACATTACAATCTCAATTGATGTTGTCCTGCTTGAGAATAGTTATCATCTTAGGTACTCAAGCACCGATGGTCACAAGCAGGAATCCATAAATAGTTATAGTAAAGATACAAGTCTATTTAGGTACATTTAAAAATTTTAGAACATTAATACTATGTTGATTATGCACTCACACAAAATTCATTATTGGTTTATTTCAAGTACATATTGACGCTTGAAAGGCAAAAATTACTAAGCAACATTGAGTAAACTGTAGGCAAAATAAATTATTGTGGTATTATTGAATAAAATCATTTGTATACTTACTATCATCTTTGTTGGCATTTCTGAGATAGAAATTAATTTCCACGAAAAGCGGCCCATTCTCATGTGGCTCCTGTTGGGAGAAATGTTCCTACAGTTACTATCTGCTTGTAGAATAATGTGTAGTTATTGGAACTATGATATATTTATTTTCACTTACGATTTTGATGGCGTAGGGGTAATCAGATCCTTTAGCCTTCAAGGTGTGGTCACAGGCTGAATATATTTCACCGAAGCCGCCGACACCAATAGACGGTCCTATCCGCCATTCCTTTTTGAAGATATTGTCTTTAATAACTTCTCCAGTAGGAATAGGAGCTGGCATCTTGTATCCCGCGGCTTTTCTTTTAGGCGCTGCCTTTTTCACTCGACCGGCCATATTTGTTAAATTTTATTTAGCACAATTAACAAAACGACATCGAATGCCACTAAAAACTAAATAAATTGAAATTGTTATTCGTTCGAAATATCTAAACAAATATTCAACAATTGAAAGCGACGCTACCGTTGCGTTTAGCGATGGGCGACTCGAGTTATCTAACTCGAGTAACTCGAGTCAGACCGTACGCGAGTCAGCCCGAGTCAAAATATCTGCAAACCGAGTTGACCCGGAGAGCCCGCGCGGCGGGCGGTGCGGTGGGTTGGCGGCCCGCGGCTAGCCCGCGAGTCGCGAGGCCCGAACTACTCCGAGCGAGCCCGAATCAGCCCGATGACCGAACGTCCGAGCCGCGAGTGAAAGAGATAGTTTTCGTTCTTGGTTTCTTAGCAGACGGTTAGTCAGACAGAACGAGAATTAATGTGTGAGTTTTGACATAGAAAGCCAGCTCGCTTTTTTGGTTTGTTTACGTTTTTATTATTGTTACTTCGTTCGTTGTTTATTGTTTTGTTGCCGTTTCATTAGTTTGTATTAGTTATTTTTATAAAGTTACCTATCTTGTATTTTTTGAACTTAAAACTGGTATTCATTTAGAAATAAGTGCCATTACTTAGATGTTGATTAGCTTTTTTTATAGGTGTTAGTTGATAGATAGATGACCAAATACCAAACGGTGCGGTGTTTAAGGAATAAAGTGCCATTATTATTTTAGTTTCTTATTATTTACGAGATGAAAATGTTACCATTCCTTTGCGGTACATAAGTAGTTCGTTTTGTGATGTGATGTTTGTAAATGCTAATTTATAAACGTCTGATTTTTGAACGGGCTCAATTTTATTTAACTACCATTGAATTGACTCGACGCCGCCACGCAGCCCGCGGCCCGCCGAACCCGAGAACGTAGCAAACTAGCAACCCGCGGAACGATGCACCGAGTTGAGCATTTACTAACTCGGACGGACAACGCGGCGACTCGGCAGACTGAACGAGTCAACTCGAGTTGCAACTCGAGTTGGTAAGCGAGTCAACTCGAGTTACTCGAGTTACCAAAAAGTCGACTCGGCCCATCGCTAGTTGCGTTGTGAACAGAAAAATGACTTTGACAGCTGCTGCATAACTCCATTCTTGTTGGAATTCCCGTCTTTTTAGTTTATGGTGTAATGTTCCAGATAAAAATATGTGGATATATAAAGCAATAGAAAGAGATAGCTTATGATTTCAGAATTTTAGCACAAATTATGAAATTAAAAAAAGAGACCAAAGATCTTGTGTATTTTATCAAAAATTCTTGAAAACAGAATTTTTTACTGATTAGAACCACATCTATGTTCCTTCGAGGCCGAAACCTATTAGAGCAACCTATGGGTTGACTTTCGAAAGGGAATCCCGGGGACTGGGACGCGATGCAAAGAAGGAACTCCTCTCAAGGACCGCCATTATTTACGTCAACCAATATTAATAATCAGTACCTAAAATATTATCTGCCGTCGAGAACATTCGTTCAGAAACGATTTTATGACTTATCTTTACTACAAATACAGTTTTAAATCGGTCGGGGTTTGGTGGCACAAATTTGTGCCAGCGGGGCTCAACGGTAATACTTGTATATTGGCACGTTTTTGTGCCGCTGGGGCTCTAGTGGGTTTTCGTCGTTATTAAGACTAACACGCCCTCCTGTTCCACCTTAGAGTGGAAGAAGTAATTGGATGGTTTCATAAAAAAACCCTACGTTTCGCAATTCAGCCGCCGCCTAGTGCGACTCCCCATGCGACAAGCACGTGACGTGGTTGTAACCGATGTTTTACTAGGGTGGTTATAGTAGGTACTCACAAGGGCGGATCCAGCTTTGGCGCCAGGGGGGGCCACTTAGTCGTGTTTTTCTTTTTTTTGGGTAAAATCATCCAAATGACATCCCCCGCCCTTGAGCGGAGCGGGCGAGTGTCAGACCCTTACTGATTAAAAAACCCACCCCGTGCCTTTCGTACCGGGGCTGAGCTTCCCTTTCGGATAATCCTGGCCCCAGTAGGCTTCGATCCAGCTGGGCCCCTGCTAATGCTGATAACTCCTTGAGGCGCGTGGGAACAGAGCGCTTCGTCGACGACTTGGGCTCGGTCCGAACAGTTACTGGACGGTCGGACAGCGAGCAACCCATTGCTCGCAGTCCGCAAGCCCGCGCCTACGGTGGCAGGAAATCGGGATCGGAATCTTGGCGGCGGCTAAGACGCTGTGAGCGCTGTTGCCTGATGTGGTCGGCCCCCTCCTTTGCTAGCATTACTGCATCGCAGAAGGAGGCGACAGCCTGCCACTCCTTCTCGCTCCGGACTATGGCCAGTACCAAGTCCCGGCGCGAGAGATCGCCGCCGCCAATCGCCCACACGAGGGCACGGCAATGCTTTGCCCAAGCGGGGCACACCTCCGGGCGACACGATGGAGTACACAGTGACGACACCCGGGCGTCATTTCCGCACGAATCCGGTGCAGGAACCTCCCGAACTTACCGTGTCCGGTGAGAACCTGCGTCATGTGGAAGGTGAGGACGCCATGAGGTCTTTCCAGCCACGCCTCAAAGAGGGGACTTACCGCCATAATTGTAGCTTGCACAGCACTAGGTTGCGATAGTTGCTGACGACATTTCACCATGACATCCCGCCGGAGCTCTATCCGCCTTGCCGCGACTTGTGGCGGCAGCGGACTTTCGGCCCGGCGTTATATCCCCACGCGCAAATCGTGCATGTGTGCAAGGACTGTTGCCTCTAGATCCCATGGTGGCAGGCCAGCAAAGAGGCTTGCCGCTTCGTGGGAAACCGTACGGTATCCCCGCACCATGCCCTCTGGCATGCGTTCAGCTGGGCCTAATTTTTATAATAGATAATAAATACAGGTAAAAAGTAGGTACATAAAATCTATATTGTGCCAAAAAAAAAAAAACATTGTTTAACAATTTTAATTAGTGGTCCACCTACGTCCTAGACCTAGCCCAGAGGATAGCCCCCCCCCCTGGATCCGCCCTTAAGTACTCATCCCTGTGGGACAAAGCACGACATCTTTTGCCATTTCCACTCTCCCTGGTGACTGGGGTAGATGCCGAGCCTGCTGTCTGCCAATAGGCCTCGATTACACGACGGATGTAAGTCGGCATCGGCACACACTTTATTAACGCGTTCACGGATCTTTTTCAGAGTTCATGTGTCGATCGATTTTCTATATCTGTTTTTAAAAGAAACCAATGATTTAAGTAGATAAAGTAAATGTCCGATGAAAAGGACAATAACATCGGAGGAGCTATTGTGATAAGTTACCTTTAATTATTTCATTATTCAACAATGTGGAGGCGACGACAATACCTACAAATTCAAATTTTTTTGCTGTGGGGCAAATCCTAAAATCGCGAAAAAATTTCTATTATAATCGTACACTTTGTCGAGTTAAGCAAACAGAAATGTATGAGGCAGTTATTTTTTTTTTTTTCGTGATTTTTATGTTGGTCTTATTGTAAACGACTGACGTTGTTTATAATGACTGGTAGGTATTGTAAGATTTTTCGATAATTCTCGGCTGCACACTATATTTTAGTCTAGCTGGAAGCAGGAAGAAATGACGAGACAAATATTGTAAAATATAACTTTATTGATAATAATCTATTATATAAAATCAACGCATACTATTATGTTAACATTTCTTTACAACATTTTCACTAGCCTTACAAAATAAGTGTTATATTTTATAAAACTATTTATTTAAATTATACATTGTTTTTTTTTATTTACACTTAAAAACTATCAAGAGAAATAACAATTATAATAATTTAACTGGGCGCTTAAGAATCACAAGTAAATAATAAATTATAGTAATAAACATAATATGGGCACAACAAAATAAAAAAATAAACTGTTTTTAAAAATGTTTCTAAAATAATCCTGGTGGGTTGTCTAAAAATATGTGTTGTTCTGCGTAGGTATCAGTCTGATTGAAGTAAACCTGGAAAATAAAAAATAAACGTTATGGTTAAATACTTTCATACTACGAGTACTACTACTCTACTTAAATACTCTCTTTCTACATAGATACTTGTAAACTATACTATACCACGGAATCATTTATCTCAAGAGTGAATAGATTGCTTCTAGGCAAGCGTGTACCATCGTCGGCACATCATCACTTACTATCAGGTGAGATAGTGGTCAAACGCGAGCCTATCCATAATAAAAAACTCACATTAAAACAAATCATCTTCATCGTCGCCGTAAGCTGACATGGAGTACCAGTCTCTCGCCACATCTTCATAGATGACTCTCTTGACCTCTTCGTCATATTGAGGGTGCAGTATCCTAGGGGAACGGGCTCTGAACTCCAGGGGAACATCGTAGCACTTGCAGACGCAGCAGGAGGGGAACTTGAACCACTCGGCGAAGATGCCGCGGCATTCGTTGCGAGGGTCGTAGGCTAGCAGGCGGTGGAGACGGAACTGTTGTTCGCATCTGGAAGAAGAGAATAGTAGATTGTAGTGGCTGGATGGTTAAATAAGAAAGGTATGTATAGTTCAGTGAAGATAATCAATTTACTAATAACTTAACTTCTACACAAATATTATAAAGAGGTTTTGTTTTTTTGTTTGTAGAAGGTAATCTCTGGAGGTACTGATCCGATTGATAACATTTTTTCACCGTTAGGAAGCTGCTTTATTCTTGAGTGACATAGGCTATATTTTATGTACGCGGGCGACACCGCGGGCAATTTTTTTTCCGCTTTATCATCGTTCGCAGATTGACTTCACCCACTGCTGCCATTGGGACCTTGCTGGGTTAGTCTTATTTTATTTGTGCTAGTTCCTACACTTTTGTGCCAGTCTCATTATTTTTCTGCCTGCGATGACATCGACGTCGTCGACCTATCCACCTTTCATATATTTCCTTTAGGTTCCCTAGTTAGCTTTATTGTCATAAAAATAATGTATATGTACCTGCATCCCTCCCGGCAGTACATCTGCTTCCGCTCGTGCACGCAGGTCTCCAGGTGTATGTATTGCTCGTAAGGGTACATGTTGAGCAGGGCCAGCTGTTCTCCCCTCGTGCTATTCGCCCAGAAAGGTGCTGCGATCTGCTCCTTGGACTCGCATGCGTTACTGGAAAGTTAAGAAAATGTATTAAATTAAAGGCTTTATACCTAACTTTTAGTAAAGTGAAAGTTAACGAAAACCCTAGGAAACTAATGGAACAAAACTTACGCTCCTCGTAACTTTATAACTGATGGCCTCATCGTGTCCTGATGCTGTATTGGCTTAGGGTGGAACTCTTCCTTCTTATCCGAAACTTTTGTATCTATCCGGTCGGTTATCTTGACCTTCTCGTGTTCTGAAAACAGGAGCGTGGGCGGTAACGTCGAGGTGTCAACGTTCATTGGTCGCCAGGCATCCTTCCCAGCTTCCGTCGTCGAGTCATACGCATCAGTTGTAGTCTCTGTGTTATTAATACTTTCTGTAGTAGTCGCATTTTTGTCTGTACTATTCGCTGACTCATTAACCGCCTCAACCTTAGTATTACCGGAAAACTTTGGGTATATGCTATTAGTTTCAATACTTTGTTTTATAACAGCCTCTAAAGTAATAACATCAGGGTCTAAGTTATTTATTTCTATATTCGCTATACTTTCAAGTTTTGTTTTATATGATATACCTTTTTCATTTACCGTTTCGTTGCTCATCTCAGTTTTGGTGTCGTTGTCCGTGTTGCTCACTTTGGTTTGGTTTGTTTGTAGTGGTTTCACTTTGAGCGTGTCATTGTCAAGTTTTTTATTCTTCTCGTTATTAATCGGTCTGAAGTGTGGTTTGTCTCTCATGGCACGCCCTTGACTCATTTTGGTGTACATCATCTTGGTTTTGATGATATCCTCTGCAAAGTCAGCTGACTTTCCATCAAAGTCTTCATCATCTTCGTCTTCTATAAAGTTTTCCAATTCTGCTTTTATTATTGAAATTTGACGTTCTTCGCCGTACATTCTTCTCATTAGACCCTGAAAGCATTTACATTCTAATTAGTTACAAGTTTCGAGCACTTATAAGCAATATTTCCTAGTTGCTATTTTTAATAATTTATCAGAATGATCTTCATCTCACCTGATTTTCTCTAACGAATCTTCTGATCGCAGGCCAGGGGTAGTTCTTTCCGGGCGTCGTGCAGTAGTTATGCTTGGAGAGGTCGCAGGGCGCGTTGGGTAGGGCGCGGCCCCGGCTGGACCTGCTGGGCCGCGCACACGCCGACGCGTAGTCGAACCCCAAGCACTGCCCTGCTGTCCATGTCACCTGGATTCCAGAGAAAGGAAAGGGTGAATAGACGATAACTGAAAAGAAAAATACGTACTAATGGCTGTCTAGAAAAAACTCAGTTTTGTAGATGCATTAAAAAATATTTATCTACGCGTTAATTTACAAAATCAGGAACTGAAGATATGGGAAAATTGAAAATAACATTATTAAAATGTCGGCCTTCGCGGCGCTGGCTTTCTTCAAAGCGATCTCTAACATTCATGAAAACGCGCCTCGGAAGTTAAGTAGTACGAAGTTGTGGATTTCATGTCTAATGTTTTCCTTGAATTTCTCCCACAGAGCCCCAGACACACCCCTCCGGATTTTATCTTTTGCGGTTATCTGAAGAATAGGATTTACAATAGTAATCCATCAACCATATCTGAATTGAAGGAAAAGAAAGGATTTTTCAGGTTGCTGCAGTGAGAGGTGAAAGACTTATTTTGGAGATAAGGCGACCATTCGACCTCTAATGTTGGAAGTCATTATTAAAATGCTGCCATGTTGCTCAGCACGCTTCCGGGTGATAGTGATGTCGAGGTGTATTTTGTTTTTGTATTCATATAGGTACGTAGTAAGGTTCTCAACGTATAAACAGTAAGATATAACCTAACAATAACAGCATTTTAAGTGTCTAGTATTGTTGGGCACGCCATAATCGCGGCGGTGAGTTTCTTCTTTGAGGAGTAGTTATATAGAGAGCTAGACACTACGGAATTCCTTCTTTCCACTTGGCGTAGGTCCTCATAAGACATGGCTCGTTCGGAAGGTTCCTGTTTTTTACGCCCGGGTGCCACGATTTGAGCGGACCGCCCGGAGGTTGCGGTAGAAGTCTGTCCCTGAACCGACCGTGTACTTGTGGATGCAATCGGTGGCGGCGACCTCTCGCGCCCGGTCCTGGTTCAGGCCATGGTCTGGAGCGCGAGGGAATGCAGTAGCCATTTCCTTCTGTGAAGCGGTAATGCAGCCAAGGAGATGACCGTAACCGTGAGGGAACGGACATCCTCACACTCCAGCCGCTGCTACAAGATGCCGTACGCCCCCGAACGTCGGGAGTCACAGGGTGATTCTCGATCACCGTATGTGCTTGCGGACAATGAGCATTAGGTAGCTCGCCCTGCAGCCGTTCGATAAGGACCAAGCACATAGTGTTCCACGTACGCCAGTTACCGTGGTTCTGGAATGCAAAGGGCAACTAAAGAACACAGGTGGGTTTTAGTCAGTAAAAGTCTGACAGGCTCTCCCACTCCAGCCTCATCATTTCAGCCGATAGACGTCCACTGTTGGACATAGGCCTCCCCCAAGTGTCGCCACAATGCACGATCCTGTGCGTCTCGCATCCATCGGATTCCCGTAACCTTCACCAGGTCATTGGTCCACCTTGTAGGAGGCCTTGCGACGCTGCGTCTTCCGGTACGCGGTCGCCACTCCAGAACCTTTCGGCCCCAACGGCCGTCCGTTCTGTTCACTAAGTTTGGCGATTCTTCGTGCTATGTAGGCAATCTTGGTTCTCCTGCGGATATCTTCATTTCTGATTCGATCACGCAAGGAAACTCCAAGCATAGCCCTTTCGATTGCCCTGTGGGTGACTTTAAGCCCATTATGAGCGACCACTTTTCGGCACGTCGAGCCGAGTCGGATTCGACGGTTGACCTCTTTCTCGAAATTAGATCTACCCAACTGGATTGTCTGTCCGAGGTAGACGTAATCGTCCACAACTTCGAGTATAGAGTCTCCGATCTTGATAGGAGTGGGTGCTACATGGTTGTTTATCATGATTTTAGTCCATGTCCCTGTTCATTTTAAGACCCAGTCTTTCGGAAGCTCTACTGAGGTCATTGAGTATTATGCACTCCAAGCCTAGATCAGGGGAAATCATTTGATGATTTCCCATCTCAAAAAAAAGTGTCTAGATGCATACGGGTCTCCTAGCAATGATACTTAGATTAATCGTAGGATTTGGTGACGAGTTTTACCTAATTGAGGCGAGAGGTTTTAGATCATAAAAAAAATATAAAATATCAGTGCAGATACAAACCAAATACAGTCTAAATCTAAACTTCGTATATTTAAAGAGTGTAGGTATCGCGGTGTAAGTTTCGTCGTATCGTATGTAGGTGACGCACCTGCTTCGAGCCGTGAATGAAAGTTACGCCCACAAAGGCTATTAGCATTGTAAATTGTATTGTTTCTTTTTATTTCTCGATTATCATCTAGTATTAGGCTATACATTTTGGAGGTTTCTAAACCTCGCATGGGTTTAGAAACCTCCAAAATCGGCCACATGTTTTGTACTCTGATGTCATCAATGATTTGGTACCTCCATATGAAAATTGTCGAAAATATGCTAATGATATCCTAAAACGGCGTGTGTAGGAGTGTAGCGAAAGAGATAGATGGAAATAATATATACATATCGATGGTCATAGGTTGACAACTCGTAACCCACATTTTTTCGCAAAATGAGTTAAGCACATCAAAAATTTTGAAATTAAGCGCCAAATCTTCCTATTGATAACTCGTAATAAACAAAAAATGTCACTCGAACAGTTTATTCTACAGTTGACAACCCACAAAGAAAAAGTATCAACCTGAGCTCATTAGTGCGCGAGTTACAAGGTGTCAACGCAAAATGCTGTTCGCAATAACAGAATAAGATTAAGCTACCGTATTATACTAAACAAATATCGGAACAGCAATAAAAATATCATCAGCTGAGGAAAAACAAATAAATAAGAGGCAGATGAAGGAAAAATGTGTTGTCTTAGACATCTTATAAAAAAAAACTCTGCTCTCTCTCTCTCTCTTCTGTGAAAGTATGTCCTTATTATAGGAGCAAGCTTTTCCGAAGTCAACTCTGATACTCAGACAGGGTCAGGCATGAGTTTTTGTTAGATGCATATTAGATTAGCGTTATGATATGATTTCCAATTCTGAAGGCGAATTTGTAACAAAACCTATCATTATTTAGAGTGACGGTTGTGCACCTATCAAAATAGAATGCAGTATTAGTAGCTAAATGCTCTTGCCAACTTTGTGCTCTGAATAATGTGGTTATTTACCACTAATGTCTAGAACCTGAGCATAAATAGATGAAAGTGGATAGCATCATGCTGCCATCGAACGTGGCATAAAAAAATATGACGCTATTTATGTTCCATCTATCACCAATATGCTGACATATAGCTTCGAAATCACGATAAGGTCCATACGACGTCAAATTTTAACAAAATCCAAAAGTGATGCGTCATGAAAGTATCAGGCCTAAAAAGAAAAAATGAGATCCTGTTGTCACAGATCTTAAAGTTTTATTGTACAAACCAGATAGCAACAAAACTATTCTTTGTTGCCAAGTAGGCCAAGAAATCTTGGTTCTCCTGCGGATATCTTCATTTCAGATGTAATCACGCAAGGAAACTTCAAGCATAATCCTTTCCATTGCCCTTTGGTTGACTTTAAACCTTCTGATGAGGCACATTGTCACTGGCAACACACACATACACAGTCATAGACTTTCGTCTTGAGACACTAGTATATTGGACAAGAAGATACCGCGCAGTTTCCCAAAAGCTGCCCAGCCGAGTCGGATTAGACGATTGACCTCTTTCTAGAAGTTAGACCTACCTAACTGAACAGTCTGTCTCAGGTAAACGTAGTCCAAAACTTTGAGTGTAGAGTCTCCGATCTTGATAGGAGTGGGTGCTACATGGATGTTTACCATGACTTTGGTTTTGTCCATGTTCATTTTATATCTCACTCTTTCGGAAGCTCTACTGAGGTCATCGAGCATTATAAGCTAAGCTCCTCCGTAGGCCTTCCACAACCGATGGCCTGGTGAGGGTTGCGGAAATCCGAGGGATGCGAGACGCATATGATTGGCCGTTATTGCGACACTTGGGGGAAGCTTATGTCCAAGAGTGAATGACTTTTGGTTGAAATAATGATGATGATGAGGCCAAGAAATATTAATTTCCCGGTAACAACCTACCTACGAGCAACTTTTTAAGAACTCGCATAAACTTTATAAAATTTTAATGACTTGCAAGCTCCTAAAACTGTAATACATACTGATTATCACTCTTATTTACGATAATTAGTCGCAAATTTGATTGTTTCAATTTAATAAAATAGTGTTTATTTAAATTGACAACTCGCAAGTGTACGTTGACTGCTCGTAACTCGTCAGAAGTGAGGATTTTTTAATGTTGTTTACTCGCAACTGTTTGTATATTGAATAATTAATAAAAAACCTATGTGGGTATTTCATTTTTTTAAATTATATCAATAGATAACTTGATTTTCTACCAACTACTTTTTTATTTCATTTTTTTTTAATTTATTTTCGAAATTATACAGTTTTTTCCCTCTCCTGTAAAATTCTATACATTACAGTTACGTGCTGTCAACCTATGACCATCGATATCACATATCCTGCGTGGAGTAGCGCACAACCCGGGCGTGCTGCGGCACCTGAAGCTGTGCGTGCCAGACCGGTACGTGTGGAGGCGGAGGCGACCGCCATTGCTAGCCGTGCCTGCTGCCAGAACCAACCTGCTGTCGAAAGCACCCCTCACCCGCACAATACGCGTGCTAAATGAAGTGCATGAAAGAATATTCTCGAGCCATGTGACGGAATTATAAAGAGTTTTATTAAAGTTTATTTCTTATATTTAAATATTACGTAAAAAATAAATGTTAGGTATTAAGTCTGATTTTATTTACTAGGTTAAGTTTATATTTTTATTATTATTATTATATTTTTTTTTGTATTCTTATAGTTGTATTATAGTTGATTTTGGGTAAGTGTTAGTCATAAGATAATTTCAAATCTGTTCCTATTGTTAAAACCACTATTGTATTGGGTCCAACCTGTAAAGATGGTGTGTGTTTTTTAAGAAATAAATAAAATAAAAATTATTATATTGATCAAAAATTGTAACATAACTTTTAATAAAGTATCCTACATAATGGTCGAGAGAAATTAGCATAAAGCGTATTGGACCAAAAATGCAACCCTGTGGGATTATTATTATTATTATTATTATTATTATGTTTTAATGATTATGACAAACTTTTGTCCAATAAATTTAAAATTACAAAGATAGATAGTAGTATATGCCTATGAGGAACAGTTTCTTTATTGGTGCTACTAGGCAACGGGTTAATAACCATCACTATTTAATTTTACTACTACGGTCTCCTTACTCTGTAGGAGATGGCTTCGCCCGCGCCTACGCAGTTTCTGCTAAACCTATCAAACACTTTATAGCGCAATAAATAAATATGTACGTGAAACTTTATTGGTGTCTAGTGTCGGCAGAAGTGTTTAAAGATTTGTATTGATACTTTGAGAAAGAGGAGCACATAACGTTGGCGGTGGAATTACCATTACTCCGGAGGCTCTATCGTAGATTCTTGTTTGTATGAATTTGAGTACAAGTTTAGCCTTACTTTAAGGTTAGTCAATTCACAAAGTATAGAAGGTAAGTTGAAACTGAAGGTATGCTTTGGATCCAACCTACCTAGGTTGATGAATAAGAACTGACACCTGCTTGATCATTGTTGCGCTGGCTCAAGATCCTATACATAATCATAAAGGTCTGCCAGATCTTAACTTGTTCGATGACACATAAGAATCAGAATCGAATACGTCACTACAGGGTGCTAGAACAAGAGATATAAAACTAGACGCACACGAGACATAAAATCAACGCGCGACAACAGTGTCGCGTAAACTCGGAGAGAGCGACAAGCATTCGTGACCTGCCGCACTTGAGCGCGAATTGATCTGAACTTTTTTGTTTGCATAAAGCAGTACCATTTTATAAGTGCACCTTTTTGTGATCCGTCAACTAAAACCACTACTTATACTGACAAGCGGATGTGGAGCGGAGCCGCGGGCGATCGCACGTCGTTCAATGAGATCCTAGCCGTTTTCACTTTTGCACGGCTAACTTTCTACTCTCTTCGACAAACACACGTACATACTCTTTTAGGGTGCAGTTGCGCAATAAGGATTATCAACGCCTTCGGATAAGGATAGGTGAGTAATCGCAGAGGTGCTAAAAGAGAAAGTCCATGAGGCCATTGATAGGGTTACCAAACGGTAGTTAGGGATTTGCAAATAAGGAAGGATTGCGAAGCTACAGTGTAATGTAGTACCTATAGCCCTTAAGGCAAAGATAAGGATGGTATAGTAAATGAATGAAAAATGACTGACTGAAGATGAACTTCATTTGAACAAAGTAGTCTTTGTTGATATAACAAACATAGTCTAGATCAAACAACGCAACATTTTTAGATGGGTATAAATCACTTATTTTTTCCCACTTTGGGTAGAGCTGGTAGTAGTGTCAGACTTCTTCTGACTAAAACCCACCTGTGTTGCTTTGGTTGCTCTTTGCCATTTTGTCCACGGCAATGGCCGCGGTGACTCAAAAGTTTCCGCAGAGCAGCCTGTACTGTCCGAGAATTGTTTTCAAAGTTGACAATTATGCATATGGAGCAAAATATTTTTAAGAACGGTATCTAAAAATCTATCATTTCGTGGTATTATTCGGTTTCTATCTTCAACTACACTTGTCTATATTGGTTGGAATTACTTCATATCCTCCATTACGTCCTTGATTCTCATCTTTACAATCAAAACATCCCTTTTCGGTATCATGTATGAAACATTAAAATTCTGACACAGCATAATGTAACTTGTTAACCTCATTTATGCCCGAAATGAAGATGTTTATGACAGTGATCTTGCCCAAAAATCGCTACGTGTAGGCACGACGGTACCGTTAGCAAAACAAAGAGCGTAGGGTAACCGGCGCGTGTTTGATATCAAATTGACCTTTAATAACTTTGGTTAAATGTTTAGTGATCCTTTAAATGTACAAAATTGGTATACCTTCTTTGTTGTTAAAAAGTATGAACGGGTAAAAGCGACAAATCTCTTCATTGCTACCATAGATTTAAGCCTCCCCATGCTTCGCCCTATCAACCGGTCTTATACTTCTTGCAGCCTGCGAGTTCTCGCGGCCTATTCCAGAACATCGGTCCACCTTGTGGCTGGCTGCCTTGAGTGTCATATCTACGAGAAATTCAATTTGCTCTACAAAAAGCAAACTGAAATTTACAAAAGTATGCTTTTCGTATAGCAAATACTCGTAGAACCCAACAAACATATGTAAATCACTTGCTTTTATTTTGTGTATGTCACAGAAAAATTGTAAACTCCGTTAGTTTATGATAAACCACGTAATATTTATCAATAAGACTCGGGTACATGATCAAATTTGGATAAGATTTAAATTGAATGAATGTATTTGAAGTTATCTATCCATAATATATTGAGACTTTACACTCTATCTGAAGTTCTAAGCAAAATGGGAATAAAGTAATCAACCACGAATAAGAATAATAGAAGAAGCGGGTGACACACTCACACTAAATACGCTTACCTAATAAACACCTGATGACCTGACGCATTGCTGTAACGGCCATTTTTGGTTATACTCCAATAGTTTTCCTCATGACCCAATTAATTTCCTAAATACTATGACAAAATCCACATGATTTGGAGTGAATACCGTAACACTGAACACGTTGGGACAGGTTGCCAGCCCATCGCCGATAAAACCGAACCAGTTTTGTTTGTATCTTGTTTATTTTATGAGCTGCCGCGTGGTATTGCGATCATAAATCTGCCAAGTGAGGTGATTGTGGTAGTACTACATCCGAATGTTTCCTTTAGGAGCCTTTCGTTGCAATTATGTTACAAGATGTCTTATTCTATTATTTTTTTCTATATTTCGACAATACCCAATATATTATACATCGTCGTATCGTTGACAGCATAATTACGTGGTAGTTGAATATGATATATTTTAGCTTCAAATGAATGTGACTTCTCTGCATGACTTTGTAGGTATCAAAGCTTTATCATCTTGCTGCCCTTGTCTGTCTTTCCTTTATGTCCTTTTAAACACCACGTCATTAATTTCTTTTTTCTTCATATCATTTCTCACACAATTTATGCATCTTTTCTTGGGCCACCCCCTCCCACTTCATGCGTCCACATATAAAACTTTTTTAACAGGTATCAAAGTCTTAATGAGAACAACCACCACCATCAGTAATCTTCCAACAAAATTTTGAGTTACCACCCTAACTCAACTGTGTGATATTAACAAAAACTTTTCACAAATACTCTTTGTAACTAAGTATAAGTAGTATAGTTTAAGAAAATGCTTTTAACACACTTCTTTCCTCTAAGTAACATTCCCACTGAAACGGCTTCCTCCACTTTCCCAAAGCAATGAGTTCTAACAACAACTAGTGCGTTGTCAATTTATAAGCTATTGGCTTTCAGCCAGCACGTAAACCATACGTGACCTATCCTGAGAAAGATTCATGGCGTGAAACGGTTCCATTTACATTAACATAAACGTGACCATTTCCTGACAAGCCTTGGGACAAAGGAAACTAGATCTGTGCAAATGTATGGCTGACTGAATATATTTATTTTTATTTTATTTATGAATCTATTTCCCTTGTCTCTTGACTACGGATGTTGCTATATTTCGAGGGTTTCCAATATACACTAGGACTACTGAAGATGCTGCGTCAAGCTTAGGTGCTGGAGTCTATATAGTTTCGTTGTATATGCTAAGATTATTAATTAAAGAGCACTTCCTTTCTCAATTGACATAATATTAGTATATATATGATATATGTTTATGTATATATATATATATATATATTTTAGTCGTATTTATGTAGGTTTATGTTGTACACTGGATCCTACCCTCGAATGTGATCTCTCTCTCTGTCACTCAAAGGTTTGCTGGGAGAAAACTCATTGTTGAGTTAAGCTCGCCTTTGTACATGAACTAACAATTATGAATGTATTAAGGTTAAGTTTTTTTTTTGTGTGTACAATAAAGAATTAGGAATTAAGATTATTTTTATGAATGAATTGATAGGTAGATTGTGTGAAAGATGATATACTATAAAAATGGTGTGACTAATGAGAGCTAATAGCAGAAAAAAAATTACGTCGACCCTAAATTAATTGGGCACATTACACGCAGAACAGATGGTCGATGGGGACGGAAGGTTCTGGAGTGGCGACCACGTACCGGAAGACGCAGCGTTAGTAGGCCTCCAACTAGGTGGCGGTGACGCACATGACCGGACGTTATGGCGACGCTTGGGGGAGGCCTATGTCCAACAGTGAACGTCTTTCGGTCTGATATGATGATGAAATTACTTGGAACAAAGCAGACGACTGACCATAGTGAACTCGAGACTACAATACTGTGCATCAATTCCTAAATCTTGCAGCAAACTATCTTATCGATACAGTCAACAGAAAAATCATAACAAATAATTACATTCTTATAAACCATAAGTGAGTAAGTGAGGTGTTAGATATTATCAGTCCGTCGCGATGGCGGACAGACAGGCATGCCAGTGAAAGTGACTGATTGTATTTGGGAGCAGGTTATATGACGTCACGAGTTCGTGGCCATTTGTTATCTGATCGAGTGAATTGTGACGTCAACATTTAATGGAATGAATGATCGATGTATGGTTAAGGTATAATCTGCAAACAAAAAGCTTAAAATATGTTAATCCACTTTAACAAGTTTTTGTATGTGATGGGCAAGTCTATAAGTGACCATCGGTGGTACCTAAATCACCGCCCCGTAAACTAAATCTTGCTGGGCAGGGTGCACCACTGGTGGACACGACTAAGCATAAGCACGAATTGTGCATTCTCTCTCTAACAAGGTAATAGACTTATTATACCTTTGGCTAACTGTTTCGATAGTGTGCCATCTGTGGCATAAGTTGGCCTGAAAGTGTTAAAATAATGTGTGGTTAAGACAAATTCGGGCAAACTTCATTGAATATTTTGTGTACAGCTTTCATCTTATTTAATTTTTTCTATTGCTAACATTCTCGAGTCCAATTTGGTTTCCATCCGTTGCTATCTAGGGATAGTAAAACTGTTTCTATATCTTTATGCTACTGAAAACTAACACTACTTAAATCAGACAGATAACTACTAAAGATGTTAAAAATAATAAAACTAAGATCACATGGCTAGATCCTCAAGACGACAAACAAACCTCAAAACAACAAACACAACGCAGTATGCAAAACCATTCAAAGGCAGAACGGGGTTATTACCCAACATACGTCGGTGAAATCAGCCTAGTCGAAACTTTCCCCATACATGTGGCCCAGCTGACGTAAATCACGATTTTCTCGACCGTCGCAGGCGCAGGTTATGCCACTTATGTCATAGTAAACAATGTTTAGAGCTGTGCTAATGTAAACTTGACATTGGTCGGCATTTTTACAATTTACGGAATGTTACCGTTAAGTCATTATGATTATATGTATGCATGCGGGTTAGATTGTGGGTGTGTGGTTGTTAGTAGAATAACTTGTGAAGAAAATGGTTAAATTGGTAATTTTAATTCCTTCCTCTAATCACATCGTAATTTTACGCTTTCAGAAGTGTTTATAGCTAAAGAGACAACCGAGTCTAAACTCATTAGTACTGATGATAAAGTAGACGATTCTGTTGGATTAACAGACGAAGAATACGCGCTTATTGCCTTGGCACAATAAGATACAGAATATAGATATGTCCACTACACAGCTATAGAAAAAAGCCTGATAAGTGATAAGTGTTTCCTACCAAACCAATAACCTAATAAATAGTGTCCTACTTGAATGATATTACGGAGAAACAATCAAAGTTATTTGCATTGCAATGGCGCCGCTGTTTTATAGGCACAACGGGCGCCACCTGAATTTTAAAAGTACGAAATCGTAAGACCTCGTTTTGGGCTGAGAGATTTATTATATTTAACCTGTAGAATTTGTTAGCTGTATCGGATAACAATGGTTGATGACAACGAGGCATATAAAGAGATGATAAGAGAATCTGTAATACATAATTGAATTACAAAATTCGCTGCGGCTGTTATGAGATAGATGTGTGGATACTGGTAAGGCAGGTTGAATGAACATGTTTACGATTACCGTGAACAGACAGACAGATAAAACTGAAGAGGCCCAGTATAGGCCGATACCTCCTAAGGCTGTCAGAATGTTTGCAAGAGTTGGTCGTGGCCTTAGAACGCGAAGGGTAAATGAACATAGGTGGGTCGGTTAAAATCTAATACATCCTCTCACTTCATCTTAGAGCGTGCGAAGTTATTTGATAGTTTTCTAGCACAAAAAAGACTAAGATTTGGTTTTATCTAAACATCTTCTATACATACATACATATAAATAAAATTGGGGTGTCTGTTTGTAATATTGAAATAACTGCTTTTTACTACATGCATATGAATATATACGGTACACCAAAATAACATTTTTTACCATTTTTGTTTGTCTGACTGTCTGTTTGTCCCGGCAAATCTCTGAAATGGCTGGACGATTTTGACGGAACTTTTTTTGGCAGGGAGCTGATGTTATAAGGAGTAACATAGGCTACTTTTATTTTAGAAAAAATAAATTCAAAATCCTGTAGTCCACGCGAACGAAGTCGCGGGCACAGCTAGTAACGTATAAAGATAGAGATTAGAATCTGGAGTATAAAATCCATTTCATTTTGCTAGTGATGAAAAAAAAAATTATTCTATTAGGACTTTGGAAGTGTAGATGACATGTAATTCGAACATTAGTTCGTTACAGGTTAAGATGCTAGAGACGTTGGCTGTCATAGTTTAGTCTCTGTTGAAGTTAAGCTCCATCGAGCTTTATATTGTGATCAGAAGCCTGAAAGCACTTCACTGTCTCTTGACAATATTATGTTCACGTTTAAAGCAATCACTTCGCACATTACTGAAGAGATACTCACTGTAATTATGAATACAGAAGATTTCTGCAATATGTATCTTAACATTCAAGTTAAACACAGTTGGCGTCGTGTAAACTGGGGAAGTGGAATAGATCCATCAAATGTACAAGCATGTCAGACACTCAAAGAAGATACATTTACACTTCCACTTTATGATGATTACGACGTCGAAGAATTTATATTAGAATCTACAATTTATTACAAAAATTCCTCGCAAAATATAACTCTATGCTCTACATAATAAGTGATTGCCATTTAAGTTTAATGTTTTCATACAACTATGTAATCTGCTTCCAATTATCGGTTAATATGATCGTTACACAGATACCGGAGTCTGTTTCACAGCAACTAATTATAAGATTTTACTCTTTGGACCAACTTGAGCTATGGATGTCGCTTTGACTTGATAAAATATTGTATTCGTCATTACAAGGTTGGAATCAAATAGGAGATATTTTTCCGGTCCAAGATTTTTCTGCTGACGATCACTCATCGATATTAATACAGTGTGCTTCATAAAGTACGGTTAGCAGCCCTGCACGGTACGGTTTGTGTGAAAAGCAATTAAAGTGGGTGAGGCACCCGGGCCGCTTCCCACGCGGCGCTGCTCTTGCTGACGGTATCTCTCGTCCTGGTTCGCTTGACTTTACACTACTTTTTACAACCTTATGCCATTTTAGAATAGGTATACTTAGGAAACTTTCGTATTTTTCGACGAATCAAGCCTTCTAGTCTTTTTTCCCTTGTAAAACGAGAAACTTCGTAGGAATTTATTGCGATTTTTATTGAAGAAGTCTATAATTCATAATTTATTGGCCCATTAATTATAGCTTTTCTAGAAAGATTTTTATTCAAAGCACCGCCGGTTTCGTTTGGCATTATTTTGCATTTTATTTGAAGTCTGTTTTGTTTATTCTTGTGTGTTTAGATAAAACATTTATTAGAAGATCGGCTTCAGTTTCACTAATGCTACTTTTTCAAAAGAATATAGTGGTTTAATTATAAGGGAAATAAATGTTAACGAAATACTACCTAATAACTTGACTAGCAGGCATAGAGATAAAATCAAGGAGGAAAAAGAAGAAATAAAAGGTAATGATGTAGAATTGTTGATGAAATTAGTCATGTAGTACAAATAATTAGTTATAGCTTTGAAAGTGTAATAGATGATTGCTGAGAAAAACAGTTTGGATTCCCAGAAATTACTGGTAGCAAGATATATGCTCTGAAGGATCTCGTCACAATGCCGGCGGTCTCCACATTGTTTCGTAAGTGACGGTCGAACATATTCAGCTCATTTCACAATGTACCAATAGAGTTAATTGTCTAACTCATTACCAACCTACTTACTTGTGGGTTACCGCCTTGCCGCTGGTTTGACAACAATTGTTCGTCTCAGGTAGGTTCACTAACCTTAGGTCTTTGAAACGATATAAATATTCCAACTGTTCCCTGTGTCATTTATTGTTATGACTATGTTAAAGCTTGTTTGTTTTGCCCTTGTTAAGTGTTTTTTTTGTTGGCTATACTGTTTTGATTTATGCTTTGATTAGCAGTAGAACAACTACTGCTTTTATGTATCTATGATATCATTTTCACCATCAACAATGATAGGTTCATCCTTTTCTTGTTGCAATAACAAACATACCAATTCGATTAAGTTTTTCTAAAAGATCAATCGCAATAAGTTTTATTGGATTCACTTCGATGAGATACTGTTTCATAATGACTTTTCCATGATATCATCAAATGCGATGGTTTACTTTTTTATTTTTATTTAGTAACAGTTGTGTCTAGCCAATTCTGTAGATGCCCCCGTTTTGAAGAGTCGTACAATTTTTGCGCGCTAAAACACGTTCTATCAACACTATCGATTGGCATCACCATTTCCAACATAGGTACAATAGCCAACTGTATTTTGTGGTTCTGGACCATTTAATTCTTTAGAATTATCCGCAGATCTTTAATAAGACCTAAATGAAGCAGTCCAGTTCCGAGCCGTCAACCATACCACCTTAATCTTCATGAAACTGTAACCCTACATTAATCACACGTAGCATCCATTTGCAAAGAGAGAGCACCCTCCATTAACACTTTTAACGTAATTAGCACTCACCACAAACAGAAAGGCGATAGCAAACCGCATTTCGCAGCCTAACGAACTTTCACTGCGTGCGCGCTCACAAACATCGTGGAGACGAGCGGCCGCCACCACGGTTGCTCACCGACTAACTTTCCCATCGCCGATCTCAAGGACTGCATCTGTTGCACTTTTCGATGTCAAGCGTGGTCCTTGAAAGGTTGCTGGTGAACTTTTATGGGTTTTATGAGCGATTTCCGAGGAAGCACCACCGCCGCCGCCGCCGGAGTAGCGCTCGAGCGTGCTCTGAATTATTGACAGTTTAAGACCAACCTATAATGAGGGTGTATGCTCTCGACTCTCGAGCTTGTAGATAGAGAACTGCTGATATAAGGTATATCTGTATGGATTTTAATGAAATGTAAAATGGTCTTCCTGCGAATAAGAGGTTTGCAATATAGACAAATTTAATGAGGCTTTCATGGGCACCGTCTTTCATAAATTTGCTCATGGTGTTTATAATTAGGCTAAAGTGGAAGTTCATACGATTATAATTCTTAGTTTTTATGCTGATATGTTCAATGTTAGTAAATTTTATTAGAAATTTATTTTACCTCTTTTAATCCATATAAGATTTAAATTCAAGAATCATTTCTTTAACCTCTAACATATTTTTATTGAGTTAGTCATGGACATCTAACTTCATATAATTAACGATGCCTGACTCCACACGTCTATTTTATCAATACATATCCAACCAAATTAATCAAAATCTAAGCGAATATCTTACTTACTATCAATCAATTTCTTAACTCAGATAAAACTGCATTGCATTAAAGAATTCGCAACGACCAATCATCAATCATTATAATTTCTGTTATTTCACGGTATTAGATACACAAGAGCATCGCGTTACATTGCAAATTCACACGATATAAAAATTAGGTTTCGTTTGCTGCCAAGAAAGAGTGTGTGCTATTGAGTGGGTCAGTCGAGTAATCGTTTGCCAGCCACTGTCTGTTGCCTCTCTCTTTCTCTCAAGAAAAATGTCTATTGGAGTGAGAGAGATGGGGCGTGAGCGCGTGCGCCGCACCGTTATCCCGCGACGATATCTTGAATGAAGATGGTGTTTTCTCCCGCGCCAAAACAAAGGCGCCCAAGACTTGCCTTTAAAAACGAAAGGTGCACTAATTGAGTTAATTGAATGCGTTTAAATTATGTCGAGCTCGCTCATTATGTGCGGGTGGCCACTTTAATTGTGCACTTAATTGTTGTTCCCACTTTTTTTTTGCTGGCTGTACTGTTTGTTGTAATTCGGCGGTGAGTTTTTGATAAAAACGTGTCTAAAACGGTATTCGTACAAGGTGTGGTGCCGCCTGAATGTTGTGCGGCTAATGAATAAAACGATTATGTACAAAAAAATTAAATGGTTGGTAATATAATTGATTTAAAAAATCCTTTCCTAGAGACAGAAAAAGCTGGGGTTGAAAGTTTCCGTCAGTAGGTATAAGCGTGAGAATAAGAAAAACTGATGAAAGAAATAAAGAACTAGACGAATACTTAGGTGTAAGCATAGTGATCAATATTGATGAATACGAATCACACCGGGAACACGGAAAGGCAAAAGCGTTCCCAGATTACATTGGCATTTGATCAATTTGCCACTCAGTAATCGCAATAAATTCTGCTAACTTCTGGGTGCAGTGAATATTAATTTAGTGGTAATACCTTATATGCCACGTAAATAACAAAGGTGGACATCTGCTCAACAAGGCATGCTACATTACAGGGTGTGGTTACTGACTAACAAATTGCTTCTCCTATTCTATCTGTACATCTATCTATCGAAGTCTGGTTTCCGCACTTAGTCTTATGCGGACCATTTTCCGTGGGCTATGCCGGCCAAAACCTCTCCAAGCATGCTCTGCACAGGGGACTGTCCGTGATATGTATTTGTACAGGTGTTTAATCTTTGTGTAGTGTCCGGTGATGGTCCTCGACATCAGTCGCAGGCTGCCTCTGTCCAATCGCATGAGGCTTTCTCCCTGAGGTCTTTCCTATTCTTGTCCACAATCAGCCCCCCTAGCCAAGTTACAACCGTTTCGCTTGCGCCGAACGCTTCGAGTTGACCTTGCCGTCAATTCTTTTGTTCTGACCACGTGACTGAGCGTTAAGACGACGTCATTCCCGTACATTTTAAACTTTCTACAAGCGTTAACTACCTATTGCAGATTAGCAACTTGGCTAGGGATACAGTTACTACATGTTGTTGTATTGTAACTTATGTCTTTAAGTTTCTATATGCTTCCGATTTCTGAATTTATAAAGCATTTGAAAATGAGTATTTCTCAAGCTCTATTTTTTGACAATATTCGTCACTAGATTTAACACGTTCCTAATAAAATACTCAATTCAGAAACCCGCCCATAAACTCAACTCAAAGCTTTCAAACTAGCTGATGTTCGCGACTTTGTTCACGTTAGACTCATAAAACAGCACAATGCAATTCGATTACAATTTCAAGAAGTTTTTTCTAAAAAGAAAATTAAGTTACTCCTTGTAACATTAGCTGTAGAAAGTCCCGTTAAAATCAGTCCAGGCGTTTTGCAGATTAGCCGGTACAACAATAGGTTTCTTATTGATATCGAATACTTTCATTTGCATTTAGTGAAGAACTTTGATATTACAAACAAACCCTTCCTTCCCATATATATAGATAAACCAACTGAACGCTCTGCCCTACTTTATTTCAATTTCCAAGACTTAGTAGAGAAGAGAATTTTATGGAGATGAACGGACAAGACAAGATAAACAAGTGAGTCATAGCATTAAATACAAGTCATTGATACTCTTTTAAAAGCTAATTATTAAATTATCAGTTAGACATTGTATTTGAGGAAAAAATATACTGGTTTGACAGCTTCTTGGAAAATACAAACGGCCCTATATGTAAAGTTATACTGGTATGAAAGAAAAGAGAGTTAGTGGTAGCGTGACGGGTGACAGGACAGAAGGGTAGAAGAAAAGGTATTGCACCGACCCCAAATAAAACGGGACAAGGCAGGAAGATGATGACGAGCATGATGAGGTAAAACTCTTTGAGGTAAAAATTATCTGACGATTGAAAAGTCGGATTTTAACCCTATGGTATGTACTCATTTCATTAAAGCGGAAGTGACGCCCGGGTGTCGCCATTGTGCGGAAGGCCCGGAGGACACGGTGGAGCACACAGTCGAGGTGTGCCCTGCTTGGGTAGAGCATCGCCGTGCCCTCGTGGGGGCGATTGGCGGCGGAGACCTCTCGCGCCGGGCCTTGGTTGAGGCCATGGTCCGGAGTAAGGAGGAGTGGCAGGCGGTCGCCGACTTCTGCGAAGCAGTAATGCTCGCAAAAGACTGGCTGACCGCATCAGGCAACGGCGCTCTCGCCGCCGCCGGGATTCCGATCCCGGTTTCCAGCCACAGTAGGCGCGGGCTTGCGGACAGTGAGCAATGGGTAGCTCGCTGTCCGATCGTCCGGTAACTGTCCGGACCAAGCCCAAGTCGTCGACGGCGCGCGCGGTTCCCGCGCGCCTCAAGGAGTTGTCAGCAACAGCAGGGGCCCAGCCGGGTCGAAGCCTACTGGGGCCAGGGTTATCCGAAAGAGAACTTGAGCCCCGGTATGAAGGCTTGGAGGAACGGGGTGGGTTTTTTAGTCAGTAAGAGTCTGACACTATCTCCCGCTTGGGTTGTCATTGGATGATTTACCCCACCAAAAAAAAGTACTTACTCATTTCATAGCTAAACTCCTATTTCGTACCCAAACACAGTATACGGATAAAGTGCAAGAATACACACTAACTTTTTAATATTTTATTGTGTTGTCCTACATATGGACAAGTAATCAATTGATTAATGATGGAACACAAATGAGTGTCTAGCGAACGTCTGAATCCTAATGTAAACAGACCTACTTTCTTTGGAGAGAGAATTTGATTACCTCAGCCTCGAGGCCTAAGCAAGTAAGCAAGCGTGTGTTCAACAAATCGACAGTCATTGTGCACACTTTCATTCATTTAATGTTTTGTATGATTCCATAGCTTTGTAGGTCACAGTTCATCATCACTATCATCTAGAAGAATGAAGTCCACTGCTAGATATAGACTTTCCTTAGGCACCGTCCAAAAGACCGGTCCAGTGCTTTCCATAGTCAGCAAATTTTTGCGACCTACCTGCGGGCCTTTACTTCAGGAACGTGGGCAAAACTTCTGAATTTTTATTTTGGGCTGCGGGAATATTGGAAAGAATTAATTTGACCCTGGAACGCAAAGGGCAACTGAATAAACACAGGCACGTTTTAGTCATTAAGTCTGAAAGGCCCTTCCGCTCCTACCAGAGCAAGTTCAGCAGGAGAAGTTACACTGATTTCCCATTTCAAAAAAAGAAGAACTCCTATGGTCCATCTTTGAGAGTAAATGTTGAAGTGTATCTATAACTATTAGAGATGCGCTGAATAGTGGTTTCACTGAATAACTAAATACCGAATAAGATTCGGTAAAGTTCTTATTGAATCGAATGTACTGCCGGATAATTCGGTTCCCAGTTCCATAGTTTTGCCGCGCAAACAACTATTGTTTTCCGAGGCAGGAAATGTGTATGAGAGAAATATTTAATTTTAATTATAAATATTCTTGATTTAATATTAGTGCTATAGTTGAGAAAACAACATAGTTATATCATTATGCGTAAATTTTTCTTATTACAATAATGATTGTTATAATATGGGATTTATCCATTAAACCGAATACATTCGGCATTTCAACCGAATGATTCGGCCGAATCCGAGTACCTCAAAATTCTGCTGAATACGCATCTCTAATAACTATTGATAAAATTATTATTTCAGAAACGGATTTTTGTATTTCCTTGTTACTAGGGAGCTTACGTAAGAAAGTAAAATTGGTTTGGGTCGCTGTCACCGGATACAGGTAAAGAGGATTATTTACTCAGTCAAGTTTGGAGATGGTAATGAGTCAAGCTTTACATACATTTACAGACGCTGCTAACAATATCTGCACACTTGCAGATTTCAGTCCAGCAACTCTCATTAGCTAATCGATGTAGGTAGAAAATAATGACTAAAGACAACATTCACCCAAGTGAACGTCTGGCGAATGTCTGAACTCTATTGATACAATATGTACTTACATGTTTGACCAACTGTACAGCGACGATCATTCCCATACATTTTAACCTATTTAAGATTGCGTGTGAGCAGTGCAAACATTGAAAGTAAACGATAGAATTAAGATGTAAAGAAGAGGTTGCTTAGACTGTGGTTATTGTTAAAGTGTTTGATTATGTGATTTGCTGTGATGAGGAGGTTTTGAGTAGTGTTGATGCAGATTTAATTGCCATTTACTTCATAAGTTGAGTTCAAATGAGCAGTCAGAAAGTTTTTTGACAATTTCACCATCAACATACAACTCCATCTCATTTGCCTATCACTGAATAATCATCTTCATGTGGAGTAGAAAGCTAAAGTGAAACTGTACTGTAATGACCATGTAAGTCGTCGATAAATATTAACTTTTATGCACCATGCCATTACTGATATTTGACTTTCTCAAGGATATTGCGATATACGCAACTTTCGCGGAGTCTGATAAGAAAGCGTACGAAATGAGGAAAACTCAAATGAATACTGATGGATGGTGCTCGGCGGTTTTTGCAACAAATAAGCTATAAGTACCTATCTAGTAAGTCTAGTTCTTAGAATTGCTATAGGATTCTGGAAAAAACCGATGTCGTTTTTAAATAAATTTATTGAAACTTTTGATAAATTCATTTAAAAATTAAATTCGGTCAAAAACTACGAAAACAAGAGGGCATGTCATGTCAATCATACAAATCTTATAAACATAACATATATATATTATTAAATATGTCCTTACTTCTCTAAACCTATCAAATGAGAATCTTCATGCTTTCTTCGATATAATCAGTCGAGATAGTGATATCATTACCACCCATTCATAAGCGATTGTTAAAGAAGTTATAAAACGGATCTACTTTTACTTTTTATTTTGTTTATCTGCCTCAGTATTATTGAGTCGTTTATTTTTAGTATCAGTTTCGGGTTACGAAACCATATTATGCAGTTCATATAAGAAATAGAAACTTTCACCACTTCTTAGAATTGTTTACTCGCCACTACATATTTTCCTTCTTAATTATCATACATGTTAAGAAAGCATAGAATGTATACTATATTCATGCACACAATTACATCAAATTATTGTAATTAATTTGAAAAGCGTAACTAAAATTTGGTCCCTATCATTCATAGGTTTCACACCAAACAGAGAAATAATATTTAAAAAACAAATGTATTAAAATTTTAATCACCTATAATATATTTACATCACTTTTTTACCATTACATTTCTCAATTTCTTCCAGAACTCCTCCTTATTCCTCAGGTCCCACATGTGGTAGATTTTAGTCTTCAGCAAGTATTTCAGCGTCGTCGTCAAGTACTTGTTCTGTATTTCCCCTATCCTTATCAACACCAAGGGATCGTACGACGTCCCGTCTTCTAAGAATATTCTATGATACTCCGCCAACTGAGTCTCCCATCGACACCACTGTGATTTTGCAAAACTATTACTTATTATCAAAATAACATACTTACTTTCATTAATACTGTTTAATACTGCTTCTGATATAAATGAACCTATTTCAAAATCTCTCTCATAAACACACAGTTTCAGGAAAGGTGGTTTTGACTCTAGCTGAGTTATCATCTCGTGAACAAAGTCTCTATCTTCATTACAATAGGACACAAACGCGTCATATTTGTACGTCTTCTCTCCATCTTGTTTTGCCTGTTTCTTCTGAAAGTTTTTTCCCAATGCTACTTTGGCTATAAACATCCAATAGCGTATGTACATTCTAAACTTGTAAACAACAGCTATTATCAATATGACTAGAGAAATGGTAACCAACGACGGTGCAGTCCATACGAGGACCATTATGTTTGAAATCTTCTCATACATCAAACAGTGTAAACTCTTAACGGAAGTTAAATATTCCGATACTCTCCTGTCTTCCCACAGATCGGGACTGCTGCACTGAAACTTTGAACTGAAGATATATTGTTTTAATGCCTTCGTCGCGTTAGCTTGGAGCCAGCGGTAAGTAGTGAACATTGAATTGCAATCACAAATGAAAATATTGTTCATGAGATCTATTACTATGTCACCTTTGCTCGCTTCCAATAAGTATCCGATGTCTTGAATCATGCTCAATGAGAAATGCGATATTTTGTTGTTTGTCAAGTAAAGTCTATTTGGCTTTACACCAGAAGCCAAGAAAATTGGTTTCCACCAAGTCATTATCAAATTCTCACTTAAATCCAAAAACTGTAGCATTTTCAAAGGTTTCAATATTTCAGCTGTTATGTAATACAGTTGGTTATTCCTAAGTACCAGATGAGTTAAGTTAGGCATCATCTCGTAAAAGTTGTCGTCTTCAAAGAAATTTCTGATTCCACAATTTTCTAATATAAGAATTTTTAATTCATTCAGTCCGTCAAATTGTGAACATGTTAAATTTTGGCTAGCTGTCAATGGGTTATTAGCTAAATTGAGTATTTCTAAATGTTTGGTTGGTTTAAAGCTGCCAGGTCCTATGTGATAGATGGTACCGTTTTCCATACTTAACAATTTTAGGCTTTCTAATCCTGTAAATGTGTAATTAAATATTGCTCTGATTCCATTGAAAGCTAGATTCAGAACTTGTAAGTTTTTACTTTCTGTAAAAGTATTCCTGTCTATTTCATAATATACGGGATTGTTTGCATGCCCTCTATTATCAGATAGATCTAATAGCATCAGTTGATTAGACAAGTGAGTCCCGTGGATCCCTGCCAAGTTGTTACCACTCAGTAGTAGAAATTTTAGTTTTGGAAAATTTTCAGGTGTGAAAGACCGTGGGCTCACCATAATAGTGGACACTTTTCTTAAATCCATTAACTGTATATTTACCATTTTGGGAAATGCATCGTCACTGATGATTTCGAACTGATTCCTTGCTAGCACTAAACTTTGTATGGTAGAATTAGCTATGATATTCATAAGTTTTTTCGGTGGTTGTTTCCTGAACCCCATTCCTGACAAATCTAGGTGTAGCAAATTTATATTATGTTCAATCATAGCTGATAAAAACGTTGCTATTAACGTTGAGTTTAGATCGTTGTCTCCAATGTGGAGATTTCTCAGATGCTTCAATGGTAGAAAACTATTTCGATGAATATAATCTAACCTACATAAATTCAGATCAAGCTTTCTTAACGTACTTCCCGCCATTGGCTTGAAGGCGTCTTCCGGGATTGTTTCGAAAGTATTTTCTGATAAATCTAGTCTTCGCAGTGATGGTAGTATACTAGGTTTGAAAGATGGTGTCAATTGTAAAACTGATCCAAATCCATTGTTGACTAAAGTTAAATTATGGAGGTTTGTGAGTCCCATAAATGTCGTTTCATGGATTGACTGGAGCAATGTATTGTATGATATTGAGAGCTGTTCTAAGTTGGTCAAGTTGGAGAATATTCCCGGTTCGATGTATCGCAGCTGATGATTAGCCTCTATTTCTAATACTTTCAAGTAGTACAGAAAATCTAGTTCTCCTTTGAGGATTTCAGTAATGGCTGTAGTTCTTACTCTTAAAACTTCACTTGTTATTTTAATCTGAAAACAAAAAGAAAGATTATTTAGAAGTAGATCCTAATATGACAATAATTCTGATTATAACATGAGTTGGAATTTCAATGCCAAACATGCATACATTATTTAACCCTGACCAAAAACCTAGACAATTCTATCTCTATTACCTAACGTAGCCTTTCTTTTGTTTGTTTTGTTTTCATCGTCATGCATTATCAAGTATCAACCATTGGTCGTTCTGACTCTCAGTACTTTTTAGACCTTTTCTTTCATGTCATCTTTTCACGCTATGCTTGCGGTTTAATGACAAACTTCACTTGTACGTTTTTACTAAATACGTATCTAAAAATATTATCTTAGAAGATTGTCTCTATAACTGCTTATCACATTGTATATCAGCCAACAAGCAATAAAAATAAAATCTCATCGTAACATTTCGTCTAATTTTATCCCACTGTAAACTGTTGAATATATCTAACTACGCCTTAAAATCCTAACAATTTTCACTGTTTACATACAGTTTCATATCAGTCACGCGTGAATTTGTGTATGGCATTATGACGATGGTTACGTCTATTTTTCTGTTATAAAATACATGCATGGTGTATCACAGTGTTTGTAAGAGGTTTGTCTGTGTTCACTGAGATAACTCTTGTTCATTGTTCTACGTCTCACAGGATATTGCGATAAGTAAAGAAAACTGAATGACTGTTACGTCACATGGGATTAATGATGAAATGATGTTAGGTAAAGATGATCTGATGATGATGCCTAGTGCCTGATGGTGGCAACCGCGTACCGGAAGACACAGCGTTAGAAGGCCTCCTAAAAGGTGGACCGATGACTTGGTGAAGGTTGCGGGAAACCGATGGATGCCAGATGCACAGAATTGTTCATTGTGGCGACACTTGGGGGAGGCCTATATCCAACAGTGGACGTATATCCGCTGAAATGATAATGATGATGACGAAAGACGCTCAAAAGAAGACAGTAACAAATCTACGCTCCTTTTATAAGGCTTTAACCATAAAAAGAGTAGTAGAAGAATATTAAGATCGTGCTGATGAAAGAGAAATTTCTCTAATAAATATAACTAAACTATTTAAATGGTAATAAATGGTTGGCACTATTATGTCACAGCCATTTATTACATAGTAATCAGCCACGCCGCTAAACTAAACAGCGCCTATAGCTGTACACCTAAAAATGTTTAGCTGATGCCTCTAATACAACATTTAGTAAAGTCATATAATACGGTTAAAATTATTATTTAGTCGCAGGATTATGTAATCTGGGAAATCTGCAGCCAAAAATAGGACCCCACGTAGCTGGACTCCGTTGGTTTATCATAAAACCTCCATCAGTACTGCGCCCGGTGAACATTCCAAATAAAATATATTTTTATACAATTCTTACATATCTGGACTAGGCCAATAGTCGTTATCAATTCAAGTCATATTTGGCTAGTTCTTAGTTTGAATGACTGAATATCATTCGAGCCGAGCTAGTTAAGTATAAAGCCTAGGCTCTTAACTAAATGGCTGATTACGCTAGTTGGCGTTGTTATGTCGTTTTCATAACTTACTCTACCAAAGGTGATTAGACAATCAATTGATGTACAAAGATGATATAAACATAACATAAGTTCTAAATAAATTTAGAACACAATACTGAAGCAACTAACCTTCGGGAACTTCATGCACTCGTAGTTTCCGAAGCAAACGATGACTTTTTGATGAAAGGTGGCTCTACAGGTACAGCCAGACGTCCAGTCCTTGCCGAGCTGAACCGGCAGCTCCTCGGTACTATCGTCCTTAGGGTAAAGGAAGTTGTTGGTGAACTGCTTGTACTCATCCATCAGATTGGTCCTGGCATACTGAGCGTAGCATAGGAGTAGCCAGATGTAGCGAGCTATTGACATGACTTTCTTTCTGAAATAAAAAAAGGTTTGTTAGAATTTTTAAAGGTGGCAGTAAATTTCTATAATATAAGTTTCCAGAGTCCCATAATAATGAAAATCTTCATAAAACGCCCAAGTTAACTGGATAACTGGACTGAAAAGTTGTGGAGTTGCACCTAAGCATCAAACTATGCAGAAACTGTTGCTCCCATATTCATTTCGATATCAAATTAACTTAGAATATCTTGTCTTTAATGTTTATTTTTGTAAATCTCATTACAAAAGACAATGTTTTGTCAACACTTCATAATTACAAAACAAAGTCTCCAATATCTTCTGCCACGTTTGGGTAAAACCCTATCATTAGATAATACTATTAATTATTCTTGTTAATAATAAATCATGTAAATTACATTATCTTCTTAGTATGTTTTTACTTGCATTTTCATAGCTGCTGCATATAGCATTTTTAAAACATACTGTCTAAATAGCACAATATCGAACAAGTGACTTTCCAAAAGAATTATACAAATTTGTAATATTGGCTAGATTAAAAACTTAAAGGCTTGCCTGAAAATTGCATTGCGTTTTAGTTTAAGCGTGCAAAATTGTGTAATATGAATAGGCATTTTAATGGAGTTCCAATTGGCTAGAAACTGTTAAGGATCATCAGCATTCATATTTTAGGTTAATGGACCGAAGACGCAGAGTGATAATAGGGTGTGGACTACAACACAGTCATAGAACAATACAATAATAAAAGCTACGGGCGACGATGAAGATTTATATTCGGAAATATATATACAGAATTTGATGAACTTGATTCTGAACTTGCTAATATAGCCAAGATATTACAGTTCTGTTAGTTTCCATCGATAGAAATCTTCTACGCTAGATGTTTTTATCTGTTAAGCACAGCGAATGTAATCTTACATAAACTGATAACATTGTGATGACGCGGTTGGAGGCTGTGTAAACATCGACTTCTAATTGATGGCAATGTGTGTTAATTGTGATTACTTTTGAATTAATTGTTTTTGTTAGGGATGAAGTTATGCTATCAGATGATAATATACATATATTTACTGTGGAATTGATATGCTTTCTAATAACTATCAGTGCATTAATGTGTTTTATTAATAAAAGAAAGGTCCCATAAATATTTCAAAGTAGTTATGTTAGTTAAGGGGACAAACCTGCCAAATTATTTATATCCACTGCGACTTCTGAAAGTCAAAATTACTTTTTTAATCTTTATTGCTTTTCTGGTAATTTACCTTTTCTAGTACTTAAGTCCCAGATAAACAAATTCATCAGACTTGAAACCCGAAGTGACACTTATCAGAAAATAACCGTGTCAACTGGATTGTTTTCTCTTACTCCTCGTAAGAAAAAACAATCCACTTTTCAGCATATCAAGTAGAAAGCAGAATTGATCTACGCTAATATGAACAAAGAAAGAAGAAGAACAAGAATTTCGACCTGTTTAATAATTTTATATCCTTAACTATACACCGAATCGTTGAAACAAAAAACAACGACGGAGAAACATGGAAACAATACTGGAGCCAATTTTTTTTTATAATAGTATATGTCAATAAATATGAAAACTAGGATTATGAACTCCAGTCTCTTGCTGGGTTTGACATAAGGATGCAAGACGTGGAAATTTACGGTCAAAGCAAAGTACAAAAACAACACCTGCCAAGGAAGACTATAAGAACGTAGCTTGCTTAAGATAAAGAAAATAGATAAAATAGGATAAACAAGAATAAGTACAAAACAAAAACAACATGTTGCAGTATTATGTACTAAGCCTCCGTCCGTCCTCTGTCTGACAGCAGACTGTATCCCTCGCCGCCAACTACTGTCAGTCTTGAAAGCAAGAATCAACTGTGGTAGCCACCTGAGAAGCTCCAAGACAGTGAAACTTGACAAGTGCTAGATAAACCTATTCATCTGACTTAAATTCTGAATCGTTAATCAGAAAATTTAACATTACATTCACTAGGCAGCATACATATAAGTTAGGGGACAGAACAGAGCTGGGCTGATGTGAAGAGAGAAGAAGAATAAGACTTGAAGCTGTTTCATAAAGTTATTTCTTATACTATAGCCGAAAGAATGGTAACTGGAGATTTTATACCAAATAATGAACTTAATGGGTACTTTTCAAATATACCCCAAATAGCACCTTAGTAGCTTCATGAACGAAGCAAAGCTGTACGTTTTGTTTTGCTATGCATTGTTGTTTGTTTACATATTTAGCAACTTCGTGTTAATTTTCATATTCATATGGAAATTAAGGAATAATAGGTTTTCTTTCCACTACTGTAAAATTTTCATTACACAGGTGCTTGTGTATCTAGGTTAACATCAGGAACTTTTGCACGACTAAATGCGTCTTGCAAATACCTTGTAATCGTTTAATAACTTTTAAATACTGTATCTAGCCAAAATTTTGTTTGTTTTTGTTTATAACCCAAAGTTAGTCCATAGGTCACCCAAGGAATGAGTGGCTGATGTTGTGACTGATTTTGTCCTACACATCCCAACTGGAGCAGAATTACCCAACAAAGTAGTATCAAAGGAATATACTGTTATAACTGTGCCACCTCTTGATTTCAATGATCCCTTGTCACTACGAACACTAATGAGTGGTACTGGTCTTGCAGAAGTTGACATAACCGACGTAATTTAAAGTAGCAATCAAAAGATAATTAAGAAATAAGGATATGAAGACGTAAGCACACAATTTAGCATCGCACGTGTATGTATACATTGCATTGCAAATAGACCGTAAGTACTTCGAAATGAAGGAGTGTCAAATTACAGTTTAAAAACTCACTGAAATAGTAAGTACGCATTTAGGAAAAAAACCTGGTGTCATTTATATGAATTGCGAATGGTTTATTTGGGCGTTTTTGACAATATGTTTTAACATGAAAACTTTAGAATTTCCCACCAAACACCTTATCGGTACATTATAGCATCAACAAATATAACAAGAATTTGATGTTTATAAGATCATTTTGGACTGGTTTGAAATGGCGCGGGAGAAGAATGTCTGGAGGGATTTGGATGAGGCCTTTGCCCAGCAGTAGGACAGTAATGGCTAGTAATAAAAAAGATCATTTTAATTTCTGCATTTAAAGTTTTATCACAATAGGCGGTAGAGCTAGAGCGTACTGTAAGATATCTACAGATGTTTTTTTTTCCATAAACATGTCAAAAGGCAAAGTCCAACATACATAATTAGAATTTAAAGTAACAATATTTAACTGAAAAATTGTTTACTTTGATTGTTAGTCGAGTAAAGACTCGTGATCAAAACGAGAGAGTCGCTGTCAATCAGTACCCATATAAGTATGCAAACGAAAATTTGGTCAAAAAAATTTGCTCCAATGCGTGACCATACTAATTAAGCAAGCTAATTTCTGGACGTACAAAGTTATCCCAAATACTGCCTTATGGCAGCTTTGCATTGTAAACAAGGAAAATGTTGCAAGTTCAATAAAGCACAGAAGAAGTAGGTAAGTCACACGTTCTGAAACACGAAGCCAGTCATTTGACATCTACATCTAGATTCGTAGCTAAAAGGCCAAATTCCGGTGAAAAGCCTGGCTATAGAACTACACAAGAATCTCTATGAGCTGTTTAGCGAAGTCTAAAGCTTAACAGAGAGATCATCTTCTATAGATGTCAGCTTGCAGAAGTTAGGAAGATCAAATAGATAGTGAATGGCTTCCTATGAACTGTTATGCACTCTACTTACCATCATCTTCATTACAACTTCATCTTGCTATTTTTTAAAGTGATATCGATTTGTTACGTAAAGACACGTCATAGGATAGCTCAAAGACAGGTCTTCTTTGTGAGGTAATTAATTTTAAGAAAGGCATATGTATAGGGATCTCTCAGAAGAGTAATTCACGATTCTGAAGATTCCACCACCATTGTACCATAACGAATCCTTCGCGTAGCCTCTAGAACTAATTTAATCTTTAACAAAACACAAGTTAAAATCTCACAAACCTTCAACACGATGTAACGTGCACGCAGTATATCTGTTAATGTGAACAGTAAACACAATGCTGACTGACGCCATTCGATTACATTTGCACAACTGCCTGACTTCCAACTAGAATACCACAGGGAACCATACTTTGCCCTCAAGGCATATTTCGAAGGAGAACAAATGGAATTAACGAACACTCTTGAGGTTTTTATTATCACTTTTGGCAGCGTTCGTTCCGCTTGGATGTTGGTGGAGAACTCACAATGTTTGTTCGCAGATTTTCGCGTGTCTCCGACATTGGCTGCGATATTTACATGTGATAACTGGTTAAGATAACGAAACGCAGGACGATCCTAATGGAACGAAAGATCTTCACGAATTTTCATTTTATGATGTATTTAAATATAGGTAACTGGACGGATGACGCCGGAATATCTTCACGCGGAAAATACAGATAAAAATGTGTTAATTCAATGTTTATTGAATTTCAAAATTCAATAAACATGATAATGAAACGTGAAAATTCTAGAGTGTGTTTTGACGAAATTTTCAACACCCTGATGATTGACTATTTGGCAATGGATGGGTGCCAATTATCACATTAAACTCAAAACTGAAAACAATGACTAAGGTGATTGATACAGACGCTTCTTTAGTAATTGTATTAAAGAATCGAGACGATGTCAAGGAGCCAAAAGTCTAGCAACTTTTTGTATTCCTGGGAATTCTTTAAAAAAATTATTACAATTTTTAATTCCTACCCACCCCCATGTTCTCTTAAAAGATCTCTGAATACCTATGAGAAGCATGGCATAGTCAGCCTTATAATGTTTCCACTGTTTGGACTCGGGCTTCCTTTTTAGGTGAGTGAATAACCATAATAATTATTGTTCCAAATCTCCGGCTTGCCTTTATTGGACGGCCGAAATGAACACTAACGAGGAACAGACCTTCCTCCTTGTTTTTATTGACTGGCTTGAGTGGAGATTCGCAACAGCAAACGTGCTCAGAAGAAGGATGTATAATCCAGTAAGATGCTGGTAGGGATCTTTTTGACCGTGCTTCCGGAATTGTCCGTCCTGATAGTCGTAATATACCTCTCCACTTTTTAAGCACCTCAGAATATGCCTTTTTATTGCTACGTCATTTCGTGATAGCGCCCATTTATTTAGTGTGCTAGTCACCCCGTACCTTTATTGCTGATGTATATTCAGGCAAGGGCTACAGTCTTTTGGGCTAGCTCTTGGTAACTAGTCCACTTATGCCTCTCAAAACTCTATAGTTTTATTATATATCTTTATTTTTCTTAGGTCATAGTAGCTTCCCACCAACCGAGGGTTGTCATTTGGTGCACTTGTATAGCGCGTACTGGGATATGATCGTCGGTTGGTACCTACCACATTCTATGAAAAAGTGTCCTATCTGTGTTTACCTCAAGACCCTAGGGTCTTGAGATAAATAAATACATAAAAAATATAATTAATTAAATAAATATAAATAGATAGGTAACAAATAAAGGTACAGAATAGGCTAGGTATGGAAAATTAAAATAAAGAATAGGCCGTAATCCACTATGCGGGCCTAGTGCAGGCGGGTTGGTTGGTTGTTATATATAAGACATAGTCACATATAATCGAAGTATTGATTCTACAACATTTCGGCTTTCTTCAAGATCTTTTTCTTCACAGTTTTAAGAGTAGCAGCGATGGAATAAATTACACTGTAAACAAAGTTTGAATGGACGCCGTACAACTTGTAATTCGAAGCTATTACCACTACCACCACTGCTCTCTTAAGCCTCACTCTTGTTAATTATTGTTAGTAGTATTTTCTTCTCTAAGATGAAGTCTACAAATCATCTTGCCCATGTGAATGTAAGCATAAGTCAGTACCTTAATATCGTCGGCGCCTGCCTCGTACATTTTATGAATATTTTATCTAGGTGTGTTTAAGACATGGCGCGCATTGACGATTATATAAAAACTTTGGTACCTATGCGTGGTAATAATACTGCCGTAGGTTTATATCGATGAAATTCGATGGAGATCCTCGAATCCTCCCTCATTACTGAGGGTCGTGAAGTTTCCGTTGGTTTAGCTCGTTACTGATGGTGTATCGCCATCTGGGAACTATCACAGAACAGAACAACTAAGGCAAGAACAATCTTGGCTTCAAAAAGTACGACGTAAAATTGGGTATCTTGTAAGAAGCGGACCCGATCTCCCATCTTTTTAGGCTGCGGCCTAAAAAGATGGGATGGATGGGCCTCTTGGTCACCAACTACGACGAGCTGTTCAAGGTTGTAACCATTTTTCCTAGCTATGTAGCCAAAAACCTTTAGTACTCTGCGCATATGATACTCGACAGTCTACTCTTGATATTTAGTTCTAGTAAGATTGAAATATTTGTACAGAAAGCAAACCAGAGAATTTGAAACCTTTTTTTCCAACACCACATCTTGAAGTGATCAAAACGGTCGCGGTCCGCCTTATTCAAAGTCCAAATCTCAGATCCGTAGCTGAATATGGAGAAGACTAGACATTTGACCAATTTAGTTTTGGTTTTCCGTGAGATATTGCGATCTCTCTCCATATGCGTTAAAAACTACAACATTGCACTTTTGGCCATTCCTATGCGCCTCCGGATTTCCTTTTCACAACAAATTGAATTACTGATGTTCGCATCGAGATATATTAAATATATTTCAATAGCTTTAAATCCACGAGTGAGTGAGTTGAAGCTTTTTAATTCGGTCCTCCACCATCACCTTGGTTTTGCTGTGGTTAATCTTTAGGTCCATTTCTAGGCTGATGCGCTCCGTTCTACAACAAGGATCTTAACCATTTCCGCTTCATTGGCAGCCAGAAGCGTGGTTACATCTGCGTAACGGAGATTAAATATCATTAGATGTGTGAGTTTGGTCATTGATGACTCTTTGCTGTTATAAGGAGAAGATCTGCATCAATGATGAGCAGGGTCCATGGTAGGTAGCATTTTTTTTTTTTTTTTTTTCGATGGGAAAAATCATCTTATGACAACCCCCGCTCTTGGGCGGAGCGGGAGATAGTGTCAGACTCTTACTGACTAAAAAACCCATCCCGTTCCTTCAAGCCTTCATACCGGGGCTCGAGCGCCCTTTCGGATAACCGTGGCCCCGGTGATGGTAGCATGAACACCGACCTTAGAATGTTATCATAGAAGTTTGACAGTTCATTTAATGTGAACAAGGGTAGGTGTACAAAGGCAAGTAAGTGTCGGAAATAATTGTTTTGTAATATTGTGTAATGTGTTGTTCACTAACAAATTGCTAATAACTTTATGGGCCGGATTATATGCATTTGAATATTTGCATATGCATTTGCATATTTATTTCTTCAGCTGTATAGCATATTTTACCTAAGATCTAGTTATGATGCATATTATCGGTACATTTACAAGTGCAGTGCACTCACCCTGTCTCTCATACGATAAATGCGATAAAAGTGACCAAATCGGGAATCCGGCCTTTGGTAGTTACAAAATATAAGCTATCTATAGGCTATTGAGTAATAATAATTGAGACTGGTCTGATTCGCGATATTATCACTTACGGTACCTATTATCGCTAAAGGATAATTTACCAATTGATTGATTGATTTTGAAGTTAATAAAAAAGAAAAATTACTTTTCTTTTTTCTTGGGTTTCTAAAATTTTTCATTTAATGTCGCATATTCTGCCAATTTTTCTGCATTTTTCATGCATACAGAAAGCTTTTTAAGTGACATTATATCCGGTCTCCACTAATAACAAATTTTAATTTTATATAAGTATTTAATTTTATATCTCTAATGTTAGACTAAAAAGTCGATGATTATGCGCATCCCTAATGGCGTCGCGCATGATCGTCCCCGCACTAGCATCATTGACATTCGAATATGGAACTGCGCGCTCTTTTCACGTTGTTATACTTTTTGAATAGTTTGAAGTTGTAATTAAATGTATTTCATGTTAAAATAACGTTTATCTCTATTAGATTTCAGAAGTGGTATGTTTCTCACGTGCGTAAATAGTGTTTGTGAAGTTCGATCGTAAAAGTATCTACAAAAGTGAATACTTTGGTGAATTGATTTCAATTGTTGAAAAGTCATTGGATGCATTAAATGTGCTTAAAACTGGCTTTTGAGTTCATTGAAGTAGTGTGTTTATATTGTATACAGTTTCAAATGCGTTTTTTTTAAATCAAATGTAAACAAAGTGGACAATCTGACAAGTTTCGACGTGTTTGGTTTTGCTGGCGAACGTTTACTTGTTCGAGTTACTTGAATGCTAATGCTCACTGGAAAGTGGTGTTGCTGGAATCTTGAGTGGCTTACAGAACAGCTAATTTTTTTACATAGATTGGTTTGCATGAAGATCTGGGTGAGATCAGACCATTTAACATTTATTGACTTTTGACTGCAAACTAATGAAATTGGTGTGTTGTGGTTTTATATGGAATACTAATTTTGTGGCAATTACACTTGCATGGCAAAACATCCATAGTGAAGCTTATAATTGCACTGGTTGAGGTGTGAAATTTGAATGATAGACACTTATACTTAATCTTAATTTTCTTTGTTTATGAAAGTGAAAAGATATTGTTTAAGTTTTGAATTAACTATTGGTGCAGTGGTAGTGGTATTAATTAAGTAAACATACTTTAAATTTAGATTTATTAACATGGGCTGTCACAAGAAGTCAGGAAGTAATAACCACATTGAGACATTGGAAGGTTTAGTCCGGGAGCTGCGGAAGAAAAATACCTAGTTCTCACCGGGATAGCTCATTGGAAGTTGTAGGGCATTCTACACTGACTTTTCATTATATGGGTTGAAATGATTTTATCCCAAAATTTAAACATCAAACATTTTCAGTTTCAATAGAACATTGGACGGTAATTTGGAAAGTATTTCAAAGATGATTGGGATGAACACACCTTGATTTGTATTTGCATATTAAACCTTTGTGGTTATGCCAACAGTTGGTATGAGCAACAAGCAGTATATGAGATGAGCTGAAGCAATTGTGAAGGCAAACTTATTAAAGCTTTTCCATTATTTACAAAGAATAAGTTGGCTCAAATAAGAGAACTTGTAAATAAGACAAGGTTTCTTACTGGAAACTTATTGATTTTTATTACAGTAAGCTATTATTGCAGTAAGTATTGGTATTTTATGTCAGCTCAGTGATGATCTAATTACTCAGGCTACTATAGGTATACACTTGGTGATAAACTTCGAGAAGTTGGAGGGTTGTCAGCTTGTTGTCAAGATACCAAATCATTACTAAAATAGTTTTGCTAGTTTTATGTATTCAGATAATGGTATCAATCACATACAAGTAAGGCTAGTACAAATAGAGTTGTCAATTGTTTTACATGTTGTCAATTGTTTTACATGTGGTACGGATAGACATAGGGTCTTTCTTTGCCACTGCTCAAAGAAAGATATATTAAGTGACTAGCTGGGATATGTTGAGGCAACCTGTTAAGGAAAGAAAATTTAGACAGATTTTATTCTTTTTGCAAAATTAAGGTACAAATTGTAGAAGAGTGTGGGAAATGTTCTAGAGCAGGGTTACCAGATGAAACTGGTGGAAAGATTCAAACAGTTAACTAGCTCTAACTAATCAGATTGGAAGTATTTTAAGACCATGTTTATTAATGAGACTCCTACAAGTGTTTTTATTGATTTTGGTTTATCGTCATACAATAGTCTGAAAAAAAAATTCTGTGTGATTGAGTTAATCTGGTAATCAAAGCTTATGATGAAATTCTGACTGTGTCACAAGTTACCGCTGCAACATTTTGATTATGGATGATACAGAAAGAGAGAATTTTACTTTGTAATGTAAAATTTTGATTAGTTGTAAGATTTTCATATTTTATTAAGGAAGCACCATATATTATTGTGGTTAAGACTACACATTCTAAAAAGACAGACCAAGTTGTGAGAATAACATTTTAGATGAAAAACTGAAAGTGAAGAAGGCATGGCAAATATAAAACTTGAAATATTGCCAAAGGCTGTGAAAAAAAAAAAATTAAAGATTGTTTAGTAGTGTTATGACTGCATGGAACTTTGTAAAATTGATAAAGTTGTAAATTATAAACTACAGGATATTGTTTCACAACACAGAGATTGTCTACCAAGTTGAAAAGTTCATCAATTGATTGATGCAGTGGGTGTCAAATTAAAGTGCAACTAATCTTCATTTTCGGGGTTCCGGACCTCAAAAAAAAAAAAAAAAAAAATGGAAACCTTACAGGATCACTTTGTCTGTCTGTTTGTTTATAATTAAAACTGTTGAGTATTCTGGTAATATGATAACTGAGAGGGGGGGAAGCGTCCTACCCCACATAAATCAACTGCTATAGCAGAGCTCCACAGAAAATTCATGAATTTCAGTCATTCTTGGGTTTAGCAAGTTATTTTTGCGAAGTTTTAAACAATTAAAGATGAACCATTAACTTTGTTGGCAAAAAAAAAGGGTAGTAGTGCCTTAAGTTGGGTAACAGACCAATGAGATGTTTTGACAGAATTAAAGATTTGTTATGTTAACCTTTAATCTTATTCACAAGTTACAGCCCGAAATGTGAAACCCAAATTCACAGTGACTGCCAGGTCTCAGTGGTGTACTTTTCCAACATCAAGATGGTGGCGAGTGGAAAGTATGCAATTAGGCAAATGTCGGCTGCTGAAACTATGTATCACAGTTTCGAATCTGAAGCGCTGGCTGTGTTGTTTTTAATTATCCAAAAGTTTAAAGTTATGTTTCAAGTTATGTTTATGTTTATAGTCCGCTGGTGACTTGACCTCCAGGAGTTTGACTTTGATGTTGAGCATAGGCCAGGGAAGGCAATAACGTATGTTGACGCGGTAAGCCGGAATCCGGTATTTGCAAAGTCACATTAAAAAGAAAGGTTTTATAAATTCTTTTCAAAATGGTGATGAAGAGATACTCGAGTAAGAGATTAAAGCAATTAAAATAAGACAGATGGTCGACAAAGAGGTTTAAGGTGGTAAGAACTGCTTTGTCGAATTATTGAAAGAAACAAGCTTAGTGTTACCTGAAAGCGCGCCTGTTAGCCGCGAAGCGGTTATGATAATAATGGAATTTTGGAGTTTGTAATGTGTTGCTAAATAAGCTATATTAATTTCAAAGGTTGGTAAAAAGCGTTGGCAAGTATGTGATCAAATCTATTGGGTACCAGTTTACTAAAAGCGTACTGGGAAGTGAAGTAGGGATAAAACATCCTATATCCAGGGTGTCAGTTCTATTTGATGTCCTCTACGCGAACCATTGTGGTTCTTTTTGTATAAGTAATGGTAAGACTTACGTTTTCACAATTATTGATGGTTTTACGAAATTTGTGTGGCTTGAGGTTGTGGCAGGCATGAGTGCCAAAGGTTTTATTGCTGCCCTTAATAAATTAAGCCAAGTGTGGTTTTCCGATGTGAATGGCGAGTGATAGACGCACTTCTTTTATTTGAAAAGAATTCAAAAAGTAATGTGATAAACAGAGCACAAAGCATGTGTTAAATGCGATTGCCTTTCGAGGACGAACGGGCAAGTTGAGCACCATTTTAAGTTGTCTGACCGCTTACATGGGCGATGGTCAGAAAAGGTGAGCTGGTTATCTTCCCAAGGTAAGATGACCATTAGCCAAGGTACTGGGAAGCCTCCATTAAAATTTTGAATGAATATTGACTTTCTGTCGAATTTCAGGGTTCATGTGACTTGGTGTTGAGGGCAGAGGCAACAACGAAAGTTTATGAAGGGCCAATATGATAAAGGTCGATATGTATGTAACCAAACCATTTGCACTTGGTACTTTGGTTATGGTGGAGTGAAAGATTTTATGACCTGGTTGAACCAGTGGTGAATTGGTGCCTCGAATTGCTGGGCCTTACAAAGTTAAAGCTGTGTTGCCTAATGACCATTATGAAGTCACATAGGCCGACAGGGGCAAGAGGGCATTAAAGGTATTGTCGCCCATGACAAGTTGAAACCGTGGCATGCAAGATGTGAGACTACCTACATCCTATGAGGATATTCAATGATTCCTGTGTTCTGTGAGGATATGGATATTACGGCTGAACCTTTGAAAATTAAAAAGAAAATTAAAATTGTGAATACTGCCAATATTCACTTGCCATTAGGGGCTCCTGGTTGTATTTGCCTTGAGGGGCTGCTGGTAATAATAATTGCCTTGAGGGGCTGCTGGTAATAATAATTGCCGTCTGGGGCTTAAGAATTTATCTGCATACATGGGCAAAATGTTGTAACCGCCGTTAGGGGCTGATGGTTACAACAGCTGTAACCGCCGGAAGGGGCTGATGGTTACAAGAGCTGTAACCGCCGGAAGGGGCTGATGGTTACAAGAGCTGTAACCGCCGGAAGGGGCTGATGGTTACAAGAGCTGTAACCGCCGTCAGGGGCTGATGGTTACAAGAGCTGTAACCGCCGTCAGGGGCTGATGGTTACAAGAGCTGTAACCGCCGTCAGGGGCTGATGGTTACAAGAGCTGTAACCGCCGGAAGGGGCTGATGGTTACAAGAGCTGTAACCGCCGGAAGGGGCTGATGGTTACAAGAGCTGTAACCGCCGTCAGGGGCTGATGGTTACAAGAGCTGTAACCGCCGTCAGGGGCTGATGGTTACAAGAGCTGTAACCGCCGGAAGGGGCTGATGGTTATAAGAGCTGTAACCGCCGGAAGGGGCTGATGGTTACAAGAGCTGTAATCGCCGTCAGGGGCTGATGGTTACAAGAGCCGTAACCGCCGGAAGGGGCTGATGGTTACAAGAGCTGTAACCGCCGTCAGGGGCTGAGGGTTACAAGAGCTGTAACCGCCGTCAGGGGCTGAGGGTTACAAGAGTTGTAACCGCCGTCAGGGGCTGAGGGTTACAAGAACTGTAACTGCCGTAAGGGGTTGAGAGTTACTAAGGCTATAACCGCCGTTAAGGGCTGAAGGTTGTAAAATGTTTTGACTGCCGGGTGGGGCTGCGGGTTACAAAAGTACTAATTGCCGTTAATGGTTTATGCACTTGACTGCTTTCAGGTACCTGCCGTCGTGGGCCAAAGGTTCTAACTGCCGAGTGGGGAATGGTATTAAGCTGGTGATTTATTTTGGAAGTAATTGCGTTGAGGGGCTCACCAAAACTGCCGTTACGGGCTGATGATACTAATTGCCGTTAAAGGCTGACGAAATTAATTGCTGTTAGGGGCTTACGCACCTAATTGCCATCAGAACATAAAGTGTTCATGCCGTAGGGGGCCAGATGTACCGATTGCCGAGTGGAGCATAGTAATGAACACTGCTGTAATGAGAACGTGGTTTTGTTTTGGAAGTAATTGACTTGAGGGGCTTAACGAAATTGCCGTCAGGGCCTGTCATGTAATTACCGTATGGATTCATGAATGCCTTGCGCCTTGCGGGGCCTTTGTTTGCTTTTCAGGGCTCTATCAGCTCAACTCTGCCGCAAGGGATCGCTGTGCGAAGATTACAACTGCTGCTTGGGAACGTGTCGCAGGTTGCAGAGAACATTGAAGAATCAGAATGCATGAGCTGTCGAGAATCCTTCGAGGACGAAGGATGGCAGGACGGCCGAACTGTTAGACTAAAAAGTCGATGATTATGCGCATCCCTAATGGCGTCGCGCATGATCGTCCCCGCACTAGCATCATTGACATTCGAATATGGAACTGCGCGCTCTTTTCACGTTGTTATACTTTTTGAATAGTTTGAAGTTGTAATTAAATGTATTTCATGTTAAAATAACGTTTATCTCTATTACTAATAGTTTTAGTAATAATCTCATACACATAAAATTTTGAAATATAATTTAATATAACTTTCTAAAGTATATAAAAATAGTATGTTATATGTCTGCATATTCGTGTAGTGTTCGCCCAACCTTATTCGTTCTACTCTGTCACCTCTCGCAGCCTCAAACTTGACACTGAGTGTAGTTTGCTTGTTAGTGTTGGGATCAACTACAAAGTTTTATATTTTTTTTTTAATTTTTATAAAATTTTCTATTACTTATAGACTAATACTACCTTTTTTTTAGGTGGAAAAATCATGTAATGACATCCCCCGCTCTTGAGCGGTTTTCTTGGTGCTGAAGAATCAATAAGCTTTAAAGAATCAAGGTCTTCATCATAACTAACAAAATTGATAAATAACCATTACAGGTCCAAGTCACACGGTACGGCTTGATTCCGCGAAGTGTCAATGGCGTTCCAATTAACGCGTGGTTCGCGGAGCTCCCTTTATGTCAGTCATCGATGACCGCGACGTCGGCGGCACCGGCCAGCTGACGAGCTGTGCTAGTGTGAGGTGGCCAGATGTGGACACTTTCTTTTGCAAATACGATCAGAAAATACTTGGAACAATTCGCATCAATGTACCAGAAATAACAATCTTGTTTTGGCCAACAGAATCTGGCTGCGGAATTGTACGAAAGAGCTATCGTGACCCTGGAACGCAAAGGAAGACTGAAGGAACACAGGTGAGTTTAGTAAGTACAAGTCTGATACTCTCTCTCTCTCTACCAAGTGTGGGAGGAGTTATTTAGTGACTTTCCCCGAAAAAAAAGTAGGTAGGTACCTGTCTCTAGTTTCCCAAACACAATTAAAAGCTTTCACTTATTAGCTAGCCTTTGTTTACATTAGTAAATATTTCTTCAAGCTTATCATGTATCATCTAAACTGGAAAGAAAAAGGAAAATGCAGCCAGCGACATCAACAGTTTCTTCTCAGTATCATTTCAACCGAAAAACATCCACTGCTCATTGGCCTCCCCAAATGTAGCCACTATGACGGGTCTCGCATCCATCGAAATCCTGTTACCCTCACTAGGTCATCGGTCTACCTTGTGGGAAGTATACCAATGCTGCGTCTTCCGGTGCTCTGTCGCCACTCCAGAACCTTTCGTATTCGCATATTCTTTCAAAAACTAAATTAGATAAATCATTTTCATTTGTTGCTGTCTAGGACGCAAGCCTGCATCTTTTATCATTGATAGTCTGTATTCGATTTTTACTTGCTTCTCTATTGCGGTAGTATTTTCTAACAGATGTAAGTTAATCAAACTATAACAAAAATAAGCAAAGCCTCGGCTGCACAAAGCTCCCGCGGTATCTTGCACAAATACGGTTATTTTTTACCCCTGCGTGTGCGCCGACCCGCTTTCTCCGCGCTGGGATCGTTATATTTTATATAACGCATTCAATTATAAGTTAAACACGATGCCGATCGAAAGTGTGCACTTTACTTCATTATGCTGTCGAAGTACCTGTTTGAACTGGACTTATCCGGACTAAAGGAGCTCTCAAATTAATAAAATCTCAGTAGCCTGCCTGAGGCTATTATTACACAACAAATCGAAATCAAATCATTATGAAAAAAGACCCCTTTATCCATAATTATTTGGACTTATATCATTTACTAGCTTTCGCCCACGACTTTACCCGCGTACATAAAATATAGCCTATATCACTCAGGAATAAAGCAGCTATCTATCGGGGAAAAAAATTTAGCAATCGGACCAGTACTTCCAGAGACTCTTATCTCTCTTATTCTTACAAAAAAACATAAAATCAAACTTTACCTCTTTATAATATTAGTGTAGATTGTATAAGAGTAATTCAATAATAATTATATATTTTAAGTCTTAATTATAATATCCAGTTTCCAGCCTTCGAGCGACTGTGAGGGTGTTATGATATATTTGAATAAATAAACTTATGAAAGCCAGATTTGGTTAAGTCCAACCTTCAAAGCCTTGAGCATAGGCGTAGGGTAGCCAGCCTTTCGGTGTTTTACAGGATGCATTTTGGAGAGTGTGCGCAGGAATTGCATGACTTGATTCCGCCATCGCAATTCTACCATCGGACAACCCGGCGTACGGCGAATATTCACCCTTACGTTGTTGAAACCTCTACGGTCCGGACTAAGCGTTTCGCCTCGTCGTTTATACCACGTACGTCGAAGGACTGGAACAGTCTGCCTGCTGCGGTCTTCCCGTCCGATTATAATTTGGGTGTCTTCAAGGCTAGAGTGAATAGGCTCTTAATAAACTAGTGCGCCTCACTATCAAAGATTGCATCGCTACTTACCATCAGGTGGGATCGCAGTCAAGCACTAGTTTATCTCAATTAAAAAAAAAAAAAAAAAAAGAAAAGAAAGCCTGGTTTGTTGAATTTAGTTGTTTGAAATCTGTAATAATAATTTTCCAAGTAATATTTTCCAATCATTGAACTTGCTAAGGCATTTCAATATAGTAAATAGGGTATGAAAATTCGTATATCTAATAACTGTTGGAAAATGTTTACTGAGAAAAGCTGCAGTTGTCATGAAAATAGTAGAGAGCCAATGAAGAGATTTAGACTTCTTTAAGGCTTTTGACAATGAGCTAATACTGGTTCAGCCCTTATGTGTCGAAATTGACAGTGAAAATGATATGACGATGGATGGAGAAGGAGAGGGAGGCCAAAGAAAAGAAGGGTGGATTGTGTGAGGATTAATATGAAAGAAAAGGGAGTTAGTGATAGTGTGACGGGTGACAGGACTGAATGGAAGAAAAAAACGTGTTGCGCTAACCCCAGCTAATATGGGATAATGCTAGGAAGAAGAAGATAGTGTAAATGATTAAGCATCACAAAAGAGACATTAGAAAGAATAAAAGCACTAATAAAAATCAGTACAAAAGTGTATTCCAGTCTACAAAGGCGAGGGTAGTGCAGCCGACAGGTTCCGGATGAGTTCGTCCATCTGGATCAGGTTGATCCTGGCTTGTTTGTTCAGACGACCTTCTGGTAGCTCTGGAGGCTCGTGACGAAGGAGTTGAGCTGATTCGGACAGGATCTTACGGGACTCCTGGAAGAGAATAGTGTCAGGAGTTACACAGAGCGAAGAAAATTGAAAATAAGATTTTATTAAATAAACTGATGTATAAATAGACAGTCTATAGAACAATGTCTGTTATGATTTGTTTTGGGTCTACAAATCTAAGTGATATAGATTCGTTTGGTACCATCTTGTATCTGCGTGAGTGTTGCCTAAATAGCGCAGTTGCCATGCATCAAATTTGATATAGTAGAATAATGACAACTGTGTGATCTAAAAAAATTAAATTTTAATGTAATTTTATCATTGTATTCGTAAAATCTACTGTTGAATTGAGGTTTCTTCACTAAATGATTCGAGTCCGGGTGCGGTTGATCTGTTAGCTGGTTTTATCCTTCATAAGAGTAATTTAAGAGTACGGTTTGTTATAAATATTTTACGATAAACCAGACCGTGTCTCAGCACACAGTAGATTCACTCAGCATGTTACGTATGTACGATAAATTTTAAACTCCATCATAAAAAATAATTAATCCAAGTAAACATAAAAGATACACGTCATTCATTATATTTTACGACAAAAGCGGCAGTTATTATAGTTTCTTGAAGAATTTGAGATAGTTCTCATGCTTCACATTTTTTACATTGTTTTTATTTTTACTCGATCTTGGCATGTCTCCCACAACACACTTGCACATTTCACAAAAAAGTTCAAAACAAGCCGAATTAGTGTCAGTATTTCGGGCGAGTAACTGGAGCGAGCGATGGTCCAGTTGCTGGCGCAAGCAGACACGTACAGGACGGTTTTTGTCTAAGATGTGATGTCAATGGATACACCGGTTCAATTATTATGGCACTATCATCTTCGCCTGGCTACGGTTCAGATTCTAAGTTACACACGCAGAAAATATTTTAAAGTATCTAGACATATTTTGATATCGGTACTACAGTCGTATGTATTAGTGCATATTGACAGATTTCGTTTAGATTTTCTCATTTGTACATACTAATACTATAAAGAATATTTACTCCCAAAGGGAACAATGAGTTTATAAATGATCCTATTCGATGACACACAAACTATCTGTTCCGAGAGCGATTTTTTGCTCAGTATGGTTGTGAGGTCGGTCAGATTTACGTGAATAGAATTCCGATTGCTCTGTAACATTATTTAAGATTTAGTAACAAAACAAGTGGAATATTCCAAGCTCTGTGCCAGAAAAAAAGTAGCGAGCTGTAACAAACTTTACCAAAGCCTATGGAATACTGGATTGAGATACATGCTACAGCATCTTCGAACTCTGAAGGAGACACAGATTTTAGGCCACCACAAGTGCGGGCTTGTGGACGACGAGTAATGGGTAGTTCTTCGTCCGCTCGTCCAGTAAGGAACATTGCAGGCCCGAGTCGATGGAGGGAAGTGTTCCACACGCACCGCTAGGAAATTATAGCACAGCTGAAGGGGTCCAGCAGGGCCAATGCTAGAGCTGAGGGGGCGTTGGTAAGAGTGATCGTGTCCCTAAAACGTAAAGGGCACCCGAAGAACTCAGATAGATTTTGGTCAGTAAAAGTCTGACACGGCCTCTCGTTCCATCCTAGAGCGGAAGAAGTCATTGGATGATTTCCTATCCCAGCAAGAAAAAACTAAGAAAATTTGTTCGAAGAGTTATCGATAAAGAATTGGTCGGCACTTTTAAATTTTTAACAGAATAGCATGGTACAATTTTTAAAGAAAATACACAAGCAACAACAGCAGGTCTTTCTGTTTTGATGGTTGAGGTGCTTACGTAGAACAGTTAGGCTCATCTCAAAGTATATACTAAAGAGCTGAATGTTATGATGTAACTCGATCTTGGGAAAGGCCACAGATTAGATAAACCTGTCCAGAAATTTCTCTCTCGCATCCTACTCCTAAGGCCTTACTACGAGCTCTTAACGCGATCCACTTGACGACCTAAACTGAACTGTTAAAGGGATGGTGCTACATAGGGTGTATAGTTCCTTCCCTCTTTCTCGCTTGCACGAATTGCTAGTTACGTAGCACTTCAATAAAAGATTTGATCTAGTAATAACGTATGTACCTACTCAGTTTTTTTTGGGTAGCTGGAACATCAGTGAATTCTCTAAACATGGTTATTGTTCCTATTGTAATTTATTTTTTATATTATCTATCTATCAAATTATGCAATTTTGTGTTGGCTCTCTTTGAGCCTCGAGTATTTCGACGTAGCTAACTTTATCGTCACAATATTTGCTGGACTGGATATAAAGGCTTTTCCGGCTCTGATAAGACATCTAGTTATCCTTCCAAAACATCGTGTAGTATATCGTAAACTTACGTGTTTTATTTTTGCTGCGTAATTACAACTTGCTTATTTTAGATTGCCGTGGTCGCGTGCTCGATCATTAGTTCATATGTAGATAGGCGGCATTTATTATGGGAAATAACGAGATGTACGTTTGTCGACACAATAAGTACGTCAGAGGTTTTATTTTATACGGTTTATAAAATTTGTCAATGAATATCAAAATCTTAAGCTTTGTGACTCAAGGTTTCCTGCAAAAAACCCTCTTTCTATCCCATAGCGCATTAGCCATGACTATAATTAATCATCTTTCTGCCTTAAATACCATGTTTCGTGGGGTCGGCGCAACACATTATTTGCTTCCATTCTGCCTGGTATCTTTCCTGGAAAATTTTCCTCACATAATTTATCTATCTTGTCTTAGGCCTCCTTTTCCCTCACTATCCATTTTATGACTACAATTAGCAAAGCATCATCAGCCTCTTAATGTTCCCACTGCTGGGACTCAGACCTGCTCTCTAGGAATGGGCCGTAATCCACCACGCGGGCCCAGTGTAGGTTGGTGAATGTCACATATCTTCGAATTTTTGGTTCTAGGACATTGTCGATTTCCTCTCGATGTTTTCCTTTACCGTTTTAAGACAGTGGTGATGAAATAAATTACACAAAGTAATGCGCCTGGCTCGGTTTGAACCCGTGATCTACAACTCGTAAGTCGAGGCCATCACCACTTGGCCACCACTGCTGCTCCACTACAATTATAAGGATTAAATTGACCTAGTTATCCGGGACTTAACCTATTTGGGCGCCACTGGAAATGAAAAATTCTTAATTTGCGAACTGAACGACCGGCAGTATGCCGTTTAATAACATGGGGCATTCTAGGCGTGGCGTCGTATTTGCTAACTTAATAACATTGGTCTTTATTTATTTACAAATGATTAGAATGGTTTCAACGTCAGCATTTCATCAAACAAACCATCTGTTTTTACAACCACAATAGGTGTTAGAATCGCGGGCTTGCGGACAGTGAGCAATGGGTAGCTCACTGTCCGGCCGTCCGGTAACTGTCCGGACCAAGCCCAAGTCGTCGACGGCGCGCACTGTTCCCGCGCGTCTCAAGGAGTTGTCAGCAACAGCAGGGACTCAGCCGGGTCGAAGCCTACTGGGGCCAGGGTTATCCGACAGGGCGCTCGAGCCACGGTATGAAGGCTAGAAGGAACGGTGTGGGTCTTTTAGTCAGTAAGAGTCTGACACTATCTCCCGCTCTGTCCAAGAGTAAAAAAAAAGGTGTTAGAATCGCAATGTATCAAAACAATTGACACAGCGCATTAGTTGCAGAAATCACGGTGCTTAACATAGTGACGTCTTTTCGTAGTGGTAAATTTAAGGATATTTGTTATATTATTGTACTTTTGTAACTTATGTGCATTGCTGATGGATAAATAATGTGTAAACGTGGTTTGTTGACAGCAGAGATTCAATCATAAACGTCTAGAATGTCATGTCAGGCTGGATCAGGTGGGCTAAACAGATTTTATCTTTATAATCTCTCTGTTGACGCAACATGTCTTCTTGCAATCTCTGTTAGTGGTCATCTTAGGTAACTAGTCTCCTCCTTTCAGACATCTCTCCTTCACAATTCTGCATCAATAATTTTTAGGGTTCCGTAACCAAATGGCAAAAAACGGAACCCTTATAAATTCGTCATGTCTGTCTGTCTGTCTGTCTGTCCGTCCGTCCGTATGTTACAGTCACTTTTTTCCGAAACTATAAGAGCTATACTGTTGAAACTTTGTAAGTAGATGTATTCTGTGAACCGCATTAAGATTTTCACACAAAATAGAAAAAAAGCAATAAATTTTGGGGGCCTCATACTTAGAACTGAAACTCAAAAATTTTTTTTTTCATCAAACCCATACGGGTGGTGTATTTATGGATAGGTCTTCAAAAATGATATTGAGGTTTCTAAAATCATTTTTTTCTAAGCTGAATAGTTTGCGCGAGAGACACTTCCAAAGTTGTAAAATGTGTGTCCCCCCCCCTCTTAAAATAAGAGAATGATAAAACTAAAAAAAAAATATGATGTACATTACCATACAAACTGCCAACAAAAATTGGTTTGAACGAGATCTAGTAAGTAGTTTTTTTTTTATACGTCATAAATCTAAAAAAGTACACTATTATTAAAACATCGATCAAAGTTACAATGAACTACAAGAACTTTTATATTATGTTACTTGCTGCTACGGAACCCTTCATGGGCGAGTCCGACTCGCACTTGGCCGATTTTTTTATCTTCAGCTATCCACGTTTTTCACACTTCTACATTCATAATACATTCCCTGCCAGTATGTCTCCGAATAACTACAACTTAGGGGTCTTTAAGTCATGAGTGAATATGTTATTTCTAGGCTAGCGTGCTCCATCTTCGACCACATCATCGCTATAAGATAGTGGTCAAACGTGAGCCTATCAATAATAATAAAAAAGTGCTTACAGAGACATAACCAAGCAAGGTCATGGGTCCATCCACGAGAGCCTGTCGCCGCCCAGTTTCAGCAACAGCGGCATGCAGCTCGAACAGCAACGTACCTCGGAGACGAGTTTCAGCTGGAACAATTAAGTTCTGTTCAATTAGTTTATAATAGACAAGTTGTCTATTAAAAAAATTGGCTTACAGTTTGCAAACAGTCCAAAAAGGAGGATTTCAGATTTTACTATCATTTCACTAGTGTTATCAATTCAGTCATATTTTTTTTATTAAATTTTATTAAAATTTTATTGACTGATTTTGATGATTATTATTTTTATATTGCGTTAGGTAATAATTCCGTAGTACCTACACCTACTAATTTAATTGGCATGAACAATATTACAAGCTATAAGGTCAGTTTAGTTCGCTACCTGGAGCCAAAATCTCCAGCAGCTCAGCGATCTTCTTGCACAGCTGTTCCTTGAGCAGCAGCCGGTCATCGGTCACCATCGCCAGGCCCTGCTCCACCTCCTGGCCTATCATCTGCGCGAGCGCCGTGCTCACGTCAGTCATGTAGAAGTGAGAGGGGTGCAGGTAGCTGCTGCAGTGCCCGATGAATCTGAACGGTGGATAGAGAAACTAGAATTAAGACTGATTGCTGAAAAAATTATAACAATAAAGATTAAACAAAAGCCAACATTAATAAAGGAAAAAAGTTACCAATGAAGGAAAATAGAAGAATGTCTCTGTTAGAGACTAGAATTAAATAAAAATTGCATGAGACGCCGCCAGTCTTTTAGGCACATTACCAGTCGACAGTATATGGAGGAGGTTTTTTACGGCATATTGTAGTTTGTTAGTTTATAATTAGTTCTGCGTTTTTATTATTATTTGTAAGTTTTACTGTAAATAGAGATAGTTAAATGTAAATTATATTTAGGTAAATAACGAAAAAAGAAATGTTCCAAAAAAAAATGTATTAGGTCCTCCTTTTTTGGGCAGTCGTGTAATAAAATACATACTATCTGTCTGTAACACCTAAATGCAGACACAGCAGTGATCATGAAATAAGAGCTGAGACCGTAAGGATCGACGAGTTCCAGAATAAATGTAATGCAACGGAAATAGTAGAGTATTTACTTAATATCTCCCACACACTCAAGGATAAATAACCAGCTCCATACCTCTCGCAAGCCTCAGGATCCTCCTTAGGCATGATGCTGAGTTCCCTGCCAATGTCCTGTAGGAGCTGCTGGATGATGGCGTCGGAGACAGCGTCCTGGCAGGAGTTGCACTTCCAAAACTTGTTGTCGAGGTTGCGGGTCTCGGGGTTGGGGCTCTTCGTTTTGTGTAGGATGGGCAGGATGAAGGTGTCGGGAAGGAGGTAGCCTTTACAGTTTCTGAAATAGTTATAAAAAGAAGACATTAAAGTTACTAAAGCTCTTAACATTTATTAGGAAAATTAAGAGGCACATTGTCATAACCTTTGTCATGCATTTGAAAGCATAGGTCTTAGACTAGGAACAGATCAACCAGAAAACTATTAAAATAAATATTTAATATTATGTATACCTATTGGATATATAATATTAAGTAGTTTTTTGCAGTATTGATGAATATAATTATGTAGCTGCTGCCAGCGTCTTCACCCACGTAATAGTAGAAAAATATCCCAAGGGAACATGAACGTTGGACCCGCACGGCCCCCAGAGTCAGCGTTTTAGGTGTGCACCAATGCAATGTACTCGTCTCTAGGAGTATATGCTCACAAACTTTTGCTTTAATAATATCTACTTAGGTACTCGTCACCATTACGTCATCTGATTTGACATTGCCATAATTTCTGTTTCCATATTATACGAGTGCCGGCGATATGTAGGTGCTATTGTAAGTGGTCTTTCTACTTATCCGTTAGGGTTTAACAGACAACGTTATGCAGTCATGAAAAAATTGATAATATATGCACTTACTTCTTCTTGCACTTGACAGCACTGTACATGGTCCCCAGCTCGGTAACGTCAGAACATCTCTCGCAGGTGCACTCGAAGAACTTGGAGTCAGCGAGGTGGTGGCGGCGTGCCTCCGTGCCCCACATAGGGTCTGTATAGCAGACCGTGATGTGAGAGCCGGAAGGGATATTCACACCGGCGCAGAGGATCTAGGTGGAGAATTAAGTTCATGATATATCGGTGGCCAATTGAAGGTGAGTGAAAGAAGAAAATGTTTAGCACTGACCCCACATAGCACGGGATTTTTTTTAAGGTGGTTAACGTCCAATGTCTTCAAATGACTTACAATATCGCCCTGCGAGGTGAAGCTCTTGTTGCAGTTAGCGCGGCAGTTGTGCTCCACCATGGAGATGCGGTCGAACAGCGCCAGGTACTCCGGCTCCAACAGGGGTACCTCATGCCCGTTGATCTGGAACAGAAGGAACACTCAGGTTAGACCATTTTCAGCGACTATCGCAACCCAGTGCTGGGCACGCCACAATCGTGGCGGTAAGTCCCCTCTTTGAGGCGTGGCTGGAAAGACCTCACGGCGTCCTTACCTTCCGCGTGACGCAGGTCCTTACCGGACATGGTTCGTTCGGGAGTTTCCTGCACCGGATTCGTGCGGAAGTGACGCCCGGGTGTCGCCACTGTGCGGAATGCCCGGAGGACACGGTGGAGCACACAGTCGAGGTGTGCCCTGCTTGGGCGGAGCATCGCCGTGCCCTCGTGGGGGCGATCGGCGGCGGAGACCTCTCGCGCCGGGCCTTGGTTGAGGCCATGGTCCGGAGCGAGGAGGAGTGGCAGGCGGTCGCCGACTTCTGCGAAGCAGTAATGCTCGCAAAGGAGGAGGCCGAACGCATCAGGCAACGGCGTTATCGCCGCCGCCGCCGCCGCCGGGATTCTGATCCCGATTTCCGGCCACCGTAGGCGCGGGCTTGCGGACAGTGAGCGATGGGTAGCTCGCTGTCCGGCCGTCCGGTAACTGTCCGGACCAAGCCCAAGGCGTCGACGGCGCGCACTGTTCCCGCGCGCCTCAAGGAGTTGTCAGCAACAGCAGGGACCCAGCCGGGTCGAAGCCTACTGGGGCCAGGGTTATCCGAAAGGGCGCTCGAGCCCCGGTATGAAGGCTAGAAGGAACGGGGTGGGTCGTTTAGTCAGTAAGAGTCTGACACTATCTCCCGCTCCACCCAAGGGCAGGGGATGTCAATGCATGATTTTTTCCCACCATAAAAAAAAAAAAAAAAAAAGGTTAGACCATTTATATCATAAAATAATTAACCTATAATTTATTTATTTATTTATTTATTTATTTATTTTATCTTCCTTACAACTATCATTACAGGTGAATACCTAATGCGATAGTGCGGTCTTAAAAATTACTTAATATATTATAAAACTTAAAAACAAAAAATAATGTAGAACCTACTTCTACATCGATACTTAAAAACAATATATAAAACAACACTTAAAATATACAAATATATACCTATAGCCTACTCTAATCAACCCTATAACATAAAATAAACGATAGCATTTTTGCGAATTCACTCGAGCTACATGTAAATATATCAATATTTACGTGAAGCTGGTTAATAATTCCGATTGCACGGGTCAATGGCGTTTTGGCAAGAAGATTGGTCCTAGCAACTGGAACGGCTAGCAGCGGCGGGCGGCGCCGCCTCCACACATAGCGGTCAGGTACACACAAATTGAGGTGTTGCAGCACTCCTGGGTTATACTCAATGCCACGAAGTAACCTAACCAGATAGGAAACGAGCGTGAATGCACGTCGTACCTTTAGTTGATTGTACCCGACCATACCGAGCACAAATAGAGTGGGGTACATCAACGGGTAAAATGGATACACCCCATACAGTTTCTTGTACAAGTAGCGCGTGAATTTGTTCTGTACTCGTTCCAGCATTGTCGAGTACTTGGCCTCATGCGGATCCCATATAACAGCAACAATTATTGTCTCCACTTTTATCGGAGCCGATATTAATATTAATATGTTCTTTTTTTAAATGACGTTGTTATTTTTTTTATGTTACATTTCAGTTGTTTGCCCTGTAGCAGTTTTAAATAAGTGTTTTTTAAACTATTGCATAGCTTCTATCGCGGGCCTGGAGCGTGGAGACCGAATCCAGAAATTCCGTAACGAAAATAACCTAACACCCCCCACTCATTTGTTTTTTGATCGTGGTGACCGATAAGAAAACAAATGAGTGAACAATCAATCAAAATTCAATTCAATGTGTGAAAGTGTAACTTCAATTAATATCAAAGAAAAAAAAAAGGAAAAAAATACTGCATAAATAAAATAAATAAATAATTATAATTGCATAAGTTGATAAAAATGCTATGCAATAGCTTTACCGCGGCAGTCACCGAGTGCCACACGTCTTTTTTTTTTAATGCAGTAATAGCAACTTTTTTTTTAGAAGGTTACATTGTTCCATCTACTGTACTACACGTGTAATTAATCTTTTGTACGAAATAGTGATTCAAATGGCTTGAGACTAATAATTGTATGTATGTGTTTTAGTTTTAGTTTCCTTTTTGTATATGTAATGGTGTACAATAAAGCGTATAATAAATAAATAAATAAATTACTGATGCAAAAGCATGTTATCAGATATATATTAACAACGCCTGTGCTCAATATTGTCAAACAAAAGTCTCACCTGCAAAATCCCACAGCACTTCATAATCTCCTCTTCATTAAAAGTTCCCTCTAACTTAAAGAAATTCCAGATGAAATCAGCGATCATCTTCTTGTCATTGTTCCATTTGTCGGTGCCCTTCCTGTCCTCACAATGTGACTGTAGACCCTGGATCTTGGTCCAGAGCTTCTGGTTATGGTCTCGCTGATACAAACAGCGGAGAACTGTGATACATTGGTAGTTAGGGTGTGGGATGCCGTAGTTTGTGATGTTGACCTGGTGGAAGCAAGAGAAACAGGAAATAATATTGAGGAGAATATAAGGCTGAAAATAAATACACAGAAATCAAAGTTTTACCAACTATTCGCATTACAATCTCATTTCAATTACAGTACCGCCGAAATATCTCTACCACCCCGAACTTTGAGCAAGTTCAGAGTGGTCAACCTATCTTGACTAGTTATGATTTTACCGTAATTTTACTATTCAGTCATTTTACACGTTTACCAAGTATCACATTGACAGGACCTTTACATCTTAGAAATAAGAGCGATATCGACTCTCTAGCGTGACCTCTACTTAAACGTACAGTTGCCCGCACTAGGATTCTATATCGTAGAAATAGAGCTATGTCGTAATTCTAGCTTGAACTCTACAAAAAAGATTTCTCCTAACCTTCTCTCCTCTCTGCTGGGTATAGTGGCACTCAGGGTCGTGTTCTTCCTTGACAGTACATTCTGCAGAACAGAAAGGCCAGCCGCACTTCTCACAAGACACGGTTTTACCTTCTTCAAGAAGTTTATAGCAGCCGAGGCAGACTGGTGGTGTGACCTGAAAATGAAAATAAGTAAGGTACAATGCTAGGTTGTTTCTTTAATAAATTCTAAACTAAACTCAAACGAGATTCTTCTAGGTGATTGTTAGCAATAACTATACTATCGTCTTAACTACTGAGAGAGGAGAAGAATGCGATAATACAAATTGTTCGCTGACAGTCTATGAAGGGATACTATGGTTTGTTATGTTTGTTAATACTGTAGAATTGTAGACGCCAACATCAAGTTTCTTGCCGTCAAGAATTAGATCGAGGCCTACTTGAGAGACATGAAAACTTTATACATTTTGTCAAGCCACTCAATGGGACTTTATCGCAATCTTTTGAAATGTGAACTGACAGACAACTGACTCTTCTAAAATTCAACCAAAATAGAAAAAAACGCTCTTCGTCTCTTCGAATCTCTTATTTTTAAGAATTCCTTTCTCAAGTTTGTTGAGGAAAGAATATAAAATAATGATTTTTCGGAAAGATTGCTCCAAATTAACATGCATTCGGCTATGACTTCGCTTCTCTTTTAGTATTAATTTACCGGCTTTTATTTTATTTGTTCAGAGTATTGAGAAACAAAATTGCAATTGTGGCCCAACAGGGTCCAAAATTGTATCTAATAAATTTTCACCTACCACCTAATGCATGTACATTGTGGAATGCAATGCATAATTGAGTATTGAATATTGAAATTAATTACTCTTTGTTTTAATGTGCTTTGCCGAGGCTATAGAATATAGGTAGATGCTTGAACTCAATCAAATAAAATTTTCAGTTAAAGAATACTCGTATTCGTCTTCAATATATTGTTCAGATTAACTTTTTATTGATAAATCCTAACCTGCGCAGGCCCAGTAATAAGAGGCTTCTCCTTCAGCAATATATCCCCAGCTTTGATCGGCCTGGAAGCCTCCAGGTACCTGCCAAACTTCTCGTTCTCCTTGACCCTGGCGGGGGTGCACTGGAACTTGTGCTGCTTCCAGTCTTGCCTCTGGTGGTCTTTGGAGCAGTAGTGGACGTTCTGGCAGCCGGAGCACTTCTGGACGGCTGGAGCGAGGCACACGCAACAGGAGCCTTGTTCTAGCATTCTGGAAAGTCAAAGAAAATGCGGTTTTCTAAGTGTCCGATTGAGATAATTCGCATAAAATATCTGAGTTTTACAAGAAGCTAGATAGGAAATTGATATTGAATAAGAATTGATATTGAGGATTGAAGAAGGATCTGCAGTCGGTTTGTTTAGATTAGTATTTATTCCCTACGGAGGTTTTTCCCATATATACTCATTTACCGACCCACATACGTATTTGTAATGCTAGGCTAGCTTGTACATGTGTGCGTTGTATTGCTAAGGCGGTCATAGCAGGCGCTAATTGTTTTGAATTATATCTTTGTCGATTTTGTTTTGGTTTATTATTGGTCACTTTTTTATTAACTGCTTGTTTCAACTTATATAATAATTTTATATGCACTATCGAATTCCTATTGAAAAAGAATTTAAAAACTGACACTTCATGCTAAAAATATCGTTCAATAGACACTTATCACACTGTATTCTGAAACCAAAATCTACTTACTTGAAACTTTAAGTATTTCCATACAGGTCACTAAATAATCAACACCAATAGTTACTGAAATATTAGAAAAACACTGTAAAATCCCGGAATGTCTCCCATGTGCGTTGTACCGAGCTGCTGACTGAGCGGCGCGTGCGCAGCAGCGCATGCGTGGTGTAAAAATAAACCACACGATTTGACACTCGAAACTATAGCCGTATTCCTGTAAATTGTGCTGGATGTAATGAATGATATTGTATGAAATGTATGATTATTGTATTATATTGTATGAAATCACAACTTTTGCTTAAAGGGTAAACAGAAAGTTGTTTTTCATAATAAACAAATTAGCTTCTGCCATCGGCTTTACCCGCGTAAAAAAAGGAAAATGCATATGACGCTCGATAATTTTATTTTTTGTTGGGAAAATCATCCAATGACTTCTCCCGCCCTTGGGCGGAGCGGGAGGGCGTGTCGGACTTTTACTGACTAAAAACCCACTCCTGTTCCTTCTTTCGCATCACCCAGTAGGCTTCGATCCTGCTGATAACTCCCTGAGGTGCGCGTGGAACGCTACGCGCCGTCGACGGCTTGGGCTCGGTCCGTACGGTTACCGGACGGTCGGACAGCGAGCTACCCATTGCTGACCGTCCGCGAGCCCGCGCCTACGGTGGCTAGAAATCAGGATCGGAATCCTGGCGGCTAGGGCGTGAGGGCCATTACCTCGCGTTTGCGGCCGCCTCCGTTTCTAGCATTACTGCTTCGTAGAAGGAAGCCCGCCTGCCACTCCTCATCGCCGTGGACCATGGCCTGTACCAAGGCCCGACGCGACAGATCATTGCCGCCGAGTGTCCTCACGAGGATGACGCTCAGTGATAAAACAGCATTCTACTGGTGAACGAATTAAAACAAATTTAAAACCTTTCCGATACATTCTTGAGTTTAATTATTACAAACAAAAAAAAAAACATCTTAATTTCTCCTCTTTCACTATTAGTTGGTTCCATTCCTATCTTAACTCATCGAATGCCGTAATTAGAGACACAATGGAAAGACATTGCTTATGTCGAACTGTGTAACTTAAGACATTCAAAAGGTTAATAACCGCGCGCAGCGGGTACGCCTTGATGAGTCTTCATCGAATTGGTGCTATCTTGCTGCGGGTGTGCCTCAGGGTGGCGTTCTCTCACCTCTCCGCTTTTTTATTTTTATTAACCCTGTCACTAGAGTCATTTCCTCTTACTTCCATCTCTATGCAGACGACCTGCAGCTGTACCATCACTTTCGTGTGGAAGATGCTAAAGCCGTCGTGTCCGCCGTGAACAGTGACCTGACGCTGATAGGGAATGGTCGCGGTCCTTTGGGTTGCAAATTAACCCCAAGAAATCCCAGGCTTTTGTTATTGGTGGCAGATATATGCGGAACAAGCTGGATATTACATTGCTATCTCCACTCTGGTTGAATGGAGTTCAGATAGACTACGTTAAGACGGCTAAAAAGCTTGGGGTGATCATGGACTCGAATTGATTGTGGACTGCCCATGTCGCTGAAGTCAGTCGCAAAATGCACTACACGTTTCACTCCTTAAAATGCTTTCAGAACTTTTTGCCCTTGAAGACCAAAATTTCCCTTGCCCAAACACTGATTCAGCCCATCATTGACTACGCTGAAGCCTGTTATTTGGATGCCACCGAGGAGCTTTGAAACTTTTTACTCATTTGTTTTATGTTTTATCACAAAATAATAACAAAACCCGGCTAACAGTTGATCAGGCAGGCGCGTTCGCGAATTTCGCTGTTTTGTTATTGTGATAAAACGAATGAAAAGAAAAACTTTTTATTTGCCGGAAAAAGCGTTAACTTAAGACTAACACAAACATATTACATGACAAAAAAAATAGTATAAAAAAATTTTTTTTTGGGTAAGTTGTTTGTAATCATGAATACAATCACGTGTTCAAGTCTTCTTCTTCTTCCTGTCCTTATCCCATATTACTTGGAGTCGGCGCAACACGTTTTTTTCTTCCATCCTGTCCTGTCACCCGTCAAACTATCACTAACGCCCTTTTTTTTCATATCACTCCTCACACAATCTATCCATCTTTTCTTCGGCTTTCTTCTCCCTCTCCATCCATCTACATGTATACTCAGAACTCTTTTAGTAATATGCGCTTCATCTCTCCTCTTCACATGACCATACCAAGGCAACCGATTACCTTTCAACTTTTCAGTCACTGGCGCCACATTTTAACTTCCTCTAATATACTCATTTCTCACTTTATCCACTCTCGTCACACCACACATCCATCTCAACATTCTTATCTCCGCTACATGCAATCTTTTTTCATCCTTCTTTTTCACAGCCCAACATTCTGATCCATACAGTATGACAGGTCTTATGACGGACTTGTAAATTTTACCCTTCAACTTGAGGGGCATGCGTGTGTCGCAAGTTGTTCCCGTGACCTGTCGCCATTTCATCCATCCTGCGTTGATCCGACGTGTTACGTCTCGGTCTACCTCACCATCCCCTTGGACGAGCGACCCGAGGTACCGAAAGTCGGAACAGATTGGTATGGGCGTTCCGGCGAGAGCTAAAGGCACAGGGTTGGAAGGACCGCCGAAATCGCAGAACAAGTACTCCATTTTTGTTCTACTCAATTTTAGGCCAACACTCTCCAGTCTGTGCCACCACACCTCCAATCTGTTTTAGACCTCTAGGCCACTCTCGGCAACCAGCACAATGTCGTCGGCAAACAGCATACACCAGGGAGCCTCCTCCTGAATGTCCGACGTCAGAGCGTCCAATATCATCAGGAAGAGACAAGGGCTGAGAGCCGATCCTTGATGTAAGCCGACAGCCACATTGAAGTTTCCAGTGGTGCCCACTGTGGATTGGACTTGGGTACTACATCGACTGTACATCGCTCGGATCAACTGCACATACTTCCCAGGCACACCTTTCTCCCACCACAGAACCTCACAAGTATCGGTCCCTAATTACCAGTCACCCTATATTTATATATCTACATTTTTGCATAATAATAATGTCCCTGGGACTCATCCTAGGCCTCCTCTCTAGGAGAGGGAATAGGCCGCTAGCCGTAATCGACCACGCGGACCCAGTGCGGGTTGGTGAATGTCGCATGTCTTCGATTTTTTGGTTCTAGGACATGACAGTTTTTTCGCGATGTTTTTTTTTCACCATTTTGAGAGCAGTGATAGTAAAATAAATTCCATAAAGTAATGCGCCTGTGTATTCACGTAAAACGCTTGCTAACGGCGCCTTTTTACCAGCGCTTATCAGTACTGCCCCCTAGCCAAGTTACAACCGTTTCTATTCTATTCTTATGTGTCGAACGCCTCGAGTTGTCCATGCCTCCGATTCTTTTGTTCTGACCACGTGACTGATCGAGGCGTGGCCAGCTCGAGCCGTTCGACACAAGGGAATAAAATAGAAACGGTTGTAACTTGGCTAGGGAGCCTGGTCCGTTCAGATAACGTCTAGATACTTATAGCAAGCGGGTGTAACCAGAAGCTGACTGGCAGTCTCTTTCAATAGCGTGCAAAATGTCTATCATCCGAGGAAGATAATTATGTTTCTGTTTAAAAATGTTCTTAATATCAATTTTAAATGCCAATACGTGTGGTTTTTTTGTAAATTAAACAGTAAATAGCCAGCTTTCTACGTGAATATGCCCTTAGTTTCGTAGGAAATGTTGGTTCAGAGGACTCAGAGATAAGGAAAAAAACGCGTTTTAAAACAAATAATTTATTTTAAATGCTAAATTAGTTTTGAGAAGGTTAAACAATTTATTACAAAAATATTTCACACAATAATAATGTCTTTTAGTGGAAGGAATGAATAAATAAATGTTTTACAAAAATAAACCATATTTTCGAATACTTTATCAAGAATGATTGTAAATTATGAGTTAATTATAAATAATAATTTAAATGATGGTAAATTATAAGTTAATTAAATAATTAATACATAATAATAAAATAACACTAAAAATATTATTTAAATGAGATTTATATAAATAACTTTCCAATGACTTATACACAAAAAAATAGCCAAATCGTATACTTTTTACAAGAGAGCCTAATTATAAAAAACATATAACAGTCAATAGAAAGAATAAAATCTAGTGAAATACATACTTAAGTATTATGAGAAAAGAAAAATATAAAACCAAAGTTCCAAATTGCATTTTACATGATCGTCACTTCTATGAAACTTTAAATAAAACTTATGGCAAATAATTTTCCTTCACGAAACGATAAATTCGCTCCCAATTTAGCGGATCATTCAAATAAACATAAGTTGAATCTTCAAACAAACCATTAAATAGTTCAATCTCGACAAATTCATTCAGTCAATATTCTTCACATCTAGACATGTCATGACATCTGGAGAACTGATCATCATGATATCTTCCCAATGATCTGTTCCCAAGTTTTAATCTTCTTCAGAGCGTCCCTCGCCGCTGATGCCATCAGACCCTCGGAGGACTGGGATGGTTCGAAGCCCAGGATTAGAGCGGACTCAGTGAGGTATCTGACGATCTGAAACACAAGAAGTTTAATACTAATTATAAATACAGAACGGAATAAAAAGAAAGAATAAAGCCCGAGACAGAGAGGTTTGGAAGGAAAAAGGAAACGAGATTGTACCACCAAAGACACTTCCGCCTGACCACCGCTAAGTTCATTTTTGCTTGCACTCGAAATGAAAACTTCAAAAAAAAGGTTTGGTTTTGCGTCGCGTCGGAGGATTCAGGCGAAAATTTATTTAAGTGGTCAGGCAGAAATGACCGCGATGGTACGTTTACAAGATGGCTGAACTACGAAAACAGTTTCTGATACAAATAATTAAAAACGTCATTGGCGTTAATTACGATAACTATTTTATACAGTTTAAAATAAAAAGTAAAGAATTTAAACGAAAAGTTTGAAAAATGCAATCATGTACAGGATTTATGGTACATGTTTGTGCATTGATGTCGGAGACATGGTGTACCTATATTTCAAGATGGTAGATTACCTAAAGCCCGTAGAAAAAAATGGAAATATTTCAAATCCTTTGCTGTTTCTATTATAAAGTAGTTCAGATGGTAACCCTTACCTCTTTGAGTCGTGTCCTCAAGTTGTCTTTAGTGATCGCTTTCTTCTCGAAGTCCCTCGTCGTGAGGATCATGAGCGGTGCGTGCAGCTCATAAAGAGTTACACCTGGAACACATTGCAGAATTTTAATTAACAGCTCTTATCTTCACTACAATTCGCTTGAATAAAAAGCGTTACAATGCTTCTACTGCTACTAAAGTTATCTGCAGGCCTAACCAAGTTACGAACGTTTTGTTTCGATTTTCTTTCGTCCATCGCCTTGAGCCGGCCACTCCTCCGATTCCTTTGCTCTGACGTCATCTCAACGCTCAATCAAGTGGTCAGAAAGGAATCGGAGGCGTGGCCGACTCGAGCCGATTGACGAAAAAGTAACGAAACGGTTTTAACTTGGCTTGGGGGCTGTTGCAAAAACAGTATCGTATCAATACTTGTGTTCTTTATAATATACGTAGAGTTTGATGGATTCTGTTAAGATTTTACTGCACTTGTTTTGGAGTATAATAATAAATATCATCGCATTAAAATCATCCTTACCTCTCAACCTAGAATACCCCGGCTCAATGATATCGAAAGCTTTCATCAGATCCCTGCAGATCTCTATTTTCCTGTTGAGCTCAGCCTCCGGCATCTCGTGGATCATGTAGTCGGCGACCTTCCCGTAGAGCTGGCTGAGCGAGTGCTTGGCGGAGAGGCACAAGTAGTGCGTGTTGTGGATCACGTTGCGGTACTTGTGCAGGAAGCCCTCGTAGCCTCGCACGTCGTTTGCATCTATCTGCTCGAACTCATCTGTGAGTCTGGGCAAAGGTATTTGTGAGTTATGTGACAAATAGGCAACTTTTATATGGCAGCAGTATTTTTACAGGATGGCTGATATTGATGAGTAATTAATGAATTATCATCAGTGAACTTCCTCGAGTTGGCTGGCGCAATGTTTGAATAATAGGGAATCCCTAATATGGAACAAGGGCAGGAAAATAATGATGATCAGCGAACCTACATAACATCTTAAGCATGTCATCTTATATCAGTTTCAGTTTGAATCTACTTATTATGTCAAATATGAATTCAAAAATAATTAAGTATCCTGATCAGAAGTTGGGGGAGAAAGCACGTACGTGCTGATCGGCAAAACATTTTTGAGAACATAAGAGAAGAATGTAAGAAACAAATATTCACCTCACCTCTTCAGCAACAGCTGTACGGACGGCGCCGTCATGACGTAGTCACAGGCTCGTGCGGTGCACGTCCACACGGCGCCGGGCTCCAGCGGCGCGGAGGGCAGCACGGCGGCGCCGCAGCGCGGGCAGCGGAAGGCGCTGGCGAGGGTGCCGAGCTCCGTGGGGTCGCTGCAGCGGGAGCAGCAGCAGTCAAAGAACTTACTGTGCTTTATGTGCTCGCGCCGTTTTAGTGTGCCCTGGAATTTGAAAAGGTAATCAAAGAATAGTCATAACCTATTCATAGTAAAGTATGCAACACGGGGATGAAGTTGTCTTTGTCTTGGGCGGCTTGAATTCCTCACTCTCACTCAGGTTTCTAAATTACTTAACTTTCGTTTCGTTTGGAAGGCAACACACTGCCTGCTACTTTAAGACACTATGTTTTATGTCCTAGTTACATAATCTACTATTATTTAAATGTCGATATTGTGTTTAGATCTAGAACAGGTAAACATCATCTATTGGAACATATATCTGTGGTAGAACTGATACGATCACGAAGATTCTTAAATCGACAGAAAGCTTCAGCATCGGTGAGCGTCACAAGCAAATTAATAATTTCTATTGAATAAGACTAGTTAGCTAACGAAGTGGTCAGCATGTAGTATTGTAGGTTGATGTCTTAATATCTGCGTCAGTATCAAACAGTTTAAAACAGTTACTATTTGCAAAATGAATGCTTATGTTAGCATCTGATCTGGCCTCTAATGTGGTTCCTAACCTGAAATTCGGCAAACATATTTCAAATTGTAATGCATTTTATCATATTACCTGTAGCGTGTAGGCATAGCACAGTGAAATCAGATCTCCAGCTTTGTGTGGCACTGAAGCTCTAATGGTGAGTGGTCTGCCAGGAAGTCGTTCAGCGTCCGTGTGTGTGGTGGTAGGAGTGCAGTCATGAGCGAGAAGGTACGCTCGGTCGTACAGAGCGCGGGCATTAGCGCCGCAGCCGCCTACTTCGAACGCGTTCACCTGTAATCAAAAGTAAATTAAGTGAAACTCTTGTCAAGGTGTTTGGTAAACTTTGGTGCTAAGCCGGAAGTCAACCAAATAATAATATAGTTGATCAAATGAAAATTAATCTATAAGACCAAATTACTAACGAATATTTTGTATTTTGTAAGTGTTGAGACGGGAATTCGTCACATTTCAATGCTCAATACTGTTTATGTATCTGTCGCAGCCATCTGGTTAAATTAGCCATCCAATTGGACGCCTAGGGCGTCCGTTATACGGCATCCAATGAAATGGCTGAAGAACAACTAGCCAAGTCGTTGATCGCAACGTTTAACCAGATGGCTGAACGTTGTGTAGTCATTTAGTTTAGTAGGGTATCCATGAGTTTATAAATTATATAAAACTACTTTTTAACAGTAGTACCCACCAAGTAATAGTGAAATATTATTAAATCAATAAATAGCGGAACTTTTGAATCACTTGGCTGAGTCTTGATCAGTCATTTCGAAAGGGCTAACTTTCAATACGCCAAGTTGTTAAACGTTGAGTGATTTTAGTTCAAGGCATCCAATTGGATGCCGGCGTTTAACGAACGCCCTAGGCGTCCAATTAGATAGCTAATTTAACTAGATGGCTGCGACATATCTATATTTTTTCATACAATATGCTCTGCTAACATATCTATTATAATTTTACCACTTTTTTGAGTTTGATGAAAAGGAAAATTAAAGTTTGTTCTTAATTTGTAAGTTAGTCCTAAGATTGTGTCATTTCCACAGAACAGAAGAAAGAGGTTAGAATGTCCTTGTGGGCAGGGCAGGCATGCCACAAAGTAGGGCAATGCTCATAGTTCAACTACCAATAAAATTACAAACTTGCGATCTAAGTGTGCGTGGTCTGTTAGTTGCGTAACGCGCCTTCGTATTGGTTTATTGCCTGTAGTGGAGTTAAAGGGTGTGAGATAAGCGGCGACTCTCGTAATACAAATCGGAAAGTATTTTCTTTTTTGTTTCTTTCTAACGTCTTTCATATTTTCTGTGGTCATTTCAATTTTTTTTTCTTTTTCTTTCGCTAACCTCCAAAATACCGCAGACAGTGTGAATCTCCTCATCCTCGTACTTCAGCCCCCACTTCTTGATCCTCTGCACGACGTTCTTCTCATTGATAGGCCAGATGTCCCCCCTGGCGCGACGCAGTGCGTTGTGGGCCTCCATCGCTGACAAGGCGGCCCACTTCGCCGGGTCGGCTTTCTTTAGGAGAAGACACCTGGAATTAAACAAAACTTCTAGTTTTTTGATTATGTGACGACGACTGGTAAGAGTAAGAGTTGAACTTATAAGTAGGAGCGAGACTGACCAAGTTTTAGAGGTATGTGGAACAGGAAGGATCCTCCGACCAGACGTGTTTTTGTTGGGGAAAATCATCCAATGACAACCCCCGCTCTTGAGCGGAGCGGGAGATAGTGTCAGACTCTTACTGGCTAAAAACCCACCCCGTTCCTTCTAGCCTTCATACCGGGGCTCTCTCTTTCGGATAACCCTGGCCCCAGTAGGCTTCGACACGACTGGGCCCCTGCTGTTGCTGACGTTGTTTCTGGTCCAGGGAACTGCCTAATAGTTCGTATTGGACTGTTGTCTAATATTTTCCAATCGCGCGGAGAACTCATATACAGCGACGCAGCATTTTTAAGTTTAGTTCTTATCTGATAACATAGATGTCGCTACAGCTTTGGATGAAAGTTGACAACGGTCGAGGCATGGTCGAGGTAATAAATGTAAATAGTAATTGAAGAGGACTGTGTCCAGAAAAAAAACTGCAATGCATTAAATTAAAAAAAAATATTAACTCGTCTGTCTGTCCGTAATCCGTTTGTTAACTCTTCACGTTTTAAAGGGTGAACGGATTTGAATAACGCTTGGCCTAATGGAGTCCAAGATAAAAATTACTAGTGTATTTTTTATCCTGGAGGTACGGACTCTTAGGATTTTCAACATTCCCTTGGGATAATTTTCAACATAAACGCGTGTGAAGCCGCAGGCAAAAGAGATTTTGATAAAAAGAAGGAAGCCTGCCAAATATTATGTAGAATCGAGTGTTAGTTTTAGGACTAATTATGAAAACTTACCTCAAAGGCATCAGAGCTTGATAAGAATCCTTCAAGTCCTCAAGTTTGGAGTAGTCTGGCGGTATGCCCTTCAAGGTCTCGCACTCGTATGTAGAGTGGCCAGTGTACTTCCCGGATCCAAAGCACGAGGTGCTGCACATTGGCCACTTGCACCCTGGGCATCTGCGAAGAAGGTACAGCAATAGCAAATCAAGGGTGTTTATAATATCGTGCGGTTTTGATCACGCCTGCGGGATTGCTCCGCACGCGTTAACTCCGCAAATGTCTATTTCATACAAGTATTTATTGTAATGCGTAGAATACGCATGCGGGACGCGTTTTTTTGCATTTTGAAATTTTCTGCGTGCGGAGCAAACTCACATGCGTCATGCAATCCGCACGATATTAAAGAATATATAGTAGTGTGTTCCCTTAGAATATAGACATGACTATTTCGGTTATTTCTGACTATTTCGGAATTGTAACGTTTTTATATTGTTATGTAAATCCAGGAGGTATAGCCAATTGTACATCAATGTTAACACTTTCACTACAAAAACCACCCTTATGACTTAAGTGCGGTCAATTTTAACTTGTTATCACTATTATGCTGTTTATTATCTACCAACATGTTTGGTATTACTGGACATTCAACTAACTGAAAAATATTTACACATTGAGGCTTATCATTTCTGAGGGACGCCTTTTTAGCCACCTTTGAAAAAAAATTCACATCTAGGCATCATAAGCATCACGTAGCAACTTACTTGGCCAGGCTTGTTTCATCCAGTTCACGATAGCAGCCCAAGCAGATGAGGCCGCATCCAGTGCAGGGTCCAACAGCAATAGCGGGCTCTTCAATGATCACCTCACCAGGTCGAATATCACGGTTTGCCACAATGTACCTGAAAACATTGACACAGGATTTTAAACGGCGCAAATGGAGCTAGAAACATTTTTTTAAGATGTGAATCCCACTCTTTATAACACCTTTTAACATTCATGGCTAAGTGCATTAACACGTTTAGTCCAGAAATCCGAAGAGTGCATAAATAGAGATGGGCTACTCGCCAAATTGTCTACTAACACCATAATACATCTCCGACCTCTAACAATTGCGCGGGAAAATACTACCAACGTCATCGGAGATTTTCTAAAGTATTTTGGGGTCGGTCAGCTCGTAAGCGAAATTGATATGACCTTTGAAAAAAGCAAGGACAGAATTTCTAATCAACTTTTTTAACAAACTTCATTACCTGCCCATAATATCCGATTCTCTGATCTCGTAGCAAACTTTCTTCTTCTCCACTGAAGGCTCCGGAGTCTGTTCCTCATCTTTACCATCATGAATGTCTTCTATGATGTTCTCTTTATTCTTCCCATCGCCTTTCCCTCGCTTCTTCTGCTGCAGAACACAAAACCAATTAAATTCACATTCCTAAAATTTATTTAGACACACATACGTAGCTTTGCAATAAATGAGTTCTTACGCATATTATACATCGCAGCATTCGTCAGGTAAACAAACAAACTCAGAGACTGTGTTGACACAATTTTTTATGAACACAGACGTTCTGGTATCAACAGGAGATATACAGATGACGTTGGAGTTATGAATGAATGTGGCTGGAAGCTGGTAGGCGTTGTCTAGGTGTATTTTTGTTCACCACTTGACTGACTGTGCAAATGGCTCGATATAAAAATCTGTTTCATAAGCATAACCCTGTCAATGATTTATACGACCGTGAAATTGAGGTTGGCGGCCGCTGGGCTGGTAACACGCTGGTTTGTTTATTTCTATCAAGTTCGAGCGTTCTCCGTTTCTGGTGAACTAATGATAAATACTTCACTGCCTCATTTGTAAATACCGTTACTGATTAAAACTAATGCTCACACATCTTTACTGTTTGCAAAGCGTGGCTAGTTTTGTAAGATTCTTGAAATAAGGAAAATTGACTCTAGAATCGGAACAAAAGATATGATAAAAGTTTTTTGGCTTTTAAAAGTTTGCACAGCGTACGTTACAGAAATATACTAGGTGAATGAATATCTGAGAAGATACCAGAAAATTAAAACAATGCGAGCAAAAAGGTGACGGTATGACGCACGGTGCGACTTCGAATGCGTTGTCCCGAGGAGAGCAAGGCAGAGAAGAATCTCAGGATAAAATTGTTGTAAATTCTTAATTATTGTCATGTTTAAGATGTGGTATTGATACAGTTACAAGATTCATTAGCACGTTGTCATGGTTGGATAAAGTTGAATTACAAAATAAAAGAACGTCTGTCCATCATCAATTACCTTATTTATAATAGACACCTAACTATTATGTAAGTATTATTTCATTCAACAGTTATAATAAAATGAATCTGTTATTGTACTAGCGCAGACATAAATATAATCTTAATGGGAGTTCAGATGGGGCAAAAATTAGAAAAATGGCCGCTATTTATTTGAATTTACTGAAGAATTTTTATTCAATGGAAAGTTACTCTTACGAAACCTGAAGAAATTAGGAAAGCTTTTAAGGTTGACAGCATGAAATGTGTACAACAAATTTAAATATATTTGACTATTATGAACCTATTCCTATCACAGCTCACAAGTGTAACAACATCTTACAAGTTCTAACAACGCCAACGTTCTTCGGTCCTCATCCACAAATCCAGTATTACATGATACACAAATAGGTACAGTATATATGCTACTTGTAAATTCAGAAGTACAATATATGCTACTTGTAATATCAGAGCTTCATCAAAGTACGCAGTTCAATCGAGTGGTATACTGGTGCCTTGGCATTGACTTTATAATATAATTATGTATATAAAAATATAGATGTATTTTTAATAATATTTTACTCCTGACGTACACAGCGAACAGAAAATTTTAGTTTTGTTGTGAGATTTCAATATCAATTTTCACTGAGGATACATGTCGGTGTCGAACCTTATTAGAAAGAAGACCGTAACCAACAGTTTTCGCTTTCTGAATGATATTACTTATCTACACTAATATTATAAAGAGATTGACTTTTTGTTTTTATATTTTTTTGTTTGTAGGAAGTAATCTCTGAAAGTACTGGTCCGATTACTAAAAATATTTCAGCGATAAAAAGCTGCTTTATTCCTGAGCGACATAGGTTATGTTTTATGTACGCGAAAAGCCACGGGCAAAAGCTAGACATAAATACTTTTTAATTAGGAAAGAAAAACGCCTGAAAAAGTTAGGAAAATACAGTCGCTTACGATGTTCTTCCTGAAGATGCTCGAGCCTGCTTGTTTGATTTAATTAATTCAGTAGGTACTTTATAAATATATTCTAGTTTTAGTGTAAATTTTTATGTTGTTATTAAAATAATATTTAGGCATTAAAAATAATAATCTTTCCTTTTCGCAGGTCTGCTGGAAGAAATTTAAATGTGAAATAAACAGTACCTTTGTACAATTTTTTATAATATGTTATCGATCTCCTTTTATATTCTTGTGTGTGCATAAATTTTATTCTAAAGTAAATAAATAAAAAAAAACAAGTAATTTTATTTTATTATGCATAGGTTCGTGTTTGACCACTGTCTCACCTAGAGATGTGCCGTTGCCGGCCATATTGTTGTGAAATGGGAATATTGGTGGCAATATGGTCGCCAATATTGGTGGCATTATGGTGGCCAATATTGGTGGCAATATGGTGGCCAATATTGCCCGAAGTATGAATATTAGTGGCAATATTCTCACCTAACGGTAAGCGATGTTGTGGCCGAGGATGGAGTACGCTTGCCTGGAAGTAACCTAGGTGCTGATTTATCCTAATATTATAAATGTGAAAGTGTGGATGTTTGGATGTTTGTTACTTAATCACGCAAAAACGGCTGAACGGAGTTGAATGAAATTTGGCATGCATATAGCCTTTGACATGAAAAAGAACATAGGCTACTTTTTATCGCAGAAAAATATATTATTCCTACGGGAAAACACGTTTAGAGTGCGATAACCGAAGTACACGCGGACGAAGTCGCGGGCGGACAGCTAGTATAAGATATGAAAGAGTTTAATCTTCACACTTATACTATATTTACCTTTAAAGGCGATTCAAATTACTAGTCATGAAAAAATTATGGTGAAATAAATAGTTCAATAAACAGAACTATTACTACTATTACCTATAATATGTGTAGAATCAGGGACAGCGATTGTCGTAATTTCAAAATGCACATCGGTAGCCTGCAGTGTACTGTACAAAGTAACATTCTACCATCGGCAAAATAAATCTGGGATCCCAATTCTTCTCACAAGATAAACATGACAAATACTATTGCTATATCAATACCAAAATAATAAACGTCGTCACAGTCCAGCAGCGACTGTCAAACCACCAGCATCCATTACCCACCGGAAACATTCTTCACAAGATAATAGAAAATGTCTTCAAACTGTGAAGGAAGGTTGTAATTATGGCGTAAAATATGATCGTAATATACGTGTTCTACGAGATATAAGCGGGCTGTTAGATAGAGTTATGATTACTGCTGTAACGTTATTTAGAATTTCGTTAAGCATAAATTCCCTTTCGCCTATTAATAAGATTGTAAATCGGCGGCTGTAAACTGATTCGAATGATCTCGAAAATTGGATGCAGTAGAATACCAGCATTTTGTATGAAATGACCGCCTACAAGACCTCCATAACCCGGTAACACGTAAAGATACAATACCGGCACGGATCTTGAGCGCTGACTTGAACTTGAAATCACGCTGACTTGAATGAGAAGTAAAGTATTGAGTCTCTTATTTATTATGTTCTTTTACTTTTATTGACAATTGTTTCAATAGTTTTGGGTACCTAACAATTGCATCAACTAGCTTAAGGGCCGACTTTTATAGCTATTCGACGATTTATCTGAGGATTGAAAAATCGGCCCTTAATCACGTAAATATTGACAATTACAATTGGCCGTTTATAATTTATTGATTCCTATTTAGAGGCAGGTAATATAATTTTATCATTATGAAAATGGTTCATTTGTCATTATTGATCTCCAGCGACCCCCGTCTTCCAAATTATATCTGTTTGTAAAAAAAATTTCTTCACGAGCTGTGTGTGTGTCTTCATTTTATATCCATGCCATCTTCACTAATGTTAATGTTTCTCAATGGGATCTAATTCCGTCCTAGTGACAATGTATTAATGTTTAGTTTTATATCCCAAAGAATTTATAATTCGAGCAAACACAGAATATATATAACAATAAATATAATAAAGTGTGAAGAAATTATGCAAATGTGTTTTAAGATACATTTTACGGCTGTGATAATTGAAATGGGAGCCATTTCAAGGATTACGTATTTTGTTTTCTGGTATATTCCTGTATCGTCACTCGTCGTATGATTTTATAAGTTTTGGAATGTATGGTCCAACTAACCGCATAGCTACATGGCTATCTAAGTAGTACATCAGATATATCTTCGAAACACATGTCCTAAAGGCGGTTGTACGCTAGAGGAGCCGAGCATGAGTGGAGCACGATTCGAGCACAAATCGTGTGGTGTGGAGCGACTTACAAGCCTCAAAACGAGCGTGCTTCGAGCGTTTGGTTCGTGTTAGACTGTGCTCCGCCTATTGTCGATTTTTTGACGAACACAAAGGGTTTAGCATCGCGTTCTCGGACAGTGATCGTTGGAGGCTCGTTGCAAGTCCACACTTGATATCGCGAGTAGCGGCGAGGCGCGAGCACAGCTCGTGTTCGGCACCCCTAGCCTAGACCCACCTTAAGTTTACTAAGATAGAAAGCATTTCAACAGTTTTGAAATATTAAAATCTTTTATTGGCATCGGTTAGTATTTTCATGGTAATTTGCTAATAAATGATAGTTGTCAGCTAAGATTGCTAAAGAGATTAAAAAATATGAGAAACACGGAGTAGCTCGTAAATCAAGTCATGTGTGAGATATGTAATGGACGGAGAAACAACAATTTCATTTCTATAATTTATTTATTTTCATCGCTGGCTTAGGACTAAGTGGAAACCACTGTCTCCATATCATTTATTTCTTTTCCCCGTTACATGATTTACTCTTAAACCATACAATTTACTTATATTGCAGTATTTAGATAATATGAACATTGTGGTGCAGTTCAGCCATCTTCAAACTGTCAAGTAAACTATGGGTTATTGACGTGTCACACTGTCGAAGACTTATGCATAAAACAGGATAGTGTTTTTAGATGATTTGCCTTGTTCTCTGAAGACTTGTGTTGATGATAATTTACTATGTCAATCGCTGCCGCTATCAGTATATTCCACAGTGTAGTCTCCTTACTCTCGGTGCATTAAGTCCATCTTTGTACCACTCTCTCTCTCTCTTTGCATTAAGTTAGATTAGTCTAACTTCCCCGGCTCTGGAGTGAGAGGAAACATGAGACATTTATTGACTAAAACCAGCCCGTGTTCTTATTGACCTTAGAGAGTCCTGTCAATTCTGCTGATGGACCACTAGGGAACACACTTGCCATCGACTCGGATGCGGTGGCCGGGAACCGCCTTGCGACTGTCGACGCCCAACGCAATTTCTTGCGGCGGCCGAGGCGTAAGGCTTGCCTCTCTCTCACTCTATCTGCCGCCTCTTTCACTCGCCTACTGCTTCATAGAAGGAGGTGACTGTTTCATATGCCCTCTCACTTCATACCATGGCCTTAACTAGGATAGGATGTGAAAGGTCGCTACCACCGATCGCCTCCACGAGGACACTGCGGTGCTTTACCCAAGCAAAACTGACCTCCACCGTGTCCCCCGGGTGATCCGCGGGGTTACGGGCGTTTTTTTCCCTCCAAATCCGAAACAGAAACCTCCCGAAACAAGCATGTTCGGTGAAGACTTGCGTCAGGTGATAAGTGAGGATGTCGTAGTGGCTCTGCATGCACTCTTCAAAGAGGAGACTTATCACCGCCATTGTGACATGTTCAGCGCTGGTCAACAGTAGTCTCCATGACACCATGAGCTCCCGCCGGAGTTCTGAGCTCCTTGTCCTATTTGGATTAACCTGGCATTATTCCATTAATAGGGGGCCTGGTCTCCATGACACCATGAGATCCCACCAGAGTTCTGTGCACCGTGACCTTTTCGCCTTTTGTCGGCTGTACTCCGTTCTTAACCAAACATATTGTCATTACTGTACATAAAATTGAAATAAAAATATTAAATGCGAACTTTTATTTGCTATTTTTCTTGGCAGAAGTTAACCCGTTTAGAAATAACTGAGCCTGGTCAGCTATTGTTCCCGGCGAGCGTTGGATACAGTTCAAATCGTAACTACATTGTGTTTTATAGTAGATAGTAATACAAGACAGAACCACAGACATATTTGTCTGTGGTTCCGTCTACCATAACCGTTATAAGTTTTTCAGCAAGAGCCTTTTTTGCCTAGAATATTCTTATAAGAAAAACTGTCTCAATTATTTTGCAAAAAAGTTATAGAGTTAGTTAGCTAGGTTAGTTAGTCATATTATTTTTCTTAGTCCGGTGTCATCATCATCATCTCAGCTGAAAGACGTCCACTGTTGGACATAGGCCTCCCCAAGCGTCGCCAGAACGAACGGTCCTGTGCGTCTCGCATCCATCGGATTTCTGCAATCTTCACCAGATTATCGATCCACTTGACGGAGGCCTTCCAACGCTGCGTCTTCCAGTACGCGGTCGCCACTCCAGAACCTTTCGGCCCTGACGGCCATCTGTTCTGCGAGCAATGTACCCTGACCATTGCCACTTTAGTTTGGCGATTCTACGTAACATGTCGGCAACCTTGGTGCTCCTGCGAATATTTTCATTCCTAATTCGATCACGCAAGGGAACTCCGAGCATAGTTCTTTCTATTGCCCTTTGTCGGTTGGGCCCGTTGTTTGAAAATTCAGGTTTATATCACCTTTATTATCACCTTTAGTAAATAACTCATGAAAGACGAGTTAAAAGCAGAATTGCAGTAAACAAAGTTTTTCCTCAATTCTTGAAGAGTATTAAAGCTTTACTAGAACCATCAAAACCCAAACAGTATTTTACGAGGGCGTCAAATTAAAACGTTGACAAAACGTGAAACAAAACTCCGATAATCCCGTGCCAAAAAACGCCAAATATAATTTTAATTGGCAAACGATGGCGTCCTGCCAACGACACAATAATTCTCATTACTACTCGTGTATATTGTGAGTTTGTGAGCATTCTTTTATCATTTTCCACGGTTGGCTTAGCACCGAAGAAAATAAACATTAGCTAAATAAACGACAACATTTTGTTGTTCCTCGTGTGCTGAGAAACGTGAGTGTCTAACAATCACGTTTCTTTGAACTAATAAAAAAAAAATCTACTTATTTTAACCCTTAAACCGCCTCGGATATCTGCGACAAACCATCTTGCGATTATTTCGCCTGGGTCTTACATCCATGACCAAAAACTCTATCTCGCCAGCTCTTCTGTCACCTATGCTCTTTGAAGAGCTAAACGAGATGGATTACACAGTCACAAACACACGATCCTGGCGAATTGAACACGAAAACACTCGTCGGACTAATCCGACGTGAGCGGATCTCCTTCTTCTTCCTGCCCTTGTACCATTTTAATCCAACGTGAGCGGATCTCCTTCTTCTTCCTGCCCTTGTCCCATTTTAATCCGAAGTGAGCGGATCTCCTTCTTCTTCCTGCCCTTGCCCCATTTTAATCCGACGTGAGCGGATCTCCTTCTTCTTCCTGCCCTTGTCTCATTTTAATCCGACGTGAGCGGATCTCCTTCTTCTTCCTGCCCTTGTCCCATTTTAATCCGACGTGAGCGGATCTCCTTCTTCTTCCTGCCCTTGCCCCATTTTAATCCGACGTGAGCGGATCTCCTTCTTCTTCCTGCCCTTGTCTCATTTTAATCCGACGTGAGCGGATAAAGGGGTAATTACAATGTTGCCCCTCACTAGGAATTGCTCCTCATGAAATTACTCCTTATCGTGAGTGCGTCCACATGAAAACACAAAACACCCAGACCCAGATTGATCTACAGGCTCCTAGTTGACTAGGATCCTGTAGATCATACAAATATTAGTTACATGCGAAAATCGAACCCGCGACACGCAATAAGATACAGCAGCCAATTTTATTGCTAACTACTGCACTAACAGTACTGTCATTTTAAATGCAGTTGCTGAAAACTAGGTATTAAAGTTCTATTTTAGCTTCACTTTTCTTGGACTGACCGACATTTGACTATTCAAAAGTGCCTGCAAATGGTCTATTTGAAATAAATGATTTGACTTTGACTTTGACTTGACTTTGACTATAACACGCAATGACGGGCTACATCTGGCTGCCGACTAGTCCTCAATCTAGTCTTTATCCCGTGGGGTATTGTGGACCAGGACCGCGGTCCCAAATTCCGCGTGTAAAAATAATTATTATTTTATTTTAGAGTAGTGTTTTGGGACCCCGAGAAAAAAAGAATTAAAGTATACCTACTATACTTTCATTTGTGGTACCAAAATACTACTAAAAAAGAATATTTTTATAGGTGGAAGTTATGACCGCGGGCCCGTACCAAAGAAACCCACGATCGACAGACCCCACGGATATGAGCGACCCATTATTTCGAGGTCCACTCAACATCTCAGCCCTTTTTTTTTTTTTTTTTTTTTTCGATGGGAAGCCCTTCTAAGTTTCGTATACCTTTAGGAAGTGATTCCCTCCCCTGTAGAGTGTTAATCACAAGTCTAAACAGAATTCTACTTTTTTTTTAAATGGGAAAACACCCATTGTCTTCTGCCGCTCTAGGAGAGATCGGGAGAGCGTGTCAAACTTTTACTAAATAAAACCCACTCCTATGTTCCTTCGCTGCCTTCGCTCCAGGACCCCGGGTTTTCCTTTTTGTATCTGACCCATGGCCGCAGTAGGCTTCGACCCTGCTGAACCCCTAACATTTTGCTCCTTGAGGCGCGCGTGGAACATTACACGCCGTCGACAACTCTGGCTCGCTCCGGACGGTTACCGGACAGCCGGATGGCAAATAGAGTTCGATTTCAGTTTTTATGCTAAACGGTAACTCATCACAGTTTACCCAGGGGTATAAGGCCATTTCTCTACCATTTCGTAGGTAGACAATGTAGACATATATTGAACCAGCTCGTCCTACTTACCTTATAAATACATTTATCACATCATAAACTCGAAATCAATCTAATTGAGGCTTGATTTACGATATCTTTCTAAAGATAGAAAGTGATCGTGAAGTTGATCTTTCCGTACGTCACTCGACAACTAAAAGGATTGATTTCTAAGAAGTTCCATTCCATGCAACTAACATATTTTGGAAAACTATTTCGTATGTATAATAAAATAAATATAATTTTATTCAAGTAGGTATAAGTAAGTAAAATTATGGTTTACATTAAGTACAATTCAGAAAAGAAATAATTCTGACTAATACGAGGGGCGGCTGATATGTAAGTCCGTGGCCTAAGGTACTTATCGATAACTCAACGTCTCACTACTCCAATTTGTTTTTTTACTCTGTAGCTCTTTCGCTATCTGCCACAATTTAATTCTGCGATCAGCCAGTACAATTTTTTTCATATTTTTGACGTTTTCTTCGATCAAGACCGTCGGGACCCGGGCAAGGATCGTCTTCACATGTCTCTCTGCCTTGTTGAAATAGCCGAGTCAATGTTTTAACCATCGTATATGAAGGCTCCGAGTCCTGAAAAACTGATGACATCACTTCAAAACTTTTTTTTTGGCGCATTTCCTTTTTTAATAAGGAATTTAATCACAGCGCGATGTTCCAAATCGCGAGAATTTGCAGTTTCCGTTGACATGGTGTTGTTACTTGTTCCGAAAGTAATTTGTTTATGAACTAAATTAAAAAAATACCTGCAATTTATAACAACAATGAGTCCCGCTATTAGTCGTAGGTATTAGTAGTGAGAGAAACTCAACGTGAGTTTGTATAATAATAGTATTAGTAACACTGACACTGTCCCAGGTCCGTTACTACATATTATAATACTTTTGACTTTTATTTATTTTTTTGTGGAGGAAAATCATCTAAGGAGTTTCCCGTTCAAGGGCGGAGCGGGAGGCTGTCACATTTTTACTGACTAAAACCACAGCTGTTCCTTAGTCACACCCATTTTTTCCCACCATAAAAAAAAAGCTCATGGTTATCCGAAAGGGAACTCGAGCCTCAGTATGAAGACTAGAAGGAACGGGGTGGGCTTTTAGTCAGTAAGTATCGGCCATGCTGGGGCTCTACGGTTTTGCGAACATCTTTTTGAGGCGCGCAAGGAACTCTATATGCTGACGACTCAGGCTCGGTCCGGACGGTAACCGGATGGCGAGCTACCCATTGCTCGTCGTCCACAAGTCCGCGTCTACGGTGGCTAGTTGTCGGAGTCGGGGCCCCCGAATCACTCGGGGGTTTTGCGGCTGGGGCGTGAGGATGAACGTTCCCTTATAATACTTATAGCATAATCATAGCTTTATAATGTCCCCTCTGCTGAGACTCAGACCTCCAATAGAAAAATCACGACGCGGGTCCATTGCAGGTTGATAACCTATACTTATATACAGTATTATGTATCATCCTGAAGAAACAGTACTACCGCATCATGCCGTGAAGCTAAATTTCAAATGTTAGTGGAGACCACTGCAAGCAAACGGGGAGTGGATCTTCTCAACATTTTCATAGCTAGTGAAAAAACCGAAGATCTAAGAATTATGATTTATATGCACATAACTGTATTCGGGTGTTTATGAAGTTCTATTATATTACTAGATCGAGTGAAGTGGTTCGTTGTTTATCATAAAACTAATAGAGATTAAATCACGTTCCGATGATGAGTGTACCTACCGCGCATCTTTTCATCATGTAATCATTTGATAAATCGATTATGTGAAAGCTTATTTTCGTGTGGGATGGGTTTTAAACTTCCACATTCCTCTTTTATTCAGGCAGCTTTACGTCCGTCTTAGATCCGGAATCCATAAATACGTTACAGCATAATTTATGTGTTATCTTGAACTGCATAGCAATTGAAAATAGATTATACTGATGATATAATAGCCTATAGTGTTGTAACCAAACTATGAGGTTTGTCTATACCCCCAAATTAACAAAATCGGAAGTGTTATTTTTTATAGGTATGCGCAAACCTCCGTTAGAAAGTAAGGATTCTAAGACCAGACGGGTTTTGTGTCTGGTCTGAACAACTGCACAATATATATTTATTGCGGACGATTGTATATGTTTTAATTGCGCAGAGAACTTTGATATCATGATGCAGGATAGTTCTTTTGTAGTGACAGAGATTCTTTAATATTGCAATTATTTTATAGGTAAAGCAGTCCGAGAGAACTGAAATATGCTCATAGACATTTTATTTATTTTTTTTTTTTTTTTATGGTGGGAAAAAATCATGCATTGACATCCCCCGCCCTTGGGCGGAGCGGGAGATAGTGTCAGACTCTTACTGACTAAAAGACCCACCCCGTTCCTTCTAGCCTTCATACCGGGGCTCGAGCGCCCTTTCGGATAACCCTGGCCCCAGTAGGCTTCGACCCGGCTGGGTCCCTGCTGTTGCTGACAACTCCTTGAGGCGCGCGGGAACAGTGCGCGCCGTCGACGACTTGGGCTTGGTCCGGACAGTTACCGGACGGCCGGACAGTGAGCTACCCATTGCTCACTGTCCGCAAGCCCGCGTCTACGTTGGCCGGAAATCGGGATCAGAATCCCGGCGACGGCGGCGGCGATAACGCCGTTGCCTGATGCGTTCGGCCTCCTCCTTTGCGAGCATTACTGCTTCGCAGAAGTCGGCGACCGCCTGCCACTCCTCCTCGCTCCGGACCATGGCCTCAACCAAGGCCCGGCGCGAGAGGTCTCCGCCGCCGATCGCCCCTACGAGGACACGGCGATGCTCCGCCCAAGCAGGGCACACCTCGACTGTGTGCTCCACCGTGTCCTCCGGGCGTTCCGCACAGTGGCGACACCCGGGCGTCACCTCCGCATGAATCCCGTGCAGGAAACTCCCGAACGAACCATGTCCGGTGAGTACCTGCGTCATGCGGAAGGTAAGGACGCCGTGAGGTCTTTCCAGCCACGCCTCAAAGAGGGGACTTACCGTGCTCATAGACATCGACGGCGAACTTTCAATAACTCCTAACTGTCGAAGTCAATCATTTCAAAAACTTTTCTATTGTAAATATTTTATTATATTGACAAGAATAACAAAACATATATTTTAATTTATTAAGCAACATTATATATTTTATGATAGTGTAGTAGGTACCTATTGTCTATGGTTACTCTTAACAAAAAAAAATATATTTTACAATATTTTCTTATCTACAATATTAATATAACTGCAATGAATCTATTTACTTTCCTATGTTTCTGACTATATTTTTCAAGTGTGGAAACTTTGTCTCTATTTATTTTTGATACAAAAAGACAAAGAACTCTCAAAAATTACATGTGAGTTTATTGTGCACGTGCCATTTCCCGGTCAGCTGATGGGCTGTCAGCGGGGAACGGCGCCCATTGACAGACGCGGCTCGGACAGACAGCTGCGCTAATTACGCCAGTCATACGGTATCGATACTAACTACCCTCGCTTATAAATACATTAGTCAACCGCATCTTCTTTCTAGAAGGCGTAGAATGTTTGAGAAGAAAAAGTGTCTTCGATATTTCTAGCCAATTTGAAAGTTGATCTAGTACTGAGATTTTAGGGTTCTGTATTTGAAGAGTGCAAATGGGACCCGCTGTTAATAAGCTTCCGATATCCGTCAGTCTCCCCGTCCATCCGTTTGTCAGCGGGCTCTATCTCGTAAATAGTAAGAGGTAGAGAGTTAAAATTTTTTGAAAAAATAATCCCTACCTATTAAAATAAAGTAAACAAGTTTTTAATGAAAATATTTTTTTCATAGCAAGCTTATAGAGCATGGTATAATACCTATATAATTAATACTCCTCAAGGCGAATCATACGAACCCAAACTCGATGGGGTTGTGTCGTTTAACTACCAAGTTCCTATAGCCACCTTCCAGTTCCATCATCAGATCAGCTCCATGTCATAATACTTTTGCATTGTCATCTGATTTACAAGTGCATGCATTCGGTACCTAGCCGGGAAGTGGATCAAATTTAATTTGCAAGATTTGATTACAGACAAACATCGGGACCGGTGAAACTAAATAAAAGTTTGTAAAAATAAAGGGGTTTCCCATAAAAGAAACGTTTTGTCAGCATTTTTTTTCTTGCGTATGTTTTATATTACAATACGGAACCGTTAGTGTGCCAGTCCAACTCGCACTTGGCCAGTCTTTAGATACTGACTAAATCAATGGAAAATTTTTGGATGTAAACCCTACACTTACTCAGAAAGTAGTAGGTAAACTATTAGTTTTCTTCCATTCTTTAAAATTGTCAGTCATTTCTTAACACAACCAATTTTAATCACTAATTGGTTTAATGCCTCAGTGCCAAATCTCTATATCACCCGTTCTGGCATGACTTTTTCTTACTTGGTTTATTAAATTACCTAATTACTTCTGCCGTTTTGGGTGTAGTAAGGAGTGTCAAACTTTTATTGACTAAAGCCCACAGTGTTCCTTCAGTATCTCTTCAGATAATCCGCAGCCCTGGCAGGCGTCGGCCTCAACCAGATCTTGCAGACATCTGTTCGAGGCGCACGTGGTACGCAACGCGCCATTGACCCGAGCTAGTAATAGTCCTTATCGAACAACCGGACAGCGAGTAACCCACGACTTACCGTCCGCAAACCATGCAGACGACATGATTACAGTATTTCTATAACAGCATAACAGCTTTCATTTATTACAGCTTGGAGGAGTTATAGCTTTAAAAATAAAAACAATCTTATACGACAGCCAGCCAATTACAAGTCCTCACGTATATTGTCACGTATATTGAGAACAGCCTATAACACAATGAGTTAAGGATACGGTAACATCAAAGTCAATTGCGATGGTTAAACGAGTAATTAACTGCAAATCACATCAAAACGAGCAATTAAAAAACAATTAGAAGGCTACTTAAAAAATCTGAGGCTATGCGTCTTCTGACTGACGTCACAATGGTCGTATAGGGATCCAAGTCATGCTGCTTACATGTATTAATAAACTGTCTAGTTCTTCTTCTTCCTGCCCTTATCCCATATTACTTGGGGTCGGCGCAACAAGTTTTTTCCTTCCATTCTGTCCTGTCACCCGTCAAACTATCACTAACTTCCTTTTCTTTCATATCACTCCTCACACAATCCATCCATATTTTCTTCGGCCTTCCTCTCCCTCTAATAAACTGTCTACTTGCATTTATAATAAAACTATTCGGTCTTTGATACTAGAAGTATCGAGTAGAGAATGCATTCTTGCATAAGTGCGCCTATGTACCTACCACTACTGCACATGAAGTTTAAATAAAAAAGTAACTACACGTAAAGGCGTATTATGGCGGATTAATTTACTCGGCACATCATCATCATCATTTCAGCCGAAAGATGTTCACTGTTGGACGTAAGCTTCCCCCATGTTACTACAATGAAAGGCCCTGTGGGCCTCGCATCCACCGAATTTCCTCGATCCGCACCAGGTCATCGGTCTACTTTGTGGGAAGCCTTAACCCTGCGTCTTCCGCTACGCAGTCACCACCCCAGAACCTTTCGGCCCAACCGCGTTTTGTTCTGTAAGCAATGTGCCCTGCCCGTTCCCACTTAAGTTTAGCGATTCATCAGACTATGTCGGTAATCTCGGTTTCTTGCGGACATCTTAGATCTCCTTATAGTTTGTAAATAAAAGATGTTTTGCTCTTAGTTAAATTAAATGTATGTTATTTAGTATAGTGAATTTAATAATTGTTAATTTATTACTTTATTATTATGACAGAAGAATTAATGGGTACGTATATATAATACCCATTAATTCTTCTGTCTTCTTTTGTTTTCTATTCAGTTCGTACCCCAAAACTATTTTTAGTCAAGCACCCCACAGTAACCAGAACTAACAAAATTGAACGTCAATCATAAAGACGGATGTTTGACATTCGATCAATTAACGGTACAGTAGCAAATCAGGTCTATATAGATGACGTCACTATTTTCCAATATCTGCACTTCAATCACTATTGACCGAATTTTATCATCTTTGCTCTGATTGAAAATGAAAATGGAACCTAGATCGATCTTTGATTTAGTAATGTGTGTTAACTTCTCATCAAAGTTCAAAGATGTCTGAAATCAAGATAATGGTTGGCTACTTAATGCTCTTCAACGTTACGTTTGCACAACATGGCCGTGGCCCAATTAGTTACGTCTCCAAACTATTTCTGATACTTAACGTGTCAAATTCTGAACAGACATGACAAACAACTCTGGAAATTTTCCTTTCACAAACAGCTATCTGACACTTATTTTTTCTACTTTTGTTCTTTACGTTTTGTTTATTTTAGTGTTTCCCTTTTCTGGAAAGTCCAATATAGAATCAGCACTAATATGTGCAGATTTTCCTTTATTATCAACTACATCGACACTCTGACTTCGTTCATTGCTGGGCATGGTGCTGTCTTTTTGTGTCGTTCAGGATTAACCCCCTATAGCAACAATTTCGGTTGCCTATCTCATTCCCCTGGATTATTCCATTCAATCAATGATTGATTAATCTAGCTTTATCATTTTCCCTTCTTCTTACATCCCTATTCTCTGGGTAAAAGCTGCTCTGCTTCAAATTTTTATTTCCCGTCTGCCTAAAGCCAGTAGCTTTCTACATCGTCAAGGCTATCATTTTATTCGAGTTCTATTTCCACTAGGGCGATATCGGCTATTGTTTCTGCACGACAGCAGACCAGCGCCTGTCATGTCGGACGCAGCGTCGGGCCGCGTGCCAACTGTCCGCCCTGAATTATGATAGTGTACACGATGCATTATGTTTTAATGGACTAGTAAATACTAGCTGTTTTTGTAAATGGATTATTATTACTGTCTTACAATGTCATAATTGTTTGTTATGTTTGCATCCGGTCGTCTCCAGTTATCTGAATTTGATGGTCTGTCTATTTAGGCTACGACTTTCAAATCAGCTGTTAAAACACCTGCGGTTTCCGACATCAATACATACAAACATTATCTTTTACCGGTTTTTTTTTATGATGGGAAAATCATCCAATGACCACCCCCGCTCTTAGGCGGAGAGGGAGATAGTGTCAGACTCTTACTGACTAAAAGCCCACCCTGTTCCTTCTAGCCTTCATACCGGGGCTCGAGTTCCCTTTCGGATAACCCTGGCCCCAGTAGGCTTCGACCCGGCTGGGCCCCTGCTGTTGCTGACAACTCCTTGAGGCGCACGGGAACAGTGCTCGCCGTCGACGACCTGGGCTCGGTCTGGACAGTTACCGGACGGCCGGACAGCGAGCTACCCATTGCTCACTGTCAATAAACCAATTATGGAATTTAATAAAAAGATTATTCATGACACATTTTTTAACTTTTGTCTGAGTATTTTTATATATTCGTGTATCAAAATTAAGCAGTTCTTTAGACTCGCTAAAACTCAAAATCGGTGGAACGATTTTAATAAGCATTTTTTTTGTTTTACTCGCTCTAATACAAATAGAGAAAACTCATAAAATAGTTAAAAACATGAAAAATCCTAAATTCATAATTTTCTTTGTGAATCACCACTCAATGGCGGAAGTACTAATTTCACAGGGACAGCCGCAGGCGGCAGTTAGCATTCTATAAAATCTGTTTGGTAGCATCGCAGAAATGGTGGTGATGAATATGTGGTGACCCTTCAGCTGTCTTCTCACAAACAGGATATCTGTGATCGAGCAGTGGTCAGTGGACACATTATAGGCTGAATATGCCTTATCCATAATTAACTATCTGAGTGACGTGCATGATGTTGAGTATTTATTCAACACAGAAGCTACGAATAATTACATGTCACTATTCCGAGACTTTTATGTGCAAAGGTAATAATTCACTGAAATAAAATCAGTTACGTCTTCTAGGATATGATGTCACGACTTTAGGTGCCAAATAATGACATGACACTGTGTTACAGCACACACACTAAACATAATAGTTAAACCACAGTACACCTATAAAACGTCTAATTTAATCTCATGGAATTTTAATAGCCAACAGTTTATCATCTTTCTTAGAAAATTAGGTTGTTATTCTGCTTTAAAAAGTCAGAAGTCTGAAGACTTAGTATTGACAGGGCACCGGCGTAGCTACCAAAGGGTTTGGGGCCCCCAAGCAAGGGGGGCCCAAACCTAGCGTAAAATTCTCCCATCATCAAAATCGAAATAAAATAGGTTGCAACACTAATTATCATTATTAGGTCGATTGGCACATAATGCCTAAAGCATTAAGTCCGCCTTTGTACAGTTTTAAGTGCATAAAGCTTTAATAAAATAAATAAATAATTGTGACCACGCAGAGTAAAATAAGTTATTTGATGATTAGGGGAGACATTGTTTTTTACATTTGGAGCGATTATTTCTGAAAACATTGACATTATCAAAAAATTGTTTTAGTAATCTCCTATTCATTTTAAAATACCTATCCAACAATATATCACACGTTAGGGTTGAAATGAAAAAAAAAAATCACTTGCCACTTTACGTATGGGAGGGTTGAAATGAAAAAAAAAATCACTTGCCACTTTACGTGTGGGGGACCCTAATAAACATTTTTTTCCAATTTTTATTTTACCACTTTGTCGGCGTGATTGATATACATATCCAAACAGCTTTCTAGTGCTAACTGTCACAGAGATTATCCGCGGACGGACAGACGGAAGAAACTGTAAGGGTTCCTAGTTTACTACGGAACCCTAAAAAACACTGAAAAGTACAAAATAACTTTAATTTCGGAAGTAGGTGTTAAATAACGAAAAGACAAAACTATTATAGAATCACCGACTCCCGAAATTAAAGTTATTTTGTACTTTTCAGTGTTTTTTTAACATTGAAGTCGGTTGTATTTTTTTTTGTAAAAAGTTTTTTTAGTATACTATGCCAGAGCAGCTGCAAATAACTAGGTCATAAACAATTACGTATTATCGACAGTTTCTGAAATAACTACAATGTTTATTTAAAAGACAAATCAAAACATGTTTAAATCGCTCTAACTCAATGGTTCCCATCGCAGCGCAGGTTAGACAGGTCTCAAAACTGACATTAAGTTTATGTAAACTTTACTGTTATGTAAACATAATAAATTCTATTAATATCTAGGCCGGTATAATAATGAATTAATCGTTAACGTAGAAAGTATATGCACAGATCCAAACATATTGTACCTAATCGTTTGCCTCCGCGCGTTTTTGATGCAAATATTCATAACGCATTGCATCGCGGTGGCTGGCAACAGAAATAGCCCACCTTGTTATCTTAAAACCTCAAGGGCTAATTAAACTTATGATGCCAAAATGCAGTTATATTTAGATAATTTGACGTAGGTAATTACCGAGGCTACCGAGTATTTGTAAATGGTGATTCATAAAATAAAATATTCGAATACCTCATCTATGGACAGCAGAAGATTTGCCTTATAAAGTAATAAGTATTTTAACCATATCATTGATTTTATAAGGGGCTGCCTTTAGTGGACATCATAGTCGGTAACCATGGCTACCGAAAGGAGGAGTCTTACTTTTACTGACTAAAACCCAGTCATGTTCCTTCTTTTATTTTAGTTACCTGTTGCGTTCGAGTTCCAACAATGTCTACGATTGATTGATTTCAAATGCCCGGCGTTCTTTTGCTACTAACATTCGCAAAGGCCAGGCTCTACCTGACTAATGTCTTCGTTACGATGACTCAAACTATAATCAAGTTTGTATCAATGAGTGGCCATTGCCATAATCATCGCGGCTCACTTGAACATTGATGTGCAGTAACACAGTTTGTTGCTTTCGGTAGACGGAGCCGTTCGGTGATTAGACAGCAGCGTAATTTGTAATACTATCTGGTGGTCGTGACTTCTTTCGCATGAAACTCTTAAAACAGCACAACGCCATTGGGTCACAATTTCAAGATTTTTTTTTGCTGGGAACCCTAATTCTTTTCCTAAAATAAAAGCCTAAAATTATCGTCAGCTTCTTAACTTCAGCTAACTAACAATTAAAGATCCGTCAAAATCGATCCAACTGTTTCGAAGATTAGTCGGAACAAACAGATAGACAGGAAGAATTTTTTTTAACTCCATTGTTATGACTTGTTCGTCAACTCGCTTACGCGATTCGCGCGAATCCGCGCGAGTCGTTATCTTCCGATTTCACCTACTTTTTCTGTCGTCATCTCGCTCAAATGTATAAAGTGCAGTCAAATAAAAACAGATTGAAAACAATTACTATAAATAACTAGCTATTGCCCATGGCTTTGTTCACGCAGGCTATACTGGTGATCTACTAAGATTTCCGGATATGAATGAGGCGAGTGGAATGAGGCGAGTAGGATGCGGCCAATGGTACACGATACCCAAGTTACCAAGGGAAAGAACTAAAAGGAACACAGGTGGATTGTAGTCAGCAAAAGTCTGACACTCTCTATCACATCACCCAGAGCGGAGAAGTTTTGATTTCTGACCGAAAAAAGAAGTACCTACGGGGGTTCGGACGTACGACGCGTATGTCTGAGCTATGATCGTTCTTAACAAAAAGAAAATCAGACAGTACCACGAAATCTAAAATGATTTGCATCTCGAATCTCGACACATCTCGATTAATTGACGGCTCGATTCCCAGCATTCTGGTCCAGATAGATGGACAGATGACCGAGCTGAATGAAGGTGACAGCTGACAGATTACACCGAATAGATTGACGAGCAACATTTAGTTTTATTATCGGCGCAGCTTGCCGAGAGTGATGCAATCCATTCGAACATGATTCAAAATGATGATTTCGAAGAACTAGGTTTAGAATGTTACAGTTTACTCAAATTTCTTGACAAGTAGAATATTCCAGTCTATTGGAATAGAATATACTAAGAGAGAATCTATTCTCTTGTATAATAATGTCATATGTCTCGGGACAGAATGACTCGCTTCTTTAGTTTGTTTCAGTATAATAATTACTTTAAATTATAACAATAATGAGGGGGTAAAAGTAGAGTACCCAACACAGGGATAAAACTGCTTTTGTCATGGGCGGCTTTAATACCTCACCTATTTTACTAGCTGCTGCAAGCAGCTTCCCACGCCTGAAAGTAGAAAATTCTCCCAAGAGAAAAACATCATACGTCTGGGATAAAGGAAAATTCAAATCAAATGTCAAATCTGTTCAGCCGTTCGAATATGAAGAAGTAACAAACATACACACAAACTTTCGCCTTCATAAAAATAGTTTGATTATGAAAAATAACTGATATTTCTGAAAAAGACCTGGTATCGTACATACGTACTTTTATAAAGGATTATTTGTGATTGACAAACACTTCTTCCTAGTAGTGCGCTACGTGTCGCGGGTTCGCTTCCCGGACTGAACTAATATTTGTATGGCCCACAAATAGGTGTTTCGGATCTGGGTGTCTTGTGTATGTGAGTTTAATAGGTTACATGTTTGTTAACGCATCCACGATAGATACAGGAGTAATTCCTAGGGTGGGGCAAAGTTTAAAATAGTAGTTTATGTGACTAGGGGATAAAGCAGTGTCTTTAAGTCGCGGGCAGCATGTTGAATTCCAAACGAAACGAAGGTTGCTGATTTTAATCCCGAACGATAGTGAGGGATTTATAAAATTAACTCCCGAACATGGCGAGGGAGTTAATAAAGAAACCTGAGTGAAGTGAGGAATTCAAGCCGCCCAAGACAAAGACAGCTTTATCCCCGTGTTGCATTCTCTACTTTTTACACCATCTGTGAGATAATTAAAAGACAATTTGGTCGACCTAATCATATATTAGAGAAATATAAGTTTTATATTCACAAGTTCATCAAACAAACAAAATTCACTACTCCAAGATTCTATAGTTTCAATTTTCCATAATGATCCTGTCAGTAAGCACGTTTTATTCTATTATCTTTTTTTGTTAGTGGCCAGTTTGAATTTCTATAACTTGTTCGATGCACGTACCTACATTTTAATTCACAATGTTGACGATTTTTGATATTTCAAATTCAAATCTCATTATTTCCTAGGGATCGGCCATACTGCATTTTCTCCATATGGATAGAATGACTTGCTTTAAGTGAGGTTTGTATGACGTATAAAACGACATTATCGAGAAGGTGGTGTAAAAAAATATATATTGTGCTGTGATTGCATCACTGCTTACCATCAGGTGGGATCGCACTCAAGCACTAGTTTATATCAATTAAAAAAAAATGTACCTGACGAGGACAAAGTCGCAGGCATCAGTTAGTTTAACAATAAAAGCCAGACAATAACCCTTTAACAAGTCCAAGTCTCAATATCAGCACGTTATCAATCAGTGGCTCTGGCTGGCAGCGCCGGCGTGCCTGCCAAGAGCGGCGCGCCGACGTCGCGGGCACGGCCGGCACGCCGCCGCCGCGAGGGGCACATTGCGACCAGCTCGTGTGTGGTACGCCCTACCAGAAACTCATTTGAAATTAGAATTTAATTCCCTGCCGAAGTCTGTGTTTTTTGATAGCTTCAACCTGGGGATTTAAAGATCCAAGGTTGCCAAGATTGAATAGGTTACTTTTAGGCAAGCGTGCTCCATCGTCGCTTTCTATCAGGTAAGATAGGGGTCAAGCACGAGCCTATCATAAGTAAAAAATATTGTATTTGGGAGAACCTTTTGTTACTTGATTACTAAGTAATGATACTAAGTGTATACTCGTAGTTCTGTTGAAAAATGCTTGTCATCGATTCGCAATAAATGATAACGCAAATATTATTTGTAGTTTTAGAACTTAGTTAAAAGGTGATTGATATTGGGGTAAGATATAAATGACGTTGTTTTATTTTCCAGTTTAAAAAAAAAACTTTGACATGTATTTTTTTTTTCAATTTAAATAATAATAATAATCTTTATTGATCGTTACAAGTATTGCAGTACATGGGTTTTTTTATTTTTACATAGTAATTCCTTCTTTTTCAAACGATTTTGCGCACGTCAGAAGTTGAGCTCAAAATGATAAAGAATCTAGATTGTAGTAGCCTGTAGATATTTCGGGAACATTCATTTTCAATATGTGACCCAATTTAATTTGTAAACCATTTTCTTTTACAGCATTTTCCATCTCTATCATCGTGGCATTTTATAACTGACCACAAAGAAATACTAACCTTTTTCTTATGCGACTTCTTGTTCATGCTGACCTCCCGGCTCCTCCTGCAACAGAACACAAACATGAATGTGTTGATACACAAATCTCTCGTAGTATAATGGGTCGCAGCTGTTTCACTCGAGTCGGAAATATTCGGTGTCGCAAACTTTAACGATAATATAACCCGGCTGGTGGAAATGAATCACGCACAAGGAAAACATTCAAGATTCATCCAAAATCATAAAGTTTTAAAATTAATACCCTAACAAGGATTTGGAAATAATTTTGATTATGGATGAATAGGAAGGAAATTATGTTCGGATACGCATAGTTAAGTACGTGCCTGCTAGAAAAAAGCATATTTAGAGGAAATTCTACCACCAAGTCGAGTTTTTTTTTAATACTTTGTCCCTATAGCTTCTGTATCGTAGGTGCGTTCACAAGTATATATAAACTTATATGACACAAGACATTCAGACCACACTAATATTTGTTCAGTATGGAAATCGAATCTGCGACATGTAGCGCAGCAGCCGAACGTTCAACCACTGCGATAACGTCACATTGATTGATAATAATTGACTGATAGGTTTAGGTTTTTATTGATTGTTAGGTTTAAGGCGCCTTCAACTAATTAGTCGCAAAGTGCCGCGCGTCGCGGCGACGGCAGCGAGGCAGCAGGGCTGCCGCCGCGCTGCTATGTTATTCCATAAAAATAACGCGCGACTGCTGCGCTACACGTTACTTTGTTATTAAAAAAGCAGCGCGGCGGCAGCGCTGCAGCTTTGTGACTAATTTGAATGCACCCTTAGAATCCAATATAATTATGTCGGCGAAATGTTTTTTTTTCCCAATTATTTTGTTTTTATTGATATATAGATAGATAGATATAATATGATTTAAATTAACATTTATTTATATTGTATTGATAAAGTCACAATATTGTTTTACGAATATAAAAAAATATTTTGATGCATAATATTATATTAGTATTTTTTTTTTCATTTTTATTGATTGTGTACAAAAACATCGATGCCTGTGGATATTTGTCATTACATCAAAATGTATATTCTGTGGCACACATATTTTTATTTCTATAATTTACCATTCCATAAATTAATTTAAACTTATCAAACGCCTGAACCTGAGTCCCATTCCATGAATTAATATAAACTTATGAAACCCTTCAAAACAAATGTCTACCGTTGCACCTTAGTCCTAATCCTCATAATGTTGTCTACAAACTGTGACAAGTAGCGTCTATACATTGTCTAGGTCTAAAGTTAGACTCATCGTAATCGTACCTATGACTAGATATTGTAGTTGGCAGGCGGATTGACGACCGCTGTTAATGATATCTATTAACATAGCAGACAGATGGATGCAGCTGCTCTACTGAATAATGTAATTCCTTAATCACTCTCTAATACTTTGTGATCACAATAAAGTCCGAAGTCGTGTTTTGAGGGTTCCGTACCTCAAAAGAAAAAAAACGGAACCCTTATAGGATCACTTTGTTGTCTGTCCGTCCGGCTGTCAGTCTGTCAAGACCCTTTATCTCGGGAACGCGAGGTGGTTTCGAGTTGAAATTAAAACCATATACTTTGCTCTGCGGTCCCCTGAATCTGTGAAAAAATCAATCTTCTAAATTAACGAAAAAAGCACTTAAGGGTACTAAAATTCTAGGTTACTTTCCGTTGACCTAGAATCCTGAAATTTGGCATGAAACAAGGTTCTCATAGCTCAAGTATAGGAAAAAATCTGAAAACTGAAAATTTTTAGTTACGTCACAAAAAAAAATGCGATTTGGAAAAAACTTCGAGACTCCAATCGGGAAATGAATTCTTTACATAGTTAAGTTTGTACGGAACCCTCAGGGCGCGAGTCCGACTCGCCCAGACTCGCTCGACTTAACCAGTTTTTTTTTTTTTAAGGTTAACAATAATCATTTAATGACTCCTCAGGCGTGTCAGACTTTTACTGACTACTTTGCATTCCAGGATCCTGGGTTTCCATTTCGGAAGTCAACCCATGGCCACAGTAGACTTCGGCCCTTCTTAGTCCCTACGGTTTTGCTGACATCTCTTTGAGACGCGCGTGAAACGCTACGCGCCGTCGACGACTCGGGCAAGTCGTGTTGGATTGACAGACAGGGCATTATGAAAATGTAGTAAAAAAAACATGCGAGAGATTCGGAAAATGATGAATTCGTTATCATTTATTAACTGTCATGACAGACAGAAAATGTCAGCATTAATAAAATATTTGCTAGCAGCATGTTTTTTCACTAAACAACTTTATCAAGAGGATTCAATTAATCAAATTCGTTCTTTTTTTGGAATGAGAAATCATCAAATTTTAATAACATCTCCCTCTCTGGGTAGGGCGAGAGGCAATGTCAGAATTTTGCTGCGTTCCAAAGCCACGGCGATTCTTTTAAACAAGACCTGGCATTATTTGCTTTATTTAATTTTTAGTGTAGACTTTTACATCGTAACTTAATTATTATTTATTATTAACACGAATTTCATAATACGCACTAGCTTTTGTTTCGTCCGCTTGAAAATAGGTTTCTCTATTCAATATTTGTGACCGGTAAAGTGGACGGGAAAAGGCCTCGCGGGCGCAGTTCAATATGTTGGTCCGACCAGATCCACACCGCTTTTGACTCTACGATGTACAATGCCCTTCACACCGCCAGAGACAGGAACAGATGGAGGAATATCATAAGGGTTAGAGTGATGAAACAGGGAGGTCACGACCCTCAGCATTGAGGAATACGACGCAAGGAGGAGGATTCAATATTTGGATTGGAGCCCCGCTTCATCTTTTTAGGGTGTGAATTTTGAAAAATCCTCTCTTGATGCCCGCCTACTTAATAAAAGGAAGCCTTGTGCAAAATTCCATGTTCCTAAGTCCCTGTCGTTTCGCCTGTGCATTGATATTTCAGTCAGTCAGTTTCTCCCTTAGTTTTATATGTTTATAGATTAATCAAATAGCTACACTCATTTACTGAGGTAAGCCCTACAGACAATTTAATCCCGAAAACACTTCCCACACGAAAATGCTACAACTTTCAAACGCGACGAAATCAAACTCGCGCTACATAAAATCGTTTTAAAATTAACTGCTTCAAGCTTTTGTTAAAAGGCACGCTTCTGAATTCCTCTAGTCTTAATTTAATTTAATGTGTCGTGCATTTGACGCGGAGAAATCGGCCAGTTTCGAAACGTTATATTTACCAACCGTTAATAATTAAATATGGGAACCCAGATGAGGAATGAAAAGGAAGGATAGTGTTATTTGCTTTTCTTTCTTTTAGTGTAAGAGCTTTCCGCTATTCTAATGAGTGTTTGTAGAAATGTACGCATCTGAGAATCTAGGTTGTAATAATATCAGCGAGCAGAACTTCAAACATTGTCATTGTTTAGATTTCTGGAAACATCAGCTATGTTTAGAAGCCACATGAAACTCTTCGGATAGCGTAATAGTGACGACGCATCCCGTCAGTTTTTTTATTGAATGGATGGCAATGTCAGTTCATACGACATAGTTTTAGTAAACCCAACACACATATTTAGTATTTTTGTGTAAAGAATCCGTGTACCATAACTGTATCATGAAAAATCACAAAGTGCTAAGCTTGTTATTTTACCTGGTTGACCGCACATATACATAGTCACCAGGCCATCCAGGCGACTCAGGGGTTATTTTGCTCCCGCACCCAGTTCTGTCCTGCTGCATAATACCTGCAATGGCCTGCCGTGCGTGACCTGTATTGCACTTAGTGTCGGTGATGTCCAACTTGTGACTCGTTTTAAATATTTTTGTGAAAAAATTTAACATGGTGTAAAAATGATAGGAATCGATTAAGTTACTGATTCTGAACAAACTATATACTCAAAATAATGTTGTCTATGTATCGACGCGTGTAGATTTGATTGGTATAGATACCGGCACGAATCTTGAGCGCTCGGCGAAAGAGTGAGAATCAATTTGCGCATCGTACACATCGTCGAGCCAATCACTGTAACTACAAAGATGTACTCCCAGCTCCCGCGTCTCATTTCATACCACTAAAGAGACCTAATACTTCACTTCAAGTTCAAGTCAGCGCTCAAGATCCGTGCCGGTATCTATAAGTTGTGTGAAGAACCTTTTCAATGTTGTCTTTTCATCTTCATCATCTTCTTTTGGTTTGACCTTTTTACATTTATTTGGTGTCGGCTCTCGTTGTCTTCATTTTCCAGTTAACACGATTTTATGCTAAGTCTACTTCTTTAAGGTTTCTTCCGACCGTCGTCAGCCAAGTAGACAGTGGTCTTTCACGCCTGCGCTTCGTCTTAGGCCGTTCAAGGATGTGTGATGTTGACCTTTCATGCCCATGTCAAAACATTAAACTAAGAATATAATGCACCAATGAACAAAGAAAAATCTATTTCAGTCAAAACAATATGCCAAAGATGATCGTACTAAAACTAAAAGCTTCATAACTTTGTATTTAAACATGTCGCGGATATGTTTGTTCCATATCTCAAACAGTTGAACATCAATAGATTCTGTTTACGGCCATACTGTCAGCTACAAAGAGGCTGGATCATCGTGCATCATGGCTCTGTTTAAAATGTTGACTTTTGCAGCGTTGTAAATAATACTATAATGTGTTTTTCGGTTTAAAATGTTACGACTGTGTTAAATCATTGAGTGTAATGGCGAAGAGATTAAATTCTTAAGGAGTTTCTTATCTTTGATGATCTAAATCTGATGTCTATCAGACGTGGTTACGTCTAGACAAGCGTGCTCCATCATCGACCACATCGTCGCTTTTCATCAAGTGAGATAATGGTCAAGAGCGAGTCTAAGAACTGTAGACAAATACATGGTTGGGAATAGCTAGAGATGATAGGTATTCTGTCGTACTGAAGTTCCTGATTCCTATTAAGAAAGGACATATTCCAGCAGTCAGTTATGAAATGGTATTTTTATAAATGCTTACATTTTTGGCTTAACTGCCCACCAATATTTGTACAGATTTTATATATTCTCGCTCAAAACACACACATAACTTTCGACTTTTATTATAAACAGTTTTATCCAGCATTCATCACGATCTCAATACAGAAATTGAAACAACAATCAAATAAAAACAAACGTACCATTTTATGACCGTCCAACGTGCGTACATTGAAGAAATCCAATCTCCCATATTATCATAACCTTAGCGGTAATGTAAATCAAATTTTGGCGTTGAATGTTTGCCAATGCGTTTAAATAAACTGGCCATTGGGTATATTGTCCGGCGGAGTCCGGCCGGGGCTATTTGGCCGCTTCACAGCGCAAGCAAAGTTCCCATTTAATCGATGTTTCCCTTACGAAAGTATAAACACAAATAGGTAGCGTTTTCGGGAACGTTTTGAAGTGTCAAACAAACAGGATTAATCACAGCATTAACGTACGGAGTGCAGTTACTGGGCTGTTGTGTGTTTCTAGCAGTGTGCTTTTAGAAGTTGCCACGGAACCATCATCTACTCGTCATGTGCAAAGTGGGTTACACTACATTAGCTCCAATTGATGAGATATTAAATAATACCGTTAAGAATCAAGCGGCTTGGTACGCGGCGATGGGAAGAAACTAGATGCCATGATGTTGGTACCGTAGAAGGTGGGTAGGTCTCTATAGGATGCAACCTCTGTCGCCATCCTCGCGCCATCCCATGTTTCAAGTACAGCGGCCTGTACCAGCGCTGCTGCTGTAGCTGCTGAGAGTTGAGACTATAATCTTATTGGTATTTATAGTTTGTCGTTTAGGGTCGAAATGCTTGGGTCATAGCTTGTGTGCGTCTCCTTTTCAAGGATGTTTCTCTCCGAATGATCGTGACTTCGCGTGACCAGAGGACTGGCTCCTTCTATGCCCGAAGAATTAACCTTACTATTCAAAGTGTCAATACTGCCAGTCTTCTGGACATAGTTCCGAATAACAGCGGCTCGGAGGACGGGAGAAGTACCTATCTAGATGGGCATTTCAGCGCCCGAGTGTGTTTTGTATAAGTAAGCTTTGTATTGCATGATGTTTTGGATAAATAAATAAATATATATATGTACATAATTAGGTTAAGTATTTAAATAGTAAGTTAATGTTTATGTATCTTCTATACTTTATTATTTACTTTTCATAAAAACGATTTACCTTAAGTACGTACCTACTTTAATTTCTCATAAGAATTGTAATAACGTTCACTTACATAAGAAGCATAGCGTACTTATAACAATTTGTGTATGTATCCGAATTTGTCGAGCTAAGAAGGTGTTTCTACTTTCGACAAGAATTTAATCTCAGATGAGGTCACAGTAGTAAACATGCCGTAGAAATTCTGTTATTTATTTTCTTAACGTTTATAATAATTTACGCTGATAGCTCTGTGTGAAGAGAAATGATTAATTTACGTCTTCCTCTGTCAAATTATGAGTAGAAATATTTTATGTTACAGCTGTTGTAAATATTCACCGCCAGAAACTGTCAAACAAAGTCATCTAGGCTGGAAAAGTGGGATGAGTCTCGAGCGTTGCACGATACGAGAACTAGTGTTGATATCCACAGATTCGTATTGATAAGTTGAATCCATCGAACTCATCAGCTCAAATCAATTTTATTAGACTTGTGTTTCCATGCGACAAATAACAGGGGCCTTATCATGACAGGTTAAAGTACGCGTGCGAGCGAGAAAGAGGGATGGAGCCATACCCCCTATATATCTCCATCTCTTTCACAGTTCAGTTCAGGTCGTCAAATGAGCGCGTTAAGAGCTCGTAATACGGCCACTGTTCTTTTTAAAAAACTGTTAATAAAAAGAAGTGTTATTTAAATCACCATCTCGTATTATTTGTGTTCGGCGCAACACGTTTTTTTTTCTTTCATTTAGTCTTGTCACCCGTCACGTTCACTAACTCCCTTTTCTTCCAAATCAGTCTACAATCCATCCATCTCTTCTTTGCCCTGCCTTTTAATAAAGCCAAAAAAGTAAATAACATTCTTTTAAGTAAAAATAAATAAATATTAACTTTAGAAACACACCCTTAAAAAACAATTAGATTATTTACAAAGAGCACCTAAAAGACAGCGTTAGGTTAGCTCTCCGTTTTCCCTTTATTTTATTAGTATATCGTTATTTCTGGTACCTAAATTCACCCAGATTTACCTAGAAACAGTAGGCAGATACCTAATTTGTCTCTTACTATTTTAGAACCCAAACATACTTATTTTGTTGTAAAAGATCAAATAAGATCGTCTCCAAACCTAACAAATGTCAGTGTTCCTTCAGCCAGCGGCAAATTATGATGAAGAGCTATCTGTTAGTTCAAAGCCGGCAGCCAATCTGTCATCCGCGACCGTCTCGAGCTGCGACGACGAGATACGATAAAACGTGTACTGAGCTGTATTTATGATGTAGGCGCTTCTATCTCGCGTCTAGGATCAAAGAGAGATTTTATCTGTTGTCCAGTGGACCAGATTTTTGGGAAGGATAATTCTTTATGTTTGGTTTGGATGTGGACCGGATGTTGCGGTTCTTTAGAGACGAGCTGCAATCAATTACTTAGGTATTGAAGTTCATTAGGTTAGGTATCTGGAGAATGTAGTTTTAGAACGTTTAGGGATATGTAGTAGAGTAGTTGTGGCCGAGTGGTAACGGCATGTCCTAGAATCAAAAATTCAAAACCATGTGACATCCACCAACCCGCACTGGGCCCGCGTGGTGGATTACGTCCCATTCCCTCTCCTAGAGAGGAGGCTTGAGTCCCAGCAGTGGGAACATTAAAAGGCTGATTATGCTATATAGGGTGACTGGTAATTAGTTACCGATACTTGTATACGTGACTGTACTCATGATTACAAACAACTTTCCCGAAGGAACTTTTGTTTACACTCATTATTTATCTTTTATTATTTAACCGGAACATGTAGGTACTGATGTATGTACTGATTACGTACCCCGATGGGTTTGTAAGAGGCACGGGTGCTCTATTTTGACGTAACTGTCAAAAAGTTAACGGACATTCTACCGTCATTCATCATCATTTCAGCCGATAGACGTCCACTATTGGACATAGGCCTCCCCCAAGTATCGCCACAATGCACGATCCTGTGCGTCTCGCATCCATCGGATTTCCGCAACCTTCACCAGGTCACCGGTCCACCTTGTAGGAGGCCTTCCGTTACGTATACGTTTGTTTCTTTCATTCTGTCCTGTCACCCGTCACACTATCACTAACTCCCGGAGATTAAGGGCAAAGAAAAGATGGATGGATAATATGAAGAGTGATAAGAAAGAACAGGGATTTAGTGATAGTGTGACGGAGGCAAGTTTGATTTTAAATACTACCGTTTAAATACTCTCTTTCAATTTAACCTCGCTGCACATGAAGTGGCTATCTATCTGTTATTGAAGTGCCGTCATAATAAATCATAGTGCAGCGCTCTTGGCTCCAGCATCAATAGACGGCGCGTGCGCAGCGGCGGCAGATTCGGATAGGCATGTGCGGACCGTATTTATTGATGAAGTGATTAGTTCTCATGGACATGTTCGCTGATATTTATGGAAAGGAAAACTGTACATGAAAACGTAGATTAATAATCTAGATGCGGCTATGAATACTGGTACCTAATACTGTGTTTATGAACGTTTATGAATTTTCACACTGACAAATTATTTTAACTATTTCAATTGAAATAACTGAAAGAAAAGGATAAATTAAATTAGCAGGTTGAATTGAATCGATTGATTTGATTTTGATTTTTAGAAAATTGAATTATTTTAATTGAAAGAATTTCAGTTGATCAACATTTCTACACATAAAGTCGGAACAGTATTGTTCAGTTCAGCTTTGCATTATACCTGAGTTTAATAGAGACTTTTGTGTCCGTGCAGCTTTTTATTGAGCATCTGCTTTCAATTCAAGTAAGTTCTGGACTATAACAAGTCCACAACAATCACTTTACTCTAACTCACTATAATTTGGGTGTCTTCAAGGCTAGAGTCAATTGGAGAGGCTCCTCATAAACTAGTGCGCCTCACCATCACTGCTTACCTTCAATCAGGTGGGATCACAGTCAAGCACTAGTTTATATAATTAAAAAAAAAACACAACCTAATTAGAGTAAGTGAGTAAGATATTGGCTAAGATTTATTGTTAACAAAAATTAATAAGTGCTACGCGCTACGGCGCTGTCCTTGTGCGTAGCTCGTAGCACTTCTTGGCCCCCAAGCTCGTAGCGCGTAGCTTAAAGTGCTGTCATTTTCATAAAGATTTCCATACGAGCATAACTTGATTTTCTGTTTTTAAACGCACAAATGAATTGAAGAAAAACTAACAAGTGCGAGTTGGACTTGAACACAAAGGGTTCCTTACTACAATATTAAAATCGAGCAAAAAATTTTCCACAAATGAACATTTCTTTGTATGTGAATTAATATTACATAATTTATTGCACCTTAACTTATCACAGCACAAACATTATTTTATAAAAATAAGTGTACGATTGGCGGTCTTATCGCACAGGGCAATTTCTTACAGAAAATCTTAGGATAGACTTGACGAAAGGAACATATTTAGGGCTGTCGTGAGGTTGTGTGATGAACGACCCGACAGACAGATTCACGGACAACGGAAGCTTAGTAATACAGGCATACCTATTTTTTAGAGTTCCGTATCTAACGGGACCCTAAAAAATATTTATGTCTGTAGAAATGCGTATTTTATTTCCATCTGACACGTTAATTAATTCATTAAACGCGCACCTATTGTCTTTCTATTGTGTCTGTAATTTCCACGATTGAAAGGTTAAAAACAACAACTTACGAAAGATTTCGCAAATTGTTTTGTAAACGCTTTTTAAAATCGCGATCTAAGAATTAGCGTAATATATCGAGTGAAAATAAACAAGCCGTCCTGTCTAATATATCCGCGTTGTTAAGCTGATTAATTGTATGCAATACTAGCGATCCGCCCCGACTTTGCACGTCTAGCGATAATATGTTATAGCCTGACTAGCTTCTGCCAGCGAGTTCGCCCGCGTTAAAGTAGATTTCTCCATACTAACTTTGGAACTTTGCTTCATTCCCTTAAGAGGCTCCTTCTCCACTCGCCTATCGTCAACATCGAGCATGGTTTAAAAGCTTGTTAGGTACTTTATCTAACGCAATCTAACGCGATGTTTGACGAAAGGGCAACGAGAAAAAAGAGAGATAGGTAACGCCTGAAAACTCTGTTAGCATTCGGTAATTTCGTGATTTTACCCTTAAAATTTTTTGAAAAAAATTGTCGTCATTTAGAATTTTGATAAAATTTGCAAGGCTATTCTATTCCTCTTTTTTTACTTTTTTTTTATTTTGTGAGTTTTGAAGTGTTAAAGTTCATGCAAAATAGCAGATTTTCACAGGTCTCTACTGCATTAGTTTTACACCTTATAAATTGATTTCAATAGAAGCCTAGATAATATCTAAAAGATACTGCATTTCTAAAATATCTAATGAAAAATGTAAGTAATAACGTCACAATCGCGTAAGAGCGGTTGTATGAAAAACAGTGAAAATCTATGTCGAGTTACATCCCCTTAAGAAAGGAAGAATTTTGGAAAATCTTTTCTTAATGCTCGCCTAAGTCATAAAAGGAAACCAAGTGTAAAATTTTACACTCCTCCTCCCAGTAGTTCCAACTGTGCGTTGATATGTAAGTCAGGCAGTTTCTCCTTTTATGTATACACCCCTACTTTTTATTAGTACACAAAAAAATGGGACTGTATCTGTACCCGTTACTGATCATATTTTTGTATTCAAAAGTAGAAAAAACCGAAATCCTAAAATTGACCACGAAAAAGTAAATTCATCATAGATTCAATCATACATAACAATTGCTAGTAGAAAATACTGCGAAAGTGTTTTTCCATTTTAATCGTCATTTATTCATTCATAATCAATAGCCTGCACAATATTTCCATAAATTGAGAGACATTTTGGGATAAACACAAACTTTGCTGTTTATGAATATTATTTATTGAGTCTTTACTTAAATAATAACAAGGGCTTTTCTAATAAGCCCTTTAAGTATTTGTACTAATTAAAAATTAGTGGTGTATAGATGACTTCTGTTGGGTGATTGAGTGAGGGACATGTGACAATGGAGATATCTATAGATATTGTAGCTTTCGCGAGAAAGCGCAGAAGCACTAAGCTCGCAAAGCGGCCGGATACGGTTAGGAGCTAATCAACCCGTCTCACGAACGACATTCATGTCTAAATAAGAACGATTTAACGTTTTGAATGTCTTATGTTACACAGTTCGACATAAGCAATTGTCTTTCTATTCTGTCTCTAATTACGGCATTCGATGAGTTAATGGTAAAAATACGTATCATATCATATAGTCATAATCAACCTTTTAATGTTCCCACTGCTGGGACTCAGGCCTCCTCTCTAGGAGAGGGAATGGGCCGTGATCCACCACGCGGGCCCAGTGCGGGTTGGTGAATGTCACATGTCTTCGAATTTTTCATTCTAGGACAGGCCAGTTTCCTCACGAGGTTTTCCTTCACCGTTTTGAAAGCAGTGGTGATGAAATAAATTACACAAAGTAATGCGCCTGGTTGGGTTTGAACCCGCGACCTACAACTCGTAAGCCGTTACCACTCAGCCACAACTAGTGTTACCAGGTGTCTCGATTTGCGCGGGATGTCACGATTTTGAGGGGTCTGGGGACGCGTCCCGATTTGCGCCTGATCGGGACGCTAAATGTCCCGATTTATCAATAAATTAATTAAAAGCCATTATAATTACATATTACAAAGTAACAAAGCAAGGCACATTCGCATTATTGTCAGACATCATGTTGAATGCGTTAACTTAAAATGACACACGCAGATGGCACATCTAGAGTGATTATAGCCCTGGAACGCAAAGGGCAACTGAAGAACATATTTCCACCAACTGCCAATATTTGCATGCCCTACGTGGCAGAATGTGATGAGACCATTAATTTAAATTAATGGTCTCATCAATGGTCAACACCATAATTATTTACCATATCTGGCAAAATAAATGAACTGAACTGCACCCTAGAGCGAAAGAAGTCATTGAACGATTTATCACCGCAAAAAAAAAAACATTTTTTTTTATTTGTCCCGATTTAAAACCCTAAATCCCGATTTGTTTTACCATCAGTCCCGATTTTACTCCAATCGGACCTGGCAACACTAGCCACAACTGTTCCAAAAAAAAAATACGTTGTAATGTAAAAAATGTTCTAGAACATCTTTTCAACTACAAAACGGTGACGTATATCGATACGTCACGGCCAAGTGTCGTAATGCTGATGTAAGTTTGTAAACGCAAAAAAAACTCACTTTTGGTTCAGGCGTGTATTTCACCTAAGCTGCTATGACAAACTTTGCGTACTTGCATCAAAATTTTTATACAATAGGTGTTTTTTTTAGGTAAGTTATCATCTAATGACATCTCACGCCCTTAAACGGAGCGGAAGCGCTTGTCAGACTTTTACTGACTAAAACGCACTCCTGTTCCTTCTTTGCCTTTGTTCAAGAGCCATGAGGTTCTCTTTCGCACAACCCACGGCCTCACTAGGTTTCATATCGTAAGTATGGTTGCAATGATAGATATTTGTTTATGTTTTTGCTGACGTTACTCCGCAATCTCATAAGTACCTATTGGAATCGTGGTGCCTTTTGCAGATTAGTTACAGTTATATTTGGTCATAAATTGTGTTTAGTTTTGACATCGGAATCTTTAGAAGTCTAAGGAGGATTATAGTTTATTTATCTATTCGACTGCGCTCGTATTTCGAAAATAAATTCTAGTTTACACGGGATTTCAGGATTATTCCGTGTATTGTTTCATGCGTTTCGTAGTTTACGCTCCTTTACTATTTTTATTGATATTGTAAAAACTAAGCACGTTCTGTTTAAATATGCATTTGCGAATTAATTTATTATTATAAATGAATATGAAGTAATTGAAGGAACAGCAGTAGATTAAAATACTTTAAAATAATTAAAATTATCATAATTAAAACGTAAACAAACCTTATTTATCCAATACGATTAAATAACACTGGCCACTTAAACAGTGAAAACCAAAAAGATCTTCCTTTATATGTCACTCACATCACAAAAAGAAAACTGGCGCCAAAAATATGGCGGGAAAAACTTTAGGGTTAGAGCGCGCGACCGTTTACCCGGGCACAACCGACTGTTATGTTACCGGACTGAGGACTGACACAATAAAATTAAGCATTGACACTGTGAACCAGTCCACTATACGTTTTCGTAATAACCATAGCAGATTGCAATGTGCGGCCATTTATTGAGGGTTAATTTGGCAACAGTGGCATGCCAAATGATTTTAATGACGCGCGCTTACGATGCCCCAGGGCCTGATGCTAATAGTAACAAAGAAGTACCTACACATTCAGCCGCTCTGGAGAATAAGTCAGTCCACGAATTATGATTTTCTTTGATGTTACAATTGATAGTTAAGGTCGTAACCTATTAAAATTATGATCATTTTACGTCGCTTTAATTATTTTGAGGGCGTCTTTCTGTAGTTAATGAGTCTGATTTAAGGTTTGATTTATAGTTATCTTTCTCTTTACATTTCAGCTGTTACTATAAAATGTCTACAGAAACATTCATGAGATGTAAACTTTTAAAGGTATGAGAACACAGGTATATGACAGACTTTCGCTGACATTTTTGTCAGTGACACGCCTTCCCACTTCACACGGGAGAAGTCGTTGGATGCTTCCCACCTTCAAAAAAGCCCGCAGAGCGGTCACAAAACAGATAAACTGTCTGAAAGCTGCTTAAGTAACGTATGATCTGGTTCTACAGATTTTTCCAACATTGGTTGTACCCAATTGTACTTATATGCATTGTCAAGAAAATAAACGGTTTATCACCTAAAGGTTGAATGTCAGTTACACCTTGGACGTCATCAAATGCAGGGCCTCTGTCTATATGTAACTGTTAGGTAATTTCAGCCTAGTCAAGATTTTTACTGGGAATTGTTGTTGAAGTGTTAACAATGAACTTCTTTACTGTCCATAAAAGTGGGTTTATAACCTCAGGGACAGCTATGGACTGACCTGCAGCTTCACTGCACTACGTTTCGCTATTTTCATTTTTAAAAGATTTAAATTTTTGATGCCCTACTAGATTGTTTGTTATAAATATTCATGCCCTAATTTTGTGTTAATTTTAATTACGAGATTTTGAAATACGGAATACTATTTTATTTTTGTGGCATATTAACATAGGATTTATATTAGATAATTAAATCATTAAATTTGTAAGTAATTCCAATCTGTCTTACATAAGTCATGTTATATTTATGTTAAAATATTTTTCCTTAAAAACAAAATCTTCTTATCAATATAAAAAATACTTTACGAGTCTGTATTCCACATTACCATATCGTTCCATATATATGTTATGGACCGGGTGATTAATGCGGGCATTATAAATAATGTTCGAGCATTATGAATAATGTCTAGCTCTATTGAACCAAGTGATTAATTACTATCTTAACTTCAATATTTATCACATTGCGCGGTCATTATTATATTGCTACATGACAATTGGGCAATTTGATAATAAAGCTAAACACGCGGTGCGAGGGCGGGGAGGGAAGCACGCAGGGTGTGACGGTTGCTTAATAGAAAATCAAAACTTTCCTGAGCAAATTTCAAAAGAACAACGTACAAATCAACAAAGTTTAAAATAACGATGGTCATTTGATCAAAAGTTCAGCTGACCAAAGTCTAGAATATCAATGTTTAAATTATTTATTGACCAAATCGTTCAAAGGTCAAAATGGATTACTGGATAAATTATTAATTATCAAATGGATTAACTGAAAAAGGTAAAAATCTCGAATGGACGAAACAACTCGGACGTAGCGTTCGCCGGCCGCTGCCGCGGCACCGCTCGCTTCGCTCGCTCGGCTCACGCGCGGTTGGTCACAGTTCTAACCTAACCTAACCTATTTTACCCACTTCAAAGTGCAATCAAAATACAATCACATTTTTACGAGAGATTGTAGGTATTATTCGTTATTTTGAACTGGCAGAGTTTTAAGGTAGATAATAGGCTCCTTGATATAATTAATCCAAATAAGAGAGTCTGATTATTTTAATGGTTTAATATTTAGTTTATTTTAAGTTAAATGACAATACCAATAAAAAAATGGTAATTAAATATGTTTGTATTACTCTGCCCAAAAGGTGATGAGCCGTATGTATAATGCCCGGTCAATTTGATTATTTGAATAATTATTATCAAATCGCACTCTCATATTGGGCATTTTTCATAATGACCGGGCCTTATGTATAATGCCTGATTTATCATTTGGTCCATAACATATACACTACATTGGCATATCGTTCTATATACAAGGTGCAGTTTTAAAACTGCACAATATTTCAGGAGGTTGTAATAAAACTCATAAATAATCATATAAAAAAACGATACCTGGTCAATAATCAGTAATACTTGTTATTTAATTTTTTAATTACTCTAAACTAAATCGATTGATCGATGGCCGCGGGGGCGTGGCTAGGGTGTGGCGTGCGGGATGATGATTGGATGATACATTATTTATGAAACTATCGTTGCGAGTTAGTGTGTGTGAAAACGACCTTTATTGTTCCGTGTTTGTGTGTGTGAAAAAAAGCGCGGTTATAAAAAAAAAAAAATTACCTGCTTATTTTATTATTGATTCGGGTCGAGAATCACTAACATAATTACCTCCTGAAATATTTTGCAGCTTCAAAACGACACCTTGTATACACAGGTGGTCTAAAAAGTTTCCGAACTAACATTACTAGACATTTTTTCTTACTAAGTATTTATTTTTCTTTTTTTACATTGTCTTCTTGTAACTCTATCCACTTCTCCTGTCGATGCCTTCATTAGACATTACTCTAACCAGTTCAAACAGTAGTTGGCGTTTTTCTCTGCAAAATAATTGTTTACGAAGTTTACCTCCGCATTTGACGCAAATCTCTATCCTCCGAGCGCAATTACTAGATAAGGGAACAAAAATAAGTTGAGTGGGGCTAGATTTTGTGAGTAAGGTGGATGATCAAGCAGTTCAAAGCGAAATTTGTGGTCTTTAGCCGTAGCAACAGCTGAGGTGTGACACAGCGCGTTTTTCTGCTGAAACTTTGGCGAGTAACAGTCAAAAAGTGCACAACTACATACACTAGCTTTTATTGACGAGTGCTGCTATCTTCACACACAGAGGTGAGGTTGAGGTGATTACTTTCCTCTAATAATTACCACACAATCCTCTCAACATAGTCATGCGATCTTTTTACATCAGTCTTTTTCACAGCCCAACATTAATGATGACATAATAGCGACTAGAAATATGTAACAGAGATATTAGTAGATAATAATAACATGATTCAAAAGAGTGTCCATGGAGACTGTAAAAAAAAACTTTTATGTCAACGAAAAAAAGATACGGTCGTTTATGTCGCAAAAAAAGTTCGAAACTCTCAAGGGAATCAAAAATCATAGGGTAATTCCGTACTTCCCGTCGATCTAGGGTCTTGGGCATGAAACAAGGTATCATAGCACAAGTACTTATAGGAAAAAAAACTGAAAACTGTAAATTTGTAGTTACTACGTCACAAAAAAAAACTTATAGGCGATTCGGAATAATCTTCCTAACTCAATTCAGGAATTTAGAACTGTTTTCGTAGGTAAGTTATGTACGGCACTGAGACTGCCGTGTTTTTTTATACTGCCCGGTTTTTTTATATAATTATAGATAGGTACTAGTGCTGACTGGTGCGTAGTCAACGCACGGTGCTCCGGAAGGATATTATAGTTTATACCAAACATTTCGAAGAAATTATTTCAGTTACTCATAATTATTTTTAACAGCGATTCCATTTGTTCCGGAAGTTCCATCATCATGCGCTGGTGTGTGTTATGCTAGAGGGAATTTCTGTGAGTAAAAGAGAAGTTTTGGGAGATTTTTGATACAGCTTTAATAACAATCCTCGCACCTACTTGAGGAATTGATAGTAGGTGATTTTAATGGAAAAGGTATGTAGGAAGAATGAAAGGTGTATAAATATGAAACAGTACTAATATAGGGGATGAGGTTTTGGAAGGTCGAACAACGAGAGAGACACGCTGCTGCAATTCAACGTAGCCAGTATTAAAAAAAAATAATTAAACAAATACTGGCTACGGAACGAAAAGGAAAAGAGATGATCATAAACAAAAGTGGTAGGTAACCCCAGGTTACGCCCAGTTAAAGATTAGTTGAGTCCTGTACTCAACTAATTTTTAGTTGGGCGCAAACACCGCGCAAACTCTCCTAGAGAGGAAGGAGGCCTAGGCTGAGTCTCAACCACGGAACAGTAAATTACTGTTCCGTGGTCTCAACAATGGGAACATTATAAGGCCGACTATGCTATGCTATTCTATAACCTGGTTATAGTAGTTGTGGCAACCACATAGTAGACGTCTTTGACTGCAAAGTGCTACCATGAGAGGACTTCTATTCTATTTTTATTAATGGCAAATAGAGCCGATGTCGACTATTCTGCCAATGTCAAAAGTAAATTGGATTGGCAAGAGTGTATGATAATAACAAATTATTATGAATTAGAATGTTAGAACAGTAGTAACTGTATGTATGCATAAAAATCTTCGATTGATACAGTTGGACTCGTTGAGTTAGTACTGGACTGAAACAAACAAAAAAATAAAAATACATAAATATTATAATTGTTAGGACATTAAACATATACACGTAACCACAATTACACAGAAGTCGGGACTCATAATTTGATATTATTGTGACGGATGAAACTCATCAGCGCCACAAGTAGTTCTGGGGAAGGATAAGTTAGGAGGGCGGGGACATTGATTGGGAGAGGGATTTTAAATTTTGGGAGACGACTATATAAATCTAAAGGTGGAACGTTTTTTGTGCATTGGAAAAATATGTGGTCCAGTGTGCCCTCCTCCAAACCGCATTCGCATAAGGAGGATTCGCGGACTCGAATTTTTTCCAAAAAAACAGGTGTACAACAGAAACCCAGGCGAATTCTGCAAAGGACGGAGATAACAGGTTTGGACATTTTTTTGAAAGTGAAGAACCAAGGTTTTGATGTTATGGTTGGTTGGACTGCATGGTAGAATTTACCCTTTTTTTACCAGAGGTATCCCACTGCTCCTGCCATGCACATTGAAGGCTTGCTTTTGGCAGGTTCAGCAAGTCATACTCCTGAATAAAGTTGTGTGAGAAATCAGCTGCAGTTGATGAACAAGCATCTTTGGCCAAGGCATCAGCACGTTCATTGCCCTTGATGCCACAGTGGCTAGGTATCCAAACTAGCTGAACTTCCTTTTGACTATTAGTGCTTGATAGCAGGGATTTCTTAATTTTTAGAAGTAGTGAGCTGTGTAATTTACTTTTAAAGGGATTCTGGGTTAGGGCCTGAAGACAGCTAAGGGAGTCTGTGAATATTACAGCTTTGTCGATATTATGGTGTGACTCTATAAAAAGGCAAGCTTCTAATAGAGCCACACATTCGCCTGTGAACACAGAGGACTCCTTAGGACATTTAAATTGTAAAATAATACTGGAGCTTTGGTAATATACTGCCGCTCCAGTATGACTAGAGTCAGAAAATTTAGAAGCATCAGTGTAAAATTTTTGAAAACCATTCCATCGTTCTCCCACCACCGCATTGAAGACCGAATTCGCCGAGGGACTATTTTTGGATATACCAATATTGTAGAAAATTTTGGGAGTGAAACATAAAACTTCATAGTCGAAATTAAAAAGGGGTAGTTTGGGATATTGAGCAAGCGGGTATTCGAAGTTTTGAGTCGTGCGAAAGTATTTCAGTGTTAAGGGCATTTCTTTATTTTTCCAGTAGTTTGAGGTTCTATACAAGGAATTTAACTCATTCAGTTTTCCAATGAGAGGGTGTGAAGATCTACATATTACCCTAGATAAAAAACGGGAGGCTAAATATTGGCGTCTTAAGGCTAGAGGGGGTTCGACGCATTCGACCTGCAAAGCGTTGATGGGAGAGGACTTCATACAACCAGAGATGATCCGAAGGCATTTAGACTGGAGCTTATCGAGACCAACCAAAGCACCCCTGTTGCATGGAATTAAGTGGAACGTGCCATAGTCTAAAATACTACGAATTAGGGCGTTGTAAACTAGTTTCATGGTATAGGGGTGGGCGCCCCACCATACACCTGCAAGGACTTTTAGAATGGAAATAACACGTTCGCATTTTTGGATTAAATAATTTATATGATGTTTACCAGTTAGTTTTGAGTCTAGTATAACTCCTAAAAATTTTACCTTACCAGACAACGGAATATTTTGCTCTGAAATGGCCACTGAGATGGGAGGGATGGTTCTTTTGCGAGAAAAAATGACTGTCGAACTTTTTGGTGCAGATAATGATAAGCCGTGGTTTAGAAGCCATTGATTTAGAGAGTCCAAAGAGAGGCATAGAGACGATGCAGCATCAGTGATGGAGGAGTCTGACACGTAAATGGCTAAGTCGTCTGCGTACTGTAGAATGTGACAGTTGTTGTTTAAACAGGAGCCAATGTCAGCTGTGTACAAGTTGTAGAGGATTGGACTGAGGACGAAGCCCTGTGGGAGGCCCCTCCAAGTCTGCCTTTTATCAAAATCCTCTCCCTGGACTCTCAAAACCAACGAGCGACAGTTCAGTAGTGCACATATGCATTCAATCATCTTAACCGGGATGCTCAGCTGGTGCAGTTTTTGCCTGAGGACGGGAAGAAGAACATTGTCATATGCAGAGGCAATATCAAGAAAGGCTGCAACCACAGACTCGTTTTTGGAGAATGCTAGGCGGATGTCTGTAACTAGAACACCTACACTATCCATTGTGCCGAGTCCTTTCCTGAAGCCAAATTGGAAGTTCGGCAGTAAATTCCTGGATTCGACTATCCACTCCAACCGGTTTTTAATAAGGTGTTCCATTAATTTGGCTAGGACTGAAGACAGAGCAATAGGTCTAAGGCCGTTCGGATCATCAACATGTTTGCCTGGTTTCAAAAGGGGAATGATAACTTGTAGCTTCCATTGATCTGGGACCCAACCACGATTATAACAAAAATTAATTATATTTAAAAAATATTGTTTGGCGTTATTGCTAGAACGAGAAATAAAAGAATACGGCACGCCGTCAATACCAGGCGCCGAGTCCCGGACATGACTGAGCACCACATTCAATTCTTTCAAGGTAAACGGGACATCAAAAGGGTCATTGGAAACAATATGTGGGGGTATATTATGACATTCGGAAGGAAGTGGGACGTAAGGAGGGGCTATTTTGTCAAAAAAAAATTCAGCTGTTTCCCTAGTGATTGGTGAAGATACTGAAGGAGAACAACCACATCTAAACCTGTTAATGTTTTTCCACACAACTGAGATTGGAGTGGAGGGAGAGAGGGATGTGCAGAATTTGACCCAGCCTGCACGTTTCTTCCTACGCAGAAGGCGTCTGGATCGTGCACAGACTTGCATATAAGTCAAAAGGTTTTGGGTGGTCATTTCCCTATTATAGTGGGTTTCAGCCTCATTCCTCAGCTTAACCGCTGAAGTGCATTCTTGGTCCCACCATGGAGGTGAGGGGATCTTGTTTCGAGCACTATTTTTCAAAGGGAAACAAGAATCTGCACTAGAGATGACTGCTTCCACAAAACCTTCATAACAACTCTTGGCATGGAGGTGATCAGAGGGATTAGATAAATTTGAATTTAAATTTGGAAGAATGTCGATTTTCTGTTCCAGTAATGATGCAAACTTTGACCAATCTGGTTTGGATAAGTTGTACTTCAAAAGTGGAGGAGAAGTTTTTTCTAAATAAGTCCTGTTGATTAAAGAAATGACAATGGGGTAATGATCACTACCATGTGACAAGGCTGTACATTCCCAATGAATTGAAGCTGCTAGTTCAGCAGAGCAAAAAGTAATGTCAACACAGCTCTTCTGTTGTCCGGGGGGAGACCTGCGTGTTGGACAGCCATTATTTAAAACGCAAAGGTTCATATCATCCAGAATCTCGACCAGAGCTGCACCAAACGCATCACAACGCTCGGACCCCCATCTATAATGGTGACAGTTAAAGTCACCCATAACTAGTACAGGGCCTTGGACATTGGAAAGAATGTTTCTTAAAGTAATTAAGAAATCGCGATGGGGATGAGCAATATATATTGAGAATATTGAAATGCCTTCCATCCTTCCAGATACAATACTCATGTCGCCTGTAAGTGAAGGCAGAGATAAGGGCGAAAGTGGGACCCGATTATTAACAAAAAGAGCCGACCCTCCATATCCGTCGGATCTGTCACATCGGAGGACATTGTAATGTGGTATACGGAAGCTAAGACTTGGGGTGAGCCAAGTCTCAGCTATAGAACAAGCTAGAGGTTTATATTTATTAATGAGGAATATGAGGTCGTGCTTTTTATGCCACACGCTCCTCACATTCCACTGCAGAAATGTTAGGCTGGACGCCATTTTTAATTGGTAAAAGAATTTGGATAAGTTGATCGGCAACGTTGGACGGTGATTGAGAGTTAGAAGGAGAAGAGATAAGAGTTGGTAAAAGTTTTACGAGAAGTTCAATAATAGAAACATTGTTATTAGTGAGAGTGTTATTCAAATTTAGTGCACAGCCATTGGGCTGAGTAGGTTGGGGGGAACTAACAATTTCATTGTGAATGATTTTATTATAAGATGGGGAAAGTGGGGCATGGGTTTTGGGCTTGAGTGTGACAGTTTTGCGGTATGACTGAGTTTTAGTGGCATTGGCATAGTTGCGGGATGGTATTGGAACCATTTTGCTAGCCTCAACATATGGGATTGCCTTCTCAGCCATAATGGTCTTGATAGCCTTCTGTCTACCATGCTCAGGGCATGACCCGCTGTTGGCGAAGTGGTTCCCCGAGCAAAGTATACAGAAAGCCTCGCCTTCAGAAATGTTGCAACCATCACCAGGGTGATCGTGGCCACATTTACTGCAGCGTGGTTTCGACCTACACAGGTTGGCCACATGTCCGAATCTACAGCATTTACGACACTGGATCGTAGGATAAATGTATTGAGTAACTGGAAGAGATGTATAGCAGCAGAATACTCTTGGTGGTAGAACTTGGCCATCGAAAGTGATGACACAAGTTTCTGTGGGTTTCCATTCGGTAGCACCGTCATTGCGTATTTTCCTACTAATGCGTCGAACCTTGAGGATTTGCCCGCAACCAGAAGGCACAGACAAAAAAGTTAAAGCTTCATCCTCGGAGATGTCAGTAGGAACTCCAGAAATAACACCCATCCTAGTGATGTTGAATGAAGGGATGGAAGCTGAGTAGCCATGTTTGAGCAGAAGATTATTACACAAGAACGCATTTGCATCCTGAGGGGAAGTAAATTCCACCGAAACACGGTTTCGACCAACTTTGTTTACTCCGTCCCGACGAATATTTGAAATTTTATTAAATATTAGGAATTTTCCAAAGTTCACCGGGTGTAGTGTGGTGCCTGCGTTCGGTGAAGCTTCCAATCGAGAAACATGAACGATATATGGGCCTTTATCCATTGCAGAGTACTTTGTACGACCTATTTGGCTCCTAATTTGTTTGCTTGGTGGAGTAGGAGTGGGAGTCACTTCTTCGTTGGCGCGTTTCCGTGAAATCTGTGACACCTCCATGTCTGTAATGCTACAGACTACGTCGGCAAATTGCGACAATGGGTTTTGGGATAAGACATTTGGGGAGGATTGGATGTCAGGAGGGTCAGGATCTGGAGGTTTGTTTTTATCCATCTTGAATAAAACCTTACCTGGGCCTAGGATAAGAATAACAACACAACAAACCTGTTTACGAACACAAGGACAGCACAATTATATAAAAACCAGTCACAAGAGTTACAACAATCACTCGGAAATAGTTAAAATTCTCAAAACACACGTGCTAACCAAGACACTCGTGGCGAGAATCCATGAGAGGACTTGATCTCACAGACTGGAGGCTTACCAAGACCTGTCAAGCGTGCGAGGGAGAAAGAGCTATACGGCTCCATTCCTATAACAATTCAGTTTAGTTCGTCAATTTAAATGGATTGATTTAAGAGCTCGTGGTCCTCTGAATCTTGGTACTGGTCTATGAGTTTTTAATCTGTTTAGCTATGAGAATGTTACATACATCCGACGTAGATCCGTGTAGCGACATCTATGATGCCACATAGGAATTAAAATTCAAAATCTTGCATTGCGGTATTAGGCCCGTATTAATAAACGATGCTCAACTTCGTCCTCAAGTGCGATATCATTTGATCCCCGATTATACGATGACAGAAGCTCAAGATCTTTGCTAAATAATAAACACATGAGTACAGGATCTCAGTTACCAAGATCAGCTCCTCAATGAGCTGTACTCAAGCTTCGCTTACGTGAACGATTACGTCACAGTGGCCGAAGTTTAAAATAAAATGCCTTTTAATAGGAATATAAAATACCAAATCTTGAACAAATATGATTAATTTTTTTTTATTTACTTGGCAATCCTTGGATTTGAAGCATTTCTTACATAAATTTTTGATAAACGATATCGCAAAGGCCATAAAATAGCATAATAGTACTCTCTATTTCATCTTAATACCTGATTAATTCGACTCAAAATATTTACAAACTCCATGTTTCGCGCTACGCTAATCACGACCTCAAGTCCCAGTCGGTCTACACTCATGATCTGGCAGCTCAAGTACAGAGATTGTTGTAAACTTAAGTTTCGAGTTTCGTTTATTAATCAGACAACACTCGGCTGATGCCGTAAACCTAAGCTGACCTTGAGCTCGAATTTGAGCTTGAGCTTAAGCTTGTGAATCTCGTTTATTAATACGATCAAGACCTCAAGCTTGGTATCAAGTACGAGATCTTGGGCTGAGGAACGTTTATTAATACGGACCTTAGAGTTCTTCGAGCCCGCCCACGCGATTGGATACATTATACAACAACCCGAAATGAAATATCGGGTAGTTGCCCGAACCACAAATATAATATTCCACAACTATCACACAACGCGGTCTAGTCTCAAGCTAAGCAGAGCTTGTGTTATGACTACTAGACAACTGATAAACATACTTATATATGTATTTCTAAATACATACATATTATAGATAAATTACACCCAGACACAGACCAAATGATCATGCTCATCGCACAAACATTTGTCCTGGGTGGGAATCGAACCCACGACCTCCGGCATAGCAGTCAGGGTCACTAACCACTAGACCAACAGGCCTGTCAAAACATCCGCCTGGTTGGAGGATCATCACTTTTCAACGGAGGCATGTGGAATACTGTTTCGGATACCTCTCAATGACGAACGAACAATTTGTAACCATTAAAATCAATAAAAGAAAAAAAAAAAACGATAAGTATTTTATTTTCCATTTTGTATTGATTCACAAAAAAATCAAAACCAAATATCTGTAATAGCGAGACATTCGTTTCTATCTTTACCCGACTACGGCAATGCAAAAGGAGAGTTATGATTTTGACAGGGTATGTATGTATATTCATCTATGCCCTCATAGCACAAAACAAATAGAAAAGCCGTAGTCCCATGTTATATAGGTAGCAACCGTAACACTTTATTCGTTATTGCCCTTTGCAGTGCCTCATGTTTATTATAAATCAATCGCCGTGTACATATCTGCCATACTGACTTGAATCATCAGAAAGTTTGTGATTGGCACATTTGTGTTTATGAGCAGCATCAGGCAGCAGGAACTTCCCAGAAATGTTCGTCAATCTTCTTCCAAGTGCTTTTATTATTAGAATCTCATTGTTTTGCCGCTTTTCTTGAAACCTTCAAACGCTCTTGGATGGATTTGTAAACCATTTTGAGTGGATGCTGATTTAATTTCCGGAACAAATGGAATCGCTTTTAAAAATATGAGTAACTGAACATTTCTGTGAAATGTTTGGGGTAAAGTAAAACCACACACCACAGTATCCTTCCGGTGCACTGTGTGTTGACTACGCAACAGTTAGCCACGCTATAAAAACATCAACAATGCCTAGTCATCATTTAATTAATGTTAGAATTAACTAATGCTAGTTCTAGCAAGATATTTTACCGTAATATGAAGCTTCAAAGTCTTAAACTAGAACTACATTTACACGCCTGATTTGTACGTAGAACGACGTCGTGTGGCGTATAGTGTAGTTCTACAAGTCTAGATTCTATATAAATTGTATGGAAACCGACACGCACAGATCGGCGTACGTGGCACACGTGTGCGTAGTGTAAATCTCCACGGCGTTTGTATAGGCGGGAGAGGCCAAGTGGGCCGTGCTCAGCCCAGTATGGGCTAGCACTTACCTCAGGATGTTAGGCCTCTGATCAACATAGAATGACGAATCGTTGTAAATCTAGCGGAATCGGATTCGGGGGTGAAGGCGGAGTTAAAAGCGTCAAATGAAACACTATTAAAACTAATCATAATCTTAGTTAAGTATAAATGAAGAGCGAAGTCACAACATTCCGAATATCAAACAAAACAACAAGTAAAAGTATAATGTATCTACAGAAGGCACGGGGGGATGGAGGTGCGACCACTAGATATATGAACTTGTTTGTACCTCCCACAGAGAAAGAAAAAGAGGTACCTATAGGGTACCTACTTACCTCCGATATCAGTTCCAATTATAATTTTTCGGAATCGAAGGTGAAAAATCAAAGGCACGGCGATGCTCTGCCCAAGCAGGGCACACCTCGAATGTGTGCTCCACCGTGTCCTCCGGGCATTCGCACAGTGGCGACACCCGGGCGTGACTGACACCCGGGTGTCGCCACTGTGCAAGAATCCGGCACAAGAACCTCCCGAACGTGCCATGTCCGGTGAGGACCTGCCTCATACGGAAGGTAAGGACGCCGTGAGGTCTTTCCAGCACGCCGCAAAGAGGGAACTTACCGAGGGTGACGACCCTGAAAAAATTGACGAAATATATTTGAAGTTTTCATGGATTTTTTTTTTCTGAAGCCTTATTAAATGAATTTGCCACGGTTATCAGATGATAGTTACGCTATTGCCTAAGTACGTACATAGTTTAAAACTTCTAAGACCGGTAGATCTTCTCTGTAAATACAAGAAACAATAAATATAAATTCAAAGGGCGTTCAGTTCATGGTATTTTATAATAATAATATTTAGATTACAGGTAGCTGGTAGGTAGGTACTAATCTCTTTCAGGGAAGAGGTGTGAAACAATTAGCTCGTTTTTGTTCATCTGCTGTCTTCTTACGGATAATATCCATTTGACGACCTAAACTGAACTGTTAAAGGGATGGAACTACAAAGGGTTCTTCTCCTTTCTCGCTTGTACGCTTGACATTTTAACAATTGTATAAACTTCAAATAGTTTAATTAGTATTTGCAAGTGACTCCAAAACACTTCGGCGGTGCATACTTAATATCTACTTGTTGTGATATGGCGGGCGTACAGCGCACCCCACCCCCAAAATTGCCTGGTCAGTGGCCCACTCAATCTGAACCGGACATAAATGCGGCCATTGATATGAGTGAACATGTAACAAATAGAGGCAAGCGAGCAAGAAAAGAAAATTCCCAAGAAACTGAGCCTGCTTTAAATAAACAGGAACTAACTGATCTGCTCAGTTTGTGGAGAAATGAGCAGGACACTCGTGCAGCTAAGATGCTGGAGTCACAAACAGCTCTGATACAAAAACTGATGGAGGACATAACTGAGATTAAAGCGCAAAATGCCGATATCAAAAAATCGAACACCGAGATTCGTAAAACAAATGCCGAAATTGAGAAGTCGATGCAATTTTTTAACCAACAATTTGAAGAAATGCGAAAAGAAGTGGAAGACTTAAAGAAACAGAAGAAAGAACAGAGAAACTACATGGAAATACTTGAAAATAAAATAAGAGATCTGCAGTATGCGACACGCTCATCATGTGTTGAAATAAGAAATATTCCCCAACTAGAAAATGAAACTACAACCGCACTATCACATACTATCTGCAAGATTAGCCAGGTCGTTGGAACACCAGTATCTCAATCCGAAATCCGTGATGTGTACCGTCAGCCCGGAAAACCTAGCCCAACATCACGTCCTGTGGTGGTTGAGTTCTCAACGGTTAATACCAAACAAAACCTACTTATGGCTATTCGGACTTACAACAAAACTAAAAATTCGAAGGAAGACAAACTAAACACGGAATTGATTGGTGTCCCGGGCAAACGCCAGGCTGTCTACGTCGAAGAGCGACTGTCCGCCAGCTCGAAGAAGCTGTTCTACCTGACGCGGCAATTCGCAAAGAATAATGAATATAGCTTCTGCTGGATCAGCAACGGAAATATTTTTCTCCGTAAGCAAGTTGGTGACAAGCAAATTCTAATTCACACAGAAAAATGTCTTCAAGACCTTATTATTAATGTACCTAAGCTAAATATCTGACTACAAAAATGCATTATCTTAAGTTTATACAAACAAAGATGTTCTTCAATAATTTTACAATTATTAGCTAAACACTTAATAACATACACACACGTCTACCTTTTACAAAAAAACAATACACATCAATCCACTGTCCGCAATAACATTACATACACTCCCATAATTACTCACACAAACACGTGCAAGCATTTAAAGGCTCCAACCCCACTAGTAAATATATTTTATTTAAAACCCAACGGGACTCTTATATCCCTTAACCCCCTACCGGTTTGCGGAAATTATTTTAAATGTTCAGATTTTTCTACTCTTAATGGCTAATCTAATCAACGTCAATAACGACCTTGACCAAATAACCCAGGGTACATCCTTTGTTTGCAACCCAGAAGAATGTCTAAACTACATAGACACAGCTGGAAATAGTATAAATCTATTACACATAAACATTCGTAGTGTCGGCAAAAATTTTCCGCACCTTCAAGTACTGTTGAATTTATTAAATGTGGATATTGATATTATTGTCCTAACAGAGTGCTGGCTCAGTAAAATCAACAATATACCAATATTGGACGGTTTTGACTCACACCACACGATCACAAACTGTAACCAAAATGACGGAATAATTATCTATACAAAATCAAGCTTGCAAACTACAGCGTGGGAGCCAGACTTTACGGGTGGAAATTGTCTAGTGTGTCACTTAGACAATAAATTATCAGTGATAGCGATCTATCGCTCGCCTTCATTAAATTCAAGGGAAAATTTTGACAATTTCACAACAAGTCTAATTGATGTCTACGACAACATTAAATCTGTATGCCCTAACATCGCTCTTGTAGGTGACCTAAACATTGACATACAACCAAATAATATGAACGAACGAACTTTGGACTATCTCATACTAAATGCAAGTCATGGTTTGAGGCCAACACATTTATTCCCCACTCGAGATGAAAACTGTTTGGATCATATATTTTTAAAATCAAATCTAAATACAATTACATTAGTTTTAGAGGCACACATAACAGACCACAAACCACTACTGTTAAATATGAAAAATGCTAATCCTTCTCACAAACTATATTCAAAAACAACCCTAAACCACAAAGCTATTGTGGAGGAATTAGAAAAAGTGGATTTCACAGTAATATATGAGGTCGAAAACATTAATGCAGCAGTAGATAAATTCATTAGTATAATTAAATCAGTAATAACAAATCATTCAAAACAAGTTAAAATCCCTAGGAAAAACAGAATCATTAAACCCTGGATTACCCCTGGTCTATTAAAATGCATAAAAAACAGAGATAGAATGCACATTGAATCAAAAAAATCTCCAGATAATATTATTCTAAAAACTACTTATTCACGTTATCGTAATTTCTGCAATAATTTATTAAGAAAACTAAAAAAAACCTATGAAGCCAGTCAACTAGAAAAAGCTAAAAACAATCCCAAAGCTTTATGGGAAACCATAAAGCAAATAACAAATACTCAAAAAACAAAACATAGCCCAGTGCAGCTACTTACATTACGAGACACCCCAAAATCTGCAATTAATGAGGTGGGCCAATTTTTTGCCAACATTGGCAGAAACTTGGCTACGAAAATAAATATTGACATTCCATCATTACCACTTACTTCACTTACGGACACCCAAAACTCCCCTGCAAACTCTCTGACCATTCTGGAAGTAGACGAAGCAGAAGTGGAATCCCTAATCCTACAACTACGCTCTGACAGTGCAGTGGGCTGGGACGGCATCCCACCGCTAATTTTGAAAAACTGTCGACATGTACTGGTTCCACCAATTACATTTCTGTTTAATCGTTGCATACAGGAGGGTGTTTTTCCTGAGGCTTTTAAAAAAGCCGTGGTCCATCCAATTCACAAGGGAGGGAGCAGAGACTGTGTGAATAACTACAGACCGATATCAGTCCTACCTGCACTCTCTAAAGTTCTCGAAAAAATTCTCAATAACTCCTTACGAAAATTTCTCGATAAACACCATCTCATTGCTAATAACCAATACGGATTTCGGACAGGTTTATCTACAGAAGATGCAGTTCTAGATTTCACGCAGCAAGTTGCCTTAAATCTAGATAAAAAATCGAAATGCCTGGGGATATTCCTTGACCTTTCGAAGGCGTTCGACACGGTCTCTGTTCCCAAACTCATCAAGAAGTTGGAAAATATTGGTGTGCGTGGAATGCCTCTACACATCTTTGAGGATTACCTAAAAAATCGTAGGCAGTGTATTAAAATTGATAATTACTCAAGTGATGAGTTTGTCGTGGCATATGGTGTTCCCCAAGGAGGAATCCTTTCCCCGACACTATTTCAGATCTACGTCAATGACCTCTGCAAACTGAATCTTCCAAATGCCAAAATTTATGCTTATGCAGACGACACCGCAATCCTTGTTGATGGAACCACTTGGGACAGTGTAAAAGCAAATGCAGAGATGGCTATGGCTAAAGTTATGCACTGGTTAAACTCGAATCTTCTAACACTGAACCTACATAAAACGACTTATATTCCTTTTGCTCTAAGACGTAACGCTAAACCATCTCCTTCTTTTAGTATAACTGCCCATTCTTGCACAAACCCGCCCACCAACTGCAACTGTCCCCCACTTGCAAGATCCGAAACCGTCAAATACTTGGGAGTACAAATAGACGACGGACTGAGATGGGACCAACAAATTAACGCCATCACCTCCAGAACATTACGTCTAATACATGTATTTAAGTCTCTTAGACAATCCGCAGACCCGAAAACACTTAAGATGGTGTACCATGCTCTATGCCAATCAGTGATTGGTTACTGCATAGTGGCATGGGGCGGTGCTACAAAGACAAGCTTCCTAAGGGTGGAAAGAGCACAGAGAGCTATCCTTAAAGTCATGACAAAAAAACCTCATAGGTTTTCAACGATGGAACTGTACTCTGACTGTAAGGTACTTACGGTTCGTCAGCTTTATGTGCTTAAATCCACCCTTAGAAAGCACGCAGATCTTCCACCTCCGACTCCCAATAAACGCACGTACCTACCGCCAAGTATCCAACACAAGACTTCATTCGCTAAACGTCAATATTATATACTAAGTACGCATATTTATAAAATAATTAACAAACACCTAAATATTATAAATCTTAATTCATACGAACTAAAATCCAAACTAACAGAATGGCTGCTGCTTAAGGACTACTCTTATACGGAGTCTTTACTTACCTATCTGGTGTAATACACCCACACCCACCACACAGACTCACACTCATACACACATACACACACTCACACGCACACACCATACTAATCAACACATCAACGCACTAACACACACACAATTTTTTACTCTTTGTGTACCATACAGTAGAATGACACAGTCCACTTGTGATAAGTTTTTGTCTAATTACTGTAACCTTAGACCGCAAACTACCTCTTAAAATACAGGTATACCCTAGCTTAAGAGGTAGAGTATTACTCTTGTACAGAACTCACAATATTAAATGTATGTACTTATCAAACTGTAAGTCAAACTCTGTATGTTTTTTGGGTAAATAAAGATTTATTATTATTATTATTATTTTAACATGTCATGTTAGGCCCCGGCGGTACACTACATATATCGCCAGGTAGATAAAAGTTATACATATGTACTTAGCTACTCGTACAGAAAAGTACGTTCAAATGTCTCCGGAAAGCCATGGTAAAAAGTTTGTAACGAAAAAATATGTATTTTATTTTGTTTATTTTTGCATTTGAATATTATACTTACTAACGTAGTTTTAAACAGTCACTAACATGATATTAAAATTAGTCTGAAATAAATTAATTTTCTTTTTTACAGAGTAGGTAGCCGGGTCGCTACCGGATGGGGCGTGTATTTGACGTCGTACGCAAAGGTACTGTACCATCCGATCATCTGTTGCCAGAACGGATTTGGTCGACGAATTTGGTCCGTCGAACCAAATTTAAGCGTGTGTTAATGTAGTGGTAGTAGGTTCCTACATACGAGTTCATTTAAAATATAACTGCCCAAACCCTGTGTTAGCTTATTCTCTTCCTCATAAATTGGACGCCTTTATTAGATGAAGGAACAGTTCTAATTCAATTTCTTGATCAGAAACCAAAAGTAAAAATCATTTCCTAAACGTTGCTAGAATATTTCACAAAATCGTAAAATTAGGACGTTTCGCCGCCGGCAGCGTTGACCGGCGTCGCGCATACCGCTATCATATTTATTATAGTCCAATCTGGCCGCTCTCATAATAGACCTGTCTCTACGAGGGTACAGGAAGAATTATAAACAAAGGAGGGTCATTAAAACGGCTATTTCGGAGCGTCTACACGCCTGATGCGCGACGCGACCAGGCGGAGGCAACCGGTGCTATAGCGGGCGCGGCCGAAGGCAACGGTGATGAGCGATTTATCTTCATAAAAGAAACTGTTCATTGGATGTTATTTATTTATATGCATTACCGAATTTCAAAAACTGATAAATGAATTTCTTTTGAAGCAATCTCTTAAATGAAATACTCAGTAGTGAAGCGGACAGCGAGTGCGACAGTCATACTCCGTGAGACCGTGACCAGCAAGGTATACTTATATGGAGATCGGTAGTTCAGTAGCTTACTACATCTGTCTATTTATTATTTTGTATGCTATTGAACAGTCATGTAAAGAAAAAAAAGAAAGAAAGAAGAACATTTTATTTGCAGAACAAGGCGCAAATTAAGGACTAACAAATTATAGATAAGTATATTTTGTGAAAAATATGCGCCACATTCGTGCTAAACGGCCAAGCGCTCAGCATAATGCTGTGACCACACGCAAAATGCGCTGATTTTCAGCGTAGGCGGATAACGGTAAGTAGGTAGGTATATCTAGTCATCATCATTGTTTCAGCCCATCGTAGTTCATAGCCAGACAGATCTCTCTTACGTTGTACCACAAAGCAACTATTTTTCATTCTACCATATTCAGAACCGCTGTCTTTTTAAAGTCTGTCTATCAGACTGAGCGTCACTCACCTGCGCTCTTTGGACGACTAGTAATGGGTAGCTCGCCGACCGATAAGGTCGGTGGGTCCTTTTGATTGATAACTCATGTGTTATCACTCAGCCTTAGCTCTCTTTGAGGTGGGCAAGTGGAAAAATTTCCATGGCGTCCTGACGTCTGAGCTCCAGGTTCCTCTAAGAGGGAGCTTACCGCCATGGGTGACAGATGCCGTCGCAATGTTGCTGTAAGATCTCGCTGGAACTCTGTCCGCCATGCAGCGGAGTTTCGCCCAGGTCATGCATGACGTTGCGGGTACGAAACCCAGTAAAAACTGCCATTACTATAGGATTGTTCGAAAGAGTCACTACGGCTATGGAATGCAATGAGCGACTGAAGGAACATGTGTTGGTATTATTTAGTAATAATCCGACACCCTCTCGCTCCACAGTCCACCTAGTGTGGGAGGAGTTATTTCCTAAAACAAAAAAAGAAAAAGGCGTCACTCGCCAATGAGATCGTTTCTCCTAACTCGCACCAAACAATTCCTGGCACGACAATGAGATCAATGCATGTGATGTATTTATATTTGAGAATACTTAAGCGTTATGTAAGTGCACCACAAGCCACTGGGTCGACAACCTAATAATTACCAGCAACACTGTATGTTCATGTTCAGCAGCGTTTCGTAAACAAATAGAGTTTTCTTATGTTACTTTCAATGATAACTTCAAACTTGTGGGGTATTTCTATATTCCTTTTTTTGTGGTGGCGTTAATTTTTCAGGATAATAGGTAACCTACACAGCAGTAGCTGGCACTTAGCTATAGCCCAGTGATAATTTTAGCAGGTGTGAATAGCTAACAAAACCAATCATATTCGGACGAGACAATTACTGGTATAATTACGCTAAATCATGCTCGACCTTGGTACAGACCGACTACAACCTTGGTACGACCGTACGACGGACCAAAACCGTCGTACCAAATTGGAGAATGTGTTAACACAGTTAGAAAAGGGGGAAATCAGTTGATGACGCTACCCATAGCTACCTATTTACAAAGAGTACCTCCTCCAAATAATTTGAACTCTATAATATAATATTAGATTGTATCAAGCATTACCTTTACTCTTCCTATGGAAACATGGCACGGTAAAAATAGGTATTCAAATAAAGCAAAGATTAGGAAACTATAAAACCGTTTTATTTTAAGTTTACAAGAATGTTACAAATTACTTGACTACAAAACTGTATTCATTGTACCAATTATTGTATTGTGTACTTACTATTATTTAACAGTTTTTTGAATAAGCGTCAGAATAGCAGCTATGAATTATTTAAAGTATTTGCACCTATCTGTTTCAATTTGAAATTAAGTATTATAGGTACAATGCAACACTTTCAAAAACAACAGTGTTTAACCTTAATTTAATTTTTTTTACTATAATATGTTTTTATTTTGATTATAAACACTTCAACTTATACTAAAATCTTTGAAATGTTTAAATGTATGTTTTATCCTATACCATTCACTCCATTAGCAGATCTGTATTTATGATAGATGCCAATCATACTCCAGATCTTTCCCAATTTATTTGACAAGGCATATTTTCAAGTAGGTATTTAAAGTTCTACAGATCCAAATTGAAACAATTTTGATGGTAACACAGTGATCATGACAACACAATTATGTTGACAGCTTGCTTGCCAAAATAGGTGTACATTATAAAGAGGATTCTCATTCACATTGAGCCTCTTATCATACACTAGCGACGGATATACAAGGCATTATGGAGTTTGACCCCTGCAACTTCTAAGTAGCCATGATAATGATAACCTCAAGACTCCTTCGCACTTCCCGTATGCAGGATTTTTAAAGGAAAACCACAATAGAAATAATGTAATATGGTTTCTGCGTAATACATCCACAACCAACCCATTAATACCAGTAGAGTCAACACAACCACACCACCGGCAAGTGTGAAGCAGCCTATTTATATTTACACATTTTAAAATTTCAACATTATTTTACATCATCCCACTAAATTCGTTCTCACGTGTTCATTATAACAAGTGTTTATTACTATTTACAAAATAAACTTCTGGAAATCATCAATATTTAGATGAGCAACTGATCAATAAATCTACTAATATAGTAGGAATTTCTTAAATAGCAACATTTAAATCATCTATTTATATTCATACCAACTTGTATTATTATAAGTAAGGCACGGTAGAAATGAGCTACAAGCACTGCGTTTATTGTAAATGTTACCGTCTATGCAGTAATTTTTTAATGATGGGTATTGGTCTTTCCATACTATCACAAGTATCTTTGTGTCACAAATCATAGTTAAAGTAGTTGTGCCTCCTCTCCAAGTCTCGGATCTCCACAATATCAGCCTTCAATCTAAGTTTAAGTATCTCCCTCCATATTGCCTCACGGTGTTCTTTGTTTGTGATGCCCATGCGCAGCAGTGTGTTGTCATTAATTCGGACTAAAGCTCTGCCTGTTATGTCATGCTGAAATTAATAATATTCAGTTGGTAAGTATCTAAACAATGTCAACTTTACACCAAATTAGAATGAATGAAGGACTTGCTGATGTAAGATATTTGCAAATGGAGTACTGTACTTTGGGATTTTTAAGTAATGAAATAAGATGAAATTGTAATATCTGCAATACTTCACTACCAAATTGAGTAACTTAGAAATTAGTTCATGAATTTAAAACATTCTCAAGTAGGTACATTGATTGATGACATCATTGATTAATGTCTGCAAGGTGATAAACTAATTGATTTATCACCTTGCAGACAGTTTCAAGTATTTTGTATAAACATTGATATTATTTTAATTTCAGCTAGACATGATTGACTGTACATTTGATTTGGGATAAGGGCAAGAGAATGCTGACTCATACTCATATTACAAAAACCAATTTGTTAAACCATGTTGAACTTCAAACTGTAGTTACTAGTTTACTTAGTCCTAATTTGTAGGTACTATGGTATAGCTTCCTGACCTACTTTTGATTGAATTTTCTGTAAGTTATAAAGTTAATTAGTTACCTCATGGAACCTCTCCCAGTATAGATTATAATAGTCACTGCAATGCCGTCGCAGCCATTTCTGCACGTCGGCCTCCGTCCAGAGGTACACCGCCTTTGGGCGTGTTGTTTTTGTCTGGAAAAACAATGGTGTTTCACCTTTTAAACCAATAATAGTCCATCAGAAAACTTACAAGAAACTCGATTCATGATTAAATATGAAACAACAAGCATGTAACACAATTTAATAGTTCTTTCTATAGTTTACTGCTATGTTTACCTTTGATTTGTTGGAATTCAGGTTCGAGTCTTCCACCATTTTCGACACAAATCTATAATAATACAATGGATTATGATTTATATTAACATTAGTAAACAAATTAGCCTAAGATGAGCAAAGTTTACCTAGTAGCCGTGTTATTATAATTATTACAGAAATAACAACAAAATATTCGTTCTATCTACACATTCACAATCCGGTTTTGACTTTTGAGTTTTGACTGGTTTTGACAGTGACATTCCCTTTCCATTTTCCCCAAACTCATTTCTGACAATGCTTACGTTTTGGTTTGTGGTCAAATAATTTAATATTTATAATTATAATGTTATAAAATAAAGCTTTTTTTTATAATCATAATCATATATTATATTATGTGCATTATGATTTTAGAAATATTTGCGTTTTTTTTAAATTCTTTCGTGTCTATTTAACTCAAATTGGATTGGCTTCGTTTAAGTGTCCCCGCCCGCACACGAGCCACAAAAAAAGCCGCCACAAAAAGCGCTGCCACAAAAATAAGCCACAGTGTTCTCTTTTTTAACCTAAAGGTTGACTGGTAGAGAATGCCTTGTTGCATTAAGTCCGCCTATGTACCACTACTGTACATGAAGTTTAAATAAGCTAGAACTTATTTTGTGGCGGCACCGCCGCACACGAGTCACAAAAAAAAGGCTGCTTTTTTTTAGCCCGTGTGCGGGAACACTAAGTTGTAGAATATGCAGGTAGCTTGCTGATCCGGAAAGTAGGTGATGCATATCCTTTGAAGCGGCTTGCGATGGCGTTGGGTCATCAAGAATAATTTGGCCAGATTATTTCTGCAGCTGCCAACCTAAGTCTGAAAATGATTCAAAGATTTCAGGCAGGCAAATGTTGCAACACCAGTGACTACTGTCATCTGTCAGTTACGGTAGAATATGTTCACTTGTCAATGCGGAAAAAATAAAAGATTCAGTCTACAATTTCAAGCCCAGGATCATAAAATGCCAGTGTAGAATTAACACAATGGCACAAAATTTGCAGAAGAAGCCCTCTAAGGGCATTTTGAAAACGTCGCGGAGTGTTGACGGGCAAGACACAGCGGCCTCAGGAACGCCATCCACAAGCAAGCGATCGAAAGAGCAGAGGTTCGACGAGATGAATATTATGGAAACGTTTCATCCACCGAATAAAGATTATGGACATATGAAGGTAGATGAACCCAAGACCCCTTATTCGGAATCCGTGGACGGTGATTTGGTGCCGACCGATGAACTGGACGCTAACATACTGGCAGCGAAGTTAGCTGCTAGTATGAACAAGCCGCCGAAGTGTGTGGAGTCAGACGCATGTGCGAGTGACGAGGACATGGAGGAACCCGAGGAGGAACGCCGGAAGCGAATTGAGTTCGAGAAGAAGCGGAAAATGCACTACAATGAGTTTCAGGTGAGTTGTCTCACAGATGCATGTTGTGGGTGTGAACTAACGATTAGGTCACCGTTAGAGATATAACTATAATTCCGAAATTCGTATGCAGGATGAGGTGTGGTAATCAAATCATCACTGACATCTTTATGGCACTAAATTTATGGTATTTATCTTATCTCATTTATTATGCTGAAGTTTTTCTACAGCCCCTGAATTATATTTGATAAATTAAATATTAATGTCTATTAAAACCTAAAACAACTGTGTACATACATACTGTAATGACTAGTAATGAGTTATTATATGATACCATAAATAGTTACATGGCATTGGAAGTAAGTTATTAATATGCTAGTCATGACCTGCAGTGTGCACTGTTATTGGTGCTCTCATTATTGCATTCATAGGTACTCTCATTTAAGTGTATTGTACATTTACTAGTCTGTCACCTTTTCATTTGAATTCTAGTTCCTATTGTGATAGAAGTACAATGATGTTAATTATATAACATTGTTAGAAGTGAACAAAAAACACAGCAAACTGTATTCTAGATAAAAACGAAAGCCTCCCAATGAGTGTTGCAAAACCTATGGGTGGTTTACATTTACACTTTATTTTTCTTTCTAAAAATAACAGTAAGCTACAACTTTAAAATTTGCTACATTGGCACTGGGAGCATAAATGTAGTAAATAAGCAACCCAGCTATTTACGCTAAACATGTGTAACCCTTTCTGTGACTGATAACTATCTGCTGGGCCTGTGACCCTTCAGTAGCGGTGTCATTTAATGTTTTTGTATGGAAATAGATACTAATATTAATTAGTCTTATTACTTGACAATATATGCTTGTTATTATTAAATAGTAAATCTGTAAATATAATAGTGAGACTCACTAAAGCCACAATACTCAGCTAAAGCCTAAAACCCATTGAGAATGAAATAGAGTCCAGTTTGTTTGGAGAAACCCACTTTATGTAGGCAAAACTGCTGATAGTAGATAGTTTCATAAAAATAAAATCATGATATATCTGGTAAAAACAGACAAAGTGATAGCACTTTTAGTTCTGGATTATGTATGTTCCACTAGTTTTTTTTAAACGAACTCAGCGAACTTTGAATCGCCTGACAGTTAATGAATTTAGTATATCTTTCGATATAATCAACCTATTGCAATAAAACAAAGCCTAGGTAATATATCAAGTTACACACAATTTTAATGTACAAAAGTTGTCTACATTGATTTCATACAATTTTTGTAATGCACACATAACAAAAAACTTCTACAGATTTACATTATAGAAGATAATGCACATAATTTTTTTATTAAATTTAGTAAGTACAGGATGAAATGGTGGTAATTTTTGAAGTAAAAAAACCCAAAGTCAATATGCAAATGTTGTTGCAAAATATGAGTGTTAACATAGTAAGTAGATAATCTTCAAACAGAATAGATTAGTACATCATGAATCTTTTGCGCGTTTCACTGATAAGCATAAGCAAACCATTACAGAAGTTGTTTTAATGAGGTTACAGTTTAACTAACTTGCTAATTAGATAACTGATATTTCTAGTAAGATTCCTATTTGTTATTCTTGTAACAACTTTTTTGTTTACAGTTTTATCTAGAAGCATCTCGCATTATCACAAGATTGTTTAATTGCACATAATTTATTTTTAATTATCTGTTAGATACTATTTCAATTAGTTTTTAATTGGAAATTTTATCAAGGACAGTGCTAAGAATGCAATTTAAGACTAGATTTTAATTTATTAATTGTTGATAATGAACGGCTTAAGTAAATACTATGGCCATATAAGTTATTATCAACTGGAACGAGATTCCACAGTGGAGATATGCATTGTCGGAACAATAACATTTACAGAATGATAAATATTTCCTATCCTCCTGTTACACTGATGTGCAGTCATTGGCTAAAAATAGGATTTGTCCCCTTAACTTCCTGCTACCGTTTTTAAGAGGCTATTAATAGACATCTTAGATTACTAGTATCCTCAAGAGCATACTAACACTGATAATGTTCAAGCACATATTATAACAACTTGATGAGACCACTTGTGGCTTATTATACCCACTTATCTATAAGGTTCTTTTCGAAAAAAAGATTATCAAGTAGGGAACAGTGGTGGCCGAGTGATAATGGCTCCGACTGTGTAACTTTTGTGGCAAAAATTGGAGCTCAGTTCGACGGCAGAAGTACGATATAAGTAGCGAAATAAACGAGTATAGCCTAACTTACGAATTGTAGGTTGCTGGTTCAAACCCTGCCAGGCGCATTACTTTGTGTAATTAATTTCATTACCACTGCTCTCAAAACAGTGAAGGAAAACATCGTGAGGAAACCGGTATGTCCTAGAACTAAAAATTAAAACATGTGACATTCACCAACCCACACTGGGCCCGCGTGATGGAGTTCAACATTCATCCATACCAAATTTCATCAAAATCGGTTCAGTAGTTTAACCGTGAAAGACAGACTATTATATTAAGAGCAAAGATTGGAAGGATCATGTTGACCACTAAGACAATAATTTCACACAGAACCAGATGACACAACTTGGATTAATTAACAGTACACATCACATTAAGATCTTATTACAACTAGAGGTTGATCCCATGACCCTGGTGATTATGCACATGATGCTTACGCAAGATATCATGTGGCAGGGATTCAAATGTTAATTGCAGAAATATTACTCCAGTAAATGATCCCATTACGACGTTTTTTTTTTTGGATGGTGGGAAAGTATGTAATGATTTCTACCACTCTAGGGTGGAGCGAGACTCTCTAGAGTGTCAGACTTTTGCTGACTAAAACCCTTAGTGTTCTAGTACCGCGGTTCCCCTTTTAGAAATTCCCCATGACCCTAACGGGCAGTAGAGTAGTTAGGCGTGGGCGAAGTGAGCCCTCGCCCATGGCTCGCACACAAAGGGTTTTAAGAACAAGGGTTTTTTTTTGCATCCCTGCTTACCATCAGTAGCCTGATTTAAGCGCTAGTTTATATCAATAAAAAAAAATATCAATAAAAAAAAATTGGTAGTCTCGTGTTTGACCACAATTTCACCTGACGGTAAGCGACGATGTGGTCGAATACTGGGTTGCGACAGTCGCTGTCTCGTTTTCGAATTTATGAAAGGAAAAGGCCTCGCTGATGTGCCTTCGCCCACGGCTAATTTAGTCCGCGCTACGCATCTGCCAACGGGCATCGGCCCTTGTTTGCTGGCGTTGTTTGCTGACATCTCTTTGAGGCGCGCGTCAAACTCTACGCGCCGTCGATGACTGGGCTCGATCCTTACCGGAAGGCCCGACGGCATTTCGGCCTATTGCTCGTCGTCTGTAAGCCCATGCCTTCAGGGATCGAAGATTTCTCTGCGACTCCCGATTCCTTGGGCGTCTTTTGTCGGGGCGGCTGGGGTGTCAGGGTATACATTCCTTCGCTAGCATTACTGCTTCATAGAAACAGGTGAAACGCCCGCGATGCTCTAGCGAGAGGTCTGGGGCGTTAGACCATGGCCTGAACGAATGGTCGCCGCCATTGACGGCCTCCACGAGGACACCTGGACACGGCGGTGCTCCGCCAAACCGGGGTACACCGAACGCGTCTTCCGGGTGTCCGCACAATGGTGACACATGGACGGTGATAACCTGTATCATGCGGAAGGTGAGGACGCCGTAGTGCCTCTCCAGCCACTCCTTTCCATTGTGGCATGCCCGATTCCTTTATGATGGGGGAATACAATGATAACTTAATCGAAAGTATTATAATTAAGTTAAATACTAGTATATATATATTTATGCTTTTTTTAATTACAAAATTGACGAAAACGAATAGGAAAAAAACACAAGGAAAATTTGCTCTTTATTACTGTTTTTATTCTTAGAATACGACTTCCTCATCATAAATCATGTTTTATTCTTTATTACTAATAGCAATAACAACTAGGTACAATCACAAGATATTTCAGTCAACATCAGGAAATGAAAGCTAGTCAATTCGAATATATCAGTTTGATTAGACCACAGCCCCGTACACTTCCCAATACTTCACTCCACTTCCCGTTGTCGATAGCGCGTTGTTCCACGCGCTCCTCAAAAAGATGTCAGTAAACCGTAGGGACCCGTGTCCAACAGGCCCGATGCCGGCTAGGGCCGCGGGGATTTTCTGAATACCCGTGGTCTTAGAACGAGAAGGGTAACTGAAGGACACAGGTGTGGTTTTAGTCATCTACGCCCACCCACAGCAGGCGACGTCATTAGATGACTAACTCCTTAAAAAACCTTTCACCTTAACCTTTCAATCGTGAGAATTACAGACACAATAGAAAGACAATAGGTGCGCGAACGCCGGCGTTCGCGCGGGGTTTAATGAATTAAACAAAGCGTTAAAATGTATTAATGTAATAAAAACTATCTTTCCAGGCTCTACAACTAGCAAGACAACTGATGGCACAAGAAGAAGAAGAGGAGGAGGAAGAAAAACAGCCGCAGAAGACCTGACTGCAGCAGACGCGAGCACTTGTACATAACATGCACCACGGCTTCGAGCCAGCATCGACCACTGCCTAGACCAAGAAGTACCAACTCGAGTTAAACCAGGGACACAATAACGGCACCCCACACCTCATCGTTGGTCACTAGTGACCGGTCATCAGGGCCCAAACTAGCTATTTAGCCGCTCCGGCCAAAGATAATTTTCGCCGCTCTTTACATACGCAAAACCATATAAGTAAGTCATAAATATTTCCACTATCCAAACTGACAGTAGGTTGGAAGGTGGTACATAAAATTCTCAACATGACAACTTGGGTATGTATGGCTAATAGCTAGGTTGGAAGATAGGAATAAGTCAATTTTGCCGCCCCTCATTTTTGCCGCTCTTGGCAAATGCCCGGCTTGCCCCCCCTTAGATCGGGCCCTGCTGGTCATCACGCATGCTGTGGCGTGGCGACCCGTTAATGTGACCCTGCCTTACTGGCGTCGATAACAAGTATTAGATATTCTTTATTCAGGGTTAATAAAGGTTTCTGTGAGTTGTGTAGTGTCTTACAATATTTTGCCTTTAGATTGTGATCAATCAAGTGATCCTTCAAGTGAATATTTTTTAATGTTGTAACATTTGCACAGAGAGTTTAAATTTTCATAATATCAAAAGAGTTTAGGTGGCTTAAAATAATTTTAATGCAAGTACGAGTAGTCATATCTGTAGTAATGTGTTCGTATTGTGGCATTGCAAGGTATTAAAAACTTTAAGGCACTTTTGCAATACCGTTACTAATACGGCTCTTTAAAATTGAGAGCGTAGAAATTATTAGTTACCAAGGAGAACTAGCAGAATTTAACAGATTCTACATTTGATCTTTGAAGTTTGAGTGTCAGCCAGACTAAAACTGATACTATATTACTAAAGTTTACTATCAATTTCCGATATAATCAGGTTCACGACATTGTAGATCTGTATCTAATTTCTTGGTATTAGATTAGGCTGAACTGAATACTCGTAGGTAATTTCCTGATAAACGCACGACGCTGTTGCGATGAGCTCAAAAAACTTGTTCTTCCTACTTAATAAAATAGTGTGTACTTCTTTGTCTACAAGTAGTGAAAACAGTAATGTTGCTGAGAAGTACGTGGATTAACCCTAAAAGGCATTTATACCTAAATAGAAGTGAAATACTATTTTAGGAAAGACCACTACCCACTTTACAAATTATGGCTATTATGTTCACCAAAATGGAATAATTTGATTGTGGGTAGTTAATTTCTTGCTCACGTATTTTGCTTTCATAAGGTATAGAATTGTAGAGCAAGAAAATTTATGAGCCAAATTATCCCTGAATATCGCTAAGACGCCAACTATATCGGAACAACTGTAAACCTTGCCCTCACATGACCCGACCTTCACCCTCCTATCCACTCGAGGATATTAATTATTCTGTAGTAATCTAAGTAACCGTAGAACACGCATTGAACTTGCTTGCCGAGCACGCAGAAAGGCCATATGTTAAAAAAAGACGCCCCCCGACAAGGTCATGTAAGGGTTATGTTAACAGTTGTCATGTTATGTTAGAATGATAAATATTGGTTGCATATTTTCGTAAAAGAGTAAATATTAATACGTAATAAGTAAAAAAAGAATTATTATTATAGTTCACTAATGCACGATGTGTTCTAAAAATACGCCATGGGCATCGCACGTTCCTTTCATTCGGTTCAAATGAATTTTTGATATGCTAATTCAAATCAAGGTTGTTACCAAAACGATGTACTAAAAATGTTTCACGAGGCCCGTCTGGCCAACCAATTGTCCGATAACATGACTACGGATACTTAGCGGCCCAATTGTAAAATAAACATGTCACTTTTCCGTGACAATCCTATAATGCCATATTTACAAAGGTTACGAACGTGGGTCAATTTAAAGACAATTCAATTAATGTATATAATTTTTTTCATCGTGATTACTCCTGTGTTCTGGTCACAAAATCATCATTCGAGAATATTAATAATGTTGCAGAACACAGTTTTCAGAAAAATAAATAGCAAAACAAAACAATATGGTGAGCTTGAAGCCAGATCTTTGTATTTACCGATGCTTGAGTTTTGATGATTTTGCAATATATATATTTTTACAAATATTTATGTTTTATAAGTTAGGAAAGTGTTTTTCATTTCTTTGTATACATATGATAAGGAAGCCATTTAAGTCCTCGCATACTCCCTTAGTTGTCGAACATGACGACATTTTGCTTCCATTTTATAAGTTTAGACAGCTTGATTTGAAAATAAATAATAATTGTAAGTACCTATTTTTTAATTTACTAAATAAATACCCAATAAATAAATATTGTTATTCTGAAGAAATCTTTTGATGTTATAGATAATTAATCAATTAAACTATCACCATATTGTTTTCAAAATCCACTACTGGTATAAAAAAGTTGTTTTGTTTTCAAGTCTGGCTGTATGAAGTGACCACTTAGTTTTAATAGAAATATCGTCTTCGTTCACGGCATGAAGACTAATAATTAAGTATTTAAAGTCATTTTACAGAGTATATGAGATAGAAAAATATATATTTATATTGAAAATATATCTTTACATCATATTGTAGAAAACAAAGTAATACTAAACTTGTATAAGTTACTGTCGTTTTGTACAATTCGGCAGACTTGAAGCGCGGATACATTTTGATGTATTTTTTTATAAATAATGTACTTATCAATATAAAGCTATGTGCCAAGAAATTATATTTTGCGCATAAAATATGTGAATTTAAGAATCTGCTCCTGTCTCGAAAAACTGATTGAAATTAACATGAAAATGCTATTTTCTGTTTATCTTTAGACAACAATAAAATGTCTAGAATTTAGTATATTATAATTAGAAAAAAAAAAACAAGAATTTTATGACCGTGTTAAGTACACACGTTTCTTTTTGCATGTATCCAGTTCACTCCACAAATTCTAACTAACTTTCAAGCAATAATTTCTAAATATTTATTTAATAAAATATGACTAGTCTGTTAGACTGCTGTCTCTGTGACGTAATTTAGTTGTGAGTACCTAAGTCTGGACATAATTATTTTTAACACATTAATTATCACTATTATTAGATAGATATGAGAACGAAATAATAAATTAGATCTATGGTTTTAATATAAAGAGAGTGGCTTTGGTATAGGCTTGATGTCTGCGTTTGATGAGGGTATTTTACCATTATGACGTCATAGAAGTGTTGCCAGAAATAATAATTATATAAACACTGTGTTACCTTTCTATGGTAACACAGAGTGTTTTTATAAAAAGTTTGGTAGTTTTTTTTCTGAGAAGTGATTTGTAGCTCAAGTCTATACCAATGTGACTTTAAATTAAAATGTAAAAAAATAGACGCTTTCTTAAATTATAAATTACAGGGCTTGTAGAAAATTAAATACGGTTTTAGAATGTATTTAAGAATGTATGAATTGAGTATTTTCGGTTAATTAGTAAGATAGAGTGAGATGAAAACTTGTAGTGTTGCCATTTTCATGAATATTTAATTTACACTGAATGTTAAGTTGAAAGTGCCAGGGTAGCCCGCTAAATTCGAATCTTAAGTTTTCGCATGTACGTTTTCACGAAATACCCATTCAACAGGGAAAGACGAACTGAGAGGGTTGTATTGAAGATTTTAATGATTATAATTCCGTAAATAAATACACATTATGCCCGCTAATAACATACAACTTGACTTGTAAAATGTAAAAAACTTTAACTTCAATTTTCGTGGGCTATCTTTGAGCATCTCCTTATGCACAGAAATTGTAGTTTTGGAGGGATTTTCTCGATTGCAATTCAGTTGTTTGTTTTAATTTTTCGCAAATTAATTCTGCAGATACTGTGATGAATTGTACTTCTATATCTCAAGTGTTTACATAACTGGTAAATATATGGAATCATTGAAACAGGCGCGATCTAAAATACAGCTAAGAACTATCTCAGCGAAGTTGCCGAGAAGGCTGACTCGATACCTACGACTGCTGCCAAATACTACAAAAACATTAGAATATGTTCCATCTACACTCCAATATGCGTGTCCACACAGAACGAGCAGCCTGGCGAGGAATTTGGCGCGCGAAGCAAGTGCCGCGCAAAGCAGCTTGCTTTGTGTGGACGTGCATCGGCTGACGCAAGAGCGCGCGCTGCCGCGGGCGAGCGGAGCCACCCAGTGTCGGCTTTTAGTTTTGCTCAAAGGCGCCTCAGTCGATGATACCGAGGCTGCGACGCTCTCCGGGTTAGTTTCCTCACGTGGCAAATGCCGCGAGGCTACTCGCTCTGTGTGGCCACGCCTAATGGAAAACGAAGCAACTATATTCTGTATCACTGAAATCTAATCTATCCAGTCAGCTCATAGCCATGCCAGCAACTGAGAAATATCGGTAGAAGTTCGTTCGTTTATCCTTTTAGATCCAGCGTTGAGTTGTATATAATGCTGGGTACATAATTTTGCATATTTTTTCTTTATTAAGTGAAATCTGGCGAAAGTTTATGAATGCTCATCAAATGTAGAGTCTTCGTAAAATCATTAGGTAGCTGAATTTTCAAATCATATTTTATTCATTTTCAATCGTCTAGACGTCGTTCTTTTGGTAATATTTTAAATTTTCATCGCCGTCTTCATGGCTTCATGTTTGTAAGGTGCATTTAATATTTTACCTTTATGTTGTCTCGTGTTTCATCGATGTGGCTTTTTTCTTATTGTCTATCACGCAATGTCGTCTGCGGCCAAATTTATATTTCGCTTTGTGACTTGTGTTTCGTGTGTCTAACGAATATTTTTGTATACTGTATGACTTGATAACAATAATATACAAAGCAATATAAAATATTGTGTTATTCGTTCATGCATACCGTACATTGGCCTTATTCGAAATTAAGTTGTTGCATTTTATAATTATAGAGATTGTACAGAAGCGGCTTTTCCTAAAATGTATGTGTAAATAGTAAATAAAATATGAAACTTTATGGCGTGTGTTTATTTTATAATCCAAGTAGGTACCAGTAGCATTTAGAAAAGCTTACCTACCTATGACTTGCAACCGCAGGGGCCTAGCAGGGTGGAAGCCTACTGGGGCCAAGGGTCTGCTTCCGAAAGGGAGGCTCGGCCCCAGTATGAAAGGTATGAAAGGCAACGAAAGAACAGGGTGGGTCTTTTAGTCAGTAAGTGCTCGACCACAGTGGCAGCGCGGTGCGGCGGGTAGCGGCAACGCGCGCGATTTGCGTGGCCACACTGGCAGCGCGGTGCAAGCAGCGGCGTGGATGACAGTGCCTGTCCGAAGTAGGCTTGTTGAAAAAATATCGATGTCTTGGTTTCGATATAGGTATCAATATTTTCAGTCGATATATTTTGATCCGATCCAAAAAAAAAAACTGTGGGTATTGTGTATAGTACTGTACTGTTATGTTTTTACTTTCGTTATAATGCGTGAAAAAAAAATTTCGTCCTCAAAATATTCGTTTATTGTTATTTAGTTAGTTTTATTAATATGTGTTGTGCCGATCTCAAGTAGGTAATATAGGACAAGGGTAGAAAGAAGAAGTTTTATACAAATTCTCATCTATACATATAATAAAATCGTAGGAAAGTCAAAACTGTACATTGAATATTTTTTTTAAAGAATACTTGGGGCGTGATGTACAATCGATATCAAACCCAAAAATATAGTTTTTAGAATTTTTGTCTGTTTGTCTGTTTGTCTGTTTGTCTGTATGTATGTCCGGGATAAACTCAAAAAGTACTGCATGGATTTACTTCAAATTTTGCATGAATATTACTAAGAGGTCGGGTCAACATATAGGCTACATATTATCACGCTATCACCTACGGGGGAGGAGCTGTGAATCTTTATTTTTCTTACGCATTCTGGGACAAGGTGTGATCTAACGAAGCATATTTAAATGTTGTTTTTGAGTAAGCCTAGCTATCTAGCTTTACACTATAAAAACTACGCCATTTAAGTAACTTGGGCAGAGAAACATAATTTAATGAATGTTAGTAGTATAAAGACAATTTTAAAGCAGCGCCATCTATGAGATTTCATAAAAATCAAATCAAGTTACATGATACTTTTTGGAAATTAATAATTTGATCATGTTGGCGAGGTTGGTAGTTAGTTATTCTTAAAATTCATAGATGGTAATGTGTATTTTCTTCATAAAATTTGTATAGTATAATTCGTTTTGACAAATTCAAGTTCCAACAAAACCATCATCTTGAGCAGAGATGAGGAAGACAATTTAAAAAAAATGTGGTGTATTACATGGTGACATTTTTCAGGCTCTGTGAAGTCGATCAGTTTGCGAGATCCCTTACGTATGAGGTGCCTTCATATTACCCGTACGACAAGCAAAGGGGTGTATTTTAACCGACGTCAACGAGGAGGAGCTGTGGAAGGTTTTCTGGGAATTTTCAAGGACACCGCATTGGGTAGGGATTATACCGTGCATCCGAATAATGGCGAATGCTATTTTCTGCGGTTGTTACTTCACACTGTCCGAGGCCCAACGTCTTTCACCTTTCTGAGTACATTTGATGGCGTGGAGTATCCCACTTACCGCGCAGCCGGCGTAGCACGTCACCTTCTCGACGGTGACCAAAATTGGAATGACACCCTCGCGGAGGCGAGCGTCAGTGACAGTCCCAGCCACATACGTCATCTGTTTGCCGTCATCTTGGTGATTTGTGGAGTCACGAACCCGATAGCTTTGTGGGAGAAGTATCGCCATCATCCGTCTGAAGATTTTCTACGAGCTTTGAGACCTGCTATTAGAGACAAAGTCGAAGTAACTGATGAACGCGTGCTGAACACATGTCTCAGTTCATTTCAAGATGTGGTAATTTCTATCAGCGGTAATCCACTGATCGAATATGGGTTACCAGCTCCACAATCATCACCGCAATAAGACCGTGGAAATCGGGAATATAACGCTGAGACAAATTACGATTCAGGCAAAATGAACACCATACGAAATGACCATGTCGCTTTGTTCTCTTCAGAGCAAAAACAAATTTATGACACCGTCCTTGAAAGCGTTGGGAAAAACCAGGGTAAAATGTTTTTCTTGGATGCTCTTGGTGGAACAGGAAAAACATTTGTTACCACTGGCATACTTGCAGAGGTCAGGAGGCAGGGCAAAATTGCTATTGCGTCGTCGGGAATCGCTGCCACACTGCTTCCGGGTGGCAAGACAGTACATGCCATGTTTAAAATTCCCATCGATTTAGATAGCGCCGAAAGACCTGTTTGTGGTGTGTCACGTAACAGCGATAAGGGACATGTGCTTAAGGATTGCTCTCTGATCGTATGGGATGAGTGTACGATGGCCAATAGGAAGGCAGTTGAGGCCGTGGACAAAACCCCGCGTGACATCCGCAGGGACGAACATTTGATGGGTGGTGTCACAGTTTTGTTCAGTGGCGATTCAGTTCAGGGCTGACGAGGTGAATGCTTCGATGAAATGATCTTCGTTGTGGTCACGAGTTCGTACGCTGCGCGTGACCATTAATATGAGAGCTCGGCTCGGCGGCAATGCACGTGCTCGAGAATGGCACTCTAACAGAAGAGAGAGGTGGACAGGTGGTGTTTCAGTCTCTCGGTAGAGTGGTATCCAGCTTAGAAGAACTCATTCGCTGTGTGTACGGGGACATCAGTTGTATACCGCACCAACAGAATTCTTAGGTGTGTGAGCAGGCCATTTTGACGCCCAAAAATGATCAGGCTGCAGCAATTAACGAATGCATTCTCTCGGAAATTGAGGGGAATGAAGTGGTCTACACCTCGATAAACACTGTTGTCGAGCAAGATGACGCCACACATTATCCCGTGCAATTTCTGAACTCCCCGTTAGCAAGTGGACTTCCAGCGCATACCATCAAGCTGAAGGTCGGTGTCCCGATTATGCTTCTTCGGATCCTATCTCCTCCGAAGTTGTGTAACGGGACCCGCCTTAAAGTTATCTCGCTCCACAGGCACACCATTGAGGCGGAAATTTTTACGGGTTGTGGTTTCGGCGAGGCAGTATTTATACCACACATTCCCCTCATACCTCATAACTCCCCGTTCCAGTTCAAGCGCGTACAGTTCCCCATGGGTGTTTGCTTCGCGATGACCATCAATAAGTCGCAGGGGCAGACACTGAGGGTAGCGGGTGTCGACCTCAGGACAAGTTGCTTCTCACACTGGCAACTGTACGTCGCTTGCTCCCGCATCACCAGTCCTGACTCTCTTTCCATTTTGGCTCCTGGCAACATAACTACTAACGTAGTTTATAGGGAAGTGTTGTAAGGTATGATACCTTTGTACGTATTTTTACTCTTTTGTGTCTTGGAATGTCTTCTTGGAAGGTATTCCTGCATTATTTTCTCTATTTCCTTCAGTCACATCTTATGACTGAACTCAGCAGGATTCCCATATAACTCTCTTCACTTGCAAAAAAAACTTATATTTTAATGCTATTTTAAAAGTTGTTTATTTATAATCCTATAGCGACACTGGCATCTTAGGTATTTTTGGTGCTGAAGAGCCTTCACGTAGACGACGTCGCGGGCAGCAGCTAGTATATTAATATAATGTGAATTTTGCATGGAAATTACTATGTTACTTATACCTATTATTGACATAAACTAAACTAAATGAAATATTATGTTAAGACCGAAAATCTTGGAAAGTTTGACCGATAGGTATATCGATATCTTATCCTCGATAAATCCAGGCCGATACCGTAAAACGGGGTGAATAGAGACTTAGGGGTGAATAGAGACAAAACTTTGGTTTGGTTTTTCACTTTGATACTATAATATCGGCCTATAAGAAAGCATCGATTTTTAAGAATAACAATTCATTAAATAGTAATATTTTTATAAATATCGATACATCGATAGGTACATTTTTATTCACTGCCGACATCCCTAGTTTGCAGCCGCCGCTGGCCGCCCGCGCTTTCACTGTGGCCACTTGTATGAACTCACAATGGCGTGAGATCACCGCGCGCGTTCCGCGTCTCGCAATCCGCGCCGCTTCCCGCGCCCGCGTGTCCACTGTGAACACTCAAAGGAAGTTCTTTTGTTTGAGATTGCCCCGCACCCGCGCTTCCACTGTGGCCGAGCACTAAGAGTCTGACACTATCTCCCGTTCCGCCCAAGAGCGGGGTATGTCATATAAATGATTTTTACCCACCGAAAAAAAAAACCTATGACTTCGTAGTATTGATGATTAAAATTAAAAAAATAAAGCCGCCCAGAGAACACGATAAATAAAGAAAATATTTTTATTAATGTGAATTTAGTTTTTGTGGTTGCAATATCAGACCAGAGAAAAGAAAATTGTGGTATTTTGCAAACATTGGCATTGTGCTATAAGAAAAAAGGGAAAGTACCAGACCTGAGTATAATATGGTTTTAGCTTTGAGATAAAAGATCTTGACAGACAGACAGACGGACGGACGGATAACAAAATGATCCTATAATATAAGGGTTCAGTACCTCAAAAGGAAAAAACGGAACCCTCATAGGATAACTTTGTTGTCCGTCCGTCCGTCCGTCTGTCTCTCTGTCAAGACCCTTTATCTCGAGAACGCGTGGAGGTATCGAGTTGAAATTGAAACATATACTCAGGCGGTCTAAAAAAGATACGGCCGTCTAAGTCGCAAAAAATGTATATTTTGATACCCTCAAAGATAGAAATTCATAAGGTAAGTACTTCCCGATGACCCAGAATCCTGAAATTTTGCACAAACACAGGTAGGTATAGGAATAAATCTAAAAACAGTAAACTTGTTACCTACGTCACAAAAAAAAAATGCAATTCTTCAGGAAAATCTTCGAGACTGCATTTGGGAATTGTAGTACGGAACCCTCACTGCGCGAGTCCGACTCGCACTTGCCCAGTTTTTTTTCCTTTTGTTGTACGGAACCCTAAAAAGAAGTCAAGTATGTTGGGTTGATCCTAGAACTGCTAAACAGTGATCAAGTACGTTCCAGAGGTGAAATATATGATAAAGCTCAGAGTAGGAATTTGAATTACGGTTTCCTGCTTACTTCTGCTAATCCCTAAACTCCTATAAAAGCGTGATGGTTTTGATTTGTCCAGATAGTTTAAACCGAATCTTATGTACCTATTTATATACCTAATACTTTTTTTTTCAAGAAACAGTTTCACGTAGGTACAGAAATATTTAACTTTTGTAGTCAGCATTTCACTGTGAATTCAGAAATAGAAAATTACTTATCTAAGGTTTAGTTTTTCATAGCCCAAAAAGGAATATTTTTAACCAAAAAGGAATTTAGAAATTTCATAGTCAAACAAAAAGGAAAAAAAATAATACGGTAGGGGATAAACGTTTCATTTTACGAACTGTTTTAAAGAATAAAACTTAATTTATTATTAAAATTGTAAAGACCTTCTGATAAAATAAATAGTTTGTCAGATAATTTACCTAATACATATGTAAAACTGTAAAATGAATATCATTTTATAGAATATTTTGGACATTCTCATCATATTACTTTTCTTTGCAACTAACGAAACGTAATTTTTTAAATGGCGTTTGTATTTTGTTTGAATGTCGGAAACGTCGTCTTGACAACGAATTTGGTGGCTTTTTTACGAATTATTCGATTGACTTTAATATGAATTTATTAAATTATGGATGATCCCCACCAGTCTCCTCCACAAACGTCTGAAATTAAGGTACGTAATTTAACAAGAAACAGATTATAAGTTAATCGAAATCAATCTCTCTTCGAGATATTTTTAATACGTTAAAAATAGTTTAGTTGCATAGCTGCAGCACCTTACCTGTCTTCATTACAATTACCTGATAACTAGCAATGTATGATAGTCATTACTCCAAAAATTTAATTCAAGAAATGTAATAAACTTTGTACCTTCGATCTACCAAAGACCACAGTTTTCCATCGTTTATTTATATTTTTTATTTATTTTTAGAACATTCTTCCGGATGTCGTACATTCTCAACAGATACCCACTATAGGAAGTGTTACAAACGAAACTGAAACAGGTATAGAAGCCAGTGAAAACAACACGGAAGAAAATTCAATTTCACATGATGTCGAAGATAGCAAGACTGAGTCTATTTCGGAGCATATTCCTTCCAAAATTGAATATTCAACGGATTCCGACCATGCAAGCAAAACACAGGGTCTCCTCAAAGTGGAGCCTGAGCAAGAGAAGGCATCTAAACACAGTTCCCTAAACAATCCATTTCCACACTCTCCTTCCAGTGAAAACCTAAGTACACAAGATCCTAGTAAAGTTAGTCTATCCTTGCCCCTTGATGTTAATGCTGTTTCTGATATTCATCTTTTGAGTGAAGAAAGCCCTGTTAATTTAGTGCCATTGTCAGACCTATCGAAAGAAACTCATGAGAAATCACACAAATCAGAAGAAAGAGCATCGTCAAGTGAGCATGGCACACCAAACCTTACACCTAGAAGTGACAACTACCTAGACTCATTAAATGATGAATCAAGCCACAAATCAGATTTATCACTACAAGACTCGGCTGATAATTCAGATAAAATACATTCTCCAGGTAAAGTGAGTTCTGGGTCTGAAGAGATAATCAAACTTGATATAAGAGGTCAAGCTGCTCCAAAATTCCCCTTTCCATCTGCAAAAATAATATTTGGGCCGCCTCCTGAGGGTGGGACTGTTATTGATTCAAATGTTGAACCTATTCCAGTTTTTCCAAACTTGTTATCACCGTTCCTTGTTGGGGCTGGAGACAATATAAAAGTTGAAGAGGTGTTTGATGACCAAGAAGAGTGTAAAGAGACATCGCCTGACAAATCACTACAACTGTCACCAGAGAAAGAAAGTTTATCTAGTGATAAATCATTGGGATTGTCCCCTGAGAGACAGAGTCTGTCCACTGACAATTCACTACAAATGTCGCCAGACAAACAGAGTCTGTCAAGTGATAAAGTTGAAGCGGATTTGTTGGTTGAAGAAATTACTGTTGAAGATGAGTTGAAGGAGAAGGCGTATGACAAACCTGAAGAGACTTCAATGCCAAAGTCCATGGCACCAGAAGAGACAATGTCATTTAGTACATTGACAGACTATAAGACAATATGTGAAGAGTATCATGTGAAGGTACTTGTCCTAGTTCACGGGTTTTGCTTTTGTATGTGTGTTTGTTTCACATTACTGTGCTTCTTGATCCTGCTTCTCACTCCAATGGCATGCTATGTATTTGCATTTTACAACATACATTTTTTGTTTTATGAAAACATATCAAAATACTATGTTCTCACTTAATTTAGTAATGATTGAGAGCATATATCAATTTTTTTTGTTTGAATAAATGTTTCATTTGGGTAACTGCTTTTAAATGTAGAACTTTGAAAGATAAATACTTATTGTGCTGACAACATTGTAAACCTGCACTAAACTTGTGAGTTTATGTGCAATTTTACTGCAATCGAAATTTTATTTCTTTTGTGAGTAAGAAAAATATTAAAAGTTAGATAAAGCTTGCAAAAAGGATTTATGTGAATGAACAGTCAATGCTTGAAAGCATAGTTTAATCGAAATAGTTTTTATGCATGCAAAATAATTTTAATCTATTGTCTGTATTAGTAATTGACATTCTTGACAGTTTGATTGTTATAAAGCTTATTTACAAATGTTGTTATTCAAATTTTTTTATTATTAACCATGTTTTCTGTAAGTATTACTTAAAATGTGAAATGTCTGGTTAACTATTTGAATGCCTTCAATTTTGCACACTTCTTTGTTGATTTCATTCAAAAGTATTATATGAAAACCTTGTTTAAACATGCTATAAATTTTCCTACATACATAATTCCGTCCTTTTTTCCCTTAGCAGTAGGCAGAAACTACAAAATACCTCCTTCTGCAGGGTTTAATGAAGTCTTTTTATGTCCGCTTACTGTGCTTTCACGTGGATGTCTTATGTATTGAACGCTTTCTGTCCTTTCAGCTTGTGCACTTGGAAGACGCTATAACGCAGCGTGACGAACTAATTGAAGAACTGACCATCTCATTACAGCGATCGGTCCGTGAACGAGATGACCTTAGACATGAGAATGACCACCTAACAAACGAAGTGCAGAACCTACAACACGTTATAGGAGAAAGATCTCAGTCTGAACATGACACAGTTAAAGCTCAGCTTTCGGACTTCATGAAGTATCAAAGTCTGATTAAAGATGATAGCACAAAGTTCTACTCAGCCATTATGAGCGGAGGATCTTCAATCCAAAGCTCTAATGGAGAAAAAGACATGGATAGAGAAGAAATTGTTGTCAACTACTCTAAGTCAGACTTGCGATCGTCAGACGTATCAGACGAATTCCAGACTGGTTTCGAGAATAAATTGACGACAATAATACAAAAGTTCGACAGTTATATTGAGGAGAATCTGAGGAACAAACTCAGGGAGAGTCTGATACAAGTTTTGTGTGACGAAATAGGTAAGATGAGAATCGACAATGATACCGAGATCAAGGAGTTGGAATCTCAGCTGCAGCAAGACAAGCAAGCTTACACCATAGAGATGAGACGGCTAAGGGAACTGCTGGCATCTGTGAAGGCGGGAAATGCGGACATTGACGCCCTAAGACAGGAGTTAGACATAAAACATGAGAAAGAAATGGAGAACTTGAGGACTTACTTTGAGAAGAAATGTTCTGATATGGAAAGGAGGTGAGTTTTAAATAAAAATACTCTACTTTTAACCTTTTTAATTATGTAGTCTAAATGCCAAGGAGGCACTTGAACTTGTCCTTGGCATTCAAAGAACTATTTTCTACCTAGACCTTAATCAAGTATTCATAGCTGAGCTAATGTCTACCTAAGTACATGAAGGTTACTATGAAGTACTAATTATATGTTATCTTTGTTTGCAACCAAGGCCAAAGCCAAGGTGAGTACTAATCTTTGCTAATTATGCATTCACTTTAATTTATTCTACTTTTACTACCAAATTAGTGTTAGAAGTACCTAGGCCACAAATGTAGAAACATATTTTAAGGTTGAATGGTTAGGATATTTTGATATGTATAAAAAATATGAACTATAAATGAAATAGCTTGTAAGCTTTTTATTTGAATTTTAATGTACAATAAAGTACCCTAACCTTTTATGACTGAAAAACTAGGGTTACTAGAAATGAGTTTCCATTATTATCTTTTGTAATGGCCTGTTCCCCCTTTAACATCATCCTCGTGATCACAGCATATATGTCTGTAAGAGAAAAAATCTCTGTGTGAAGTGGAGAATGTTTGTCATTGCGACCGAGGCTAAGTCGCCCTAGCCGCAGGTGCATGGTGCTGAGAGCTGAGTGAAAAAGAATTTAAAAAAATAGACAGATGCCTAAAATCATTCTCAGATCGACCAAGGCGAGTGTTACTCTGAAACGAATGAACATTATTTTCGCTTGCTCATATTGGGTAGAATTTTATTCATAGGTAACGTTTGGTTCATTGCAGCTATTCGGAGGAGGTGTGGCGCGACAAGGCGTGCTTGTCGCCGTGCGGCTCGGCCACGTCGCTAGACGCGCCCACGGACGCCGCTGGCGACTGCGCCCGTCGGCGCACGCGCAGTGTTCAACTACCCTCACTTAGTTTAGAGGTAATATTTTCAATACACTTACTTACATATGAGCGGGTTCCTAAAAGCCCGTTCTAGGTTTCTATCGCTTTTAGGCATGCTACTATCCGCACCAGTGCGGAAAAGTTCACGAGCTCACCCCCGCCACAATTCCACCGCAGCCACCACGAGTCGCTTGGCAGCCCGCGTTTATTTTTTTTTTTGTGTTGAAAAACGTTTAATACATGTGGGAATTTATCACTGGACCACTCGACTCAATAACACCCTCGCCTGTGGCTCAGGCGTATTCCTCCTCGGTCGCGATGACAAACTTTCTCTACTTGTATCAAAGTGTACTATTGGCTCGAATTAAATAAAGTAGCGTTTAAGTGCTTGAAACTGAGTGTGTTATCACCAAACGATTTATCGATGATGACGTTTGTCGGTGTCGGTCGATCCATTTTCATCGATCAATAATATCGAAAAAACAGACAACAAAATCATATCAGGACATTGATATCCACCTCATACTTGGCTCAGTTTTCTAACACAAAAATCATTATTTTCAAATAAATAAATATGTTCCTTTACAGTCAACGCAACTAGAACAATCACTAAGACAAGCATGCAAGAAGTATGAACAGCAAATAGATGAGCTGAAAGCTGAGCACGTGGCGTATGTGAACGAACTGCAAGCCACGCATCGAGAGGCGATCGCTTCACTGGATGAACAGGTAATAAAACCGATAATTCTATTTTGACTCTAGAAAAAAAGCATTTCTGTAAATGAGTACGCACTCAGACGATTTATAATACGCCTGCTTGTATTTGAGCAGTGGTAACCCAGTGGTAACGGTCTCGACTTACGAGTTGTAGGCCGCGGGTTCAAATCCAGCCAGGAGCATTACTTTTTGTAATTTATTTTATCACCACTGTTATCAAAACGGTGAAGGAAAACAAGATAACGAAATCGTCATGTCCTAGAGCCAATTGAAGGTATGTTACATGTTTAGAGAGGTATGTGGAACAGACTGTAAAGTCGCGCAAACCACTGCTGAAAAGGGAGGATCCTCCGACCAGACTGGTGATGTGTTTAGTTTGGGCAACTGCCCGAGAGATGATTTTGAGTTGTTGTATATGTTCAAATCGCGCGGAGAACTCTAATTGCGCGATGCAGGATTTTGCAGTTTAGTTCCCATGTGGTGCCATAGATGTCGCTACACATCTATCAACCCGCACGAGGTCCGCTTGATAGACAGGCGGCTCTAGCCTTCGGAGCGCCCATGTGCAACCAATACCGCAGACAAACTGGAAATACTTACAGTTTATTTACCTGACTGCCAGTCACTTTTTGGTCGAACTCTTTTGGCACACTTTCGGCGCCACAAAACTACCTAAAGTACCTACTGCCGTTTTAACCGCTACTGTCGCGATAATTCCGTCTCTGTGCTAAGACCTCACCGTAAGTTTGCTAAAGTAACACCAACACTACCTACTGCCGTTTTAACCGCTAATGTCGCGGTAATTTCGTCTCTGTGCTAAGACCTCATCGTAAGTTTGCTAAAGTAACACCAACACTACCTACTGCCGTTTTAACCGCTACTGTCGCTGTAATTCCGTCTCTGTGCTAAGACCTCATCGTAAGTTTGCTAAAGTAACACCAACACTACCTACTGCCGTTTTAACCGCTACTGTCGCGGTAATTCCGTCTCTGTGCTAAGACCTCATCGTAAGTTTGCTAAAGTAACACCAACACTACCTACTGCCGTTTTAACCGCTACTGTCGCGGTAATTCCGTCTCTGGGTAAATATTCAAAATGTACCAAATTCACAAGTTCCACTGCGTAATAAATTCAAATTAATATAGATATATTAATTTGAATTTATTACGCATGTATACCTACGATTTTTAATGAATGCTTGATTTTTTTTTGTATTTTTTTATGTGGAACATATTTAAAAAAAATGTAAATAACAACAAAACTCATTACAATTCCTGTTCCAATGCTAGACTTCATTATATTTTTTAGTATACTTGTAAATTTAGCGCAAATATCGTAAGTTTGGCGAATGTGTCGAATAACTTAATTGTCATTTGTTACTTGATAACAAAGTAAAACGTAGTTTTATGATTAAATAAGGAACAAATGTGTTTTTAAAGTTTTGTAACAGCAAAAAATTCATTACCAAAACCATGACGAGTTTTCGATTTTACGCGACAAAAACCTTTGATCACGCCTCCATGTAGCGAGCGGCAGCCCCCCCCGTTCTTCAGTCGATCGGCAAACGTAACAGGGGAAGGACGTGCGCAAGATTTCGCGCCAAAAATTGCGATCGATGTGAGTATTACAGTGTTTAGTCCATTTTGTGTTTCATTACAAGTCCACTTACATCTTGATACGTAAATAAACTTGGTATTCAGTTGTTACATCAATTCATTAAGTTCTGTGTCTATTTCATTTATGAATGTGTAGATGTTAAGTAAAGTTTATAGAAAAATATATAATAACCTAAAAGTGCATATTACTCATTACCGTGTCCTTCATTACAGTCGTTTACCGTAACCTTTTTGAGGTTACGGTAATGAATGGAAAATTACGGTAATGAATCAACTTCTGTTTATTTATTTTTTAAGTACATTTTAGGATATAGGCTATTGACATTGTTGCTTAATAAATGCTTTCTATTTCAGCTAAAAAATGGCACGCCCTAAGAAGACGAAAGAGGAAATTTTAGCGAGAAAAAGACTGGCTAAGCGGAAACGCTACGCTGCTTTAAAAAATAATGAAGAATTATATAATATTGAAAAAGAAAAGGAAAAAGCAAGGTACTTAAAAAGAAAATCTGAAAAAAAAAATACTTGACATTAAAGATTTAACACCACGTGCTCAAAGAGAAAGACGTAAAAGATGGAGAGTTAACAGTAAGAAATATATACAAAAAAAAAGAAAAGAAAAAGAAATTGAAAATGTTGAACTTCTGGACATTGAAACATCACAAGACGAGCCTCTTGATGATAATAATCCGCTTGAAGAATCAATTCCATCAAATTCTGTAAAAGAAACTGGGACCAACGAAACTGATAAAACTTTTAAGTTAAGAGCAACAATAAGACATATACGTTATCAAAAAGATAGGGATATGAAAAAAATGAAAAATGAGCTCTGCAACATAAAAAAAGAAAACAAGAAATTGAAGAGACTTTTAAACATATATAAAGAGAAGATAAAAGACAATACAATGAATACAAGGAATAATGAAAAACTACCGACTAGAAAAATAGGCAGAAAAAAGATCCAATATAATTTTAACAAAAATAAAGAAAAAGATGTTGTTAAAAAAGTTAAGTGCTTTTATAATGAAGACGAGAACACAAGAGTAGCACCAGGCAAAAAAGAATACATTACGAGAAAGAAAAACAGAAAACAAAAAAGGTACTTAAATGATACTCTTATAAATTTGTACAAAAAGTTTTGCCTTGAGAATCCAAATACATCTGTGTCTTACACGTTCTTCTGTAAATTAAGGCCATTTTGGGTGTTATTTCCCAAACCAAACAGAAACACATGCGAATGTATTTATCACTGCAATTCAGAGTTACTAATAAAGGCTCTAAATAAGGCAGAAATCATAAATATTAAAACAAATCATGATCTTTTAAACATCCTTTGTTGTAATAGATATAACGAGGCATGCTTGGATCGTACATGTTCTAATTGTGAACCAAAGGTTGTTGAATATTTAGAATTTAGTAACGATATACACATCAAATATTTTGAATGGCGTAAGACTTCTAACACCTATGAAAAGGATGGAAAAGTAAAACATAACATTCTTTGGGCTAAAACTGAAAATTATGCACCACCAATAGATGTTATTCATAAATTTGAAAATCATATTAAAAATTTTTTGCCGCATTGCGCTACTGTTGTTGTGCAAAATAAAACTCTAAAAGAACTAAAAAATAGTATTCAGATAAACGAAGCTGTGGTACATTTAGATTTTAGCGAAAACTACGCTCTTAAACATCACACGGAGATTCAGTCTTTTCATTTTGGCGGCAGTAGAAAGGAAGTGTCTATTCACACTGTAGTAATATATATCAAAGACTTCGAAACGTCCCAGTTAAAAACTTACTCAGTTTGCACCGTATCCGACAAATTGAAACACACAGCCGTTGCAATTTGGGCACACTTGGGCCCGATTTTGAGCCAAATTTCCGAAATATCACCTTTTATTGATACCCTACACTTTTATAGCGATAGCCCCAGCAGTCAATACAGGAACCGAAACATGTTTTATATTTTGACTCAATTGGAAAAACAGTTTTTAGCACTTCGTAAGTTAACCTGGAATTACATGGAAGTAGGTCACGGAAAAGGTGCTCCAGATGGCCTAGGAGCGGCAGTCAAAAGGACCGCCGATAGAATTGTCAACACAGGGACAGACGTCGGGACATTTTCCAAATTTGTTGAAATTACAAGAGCAAACCTGCCAAATATCAAAATTGTGGAGATCACAAATGCAGACATAGATGAAAAGCAAGCCATGATGCCTAATTGCATTCCATCTTTTAAAGGAACTATGGCCGTTCACCAGGTCATTTGGAGGTGTGGCTCAAGAGATCATTTAGAGATGCGTAGCCGAAGCTGTTTCAGATGTCAGGAGGAAATGTGTCAACATTACAGTCTCGGTATTCACAGCCTCGAAAAAGTGATTTCCCAATTTTGCAAAGAACCAACCCTTGAAGATAATTTACCCATACCGGTTCCCATTCCGGAAACCTATGAAGCACCAACTTTTGATGAACCTAAAATCTATGATGTACAATCAGGCAGTTATAGTCCAGAACTCATACGAACCACATACCCGCGTAAACGCAGTAAGAAGTTGCATTCAAACATAATAAAACAGGAAGGACTAGCTAGTGACATAATAATATTTCCTGCTATGCCTTCCACATCAAAAGAATTTAAATCACCAGAAAAGGTGCACTTTTTATCTAACATTAGAATACTTGGCGATTGGCAGAACTCAACTTTTGTTGGTTCTGAAAGTAAGACATATTGTGATAAATTTAAGGAATTTATATCTGATTTCGGTAAATTTGAGGACTATCCAGACACTGATATAGAAAAGAGAGAATATAAAGAAAATATTATTGAGAATCAACATCAAGACAAAAGCAATTATAGAGGAAAAGGAGTAGGAAAAAAAACCGGCAAAAAAATGTAGCAGGAATAAAGTAAAAAGTTGTCTTGTAAATTCGCATATATAAAAAATAAATACAAAAAAAAAACAAAACAAATAAAAAAAAAACAACAACAAAAATAAAAAAACAACGAAAATAAATAAAAGAGAAATATAAACAAAAAAAATAAACACTTAAAACAAAAACAATATAAAAAAGTACTTTAAGATTACATATATTATTATGTTTAAAATAATTTATCTTGTTGATTTTTTATATATTTTATTTGCATTGGTTGTACTCATTGAGAAAGTCTGATTCATATTTTCTAACTTAAAATTTTTAGGAATCTGAATTTATTTATTATTTGTTATTTAGTGACTGCTTTTTATATTACTTGTGTATTTTGCAGTCCGAATATCAAAATCGGATTAGTTTACTAAGACATTGGAAGGCTGATTGTTACCAAAACTTCAATTATGGAAGAACTATTAATTAGGTACCTATTTTGTTAAGTTGATTTTTAAATAAATTATAATCTACAACATCTTTGTTTTTTTTTTAATATCACATCATTTTGTATCATTACCTTGCCTCTATATTTCATCACCGTATACCTAAAATTTCATTACCAAGGGTGACGTTCATTACCGTAGCTTGTCACGTATTTTAAGTGGCAATAACTCTTTCAATGTTTGATGTATAAGCGTGCCTTTCACTTATTTAATAAATAAAATAATGCCAAATATCATAAACCTATCAAATTAAAAAAAAAATGAAATTGAGATATTCTTACCAAAATTGCGCAAATAATGTCGAAACTGAAGAAATACCCCTCTGTGCTAAGACCTCATCGTAAGTTTGCTAAAGTAACACCAACACTACCTACTGCCGTTTTAACCGCTACTGTCGCGGTAATTCCGTCTCTGTGCTAAGACCTCATCGTAAGTTTGCTAAAGTAACACCAACACTACCTACTGCCGTTTTAGACGCTGCTGTCGCGGTAATTCCGTGCATTTTGTTAGAACCACATCGTAAGTTTATGAGCTACTTAAGAACCGAAAGAAGATACTAAACTGCCACCTTTTTTTCAGATAACCCAATTAAAAGCGCACATCCAAACAGCAGAGAACACCGAAACGAACGTGTCGCTCTACCAGCAAGACATTGATCTCGAACTGGAGAAGGTTAGACTGATCTGTTGTATATATAGCTTTATATTTTATGTTAGTGTTGCTGAATGTCGTGCAGTGTTGTCCTAATTGATGTTGTGAATCTAACTTGGTGTTGCTTTAAATAACTCCAAAGCAAAGGCTGGAAAAAGAAACAAAAACTATGTATATATTTCTGGCCAGTGTTCTAGAATGTTAGTTTAGACTTTCGATTCTTTTTTTAAATTTTAGCTCACACTAGGAATTACTCTTTTATTGTGGATGCGTTCTGAAACATGTGAAACCTGGAACAATATTATCTGTAAGCCATATAGGTCCAACTATATGTTCCGTGAAAGAATCGAACCCGCAAAAACCGGTTTTTTAACCACTGCCTGACTAGATCTATTGATTGAGCTGAGGTTAGTATAAAATCTGTAAGTTTTAAATTGAGAGTGAAAATTATAAGTCACATTAAAAATTATTTGTCACATTATTTTAGTAACTATAAGCCCAAATTAAGGCGTTTAGGTACAAACAGCTACGATTGATCTACATTGGTCAAAAAGTTTAGTAAAGTTCCAAAGTTCTTTTCTCAAATTCAATTTCCCTAATTATGGAAATGCTTTGAGCAGAAATCTTTGGTGGATACTGCTTGAGGCCGCCAATATATTTTATTGTTTATTAACTAATAAATATCTAATATTTGTGTACATAATCGCATGCAGGGGAAAGACAACCAAGCTTACGGTAGCCTGAGGTAATCTGTCCTTTGGCTTTCGGCTGTAAAATCTTCCTTCTGGCTATGTCAGCACATATCTTAAGACTGGGACTATATACGATATCAGGCTGCAAAACGGGACCATTTTAACTTCCAAAAGTTACTGAAGACAGCTGCCAAAAGCTCATACCTATCATTCTTCATTTAGGTATCCAGTTGTTCTCCTAAATGATTAATTGTTGATAAATCCTAGTAGCATAAATTATAGTCCCAGCCTAAAATGGATTAATGGTCACAGAAAGAATGAGAAAACCACCATGGAATATGGTCTATTGCACTCTGGAAACTTGTAAATATCGCAATGTAAAATCACCTTTAAGTGTACAGCAAAAAGTTAATTTTCTTTTGCACTTTTTATGATTTCTGGGGTTGAATAGCAAATGTTGGGTGAATGAATATTGTGTTCCCAATTGTTAACTTTGTCACTAACAAGTATTTAAAGAGTGTTACTCACGTTTTTGACTAAAAATTACATTGTGCACATAAATAAAAATTGTCTATAAAGTTTTGAATAGACTACAAAATAAAAATCAATATTTTGTTGTAACTGTAATTAAAAAAAAATATAGCGCTCCTCTTGTGAAAGGCGACTCAATCTCTTCTCAACTCATTTCACTCAAATTCTCTCACATATTGTTAAACTCCCATCCTCAGTACAGAAACTACAATTCACCTAAACCACCCCTTTTCACTGCCTCTACCACTCTATTCACTTCAACTGTTATTCAAATACCCCCACCAATCCACTTTCGTTATTCAACCACTTATTAAATCTCATTCTGTCTCTCTCCTGCATGCTTGGAATGCCACTAACACGCTCGTGTGTGACTAAACGGCGTGACGTCACCGCTGCGACGTCACACGTAGAAGATGGAGGCGCAGCTGGAACAGAGGCTGGAGGAGGTGAGGGATGAGGTCAGGCAGGAGGTCGTCAACCATCTGCAGGAGCAGTTGCAGGTATGTTGACAGATTATGTCCTTGGCTTTACTTTCCAAAGTAGTAGTAGATTTTTTCTTTGATGGAACCTAAAGCTTAGTAAACGCATACAGGGGAACTCAAAGCAGATGATTTTCTGATGACATAGGGTAATGAACTTTGTGCTTAGAGAAATAGAGTGCAAAATTGAATGAGCTGAAAAAGAAAGGTTTAGTTAGACTTCTTAGATAGAATATTAGTGTCTCGTTCGTACTTTTTACAGCAATATTAAATTTTATTCTTCTTTATGGTCTGCATAGAGCAGATATAATATATAGTCGATCAGCTTGAAACTTCCTATGTATGCTGAAAAATTGCCGAGACAGTCGGTATATGTATATTATTCCGATGTTTGTGCTGGCACTCTTAGTAGACAGTTGGCCGCCGGTATTTTAATTCTGGATATTGACCACAACCACTCAAACCAGGCGTCACTCCAACGTATTAGTACGCTTCGTTTGTAATAATTAAAATCTCAGTAGTCTGTTCAAAGTCTGCCGCTTGTAATGGCCACTCTAGCCGTGAAATGTAGAAAAACTAATTACTTCATTAGTTGCTGAAATAGTAGCGGTAGTGCTTACTACTTAGCGCCACTATGACGCTAAAAGCTTCAATTTGTATGACAAAATATGCATCTACCTCGGGATGACTTGCCTGTCTGTAAACTTTAATAATCGCCATCAGCACCGCTTCATACGAGGAAACTACATATTTAAACTTTATTACTGTAAATATACGTAATAATATATTCAAAATAACGCTTTCAGCTAACATATTATTACCCACAAAACACCAACGCAATTTCGTAAAAAGTGTACATACACTCGCTTTTGTAAATAGACCAGCTAAAATACCCATAAAACATTTTATGTGGCCCAAACCACAGTCTTTAACTAACTAGAGTAAGTAGTTCGCGTTGATTCACTTAACCCACATATATGACGGTAATGGCTAATGGCTAACGACTTCTAAGAAGTAATTCGGGCGATATTTTTATGTCCTCTTCTCGGAGATTTTTCGCATTGATTAATTTGGGTGACAGTTTTAAAGCTTTCTTATTGGTGTTGGGTGTCCCAAAGTTTCAGGTTTTATTTCTTAATTGACATAAACTAGTGTTTGACTGCAATGCCACCTGATAGTAAACAGTGATGCAATTGTTGATGCTGAGGCGCACTAGTTTATTAAGAGTTTATTCAGCCGATAGCCTTGAAAACACCTAAATTATAATCGGACGGAAAGACCGCAGGTTGCTAATATTAAGACTCTAAACGTCGCCTAAACTCTATAATTTCAGATAAAAAATCATACAATTAAAATGTCGGAAATGTATAAAAATTACATCACAACATTGGATTTTTTTAATAAAAACCATACCAGCTGCTACCAACCGCATCACACGCGTGAAATTAGAAAATTATCCCAAGTTAAGATACTTCCGAGAGAAAAAGTATCCTATGTGCTAATCCAGGACATGATCTACTTATGTGCCAAGTTTAATTTAAATCCGTTCAGCCGATAAGATGTGAAGCGGTACAAACAGACACAAGTTACTTTGGCGTTTATAATATTAGTAAGGATTTCGAAATTAATAAATCAGCCTATGGTATTCAGCGATGTTTATCACATCATATTCGACAAACAAACAAACAATTTTACCTCTTTATGATGTTCGTTTAGAAGTTTAGATAAACACTGTAGTCTGTTTCTCATCAAGTGCCATCAACCCAAATATCGATATAAAATAAATTAAATAAAAACATCTTCCGCAGTAATCCGTAGTGCGTACAGTGGCTGCCCTCAGGCAAGCATTGGCCTGGTGCCATCTCGGTACACCATTAATAAAACGCGGCCGTCGTACCAGCGTGGTCTATGCTCTCAAATAGAGCAAGGCTCTTCCCACAGTTGGTGGGAACACGCTTCATTCACTACTACAATAGTGAAAAAAAAGAAAATCATAAACAAGGACTTTTCCCTCCTTTTTTAAGTGACTTTTTGAATTTACGCGGAAGAAATGTGACGGTTTTTCTTATTTGAGTTTACTTTTGTGACGGACAATGAAATCTATTGGTGATATTTTTGAAGGGACTGTGACTGAGACATTGAAGTTATAAATATTTGTAGAACTTTAGAATAGTTTCTTTTTTTGTGTGTTGGACTGGTTAAAATGTGAAATGCCTGATCGAAATCATTTGCCATTTTACAAGAGACGTGTAAGTTATTTTACATAATTATTGTTTTTGATATACTTATTCTTATTTGTAATGATAATATCTTATTATAAAGACATTATCAATTCAAACGTATTTTTGCCATTGACTCATATAAGTTTTGAAGCACAGGTGTGCATTATAAAGGTCTACGCTAGGAGCTGTATCGCTCGTGCTCGGCTCCACCAGTGTCAGTCCACGCTACACGAATTTGAGTCCGGCTCGTGCTTGGTTCCTCTAGCGTAGATCCACCTTTAAATACAGTTTGTAAACATGCAGAAAACTGTAGGTACTATTTTGAATACCTGTGTCATGTCCATTATTAGAAACTACCATGTTTATGATTATCATTTACCTGTTTTTTCAGCCGGTTACCTGTGTATGTTTTACTCATTTATTTATTTTTAACCAGAACGACAAAATGCCAATTAGACTGATTAGATTAGACACGAATTATTTAAAGCACATTTAAGACAAAAATAACATAAATATATGACTAAGTCTCTAAGTCAATCTTTTCACAAACCACCAGACATTCAAAGAGTATCTTATTTTATTCATCAGCGAACAAATCTAGTTCAGGACTGGATTTAAGGATTCATAGCTATTCGTACCTCTTATGACTCTGCCAGTAAATTCGCCAGTTGGGGACCAATGTAGTGTCTTCATCGATAAATATATCGATCTTCTCCCATAATAAAATCTGTACCTTTAGTCTTTGTTCCGTTGATTAGCCGTTATATATTTTTCTTTGCCAATTCTCAGCTTCCATTCCAGGATTATCTTGCCCGACGGCTATGGCGCCTAAGTGGTATTTCAGAGGTCGTTAGTTCAAATCCGATGCGTTGCTCTATTTTGTGAACTCACTCAGGGACAGGATTGAAATAAGACAGATAATAATATACTTAAGTGGTTTATATGCCGTGGGTACGGGTGAAAAAAAAAAATGTAGATGATGAAAAGGATATTCAGACTAGTAAGAGTTCGTAGAAAGGCTGAATAAACCTGGTCAAGTGGACACGGACATGTAAGAAATCTTTGCTACTGATAACTGAGTTCTCGACACTTTTGCCTTGAAATGCCTCTGTTACTTTAAGTAACAAATGTAACATAATAAATAATCGAAATAAATTTGTTAGATATTTTTTTATGTTTATCTCTATATTTGGGATTATTTAGCTCAATACTTACTGAGGTAAGTGAGACAATAAATAATTGAGTATTTCGAATGTTGCAGACATATTGCGGCACGTTGTGTGCAAACATTCCAATTTCTCCGCTTGACCTCTTTATTTCCTAGGGCCCTTGAGCATCCAATTGTCCTGGTTTCACTGTATAAAAAAAGGTATATTTATTTTGTAGGCGGTAACCTTTGGAAGTTCACCGAACACTTAGAAATGAAAGAACAAATACAGACAGAAATGCGCAAAGGTACTGATTTATTTCAAATGAAGTAAGCAGTACGTTCTGCAAGTAAGGTACTGTTTATTAATACGTATTGCTTAGCAGTACCTGTTCATGTAGGGATCTAATGACAGCATCAGTGGATGGCATTGCCATGGCCGAATAGGTACTGGGCCAGGCATGGAATTTAATTAGTTTTGCCATCGATACGCTAAGAAGAAGATGCAGTATCTTATAGTAGTAGTAGAAAACAACACTATCAATGAAAACCATAGACTAATTTAAAACCAAAAACTGTAATTTTATGCAGGAAAACGATAGAACTAAATAAACATTATCAAAGTCAATATTATTTGTTATAAATCACGTATAATCCGTCTACGTAAAGTATTATCGGCTCTCATGAAGCTGAAAGGTGTTTATGGGATGAGCGACGGCTACTGAATATTCTACTGACGTCTTGACCTAATTCACACTGATTTATATCATGGAGTTTCTTATAAATATAAAGAGCTTGTGTATTTCTTTTTGTAAGAATATTGGATGTAAAAAGGAAGATCGTTGATTACCTCTTTTTATTGTTGACATGGTTGATTAGTTGAAGCTTTTGTGGTGGCTCAGCACTAAGGTAGGCGCCAGATAAACGTGGAATAACGGTCATTGACCCTAATACATATTATGTTGATATTCTTAATTTCAAAAACGGAAATAGAGACATGAAGCTGTCTTGAAACGACATGTATTCGTCCATTATAGTCCATTGTTTGTTTTTCGGGTACCTACGCAGAGATATTAGAAAAAGGTCAATGTACTTTATTCCACGGTTATCTGGTGCCTTTTATAGTCCATAACCTGTTTGCAACTGAACTCAAAAACTTTGCTGATCAGATTTGCAGATCTTCAACTATTTTGAAGATATACAAATATATATCAAGTTTCTCATGAAACTGATTTATCTCGTAGTTCAAGTAAACTGTTATTCCTTTACCTACTTCAATTTTTGGAGAACTTAGGTAAATTGTTTCCTTCTGAACTTTTACAAAATATTTTGTAACCTTCATAGTATCCTTCCTCAAAGTATCCTTCGTAGGTACCACTGTTTTAGAAAACAAACTGTGTTTTTTTTCACTTTTCTTTAATTCTAATTGAATTGTCAACATAATGTTGGTATGTTTGGTTATTTTACTATTTCTACGTTAATTAATATAACGAGTTTTGTATCGTTATATTTAATGGATTACAAAAAAATAAAGCTATTCAGTTTCAGTCGATAACAATCCCAGATTTACCGAAACTGCACAGCAACATAAATTGTAAACCTAAATCTAAAGCAAAAATACAAGAAACAAAAAAGTTACTCACGGCATCTAAATATATTCGCGCATGTACAGTCATCGTCTGCAGTTCATCGCCATTTACAAATATTGTCAATCCGTCCCTGGCATGTTTCCAGACTATAGACGACATTTTTCGCGCTTCTGACCTCATTTTTAAGCTCCACGCTGTCTCGGGGACGGAGTTTTTTTTTCCTATTTGGGTCAATGGTCTGGCGGGAAAAGTTTGATTTCAGTTGTAAATCCTCGAAATTTAAAGTTTTCATTTTATACAACACTAGCTTTTGCCCGCAGCTTCGCTCGCGTACATAAAATATAGCCTATGCCACTCAGGAATAAAGTAGCTTTCTATCGGTGAAAAAATTTTAATAAACGGACCAGTACTTCCAGAGATTACCTCCTACAAACAAAAAAAAGCAAACTTTACCTCTTTTTTAGATTAGTGTAGATTAGTTTTAGTGTATGCGAAACCCGAAACACGAGTATAGTATTTTTAATTTTGATGAAAAGAATCTGTGTATAAAACTTCAAAACTGTACGATGAAAAATCACGAAGTTATAAGCTTGTTATGTTACCTGGTTGACCGCAACAATACATGATCACCGGCCCACCCGGGCGACTGCGGGGTTATTTTACTCCCGCATCCAGCTGTGCGCTAGTGTGTAATTTCTGCTATAACCTGCTGTGACCTGTGTTATACTTAGTGTCGGTGGTGTCCAACTTCTGACCGTTTTTTAAATATTTATGGACAAAATATAACATGGTTTAAATTATTGGAATCGATTCAGTTACTGCTTCTGAACAATGTTATGTGCCTGCCACTTTGATTCGTTTTGTGTGGTTGTATAATTTTATTTGAAATATTAATAATTTGTAAAAATAATGTACCTATATTCCTAAGTGACTTGTATGCCCCAAGGGCGGGACGTAGCTGATCTATTTAATTCATTTAAGACCTGTATTATGTACAAACCTATGATCCACAATAAAGACATTGAATTGAATTGAATTGAATTGAACAAACTATATTCAAGTTTAGCATATACTAAAAATAATTTTGTATAATCAGATAACTGTGACATGCTCATTAGTCAGTTTAGATTAGCAAATCAAGTTAAAAAAAAAGTGACGCATTTTGATAAATTATAACATGGATAAGAGACTGTTCGAAACAATTTGCCCTTTTTTTAACAAAAACCGTGAATTTACACATGGCGTGAGAGAGAACGAATCGGGTATAAAATTGTTGTTATTCTCTTTGGGCCTCCGGAATTAATCAAATTTTTAATAAACAAGTAATAAGTACATTAAACACGTAAAGGTGACGATCGAAACGTCTGGCTTTTTTCCCTAGCCTTACTAAGTATCTCTAAATGTCCCACTGCTGGGCAAAGTCCACTCTTTTCTCTGTTCAACATCTTGCGCGATCTCTGACCAAGCTTAACCAGCAAACGTGATCAGAATCACGGCACCAATTTTGCCGCTGGTGACCATGTTGATCATTGCCCATTTTTTTTTTTTTGTTATATTTAACTTTGTAATTTCAGACACAATTTATTGTTAATGAATAAATGACTATGACTATTTAGTTGGGCTCTATCATTAGTAATGCAGCTTTAAATACAATTTCTCAATAACGCTAACAACGAATCGGATACCACAACAGATTTGTTTATTTATTAAAAATTTATACACTAGTAAAAAACACTACAAAGGCGGATCCTAGGAATTTTCTACCAGATGACATTCGGGTGGTGCAGAAACAACATGGCAGGTGCAACTTTATATAAAGACAAAACAGAAAAGAAATAAGTAAAATAATAAATACGTTCTTTAGAAACGTAAATACAAATGAGTTATGTTAATGTGAAAACCAAATCTAACCAATTAATACTGTGATTTATGTTTTCTTGCGTAAACAACACCATTAAGGATGGTATCTTAACATCCTATAGAAAACAATGGTTATTAAGCAAGTTTAAGAACGGTATTATATAATTAAATAATCACTCACAAACATCATTTACTCCCTTTGTTTAGATGCCTACTGTTTGGGCTATCAATTTGCTTGATAAGGGGTCAAAAGTGGCACATAACCAGTCGTTTATTTTCCCTATGCGAGTGCAGTCACATCTCTCGTGATTGAGCGGATATTTCCAACGTGATTTGTTGTGATTGTGTTATGGTATAAAAGTGTGAAAAACTTTTTGAAGTGTGTAGAAACATGGGTGATTTGATAGTAAGTTCACGTTTTTAATATTTTTCTAGCTTCTGCCAGTGGTTTCGCCCGCGTGAAAGTATCCCCTTAGGGGTTGAATTTTAGGAAATCCTACACTCGTTTAAGTTATAAAAGGAAACCTTGTTGTTGTATTATTTCAAAGATATCTATTAGCAGTACACCGCAGACTACCCCTGTATTGTTTTATTCTTTTCAATCCATCCTAAGGTTGTCTGGTAGAAATCGCTTTAAGCGATAAGATCGCCATTGTACCCATAGATTTGAGTTTATGTCTTTTTACTTTTGGTGTACAATAAAGTTTATTCTATTCTATTCTATTCTTGTGCAATTTTTTCTGCTCCTAGACCCTGTAGTTTCGGTTGTGCGTTGATATGTCAGTCAGTCAGTTTCTCCTTTTGCTAAGTTTTATATGTCTGAACGAAATGGCAGTCTATATTATTAGTCCTTCATTTTAAGTGCCAACTGTTCTGGTAGTTCGCAAGTTTACAACTTACACCACGTTCTAGTTAATGAAACTAACTGTAATATAAAATAATTGTGTTGTGGGTCCATAAAACGCTAATGATCGCAACATAGAAATAAATATTTTCGTTTCTTTTTTTTCAAGTTTTAACTTTGACCCCAATTTGTCCCGTACCGTGGGTGCTTTGACCAACATACTCGTACAAAATACAAACATCCAGACTCGGAGCAACTACCTATCTGTAGACTATACAAATAGTTGTTCCGTGCGGGATGCGAACCGGCGACACGCAGCACAACTACTAGACTTCCAGGAGTCTTACGTGCCTTAGAGTATTAATTCCAACAGCATAACTTAAGTAAATTCGTCGCACACCAGGCAGACAGGCCTGCTCCTACCAATCTGAGGAGCTTTGTAAAACAGCTCAATCTGTTCTCGTCGATAAAAGCTGTCGATATATACGATACGATGTTGTCTCTAGAAAATGCAGTATTCAAAGCATTATTGCCTAAAGCACGAACCACCTACAAGGTGGACCGATGACCTAGTACGGGTCGCGGGAATCCGACGGGTGCGAGATGCACAGGACCGGGCGTAATGGCCATACTTGGGGGAAGCCTGTGTCCAACGGTGGACGTCTTTTGGCTGAAAGATGATGATGATGACATTGCCTAGAGAAAAAATGCCTATGTACCATGTTCACCACTTCCGTCTGTTACCAGGTGCTTCTGTCGGACCCCGATGCGGAGGTGTCGAGCTGGCCGCTGGAGCTAGTCGCCTTGAGAGACAAGATACATGGAGACGCTGTCAAGTCGCAGGGAGAAAAGGAGGTAATCAGATGTTGTGCTGTGTTTTTTTTAGTTAGTGCTGTACGAGATTAGCGAAGAAACGTAGGTTTTTTTTAGGTGAGATAAAAAGCGTTAAACAAAACATTTCCTATTAGGCCTACTGTCCAAGGATGACGCTAAGTCGTGTCGCTACGTGTTGTAGCTTCGTCGACAGAGTTTCATAATTTTATATGTAAGCTGTGAGCAGGCGTAAACCAATCGTATAACGAGGAATAAGCGTCTTGAAGCTGCGCGTCCGTGGACAGTAAGCCTTAGTTAACGGAAATAACATCATAATTTAAACAAGCTCGTACTAGTTATATTTATTTATTACAACGTCATACAACACAAAGGTATCTACAAAGGTGGATTTAATTATAACGTTTATCAACAACCGCTGAATGCTTCCAAAACCGTCTGCATTGTAGATAGTAGTCAAAATATGAAATTATAAAGTAGGTAATGAGATCTATTGAAACATTTTAGCTCGCAAACTTCGGGAACATCAGGCTTAATCAGACAATCATCAGAAACTCATATAGCGATAGGGATCATGCATTATCACCAAAATCTACACTAATATAATAAATAGGTAAAGTTTGTTTTTTTGTTTGTAGGAGATAATCTCTGAAAGAACTGGTCCGAATGCGAAAATTTTTTCACCAATAGAAAGCTGCTTTATTCCTGAGTGACACAGGCTATATTTTATGAACGCGGGCGAAGCTGCGGGCAAATGCTAGCTAATCAAGTAATTTTGTTATCTTCTTCCTTTTGATTTGATTAGGTACCAAAATCAAGTGATGATCAAATAATTTAAAATCATCAAAAGGAAAGAGTGTTTAAAGGATAAATGTGTTTATAGTACGAATAACTTCGTCTCGTCTTATTACTCTGATATACCAAACCCGAGAACATTCGAAGAGCCAGAATCCCCACATTATTGAGTCGTATTTCGAGCTTGTAACGACGACGGTACATGTTGTATTGACAACGCGCCGTACGCTTGTCCTGTCGCGTCTATAAACAGACGTAGGGCACTATCCTGTGACCCACTTAGCCTTTTGTTGAGACCTTGATATGGACTGTATTGTTGCACCTCTGTGCTAGACACGAGTGAACGAAACGTAGTAGGTTATGTAAAGACAAAGAATAAAGTTAAATATACTGGATAAGAATTAAATGCTTTGAAATATTTATATATAATAAATGCACCAATTTAATAAGTGTTTTCAAGGTGGGTTTTCCAATACACAAGGGCTGTATTATTTTAATACACTTACTTGAAAACCCGCTCTGAACCCTACCGCTTTTAGGCAAACAATTCACTGTTTTCTTCAGTAGTGCGGAAAAGTGCGTGAGCTTCCCCCGCCACCTCCGCTCGTATCGGGCTGGGCGCTAAGCGACCCGTTGCGCTTTAACGCCTGTTTATTTATTTCTTCGTTAGTGTATTGAAAAATGTCATTTGATAAACGTGGAAAGCCGCTGCAGCACTCAGATTCATAACGCCCTCGTCTTCGGCTCGGGCGAATCCCACTTCGGTCGCAATGACAAACTTTCTCCACTTGTATTAAAATATACTTTTTTTTCAAAATCAATGACAGTAATAATCTGTCTGTTGCCTCTGTCTGTGCAGTACTAGTAATCTGTTGAACTCCTATTACTCTCTACCTTAACATGAAACTAATCTTCTAGGTTTATCTAGAAATATTTTAGATTTATAGTGCACCCAAATAAGGTGCATCGGCTTGACCCGTTGTCACGTCAAGTCACGTGTGTAAATAAGGTTAAAGATCGTCCGATATATATTTATAAGTTAACTCAACAATAATTCTTATCAAATATTTACATAATTTACATACATAATGTCTATACTGACTAGACTCTGCCATTTTTCATCCCTGCAGCAACTAATCTTACATCTAGACTGGGCTGTTGGTCTAGTGGTTAGTGGCCCTTGCTGCTATGCCGGAGGTCGTGGGTTTGATTCCCACTCAGGACAAATGTTTGTGTGATGAGCAAGATTATTTGTTCTGTGTCTGGGTGTAATTTATCTATAATATGTATTTACAAAAATATAGGGTGACTAGTAATTAGTGACCGATAATTATACAAATGATTGTACTCATGATTACAGACAACGTTCCCAAAGAAACTTCTTTTCCATACTCATTATTGAACTTATATTATTTAACCGGTTATTTATATTTATTATTTATGTACATGTAATGTAGGTACTTACACTGATTACACACCGATGTGTTTGCAAACGGTGCGGGTGTACTATCACTATTGTAGGTAAAGTACATAAGACAACGGCGTTACGCGGCTAACAGCTGAGAGGTCGCAGACGCGCGCCTATTTGCGCGAACAGCTGTTATGTTATTGTGATAAAATTAATGAGTAGAAAAAAAAAATATTTGGGAAAGTTGTTTGTGATCATGAGTAATAATAACGTGTATTAATATCGGTCACTAATTACCAGTCACCCTATATAAGTATATTTATCAGTTGTCTAGCACGCATAACACAAGCTCTGCTTTGCTTAGGACTAGTTATTTGTCTACTTATTATAATGTCTATACTGACTGCTGCATGCCATTTTTCATCCCTACAGCATCAAAGAAACTATTTCTTCATCAAAGGAGATGTGTATGACTAACCCCAATTACATTTAAAACTTATAAATATCATTAGTCTGCATCTACAATGAAACGACGCACTCAAAGTAATCTTTTTACCTTCAGTCGTCGTGCCACTAAATCCCTTGCACGACCAATAAATTCCCATGCACTTAGACGACTAGCTCTATAAATACGAGCCACCCTCGGATTCCCCTCCCATGACTGGTCACTCGTAAATCTGAGCACTCCGAGCCAACGTTCTGGTCTACAATACTCACTTTTTGGTCGTGTTCCTGGTAACGGTTAATTAAAGTAACGTAAACGTGCGCGTTTGAGTTTGTTTGATTGTGAGAATACGGTGTGTTATTAGAACGTGTGCTTGGCTAAGAATAGTCGACTACAGTGTTGTTTTAAACGTTAGTAAGATGCTTTGTCTGCTAGACAGACCAAAGATTTAATATGATCGTCAGTATAGCAGCAGTTTACGTTATTTCCGACTCCCTTTTATTTCATATCATTTCTCACATAATCCATCCATCTTTTATTTGGCCTCTATTTACGTGTATACTCATAATTCTCTTAGTAACAGCGTTTCACCCCTCCTCTTCACATGACCGTGCCCAGACAAACCTTGCGACTTTTCAGTCACTGGTGCCACTTTTAAGCTTCCTCTATGATACTCATTTCTCACTTTATCCATTCTCGTCACTTCACACATCCAGTATTACAGCAGTTGAATTTGCTACTATGACGACTAAACGAGAAATATGAAAAAGACATCCAAATTCGGATGTTGGCAAGAATAGAATAATATTAAAGAAATACTATCGATGCGCATTACTTTGTGTAATTTATTTCTTCACCACTGCTCTCAAAACGGTGAAGGAAAACATCATGAGGAAATCGGCATGTCCTAAAACCAAAAATTTGATGACATGTGACATTCACCAACTCGCACTGCGCGGTGGATTACGGCCCATTCCCTCTCCTAGAGAGGAGGTCAGAGTCCCAGCAGTGGGAACATTAAAAGATTGATTATGCTATTATGCTTACTATCAGATGTGTTTAGATATCCTATTATACACATTACTCGGATCGGAGAGAGAAGTGTATCTAGAAAGAAATGTTTTTGTTGTACTGCCGTATATTTTCACAGGTGTCTTATCCGTCTACAGCTCCTTTATTTTCATTAGCACCTATTGTACCATTCTTGTATTACATTTAAACGTTGCGTAGGCTAAAGATTGCGGTAGTGCACGGTGCAGAAATAGTGAGAGATTGCTAGCCTCGTGTGCAGCGACACAATAACCTATATTACTAGACTGTTCAGTGTTCACACTTATTAACATTCCCTGTATCTGTTTTGTAATATTCTGTTCGTGCTAGAATTGTAATAGTTAGTACTCAGTTCCGTAATTACATGTAAAGAGGAGGGATCAAAAAGAGTTATGAGTTGACATGTGGATGGATGGAGAGGGAGAGGGAGGCCAAAGAAAAGATGGATGGATTGTGTAAGAAGTGATATGAAATTAAAGGGAGTTAGTAATAGCGTGACGAGTGACAGGACAGAATAGAGGAAAAAAACGTGTTGCGCCGACCCCAATTAAAACGGGACAAGAGTATGAAGATGATGATTAGTTCCGTAATTATTCAGGTCGTCCATATTTAATTATTCAACTTAGATGTATCAAAAAGAAACACCAACTGAAAATTATTACCCCTTTGCTGTAATAAGGCCTGACTTGTATATGTAGTAAGAAGAAAGTCAACTAATTTCTTCAAAAGCTCTGATTTCTTCAAAAGTTCAGACTCAGAAATGGTCTCAAGAACCCATCGCTTGTCCAATCTGGAGAACTTATTTGTTAGAAAAAACTCATTGTTGAGTTAAGCTCACCTTTGTTTATGAATTATCAAATCAATGTGTACCTAGCAGATCATTATTTGTTGTACACAAAAACATAAAAAATAAAAGTAGAAGAACAGTATAGGTTTCCCCAAAACCTACACGACCAGCCTTCAGGAACTAAGTCGTAGAGCGCCATCCTCCTCGCGCCTTATCCTTCATTACTGAGGGGTAGTTCCCGTTGGATCAGCCTGTAACTGATGGTGTCACGCCATCTGTGTTGGTCTTAGGCATCTTATAGATATCCAGACTACCAATAATAAAAATCTAGTGAGCTAAGTTGTCAAACGGTACAGTAGTTACAAAACCTGTTCATCTTTGAGGAACCAAGCTGGTTAAAATATCTTCCTAATCGTCTACACTAATATAATAAAGAGGTAAAGTTTGTTTTTTTTTGTTTGTAGGAGGTAATCTCTGAAAGTACAGGACCGATTGTTTAAAAATTAACACCGATAGAAAGCTACTTTATGAGTGACATAGGCTATATTTTATGTACGCGGACGAAACCGCGAAGGGCACAAGCTAGTCTTACATAAAACGAAAAGGCCCAAACTGTAAATGTGTACATGTTACAGTTTCAGTACGCATCATAACAAATTTCGCTGAACACAAACTGACACCTGTCCTGTCCCATTTGTTCCTAATTGCTTGTCAAAAACGTACTACTTGCATTGTGCATTCGCTGATGAATTGGGAGCGATGCGCCGAGTTGACTGAACCGCATTCTAATTTTAAGTTTAACATTTATTTACTATGCGCCCGCGCCGCAATCAAATGTCACGTGAGATTACATTATATTGGCGTCAGCTTTTATGATGGCTGCAAGAAGTGCTCTTCCTTTTTTGTGTGCCAATTGTTGTGAAGACAATGAAATTATATTAAAGATAGCGATCGCAATTTTCAGTATTACACCCTGATTGTGAAAATTATAGAGGAAAGAGCGATTTTAATTTGTATTTGTGGGGTTATACTCCAGTTTCTGTTACAGTACTTCAAATGCTCAATTCAGAAACTTCTTATTCTTCTTCCTCCCTTATCCCATATTACTTGGGGTCGACGCAACACATTTTTTTCTTCCATTCAGAAAACGAATGATAATATTTTAGATTTTAAAATGAGGGGAATTTTAAGTGCTAGATCATCGTTAGGTTTATACATCAATGTTGTCAAAAAAGCCTAAGATTTTCTGCCAATTACCGCAACAAGCATGCTGCATTTTTTACTTCATATCCCCTCAACCAAAAGCAGGTGGCGCTACCCATAACACACGTCGTTAAATCTTTGTTCAGGCGCTTTCTGAGGAAAAATCTTCGTTTCCTTTTATTTTAGTAGAACAAAACCGTTATGAATGCGGCATTGCCCGTCTCACATAAACAGTGCACTAAACGCGCGTCATAACCCTTTTACAATGCGTAATTACTGCATCTAGGATACCACAATATCAAGGAAAAATCTACCTAATTCTTTGAGTCGTAAGGTGGAAATTAGTTTTTCAGTATGCCCGTCTTGTTAGTGTTGTTTCATGCAGGATTGGATTGTTTCCGTTTGGCGTATTTGTCTGGCTAATTTATTGCTATTATGCAATTCGTTCTCATTAAGTTGCTGAATTAGCAAGCTTTTTTCTACTAGCATTTTTTTTTTTGTTAAAAAGCTATATATATTTTCCTTGTTATTGTCAGATTGACGGTCACCCTTGTTTGTTTCAGACAAATACGGTCATATTTTAACCAATATTTCTGCCGACACAAGTAAACAACTCATTATGGAAGATATAGTTAGTATAAAAAAGTAGTTTGAACTTTCTGTACTGATCAAAACTAGGTAATCTTTTTTTTTTTCGAGTCGATAAACTCAAATAAAATTTTATTCTCGTATCAATTCTGGTATTGTCTGATTTCCTTGAAGAAAGTTCTTCTCTATGATGGGCAGAAGCCGTTTATAAGTCCATAGCACTTAGTCTAATATTGGTACAGCACAGCTTAATACAGAGCAACAATGGAGTAAATCCTGGTGTTATTCAAAAATATATTCCCCAAATAAGCCATGGTTTATGAAACACATTGCCTATTAAGCCATAGTTGGTCTGAAATCGTCCGTTGACCTATATAATTAGCTGTTATTAATTACTTATCGGTGTTATATTGCCGGATGCTATGGTCAGTGCAAGTATAACATGCGCATCCGGGTCGGCTTCCCTTTGCAATTAATTTGTAGAACGGCAGGAGATATGGATACCCTTATTGATCGCAAGATAATTTTAAGTTTAGAACTAATATTTGGTGCTGTTTCTGTTTACGTTGTGGTTATTTATTTATTATATTCTTTATTGTACACCACATGAACAAAATACAGGACAAACATTATAAAAAAATGTCAATGGTTATTATGAAATTAAGTCTCCAGGCATATAATGTTGGTACTTAATACGAGCTTGAAAGAAAAGGGAGTTAGTGATAGTTTGACGGGTGACAGGACAGAATGGAAGAAAAAAACATGTTGTGCCGACCCCAAGTAATATGGGATAAGGGCAGGAAGATGTATTACGAGCTTGTCGTGTTCCACTGCAGGGCAAAGGCCTCCATTATTTTGTTTCACTTTTCTCTGTTCTTGCCTTCATCTGGTCAATCATTTAGGTAGGTGACTAACAGTAAAATTCTACTTTTTTCGACCGAAACCGGGCTTTGCCAGCGTGCAATAGAACGAAGTGTTGTAGCAATCAAAATCACAAATAGCATAAGGAACAGTATACTTCGTTTCAAAACACAAATGTTGATACAAAAAAAAAGTACAAAAATTTTATCATGACCTGAAGTGCTACCAATTTGAAATAACCATAAATGCAACTGTAAATATCCTAACCAACCTGTGGTGCTGGTTTAGACTGTGGCGATACAGAACATCAGACCTTCCGTAGTATGTTTTTTTTTGCAATTATAGTACAATATTCTTATCTTATCACTAGGTCATCGGTCGATGACACCAACTAGTTGAACGGGGGACAGATAGTAAGTTTTTATTTGCTTTTCACATGACACACATTTGTGGTAAACTAATATTGATTTCTTTGTAAAAAACCGAATAAGGAGCTGTACGTCATGGCATCATGACTAAACTATAAATTAATACCAGTGTCTTGGAAAAACCATCCTTCCTCTTTACTTCTTTCGATTTTCTCTTTTTCTAAAGTATTTTAATGTGGACCCATTTGATACAGTTGCACGTAGCATCTTCTGCCGACCCTTGTTCCCAACTAAGTCGTGGTCAGCTTCCATTCAAACCGGATGCAGCTATGTTCTAGTATTTTAAATGGACGGAGCGACAGCTTATCTGAGGAAGGAAGTTAATAACACGATACCCCTTGACAAGGCCGCTGTCAGATTTTCTGGCTTCTGACAATCCGTAACGACTGTCAAAGATCTATTATATGATCGGGATATACAGCTTAACGTGCTTTCCGAGGGACGGAGGAATCTCCGTAGGCGCGTTCTTGCGGGCAGTGAGCAATGGGTAGCTCGCTGTCCGACCGTCCGGTAACTGTCCGGACCAAGCCCAAGTCGTCGACGGCGCGCACTGTTCCCGCGCGCCTCAAGGAGTCTGTTGTCAGCAACAGTAGGGGCCCAGCCGGGTCGAAGCCTACTGGGCCCAGGGTTATCCGACAGGGAACTCGAGCCCCGTTATGAAAGCTTGAAGGAACGGTGTGGGCTTTTAGTCAGTAAGAGTCTGACACTATCTCCCGCTCCGCCCAAGAGCGGGGGTTGTCATTGGATGGTATTCCCCACCAAAAAAAAAAAAATACGTAGGAATCTCGGTCTGTTAAGAAGCTCACCCATCCATTACCGACCTCGCCAAGCATTGCTTAACCTTGGGGTTCAGCCCGTGTGGTTGTTATAACTTAATCATGAGTTCCTCATACACATAGCATCACGTTTTCTATTGATATTCATTTAACGCTTCTAGAATCAATAATCGACTAGGTGTCGTCATATTGTTTTTTTTAGTAATTTTAGCTTTGTATGTAATGCTTAACCATTCAAAATGTTTGAGGTTTATTCAATCTTATGGCACTTGCTTAACATTGCCTAAACCTAAGTTTACTTTGAGTGCAAGTAGAGGATGTGCCAAGTCATATTACGGTAAAGAAGGGATGAAATGCATGTTACTAAACGTGTTGAGTAGGTTTACTATACATGTAGTGTAGATAGATAGAGAGGGACAGGGAGGCTAAAGAAAAGGTGGATGGATTGTGTGAGCGATATGAAAGAAAAGGGAGTTAGTGATAGCGGGACTGGTGACGGGACAAAAGAAAAAAACATGTTGTACCGACCCCAAGTAACACGGGATAAGGGCAGGAAGATGATGAGTCCATATTCATTATATCAGCCGAAATACGTCGACTGTTGAACATAAGCCTCCCCGAAGCGTCGCCACAATGACCGGTCCTGTACGTCACGCATCCCTCGAATTCCCGCGACCTTAACCAGGTTATAGGTCCACCTTGTGGGAGGCCTTCCAACGCTGCGTCTTCCGGTACGCAGTCGCCACTCCAAAACCTTTCGTCCCCATCGACCATCTGTTCTGCGTGCAATGTGCCATGCCCATTGCCACTTATTAGTCTAGTCAAATTAGGTCATTTTTTAATAAAGATTGGAATAAATTCTCTGGAGAGGCAAAAACGTTTCTGATGGTATTGTATGAGTGAAAAATAGAGTATAAAAAAAAAATCATTTGGCACCCCTACGGAAGGGGGTGAAAACTGTTTATTGCTCATAACTAACCAGAGAATATAGGTGTGCTCACCATTTTTTTTTTAATGGTATATTAAACCTCAACCTACATTATTGCATTTTAATTATTTTAATTAGACCAACGCAGCATTAGAAAAAAATAAAAATGATATTTTTGGCCATTGTGGCATTGGGGAAAATTGTGTAGTTTTGTAAACTGAGGAAAGTGTTATACATTTCGACCTAAGTACATGATTGATTTTGCACCCCAGTGCGACGTATGGAAATTAGTTTTTCACGTTTTTTTGCTTCTGTACTTCGGGGGAAATTTAAGTAGTTTTGAAAAAATCACAATTACATTAATTTGGTTTCCTTTATATTTGCACCCTATAAAAAATTAGCATTTTTTTAGGGAACATACGTTTTTCTAGTGTTGTCTTAATTGCCAAAGAACTATTACGCCATGGAAGTGACAAGCGCGCGCCATGGAATAATAAACTGACAAAAAGAGATAAGCGTAGTCATTACCTAGGAGTATTGTGGGATGTATTTTACGAGGAAGGAGTACTTTCTGATTGTAAATGCTCTGTTAGTAAGTGTAAGTAAAGAAACCTAATTTTATATATAAATGAAATTGGAGTATCTGTTTGTAATATTGAAGTAACTGCTTTTTACTACATGCATACATATATACGGTACATAGAGTTTGACCATCGAAAGAAGACAACGAATTATTAATCAAACGTTATGTATGGCAGCATTTAAAAAAATTAAGAATTGTCAAAATTGTTTTCCTGCATCTTATTATACTCATTTTGCTTAAAATAATGCCATAAACAATCACTAGTTCGATGGAAAGGCTACTGTTTAATATAATGGACAAATTTAAAGACGCAAAAAGTGAATTAAATTAAAAACATGCAGATAAAATGCGACGGTTGGATACAATAATATCATTTCTAGGTTAGTTTTTTAATTACTATATAAAAACTTGATACTTTTTGACTATTTAATAATGGTAATATTACTCACACGGTGTATTATACTTTTCAGGAGGTTTCGGCAATGAGTAGACGAAACTCCTAATAATGAAAACAGTAAAGGACATGGAAAGTTGTATATTTCGTATGCGCGCTATCTAGCAAAGTAGCGGCGGACATTTGAACGATATTATATTCCATACATAATGACATCAATCGTCCATCCAAATTAATAAAAAAAATCGATAACACACAATTTGTTTTATTCAAATTTAAAGATTCCAGGGAAGTGTTCATTGAAAGGCCCACTGGCTCCACAAATGATTGGACCTGTGCTTTGTATAACATTCGATGTTGGCCTGGTATAAAGCGTCGTCAGTGCCGGATTAAACCGACCCGGAGTCTATTGCTAATTCGACCAAGGGTAGCGTTGAAAATTCCGGAAAGAAACAATTGTTTCTTTCAATGAAAAAAACAAATTGTGTTTTTTTTCCGTTTTTTCACATGTTGCATTGAAATTTTGCGGAAACAATCGTTTGGGAACAAAATAGAAATCTTTCGAATGTTTTATTCATTGTTTCGGTTAAGCCTCCCCCAAGTGTCACCATAATGATCGGTGCCCACTGTTGGACACAAGCCTCTCCCAAGTATCGCCATTTAGGGCTTTAATAACTGCTGTCCACTGTTGGACATAGGCCTCCCCCTCGCTATAATGATCCATGCCCACTGTTGGACATAAGCCTCCCCCGAGTGTCGCCATTAGGCTCTAAAATGACTGATGCCCATTGTTGGACATAAGTCTTCCCTCGCTATAATGACCTATGCCCACTGTTGGGCATAAGCCTCCCCTAGTGTCACCACGTAGGCGTTATAATAACTGATGCCTACTATTGGACATAGGCCTCCTCTCGCGATAATGACCTATGCCCACTGTTGGGCATAAGCCTCCCCCAAGTGTCACCACGTAGGCTTTATAATAATTGATGCCCACTGTTGGACACAGGCCTCCTCTCGCGATAATGACCTATGCCCACTGTTAGGCATAAGCCTTCCCCAAGTGTCACCACCTAGGCGTTATAATAATTGATGCCAACTGTTGGAAATAGGCCTCCTCTCGCGATAATGACCTATGCCCACTGTTGGGCATAAGCTACCGCCAAGTGTCACCACCTAGGCGCTATAATGATTGATGCCCACTGTTGGACATAGGTCTCCTCTTGCTATAATGACCTATGCCCACTGTTGGGCATAAACCTCCCCAAGAGTCGCCATTTTGGCACTATAATGATTGATGCCCACTGTTGGACATAGGCCTCCCCTTACTATAATGAGCTAGGCCCACAGTTGGGCATAAGACTCCCCAAGTGTCGCCATTTAGGCGCTATAATAATCGATGCCCACTGTTGGACATAAGCCTCCCCCAAATATCACCGTTTAGGCGTTATAATTACTGATGCCCACTGTTGGACATAAGTCTCCCCTCGCTATAATGACCTGTGACCAGTAATGGACATAAGCTTCCCCCAAGTTTCACCATTTAGGCGTTATAATGACTGATGCCCACTGTTGGACATAAGCCTCCCCCAAGTATCGCCATTTAGGCGTTATAATGACTGCTGTCCACTGTTGGACATAGGCCTCATAAACTAGTGCGCCTCACCATCAGATTGCGTCATCTATTTTATATTAATTTTAAAAAAAAGGACGCATTTGAAAAAAACAAACATGAAGTTTTCGGTTCTCTTCATATTTTTCCGTTTTTAGGGTTCCGTAGTCAACTAGGAACTCTTATAGTTTCGCCATGTCTGTCTGTCCGTCTGTCCGTCCTCGCTTAATCTCTGTGACCGTTAGCACTAGAGAGCTGAAATTTGGTACCAATATGTATATCAATCACGCCGACAAAGTGGTAAAATAAAAATTGGAAAAAAATGTTTTATTAGGGTAGCCCCCCCTATATGTAAAGTGGGAAGTGATTTTTTTTTTAATTTCAACCCTAACGTGTGATATATCGTTGGATAGGTATTTAAAAATGAATAGGGGTTTACTGAAATTATTTTTTGATAATGTCAATAATTTCGGAAATAATCGCTTCAAAAGTAAAAAACAACGTGTGTCCCCCTCTAAGTTTTGAACCATAAGTTTAGAAAATATGAAAAAAATCTGAAAAGTAGAACTTTCTAGGAAAATCATTTTGAACTTGATGGAAAGAACAGTTTTTGTACAAAAAGACAAAAAGGTTCTACAAAATAATTTCTGGACTAAGTTTGTAGTATAATCGTATATGCAAGCATTTTTTTAAACTCATAAGTGGGTACACTTATTGTGACGGACGGGAAACTACGGAACCCTACACTGAGCGTGGCCCGACACGCTCTTGGCCGGTTTTTTTTTCGGTTTTATTGGAAAAATACATGAAATTTATAATTTATAAATTTCTTGAAAGTTTCGAATGTTACATTGAATAAAACAACAGTATTTGAAAGAAACGGGAATATTCCCTGTTTTTTTCAACGCTAACTAAGGGGCCCCCTACCACTAATCAATTAATTTAGTAGTAAGATACTAATTAATTTAGTACTTTTGGAAAACCTAGATGATGATCGTTTTTTGCATACCCTGAATGATTAGAATTTTGCTTAGGACGTTTAGGTTTTCTTCTGACAAGTAATACAGAATTAAGGAGTCTTTTCGATGCTGATGGCGAAGCCTTTGTGAATTTATACAGAAAAGCTGTACAGTTAAGATTTACTTAGGATTACCTAGGATGCAACATTTATTTTTCTTTGAAGTAGTCTGATTTAGCAAAAGCAAATTTTTAAGTGGAATAATCTTTCTAAGTGATTTTTCTCATCAACACGCCAACATCGATAGTCATCATCACTTCAGCTGAAAGGCTTCCATTGCTATACAAAGGTTTTTCCTATGTCACCACAACGGCCGGTCCAGTTTATCACGCCTCCATCGAATTCACGTGAACCTTACTAAATAAAAGGTTATTCTTACCCTTGTTGCGAGACCTTTCAACGTTACGTCTTCAGGTATCCGGTCGCCATTCCAGAACCTTTTGGCCCCATCGATCATCTGTTCTGCGAGCAATATATGTACCCAGTTTACTGCCACTTAAGCTTATCTTCCTCTCCATTGCTATTTGTGTTACTTAAAACCATCTGATGAGGCGCATTGTGAACGACCACGTTTCAAAGCCAAATGTCACTACGCACAGGCAATGTAATATTCACATAGACTAATTATGTAATTATGTCTAGATATGTAATTCCCTAAAAAACCTTGTTTAAGCTTATTCTTAGTAGGGTTATTAAGATTGAGCTTAACCTACACATATTAAAATTAAGTGGTTTTAGCTAGCGCTGCTAGAAGCTGCTGGCTAAAGCTACCCTTTCTAAAATAAGCTTGAACAAGGCTTTTATTTACCAATAACTCCGTGGATTTTAAGATCACTTGCGTAAAAAGTACGATGATGGGATAAATTCTAAGAGATCTTCTATTCTGTAGTTTGCTTGCAAGATAGTCTGAAGTAAAGTGACTTTCTCATCACATCCAAAAAAATCAGCTGTATTTAGGTTTCACGCAGTACCAATATTTTGACTAGTTTTTTTTTATGTTAAAAAATGCGGGATCCCTGAACGCGCGGGGCCCCAAAATGGGGGGGGGTCTGTAACATTTGCTACTCTTGCTACATGGCTAATCCGCCACTGAGTGCCATCTAACCTTTGCATGAATGTCGAGTTTCCTAGCAGCTACCGTAGCTTTGTGCTCAATGAACTGCCCAAAGTTTAAGGAAATTTCAACTCCCAAGAGCTGAAGGCGGTCGATACACTCCAAGGATACATTCTAAAAAGCAGGTGCTAAGGTGATCAGGCTGCTTTTGGCAGTGAACGGACATGCTTGAGTTTTGGCGACATTGAATATCGCGGCTAAATAAGCAGCACATGTTTAATTGTTAAATAAACATGCATCATATATATATCGCATACTTATTATTTTCATGAATAATCAAACGTATCAACTCTGTTTAAGTGGCGTACAGCTAGGGTGAAGAGCTTCAATTTTTTTTTAATACGGCCTCTTTTTTGTTTTGCCATCTTTCGTTGGTCAGAGTCTACACCAAAATAACATTTTTTGCAATTTTTGTCTGTCTGTCTGTCTGTTTGTCCGGGCTAATCTCTGATATGGCTGGACTAATTTTGACGGGACTTTTTTTGGCAAGTAGCTGATGTAATAAGGAGTAACATGAGCTACTTTTATTTTAGAAAAAATAAATTCAAAATCCCGTAGTCCACGCGAACAAATTCGCGGGCACAGCTAGTTTCAAATAAATTAGTTGTATTTCGGTTGTCTTTAGAACTATAAATCGTCTGACAGCGCTGATTATTCTATGGCATCGGGTAAGGTAGGAACAAAAAAATATTAGTATAAAAAATGTGGAGTTTTAAGTATGCGCCTCAAAAAGAAACTGGGTAAGGGCGAGTCGGACTCGCACACTGAGGGTTCCGTATCAACTAACTTAAATACAATAAATATCAAGCTTTTGCCAGCAGCAATTATTCCTATACTTATTATATACTTAAGACTTGCTTCGTGCCATATTTCAGGGCTCTAGGTCAACGGGAAGTACCTTTATGATTCCCTTGAGTGTCGAAATATATTTTTTTTTGCGACGTAAATGCCGGGTATCTTTTTTATTCGTTAACTTAGAAGTTTTTACTTTTACACAGCTTTAAGGGACCGCAGTCTTGAGTATACGGTTTAAATTTCAACTTGATACTTGCACTTGTTCCCGAGATAAAGGGACTTGACAGACAGACGTACGAACAATAAAGTGATTCTATAAGGATTCCGTTTTTTCCTTTTGAGGTATAGAAAGAAATAAAGATCGACAGAGAATTGATATGATTATCATAATTTCTTGTTAAATAAATACTTAATACAGGGGCAGGTCGGGAGCTCATGACAAAAAATGCAATACACTCCATAATCCATTTTCACAACACAGCTAATAAAATAGAGGAAATTATAGTTAATAATTTGTATAGCGCAGGGATCGCTTCTTGCCACAAAAATGATCTAAACGCATATACATGCACGCACTTACTCACGAAACCGCCGCGCGCGCGCCGTGCGACCCCGCGTTCGCCCTCCGAGTGCCACGACTCGCAGTATGTATTCACGTTAACTCTACATAAACTTCCAGTTATATATTTCTTATTTTTATTACGTGCGAATGTTTTATATATAGAACACATTATATATTAAAAAATCCATGACTACACTAATTTGCCCCGAAGTACAATCTACAAATATTGTAAAATCCTGTTTTCCTAGGGGTGCAAAAGGGTGCAAAAATAACTGGGTGTAGAGGATGCTTTAAAAAGCTTATTATGAGTTTGCACCAACTGGCTAAATTTCCCTTGAGCCGCAAAATAAAAATAATGATTTATTAGTGTTTCATACACCTCACACTTTTTTCGTGAAAAGTAATTATATACCAAAGGGGTATCTACATATATCTAAACTTACCACAACTAAATACTTATGAAATTTTTAAATTTTGGGACTTTAATGTTAAAACCTAATATTAAACGATGTTCCGTACATAACAGGAATGGTGCAAACTCAGAGAAGACTTATATTCATGTCTTCTAATGATTCCACAAAAAATTACAACTACACGAATTAGGTCCAATCTTTTTGCTAATTTGACTAGACTATTATGTTTGGCGATTCTTCGAGCTAAGTGTAGGTCCATATTATTGCGACTTATTCCTGATGCAGATAATCTAACAGTAACGAGACCTAAGAGTATCTTAAATTAACCACGAGTGCGTTAAATTGACCAGGGATTCGCGTCAAGTACCGGCAGATATTCCATCAAAACTATTCTAATGGAACTTCAATTACGTAACACTTGCGTAAGACCATTTCCCCATGCCTACCATTCCTTTGCAACACCCTACTACCTTATGCCCTTCAGATGTCCATAATGTACGCGCCATACTCGATAATGTTAGGTGCCACAGAGCATAGAATCGCCGCACTGGCAACGTCTGAAGATGGCAGTATTATTAAATTATAATTAGTCGCGCACACCGAGAGTGTTGAGTACATTGAGTCCGTCATGGGATCCTAGTCAAACCTAATCCATAAGTATTTGTGTCGTGATGGGAGTGAACTAGGTTGGGTCAATACCCAGTTTTTTTAGCCGTAGCCTACTGGCTACGGCTACGGGATTGTTCCAAAGTGTTACCGTGACCCTGAAACGCAATTAAACAATAGGTGGGTTTTGGAACGAAGTTCCTTATCGCGCGTTGTGAAAGGGGGCTAAACGGAAAAAATTCTCACGAAAAGTTGTAACGACACTTTTTGCTATAGTAAGCTATTGTAAGCCGTGCGGCGTGCGCATGTTTGTCTGTCTCTCTCTCTCTTATATATATATATATATACATATATATATGTGAACTTCGTTCTATCCGGGTGTCCCTTGACACCTCTCAATTTTTTTGTCAGTAAAACTCTGATACTGCCTCTTGCTCCAACTAGAGCGGGAGCGAAACTGAAGGGAACTGGATAGTGTCTAAGCTGTAACAAAAGTCGCGACTCGTTAGCATGAATTTGGCGGTCTATAAAGACTAGGGAAGGACCAAAGAGACTGTAGATAGACTGTGTGTATAGAAAGACGTGTGTGAGAAAGGGGATGACGCTCCCAAGGCTACGAGATTAATCGAAAGAGTCATCGTGACCCCAGAACTTAAAGGGCAATTGAAGGAACATACGTGGGTTTTAGTCAGTAAAGGCCTGACACTCCCTTTCGCTATACCCGGAGCGGAAGGAGTTATTTGATGATTTCCCACCTCAAAGAAAAAATAAACGGTGAGGTCTACGGACAAGAGTTGATAATGCCATGTCTAGCACGACTCTCGACCGCCGAGAAATCTCCAGGCCTGCACTAGAGATAAAGAAGCTAATACAAACGCGCTCGCAACCTAGAGTGCTCTCGAACCACTAACTGACCTATTAATCTCTGTGAATCTCTTTCACGTTATCACTGCTCTAGTAAAAAGTAAAAATGTTTTAAACGCAACGTGTGCTAAATTCTAAATGTATTTTATCAGAATACATTACTTACAGATGTTCGTCTGGCCATGAGGAATCTTCTTGTAAGTGACCGAAAGTGCATATGGGATCGTAAATATGAAAATAACAATTAGAACAGAATGCAATCTTCCTATCACGTTCTTTTAATTCAATGTGCGAGTTCATTAAGAGAAATGTCAAAACATATGAAATAGGTATACCTACTATCTATGTGATCTTTAAATGCTCAAGTTTCAACTTTCAAGGCAAGAGTGAATAGGTTCATAAACTAGTGCGCCTCACCATCAGAGATTGCATCACTGCTTACCATCAGGTGAGATCGCAGTCAAGCACTAGTGTATATCAATTAAAAAAGAAATACTATTAAATCCTCAAATCAGTTTTCTGTTTATTTCGAAAAGTAATTTCATGTGTAAGCTACTCATTCATTTATTCTGCATGTATACTTGAATTGATTCAGCGAATCTGCAGCGAAGTCACGAAATAATACTACATAAGTAATTATAATAATGGTCTGCTATAGAATGCAAACAACAACTAAAAACTGCACTTCTAAAGAGCCATAAAAGTTTTGTGCGATTTACGTCCTCAAGAGATGACTGATGCGCTCCACGCTTCATCACCCATCAGAACATCTCTACCCTGGATGCGAACTTTTACTGAAAATCTCTTAACCGACTGCGGAACCCTGTGGCCGCTTCAAAAATTATCTAGCTTATTCGAAACAAGTCCTTTTATAATCCACGCGCAATTTCCTTTGTCAACCATAAACTAATCAATTCTTTTCCCATAGTTACTTGGGCGGGAACCTGTAGGAGAATTTACGATCAGAAGCAGTTATCAATTTAAAAAGTTTCGTATTTCCAATACCCAGTTGATTGGTCTTTATTGTTTAACTAGCTCCAGCGACCCACCCTAACTTCGCAAGAGTGCTAGAAATCTTTACAATTCTCGGCTTTTTTCTACTATGATATGCAAGTATTTTACACCTTAACCTTCCTCATGAATCACTCTGTCTATTGGTGAAAACCTGAAGAAAATCTATTCAGTACTTTTGATTATCGCGAACAGACAGACAGAGGCTATGCTGCGGTGGGAGAGTGTTTTGTAATATGTAAGGATAATGACTGTCATGCCACAAGTGTTTTATATTATGGAAACTAGATCCACAAGTCCACAATATGACTGTGGGTGTGAAGATTGTGGTTTCCAGGTTTAATAGAAGTCTTAGTAATAACGTGAATCATCACTAATTACAAAAGTGATACAAAAAATGTATAGGTTCATTATGAGTCATCGTAGTAAATAACGAGAGTGAACAGATGTTAGCTAAGAGTATATCAACGGCGATAGCATGTATGACTCACCACAGGACCCCTGCTTATCTGAACATCTTAGTTCCTCTGAGCCTTACCAACTTTCCTAATTGTAGTAAAATAATCTAAAATTAAGTATTCACACATTCCACTTTCTTCTTTGACAAATCTTTTACAAAAGACGTGATTATCACCAATGTTTAAAAAAATTGTAAAAGAACCTCACTTTTCATTCTGATTTTTCTTCTATCTCAGTTGTTATTTTTTCTTGTTTGTATTTTATGGAATTTTTACACTGACTGCCCTAAATCTAGGTACCTTCTTTCGTTCAGTCCATCCAAAGTTTGTTTGTAAAAGATTACCCTGTGCGATAAGACCGCCTATAGTACTCTGGTTTTATAAATGTTTGTCCTGTGTTTTTATGAGACTACATTAAGAATATATGTACGAACATCAACTTTAAAAGTAAAGGAAACTCCTCATAAAAACTTCACAAGTCCCCGAATTCCAAACATCACAAGTTACAAAACATAAACAAACCGTAATACATGCCATACGTGCCTCCCGGTAACACGGAACAAACTCAACCCTCTACCAGCTGCCTGCCTTTGATAAACTTACACATTTCATATTTTGTTTGTGTATCATAAAATTCGTATCGTTCATGGAAACTGCTGTTTACTTGATGTGCCCTAATATGCATAGCCTTACGGCATAGATACTATACTCTGGTATCTTAAACGTTAAATACAGATTTTATAGTAAGCTTTTAGCGCCGTTGAAACCGCTAAACTCCAAAAGCGTAAACACAAAACTGTTCTGTCTTTGATTTCCTTCAGAATCATAATTATGGCGATATATTTAATGTAGAAAGCCATTATTATTTCTTCTTTCACATTGTTTTTCACTTCTGGCTCTGATCAAAACCTTATTAGCCATGTATTCTCGACATATTCTACAGACCAAAACCATATTTGTTTTGATGCAAGAATATAAACCAAAACCTGCATATTCAATACGTCTGAAACCTAACCGTGTCAAATATCTGAAGCTCATACCAACTAACCCAATGAAATCACCCCTTTCTTTCCAAGATTAGCGAAAAACAAAAGATCGAGACCACACCGCAAGCTTATAACGGCAAACACCCGCCCTTATCCTGCTGCAGTAAAACGGCAGAGAAACTAAAAATAAATTGGTGACATCCGGCCTCTTCATATGGACTTTTTTCTTAATTTTAGACATAATTGTTACTAATAAAGTCTGTGCGTAGCGTAGGTTGACTTCTAAAAGATTCGTGAGATGACACGAGTCGTAACCGTTGAGATTTGAATTGAAGACAGGTTTATTATTTCTGAGATGACCGTTAGAGCAGATGGATTTGAATTGAGAATAGGACAATGTCCTACAATTGTTGTGGTAATCATATTAGCAGTAATGGCAGGGACAGACTCTGTAATGTCTAGGATTGGAGCTTCTTTAAATGAGTTTAATTTAGTGAGAGCAGTGGTGGCCGAGTTGTAATGGCTTCGACTTACTAGTTGTTGGTCGCGGGTTCAAATCCTGCCAGGCATTACTTTGTGTAATTTATTTCATTACTACTGCTCTCAAAACGGTGAAGGAAAACATCGTGAGAAAACCGGCATGTCCTAGAATCAAAAATTCGAAGACATGTGACATTCACCAACCCGCTGGGCCCGCGTGATGGATTACGGCCTATTTCCCTCTCCTAGAGAGGAGGCCGGAGTCCCAGCCGTGGAAAAATGAAAAAGGCGGATATGAAATGATGATGACGATTTTTGTCCTTCTGCTCGGATTAGTTTTTCCTTTCTTGCAAAGTAGAATAGAATAGAATAGAAATACTTTTATTCGGTACAGACACAGCACAACGGTTAGTTAAACGGTAATCAAGTAGGTCCTTGATTGCGAATACCGTGACGAGTTTTTCCTTCTATTCGTAACATTAATTTTTTCCTAGCTTGTATTTGTTCTGATTTCACTGTTTATAAATTATTTTTTCGCAATGTTTTCCTTCATCATAGTGTTTACAGGCATTAGAACTAGAGTTTTATAGTGTTGATTTTTTGCTTCATCGTTTTGATCAAAGCATCTTGTTCAGTATAACGACGTAACACTTGGTAATCCAAGTGTTATGTTCCAATTCAATAAATCAAGATTGGCAGCTGAATCCGTTTATGGTTTCAAGACTCTGTAAATCCGACGTTTGATACGAATCAATACCAAGCATATCAAGTTCTGGTACGCGTAATCCTTCATTACATGTGGTTACATCGATTTAGCAGGTCGCTCAATAGCCTTGGGGTTTACATAAAACCCTTGTGTCTCTAGAATCTTGAACTGCTTTGTGAATTTTATCCATGGGATATATCTCTAAAGGGTTGATTTCCTTTAACCTTTCGTATGCCGTAATTAGAGACACAATTAAAAAGTTATTGTGTCTCGCGTGGATCCACGTTCCGGACACACAAAGGGTTAAACTTTCCGCACCTTTCGCCTGTTTTCTATTAGGCACTCAAAAAGTGGTAAGAGCTTTCGTTAGTTACTTCTTTCAGCAACCTCAAACTTTTAAGTTAACGTTCTTTATAGTAGACAGACAGATTTGGTTCTACTGATTGTTGCTCCATGTAATTTTATAGCGTGTAACTCCATCCCTATGAAGTAATATAACTCCCGGATTACTGTAATACCTCACACATCGTCCCAGTAGATAAATATTGACAGTTTTACAGCTCAATCAACCGCGAATTCTAAATCTCGTGGCCATTAAACAAACACAGACATATAAACAAACAGTCAAACAAGTGCTCCAGTGCAGCGTCGGACGCTTTCCGCGACGGACGTGTAATGTGAACGCGACGCACATGACGTCATTTACGCGGGAGAAATACGCGCATGCAAATATAAACCCTACAGTGATATAACAAGGTTGATTTCAGCCTGAATTCAGTTCTGTTTAGACATGTGAGATGTAATTGGCCGTTACACTGGGACCGTTTTTAATTTGTGCATCGAACGATTAGAGCAAATGTGATTTATTTGGGGTGCAGTCAGTTTTCGTAGAATCTGTCCGAGGATACGGACGCAACTGCCGCAAATAGAATTTATATGCAAAGTTTTTATCGCCTCGTGGTTTTACATGTGGAATTGTTTTTGTTTTGCGTATGTAAATAAGGAAATTATCGGCAAAAACCTGTCATAAATAGAAATAGTTATTAGTTATACATTCCAACATGGATTACAAGTTTTTACACAATGTTTTTAATTTCAGGCGTTGTAAATTCATCAGATTCTATGTAGTTTTTTTCCGAAACAAGAACTTTTATAAACAGACAGCCACAGGCCTAATATAAACAAAAAAATAGCTTTTACGCTATGAAAGTTTGAAAATAGGCCATTGAAAAAATGTTATATTCATTGTATATTATTTTCTTTCAAACCGTTCCGCATCCCTGTTCAAGTATGCTAAACATTTGTTTATTCTAGAATCTGTGTCCCATTTTAAGCTGTCTACACTTAGTTATTTTAAATACGTATTCCCCCTGTGTTGTCCTGTTTTCGTTTAGGTCTGAACATTTTATTCGTACCAAATGTGAATACTAAGCATGTGCTATATCGACGACGTATTATAAATTGTTTGCAGCTATTTAGCTTTCAAAGTTACAGGGGACTTACCATGACGTGTTAAAATGTCAGTCGTGCGAGCGAGAAAGAGGGATGACACTGTACAACATTAGTTTTAGTATAAGAGAAACCTGAAACACGTGTCTAGTATTTTTATGTGAAGAATCTATGTACAAAAGTTCATAACTGTATCATGAAAAATCACAAAGTTATAAGCTTGTTATGTCAGCAAAAATACATAGTCGCCGGACCATCCAGGCGGCTAAGGGGTTGCTTTACACTTGCGCCCAGCTGTTTGCTGGCGCCTAATGCCCGCTCTGACCTGCCGTGACCTGTGTTGTAGGTACTTAGTGTCGGTGGTATCCAACTTGCGACCTTTTTGGAAATATTTTTGGGAAAAAATATAACATGGTGTAAAAACTATTGGAATCCATTCAGTTACTGATTTTGAACAAACTATTATTCTGGTTTCGCTTACACTAAAAATAATGTGGTATAGCTCTATCCCTTAAACAGTTCAGTTTAGGTTGTAAAATGGATCGCGTTAAGAACTCGTGGTAGCACTGCTTTATACGCAAGTTTTGTGTAGGAGAGGACGTTATTTTGGATGGATGAGCATTCACCTTTGTTTTTTGAGCGTAATAATAGAACTATGTTTATTCTTTGAGATGAATGACTTGCTAATTCAATTTTCATTCTTGAAGATCTGTGAAGGTGATAGATATTACATTCCTTTATAATTTGGGCAAGACTGTTTGTGAGCTGCTTGTCATCACACAAAAGTCGTAAATGTCAACGGCTCAGTATTAAATTTTAATCCAGAAAGCCATCAATGTGTCACTCATCTGAATAAGATTAGTTTATCCACTCTGCGAGTTGTTTCTCTTATTTTGTGTTGAGGTTTCGGTTAGTCCTGAAATGTCCGAAGTTTGACACAGTAGTCAAAACATCTTATTTTTATAACTCCCTAACCATAAGTATTTATATTTTAAATATCGAATTTAAATTTAAATTCGTAATAGAAAAATATCCTGTAATATTTAGGATGATTTAGTAAGTGAAACCAGAAAAAAAACATTCTATAAATAAGAACTTAAATGAAAAAACAAGAGTTGAGATGAATTAGGCACCGGCTTAATCAATGTTTGAACCATATCGTTAGCAGCAATCTTGCTAATCAATCATAAGAAAATTTTTGCCCTGGGTTTTTAGAGCAGATTCTTTGAGGCTTCCATGTTTTGAAGTAATAGCTTAAATATGTCTGTGTAGTTTGACGTTTAATTTAACTTTATTTAAATCATTTCAGCATGTATGTAAGCTTCCGATACGAGCTTTGTTCACGTCGCATTCTTACTTGGAGTTAAACATGGTGTTTTCACTTCCCATATCCCACAAACAAAAAACCGCCACTTCATTTCAATTTCGTCGTCACAGGCTACCAAAATTCAATTTCCCCTATGCTTGACACAAAAGAATCTCTCTCCCGCCCCATTAAACACATCATAAACATATTTATACAATCGATCCCTCGTTTTCGATGGGCCATCGACGGCCATTGACTGCCACTTGAAGCTCAATGTTTACATCGGCGTAGTAATGCTTTAGTGTAGAAATCTAAGTTATTAATGAAAGTAGTACTGAAGAGCTAAAATTGTACATGGATAGAGAGGGAGGCCAAAGAAGAGAAGAGAAAAAAAGGGAGCCAGTTAGTAATAGGGTGATAGTAGACAGGACAGAATGGAAGAAAAAAACGTGTTGCGCCGACCGCAAGTGACATGGGACAAGGTCAGGAAGATTATAAAAGAGCTAAAATTATTTTGTTAATAAACAATCGTTTAGAAAGTCTCCCCTTTATTTTCACAATCATTTACTTGTTCATCTATTGACTATACGTTCTGATTGACTGTCTTGACTGATTTTAGTTTTTGAGCAGGCGAATTAATTATCCTTCACAATCAGAAGATTGTGATAAAAGTTAAAAAAAATAGTGGGTTTTAGTCAGTATAAGTCAAGTCCCGCTCCGCCCAAGAGCGAGAGTTAGGTCGCTGATTCTATTCCGAAAATTCATTCACTATTCATAGACAGCTGAGGTCCACAGACTTACTCTTTATCCACGAAATAATCACAGTTCCGGTTTAAAAGATCGTGGGTTCGAAGCTGCGGGAAAAAAGTTATTAATTAGGAGCAATGAACTTGACATTAAAATGTACCCCTTGTGACGCCAGATGGTGGCGTACTTCAATTAGACGATAGACGTAATGGTTAGGGTACCAGATGTTAGTAGATAAAGTAATGTATGCCATTTTTCATTTGTTGATAGTACGCACGTGGTATTGAATACAAGCTTGTTCCCGCAAGTTTGCTCTCCTATTCAATAAGAACAGTGTAGTTTGGTCGAGGATAAAAAAAATATCTCTAACACTCTGTGGTGGTTATAGTTTTATTAGTGAGAATTTTCGTAATCGGCGTAGTGCTTTCATATTACCTGTTTATCTGGTACCTGTTTTTTTTTTTTGTTAGTTATATCTTTCCACTCCTTCCATATTTCGCGGGCCCACGCTTCTTCCTTCCAGTTCTTTGGAAATCGGTTTAATTCGTCTATCTCCTTCGCATATATGCTTACCATTCTCGGTTGTTTTGACGCAGAAACTATGGCATAACTACGCTTATAAATAAATTAAAACCGAACACGCTATTAGGCACTAAAGAATAAGCGTTTAATTAAGTTTTTAATCGCGCGTTATCTCTCAGTCTGCTACTAATATAGTCACTAATTGTGGTTTACATTGTATTGAAGTTGCCATGTGTATTTGTGGACTCGCGATATAAGCGAAATCCATATAAAGTCATAAACTTGAACAAGCTTTAAACAAAATGACTTACCAACTTGGCTTTACGCTTTGGCATTGTCCATTGGAAATGTAAAACATGTGTTTGAATTAGTAATCAGCTTCTCAGCTGACATACATTCTCTTATTGTTCGCACCTGTTAACACCTCAGACGATTCAATTACCATATATTTAAACATTTAATGATCACGGCGAGCAAGTTAAACAAATTCCCTCATTTATTCTCCTTTCATTATCAATCGGTAACAGTAAGCAAACACTGCAACTTAGCATTATCACTTGTTCTGGTTTATAACAATAACATACAGAAATAACCCTTATTGTCCTTACAATAGAGGTGTTGACGTGTTGTATTGAACACGTGCATCCGTTTGCCCCCACATGGCTATCTTTTTTCTTGGCGCTATTTTGGTACGCAGCTGGATTCATTTCTGTGAGGGTAGTATTATATTTTTGTGTGACTGTTTAACCTAGTCCTGCTGATGTAAGTGCTTCTATTTTTTCTTAGTTTTAAATGAGTGTGTGACGTTAAGATGTAATAAATTTTATTTCTATTGAGGTCGACACCCAATTCCAGCCTTGGTGATCTAATTCTGTCGTTTTAAGTGATTTTAAACAAAGTCTGTACTGTACCAATATTTGAGAGAAAATAATGTTTATTTTGTTATTTACTTAACTCAGAAGTAGGTATTGACGTAAAGATTCACAGTTTATGTTTGATATTGGCGGGGGATATATATCGATTCTGTTTGAAGATTCATTTTATCTGATAAATAGAGAATACATTACGGTAGAATTTATCGCCCTTCTTCAATGTTTTACATAGCATGAACATTTTTAAACTAAAAACTTCATAAATGTTTTCAATGTCGTGGATAAACTGAATGGTTTAACCCGCTCTTTTTATACATTGAAAAAAAAAAGACGGTAGCATAAAAAATAATCTACATAAGGTGACATTAGGCATTAATGAAAGGATGTTTAATGAAACCTGTTACAATTAAAAGAAGCTCATATCAGCGGTTTTTTTATACTAATGAAGTTACTCCGGATCCTACTTCCTTAGAACTGCACCTCCGCATTTGATATCCTTCCAATTATTTTTATTGTGCTCCACGATTTTCAGACGTAAGTTTAACAATTTACAGTTTAATTTATACTGACTATAAATATTTAGCAGACGAGAACAGTGCATAATGTGTGAGTTAACAAGTTGTACGATAAAAGTGTTACAAATAAAGTTGTTGTTCAATGAACTGAAGACATAGTGTTTGTGCAGTTGACAATGTGACTTCATCATGGTGATATTGAGAAAGTTTATGGTATGTTTTATCAGTATAAGTTTACAAGGCACAGTTTTTTCACATAGGTTCTATAGAAAATGGTGGTAATCTCGTGTATCAATTGACTTTATATGATGACAATGACATACGATTCACCTTTTGACCACCTAAGTCGGATATTTCCGCCAGATTTCGTCAGCTCTTCTGTCACCTGTGGGGATTGAAGATCTAAACGAAATGGAGTACCCGCACGATCTTAGCGTATAGGACACCAAAACACTCGTTGAACCAACTCGACGCAAGCGGTGAAAGGATTATTGCGATTACATACAAGTTTTGAACTCCTTACTTTTAACACCCTGCCTGAACTGACCCAAACGAATTATTTATTTTTTAGGAGAAACGGTTAGAGAACGAATTCAATCATCAACTAATTTGTTGTTTTAATTAATATTGTCCTCCACAAAACTCCAAACTCCAAACCATATTGAATTGCAGTCCAACTTCCTTTAAATAATTTTTTAATGCATCGTTCTGTATAAAATTAAATACAAATGGATAATTTTGTCAACAGTGCTCCAGTCTTCGCGACGAGTTATCTGTCAGCGAGGACAAGTGGAAGACGAGAAGAAACATCAGCTTCGACCAGAACAGACAGCTGGAGGAGGTCACCAGAGAAAGGTGAGAATTTACGAGAGTACCTAACATGCACTAAATCTCTCAAAAACTCCCAAGTTTCTGATACCTACACAAAACATTATTTGCTGAGACTTTGGCCAACTACATTAGAGATTAGTTTAAAAAAAAACTAATCTCTAATGGGATGCAGTTGAAAACCAGTTTTTTTACATAGAGCCACTGCCTATTATATACAGATCTCCTACACCTGGTTAAAGAGTAACATGATTGTTTTAGTTAGGTAGGAAGATTGGCAGACTTGTGCTTTCGGGCTCTTGAGTACCCGTAACGACTGTCAAAAGTACTATAAATGACGGCTGGATCATTGACTGAGAGCCACGGAACCTGCACTCAACTGTTCGGTTGAAACAGTGGTTGAGCGTTTGGCTGGTGCGCTGCGTGTCAACAGCTTGATTCCGTCACTGAAAAAATATTTGTATGGCCTACAGATAGTACTCGCAGGTCTTGTGTATTGTGAGTTAACATGTGATTTCACTTACATAAGATACCCAGATTTGTAGACCCACCCAAGAGAAAGGAGTAATTCCAAGTGAGAGCCTTGTTTAAAAGAAAAAAAACACAACAAGCACAGTTTAATATGTTTATAAAGCTCACTGTTCAGGATCTCAACGAGATGAATAAAATAAGTGGACTGTATTTGAAGATATATTCGAGTAATTACAAGATGAGTAAACAAGTAGCTGTACAGTGTGAGGTCGGAACCTTTAGTAATGTTATAAAGCTAATCCTTATAAAATTATGAAAGGTTGAACTATATTTTAATCTAAATATAGAGCGAACTAATTCGCATTAGCCTGGTTAGAATGGCAGCGACGTGAACTAGACAAGACTAAGTGACTTATTTAATTCGCTCAGGCCGATATAAGGGACCCAAACATGATTATGTATGTGGGAATAGGATAGTCATTTATTAGATTGAATAATTCGACTATAGGTCAGGGGCCAGAGCTTCTACTTCCTGTATTAGGCATGAATTCAAATTACTTTCACAGTTTTTTTAACTGACCTTTAACACAGTCCCAAAAGAGGTTCGAGTTAGTTCGTCTCTCTCTCTCTCTCCATGTAGTGAATCGATGGTGGGTGGGCTTGTTCTAAAACCACCTCGAAGTTGATTCCTCCTACTATCGACATTAGATTAACGATAAACGTGTGGAAGTATGTGTGCCAATTGATTATGCATAATGATGACACACAGACAACATTTAGCTAGTTTAAAATGTGTATGCACAACTGTTGCTAAATTTAAAATTCCACAAATTTCCTGTAATTTTTCCTGTTTGGAAAATCACTCGGAGTTTTTTGGAGCTAAGGGCGGTTTCGCCAATTTAACTAAACACAATCAGCCTGAGTAAACATGTTCAGGAAATGTGAATTTCATACAGCACTCCAGTGCTGTTTAGATATCCATGTGTATGCTGATAATGGGACTTTGGTAATATTCACCGTTAAGGTAGCCGTAACCGTAGTAGTATACGCTATGGTATACTTGCCAGGTTTGCCTGTACAGTTGAGTTTTACAGGTAAACCAGAGCGTGTATGTTGCACACCTGTGGAGGTTTCCACACAAGCTTACCTGACAAGTATAACTGTGTAGGCAAACCTGTTAGGTTAGGTTACGTTACCTTTACATTTGCGTCCAAATGGTCCACGATCTCCAATCAAAAAGATTATTAGAGGTTGTTATTAATATACGTATCTTTCCAACACAGCGGCAACTGTTTGAAGGTATTAAGAGAGATCTCATTACGCCTGGGAACAGGATTCGATTCTGGGTTAAAGTGTAACATGTGTTGTTCCGGGTTGCGTCACTTTCGCTCGTCAAAATATCGAGCCGTTTAGTACAAACAAACAGACAAACTGACACGTGATTAATTTATTACCCACAATGTTTGTGATGAACGCCTTTTAAGTGTGGATTTCAAAAATATCTGCTAAGGAATACTTACTTTTTTTTTTTTTTTTTTTTTTTTTATGGTGGGAAAAAATCATGCATTGACATCCCCCGCTCTTGGGCGGAGCGGGAGATAGTGTCAGACTCTTACTGACTAAAAGACCCACCCCGTTCCTTCTAGCCTTCATACCGGGGCTCGAGCGCCCTTTCGGATAACCCTGGCCCCAGTAGGCTTCGACCCGATTGGGTCCCTGCTGTTGCTGACAACTCCTTGAGGCGCGCGGGAACAGTGCGCGCCGTCGACGACTTGGGCTTGGTCCGGACAGTTACCGGACGGCCGGACAGTGAGCTACCCATTGCTCACCGTCCGCAAGCCCGCGAAGGAATACTTACTTCAAAGTTGACAATGATTTAATAGACACAACATGTCTTCTATACATAATAATAGTACCTTAGAATTTCGTTAGTGATGTGTTAAGTCCCCATAAAACGTTACACAACTCCTCATATACTGGACTGGTTGGTCTAGTGGACCTGGTGGTAGGCTACTAGGCCCTGACTGCTACGTTTGCCGGAGGTAGTGGGTTCGATTCCCACCCAAAATAAACGTTTGTGTGGTGAACACGATCATTTGTTCTGTGTCTAGGTGTAATTAATCTATAATATGTATGCATTTAGAAATATATAAGTATGTTTATCTGTTGTCTAGTACTCGTAACACAAACTGTGCTTAGTTTGGACCTAGATGGCATTGCAGCATTGTGTAAAATTTGTGGAATATTATTATTATTTCATTTATTTCATATTTACACATATTAATTATATTTTTAAATATTTCTTAAAAAAAAACATTTAAAAATACAAAAAATACCACACACCACATACAGGGTCCAAACTACTGGTGGTCGGTATTTATTATTATTATACATGGAGACTCGATGGTGAATAATATACCCTAATGGTTTTGTTACTGAAAACTGAATATATTTAATATTTTACGCCTTAATCGAGGTAAATGGTGTGCTTTGGCAAACCTTCATTATTTCTCATTAGCTTATTCTCACATCTTTAAATATTTTTTTTTTTTTCATTTCCAGGGATGACCTGAAACGTGTGGCAGTTAGCCTTCATCGTGTCGTAGGTCAGCTGGTGGCGTACTGCGCCAGCGCAGAGGACGAGCTGAACCGTACTGTGCTAGCGCAGCTACTGGCCAGGCTCACACCAGGAGAATATGAGTGAGTATACTATTATTACTTGATTACGGATTTTTTTTAGGTAGGAAATCATCCAATGGCATCTCCCGCTCATCCCCCGTGGGCGGGGCGGAAGGGCGTGTCAGACTTTTAAAGAGTAGTAGTTCCTTCGTTGCGTTTCAAACCAGGGCCGGGTTTTCCTTTCAAATCGAACCCATGGCCTCAGTAGGCTTCGACCCTGCTGGGCCCCTATACTTCATTACGGATGAAACATTAACTACTATGATCCCATTATCACCTAGGTTTAGATACGAATTAGTGGTTCTTGGTTGTCAAATAGTAAATTACCCCCTTTTTTGAGTTAGGAAATCAACTTATGACTTTTCCCCCTCAAGGGTGGGGCGAGAGGGCGTGTCAGTTTTTAACTGACTAAACCACACCTATGTTCCTTCAGTTGTCTTTTGCGTTTTAACACCATGAGTATATCCTTTTCAGAACTAATCACGTGAGATCTGCAGTAGCTTGTGTGTTTAACTTCCTCCTCGAAGTGCAACTTGGTTCTTAATTCTTTATTGTACACCAAAACAATTTATAATACTGTGATATCAGAGTTCATATTCATAGGATTTGGAAGATATAAAACGAACAACGCGTCGACGTCTATTTGTTGAATCTTTTTAGTAACTCTAATGCAATAAAGGCCTATAATTTAAGTGAGGCATTTCCAACCATTTAAACACCAAAAACAACCCTCACTATTCTACCATATCTATTTACGAATAAACAAGACGATCGCAACTAAGTCGGCGTCTTACAACGAGGTGTGCCATTGACACAACAAAACAGTTCGGTTGCGCTCGCGCATGCGCTTCGTTTTGTCGCTGTGAGCCACAGGCCTTTGATCTATCAGCATTGTATGTGATGAATTTAGTTCAGCTGCTCGGATTACTAGGAATATTACTCATACAGTGAAAAAAAAGAATAAGAAAAAAATTAAATCCGTTCGGTGTTGGGTTTATATGGAAATATAGACTTTGGAATTGACGTCCGTTTTTTTGTGGATATTGTGACGATTAGTCGATTTAGTACTTACATAGTTTTACTAAAATAGTAATGCAGTGCACGCTTATGCAAATCTTCTAAATATATAAAAAATAATCCCTGTTTCCCTTAGTCACGTCATATCGCGCGAAAGGCTGGATCAATTTCAACAAATAATTCTTTGTGTTTATTTGTGAAAACTACGACCATTTAACCTTTTAGCGTTTGACAGTTCATTGCTTAGATCAAACAGCGCCTATCAGGTCAGCTAGTATTTCATAGTTTTGACACTATAGCAAGATCTATAATAAATTGCTAAGACAAATATGCCTATCACCTCAAAAACTGTTTTTTATTTATCAATTTGTTCGTTTAAATATTATGTACAGTTCTCGGACAGACGATATTATATCATTTAGAATTACCACTTTGTAAATACTAGGTTAAGCTCCCACAAACATCTAAAGCAACATGTTGCTACTGCAGCCAAATCGGTAATCGCTAAGCGCCTTGACGCCAATACCAAACGATAAGGTGGTCCTCTTTGTCAACCCGGAAGACATCTCTATAGTCCTTATTCCCAGCCAATAGAGTCTAAAATACATAAAGATTATAATAGCAGATCTAATTGCGTGCAACAAAGAGTAATGCGGTAATTAAGAGAAAATAGTGGCGTGAGTGTACTGGCGGAAGCTGCGATTTAATGCTGTACTCTTACTAAAACGATGGTGATGCTCTCCCACGGTACATATGGTAGGGTTGACTCTTTACTAACTGCTACTTTTTATTTATTTATCTTCATGCAACTTAAAGTACAAACATTCTCTACCAGTCAACCTAGGGTGGTTAATTTCACTTATATTAATTGACATTTCTTTTTTCTTTTTTTTTTGTGTAACTTTTTTTTTGACATTTCATTATTATTAGTCATTACTGTTTATTGCTGTGTATTAGTTTCTAAGTTTAATATTCGTATACAATTAATTGTTCAAGAATAAATAAATCAATCAATCAATCAATCAATATTAACGCATTTTTAGGGAAAACAATCGTCGAATAACTTCTCTAGTTCTGGCTGGAGCGAGAGGATCAGACTTGAGGATCAGTTTTAGTACATTTATTTGCCATTTGCATTCGGGTATCGCAGGGTTCGAAAAATGTGTTATCTCGCAGCTCGTTTTTTTCTCCGCTTTTACACGTTTACTCGTGGTTTATTGTTGGGTACACTCTATCTGCGAATTAACGCTACCATTTTTTATGTCATCTGTGTTTATATCAATGTGTTTAAATGCACATCCTACTAATATTATAAATCCGAAAGTTTGCATATATGCATGTTTGTTACTCTTTCACGCAAAAACTACTGAATGGATTTCGATGAAACTTGGTACACCGGTATACCGTATCCTGGAATAACACATAGGATTCTTTTTTATCCCGGGAGTATATTATCTTGGGTTATTTTTCTACTATCACGCGGGCGAAGCCACTGGCAGCTACTAGTACTATGTATATAGTTTGGATTATTGCGTGTCAGTTCGATGAAAATAATTCTTAAATAGTCTATCCGTTAAGTTAGAAAAGATTGGAAAAAAAACTTTATTGTAACTCAAGAATTCAGCGGTAAATTCTACACGGTTTTAGAGCTATTCTCGTTCAAATAAAACTTTCTACAAGGAGCAGACCCTAATGAAACCGCGCGTGTTTATAATCACTAGGTGTTAAGATTCGCGCAAAATTAATATCCCCGGGAGGCGCTGTCGCTCTGGCAAGGCGCCAAACTTTACGCCGCACTTGTATTGATAGATTACTTCGATTTGTTGGCGGGTGGGACTTCGACTAAATGGGTGACGCATTTCTTGGGCGGCATTAATAATATTTTGTTGTCGGTCTTTATTAAACATCCCCTGATTTTAGTTATAGGTAGGTGAAACTATGACTAAGGGATCATATTTTTACCCAAATGAGGCAAAGCTAAAAGGAAGAGGCGTGATTTTAGCTAGGTAATGATCCACCACAGCGGTTTAATTGACAAAAGCTAAATTATTTATAGGCTCGTTTTTGACCACCATCTCACCTGGTGATTATACATACATTGTTAAATTAACTTATCAGTCATCGACTCTTTTCAGTGATATGAATTTAATATCAGTGTTCATGAACATATAAAGTCACTGGGCTATTTCGATAACTTTCTTGCACAAAATATTATAATGTCTGAATACTGATATTGATACCAATCAGATTCAGACATTACTATATTTTATGAGGGGATTGTATGTATTATCATTTGCTTTCAAGCATAGGGATAAGATGAAATAATAAAGGGCAATTCCCTATATAGTATCCCTATAATATCAGTACTAACTAGCTTCATAATATTCGCACATGTTCAATCCCTTGTGTTGTAAGCTGTCCACCTGTTGACTATACAGTTATTTACACACAAAATGAGTGCTTAATACCACTAGATAAGTTGGCTGCCAGCCAAATATCCCTTATGTCCGTAATTACACTAGTCTCGATGCGAACAGGATTTGTACGACAAGGGTTTTGGCGTGGCATTACGTAGGCAATATAACAAATTCTTGTGTTAAGAACTGGGAAGTATAGTCGCTTTTAATGCTAAAACCGTTGAATATTATATTTGTTTGACGTCAAAAACGGTTTCCGTGGGTAATAAATTGCCAACTTTATGGCTTAAGTGAATGGGCATATGTGATTTGGTCCAAGTTTAAATAATAGCCAACTTTATGCTTCAACTTAATGGGACACGCATGATTTTCCTATAATTAGCAGAACGTTTAGAGTAGTTACACTGCCGCCCAAAAGATATGAAGCAGTCAGGTAAAATCAAATATAAGAAAACCAAGCTTCTTTTTTTAGGGTTCTGTTTCTAATTTGGCAAAAACAGAACCCTTATAAGATGACTTGGTCCGTCTGCCAAGACCTTTTCTTTTCAGAAATGCATTTATGTTAGCTTTGTTGAGGTACACGAGCCTATCCATAATTAATAAAAAAACGTACGTCGGCCTTTTTTATTAATTTATGGTGTTTTTAATTAATACCAATTACTCAAGTCGGCCCTAGCAGCAATGAAAAATCTAACTTCTTAGGTCAACGCAATCTAAAATAATAATATAAAAGTCATAAAACTTAAAGCTAAAAGCCACAGCCATACCTCGGATTTTACTTTCTATTTCATTATATTTATTTCTTTGTTTTATTGCCCGTATCGGGATAACATAAAACGCGTGATCTGATTTCTCCTCATAACTTTATCCTAAAATTTCCGAACTCGCATGATCTTGCAATATACCTGGCGATACGCCAGCGCAGATGCTCTTTTCACGTTCACACTGCACTTTCACGTGGGTGGCGCGTAAAGGTGACGGGGCTACACGCAAAAGATATAGCTTGTCATGTTCAGTAGCAGGAGAAAAGGATTAAAAAAACATATTGTTGCGGTAATGTTTTCCTGGAAAGTGCTGGCGTTAAAATTATCTACTCGGCATAAAATTATAAAACAACTATTGAAACTTATAAATATATGTGGTTCAAGCGCGACATTCATTACGTTATGGTCCACCTCTCATAGTAAATAGCGTGATAATTTATAGCCTAAATGTTGACTACACCTATACGGGTTATTTATGCAAAATTTGAACAGAATCGGATTAGTAGTTTTTGCGCCACACTCCATAATTCAACTAGTTTATTATATCATAAAAAATATTCATATTATAGTCATTGCGTGCCCCCTGCACTGTATTTAGATAGATATATTCTTTATTGAATACCTTCAAAAATTACAGTAAGAGCCTAAAATTAATAGGAAGTAACAATGGGAGGTCTTATCGCTAAAAGCTATTTTACAGACAATCTTTGGAAGCATTTGACAAAGAAGAAGAAATTATACATAGGTACTTCGTGATGTACTATTTACATAAGCGTTTCGCCTAGTCGTTTATACCGCGTACGTCGAACTGGAACTGGAACAATCTGCCTGCTGCGGTCTTCCCGTCCGATTATAATTTGAGTATCTTCAAGGCAGGAGTGAATAGACTCATAAACTAATGCGCCTCACCATCAAAGATTGCATCACTGCTTACTATTAGGTGGGATCGCAGTCAAGCACTAGTTTATATCACTTTATACAATATACAGTTTAGCAACATTTTCTTTCAATATTTTGTAGCTGGGCATTTTTCATGCATCTAAATATCACTATTGAAATATTTATTTCTCTTATTCCAGTACGATCATAGAAGAAGAGTCCCGAGCGTCGACGCCAAACCTGTCGGGTGAGTTGAACCAGAGCCTGGTGTCTCGCAGCGGGAAACACGTGCATTTCGCACCTGACCTCAATGCTATACTGACGGATTTAGATGAGGTAAGAATTTAAATAATTACTTGTAATAATAATATTAGAGTGAACTTGCAACAACCCAAAGGATTAAGCATAGACTGGTGAGCTACTTGTTACTTCGAAACTAGCTTACAGCACATGCATAAGTTTAGTTGGAGGAGTTAATTTATAAATGTATAAATAACAAGGTGTGAAGTCTTGCAAACCTCCATTGAAAAAAGAGGATCCTCCTCTCAGTTCCCGATATCCTAATCGTGCGGAGAACCCTAATACCGCGATAAGTTTAATTTGAGTTCCTTTGTGGCGACAAAGATGGCACTATCAATATAAATAAACTAAATTAACACAACAACAGCCTACTTCAGACCATTAATCGCCTATCCAATCGTAGCCAATCGTTTGTTTCGCGATAACTCTCATTCAGCTGCTATCCTGCGTGCTATCGTCGCTCCACTTAGCCTGAAGGGGGTCCACCTTACGCTCCCCGATTCGCGGTCTCCACCCAAGAACATAAGCTCTCAATTGCTTTCAATAACAATAATAACTTGCTATATTGTAACGTGTACCCATGATTATTTTTTTTTTTAACAATAATAATAAATAACAACTACGTGTTTGACAGGAGGGTATAGTAAACTTCTTGCAACATCAGCGTGACCTCAGCGCGGATATCAAGAAGGAACTGGAAAATTCTCTGCGACGGCTGAGACATGAGGCTCATTCTCTGCTCGATTTATCTGCTAAGCTTGCTCCAAGTACGTATTTATACCTTTATTAACTTTGAGAAATTAAAGTCGCATTCATCATCAACGTTTGGCCTAAAAGCTTCCACTGCTGGATCCTCTTAGCTACGATTGTTGCATAACTTTAGCTTTATACTTTTACCGACTATAGACATCTGCAATACTAGAGATATACATCATAGGTGTGTAGCCATCTTGTAGAAAAAACTGGAATGTGTCATGAACCTGTAGCACACCACTCCTAAAATCCTGGAAGCCTGCTGGGCGGTTTCACGTATCTTTCTATCCACAATCAATAACCAATGTCTTTTCTTGTTTTTAAAGGAATCCGTGCAGACACAAGTAATATGCTGGAGTCCAGTATACAGATCACTGAGCTAGTCAATGACCTGGACGCCAAACAGAACTGCGATAACTGTGAACTACATCGGAAGGTAAACTTTTTTTTTGTGGTATAACTATCGACTTTGGCATAAGAAAGACTTGGTGATAAATGAGAATTTATTGGAATCACTGTATCTTCTTTGATAGATATAACTTTGCGTTGTGATAATGCTTAGATGTGGTTGATTTCTTACATAACGCCTATTTTAAAATTAAAAGGGGCCGTAACTTTTAGTAGCAAGGACCCTAAGTAGGAGGACTTGTTCTCTTCCATTTGGTGATGTTGTATACTAAAATGATTATAATCTTCGTTTCAGAACATGGAGGAAGCGATGGCGGAGTGTTTGCAGCGGGAGAACCTGCTCCGGTCAGATCTGGAGGCCGCGATGATCAAGATTGCGCAACTTATGACTAGCGGGGAAGTTATAGCTGAAGGGTAAGTACTATTGTATTTTTTTGATTCTGGTAAATTTGAGTTTAGGAACTGTTTAAAATTTTATTAAAGTAAGAGATTTGTCTGTTGAAGATTGACTGGTATGTTAGTCTAGTGGTTAGTTGCCTTGACTGCTATGCCAGAGGTCATGGGTTCAATTCCCACCCAGGACAAATTTCTGTCAGGATTTTTTTTTTTTATGTTGGGAAAAATCATGCATTGACATCCCCCGCGCTTGGGCGGAGCGGGAGATAGTGTCAGATTCTTACTGACTAAAAGACCCACCCCGTTCCTTCTAGCCTTCATACCGGGGCTCGAGCGCCCTTTCGGATTACCCTGGCCCCAGTAGGCTTCGACCCGGCTGGGTCCCTGCTGTTGCTGACAACTCCTTGAGGCGCGCGGGAACAGTGCGCGCCGTCGATGACTTGGGCTTGGTCCGGACAGTTACCGGACGTCTTTGTCTAGATGGGATTGTGTGAAATTTCGGAATATTATTATTATTACTTAATCATGTATTTTTGTTGTATAGCTACGGCACGGGCCCTCAGCTGGGTTCAATGGGAGTGCGCGCGCGAGCAGTTCCAAGCGCGACGCACTCGCTGGACGGCAGCAGCTCGCCGCGCGTGCAGCGCCTGGCGCACGACATTGACTCGCTGCAGAAGGAGAGGGATGACCTGCATCAACAGGTGACTCACGACCTCACGTTAATACGGGCCATGATAAAAGTCTCCAATTCATACGGTCCTATCTCCCACGAGCTGTCGTCATATTAAACATAATGAATATGACTAACAAGACTAAAAACTTTTTGTGAACTCTGATCAATCAGCTCTGCCAGCACGCCCAACTAACTGGTGATTTTACCATAGTATGAGCTCAAATACAAGTGAATTATTAAAGAATACACTATAGATCTATTCATGCTAAGAAAATAGTGTCTCATCAACACTTTTGCGTATTTATCGTAGGGTAAAAATTAACCCATAATAAAATCAACTTTTTTTGTTACACAGTATTTTCCAAAATTAAGTAATTATTTTAAGGTTTTAACAAAATCGTCAAAAGTTTCATTATCATTTGTAATAAAAGAATCCTGTTTCGTAAATTCCATAACATGGTCTACGTCCCTCATGTTTTTCCTCCACTAGCTGAGTAACAACAATGACGTCACTATTTTCTTATCAAGACTATACAATACATTCCTCGACAAGAAACACTGAAATCTGCACGGATTGCACTCAATGTACTCAACTCGTATTATTATCTATCATAACACATATCTATACATTATGTAAATATACTATAGTAAACAATAACATGTAATTATTTTGCACCGACGCACGCGCAGGTCAAAAGGATGACAGACTCACCCGTGCATAAGATATGTTGCGAGAAGGTAACGCACGAAAAGAGCTTATGTATATGTCTTTATGTATGTATTTATTGTGGCTTGTAAAATATGGACAGTGCTAAATAAAAATAATTTTATTTTTTAATAGTTAAAAACTATTATTTCAAATAAATATGCGACGTTCCAAATGCTTAAGCTGTTTTAAACTTTTATTATTTTATTCTATTTACTCGTTCTATGTAGTCCATTATTTTTCGCATGCTGTTTTTACAGATTTATAGTCTGTAATTAGTCGGAAATCGCTAATTGCACGGAGCCTGCGTTATGATCAGTTTTGCTCGTTTTTATGATTATGAGACCCGAATGAGGGTATTTTCTTAAATAGTTATTTTATAGGATGTATGCAGTGATGTCTATTGATTTTCACCTCAAATACAATTCAACGTGGACGAGGTTGCGAAGCGGTTCGGTGCGGTTCACGTAATTCAACGCAATGCGGTGGTATTGTCCTATGTACGCGCGAAATAGCTTTTCAGTCGTCATTTATATGAAACAAGTATGCACCACAAGAAATCGCGCGAAAATATCAAACCAACAGATCGCGGCCGCTTCGCTTCGCTCCGTACCGCACCGCATCCACGTACAGTTGGTTATCTAAACTAGGTTTCAATAGTGTGTTAATAGATTTTTTTTTTCCATTCGTTCCCCATTACTTTACGTTGGCTGTTTATGACACCGTATAACACATTTGGCATGGTACAGCTGGAGGCCGCGAACCGCCAGCTGCGCTCGACGCGTCAGTTCGTGGAGGAGCAGGCCAGCGAGCGCGAGGCCGAGCGCGACGAGTTCGCGCGCCGCCTCGCCGAGCTGCGCGACGAGAACACGCGCCTCGCCACGCGCCTGCAGAACAACGCCAGGATATTGAATGAGGTATGTGGGGAAACTGTGCTGCTAAACGAATCATATTTCATGAACAAGTGAAACTAGAACATTTAAAAAGCTTGGCTATATTTTGTTTTGGTTGGGAAATCCATTCTGGGTGGAGCTAAAAGGAGTGTTAGACTTACTGACCGCCGTTTTCGAGGTAACTTTCAAATAATCTCGCAGTTGTAGAAGGTATGGCCCAAAGCGAGCCAGTTAATCTTAAGCCGCGCAGGCAACACATCGCGTCATCGACCTAGCGGTCCATTTGACGATTTAAACTGAACTCTATTAAAAGAATGGGGCTGTATAAAGTGTACTGCTCCATCCGCCTTTTTTGCTCGCACGTCTTATGTTTTAACACATCATAATAAGGCCACATCATAATTATAATCGCGTTTGGAGCGTATGCAAAGGACAAACAGACATTGAGTAGGCCCCGGTACTCGGTATATTATCGGTCTTCCCGTCCGATTATAATTTAAGTGTCTTCAAAGCAAGAGTGAATAGACTCTTAATAAATTAGTGCGCCTCACCATTAACAATTGCATCACTGCTTACCATCAGGTGGGATCGCAGTCAAGCACTAGTTTAAATCAATAAAAAAGTCGTGTGGCACTCGGGGACTGCCGCGGTAAAGCTATTGCACAGCATTTTTTATCAACTTATGCAATAGACCTCGCCAACAGCTGCTTAACCCCACCCATCCAAAACCAGACCTCGCCAACAGCTGCTTAACCCCACCCATCCAAAACCAGACCTTGCCAACAGCTGCTTAACCCCACCCATCCAAAACTAGACCTCGCCAACAGCTGCTTAACCCCACCCATCCAAAACCAGACCTCGCTAACAGCTGCTTAACCCCACCCATCCAAAATGAGACCTTGCCAACAGCTGCTTATGGGCATAAGGGACATAAGGGATGGGTGGGGACCCATCCAAAACCAGACCTCGCCAACAGCTGCTTAACCCCACCCATCCAAAACCAGACCTCACCAACAGCTGCTTAACCCCATCCATCTAAAACCAGACCTCGCCAACAGCTGCTTAACCCCACCCATCCAAAACCAGACCTCGCCAACAGCTGCTTATACCCACCCATCCAAAATGAGACCTTGCCAACAGCTGCTTATCCCCACCCATCCAATACCAGACCTCGCCAACAGCTGCTTAACCTGTTCCATCCAAAACCAGACCTCGCCCACAGCTGCTTAACTCCACCCATCCAAAACCAGACCTCGCTAACAGCTGCTTATACCCACCCATCCAAAATGAGACCTTGCCAACAGCTGCTTATCCCCACCCATCCAAAACCAGACCTCGCCAACAGCTGCTTAACCTCTTCCATCAAAAACCAGACCTCGCTACTGCTTAACCTCTTCCATCCAAAACCAGACCTCGCCAACAGCTGCTTAACCTCTTCCATCAAAAACCAGACCTCGCTAACAGCTGCTTAACCCCACCCATCCAAAACGCCGACAGCTGCTTTCACTCATTTGTTTTCTTATCGGTCACCACGCTCAAAAAACAAATAAGTGGGGGGTGTTAGGTTATTTTCGTTATGGAATTTCTGGATTCGGTCTCCACGCTCAAGGCCCGCGATAGAAGCTATGCAATAGCTTAAAAAAAAAATGCATCTCTGCTTACCATCAGGTGGGATCGCAGTCAAGCACTAGTTAATATCAATGTTTCAGTTTCGAATTTATTCGCTTGTTCATTGAATATTGGTTCTATTTCTATGCTGTAGTGAAGGTGATTGTGTGTAGAACTGTGAATTTTGGGTAGAAAGCTATGTATTCACTTGTCTGACGTTTCTTAAACTTAGTTATCACTGGCACAAAATAGATAGGTACAGAAGTCAATCTCATGTATGTACTTCACTTTTTATACCTACGCTAGTCGATCGCACACACGTCAGCGCGTTGCGGCGAACTGTACGAGTGCGACCGGCCGAGTGAGCCGAGATATCGTGTCTGTGAGCGTTGCTCGAGCGCGTTTTGTATGTGGATTGACTTCTGTACCTATCTATTTTGTGCCTCTGGTTTCACAAACCTAAAGACTTAGAAGGAAACGTTATGCAAGTATTGTTTATATGACTTGTAGATACATGGCTTTGTTTGGCGTTATATTTTTTTTTTACTACCTTCACAAAAACCCTGACATTTTTTTTCAAGTTTCGTACTTGGTGATGGATTAACTTTGACTTGATAACTTTCCATAACCACCCTTGTCTTTCTTACCTTTATGTTATTCTTTTATTTTTAAGTTTCTGCACATTTTCAACTAATGATTTGACCTACCAATATGACAACAAAGTAAATAAAACACAACCTTAGTTTAAAGCCTCAGATACACAAATTGGAACAAAATATCCCCTAACTTGACGCGCAACGCTCAATCTAGCTGACACTTTAACGATGCAGCAACTGATCCCCCACCATTATAGGACGCTTTCACGTGACGCAGGACAATATATTTATAGACAATTTGACAAGACTGCGCTGTTGGGGGGACATCTTGTCCTCTAACGTATCTGAGGATTAAACATTAATGTTGCAATGTCCCACACTTTTCAACTTACACAAGAATTAGGTTAGCACTGTCACGATGTTCACGATGCGTTTATCGCAAATGGGATCGCAGTGATTGTGTGTATTATTATATCTAGTAAAAGAAACGACTAGTCTGATGAGAAAGATTATCGAAAGAACTAAACAAAGTTCTTTTCCTTCGCGCTTTCCTTGTAAACTGCTCTGGCACAGTGTTGTCGCATTGGTTCGTCTAAACTAACCCCTGCACCTCGCACCCGTCTCTGTACAGATGCACTGCCTCCGACTCACGTATTGCAACTGTCGTGAACACGACGCGCACGTAAGTTTGCCCCTGTCTTGTACTGTTTACTGTATATGCCAGATAAAGTCAAATAATTATTTCATATAATAGATTAGTTAAAAAATACACTTATGGAAATCTCTTTTGTCAATTTCAACTAAATGAAGCCGGTGTTTCCTATACTCTGTTCACGTTAAGAACATAGTGACTCATCAGTGCTACTCCAAAGTAAAGACGTATTCATACCGGGGAAAAAAATAAACCATTAATATTAAAGCAACCATTTATTACACAGTATCTTTAAATATTACTCTATAGTTATCGGCACGAATATTGAGCGCTGGCTTCAAGTTGCGCAGAAGTCAAATATTCGTTCTCTTTAGTGGTGCGACGTGAGACTGTGGGCGGGGAATGTCAGTGATTACAGAAGACTCGCCGCGCCATCGTGTCATAGACGTCACTCGTAATTCGTTCCCTGCCCTTGCTGCATGTATCTAACAACGACGACGATTGGCTCTCCAATGTATGGATTGCGCTTAATATTCGTGCTGATAAATATACTAATAAATAAATTTAATCATAATCGATATAATTTTTGCCAGGCCTGTCATAGTTAATATTACAACATACATCAAGTGACTACTTAATGCGCTTGATAAAAAGACTATATAGGCTTGAGAAAACATGGCCACAGCCTGTAACCCGATTCACGTAATGAAAACCGTAACGATATCGTAGCGATTTAGTCGTTTAGACAATTTCCGTATTCACATCCATCAATCGAGTTTGAACGACACCGATTTTAAAGTCGTTTGAAATTCGATTTCGATTCGTCGATTTAAAAAAAAAATCTGTATTACATTATCCTGGTAGAATACTTATTAATGTAACTGGAAATAAGTCGATAGATCGTGAATACCGCTTTTGGATAGGACTTCGATCGAACGACTATAAAACTGTAACGATATTTGGCTTGTTTGATGTTACGTGAATCAGGCTACTGGTCACTTAGCTGCTGTATTCAAAAACTTCATCTGGCATAGATAGTGATAAATATTGTAAATAATGTTTTAGCCTTTTGTGTAATCATTGGTATAATCGTATCTATGTGTAGCTGTTTAGGTTTAGTTCGCACTTAACAGCATGTTGAGCACTTATTTGATAGATGGAGATTCATTTCGAACTCTTGTCTAAAGCCAATAACTATCCTTTGCATCTATTTCTTTTACCATTCTAACAAATCAAATCGCCCAGATTTTAATCCTTGTTAAATAAATCTGTATTCTTCCATAATTCTCTAGTAAATCTTATAGTCTAACTCAATACCAATTAGAAACATAACTGCCATCTTTTCATCTTATCGCCCTTTGAATCCACAAACCAGGTCGAACAACTGGAAGCCCAAACCCGAGAGATGAACCAAATCATAACCGAACTAGAAACCAGAAAAGCATCAACAGATGACGAATTAAAAGCTGCAGAAGAAAAAATAACCCTTCTCCGAGACATAATAGCTAACTTAGAAATACAACTAGAACAGAAAACTATCCATGAAACAGAAATACTCAAAGAGCTTCAACAAATGAAGGACACGATCGAAGAGAGAGATAGCAAGATGAGGACGTTGGTGGGCGAATTGGAATCGTTGAGGAGTGAGAGAGTCGAACAGAGTGACGTCGTTTGCGTTAAATGTGGGCAGGAGGAAGAGAAGCATACGGAGTTACTGGAGAGGGTTAAAGAGCAGGTTTGTGGTTTGAAATTTTTGTGTTATAGAGGTATTGTATGTTTGTGTATATGTATTGTTTTGTAATTTATGCAGTGTAAATATCATCATTATGTTAACTCTGTGGCTATAATAGTGTGAATAATTTTCCCTTTTGTATAATCCAAGATTTATCTACGGCATACCTTAAGTTATTCTTCTAAACGATTTCTTTCTTTTGGACCTTCAGTCAGTGTAACTTACAATAAAATTTTGTAAACTCTTATAAAAAAATTGTGTATCACCGATTTGATAACTAATTATGCCATATTGTCCTACAGTGCCACTATCTAGAAGAGATGATCCATCGGCGCACTCGCAAGATGGAGCGCATTCATGAAGTGTGTTCCACTAGTTGTAGTGAACCCAGCGAGGATGTGTCACTTAGAGATCAGCGACATAGAAATCTGGAGGTAAGCGTTACTTATCTATCTTTCAAAAATACCCATAAAGGTAAATATGTCGGGACGAGCTCAATTTAAACGGTTTGGAAAAAGAAAAAGGAGGCCTTTGCCCTGCACTGCGATAAATCAGTTACATGAAATAAGAATTTATATGCCAACTGACTGAATAAAGAACATCTACTCTGTTTTAGGCAATGATACCAAGGGCTGTCCTCCCATAACAATCATTAGCAATGTTTTAGCCCTATGTAATTAAGATGACCTTAGTACCATTAAACGAATAGATGTAATTCTAGAATTATACGTAGAAGCTTTGGCTTCTACCTGCTTCTAAATTATCCCTGAAAGTAAACTAAGTACTTAGCTGTTTGTTCGACCTGAAATTCGGAACTCATGGAAAGAGAGAACCCAGTCTTCATATTACTAATGTTTTTTTTTTCTCGTATAGTTAAAGTCTCCCGACACGGATACGACCCCGCGCAGCGAGCGCATGTGTGAGCTGGTGGGCGTGTGGGACTGCTTCGAGACGCACGCGCGCGCAGAGGACGCCGTGCTCAAGCGCGTCGCCGACCTGGAGATGCAGAGGGCACAGCTCAAGGACATTGCGCAGGTTAGTTACTGTTTTATTGCAGAATATGTCACCTCATAACATTATCTTAACTGCCACATATTTTACTGTAAAACTTGTTTTGCATTGCTGACTTTAAACGACAGAGAAGCTCGTGACTAAATAATAACAACGACACGGGTCGATCTTCAAGGTTAAGCATTTTGTCGGCCTGTGGTTGGGTGATCAACATAACGAGACTCCTCTGACAGATGTTTTTTTGTTCAAGTCTGACACCAGTCAGTTTTGTAGAGGTTGCATAAACAAACGGTTCACGTAAAACTCTAGTCTATCCGCGTCAAGAACATAGTGACTCATCACTGTATGCAGTGATGAGTCCCAGTACCGCAAAATAAAAGCGTATTCATATTCATGCCGGGTTCAATGTGAATCGGCTATCTTAAATTTTATAGACCACTCAAAAAGTCAAGATTTATTTATTGGAATTTGTAAACTTTACTGGTTACATACCGACAGTTCTGCCTGGTCAGTATTTTGTCGCAAGAGTGAATATATTGAGATTTTTAGTACAACTAAAAAAAGCTTATCATCAAGAAAGTCGCGACTTCATAATTTGAACCCGAGTTGTTAGCCAGCTGGTAAAGTATTTAATAGCCTTCAAGAACACTTACTGATGATATACTAAATTTACGCATGCTTTAACGTTCCAAAGCATTTCAAAGTGTATTTTTTAAAACGTGATAAAGTTTATATTTGTGCACATAAAATGTATCAAAAGTATTCCTTCCAAACGGCGAAGTGAGTCAACGACATATAAATATAGCTTATATATCTTTACGAAGAAAGTGCGTGGGTAGACAATTATTAGCAATAGACAACTCTGACACACTACGAAATGTCAATGAGCAATATTATGCGAATAGCGATATTTAACGCTTCGTAAAATCTAATTTATTACGGCTACTTACACATTCCTTAACAAATATACCAATATTATGACAGTATACTCGTATTATATAGATGTACTTTATGAAAACGGATTTTGTTAAAAATATTTACGAAGGAGTAATTAATAAAGAAGGTCTCGCAACCAGAAAGCGGGTCTAAGCTGTTATTCCGTTAAAATTTTAATTCTATAACTCGAAGTATGGCGAGTATCTACCCTTACGTTGTTTTAACCTCTACGGTCTGGACTAAGCGTTTCGCCTTGTCGATTATACCGCGTAAACAGGATTGGAACAATTTGCCTGCTGCGGTCTTCCCGTCCGATTATAAATTAGGTATCTTCAAGGCTAGAGAGAATCCCTTAATAAACTAGTGCGCCTCACCATCAACGATTGCTTTATTGCTTACCATCAGGTGGGATCGCAGTCAAGCACTGATTTATGTCATTAAAAAATGCAGTAAGTTTTCAAAACAGATACGAAAATTAGCTTGATCTGAAACTACCGACAGCATAATTAAAAGAGGACTCATTCGCTCCCAGTCAAACACTAGCATCAATTAAAAAACAAAAAAATGTAATGACAACCCTGAAACAGTTGCTAGAATTAATATTTCGACTATAGTCTGTCTAAAAAGTCAAACGCCATGGGTAATTATTAGGGTAAAATGAAATCTGATGTAGTCAACACTGGTTCAATAATCAAGGTTTTATAAACCTTATAAAAAGTATTCTTTAAATGATTTAATATTATTAGGGCACTTTTAACAATAAAAAATGCAAAAGATTTTTGTTTAATATTCCTATTTCAGTCTCCTTATTGATATTCTTATTACAAAGCAGGATACATTTGTAAAGATATTATAGTATTTAAGTAATAACATCAATCTGGAAGAGAAATCTGATTCTAAATATTCTACTCCACTTATTGATTCGGCATCACTAGCCATATAACGATCAACATCTGTTATAGAACTATCATCATCTCTAGAAACAAGTGAATGATAACTAAAATCAAATATTGCCAATAATAATTTTTTTTATTTCCTTCAAAAATTTCGAAGTCGTTTGATTTTTTAGACAAACTATATCTACAATTTATTAACCGTTTTTCAGCACATTTTTTTTTCTATCAATCTCAGTCGTGAGATGCACGTTACGTAACCATAGTGGTCATAGTCAGCATTGTATTATTTCCTGGATATCGCAGCTCGTACCCGCGGGACCTTGGTACCGCTCCATTGATGGCTGGCGGCGCGCCAACGATTTATTTTGATAACGCACTCTTTCACAACGACACAACGGCATGGACGCTAGCGAAATGTCAACTTCGCGGTTCAAAGTCGCCTTTGGATTACAGATTTTTTTGTATGCTCTTTTTCTTTGTTTTGATCCTAGAAGATAACGTGGTATTAAAGGAGTAACAACACTATCAAGGTGCCATTAGTTCTAAATATATAAAGATTTTAAGACCTGTGTAAATAGTAAAATACACAACCATTTACAAAGTTCAGAAAAAGGTCACTTTGACAGTCTAAAGTAATTAGTGGCAAATATTTTAGTTAACGACTCAGAATTGAATAACATTACACAGGCCCAGTGCCGTCGTAGAGTTTTAAAATATATGAGTAAATAAATTAACAATATTATGAAATTGAATTTCATTACTTATGTTTTAAATCCATTATTCAGGAATACGCTGACGACGTTGACCCTTCTACTGTTAAAGAATTATGTTAAAAAAAAGTCTATGTGCGCCATCACACGATATTTGAGTTATAAGTGACGGAAGAAAAATATCTCGACTACTAACTCAAATGATGGCATATGAGTTTACTCTTTGCAGCAGTTTAATTAATATATAAAGTATACTAATATATTAATTAAACTGCTGCAAAGAGCTACTAACTATGCCATACTTGTTCACTGATTGGAATCTCCTCTGTTGATCTCTATAACAAGGCAAGACCGTCTTTGTGCCCGTTAATTTAAGTTTTTGTTTAAACTGTATTACTTTTTGGTGTACAATAAAGTTTATTCTATTCTATTCTATTCTATTCTATTCTATACACCTGAGGGCTGCGGCGGCGTCAATATTCGGAGAATAGCTGGCAAACTATTAAACCGATTAACATGCTAACAGCAGTTCTAAGTAGTCCTTTGGCAAAGGCAGGTCTGATTAAACCGTCAGGCATTATAATTGTATCAGTATTCTTCGAAAATTATTTGGGAACACTTTACGTACAGCTAGAGTTTAATTTCCTGCTGCGCTGGGGTAAAATATCGACGTCATTATTTCGTGCATCGGATTATACGAAGGAAAAGTATTTACGTAGCATAGAGTTAAATAAAATCCCGTGAGAATTAACATCTCCAAGCTAATACCGTCTTGTTGATAAATATTAATACTGGCTAAACTAATTTCCAGTAACAGGTATAATAACAGGTGTCAAAATAATAATATTCACAATAAGATTATATAATATGATTGAAGTGAAATTATCTCCCAATCATCAACATAAATATACTAGGGCGTTTCATGTTATTAAAACTGTCATCAAATATACAATAACTCATGTATATGATAGGATTTTTCATCTATGGGATAAGTAAGTCTCCGACAGAAACGATAATACAACCAACTTTTCCTCTATTATCCAATTTAAAGGACGAATTTTTATTTTATTTCTTGGATATAATTTAACCGTTCTCGAAACCAGCGGGCAGATTACGCGGCATTATAGCAGTGTATTGTTCAGACATTTTGTTAGCGAATAAAAACAAATATCTCGACGACACAACCACGAATTTCCTTAGATCGAACTTACTCAAAAGTCCGATCTTTCCAAAAATACTAACATCAGAAGTGGGATCAGTTGTACTCTCTTGCCAGAGTACAACCTAAATTGCTCCGTGGGCTCCGGACTGCTATATGCTTCGCGCGGTAACGAAACCATAGCGCGATCTAACTCGACGCCAACGCCATCTATCGAGGCAGGGGACAACTTTGACCTCGAACGGTACCAAGCTAAAAAAAGTTTGCTCGTAATATGATCGTTTATTTCATTGCGATTTTAAAACGTCATTAATTTAAATGCCAGAAATTGGGTGTAAGGATAACAAAAATACTGTTATGCATTTTTATTCAACACTAGCTTTTTTGGGGCAAATGATTAATTTCAGGGCAAACATCAACTACCATTGCCGGTGTAGATCTATATAATATCAAGATCACCACAATTTTGTTATATATTATATTAATGGTCTGAAATGTCAAAATTATCACATTATCACTTATCATTATCTCTTTATTCATTTTATACACTTATAGACGATTACATTTTTAAATATTTTTTAAGAAAATTATACCAAAAAAAAAAACATTTAAAAATAAAAAAAAACTATAGTTTTCCGCCGGTGTCGGGAGCAGGGTCCAAGCTACCGGTGGTTAGAGACAGGAACCTCCTCACAATGCGAGCCGTATCGAGGAGTACTGCCTTCTGTATCAGGGCCCTTAATCCAACCGCGCAACGACAGCTTCGACAGATGGTCGTCGAAGCTTTTGGCTATAAGGCCATTGGCGGTCACGACAATCGGCACGATGACAGCCGAGTCCACATTCCACATGTCGACAACCTCGTGTGCTAAGTGGAGATATTTCATTTGTTTCTCTTTCTCAGCTTTCACGAGATTCTCGTCATGTGGAATGGTGACATCGACTATCATTGCGCGGCGCGCTAATCGGTCTATCACCACTATATCCGGCTTATTGGCTACAATAGTCCGGTCAGTAATGATAGACCGATCCCAGTACAGCGTGACATGGTCATTTTCAAGAACTGGGTCGGGCACATACCTGTAGTACGGTACCTCAGAATCCACTAGGTTGTATTTAAAAGCAAGTTGCTGGTGAATAATCCTGGCTACTTGGTTATGCATGTGCAAGTACTCGCCGTTAGCCAGACGAGAACAACCAGAGATAATATGTCTGATGGACTCACCCGGACGATGGCATGCCCGACACACGTCAACCGTTCCGTCCTTCATAATATGTCTCCGGTAGTTGTTCGTCAAGATAACCTCGTCCATAATCGCACAGACAAAACCTTCAGTTTCTCCGAAGAGGTTTGCTGAATCGTAACCAGGCCACGGACGCCGAAAAATCTACATCAGGCTCATGAAGATGAAGAGCCCGAAAAAAGCGCCCGTGAAGCTCCTTGCCTTTCCATACTTCCTTGCGGTCATCAGTAGTAAGTACCACAGGTTTGCGCCAGTTCTCTTTAGCCATGGACAACGGGGTGAGTCCCTTGTCCACTGCGACCACATCGCGGTGCATACCCACGTTGGTTTTGAGAAAGTATTCTCTGAGGCTGCACACCTCGCGGTTGTGTAGAGTCTTTGCGTTCAAAAAGCCACGATCTCCACACTTCCGCGGAATGTACAGTCTCACCACCGAAGATCGTGGGTGATGCATCCGATTTGCGGTCAGCAATGTACGGACCCGCCTATCCAGAGCGTCTAACTCAGTCTGAGTCCATTTGAGTATACCGAAAGAGTACATTAAAACCGGCATGACCCAACCGTTGAAGGCGCGCACCTTATTTCCGCCCGACAGAAGGCTGTTTAAAACCTTCTTCAGGCGGCCAAAGAAGCGCTCCTTCAACGTTTGCTTCATGTCAGCGACGTTAATGCCTAACGCTTCCGACATACCAAATACTTATAAGTTTCGGTCGAGGAGAGGGTTCTAAGGTGTATGGAAACCGAAAGTTGAATTCCCTCGGATTCCACTATCTCCCCTCGCCTTACATGCATGACTGCACATTTGTCCACACCAAATTCCATCCTGATGGCACTACTGAAAGTTTCAGTTACCTTCAGTAGTTCCATCAGTTGCGAATTGTTGTGGGAAAAAAGTTTCTGATCATCCATGTAAAGCAGGTGAGATAGGACCTGACCACCTCTTCTCAACCGATAGCCCAGACCTGAATCCTCCAGCAACGTGCTTAGAGGATTCAGGGCTAAGCAAAACCAAAGTGGACTCAAACTGTCGCTCTGAAATATTCCCCGTTTAATCCATATTGGTTCATCATTCCCCTGGATCGGTCGACATCCTGGATAGCGAAGGACTGTTTTCCATTGCCTCATACATGACTCAAGGAAGGTGCGTAGAGTTGCATTTATTTTATACAACTCCAACACCCTCATGAGCCATGAATGATGAACAGAGTCGTAGGCCTTCTTATAATCTATCCTTATTATTCTATCTACATTATAATACTTATTAGTACATGTCAAGTACAAAAAAAAATACATGTCAGTAGGATATTGATAACACACAAAATTATGATAATAGTGTCAATTTAAAAAATAAAAGAAATGTATTTATTGAACTTCCCATAAATATTGTTAATTTTTTTTACATACCTACAGAATCTATACATGAAATTAATACATAATTATGTACTTGTACCCTTAGGGTCGCCGCATGCACGCCACCGGCATATTCCTGTAGGTTTCATACATTTTATATGGCTTTGCCGCACACGGTTGACGCCGCTGGCCGCCACGCGCTCCAAATCGCCGCTGCTTGCTTCTTGTGGACCGCGCTGGCCAATAAATGCCCATAGGTACAAAACACACGCCACTCGCACATTTAAACCTTCACATTAGAGTCCAGTATGATACTGAGCTGTATGGGTCAAAAAAAGTAGTAGCCACCGGCCACAAGTGCCAACGCGCACTTCAGTTTCCTTTGTGGTCGCTTCTAGCTTCTCGTGGCGGCGTTTGTGCCTGTGGCATGTGGCCCATGTGCGACGACAACTAGCCTTAAGACAGATAAGCCTTTAAGTGTTCAAGCCACGCGTCTATCGGTTTACCGAGAAGGTACCTATTTTATTGATGTACTAGCTCGCGTTTTACGTACGATTCCAAATTATTGTGGCGTTTAGAGCAGGCCGTGTCCTCTAAGGAACAACCAATCAGAACTGGCATTACTTTCTGACTTTTATAACATAAAAAATATGCTGCTGATATTAAACAAGGTAGGCTTACGATAGACCAGAGAACTTGCGTGGCAACTGTAGGCAAAAATACTATTTAAAACCATTTACAAAACTCTTCGGTTCTTCTCCATAGGAAACAACCAATTCGAACCGAACTTCTGACGTTTTTTAAGTGTCCATGTAGACCTAAGCGAAATAAAATGTACTATTTTGAATTAAATTGACTGTACTATAAAAGTTTCCAGTAGTTGTAAATATGAAAGCAAGCAAGCAAGCAAGCAAGTTGTATATGGAAGCTACGAGCTGTAACGACCGGTGCGTACAGAGAATTTATTAGTAGCATCCATCTAGTCGGAGTAGATGAAGCTAGCGTAACATAATGAATCTAAAAATACACCCGAGCCATAACGTCTAAGGGATGGACTGCTTGTTTTTTTTTTTTTGTATAGCAATAATATTAGATAGTGTTACCATTTGTTTGTTAGTTTATATGTGTAACACATTTATTGTGCGTACAGCTAAGGACAGGAATTCTCTGCCGGAGTCTGAGTTTCCTGATAGCTACAACCTAGGGGTCTTTATGTCAAGAGTGAATAGACTACTTTTAGGCAAGGGTGCTCCATTGCCGTCCACATAATCGCTTTCCATCACGAGAGATAATGCTCAAAAGTGAGCCTATCCATAAAGTAAAATTGTATGGACGATTCTTATTAATGGGTTTTATGAACTGAAAACTTGCCTGATATTCTAACTTAAATGCTTAAAACTGCTGTCAAAGACGGTTTAAGGGGTATTAAAAGTTTTTATGAAACATTCTTACGAATAAAGTCATTGGTAAAGTGCTAGTATGATACAGGAATAATTCCTAGATTAGTGTAATGTTACAAAAAAATAACCTCTAAAATCAGATACCAATGAGGCAACGAATTTAAGTAGGATATATATCCATCCGCCCATTTCAGCGAAACAAAAATATACATAGCCAAAGTATCTAAACACTACAATCAAATTTTTTATGACATAAACTAGTGCTTTATTGCGATCCCACCGGATGCAGTCGTTGATGGTGAATCGCACTAGTTTATTAAGAGCCTAGTCACTTTAGCCTTGGAGACATCTAAATTATAATCGAACGGATAGAAGCTGCTGCAGGCAAATAGAATTGATCAGACCTGTTTTAGGTTAGGTGACATCTTTTACGACATTCAACATTCATATTTTCACCACTCGACTTCGAAACGCCATATTTTTTTAACCAACAGTGTCACCACAGTGGAAAAAGAATATGTTGCCACTGGTAATCGTAAAAACCTACTACTGTTGAAATTATATTTTACATATAATATAATTTCAACAGTAGTAGGTTAAATCTTAAATCCTATACATAAAATTTCATTTGAAATAAGCAGTACCTTTGTACTCTTTTTTTCTGTATTTGTCCATTTCATTTTTAAGTGTTTGTGTGTGTACATAAATGAATAAATAAATAAATAAATAAATAAAATGGTATTGTTCATAAAGATCACTTATGGGCAAGTTGCCCATTATACGTCAAGTTGCCACAGTTGACCGGTAACAAAACTGTTTTATTTTTTGCAATTACAGAATAAAATGTCTCAATCTCATGACAAACCTACAAACATAATGCACATTATCAAAATCGTCATCTCTATTTTCACTCAACTTTAGCTCCACGACACGCCGCCAACTCGCCGCAAATAAACAATGAATAAGTCGAGAATAAGAGCCAATGGATGAATGATGTTCCGCAGAGATTCTTTAAAAATAACATTCAAGTTCAATGATAAGTGTTTTCTTTTAGTTTGTTTTAGAATAGCTGATGTATGAGGTTATTGAGATGTTTCAGAGCGGATGTTTGGGGGATAAGTAAATAATTGTAGATTTCTTTTTAATGCGGATGTTTTGTACAGGAATTAGATTAGGTTAAGATTTGCTGGAGTCTGTGTTACAACGTGGAGGTCTTAAAGTTGAGAGAGAATAGGTTATTTTTAAGCAAGCAGCGGAATACGTAGCGTCGGATGGCCTCCCACAAGGTGGTCGATGACCTGGCGAGGATCGTGGGAATCCGATGGATGCGAGACGCCCAGGATCGGTCGTTATAGGGACACTTGGACATACCGTCATAGCGACATAGGATCCCCGAATTCCCTTATAGATGCCCTGATAAACCTGAGAGGCCTAATCTGCTTCTGGAGAGAGGGGGGCTGGTTGGAGCCCACTCAAAGTTATGGCCGCTATGGCCCACGTACAGTGATCCGCATAGGACTAAGTGCGGAAACCATAACCAGACATAGACATAGACGTAGCGACACTTGTGGAGGACGTCTTTTGGTTGAAATGATGATGATGAAGCAAGCGTCCTCCATCGTTAACCACATCATCGCGTGACCATTAGGTGAGATAGTAGTCCGAGTCTATAGAAAATAATAGTTCTTTTTTTTGTTTTTTCGCAAGCTTTTGTGAATGATTCACTATTTTTTTTAGGCGTTGTTTAGTTAGTCATTGAAATTGGCATAGATTTTTTGTTAGGCCTATACACTGGAAGTTTATTCACCGATCTCTCTCTGTATTCTAGTAGCTTTTTCGCCGCGATTTCGTCTGCGCGAATGTCGGTTATTGCAGACGCAGTCTAGACCCGACAAAAGTAGTACATAAGCTACTTTTATCTGGCCTCGACTTCGTCCAGTATGTGGCCACGTTTATAGCGGCATAATGACATTTTTAAGTCCTCCAAAGTTCGTTTGGTTAAATATCAGTTATTACAGAGGTTAGTCGAAGCCAAATAGAAAGTAGTCATGTTCTTCCTTGGGCTTCAAACTTGCTCCCTTCGAAGTTTCATCAAAATCGATTCATTAGTTTAACGTTTAACCAAGTAAGCGTAACAGACATAATCACTCACATTTATAATATTTTATTAGTGTGGATAGTTCAGTCAGTCAAATGAATTATTTATACAAATAAGAAAATATTTTTATTATTTCTGACAGTTCTGCGAATTTATATCCATCGTCTCAAAATAACTAATCTAACCTATCACGTTTCAGTTATATTCGTTAGCAAAATATTCAACAGCCATAGGTTTACACGGAGAGAATTCGTATATTTTCCTTTTGGATAAATATTAATCCTGGCTTACACGTGTACTGTTTACATGCAGATCCGCTTGTTTCGACTCCAGCTCAGATTTGCGGCCGATACATCAAAGTTACAGCAGTTAGCCTAGTTCCGCACAGTTTGTGGGCACTACGGTTTAATGGATTAACCGCGTATTTTCACAATAACTTCGACTGCTGATGGGTTGACCTCGTTTGAACGGAAGTGCATCGGATAGTCGAAAGATGTGGCATTTCTTTGAGGTTTTTCCACTAAGAACAACTGGCTAAATGAATCGGAATCAATCACTCATCCATCACAGTTAAATCTTCTAAAGGTTTTCTATGAAGGAATAAGCACAATCGTATCAGTTTCCTCAAAAGACAGGGATGTCTTAACATGTGAAATACTATAGTAAATTTTAGTACAAGTGAAGAAAGTTATCATTGTGACAAAGGCGGAATTTTCTATACACTAACGAAGAAATAAATAAACGGGGATTAATCGGTGATTCGTGGGTTAGCGCCCAGCCTGATACAATAAATTGTGGCAGAGGTGCACTTTTCCGCACTAGTGCAGAAAACAGTATATTGCGTGCCTAAAACCGGTGGGGATAACAGGTATACGAGTAAATGTTTTGAAAATACATTTCCTTATTTTTTTACCGTGTAATTTCGCAACGTGGGAGTCAATTCTGCTGGTCTCCCCATCTATTGACCTTCCCCAACCCACGGTGTCCCCGCATACTCCATACCTACCGCTCCATTAGTCATCCTAGTCCTACACTTGTGGACATAGGCGCGCGTCATTCGCGGTAATTCGCCCGACCCTAATATGCGGGATGAACTCTCTCCGCTCTCTCAATTTATATTGTCAGGTTTTATTGACTAAAAGCGCAGGGTTGCCAGTCTAATAAACACTTACTGATGTTTAGGTAAACAAGTAATATGTTGTAGCTCGCGGGTTCAAACCCAGGCAGGCGCATTACTTTGTGTAATTTATTTCGTCACCACTGCTCTCAAAACGGTGAAGGAAAACATCGTGAGGAAACCGGTATGTTCTAGAACCAAAAATTCGAAGAAATGTGACATCCACCAACCCGCACTGGGCCTGCGTAGTGGATAACATCTCATACCCTCTCCTAGAGAGGAGGGTTGAGTCCCAGCAGTGGGAATATTAAAAAGGCTGATTGCTATAAAAAATAAACAATTTAAATATCTGAGGTTTTTTCTGAACTGAAAATGCACGTAAAATTAACTTTTCGAAGCACAGTTGTCGCCCATTAGCGGTGTTCATTTGACATTTAATACCAAAAGAAAGTAGTTGGCAGCTTGCCATAACTGCAGTTACTTCTTAACGCTTCATTTCCCATAACTTAAAAGCTACAGCCGTCGGTAACCCAACACTGAACTAACTAAACTGCATGTTGAAAATAAACCTATTAGAAACCCAACATTTTCACACTAATGATAAAACAAGCTTGTTTAACAATACATTCTCGTAAGTTTGTAACCCATTTACTGGTTCGCGATTAACCCTCGCGCCTCGGTTACCCAAGCAGGAAGGTAAACAGTGGCCGGGAATAGCTGGCAACCCTACGCGCTCGTCGTACACGCACACACACGCGTCGCGGTTGTGTGGGTTAAATATAGTGATAGAGGGATTGAGGAAAATGTGTGGATGTGGTATCGCACGGTGATAATGTAACGTTTGTTTTATTATTTAAATGTCTTACTCAAGTAAAAATCGCTTTATGGTAGACAAGCTTCAGTTACACTAAGGAACAAATGTCCCCCAACATTACGCGCAACACTCAATCTACGTGAGGCTGCAACGTCGCCCAGTATCCCGCAAATTGTCCCCCAACATTTTACAACGCATTCACTTGACTTGTTGATAGCGTTGCGTGTCGTGTTCGGGGACATTTTGTACCCTAATGTATCTTATTTATTTACTTGCAATACTGAGATAAAATATGGTAACCAACTACACAATTTATACTGATGCACAGTAAATTGTGCAGTTGGTTCAAAATAATTGAAGCGTACTAAAACTTGCGATAGATTGGTTATCCATCTCACAGGGTTTTTTCACCTTAAGATCATTATATCTTATACGATTTCTTAATTGTTGACTTAATATATGTGCTCATTTAAACAAAAACATAATGTATCTTTAACGAAATCGCGTCACCGTATCCAATATTTCGCGCATCGATGTCTCCCTCGGCGTGAACACGTACGTCTGGCGCTCAGTCTCTCCCGATGCTTCAGAGCGTGTTCTGCTGCCGTAAGGTCTCTCCCTCACCCAGCCACCAGTCACCACCACACGCCATCCATCGCACCTTCCATCAACATGTGATGCGCATCATGCAGGCGCCCGTCATGCACCGACAGTGATAGTTTAGTGCATTGTCCATGTAGTGTTGTGTGATGTTCGTTTGGAGTTACTTCTCCAAATACGTTAGGATGGGGTTGCCGGATCTTACGGTGAGTTCTGTCGATGTTTCTTTTATTGCCGACAATTTTGTTAGTTAAAGCATTGTTGTTGAATTCTTTGTTTGTATTCGGTTGTAAATGTTTTGTTGAGTCTCAATTTATTGGAAAACTTTGTACGAAGTAAACTTTGTTTTGATAGCATCACGTTATCACTGTTTCTACTGATTATGTTTCGCGGACTATTCAAATAATGATAACTCGACTTGGATTTTCAATTACTTTTACTAAGGGTTCAGTTTCAGATATAGGTAAGCAACAAGTTGCAAACTCCAAGGCGACATTTGATTGTTATTAAAAAGTATTGCAGATGACTGACTGTTGTATTATAAACTAGCTCCGTTCCATTGAAATTATTATTTCTTTTTTTCCAAACCACCTTTATATTAAAGGGAACAAAGTAAAATAAAAATTATTGACATCGGTAAAGCCGTTTTTGAGTTTTAGCGAGAATAAACGACCGGCAATTGATTTTTATAGTACAAGAATAAGAAGATATAGACATCTTATTGTTAAATAACACAAACAACAGTCGTTATTTATCTGAATATCTTGTAAATACAATATGATTGTGCGTCAGACGCTGCCAACTGCGCATCACGGACATTTATATATTCTTACATGCGTCGCAGTGTCGCTGGGAAAGCGCTCGGGAAACTGTCGCGGAAATATGAGAATGTTATGAGTGTGTTAGTGTTCCATGGTCGGCCGTTTGCATGAGGAACTCGAGAGCTTATGCTGAGAACTTTTCGTGCAAGGCTGGGATTAAGACTCAAGGACTACTAAACAAATTATTCGTTACTTTTCGTTGGGTTCTTAAAATGTATGATTGTATGTTGTTGGTTTTATACAAAAGATAGATGGATTGTGTGAGACGTGATATGAAAGAAAAGAGAGTTAGTGATAGTGTGACGGATGACAGGATAGAATTGAAGAAAAAACGTGTCGCGCCGACCCCAAGTAATATAGGATAAGTTCAGGAAGAAAAAGTAGTATGTTGTTGGTTTTGTAAAAGTTTCCGTAACTTCTCTTGCGCTAGGGTGGACCGAGAGGGCTTGTTGTTAAGCTTATACTGACTAAAACCCACCTTTTATCCTTCTTTTGCCCTTTGCACTAAAAAATCGGTGCCTTCAGTCAGTTTAGTTAAAAATTCTATAATCACCTGTTTGTTTAGTACTTTCATGCTAGTGTAGAACAAGTATGATAAACAAAGAGTTTGAACAATTGAAAAAATTAAGAATTCTTCAAAAACATAACATTAAGGAGTAGCTTTATTATCCGGTAGGTTATACCCGATAAGTGCTGTACGTTGATCTTAATTCCATAAGATTAAAAGCATAATTAAACCCACAATAAAATATGTTCCATTGAATATAAACTTCAATAATAGTACAAACATATCCTAGAAACGATATCATGTTAATCTCATAGCGTATAGACTGTGTTAGTTTTGGCGGGTTATGATACACATACGTTTGGGAATCTACGAATTTCAAGTTTAGCTTAGTTTTAGTGGTAGATTAACTAACGTGTGCTCGCAATAACAAGAACTCGGTACGTTTTGTTGTGCACAGATATTTTTATAAGCATACAAGCGTCATGTATTGAATATGGTCAATACGCTAAATTGTTCAATCTGGTGTCGTGTCGTGGCGTCGTTTGTAAGTTTTATTGCATCAATTGACATTGGCAACGTATTGTCATGCCTCCATGTTCATGTAGGATGTCTGAGTACATAGAATTGGTGTCCTTGGCGTTTTTTATTTACCATTTTACTTAGAAATCTACAGTCCAGTCCAGAATGGAAAAGTCAGTCGTGCGAGCGAGAAAGAGGGATCGTGTTTTACACCCTGAATAATAATAATATAACTTTTTATATTTTTAAAAGTTTTTTTTTAATAATTTCTTTAAGAAATATTTAAAAATGTATTGAATATGTTATAATGAAAAATACAGAGGATGTAATAATAATATTCCACAACTATCACACAGCGCCGTCTAGTCCCAAGCTAAGCAGAGCTTGTGTTATGGGTACTAGACAACTGATAAACATACTATTACTAAATACATACATACATATTATAGATAAATTACACCCAGACACAGAACAAATGATCGTGCTCATCACACAAACATTTGTCCTGGGTGGGAATCGAACCCACGACCTCCGGCATAGCAGTCAGGGTCACTAACCACGACCAACAGGCCTGTCAAAGTGTATAGCTCCATCCCTTTAACAGTTCAGTTTAGGTCGTCAAATGGATCGAGTTAAGAGTTTAAGCTTCGTTAAGTTTCGTTAAGAGCTTTTGTTAGAGCCTCAGTTATAATTATCTTCATATTCAGAACAGCAAGGGTCTGCATCATCATTTCAGCCGAAAAACGGCCACTGTTGGACGTAGGCCTTCCCTGGTGTCGCCACAATGAACGGTCCTTGCGTCTTGCATCCATCGGATAGGATATGTCGGTATAGGGTCTGCATGTTAATAATCAATATGTCAAATCGGTCTATACAAGGAGTATCGTGTTGCCCAGTAACTGTAACTGGGTTGTGGAGGTCTGATAAGTCAACCGCTTCTTGTAAAACACGGGTTTAAAGCACCATTCGATTAGACTGGAAACAAACCCCAAACTAGTTGGGAAAAGACTATAGAGTTGATGAGTGTTATCCAATTTAAAGCTAACCCGGATAATTTGAAAATATCACCAGTGCTGTATAAAATTATTTGCCTCAAGAAATAAATCGGAACTTACCAAGAAGGGGTGAAACAGGTCATAAGTCTATTTAAAATAACACAGACGTGATATTACCTACTGCAGTGCCAAAGCAGATTGTAACATTAATGCAAAAAGAAATATTACTAAACATACTCAATAAAAGTCACATATTTTAACACAAAAATCTCAAAGTGGGAAGTGAAAACAGCTTAACGTTTAAAAACAAATCAGCGGGTCAACGAACTTCACCCGTGGTTTAAAGAGTTTAAACTCGACAACAAAAGCGTTACTAACGCTTTGTATAAACCCGCCTGCCTGAAAGCTCTTCTTAATTCCTTGGTTGTTAATAGCTTATTCACATTAGTGAGTTATTCACATAAGTCGGTCGATACTCAATAGAGACGTAACTTCCGGTGTTCTGTTAAAGGATAATGAAAACTGTAGTTGGTTGTCAAACAACGTGTATTGTCTTTGAAAGGGTGTTGATGACAGTGCCGTTATTATACGCCCGGTGCGAACTTCTATAGCTGCGCCCCTAGGGAAAAGTAAAAAAGGACTAGATATACATTTTATACGCGCCGCGCCTCCAGGAACTGTGCCCTGTGTTCAGGCACCGCAGGCACTGCTATAGTTACGGCACTGGTTGATGATACAAGGTTTTAAAAAAATATTATTCCGATGATGTGGTCGACATCAGAGCACGCTATCTAATAGGCTATCTAATCCATCGAGACGTCTCGTGTCTTGAAGTCCCGGGACTTTTCGTAACTTTAGTTGTCTCGAGTCCCGGGACTTTTGAGTCGAGACTCGAGACGAGACAAGATTGTCGAAATTGTTAGAGAATTAGAATTATATTTAACTAAGTTCATTTTACATTTATAATATTTAAATGTTTAAAAGTGAATCTATGTGTGATCAAAAGAAATAAACAAAGCAATTATTAAGACTGAAGTTAACGTTAAAGTTATTAAAATTTAATTTTCTGTTTAATAAATGTTGATTTCTACAAAAAAAAAAATGTCCTTATAAAAACCTTAGTTTTGTACCCAAAGGGTAAAATGGGACCCTATTACTAAAACTCCACTGTCCGTCAGTCTGTCTGTCTGTTGGTCGGTTCGTCTATCACCAAGCTGTATCTCATAAACCGTGATAGCTAGACAGTTGAAATTTTCAGATGATTTATTTCTGTTGCCGCTATAGCAAAAAATACTAAAAACAGAATAAAATAAATTAAACATTTGGGCTTCCATACAACAAACGAGATTTTTTTTTTTGCAGTTTTTTTGCTACGCCCGGTACGGTACCCTTCGTGCACGAGTCAGACTCGCACCTGACCAGTTTTTTTAATACGTTTTACCAGAAATACTCAGTCCAAATTCTTCAAAAAAAGCCGACTCCTTAAAAAAAAAAACTTAGTTTGTTGGCTGTCTCGTGTCCCGGGACTTTAAAATTGTCGGGAATTCCCAAACTCTAATACTAATATTATAAATGGGAAAGCGTATGTGTGTATCGGTTTGTCCGCCTTTCACTGCAAAATAGAGCTACGAATTGACGTGATTTTTTTTTGTAAAGATAGTTGAAGGGATGGAGAGTGACTTAGGCTACTGTCTAACGCGAGCGAAACCGCGGGCAAAAGCCAGTAGACTATTATAAAAATAAAATCAATTAGGGCGAATATGATATCCAAATAAGTAGGGGGCATCGAATGGGATAGCAAATGAAAGCGGAGACATCTCTCAGTTTAATTATATGAGTAGAAACATTTGTTAGATATTATTTTTAGTAGGATTTTAGTTTTTAACTTTATTACAAGCTGTAACAACTGATATATAATCACGCAACTTTTATCATTATCTCATTACAAAATCAGCACACCAATAAAAGCGTATATTATCCAAGTCAATCTGGGCCATCCATTGATTAAACTACAGCGTCCGACCTAATGATCTTTGCAGTCTGTTTTCATAGTGTCGGAACTGTGTCGCGAGGTAAATATAGCTCTTGATGAGTAATAGCGCTGAACTTTGTGGTCCGCTCGTGACAGACATGAGCGAGCTAAACGAACGGTCTCGGTCTACCAGGTGGAGACACCAGCTGGCTTTCTTCTACTAAATGTCAATTGTAATGATGCACGACTAATAGGTGACAATGTGATAATGTTTATTAGTTCGTCTGTTTAAAGAGATACAGCATCTGTGATACGAGTTTAATTGTAATCTAGTCGATGCAAGTTTATTCGATATCGACTACGGAAAGATGGTGTAGATTTTCGATAGTAACTCATGATGAGGGTACTGGATTACCGGTACAGTCTCGGCTCAACGGTAAATTTGTTGTACCAGACAAGAAAGAGGTGCTCGTTATTACAATTTGCGCTAGATTCTGACGTTTCCTATGTGCCCATATCATCATTATCATCATACAGCATCTGAATTACCAGTATAAGTCTTGGCTCAATGGTACATGTGTTGAACTGACAAGAAAGAGGTGCATGTTATTACAATTTGTGCTAGATTCTGACGTTTTATACGTGCCCATGTCATCATCATCATCATTTCAACCGAAAGGCGCTATTGCTGGACATTGTCATAACCCAAGTGTTGTCATAATGACCGCCCTGCCCATGAAGGCCTGTGTAAAATGAAATAATTTTGAGGATGTGTTCAAATTTTGTCTAAGATCATTCTAGGCTGTGTGTATGTACCAGGTGGTAAGACCAGCTGGCTTTTAAGTGTGAAATTAATAAGTAATATGACGCGTTGGGTTGTGGGAGTACCTAATGGGTTTGATAGTGTATTTGTTAGTGGTCTGCTGAGATACATTAACTAGAGTTAGTATTTTGTTTTGTTCGACGGCCAAGATATTGCATTGACGACCATGTGATGTCATTTCAATATTTGCGTGCAAATATTGTTGTAATTTTGCATAGAACTTCGTGTTCTATCTTCACTTAACTGAGTTTGCTTAGTGACAATGGCAGACTATATGTATTTAATACTAGCTGCTGCCATTGGCTTCCCATGTTAGTAGAAAATTATACAAGTATCCTATGTGCTATTCTAAGACATGGTCTACCCATGTACCAAGATTCATCGAAATCCATTAAGTAGTTTTTGCGTGAAAGAGTAACAAACATCCATACATATACAAACTTTTACTATAATATTAGGATTCAAAGACCATACATAGCCTTTCATCAGTCATTAACTTAATTTGTAATTTTTAAAACCTCAAAGCATTCATATTAAAACTACATTATTTACAAATTCTAACCAGTTCCACACTAACAAGCCACTAACCATGGACGTGTTCGTTTGTGCTTAGGAGGTGCGCGCCGAACGCGATGTCCTCCAGGCGCGCATGTCGGAGCAGGCGCTCAAGATCTCGTCGCTGTCGGCGCGCCTGCAGCAGCAGCGCAACGACGCCGAGGCGCTGTCGCACCAGGCCACCAGCCAGCTCAGCGTGCAGCTGCATGATGCACTTGCTGAGGTACACTCCTCAATCTTTAATAATAATATCAATATTATAAAGCTAATATAAAGCCGGGTAAGTATAGACTATTGTAACATAACACGCAAGATAATAGGAACGTTTCATAAGTATGGACCCAGCGCGCGCACGAACCAAGCATGTACTCAATAGGTAGTTGAAATGCTCTGTTCGCACGCAAGGCGTCCACACTATAAGAGTTCTATTATGGCGCGTTCAGATCTGGCGAATGCGCCGTTCGCGGTCGCTTGCGAATTGCGCGCATGCATTTCATGTTCGTACGAAGCACGCGCGGCGCTGGTGCTTCGTACGCACGAGCCGTGCGCGAAATTCATGCGCACCGTTCGCAAGCGGCTCGCGAGCGGCGCATTCGCCAGCTCTAGACACACTATAACATTGCATGATACATTGTGACAATGTGGACGGCAAATTATTTCATTGCCTGTTATAATGTTACGTTATAGCATTCTGTATCCGGCCTAAGACAGTTGAGATTTGCTGAACCGTTATGAGGTGAAAATGTCTATGCTAAACTCGTAAACGAGAATAAATCCTTGTCAGATACGAGTACTCGCCTGACATATCGAATGGCATTGTAGTCTCCCAACGATTGAGAAAATTTCTTTGAGACATTGTCAAAAGGTCACTCCTAAAATCTTAATTTTAAAACGATTGTACATATTAATGTAATGTTTTAAATATCTGCAGGTGCAACGGTTGAAAGAAGAGCTGGAGTCAAAAGACAAGCAGTTAGCACGAGTCAAGCAGAACCTCGAGGAGAGAGAAAAACTACACGATGAACATCACTCCTTGTACGGGAACTCATGTAAGTTATTTTGTTTTCACCTTCCATTTTTTTAATAAACACTGGAGGTACATACACGCACACTGTCGTATGCGGAAAAACGTTTTATTTACTTGGTGACTCTACGCTAGAGGAGCCGAGCACGAGCGAAACACGAGTCGAGCACAAAGTGTAGTGTGGACCGACTTACAAGCCTCGAACGAGCACGAATAGAACGTTTAGTTCTTGCTCGATTATGCTCCGCTTATTGTCGCTTTTGTGACGAACACAAAGGGATTAGCATGGAGTTCTCGAACAGTGATCGTTGGAGGCTTGTTGTAAGTCCACACTTGACACTACGAGTAATGGCGAGGCGCGTGCTTGGCTCCCGTAACGTAGACCCACCTATAGATTGGCCCACCTATTCCATAATTGTGCTGATATTTTGAATTTGAGCTACCGTCGAAAAAAACGTAGGACAGTAGATTTAACAAGCGCATGTCTCCACGCTTGCACTAACACTAGGCTAGGTAAAAGTTACACGAACGCTCGGATAAAAAGGTGGGAGTTTGAGCCCACCTCCCACTGATATTACTAGATATCGCCTGGAGTTAGTGAAGTAGGCATTAGTTTCTCTATCTGGTAGTAGCAACTCTACAGTTGTGTTATTTACTATTTGAATAAAAAGTTGCTACGTACATATATCCAATTCACTTGTGACTCACGTCAATAAATGTGTACTTTTATTGATGATCCAACTAGTTTGCGCATGATTCTACGTGTAGACTAGTTTATTATTAGAAGTTTGGAAAACCTACTCTTATATCATTCACCATACATAGATATGAAATGCGTCAAAAAATTTATTTATTCTTTATGCACACAAGAGTACAGAGGCGGACTTAATGCTTTAAGGCATTTTCTACCAGCCAACCTTTGCGTGATGCAAATTGTATTGTATTATTTTTAGTGCAAGTTAATATGTTATAACTAAAGTTAATATTTGTTTTCATTCAACTTTACTGACGCATTTTAAATATTATAATTTGGTTCATAATTTTCCAGTTTCATAATAGGATTTGATCATAATTTTATTTATTTATTTATTTGCAATTTTATTGCTTTTTTTATTTCGAAGTTGATAGTATTTCTTTGTAATTTTCTTTTAAATTAATTTTGGTATAATCAGCTAAATCTTGTGTGCAAGTTCTAGTATAGGTACCATCGCGGCCATTTCTGCCTGATCACTTATAAAAAAATCGCTTAAATACTGCGGCACGGCGGTGGCGCCAGTTTGAGGTTTTCGTTTCGAATGCAAGCAAAAATGAACTTAACTGTGGTCAGGCGGAAGTGTGTTTGGTGGTACCTATAGAGTATAACCATTAAATTCATCAGATCAATTTGATGGTACCATTTTCATCAGAACCATTTATTTAAAGCTTCGTCATAGTCGCTTTACTTCTTAATTGAGATATGTTATAGCTACCCGTGAAGCATAAGTACTTGCGGGTAGCAGACCTTATGGCTCCCGTCATCAAAACTAAAAAATGCATTTATTTATTTAACACTTTATGCACATGGGTACAAAGGCGGACTTAATGCCTTAGGCATTCTCTTCCAGTCAACCTTTGGGTGATTTTTTTTTTTTTTTTTTGGTGATGCGGAGAAAAAGTAGTGGTAGGTGCAATAAAAGAGTGAGAAAAAGGCAAATACAAGAATTGATATACTAATAGACCATAGAATAGATATACTAATAAACCATAGAATAAATATATACAACTAAACAATATATACTCAAATTTATAGATGGCGCATTATAAACACGCCGTTTATCATCATCATCATTTCAGCCGAAAGCCGTCCACTGTTGTACATAGACCTCCCCAAGTGTGGCCATAATGGATGATTATCCATAATGGCCAGACGCACAGGACACCGGTCCTGTGCGTCTCTCATCCATCGGATTCCCACGATCTTCACCAGGTCATCGGTCCACCTTGGGGGAGGCAAAACGCCGTTTATAAACATAAAAAATACAACCGAATTGAGAAACTCAAAAAGGCGAGTATAAGAACGTTTAGCTCACCATAACGTTTGCTCCACCAGGTAATCCCAAAGACAAAGTGATAATATTAGAGCGAGAGCTGTCCACCGCTCAGTCACGTATCGCCCAGTTGGAGAGCTTGGCGAGGAGCTTGGAGAAGGATAAGGAGGAACTTCAGATCACTATCAGGGACCACCAGAGGACGCTCGCGGAGAAGGAGAACCAGCTACAAGAGTTACTTGGTAAGTGACTACTTATAAACATTCTAGGAAATAGTCAGTTATATAAATAGTAAGTTATAAGTAGTTATTTCATTGAAAACATTGTTATGTTTTTTTCTGGTCTGAATCCAACGACCGTTTCTAAGTAGCATACATAAACATTACGCAAAAAAAAAGTATAGTAGAGAGATGAATGTATTCGACATCTTAACATGCTTAACAGCAAAACATAAAGACCTAACAAAAATGTAACATCTCACACTCATGTGCACTAATAATTGCTCTTTGAAACTAATCTCTACAGTACTCCAAAATTGAACGGCTTTAGACGACTGAATGAATTAATGATGGACTGTACTGATTTGACCTCACTGGAAAGTAGAATAGAATAAACTATTGTACACTAAAATAGTACCACTGAAGTACTTGGTTTACAGTAAATAATGACTGAATCCTACTTATTAATGTAAGTTTGTGAGAATAGACGATATAACGGATTTTGATAAAACTTTATAGTAACATCGCTTATACATCAGAATAACACATGTGTTGGCATACTAATTCCTAGTAATCATTTAATGTGTTGACACAGTCCAATCAAACAGGGAAACGCAAGATGTTATAAATCTTAATCTCGTGTAATTGCATTCGAAGATATGTACGGTATCATATTACTGCGTATGTCACTGTTGATGTAATGTTTTGATATTTATGATTTATGGCAATCTCTCACTTTATGTCGCTTAATTTCGCATGAGACGGCCTTGCCTAAATAGCCATGTACATAGTTTGAATTGAGAGTAACATGAGGCAAATCTATTAGTGAAGGAAACAATCAATCTAGTTGATCTGCTTGTCGAAATAAAAGGAATCTATTTTTAGTTCAATCTTGACGAATTGACAAGAGACGTATAAACATTATATCTTATTTATTTCATCTCTGAAGCTTGCCAAAAAATTGACTTCATAAACTATAAGCGTAGGATTACGAACATGCTGTCAGCTCGCAAAATACTTCCATTTTACTCCAGTGATTCATTTAGTCTGTTTTCCAGTTTTGTTTTAGGACTTTACATCAGTCTAGACTAATTATACGAAGATTTGGATTTATTCCAACTTCCTCGCAATTATTTAGGTTGACGGTGAAAGATCCGTCTAGCTAACTTGCGCAGTTAAATATGATTCATTGCTTGCAGAGCTAAAACTGGACGAAGAGAACCAAAAGGAGGAGAATGGCGACGTCTTAGAAGGTAAAGCTTCTGCGAGGACGCTCAGCGACATCGTCTCAATATCAGAGTTCGACGAACAAGACCTGCAGATGCGTAGAGCTGAACTTAAAGGGCAAAACGTCAGTCTAACTGGTGCGCCTTACGCAGACACGACGAAGGAAAAAACTTTAAACAGAACATTGCCACCCGAACTCGAGAAAGCTAACATGAGTTCTCTACACATAGAATATATTGATCATTTCGACTTACCTGGCTACACCCCACGAGCTGACTCTTTACCAGCTCATTTAACATCTACACAAAACAAAGAACTACTCAAACAATACAAGAGAAACGTCAACGAAACCACAACGTTCGGTGGTGAAATGAAACATGCTCAAGTCATTCAAGACAATTGCTCAATGTACCCCAACAGAGACGTGAACGACAGCAAAGACCTGACCGTCGAACCGAAGAAGATTAATTTCTCTCTAGAAGCTACGGACAATAAAACACAAAACGACTACACCTCATTAGGAGAACTAGGCATAACTGTGGACGTAAGACAAGAAAACTTCCCGGATATACTGACACAGTTGAAGCATGAGATTAAAAAATCTAGATCAGAGTTGGAGAATTGCAAGTCTGAACTGAAAAACGCAGAGGAACAACTCTGTGAATTCCCCGCTTTAAAAGAAGAGGTGGAAGAACTCAAAGGCCTTCTAGAAAACACGATGGCAACGATGGAACATGACAAGAAGTTCTATGAAAATCAATTAGATAATTTCTCATCTAACAAGAAGTTACTTGAACAGAGACTCACTGAACTGACACAAGAGGTCAACGATAAGTCCAAAGACTTACATTTGCTCAAAGAAGACATTCTGAGGCGAGAAAATATGATTCTAGAACTCGCTAAAGAGAAACGTAACTTGACAAACAAAATGACTGAACTAGAAGTTAAGATTGACGAACTGCAAAGCAGGAACAAAGCTTTGGAGAAGTATGAAAATGAGAACCTTCAGATGAGAGAGAAAATCAACGAACTACAGAAGTTACAGCAACTTGTGTCTGAGAAAAATCAGCAAATTGACAGCTTGAACCAACATTTGGACAGGTTGGACGACTTGCAACGATGCCTCACTGACAAAACAGAAGAACTAGATAATCTTAAAGAGGCATTCGAAGAGAAATCTAATGAACTATTCCATTTACAAGACACGGTAGAAGCTTTAAACCGTGACGTTGCAAAACTGAATGAAGAAAACGACAAATTGAACACTCACCATAAAGACTTAAAGTTGAAATTGACTAAACTTGAAAAGGAACAAGAGAACGCATCGCTCAAACTACAAAGCAACGAGTCTGAACTCGTAAGAGTTAATTCACTCAACAGCGAATTGACAGCAAAGATCGATGAACTAAAACTATTGACAGACAAACTAAAAGACAAGGAAACAGAAATTGAAATCTTACACGAAGACATTAACGCTTTCCACGAAGAGATAGCTTCTCTTAAAGAACAGCTAAAGATGGTATCGCGAAGTCCTTCTCCTAGAAGTAAGAGTGGGGATGAGAGGAAGTCTCTAGACCGACAGGCGAGCAGTGATAAGAAGCAGCTGGTGAAGATAAGGAAACAAATCTCGTTACTGCAGCATGAGCTAGATTTTAACAAGAAGGAATTGAATGATAAGGTGAGGGGACTTTATTTGTTGATAGCGGTTTTTGTGTGGGTTTGGAAAGTAGGGTAATTTGATAAACAATAAAATAGGTTTCGTTCTCCTTTCTAATGAATAAATTAAGGCCATTTGCTGGTCAACGACATGCAAATGAAATCATGCAAATCATCCAAAAATATTACATGTCTAATGCTATTTTTTTTTCTAGATGTTTTTTTCTGTTAATGTATTGTTCAGAAATATAATTTAATACCTTAGTATACTGGTTATTTTTAAAAGACTAATAACCTTGCAGGACTGTATTACTAACATCATAAACAACAAATTTTGTTCTATGACTTTTAAAAATGCATCGTAAAAATAAAATAACCATATATAACGTGTATCACTATCACTCGTATGATTTTCCAGGCATTCGAGCTAGCAAAAGCTAAACTAGATGTGACGGAGTTACGCAACAACCTCAGCCAGGCCAACAAGCAGAGCGCAGACAAAGACGCGGAAAACGCTGAACTGAAACAGCACGCAGACAGCTTGCAGCATGAGATACAACAGCTCGTGGCGGAGAAGGACCAGTTGGCGCAGCAGCTTGAAACTGTCGTAGCTAGGTGAGTCAATGGGCAGCTTAGCATTTACTTAATTCATTCACGGTTCTCATATGATTTGACCATTACATGTTTTGCTGTATGGACTTTAAAAGAGACTTTGACCCCTGAGTTTGTTTCGGTGTTTCTTCTCAGGGTAGTCAGCTAGGAAACACCAGCCTCATCTAGCATTAATTGACGAAAAAAAAAAAAAATTTGACGTGTAAAAGTGTTTTTATAAAACCTACTTGCAAAATAAAGATCATTTATCATTTCATTAAACCCCAAGCGAACGCCGGCGTTCGCGCACCTATTGTCTTTCTATTGTGTCTGTGATTTCCACGATTGAAAGGTTAACTATCGAATTTAGCTAAAACTGCCGAGCTTAAATCTACAACCCAATGACTGGGGTAACACACTTAGCAAAACTAGTTTCAGATTTTCTGGCTTCTGAACTATTACTGTAATTATTGAGAAATTGAGACCAAAGTCTTGATGTGTTTTTTGAGGTACAGAAAGTCGCAGTATGTCGTTATTAATGGTCATCCATCTACAGACTGGCTTTGAAAAGTGTTTAAGATCAACTTATGTTGCTGTTACGTAGCCATAAACTATAATTATTGATATAAATTACAAATTGGCTATTCTTGAGCAGGCTTATTTAAATCTTTCTCTAATTTAACAATAAAAAACTATGTAGTAAACTAAGTAAGATGTTCTATTATATTTGCAGATTGCGAGAAGAGTCGAACGTGGGCGAGCTGAAGAATAAACTGCGGCAGAAGGTAGAGAGGTGTCAAGAGTTAGAAGTGGAACTAGAAAACTTAAGGGAACTTGTGGACAGGTGATTACGTGATCAGTTTTTATATATATAGCAATGGTTTTATTTTCATATTATGTTGAATATGAACTTTGTCAAACTAAGCAATGATATTTATAATGTCGTCAATTTCCTAAACTCTAAAATTAAAAAAAAAAGTAAAAATCTAAAATCCGACAAAGACAAAAAAAAAAACGACGCGTCAATTTAAGAACTTATTAAATCTATTTGCATGAGATGTTTTATCTGCTAGAAGGTGCAATATTGAATATGGGCGAATATTTTCGGTGTACAAGTAAAGCCCATGTACAAGTAAGGCCCTTTCAAATGATACCAAACAAAGCCTTTCTTTTATTACAAAACTTTTTGTCAAAAAGTCACGTGCTAAAAAGTGTTAAAATAAATACGGTATATTTATTTTAACATTTTTTTAACACATCGACAACGACTTTTTGTTTGCTAGAGGGCGTCATTTCGAGTTTTGTGATACGTCACATAGCCTATGTTTAGCGGACGATTAAGACGGTTAAGTAGATTAGGAGTTGTGAGGGAACAGATGAACATACTTACATATATACATATAGCCTGTCAAAATCATAACCCTTCTTTGGCTTTGCCGTAGTCGGGTAAAAACAGTTGCTCGATTTTTATATAAGATGTTATTTAAATTTATATTGATAATATAGATTTTCTAGTGAGCATTGGTTCACGTGCCCAAAGCTTTGTCTTTTATTAACAATTAACTTTGTATAAAAGTTGTGTTTTTTTTTAAATCTGGTTGCGGGTTTACTATTGGGTAAAAGCTTTCTCCAAGTTTTTGTAGATGTTGTTTGAGGCACAGCAACAATAGCTTTTTTAATCGGAAGCATTCTCCTATCCGCAGAGTCCGCGTGTCCCCCAGGCGCGCGGGCTCGGAGTCCGTGCGCGCGCTGGCCGTGCGCTCGCCCACGGCGGAGCTGGAGCGGGCCCTGCGCGACCAGCTCGACTACTCGCATACTCTCGACGAGGACATTATGGAACAGGTGCGTAGTCATCATAACGACTGTCGATACTATGAGTAGTTGGCCACGATCTATACAATTACTCTCTATAAGATCTGGTATCCAGCAACAACTCAAACTACTTTACTCCAACTATTTAACCATTAGATAATTAAACCATTAGATAGCTAAAGAATCAAAAAATTTGTTGCACTAAGTGAAAATATGGAAGCACCGCGCGCAGTTGAAAACAAAGCAAAACATTTTGAAATATATTTCAATTTAATATAATTTTTGACTCATAAACTACAACATTCGTTAACGATTCAATTGTCAACTCAAAATCTATCGATTACATTACATAAAACATTAATAATTATGCGTTTCTTTTATAGATATTGTCGGCAAGCAGCGACGAAAGAGAAGACATACCTCGTTTAGCTTTAAATACATCCAAGTAAGTATAATGTTTTTTTTTTAATTCCCGAAATTTTATTTTTTGTATATTATGTGCCTTATTATATTTTTCCTAAACTTTGTTAAGATGTCTTGACTTATGCCCTGATTACTTTCTCTAGGTCATCAAGCTCAATCCACTCGTCATCATCAGACCGCATCAACAGGCTCAGATCTGAAAACGACAAGCTACTGATGCAGGTCAACAACCTCGAAGCCAGACTGAGAGATAAGGACGCACTTATTACTGAACTTAACAGGTCAGATATCCTTCCAAACACATCTTTGTTACCCTACATTTAGGTCCCTCTGATAGATAAAATACCCCAAAACATTTTGTCTAGTGCAGTATTCGGTCACGCCTGCTCTGTACCCCTAGCCAAGTTGCTAATCTGCAATAGTTAATGCTTGTAGAAAGCTTCAAATGTACGGGAATGACGTCGTCTTAACGCTCAATCACGTGGTCAGAACAAAAGAATTGGCGGCAAGGTCAACTCGAAGCGTTCGACGCAAGCGAAACAGTTCTAACTTGGCTAGGGGGGCTGCATTCTTTACTAGCTAATAATGAGTAAAATGATCGATATATATGTACCTACTACGCACTAGATTAGGCGTGCCGAACACTCCCTTCAGTCGACTCAGGTGTAATGTAGACTGTACACCTTGACCTTGAACATTACACTATGTTGAACGAAACGCGTAAGTGCCACGAAATTCATCCTCTAAAAGCTATCTTAGCGCTGCATGTTTTAATAGTTCTGTTAGACGACATAATGCTAATGTAGCGCTGCAGCGAACTTTTGTTTTAACTTTTCAATATAATTTTGACAAATAGTTTCCAGGAAACGGCTTGTCTATCACCAGAATATAAGTCGATGAGAAAAATCAATTCTTGTTTTCAATTCTTCACCAACTCCTAGACGACACATAACTTAGTAAGCGAATCTACTTAACATCGATCTTGTATAACAAGCGACTGTTTGGCACGCGAAATAAAAACACTATAGGCTTAACTGTCCCCGCGGTTTCACCCGTGTTTATTGTTACTGCACTGTTCCTATTGGTCGTAGAGTAATTTTATATAGGCTATCCTTTCTCGATAAAGGGGCTATCTAATACAATAAACAAAACAATGTTAACTAGATCCCAATAGCGCGTTCAAACAAATATACAAACTGATCAATTTAGGATATTACCATAGATTTAAATTCACTGTGGAGCTCTGTGGTTTACCATTTCTATTTTACGTTTGTACCTTAATACTTTTTAAGAACATTAGAATAACTGTTTAACATTTGATTATGTTACGTAAACGTAGCAAACACCAAGCCATTCTAGTAGCAAGTCACATATTCATGCGACGTAAGTCCAAGAACTCCAGTATAACGAGCGCCGTGTTTCAACATGTCGTGTATTACGCCAGGGTCCGCGACAAGCTGGTGCAGGACTGGCAGACGAGCAAGCTGCGCTACGAGGCCGAGCGCGACAACTGCGGCCGCCTGGCGCTGCTGCTGGACACGCACAAGCAGACCGCCGAGAGCTTGCAGGTAAATATCGTCGTCATCATTTCGAACGAATTCAACGCGAACTAAAACTGTAATTGTTGCCTGAAAACTGCTAAAAAGATAAATCTGAACAACTAACACCTTAAAAGGGAGGTTTCCACAGTACCTGGGTAGTCCTGGACACAGCAGTATATACGGTGACGCTGTTTTTGGGAGCACAAACACTAATTTTCACACGATTAAATTAACACTTCACAGTTCAGTCAAAACGCCATTACATTCGCGGGCGTCGACGAAACGTCATTCCGTATTTGAATAAGTCCCTTTCAGGAAAGGAATGGATATTAGAATTGTAACAAACCAAAAAACGAATCAATCCATGAAGCCAACTATCAGTACTAACAAAAAGTTTTTTTTTTCTACCAGAACCAAGACTCGAACATGATCCAAATCTTAAAGAAGCGCCTGGAAGCGGCCATGCAGTCCGAACTGGAGTTGCAGCAACGCGAGCAGCAGGCGAGGGCGCGCCTCGCGCAGCTCGAGAGGCAGCTACTGGACTCTGCGCAGCACAACGATCCTGTCAAGTCGCAGCTGCATCACGAGGTAAGGACGCTCACTATACGAACTGGAGCTGCAGCAACGCGAGCAGCAGGCGAGGGCGCGCCTCGCGCAGCTCGAGAGGCAGCTACTGGACTCTGCGCAGCACAACGATCCTGTCAAGTCGCAGCTGCATCACGAGGTAAGGACGCTCACTATACGAACTGGAGCTGCAGCAACGCGAGCAGCAGGCGAGGGCGCGCCTCGCGCAGCTCGAGAGGCAGCTACTGGACTCTGCGCAGCACAACGATCCTGTCAAGTCGCAGCTGCATCACGAGGTAAGGACGCTCACTATACGAACTGGAGCTGCAGCAACGCGAGCAGCAGGCGAGGGCGCGCCTCGCGCAGCTCGAGAGGCAGCTACTGGACTCTGCGCAGCACAACGATCCTGTCAAGTCGCAGCTGCATCACGAGGTAAGGACGCTCACTATACGAACTGGAGCTGCAGCAACGCGAGCAGCAGGCGAGGGCGCGCCTCGCGCAGCTCGAGAGGCAGCTACTGGACTCTGCGCAGCACAACGATCCTGTCAAGTCGCAGCTGCATCACGAGGTAAGGACGCTCACTATACGAACTGGAGCTGCAGCAACGCGAGCAGCAGGCGAGGGCGCGCCTCGCGCAGCTCGAGAGGCAGCTACTGGACTCTGCGCAGCACAACGATCCTGTCAAGTCGCAGCTGCATCACGAGGTAAGGACGCTCACTATACGAACTGGAGCTGCAGCAACGCGAGCAGCAGGCGAGGGCGCGCCTCGCGCAGCTCGAGAGGCAGCTACTGGACTCTGCGCAGCACAACGATCCTGTCAAGTCGCAGCTGCATCACGAGGTAAGGACGCTCACTATACGAACTGGAGCTGCAGCAACGCGAGCAGCAGGCGAGGGCGCGCCTCGCGCAGCTCGAGAGGCAGCTACTGGACTCTGCGCAGCACAACGATCCTGTCAAGTCGCAGCTGCATCACGAGGTAAGGACGCTCACTATACGAACTGGAGCTGCAGCAACGCGAGCAGCAGGCGAGGGCGCGCCTCGCGCAGCTCGAGAGGCAGCTACTGGACTCTGCGCAGCACAACGATCCTGTCAAGTCGCAGCTGCATCACGAGGTAAGGACGCTCACTATACGAACTGGAGCTGCAGCAACGCGAGCAGCAGGCGAGGGCGCGCCTCGCGCAGCTCGAGAGGCAGCTTCTGAATATTCAGAATGCCTCTCTCAGGTAGATTAAGCTCAGCGGCATATGCAGTAAGAAAAATAAGGCAGTTGACAGATGTCGCCACAGCTAGGTTAGTTTATTATGCCTATTTCCACAGTATTATGTCTTATGGCATTTTACTGTGGGGATCTGCAGCTGATGTAGACTCGATTTTCATATCGCAAAAGAGTACAATCAGGGCTATTTATAAAATGGGTCCTCGCGAGTCCCTCAGAAATAAATTCAAAGATATCGATATATTGACACTGCCTTCTCTTTATATCTTAGAAAGTATTTTGTATGTCCGTAAAAACCTAGGACTTTTCAAAATTAGAAACGATTTTCATAACATAAATACTCGTAGTAAACACGAAATTATATTACCCAAATGGAGATTAGCCAAGACCAGTAAGTCATTTTTAGTAAATAGCATACGCTTTTATAACAAGCCACCAAAAGCGATGACTGTACTTAGCGACGGAAAGTTCAAAACCCATATAAAGCGTGTCTTAACCAAAAAAGCATATTACAAGGTTAAAGACTATGTCGAAGACACACTTGTTTGGCAATGACTGCCTCTACCCTTGTGGCCCCCTGGTAACTCATAATATTGTGTGAATGTATCTATTAACTGCTCCATTTTTGTTGTAACGTTTATTTTTCTAACACATTGCTTTTGCAATATTTTTTTATATTATCTGACTCCAACCACATAAAATTCGTTAGTTTTTCTTTTTTGGTTGTTAACGTCTCATTTATTGACAGTTGTAATTATTAATTATTTTCTAGCGTTTTTTTTATATAGCCTCTTTTTATAATGTAAATGGAAGAACACTGTAGACTCCACAAATTCTTAGATTACTTCATATTTTGACTCACTTTTTTTAAATGATAATTTTTATTGTGCTTGTGAGTACAATATAGACCGGTTTACAATGTTCTTAAATAATACCTATTAATACTGTAATATGGAAATATTGTAAGTACAACCATTTTTTTTAAAAGAGTAACCATGGAGTTTCTTGCCGGTTCTTCTCCATAGGAAACGACCCATTTCGAACCATGCACTAGCTTCTGACGCTTTATAAGTGCCCATGTAGGCCTATGTGAAATAAAAAACTTTTAACTTTGACTTGACTTTGACTTTGCTTTATTTTGTGTTATTACTAGAATAGTTATAAATGCTACTCTCTTGTACTGTAAATGTAAATCTTCTGATAACGAAGTATATTGTGTTCTAATCCTAAATATATTTTTTAACTAAATTAAATATCTCAACAGATGGAAAACAGCGAGCGTCTAAAAGGCGAAGTGTCCTTACTGAAATCAAAGCTCGAAGTGGAACGCACTCGGTACCAGGACTTGCAGGCGATGTTGGACCATAGCCGACTGCAGGCGGAGCGGGAGATAAACGCCAAGAACGAGCAGTGCAACGCCCTGAAGAATGAACTCGCTGAGCTGAAGAGGTAACTACTCCACTATCTCCCTAATGGAAAACGATGTTGTGGCCGACGATGGATCACGCTTGCTATGAAGTAACCTAACTAACTTATCATCTCTTTTAGTGTATTATTATAAAAAGTTGTTCACACATAAGTACAGCTTGTTACCTTTAGCTCCAAAAAATGTTTACATATCGGGGTATTGTTGCAAACATTTTTTGGTGAACCAATAAATAAGTATAATTTCTTGTTGCAGGTTAAAACACGATGCCGGCGTTCAATTACTTCGCGCTAAGGAGCTTATCAGCACGCAGAGCTACACCATCTCGGAACTGGAGAAGAAACTGTCCTCCAGCGTCAACCACAAGCCTGTCACTGATGCACTGGTACGTTCATGTTATTTTGTGATAATTGCTTTATAGAATATCGGATAAATGACATGTTAACTAATACACCACTATGTGAGATTTATTACAATAAGATAGAATATTTTGGCCTGTTGTTAGTATGTATAAAATAAACTTTATTATACATCAAAACACGAAGGGAGACGCACAAGGTCGTTATGGCGATCCTGGGGAGGCCTATGTCTAACAGTGGACTTATTCAGTTGAATTTATGATGATGATACATTGAAAGGTGTAATGGGGCATTTGTTTTTGAGATGGGATGTAATCAAATAACCCGAGGGAGTACCAAACTTTTCCTTATTAAAAATCACCTATGTTGCTTCAGTTGCCCTTTGCGAGGGCCGCGGTAATTCTTTAGCACAATTCCGCAGGTCTATAATATCTAGGTCAGGCACTGATTGAAAAATTTCCGTAATTCACATTCACACATTCATTCACAAATTTCACTAGAAAACAGCAAATGATCTTTCGGTTACGTTTACTAGTTGCCTCATACCTTATAGGAGACCATCATCATCATCATCTTCCTGCCCTAGTCCCGTTTTATTTGGGGTCGGCGCAACACGTTTTTTTTCTTCCATTCTGTCCTGTCACTCGTCACGCTATTATAGGAGACCATAGTAGATTTTTAAATAAGACTTGCTGACCTCAATAATTCTTCTTCCACAGACTGAAATCGAAAGCACAAAGACGGAGCTAGCCCGCGAGCTGGCCACGCTGAAGAAGTGCCTCGTGGACACGCACAGCCCCGAGCTGCTGGCGCTGCGCGCCGACAAGCTGCAGCTCACGGCCAGGCTCGAGACGCTGGAGAGGGACGCGCGCGCACAGGCGCAGCCGCCGCAGCCCGACGAGCGCGACCAGGCTGTGAGTCACGTTCTTATTAAATGCTTACAATGTTCTGTGGCGTTTCCTTGTGCTTACATGTTTTTTATTGATATAGACTAATGCTTGACTGCGATCCCACCTGATGGTAAGTAGTAGCACACTAGTTCATTAAGTGCCTATTCATTCTAGCCTTGAAAATACCTATATTATAATCGGACGGGAAGGCCGCAGCAGGCAAATTGTTCACGTGCCTCGATGTACGCGGTAACGCGATATAAACGACGAGGCGAAACGCTTGATCCGGACCGTACAAGTTTCAACAACGTAAGGGTGGATACTCGCCGTTCGTCGGCTTCTCCGATGGTAGAAATGAGATAGTGGAATCAAGTCATACAATTCCTGCGCACACTCTCTGAAATGCATCCTGTAAAACACCTAAAGGCTGGCTAGCCTTCGCCAGTGCTCAAGGCTTTGTAAATTGGAGTTAAGTCCAGATTTGGAGCACCAATTAGACTCTACGCACGCCTTTCCATCGAGTTCAAAGCTGCTAGGTGGTATTTTGCAGCACCAGTCCATATGTGGCTGCAATACTTCACATAACGGACGGTCATGTGCTTTTTTTTAAGGCGTATTACATTATAAAAAGACATTAAGTATCCGAATTAAATTCTGAGTATCGGACTACAAATGCAAATTAGTCATAATGAAAACAGCTATCACATGCTGGCTCTATGACATGCTCCAACAGAAATCGCTCGTACCCCGAACGCTGGCTCGGCTCTATCGATTAACTAGGTACTTACAAACGAAGCTACCATAATTATACTGTCGTCCATAATTAATTATGAAATTCGCCATTTAAATATCGATCTTTATTCAGTTCGTGCACTCCTCTCATATTAAGAATATCTTGTTTTAAAAATATACTAGAAGAGATAATTTTGAGCACGTTCTGACTACCTAAATACGTCCACCTCGGCCGCTGCCGCTAGCCGCTACTGAGGGTACGTGGCGTGTAAAACGCGCCGCTTGCCGCTAATACCGAAGTCGTGAATGGGCCGTGAGGGCTATATTTCACTGAGATACCACGGTGGTGCGACCAGTCGCCGCTACCAGCAAAATGTATACAGCTCTATTGAGAGTTACTCACCTGGTGTGGTGTCCGTTTGGTTGCGCAACCAATTTGGTGGCGCGACCAGGTCGGACTTATGGCGGCCCTGGTGTCTGTATAGTGTCTAGTTTGTTAGCTTAGGGCTTTCATCGGGACACCGATGAAAGATGTTTTTTTTGGACTGACCGACTATCCAAAAGTGCCTGCAAATGGTCTATTTAAAATAAGTGATTTGATTTATGATTTACACCTTGGGCGGCGCATTGGTATCGCCGCCATAGTGTCCCGGTGAAACATAGCCCTTAGAGAGCGATGGGGCTCTCTGATAGCCTTCCATTTACATAAGGCTATCGAATCCCACCAGATACTAGTGGCTGAACAAATTCTGTGTACGAATATTTTGTAATGTCAGCCTTAACTTCAACCATACATATAAGAAAGGAGGAGATATGCTAAGTAGTAAAAAATGTATCGGAACACGGTGTCTCCAGTTTCTCCTTCCACTACCGACACTACTACACGTACAGGAATACGTTAGTTACGCAGTCGCGCATACATCCACAAATCATAAATCAGACCAAACTACACAGTTATTTATAAACCTTATTGCCCTAAAAACAGCGTGTATTTTCTTGCACCGTACAACTTACGCACACATTAACAACATAGAACTATCGATGTGCTGTGCAAAAGCCATTTATTTCACATTTACGCTAGTGATTTCTATTTAGTCAATTTTTTATCGTGCTATTTTTTTGGGTCCCAATAAAAGTGCAAATTAAATAAAAGTGAATGCTTCCAGAAAATAATGTATATAATTATATAATATATATGTATATTGAACAACCAAAATGGTTTTCAAAAAACTAAAAACTCTGTTTATTCCCATTAGGCAATTATACGGCATTTTAGGACGACAATACCAAAAATTAGGTCTAGTCTGGATTTAGGGATTTGAGAGATGGCGTTTTTTTAGAGGCTGAAACATTTCTGGTCGAAAGTGAATTTAGCATTGGTACTATATTTTTTTAGGCAACTAATAAGGTGGCCTTCCAGTAGCATCAATCCATTGCTTTTTAAAATTATTTTTCGGGAAACTGAAAACAAAGATAAAAATGATAACTAAATAATATAACATTTTAGTTATCATTTTTACCTAAGCTACTGTTAAATATAACCGCTTGTCTGTGTCGCGGAGGAATACAAAATATAACACGCATCCACGCATAACAAATAAAAAGCTAAAACGTGTTGCCTTATTTTAAGCAAAACTCCTTAATATGTTCTGAATTATGCTCATTCATCATCATCATCATCATATCAGCCGAAAGACGTCCACTGTTGGACATAGGCCTCGCCAAGCGTCGCCACTACGATCGGTTACGTGTCTCACATCTATGCTTATTATTATAGCGCATTTGAAGCTTTTGAAGACTTTGAGAAGGAAGTGAAAATATCAAAATCACAAAAAGTAAGGAAATAATACAAAGATACTGCCATAATATACGATATCTGAAACCAAAAAATTGTCCATCGACTATTAACTTACAATTTAACCAACTTACTTTCCGACAGTTGCTAACGTATTTCTCTACTACTCTGTAAAATAATAAAAATATTTACATTATTCGAAAATCCAACCAATCGTTATTATGGTCGATAGTCTACATGAGGGGATCTATTAGGCACTTCACTGACTGCGCTGACGGCAACTGACCTGTATTACGAAATACACCGCACTGATAAAGTATCGTTATGTTATTTTTACATTACTTGTCCAGTTATTAAGGGTTAAAATTTGGTAGTGGTTAAAGAGCAATTTATTTACGTAAGAGTAATACAGTCGCTTTGATATTTGGAAATAAAAATAACCTAGTAGCAGCAAGGGATATTACAAGATTTGTTCTTTTTACTGATTTTTTTAAAGATAAATATAGCATTAAACTTGTATTTACATAAGGTAAGAGATTCCGTGATGACCCAGGCTTGTCTTATCACTTCAGTTCTTGCATTAAACCACTGAACAACACGGCATTTTAAATTTGTTTACGATCACGTGTCGCGACTCTCGCAAGTTTATAACTGTCGACCGTTTGCTCGAATGTGCGCATTTTGTACTTTTCGCGCGGACATGCACATTTCTATGACTTCAACGCTGAATATACTGCATATTTTATAACAATGGATGTTATAACACTAAAAGGACGAACTTCATGTTATCACAAACTATAATAAATAACAAACAATATTGATGTTAATTCCGTTTTAATTTTGACTTTGTAAAACACGAACATTGAACTAGAACAGCTAGTAGGTGACATCACGACTTGTAGGAGTTGAGTTTGAAGTCGTCGTCGTCGTAGTTGGTGACCCGGGGCTCCATGTCGAGCGGGCGCGGCTTGTCGTCGGGCTCGCTGCACAGCGGCTCGATGGCCCACAGCACGACGGCGTGCGCGGTCCACAGCGCGTAGTACAGCGCGTACAGCAGCGCCGTCACGGCCGCCAGCGCCAGCGGGTACACGCGCTGGTTCATTTCCAGCTCGCCGCGCCACGTCTCCTCCGTCCACGCGCGGAAGAATTGTGTGCATTTTCTACAGTCAATCATTACAATCATCTTAGCTAATATCTCAAAATATTCACTGCAAATTGTATTGACATACGTTTGAGCTCAATCGATCGACTGGTATTAGGTACGCTGTAAGTAACCCACGGACTAACCTGTTACAATATACTGCAGCTGCAGGTCTATGTTCATTTAGAAGTGCGAGGCTGATTTATTTTCACTTAACGCTTAGCCAACTTGGTAACCCCAGTACCATTTAGAAGAGGCCCAATTTTTACGCTAGACCAAACCGAGGAAATACATTGCTAATAAATTGAATTTAGAAACAGGTAATATTTAGGTAAAAGTTCAGACTGATCACTATGCTCTACTATACCTATAGCAAGACACTATTATAATTAAATATTAGGCCCTTGTTATATGGTAGTTAGTGGAACTGACCTGAGCGTGGGCAGCGCGCGCTCCAGCAGGCTGACGAGGCAGTGCAGCACGTGCGTGAGCACCAGCACCAGCACCCACACGCACAGCAGGTACGGCGGCCAGCGGAAGCTGCCCAGCGCCGCTGTTGACAACATGAACCTTCATACACATGCACACTAACTTCCCATGCATCAACACTTTTGACGGTAGTCAGAAGCCATTCAATCAACGATACCGTTTGGTGTACTACTGGTGTCACAGTAATACACTAAACGGTGTGATTTTGCCCAGTTACTGGGTTATGCAAGTCCGATACACAGTCACTCCGTTTATGTTATGTAAGCCGAGTTGAGTAATGAGCTAGTCACGCTTCCAACAAAGCACCAGCAGGCCTAGCTAAGTTACGACCGTCTCGTTTCGACTCTCTTGCATCGAACGCCTCGAGTTGGTCACGCCTCCGATTCCTTTGTTCTGACCACGTGACTGAGCGTTGAGATGACCTCAGAACAAAGAATTCGGAAGCGTAGCCAACTCAAGGCGTCCTACGCCAGACAATCGAAACGAAACGTTCGTAACTTGGCTACGCTTGACTGCAGTGGCGAAGGCTGAATGAAAGCCAAAGACAAGTTGAATGAGTAAGAAAGAATGCTTTAAGCTTTAAGTCCGCATTTATACCTTCGTACATGAAATAGCTACGCAGCAACAGACGATCCAGAAAGAAAGTATTCATTCTTAAATCAATGAAAATATAGAAAACAACTACTAGAACACAAATAAATATATCATTGACACGCTGTTGCTTCAGCACCTGATCTCTCACGTTTCTCTCACCCGATCTCTCTCTAGGTCTAGTACACTATTTACGGTTTGGACTGCTACTGAAAAACTCCCAATGGTAAAAATCAAATACTCTACCTCGGAATCGATCCGAATAGAACGCAACGGGGGCAACTATGAAGGACTTACCTTATGCCACTTGGACGTGACATATCATTTAATTACATTGTCAATGTGATAAGCACATAATCGTTTGTGCACCCAGGCAGTTAGGTAAATGGGGTTCTATACGCCCTTCGTGTACCTAACATACGAGTGTGATGCCCCTGTTCAGGACGTGAGCCGCATGTTAGTAAGCCCTCGGTGCTCACACACTTGGGCCAAAGTAATTCTAACTCCTTACCTTGAACAAGCGCGCGGTTACCGGTGGCCTGCACGTCGATCTCGGGGCGCTGCACCACCTCGAGCGAGCGCACGCGGCGCCGCGCCTCGCTCAGGCGAAGCGCGTGCTCCGACGCCGCGCGCGCCTTCGCCTCCGTCTCGCTCCGCTCTATGTGCTCCACTCGCTCCGGCCGCTCCGAACGAGATCCCTGACCGTATTCATTCATTATTCTTTAGTACCCCAAATTGACCATTAATACTGAACTAAAAGGATAAATTCCTTTCACTCTGTCTTCTCACAGAACCAAAAAAAACCTGCTATATCGTCTTCCATTCACTAACGAACAAGTCCAATCAGGGTTGGTCTCCACAAGCGCGTTGACAGCAGTACTTAAAGCGACGTATTCATAAAAAATATTCTTTATTGTTGGCCTGATATTTAATACTCTGGCTTCTTCGATAATGCTCGTCGTTTAGGTTTTATTGTTGCAGCAATCGTATAGCAAACTTGAATGCATTCTTAACCTGTTCGTTCTACTTCTAGAGATATCTATCACTTCAACAAAAAAAAAAGAAACAGATCTAAGACCAATCTTTTAAAAACACTGACGATATTATTTGAGCTATGTCTACATACCGATGGCATGATCTTGGCGTAGGACAACACTTTTTCTTTCAACTTCTCCTTCTCTTTCTCATCCATCTTCGAATCTGTTTTCGCGTTGAGCTCCGTTTTTGTGAAAGATGGGTGGTCGCCACACATCCTGCAATGAAAATTTCTTTAGAATAGCTTTAGGGCAGTTCTTTCAACAGCAGACACCAATAGTCTTGAATATTTGATTGTGCCGAGAGGTTAAACATACCTTAATCAGCTTATTAGGTCTTCTCTGCTGAAACCCCAATCTTTCAGTGAGTTAAAGTGGGCTGCGGGCTGTTGTCGTAGTCATAGAATTTTTAGTTTTAGGACATGGCTGGTTTTCTCACGATGTTTTTCGTCGCCTTTTTGTGAGCAGTGATGATGGCATTAAACTAAAACTCCTTTTCCTTCGTTCTCGCCTTTTAGTCATATCTGAGATGGATTAATATAGGACTATACTTACACCATATCGGGCAATTTCGGAGCATCGGCTTTTGGTGCCTCCATATTGACGTAGGATATTCAGGTATTCACCTCATTGATTCTTCATCATAAATCAACGGATTTTCCTAAAAATAAATTAATATAAAATAAACTATACGCGAGACCTCGATGTCACATCACAGAGACATTGTCACTGTGATGTTCTATTTTAAATTTCGTGGCATCTGCGGTATTATTTTTTAGTCAATAAAAAGTTTGAGTATGTATTTTTTATGACCGACTGAAAACTTTTTTGAGTTTTCATACACATCTGTACATGTTGAAATCAAAACCATTGATTTCACATTATTTATTTTTATCATAGGATAACTTTAATTCTTTATAGTGCGTTTCGAAGATCCTTCGACGTAATGTTGGCTCCCCTGTCTGTCTACAGAAAAAGAAGGGAAAAAAGATAAGAGTTGCCTACTCTACCAAAATTGTTGCCCGAAATGCGAACCAAAACCGATTTTAACGGTAGTTGCAACACGTTTTGGAGAGTTATGAGGAGAATGGGTTTTTATTTTTAAAAAAAAGCAGGTCTAAAAGGAAGTTGTCAGTGGAGGGGTACAATATTGTGGCGTGGCGTTTTCAATATTTGAAAGTATTGTAGGGCAATCGGAATGGAGCCCAGCGTCCTATACTTACTTTAATCAAAAATGGTTTTTACAGTTTACAAAAGAAATAAAAAAAAAAAAAACAAAATAATAAGGCAATTGTTAAAAGTAACAAAATATCATTTAATCTCCCTAATATTACGTAATTTTATTGCTAAAAATATTGCAACACTGTTTTCCCATATTGCCAAGATTACGGCAAAGGAACTTCTTAAGTGAAACGCACTATACTTATTCGAGTTTTTATTTTTTATTCCTTTTCAGTTTGCTTCTATGAAAAATTAATAACGATTTCTTTCTTTAATTATCAGATACGTTATTTGCACGGGCGCTGCCTCCGTCTGGAGAGCTGCCGCAAAGCGCTGGTCTGGCAGAAGAGGTACCTGCAGCGGGTCTTAGCGGGGTACACCGAGCTGGAGAAGAACCTGAGGCTACCTTCATCCAGAGTGCCAGAGGTCAGCAAGGGGAAGAAACGGTTTAAGTGAGTAGCAATGTTTATTTTTGACTTGCTATGGAGTTTTTTTAGTTTTATAGCTGCTGCCAGCTTCGTCCGCCGGCTTCGTCCGCGTGAAAGTAGAAAATTTCTCCCATTGAATATACTCACGAGATAAAATGTACCCTCTGTGCTATTCCAGGACGTAGTCTGCCCATATGCCAAATTTCATTTAAAACCGTTCAGTCATCTGGGCGTAAAAAAGTAACAAACCCACAGTCGCAAACTTTCAACTTTATAATATTAGTGACATTATCTCTCATTTAGCGTTTTAACTTTGATCTCAAGTCAATATAAACCATACCTACTTCATACATTCATTAAGCCTGTCTTGTCTCCCTACAGGTGCATAGCGACAGTGGTGGTGATAGTGCTGCGCATGGGCTTCTTAGTGCGGCGCCGGCAGCACGTGCGCGCTCTGTCCGCTAACTGTATCCTGCGCACTTCACGCACTGACAACAACCTCACCAGGACCACACCGTGAGTATACTACGACTAAACTTTACAGTTATTTTCTCAAAACTCAAAAATTATTTCTTGTAATAAATCATAATAGCGTTCTGTAATATCCCCTCTCAAACATACGAGGACTGCACTCCAATCTCGATGCAGTCCACCACCACCTCGAGACTGAAAAGCCCCACTTACTTTTCTTGACGGAGACGCAGATCAGATGTCCGTCTGATGCGGCGTATCTCGACTACCCGGGATACTCATTGGAGCACCATTTCCTGCAGCGTGCCGGGGTCTGTGTATACGTCCGCAATGACATCTGCTGCCAGCGTCTCCGTCACCTTGAAGACCCCAGTTTTTCATCTTTATGGTTGCTGGTGGACACCTGTGTGGACAAAATTGTCTACACCTGTGTTTACCGGTCGCACAGTGGCGACCAGGAGACGACTCGGCTGTTTGGCCACCTCAGTGAGGCCGCCGATGAGGCTCTGCATCGGCACCCTGATGCGCAGTTTGTCGCTCTGGGGGATTTTAACGCCTGCCATCAAGACTGGCTTTTCCCATACCAGAGGACCGACTACGCTGGGAGGGAAACTCGAAACTTTGCAGTGTCGCTGGGCCTCTCCCAGTTGGTAAAGCAAGCGACGAGGGTGCCTGATGTAGTTGGTCATACTGCCAATTGTCTGGACCTATTGCTGACCACCAATCCGGACAGATGTGTCGTAACAGTTTCCTCACCACTTGGAACTTCAGATCACTGTCTGGTGAAGTCTTTATCGTCCCTCTCCCCACTTCAGGTGCTTCAGTCTCCAAGTGGGGTGAAGCCAATCTGGTGGGATTCAACGCCGCCAAAACACAAGCGTGTCTGTTCACCGCCAAAAAGGAGCCCGTGCACCTTGGTTCCTACTTTTCAGAATTTATCCCTGGGGTACACCGACCGCCTTCAGCTCTTGGGGGTTGAAATTCCCTCAGACCTTAACTTTGGGCGGTTCATTGAGTCCAAAGCCATGGTAGCTGCTAGGAAACTAGGCGTTCTTGCAAAGGTCCGGCGGTACTTCACACCGGGACAGCTTTTAATGTTATACAAAGCACAGGTCCGTTCTTATCGCTATCCATTTGACGACCTAAACTGAACTGTTAAAGGGATGGAGCTGTACAATGTATATATTTAACATGTTTTGAAGCTAGAGTTTGATAAAAATCATGAGGTTTTTATTAAACTCTGAGGATGACCTAAAAATTCTCAGTACAGAAATCGGCCCTTTGCATACTGAACAGGCTTTAGGATGAATTCCCTTATCCCATTCCGTCCCAAAAACCTCATATCCAAACCGCACAGCACCGCCTCTGACGGTGTAAAGAAAAAAACTACGATTCGAATCGAACAAGCCGGCCGGCTAACATATTCTACGCGCGCGCGATTAACAACCTCTGAAAATACCGTGAAATATCGTCTGAAAGTGCGTCCAAGATGATCCTGGATCCCAGCACCCAGTGAGTACCTGACTTCCAATTTTGTACCATCCTTGTAGCCTGTTTTTTAGAAATTTTTATATCGCGTCACCCAACGTTGACGCTACACTTATTCATACCTATTCATATTTTTGGTCCTTCGAGCCGGATACCTGTAGATTACAGTTTTTTCAGGCATTCTCAGGTTCAATTTCGAATGAAAACTCTGAGATTTGCTATATTTTTGCATTTTAAAAGTATTATCCTACAAAATTGTGTTGGTCATATTCGCCGTGTAACCCATGCGGATTCAGAGGTCATCTTAATTTAGTCGGATTATAGTCACAAAAATTCATGTAATTTACGTAATTTGTTGTGGAAATATTATTATCTATAACTATTCACGGTATTTATACACTTACAAACATTATTACATAACTATTTCACCTAAAGGTATCGATTTACACACTTAATAAATCTCAACTTAAGTTCGTTCGTATTTCGTACCTACCTACCTACTGATTATTCGAACAAAGCAAAATGGAAGAAAGCAAATTAAAACGTCTTCAATCTCAACGCGAATATGTATATCGTGATATTCAAATCCTTTACGACTTATCAAAAACTATGATTCAAGATCGTTCAAAGGTATCGGCGTTCAAGGCGAGATATACTCGAATACATTCAATTCGCGAAGAATTCGTTTCGTTATGTAGTAACATACAAAGTTTGGAGTTAGCCATAAAACCTGACGCTCGAGTGTGTCAAAAGTCTTTGAGTTCGTTTGACGATTTGTACTACGCCGTAATTAGTGCAGCGACTGATCTGCACATTACTGATAGGAGCGACAACGTCGACGGGCCGCCGCCTGCGACTTCCATGCAAACGGGACGTAACGCGCGGCTACCTAAGCTTGAGTTACCTAAATTCGACAGTAAAATTGAGAACTGGCAAGCATTTTATGATATTTATAAAACCTTAATTCACGACAACAATTCGATCTCACAAATAGAAAAATTTCACTATTTAGCGTCCTGTTTACAAGGCCCGGCCTCATCCATTGTCAAAGGGGTCCCTATGACCGCTGATAATTATGAAATTGTTTTTAATAGTTTGATCGAACGTTATCAAAACAAGCGAATTATAGCTTTGACATACTTAGATAAATTCATCAACCAGCTAGTTTTAAAATCGGGTAACTTCCAAGATTTACAAAGGTTAACAAACGAAATTTATGAGGCATACTATGCACTTCAAGCTTTAAAAATTGACGACTTAGGTGATTTTATCTTATTTTGTTTAACTTCGCGCGCACTGGACTCAGGCACGCGTGATCGTTTCGAATCGCAAAACATTTCTCAAATACCCACCTTTAATGAATTGTTAAAGTTTCTTCAAGATTATGTAAAAATCTTAGAAACTAGTCATTTATCTTCTAAATCTAATGTCAACAACAATTCTAACCCTCGTAACCTTGAGGGGAAAAAATCTTCGCCCGCGACTAGTAGGCAAAATAGCAGCGGATCCAAACGCTCATCTTATCTCACAAATTCCAACCCACCTGCAAATGTGACTTGTGCTCATTGCAGTGAAGCGCACTCGATTTATCGGTGCCCTATCTTTCAATCCTTAGATTCTCGTACTAGACTCGCGTTAGTACAAGGTAAACATAACATGTGTACCAATTGTTTACGTACAAATCACGTCATAGACAAATGCCTGTCTAAAATGTCTTGTACGATGTGTGGATTACGTCACCACACCCTATTGCATATTGATCCTTCGCCATCCAGCGTCGGCGCAACCACTGGAGCGAGCGTCACGGCTCACGCTCAGGCCGCCGTTCCCAACCGCGATCTAGTCCTACTAGGAACATGTCAGGTGCGCGCGTTCAACACCGCCGCCGGCACTCAATGTACTGTACGGGCACTCGTGGACAGTGGGGCGCAGGACTGCTTTATCACCTCTGCGTGCGCACGCACGCTCGGGTTAAAACTCCGCCGGTGTAATCTTAGCATAGCCGGACTAGGACAAAACTCAGTCACACAAGTAAAAGGGGTGGTGGAATGCACTATACGACCTATACACGGTGATGCTCCACAATTTAATATCAAGCCAGTCGTATTAGACAACATCACTGCTCTAATACCTAGCGTTAAAGTACCTTCAGCTGTTCGTGAACGGTGCAACCATCTCGTGCTAGCTGATCGCGATTACGATGTTCCCGCCAAAATTGATATATTAATAGGAGCGGAGTTATTTCACGAAATCTATGACGGTCAACGTATCAATCTGGGGCCCGGTTTACCTGCAGCTATGCATAGCGTTTTTGGGTGGATTCTCACAGGGACAGTAAACTTTAATTCTGCACCATTAAACACCGCGTGCTCTTTAGTGGCCACCACATTTAAATTAGATGAACAAATCAAAAAATCTTGGGAAGTGGAGGAACCACCGCGCGTTATCACCGTACCCGAGAATGACATCGGCGAACGCTTGTACACTGATCTTACCTATCGCGAACCTGACGGACGATCCGTCGTACCCATCCTCTTAAAGGATAACAAATGCTCTTTGGATGAATCTTACAATAGTACTTTATCGCGGTTGACTCATCTTGAAAAGAAACTTAGTAGTCAAACTAAACTTAAATCCGATTATATTAACTTTATGCGCGAGTACGAGAATTTACATCACGTATATCCTGTACCTAACCCTGCGGTACCTACTCTCAATCCTTATCTTATCCCTCACAGTTGCGTCGTTCGCTCCAAGAGCACGACCACTAAACTGAGAGTAGTGTTTAAATCACCTTTAAAAATCTTAGGAGTCCAATATGACCCTGTGAGTGATAGTTTTGGTTACTCACAGTCCCCTATCGAGGACAGTAAATGCACCAAGCGTTCCATCTTATCTAGCGTCGCAAGTATTTCCGATCCTCTAGGGTGGCTTACACCTTGTATCCTAAAAGCCAAATTGCTCCTTCAAGATTTGTGGCGTCTTAATCTTTCATGGGACGAACCTGTGCCGAGAGATATAGCACAAGAATGGCGAAACTTTATAGCCGATCTCCATAACTTAAAACTAATAAAAATCCCTCGTAGGATTATACCATCTCAATCTAAGGAATTCCAGCTGGTCGGATTTTGTGATGGATCCACCAAAGCATATGGATGTTGCGTTTATCTTCGTGTCGTTACCTCTCATGACGTACACGTTTCTCTTTTAGTTGCTAAGTCCAAGGTAGCACCTCTAAAAGTGTTGACTATCAACCGTTTAGAGCTTTGCAGTGCTGTATTACTATCTAAAGTAATAAATCGCATTCAATCCTTGCTTAGTTCAAAACTCATTTTGAATAAATCTATCTTATTCACAGACAGCTCGACTGTATTGTCATGGTTAAACGCTCAGCCACATAAGCTTAAGACTTTCGTTGCGCACCGAGTGGTCCTAATTAACGACAGTCCTGTGCCAACTGAATGGCGACATGTGTCTACCCATGACAATCCAGCCGACATCTGTAGCCGTGGTTTATCGTGCTTATCTTTGTCTGATTCTCGAATCTGGTGGTCTGGTCCTCAGTGGCTATCTACTGAAGTCTTCAACTGGCCTGTTTCAGCAGTAGAAGTATCCGATAACGTGCCAGAACTGAAGCCTGCATCACGCGCGTGTCATGCTAGTGCGACACGTGAAGCCGACGTGCTGGATTCAATCATGGAACGCCACTCCTCTCTTTCCCAAGTTGAAAGAGTGGTTGCTTGGATATACCGTTTCATTAATAACGCAAAGGCTAAACGTTCAGAGCGTAACTTCTTACCTTACCTGACAGCCACTGAATTAAGCCAATCTTTAGATCAGATAACAAAGTATGTTCAACATCAAAGTTTTAGTGATGTCATATCTTTGATAGCATCCAAGAAACCTCTACCCAAACATTTATCTAAACTCTCTCCTTTTCTCGATACTCGCGGAATCTTGCGAGTGGGGGGACGTCTCAAGCACGCATCGTTACCAGGTCGCGTCGAACATCCATACCTCCTGCCTAAGATTTCTTGGTTAAATGCTCTTCTGATTGACCAGTTTGACCACTATCATAAAACTTATCTTCATTGTGGGCCACGCCTACTCCAATCTTTAATTATGCGTCGATTTTGGATACTCGGAGTTAGAAATCTTATCAGATCGCGGCTATCTAAATGCGTAACCTGTTTTAAAATTAAAACTCTTTCACTTCAACCTTTACAAGGTGATCTTCCACCTTCCCGATTACAACTGGGTCACTGTTTTCAAACAGTAGGCATCGACTTCGGAGGTCCTTTTATGATAAAAGAGAGTAATCGCCGTAACGCTAAAACTTATAAAGCTTACCTTTGCCTCATAGTCTGCCATGCCACTAAAGCCGTTCATCTCAAACGTGTCATAGGATCACAAAATTTGACTTACGAAGAATTTTATACTATCTTAACGAAGGTGGAAGCTATGTTTAACTCTAGACCCTTAGTGGAACTCTCTACCGATCCCGGCGAGGTTGACGCTCTTACAGCTGGTCACTTCCTTATCGGTCGACCTTTGGTATCTCTACCTGAACCGGTGTATGCTGAAAACGAGACCTTACGTACTCGATGGCAGCTTTTGCAGCGTCTATCTCAGAGCTTTTGGCGCACTTGGCAGAGGGACTATCTGCATACATTGCAACAGCGAATGAAATGGTTTAAACACGGTAACGGTCAGCCAAAATTGAACGATCTTGTAACCATTTATGAACCTAGCTTACCCGCTAACGAATGGAGACTTGGTCGCGTCGTCCAGCTCCACCCGGGCAAAGATAATATCATTCGTGTTGTGACAGTCAAAACTTCAAAAGGCTTACTTGTAAGACCTACTATCAAAATTTGTCCTCTTCCAATCGCTCAAAATAATTAATAACCTTAATATCAAATCATATCAAATATCTATCAACTATTTTTTTTTAAGAGTCTAACACTTATTATTTTATTTATTTTTTCTCAATCCTATACTTATTAAGTACATTTAACCAGCATAATCTCAACACTTAACATACAACTATATCCGTACAGTGACATATCTGAATCTGCATGGACCGCAAGTCTCGAACTTCATCTATCTTAACTTATGAAATCCCTCGTTGATTTCAAGTGGGGGGATATGAACAGGCTTTAGGATGAATTCCCTTATCCCATTCCGTCCCAAAAACCTCATATCCAAACCGCACAGCACCGCCTCTGACGGTGTAAAGAAAAAAACTACGATTCGAATCGAACAAGCCGGCCGGCTAACATATTCTACGCGCGCGCGATTAACAACCTCTGAAAATACCGTGAAATATCGTCTGAAAGTGCGTCCAAGATGATCCTGGATCCCAGCACCCAGTGAGTACCTGACTTCCAATTTTGTACCATCCTTGTAGCCTGTTTTTTAGAAATTTTTATATCGCGTCACCCAACGTTGACGCTACACTTATTCATACCTATTCACATACGTCTGATTACTGTCAAGTTAATCGAAATTGTAAAATAATCATAGCTCTCTGGAGGAAAAGTTGACGTCCGTTTAATTATAATTTAACAGACGTCAGCTTATATGCTATAGCATTGTTAAAAGACATGTTATTTTCGCAGTACGCAAGCAGCGTGCGGCAGGTCTCCGCCGGGGCCCGCCCCCGCGCGCGCCGCCCCCTCCGGCACGCGCACCGCCCCCGCCCCCGCGCGCGCCGCCCCCGACTCGCTGGCGCGGCGGGTGCTCAAGCATGATATGAGGCTCCACTTGCCTACTTCGCCTGGACGTAAGTCTACTACTCTGCTATTTCCCTACTTTTAGCTTTTCTTAAATGGATAGTAAGATAATGAACTTTTATTTTCAAGAAACAATAACAATGTTTCCCGCCACAAAAACATATTACTGGTACAATGCTTGTTTTTATAAACAGGGAATCAAAGGATTAATATTATTACTAAAAAAAAAAAAAAAAAAATTACAATCAACTATAGATATAGCTAATACAGATGTAGCAATAGTCAAACGCTAACATCTGCAGGGCCTAAGCTCTTCCTGGCTAACTTTAGTCTAACGAGGAATATTCTAAACAATAACTTCCTGCTAATTTCACAGTGGGTGACTTCGTCAGAAGATCACCGTACTCTGCAAATTCACCGCACGACGACCCATTTATTCTAAGGTAATCTATTTAACACTCAACCTGAAATTACTCCTAACATCGTGTTTACAAAGTCCAAAATCCCTTGACAGTTCACCTCGCGGCGAAGTAGCAGCCGCTTACCTTAACAAGTTGGAGCTAGTGAGTCGCTGCCTTAACAACGCCATGGATGCCTCGCGCGACGTGCCTTGACGTGACGTACGTGACGTGCGTGACGCGACGTGCGCGACGTGACATTGTGCCATGTCTGCTGAGTAGTGCGTTACATCACGCGTAATGCCCAATTTTTCACCTCACGCTGCGCCATTTTTCTTAGAAAAGCAATATATTGCAATGTAACGTGCCACCCAAGTAGGACGAAAGATTTTATACCAACGTTAAGTTTGAATAATGCGGGTTTTCGATGAATTTTTGAACAAAAAGTTTTGTGTGAATGTATTTTACTGTGTTGTGATTTTTAATATCAATTCAATGCAACACCAGAAAACACAAATAGATTGCAATGAACTTGAATAAAGTTCATTCATTTTTACTTACAACTTAAAACAACTATGTCAGTAAATAGATCTGTAAAAGGATGAAATCCATTCAAGATATCGCATGAGAAATAAATTCAGTGTAAAGGTAAAATTATGACGTATTTTAAATTCGATATTTGTAAAGCATTTCGATGTTTGACAATGCATTTCATGGCCAGGTTAGTGTTAAGTATTAGATTAGTGCCAAATTCATAAGTTTATTTGTGTTACTTAATTTATTGTTTAGATTTTAAATGTATTTGGACTTCATTCATTGGGATGTGGCTATAAACTAATCCAAAATATTTTAATATTTCGTAAATTCGTCTAAGATTTAATAGAGCATAATACAATTACTAACCTAAAAAGATATTTATGATCCGTATGCCACATTACAATGGATGAAGTTTATTTTGGAGGACCTAATTCCATGTTTCGGTTGTTGCCACTCCGCCTATGTTTTCCTCACGTTTGGAATGTGTGAGCGAGAGGAGTGTATGCCTCGAGTGAAATCCTTGCCTTACATAAAGTAATAACCGTAGTACCCCTCAGACTTGTAAATAAACCTTTAGATGTATGTATTTTTGACACGATTAAATTATTAGGTAAATTGACGTATTACTAGGGTTATTTTTCTATAAATAGATAGAATTAAAAGGATGATTATATTATGCAATTACCAGCCTTTTAGTTACATTAACGGAAACGGCCCTTTAATATAAATTAAGTATTATTATTGAACTTCCACGAATATTCTGTATGATACCTTTGTGAATGTATGTTGTTGATTCTAATACCTAAATATTACCTGTAAAGTTACTGAAGCTGGACTCAATTTTATCACATGGCAAGTTACTTAGATGATCTGAATTAAGTTTAAAATTTTTTGTAAGTATAAATGAGTTGTGTGATAAATGTGATGCTAGCTTATATCCGTTGTTATTTTCGAAGCTACCTTGTTTTGAACATGTTCCTAAAATTATGTATAGTGCCTTACTCATTTGGTTCACTTCGCTTCGAGGCACACTTTATCACAAGACAGCCTCGAAAATAGCAACATAATCCTACCACAGGCTATGCCAGCCAGCACAAATTCATGCCATCTATCAATAATGTTTAGCATAATATTTAGTTTAACGTTTAACGTAAATCCTTAGTTGATAGTTTACGAACGCACAGTACAAGCTAGTTTAAGTTAGTATAACGCGACACGAAGTCACGACCGATACGAACGTTCCGTCTAATTGTTTCGATAGCTCATTTGTTCGCACGAGATCTTGATGCCTCGGTCAAAGTAATTTGATGTCTCGTCGAAAGTTATTTAAAATTTTTGAATTAAATTATTCTCCTGTAGTTTTAGGAACGTTTCCCTCTATTAACATATCAACGCATTTGTAATTTAGCGAATATTGAACAAACATTGTTCGTGTGAAAACATTCCTGTTATTTTCTGAAGTATGTAAAATCTCGTGCGAACAAGAGAAGGGGAGTTGCCTAGAATGTTTTTGATTGTAAAAATAAATGCTATTGTTGAGATTTCACGACAAAAATGTTAATTACGCATTATTTATATTTACAGGAATTGTTTTCTGATGGATTGCCACATGATATGATATTTTATTTCAAGGGAGATTCTGCATTCGATTGATTGACTTTTATACTTTTATATTTTACCAAAAAAGTCTTGCCATATTTTATTTAACATGAAACAATAGCATTTGTTGTAACGCTAGACAATATTGTGTAAGCCAAAGCCAACGAGAGTATTACGAAAGCTGTGTTTATATGCGATTCCATGTATGAGAGCCAAGTACATAATATTGTTAGTTCAACTTGTTTATAACGCACTGTTAAAGTATACCACTGTTACATTTGGCCGCTAATAACAGAAAAACATTTTCATCAAAAATAAGCAGCATTTTAATTGCCTTTTATGGAACTGTTCAAGTAAAAGCGTAGGTGCCAAGTTATTTCGTTGGTTCTAAAAGAGTTATGATGAAAGAGACACTGTTATCTCTCTGGATAACTCCATCTCTCTCTAATGTTCTCTCAAAGTTGTGAGAGATCTGGTAAAGTCTAAGGTGCTTCTCATCCAGTTAACAGCCAAATGTAACAGTCTAATCACAAATATTGCACATTGGTCACCAAATTTCAACACCTTATTAAATCGTTACATAAAGCTAATATTTTTGAAAATTATAGAAATAGTCTACACTCATTATGACCAAAGATTTACATTAAGCTCTAGAATTAGTTTCAAAATTGTTTATATTTTAAGTAAAACCACTGTTCAAGACCGAGATAAGCTTTACTACACACATTTCACTTACAATTTGAGACCACCAAGTTTCTAGTCACTCTCGAATAAATAACATCACACACGTGCCATACAAGCTCTCTATACAGACCTCGCGCACACTTGCGACTTACGTGCGACGCGACAAGTGTCGCAGGACATCAAACTAACGCAGAAGTATTTTAATTTCAATATTGAACTGTTTTAATATTATTTAACTTGATATTTTCATCCTTCAGTCGCGCGTTTAAATTGTAATTGTGTGAGAGGTCTACAAATAGACAAAACACATTCTAAAGTAATTGATAATAATAATTATGAAAATAAAAGTAAATATTTTCTAAAAGCGTCGTTTTATTTGGCTCCTGACTTCAGTTCACATCGGCAGCTCTCATTGGTGCAGGGGACCACCGTGATCGGTGGCAGCGTAAACGTTTGCTGAAAGCAACAAGAATTGAACGAAATAAAAAGAAAAACAAAACTGGTAAACTATCTTAGTTAAAAGCCGATTTATCATCATCATAGCCGAAACACGTCTACTGTTGGACATATGCCTCCCCCAAGCGTCGCCACAACAACCGATCCGATTGGTTATTGAGAAACACAGCTAACATAAACTTGACTTCGGAGAAGGCTGCTGTGGTATAACACTGTCAAATTTATAACACATTAGCTGCTACCAGCGGCTTGATAATAGAAATTTGTTCCAAAGGACAACCCAAGAGGGGGGGGGGTCCTGGGATAAAAAGTATCCTTAGTACCAGCACAAGCGGGGTTACCATCTCGTTCAAAGAAAGATTGTTTCATTCTTATTCCAGGGTGGGTAAGATACAGAGCTATACAGCTTGTCTATCTATCGCCATCTCTTACCCACACTTCAAAACAATCTTACTCTAGAAGTCATCTAGCTGTACATATACGAAGCTTCATGATAATCCGTTTGAGCGGGAAGAAGTAACAAACTACATACAAACTTTCACCTTTATAATATAAAGCTACACTACGCACACGTGTGCCACACACGCCGATCTGGGCGCGTCGGTCTCTATACATTTTATATGGAAACTAGCTGTGCCTGCGACTTCGTTCGCGTGGACTACAGGATTTTGAATTTAGTTTTTCTAAAATAAAAGTAGCCTATGTTACTTCTTATTACATCAGCTACTTATCAAAATAGGTCCAGCCATTTCAGAGATTAGCCCGGACAAACAGACGGGCAAAAATTGTAAAAAATGTTATTTTGGTGTATGTACCTTACATATGCATGTAGTAAAAAGCAGTTATTTCAATATTACAAACAGACACTCCAATTTTATTTATATGTATAGATATATACTCGTAGATGTATAAACTAGACTTGTAGAGCTACACGTGCGTGTTACACTTGTGCGTCGGTCTAATGTAGTTCTAGCTTTAGTGTGATAACTCTCTGCAGTTATTGAGTACATAATAAATTTGCATGTTAGTTCACCTCCAAGTTCCTTCTCTGAAGTCCATTAGCTGGGGCAGATCTCTTATAGTTCTGTACATTCTCTTCTTTTTTCTCTTCCTTAGGCTTAGACGGGCCAGGCTACAAAGGAATCGTCACGAATTGTGTGATAATCTTAAATTAAGATACCTACAATGTTGACGGCATGGTTGGCACAGTGTCGCGGGTTCGATTCTCGCACGGAATAAATATACATATGTATGGCCAACAAATAGGTGTTCCTGGTCTGGGTGTCTTGTGTATGTAGTTTACGTTTGTGTACGCATATACACATTATAGGAGAATATTATTCCTAGTGTGGGGCAATATTTTATTTAAAAAAAAAAGATTGCTGCAAAACTCAGATTGCGTGATTGGTATTCTGACAAAATACATTTGCAATTTTGCACTAAAGAAGTTCGAATCGAGTTATACGGAGCTACAATAGTAGGCTTCAATAAAATACACTGACAGTAAAGTTCAGGATGCCTACCCAATGCCTGGAACATTTTGACGTCTGGGGCCTTATCATGGCGTGTTAAAATATCAAGCGTGCGAGCTAGCAAGAGGGATGGAACTATATCTACAATTTATCTGGCTATAAGATATTTTCAGTTTGGCTGAAGGGTACTTTTTAGTGGTGATACCATAACTAAAGAGTGAAAAATAAAAAACTTTACAAAAAAAAATAAACCGACTTCCTAAATACTATTCTTAATACCTTTAATTTCGGAAGTCGGTGTTAAATAACGAAGAGACAAAACTATCTATCTATTATGGAAACACCGACTTCCGAAATTGAAGTTATTTTGTACTTTTCAGTGTTTTTACTTTGAAGTCGGTTCAATTTTTTTTTTTTTTTTGTAAAAAGATTTAATGGATCGCTTTATGAGCTTGTGACATAGGCTCTCCTGTCAGTCGATCAAATACTGCCATTCATAAAACTGAAAACCGACACTAATCGATTTGGCATGTGATGATGACTCTTAAAAGAAAGTACTTAAAAGTATCACTGAAAAGCCAGGATAGCCTTGTCTCTCTAGCTTGATATGGAAGAAATCTCGCAAAATAAGACGTGGGACCATGCTGAATTATAGTTTCTTGGGACTCGCAGAGCAACGACGACCGAGATTGGGCTATTTTCTGGTAGTCGTATTAAACTGTTAATACTAGCTTTCAGGAGTAGTATAGAACAGTGTGTCCGCCTGACCTTGTCGAGCGCCTGCAGTCCGTCCGCCCGGGCGGTGTGGGGGGCGGTGGGCGCGGCCAGCGGCGCCACCTTCTTCCTGGGGTGCGGCGGCGGCGGCTCCACGTAGTCCGCGTCGGGCCTCGAGCCGTCCCACGGCGCGTACCGCTTGAAGTGCTCTTGCACCGACCTGGGAAGCTCCGGCATCGGGTAAAGACGGTATAACTTGCAATACGCCTGGAAAAAAAAACTGGAATTAGTTGATTCTGAAACATTTCTCCGACGCGCAACGTTCCATTCGTCGTTGAACGGTTCACCAACAGAACGATTTACTTTTTATTTTTTCACCGATAGCACGTTTCAATGACGAACGTTTCGCCGACAGAAATATTCACTTTTGAGAATTTCATCGATAGAACTTTTCACCGACGAACGATTCGCCGATACAACTGTTCGTCTGCCCTTGGGGTGTTAAACATAGGTATTCGACAAGTAGTTTTGATTTCGTATTGTTTACACCTGAATCAAGTTTTGTATATAATAATAATAATATACATGTTTTTTAAAGAAATATTTAAAAATATTCCACAACTATCAGACATAGTCCATCTAGTCCCAAGGTAAGCAGAGCTTGTGTTATGAGCAGGCCCCTCTTCCCCACTGGGCACACTGGGCACTTGCCCAGGGCCCCACGATCGGTTGGGCCCTCTACTCCACTACCAAACGATAACCGACAGCTACTCTACTCTCTTAAAAATCGGGCTTACCGATTGCAGCATGTTTAACAAGTTTGAATTAATTAATTACTTTGTGTCTCTAAACCCCAAACGAACGCCAGCGTTGAATTGATTATTTTGTAATTTAATAAGTCCCAAGCGAACGCCGCCCGCCGTCCGCTCTTTCATTGTCTTTATATTGTATCTCTAATTACGGTATTCGCAAGGTTAAGTTTGTATTATGTAAACAGTTTGTCACTACGTCGATAGAATATGTTATGCTCTAAAACACAGATTTTGAAGATATGATTAACGATTTTGCTCAACTCAAATCTAGAAAGAAGGTTACCTCTTCAATCAGCATACTTATAAGGACTAAAGGTATTTGGTATAAGTTTATATGTATAGCGGTGAGTGCGGGTGCGTGGAAATAAAAGTCACTGCTTGTACTCACGGTTTACTCGACCGGTCCATACACACAATACATACAACACAGAAGGAGAACAGACAGGAGAAACACACAATATACAGTCACAGCACAATACAATAGTCCACTTAAAAACATACAAGATCGCGTAACAATTAAAATTAGCGAGTCGCGTTAGGTCAATGCGCAGGCGGTAGGCGGCGAGGTCTATAACCGACTGACCCACATGTTTTGAAATGTTAAAGTTGAGCAGGGATGCTCAACCGTTTCGCGCGCTGGCCCGCGCGCTGGGGCGACCGACACCATCCGACAGCATAATGCTAAACATTATGAATGCCGTGAATGTAGTGTAGTGTTATTGATAAACGTACACGATAATATTACTGTGACTGTGTTAATGTTGTGTTTCATTTGTGGTGTGTTGTGTGAGTTTATTATAAACATAAATAAACTATATGGTAGGGGTGAACCCTACAGGTAGAACTATACTGAGCACACGCGTACCACAAACTTCGATCTGCGCGCGTCGGTCTCCATACATTTTATATGGGAACTAGACTTGTAGAACTACACTAGATCCACGCCACGCGACCTCGTTCTACGTAAAGATCAAGAGTGATCCACGTGTGCGTCGAACTAATCTAGAGCTCTAGCTTGATCCTGGTTGCTTGCTGCTGGATAGTTAGTTTAGATCACATTATACCTATTATCTATTTATCACAACACAAGCTAATCTAATAAACTTCTATCATCTATATTCTATCATATTTATTATGGTCATAGAGGCCCCATTATCCTAATGTGCCCAGGGGCCGCTAATAGGTGAAAGACGGCCCTGGTTATGAGTACTAGACACTACTTGTTCTGTGTCTGGGTGTAATTTATCTATAATATATATGTAACTAGCTTTTGCACGCTCTACTCTACCAAACTTCACATAAACCATCTACTAAATAGTCCGAACAAAGCCTAAACATTTCGTTTGGATAGGTGAGCCCGTTCTTGAGTTATAAAATTACAACGAAAAGTGGCATTGATTTATATATATATATATAGATTACTAGTATTAGTATTTAATTAGGCTATTACATAATTACTTCACTTTAAAACAACTTTTTTAAAAAGACCCTGTATATATTAATGAGTGTCTATTTGTTGATGTATTATGTTTATCAATTGTCTTGTACTACGTAAGTCTGTACTTACATCGATAGCTCTGTGCAGCGCGTAGTCTGGGCGGCCATTATCCTTGGCCTCCTGCAGCAGCCCGGCTGCGTGCGTCAGCAGCTTGTTGTCGGCAGCGCGCAGCTTCTGTTCTGCTAACTCTCCGTAGAAGTAACGTGAGTCAGCTCGCTCCTTGGCCTCGCGGTCCTCGCGCTCTTTCTGGAAATGTCATCTTTAAATTAGTTAAGAGAAGAATATTTATGTGATTTCCATGTAAAATTATTGCACTAATGAAAATAATCTCACGATGTTATTATTGCCACAATGTTTATAATTTTTCACACCACCTGCTCGATAATGTCGTTTTATACGTCATACAAACCTCACCATTCTATCCCTAGGGAGATAATGCAGTATGGCCGATCCCTAGGGAATAATGAGATTTGAATTTGGAACATTAAAAATCGTCAACATTGTGAATTAAAATGTAGGCGCATCGAACAAGTTGACTTAAAATTCAAACCAAAGAGTATGTAATCACTATGATTCCAACTGGCCACTAACAAAAAAAAGAAAATAGAATAAAACGTGCGTACCTACTGACGGGAGCGTTATAGAAAATTGAAACTCTAGAATCTTGGAGTAGTGAATTTTGTTTGTTTGATGAACTTGTAAATATAATACCTACTTATATTTCTCTAGTATATGATTTGGTCGACCAAATCGTCTTTTAATTATCTCACAGATGGTGTAAAAAGTAGAGTATGCAACACGGGGATAAAGCTGTCTTTGTCTTGGGCGGCTTGAATTCCTCACTTCACTCAGGTTTCTTTATTAACTCCCTCGCAATGCTCGGGAGTTAATTTTATAAATCCCTCACTGTCGTTCGGGATTAAAATCAGCAACCTTCGTTTCGTTCGGAATTCAACATACCGCCCGCGACTTAAAGACACTGCTTTATCCCCTAGTCACATAAACTACTATTTTCCAGTGTTCATGTCATACAATTAATAAACTTGCAAGTTTTCAGGATATAAACTTCCAATTTCAACCGTCTATATCGAATTATCCGACAAATACTCGACAGGGGAGGGGAGAGCAGTTGTAGGTCGCGGGTTCAAACCCAGCCAGGCCATTACTTTGTGTAATTTATTTCATCATCACTGCTCTCAAAACGATGAAGGAAAACATCGTGAGGAATCCGGCATGTCCTAGAACCAAAAAATTCGAAGACGTGACATCCACCAACCCGCCCTGGGCCCGCATAGTGGATTACGACCCAGTCCCTTTCCTAGAGAGGAGGTCTGAGTCCCAACAGTGGGAACATTATACGGCCGACTATGCTATGCTATACTCGATAGGGATTGAAGAGCTAAGCGCGATGAAGTACCCGTTTGTAAAACTCACCCACAGCCGTAATATTTCTGCTCTGTACTCTGCAATCTTGCGTTCTTTTTCTTTACGGAGATTCTCCTGGAACTCTTCGTACATTTCAATGTTCTTGAATCTGATGGCGGAAAAAAAACAAATATAAATTGTCATTATGTGTGCCCAATGTGCCCATTGATTTTTATTTTAAGAGGAACCTAGTTATTTATGCCACACCCTTCTTGCAGTTCCAGTCTAACCGGATACATCATTTCAGCCGATAGACGTCCACTGTTGGACATAGGCCTCCCCCAAGCGTCGCCACAATGAACGACCATGTGCGTCCCGCATCCATCGGATTCCCGCTACTTTCACCAGGTCGTCAGTCCACCTTGTAGGAGGCCTTCCAACGCTGGGTTTTCCGGTACGCATTCGCCACTCCAGAACCTTTCGGCCCCAACGGCCATCTGTTCTGCGAGCAATGTGCCCTGCCCATTGCCACTTAAGTTTAGCGATTCTTTGTGCTATGTCGGCAACCTTGGTTCTCCTGCGGATATCTTCATTTCTGATTCGTTCACGCAAGGAAACTCCGAGCATAGCAATATGGTACTTACAATAAGTGATCACCTGCATGACCCCCACAACCAAGTAGGTACCTAACTGGATAACTTAATACCTTGGAAAGGCTGGTGTCAGTTTTCAGGCTTTCTCTTTCCTATAGCTTTGTCCAAATGCCAGCCGGGTCCTTTGACTGAGTTTACTTTTTGAAGCACGGAGAAGTCTGAGTATGGCCACCCATCGACCGGCCGACCTTGGCAACCGTTGCTTAACCTCAAAGAGTCGACCCTTGCTACGTTACTTATTTTAACCATGAGCCTTCATGCTAAATGCCTGTATTAAAGCCAGTAAAAGTGTGACAGTCCCTCCTGCTCCACACAGACAGAGGAGTTATTAATTTGATGATTCCCCACATAAAAGGAATTGGTAGCACGTTACCTGTTCATGATGTCCCACTGCCTCGTGGTGTTGAACTCGTGCAGGCGCTGCTCCTCCTCTTTGAGGAACTTCTCGCGGCTCGCCTTCCGATCCTGTCGGAACTGTTCCTGCTTCTTCAGCAAGGCCTGGTGACGGGCCTCGCTTCTGTAATGTTGTCATAATGGGTTAAATTGTTAAAAATGTTACAAATTTTATAAGTTGATCGTTCTACATTAAGTTTTCGCTTTGGTCTTCTCATTTTGTAAAGTTCTGACTATGCAAAATAAACCAAGCATGAAATAGTCTGACTCTGAACTCCTTACTTTTTTCGGATCGGCTTCCAGTACCTACTACCGGATGCACTTGAGTCAGTAGGTAGATTGGTATTTGATAGATAGAGTACCTACCTATTTATGAATGTAATTGGTAACTGTAAAGGTTCATTACCTCCAAGGGTAACATTACCATGAGCTCCTGTAAATAAAAACGTCTATTTAAAACTACTTTATCTTCCTAATATAAACAATATATTAAACTCACAACTCGTTCTTCTCCTTGACGGCCTTCTCCAATATGGCTTCTTCCTTGGCGTTGCGTACCGCATCGCCACTCTCCAATCTTTGGCTGATTTTCTCCAATACGCGAAGCTTCTCATTTTTCAGCTGAAGGAAAATTCAACCATGAATAAAATATGATCATATAAGTTGTAACTTTAACAGTTAGAGATAGTTACAATACAATGGAACAATAATAGCTTCCTAGAGGAAGTTATTATTGTTCCATTGTGCGAAAAAGAGCTATACAAGACGAATCAACATCATCATCATCATATCAGCCGAAAGACGTCCATTGTTGGACATAGGCCTCCCCCAGGCGTTGCCACAACGACCGGTTCTGTGCGTCATGCATATACTAGACAAATAGCATTAAGTATCCCTTTTTTTAGCAATAAACTATCGTTGTAAGTAATTGATATATCATATAAAGATACTTGAAAGGGTCTTAGCGTATCGATGGCAAAAATAGTTAAATTCCCTGCCTGGCCCAGAATTCGGCCACGGCAATGCCGTCCACTGATGCCGTCATTAGGTCCCTACGTGAACAGGTAATAGGGAAAAGGCCATTGTACTACGTGTACAATGGCCCTTTCCCTATTACCTTTTTTAACTACTTTTAATCACCTTTAAGGGACCAACATTACATACATTATACATGCATACTCGGCCTTATAATATTCCCACTGTTGGGACTCAGGCCTCCTCTCTAGGAGAGAGAATGGGCCGTAATCCACCACGGGGGCCCAGTGCGAGTTGGTGGATGTCACATGTCTTCGAATTTTTGGTTCTAGGTTTCCTCACGATGTTTTCTTTCACCGTTTATAGAGCAGTAGTGATGAAAATAAATTACACAAATTAATGCGCCTGGCTTGGTTTGAACCCGCCACCTACAAGGGCAACAACTGGTAAGTCGGGGCCGTAACTACTCAGCCACCACTGCTCGGACCAAAAATAAAATCGCAAAAATAAAACAGCTTTTCCCTCAAATGCAGAACTGGTGACTAGGTAGGTACTGAGCAATTGGGATCTGAAGGCACCTTTTCATTCCTGATGACAAAGATCTTGACATCAATCGCCCCTGATGGCGACGGATGAGATTTACGATATGCGACGATGAGTCGGCGGAACTACAGGATTTAAAACTAACTCGCGGACAGTTGGATCCAGATTAGTAGGTAAGTCCGTAATACTATCTAGTTCATCAAGGGGCCTAAGTGTCCCCGCACACGGGCCACAAAAAAAAGCCGTCACAAAAAGAAGCTTGAAGTGGCTTTTTTTTGTGGCCCATGTGCGGGGACACTAAGAGTGCGTTTTCTCAGAAGCGGTGCTGGGTGGAGTGGAGTGGAAAAGAGCAGTGTAAAGTGGTAAGTGTTTTCCTTTATGCCACTACATGCTCACTGCTCAACTCTGTTCAGTCCAGGTCGTAGCCGCGTGTTCATTAGTTTTATTTCAAAGTACGCTCAGCACCACACCGCTCTACTTACACTGTTTTCACTGATGCGGAGTCAAGATTTCCTGAACTATGATTGGCTATTCACAGTCCGCTCCTCTTCACTCTGCCTAGCTGCCCATCAGTAGAGTCACTCCAAAATAAATTGCCTCCAAACTGCACCTCTAAGAGGTTGTCGTCTACCTTGTCGGCCATCCTGCTTGCGTTTAAAGCTTACAACATGTGTTGTAAGGGCTAATAGCCATTGCGTCAAAACATAAAAAAATTACTTTTATAGCCCGCTTTCTGCGGCTTCACTTTTTCCATCGGAGTAGAAAAATTAAAAGAAGTTTGTTGACATTTATTTCAATTTGATTTATTAAACCCCAAGCGAACACCGGCGTTCGCGCACCTATTGTCTTTCTATTGTGTCTGTAATTTCCACGATTGAAAGGTTAATGAGTTAATAGAAGACTTTTCAGTATTAAAACAGCATGTATACCCACTAATTACATCGGCATTAATCTTGCTCCTTTGCTCGATCTTGCAGTACCTCGATTAGCTTGTCGTCCAAGCCATTTTGTGCCTAGCATCCTACTGGTGTTTGTTCTCTGACAGTGAGTATAATACTTACATCAGCTTCGGTCTTCTTCCTCTTCTGCTCGACTCTACAGCGTGACTTCTGGAGAACTTCAATAAGCTTGTCGTCCATCTTGTCGCGCGCTTCCTGCTCGTGTTTCCTGTCCATCGTCTCCTTGCGATCTTGCTCTATGGCGCGGAAGATGCGAGCCCTCTCTTCTGCTTTCTGAACGAGATAATTAAGACTCAGAATTGTGTGTTTGGCTCATGTGATCCCATACTGAGCACATACGAATAACTTGCACTAAACTATTTAGGTTTTATAATGCTGTGGTTACTTTAAGGCAAAATTCATCATAAAACCTATGTGATTATTTGAACCAAACCCGCAAATCGTAATAGCAAATAAATCCAAAACCAAACGTTTAATCGTTTGTCTATAACTAGAAAGGTGGTGTCTTCAAGTAAACTTACAAACTCTTCATCAAACTTCTTCAGAGCATTCATCTGCTCATTAGCCAAGATGTTATCGATCTTCTGCAGATTCAGCTCGGTCTCGTACTCCATGCGGTTACGCTCTGCCACCTCATGGGCCCTGAGGAATTACTTTGACACATTAACAACAATTAATTCACTCTTTTATTCCAAGGAAGTAGTTAGGATACAGAACAATCTTGCGCCAAGATTTTCATGACCTGGTGCATTCAAATTAGCCGTAATGTGCCGCATCAATAAAAACTGGGCAAGTGCGAGTCGGACTCGTGCACTGAGGGTTCCGTGCAAACTACAATTCCCGAATGGAGTCTCGAAGATTTTTCCGTATTGCGAAAATATATTTTTTTTTCGACTGCTGCACTGCAGTCGCTCTGCACGCTACTTTGTGGCACATGACGGCTAATTTGAAGGCACCCCCTAAGTAATAATAATGCTTCTATTACCTGAGTCACGATTAGTCAACTGAGTCGCAATGAATCGGGCACAACTAACTCTTAATAGAAAACGCAATTTGAGGATAAGTTCGAAAGTTTGTATATAATGTTGTTTTCTAGATAATATAAACAGTTGCATTTAAGCCGTCAACTACATCGGCAAAGCAGTTAACGACGGTACCTAACCATTAGAAAAGATTGAAATCCCCGACCTGAATAAACGACATTTCCAAAATCAAAGGGATGTGTTATAATCATAGTTTTTTTTTTTATTATTGATAGGCTTACGCTTGACCACATGGTAACATTGATAACAGAAGAAACGACACTTACTGATCAACAATATCCTTCTGGTGTTGTTTATTGGCATCCCACCGTCTCTTCTTGCGCAGCGCCAACAGCTCGTGCCACTCTTTGGCCTTCCTTATAATATCGTCATCTTCTTCCCTCTTCTTCTCTGCTTCTTCCTTACGCCGCTCGATCATGAACTTGACCTGTTCTTCTCGTTCCTTTTGAACTGCAGTTTCGATAACCGCACTACAAAGCGTAGAAAAAAAACGAAGGTTATTTTCCTTAGGGCTCCTGATTACTGTGACGACTGTAAAAGATTGTCAAATGAATACAGGCCCAACGGCTTAACTTGCTGTAGGTATGAGGTACGGAGTTGTTAGCCAGTCCAACGCCCCGGCAAAAGCGAGGTGCTGGTGCGTGCGCGAATTGTCACGCATATGAAACTGAAGTGACTATGTTGAGCGCCAAGCACGACATGAAGAAGCGGCCCCACTCGAGCGATTGTCTATTGTGCTAATGTACCCTGGGTAAACATGGTTAGCCTTTACTGCTCGCTACAACTACTTGTAATGCACTGCATCCACCTAATTGCGCCAGCACCCGTTGTAGTCAGTCACAGCGCAAAAATCTTCTTCTTCTACTAAGTTCCTATTGTTTGACGATTCACAATTAATTTAAGGTAGAACTACACTGCGCACAAGTGTGCTACGACGCCGATCTGGGCGCGTCGGTCTCCATACATTTTGTATGGAAACTAGACCTGTAGAGCACACTACACTAGATCTATGCCACGCGATGAACAGATCAGGCGTGGTCCACTTGTGCGTCGGTCTAATACGTATGTTCAAATATTCTAGTTTTATTTTCGTGCTGTGCGACAGACCCATTGTTCTCACCTGAGCAGTAACTTGGGTGCGTCTTTATTCTTGAAGACCATGTCTCTGGCCGAGTACATGAGGCGCTCCTGTTCCTCCTTCTTCTTCCTCAGGTAGCGCGCGTAGAACTTGGTGTTGGTTTGCTCTGCCTGAAGGTTTCGCGCTATGCGGAGTTCCTCGTTGCGTTTGTTTACGTTCTGCAGATGGACACAGGTAGGTTATACATAGCTGCTAAACGAACCTACCTAAGTCATAAAATTTTTGACCATTCTTCCATGGTGTAGTTGCAAAGTGCATCGTTTATTATTATTATAGTTTATAGTATACTAACTGCTATCAGAATTTCTCACGATAAAAACGTCTTAAATGTAGAAAACGTCAAGCGAAAAGCCTGTAAAGTAGGTAGATCATTTGCTAAATTAGAGTAGGTAAATGGCCTATGTAACAAAATATTCACGTAGCCAAATGACTAGGTAGTAGGTACCGGAATATCTAATTACCGAAATATTTTTTCTTTATTAGTTCTAATTCTCTTAAAGTCTGGACATACGAAAGTTGAATTGGTTAATGAGATCAGAGGAAAAATAGTAGACTAGGTATATCAAAAAGTTGTATGAATATCACTTTTTTATTAGTACTAGGTAGTAGGCGCCACTGGGCACGCCACAATCGTGGCGGTAAGTCCCCTCTTTGAGGCGTGGCTGGAAAGACCTCACGGCGTCCTTACCTTCCGCATGACGCAGGTACTCACCGGACATGGTTCGTTCGGGAGTTTCCTGCACCGGATTCGTGCGGAAGTGACGCCCGGGTGTCGCCACTGTGTGGAATGCCCGGAGGACACGGTGGAGCACACAGTCGAGGTGTGCCCTGCTTGGGCGGAGCATCGCCGTGCCCTCGTGGGGGCGATCGGCGGCGGAGACCTCTCGCGCCGGGCCTTGGTTGAGGCCATGGTCCGGAGCGAGGAGGAGTGGCAGGCGGTCGCCGACTTCTGCGAAGCAGTAATGCTCGCAAAGGAGGAGGCCGAACGCATCAGGCAACGGCGTTATCGCCGCCACCGCCGCCGCCGGGATTCTGATCCCGATTTCCGGCCACCGTAGGCGCGGGCTTGCGGACAGTGAGCAATGGGTAGCTCGCTGTCCGGCCGTCCGGTAACTGTCCGGACCAAGCCCAAGGCGTCGACGGCGCGCACTGTTCCCGCGCGCCTCAAGGAGTTGTCAGCAACAGCAGGGACCCAGCCGGGTCGAAGCCTACTGGGGCCAGGGTTATCCGAAAGGGCGCTCGAGCCCCGGTATGAAGGCTAGAAGGAACGGGGTGGGTCTTTTAGTCAGTAAGAGTCTGACACTATCTCCCGCTCCACCCAAGGGCAGGGGATGTCAATGCATGATTTTTTCCCACCATAAAAAAAAAAAAAAAAAAAGGTAGTAGGCGCCAGATAAACGTGGAACAACGGTCATTGATCCTCATTTGGACATTCAAAAACGGAAATAGACATAAAGCTGTCTTGAATCGACATGTAGGTATCGTGAATATTGTGACCCTTATTTATTTATTTATTTATTTATTTATTTCTATTACAGGTACTCTCTGCACTAACAGTCGAAACCAATACGTGCAGAGAGTCATTATTAAGTTACAATACAATTAAAAAAAAAAAAATAAGAATAAAATAAATCACATTATCATTAACATTATCATCGTCATTAAAATTATCATCATAGTAAAGGTCCAACATGATAGAATAGAATAGAATAGAATAAACTTTATTGTACACCAAAAAGTAATACAGTTTAAACAAAAACTTAAATTAACGATCTAGTAATTCATGATCTAGTAATTAAAAACAGTTCATAGTTTGTTTTTAATATTAGGAAAAGGTCAATGTACCTACTTTATTCCACCGTCATCTAGCAACTTCTATAGTTACTTCTAACCACTACAGTAGGTAATTCAGATTATAATTTGATAAAAAGTTTCGGCAAAGTAAACTTTACAGGCATAACAGGGCTACGTTGAGTAGCCAGACTAAAAGGTGAAGATAGAACCTATAAATTCTGCTCCGTATAACAGGACTAGATGGAGTATATAGCCTGTATAGCCAGACTAAGAGATGAAGATAGAACCCAAGAATTAGGCACTTTATACTTAAACTTTGCTCGCAGCTCTGTTCGCGTAGATTACGTTAGACAGAGGCGTAGCGTGGGCGAAGGCAAATTAGCGAGACCTTTTTCTTTCATAAATCCGAAAACGAGACAACGAGCGACTGTCGCATCCCACCGTACCACATCGTAGCTTACCATCAGGTGAAATAGTGGTCAAACACGAGTCTACTATTTATAAAAAAATCCCTCGTTCTTATAGAGCCGTCACTTGTGCGAGGCCCCTTTGGGTGTGAGGCTGTGGGCGAGGGCCCACTTCGCCCACGCCTAACTACGCCACTGACGTTAGATGAGGTACAGCAGGCGACCAATTTGTGCTTCCAGGACTGTGCGGCCGAGTTTTTTGCACCGCTTGCAACTTCAGCCATCGGGTAAAGACCGTCTTGTTTACAGGGTTATTTATAAAACACTGGGAACCTCTCAGGACTGTTACTAACATTATAAACAACAATTTTTGTTACATAAAAGTACACGAGTTTTAAAAGTTTATCATATTTTAGTTCATAAGATTTTCAAAAACAAAAATAAAAATATTTAAATTGAACGTTCTAAAAATATTACGAAGTCTGCGAAGCAAGCGATAGTACAATAGCAAAAGGAAGCTGGGATCGGGCGGCGGCCCGGGGGTGCTTGTTGCGTTTGTATTGAGTCGTACTGATACGTCAGTACGACTCAACCTACGATACCTACCTACCTACCTACGATACCTACGGGTAGGGATGGCAAAATACAGAGTTGAAATGTGTTAGATAGAACAACGAAATCTTGATGGTTTGTTTTTGGTAAATGAATTATGTTTTGTAAAAAGTCTTGTTGTTTACGATGTTAGTAATACAGTCCTGCAAGGTTGTTAGTGTTTTACAAATAATCTTGTATTTAAACAAATGTTACTTACTTCCAAAGAGTTGGGCCAAGATTTAGTCATCGCTTGGCTAGTTTCGTTCAAGTACTTGATGTATTCCCGCCGGCGCACCACCTCCGGGTCCTCGGCATCGAACTTTGACCATCTGTGGATTCGATCCCATTCATCCTTTCTCATTACTATCGGCATTGTTGTTAGATTATTTGCCTGTTATAGCGAGCTCCTACAATAATAAACGGTTTGTTGCTATGAGTAACAACTTATCGTTTTGAATGAAACAAGCGTGATGAGTGCGAAGAACAATGTGAACAGTCAAAGAAATAAAGATTTACACACTAACTTTCTAGTTCCTTCACAGTTAAGTAAATAAAATTATTTGACGATAATATTTTTTTACATATATTTTTTTTCTTACAGTGAAGTGTTTTTCTTCTTTATTGTTTGCTAGAAGTTGGTCTGGCCAGGATTTTTTTGAAAAATTATTGATTAGAAGGAGGACGTAATAAAAAAAAATCAACTGATCACAAAGTACAGGTCAGTGGATAACAACATTTAATTTTGGCTAAAGAAATAAAAATAAAATGGGGAACAACAAAATATTATTTTGATTTCTATGGTAACGAATGTATTGTTTCGTTCATGTGTAAAAGGGTATTTTATAGCACTATTATATACTATCCAAAAATATTTTTCTGCTGATTTTGGAATATTAAATTGTTTAATTAAATTAATTCATTTTGAAGTCAAATAGACCATTTAAAATAATGAATGAATTTTTAATCTGTATTCATTCAAATGACGTGTCGACTATATTTGGTTTCCGAACGTACTGTCACTTGATCATCTGTCAAATAAAATATAGAATATTTACGTCAGCCACGTTGGAAGTGCCAAGTTGGTGTTTTTATGGTAAATATAGTATTTTTTAATTGAAACCCATTGAAATCGGCTAGAAAATAACATTATAATTCTTATTAGACCTTATGGTACCTTATAGAGACAAGTTCTGATTGTTAATCGGCAGTGGGAAGCGTTCCAATTCTGTGACATAATTTGGTAAATAAAACAGTTTTTCGGTGATTTTTAGTGTTGGTTTGTGTTTTTATAGTGAGCCAGTGTTGTGAAGATGAAAGTGAAGGAGCTGAAGAGGACGGTGAACGTGTGCTGGTCGCCCGCGGACCACTACCCGGTGACGATCGCGGCCGGCTCCGCGGCGCAGCAGGTGGACTCCTCGTTCAGCTCTAGTTCCCACCTTGAGCTCTATGCTTTGAATTTGGAAGACCCTGGACTGGATTTAGAGCTTAAATCTAGTTTGCAGACAGAGCACAAGTAAGTGTAGTCAAATTATGTTAAGTAGTAGGATTATGGGATTAGTAATCCGCACCTTCTGCCCATGATGTCTAATTAACAAAACAGTAACATTATTTAAAATACATAATTCAGTTTGTACAAGCCCAACAGCTGTGAACATTGTTTCATATTCATGATGTTTACAACAAATATGTGTAAAACGAAAGTCGAGCCCTACATTGACCTCTGATATTGAATGTTTATGAAAAAGTCCATACAAATTTGAAACAAAAAATTCAAACTTGGTAATGATATGGTTTTACAATCTCACCCATACAGCTGAGTTAGTGTAAATAGTGACACATCTGGGAGAAAGGTGTTGTGTATAATAATAATCATATTCCATTACTATGGAACAACACCGTCTAGTCCCAAGCTAAACAGAGCTTGTGTTATGAGTACTAGACAACAGATAAACATACTTATATATTTCTAAATACATACATATTATCGATAAATTACACCCAGACTCAGAACAAATGATCATGCTCATCACATAAACATTTATACTAGGTAGGAATCAAAAACATGACCTCCAACATAGCAATCAGGGCCACTAACCACTAGACCAACAGGCCAGTCAAAAATAATAACTGCTCTTGAAACAATTAGCCACATAAATTATGTATTTACATTTTAAATATATGTGCTGTTTAAATATTTACATTGTGAGTTGGTATCACAAATTAAACTTGTTATTATTAGCTATGGACATAATATTATCATAAAATTGGAACAAGTTAATGAGTTAATTTAATTTGAAATAAGCAGCACCTTTGTGCTGTTATATCTTGTATTTGTTCTTTTCATTTTTATGTGTTTCTGTGTACATAAATAAATTAGAATTGTACTGAATTTCATACTAATTACATTAAATCCCAAGCGAACCCCGGTGTTGAATGTGATGGATGCGGGACGCACAGGAATGTTCGATGTGGCGACGCTTGGGGGAGGCCTATGTCCAACAGTGGATGTGTATCGGTTGAAATGATGATGATGATGATGATGAACCCCAGTGTTCAATCTCTCATTGTCTTTCTATTGTGTCTCTAATTATGGTATTTAAATGTTTAAATGGCAAAGTGTGCATCTCTAAGCATCATTTGAGGGCAGCTAAATGACACAAATGATGATGATAAGTTTCAACATAATACTTTGTTAATTTCCAAGATTAACAATTTGTAATATAAATATAATTTATTTAGAACAGTCACCATAAGAGTTTCACTATGGGACTAACACCACAAACGATGCAAAATCTTCTAGAATTGTGTAAAAGTATCAGGAAAGCTGACCCCAAATAAGGAACAAACCAGGGGATTGATTGAGTCAACAAATGAATTTAGTTACTTAACCTTTTGAATACTGCCAATTAGGGACACAATAGAAAGACAATGACAGTGCGAACGCCGGCATTTGCTTGGGGTTTAATTAATTAATACAGGCACTAAGTCCACAAAGTCATTGAAGCCGCTTAAATCGCACATTGATCTTGCTTCATAAATCTACACAAATATAATAAAGAGGTAAAGTTTGTTTTTTTGTTTGTAGGAGGTAATCTCTGGAAGTACTGGACCGATTGCAAAAATTTTATAACCAATAGAAAGCTACTTTATTCCTGAGTGTTGTGTGATATTATACGTGCGCAGGCGAAGCCGCGGGCAAAAGCTAGTATATTAATATAGAAGTTGTGTATGTTATTTATTTTGTTCTAGATTTCAAAAGATAGTATGGTCTGGTGCTGGTGTGATAGTCGGGGGTTGCGATGGAGGGCTCCTCCAGTTCTACAGTGCTGACAAACTGCTGAGCAACTCCACTGACGCACTGCTCGGAAGTAGCACTAAACATAATGGTAAGTGCAAATCAATTATTTTTGTTGACATTACGTTGCATCATGAACTTTGTGATAATGTTGCATAAAGTTTAAAATAGCATACAGTTTTCAATTTTGTTTTGTAAATTCAATAGAAAGTTAAAATTTTGTTCAATGAATTTATTAATAATACTAATAGACTGGGCACTAGATGGAGTGTGCAAAATATGAGGACCACATTCTGTATTCTCAAAACAGCTTGCATATCTGTTTTAATTATCTCATTTTGCACTTGTAACTTTTATATAAGAACAAAAAATGTTTGCTTCTCCACGCCAACTACAGGTTTGAGGCAAAAAAAAAAAAAAAAATTTCAATGTACTGTCAAACTCATGAACATTAAATTATTAAAGAGTCAAAGGTTTTCGATTTTTTTAAGCGATGGGCTGACTCACATTTTCGACAACTTAAGTTACTCAAGTTGGAATGCTGGCTGACTCGAGTTGCAAATCGAATCAACTCAATTTGTTGGGTAAAAGCTCAGCTCGGTCGGTCGAGACAACTCGGTTTCCCGAATCAACACGTTCTGCCGAAAACTCGGTCCGCCGAGTTAACACGTGATTTTGAAACGATTTATTTATTTAGTTATGTATTCATGTAAACTAAACTACAAACACAAGGAATAAGACTTAACTTTCCTTAAATCGTTTAGTTTCGCGACTCGGGTTGCTTTTCTAAGAACTGCTTTCTACCTGCGAGTCAATTCGATACAAAGCGAGTAGACTCGCGACAAGAGTCACGCGTCGTCTAGCTGAACTAGGAGTGAGGCATATTTATCGTAACAGATAGAAGTAACAGATATTTACAAATAACTAATAACAATTGTTACTATCAACTTATTTTATCTGTTATTTTAATAACAGACCCTCGAACACTGTTACCGCGGCTGTTACTGTTATTCATTGTAACAGTCCCTACACAAACAGACTGTTAGTTGTTACTAGTTGTTACCAGATACTCAATAAATAATAGGTGTGTCTCTTTTCCTCATTAAAGAATGGCCTTTGCCAAAAAGAGACACACCTATTATTTATTTCGGAACATGTTTACTTCTCACTCTTACTAAAGAAGTTAAACTACGCTAAAAAGAGAAGCTGCTAGTATTTATTAATCCTAAAATATAGTTGGTGGTCTTGCAAGACCAAAAAGAAACGAAAAAGTGACTCCTAAATTTAGCTGTATTACCTGTTACGTGGCCTGTTACTGACCAGTGACCATAGTAAAAAAAAAAAATATTTTTATTTTCTCTAAGGCAATTTTAGATTTAGTTTAAAAAATAGGTCCATATTAAATAGTAAATTGTTTTAAACCAGCCAACCGAAACGCAAACCGAACGCAATAAAGAATTGAATTGAAAGCTTTAAAATAGTCAAATATTGATCGTATAATCGTATCTATCTTTAATGTAATTAATATCTTTGGTTTAACGGAATTAATTTAAAAAAAAATCCAGTTATTTACGAGTTTTTTTGGCCAACCAGTATACAAATCAAGTAAGAGTAAGAGTAATTTGCCAAAGTTGGTAAGTTTTAACACAAATAGTATTATTTTTAAAATAATATTTTTTTAGATTTGCGAGGCAACCATAAACAATAACATTTATTGTGTTAGGACTCCCTTACAGTCTTTGGTTTGACATTTGATTGGGATTGGTTGTAAAATGTTTCAAGTATTTACGACTTTAAAATTATGTCTATAAAGATGACTTTCAATTGAAAGTTATTTAGCTAATTTGTTTGTTTTATTTAAAATTTTGAATTTGAAAATTTGAGTTTTTCTTCTTTCATTACGATTGCGAACGAAAGTGGTAAATCGTAATAATAAAATTTTTGTAAAGATTTCTCTGTTTCTCAGTGTTTGTTTACGGCGTATTAAGTGATAAAATAAATTGAATTAAACACTTTTAAATGTGCCAGTTTCAGAATTGTGTAGTAAACTGACAATCCTAAGCCTGTAATAAAGTATGAAGCAAAGTGTTCAGTTAGGAATTTTCTAAAGAACTATCAGTATCTCCTATCTGTCCAATCTATAATATGTTGGGGTTGGGGTCTCAAAAATTCAAATTAATTCATTTATTACAATTAGGCCGAATGCAAGCATTTTTCTAGTATTTCAGCAGTAACTGGACGACAAAAATATAAATACACTTTTATACCTATTTTCTATACGATTTTCAGCTTTTAAGAGGACATAATAAAGAAGATATTCAGCTGAGATTTAAATACGTATTTATGGTCCGTACAAAAATAACAGGCTGTTATTTATTAACAGGTATTTGGATCTGTTATTTTTATGTAACAGTAACAGTCATAACAGATATCGTGTTTAACCTGTTACAACCCACCTCTATGCTGAACCACTACTGAGTTGCCGAATTGAAGGAAACTCGAATTGAAAGAAAAAGCAACTCGAGTTGACTCGTTTGTTGGATGACTCTGTCATTCAATTAAAATAACTTGACTCGCCCATCGCTATTTTTTTTTAATGCACCGCTCCTGATTCCAAACAAACATAACAAAAAAGAATTAGCGAAATTGGTCTAGTCTGATTAATTTTATACATATGGATTAATTAGTGGTATAACGAAACTTTCTCACTCTCTACTTAGTAAATATTATTCTTCTACAATGCTCTGGCTATTCACATTATGTAGCTTCTAATCCGAAAATATTCTTTTCATCCTTATTCACAACATAAACCTTCAACTTCTCTCTCATCTCAGTGACACAATCAGAGCATGTAACATGTAATCTTATTTGTGCTTGTTATCATTCAGTTTGGTGGGGAGAGAAATGGGTCATCATGTAACAATGTTTTTATATACATAGCAACAATTTTTTATACACACTCCATTTTATCATCTGTTGCTTATTGGTAATGAATCAATTAATATAATTGTAAAATTTTTAAGTAAAAACAAAAATAATTTACTTTCAAGCATGCTGAAGAGGAGCTTTTTAATGATGCAACAATAGAAGATATCTAGTGTACTCTTAAGCGGAAACTACAATAGACCCTACACGTGGGCTACGCCTGATTTGTACGTAGAGTCGCGTCGCGTTGCGTCACGTGGCGTTGATCTAATGTAGCACCATAAGTATAGTTGCCACTGACGCGTCCAGATCGGCGTACGTGGTCCACGTGTGCCCAATGTAGTTCTAGCTTTAGCCGTGCTTTAAGTGTTTCTATTGTTTTTGATGCATTTGGTTGAAAAAATTAGGTCAATCACCCAACCCGATTTATTTAAGACATTGTGGTCAATTAGTCTAGATTCAAATTGTAGCATATAGGAAACATAAAGTTCCACTTCAAAACAACTTACTGGAATAAGTAAAAATGATGCATAAAATGTATTTAAATAGTTCTTTGCTCTCGTACACTATCTGTGAGCTTCTGTCTCGTGATAACGCCCTATCTATGGTCACTGTTCTACTGGTTATTGTGTAGCTTATGACGACACGGTGACACGTATTGTATGAACTCATCCTTAAGTGGAGGTCATCTATCTCACCGGTATATTTGTATTTTAGTAGAAGGCAAAGTAAAAAAAAACAGAATTTTAGCAAAAATAACAAAATCGGAAAGTTGCAAATTAAAAACAAGAAAATGCTTTGGAGAATTATATTCTTTGAGTCTCCTTTGGAGCTCTAGTATTATTGTGTAAATAAGAAATCGTGATTCAGTTATCGGCTCAATTTGCGTGTTGATTGGGCAATAAAATTTGTTCACTTTCAATTCATGCGCTAAACAAACATTTTAACAGCATACATTTCGGCAATATTTATCTCGCGTATGCATTTTTAATCAATAAATCGAAGATTATGGTGATGAAATCATTTGCCTAGCTCTTTCCTAACTGAGTACATAGGGGGGTGATTCTTTGGAACCGAGAGAATGTCTCATTCATCTGGCCTAGTATTCGTACATATCTATTTTGTGTCGTAAGCCACTGGGCGCAAATGAGTGCTTTTGATACATTTAGGGATTGGGGAAAACTAATATGCTAATAAAAATATCAAATTATAAAGAAGAAATAAGGCCAGGTGAATGAGACAGTATCTCTGTTTCAAAGAATCACCCAGGGGTCGAATCGAATGCAGCCACTGGTATTCAAACAGTTTCATGTAAATTATCATCCCTTTGTAAGACAGGTGGTCATTTATTACGGCTTCTGACCACCCGTAACGACAGTTAACGATCTACGAATGGCAGACGGAACTAACGGCAGAACTTGAGTGCAATTCCCTTCCGGAGTCTGTTTCCTGATAGCTACAACTTTAGACCAGGGTCGATAATTTTTAAAACCAAAAAAAATTATAGTAGGAAATTCAAAAAAACAAGTTTTTGGTTTTTTAATTTTATCTTTTTCAAAAAAAATGTTTAATTCACGAAATTTGGTGAAAACTTACCTTTTTATGTCCCAAATACGCTGTAATTTATTTGAGTAGAAATATTTATTTTGTTCACATTATTTTGAATTAATATCGAAAAAGCACCCCAATTTTCAATTGAAAATTCACCCGTCAAAATGTCGGCTTTTTTCAAAAAGTTGGTATGTTTTCTGTTCGTTGAAATCTCTACTTTCCGATGGTGAAAAAAAAAAATATGTTACCATAGTAAATCTTCTCAGAAAATGCAAAAAATCGAAAAAAACTCGAATTCAAATTTTTTTAAAGTATTATATACAATTTTGAGCTATTTATTAAAATTTACACTTTAATTACTCGAAAAACGTAAGATTACATGTTTTTACATTGATAAAAAAAAATGCAAATCAAAATATACTACTATAATTAACAAACAAATAAGTTAATAAAATTATTATTTAATAAGACATCTACAATATTTGGAGAAAGTAGTCAAATCTTCTTTAAATTATATGCGTAGATGCCTATTTATAACTATTTTTAGGTAACTTTATACCTGAGTGACCTACGAAAAATTTTAGCCCATCAAAAGGTATAGCATAGAGAAGTGGGGAAGGGGCTAGGCGGGTCTGGGTCTTACTACATACATACCTACTATTTCGTAGCAGCTGTAACAACCGTTAGCCTAGCCAGTATTCGAAATGGGTTCCTTCTATTTGGCAGAATCTTGATACTCCGATTTTTATTTGGCATAACTCACATGGCATAATCTTATTTAATCGAATATTTTTAAGGCATAAAAATTATTTAGCATAACTTTTGTTTGGCAGAATATTTACGTGTCCGAATTTACAATGGCATACTTTTATCTTGGCAGAATTTTGTTTCGCATAATTACCTTTGCCATAATTAATATTATGCATAATTTTGTTTAGCATAACAATTATTTGAATTAATATTGGTAGCATTTTCAATATTAAATTAAATTTGTGTCATAAAAGTCAATACGTTGTGCTGCAAAATTTTGTGACAGAAACGAATCGCTGCGAAACCGACTTTACGCAGTCTTGTCTGCCCTACCCCTAGAGTGTAATTTAAACCCGCGTAGGCGCGGAGGGGTAGGGCGGCCCGCGAGCTGAGGAGCAGGTGGTTTGAAGGCCCGCCACGCGGTGGTGAGCGTTAAAACCATCTGTGACGATAAGCTCGCGTGGCGCCGCCCAAACCCCGCAGCGCCGGAGCCGTGACAGAAACAATGCTTGCTGCATGTTGCATGCCTGCTTGCATGCTGCATGCCTGCTGCATGTTGCATGCATGCTGCATGTTGCATGCCTGCTTGCATGCTACATGCATGCTGCATGCATGCTGCATGTTGCATGCCTGCTTGCATGTTGTATGCCTGTTTGCATGCTACATGCATCCAAGCCGACAATATTTTTGTAATTAGCATTTAGGTTAGCGTTTTGATATTAGTAGTAATATCATGGTGTATTCTTGTTCTATCGATATAAAATGTAGGTATGCCAAAAGACGATTCTGACTGTGAATTTTCTGCGATATGATGGTTCTGCTTTTTAATTATTATGAATATAAACATTATGCCTAAAGATGATTCTGACTAACAAAATTATGAGTTTTGAATGTATGACAACTGAGTGTATGCGAAATGATTTTCTGCGAAATGAAGTTTATGCTATCCGTTGTTATGCAAAACAATATTATGACGTAAAAAGTTCTGCTATAAAAGGTAGACCCATTCGAAATACAGTACAGTATACAACATCGTTTATAAAAATACACGTGAACGCTGAGTTTCTTTAAGATAATTGTGACAAGTTTACTAAGATTAAAAAATAATAATCTCCTTTATTTTGCACAAACAAATTTAGTTACTCCCATGAAAAAAAAAATTTTCAAAATACATAAAAAATATATTAAAAATCTATAAAAAATCTATAAATATATATAAAATGTATATCGTAAATGTATTTTTAATAACTAACATTCACATTTCAAATATATTTCAGATATATTTTGAATGTATCTAAAATGTATTTAAAATATATGAAATATACATGAAAATTGGCCAAAAGTTAGTTATTAAAAATATATTTACGATATACATTTTATATATATATTTATAGATTTTTAATATATTTTTTATGTATTTTGAAATATATTTTTTTCATGGGAGTAACTAAATTTGTTTGTGCAAAATAAAGGAGATTATCTATTATTTTTTAATCTTAGTAAACTTGTCACAATTATCTTAAAGAAACTCAGCGTTCACGTGTATTTTTATAAACGATGTTGTATACTGTACTGTATTTCGAATACTGGCTAGGCTAACGGTTGTTACAGCTGCTACGAAATAGTAGGTATGTATGTAGTAAGACCCAGACCCGCCTAGCCCCTTCCCCACTTCTCTATGATATACCTTTTGATGGGCTAAAATTTTTCGTAGGTCACTCAGGTATATAAGTTACCTAAAAATAGTTATAAATAGGCATCTACGCATATAATTTAAAGAAGATTTGACTACTTTCTCCAAATATTGTAGATGTCTTATTAAATAATAATTTTATTAACTTATTTGTTTGTTAATTATAGTAGTATATTTTGATTTGCATTTTTTTTTATCAATGTAAAAACATGTAATCTTACGTTTTTCGAGTAATTAAAGTGTAAATTTTAATAAATAGCTCAAAATTGTATATAATACTTTAAAAAAATTTGAATTCGAGTTTTTTTCGATTTTTTGCATTTTCTGAGAAGATTTACTATGGTAACATATTTTTTTTTTTTCACCATCGGAAAGTAGAGATTTCAACGAACAGAAAACATACCAACTTTTTGAAAAAAGCCGACATTTTGACGGGTGAATTTTCAATTGAAAATTGGGGTGCTTTTTCGATATTAATTCAAAATAATGTGAACAAAATAAATATTTCTACTCAAATAAATTACAGCGTATTTGGGACATAAAAAGGTAAGTTTTCACCAAATTTCGTGAATTAAACATTTTTTTTGAAAAAGATAAAATTAAAAAACCAAAAACTTGGTTTTTTGAATTTTTCACATACATTTTGAGGTTATGTGAAAAAAGTGTGAAAACAAAAGTTTTAGATCTTTTTATTACCTACAACTTTGCCATTTGACTTTTTTCCATAGGACTTTTATTTTTGCCGGAAATCGAGAAAAACCGTTTTTTACCCTTAAAAACTCACCCCCATCCCCTTCCCGACCTCAGATCGCCCGTAAATTATTTTTCCTTTCATTTGTATAATATTCTCCTCCTTTTCTAATGGGTTTCATCCTACTATTTTTTTTTTTAATTTTTTATTTTTTTTAAAGGCACAATATAAATATGGAAACTTGGGTATCTTAAAGTTAAGAGTGAATAGGTTTCTTCTCCATTTTCGACCACATCGTCGCTTTCCATCAGGTGACATAGTGGTCAAGTGCGAGCCTATCAATAATAATTAAAAAAAAAACTAAGGTACGAGTTTCTCAATACAGTAATCGGTTTCTTTTCTCTCCAGGCAATGTATCAGCACTGGACATCAACCCTTACCAGAAGAACCTGCTCGCGTCCGGGGCCTCCGACAGCGAGATCTTCATATGGGACCTGAACAACACCAGCCAGCCCATGGCGCCCGGCAACAGGAACCAGCCCTATGACCATGTGCAGGGACTGGCTTGGAACCAGCAGGTAAATAAACAGACAACTATTTTTTCATTTCTAAAATAATAAATAAACCTTTCGTTTCGTTTGAAGTCGATGTTTTCTTCATTTTTAGGGTTGCGTACCTCAAATGGATAAAACGGAACACTTATAGGATCACTTTATTGTCCGTCCGTCTGTCTGTCTGTCTGTCTGTCCGTTAAGACTCTTTATCTCAGAAACGTGGAGGTGTTGATATAATCCCTTGAAGTTGTGAAAAAACCAAACTTCTAAGTTAATTAAAAAAAAGATACGGCCGTTTATGTTGCAAAAAACGTACATTTCAACACTCAAAGGAATCAAAATTCATTGTTTTTTTTTCTTTTTTTTTTTTGTGATATTAACTAGTGCTTGACTGCGATCCCACCTTACGCTAAGTAGTGACGTAATCCTTGATGGTGAGGCGAACTAGTTTATTAGGAACCTATTTACTCTAGCCTTGACACCTAAGTTATAATCGGACGGGAAGACCGAATTTGTTGTTTTGATTATCGGCGCTAGTCGATGACTGAAAGTTTTTAGAAAATAAAAATTAGAATAATGTGAAGGCCTGTTAATATTTTTATTGCTTTTGGAGTCGTCTCCGTTCCTTTCTAAGCACCGTCGTATGCATGAACTGAAACAGTGGGCCCACTCTTCTATAAGGAGCTTATGCACGTCGTTTTCAAAACCAGAAACAAACCACGGCTTTTTTTATTTTCATAAAACGATTTCTAAGTTTTTTTTTTACGTTGTTGTTGAGTAAGACCGTAGCGAAAGTCGTAATGACTCATTGAGCGAAAATACTCTCGTCTATCTCTAGTCACATCCATTTCGACGCACAACAGACACTTTAAATTGTCGCCAAAATGTAAAAACAAATGACATGAATTTGTTACATATCTACAGATTCCCAAAGAGTTACTAATTCGAAATTTAAATATAATTTTGTGCATTTTTTTAACGACTGCTTTTCTTACTGGCCTGTTTTAAAACTTTTCAGTGTCACCCACGTATTGTGGGATTTACGCATTTATAGTCTGTCTAAAAATTCAAACGACTTGGGTATTTTGTATAAAATTTAATAATTTAAAAAATACCTATATTCGATACTTTTTATAAGGTTCTTCTGTTAGTAAACAATGATCAAGATCTTTTAATTAACCTTGATTATTGAACCAGTGTTGACAACATCAGATTTCATTTTACCTTAATAATTACCCAAGTCTGACTTTTTAGACACTCTAACTATGTATTTCAAACCTAATGTTAAGTTATTTGAGTTACGCCACAAAACTAATACATGCTTTTCATTCTGAGATACAAGGGTTCGATAAACTTAAATACACCAGTTCCATTGTGTTATGCAACTGAGTTATTTTTCAATCAGTAAAAAGTTTATGAGAGTACTGTACAGCATTACTAATGGGCACTCAAGATTCGCATATGAGGCGTCTGTGGACACATCGAATAATGAACTCTACTCTTTGAATTCAATTGATTCTTAACTGATTCGAATTGCATCGAACGGCCTGTAAGAAATTGGTCACAAGAAAGATAAGATTGCATAATTGTTTATCAGTACACTTCGAGAAAGGCCTCTTGTCTTTTTTAAATTAATGAATGAAAAGAATTTTATCAGTTTATTGTTATTGATAGGCCCGCATTTGACCACTACTTCACCGTATGGTGATCATGTGGTAGACGATGGAGCATTTTAGCCTAGAAGTAATTTATTCACTCTTGAGTTAAAGACTTCGTTTGTAGCTGTTAAATAGACTCGGGCAGGTAATTCAAATGGTGACAATAATGTAGGTAATGTAATGGTTGTGTGCAGAGCTGTCCAGGTGGCTAAAATATTAGTCGTACAAAATTTGAGTCAAATCGACACGAAGAAGAAGAAGACTATAATGTACATTTCAGTAAGCTAGTAACTTAGAGGACTTTGTCAATATTATAAACAATTTCCCTGCTGCGTTCTTCCCGTCCGATTATAATTTGGGTGTCTTCAAGGCTAGAGTGAACAGGCTCAATCTAGTGCGCCTCACCATCAACGATTGCACCACTGCTTACCATTAGGTGGGATCGCAGTCAAGAACTAGTTTATATTTATTAAAAACAAAACTCAATCGTGCATGCTATGTTAGTCCTCTGTTTTAATTCCTCTATTTTCCATGCTGCTTTAATTAAATGTGTATTGTTTCGCTTGCTAGGTGCAACACATTCTTGGGTCCACATTTGCGACAAGATGCGTCGTGTGGGACTTGAGGAAGAATGAGCCGATCATGAAACTAAGGTAACAGCAAAAATATCAAAGGAATGTCCATATTTAAATGTGGACTACTTTCTTATTTATATGACTCGCAACCATACCAAATGGCTGTGATACGTTCACAGCCATTTGGTATGGTTGCGAGTCTCAGTGCTCAGTTTAAACGCTTGTGTCGGATTAGTTCGACGAGTGCTTATGTATCCATTTCGCCAGGCCGTGTGTTTGCACCAGGTACTCCATCTCGTTCAGCTCTTAAATTCCCATAGGTGACAGAACTGACGAGATGGTGTATTTGGTCATGGATGTGTTACCCTGGCGGAATGGACGCGAGAGGAAAAACGAATGAAGTAGGTCGCAGGCTGTTTTAATTTGCATGAATTGTAAAAGTCTTGGTGTATCTGAATCGTACACACAAACAATGCGTAACGTAATTCTTAATTTTAGTGTACTTTGAGGGTTTCACAAATCGTTTGCCAAGTAAGTTTTATATTTTCTTTCACTCTTTTGTACGTTAATACTAAAAAATGGTTTCGTTTCCAGTGACTCCCAGTCCCGCACGCGATGGCGCTCGCTAGCGTGGCACCCGAACGTGGCCACGCAGGTGTGCATTGCCTCTGAAGATGACCAGGTGCCCGTCGTCCAGCTCTGGGATTTGAGGTAACGCTAAATTGCCTGCTGTAAAAATCATGCCGTTTTCAATAAAATACGCTTTACACACAATTTACACGTCTCTTACCAGGGTTTCGAAAGTCTCGGCACTCGAAACTATGACCAAAGTCCCGGAAAGTCTCGAGTCTTCCAAACTTCTTAAAATTATACAAAGAATCAATTGCATCAAGTCGACAGCGATGTGGAAGAGTTTTTTGACGCCATATTTTAGTTTGATTTTAGTTAGTTGTAATTAGCGTAGGGTTTTATTATTATTATTTTTTTAATTTACTGTAATTATAGTTTTTAGTTGTGTATGTAATAAGTTAAATTGATTTAAAGTTAATAAAAGGTATATCATCTAAAAAAAAATAAAATTGCTTTATTGACAAAATGTATAAAATAAAATACATATTAATAATAATAATATATAATAATAACGATAACTATATCAACGATATTAGTAATCTGTTTTTTTTTCTTAGAGTTTTTACATAAAAATGTTTCAAATTATGTTGTCGGTTTTTTATCATGCTATTTTTGGCTAAAACTGATTTAATATCGCGAGAAAATTATTACCTACCCCTGAACTGTTTACTTGTCTGCAGGTTGGCTGCTTCTCCGCTAGTGACACTGGAAGCTCACAACAAGGGCGTGATGTCGGTGTCGTGGAGCCGACAGGACCCCGACTTGCTGCTGTCCGCCGGCAAGGATGGCAAGGTGCTGTGCTGGAACCCCAACAACACCCAGCCCGTAAGTCATCAGCACTACTACTAGACTTTGGAATGTACAGGCGGCTTGGCTGGAAAGGAGACTGTGAATCCTTTTGGACTTTGTGTCAATTGTTGTTACAGATAAGGTGAAAATCTTTAAGAATAATAAGAATAAGAATAAGAATAAGAATAAGAATAATTTATTTGTAAACATAGGTGTGTGCGGTGTTACAGATAGCTAGATCCTCCATGTTTTGCCCAGAGGCGTACAAATATATATTGAACATTGTCCGTTTTCATTTAACTTTTGAGATCAAATAAGCTTTAACATTATTTATAAATTCAAAATTAATTGGCACATCATTGCAAATCAAATTAAATTATTTCAATAAATGTCATAGAGTTACATGTCATATTAATACTAATGTCAAATAAAATTTAGGACCATCAAAATAGGTCAGGAGATATGTAATTTCCTTATGTAAACTTTTATAACAATAATAATGTCGTTATTAATAGGCACATGCGTATTATTGCAAATGAAATAAAATAAGTATCGATAAATGTCAAAGAGATTGAGTTTCATGTCATATTGATTCTAATGTCACACACAATTCAGGACCATCGTAATGTATCAAAATAGGTTAAGTGATGTGCAAGTTTATTATGTCAATATTTATATAATTAATAGAGTCAATATTAATAGGCATATGCATATCATTACAAATAAAATAAAATTAGATGCAATAAAATGTCAGAGATTAAGTTACATGTCCATTAGTGTTACTGTCAAATAAAAATTCAAGACCATCAAGATCAGTCAGATAATGTGCTATTTTCTGAAGAAGTAATTATAGAATTGTCGTCGAGATAGTCCTTTATTGAGTAATAGCATTTATTTATCAGAATTCTTAATAGTTCTTTTTTGAAGTTATCCAAATTTAACGTTTTAATTTTTTCAGGTAGTTTGTTAAATATTTTTTGTGCCATACAGAAAGTACTCTTGTTCATAAGTGCAGTCTTTCCATGAGTTACCTCGAGTTCTGATTTATTTTTATCGCGTAGTTTTCTGTAGTAGCTTTTAGTGGCTATTTTATATAGTGAAATGTTAGATTTAACAAACACATTTGTTTCGTATATGTATAACGACGGCAAGGTAAGAATTTTAAGCTAAATGTTTTTCTATCAGCCACTTTAAATGTTATCTGGGCTCTGATGTAGCATTTTAACAGATTTCAGATGATGCGATGTCGGAAACCGAATCTATATTATAGAGATACTATCTGATTCTGCAAGCGTTGTTCTCTTAATTTATCAAAGAATAAAATGGAAGTTGGCGTAGTAGGGTAAAATTAGCCTACGACCTATTCTCAAACTTACCAAATACACACTAAATAATAATTTCATAAAAATCGGTTAAGCCGTTTCGGAGAACTTAGATATCAAACACGGTGACGCTAGATTTTCATATACATTTTAAATACAGGTTGAGTTTTCGTGAGAGGACACCAAAGGGAAAATCAGAACTTTGAAGAAAGTGCTTTGCTTTATCCTAAAATCTAAAAAAAAAAACAAATGACAAGTGTTCCTATAAGTTTTTCTGAAAATGCCTGGAACCATATTATATTGAATCTAATTTTTTTTCCACAATATCTTCTTCAGGGAGGCGAACTTCTATCAGAAATCAGCCACCAACAACAGTGGGTGTTCGACGTGTCGTGGTGTCCCAGAGACCCCAGCCTCATGGTGACCGCGTCCTTTGACCAGCAGGTTGCCGTACATTCGCTGCTGGGCGGCTCCCGGCCTGAGATCGTGAGTATACCGAGGGGAAAAGAGGGCTCGGGGTTTGAAGAAGACCGTTCAGATCACGGAATAAAGAAAAGTAGAGGAAGTGCCCCTCAGATATCGCGCGCGTGTCAACATTAGGTCGAGATGCGCAACATTTAGCTTATTCACCGTCAGACACTTGTCGCGATTGGTTCTCTCAGAAATACGCGAAATATTACAAATTATGCCTGGTTTTTCGGTTTTGACCTGCAAAAACGAAAGCAGAAAAAAAAAATGTATCTTGTGGAGGTGTATCGTATCATCGTTAAGCACTAAACTTTGTTAATTTTTAATAAAATTGATTTTAAATGAAAATACCACATTTTATGACTTTAATGCAAACTATAAACAACCTTATAGTCATAATTACAAAGTCTAAATACACTTGGCCGTCATCTACAAAATCATAACATAAATTCTAGTAACTTCGACGCTACTCAATTGGGGATGGGACACATCCGTAAAGTAGGTCGGTATCGATAATTTTTATTTATTTCTAACTATTTATTTCATGGCTGGCACCATCATTCAGAAAATTTGTGTCGGACTTTTCATGGTATAATTTATAAATATTTAACTAAGATTGCACATAAATCACGAGGTTTTAACAACACGTAACCTGCATCCGTCCGAAATAGGTGCGGGTTGCTAATCACTTTCTTTACTTCTTCACGCTTGAAAGGCTGAATATTACATAATATTAACCGTAATACATTAACTTCACAAAACAAATATAGATATTTGAACGATAAAGCAATACCTACTAAGAACATTTTAATTAAAAAATATATATATATTTCAAAGTCAGTCCACAATCGACCGAGATATCGGTGAACAAAACATACATTAAGTCGAACATAGAATCTTCTCCTTTTCGAAGTCGGTTAAAAATAAGATTACCCCCCTACATACAAATACCTCTTTAACATTGATATTTTAAAGATAATCAACCTTATCCATTATTAAGCATTTGTAAGATGTTAACAAATTATTGCATTGCTTACCTGAATAAATTACGTAACATCAATATTAAAATATCGATATATGTCTACATCTCTAAATGAGTAGCAAAAGTGATTACATGTGCAGGTGAATATGGCATCTATTTCAAAGTAACTAGAGTTCTGAATAGAATGACAAATGATGAATTGGTTACAGCGCCATCTAGCGTGGAGTAGCTGAACTCGTTGTAAATTGGTTATAAGACGAAAAACATCTCTATTGTTTGTGTCATGTCAAATAATAACAACTTTCAGTTGTTGTAATAAGACTTAATTTATCAAAGCAATAAGAAGATGATTAGTAAAAGTTGCGTTTTTAATTTGTAGCCAATCATATTACAGTTTTTTATGTGTGTAATGGACAATTTAATATACAAATGTGTGAGTTTGGCGACACTAGTTCCTGTGCTTTGCCAGGATAGGGGCACTTCTACCTGTATTTTCTGTTCTGTGGTTCAGATGGTCTTCTTCAAACCCCGACTAGTATGTGATGTGCCTAAAAACCTTATTATTAAATGTTTTAACCCGTGATCTTACAGTGATATTACTGGAGTTCTGAAGGAGTATTTTACGAAGTTACAATGTTTTTTTCGTAGTTCAAGCTAAAGATTATTACTAACTATCCAAAATTTGTCTGTGAGACGGGTGTGGATTTAGAAATCATCGCAGTGCTCGGGAATTAATTTAAATCTCTCACTAACGTTCGGGATTTAAACTAAGCAACCTTCATTTCGTTCGGAATTCAACGTGCCCCCTGCGACTTAAACAAACTGTTTTATCCCCTAGTCACATAATGTAGTATAATTTAATTGGTACATGGATGATTCCCCTGCCAGAACACACACAACCAGAGCAACATAATGGATTCGTTCGGCGGCGTGGACTCGTTCAGCGCGCTGCCGGCCGTGGCGCGTTCCGCCGCGCCGCCGCCCGCGCCCGCGCCGCTCCTGCCGCGCGCGCCCGCCTGGCTCAAGAGACCCGTCGGCTCCAAGTTCTGTGTGAGTACTAGTGTCATGCGACTGTAATGTTCAGCGCGCCGCCGCGCCGCCGCCCGCGCCCGCGCCGCTCCTGCCGCGCGCGCCCGCCTGGCTCAAGAGACCCGTCGGCTCCAAGTTCTGTGTGAGTACTAGTGTCATGCGACTGTAATGTTCAGCGCGCCGCCGCGCCGCCGCCCGCGCCCGCGCCGCTCCTGCCGCGCGCGCCCGCCTGGCTCAAGAGACCCGTCGGCTCCAAGTTCTGTGTGAGTACTAGTGTCATGCGACTGTAATGTTCAGCGCGCCGCCGCGCCGCCGCCCGCGCCCGCGCCGCTCCTGCCGCGCGCGCCCGCCTGGCTCAAGAGACCCGTCGGCTCCAAGTTCTGTGTGAGTACTAGTGTCATGCGACTGTAATGTTCAGCGCGCCGCCGCGCCGCCGCCCGCGCCCGCGCCGCTCCTGCCGCGCGCGCCCGCCTGGCTCAAGAGACCCGTCGGCTCCAAGTTCTGTGTGAGTACTAGTGTCATGCGACTGTAATGTTCAGCGCGCCGCCGCGCCGCCGCCCGCGCCCGCGCCGCTCCTGCCGCGCGCGCCCGCCTGGCTCAAGAGACCCGTCGGCTCCAAGTTCTGTGTGAGTACTAGTGTCATGCGACTGTAATGTTCAGCGCGCCGCCGCGCCGCCGCCCGCGCCCGCGCCGCTCCTGCCGCGCGCGCCCGCCTGGCTCAAGAGACCCGTCGGCTCCAAGTTCTGTGTGAGTACTATAACTGTCATGCGACTGTAACTACAATATTGTAGTGACGCTACAAATGATTGGAGCACGTGTGATGCGTCCGGCCGCCGTCACTACGCGCCACCGCCGCTCCGCTTGGCCGCGCCGCGACGGCCGGTGTCGGTGTACGGTCGTCGGCAGCTTCGCGCTGACGACCGTATCGTGTAGCGACGACATCCTTGCATCGAAGACGTTCGGGTACTGACTGGAAGGTCGTATCGCCTGTATTAATGTGTCGCACCGCGCGAATATACACACTCAACTTTACTAAAAGAGCTTACGAACTAATTTTTATATTTTGAACTTTATCCCGACTGAAAATAAATTCGCAAAACAAAACACTGTCATTGGAGTCCGATACCTTTAGGGTGAGTTGCACCATTTAACTATAACGATAACAAAGCCGTTAACAGTTGTCAGATCGTCGTATCGTTATAGTTAAATGGTGCACCTCACTCACACTCACTCTTATTGCAGTATCCATTTACTCGCTTACGGACAAATCAATGGTTAATAATCGCCGTATCAATAATAATAAAAAGAAACATTATATGTTTGTAATAATGTAATGTTATGTCCATTTTAGTTTGGCGGCAAATTGGTTACGTTCGAGAAATGTCCGCAAGAAGCAGGCCCACAGAAGCTGGTATATATAAGTCAGGTAAGACAAACAGTTATCCGTAATCTTTTATAATTCATGTTGACCGCGCGCCTGCGTAATGCAACCGTAACGAGAGAGAATGCGACACGTGCGTTTCGTCCTTTATTCTTTTTCCTTTGTTCTTTATTTTGGTGACCAAGGGGAAGGGTGTCTGCCGTGACCTATGTCGTACATGTGGTATTGAGGGAGTGGAAGGAACATCTCACTATCACACATTGTAGGTTTATCCTTTTTCTGTTACTTGACCGTTACTCCTTACACCAGATTTGAAAGGTTTCTAACTTACATAACTTTGAAAAGATTTTAATTTTTTTTCTATTTGCGACTTTGGATAAAGTTACTTTTTGATAAAAATAATAAAACTAAAGGAGATTGGGCACTTATAGATTCACTTTTTGACGCGTATGGTATTTTTGAGTTATTGTACAATTCATAACTATTATTTTTATTGATTTTGATTTTTTACTTAAATTCGTAGAAATGATTTGTGGGGTTTCTATTTCCAATTTAATTAGTATTTAATACAATAAATACGTCACTGGTTTCATTATAGTGAAGCGACTCCATGCGCAATTATAATGGATCGATTAAACATTAACATAAATCGTGGAACAACAAAACAATCTACATTTACAACTAAATAGTATAAAGAGTTGTCATTATTATTTTACTTTAATTATGTTACTATTTATTTCGTTAAAAAGCAATTTCTGGGCAAAAATAAAACCATTAGGGTTTAATCGATAATGTTATAACATCGTAGTCGATTGATGTTTCACACACTATTCGATGAAATGTCAAACAAAATCGAGTTTTCTGTTTGTCGTGTTAACTGACGGCAAGCCGGGAATATAGTTTTTAGCTTTTATCTGCTAGCAAATATAAATACGTGTCGAGTTGAGTTTTAGGATTCTTCCACGTTCATTTACGACATCGAGCGATTTGACTCTTTTTGTTTGTGCGCTGTGAAGTGATTTGTTAAAACGTTTTTACGTCCATGGTGATTTAATCTAGACTTAAAATAATATAAAGCGCTGTGTAACTGTTCTCTTTTATTTAGCAAATCCACTGCCTAGCAGATGTAACATGACCTCAATACCTACTCAACTTTTTTTTTTTCAAAAACCCTACAATATATCATTTTGAATTTAATCTTGTTTTAAAGCATGATACTACCTTTTTATGTCTAATTTTCACTACTATACAGTGTTAAAACTTGCACAACCAAGTGTCATAGTAACTTGCCCAATCTCCTTTAGACAAGTTCATTGTCCACAATATTAAAATAAATTAATTGGCGAAGTTTCAGTATTTAATTTTACCTTGTTAGCTTATTCATACTGTATGGATATAGAATGTTGGGTCGTGAAAAAGAAGGATGAAAAAAGATTGCATGTAGCGGAGATGAGAATGTTGAGATGGATGTGTGGTGTGACGAGAATGGATAAAGTGAGAAATGAGTATATTAGAGGAAGTTTGAAAGTGGCGCCAGTGACTGAAAAGTTGAAAGGTAATCGGTTGTCTTGGTATGGTCATGTGAAGCGGAGGGATGAAGCGCATATTACTAAAAGAGTTCTAAGTATACATGTAGATGGATGGAGAGGGAGAGGAAGGCCGAAAAAAAGATGGATGGATTGTGTGAGAAGTGATATAAAAGAAAAGGGAGTTAGTGATAGTTTGACGGGTGACAGGACAGAATGGAAGAAGAAAACGTGTTGCGCCGACCCCAAGTAATATGGGATAAGGGCAGGAAGAAGAAGAAGAAGCTTATTCAGTGTGTTACTTTGTAAACAGGTTATAAGTGAGCCAGAGATAGTTGAAAGAGCCACAGAATTGGATGCTGTGCTAGAGACCAGTCTCAGCCACGACCCTGCTGCCACTGAGAGGCTTGCTGAGTAAGTACAAATTAAATAAGCTTTTATTGCTATTTCTACAGAGTTGCTTATTGCGGTTCCGTATTCGAAAGTATAATTCATTGTTCTATTTTACATTTGAAGCAATTTAGGCAACAGGTACTATTTTATTATAGTTGTATAAATACAGAGTCTACTTAGGTACTTCAAGACCGATAATTTTGAATGAAAATATCAGAAAACATATTATGGGAAAGGAGGGTTGTATGGACGGTTTGTAGGCTCAAAAATTGTGGTTTTTGACCTTATGGTGTGTCCAGATCTGACAAATGCGCCGCTCGCCGCCTGCGACGCACCATTACATGAGCAATTTTAAGCTCCTACTGTAGTTTTTTATAAAGAGTATATCTATCTATCTATTTATCCACGATTTTAAGCCTTAATATGATTTCACTAAAGCAAATATTCGCTTACACAGGTACTGCCGTCAAAAGGGCGACGCGACAACCGACCAGAATGAACGTTACACGTGGTTCTTCCTGCGCGCTAACTTCTTGCCGACTTTCCGCAGCGAAGTGCTTAATTTATTGGGTAAGTTTTATGATGTTATGTTTCGGTGCTGTCTTTATGGGTCAGAGAATCGAGGCTGCAGATGCCGTATCAAAAAATCGGCTATAAAAAAAAACGTGTTGCGCCGACCCCAAGTAATGTGGGATAAGGGCAAGAAGAAGAAGAAGAGCGATAATGTCGCTGCGATTCTCTCGCCCGTAGACTGTAATATTTAATTGTGAATCAACTACGTTACTGCTATCTTTTTCTCTTTGATTAATTGAAGAAACACGGGGTACATAAATTATATCTAGGTTGACTGGTAGAGAATGCCTAAGGCATTAAGTCCACCTTTGTACCTTTGTGTTGCATGAAGTTTTAATAAATAAATAAACATCACCCATTTAATTAAAATTGAAATACCAAGGAGAATGGTCACGAAAGGGTGTCCGACCACTTAGAAACCCCGGACATCATATTCTTGTGAAATAATGTTTATATTTTACACCATTTCTTCACATTGTGTAGGTTTCAAACAAGACGAGATGTCGTCAAAGTTTAAGAGCCCCAACATACCGGCCGGAGATGCAACACAACCAGACGTAGCCGCATTGAGTAGAGTGAGTCACCGCCCTTATATTTTATACAGTAATAATGTGTTCTATATTAACTTGGCTTTCGTCCTGCCAGTGCCGTTCTCTGTGCTTATAACATTGTAATATTCTATGTTTCATTCAGCTGAATTGTCATGCTAATATATTAACTGATGTTTTCTATAGCACGACATATTTCGTAGCTAACTGTTCTTCATTTACAGTTGTTTTTAGCTTTTCACGGCCTCGGACTGACTTGTCAAAGAATAAATTATACAGTAAAATATAGTCCTAAGCGCAGCGAAGTACGGTTATCACTGCCAAACAAATATCAACATCGCTAAGTTTAAAACACGGTCGAAATCAGATAATCTGAGAAAAAAAAAAAACAAACATCGACAAACAATTAAATTGAAAATAAATTAGAACTCCAATATTCTTGTTTTTTAAGGGGCTTTTAAATGGGTAATATTTTTTTTGCAATAGGTATGTTACTGTACTGTTGGCAACTAATTCCCGGCTATCAAAAAATATTTTATTGTAACTGATGGCCGACCAATCTTTGGGTGGATCATGTGTAAGCAATATATCGGCAAAAATATGGCCCATGAAGTCATCAACCTAAACGGGCTACACAAATCGACTTCAATGGCTGACGAAATCACACTTGTAGTAGCTTCCATTAAAAAAATACAGAAAAATTTAAAACGAAACATAAAAGTTGTAGAATCGACCTATTAAATTGGTGTAAAGCTGTAAAAAAATTAAGTCAAGAAGCCTTGGTAAAAGTTAGCGCTGCGCTTTGTAAGGTCAATTTTCTTTAAGGGAACGTTTAAATTTTAAAGTCAGTGACAGTGAAAAGCAAAACAAGACTAATGTAAAATAACATCTATTAATATAATCTGTGCTCAACTGCTCACATAACTATATATAATCTGCCACTGTCTGTCTGCTGGCGCGGCTAGGGCGAGTCCACGGAGACTGAGGCCGAGTTGTCCACTGACACCAGCACTGACCTGTCGGTAAGTATGGCTATTGATGGTAATCGCTCATCTTACTATAGTGTATTCGCATTGAGGAAATAGTGACTCATCGTTGGTTAGCTTAGCCACGCGTCTTGACCAATTACACCAGAGAGCTGTGTTCATATTGACCAGTTGAAGCAAGCCCTTTAGAAAGTACGGACGCGTTTTTTGTCAAACAAAAAAAAAATCGTTCATTTCAAAGTGAAAACGCTGATGATTGTGATTAAATACCGACGGACCGGACTAAGCAATATTCGCCTCGTCGTCTATACTGCGTAAATTGAAAGATTGGAACAATTTGCGTGCAGCGGTCTTCCCGTCCGATTATAATTATTTAGGTCGCTTCAGGGCTAAAGTGAATAGAGTCTTAATATACTAATGCATGCAATCAACGATGGCATCACTGCATACAATTAGGTAGGATCTCAGTCAAGCACTAGTTAATATCATTAAAAATAATTAAAAAATAAATACATACAGTATATTAGAAAAGTCAATGGAGTATTGATAAATTTGTTTTAAATATCCATGGTTTAATTTTTACCCCAGTATGAATACGCATTTGCTTTGCAGTTGCGCTGATGTTTCACTATTTTCTTAACACGCATACACTGTAGTTAAACAGTCGTTTCTAAAGCTATTTGCAGTCAGGGGAACTTGAATTGCCACACTTTACTTTCATACGGCTATCACACGGTATTTTCTTTATGCTAAGTCGCATCTTCCGTCAGATGAGTTAACAACCTAAGCGTGCATTCTCCTACTTCTAAATAGCTGATGAAAGATCTTGAACCTGGGCCCCAAGTCTGCTATTTTTATAAATTCGTCATTCCAACACGATCCCATTGTCATTTTGCTAAAAGTTTGTAATCTGCTAATTCATAATGATCGATCATTGATCGGTCAATGCTCTTGTAGAATGATAATTTCGAGCATATTAAAACCAATAACTGCACAATAACATTTTAATGGTCAAACACTGATCAAATAAACTGTCAAAGTTTTAACAGATTACCGCAAACGTCAAATATTCATTTGTCAAAATGTACGAGATTACCATTTTATGCCACTTCTTTCAATGGAGTGTCAGTGGTTGACCATTGGAAAGTCATGATGACGCCATTATATTAGTAGATTACCAAACTTGTCAAAATCGACAATTATGACATCAATGATAGACCATTCTGACACTATTGTAATAGCAGACTTAGGGCCCAGGTTGCATGTTTGATTGTCAAGGAGCCAACGTAAGATAAGTTGGGTAAAAATACTTCAGTTATTTATTTTGCTCTGCTATTAATGTGCATTTGAATGCTTCACATTTTTAAAACTTTAATTTACCGAGTGTAATTATTTCCAAAACATTTGGAGAGTGTTTTTATAATATAAATTGGTACAAGTATATAAATATATTCGAAGACATGTAGCATAAAACCCGCAATGGGCTTGCGTGGTGGATTAAGGCCCATACTCTCTCCTAGAGAGGAGCCCCAGGTCCCAACAGTGGGAACATAAAGGCTGATTATGCTTATGTAAAGATATAATTTGATTACAGGATGCTCACACACAAATCGAGAGAAAACTGGCCAACCTTGACTTGACAATCAACGTCTCCAACGTGGTCATCCCGAATGGAGAAGGTAATTTATATTTAGCGTTTTACTAATGCCATGACATCTATCACCATCATTTCAAAAACTGGTTCTATCATAAGCTTTGAAACTGTGGGGTAATTTGTTGTAGACTATTTCGGATAGTATGGAACACTTCATGTGCGAGTCCGACTCGCGCTTGGCTGGTTTTTCTCGGCAGAAAGAAGAAAAAATACGTTTACTGGCAATACAAAAATGGAAACACCTTAAAAATTAATCAAAAAGTACATTCAGATTACTCGGCCGATCTGCCGGAATGTCGTCAGCTCAGCATAATGCTAAATAGTAACACAAGGCCACCACCTGACGCTGATTTTCAGCTGCAGCCCTTGGGTGCCATATGCTCGAAAACAGAAAATATTCATTAAAAGTCTAAAAGCTTCTGTGCAGAAACCAACTATAAGTAAATGTAACGGTAATAGCCTGGATTTACAAATGTGGGTGAACTCTATAACTCTGCCTCCACATATGTTGTTTTAGTAGTATTCGTGTTAATGTAGTATTCCGTTGTGATGACAGACTCCACGAGCCTGATCTGCCGCGCGCTGGTGTGCGGGCACCTGGAGGAGGCGGTGGAGCTGTGCCTGGACGCCAAGAGAGTCGCCGACGCACTCATCATCGCCTCGCTTGGTAAGTTTTATACTCTGTCTTATAAATCTAATTTGATCTGCTTGGTCATCTGCATCTCCCTCTACTTGTAGAAGAAATATTAAAACCATACACCTACTCTGTTCTTTATTGTTGATAGTGATGAATTAAAACCAACATACGAGTACACTATCGAATGACCGTCACAGCTAATTTATAGAATTAGCTGATGGTACGTTTACTAATTCCATCCAGATCCAGAATTCTTTTTTGGTTATTTTTATTGTCATCTGAAATGCAAAAACATTAAAAAAGCTAGATCAAGAAAGAAGCAAATAGAAGTTGTGAATTAGAAATGATCTAAAACGTCATTCTGTTTGTCAACTATAATACATAGACATTTTTTTCTTCTACCCGGTTTGTGCACGTAATAGGTTTAAAAAATCTTTGGTTTGGTTATAAAGTTCCTTTGTTTTATTTTAGATGAGAAAAAAAAATAGAATGTCCTCCACACTCCTTTTTTTTGCACAAGGAATTAATTTTCGGACAAAAGCTGCCAAAACCCAAAAACCCCACCAAAAACTGCAAAATTCTCCAAATTGCGTTAAATATACCTATTTAGTAAAGTGTAGTCGAAGTGGTTCTTGGAACATCGTTTTGAATTCCGAAACCAATCGTTGTTTTTTTTTCTCAGCAAACCATTTTGAATTTCGAATCTTACGCTTCAGCGGCTAACTTATTAATTTTTCCATCTGCAGGTAGTCCAGAGCTCCTATACAAAGTGCAGAAATACCACATCAACTCGACGGCCGGCGAGCCCGTGTCGCTGGTGTGCGGCAGCTTGCTGCTGGCGCGCTGGGATACGCTGGTGACGTCAGCAGCCCCGAGCAGCTGGAGAGACACACTGGCTGCCTTACTCACACACTGTGAAGGGGACACGGCTAGTCATTACTGTGGTAAGTGCTAGCGAAGATTAAAATCAATTCCAAAAATTTAAGCATCGTCTTTAAACATACACATAAAAGTCCATTTAAAATATATTTTTAACATAAAAAACATACACACAGTTCATGTCAGTTCAGCCCATTTACAACATATTTTTTTTCCGTAGTGTCGTTAAACAAAAAAAAAAAAGAAAACTGTATCATGATTGCGTTCACGAACATGTAAACTAACATGCACAAGACTCGATTCAACCCAGTTCTGGGCATGCCTTAATCGTGGCGATAGGCAAGAGGAGGCGACCGCCTGCCATTCCTCTTCGCTTCGGGTGGCCTGTAGCAGGGCCCGGGAGCGGCGCGAGAGGTCGTTGCCGCTGATCGCCTCCAAGAGGATACGGCGGTGCTCTGCACAAGCGGGCCACACCTTCACCGTGTCCTTTAGCACGTACCACTTTCATACCTAGATCTGCTGCTTCTTTAACAAGAAGAGATGCTTGGAGAGACTGAATTCTGATGAGGCAGAACAGACAGACTTTCTGTGAACGTCCTATTTTTTAAATTATCCGGAGTGTATGTGGCCAGTATTCGAAAATTAAAAATAATAAGGTTTTGACTGAACTTTTAACCCGACTATGTGTTCTCCCAACATGATAGAGCAAGTTTGAAGAGGGCAGTAAAATCAATCCTAAAACTGGAATCAAAAAACATGTGAACAGAAGTGAAAATACGAGCATAACAATCTTTCCTCATTACAATTCTTTTATTTCTCCTATAGAAATGCTTGGCGACAAACTTTCGAAGGAATCCGACCCAACTCTATCAGAAGCCGCGACCATTTGCTACCTCTGCGCCATGAGTCCTGAGGAGCTGGTGGCGCGCTGGAGTCGCAGCAGGCGAGGAGACGTGTCCGCGCTGGCCGCCCTCACGGAGCTGGCGCTGCTGGCGCGGCGAGCGGCGCTGGCGAGAGGGAGACAAGTGCCGGTGAGTTGTGACAAGTGCTGGTGGCGCGCTGGAGTCGCAGCAGGCGAGGAGACGTGTCCGCGCTGGCCGCCCTCACGGAGCTGGCGCTGCTGGCGCGGCGAGCGGCGCTGGCGAGAGGGAGACAAGTGCCGGTGAGTTGTGACAAGTGCTGGTGGCGCGCTGGAGTCGCAGCAGGCGAGGAGACGTGTCCGCGCTGGCCGCCCTCACGGAGCTGGCGCTGCTGGCGCGGCGAGCGGCGCTGGCGAGAGGGAGACAAGTGCCGGTGAGTTGTGACAAGTGCTGGTGGCGCGCTGGAGTCGCAGCAGGCGAGGAGACGTGTCCGCGCTGGCCGCCCTCACGGAGCTGGCGCTGCTGGCGCGGCGAGCGGCGCTGGCGAGAGGGAGACAAGTGCCGGTGAGTTGTGACAAGTGCTGGTGGCGCGCTGGAGTCGCAGCAGGCGAGGAGACGTGTCCGCGCTGGCCGCCCTCACGGAGCTGGCGCTGCTGGCGCGGCGAGCGGCGCTGGCGAGAGGGAGACAAGTGCCGGTGAGTTGTGACAAGTGCTGGTGGCGCGCTGGAGTCGCAGCAGGCGAGGAGACGTGTCCGCGCTGGCCGCCCTCACGGAGCTGGCGCTGCTGGCGCGGCGAGCGGCGCTGGCGAGAGGGAGACAAGTGCCGGTGAGTTGTGACAAGTGCTGGTGGCGCGCTGGAGTCGCAGCAGGCGGAGAGTCAGAGCGGCCATTCGGAACTAGAAGGACATTTGGTAATTTATTACTAACGCGAACAAAACTAACTTGTGACGTTTAGTTTTGTTCGCGTTAAGTAAGAAGTTCTTATCTGTAAACTATTTCGAAGAAACAGTCAGACTCGTTGACATACAAGAGATATCTTTTATCCGGTATACGTTCAGTTAGATCAGAGATCTGTCCATTACTATAAACTAGAAAAAAGAAAGGGCCCAGAATTGAACCCTGACGTACGACTATTTTAAGTAAAGACTTCAAGGACGTCACGCCACTAACGGTTTTTTTGCTACTTGTAAGAACAATAGGAAAAACAAGATCAGTAGCTTGTCCACGAATTCCGTAGTGGTGTAATTTATAGATCAGAGTATTATGGTCAATGCAATTAAATGCTTTTAGGAGGTCACAGAATATGCAAATAGCATCCTGGGGTTTTAAAATTAAACCGATGAGTTTCACTCTTGTGTCCGGTCGTGCCTTTCCTGAACGCAAACTGACTGACGATGTAAAATCCTGTTTGAATTGAACCATGACAATATCTGGTTGAGTATGATTTTTCCTTAGATTTTAATTATTACCGGAAGCACAGGTCTATAATTTGGTGTGAAATTAGAAAACAACTTTGTGTTTATCCATATTGTTATCCTATTTATTATCAAATGTGTACACTTTATATTGATGTTGATTAGATCGATTTTTATTAAATCCTACCTTTATTACAGGCTGGTGGCAAACTAGAAACGGTTCTGAACGAGTACGCGTCCCGCCTGGCCTCGCAGGGCTGTCTGCAGAGCGCGCTCAACACGCTGGAGGGCATACAGCACACCGAGCTGCGGGACCGACTCATGCACGCGCTCGGCATGCTGCAGCAGAGGAGGGCTAGCCATGTAAGTTATCTGTTTTCACGAAAACAATATTGAAACAAGTAACTAACAACTAAGCAAATCCACATTCAAATAAAATTTAGTTTGTTCTTTCAATCCTTGCGCTGTTGCACCAATCTCATATAGGTTCTACCTGCTATGGCGTCAATGCCGTCTACTCATCTCGTATCGTAATTGTCAACGGAATTGGCTTTGTGTAGTAAATTCTAATGTTATTTGTGACCAGCAACCGCAGCAGCCTCGTCACTCCGTGGGTCACGTACAGCCACACCGTCGCACACACTTGTCGCACACAGAGCCCAGCTACGCACCAACAGGTAAGTCACTAGATCGTCGTCGTTTTACCTCCCAACGTGATCTTACGGGTAATAATACATTCTTCGAGCCATAAAATCAATTTTAAAATCACTTGCCCATCTCCCCAGTCCCCGGCTACGAGCAGCCGTGGCCGCAGTCGTCAGTGGCGGCGCCGAGCTCGCAGCTGCAGCAACAGCGCGCGGGCTACTCGCAGCCGCAGCCGCTGCAGCCGCTGCAGCCACTGCAGCCGGTGCAGCCGCCGCAGATCATGCAGCCTGCGGTGCTACCGCCTCAGGCGACCCAGCCTCCTAGGCCGGGCAGTGTTGGACCTACCGGTGAGTTGTTGTAATTATTAGGCAAATGTGTTATCAGTCTTGGCTCTGTCAACTTTTGAGAAAATGAACCACAATAATACATTCAAAATCGTAACACGTAAACTATGAAAACAACGATTACTGATATAAAATAATGTGCTCTTAAGATAAAAGCTGGGCATATCCTCGCTAGATGGCGCTGAACTTAACATTTTATTTTTTTTTGTTTTAGAAACAACTTACCGCTAACAAAAACACCCGTTTCTTTCAGGCATAGGATCCCGCTCCAAATACAAAGTGGATCCTTCCGTTCAATCTGCACCTTTATACAATCAGTACAGTTTCAACAACCCTGTAACCTCGCAACCCTATGGAGGATTCAACAGTCCATTACCGGACACGTACGGGGGTGCTAGCGTGCCTGCTTACAACCAGACTTCCATAAACCCCGGCGCAATGAACCAGATCCACGGCCCTCCGGGACAAATGTCGGTCAACACAACACAGTTGAACCAGCCAGGTTTGAACCCGGCCGTGAACGGCTCGTACTACAACCCGGCGCAAGCTCCCGAGCCGGCCGTGCCTGCAGTGCCGTCCAAGCCTGTGCCTCCGGGCTGGAATGATCCGCCTATGATGTCTTCTAAACCTAAGGTACGTGAAAGATAACAATTTATTGTTTTTGCATTCATTTTACTATGTCAGAGAAGAGATAAATACATTAAATTTATTTAAAAAATATTTGCTCAATTAACGCGGCATCCTACGTGAATGCGATTTCGAAGCGATCTGATGTGCTTCAAGCGGATCTAAAGCTATGTGACAGAAATGTCCTACGTGCGCGTGATGTTGTCGTTCAGCCACAGTTTGTTTTAAATAAGCCACTGCACCGCAAAATATCAAACTGTATACGTCCGCTTCGCTTTGTTCGTCGTCGTACCGCACCCACGTGTCACGTAGGCCATCGCTATAGTTTGCAAGTATCAGTTGTTTTTTCTTTCGCGCCGCTTCACTTCACAAATTGCGTTCGTATCGAATCGCCTTACGTAGGACACCGTGTTAGTGACTTACACTTGAATATTTAACTAAAATCTTTTGCTGCAAGCAAGATCAAATCTTTAATCTGGAAAAAAAAAATCATTAGGTTTTATCAAGCTGTATGTTTTATTACAAACATATCTGAAATAGAGTCAATTAAATAATTTGATATTAGATTTAAATATAAACAGTTACTTTTGTCTTATATCGTTAATTAAAATCTAATATCGTTGTACGATGGAAGAAATGGTCGTAACATGTTTTGTCGGCCTTCCAGAAAAAATACATGTGTTTAGCTAAAAAAAAGGAAAAGAATTACATTAAGATTGACTCAACAACTCTACTTACAATTATGGTTTAATACAATAAAAAAGTTTTCGATGAACGTGGTAACGATGATGTAGTGTTAATATTTGTGTGTAGCCTTAGGTCAGTATACAATAGTATTTGATGGAGTAACGTTATCAGCATTTAGACACGGGCGACATGTCGGCCCTGCACGCGGGCACGCGACGCTGGAACGACATTATCGAACATAGGCGGCATATAAACGAGGTATCCAAGCTCCAGTGTTCGTGTGTTCATCCTGATTTGAACGACTTATTTATCTTCTAACGTGTGCTTTTAAAACCGGGTATTCATTAGACAACATTTGTTAATAAACACTGTTTATAAACAGTTTACAAACAGTGTTTCACAATGTTGAATTATCTCTCGAAACAGTTTATCTTAATAATTTTTATTAAGATAAACTGTTTCGAGCCATTTATATTTTATTTTATTTTCTTGATAAAGCTCTATGAGCATCGAAACCTGATTGTTGGACTACACTACTTCGATGTTTATAACTCGCGCAATACACGTCCACACTGGTTGACTTTTGCTTATAAACTAGATGGTTCGTCTTGTTGTCCATTCGAAGTGGGGAATGTTCCCCACATTTAAACAATATTTCATCACTTTTGTTTTTTATAAACGGTTTACAAAGATGATTAAACATTTAAAAAACAGTGTTTATTAACAAATGTTGCCTAATGAATATCCGGTTTAAGTGGTTTAATAAATTGCATCCCACCTGCTGCCATCGTACTGACATTTTCATAAATTGTAATAAATTCGGAGGCTGTAACGTCATTTTATGTAGATCAAGCTCCCAGCGCCATTAAAGCATAGTATCGCGTCAAGACTTCTTGTAAAATGAATGCATCCATTACTAAATTGAGTTTTTGTTCTTTTATTGTTGTCTATAAGTAGAGCTAGTTAAGTCCAGAGTGTCGTGATAACTAATTGTTTAAGTTTAAGGTTATGATGCGATTTTGTGTGCATATTTTTTCAAGTCATTGTGGAAAATCATGGACAACTGTCATTTTCTTCTGCTTAACTTAGGTTCTTTTTTTATTTTGTTTATACCGACTACTGAGGCGTGGCGTGGCTGGTTCAGTTCAGCGAAGAAAGGTTTTCAAACTTCAGTGGAATGATTATATACACAAAATAGATAGGTACAGAAGTCAATCTCATGTATATAAGGTGTAAAAAAATTAACTGCAAGAACTTCGTCCACATACTCGACATCGAAAAACAAACACATTACAAAAAAAAATTTTTTTTTTGAGCACTTTCTATATTTTCACATTAATAAAACAATTTAGTATCATATTTTTTTGTGCACTGTACGCAGGGCTGCGCTAGCGGCTCGCTCCAATACCGCGCGCGAGCGTCGTACCCCCGCCGCCCGCTACTATTCCCTCCCGCAGCCCGCTTGCGCCCCGTTCAGTCGTCCGATATCCGTCGCGCGACTAGGTCCCTGATTTATTACGGCAAATATGTACGTTCGCGAATACTTCAATAATGCCTTTTACATATTCCAATCGAGAGTACTTGGATATGATAATGTGTTACATTACGACTGGTGAAAGTTTAGCTGCGGCTCGTAACCGTTACCGTGAACTGTTTGGTGAGCAACGACGAGTGCCTGCTGTCCAAACAATCCTAGGAGTCTACCAGCGGTTATTAGACTATGGCGTAACTTAATTTAAACAGTCATTTAGTAGTTCGATGATTTGCCAGTCCAAAGTCTGAGAAATGTGATGGGAAAATTAGAATCAGCTGTTTCAAATTTGCGCCGTCGCGTGTCGTACTGCAGGGGTGAACGACCCACGCGTGCAGAGCGGCGCGCGCGGCGGCCGGTCGCGGAGGCTTAGGCCGCCGTCGCCGGCGCGCGTGCGGTGTACAGTGCGCATATTCAATAATTTTGTGCGAAGTGAAAATATTGCTTAACTCTGAAACGGGTTGTTATTTTGAAATCTTTTTTTCGCAATTCTTTTTTATTTATAATTCTAAACAAGTACTTAATTTTCTTGCAGGTAATTTTTTTACACCTTATATACTTCACTTTTCATATCTGCGCTCGGCGGCGAGATTCGCGCGCGCTCGAGTGCGGCGGTATCGGCAGCGCGGCACTCGGGCAGCCGGTTCGCTTAACAATTCCTATCTGAACTGTTTACCTGCCTATTTACCAAACTGTTCTGGGTTATATTAAAACGAACTATCAAATTACAAGCAAATACCTACATTCCTTGCAGTCAGCACCCCTTGTTACGGATGAAAGTAAAATAAAACACTAAATTCGTTGAAAAAACGGTTTGGAGGGTGGCTGTTGGACTTTAATAAACTGCTGATAAGTTTTAATTTTGAAACTTTTTCTCAATTTTTTTTTTAGCGACGCCATCATGTAGACATATAATCCAACAGTGTTGACAGCCATAAAAAATATTTAGTGCCGGGAACACTCGCACCTTACATCAGTCATAGAAAAAAAGTTGTTGTTTATGATGTTAGCTAGTAATACAGTTCTGTAAGGTTGTGTTTTATAAATAACCCTGTATATTAAAAAAAAAATATAAAACATTTTTTTTTTTTTTATAATGGATAGGCTCGCGTTTGACCACAATCTCACCTGATGGTAAGCGATGATGTGGCCACATTTTCGTTCATTGCCAGCTAGGTATGGTATTAGAAGTTACACATAATTTTTTTTATGTTATTAAGGCGTGGGTCGTCCACACCACTCTTTCACTGTCGCCAGCGCGCGGCTATATTGAGAGCAGCAGTCTCAACAGCAACCTTTTTCTAAAGCCAAGCTTGAACAACTTGCGTGTGTTGTAGCCAAAACAAGAGGTGTCGGCGCAGGCGCCCATCACGCACCCGCTGTTCGGCGTGGAGCCGCCGCAGCACGTGCCGCTGGCGCCGGCGGCCGCGCACTACGGCGGGCAGCAGTTCCCGCCGCAGTACGGACAGGCGGCGCCGCACTACGGACAGCAGTATCCTAATCAGTACCCGGATTACCAGGCCGCTGCTATGTCGCCAGCTTATCCACAAAAGGTATGTTCTTAGGTACTAAGAAGTAAAGAAAATTATGACCAGAATCACGTCTTCTTATAACAACACTAGGTTCTACCAGCAGCTTCGCTCGCGTAAAAGTAAGTTTCTCCATACAAACATTGCACCCCCGTTTCATCCCCTTAGATGAATTTCGGAAAATCCTCTCTTAGTGCTCGCCTGCGTCATAAAAAGAAGCCTTGTGCAAACTTTTACGCTTCTATTCCTAGTAGTTATCTTAGGCTGAGCGTTGATATGTCAGTCAGTCAGTTTCTCCTTTCATACAACATTGGTTTTAGTATATGCGAAACCTGAAACACATTTCTAGTATTTTTATGCGAGGAAGCAATGTACAAAATTTCATAAGTGTATTAGTGATGTAACGAATCTTCGCATTTGCGTTCGCGCGAATATTAGCACATTTTTGACATTCGCATTCGAATTCACAAAAAGCGATAATTAATATTGGCGAATAATATTCGCGAATATTGTTAGCGAATATTCGTTGAAATTTAACATTCTTCACATCAGTTATGTTATCATTCTATAACCGTTCAATCATTACATAAATACCTATTTGATTGTCAAAAAAAAAAATTGCCAAATATTAGCATGTATTTTGTGAATTCTGCGAATATTCGCGAATGCGAATATTCGTTACATCATTAAAGTGTGTCATGAAAAATCACAAAGTTATAAGCTTGTTATGTCAGCAAAAATACATAGTTACCGGGCCATTCAGGCGACTGAGAGGTTGTTTTGCACTTGCACCCAGCTGTTTGCTGGAGCCTAATACCCGCTATGACCTGCCGTGACCTGTGTTGTACTTATTGACGGTGGTATTCAACTTGTCACCTTTTTAAATATTTTTAGGAAAAAATATAACATGGTGTAAATCAAATGATGAAAATTTTTTTTCAGGAAACGAAAAAGAAAATCGGTCTCGCCATACAAACTTTCCAATCAAGTTTATCATTTTGTATGGTGAGGCTGATTCCTGAAAAAACATTTTGTGGAAGGTTGTTCAGTTTCGTCTACTGAGTAAGCTCTTAAAGTTTGTGGAGAGCTGTCCCTTACATCTTTTATATAAATGGTGTAAGGGACAGCCCTCCACAAACTTTAAGAGCTTGCTCAGTAGACGAAACTGAACAACCTACCATAAAATTTTTTTAAGTTAATAATTTTGTATGGGAAGGCGGAATTTTTTTTTCGTTTCCTGAAAAAAAATTTTAAGGTAGGTTGTTCAGTTTCGTCTACTGAGCAAGCTCTTAAAGTTTGTGGAGAGCTGTCCCTTACACCTTTTATATATAATATAATGGATGTAAATGAAATGAAACAACTTATTAATCTAAAACACCTTTGTGATCCAGCCGGAGAGCCCCGCGCCGCCCGAGCCGGCCGCGCCGGTACAGAAGGCGCCGCTACCGGACCAACACCTCATACTGCAGTCTGTGTTCGACGCCATCAGGACCGAATGCTCCAACAGGGCTACTAACCCGGTAAGCCACATACTTATTATACACATCACCCACTTCTGTATACTCTGCACAACTAGGCAGAGGGATGCTAGTAGAATCTCACATTTTGCAACTTGTCTAATGCTTTATGGAGCCTAGTCATTACCATCCACCAAGCACACAACCCAGACCCCGGTTGGCTTCTAAGGTATTATTAAAAATAAAAAAAAAACCTTTAATAATCACTACATAAAATTAAAAAAACAATAAAAAAGAAAATCTTTACCTGGAGCTAATCCTAGATGGCGATTCAGGTCATGCTTATTATTAAAATGCATTGTCATCGGAACTATATCGATATGTAAAATTTTAATTTTGTAGGATATAAGGAAGTGATTTTAATTCAGCTACAACATTTGACCCAAAATCAGACCTACAAACTTTTCAAGTTAAAAGCTTGTAATAGCGATGGTGATTAATCCTTCTTTGATTGCAGCAAATGAAGAGAAAGTTAGAAGACGTCCAGAGAAGACTAGAAACACTCTATGACATGCTACGTGAATACAAGGTACGTTTTATAGTCGTAAGTGTAGTACTCTCGTGATCAGCAGATGCTTAACAAAACATTCAAATGAATTATGTTCTGTAAAAACATACATGGTGTAAGGCACAGCCCTCCACAAACTTTAAGGGTTTACTCAGTAGACGAAACTGAACAACCTTCCACAACACATTTTCAGGAAACGAAAAAAAAAATAAGCTTCACCATTCAAAATTAAAAACTTGATTGGACAGTTTGTATGGAGAGGTCGATTTTTTTTTCGTTTCATGAAAAAATCTTGTGGAGGAAGGTTTTTCAGTTTTACTGAGCGCCCTCATAAAGATTGTGGAGGGCTGTACACCTTGTATAATTAACTTCCTTGCAGTGCCCGGGAGTTAATTGTAGGAATCTATCACTGCGTTCGGGATTAAAACATAGCAACCTTTGTTTCGTCCAGAACTTAACATCCGCCCGCGATTTAAATTTACTGCTTTATCCCCTAGTCACATAATACAGTATTATTTGTCCCCTCAGCTATCAGAGACCGCGTGTTCGTCCCTGCACTCGTGCTGCCAGTACGCACAGAGCGGCAACCACCCGGCCGCGCTGCAGGTGGCCACGTCGCTGGCCACGGGCGCCGACTTCGCGGCCGTGGCGTCGTTCCTGCCCGGCCTCAAGATGCTGTGCCAGCTCGCGCAGCAGCTGCAGGTCTACGTGCGGTGAAACGGTCACAACTGCCCATGAAACCACCATGCTGATTGACGAGTTTTGTACCACAAGTCATATCTTACAGTATGTAACCTTTTCATAATATACTAGCGGTCCGTCCCGGCTTCGCACGGGCAATAAATATAGCCTATATTACTTAGGGTGAATGTAGCTTTCCAATAGCGAAAGAATTTTTGAAATCGGCTCAGTAGTTTTTGAGTTTATTCATTACAAACATACACACTGAAATACAAATATTCCCTCTTTGTAATATTAGTGTAGAAAATTTTGGTTTATTTGTCGAATGGTATATATGTATACACAAATAAACTGATGAGATGAAAGGAATAATACAAGGGTGAGATTGTTTCAAGTAATAGTGGGTCAACTACATCACTTGATTTTTGACAGGGTACTTACCTCGTATCTACGTATGCAGAGATTATAATCATCCTTCTACACTGTAATTTTATATGTTTAGCATAGTCGCAGCACATTGTTATTTAACAACAACATGTAGCTTAATAAACACACCTGAAAGTAGTATGTTCAGAATCGGCCGCTGAACCAATTGCAGCTATTTTTAGCCGACTTCAAAAAGGAAGAGGTTCTATGTTGGGCTGAATGTATTTAAATTAAATACCACTTATGTTAAATCTTGATTACGTCACTAGCGTATTTATGTGTGCGTAGATATCAATACATAGCCCGTATTATTTACGTGCAATAAAGATAGCTGATTTCTTTAAAAAAAAAAAAACTGCCAAATGCATTTAAGCAAACTTTCAGTCTTATAATTGAAACTTCATTTTTTAATTGGATACGGGTGTGTATTGTTCTAGTTACATGTTGTCTATGTGCCTTTATGTGTAATCCCGGCTTGCTTAAAACGAAATTAATACGTGTTTTCGGAGAGTTATGATATTACGTCACATTGTAAAAACATTGCATTTTTCTAGCCAGCTAAATTCAAAGTGGTACAAAACTTATTAGATCAGTGTATGTCCAGCTATGTATGTTCACCGTCTATTGACGGGTTCAATTCTAACCCATACCTAGTTCAATGTAAAAGTGCCTAGTTTTGGGGCACAGAATTAAAGGTACTGTCAATATATAAAGATTAAGATCTCTACATACAACTTCCAATTAATTTATCTAGCGAAATTCCGCAGTCTTCATAAGTCTGTATTGGCGATAAAATAAATTCAAAAGAAAAAAAAAAAACAAGTACCTACAGCCGACTATGGTGTCAACAGCAGTGTAGTTCTTTGAACTTTGATAAGCCAGATAAATTTTCAATAAAGTACATGGGCCTTTTCATAATATTTCTGCGTAGGTATCCAAAAAACAAATAATGAAATGAATTTCATTATTAGAAAATGTAAATGATCGTGATAGCTGTAATTTTAAGACAGCTCAAAAAATGAAATAAATGTTTGACATTTACTTCAATGGTGGGTCAGTGTCCGCTATGGCACATCGATCTGGCCCCTACTATAATAACTTTACATTGAAAAAAAATATCGTCATTAGAAAGCCTGTGAAATTTCGCTAGTTAATTTAATGACGTCAAATAACGCATAATGAACACAGTAGCCGCAAAACGATGTTTGAAATAATATGACTGTTAATGATTCTAAGACTCCACTTGAAGCGTGGCCTCAATGTTAACATAAATTAATTATATAATTTAATATATTCATTAGAGAAGTAATCAAATAATATACACGGAAGAATGTTTTGTAAAAAGATTGCTCAGAAATGTATTTAACTTCTCATATCAAACATGATTATTTATGTATAACTGTATTAAAAATTTGGTAGTTTGTGTGCACTGTTGATAAATAATTTATTATTATTAATTTCGCACAGTATTATTTAATTTTCTAACTAACGTAACCATTTTCTGTAAAAGCTTGTGAAACTAAGGCCTAATGGCCACGGACGCGTAGCTTCATAGACGCGTATTTGTCATTATACGCTTGGTGTATGACTGCGTAAAGCTTAAAACTATGGAACTCGGTCAACAAAGCGGCAACGACACGTCAGCACGACGCTGCCGCTCCGTCCACACAGTTTCATAGTTTAGTATCTAAACTTCACGCAGGCGTACATCAAGCGTAGTGACGAATACGCGTCAATGAATCTACGCGTCCGTGGACAGTATAGGCGTAAGACGAGCTGGCGTATTGCTTCCCACTGCTTGGCAAGCAAATAATAGTAACTGCACTCAAATTGTTATTAGCACTAGTTATCGAGCACAAACATTAAATAAGGGCTGGTAACAGATATGCCGAGCAGATGTAACAGATCTGGGGACTTACACTGACGTAATAGAATGTCAGTCGTGCGAGCGAGAAAGAGGGATGGAGCTAAACACCCTGTACTACATTATTCTTAGTATATGCGAAACACGTGTCTAGTATTTTTATGTAAACAATCTATGTACACAATTTCATAACTAGCATGAAAAATCACAAAGTTATAAGCTTGTTATGTTACATGGTTGTCCGCACGAATACATGGCCAACGGGCCATCCGTGCAATTGAAGGGCTATTTTGCTCCCCCACCCAGCTGGCTCCTAATGCCCGCTATGACCTGCCGTGACCTATGTTGTACTTAGGTTGGTGGTATCCAACATGTAACCATTTTTAAATATTTTTGAAAATAAATCTAATATGGTGTAAAAATATCGATTCAGTTACTGATTCTGTTACGGATTCAGGTTTTGCATATATTATATTAAAAATAATGTTATATAGCTCCATCCCTTTAACAGTTCAATTTAGGTCCTCAAATGCATCGTGTTAAGAGCTCGAAGTGGTACTGTAGCGCTGTAAGACGGAGAAACATTCTTATAACATTTAAGACACTGCTAAGTGCGTTTACACACTTGAATAAAACAAAAAGGGTTATCTATACATCTTTGATGTTGTTTAAATACTAGGTCGTTTGCGCATTTCTGAGACCTGAAACCTCCCAATCTTGGATATCCTGGAGTCAGTGAAGTGCAATTCAAGTCAAGCTATCTAATTCTAATTATTTCTAGGAAATTAAATAATACTACGCAACAAGTCTCGACTACAAAAATTCGACGTGTATCTTTTAAATTAACATCGTTACGTTGTCCTACGAATGTCCAAAGACACACAAATGGTATGATCTAACTGATTAACGTTGTTTACGTGTGAGTACTGTACGAGCTCTGTTATTAATATATAACTTATAATAATGTATTATAGAATTATATTATTTGATGAAAAATATATTTTTTAGTAAATTATTTTTGTTGTTTTTGTCATATCAAGCCCCCCCCCCCCCCCATTGCTGCATGTAATTACATTGAAATTTTCTTTTTTTCGGCTTTCTAATATCGGACGAACCCATGTACGGTGAGTAGTACATTGTTGAAACCTCTACGGTCCGGACAAAGCGTTTCGCATCGTCATTTATACCTCTTACATCGAAGAACTGGAACAATTTGCCTGCTGCGGTCTTCCCGTCAGATTATAATTTGGGTATCTTCAAGGCTAGAGTGAATGGGCTCATAATAAACTAGTGGGTTTCACCATCAACTATTGCATTGCTGCCTATTATTAGATGGGAAAGCAGTCAATCACTAGTTTGATTCAATTAAAAAAAAAAGTAGAAAGAAAACAAAAAATAACAAATACATCAGTAGAAGTGAGAAAGTATAACAAAAAATATATTATAAACTAGCTTTTGCCCGCAGCTTCTCCCGCTTAGATAAAATATAGCCTATGTCACTCAGGAATAAAGCAGCTTTCTACCGGTGAAAAAATTTTAGCAATCGGACCATTTGCTTTCAGAGATTACGTTACCTCCTTCAAACAAAAAAACAAACTACCTCTTTATAATATTAGTTTAGGTTTTTTTATCATCTAAGTAAGTAGATATACTTGTTGGAACTGACACCCACATAGTTAGAAATAAGAAGAAGAGAGGATCGAGATAGTTTTATTATCATTTCAGTGATTTAATTCGACACAACATAAACCAGCATATCTGCCTGTACCAACGTTCTTGTAAACACTACAACAAATAAATATCCCCCTCCTCATAGTTAGAAATAAGAAGAAGAGAGGATCGAGATAGTTATTATTATCATTTCAGTGATTCAATTCGACTCAACATAAACCAGCTTACCTGCCTGTACCAGCGTTCTTGTAAACACTACAACAAATAAATATTCCCCTCCTCCAAACCCTCGCTAGACAAATAATTTGCGACTCAAGGACGATATTGCGCGTTTAAATACATTTAAGCACTTTCTGTGCACTTAGGTACTGCGAGCATACCCGGGAGCGTTCTGAGTGCATTCTGCGACTGCGAGCGTTCGTTCGGAGCAATCTGGGGCCTATTTCGATAATTACTATTGCTGCGTTTAAAATAGAGTTGTAAGGATTTTTAGTAGTTTTTCCGTTCGAGACTACTTTTAAAGGAATACAGTAATAGGGTTGCTACATTGAGTAGTTAACTACGCAAATGATTGTATAGGCCCACGGGTGAATGTCTGAAAAGGAAACCCGTAGTTCTAGAACGCCAGAGGTAATTAAAGGACGGAGGTGTGCTATTAGTCAGATAAAATCTGTCAGTAAACCGTAGGGATCCAGCAGGGCCTATGCTTTCTAGGGCCATGAGGATGGTATAAAAGGAATATTCGTGGTCTTAGAACGCAAAAGACAACTGAAGGAACTTACAGTTGCCATCACGGATCTTGAGCGGTTGCGCAGAAGTCAAATATTCGGTCTCTTTAGTGGTGCGAAGTGAGACGCGGGGGCGGGGAGTGTCAGTGATTGGCTCGCCGCGCCATCGCGTCATAGACGTCACTCTTGATTCGTTCCCTGCGTTGCTGCATGTATCTAACAGCGAAGACGATTAGCTCGCCAATGTATGGAATGCGTAAAGCGATCCCCACTCTGACGTCGAGCGCTCAAGATCCGTTTTGGCAACTGTATGTGTGGCACCATAGAGCAAGAAAAGTCATTTCCGACCTCAAAAAAAAAGAAAACTGTCGGGTGAAGAACTGCCCCGATTTCAAGGCATTTTTAACACATTGTAGTTTTATGATTTACCAACTACGTTAGATACCCAAGAAAACATGATTAGATTAATTACAATACCACCTACATTGCTTAGCTGTGTATGCCAAATAAACGTGAATTCTTTTATTTCTTTATTATCTTTACATTTATAGCGGTTTAACTTTACATACCTACAATTGCAACATTAAAATGTTATCAAACGATCGGCTTGTGTGTTTAACATGAGTTATAATAAGTGCACTTGTCTGTTTGTCGGTAATAATCTAAACGCATGTAAGACCTATCTACGCCTTAGCTTAGATTAGTGTAGTCTAGTCATATTAATAATGGATTATCACATGCTTTAGGTATACAATGCGTTAGATAGATGAATGTGTTTTCACGCAACGAGTACCTATTCAGTGGTTTTATTCAGTACTAGCTTTTGGCCGCGGCTTCGCTCCCGCTCTACCCTACTCCACTATACTATACCCTATTCTAACCTACTCTACCTTACTCTACCCTATTCTACCCTATATTTTTTTTCCTTATGAACCTTCTCCTCACAATAATAAACACAACAAAAAAAGAATTAGTGAAATGGGTTCAGTTGTTCTCGAGATTTGTGCTTAGCAACACATATAGCGATTTTGATATTATAGATACATCCTATAGACACGATATTAGAGGACGCGTGGAACACTAAGCACCGTCGACGACTTAGGCTTGGTATCACGGCGTCCTCACCTTCCGCATAACGCAGATCCTCACCGTACATGGTAAGTTCGGGAGGTCTCTGCACCGAATTCGTGCGGAAGAAACGCCCAGGTGTCACCAGTGTTTGGACCGCCCGGAGGGCACGGTGGAGTATACGGTAGAGGTGTGCCCCGCTTGTGCAGAGCATCGCCGTGTTCTCGTGAGTGTGATCGGCGGTAACGACCTTTCTCCCTGGGCCTTGGTACAGGCCATGGTCTGGAGCGAGGAAAAGTGGCAGGTGGTCGCCTCCTGCGAAGCACTAATGCTAGTGAAGGAGGTGTCCGCGCGCATGTGGGAATGGACCGATTTCCAGCCACCGTAGGCCTGAGCGGCAAGCAATGCTTCGCTTCTTAAAGGAAAACCTGGGGGTCCTAGAACGCAAGGCAAAGAAGGAATATAGGAGTGGGTTTTAGTCAGTAAAAGTCTGACACGCCCTCCCGCTCCAACCTGGAGCGAGAAAAGTTATTGGGCGATTTCCCATCTAAGAAAAAAAGCCTACACGGTAGCTTTTTATGAAATCAGTCTTAACCTTTCAATCGTGGAAATCACAGACACAATAGAAAGAATAGAAAGACAATAGGTGCGCGAACGCCGGCGTTCGCTTGGGGTTTAATGAATTAAAACAGTGCAACAAAACATGAGGAACGCTACCACTTCAGACGTGAGTAGCGATAGTATTTTTAGTAGATAGAATTTAGGCTTCATAGTGATAGGTCGTATGGAGGAAAAAAAATTGCATGTAGCGGGGATGAGAATGTTGAGAGGGATGTGTGGTGTGATGAGAATGGATAAATTGAGATGTGAGTATATTTATTAGAGGAAGTTTGAAAGTCGCGCCAGTGACTGAAAAGTTGAAAGGGAAACGTTTTTCTTGGTATGGTCACAAAAAAAAATGCTTTTGCAATATTGATTATTGATTATACTTAGGTATCAAGTGTTTACATAATTATGTATTTTGTTATAAAAAGATTGTTATTTTAAAATAACAAACAGACATTTCAATTTTATTTATTTTAATCTATAGATGTAGGTATATTTTATAGATTTGTTTAGTCGTGATAACCTATGTGACCTATCTGTGAAAGATTCACCGACCGCAATAACATAAATTAATGATGCCTGAAAAAAAGTTATCTCAACCCGTCTACTCTCAGTTCTTTACAGGAACGAATGTAATATTATCTAGAACGCATTTTTAACAAGTCAGTGACTGTTCCGACATCGTATTCATGCACCCAACAATAAGGGTACACACACTAGCAGATATGCAGTGTTGTAACGGTATGGAGTATGAAAAGTGAGTCGAGAGCGATAAGTTGTAAGCATGCATGAATAAGATGGGACGCTGTTATCTGTACGATCATGCAGTGCTGAGGTGAGCGCCAATGCACGAGGGAGGGCGTGTCCAATGTTTCACAAGTTATCTTTGTCATATGGAAAAATCGGAATTGCATTACATGCTACAAAAAAATGAATAAGAGCATAATATTATCAAATTGAGTCTACTGTTACAGAACAAAGGCCTCCCCCAAGTGCCGCCTTAAAGAACGATCCGGTGCATCTCGCATCCATTGGATTCCCGCGACTTTCACCAAGTCATCATCCACAAGCCTTCCACAAGGTGGACAGATTCGCGATCTCCCGACCACATCGACCATCTTCTTTAGCGAGGAATGTGTCCCGCATTACTTATACATACTTTCGTAGAACTCAAAGTAGTACCTAGATAACACCCACAAATTCTGACCTATCCTAATCCCGCATCGTAGAACAATGGGCACAGCTCCGTGGCTCGGATTAGCCGTGCCGTGTGCGCTGAGGTCGCGATGCATTGTGTGCCGGATTAAAAGTAATACATGACACGGAGGTAGGGCGAGATGAGACGGCCTGCCCTCGCGACACACTTGCACGCTCATGACGTCTTGTGATGTCACTTTTGCATTGAGACTCTGATGTGGCGAATTGGGAAATTGAGGCGGATTTTCTTTTTTGTTTTTGTTAGTTTTTAAGGTTTTAAAGTCAAGTACCGTAAGGCACGGTGTCTCAGACTAAAGCCAGCCAAACTAGAGTAAGCAAGTAATTGGAACTGTCTCTAACCTAGCCATGACTCTTGCAGGATTGTTCGAATGAGTTACCGTGGCTCTAGTGCCAATAAGTTAGTTTGCCTGCTGCGGTCTTCCCGTCCGATTATAATTTGGGTGTCTTCAAGGCTAGAGTGAATAGGCTCTTAATAAACTAGTGCGCCTCACCATCAAAGATCGCATCGCTACTTACCATCAGGTGGGATCGCAGTCAAGCACTTGTTTATAACAATAAAAAAAAAATATATATTGTGCCGTAACTAGCGTTTGATACGCTCGGTGTCAGTTTCTGAAATTACGCACCTTTGGAAAAAATCATCCAATGACAACCCCCGCTCTTGGGCGGAGCGGGAGATAATGTCAGACTCTTACTAACTAAAAACCCATCCCGTTCCTTCAAGCCTTCATACCGGGGCTCGAGCGCCCTTTCGGATAACCCTGGCCCCAGTAGGTTTCGACCCGGCTGGGCCCCTGCTGTTGCTAACAACTCCTTAAGGCGCGCGGGAACAGTGCGCGCCGTCGACGAAAATTACGCCCCTAAAATCGGTCATGTTGGGTAAGTTTAATCCGCCTGTCGCAGGTCCTCACCGGACATGAGTGTTTCGGGTGTGGTGGTAAGAAACGCTCTTCCATTGTGCGATTCGCCCGGAGCTCACTGTGAACCACTTGGTGGAAGTGTGCTCCGCTTGCTTTGCCGTGTCCTCATGGAGGCAATCTGGCCATCGTACAGCGCGAAAGGTAATGAGAAATGAAAAAATGAATGATACAAAACTTGGACTTGACTTGATCATTTCTGCGCTCCATCAGGTTCTGCGACCATTTTCTGGGTACTGCTGGCACCGCCCTAGTTATGGCTCTGGTGCCAATGACTATATATAAGTAAAAATATACTCGTTGTCTCTTCACTGCACATACTTATGACTCAGTTTCACACACATAAATTGAATAGATTTTGAGTTATGAAGGGGTTTAAACAGTGTCTCCAAATAGTTTGTGTAATACTAGTATACACACGGGTGCTACTCGCCAGTCCTTTTTGGTATTCAAATCATGCTCAAAAAAATTTATTTACAACTAACAGTATTTATAATTACCCGGTGACTATTAAGTGCGTAACTGCAGGTACCGTTAGCAAGCTAATCGTTTTTAAACAAAATTATAAAACTAGGTCAAATAAAAACTTTTTTTAGTGTTCAATAATTGGTGTTACCTATATAAAAATTATACATAGACGACTTATCCGGGTTAGATTATCGTCACCATCATTTTGCGAATCTACAATTACATCAGCGGTAAATCCATGTACCTCTACTCTGTTGTTTTTGCTGGTTGTTTCTGATTTTTCATCGGAGACTGACGTTTTAAAAGATGATGTGTTAGGAATGTCCATTTTTATTTTATTGTTTCTACGGTTCATTCTTAGATTCCCATGTTGATGGTACTCGACGGCCCGGTAAGGCAAACCGGCCGGCATCGGCAGGTCGGTCGGTACTGAGCGCTCCCGAGCCGATGCCTAAATTAAAATGTGCAAGGTACATTAAGTCCAAAAAGTATCGGGAATGGATGATTTGTTTATAGTTCCAAATTCAAATTTTAGATTTTTTTGTTGTTGCGAGATTGGCACAACTGTTTTCCATTTTGGCGCTGAGTTTGAGTTGCATCTGTTATTTATATTAAATACAGTGCTGTTTTTAGTTATATCATATCTAGTGTGTATTGCGAATTTCATAATAGACAAAAACATCGAACAAAGAGTTTGTCTTAAATTTTGCATCGCCAATGGAATTTCGTGTTCGGAGTCACTGAAAATGTTACGTTAAGGAGGCTTACGGGGAATCGACTTTATAAAAAACACGTGCTTATGAGTGGTACAAAGCATTCAAAAGCGGTCGAGATGTATGGGAGATTTGCCTCGCTCTGGTAGGCCATCAACCTCTGCAACTGAAGTTAACATCGCAAAAGTGAAGGAAATAGTGACTGAAAATCCTCATTCAAAGTTGAGAGAGATAGCCGCCGAACTTTCTGTATCTCACGAGTCGATCCGTACCATTTTAACTAATCATTTGGGTATGAAACATGTTGCCGCTCGGCTAGTCCCAAAAGACCAAAATTTTCTCCAAAAACTCAATCGCATGAGAGTCGCTGAGGACATGCTAGAGCGAGTCAATTCCGACCCAACATTCATGAAACGCATTGTTACTGGCGACGAGACGTGGGTTTACGAGTTTGGCATGCAAACAAGTCAACAAGCTTTGGAGTGGCGCCTTCCAACTGAACCAAAACCGAAAAAACCACGCCAAAGTCGATCAAAGTCAAAGTCATGTTGACTGTTTTCTTTGACTATCGCGGTGTTGTGCACTCGGAATTCTTACCGGAAGGTCAAACGATAAATAAAGAATATTATTTGAGCGTTTGCGGCATTTAAGAGAGCAAATTCGACGAAAAAGGCCAGATTTGTGGAAAGAAAATTCTTGGATTTTGCACCACGATAATGCGCCTCCGCATAAGGCAATTTTTGACCAAACACTCTACAAATACCATCGAGCAGCCACCATATTCGCCAGATATGGCTCCAGCCGACTTCTATCTTTTTCCTAAAATCAAATTACCACTTCGTGGCACCCGTTTTCAATCTGTAGAAGACATAAAGGAGAATTCGCGGCGAGAACTGAACTCATTTCGGAAACAGCGTTTAAAAAATGTTTTGATGATTGGATTATTCGTTGGCGTAAGTGTATCGTTTCTGAAGGGGCATACTTTGAAGGTGATAAAATAAATTTGGATGAATAATAAAATTTTTGTGTATTATTGATCTTTTCCCGGTACTTTCTTGTCAGAGTAGTAAATTAAAATATCACACAAGCAACTAACGTCATTGGCCTTCGTGAAAAATACGCGAGTACATAGCAACATAAATCGTAATATCATTTTATTTCTTCTTCATGCAAAAACGTTCACTGAACAAACTCTCATTGATAAGATAACACAGGATATAAAGTAGTAATTAATTTGAACAGATTGCCAGTACACTGGTACCTGTTGTTTGTTGCTAATGCTACTGTGAGCAAAATATGTTACCTGTTTTTCAGGTTTGCTGGATTTTTCTATAGAAGCAATGGCAGGTGCGTAGTTATAGTTATCGGCACAAATATTGAGCGCAGGCTTCAAGTTGCGCAGAAGTCAAATATTCGGTCTCTTTAGTGGTGCGACGTGAGACGCGGGGGCGGGGAATGTCAGTGATTGGCTCGCCGCGCCATCGTGTCATAGACGTCACTCGTGATTCGTTCCCTGCGCTTGCTGCATGTATCTAACAACGACGACGATTGACTCGCCAATGTATGGAATGCGCAAAGCGATCCCCACTCTGACGCCGAGCGCTCAATATTCGTGCCGATAACTATACAGCCGTATCAATGATACAGGGTCCCCAGCCTACAAGGGCCCCGGCGCGACGTGTGTAAAAACTCGCACGTTTTATCCACTGGCCATGTTCGTCCTGCCCTATCGTGACTCTATGTCACTGTCTCTGTGCTAATAAAGCCTATTTTGTAAAAACAATCCAACTTCAATTATTTTTTAATTAGCTTTGCTCGCTTACTTTGGAACTAGTGATGCCACTGCGCAAAACACGAATGGGTTTTAGACAGTAAAATACGGACGGGAAAAGTTATTTGGCAATCTCCTACCCCAATAAAAAGGGTGCGAAATATAGGTCTGATTACTGATAACACTAGTCGCATTGTATGTAATTATAGAAATTACATAATACCTACATGTTATCAATCAGCTTTACCCTGATAACGTTCACTTTCGATTACTATCACAATAAAACAGTACGATTTCCTTGTAATCAATTTATTTATTTATTTTAATGTTCATGCAACACAAAGTACATAGGTGGACTTAATGCCTTAGGCATTCTCTACCAGTCAACCTAGGGTGGTGAAGAGACAATATGGTAGGCGCACAAAAAGAAAATTTTGTTATTAAAACAAGATTAAAAAGTATACATAATTATAGATAAAATACACATACATATATATTTAATATATATACTACATATATATATTTATATAAAGTAAGGACAGAAGTTTTGAGATGATTCTGCTATTGGTGTAGAAAACGATCCTATCCGATCCGATTCTATCAATCGGACTGTACTTACGTTACAGACGTCAGAGCTAACTGACTGAAACCTACCTGTATTCCTTTAGTTACCATTTTCGTTGTAAAGCTACGGTAACTCTTTCTAACATTCCTGTAGCCCATTTAGGACGATAGTGACCGAACACAACATATTTCAGAATTTGTTTTAAACAGAACTGAAATGATACGTACATTTTGATACAAGTGTAAAAAGCTTGTTATTGCGACCGAGGTGGAATTCATAAGAGCCGTAGGCGAGTGTGTTCTGGAGTCGAGAGCTGCAGTGACTTTGCACGTGTATCAAATTGACTTCTTTGAACACGCTAACGAAGAAATGAAGAAACGGGGGTCGACGCGCGCCCTGTCTGATAAGATACATGTAATAAAATTGTGGCGGGGAAAACACGCGCACTTTTCTTCACTAATGCGGAAAACAGTGAACTACATGCTTAAAAGCGGTGAGATAAGAGCGGGTTTTCGAGTAAGAGTATTGAAGAAGCTTTAGTGCTCTGAAACCCTTTCTTTTCTTAAGGAACGTCCTGTGTACCTACACAGGTGGAAAACGTGTGACTGAAATGTTGTTTTCTCCACATCAAACTAAGAATTTAAAATTTCGAGCCACATCCAGTATAAAATATAACTTATCTGAAACACAAATATCAAATGAAAGATGGCGTGCATAGAGAAGGCCTTTTGTTGAGTAGATCGCGAGCGGGTCGCGGGTGCAGGGGGGGGGGAGGTCGGCATTGTAGTGAACTACCCGCCGTTGTAAAGTTTTAGCTTATTTGTTGTGGCGGTCCACTGAAATGTGGACGTTTAGTGAGCTCGATAGTGCCGCGGATGACTGCGTTTTAATATTTTGGTCCCGTTTTTAAAGCCACCGCTGAATACAGTCCTCGTATGTGGATATTATAATGAATGCGTAGGGGTATTGTCGTGATTGCAACGATTGCATACTGCACAATCCACAAATAACCTCTGTAGATGACGTGAAGAGCGGGGAAGACTTTACTTTTCTGAAAATCACAAAAAAACCTTCGGATTCATCACAATGTCTGCTATAAAATAAATACTTTACCCACTTGTGCGAAAAGTACAACTTGAAGTATAATCCACACCAATCAGTTTGTATGGTGTTTGAAAGCCTGAACAGCTTGTCGACAACAAAGTTGAAGTGCAGGTAGATCCTCCACTTCAACTTTATGGTACTGCGGTTGTAAAAGTTGACAAATTCAAATTAGGTCATAATTTACAACAGCCAACCTGTTCGATACACGTTGATAGATAGGCAAAGGCGAGGTACATATTTCAGTGCGAGGCAACGTGTTGTTTATCCACTGTAGCGACGCCATGACAGTGCAGCTCCCTGTCAGTTGATGCACAAGCGTCTACTCAGTGGAGTTGCAAACTACACCAAGTCTACACTGAGCGACACACAAGTGCAGCACCATGACGCTTGGTGTGATGATTCCAACACTTAAAACTGCCATGGTAGTGCAGATCGACTGCCATTATAGGCTGCTATACAAAACGGCGATACGATGCCGAATTGCTGCGAAGATTCGTGCGGCAAAGTATCGGTTCAGGTGACCAAACAATATGCGATGCGAAGCTATTCGCAAGTTTTTGCGAAAGATTTTTACGATGCGACATCGTTTTGCAGTTATGTATTAGGCCTATATCATACCATACGTACCTAAGCCGATTAATCTAATTCGCTGCGTCAAAGCTTGCCGTTTAGACACACGATATGTTGTATTGTACCAATGTTTGTAAATTATTTTTTTTTTATTATTGGTAGGCTCGCATTTGACCACCATCTCACCTGATGGTAAGCGATTTTGAGGTCGACGATGGAGCACGCAATTGAATGCAAGTCTGGAAAAATAAATAATTAATCTTGAATTTTTAGTCATACTTGCACTAGTGATACTTACACAGATAGTATAACTTATTGTAACCAAACAGGACGAAACTTAAAACCCGCTCCGCAGAATATTGATGACGGCACTGTTTGCTGTCCCCTGAGTGACGTCAATCAAGTCGATACTACCCGCATGTGCCGCACTTTTGAGCCTGCCGCACAAACAAGACTATACCGTAGTTATCAATAGATATCGCCAGGCTTTGTCGACGAGGGACTGTGATTTTCGGAGCTTGAATATCGGTATCGGTTCTTAACTAGACCGGTACTTGTTTGTTTTATTAATAAATACGACAACACTAAAAGCGAATTTTGCAATACGAATAGTGGAAACAGTGTCCGAGTTCGGAAGTTTAGGCGATTTTTTTTGAGCGATATTCAGTGGCACCAACACATAAGCGAGGAGGTGGTAGTCCCTGGATCAGGCTGCATACAGGCCAAAGAAGCCATGCCACACTTAAATAGAACCCTACCTAGCAACCTTCTGCGACTAGACAGAGACAAACTGCACCTGGTGGCGGGGACCATCACCAGACACTGCTCTCTTAACAAACACTTCTTCATAATAGGTATCAGGGATAGTCCTCTGTGCAGAGCATGCACGAAGTCGAAGGAAACTGTCACGTATGTGCTCCTCGAGTGCATATTCGTCAGTGAAATAAGAACACGAACCTTGGGAGCATCGTATTCACTCATAGACGCCGTGAGCAAACTGAAAGGACTCATCTGTTTCTGGAGAGAGACGAGCTGGCTGTAATGAAGGTCACCATATCCTACGCACAAAACCACCCCGGTGATCACCATCAGCACTTAGAAGGGGCCCCGTTACCTCTCAAAAGACCATTCCGGAACCCCCTCAGTGCAACGCCTGTTACGACACATCCCTGAAGAGACTTTCTAACGGTCTCACCTGACCCTCTTTGTGCACGGCAGCACGTGATCACTGTGCTACCGTCTTCCCTGGAATCCCTCGATGAGCGAGCAGAGTCCCCACTCTGAGCGCCCATGGTTCCAAAGTCCCGCTAATATTCAATGCAAGCGGGGTTTCGGCGTGTTAGGCATCAATGCGGTTGCATCCCCCCGACGCCTTCTTTTCCGAGCGGGATCGGCCCTTTCACGATCTCGCTCAGCGGCCTTCTGGACCATCATGGTCTCACAGACGGAAGCAACTTCCCTCCAGTTTTCTGGCTCCGCCAACATAGCCCTCACTACTGCTGGCAGAGACAGATCTCGCCCGATCCTGCCGACCAGGACTCGTCGCTCTGTGGCCCACGCTGGACACTCTTCCAGCGTGTGCTGTGCTGAATCTAGGTTGCCCCCGCAATGGTGGCAATTAGCCGTGGCCTCTCGCCCAATTCTGTTTAGGTACTCACCGAAGCAGCCGTGCCCGGCCAGCACCTGAGTCAGTCTGTAGGAGAGGCGCTCCTTTCTTGTCAGCCAGGCTTCGAAGTGCGGTAGAACGGCTTCGACAACGTGCTTGCATGAGAATTGCGGCTGCTGTAGCCGCTCGCGCCACCTCTCGAGCGCGTGTGTCGCCGTTCCTGCCGCCTCAGCCTTACTACAGAAATTCCCGGCACGCTATTTCCACTTTGGCGCATATCACGAATCCGATTATAGACTCTTGCGTCCATATCCGCCAGAATGTCCAGTGGCGGAAAGCGTGCCAGGAGAGTTGCCGCCTCGAAGGATACCGTTCGGTATCCACGTGCGATGCGGATGGCCATTTTCCGCTGCAAACTATTAATTTTAGTCCTGCAGCGACGGACACCTGATAGTCTATTTGACCACACAGGTGCCCCGTAAAGGACCATCGATCGCACGACCCCCGCGTAAAGATGACGAACTTCTTCCCGAGGACCCCCGAGGTTGGGCAGCACTCTGTGCAAAGCACCCACTGCTTTCCCAACGGGGGGAACCAGGACTCATCTGCTTCTGGAGAGAGACGAGCTGGCTGTAATGAAGGTCGCCATATCCTACGCACAATAGTTAACCAAGGACTAAGTGCGTAAATAGTTCATAAAGATAAGAAGAAGAAGAAACCGCAGTAAATGTGGCAACATACTGGATTCAATATGTATGTAAAATGTACTGTCGACATACAATGAGGAAGACTTTTTAGTATTACCAGCCTGTTGTTGTAATATAAGAACAACAGGCTGGTTCTTAGCAGGGCTTCTTCTTATCATTATAGAGCCTTCAATTTATGAGAAGTTTTTATTTCATTTATCACCAACTTTGGTCAAGACGAGTTGAAAATTTCAGGATTACCTAGTGTAATTTTTTAACCCGATTTTCCGATACACAAAGTTTTATTGGTATCTATGAGCCCAGACTTGGATCCATATCCTTGTGCATGTTTTTTTTTTTAATTGATTATATATAGGTACAATTCGTGATAATCATTTATCAACCGACCGATAACACAGTCAAGGTCTGTCATCAATAATCGCAATCGAAAGACCAATCATTCTCGTACTTTCTTAAAAACGTTCATTAAGAGTTTGCAGGGTTATAAAACTTTTATTACAGATAGAACATACCTTAGAAGAACTCTAGAACTCCTCAACCTACTAACTGTGACGTCACGTCTTAATTTTAATTAACACGTGGCGTCACAGTTACTTAAATAAAATAAAATGCTTGCATGCCCCTGCTGCCCTATAGATAACGTAAACATAATATAAATCACTTAACTTACGCGTTTACGTTTTAACTGTAAATAATTTATAACTGCGTTAAGTACGTAAACATTTTGAGCCATTAACTCGTGCTAATGCGTTACGTTTGCATTAACTTCGAAACGCGTTTCAAATGTAGTTGAAATAATTATGAAATGTACCTATTGTTCAATGGCGAACAAAGATTTCCGGGGGTGGAAACAATGTTTGAATTTAGTGCTTAATAGGTAGCTACGGGTATTAAATGAAGGGGCAATTTTATTTCGAGCCAGCTTTAGGACCTACTTACTGTTATTTGATACAAAAATATTTATTTCATTACTTATACTCTGAAAGTAGGTCTGAAGTTGCCTGAGGAGCGGGCTGAAAGTGATACTTTTCATCCCTAGGGAGTTTTACTTTACAACTGACAGCTGTCAAATTATTAAAAAAAAACTAGTTCTATCTTTACATTTCTATTGAACCATGTTCCAATTTTCCATACAGCCAGTCAATCACAGCGCGATATAAAATTGAAATAACTTAAAGACAAGTATTAATTAAATAATGTTATATTTTAAGTGATTTATTTGTTAAACTATTTCTTTAAAATACTTTATTTTTAAAAGATTACAATTAATTTCTAATTTTTCATTAATGAGGCTGAATAGCTGGCCGGCTGCAGAAAAAAAAAACAAAATGGCGGGAAAATGGCAATCAGTCGTTGGTTTTTTCGAGTTTTGTTTACGTTTCCGTACAACAGAGATATGTATTAACACGTTATGTTTATCAGATTAAAATAGTGATTTAACGCCTAATTTCATAAGAGAAGAGGTTAAAGCAGTAGTGGAATACCTTTTACCGCCTAAATCAGAAGAAAGACACCTACTTAAAATCATAGGTACGACGACTCAGGTTTTACAAACTTTTTATTTTATTTTTAGTTTCCTCGTATTCGTAATGAAAAGCACAGTGTTTACCTCGGGGTGAAAGTAACTCATTTAATCCCTCGAATTAGCGACCTCGCTATGCTCGCCCGCCAACTCCTTCTCGGGACGAAATGAGTTACTTTCACCCCTTGTGTAACAATGTACTATTACCTTACCGTTTGAAATATTATAAGTCGCAAGTCTGTTTTATAGTACATTATGATGTAAGTGTGTAATTTTAGTGATTACAGTCGAGACGATATTTAGACCCGAGCAGTGGCGAGGGTCTTAAGAGAGCCGAGAACGGTAATCATTAATTTCTCACGTGTATCATACGACATTTTCAATACTCTTGTGAAGAAAATAACAGTAAAACTAGTATTTTTTTTGTGACATGGCTTAAAAATCTGTTTTCATATGCGCACTCATATTTTTTTTTTTCATTTCCTCGTGGGGCCGACCCGCGCCCATCCTGATACGATAAATGTAAAAAAAGTTGTGGCGGGGGAGAGGTTCAACAAAAAGGTTTTAACTACATTAAAGCACTAGTGCGTAATGGTAATCAAAATGTCACAGTTTGGTAACAAGGGCCTTTATATACCTAAGTGCAGTGCAATAATAGTCATTTTCTGAGCAAGTGTATTGAAAATGTTTTTTTTTTTTATTAAATAAATCGTTTGTACAACTTAAAATGGTCAAAATTGCACGAAATAAATAAGTAAGACACTAATATATACCATTGAACGCAATAACTTATGTGAATTTTTTTCGTACTCAAAATTTGTTTTGCGAACAAAGAGGTTAAACAAAAAGGTTTTAACTACACTACAGCACGTTTTTTGCCATTCCTGGCTTTTAGTCTTCCAGTAGGCCTAGCGAGAGGACCTAGATGTCCTCTCGCCACCTCTTCAGGTCCAGCTCAGCCCAGGTCGGCTTCGGCGGCGTTAGCCATCTTCATGTGAGAGACAAGACTTTATAGAAGCTATCTTTTTTATTTTTAGCTTTTTTTATATTGTTTATGCATCTGAAGTGATCCACCCAATCCCATTTTAGCTCAGCAACCTTTTTTAACTACGTCTTTGGTCTCCATTTCTGAGCGCAGCGTGGATTTTACCTAGATTATGCTAAATTTTTCTTTTAATATTTTTACCCATGCCTCCCACACACCCTTTTCAAGACTAACAAACGAAAGCAGTAATCCGCACACAGTCACTTTCCTGCACGAAACAATTCCTCGCCGGCCCCGGGGCGGGAGAGACAAAAGACGTGTGTTTCTTTGTTTTAACAGGGCTGTGGCTGTAAGCTGATGTATTGCGCGCGGGAGATCGCTGACATCGCGGCTTTGGTATCATCATAGAACGTGGAATGTGCGTAAACTATTTTTTTATGTTTTTTTTCCTGTTAGTTGCTCTAGCAACGTATTTAGGAATTTTCTCGTGAATTGCTTTTTTTTAAATTATTTAACAATTTATACATAAAGTAAATAGTAAAATAAAGACAAAAATATGGAAATAGAAAATAGGTACAAAGGTGATGCTTAATTCTAAACACATACACATATTGGTTTTCTTTTTGCAGAAATTCTGCGGCATCAGCCCTATTGGGCCCTTTTGCTGATATCAGTTTGAGGTGCGGGTCAACACGTCGTCGACGACTCGGGGTCGGTCCTTCCCAGATGGCCAGACGGCGAGCCACAGAGCTATAGCTTGCTCGTCGTCCGCAAGCTATCTGTAGACTACCGACGCCCGGGGCGTTTCCTGTTGCGGAGGCTGGGGTGTGAGGATGCCCGTCACTACATGGTTGCGGCCATCTTTGTTACTTACCTCTCATTGCCTCTCGCTTCTGATCATGGTCTGAACAAAAGCCCAGCACGAGAGGTCGCCGCCGTTAAACGCATCCACGAGGCATAGCGGTGCTCCACCGAAGTGGAGCACACCTTCACCATATGCTCCACCGTGTCCTCCAGTACGCACAATGGTTACACCCGGGCATTCCTTTTGCTTGAAATGTTAGGCCTTATGAGTATGATTATAGAGCCAAAGTATGTTTTAGAAAGCAATCGCACTACCATTCCATTCTAAATATAAATAGAATTGGCTGAATGATACTAATATAATATAAATAATTATACCTGCTTACTACCTCATATCAAAAACTAAGTCAAGATAATATCGTTTGGTAACGACCACATATTGCATAGTAACGAAAATCCCAATCTTAGTTATATTTCTTTAGATAACGCACTGATGAAAAAGTTAGCTATAAAAGATTAACGACGACGTGATGAAAGTAACGACTTAATCGTTAATAACGAGATCACTCGCGCGATAACACTCGGATACATTCCCGTCGTTTCTAATTCCTCTGATATCGCCCAGATAGCATTTATAACATGTAATATCAAATGTTTTTAGTGATTAAAGTGTGCATATCGAGCAATTTAATCTCTGGAAGGAATATATAAAGACTTTCCTCTAAGAATTACATTAGTCTAACAGAATCTGCCAAAATGGTGTCCGATTTTAGAAAGAAAAAGTTACTTCATGTGTTCAACGCTTTCTTTGACACCAACAAAAGTGGTAGTATCGACAAGAAAGACTTCGAACTAGCTATACAGAACATTTCAGAGTTTCGAGGCTACAAACCTGGTGATGTTAAATACAAGAATGTAGAAGACACTCTTCTGAAGATCTGGGATGGTCTGCAAAGTCGAGGTGACTCCAACAACGATGGTGAAATATCGAAAGATGAGTGGATCGAGATGTGGGATCAGTATGCAAAGAACCCATCTGCAGCTGCTGAATGGCAGACTCTGTACTGCAAGTTCATCTTTGAGTTAGAAGATGCAGGTAACGATGGAGCTATCGACGTTGAAGAGTTCTCTTCTGTCTACGCATCTTTTGGTTTGGATAAGCAGGAGTCTGTAGAAGCTTTCCAGAAGATGGCCAAGGGTAAGGAAACCGTTTCGTTTGAAGAGTTCCAGCAGCTGTGGAAGGAATACTTCGTGACTGAGGATCAGGACGCTCCAGGAAACTTTATCTTTGGATGCTACATCTGCAGTTTGTCGAAGCATTCACATTCTCACTCGCACTCGCATTAGTTTAGGAACCACTTATTAAGTGTTAATTTATTTAATGTAACTTGGGTCATATATTTCACATTGATTTAATAATATATAATTATAGTTTTAAGATTTCTGTTGTTGTGTTATTTTAGAGTTATGTCTTCATCAAGTAAGTGATCGAAAATTAAATCGGCAAGAACTTTTTTATATCAATAAGTAAGTTTAAGATTGATAATATTGATTTTGGGATGTTTTTACCCATGCTCAGTAAAAATATTGTGGGCTCTGAGATTACGAGATAATAATAGAAGGGCTTATTTTATATTAAACTGTAGGATTTATTCCTATCAAATTACTGTTCTCCATTCGTGTATCTTCTGGATATAATTATAAAGACAAAATCCTGACTCGCTCACTGACTGGTGAGCGAGTCTTGTATTTGTCTTTCAATGCCCAGCTCAAAAAACCTTTGGGTTTAGAATACTGAAATTTTGCACAAAATTTCCTTTTATGATGTATAAAATAAGAAACGATATGTTGAAATTCAACCATAGAGGGTATAAAATGGGGGTCCAAAGTTAAAATAAGGTTCTTGGCGGAAGCTACGTATTTATAAAATTACTAGCCCCTATCGCTCTCATAGCCATCCTAATCTCTTCTGACTCATTCTTTTTTAAGACTCAACTTAGTTTTATTTCTATTATTTATAATGTGCCAGTTCTAAAATCTCTATAGGATACATATGTGCTGATAAAAAAAGTTTCTACAGAACGCTAGTAAGGTATCTTGATTTGCAGGATACGTGAAAAGTGGAAAGCAATCAATGGGTAGCTCGCCCGAGTCGTCGTCGTCGAGAGATATCTTAAGGCCAGCCCAGCAAGGCAGTCCTAGAACGCGAAGGGCAAAGGGTATAGTTATTCGTGACCATATAATCGAGGAATCGTTAGCTAAATAACAATAAAATTATCTTGTGACATGTGTGAACACAATGTGGTCATAAAGGCATCATATCTGCAGTAGTCGATACCATAAAAACTATGATTCATATTATCTTCAAAAGCGATCTGATCTATGAGCACTCAACTCAAAACACTATAAACTCAAGAACATAACGATCACCATCTGCAGGCTTCCATAAAAAGTCCCATTAGACATGCAACAATGTAATGGCGGTCATTACTCTAGGCTTCTAGATAGAAGTGGCCATAAAGAATTCTATGAGTTTGGACAATTTGGCAAATGAGTGGCGTACCCCCGACCAGCCCCGCGTCGTTACAACTCTCTTTTATCGCATTAGCTGGTCGGATGTACGAAGATGGGGTTGGAGACGAATGGGGTAAAATATATGATACTGCGGTTGATACTTCTTCAGAGCACAAGTATAGTCAGACTATAATGATCACTTATAATGATCACTCATAGCACTCATAGCAGCATTTAGCCTTATAATGTATCCATTGCTGGGACTCAAGCCTTCTCTCTAGGAGAGGGAATGGGCCGTAATCTATTACGCGGGCCCAGTGTGGATTGGTGGATGTCACATGTCTTCGAATTTTTGGTTTAAGGTTTCCTCACAATGTTTTCCTGCACCGTTTTGAGAGCAATGGTGATTAAATAAATTACACAAAGTAATGCGCCTGGCTGGCAAATAAATACTTGACAAGCAAATACTAAATAAAATTATATCAAGATTTTTCCGTACTTAAAACGGAGATTTACATTTTTTATCACTAAGATGCCGCATCCATGCTTCCTCTTATTTCCACAACGTTGTATAGATGTCAGAGGGTCGTGTTTTGAGCGATGTGTGGTATCTGTCACGCGGCACATCAGCTACCCAGCTGTTAGCCGCTGTACTCATATGTTACAAGACGAGGACACTTTTGAGTAAAGGCAGGAGTGATTGGGGAACTCGGTTTTAAAATCATAAGTTTATTTATGTCCCAATAGATTTCTCCATTTCTCATTTTTGCGTGACGCACAGGACCGGTCGTTGTGGCGACGCTTGGGGGAGGCCTATATCCTACAGTGGACTTGTCTTTCGGCTGATATGATGATGATGATGATGAGATTTCTTCAAAACAATGTGAGAAAAATATTTTTATATTTACAACACACGTTTACATTTATTGTTTCATTTAATTACAAGAAAATATATACATAATAAACTTAAATATAAAAAAAATATATATATATTTAAGTATGCTTAACCTAACTATACACACTAAAGGCTACTCCCTACTAAAAATAGAATAATGTGAGAATAGTTTTCGATGCGAGCGATGCGACGTCGGAAATAAACTTCTGAGGCTCTAGCACTAGCTCTTAATGCGATACATTTGACGACCTAAACTGAACTGTTAAAGAGACGGAGCTACATAGGATGTATAGCTCCATCTCTCTTTCTCACTCGCACGCTTGACATTTTAACACGTCATGGTAAGGTCCGTGATCAGTGTCTCTCTGTAAATTCTGTTGTTGAATCTTTGAAATGCGACTATAATAAAGTTCGTAAACTTTGTGAAGTCTGAAAGGTACCGAATTATTTTTTGAAAGATTTGACAATATAATAGAATAAAGTTTATTATACACCAGAAAATTAACACAGCTTAAATACAAAATTGAATCTAAGGGTAAAATGGCAGTCTTATTGCAATAGAGCAATATAGTCAATAAGTAAGTATTTTTTAGAATCTTGTTATTGATTTTTCGTTCTATCCTACTCTTCCTCATATTCTTCATAATCAAATTTTGGTCATTAGATTTTTAAAAATGCGGTACTTATTATATTATACAGTATAGTTAATCAAAGACGGATGACTAAATCGACTGCTTATTAATTCTACGAGGTTGATAAGTAGTAAAATAAGTAATTTTACTAATTGTCAAACGGATTCTTCTTTAAGAAAAAATAAAAATACTTACCGTAACGGCTATCGGCTGACAAGCTCATTCGAAGCATTCGAACCACATCCGTTTCACTGAATTTTAACATTATCTCTCCACCTGCCTGTTTTTTCCCAAATTTATTTGATTCGGCTTCCATTCGATCTAATCGGATGAACCTGAATCTCTACTACCCAGTAACTGGATATCACATTCACAGCATCCCTTGGCACAACATTGTTTGTAAGGTTTTTACCCCAGACTGTAACTGACAATATCATTGTGAGTATTTATTTATTTATTAAAACTTCATGCAAACCAAAAGTTACAAAGGCGGACTTAATGCCTTAGGCATTCTCTACCATTAAAAGAATGCCTGTCGCCAAGATTTTTTCCCTCATCAATAGTGGTTCCATCCAAGTTTACTTATGTGATGGCGTCATAATATGCCGTGGGGGCGAGCGTTGAGTGATGTGTATTATCTGTCAAAAAGAACATTAAAGGCTCAGTTTACACTCGTTGTCATTTCTAGTGGTAATATTGAAGATTTCTGAGAACGATCAGAGAATGGCAGTACAGTACGCACAATTTTGATGATATATTTCATTGATAGGACAAAAGCCTGCACGCGCCGACCTACTTGATGGATAGTGGTGGCAACACTAACAAATACATTTCAAAATGATACTTAAGAGCCTCGCATGCTTCTACACCTCTGATTGAGCTCTTCTACAAGAAAATACAGAAAATATGTCAGGGCAATAAAAATGCATCTTACTTAAAACTCACATTTACAGCCTGATTTCATCATTTCCCACGGCTAAGGAGTAGAATTCCCTGCCGGAGTCTGTGTTTCTTGGTAGCTATAACCTAAGAATCAATAATTTAAGGTTATTATTTTCTAGGTCCATCAGGTGAGATATTGGTCAAACGCGACCATGTAAATAATTAAAAAAGCTGGGCTCGAAGAACAGATTACAAATGGATCCAAAAATTTCTAGAGTGACGACCTCGTAATAGAAGACAGTGTGACGTTAGAAAGCTCACCACCCACGTGATAAGCTGACGATTTCTTGAAGGGCACGGGAGTTCACTGGATTAATTTGTTATTGATTAACGCATAATGAATGTGTTCCCAAAACGCTTTGTACGTATGGATGGGATGTCACATGTACCGGTGGCGCAACGCCGTACGTCTTGTGGTCCGGTGATGTAACGGACTTGGTGGAATTAAATTGTGTAACTCCAGTGTACACTCCCCGAAATGTAAACGATAGAAAATAGACAGGCTAGCAACTCGGCGTCGATGCTCAAGACTTTGAAGTTTTGACTTCACAAGATTGTAAAAATACTTTTTAATTTTAACTTTTTCATGAGTTAGGTAGTTCACTAGTAAAATCCCTTATGACTCGATCTACACATTGCTATTTGCAAATGAAACTTAAGTAATCGGACTACCACGAAGTTATAACTTAACCTAACACAAAGAGAATTCTATATAAAATTATCTTTGTGTTAGGTTAAGTTCAAATTCTTCATATACTCGTATATCAATATCAAGATCGGATAAATAAAAAAAAAGTTATGCTCTAATTGATAGCATATCTGGAGGAAAGAGCTTCTACCAGGTGAAAATTATACATCTGTGTACCCTCTCAGGTCATACCAGAGTGAAATGTCATGAAATATTGTTAACAATAAACAGACATGCGATGGCAGCAATCCCGGAAGATTTTCTATTATTTATTGAAGAGTTCCATAGTCTATCTCCGAAGTTCTTCATCAGATCTTCACCAAATTTAAATAAGATTAACTGATGGCAAAACTTTTTAAACAATAAAAAATATCATCAAAATCTGTTAACGGATTGAAAAAGATATCCTCTTTTTGGAACATCTTTTTTTTTTCAAGTCGGTTAAAAGTCAAACTAATTGGCGGGCGGCGCTTGTAAAAATAATCAGTACAATCTTTATCAAAATGCACGTAGTTAGATAATATATTTATAGGTGTAGGTGTTTACATAAGATTGATAAGAGAACAAACACCGAGTGGTGCCCTGCATTGCAGTCGACGAGATAGCGACAGACGTCAGTATCTAAAGAATCAGTATTAATTACTTTAATTATAGCACTAGGCTTGATTTGCGAGTTCGTCTGTGGATTTAAAATAAAAATATTTGATGGAGGTTTTGTTGGTAGAATACTACAGTATAGTACAGCACAAGGGTGGAATTTTAGAAGAATTTGATCATATTTATTCTTGACTGACAATGAATGCTCTTTTCCCAACTAGCTTTGGGTCGGCTTCCAACCTAACCGGATGACTATTCAAATTTTACTTGGAGCGACTACCTAGCGAGCGAGACCTCAACAATCTAGTTATTGACTAACACGATACGTTTTGGCTAGGCAACACGATACTCCTTGCGCAGATTGATAGTCAGACTTTCTGGCGTCAGCCTACTCACGACTGTCAAAGATAAAAGCATTGCCTCCCTCTAGGAATAACTCCTGTATCGTGGGTGCGTTCTCAAACATGTAAACTCGCATACACAAGACACCCAGAACCGGAACACCAACCTGTAGGCCGTACATATTTATTCCGTGTGGGAATCGAACCCGTGACATTTTCCGCAGCAGTCAAGTCTTTTTTTTATTTGATTTGTGTAGGAGTTTTTTTATCAATCGAAGCAACCTCAGTTTCAACTAAGGAGTTCATTTTATGAACCTAATCAGACTTCCCAAGCTTCAACACAAAAGAAAAACATGCAGAAAGATTAAAAACAAAATATATTTCCTTTCACCCAAAAACCAGACGCGTTATAATTTGGTTTCCGCAGACATATTGCCCCCGCAGCCCCATCAGAGGGTGCTCGTGATCCATACGCCTGTCGGACATGAGGTAATGTATAATAGATATTTCACCATTAATACGCCATCTATCTCCGTCTTGTGGCGGCTAGTTAGCTCCGATGCGATGGCGTCTCATATTCAGGCTCTATGGTTCTCAAGATTGCCCAAATACCTTGTCAGGAAATCATACGTACCGTGGCGTCTAAAAAGCTAGGTTTAAAATATTATCTTTTTTATAATGTTCCCATATAATAGTAACGACAAGAAACATGGAAGTGAGATATTTGTAATATATAACCACTGTGTTGTCTTTCTTAACCCAAAGTTTGACTGGTAGGGAATGTTTTGTTGTATCGAGTCCACCTATGTACCACTACTGTACATAAAGATTAAATAATCGATCTAAGCTTTAGAATGTACAATTATCATCATTTTTCTGACAGAATGATTTCATGACAATTCAAAAATGCCTGTAAATGGTTTATTTGAATTAAATGCTTTGATTTTGAAGTCAAAACTAGTGCGCCTATCCATCAACGATTGCATCACTGCTTGCCATCAGGTAGGATCGCAGTCAAAAACTACTTTTTACCAAAAAAATAAGAAAATTATGTTCCAAAAGCATGACATACATCCGGTTTCTAAATTGATTTAGAGATTTTAAATGACAGTCTCATGGTAACGAAGGGTTTGATATTTGATAAGTACTTTGACAAAAAATTAGAAATAGACTGTTGGCAGATGTGTTATTAGTACGCTCATAAATCAATCCCGGTTTACAACGGAAAATAAAGAAAACTTACCAGAAACAAGTTACAATTTTCTGCCCAAGTTGCGTATTGCATCGTAAAGAAAACTGCAACAAAAATAAAACTATCAGAACATTTAGACCGTAAAATAAAGTCGGGACAGATTCCGGCTCGTACAACGACACTTTAATGACCCCAAACCATACTGCGATGGCCCCGCGGGGGAGCTCATTGCAATAACTGTTCCACAGCTCTATGTGGCTGCGACAATTACTGTTACTAACCATTTTATAATTCCCTCGTGACTATTGGAACGATTGTCGCAATTATTGGACGTAACATGTTTTAAATTTTAGTGTAATTAGGTCAGTATTTGACCAATCTTCCCTTGATTTTGGTTGATTGGCTGCCAGTCTAATCGAATGCAGCTATTTATAAAGACTACCTATCTGATAGCCAGAATCCAGTTACTGGGTGTACTCCTTGGAAAAATCAGCAGTGAGACTTTCGGGCTTACCCATAACGGTAGTCAAAACCTAAAAACAACAGCCAGGAGCTTCACAGGCCTGAAGATGTCAGATGTAATTGTTACACATCCAGATACTGACTTGGCCAAGCATTGATTGCTCTACAAAGTCGACCCATGTTATGATTCAGCTGCCATCTTCATCTTCCTGCCCTTGTCCCGTTTTATTTGAGTTCTGCGGCACAACACTTTTTCCATTCAGTGTTTTTTACTTGTCACGTTATAACTTCTTGATTCAAACTATCAAGACTCTAAAAAAAATTTGATATACAGACAGATAACACACAAACTTTTAAACAATAATACTTTCACTTTAACTTGACTAATCACTATTATCTTATGATTCATACACAAACATGGCCACGTATCACCCGCACTATGTACATTACATGAGTATATAAGCACCACGCGAGATACCGAGACTATTTACCACTGAAACACACGACAATCAGCAACAATGGTGTCCGACTTCAGGAAGAAGAAGCTCCTCCACGTCTTCAAGTCATTCTTCGACACTGACGGCAGTGGCAACATCGAGAAGGATGACTTCACAGCAGCTATCGCGAGGATCACCAAGACCCGAGGCTGGAAAGCAGGTGATGAGAAATACAAATTCATTGAAGAGACTCTACTGAAGATCTGGAGCGGTATCCAAGAAGTTGCTGATGTCAACAACGATGGGCAAGTCAGCGAGGACGAATGGATCGCCATGTGGGACAAGTTCTCCAACAACGAGGTCTTCGAATGGCAGAACCTGTACTGCAAGTTCGCCTTCACCCTTGAAGACGCCAGCGACGATGGATCCATTGACGCTGAGGAGTTCTCCACTGTCTACGCTTCCTTTGGTCTAGACAAAGACGAGGCTGTCAAAGCCTTCCAAAAGATGGCTAAAGGCAAGGCCGAGGTCACGTGGGCCGAATTCCAAGAATTGTACAGAGAATACTTCTCATCAGAAGATGTCAACGCTCCTGGAAACTACATCTTCGGCAAGACTAGCTACTAAGTAATATTTATAGAAACTTGCGTACTTTTGGGCTGATGTTTTTTTTGATAAGTGATCTAATGATTAAATTATGCATTTATTATGTAAGTAGCGAATAAACTAAATTATTTAATTTACTTGGTACGTTTTATTTCCTAGACATTTTTGGTAAATTAAGAAGTAGGAAGGATACTTTACTAGGCCTCCTTCCCTAGGATTCCTCCAGGTTTCTTGTATCTATCATTCAGTCGCTTCCTGCAGCTTTGGTGATTAACGACTTCGCCAAAGCTGCAGAGAACCATTTAGAATTATTGTCGAAACGCGTAGTTGACACTTCGCGTGACCCACTTCCCACAAGAAAGGTCTCCCAAGAAAAGGTGGATCGACGACCTGGCGAGGGTCGAAGGAATCCGATGCATTATGGCAACACTTGGGGGTCGAATACCGGCCAAAGAGTGTATTATATAATAGTTAATAAGATTTCTGGCCAAAACATGAGACTTAGAATGCCTCAAATGCCCACACACGGTGACACTCATCAAATCTTCTAAAATGTAGGTGCATTTTGAAAGATTTGATGAGTGTCACCGATGCTGCTATTAATGTAGCCCCCTATTGGAGCCGAACAGTTTGACGAGTTTACCATTGAAAAGAAGATTTTTCAATTAAATTTCGGTTGTTTATAAGTATGTTGTGGAGTTATATAATCTGTAGTAAATATTTAATTTCAAAGCTAAATGAGTGCTTCACTGTATTAATTTAAGGTAGCACTTGAGAATTAGACTTGGAGTGTGGTATCTTTAAATTATTTTCATGAGCTGTTTCCAAGCAGGTCTATCATTTATTTATATTTAATCATAATCATTAATTCTGCAAATTGATAGATATCGACATGCAATGTGCGTCAATTTCTGATTTTTATTTTTAATCTATATTTACCAATCACAGTTTGATAAGGTGATTAAGATAACATTTAAAATCACGACTATATTTACTGCAGGGATGGGCAGGTTTAGTACACCCGTAGCACATACATCATGTTAAAAGTTCCATGAGTTAAAAAAGGTTGAACCTATTCATGTTAACCTCACAGAAAGCCAGACCATGTAAGTGAGTATGCCACTTAGAATTTCGTAATAGAAAACCCTAATAACAGTTTGTCCGACCCGGGGACAGAACCCAGAACAATCTGCTTAGCAGCTGTTGCGTTTGCGACTAACAACAAGGTGATTTAGATACAGCCACGTAACATTTCATCGCACGTCCCTGTTTAATAAGACTTACTAACATTATATTTGAAGTGTACCTACATTTTAGTAAAAGGTTTACCAAAATCACCACATCTAAAATGCTAAAGGCAAGGCAAGGGTGGTTTTGCAAGTTGAACATATGTTTGATTTATAGTCTGATAGCAGTTTTGATTAACATTTGGATATACCTAAGTAAAGAACGGGGATCTTACTGCCGTTTGGATAATTTTATTATGTATTTGTTAATCTAATAAATAAAATAATACAATCCCTTGTTATACTTGCTAACTTGCAGTTTGTACCAAATTGTCTATGCAAAACCTATTACCAACAATGAGTATAGTGTTATTGTTCTACATATACAACATATTACTGGAATTGCGTGAACTGAATTAAGTTATAATGATAATTTAAGCACTAGTAGTGCCTTCGTTTTTGTGTATTCTAGAAATTAGGAATCCTTATTTTAGACAGATAATACAGGAATTGACACGTTATCATGGTAGCGCTTCGCTATTTGTATTTACGCGCGCACCACAAACACGATTTATCAAAAATTCAGATCAAAATAGTTTTATTTTTGATTATTAATAAAAAAATAAAACTATTTTAAAGATTGCTGAAATCGATTCAGTAGCCGATTGTGAATATATTGCTTTTAGGATGTGCGTTTATTATTTTCGGTTCCTGAGCAAGTAGGCAGTTCAGTAGGTTGAGCACCTGAACCATAGGGGCATATCGAGCAATTAGAGTAGATACGCGACGGTAGGACCACCAACAGGCACAGTGAAACACAGACACTCACATCCGCAGTAAGTCCAGAACGAACAGTGAACAGTGGTCACGTCATCGGTCTACGTCATCGATTTTATTTTGTTTAGCACCATTATTCTGAAGTTAAATGGTTCCACTCTCTTCTATTATCAACGTGAGCATGGTTTAGTAGTTCGTTGTTTCATCCAAAGCAATATTAAAGGCATAAGCTCATTTGGAATTCGGTAATTTCGTTACTTATCCGAATATTTCACACAACTTGTTCCAGGAAATAAGCCTAGATAATATCCACAAGATATCTGGGATTCCGAAATATTTAGAGAAAGATGTGCATTAACGTCATAATCACAAAAGAGCGGTAGTATGGAAATATGTCTCGGGGTGACCTCTCTTTTAAGTCAACGATATTGATTGTGAGTAAACGTAGAGTACTGAATTAACAGCCCCGAATAAGCAGCCTTCTTTCTCAACCCATTTTCCCCACTGGTGGATATAATAGTCGTAGTTATCCTCGTAGGCAAAATTATAGCTGGACTTAAAAATCTCATATAATAAAAAAAAAGGTTTAAACTAATTAAAATAATTTTCCAGTGAGTTTTCCACAAGGACCGCGGTCAAGTAAGATCCTTGTTAAGATAAAAACGCGGGCTGATCATAAATATAAAATAATTTCACAAAACAGTTGGAATATAGCGGACATTTTTGTTGGAAAACGACGAGTGCTAATTACCGGGTGAATTATCGTGTTGAGCGGACGGTACCCTGGTATGATAGTGTGTGGGGCGAGGTAGGAGCGGTAGCGGGGATGAGGTCCGACCGTTCGGTAACCGTCCAGACCGAGTCCAAGACTTCGACGGCGACGTCACGTATTGTTACACGCGCGGCTCAAGGAGTTGTCAGTAAACCGTAGGGGTCTAGCAGGGTCGAAGCCTACTGGGGTCCAGGATCTGTTTATGAAAGGTAGATTTGGCCACGGTACGAAAGGCAACGAAGGAACAGGAGTGAGTTTTTAGTTAGTAAAAGTTTGATACTATCTCTCGCTCCGCTCAAGAGCGGGGGATGTCATTTGATGATATTCCCAACTAAAAAAAAAGAGGTGATAAGGGAAAGGAAAGACATGAGATAAGACCGGAACCGGTACATGGTGGACATCCCTCCTAAACGTACAAAACGTTTTGGGAACACATTAATTGTTCGTACAGCTAAAAAGTGGAATTACCTGCTGGAGTCTGTGTTTCCTGACAGCAATAATCTAAGTTTCTTTAAGTCAAGAGTGAATAGGTAGGCTTCTAGGCAAACGAGCTAAATCGTCGACCACATTGTCGCTTTCCATTAGGTGAGATAGTGGGCACACGAGAGCGTATCAAAAGTAAAAAAAAAGAAAAACTGTTTTTGGTGGGATTATTTCGATTATTCACAAATTGATTCTTAGTGGATAATGTGACGTAAAATTGGTGTAGTCTTGAATCTCAAGTGTCTGTATAATTGGACAATAACTATAAATCATTAATATTCCACAACTATCACTGACAATTTTGACTTTAGTAACTGTAGTGTCGCATTTGGTTACGGCTTTTATAGATAATATGTGTATGTACTGCATGCGTATAAATAAAGACACATTTATTTAGTTTCTATCCGCTGTCGCCTATCTCTTGCACCACACCCCTACCGTCCCAGTCGAGGGTTACCTGAAGTGGCTTCGCGATATTTATTGCGGTGTTATTACGTGTAATCGCCGCTGAATCTACTGCTTTATAATGTGATCTCTCGGTTATTAACCCGCCAAATGAAATGTTGCGACGCTGACCTATTTACAGTAGAGCCTGTTTTAATTTTAATTTTTGGTGGGTGCTCTTGAGGAGGGTTTAATTTTGAGATGTTTCTTAAAGTTGTTTTGTTTTTTTTTATAGAATGGATGTTGCTTGCGATTTTCCTGTATCAGGTTATTTAAATAAGTCAATTGTTTGGTGTAAGAAGGAAGCATTTATTTTAAGTTTCGTCATTTAGATATGTGAACATTTGTCGCACACAGTTTTCAAAGTATTGATGTTTGGGACCAGAAGGCTCTGTGTAGTGGCGACCGCGTTCTAGAAGTCGCAACGTTGGAAGACTTCTTACAAGGTGGGCCGATGACTTATTGAGGGTCGCGGAAATCCGATGGATATGAGACGTATCGGACCGTTCGTTGTGGTGACACTTGGGGGAGGCCATTGTTCAGTAGTGGACGTCTGAAATGATGATGATATCTGAGGTCGATGTAACTAATAAAGGCTTTGTTATACGGTGACGGAACCGTAGGGGCCCAGAAGGGTCGAAGCCTACTGGGGCCAAGGGTTTGTTACTGAAAGGAAGACTTGGCCCTGGCATGAAAGGCAACGAAGGAACAGTAGTGGGTTTTTAGTCGGTAAAAGTCTGACACACCCTCCTGCTTCGTCCAAGAGCGAGAGATGTCATTAAATCATTTTCCGACCAAAATAAAATAAACGAAAATGAAGTGAGAAAATTTCCCTGCAGTGGCGTTATTATTATTATATAAACCAGTAATGTTTTTTAATACAGTACACTAGTTGTAAACTGTACCGTCACAAATCCTAATTTATTACGAACTAATAGTTCTACACTGCAGTTAGTTTTACGCGAAAACAAAAGCAATCACACACTAAAATATAAGCGTAACTGTGGTTATATAAGTATAGAATGTATCTGTGCGCGTTCAAACCGTAGACGTAACCAATCCATCACAGATTGATGCCCATAACGTCATGTGGTTTTGACAGATGACAGTTTTTTTTTTTAGGGGTTCCGTATAGCTGCAATGAATATTAAATATAAAAGTTTTTTTTATTCTCAGAATAGTATACTGTTCTTCTTTTTGTGGTTAGTTATTTATTTTCTTGTCTTCCACCCACGTTCCTTTAGTTGCCTTTTGCATTCCAAGATCACTGTGACTCTTTCGAACAATCTTGCAGCCCTTAAGTTTGCTAAAACAACAATTTGTGGTGTTTAATTTTTCGTTACCTATCTTTTTTTTAAACTTTATAAAATTTACTTTTACTGAACATGCAACTTATGAGCAATCTTGTTGAATCGTTGAGCTTATCCATAATTTTTCATCAGGCTTGATCGTTATCAAGAGCATCGAACAGTCACGGAACTCTTACGCTCATCATTATTCATCACTTTATTTCATTGACAGTAAAAGAAATACAAAAGTTCTTAAAAAGATACAGCTTAAAAAACACGGGTACAAAATGACGAAGCATAGAATGAAGAATAAAATGAATGGTTTTAGCAAAGTTTGACCGTAATATTTATAAAAAGCGGCAAGTTTAGTATTTGTGCGGTAACGAGTCGAAGTTGTTACTCAGACGTGCGGAACCGACCGTGATATGCGCCGCTCCACGTCACAGTACCTCACTGCAGTATAGTACGAAGACTGGAAGTAATCGATGGATGCGGTATTTTATACTCAGGCCTAAAACCCAAGGTCATAAAGTAAAGAGTGAATAGGTGACTTCTAGTATTTTTTTCATCTTCAAGTGAGGTTCATCGCAGTTTTTGTTTTCAGAGCTTGTACGGTTGGTAAGGCTTCATGATAAAAATCATGCATAAAATATTCAACAGCTGTTTTCGGTGACTCACATAATAATATATTTACACAGTATACACTATAGCTACGAGTATATACGTACATACACTGACACACACACACAGACAATGTTACTTTTTTTTTTTTTTTGTTTTGTGTTTGTCTTAAGTTTTTGTTGTCTACAATGTTTTTTTGCGCCAAAATAAATACTTTTCTTTCTTTCTTTTCTTTCACACTGTGCGCTCGCGCCGATAAAATAATTGTGAGAAATCTACCCGCGGGAACCTATCGCTGTGCTTGAAAATACTGAATACTTATTGCTGTGTTCTTTCCCTATTTAATTTCATTGTGCTCGGCTTATTTGCGCCTTCATTATGATAGTGTTGTTGTGCTGTGTGTGAGGATACCTGGAGATACCTACAGCATGGACTTTTATTTACTCGCCATCCACCCAGTGAGTACCTACAGTACACCACACACATCACTCAACCAAAACACTAATACATAAAGCCGAAAGTTTGTCTTTGTTACTTTTTGAAGTTGGAACGGCTGAACGGCTCTCGATGAAACTTGGTATACGGATCTCCTGGAATTCACTATATCTTGGAATAACACTTTTTATCCGAGGAGTGTGTTGCCTTGTGAACAGGTTTTAGGATGAATTTTCTAATTCCATTGTTTTCAAAACCTCACCTCCTCAAAAACCTCATATCCAAAACCCCGCATCGCACCGCCGTCTGACGGTGATATAAAAAAGCTACAATTCGAATTCAAGAGACGGCCGGCCTAGCTTCGTTCCCTCGTGCGGGGGGTCAACAATCTCTGAAAATATCGTGAAATATCGTCTGAAAGTGCATCCAAGTGATGATCCTAGCGCCCAGCATCCAGTGAGTACCTGATTTTCAAATTTCTTCTAACCTTTAGCTTGTTCTTCGTAGGAAACTTTGATAAGCATCACACGGCATTGACGCCACCACTATTCAGACATAACGTAGACTTATACACAGACATAAAAGACATAGACATAAAGATAATTTTATACTAACTCACGGGCGAAGCTGGTAGCAGTAGCCAGTAAATTAAAATAAGACTTTTTTCTTAAACCTACTGTGCTCAAGTATCTTCTTAGCTCTGTGCCACTGCAGGCAATAGCAGTAGCACACACGAGCGGGCGCGACGACGACGGCGACGCCGACGCGATGCCGAGCCAGCACGATCGTGTACCACCGGCTTTATTTGCTTAGCTTGACACCCTTCGATGCCTGACATGGTTCGGTTTCTGGAGGAAGCTACGAAACTAGACTAATATTATTTTACGTTGATTTTAGAGATGGGGTTTCGATTGTTAGGAGAGTAGTGACGAGTCTATATGCGCCTTTGTACTTTTTTTGGCGGGAAATCATCTAATGATTTCTCTCTCTCTAGAACGGGGCGAGAAGGCGTGTCAAAATTTTATTGACTAAATCCCATTCCGATGTTCCATCATTGCTTTGCGTTCCAAAAACCCGAGTTTTTCTTTCAAAAGTAAACTCATGGCCCCAGTAGGCTTCGACCTGGCTTGAATTTTTTTATTTTTTATTTTACACTAATTATGTAATCTGTAGTCGCACATATGAACAGTTAAAAGGCTAAATATTAATTAATACAAGTGCTGGGGCACCTACCTTAGTAATAATAACCCAAATACATTAAAATGTTTTAGACTCACAGACAAATCTTCTATATGAAATGTATGCTTTCCGTTTATAAAAATAATCATTTACGTAACAAGGAAAATGCATGTGAAGAAAAACAAATTCGTTTATGTCACTAAGTAGCTCATTTGTAGAAAGTACAGTCGAACCACTTTCGATACAAAGGGATTATTAAATATAACTCAATATTATATTCTGTTCCCCCGAGTTGCAGATGTGTGACAGTTGTGTGCGGCCACGAGAACAGCGGGTATTTTAAAATATTAGATTTTTTATATGTACATTAGGGGGTGACCACAGGGTTGTAATACAACGTCCCACCTAAGATGACCTTGCTAGTTGCAATCCGTGTAGACAGCAGTTGTAATCCATGACCTTCAACGCCCTTGGTTGGGAGGCGCGTTTTCTCAACCACTGAACGTGTAGGCGCGTGATTTACATCCACCTAGGCGCAACACAAACCAAAGTCACCTTGGCTGAAACGCTAGTTTGCAACCGTGTAGTCAACCCGTTAGAAATGTCACTCAAGTTAGTATAAATCTTTTTTTTAAGTGGGGTATCATAAATCGCCAAAGTGGCAGTGGACAGGGCACATTGCTTGCAGAACAGATGGTCGATTGAGACTAAAGGTCCTGGAATGGCGACCACGTAATGAAAGACGCCGCGTTGGAAATTCTCTTACAAGGTGGACCGTTGCCCTGGTGAGGATCGCGGGAATCCGATGGATGCGAGACGCAGAATACCAGTCATTATAGCGACACTTGTGGGAGGATTATGTCCAACAGTAGTTGGCTTTCGGCAGAAATGATTATGATGATGACGAATCATGAAATCACATCTCCAGCTCTGGGTAAACGGAGGGGTGTGTCAAACTTTTATTGACTACCTACAGTGTTTCTTCAGTTGCCTTTTGGGTGAAGGCTGCGGTACTTCTTTATTTCTTTAATTCTTTATTGTACACTATAAAAACACAAAATAAGTGGATAACAAAGTTCATGTACATAGGCGAGCTTAACTCAAAGTTGAGTTTTCTTCCAGCAAACCATTGAGCGATAGAGAGAGATGACAATAGAGGGTAGGGTCCAGTGTACAATTTTCAATTTTTTACTTCCTTCGAACAATCCGCAACCTTGGCAGACATCGGCCCTAACTGGCCCTGTCAATTTTGCTGATATCTCTTTGAAGCACGTGTGAAACATAACGCGCCTTCGACCCTGGCTTGGTCTTTACTGGACGGCCGGACGGCGAGCTATCTATTGGTAGGCAGGTCGGCGACTACGGTGGCTGGAATTCGTTAAGCGACTCCAGACGCCTGGAGCATCTCCACACAGTTATTCATCAGAATCAAATTGGATTTATTTGCCAGTAACTTACCGCAGACGTGATGGATATCGTTATATAATATGCAATATAAATATATACATATAAAATGAGAAACTGACTGACTGACATATACGCAAGATTTCCTTTTATGACGCGGGCGAGAACTAAAGAAGATTTTCCAAAATTCACCCCCAAAGGGGATAAAATGTGGAACCAAAGATTGTATTTAGAAACTTTCTTTCACGCAAACAAACCCGCTGGCAGAAGCTAGTAATTCATATTAAAACAAAAAAAAAATGTCTATAAAGATTTTTGGAGGTATGCGGGACAGAGAGTAAAGTCCCGCAAACCTCCGTTGAAAAGGGAGGATCCTCCGACCAGACAGGTGTTATAGTCTGGTGGGCGACTGCCCGATAGATGATTTCGGGCTGTCGTATAATGATCAAATCGCGCGAAGAACTTTGATTGCGCGATGCAGGATTTCGTACTTTCTTCGTGGTTCTTATGTGGCGCCATAGATGTCGCTACAGATTAATAGTCACCAAGTTGCAAATGCACCATTGCATTTGCAACTTGGTGACTATTGATTTCGTAGTTTACTACTTGCATAGTATGTGAGCTCGCTTATAGTTAAAGCGGCTAAACCATAGTTCTTTGCTGGTTCCTGTCTATAGGAAATAACCAATTGGTTATAAGGTATATCTAGACTAAAATTATAAAGAGGTAGGTAGTTTTTTTTTGTTTTTTTTTTGTTTGTGAAAGGTAATCTCTGAAAGTACTGGTAATTTTTTCACTGATAGAAAGCTGCTTTATTTATGAGTGATAAAGACTAGGTATATTTTTTGTACACGGGCGAAGTCGCGGGCAAAAGATAGTGCGAAATAAAATCATTTCAATTTGGAAAAAAACAAGCTTTTCTCATCTACATCACCAATATCACCTTTTCAAAAATTCACATGCCAGGGCTACAAAACCTGCGTGTCTCATAGCCTCACGTCATAAATTCAATGAATATTTGAGCGTAGGCGTCCCGGCGCACCTGACGTCACGCCGTCATTTTGACGTCGGCTCGTTATAAACAACACGCGGTGCTGGGCGGCTGGGAAGGCCATTTTTCTGTTCATTTTTGTTGAAAATATTGGTACTGGAAATTAGAGTGTCATTGGTTTGATTGCAAGGTAAGCCTTTGTCATGTATTCAAGTTCCAACAGCGTACGTTACGTATATTAGTATAAAATTAGTTCATATTTTTGCTCATAGATGGTGTGTGTGAAATTAGTTTCTAATTTGACTAACAGATGGCGTTGTGCAATTACGTCATATTTCTAAATGAATCTCCAGGCTTTAAGAGGGCCCTTTTCGACCTATCCATAGTCAACCTGAGCATGGTTTATAAGCTTGTTGGTTCATCCAATGCAATCTAACGTAATGTTTGATAAAAAGGCAACTCGAAAAAGAGAGGTGACGGCTAAATGCTCTGTAGGCATTCGGTAATGCAGTCATTTACTCGAATATTTCACAAAACTTGTTACTAAGTTTTTGGATTCAGAATCTCGATTAAATGTGCAAGGTTCTTATAGAATATATTTTTATATACATATTTCAATTTATGAGTAAAAAAAAAATAAAAATAAAAAAGTGTATAAATTGGCAAAGTTCACACAAAATAACAGATTTTCAGAGGATATTACTGGATTAGTTTTACACAAATTATGGTTTGATTTTAATAGAAATCTAGATAATATACGCAAGAAACTCGTATGATTCTAAAAAATCTAGATCACGTAAGAACGGTTATATGAAAATGTACCTCGGTAATCGGGAAGGACACTCTTAACGCATAACTTACGAAATCAAAAACAAAAGAAAGTCCACTTACATCGACACACATCGCACTGTACATTCCTAACACAGGGACTTTCAACCTAAAATCCAAGATATTTTTAATCAGCACATACCTAGAGGCCCGCTGATTGGAGCTATTCCTTTGATGCTGGATCAAAGCGGCCTGATTACTCGCTAGTTAGATCGACGAGCATTTTCACTTGCCGCTCCACACTTATATATAGGTATGTAGGTACGATATATTTTTAGAGCATCAGTTTGTGGTACTGTGGGTAGGTGAGGTTGGTGTTTTGAAAGAGATGATTGTAATTTTTCGGATTGGTAAATCATCATCATCACCATTATCATCACCAGCCTTTTTAATGTTCCCACTGTTGGAACTCAAGCCTCCTCTCTAGGAGAGGGAATAGGCCGTAATCCACCACGCGGGCCCAGTGCGTGTTAGTGAATGTCACATGTCTTCGAATTTTTGGTTCTAGGAAATGCCGGTTTCCTCACGATGTTTTCCTTCACCATCTTGAGAGCAGTGGTGATGAAATAAATTACACAAAGTAATGTGCCTGGCTGGGTTCGAATTCGCGACTTACAACTTGTAAGTCAGGGCCGTTACCACTCGGCCACCACTGCTCTCAAAGGTAAATCATCCAATGAGAATTAATTCAGTCATTCTAGGTTCTAGTCAGTCTAATGTAGAGCGAGAGGATGTGTCAGACTTTCACTGGCTAAAAACCACACCTGTGTCCTTCAGTTACTTTTGTGTTCTAGGACCACATGATTCTTTGTTGGCTTGCGTTCTAATTCCCCGGGTTTTCTTTTCAGAAGCGAACTCATGGCTCCAGTAGTCTTCGACCCTGCTGGGCCCCTTACCGGACAGCCGGACAGCGATCAACCCATTGCTCGTAGTCCGGAAACCCGTGCCTATGAGGACTAGTACTCGTCTTGCCCGACACCTCAACTGTATGCTGTGTGATGAAAGTGGAATAATCCTCGCAATAATAAGCCGCTTGGCCATTCTTTGGTAATTTAGAAATATAAAAAAGGATGTATCTATAGAGCTCAAGCGAGTTTTACAGGCTTCCATATTTTAAAACCTAAATTATTTATTCCGGATTAGTTATTTCAGAAGGATCTTTAAGTACTAGATATAACTAATTTAATAGATGTGGAAAAGTACTTTTTCGGTATTAAATGCTTAAAAAATACAAATTCATTTTCATTGAAGCAATAATTTTAATATACGAATGGGCTCCTAAAAGTTAATAATGCTACTAAGGTCAGCCTCGGTCCCATCCTGTGTATCCCGTTAATTGCTTTTCCAGACATAAAAATAAGCAAAAATAAACAGTTTCATTTTTTAAATTAAACATTCATATAAGGTCAGGAAAATAAAAAAGGTTTTTATTTGCTGAAAACTGTAAATTTAGACCCTAAACAGATTAAGCCTGAAAATTACAACATAATATATTTCACTTTACGTAATCTTCACTGTACTTTTTGGGTATTATGAAAACTTTATATTGTTACGTTCACTTATTATTATCAATCACCGTACTAAAACCATACTAATATTAGAAAGGTGAAAGTTTGTGAGAGTGTATGTGTTGTTTACTTCTACGCGCTAATTGCAGGATTCCACATTTTTAGTTCTTATGTTGTACCATTGATGTCGCTACACTACTTTATACAATGCGTTGTCAACTCGATCTGCGCTTGTCGTTAAAATCAACCGACTTCGACCATCTCTTCGATTGATCGACGTCAGTGTGGAAACAGGCCGATTTTCTCGATTGACGGCAAACGATAGATCACGCTACAGATTTCAGGAGAGATCCGGCTGATAGACGTCGCTCGTCAACGTAGCGATGGGTTAAACTGACGGTTAAACTGCTACACTGTCAGGAAATTGAGTAGAATGACGACATTCCGGTTTCCTGACCATGCTGGCTTAGGTATCTACTAAAGCAACATATATTCACAATGATAAACAGTTGTAGAATGTATCCGAGATAAACAGAAGTGATCACTAACACTTACATTTGTGTCTTGTGGATTGCGTTAGATGAAGCAACAAGCTTTTAAACCATGCTTGATGTTGATGATAGGCGAGTGGTAAACGAGCCTCTTAAGCCTTCTGCTGAAGCCTATTGTAGGCGACAAAGTTTCAGTGCCACATGTCATCACTGGCCATAGCATTCGTAACATATTCGAGCGGGAATCAACACCAGTCAATCGCTCAACCACTACGCAACCGTGCTCTTACGTGTAAATATGTTAATTCATCGCAGGTAAAACCGCGAGAACTTCCAGTCTAATTACGCTAACGTACTGTCACTAATATTTTCTAAAAATAACAAAATTGCGGTCTGACCCAGCTGCCTGTGGTTCATCCTTTTTAGGTGAAAAAGCCTATATGTGCATATATTAGTAGATTGCGGTGTTTTATGTCAAAGACCCAAATATACGAGGTTGCGGCCAGTTGGGTTGCTAGTTGCCATCGGCTCAAATGCACTGTTTAAATATGTAAAATATTATGTTGAAATTATGCAGAAAACTTTCCTCTCGATAAAGGTGCGCTACTTAGGAATTCCACTTTCATTAAATATTGCAAAGTTTTTATTAAGATATTTTGTGTTGCTGGCTCTTTATAACGTGGAGATGAAGTTGAAAAGTGGAAGAAGCTGCTAGTCCAAAGTTGATAGCTAGGATTAACTGTGGTCTTCGGTTGGAGCGCAAGTCCTGTTTTAATTATACTGTCGGTAGTTTTAGACCAAGCTACCTTTGGTATCTGTTTTGAATTGTATTTAAAAAAAATATATATAGAACTTGTGACTTCTATATATATTTAAAAAAAATACAATGCAAACAGATACAGATTCAAGACTAATCTATTACATAATTAGGTATGTCAATAACGCATATTAATTGGTTAAGCATTGCCATACAGCGTGGCAATGCCACCAGTCTTTTGGGCACACTTCCGGTCGATAACGACGTGGAGGAATTTTTTGACGCCATATTTTAGCTAGGAGTTATTAGTGTATTAATTAGTTAAGTATTTTTAATTTTTTTGTTATAGTAAGTAACTAAGTTAAATACACACTACCTACACTAATATGATAAAGAGGTAAAGTTTGTGTTTATGTTTTTTGTTCGTAGGAGGTAATTGTAAATACTGATTTGATTGCTAAAATTCACCAATAGAAAACTGCTTTATTCCTGAGTGACATAGGCTACATTATGTACGTGGGCGAAGCTGCTGGCAAAAGCTAGTAATAAATAACGCACATAAGTTCATAAATAACAGTAAATTAGGGCAACTAAATCAATTTCCGCAGATCAAAAGCTAAGTTAAGAAAGTTTACCTTAGCTCCCATAGCTTTTAGGCAATTTTGTGTATTTCTTTTTTTTAATGGTATAAACTACTGTTAACTGCGATCTCTGCTGATGGTAAGCAGTGATGCAATCGTTGATGGTGAAGCGCATTAGTTTATGAAGAGCCTATTAACCTTACATAATAAATAATTCCCACTGCTGGGACTCAGGCCTCCTCTCTGGGAGAGGGAATGGGCCGTAATCCACCACGCGGACCCAGTGCGGGTTAGTGAATGTCACATGTCTTCGAAATTTTAGTTCTAGGACACGCCGGTTTCCTTATGATGTTTTCCTTCACCGTTTTGAGAGCAGTGGTGATGAAATAAATTACGCAAAGTATTGCGCCTGGCTTGGTTTGAACTCACGACCTACAAGTTACAACTCGTAAGTCAGGGTCGTTACCACGCGGCCACCATTGCTCACAACTATAACCTTGAAGACACCTAAAATATAATAGGACGAGAAGATCCCAGCCGGCAAATTATTCCAGTCCTTCAATGTACGCGATATAAAAGACGGGACGAAACGCTTAAACTGTTTTTTACTATCAAAGTATTTATCGTGACCGTTTAGCACGAATCTATTTACAAACATTGTCACTCCATAGATTGTCCAATTTACTCAAACATAATTTTTATGATACCCACAAAAATAAAGTCCTCTTTACCATCCTGCCTATACCATAAAACACTGTCGTGTTAGCGCGCCTTCCTCAAACAGCGGCGGCACATAATCGCGGCCGTCAGCCACACTCGCTCCTAAACTCGGCGGACACTCGGATATTGGATGCAGGTCCGACATACACGCGGATTTTTATATAAAAATGTTTGTGCGAGGCATAGGAGATAGCGATTGAGACTTAGACATTGAAAATATGAGTCAAAAACAAATATGTCTTGAAACTTTTTTCTTAGGTGGGAAATCATCCAATGACTTCTCACGCTTTAGGGCGAAGCGAGAGGGCGTGTCAGATTTTGCTGAATAAAGCCTAATCCTATATTCTTTCTTTGCCTTGCCTCCCAGGACCCATGAACTCATGGCTTGGCTTCGGCCCAGCTGGGCCCCTTCAGTTTTGCTGACATCTCTTTGAGACGCGCGTGAAACACTACGCGCTGTCTATGACTCGGGCTCGGTCCGGAAGGTTATCGGACGGCTGGACGGCGAGCTACCCTTTACTCACCGTCCGCAAGTCCATGTCTACTTGTTGCTTGGAAATCAGGGTCGGGATCCCGGCGGCTGGTGCTGGTGCATGGGTCCGTTTCTTCACCTATGCGGTCGCTAATATTACTGCATTCTTCCTCGTTCCGGACCATAGCCTGTACCAGGGCTCGGCGCGCGAGATCGTGGCCACCGATCGTCTCTACGAGGACATGGCCCAGCCTATCTAACCCGTCCGTGTTCTTTCAGTTGCCGTTTGCGATCTAGAACCCATGTGAACACGGTAATTCTTTCGAATATTTCCGCTGTGTTCCTTCAGCAACGGCTCTTAAACGCAAAAGCCTACTGAAGGACTACCGTGGTAAACCACAACAAAATTTTGACACTCCCTTTACTTCCCTTTATAAATAAATAAAATAAAATTCATTTAATTCAGTTAACCTTGATCCATATTATAACCAAAAAAAAAATGAAATCAATTCAATGTCAGAATCAATGTCAAAATTATTTCAATGTCTTTATAAAAGTATTACACAAAAAATTGTAACTTGGACCACACATCTCACCCAGCCGATTATTTATTGAATTATGGGATATCTTCCTCCCACGAATATTCACTTTGATGTGACGCAAAAGGATTGTCTTATTTCGCTGCCAGCTTGCCGGGGTTCTATCAACAGCAGTAAATAGGAGACAGCTACTGCTAGTACTAGCGCGTAGTACAGCTTCAGCCAATTATTCTTCCACAGAGTGGAATTAACCAGATTATGGCAATAGTATGGCTTTTGGATTTTATTTTGAGCTCGGAAAATGGTAGTAAAATTATAGTGAAGCGAATGGCTTCACGTTGAATCCTATGGCTTTTTAGAGGACAGGGATTTTTCGCGCATGGTTTCAAGTAGCAAATGTCGGAGAATAAGTAGCCAGGCTGAAATGGAAGGGGGCTGGCCATGCATTTGGAGATGTGGGCTATAATCGTCGCTCACTGGACACCGGGAAGTCGCCGTCGTCGATCTCGATCATGGTGATGGTGGTGTGATGGTCTCATCATGTTCACGGGACCAACTTGGTTAGTGATCAGTCAAGACAGAAAGATTTTGAAGGAAACGAAACAGCCCTCTGGCCAGCAGTGGGATCCAATCTACACTTCCACTCCACACTAATATAATAAAGAGGTAAAGTTTGTTTTTTTTTGTTTGTAGGAGGTAATATCTGGAAGTACTGGTCCGATTGCTAAATTTTTTTTCACCGATAGAAAGCTGCTTTACTCCTGAGTGACATAGGCTATATTTTATGTACGCGGGCAAAGTCGTGGGCAAAAGTTTGTGTAGGATAATTTAAAAATTAGTTAATAAGACCCAAGAAGTTCTTGTTATAATTAATATTCTCAAAGTGACAGTTATAATATCTGCAATGTAGGAAAGGGTTACAAGTAAATTATTATTTAATCATGAAAAATGTATGAATCAGCCACCGTTTATGATAATGTGCGCCGTTGACTCATTTATTCGTAAAGCCGAAGTTAGGGCACCCTCTAAACTGACACTTAATAAGTCTTCGCAATTTTAACGAGGTGGAAAGGGGTCACTTCACTGTAGGGTTCGAAATCATGCCTAAATAATTAAGATTCGTCTGAGAATTATTGTTTCCATTTTTTTTTGGTTTTTTGATTAGTAGGTACAAGCTTCAAAGCTTCGCAACAGAGAGGCTTGGATAGGGCACCAATATTCTGGAATGCAAGGGACAACTTTTTTTTTTTAATAGGCGCGCGTTTGACCACCATCTCCTCTGATGTTAAGCGATGATGTGGCCGACGATGGAGCACGTTTGCCTTGAAGTAACCTATTCAATCTTGACTTAAAGACCCTTAGGTCGTAGCTATCTGGAATCACAGACTCCGGCAGGGAATTCCACTCCTTAGCTGTACGCATAATGGACATGTTTCCAGAACGCTTTGTACGTATGGGTGGGATGTCCACCATGTGTGGTGATGTCAAACCGAAAGTATATTGGTAGATTTTCGTCAATAAAAGTGTGACACTTCTTCTCATTCCACCCGGAGCGAAAGAAGTTATTTAAAAAAATGCCACCCAAATAAAATTGTTTTAGGGTTCACTTCTGCAGTAGACTGCCTAATCATAAAATAATTTATTCATACGATAATTTATTGCGTAGACATACCACATTGATTTCAAACTTGCTTTACCTTTTCAATGATCTAGTAAGGACTCTCTCACCTTTATGCTATAGTTTTTATGATGCTCAACAACTGACTAACCCTGAGCATGAAAGTGGCGCATCGCTTGATGCATGATGGTTAGAAACCATTAAATTTCGCCTCTGCCAGTTTGCATGCGAAGCACTGCAGTACCGCGGCAACCCCATCAACACCCTGAAAGCATGATTGTATTGAACACGCAGAGCCTTGTATGCCCTCCGCGTGTGATTTTAAGTGATTGATTCAATAAAAATTCTCAATTCTGTTTTCCCGTGTTCAGGAAAAGAAAGCACGAAGTAACAAGAACAAGCTTGTCGCGAAAGTTAACGAGAGTGAGTTCGAGGCACGAGTTTCTCATTATCAATCATTCATGGAGTCATTCTTTTCCGAGTTTTATGAACTTTCCCGAAAAAAATTAAAGATGTGGACTTTTAAATGTAAAAATTGTTAAAGTCGCAACTGGGTCAGGCCCATTAAAGAGTGGGAAAAAAATTAAAAAATTTGCTCCATATTTTTGAAGTTCATAATTTGGAAGGATTTTCGTTAAAATTATTTCTTAAGTTTTTTGTTTTTATTATAATATTTTTGAGGGGTTCCCTACTTGATTTCGAAAGTTGATGATTCGATTTTTATAATATCGAACATGGTATGTCGACAATTCAGTTGTACGATGTTTTATTCCATCGATGCTTTATTGGTGATCCTATGACAGATTGGCTAGCAACCGGACACTGATATTGTCTACGTTATCTTTAGCTTATGCAGCTAAACGTGGTGAAATTGTTACCTGTCTACCTCATTTTACGAAAGTAGACGTGAAGATGATGTATGGTATTTAATGTATTTCCTTAACGTTTAAATAAGATTATAATTAAATTTCACGGACAACAGTAGGCGTTTCGAACCGACATACTATCGAACTAATAAATTAGCGAACTAATAAGCAATCGCTGTAGGGTATTTCGCAACAGAATTTTTCGCACAAACGTTACATCGCACCAATAAAGCATCGATGGAATAAAACATCGTACAACTGAATTGTCGACATACCATGTTCGATATAATAAAAATCGAATCATCAACTTTCGAAATCAAGTAGGGAACCCTTTTTGAGCATATTACCGGTGTTAGTTTTGCTTGGATATAACGTGAGTTAGTGTGTTTATTAATATTTCGATTTTTTCAATAGATAGTGGTAAAATGATGCAAAAACAAAGAATCTTTGAGAACATATTATGTAAAATCGGAATAGAGCGATTTTTATATGATTTTATCTTGAAAGCATATGGAAACATATGAGGGCGATATATTTTTACACGGAGGAGGTGCGATGCGATTCAAGCCACTTGTCATAAGCGACATACATACGGTTGCAGTGGGGCCATGAAACATGCGTTAGGTATTATATATTTTGGATATATTATCCTCTATAAGAACTAACATTCTACAAGTTATTGCTAGTTTGTTATTTTACAGGACAAGCACTTTGGAGCATGCTCAAAATAAAGTTAAATAAGGCACAAGGCCAAGTCTGCTCTCTAGGTGTGTTTCGTCAGCATGTCTATAATGTTCAATTAATTGACATCTCAAAGCTACCTTCTGGTACCTTTGGAAATTCCGCTGGCGACCACACCTGTCCGGTATGCACATTTGGGTGGTACAACAACTTTAGCAGTACGCTAGAAACGTACTTAACCAGTTCAATATGTCTTCTTACTTACAGCCTAGTACACTCGACCATACCCAGGTTGAACAGACTCGGGCACATGAGCCGAATAAAGGGATAAACCCTATATTGTTTGAAGTACAGAGATCTTGTAAACTTGTTTCGAACCTTTTCAAACTTGATGCTATACTTTTTCTCATGAAGATTCCAAACAAGTAAAGATTTCTCTGCGTGACAGCAGACTCCGTGGCCACATACTAAGTAGGGCACGCGGTGCGACGCGGCCTGTGATAAATTGCAACAATCGCTCATCTGTCACTGATCCCCACTGATAGTAAATACTTAGCCGTCGTCGAAGAGTACAGGCAACTGCATATTGTAGGGGCGGCACAGCTTCAAATGTGGAACTTTTAGATGTGTTTTGAATGAAGTAGTTAACAAAATTTCAATAGTGGTCTCTTGAGGTTGTAAAAGGTATCGTTATCGACTTCTCTAGACCGATGCGTTTTCGATTAACAACGTAATTTCAACTAAACGATAGCATAAGCATTCATCGGCCTGTAAAGTTCTCAATGCTAGGAAAAAGGTCATCTATGGAAAGGATTGAGTCATAACCCAATAATATTATCACACTAATATTATATATATATATTATATATAACTACCTACAGGTCATTGAACTCGCTCAGCTGACGTTTTCTTAAAGAAATTAATTGTGTACATGCGTAAATTAATACGAGTTTTGAAAAAAATGTAGGTGAAAGTTTATGAATGTATGTATATGTTTTTATTAACACCGCAAATGGATTTGGATGCTGACACAAGGGTAAACCATGGCCTGGAATAGCACATAGGATACTTTTTTATCCCAGGCAATGGGTGGGTAAAAAAAATCTAATTTCAATTTCATGATACTTAACTTTGTTCTTAGCATAATCAGTTACATACGAGTAATATGCAAACTCAGAAAGTAACATCCTTTAATAAAACAAAGCCTGGCAACAGACCAGAAAAAGCGCTAAGCTGAAGAATAAAAATAACTAGCCGCTAAAGCTCCTTGAAAATATTTATTTCATCGCAATAAGAGAACCGCAGCTTATTCATCTTAACAGCTTAAATAATACCGTGAAAGAAAATCAAAGAGAGAATAAAAACTACGATTTTCTTTTCCCAGTTAAAATATTTTTTATAAATAGCGAAAAGGAATAGCGTTTTGTTAGATTTCCAATTAGCAAATGGTTCGGAAAGGCTCAAATGAATAAGACGCTCTGAAAGTACCTTTTTGTTTCACTACGGCAATTGATTTGTTGATAGCTAAGACTTTAATTAATTTGTTGTAGGCGTTTTTGTTGAAAGTACTACTTCTTAATTTGGGTAGTAGACTAAGTGCCCAGTTTAATATTTTAAGTGATAAAGCTTATTTTGCCGTTTTCTATGTGTCTGTGAAAATGTTATAAATATCTTGTAATCAAAATAAAAAACCAAGCCAAGTAAATAAATAACTAAGTTCTGAAACAAACATTTCAATTACTTACGCCTACCAAATCAAGGACCAACAACCTTAATCCCAGTTCAGATTTACAAAACAAACATCTCAAATTCGATACGCCGCATGTAACTGCACCCCAGTGAAATTAAACGCAATCTGAGCGCAATATCTTTGACGTGTGTTCCGCACGCGTGACGAATGATGACTGACGTGTGACAGCGCGCGGGTTACGAGGTAACCTCGGTCTCCCCACCCCAGCGTGACACGCGGCGTTCAGTTATATTAAATTCTTTGAAATGCGGTATGGAAATGTTAGTCGGTGTTCCAAATTAATTTAATTTTGAGATGGGATCGGCCGAGGATTGAGTGATAAAGGCGCTAATTGGTTTATTTTAGAATTATCCAGAATAAAAATAGTAAACTTATGGATCCAATTTATAAATCGGTTATGATTTATAAATTGGAATTGAATCAACGAAAAATAATATTATATGCTAGTTTTCGCCCACGGATTCGTTAGCGGTAATTACCCCAAAAGTACTTTTCGCGGGTCTACAGAGTTTTAATCAGTGATATAAACTTTGAATTCCTGTTTCACCTCTTCAGGAGCGGTATTTAAAAAAAACGTAAAAACCCGTGTTTTTTATATTTAACTACTTGCTATCAGTGGTTTTACTTGCGCGATAATAGTAAATTATTCCAAAGGAACATACTCCCAGGATAAAAGTATCCCATGTGCCAATCCACCCGTGTACTAAGTTTCAATGAAGTTAATATTAGTGTGATGGTTAGCCTAAAAACAAAGTTTCCTCCTTCATGGTCAAACTTTCAACTTGTTTTACATTACCCTAAGAGCTGAATTTTAAAGAACTCGTACTTATTCCTCGTTTACGTCTTAAAAATAAAACACGTGAAAGAAAAAAACAGCTGTATGATTGTAGGGTTTAGGGTGGGCTTCGATGATTCATTAAGAAGGTAAAGTAAGCATTTTGAATTCTTACAAAAACTGATCGACATCAAAAGAAAACACTAATTTAAACAGTTGATTGCGAATTCGAAATCATAAACTTGAACAAACAAATAAAAACTGTCCACAATGGGCATATAATCCATTTATTTCATTAACTCTATCTGATTCTACAAGCTATCTCTGTATTGTTGTGCTAATTTGGACTTTATATTATGTTAATATAAGGTTGCGAATGTATTGTGTGTTTGAAGGATTGCTCTCTGTTGGCCGTCCGCGGTATTGTAAGGATTTCAACGTTGGTTGAGCGCTAACTTGGGTTGAGTCTTAGATCTCTTAGTTTAGGAAGAGCTGGATTAAGTCGTTGACAAAAAGATACCTTTCTCTTTTGGCGTGGGAAATCATCAAGTAACTTCTTCCGCTTTGGGTGCAACGAGAGGGAGTGTCAGACTTATACTGACTAAAACCCACCTGTTTTTCTTTAGTTACCCTTTGCATTTCAGGGCTGCGGTGACTTACAGTGCTGGTCAAAATATTTAAAATTTGCGTTTCGCCTCTTCGTTTATAACACGCACATCGAACGACTTCCCGTCCGATTATAATTTAGGTCAAGGCTAGAGTCAATAGCCTCTTAATAAACTAATGCATCTCACCATATTGATGGCAGAGATGCTACGTATCATTGGATTGACTTACTGCTTACTATCAGGTGGGATCGCAGTCAAGCACTAGTTTATATCAATTCAAAAGAATGCTGAAGAGCATTCAAAAGTAGGTTAGACAAGTGGGATATTCACTTATAATACCACAAGAGCTTCTACTAAACTTGACGATTTTATTTGTTTGCAGGGAACCTTGAGGGAAATGCCAGATAATTTTGAAGCTCGTGTGGTATTCGGGGGATTATTTTTCCGTCCCAAATGTCGCAAAATCTCCAATTTTCACAATTGAATTCAACCTGTCAGTGATCATGTTTTGTTTTTTATATATAGCAACGACCAGAGAAAATTTTCAAAAAATTATCAGTATAATACCATGTAGGTTGTACCACGTGACGTCGAATGGTGCAATTCTATTGGTCGATATTTGGGTCGGAAAAATAATCAGCAAAATATTATCGTCAACCGTGTCTTTTCAGAAGGACTATCCCTAAACTTATCGTAGCATGCCATGAATAAAGCCAATTGAAGATCTGATTCACCTACTCTGGCGTCGATTCAAGTAAAAATCCAACAACTCAACAATTCAAGAAGAAACTCTTTTTGAACTTGCTAATGAGCGCACAATTACGGAGCTCCATATCCTGGCAAAAAGCCGAAAAAATCCAGGACGTAGTAATCAAGGATAAACCTCCGCAATTCTCAGATAAAAATGCCTTAATTCTTCGTCTAAGCCTATTATTACCGTATCCAGCATTAACATAATCCAAGCGTTGGCGTCCCGCCAGAAGTCTAAACGCGTTTGGGTGTAGGTATTGAGATTTACTATCTGAATGGTTCCCAGTTCTGTAGCGAAGAGTTCCCGAATCGAACCGAATTGCTGGCTTTTTTCCTTTTTTGTTGAGAGCTAATTAGTTTCGGTCTCTTTTGAGTCTGTTCTAGGTATTGGTTCTGCGGGTCAATTGACTTACGCTGACTAGGAGAAACTGGTGCCAGGGAAATAAGTGGATTCCCTTTTTGTAACACTGTTTTTAGGGTTCCGTAGCCAAATGGCAAAAAAACGGAACCCTTATAGATTCGTCATGTCTGTCTGTCTGTCTGTCCGTCCGTATGTCACAGCCACTTTTTTCCGAAACTATAAGAGCTATACTGTTGAAACTTAGTAAGTAGATGTATTCTGTGAACCGCTTTAAGATTTTCACACAAAAATAGAAAAAAAGCAATAAATTTTGGGGGTATACTTGAGAACTGAAACTCAAAAATTTTTTTTTCATGAAATCCATACGTGTGGGGTATCTATGGATAGGTGTTCAAAAATGATATTGAGGTTTCTAATATCATTTTTTTCTAAATTGAATAGTTTACGCGAGAGACACTTCCAAAGTGGTAAAATGTGTGTCCCCCCCCTGTAACTTCTAAAATAAGAGAACGATAAAACTAAAAAAAACATATGATGTACATTACCATGTAAACTATCAACGAAAATTGGTTTGAACGAGATCTAGTGAGTAGTTTTTTTTTAATACGTCATAAATTAAAAAAAAATACACTATTATTAAAACATCGATCAAAGTTACAACGAACTACAAGAACTTTTATATTGTATTACTTGCTGCTACGGAACCCTCCATGGGCGAGTCCGACTCGCGCTTGGCCGGTTTTTTTTTTGTTACATTTTTCTTAGTGTTAATCTCTTCAAATAACCTAGAAAATTGGAAATATCAGAACAAGAAAGTTTTGTATCATATGTTAATTGTCTACACCACACCAACTTTAACTGTAGTGTGAGTGCAAAAGATAAGCCTATAAGTAACAGATATTTGCCTAATGTCTCCCATTCTAATCGGATGATTGTTTTGATCTTCGCAATAAATAATTGTGTAACGCGTTATTTTTTAGCATGACTGGAGTCATTTTTCCTTGCTATGGGCTACCCATAACAAATTATAGATTATAATTGACATGCTCTAAATAAATAGTAATATCAGTGATAAATTAATGTCAACAGAATTCTATTTTCTTTTCTCTTTATTCTCATGTGCACCAGAGGCCCGAAATAACTCCCTGTAGGCCATATAAATATTTGTCCCGTGTGAAAATCGAACACGCGACACGAGGCGCAGCAGCCAATCGCTCAACCACAGCGCCAACCGTTCCGTCAAATTCTTACATACACTGTCCCCAACCAAAGTCAGTATGTAAACACAAATTTACTTACCCGTACGAGTATAAAAATCCCAAACGCAATTCAATAAAAAACCAGTCATTTCACCTTTTCGAACTTCCTCATCAAAAAACTATGAAACTGAAAAAGGACAAAAACGTCCGACATCGTCAATGAATGCCGACATCAATAGCTAACACAAAGCCCTTTCAGATTTATTTCCACGGCGGTAACTAACGACTAACGCAAACCAATTACCAAGGTAATTAAAAATGACTTAGCTGATGGTTAGGCCAGATAACCACACTTTAACTTTATTTGTTTAAGTCAGCGGTAACTGGAAAAAATGTGTTTTCATCTGGATTACATTATAGGTCCAGAGCTAGGGTGGAGAATCGTTAAAAAAATTCAGACGAGGTTTTTCAATTTTAGCTATAACTGGGGTATTTATAATAATAACAATAAACAGTTATTTCGGACTTATCTATTTACACTAATATTATAAAGTTGTAAAGTTAGTTAAAACTAAAAGAAATCCCTGAAAGTACTGTAGATTGCGAAAATTTTATCACCGATAGAAAACTGCTTTATTCCTGGGTGACAGGCTACGTTTTATGTATGCGGGCGAAGTCACGGGCAAAAGCTAGTAGGTAACAAACATACAAAATGTATACATAACGAAAACCTAGTTTACAACACACAATTAAACAAAAAAGAGCCGTATAAAAACAAAACACTACACATGTTTAGTGCGGTGAGGGAGAACTATCTAGTGCTCACCGTACAGCGTGCCATCATCTCCAGTAGTGCAGTAGTGAAGAGTCCCAACCAGTCCCAACTATCCGCAAACACGTTCACAATACTGATCCTAACACAGGTCAGCAGTGGCGCACATTACTTCCTACTAGGGACATGAAAGCGCTTCTGCGAACATGGTTGAGGCACTGCAGAATCATGGGAGCCCTAGCGACACCTTAACTGTCAAGATAGGTTACTTCTAAGCTAGCCTGCTCTGTCATGAGAGACAGTGTTGAAACGCAAGCTTATCTATAATAAAAGTTGGGAATCCTAGCAAAGGAGAAACTACTTCACGCCGGAACAGCTGCTCAAACTTTATCATGCGCAAGTTCGGTCGAGTGTGCAGTGCTGTTCTCATCTTCGGGACGGGTCTGCCAGATATCAGCTTGATGTACTCGGGTTAATTGAGAAATGAGCCAAGAAGATCATCAATGGTACATTTGTTCGGTCAAATATTGGAAGTCTTGAGCACTGACGCCGAGTTGCTACATCATCGATTTTCTACCGGTTGCATTTTGGAGGAAGTGCACTGCATAACTTAATCTTGCAAAGTCCGTTTCATCATCGTACCTCTTGACGTAGTGCGATGCGTCACCGGCATATAGCGGACCACCTACCCGTACGGACGAAACATTTTGGGAACACAACACATTCATTGTGCGTACATCTAAGGAAAGGAATTCTCTGGCGGAGTCTGTGTTTCCTGACAACTTGGGAATCTTTGTAGGAGATGTTTTTTCATACTTTCTTTGAGGTTGGTTATAGGTAGGTAGAGAACATAGGAGTTTTACACTTTCAGAGCATTTATGTATCAAAACTTGAAAGTCGTGACACCGGGGGCTTCATCACTTTCACTTGTGTGATATTCCTCCATTTGTTTCTTTCCCAGGCGGTGTGAAGAGAATTGTTTACCGCAAAGTCAAGAGCGGTGTGGATCTGGTCTGGCCAACGTATTGGGCAGAGTCTACGAGGCGTTTTCTTCTGTATTTTATCGGTTACGATGAGCCTTTCAAGGTTGCCACCATCATTGAATCGCAACAGCTGACAGTAAATAATAATAAACAATAAAATACAGACAACTTTACTAAAGACAAGCGACTGTTCAACTAAGTACTGAAAAAGTTACCTCGTGTAGTTAAAAACTATATATTACGAATTTCGAAACTCTCCGACTTTGTTCTTAAACACTAATATTATAAAGAGATAAAGTTTTTTTTTTTTGCTTGTTAGAGGTAATCCTTGAAAGTACTGGTCCGATTGCTAAATTTTCACCGAGAGAAAACTGTTTTATTCTTGAGTGGCATAGGTTATGTTTTATGTACGCGGGTGAAGCCGCGGAAAATGGCTAGTTGTAAATAAACTGCTGCTTTTTCTGGTTTTGGTATTTTAATTTTATTATCAGCCTGAAACAAAAATTCAAACCCAATTCTCCAACATGGAACAACAGTTTCTAATTACAAACTCCGGCTGATTAATTCAATCAATCAATCAAAACGAATCAAAATAAATGTTGTTAGGCGCGCATATCATTCACAGGTCTATCATTGAGCAATCATCAATCGTTGGCACAATTAATGACGCCGTCAGATCCGCTCTTTGTTTCGCTATTTCGTAAATTAATAGTTGCCTGTCTCTTGGTCTATGCGGTACTGCGGCCCGTGGCCGAGGGATGAGACACAACGAGGATGAAAATCGAAAGATTTGTAATCGAGTAAGTGTGTTGATTTGTTGATGCGGTACAGCTTATATGTATTGACTGGCCTGTTGGTCTATGTTAATGACCCTGACTGCTATGCCGGAGGTCGTGGGTTCGATTCCCATCCAGGACAAATGTTTGTGTGATGATCACAATTATTTGTTCTGTTTCTAATTATGTATGTAGTTAAAAATATATAAAAAATATGTTTATTAGTTATCTAGTACTCATAATAGAAGCTCTGCTTAGCTTGGGACTAGACGGCGTTATGTGATAGTAGTGAAAGATTAATATTAACTTTTGTATAGGTATATTTTTATCTAAGTATCGAACGAAAAATACAAAAAAAAAATATTTACACCGCAGACAACCTCCATTTTATTTTAAGTTCTTATAGTCCATTTTAAGGTTGTCTAGTAAATATCTCTGTCAGCGATAAGACTGCCATTGTACCCATAAGTTGCTGTGAAATGTACACTATTTTGGTGTACAAAGCTTATTATATTCGACGGCAACTAACTTAGCAACCGCATACATTTAATGTATGGTAGAAATATCAGGTAGGTGTTTTTAGTTTCAGGTATTATTTTTAGTAGTAACCGAAACAAATAAATTTCAGCAAATTTAAGAATTAAAATGTATAATATTTTCAGATACAACCATTGCAACTCAATCAAAAGGTTACCTCAGGGACTAAACAAAAAAAATCTTGATTTAAAAAGCGTCAAAGCGAAACCTATAGAATGTATTTGATTGTCGACAAGAAGAAACTTAATATTTTGGCAGATTTTAAAATCGATTCTTGACCATCGATTCGATTAAACTCGTTTGCCATACTCGGGCACGTCACTGGCTCTCATGACAAATGGCCGGCTACAGGGTGCTCCATTATAATTCGTTTTTAACCGTCGCACGTCAGCGGCTTGCGTACCTGCCGCAATTTATATACAGGCTGTTGTATAATACGAGCAGGATTTGATTTAAATCAATGTTATGGTGAACCTATGTGAAGGTGCTTACTTTTTTCTGCCAAGAATGACATTTAAAGTTATCGTACTGACAAATTTTAGAGGCTTCTTTAGTTTGTCAATCTTTTTCACATCTACTTGTACATAAGTATCGTTATTAAGGTTTCGAATTTTCCTTTTGTGATTACTATTTACTATCATGCAAGCAAAGCCACTAGCAGCAGCCAGTAATAAAAATAAATTAACTTGAATAATACTGTGCAAATTATTTGGAACTTACCTAAAAGACTATAAAAATATTGCACGACTATATAAATTATATGGCTCTAAAAAATATTTTACTGTAAAAAATACATTATTGGCTCCCTCACTATGAAATAAAATTCATCTGCAGTATCTTCATTTCTGTGCATTTACCCGAAAATATACTTCCACCCCTCCAGGGATCAGAGTCTCGAGAAACAACTCCCAAATAAGCTTGCAAGTCGCAAGATGCAGCTCGGAGCACCCTCGGTCCGGACATACGCACGCACCCCGTATACAAAGGGCGAGTACAGGGTGATATTGAGGAATGATGGCGGGACACGCGATCGCTTCATTTGGCCGCCCGTGGGCCGCCCTGGGCCACCCGCATCCCACGGCAGAGAGAGACAAAAAATGTTGAAGGAGAAAGTGAACGCTTTTGCGTATTTTAATTATTAGTTTAGAAATTGCGTGTTATGATGTAAATTGGTAGAAAAACATTGTTTATGTTGTAGGGAATTTAATTAGTTTTGTATGGGACCAAGTTTGTTTTTTCGTTAAAAGCGTTATAAGTACGCCTTAAGACAACAAACACGTGGTTTTAGTAAGTGTGGTAAAATGTCGTTTAATACGTGGGCAATTTTTATTGCAATTGAATCAATCCTGCCTTGGCTGCGATGACAAACTTTGCCAAACATTAAAATATAGCATTTAGATTAATTATGGAATTATTTGTGTACTAGCTGACCCGGCGAATTTCGTATCGCCTAACTGTCAATAAATGTAGTAGTATATCTTTCGATATAGTCAACCGATTGCGATGAAACCAAATCTAACCTAACCAAATATATCAAGTTACACACAACTTTAATGTATAAAAGTTATCTACTTCGGTTTCCTACATTTTAAGTGATGCGCACACGACTAAAAACTTCTACAGATTTATTATATGTATAGATTAAGATGGACTGATTCTAAAAATAATATTTGCTTACGTCCAAAATAATCTAAAAGCAATTGTATTTTATAAACAATTAGACCCTCGAAGGGCAGATGTAGTCGTAGACAAAATGGATGCAATTTACAATGCATGGTTGGAGTTCAATTTGAAATTTAAAGCGGCATGGCGGCGTGGCCTAAGGGTAACGGTCGCTGAGACGGATGCTAGTTCGATTCCAGTGCTGTACTATATGTGTGGGTACCACAAAGCACTTAGTGGATATTCATTGAATCAAAATTTGCGTTTCGATGACCGAGATCAGTTTTATAAATGTGAAAGTGTATGTTTCATTGGTTGAACGGACTAAGATGAAATGGATCCAGATTAGGACATGGGCATATACCGAGATGAATATATCTAGATATGTTCAACTCGGTATTTGAGCATAGAATTAATATTAAAAAATGTGACCCTAACTAGTGGCTACAAAGAAATAATCAAGAAAAGTCGTACGGAAAGTGTGAGTGTAGATAAGCGTATGGGACGGCAAAAGAAATGGTGGATCTGACGTGACAAACGCAGAAAAAGAATGTTGCTTCGAGCTTAAATAAATTGAGAGATTTTAGATAGATTATACATAATACTCTATCTTGGTCTCAAAAAATTAAACTAAAACAATCAATAATTATATTAAGGTTACAACATTACCTACTTTTAAACTAGCTGACATCGATTCAGTCGCCGATTCTGAACTAACTATAGATACTTTCAATATAATAGTTACATAGTATATGAATGCAGAGGAAAGCATTACATATCCGCACTGCTCGAACTGCTTAAAAACTATTGGAATGGAACATATCTAGTTTAGTGTATAATTTTAATCTTATATTTAATACTTTATTAATTTGCCGTACAACGCACACTACCCCCTTTTTATTTCAAGTTCTTACAGTCCATCCTGAGGTTGTCTGGAAGACATGACCTGTCAGCGATAAGACCAACATTTTACTCATACATTTAAGTTAGTGTAAAAGTTGTGTTACTATTTTAGTGTACAATAAAGTTTATTCTATTCTATTCTAGCCTAAAGTATTCTGATGACCTTAGATATTAGTACCTATGTGTGTCCTGAACGAATTTGAATAGTTTGTTCTTTATGATAAAAGGATGATAATAATGATGAAGCTAATAACTGCCCTAAAAAAATACTTCGAGAATACCAAGTTACCAGATCGACAGCATGAGATCATGCGCCCCAAGGACACGACTAGGCAAATTATAATTTATTTAAATATAGCCATTAAATATTCTTGCGTTGTCCGCTCGTCCTTAACAAAAGTTGTGTAAAAACAAGATGGCGGCGCAAGATTTATTGCTCATGTTCTTGCCAAGAACGCTGTGTCTTGGAAGACGTCACTTATGGTTAAAGAAACTGTAAGTTATGTGAAGAATATGATTTAATTTTCGCTTATTTTGCGTTGAAGGAGAGGTGAAATAGTACTTTATGTTCAAAACAGCTGCTTTTTTCTAAAGATCATTTTTTTTTAAATTCTGACCTATATTATTTTTGCACATAGTAGGTATGTTGCTTATTCGTATCTATGGTAATATATAATAAGCGGTTTACTTTCCTTCTTTTTTAATTTAATTTATCTATTAGGCTGTAACAATTTAATTTATTCAATAATGTTTCAATGCCTGAAATTAACGACTATTAAAAACTAAACGACTAATTAAAAACTCAGCAAAGTAGTAGTAAGTTTTGAGTTTATTCAGTAGGTATAAATATGAATAAAAAATAACAAGGTATCCAAAAGAATAATTTAAAATATTCGTGTTTGCAAGTTTATTAGTACTCACTGCATTCAAACATTGGTACAATTCAATATTTGCACTCTTATCTCCCTTTCAGCTTTCAATATCTAGTATCTCTTCAAAACCTCTCTACAAAACTTGTTATGACATTACACTGTATAATGTGATGAAAGTCTTGTGAAAAGGGCCTTTGAGTCACGGGCATATGTGCCCGACTGTGCCCGGCTTTATGCCCGCTACGTGTGCCCGACGCTGGGGTAATAGTGGACATCGCTTGCACTAATAGGGTTACAGGTTCCATCGTCGATCTTTGAGTTGAAAAAGAGTTATAATCATAGATCGGAATAGGTAGAGCTGTTTTATGTACTTGCCATAGGTTAGAATAATATGGATATTCCCCGAGTCCAGGGATTTGGTTTTAAAGTAGTAAAATTATTAAAAAAACTATCTTGCCTTCGGGACTAATGAAAGATTAGCCGAGCGCTCAAGATCCGTGTCGGTATCTTTACGCATCTCAACAAAGCGGCAACGTAACGCGCTTGGCAAAAAAATGTATAGCGTGCTGTTGACGTATAATTTACAACGTCGCATATCATGCGCTTATTGGCTTACAATTTTTTTTTTTTACATATTGATAAAAAGAACGAAATTCAATTAAATCCCGTAGTATCAGCCGGAATCCCGTAGAATATCCATGTTAACATCAATGTTTGCGGTCAATGAACCTAAATAGCCCTATCTATTCCGATCACTGGTTATATTATACCTTGGGTTACTGCATTTTTAAAGAAAAGTGTTTGCAGTTTTCCCTTAGGCACGAAACGCCTGCTCTGTAAGGTGCTTTTTTAACAATTACCTATTTTATTACATTATTATGATTACACCTTTTTAACGTCAGCTGAGCGAGTCCAATGACCCGTAGGTAGTAGTCGGCATTGCGTACAAACTACCTACAAGTCATTGGACTCGGGCAGCTGATGTTTTCTTAAAGAAATTAATTTCGTACATGCGTAAATTAATAGTGTTTCATGTACCGGATCGACCCTCCACGGGATTAAAACGATTAAAATTTAGCGGTGTATTATTCAGGATAAAAACTACCATTACGTCTCTTGGTCAGATGACAATGTAACATTAGGTTTCCATGATTTAATTTAAACAACAATCTTAAGTTAGATAGTTAAAAATATGCACCGCCTGCATATTTAATCACACTGATAATAAGGTTTAAGTTACCTGGTACTGAGGTGTACCGAATTCGGTACACTGGTGCCTGAGAGGTTAACTTGCACCTGCCATTTTGTTTCTGCACCACCCTAAGATCAACTGGAAGAAAATGTTTAAGGAAATCCGCCTTTCTATAATATTGTTTTATCAAGTGCATAGGGTTATAATAAATGGTCAAAGTTTAGTAGGATATCATATCATAATAATACGCCAAGACTTGTTCGTCAGAACGTCGATCCAAAAACCCTTACCTAAACACCCACTAAACTTAATAGCACACTTTATAATTACCATAACGTCATTACCTTACTTACAAACACACCATAAACCCAGTAATGCCTCTACACGTGACATCACTCACATACACACAAAACCTCTCAAAAACCGCCGACTCTCCAGGCGAACCCGTAGGATACGTGAGTATAACGCTTCACCGATCAAAAGAATCTTCTCATCGAGTTATCTGGTCCTTTTAAATCCGTCGGTCAAGTCTATCGTCCAATGATTTGTTGTACTATTGCGTGTGGGGTCAATATTTTAAAGGAGATCGGGGTTATGAAAATGTATGGGTTTGGTGGAAGAATATAATGACGGTGGTTTTTTGTGCTTATAGTGTGTCAGTCTCTTTTATGTTGACTTAAGACCCAGAGCTATGGAATTGGTTGAAAGTGTCTCAGTGTCGGTGTGTTGTGTTTTAAATCAATAAAAGGCTGACAGACCCGGTCGCTCCACCTAGAACGAAGGGGGGTGAAGGGAGGGGATTGTTTGATGACTTTTCAACCCGAAAAATTTTGAACATAATAAGTGGTCGTAAGGTAAGGTAAGCCGTGAAACATAGCTAAGTTCGGAATTAGCGTTTCGCTTCGTCGTTTATACTGCTTACATCGAAGGACTGGAACAATTTTCCTGCTGCGGTCTTCCCGTCCGATTATAGTTTAGGTGTCTACAAGGCTAGAGTGAAGATGCTCTTAATAAACTAGTGCCTTCACCATCAACGATTGCATCACTGCTTACCATCAGGTGGGATTACACTCAAGCACTAGTTTAAAAAAAAACACTATGGACAAATGAAATATTTTAGCTAAATCACATTTTTTTTTTAAGTTATGGGTGTTGTTCATACTACAACTTATGAAATGGTCGATAAGACTCGTCAATTTTTCCTTGTAAATTTTAAAGTCTGTTCATTTTTAAATTCACTTTTAGCGAGAAGACTGCCTTATAACTAATATGTTTAAAATAAAAAGTATTCCGTCTATTCAGAAGTGCCTTATAAAAGTCATTAAGAAAATGACAAGGCTAAGAATTTTGATTTTTCAACCCTGGCTATATCTACACATGTAAAATACACAGTATCCACTTCCCATTTACAACGTTACTAAAGATAATCCCAACAACCAATCGCCGATTCTCCGTCACATGCCCATAACCCTATGCAAAACATGATCGCACGAAGTGTCTCCAGTAATTGAAACGCCTGCCTTTCAAAGATAGAAGGTGTGACTTTGCTGTCCCATGATCCGCTCCTTCATTGTTTCAGGCAGTTACTACTTTGGAAACCATAGCCAACAATAGCCTACTATAGCCCTCAATAGCCTACAATAGCCTGGCACGTTTTGATTGGACAATAAGGGCGTGCACGTAAGCCTAAGTGAAATTAAAGTAGCTTCGTAGCACCGTAGCACCTTTGTAGCGCGTAGCTCGTAGCAAGGCCTACGGCGTGCTACGAGGTTTCGTGTATGGTTTGGTGTTTACTGCATCAATAATAGTTTGGGTTTGAATAAATTTGATGGGTGGTTTGGTTAATGGACGAATGTAATTTAGGGGTATGTGGAAAGTAACAGAAACTATTTTTAGTCCGGAAACAGACGCGAATATATTTATTTTGTCAAAAATAAAACATACTAGTCTATAAAAGCGTAAAAGTAATTTAAAACACATCATATATCGTTTTCGTTTATGTTAATTTAGCCGCACTCGCAACCAGTTGGTGGTGTTATGGCAACACTCGTTTAAAAAATCGTTTTAATTCCGATCCCAATATTCCCCCAACTGTCATTACTGTTTTTGTCACACTCACTAGTAATCAGCAAAATCATTAGTGCACTGAATAATTTGCTTAAATTGAAATTAATTTTATTTTGTCATCAGTGTACCAAAAAACAATCTTTTTAAAACTTTGAAAGGTGAATCATTAGCCTAATAATTATAGTGTTTACATATACGTGTTAATAATATATAATATTCTACAACTATCACACAACGCCATCTAGTCCCAAACTAAGCAGAGCTTGTGTTATGAGTACTAGACAACTGATAAACATACTTAAATATTTCTAAATACATACATATTATAGATAAATTACACCCAGACACAGAACAAATGATTATGCTCATCACACAAACATTTGTCTTGGGTGGGAATCGAACCCACGACCTCCAGCATAGCAGTCAGGGACACCAACTATTAGACTAACAGACCAGTCAATGAATCTTAGAGTTAATGTATCTTAGAGTTTGTTAGGTTGGGAAATTATCCAATGACTTATCCCGCTGTTAAGCGTAGCGAGCGGGTATTAAAAATCCACTCGTTTGTTCGCTTTTTGACTTGCGTTCCAGGGCCCCGGGCGTTCATCACTTAGCCCATGGAATATATCTTAGGGTAAGCGGTGATAACCAATGATCATTATGAGTGCAAAAATAAACAAAATATTATATTATCAACATTGATTGCCTCAACTAATTTTCAACAGACCTTTAAATCACGACTTTGTTCACCCGATCCAAACTGGTCCTTACATACGGACCCAACATATTCCTCCCCGAAGGACCAAACAAAACCCATCGATACGCTCCAACGCTACCAACTAGTTGGTATTACAAAACTTTTTACGATTTCACTTCAACTTCCAACATATGGTACCCCCATAAAAGTAACGGGTGTTTTACATAATTTACTGTAAACCTTTGTACTTGAAGTGGCAGATTACTGGGCGACTGGCGGTTTGGCCACATAAAACTATTATTTACTATAGTTTATTGGTGCTGTTTGTTATGTAAAGTTTGGTGGTCGAGCGTTATCAGCATGCTTCTTGAAACAATGTTGTTTGAATGTGGTGTTACTTAAGTGGTTGCATGGTTGTTACTCAACAACCATCGTCCCCAATTTTAATTTCGAGGCGAAATAAACTGTTTTAATTTTTATGATACTAAATTGTCAGTTGGTCGGGGACGTTGTTATGACACAGTTAATCTTTGTTGCCATTGTTAATCGTAAAGGTATGCAAATATTTAAGAGTTTTATACGTACAAAGAGCGGGAATTGGTCTGAGTTACTAGTTTTATTCTTACATATTTTTATGCCCACTATCGGTTGATGGGGCCGAAAGGTACTGGAGTGGCGACCACGTACCGAAAGGCACAGCTTTGTTAGGTCTCCTACAAAGTGAACCGACGACCTAGTGAGTATCGCTGGAATCCGATGAATAGAAGACGCACACGACTGGCGACACTTGTCGAAGGTCTAAGTGCAGCAGTCGATGTCTTTCAGCTGAAATGATGATAAAACTATAAATGATTACATGAAACGTTTCTTTCTGGTATCAGATTCTAACATTTATGTTACTTTTAATCCTCCGATATAATAGTTTATATATAGTAACTACGTAGTATCCGGCTACAAATATGTCGGCTTGTTTTTGTTACTACTTACCAGAAGAGCTGATTAAAAGATTTATAAAATTTGAATAAAATACATAGACAATACACTAATTAGCTAGCCCAAAAAGCAACATCAATAAAAGTCCTGCGACATTTTGTATTAACGACGTATACTTGACATTTCCGACCCAACGGGCCCCTAGAAAAACCTTCACATTAAGGAAGAAAACGAGAACTTGCGTGTAATGAACCGAACACAGTGCGAACATCATCTGTCACCTCGAGCACGAACTATTGACGCATCATTAACGCATCAACCACTAATGACAAGATTATCCATCTTCATCACGACAAAAAAAACCCAAGCGTGAAGATATCCTCTTATCCTGTCTCACAGTGAATGGGTTCATTATGAGCCGTCCGGGAGTGCAGGAAAAAATAGAGTACATCAACCAGTTATCATCCCGCGCGAATTGTAAAAGTCAACACAGGAAAATGGGGTAAATTTTCTGTTCCGTCCTGTTTTACCTCTGTTTTTCTTTCCTTAAGTGGCTCACCCGAGAAAAATAAGGAAAAAAAACCTCATAAATACAGGGTTACTGTTAAAAGATTAAAAATGATCACACTATGGCAATGACCGTAGCAATGCAATTGACCGCATCGCACCACGTGCGAAACGGAACTTCCTAACCCCATCTCTGTCCCACATACACAATTTCTCGCTTCCTTATTGTCTGCGTCCCTCTCGGTCGCGGAAAACTGTAAGGGCTGATTCCGATGCTTCAGTTTACGTCGCGTTGTTGCGACGAGCGGTCGTGTGAGGGGTGGCGATTTCATTCCGTCGTGTTGCTCTCGCGAAGTATTTGCATAGTGAAGTGCGTAACTTTGGAAACTGTGGAGATATTTGAAACTTGATATTTTTATTTAATTGGGAAATTGTTTTAGTTGCAACGACTGTGCAGTGGTGTTGTTTATGGATGTAGAATTATTTAATATTATTGTGTTTTTTTAATAAGTGATGTGAAGTGACTCAGTTTAGTTGTAAGTGTATTGTTTTAGTAAGTATCAAAGTTTTTGAAATTGTTGTCGCATTTATGTTATTTTTCTTCTTTTCTATAATATTTAAGTTCCTGTTTTTAGTGCATTTTTTTATATAACGCTTGTATTAGATATAGGTACACCTACGAAATTGCCGATTTATGAAATTGCACATTTTGAACTTCGGATTGACTGGATTTTTTTAGTTTAAATAGACTTTATATTTATGGCATGTTATTCTTTTTTCAAAATTGGCTATGCATTTTTTACTTAGTGTTTTACTTTGTTGTCGCCATATTTATAACGCTATATCTAAAAATGCAAAATGTTGGCCTATGTCGTCGTAAGTGACATCTTTCTGCTGAAATGATGATCTAAAATTAAATATATTTTTGCATATTATGAGTTTCAACATAGAAACAAAGTGATTCAAAAGATACGCGATATCAATGACATATATCTACCACTTCTTTTTAACACTGTGTTATTGGTTTGATAGCTTTCATTTTTCGGTAACTGCCCAAAGAAAAAGAGTTACTTTACTAGGTAATATTTCCCAAATGAAAGCGATTTAAACAAAACTACACACCTACATCAATAATATTACATACGTATCTTTGGAGACTAATGATTTCCACGGTATAATTTAAATTTTAGAAACGTATTTTCTGAGATTTCATTTAAAAATGAATGTTGTATATCAATCGAATATGTATCTCAATTTGCCTGTAAACCTAGAAACTAAACACAAGAATTTCCAAGTATGAACTTGTAATATGAACAAATTTGAGATAACCCACTGCGTCTTCGACCGTGAATCGAAACAAGGTGCTCACATTCAAACATATTACTTGGTCTTTGTAGTCGTATTTCCCTTGTTAGGTATATAACACTTTTGGTCCTTAGGTTAGCAGTATTTTCTTTGATCCTTCAGAATTGGTCCTTCAGTTTATTATCACACTAGCTTCTGCCTGTGGCCTCGCCCGCGTGATTGTAGGTTTCTCAACATACAAACTTTGGAACCCCGTTTAATCTAATTAGGCGCTAAATTTTGGAAAATCTTTTCTTAGTTCTCGCCTACGTCATAAAAGGAAGTTTTGGCTGTGTGTTAAAATCAGTCAGTTTCTCCTTCAAAAATATATAGACTAGCTTTTGCCCGCAGCTTCGCCCGCGTACATAAAATGTAGCCTATGTGATGAATTTTAGCAATCGAGCGAATCATTTTTTTTTTTTTTTTTAATTATATTCAACGACTATCACACAACGCTGTCAAGTCCCAAGCTAAGCCGAGCTTGTGTTATGGGTACTAGACAACTGATAAACATACTTAAGTATATATTTCTAAATAATAATTATAGATAAAATACACCCATACACAGAACAAATGATTATGCTCATCACTCAAACATTTGTCCTGGGTGGGAATCGAACCCACGACCTCCGGCATAGCAGTCAGGGTCACTAACTACTAGACCAACAGGCCAGTCGATACTTCCAGAGATTACCTCCTACAAACAAAAAAAAACAAACTTTACCTCTTTATTGTAATAGTTTAGAAGTGTAGATTACCTATGATATTTTATTAGTCCTTCAATATTGTTTTCCGATGATATTTTTTTGTTTCGAGTGACATAATTTGATCAAATAGACGATATTTTAGAATAAGGAGCCTAAGGAACCTGTATACTTACCTTTAAAAAACAAGTTGCTATCGACAATCTATATATCGAGCTTGTTGATTTTAGAAAGTGTCTCATTTAGCTGGTTGAGCTACGATAACGACTACGAGCTAAAGATACGTCAAAGTAAAAAAAAATATACCTATTAGCGTATACATTGATACCTGATCACAGTACTAGAAAATTGTGACTGAATTATTTAAAGTTTGAGAACGACAAATATACTAGGTAAGAAAAAAATATGTACCAAGAAATTTTGAGTTCCATCCAACGTTTATAAAAAAAAAAACTGGCTCTACAGTTATGAATTGTACTTACTTATATTATATTCTAGTCTTGTGTGAGGCTAATCTAAGACTGAAAAACCTGGCTGCTGTCGGTTTTACTTAAAATACGGTGACAAGAACATGTGTGCTAATGATCCGCGGTATCGCTCACACAATTCCTCACAGTATTAGGCAATACGTGCTGGACGTACTGATGGTGGCCTTGACATTACATTCTTCTTTATTGAGGAACCGACGACATGTGGCGTGGATGTGCTTATCATTTTTAAAGGGATAGGTAGATAATGCTGCCTAGCGAAGTTATTAGTACCTACAACAAAAATCCGCGATACTTGCACCGGTGAAACCAAAACACTTCTTCATTTATTGTTATTTCTTTATGTGACAACTGTATCAAAATCTTGCGTGATTAGTGACCGGGAGAGGTAAGAGAATTAAGAAACAGACTCGTAAAACGATATTGTTTTAAGCTATATACAGAAATCCACTACAGTAACACGCTGTTCAACTTCGATCTTGAATTAAATGATAAATGATCTTTATTTTGCAAGTAGGTTTTATAAAAACACTTTTACACGTCAATTATTTTTTTTTCGTCAATTAATGCTAGATGAGGCCGGTGTTTCCTAGCTGACTACCCTGAGAAGAAACGCCGGTGTTTCCTAGCTGACAACCCTGAGAAGAAACACCGAAACAAACTCAGGGATACTCAGGAATTAAGAAACTGAGGACCCAGTTGGGAAGATCACCATCATCATCATCATTTCAGCCGAAAACGTACACTTTTGGACATAGTCCTCTTTCATGTTCCTGTGTGTATATTGGAGTTTACTAACCTAGTGTAGCTCAATACTACGATTGTGCGAATCTGACCTCTAAAAACTCAGATATAGAAACTATAATTTCCTTTCACGATTATTTCTACTGCTGGTTAAGTTAGTAAATTTTTCGTAGGTATCAACCCAATTTCTTTTATTTATTACTAGAGAGAGCAGGGGTGGCCGAGTGGTAATGACTTACGAGTTGTAGGTCACGGGTTCGAACCCAGCCAGGCGCGTTACTTTGTGTAATTTATTTCATCACCACTACTCTCAAAACGGTGAAGGTGAAGGAAAACATCGTGAGAAAACCGGCATGTCCTAGAACGAAAATTTTGAAGACATGTGACACATACCAAGCGGCACTGGTCCCGCGTGGTGGGTTACGGGCCGGCCTATTCCCTCTCTTAGAGAGGAGGCCTGAGTCCCAGCAGTGGGAACATTAAAAGTGGGATGATGATATTACTAGCCCATATTGTTTACTGTACGCCGAGTACCTGGTAAAGACCTAGCTCGGGTCGACAGGGCGTAGTATTCCACGCGCGCCTCAAAGAGATGTGAGCAAAACTGTCGGGGCCAGTTAGAGCCGATGGCTGCCAGGGCTGCGGATTGTTCGAAGGAGGTTTTAATCGGTTAAAGTCGGAGCCTCCTTTTCGCTGTACCCAGAGCGGGAGAAGTCATTTGATAAAAAAAAACCTATATTGTTTAACAGCAGAGCCAAAGTCTACCTCCATTCCTTCAAACGGTCACGATTTTTCGTTTCATTTTTTTTTAATCTTTTACGTTTTATTCAAATTCTTAAGGAAGACATCTAAGTCTTCCTGCCATCTTCTTCTTGGTCTGCCGCGGCCCCGTGTCGTTGTGTAGGTACTTGTATTTGTATATGTGTGACAACTCCACGTCTAAAGTGCGTACTTTGCATACAAGATGGACAAATGTATTATTCGATCTATCCCAGCTTTCAAGGCAGGCCAGCAGCCTCTCGATGTTACTGACTAATTAGCAGAAGGTACCAAGGTTTTCGAAGTATTTTGCCCTATATCCAGCGACTGCTTCTAAGCTGCCCAGTTTCATGCAATTGTGTACATAATAGGGCACTATAATCAATACAATGTAATATTATTTGTGCCCACAATTCTGAGGGGCACTAGTGTACGTTACATACCTAGACGCAACTATCTAATACATAAATAAACATTAGTTATCTTAGGAGCGTATACTTTTAACAATTTATTATTAAAGCCTAAGTTCCGCAGACATTTTCCTTCGCGGAGCGGCGATGGTGATAAATTTCGTTCAGAAATTTATGAATAGTGCACATAGTTCTAGCTCAAACTAGGGTTTTATTAACAAAATTGTTATTTTAATTCCTTATTTATTTTGATGAATGTTTGTACTTCATTCATTCATATTATGCCTATTAAAGTAATTTTAAAAGGAATTAGATTTTAGAAATGAATTCATTTGTTTTAGGCATTACTTTCACAAAGTTTGAGTTATATTTTAGTCATTTTGAGATTCTGTGGCCTTAGGTAACTTGCCAAGGTTAATTGAAGGAGTCAACGCGAACCTGAAACCCAAAAGAACTGAAAAAAGATTGATGCGCACTGACAACCTGTGCTTCGAAAAGCACGTAAAGCCGTTGGTCCCAGTTGTCATTCGTAGATCTTTGATTAGTCATTGCAGGTAGTGCTCAGACGCCAGAAAGTCTGTCATCAGTTGGGTTGAGGAGGTCCGATAGGCAGTAGCTTTATGTAAAAGACAGATATTCAGCCACATCCGGTCAGACTGAAAGTGACCCCAAGTTAGTAGGGAAAAGTCTAGGAAGATGATGATCTTTAACTAGGGTTTATAAAACTATTACTTAAACATCCTTACTTATTATGTAAAGATGAACTGACTAGTAATAAAAACATTGAATGATTATTTTAAATTCTGATTAGTTGCACGCAGAATAGATGGTCGATGGGGACTAAAGGTTCTGGAGTGTTGACCACGTACCGGAAGACGCAGCGTTGGAAGGCCTCCAACAAGGTGGACCGATGACCGGGTCAGGGTCGCGGGAATCCGATGGATGCGTGACGCACATGATCGGTCGTTATGGCGACGCTTGGGGAAGGTCTATGTCCAACAGTCGACGTCTTTCGGCTGATATGATGATGATGATGATGAGTTGTACACTGAAGATTCTTACTAAGGGCGCTTCCAATTTAGACGTTTCATGTCGGATCGCTGCCGTACGTTTACCGTACGTTGCTGCAGCTGGCTGCAGTTCGTTAGCAGTCCGACAACAAGCGCCTAAATTAAAAACGTATCTGGCTGTCGTGCGTTTGTATGCTAGTGATGTGCTATTCAACATCAAATTGAGCACGTGCTGCTTGTGACGTTACCGTTATGTTGTCGATCGTTCGCCGCACGGTTGCCGCACCGCGCTAAGTATGAAAAATACGATTGTCCTTACACAGTAGGACTAATGCACCGAATCCGCAGCAGGCCGTCAAAAGACGCATAAATTGAAAGCGCCCTTAACTACGCTACGTGAGGTAAGTTTCCAGTCGTATAGTTTCAAGTCGTCTCGCTACTCATTCCCTCAGGGTCTGTCAGAGTTACAGTGTGTGTGAGCTCGGTACCCACGGCTTCCTTTTAACGACTGACATTGACATTGTCACAATTCCCTACGGTGACATGTCTTCGTCATTTATTGCTCTTGACTTGAACTTTGAACTATGTTTTATATTATTTCATGAAGGTATCAGAAACGAATTTATAAATTGTACTTATAATCAATTAGCTCAATTTGTACTCAGTGGTACCTATAAAAAAAATCAACTTACATAGATTTCAGTACAACATACAAGGCCATGTATTGTTTACATTTTTTCATGCAATAAGGTAAAGGAGAGTTAAACATAATAATATTATAATTATTTATTTCAGGCTTGGATTACTTTTAAGGGTTTTAAAAAAACACTTTCGGGTCAAATCGTGGAATTACCGGATGCTAACAGAGTTTTCAAGTGTGAGCTCTTTTTTTTTTGCGTTGCCTCTTTATCAAACATCGCGTTGGATTGCGTTAAATGAAGCAACTAGGTTTTAAACTATGCTCGATGTAGACGATAGGTGAGTGGAAAAAGCTTAGCCCTAAGAGAAAAAGGTATAAGTGTATGTCTTCACAGATCCATATACCAAGCATAATAATTGTGATAAGGTGCCCATTCATTGATGAAGTCAAGACCTTTGTTCTCATTCAGGCTCACTCATGATGATTTGGCAGACCGACGCCAGTTACGGAAATGCTTTAATCATAATTCAGCAGCAACCCTCAGAGAACAGCACGCAGATAGTAACATATGCTCGATGAATACAAAATAGCTTCCAACTCGACGGTACTTCGGTTCCCGTTATTTGATACAGAAGCCATATCGCCAGACTACTATTTCCCGGCGACTGCCAACTCTGCACCCTCTAGTAATTATAATAATTTGTATGCACTTATCTGCACGTCACCTTTTTAAAGTATGTAATGGTATTTTTGGCAAAGGGGGTCTGTTCTTTGTGGGGGTATGTTGGCACTGTCGTATCGTGTTATGACGTCATTATTTTGGCGCTAATACCTGTGTTATTGGCAGCTTGTCTTACTTGGGCCGTGGACAAACTGAACTAAGAGTGTTTTTGAGGTAAATTATCACTTTTTGGAAAAATTTGATGGTGGTATTGTCTCAATTTAGAAGCAAGTTTAAGAAGGTAAGGAGTAGAATTCCGTACTGGAGTCTATTTCTTGACAGCGATAACTTGGCTGAGCTACTTCTAGGTTAGCCATCTGCTGCAAAAGGTAACTGAAGGAACACAGGTGCCTTATAGATAGTGAAAGCCTGATACTCTTTCAGAAGTTATTTGATGATGTGACTGGCCTGTTGGTCTGGTGGTTTTTGGCCCTGACTGCTATGACGGAGGTCGTGGGTTCGATTCCCACCCAGGACTAATGTTTGTGTGAGCATGATCATTTGTTCTGTGTCTGGGTGTAATTTATCTATAATATGTATGTATGTATTTAGAAATATATAAGTATGTTTATCAGTTGTCTAGTACTCATAACATAAGCTCTGCTTAGCTTGGGACTAGATGGCGTTGTGGAATAGTATAGTTTAGCACCCTAAAAAAAGAGTACTTACTTTTTTTTCATCGTCTATCCAATCATCGTTTACTATGGTGAGGTGAGATAGTAATCAATTTCGATGGTGATAATAATAGTAATAAAAAGTTTTGTAGCATTTATTTCACGAATTTATCCTGCCGTCGTACATTACATTAACCAATCGTCAAAGTCGGTCAAAGAAATCACTAAAATCCTCCAAACTGCGACCCGGGCGGGTACCACAATAAGTAACTTCTCAAACTTCCTTATCTAACTGATCTGGCAAGATGATTTAATATTACACTTTGATCTAGAAAGATATTGTCAGTTAAATATCACATTAAATTGTGTCAAGGGACCAAAACTTTTTTTCTTTAAAAAATCGTTGCCTCGTAGAGTCTGTCTAAAAAGTCAAACGATTTGGGAATTGCACCGATCTGTACCGACCCGCACAGACTGGCCTGCACTGGTAACCTGTTTCTTTATGTTTGCATTCCCTTAGGCATTTTCTACTAGTCAACCTTTCAATATCAGTACTGAAACTACTGTAGGAACTCGATCTCAACTCAGAAATAAAACGATGGTTGATTGGATAATCTTAGATATAATTTTCACAATCAAATATCAACGTTCTGTTCAACGGTTCAAGTTCGTCGACAAAAATCATAACTGCCAACTATGACAGTTGAGGCTAAGGTCCTAAGTCTTGACAGCTAACCTTAACTATTAAATTAGTCGATTATTACTTTAGTGACGGGTATCTGTCAATGTTACCATAAGAAAAATACAAGACTGTTTACATGTCTATGACAGCTGCCAGATACCTGTCACTTTACAAATAATGACAGTTGGGCAATGAGTGAATAATACTGTTAGCTTTACACTACCCACTATTACACGCACAATAATAACAGTATCGAACACAATAGGCACCTGAAGAAGCCCCCCAAGTCATTGTAAAGTCATGTTAACACCGAACTTATTGACTTGTATTAATAAAACAATAAGGTTTATTACCCACAACCCTACGGCTAGAGGGGCGCATCGCACGCACGTCTTCCACTCGATTACTTTGTATCGATTAGCTGCACGCATTAAGTATCGATTATTTTTGGGATAGCGTGACGTGTGGTTTTAAGAGACGTCCCTAGTAATTTTCGTGTTTGATGTGTGTGTGTGTGTTAAGAATAATCCATTAGCGCTTAAACATTCTATACCATTTATTTAGGGCAGGAAATCACAGCTGGCGGTAAATCAAAATCATCATAAATAAGTTATTCAAAACTAATATTTTTAAAGTAACACGATGATCAAAATGTTTCATTCTCTAACTCTTTGAATCTATATACCTATATACAAATCAATTATGTTCGTTAGTCTCACTTAAACTAAAATGGCTTGACTACTCTAAATAATTAATTATTTGTTTTGTTCGTTCTAACGGAGGTGATTAAAAAGAAAAAGAAATAGAAAAAACCTGTAAAAAAAAAACAGTTAAAAATAGAATAACTGAAAATGGGTATTTTGTTAGGGTAAAAAAGTACTTATTTCTAGGCAGTAGAACCGCGTGCGCATTATACTGAAATAGGTGAATATTTATCTTCCCAAGAACTGTCAATCACTGTCAAAATCATCGTGATCACCATTAGTTGGTCTTTGTTTAATTGAGAAGAAGAAATTACTGTATATTCGTGTTTAGTTGGCCTAGGAGTTTAGTTAGTTGGCTAATTTAACTACACATTCATATTTACTTTTGATATAATTCCCGAGTTTCAGTCGTATGGGATTCAGGAGCCTGAAAGTCTCGTATTACCCAATTACTGGGTTGTGGAAGTCAGATAGACAGTCGTTGGACGTTATTGTAATAGTAGTAGTTTTTACTTTATTTATTGCTTTTAATTTAAGACTATTGTTTGTTCATTGTGTGCCAAGTAAATATGCTTTCTTTATTTTCGTTCTACATGAACTCTACAGCATTCAACAGCTTCCAGTTTGACTGGAGGCCTTGGAGTCGGCTTCCGAAAAGTGAGAAGAGGCTGGACAAATTGGTTGACGCGTGATAGTTCCTCACTTTCTTTTTTTTTATAATGGATAGGCTCGCGTTTGACCACAATCTTACCTGATGGTAAGCGATGATGTGGCCGACGATGGAGCACGCTTGCCTAAAAGCAATCTATTCACTCTTGACTTAAAGACCCCTAGGTTATAGCTATCAGGAAACACAGACTCCGGCAGGGAATTCCATTCCTTAGCTGTACGCATAATGAATGTTCTCCCAAAATGCTTTGTACGTATAGGTAGGATGTCCACCATGTACCGGTGTTGCAACGCCGTACGTCTTGTGGTCCGATGATGGAACGGACTTGGCGGAATTAAATTGTGTAACTCTAGTGCACACTCCCCGAAGTATAAACGATAGAAAACAGACAGGCTAGCAACTCGGCGTCGATGCTCAAGACTTTGGAGTTTTGACTTCACAAGAGCATCATTGCCTATGATCTTCTCGTAACCCAGTCATCTAAAATGCAACACAGGAACTAACATTGAAAGTCCTGTATCGCGGTTTTAAGGTGAATACACACTTATCCAAGACGAACGCGTCAAACGAATCGTCTTTCAAGATTCGGACGATTCGACGCGTTTAGGTGTGCAGGTTTTCATAAAATTTCATAAAAAGAATTCTAAAATTCTTTTCTTTCGATTCGTTCAACGCGTTCGGCTCAGATCAATTTGAATTCACCTTTACAGTTCTCAGCACGATTAGAACAATTAAAGTTTTGTATCCAGTAGGTCTACAATAGTCTTAGTTTAGTACCTAGTCTTAAATATAAACCTGTCTTCCTGAACGCCGTCATTAAGTACTGTATGTCTCTGCTTTCATAATTATATTGTTTGCATTATATGTAATTTATTAGTTTATATAATTGTCTTGTATAAACGCAAATAGTATAACACGCACTACCAGCGAAACTTTTTTCTCTTTCTCTGTAAAGGTTGTCTGTAAAAAATCGCTTTTAGCGATCCCATAACCGACCACCGACCGCCCATTGTGACACCTTATTAATTTTAAGTTCCATAAGTAATTTTTATTTTTGGTGTTCAATAAAGAATATATTTATCTATTTAAATTTAGGTTATAACGAAGCTGTCATAGTCGAATAACGGGTAAGCCTCATTAATAAATAAAATAATAAAAAAACAGGCGGAACTTAATTAACAGGCAGAAGCCTGGATGAGACATAACATCCGTCTGGTCGAAGGATCTTTTCTTTTCAACGCAGGTGTATGGGACTTGAGAGCAGTGGTGGCTGAGTGTTAACGGCTCTGACTTACGAGTTGTAGGTCTCGGGTTCAAACTCAGCTAGGCGAATTATTTTGTGTAATAAATCATCACCACTGCTCTCAAAACGGTGAAGGAAAACAGCGTGAGGAAATCGGCATATCCTAGAACCAAAAATTCGAAGAAATGTGAAATTTATCAACACGCATTGGGCGCGCGTAAGTGGATTAAGGCCCATTCCCTCTCCTAGAGAGGAAGCCTGAGTCCCAACAGTGGGAACATTATAAGGCCGATTATGCTATATGGGACTTTATACTTCTAAAATAGAAAGAATTATTCACATCCACTCACCATAATATAGAAGCAATCCTTTAACCAAGACCAGGAATATAAACAAGATAAAGAAGACAGCACCCTCAGTACTGCCGCCCCTAGGGGACCAGGGGTGCAATCAGTCAACCACACGTAGTCGACTGCGCTCGTCTTCCACTCGATCGCTTCGTATCGATTATAGTGTCGCACGCGTGCTAAATATCGATTGTGTTGAATAGGTGAGCGATGGCAGGAAATGTGGTCACGGGAACATGAGACGTGGGGTTCGGGGTTTGGGTGTATGGTGTGAGAAATTTATTTATTTATTAAATCAGATGAAGTAACATAAAAGTACAAAGGTAGACTGCCTTAGATATCTTATATTCTCTACCCATTAGCTATGGGTGGTGGAGAGATACCATGGCATAAAAAAGTAAAGTATTAATATGAAAACAAAAAGGTAGAATTATAAGTATATAACTTGACATAAATATACTTAAATGTAGGTATTATATTTAAAACCTACGTATGTTTATTTTAAGTTAAATAAAGGAATGAGGTTTTCGAGACGTTTTCGGTTTAGAAAATAATCTTACTTATTTATAAAAGGTGTAAGGGACAGCCCTACACAAACTTTAAGGGCTTGCTCAGTAGACGAAACTGAACAACCTACCACAATTTTTTTTTCAGGAAATGAAAAAAAAAATCAGCCTCACCATACAAAATGATAAACTTGATTGGACAATTTGTATGGCGAGACCGATTTTTTTTTTCGATTCCTGAAAAAAGTTTTGTGGAAGGTTGTTCAGTTTCGTCTACTGAGCAAGCCCTTAAAGTTTATGGAGGGCCGTCCCTTACACCTTGTATACAAAATTCTCGTGTCACAGTGATTTTTATCGAACTCGAACCAGCTTAACAGATTTTTAAGAAGTTTTCTGTGTATGTTTGGTAAGCAAGAGAATATATTGTAGGTTATTTTTTACATTTCTATCCCAACCCTATTTTTTCTTTGATAACTTATACAGCAAAACAACATTTGCCTGGGGAGTCCGTTATAATTATTACAACGTATTGAAAAGAACATGCAACTGTAGGTGCATGTTTTAAACTCTTCGAATAATGTTCTTTGTTGTTTGTAGGTTGGTCTACAATTGGAAATCGATTCCAAGAGGCCTACTTTGGTTTAGAATCATACTTACAAAATTACTATCAATAATCTCTTGCTCTTTTCCCGATGCATTTGATGTCGGCACTACATGTCTTTATTACCAACAAAAGGTGGAGGTTCTCAAGTCGTTTTTTTTAATGTTCTTCTCTGTCAATTTCATCACAGTACTTAGTCACTCAGGCCTGCGGGATTTTTGGAAAGAGTCACTGCGACCCTGGAACGTGAAAGGTGACTGAAGTGACACGGTAGGGTTTTAGTCAGTAAAGTCAGACTTTTTCTGCGCCACTTAGAGCGGGGGAAGTTATTTTATAATATCACACACTCAAAAAAAAAAAAACTAGTCATAAATCATTCACTATTGTTTATTGGTCTTTCTTTGCCCTTTGATAAACAAAGGAATACAATTAAAAAAAAAAACATTGACGTTGTCAAATGTCGTCTTAATGAAATGTCTAATGATGGCCCCAAGACGTCCATTTTGACCTAAATCCTACGACATAATGAGTGTCTAGGGACAAAATGTCTTCTAGGTCCTAGAAGACATTTAGCTTCTTTTCTAATAACAATGCCTTCACCCAAATTTTCTCCCTAGCGCCCTATTAAAATACCCTAAGGTTAAACATCTATCAATACTGTACAGTACACCATGATGGATAGTTTTCCCTTCACATTGTCTTGTATTTAGAGTAAGTGCTAATAATTAATCGCGTGTCAGTCAGTGTGGTCGGCGCTCTTAATAATTGAGTGAACGATCCAAGAGCGGTTGTCTATGATACAAGGACGGATTTTGAATAAGAAACGGTTAAGGTTGAAAGGACCACGGTTTGATGGCTCGGACAAGATTGGTCCTTTGATATTAAAAGAAATTTCAAAGGAATATAACAGAATAATTTACTTAGTTGAGTTTTATATAGGGCGAGTTTTAATTCATTTACAAGGTTTGAGAGTGGACGAAATAAGAAATACAATTAATTTTTACTATCAAATCAGATGGAAGCGGGACGCAAAGGATCGGACGTTGTGGTAACATTTTGAGGAGGCCTATATCCAGCTGCAAAAGATGATGATGATTAAATCAGCTATTCATGATTGTAATAAGAATATAATTGGCTGTTAAGTACCATTTTATCATAAGTTGCCATAACTCGAAAAATGTTTAACTGATATAGTGGTCTTCCCGCTCGATTATAATTTTGGTGTCTTCAAGGTTAGAGTGGATAGGCTCTTAATATACTTGTGAGATTCCCAATCAACGATTGCATCACTGCTTATCATCAGGTGATCATAAAAAATAAGGATTAGGTACCTATAGTAGAAAAAATCGTTCATACTTTTGAATACTTTTTCCCACTTAAAGTTTGCCGATGATAAAGAGTCACCTAATGTATTCTAAGTTAATTTAAAATGCTTAAAGATATTAAATATAATTTACCTACCAATATTATTATTGATTTCAGTAGTCAAGGAGCCAAACCACATTTAGGAAACCATAATCGTACATAGCCTGTATAATCCTGTACCACGCACACACGGGTCCAAGCAGTACATGTACAAGATAGGGGTAGGAATGCGCACCCATCATTCCTTAGAAACCTCTCCGAATATTTCGCCTGAGATATTAATAATATCGATTAGGATAACTCCATCGGTAGGATTAGGATTTTGTCTCTTTCTCACGCCCGGGAATACTATAAACGCATTTGTGAATGGATAGATGGACTTACTGAAGTTGTGTGTTATTTGAGAATATGGGCCTCCTGTACTATTTAAAGACAGGTGTATTTTATGACCGTTTCGCTGTAAAGGTATCGATATTCTTCCCAAAGGGTTTGGTGTAATTAAACTATATGTTAAATAAATGATCAATTATAGATTGAGAAATTTTCATTTTATAATGTAACTTGCTGTTGTCAGCGGCTTCTCCTGCGTGATAGTAGAACATTATAAGTATATCCCAAGGTAAAAAGTATCCTATGTGCCAAATTTTATCCAAATCCGTTCGGCTATTCAAACGTTAAGAAGTAACAAACATACATAGATACATATAATACAGACACTCACCAACTTTCGCCTTTATAATATTACTAACTAACCAAAGTTATATCTTTGTGGACTGCTCCAATCCCTTGTGTATTACGGCGTCCTCACCTTCCGCATGACGCGATTCTCACCTGACATGGTAAGTTCGGGAGGTTCCTGCACCGGATTGTGCAGTGATGCAAATGACTGCAGTGACGCCGAGGTGTTGCCACTGTTCGGAACGCCCGTAGTACATGGTGGAGCACACAGTGGAGGTGTGCCGGTACAGGCCATGGTCCGGAGCGAGGGGGAGTGGCAGGCGGTCGCCTCCTTCTGCGAAGCAGTAATTTTAGCAAAGGAGGAGGCCGACCGAATCAGGCAACGGCGCTCACAGCGCCCCAGCTGCCGCCGCAAGGATTCCGATCTCGATTTCCGCCCACCGTACCGCAAGCTTGCGCTCGCTGTCCGACCATCCACCGGTAACTGTCTGGACCAAGCTCAAGTCGTCGACGGCGCTGTTCCCACGCGTCTCAAGTAGTTGTCAGCAACGGCAGGGGCCCAGTTGGGTCGAAGCCCGGTACGAAAGGCAACGAAGGAACCGGAATGGGTTTTTAATCAGTAAAAGTCTGACACTATCTCCCGCTCCACCCAAGAGCGGGGGCTGCCATTAGATGATTTTCCCAACGAAAAAAAAAATCCCTTGTTTATTAGCGTAATGTTTCAGAGCTTATAGCTTTTCTCGATAAATGGGTTATTGATCATTAAATAATTTTTTCCAATTCCAACCAGCAGTTTCTGAGATTAGCGTGTTGAAACAAACAAACTCTACTAGTTTTATAATATTACTAGCTGTACCCGCGCGGCTTCGCTCCCGCTCTTCCCTACTTCAGCCTACTATACCCTACTCTACCCTACTATACCCTACTCTACCCTACTCTACCCTACTCTACCCTAATCTACCCTACTCTACCCTACTCTACCCTACTCTACCTTACTCTACCCTACTCTACCCTACTCTACTCTACTCTAGCCTCCTCTACCCTACACTACCCTACACTACCCTACTCTACCCTACACTACCCTAATTTTCATTTTTTTTCCATAAGAACCTTCTCCTCATAATAACGAACACAACAAAAAAAAAATTAGCGAAATCGGTCCAGGCGTTGTTGAGTTATGCGCTTACCAACACATTTTGCGATTCATTTTTATATTATAGATATGAAGTATATAGTAACAGTATAGATATAAGTGTGATGTGTACATAAATTACTTTAAAATTAGTAAAATAAATATTTTTTTTAATAATACTAGGACGAAACTCTAAGAAAAAACACCATAACCATACAATTTTATCTTCGCCTCTCATGTCTATAAAAAATCCAACAAAAGCCTAAACTAACTAAAACAAAAAGTATATTCCCCGACGTCATATCATAGCAGTTCTTCGCATTGCACATAATTGTAAGCGAGCCATAAATAAAACATAAACGAAACACCTAATTAAGCGGAGCATAAATTGGCCAGTTCAACATGAAAAATGACGGTCTTCCAAAGGGTTGCCAGCGCCGTCTGTAGTGTTGCCAAGAATTATTTGAAAGTTTTTTGGGACTGGCGTTTAACTAATCTATGGTCTTTTATTTTATCTATCTCTTTTCAAAGTGGTTTTTAGTATAAATGTTATGAGATGAATTATTTTGGTGATTATAATTTAGGTGTCTTCAAGGCTAAAGTAAATAAGCTCTTAATAAACTAGGGCATTTATCCCGACTTCAACAGCGAGTATCCACCCTTACTTTGTTGAAACTTCTACAGTCCGGATTAATCGTTTCGCTTCGTCGTTTATACCACGTACATCGAAAGACTGGAACAATTTGCCTGCTGCGGTCTTCTCGTCCGATTAAAATTTAGGTGTCTTCAAGGCTAAAGTGAAAAAGTGAAAAGATTCTTAATAAATTAGTGTGCTTCGCCATCAACGATTGCATCACTGCTCACCATCAGGTGGGATCTGTTTTACTAGTTTATATCAAATAAGAGAAATCTTCAAACTGTTTCTTGCACGTTCTCGTTATCTATAGAGATCTACGCAAAACACGTTCTAATTTGGCTTCACTTTTTAGACTGACCGACATGTCACAAATAAAAAGTGCCTGTGTCAATCAACTGTGTGGTTAATATGTGTACCGATAAAGCATCATTATATTTCGTCAATTTAGCTACTTCAATTTATAGCAATCTGATAGAAATGAATTAAAAGATTAATACAATTTAAAGAGTACTTTAAGGAATTACTAGTAAATAAATGTTATTACTGTATACTAGATTTCATAAATGATAAGTCTAATTAATTTACAATGATTAACGCTTTAAGTAATAGCTTTAAATAAATAGAACAATTGTTGTACCTAGTTATAAGTAGTAAATTCTGCATGCCATGAGGTAGAATGTATAAAAATTAAAAACTATTGTATCAACTAATTGTATCAATTACCTACATTCTACGCAAATAAATAAATCTATCTAGATAGATAAAACCCTTAAATCAGGGTATAGGGTTTTGACGTATAAGAGAGGTAATATTTCGTGCACGGTGTCTCGTCAGAACTTTAAAACAATATAGGATTTTTGCATACCACTTGTAAAATCCAGAAAAGTAGAATACATTATGGTAACACTACACACAGGGTTGCCATCGCAAAAAACACAAAACGTCCTCGTCACACGCTCGTTGTGATTTGGTGAAATTAGCGCGTCAGCATTTGTCTCTGGTCTCGTTTGTTTTCCAAGAATGGTGCCTTGTTAGGGACACGCTCTTTCACGGTGTAGCGTTCACACGAGCTGGACAATTATTTTTGATGCGATATGACTGTTTTTTTTATACTATTGTGGTTGAATTTTAATATTAGCTTTAAGAATTTGTTCAAGTAAAGTCCCAAAATTAAAGCCAGCTTACAATCAACGACTGTATGACTATTTACCATCAGGTGGGATCGCAGTCAAGTACTGATTTATATCGTGAAAAAAAAGCTGATCGAAATTAATTTCTATAGGAGCAAATATAGTACAATTTTACTATTCGGAATTGACTGTCTTTCTTTAAGAAAGTTGTTAATTTTAAAAAGAGAAGTAGAACTCAAAATGTAGCCACTCATTTTTGTTGTAAATACCCTTTTCGATCAATCTTTTTGATTTCAATGAACATTAATTGTTGTGATTGTGGTAGGTATATTACTAAGTCATCATTTGTCTCGTCTTTTCCCAATTATAGGTAGGTTGCGCCTTCAGCTGAAAAACCCCAGTGGGTGACACATTATTCTTGGCATAGACTGGTTTTTAGACTTTCACGCTTCTGACAACCCGTAACGATTGTCGAAGGTCATCAAAATAACCAAAGTAATGCAAAAAATGTCAAGGTCAACCATCTACATTCATACCCAAATCCTTTTGCATACCTCAAGAATATTCAATAAAATCGAACAAAACTAGATATTAGAGTCGGAATGCGACCGTACCGTATCCAAAAATATCACTCCGGTAAAGTGATAGAGGTGGCATCCGGCACGCGCCCATCTCCGGCTTACCCGACGTGGCGGAGAGAGGGTTGTGTGTGAATAGATTGTGTGATAGTAGTGGGTAGTGTAGGGGGGAGGCTAGGTGGGAAGGTGACTGTTATTTTGGGTGAATGGTCGTGTGGAAACTGAAAGTGATCGTATTTGACTAGTCTAGGTCTTTTAGCCTTTTAGTTTATTATAGTCTTTTTTTTATTGATTGAAAAAAACAGAGTGACCACATTAAGATCCTGTTTCACCACCTATGATTAACTTTCCGTTAACTCACTTGGCAGATTATTTTATAGAAATTCTGTTCCATTTTTGAATTTATTCGGGAAGTAGAGGCTATTTGGGCATTGTGAAACAGGCTCTAAGAGACGGTTGCAGTCACAGAGTATTTTGTAGGTACTGGCCCAGGGCTATGTCGACTTTGAGGCCCCGTAGCAGTGATTTTATTTTTGTTAAAAAAATGGCTATTCAAGACTTTTGATTTTGCCAGACCCTTTTAAAAAATAAGTTTAATTATTTTATGTAACTTTCAAATAGTTCCGTGACGTAATCTCGTAAATATACACGTTTCAAAACGTAAGTTAGGGTTTTTTTTAGAGCCAACTAATTTATTTCATGTTTTGATTTTTACGTAGCGGTTAATAGTCATATGGTCAATTTTCATAAAGTTATTTTTCATGGTGTTCTCTTTTATAATTGTAGATTTTCAGAGGTTCAAAATAGTTCAAATATAATGCAACCTTGGCTTCACGATGCGCAATCTGGTTTCTTATTTTAAATACTGAACGAAAAATGCACAAATAACTAGAGAATGTACTTGGCCAAAAATATAGGGAGAAATGAGTTGTAAAAATTTAAACTTGAATTGGAACTATTGAAAATACAGAATATGATACCTGAACCGCTTCTGTCTGCGAATAACAACAACCTACAATTACCAATCAATGTGTATCTGTAATGTTCGTCATTATAGCAATTTCTCGTGACCCAATATTGTGAAACCAACATTTCGCAGTGTGCAGAATAATATAAGCCGATTTTATGTATCACTGACTTATCTCTGTATCCTTTTTAAATCCGGAACCATACCATATGGGCCATAACCCTCACAAAACCCCATCATATTGCTAGATATAGTCCATATTATAGGGACAAAAACCCATAGTCCACAGTACGTTGCGAGGGTCACTTGTAATAGTTTCCGGTCCGGCGCACGACCCTATTGCGTCACTTCCGGCCGGACAACGACCTTCCAGATGACGGTAATCCATTGGCTAACAGTTAATTGAAAGTATTTCCCAATCAATTGGTTCGTTAATTGAATCAAAGATTGGTGTGAGATCAATTAATTGATAACATATTTCTTTGCGTTTTCTGGTTCGTTTACGTGAAATATGGTTATAGGTTCTGATTCTAGGAGTTATGGTCAAGTTAATGGAGCCAGCAGTGATTGTTTTCCTCTACTTAAAAATAATCTACTCTGCAACGCAGCTTTTTTTTAAGAGGACCAGTCTCAGACTACAGGAGCCAATCGCGAGTTTTATATTGAGCAAAAGTATATGATCCACTGCAGTAAATAGAATCAGAAAAAAATGAGTTATTCTTTAGGATAAATGCTAGATAAAGTGTGCGTTCAAAACATAATACAGCTGATTTAGTATGATAGAAAAAATCACGAAAATACTTCTGGAAATTACTTTTATTCATTAAAACCAGACTCGGACATTGGCAATTAATCTGATTGTTTGTCAGTTTATTCTACATGTAACTTTTTACCGTTGTTGTATGTTAATTTTATAAACGAATCTACGGATTTTTATTGAATCGCTAAACTGCTTCATACTTGCAAGTATAGTGTTTTTACGTATCTGATTCTTTTGCATGTAGTCCGAGAGAGACCGCGCTTTTAGGTCATTTAATGCACGTTGTTTTTTTATAAATTGTGTTGTTGTTCATGAATTCAAATCTTACATAAAAAATCAAGACTCAAAATCCTTGGACGTACAATAATGTATTTTTCTTTAATTTAGCTTGATGTCTGTATGCCATTGGAAACAAACCCCAAGCTTGTTGACAAAAGGCTATGGAGATGGTAATGATCAGCCTTTGAGCTCCAAGCGTTTTAAACCAATTTCTTACATTAAGTAAGAGATCACTAATCTTACTCTCGAAGTGAGACAAGAAAGTAGAAAGTGAGTAAATTCTGACATCTGCTACCTTACTACAAATGTTTCTGTGGCAAGTAGGTATCCAACATTTTTCAGTTTATTTAGTCCATTTCCCGTATTTCGTTGCGCGTTGAAACATTTCGGCGGTTAACTGAAAACTAACAGACGGACAATTAAACAAACACGACAACGCTTCGTTAGAATATACAATAGTTTTGTGAACGTTCGCTAAACCGTGGCAAGTTTATTTTGTATTGTGCACGAGGAGGCATATTGCATTGCTTTACTGACGGGGAAAAATCGCTAAGGTACAGGTGGCTGTTAGAGACAGCAATTCTTCCCAAAGAAGATCGATTTTTGAACCAATTCGAATCGATGTCTAAACAAACGATTCAGTAATAAATCGAGTTCTAAAATATCGATTTCCTAAAGATCGATCCGCTGGTTACCCTGGAGATATTATGTTCTAAGCACAAAACAAATGATCTATTATGCTTTTCAGGATATTTTATGGCATATGTGTTTCATGACTGGTGACTCAGGTGAGTAATCGGGTGTACGACTTTTACATAAAAAGCTTGAAGACAACGAGCCCAGCACTAGGTTGCGATAATCGCTGTCGCCATATCGCCTTGAGATCCCGCTGGAACTTTATCAGCCATGCAGCTGTGTTTCGCCCCGGCGTTGTATTTTCATGTGCATGCTTGCAGGGGTTGTTGCTTCCAGATACCAAGGAGGTAGGCGGCAAGGAGATCCGCCGCTTTGCGAGAGACCGTGTGTTAGCCCCGCACCTGACGGACGGCCAATACTTTCTGAGACGCGTTGTGCTTGGCAGCTGATCGATTTCACAGAAACGGTGCCCATACCGGTGCTCCGTAAAGGTCTATGGACCCAACGATCCCCACGTAGAGCCCGTGACCGGAGGTGTCTGGACCTGTTAGGTTAAGCCGAAACCATTTGAGGGCAGCCGGTCTACTTCAGTTTGGAAGCCAGACGTCGGAAATGCTCCTTGAAATTCCACCAGCAGTTGAGGACGAGTCCTAGGTACTTTATCGTCGACCCGACGCTGTGAACCCCTTCTACCGTTATTTAGGACCCGGGTGGTGGGGTATTCCGAGGGCCATGAAAGTATAAGACCTCAGACTTATGCAGTGCTACCTCTAGTCCAAGTGAGTTTTAGTCAGTAAAAATTGACACTCTCCCACGCTCTCCCACAGCGGAAAAGTTTGATGTTTTCTCACCTTCCAAAAAGTCCTCAATGACTACTAATTAACATTGTTTCCACAAAATAGTTACTTTAGCCTCATCAAACGCTAATACAACCACCGCCATGCCGCTCTTAAATAAGCAATATATTTGCCGATACGCCATTACTTAGTGATTGCGTATTCACGACGGTGTCGCCCTTTGACATACTAGTTAACTACGTTATATTAACTGCACAGTTTTGCTTGTACGGTTAGTGTGGAGCAAGATATAGGAGGAAGAGGGTTGGTTTAGTCTCTGTATTTGGTATGCTAACGCGTATGTCAGCCTTCGACTGGGACTGTATGTCCGCCTTCGGTTTGTGGAGCAGCTGTGTCTTTGAGCTGTGACTCTGTGAGGCTGTTGTGAAGTGTCATGTTGGTTCTTGTGATTAGTTTATTGAAATAATAACAACAGAAGTTTTATAGCAAATGTTTAGTCTTTATAAACAATGAGAAGAAAGAACAATAGAAAGGAGACGAAAGGACGACTTAGATGTCTTCCTCAGGTATTAGCAAGACATTGTTCAGAGTCGGGAATATTGGAAGAAATGAAAGGAATGAAAGGAGGCCTGTGCCCAGCAGTGGGACTAGCCTAAACCAGCAAAAGCCCTAGTACAGGCTAGATATAATAATAAAAAATGAAAACCACAGAGAGTTTCAGATTCAGAAAGCAATTTCTTCCAAAGCAGCGATTTTCTTTTTTACCTTGACCATATAAAATGCTTCGAGCGATAGGAAATGTTACACATTCAGAGCCACACAATAATACTGAATTGATTAATTCTAAGAAGCAAACTAGTTTCACAATGCTGTTAATAATCTGATGTTAATATTCCTCAATTGATTAAATACTTAGAATATTTTTGCTGGATGACCGTAATATCCCTGAAATATCCCGTAACTTAACGCCAAACAGATCATATCAGCGACAAGTACACGAGCAATGAATACTAATCACATTAGAAATTGAGATGATAATGTGACAACTATTTGATGTCGGCTTTTGGTTATGACGGTTTGTGAGACAAGCCATACCAATGGCGTGGTCTGATGGAATTAAATGGAATCACATTTACGTTGTACTGTTAATTAAAATTCATAGATCATACCTTAATCTAATAGTGTTTACAGATAGCTTTATAGTTCACTCAAGAACTCTTATTATTAATAATAATATTTTAATTCGTCAAAGCCATACAAAAACAGTTTTAAGTGGTTGGATATACAAAGTAAAATAGTGAAACCCTGACTTTTAAATTAGACAGAAGACTCAATTTTTTTTTTTTTTTACTTTGGGTAGGCCAAAGTAAAAAAAAAAATATATCTTAAAAATCTGTGACACTCCATGAATAGATTTAATATAAATTATAAATAAAATGAAAACTAATATATAAATAAAACAATTAAACATAATATAAAATAATTGAAATTAAATTAGATTACTTTACGAAAATAAATTTTGGCACAGTTTATTTTTTTATTTATTATATTCTTTATTGTACACCACATCAACAAAAAAGATACATAGACATACATACAAAGATACATTGATATAGATACATAGACATATAGATAGATTTTAGTTTAAATTGAAATAGAAATTGCTGATCCTAACTTTTCCAGAAGATTGAATTTACTCAATTTCATTTAAGAAAACTTAGGTCCTATAATATTTTAGGCGATTCTCAGAAAATGTAGTTAACAAAACAATAAATCGTGGCTTCGCTACTATAAATTATGTAGAACCAAAACGATTTATCACAACAAATTATTTTGACGTTAACTGTAGTAACATATTAGTTTTATACCGCAAAACATTTTCGTTGCCTATTATTTTAATTCCACAGCTGGCTCAACGGTTTTTTGAAAATGTTTGTATTAAAACACCTCAAAGTTTCTCATAGTTTTTTTGTATATTTTTTATCCGAATATAATTAAATTGGTGATGTCATAATTGATTTTTGAGATTTCAGATCATCAAATGATGTTTTATCTCTCATCTTCATTCAGAAAGTATCTTTAGATTGAGGCTGATCTAGTCGTCCGGTAACTGTCCGGACCAAGCCCAAGTCGTCGACGGCGCGCACTGTTCCCGCGCGCCTCAAGGAGTTGTCAGCAACAGCAGGGACCCAGCCGGGTCGAAGCCTACTGGGGCCAGGGTTATCCGAAAGGGCGCTCGAGCCCCGGTATGAAGGCTAGAAGGAACGGGGTGGGTCTTTTAGTCAGTAAGAGTCTGACACTATCTCCCGCTCCGCCCAAGGGCGGGGGATGTCAATGCATGATTTTTTCCCACCATAAAAAAAAAAAAAAAAAAAAGGCTGATCTAGTCTTTTTTAATTAGAATAAGCAATGATCAGTGTTCACAAATACTTTTACTAATTCGTTTTTGTGGCGTTTTAGTCTTTGGTTGTTGGCTTTACAGAATCTGTCTATACAGATAGACAAGTCTTGTCATAACGAACAGTCTTTCTAGTAGGCATTCCTAAATGTTCGTGTAGTTTACAAATAATTGGGCTTTGATCAAAGTATCCCTATAAATGTTAAAAGAATTCAAAAGCTTTCCCGAAACCACAATACTCTACAATCAAACGTCATTGATCCGATTAAAAATTACTTACTCTAATTCACTGAATCATCCAGCCATGCAGTTATATTTATAGCACGCTAGTCCGCAGGCTAACTATAAATGTGTAACAGGCTGCATACGGGATACGAACCTACACTCGATCGATACTTCCTGATTGAAACATTGTGAATGGTCAGCGGTCGTTGATTTTGTAACCTGAAGCATCGCTTAGAAGCCTTGGAGTGGATGCTCAAAGGATGTTTGGAGAATGAATCCACTTTGCTATTTACGCTTAATTACCTTTGCGAAATGCATTTTGCTTTGAAAGTTACTTTGGGCGTTTTGTTCAGAGTACGATGTCATCTATGTAGTCTTATAAGGTTCATTAATGTATTTTAGTTCAGAGACGTGTATTGAAAATATATAAACTGCCAAAAAATTATCACAAAAACAATTTTTTGGAGTTATTGTAAATATACTCTACATACCAAACACCAACAGTAGTAATAATCTATCATTTTATTTCCATCTGCTTAAACGCCAATTGCAACTCCACTGATTAAATAACCATCTTACAATAAAATTGAACATGTTTTATTACATAATAAATTCCAACAAACTTTAAGACTGGAATAATGCAGTTTAAACATTAAGAAAGTCTCTTCAGGTAAAATCTTAAATATACATATCGTTTAAAAATTTTGACTTCAACTTCTTCATATTAAGTTGGTACATTAAGAGCGAGTCGGGCTGTAGCAGTCGGCAAAGTTAATTTAAACTGCTCTTTAGCTATACACAGCTATTTAACTTGCTTCAGCAACTTACTTGGATCTCCAGTCTATTGGATTAAAGCCATTGTATCCAATCCTATCGCATATTGCTTTTCATTCTGAATGTAGAAATGAAAAATAGGTAATTTAAGTTGAATAAAACAGTGTGCATGCATTGAATTATGGGTGTGTGCGATACGGGGAAACTTTATGGAGATCGCTGTTGGTTTAGATTGGTTTCCTTTGTTTTACGTGCACTATAATGAAAGCAATAACTTTAGATTTATAAACGTTTTGGTTGTTACCTTTCGTAATGATAGGAATTTCGTTGTTAGAGGTTGTTAATGGGCTACAAGAGTTAGATTGCAGTGTTAGAGTTTTAACGCGTTTAACAATAACATAATAGTTTCTATGGACTTTATAATTAAATTCAATAACCTAACCAAAAGAAGCAATAACAGAACCAACAAAACATTATCACAAATTCAATAAATTGCCTAAAACAACATTAGAACGCTACCGTATACATCACAATCAGACAATAACCCGGCTAAATGGCAAGTCGTCGGTGGGTACGCTCTATTGAACAAGAAACTTATCTTCTAGTTGGGCGGGTTGTGCCCGCAGCCCGCACGCTCGTCCTAAACCAATACGTGATTGCGTTCGCTTCATTTGACGACGCCAAACAGTTGTAAGATTATCGCTGTTGTGCGCTGGAGCTGAATTTTGAGTGAAGGAAATATGTTCGTGGAAGATGGTTTTATCGGGATTTTGTGTGGTTGAATGGATATTGTTATTGAAGGATATGATGATTGTTTTTTAGGGATCACAGGTAGATTAATACATAATGGGTCATGTTAAAACAATAATTAATTTTTAACTTACTAGCGGCCCGTCCCAGATTTGCATGGACAACAAATATAGCCTATGTTACTCAGGGTGAATGTAGCTTTCCAATGGTGAAAGAATTTTTGAAATCGGTACAGTAGGTAGTTTTTGAATTTATTTATTACAAACATACACACAAAAATATTTTTTTTCCCTCTTTATAATACAAGGTGTCGTTTTGAAGCTGCAAAATATTTCAGGAGGTAATTATGTTAGTGATTCTCGACCCGAATCAATAATAAAATAGGTAGGTAATTTTTTTTTTTTTATAACCGCGCTTTTTTTCACACACACAAACACGGAACAATAAAGGGCGTTTTCACACACACTAACTCGCAACGATAGTTTCATAAATAATGTATCATCCAATCATCATCCCGCACGCCACACCCTAGCCACGCCCCCGCGGCCATCGATCAATCGATTTAGTTTAGTGTAATTAAACAGTTAAATAACAAGTATTACTGATTATTGACCAGGTATCGTTTTTTTACATGATTATTTATGAGTTTTATTACAACCTCCTGAAATATTGTGCAGTTTTAAAACTGCACCTTGTATTTGTGTAGATGTAGTTGTTTACAAGGATAACGTTAACGTCGTATTGTTGAAACTAAAGCTAGATAAGGTATCAAATCACACTATTATTGTATAGATAAAAGTTTGTGATAGTGTGTGTATGTTTGTTACTTCTTCACACTCGAATGACTGAATAAATTTCGATGAAACTTAGTACATGGTAAAACCATGTCCTGAAATAGCAAATAGGATACTATTTATTCCAGAAGTATGTTCCTTTGGCATAATTTTCTACTACTTCGTGGGTGAAGCCGCTAACAGCAGCAGCTATTGTATTATAAAGGCGTCTTATAGAAGTATACTTATGTATAGAACCTAAGAGTGCTATAACCGTGCGGTTTTTTGTAATCAATTTAAAAATGTATATTTCAACATGTTAATGAGAGAGCTGTTACGACTACTTCATCTTAAAGGTAGAAATAAAAGTAATAAATAAAATATTTACTACCGTAGGCACACAGCGTGTTTATGCAAATATAACTCCCCTACATTTTAAATTCCACATTTTTACGAGGTCAACTTGGAAGAAAAAAATGTGGCACAAGATCTTTCAAAACTTTTTGCCCGCAAACGTAACACGATCTCTTTATTGCACTTAAAAGAACGTTTTATGGACTTGCCACCGACGTCGGCCACGAATGAATATTTCAAATTAAAATTATTCCATTCGAGCTTTCCAATTAAAAGGGGTTCCAAGCATTTGGAACTGGTCTGAAGAAAGACTTTTCTAAACGAATCGGTATAAAAATTGAATCCAGGAGAGGCGACCCGTAACGATTATTTTGATGACAGTTCAAAGGGTCTGGTATTAGAGAAAAAACGATGCGTCTCATTCTTTTGGCTGTGTATAGAGTTTGTTGATGGACCCAACGATCGCTTTGTTTGCAAAAATACGGAAATAGAATTCATCAGTATTTTTTATGTGGGTCAGTAAGCTTATTTATCTTTATTAAATTTGTTCAACTAGAAACATTTGGGTCTCTAGATTTAAATAAATTTCTTTTTAGAGTTAGAAGTTTTAAATACAAAAAAATCTCTCTTCTGTTCAAAAACTATCACTACCAAAATCAATCCCTAAATTTTCCGCTACAATTCCTTAAACTATTTGCACCCACAAAGCCGACCAATACCAAATAAATTCGGCTAATCAAACGTAAGGAGATAATTGAAAAGATAACCAAAGAATTATCTTTCCTTTATCTTTCTCTACGAAGATCACCGATATTACACTGGCGAGCAAATAAATGGGGTACTTAGTACTAGCTTAATAGTCACGTGATGTAGCTGTGTCCACATTATTTACCGAACCACGAGCGAAGTTAGGTAATGTGTTTGTATGAACTGGTTTCTTTGTAGTAGGTAGATGTTGAACTATCGCAATTGTGGGAACGAAGAAAGTTTCTGCTACGATATTTGGTCTCAAAAGATTTGTTATTTAATACTGGAGAGTTTTGGAGACATTTTGAGAAAGGTTCCTTTTAGTATCTTTAACTGGCAGCTCCAATACCGTTATTGGTCAAGGCAGGATTTAGAGTATAACCTTTTGTTATTTTGGGTCCTACCAATACATTATTTATATTCAAGTCTACGCCTCGGGGAGCTTGAATTGTATACTTGATTTGATAAATTTATCGTCCATTTTGGTCCATACATTTTGCGTTTTGTATAACTAAATCGAATTACTCATTTACAATAAAGCGCGTATCAAAACAGACGATTAAACATACAGATGTACAGTGCAGTGCAAATAAACTGCACAAGTGTGAATTAAAGCGAAATTCTCGCCATTGCAAAGTGGATTGCTGTGTAATCCGATCGGAGCCGATTCAGAATTTTGTATATATTTATTTACGTTAATGAAATAATGTAAGAATGGTGCGGATGTTGTGGTAGTTGCAGTAGATGTTCGTCATGTAAAATTGTTATTGGTTTATGCGGATACGGGAATTAAGGGGAAGCTGATTAACATCTGTGTTGTCTCGCAATTAAAGCAGTATTTAAAGTGTTTTCATGGTAATGTGGGATTGTTAATTAAGGTAAAAGGATTGCTTATTGTTTACTGTAGTTTCAAGTAACGTGAATTGAACAGGTTTGTTTTTGTTGCGATTAATCAGCCTTATAATGTTCACATTGCTGGGACGCAGGGTTCCTCTCTAGGAGAGAGAATACTACAGTAATCCACCTTGCAGACCCTGTGCGGATTGGTAAATGTTTGGCGTCTTCGAATATTTGGCTCTAAGACATGCCTCACATCTATGTTCCTTCAATTGCCTTTTGTATTCTATGACCATTAGTACCCTTTTCAGAAGCCTTTCTATGGCCCTAGCATGGCTCCTGGGCTTAGGGGCCCACTGACATCTTTTTGACACACGCGTGGCACTACTCGGGCTCGGTCTTTATGGGACGAGCGGACGGCGAGCTACCCACCGGCTGGCGCGTGAGGATGTATGTTCCCTCACTCTTGTGAGCGCCTATTTTGCTATACCTACTGTTTTTCAGAAGAATGCGACTGCATCTCATTCTCTCTTGCTCTGGACTATGGCTTGTACCAGTTTTCGAAGCGATAGGTGTGCGGACGCGGCGGTGCTCCACCCAAACAGAGCATACCTCCACTGTATGCTCCACCGTGTCTTCTGGGCGGTTCACTCAATGGTGACACCTGGGTGTACGTAGATTTGCAAATAACATTATTTGATTTGATTTATTTATATTAGTAGCGTTTTTTTGTTTAAGGATTTTTTTTTATCGGATATAAACTACTGCTTGACTGCAATTGATTGCTTGATTCCCACAACTTAATCGCAAAATTGCCATATTTTGATCGATCCGCAATATTATTATTTTTTTTTCCCCTTTTTTTGGCAATTGAGCCGGTTGCGACTAATCTGCCAGTGTCACGTTGAGACGGCGGCGCGGCGACTCGGTGAGGACCACCGTCGAACTTTTACCTGCGTGGTAGGTGTTGGTAAGCTGAATATTATATTATATTATCTATACTTCTATACTAATATAATAAAGAGGTAAAGTTTGTTTTTTTTTGTTTGTAGGAGGTAATCTCTGGAAGTACTGGTCCGATTACTAAAATTCTTACACCGTTAGAAAGCTGCTTTATTCCTGAGTGACATAAGCTATATTTTAAGTCCACGGGCAAAGCCGCTGGCAAGAACTAGTTATTCATAGGATTACTATTTGACGTAATGAAATATAAGTCGTTGCAGAGATATGAAACGGGATGGCAGTAGTTATTTACCCTACAAAAAAACTTAAAAGGAAACGTTCTCCCCCACAATTACTCTACGATTCCATCATTTACTTAAGTAATTCCTTAACAATCATGGCTTCAAAACCCCTTACAACATTTTCTCTTACCTGTCAAGTTATGTCACGTCACTCAAATACAATGCGCTGTACAGTAATGTAGTGACAAACAGACGTACACAACTGGACTACATTATGCCATACATAATTCATGGCTCTGAACGGCTGAGGGTGGGTGCAGTATTGTGGCAAGCAGAGTAATAGCTATGTGGAGGACTCATGCCTGAATAAGCGTGGATCGATATATTGGTGAGGTTAAGCTGTGTTGGTCTAGGTAAGTCACATGATGGGTGACCGATTTGATTTTTTTTTTTGATATGATTTAAGCTAGTACTTGATTGCGATTTCATTTGATGGTAAGCATTGATGCAATCGTTGATGATGAAGCGCGCTAGTTTATTAAGAGCCTATTCATTCTAGCTTTGAAGACACCTAAATTATAATTGGACGGGAAGACCGCAGCAGGCAAATGGTGCCAGCCCTTTGACATACGCGGTATAAACGACGAGGCAAAACGCTTAGTCCTGACATTAAGGTGTCAACAATGTAAGGGTGGACACTATCTGTCTGTCGGATTGTAAGATAATAAAAAGGTGATTTCCTATCCTTTCTCAGTGCCTTCATTCACCAATACCATTCTAGTTGCAATTTTATTTAAATCATGAAACACAGTCAAAGTTTTGTCTGATCGAGTTTTAAGATCAACCTATCAAGTTCCCTAAAAATCTTGACTGCCACAAAATGCGTCATATTTCTAGTTTAATTTATAGTTTATCTTACTATCCAATTTTAAATCCCTGCCTACTTACAGCAGCTCCAAGGCACGTAGAATCACCAACAGAATGGCTGCAAACCGTTCATTATTCATTGACAGTAAGCATATCATTACCGACGGTTGTAACTCTAATGATGGTAATGACCAACGTTTACCGTCCGCCGGTAACCGGCTTTTAAACGGTTTTTCATACATTATTTATAGTTCCAACTTTCCAACTGTTTGTTCTACAGAAGTTCTAAAGAATTCCAAAGAAGTATTTGTTTTGGTTCGCAGAAGGATAGGCTAGGTAAAGGAATTGAGCTTGTTTGTTCGAGAACCCGACGGATTACATGTGCTTGAAGTAGGTATTGCTAACGTGACTTTTGAACACTTTTTTGGTATGTTGTTTTCAATCAATAAGAGATAGACATTCAAATAGACTCGTAAAACATTCCTCTCTATTTGCGGGTATTGGGGTAAAAAATGCAAAGATGTCATTTTAAATATTTAACCATATACAGTAAATGGGTAACTCACCTCAACAACGAAAAATGGGAACTCGCTGTCCGGTAAGCAACCAGACTGGGCCCGAGTCGTCAACGCCCCGTAGTGTTGCACGTACATCGCAAAAAGATGTCAGCAAAACCGTAGAAGCCCAGTAGAGCCGATGCTGGCTAGGGTCACGGAGATTTTTTGAAAAGGATACCCGTGGACTTAGAAGTTAAAGACACAGGGCGAGTTTAGGACACTGGTGTAGTTTTAGTTAGTAAAAATCTGACATCCCGCTCCATCCAAAAGCATGATATGATAAGTCATTGCATGATTTTCCATCTCAAGATAATAAATAATGCTTTAGATGGGTTTTCACGCTGAAAGACCAGGTAAAGACGACTAGAAGCGGACCGTAGCTGGCGGTGTTTATTTATTTAATAATTACTGTACATACATATAATAAACATATAAGAAGAAGGAAACTGAAAAGTAGGAACAAGGTGGTGCTTATGTATTTAGAAATCTGTTTTCAGCAGATCTGCCAAAAGGACAGCTGCAACAATAGGGATGTGTGAAAGAGTAGAGACAACATAAGTACAAAAAACAATAACTTTAAAAAAAAAAATATAACAAAAAATGTTAAAATATCACATAAAATAAACATCACAAAAATGCATAATATATAGTGTTATGTAATAAAAATGCAATTATTTTTAACCGACTTCTAAAAAAGGAGGAGGTTCTCAATTCGGATGTTTGTATTTTTTTTTTTTTTTTTATGTATGTTCGCGCATAACTTCGTCACTTGCCAACTGATTTGAAAAATTCTTTTTTTGTTGGAAAGGATATACTTCCCAAATGGTCCCATAGTCACCAAGTCGGGATCTGATGATGGAATCTTGGCGAAACCGAGGGAACTCCTCAAATATTATAGGCAACTATATAGTTCTTTTGGTATTTTCGTCAAAGACTTAAGCATTTATAGTCAAAACATGACATTTGACGAAGTGGAACTGGTGAAGAAGACCAGAAATGGCCAACGGAAGTTCATACTCACACAGATCTCTCAATGAACATAGTTACAAATAAATGAATAGTTCTGAATAGGTATGTTGAAAATGGTATCATCGATGTGACCTGATGATGATGATGGAGCCGGAAGATAGGCACCGGAACTCCGTATTAATCAATGTATCCTAGCCGTGTTTGGGCTTTTTAGAATTGTCATGAGATGCACTTTGGCTATAAGGTACTATCGAACTGATCTGATGATGATGATGGAGCCGGAAGATAGGCACCGGAACTTCGTAATTAATCAATGTATCCTAGCCGTGTTTGGGCTTATTAGAATTGTCATGAGATGCACTTTGGCTATCAGGTACTATCGAACTGATATGTTGATGATGATAGAGCCGGAAGGTAGACACGGGAACTTCATAATAAAACAATGTATCCTAGCAGGGTTTGAGTTAATTGGAATTGTCATGAGAAAAAGGTACTCTGGCTGTAAGTGTATTGCAACTAAAAAGTGTGAAATAAAAAACTTTTTACAAAAAAAAAATAACCGACTTACTAAAAAAAACACTAAAACCATCAAAATAACTTTAATTTCGGAAGTCGGTGTTAAATAACGAAGAGGCAAAACTATTATAGAAACACCGACTTCCGAAATTAAAGTTATTTTGATGGTTTTAGTGTTTTTTTTAGTAAGTCGGTTATTTTTTTTTTGTAAAAAGTTTTTTTTGGATACAAAAAGACAAAATAAAATGTCTCAACAAATTGAAAAAGGTTGATTCATTAACATAAAGATAACGCTGTGCATCGTTATATAGTACGCAAGTTAATGTGCCATTAAAATATCACCAATTTTAATACCACTCCACCCAAAAATAATGGCCCATCGCCAAACACATAAACGAGAGCTTTGCATTCTTTAATCCTATTAAAAACAAGTAATAAATGATCACGACATCTAAATTCAACCCCTCGAAGAATTATGAAGACTCCTCTAAGTTCATTAAAGAGAGTTTTCGGGAAACCCATTCAAATGTACCATAGATTAAGGCCCCTACAAATGGGACGAGATCTATGACCTTTCAAATTATTACAATAAAAGCCGTTTTGAAGGCAATTTGAAGACGGTTTGGTAAGAAAGACAGTCTGTCCGAAATAATGTCTGGTTTATTACAGAGTAATGAAGGCAATGTCACATTTTATACTCTTGGAATTGTTTTAAGAGTAGGTTTATGTAAACGAAAGCAATATTTTATGGCTATTAATTTGTTTTGATTAACATTTAACCTACCACAGTGATGTCTTTTTAACCCAAAGGTTGACTGGGAGAGAATGCCTTGTTGCATTAAGTCCGCCTATGTACCACTACTGTACATAAAGTTTAAATAAGTTAAAACCTTAGCTGTATTTGGTAGCTTTTAGTTTGTAAAATGGTCAAAATACCTGTTGTACCTTTTACAATATTTTGTAACGTAGTATAATTTGACAATAATGTTGCAACTGCTGGGATGATTAATCAGACAGTAATGTTGCAATTGCTGGGATACATAAACAGCCAGCAAACTTTAAACTGCGGGGACACATAAAACTTCCTTCTTTCATGTTCTATAATTGACTCCAGGTAGAAGATTCGTATAAACGTCACAAAATATGGAAGATTTGATTATAAGTTCGAGTTGTTTTAATTAATGAAATAATTACCTGTAAGTAATGGGGTTAAATCAAATGTAGGATCAAGAGTCCAAAGTTCCGAAATAACTTCGTTTTAATTACTTTCAATTGAACCTTCTAAGTGTCCTTAATTGTACAATTAAAATGTCAATTTTGTTTAATGAAATTATTCGTCTTGGCCCACTTAAGTTTACAGTGGCCCAATTTATTCACAAAACTGAAGTTTCTGTCATCGTCATATTTAATATTACGGATCAAATTAATGTGAGGGAATTTGCGAGAGTTTATAAGTTGAGGGAAATATTAATGCGAAAATGATGATTGGAAAAAAAAAATATTACTAGCTTTTGCCCGCGGCTTCGCCCGCGTGGCATTAGGTACTTAAAGAATCGGGATCAAAGGCCGTTTTTGCGTGATTAAGTAACAAACATCCAAACATCCACACTTTCACATTTATAATATTAGTTAGGATTAAAAAACACACTATCTTCACAGGCTGAACCCAATACAACAGTGTTTTATAAATATGTAATTAAAAACAAATCTTCTTATGGCTAACACTTACCTACCTAAAAATCTAAAACTACATTAAACTCTATCACAACGCATACTACTAACTATAAAAATAAAAAAAAATAAACTTAACTTACATATATGTAAATAAAATATAAAATCAGACGAATACATAACATTAACAAATTTATTTAAATATAACTAACAAAAATAAAACTCTTGCGAATTATCTACATAACTGAAGGCGTAGGTAGTTTACTAAAGTAATACCATAAAGAGTTTTGAACTAAATCATCATGATTGGTCAGGAATGGGCACGCCACAATCATGGCGGTAAGTCCCCTCTTTGAGGCGTGGCTGGAAAGACCTCACGGCGTCCTTACCTTCCGCATGGCGCAGGTACTCACCGGACATGGTTCGTTCGGGAGTTTCCTGCACTCGATTCATGCGGAAGTGACGCCCGGGTGTCGCCACTGTGCGGAACGCCCGGAGGACACGGTGGAGCACACAGTCGAGGTGTGCCCTGCTTGGGCGGAGCATCGCCGTGCCCTCGTGGGGGCGATCGGCGGCGGAGACCTCTCGCGCCGGGCCTTGGTTGAGGCCATGGTCCGGAGCGAGGAGGAGTGGCAGGCGGTCGCCGACTTCTGCGAAGCAGTAATGCTCGCAAAGGAGGAGGCCGAACGCATCAGGCGACGGCGTTATCGCCGCCGCCGCCGCCGGGATTCTGATCCCGACGTAGGCGCGGGCTTGCGGACAGTGAGCAATGGGTAGCTCACTGTCCGGCCGTCCGGTAACTGTCCGGACCAAGCCCAAGTCGTCGACGGCGCGCACTGTTCCCGTGCGCCTCAAGGAGTTGTCAGCAACAGCAGGGACCCAGCCGGGTCGAAGCCTACTGGGGCCAGGGTTATCCGAAAGGGCGCTCGAGCCCCGGTATGAAGGCTAGAAGGAACGGGGTGGGTCTTTTAGTCAGTAAGAGTCTGACACTATCTCCTGTTCCGCCTAAGGGCGGAGGATGTCAATGCATGATTTTTCCCACTATAAAAAAAAAGGATTGGTCATGAAACAAATTTCAGTTTGACCTTCATAAGTTTAAAGGTTGTCCAAATGTCACAGTTCGGACTGTACACAACAATTTATTTTAGTTAGGTATATATTATTAACTAGTAACGTTTAAACCTCCAATTTGGGAACATTTAGATAATTTTATCAATATTATTATAAGAGATATAATAATATTGATAAAATTATCTAAATGTTTCCGATTTGATTCGATCACGCAAGGAAACAATGTTTCCTTGCGTGATCGAATCAGAAATGAAGATATCCGCAAGAGAACCAAGGTTGCCGACATAGCACGAAGAATCGTCAAACTTAAATGGCAATGGGCAGGACACATTGCTCGCAGGGCCGTGGGGGCCGAAATGTTCTAGAGTGGTGACCGCGTACCGGAAGACGCAGCGTTGGACGGCCTCCTACAAGGTGGGCCGATGACCTGGTGAAGATTGCGGGAATCCGATGGATGCGGGACGCAGAGGATCGTTCATTATGGCGACGCTTGGAGGAGGCCTTTGTCCAACAGTGGACGTCTATCGGCTGAAATGATGATAACATCAATATTAAATGTGTGGGCTATGTTCACAGTATTCATTACATAACAAGACCCTAACTAAAACAATGATTGAAGATAATTTCAAACTGCTTAGAAAGCTTTCAAGTGTAGTCGTCTAGCTATTTAACAAGGCACATTATTTCTAATGACAGCCTACAACTGGTAAACAAACAGACATACAATGGCAACCAGTCATTACACTACATATTACTATGTACTCGTAAATAATACCCACGTTGCAGCGATGCAATTTAATTGACGTTTATTACCGCATACTGTATATTTGCGCATTACATTAACTGATGGTTAGTGATTGGCATAATATAATACATTAAAACTCACACTTCGGCTTATTATAATAATATTCAAAATGTTATTGTATAGTTTGAGCTTTAAACTTTATTTTGAAAATATTAGTTTAGTATTGAGTAGAGAGAAAATGTTGGATACACATAACCGTTTTACCTATTTGGTACATTTAAAGCAACATCAAATTGCTTTTTCGAAGTTTTGTTAGGCTTTTGCTTGACCGGTATCTCAATATTGATGGTAAGCAACGATGTGTTCGATGATAAAACACGCTTCTTGTAAGTAAAATATTCACTCTTAACTTAAAGACCCCTAGGATGTAGCTGTGGCAAGGAATTTCGGTCCTTAGCTGAACGCACAATGAATGTGTTCGCAAAACGGCCTGTGCGTATGGGTGGGATGTCCACTATGTACCGGCAGCGTCGTATGTCTAGTAGTATGTTGGTACTTACTTAAACATTTTTTAACTAAAATGCTAAATTAGGATCATTTTAAAACTGTTAAAGTTAATATTTTGGTACACTAATTTATTTATCTTAGTAACATAATATAACAATTCTTCTTTCTTTCCAGATGGGACTAAAAACTCACAAATGGATTTCATACAACGAGACCCTACCCTGATGCTCTAAACACTCCAAAAAAATGGAGAGACGTGAAGAGGTCCACCGCCATGGCTGCAGTATCGCCAAGCAGACCATCCTGACCACGCACCCCAGCGGTCTGCAGACCAGGGTGTCAGTGGAACTGGCCAACTTCGATGCTCTATGTGTCCATGCAGAATGCAAGACCACTTCGAAGAGACCCTGGGAAGGCAGCCCCTTCACAGCGCGGCGAGGTCTTCTGGGTGGAGTGTCAGCTCACGCTACCCCAGTCTTGGGCAGGAGGAGTGATCTAGTCAACGAGGGCAGGTTGTCCCAACAATGTACTCCTGTGATGAGGAGGCGCGAGGTCTTGGATAGTCCTGGAGGGTCTCCTCTGCTGTCCAGGAGGTCAGAGGTGGAGGAGGAAGATTGTACGGATGTGGATAACAGTGTCATCAGTGGCTGGTTGAAGTTTCGAGACAACAAGAGGGTGAGTGGCGTGATCATATTTTCATTGACTGAAAAAATTTTTTTTTTTGGCTTTGTTTAAATACAGGTTCATTACTATGCTAACACAGTTAATAAACCATTGCGAAATGTAAGGTTTTTAAATTGAATATTTGCAATTTAGAAAACGTGTTGAAATTGATAGGTTTTCCAGTCTAAGTAGAGTTTGACAAATACTCAACTTTCTTATCTAACAAATGATCAATAAGTTTTTATCTTAGTTAATTTTTATGATAATGCTAGGTTTCGAGGAGGTCGGTTGACCAATTCAGTAACGCGTAAAGCGCAAAAGTACCGAAGTAATCTCAGGCCAAGGTCATCTCTCCACAAACGAGTATCCTTTGACATAAAAATGCTTAATCCGGCTTTTCATATTTATTATGGGAACAAATTAAGTTTCTCATTACAGGGGTCACGTTTTATGAAACATTTAAAAATTACGGTCTCCGTATCAGAATTTTTAGAAAGGTCGTTCTTGTGGGTGGTTTTTTTTTTTTTCAAGTAATTTTCGTCCTCTTTTTTGGTGTATGAGAGGTTGAAATTAAGAAATAATATTTATACGTAGTAATTTTACGTGTAATGTGCCCCTCATTAAAAGCTGCACCACAAAAACTCAGGTCGTATTCATATTTTCGTGGCTACGCTCGTAGCGTTTTTGTAGAGGGTCTACGAGCGTGCTACGAGCCCGTTGTTTGCTACGACGTGGCGCCGTAGCGCCGGTAGCGAAGTAGCTAGAACACTCATTTATTGCAGAAAACATGGAGTAGGTACTTAATAGATCGCTATAGTGAGCACAATTTAAGGTTTTTAAGGTAATTTCGCAAATATGAACTAAAAATATTTTGTGTGATGGGACACAAAAGGGAGCCAACGATAGCTTGACGGAGTAGTGGTGGGAGTAGAAGAAGTAAACATGTTGCGCAAATCTCAAGTAATAGTTCATCCTCACGCCCTAGTGGCCATAACCTTAACTATCAGGCACGGTAGGCGCAGGCTTGTGGACGACGAGCAATAAGTGAGTCACCGTCCGGCAACCATCGGACCAAGCTCAAGACGTCGATGGTGTGTGGTGTTCCGCGCGCGCGGAAGCACGAGATGTAATTGGACGATTGCTAACATTAAAAAAAAAAATGTGGTGGGAATACCATTATCTAGCTATGATTATGTAGTGTGCCAAGACTACAATGAGGTTCAAGGCTCGGTCTGGTTTTTACCGTAAATGAAACTAGAACAAAAACGAGAAATAAGAATTAATTTTGACTTTTGAGTCGTTGATGGCGCGCAGTGTTTCACGCACGCCTTAAAGAGAGGTCAGTATAACCGTAAGGGCCCAGCATGGCCGAAGCCTGTTGGGACCATGGGTGGTTCAAAAGGGAACCCTAGGATCTAGGAACGTTAAGTAACGTAGGAACAAAGGAGTGGTTTCAGTCAGTAAGAGTCTGACACTTAAAAAAAAAACGTCTTCAATTTTATCAAATAAGTTCATAGCTGTATGTAACAGATACCTTATTGCAAGTATTTTAAAATATCAGTTCCAGGTACTTGTAACAACAACACGTATTAGATATTAGTGGTCGGTGCCAGGCACAGCTAGCTAGGTATATTATGGCGAGAGGGTAATTTAGTGGCGTAGTACTGCGCTCGGCTTCGAGCACAAAATGCTTGTACCTATTACTTTGATGTGTTCTAGTGTTGGAGCCAGTCAGGTGGAAATATCGATGAATTTTTGTTTTTAATTACAAGTTTAGGTCTTAAAATTTTTTGTCATGCTTGAAAAGTTATGACAGTGATTAAGATAAATTAAAGTGCTATTGAGTTAGTAAACTTTAGCATAAAATAGCGATTAATTTAAACGCCGACTCGGGGTATGGTGTATATAAGGTTTGTACTGATATTTTACTGGCCGCCATATTTTAGCAAGGAGTTATAGTCTTTAGTGGATATAAACTTTATTTAGTTAAGTGTTTTTATTTTTCTTGTTCTACTCCTGTTAATTATATTAACAATCAATGCTGATTTTCTGCTTAATTCATTAAACCCCAAGCGAACGCGTTCGCGCACCTATTGTCTTTCTATTGTGTCTGTAATTTCCACGATTGAAAGGTTAATAAAAGATATATCTTATAATTAATTAGGCATAAACAAAAGTACAATATCTTATGGAATTATCATAAGATTAAGTTAATTTTTGTAGATTACAATGAAAAACTTTTACTTTTTCTGAAATGATGCGTCTTTGAATACTGCTCCTATTGGTCGATAAAAAGGCTATTCCACACTACAAAAAATTTCAATTCGAGCCAGTACTTCCTGAGTTTTCGCGTTCAAAAACACAAACTACCAGCTTTTTAATATTGTAAAATTAAAAAATAGTTTTAAAATTGAATTTTCAACAAAGGTTTATTTTTACTGCATTGCACCACAACTTCCCACCTGCTAGGCCCATCCCTATTGCCGTAAGGTGGAAAGCCCTTACCCCAGTTGCCGAGGGGCTCTCGTGGAGTCCTTGCGTTGATACCTATGCACTATAGCCCACTATAGCTCACCATAGCCCACCATAGCTCGTTTAGCACGAGTGAGGAAGGTGTATTTTTATACTTACCGGCCGTAATATGCACTGGAACACCTTTTTTTAATAGTAAGAAGTAAAAAGTGTCGGAAAGGGGTTGGTGTAGTTATGTAGGTACTTTTAGGGATATTTGAAATTGAAGGAAATTATGTTAGTTGGAGTAATGGCTGACGCCATCGAAGTCGACTGTGGCTAAAGTGGTGTGATAGTAAGCAGTGGTGCAATTGTTGATGGTGAATCGCGCTAGTTTATTAAAAGCCTATTCACTCTACCCTTTGAAGACACCTAAATTATAATCGGATGGGAAGACCGCAGCAGGCAAATTGTTCCAATCCTTCTAAGTACGCAGTAGAGAAGACAAAGTGAAACGTTGTATGTTCGCGGGGTAAAATTGGTCAGAGATTGCCCAAAACACAGAGGTTTGGAAAAAGAAAAGGGATGCCTTTACCTAGCAGTAGGACACAAAATGGACCACAGAAACCAGAAAACAAGGAATTTCTATTCTTTGTATACAAATTACTTTAATAAAGCTTGACCTTTCTCAACATATATTAAGACTGGTCCAACACATGTCAGGTTATTTCCTCTGACATTTAAGCATTATGAAGAAATATATCTCCAACTTAACGGACATATCCAACAGACAAAATAATATCATCCTTATTTACTCACTACATGAATTTGTCCCGTTTTGTCCGGGACTTTTCCCGACATTAACACACTGAGTGGTCCGTGTGAATTATCACCACACATTTACTAAGGCCAGGACAAATGCCGGGACAATTTGCGCCATCGTTGGCAAGGACATGTCCTGCGGAAGAGCATAAATCATGGGCACCCCAATAAACAATGCTATTGGGTCGATGATCATTGAGCGCGATGTTTTGTTGTTAGCGTGATTGAATTTGTGTAATGAAAGGATGTCTCTTGTTTGAAGGAAAAAAGAGATAAGATAAATAAATGTCTGAGGTTAGTGGAGTAGCTTCTTAGTCGATGGTTTGAGAGAATGTGGCGATTAGCTAGGACCGGTTTATTTGTCCGTAAGGAAGTTAATTGTTTCGATAAATGATACATACTAGCTTTGTTTAGAAGTTTCCGCTTCGTCTAAGTAGGTTATATCCTATTCTTGGACATGGTCTTCCTTTTCTTAAGTGTATGGAGCAACAAATACACGCACACATAAATTTTCGCTTTTAAAGCTACTGCCAGCGGCTTTGTCCGCGTGAAAGTAGAAAACTGTCCCAAAGGAACATACTCCCGGGACAAAATGTATCCTATGTGCTATTAAAAGAATAGAATAGAATAGAATAGCATTTATTCGGTGCAAGCAACACAATATATCACAACATAAAATAATAATAATAAAAACCGGCCAAGTGCGAGTCGGACTCGCCCATGGAGGGTTCCGTAGCAACAAGTAACATAATATAAAAGTTCTTGTAGTTCGTTGTAACTTTGATCGATGTTTTAATAATAGTGTATTTTTTTAGATTTATGACGTATTAAAAAAAACTACTTACTAGATCTCGTTCAAACCAATTTTCGTTGGTAGTTTACATGGTAATGTACATCATATATTTTTTTTAGTTTTATCATTCTCTTATTTTAGAAATTACAGGGGGGGGACACACATTTTACCACTTTGGAAGTGTCTCTCGCGTAAACTATTCAATTTAGAAAAAAATAAAATTAGAAACCTCAATATCATTTTTGAAGACCTATCCATAGATATCCCACACGTATGGGTTTGATGAAAAAAAAAATTTTGAGTTTCAGTTCTAAGTATGGGGACCCCCAAAATTTATTGCTCTTTTTCTATTTTTGTGTGAAAATCTTAAAGCGGTTCACAGAATACATCTACTTACTAAGTTTCAACAGTATAGCTCTTATAGTTTCGGAAAAAAGTAGCTGTGACATACGGACGGACAGACAGACAGACAGACAGACAGACATGACGAATCTATAAGGGTTCCGTTTTTTGCCATTTGGCTACGGAACCCTAAAAAAGAGTACAGACATACAATACAGTTGCAGTGACTGTGCCTGAACCGAAAAGGTCACCAACTCAGCAATTGCTGTGCGTCAAACACTTAGCGCTGGTTTTCAGCTGGCACCCCGCAGTGACGCATGTCTTATTACAGACCATGTCTTGGAAGGAAATCTATCTGTGTGCTGAATTTCGTCCAAATCCGTCTAGCCGTTCAAACGATAAGAAGCAACTAACATACACACGCATTCTCACAAAATTAGTAATATAAGTGATTAACTCGATTGTACCTAATGATAATATAGTGTCACATGAATTTTAACCACATTAGAACTAGATTTTTTTTTAAAACACATTAGAACTTTGCCTCACACTAAGAATTACTCCTGTATTGTGGGTGCGATCACAAACTCGTAAACTCGCATACACAAGACTCCCAGACCCAGAACACCTATCTGTGGGCAATACAAATACATGTTCCGTGCGGGGATCGAACTTGCGTCACGAAACACAGGAACCACCAATCGCTCAACCACTGCGCCAACCGGGCTGTAGACTTTTTTTTTAATGGTCTAAACTGGTGCATAAGTGCAATCCCACCAGACGGTAAGCAGTGATGCAATCGTTGATGGTGAGGCGCACTAGTTTCTTAAGAGCCTATTTACTCGGTCGCATCATCGCTTACCATCAGGTGAGAGAGTGGGCAAAAGAGTGACTATAAATAATTATAAAAGAAGCCTTGAAGACACCCAAACTTTCCTAAACATATTTTCGTTCAAGATCCAGCGCTATTCTAGCTCAATAATAAAATAAACTTTCAACTGTGGTTTACTTCTTGTGTAACAATCAGCTCAGTAATAACACACCAGAAACCAATCACTCACGAAAGGGCTTAACAATCGCTCGCAAACGAATTGTTCGCTCGATTTGCGGAACCCTAATCGTCTTACGTATGAAGATCTTTTTTTCTCGCGGAGAAATAGTGGTATGCACTATATTGTTGGCTTAAGAACGTAATATAAGGCGTGTGTTTTATTTGTTGAATTATATATATTTATCAAAAGATCGCCTATGGGGAAATTTTTATTTTTGAAACCATTTTAATAGACATAAACATTAGAAGTGTTAATATGGACCATGTAAAAAATCAATTTATTAAGAAACTAGCCTCTGCTAGCGGCTCCGTCCGTATGTAATTAGGTTTCTCTGTTCTCTTCTCGACTAAGAGCAGTGGTGGCTGAGTGGTAACGGCCCCGACTTACGACTTGTAGGTAGCGGGTTCAAATCCAGCCAGGGACATTACTGTGTGTATTTTTTTTAATCACCACTGCTATTAAAACAGTGAAGGAAAACATCGTGAGGAAACCGGCATGTGACATTCAACAACCCGCACTGGGCCCGCGTGGTGAATTACGGCCCATTCCCTTTCCTAGAAGGGAGGTTTGAGTTCCAGCAGTAGGAACATTAAAAGTCTGATTATGCTATGCTATGCTATATAAACATTGGAACCTGTTACATACACTTAGGCGATTTAAAAAAAAAAAATATTTTCTTATTCTTTGTGTACCTACATTATAAAAGACAACACTGTAAAATTTCAGCGTTCTAGGTTCAAGGGTTTTGGCTGGGATGTTGACGAGTCAGTGAGTCAGGACTTTGTGTTTTACATATACAGATTGCAAAAACGACGAGTACTGGAACTTATAAAAAAAAACATCACAATTGACACAATTTTAAAAACAGTATATACATAAACCCGATTGCAGCGCCACCTAACGGGTCCAATTTTATTTTCAAACCAAACACACAAAGTTTCATCCGAATCAGTCAAACCACCAGGGAGAAGACAGGAGACAAACACACGTGCAGAAGGATGATATATAAATATAAAGATAGCTCCTTGGTTCATAAAACAACGTAGATTTTTTTCCAATATTTCTAAAGAAAACGACGAGTAGTTAAGATTGATTTGTGTGTAGGAACTTGTAAGGAAATGGTTTGATAGAGATTCTATTAAAACTTGGTCCACAGTGAACCGCTTCGGCCATAGTTTTAAAATGGAATCGCTCACGTCTTTTCACGCTTAGCTTTACTCGTGAAATAGTTTGGTTGGCCATTGATGTATGTGAGCATGCTAGCTTAGATAAAAGTTTGGGCTTTTAAACCATCCAGATTTTATCTCATGGTATATATGGCGGTTTAAATTGTTGAAATATGATACGAATTTACTATGTAGGATGGGTAATAAATGTGATAGTTAAAATGATGATTGCAAAAATTAAGATTCGATCTATTTTTAATAATAATTGTATTTAAGTACTTATTGCAAGAATTAAAAGGCTTTTTTATTTGTTTTATTATATGTACCGTCACAAAGACGGTACATATTTTATTAACACAAGCTGACAAACCACATTTTAATTCTGCAAATTCAATACCTCTCTTTTTGAGGTGGAAAATCATCTTTCGTCTGCTTCTGCTCTCTTCGTGTCAATTTTATTGACTAAAACCACACCTATGTTTTTTTTTTTCGTTCGTGGAATCATCTAATGACATCCCCCGCTCTTGGGCGGAGCGAGAGATAGTGTCAGACTTTTACTGACTAAAAACCCACTCCAGTTCCTTCGTTGCCCTTCGTAGCGGGGGCAGAGCTACTTTTCGGGGCTAACCCTGGCCACAGTAGGCTGTCATTGCTAACAACTCCTTGAGGCGCGCGGGAACAGAGCGCGCCGTCGACGACTTAGGCTCGGTCCGGACAGTTACCGGACGATCGGGTAGCTATCTATTGCTCGCCGTCCGCAAGCCCACGCCTACGGTGGCCGGCAATCGGGATCGGAATCCCGGCGGTGGCTGGGGCGCTGTGTGCGCTGTTGCCTGATACGATCGGCCTCCTCCTTTGCAAGCATTACTGCTTAGCAGAAGGAGGCGACCGCCTGCCACTCATCCTCGCTCCGGACCATGGCCTGTACCAAGGCCCGGCGCGAGAGATCGCCGCCACCGATCGCCCTCACGAGGGCACGGCGATGCTCTGCCCAAGCGGGGCACACCTCTGTGTGCTCCACCGTGTTCTCCGGGCGTTCCGCACAGAGGCAACACACGGGCGTTACTTCCGCACGAATCCGGTGCAGGAACCTCCCGAACTTACCATGTCCGGTGAGCACTTGCGTCATGCGGAAGGTAAGGAAGCCATGTGGTCTTTCCAGCCACGCCTCAAAGAGGGGACTTACCGCCATAATTGTGGCGTGTCCAGCACTAGGTTACGATAGTCGCTGACGTCATTTCACCATGAGATCTCTCCGGAACTCTGTCCGCCATGCCGCGACCTGTTGCGGCAACGGACTTTCGCCCCGGCGTTGCATCTCCACGCGCAAATCATGCATGTGTGCAAGGACTGTTGAATCCAGATCCCATGGTGGCAGGACAGTAAGGAGGCTCGCCGCTTCGCGGGAAACTGTCTGGTAACCTCACCTATGTTCCTTCAGTATCCTTTTTTAGAGATCTAAATGTAACAAACAGCAACTTTCTATGTTCTTTAAAACGTTACGAAGGGAATCAACGTTGATCTTAACGCACGGGTGTAGATTTATCCTTCCTTGTTCTGTTGTTTTCGTCCTCTTTCTGTAAACGAACTGTATCAATATTCGTTGCGTAGTTTAAGAGGAATTAGGGGACACATAGAAAGACAGACGCCAAAAGCAATTTTGTTTTTTATAGTACTAGACGCTACAACCAGTTTTGCTCACATGAAAGTACGTTACTCCATACAAATTTTGGATCCCCGTTTCATCCACTTAGGGGCTGATGCCTTTTTTATATGCTTTGTATACATCATAAAAGGAATCTCTGTGCAAAATTTCGTTCTAGGTCGGGGTTTGGGCTGGGCGATGATAAATCTGAGTGAATTTACAGTACATTTCTTATTTGTAATAAGTTATAAACTAATTTAAATTAATTTATTTATGTATAATAAATGTATGTATAAGTAAAAAAAAAAAACAAAACAAAAATACTCTATCGCATTAGGTTACCCTGTAATGATAGTTGTAAGTTGGAAATAAATAAATAACTAAAATAAATAATAAATAAACCAGTGAATGAGTCACGGCTTTGCCTTTTATATAACAGATGTATATACTAGTAGGTATTATCTGAAATGTTTCATATGCAATGAGCAAGTATGATAATATGATCGTCATATAATGTAAGGCTGATATTTTTAAACTTATACGTCATTTGGCTGACACATAAAACGATACAATACATTCTGCGGCTCACCGAAATCGCACCGAAACATAAGCGTATTAAATTAAATAAAATGAAATTGTTCGGTTCCAGTACAAAATGTTCCTTATTAGCGATATTTATGAGCCGTCATTACGCGGCTTCATACAGACGGATTATTTCAATAATTCAACGGCGAAAACCAGATAATTTAACTGGCGGGGCGCGAGTCATAAGAGGTAGCGATGTCAATGTCATTTGGTGATATAGCAGGGTTCAAGAAGGCATAGACCAAGTGACATTATGACAGACGAGCTGCTGCCAACGGCTTCAATTGCGTGAAAGTAAAAAAAAAATATCCTAAAGAAACATCCTCCTGGGATAAAAGCTATCCTATATGCTATTCCAAGAAATGGTCTATCTGTGTACCAAGTTTCATCAAAATCCATTTAGCTGTTCGAGTGCGAAAAAGTAAGAAACGAACAGATTGACAAACTTCCACCCTTTTAATATTAGTGTGATATTGTCGACGTCAAAAATCCCAATGATTAGTCATGTAGATTGTAGCAAACTTTTGAGTTTTTGACAATAGTTCAAAAAATATTGTTAGAATATCACTAGTGTCTGGATTCTGGAGCCCAAGGTTCAAAACGTATTTAGTGCACTGAACACTGGGATCTTTGTGAGATCAACAGGGGGATGTTGTCCCCGCTAGGGCTACGTGGAATTTCTGAAATGATACCGTGGCCCTGGAATGCCAAGAGCAAGTGAATGTCACGTGGTGGTTTTTGTCAGTAAAAGCCTGACACGCCCTATCGCTTACCCTGAGTGGATGAAGTCATTGGATGGTTTCCCACCTTTTGGGGGGAGGCGTGGTTGCTGAAATTTTAAATTCAAGATTTATGTGTTGTATTTTTTTTTTAACTTTAGATAGGCTCGTTCCTTTAAACACTATATTTCACCTGATGCAAAAGCAACCATGGAATTACCTTTTTAAAACCAGTCACAGAATATCCGCTGAACCTATCTCTTGCACCGTTAATCGCGCGGCCGTATTTTTACCTCACCTTCGTAAAATGTCGAGCGCGAGGTATCGCAGGAATTTCTCATTGAACGGCACAAGGACGACCTGAGCGCTGTTTGAGCTTGTCCCATATTACGGTTCTTTAATGCTCTGCTGCTTTTTTTGCGGATGAAATAGCACATTTGTAGTTCGATTTCCCCTTGATTGAAAGATGTTTGCCAAGTGTGGCTTTGAAATAGGTGCAATGTTCGACAAAAAAAGATTTAATTAGAAATTAAACTATCTGCAATGTTAGGTATGGCAATAAACAGTTTCCGAATTTCAATAATACTCGCTTTTAAACCCAAACACTTAAAAATTCACATTTCTGTAGGATTTAAGTTTTAAGAAAATAAACTGTCTGTTTCAACAAGTGATCAGTAAAATTTGTATATTGACATGACGCACTGTTTTATATGAGCTTGTAATGAATATATCTAAGTCGAGATTTTCCCTAACCAAACGGAAAACAAGAAGCTATCTTCATATCAACTGAATTAAATCTTTGAAAGCCCAAAAGCCAACAATCTAACTTCCGTAACACAAACGCCGCCAAAAATGGTGCCTTAACATCGCTTTTTCAGCAAAATCGTCTGACTCCATTCAACAAAGTGACATGAATAGATGCCTCCTTTGAAACGCAAAACCTCAACCCACATCAAAACATAGAATTAATATAACACAACAATAGCGCGAATCTTTCAGAATGCATCAAACGGTCCGAATCGCTTCATTTTCATTCGAGTTTTCTGACTGAGAAAACTTAACCATTTAAAATTCATCGTTATTCCATTGTCATAAGAGTTATGTTGTCCGCAAATATAAGGTTGTGGGTTGAACAATGAGTGAGCGTTGTATGACAAAGGCGCTGGAGGTCCGAGCGACAAACGTAACAATAGAAACTAGTGTTGGGAAAGGTGAAACGATTGCAATAAGAGTTGAAAGCGATGTGACTGCAGCTATAGTTTAACCAATGTGACTGCAGCTAGAATAGTGAGCAACATGAATGCAAATACAGTTTAGAGCGATACTACTGCAGCCGTAGTTGTGAGCGATTTGACTGCAGCTAGAGTTGTGAGCGATGTGACTGCAGCTTGAGTTGAGAGCGATACCACTGCAGCCGCAGTTGTGAGCGAAGTGACTGCAGCTAGAGAGTTGAGAGCGATACCACTGCAGCCGCAGTTTTGAGCGATGTGACTGCAGCTAGAGTTGAGAGCGATACCATTGCAGCTATAGTTGTTAGCAATGTGATTGTAGCTAGGGTTGTGAGTGATGTGACTGCAGCTAGAGTAGTGAGCGACATGACTGCATATAAAGTTGAGAGCGATACCACTGCAGCTGCAGTTGTAAACGATATGACTGCAGCTGCAGTTGTGAGCGATGTGACTGCAGCTACAGTTGTTAGTAATGTAACTTCAACCGCAGTTGTGAGCGATGTGACTGCAGCTAGAGTGAGTTGTTAGCAATAGAAATGCAACTAGAATTGTATTTACTGATGTAGATTAAAGTTTTAAAGAATTTACCACATTTTTGTGTACTAAGATGGCACGTCTTACTCACGGGCGTTTTTTTTATCCAAATCGAATCCGAATCGACATTATGACTACAATCTTTGTAGTTCATATTTTTACAAAGACGATAAAAATATTCCCAACATAAAAGTTGTTTCTAATGATTCTCTCTGTCCAATATGAAGTCCAAAAATCGATTTACCATAATAATATCCAATAAAAGTCGTTAGGTCCCCTCCCTAGGCGGGTGACCTGTGGTGCCAAACTCACGGCCCGATGACATTTTTGTTTGCAAAAATTACGAGTCTGAGCATCTGCGTGTTATTTTAATATCTGTTTTTGTTCAGCGTCAGATTGGACCAAGCCGGGCGTTAGGTGCCTCGTAATGGGCTCTTTGTTTGAAAACCTGTGGGTTGGCTGCGCGGTTTTCTGACTAGAATTGGAAAGGATGGAACAAGTTATGTTGGTTACTGTGCTTTGTTTGTTGCATTGGTGACACATTTGTGAATTGTGAAATAATATAATATATTCCACAACTATCACACAACGCCGTCTAGTCTCAAGCTAAGCAGAGCTAGTGTTATGAGTACTAGACAACTGATAAACATACTTATATATTTCTAAATACATACATATTATAGATAAATTACACCCAGACACAGAACAAATGATCGTGCTCATCACACAAACATTTGTTCTGAGTGGGGATCGAACTCACGACCTCCGGCATAGCAGTCAGGGCCACTAACCACTAGACCAACAAACCAGTCATGAAGAATGGAATGGATGTAACATTCAAAAACGTAAGTAGCAAGTTCATCATCCTTCTTGGTGGCAACCATTATTATCAAGAATCTGCTATCACCATGACGATTTAATTTACTATCATAACAGCCATTGAAAGGCCTCTATTGAGCGGTTAGTTTATTGGTATAACAGAAAAGAGAGTGATGGGATTCAATATGTACAATATAAAATCCTTTAATATGTGTAATTCTTCTTACACACAGCCAGATTACACAAAATAAAGAACTCAGAGAACGAAAAAAAAAAAGTTTATTTGAACCTATAACTCCAAGATATTACAGTTCAAAGTAAATCATTTTAAAAAAACGTCAGATTCTTATGTAAGGACCTAATATAATTTTCCGAAAGTAAAATATTATATGAAGCTTTCCATTGCCAGTTTGCTCAACCTCAGCCAAAGAAAGACAGAAAGAAGGAAAGAAAGAAGAAAGAAAGTAAGACACAGACACTTTGTTTGCGGGAATTGAGGCATTCTTAGGACTAGCTTACAAATTATAAACATTCTTGAAAATATGCGCCACGTCCACCCAAAACGACAATATTATAAAACAAAAACAATAACCATTATTCTCATCTAAAAACATCCAATAACATATATATTTGAAAGCTAATTACGCGGTGACGTCACAGATCCGTAAATAATGACGTCGACATCTCGACAACATGGCGGCAACTGGCGGCAATATTTTAGATATTACGCTAAGGGTGCTGTCTCTCTAAGAAACGTCACATTTATCAACGAGCCTGAGGAGCTGTGTTGGGGCTCATGTCTCAGAATCAGCAGATTATGTGTTAATGGGGATTTATTAAAGAAGAAGGGAGGGTTTTGGAACTGTTAAAAGGTGGAATAAACACTTCGTTTTTTAAATTATTGGTAGTATATAAGTTGCCTGGTTTAAGATTGGAAGGAAATCTAATGACTAGACTTTTGCTGACTTAAACCCACCCGTATTCCTTCAGTTGGTCTTTGTTTTCCAGGGCCGCGACACCTTTTTCGTACAAGCCCGCTGCCAGTTCTTAAGCTGGTGAATCATCGTTGGCGTCGGCTTTCAGTCTCATTGAAGCAACTAAACATCAGTATTTCATAATAGTGCGATGGTTAAGTCTATATTTTCGCGATCGTGACACAGTGACTGGGTAGTTCGATACCCCTTTCGCACTTAATTGATTTTAATTCGGCAAACAATAGTTACTCTTCAACATGTCTTCCGACAAAGGCCTCCTCAAAGATCGCCATTCCATTCTATCCTTTGCTGTTCATCGAGTCCATGTTGGACCCGCTATTTTCCTGATTTCATCTTCCCATCTCTTAGTTTGTCTTCCTCTGTTCCTTTTGAAGTCTAGCAGGTACCATTCTGTTAATAGTCTTGTCCAGTTTTGCTTCGTCTCTCTTATCATATGTCCTGACTCCGCACTCGTAAAGTTGTATGTTAATCTTTCCTGATTCTAACCACAGCACCGCTCGGTGACTGTCTAGCTTCTACTACTGTATTTCATTTTTCTATTTGCTGAATAAAAATGTCTTGCTCAGATAGTTCTTATTAAAATAACTGTGCAATTGCGCAGTAGATACTGCTGGTAGAAAAATGTTTATAAACTTATCTTGCTCAAGCCAAGTTTATTCAACATAGAAAAAACTAATCTAGCATTGAGGAAGAGGGAACAGTAAATATTGTAGCCAATCTAGAAACGAAGTTCTACTCTAAGATTCTCAGGAAAGTTATGATGCTTTAGTTTATAAAACTACATTTTAGAGTGGGCCAACTTCTTTCTATAGCATTTATCTTTTATTTATTTTTTTTAGGTATCTTTATAATTTACCAATTAATCTAATATCATTAAGGCGAACGTTTATATTTATTTTTGTGAGTAATGTTTGTTACTTCTTCACCCTAATACGGCAAAACGGTTTATCCCGGGAGTATGAGATAATTTACTACTTTCTCACGCCGAAACCGCTTAAAAAAGCTAGGACTCTAACTTCTTCAACTAGCAGAGAAGTAACAACGACTGTTGCTCTATATACATGTAGAAAAAGTCCTTTTTTTAGTGGTTTCAAGCGAGTACCTACTAAAGTACAAAGTTACTGATGACCAAGCAACTTCTTGACCAGCCAGGTAAGCCAAACGCAAAACAAAACCAGAAGAAATCGTGTCGCCCATCATTAAAATAACTCCATACATTATGTAATAAAAAACGTATAATCCAACTAAATTATAATGTTGGCCCTACCGCGGGTAATTTGAATAAATTAAATGAAAGACGACCGTTTCGGAAATTCGCCGAAAATTGTTCGTATTACATTATTTATGCAAAAGCTTTGGATTGGTTGCGTTATATTTTGTGACACGCAACTATTAGGTCAATCTGTGGTGTTTGTTTCGACGTGATCTTAATCTGATTGGTGGGTAATGTGAGTTTTACTGCTCAGCAGTTTCCAGAACGGATGGTTTCCTAAACTAACCGTAGCCGTGCCCTTGGCTTGAGTTACTACACACTTAAACCAACGGCACGTCAGGTGTATAACTTTAGCACTTATTACCAACGTTTATGGTAATTATTCATTAACAGCAGACTCTCTCCACCTAAATTCGTGACTCATTATTTTTAATAATAATAATAACCAAGGGTTGTCCTTGGGTGCACTTGCATAATACGTGTAGGCATAAACGTCGGTTAGTACCACGTGCCATTGCTTACATTGTTCCGTTCCAAACTAAGGAGCCTTTGCGAGCTTACTTTGGCCACTCGTACGACTTTTAAAGATCCAGGACCCCAGGTTCAAGATATATATGAACACATAATTGTACCTACTAATGGATTAATAATAATTTATTTCAGATTTATCCATAAATGTAGAGAGAGAGAGCTGAAAGCAGTAAAACAAAACGAATTAGTTAAAACATAATAAAACATTACATTTGCTACTTAATTGCGTGGTATCCGCAATATACGCTCATGATGCTTATTGTATTCGGTCTTCGATTACACAACTACATGATGCAAAAATTGACCCAAAAATTTAAATCGCCATCTTCAAACCTCAGCCACCAAAACGCACGAGAAAATTCTAAAAACAATTTGAAACTGCTTTCAAAGCGTCTTCATATAAATGTAAATGTATGGGGTGTAAAATTTCTCACCGGATCACAATGGGGTTTGATTCCCAGCCAAGCCGCGGCCATCGCTTTTATACGACTTTTTTGGAACCCAAGTCAATTGGGTTTGCGTCATTTGTTTTTTGTCTCACTCTTTCTGCTCGCTAAATGTGTTGTTGTCTCTCTCATGTGTCTACTGGTGTGGTGTAGTGGTCTCTGGGATAAGTGGCTTGGTATTAAGGGTATTTTCGCTTTCCGGTATCATCACGGTAGTTGGAGTGATGGGGTGTCTGAACTCTATTACTGGACTTGATTGTATTGGTCTGGTTTTTTTATTTGATTTTCTTGGTCGATGCGTCAGATATGTGAGATTTCTTTTGTTTGTTAAAAAGATGTGTAGTTAATCTTATTGGTGCCTTTTAAAATCTGCTGTTGAATGTGTCTTTATGTTTCTTTGTTTAGGCAACGCGATACTGACTGATGGTCAGACTATCAAATAACTATGAATGACCACCGGGACCAACGGCTTTACAGGCTTTCCGAGACTCTAGTCAGTAATATCACGAAAAAAATGACGTTGGTACCTGCCCAGTTTTGAACTCGCAACCTTATATATGAGAGGCGTATACCTTAACCATTGAGCCATCATGACATTTAATTGACCACAAAGTCAGATCTCAGAAAAAAAAAATACATAATCCTATTCACAATACGAAAAATTGTGGGGTAAAATGTAGTAAAAACATTGTTGAGTATCAGCCATGACAGTTTAACCCTTCCCTTTATAAATCACAGCAGAACGTGCCTCGTTACAAACAATACGAACCCACGAAGTACTTACATAAGTACCCAGTAATGCTATTCAAAGTACTTATAAAATTTCGAAACCACCTCACGTCCAGATTTAACTTTTAATTTTCGATGCACGGGAGCACACCCGCTAAGTTCTTGATACTTTGTCAATTTTCAGCCCTAATGTAATTCAAATAAGATTTCCAACAAAGGGTGAGGTTTCAACATTGATTGTGCCTTATCGTAAAGCAATATGTGTTTGAATGAAGTTAGGGTGAATGTGTTAACTATGAAAAATGGCCGCTTTAATGGAAGTGGAATAGTTTTAGATGGGGATTTGGATCAAGGTATGGAACTGAAGATGAATGAGAAGTCATCACTCTTGTGGAGTCTGAGTTGAACAGATTGATTTCTGTTAGTGTAGGCATAAATTAAAGCTATTATTATTTTCTGCCTTTAAAAAAATCCTTAACCTAAACTAGAAATTACTCCTGTTTTGTGGGTGCGTTCACAAACATGTAAATTCATATACACAAGATACCTAGTTCCGAAACAAAAATCTGTAGGCTAAATATTTATTTCAATCAAACCCATGATATGTAGCGCAGCATTCAATCGTTCAACCACTATTCCAAGCATGCCGTCCAAATTATATATTTGTAATATGATAAATCTACAGCGAAACAGCGACTTTTCTTTTGTGTGTAAAATACAAAGTCAAATTCATTACTTGACTCAAGCACTGATTGAACTTAACGTTTGTTAAGTTTAATCAGTATAAAAATAGCTATATTACACTAGCATCCCAAAAAGGATCTGTTTTTGATTAAAGGAAGTAATGGATTTATCAAATTCCAGGCCACGGAGACAAATCAAATTTCCGTCACATTTCCCGAAGAAAATCAACACACACCGAGTAATGATTTACACAAAAAACTAATAATAAAGGACCCCACACTATCCGAGTCATTATGGACCCTAAGGGGGATGAGAATAATTTCCCGGCCCCAATCCCTCCCCTAGTGACGGATAGTGGAAGTAATCGGTCTCTTGATTGAAAATTACTACTTTTTAATACATAAATCATTGATTTTGTTATATATTTTCGGACTATATATCCCTTTGGGGATGGGGAGAGGAAAAATGTCTTTGTTGTAATTACTTTGATGACAGTTGATTAAACTTTTGTGAGGCGATCGTGTAGAACTTGGCGCATTCTTACCGTGCCTCTCGTTAGGGAGTAGTGTGTGATGTGTAATTGTATGGAAGACTATTGAGATAATTATTATGCGATTTCGACATGTTGATGATAGGTTGTAAACTTAGGGAGCTGGGGTATGATTTTATATTGAGTTTGAATGATTGAGCTTAAAAGTTATTTTTGTCTGAAAAAGCCTTAAAATCTACACTAATATTATTAAGAGGTAAAGTTTGTTTTTTTGTTTGTAGGAGGTAATCTCTGAAAGTACTGGTCCGATTCCTGAGTGACATAGGCTATATTTTTAGTACGCGGGCGAAGCCGCGGGCAAAAGCTAGTGGTACATAATTTAATAAATGTACATATTTTATTTAAACTGCTCATTACCTCAGTTCATTTTGGAGCTCTTATTCCTGAAGCATATTAAAAGTTGCCTCAAGGATTACCATTTGTCATTATAATGTCAGATTAATGTAGAGAAAATAGCTACACGTCTCATAGACAATCGGCCCTTCTCACACATGCACAACTTTGAGGAACAGACCTTTTCTTTGTTTAATTCCATCACCATTTACTTGGACAAACCTTTGCCAAACCTTCAAACCAGGAAGTACCGTGAGCAAATACGGCAGGGAAACAAACTGGATGATATAAATACTAAACGGTACGAGTGTACTGACAACAGCAAATTTGAATTTAGTAAAACCGCGCCTCGGCGGTGCACGCTGGATTAGCGACGCCCATGTCTGGGGCAAGGAGTGGGAATAAGTGGATGTGGTATGTGTTATATCTTTGTGGAAATATTTGAGGTCAAATGGGACGGTGTAAAGATATGACGTTAAAACATGCCTAATTATTTCCCAAATATGTTAGGGTCAGCTTATGATTTAACCGGATTATGCTAAATACGAATACCTGCATTTTACGAGGAACTCCAAAATCTATCTAAAACCCAGTGACTAGGTAACACTGTTTTTATGTGCGGTACCTATAAGTTGTACCTTCGTGGAACTGTTTGAGGTCAATCTGGATGGTGTAAAGTTATGATGTTAAAATATGCCTAGCTTTTTCCAGAATATGTTAGAGTTGGCTTCTGGTTTAACCGAATTTAGCCAAATACTAATGACTGTATTTTACGTAAAACCCCAAAACCCAATAACTGGATAACACTATAGCAATATATATGTTAGTATCAGAGTTCTCCGCGTGATTAGAACATATTATTATACCTACAGCCGTCCGAAAACAACTACCGGACAGTTGCTTGGATCAGATACAAAACCCGTCTGGTCGGAGAATCCTTCCTTTTCAATACGGGACTTTATATCCTTTTCCGTATACCTCTAAAACACGATACTATTTGGTAAGACTGGGATCAGATCGTATGGCTTTTGAATACCACAGCCAAAATATGACAGCCAAAACCAACGGCTTCACATACTTTTCAAGACACGGAGTAATCTCGGTATGTTAAGATGGTTACCCATCCACGTAATGACCTCAGCAAGCATTGCTTGATGATTGCGGCTGTTATAATTATTAGTAAGACTAATCTACTTCTGGAGTGAGGTGGTTGGAATAAAGGCCAGCATTTCCCTCGCACAATGATCCAACAAGAACTAAGTTTGATAAACAATTCACAAAGATAAGACTGTGAGCCAGAAGGTTACAGTTTTAGTGTTACACCTACTCAATTACATTATGAGCCAGCAAAGGCTGAAGCTGCCTTACTGGCTGGTCCAACGACGTTTTAGACGAAGCGGTTGGTTTAGTGGGATACCTTTAATGGTAGGTGATCTCCATCAATGATAGCATCACTACTTACTTTTTTTTATTATTGAAAGGCTCGCGTTTGACCACCATCTCACCTGATGGTAAGCGATGATGTGGTCGACGATGGAGCACGCTTGCCTAGAAGTAACCTATTCACTCTTGACTTAAATACCCCTAAGTTGTAGCTATAAGGAAACACAGACTCCGGCAGGGAATTCCACTCCTTGGCTGTACGCACAATAAATGTGTTCTCAAAACGCTTTGTTCGTATGAGTGGGATGTTCACCATGTACCGGTGGCGCAACGCCGTACGTCGTGTAGTCCGATGATGGAACGGACTTGGCAGTTGGCGGAATTAGATTGTGCAATTCCAGTGCACACTCACCGAAATGTAAACGATAGAAAACCGATAGACTAGCAACTCGGCGGCGATGCTCAAGGCTTTGGAGCTTCGACTTTACAAGTGCATCATTGCCGATGATTCTCTTGGCTCGCCTCTCAATCGACTCCAGCGTATCAAGCTGGTATTTGGCAGATCCATCCTAAAGATGAGAACAGTACTCCATACACGATCGAACTTGGGCTTGATAAAGATTGAGCAGCTGTTCCGGCGTGAAGTACCGTCTCACCTTTGCTAAGATCCCCAATTTTTTGGCAGCCAGTTGAGCCTTTGCCTTCATGTATGAGCCGAAATTGAGAGTAGATGACAACGTAATCCCAAGAAGCTCAAGGTGGTCGGTCTTAATATCAGATGGATAGTAAAGCATTAGTTTATATTTATTTTGATTGGTGATCTCCATCAAAGAGCATCTAAGACACCAATCTGCATGGTTCTCATATGATTTGACCATTACATGTTTACTAAAGTCTCTTTATAAACAAACAAACACGGTTTGTTTCGGTGTTACTTCTTAGGGTAGTCAGGAAACACCGGCCTCATCTACCTAGTTTAAAATGACGAAAAAAAAAAACGTGTAAAAGTGTTTTTTTCAAACCTATTTGCAAAACAAATATCATTTAACACTACCACTACCACTGCCTACCACTTTCCTTTCCACTCCACCACCACACCACTCAACTCCACTCTCCACTTTTCTTTTCTTTTTCCTTTTCTTTTCTTTTTTTTTCTTTTTGCCTTTCTTTTGTATCACTGCTTTAAGTTAGTTTATATAATTAAAAAAAAACATAATTATTGTTAGATGGACACGAACTTTTGCAAGTGTGGGTTTATCTAAAAAGCTCACTCTTCAAGTACTCCGGTATTTACTAGGTGAAGATATAAGGCACAGCAACCTTATACGAGGCCCGCAGCTTCGCCCGCATACATACAATATAGCCTATGTCGCTCAGGAATAAAGCAGATTCTATCAGTGAAAGAATTTTAGCAACCAGACCAGTACTTCCAGTGATTATCTCCTACAAACAAAAAAAAAAAAAACAAACTTACATCTTTATTATATTAGTGTATTTTTTTTTAAATGTATCTATCTATCTCACCTGACGGTAAGCGACGATGCGGTCGATGATGGAGCGTGCTTACCTAGAAGTAACCTATTCACTCTTGACTTAAAGATTCCCGGATTGTAGCCATCAGGAAACAGACTCTGGCAGGGAATTTCACTCATAACGGGTAAAATGTCAAAACGGGCTGTTTATTTTATAACGAGTTTAATTTTTGTCAGAGGGTCAAGGCCTGATGCTGACGACAATAGTCCACAAATGACATCATACTAATGATTTGGTCCAGTAACTTCTTCCATGTTTATGCGTCTCCACACACGATAAGGTCAGGTTCGTAGTATGACGTAGCATTGTATTCTTGAACTTCATGGAGGCCAGCACATAAGGTCAGTTTAGTACTTTTAGAACTTTTACAATGCTATAAATATCATGTTTTGTAAATAAACGTTGACCTTTTTGCGGAAATCAGGTGGTTTTTTATTGTTGATAGGCTCGCGCTAGATGACTATCTAACCTGATGGTGAGCGACCATGTGGTCGACAATGGGGAATGCTTGTCTAGAAGTAACCTATTCACTCTTGACTTAAAGATACTCAGGTTGTAGCTGTCATGAAACAGAGACTCAAGCAGGGAATTGCACTCTTCGCTGAAAAGAATCAATGTTATAATATAGTATTTTTTCCTTTAAAATTGCCACATGCTATTTAAATTTTTGTTAAACATTTAATAATATACAAACTACGCATTTTTTTTAAATAAAATCTTTACTAATTAAAGCTAACTAAAACCTCTTAAAAACCATGGCGCCGAAAAATTGCCCCACATTGCTGTCGACAGACAAATGGCAATTCTTATCCTCTATCCCAGGTAAAAACTTGCTCTGGGTCACGCGGAGTGTCAACAAAGCGTTTACACAATTTGCAACATTTTTTATACAATTTTGAGCACTGTGAGAATTGCTGTAAGATTTTAGAATAAATATTTTCGGATTTACGACAGAGAGACGAGCAAGAACGAATGTCAGAAGTCCAAGATGTCGATTGTAACCACATGTTATTTTGATAGTCAATTCCATAAATGTTGAACATTTCGATCATCGTCTATCATCTTTATCTGGGCTATCTAGAGGCTAAAATGTCCTTCTTCACTGCCAGGCTATAAAGTATACCTCCTATTAATTCAGAAGATTTAACATTATTATTCCATTTATTTATTTTACATATTATTATTATATAGCTTTATTGCACACCTTAAACCTAACCTACCTAAAGGACAATTTAACAAAAATAAGTGTATAATAGGCGGTCTTATTGCACAGGGTAATTTCTACCAGACAACCTTTGGATGGACTGAAACGAAAGGAATAAGATTTCGGGCTGAAAGTGTACAACTTATAGAAACAATGTAAAAATAAATAAAAAATAAAAATATAACACATAAATAAAAAACCAAATAACAAACTAATAAATATAAAATATACTTACAATTATAAAGGAGAAGTAGAACTAAAGTGATAGATAATGCTCCTTCACCATTTTCTTGATCGTTGGTATCGTATACATACCTATATATCAATTACATTTTTAAATATGTCATAACACATAAAAAAAACCATTTAAAAATATTAAAAATAGTAGCCCACTGGCATTGGGAACAGGGTCCAAGCTACCTGTAGTCAGGGCTCCTGAGAGAGGAATCTCCTAACAATGCGCGCCGTGTCCAAAAGAACTGCTTTCTGGATCAGGCCCCTGATCCAGCTGCCTAACGAGAGCCTCCATAGATTTTGGGTGCCGTTGGCCGTTACGACTATCAGCATAATGATTGCTCTATCCACTTCCCACATGTCGACAACCTCGCGAGCTAAGTCAAGATATCACACAGACTCAGCTTTCACGAGGTTCTCGTTATGAGGGACCGCTATATCAACAATCATTGTGCGATGCTCTAGTCGATCTAACACGACGCCAGATTTATTGGCAACAATAGTCCTGTCAAACATTACATTTTAACACTATTTATTATTACTTTAGCTTTATTATTACGTATTAACGAATACAGTAACTTGCAAGCCTTCTTGAGTAAGTGTAATGAAAATGTGACTATTTCTCAGAAAGACTGAAAATTAAGACATCGAAAGTAATAAAATGATCTTAGGAGACTGTATCTCCGCTACTAGAAGCACACTTCGTACATTAACGTTCCCCATTCTCATGATATGTTAATTTCTTCACTGAATAAATAATTCATTTGTTAAGGCGTATCACTCAGCATTGTTGCGAATTATACCGCACGTTATAACGACATTAAATCTTATTGCGCACAATTTAGAGCTCAATTTGCAGCTTGCTACCAAATGAGTTTGTAACTAAGATTTATATTTTGTTTGCCGTTGATTTGACGCAAGGTATCAACGGGGATTGTGAATTTTCATATTTGTGGTGAAGTAATGAATTAAGGTACAAATGGAAGTTGTTCTGGCTTTGCAGGCATTCAGGTCTTTTTTTTTTGGTGCGAAATAAATGACTGCCTACCCAATCACTTCTACCGTTCTAGACTACAGACTTTAACTGACTAAAACCATTTCCTATGTTTCTTCTTTACCTGACGTGCTAGGACCCCGAGGTTCTCTTTCGGAAGTTGGGGCTATGGGGCCCCAGTAGGCTTCTTATAAATAACAGGTTAAGATAGTTTTTGTTTCTATTTTATTTAAAATTTTAATATCCTTTACCGAAACTATTTGATACTAGAGGATAATCCGAAATAAATTTATATACATATGTAAGCAATCCACTATATCCTTATCAGTATCACTGGTTAGAACCTTCTACAGTAGGAATTAAACATGTGTACTGCTATCAAGAGTCTTTTAATATTAGATTTAGTTATTCCTAAAATACAATATGTGTGGCAAATTTTGAGGGACAGCATTTTGTTGTTATTTAGTTATTTAATTACCTCTTACAAAGCAGCTCTTGTTTTTAGAAAAGCTTGGAACTTAAAATTATTCTTTCTTTCTTAATAAAGATGTTAATTAAGAAAATAATACACTTAATTAACAACAATTAAAACCTAAAGTAAACAAATCTTTGTACTTTGACTCTCAGTTTTATAATAATGGCAATGTATAGAAAGTTCTCTTTGAATCAGCTAAAGAAAACACTTCTTTCTTCATCATTGTACCACAAAATAATTAAAAAAAAACTCTTCCTATTCTATCCTTTAAGTCTCGTAAAAGGGTCCATCCACTCCACCAACTCTAAAAGGAAGATTTCAAAGATACGAACCAAAAAGGTGACAATTAGACCGTCACAAACACAATTAATACACAACGATCAGCCCTCGTCCTCTGCCGGTCAATGGGACCGACGCAGTGAAAAGTGAAATACGCGCCAAATCTGCCGGAAGCTCCACCTAGCCAAGATGGCGACGGCGGACATATTGACGAACGTCCGGAAGCGACAGTGACAGAACGCGATGGGACGCGACGAGCTTTCTGTTCGGATACGCGCTAAAGAGCCCGATCGCTCCAGTTAAAAAATGAGCCAAGTTATTTTTGTGGAAGTCAAGGTTTATTGCTGACGGATTTGTAGGCTGACGCGAAAATATGTGGGACACACAGGTTTTTTTTGGCAGTTTGTTTTGTTTTCGTTTTCTTGCATTTTTCTTTTACACCCTTCGCATGTTTAGAGGTCTGTCATTTAGGTATTTTACCCGTTTCTTTTTCAAAATCATACTTAATCCAGACTATCTGAAGGGGACTATATTTGGTATACAGTAATTAGTACTACGTCATACACAAAACTGACCTTTCTAAAGGACACCGGTTACGTCCATCAGTGTATAATAATTTTATGTTGTACCTAATTCTTTAAATTCATCATAGTGAGAAAATGGAAACATAAAAATAAAACTCTAAAATTGAATACCTCTGTAGCTAAAGTCCAGCGTAATGAAAGCTATAGTTTCATTCGTACAAATGTACTTTAAAGATCTTTTTTAATTGATACAAATTAGTGCTTGACTGCGATCCCACCTGATGGTAAGCAGTGATGGAATTGTTGATGGTGAAGCGCAGTAGTTTATTAAGTGCCTATTCAATCTAGCCTTGTAGACACCTAAATTATAGCCGGACGAGAAGACCGCAGCAGGCAAATTGTTCTAGTCCTCCAATGTACGCGATATAAACGACACTATAATAAGGCTACTGATGGAACTGGATGGTTAAAGGGCGACTGATGAAACACGGGTTTTTTCGGAGGTGGGAAATCATCAAGTGACTTTTTCTGCTCTAGGGTGGAGTAAGAAACGGCGAGCAATGGGACGCTCGCCGTCCAACCGTCCGGTAACCGTCCGGACTGAGCCCAAGTCGTCGATGGCGTGTAGTGTTCCACGCGCGCCTAAAGGACTTGTCAGTAATTGTAGGGCCCCAGCAGGATCGAAGCCTACTGGAGCCATAGGTGATGCGAAAGGGATCCCCGGGGCCCTGGAACAATCGCAAAGAAGAAACAGGTTTGGGCAACACAGTAGGTTTTTAGTCAGTAAAATTCTGACACTATCTACCACTCCGCCCAGAGCGGAGGATGTCATTATATGATTTTCCCATCTAAAAAAAAGTGGGTGCAGTAAGAGAGTGTATCGGTTTGGTAACCTGCCCCCCTAGCCAAGTTACAACCGTTTCACTTGCGTCGAACGCATCGAGTTGGCCGCGTCGCCGAATCTTTTGTTCTGACCACGTGACTGAGCGTTGAGATGACGTCATTCCCGTACATTTTAAGCTTTCTACTAGCGTTAACTATTGCAGATTTGCAACTTGGCTAGGGGTACTGTTTATATACTTAACAGTTATTAAGGATCGAGATATTGGTAAGTTGCATTATATATAAGGAAAATCTAAATATTTGTTGGTAGAACCTACTGTAGCAGGCATCTAGCTGATTACCGCCTATCAAACCTTCCAACTAAGTGAGTACACATGTACATAATATGTGCCTGCGTCGTACAAGGTGCCAGCCAGCCACAATGGATCAGGTGTATTAGCATTCATAGCCCTCAATGACGTGGGCGCCGACTCGCCGGCTGACGAGCTGCGGAATCAATCAGCGACCGAGACATTGAAATGCTGACCACTGTATATATTATTATAAGGATGTACAAGTATGTACAGTATGTTTAATTTGGGGCTATTATGCATTTACTGTTGGAGTCGTAGCTATAGGGGCGTATATTTAATATGAAGAAGTATATTTTATGCAAGTGAACTATTTAATGATGATTCTGAAAACTGATAAAATAATATTCCATATAATGAATGTGTTTTGATTCCCACCCAGGATAAAATAAGTGTGATGAGCACGATCATTTGTTCTGTGTCTGGGTGTAATTATCTATAATATGTATGTATTTAGAAATATATAAATATGTTTATCAGTTATCTAGTACTCATAATACAAGCTCTGCTTAGCTTGGGACTAGACAGCGTTTATGTGATAGTTGTGAAATATGTTATATGTTATAGGATACGTTTTATCTCAGGAGTATGTTCCTCTGTTATCTCAGGAGTTTGTTGTTTTGTTGTGTCCTATAGGACAATTTTCTACTTTCACGCGATCAAAGCCGCTGCCAGCAGCTAGTATGTTCATAAGGAACAAGAAAATACTCCATAAAGCAACTCCTCACTTTGCATTTCCAAAGAATAGTTCAGTTCAGTCCGTCCATTCAGCTGGGAACTGCGAACTGTGGAAGTATTCACTAGTTCTCTCGAACTACCCTCACCGTAATACGTTCTGACGCAAAAAGTACGCAATAAAAGCGTGTCAGAGAAAGAATATTAAAGTTCAGAGCATTATTGTGAGAGAAACTGTTTTTTGTATTCATAAGATTTTTATTGCAGCAAGATGTGGACGAAAGTATTGAAATAAAATAGTTTAACCGTGAGGACATTTTTTTCAGTGTGAAATCAACAAGAAGAAGCGATTAGAAACACCAATATTATATGTAACTCATATTATGATTCAAAAGAGTGTCCACCTAAAAAATAATATTTTACTGTCCATTAGGTTTAATATTTTCTTAAAAGGAAATTTCGTGTCAAATATTGTAGTTTTAATAACTATTTTAATATTTGCATGCCAACTCATGGCAAAATGTGTCAGCACTATTATATTCAGTTACCATCTCCTGTACCGCATTTAATGCAAATAAATGGCTTTGAATTTGACTTTGACTTTAGAGTTTCTTGCACCTTCTTCTCCATAAAGATCTATTACACTTTGAATCGTGCAATTTAGCTTCACTTTTTTTGATTGGCCGACATTTTGACAAAAATGCCTCGTCACGCTCAGGGAGAGGGAGTGTCTGACTTTTACTGACTAAATCTTAGTTTTTTTTATTAATATTGATAGGCTTGCGTTTGACCACCATCTCACCTGTAAGCGATGATGTGGTCGACGATGGACGCGCTTGCCTAGAAGTAACCTATTCACTCTCGACTTAAAGACTCCTAAGTTGTAGCTATCAGGAAACACAGACTCCGGCAGGGAATTCCACTCCTTGGCTGTACGCACAATAAATATGTTCCCAAAACGCTTTGTGCATATGGGTGGGATGTCTACCATCAGTTTCTCTTTGCGGTCCAAGTCAACGGTAAATTACTGGGATGATTGCTAACAGTTCACTGGTCATTACAATGAAGGGAAGTTTTTTTTTATGGTGCGAAAATCATCAATGATACCCCCGCTCTTGGGCGGAGCGGGAGATAGTGTCAGACTCTTACTGACTAAAAACCCATCCCGTTTCTTCAAGCCTTCATACCGGGGCTCGAGTTGTCTTTCGAAACTAACCCTGGCCCCGGTAGGCTTCGACCCAGCTGGGCCCCTGCTGTTGCTGACAACTCCTTGAGGTGAATGAAGGGGGGTCAGTAGGTCACTGAAATTAGGAATGTTTTTTTGACCATTGTAAAAATGGCATCAGGCTTTCTGTAAGAATTGACACAGGATGTCGATGATACTGCCATTAGTTTCTCTATAAAATACTATAAATAGAAATATTATGCGTGGACGTTTTAAGTACCTTGGTCTGAGAAGTAAACCCTTTCTCATTATCAATCTCTTCTCTTTTCTACTCCGCGGCACGCATCTAGCCACTATGATAGCTGATCCTCTTCTGTAACTGCAGAGTGTGTCTCTGGATTTCTCTAGCATTTTCTCTTCGTGACAAACTTTCTCTGGATAAAGACTTAAGAAGAAAATTAAGGAGCACTCTCACAGTTTCAATCAATATAATATTATTATACTTTGGTACACTACATATTAAATTTATGTATGTATGGAGTACTGCTCTCATCTTTGGGATGGGTCTGCCAAGTATCAGCTTGATGCTCTGGAGTCGATTGAGAGGCGAACCAAGAGGATCATTGGTGATGATGCGCTTGTTGAGTCAAAGCTCCAAAGCCTTGAGCATCGACGCCGAGTTGCTGGCCTGACGGTTTTCTATCGATTACACTTCGGTGAGTGTGCGTTGGAATTGCACAATTTAATTCCGCCAAGTCCGTTCCATCATCGGACCACTAGACGTACGGCGTTGCGCCATCGGTACATGGTGGATATCCCACCCATTCGTACAAAGCGTTTTGGAAACACATTCATTATGTGTACAGCTAAAGAGTGGAATTCCCTGCCAGAGTCTGTGTTTCCTGATAGCTACAACCTAGGGGTCTTTAAGTCGAGAGTGAATAGGTTACTTCTAGGCAAACGTGCTCCATCGTCGGCCACATCATCACTTACCATCAGGTGAGATAGTGGTCAAACGCGAGCCTATCAATAATAAAAAAAAAAAAAATGTAGGTTGATATTGTACACTGGATTTTACCCTAGAATGTGATCTCTTTCTGTTACTCAAAGGTTTATTACGCTTAATGTTAAGTTTTATAAGGGCTAATGACGAAAAACGATGTTTGCGACGAAAGTGATATAAACCAAATAACAGACTGTATCGGTACACAAATATGTGAGTCAGACTAAGGATATGTGACTTTCACTAATCGGAAAAGTAAACAGAAATTGCTTAATGAATCTTTGGTGTAGAAAAGTCATATCATGTTGGACCTGTTAGGGTTGCAGGAACGTTTGAAAAATTGATTTGAAGTCGGTTTTAAATTTCCCACTTCAAAAAAAAAAAAAAAATATCGTTTGGGACTTATCTAGCGTGAAATTTGGTTTATCTATCGATAAGTTTTATTGATCAGCCTATCTAGAGGTATTCAATTTATAAAAACAAGCCGGCTTGTCCAGATCTCAAAATCCTTTGACTCGGTATCCAACACAATTAGTGCAATCAAAAATGGGCTTTGTCACGTCGATAATAAGATTGCATGAGAGAGCAAAAAGGTGGGAGGACGCAAAACGTCCCCTGGAGAGGAGGCCGGGCTGTGATGAAACATTTATGAGGCGGCAGTGACAAATAGTGGCATTATTTGAAGTATTACCTTCGTTTCGTATATCGATGTAATTTTTGTTCACACGGTAGTGTCTTTGTCTTGTAAAATATTTTATCTCACAGTATAGTGTAAGCCAAGTTGATTATTTTTTATTTTTTTGAACTGGAAAGTCATCCCATGATTTTTTCCATCTGGGGTGGAGCGAGAAGGCGTGTTAGACTTTCACTGACTAAAACCGTCGACTCAAACGAGCCGTCGGATCAAAAGAGCGAGCTACCCATTGCTTGTGAGTTTATTATTGAAGATCTTTTTTCAAAGTTATGGTTACTCAGTGGTCATTGTTCATACATTAATAACATCGAGAGCCTTCCAAGTCTAGTGCGTTAATCCATTAGTCCCGGCTGTTATTTGTAGATTTTTGGTAGTGGGTTTTGTAACAGGTAGTAGTGGAACCCTACAGACTAAAAGCCACTCACACCAAGGAGTATCGTGTTACTCAGCGAATGGGTTGTGGAAATCAGATACGCAGAATTTCCTATTAATATTGGTACTAGTATTCATCTGACTTTGTACCGGAAGACGCAGCATTGGAAGGCCTTCTACAAGGTGGACCGATGACCTGGTAAAAGTTGCGGGAATCCGATGGGTGGGACCGTTCATTGTGGCGACACTTGGGGGAGGCCTATGTCCGATAGCGGACATCTTTCGGCTGAAATGATGATGATGATGATTCATCGGAATTTGGTTGGACTGGAAGCTGACCCGGAAATTGGTGGGAAAAGGCTGTAGAGTATCGTTCACATTTTGTTTGCCACTCACTAGGTAGGTACTCCTTTATCGTGGGTGACCTTACAAACATGTGTTCGTACATACACAATACACCCAGACCCAGAATAAATTATCTGTAGACCATACAATTAATTGTTCCGTGCAGAAATCGAATCGACACGAAGCGTAGCAGAAAATCGCTCGCCCACTGTGGTGACCGCGACTCTCTATCAGTAATAATTTATTTTCTGCACTCTTTAGCTTTCCTTTCCACAGCTTTCAAGTGCCTGTATTAATTACAGAGTTTTATTTAGTTCAAGACCTTTTGAAATAGCTTAGGCCAAAGTTTTATAGAGCGTAAATGAAGGCTGGGTGACCTGATTAAAGTGCGACCTTTTTATTAATAACTATTCAAATCTAAGACGTGCTGCAGAACTCTCTGCTAGGGCTGCGGGAGTATTTACAGTGCTAATAGTTTCCTTTTTTTGTGACTTCAGCTTTGCAATACTAAAGTGCCTGTAAATAGTTTCTTTGAAACAAATACTTTGAGTTAGAGGACAAATTAGTAAGCGAAGCTGTATATAAAATAAATACCAATTCACAATAAAATTAATTCAACCATTAGAATTAAAAATTCAAACCCGCCATCGTAGTCCCAATAAATCTCAAACCGGCATCGTTTGCTAAGAAACATAACAAGGTATCTGACGACGCTGACAGCCCGCAATACGGTTGACATAAAAGGATATTTTAAATTGTTAATGCAGCCTTCATATTTTACGTGATACTTCGAGCGCTCGCTAATATATCATATACTATAGGTATGTATTGATACTGGTAACGGAGGCGTGTATCATTTTATTTTGTCGCTAAGGAAGTACGTGACGTAAGGATGGAGAAGACTGGATTTATGAGAGTTTGAAAGGGTTGTATTCGGATTTTAAACGAGTATATCGTATAACGGTTATTATTGCTATGTACTGTGTTCTTATGTTGAGTAGAGACTTGAAAGAAATGACATTACACGATAGGTTTTGCTGTCAGTTTTGCCACAGTCAATGCTGTCTAAAGCGATGATTGACGTTTGCATAGTACTGGCTGACGAACACCATCATTCATGATTGATGGATTTGATTGACGCCTGCATGACCGTGTACTGGACACCTAACGAAGATAATATTGATGGTATGGTCAACGCAGTAGTTGACCGATTAGCTCCTGCACTGCGTGTCGTGAGTTAGATACCCGTCATCATTTCCCTACCCCTTTTTCCAACTAGCTTGGATCGGCTTCTAGTCTAACCTGATGCAGCTGAATAAGCCTGATTTATATGGAGCGACTGGTATCAGACCTCCACAACCTAGATATTGGGCAACACGAAATTTCTCGGATAGAATATTGGTCAGACTTTATAGCATCTGACTAACTGTAAAGACTTCAAAGATCTACGAATGACAACCAGGACTAATAGCTCTACGTACTTTCCGAGGCACTCTCAATCTGTACATTACTGATACTACTACTACTCAACCTAGATATACTTAAAAAGTAGATTTGAATTGAAAAATTCACCTTGGTACTCGCCCAGTTTCAAACCCGCAACCTCAAGCATGAGAACAGGTGCCTCTATTACTGGGCGAAATAAAATGATTCCCGTGCGGAACAAAATAATATTTTGTATTGCCTACAGATTTTTCTGGGTGTCTTGTGTAAGTGAGTTTACTGTTTGTGAAGGCTCCCAAAGTACAGGAGAAATTTAACTGTTGGTGAATCAACACAACTAACTCTGGCATACCGATACATCAGCCAAGTTCTAACCAGAACCCTAAGGAAGACCTACCTAGCTTCAATTCTATAACCAGCGCTATTCTCAACAAGAATGTTTTAAAGTCAAAAGTTTAGTCTAAACGTAACAGATTAAATTCGCTGCGGTGTACGGGACCCGGGGAGATTTCCCGCGGGAAGCTTAAGGGTTATTTGTCTGATGGTTCGCCTAGCTTTGCTGCGGAATCCTAATCCTTGTGCTAGGAGACTGGGGTCAGCAGTGTATGCTTTGCGGGTCAAACCGAGGTATGCATTTGGACTGAGTGTAATGTTCAAGAGAGGGAGTTACGGGTTTTTGTTGGAATTGTATTAACACTAGTTGCATTTGGGACTAGGTTTAGGTCAGTCGTGCTCTTGTGCTCTAGATTTGTTTTTTAAATAATTGTGATTGAATCTACCTAAGATTGATGGGTGATAATGTGAGAGATGACAAGATTGTTTTTTTAGTTTTCCATATCCTAAAGTACATCCGAAGTAAGTAGAAGTAGGAAGCCCTTTTTTTATTACAATCTGGCCTTGTATATGGATTATTGAGTAATTTAATTATAACATAAAGTAATAAATAGTCGTCACTAAAAATGTGTCCCATAGCACTTTTCTTCTCTTCCTCTTATCATCTTCTAGCCCTTGTCTCGTGTTATTTGTGGTCGGCGCAACACATCTTTTCTTCAATTCTATCCCGTTATCGTCATGCTATCACTGACTTCGTTTTCTTTCGACTTACAATATCTCTGTCCACAGAATCCATCCATCTTTTCTTTGGCCTCCCTCTCCCTCTCCACCCATCCACATGTATACTCATAACTCTTTTAGTAACATGCGTTTCATCCCTCCTCTTTACATGACCATACCAAGACAAACGATTCCCCTTTAACTTTTCAGTTACTGGCGCCACTTTTAAACTTCCTCTGATATACTCATTTCTTACTTTATCTTTTCTCGTCACACCATGCATCCATCTCAACATTCTCATCTCTGCTACATGCAATCTTTTTTCATCCGTCTTTTCACAGTCCAATATTCTGAACCATACAGTACGACAAGTCTTATCACGGGCTTGTAAATCTTGCCCTTCAACTTAAGGGGCATCCGTGGGTCACAAGTTGTTCCAGTGACCTGTCGCCAATTCATCCATCCTGAATTGATCCGATCTGTTACATCTCGGTCTACCTCGCCATCTCCTTGGATCTCTTATTGCCTCTATTAAGGCGAATACACTTTGTTCTTATATTTAATAGGTAGCACTTATGCTACATGTATTAATAACACATTATGTCATATGTAATAACATAGAATGGAAGAAAAACAACGTATTACGCCAACCCCGGCTAATATGGGTCGGAGGGTAGACTCATAGTTAGATGATGACGATGAGTCTACCCTAAGATTCGATGGGATTTGTGAATCGCCTGAATTTCAAGGTCATCCAAAAGTGCTGTTTATTACTTTCGTACTCTGAATCACTGAACATCCTTACCATAAACTGTAAATTTAAATTTCACTTCTGTAATATTCACACAGAAATACAGTTCATCTTTACAGTAATGTTTGTGTTTATATACAAACATTTTCACGACTATGTTTACGTACTTAATCAAACACGCACACACACAACCATTTGTCGCCTATTCATTAAAAACCGCAGCCTACAATAACAAAACAGAAGCACAGTCCAATAAAGTTCTTCACTCCCCCCTCAAAGCGTCATACACCTAATGCGGAACGAAAAAGTACTTTTTGTGGTGAAAAACCCTTTTTTCCGTCGAGTTCCCGGGAGGCGACAATCCACGTCACTCAGTCGGTTTAATTGCGAGTAGTAAAACAAACGAGGGATGCCGCGAGTGTCGCTGAATCGCGCGTGTGGAGTGTCAGGGCGAGCAGACGCGCGAGAAAAACGTAGCATCGTGTAGGTACTCTGTGGTATAAACTAGTGAACCTAACGAAGCTGAAGCTGAATCGCGCATCAGGAGTATCGAGGCGAGTAACCGCCCGGGCGAAATATAAAATTTCGAATATTTCGACCAAACAAGACAAGTGCACGTGGCAGAAACTAAACAGTAATTGCCACAATCCTTGTCCACATGAAGCGTACTTAAAATAGACTGTGAACTGAAGAGTGTTTAGGTAAAATAGAATAATAAGTTAAGTGACAAACTAGTGATGAGTGTGCCGTATGTTCCGCAAGTCGACCAGACGCGTGTTCGCTCGCTTGGGTAATACGACAGTTTAAAACGATACCACGTGTGCAATATTTAGTTCATTTTAGTTTCGATAAATATTGTTTATTTACTGTCGCACATCTACCACAGTGTAGTCTAAACCCAAAAGTTGACTGATTGAGAATGTCCTGTTGCATCACGTCTTTATATGTACCACTACTGAAATAAAATATAATAATAATAATACATTAAAAAGTCAAACCGTTTTTATAAACCTCGTCAAAATAAATCAAAGAAGGCCACCTAATAAACTCAACTGTCTGTTTGCAGAGTAGGACATCAAATGTACTTATGTCGAGTACCAAAACAAACTCGGTTTGTGGTGCGTTTTCCACAAAATCACGCATGCTGCTAATAAAATCCACGTTTTTGTGTATTATCATATAAATTGTGAAAGTTAGCCAAGTTGTATGGGAATGAGTTACTGTCTGTTGCGCTAAGTTTGAGGGAAGTTCCTAAAGAACATAAATTTAATTGCAAGTAGTAAAACAAGCAAAGGATGCCGCGAGTGTGGCGGTAAATAGCATGAGTTTTGCAAGCTGAGGCGAGCAGACGCGCGGGAATAAAATGTATGTAGTTAGGTCTGTCTTAGCGAAAGTTTACGTTTATTTTGTATGATTTTTTTGCTGTGCAAAGTATATGCTTTCACTACATTGAATTATAATAGAATGTTTCTAATTCTGTATTTTTTTTTTGTTTTAGGTAAGCATCAAAATTGAGTATTCAAAATCAACAAGGTGAAGTTTTGCAAAGCACAGTTACCTCTCCACCTAAAAACTAGTTTGCTGCATTTAAGAAGCTGTTAACCACTTTTTTTTCTGCTGGATTGTGATTTTTTTTAGACCATTTGAAAAAACCGTTACAAAACCGCCCGTCTACGCCGCCAACACTTCACATTGCAACAAGATACACACCCACACAAACAAATACAGATACATACATACTTAATCCTCGTGTATGCGTGACGTGGCACGGTTTGCCCGCGTATTCACCGCGTTTTGCCCGCGTTCCGGACAATAGCCGGACAATTAAAATTTAACGATTCTCGTCAACTGTAGGTCCCCAACTAATTGTTTACCAATTGGGTTTCTCTTTGTGTTCGTTATTTTGATTTCTGTTATAATTGCTGCCGTGATAAGCGGATTGTGTCGGTTTAATTTTTATTGTTGTATCGGGTCGGTGTATCTACTGGGTGACGTATCAGGGTATTTTATTTAGGAACTGTCGCTTTTTTCTGGGGCTGGGTGACTTATGTTTGTGATAGCATCTACGATACAAGACCAATTGATAATAATATATAATTTGTTTATTTGTATTACAATTTAAATAGATTCGTATACAGTTACAAATACTACTTATGTTGTATTTATTAGCAAATATAAATGTAAACTGCCGCCTCCTAATCTAGGAAAAAAGTTTTAGGAGCCAATGTTCCCAAAGAAAAATCAGATTATAACAGACCACATTGCAAGAAGTAGGTGTTAGTTACAAATCATGATATAATAATATAATAATAATAGCCATTTAATTCCATATTTCTTTCTTAGATTTACATTTCAAATGTTGTTAGTGATTAGTTAGTAAGTTTGCTTAAATTAAGTTAGTAATTTTAGTACCTGTTTTTATGTTGAAATATGGACCCCTGTAAGGGTAAAGGCCTCCTCCATCTTCTTCCACAACTCTCTGTCTTTGCCAGTATTTAGCCAATTGTTTCCTGCTACCTGAATGATATCATCAGCCCACCGTTTCATTGGTCTTCCAACATTTCTTTTCCCCACTGGGCCTTTCCATCGTGTGGTTTCAATAGTCCATCTTTTATCTGTACATCGTGAGATGTGTCCAGCCCACTTCCATTTAAGTGTGAGTGCATGTATAAGAGCATCGGCCACTTTTGTTTTTTGTCTGATGGTCACATTCCTCACTTTTTGAATTCTTCTAATCTTCAACATGCTCCTCTCCATTGCTGTTTGAGTACAATTAATTTGTTGCTTTACTTTGTTAGTGAATATCCAGGTTTGGCAACCATACAATAAGCATGGTAAGAGACATGTATCGAAAACAACTTTTTTTAAGTGCATATTGTAATTTCCTTTTAGAACTTCTTTCAGTGACCAAAATTTCTTCCAAGTTATGTTGATTCTTCTTGTTATTTCCTCTTCATTGTTGAGTCTTTTAAATGATATTTGTTTTCCCAGATATATATACTCGTTGACATATTCCATGTTATTTCCTTTTATTTCAATTTGTCTTTTATGGCTGTTAGTCATTATTTTTGTTTTGTTTATGTTCATTTCTAAGCCAATTTTAGAGCTTTCATTATCTAATGATCTCATCATTTCTTCAAGGTCCTTAGATGTTTCAGCAATTAAAACTATGTCGTCTGCGAACCTTAGATGGTTTAAATAGCATCCGTTTATTAGCACTCCATTGTTTGACCAGTCTAGCTTCTGAAATATATACTCGAGCACAGCGATGAAAAGCTTCGGTGAGAGAGGGTCTCCCTGTCTCACTCCTCTTTCAATATTTATCTCTTTACCTCTTTTTTCAAGTTTGACTTTACTCGTACTGTTTGCATATATATATTTTAAGATGTTGATATATTTTTGGTTCACATTTGAACATTGGAGTGCATTCCATATTGAGAGATGGCTGATGCTGTCGAAGGCTTTGCTATAATCAATGAAGGCCAGATACAGAGGTCTGTTAAATTCCTGGTATTTTTCTATTATTTGTTCCAGTGTCTGTATGTGGTCCACTGTGCTGAACCCTGACCTAAAGCCTGCTTGCTCTCTTGGTTGCAGACAATCTATATCCTGTGTCAGTCTTTCTAGAAGTATAGATGAAAACAATTTGTAAGTGCTGGCTAATAGGCTTATAGGTCTATAATTCCCTATGTCTAAGGGGTTTCCTTTTTTGTAGAGTAAAATTATGTCTGAAGTACACCATTGTGCAGGTACTGTTTCTGTTTCTAGCACCATATTAAATAGATGTAACAGATGGTGCATCAAAACAGGTGCTCCTATTTTAAGAACTTCATTACATAACCCGTCTGAACCAGGACTCTTCTCATCTTTTAACCGCTTTATGTGTTTGTAGATTTCTAAACCTTCAATTGGCATTACATGATCCACATCAGTTTCTTCAGCTCTTCTTGATTCTATTACAATTTTGCAGTTATTTCTTTTCTGGTATAGGTTCTTGTAGAAATCTGTTGCAAGGTTTATTATGTCACTTCTTGATTTTGTTTTCATTGTATTTTGTTCTAATTTTTGTATCCAAGTTTTGTGCGAAACTAATTCTTTATGTGCTCTTTTGGTACTTCTAAACTTTTGGATGTTTCTTGTAATGATTTCCTTTCTGTGGTTTCTGTAATCTTTCTTAATTGATTTGTTGGTTTCTTTATATATTCTGCTAAGTTCTTTTTTCAAGTCTTTTGTTTTATTCTTTGTACGTATCAATTCGGAACGCCTTTTTATTAGTTGGTCTGTGTCTTCACTAAATATTTTTCGACGTTTTACTTGGGATCTGTTTGTTGTCTTCAAGCTGTCCGTTATGCCCCTTTCTAAGAAGTTATAATAGGTTTGGATGTCACTAGTGTCTGCTTCTTTGTCTTCAATATGTTTTTGTAGATTTTCAATGTAGGTCTTGATTTCAATTTCTGTTTTCGGAATGTTAAGTGGTGTCACATAGTTTTTTCTACTCTTTATTGGGCGATTTAGAAGCAATGTTGCTCGCAGTGGTCTGTGATCAGAAGGAAATGGGATATTGCTTAGTATTTCAACATTTGTTATTAGTTTCGGGTTATTTATCAGTATGAAGTCAATTTCATTTTTGGTTTTTTGGTCTGGTGATATCCATGTCCATTTACGATTTCGTTTCTTCTTAAAAAATGTGTTCATTATAGATAACTTGTGTTCATGGGCATAGTTTATAAGACGGTCACCTCTTTCATTGCGTTCTCCAAATCCATATTTCCCCATTACTGGGTAGTGGACTGCCTTGGGATATCCTATTTTAGCGTTGAAGTCGCCTATCACCAAAACTTTGTCATCAGCTAGTGAGTGAGCAGCCTCAATGTCCTTATAAAATTGATCGATTTCAGTTGCGGGTGATTTTTCTGTGGGTGCATAAACTTGGATTATTGATATAGAAAAATATTCGTACTTCAGTTGCAGAAGGGCCACTCTTTCTGAAATTCCTGTAAAGTTGTTTATGTTATTTTTGTATTTTTTCTTGATCAGGAATCCTACTCCGTATAAGCCCTTGGTTTGGCCTATGTAGCAGAATATGTAATCATGGTGTTCTTCAATCTCACAGCCCAATCTTCTTACTTCCGAAAGCCCCAAAATATCGCAGTTGATGTTTTTTAGGGCATGATTTAGTTCAAGGTATTTTTCAGCAGAAGCTAGTGATCTTACATTGAAGGTGCACACTTTCAAAGTTTCATTTTTGTTTTTGTTTTTATTAGATGGAGGGACAAATCATGATATACATACAATAAATAATTTAAATTTATTATAAAATTATTATTAAGTAATTAAATTGTTGTAGTCAATGATTGCAGAGTTGATTCCCAAATCAAATAAATCATTCAGAATTTTCCACATTACGATGTTTTATTTATTTATTTATATATTCTGATAAATGTGTATAAAGAAAGAAAGCAAGAAAGAAAGAAAACTATTTTATTTGACATACACAATCGTAATACACACAATGTAATAAGAACATGTAGACACTAAAGATATTATATAAAAAAAGACAAATAACAATTGCAATTGTATCGCAATCTTATTAATATTTTCATTTATATTTGTTAGTTATTTTTGCATATTATCATTTTTGCCAAAAGACGTTCACAGTTGGAAATAGGCCTCCCCAAAAGTTTCGCTATACCTTAAGCACTAAGTTATTGTCACCAAGAAACTAAATGTCTGACGCAAAAAATAACCACTGTGCAAGAGCTTTATCGAAATGTAGTAAAGTAGTAGTACCTAAGATTCTAGAGGATGACTGAAGAACCAATGAATGAGTTTTATAAAAGATGGAACGGCTGAAATAGAAGTTATTACTGTGATTAGGGAGAATAGAGAAGTACCATCGCGGTCATTTCTGTCTGAATCCTGCGGCGCGGCGCCAAACCAAACCCTTTAAAGTTTTCATCCCGAGTGCAAGCAAAAATGAACTTAGCAGTAGTCAGGCGAAAGTATTTTCGATGGTATGGAAGATGAGGAAGAAGAAGACATGCAGCACCGATCCAAGTAGACAGTCTTTCTTCTTGTTGTAGTGATTTGAATATCTAGAGTTAGAATTAGCTACGTGATCGTCCTAGAACAGATACACTGCATTCGGAAGCCAAAAGTGGTATCTCAAACTTTTCGAAAATTATGTTTTTCGTTTTTGCATCTGAAAGCTTGTAACTTTTCGCATCAGACAGACTCGTGGCAAAATCTGTAGATAACTAGAATAATCAAAAAATAGATTTAGCCGAACAAAGAAGTCCTTTTTGAAATCGGTTAAAAAAAACACTATCCATATATTTTAATTTGCTTCGAAAGTACGCCTTAGCCACAAAACTGATCTAAATGTAATTTAACATAGTCATAGATTTGGACCTAGAAAAGACTTAAGATACTTTTTATTAACTTCACGCAGTGGAAACCACGGGCGCAAAAACTTTTAAATAAAAAAGGGAGATGCAGAACGAAATATATTTCTAAAAAAAATCTGTTTACTCGAAACTTACTATGATTGAGTTACCGCTTTTTCAGTACCGAAGGCAGCACAGACCTTCCAAGTGAACAGTTGAACAATTCCGTAACCTCCCAAATGTATTGAACTTAGTTCAAAACCGAACTATTGCTTAAACTGAACATATTATCATACAGTTTGACACACGACGCAAGTTATGACTTAACAATGTAATTTGTGTGCCAAGTTAGATCACTGACCAAAGGTAAGTTAGCGCTCAAGTTAACGGCACCCTATAACTAACTTAACGGAGCCGTGACTTAAGCTCAACTTGGCTTCGGTAGTGTAATTTAATAGTTGCGGATTGGTCTAAGTTTCGCAAAGAAGCGGAAGTTACAACAGTCATGAATGACTAATCGAAGATGGTCTTCAATGATTACGTCTTCCCACGATTCTTTAATAACGGGTTCAGGATGTTGATGGAGCTGCCCCGTTTCTGCAGTGCGTCAGGTATGTTCGCATAGGCTCATGTCGATAGTTTCCACGCCATCGTCAGACAGAAATGTATGTGTGTGTGTTCTGAATTTTTCGCCAAATCCTCCATAAAACTTTTTTTAATAAAAAAAATATATTGGAAAAATAGGTGATTTAGCTATACAATTCAATATTTAAACCACCACTACTAGTCGCGTCATTACTTGAAGATCATATTTATCCAGGATAAAATAAATAATATTACTTACACTTACCACCATGAATCACCGACTTCTTAAAACCTCAAGAACATCTGCCGCCTGGACGAGAGTTGCAGTGGTCTGTATGAAAAGCTCTAAATCGGAGGTAGGCCACTCAATGAGAGTGCGGTGCCTTTGTTTAAAAGATGAGCCACATTTGCGTCAAGTGCCCATACACCTGCACTTTGGAGAATTTAATGAGTGCCACCAATACTGCGGTTAACGCAGCCACCTACTGGGCCCAAACAGTTTAACGAGTTTATCATCGATTCGAAAAGAAAAAAAAAACTTATCACCTAAGTTCTTACAACCCGCTTCCTGTCTCCTCTTGACACCTGTCTGTCAGACTCTACCCTCTTCCAACTTAGACCATAACATAACAAAACCCACTAAATTTAGTGAGGCGAGAGCTATCGAAAACTGTCTGTTACAACAATACAAAGTACGTCCAGCATGCAGATTAAACAATTACGTAGTTAGCCTGGCTCTCTGCTGGCCCGCTATTGGATTAATTGAGTGGGGTGATAGCTGCAGTGGTAGGGTATGACGAGTATGGAGGGTTGTTTTTGGTTATTGGTTGCTGTCAAAAACTTGGTTGCTGTGGTCTTAAGAGGACTACCGGAGCTAATGGCAAGTTTTTTAAAGCGCAAAAATATGTTATCTAGTTCAGTAAAGAGAATCAGAAAAATATAGGTATGTTATTCCTCAGGGTAATTGCTAGATAGACAAAATGTTCAACACATTATACGGTTAATTTAGTTTTTTTTTTTGGCATGTATGTATGTTTCGTCTTTTTATGCAGAAACGGATATTTCGACACTCTCGTGAGAATAAAAATTCATATGGTACTTCCTGTTGATCCAGAATCCTGAAATTTGGCATATAGCAGTCTTATAACATAGGTATATCTTAAAAAGGTAATTTTTTTGTTACTTAACATAAAATCTTTATTTTTCGTTTCGGAAAAAAAAATCGAACCTAAATAATTCAATGTCCGAATGGAGTTTCGAAAATTCTCATGTTCATAGGTAAGTTTGTACAGAACCCTAAGAAGCAGTAAATAATATGCAGTTAAAAAAAAAGAACAAAAGCAAGACCGTTGTTAACAATAAATTACAAGTAATAACTGTTGTCCATTATTGAATTAGTCTAACTCGTCGTTGAGCTCCTTAGTAGTCCTAAGTTTGAGCTACACGAATGCTTGTACAAATGCTTGCACAAATGCTTGCAGAGACAGGACAGGTCCACTCAAATCTGTGTGGTTCTTTCTTCAAAAGACCATCTGAAACACTAACCTGCATGTTTCTCGTAATGATTTGATCACTTCATATTTGGTGTATGGTCTTTAAAAGAGACTTTGATGTTCTCAGGTTATTCAGTTTGGATAGAATGAAAGAAAAACATTTATTCGTACCTCACACATACAGTAGAATTTAAATGCAGTAGAATTAGGATACATTACAATTTCAAATCAAAGCCTCATCTAATTTAAACAGTCGTCGAAAAAGAATTGATGAATGTAAAAGTGTTCTTTTTAAAACTTATTTACAAAATAAATATCATTTGTCAATTATTACGAAGTCTTTTACTTTTTCTGAATGTCTGAATGAGAACGTTGGGTATATTTCGCCCTTCAATGCAAACAGGGTTGAAATGTCATAAAGCTTTTTAAATTGTTTTCCTTTTTTCTATTTAAATATAAACAATGCTCGTTGAAGCTAAATAGGCCAAACAGGTACGTCGAAATCTCCTCAAAAAGTTGTTTGTTCAGGATGGGCGGAAATACTGAATCAACAATTAATATTCAGTAAATTATAACTTGGAACAAATAATGGAAGGCCATCGACGGCTTTCCCTGAAGTGCCGTGTTTTAACAAATCATTTTGATTGAAGATTGAAGCACTTTATAATGATGTGATATAAAAGGATTGATTGACTTATTACAGTGAATCAGAATATTGTGTGAAGTCTCATAATCCACATAATCGTCGAAGTTCTTACACCACGTAAGTAATTTTTTGAAAAAATGCTTTATGTACGCCGAGGGCCTGGAGCTCGCCGTGTTACCGAGGGAACATACGTGGGTTTTATTCTCCAGACCCTGACCCCGACTACCAGCAACCGTAGGCATGGGCTTGCGGACGGCAAGTAATGGGTAGCTCGCCGTCGGGCTGTCTAGTGATCGTCCGGATGGAACCCGAGACGATGACAGCGCGTAGTGTTCCACGCGAGCCTCAAAGAGGCAAAACCGTAATGGCCAGCAGGACCGAAGCCTTCTGGGGCTATGTCGACTTCTGAATGGGGTGGTCCTGGAACGCAAAGGGCAACTAAAGGAACATAGATGTGGTTTTAATCAGTAAAAGTCCAACACAAGTTATTTGATGATTTACTACCTTAAAAAAACCCTGTTCCATATGCTGGTTCTTAAGGTAAATTTACTATAGCTTTAAGCAATGGTTACACTAAGTTACTGGTTTTCTAAGTTCTGGTAATAGCCAATACTAAGTCCTAATTGTATTATCTTAGTATAGCTGCAATAAATGATATCCATTTGTAAGATTTAGCACTGTCTGGTAACCAATGAATTACGCTTGCCTTGCTTATTTATATTATGTATTACTAGCGAACCGACACAACCAAAAATTCTTCATTTATCGCTTTTTTTTACCGACTTCCTTCAAAAAGGAGGAGGTATATTTTCGGTTGTATGTATTTTTTTTTTATGTCCGATTTCTTGGTCAATTTTGGATCGATGTTGATTTTTTTTTATTTAAAGATTATTTTTTATACTCCTGAATTGGTTATGATCTGATGACGAACTTCAAAGTTATGATATGGGGTACTTCATAAGATCACAGCAGAACTGTCGTATTAAGTAAAATTGCATTATTTATTCTTATAGCCGATGACTTACCGACTGAAAAACGATCTGCGACTGAAAGAAAATTTTCATACGAATCATAAACAAACTGAAACAGCACATAAAACCTTTACATTTTTTAATGACTTTTTTGTCTCAAAATTAGGTAAATGGAATTAATTGGGGTGTCTGAGGTTTTGCCCATTTAACGTTATACGTTGTTTATATTTAATTAAAACTTCCCCCGAGGCTACACTACTGTGTCTTGTTATATATTATTATGCTGTTAACTCATGTGTACACTTTTAAAGCATCTAATTTGTGTTTACTCAGTTATACGTACAACAGATAGAGACATGTAAATACTGTGCAAATGACGGGAACACATGTTCCATTAAGTCAACGAAGGGACTTGATAGCCCGCGGCCGATGGGCACGCAGACGTGTACATATTAACCCACTTCCCACTTTTCTTGTTGACTTACGCAACTTGCGAGTACATGGAACTCACCTTTTATTTGTCTGTTTTACTTAGGAGAAATTAAAAGTAGATACCTGATGAATATTTTAAAATGTAAATCAACATCAGATTCAACGAAAGTTGCTACTAAAGCACATAAAAACTGCTGCGTTTCGTGGTGGTGCGTTTTTAAAGGTTTTACTATGTTGCATTATTGCGAAAATCTTATCTGTATCTTTTTAGGTAAACAAAATATAGCAAGTAAAATTATTTGCCAGTTTATGTATCATCTTTGGAAGTTTTGAACCAAATGTGAACATTCCTCTAATAAAAAACTACTGTATCGCCTGAACATTTTGCCAGCGGCTTCGTTCGTATCCCTATGTTACATACTCAGTGATAGAGGAGCATTCTATTGGAGAAAAAATGGTTTTAAAATCGGTCCTGGATTTTTTTGAGTTTATTAATTGCAAATAAAAAACTATAATAAGAAACTATAATATTAGAATAGACTACGAGTATTTATAACTTAAGCAGCTTCTACATAGCTGTTTATATATAAAAGCTACATAGCTAGATTATAAATACTCGCACGGTGAAAGCGTACTGTATATTATACAGGGTGTAAGGGACATCCCTCCACAAACTTTAAGGGCTTGCTCAGTAGACAAAACTAAACAAGGTTGTTCAAGAGTTTTTTTCAGGAAACGAAAAAAAAAACGGCCTCTCTATACAAACTGTCCAATCAAGTTTTTAATTTTGTATGGTGAGGCAAATTTTTTTTTCGTTTCCTGAAAACAAGTCTTATGGAAGGTTGTTCAGTTTCGTCTACTGAGCAAGCCCTAAAAGTTTATGGAGGACATTACACCCTGTATTTTCTATAGTAAAAACTTACGCCTCCTGTTAGACGAGCCAAGTGTGTTAAACCACTAGTAATTTTATATTTATTATACACTGCATCTAATAAATCGATCAATACGTGATTGTTCGTAATAGAGTGCGTAGCCACATAATCACGCTTCCCCACAGTGTCCTGAGTGGTGTGATGACAATCAAGCGTCATTGTTGCCGAAAATTGACAAATAATTGGAGACACGCGGTAGTTTAGCTGGGGGGGAGAAGAAGTGGGATTTTGGAATTGGCTGCCGATGTCGGCGCTTAAGAGGTTCTCTGAAGGTAGTTAAGGTAGATAATTAATCTATCTATAATATAAAAATGAATCGCAAAATGTGTTGGTAAGCGCATAACTCAACAACGCCTGGACCGATTTCGCTAATTTTTTTTTGTTGTGTTCGTTATTATGAGGAGAAGGTTTTTATGGAAAAAAAATGAAAATTAGGGTAGTGTAGGGTAGAGTAGGGTAGTGTAGGGTAGAGTAGGGTAGTGTAGGGTAGAGTAAGGTAGAGGAGGGTAGAGTAGGGTAGAGTAGAGTAGGGTAGGGTAGAGTAGAGTAGAGTAGGGTAGAGTAGGGTAGAGTAGGGTAGAGTAGGGTAGAGTAGGGTAGAGTAGGGTAGGGTAGTGTAGGGTAGAGTAAGGTAGAGGAGGGTAGAGTAGGGTAGAGTAGAGTAGGGTAGGGTAGAGTAGAGTAGAGTAGGGTAGAGTAGGGTAGAGTAGTGTAGGGTAGAGTAGGGTAGTGTAGGGTAGAGTAAGGTAGAGGAGGGTAGAGTAGGGTAGAGTAGAGTAGGGTAGGGTAGAGTAGAGTAGAGTAGGGTAGAGTAGGGTAGAGTAGGGTAGAGTAGGGTATAGTAGGGTAGAGTAGGGTATAGTAGGCTGAAGTAGGGAAGAGCGGGAGCGAAGCCGCGCGGGCAAAAGCTAGTATATATATAAAAATCAATGCCACTTTTCGTTGTAATTTTATAACTCAAGAACGGGCTCACCTATCCAAACCGAATGTTTAGGCTTTGTTCGGACTATTTAGTAGATGGTTTATGTGAAGTTTGGTAGGGTAGCGTAGGGTATAGTAGGGTAGAGTAGGGCAGAGTAGTGTAGAGTAGCGTAGAGTAGGGTAGAGTAGGATAGGGTAGGGTAGAGTAGGATAGGGTAGGGTAGAGGAGGGTAGAGTAGGGTAGAGTAGTGTAGAGTACTGTACCCCTAGCCAAGTTGCTAATCTGCAATAGTTAACGCTTGTAGAAAGCTTCAAATGTACGGGAATGACGTCGTTTTAACGCTCAGTCACGTGGTCAGAACAAAAGAATTGGCGGCAAGGTCAACTCGAAGCGTTCGGCGCAAGCGAAACGGTTGTAGCTTGGCTGGCAGTAGTGTAGAGTACAGTAGTGTAGAGTAGCGTAGAGTAGGGTAGAGTAGGATAGAGTAGGGTAGAGTAGGATAGGGTAGGGTAGAGGAGGGTAGAGTAGGGTAGAGTAGGGTGGAGTAGGGAAGAGCGGGAGCGAAGCCGCGCGTGCAAAAGCCAGTATTATATAATATTCCACAACTATCACACAATGCCATCTAGTCTCAAGCTGAGCAGAGCTTGTGTTATGACTATTAGACGACTAATAAACATATTATGTACTTATATATTTCTAAATACATAATATTATAGATAAATTATACCCAGACACAGAACAAATGATTTTGCTCATTGCACAAACATTTGTCCTGTGTGGGAATCGAACCCACGACCTCCGGCATAGCAGTCAGGGCCACTAACTATTAGACCAACAGGCCAATCCTACCGGTAAGCACAGTTAATTAGAAAGGAGGCCTATACAGAGATGAATGACAAACGATATCTTTTATTTGAGTGAGCATCCCTTTGCTCGCCGTCCACAAGCCCGCGCCTCCAGTGGCTGGCAATTACCCTATAGCTTCTGACGGCCGGGGCATCTCTGGTGGAGGTCGGGGTGTGAGGATTGTCTCCTCCTCACACTTTCTACCACTATCTTTTGCTCGTACTAATGCTTTGCAGGATGAGGTTTCTGGTTCACGTCTTCCAAGGAGCAAGGGTCTCATTTTTGGGGTGTTCTTTTGGGACCATTTACTACTTTCAGGCCGGTGAACCCGGCTTAAGCTAGTTTTTCAATATATTCCATTCAATTCAAAAATAATTCAGGTGTTTTTTATATCGTTCGGATTTCATCACGAATGGAGAAAGTTTTGAAATGCAAACAAAAAACCCGCGTGCGTACACCACGCATTACATTAAATACTTGTATAAAATGGACATTTGAGGGGGTAACGCGTGCGGCACAATCCCGCATACGCGATCCAAACCATGATATAATAAATTAATATCATGATATTAAAAACACCTTGTGATCCTGTCACGCCACAAATTCCTGAAATCTCACGAAGTTACGATAAACAACAAAATTGATTACATAACGTTATTGGAAACGCAAATATCAACAAATTATCGATATCAGCAGATTTATTTGTACTTTCACGCCGTCTTTCACTAAACCAGAACATATCTGAAGTATGAACAAATAAGAGATTGAGCGGACGAGAACCCTTGAAATAATAACTCCAAGGTACGGCTATGACCAGCGTTGGAAGAGCCTTACTTCTTTTTTTTGTATAACGTCACGGTGGACCAAGAAAATAAGACACGTATGATATATATGTCTATTAAAGAGTAATATTCCAATATATATTGGCTATGATTTATACAGAGGTATTCACGCCATGTGTGGTTTATTCCGTAAGTGCCGAACTTTCCTAAGTGGGCTTTTTGTTAATGAGATATTTTCCTCCAGATTGTGCGGCGAATGGATTTACTTAGCGTTTTATAAGTTCTGTTGCTGATATGGATTATTATGGCTTCTGGGTAAATGGTTGTTATTGTGTGTATGTTTTTGCGGCAATATTTTTCGGGATATGAGTGTTTTGGGTTTATTTTTTGTCTTTCTATAGGGTTTTTAAGAGATAATCTTTGAAATGATGGGGAAACATTAGTGTATGTGTATGTATTTTATTGTCATCATACAATCTTAAAAAGTAAGTCTCAACTTAAGGTTTCATAACGACTTTTCTGTTTCCTTAATTGTACGAAAAACAAAACATTGATTTTTCTTAATTGAACAGTCTGAGACTCCCTCTTGCTCTACCTAGAGCGGGTGAAGTTGTTTGACGATTTCCCAATTAAAAAAAGTACAGGTCCTAGTGTGGATTGATGGATGTCAATTTTTTTCAAGTTTTGGACAAGGACTTGTCGGTTCTTTCACAATGTGGTCCGTCATCGTTGTGAGAACAGAGATGGTTGGATGGCCTGGGATTTAACCTGTGATGTACGACTTTGAAGTGGAAGCCGCCACTGGGCAACCACTGCTTTTCTTTACTCAAACCATCATCATCATCATTTCAGCCGACGTCCATTGTTGGAAATAGTCATCGCTCAAAAGGAAGGAAAGGCGATTGCAGTTGATACACATGCACAGAGAATACTGCTGTCTCTGGTTCATTATTTATTGCATTTTTTTTTTCTTATATTTTCTTATATCTCATATCATAACACGTATTAACATAATTTCACCCTATTTACCAATGTTATATATTTATTATTTTTCCAATGGTTGTTTTATCAATGTTCGTATTTAATTATTTATTATTTTTTTTTGTTTCGATACCAATTAATTTATTGAACCTCCGTGAATGTGACCGTGGCATCACCGCGGGCCCTAACAGAATACCAGCGCTGCGTTATTTATCTTTTTAAATATCGCAGCATATGCTGAGTTAGGTGCCCTTTTGGCCTTGCACAGATTTTAAAGTTTAATTTTTTTTTTTTTTTTTACTATCGAATTCTACTGTATGTGTGAGGTACGAATAAAAGTATTTTCTTTCTTTTCTTTCTTTCTTCTTTCTTTTTCTCTGTCCATTCTCTAGCGAGTCCCTTAGTCTCCTCTTATGACACCCACAGGAAGATAAGACTTGGTGTTATCCTCTAAGTCCGACACTATACGTTATGCGTATCATCCACTTATTAATTAGTAACTCTACACCAAATCATAACACGGCATACGAACTAGTTCAGTCAACCGACATTCTACATTGTTATATAACCTTTGCATAACAAGTATAGTTCCACTCTGTTTAGACTGACCTTGTGGTAAGTGGCTCTGACTGCTATACCGTTGATCGCGGCTTTGAGTCTCACCCAAGACAAATGTTTGAGTGATGAGCCCGATGATTTGGTTTTGTATCTGAGTGTAATTTATCTATAGGTAAATTATTTTTCTATTTAGAAATATAAATAAGTATGTTTTTACACCACCTGCTCGATAATGTCGTTTTATACGTCATACAAACCTCACTTAAAGCAAGTCGTTCTATCCCTAGGGAGATAATGCAGTATGGCCGATCCCTAGGGAATAATGAGATTTAAATTTGGAACACCAAAAATCGTCAACATTGTGAATTAAAATGTACGTGCATCGCACAAGTTGACTCGAAATTCAAACTGGCCACGAACAAAAATAGAAAAAATAGAATTAAACGAGCTTACTGACGGGAGCATTATAGAAAATTGAAACTATAGATTCTTGTAGTAGTGAATTTTGTTTGTTTGATGATCTTGTACATATAATACTTATATTTCTCTAATATATGATTTGGTCGACCAAATTGTTTTTTAATTATCTCACAGATGGTGTAAAAAGTAGAGTATGCAACACGGGGATAAAGCTGTCTTTGTCTTGGGCGGCTTGAATTCCTCACTTCACTCAGGTTTCTTTAATTAAGTCCCTCGCAATGCTCGGGAGTTAATTTTATAAATCCCTCACTATCGTTCGGGATTAAAATCAGCAACCTTCGTTTTGTTCGGAATTCAACATGCCGCCCGCGACTTAAAGACACTGCTTTATCCCCTAGTCACATAAACTACTATTATCGGTTGATGAGTACTCATAACACAAACTCTGCTTAGTTTAGGACTAGATGGCGTTAAGTAAATCCCGTGGCTATTACTATACTGTTATTATTATTAATAAGTAATACTATATAAATCATAGCACAACTGACGAACTAGCTCAGCTATCCGACATCCTCCATACACGTACAGTATCACTTCGTTTGTTGGATAGCAAATAGGATCTAAACTAGACAAAAGCGTGTCCTATTTGTAGCCAGTCCCACAACATACTGTTTGCATAGCCTGAATAAATTAGGCCGGATAGTTCGACCGGATTTCCGGTCTAAACTTGCGCCGGAGGTCCGGTGTAAACACTAGCGCTATGACATACGTTGTGTAAGAATCTCTGATTTGCGGTGTTGTACCTGTATGGATGTCTGGCAGGAGTTATGATGTGGGGTCCGCATTCTACTCGTACATTTTGGACTTGATTTGGTTGTGCATAGGTTTTTCTTGATAAATGCAATAATTGATTTGAGGGATAAGGTTTAAGGACCTGCACTTCCATTTTTGTATGTATTATTACAGATACATTAGCTCCATTATGCTAATGTGCCTATTGTGGACAGTACTTAGAATTTATCACTTCATAATATGGCCCACTAATACTGGCCAGATCGTTTAAACGTTAACATTTGATGATATGTCAATTCTCGTTTCACCATATTATTGATGTAGGATTTCAATGATAAAAAAGGTCTATCGAAAGTAGGCCAAACGAAGATTGAAATATCATCAAATTTAAGCTACCGTACATTCCAAAGACTAGAGTCGTCTAAAGCTAAGTTGAAATGCATCATCAATCTGTATTCACCTTATTTGGCGTTATCACTTCCAATCCTGTGCAATTTCCTCGAACAGTGCATTAATCAAAATACTTATATAAAGTAAACAGGCGTATTTCGCCTACGAGTATACTAACCTACTCCCCTCAATTGAGTTCCCGAACTCGATATACCTCATCTCGGAGAACGAGCCCAAACCAGCCAACCTCTCGAACGAAACATCTCGAACTCGTAAGAGCTAAAACTTCCAAAAACTAATTTGTTATAAAAAAAAACTTCCCTCTTTCCCCGGCATTCTAATCAACCGTCAAATATTTTCGAACAAAAAAACTTTTTTTAATAACATCTCCGTTTTTCGCAACAAGAATTCAAATTGAAATGTCATCGCGTCCCGTCAGCAATGGCTGCGTGGCATATTGCAGGGGCTTGAGAAAAACTAAATTATGATTGCATCTTTGTAAAACGATTATAGTCTTTATCGTGAGGTCGTAAAGTTGTGGTCGCCAGCAAAATATAGTTGAGGGTTTCTTTACTCCTATTAGTGCAGCGGGCCATGCAGCGAATAATCGGTTTTTAATGAAAAGATTAGTGCTCTGAACTGCTATTGTCGTAGCTGAATCAATGGGATCCGGACACTTCGGGAATTTTCCAATTTGCCGCTCTCGCTGCGACACGGTTTTATTTCCTAATGTTTGGTGATTTATATCGCGATTGTCTGTTTGCGTTTTGTTTGAGTAACTTTGTGATTAAATGTGGCTTTTGAGTCAGGGGAACGTGAATGGAAGTGGCAAGCTGATTTATTGTATGTTTTAGTAAGGAGTTAGCAGATTGCTTTGCCGTGAGCCAAAATTGAGTGTGCATTCAAAATCGTAAAGTCTTCTGAGTTAAGTAAGAGGTGAGTTTCTGAGTGGGCAGGGCACATCGGCGGCGGAGACCTTTCGCGCCGGGCCATGGTTCAGGCCATGGTCCGGAGCGAGGAGGAGTGGCAGGTGTTCGCCGACTTCTACGAAGCAGTAATGCTCGCAAAGGAGGGGGCCGACCGTATCAGGCAACGGTGCTCTTGCCACCGCGCCGGCGCCGCTGAGATTCCGATCCCGACTTCTGCCCACCGTAGGCGCGGGCTTGTGGACAGTGAGCAATGGGTAGCTCGCTGTCCGACCGTCCGGTAACTGTCCGGACCGAGCCCAAGTCGTCGACGACGCGTACTGTTCCCGAGGAGTTGTCAGCAACAGTAGGGTCGCAGCCGGGTCGAAGCCTACTGGGGCCAGGGTTAGTTTCGAAAGACAACTCGAGCCCCGGTATGAAGGCTTGAAGGAACGAGGTGGGTTTTTAGTTAGTAAGAGTCTGACACTATCTCCCGCTCCACCCAATAGCGGGGGTTCATTGATGATTTTCCCACCATAAAAAAAAAGTGGGCAGGGCACATTGCTCGCAGAATAGACGATCGATGGGGCTGAAGGTTCTGGAATAGCGACCACATTCCAGAAGACACAGCGGCCTCCCACAAGGTGGATCGATGGCCTGGTGAGGGTTGTAGGAACCCGATGAATGCGAAACGCACGGGAACACTTGAGGGAGGCCTATATCTAACTGTGGACGTCTTTCGGTTGTAAAGATGAGTTTCTGACATGAACGCCAGGACCAGCCTGCCCTATGTCCGATTTAGGAAAACAGGTTACACTATATTTCTTCATCTTGAAAACAAAAAAGCTTTCTTTGCTTAGATAACAAACTATGAACGTTGATGTTAGACGGGCCCGCCAAGGCCGTCGCCAAGGCTGCAGGATTTTGTTTTTTAATGCTGATAGGTTCGCGCTTCACCACTATCTCACCCTGTTGAAAGCGACGATATGGTCGATGATGGAGTACATTTGCCTAGAAGTAGCCTATTCACTCTTGACTTAAAGACTCTCAGGTTGTAGCAATCAGGAACCACAGAGTCCGGCAGATGAATTTGTCCCCAAATATTTTTTTGCGTATGATGTCAAAAGAGAGACCGCAGCCGTAGAACGCAAAGGACAGTTAAAAGAATACGCTGGGTTTTAGTCAGCAAAAGTCTGACACTCTTTCTCGCTCCACCCAGAGCGGGAAAATGAGATATTTGATGACTTTCCACGCAAAAATAGCAATGTCCCTATTCATCATCACGCTAGCTTTCGACGTGTTGGCTTTATCTTTCAAAAAATATTTTATATTTCCTTAACAAAGGTAAAAATGAAATTTATTCTGGCATGACACTTTCATAATTGAAAATTTTCTACATTATCAACCAAAAAACATCAAACAATACACTTCATGATTAAAAAAACTCCATTCTCAACAAAAACGTCCGTTCAATCTTTGTCTGTTTGTCTTTGAGCAGCCTCATCTCCTAATGCTTTCAAACAAAACTGACGTCAATAGAGACTGAAGGACTGAAACAATGGCGCATCAAGCAATCGTTGTCGGCGACGAATAGCTGCCGATTTTCTTAATTAAAAACGTCTCACTATTGGGACAATGGATGGGGGAAAGTGATAAGTGGGGGGATCTTTAGGGTCCGCGATTGGGGGATTTAGTAATAATGATTTATTGCCACGTCTTTTAAATAAAACTCCGAACAATTCTACTAATATTATAAACACGAAAATTTTTATGTATGTATAGATGTGTGTTACTCTTTCACGCAAATACTGCTGAATGGTTTTCAATAAAACTTTACTTATAGCTTTAAAAAAAAACAAAATTCAAAATGTTTTTCTTTTTCACATAGGTCTTCACGCACGTCACGCACTTATTAAATGTCAGAAGTTAGGGCACGCTTCCAATTGATCGTTTTCTATGGAGAAGAACCGGCAAGAAATTCCATGGTTACTCTTTGATGTAAACTTCTTTGTAAGCATTAATTGTCAAGTCAAATATTACATTTTTAGCAAATTAAAACCTTGTGAATTAAAGGATTTGTCTATCCATTTTTCTCTTTTAAAAGAATGGTTGATATTTATACATCAAAATAACACGTAGGCTGTAATTTATAAAGATATTGTGTAAATGCTACTTAAAGTACTAATCCTGTGCAGACGAAGTCGTGGACACCAACTAGTATGGAATATAGTGTTAGGTACATACACTAAATTTCATACTACTTGGTATTACGTCGTAAAGAAATGTTTGAGACTAAATCCATGCTTAAATATTCCTAACGTGTGTGTAAGCAAAGTAGAATTTAGCGTTTCCAATTTATTGCAAAACCTAAATTTTACTTCACATAAAAGAGCTGGTTAGGGAGGCGATCGTTATTTGCTATTACAGTCACTACGAGAAACATTACTTCTTATGTAGAACGATATGCTGTGCGGGTTAGTTTAAACTGGTGAAAAAACTCAGCAACCAAGAAAATTAAGGTTGAATTTATTCGCAGTATACTCGTATAAGTTATTTTTTGTAAGTAGGTCACCTATGTGAAGGTAAAGTGGTTCTACCTCTTTTGGATGTGCGATCGCTTGTCCGTCTATATTATGTACTAGCTTTTGCCCACGGCTTCGTCCGCGTAAATAAAATATAGCCTATGTCATACAGGAATAAAGCAGCTATCTTCGGTGAAAAAAATTTCGCATTCGGCCCAATACTTTCAGAGATTACCTCCTACAAACAAAAAAACATAAAAACTGATTTTACCTAATTATATTTTTTTTTTTATAATGGGTAGGCTCGCGTTTGACCACTATCTCACCTGATGGTAAGCGATGTTGTGGCCGACGATGGAATACGCTTGCCTAAAAGCAGTCTATTTACTCTTGACTTAAAGACCCCTAGGTTATAGTTATCAGGAAACAGTAGTTACTTTGACAGTTACGAATACAGAAAGATATGTTCGCGAAAGTACTTAGCCGCATGAAATAGAGTGGACATTTTCTGTGAACCTTTAGTGTGGCAGTTATTTTAGGCCAAATATTTAGCAAAAAAAACCAGCTGATCTTATAAATGGCATTTTTTTATGCACTTGCCATGTTTTCTGTTCACCAGCCTTGTTTAACAGGTAGAGATTGCCTAAGGTATTAAGTCCGCCTTTGTATGTTTATGTTGGAAGTTTTAATAAATGAATAAACAGTTGTGACCCTACCGGCTTCATCATCGGATCAGTTTGATGTATCCCCTTCCCTTTTTTTCTTCAGTCAGTCATCGACTACATGTCATGTATGAACAAAGCAATTTTACGGTCCCGACTTACAAGTCAATGGGTTAAAAACCTGGTAGGTTTCGTGTAATTTATTTTATCACCACTGCTCTCAAAACGATGAAGGGAACTATTGTGAGGAAACCGGCATGTTCTAGAGTCAAGAATATTTATGTGACATCCGCCAATCCGAAATGGGCCCGTGTGGTAAATTACGGTCCATTTCCGCTCATTGAGAGGAGGCCTGAGTCCCAGAAGTGAGAATATTGTAAGGCAGATTTTGCTTATGCTATCTATATACTTTATGAATGGGAGTATTTTGGGGAACTTTATTGCAGTGTTATTAAAAAGCTTCCGACATTTTCAAAGTTGCATCGAACTGCCAATCGCATCGCAGTCGTGTCGTCAGCACAAAAGAAACCTTGGTGTATTTTTTAATTAAAAATTGTCGGGATTTTATTGTTATCCAGTGTTGGGACTGTCTCAATCCTCGAGAGGTACATTAGCTACAATTTGCTAATTGACATAAACGTTACTGCCATTCAACCGGAGAGTCGGTTAATCAAAGTTTTGCATGTTGTTCGCAATTATTATAGTGAACACGTTTTTTGTATAATTATGTTACACACTACTATTTTTAATTAGTACAAATACATTATAGGGCTTATTAGAAAAGCTCTTGTTATTATTTGAATAAAGTCTCAATCAATAATATTCATAAAGAGCAAAGTTATTAGCGTACTTATAAACAAACGCTAATATTCTTGCTTTTTTTAATAATATGAAAATCGACGTGCTATGTTGATAGCGCATCGGTATTGGTGTCTATGCCACGAACACACAAATATGCTAGTGTTAAAATATGTCATTTTTACCCAAATGTATTTCTATATTATTGTCATCATCATCATCATTTCAGTCGAAAAACGTCCACTGCTGGACATAGGCCTCCCCCAAGCGTCGCCACAACGACCGGTCCTGTGCGTCTCGCATCCATCGGATCCCCGCGACCTTCACCAGGTTATCGGTCTACGTTGTGGGAGGCCGCACCAACGTTGTCTTCCGGCACGCGGTCGCCACTCCAGCCAGAACCTTTCATCCCCATCGTCCATCTGTTCTGCAACAATACTAGGTTATTAAATTAATTGTTTTAAGAGTAGTTGCAATTTATTCTGAACATACTATGTTCTTTTACGATGTGCGTTTAATATCTTACATGTTGTATAATAAATGTTTCAGCTCAGCATAAGGTTTCAGTAAGTTATTAATGGTAAACACTAATTGGAGATGAGTCTGTTTAACGTAGGCACTGGGTATCAAAAATCATTTACTGTTCGTAGTCAAAGTCAAAATCATTTATTTCAAATAGACCATTTGCAGGCACTTTTGAATAGTCAAATGTCGGTCAGTCCAAGAAAAGTGAAGCCAAATTGCACGTTCCAAAGCGTAGGTCTCTATGGAGAAGAACGTGCAAGAAACTCCATGGACACTCTTTTTAAAACATATTATGAGTTACATAGATCTTGGTTACATATTTCTTGTCGCTTCTAATATGTGAGCACAATGTAGGTAGATACGTAATAATAATAAGTTATATTTATTTTTTCAAAAGGTAATTAAAAATAGAAACCGAATTAAGCCACTGGCAGCCAAGAGATGACCATTCTCAACCGATGGCACGGGCACCACACGTGCATCAGCCCCACTCAGCTCAACCATTTTAAAGGGAAACCGAATGATCCAATAAGTAGTTTGTTGCATAAATAAGTAATGGTAGATACGAGTATATATTGTTGTTGACATAGACGCAAACTGACATAAAGTAAAACATACTATATGGACTAACACTGATGTTCATTATGTGAACAATCATTATTTGACTGTGACTATACATTAATATCGATATTTGAAAACGACGTAAAGTTCTGTTTTTAAACCCCTACATAACTTAGTCGAAATGAAAAATGTTAATCAATAAAAACTTCTGTTTCCACGGAGTAAGATTTGAAATTGTTTGACAAGCTCCCCAGACATTACTTCCACCAATTACACTTACAATTTTTAAAATAACAGCCACGCAAAATTCTCCGAACTTTTCTTCCAATATCCCATTAGCCCCTTTTATAAGACTTTTGTTAAAACTTGGCAAAAATGTGACAAAAACAAAACTCCGTGGGTACATCCTTTAATCACATTGAAGGGCAAACAAACAAACTTTCATATTATACTGTTACACAATAAATCCTTCGCGGACAAGTGGCGAAATTCTAAAGTCGAGATCAGTAGAGGCGTCGGGCGGGTTGGGCGTAAGCGACGAGCGATAGCGGGAGAGGTTCTATGGTAACTTTAGTACCTGGGTGAAGGACCTTCACTGAAGGTTGATAAAGAATATAAAGTTCTGCTAAAGGTGCTGAAACTGGCTACCGGAAATGTTGTTCAGACTAAAGAAAGAAAAGAAAGAAAACATGTTTATTCCACCTAAATAGACGCACAAATCAACACAATAATATAAAAAATATAAAAGCCAGTATCCCTATCAGGTCATGTATGTAACGGGCATAATACTATTGCCCTTGTAACCATAGACAACGAAGTTGTCTGTGAGAGACTGTCACTATCATACCGTGTCTGATGAATTCATCCTGAAAAGAGTACTATAAAACAGTTATCTTGGACAGTGTATCATCTGGCGAAACAATGACAATTAAGTATTTTTCTAGAATTATTAGTTTAACTCAAACAAATCGTTATTTATTTATTTAATCATCATGCAACACAAGAGTACAAATCGGTTTTAATAAACACAAAAAATATCAACTAGCTGTTGCCAGTGACTTCGCCTGCGTAAAAGTAAAAAATGGTTCTAAGGGAATATAGTACTGGGATATAAATTGAAAAAAAATAATTACCTAATGACTTCTAAATATAATACTTATATTTCTCTACTGCTGGGATAAAAAGTATCTTATTTGTAATTCCAGGGGGAAGAAATAACAAACATACACACATACTTACAAACTTTCACTTTTATAATAATAGGGCGACAAAAAATACTTGTTTCTAAAAAAATTAAGAAAAAATAGAGATTAAGAATATATTACACCACGTTACAGCCAAAGGGACCATTACTCAGGAGTCAAGGTACAAAATACCTCAATACCTCAAGCCACGCGCCACCCGCGGTCCTCTCATCACCTGTCCACACCGGTGTTAAACTTTTAATCCGGCGTCGACGGGCCATTGTTCGGCGGGCGCGGCTGATTACCGCCACACTGCCAGACTGCCTCCGCCCACTTCGGCCTGCTGCCTATCTTTTTGGAAACTGATTTTGACTTGATGTTGCTTTTTGGCCGAATATGAGTAACAATGGATGTCAGAGCTTTGGTGTTAGGATGTGCAGAAGTAATTAATTGTGATAGGCTTTGTGTTCAGAAATTTTGGGGCTTTTTGGAATACAGTTGCTAGGTCACAAGAGAATAATGCCAAAGGAAAATGAGTTGAAGAAACGTCAGATGTTTGATGATCAATAAATAAAATAAATAATATCTTTATTTTCCAAAACTTACACAAATTGTATCTTATGTTTACAGTTTTTACTTTCATAGTATAAGAAAAAAAATACCAAAAGAAATTTAAATGCTGCAGAAATCTGTACGCAATAAATTAACCCATAGTCCCTTAAACTAGGTTAGAATTACAATTATTGCTATATTTTATTTTCTGTAAGAGTTTTGCCATGGTTTTTGCAACCTATAATGTAATTTCACGCCTGTATCCTACAAAGAGCAAGGCAGTGGTGTACAACAGTAGATGCAGCCTCAATGCATCAATTGTGTGATTTTATAAAGAAAACAGAAGGTCTAAACCCAAGCAGACATTTCGTATCATTTGTTTCATTACCACTGATCTCAGAAAGGTGAAGAAGAACATCGTGAAGAAACCGGTATGTCCTAGAACCAAAAATTTGAAGACATGTGACATTCATCAACTCACATTTGGCCTGCGTGATGGATTACAGTACATGCCTTCTCTTAGAAAGGAGGCCTGAGTCGTAGTAGAGGGAACATTTCATAACCTGTTTTGTCCCTCACTGCTGGACAAAGGCCTCCCCTTTCTCCTTCCAAATCGAGAGATTATTTAGATGAGATATTTAGGCCGATCTCTGGTCAAGTTTGCCCCCGAACATGATTGCTGTTTTTAAGTCTCTTCAACTCATCTACTAATGTTCATCATCATCATCATTTCAGCCAAAAGACGTCCACTGTCGGACTTAAGCCTCCCCCAAGCGTCGCCAAAATGACCGAACCTGTGCGCTTCGCATCCACCGCATTCCCCTGACTCTCACCAGGTCGTCAGTCCACCTTGTGGGGGCCTTTTAACGCTGTGTTTTCCGGTGTGTGGACGCCACTCTAGAACCTTTTGGCCCCATCGACCATCCGAAGTTTCCTTGTGTGATCACATCAGGAATGAAGATATCCGCAAAAAAACCAAGCTAAAGTGGCAGTGGGCACGGCACGTTGCTCGTAGACCCTGACTGCTATGCCGGAGGTCGTGAGTTCGATTCCCACCCAGGACAAAAATGTTTATGTGATGAGCATGATGATTTGTTCTGTGTCTGGGTGTAATTTATCTATAATATGTAAGTTTTTGGAAATATATAAGTATTTTTATCGGTTGTCTGTTACCCATAACACAAGCTCTGCTTAGCTTAGCTTGGGACTAGACAGCGTTGTGTGATAGTTGTGGAATATTATTATTATTCGTTTATTCGTAGGACGGATGGTCGATGGGGCTACTAATGTTATAAAGGAGTTAAAAGTGTGTGTTTGTGTATAGATGTTCAGAAAGCGGAATTTCTCATCGATTTACGAAAAATTTTTACAGACAGGAAGCTATGCAAATGCCTAGGGCTATTGGGTGCTTTGTATCTCAGGAAAATGAAAGGTTTCTTCCGTAATAGTTAGATAAATATTTGCTGCTTATACTTATTGTGAGCACTACGTTAATGAACAAGTTAAACAACGAGCTGTCGTTCTCTGAACGGTTCAGGCAAAGTTGCCGAGATACAGCTTCTCTGATAGCATCTAGTGTTTGTTTAACAATGTAGTAATAAACGAGTGTACAGTGAATTAACAGTCTTTCATTTTAACTTGTGACAAATAGTGTTAAACATTTACATGAATAATAACTTTGGAGGTTTTTTTCGTGGTGGGATATCGTTAAATCGTACCCGAAGACGCAGCGTTGGAAGGCCTCTAACAAGGTGGACCGATGACCTGGTCAGGGTCGCGAGAATCAGATGGATGCGTGACGCGCAAGACCGGTCGTTGTGGCGACGCTTGAGGGAGGCCTATGTCCAACAATGGACGTCTTTCGGCTGATATGATGATGATGGTGATAAAATCGTTAAATGAATTCTCTCGCTCGGGGCTGGAGCGAAAGGGCATGTCAGACTTTTACTGATTAAAACGCATCTGGTCTATTATTTGCTCTTTGATTTCTAAGGCCACGATACCCTTATCTCTTAAAGGTGAAACATGTAAACTTACACACACGAGACATCTAGATCGGGATTAACTACCTATTTATGTTTATGTAATTTTACTTTTGGTGTACAATAAAGTTTATTCTATTTTATTCTATTCTATTCTATTCTATTCTATAGATAGGTCATGCAAATATTGATGACTGTTGCTGACTACAAATAACTACCGACAATAATGTAGGTTGTAGGTGTATGAAACATAGGTGAACCCTTATTTACAAGTCGTATGTCCTAGGGTCTAACGCAGGCAGGAACTTCATATATCTCATTTATTTCATCACCACTACTCTCAAAACGGTGTAGGGAATATCGTGAGAAAATCGGCATGTCCTGGAATCAATAATTCGAAGACATATGACACCAACCCGCATTAGGCCCACGTGGTAGATTACGGTCCATGCCCTCTCGTCAAGACGAGGCTGGAATTCCAACTGTAAGAACACTATTTAAAGCCTGATTATGCTATTATTACATGCTACTGAAATAAATGTGATGTTTTCGCCATACAACCCAAACAAAACGGGCAATCTTCCACATTTTCTCCAAAACATAATAATTATTTGAAAAAGATACCACATTAATCTATGTTAGCAAAGATGGCGGGTGCCGGAAGTATCTTCGCACATTCATACATACATAAACACACATATATATACATACACCACACGTCTCAGGTAAAAGATCGCAAGTACATTTAATCACGGCACAACTTTGCCTATAAGGAGGGCTCGGCAAAGTTTGATGAAAAACTTCTGATACGCGATAGTGCGCGGTTTGCTTCTGTTTCGTGTGAGTCTAGCTTTATAATATTGATGGAAAAAGGAGTTCGTGTGATTGGAAACTGTGTGAGATCAAATTGGTGAGACTCTTTTGAATACTTTGGGCTCGTAAATAAAAAATAAACAGTTTTTCAAAATTCATAATCCAAATGTTTTAAGCTATTGCATAGCTTCTATCGCGGGCCTTGAGCGTGGAGACCGAATCCAGAAATTCCGTAACGAAAATAACCTAACACCCCCCACTCATTTGTTTTTTGAGCGTGGTGACCGATAAGAAAACAAATGAGTGAACAATCAATCAAAATTCAATTCAATGTGTGAAAGTGTAACTTCAATTAATATCAAAGAAAAAAAAACAAAGGAAAAAAAATACTGCATAAATAAAATAAATAAATAATTATAATTGCATAAGTTGATAAACAATGCTATGCAATAGCTTTACCGTGGCAGTCCCCGAGTGCCACACGTCTTTTTTATATCACATAGGCCTACATGGGCACTTATAAAACGTCAGAAGCTAGTGCATGGTTCCAAATTGCTAGTTTCCTGTGGAGAAGAACCGGCAAGAAACTCCATGGTTACTCTTTTTAAACAAATGGTTGTAATTACAATATTTCCATATTACAGTAATAATAAATATTATGTAAGAACAGTGTAGACTAGTCAATATTGTACTCAAAAGCAATATAAAAAAAATAATAAAAAAGCTGCTATTTTCAATTGCATTGTATTGAAGAAGGAAATATTTCTGTTTTTTTTTATACTCGTACTTATTATTATCGACAAGGTATGCAATTAAAGTTACAGTACAGGCGTTAAAATGTAACTACTAACACTAAACCTAATATTTTAAATTATCTTACTTTAAATATTTTTAGCTTATAAATAAAACATCTAAATAACCCTTTCATCCTAAGAATATGAGATGGTAAACCTTTAGGTAAACAATTTTCATATTTTAAATATATTAATTCTTTACTGTAACCAAAAAATGATGAAACAGGTATTTTTTCGTCGCGGGTTCAAAAAAAAAAAAAAATACAATAACTAAGACTACGAGCATCTTCACAACAAACAAGTCATAAACGTCAAGCGATGCTCAATTAACCCTCATGAAGCATTATGAACTCCAAATGGCATGCTGTTTAAGCTTTTGAATTTCTTTAATTAAGCGCCGGGATTTATTCAAACCGTTAAATCCGTGAGACGGGAAACAAAACGTGATTGCTTGCCGACTTATAATTTAATGCAATTTCCTCTTTTCTTGTGTGGTGTGAAGGAGAGGAGAGAGCGGGCAAGTTGCGTACGATGTGTGGTCCACAAGTGTAAGTGGTCCATTGGTGGAGTGTTACAGGTTACTTTTTTGAAATCACATTTCATATTAATATTATGAAGGTAAAAGTGTGTTTTGTTACTCCTTCATGTTCTAATGACTCTACAGATTTGAACGAAATTTACACGTAGACAATATCCGAGAATATCACATACGACATTTAAATCTCAGAATTTTTCACGTTGGCAGAAGCAATCAGACTTCTCCATCAAATGATTGTGTCAAGTTAAATATAGTCAAATTTTAACATTATCAACCGACTACAAAATCAATTAATAGCAAAATATCCATAATGTTTTTAAAACTTATTCAGAACAATAAGCAATTTAATAAGTCATTTAAAAACTTAACTTTAAGTCTTATAAATCACAAAATACATATCTTAAGTACCTCAAACTAATTCTAATCACTTTCGATTTCTTTCACCCGCTCCCGCTACATCCCATACCTCACACCACTCTCAAAGAAGGGTGCAGAATCCTCTTATTGCAGCTCGCTGGGCCGGACCGGGTCCCGGCGCGCGGTTCGTTAACGCTAATGCCCAAAGCTGACGGATGCAGTTTCGGCCCTATACGCCGATCATTTCATGCTGAAGTATTGGATATTTTATTTCGGCAGTAATTTTCCTCTTTTAAATGGTTTGTAAGAGAAGAGATTTTTGGTCCTTGGGGTCTGTTGTTATGTTGCGAATTGTTACCTAACACGTCACACTAAACACACGTCTACAGAAAGTCTAAGCTTTTTTTATATGATATAAACTAGTCCCTGATTGCGATCCCGGCGGATGGCTAGAGTGAATCAGCTCTTATAAATTAGTGCGCTTTACTATCAACGATTGCAACACTGCTTACCATCAGGTGGGATCACAGTTAAACACCAGTTTAATCTTTCGAAAACCGTCAATTAGAGACACAATAGAAAGACAATGAGAGAGCGAACACAGACGTTCGCTTGGGGTTTAATGAATTCAATCATTTAAAAAAAAACCTGTTTAATTATTTGAATAATGACATATTAGATTTTGCCGTAAACAAATTCAGTTAAGTCTATTGATAAAATATCTCGGTTTAGTCTTGTTTTTTTTAAGTTAGTTTTTTTCTGTCACACAATATTTCACTAAACATATAAAATGACGTGACTTTTTACAGTTGATTTGCTGACCATACATAAAAATGGCTGAAAATGTATTTTTTTTTCGCGCACAAAAATCAATAGGCTGTTTTTATATTCGGGAGGAAAAAGGAAGGTAGGAAAAGCTTGGGATTCTAATGAAATTGTTTCCGATTAATGGCGATAGGGTCGCTCCCTATCACATGGGCGTATGCGCTCATCGGCACAGCGAGGGTGTGACTGTACCTTTATTATCTACCGCCTGACTTTTTCGAAATAAGCTTTTGTTTACTATACACCTCAATTTGGGACCTCTACTTAGTAAGCAAAGATTTCTGCGTGAGACTTATAAGTGAAGTCTACTCTATATGCAATAAAAGTATAATGGTCCTTCGAGCCGGATAAAATCCCCGGAGCCGGATCTTTTTTTAGAAATACGTTTTTTTTTTAAATAGCACTAAAATTCTGAAATATTATAAACAAAAACATAGGCACTTACTACTCTTTACTTCTAAGCCTAACAAATAGAATTCAGAAGCTGTCCTCATAAATAAACTGTAATCCTTCATACTTCTCCCCAGTTATGAATATTAATCGTTTTAATGGCGTTGATTATTGTCTCAAACATTTAAAACCAAGGAAATTGGTCGACGTGACCTCACTGCTGATGCCACCAGTCTTATTAGGGAAGTTGAATGGGATTTTTCACCCTGTGTCCGTGGTGAATGTTAATTGACGAGTTCCTTGTTGGTGGCGCGTTGTAATGTCACCCTGAATTTTAGATGTTAGATGTTCTATAGTAAAATAGCCAATTGTATCGGTTTTCAAGGTAGCGCTACTTTGTCCGAGGTGAGTTCGTAGATGGGTGACTATAAGAGACTTCTTCGTGCCTAAGAAAGAACTGTAATCTGTTGGTCCTGGCTGATATTTATTGATTTGTGACAGGGGCTACGCGGGTCAAAATTCATAAAATCTGACGCCAGTCTTGCCAAGAGATTTCATGTTTTCCGACTACTGAGTTATAGAGGCTAAGCAGTAGCTCCATCATAAAAAAAAAAAACTCTAAACTGGAACTAATCTGAAAGCAAACCTCATAGTTGGTTTAAGACTAGGCCGATTGATTTATCTACTGTAATGTATCTTTCTTTTTTCTTTAGGTTCTTATCTTAATATTTTGATTGTGGCTCAAACAAGTTAATTTTGTTAATTGATAGAGGTAAACTTTCTGTACGGTTTTTTATCCATTGAACTTAGTTTTTTGATCAACAAATAAAAGCGGTTACCTTTAAATAAGCTTTTGAACCTTGTTGTAAATACTGTACAAAAATCATCAATAAGCATAAAAGAAAATCTTTTTTTAGGAAACTAACTGAACAGCGCATTATTAGATTATAAAACAGCTAACTCACTTCCAGCTTCTCCAAAAAATATATGCCAAACTCCATTTTATGTTTCACTCTCCTGAAATAGTTAAACAAATCGTTAGTCTTGCAAACAGCGAGCGCAAACATTAAACATCTTTAGCAGGGTCTTAGTGAAATAATCTGAAGTTAAAGATACTTGGGCATGACTGGGCTGTCAGTTAAGAGCGCAGATTTGCGTGCCCCTCGTAGGGAACATTGTCTTATGAAGGGGACGCGACAATCTGCTCGCGTTATGACTAAAATCAAAATGGCAATGGCTTGGATCCGATTGGGGTACGCAAATAAGTGTTTTGTAGCTCGGGATGGGGGTTTACTTAGTTTGTTTTATGCCCTTTTTAACCCCCGATGAAAAAGAAGGGTGGTATAAGTTTAATGTGTCTGTGTGTCTGTCCATGGCATCGTAGCACTCAAACGATTTTGCTGCAGTTTTTTTTTATATAATAAATTATAATCCATCTCATCCAATCAAATAGTAAAAAAAAATAGTCAGGGTATTGAGAGATTTGCTCACGATATATTAAAAACTGAGCAAGTGCGAGTCTGACTCGCGCACTGAGGGTTCCGTGCAAACTACAATTCCCGAATGGAGTCTCGAAGATTTTTCCGAATTGCAAATTTTTTTTTTGTGACTTAGATAACAACAAATTCACTGTTTTCAGATTTTTCCTATACCTGTGCTATAAGACCTTGCTTTATGCCAAATTTCAGGATTCTGGGTCAACGGAAAGTACCCTATGAATTTCGATCTTTGAGAGTATCAAAATATACGTTTTTTGCGCCATAAACGGCCGTATCTTTTTTATTCGTTAACTTAGAAGTTTGATTTTTTACAGCTTGAAGGGACCGCAGCAGATCTAAGTACCTATATGGTTTTAATTTCAACTTGATACCTGCACGTGTTTTCGAGATAAAGGGTCTTGACAGACAGACAGATGGACGGAGAACAAAGTGATCCTATAAGGGTTCCGTGTTTTCCTTTCGAGGTCTTCTTCTTCTTCCTGCCCTTATCCCATACTACTTAGGGTCGGCGCAACACGTTTTCTTCTTCCATTCTGTCCTGTCACCCGTCAAACTATCACTAACTCCCTTTTCTTTCATATCACTTCTCACACAATCCATCCATCTTTTTTTCGGCCTTCCTCTCCCTCTCCATCCATCTGCATGTATACTCAGAACTCTTTTAGTAATATGCGCTTCATTCCTCCTCTTCATATGACCATACCAAGACAACCGATTACCTTTCAACTTTTCAGTCACTGGCGCCACTTTCAAACTTCCTCTAATATACTCATTTCTCACTTTATTCATTCTCGTCACACCACACATCCATCTCAACATTCTCATCTCCGCTATATGCAATCTTTTTTCATCCTTCTTTTTCACAGCCCAACATTCTGATCCATACAGTATGACAGGTCTTATGACGGACTTGTAAATTTTACCCTTCAACTTGAGGGGCATGCGTGGGTCACAAGTTTTTCCTGTGACCTGTCGCCATTTCATCCATCCTGCGTTGATCCGACGTGTTACGTCTCGGTCTACCTCACCATCCCCTTGGACGAGTGACCCGAGGTGCCGAAAGTCGGAACAGATTGGTATGGGCGTTCCGGCGAGAGCTAAAGGCACAGGGTTGGAGAGACCGCCGAAATCGCAGAACAAGTACTCCGTTTTGGTTCTACTTACTTTCAGGCCAACACTTTCCAGTCTGTGCCACCACACCTCCAATATGTTTTAGACCTCTAGGCCACTCTCGGCAACCAGCACAATGTCGTCGGCAAACAGCATACACCAGGGAGCCTCCTCCTGAATGTCCGACGTCAGAGCGTCCATTATCATAAGGAAGAGGTAAGGGCTGAGAGCCGATCCCTGATGTAAGCCGACAGCCACATTGAAATTTCCTGTGGTGCCCACTGTGGACCGAACTTGCATACTACATCGACTGTACATCGCTCGGATCAACTGCACATACTTCCCAGGCACACCTTTCTCCTTAAGGGCCCACCACAGAACCTCTCGAGGTACCCGGTCGTATGCCTTTTCGAGGTCAACGAATACCATGTGCAAGTTTTTATGCGCACCTCTGTATTTCTCGCACAGCTGGCGTATAGCAAAAATGGCATCCGTCGTACTCCGACCAGGCATAAAACCGAATTGGTTCTGTGAAATTTCACTCTCTTCTCTCAGTCGCCTTTCAATAACTTTCTCCCAGGCTTTCATAGTATGTGACATTAGCTTTATTCCTCTATAATTGTTGCACTCAAGCACATCACCTTTGTTCTTAAAAATGGGCACCAAAGAACTGCTGCACCACTCATCAGGTATGGCTTCTTCCCGCAACAACTTATTGAAGAATAAAGCTAACCACGTCCATCCATCCACTCGCAATAACTTCCACACTTCAACTGGTATTCCATCTGGACCAATGGCTTTACCATTCTTCATTCCATTTACTGCTATACTAACTTCATCCATACTAACCATTCTCACTAACCCCACATTCACTGGTTTATTCTCTAACACACTACTCCAATTATTTTCCTCATTCATCAGTCTTTCAAAATAGTCCTTCCACCTCTCTTTGATTTTTTCATCATCCGACACGACCACTCCAGCTTCATTCCTTACACATCTTACCTGACAAACATCCCTCGTCTTTCTCTCTCTTGTTTTAGCTATCCGGTACAGCTCTTTTTGGCCTGCAGGACTGTCCAGTGTGTTGTACAGTTTGTCCTGGGCCATTGATTTTGCTAATGCCACGGCTTTCTTAGCTTTTTTCTTCAAAACGTCATACTCCTTCTTTTTTTCCGCTTTCAAACTACCGTTTTCCACTTCTACGTGCTGCCATTCCTTGAATTTTCTTTTCTTTTCTTTCAACACATTCTGAATTTCTACCGACCACCACCATGTATCCCTATCTATTGTGCCTTTTCCTCTCGTCTCTCCCAAAATATCTTTCGCTGCGTGCCTGATACACTCCGCCAACTCATTCCAGCTTTCATTTATACTTCGATCATTCATGTCTCCCATCTCTATCATTTTGTCTACCACTCGCTCTCTGAACTTGTTCGCACAATCATTCTTCTCTAGCATATGCCATTTTATTTTGGGGGGAGGACGCTCTTTGCTTCGAGGTACGGAACCCTAAAAATTAATTCTATTTCAAATCACAATTATTTATGTTACAAACCAAGAATTGTAAACATATTAAAAAAAAAAAAAACGATTATCTAGGTTAGTGTTACAATTTCTTAGGAACCACACATTTTTTTTTTTTATGGTGGGAAAAAATCATGCATTGACATCCCCTGCCGTTGGGTGGAGCGGGAGATAGTGTCAGACTCTTACTGACTAAAAAACCCACCCCGTTTCTTCTAGCCTTCATACCGGGGCTCGAGCGCCCTTTCGGATAACCCTGGCCCCAGTAGGCTTCGACCCGGCTGGGTCCCTGCTGTTGCTGACAACTCCTTGAGGCGCGCGGGAACAGTGCGCGCCGTCGACGCCTTGGGCTTGGTCCGGACAGTTACCGGACGGCCGGACAGCGAGCTACCCATTGCTCACTGTCCGCAAGCCCGCGCCTACGGTGGCCGGAAATCGGGATCTGAATCCCGGCGGCGGCGGCGGCGGCGATAACGCCGTTGCCTGATGCGTTCGGCCTCCTCCTTTGCGAGCATTACTGCTTCGCAGAAGTCGGCGACCGCCTGCCACTCCTCCTCGCTCCGGACCATGGCCTCAACCAAGGCCCGGCGCGAGAGGTCTCCGCCGCCGATCGCCCCCACGAGGGCACGGCGATGCTCCGCCCAAGCAGGGCACACCTCGACTGTGTGCTCCTCCGTGTCCTCCGGGCATTCCGCACAGTGGCGACACCCGGGCGTCACTTCCGCACGAATCCGGTGCAGGAAACTCCCGAACGAACCATGTCCGGTAAGGACCTGCGTCATGCGGAAGGTAAGGACGCCGTGAGGTCTTTCCAGCCACGCCTCAAAGAGGGGACTTACCGCCACGAGAACCACACATATCAAATGCTACATACACATGAAGGCAGAAGTAGCTAGTAAAATAATATTTTAAAGTCTAGGGTCGTGTCTCTCATGCTTCATCACTTTAACTTTTATGATATTTCTCCGTCTGTTTCTGTCTTAGGCGGTGTGAAGGGCTTTGTATACTGTAGATTCAAGAGCGGTGCGGACCAACGTATTGGGCAACGTATTGTATAGAAAAGTACATATTAAATTTAATATTCACATTGGTATTTGCCCGGTTTCAAACCTGTAACCTCATGACTGAGAGGCGTGTGCTTTTACCACTTTGCCATCACGATACTAACAAAATCAGACCTAAACAAATAGAGCCAGTCTCCATTTTCCTTTCAAACATTTTCATCTTTGTTTCGTGTTACCAACTAAAAAAAATCTATTCAGAGAACATCATTCACTGAGTCAGTGTGTATCGGGGTTTACGCGCGACTGCGTCTCATGTGTAAATGCCTTAATAATAGGCGCACTCAGGTCGAAAGATAATGTGCCAGCCAAATACTTTGCTGGTCTTGCCTATAAGAGGTTCGCTAATGTATTTTTGGGTATAAGGTTGATTTTGACTCAGTTTTCGGGAATATTTTTCAAACGACTTGATCGGAGAAGCGAAGCTGTGATATTACAGAAATACAGACAATATTGTGTTTTCTTTTCAGGAAATGGAATTCGTATTCGTCGGTTTACTGTGTTGTATCTTCCAATCTTATTGAATTATTATTGTGATCACGAATGTGTTTTACAATTTCATCTCTCAACTGTATTTTTTTTTAGGTGGAAAATTATACAATGACTTCTCTCGCTTTAGAGTAGAGCGGGTGGGCGTGTCAGACTTTTACTGACTAAAACCCACTTTTATGTTGTTTCTTGCACCTTTTCCAGGGGTTCTCTTTCGCTCAATCCATGGCCCCAGTAGGCTACCCTGCTGGGCCCCTACGGTTTTGATGACATCTCCTTGAGGGGACTCGAGCTCGGTCCGGTTTCCAACTGAGTTGGAGCCGTCTTTCAGTCCCACCGAATGCAGCTGAATAACAGTAAATCACTGGCAGTAACCATCTGCTTGACCTTTGCAAACCAGACGATGCATATTTATTTTTTTTTAATTTGGGAAATCTTTCAATACTTTCTTTCGCTCAAAGGTAGGGTGAGAGATCGTGTCAGACTTTCACTGATTGAATCCCATCTGTATATTTATACGGTATACCTTTCAGAAATTTCCTGTGGCCCTAGCCGGAATGACTGACTTCATTAAAATTTGTTTCATTTTAATATTTTTCGGTAATATCTTAATCGTCGTCGACGGGGCGCAGTGTTCCACCCACACCTCAAAGAGATGTCAGCAAAGTGTAGGGGCCCAGCTGCAGGGCTGACGCTTGCTAGGGTCATGCAGAAAAGTATGCAAGGGATACTCGTGGTCTTAGGACGCAAAAACAACTGAAGGAATATAGGTGTGATTTTGGCCAGTAAAACTTTGAGAAGTAATTAGATGATTTCGCACCTTTAAAAAAATTAATGTCTTAATGAAACCACCATTTATCTGCGTATAGTGAAAATAAATCCATATTAACATAACAGCTTTCTTTAAAAATCAGAAATCGTAATCAGCATAAAAATCAGTATACAGAAATCGTAGTCAGCATGCATTTGTTTCTACACCCGTGTCCACACATTCCTTTAATCGGGCAAAAACTGCTTGTCACTTGCGCATAATGCCCATGCAAGCACAAGTGCTGTTCCTTCGTAATGCTCGCGAGCACGCGATCGTGCTTACAATATGCTCGTAATGCTCATTGAGTTAATATAACATTATTATGGGGTTTGTAGACGGAGTATTAATCGTTTTATTGGTATAGTGGCAGGGTGTAGCTATTTTGTTAGCTTCTTGCATGGTCTTTGATTTACGTGGTGTAGAGAAATTGGTATTTCGATTTTTTTTTTTGGGGTACTTGAGTGAGTGTTGTCCGTGAAGTTGAAGGATTATGTTTATGACACGAATAACCCTTTCTAATTGGACAATTTATTGGCAGTCGTCAACATAATCATTTATTTATTTAAACTTCATGTATAGTAGTAGTACATAGACAGACTTAATGCCACAAGGTATTTTCTACCAGTCTACTTTTAGGTTAAAAAAACAACACTGTGGTAGTACACAATAAATAAATTACAGATGTGTATTTGAAATAGAATGTATTGGATTGATTTCAGTGTCCTTCAAATCTTCTTCTTGGTCATTTCACTCTTGCCAGAGTAATCGTAGTTGTCTCAAGGGTAGCTCTCCAAAAACAGACAGCATACGCCGCACAACTTTCCGCCATTTTTACATGCTGGCAGTCATCTGGGAGTACTATTTCAATTGGTCGCCAACAACCACTTTGATCTGGTCAGTCCATTGCATCGGTGATCTGTCACGCGGCCTCGTCTTGTCCACCTTTCCTTGTATGACAAGAGGTTCGATGGAGCCACTTCCACGTCGACAAATATATGGCCAAAGTATTTAAAAATACGACTACGCACCAGCGTAGGCAAACGCTCTTTGATGCCCAGTTCCCAGTGGTAAAAAACACGCATTTTTATCATATTTCAAGCTTGTCTCTTTGAATTTATTTGCCAAAAAGATCATCAACGGAACCATTTTGGATCTCTAAAACTTCAGTTAGACCGCTGAATAAATGAAATTAAAATGTAACCTACCAACAAGAACTGTTAAAAATAACCGTAGTAAAAACTCGACAAATTTAGTTAAGAATTTAGCTTTGACGCGTTAACGCTTTAAATGTGTTTGAGATTTTTCGTAAAATATAAAACTTGGAAGTCTTTGAATATGCACTTTGATGCCGGGGCATTTTTACGACAGTTTCATTTTTAGTGCTTGTACTAAGTAATTTTAGTAACTTACATTCGTTTTAATGATTATAACTATAAACATGTCCGTTGTCTGTCCGTCTGTCTGTTCGTCTGTCATCAGGCTGTACCTCATGAACCGTGATAGTTTGATAGTCAAAAATTTTCACAAATGTTATGTTTCTGTGGACACTGTAATAAAAAATACTAAATATAGTACTTATAAAATAAATATTTAAGGAGGTTCCTATACAACAAACATGCTTTTTTTGCCATTTTTATAGATAATGGGTACGGAACCCTTTGTACACGAGTCTGACTCGCACTTGGCCGGTTTTCTGCACTAATATTAAAAAGAAGAAAAGTTTTTTTTTTGTTTTGGAAGTAATCTCTGGAAGTACTGGTCAGATTGCTAAAATTTAGCGATAGAATACTGCTTTATTCCTGACTGACATAGGCTATATTATATGTACGCGGGTGAAGCAGCGGGTAAAAGCTAGTTTATAATATATTTACTACTTCATTACTATATATTCACAAAAAAATCATAAAAATACAATACGTAATATACATTAGTACAAATTTACTTAACACGTAGTGATATTGACTTTCCCTAAAATCCAAGAAGTTATTAAATAGGATAGAGACGTGTGAACACAGACGTGCTACATCAGTCAGACGGGAAAAAGTAATTCTAACACTAGCTTACCTAGATTAATACTTCTTGGTAAAATGAGGTCAAGCCTCAATCCAATTACTGGTCCTTTGATACGAAACAAAAAGTTTCCCTCTATTGATTACCTGACCACAACCTCCTTGGAGCTATCACCTCCAACTAATAACTATACGAAGTTGTAGTGTAGTGGTCTGACTGTGTCGTTGGTCTCGTGGTCGCAAGCTCGACTTCTGAGTGTGGGATGCAGGGTTCAATTCTCGAAAAAGTGCTACTGGGTTTATCTATTAGGAGTTATTCTGTAGCTGCTCGGAAAAATACCTCAGTCGTTCCCCAGGCTATTCAAGAGATACGGTCAGATATACCTACCCCATTTTTAATCCTGCGGACCACCCTTGAGGTCCGCGTGGGTCCTGGATACTTTGCCTTTTCGTGGCGGCTGTCAAAGGCTGTCGCGGGGCTATCTTCATGCCTGCAGAAGTCTCCTTTTTAAGTCTCCAAACTTTTATATACATAAATTAAATTAATCATTAGCCTCTCAAGGAAAATATTTGTTTTTAATTTCCTCACTCCTTGCTTTCTATCATAACGTTACAGTTTGCGGATATACTTGTGCACTTTGGTATCTCCTGCGTACTTGGCTAATCTCTGTTAAGATTGACCATCGTGATCGAAATTCGATCGGGATTACACGAAGTTCTTCACCCTTCTCGGGACACAGTCCTGGCCAGAAATAATTAAACTATTCCACTTTTCTTTTTTCAAACCCCCGTCAAGTTGACGGGGGCTGATTACGTCAGGTGTTCCGTACATCGATGTGACGTCACTATTACGGGACAAAATAAATCGTCAGAGGGTAAAAAGGGTTGTTTTCTTGAGACCCCTAATAGTTGGGTGTTCTGTAGTGGAAGTAGCCCCAACTGTTACCACAGGACGGTTTTGGATTCTGTCCCTTGACTATAAAATTGTCTAATTTAGTTGGATATGGATGTATATAAGTATTTGTTGAGGTTTTGTTTTGTTGTAAATATAAACTTAATTGGGTATTTTGTCCTTATTTGTATGAACTTTATTCTGAAATGGATAGCTTTAACCGTATTTTGTTCGTTAAAGTTTTATCTTGGATACATAGCTTTTTTTAGCCATGTCTACGTATAAGTTAGTTAATTTTTTTACCATTAGAATTCTTTTTCTTCTTCCTGCCCTTATCCCATATTGCTTGGGGTCGGCGCAACACGTTTTTTTCTTCCATTCTGTCCTGTCACTCGTCAAACTATCACTAGCTCCCTTTTCTTTCATATCACTCCTCACATCCATCTTTTCTTCGGCCTTCCTCTCCCTCTCCATCCATCTACATGTATACTCTGAACTCTTTTAGTAATATGCGCTTCATCTCTCCTCTTTACATGATCATACCAAGACAACCGATTACCTTTCAACTTTTCAGTCACTGGCGCCACTTTCAAACTTCCTCTAATATACTCATTTCTCACTTTATCCACTCTCGTCACACCACGCATCCATTTCAACATTCTCATCTCCGCTACATGCAATCTTTTTTCATCCGTCTTTTTCACAGCCCAATAATCTGAACCATACAGTACGACAAGTCTTATCGCGGGCTTGTAAATCTTTACCATTAGAATATGTGTGTATCAAATGTATTAATTCAACCTTCTCGGCAAAATTCGCCAAAGTAGACAACAATACAATAAAGTTCTTAGTTCCATTTTTACCGAGATTTCGCTTGTTTCAATGATTCCACATAAAATGTCCAGTTGCGCAGATACTTGAGATACAATACTACACCAATTTCATATCACAATATCTATGTGAACTTCATTCGAAGAAATTCTGCCAACAATTTATGTTTGCCTTAATAGTAAATATACTTGAGGTATAGATAATTTCATCTCATTTTTATGTCGCGCATCGTTAGCAAAACTTATTTGTAGCATAAATTGACATTTTCATTCCGTCACTTAAAACTACTCACGGAGTGCAATAAAAGGAACTACTTCAATTTACTGTCTACTAAACTTTAACTAGGTTTGTCCGCACAGTGCACTTTTATAACCGTCTCCGTCGATACATCGACTTGTTCCGTATTTCACTTGGCAACACCAAATGGTTTATGTTGCAGTACTCCGCAGTTCTCGATTCAGACAGTGTTGCTACTTGCAGCAGTTTTAGACTTTCAAGCACCATAAAAACTAGCCAACGATTCGAACTTTAACGAAGATACTGCAGAATTCCAATTCCAGTTGTAAGTTTGTAACAAGGGACAGACTTGAGCGGACTTGGACTCCGGCAGCAGTTTCCTGTATTGTAAGTTTATATGCTTTCTTTTCGGTTTGAGTTTGAAAATTATAAGTTAAGCAAAGTACTTTTTAATCTAGATTATTGACTGAAATACCTTGTTTTTACGGGAGAAATGTGGATGGAGTGGGACTAAAACTTGCAGTGTTCCTTCAGTTACAATTTATTCGCGAGGGTTACGGTAACTTCTTTCAACAATCCACAGCATTAGCAGGCCGATACCTGCCAGGCTGCGGAGCCGATTAGATCCTGTCACACCATGTAACACAATGCACCGTCGAAGACTGTAATACTTCGACTGTTAACAATTATTTTGTTTCTTGTTGCAACCATTTGTATAATAATAGTGATTGTTACATTGTTATGTATTTCTAATATAATTCATCCTGAAGATGTACTTACTATTATAAATAGATTCCTTCCAGGCATCCTCATCACGATTGTTTCAGTGTATTCTTCTTCCTCTAAATATTTCGTGACCTTTACTAGGTCATCAACCTCACAGAAAATGTCACTTTCACCTTTCAAAACTACAAAAGCACACCGCTTTCGTAAACGCTACCATCTCACCCTTTTCACCGCCGTATAAAAGAAGAGCGAGCTTCAATATTGACAGTGCTCTCTGCGACAGAGCGCCAATTGGCATCAGCCTCACAGATATTTTCTCTATAAACACTAAGATATTTGGTAGGGAAATTGTAGTTTCAAGAGTGAATCGTGTTTTGACAGGTTGTTCGAGTGAAGTAGGTTGTAGTGCCACTTTCAAGGAGAGCATCCGTTTGGCATTTAAAAGTTCCAGAAGCTATGAGTGTTAGTTACATAATGCACAAAATGAAAGCTTGTGCTGAAATTACGATAGGCCCAGAGAGACCAATACTCGCTAAGGCCGTGGAGATTTATTTGCAAAGGAAGCACATAGTCTTAAAACGCATAGAACACGCACATAACACATAGAACACATACACATGCATAGAACGCATAGACATAGGTGTGGTTTAGTCACTAAAAGTCTAACCAGCCCTCCCGCTCCATCCTAAATGGGGGAGTATTCATTGGAGAATTAATCACTACATAAAAAAGTGAAAATAATTTAAGAGCAACAAATTTTCGAAATAGCTTCAACCCACTTCACAATGTAAAACATTATTGGAATGGTCCGCCTTTCGCACTTGTAATAAGAATATGTCTGTTAAATAATTTTCTGAACTTTAAAGCTATTATTATATCTATTACTAATGAACCGCCTCAGCTTATCTCTAAAATTCTCGACTTTTCTCTATTATATTACGCTTGTATTATACGCTTGAACCTTCTTTATGAATAATTCTGACTACAAGTGAGATCAGCATGAAAATCCATTCAGTAGTTTTATGTTTACCATGTACAGAGACACGTGGTAACCAGGCAACCACCAATATATTATATATTTAAAAAAAATACTTAATTTTGATCATCCATTGAATTCACATCAACAAACTTTGTTCTCTTTAGGCTTACCAAAATAATGAGAAAACAATACACCAACAAATACAGTCGACCACACAGTCAGCGAATCAATCGCACGCATCACCCGTGATATTAATGAGCGAACTTGCGCGGCCCTGTGTACCTACAGACTCTATTTGTCTTTGTTACCGACTGAATTAATTCGTGCAACGTTTACTAATTGAGTTATAGGCATGTGTTAATGCCGCTCGGCGATCTATTAAGGTCGAAGTATTGATGTTTGTCCGCGATAATTATTGTGGGACCCTGATGGAGCGGTGTTTCGGCATGATTTGACAGTGTAGCCGTGACAAATGTGGCGGTGGTTTAGTTTGAAAGTCAGTTCAAAGGTCGGAAAACGATTTGTTTCACTAACTAGATGTTGTGATATGATTTATTTGTATGCGGAATTTGGTTTAACCTGCTGTTCAATATTTCCATCTTTAAGTAACATAAAATTCCACAAAACGATACATAAGCAGCATCTTCCGCTACTAATAAAATGCTGCATCATTGAAGTAAAGAGTGCAAAACTAACCGTAGAAGCAGTCTTAAGTATATTAAATGTAAACTCTCCTACAAACTATTTCAAGTCTAGATTTAAGACGACCAACTGAGCAGTAATTTGACCTGAATACCGTCTTCATAGAAACTTGTCTCGAGGCGGCCTCAATAGTCGCCAAAATGAGTTAAGCTACTTTAATCAAAGTAAATCTTTTCTCAATTAATGAAAATGGTCTTCTTTATTTCTTTAATCTATTTCTGGGAGCTTAAGAAATTCTTCATTCGGAAGATAATGAATTCCTTTAAAGGAAAAGGATTAAAAGTATTTTAAGGAAATGTTGGCAATAGGGTGACAACTAGGCCGTGTGGGTCTGCTTAGGTCGTTTCTTTTACAATTTTGATTCTTATTTGCTTAAAAATAAGATCCAAATTGCAAAATATAGGAAAAAATTATGATATCTAATCATATTGGAATGCCGTAAGGCTTTCAATCAGTTCCCAATTCAAATCAGACTTAAAAATATTATTAAAAGTTAAAAGTTCTATAATTTTAAATTGTTTTTTTTTTAACTAGTATAAATCACTCACATGTTAGATAACCTGTAATATTTATATTAATTTATATCAAAAAGGACACTGATTCGAAACTAACAAAATTATGTTGATGATATTATACTCCAGCAAAAATAGGCTTTATACTACATCCGTGACTATGTTATTTTCACGTAAACAAAATAAACAATCTAACTTAGTTTCCTAACACGGGACACCGCATACATCTTATTGATTCAATAGATAAAGGTATTTATTTAGTGGCTGAGGTCATCTATCTTAATGTAAGGGCCGGTCTGAGTAGCGGAGCTTACTCACTTGTCACTGGCGACTCGGGCGAGGCGAGGCGAATGGAAATGCCTTTTAGATGTCTAGTGTACGTGGAATGGAACTAGCGAGGCGTTTCAATGTTTGTTGCTGTGATTTTTAAATCTAGACGGTCGGTGTTCAAATGTGGTAATGGTATTTTGTAGGAGTTGATTTAGATGGACGTATTCATTTTTGTTTTATTTTGTTCTGATCTTTTGATGTGATAGTACCTTTTTCAGAGGCATCAATACATTGGTAAAAGTAAGCTTTTTAATATTATTTATATACTCATATATAGGCAAGAGCCTTATCACTAAGAGTGATAAGCTCTTGTTAATATGACCACTGTGGATCACGCTTGTGTAAAAAGGTATTTCACGAAGGCCTTCGTCGTATTTCTGTGTATGTGCACTATTGTTATACGTCGTGCTTTGGACTTAACCCGTTGTGTGTCTAAACGTGGATCCACGCGAGACACAATGGCTTTTTAATTGTGTCTCTAATTAAGGCACTCGAGAGTTTAAGTACATAGAAAACCCGTTGTACGTGAACCTACACTCATACAAATTGGTGAGAAAGAATCACCATAATCTATTTACTCTTGACCATTAGTAGAAGCACCATAGTTATAAAGCAAGGATGTGAAAATACACTACACATGGGACTATATTTGTAACTTAAATGTTCAACGAAGTACGTAGTATTTATTCAATTGATTTGATTTTTGTTTAACTCATTACTTGCCCAAAAACAAATCAGGCCTCATCTCAAGGCACATCGCTAGTGTACAATTCCCTTAACATAAAAATAAATAGGCGTGCATTAGTGACGGTAACTTGATCTTAAGACGTATTAATTTGGAGAGCAGTCGTGTGCACTCGCCTGTCTCGTGTATTCTGTGTCTTAGTTTGTATGTGAGTTTGTGAGAGCGATAAATATTTGGGTTGATATTCTTAGGTATAAAGTAGAAATGTTGTGTGTGGGACATAAAATGTTAATCTATTTTGGGAATGATTTGGTCCACTGTTGAGTAAGGGACAGTACGTTATAAGCAATTATAGACAAATAATGGTTGATAATTGTAAATTTTAGTAAACTTGAGTTTTCTCTTAGGTTCACTTTTATATCAGCAGTAACAATCAAATCTATTTTCTGTTCACGTGAAATTCTAAAATTATACCAAAGGAACATACTTCAGGCGCCAAAACTATTCCAGAACAAGGACTTCTCATGTGCCAAGTTTCATCCAAATCTTTTCAATCGTTATGGTGTGAAAGGATAATGAACTGACCAACTCACATTCGAGTTTTCATATTATTAAAGTTAGGATAGGTACATGTTTACATGTATGCAGGTATATTATTGCAAATTTATTCATATAGGTACCTAATATTATGAATGATAGTACTTATTAAAAGGCACTCAGCCACTGCAATTACCTAATTCAAAATTGCTCAAAATGAAAAAGTCAACCCTGCATTAGCAGTACCATAAATCACAACCCGTCACTGCTCACAAAGCCGAAATTTGGCACCAGCCCAACGCCCCGTATTATAAAATAAACTTACTTATAAGTGAATACCACAAAAGCGAGTTCGCAATATATTAATTTTAATTAGCCTTTCCCACCAAATAACTAAGTTGGGGATTAAGACTCGTGTATGTTTAACGTAACTCGAAAACTCGGAAACTTCGAGTCTGTATCTCCGAGTTTCGATTTTGTTGAGATTATTTTCTGTTTGTTGTTAAAGGTTAACCTATTCCGTTTATGTACAAGTTGTTTACAGATTGGAATTTTAACTCAAAAACAACTTTGTGTTTGTACCTACTTATACTTTTATAGATCTTTGGAAGTAAATATTTTTTGATGTTTATTATGTTTATCGGTACTTGCTTTCGTGTGATGTGAAGATATTATGTCTTAAAAAAAGTTTAGGCTATGGGGTGACTCTACTCGTTTATCTCTATAGTTTATAGTTTTAGGACTTGGGCACTGTGTAGGTTATGTATTACTCGTACACAATTTTCATCAGTCATATTACATTTTTTTTTAAATTAGAAAAGAATTAATTAAAAATTCAAAAGTTTTTATTTCACATAGGTCTACATGGGCACTTATAAAACGTCAGAAGCCAGTGCACGGTTCCAAATTGGTCGTTTCCTATGGAGAAGAACCGGCCAGAAACTCCATGGTTACTCTTTTTAAAAAGAGTGATTGTTGATACAATATTTCCATATTACAGTATTAATAGGTACCTATTATGTAAGAATAGTGTAAACCGGTCTATATTGTATTCAAAAGTTTAATAAAAATAATCATATTAAATGACAATACTGTGATGTAATCATACAACTCACTCTAGCCTTGAAGATACTTATATCGTAATTGGATGGGAAGACCGCAGCAGGCAACTTGTTTTACAAGTTCTTCAACGTAAGCAGTATGTGGAAGAGAGGCGATAGCGGAATCAAGTCTACCAATGCCTACACACACTCTCCAAAATGCTTCCTGTAGCAAAAACCTGTCTACCCTACGTCTATGCTACATGTTGGAATGTTGTGCTGATTGTGCAGTTGTACAATCGAGTTTTAAATAAATAAATTAATTGATAAAAAGCTCTTATGAGGGAAAGTTCGGGGCAATTGCGAAGTTCTAAGTTAGATAATAAAGTCTGCTGATCCTTGGCACGTTTAAAATTTAAACAAAAGTACGTCCCTGTAACAATTAAGGAACTCATTGAAGACTCTAGACTAAATCACCACATCATATTACTGTGTGGTTTCAGTCTGTCCGGAGCCAGCACATCTGTAATATGATAATGAGCCTGCCATTCCCAGCTGAAGCTGCTAACCCACACATCTGAGCCACATCTCTATCCTCGCAATAAGCCGCATGACAATTCGTCCATGTATCATGATAAGCCTCGACTAAGTGACGCCATGGCTCATGAATATGCACGCCGCACAGATTGCCCGATGCCCGTCTACAGCCAATCATGTGCAAGTAAACCACCGTTTACATATTGTTATGGCGATTGTATTTTATGGTAAATAGTGAGTAGGTAATGTTTAAATTAGGAGAGTTATTGAGATCTTCATCATCTTGTCCTCGTCCAATGTTCCTTGGCGTCATTGTCGGTGCTTTTCTTAGCATATTTCATACATCACCTATATCTTTTCATTTCCCTCCCTCTTCCTGTCAATTCATTTGCATATGTACGTTATTCCTGATGATTACGTACGGCGTTCAGCCACTGGTACATAGTGGATATGCCACCCTTACGTATGTAGTATAAAAAGTTTTAGGAACACATTTATGGTGCGTCCGTTCAGGAGTGGAATTCCCTCTATAAGCCTGTGTTTCTTGATAGCTTTAACCTAGAGGTCTTCAAGTCAAGAGTGAATAGGTTACTTCAAGGCAAGCATGCTTCATTGCCAATCACATCATCGCTTACCTTTAGGTGAGATAGTGGTCAATCGCCTATAAATAAAAAAAAGGTTCAGTAGATAGACCATGTTATCATCTCGACTATTTCCTTCATCATCTTTGACAGTCTTTAAGAGTATTCGGAAGACCGAAAGTCTATCAGCTATTGTGTTGTAAAGGTGTATCGTGTTACTCAGTAACTGAGATCTAAACATCAGATGTGTGGTATATTCTGTGGTATTTTTTTGGCCTAATAGATTATTCCAATACAGATTGGAATAAGCTAGATAGGTAGATTGTGTCTCTACAGTATTGTGTATCATTTATCACATTTTTTACTTCCTGTGGTACACATTGACTATATTTATTGGCTTTGTGTTGCCTAAGCACAACGGACTGTATGATTTACTAACAAAATAAAGTCGGCACAGCGGAATCTTCGCTAGGATTGTATAATTAATCTCGGAATAAACAGAGATAAAAAATTTAATAACTTAGGTCATTTTTGCTTTAAAGTAACTAGTGAAAGAATTTTAAAATCGGTCCAGTAGTTTTAATACAAACAAAAAAAATTCAAAATCTAAACTTTGTGCTCTGTGTAATATTAGTAAAGAAGTATAAATTTTCAAAAACTCATTTCTTTATTTGGTCTATATCTAAATCCACTTAATCCAATCCGTCTTATTCGTAAATGAATTATGGACCCTAGTGCCAAATTAGGCTATACATCCCAGTTCAGCGAACTTTACCATTCCTAGACCTCCATCTTCCAACCATGATCGAGTACCGTCCAGATTCCTGCATCTATTTTAAAATAAACTCCAGACCCAACTGTCAAGCGCGAACAGCACTCATGGGTGCCATCCGTCTTGCCGACGATCCATCATTGGCTCAGCGCAGCGCCACCTAGCGGTAATGCTTGACTTGCAGACGTTTGGCGAAGTGTAGGTAATTCGTAGGATATGTGGTTGGGAAATGTGTGGCCGCTATTATGTGTGATATGTGCTTTGCAGTGTGGCGTGTGATGTCTTGATAAAGGCTCTTCTATACATGTAGTAACTTACTATCATGCAAGGTTTCATATAAAAAAAAATCACCAAATGGCATATTATACTGTTTTGCGAGTCTAACGCGACTGCTGAGCGAACTGAAATTAAATTCGAAATGGATCTGATGATTTAATACTCGTACATTATTATGTTTTTATTTTTTTGTAACACATTGCTTTTGCAACATTTTTTAAATTATTGTGACTCCGACAACCTTAAATTCGTTAGTTATTAATAATAATAATAATATTTATTTGCAAAAAACACGGTATTAAAAGGTGTTATAATACAAAGAGTCCAAACATGTTTTGCTTAATATTAAAGCATGCAAAATTGTAGTATCAAGATTACAGTTTATGTTCAAGAAATTCTTTAACACTGCAGAAATTATTTTCATTCAGCCACTTATACAATTTAATTTTAAAATGTCTGCAATTTAGTACTTTAAATGTATTTGGTAATTTATTAAATATACGCACACACATAGCCACACAGTTATAGTATTTATTTTGTTAACATTTTTATTGATAGTTGTTATTATTTATATTTTTCTTTTTTTTTGTATATAAACTCATTAAAAAAAGAATGTGAATGTGAGAAAACTATAGACTCCATGAGTTCTTAGATTACTTCTTATTACAATTTTTTTTTATTGTGATTATTTCTTATTGTACTTTTGGGTACGATATTGACTGGTCTACACTGTTCTTACATAATATCTATTAATACCTACTGTAATTTGGAAGTAATGTAACATCAACCACTTTTTTAAAAAGAGTAACTATGGAGTTTCTTGCCGGTTCCAATTTGGAACCGTGCACTAGCTTTTGCCGTTTTATAAGTGCCCTGGTAGGCCTATGTGAAATAAAAAAAAATTCAATTTGGATTCAAATTTCAAAATTTTTTCATTCTGTAAAAATTATGTCACTTATTAGCGGTCTCTCAGAAGTGGGACGGATATATCCTTATTTGGACAAAAGCCCCCAAATAAAATCTACATTAATATTATAAAGAGATAAAGTTTGTTGTTTTGTTTGTAGGAGGTAATCCCTGAAAGTACTGGTCCGATTGCTAACATTTTTACACCGCTGTTTTATTCCCGAGCGACATACTTTATGTACACGGGCGAAGCCGCGAGCAAAAGCTGGCGTAGAATAAAAAAAGAGTTTAACGTGGATGAAGTAGCGGAAACAGGACACAAGTTCTTACAGAACCCAACATAGATTTTAGTCTAAAATACTTAATTGTTTGTTCAGTAATTTCAGAGTATACTAACACGTTAGGGCAAGACAATTTTATCTAGGTAAAGTTGAATTGAGAAACGAAGTAGCAATACTGTTGCTTGTAGGATGTACTTGCAGGTATCGCATTGTTGCCAAATAAGAGCTTCTGTATTACATTTGGGCCTTACCAAAGTCTATTTGAATAATAATAATATTTATTCATGTAATTTAGTTTATGATTTATGTAATAATATTGTTATTTTAATTTATTTTTAGTTAGTATATTTGTTTTTAATTATATTTTTAATATTGTTGTTTTCGATTTTCAGTTTTAAATCAAATTATACTCATTAATTAACTAATAAAATCTGTAAATGCTGCGCAATACTGTGCATACCTATAAATACTTTTTTTACACAGGAAGCCCTCGTACAACAGCTGTAGTTAGTGTTTTGTATATAACGATATCTGTAATAAGAATTGACGTAAGGGACATTTAACTAAAATTTAAAAATGTTCCTCACGACGATTGGCGTAAGAGTATTTTTACTAAAATGTAAATCATTCCCTTACGTCAATTCTTATTACAGGTATCGATAAGTCGTTTGTGTGTCAACATAATTAAATTTGACCATCGCCAATAGTACACCTTTGATTACATTCGAACTGGACGCGAATTCTTGTTCCTTTCACCAAATAACAGAAACTGCATTTTCCAATTTCCTCAACAACAGCCTATAACGCATTTACGAGCCAGCAGGCATATACCTCGTTAGTCCAATCTGGGGTACACTTGCGCCCCTTCCGAGGTTTGTAGGAAAAACTCGTAGTGATTGTCTCCAAATTTAATAACAGATTTGAATGACCCCATCTCTTCGGTGCCCTCCTCCCGCGCCCCTTGCTCCCCGCGACGATGCTGAATACCCTTCGTAAGGAGATTTCGATGTAAAGGTTGCGACACACTCGGATGGACTTAAATATCGGTTTTAATGTAATTATCATTTATATAATCTGGTACATACTGCGTAATGAAACATCTGAAAAAATTAAAAATGCACGGTTCCTTATATCCCTAAGTTGGATTTTGAAAGGTACCTATAACTCTCTCTAACGAAGTCTGGATGGCTTTTTTTTTTTTCAAATATTTGGTAAATATGTTGTTGGTAAAAAGAAAAATCATCATCATCATTTCTGCCGAGGGATGTCGACTATCGGACATAGGTCTCGCCCAAATGTCGCCATAACGAATGGTCCAATGCGTTTCTCATCCATCGCATTCTCGCGATTCTCAGTCATCGGTCCACCTTGTAGGAGGCCTTCTAACGCTGCGTTTTCCATCTACAAAAAACATATTATAATCAAAATAAACATATACAAAAAGAGAAAAAATGATTTTATATGTTAAGCAATTGCAAAAGAACCTTGGATGAGGGAATGCAAATGATGTGTAGTTTTTTATTGTTATACAAAGATCGCGTAATCCTGTGATGTATGTTGTAAATAAAGAGAAACAACCCGTGCAATACTTGATGTGTCTCAAACTCACGAAGAATTGTTTCATCAAATTATTCGGCCATCGGTTTACGAATCGAGAGGCCTCGAATACAATGAATAAATTATTTTCCATAGAAAATCCTCCGGAAATTTTCAAATACCAAATTTGTAAAATTGCTGAGCAATACCTATTGCTTGGCCGGCCTCTTCAAATAACAAGCGCAATGGTAGGCAAAGCTGAAGAGAGGAATTTTTAAATATTAATTTAATTATACTTAATGCTAAAGGGCTCACGGTACGTTTTGAAAAAAATGAAGGAGAATTAACGGGTCGGGCTTGGGACAAGTGGTGAGAGGAAATTATTATGGTCCTCACAGAGCTGGTCTTTTTAATTTGGATCCCTTTTTCGGGTCAAGTCGGGACCATTTTAGGGTCTAGATGGCTCTATTAATTGTCTCAAAATATAACGCATTCTTTAAATGGTGAAAAAATAACGACAGCGTCTTTTGCCTGAATACTACTGCGTTTTTTTAGTTTTTTTTTAATATCAATGGTTTTGTCAAAATTATGTATTATGTTATGGGTAGTATTTAAACGAGTGACTGTAAATTAAAATTTTAAGTGACAAAAATAATTATTTTGGGTTATAGAAATAATAAGTGAGCGACTGACTGCGAGTGACGAGAAATCAATAGAACAGCGACTTAGAAACTTTAATTTGAGTTAGTTAAAATACAAAATGAGAAGCTTCATAATATTTGAGCGACCTAATATTTGTTTGTGTGTAAATAAAACCCGAATAATTAAAAAATAGTGAAATAAAATCTGCGAGCAACTTGATCGTAGCGTTCGCCGGCCGCTGCCGCGGCACCGCTCGCTTCGCTCACTCGGCTCACGCGCGGTAGGTCACAGTTCTAACCTAACCTAACCTATTTCACCCAGTTCAAATGATGAATCTACTTGCGACTAGATAATTAGACAATGATGAAAACATTTGCTAGCGTAAATTCTTTATTTAAAACCTCATTTTTATTTCTAGTCGCTCACTTATTATTTTAGTCGCTCACATACTAATTTTACCGCTCAAGTTATTAAAACAGTATCTCATCATCAGTCGCTAAGTTTTTTTTTTTAGTCGCTCGTTTTATAATTCCCCTTATGTTATTGCAGACTCCAACAGTAGTAAGTAATTCATCTTGTATTGAGATTCTGTTTGCATTGCGTATGAGTTAGGAATTGGGATATGAATAAGAGATTGGGTCTCCCGGGCAGGTGATCTTGAATTCAACCGCCCGATAAATACTGACAGATTGAATGAAATATGGTTTGGGAGAGTGATTAATAAATTGTAATTGCGGATATAAGTAGGTCATTCTGCACAAATCATAGATCTTGTTAGACCTAAGTTTGAGTAGATAACAATTTTTGTTATTCCAGCCACCAATCTATTGCGAGTTTGCAGACGATGAGCAATTGATAGCTCGCCATCCAGCTACCTGGTAAAGACCGAGCCTGAATCGTCGACGACGATGTGTAGTGTTTCACGCGCGCCTCAAAGAGATGTCAGCAAAACCGTGGGGGCTAGGGCCATGGAAATTTTCTTAATCCTATTTGAGCCTGGCAGTCTTTTGCCCACTTCTGTTATGCCCATTATAGAGCGCAACGTGGCATTCCGTATTCGGTCTGCTTCTTTTACGCCCAGAATGCTGCGCTCTAATATCTCTCTAACCTAGGTGAAGTTCTAGTGGTCTCTCTCTAGGTTAGGATGGACAGGGTAGGCAGGGGGCAGGATACATATATCGATGAGTTTACGTCGATGTTATGTCGATGAGTGTGAACTTACATATGTAAATAAAACTAGAACTCGTTAATTTTATTACAGTTTTAATATTTAGAGCTTTCTCCATCTCAACACTTTTCATCATCTTTGGTATAAACTTTTATCTTCACTTAACTCTCATCGCTATTTCCTTTTAAATTAGGACACATAGCAAAGCAGCCCTTTACAGAATTTATCAAAGAGCTAGAACTTGGCCTGACTTTCAGCTGGCCTGCTGTTTCAGCCTTTTCAGACTGAAAAAAAGGTTCCCTGTTAATTGGACATGCTTGTTTGTGCGAAAAAAGTGCTGATTCTTGATATACGCTTATTGAACGAAACGAAATTCCTTTTTTTTTCATTGCGAAGGACTTTTTTATCCTGATATTCGAAATGATCTTTCCTTGCTTAATATTTTGTTGGGTCGGCTTTATTTCTGAATGGGCAGCTGTTCTAGTTCATTTGGGTAGATGATTATCTTGCGATTATTTTAATACTCGTCTGTTATTGGACGGATTTCATGATTGTTATTTTGCAGGTTTCATTATTTTGCTTTGGGATTTTTGCAGATTTTAATTGAACATTTTCATTGTGATAGTATACTCAATTTGATATTCGGTTTTATTTTAAGTTGTCTGTTGTTGATTCTCACTTGTATACAATATTTTTTTTGAGGTAGGGAATTATCCAATCACTTCTCCCGCCCTAAGGTGGAGCGAGAGGGCATGTCAGACTCTTATTTGTGTATATAACCGTTGCGCTGTGTCTGTACCGAATAAAAGTATTTCTATTCTATTCTATTTTTATTAAATACTCGTGAAACCACAACTGAGTCCTTTAGTTGTTCTAAGACTTTAGGTTTTTGTTTTCAGAAATTCCCTGTGGCCTTAGCGGGCATCGGCTTCGTCTGGCCCATACGGTTTGCGAGTTCCTTTGCTTACATTAATACTTCACAAAAAAAAGCGACCGCATTCCGTTCGCACTCACTCTGGACCATGGCATGAACCAAGGCCCGGCGCGAGAGATCTCCGCCGCCGATTGTCTCTACGGCGATACTCTGCCCTAGTGGGACACTCCTCTACCGTAATCCAACTATCGTGTACCTCCGTGTATCACAATTGTGATGCACGGGCGTTTCTTCCGCCTAAATCTATAACAGGAATATCCCGAACTTGCCATGTCCGGTTAGGACTTGAGTCATGCGGAAAGTGCGGATGCCGTGTTGTCACTCCAGTCCAGTCCAGTCACTGTCTCCATACCGCCACGTTTTGAACAACATGGGATTTTTTTATACATTTATTTTGTTCAAATAGTTAACTGGTACAGACAGTAGATAAATATGAATTTATTGTAATAAACCAAAAGAATACAACAATCTCTTACATGATGCTTACCGTAACAGCATTATCGGCTAGACCACTACGTCGGTAATTCCCTGTCAAGCCTGTGTTACTTAACCTCAATACAGTATTAACACACCTACTAAGTATGTCTTAACTTGTAGCGATATTGTACCTAGTTGCATGAAAAAAAACTATTATCGCTTTTGGCTACTGCACTACATGTCGTGTAGTTGATTCCTGCACGGAACAAAATATTAATAAATAGCCTAAAATCTGTTGTTATAGCATAGAAAAGCATAGTCTGCCTTATAATATTCCCACTGTTGGGACTCATGCCTCCTCTCTAGGAGAGGGAATGGGCCGTAATACACCACGCGGACCCAGTGCGGTTTGGTGGACGTCACATGTCTTCGTATTTTTAGTTCTAGGACATGCCGGTTTCCTCACGATATTTTCCTTCACCGTTTTTGAAAGCAGTGGCATCACCACTGCAATTCAATCGGAATAAATTACACAAAGCAATGCGCCTGGCTGGGTTTGAACCCGGGACCTACAACTTGTAAGTCGGGGCCGTTACCACTCTGCCACCACTGCTCTCATGGTTGTTAAAAAAAGAAAAAATAGTCCTAGGTAAGCTAAAACTTTTTGACTAAAAAACGCTGCGATATGCTGAGTGTTATACGAAACAGTTTATGGTAAAGAACACGAATGAAACTGTGTGCAAGAGGTGGCGTCTGCTCCTCTCTAGTGTTTAAATAAACTGGAGTAGTTCACAAATTTACTGGCAATGTGTTACACTTTCTTGAGAACATCAAATTATATGAGCAGCTGGAATTGTAATACTGATTCTACATTTTTTTCACACAACGCCTTCTAGTCCCAAACTGAGAATTTTTGGTATAAGTACTAGACCACTGATAAACATATCTACTTATATATTTCTAAAGACAGAGATATTATTTAATTAATATAAACTAGTGCTTGGCTGCGATCCCACCTGATGGTAAGCAGTGATGCAATCGTTGATGGTGAGGCGCACTAATTTTCACTCTTGCCTTGAAGACACCTAAATTATAATCGGACGGGAAGACCGCTGTAGGCAAATTACACTTAGACACAGAACAAATAATCGTGCTAATCACACGAACTTTTGTCCTGGGAGGGAATCGATCCCACGACCCAGTTAGGGTCACTGACCACTAAACCAATAGGCCTGTCAAAACCTACCCCACTACACCCCATACTTACACCCTACACCACACTCCGGTACTTCGGTATATTTTCACCCTATTCTGTCATTTAGTCCGTGTTTTTTAGCACTAGTGTAGGGCACGGCGTCCAGATAATCGTATTGTTGTTACAATTCAATCAGTGCACAATGCTGGGGCTTCGTTAATGGAAAGTTCGTCGGCGACTGACAGACGGACTGCAGTCCAGACTGCGCGACTGATGGACTGAGGCAGTAATCTTGTTTGACGCAGATGTCAGGAGCTCATCGTTTGATGAGTGCATTATTTTTTTTGTGGTCATTGTGACTGGATTAAAAACACTAATATTATAAAGGCTGTAGAAAAGTTTGTATGTACGTATGTATGTTTGTTACTAATTTGTGAATTAGTAACAAACATACATACGTACATACAAAAGGCCAAAGGCCCAGCAGGGTTGAAGTCTACTGGGGCAATGTGTTGTGCGGAAGAGAACCCCGGAGTCTTGGAACGAAGGCAAAGAAGGAACATAAGAGTAAGTCTTAGTTAGTAATAGTCTGACACGCTTTCCCGCTCCGCCCTTGAGCGGCAGAAGTCTAAAAACCACTCAAACGGCTGAATAGATTTTGATGAAAATTGGTACACAAGTGGACATTACCGTGTCTTATCAACTTGAACATTGAAGTTCTTTTTCTTTGGGATAATTTATTAGTTTAACATAGGCGAAACCGATGGCAGAAGTTAGTCTTATTTTTTTTTAAATTATTGATAGGTTCGCGCTTGACTGCTATCTCACCTGATGGTAAGTGATGACAGACTTGCTAAGAAGTAACCCATTCACTGTTGACCAAAAGACCCCTAGGTTGTAGCTATCAGGAAATGTAGGTATGGTGTATAGCAGGGATGGCGAACCTTGGGCCAGTGGTGGCACGTGGCAAAATAATTCGGGCACGCCGGTGTAAGATGTACAACATATAGGTATAATTACATCATTTTTTTACTTTTATTTAATTAAATAAATAAACGAATAACTGTAAATATTACGCAATAAGAATTTCAAGTTGCAATTCAAGCATTTAATTTCAGTTTGTACATTAAATTACTAAAGCAATATGTTTTGGTGGCAAGTCATGACCATATTGGTTCAGGCCATGATCCGGAGCGAGGAGGAGTGGTAGGCGGTCGCCTCCTTCTGGGAAGCAGTAATGCTAGCAAAGAAGGAGGCCGACCGCATCAGGCAACGGCGCTCTCGCCGCCGCCGAGATTCCGATCCCAATTTTCGGTCACTGGAGGCGCGGGCTAGCGGACGGCGAGCAATGGTTAGCTCGCTGTCCGACCGTTCGGTAACTGTCCGGACCGAGGCCAAGTCGTCGACGGCGCGCACTGTTCCCGCGCGCCTCAAGGAGTTATCAGCAACAGCAGATGCCCAGCTGGGTCGAAGCCTACAGGGGCCAGGGTTAGTTTCGAAAGCTCAGCCCTAATATGAAGGCACGAAGGAACAGGGTGGGTTTTTAGTCAGTAAGAGTAAGAATTTTCCCACCATAAAAAAATCATTTTTTTTCATAATGTATATTTAGTGGCACCTTCTCCAATGAAGGTTCGCCATCCCTGGTAGGTATGGTGGTTTGAAAGCCAAATACAAACATGATTATGCCTAATTGATTAGTGGTGCTTGATGATGGTTGAATTAGCGTTGGTATTTACTGTATCTATTCAGAGGCAAGAATAAACTACCATTAGATCACGGAATGATAATAAAAAGAAGCAAAACTAACACACGATCTTACACTGCTAAGTATAGTTACCGCCTACTAGGTACTTACGAGTTTTAAAAACCTTGCCCAAGAAATATATATTTTTTTTTTCAAATAATATTCATACAGACTCGATATTGAGGTAAAATTAAGTAATTAGCTAAGGTTCCGTCTGCTAGGGAGTTCCGAGTAGGTCTCCTCTCCACCACGCAAATACTTTGATTCTAGGATTATGGTGATGATATATATTACACAAAATAATCCAATCATGGTGTGAGCCGACGACAACTTATCCTATCAGCTGAATATCCTATGAGCCACTAGACTCAGTGATATCTAGCCATTTATTTTCAGCTTCGTATTGCCTGTAGGGCGTACTAGTGTACGCCCTGCTTCCTCCCAGGAAATATGAAGCTAAAAATCCACCTGTTTTAAAAATAACACAGAAAACAGAATACTCTGGGACAAAACTACACGGAGGAAGAATGTTCCAAAACACGACGGATCGCACTTCAAGCTGCTAGTAACAACGCTTAGCAACCACAAAGCGCAGCCTTCAACAATTTGTTATAACCTTTTTACTCTATTCAATGCAAAAATCGCTTCAAAAAAATCCAATCTAGACGGAATAAAGTTAACCCTGCGATATGCAAGGGGTTATTTTTTACCCAATTTTATTTTTCACACTTCACGTAAAATAAACTCTGGCGAAAAACGCTGCATTCATAGACCCGCTCGAATATACGATAGACCGGGCTGTGGGTGGTACAGGGAAATGCACCACCAATTGAATAATCTATTTTGTGCTAGTACATACCGCTATGCTTCTAAAATCGTGTTTAGTTTCGCCATACGCGGTATTGTCGAATTTTTCGGAATAAACCCGTAAATTGCATTTTTATTGGCGATATCAAAGGTTCGACAATATGGAGGAATACTAGCATAGATACTGGTTTAGTTTGCATAGAATATTATTGGTTAACAAACATTGGCAACATAATATTGGCAACATAATATTGGCAGCATCGTTATGTTTTATGATATAAACGAGACTATCAACGGCCATATTGAAATAGATAAAACAATGTGAAAGTTGGTGCAAATATTCTGCCGGGTTATAATTATACAAATGTAACTTTTGATAACATTGCTTTTGTGTTAAGAAAAAGAAATACATACTTAATTTTTCACTAGCCGAATTAATTTCAGAAAAGAGACAGTAAGTCAACCGGAAATATTAAAAAAAAAACCATTACCGTGACGTCTCTAATTGGGCCACAAATTGTTTCCTATCCGAGTCTGTCAAGTCAAAACAATGCAACTTTCCGAGTTCTTCCGACTTATTTTGACATCTTTCAGGCTCCTTCGACCTCATTTAGATGTTCTCAAAGAGCGTACGTCTAAGAAATAACGAGAGCCGGACGTTACAGCCGATCAGTCTCAAGGGATGTCTGAAAAGTTCCCTTTTTGCTCAAAATACGGATCTTTGAAGCGTCGCCGGTCTTTTAGACCTTTTGCAGCAGTTCAATGGTTCGTTTTCTTAACTCCTACTAATGGTGGTTGTAGGAAATAAATAAGAATTGCGAGGTAATCAATTTTGTGGAATATATACGTAAATATTTTTTATTGCACAGTGTAACATATTAGAATTACAAATGCTTCCCTCTTTGTTAATTTAATAGAGTGGAACAATGGACAACCTTTGGATAACATTGTCAGAGCAAAAAAGATTTAGTAGATTAGAAGTTTTAATTAGTAAATAAAGACACAGGTAGTCTGCGGTACAATTGTGTTTAATTTATTATTTTGAGTCTTCATGTAATTTAATTACGTAAATTATAATAATATCTAATAATAAATAATAATAATAATATTCCACAACTATCACACAACGCCGTCTAGTCCCAAGCTAAGCAGAGCTTGTGTTATGGGTACTAGACAACTGATAAACATACTTATATATTTCTAAATACACACATATTATAGATAAATTACACCCAGACACAGAACAAATGATCGTGCTCATCACACAAACATTTGTCCTGGGTGGAAATCGAACACACGACCTCCGGCATAGCAGTCAGGGTCATTAACCACTAGACCATCAGGCCTGTCTAAAAATTAGATGTGAGATATCAAAATTACCGTAATATCGAATCATAAAATCCAGTCCCTTGAAAAACCACTTTCCTGTTGATTGATTCGTTGAATTGTACATGGGTTAGGAAGCCAAATAAATCTCTGTAAAAGAGGTAATTATACTCAGACTTGAATTCATCAGCTGAAATTTCATTTTCAATTTTGTTCTTTTATTTTTTGCTCCATTATTATTAAGGTACTGAAGAAAATAAGACCTTATCATCTTAGAATCTTTTTGTAGCACCTAAGGCTGTTAACATTTTAAACAGTCAAAAGTATATAATTTTAATTTAAACAAAAACTTTTGCACAAAGCATCAAATAAACTTTTTACCTGAAAATATGTTCCAATTTTCACCACACAGCAATATTACTTGCCGTTCCAAATTGCCGGAAAAAACAAAAGTTAACCCTTCACATGCGCTTCGTTTCACAATTTTATAGTAACATTACTGAACTAATACTTCAAAATGGAGCGCGTTCATTGGCTAGCGCTTACTAAATTACTTCGTACAATCTATTCTGCGGTATCATTTGTTCTCAAACTATCCGGAATACACGTTACTCTATTGTTTTTCCGTTGAAAGGTTCTCTGCTCTTTTGTTTTTCGTGTTGATCCGATGAATTGAAAATAAATACTCTTGTAATGTGTAAGGCTAGGAAATTGTATGTAATGGGTTTTCCTGCTTCGGCAAAGTGAATTTGGTGATGGTGGAACCTATATGACTCAAATACAATAATAAACAGAGTGCTGCCATCTGTCGGATAAAATAGCTTAAATTAAGCTGAACTTTTACTCTCACGCGTACCTAATCATTGATGTTCCTATATTTAGTTTGTTTATCTCTGCAAAGAAACTAGACTATCAAAATAATCATATCGCTTCTATTTTTATCATTTCATCTAAAACTTATACACGTTTTTGGTACTTACCCGTCATACTACACACTCAGCACTGGATCATATAATAGTTCAATAATTAGTTAGTTTATCATTACTTATGCACATTAATAAATTCATTTTATTGAGCCTGCATGTTAATGTTTTACATTAAACGACAGTAATACGAATGGGTGTAATAAAGGCACTCGGCACTGAAGGGTTAAATTTATTGTATTTACATTTTTATTAACTGGTTAAGTGGATGTCTGATGTCCACTCGATGATGATAGCATTCCATTGAAATTAAAAACATTTCAATGTTCTGTTGTCGCTTAGGCTATTTCCATATTAATACATTATTGATTTACGAAGCTACTTACACATATTCCTATCTGAATTACTAGATAAACCATGATATATTGTAGGTAAGGCGAGAATTGAGAAAGATATTTTTTTAATGGTGTAAACTAGTGCTTGACTGCGATCCCACTTGATAGTAAGCAGTGCTGCTAATCGATGATGATGAATCGCACTAGTTTTAAAGAGCCTATTCACTTTAGCTTTGAAGATACCTAAATTATAAACAGACAGTAAGATCGCTGCAGGCAAATTATGCTATTGTAAATATGCTACTAACACTAAGGAAGGATTATCCAAAACTCATCTTTTAAAGGGATGAAAAGGGTATCAAAAGTGAAACATAGATACATATTATAAACATCTTTCACACAGACGAAGCTGCTGATAGCAGCTAGTTGATTATTATTTGTTTTCGTAGTCTTCTGCGACTTTTTTTCTAAATGAAACGTTAATTATCATACTGTATAGCATATCATATCATATCATATCAGGCAACTAGTGAAAACGGACCTCTAAAATTACTCGTGACTACCGCCAATCGACGGCCACTCTAACACAAACTTCCATCTTACAAACACGCATTTTTTCAGCATATTTCCTATCAAAACAGATTATGATAATGATAACAATAGGTACAAGTTAACAAGTCGTAACCTCAATACCCCCGTGTTTTCCTACCAAAGGAATATTTTGTTCGCGATGGGCACGCCCCCATAATAAATCTTTTCTCACCTAAAAACCGAAATTATCCACCCCCCCTCCCTCTCCGCTTACCTTCACCATGCCTCACCCCCGATTGGATTCATGGCACGTAATTTATCTTTCGTGTAACATTTAGAATTTGTAAGAGAGTCTAATTTTATTATTTCTAGCTTAGTTAGTATTGGGAATACCGGTAATTGTGGCTTTGTTATATTCCAACTAATTAAGTAGAACAATGTAGTCTGTACCGTGTTATTTCTGACACGCATGAAGGCTATTTAATAAGAGAAAATGATAAATACTCTCTCACATGGTTTATTTTCCCTACAAAAACTAATTGGACTGTTATTACTCAAGTACGTTTCGTGAAGTCAGTAGACAACAAATCATACAGAATTTGATATATACCTGATGACATTAGTTTAAAATCCTGATGGTGACCAGGGTGTATTTAAGTCAAAAGTGGCTAGGTTACTTCTAGACAAGCAAGTTATGTCGTCGACCACATCATTGCTTGCCATCAGGTTAGATTACCATCAAGCGCGAGCCTATTAATAATTAAATGAATAAAAAATTCGTTCTCACCATCTGCAGTAAAATACCTCTTACTAGAGATATGTTCTTGCGTAATCGAATCAGAAATGAAGATAACCGTATAAGAACTAACGTTACCAATATACTTTTTTTTTTTTTTTTCGATGGGAAGAATCATCTTATGACAACCCCCGCTCTTGGGCGGAGCGGGAGATAGTGTCAGACTCTTACTGACTAAAAAACCCATCCCGTTCCTTCAAGCCTTCATACCGGGGCTCGAGCGCCCTTTCGGATAACCCTGGCCCCGGTAGGCTTCGACCCGGCTGGGCCCCTGCTGTTGCTGACAACTCCTTGAGGCGCGCGGGAACAGCGCGCGCCGTCGACGACTTGGGCTTGGTCCGGACGGTTACCGGACGGCCGGACAGCGAGCTACCCATTGCTCACTGTCCGCAAGCCCGCGCCTACGGTGGCCGGAAATCGGGATCGGAATCCCGGCGGCGGCGAGAGCGCCGTTGCCTGATGCGGTCGGCCTCCTCCTTAGCGAGCATTACTGCTTCGCAGAAGTCGGCGACCGGCGACCGCCTGCCACTCCTCCTCGCTCCGGACCATGGCCTCGACCAAGGCCCGGCGCGAGAGGTCTCCGCCGCCGATCACCCCCACGAGGGCACGGCGATGCTCCGCCCAAGCAGGGCACACCGCGATTGTGTGCTCCACCGTGTCCTCCGGGCGTTCCGCATAGTGGCGACACCCGGGCGTCACTTCCGCTTTAATCCGGAACAGGAACCTCCCGAACTTGCCATTTCCGGTGAGGACCTGTGTCATGCGGAAGGTAAGGACGCCGTGAGGTCTTTCCAGCCACGCCTCAAAGAGGGGACTTATCGCCATAATTGTGGCGTGCCCATGACGGGGTTGCGATAGTCGCTGACGCCATTCCACCATGAGATCCCGCCGGAGCTCTGTCCGCCATGCCGTGACCTGTCGCGGCAGAGGACTTTCACCCCGGCGTTGCATCTCCACGCGCATGACGTGCATGTGTGCAAGGACTGTTGCCTCCAGATCCCACGGTGGTAGGCCAGCCAGAAGGCTCGCCGCTTCGCAGGAAATCGTGCGGTATCCCCGCACCATCCGAATTGCCATGACCCCCTGGCAGGCGTTCAGAATGGCCGCCGGTCGCTTTTGCAGCGACGGCGCCCACACCGGCGCCCCGTAGAGGGCCATGGACCGAACGATCCCCGCGTAGAGCCTCCGGCAGGAGGCGTCTGGACCCCCAAGGTTGGGCAGGAGCCGCTTGAGAGCGGCCCCAGTCCGGTTGAGTTTGGGAGCCAGACGTCGGAAATGCTCCACGAAATTCCACCGACTGTCGAGGATGAGTCCCAGGTACCTCATCGATGTCCCGACGCCGATGCGAACTCCTCCTACCGTTAGTTGGGAACCCGACGGCGGCGCGTTCCGACGGCCGCGACCGTGAAAACACATGGCCTCGGATTTGCGCAGCGCCACCTCGAGTCCCAACTCCTGGATCCTACCAACGACTATCGCAACCCCGCGTGTCGCTAAAGCGGCCACCGCCCGGTATGACTCTCCCTGCGCTGGAACCAGCGTGTCGTCTGCGTAGCAGACCACGCTGACCCCGTCAGGGAGGTCGCCCCGCAGCACGTAATCGTACCCGATGTTCCACAAGGGTGGCCCTAGTACCGACCCCTGCGGAACACCGCACGACATCTCCCGACGTTTCCAGTCTCCCTGGTGACCGGGGTAGACAATATACCTGTCCGACAGGTAGGCCTCGACTACTCGACAGAGGTATTCGGGCACCCGGTGGTACCGGAGTGCCCTCCGGATCGTACTCCAGGGCAGGGAATTGAAAGCGTTGGCAATGTCCAAGGACACTGCCACGACACACCTACCCTGGGACACCGCATCCCCCGTCGTGAGGGCTCGCACGCGCATGATGGCGTCCACCGTCGAGCGCATCCTGCGAAAGCCGAACTGTCCGTCCGAAAGATCCGGCCCCACCTGTGAAAGGCGCGCGACGAGGCGGCTCGCAATCACTCTTTCAAAGAGCTTGGCCACCTCGTCGAGCAGCACAATGGGCCGGTACGCGGACGGAGAGTCCGCAGGGCGCCCTGGCTTCGCGATGAGGACCAGTTTCCCCGTCTTCCAGCGAAGTGGGAACTGGCCCCTCTCCAAGCATGCGCTGAAGAGCCCTCTCAGTCGAGGCCCGAGAGCCTCCATGGCCAGGACCCAGGCTTTCCCAGGCAAGCCATCGGGTCCTGGGGCGGCGTTCTTGGCACTCAGCCTTTGCACCGCCACTCTCATCTCTGCCTCGGTCACCTCTGGAGCATTATCGTCGTCTTCGCTATTGCGGTCCGCGTCAGACACCGCTGGCGGAGGCAGAGCCATAGGCGGGGGGGAGTGTTCCCCTCACGCAGGGAACAGAGCGCTTACCATACCCTCCACGAGTTGGGGCCGGAGACTCTGAGTCAGCGGGGGAGCCCAGGGGCGCAGTTTCTCCCGTATCAATTTGTACGGGCGCCCCCACGGGTCCGCGTTCAGAGACCCCAGCCACACGTCGCGGGCCTCGAGTTTGGCCCGCTTAATCTCCGCTCGGAGGGTGTGTTTTGCCTCTCTGTAACCTTCGTACAGCTCCGCCTCTCTGGCCTCCGCATCCGGCGGGCGGATGCGGCGCCTGCAGTATCTGGCGTACCGGCGTCGCGCGTGATTGCACGTGTTGCGCAGTGCAGCGATTTCCGGCGACCACCAGTACACCTGGCGCTTAGCACGTCCTGGACGGACTCGGGGCATTGCCGCATCGCAAATTTGCGACATGGCCTCCCGGAACCACTCCGCCTCGACGTCGATGTCGACAGGCCTGTCCGGTGCTTGCACCCAGGCCTGTACCGTCGCGGCTTCCAGGGGGAGCTCCCGGTCCATCTGCTTAAGCGCCCACCGCGGACCGCAAGGGCTCTGTCGGACCGGTGCGGCCGAGGTTTCGGCGGAGACGTCCAACCGGATATACCGGTGGTCGGAGTACGTCTCCACCTCCTCCATAACGCGCCAGTCGACGACACGCGGCGACAGAGCGGGGCTGGCGAACGAAAGGTCCACCACTGATTCACCCCGCCTCCGCACCAACGTGGGGACAGAACCCCGGTTCAGGACGACCAGGCCCAGCTCCAAGGCCCAGTCCTCCACCAGCCGACCCCGTGTGTTCGTGCGCCGGGAACCCCAAGCCGTATTCCAGGCGTTGAAGTCCCCGCAAACGACCACGGGGAGGGTACCGAACCCAGCGACGACGGCACTTAGCTCCATAAGGGAGACGTGGAGTTCGTCGGGAGGTCTGGTCGGGGACAGGTAGACGCCTACCACTGCAACGTCCCCGACCCGTGCTGCCACGCAACCCTGTCCCCTCGCAACAGCCTCGAGGGGCGGGGTACCGGCGGCGGCCGACGAAATTAGCGTCACCGAGCCGTCTAGGTCCTGAACCCAGCGGGGATGGACGTAGTACGGCTCGGAGACGACGGCGACATTGATCGACCACTGCGCCATGCTCTGGAGCATGAACAGATCCTGAGCGGGGGCGCAGTGGTTGATGTTCGCCTGGAGGAGACGTAATGGTGTCGTTATTGACATTCCATTACAGTCTACTCCTGAGCCCCCTGTGAGGGCACCGCCGCGGCGGGAGCGGCGGCGACAGCGGCGGCAGCCGAGACGGTGGCTGCTGCGGTGAGGGTGTCAGGGTGGATGGGCCTGACTTTGCCCTTGGCCTTGGCGGGGGGGTCGCAGGACCTGCCCCCAGCCCGGTGGTCGGCTGGCTTGCCTGCAGCCGCACATGCGTAGCAGTGCGGCTTTGCACGGCATTCAACGGCCTTGTGCCCGGGCTGTCCGCACTGGTGACAGCGGTCACTGCGGTCCTCTGCGGCGCAATAGGCCCCCACGTGGTGCCCCACGTGACAGCGGTAGCACCGCAGAGGTCTGGGCTCCAGCAGCTTTACCTGGGCCGAAACCCAGCCCACCAACAGCCTTCGGCCCTCGGCCGTGATGGCCTTGGCCGCCGACACGGGGCAGCTCACCGTGACGGCTCGCATGCCCGTGCCGTCAGCGCGGATGGTGCCCGCCCGGACCTGATCGGTCGTGCACCCTCCCGCCCTGACGATGGCGGCCACCACCTCTTCCACCCTGACAGAGTCGTCCAGACCCATTATGCGCATGTCCATGCTTTTGGTGGGTCTGGACACTCGGGCCTCCTCGACGTCCAGGGACGCCCTGATCCTTTCGGCTAGGGCGTCGGCGAGCTCTCCGCTGTCTGCCCCAGGGACCTCCAACATTCGGGCCCCGGTTGCGGTACGCCTCATTCGGAAGCCCCCGGAGGCTCCGAACTCATCGAGGTGGCCCACCACCGCCTGTTTCGCCTTCGCCATGACTACATCGTAGTTCACGCCCTTCTTTTCCGCAGCTGGCTGTAGTGTGATCACTACAGCTGCGGAAGTCGGGGCGCGAAGACGAGCAGCCATAGCCCGCTTCTTGCGCTCCTGTCGCCGCCTGCGCTTTTTGGCCGCCCTTGCCGCCTTGCTCGCCTTCTTCTTGGCGCCGACGACCGTCCACTCGGCGCCAGCCGAGGGGTCTTCGGGCGGAGAAGGCGGCAGGCGCGACCTAGTCGCCGCCGCGGCGGGAGGACCCGCCGGTTTGGTGGCAGCCGCCACCCTGCTCTTTGAGGGAGGGGCAGACTTCCCCTGCCGCTGCTGCTGCTTGGCTGCCGGGACCGGCCTCGCAGGCTCCGACGCCGTGGCCACGCGCCCGGCTTGCCCCGAGGGGCCAGCCCTGGGTGCTGCAGCCGTCGTAGCCGCGGCGACGGCGGCATAAGACGCCGTCCTCTTCTGGCCGGAGGCCGCCAGAGGGGGGCGCAGGACGATGCCCTCGAGGACGGAGAACTGGCGCTGGATGTGCCCCTGGAACTGCTGCTGCTGCTGCTGCTGCTGCTCCCTGAAGGCAGCCAGCTCTTGCCGCAGCAGAGACACAACCTTGCCTTCCGCCTGGGGCGAGGGCCGGGATCGGCCCTGCTCCTACCTGCTCCCCCCTTCGGGACGAGAGCCCTGGAGAGCGGCCACGGCCGCCTCGAGCCGGCCAAACCTCCCGCTGAGGGTGCGCTCGTAGGGCTCAAAGACGAGCCCCAGTGCCTCCTCAATCGAAGCGTTGGCCAGCTCGACGGAGCGTTTTTTGGCCACTCTCTCCCTCTTGTTGGCCACGCTTGTGATAGCGGCTGCCACTACCTGCCGAAACTTGGCCAGCGCCTCCTCCATGCCTTCTGGCAGCTCGCCAGGGAACTTCGGCATTAAGACGTCGGCGCTGGTCTGGTCGTTCGCGACCTCCTGGGGTCGCCGAGACGCTTCCTCAGCGCACCCTCTCCCTCTGCCCGACTTTCGGGCCGCACCCCGCCCCGACGACGAGATTTTCCGGGCAGGTCCCGTCTCGTCGTCGGACGCGGAGCGCATGGCGCGCATGAACGCCCTCCTTCCGTTGGATGCGGATTCTTCCACCTCCATCGAAAGGAGGGGCTCCCGCACCTCCACCTCCTTCCCGTCTGAGTTGAGTGAAGACGCGGCATCTGAATCCGACGCCGCGTCTTCACTCACCTCCCTGAGGCCGAACCTACGGCCGGCCTCCACCGGCATCGCGGACGTGCTGGGAACTGGTCCCAGGGACTCCGCGCTGCCGAATCCTCGAAGACCCTGGCTCGTTGCGTCCACGTAGGACGGTACAGGGTCCGGAGACCTGAGGCGGTAGGTGCCCTCCCCAGAATACGAGGGGCAGCCCGAGCTCTGCTCGGGGAGGGATTCTCCAGCTAACTGGTACCCTCCTGGGGTAGTATTTATTTGTCTACTCGCGCTCATATTGGTGCTGAACAAAGCTTTGCCTTTTTTTGAATGGGGTGGGGTCCCCATTACACGTTCGCCATCCTGGTCATGTCTGCTGAACAGACACGTACCGGAGGCGAACCCTATCTCTCCGACATCGCTATCCAGAAGGCGTCAACAGCTGTTGTGCCAGCGCTCCTGGACAGCGCACCCTCCGGGCGGTCCGACTGGACTCCGCCATATGTTCCTCTTGGTCTGGTCTCTCGCTTGAGGCCTTCCGGCATGAGTAGCTCTACCGGCATAGCCCTCAAGGTCACTGAGACACGCAAGCCCCACCACGACGACAACGTGGGAACACAGTTGGTGGGGACGTTACCAATATACTTGAAGAATCGACAAACTTAAGCTTGAGTGGATACTTGCTCGCAGAACAGATTATGGATACGGCCAAAAGGTTTTGGTGTACAGACTGCGTTCTGTAAGATGCAGCGTTGGTAGGCTTTGTTGAGGGTCACAATAATCCGATGAAAGCAAGACACACATGACCTGTCATTATGGCGATGCTTTGGGGAGGCGTGTGTTGTTCAGTGGACCTCTTTTGACTAAAATGATGTGACGATGATGATTTCTACAGGCACAGTTTCAAACTTGAGTTCTCTAGGCCTCTTAATAGCAGAGAGTAGTATAAAAAATCCAAAAAGTTAGACGAATTTGAACCTTCGGCAAACTACTTTGTGTTGGTTGTTTATCGGGTAGTGGCAGTAGTTATATTTAAAATTCAGAACAAAAAAAAAATAACACATAATATAACAGTCAGAGAGTAAAAAATCGTTCGTTTTAATGCTGGGTCATTTAAAGTAAGGCATCATTTGTGTACCCAAGTTAGAAGACCAGCAATATGAATGAAAGATATGAAAGACATTTTATTTCCAATCCGGTTAAAGTCGTCCTTACGTCTTGATCACACGTACCGAGTAAGAGGGCGAGACAGGAAAATGTTGCTCGGTCGAGACAATGATGTAAGCGAGTTGTAAAGATAAGCGATCGGCCGAGTACTCAGCGCTTTGTTCATACGTACCGAGTATTCGGCAGAGAGCACTGTCTCGCCCGCTTACTCGGTAGGTGTGATCAATGCTTAAATACTACTCCGACATTCCACTATCAAAAAACACATTTCTATTCTGAAACTCCAAAAATGTTACCCCATTTACTAGAAGCAAGAGAATTAAATTATTTACCTTTATCGATACGTATCGAAGCCTCCCCGCGGGACTCTATAGAGTGGGTTTTTCTGTAATCTTAAAGGCTTACTAAAATATTCAGGGAACAGTAGAACGCTCTCGCAATGCTACCAACATTCAAATGTTATAGTTGTCCGTGTGTTATGTTGGCTCTTCATTGATGTTGTAGGTATGAGTTTTTTTTATTTGTTGGTGGGAGTTTTACCACAAAATATAAAGGTACAGGAGTCAATCTACATACAAAGCGCGCTCGAGCAACGCACACATAGAACCCGCTCACGGACACGATGTCTCGGTCACGTCTTGGACCACTCGTCAAACAGTGCCGGCTCAAACGCTCATTAGTGTGCGTCCACTGAGCGTAGGTATAAAAAGTGAAGTACATACATGAGATTGTCTTCTGTACCTATCTATTTTGTGCTTTTACTGACTGAAACTAACCAGTGTTTCTTCAGTTGCCTTCTGCATTCCAGAGCCACGGTGATTCTTGCGAACAATCTCGCAACCTTGTATGAGGTATGGTTTGGCGTTTTGCTGTAAATGTTCATTGATTATTAGGTACTAATGGAATTGTCTAGGTATGATTGTGTTTTTGTACCCCAGGATCTGGTTCATTAGTTAAACAGTTCGCTGTTCTTTGTAAAAGTTAATAAACAGTTAGTTATAACATTGATAGACGGTTTGATGGTGGTTCAGAAAGAAACTGTTAACCTTTTTTTTATAATGGATAGGCTTGCGTTTGACCACTATTTCACCTGATGGTAAGCGATGATGTGGCTGACGATGAAAAAAACACGCACATTTCATAATATTATAACATTAACTTACAAATCAATGTATTATAAATATAAAAACTAGCTACTGTCAGCGATTTAATCCGTGTGAAAGTAAAAAATTATCCCAAGGACAAGGTTTACCCGTGTACCAATTTTCTTCCAAGTACTCGTAGGTACGTTCAGTCGTTCGAGTGTGAAGTATTCATATAAACATACACACTCACAAACTTTGCCTTTGTGATGTTAGTTAGAAGACATGTGACCTCCACCAACCCGCATTGGGACCGCGTGGTGGTTTTACGCCTCATTCTCTGTCCTAGAGAGGCCTGAGTCCCAACAGTGGGAACATTATAAGGCCGACTATGCTATGCTATGTTCGATATTTGACATAAAAATCTTCACTAAAAACTTCCGTTAAACTTTTCATCAAAACCAACTTGCTAAAATAAAAACCATGTCTTCATAGCACAGTGTCTCCACAATGACTGACAGACTGACGCGTCATCCCATCTCGCAAACTTCACAAATCTTTGAAAGACTTTGCTCAACATCCAAGAAAGAACCCAATTTTTGTTCACTCTTTAATGAATCCATATAAAGTTGAAAACAACACCAAATTCCACCTGCGTTCATATAAATCTTTATAACGAAGCATCTAAGTTGAAAATTGCTTGTGTGGTTAGGAAACGATATTTGCATGGATTTGCGCCTTTAGGAGTAGACATTTAAAAACGATTAAAACCCTCTTTTGGGGGGTTGGAATTCAAAAGAGATCCCGTTTGTCTGTTCGTTTGTTTCTTTTCTATATTGATGGTTTGGTTCCGTAGACTTTTGCGAGGTTTTTGATGATGCACGTGTTGGTTTAAAAGCTAATTTGCGAGGGAAAGCAATACGAAGTTTTCGGGATGTTTGTGTGGTAAATAAGGAAGATTTTTGCCAATTTTATTTCAGCTGAAATACAGGAAATGGAGGTGGCTTTCGTTCAGCGGTATTTTGTGTGTATTCTAGAGATACTATCCCTTTGATTGGAAGGTTTGTAATAATTCATTCAATACGTAAGTAGTCTTATGTGTAAAGATTGCACGTTGCGGAGATGGATGTGTGGAGTGACGTTTGAAAGTAATAATAATAATATTAGTTTATTTTCAGAAAATACACATAGAAAAATTCAATTGATAAAAACAGTTTTGTCAAATTATACGTAAAAAAAAGAGAGAAAAAAAAAAACAGTTTCGTTGGTACCTGTACTAATGAAAAACATTGTATCACAGGCACCAGACAAAACAAGTGATTGAAAAGTAGAAGTTTTTTGTCTCGGTATGGTCACGTGAAGAGGAGGGATGAGACTCCTGTTACTAAACGTGTTATTAGTATACATGTGGATGGATCGAGTGAGAAAGATAAGGTAGACAGATTGTGTGACTCCCTTTTATTTCAATACACTCCGATATAAAAGAAATGGCAGTTAATGAAAGCGTGTCGGTTGATAGTACCAAGTGGAAGAAAAATACACATTGGCAATGAATGTACTGCAATACTTGTAAGTGATCAATAAAGATTATTATTATTAAATAATATTGTGTGTAGTGTGTGCGCATTTATTATGCCATTATCTCCAAACAGGCGCTTTTTGTATTACCGTTTTCATCTAGGGGTGCGATTATTTCATTTCTACAAATATCTTTCGCACAGACCCTCAAATCTGCAAGGAACCCCAAATAGAATAGGAAGTAATGTCTGAAGGATTACTAGAACTTAATCCGGCCGGTTTATAGCCGATTGATAGCGGGCGGACGGTGGACGATGGCCTTTACGTCTTAAGTATGCTTAGCGAGCGTTTGACTTAATTTCGTTAAATGTGGGAGGGTTGCAGTTAAAGACTTTGTGGATGTAGTATGTTTGTTAAATGGAAATACGATTTATGTACAGCTTATTTATAATTTACTAGCTTTTGCCCGCGCGGCTTCGCTCCCGCTCTTCCCTATTCCACCCTACTATACCCTACTCTACCCCTACTCTACCCTACTCTACCTTGCCCTACCTTACTCTACCCTACTCTACACTACTCGACACTATTCTACTCTACACTACTCTACCCTACTATACCCTACCCTACTCTACCCTACCAAACTTCACATAAACCATCTACTAAATGTCCGAACAAAGCCTAAACATTTGGTTTGGGTTGGTGAGCCCGTTCTTGAGTTGTAAAATTACAACGAAAAGTGGCATTGATTTATATATAGGTATATAGATTTATGGTTTATACTCAGTCAGAGGCGCAACGTGAATAAATTTAGACATGGGCGAAGGCACATTAGCGAGGCTATTTTTTTTTGCAAACATTCGAAAACGAGACAGCGCCTGTTGCAACCCAGTGTTAGATCACAACATTGCTTACCATCAGGTTACATAGTAGTCGAACACTAGCCTAACAATTTAAAAAAAAAAAACCCTCGTTCGTAAAGAGCCCTTGCTTGTGCGAGGCCGGAAGGAGTTGTCAGCAACAGCAGGGGTACAGCTGGGTCGAAGCCTACTGGGGCCAGGGTTAGTTTCGAAAGATAGCTGGGGCCCTTATGAAGGCTTGAAGGAACGGGGTGGGTTTTTAGTCAGTAAGAGTCTAACGTTATCTCTCCGATTTGCGCGGATGTAACGCATATCCTACTTGCGTGCTACTTTTGTCGACTTTGTTATTTTGTTTTATTTTAAGGTCTGCGCCATGTTTGCCGCAAATAAACGCTTTTTCTTTCTTTTTTTCTTTTCCGCTCCGCCCAAGAGCGAGGGTTGTCATAAGATGATTTTCCCACCATAAAAAGGCCCCTTTGGGTGCAGGGCCGTGGACGAGGGCCCACTTCGCCCACGTACTATCTACGCAACTGCACCCAAAGGTAACCCCGTGAAATTTAAAAGGTTTACTTAAGTTTTTTACATTTTGCAAGTCAGTTTAAAATTGTAAACATAATATGTTTAAAATAAAATAGCCCCAATTCGAAAAGAATTATAATCTTCAATTTTACGTTTGTATTGATGATTTTATTAATTATAATTTCGTAGTATTATTTTAATCCTCAATTGACATACACACCGATAACGGTCTATAGGGAAAAAATATATGTGGATTATAGGTATAGTTATTCCTGGTCTGGGTGTCGTGTGTATGTGGATATCTATGTGTGTATGTGAGTTTATATGTTATTCATTACAACCATGATACAGGAGTAGTTTTTAGTATAGGGCAAAATTATATTTAAACTAGGTCAACGAGAAGAACCTACTCTATGAATTTTGATTCCCTTGAGAGTGTCAAAATATACGTCTTTTGCGACATAAACGGCCGAATCCTTTATGCGGCCCCTTAATGCTGTGAAAAAATCAAACTTCTACAGCATTAAGGGACCGCAGACTGGAGCGTATGGTTTTAATTTCAATTCGATACCTCCACGCGTTCTTGAGATAAAGAGTCTAGACAGACAGACAGACGGACGGACGGACAAGGAAGTGATCCTATAAGGGTTCCCTTTTTCCTTTTGAGGTTTAAAAAATGAACTCTAAAAATATGTACCCAAAAATAACATCTAAGCAAATAATGTTATATTTCGTTAACTTACATTCCTACTAATATCAGAAACTCGGATGTTTTCTATAACGGTCTTGCTATTAATAGAGTAATAAAGCTTGACGTTGTAATAGATCTAGAAAGACATTAAAAATGGCGGTCTAATTTCAGACGACTGTAATAAATTCTGCTTGGGTTATAAAACTGTGATGAACAGTGTAAACCCAGTATGGAATGAACAATAAAACACGTGGTTTGTTTCTAATATTAACACTGTAGTTATTTTATTAGTGTAATTTATTTACTACCACTAGTATCTGTACGGGTGGACCAGACCCTTGTGAAATTAGAAAATTATCCTAAGGGTATATACCTACACTACCTCGCTGTCCGACCGTCAGGTAACCATCCGGACCGAGCCCAAGTCGTCGACGGCGCGTACTATTCCCGCGCGTCTCAAGGAGTTGTCAGCAAACTTTTAGAAACCGGTCCAGTGGGGCCTTGGACCGGTTTCTAAAAGGAAGGTCCGACTCCGGTATAAAAAGCTAAGAAGGAACGGGGTGGGTTTTTTTGGTCAAAGTCTGACACTATCTCCCGCTCCGCTCAAGGGCGGAAGATGTCTTTGGATGATTTATACCCACCGAAAAAAAACTTATGTACACTCAGTATAAAAAGTCTCTTAACTGCTATTTTACCAGTGTGCCAAATACGTTTACTCGTTTGACTAATTCCTAGTGAGAGGCCAGCGTAACTTTATGTACTAGTTACATTATCCGATTTTCAATTGTTGTCATAAAACTACTCAATGAAAAACCAATAGAAGACACAGTTAAAACCTACAAAAACTCTCAAGTCCGGGCAAGAAGATAAACGCTTGCATTTTAATTATCTGCGCAAACGATGGACTTTCTTTTGTGTTTTCAACAAGAAACTACTTGTCGTTGGCGAGTAGAATAAAATTGTATTGTAGAGTAAATACTGACTGACGACTGTCTTAGGTTTCCTGTTTTAAGGGGGTTTTTGTCCAGTTATATTTTTAAAGAACAATAAATGGGTCACATTGGTGATTAAGGCACCCGCCTATTACGCACATGAATGCGGTGTCGAGGGCAAGTAACAATTAGATTTTTTTTATACATTTATGTACTTTTCTAAGGGTGAGTTGCACCATTTAACTATAACGATAACAAAGCCGTTCACAGTTGTCAAATCGTCGAATTGACCAATAGGCGACCGTTTCAGGGCTGATTATGGTTTGGTTATCGTTATAGTTAAATGGTGCAACTCACCCTAAGTTTATCTAGGACATTACTGACACCCCGTGTATCGGAAAGCACGTAAAGCCGTTGGTTTTGGTGCTCATTCGTAGATCTTTGACAGTCTTTACAGGTTTTTCAGACGCTAGAAAGTCTGACCATCAATCTAGTCCAAGTCCAAGTCCAAGGAATATCCTGTTGCCCAGTAACTGGATTGTGGAGATCTGATGGTCGGCTACTCCATGTAAAACGCGGGTATTCAGTCGCTTCCAGTTAGACTGGGAGTCAATCTCAAGCTAGTTTGGAAAAAGGCTAGGGAGATGATGATGAAATGGGTCACACAAACATGCACTACGAAAGCTTGGCATATAAAGGAGGAGGTCAGAAGGATGAAAACAAAGCTGTCAGTGTTAATGATGATAATGAATTAAAATAGCCTGGATGAGTATTTAGTTCCAATTAATATTTTTGCAATCACAGTCACATCCGCTTTTTTTGTGGCTGTCAAAAATTTGTGTGTAATACTATTATTTTTTTTTAACTTTCCCCAGACTAAAACTAATAACTTCTGTACTGTGGCTGCCCACACTATGCACCTCTGTTCAACCATACAGGAAACAGAGCCTATATGATATCATGAACATTCCCTGCTACTAAATATATTTTATCCTTTCATCACGTCAGCACTTCACTAAATTCTTCATCAATCCTTCACAAAGGTCGATGCAGCATTACGTACCCTTTAAATAGTTGAGCTAACCATAACATTCTTTGCAAGAGTTTCACATGAGAACTAAGTACAGCTATAGTTTCTATCTAATAAAATTGCCACAGGAAGTTGGCAAGTGAAGTCGATGGCAATAAATAAATAAAGATTGCGAACTAACTTCGTACAACGCTTTTGAAGTTTAATGTTCGCGTAGATTGTTGTTAAGTATAGAGTCTCAAGTGCGCCTTGTTACGACATTGCCCTAAGTTACCCTTAGTTTGTGGGGAAACGGCAGCAAACAAAGTAGTTGCCGATAGTTTTGGATAATAATGATTTTAATGGTTGAGATAGGGTAAATATAATACATGTATCTAGTTATAGCAAAGAAACTGTCTGTGTTGTATTTTTAGTTCTTTTTTAAGGGTTCCATACCCAAAGGTATGGTAAAGTAAAAACGGGACCCTATTACTAAGACTTCGCTGTCTGTCAGTATGTCTGTCACTAGGCTGTATCTCAAGAACCGCGATAGTTAGACAGTGGAAATTTTCACAAATAATTTATTTCTGATGCCGTTATAACAACAAATACTAAAAACAAAATAAAATAAATATTAAAAGAGTGCTCCCATATACAACAAACGCGATTTCTTTGCAATTTTTTTTCCACGGACGGTTCTGATCCCTACGTGCGCCAATCCGACTCGCACTTGCCCAGTATTTTTTAATTTTGTTGCTCCATAAAAAAATACTCCTGTATCGTGGGACCACCCCGTTGATGTCTACAAGGATTGCTACCTCTAAATCCTACGATGGCAGGCCGATAAGCGTGCATGAGTGAATCTCGACTGGCGGACCGTGAGCCGAAGGCTTTGTCAGTTAGTGACGTTGACATAACGCGTCGTTGGTTCATTTGAAATATTGAATAGAGTAATAATATCTAACTTACTCTGTGAGAATTTGAGCTAGATGGATGCAGGTTTAATAAGCAAAATACGTCAAAAAATAAGGCAGAGACTCTGGAGACCGCTGCGGTCCTCCCACAGACGTTAAAAATTTCACCGGACACAAGTAGGCCCCGATGGGTCTTGTTGACGATTCAGACTTGGTCTGGACGGTTACCGGACGGCTGGACATTACAGCTACCCATTGCTCGTCGTCCGAGGTAGTCCTTTTAGGTCTACAACAAGATAAGAGTTTTATATTGAGTCAGTGAGAGTATATATTGAGACGCTGCTTACCTGAACAAGTAGCTTGGCTTAAAATATCTTACATTCAACTACTTCCAGTTAGACTGCAAGTTGACTTAAAAAGGCTCTGAGATAATGAGATGATGAAAATATCGAGCTGACACAACCACCCTCTAACCCATAGAACAGATGAAAGAGGTTAAAACGGCCTTGTGAGCGAGACACGCGTGCCACACGGTAGGGCTATGCTCATAGTTCAACTACCAATAGCAAACTTGCGATTTAAGTGTGCGTGGTCTGTCAGTTGCGTAATGCGCGTTCATATGTGTGTGAGTGAAAGGGTGTGAGACAAGCGGCGACACTTGTGGAACAAAAAAGGTTAAAATTAAATACTTTCCGTATTTAATTTTAACCTTTTTCATTTTTTCTGTACGTGTAACCTTCACTTATGTTATCCTCTAACCATTTTCAGTATTTCAGATACAGACAAAATGCTTACACTTCGCAATTTTCTGAATGAAAATGAATTACTGTTACACAGAAGCGATCCTCACCCGCAATCAAAGTTTGTAACTTGATTGTTAAAATTACACAAATATAAAGCAAAGGGATAGCTCGCAATATTTATTACGGCAAGTTTTAATTCGTATCCCCCATCTGTCCGCGGTATTAACAGAGTGGGGGACAGGGATTTATTAACGAAATTGACGGGATGATCCGAATGTTGAAATTGTGGAGTATTAAAATATAGGTGAAGCTATGAAAATTATATTTATCTGTTTTATTCGATGCTGCAGGCATTTCCGTTTGTAAGTTTAACAATTTTTTTTTTTTTTACTACTAGTAAAATCCACAGAAACAATCGACTGTTTCTGTGGATTTTCTATAAAAAATCTTTTCAGTGATAGAGTTTTAATTGTCCTGAAAAATATGAATCAAGTCATTTTCAAGTGATGCGCCTTCAGACATGTCGCAATTAGTTTCAGCTTTGCGTACGTGAAAGAAGAAAATTACCCCAAGGAAACCCGGGAACCAAATCGGAAGTCTAGGTGAAATTAGTTTTCTCCTGGTCAAAATACTTAGACAGTGGTTTAAAATGGGTGATAACTGGATTTTTACCCACTCGTCGTCGTCCATTTTAACCCCGGGTGATTTTAACAAATCTCTATTTATCAGAGCGGAACAAGTCCTAGTCGTTACGACATGTCTAGTTCCCTTGTAATTTCATCTCATTTCATATACCTAGAAGATTTTTGAAAAGATCTTTGAGATGCCTACTAACTGTTGATGTGGAGATATTTATGCATTTCAAATCAGTGAGAATTGGAATGCATAAAATATATTCCCTTAAGTTTATTTTAATCAAAATCAAAAATTTGAAAACAACTGTCTGTCTGTCACACTTTAACGGTTAAATTCTGATAAAATTATGTACGGAGTATCCTCGATAGGGTTCAAAGGATAAAGTAGAATAAGCTACTTTTTATCTGGCTTCGACTTCGATTTCGCGTCTGCAATAATTGACATTCAGACGGACGAAATCGCTAGCAAAATCTAGTCTCCCATAGAGTTAATCTTCTAAATATCTAAACCCACTTTTAAATCAGATTTAATTCTATATTCATAGTTTTCAACAGTACTTAATAAAGTACACCACAAACTGTAACAATCCTCCCCTCCCACACAGGAATAACGGAGCTAATTATTATGATTATAACAAAAGACGAAATACCTTGGAATATTTATTCCACAAAGTTTTACGGAAATCCGTCCATAGGAAGGCTGCCTGGGATTTATAGGCAAAATTGTGGAATTACTGGAATTGCTCCAATTAAGTCATTGTCCATACAAAGTTTTTAAATGTAATGAGGCGAGGCCGTTGTTTGCAAGCCTAGGGAGAGAAATGGATTTTGGGTGGACAAAAATTAGGTTAGAATATTTTCTGTGGAACGAATAAAATTATGAAGTACCGAGTTAATTGTTGTTTTTTAAACAATTGCTTTCTAAATAAAGTGAAAAAATAAGTGATAAAAAAATCACAAACCCGATTTTCATGCTTAACATGCCGCCATGCTTTTCAATGAAGTTTATACTTTTTTGAGGTGAAAGATCATCGTTGACCGCATCGTCGCTTTCCATCAGGTGAGATGGCGGTCTAGCGCGAACCTATCAAAAATAAAAAAAAGATCGCTAAATAATTGCTCTCACTCTAGATTGAGACTTTGTCAGACTTTCACTAACTAAATCCCATCCTCTCCTCCTCTAATTATTATCAATCGCGTTCCAGGGCTACAGTGGCTCTTTCGAACGATCGCATAGGTTATTAAAGTACATTTTCTCACACGACTATTAGCACTTATCTCAAGTTAAGATCCTGAACCATTTTCAACTTAAATTCCAAACGAAGCTTCACAACCAATGGGCCAACTAATAAAACCACAACTTTAAAATCTCATTTAATATTGTAGCGCTTCGAACTTTTGAACTACAGAACACGACACACAGTGCGTCCGATAGAAAATTTTAAAGCAATTACAGTAATTCTTTGCAACAATAAATTGAATCAGGGGTGCACACGCCACTGCGCACGCCACTGTGCGCCGTGGACATAATGTCGAGCAACTTCTAACTCGATTCACCACACAGGCCGGATAAAACTTTAATACGTCTGCAACGAGAGGCACGCCATCCACGAAATAATTTAACGTTACTACTTTAATCTATTTTATGGCTTGTTAAATGCAAATTTTTAACAGTGTGCAGTGCCATTACTGCGTGCTATTAGTCAAATGAACTCAGATTTGCATTTGTAGCTTAAAGTCGGTAGCACGTGCTTCTATTTTACGAGTTTTTGTTGAAAACAGTTCAACCTTGTGTGAAAGTGTCTGTGGCTAACTGTTGAAAACTATTTTTTTTTTTTAGGTGTGAAATCATCCAATGACTTCTCCCGCTCTAAGGCAAATCGGGAGGGCGTGTCAGACTTTTACCAAGCCCCACTCTATTGTTGACCAAACCCCACTCCATTGTTGACCAAAACCTACTCCATTGTTCGTCTTTTTCCTTACGTTCCAGGTCCGCTGGTTTCCCTTCGGCCCTGTTGGGACCCTATAGTAGCAAATGGATGACTCAATCATTTAACTGATAAAATTGATCAAAATAATGTAGAGCAGGCATTGTTAATGGTTTAATCATTAGGTACAATGCCTACTGTACCCACAGTGGGTATAACAACCTTAGTTTTAGGGAAAATATTTATTTATGCGAATCTGAAACCAATTACTAAATAGATACCTACTATTATTATATTAATCAACATAGTATAATTATCACCCATATACATTAACTATTATTAAGCACATATCTAAAAAAAAAATCTATCATATTTTTTTTAAGTTTTTGTTAATTTTTATTGGCTAACCAACATTCGCGAGTATACACTGAATGCTGAAACATATACAAAAAACAAAATATTTACAATCTAGGTTGGAGTTCTTAAAAACAACATGAAAATCATATTGTATCTACTTATTGGTCTATATTTTTTTTTTTTTTTTTATTAATGATAGGCTTGCGTTTGACCACTATCTCACCTGATGGTAAGCGATGATGTGGTCGACGATGAAGCACGCTTGCCTAGAAGAAACCTATTCACTCTCGACTTAAAGACTCCTAAGTTGTAGCTATCAGGAAACACAGATTCCGGCAGGGAATTCCACTCCTTGGCTGTACGCACAATAAATGTGTTCGCAAAACGTTTTGTGCGTATGGGTGGGATGTCTACCATGTACATGATGTATGATTTCACACCTAAAAAAAAACAGTTTATGAGTATACTATTGTATATGAGTATCTTTTATAGACCAATAAGCAATCTTTACAAAAAGCAATTAAACAATTTGCCCTGTACCATTTGTCTTAGTGAGGGTAGCATTTTTATCTAGCACTGAGAGCAAGGAGTTTGACAAATTCAGTCGCTGGCTGACTTGGAAGCATCTTGTACGAGAATATGTCAATATGACAAAAAATAGGAGTCAGATATAAAATAGAAGATTTTGTGACTGGTTTTTTTTTACGGTAGGAAATCATCCAATGATTTCTCTTGCTCTAAGACGGAGCAGGAGGGCATGTCAGACTTTTACTGACTAAAACCACACCTATTACCCTTCTTGTCTTGCGCTCCAGGACCCAGGGTTTCCCTTTTGGAAGTCAACCCATGGCCCCTGTAGATTTCGGCTCTGCTAAAAAACCTAAACTAGTTCTTAATCGTACGATACCCCCTGTTTTTGAATCCGACTCGCACTTGGCCGGTTTTTAAGCGTGAAAATAATTCTTTATATCTATCAAATAATAAATTTATATTCCATTATTACTGTTGTTAAAAACCACTCCAGTTTAATTCAAAACTAGTTCAACAAAACAATAAATTGCGAAAATTTAAAAGGAACAATAAAACGCGAATAGTTTAGAGAGGACGCACGTCGCACGTGGCTGCGGTTAGTGGCGCCTCTGCCGGTGACACTGCGCCAAATTAATGGCGTAATGGCGACGCTGTTTAGCTTAAAAATTACCGCAATATTATTATAATAATATATTATTATAATATTGTATATTTAATTTAATTGACATATAATAAATTAATTATTATTATAATTGTGTTTAAATATTTTATGAAAATTAATAAATTAATTAGGTTTGTTTGCCCACTGTGCACGGTGCGCACACTATACAGAAAATGAGGAAAAAAATTAACTCTTCTAATGTTCTGTATTTTGGAGCATAATTTTATGTTTGTGTTCTTCGAAGCATAAAGCACAAGTTTACCTATTGCATTACGACTTAGCTTTTGCCCGTAGCTTCGCCCCCGTAAATAAAATATAGCCTATGTCACTCAAGAATAAAGCAGCTTTCTATTGGTAAAAAAAAAATTAACAATCGGATGACAGATTACCAAAACAGACATTACCTCCTACAAACAAAAAAAAAAACAAACTTTACCTCTCTATTATATTAGTGTAGATTTATTAAGTCCTACTGAACTGTCGTTGATTTTTCTATATTTTTACATCTTCGGGGGTTGCACATAATATTCCAGCTTCTTATAAAAGTTAACTAAAATGGAATGCTACAAGTCACAAAGTGAAAAACTCCTATAATACCCATACTAGATACAATTTTCCTACGATAAAGCCACTCTGGCTGGTCCCAATCCGCTAACAAGGTTATAGCAGGGCTCGAACAGCTTTTTGTCGTCGGTAAAGGCTTTTTACGAAGTCTAGTTTGATACCCAGTCTGTATGACTAAGCTGAAGTTATTGATGCATCACTATTCAGATAAAGAGAGTATACGTTATTGTATTCCTAAATTGTAACAGGTTGCAAAATTTCATACTTACTCACGGGCATTAACGGAAATGTTTGCTTCTCTGAGATCATATATAAAAAATTATGAGAAGTAAGAATTGGACTCGTACTTGAAGGCTTCCGTACTATATTAAAATTAATTAAAAACACGTTTGTTTTATGTGAGCCCCACTTAAATATATATTTTATTCGGTTTTTAGTATTTGTTGTTACGGCAAAAACAAAAATACATCATCTGTGAAAATTTCAACAATATAGTTCAAGAGATACAGCCTGATGACAGATATTTAAGTTTTCCGGATAATTGTCGTCAGATGGTTCTTAATCAGTTTTAGTAGAAGTAAGTGAAATTATTTTAACGCTGTCGAGTATGTATAAACCTCGAGTGCTAGCAAGGTGAGCAAATTGCCGCCATACTGGACTTAGAGGTAGAAATGTTTTCTTATCGCAGTCGTCATTATACATGTACAAAATGTGGATCTTTTTTTTTTCGTGGTGGGAAAATCATCTCATGACATCCCCCGCTCTTGGGCGGAGCGGAAGATAGTGTCAGACTGTTACTGACTAAAAATCCACTCCTGTTCCTTCCTGCCTTTCGTGCCGGGACCGAGCTTCCCTTTCGGAGCTAACTCTGGCTCCAGTAAGCTTTGACCCGGCTGGGTCCCTGCTGCTGCTGACAGCTCCTTGAGGCTCGCGAGAACAGTGCGCACCATCGACGACTTGGGCTCGGGCCGGATAGTTTCCAGACGGTCGAACAGCGAGCTACCCATTGCTCGCCATCCGCAAGTCCGCGCCTAAGGTAGCCGGAAATCGGTATCGCGCCGCCGTTGCCTTATACGGTCGGCCTCCTCCTTTGCTAGCATTACTGCTTCGCAGAAGGAGGCGACCGCCTGCCACTCATCCTCAAAATGGTGGATCTGCTACTGGGCTATGTTATGCAACGTTTGACATTGACTGTTGCTCAGTTTTCGAAATATGTAACAATTATGTTTTCTGAAGGCGGCTAGACTATTGCCGATTTCATGGGTACCTTTACACGTTTGTTGAACGAAACAAACGGTAATTTTGTATGCACAAACTTGAACTCACGACATTGCAATAGCTCGCGCTCCGTTTCACGTAACCACGCCATTTCAGAGCACACCTCGTTAACTAAAGCTACGATACAAAGTATTTTTAACAAGGTTTTAACATAATTTAATTGTGTAATTTAGAATTTACATAAGTAATTGTTTAATGCTCGCGAACAATGAAAAGAAAACAGTGGGCAATACTTCCTCATGCTCGTGTTATGTCAATTATGAAAGTAATTAATGGAGGAATTACTAAATAGCTCGTTTGTAAAAAAAAAAATAGTGTTTGAAGTAAAAATTCAAGTTATTGTTGTAGCTAATAAGTCTACCAGCACAGTTAACATTTTAATTACTGTTGCATTTATGGATGATAGTGTTAACACTGTACTTAAAATTATTTTTATGATCGTGTTTATGTTAACATGATATTTAATGTGATTCGTTGTTTTTCTTTTTTTTTCATTGTGTATTTTAGTTTATATGATTGTGTGAGGCACGATAAACGTTTTTTCTTTCTTTTCTTTTCTTTTTATTATGAAGTTAAATTAGTATATTTAACAAGTTCATTAAATATAGTTTTTATTGTTTTCAGGTAAGTTGCAGAATCAATATGCACCAAGCGCTTTTTATTAATAAGGTACCTATACAACATTTCGGTAAGATAAATAATGTATCAAAAACAGTTTATTCATAAAAAAGATTACACATTACAATGAAAACGCATACGTTTTAAAATACAATAAAACCCAGAAAAAAATGGAATAACAATGTTATTTAAAGTAATCACCCATACGAAAACACATACATTTTAATTTTCAACACGAGTGCAGAATATTTTATGACAAAAATGAATTTTAATTGAAAAATTATTACGGATGTGGTCGGGGAAGGTTGAAATATTGCACTGTGGGGACAAAAAAACTAATTACGGCGTGACCTTTTGTTACGTTTAACGGCCCGGTGTGATTTAGTGCGATATTTTGTCTACAAAAACTGTTGGACCACTGGGCTTTTGTATTAATGTGGACGGGGAAATCTGTTTAATGATATTATGATCTTTTTGGGAAAGGGTTACTTTTAGGACTGCTCGTTAAGTTATTGTTTCGATATGAAACGGGAAATGCTTTGTGGCAATTTGAATGTATACCGCTTTAAATTAAGATGTTTGTTTTATCAAAACAGTATTTTATTTTGTTGTTATGGCTTCGCAATTTAGTATACAAAACAAAATCAACCATAACCCTGTCTAGCTAAAAAACACTAATGTTTTGACAAAAAATTTTCATAAAATTTCCGCACTCTTTATTAGGTATCCAACTATTAAAGTAACAAACACTTTCAGTTTAAAATATATACATGAAGTGTCCTTTTATTAAAAACTTTTATTAAAAAAAAGCAGGTTTTGTTGAATGCGAACTTTGGAAGACAATTGATTCATTACCAAATTGTTGATTAAAATTGGGTAATTTTAATCAACAATTTGGTAATGAATCAATTGTTAAAATTTTTTTTTAATACACGTTTCTACAAACTTTAAAATATAATTACTGAATCTAATACAGTTGTTTTTAAATAGTTTTTGAGACCATGACTACTCATGAAAAATGCAACTAAAAAGTGATTTCAAATAACTAGCCTCAAATCGAAATGGCAGCAAAAAAAGTTGCTCACGTCGGGCCACTGTATATTTTGTCTACGCGATTAAACTTCCAACCCACAGTGTTACTGTTTGACAATTAAATAATGAAACGTGGCTTTTAATTTTATTTAAACCATTACCTTTTCACCCGGCAACACTACAGTAGCTTTATTTTTGGTGGGAAATCATCCTTTGACATCTCATTTCGTGTGTGCGTGTCAGACTATTACTGACTAAAACCATACCTGTGTCCTTCAGTTCCTTTTTGCGTTCTAAAACCACAAGTTTCTTTTTTTTTTTGCCCGAAGCCGTAGTGGGCATCGGCTTTGCCGGGCTCTTTTGGTTTTGTTAACATTCTTTGTGACGCACGTGGAACACTAAAGTTGACAAAAAATAAAAAGCTTGTTTTGACAATCTAGCAACTTATCCGGTGTAGTGTAGTTACTAGTCAACATTTCAGCAGAAAGGCGTCCACTGTTGGACACAGGCCTTCCCAAGTGTCGCCAATGAATGGTCTTGTGCATCTCGCATCCATCGAATTCCCGTCATCGGTCCACCTTGTAGGAGGCGTGCCAACGCTACGTCTTCCGGTACGTGGTCGCCATTTCAGAACCTTTCAGCCCCATCAGCCATTTATTCTGCGAGCAATGTGCCCTGCTCATTATCACTTAAGTTTGGCGATTCTTCGTGCCATGTCGGTAACCTTGGTTCTTCTGCGGATATCCTTATTCCTGATTCGATCACGCAAGGAAACTCCGAGCACAGCCCTTTCCATTGCTCTTTGGGCGACTTTAAGTCTTCTGATGAGTACTAGTAAAATGAAGACTAAAGACTACTAGTAAAATAGCTAAAATAACTGCTACTACACCGGACCCCTAAATATTATTTTATTGTTTCTTTCACTTTCGTTCCAAGTAACATTCTATTCTCAAATTTCAAAACGGGCCTATTATTTTTAACGCGTTGTCGCGTCGACGACTCGGTCTCGGTCTGTACAGTTATCGGATGGCCGGACGGCGAGCTGACTGTGTTCCTTTAGTTGCCTCTTGAGATCCAGGACAACGATAACTCTTTCCAACAATTGCGCAGCCCAGTATCACAGTAACTTAAGTGACTTGGCTATGTCTGGCCCTTTCTCAAACAATGCAATCAGACAAAGCTGTGACTTAAACTAGACTTTGAATAGCCTTTAAGTTTCTTCATGGAGCCTATTGCGAAAAAGCCCATTCTCAACAGTATAAAAACTTCAATTCGCAGTCAAATTCTTGAATTAAATTGTAATGTACCGGTCCCAATTATACTAGAAGAAAGGAGGGACGGACAGACAAAGCAACATTGTCAGTACTCGAGCCAAGTTTTAACTGAGTTAGAGGCATTCAGTCTCGCTTACTTCGAGACGCTGCAAACAGCTTTGTATACAAGCGCGAGGTATTATGAATTTTCGTCTCGATTTATTTTTTTGTGAAGAAATGATTTTAGTTAGTTGACTGTTTTTAATTATACGAGTATACCTTTCAATGTCATTAGTTTTAACGATCTTTATGCAAAAAAAGAACAGTTTTTTTTTGTTTTTATATAGAAAGCTGCTTTATTCCTGAATGACGTAGGCTATTTTTTATGTACGCGGGCGAAGTCGCGGGAAAAAGCTAATTTGTAATATAAAGAAATAAAACCGATATAATATAAGAATATTCGTGCCTTTTTAGAAACTGTGGCTTTCATGCGATACGTAATTTTAATAGCATACCTATATGAACACTTTAACGAATGTAATCTACAATAAAAAAAAATCTAAAAAAAAGCAGGAATAACATTCCATGAATAATGTTTATTTCAATTTATGCTCCCAGGTCAATCTGACAGTTCAAAATAGTGAGTAAAGAAAGTCAGAATTAAAATCGTTAATTAACACTACTCATTTAGTATTTATTTATTTTACTAGCTTTTGCCCGCGGCTTCACCCGCATACATAAATATAGCCTATGTCACTCAGGAATAAAGCAGCTTTTTATTAGTGAAAAAATTTCCAATCGGACCAGTACTTTCAGAGATTACCTCCTACAAACAAATAAACAAACTTTACCTCTTTATAATATTAGTGTAGATTATTATGAGGTACACCAACGACATTAACAAGATGTTATACAGGTAGGTAATTTTATAGACATTTGGTTCTGTAAAAATATGTCAATTAAAGGTGTCCACAGCTTATTTACTTTGACAATACATATTAATTATTATTTAATAAATTCGAACTGATATTGGATATAAATTAGATAAGATTCTGAAAATACATTATTTAACAATCCTTACTAATATTATAAAAGCGAAAGTGAGTTTGTTTGTTTGTTTGTTACGTCTTCACGCCTAAATGGCAAAATCGATTTTGATGAATTTTGGTACAGTGATAGTTGGGACCCTGGAGACGGACATAGGTTTTTTCACGTGGGTGAAGCCACGGGTAAAAGCTAGTTAAAATATATTCGAAATATTTAAATTATTAAATTAAATCGTATTAAGTAAATAAGATTGATATGAGCGATAAATTAAAATTATAATTAAAACAAAAAATTATCATAAAGCCACAACACACATCTCATAAACGATAGTTATATTCCACTACTTCTCGCCCAGCCCTATGGTTTCAATTCCAGGCCCATCTCAGGCCGTTACGGACTCCCTTATCAAAACAAACAAACATAGCAATTACAAGCGGCCTCCGATCGGACCGCTGAGCAATTCTGGCCACAAATTGGCCTCCGTGTCCAGTCCTTGATTGCTGTATTGTATCGGGGTGGCTTTCACCACTTGGCGAGGATAGTGTTTGTTTCTGGATAGTTCTTTTGAAGACCTAGATAGTGCTAGAATAGTTTGAGATTATGTTGGAAATAAAAGTGTGTAGGTGTCGTGTAGTGATGACGTATCGTAATAGGAAGACTAGGTACTATTGTAATTTATTAGTGATGTAGGAAAAAATTATGGGAGATAAATATTTATACTATGTCCCATACAATTGATTGCAAAATTGATTGATTGCTGTAAATAATTGTCATCGGGTTGCGGGAAAGATCGAAAGAGTTACCGCAGCCTTGGCATACAAAGAGTAGCTGAAGGAACACAGGTGGGTTTTGGTCTGTAAACTTGCAGGAGGAGTAATTTGATGATTTGTCTCCTTAATAAAAAAGGCATAGTTAATTCCTTGTTTCTAATGAAGTGATGACTACAGGTTATTTTTTAATTAAAAGGTCATGTGTTTGTTAGTTGTGTTAGATGCTAGGTATCTTACAAACGTAAGGCAATGTTTAAAAAATAAAATATAATGTCAATTCTTAAATGTGAATTCTGACACCCTGCATCATTGCGTAGTCTAGTGACTATTGTACACTATACAATATTATTACATACACCAACTCATACGAGAAACTTGGTACATTTAAATACGAGTATAATCTTAATTTAGCTCTATTGTCATTTTTAAACCCTTGCATTGTGACTTCAAAACCCTTCAAAAATAATTGTCACATCTAACATAACAAAAAGACACACACGTCAAATAAGGGTGACACCCCATTTATGCAGACCACGACTACAAAGGAAATAATTCAATAAAAACCACAAAAAATATTATAATTCGATAATCGCGTGATTCGATTTCCTTTGTGACGTCAGAAAGACAATTAGTGTTTGATTCCTGCTCTAGGGGGCGCTGTAAATGGATTATGTATGTGGTTTTGTAAATTAATTCACTGGGATGTTTTAAGCGAGTGTATGGTCTCAATCTGGGTGTTTTTGTGGGGCCCAGAGAACAAATATTTGGATCAAAATTGGGGTTATGTTGCAATCAAAGTTGTCTGTCAAGTAATTGTACAAGTAAATTCATATTGAAAATAAAACAAAAGAATTTGAGAAAGTTTCCAAAACTGTTCATTGTTTTTACAAACCACAAAAAGAACATTGCGACCCTGCCAGGATTCGAACCTGGAATCTTCTGATCCGTAGTCAGACGCGTTATCCATTGCGCCACAGGGCCGGATGAGTTGGTAATGGAATTTGGCCGTTCAGTAATTTGGTGGTCTCAGATTTTTAGATTTATTCAGCTTTTCCATAATAACGTAAAAACAAGCTTCAAGACTTATCTTGAAGCTTGTCTTTCGAAATCCAATATTATTTATTGCTGACTCGGCGAAATTTGTTCCGCCTAACAGTCAATTGCGTCTAACTTGATGACTTCTTGAACACTGTAAGTTCAATTATACCGTTCGATATAGTCAACTAATTTCGATAAAACAAGTCTAAGTATTCTATCTATAATTTATCAAGTTCATCATCATCATTTCAGCCGATACACGTCCACTGTTGGACATAGGCCTCCCCCAAGCGTCGCCACATCGAACGTTCCTGTGCGTCCCGCATCCATCGGTTTCCCGCTACCTTCACCAGGTCGTCGGTCCACCTTGTAGGAGGCCTTCCAACACTGCGTCTTCCGGTACGCGGTCGCCACTCCAAAACCTTTCGGCCCCAACGGCCATCTGTTCTGCGAGCAATGTGCCCTGCCCATTGCCACTTAAGTTTGGCAATTCTTTGTGCTATGTCGGCAACCTTAGTTTTCCTGCGGATATCTTCATTTTTTATTCGATCACGCAAGGAAACCCCGAGCATAGCCCTTTCCATTGCTCTTTGGGTGACTTTGAGCCTTCTGATGAGGCCCATTGTGAGCGACCACGTTTCGGAGCCATATGTCATCACTGGCAACACGCACTGGTTAAAGACTTTCGTCTTGAGACACTGTGGTATGTTGGACGAGAAGATACCGCGTAGCTTCCCGAACGCTGCCCAACCGAGTTGGATTCGACGGTTGACCTCTTTCTCGAAGTTAGACCTACCCAACTGGACTGTCTGTCCGAGGTAGACGTAATCGTCCACAACTTCGAGTGTAGAGTCTCCGACCTTGATAGGAGTGGGCGCTACATGGTTGTTAATCATGATTTTGGTTTAATCCATGTTCATTTTAAGACCCACTCTTAGAGAAGCTCTACTGAGGTCATTGAGCATTGTGCTGAGCTCCTCCATAGTCTCCGCCATGACTACTATGTCGTCGGCAAACCGAAGGTGAGTGATGTACTCGCCATTGACATTAATGCCTAGTCCACTCCAGTCCAGAACCTTGAAGACATCCTCCATTGCGGCCGTGAACAGTTTCGGAGAGATGACATCTCCCTGCCTCACACCTCGCTGCAGGAGGATAGGTTTCGATGTCTGGTCCTGGAGTCGGACTGACATGGTGGCGTTTTCGTACAAACACCTCAGCACTTCGATGTACCGATAGTCAATTTGGCACCTTTGGAGAGATTGCAGCACTGCCCAAGTCTCGATCGAATCAAAAGCTTTCTCGTAGTCCACAAACGCTAGGCAGAGAGGCAGGTTATACTCCTCGGTCTTCTGTATGACCTGCCGTAGCGTATGTATGTGGTCTACGGTGCTGAAACCTTTTCGGAATCCGGCTTGTTCGGGAGGCTGGAAGTCGTCAAACCTGCGCGCAAGACGGTTCGTGATGACCCTGGAAAACAGCTTGTAGACATGGCTCAGAAGTGAGATGGGCCTGTAATTCTTCAGCAGGGTTTTATCACCCTTCTTAAAGAAGAGTACCACCACACTTCTGCTCCATGCCTGTGGCGTTTTTCCCTCGAGTATGACAGAATCGAACAACTTCTGAAGGGCCTTTAGGACCGGTTTTCCACCCGCCTTCAGGAGCTCAGCCGTAATTCCGTCCTCACCCGACGCCTTGTTGTTCTTCAGCTGCTTCAGAGCCATCCTAATCTCGTACAGGCTGACGTCCGGGATATCTTCAGTGTAGTGTCGAGTCAATCTAGCTCTTGGGTCGTTTGCCAGATTTGTAGCGGGTTTGGAGATTGACGTGTATAACTGTCCATAAAATGCCTCGATCTCTCCCAGAAGCTCCGATTTGGCGGATATGACTCTGCCATCTTCGGTCTTCAGTTTCGTGAGTTGGCTCTGCCCAATAGACAGATCCCGTGCAAAAACTTTGGAGCCCTTATTCCGCTCAATCGCGTCCTTAATCCTCTCGGTATTAAATCGGCGAAGGTCGCGTTTCAGAGACTTCGAGATCTGTTTATTGAGCTGCCGGTACGTGCACGCATTATCTGAAGACTGCAAAGTCATTTCACGCCTCCTCTTCATGAGCTCGAGAGTTTGATCCGTGAGCCTCTTGGTCTTACTTGTACGGGTCTTAAAAAACTGAGACCCGACTGTATGGACAGCTTCCACGAACCCATCATTATAATTGTCCACGGAGCTTCCTAGGCACTCGAAACGGTTTTGAAGTTCGAGCTGAAAGCTCTCGGAGTTTTGGATCTGGATCTGCGTAGGACGGAGCGTAGACTTCATCAGTCGAGATCTTTCAAGCTTGACATTGATATTCAATGTGCCTCTTACCATACGGTGATCACTCCCGGTTTTCACCGCATTGATCACAGAGACATCATTGAATATTTGCTTCTTCGTCGACATGATGAAGTCAATCTCATTTTTAGTTATACTATCAGGGCTTTGCCAGGTCCACTTCCTGTGCTTACGCTTTCTGAAGAAGGAGTTCATCATGTAGAGGCCCTCCTTCTCCATAAAACTAGCCAGTAGGTGTCCCCGGCGGTTCCGATGACCAAATCCAAATTGTCCCACTCGCAGCTCATCACCGTCTCGTTTGCCCAGTTTCGCATTAAAGTCCCCCATGACAACGGTGAAGTGAGTCTCAGAATCATGCATGGCTCTGGATATATCCTCATACATAGACTCCACTTCGTCATCGGGGTGTGTCGAGGTCGGGGCGTAAACCTGTATGACCTTCAGCGAATATCTTGATGATATTCTGAGTATCAGGTACGCCACCCTGCTCGACACACTCTCGATTCTCACCACATTGTCCACGAGGGACCTGTGGACGATAAACCCGACACCACCCTGGGACTGCTGATCACCCTCCCGGAAGTAAAGCAGGTTACCGGATTTGAGAATTATCGTGTCCTCCCCCTGTCTTCGGACATAACCCGCCACGCTGGTCCAGTGCGTGTTTTTATCAAGTTACACATAACAAAAAAGAAGTTATGTATACCTATGTATAAAAGTCAAGGCAAGAGATGTGCTGAACAACTACCGGAGGGTTTGGCCCGCAATGGCCGAGGACACACATGTGTGTAAAAGGTAGAGGAAGTCCTTCGCCTAGCAGTGGGACATAAATGGGCTAACTGACTAACTAAAATCGATTTCGTACTACGTGATGCGTGCAAAACTAAGACTATTCTACAGATTTATTAGATCAACAGTTAAAAAATACAAGTTGTTTTTAGTCTAAAAAAAAACTTTGTTGTAGAATGGATTGAAGAAAATCCGAAACAACATTGTTAAATTTTATGACTGAAGTTGCAAGCTCAACTTATTTTAAATCTTCATTCTTATGATAGACAGATATAGGTACTAAAACTGTAAACTTCTGTATCATTGTAGCGATGTCTTTGCCGCTATTTGGCTTAAAATCGTCCCACCTTAATTAGTTCTTCTCCTTTGTAATTTATTCTCGCCCAACTCGCATTTATGGCTGTAGGATATGAAGATCATTAACGGTATGTAGCTTTTTGTTGATTTACTGTGATTTTGTTATGACAAATCGTCGTTGCAGTTGCATTTTTAATTAAGAATATAACTTTCAACCCTTTGTGTGTCCGGAACGTGGATCCACGCGTGTTTACCGTGTAAACCCAAACGTGTTCCGTTAGTTGCCGTGGCGTTCTAGGGCCGTGTCAACTCTTTCATCCCAACTAGAACTTATGCCGCTGGTTTTCAACTGAACCTTACGTCGACTTATCGGATGCAAATTAATTTCATTAAATTAATGTAAGTAATTTACATAAATAGGTATAATTTTCACTGCTTTTACCTGAATGACAATAGACCAGTGTGTAGGATTGTATTGTGTTGTAACACAGGTAATTTCTGGTTAGTGAGCGATTTGTGACCACAACGCAATTGTTTGTGGTCAGGTGCGTGCGTGTGTCAATAGGTTGGAGAGTTAGCGGTGAGATGAAATTTGATGTACTCACAGGGTGGTTAGTGTTATTTACTTTTCATTGATTTTGAGTTAGTTAGCAAAATTCCGCTGGTGTATTGGCTTCAATATTAGGTTCTTTTCTATATATCCCAACACATACTCGGAGTTATACAAATTTACATAATTTGGCAATCATCATCATCATTATCATTTCAGCCGAAAGACGTCGACTGCAGGACATAGCCGTCCCCCAGGTGTCACCATAACGACGAGTCCTGTGCGTTTCTCATCCATCAGATTTCCGCAACCCTCACTGGGTCATCAGTCCACTTTGTGGGAGGTCTTCCAACACTGCGTCCTGTACGTGGTCACCACTCCAGAATCTACCGTCACCATTGACCATTTGCCCTGCGAGCAATGTGCCCTGCCCACTGGGTTATAAATTTGGCGATTCTTCAAGCTACGTCGGTAAGGTTTTATAAGTTATCGAACATTTTATAATTTTTCAATTTTAATTTTATCATTTTTTCTATCTGTAAACTGTCTTTTTAATATGGGGTTTTTTTTTTTAGCCTGAAATAAATGAATTTATTATTATTCCTTTATTATCTATTTTAACATATTAATTACATTTTTAAATATTCCTTATAAAAAATATATTTAAAAAACATTTAAAAATATAAAAAATAGTGTCCCACCGGTATCGGGAATAGGGTCCAAGCTACCGGCGGTCAGGGCTCCAGAGAAAGGAACCTCCTGACTATACGGGCCGTGTCCAGAAGTACCGCTTTCTGAATTAAGCCCTTGATCCAGTCGCCTAACGAGAGCCTCCTAAGGTGTTGGTCGAGGCTCTTGGCAATTAAGCCATTGGCTGAAACGACTATCGGTACAATAATCGCTGAATCCACTTCCCACATGTCGACAACCTCGCGAGCCAAGTCAATATACTTGATTTGTTTATTATTATTTCCTTTATTTAACATTAATACATATTATATTATATTTTTAAATATTCCTTAAAAAAAAATAATTTAAAAAAAACATTTACAACAAAAACATTTTTTTTTTTTTTTTTTTTTTTATTATTATTATTATTAATGTTTAAAAATATATACTATAGTAACGTAATGACATCAGCGTCACCCACAAAACCCAAACATAACATTAAAAACTTTGTAAAAACTAATTAATCATCGCAGTCACTGAATTAAGTTGAAAAAACTCATGAGTCGTGACACCTCGTCCTCGCATTTACGTCACGGACCAAATATAATAAAAAGGTCTCGTAACCGGACCGCAGGACCAAAGAGAAAAGTAGGCGGAACCCTCCCGCGTGTCGCGCTCTCCGTGCGGGACTCTTTTTTGTTAAAATGATACTTTTATACTGCACGTATTGTATTTTTTGGGGCCAAAGGAGTGAATAACGAGATTTTTTTGATCTTTTGTGCTTATGATTTTTTTTCACAGAAAAGCCTTGTGCTTTTCATATTCTTGTCTGTTTCTGAGACAGAAATAATATTCACGATGTAAAAAGCTTAGTGACGTACGTGAAACGGTCCTTATATCTTTGTTTTATTATTTATTTAATCTTTATGTGCAGTCGTAGTACATAAACAGAGATAATGTAACAACGCATTCTCTGTCATATCTTTGGGAGGTTTGGTTTGGGTTTCGTGGTTAGTGACCTTAGGCTTTGAGTGGATCACACCTCATGTGGCTCAATCCCTTTAACAATTCAGTTTAGGTCGTCGAATAGATCGCATTAAGAGCTAGTGGTAGGGCCTCTAATCATACACACACCACGGTTTCACAACCGTCTTGTGTGTGCAAAACAGAAAGCTACGTCTCATACCTACTCACATAGGTACTGTGCACTGTAACAAACAATAATGGTCTGTCTAACGGCTACATAAAAAATGAAAGGAACAGGTCACAAAAAATGACAACGCAGCTCGTTAGACGTACTAAGCACCGATAAAAAACTCAGTCGAGCTAATTAAAAGGAGACTGCTTTTCAGAAAGTCGATCCGATTATGACAGCAACAGGATTATCGATTGTCACGCGCTTTCATCGTTTCGCATCGCTTACAAAGCGCTTAAACAGCCGATAGTATAGCTCGCAGCTTCCACACAATATTGTCGCTCATTGTGCACTCGCTTCATTGTCTTACAGATTTGGTTCAATAATGAATCAACTCATCCACTAACCCAACCAATTCAAATCCGACCCTAATCATTACAAACTAGAGTCTGATTTCATTTGTTCTTAAAAAGCCGTTAAACGCAGACACGATAGAATTCGATTATGTAATTCAAACATATCAGAAGGGTTGATCAATTAATTTTCAGCTGTATTTGCTACGAGGAGGGTTGATAATTAAGTGATGAGTTTTTCGAGTTGTGATGTTATTGTCGGGGTATGGAGGGAGCATGGCAGACTTTGTGACGGGTATATTCACAATCGCGCCAAGCGTTGTGCCACTCATAATGACGAGATTATGTTCAGAATGTCTGCGTGTGATATGTCAGTTATTATTAAGTCAACATTAGAAACGGCATTGTTTCAGTGTTTTATTATTGTAGTATTTAGGTCAATGGTTAGTTAATTGCTTTAGATTCGGTATTAAGTTATTAATAGCTTTACTATGTTAGCTCAGACACTTCTACTAAGCAAAGTATTTCCATATGCGCTATTATTATAAACAAATATATTCTACTTTTTTGGTGAAAATAAAGAATTTATTTATTATTCTTATTTATAGGCAGACGAATACTGGACTTACATAATCAGAATTATCGACCTCCACCATGTAAAGGCTGCCAAGGCTCACTCTATTCATTAAATTATTTTTCTTCTTATTTATCCGTTCCTGCCCCCATTATCTGGGGTCGGGTCTCCTCACAACTCCTCACTTTGCGCCAAAACAGTCCGTGTTGGGTTGTCAATTTTGGCAATTGTGCTTTCTTGAGGTCTTTCTCGAAGTTAGACTACCAGGTTAATGGCAGGCGTCCTCTTCCACTCTTTTGTTCACTCTATTCATTAAATTTTCAATTAATGCAAACAGGTAAGTATAAGTAATCAATTTTTATTTATATTCCAATTTATTTACACACACAATCATTAAATTAATAAAGTTTTCATTCAAATGATCACTGAACAATTCAACAAAATGCTGACAACTGCGGAAGTAACTCACAAATAACATGAACCATTTGTATCCGAAGACCAAATAATATTAACAAACCAAACATTTGCGACTCAAAGCTCTGAATTCTCTGAACAAACTTATCAGCGGGAAACACTTAATCGCCTTCAACTTAAGACTACTTTCGGCAACTTAGCAAAGAGACAAAGTTGGGATATTCGTCAAATATTATGAATTTATGTACAGACAAACAAGATATTTACTGTTCACACTAAAATTTTAATTACTACACTACGAGTTATTGTAATGGTTAATTTTTATTAATTTTGTAGAATCTTTGTTTTACGCTCGCGTAGTGATTACTGTGCGAGCGTAAAATAAATCTCAGTAGAATAAATCACTATTTATTGAACTGAAATTTATTATAATACTATCAGTATTGTAAGTAAGTTACGTTCCAATCCAAACCGTCAAAATTTCATCCTAACCTAATAAATAAACAAACAATCTTAACTTCTCAACCAACAAAAAAAAATCACATTTATGAAAAAAAATTTGATAAAAAAATTAAAATTTAGCGAAATTTAGTAGTTTAATTTACGTGAAAGCTAAGTAGTAACCTACTACTTAGCTTTCACGTATTTCACAGTTCATACCTAAGTCCAGTCTTAGATATAAACTGTGAAAAGTCCTGTCTTAGGTATGAATTGTGAAGAATGTAAAAGAACACGACCATTCACAACATTGTTTATTAAAAAGTAATTGTAAGCTGCCTGTGTGTCGAAAATCTTGTTTGACTGTACTTTTTCGCCAAACATCACAACTGTGTGTGCTTTATTCGTGAAATATCACGAGGTTATGTACTTAGTGAATTGACACGAGCTCGAGTAAGGTCCTAATTACTGCAGCATGTGTAACGGCTACTGTGTTGCGGTGCGGCCAGGAATACAGTAGGGTTGGATGCGGCAGTTGTTTGTGAGAGTGTACTAAATATAAAATATTTTATTGTAAATGTTGATTGTGATGATGAAGTTTCTGATGCTTTCCTTAAGTTAACAGGTGGTTTGTGTTTTTCTGTCCCGTTTTTAGCTTAACCCTGATGAATGAGAAAGAAAATAGATGAAAATTAGAAGATTTACTGTGTGAAACCAAGATACTTGGTCTCCTGTGCCAAATAAGTATATTTTGTATAGACATAAAAAAATCTTATAAAAAATCATTAGGAATGCTTCATCCGTCATCCGTCAATAGCTGGTACTTTAAATAGAACGCAAATCATATTCTTATTATTAATTATTATTGATAAGTTTAATTTTATTGATATATAGCACACACATGTTGTGCATGTCCTAGAAAAGGATAATAATATTTTATCAACACCCTTATTCGAACTCACCGCTTTTAGGCATGTAATAAAGAATATTTTGCTCTTGTGCGGAAAAAAAATCCAGCTTTAATTTATTATTTAATCAGGTCTCCACGAAAATCGATCTCATTGCCCGGATAAAATTCACTAGATAAATTTATGAAATATTATCTATTTTCTTCATGTAAGTGCATTAAAGTGCACATTGACATTTGTAAAATGTATTATTTATCCCAGGAGTAATTAAGCCGCTGGTAGAAGCTACTAGTAAATAAAACAGCTACTGGTATAGAACACGAACATTTATCCAATGTCTATACCGCCCGTTAGTTCGCTGTCTTACTTTAAAAAAAGAAACTAGTACCTAAGTAACAAAATAAAAAGCTCAATTCTCCTCCAATCCAATAAAGCTCGGTGTACAAAAACGATTAATCTGCGTTGTTCGTCTAGATTGCGATCTATTGGTCGTGCGACTGTGTTGCGTCGCGACTGTATTGCGACGTAGCCAGTGATGATGTGGATACAAAAGTTTCGGATTTGGATATAGATACGGATATCATCATTTCAGCCCAAAGATTTATTTTATTTTTTTGTTATGTCCCAAGTCAAGATCCCAGGTGTCGCCATAATGACTGATCCTGTGCATCTCGCATTCCTTGGATTCCCACGATCCGCACTGGGATTTAGGTTATTTTTAATTATACCGGTTTCGGATACGGTTATTAAATTATTTCGGGTTATCTGTTAGTTTCGGATTGACTATATTAGAGTTTTAAAAGTAAAATAAAAATAGCAACATTTGACTTAAAAATCTAGTCTATATTATTATGATTTATCACTCACACTCTTCAACTACTCATTTGCAAAGTGATGAGAATTTTCACAATCTATGTGTATATTTATTTTATTAAATTTTTTGTCTTATAACTATTACAAAAATTGTGTTAGGTCTCGGCACTCTTCTTATGATTCGTAATTTGCTATCCTAAAAAGTAGGACATAGCAAGCTAATAGCTGCGGAAGAGCCAGGTGACTTGTAATACAAATTTTATAGAAACCTATCAAAGGCACCTCTCAAAAAGTTAATTCCATTATCGTGCTCCACTGTAACCCTAGCATTAACTTATGTAACTTATTCTTGTATTATAATAATACAAACAATAACCTGTCATAACCTGTAATTCAATTCTCCGCCTTTATCAAAAACTATCGTAAACTTTTATACCGGTTCTGGTTACAGTTACGGATATATTTATTCATTTAATTGATATAAATTAATGCTTGATTGCGATCCCAAAGCAGCGATGCAATTGTTGATGGTAAATCGCACTAGTTACTTTCGGATATCCGATAATTCCGGTTACGGTTATGGAGCTTTGTGACATCCTTGGTCGTGAGTGCGTCGCAAATTGCTGTCGATCGTGTGCGCTTGTCGTTGTATTGTTGCTGAACCTATAGGTTTTACCGAAGGTTTTGTTTACTTGATTTATTGAGTGTACATTTTTTGTGTACGTGCGTGTTTTGTCTGTGGTATAATGCGTTGTTTTTGCTGTGGGAAGAAGATAAGGTACTGAAAGAGTAACTCGTAAAACGTTGTGGCTTTTCATTTGACGATGAAATGTATGAAAAACTTACACATCAATACATCGTAGTAAACTGTTATTTAGAATCTAGTCTAGATACCACAATTCAATCGGAGCCTAAGAACTTAAATAAACTGATACTATATATCAGCACTAAAAACATTCTAAAAAAATATATTGCCTTCATTGCTCTCTGGAATGCTTTTGTCAATTATATAAGTTACGGTTAGACAGATCTATGCACCTACTTACTAAAAATCCTCGTGACCTCGACAGAGATTACTCAAGTTCTAAAGAGGATGTAGTGCACAAGTATATGCGCAAGAACCAGGTGCACTTTCAGTCCTTCACTCTCATAGTCTGAAGGGACAGCAAATCAACACTAAAATAGATCAGGCAGAACCAATGGCTTACAAGCTTTCCAAGATACAGGGGGTCAGCTCCAGGCTGTTACAGAGTAATTCTTAGTAAAACCCTAATACCACTTTCTGCTCGATCCTGGAATCGACCCTTGGACTTAACTCTCAACAGTCGTATTTGTGACTAGAAGACCAAAGAACTCGACGTAACTGAATACGTAGATACACTATCTACAGTTAAAAGCTCAGAATATGAAAACGACGCACATTCAATTCTAGCGAGCAACACATTGGAGAGCGGGCATCAGTTACACGCAAATTGTGGGCTGCTGCCCTGATTGGATTACTGCAATCTGCCCCTGCCCTGACTCTGCTGGATATTGCTCGGTTTAGACTGCGTGATAGTCTTTCAATTTACGATGCAGACTGGCGGAAACTGCTTTGTTGTGCGACTAGACTGCCCAATTGGAACACCCACTAACATCGGAATTGAGTGCTCAAAAAATGTTGCGGTTATCCAGTTGCTCAAACTTTGATATTAACAAGTAACACGCATCATTAATACGGAATAGCAACAAAATCAATCTGAACGCAATAGCAATATGTTTTGACCTTATAAGGTGGTCAAGTCTTGTGTAAGTAGAATAGTATAGAATAAACTTTCTTGTACACCAAAAAGTAACACAACTTATACGAGTGGTAAGTGTTGCCAGTCATTGTAAATAAAATATAAAAAATATGTACTAGGTTACGATTTGTATGTGTCTATGCTACTCAAAATAAAGTTATTATTAATAGCATGTTTTTGGTCAAAGGGTCTGCATCAGTGAGTGTAATCAACAGACACTGGTTGTGCGTCTCCTATCCATCGGATTCCTGTGACCCTCACCAGGTTATCGGTCAACCTTGTGGCCATCCAACGCTGCAGTGCTGCGTCTTCCGGTACGCGATTACCGTTCTAGATTTTTTCAGCCCAAACGACGACGCCTTGACTAGTGATTCTTTGGGCTATGTCGGTAACATTAGTTCTCTTGCGAATACTTTCATTTCTGATGCGATTACGCAAGGAAACTCCGAGTTTAGTCATTTCCATTGCCCTTGAGATTGAGTATTATTTAGTCCGCGTGTACTTCGGTTATCGCACTCTAAACGTGTTTTCCCGCAGGAATAAGATGTTTTCCGGGATAAAAAGTAGCCTATGTTCTTTTTCATGTCAAAGGCTATATGCATGCCAAATTTCATCCAAATCCGTTCAGTCGTTTTTGCGTGATTAAGTAACAAACATCCAAACATCTACACTTTCAAATTTATAATATTAGTTAGGATCTAGCCCATACTGTCCTACTGCTGGGCAAAGCCCTCCCTCCACTTCTTCTAATGTTCCCGGTTTTGAGTCACTTCTTTTCGATCCCCAAGGAAGACATTCGTGATTGATAAAACATCGTGATTGATAAAACTCTTTAATTGGAAGTATCTTCTTATCCTAACTATTCTAACTAATATTATAAATGTGAAAGTATGGAAGTTTGGATGTTTGTTACTTAATCACGCAAAAACGGCTGAACGGATTTGGATGAAATTTGGCATGCATATAGCCTTTGACATAGAAAAAAACATAGGCTACCTTTTATCTCGATTCCCAGGGGTAGTTCCCGAGGGAAATTCTTTTTAGACCTAATTCTGAAGTCCTCGCAGACGAAGTCGCGGGTAGAAGCTAGTTACTACATAAAATCATCCAGCATAACACAGAATAACAAAGTGGGCAGTCTACCAATGTTCTATGCGCATGACGGGCGAGGGGTACCCGGTACGCCGCCAGCCTGCCCTCTGATTGCATTACTGCAAGTCTCACACTGTGGCCGCAGGGACGTCGTTATTTGATACGCAGCCAGTCATTTGGACAGGTTTATGCAATAATGACGCTTTATTGAATTATGAAGTAGATTTATGTATATATGGCACATAATTTGAGTACAGATTAAATTGTATACTGGTTTGGTTGTGCTGTGGCTTTTAGCTTTATTTTGTTCTAAAATTAGTGTTGTGGCTTTGTTTTAGAGCTGATTTCTTAACAGTCAAATAATTTGAGGTAGGTATTCAATTGTCTTACAGTCAAACTGATTACAGTTTGGCTGCTTTTGTATGAAATATTTCTTTAAGTTAAAATTCACTCACTGGACCCCTGAAGGAGGTCGACGCCGTCGATGTCGACCGCGGCGACGGTGGTCTGATCATGTTCGCGGGGCAAACATGGCTAGAGATCGCCTTAGACAGAGAAGTTTGGAAGGAGAAAGGGGAGGCCTTTGCCCAGCAGTCGGACACACAATAGGCTAATAAAAAAAATGTTAAAATTGTCTGCCGATTGAAAAATCGACATCATTTTTCATCGAAACCTGTGCTATTCATAAAAATCGAGACTGTGTAAAGGTAGAAAGCAAGCGTTTGCTTTGACACTGTTTTAATGAACTAAAGCTATGCTGAAGCATATCACACTAATATAAAGCTGAAAAATTGTGTATGTTTATTACTCATTCAGGCTGAAACTGCTGAAGATATTTCTATAAAATTCCACATAAGGATAGACCATGTCCTGGAACTGATAGTTTTTGCGCCGGGAGTATTTTTCCTTGGGATAAATCGACGCAACTGCTGCGATGGCTGGCAGTAACTAGTATCAAATATTTGTCATTACAGGTCTAAGTTTTTTTACTACCTAATGCATAACGAACGATGCTGGTTGAAATAGCTTAACATTAAGTCCGCATTTATACAGTGTATAAATACAGTGTTTTTACTACTTCAGAAAGTTAATAAATATCAATGAACTCAATCAAAATCCACTACAGAAAAAAATCATCCTCTATTTTTCCTCTATAAGGTAAAAAAGCATCGTTTCACAGTATCTAAGCTAGTTTGCGTGGAACATAAAAACAAGCTCTCCTACGAGCTGGGATTGTGAGCTAACGAAGCGTGCGGTTATCATAACTTTGACGCTGTAAAACGCTGTTAACTTTTACTGAAAGAATTCCTGTATCAAGCGGAATTGTTATAGTCGCTAAAAGGAAACTTTGGAGCATAGTTTTCATTCTCAGAATGATAGGAAAATCAATTAACTGGGAGTAATAACAGTTACAATTTTATTGTGACGTAAATAAGTAGGTACAGGAACTGCTCAGCGCACACATTAAAGACCCCCTACACTTTATTATCCCCTAGATTTATCTGTACGATCCGTCGCTTTATACGTAACGACGAATCGATAGTGTTTGTCAAGTTAGATCGTTAACGATCTTTACGTATACTATCGATTCGTCGCTTACGATCGGTCTGAAGCGACGGATCGTACAGACAAATCGTACCGTGTTTGGGGCCTTTTACATTGCATCGTCATTGCACTTGCAATGCGTTCTTGTTCTCTTCTAAAAGTTGCCGCACCAGGAATAACTCCTGTACTATGGGTGTGTTCACAATCATGTGTTTACATATACGAATCCGAATACCGGGTGTGGATGTATTGTGCCTATATGAGTTTTCATATACACAATACATCCACACCCGGAACACCAAGTTACTAGTGGCCCATATAAATATTTATTCCTTGTGGGAATTGACCCTGCAACGCGCAGCGCAGCAACTAGCACTGGCGCAGTGGTTGGCTTCTGATGTGCGTAATTCAGAGACTCGAAATCACTGCTTAAAGTACAAGACAGTAATTCAAGACATCCAGAAACACTGCACTTATCAAATCAAGGCTTTGGAATATGATTCGCCAATTTATTAACTCCGCGTTTTCTAAAACTCTTTTGTTCTTTAACCTCTTTGTCTGTCTTTAAAATAAGACATAAACAGTATAAAATTGCCCGCTTCATCTACTAAATATAAAGCTAGGACACACAAGTACAGGCCAAGGTAAGCGCACGCAAGAATTAGTGAATCGCTCGCAGTCGACGTAACGTGATTGTGGGGTAACGAAGCATGTGGTGTGCTACAGCTTTATATCACTAGAGAGGGGTGTAGGCGATGTACCTATCGATGTTTAGAGTCAATGATTTATTTTATATGTGTATCCTTATTCAACCTTATGTTATGAAATATTTTTAAATCGTATTTCAATTACAAATAAAGTGGTTGTCAATTTGTTTGCACAATGTTTTTACACTAAATTCATCTTTTTTAAGCTTGCACACCGTTTCCTTTACTCACATAATATGACTGCACTTCGATAATATTACTATCGTATAAAGTTGTGGTCTTAAAAATATTCGCTATTCAAAAGCAACCACGACTCAGAGAAACACGTGTATGTAATTTGGTTGTGGTAGAGATAATGAATGATGTGCGGTTGAGTGGTACGCAGACTTATCTTTTTATTAGGGTTGTACTACTTTATTTCATTGTTTCTATCGATATTGTTGTAATTAAATTAATTAAAAAACTATTACATTTCTAAAAAATATTTATATTCATTGTTATTTACCTACTGTACACATTTGTTGCAAAAAAAAGATCAAAGTACAAAAATCTAAACAAATCTAATAAACCATATAAATTGCCTAAAACTACGTTTATTTTAATCGACGAGTCCTTCAAAAACCGCATTGCCGGCCAGCCTGCACCCTTTACCCACGCTTCACGGTTATTTAGACACCCCTATTTCAGACGAGGCTGCGAGAGTTTTCACCGCCATTTATATTCTGGAGTGAAGGAACAATATTGTATATTGGCTTCGACGCCAATCTGACAAATAAAGGAGTATTTGCTGGCTGTAGTGTTTGCGAGCCAGGATAGCGTCTGTCAGCTGTGATTGACAGTTTGGCATCGAGCTGACTTGCTATGAAATTGTTTTTGGTATGTGGCATCCAACTACAGTAATGTAAAAGATTTTTGTGCGACACTTTCACGTGATTGCTTTTACTATTATTATAATGCCCTATTTAAATACGAGTATATTGATTTTCTATCGTTTGATTTTTGGTAATGTGTATTGGAATTGCTTAAATTAATTCTGCCAAGCTCGTTCCGTCATTGATCTATTAAACGCATGGTGTTTTGCTACTGGTATGGTGTAGATATGGTTGCATTCTCACCCATACGTACAAAACGTTTATTATACTTACAGCTAAAGAGTGGATTTCCCTGCCAGACACTGTGTTTCCTAATAGCTACAACCTAAACGTCTGTGAGTTAAGAGTAAATAGGTTACTTCTAGGCAAGCGGGCTCTATCGTCAACCATATCAGGTGAGATAGTGATCAAAAGCTAGCCTATAAATAAAAACAAAAATTTCGTAGTCAACCTTCAAAAACAATGTTTTAAACTTAATACTGGTTTATGAATTTAATTTTTGGTTTTAGAAATATTACTGAAATACCGCTATTGTACCCATAGATTTAAGTTGTGTTACTTTTTTGGTGTACATTAAAGTTTATTCTACTCAAAATTATGTTTAACTATCGATACGGCATTATTTAGTGTAGGCCCACCACTAATACCTCCAGTTTATTTTCGTGGTACTTTCATGCACACAGAGGAATTAATTTCCTTACGGATAATGGAAGAAAAACATTGCCTGTTATTTGCTTGTCATCTCGCGAAGTGCCAAGAGGAAGCTGACGTAATAGGTGTTACGATAACATGTCTACGGCGTTTTATTGGAAGTTGAAGTTTAATCTATATTAGGAAAACAGTTTTTGTTTCTTTGACCTTTGAGTTGTCGATGATTGGTAGTGTAATATTTTTTTTAACGTAGGAAACGTTAAAAAAACACACTCATCATCATCATCCAATGATTTGAATGATGTGAAGCGAGAAGGCGAGTCAGATTTTTACTGACTAAAACAGACCTCTACGTTCCTTTTTTGCCGTTTGCAAACTAGGAGCATGGGTTAGCCTTTTGGATGTAAACCCATAGTCTCAGTAGGCTTCAGCCCTGCTGGGTCTCTACGGTTTTGCTGACTTCTCTTTGGGGTGATCGATGACTCGGGCTCGATCCGGAAGGTTACCAGACAGCCAGAAGGCGAGCTTTTCTTCCACAAGCCCACGCCAACGTTTGATAGTGTAATCATGACATAATAATTACCTGTTAATATTTAAGCCATTATTTCTATTTCTGCTCCAGAAAATAGAAAATAGTTGATGAAGTCGAACTTCACCAATGATTAGTATTTTTGCCTAGAGGTCACGATAGAGTGCTACCTAATAGTCAGTTATTTGTGTCGTTGCATGTCAAAATATTTGATGAAAAGTAAACAGGAATTACGATGAGCCTCTCTGTTACACAAAAAAGAAACAAAGATAATCAGATCCAACAGACAACGTCCCAACGTACCTAACTGTAGATCTCCACGCGGCCATGATATAACACATTTCATTAATAAAGGTAATATTTCAATACGTAGTAATATAGCCAATGCAGGGTGGTTAATGATAGCAATAACACCAGCAATCGGGAATGAATAAAAGGTGTAATTTATGTGTTTCTACCCCCAAAATGTGGCCGCGCAATTACAGGCGCTATGGGGTAAAGTAGGGAGGCGCGTCTATGTCGATAGATAGACTTACAACAATTTTAGAAAGGAAATTAATTGCTTTATGACTTGAATTGTTATTTTGAAATAAATTGGCGTTACGTTTTATTGCTGTAGATAATAAGGCAAAATTGATAGGAGCTACAGTTATATTATTATAAATTGAAGTTTTTAGACTGCAAAATTTGTTTTTGAATGATATAAACTAGTGGTTGACTACGATCCCACTTAATGATAAGCTTTATTATGATAGTGATTTGCACTAGTTTCTTAAGCCTATTGATTCTTTCTTTGAACACACCAAAATTATAATTGAACGGGAAGATGTGACAATTTGCATTTGCGGTGCAGCGGTGCAAATTGTCACATTACAACTGTGTTATTTCTTTTTTCATGAAGCTCGTTTAAAAATCTTTTTTAACACAAATACTGTGATATCATTGGGTAAAAGCGTTTTTTTTTGTATTTTTTGCCAGAAATAAAATAAGTAATAATACAACAATAACAATGAACTATCGAGCATATCCCATCCCTAAAGACTTTAGGAGAGGCCCATCCTTCTGTAGGGAAATGCTAATGATTTCCCTTCAGACACCATTTTAAAGGTACAGTCGTAATGAATATTCTATTTTAGTTCTATATCGTCCTGCTATAGCTTCGCCCATTGTTCCGCGATTTACTTTCAATGTTATTGTTCTACAAGAATTGTTTCACTTTGTAAGGTTATAAGATCACTGTTAAATGTAGGCAATTTTAAGTCATTGTGAAAAGGAGAAAATATTTACGGACGTTATAAACCCGTGGAGCCTATTGTTTTGTGTTATCGCCAACAATGTGATATTTAGAGCATTAAATGGTATTAATCAGTTTGAAAAGGGAAGGTATCTTAATAGAGCTATTTCAAAGTTAACAGTTAACTTAATAAGTACACACAAAACAGTTTTGTGTGTACTTATTACACACGGTGTCTACCAAAGAAAAGATGAAAGAGGTTAGAAAGGAAATACTTTCCGAGTTGTAAACGAGTATCGCCGCTTGTCTCATACTCTTTAAGGCTTATAGTCCCCTGAACCATCTGGCCGAAATTAAATAGACGCAACTCTCGCACCCCCGCGTAGGCGGCAGTACGCATATCGGCCAGCAGCGCCCGAAAAGCGCGCGGCTGACCTTTAAATCCATTTTCTTTGCGAAATATTGATTGATTTACATATGCTATGTTCACTTTGAAGAATATTTAACCACCATTTTTATGTGTAAAAATGTTTCTAAAGATCCAAGCCGTTTCGAAGGAGTAGGAAAAACGTTGCGAAAAGTTGCGAAATTGCTAGCACGAAAAAATCAAATGTTGTTCATGAATCTATAATAAACATATATATTTTTTTAAACCTATAAACCTAGCCGTTACCGAGGAGTAGGCTTCAGAAAGTCACTGTTTAATGGCACTTTTCAGGCGCTTGGGCCTTGGACTTAGATAGCAAGTTTGCTATTGGTAGTTGAACTATGAGCATTGCTCTACTTTGTGGCATGCCTATCCCGCCCACAAGGCCAAGTGGTGTCTACTGTCAACTCAACTCAACTTTTTTTTGCCACTCTCCTTCCGCAGGCATACCTACTGGAAAACCTTTCCATAGAAATAAGCATCACCTTTGTACCTAATTTTCTGTTTCCTTTTTTTTATTTTATGTAGGTACATGAATTGTTAAAAAAAGATTTAACATGCATATAAAAAATTATGAACAATTCTTAATGATATTTATTGCTATTTAATTTTTTAATCTTACAGTTTTTGTACAAGCAGAATGATAATTATTTATTTTATTTAACTACGAATATTTATGTACACACATGGAAATACAAGAAAAGAGAAAGGAAACAGAAAGGTGATGCTTATTTATGCTTATTTTTTTATATTATGATAATACGCACATACTCGGCCCGTGGTTACTGCTCTAGGCGCAAAGCTGCCTGTAACAAAGTTGCGTTCTCAAATTGGACGGTAATAGCCAATCTCTGCACCAGAAACAACCCTGAATGGGAGTCGGTATTCACTTTGTTCAGATTATAATAATTTCATAGCGTCTATATTCCAACTGCCCAAAATCTCCACTGCTACATATAAGATAGGGTTCGTAGTTCAGCTTCTTCCTTAAACAGGCCTTCCGTCATGGCTAATCGGAAGCGGACTGACTGGCACACAATACATAGTGACTTGACTGGCCTGTTGGTCTAGTGGTTAGGTTAGGTTAGATTGCCGGAATGCCGGAGGTCATGGGTTCGATTGGGAATCGACAAATCTTTGTGTGATGAGCATGATCATTTGTTCTGTGTTTGGGTGTAATTTATCTATAGGTATATTATGTATGTACTTAGAAATATATAAGTATGTTTATCTGTTGTCTAGTACTCATAACACAAGCTCTATTTAGCATGGGACTAGACGGTGTGCTAGTTGAGGAATATTACTATTATGTCATAATTTTGTATTGTGTATATTAGCATAATCAGCCTTATGTTGTTCCCACTGGTGGAATTCAGCCTCTCTACATGGAGGGAATGAGGTGTAATCCTCCACGCGGGTCTAGTGTGCGTTGGTGGATGTCATACTATGTCTTCGATGTTTTTCTTTGGTTCTAGGAAATATATATTTCTTTCACCGTTTTGAAAGCAGAGGTGATAAAAAACAAAGTAGTACAAAGTTAAGCGCTTGGGTTTGAACCAACGACTAACAACTCATAAGTCAGGGTTATAAACAACTGGGCTACCACTCCTCAATTATGCAAGCACACTTTATTACCAGCTTCAATGTAGGTAGAACATCAAAGAGAAAGGGATAAAATCGCAGGTGATGCTACATTTTGGCATACATTCTAAAAGGAATGCCTGGCTAGACCTGAATAGGGAGATGTAACCTGTATTTGCGCAAGCCACGAAATGTGGCTAGAGGAGGATAAGCGCGGATTCTGCTGACTTTGTGAGGAACTGCTGTATATAGGATAACATAAAGTAAAGGGTGTATCTTTATTTTTGTATCGTGTTATTTTAGTAAACAACTTTTTTTTAAATACAACTTTTCCCCACAATAAGAATGATTCTTGGATACGATACAGTGGTGCGTTCAAAAATATGTAAACTCACATAATTAAGACATCCAGATCCTCACACCTTTCTGCAGGACATACTTTATATTTAATTTTGTTCTATGAAGAAACACAACCCGTGACATGCAATGCAGTAGCTAATCGCTCAAACACGGCGCCAACCGTACCGTGAAATATTATTATACAACATTTAACGAGAATCTTTCTGATATATGTTAACGACCTTTGCAACATGAACCTTCCACTAAGATATATACATATGTTGATGACAGTGCAATCTTAATTCGGGGATCTACTTGGGATACTATTAAATCCCTAGCTGAGTCGGCTGTGGCGGAAATAATGAAATGGCTAAATTTATTATTATTATTAATGCACACCCTTAGAGACACCCCAATTAAAACATTTAGTTACAATTTAAGCTCTGAAATTTTGCTTTAATGCGCTTAGGTAGTGTTTTTCTTTTTTAATAGGTAATCCTAACTGTTTACAAATAATATGGGCATCGATGCATTACGTTGGTAGCGCATCGGTATTGATACGCACGCACACACAAATGTATGCTCGTGAAACAATCGCTACAACCGGGGAGTGAATAGGTCACTTCTAGGCAAACATAATTCATCGTCGACCACATTTTCGCTTTCCATGAGGTGAGATAGCGGTCAAGCGCGAACCTATCATTAATTTAAAAAAAAACAAAATTTATCAAAATAGGTAATTTTTTTAAATTTAAAATAATTCTTGATTATTGAAGGAAAAAAAATAACATGTTTGAAAATCAGCTGATATCAATTTAATGTCCGATTTCAAAGATCCTACTTTCAGGATGATGAAAGTACTTACATCAGCGTGATGTTTGTGATGTTTATTTTTGGGTACCTAATTATTGTTCGGGATCGTACATTTTCCATTAAGAATTAACTTTCAGGTCGCTTACATTTTTTTCTTAAAAAGTTACATAACTTTTTTAAGACTTCAAAAGAGCGCAGTAGTAGGCATTTGTTTAATTTTCAATATCTTAGTTATAATTTGCCAATATTTTTGTCCAGTTAATATTTTTACTAGTCAGCACAAAGACAAATAATTCTTAAAAATACAACAATTCTTAAAACGATAGTTTTGCAGACTATAGGAATAATTTACAAATCTACATACTTTAATACTCAATTCCTTCTACAAATGCTCCTCACAAACATGCCTGTTAGTATTTTTTCAAGGGCGTGTTCTGAAAAAAATAGTACCTATATGCGGGGGGTTTTGTCATACATTTTGGTAAATGTCTTTACATGGCAAAATATCTCAGTTGAGAGTTAGTTCAAAGTAAAAATAAAATTATTAATTGGCAAGAATTGGGTTGTTTATAAAATAAAAGAAAAAAGAAGGACATCGGAATGAATAACATATATTTCCTTGTGATTTAGGATCATACTCTCATTTTGGAGTTCATGTGAGAAAAATATGCTCCAAAAAATAAAAGTAGCATTTCTTGCTTACAAAACGCTCACTCAAAACCATTAAACTTACTTTACTGCAGCATAAATACAATAATTCTACCTCACACAACATTTCCATACAACAGATGTTCTATGCGAACAGTTAGCAATCGAAATTATAACTTCACACGGGAGGCTTACTCAAAAACCAACCTTACACTTCATATATATTAGGATCAAGATTGTTTAATTCATTTCTAAATTGCTTAACAAGCATGGCTGACAAATGTACGCGGGTACGTCCTTTAGTATGTCGCGTCAGATTAAATGCTGCGATCGTAGTGAGGTGAATTGATCTAAGATGGTAGGTTAGGGGGATGGCAGGCACATGTGTGGAGGACAGGGCGGATAGATCGGTGGTTGGAGGGAGATGTTTTAAGATTAGAATGCTGATTGTCATTAAAAGCTGATTGTCAACAGTGTTGTAAGAGAAAACGGACGTATTTTGCAGACGTGAGTTTACATGTTTAAGAACGCACCCACGATGCAGGAGTCCTACCTGCGGGGAAAAGTTTAAAGAAAAAGAAAACAAATGATTTTTAGAGTGCCAATTATTTCTCTTTGTTATTATGAGTATTATTGATAGGCTCGCGCTTGGCCACTATCCCACCTGATGCCAACGTTCACGTTTCTATTGAACCATGTTCCAATTTTCCATACAGCCAGTCAATCACAGCGCGATATAAAATTGAAATAACTTAAAGATAAGTATTAAATAAATAATATTATATTTTTAAGTGATTTATTTGTTCAATTATTTCTTTAAAATACTTAATTTTTAAAAGATTACAATTAATTTCTAATTTTTCAATAATGAGGCTGAATAGCAGGCCGGCCACAGCAAAAAAAAAACAAAATGGCGGAAAAGTGCCTATCACTCGTTGGTTTTTTCGAGTTTTGTTGACATTTCCGTACAGCAGAGATTTGTATTAACACTTTATTTATATCAGATTAAAATAGTAATTTAACGCCTAATTTCATAAGAGAAGAGGCTAAAGCTGAAGTGGAATACCTTTTACCGCCTAAATCAGAAGAACGATACCTACCTAAAATCATAAGTACAACGACTTAGGTTTTGCAAACTTTTTATTTTATTTTTACTTTCCTTGTATTCGTAATGAAAAGCACAGTGTAAGCACTGTGCTTTTCATTAAATCAAAAAACCTCGTGGTGAAAGTAACTAATTTAGTCCCTCGAATTAGCGACCTCGCTACGTTCGGCCGCCAACTCCTTCTCGGGACGAAATTAGTTTACCCCTAGTGTAACAATGTAGGTACTATTTCACTCTTGATTTGAAAACCCCTAAGTTGTAGCAATCAATAAACATAGATTCCACCAGTAAATTCCACTCCCTAGTATGCTTATTATGTGGGTGTGATGTCCACCATGTTCCAAATCTAGCTGCAAAATTATCTCATTGACCATCTATTTCAATTTTTATTTGGATTTTAGACTAAGATAAGAATCCTTATTTGTACCGGAATCACAGTAGCAAGATTTGCTAAGGGATAGCGTTTTACCAAATTATTGGGTTATGAAGGTCGGATAGGCAGTTGCTCCATGTAAAACACTGATACTCAGATGCATTCAGTTAGATTGAAAGCCTGCTTCAACATATTTGTTACAAGGCAGACAGATAGACTAACAAATTCTACTTTAGTCTAAAGACCTATTAATATTTGACATTTAAATAGGATTTGACATGTTCTTAATTCAAAATATTCAATTTAGAGTGTGTTTTACATATTCTTAGTTCAAAATATTCAATTTAGAGTGTGTTTTCAATTTACTTACACGTTCTTCTTTTGTTAATTTATGGTCCCCAGTCCATTCTAAAATTCAAAATTGAAAAGTAAGCCATAGCGCGCACTGGTGACTTTTGCCATCGTGACTTTTGAAAAAAAAGTCATCGTGTTTATGAACCCAACATGTAGTGCGCGCACTTGGTGACGTGACAGTTACAAAAAATAGGTAGAAAAATTATTGTAACCGTGACAAAAATTACCAGAGCGCGCTATGTCTAATTATGTCGATCGGTTACAATTTCACGGTTAAACTACTGATTCGATGAAATTAGGTGCAGAGTAAGCTTGAAATCCAAGGAAGGATATAGACTACTTTTATCTTCTTCGTAGCGTCCATAATAAACAACACACACGCGGACAAAGCCGTAGGCAGAGGCTAGTTTCAGACAATAACAGTAAAGTGTATCGATATTCGTCCAAGCTCATGTGCGCTATGCTTTGACGCTCGCGTGGCGTCATGTGCTGTTCACACGTGTAGACGTCCTAGCTAAACAGAAATCTGAACACTGTGTCAGTGTTTGAAATTATACCGAAGGTATGAGACAAAGGAAGACGCGGCGTTTATCCACAGTACCTTCAAGGTAGCTATATGACATGAAGTGAGCCTCGAATAAAGTCTTCATCCTCATGATGTCTTTAAAGACTACCCAAAAAGAAATACTACAATCATAATGGTTAGACATGTGAATCAAACATTTCCTTAGTCAGCCTGGGGTCGGTTTCCAGTCTAATCGGATGCGGCTGAATACCCGTATTTTACATAAAACCTATCAGACCTCCACAACCCAGTTACTGGGTAACATGATACTCCTTGAACTGACTGATGGTCAGACCTTCTGACGTCTGACTATCCATAACAGCTGTCAAAGATCTATTAATGACATCCAGAACGCACGTCCCCGCGCTTTCTAAGTTTATCTAGGGATTAACTTAGAAAAATACACACGAATTGAAAAAACCATATTGTTACTTGTCCGGTTTCGAAGTTCATGAGAGGCTGGTCGACAACCTAATTGCATGAGAGGCTGGTGCCTTAACCACTGAAACGTGAATATTTTTGTTTTGTAATTCAAAGAAAACATTTCTCAGATAAACATGAATTCCCAGACCTCAGTTTAGCCGCATTTCAATGTAAACTGAAACACAAACCGAAAGCATTTAGAAACATCCAACAAAATAACTTGAAAGAAAAATCCAGACACATAGATTCCATTCCCCTAGGAGGCGGACGGGATAAACTGGAGAATCCTACAAAATAAACATGGCCTTTTAATTTTAAATAACACATCGATTTATCATATACTATCGGCTTGTCTGAGCAAAGAAATAAATGTTCTACCATTTCGAAAACTATCCACAATACTCTACCTATAAACCATACCAAACATTTTCTTTTAAATCAACATCCATGTCTGTTCCTGTTAGCATAGAACTTTACAAGGATGGAACATAACCCGCAATGTATATAGTGCTAATATTAGCTTCGACTAATTGGTTAGTGTTCCATGGTAGGTTCCCGCATACACGGTAGAACGATCGCTGGATCCTTTATAAAACATAAATTTGATGTCCATTGCCTTTTAGAAGATAGCTTTTAAGTAATTAAAGTGGGAATTGAAAAGTCTATTTTTAGAAAAATACTTTGTGTGTATGTAATATCATTTTGTAGCATTTACTGTGTGATTCTTACAAATATATTAATATAATATATCGGCAAATAAAGGTTTTAAAAGGGAGCGTGGTTACCTCCTAATCAAAACTGGACGATTAAAATAGTCTGACTGACGTTAATTACATAATATTCTTCAAATAGGTATTGAAAATATTAGAAACTAGCTTTTGCCCACGGCTTCGCCTGCGTATGTAAAATATAGCCTATGTCACTCAAGAATAAAGCAGCTTTCTATCGGTGGAAGAATTTTAGCAATTGGACCAGTACTTTCAGAGATTACCTCCTATGAACAAAAAAAAAACAAACTTTACCTTTTTATAATATTAGTGTAGAAAAAAAAAATTGTCAAGTCTACAAGCACCACAACATCCAATCATCCATAGACTTCCAATTTCTCATCCATCGGCTGACTAGCTTATTCAAATTCTCAGATCAAGATTAAAAATTCTTTTTCTTCACTTTACTTAAAGTCCGCTTCACGAAAATCTTAACAAAAAGTAGAAACACCATAATTAACTTGTTTCTACGGATAAATCTCAATAAGAAATTTTCACCGTTGGCTGGGTCGCGTTGTTTTACTTCAGCTAACAGTGGAAGGAGGGTAAATGAAGGGGGAGAGAAGGGAGGGAGATTGATTATGTGCTCACGCACCGTCAGACATGTGAGGTAATTAAATGTAATGATTGCAGGAAAACTGATTTTTTGTTTTATATTTTTTTCTCCCTTTGTTGTTTGGTAATCCAGGTTTTTTGTTTGCTTGGTGTGAATGAGTGTTTTTGTGCAATGTGTGCGCAGAAACCGTATATATTGTAGTATGATCCATTACGTATATCAACTAAGTTTTTTTTTTTATGGAAAACATTTTGACAAAAACTCTGTCAGTATTTACTGTTAGTGATTTTTTTATAATTTATCGCGTATCTATACATATAAATAAAATTGATGAGTCTTTAATATCTAAATAGTTTTTTTTACTAAAGGCATGAAAGTATATATGATACCTATAACAAAAACACAATTATTAAAATGATTGTATATTTGTTTGTTCCGGCTAATCTACAAAACGGCTGGATTGATTTTGAAGGGAATTTTACTATATTTTTATATTTGATGATATAAGGAACTTAATCCTAATAAAAAAAGTAGCCCAAGTAACTGCTTAGTCTACTTTTAGTATAAAAAAAACTATTAGAGATAAAAAATTGCAACCAAATGAATGGTATAGCGATATTTTACGAATTTATGCGCTCAAAGTCACAAAACCTAACTACTAATAATATATGAGTTCTAATCATTGTATTGAAAACAAAAAAAAAAACTTTTGTGTAAATAAACAAGGATAGGCGACTTAAGCCCCAATGATATCGCCAACAACACACTCAAGACAGCACTAGATGTCAATCCCCACATTCCAAGCTCCGAGGGTCTTTTAATAAAACAACTTACTAAAAATCCGGCCAAAATCGAGAAAAAACAAACAGAAATTTCGTTGTTTTTTCCACACGCTCGCCTTTTAACTCTCGTCCTAAGATCCGATATTATCCCCTTCATCCGAAACCCTTGTTTCCCCACTATTTAAGTGGCAAATAAAAATGTTATCAATCGAGAACACCCGACTGGCAGTCCGTCCGGATTACGCCCGTACTCTGTGGTTACCCTATCGTTTGTTTTTACACAAATACGAAGCAATTTGTTCGATGTGTATACGTTTTTTGAATTAGGAGTTGATAAAAAATATTTTAATTTTATTTTTTTTGGAATCAGCAGCTTTATTATTCAAATATCATTCATTAAATATCTCAAATTATTTAAAGCTAGCTTCTACCAGTGGCTTCGCCTGCATGAAAATAGGTTTCTTCATAGAAACTTTATAAACCCGTTTCATTCCCTTATGAGCTAAATAGGAAATCCTTTTTTAGTGAATGCCTACGTCATAAAAGGGTCCCTCCTCGTTCCAGTAGTATTGGATGTGCGTTAATATGTCAGTCAATCAGTTTCTTCTTTTATATATATAGAATAGGCGCGGCCAGCGGTTTTTCCCACATGATAGTGGAAAATAACCCCCTAGGGAACATTCATTCAGTACATGTTCTACCCGAGTAATAAGTTTTAATTTAATTCAATTTATTAATTCAAGAACAATTTGTATTGTGTTTGAAATTACTTAAAATTACAATAATTACAATTACAAATAGAATTAATTATAAAAAATAACAAAATAAAATATTTAATGTCAATACAATTACTACATACATTATTACTACCGAACACTACTCAGTCTCACATTAATTAATATTATATTTATTTTAAATTGTTGTTATGTCATCGTCCACGGAATAAAGACATTTCTCAAAAAAAGAAACCTTTGACTTAAACGAGCTCGTGTAAATTATATTCTTCAAGTTCAAGGGCGACCTGTTAAAAATTCGCACTGCTTTATCCAAATACGTTCAGCCATTCGATCGTGAAGAAGTATTTAACACATTATTAGTTGTGATTTTGTTAGGCTAAAATTATTTCTGCCCAAAAAAAAATCCTATTGCTGTCAATTGCTTTAAGACGGCAGCTCTGCCATCTATTTAATGCTACGCTATAAGTATTTAAAGCATCTTTATGACTCCATAAAGATGCTTTAAATACTTATAGCTTAGTGTTAAATACGTTTTCAAATTCTTGATGCAACATAGTCTAAATCAATGTTTATTTAAACTTTATATACAAAGGACAGAATAGAAGAAAATAACGTGTTGCGCCAGCCCCAAGTAATATGGGATAAGGGCAGGAAGAAGAAGAAACTTTATACATAAATGTGGACTTAATGCAGATTATAAAAAAGAGATTAAACGGAAGGTGAAGTAACCTTTAATTCCAGAAGAAAACTTTTAAACTAGTCCATCCGACCGTAAGGCTTGTTTGTTTTATGTCTGCGGTCGCTTACGAGCTGTATTTATGTTGTCTTGACCAAATAAACTTTATGAGATTCTTGGAAGCTACTTAAGTTAATTTTGAAATTATTTCAAGTGAATTTAAGGAACTATATTATATAAATCAATGACATTACTACATTACAAGCTACACAATATCCAGTTTTTATTAATTTTAACAAAATTTGTAGATATGCAGTATCGCTGGCAAAATGCCATGTCTAACAACACAAACAATTGCAATAATCATTTGTTGCTGCAAAACTTTTATTTAGCAATAATAATAATAATAATAACATTTATTTCAGATGACAATTAATCCATATTTTAAAATTAATGTTAGTGTCCTTAAAAATAGAATAATGTAAGAGGATTAATTAATACAATACCGATCGATACAATAAAAAAAACTTTAGAAATGGATGGTGACTTTCTTCAGTTTGTCTTTCATGAAGTACCTTAACTAAGTTTACTTTAAAACCGAACACATAACTTAGCCCATAAGCCCTGCTCCCCTATGTTTATCAATCGGGACCAAGTGCTGGTATGTACGGATTACGCCCGCAGCGTGGACACCCTACCGTTTGCCATTCTTGTTTGTTTTGTCCGACTGCGGCAAAAAGGAGAGTAATGATTAGCCGTGTGTGCTAGGTATGGGATAGGTCATTATTTACATGTCAGTTTTTTGTTATTTTAATTCGTTTATACCACGTAAATCGAAGGACTGGAACACTTGGCCTGCTGAGGTTTTCCCGTCCGATTATAATTTAGGTGTCTTCAAGGCAAGAGTGAATAGGCTCTTAATAAACTAGTGCGCCTCACCATCAACGATTGCATCACTGCTTACTATTAGGTGGGATCGCAATCAAACACTAGTTCATATTAATAAAAAAAAAGAAAATATAAATTCTGCCCAGGTTTTTTCTTTTATTAAATAAATTGTAGTTAAAAGTTGTGAGGGTTTCTTTATTCGAAAATAAATTCTCTTGTGTGGTTAAATAACCTTGCCAGATGTTATTTCTGTTTTGGAATTTCAGTTTCCTGGGATTCTGTTCATACTGTCCCTTACATAATATATGTCTTCGTGAAATGTTTCAATAAATAGGATAATGTATGGATTAAGTATCTTTTTAGGGTTCCGTAGTCAACTAGGAACCCTTATAGTTTCGCCATATCTGTCTGTCCGTCTGTCTGTCCGTCTGTCCGTCCTCGCTTAATCTCTGTGACCATTAACACTAGAAAGCTAAAATTTGGTACCAATATGTGTATCCATCTCACCGACAAAGTGTTAAAATAAAAATTGTTAAAAAATGTTTTATTAGGGTAGCCCCCCTATATGTAAAGTGGGAAGTGATTTTTTTTTAATTTCAACCCTAACGTGTGATAATCGTTGGATAGGTATTTAAAAATGAATAGGGGTTTACTACAATTATTTTTTGATAATGTCAATAATTTCGGAAATAATCGCTCCAAAAGTAAAAAACAATGTGTCCCACCCTCTAACTTTTGAACCATAAGTTTAGAAAATATGAAAAAAATCTGAAAAGTAGAACTTTATAAGGACTTTCTAGGAAAATCATTTTGAACTTGATGGAAAGAACAGTTTTTGTACAAAAAGACAAAAAGATTCTACAAAATAATTTCTGGACTAAGTTTGTAGTATAATCGTATATGCAGGCATTTTTTTAAACTCATAAGTGGGTACACTTATTGTGACGGACGGGAAACTACGGAACCCTACACTGAACGTGGCCCGACACGCTCTTGGCCGGTTTTTTTAATTTATGTTTTTCTTAAAAAATGTTAGATACTTAAGTTGTCTGTAAAAGATCGCCCAGTGCGATAAGACCGCCCATTGTGCACTTATTCTTTTAAATGTTTGTCTTGTATTTTTGTTTATTTGGTGTACAATAAAGATTATAATAAATAATAAATACTTTAAAAAAATATTGAAACATTTATTCAGATTATAATAATAATTATCTATCTTTCTTTTTCCATTTTAAGCTTTTTTCTCAGCTACAACAGAGTTAGAAGAAAACGTCGGAATATGTTCACGAAGTTCTCTCTCTCTTTCGATCAGCCATGATTTTTTATTTCTTCCTTTAGCATTGATTCGTCATCGTCATTTGCAACTTGAATTTGCACACCGTTGAGCATGTTTCATTTTTTATTTGTATCAAACCATTCGCTTTCGAATTACTGTAAATAGTTGTTTAAGTTTTGAATATTGGTAACTAGACACTGAAATGAAATTAAATATAATGCTAACCGTATTTGACTGGCCTGTTGTTCTAGTGGTTAATCGCCCTGACTACTATGACAGAGGTCGCGGGTTCGATTCCCACCCAGGAAAAATGTTTGTGTGATGAGCACGATCATTTCTTCCGTGTCTGGATATAATATCTACATTAACCTTTCGAATGTCTTAAGTTACACAGTTCGACATAAGGTAATGGTCTTTCTATTGTGTCTCTAATTACGACATTCAAAGAGTTAAGTATGTATTTACAAATATCCCTGCCGCGCGCGCTCCCCGCTCCTTTCCGCTATTGTACTATCGCTTGCTTGGCATAGACTTTGTGACATTTAGAACGTCCAATTTAAATAGTTTTATTTTTGTATGAAAATCTGATGAACCAATGTGTGATAAATTTTTAAAAGTCATAGAACAAACGTTGTTGTTTATGATGGTTATTATCACAGTCCTGAGAGATTGTCAGTGTTTTACAAATGACCCTGTATAATTATGTTTATCAGTTGTCTAGTACTCATAACACAAGCTTTATTTAGCTTGGGACCAGACGGCGTTGTGTGGTAGTTGTGGAAAATTACTATTATTATCTTTATTTTTCATAGAATACATATTTTTGATATTATTAAATATTTTTTTTAACAAATATATATAAAAAATATATATATATATAAAAACAGTAGTCCACCGATGTCGGGAGCAGGGTCCACGCTACCGGTGGTTAGGGCTCCAGAGACAGGAACCTCCTCACAATGCAAGGCCCTTGATCCAACCGCGCAACGACTGCTTCGACAGGTGGTCGTCGAAATTACTATTATTATTATTTTTCAAGTTGAAAATATGTGCATAAAAATGTTTATTTTCTCATTATTCGTCTAGTTACCAACATACAAAACTTACCTCCGTATTTACATTTAAACCTGCATATTTGCAATACCATGCTTTGTAAGGATTTTAAATGAAAACTCGTATAGCTCGCGTCTAGACTATTAAGGAAGCACAATCGAAGAGGAAATTGAAACAATCATTGGCTCTGAGAGGCAATAGTCTAGCATCGATGAGGCTGTGCTTAAGACTCTTGTAGTCTGTGCCTGATTGTTCAAAGTAACTTGATTTATAGAGAGCAATCCTTTATGCTGAGGGAGCGGGGGCTGGAAGTGTACTGTGTGGAGTGTTTGTTGGAGGTAGGTGGATATTTGAGTAGAAAGTAATTCTTCCTGTCCTTATTGTGGTCCTTATCCCATATTATTTGGGATCGGCACAACACGTTTGAGTAGAAGGTAATTAAGAGTAAATATATTATTTATCTATACTCTGTACTGTCTACTCTGTCCGGTCGTTGTGGCGACGCTTGGGGGAGGCCTATGTCCAACAGTGGACATCTTTCGGCTGATATGATGAAATATAAATTGAAGCATCTAGTTTCTATGATCAAAATATTTTTTTTTTTTTTTTTTACTAAATGCGTATAAGCACAAAATAGATAGGTACAGATATAAATCTCATATAATAAGTACTTCAATATTTTTATACCTCTGCTAAGCGATCGCGCTAGGGTCAGCGCGTTGCGCCGAACTGTACGAGTGCGACCGGGCCATTGAGCCGAGATATCATGTCCGTGAGCGGTGTCTATGTGCGCGTTGTTCGAGCACGCTTTGTATGTAGATTGACTTCTGTGTCTATTTCGTGGTATAATGACCAATATTTGATACCAATAACCAAAATGCAATATTGTAAAAACCTACCTATGGGTCTTTAAGTCAAAAGTGAATAGGTTACTTCTAGGCAAGCGTGCTCCGTCGTCGGCCACATCATCATTTACCATCAGGTGAGATAGTGGTCAAAAGTGAGCCTATCAATAATAACAAAAAAAAACTGTCGGTCTTTCTATTTATAGAAAGACCCGTCAATAAGACCGTTTTGAAGATTAGCCGGAATCTCCAAAACGGTGTTATTGAGGGCTCTTTCATAGACCAACATGATGTTAAGGAGTAGCTTAAATGCTTACTTTTATTTTAGGAAAAGAATTAGGGTACCGCGTAAACAAACACATTGTGCAGTTTTACGAGTCTGAAAAAAGTCTAAAGTAGGGACTGGTTTTATTTTGTGAAACTTCTGCTAGTCCCTTTAGTCAGTATGAGATCTTATTTCCTTTCCATTAGATATACATATATCAATCAATACGCTAAAGAAACTCTTAACACCTTTTTTTTTTCAAATTTTATTTAATGGAGTTATTGTCAAAGGTGCTCTGACAACAGCCGCCGTGCACACGTGCAACCTAAGTTCAGTCCACTATTTATGAGATAATATGTATATTTAGGTTAGTGCGTCATGCATTTTTTTTTTTTTTACGGCGTTTGTGAAATAGAAGAGCGGCATTTTGGTGTTTTTCTAAAGCCAGATGTTGCAGATTTATTGATACATCCTTTGTTTAGTGAACAAAAGTCATATTGGATCGTGTGCAAAGATTTTATATAACTAAATCATGTGTAATATGTATACTAGTTTTAATTTATAAGTATGTAAATCTATTCTTATATTAGCTTTTTAGGGTTCCGTAGTAAACTAGGAACCCTTATAGTTTCGCCAAGTCTGTCTGTCTGTCTGTCCGTCCGTCCGCGGATAATCTCAGTGATCGTTAGCATTAGAAAGCTGAAATTTGGTCCCAATAAAACATATTGAAACCAAATAGACGGACTAATTACATTTTTTACGGCAACTAGCCTATTCTCCCGTGTGTTCTTATGCGCTCATTTATAAAGAAACAAAGCATTGGCCAGTGTAGTGTTTTACAAATACAGATTTACCAGTTTCTATATGTGGTTTGACCGGTACCTAGGTATCTGTACCGACCCGTACCAAGATGTCGGGACCGAAAAACTTGTATCTTCATGTTTGCGCCCTAAGGCATTAAGTCTGCCGTTGTACAGTTGTGTGCATAAAAAAATAAATGAAAACTTTTAATCAGTTAATGTATTAATGTCGTAATAAGTGCTTTCACTGGTAATGGCGTAACTTCCATCTATATTTTCATTATTGTCATCCGTAACATTATTATTCTTTCTACACGCCAGCACTTACTACCACACCTCATACATAACCCCTTACATAGCAATATAACCACAAATATACCACACACATACTTTATGCACCCCATCCACGACATATAGCAATTTAACGGCTGCATCGCAGTCGCCCTCCGATTTATTGAACGTGTCCGTCTCAAGGAAAGGGTCTTAAAGATCGTGGAGGCTCTCCACTTCACAGACAATGGGAAGATTACAGAGCTGCTAAATATAAGGCTTACTGGATTTTTCAGAGAAAAAGAAAATTTAAGGCTAATGCTTTGTTTATTTTATAACGGCATTCATCAACAATCATACATTTGACGAATTTGCTTTATTGATACAAATTAGTAGTGTCTTTTATAAGTCATAAATATAGATATAAGAAAACTGAATTGAAAAGAAATTAAAAAAATATTTTATATTCTGCACATGTCATTGTAAAATTTGAGTATTACTTACATCTACTTATTTAACGATAATATTTCACAACTTTCACACGGCGCCATCTAGTCCAAAACTGATAAACATACTTATATAATTCTAAATATATACATAAATCCAGGTTCCAATTTGCCTGGAAGAAATTGCCGAGCGCGATAAGGCCGCCAATTTTATGTTTCTTTTTTATTTTATGGTTTACTTTTTTTTATAAAAATTGGTGTACAATAAAGTGTAATAAATAAATAGATAAATTATCATATCCAGACGCAGAACAAATGATCGTGCTCTTCACTCAAATGTTTGCCTTAGGTGGGAATCGAACCCACGACCTCCGTTATCAGTCAGGGCTACTAACCACTAGTCCAATCTGCCAGTCAATTACAGGAAATTTATAAAAACACATTATTATATGTAGAAATTAAAAGATCAATTAATATTGCACTAGGAGCTATATCGCAGCAAGAACTACCGATTTTTTTTTATTAATCCCATTTTTTTCCGACCACTTGAAAGAGAAATCCTAACAAATGGCCAATCTCAGCCGCAGCTCTATACAGTTCCCGGGCACTCGCCCTCAATCACACACTATCACCGCCGGTATTAAGCCCGCTCTTCTTCCTCTCACTTATCAGCCCTGTTTATTGCTACACGACGCCATTATCGAGCCACATCGAGATCGCAGGAATTCCGCCATCGGCCGGCTAATTTTACGAGATTTACAAGGGAGCCAGAAAAATCCGGAAAAGACTGGAAACGGAAGATGCGTGCAGATAAAATTTTATTGTTACATAGGTAGGCTCTTTATTCAGAAGGAAATTGTTCCGTCTAAATTCCTTGGTCACTTAATATTCCCCTAAAATTATATTATTTGCTGACGAAAATTTTATAATTTTGGAGTAACGTTTTCATTTGACAAGGATTTTTTAATTAGTTACTATTTTTAAAGTAAAAAGTAATTATACCGATCGTATACCAGGTTCAATAAAGGTGTTTCAAACAATAACTGGTTTATTTTGTGTTATTTAATTTAAAAAAAAATAAGTATTGGAATATAAAATATTGAAAACTTCTGTGGATGTTTTAGATTCACAAGGAAATTTACTAACTACCAGACCAACACCTTGGACATTAATTTGAATTGTCCTTATATGATTTAACTATTTTATGTTTACTGTATGACTTTATAAGAGACTTTGACCCTTGAGTTGGTTTCGGTGTTTCTTCTGAGGGTAGTCAGCTAGAAAACATCGGCCTCGTCTAGTTCAAAATGCCAAAAAAATTTACGTGTAAAAGTTTTATAAAAAACCTATTTGCAAACTAAATATCATTTATCATTTACCAGAATAAAAATTATCCTATGTTCTTAAAAAATATATATATAATTATGATGCCGTTCTGTCGTTATGAGCGGCAGACAAACAGATATAAAATGTATCTACATCTAAAACTATCAGTATCCTATAATCATAATTATAATGATACTAGCTACCTCCTACAAACAAAAAAACATAAATACAACTTAACCTCTTTATAATATTAAGCATTGGTAGGATATCATTAGGTACCTCCTCACCTACTAACCAATCTTATACCTACAAATCTATCTAAGTACCATACCACAGTACAACCACCATACCTACCGGCAGGTTTCGCAATACACCACACATCTACATTAAGCCTAACCTCGGCCGTATATTCACGCTATCTCCGCTAGGTAGGGAGGCAGCATACATTACTCAAGACCATGACATGTCTGCCACTCCCACGAAGATACGACGCGTTTTGTTTGCGTCATTTCGAGAAAATACGCTTTTTTTGTGAGGGAGTTGGAGGGCCCAAAAAATTTGGACGTTTGGGTACCCTACAATTTAAATGAAGGTACGGCTTTTTAGAAGACGATTGTTACGCCTTTGCTACAACTTGATAAAATTTGTTACAGGTCTTCTACGTAATTCTACGGACTTCATTTTACATAGAACCTGTTTTTTTTTATGTTTTTACTAAATCGGCGGCATTATTTTTTATTATTTTTGGTACTGTTATAGTCTGTTTAAAAAGTCAAACGACTTGGGTTATTAGGGTATAATGAAATCAGATGTAGGCAACACTTGTCCAATAATCAAGGTTGATCAAAAGATATTGATCATTGTTAACTCATAGAAGAACCTTATAAAAAGTATCGAATATAAGTATTTTTTTAAATGATTTAATAATATTAGGCGACTTTTTAACAATAAAAAATGAAAAAGATTTTCGTTCAGAATAAACCTATTTCAGTCTCTTTAATGATATTCTTAATACAAAAGTAGGATACATTTTCAAAGATATAATAGTAATGTCATAAGTAAGTTTAAAGTAATAACATAAATCTGGAATCGTAAGAGAAATCTGATTCTAAATATTCTACTCTGCTTATTGATTAATCAGCACTAGCCTTATAATGATCAACATCTGTTGTAGAAATGTAATCATCGAAAGAATCAAGTGAAAAAAAAAATGACAACTAAAATTCGCGTTGCCAACTAAAGATTTTTTATTTCCTTCAAGAATTCCCAACATTTTCTTCAGCAAACTTAAAACTTTGCTGAACTCACAATAAGCTTCTGCTTTTTTTTTTATGGTGGGAAAAAATCATCCAATGACAACCCCCGCTCTTGGGCGGAGCGGGAGATAGTGTCAGACTCTTACTGACTAAAACACCCACCCCGTTCCTTCTAGCCTTCATACCGGGGCTCCAGCGCCCTTTCGGATAACCCTGGCCCCAGTAGGCTTCGACCCGGCTGGGTCCCTGCTGTTGAGGCGCGCGTTCAACTCCTTGAGGCGCGCGGGAACAGTAATAATAATAATAATAATTCTTTATTATCAGGCATCTAAGGCCCATAGATAAAATACAAAAATAATCGAACAAAATAATAAACTAATACATAAAGAGATAATATAACTAATCATTATTAAACTATAAACTATTGCACACGAAGTGACGGCGTCATGTTCCGCTGCGAGGTCGGTATCCTTCCACGAAATCGTCGATACACGACACCCTTCGGCCAATACTCTCCTTTGAGGAAGGTGTCCAAATGATGAGTCGGCACCCGCACAACAAACGACTTAAAATTAGTGTTATGGCGCGGCTCCAGCTGCTCAACTCTCAAAGTCCAGTTCGTCTTGACTCGAACATACTCCACGATCTCCTCAACCTTCGTGGTGTGATGTAACCTCGAAACGTACAGCTGCGTCGTGGGCACTGCTGGACGCAGCAGCATGTTTGGTCCTGCCAGCGCGGTACCGCACTGGTTCTGACAAGTAGGCTTTTTCCTCTTCTTCTTCTCTACCTTTGTAAAGCCATCCTCATCGCTCTGCTCTGCAGTGCGCGCCGTCGACGACTTGGGCTTGGTCCGGACAGTTACCGGACGGCCGGACAGCGAGCTACCCATTGCTCACTGTCCGCAAGCCCGCGCCTACGGTGGCCGGAAATCGGGATCGGAATCCCGGCGGCGGCGGCGGCGGCGATAACGCCGTTGCCTGATGCGTTCAGCCTCCTCCTTTGCAAGCATTACTGCTTCGCAGAAGTCGGCGACCGCCTGCCTCTCCTCCTCGCTCCGGACCATGGCCTCAACCAAGACTCGGCGCGAGAGGTCTCCGCCGCCGATCGCCCCCACGAGGGTATGGCGATGCTCCACCCAAGCAGGGCACACCTCGACTGTGTGCTCCACTGTGTCCCCCGGGCATTCCGCACAGTGGCGACATCCGGGCGTCACTTCCGCACGAATCCAGTGCAGGAAACTCCCGAACGAACCATGTCCGGTGAGGACCTGCGTCATGCGGAAGGTAAGGACACCGTGAGGTCTTTCCAGCCACGCCTCAAAGAGGAGACTTACTGCCATGATTGTGGCGTGCCCAGCACTGGGTTGCGATAGTCGTTGACGCCATTTCACCATGAGATCCCGCCGGAGCTCTGTCCGCCGTGCCGTGACCTGTCGCGGCAGTGGACTTTCACCTCGGCGTTGCATCTCCACGCGCATATCGTGCATGTGTGCAAGGACTGTTGCCTCCAGATCCCACGGTGGTAGGCCAGCCAGAAGGCTCGCCGCTTCGCGGGAGACCGTGCGGTATCCCCGCACAATCCTTATCGCCATGACCCTCTGGGAGGCGTTCAGCATGGCTGCCGGTTGCGTTTTCAGCGACGGCGCCCATATCGGCGCCCCGTAGAGGGCCATGGACTGAACGATCCCTGCGTAGAGCCTCCGGCAGGAGGCATCTGGACCTCCAAGGTTGGGCAGGAGCCGCTTGAGCGCAGCCCCGGCCCGGTTGAGTTTGGGAGCTAGACGTCGGAAATGTTCCACGAAGTTCCACCGACTGTCGAGGACAATAAGCTTCTGCTAGAGACTTGGGACTATGTCCTAAAATATGTCAAACGCTGCCAATATGACGACAGACGCATTAATAATAATAATAAACCATTTATTATCAGGCATCTTGGCCCATAGATATACCTTACAGACTAACATATATATAGAGTAAATACAACTTGTCGTTAGTAAATCAGACTTAAGACTATGTTAGTAACACTTCACTTAGTGCTGTTCTGTGGCACCTGTCCACGGAAGCGACGGAACACCACGCCCTGCGGCCAAAAGTCTTCATTGTCTGCATTGGTTGAGCGATTGATTACTGCGTTGCGTGTCGCGAGTTCGATTCCTGCACGGAACTAACATTTGTATGGCCTACAGACAGGCCTTTCTTGTGTACCTGAATTTATATGTTTGTGAACACACCCACGATACATTAGTAATTCCTAATGGAAGGAAGGGCATTTTTTTTAATTGGTTATATTTGTCCAAATAAGTTCAGCCACGGCGTAATTGCACAGCCAAACTTACTTGCAAATTCATAATGTATAGCTAAATGCATACTTATTAATTGAATAATAACTTTTCTTAATTTTATGCCCTAAATACGCCTAAATATTGACTGAAAACCTTCCAGATACAGCGCAAACAAAATAATTGGCCAGCACAATAGCTATTAGGGAGTAAATTATCTCTAAGAATGGAGTGACAGTGCTCCTGACGCGGGAGTGGCGGGAAGATTGCGTGCCTTCTTTGTGCACAGAATAATGAGCTTTATGTACGACTGCTACTCATATTCCTTGGTTCGTATACCTATTTTATTTATTAAGGATAAATCAACGGTTTCTGTGTACCGTATATCTCAGGTACTGGTAACAATAAGCCTAAGTAAATAAATCTGTGTAAGGTTTCCCAGTATTCACAAAACAAAGAATAATAAATAACACAAAAAGAAACATGTCTAATACATAGTTAAAACACTTCTAAAGCTTAAATAAAAAAAAACAGAATTGTAGGTAACTAGCTGTTGTCCGCAGCTTTGCCCGCATACATAAAATACAGCTTTTTTCAGGAATAAAGCAGCTTTCTATTACAGACCAGCCCCCCTAGCCAAGTTACAATCGAATTCCGTTCTCTAATCGGTAACGCCTCGGTGACAGCAATTGTAGAAAACGATAAGTTGGTAGCCATGTTGACGCGCCTGAGTCGGCCGCTCGTTCTACGATGTAGCATTTGTATAACAAAGAATGTAGCGTTAAATATTGTAGAAACGATTTTGAACGATATGAACTTGGCTACGAATTATAACTTTATAACTTATAACTTTATTAATAATCAAGTACATTATACATGGCTGTTAGAACGGTGATCCCCAAACTAGACGTTAGTCTGAATCTTGGGTATGTATGTAATTGTCTATTCGTTTGTTCTTACCACGCGACTTTACGTTGAGATGACGTCATTCCCATACGTTTCATCACTTTTCGATAGCGTTAACGATTGCAGAATATCAACTTGGCTAAGCGTGCCGTACTTTCAGAGATTACCTCCTACTTGACAAACAAAAAAACAAACTTTACATATTTATAATATTAGTATAGATATATTTTTTTACAACATGATACATGAATTAATCAATAGTAATTCATGAACAAAGATAACCATGTATTGTAATTGAGTGATCAAATTGCAAAGTAACAAATAAAGAACATAAACTTAAAAATAATCATGACAAAAAATAAAAATAATCAAAATTTAGTTCGATGGTTTTTAAATAGAAATGTAAACGCTATAAATAACCGTTACAGACAGTGTTCGAAGTTACATCCTAGCTAGCTAGTTAAACTCTTAATCGGATTGAATACTGCAATTTTGTTAATTTAAAATAGTTATTACGAGAAATAAGTCGTCGTAGTTTGTGAATATTTGCTATTAAAAAGGTAAATATAAAAAGTTGATTAAGAATTTAGGAATATAGTTTTTTAAGTTGGTTTCATACATTAGGTATTAATGTAAAGTCCTCCAGTGACTTACGGCGTGCTGCAGGATAGCATTCTAGGCTAACAATTTTTCACATGTAAACGGTCTCTTTTGTCTTCTAAATCTATGTTATGTTAATTTCATACGCAGATAATTTTGTCCTCATTTCCGTTTCTAGAACATGTAATGAGACTTACGAGCTAACAGAAAAGGGTTTTTGGGAGCAAGGAAAAACCTTTTAATAACCATAATAATATTATAAAGAAGAATATTTTGTATTTTTGATTGTAATGAATAAAATTAAAAACTACTGGATCGATTTCAAACTCTTTCACTAGTAGAATGTTACTTTATTACTAAGTAACATAGGCTATATTATATATTTTTTATTTTTACGCTTGCAAAGCTGCTGGCGTGTGTGGCGTGAGTTTTTTTTTTTGTAGCAAAATTGTTCATTGTGGCGACAATTGGGGGAGGCCTATGTCCAACAGTCTTTTGGCTGAAATAATGATTATGATTGTCAAAATCTAAACATAGTTAAAAAGGTTATGCTTATTCATACACAAGTTTCTTGCTTCATCCAAGTTGCGGAAAGGTAAAACAAAAAAGAAATCACCATCATAAAATTATTACCTAGCCCGAGATTGCATTTCTACTCAACTAAACTGCACACATATAAATCTCGTCGACATAACTAAATCACTCTCCCGCTTGTTACTCACAACTTACAAGATAAGCAACACAGAATTTCTTTTACTTCATCCTGAACTTACACACTTCGAGATAATGAAAGTATATACATCAAAGTTCTATTATTTATGTATGGACTCTCTGTTTATCCTTATTACTATCTCTAAGAATTATTTCTTAGAATAGGATAGTTTTATTCGGTAAAATTAGATGACCTGACAGATCTGTGAAAGAACAACTTCCATTAGTAATTAGTAATCTAGTTATAGAAGTAATAAAATTAATACATTGGCCTGCAAAAAATCTGGGTCGCAATAAAAAGTGTGAAATTCGTGAAACTATAATGTGCTGTAGATAACTAATTATATTGTATATAAAAAAAGTTTTATTTATACTATTGAATTGTAATTAAATACTAAAAAAAAAACACTTTAAACTTACGACACCAAACGTACACATTGCAGTTTATCATAGAAAAAAAAGAAAAAAAGACGTGTGGCACTCGGGGACTGCCGCGGTAAAGCTATTGCATAGCATTTTTTATCAACTTATACAATTATAATTATTTATTTATTTTATTTATGCAGTATTTTTTTCCTTTGTTTTTTTTTTCTTTGATATTAATTGAAGTTACACTTTCACACATTGAATTGAATTTTGATTGATTGTTCACTCATTTGTTTTCTTATCGGTCACCACGCTCAAAAAACAAATGAGTTGGGGGTGTTAGGTTATTTTCGTTACAGAATTTCTAGATTCGGTCTCCACGCTCAAGGCCCGCGATAGAAGCTATGCAATAGCTTAAAAAAATAAACAAATAAACAAGAAAATCAGAAAAATACAGTTATAACAAATTTGGGTATATTTGTTCATCGGAGAAACAAGTTATTTTTTATAAAATATAATATAGAATCAATCTATCTATCTATATTTTTATTTAACAATTATTTCATACTAATACTCAATACTTTACTATTAACATGTTAAATACAAGGTGCAGTTTTAAAGGTGCAAAAAAATTCAGGAGGTAATTATGTTAGTGATTCTCGACCCGAATCAATAATAAAATGAGTAGGTATTTTTTTTCTTATATATGGAAATCGGTATGTGTGAACTACCTTTTTTATAAACTCTGCTAGTCTGATACCTCCCTTATAACCGCGCTTTCACACACACAAACGCACCATTATTTAAACCGCGCTTTCACACACATACACGCAACGTAAAGCACCAATAATCTCCCGCACGACACACCCTAGCCACGCCCCCGCGCCATCGATCAATCGATCATGTTTAGTGTAACTGACGCCGCCGACGTGTGCATACACGCGCTTGCAATATTCGCCCACAGCGCCTTCGGTTAACGGTTGCGGTATCTAGTGATGAAAGATGACAGACCAATACTCCAATGTAGAGTTGGTGGAGATAGTCCGCTTGTATGCTATCAGTGGAAACATCGTAACGTCCATCTCAAAGGGTAATACTGGCTGCTACGCAAAGACTCCGCGAGTTTCGACGATTCGGCGTTCCCCGGCTTGCTGACGGTCGCGGCAACGAAGGCCTGCTTGTCGCCTTGCAGGAAAATATCCTGGAATACTTCAAGCGAGAGCCACGGGCCAGCACGCGGGATGCTGGTCTACGGTTTGGTTTCCTCACTACGGTCGGCAAGTACGTTACTTGAAAAGGTGATCACTAGTGATTAGTGCTTTCGACACTTTAAAACGAATGTGTTTGTGCTACGAAATTAAAAGAAAATCAGCAACGTCGTGCTAGACTGCTGTCTGTTTGAACAACACCTCCAGGTAACATAAGTACCTGCTTAGGTATTTATTTTATTTTATTAGTAAGTACATAAAAAGTCATTTGTAAATACGTTGTTAGCCGAATCAATTTGATTAGTGTAAATAAATTGATTTAAAAATTTTAACTACGGTAAAAATACCTACCTAACAGGCAAGATAAATCACTTAAAAACCTACCTATCTACGTAACTAGCACAAATTATCTTGAAGTGTTTTTTGTCGGTCCTCAGCCCATTAAAAAGTACGAAGGGAAATTTCACATCCACCAATTTAATCTACAAATAAAAACGAAATTATTACGGAAAACTGACCTTGAGAATGACATTACCGACAGACTGCGTTTGGTAGATACGTTCATGTACCACTGCGTATCTAAATCTCGAGCGCGCGCGCTCGATGATACCTACGGACGGAGGCACGGACGCCTCATAAGGTTTATTGATCTCGGCCTAACATTTTATTCATCAGCTGATACGTAAGTACCTATCGACGCGACGTCAACGTGACTTTTAAAAGATTTTCACATTGTGATGATGCTTAAAAGCGAGTAATTAAATAGCGAAATTTAAGACATTAATGTACATTATGATCATCGAATTCGATCTACATCTAAGGTTAAATTATTCATTTCGTAAAATAAGTGGGCGGAGCCTCGTACAGGTTGATGCACTCACACACACAGTGACACGGCGTGCGATAAATCGCAACGGGTGATTCTGTATTTTTTTAAGAAGTTTATTTAGAGAGTTATTCTGAAAAACGGTTAAAATTAAAAAAAAAAAATAACAAGTTTTACTGATTATTGACCAGGTATCGTATTTTTATATGATTATTTATGAGTTTTATTACAACCTCCTGAAATATTGTGCAGTTTTAAAACTGCACCTTGTATACTGAACTAACTACAATTATTATAAACCCTAAAAATGATAATTTATAAGTTATTGTGTCAGTGAATGATTAAAATATAACTTACGTTACATCAATATTATATTAATTATGTACTCACTTCTGTAATCACTTCTGTTCAAATCTGTACAACGTAGAATCTGATTGGGCCTCTCCACACATACCCATAGTGGCAAGTATCAAGGAATTTATAGCCAGACCAAAGTGTTGAAGTTCCCTTTTATGAGCCCATGAGTCCATGGGTTTGAATCGAAGGCGTTGTAAAGTGCCCCATGGTTTTAGGAGACTTTGATTTGGACGAATAAGGGATGTGGATTGATGGTAGCGGTTATGAGGGAAAGACATTGGCAACTTTAGTACCTAGTATGTTAAGAAGTTTTTGAGAGATTAGATCGTTCATAGCATTCATCATTTGTATCATGGGGCAGAGTATACAGAAAAATCTTAGAGGAATCATAAACCCAGATGAGGATTACTGTTAGGTATATATTTTTTGTGCTATTAAGAAACTCAAAACGCTGAAAAAAATCACACAATACTGACTGCGTGGTTTTTTTATGTTATTCTCTAATTTCTGTTATATGTGTTTTCTGATAATATTAATTTACACTTATATAATAATCTACATCTACACTAATATAAAAAAGAGGTAGAATTTTATTTTTTGGTTAGTAGGCTCTGAAAGTACTTTCAGAGTAGGCTCTGAAAGTACTGGTCCGATTTCTAAAAATTTTTCACCGATAGAAAGCTGCTTTATTCCTGAGTGACATAGGCTATATTTTATGTACGCGAAGACGCGGGCAAAAGCTAGTATTTAATATACCACTCTTTCTGTATATCAGAACATTCTAGCTAGTCTGTACTCATCCGCGAAACTCATGTTGATCTAGACTATTGACACAACTGTCGCCTCTGCTCACCCTCAGCCTCAGCCGAGAAGCGCGATACTCTCGTCCCCACAATTCGCACAGATGTACCCGGCCATTCTCTCGAACCTTAATCTTCTTATAGGAAAGCCATACATACAATTAAATCTAACACTGCTTAAGCCAAAGGCAGTGGTTCTCAAAGTTTTGATTTGATTTTGTTGTATAAAAAGAGAAACTGACTGACATTTATCAACGCACAGCCGATAATACTGAGACTAGGAGAATAAAATTTGGCACAAGGTTTCCTTTTATGACGTAGACGAGCATTAAGGCAGGATTTTTTAAAAGTCAGCCCTTAAGGGGACGAAACGAGGCTCCAAATTATGTGTGGAAAAACCTACCTTCACGCGGGTGAATCCAATGGCAGAAGCTAGTAAAAGATATACAGATACTTACGAGTAACAAACAGAAATTATTTATTTTTTATAAAGCTTAAAACAAACCGTGAAATAAAATGGATAAAAAGTGATTGTTATCATTTTTAATAAAATCAGCAATAAGTTTTCGGTTTTTGAATGTCGCAAAATAATGTACAACGTATCCAAACACTGCACAAAAAACACAATATGTTACACTATTTTATCATTCTATATATTTGGAAGCGTCAGATAAATTACTACGCGTACGAGTACATGGTTTCGAAATTTTGGACGACATGAGTGCAATTTTCAGCATCACATGTTTTTCCCGAGTTGAAAATGTAGAGATTCTGTGGACTCATCTGTTGCCTTAACTAGACCATGTCTCAGTTGCCGCTCATTCACAAAATAGTTTTCATCAAGATATTACACTTATGTTATAGTTGACACACTGTTTTTAGGGTTCCGTAGCCAAATGGCAAAAAACGGAACTCTTATAGATTCGTCATGTCTGTCTGTCTGTCCGTCCGTATGTCACAGCCACTTTTTTCCGAAACTATAACAGCTATACCGTTGAAACTTAGTAAGTAGATGTATTCTGTGAACCGCTTTAAGATTTTTGCACAAAAATAGAAAAAGAGCAATAAATTTTGGGGGTACTTAGAACTGAAACTAAAAAAAAAATTTTTTCATCACACCCATACGTGTGGGGTATCTATGGATATAGGTCTTCAAAAATGATATTGAGGTTCCTAATTTCATTTTTTTTCTAAATTGAATAGTTTACGCGAGAGACACTTCCAAAGTGGCAAAATGTGTGTCCCCCACCCTGTAACCTCTAAAATAAGAGAATGATAAAACTAAAAAAAAATATATGATGTACATTACCATGTAAACTAATAACGAAAATTGGTTTGAACGAGATCCAGTAAGTAGTTTTTTTTTAATACGTCATAAATCTAAAAAAATACACTATTTTTAAAACATCGATCAAAGTTACAACGAACTACAAGAACTTTTATTATGTTACTTGCTGCTACGGAACCCTCCATGGGCGAGTCCGACTCGCACTTGGCCGGTTTTAATAATAACTATAAATAAACTTAATTTTACTTCTACGTATTATTACTGGGCTGCTTTTATTTTATGTGTTTTATTGTCCTTGCTTTTTAATTCCAAGTGAACGCCGGCATTCGCGCACCTATTGTCTTAATATTGTGTCTGTGATTATCACAATTGAAAGGTTAAATTGCCACGTAGCGCTGCCAAGCCACATTGTAACAAACTTGGTGTAATGTTTGGGTCACCAAGATACAGACAGGCTGCGCCTAGTTTTGGACCTATTGCTATCTTTACATGGTCATTAGTTTTAATGTGTCATAATGTAACGCAATAATGTGAAAAAACTGTGTTTGTTTAATACATTAAATTTAAATTATAAACACAAAAATGGGGAGTGGGAGTACAAGGGTGAAATAGTACATTGTTACACTAGGGGTGAAAGTAACTCATTTCGTCCCGAGAAGGAGTTGGCGGCCGAGCGCAGCGAGGTCGCTAATTCGAGGGTTTATATGGGTTTCTTTCACACCGAGGTAAACACTGTGCTTTTCATTACGAATACTAGGAAACTAAAAATAAAATAAAAAGTTTGTAAAACCTGAGTCGTCGTACGTATGATTTTAAGTAGGTATCTTACTTCTGATTTAGGCGGTAAAAGGTATTCCACTACTGCTTTAGCCTCTTCTCTTATGAAATTAGGCGTCAAATCACTATTTTAATCTGATAAACATAACGTGTTAATACAAATCACTGTTGTACGGAAATGTAAATAAAACTCGAAAACACCAACCACTGATTGCCACTTTCCCGCCATTTTGTTTCTCGGCCGGCCAGCTATTAATGAAAAATTAGAAATTAATTGTAATCTTTTAAAAATAAAGTATTTTAAAGAAATAGTTGAACAAATTTAATAAATCACTTAAAATATAACATTATTTAAATAATGTTATATTATTTAAATAATGTTATATTTTAAGTGATTTATACTTGTCTATAAGTTATTTCAATTTTATATCACGCTGTGATTGACTGGCTGTATGGAAAATTGGAACATGGTTCAATAGAAATGTGAAGATGGAACTACTTTTTTTTTTAAATTATTTAACAGCTGTCAGTTGTAAAGTAAAACTCCCTAGGGATGAAAAATATCACTTTCAGCCCGCTCCTCAGGCAACTTCAGACCTACTTTCAGAGTATGAGTAATGAAAAATACTTTACGACCTATTCTCAAATTTATCAAATATACTCAAAAAAAAAATCATCATAATTGGTCAAGCCGCTTCGGAGGAGTTCGATAACAACACTGTGACATGAGATTTTTATACTTACATAAAACCAACTAAAAGCGATAAGAAATATGTAACCATGATTTATGTAACTCATAATATGATTTAAAAAGAGTGTCCATGGAGTTTCTTGCACGTTCTTCTCCATAGAGCTCATCCATAGATCTACACTTTGGAACGTGCAATTTAGCTTCACTTTTCTTGGACTGACCGACATTTGACTATTCAAAGGTGCCTGTAAATGGTCTATTTGAAATAAATGGATTTGATTTGATTCGTTTATTTGTAAGTCTGTTACTTCTACCTTCACGTTGAAACTGGCTGAAATGATTCGGATATGCTTTTTATTCCGTGAGTACGTTCGCTTGGGATAACTTTAAAAGTAAGCACAAACGCTCCTTTACACTTTCAGACAAATCCATAGCACTTTTTCAGGTACTGCCAAAGTACGAAACCGCAAAACTATGATCAACGTTTCCGTAAAGTTCTGACTGACCACGACAGTCCTAAAACTACCTCCACAAAGGAACGCAGATGACTCACGAACACATAACTTTGAGAGCCACAACCCGCTATTGTCTCCGACATATCCGAACGGTTGCTAAGAAGGTTTTTCAATAAAATATTAACTTGCCCTCGGAGGGACAGAGAGGGCTCGGGAGGGATTAACCGACGTTTATCCCCGCATTCCGAGCCGAGGCGACGGCTTAACACGGAGACGAGACTTAATTTAAACAATTGTTTGTTTTCACTCTTCAAATACATTGAGATTTTCATGTCGTTGTGTTGTGCGGTTATATTTGAAACGACGCCATTTTGGGATTAATTTTCCTCGTTTGGAAAAAAATTTGTTTGTTTTTTTATATGAAGTAGTGCTTGACTGCGATGCCACCTAATGGTAAGCAGTGATGCAATCGTTAATGATGAGACAGCTAAATTATAATGAATGATATTAAAATAATTATTTGGTGTATCTTATCTTTGTGAATCAGCTTGATTTGAAGGTAAATGTGCAAGACTTGAATCACAGTTATATTATAAAGGCGTAAGTGTATGTTATATATTCGTTCACGTTCAAACAGCTGAACGGGTTTGGATGAAATTTAACATGCAGGTGGACCGTGCTTTGGAATAACGCATATGAAAACTTATAATAATTCCCTTAGAATAATTTTAAATGATTTCGCCTACGTGAAGTATGTGAAACCACTGAGAGAAGTTTGTAATTTTATAATTCTACAATTTTTTTAACTGAAAATTTATTTATTTTAAAATTAAAAAGAAGATGTTTTCTAATTTAGTTTTCTGAGATGGGATTGCCCCTTTTCTGAGCTCTACGAGGCTTAGAATCTCCCACACTCACACATAAACTACCCACGTATGTGCCTATACGTAACTACGGGGTTTCAATTTATTATCACTTTAAAACCATCGTGGAGAGCACAGGGATGTTTTCACCCTTCCTAATACCTAATAAATTGTAAGTGTACGTATGTAGCGCCTTGAGAATGAGCGTCTGTAGCACCATCTGTCTTTGATGGACCCGTGGTCCAAACATAGGATTGAAATGGTTTTTTTTATGTGCAAAATAATTCAATGACTTATTCCTCTTTAAGGTTGAGTGAAAGAGCCGTCTCAGATTTTTGCTAGGTTTTTTTTGAGATGGGAAATCATCCATTGACTTCTACCGGTCTGGGTGGATTGGGAAGGCGTTCCAGAATTTTAATGATTGAAAGTATACTTACAATCATTCCTTGTCCAAGTCCTTCAGTTGCCCTTTGTTCTCTTGGACTACGGGTTTCTTTTCCGAAAAAATAAAGTAGCTAAAGCTCACCTGTATTCTTCAGTTGGACTTTGAGTTCCAAAACCACGGGTATCCCTTTCAGAAGTCAACCCATGGGCCCCTACGGTTTTGCTGACATCTCTTTAAAACACGCGTGGTATCGTCGACGACGCGGGTGGGTCCGGTCACCGGACGTCCGGATGGCGAGCTACCCATTGCTCGTCATTGACAAGCCCACACGTATGGTGACTAGGGTGTGAGGATGTAACAATAACACACTGAGGTAAAGCAGCTAACAACATACTAGTTTTTGCCAATGGCTTCACTCGCGTGAAAGTAAATTTTTCCACACAAAATTTGAACCCTCCTTTAGAATTTCATCCTTTAGAATTTTGGGAAATCTTCTCTTATTGCTCACCTAGGTCATAAAGGAAAACCTTGCGCAAAATTTCAAGCTCATCGTAGTTTGCCAGTCAGTCAGTTTCTCTTGTATACATCTATACATATAAATAAAATTGGAGTGTCTGTTTGTAATATTGAAATAACTGCTTTTTACTACATGCATATGAATATATATACGGTACATACACCAAAATATATTTTTTTTAAATTTTTGTCTGTCTGTCTGTTTGTCCGGGCTAATGTCTGAAATGTCTCAACCGATTCTGACGGGACTGTTTTTGGCAGGTAGCTGATCTAATAAGGAGTAACATAGACTACTTTTATTTTAGAAAAACTAAATTTAAAAACCTGTAGTCCACGCGAACGAAGTCGCGGGCACAGCTAGTTTTATATATATCTTATAGATATACAATTAACGTACCAAGTCAAAGAAAAGATACCTAATTAAAAAAATTCTAAATGTATCATTAAACCTGTCACCGTCAGCCACCCCTTCGTTACTTCCAGTCACCGCCATCGCGCCATCCCAAACTAAATCATTAGCCACAAACAAAGAAAAATAAAAACAAAATTCTAAATCTTTTCAACCGTCAAAAAATAAAGGTTGAAAACTTCTGTCGCTGACATCTTCAGAGATAGGCGTGCTTACCCCGGAGTGCGAGTGCGGCGTGAATATACAATGAGACAATGGCGCCCGCACACAGATAGCACCATTGTTGGACGAACAACATTCCGGATTATTTTTGTATGTTTGTTTGTGTATGACCAGATTAGATGTGAGGTTATGAGAGGTTACATGGGGTTACGAAAATTTTAAGTGTTAGTAATTTTTACGACTTCATTTTTCTTTTTTTTTACTTTTGTAATGTGTTCATTAACAATTTGTTAATCTAGATATGCTTATGGCTTTGGTGGTGACGATTGGACTGCGAAATTATTTATTTATTTTATTCTTCATGCAAAAAACAGCACAAAGGCGGACTTATTGCCTTAAGGCATTCTCTGCTAGTCAACCTTTGGGTGATGCAGAGACAAATTGTGGTAGATGCAATATTATCTATTACATATAATTAAAATTACTCTGAAAGAGTCACTATGGGTCTGTCTGGAAGGTTAGAAAAATGACTTTCCTGTTAACGTTTCCGTCAAACCCTAAGTATTAATACTTGTCATATGATTTCTTCGTAGGTAATATCATTACCATACATATTGTACGTAGCGTTTGGCAGGAAGGTTAAAAGAAAAAATATCCGTCTAAGGGCACTGGAACGCAAAGGGCATCTGGAGGAACACGTGTGGGTTTTAGTCAGTAAAAGTCTGACACTGGCTCTTGCTCTACCCGGAGCAGGAAATGTTATATGATGACTATTCACATGCCAAAAAAAGAAGAGTTTGACGACTATTGATATAACGTTAAAAAGTTTAATTACTCTCGTCATTTTCTTTCTGAAAGCACGTCTACTCCAATTTTAATGTAACTTTTAAATGATGATAGTGTTTCTTATTTTTTTGCAATGTTACGATTTGGATATTCGTAAGAGTATAGCGTTATAACTTCGCCAAAGCAAATCAGAAGAAAAGTATTCTGTTTGGATATACCACTACGTATTCTTTATTCAAATCCCTTCAAATAACAATGTCATCACAAACATATTGGTTTCGGAATTGAGCGTTTAGCAAAACGTTTTTTTATGTCCAATAACTTTCCAATACATTGCAACATCCTTAAAATATTACTTTAAAAATCACTTTCACGACTTCTCCTTACAGAGTCTGATGAGGCATAGTTGAATTTATTGCACCATCATGATGCAAAATACCGGGAAACCTGTTAAAGTATAAGGTACCTTAACTTTTGAAAGGCAAGGTTCTTTTTTGAATGGAGAAGTAATTGAACGAACCCCTTCCAATTGAGTGTGAAGTAAGAATGAAACCTGACGCTATGGTAACTTTGTAGTGAATGATCAATCATGGAGGATAGAAAGTGTGACGTCATTCTTCACAACTAGTTATAGTTTCAGATTTTGAAAGTCATTGGCGTTAGGCAGGTTTGTGAATTTCTTTTGAGTTATGGTAAGGTGAGTTATGGCATATACTTAAGTAATGGAGATCAAAAGGGATCAGACCGGGAGGGGGCAGCATCTTGTGTGTAAGATTTACATAAATTTATTTTACTTATCCACGTGGAGGTCAAACGAAAGGGCAAGGGAGCTTAAAGAGTTCTGCATCATTACGTAAATTCAGATAATGGATAGTGGGGAAGATCAAAGACGCATATGAAACTGCCTATTCACCTTACCAGCTTGGAAAAGCTTATCTGCAATGAATATAACGTAATTCAGGTTTCTTATCATAATCATATCAGCCGAAAGACGACCACTGTTGGACGTAGGCGTCCCCCAAGCGTCGTCACAACAACCGTTCCTGTGCGTCACGCATCCATCGGATTTCCGCAACTCTAACCAGGTCATCGGTCCACCTTCAAAAAATCATATTCTTAATTCAGGTTATTGCCACAAAAATATGTTCAGTTAACTTTACTTCATGTTTCTACATAAATATTCGAAGATATTTAGAAAGATATTTTAAAATAAATGCTTTAATTTAAATGTCAAACAAAACTTAATTAATAGCGGTCTAAATTCTCATAAAACATTCAAGGTAAGTAACACAAAGTGAAAACTATCAATTAGTGAAAATGTTGTCTAAATTCAACAACAAACTGTTGGCAATGAAATGCAAACAGACGACGCGACGGCGCTGTGGTTGTCATTTGTTTAGCTAGTTACGAATTGTACTACGGGTACCTGAGCCACAAAATAGGTAGGTACAGAAGACAATCTACATACAAAGCACGCTCGAGCATCGCACACATAGACATCGCTCACTGACACGATATTTCGGCTCAATTGCCCGGTCTCACTCGTACAGTTCGGCGCAACGCACTGACCCTAGCGCGATCACCTAGCGTAGGTATGAAAAGTGAAGTATATACATGAGATTGACTTCTGTACCTATGTATTTTGTGCCTGAGGGTATATAGGAACCTACCGCCATTTGTACTTTAGGACCTGCAACTAGGATTGGTATCATGTGAATAAACAGGCAAAATAACAAAAAAAAAAAATGTATTTGAAAGGTGTACCAACAAAAACTAAAAAAAGATTTGTTTAGGCCTCTTGACCGCGATGAATTTTTGTAGCGATGCTGTCGCGCGTTCGCATCGATACAGTCGCGATGCGTTCGCTGGCTGTTTGTCCTCGCTCCCAACACGATTCTCAGATGCGAGGCAAACGCGATACGGACCCGCTTCTGTTCCGATTGAGTAAAAAAAAACAAATATAGAACCTCCTTCCGTTTTTTACCTGATGTTTGTCACGGTCGCGCGTTTGCATCGCTACGGTCGTAATGCTGTAGCGCTTTAGTAGCGCGTTGGTATCGCTTCTGTAGCGCGTCGCAAATGCGACTAACGGGCGTTAGTAGTGATGCTGTAGTGCGTATACAAAAAGTCACCGTGGGCGATGGGCCTCAGTGTTGTAATGTTATGGCTTCACAAAAACATTTAGCCAATCAGTGTCAAGTTTAGAAAGTATTTCATTTTTGATACCGAATACAGTCGCTTTGTTTGTCATCTAGACGCGGATGACAAACAAAGCGCAAAAGGTAAGGTGAATGTGTTAACATTCTAATTCTTTAACAGTATTCGGTAGCTTCGCTCAGGTAAGTCAATACTGCAATAAAATTCTCAGCTGTATTTTACTGAAATCGTGCCCGTTGTAAGTATTCCACATATTTTTCAGTTTTGGAGAGACTTGAGATACAATACTACATTAGTTTCACGTCACAATATCCACTAAGAATCAATTTGCGAATAACCAAAACGGTCACTAAACTTCACTTGAAAAAATTAATTTATTATTATATTTGCAAATATGTTGCTGATGTTTCCTAGCTGACAAACTTGAGATAAAAGGTCAAAACCAACTGAGGGGTTGAACCAGCTTAGAGGATGTGGGCCTGCCGGCTTTCTTGGCGTCTGCGCATGGGGTTGCCAACCTAGTCACTGTATTACTCAATACTAATGGTGACGGGGGAAGCATGCCCTTTGTGTCGGATGCTATGTCAGCCTGGTTGACCCTCAACTCGGGTGCAACAATCCCTGAATCAGAACTGGTTCAGCGGGCGTGGGATGACATAGGGGTGAAGCGGGTTCAAGAGCAATTGTTAGAGGGTGCGTTGGGAGTCGGTAAGGCCAGACTACGGGCAGTGTCACAACCCGAGTCCGTGGCGTGGTTACAGGCGATTCCTTCGCCTCATTTGGGCACCCTCCTCGACGATGACTCTTTGTGTGTGGCAGTGGCTCTCCGCCTGGGCTGTAACGTGTGCGAACCTCATACATGTACCTGCGGTTCCATGGTGGAAGCCGATGGCCATCACGCACTGAACTGTCGTTGTGGCACAGGGAGGTTCCCTCGTCATCATGCCCTGAACGACATAGTCCGTAGAGCCCTTATATCGGCGAAGGTCCCCTTCGTACTTGAGCCTTTAGGTCTTAGCCGGTCTGATGGTAAGAGGCCGGATGGGCTGACTCTGGTGCCATGGAAAAACGGGAAGAGTCTGATCTGGGATGCAACTTGTGTCAGCACTGTCGCTGCCAGTCACCTGAGTCGCACCATGCACACTGCCTCTGCCGCCTCTGAAGACGCCTGCTCTAAAAAAAGGCTTAAGTACGCTTCCTTGGATCAGCTTTACCATTTTGTGCCGGTTGCTGTGGAGACTTAGGGCAGTTGGAGTACTGAGGCAAAGTGTTTTGGCCGTAGGCTCGGGGAGGCAACGGGTGACTCTCGGTCCGGGTCGTTCTTGATGCAAAGGATGGCTATCGCTATTCAGCGAGGTAATGCGGCGAGTGTCACGGGTACTTTTGCTCCAGGAACGATCAGGGGCGGATTATTTAATGACGTTTGACTTTTCGTTTGATTTTATAACGTTATTTCTTTTGTATTTATGGTTTATGACGTATTGTATCTTTTGACATGTAATAAATGTAAATTATTCGTGTAAATAAATAAAATACTATTACTTAGAGGTCAAAGTCTATACCGTAAACATGTGTGTACTTTACAAAATTATCTCAGAGATGAAAACTTTTGTATCGATTTGTGCATATTTTGTTTCGAAACGCTAACTCGATTCTCTATGGGTCTACTTTAAATCAATAATATTATTATAGCTCCGCTGTAAAGCCATATTAAACTGAAAAATACTATATCCTGTAAGCATTAAACTTGGGGCGTAAAATATACGGAACTTGGCCATTTTATTTTTCAGTCGTAAACCAGTTTAGTACCACCTTTATAACCTGCTCAATAATTTCACATAATATATTATTTCAGACGTGGAATTATTACCCTAACTTTATGAAGAAATTGTTACAAAATGTAATTTGAAGAAAATTCTTAATTATAGGCTGGAGTTACGCGATTACTTATTTCATAAGTAAGGTTTATATGATCGTATTTTTAAGTATCTGTAACTTGGTATCCGTACTTAGTAGTAATTATAACTGAAATGAATGTTACTAAATTGGGAAATAAAAATTTAATAGTGAGGTACGTAGCAGGTGGCTTCTTTCACACGCTTTATCAATTGGTTTTTTTAGTCGTTCATTTGTTCAATTAAGTTTATTAATTTATTTCAAACGTTTTTTTGGGAATTAGAAAAAATATGTTCACGATTTAATGGTCCATCATTCCACCTAACGACTCCATTCAGTTTTGGGTTCCGTGACCAAATGGTTGTTAAAGTTAAGTTAAAGCAGTATTTATTCATGGTAATAAAAAGACAAAAGTTGAAAATATAATCGCTAACTCGCATATGCAATAACATATCATATACTACTTTAAATTGTGATAAAAAGAATGTTCAAAAGAAAATTACCTGGATTTTTTTCATAAATATATTAGCTATTTTGTTCAAAGTTTGGTCGTATTTCGAATCACGTTGGCATTTTAATCTATTATTGAAATTAGATCAGTGGCCTTAAAAACTATCTAAAACAAACAAACCTCATATATACTCGTATGTGACACAATACGTTCTGGTAGTAAAATATTACTAGTCAACCTCTCAAAAGTCAAAGCATTTATTTCAAATAGACCATTTGCAGGCACTTTTGAATAGTCAAATGTCGGTCAGTCCAAGAAAAGTGAAGTTAAATTGCTCTACCATCTCATACTCTACCTACACGTTCTTCTCCATAAAGATCTACGCTTTAGTACGTGCAGTTTAGTTTCACTTTTTTGACTCACCAATATTTTGACAACTCAAAAGTGCCTGTAAATTATTTGTTTGGAATAAACGTTTCTGATTTCTACGTTTTGAAAAAATTAAAATTCTCTTCGACGTGCTTTTGATTGGTATTTTTCAAAAATACGACTAGAAAATATTTTAAAGAGTTTAGCCAAACACTCGTGCAACTTTCCCCCAGACTGTAATATTTCCCTGATCTACGGATGCTACTATTAGTCTTGAAATACTGCTAGACCTAAACTTTAACCAGTAAAAAGCGATAAAGAGGCGCGAGCGTGTCGGGGCGCGGTAAAATAGTGGATTTTATTGCCGACTTGCTCGCTGACGGCTATTTGTCTATTGCATCGGTTCTCGCAACCGGTGGGGCAAGGGACAGGCGTGAGAGCTGACGGCAACTAACGCAATAGAAGATGCTACCAGTATTGTATTCACTTGGGCTTGGCTTTTACCAGACGGCCGAAGCAAGCTACCAATAGCTCACCATCCGAAAGCCCACGTATGCAGTGGCCAGTAATTGCCTTGTGACTCCCGACTCCCTAAGGCGACGGCTAGGATGTAAGGATGTCTTGTGCCTCATGGTTTCAGTATCCTTCCTTCACTCGTATTACTACTTCGCCAAAAGAGGTGACTGCTTCCCATTTCTTCTCATTCTGTACCGTGGATTAAAACAACTTGGCCTGACGCGAGAAGTTACCGCTGCCAATCACCCCAGCAGGCTTTCGCTATATGTGTTTTTTGATTCGTTCTCTAATGACTAGCCAGTAGTCAGTGGTTCTAGTTTCTTCCGGGTAAAGATACAAACGTGAAACATACCTATATCTATTTATACCCGATATTTCCTTTCTTTTGTAGTAACATTTTCGCTAATGACAATGTAGGTTTTTGTAAAAATAAACTTGCAAGAAGTTGTCAAGCTCAAACATTCATAGTTGGTTTTTGTTACGGTTGTTGAGTGTCCATGTTCAGAGTGGGACATTAATTTTAAGTTTTATTGAGGAAAAAATAATCTAGAAACGCGGTGACTTATCATTCACTTTACACCCTAACCAGTGTTTACATTGTTTAACAACATTAATTAGGATAGTTCAGTCATTCCGCTTGTAACTTGGGCCACAACACGCTGTCCAGAGCTAAATGTACCCTGAATATTTACAGGGCTTGAACGTGGAAATGTTCGTATTTTTCGGAATCAGAGAGCACATACGCTGATTTTGATTGATCTAAAAATATTTAGTTTGATCACTGCACGCCTTTTCAGTAGCCACTTGTGCGATATGTCGAGTGTGGCACTACGTGCTCGTTGTCGAGTCACTTAGTTAATTAAAGTTTTAGTGCTTTTTACTTTAATAAGGTTCTAGTATTTTAGAAATCATTCACTGGGTGACCTGTAGGTAAATGTCAATATCCTTTTATTTATCGACCACACGCAATTCAGTTCAATTTATTCAGGAACAATTTACAAAGTGTTTAAAAATCATGAATGAAATTAACATTCATTAAACTCAATAATATTATCAATGACTAGATTCTTACATAGTCTCACATTGATAAATTAATATTACAGATAATAACCTACATTTTTGTTTTTTCATAAGTACCGTTTGTTACAAAATATATCTACTCAATTTTAGCTAGAAATATTTTTATATATTTTTGGACAAAGGCTTTCCCCAAGTGTCGCCATAACGATCGGTTCTGTACGTCTCGTCTCGATGATGATAATGAACGAATATTTTTACAACTTTATTGTGTAGGTACTATAGGGAATTAAAATATTTTTTCATATATATAATGAAATAAATAATTTTGTCTGTTTGTTTCAGTGGAAATCGCGATGGGGTGTGGTCACGAAACTGTCTCCAGCTGCAGGTGAGTTATAAATGTGAAAACAACTTTCGGTGCTTGTTTGCTAGATACGTTTTCATTTAAACTAATGAACTAATTCGGATGAATTTGTGTATAAGAAATAGATTGTATTTTCGAGAAGGACGTAGGATCCTTTGCAACCTAGAGATTTCGATATTCAAGTGGGCCAAGCTTCTGTTTGAAGCTACTTTTCTATATAATATACTAAGGAAAATGTATATGTAAGGGCAGAAAAATTCACCTATAATGTTGAATGTTATAAATGAAAAGATGTTAATGTTCTATGAATAATCCTAACTAATATTATAAATGTGAAAGTGTGGATGTTTGTTACTTAATCACGCAAAAACGGCTGAACGGATTTGGATGAAATTTATGTCAAAGGCATGCATATAGTCTTTGACATGGAAAAGAACATAGGCTACTTTTTATCCCGGAAAAACATCTTATTCCTACGGGAAAACACGTTTAGAGTGCGATAGACGAAGTCGCGGGCGGACAGCTAGTGTTTAATAAAACACTAATATACTGTTACTTAAAAAATGTTAAAATAAATGTTATTTAAAAAGATTAATAAATGTTCTATAAAATGTTAATTAGATGTTAAAATGTTACGAGAGTTTGGTGCCAAACGTACTACTGACGCGCTTGTCTTCGTGACGATACAGCAAACCTACTTTTATCCGATTTGCAGTAATTCCTAACTAGGTCTGAGTCCAATGTACGGATGCCAACCATACAGTATATTAGGTATAGTGAAGTTACTTCAGTTATATTTTCATATCCTTAAAGTGACGCAAACAAAATAAAAACCTTTTAGACCAAAACAAGCTCATCCTCTACGTAGATGTAGGTTTAGCGCTAAGATTTCTTCACCAACAAATATATACAACATTTTCTTTAAGTGAAAATAAACAAGAATACACTACTCAAGTATTTTATTCAAGATAGGCTCAGAATTGTGTTAAAATATTTTATTCTGGCAGCATTATAATTTTTCTGTGGTTTGGTCTGGAATGTTTCAAAGAGTTTCTATTTCAAGGACTTTAATCCGCTTTTGATGGAAATCTTTCTGTTCGACTGGTATTTACTCCATTTATAGAATACCGGATTCTTTTGTTTTCGTCACATTGAATGCTTAAAGTAACCGTGGACGTCTTTCATCTGAAATAATGATGATGATGATGACGATTATGAAATATTGAATAACAGTAAAAGGTATGTTAGTCCTGGTCCACCCAATCTAAGCTACTTAACCTTTTTTTTTGTATTGCTAGGCTCACGCTTGACCACTATCTCACCTGATGGTAAGCGATTCGATAATTAGTATATTCCCAAAACTTTCAAGCGTACACTACATAAATACGATTTTTATTCCAACTGTCACAAATATGAATTTCAAAACAACGACACACATTTCCAAATGGTTAAAATTCCTAAGTAACAACTCCGATTTATCATTCATACTATGGTTATAATAACAACATATTTCAGTATTCCTAACGTTTATAATTAGGTTCTTATTGTCAATCCTAAGGTAGTCTAATAGAGCAATAAGACCGCCATTATAACCATAGATTTAAATTAGTGTCAACTTTTTGTTACTATTTTGGTGTACCATAAAGTTTATTCTATTCTACTATCTATTCTCAAAACCTAGTGTAGTACGAATGATTATAAATACCTATTCAACGATATTATACATTGCCGCCATATTTAATTGTGATAACTGTCATGACTTTGATGACACTTGCACAATAACGACGAATCAATTGACGTAGGAATCAGCCCTCACATTTTATCTCTAGAGTACCACAAAAGAACAAAGAAACCATAACCCTCCCTTGCATCGCACAGTCGGATAAAAAAAGGAAAACCCACAGAACGCCACCTGTTACGGTACTTTCATACTCCTTTTGTTCGCCCATAAAAATACCATAAAACACAAATCCTTACTATTAGAAAGTTACACGGTTTTCTTAACTCCCCCCGAAAACAAAGGAACTACAAAACCGTTCCACTTACCTTTTATAAAATTAATGTCAAAAAAATAACTAATTACCAAAGAACAGTGCTTACTTGTCCCTTCAACTAAGATATTAATCATTAGCTTGTGACCGCGACTGTACGGAACCCTAAAATTCCTGCTTAATTTAAGTTCCGTATTTAAGTAACATTAAGTCTTCGTGTTAAGCAGACGGCCGAGATTGAGGGTAGATAAAGAGTTTTGTTGCAAGTTATGAGATGAAGGCTTTCGGGGTGATATTAACATAATATTACTCGCATATTTCCCAAAGGGGTGTGAAAGTATACTTCGCAGTGTGTAAATACCCCATTTCGCCAATTATGTCTACCTACTCATAATTATGTCCCATGTAATTAGGAGCAAGTTTACGGTCATAACCTGAATAATTGCTTTTAAGCAACAATGGGCAGAGCACATTGCTCGCAGAACAAATGGTCGATATGGCCGAAAAGTTTCTGAAATGGTTCACCAGAATATGTAGCGTTAGAAGGGCTTCCACAACGACCAATGACCAATGGAATCCAATGGATGAAATGATAATGATGATGATGAATTAGGAGCCTATTTCATTATACGGGACATAACTAGAATCTAAGGCTAAAACAATAATAACATAGGGTTGCGGAATACTTCGAAAGACTCACCGCAGCCCTGGAACGCAAACGTAACTAAAGGGCACGGGTTTGCTTTAGCCAGTATCAATCTAACACTCCCTCCCTCTCCACCCAGAGCGGGAGAAGTAAAGAAAGGGCTGATACTTAAGCATTCGTATGACAAATAAAAAATCTTATTATTATTACATAGGGCAGTGTAGGCAACTACACTATCTAAGCATAATAGCATAATCAGCCTTTTAATGTTCCCACTGCTGGGACTCAGGCCTCCTCTCTCTAGGAAAGGGAATGGTCCGCAAACCACCACGCGGACCCAGTGCGGGTTGGTGAATGTCACATGTCTTCGAATTTTTGGTTCTAGGACATGCTTGTTTCCTCACGATGTTTTCCTTCACCGTTTTGAGAGCAGTAGTGATTAAATTGTTGTATCTACCACCAGTAATTGTGGTATGCAAGCAAGAGTCAGAATATCTATCTACCAATCTACCAGTAGCATATCAGTATGTCCATGTAACTGCCCAGATTGATTAAGACCATTCAAATTCCTAAGCTAGTAGTTTCAATATCCATTGACTAGATATCTGCTAAGCCTTAATTGTTAGATATAATTATCGGAGCCTAATGCTCTTAGATTCGACTTATGGTAATAATATGGTAAACAATAATAGATCATTGAATGCTATGTATCTCTATAAACAAAAGACAAAACCAATGTGGGTTGAGGAGTGGTTTTAGTTGGTAAAAGCTGACATGCCTGCTCAACCCTAAAGCGGAAGAAGTCATTAGATGATTAACCACTTAAAAAAAAAAAACCAGTGTGGGTTAATGGATATCACATGTCTTCGAATTTGGGGTTCTAGGATAAGTCGATTTCCTTACGATATTCACCTTCAACGTTTTTAAGCAGTCGTGATGAAATAAAATAATGCTTCTGGCTGGATTGGATTCCATAACTTTTAATTGACTTGTAAGCCAAGGCTGTTACCACTGGATCAACACTACTCTTAGCAAAAGACACATGTCTTTACTTATACTTAGCAAAAGGCAAACGGGTTGACCAAGTTTTCGAATAAGACATTTTTTTTTTTTTTTTTAATCTTATAAATTTAGGGACTTTTGGTCACATTACGACCATGCCAGCCCCATCGTAACCTAATACAAGTCAAGCTTTATCAACTATGAGGTCTCACAACCTTACTCACTATTTTATAAACAGCGATGGCTGCGTTAGAGAGGGGTTCGGACAGTATACTTTGGATTACACCAACATCAATTAAATTAATTTTAAAAGTATTCATCAACACCTCTCTAGCAGCTCGTGTCCTGACATTAAGACATTTAATTTGTTGATATTTTTGTGTAGTTCGAATACAAAGCAATTACTCTTTGACCATTTGGTCATCATTAATAATCATCATCTCATTGTCTTTCTGTCCATGTCCTGCTTTATTTGGGGTCGTCATAACACTTTTTTCATTCGTTCTGGCCTGTTATCTGTCACAATCAATTCAATATATCTTTTTATCCCGGGAGTATGATCCATTATTATATAAGCTTTTCTACTTTCCCTACGGTAAAGCTGCTATCAGCTGTAGCTTGCAGTAGTTTGCAGTATGCTATAAAATTGTAAACCTAACTACACTCTGTCTATTATTTCACTAGCTTTTGACCACGGTTTCACCCGTGTACATAATAAGGTATATTATGTACGCGGGTGAAACCGTGGTCAGGTAGCCTATGTCACTCAGAAATAAATCAGCTTTCTATCGATGATAAAATTTTAGCAATAGGACCAGTACTTTCAGAGATTACAAACATAAAAAAAAATAAACAAAAAAAAACAAACTTTACCTCTTTATTATATTAGTGTAATTAGTGGAGATATTATTTATTTATTTGTTACTTTATTGCAAACCTTACCCCTTACCTTTTTTATGTTTGTTACGAAAATTTCATGCCGTCAAAACAATATAATGTCAAACAAATTATATTCATTATTTGGCATTTGCCGGAGTCTGTGTTTCCTGATAGCTATAACCTAGGTGCCTATAAGTCAGTCAATAGTAAATACGTTACTTCTAGGCAAGTGTGCTTCATCGTCGGTCACATAATCGCTTAGCATTCGGTGGATAGTACTCAAAAACGAGCCTATAATAATAAAACAAAACGCCCAAGGTTTATAACTTGTCCCAAAGTTATTTGGAGCCCTTACCGTTAAAGTACAAATTTTTCCCGAAATATTCCACTTTTCAGGCTTACACTGAGGAAGGGTGAAAACATTCGTGCTAATTGTCATTTGTTAGTCAGCTGATAGATTGGATCAGTTATAAACAGCTTTGTTTAATGTGTTTATTAACTGGTGTGGCTGTTCGGCGGTGCAGTTATGGCATTTGTCATGGTGTGGGATTTCATGTGCAATATGAGTATTATGTATGTTGATAACGTGGTTTTATTATCGGTTTACTTCACATAAATGTTTGGCAGTTGCGTTTCCTGCGCTGGCTTTAGTATGGTTTACAGGGTGCAAGTCCCGCACACTTTTATTGAAATGGGAGGATTCTCCGACAAGACGGGTGTTGTGTCTAGTCCGGGCAACTGCACAATATTTAATTTTGGTCTGTTGTTATTATTATATTCTAATAATGTGGAGAACTCTGACACCACAATAGATGTATAGATGTCGCAAGAAAAATAATTCAATTTGTCAGTTCCGAAAGCAGTTTTGTATGGAAAAAAATGTGCATAAGACCTCGGACAATTTGCCTTTTAAACTTCTGGACACTGGTTCCATAAAAATTTTTTTTGTTTAGCTTTCGACCGTTTTGCGCGGAAGTGGCGCATATTCTCCCTATAGAATGTTTAAAATTATTTGTAAACTTGTCTTACATTTGCGTCATTTCCCGTAAATAAAATGTTTTACTCTCTTTCTTTGATCGAGTCGAGTTTTACAGCTATCTCTTCTGATGCTAAGCGATGATTTTGTCAAAGATGGAGTACCTACCCTTTCTTACTGTCCCTGCACATGGGCCACAAAAAACGTATCTTCAAGCTTTTTTTTGAGGCGGCCTTTTTTGTAGCTCGTGTGTGGCGGTGGCGCCACAAAAAACGCTTGAAGTAGCTTCAAGCTTCTCCGGACACAAGAGGTGTCGTGCGCTTCAGCTGTTTTTTGCGGCCGCTTCTGTGGCGGCGTTTTTTCGAGGCCCGTGTGCAAGGACAGTTAGAAGTAATATATTCAACTTAGACGTTAAGAACCAAATTGTAGCTGTCAAGAAAACTAAAACTGAACTTCCTAATGATCTCCACAAATAAATACAAATCCATATAACAGTTATACGAGTATATAAACACATTTTTTTAAAACTTAAAAAAAATATTGCAATGTGTAAAAGTATCCAGCCAGTAAAAAACTGCAGCCATGACAGAGCAGCCACACAATACACCCCACAACAAAGCAACTGCATCTATTTAATCCAAGACGCTCCTTCGAGTGTACGCACATAAATAACGAAAACAAATTAAAAAGTCTGAGCGGCTGTTATTGCACGCCGCATCACGGCAGGGTGTCACTGCATCGGGAGTCGGGAGTTTCATTACCACTGATATGTTGGTATGTGGATCATTTATTACGGGAGGTTTTAATCTTGGGGTTACAGCAGAGTTTTTAATGTATAGCTATTTGTCCAAATAATGAGTATTAGTTTGATTCTCAGGTCGAACAAAACCTGCCAGGGTTGTTAGTTGGTTTTGCGGCATTATTCCAAAGAGTAAAAGAAAAGGGAGTTAGTGATAGTGTGGCGGGTGACAGGACAGAATGAAAAAAAAAACATGTTGAGTCGACCCCAAGTAATATGAGACTAGTGCAGGAAGAATAACATCATCTTTTCATTCATGATGTGTGAAGTTGAATCTCTCATATGTGTTTTAATGACGTGTATCGTATACTGTTAAACTGAGTTTATGTTGAGCTTCAAAAGCGTTAAGCCTTTGCCAATAGTTTTACTGTTGTCACTTGCTTTAGCCAGAGAGTTTTTCTTTAAGAAAAGGGCAGATTTTGGTCCTACTACAAGTCTGACTGTGCATTAATACTTTACTAGAATTTGAAAAGTTAAGTAGTGACTTATTTTAAAGGTGTAATTATGAAAACCAGTCTTAAAATAACTAAGCTAAGTGGCTTAATTATTTTAAGAAATGTTCCAAACTAGCTTTTGCCCGCGGCTTCGCCCGCGTAGATAAAATGTAGTATATGTCACTTAAGAATAAAGCAGCTTTCTATCGGTGAAGAAATTTTTGCAATCGGACCAGTACTTTCATAGATAACCTTCTCTACCTTAAAAAAAACAAATTTTACCTTTTTATTATTTAGTTTAGATGTTATGATAATAAATCTGTACATTAATACTTTACTAGAATTTTAAAAGTTAGGTAGTCAGTTAGCTTAAAGGTATTATTATACCAGTCTTAAAATAACTAAGCCACTTAATGGAAATATTCAAAAAATTATGTTAAGATAATAATCAACCTGTTAACATAACCTTACGTCCCACGCAACAATGGAAGCCTCCCACTAAATTCTCAACTTACTTAAAATATTCATAGAATATTAGACCACTAAATATCAAAGTTATGAACCCTATTTCAGAAGTTGCTTAACGAAGTTTCGAATTTCACCTATAATAATTATGAGACGGCAAAATAAAACTTTTAAACGTATATTATAAGTATGTAACTCGACGTCGCCATTGATGACGCCATAAATAAAATTTCCCCTCCCTTCTTATTCCGGCTATCGGTCCCCTCAGACTTTATAGTTAGTATGCCTTCCGGCTTTGCTCGGAATATTCTTTTTAGGTTTTGTACAAACTTTTTCAGTAATTGAATTAAATGAAATGGCTGAACTAACTTTTTCAATTAGAAATCTGATACATCATGATTTATTTACTATTGGCAATATTATACGTAGAGGCTTGTAAATGGCTCTACGTGTTTTTATATTTTGTATTGTTAGCTGTAGGGCACCCAAACAAAACAAAATAAATAAAATTAATTGTGATCATAGTTATTTCCTACTGGGGCCAGGGTTATCCGAAAGGGAGCTCGAGCCCCGGTATGAAGGCTAGAAGGAACAGGGTGGGTTTGTAGTCAGTAAGAGTCCGGCACTATTTCCCGCTACGCCCAAGAATGGGGGTTGTCATTGGATGATATTAACCAACAAAAAAAAAAAAAAAATCATAGTTATTTGGATCTATTATGGACTCTTATAGTTTTTACGTGCAAACCACTTCTTTGATTTTCAAAACTTTCTTAAGATGACTGTGCCGTAAGACCAATAACTACCATAATATTATTATTATATCTAGCGTATATTGTCTTAGGTACTTTTGGGGAAAGACCTCCCACCATTTCTTTGATTATTCCACTTCTTGCCAATTCCTAAGGAAGACATCTAACTCGACCTAGATGTCATAATCTTGTACAAAGCCAAAAATAATTTCTCAAATTAATCCAATTCAGAATATATTAGCAACAAACATGCGCACATACCTACACCCAAACCCTTCTTATTAGAAGATCCGGGCGAACCCCTGCAAGGTCTTAAGGAATTCAAATTACGGATTTTATGAGCGCAAAATCTGTTTAATGTCCGTTCCAGCGTCGGGGGTGAATTGAGACTACAAACTATTCTAAGAATATGGATATTTTTATTTCAAGGGATCAAAGTGGTATTGAGTTTTATTTTCGTCGTAAGTTTTAATAAAAGGAGGTCCGTAATAATTTATGAACTTGATCTGGTACGGAAGAGTCAATTTTATAACTTTTATATTGGCAAATAAATTGAAATTTTACTAAGTATTTCCTTTGTGAACATCGTGCTAGTCAGTTTTATTGTTAATAGACTATTTCGTTGATTGATGAACATAAAGTTTAATATAGATCTATCGGTTTTGAACCATGCAATTATTTGATTCTCATCACCGATACTTTGTTTGATAATTCTGTTGACTGCTGTTTTAAAAGTAATATCAATCATTGCAGTTTTTATCCGTATTTACACCTCTATCTTTTTCGTTTGTTTGAGGTAAACTATAAGAAGCAAGAAAGCTTACTTACTTTTTAAAATACCCATTTTACCCAAGACTACTGCAATATTCTCTCACAATTCAATAAAAGTGCTTGTTCAACAAGAAAACGGCAAAGAGATGCCACTTCAGAGCCCATAGCTGCAACAAATTCCCCCAGGTCGCGGTGTTGCCACGACGAATAAATTAACTAAATGAGATGTGCAAACTTCGCCGTATGGCTAGTGTTGCCAGGATTGTTGCAGTTTTTGGACGAGAACTTTAAATACGGCATTTAAGGTAATGTATGAGAGTAATTTGTTTGTTTAATGTTATGGTGTGTTCGTAAAGTATGCTTATGTGGATGGTAATAAAGAATTTGATTCAGTTTTGAGTAATAAACTTTGTTTACACTCAAATAGAATTTCATACTGGTAACCATATTTATTTCAAATATAATGTGTCCATCAATATTATGATTATACAAGTTCCATTACATAGTGTGTCCATCAATATTATGATTACTTGTATAATCATAATATTGATCGACACACTATATTTGAAATAAATATGGTTCATCATATGATGATTATACAAGTTCCATTTATAATTTTATAAAGTTTATTATAGACAATAAAAATGACAATGTTATAAATAGGACTTTTTGATCTTTATCCTAATTTTCTTTCTTCTTCATATTATCGTACACCTCTTTTACTGTTTTAAGATAATTTCAATAAATATGATATAGGAAAAATTTGCACTAAAACCAATCAGGATCTGACTTTCTAAATAATTGCTTTTAGACCAAAATTTAGAGTTTGAAATTACTTAGCCATGGCTTAAAACTTCCTGTTAAAGGTAGAGGCTTCAAAATTGAAGACAGAGCGTCTTTATGAGCTATCCAGACAGATTAGCACACAGGAGAGTAGGCACGGGAAGTCGGAACTTATTCATTTATGCAACAATCTCCAACACTATCAAACAGTAACGAAATAAAATGTGTTCCCCGAAATATTTGTAAGATTTTTTTACAGCAGAGCATTTTAAGTTTTTTTATTTTCATAATCTTACTAGCTTTTACCCGCGGCTTTACCTACGTACTTAAAATATAGCTTAACACTCAGTAATAAAGCAGCTTTTTATCGGTGAAAAAATTTTTGCAATCAGAACAAAAAAAAAACTTACTACCTTTTTATGTGTAGATGTACATAGATTTGCAGTCCAATGCCATTAATATCTACTGCCCCAATAATGTAAGCCCTTGGATTGTCTTTGACTTTTATGAGGTCCGTTTCCCATGTATTCTTTTAACAAGCTATTAACTTGCAAAGTATGTATATTCAATTTTGTTTGTTGGACTGGAATCTTGCAACTCAATTTTGAAGCAGATATCTTCAACCGATTGAGCCAAAATTTTGCATATACGTTTAGTTTGGACGACAATGTATAATTAGCTACGTGACACTCTAAATCCAATATGGCAGAGTACCCAAGATGGCGCGCTAGTTATTTTGATGTATTCACCAATATGGATATGAAACGAAAAGTTTTGCTATGATTAATAAGAGAAATAAAGTGACGTCACCCTAAATCCAATATGGCGGATTTCTAATGAGGTTTTTTTAGGATTTTTTATATTATGGGTATCAAAGTAAATCATCGTGTTTTTCTTGTATCTTTTATGAAAACAAGTTTTACGTTTACATTTTATTAAAATTTATTTTTCTTTTAAACTTTTAATATCAAATTATAATGTCAATACACAATTTATCCATGTATTTAAAAAGAGAAACTGACTGAAATTAATGCACAAAACTGCTAGGACTTGGGATGTAAAATTTTGCACAAGGTTTTCTAGTATAAACCCCTAAGGTCGACTGGCAGATAATGCCTAAGGTATTAAGTCCGCCTTTGTACAGTTTTTTGTGCATAAAGTTTTAAATAAATAAATAAACTCAAGCCAGCACCAAGAGAGTCGAATTTCCAAAATTCACCCCTAAGGGGATGAAACGGGAGTTCAGAATTTGTATAGAAGAACCCACTTCCATGCAAGCAAAGCCGCTGGCAGAAGCTAGTATGACTTTCTTTTTCTTGCTTGTTGTCAGATTTAGTTTTCTTATTTATTTAATTATTTTAAGCTTCATGCAAAAAAAAAAAAAACTGTACAAAGACGGAGTTAATATCTATCTATCTTTATGCCTTATTTTTGATAGACTCACTTTTGGTTTGACCATTATCTCACCTGATGGTAAGTAACGATGCGTAAACACCTCTAGGTTATAACTATCAGGAATAAAATATAAACTTTTATATTTTCCCATCCCCGTAATACGTTACCTGCAAAAGTACTGGAACAACTTCAATTCAATAGTTTTCCTCATTCTATCACTTAAAGTGTTTCTAACAAAAACCTGTGCATCCTAGCGTGTGCAAGAGACGGCGCTATCATCTCGTTTCATGGACAATAAATCAGCCAGTGTTGCACGCTGCATAAAAACAGATGCTGAACTTGAAGACGGGTACTATAAAAAAGAACAGAAGTATCAGGTAAATAAATCACTCTAATAATTTATTTATATATTTATAGGTTGGGAGTGTTGATATGTATGTTTGTTATATCTTCACGCTTGAACGGCTGAATCGATTTTGATGTGAGTTAGTTGGTACATGGATAGACCATGTCCTGGGATAGCATATAGGGTATTATTATCTCGGGAGTATGTACCTCTACGACAATCTTCTATTATAACGTGGCTGAAGGTGCTAGCAATGACTGAATAGATTGAGGTAAACAATGTATAAGCATGCCATCATCAGCTCCTGCGAAAATCAAGGTGAAGTAATTGGATTTCCTTAAAACTTCAATAGATTTATTTTTTTATTAGTGTATTTTTGGGCAAAGGTTTCTTTCTACCAAAGCAAATACACTAAGAATATTTAAATAGTGTCTAATGTGTCTAAATTATTATGAATAATTATCTAAACACAGTTAATTACTTGTGAATTAATAACAATAAAAAACAACAAATTTTAATAACGATTGATTGTTATAAGAATTAATAACAATGTTGTTGTTGTGTTGTAATGTTGTTGTAACAATTAATAATAATTAATAATTTATTTATGAATGAGGACCTGGGGGGTTAGACAAATGACTTTTTGCTAGCATTACCTGTCACGTCACTTGTCACGTAACTTCTACGCACGTAATACCTGCTGTTGTGTAATGTTGCAGTCACAGATATTTTTAACTCATTTTGTTATCAGCCCTCCCACTTTTTGTGTCAAGTGTACCTTCTGTGCTGAGGTACCTTCTCTATGTCAATTCTAACTTGCATAGCAGAAAACGTTGTGATTAAAAAAGTACGTGTGTTCTCTCTCTCGTGAGGTTTGCAACTGTTGCTGTTTGCAGCGTTTAGAGTAAATTGGGTTTTGAACAGGATTATAAATATACGGTGAAATACACACCCAACCTGAATGTTAATAAGGTACTGCCGCATGAGACTCTCTATCAAGATTCTCTTGATCTATTCTGTTTCTAGCTGAGTTTGAACTGGATTGTCTGGTGAAACATCTGGTTAAACATTCCGTTTTTTTTTAATTTATATAAACTAGTGCTTGACTGCGATCCCACCTGATGGTAAAATGTTTTAAACAATAAAAAAACTATATTTTGCAGTCAGAGCATGCGTGCCAGGGCTGCTAATAGTTTGAGAGAGTTACCGTAGCCTTGCGACGCAAAGGGTATCTGCAGGAACACGAGTGGGTTTTAATAATCATGATATATTAAAAGACAACAAAATGGTCTACATTGTTAGTAAAATATCTTAAAGTTAGTGTTACACAGACAAAGATACAAAAATAAAAATAAAAACTGTGTCTGAGGCAAGATGTGCAGAGAATGATATAGCAAGGAGTAAACTAATTGACCAATCTCTCTACATAGTGCTTTAGAATAGGGAAAAAAGTCAGTCAGTCAGGTTTAATCAGTAAAAGTCTGACATTCCTTTCTCACCTCCCTTTCCTTGGGCAGGCTTTTTTGTGGGAAAGCACCTAAAAAGCTGTGTGAAGTAGATAAAATACAATTTTATTTCTGTACTTGCAATAGGAACTGAGCTACAGGGGGTCAAAAGTGTGTCGAAACGGTTCGTGTAAATAGTGCACGGCATGCGCGCGGCCTGTTGCTGGAACTTGGCCTGCGCACTAACGTTCGCTTAGACAACTAGTGTGTTTTTTGTTTACACATGACATTTTCCCATTTTAACATACCATCTTAATTTTTTCCTAGACTTTTATAACCCCAGAGCAGGTGCATCCCCGCTCGAGCTAAGCACAGCACAATAATAACTTCAATTTAGCTTTCTTATTAAAAATGCCAACAAAAACGACTAAAATGTAAGGCTAATTAAAATTTTACCCAAACTGCAGTGTATGGACCACGATCTTAAAACTGCCACAGAGTAAAAAGATCCGTACGCTAATAGAATATTCATGGAGTAAATAATGTTCTAGTTTTTTTGTGCATTTTGTGTTGGTAGCTTTAAGTTGTTAAGTTAATTTTGTGACTTCATTTGTGAAAATTTTAATGTTTTATAAAGTGTTGGGAAGTGAAAAATTTTGGAGTGTTGCTTACTTTTTTATGGTGTACTCATAATGTTAAGTAGTGAAATCATATGTTTGAGCTTTTTGTTTCGTAGTGTACAAGCATTATAATTTTTTCTTATGATATACATATATGATTTTGTTACTATAGTTGCGATAACGTCACGGCTTTCAATGAAGTAAAATAGCTTATCAAAAGGGCTCTAAAGTCTATCGTCGTTGGCATTAGTCTAAAAAATGTAAATATATGTAATGAAATGACCTCCTTGGAAATGACATTTCATTTTTTTAATTTTTAAGCTGTGGATACGGGGTGATGTATCATTCAATGACAGATGATGTTTAGATTATTTTGTGCATTTTATTGTTATAAAAACAACTCAACTTTGAGTTAAGCTCGCCTTTGTACATGAACTCTGATATCCACTTATTTGTTATTTATCATGGTGTACAATAAAGAATTAAAGAATTAAAGAGAGATAATTAAAGGGATATAATTGAGGAGGCGATATTAGTGAACTTTAAATGTCGTTTCTTTGTTTTCAGGTGAGATAAAAGTGTAATTCTAGTTAAACGATAATTGTTATACTGTAAAAGCACGTTGAATAAAACAAATCTTTGTTTTCAGAGAAACAATTTGTGGTTTATTTCGAAAATCCTCAATAAAATCCATTATAAAACGACATTTTTGTTAACTAAAAGAAGATGGACCGGCTGCAATTTGAGTTTACGATGATAGCTTCAAATGATGGCAAATCAAATGTATTAGCCATAACCTCAATATCTACAGAAGAAGGAAAATGTTATGTTTTACCTGATGAGCTGAAGCCGGTGATTCATCATACATATATTGTCAAAATGAATACTTTCTCAAAAATAAAAAATAGTATAAAGAAAAGGCATCAAAGTAGAAAAATATGGATAAAATTGGATGAAGATCTTAAGAAAACATATAGAGATGAGGAAGGTAATATGCAATTTTTAGATCAATATTTAGAAGAAATAAGCACAAAACAACCAATAGACAAAAACGACAATTTGCAACATATCTTGGAAAAATTAATAGAAACTACTACAAAGAAAGAAAATCAACATAACCTAAAACATATTTCAGAGAAATTTATTATTGAAAAATTCACAAGTAAGAACCCTAATGCAATGCAATGGATTGAGAATTTTGAAAAGGAGTGTGAGCGCTTTAATATATCAAAAGATGAAACAAAAATAGATATATTGAGATTATTTTTAGAAAAATCTTGTTTGGATTGGTATAGCTCGATGGCCATAAAACTAACAATAAAGGCTGAATGGAATGAATGGAAAAACAAATTTTTAGAAACTTTTAAAAACCAAGGATGGGACATAGTTACATATGCTCTCGCATTTAGATATAAAGAAGGACTACTAATTGATTACGCTATTAGAAAAGAAAGGCTTATGCTAGACATAAACAAATCGATAGACTCCTAAACAATGATAGATCTTATTGCAACAGGTTTACCTGGGTTTATCTTAAATAGGTTAAACAGAGATGAACTCAATGACACTACTGATTTGTTCAATGAGATAAGAAAATATGAAGGTATGATGTACAAGAAAAACTCAAGTACAGTAAAGAGTTGTACATTCCTTTATAAAAATAAAACTAATGAGAAGAAGCCATGTAACACTTGTGAATCTTTGGACAAAGGAATTAGATATCATCCGGAAGAGTCATGTTGGTTCAAGAAAAATAAAAATGAATCTGAAAAAGTTTTTAAACCCAGAAATGTAAATAACAACTCCATTATTGAAGTGGATATAAATACTGAAAAAAAAAACGAGTAAGTACACCATTAATCAAAATCAAGCTCTTATTAGAAAATAAACTAGAAGTGAGCGGCATTTATGATTCAGGCTCACAGATCTCTTTAATAAATTCAAGACTGATTAAAATAAAAGAAAAAAAGGACAATGAGAATATAGCATATATGAAAACGGTTAATGGTGTGAAAAAAACAGATGGCTTGATAACAATAAAAATAAAAATATTTGATTTAGAAGAAGAGGTGGATGTATACATAGTAGAAAATGAATATTTTGTAATCGGATTGGATATGATAAAGAAATTCAAACTAACCCAAAACGAGGACTTGCGGATAGAACAAAAGATAAGAACAAATAAAATAGATGAAATGTCTAAAGATAACAGAAATGAAGAAAATAATATAAAAACATTAGCAATAAATTTTAATGAACACATAGAAGCAGACTGTTTGAGCCGAAACCCTGTATTAGAATCAGAAGATAACAAGGAGGAACTATTAAAAATAGTTAATTTAATACAAATAAAAGATATAGTTGAAGACCAAGAAAAAAATGAAACAATAAAAGAAAAGAAACAAAATCTACTACATAAAAATAAAATCTACTATAAAAAAATAAAGAAACTTGAAAAGATTATACTCTCAGAAGAATTTAGTAAAAAAATTATAAAAAAGGTGCATGAAGATTTATGCCATATTGGAATCAGACAATTACAGAAAAAAATAAGTCCACTATATACAGCTAAAAACCTAACAAAAAATATCATAAATATTTGTAAAACATGCGAAATATGCATAAAAAATAAATCAAGATGTCAAGGAAAATTTGGGTTAATGTCACAACAAAACCATTTGAGATAATGTCAATGGATACTATAGGTGGCTTTGGAGGATCTAGGTCAACAAAAAAATACTTACACCTTTTAGTAGACCACTACACAAGATATGCGTTTATTGTGACTTCAAAAACACAGAACGCAAGTGACTTTATAAAACTAACAAAGAAAGTACTCGAGACAGATGAGATTGGAATAATTCTAACAGACCGATATCCAGGCATCAATTCAAAAGAATTTAAACAGTATTTGCAGGAAAATAACATCAAACTAATATTTACAGCTGTGAATACGCCATTTTCGAACGGCTTGAACGAAAGATTAAACCAAACAATAGTAAATAAAATAAGATGTAAAATAAATGAGAAAAATAATAAGAGAACATGGACAACAGTAGCAAGAGAATGTGTACAGAAATATAATGAAACAGACCATTCTGTTACAGGTTTTGAACCAAAATATTTACTGGATGGTACAAATGTCAGTATTTTACCAAATGAAATTAAAACAATAGAAAAGGAAGACAAGTGGATTGCTGATAGAAGATTAGCATTAGAGAATACAATAAAATCTCACAAGTACAACAAGAAAATATTTGATAGAAATAGGAAAATACAAGAGTTCGAGATAGGAGACAGCGTATATGTAGAAAATGGAAATAGACTGAACAGGAAAAAATTAGACGAATTAAAAATAGGCCCTTTCAAGATAATAGAGAAAATATCGAACTCCATTTATAAGATTGACACTGGCAACAGAAAAACAGAATCAACTTTATTCCACATAACAAAATTACAACCTGTTACGGCAGAAGATGAAGTAGAAGAAAACGAATAGGTATAAAGATAACTTGCAGGTGCATTGTTTGTATTATATTATTTAGAATTTTCGTTCCTATGGGGGGGAGATGTAATGAAATGACCTCCTTGGAAATGACATTTCATTTTTTTAATTTTTAAGCTGTGGATACGGGGTGACGTATCATTCAATGACAGATGATGTTTAGATTATTTTGTGCATTTTATTGTTATAAAAACTTGTAGAGAGATAATTAAGGGGATATAATTGAGGAGGCGATATTAGTGAACTTTAAATGTCGTTTCTTTGTTTTCAGGTGAGATAAAAGTGTAATTCTAGTTAAACGATAATTGTTATACTGTAAAAGCATGTTGAATAAAACAAATCTTTGTTTTCAGAGAAACAATTTGTGGTTTATTTCGAAAATCCTCAGTAAAATCCATTATTTATATTGAAATTTTATTTCCTCCAACTTAAAAGTTATTTCCTTACGAACAAAAATCTCACAAAGTAACAAGCAAATAAACTTACATATAACTGAAATCCTTAATACACTGCCACGCAATCCCATATCTTAGTTCCACAGCATAATCGAATCTCATCGAGTATCCAGCTGAGAAGGCAGTTAGTTACAATCGCACTGGCATTTTATTTAGCATTATCTCACTTACTCTGCTACACTGTGGCGTGAAATTGGACTTTATGATTTTATTCTGTGCACCCGGTTTCTCGTTTACCCAGATGACTTTATATCTGCACGTTCTGAATATTTAAAATGTTAACTTGTTATTTCTATACCGATTTCTGAACGAGGTAGAGTGGATGATTCACCCTTACCTACTCTAGCCTTTTATTCTGATTTTATAAGTTGCAGCAATATAATTTTTGTATGTATACTTCCTTTGGATATCTGTAGAATATTGAGTTTGCAAGCTTAATTTTTTTATGCTTAGCACCATCATTGGACATGGATGCTACTATAGTATAAAAATATAGTTTTGTCCAAAACTGACCCTAGAAATACAGACCAAGACGAAGTTTCGTACCGAATTGTGAATTCTTACGAAGGGTTACTTCATACAAATTTAATTTCCATACATATTAACGTTCCTCCTCCACCCCATAATCATAATAAGAGAAACATCCAACCCCTAAAAACTATAATAACAGCTCATAACTTACAGCGAATCTCAGCCATAAAATGCAGGCGTTTAAATTTGCATAGAGCAAAGTTGGCGCCGATAGTTCGCGATACGGCCGCGTGAGGGCGGTGGGGTAGAATGGGCGAAAGAAAACCATCGTATGTTAATATATTGATATCGTCCCTTTGAGAGTACGTCTGCGATCTGGACACGTACGAATAAGTTTAGAAATATGGTTTTTGTGTGAGAAGTTTCGAAAGTCTTTGATGTGTTCAAAAATTTTTGATTAAAGTTTTCGTCCTTTGGAATTGAGAGTTTTATTTGAATACGTTATACATATGCAGGTTGGTTCTGAACTGTTTTTTATATTTGTATGGTTCTGAAGCTTTGCGACCATTTAAGGTAAAAAGATTTTTTTCTATAATATCTTATCTAGAAAACCACCTACTTTGTTACCAAAATTTCTTTCTTGGAACTAAAATGAAAACCAATTCATAGAAAAACAAAAAGCCAATCATATCTTTGCCACGTCTTCGCACCCTTCACGAATACAAAATAATAATTTTCTGAAACATCGTTACGATAATCCATTTACATTTTACAATAAACACAAAACAACGTCAACACAGTCGCATCTAAATCTTTGTTTTTACCGGTCCCGACCAGATAGATCGACTTCTATCCGGCTCGAACCGGAAAAAACTGAATTTTTCTGGGGTAAATTGGTTTCCCTCAATAAGTTCAAGTCCCCTGACAATGGGAATTATTCTCGTGCCTATCTTGTTATTCCAATTTTGGGGTAATTTATTTTTTCACAGCGAATTATTGAGACGAATAATGCTGAGTATTTTATAATCAAATTTGTGTTGTATTGTATTGTACTGCATGGAAATTCGTAACGATTGTTGTGGACTTGTTCCATTGATGTGCGTAAATTATAGCGCCACCTTTTCCGGATAGGTTCTCAACATTTTGCTGAGCTTTTCACATTAAAGCGACAAGTAGGAATTGAAGTATATTAAGTAGACTATCTACTATTCTTTTGAAGTGATATGATGCTTTAAAGTAAATATACTATATTTTGCAGATGAGGATAGAACATAAAAATAGGGCAGTGTAGTACAAAACCACTGCAGTTTACTCTAACTAACCAAAGGCATAATAATTCCAAAGTTTATTCAAGCGAAGCGCTTACTCGAACCGACTAAAAAGAACGCTAAAAGTAAAGCGAGAACTACCAGGATTACTCCTTTCGATTTAAAAACACCGGCAATTTCGTACTACCAAATATTAGCATTAATAACACAAACTTAGCCAGAAAGCGTGTTTATACTACGGATTATCCCATAACTGCCTTTATGAAGTAGCAGCGCATAGTAAACCGGATAAATCCAGTTCCAACCGGCCGAGTTATGGCGCAATATTCTCTAAGACTGCGGAACCGCGTACACTAGTATGCTCTAGCTTGTTTATTGTGTGTAGAAGGGATTGTGGGACAATTTAAAACGGCCATATTTCAGTCTACTAGTTCATAGTCTTTCCTAGACTCGGCTATTGCTGTGGAGGTGATATGTGGCTTCTAGTCTTAGATGTAATAGACTTAGTATTTCATAGATAGGGTGGATAGGTATTTTGGCAGCCGAATTTTGAAAAACCGATTTGTTCTGATGACTTGTTGGAAACCGGTCCTAAGATTCGTGAGTACTTTAATAATACCCATATTTGAATATTACAACATCAAAACTAGTTGTTTTTTCTGGTCTATTACGACATTTGTTGCTCTTACAATTTTCTTGACTCAATTTAATTCACCTTAGTTCTAATTTTTTTTTGCATATAATTTTCCCCCATACCAGAAATGACTCTCTAAGTCCACCACCATTCTATCCAACGAGTATCATGCAGCTCACTAACTGTGTTGTGAAGGGCTAATGGGTAATCACTCCATGTAAAATCCAGGTTTTTAGTCGCATCAACACTGGAAGACGAACCTAAGCTAGTTAGTAAAAAAAAAAACTAAGGAGATGATGAGCAAAATTTACTCACAAATACATAAGCTCATTTACCACAAGACAGCCAGGCCGGAACAACTATCCTGTAGGCTACACAAATATTTATTCCGTACGAGTCTCGAAGCCGCGACACGCAGCGCAACAGCCAAACGCTTAAGGTTTATAGTCCCTTGAACCATCTGGCCGAAATTAAATAGACACAACTCTCATACCCGCCCAGGTGGCAGTGCGCGTATCTTTGCAAAGTATTAGCCGTTACCAAGGAGTAGGCTTGAGGAAGTCACTGTTTTATGACACTTTTTGGGCGGTTGGGTCTTAACCAATAGAACTGATAGACTGGCCTGTTGGTCTAGTGGTTAGTGGCCCTGACTGATATGTCGGAGGTCGTGGGTGTGATTCCCACCCAGGACAATTTTTTGTGTGATGATCATGATCATTTCTTCTGTGTCTGGGTGTAATTTATCTATAATATATGTATGTATTTAGAAATATTTAAGTATGTTTACCAGTTGTCTAGTACTCATAACACAAGCTCTGCTTAGCTTGGGACTAGACGGCGTTGTGTGATAGTTTGTAGAATATTATATTATAAAACCGTACTGTAATTTACAACAATAACATTGTACAAGAAAAGCTCTTTCCCCAGTAGTGCAAGAAATACTTACAGGCGAGTGTTCAGTGCAAAACTATCTCCATAATTTAGTGCCAGCGAGGAATATGTAAATTATAACCCCATGGTTGTCAATAGCTCACGCCATGTTTTTCTCAAGAGTGTTGTATGGAACAACAAAGGGATTATGGGGTGGGCAGGACAAACACCTGTGTTGTGTAAGAAAGTAGCTACGTAAGTATGTATTGGCATAGAACCGTGCCTGTATATACCCTGGGGACATCAAGAGGAGCGATTTTGCAAAACCTCATCAGATATACTATTTTTCTATTTTATCATTTGCTCAAATATAATATATTATAACCTATTTAATAACACATTACCCGTCGACAGCGATGTGGAAGAGTTTTTTGACGCCGTATTTTAATTAGAATCAATTAGCGTGTGGCTTTTTGTTTTTTTTTTTAATTTGCTGTAATTATAGTTATTTAGTTGTTTATATGTAGCAATATCATATAATGTGTATGTAAGTGCGGGTAAATAAAAATTTTGTTCAGGAAAAAAAAAGTTAATAACTATACTGAAGATGTAAAAAAGTTTGTTTGTTCGAAGAGAATCATAAGAAGTATGTGCTGAATACTGGTATTATTTGAAACAATTGCTGGGTACATATAGAACGCAAAGGTAACTGAAGGAACACGGGGATCTCTCCCATTCAACTCAGAACGGGTGAAGCAGATACTTGATGATTTCCTACCCAAAAATAAAGGGAAGTACTTACTGATCTAATTATGACAGTATATTCAATTAACGATGATGCACTAGCTACCGCCCGTGGCTTTGCCCGCGTGATAGTGGATATTTATCCGTGTAGTAAGATTCAACAAAATTCAAACAACCGTTGGAGTGTGAAGAAGTAACTAATATACACATACTTATTCACAAACTTTTAGCATAGCCTTATAAGCATTATAAAGGCCGACTGTTGGGACTCAGGCCTCCTCTCTAGGAGAGAGAATGGGCCGTAATCCACCATGCGGGCCCAGTGCGGGTTGGTGGCCAACAAACAACAACAACCAACAACAATCAACAACTTTAATCTTTATAATATTAGTGTGATATAAAAATCACATTTCCTTTAGGAAAGGGAGACGAAAGCAAACTAGGAAATACTAGTGTTATATAAAAATCTGGTCTAGTAAAACACGATAGTTCCCTAGTGACTGTACCACCAAAGTGAGCGGTTCAAAGAGCGAAATCTGTAACACCTCTCAAGGTGTACTTTAGTCCTGCTTCTCAGGAACTCGCTGCCTACTGCCCTAGTTATAAGTGATGAGCGATATGCTTTAAGTTTTACTTCTTTCTTCCGATTCAAGGGTGCTGAACTAGAATAGATAATACCAATAAAATATACTGAATCTACAGTTGAAAGCCATCAAATAAACAAGGAAATTATTCTTTAAATATTATACTTTATACCAACACCAACAAGCTAATAAAGAGCAATAGAAGCTAATATATAGCACATAAAGTAACATAAAAAATAAAGATTTTTTTCCAGAAAAAGAGGTCAAAAGTTAAACTTATTATGGAAGAAACCTCTTCCTGCATACCTGTGGAAGGGGATTTGGAAAAACATTATGTATGTGCATTAGCAGGAAAAATAACATGCGACAACATCGGGAATCGCAGAGCGATGTCCGGCCACCATAGGCGTGGGCTTCCAGCAACGACAACGAGCAATAGTAGCTCATCGTTCATTCGTCCTATAAGGACCGAACCTGAGTCGTCGACGGTGGAAAGTGTTGCAAGCGCGCCTGCAGGGTCGGTCTTAAGCCGGCCATTGACGATCAGTCCAAACATAAAACTGCGGCATAAAACTAGGGCGTCACTCCAAAATTCCAAATGGTTTGAAAGCCCTGGAGTGATGATTCGCCATTGACGATCAAATTTTGGAGTGACGCCCTAGTTTTATGCCGCAGTTTTATGTTTGGACTGATCGTCAATGGCCGGCTTTAGAACGCAAACGGCAACATAGTAGCGAGTTTTAGTCAGTAAATGTCTGACAGCCCCTCCGCCCTAGAGTGAGAGATTTAAATGAATTCCCATCTTTAAAAAATGTCTTCAGCTTTACAATATTAAGTATAGATAGATGGCTTGATAGAACGCCTATAAATTTTCTTGCACATTGTTTTCCATAGAGGTATCCGCTTCGTCTTTTTTCAATGGCCGACCTCTTTATAATTCACGTTACTCTCTCTTACCTTATACCACATACCGATCACTATAGATCTTCGCTACTAACACTACAACACGATACCGTACAAATGTCCTATTCTCCTGTAACTTGCGTCAACTCGCGGCTGACGTCAAGCATGCACGTATACAAATCCCACTCTCCGCCGAGATATCTTAGATCAGCTACGTCTTATATTAGCCACACACAGGCAGATATCTTAGACTAGCTTCGTCTTATATTAGCCACACACACGTCTTATATTAACCACACACAGGCAGATATCTTAGACTAGTTACATCTTATCTTAGCCGCACTTGCAAGTATTGTCTAATCCTGCTTAGTTACACTAGTTATGGGGACGAGTTGCCGAGTTTCAGATAAAGATAGCGCTGTTTTAAGTTATTGGAGCGTAGTTGGATTGGTTTGGTTTAGTTCACGAAACCCAGTTGAGTGAAGTGAGTGTGTATAATGAGTTAGAGCATTAGTTATTTGTACATTATACAACATGTAACTGGAATAATAGACATTTGAACTATTTGTTATTATGTATTTGTTTATTGTGCAAACCTACCACAGTGTTGTCTTTTTTAACCCAAAGGTTGACTGGTAGAGAATGCCTTGTGGCATTAAGTCCGCCTATGTACCACTATTGTACATGAAGTTTAAATAAATAAATAAATAAATTATATCCTAATTAAAAATTATGTTACAATTATTATTATAATTCAAGCACTGATATTGTACTTAAATGCGCTTAGGTGATGTCTTTTTAAGAAATTAGTTATTTTAACAGTAGGAAAACAATATGGGAATCAACGCACTAAATTGGTAGCACATCGGAATTAGTAACTCTGAACGTACACACTAACACTCCAATGACGCAATCACGATTTATAAAGAGTTTGTCAAAATAGGTAAATAAAAAATTACCTGAAGTATAGTTCCAAAAAAACAAAAAACTGAAATCGATTCAGTCGCCGATTCTAAACACACTATTTTAATGATGTACCTTTATTATAATACCATGTATACAGATACTTAGATAAATGATGTTACTTTATTACCTTACGTGTTCCTTTCCGCAGGTATTGGAAGGAACAATTATCATGATATTACAGTCATTTCCATATTCTTGTATTCTACTTATAGAATCTTTGTACTATTCCGTAGATATATAAGTCTCTTATAACAGCTACATCTAACGTGTTACAAAAACTATACGGAATAAGGAAATCCCGAACAGAACTTACTATAATAACTCAAGATAAAAACAACAGGAAAACATCGAAACAATAGAAAAAAATATTTCATCGCAACAGACATCTTTGAAAAACTACACATGTATTCGAACAAATTCACCCCTAACTTCGGGTTATTGCTGTATAAAACATACATATGTCTTCCCCCGGCTGCACGTGGCTTTATAAAATATTTAAATCGGTGTGGAAACAAGAAATCTCATTAATAACGGAGTAGTGCAGGTAGACTGGGACCCTGGGCCGGTTTCATGAGGGAAGAATGAAAGCTGTTCATTGTGGCGTAAGTGGGTGAATGTAGCGCCAAATTGGTGGTACATTCTTTTTATTGGCTGATAATTTGGTGGAAAATTTTTTCGCTTGAAATTTTTTAGTAGGTGAGACCAAAATTGAAGTATTTTGTAAGGAAGTTTAAGATGAATAAGAAAGCCATCTGGTTTGTTTGTTTGTTTACTTTGATACTATAGTAGTGTAACTGCTAATACTGTTCTTCTATTTAATAATTAAGAAGATGGAGATACTCTAGGATGCATAATGGGCGTGATAACACTAACACTTCTATTATACGAGTAAGCCACACATGCGGACATAGACTCCGGACAAGTCCTGTATGCAAAGTGTTATTGTTTTTTACATGTTTTAAAATTCACAAGACTGTTTTCTGTTGTAATTTCTCAAGGTAAGATGTTGTTCGTATTATTTCCCATTAAGAAAAGATTAGTATAATCAGCTGTATAATGTTCTCACTGCTGGGACTCAGGCTTTCTCTCTAGGAGAGGAAATAGGCCGTAATCCACCACATAGACCCAGTGCAAATTGGTGGATATCACATGCCTTCGAATTTTTATTCTAGAGCATACCAGTTTCCTCACGATGTTTTTATTCACCGTTTTGAGAGCAATGGTGATGAAACAAATTACACAAAGTAACGTGGCTGGTGGATGGATGGATGCAAGACAGACCGGAACGTTTACTGTGGCGACACTTGGGGGAGGTCTATGTCCAACAGTGGAAGTTATTTGGCTGAAATGATGATGATGAGCGTGGCTGGTCTGATTTGAACCCAGGATTTACAATAGTAACTAAATAGTATTAGATTGAATCCCACGAGTAGTATGAAGTGCAATGCGTCAATGCTTGCATTTTCAAAAGACATCTACATTCGCATCACAGGCGCAATCTATCAAATCTCTACATTTTGGCAAGTTGTTGAGCTTGATTGGCCTTGTGATAACTATGTGGTTTAGAAAACTGAATTATCGATTATATTTAAGTTCCAGAAAAGGCTATCGTGAAAAACCAGGTAGCAATATTGGTAGAACCACATACCTACTTTATGCTGGACAAACTTTTATACAAAAAAATAGACCAGGGCCCCATCTAATGCCACTGTCACACTCATAAATCGGCTACAAATATTGCTTTTATTATGCAACTAACCGCAACTTCCCCCATTGAACACCAAAATAAATTCATAGCAACGCAGCCATTCAAGACGTTACACTGAATGCAATTTTTTATGTACATAAGGTATATCTCCCCTATCGTGTCCGTCGGTTCTGCTCGTAAATTCGTAATAAACGTGACCATACGTGAGATTAAATATTTGACATGTTTTAAAATGGTACCGGGTGCTGAGATGTCAGTAGTGACATGTGGTGGCTATAGATAATGTTCCGTAAATTGTTTAAGCATGATTTAAAAAGTTATAGTTTAATATATTGTCTTTATTTTTTTTATTATCATTGATAGGCTCCCGTATCTGACCTGATGGTAAGCGATGATGTGGCCGACGATGGAGCACGCTTGCCTGGAAGTAACCTATTCTCTCTTGAGGTAAACCAACTTGTCTGTCGGTAAGATGACAGTGACAGTAAATCGGCGGTTAAGTCGATATGTATGCATGGAATAATGGAAAAGACAGAAAGAAAGAAAACACGTTTATTTGGCACACACAGTGAAGTAATATTATAGAAACTTAACTAGATGCCTAAACCTAAATACATCATCATTGCGTGTCTCACATCATCATTATCATCATCATTTCAGCCGATACACGTCCACTGTTGGACATAGGCCTCCCTCAAGCGTCGCCACATCGAACGTTCCTGTGCGTCCCGCATCCATCGGTTCTCTGCTACCTTCACCAGGTCATCTGTCCACCTTGTAGGAGGCCTCACGCCTGTGTCAAATAGGTTCAGTTCCGCATAATGCCAGGCCACTAAAAAAGAAAAGGATGGATACGAAATGGTTTGGTGAAGTTATGGTTTTATTCTTATATTACAAGGACAATGGGCATTTCTGTAGGTATGGATTTCGTACCCAATGCTCAATCGCACATTCGCACTCATTGCGCAATTTGAAAGGTCATAGCTTAATTTCACAGTACTGTTAAATTTTTAGTGGAGATTGCTAGTAAGCAGTAAAATATGTGCACTGTGCAGCAAAAGAATTATGATTCGTTTTATTCTAGATGGGTATTAAATTGATGTAGCAAGTAATACTCGTATTTCAAATCAAGTAAGTAGATGAAAAATGAAGTCATTCAGTGGTTAACGGAGCCGTCGTTTCTGTGCCAAACTTTGTCTAGATTAAGTGCTAACCATTCTGCGGTAATCGGAGTGAATTCAGGTAGTATCTAGATTAGATTTCAATGAATACTTTAGATTTAATGGATGATTACTTTTCAATTGGAAAGCTACCCATAACTGACGATTCGTTTTTTGAGGTTTTAAGTCATCACGTTTCTAAAAGAATTGCCTACCTTTTCATATAATTTTAACAATTTTTACATAATCTTTTTTTCTCTTTATTTCAAAGAAAACAGTGTGTGTAACATACTGTTATAAAAATCCAAAATAACATTTTATCGAGTTTTCTGTTAAAATACAAAAGAAGAATGGAACATAATTATAATTAGTAGAAATACAGAAACGCACGAACCGAAAAAACGAAATATATTAATTTGACCCAAAAAAAAGTTAACAATACCGTGATAATTTAAACACAAAGCTACGAAACGTCTACGAAAACGCGTAGCCGTGCTACGAAACAGATGTCTACGACGCGTCGTAGCCGCGAGCGGTTTCCTTAAACGCTCGTGCTTAAAAAGATGTCAAAATTGTACGGAACTTGAGTAATTCCGTAGGATTTTTATGTTCGGTAAGTTTTGGTCCCGCAAAGTCGCTCCGGACTTTTACGTGCCTAATTTCGTGTCATTTTTCCTCTAATATATTTTATAGTGGGTTGTTAAACTGTAATAAGGAATGGAGAATGTGTTCCGCGGTGGATAAAGTTGGATTGTACGTGTAATATATTCTACACGTGTGTGGCGGGATCAGTTTAAAGTTGGGAAAGAATAGTGTGAGCTTGCGAACATATACAAGTGAACCAGTTTAATAAAAATATGAAACTTTAATTTCAGATATCCGATTAATAGGACTTTTGGTAAGAAAGAAAAAAGGAAGGACTATTAAGATAATATTATTTCAAACAGTACGAAGTACTGATGGGCGGTTTTTCATTGCAATTTCATGTGTTTTGATAAAACCCTGTCGGGCACAGTGATCCATACTAATTTTTTATTATAAAATAGGAGAGTAACTCTATCTGCTTACACAATTAAACTACGGAACCAGATTTGTTGAAATTTGATACAAAGTAAGCTGGAACCCCAAAAATGACGTAGATTAGTTTTTATCTGGCTTTGACTTCTACTTCACGTTCGCAATAAACGATATTCACGCGGACGAAGCCGCTGGCAAAAGCTAAGCTAGCTTAAAATAAAATTATTTTTCAGTTCAATAAATAAAATAAGGTGCAAAGTTAAACCCATCTGGGTATTCTCAGCATCATTTGACTCCTTAATATCTCTTTGATTACCGCTTTCAATTCCCAACTTTAAATTGAATTAAAATAACGAGTTGACTTTTAAATCATTATTTATTCAAAGTTTCAACTTCCTTGCCGGTCCTATTTTTCTTTAATCAACGCTTAAATAAATCAGCTGTGCGGTATGATAACAGTCGTGGCTGAGTTCCGATCTGCAGCGGCTAAGCTAAACAAAATTTGTATCGGAGCCAATACGGCGTCGCCGAGTGCCTGAGAAAACAGCGTTAAGACTTCCGATAGGGGCACGAAGCCAGCGGAGTTATTCGAGGAAGCGATTTAGATCAGTATTCGTAAATATTTCGAGGTGAAAAGTTATCAATGACTTTTTTCGCTCTAGGGCGGAGCAAGATGATGACTGTGCGGCATATTTTTTTTTTAAATTGATATAAACTAGTGCTTGACTGCGATCCCACCTGACGGTAAGCAGTGATGCAATCTCTAATGGTGAGGCGCACTAGTTTATGAGCCTATTCACTCTTGCCTTAAAGACACTCAAATTATAATCGGACGAGAAGACCGCGACAGGCAGTGTGTTCCAGTCCTTAGACGTATATATTTATTTATTTATTCTTCATGCGCACAAGACTACAGAGGCGGACTTAATACCTTAAGGCATTTTCTACCAGTCAACCTTTAGGGTGATGCGGAGACAAATAGTGGTAGGTGCAATATTAAACATTATTTACATATTATAAAAATCCTCAGAAGTCATATCTTCTTCCATCAAATTTGATTTGGATTTGAAACCATTCTAAGTGACTTTTTGATACAAATAACAAATAAAATAAAAGAGGGTTAAGTACCCATTAGTCAATCATATGAAATACACTAAAAAAACAAAAAATGACGGATCTACTTCGCGTAGTTCACTAGTTAGTGGGAACGCTCTAATATAACCTATATAGTAGATCTAGTTCGTTCACGAACTACTCAAGACTAGTTTCGTGGCTCCACGCTCCCTCAACATACCCCTCGGTTAGCTCTCAAAGACTGTTATGAATAATTTTTCAAAGCAGCTTTTCTTATTATGTGATGTGTCTGACTTCGTACCTCGTTTAAGGCATCGATACTTTGAGTGCGCTTCTTGCAAACTGATCAATAGTAAAAAAGTTACTGTTTATGGTATTATCAACTTTTCATTCCTTTAGGAAATATGCGTGAACAAAATATTCTAACCACTTTATCACTAAATATATAAAATAGTATTGCTAACTGTGAAAATTAATTGCCTAGCACCTTTTTAACTAATTTAAACAAATAAAAAAATCTCTTTCTCTCGCAAAAATGCCGTTTTTTATGGGCGTGATAGACTTTGACGTTAGAGTCTCCTTCGACATATTTTATTTTGGCACATAAAAGGTGCATGCGTATTCTTATTGCAACATTAAATAATTTATTTCAATATATTATTAAAAAAAAAACTGGGCAAGTGCTAGTCGGACTTGCACAACCCTCAGGTTCCGTGGACTCTCGAAGATTTTTCCGAATTGTTTTTTTTTTTTTTTGTGACGTAGATATAAACATATTTACAGTTTTCAGATTTTTCTCTATACCTGTGCTATAAGATCTTGCTTTGTGCCAAATTTCAGGATTCTGGGTCAACGGAAAGTACCCTATGAATTTCGATCTTTGAGAGTATCAAAATATGCTTTTTTTTGCGACATAAACGGCCGCATCTTTTTTATTCGTTAACTTAGAAGTTTGATTTTTTCACAGCTGAAAGAGGCTGCAGACTTAAGTATATGGTTTTAATTTTAACTCGATACCTCCACGCGTTCTCGAGATAAAGGGTCTTGACAGACCGAAAGACAGACAGACAGACGGAAGGACGGACAACAAAGTGATCCTATAAGGGTTCCGATTTTTCCTTTTGAGGTACGGAATCCTAAAAATTAAAGTTTAAAAATTATTTTATGATCAGTAAAAGTCTGACGCACTCTCTCAATTCACTCTAACGCGGGAAAAGTCGTTGGATAACTTCAGCTATTCAGAAACCACTATCAATGCTGCGTATTCAGTTGAAGTAAAAAAAACATCGAGTCGAAAAACTAAAAGCCTTGAAAAATACAGAAATAAGTTTCCACAGGAAAAACCGCAACTACTGTCGATTAGTATTTAACAAGCACCGAAAGCTAACAGCAACGCACTACCGCAACACGATTACTTTCAGAAAATGGCATCCCGAGGCAAGAACAGTTACTAAACATGCTTTTGAATGCCTTCACCAACCGTAATAGGACCTTTTACGCACATTGACTCCTTAGAAAAAAATCTTAAGGCTCTCGTTCGGTGTACATTATCAAAATTGCAATAGCATTACACTTCGATGGCTTTGAAGATTTCAATTCCGGTCAGGTGCGAAGCTTGCGTATCAAGAACTGGGTTTCGTACATAACGCCATAGTATAATGAGTTCGGCCTCGATTTTATTACTAGCGTACCGACTTACATATTAAGTGGTACATGTTTATGAGAATCGGTTGTAATCTCCCGAACGGCTCTTCAGAAAGTGATTTGAAATTCAAAGAGGATGTTCGCATTTTTTCGGACGTGTTATTTTGTATTGATGTTTTGTGTATTGACTTTTGTAAATATTGCAAGAGATGGGTACAAAAGATATTTCGGAAACATTTAATAACGGATAGAATATATCCGAAACATCTGAAAATCACCTTACTTTGCAGACAAAGAACGCAGTGTTTTTAAAAATTGATTTAAACTAGTGCTTGACTGCAATCCCTCAGGTGGGATCTCAGCCAAGCAGGTAAGAGACGCAATCATTGATAAGGAAGCGCACTAGTTTATTAAGAGCCTATTCACTGTAGCCTTGAAGACACCTAAATTATATTCGGATGGGAAAACCTTAAAAAACAAATTGTTCCAGCACTTCGACGTACGCGGTATAAACAACGAGGCGAAATACTTAGTGTTGTGAGAAAACTGCTATTTGTTGACCGTACACATAATCGTATCAAAACTGAACCCACTATGAAATAGCCATCTAAATAATAAAAATATACTGAATAATTTAACAATCACAACAAACCTCAAAAATAAACTACACTAATTTTTCATGACCGCCCTCTGTGCTTACCCAACTTGTGTAAGCCAATTACATAGTACAAATATTTGCTAATTATTTGATTGAATTGCCTTCCCCTCCCTCTAGAGTACATAGAAGGGCTCAGTTTTTTACTGAATTGAACAAATAAAGGAAAAAAGCGGCTTGAAACAATTTTCAATTTTAACAAAACCGTTACCAATAACTTACTGTATAAGAAAAACACATTGGCATTTTATCTTCTTTCCGATTTTGAGATGATAAGAAAATGAAAACTGTATTTGTATCGGCTACAGCTGTCATTCTATAAAACAGGTGATTCGAAATGTTTGGGTTTTTGTGAGTTTGTTAATTTATGATTGTCTTTAATTATTATATCTACACAATATGTCTAATATTATTCCTAAACACGACTATGGTGTACATCACAAAGGATATTTTTTTCAATCGTGAATAACTTTAATCTAAAGATTAAATATGGCCTTTTGATATATTTTCGTTTAATATATTTTATTTATAAAAGCTGTAAATGATAGCTGTAACTAAGCTCTTGCCAATTAAGCTCTTACTTATTAAAACTGAGTCAAAGCATGGACAAAACGAGAAAACATGTCCGAATATTATATAACTGAGGCAAACTGAATTTACTCTCCACGAAATATCTCTAAACATCTTTATATCTACTAGTAACATGTCTATATATATAAATACAATTAAAGTATCTGTAATATCAAAATAATATATTTTTATAAATTTATATTATTTTTTTTATAAATATTCAGGTATTGACCTGAAACAAAAATATGATTTTGACGAGACGAATGGTCGATAACTGATATTATAATGAGTAACTAGGAGTACTTTTTGTTTTCCTGCAGGGACAGGATTTCGAAATATAGGACACGTCTTCGAAACGGTTGAATAAAACTTGACGGGACTTTCATTGAGATATGGCTAATGTTGTAATGAGTAACTTAAGCTACTTTTTATATTCCCGCACGAAAGAAACTTAATTCCCAGGGGTGAGGGACATCTTTGAAATGGATAACATTTTTTACACGCCCCAAAAAATAAAAGTAATGTTCTTAAATTTCACGCTAATGAAGTCACGAATAATGGCTAGTTCGTAAATAAACATCATAAAACCAAAGACTCGATGATTTCTATGTTACACATGTAGTGTGTAAGAGGCAGGTGTCCGCAAACTTTAAGGGCTTGTTCAGTAGACGAAACTGACCTTCAACAAGTATTTTTTCAGGAAATGAAAAAAAAATTACCCGCTTTTTTATTAAATAAATAAACTTGATTGAACAGTATATATAGTCTCTCTGACTACTTTTTTTTTTTTCGTTTCTTGAAAAAAATCTTGTGGAAGTTTGTTCAGTTTTGTCTACAGATCAAACCCTTGGCCTCTCGTATGCCGTAATTAGGGACACAATTAAAAAGCCATTGTGTCTCGCGTAGATCTGCGTTCCGGCATACAACGGGTTAAAGTTTACGTAGACTTGTCCCTTACACCCTGTATAAAGTAATAAAAATCTCAAACACTGAAAATATCCCCAAGAAGACTCGCTATCCAATCATTGGTAGCACTCAGACATCAGGCGTGCTCCGGGCAGCTTCCCCGCAGATCCACAAATGAAGACAGATGGGCCGCCGGTAATTCTACTAACAATGTAATTAGCGACGCCGAGATAAATGTATGTACAGAGCGGATGTCTATATGTTTATATTAGGTGGCTGTTAATATTGAAATAGTTTAATTTGTGTAGTATAACTATACAGACTGAGATATTTTCTTATCACCGTCTTGTCTTATTGTAGAAGCGTATTATTTTTTATTATTTTTTTTTTGTTTCAATTTTTTTGTTTCAGGATTTTGGTTGGAAAATCTTCCAATAAATTCTTCCGCTCTTAGGAGGAACGGGAGGCCATATCAGACTTTTATTAACTAAAACTCACTCTTGTTCCTTCTTTCCTTCATTCCCGGGCCTCGAGATTCTCTTTCAAACAACCCATGACCCCAGTAGGCTTCGACCCCGCTAGACCCCTACGATTTGCTATCATCTCTTCGAGGTGCGTGTGGAACACTACGCACCATTGACGGCTCGAGCTTTCAGGAGAGACCTGAAAAGATGTTTTATTACCTAATCTAAAACTAAAACATTATTACTCAGCAAAAATTCTGATTCCTCAAAAATCGATATAACAGCGGTCCTAGTGCACCTCCCTGCGGCACACCTCTAACTTACCGAACCTCTTCCATCAAAAAGTAATTCTGAGTGACAAGCCCGTAATTAAGCAATCGCCCCAGAACTTTACTTAATGGCGATCAATTTAAACTGGAAAATTTCACGTTAAAACAGTGATTTATCCGACGGCGGACACATTAAAACTTTGGTAAAGTGTTTAATTTTTAGTCTTTAATGTTATTATTTAATTTCCCGACCACCTGTTGTTTGTAAGCATTTTATTCGGGTCTGGGAGCTCAATGATGTATTTTCGGTTCGTTGTTGCGGTCTGAGGGCGAATGATCGCCCGTGGGGTTAGATGTTATGTAATGGATGTGATTAGTAGCATAATTAGGGGCGTAATGATTGTAATAAATCTGTAAATCCGGCGACTAGTGTTTTGTGTAAATAAAGTGTTTGGGTTTCATGTCTTGCTTGTTTACTTTGTCGAGCTTTTTGCTGTAGTGAAGATGCCACTTTTTTTTTGTAAAAGTCTCTAATATCAGAAATGTGTCAGAAAAACCATTGTGGTACGTTTGTACTAGGTGATCGAATTGGTTTCAAACACACATTTTAAGTGCTTGTGTAAACACCTGCTTATTATAACATTAATTATTTGTACATAAATACATGTGAGAAACCCAACAGATGGCTAACCTAACCCCTTTATTTAATCTTAAAAAAGACAAAATAACATTCCATTTTCGTTTAAGACGCTCCGTCTAATGATGAATAAGAAAACAGTTTACGTGAAACGACAATAGCCCAAAGCTATATTTAAAAAACATGAACTATTCCGTCGGAATACAAAACTTACATACCATTTAAGTTGTCTTCCTTTGAAGTTGTGGATAAACAAGTGAATAAGTAGAGGCTTCGTGGAGTGGTGTTGAAGTCGAAGGCAAATATTTTAAACGCATCGCGACATTTCCCTCTGGGGGTGGACACCACTATTTGTAATGCAATGCAAATGTTCTAGGGCTGTTGTTCGACAGATTAGGGTGCGCTGTTATTATTTGTACCGATAGTAGTTTTTTTAAAGAAAATGTTATTAAACTACTACTGCCGCATTGGGTGTGACGGAATTATCAGAATTATTTTACAAAATATTTGTAGTTTCTTCATTTTACTAGATTTTTGTTTGAATTTAAACTAAATAATAATAAAGGAATAATCCACAGTTTTTTTATTTTTCTTAATCAAATATATCATTTAATTATGCTTACTTACGTGTGTATCTAGTTCAAAATTCTCAACTCTATTTTTCGACTCGATGGTAAACAAATTCCTTAGATTGTTTGAGATCAGTAAGTAGCTATGTTAATTATCACCCATTGCTGTAGATACCTAATTAATTGTATTATAGCCGCTTACTATGCTCAGCTGGAAATAGGACCCTGAGGTATTTTTAGAAAAACCAAGACTTACAATGATAACAGTCTAACTATGAATTTCGTTGAAAGTGGCAATATTTCATTATTCAAGGTTTGCACTCTAACCGGCCGCACGTAAAGAGGGACCAGCCATCAAACTCGCGACGTGCCTGGCTAAAGACATCCCCCGCTCGTCAAACATGAGAAGTATTCAGTCAAAATATTGCGCCACGGTACAGAAGTATGGGATACTTTTCTCTTTTTCATTAGGAATGAGAATGTCAAAGAAGTTAGATGTTCGGTGATGTACTTATGAACGTACTGATTTTTTAGAAAATATTTGAAAACGCAGGAACGTTAATTGCAGAAACCTTACAATAATATACAATTTTACTAATGTTGACAGTATCATTTTGATCTTTTAGATCAAAACTAGGCATCAAGATTATATGTAGCGCGAGTATCTCTTCAACTTTAGGTTGGTATAAAAATTACAAAGCAATTACATCGTTGAATTTTGTGTCATTCATTTTTAATTCAACAGCTTACAAAATGGCAGAAGCTGACAAGGTCCAATAGATCGTTTTTCATGGAAAGTAATCGATAAGAAACTCCAGAATTTATAAATTTAAAGTAATTCCAATAACTTGATCTAGTCTAAACCTACAACTTTAGATTTTGCTCAAAACTTGAAAAATAATAATTATTAAAAAAAGGGTAGCATCAACTTTTGTATCGCCTCATATTTGCAACATCGCGGTGTGCAAGCAACAAGACGGTAAGTCGCATATCGAGTTAGGGGCCGAATGAATACTTTATCATACACATTTATGTTTTATGAATATTTTCCTACGGTCTGTAGACTTGGAATAATCGTAGAGCCGTCTTACTGACAGCTCGACAAGTGGCCTTTTAAGTAAGGGGAAGAAAATGGTGTTTTGCTTTGAGTAAAACGTCTGTTTATTTATTTGCTTTTCCATGGTATTGACAAAGAACTTATGTGCATTAAAAGTTTCTAAAACAGATAAATCTATTGTATTGTACTGAAAGTTTACTTCTTTTAAAAAAATAAGAATCTGTATAGCATTAGATCACCTGTAGAAATCTTGATTGAGTATCTACTGAAAACAGTTAAAGAACAGAGACCAAAACTGGAGAGTCACAAAACAATACAGACAATAAACGGACACAAGTGCACGGACGCAATGCATGTGGTTTCACATTTTGCATTGTACTCTGTTCTATAATGGAAACTCGATATAATAGAGTTTTCTCGTCGGTATCTTTATATTATGATATTTATAGATTTCGAAGCAAAGTGGCTAGAAAAGCAGTTCTGTGTCAAACGAGGTTTGTATTATTACGTTTAAACTAGATTCTTCTCTTAGATATATGAGTATTACTGTGGCTTTGTGGAATTTTTATTTAAGAGTATAACCTTAGTATAACTCTTTTGTTTGTATTTATTTGACCTAGATTTCCTTTCTATGATTCTATTGTGTAGATATATAATTATAGTTGCATAACAAAACAGGAGATCTAATGAATATTAGACACTGTTTGCCGCAATTCTGTTCAATGCATGTGCAATAATCCGCACAACCGCGGCGCTTGCAAATATTATTCAATAACCTAAATATCTAATGCGAAACCGCGGCTCCACCCAAACCGCATTCAAATTAGATGATAATACCAAATATGAATACATTATTTGAAAATCTAAATATCAAAATTCAAAGCAGTTTTGACGCGTATTAATTAACGAGGCGTCCGCGTTATCGCAGCCCGTTGGGCCTGACGCCGTGCGCCGCGACCGCGACTGTTGCACAGGAGCCTGCAATTATGTGATGTGTCAAGTTAATGCTATCGGTGGGTTATGGACGGTTGATTGGATTGCGAATTATGATAACCTTACTATTGTGAATAGTTTAGTTAGTAGTGCGACAATAAACCACTTTTACTTCTGCAACTGTTTTCAATATTTTCTTTACCTATTAAGTTATTGTACTTCTTTATCTGTCATCAATGGCAGGTGGGCAAGGCACATTGCTCGCAGAAATGAAGATCGATGGGGCCGAAAGCTTCTGGAGTGGTGAATACGCAACGCTGTGTGCGTTGTAAAGCCTCCCACAAGAAGGAACGATGACCTGGTGTGGGTCCCAGGAATCCGATGGATGCAAGACACATAGGACCAGTCAATATGGCGTCACTAGTTTAACAGTGGACGTATTTCGGCTGAAATGATGACGATGGTGATAACTTCTCATCAATAGCCTCTTTGCATGTTTTTAATTTCTAAACGCAAAAAGTTTCCAATAATCTCACAAACTCGCCATTGATACGCAAACACAATAAAAAATTATTTGATGATTACAAATCACTTGTACACAAATAAATACTTACAAAAATATAAATATAGCTACCTATCAATTTCACACATAACAAAAAATTATCTGCTACAAATAATTTCCAAAATTCAAAGAAAATATATAAACTGTCCAGAAAGTTGTCAGCTCCCGGTCTCTGCGGATGGTTATCTGGTGGCGTATTGTCCGCGAGGCAGCCGCTCGGCTAATTTCCGATTAATCTGTCCATTATTTAACCTCTGTTTAGCGAGTGTTGGATTAGGTGCAATCAACCGACGTTGTTATACACCAATTACTCGTCGTTATGTATGATAAAGTTTAGTGATTCTATTAATAATTTTGCTGGCGTCCAGTCATTGAATTTGACGGTAGCATAAGCTGTACGTGAATGCCATAGGTATAACACTGATCTTAAGGTCAATTTGAGTACTTTATTAAACGCTCAAATTCAGCTTGCAATCTACGGTCAGTGGCAGTCAATGTCAGAATGTTTGGCATAGGTTTTTTCCTAATAACACGACTTCCTTAAGCTCTTTTTAATAAATTTGCTTTAAGCCTGTTTTGTACCACTCCGGTTATGCAAGTTTTAAAGATTATTGGATCAATCTCTAGTCTGTTGTTCAGAACCAGTTTTTGACAGTCATTGCTTTGCCCCGGTCCCCCAAAATAAAATGATAACACTCAACCCTCCTTAGGACCCAATAATCAAAAATGCAGCAGCATCCCTTCCTCATCTCGGCTGAGTCCCTCTTGATATGTTAAGACTATCAAAATTTGCATACTTATAGCATTGTGTGCACTCGCGTGCAGCTGACGTGCTCCCACTCAGGTTCTATTGCTCGTTTCATGGCCGCGAGGTGAAATGGGAATGTGTAGTGTGATGCGAAAAAAAATCACTTCTTTTTTATTGTTGCAAATACATTGAAATAAAAATTTAGTGATATATTTATTGCATGTGTTAAAATTACTAATCTTAAATTCTGTGGCTTGTTTGTACACTGATTGTCTCATGAGGTTTGAGTTAGTATAAAAGAAAAACACCTCTTCAAAAAACAGAATTTTACAGAAATATGAAAATTGTACATGAGGAATTTTCTGTGCGATAAGACCGCCCGTTGTAGATATTATATTATTTCCTTTGTAAATAATTCATCATTTCTCTAGCCTTTTAGCCTAGCTTGGGGTCGGCTTCCAGTCTAAATGGATGCAGCTGAATGCCCATATTTTACACGAAGCGACTGTCTATCAGACCTCCACAACCTTGTTACTGGTCATCACGATACTCCTTGGATAGGCTAGTGGTCAGACTTTCTGGCGTCTGACTACCTGTTCTTTGTGGTTTTTTTTTAGTGGGTATAAATCATCCAAATGACAACCCCCGCCCTTGGGCGGAGCGGGAGATAGTATCAGACTCTTACTGACTAAAAGAGCTAACCCTGGCCCCAGTAGGCTTCGTCCCAGCTGGGCCCCTGCTGTTGCTGACAACTCCTTGAGACTTGAGCTCGGTCCGGATAGTTGCCGGACGGTCGTACAACGAGCTACCCATTGCTCGCCGGCCGCAAGCCCGCGCCTGCGGTGACTGGAAATCGGGATCGGAATCCCGGCGGCGGCTGGGGCGCTGTGAGCGCCGTTGCCTGATGCGGTCGGCCTCCTCCTTTGCTAGTATTACTGCTTCGCAGAAAGAGGCAGCGGCCTGCCACTCTTCCTCACTCCGGACCATGGCCTGTACCAAGTTTCGGTGCGAGAGATCGCCGCCGCCGATCGCCCCCACGTGGGCACGGTGATGCTCTGCCCAAGCGAGGCAGAGGCAAGAGGTGTCGAAAAGTACACTCGAATTGAAAAATTTACTTGTGCGTGAAATATCATGCAAGAAAGGCGTCACTAATAATGACGAAAATAAGCTAAAATTATTTTCATTCTTATGGCGAGAAGTGTACAAGATACCTAGGTTCAAGATCGTACAATCTACTCCTTTTCCTTCCTTTCCTCTTACATAAAAACTCTATTAACACCATACAAACAATAACAGTAAAAGCAGAAATATTACATCGTTTCTAAACATAAGGGTATCGTACGCGCGTTAGGTGGCCGTTAGCTTTTCCTTGGAAATTAAAAATTTAACACAAGATGGCTGCATCTAGGCAAGTAGATACATATGTAGCTCAGCGTGTGGGAGGGAAGGTGCTCGAATGTTTCTCAATGAACGTGATAAGGATAAAAATGTTGGAGTTTTTAATGAACATGATATTTTTTTTATTTGCCTATTATATCAAAAAACAAAAACGCTGCTAAGCTCAAATGGAATTGTGCGGGTCATGTCAGTCGCATGCTATGCATGCGAGGGACCGCTGGGCAAGTGTCGTCACACAGTGGGTTCCTACAGAAGGAAAGCGCCGTCAAGCCGGCCTAGAAAGAGCTGGCGGGATGATTTGGACGCGTACCGCGAGGACTGGTTGGAGACGGCGCAGTAGAAGAAAGTTTGCAAGGACTTGGGGAGGTCTTTGTCCAGCATTGGGACTGTAAAGGCTAGTTAAAAAAAATCTATTATATCGTGGGTACGTTTACGAACATAATTGTAAACTCAAATATATTAAATATCCTGTGTACGCCATAATCATGGCGGTAAGTTCCCTCTTTAAAAGAAGTGGCTAGAGAAACGTCAAGGTCTTCCCCCAAGCCCTCACCTTCCCCCTGCTGCAGGTTCTCATCAAACATGGTAACTTCGGGTGGTTCTTGCGAAAAAGACCAAGTTTGTCTGACCCACCATTGTGTGTACCGCTCGAAGGGTAGGTACAATAGAACATACGGTGAAGGTGTGCCTCGCTTGAGCGGAGCACCACCATGACCTCGTGGAGGTAAAGGCGGCAGCGATCTCTCGTGCCAGGCCCTGATTAAGACAATGGTCTAGAGCAAGGAGGAATGCGGTCACTTACTTATATAGGTATATAATTATATATATATATATGGCATATAATGGCAGCTACAAAGGTCGTAAATAATAGCTAAAGTAATTAGCGACTAAACTACCACGTCCTAAGAGCTAAACTCAGCTATTTCCTTACCGGTCACAAACGGTAGCTGATAGCTACAACCAGGGCATCTTTAAGTCGAGAGTGAATAGGTTTCTTCTAGGTAAGCGCGTTCCATCGTCGACCGCATCGTCGCATTCCATCAGGTGAGATAGCGGTCAAGCGCGAACCTATCAACAATAAAAAAATATAAACGGTAAGGAAATGGCCACTACTAGTGACTATAAGTTTTTTACGATAAAATGATTAATTATAGTTTAGCATTTGGATTTGTAAGAAAGTAGTATTTTTACTAGGTTTTAACTTCATAGATGAAAATGTTGTTGATAAATATTATATTTAAAGTAAAACATACAAGTTTTAATAGAAGTCCATTTAATTTATAAGCCGTGCCGGTAAAAAGCGCATTTTTCACTCGAGTCCATTGTTTTCTTACAACAATAACAATATATCAGTCGCAGCGAGCCACAGACGTACACTGGCGGACAGAATGCTGGGTACGTTCGCATGATTCATTGCATTTATTTGTTTATGAAAAGTATTTTAGTTTTAATTTTTTAAAATAAAGAAATAAAATACCATTGGTAAAGGATATTCGTACTTTTTTCCAAAAATAGAAATGTATTAAATAGCAAAGCATAGCATAGCATAATCAGCCTTTAAATTTTCCCACTGCTGGGATTCAGGCCTCCTCTATAGGAGTGGGCCCAGTATGAAATAATGAATTAAATGAATTACCAAAATTAAATATTTAGACAAAAAGTTACAAGAGTAGCAGCGTAAACTCTTGTAACCTTTTCTAGCTTTTACCTGCGGCTTCTCCCGCATACTTACATAAAATATAGCCTATGTCGCTCAGGAATAAATCAGCTTTCTGACAGTGAAAAAAAATTTACAATCGGACCAGTACCACCTACAAACGAAAAAAAAAAAAACAAAAAAACATATTAGTGTAGATGTACCAAATCATTATACTAAATTATACATTTAATCATAAACTTAGTTTCAAATTGAAAGCGTGTTCCAAAAAGAAATTCCAGTAATAGTTGTTAAACTGACATTTGTCGGTTGGCAGCAAGTAGGTAGCTGTCAACGCGGGCAGACTTGGGAACACGGCACTAAAGCTTGAGCTGAAGCTGAAGCTTAAATTTTAATGGGCTTTAAATCAAAAAAATATAACAGTGCTATTAAAAAATCTTGTAAAACCACTATAAATACTTTGCTATTATTTTGATTTACACTGATAATAAATTATACTCCTGAATGCCAGCATTTGTAAGAATTTTGTACTATAGAATAATGGACGACTAATTCTAATAAATTAACTTCATAAACACATGAACAAGTATCTTGAACTCAACATAATTATGATATACGTGTATTCGTGAGTCATAACTAGAAAGCAGTGAGCTGAGAGCAGTGGTGACCGAGTGGTAATGGCCCCGACTTACGAGTTGTAGGTCGCTAAATATTTAAATTATTTATAAAATCTACAGTATTTTCACAGTTCCGAATTGAAATGCTTTTTTCGTTTAGTAACGTTAACTGTCTCTCAATTCGGTTTGCAGAAGCCGACATGCATAATATTCATCTTCAATTGCATTTAAAACAATTTCAACGCAGACCACCCGTAACTGTTATCCAGTTCGGAATTCAAAAAGATCGTTTTGGACATTTCAAGAATATAAAATTTTATGCTTATCTTACCTTTATTGACGGTTTATCGTCCCGTGAAAGCTATAATGGTTTAAAAGAAATCGGTATTCCGAATTATGGCAGCCAGACAACTTCACTTTAAGCTTCAACGCTCTTTCGACGTACGCTTTGACTTAGATTGCTTAAATTTTATTTCATTTTGGCTTATTTCTCTTTTAATTACAAGCAAAAAACATACCCTGACTGAACCTTTTTGTTAAGGTCATCTAAAGTCTTTTTTCGTTCTTGGACGAAGTAGGAAGACGTATCAGACGTTTACTGACTAAAACCACACCTTTGCTCCTTCTTTGCTTTGCGTTCCAGGACAGGTTTCTATTTCGGAAGTCAAGCCACGTCTTAACATGCATAGACGTAAAGCATAATCGTTTTGAAACAATAAAAATGTCAAATAAAAATGGCCCATTTCTCCCGCCCCGGTGTGTAGTAAAGTTCTCATCTAGTTTCACGCACCATGTCCCGCGTATCGCCGCTCGCGTATAAACTGCAGCTCGCATGCTGCATCAAGACAGAATACTAGGCACTGAACGTGATAAATTTTATTTTATTAGCTGATAATGTCTTTTGTTCTGATACTTGAGACGTTTCTTTCGTAATTTGTTTTGTTTAAATTGTTGTAGGAAAACCTTTTTGAATTTTGCTCACCGAGATATGAGGTAAACGTAGTATTTTGAATTTCATGAATGGTCCTGTATTCTGGTTATTCTAAACATTTTTAAGATCTAGGTAGCTAGATAATGGTTTATTGGAAAGTAAATGTACTGATAGAGTCTGTCTCAAAAGTCAAATGACTTGGGAATTTATAATTTAAGTAGGGTTACTTTATTTTTATTAACACTTCTGAGGGATAATAAATGACGTCAATTGTCTAGCGTGTTCCGTTTATGATAAACAAATCTGATGAAGCGTAAAATTATAAATTATTAACTTTGTTCGAACTACCCAAGTCGTTTGGCTTTATAGATAGACTAGAATGTTCTATTTAAATAACACATCAAATTCATGTTCAATGAAATAACAACATGTTTTTTTTTGTTACAGGTATGTGTACCAAGTTTTTGGAGAAAATTATCAGTTTTTTGTGAAGTAAGTTTATACATAAAAAATACTGCAGTATCTAATAACGCTTTAACGCTATCAAGAGCTTGATAAAATAAAAAAGTACACTCGCACAACGCTGTTTTTGGCAACATCAAAATTAGTGTAAAAAACTGTCGAATTACTTCGTCTCGTCTCCAACTTAGCCATTATATTTTCAATCAGATAATACACATATATTAATATAACTCTAATTAGCGAGCACATGTCTCGTAAGCAGACACAAATGATTCACACATAGTTACGTAAACAAGACGCGCTCACAGCTGCCATCATACTCGTAGTAATAATCGTAACAGGAATTACGACTCGCGACTCATCTTGCGAGGCTGTGATTACTTTATGTCATAGTAAATGTAATAGATCAGATGCCTCATAACTTATTGAACACCATTTAGTATTCAATTACATATATTGAACACTAGCTTTTGCCCGCAGCTTTGCCCTCGTATCTACATAAAATATAGTTTATGTCACTAAGAAATAAAGCAGCTTTCTATCGGTGAAAAAATTTTTCGCAATCGGACCAGTACTTTCAGACATTAAACAAACAAAAAAGCAAATTTTACCTCTTTATAATATTAGTGTAGATGTGGGCCATTGAAACACTACATTGGTGACCAGAAATCGCACGACGAGGTCGCGACATACCAAGGAGATGACAGGACGACTAACGAATTGGCATGAAGTGGCTTAGTTGGAAACAATGGAAGGAATGGAGAGACCTTTCCCCAATAGTGGGACAGTAAAGGCTAGATATAAAATTATGTATGACTTTCGTCAGAAATTTTCGTAATTGAAAACGACTCGCGACGGTGACAATGTTTCCATAATGTTCTTTGTTAGCCGGAAGATTAACTACATGCAATCAGTAAAAAAATTAAACCGTAAAAAATACCTGTATAATATTATTTTGTAAATTGTTAACATCATGACAGAAAAGATTATTTTTTCTTCGTTTCCCTCAAATTTTTTTAAATCTTTAAACGTCATAAAGCTTTTGTATGTCCATCTCTTGTCATCAGGTAATTACCGATACTCTCTTTTGTAGCTATGAAACGGTCATGGCGGAAAAGATTAGCACAAGAAAAATAAAAAAAGTGTAATCTGCAAACTTTGCATATACTACATTACAAAGATGCCTAGCTACGTTGCCTTCGCTCATTTTTTGTCACGACAGTATACGCAGTTACATTTGTACGAGCAGGGCTACCCTGACGTATTGTGCATGATTTTATTAGTATACTGCGGGTGCAAATGTGCTTTTTTACGTATTATTTCGTCATGTTTGTATGTAAATGTTGGTGTGTTGTAAAACAAATGTTTGTGTAGTAAAATGTTTATAACCTACGACAATTGTATACATATATCTTAGATAATGCAGAGCATATACTACAATTTGTTGACTTACGGCATGGCGTTTTAAGATTAACCCTTGAACCACCCATCATCGGACTAATCCGACGTGGTCTGAGCGTTTTAATGTCCTGTTTACCAGGGTCGTATGTTTGCTATTGGGTACTTCATCTCGTTTAACTCTTCTATCCCCATAGGTGTCAGAAGAGCCAACGAGGTGGAGTATTTGGTCGTAGATGTTGCAACCCTAGTATTATAAACGCAAAAGTGTTTTTCATACAGGCGGTTAAACGGTTAAGACCGTTTATACTACTTAGGTCACCTTAGGTCACCCCTGGCGGGTACATCACCAGCTCTAGCATGCTAACTGTAAGACGGTTACCAAATCATTAGCATCATGTTAGATGTAGATTCATGTCACGTAATATATGTATTTAGTAGAGAGAGAAAGTGAAAACTAAAGAAGTTGAAAAGATAATGAAGACCGTAGATTATTTTGTCTAGTATACTAAAATTCGATAGCTAATAATAGCCTGCGACAGATTTATTAATCAATATTATTATCCTTCCGACCGTATTTTGATCATGGTAACCACTTACGGAGAACAGAGGTTAACCAAGGACGCAGGAGAATTCAGGAGATATTATTGTGCTAACGCAGCAAATATACGTGCACTCTCTGTTTCCTTACTGTCATGGTTCGAAGGAACGGCAATCCGACACGATCGGAGAGAGATCTGGCGCAGAACCAACGGCTTTACGTGCTTTCTAAGGCACGAGAGTGTTACACCATTAATTTTCAAACTCCGGCCTGCTACAGAGTAATTCGTAATGAAAAACCAAATAGCAGTTTTTGTCTGACCCAAGAATCGATCCCAGGACTCTATGCTCAGCAGTAGCGCTTGCGACCACGGGATCAACAAGGCAGTTAATCAATATTAAATTAGGCACACGTCTAATAACTTAGATCGCATCTCTCGTTGAATCTAAAAAATGACCACACCTTAATCCTGGACTTATAATTATAATTATGTGCAACCGGTAGTCCTAACGCTAGCTTCCTCACCCAATTTCTTCCCAAAACTACATTAACATAATTAAGACGCTCCAACTACACCATCTCCATCACTGAGCATCATATCACAGAGTCCACGCGCCATTAATCAGCCTACGCGCCAGTAAACCGTGCCAGTAACACTGGACTTACCACTGGCTGCCACTTACGACGTCACAATTACCAAAACTTATACGTTGCTAACCTGAGTAACGAGTTTATTGAGCAAATAAAATTAATCTATTTGGTTGAGGTAGTTAAGCTGTTAAGATAAGACGCTAGCTAGCTAGCTAGCGTGGTTAGCTGCTAGTTTAAGTCAAGAGTGAATAGGTTACTTCTAGGCAAGCGTGCTCCATCGTCGGCCACATCATCACCTACCGTCAGGTGAGATAGTGGTCAAACGCGAGCCTATCAATAATAATAAAAAAAAGATGCCATCATTGGTATGGTGTTTAGAGGAGATGGAATATTCATATTAATTCCTGTGAAAAAAAAGCATTTTGGCGATAAAGGTACCTACTGCAAATCGCGCCGCAGGATTCAAGCGAAATTTCTTTAAGTGATCAGGCAGTAACGACCGCAATGGTAGGTCTTGTGTGTAGAAGTGACTTGATGAGAATAGTCCATGATCTAATAAACATAATTAGTATGTCAGAGAAAGAGAATGGTACTGTCTGGGAAAAGGAGTAAGAGGCAATAACCTCTTTCTGAGAAGCAGTAATGCAAGCAAAGGAAGCGGTTGAAATCGCCTCCGAATTTTTCCCTGCCAGAGATGCCCAGGGAGTCAGGAGTCGTTGAGCAATTCCCAGCCACCGTCCGGCCGATGGATTGGGACCGAACCTGGTTCGACAGCGCGTTTTATACCACGAAGAAATGTCAGCAAGACTGACGAGGCCAGTTAGGGCCAGCCGTGAAAGCGTAAGAGACAGACGGAGAGACTTCCGCATTAATAGTAATATTAGTGCAGATTATAGTTTCATTTGGTGAAAATAGCCAAAGTTTAACTAAAAGAACATAATGCAACAAAAATTGTGTTGTCCTTTCCTTCTTTCCTTGTATAGCCGTGTACTCACGTACGAGCATGAACATAGCGAACACAAACATCAAACTTGAACATTTGGTTTGTGCGTATGGATGGCACATTCGAACAAGAACGCGAACATAGTTCGAATCGAGTTCGCGCACAACAGTCGTGAACTCTTTTAATAGCCATGGCGGCATCGTTGAAAGTGGTCGATTGTAAAGTAGCGAAAAGTTTTTTTGTGAACATAAAAATAAGATTGCCGCAAACATGTTTGATGAACAGAGTGTTCGATGTTCGTTAGCGGTACACACGTCGGAACCCAGTTGTTGCTTATCATGCAACGCAACAAAATTATTCGTACGTGCGTACACGGCTTTACAGTAAGGTCAACCTAGCCCCTATATTAAAATAATTAGCACAGCAACTAGCGTGGAACACAGAAACGCAAGTTATGTTGCCCTTTCTACAATCCCTAGCTCGACCTAATATAACTCTAATACTAAGCCAATCACTTCCAAAATCAATACAAGCAAAACTTACTAAACCCGCGACTTGAAACTAGCGTACAAGTATAGTTGGGAACATGTTCACAAGATGACATGAGTGGTTCAAACTTAGCTTAATCACTGTCATAATTCAACCTAAGCCGGGGCCTAGCTTATATTGGGTTAGCAACGATCGTGCTGGGTTTACTTGTATTGCTATATTCAATATGTTTATGCTCAATTTCGTTTTGAACAATCGAAGTCTGAGCTTAGTTACCCTTCTAAGCCCAGTTTCAGATTCTGACGGAATTGTGGGCGTTATAAAGGGACTTAGAGTCGAGGTCTAAAACTTCTCACTACATTACGTATTTACATAATCAGCCTTGCATTGTTCCTAAAATTAGGAGTCAGGACTCCTCTCTAGGCGAGCTAATGGACCGTTATCCACCTCGTGGTGCCAATGCGGATTTGTGGATGTTACATGTTTTCGAATTTTTGATTTCAGGACATGCTGGTTTCTTAATGATGTTTTTCTACACCGTTTTGAAAACTGTGGTGATAAATTGAATTACACAAAGTAATGCACATGGCTGAGTTTGAATTCGTGACCTACGGACTCGTAAGTCGGTGTTGTTACCTCTGGGTCACTGCCACTCAAACTGCTCAAATTTTTCATTTTGTTCACAAAATTTCGTTCAATAACATTATGGGTATGTTTACAAACATGTAAATTCACACAGAAGACATCCAGACCCAAAACAACTATTTATATTTGTATCGTTCAATTAGTTCTTCTGAACTCCGGACTGGAATCCAGTCGCTCACTCACTGTATCAGTCGTGGCGTTTAAATGCACATCTAATCTTACGAGTATGTTGTTAAGAGGAAAAATTTTTTGTTATAAAAGGTTGTCGATGGATATAAATATCGGATTTTTTTTTTTTCGCTATAAATCTATAATATTAGTGTGTGCCATAGATTACTTTGTATCAGAAGAATTAAGGTTCTCATGTCTGAAAAATCTTTTAAGATCCGAAGCATTATCTGTAGATTTTTGGACACCATATTAAAATATCTATAACATTTTGCCAACCACAATCAAGAATACAGCACCCAAAACACAATCACCGGCGAGTCCACTAGCCAGCCGCCAGCCGCCAACAGCCAACAGATAAAGCAGATGGTGTGCCAACATTACTGCGGATATAATCTGCGGACGTATGCGCTCGTCGTTTGTTTGTTTGTTTGTATGTCCGCCTGTTTGTGTGTGTGTTTGCTCGGCGAAGTTATACAATATGCGTCGTGTGTGTTGTGTTTAGTTGAAAGCCGTTAGTCATGGATTATTTTATTGATGTGTTGGTGTTTAGACTTGTGTAATGTTGTATACGTATGTTGACAGTAATAAGTGCAGTTTAGGCTGCAACTAAATTAGCCTGTATCTATTCGTAGAGGGCAATCGTCTACTCAATGTTACGATGGACGATGTTGACGGATGCAATAGACGTCTTTTGGCTGAAATGACGACATATATATATCTCAGAATACTCGTGCTTACGAGTCGATCATTTCCGATAACGATCGTGCTCACATGAAAAAGTTGATGTGGATGCTACTATTGCACTGCAATTATTGCCACGTTATGAGACGTTTAAATTGTTTTATTAGTCGATATTTTACATAAATTAAAAGGGGTAGACTACACAATTTATCAAAACAAAAATATACAGAGCTCAAATTAAAAACTAGGTGGAAAATCATAAAACTTCTTCGGGGCGAGAGGGAGTGTCAATCTTTTACTGTTTAGTCAGTAAAAGTTTGCTTTGCCACCCGTGCTTGTCTGTTGCTCTTGCAATAATAATTTTATTATTCTTTTAAAAATAAAAAACACCGAAACGTGTTGAAATAACTAATATTATTGTAAACTAAAATCTATTTGATTTGATGACAAATTGAATATAGAGTTCATAATAATAGGTTTCGAAACAAATTGTCGTCCATTGCCTTCCGAGAATTATTTATGAAGTAACCGCGCGTCATGCAAGAAATCTGTGCCCCCTAGGTGAACCGTGCCGTGTTATTAGCTATGTAATTACTAGTAATAATACAAAGACTAGAATATTTGAGTTAGTGTCAATGGTAATCCAATTGGAAATCGGCTTGGTTTTAGTTCGGTTTATTGATTGACATGGATATACCCTTACCTGGAATAACACATAAGATACCTTTAACTTGAGAATACGTCTTTGGAACAATTTTCTTCTTTTGATATTGCCACTTTTTTAGGTGAGAAATCATCCATGACTCTTCCCGCTCTTGGGAGAAACAGGACGGCGTGTCAGACCTTTTAACTGAAACCTGCTCTTGTTCCTTCTTTGCTTTCGATCCCGAGCCCGGTATTCTTTTTGACATAAGCCAACAAGCTATATTACACTAAAGTTTATTTAAAGACTGTTCAGCTATTTGAGCGTGACAGTAACAAACATACACATGAACAAAATTAAACATTAGTGAGATGAAATTACATTTTGTTTAAGTTCTGTTCCTCACGTCACTATATGATGTTCTACTTTGCTTTTCTATGCCAAGATTAGGGCTCATCCATCACACAGATATTATGAAGGCGAAAGTTTGTTGGTGGATGATAAAATTAAATGTATTTGTTTGTTACTCCTTCACGCTGAGACTATTCAAAGGATGTCCTGGAAAAGCACGATACTTTTTATTTCGGAAGAATAGTGGAACCGTAGCTAGAATAATAAGAAATAATAATTTGTAGTACAATTTAAATAAATTAGTACTCAGTTACAATAATATGTTGTACACAATGTAAAATTCAAACTGCTGCCTCCTAAACTAGGCCATAAGCCTGTGTTTTAGGAGCCAATTTTCCTCCAGAAATAATCAGATTATAAGAAACAATATTGCAAGTAGGAATAGTAGGTGGCTAGTATCTTTAATGTACAACAAATAAAAAGCCACAAACAAAATACAACTACAGAAAACATCCAGCACATTTGTCTTTGATCTTTCCTTCCTGTCGACACCGCCTTAAATTATACTCGAGGAAAGGGAATTTCAACAAAAAGTAATTAAACGTGTCGTGAATCGAACACCTCCGTGCACCTTGTGTTTCCCACGGTACACAAATTGTACACAAATTATACACAGTTGTACACAATTATACAGTACACAACCGGAAAGTTTCAGTGTTCTCGGAGACGAGTTCTGTTTCATTCCGTGTATATTTTATGTGAATGATGGTTCCGTTTCCCGTCTTTTAAGGAGGTAAATAATATTAGAAATTTTGTACCAAATATCTCAATTTGAATGTACAAGACATACTCGGGCGCTTAAACAGTTACTTAAGCAGATCAGTATTTCTGTCGATTTTGGTCTCGCATGAATGTTTTGTGTGTGTATGTATGTTTCAGTATTGTCATGATGACCTTGAGCAGTGCTAACCTAGATTCAGTTGTACACAAAAAATTTAGTTGTCACTACGGATCTTTACATTACAGTAAAACAATTAAATAACTAATTAGCCAAATTATTAAATCTAAATCTAGTCTGTGGTTAGTTCATTAAGTAGACTAATGTCTAATAATTTTGTATTTATAATGCAAAAACAGTTGGGATCTAAACATAAACGACCCTCGTTTAAAACCGCAACACCGCATCAAAATCCATAAAAGTGGTTTGGAAAGAGTTAGAGAGAGACGCTTCAAGCTACTTTATTTGTACTATGTAAAGGAACCTGCATGTCCAATGGAATGTCAGCATAATTGCTGTGAACTAATAAATAAAGTTTTATTTTCTCATAATGAAGAAGACAACTGTTTCCACAAACTTGACAGCACGGTTGGCGCAATGGTTGATCGATTGGCTGCTGCGCTCTGTGCCCCATGTTATATTTCCTGACGGTACAAGTATTTATAAGCTCTATAGATAGGTTTTCCGAGTCTGGGTGACTTATATATACTTAAAACATTAGTTTAAGTATATGCAAAACCAGAATATAGTTTGTTCAAAATCAGAAACTGAGTCGATTCCAATAGTTTTTACACCATGTTATATTTTTTCCCAAAAATATTTAAAACGGATTCAAGTTGGGCACCACCGACACTAAGGAAACATAGGTCACGGCACGTCATAGCGGGTATTAGGCGTCAGCAAATGAGTTTACCTAGAGTGGACGATGCTTAAAAAAAACATTGAATCAAATAAAAAGTTCATTTAATCCTACTTAAGTAGAAAAGGGTCAAGTATGCTTGTCCAGTAGAAACTTAAAATAGCTCAGATAGTAGGAATCCAATTGCGAACGAAGACTTACAATTTGCATTCTCTTCATTTGATTGGAATCAAATTAAAGTTTTTTGCTAGTGGAGCGGTCTCGAGCCATCAGATACTTGTGTTAGTAAAACGATAGTTTTGTTTTCATACTGTTGAACAATGAAAAGGCTCCTTTAGGTCTACGAGTACATTTAAGCGCAGTTGACATGTTTGTATCTATAGTTTTATATTAGAAATTGAAAATTAATTAGGCTTTTTTACCTCGACTGAAAATTATCTTCCTGCCCTTATGGTATTGCTTAGGGAATGATTTTTATAAGTGACTGAGTGCCAGTCTATGAATGTTGTGATACCTTTTAGCTGAACCACCAAAGATAACGCTAAAAATGACATTTTAATTAGAGATGGCGTTGTATTTGGATATTTTTTTCGTATATTTCCTATCTTTTCTCACCATTTAAACTAATCCTGGACTATCACAAATATTTCAAGACCTAAGATAAGTTTCATTGACAATATTATTGTGTGTAGTTTACTGGAACTTTACTCGTAACTTCATTTGCAGATTTAGGATTCATAGTGGAATGAAACTGAGTATTTACAATGATCTATGGAAAACTTCAGCTTCCATAATATAACTCCAATTCAAACAGTGATAAAGTAATATTGCTACTTTAAGGTATGTACTCTAAATGATTTCCGAGAATAGTGTCGCTAAAAAGCTTAAATAAATCTTCTCATAACTACACAATAGGATAACAATAACTTCTGAAGAGGACAAATCACTAGCTAGTTGTACGTTCCCGGGATGTCGCCACGTATCCCGGGATCGTTTAGTAACTTGTCGTGCAGATAACGGGACAAATAAAATATCAGACACGGTCAACTCACTAACTATTGCGTTCTAAGAAATGGTTGAGTTTGATTCGTGGATTTTCTGCTAGTACCTTTTTCAACTTTATTGATGAAAGCTTGCTTTTCTTGGAAAAATAATTTCATGATTAAATATTTGATAGACATAATTGTGAACGTTCTATAAAATTATTGGTGTGTATGTCGAACTTGAAGCCTTTTCCAACAAAAAAAGAATTTTTTAAATCGGTTGGCAAGCGACGAAGTTATGCGCGAACATAGATAGAAAAAAATACAAACATCCGAATTGAGAACCTCCTCCTTTTTTAGAAGTCGGTTAAAAATAATTTAACACGCTGTTAAAATATAAAGTGGATTAGAATAATACTATAACATTCTATGTATACTTGTAGATACTTTTAATCTCATTAGTCGCCATCGAGCCTCAATTTTCACTTCTCATGCAGGCAACGTGTATACCTAATGCAAAAAGTTGCCACTGTTACATTTGTCTTTGGTTTATGTCAATCTCAAAAGTTTGTAACATTTTTTATTTGTGTAAAACCTCATTTTACCAGACAGAAGCTTTTTTTTAATAGTATAGACTAGTATTTGTAATTCCACATTAACAAATGCAATACAACAGTGAAACAATCGGTGAGGCGCACTAGTTTATATTGGGCCTGAAGTCATCTTAATTATAATTGAACAGGAAGTTCATTCTTATCATTACAACAAATTTCCGATATCCATTACCTGTTAAATTTATGATTTTTATATTATTTAGCTACTCTACTCTCCAATACTCCCAGTTACAATAAGACTGAAATTGATAACTTATATCTTCTCTAACCCAATCTTTCTATAGAACAAGTTTATATTCATGTTTATAGTTGTGACAATGTCGAAGCCATAAAGCGGGCAGTATCGCGGTCTACGTGAATGTAAAGGATTTGTTTCACGGTCTCAAGACTATCTCAAAGACAATGTCACCGGCGTTATGAGCAGTTGCAGTTTTATAACGGATCTTACAACTATGTTTTAGTGTTACAAGATCATAAATTTTATTTGGTTTTGTGATAGGATACACGAAATTAAGTGTTTGAGTCGATTAACTGAGCAACAATGTAATAAAATACTAGCTTTTTCCCGCGGCTTCGCCCGCGTACATAAAATATGCCTATGTTACTCAGGAATAAAGCAGCTTTCTATCGGTGAAAAAATTTTAGCAATCGGACTAGTACTTCCAGAGATTACCTTCTACAAACAAAAAAACATAAAAACAAGAAAACAAACTAGGTATACCTCATTATTATAATTAGTGTAGATATTATCTATATTAGTGTTGATTTGCTTAGATGCAGTTAGTTTTCCATTGTAAAAAGTAAAAGGAAAACCCGGTGTCTTGCAACGCAAGGATCAGAAAGAACGTAATTATTATAAGTGGTTTTAGTTAATAAAAGTCTGACAAGCTCTACCGCTCCATTCTGGAGCGAGAGAGGGTATTGGATGATTTCTCACTTTAAAAAAATCGTTAATAGTAAATCTCGCAACAAACTATCTACCGACTATCCTTTTCTAAAAATATCTATATCACTAGATGCAGTTAAATAAAAACTATCTTAAAATCTGTGATTACTTATTTGACACCCAGTCATTGGATAACTTGATATTCCACAGTAAGATCCCTAATCTTACTGTGGAATATGGTGTGAAAATCAAGTTTTTGATAACCTAGAGAGTAAAATATGTCGAAGCCTATAAGGGTCTGCTTCTGAAAGGAAGGCTCGGCCCTAGTACGAAAGGCAACGAAAGAACAGGAGAGGGTTGTCAGTCACTGAAAGTCTTTCACACTCTCCTGCTCCGCCCAAGAGCGGGAGATGTTATTGGGTGATTTTCCCACCTAGAAAAAAAAAGAGTAAAATATACACGTAGGAAAACATTTCTAATATAAATCTTCTTAAATAAAAATAAAGTTCTTTTCTCGTTTACAATAGAAATATAATAGCGGTAACAATTGAATAGGAAAACTCAATTACTGTATCAAGCACTTGTCCGAGTAGGGACGTAGACATGACCGCAAACGTTTAGAAGCTTGTCGTGCGGATCCGGGACAAATAAAAATATCCGACGATAGAACGCTCTCAAACTATTTCTCGTTTTGTTAGCTGTTTTATGAATCTGTAGCGGTTTGGTTGAAAGAGATTCTGAGGTTTTTTGATTTGTTTGGATAAAATGTTTTTATTTCATGTTTAGTACTCAAACAGTCAGAAATGAAATATTTAGCTACAAGTGTAGATACCCACAGCAAAACCGTAGGGGCCACTAAGCAAGCTACGATCCTGATTTTTTATTTTCCAAAATTCCCTAAAAGTTCCTACAATTTTATACACCCAGCGAGGCCAAAGCCTACTGGGACCATGGGTTGGCTTCCCAAAGGGAAGTCCCGGAACCAGGAAAGCAAGGCAAAGAAGAAAGTTGGAAGATAGTTTAAGTCAGTAAACGTTTGGCACGCCCTCGCGTTCCGTTCCAGAAGTTATTGGATGATTTCCCACATTAAAAAAAAGTATAAATATTAATTCACAAGTAATTTTCTGTCATCTTTAAAATGTTATGCAATTGTTTAAATTCTCTGAACACATCACAATGGATTCCAATCACTGAAATGAAAACACTACTTTCGACAGTGAATTGGCTGTGAAATTGAAAAACATTTATTTAAAACACTATCCGTCACAAAAACATTGCCCACAGTTGGAAACATGTGAAATAACTCTTAAATTAAATTTAAACAACGCCAGAAAAATATTCAGTCAGAACAGTAAAACATTTCTCGGTACTTATAATGTTAATCCGACGCGATGACGTATGAAGTGACAATATCCGCAAACTGTCAGATTCTGTGTTAAATATAATTTTATTCTCAGAGAAAATGACACTAATTTTACTTGTAAGTTGGCGCATGTATAAACAAGTAAAAGTTGTTTCTGTATGTACAGATATGGTGCAACATTATAACCAAAATGGTGAATTTAGTTTATGAATTAAAATGCAAACAGTATTAATTAAGTTCTTTAATATTTTTGAAGATTATAATGTTTGAATACCAGATATGTCTTATTCTGTCTTTTTAAAATTAACTCAATTTAAATAACTAGCTTTTGCCCGCAGCTTCGCCCTCGTACATAAAATATGTCACTCAGGAATAAAGCAGCTTTCTATCGGTGAAAAATTTTTAGCAATCTGACCAGTACTTAAAAACAACAGAAAAACAAAATTTACCTCTTTATTATATTAGTGTAGAAGTACACATCACACCTAGACAAAAAAAACACAACCCAGACGAAAAAACGCAACGCCACAAAAAGATTTAAATCCCGATCGTCGACACATCTTTGCATTTTTCCCAGCACGTTCCTCCGTCGCGCAACGCTTCGGTGTGGCGCAAAATTGCCGGGAATGTTGGCAATGCGTCGCCGCACTGCGCCTGCCGTATCCGCGTATCCGCTGCGTGCAGTTAGTGCGGATACTCTCGGATATTTATGAACGGACAACGCGACCACTGGGCCGTGGGTGATTTAAATCGTCCTTGTTGCATTTCGTGGTCGCGGTACATAGGAAATTAACCAGGAATTTTGAAATATTTCGGCCTGGTAATGAGAGGGAGTTGATGTGAATTTAATATACTTGAAAATAAATGAGTGAAAGCTTCTTTGAATACTCAATGACATAATGATGGTTTGGCGTAGTTGTAATGCTTGATGAGCCGCGTACTGAAGATTCGCTTACCAGAACATTTGCTTCACTTGTAATTTCTACTGTCTTAGTGTGTAGGTACCTATCTGTAACGGTCTCCCGAAACCCTATTGGATGTAGTTAAAAAAAACTTTTTCTTTTTTAATTGGTATTATAAACTAGTGCTTGACTGCGATCCCACCAGATGGTAAGTAGTGATGCAATAAATAAATAAGAGCCTATTCGCTCTAGCCTTGAAGATATCTGAATTTATAATGGAATGTGAAGACCACAGCAGGTAAATGGTTCCAGTCCTTCAATATAGGCGGTATAAACGACGAAGCGAAACGCTTACTCTATATTTTACAGTTCCCAAACCAAAATCTTCTAAACAGCGACTCAATAATCAGCATAAATCCCACTTTCCCTGGCCCCACTCACTAAAATCAGCATACACACAGCGCATAAACTGCTCGTGCAAACAATCGGCGCGTCGCGTCGTCATCGCGTCATCACTCGCGAGGCGAGTCAACAGCGGGGCAAATGAGGGATGCATGGTGGATACTGATTGTTTTACATTATCACTCCGGAATATGCTTGCTTACTGGATTTTTACCAAGCTGGTTGGTAAAGAGGGTGACGGGGAAAGACGGTGTGAGAAGCATAAAATACTAGTACTGGTAACGTGCTGTCGATCTTGAAGACGATGGTAAAAAGATTTGACTGTTTTTAACTTTCTTGACACTTTATTTTTTGAGTTGAGATATTATCTAATAGGTAATAATAATATGTTTATTTCGACCATCACAGGATCATTGCACATATACATTAAAATACCAGCAACAACATAATATATACAATTACAATTACAAAGGTCACATACACAAAATAATCAGACACGTAATATGTATTTACAGATTCTTTATTATTTTTATCTCATTATATATTCTTTATTGTATACCCATGAACAAAAAATACAGAACAAACATTATAAAAATAAGTGTGTGTTCCTTCTTGCCTTTCATACCAGGTACAGGCTTTTGTTTCATTTGTTTAACGATTGCAATATAGAATATACTTTTTATAAAAAAATACAGTTGACTACGAGTATTTAAAATATAAGTAGACTATGACCTAAAATAAATCCTTAACTAATACAAACTAATTAAAAAAATCTAACGTCATCGGCAACAAAAACTACCTCCGCGTTCTTGTCTACTGGTAATGAGTCCAAAAGTTTGTCGGGATTGCCACGCTGTATGGCAATGCTGATCCTGTGTCTCAGATAAAATCTACCCAAAACTAAAGATAATTCAAAATGAATAAAATTTATTACTTCATAAGCATCACTTTTACAAGTGAAAATCTCGAAAACTTTCACTTCTTAGTTTCCAAGCATAAAAGTAACATGAAATTTCACCACACTCACAGGCTTAGCATGTACAGTGACGTCACTAGACATGTTGCACACACAACGCAATGAACTCACGAGTGGAGTCAGGGCGCAGGGACTGATTGTTTTAGATTATCATGTGCTTCACGCTCGTTTTGAGGGGTAAGCAGCGGTTCAAGTGGACGCAAGTGCGGGGTGAGTGTGTTGCGGTTTTGTTCACCAGTTCACTGTTGACTTGTTTTTGGGGGCAATGTTTTATTTTTAGACGGAACCAGAATGAAATCCCTGCTAGATATGATCTCAGTTACAGAGATAAAATTATGTAATTTTATATGATTTAAAAATAATTATTGGCATAGCACAGTCAGCCTTTTAATGTTCGCACTGTTGGGACTCAGGCCTTCTCTCTAAGAAAGAGAATGGGCCGTAATCCACCACGCGGGGCTACACATTTTTTTGACAGACCGCAATGTAGTTTGATAATTCAAAAGTGCCTGGTCTATTTGAAACAAAGTTTCTGATTTCATTCAAGTGTCTATACGTATAACTATACTCGTAAGTACTCTGATTCAACCACCAATTATATTTCAACTCTCAAGTAAATTCAGACTCCCCACTATTTCAAAAACTTACTTTTCCCTCTAAAAATACAATTTCACCCCATAACTCCTAAAACTCAACATCTCACCCAGCAGGATACTTTCAGGAAACATCTTTCCTTTAACTACAGCCTCTTGGAGCATGACTAAGTGGTACAGACAAACACTATCCGTAAGATAGTAGACGGTTAGTACTGAGTCACTGGCAAGTGACTGGAGAGTCGTCGAGTGGCGCCGCGCTGGCCCGCTAGTGGTGTGGCCATGAGAACTGATGGACAATAGCGTTTATCATTATTTGTGTGGTAAAATTTGTGTGAAGTCGTGATATGTAAGGAACTGATAGGCATTCTAAAGTATTTTCTTCATATTATAAATTTTGAAGTTTGAAAGTGACTGGAATGTTGAAAGGTATGTTCATCTCGATATGGTCATGTGAAGAGAAGGAATGAAACACATTTATTAAAAGAATTATGAGTATACTTTTTTTATCATCATCATCCAGATCATCCTATCACTTCTCCCGCTCTTCGAGGCAGACTTTTACTGACTAAAACCCACTCTTATAGAAAGAAACATGTATAATTTGCCCAAATATACGCACAATAAAATACAACAATCTCTCAGGCCATATGTGAACCGGGAATAACTGTGTTGTACCATAGACACTAGACAGAACACAGTTTCTTAAGTCCTAGGTTGTCTACAGCTTAGTCTGTGGTTGTCTATTGTCTATTGCACCCAGCCAGGACCGACATGGCGACAGAGAGCAACATTATGTATACTGAATTTGCCTCGCGTTCTTTTTCGGACGAACCATGGAACCAGTAGGCTTAGCCCTACTGGGCCCCTATAGGTTTGCTGAAATTTCTTAGATGCGCGCGTGGAACACTACTTGCCATCGACGTCTAGCGCTCAGGCTGGATGGTTAATGGACGACCGGATGGCGAGCTACTCATTGCTCGCCGTCCATAAGCCTATGCCCACATAATAAAGGTAGAGGGAGGCCAAAGAAAAGACGGATAGATTGTGTGAGGAGTGATACGAAAGAAAAGGGAATTAGTGATGCCAAGATGGGTGACAAAACAGAATGGAAGAGAAAAAACATGTTGTCTTGCTACTAAATAACATGGGACAAGTGCAGAAAGAGGATGGTGTATAGATATTGAAGTTGTTCTCTGAACGATTTCTTTACGACATTATTTTCCAAATCTATTTTTACAGTAATTAGGTACAGAAGCAAAACTGTAATTTCTTACAACTGTCATAAAATTCCCTGCTGGAGCATATTATGTATCCTAATAGGGAAAATGTATGCATACACGGAGAAGCTAAGGCTATTATATCACTGCAGATCAAGGCGAAAGGTGCGTTCCAGAGCTACTATGACTCTTTGGAATAATCTTTCACAGCCCACATGATTTGTCCGAAACTTGGAGATCTTTAAGTCGAGAGTGAATAGGTTACTTCTAGACAAGCGTGCTCCATCGTCGACCACATCGCAGCTTTCTATCAGGAGGATATAGTGGTCATGCGCGAGCCCACCAACAGTAAAAAAAATTCAAGAATCACACAGCGCTACAGGCTGTTTTCATAAAAAAACATTCATTATTTAAAGTGCTCTCGCCACTGAGAAAATCTGTCATAATAATTCTTAAAGATTTTCTAATACGGTGATAAAACCTCTCATCTCATGGCACCATGAGTCATAGCCATGGAGCACATAAATTATGAATAAACATTATTATTATGATCACGACTACCGTTATCACCCGACTTCTCTCGACGCGTGTTTACCCTCAGATGTGACGCTTACTCATGCTGACGGAATTGTTTTCATAGATAACTTACTAGCACAGACAGGTTTTGTTATTTGTGTTTAATTAATAAGACAAGGAAATGGCCTATTTTTTATATTTCTATGGAAATAACAGTATTTAGAGCTATCCACTAAAAACGAAATGAAACGTTGTTTAAATCCTAGTTTTTTATGTAGTTGCACTTCCTAACGTTATAACTGTCAGTGGTACTCATTTTTATATTATTTCCTTTCGTACGGGGCGTTTAAGACCTCGTTTTCGAAAACTTTAATTATTAGACCCCGTAACATTTAAGAAAACATTTTTTTAGTTATTTGCGGTACGAGGTCAAACTGACCCCGTATTAAATTTAATATACCACTAGGTAGCCTTTAGTGTGTATAGTTAGGTGTGGTTAGTGTATCTAATTGGTTCGATATCTCTACATTTAATGTACACGGTTTGTTTATTAATAAATGTATAATCTTAAAAAAAAAAATATTCCACTGCATTTTGTCTTAGATTTATATTTATCTCTTCCTAAAACTCAATCAAATTGAATTTAAGACTTACGCAAGGCAGAAAAGACTATGTTTTCTTAGTCGTCCTTCAGCAATTATTTTGGGGAATTATAAAACGAGCGACTAAAAAAAACTTAGCGACTGATGATGAGATACTGTTTTAATAACTTGAGCGGTATGAATTTAAGTAAGCGACACAATAACTAAAGTAACGACAAATATTGATTAACAATAAAATCCAGAACGAGCTTACTAGGAGTAAAAGTGGGTTATTAAAATCCTAGTTAAACGACTAAATTAGTAAGTGAGCTACTAAATTAATGAGTAAGCGACTAAATTAATAGATTAAAGTTTGTAAGTCGTTGTTGTCTATTGCTTTGTCGTCACTCGCAACTCATTTATTATTTCGATAACCGAAAATTTTTCTCACTTAAAATTTTAATTTACAGTCACTCGTTTAAATACTACCCAAATATTTTAACTATTATCACTGTGCTACCTTTTTTTTTTTTTTTTTTTTTTTATGGTGGGAAAAAATCATGCATTGACATCCCCCGCCCTTGGGCGGAGCGGGAGATAGTGTCAGACTCTTACTGACTAAAAGACCCACCCCGTTCCTTCTAGCCTTCATACCGGGGCTCGAGCGCCCTTTCGGATAACCCTGGCCCCAGTAGGCTTCGACCCGGCTGGGTCCCTGCTGTTGCTGACAACTCCTTGAGGCGCGCGGGAACAGTGCGCGCCGTCGACGACTTGGGCTTGGTCCGGACAGTTACCGGACGGCCGGGCAGTGAGCTACCCATTGCTCACTGTCCGCAAGCCCGCGTCTACGTTGGCCGGAAATCGGGATCAGAATCCCGGCGACGGCGGCGGCGATAACGCCGTTGCCTGATGCGTTCGGCCTCCTCCTTTGCGAGCATTACTGCTTCGCAGAAGTCGGCGACCGCCTGCCACTCCTCCTCGCTCCGGACCATGGCCTCAACCAAGGCCCGGCGCGAGAGGTCTCCGCCGCCGATCGCCCCCACTGTGCTACCTTACTTTAAACGCGTACCTATCAAGGAAAGCAACCAAATATGGAATACTACTTTATTTTAGTGATTTAATAACATGTTTTATAAACTAAATAATTTATTTCTTATTACAATCTGCCGTACATTTGCGCTTGATTTAGGAACAGTGTGGTTTTTATATTATTTTTGAGGCATTTTTGAAGTGAAAACTTCTTTAGCGGCGTTGAGCACTTTTTCTGTAATGGGTATAAAATCTTAAACTCGCGTCAGGACACGTGACCTGATCGAAAAAGCGTAAGACGGATGGAGAGTAGACAGCTATTCCTTATCGCGCGTTGTGAAAGGGGGCTAGACGGAAAAAATTCTCACGAAAAATTGTACCGACACTTTTACTGTCAAAATATAAATCCAAGATGGCGGCTGCAAGAAATTATCAACTTTTTCGTCATGGGTGTCGTTTTCATGGTTTTCGAGGGTGTTGAAACCGATGGTACTGTCAAAATATAAATCCAAGATGGCGGCTGCAAAAAATTATCAAATTTTTCGTCATGGGTGTCGTTTTCATGGTTTTCGAGGGTGTTGAAACCAATAGTACTGTCAAAATGTAAATCCAAGATGGCGGCTGCAAGAAATTATCAAATTTTCCGTCATGGGTGTCGTTTTCATGGTTTTCGAGGGCGTGGAAACCGATGGTACTGTCAAAATATAAATCCAAGATGGCGGCTGCAAGAAATTATCAACTTTTTCGTCATGGGTGTCTTTTTCATGGTTTTCGAGGGTGTTGAAACCGATGGTACTGTCAAAATGTAAATCCAAGATGGCGGCTGCAAGAAATTATCAACTTTTTCGTCATGGGTGTCGTTTTCATGGTTTTCGAGGGTGTTGAAACCGATGGTACTGTCAAAATATAAATCCAAGATGGCGGCTGCTAGAAATTATCAAATTTTTCGTCATGGGTGTCGTTTTCATGGTTTTCGAGGGCGTGGAAATCGATGGTACTGTCAAAATGTAAATCCAAAATGGCGGCTGCAAGAAATTATCAACTTTTTCGTCATGGGTGTCGTTTTCGTGGTTTTCGAGGGTGTTGAAACCGATAGTACTGTCAAAATGTAAATCCAAGGTGGCGGCTGCAAGAAATTGTTAACTTTTCCGTCATGGGTGTCGTTTTCATCGTTTTCGAGGGCGTGGAAACCGATGGTACTGTCAAAATGTAAATCCAAGATGGCGGCTGCAAGAAATTATCAACTTTTTCGCCATGGGTGTCGTTTTCGTGGTTTTCGAGGGTGTTGAAACCGATGGTACTGTCAAAATGTAAATCCAAGATGGCGGCTGCAAGAAATTATTAATTTTTCCGTCATGGGTGTCGTTTTCGTGGTTTTCGAGGGTGTTGAAACCGATAGTACTGTCAAAATTTAAATCTAAGATGGTGGCTGCAATAAATTATCAACTTTTTCGATATGGGTGTCTTTTTCATGGTTTTCGAGGTTGTTGAAGCCGATAGTGCTGTCAAAATGTAAATCTAAGATGGCGAATGTCAGAAATTATCAACTTTTTCGTCATGAGTGTCGTTTTCATGGTTTCGAAGATGTTGAAATAGTGCTGTCAAAATGTACATTAAATAGGATAGTATTTTTTAGTTATATTGTATTGGCTGGACGGAAAAAATTCTCACGAAAAGTTGTAACGACACTTTTTCTATAGTAAGCTATTGTAAGCCGTGCGGCGTGCGCATGTTTCTCTGTCTTTCTCTCTTTCTCTCTCTTATAGAAAGCAAGCCAGAACGGAACTTCGTTCCATCCGGGTGTCCCTTGACACCTCAGTAGTTTTTCGGAGAGATAAACTTTTTAATGTAAAATAATTGTAATAGTTTTAAAGTGTTAAATTTTTAATGTAATATAAATTGTCATGTTTGTGTACGATAGCGCAATAAATGAATATTGTATTCTACCACATAAATGATAGTACTTTTATACTGATAAAGCAATTGGTGCAAAATTATTCCCTAACCATTCCAAAATATCAAACATGCTCAACGTTAATAATCAAGTTTTCACTTCTGCCGGCACTCCCGGAGTGCAACCCGTCTTTTTTTTTTTTATATGGGAATAAATCTAATTGTGGAATAGGTATTAAATATGGAATACTGCAAAGCTATATATAAAAATTTAGGTAAAATCTAAAAAGTAATTTTAATCTATTTGCAAAACAACTCCAGGTACCAAGCTCTGAATTAGCGCAGTTATCATGTACCTAAAGCCCACACATAAGATAACTGATCCATGTTACTTTTCGAGGATCTTAAAAACTACTTAAAAATATTCTCATTGAGAAAAACTACCCTCTCCTACCATGGGCACAGCACTCGCTCAACTGCCAAGTAGAAACCAGTATGCAAGTATAATAATTTAAAGAGATAGAAGAGCTCTCTTTTGTGCGGCTAGAAGTATTGATTTACGAGAAATAGCGGTATTCTATATTGGGATACTATTCCATATTTGGTTACTTTTCTCTAATAAAAGAAAAAAAATAAAAAAAATCGTGTGGCACTCGGGGACTGCCGCGGTAAAGCATTTTTATCAACTTATGCAATTATAATTATTTATTTATTTTATTTATGCAGTATTTTTTTCCTTTGTTTTTTTTTCTTTGATATTAATTGAAGTTACACTTTCACACATTGAATTGAATTTTGATTGATTGTTCACTCATTTGTTTTCTTATCGGTCACCACGCTCAAAAAACAAATGAGTGGGGGGTGTTACGTTATTTTCGTTACGGAATTTCTGGATTCGGTCTCCACGCTCAAGGCCCACGATAGAAGCTATGCAATAGCTTAAAAAAATTATTTCAAACTTTAACCAAACCACAGTAGCCCGTACCGTAATTCAAACTAACGCAAGACATTTAATTTTCATTTGAGAACGAATACAAAATAAATCGTTGCGTAGCGTTAATTTATGCAGGCCTGGTGCCCTCCGGCCGACGGTCACCAGCAAAACGTACCCCGAGGGGAAATTAAACCGTAAATATTAGAAAAATAATTATCAAGCTTGTAGTACTTGTGTTTTACGTTAAATTGGTATAGGTTTTGATTTGTGAGGGGTGGTAGAATGGTTTGGTTTTAGCAGCATAAAAACTATTCTTTTTTTTTTCTTTTCATTACCCTACATTTAAGGAATTACTCTTGTATCATGAGCTCAGTTAAGACACAGTTCAGACCACAATCATCAGACAATTTATCCGTAAGCCATATAAATATTTATTACGTGAACCAAATCCGCAACAGGCAACGTGGCAGCTACTTGCTCAAACACTGCAACAACGAAGATCATAAGTAGTCTGCGATTTAGTTTTACAGTTTTTAAGCTTTTGTTAGTAGTAGCTTAATCTCACGGCGTATGTATCTACTGATGAGAAACTGGAACAATGTAGATAGGATAGGCTAGTTGCCGTAAAAAATGTAATTAGTCCGTCTTTTAGATTATTCAAAAATAAGGGACACGTATTTTTTTATTTGTAAATTAAACCAAAAATGAGAAAGATATCACGCTGCCGTGCTGCATTTTTCGCACGGGGTGACGTCACAGGTAACTTTAATAGGCTATATCTTTGTTAATTTTTGTTTAGTCGAAAAAAGAAAAAATATATGTCCAATATTTTTTTATAATCTAAAATACGGACTAAATAAAATGTAATTATTTTGACCCTGGAAACTACCCTATTGTAGACATTTGCTAAGATTCAAACACGTCTATGAATCACTGATTTCGTATCAGTTTGTAGTAACAAACTTACGAGTGATATAAGATAAAACATATTAACGTCAAATTATTTCTTTGAAATGGAATATAAATACAGTATACTTGATTCAACTAAACATACTCGTACATAATGAAAAAACTTCCATATAATAACAAAACTTTTGTGATTCGTTGTTTCCATATAAGAAATCAAATGTCATGATATTAATAAAACTTCTTAGTGTGAATTAATTTAACTAACACAGAATAAATTATACTTATAAATTACTGATTATTATTGAAAAACTTAAAGAACTAAATATTTGTATACGCCTAAAACAAAAATTTCTAAAATTTCTCCGCATGGCTATCAACTGAAAGTATGCCCGAAAGACTCGCAGTTAAAACTACAATGCGCAAACGTGTGCCACGTACGTCGATCTGGGCGCGTCGGTCTCCATATATTTTCTATGGAAACCACACTTGTAGAGCTACACTTGATCCACGCCACGTGACGTCGTTCTACATTCAAATCAGGCGAGTTACACGTGTGCGATGGTGTAATGTAATTTTAGCTTCAATCTTAGGCCCAGGTAAAAGCTAGCGTTTGGTCACGTAAAGTGTCATCTAGACATTTGAAAAAAGAAATTGGGTTATTGTTTAATTTATAACGTGATATTTTTATAATTTTGTGGTGTAGGTACATACCTAAATAAGGTCGTCCAGCACTTTTGTTATCAGTTTTCATGTTATTTTTTTCCCCTTTTGTTAGAATCTCATCATTGTAAAATCTTCCATTAGCTATTTATAAAAATAAAGAAGTGGTATATTATTCTCACCTTAAACAACAGGTAATAACGGGAGTGCTGGTAATGACGATCATACGATAAAAAATAACACGTTTTTTATAAAGAGAAGGGAAGCGATTATTTTCATGGCTTTTCTTTAAATATCCATAACAATACGCACTTTAATGGGGTTTTAACTGCCACGGTTATAACTGACTGTTTATGGGAGGGTTTACACCTTTTCTTATTGCTGAGGTAGAACAAATACTTTATTACCAAAGTAAAATATGGCTTTTGTGATATTGAAGTAGGTAACGGGAGATTATAGCGACTGTTTTCATAAAGCTAAATTCTCGTATTTTCGACAAAGACTTGAAACATGAAACCTTTTTAGGTAGAACAGACGATCTATCATCCTAGTAGAGGCAAAAAATGATAAAAATAAGCAAGCAAGTCTATATGAAAGACACGATTACTTTGCACAAATAGAATCACGTCGTGATTTTGAACAACTAAATATATTTTAAAGAGAAGTAAAGTCAAATTCTAGTTTAGCTTGGACAGTGATTTATAGGTCTGGGCCTCCCTCAACTAAAAATACGATATACCAAAAAAACCAAGCACCACCGAGGGTTCCGTACAAACTTACGAAAACAGTTCAATTCCCGAATTGAGTTATGGACCTGATGAAAGAATCACTTCAACTTACCTTTAAAAGGAAACTCATGGACATGTGCATCCTTTCTACCCTCGTCTACGAAGTGAAAAGGTGCTAATTAACGAAACGTCAAAAGTCCATACTCCCGAGTGTGGACTTTTGACGTTTGTGGACTTTTGCCTGCGAGTAATGGAACGAAATATTCTCGGGGTCAAAAAAAAAAAAACAAAGCGCATAGAGAACAGTATACTTCGTTCCAAAGTACATTGCATACGTAGGGTAACTCAGCCGCCAAACTAAAATGAAACTGGACTGGCCACATCTGCCGCATGTCGCAACTATCTATATTTGGGTGAAGGCAACTACCGACTGGATTCCGAACAACAGGACCCGGCAACGCAGTAAGCCCAGAAGGAAATGGCGTGACGATTTGGACCCCTAACTAAAAGATTGGCCAGAAGTGACTAAGGACAGAAAAAATTGGAAGAATGCAAGGGAAGCAATGCAATTGGATAAAACGGGTTCATAATAATAACAACTGAACAGACACATGGCTACCCGGACTTGTTTTCAAACCAATTCATTTAACCCACACATCTACTCGGTTTTTACAAAGCCGTAAAATGAAAATTGTGAAATGACAAACAAGCAATAAACAACACATTTATCAAAACAATTATTTTAATTACCATTCGGAACGTAACAATTTATATAGCAAATGAAACACAAATAACAAATCAGTGTAAATAACATGAAATTAAACGTATTCATTTGTGAAAGTGGTCGATTTACGAGTGACTGCCGTACGGGGAGGCGTTGAGACAATAATAGGCAATTACAATACAATATGGTGGGAAAAGAACCACATATCATCGTGTGTTGTGAGCGTTGTGGTAATGTATTGTATATATGTTTGTATTTCGTCATCATATGGAGATTGAGCCGTAGTAAGTTTGTACTTTGTGGTTATTGGATTGTCTTAAAAGGTTACTTGGGTTCTCGTGATCTGCTGTGCTTTTTCCAACTATATATAGGTATTACACACACACATACACTTTCACATTTATAATGTTAAAAAATATAACTTATAGTAGGGACTAGCTGTACCCGCGACTTCGTTCGCGTGGACTACAGGATTTTGAATTTATTATTTTCTAAAATAAAAGTAGCCTATGTTACTCCTTATTACATCAGCTACCTGCCAAAAAAAGTCCCGTCAAAATCGGTCCAGACATTTCAGAGATAAGCTCGGACAAACAGACAGACAGACAAAAAGTGTAAAAAATGTTATTTTGGTGTATGTACCGTATTCATATGCATGTAGTAAAAAGCATTTATTTCAATATTACAAACAGACACTCTTTTTTTTTTCGATGGGAAAAATCATCTTATGACAACCCCCGCTCTTGGGCGGAGCGGGAGATAGTGTCAGACTCTTACTGACTAAAAAACCCATCCCGTTCCTTCAAGCCTTCATACCGGGGCTCGAGCGCCCTTTCGGATTACCCTGGCCCCAGTAGGCTTCGACCCGGCTGGGCCCCTGCTGTTGCTGACAACTCCTTGAGGCGCGCGGGAACAGCGCGCGCCGTCGACGACTTGGGCTTGGTCCGGACGGTTACCGGACGGCCGGACAGCGAGCTACCCATTGCTCTCTGTCCGCAAGCCCGCGCCTACGGTGGCTGGAAATCGGGATCGGAATCCCGGCGGCGGCGAGAGCGCCGTTGCCTGATGCGGTCGGCCTCCTCCTTAGCGAGCATTACTGCTTCGCAGAAGTCGGCGACCGCCTGCCACTCCTCCTCGCTCCGGACCATGGCCTCGACCAAGGCCCGGCGCGAGAGGTCTCCGCCGCCGATCACCCCCACGAGGGCACGGCGATGCTCCGCCCAACACAAACAGACACTCCAATTTTATGTATAGATACAGTGAAACTTGGTTAAGTGGGACCTGGATAAGTGAGAAACCTCCATAACTGGAACTCATGCTGAGGTCCCAACACTTTGGCACTGAATTACCTCTGTTAGTGGGACGAGGTAAACCTCTATATCTGGGATTTGTTCTTTCGATTTATCATCATAGTTACCTCTATAACTGAGACAGCGAGTAAATTTTATATGCATAAACCTCTGTAACTGAGATAACATTATTTGTTTACTCATTCTTATATCTCATCTCATACATAACACGTTATTTTATTTAATGATCGCACCTGTATAACTGAAATAACCTGTATTCTCACCTCTATTAATGGAACCCTCTGTAAATGAGACAGATATTTATTTATACCTGTATATCTGAGACACTGGGTAAGTGGAATACCTCTATAAGTGAAACGACATTGCAGGTCCCTTGATGTCTCACTTAACCAGGTTTCACTGTATATAGATTATACCAAGCTAGGTCAATCTAGGTCATTAAGGTCCCTTAAATACGGACTGAATAAATTAACTGACTTGGTATTACATGGATCTCACAACTTTTTACGGTAAAAGAACCGAGTTGCCTTGGTTTTTTTAAAGTTATGTTTTTGATGGCATCTACAGAAAATAAAAAACGCAAAGAAACTAATAATTACCTAATTTCTAAAAAAAGAATAAGGCACCTTTAATATAAAGTTTATTTGAACTCAAGATATAACAACAATCCACTTCAAAGGAACCCGTTTTAAAGAACGGCAATTTCACGGGTAAAGAGCTATTATATGGTAGCCATAAGTACTGGCCAACACGATACTTCTCAGATAGACTGGTGGTTATGTAAAACACGGATATTCAGGTCCATCTGGTTAGAATAGAAGCCGACCTCAAGTTTTGGAAAATTGTTAGGGAGATGATGATTATTTAAGACATTTACTCGGGAAATTTAACAGTTCAGTTGGTTAAGTTTTTTTGAAAGATAATGTTTAGTTTATAAATTTTAGTAATATCCTATTTATAAATTAAAGGATACTTACGGAAAACCCATCTTCTTTCTGCAGATTTTCCATTGTAGGTATTGGTTACCAAACCGTTGTATGTGCACATAGGACTTTTAACCGCTGCATACATGCAACATACCGCGGCGCAATAAGGCGCATCGATTGACTGCGGCACGCCAACCATGCGGCCTGTTATCTGCACAATATTGTATTGTTAGCGCCTATTAATGTCCGCCATGTGACCTGATGCTAGTGATACGTTTGTTTTGATAACATGAGATTTGTGTGCGAATGTTTTAAGCCTTTTGGGTAGGAATTTAGGGGATTTGAACGTTACGGAATAGTTTGAAGCCCCCCTTTAAATTGTTCCAAAACGTTTAAATCCTGTGTGGTACTTTTTATTGTAGATTGTTTTTTTTTTTTAATTTCTGTATATTTTATTGTACACCAATTAAATAAATATTACAATCTCAGCCTAAACTATACATACAATTAGTGGCCTTATCGTATTCTGCGATCTCTTCCTACCTGGAATGGACAGAGTCTGCCAGAACATAGAATGGGGTTATTAATGAAATCGTCCGCATCGTCGCTTTCCATTAGGTGAGATAGCGGTCAAGCGCGAACCTATTAACAATAAAAAAAAATTAGTTATCTAAGTTCGCTAAAATAGTATTGCATCATCAATGATGGATTTATCAATTCAATCAGCTCATGTACATATTTTTAATTCTAGTCAGTTGGAGACCGTATATGTATGTTTATACATTTTTCACATGTGTTTTGTTTTTCTAATGTGGGAAATCATCCAATGACTTCTTCCGCTCTAGAGCGAAGCAAGATGGCGTGTAAGATTTTTACTGATTAAAACCACACTTATGTTAATCAGCAGTCTTCTCTTCATCTTTGCATCTTAGGATCACGGGTATCCTTTCAGAAGTCGGCCTATGGCCCTAGTCACAAAAACTAAATACAAAGACGTAATATGATACAAGATCGCAAATCCAAATAATATATAAGATATCAGTATGATCAGAAATCTGTTGGAATTCTAATCCTATCTTCTCAGAAGCATGCTAGTAGAGACCATACGAGTATAAAATTAATAAATTCTATTTAAATAATGCCTGTCTGTCTTTTTAGTTTTTTTTTTATATCTTAACGGCTGAACGAATTTGGAGACTCGTGAGAAATTATATTAAGACATTATACATTTTTATCCTGAGTGTATGTTACCTTTATATGATTTCCAACTTACACACTGACGAAGCCTCTGACAGAAGCTAGTAATACCTATAAAGTCAAAATGACATAACCAGGAGCAGTACTAGCTATAACTGTCCTTGACAGTCCCCTGTTACTTATGAGATGCAACGTGCCGCTAACAGCCAATCATAAATCACACAGTAATGAAGCTAAACTCAATAAGCCGATGATGAAGCAACTCACGTAACTGACCAACAGTACACGCATGACATGACCAGGGTTGCCAATTTTGAAAAAGATTACAGTATAATATGTAAAATGGAAATACAAGTAACATGGAATAAGGGCAGGAAGAAGAAGAAGATGTAAAATGGAAATAGATGTAATGCTGAGAAATGGGAGGTAGACCGATGACCTGGTGAGGTTTGCGGGAATACAATGGATGCAAGACGTACAGGACCGGTCATTCTGGCGACACTTGGGGGCCTATATCAAACTGTGGAACCGTCTTTCGTCTGAAATGATGATGGTGATGATGAGGAATGGGAACAATATTATGCAAACTTTAAGAGATAATGGTGCATGGCTACATAAGTAGAGGGAACAATGGATTGGCTTTGCTATAGATGATAAAGTTAGAAACGTGTTGACTATAAAAACATTGGTATAGGATTGTTTATTGGTAGGTTTTAATCAGTCATAATCTGATCTCCTCCTAGAAATTATTCCCAATCCAAAAAATAGGCAGGAAGTGATGAAATAAATAAAACATTCAGTTTTTTCTAGGCAAAAGATTCTCACTAATAGAAGAATTTAAATAAAGCTAAAATGTAAGTTAGCCTGAAAAGTTTATATAATATTTGCAGTTCTCATAAAATATTTATTTTTCATAGTGAGAGTATAAATAAAATGCAACACTACCACTTTCTGTTAGGAACATTTTATTTTTTATCGCGTAGGCAGGGCGTTCGAGCATATTTTATAATTGTTGCAGTATGAAAACATGGGTATATTTTTATATAGTGGTCGGTATCAGCAACAACTAAAAGTAAAAAAGCAAACAACGCATTGTTTTGTTATGTATCGACACTTCTGTGATTTGAAATAATAAGTTCTACTGTTTAATAAAGTGGTGAGGCGAGTACATAATCATCGTTAACTATTATTTTTATTTGTCTATCTAGCTTTTATCCCATGCATATTATGATCGCCTTCGAGTCCAACCGGATTATTATTATTTTTTCTGGTTTATTGATTTTCAGCATCTTTTGTTATTCTGTAAATTATTAATGAAAGATTTTTTATTTTTTTGAAAGAAAGAAATAACGCTTCATATGCTCCCCACCGGTGTACAATACGAATGCTGATGGATATTTCATAACACATGGGGCAATTTTAACCAACTTCTGACATCTTTAACGACTGTCAAAGCTGTAGAAAAACAGCTTAGACAAAGCTGTACAAAACAAGTTAGCTTGTTGTCAAACAAGTAAGCTTTGTCAGCTTGTTGTCAATTTGTGTTTCAGATACAGTGTTGATACACAGTGTACATACAGTGTTGTTGTGTGATAATAACTCGTTTCTAGATGATTCAGTATGTAACACAAGTTTATCGCTTCTAATAACCCTAACCCCGCACTTGATTATCGAGTGACAATTAACAGCAGGCGCCGTCAGATGGCGCGGCGTTATAGCCGCGATGATAGCTCGTGAGTCGTGTGATCCATATTGCCATATCTACTCAATGCGTTCGACTTCGAAGTCCTGGCCATAATTGTGATTAGTGAGGTGGCTTGCTTCATTAGTGATTTGTGGGGGTTTAGTTTTTATACTAAATGCTTGAATATCCCTGATATATGTGTAATAAAATGTTCTCAGTATGAACCTTTGCCTTGTCTTGAGACAGTTATAAGTTATAAATTTCCCAAGGGCGAGAATTACATAGGTTGTTATTTTTATAAGTACTTATTATTGTTTTGAACAAAAATATGACTCGTTCAGATTTCGAAAATGAATTAATTTTATACAAGCTGGACTCTATCTTAACCAGTTAAACATACATAATTATGTATGTTTTTTAGGAAACTGTCCTTATATATTTTTTTGTGTAATGTTACTATCTGCGTTAATAGATTTTGGAAACTCATTGTACCTATGTTTTTACTAGATGTATATGTAGTAAAAACAACAATATTTAATTAAAATACTAAACCAGTATCATACTCAAAATCAGTCAAATAATAAGTTAAAACCAAAAAGTAGTCCAGATTGACACTGTTAGTTGAGGTACTTAATTTCCATTTGAGAAAGGTACCTAAGGGTACCTACTAGTCGCTATGACCGAACGTTGAACAACATTAATTAAATTGATTAATAAAATGTATGCGATTTTTTCTGTGACTGTCTAGTTCTAAATCCTATAAAAGTTGTCCTTGTAAGAAACAGGTGTAGAAAAAATGGTTTTGTGTAAATTGACCGTTTTTCTGTTGTCTTTAATTAAATTTTTAATTCTGTGAGTGTTGTTTAGAATGATTAAAAAAAAAGTCTCTTCAGAAAGTTTTACTGTAGTAGTAACGGTTGAGTTATCTCAATATTCTATCCTGTTTCTTTAGGCATTTTATTAACGTAAAACTTATTAAGTTTTTCTGCTGAATTTCATGTATCATGCAACTTTGAGAGAACGCTTAGAAGTCTCTTAAAATATCAAGCTTCTTATATTCTATCTACCCACTTTCAGCTTATTACAAAAACCAACAAAACACCATAACAAAGAAAATATTTCTCCTTACCAGCCAATACAAGCTAAATTCCAGAATTTTAAAACTAGAATCCCACAGACACGCGAAGAAAACTTTTAAAAAATTCGTGCTGGACACTTGGAAGCGTTACAAAACATTTTTCCTGAAGACGAGACGGCGGCTCCCGCGCTGCACTATCCACGGATTATCCGCAAAATATTTTCAATATCCGCAACTTATGTAGATACGTATCCGCCTCGGAGCGCGAACTTCGCCAATATGCGGCGGAATCTGACAATACTTTTACGTGCGTTTTACATTTTAAAGCGATTTCCATTTGTTTTACAGATTATGGAGATCTTGTTGTTTCAATGTCGGATTTTTAATCAGAAAATAACACGCAATCTTCCTTTGATAGTCAAAACTCTACATGATATAAATATTCGTGCAGAATTAAGATCTTTAACACTCGTTATGGGTTAGAAACATGAAAATCTGATAACTAGTCTTACCAAGAGCCTAGGTATCTTGTTCCCAATTACTGAGTTGTGGAGGTCAGGTGGAGAGTCGCATTATGTGAAATGCTGTTATTCCGTTGTATCATGTTAGATTTGAAGTTGTACCTAAATTATTTGAGAGAAGGATACCTAAGCAGATTGAGTAATCATATTAATCACACTAAGTAATATTATAAAGGAGAAATTTTGAGAGTGTGTGTGTATATGTTTGAAAGGCTAAATCAATTTGGAAGACATGACACACAGTAAGATTATGTCTTGGAATAGCACATTATGATACTTTTTATCCCCGGTGTATGTTCGCTTGGGATAATTTTCTACTACCCCGCGAGCGAAGTCGTTTGTAGGAGCTAGTTGATAATAACGTACCTTATTACGTACCTAACTTTTTTAAAGAACGTTGTTACAAAATTAAACTCTAGTTCGTGAATTCTAAAATGTATTACAAGTAATTTTGTGAAAAATTAATATTGATAAATATAATCATGAATTAAAACAGAAATCACAAATAAACTCAAATACGTGATTGTAAATATCCACGGACTTCCTTCTCGTATTCAAATCAGCTTAGAAAACAGACGGAAGTAATTCATTGTTCAAGGTACCAACCGCGGGACCGAGGTTAGGATAACAGACAGACAATTTAACAAGCGTCGCCCCTCGGGTTTGTTTATAAACAAAGTGAATGTATCGCCGAACCTTCTCCGTACAAATGGATAACTATTTACTTTGAATAGTTTTACATTTTCACATCACTACAAGACTAGCGATGTTTCAAGGTGAAAGGGACTTTGTTTAGTTGTAATAAGATTTTATTTTGTTTGTTATTAATAAGACAAAGAATTAAAGCTGTTTCAGATAAAGTTAGCGCTCTTTGTGGATTGTTCTGAAAATATTCCTGAAAATACTTCAGTAGATACTTAGTTTGAAGTTACGTTAGATTGAATATTATGCCAGTTTTGTGGATCTACATTCTCCAGACAGAATTCCAATCATGGTAGTAGGTACCTAATTCTCAACGAAGATTAACTAAGTGCTAAGTAGAAGATATTATAGTGCACAAGTGTGCGTGCTAACACAGATGCACTCTCTGTTCTTTTACTCTTAGAGTCCTATGGGACGGTAATCTGACATGACCGGGAAGAGATTAGGAGCAGGACCAATAGCTATTAGGTATGTACTTTCCGAGGCACTAACCTAGCTCCAACTTCTAGATTCATAGCACTTACAGGAAAATTCCTGATGGGAAAACCAAATATTATTTAAACGATCTGCGAATCAAGCTGGAGAGCCCACGCTCAGAAGTCATGTTGGCAACTGAGCCCAACGAGGTAAATCTATAATAGTCTAAGTGGATTATCTCCTACTCATTTCAGCCAATAGATAATCTAAAGTATTTTTGCCTAAATCTATAGGAGTATGAGGAACTAAGTGTAAAGTCCTGCAAACGTCCTTTAAAAAGGAAGGTTTCTCCAACTAGACGGGTGTTATATTTGATTTCGAACTGATATTTACTTTTTAAGAGAACTCTAATAATGAATTTCAATTCCTATATGGTGTAATAGATGTCACTACAAATGTAACAGCTGCCAAATCTTTTCTTATCAATACCATCCTAATGGAAACACAGCTACTGTACCTATTCACTCTAGCCTTGAAGAAACCTACATTATGTTCGGACGGGATGACCGCAGCTGGCAAATTGTTTCAGTCCGTCAATGTACGTAATACGTACATCGACGGAGGGACGGGACGGGAAAGGACGAGGCGAAACACTATGAGTCAGTTCGTATTGAGCCTTAACTTCAATAGAAAACTGCCCATCAAACTCACTTAGCGTTATCTGCATCAATTCGCGTGTTAACTATGAAAGAGCTCTACTCATTTTAGCCAATAGATAATCTAAAATATTTTTGCCTAAATCTATAGGAGTATGCGGAACTAAGTGTGAAGTCCCGCAAACGTCCATTAAAAAGGAAGATTTCTCCAAATAGACGGGTGTTATATTTGATTTCGAACTGATATTTACTTTTTAAGAGAACTCTATTAATGAATTTCAATTCCTATATGGTGTAATAGATGTCACTACAAATCTAAAAGCCGCCAAATCTTTTCTTATCAATACCATCCTAATGGACACACAGCTACTGTACCTATTCACTCTAGCCTTGAAGAAACTTACATTAGGTTTGGACGGGATGACCGCAGCTGGCAAATTGTTTCAGTCCGTCGATGTACGTAATACGTACATCGACGGACGGGAAAGGACGAGGCAAAACACTATGAGTCAGTTCGTATCGAGCCTTAACTTCAATAGAAAACTGCCCATCAAACTCACTTAGCGTTATCTGCATCAATTCGCGTGTTAACTATGAAAGAGCTCTAGCAGGTCTACACTCGGTACAAGTCGGCGGTGTCGGGAGTGTCGGAGCTCTCACCGCAACTGATTGCAGGCGCCGCTACAACTTATGTTAACATTGTAGGAACGAGCGATCGCTTGCGGCGGTCGGTGGGAGGGAACTCCAAGGAAATTAACAGTTTTACAGGGGTGTTCGGTTCGGGTAATCTTTATTATTATGATAAAATTAAATCAGAAGAATGTCTCAATTAAAAATTGGAGTGGTATTATACAAATATAAAGTAACAAAAAAGAACATGAAGTCCCTTTTGATTACTAGTACCTATTCTAAATCAAATTCCCTGCCGTAGTCTGTTTTTCCTGATATCTGGAACAGCCTGATCTTTAAATCAAGAGTGAACAGGTTACTTCTAGGCAGGCCTGTTCCATCGACGACCATATCGTCGTCGTTTAGTGTAATAACACTTTCCATCAGGTAAAATAGTGGTCAAGCGTATATCTACAATAAAAAAATAAAAACCAGCCGTCTGTTATACTAAAATACACGATAATAATAAATTAGATTCGTCCTACAATTTATTGTTTTAATTAACAATGTAGTTCAATGTTCTTTGGAAAAAAATTGTTAGTTACTTGCCTTTTTTGTGATGGGAAATCATCAAACAACTTTTCGCGTTCTCGGTGGATCGAGAGAGAATGTCAGACTTTTACTGACTGACAACTACCTGTGTGCCTTCAGTTGTGCTTTGCAAACCAGGGCCGCGATAATTCTTTCGACCAATCCCGTAGCGTTAATTACTTGGCTTGTTGCATATAATGCAGGAACACAAGAAAAGTACATCCTGAACCGCACGTCTCTTTCCGTCTGGCATCGCTCTAATGTTGCAAGACAAACGTTGTGGCGTGAAGACAGTGTACCGGACAGCTGTGATTGAGTGCGCGGGCTCTTGTTAGCGGAACTAAGTTGCAGTTAGCAATACGAATAACTACCTGAAGGTTGGTTATCCGATTGGTTTTAGGTAATTTGGAACTGGATGTAGGATGTGTTACTAATTCCAATCGATTGATGTCGCTTTGTAACCACCATTGTGAAATCATTCAATATCTTTTCCCGCTTTTTACGTGTCAGAAGTACTGACTAAACAACTTTATTGACAGCCGTGTCCTTCACTTGCCCTTTGTATTTTAGGACGACGGGTTTCTCATTGAAAATTTCTCTGTGTCCCGGCTAGGCCCCTATAGTTTCGATTGTGTCTTGAAAATTACTTTTTATTATTTCCTAATATCCCACATGGCTTCGCCTATTAGATCAAACGACAAATACCTTTTTTTCCATCGTACAACTGCCAATGACTTGAAAATACAAACGTATGAAGCGTTTTGGGAACACATTCATTATGCGTACAGCTAAGAAGTGGAATTCCCTGCCGGAGTCTGTGTTTCTTGATAGCTATAACCTAGAGGTCTTTAAGTCAAGAGTGAATAGATTGCTTCTAAGCAAGCGTGTTCTATCGTCGGCCACATCATCGCTTAACATCAGGTGAGACAGTGGTCAAACGCGAGCCTATTCATAATAAAAAAAAACAGTTTATTGTAATAGATAATACCTGAATAAAGAGCGATGTGTAACAGGTTTTAGGATATCCAATAGAAGTCCAAAAAACACTGATACCATAATTATCTCGATTTGTTCATTCCACAACAGTAAACCTAGTTAATATAGATAAATACGAGGCATTATAATGAGAGCTCAGTTATTTGATAGCCGCGGTCGGGCGCAGTACATGATTGTGTCGTTAAACGGTTACATCGCGGCAGTGTACCGTAGGATTATGTATATAGGACGATTATTTATTTTATGATGATATATTCATGTAAAATTGACTGTAAAATTAGTTGGGAATTGCAGATTATCACGAACGATGATTTGACGACACGGTACAGCGAGTCATTGCGTGGCGTTTGCGAATATTGAATTTTAAATTTTCGTGATCTGAAACTAATGAAGTATATAATTATTTTTAACCTTTTGAATACCGTAATTAGAGACACAAAGGAAAGATAATGAGACAGTGAACATCAGCGTTAGCTTGGGGTTTAATGAATTAATGATATAAACTAATGCTTGAATGCGATCCCACATGATGGTAAGCAGCGAAGCAATTTTGATGGTAAAGCGCTCTAGTTTATTAAGTGACTATTTAGTCTACACTTGAAGACACTAATTTCACAAAGTAACACGCCTAGGTTTGAACCAACATCCTACTTATCGTACGTCAGGGATGTTACCACGACTGAAGTACCAAAACTCTGATTATGAGTACACTTAACCAAAATAACAAAGGTGCGGCAGTCGTTGAGGGTGCACTAGAGACTGAAATGGGATGTTTTCAGCAATATTTTGTCTTCAGTAGTAGTCAGGTTCACTCGTGTTCAATAACTCAGCTTTTGCAGGTAGGTAGACATATTAGACACCACTTGCCCGATAAAACAGCTCATTTTTGCAAGTTTTTGCGAGTACAGCACAGCAGATTTTTTTTAGCAGAGCACAGCAGATTTTTGCGAGTTTTTTACTGTGACGTAACTACAAATTTAGATTTTTTCCTACACTTGTGCTATGAGACCTTGCTTCATATTTATCTCAGAATTCTAAGTCAACGGGAAGTACCCTATGAATTTTGATTCCCTTGAGAATGTCGAAAATACGTTTCTTGCGACTTGAACTCTTATCTAATAATATCTTTTTTTTTTCGTTAACTCAGAAGTTTGATTTTTTCACAGCTTTAAGTGGCCACAGACCTGATTATATGGTTTTAATTTCAACTCGATTCCCCTATGCGTTCCCGAGGTAAAGGGTCTTAGCAGCCTGACAGACAGAAAAACAGACAACAAAGTGATCCTCTAATGGTTCTGTTTTTTTTTAAGTACGAAACCCTAAAAAATTCAATCCACACCAAATTAAAAGAACTGAGCCTACCTATAGGACTCCATTCTCCCTACGAAATGCTTTTAGACCATTCAAGAATTCTCAAAGACTTTTATGACCAAAATGCCGGACACCAGTTTACTGCCCACTAAACTCGCTCGGTCAGGACAGTGGCCATTGCTTCCTATACTCAATAAACCCATATAACGGGTCTATAACCCATCGGATGGGTCACAAGCGGTTTTATTGAGTTTCCGCCACAATTTATTAGGAGAATACATTTATTTTTCATGATTTTATTCTGCTTTGAGAGTTGGTTCAGGCGGATTTTATACTTGCGACTTTGTGGTTTAGAATAATTTATATCCTTCGTAAATGTTTTGTTGCATTATTCTGACGGATTTATAAAAAATACTGGTTATTGTATTCCTGGAGAGCAGTGGTTGCCCAATAGTAACGGTCTCAACTTACGAGTTTTAGATCGCGGGTTCAAACCCAGCCAGGTGCATTACTTTGGGTAATTTATTTCATCATTATTGCTCTCAAAATGGAGAAGGTGAATATCGTGAGGAAACCGGCATGTCCTAGAACCAAAAATTCGATGACATGTGATCCATGTATCCACCAGTCCGCACTGAGCCTGCGTTTACGACCCATTCCCTCTCCTTGAGAAGAGGCCCGAGTACCAGCAGCGTGAACATTGCTGATTATGTTATATATGTATTCCTGAAAAGATTGGTGCATAAAAAATTAAAAACTAATTAAAATAGTCGATCCTACACCTGAGCCTAACTGACTAAGTAGAGTACGTAGCACTTATGAATTTTTTCAGTGCACCGTCCGGGACTCAATCTTACAAGCATACTTTAGTAATTTGATGCTCTAACTATTAGACCATAGTGAAGCAAAACATTCGTTTAATTACGCTTCTAAACTAATACGACCACAATCGCTCTGTGCAAACTATAACTTTGCCTTTGATTGACAACATTATCCAACGGGTTTTGGTTACTCGAGTACAAACAGCTTGTCGGAAAGTAACTGTCGACTTGATTAACACCATAAGTAAACGATTTGCAGGTTCTATTCTTAGACAGTAAAGTTTTTTATTTATTTCTGACTAACTTTTGCCCGAAGCTTCGTCCGCATACATATTTAAAGCCTATGTCACTCAAGAATAAAGCAGCTTTCTATAAGTGATAAAATTTTTGCAATCGAACTTTGCCTCTTTATTATATTTGTGTAGAAGTGTAGATTTAAAATGTAAACGATATCATGACAAGAAAAAGAACTTCTTCTTTCGCTCTCTCTGATGGAGTGGAATATAGCCACGTCCAAGTTTCTTCAGCTGTCTTGCAATATAGGACGATGGCTTTTCCTTTAAGTCGACCCATGACACCAGAAGTCTTCGGCCTTGCTAAGCGTCTACGGTTTTACTGACATCTTTTTGGAGCGAGTTGAGTTACCATCAAATAACTTTTTTAAAGTAAGAAAAATTATTTGATGGTAACTTGCGGTATAGCGTCCGTTTTACTGATTAAAACTCACCTATGTTCTTTCACGCTAGCTTTTTTATCACTTCGTTATGAAAAGTTTTTCTAGTAGGTCGACTGGCAGATAATGCCTAAGGCATTAAGTCCGCCTTTGTACAGTTTTTTTTTGTGCATAAAGCTTTAAATAAATAAATAAATAAATCAAATCTAACTGACATTTGACTTATAGTACGAGTTTCTGCTTAACTTTTTCAACTATTATCTGATTAGTGATTAGTTCTAAAGAAAACTGGACTGACAAATTACACAGGCATGGGTGTCCACATTAATCACCGTACAATAATTTAATTTCCTACTAAGTCAGGCGGCAATTATTCAAAACAATGATAATGCCGGTCGCATAACGTTGGAAACGCTAGAAATTTAATAACAACATCGCTATCTGCCGTATTATCCATTTATCAATAGTATCTCCTAATAGGGGTTGCATTACAATGTGTGTATTGATAACGGTGCGGTTTTTTGGTGTGTGGCGCCAGTGATGGCGGCGTGTCGGGGTGGCAGAGATTGGTATTCAAATATTTTATAAACCCTTGGTTATCAAAAAAAATCATAGATTCCAAATTCAGTGTTCATCGCAACAGAAGACACAAAATAAAAAATTAGAGATTTTAGGATCATTTTTAATAATATTGTAAAGTCTATTCTCCATGCAGCTACAATAGAGTTAGAAACTGTCGCAGAATCATGTAAAGTTTCACAAATGAAAAAAAAAAAAACATTTATCGTAAAAACCAGATCCGTAAACATAACAGGACACTCTTAACTGTACACTAGCTTACGTTGAGTAATGGATACCTCGCCGTCCGACCGTCCGGTAACCGTCCGGATCGGACCCAACACGTCGATAGCGCGTATTGTTTCACGCGCGCCTCATGGAGTTGTCAGTAAAACGTAGGGGCCCAGCAGGGTCGAACCCTACTGGGGCTAAGGATTACTTTCTGAAAGGACGATTCGGCCCCGGCACGAAAGGCAACGAAAGAACAAGATTGGGTTTTTAATCAGTAAAAGTCTTATACTATCTCCCGCTCCGCCCAAGAGCGGGGGATATCATTATATAATTTTCCTACCTAAAAAAAACTGTACACTAGCTTAGTGGTCGCAAAACATAAAATATTCTAATTAAATTGTACTTTTGACCAAGAGAATAATCTTTACAGTGTTTTTAGCGTTGTTAAAATACCTTTTTATCATTTTAAACTATTAGTTAGTATTCTCTACCAAACTATTAATTAAGTAAGCCCGCTGTAAGTCCGGCCCCCCAGCGACATAAGCCAGCGGTCACACTATCGCTCGGAAGGCGATTACAAGGGTCGTTTGACATTTATGTGGCTCCTGGCTAATTGTTTATTTAATCCGAACCACAGCGCCGCTGTAACAGTCAACACCGGCTTTATTTGCCAATGGATAAACTAGTTCCGAGATATTTACTGCTTTATGCAGATTTGGGGATTTATATTTTGGGAAAGTGAAGAGTCGGGGGTTAGGTCAGTGGAGGTCAATTTAGATAATAGAATGAAACTAGTTTCAATCAATGAACACCAAAAATGATTATGATGTTGGTTTTTAGAGAAAAGTGCAAGATTAATAATAATATTCCACAACTACTTATTACACAACGCCGTCTAGTCCCAAGCTAAGCAGAGCCTGTGTTATGACTACTAGACAACTGATAAACATACTTATGTATTTCAAAATACGTACATCATCATCAGCCTTTTTAAAGTTCCCACTTCTGGGACTCAGGCCTCTTCTCTAGGAGAGGGAATGGGCCATAATCCACAGCGCGGGCCCAGTGCGGGTTGGTGAATGTCACGTGTCTTCAAATTTTTGGTTCTAGGACATACCTGTGGGTTTGAAACCGCTGTTACCACTCGGCCACCACTCTGTTCTATAACCTTCAGCCGCTTGGATAAAACTATATTTACATCAATTGTATTACAAAATGGCACTCAATCCTTGTCCATATACAGATATACCAAATTGTATCACATCCAAAACACGTCAAAAAATTATAGAAATCCGATTACAAATAACGAACACTACACACTAGTACACACAGCCCGGAAATATGACAACTACTCGCGACGGCGCCTGATTCGACGATTTTCGTTCAAACACGATTCGTCAATAATTCCTGTACCAAGCACTGTCTCAATATTGGTACAGCGTTAACGAGTTGGGTGATGGCACACTTGAATTTCAACTTTACAATTCAGTAATAAGGTTGTAATTCTCTTCTGTTGGTGACTAATTATTTTATTTAAATATTTGCCAATTACGCCGGGTACTGCGATTTGCTTGGTGGATGGTTGTTTAATAGCGGGGGTCGGGGGGTCTCCTATACAGGTAATAGATGTTTTGTCAATGAATGGGGGTCTTTATTTGTGTGTAACGAACGATGGATTGTGTGGGACTGCTCAATCAGTTGATATTGTTAGTTTGTTTATTTTTGGAATTTAAAAGTTTGATTTGTGATGATATTGGCAATTGAAATGGTGAGGACTATATTCTTTATATATCTGTTCGCACTAGCACTTGAAGGGTCTGGTATACTACCGACATTATTTGGCTGGCCTTTTGGTCTAGTGGTTAGTGGCCCTGACTGCTACGCCGCGCAGGTCGTGGGTTCAATTCCCACCCAGGACAAATGTTTATGACGTGATGAGCATGATCATTTGTTCTGTGTTTGGGTGTAATTTATCTTATAATAATATAATTATAATAATTTAATATGTATGTATTTTGAAATATATAAGTATGTTTATCAGTTGTCTAGTAGGTACCCATAACACAAGCTTTGCTTAGCTTGGGACTAGATGGCGTTGTGTGATAGTTGTGGAATATTATTTTTATATTATTATTATATTATATTATTATTTGTATATTTTCTTCAAATTATACCTTGTATTTTTTCTTTCTTATTGCTATTATCTCTTTTTTCTCTGCAATTAAATAAATAAAGAACCAACTACATGTTTCATCACATATTGCTTTTAAACCGACCGATTTCTTGACAATTCAAAAGTTAGTAGAGTTTGAACTTTGAACTGAAATCATTTAAATTCAGTATAAAGCAAAAAATTTCTTGTAATATTATTTACGGCTTAAAAGACTAAATAATTGATTTATTTCAAGTGATTCACTTTAAAATTATGCTTACTCTGCAGATTAATATTATAAAGCTAAGCTCAATATTTTTTTTTAATAATGTCGTTTACATTTACAACGATGAGTGTACTGTACTGTCAAGAGCCTCATTACGGAGCGTTATTAAACACAAACCTCTTGAGCCTCCACTCGATGGAACTCTGTTATTAAATTGACAAAAATAATAATAGTATCTCTTGTAAACATAAATTGATGCTTATTTTTAATATTAGTCTAATAAAATGGAACACAATGATTTTAAAACCTGGTCGCTAAGGATCCAAGTAAGTATGTATTAAATATGTTTTTTTTTTTCGTTGTTAATTTTAATTTAAGACCACATCAAGGAAGACTCAATCTGCCATCATTATCTCCTTAGAATTTTCCTTACTAGCTTATAGTCGGCTTCCAGTCTAACTGGATGCGGCTGAATACCCGTGTTTTATATGGAGTGACTACCTATCAGACCACCACAACCTAGTTATATAGAGCAACACGATCCGTGGATGACTGACTGATGGTCAGACTTTCTCATATTTCATAACCTATAACGTTTGTCCAAGAACTGGCCTGTTGGTCTAGTGGTTAGTGACCCTGACTGTTATACCGCAGGTCGTGGGTTTGATTCCCACCCAGGACAAATTTTTGTGTGATGAGCATGATCATTTGTTCTGTGTCTGGGTGTAATCTATCTATAATATATTTAGAAATATATAAGTATGTTTATCAGTTGTCTAGTACTCATAACACAAGCTCTGCTTAGCTTGAGACTAGACGACGTTGTGTAACATTTGCGGATTAAAAAAAAAACTACGAATGGCAACTGGGACCAACGAATTTACATGCCTTAAGAGGCATAGGGTGACAGTAACGTCCTAGATAAACATAGAAAACTACGTATAAATAATTAAAGTTACATTGGATTTTTTTTTATTGTATATAGGTTCGCGCTTGACCGCTATCTCACCTGATGGAAAGCGACGATGCGGTCGACGATGGAACGCGCTACACGTACTTGCCCAGTTTTGCATCCGCTACCTCATGTATGAGAGGCCGGTGCCAGGTGCTTTAACCACTAGGTCATCACGACACTATCTAAGACTTAATCTCATCATTTATTATTTTTTAAGACTGTTTCGTACCCTGCTCAAAAAACCTTTCCGTTTTTTAACTCTTACCCGATTACCTTAACTACAAGTAGGTAAACTTCAATTAAACGTTAGATACTTAATTTATGTATCTCCAACCAATCCGTTCCCAGACACAACCAGACATTTTATTTCACTCCACAGTTTGATAGTATTTTGAGCAGAAACTCATACAGGCTCAATAAAACATTTCTTGCGGAGAAACTTCGCGACAACTATGGAGTGTCGAGACGTTGGGGACGACGTATGTATGTGCACCCCCGGTGTGTGTGCACCCACGCTGTGTGTAGCCCCAGTGTGTGTGCTCTTTATGGGGTTCCCCAGTAAAACAGACGTTTATAGAGTGAGTTTAACGATGGGTGCTGTTTATTTTTGTAGCGTTAAGAGTCTAAAATTTGACGTGTGTACGTTTTCTCATTCCTCAGAAACTGCAAAAGGCTATATGCTTAGACAACGTTGACTATGTGTGTCAATAATAAAGTGACATTTGCATGCTGCGGTCTTCCCGTCCGATTATAAAATGAAATGGGCTCGAATGGGCTCTTAGTAAACTAGTGCGCTTTACCATCAACAATGCGTCATTGTTTACCATCAGGTGGGATTGCAGTCAAGCACTGGTTTAGACTATTAAAAAAAAAACTTAAACGAAGACGCAGTTAATAATATAATTATCATAATTATACATTGCCGCCATTGTACCCATTGGTTTAAGTTTCTGTAAAATTGTTACTTTTTTGATAAACTATAAAGTTTATTTTATTGTATTTTATATAATACTCAACGCAGTTATATCCACCCATCCCCGATACTGGAGTTATTTTTGTTCCAACGTAACGTTTATTTTTAAAATATAAATCTCATTGACTCATTGTTGAGTTAAGCTCGCTTTTGAATATAAACTGTATATCACCGTATACTATGAATGTTTTTGTGTACAATCAAGAATTTAATAAAAAACAATGCATTACTCGAGGATTATACATGAAAATACGAATACAGAATAATATCGATTTGGAAATTAATCAAATAATTTGAGTGTTAGTAAGTACTTTATTTCTTCCTTCTAAACGAGCAAGAAACGGCGAGTTTCATAAAAACTTAAAACTTGATGCCACTATTTATAAAAATTAACTACCGTTATACAGAACCCTAGCACCAAACTGCACACAAAGTTCGCTTCCAAAGAAACTTCATTCAGTATTTTTAACTCCGCACACAACTTTTATAGTACCCGCGACACAGTACTACGCCGTACTACGCCGCCTACGCCGTCGTCGGCTGTACCGAGGGATTTTGTTCGCAGTTTTTTTCATGCTACGAGCCGCTACGGTTGCTACGCGCGTCGCAAACAAGCGTTGAAAATGAAAACTTTGCAGAATTTCTACATAAAAATATCAAAACCGTATCATGTAGTTGAGAATACTCAACTATGTGATATTTTTATGCTGTGTCTCTTCTGTGTGTTTAAGTTTTTGAAATTGTTGACCTTTGTCTTTTTCTTTTAAGAAAATAGACAACAAATCAATCAAGTATTCCCATTGCCAACTAACTATGTTAGGATGCAGTTAGATTTCAGTATTTTACATAAAGAGACTGATTATTTGACCTCGAAAATCCACATTCCAGTAGCTGAGTAACAATTTCTGACTATCCGTAAAAACTATCAAACTACAAATGAAGGTCAGGCCAGACCAATAACAAATAGCATTGAATTTCAACGTCGACGATGATTTCGATTGGCGGCTCGGTATGCGCAGTGGTTGAGCTACAAACTGCTATGCTGCGTATCGTAGTTCGATTTCCACACGAAACAAATATTTCTATGGCCAGATAGGTGTTTTGGGTCTGGATGTCTTGTGTATACGAGTTTATATGAGTACAGGAGTAATTGCTAGCGTGGAACAAAAAAAAAACAATCAATATTTTACCTAATTATTAAAATACATGCAGTGATTTTTAATACGGCATTTTGAAATGAGAAATTAGTAGTTGTATTCTGAAATACTTTTGGGATACGCATTCATCTGAGCAGCGATTTATTAGATAACGGGTGTCCGATATAAGGCGCGTCCCAACTTCGTCTCGATAAGCCAGACGCCACAAGATCGGACCGGCTGATTGCACGCTCTCTCGAAAAGTCGCAAGACTGTATATCAGTAAAAGTTTCAGTATACTTAGGCTTTTATTTATTGAAGGGGACTGTGCTAGGGGTAGAGTTAAATATTATACAAGGATTCAAAACATGAATCTCTTTCACTACAGGTAAAAAAACTTATCTTTTTATAAAAAGAAATTTATAAAAAAGTTTTTTTGAAGAAAGAAATTTAGAAAAAGTTTTTTTTTTAATTGACATTTTGTTAGCTCGAAATTAAAGTATTGCTTAATAAAGTTTAATGCAATTTCATTGTTATCAGACTAAAAAGTAGCCAGCCATTTTACGACAATTTTACTTTATTTCATTTCATTTATTTGCACACCATAATGTGATAAAGGATGTTACAATAGGCTTAAAGCTAAGGTACGTCTAATTTAATTACATTTATTTATTTTATTGAATGACTCTCAAATGTTTTATCACGTACAACGAAGAAATAGGACAATTTGCCTGCTGCGGTCATCCCATCCGATTATAATTTAGGTGTTTTCAAAGCTAAAGTGAATAACCTCAGAGCACTGCACCATCAACAATTGCATCACTGCTTACCATCAGGCGGCATCGCAGTTAAACACTATTATTAAAAAAATGTTGATTGATATCATTGATGTCATCGTACATGTGATTGAATACATAATCCTAACTAATATTATAAATGTGGAAGTGTGGATGTTTGGATATTTGTTACTTAATCACGCAAAAACGGCTGAACGGATTTGGATGAAATTTGGCATGCATATAGCCTTTGACATGGAAAAGAACATAGGCTACTTTTTATCCCGGAAAAACACCTTATTCCTACGTGAAAACACGTTTAGAGTGCGATAACCAAAGTACACGCGGACGAAGTCGCGGGCGGACAGCTACTCTAATATAAATATATCGAATCCAATCGTGTCTCACAATACGTCCCACTTTTTGCCAGTATTATTCGTTTTTTTTTTGTATTAATTTGTGATGTTGACTACACTTACTATCTGATCGCAGTGAAGGACTAGTTTATATTTATTTAAAAAACCCTCAACGTTTATAAAAGTAACAAAAAATGAACTTTAACAAGCTCAGTGCAAAACAGTAATACAATTCGCATGCAGATTCGAACGTTGATTTCCCTAATCATTTCGATTCTGTAATCGCCTAAGATCCCTACCTACTCTATTACCAAAGACAATAGACCGAACATCCACGTACACAACGAACAACAAACATATCCCATTCAATTTGCCAGGCATCATTAACATGTATTAAACTAACGAATACCACCAATTTAATGCCGCTAACAATTATTATAATTACATTAGTAAGTTTCACCTTTGTTTTGTTTGATTATGCGGCTGCCAGTAATTAATTTTACTGTTTAATATTAAATTATGATTTGAAAGGTGTAAGTTTATTATGACATGTAATTAATTGTGATGTTTTTGAGGCTTAATTACCACTAGTGTGGGTCATAACTTTGTTCGCACAGTTTGTGAAACTCGCTCTGGGATGACAATAAAAATTTACATCAACGTTGTGCACATTAAAACCTCAGATATATTAGGGGGTAAAATGTCCCCCAACATGCCGCTTAATGTACGTGACGTGGCAGCGTTGCCGTGTCTCGCAACTTGCCCTCTACAACATTAGTTTTAGTTTAAGCGAAACCCGAAACACGTGTCTAGTATTTTAAAGTATCTATGTACAAAACATAACTGTATCATGAAAAATCACAAAGTTATAAGCTTGTTAAACCAGCAAAAATACATAGTCACCGGGCCATCCAGGTGTCTGAGGAGTTATTTTGCACTTGCATCCAGCTGTTTGCTGGCGCCTAATACCCGCTATGACCTGCCATGACCAGTGTTGTACTTAATAAATGATAAATGATCTTTAATTCTCAAATAGGTTTTAAAAAAAAAACACTTTTACTCGTCAATTTGGTTTCCAGTCAGTTTAAACTAGATGAGGCCGGTGTTTCCTAGCTGACTACCCTGAGAAGAAACACCGAAACAAAGTCAGTGGTCAAAGTCTCTTTTAAAGTCCATACTGTAAAGAACATGTCCTGGTCAAATCATATGAGAACCTTGCAGATTAGTGTCCCAGATGGTCTTTTGAAGGTAGAACCACACAGATTTGAGTGGACCTGTCCAGTCAGTGCAAGCATTTGTCAGTATTCGTGTAGCTCAAACTTAGGACTACTAAGGAGCTTGGCGAACAATACCAAAGAAAGGACATTTCGGTAGGCCGCATCAAATGCTCAATACTGCCAGACATCATGTTAAAATACAGAAAAGGAAAAAGTAATTCACATAGTCCCCACATTCAATATTCATAATGTCGGTAATGTCCATCGTTTGACCTTTTTAAAGGTTTTTGGGAAAAAATATAACATGGCGTAAAAACTATTGGAATCCATTCAGTTACTGGAACGTCAATTGTTGTTGGAAATTCAAGAGCATTGCACTTGAGAATTAAACCACAGATATATTAAGGGACAAAATGTTCCCAAACATAACGCACTGCTGTCAAATTATCCAACAACAAGTGAAGCGTTGTAAAATGTTGGGGGCAAGTTGCGGGACGCTGGGTAACGTTGTAGCGTCCGGTAAGAGCCATGAGAGATATTTCAACGAAATGGCGGGCACACGAGTGACGCCACCCCGCTCATACGGCCCGCCGATTCGTCGAAATTTTGGCGGTACGGCGCCGCAACGCATCGTGTGGCCCGATCCTAACTTAGCGTTGTGCCTCATGTTGAGGGTCCCCTAATATATCGAAGGCTTTAACTCTTTTATTATATGCGCGTTCACAAACATGTAAGCTAACATTGTGTCTAGTGTCACCGGTGCAACTATCTGTGGGAATTGTACCACAGCATCTACAGCCTCCAAGCAACATAAAGGTTTAGTTAACTTGTACGTCACTTTTATAGACCTGTGTTACAGATAGATAGATGTTTTAATTTAGAGTGAATAATTTGTTTATTAGAAGTCTTATAGCAATTATATTAACTCGACTCTACCTTATAATGTAACTACTTTATAATGTAAAATAAAATACCTACACATATTTTATATCGACCCATTACAAATAATTCACTCTTAAAATCCTCACAAATACAAAATTCCTCTGATATCTCGTCCCTGAATCAAACCGAAAGTATAATAAAGAAATACCCAGCTGTTCCTTTCTCGTATTTAATGAACCAAAAAATACATTCATCGTCTAAATTACAAAAGAAATTATATACTTCTGTGATATAAGAAAAAAGATTCTTTAACATAAAAAGATCGGGTTGTCTCAGACGTACCGATAAAAATGGATCGCATTACTCGCCTGACTGCCCTACCACGAAATTAGGCCATTTACAACTTTATCGACTCATTCCCAATCCATTGCTCGCTGAACAACGAATAACTGGTACTGAGATCCGAGATACTGCGCAATGTATCTCGTTTTGATGTAAATTTCAAAGGGATCCAAGGTCGGTATCTGAAGCATCAGGTGATAGCCATTGGAGAATTTTTCGATCATTTATTTTTATGAATATCGCTGGTTCAGGGCGATTTTTCGACACACTCGATGGCCTTTCGAAGTTTTTTCATTATTTTATCGATAATAATATTTAGTGGAATACGAGCAAAGTTTTGGACTTAAGCTTTTATTTGAAGCGGTAATAACTTTCGGAGGTCAATAGAAATATTTCATTCGACGAAAAATTTACAGGACGCCTGTCTTGAATTCGATAATGTCACAATGTAATTTCAGGATTATATAGAGCTGAATTTCTGAGAAAAAAGGCATGAGTAAAAGAATTTCAGGCTAGAATTATTTTCCTACGCAGAAAGGCCTGTAATTTGGACGTTAACAGATTGATATTATAATATTTATAGCTTGTGAGGTACTTGCTTATCTAAACAATTAAACCAAACATAAATAATTAAAACGACCAGAGCCGACTTACAGCCACCGGTCAAGACATTGACCAGACATCAAAGTTTCAGTTCTCTTAGTCGCATAAAATATTTATTGTGCGTTTGTGTATTTCCAGTAACAATAGAAAGATAATTTTGACTTAGTTACGTACTAACAAATGTATATGTTTAAGCACTAAGCATAAGAATATCTCTCTTTTTCTCTTTAAATATTTTCCTCATAAAAAAATGGAAATTGAATTTATTTTTATGTCCTGTACGAGTACATACGAGTAACAATAAATTAATTCATTTTAAAAACCAAACTTGTGAAAATCGATATCAAGTAATTATTTAATTCATAACCTAAATAAATAATTAGAACCTACAAGCATTGATCTGTTCTGCATTGTCCCATGGAGTGAAATTAAAGCACGACTGGCTCAATCTCAAGAATACCTTTTATCTGTTGTTTTTTTTTCGTAATTTCACATAAATGCTACAAATGCTATGATACAACCACCAAGACGTAAAAAACATACATACATAAACTTACATCTACATGACCTCACGCAGAAACGAAGAGTACATACACCATATGGTACAATCCCTAAACGACATATTACTTTTTTTCCGCCACACTTTGGCACGCGTTTCTGATAGGCTTTACAAATTAAGTACTTATTTCGGCTTTAAAAATTAAGTATCGCATTCTAAATAGTCTCAAAATTGCCAAAATTTCACGATTTTTCAGCCTCTACGAGCAATTGTGATTGACTGTGACTGTAGTTACAGAAATATTGTGAAGGACACAAAGCGAATCCTGTGAGACGTGAGTGAGCCACAAGAGGCGAAGTTACCGCACATTCACTGCTCACCCAATAAAAACTACGAGCGCTCTGTGAGTATTTATGCATACTCCAGCGGAGTTTTGATTGTAAAGGTGTGAACAGAATGAGTGACTTCAAACCATTTTTTTTCCCGACAAGAAGTCATGATACAAAATTTAATAATTAAAGTGTCGTCTTTTCATTAAATGTTTGAATGATAGTGTACTTCTCTATAGTATTTTTAGCAGTATAATGCGATAAAAGTACTACGCAGAAAGAAAGAAAATAATTAGCACAACACAAGGCACGCAAATAATAGTTAAGTAAACACGAAACAAAAAAAAAAGAAGCAAAAATATAATTGCGTGCCTCATGGCTCATAAATGACAGACAACTAGTGCCACACGCTGGTTTTTAAATGAACCTGACAACACAACGGACGCAAAACAGATTTTACATGGGTTTAATAAATTCTAGATGAATTTGCTAAGTTAGTAAAACACTGTACAAATTAAATTGAATGCCTTAGGTATTTATTATCAGCCTACAAGTCATTATGATTACGTTACCTACCAAATTAGCTTCGTTTGAAAATATACCTCTTTCACACGGTATTATCTTGAGCAAAATAGGAATTACCTAACTTACCTCACAAAGATAACTACTTCCAATTAATTGCTTTAAAAATCTTTGCTTTTCCTTCACTAACGTTTTCGTTGAAAACTAGCCTACTTTAAAAAAAAAACATCTTTAAGAAAACCACAACAAACAATCCTATACAAATACCTTTTCCAAATTCAAATTCAAACACACCAATGTGAACCGCACCTAACGAAACTTTTGTCCGTGTTCGAATAAAAAATAAAAAAAAACCCCGGCTGGTCTATTCATCAGACTCTTTTCATAATCGTCCGCTAGGGGCAGCACTCGCTGATTTCGCATAGTGGTCGGCACAAGTTGTACTGAACGTTTATGTTCAATGCCTATCGGTATTTGGTTGGAATTTTGGATTGATTTTATGGTATGAATTGATGTGGGGCTAGTTGTTTATGTAGTTTCCTTACCTCGATTTTTTTTTGACGGTTATTTTTATATATATGCACTCGTTAAGCATAATAATTTCTCTATTCTTCCAATCAAATTTAAAAGACAAACAAAGGTCAAATTCAAACATCGCACTAACCGTTGCAATGTTTGATTTCCGCACGGAACAAATTTTTGTATGGCCTAGGTACAAATAGTTGTTCCGGGTCTGGGTTTCATCTGTTTATGAGTTTAATTATTTGTGAATGCACCTACGATACAAGCGTAATTCCTAGTGATGAGCAAAAAAAGTTTAAAAAATAAAACATGAGACGCTTACTCTAGCTATCGTTCACCTTTCCATTATTTTATTTTTTTGACAAGCATTCAATATTATTGATTGCATTATAATTCAATCAATTACATCTTAATAAATAAAAAGCCTTACCTTAAAAACACTTCCAAGTTTCAGTATCAGAATATCCATTTTCAAAATGTAGCCAATTATATTCAATACATCCCACCCATACGTACAAAACGTTTTGGGTAAGCGTGCTCCATCGTCGACCACATCATCGCTTACCATCAAATGAGATAGTGGTCCAACGCGAACCTATCAATGAAAACATATTTATGTATATATTTTTGAAGCTATTAACATTTTAATTATTTTATTTATGAATGTCTAAGTCATAAAATATGCATTTCAATACGAATCCGTATCTTAAACCCTAAGCTATAAACGCAGATAAGACAACAGCCCAAAGATTAAATTTTATTATAAGGGTAGTTCAATTAGAGACCCCTTCCCACGGTCCCAGGGGTCTCGTGAGCGGGGGTCGCAATTATACCGAGTCTACGATGATGAATGACTAATGTGTGTAAGAGGTATTTTAATTAATTGATCATGCTTTTTGTTTGCGGTAATTAAGGAGTAGGTAGGCCGAAAATGTGAAAATATTGTGTACGGCCTTGGTTTCATAATGTAACCCAGTTGGTTAGATATTTCATAATCTTTTAAGTCGTGACATGTTTGTTGTGGAAAATGAAGATGTGTACTTTATGCGGTAATTAAAAAAGGTTCTGAAAATATTTACAAATTTTAAATATGTTTTATATGGAATTTCTGAAAATCATCATTTGTGTTATTTCCTGAGGAAAATACGAGTCTTATTTTCATTGAAATTTTGATATGTTTTTCGGTCTAGTCTAGAAACAGATACGATGCGTAAAATATGGGTGTGTTTAGTATCATTATTTTGTAAATTGCCTTCGACCACTTTTGTGGAAAATAATGGGCTTGATGTTGTAGATTGACTGATGTTAACTGGTTGGGATCAAAACAAATATCAGTTCACAATAAGGATCCAGCCAGAAATGTGGAATTATTTGAAAGTTTTTTTGTGACCCTGCATCGCAAAGCACTACGTAAAAGATACTGGTCGATTTTAGTTAGTAGAAGTCTGACACTACTCGCTGATTTCTCAGCCGAAAAAAAAATTCACTTTAAAGTTTCAGTCATCTTAACCATATCTTTCGTAAGTGGCATTACATAATTATCTTAAAAAGGCTGTTATTCACTTCCTTCTAGCTCACCAAAAACGAATTCCTTTACATTTTAAACATGAACATTTCGTCTGCGGCTCATAATCCTCTGCATACAAAAATAAGGCTCACTCTGTATTAATCTTCTTAAAAAGGGCGCAGGGCGATGTATTATATTCATTCCTAAGCTATACAACTGTGGTATAAATTTGAAAGTGAACCTTTTTGAATCGTACGTTTTCACGAGTTAAACTAAAAATGTGAGTTTGATGAAAATTGGAAGCGAGGTTGCTGGTTTACGGATGTAGTAGGTAATGGATCGTTCAAAGTTTTTTTTTTTTATTTGATTAAAGGGCTTTGTCGCTTAGCGACCACATCGCCCAGTACAGAAAACAAAAACTTACAAGCTACCTTAAGGCTAATTCAAACAATTACCAAACTTATACTGTTATCCATCCGAGTTCCTTCGGTGAATCTTTTGAACGATCGTGCAGCCTTGGCAGATATTGGTCTTAATGGAACCCGTCATTAAGCAGTGTTATGGGATAATTTATCTTTTATAAAAGAAGATTGGCTTTTAGGACCCGGTGTTATATCAAGTTGGGTCGTTTTAAAATATATATCTAGTAATCGCTTTATTTTATGTCACCAGTAGTTAGACAGGAGCAGGGAAAGAATATTATAACTCACTTTATTTTAGAACAATCCCGTTTTAAGGCTGCCCACAAGGTAGACCAAAGTGGAATTCTTTGGGTACAAGATACACAAAACCGGTCCATATAGGGACACTTGGGGGAGGCCTATGTCTAACAGTGGACGTCTATCGGCTGAATTGATGATGATCATCATCATCAATGTAGCAGACTGATGATGTTTGCTTATGACCTTTCAAATGGCTTATGCCACAGTTTGATACAGCACTAAGTAAGGAGTCTATTCAAAAGTACCCACTGTCCTTTGAAAATTACATCTATCCATGATTCTATAAACAGCTTGTGTCTTTTCCAGAAAATGAATTAATCACAAATTAGAGCCACAAACTTTAACAAACCTCGTTACTCCTAACCCTTGTTACAACTTGATGTAACATGGAGCTTAATTCTATATATCATGAAGCACAACAAAAGACTGATAAAGTATCAAACTCTTCTAACTCTTATCGAACACTCTCTAACCCAGTGACCTTCCATCGCCTCTTCCTTCCCAGTTAATCACCCACAAACAGAACTTTTGCTAATAATAAACTTTTTCATCGTATTTTGGGACAAATCTGTTTAACTGAACCCGTTGTAACCGCGTCTGGTCGTAATAAAAAGTTTGGCCGCCATTGCGGTAATGGCCGAATATCGATGTGTGTTTGATTATATTTTATGGGTCGTTTTATATTTGTTTGATGGTGGCACACTAATGGAGGGTATGGTGGGCCTTTGTTTTTATTATTGGTATTTTTTTATTGTCATCTTTATGGATTTTCACACGTTATGGAGCTGAATATTTAGTATGACATGGATCATAAATGACAGTTTTTAATAGTTCCGAAGTGGAACGTATTGCAAAAATCTAAAATAAATACACATTTTTTGAAATACGGTTGCATGGGGTAAATGACGCATCGGTTCTTATTTCAAAGCAAGAAACTTATGACTATGTAATATTACTTGCCAACTGAATTATAATATAAGAATATCAATACAAAATTTGTTTAATGCATTTTTTTTTGGGTCATCATAACTTTTTTTGCTCTGATAGACTTTGACTGAGCAAGATCCACACACTCATAAGCACTCAATAGACTGTACGTACACGTAGTTACAAGAAGTATAATTATAATAAGTTGTGATTGCTGAAATTTAAAAAATCTAAACCTCTTAGTGGTGCCTAAAGTAACACTTCGCAAGATCGGTGAAATAAAACAACTCGACTTAAACAAGTCAGTGAGTTAATAACACAGTTAAAATCATCCTGATTTTTATCACCCTCATAATTTTAAATTTTTCATGAAACACCATTTTATAAATAATAATAACATCATCTACAGTTTTATGAGACAATAAAATGCTCGTATATTATGAAAATATTTCTCTGAACACGGCAAATGCATCTGCGTTTTATATCCAAGCTACAATGGCCAATATTGGAGCCAATGTAGCTAGGATATCGCGTGTAGGTTTGAGAGGAAGTGAGAAATGTAAAGGCAGTTTATTGCTTTTTTATTCTGATACAAAATCTAGATTCTATCTAAAAATAGGATCAAAATTCTGGTGGGATCTTAAGGGTGATACCAGACATGAAGAAAATTATTAACTCTGGGAATTGACGAATCAGCAATAAATCCTAATGATGAAACACAAATCATACAATCGAAAACCCCATCTACACTTCTACACTAAATATAATAAAGAGATAAAGTTTGTTTTTTTTGTTTGTAGGAGGTAATCTCTGGAAGTACTGGTCAGATTGCTAAAATTTTCACTGATAGAAAGCTGTTTTATTCCTGAGTGACATAGGCTATATTTTATGTACGCGGGCGAGGCTACGGGCAAAAGCTAGTTAGATTATAAATAGCCATTTTGTATCCACAGTTTTCTGGCTCGCTAGTCGCATGAAATCCTAGCGTTGATCTGTTCAAACCAGCTGAATAATTACTTAATGTGACCAAGTTGTCCTATTAAAATCAATTTATAATAGGTATTTAATAAGAGCTCTATAGTGTTGAGTAGGTAATTGGCGGGCTTATGCGTCTATAATTTACGGGAAGTTTTTTTTTTAAGGTGAGAAATCATCCAATGACTTCTGCTCTAAAGCGGAGCCTTTTACTGACTAAAACCACACCTATGTTCCTTATTTGCCTCGCATTCCAGGACTCTGGGTTTCTCTAATGGTCATCCGGCCCGTGGCCCCAGTAGGCTTCTGCTCTGTTGCCTTACAGTTTTGCAAAAATTTCTTTGAGATACGCATCCAACATTATGCACCGTCAACGACTCGGACTCGGTCCAGATTACCTGACAGCCGAACCGCAAACTACCCATTGCTTGTCATCTGCAACCCACGCCTACGATGCCTGGAACTGGAAGTCGAGGTCGAAGACCCGGTTGCTGGGGCGTGAGATGTCCGATCCCTCACGAGTGCGGTCATCTCCTTCACTAGCATTACTACTTCGCAGAAGGAGGCAATCATGTACCTACCATTCCTCCTCGCTCCGGACCATTGGCCTGTACCATGGCCCGGCGCAAGAGGTCGCCATCGCTAATCGCCCCTACGAGTACACGCCGGTGCTCCGCCTTAGCAGGGTACTCCACCACGGTAAGCTCTACCGTATCCTCCAGCCGGTCCTCACAATTTTGACACCTGGCCATTTCTTCCGCACAAATCAAGTGTATCAACCTCCCAAACAATTTCCTTTTTTTTTATAATTTAAACTAGTGCTTGACTGCGATTCCACCTGGTGGTAAGTAGTGGTGCATTCTCCAAATTAATGTTATATTTTTAACACGATCTATTACTCAATAAAATCTAACCAACATTGGCCCAACACAACCCGGCTTGCAAATCCATTTCAGAGCCATTAATGGACATTTGTCCCCCTGTATGTTCAAGCTTACTTTTTGTGGGGACCGCCAGGGGACATTTTTGTTCGTGTTGCCGATTTTTGGCACTAATAGAATCGGACGCAACCCGTCTGGGCTAGTATTTGATGGAAACCGTACTGTTTACTCAGTGCGAGTGTGAAAGGGTTTCATGATTTAAATAAATGCAGTTATGGACAGCAGTGGGTGACTAGTTTTTTTTTGCGTTGTATTGTTCGTGATGGTTTTGTTTATGCATTTAATACAGCGCTTGGTTTTATAGGGTTTCACATGAATAACAACGACCAAAACGTAACTTTAAGTACACTAAAACAGAGTTGTTAAATTTAACAAAATTAAGGTCAATGAAAACGTCAGTTAGCATTCTTTTAACACTACTGACTATTAGATACATTGCCTTAGAAAATTCTATAGTCATAAATCTATCGGACTCAATCAAAACCAATTAATTGGGCTGCGAGATTGTTTGTAAACTTACCGGATGGTAAGGATGATGTGGCCGACGATGGAGCACGCTAGCTTAGAAATAACCTATTCACTCTTGAAGTAAAGACTCCTAAGTTGTAGATATCAGAAAACACAGATTCCGACAGGGAATTTCACCCCAATTTCTACAGATTTAGCTTTAGACGAAAATATCCATAAAATCGCGAACAATCAGAAACTCTGTTGGTAGGGGGTACCCCTCACGCATACGAATACCATTACAGAGGGGTAGCGCATGAATGCAGGCGGCCACGCATGGGATGGCCACTGATAGAGTTAATGTCAGTCGTCGGTTTGCAGTTCAGAAGCTATTTATTATGCAGATAGCATAATCAGCCTATGGCGGTTCTAATAGACAGGCCTGTTGATCTAGTGTAGTGGCCCTGACTACTATGCCGGAGATCGTGGGTTCGATTCCGAACTGTCCAAGTTACCGGTAGTCAGGGCTCTTGAGAGAGGAATCGCCGAAGAATACGCGCCGTGTCGTTATTATTATATACTTTATTGCACACCATTACACATACAAAAAGGAGACTAAAACACATACATACAATGGGTGGCATTATCGCATTCCGCGACTTATTTTTAATATGTATGTTTATCAGTAGTCTAGTACTCATAACACAAGCTCTGCTTAGCTTGAAACTAGACGGCGTTGTGTGATAGTTGTGGAATATTATTATTATTTCGTATTTTCATTTTCATTACATGTTTTTAACATTTTTAAATACTTTTAACACACATGTAAACATATAATTAATTACAGCTGGGACACAGACTTCAAATCTCAAATCAATTATACACCTTGTTGGCCAGAGCAAACTTTATAATAGAAGGAAATAGAAAGAAGAGCACTTAAACTATTTTCCTTACTAGGTAGATACGAAAATAAGTTTTTTTTTTTTATGTAAAGGCAAGACAAGGAAATAACACGCCGAACAGAAAATACCTGGAAGAGTTACTGGTCCATGAAAGAACTATTTAAAGGCACCTTGCCTATGTCACTTAAATGTAAGACCTATGGTGCACAAAATTGGTCTTTGACTAACATCCAAAGTTCCAAACTTAAGGTTTGTCAACGTGCTCTGGAGCGCAGCATACTAAGTGTTAAAATAACAGATCGCGTTCGAAACACTACACTGCGCACCAAAACGCAAATTATTGACGTGGTTCAGAAGGCTGCCCAGCTTAAGTGGGACTGGGCTGGACATGTCTGCCGCATGCCGATCGAGCGGTGGGCCAATAAAACGACCCCAAATAAGATGGAACAAGGGCAGGAAGAAGAAGAAGAAGTAAATGGAATTGGCTGTTATTAACCATGAAGGCCTAGTACCGGTTGTTAAAAGTCACCGATTTCACGTCTCGTCTTTAGTTTTTTGGTCCAAGAATAGTTGGCTTTGTCATGATGATTTCTTTCAAGATTTTGAGAGCAGTGGTGATGATAAAAATTAAACTAAATTTCAGTGATACAATATAATTCATATGAAAACGTCTTTGTATAGTTCGTCGAATATCGTTGTGATGAATAATTACAGTTTTTGTAATTTCATTTATCTCCACGAACTTAGACCTAGCAGTATTGTTTTTTTTTTTTATGAATAATTTAAATATTTATATTTAATGTAATTTTGAATCTTTCGTCTTTAAATAGTTTGTACGATAACTTTTAATATTTACAAATCTATTACAGTGCACTAACAGGTTGACAATGATTCACGACTCCATCCCTGTTGTTACCATTTTACCTACATTGTCGTCACTGTGCAGATCGCTCGTAGGCCACGTTGGAGCACACGGTGGTATGTCCCGCTTGAGTAGAGCATCGCCGTGTCCTCGTGGGACCGATCGGCGGCGGCGATCTCTTGCGCCGGCCCTTGGTACAGACCATGGTTCGGAGCGAGGAGGAGTGGCAGGCGGTCGCCTACTTCTGCGAAGTAGTAATGCTAGCAAAGGAGGAGGCCGACCGCATCAGGCAACGGTGCTCATAGCGCCCCAGCCGCCGCCGGGATTCTGATCCCAATTTCTGGCCACCGTAGGCGCGGGCTTGCGGATGGTAAGCAATGGGTAGCTCGCTGTCCAACCGTCCGGTAATTGTCTAATCGTCGACGGCGCGCACTGTTCCCGCGCGCCTCAAGGATTTGTCAGCAACAGCAGGGGCTCAGCTGGGTCAAAGCCTACTGGCCCACGGGGGCCAGGTCAGGAAATAGAGGCTCGGCCCCGGTATGAAAGTCAAGAAGGAACAGGGTGGGTTTTTTGATCAGTAAGAGTCTGACACTATCTCCCGGATACACTACATCCCGGATGTCATTTAGATGATTTTTACCCGCCGAAAAATAAAACCTACATTGTGGATCTTAATAAAATGAATATGACTATATCAAACCCATTTCGAGGTTACTGAACTTCATCCATAATACCCTTACCAAAAAGTGCATATTTTATCGGCCAAATTGTATAGGTACGTATCAAAGTACCAGTAAAAAACCCTTTAATCTCATCGCAACAATTGTATGAAATTAGTTAACCCCTCCCCTCCCCCTTACCTTATCAAAAGTCCCCTGTAACGGCGAGAATATGCAAATGCTATGTTAGTACGAAGAATTAATCGCTCCCTTCTAATTTATACTGTCGCCCACAACGCGATGACCGTTATAGTTTCCTGTGCGAGACTTGTTTTCAATGGGATCTAATTAATTTTGATACTTTCTTTTTTGTTTTTATGCTAATAGGATTAGTGGAGATTGGATATCTATGCGTTTTGTTAAGGATTCCCCTTTATGGGCAGCAATTTATGGAAAAATGTCTGGTCGGTATTGTTATATCTTTCCGGTTCATTTGAATGATAAAAACATGATTGCCTTTTTAATTGAATGGTTAAAATGTCGAGGAAACATTTAAAACCCTTTAAATAGGATACTTATATACCACATTATACACCCTTTTAACCTGTATCCAAAATGGGTTCCCCAATTTAGAATAATACCAAGCTCAAAAGCAAAACAGAGGTACAATTTCTAAACGGATTACTAAAAAATATAACCTTAATCCTGAAATCGATTCATAAGTCTTCATTACCAAAACTCGTGAAAAAATTACGGGAACAATCTCGATATTGTGAACAACAAACCATTATTTTCCACAGATAAAAAATAACGGGAAGAATTAACGGCAAAGTTGCACAGAGGTTCCACCTAGTGTCCATTTCGTATGAAAATTTCATTAGCTATGTGTGCTGCGCTCAACGGAACGAAAGATATACGTCCTCTGGTTAACGACGGTGCACTCGATGCTTTTGTGAAAGAATTATAGCTTCGGAGGAGAGGACCATGAAAGTATTATTATTTGTAATTCTTTTAGGGTAATATCCTTGTTGGCATAAATTTTTTAGGCATAATATTGTTGGACATAACGTTTTCGCATATTTTTTTAGCATAATAATACTTTGGCATAATGCATAGTTTAGCATAACTGTCATTTAGTCTAATATGTTTTGGCTTAAATTGGAGTTACATAAATTTTAAAGGCATAATTATTTATTCGTCTAATAATCATGAGCCATAAATATAAAAAGTCATTATTGGGAGAATGTAGCCAATTATTTTAAATTGATCTTTAGGCGATGTTTTTGTGGCGAACGTATTATCGGTTACTGGGTTAGGTTAGGTTAGGTTTTTTTTTTTTGTTGCAGGAGTCTGAAGTCCGTCATGGACGCTCAATAATATATTACAATCAATAAGGTGAAATAGTGTCTACAACTTACCGTTTAGAGTTATTGATTAGGGTTTATTAGTTTTATTCCAAAGAATATTATAAATTACATTATTATTTAGCAGCAAAAGAAAATGTGCCCTTACTATCATTGTTGTAGACTGGTGATTGTTTTACAATTCCCACTAATAAGGGCCAGAATTTTGTATTTTATAATATCTTTTTCTTTACTTCTTCACGCTTAAACTTCTGAACGGATTTGGATGTAATTTCATACAGGGGTAGACAATATTCTGGAATAGCATATAATACACTTTTATTCCAGAATTATTTTATTTACTTTCACTCGGGCAAAGTCAGTGTCAAGGTTAGTCATATCATAGTAATGAAATTACTAACTACTATTATGAAATTACTAGCCAGCGGTTTCGTCGGTTTGAAAGTAGAAAGTAATCCTAAAAAGAACATATTTCCGGGACTAAAAATATTTTATGTTGTGTTCTAGTTCATGATCTTCCCGTCTACCCAGTTTCATTGAAATCCGTTCAGCCGTTCAAGCTTGAAGAAGTAACAAATACACTAACTTTGCGCTTTATAATATTAGTGTCATCGTAAAAAAAGTAGTCAGAAGGTCTGACTACTATTTTTTAAACTAAATCAATTTGGAGCTAAACACTACCTACTATTAATATATTAGAGTAGAATGATGTTTTTCTGGCCTCCGCAACCTTAACAGGTAGTATTAATCGTGCGTCCTTTGATATAATTTATTCAGTTATTTTCTGAAAATCCCGAAGCACCACATGTTAGTAGCCAACTTCCCATCACTACAACGACTGCAAACGATCCAACATGTGCTTCAATAGGGGAGCTGCATCCGGGACGAAATTTACACGCAGTCGAATTAGTCGGGACCCCTCGGCATTTGCATGGCACCCCTTATTACAGGTAGCTATGTCACGGTAATGATGCCATCCTGATGGACAACGTCATCTTATGGTGTTGTCGAGACTGTTAGGACGTAATAGAGATTGTTTGAAAGAGTTACTGTGCCCCTGGAACGCAAAGGGCTACCGAATGAACACAAAAGGCTTTTTATTATTATGGATAAGCTCGCCTTTGATCAATCTCACGTGATGGTAAGTAATGTGGTCATCCATGGATCACGCTGGTCTAAAATTAAACTGTTCACTCTTGACTTAAAGACTCCGGTAAAGGTTTTCATTCAAACTTCCATTCTACTTCAGCTGTACGCATAATACATGTGATCTCAAAACGTTTGGAATGAATGGTTTGGATATGCAGGTCTCTACTGTACGTCCAGCGGTCCGATGATAGAAAACCGACAAGCTAGCAACTTGACGTCGATCCTCAAGACTTTGCAGTTTTGAATCGATGAGTGCATCATTGCCGATTAAACAAAACTAATGCAATCTGGGTGCAAATATCGGGAGTTACATACAATAGGAATGCTTCAAATTTATTCTGATAAGAACAGACATTTACCAAAAACTTTAGCTGCACTACCTGCCGTTTAAATTTTTTTAGCGAATGCGTGTGGTGTTAATTGTTTTGTTGTTTGAAAATTTCAAAAAATAAATCTGACTATTTATCAGTTCTTCCAGTTCTAACTTCAGTGAATGTTCTTGTCGATTGATATCTAATGTCAGCATCATCATCATTTATAGCCCTACTTCACCTACTGCTGAGCACTGTCTCTCTTTTTTTGTGCCAATCTTCACCTTTCTGTGCCAGTCTTATCCAGGATTTATCCACGATGGCAACATCGTCATCTGCCCATCACTTTATACTTTTACTTTTAATAGGCTAATACTTGACCATTATCTCACCAGATGTAAACCGACGATGTGGTCGACGATGGAACACGTTTACTTGGAAACAAACTTCACTCTTAACTTAAAGACAACCTGAAAGTTGTAGCTATTAGTAAACACAGACTCTAGCAGGGAATTCCACTCCTTAGCTGTACGCACAATGAACTACTCATACTCCACCTACCACCACAGAACCTTGCTTGGTATCTAATATGTTGCTCTCTACACCGTGTATTTTCCTACACTCCCAACAACAGAAACAGAGCCACCGCATCGTCCGACACTTGTACATCCCTAGCAAGGGCTACCTACCGTTCATCCGGCGCTTTACGAGCGAATAAATTAGTCGCGGCTCCATCCGATTTGCATCCGATCTGGAATTGTACGGCGCACGGCGAATTGTACGTCTAAGTCACACGGATATGCGAACACAATACGTTGGAGCTCTATTTACCTAGCTATGACGATGTTATTAGTCTTACCGCCCAATGAAGATAGGAATTATATTGCCTTAGTTACTGAATACATAAGTCTTTAGTAAAACGTTCTGGGTGCAGATATATTTAGGAAGGCAAAACTACTTAAATATCAGCTAGAATAAAATATATATCTAGTAAGATGGATTGTGAGTTTTTGCTTATTAGCAAAATCTCATCATCTCCGCGATTTATTGTGTCATCACTGCGAATATTAGTTCCATCTTTTTACTTAACGTTATATTTTTGTTCTCCAGTGAGTCCACACATCGAGGTACTGGAACAATTTGCCTGCTGCGGTCTTCCTGTCTGATTTTAACTTAGGTGTCTTCAGTCTTCAAGTCTATAGTGAATATGCTCTTAATAAATTAGTGCGCCCCCCATCAACGATTGCATCACTACTTACAATCAGGTGGGATCGCAGTCAAGCACTAGTTTATATCAATTAAAACAGAAAAAGTAAAGTGTACTTACTACTTAGGTACATAATGAAAATATACGTTTAAATTAAGTGTACCTAATTAGTAATGTATGTTTCCCGAGCTAGTAGCTACTAAGTTATTTTGAGTAAGGTGACGTAATAACTTTTTTTTTCCATTATTATGTATAGGCTCACGTTTGACCACTATCTCACCTGATGGTAAGCAATGATATGGCCAACGATGGAACACACTTGACTAGAAGCAACCTATTCACTCTTGATTTAAAGACCCCTAGGTTATAGTTAGCTAGGTTGGTTAGTTGTCTGACGAAAAATGACGAGGAGAGCCGTCCCCAAATGAAATGGGTTAAGGCTAGGCAAAAGGAGAGAGATAAGTTATAGTTATCAGAAAACACAGAGTGTTCTGATAACTCCAGCAATTTTACTCCTCAGCTACACGAATAATGAATGTGTTTTCCTAAAACGCTTTGCCCGACTAAAGAATCGAACTCAAAATCTTATGCATGTAATGTTAGTGACTAAGAACTTATCTTTACTCTACTTTCTTTGTCTTCTGAAGCTTTCTTATCAATCTCCCTTTCCTTTTCCTTAGCAAGTAGCTCCTAACACATAACTTTGGCCAAGTAATTACAGTCATACGATGCGCGTAGTCGGACACGACCCGCGACGCACATCGCAATTCACGCGCGGATACATTAGCCAAACCCCGCGCGGTTTGCATCCGATCCCGCATTACTGCTTAATGGCCGCCGCCGATGTGACGTCACGCGGTAGCACTAATACGGATTTGATGACGACTATGACGGTTATGAATTCAAGTATGGAAATATAAAAGGACATTAAACATGAAATCCCGTTAAAAGCCCGTTTTTCCTGAAGGGTTCAGCAGTTTACTGTGTACCTTTTTTGAAGTAGGAAGTCATCAAATGACTTCCCTGTTTTAGGCCTGGCTCCATAGGTGTGTCAGACTTTTACTGATTAAAACCACCTGTGTTTTTTTATTTGACTTTTGCGTTTTAAAGCCACTCTTTCTAACGTTCCCGCAATCCTAGCAGGTGTGGGCCCTATTGGGCCCCGTCAGTTTTGCACTCATATTGTTGATGCACGTGTACCCGCTGTCAACTCAGGCTTGGTCTCTACCAGACGGCTGTACCTACCTATGGTGCTCCTTCTATAGCCCTCTCTTTCGACCAATTTCGCTGTTCAGCTTAATATTATCTTGGAAACCGACATTTTCGCTTTGCCGTTGCCCACTTACCACTACCAGACTAGTATGATATTTTTCGATGCGTTACGTTCCACGTACGCTATAAAGCATTGTCAGAAAGATTGACGGGGAAAATTAAGGCCAATGCGAGCCGAGGCTGCGAATCGTTCGAAAGCCTCTTGGCACTCAAAGGATAGTTAAAGAAATACTGTGGGTTTCAGTTAGTAAAAAGACTCCCTTTCACTGAACTCAAAGCAGGTAAAGCCATAATAAGATGACTTCCTACGTAGAAAAAAAGAAAGAAAAGTAAGATATTTTTGTAAATAATTTTTATAGATATAAAATTTTTGCTCATTAAAACAGATTATTTCAATGACTAAAAATCCAATCTTCCTTTCCACACAATGAATTAATTCCACACCATTATCAGTATTTAAATCCTCTGAATAACAAGCTCAAAGCAAATCGTGCGTTAGCGGCGACCACAACCACACACAGTGGCACGTGTCACCAGCATAAATAAAATAAAATGAAGGGGCGTCATCAACCCCGGCGATAAAGAATCACCGCTCGCCACTCCATGTTTGGGTACTAACAATAGTAGGCGATGAAGTCGAGAGGGACAAAAGGCCCAAATTAAATTAAATAAAAAAATGTAAGTATTCTTGAATAAAAAAATCTTGATATTAGGTTTGTGCTGATAGTAAGCGACGATCAGTGCCTACGCTTGCCTAGAAGTAACTTATTCACTCGTGACTTTAAGCCCCTAAGTTGTAGCTATCAGAATACACACACTTTTTTGTTAATTAGTAATAGTTTCTAGTAGATACATAAAATGAAAAACACAATTTTTTTCATTAATTGGTATAGAAAAAGTTGTTAAGTGTTAAGTTTCCATTATGATATATTTTTTTTTTATTTGTAAATTTCGCAATGGTAAAAAGGTCTTATAATAATGCTGCAGTGAATCCAAGTGTGCAAAATTTAGAAATCAAATCAAACTCTTCTAGACAAACGTGAAAAATCGCACATTTAATTGATATTTTCGACTTTCCATGCACAACCTTATATGTTCCTTGTATATGGCCCTTCTGTCTGTATCCGTTTAACAATAGTACTTTCAATTTGTGCCGAATTTACGACGACATCACACGGAGGGGGATGTCCAGACAACGGACGCATAAATTAGAAAGCAAAGGGGATAGAGATAGAAATGATGGGACGTATAAGTGCTCAAAAGTGTGTGCTTTTTATTGTAGAAGAATAAGGTTTAATAAACTTATATTTTTTTTGTAAAACGTTCCCTAAAGGTTAATTAATTAGGGCGCGTTTCGACGACGCGAAAACTTTCTTGCGGCCTTGGGGCAGTGTCCGCATGTTACCTACGTACCTACTTGTTTTCATTTATATTAAAAATCAACTCTATTGACTACAGTATAACATTCTATTTTTTTCGAATACCTACCTAATCATACCGCGCCAATGTAACTGCAGCGTGGCGGCCGCCTTCGTTTTCTCGAATATTCTCGACGCTACACTCCACGCTCGCGCTCGCGCACCTCCGCATTCTGTCAATCTTAGTCGGTCATTTAATGAGTCAAAATATAGTTTAGCTTGTAGTTGTTAGGGCTTATTTAACTATAGCAACCAATTCGTTGAAACACTTATGCGACTTCCACGCAGCGGCCGAGCGGCGTTCGTTTTGAGCTTGCATCATATAGAATTAGAGCATTAGGTTGTTTGTGAAGTGGAGTCCTGGTATCCTAAAATACAGGCTCCAAGCCTAGTTTATGCATCAGTTTCCTACAATATGCTTACTGTATCTTCTTTACTTTTATCCTAGAAACTGTAATTATTATAAATTGTGGCGAGAAATAAACCCTATTATTATAAAAACTTACTAATGTTTTTCCAGTAAAAACATGTCACGCGATTTAAAGGAAAGACTTAGTGTTGTGTTTTTGCTTAATGTCAGATTACCTCACTAAATAAATTCCATTTTCACCACATTCACATAATCTTTTGAACAAACGCGACCAAACAAAGTTAATCCTTTGTATATAAACCAAAGCTATCTCGCGACAAGCACTAATTAAGTAAATATTTTTCTTCCATAATCTTCGCCATTTTCTACCCTTATTCACACATTCGTATTAGGCGAGGGTTCTAAAATCGTAAATTATCGCTTTATGCACACTGAACCGATATTTATTGTGATTTATAATGTTTAACCCTATTTTGATCCGAGCGATAACAGTGGGTGCTCACCCTAACGTTTGGTTTTTAGATTTTTCGACGTAAAGTCGGATGATTGGAATAATGTTTGTAAATAGAGTTCAATTTGAAAACACCAAGCCTTTGTTTTTTTTTTCAGAGTTGGTAGAAGTGATTGAACACACTCATTATTTTTAATAATATTACCTTTGTCTTTCTACAATCTTTTGTAACAAAGGCAACATGACCCGGGCTGTTCCTGACAAGTTCTTGTCGGAAAATCGATGAATACTTTGCTCTACCGGGGAATCATACAATAGATGGCAAGGTCTGCAGTCACCCTTGTGACCACTGCACCAACGAGTTTCCATATTCATCTTATTAACTAGTGAGGCGGTAAGAACAGGCTTGGAGCTATGAATCATTGTAGACTCTGTAAGCACATAGCAACATACTTGGAGGTATTATAATTCATTATTATGTGCTATTTAAACACTTAAATTATCAATTAAAATTAGTTAGATATGATGGGTGAGTAGTAGAAATATGAAGTAATAATATAATTTTCCACAACTATCACACAACGTCATCTAGTGTCAAACCAAAAAAAGAGCTTGTGATATGAGTAGAGTACTAGACAACTTGAAAACATACTAAATACATTTCTAAATATATATTATAGATAAATTACACCCAAACACAGAAAAATTATTGTGCTCATCACACAAACATTTGTCCTGGGTGGGAATCGAACCCACAACCTCCGGCTTTGCGGTCAGGGCCACTAACCCCTACACCAAATGCCAGTGAAGTATAGCATTTATATGTAGGTATTTGGATTATTATGAAGCGGTTGCCATCTGACCTTCGGAGAAGCTAACGATTTTCCTCCAATCTCAAGTCCTATCGTATTACCATTATTTTTATTACATATTAAAAATTAAAAATCGTATTTTAATAATTTTAACTTAAATCTCGAAAAAGGTAACGATGGAAGTTAGATCTACACTTCTACACTATAATGTAGTAAAGAGAAAATATTTGTTTTTTTTTATTGTATAAGGTAATCTCTGAAAGTACTGGTCCGATTGATAAAATTTTTTAACCGATAGAAAGCTGTTTTATTTCTAAGTGACATAGGCTTTATTTCTTGTACGCAGGCGAAGCAGCAGCTATCCTAATGGAACATTCTTCCGAGATCAAAAGTATTCTATGTGCTATTCTAGGACATGTCTACCAGTGTATAAAGTTCTATCAAAATTTGTTCAGCCGTTCGAGCTTGCAGAAGTAACAACAAACACACACAAACTATCCCCTTCATAATATTACCGTGACACTTAGTAAATGATTATCGTCGTCTGTGCAAATTTATACGACTCGACCGAGACATGACCACGACAACTCTGTCTAGTGTGCACTACTAAGAAGAAGAAGAGGCTTAGTAAAATTTGAGAAACACGAAAATTCTGACTCCTTATCACATCTGTTCAGCTCTTAAGGGTTTAATATCAGCTTAGTGAATATTACAACCAGACACTCACCCAAAACATTTATCGAAAACATAATCAGTTCATAACTTTAATCGTACTATAAATGAGCTTTATTACAGTCTAGATAAACATCACCTAATGTAGTCGTTACCTCACCATAACGCCTCATAACTTAGTGCCATAAAGGCGAGTTCCCAAGAAAACGCCATAAAAACAGCAGACTAATTAACTTAAAACAGTTTCTTGGCAGATATTTTTATGCGGGTGGTTCAAAGCGTTTCCTCAGGGAAACTGCAGGTGGTCTAAAATGAGTCGAAATGGTGCTCAAACCTACTGTCTTGAGACTAAAAGCTGGAGTTTTGTTACACCGTAGTGTAACATACTAAATAAACATGTACTTCAACATATTGAGCTGAACTGTTCTTTGTAAGTACTTCTTTTGTTGTTTGTTCCTTTCATTGGACTAAAATATAACGGCAAAAGTTTATGGGTCTCTATGTTTCTTACTTGTTCACGCTCGAACGGCAAGACAGATTTCGATGAAACTTGGTAGATACACGAGTAGGAGCAGTGGTGGCCCAGTGGTAATGTCTCCGATTTACTAGATGTACGTCGTGCCAGCCAGGTGCTTCACTTTATGTAATTTAATTCTTAATTCATAACCTATACTCTCACATGTCCTAAAATTAATTCGAATACATGAGACATCAACTAATCCGGTCCAGGTGGTGGATTACAGCCCTTTCCCTCTCCTAGTGAGGAGGCCTTTTTTTATGCTAGAAAACATCATCCAATGACAACCCCCGCTCTTGTGTGGAGCAGGAGATAGTGTCAGACTCTTACTGACTAAAAGGCCCACCCCGTTCCTTCTAGCCTTCATACCGGGGCTCAAGCTCCCTTTCGGATAACCCTGGCCCCAGTAGACTTCGACCCGGCTGGGTCCCTGCTGTTGCTGACAACTCCTTGAGGCGCGCGGGAACAGTGCGCGCCATCTACGACTTGGGCTTGGTCCGGACAGTTACCGGACGGCCGGACAGCGAGCTACCCATTGCTCACTGATCGCAAGCCCGCGCCTACGGTGGCCGGAAATCGGGATCAGAATCCCGGCGGCGGCGGCGGCGGCGGCGGCGAGAACGCCGTTCCCTGATGCGTTCGGCCTCCTCCTTTGCGAGCATTACTGCTTCACACTTCTGCGAACCGCGGCGACTGCCTGCCACTCCTCCTCGCTCCGGACCATGGCCTCAACTAAGGCCCGGCGTGAGAGGTGGATAGTGAGGAGGCCTGAGTCCCAGCAGTGGGAACATCATAAAGCTGATTATGCTTATGCTATTTTTGATTCAAGGATAAACCATGTCCTAGAATAGCAATGAGGATACTTTTTATCCCGGGAATATTTTTCCTTGGGACAATTCTGTACTTTATTGTATTGGCTAGTATAACATAGTACATCCCTTCTTAATTTATCTCGTAAAGCACTAAAACCTAGTTTAATAAACTATTTTTGAAATCATTCACATGCACTCACACGCTCTGATAAAACATCCATTTCATTGACGTTCCTTATAAATTTTGAACAAAGTTCATTCAACACAAAGCTTATTCACATGTGCGAAAAAAAAGTATTTTCCAAAGCCTTGATAAAAGCTGCGTCAAAACAATATTACGTTACGTTGCTAGTTTCCATTCGTCGCGCTATCCAGGTACCTAATAAAATATTGTGCTTTTATTATTTATTTATTTATTTATTATACGCTTTATTGCTTTTATGTTCTTATTCGCTTTAAAATATTGTAAAATCATCAGACAAAATAACCACCCTTTTAGCGTGTTCACCATGTAGCCTATTAGTCAATTAAGGCAGTAACTGGAATATTAAAGTGACGCTGAGCTCTGGGTTTAATAGCTACAATATTATGGGCAGTATAATTGACCATTTTAATTGAAGCATTAAGTTCCTATATAAAACGATCTACATAGGTGATAACAAAAGCACTGTTAAAGATTGACATCCTTAAGATATGCTACTGAAGGCGTTCACTAAAAATAAAATAGACATCTTCTATCCTGAAAGAGCTTCGCATCAAAAAATATTTTCATCGATTGTACAAGTGCGATTTTCAAGATATTTAGACATATCATATTACAAAAATCTTTAGATCAAGTGGTGCAAGGAATAGTAGAGAGCGAACGTTCCCTCGGTCGATCACCTACCAGATAGACAGACCTCGTTAAATCATCTTCGAAGCGTTTCGCTAACAAATGAATACACTGTGCTATGAATAGAACGAGATGGAGAAGTCATGCAACAGCTGCGAACTTATAACATTGTTCATGACCACGATCTCTCCACCAGGATAGTATGACTGAGAAGGAGACCTACATAAAGACCGTATTGACAACAAATCTAACATGTATATGGCAACGTGTCTAATGCTAGCCATTTCCGGTGGATTCCCTCCTGTGGTCTAATAGTCGGTAACCATAATTTTCCAAACTTCTCACTCTCAGAGATAAACATAGAGTACAGTAATTGCTTTGAAAGATTTCCTCCCAAAAACCACCTTTTAATAATACAATTTAGCAGCAGTACGTTACCGAATGCTTTTTATTGTCTGTATCAATCACGGAAAACACATACAAAACAGAACGTTATTCTATTTGTAATTTTTCACATTCACACCGTCACGTCGTAACCATAACTGCGAACACTTTACCATTCAATAACCTTCTCAACACTCTCAAAATTCCGCTTCGGTGTGACAGTCACCTTTAAGACATCGGAATCGAGCTAAGTGCATTGCTATGTCATTAGCTTGAAAACTTCCAAAGACGAAGAATTAGGAACGGTGTCGTTCGCAAAGAAATTCATAAGTTTCTTTTATGAAAGTCTTTCGTATTGCTATAAGAGCGGCGACTTTTGCCGGCGGATTGTGTCTTTGAATACTTATTCTTGTTTAAATGGAAGTTCTTTGTCGTGTTTGCGAGATAGTTCGCTAGGGTAATGATGGAAAGAGTGAGGCTTTACTAGGATTTCTCGCAGCAAAAATATGAATAAGAAATGTGTTTTATGTATTTGATAAACTAATAAAATCATTAAAATAGTGTCAAGTAGTCTGTAAAATAATAGCTGACCTGGCCATTAAAGGTGTCCCTTTTTTTGGAAATCATCAAACGTTTATATAAACTCCTCCTGCTCTGGGTGGGGCTAGAGGGAGTGTAAAACTTTTACCGACCAAAATCTACCTGTGTTTCTTCAAGCAAATTTTGCGTTCCTGGGCCACGGTAACTCTCGTGTACAATCCCAGCCATCAAAGGATTCCTAACTTTGAAATTCAGTCGATATACTTTTAAACGCACTTGTTCAAACAAGTTCATTTAGCTAGTTTAATGACATATATTGGATAGAAAAAGAATAAAGATAAACTAACTAAAACTGAGAAAATAAGCTTAGCATGTTAGGTGCTGATTACAATAAAAAAAAAGTTGTCCAAACAACAGTGGTAGAGCTCTGCTAGCATTCAAATGATTATTCTAAGAACAACACAAATAACTAGATTATAAGTCAAAGTTCTAATATGAGGCAGTCCAAACTGAGACATGGGAACTGCCTATCTTCACATGATCCGTTTAGGCAGGTAATACACTTACAGCTGACATCGCCAGTGATTCTGTGAACCTAGACTTTGTGCGTCAGTATGTCAAATGCCTTTGGGAATACGTTTCTGTCCAACTTGATATTGATTGATACTCAAAAGGAGACAGTATACAGTTAGTATGACTGCAGTTACTGTCTTGCATGGAAGAACAAGTCTTTAAGAAATTCAGAAGGTGCTAGATACACATCCAGAGTGAATGTAACTTTCTGTTCAACAAGAATCGGTTTATTGCGAGCACCAGGCATTTTCAATACCTAATTCAGCATACATATACACGTTGGAAAAATATTTTATATCAAACTTAAAGAACCGAAAGACGCAGCGTTGGAAGGTTACCCGCCAGGGGGATCGATGACCAGGCGAGGGTTGCGGGAATTCGACAGGTGCAAGATGCACATGATCGTCCATTGTGGCGACATTTGGGGGAGCCCTGTCCAACAGTGGATGGTTTTCGACAGAAATGATTATGATGAAAGGCGACGTCAGAAGTCTGTAAATAAATAAACCTATTAATAACGGGTGTTGAAAAGTTTCTGATAAATAAATGTTTAAAGATACCAACGCAAAGGGGCTGCGTGATTGTTCGAAAGTGTCAATGCGGCTCTGAAACGCAAAGGTAATTGAAGGAACATGGGTAGGTGTTGGTTATTAAAAGTCTGACAGTTTTTGAGTAGAAGTTAGCATATATAAATAAGCATAATCGGCCTTTTGATTTTCCCACTGCTGGGGCTCAGGCCTAGGCCGTCTCTCTAGGAGAGGGATCGGGCCGTAATCCACCATACGGGCCCAGTGCGGGTTGGTGAATGTCACATGTTTTCAAATCGAAAAAAAATAAAATTTAGGTGATATATCACCAGAAAAATTAAGCCATGACAACACAAGTTTCACAAGTTTTTTTTTTTAGATGAGTACCTAATAATGATATCCGACCTCAAAAAAATGTGCTAAAAATTCAGAAGAAGTCAGAAACTTCTCTTGCTTTCATGGCGAACTTTTACAGACTAAAGTCACCCCTATGTTCCTTTAGTTGTTCTTGTACACCCACATATGGCCAATTATTTCTAACTCCCTTATTTGAATAATATTTAAATTTCCAGACGGTAAAACCATAACTCTTATTCCCGCATTAGGTAATGATCACTAATCACACGGCCCGGCGTCGCCTGTGAAAACAGCCGCTATGCTAAACAGGAATTTACATTAGCAATGCGTGGAATTTGGATGCTCGTCTATTTGACGGTAGTTTGCATTAATTATACTGCGCTTGTTTTTGGTAGTGACACTTGTGATGTATGCGTCTACCTCTGTGTACTTAACGTATTAACTAGCTCGTCCTCGCGGCCTCGCTTCCACGGCCATAGGAACCATATCCTGTAGGAACCAGGCGTCGATATACGCGTTTTAGTATATACAAAACCCGATACGTGTCTAGTATTTTTATTAAAATAATCTTTGTACTTCATTCAAAGTTATAAGCTTGTTATATTAGCAAAAAATCATAGTCATAGTCATAGTCATAGTCATAGTAATTTATTGGTAAGGGATTCTTACAAGTCAATACAGAATTTTTAAATTACATGTTAACAAATGATTACATTACAATGTGAAATAATATAAAATGTCAAGCAAATAAAATAAACAATACAAATACAATAAGTAGAAATCAAATCACAAATAAAAATTAACAATAAATCACAAAATTAAAAGTCACAACAAATTTCAGTCCAAAATAATTAATATTTACGTCAAAGTTAAGTTATATTAAGTCATAAATTCGTCAAAAGAATAAAAAGCTTGCTCGATAAGCCATTTTTTCAAGCGAGCTTTGAAGCTGCCTATAGTTGGGGCACTAGAAATAGCGGCAGGCAGTTGATTATAAACTGTCGGGCCCATAACATGAGTCGTCTTGGAGGATTTGGCGAGCGTTCTCGAGACCGTCGATAGCTGACCCCTGCTTCTGGTGCAATATGAATGACGGCTACCTACCTTTGGGTAAAGGTCGAGGTTCATCCTCACGTACAGTGCAACCTGATATATAAGTATAGCAGGTAACGTGAGGATGCCTAGTCTAATAAAATGGGGTCTAGCGGACATGTCCTGCGGTATCCCGACGATGGCCCGCACGGCACGCTTCTGCATTCGGAAGGCGCGCTGCCAATCAGCAGCACGTCCCCATAGCTCAGCACCGTACTGAAGTAACGAGTGCACCGTCGCGAAATAACAAGACCGCACATCGCGTTCGGGTAAGACGCGCGATATTCTGCCAAGAGCAAAACATGCACTACCCAACTTACCGCACACTTTACCAATCTGACCATCCCACTTGAGGCACCCGTCAATTTCAAACCCAAGAAAGGTTATTGTCTTCACCTGAACCAGAGCCACTCCACCCGCAGATACTGCCAGCGGTCGTGAAAACCGCCCAGACAGAACAAAGTGAATGAAGTGGGTCTTTTTCAGATTCAGAGCAAGACCATTTTCTTGGAACCATAACGCCAATTGATTAGCGGCATCGTTTAACTTTTGCTCTAACTGATCCACTGATTCAGCTGTTACCAACGCTGCAACATCATCAGCGTACATGAGTACTTCTGCGTCAGTCACAGCATCAGGCAAGTCATTGAGCAGCAGCGAAAACAGTATGTTGGACACGGATGACCCCTGAGCCACTCCCATCTCCGATTTCAGAGGCTTGGACCTCACCTTTCCTTGCCCACCTACCACAACTTGAGTCCTGTCGTGCAGCAAATCTGTCACTAAAGCATGCGACGTCCCCACCACTCCGTAATGCTGTAGTTTTACAGCTAACACGGCGCGGTCAGCAACATCGAACGCTTTGGACAGGTCACAGCATAGGACAGCCACTTGCTTCTTTTTTTCACGTGCAGACATGACTTGATGTACGAGTTCACGTGCTAAAGACGTGGTCGAGCGGCCTTCTCGGTACGCATACTGATGGTCGGAAAGGGCGTTTGTCTCCGACATAAATTTAATGAGTCGGGAACTCAAACCGTTCTCAAACACTTTCGCAATGGTAGGTATAATAGAGACTGGTCTATAATTGTCCATGCAATCTTTTTTCCCTTTTCCTTTGTACAGGGGTGACACTTTACTGAGCTTTAACGGCGCAGGAAAAGAACCTTCCCTTACGCAAGCATTAAATAACTCAGAAAGGACATAGGCTAGAGGAGCTGCTACCAGTTTTAAAAGTCTCATCGAGATGCCGTACGAATCTTTCGACGGTTTGGGTGGGATCCGTGACGTGATGATCTGATGAACTTCATACGCACTAAAGGCAGTGAGCCGAAGCGAGCGATCAGCCGGCGGCCGCGCGGCGCGCAGCTCTGCCTGCACGCGCAGCACGTCAGCGTGCGGCGCGCCACACGCAGTCGCCGCGCTCAAGAAACGCTCATTCATTGTGTCAACTACCGATTCTTTTGTGAGAAACGGTGTTCCGTCCGAATTTCTTACAATTTCTGTAAAGTCAAGAGTTGGAGAATTCTCCTTTCCTCTCTCCTTATTTATGACATTCCACATTGTTTTCGAAGAATTTTTAGAACGCTTTATAATGTCAGAATAATGCCTAGATTTTTTATTATTAATCAAGTTCACATATGTCTGTTGCATGTCTGTAATTAAATTGTGTATGTCATTATTCGGATAACGCTCGCAAATGTCAACTAATTCAAATAATAATAATTTATAATCGTCAATTTCAGATGTTACCCACTGTTAATGATACCTTTAAAAACATAAAAAATGTAAAAGGGAACGCGCGGTGTCTGAGAGGGTTAAAGGGGCGTGTCCCGAACCGCCATTTTGTTTTGCGATGACGCAGTGCCATTTTCAACGCGACGGACAGCGCGCGCTTCCTAACCTAAAATTTGTTCTATAACTTTCTTTTTTGCAATTACAAATCTTTTCGCTCAACGCTGCGTTTTACCATCTTCCACAACCTTAACAGTGGTCCATCGAGCCGAATCATTAAGTAATGTACCACACGCCACCGCAGAACAAGATGGTCAACACGCGCAGCACTACAAAAAAACGACATTTGCTGAAATGTGAGGAGCAACCATCGGCCAAAGAGGATGATGTGGCCAAACCCAACCTGATCGAGCCTGCGAAAGTAGAAGAAGCAGGTGAACTTGCGTCACGAAAGTCAAAATGTTCAAGGCCATCACATCGAACATCAAGATCGTCGGTAGTTGCACATAAGAAAAAACTCGAATTAGAAGCGGCGAAAGCGAAAGCTCAAATTGAAATGGAACTCATAAACAAAAAGTTAGCTGCAGACATAGCAGCCCTGGATGAAAAATACAGTCCACCAGCGTCGGAGTCACAAGACGATGGCAGGGACATCGAGGAGTGGTTGGAGCGCAGCCAGCAAGAACTGGAGCAACAGGGGGTCAACAAAAATGGAAAATCTACCGGCCCGCTGTTCCCGCCGCTGCCGGAGGGTAGCGGCACTGACGGTGCAGTTCAACAATTAGCCAGCGCACTGAGGGACCTAGTCATCACTTCTGTGCCCACTAGCCACAACGAAAATCTACTCAGCCGACTTAGCACACCACGGGAACTTCCCATATTCTCTGGTGACCCCATGGAATGGCTGTTCTTCAAGAGTGCTTACCAGGAGTCAACACTTATGTGCAATTTTAGCGAGAGGGAGAACCTATGGCGCCTAAGAAAATGTCTCCGTGGTCCCGCTAAAGAAGCCGTGTCAGCCCTGTTAGTTACTTCTACATCACCTGAAACAATTATATCTACGTTAGAATTACAATTTGGTAACTCGGACATTATTATATCAAGAATCCTGCACGACGTGAAAAAGTTAAACCCGCTACCGCCAGATTATCATAAAGACATTGTACCTTTTAGTGTGAAAATAAAAAACTGTGTTGCTTCGGTGCGACAACTCAAACGACATGAGTACTTACAGGGTGTTGATGTGGTCAATATGGTGCTGTCTAAGCTGCCTACCGTGCTGCTAGCCAAGTGGGCAGACTATAGCTATCCGTTAATAAAAACGCAACAAAAGTGCAGGCTGGATATATTGAATGACTTTTTGAGTGAAGAAGCTATGAAAATATCAACCTGTAGTGCTACTTTAATACAACCTATAACGGACTATTCCAAACGTAAACATAGTGATAAAGTAAACAATATTCAAACTGTTCTAGTGCAAGACGGACAAAGTGAAGACAAGTGTCGTTATTGTCGTACGGCTAGTCACAAATTAACTGAGTGTAAAAAGTTCAAAAAATCGCTACGAAAGGACAGATGGCTGCACGTAAAGCGGAACGGTATTTGTTATAAGTGTTTAATCGCGCAACATCGTAGGGACTCGTGCACCGCTCCTAGCTGTGATGTAAACAATTGTGGACAATCGCATCATCGCTTATTACATTATGTGGCCCGTCAAGACAACAGTGAACCTGTGCCAGCGGTACAAACCGAAGTTCCACCCGATACTGAAAGCTCAACCGAAACAATAACAAATATCAATGTCAGCTGTTCCGTAATGTTAAAAATTGTACCTATAAACATTCACGGACCCAACGGCAGTGTGAGCACGACCGCGCTGCTTGACGACGGTTCGACTGTGTCGTTAGTTAGTGCTTCGCTGGCGGATAAAGTAGGGCTGCGCGGCCGCCGGGAATGTCTTCGTGTGTGTGGCGCATGGAATGACACCGAACTAGTGTGCAGTGCACAGCGCGCCAAGATGACCTTGTGCGGTGTTGATACCAAGATGTTTACAATTGATGCGCGAATCGTGAAGGAATTAAATCTACCACAAAGTTTGGCAACAGTAAATACCGAAAAGTACGAACACTTATGTGACATTAGCAATAACTTGTGCACAAAAACACAACTACAACCACAAGTTTTAATCGGACAAGATAATTGCCACCTTCTCTTACCTCTGGAAATAAGAGTGGGAAAACCCAATGAACCCTGTGCCACCCGGACTCCTCTGGGTTGGTGCCTGCATGGAAGGGTGCCTAATGTTTACCTACCTGATTCGTCTATACGTCACTCCTCGTTGTGTGTCACTAGTGACGTCATAGAAACAGAATGTGTACTACGAGAGATACAGGACGAGATACGAAGATCGTTCTCAATCGAGTCCATGGGCGTGTCTGGCAAGCCCAGGCAGAACTCTGAAGACTTACGCGCTGAGGAACATTTAGAACGGACTTCTGTACTCATCAATGGCCAATGGCATGTCGGCTTACCTTGGCGAGACGAGAAGGCCACGATGCCGGACTCGTACCCATCGGCATTGTGCAGACTGAAAGGAGTAGAACTCAAATTAAAAAGAAACAAGGAATATGCGAAAAGATACGAAGAACGCATACGACATCTACTTGACAATGACTACGCAGAAAGATGTAACTACGCAAATGTTACACCGCCAAGAACTTGGTACTTACCTCACTTCGGGGTCGATAACCCCAACAAGAAAAAACTGCGTTTAGTGTTTGACGCAGCAGCCAAAACAAACGGGTTATCACTTAACGATTACTTATTAAAGGGCCCTGACCTACTTATGTCGTTATTTGGCATTATGTTGCGATTTAGAGAAAATCGAGTAGCCGTATCTGGAGATATTAAAGATATGTTCCTCAGAGTAAAAATTCGACCTGAAGACCGAGACGCCTTCCGATTTCTATATAGAGAAGAACCAGAAGGACCTATAAATACTTACGTGATGACGTCTCTTATTTTTGGTGCTAATTGCTCGCCCTTTATAGCCCAATTTATAAAAAACAAAAACGCAAACCAGTATGAGTCGTCAATGCCTGCTGCGGTTTCTGCTATACATAAAAGTCACTATATGGACGATTATATAGACAGCCTACCTAACGAAGAAACCGCAATACAACTGCTTCATGACGTCATATCCATCCACCAGAAAGGCGGGTTCGAGATGCGCAATTGGACGAGCAATAGTAAACAAGTACTCGCAAGCCTACCTAAAGATTTACTAGGCGACGCAGCCGTCAAATTCAAAATAGGCCAACAGTACGAAGGCGAACGCACGCTTGGATTGATTTGGCATCCGAGTGATGATACTTTGAGATTCGACGTATCTTTCAAGCGGATACCCGAAAGTATCATAAATGGGACACAAAAACCTACCAAGAGGGAAATGTTACGTGTGTTAATGTCCATTTTTGACGTATATGGCATTCTAGCACCGTACACTATCAATGGAAAAATTATAATACAAGAAATGTGGAAATTAAATATCAGTTGGGACGATCAAGTTCCCGATACAGTGTTTGAAAAATGGTCAAAATGGATTTACATATTGAAATCATTACAAGATGTTAGTTTGCCGAGGCACTATGCGGCTGCTACCACGGGAGTGAGCGAGAAGACAGATATAATCTCCCCGCCTTCCAACTCAAGCGCCCCGGCTACGAGTGCTACGAATATTGCTACGAACGTAGCGGACGCGACATCGGCTACGAGCACTACGACGCACAGCTGTTGCAATACCGGAAAGGTCGTGACCCAAGAGAGTTATAGATACCTACAGATGCACATATTCTGTGATGCGTCTAGTAAAGCAATTTGCGCCGTTGCGTACTGGCGATGGAAGGACGACAAAGATAATACACGCGTAGCATTCATCGCGAGTAAATGTCGAGTTGTAGGAAATAAACCGATAACTATTCCGCGCTCGGAACTTCAAGCGGCTGTCCTAGCGGCTAGACTAGCAGACTCAGTAGCTAGAGAACATACTATGAAGCCCGAGCGGCGTGTATTCTGGAGTGACTCAACAACAGTGCTACACTGGATAAGAAATGATGCTCGCAACTATAAAGTGTACGTAGCGAACAGTTTAGGCGAAATTGATGAGTTAACGCGGATTAATGAATGGCGATACGTGCCCACGAAATTAAATGTGGCTGATATTGCTACGCGGGAAAACTACACCTGGCCCGTCTTGCAAGATGAATGGATTTACGGACCTACATTCCTACGATGCAAAGAAGACGAGTGGCCGTATGACGTCATATCCACTGAAAGAACAGAAACACAATTGGAGTGTATTAATTTAATAAGAACAAATACACAAGAAATTTACTTACCTGTACCTGACGCAACTCGTTTCAGTTCATGGCTTCGCTTACGTCGATCGGCTTCGTTGGTGCTCAAGTTTATAAACAAATGCAAGAAACTTACCTTTACGTTCGATGACACTATGAAGAATGCTGAAATATTATTACTAAAGAAATCACAAGCTGAATCGTTTAGTAACGAATTAACTGAAATAAAAAACAACAGATGTGTACCGAAAACAAGTAAACTACTTACCTTATCGCCTTACCTGGACGAACACGGGCTCATGCGCGTCGGGGGCCGCATTGGCGCTGCACCTGGCATCCTACCTGAAACAAAAAACCCTATCATATTAGATGGAAGAAATTACGTTGCGAGATTGATCGTCAAATATTATCATCACTACTACGCTCACGGGAATCAAGAAACCGTGGTAAACGAGGTCAAACAAAAATATTGGGTCACCAGGCTAAGACCCACTGTCAAGCAAGTGACGTCCAGATGCTCAGTTTGCAGAGTACGAAGGTCTAGGCCTGAAACACCAAGGATGGGAGACTTACCTGTTGCTCGAATGGCGCATCATGAACGGCCCTTCACTTGCTGCGGTGTGGATTTATTTGGTCCCATGGAAGTGACGGTGGGAAGGCGTCGCGAGAAAAGGTACGGCGTCTTATTCACGTGCTTGACAGTACGAGCAATTCATCTGGAAGTAGTCACAAAACTCACAACTGACTCCTTTATTATGGCATTACGAAGGATGGCCGCGAGAAGGGGATGGCCATTGTATTTGTATTCTGACAACGGTACAAATTTACGAGGAGCGGATAAGGAGCTGAAAAAGTCTATAAAAGAATTAGATGAAGAAGTGTTAAAAGATGAGGCCTTGAACCGCGGAACCAACTGGACTTTCATACCGCCCGCGAGTCCCCACTGGGGTGGGGCGTGGGAAAGGCTCATCAGAAGCGTGAAGACCAGCCTGAAAATAATTTTAAAAGAACGTGCACCCAAAGATGAAACTCTGAATACGCTTTTGACAGAAGTAGAGAACATAGTGAACAGCCGGCCGTTAACTCACGTATCTGTAAACCCAACTGATCCTGAAACGTTAACTCCTAATCATTTCTTGCTGGGCTCATCGTCAGGCTTACCTCACATAGGAAAATTTGATGATTCAGATGGTTATCTGCGAAAGCAGTGGCGGATCGCCCAAAGATTAGCCGACATGTACTGGCGCCGATGGGTCAAGGAGGTGCTGCCAGACTTGCTGCCACGGAAGAAATGGCAAGAGGAGCACCAAAATATACAAGAGGGCGACTTCGTAGTTATAGTGGATTCTGATAACCCTCGCAACTCTTGGCCCAAAGGATTAGTTCAGGAAGTGATCCCTGGAAAAGACAACCGAGTCAGAATGATTCGGATAAAGACCAAGTCAGGAACGTTGACTAGACCGGTCACGCGTGTCGCTCGAATACCAGTTGATGGTGAGTGCTGCTGAGGCAGCACTGGGGTGGGGCGTGTTAATGATACCTTTAAAAACATAAAAAATGTAAAAGGGAACGCGCGGTGTCTGAGAGGGTTAAAGGGGCGTGTCCCGAACCGCCATTTTGTTTTGCGATGACGCAGTGCCATTTTCAACGCGACGGACAGCGCGCGCTTCCTAACCTAAAATTTGTTCTATAACTTTCTTTTTTGCAATTACAAATCTTTTCGCTCAACGCTGCGTTTTACCATCTTCCACAACCTTAACACCCACGATGAGTCACTTTTTCTGGAATTACATTTCCTTAGAGGAAAACAAATATCAATATAATTCGATAAAACGTTAATAATCGCGCGAGCCATTAATGTTGGATTACTGTTGCGCGCTCTTATCTCATCCCAGTCAATACTAGCTATAGCCGCAATAAAATTAGCTTGATTGGCTTTTGAAAACGACCTAATATATCGTGGAGACTGTGATACAGAGCGTTTACTGCGCATCACCTCGGCCTTGACTGCTAGATGGTCACTCAAGTGAGTAACAACAGGTGCCGTGTCCACCGACCCTGCTTGCAAGTTAGAATAAACATGATCTAAACACGTAGAAATTGTCAAACTGATGCGGGTAGGGAAATCTACTTCATTCGTCATGTTATGGGCCGACAGTACATCCAACAACCTTTTTACGTCGGTTGACTCCGCTAAGGTGTTTATATTGAAGTCGCCCACTATAATGCATTCAATATCAAGGTCCATGATCTTATCGAGCAATTGTTCAAATTTACCTAAAAAATCATTAGCAATAATTAAATTCGTTCTATAAATACAAATAATACTCATGTCAAATTCAATTAAATCTATCGCCGATATCTCGCATATTTGCTCAACAGACATTGATACCAATTCGTCATTCTCAACGCACTTAACCCCGTTTCGAACGTAAATACACGATCCACCATGTTTTATTAATTTCCTACAATAGCTGGACGCAAGTTTGAACCCATTTATGTCCACACATTTTAGATTAGGTTCAGGTAACCAATGCTCCGTAATTGCCAGAATGTCACACTTCAAATCACCGCGCAACAACACTTCCAACTTATTTGTTTTTTTATCAATCGACGCAATGTTTTGATGGCATACAGTAATAGCTTCGATCTGGGATGACACACTATCGCATACATCACTGCTACAGCTGCTCCGTTGCACTGGTGACGTCTCAGAGGTCGGTCTTGGCGTTGTTACCGCTTCCCCGCTCCCCGCGGGGGCGCACGCGAAACCAGTCCGACACCTTCACTCGCGGCGGCCACGCAGTCGGCGAGGAGAATCGCTCGTACAAACTCTCTGGGAAACCAATTACAAAAACTGCATGCTTGTCCGACTTAATGTCACGTTTTTCGACATAATATTCTTCGCACTGGTGAAACTTGTTGAGGTAGTTCAGCACGTTTTGTTGCGTAGTCTCAGGGTGAAATGACCATGCCTGAATGTACCTCATACGTTCTACTGTTAAAAGTTCGCCATCAGTTTTCCCAGTTCCTGTCACCACTTTTCGCGACCTGCGTTTTCGGTTGACGATCTTCCACTGGTTCTCATTGTCTGGGTTAACTGGAGACTTAACAATAACTGGATTACTGCCCGTTTCTGTGGTCGCCCTCGCCTTAGGTTTCATGGCCATACCGTCGTTGATGACGAGCAATGTCGGATCATTAATTGATGACCCGCAATTGGTCAAATTATCTACGACCACTCTACTCGGCTCGGGAGTCTTCGGCGCGTCGTCGTTACCCAAATCAGCTTTTGCAGCGCTTGATGTTTTTGAGACAGAGGTCCCTTGTCCAGCAGCTTTCAATGGTAATACGGCGGTGTTAGAGATCTTGTTTAGCCGCGCTTGACGAAGCGGTCGCTGTACCGCTTGTTGGGCCTGTGCACTAGTCGACGCACAATTTAGCGGCTTACCCTCAGATGCAGAAATGAGTTCGGAGATCAATCCAGTTTGCTTTGTTATTAAAGCATTTTGATCGCTTATTTTGCACTCCAGAGCACTCACTTTTTCAGCAAGGATGCTTAGCGTCTTTTGCATATCGCGAACACAATTTTCGAGGGCCTTTTGAGCCATTTTGTATTTAAATATAATTAAAAAGTAGCTAGCACTCTAAGGACACTTTCATCTGCTGGGTCTACCCGCAGTATAGATATAGTCACCGGCCATCCAGGCGACTGAGGGGTTGTTTTGCACTTGCACCCAGCTGTTTGCTGGCGCCTCATACTCGTTACGACCTGCGGTGACCAGTGTGGAAAAAATATAACATACATACCTACATTCAGCTACTGATTCTGAATTAACCATATTCAGGTTTCGCATATACAAAAAAATATTTTGTATCATGAATAAAATGTAGGATATGGCCATAGATTTGAATAGTAAAGATAGGGTCGTTTAAGAATTTACATATACGCGTTCACTATACTAGAAACACAAACGCCACTTAGAACGCATGTAATTTCGACATAACCTTGTGAAAGCGGTTGATACTATCGTCCTCTTTAAAATCATATAAATGCGACCTACGTGTTCCGCTTCAAAGTTAAGTCACTCAACCGGTAGGCAAGGCTTAGCCTGACTTAGTCTTTGGCAAAGTACGTGACTGCTCCCAAAGATTGCCGACCGCTTCTGCTGATTACCAATTGGACACAATTTTTGAAAACAAAAAAGTTATGCGCTGTTCTTACTTTTCATATATCTCTGAGCTTTAGTCAAAGAAAGGATTGTGGTTGAATCTCCATAGATTGCCTTTTACAAATTTTAATATGAGTGTATTTCCAAATTTATTTTGATGGGTATGAACAGCATCTCTTCAAGACATAGCTAAACCTGTCCGAATAAGTTATAAAAACGAGTTTCGGTTGCATGTACGAGTATAATATAATTCTTGGTTTGAACCAAACATGACTCTGTGAAAGAAGAGTTAGTAGTAACTAAAACATAAAAAGTTAAAGTAAAGTCAAGACTAAATGAACCAACTGCGGGCTCAAGTTGGGCGATCCAGAGATAATCAGGCTAAAAGGGGTATTCTTGACCCATCACTAATACAGTGACAGTGTGGAGCCCCTTCACAGGATATGCATCACCTTCTTTCCTGCCTATCATGCACAACTACCTACACCTTCCACGACTTAAACGAGGTTTACGATACAGCCGTCCAGGTGGCTAAATATTGTTCGGACCAAAAACAAGAGAAGGGATCAACTTACGAGAAGGCGAAGAACTGATAATGCGAGTAGCAAGACCTACTAATTTGGCGACTTGGGGGCTGTCTATAGGTATATCCATTAGTGGATATACTTCAACTGAAATAACGATGATGATGGAATATTTTCACTGTCTTTCATAAACTGGCTGGTTGACCGGCTATGGGTCTAGTGGTTAGTGGCCCCCTGACCGCTATGCTGGAGGTCGAAAGTTCGATTCGCACCCAAGACAAATGTTAGTGTGACGAGCACGACCATTTGTTCATTTATATCATTAATTTATCTGTAATACGTATATATTTAGAAATTAATAAATATGTTTATCAGTCGTCTGCTAGTTGTTGTACAAGCTCTGCTTAGTTTGGGACTGGATACGGTTAAGTGAAAGTTGTGGAAAAAAATAAAAAAAATCACTTTCATAATCATTTAAATATGAGACAAGGACGTCAACCACATTACCCTTGTCCTATTTAAATACGCTATTTAGCAGATAACGTTGGAGTATTAATGCTATCACAAGTTTACGAGCCATGAGCCATAAAGCTTGAATCAACGTCAACTGCATCAATCAGGCCTGCCCCGGTTTGAGGTTTATAGTACGTTACGGGGGGATCAATTGATGGCTGTTTCATGATTACACGTAATTTTCAAGTAGGTTACGTATGTTTTTGGAATTATTTAAATACTCGTATCATACAATTTTATTACCTACTTCGCATAATATATCTACTTTTAGGCATGCACATGCCTAAACGATATTTATTTTTCAAATAGGTTTTAAAAAACACTTCTACATGTCATATTTTTCGTTAGATTAAACTAGGTTAGGCCGGTGTTTCCTAGCTGACTACCTTGAGAAGAAACACCGAAAAAAAAACTCAGGGGCCAAACAGTAAATTATATGTAATGATCAAATTAATCATTATATAACTCAAAAAAATCTCTTAAAACTATGTCCTAATATCGCGAGACAGGGTCGTGGCAGACCACGAAGGAGATGGACGGACGATTTAGATGTCTTCCTTAAGAAATGGTAAGTAGTGGTTTAGAGTCCACTATCCAATCCAACCATCCACCCATCCATTCCCATCCATTCCCATCCATTCCCATCCATTCCCATCCATTCCCATCCATTCCCATCCATCCCCATCCATCCATTCCCATCCATTTCCATTTTTTTTTTCTATTTTTTTCGTCTCATTGCCAGGCTAGATATAAAAAGAAATGCTTTTTATAAGAATAATAACCAGCCCATAACGTTCTATGTGAGGGGGAAGCAGGAACAGTATGCGTTGGTAGACCTAGACCTGGACGACACTTGTCTACAAATTATTGGTTCTAGAACAAACCTGTTTTTTCAAAAAGTTTTGCTTGATCGTTTCTAGAGCAGTAGAGGTAAAAGAAAGTGATCTAATTTACCCCTTTTCCACAGTTACATGGTGGCTACTGTCTTCTGTCAGTAACTTCAAAAACATTTAACTCCTTGGACTATCATATATTAGCTTTCACCATAACTTAATTGGCATCAACACACACATCGAGACCAGTATCAACACAAACTCCACAAGTACTAAGTAAGCTCTAAGTGACGTCAAGTTATTTAATTTGTGCTTCAACTTGAACTCGAGCTGGGGAACTTGGGAACTTCAACTGCTTGTAACAATGTTAGCTATGTTATTGTAGGGATCATTCCAATTTGGTGTAAACACTGGTAAATGGATATCCATAGTTTGGTAAACTAATGATAACGTTTCTTGTTGAACCGTGGCGATTGGCATAGCTGCAGCATGCTTATGCGTAATAAAACTTTTAATGTTCCCACTGAAGTGGGAACATTAACAATTTCATTACAGTTTAAAATGAGATCTGAGTTCTAGCAGGAACTCAGACCTCATTTCTAAGATAGATAATTAATCTACCACGCAAACCCAGTGGGGGTTGTTGAATGTAAACATTTTTGGTTCTAGGAAACTGGCATATGGTTCCCTTCACCATTTTGGGAGCCTGGCAGAGTTTGAACCCGTGATCTGTAAGTCATAGTCGGGGCCGATATCACTGGGCCACCACTGGCTCTCCGTTAAAATCTTTTAATCGGAATTTCTGATTTCATATACGAGTAAATAGGTATTCCGATTGAGTAGTTATGAAAAATTACCAAGTAGCATACAAAAGTGTCCCAGAACTAAAAATTGGGAGACACTCGGCATCCTCCAATCCGCTCTGGATCCCTGTGGTGAATTACGGCCCATTTCCTCTCCTATAGAGGAGACCTGAGTCCCAACAGGGGGAACATTATGAGGCTGATTATTTTTGTATTATGAAACGGAACGTATGTTCGCTTTTAAAATCCGACTTTCAAAAAATACCTTCCACCCAGCAACCATAAAACTCACATCATTATCGTGCACAATCTTTAGCGGTTTTATGGAAATCTAGAAAGAAGTTCGGCATATATTGGGTTTTATCGGAACAGACTAATGGTTCTTACAAAAGGCGCTAATGCGAAATAAATTGTCGGCAGCCGACCCGCCCTGCGTACCGAACCAGGAAATATAGTGCCTGGATACGACAGCTTAGATGTAAAGCTGCACCTAAGTACTAAAGTCTGTGCTGTGTGGTGTTTAGATCTCGTGGTTTGCTGTTAGAATAATGCTAGAACTACACTTAGGTGTTCTACACGTCGATCTGGGCGCGTCGGTCTCCATACATTGTATATGGAATCTAGACTTGTAGAGCTACACTAGATCTACGTCACGTGACATCGTTCTACATACAAATCAGGCGTGTAACACGTGTGCGTCAGTCGGATGTAGTTCTAGCTTAAGTGCTGTCTGGGTAAAAGTGACGGGTATTTTTTAACTTCATGACATGTTTTCTTAGAAGAATATTGTGTTGCTCAGTAACTGGGTTATAAGGGTCTGATAGACAGTCGCTCCATATAAAACTAAAACATAGGTATTCAGCCACATCCAGGCAGACTAGAAATCGACCCCAAGCTATTTAGGAAAAAGCTATGGAGATGATGGAGTATTTTCTTGCAATGTAATTTTTTTTTCTGTGCTTCATAAGTTTTAACTTTAGTCGGTTGTCTTATTCAGTTTATTTTAACTTTTAAAGTAATTATACGTGGCCAGCTTAACATCGGATTTACTTGCGAAGTTCTACTTCAGACAAACCTTACGCAATAAAATCCGCACTCTCTTTTAATTACCCTCTTAAAATCCACTCAGAATTACCCAACGACCAACCTCTTGATGTCACTTCCAGGGACTCGACTTCCCGCTCAGATCCTCACGGGCTCGCTTTTTACAACCGGAACCGGATACGACTTGAGCCTTCAGGAAACGCTCGCGTGTTTTGTATTTAGGTTAGTGGTACACTGGGAAGTGTGTCCGGGGGTGTCCGGGAAGTGTGTCCGAATGTCCGGATGTCAGTGTCGTCGTGATGGCCCTTGGCTTCGTGACAATTTGTTACTGTGTGGGACGGTGCTTTTGGTTTAATTATGGGGTATAAAGTTTAAGTTAACGATGGCGGTTACCTATTGTTACGTTACGTTGTAATGTAACGATACGAAGCCGCCATTTTGGTTTGACACTTTTGACGCTTTCTGTACACACAAATATGTTTTGTTGACTTTTCGGGCATAGTTCCAGAACGAGATTTTTTTTCTAAAACTATCACACAACGCCATGTGTTATCAAACTTAGCAGAGCTTGTATTATGAGTTCTAGACAACTGATAAACATACTTAAATATACTCGTATGTATTTCTAAATACTTCAAGTAGGAAGTTTCAATTACTATATAAATTAAGCGATGTGTACCAACAGCTTAACCTTCAGTATCAGATCTTACATTTAGGCGGTCACAAAAAAACTAACGATTGTGTTAGCGTTTTGTGAGCTTGGCTATCGCATCGCCATCGCTCCCGCATCGCTGGCGCTGTGTAGTTAGCTCCGTTGTTTTTTGTTTTACTGTCTTTTTGTAACAAAATTATACGTTGAATTATTTAGTAGGAAAGATTTACGTTTGATGATTTCTGTTACAGGTGCTCGTAAAAGTAACACGTTTTTTTTTACGTTTCTGATAACAAATGCGTGTTAACTAACTTTGTTTATAATAGAAGTATACTTCGTAACTGTTACTTTATAATAAAGTGCCTCGTTGGTGTCGTGGTCGTAAGCACTGAGCTGTGGTGTCCTGAGTTCAATTTCCGGGTCGGGCAAAAAGCAGCTCAAAGTTTAAAAGGTGGTGGTATAACACCCTCATACCTCGGAAAGCATCTAAACCCATTGGTTCTTCGCCTGATCTCTCTCCGGTCGTGTCAGATTGCCGTCCCATGTGACTATGAGAGTAAAGGAACAGAGAGTGTACCTGTGTTTGTGCACGCACTTGTGCACTTAGCTCCTACGTACTTGAGCTACCTTTGTCCGGAGCTAGAAGTCCTAAAGTTAACCTGAGGACCTAAAATCAAGAATAAATAGGTTAATTTAGTTCTGGGTCAGGCAAGGAATTTAACTAGTTTTGCCATCGAACCGCTAAGAAAAATAATTTAGTTAAGAGTGCACCAACGTCGACCACGTCTGACGTCATTACCATCGAGTGAGATAAAGTAACAAATGCGAGCCTATCACTAATAATAAAAAAAAACCGTCATTACGCGAGTTCTAATAATCCTAGCAGTTGGCATTAACTTTACAAATACATAACCAATCGCACCAATAATCTAGATTTAATCCTCAATATGAATACTAAACATTACCCTTTTCCAATATCCCGTCCCTTCAAGACCCAAACCGAACTCATCTATAGGCAATTCATCTGAACCTACAAACCGTTCGTAAGTACCCGCGCCACAACATACCCACGTATACGTTCCCGACACGGGATCGCACTTACGGCCCGCGAGGAGCTGTGTCACCTGTAACCCATTTACTAGTGATCGATCGGGTACAAGTTTTGAGGTAACCCTAACTTCGTCTAGGTTCGTAGGAAAAGGTGCTTGTATCGGAGGAAGACTAATTGAAATTTCGTGTCCATGAAAGTTATTGAAAAGTCTTTATTCGGAAGTTTCATAAATATTATAGATTCCCTTATAGACAGGCATGTCTAAATTGGGAATCCAGTAATTCAATCATTATTTTACTAAAGATATCTAAGGTAAAGTTTCCGTGTGTAAACCGTGGAATAAAGTACTGTACATTGACCTTTTTCTAATATGTCTGCGTAGGTACCCGAAAAACACACAATGAATTGCTTTTCATTACTAGATCATGTAAAGGATCACGATACATATCGATTCTAGACAGCTTTATGTCTTTATTTCCGTTTTTGAAATTAAGAATGTTAAAGAATGTAGGAAGATAAATGAACGTTATTCCAGGGTTATCTGGCACCTACCTTATTTAGGTAATGGAGCATCTTCTAGTGTCTGTTACACAAGTTCCTAGCAATTGGGTATTGCTCCGTTATTTACCTGTAAACTTTTTATCCGTCACTCATAATGTCAAGACTTTAGAAAAAAGATTAAAAAGATTTGATACTAATTCACCAAGACAATGTTTCGTAAACGAATATCATCATCATCATCATCATCATTTCAACCGCAAGGCGTTCTCTACTGGACGTCTAAGTCTACCCCGAGTGTCACCACAATGATCGGTCTTATGCGTCTCCTATCCATCGGATTTCCGCGACCCTCAACCAGGTCTTTGTTTTAAAGCTTACAGAACAGACCAGTGCGACACGGTCGGTATATGTGGTGTGGCTTCGTAGAAATCATTCTTCTGATTTATCCAGAATGTGTCACACTGTCACGTCGACTCTGTTAGGTGAACCTGTAAATGTTAATTAAATCTTTATAAACCTGCTTAGTAGCATTGGAGTCTGGGTTTATAGTCGTTATATGAGAACGGGCTCACCACAAATTACCTGGATTTCTAACTTAATTGGTATACCTGATATAAATACACCCCTGTCCACCTTATATTGTGCCTACTCGTATTAATGCTAAAATTGGGTCTTACAATATTCTACACTAACCTTTGCCCACGGCTTCACCTGCGTACATAAATTATAGCTTATGTCACTCAGGATTAAAGCAGCTTTCAATCGGAGATAAAATTTTGGCAATTGGACCAGTACCTACAAACAAAAAAACAAACTTTACCTCTTTAATATATTAGTGTAGATATAGTGTACCTTGGAATTCTTTTAAAATGTTACTATTTAATTTGGACGAAGGGACCTCACATTTGTTTCTACTATGGCGGACAGAGCACCGGCGGGATCTCATGGTAAAATGGCGTCAGCGACTATCGCAACCCAGTGCTGGGCACGCCACAATTATGGCGGTAAGTCCCCTCTTTGAGGCGTGGCTCGAAAGACCTCACGGCGTCCTCACCGGACATGGCAAGTTCGGGAGGTTCCTGTACCGGATTCAAGCGGAAGTGACGCCCGGTTGTCGCCATTGTGCGGAACGCCCGGAGGACACGGTGGAGAACACAGTCGAGGTGTGCCCTGCTTGGGCGGAGCATCGCCGTGCTCTCGCGGCGGAGACCTCTCGCGCTGGGCCTTGGTTCAGGCAATGGTCCGGACCGAGGAGGAGTAGCAGGCGGTCGCCGACTTCTGCGAAGCAGTAGTGCTCGCAAAGGAGGAGGCCGACCGCATCAGGCAACGGCGCTCTCACCGCCGCCGGGATTCCGAGCCCGATTTCAGACCACCGTGGGCGCGGGCTTGCGGACAGTGAGCAATGGGTAGCTCGCTATCCGACCGTCCGGTAACTGTCCGGACCAGGCCCAAGTCGTCGACGGCACGCACTGAACCCGCGCGCCTCAAGGAGTTGTCAGCAACAGCAGGGATCCAGCCGGGTCGAAGCCTACCGGGGCCAGGGTTAGTTTCGAAAGACAGCTCGAGCCCCGGTGTGAAGGCTTGAAGGAACGGGGTGGGTTTTTAGTCAGTAAGAGTCTGACACATCTCCCGCTCTGCCCAAGAGCGGGGGTTGTCATTGATGATATTCCCACCAAAGAAAAAATAAAAATCATTTTTTTTTCTACAAGTGCAGAATTTATCTATGAAATACCCTACGTTCACTGGTTCATAACAGAAATATAATGGAGATCTTATTACGAAAATAATGGTGCTAAAATTTGATGTTTTTTTTTTTCTCATGCTACTAATATTGCCACGTTCCTTTGACGCATTAGTTGGGAGATTGACTGCAGCGGTGCGTGTTGCAGGATTGATTCTTCATCATCATCATCATTTAAGCCAATAGACGTCCACTGTTGGACATAGGCCTCCCCCAAGTGTCGCCACAATGAACGATCCTATGCGTCTCGCATTCATCGGGTTCCCGCAACCTTTACCAGGATATTGGTTCACCTTGTAGGAGTCCTTCTAACGCTGCGTTTTCCGGTACGCTGTCGCCACTCCAAAACCTTTGGGCCCCAACGGCCATCTGTTGTGCGATCGATTCTTGCACAGAAAAAATGTATGTATGGCCTACAGATAGGTGTACAGCGCCTAGGTGTCTTGTGTGTGGATGTAGGTCTACATGTCTGTGAACGCATTCACTAAACTAGAGTAATTTTTAGTATGAAGATTTTTTTTTAAAAAAAGAATGAGAGCAATGTTAGTGGAGCGGTTGGTTTATTTTATGAGTTTCTAAGTAAAAAATTCAGCGCTAATAACAAAATTGTTTTACTTTACTTTTGCAAATAAAATTGTAGATGGTATCTTCAAAAATATGATTACCAGTAGATCAAATTGATTTTGATTTTGACAATTTGTCTTTATTTTTCCATCTTAGTGCAGCTCTAAGATAGCTTTCGCTACATTATTTAATTTACCTAAATACCTTTGTCTTTGCTTTTTTATTTAAGACTACACAAGAAAGCTTCCGTTACATACATCCCTGTATTTAATTTACCTAAATACCAAATAACATCATCTACCTCTCAGCCAAACTTTACTTTGTACCCTAATTATGCACAGATTAAGTAACAGATATGCAAATGTCCTCATTCAGAGGAAGGGTGGGCAGAGAGGCTCATCAATCAATTAGAGCAAGTAGCGTTTTATTATAAGTCTGTCGCCGACGGCTGTGACGAATGGGACACGATGTGGCGGGACTGGAGATGAAGGGTTGGTGTGGGAGTAGGCAGAGATATAAGTAGCATTAATAGAACTGATTTATGAGTAGATATGTCATCATAAGTTAGTAGAAATAAAGTGGATCTAATTCAGTTTCATCGTTGTGTAAAAGTAAATTCATGGAATACTTTTTCTAATTATGTTTTAATGTTTATTTTACTTGGTTTCAGGTATGATTCTGAAGTTTGGTGTCTTCATATGTATGTAAGTTAATTTTACGCACAAGATAGGCGAAGAGAAGAAAACTTTCTTTATAACAAGGGTTCAGCGGAAAAGGTATTATTGTAATTAGAATAGAATAGAATAGCAATTATTCGGCGCAAGCAAACACAATATACCACAACATAAAATAATAATAATAAAAAATAGTACAGACATACAATACAGTTGCAGTGACTGTGCCTGAACCGAAAGGGTCACCAACTCAGCGATTTCTGGGCGTCAAACACCCAGCGCTGGTTTTCAGCTGGCACCCCGCAGTGACGTTATTATGGGTCTTTATAGTCAAACCTTTGTATAAAATTAAAGTTAAATATGCGAAAAGCAAAGGTAGAGCAATATAATAACACTACTAATCTAATCTAAATTATTAGTTCATTATCACTGCTGGGCGAAAGCTTCCTCTACATTTTATATATATGTCTGTCTTCTGCCATTGCGAGCCAGTCCCTCCGGTTCGAGTCAAGCTCATTTCTCTACCTTTATCTTGGCTTGCTGCGATGTTGCCTTGCATATAAAGGGACCCAATAAGTGCTCTTTTAGACCACAGTTCATCTAACATATGGCAGCCATGTTCAGCCCAATCACACCTAAGAATAGCAGCTTTTTTTTGGGCATCTATATAATCTTACGAGTAGTTTTGGCGTGCAGTATTGTGTTTCTTACACGGTTCGAAATTTGGACCCTCAAGATATTACGCTCCGAAGTTTGGTGACATACATAATTAACGTAAAAAATGTGGTCAGTGTGTCACGTCAATCCTTCAACTAAGAGGGACACAGCTCACAATCACTCACTCGCCAGTCTATTTTGATCATTAGACTTCTGAGTCCCGGAACTCACGATCCAAATAACAAATAAGTTGCAGCTTTCCCTTCAAAACACCTTATAAAATCTAACTTAATTTAAACGCAACTAATTACCTCGTAACATCACAGATCCGATATCTTTAGGGTCATCAATTTGGTTCATAATAAACTTAATTACGAACGATAACAGTGTGAGACATCTTTACTGGCCCCTTGTAATAAAATATTAATTAATCTTCGAAGGACGGTAATCTGGAACTTGATAATATTGGGTCAGGGGAGTACCTGTCTGAGATGAAAGGTCATTGTAATCTTCTCTCAATTACACGATGAAGAAAAACAGACAATGGTGTCCTGATCAAGTGATTGGCTTGCTGTTTAAGATTGTGGGATTCGATTCCCGTAAATAACCTATGTGTTCGGGTCGCAGATTGACCTGGCAAAAGACACCGTGTTTTGTGATTTTTCCAACATTATATTGTAATATTCTTTGTGCAGATTTTTATATATTCTTAGTCTGTGGCTATCATCATCATCATCATCAGCCTTTTTTATGGTTCCACTGCTGGGAATCAGGCCTCCTCTCTAGGAGAGGGGATGGGCCACAATCAACCACGCGGGCCCAGTGCGGGTTGGTGAATGTCACATGTCTTCGAATTATGATTCTAGGACATGCAATGACCTGTAGGTAGTTTGTACGCAACGTCGACAACTACCTACTGGTCATTGGACTCGCTCAGCTGACGTTTTCTTAAAGAAATTAATGTCGTACATGCGTAAATTAATACGAGTTTTGAAAAAAAGGTACTTTATTTTTTAATTTTATCTTTACAAATCGATAGTGTTTCATGTACCGGATCGACCCTCCACGGGATTAAAACGATTAAAATTTAGCGGTGTATATGTATAGGTATTGACGTAGCAAATCAGCTAAACTTTACTTCAAAAGTATATCAACTCTTTACAAACTCTTTAGCTCCAATCCCCGAAACTGCACAAGACTAATGTTATTAACCCATTCGTGTTGAAACAGCACAAGCAGCAATGTCAACTGGCAACGTGCATTACCGAGTGTGTTCCCGTAACAACTGCACGACGTAAACGAGCTAAGTTCTACCGTAGCCTCACTGTATCCACTACAACTTACATACATGAAATTGCCCAGCTTACAATTTGGCTTTGGGAAAAACATACGAAGTTTTAAAAGGGACAGAAACGTCTCGACGCTTAACTTAAAAATGAACATCTACCATATATCTCTCGAGATATAATATGTTATTTTTTTTTGTGAACAGTTCTATGTTTACACTATTAATAAATTTCCATATTAATATTTTTCATACTTATATGTATGAAAAATAAATATGGAAATTTATAACGAAGTAATTTTGTATGTGTGATTTTGTATGTGTGTATGTTTGATTTTTCTTAACACTTAAACGTCGGAATGGATTTGGACAAAATTAGGCACACGGTTAGACCATTACCCGGAATGCTACATAGGTTACTATTTGTCTCAGTAGAAATAAATCGAGTATGTTCTCTTAGAATAATTTTCTGCATTGACGCGGTCAAAAACGCTTTTATAAATTCTCAGACAAAATAAACTGGTATGAAATGTATTTAGCCAAGGATTTACCATAAACCCATAGGTACCCATTTTATCACTAATTTTTGGAATATCTTTTATAGCACGGGATAAAACATTTGTTACACAATCTAGATACTCGTAACAGCACAAAGATAACGAAATTTTTGAAGACCAATCATGTGACTATACTTTACTTTGGTAGTAATTTAAAGCAATATTTTCTTATATACCTTGGGTATCATCTGTTGCTGATTAGCTATAGGTAATAATTACAAATGAGGAGAGGAGGAGATGGTGCAGGTCAAAAAAGCAGTCGCTGATGGAGCGATCTGCCTTATAAAACTTTTTAATATTCGATTAGACTGGAAGCCGAGTCCTATATGCATAGTTGAAAAAAGAACTTTGAATATCGTCGAATATTCCGATTCTTCTCCGGCACCATGTATTTCTAATTCATTACCGTCCCCGCTCCACAGTCCGTCACCCGTATGTTTCCAAGCCACGACATGCTCATATTGACGTACGTTAACTAGCGTGCTCTCGTGTGTTTTCAAGAAAATTAACAAACTTCTGCCACTTCGTCCTGTCGCTTTGAGTTTTTCGAACACGTTTAAGTTCTTTTTAACTGCTTCATATGTGCTGCACTGAGGTTGGAATTTAATCAGTAAGTATAGGAGTTTGGAAACTTTGAAATGTATGGAGAAAAATCTGCAATATTTATTTCATGGACGATTTAAAGCCGCTTTTAATCGAGAAATTGGAGATTAAATGTTTTAAATTCAAAAATCAAATTCTACTTATATGTTAAAGTTTGACAGAGCAACTAGAACTTCAAATTCGTAATTATTATTTGTTAGCTGACTCGGCAAATGTTATTCTAACATTATAAAATTATGAAAGTAAACATTTTGTGGTGGGGATGCGAGTAGGAAAGTGAAAAATAGCCTACGACCTATTCTCAGGGCTACCAAATATACAAAAAAAAAACCACATAAAAATCGGTTAAGCTATTTCAGAGGAGTTCGTTAAGAAACACTGTGAAATGAGATTTATATAGATTAGAAGATCAATGGTATATTTTAATGTAAGATTTTGTGTAATTAATTTGCTAGCAGTACACCGTAGACTGTCCCCTTTTTAAATTGGGTTGTAATTTATCGTAAGGTTGTCTGGTAAATGTCGCTGTCAGCGATAAGACCTCTATTGAATCCATAGGTTTAAGTTTATGTCAAATTAATATATTGTTTTGGCTATACTATAAAATTATTCTACTCAACGAATGGTGGTTAGTTGTTATATTATTTACCTGACTTCTTAGTCCTTCTACTTAGAATTTCAGCAGTAAGTAGTTAAGAGTTAACTTTTAGGTCCTTTTTTTTTCGGCGTATTATATGGCCTCTTGGTTAGTATCATTCATAATGAACCTCACATATTTATCTATAACTAACTTCTGCCCGTGGCTTATTAATATAAAGCGGTCCACAACCCGAACCACTTGTATCAAAATCAATTAATACAGATAAAATATGCATCACCATAAAATCCTAATTGAAATTTCTCTCAAAAGACACAAGTAAAACTCAAACCAAAGATCAATGAATCCAATTAAACCAATTCGACTATCAATGAGCACGTCCTACAACCAATTAGGAGTAGAAGTGCATATCCGACACTTATCCGACACTTATGCCGTAGTTGTGCAAGTGCGGAGTCAGATCGCGGTCAGACTAACGAGCGTCTAAAGTTCAGACAGCGGCTTGTAACTGAGAATGTATGGATGACGTATGTATGTGTGGGTGGATGTTATTTCAGAGTCTTGTTCTTGAAGTTAGTATGTTTGATGTTAGTTAAATGTTTGGGAATGATGGGTTTTGATGTAATACAATGTTACTACCCTATATAGACAGAAACTAAAAAGTGTTTGATTCGTTGAGTGCTCGTAACATTGGTATTGTTCGCTTTTACAGGATTATTTGTAAACACTAACAACCTTGCACGAATTTATTAGTAATATCATAAACAACAACTTTAGTTTTTACAAAACATCATTCATTTACCAAAAACAAACCTTCAAGATCTATTTAACACATTTCAACTTTGTATTTTGCTATATTTACCCACATCTGTATGACGGCGATGCAAGCGCAACAAGCACCCCCGCCACTCGAACCCCGCTCCCCACCGTTATTTTGCCATCGCTTGCTTCGTATAGACTTCGTAATATTTAGAAAGTATAATTTTTATATTTTTATTTTTGTATGAAAATCTGATGAACTAAAATATGATATTTTTTTAAAGACTTTTGTTCTATACAAAAGTTGTTGTTTATGATGCTAGTAACATAGTCCTGAGAGTTTGCCAGTGTTTTGCAAATAACCCTGTATATCCACCAATTCGTAGTGTAATCTTTTTTAATTTTTAAGCTATTGCATAGCTTCTATCGCGGGCCTTGAGCGTGGAGACCGAATCCAGAAATTCCGTAACGAAAATAACCTAACACCCCCCACTCATTTGTTTTTTGAGCGTGGTGACCGATAAGAAAACAAATGAGTGAACAATCAATCAAAATTCAATTCAATGTGTGAAAGTGTAACTTCAATTAATATCAAAGAAAAAAAAACAAAGGAAAAAAATACTGCATAAATAAAATAAATAAATAATTATAATTGCATAAGTTGTTATAAATGCTATGCAATAACTTTACCGCGGCAGTCCCCGAGTGCCACACGTCTTTTTTTTATAATTTAATTATAGAATAAAGCCAAACACAAATTGAGCTCACGTACGCCACGTATATTACGCATTATGATATCTAGACTCTTGAATTTGCTTGAAAACAGATAACTAATTAGAAATATGCTTGGCATAAGCAACGCTGTTACACTCATCCCACGTAAGTTGTGGAGTGTTTTCAAGCAAACTTTAGAGTCTGATGTCATAATGCGTAGCATACGTGGCCCAGTTTGTCTTCAGTTTTAGTGTCACGAGCCAGAGTTTTGCGGTTATTTTAGACTTAGCGGCTTCATGATTGAAAAGCTAACATAGTGGTATAACCGAAATTAAATGAAACGTAATGTTGTTTTTCTTTTTGGATTCAGAAATCATAATCAAATTACGGGACGGTATGCATGGACCACCATTTGTCGTTGACTTAGGCTTGGTCCTTATTGAACGATGAACTATCCATTGCTCGCCGTCTGCGGACTTGCGGATGGCGGTCGGCCTAAGGTAGACGAAAATCGGCCTGCGACGAACTGAATGATAGCTCTCTTTTCTTATACTTTTTGTGTTGATAGTAGACTCCTTAGATTGTTTGGGTCACTGCAGTAGGTGGTTACGTTATTACAGCATCGGCATCGGTGGCAATCATAAAGTGTTCCAAAGTGCAAGCCGTTATTTAGCATATAGTTTCACAGATAGAATGTGACTTTGTCTGAATCAGTGTAGCAATAACGATATCACGTGGTTAACCCTAAAAAAATTAATATTTTAAGCTATTGCATAGCTTCTATCGCGGGCCTTGAGCGTGGAGACCGAATCCAGAAATTCCGTAACGAAAATAACCTAACACCCCCCACTCATTTGTTTTGAGCGTGGTGACCGATAAGAAAACAAATGAGTGATGCTATGCAATAGCTTTACCGCGGCAGTCCCCGAGTGCCACACGTCTTTTTTCTTTAACTCATTGGATGCCAGCTACGAATATATCCATGTATAGTCTATATACAGGACGCCAGGATATATACGTAGGACATATATACGAGACCAGGAAGTGTCGGGGCGAAAAGTAGCAATAATGCCGAATTTAAGTAATTATTTGTATACGTATTTATCCGTATACTTACAACGTACTTAGAGTGCGTTTTTTTGCTGATGCCTAACATGGATATATCCGTAAATAGACAAATTTTTGTTGGCAATCGACTTTAGTCATGTAGCCAACTTCGGCATTCAATGGATTAAATGACTCGTCATTTCTAGGAAAAGTTCGCCGTACTATAGGAGCCAAATACATGTATGGCGGTCTAATAAGAAGTCTTGGTTCAGGTCTAGTGATATATTGTTGAGAACATACGATTCTAATTCACAAATTATCAGTATGAATATTCCTTTCGTAACCTATCAACAAACATGTCTACAAAATCTCATTAAACTGACATTATTCGTTGAGTCGCAAATCCTCCAAGTTTCGCCTCGCCTAGAAAGCGTCTGCCCACTAAATCTTAGTTCGGCTACTCTCGGATACTTTCGGACATCTTCGGATGCTCGGATAAAGAAGTTCTGTGACGTCAACTTTATAAGTCGACATTGGAATTTTGATGCTTTTGTTCACACTTAATGTATTTTATCTGGCACTTGAACAGAAAATAAGAATATACTTAAAGTACTATAGTTTAAAAGGTTGAAGTCCCGGCTCGCTGTTTAAATGGGATTTTTAACCTAATTTTATAAAAACACAGCTAACCTAAAGTAATTCAGGACTTTAATCTAATATACTAAAGTAATTTCGACTTAATGTGCGTTTTAAGTGCTTGGTGACCTCAGCTAGCGGCGATCTTTTGCGCCGGGGCTTAGTACAGGCCATGATCTGGAGTGAGGAGGAGTGGCAGGCGGTCGCCTCCTTCTGCGAAGCAGTAATGCTAGCAAAGGAGGAGGCCGACCGCATCAAATAACGGTGCTCACGCTCCAGCCGCCGTCGAGAAAAGAAAAAGAAGGAACGGGGTGGGTTTTTCAGTTAATAAAAGTCTGACACTGTCTTTCTCTCCGCCCAAGGGCGAGGGATGGCATTTGGATGATTTTTCCCACCAAAAAAAAACTTCGGCTAGGAAAAAATATGTTCAGAGCTAAAACTTATGACTAAGATTACAAATACCTAATTAATTTGTATAAATTGAACGATATAAACTTTGAAATTACCCAACAAATTATAAGGGCACAAAATCATTTATTCCAGCACAAGTTTAAACGAATCTGAGTCACTCAATAAAACAATATTCAAAGGAGACAAACTACTGACACAATTCCCTCCCCATCAATAGCGCAATCTTTACAAACGAAACAAGAAAAAACTTCAGCTAACACTCTAGACTCTCACAAAACAGTTTTTGTCATATTCTGAACTGGAACGACTTTCTCAATCGTTACCAATTCGATTGCTTGTACCACAGAGCTAGAAGGCAACTAGGTGGCCGCTGGAAAACGACTATGGGACTGCTGTTAGGTGTTATTGGCAAAATAAGCCATAAAACAGGCCAAGCTTCATTCATTTCATTTTGCCGATTCTTCACCACAGAAAGCAATCAATTGAAACCGTACACTAGCCTCTGACTTTTTATAAGTATCCATGTATGATGCAAATGACTTATAATATTATAGACCCTAATAAACCTTGACAAAATTAACGCCTTTATCTTTAATAGTATTGTTTGTCTGATGTGATCTCTAGGTGGTGAGCGATTCCTTGATCTGTAGTCAGCCCCAATCGCTACCAACTCAACCTGTCCCCATCGATTGCTACGAGAAATATTTTAAAAGGTGCATTAAATCTAACTGGAGGAAGCGCCCGGAGTCTTGAGAGCTCGAAGTTTACTCTCAAATACGACAAGAGGTTCTTTTTCGCATTAATTATGTGAGGAGGACGCTTGAGATATTGTTGTCGATGTTCAGGGACGTGTAAACGGCTGGAGACTGGATAAGTGGGGCTTTGGGACAATTTTTTTGTGATTTTTTTATGGATTAATAAGGGCGTAATAAGATTTCGGTGATGATGGGATTCTGGGTTAGTATGATGATACATCTCACTCTCGCTATGTGAAAAGACTGTGTCAATGAACTTTATAAAGATATTTTTACAAATTCTTCGTCATTTGAAAACTGACTTGTTACGAGAGTAGAATCAATACGGATGCGAAGGATAAAATTCTTGTGTCACAGTGTTACTTGTAATTCATTTCTTTTGACTTTACAATGAATTTATTTTGAAGTTTACCATTTTTATGTATACTATTTTATTGACTTTGGTATTTTTATGTAATTAAAAAAATAAATCCGATTTTTTTATCTTTTGTTAACTTTATTACTTTAATTTGTAATTTTTCATACCTTTATGTAATTGCTGTGCCCGACATGGTTCAAGTGTTTGTTGAAGTAATTTATGATCTTATGAAACACATGTTATATTTATTTTTTATTTATTTATTGTTGATAGCTTCGCGCTTGACCTCAATCTCACCTGATGATATAGCAATAAAGAATTCAACTGAATTAGTTTTCGAACTTTTGCGAAAAGCAGCTTTGCGAAAAGTTGCTAACATTTTTTCACCGATAGAAAGCTGCTTTATTCCTACATTTTATGTACGCGGGCAAAGCCGCGAGCAATTTATGTAGCACAAAAATGTTTGCAGGGTTAGCTAGTTTCTGAATATGATTAATTAGTCATTAACAATAAAAATTGCTGAATTTTATCTACAAAATAAGCCAGGAAACTGTACCTGTAACTTTTACTATGCCGAAATCACTAAAAGTTTTTAAAACGAGGTATTATTACTTCGTTAAGTGGCAAAAAATACAATTTATAAACTCCATCAAATCTTTTTCTCCAATTATTTGCCGTAATCCAATAGCCTCTTACACATAAGTAAGAAAACAACTAACCACACAATTAGGAATTGGCTGCTGAAACTGAAACTTCGCTAACAAGCGTCTTTTTGCCGACGACAGGCTCCGCGTCGCACAGGGCTGCGGCGTTGAAGAGGAGACAGGCGTACCTGGCCCACTACTAAGAGATTAATAAAATAAATGGTTTCGACTAAGAAACTTCTTCGAAGTTTTTTATTTATTTACTGAAGCTTTGTGTACTAGTAAAAAAACACTATACAATGGCGGACTTATATGCTTTAGGTATTATTTACCTGCCGAGCTTAGAGTGGTGTAGAAACATAGGCAGGTGCAACTTAATAAATAGACAAACAGAAAAGAAATTGGTACAATAATAAATACATTCATATATTACGCAATGTTGTTGTGAAAAAAAAATCGAGCTTATTAATGCTGTGATGATTCTACCAAGTTCTTGCGAATGTGCTCACGTGCCTTCAAATTAAAGGAAAACCTGCTGATTGCCATACTGATGATCAGAAGGAGCGTATTCCAAATACATAGATATTGCTTGGACAAAAAAGGAGGAGTGGATAAACCAAGCGTGGTGTGATCTCCATCGTAGAAGACGGTTATTTGTAGACCGGAGAATTTATCTATATATGTATGTACTTATTCAGAATAAGTATGTTTATCAAATGTCTAGTACTCATACCACAAGCTGTGTTTAGTTTGGTACTATTAGATGTCGTTGCGTGAAATTTGTGAAAACCTTTTACAAAAAAAAAAGAATTAACCCGTTTTGTGTCTCTGATTACGGCACACGAGAGGTTCAACCGACTTCAATGTAAAAAAACATTTTAATTTCAGTGTTTTTTTTACATGGCATTTATTTTTTTTTTTTGTAAAAAGCTTTTTTATTTTTCACTTTTAAGTTATAGTACCACCACTAAAAGTACCCCTCAGCCAAACTTAAATACCTTATAGCCAATGTGCATCACATAATGTTTTTAATAATCGTTTAGATTACAATAATTTATAAATTAAATCCTTCCAGCTTCATCACCAGATCAGTACGATACATCCCCTTCCCCTTTTCTTTCAGTCAGTCATCGACTAGACGAATAAACAAAGCAACTTTATTTTTTACGACAATTCTGCTGTGATTCTATGAGGAGTTCTGTTCCATAGCTCCGAAGTTCACGATCAGATTATAACAATATTTCTATGGGACCGATTTGAAAGTATAACCTTTTAATTAAAAAATAATTTTCAAAATCAGTCCACAATTGACTGAGATATCAGTGAACATACGTAAAAAACAAAAAACATACATTCAGCCTAACATAGAACTTCCTCCTTTTCAAAACCATAATATTCTCTTCCTATGGACTCTCAAATACACACATCAACTATTGTAAATAAGGACACAATTGAAGTAAGTGAAAAGGATTGTAATGCAAATAGTTTTACGGGTTATTTTCTCGCAAAGTTAAGTTTTTGCCGACGTTTAGAGTACTTGTGTTGAGGTCGCTGGGGACTCAACTGTTGTGCGGAAGGGTTATCGACGCAAACTTTGAGGCTTACAAACAATTTAGGGACAATTGTGTGATCTTTCAAAATTTGTCTGAAAGCTTCATAGGGATTTAAGATACACGTAGGTATAGCGTAATCTTTTCGAAGATTTTTTTTTTGAAGATGATAAATTTAAATAACTTCTCCCCAGAGCGGAAGAAGATTCTAAATCAACGGAAAGTACCCGTAAATACTCGGAAATCAAAACTAGAGTTTGGATTTTTAAGCGAGCGTAAAAATATGCATCCAGACGGAGCATAAAATGGTCTTATCTTTAGAATGCGTTCACTCAAAAGTTCACTGCTACTTGAGGTAGCAGACCTGACAGTCAGACAGACGGACAGACACACAATCATGTGGTCCTATAAGGGTTCCGTTTTGCCGACTTATTTACGGAACCCCCGAAAAAAAGAAGATGAACACTTTTATCATAAGTTTAGTGTTTTTTTTTTATTGATGTATACTAGTGCTTGGCTGCGATCCCACCTGATGGTAAGCAGTGATGCAATCTCTGATGGTGAGGCGCGCTATTTTATTAAATATTCTAATCTAAAAAAAGCTACTGGAATAAGTAAACAAAAAACTTAAAGAATAAACTAACAGCCAATTTATTTACCCTGTCACACATGGTCTAGTGGTAGCAGTAACAAGGACATTTAAAACTTAGCGATACTACAGGCAGCACAAACTTGTGCTTTGTTCGAATGTGCGCCGTACACTGGGTTAACTGCGCGCTTCTTTAATGCACTTACTAAGTTCTTCTGTAACAAGCACGAAAGTTTGGAAGATGCATAAATTGTTATATTTGTTTTGGAGCTTACATATACATTCTACACTGCGTTAAATCTTGCAGTTTTACGAAGTACACGCAAATAAATAATGAAAATGTCCGCAAACAGTGATAATATCGGAACGTTTGCGTACCTGGGCATAATTATTATGCAAAGATCACTCTTATTTTCAATAGATTTACTCCAAATTAGGAATCGCCAAACTTAAGTGGCGGTGGACAGGGTACTTTACTCGCTGAACAGATGGTCGATAAAAGTTCTGGAATAGCTTCATAGTACCAGAAAACACAGCGTTGATAGGCCTCCTACAAGGTTGATTGATGCCCTGGTGAAGGTCGCCGAAGGGTATCTGTTGAATGCGAGACGCACGGGACCAATCATTGTGGTGACACATATGGTAGGCTTATGTCCAGCAGTGGACGTTTTGCGGTTGAAATAATGGTGATGATGACACTAGTCTAAGAATTACTCCTGTGCCGTGGGTGCGTTCACAATCAAGTAAACTACCATTCAAAAAGGCATCCAGACCCAGAACTACAAACTGTAGACCATACAAATATTCATTACATGAAGGGATCGTTCTCGAGATAGAAAGCGCAGCATGCAACCGCTCGACCACTGCGCCGATCGTGCTGTCTAAGTCTTACAAGTTGTCCAGTTAAAGTAGAGTTTGACAAATACTCAACTTAAAACTGATATTTCATCAAATCAGGAATATGAATGTGTAAATATTATTGTACTGAAATCTTTACTTAAAAAATTCGCCAACCACTGCAATTTTAGCCAAGCAACAGCGACAACCATCAAAAAAGTACAGTAGTTAAACACGATGAATCCCGGACTATTTAAATAATTGTAATGGTAGGTTCTCGATCAGCAATAGTGTAAGAAACAACATAACTACTAGCGTACAAAACGCTATAAAAACTGCAAAAACTACAAGAACTGCAAAAAATAAAATAACTATAAGAACTGCAAGGATTGAAAGACCTGCAAGAACTTCTAGAACTACAAGAACCTATTTTTTATTACTAGTTTTTGAGCAAAACTTATACTCACCTCCAAGCAAGACCCCTCCCGTTCCTAACTAATAAAACGAATCATAAAATAAATTATGGCGAACTAAATAATTCTCATGACATTGAGCGGCGATGCATACAACCATATCCACTTGAACTGCTCCTTAAGCGAAGCACCGTGAAATAGGACCACATTCCCCCGCCGCTCATAACATAAAATATATTTTTACCAAAATATCTGTTCTGAAAACGAATAAAGGCTATGCAAATAAGCTGATGCGCTATGTTAATCTGACTGGCGGCGGATGAATAGGGTGCAGTTCAAAAGAAGCTCTCCATGCCCTTTAGATATGTCTGCTTTGATGGGGATGGGTGTAGTACACTCGAGGGGTACGTCTTTGAGAATGTCTTCCGTTGGCTTGAGTGGTTGTAGCAGAGAGTTATTAGCCGTGAAGAACTGATAGTAAATTTAAGATGATTGTTTTTAAAATGAATATAATTTTGATAAGAGAGGTGTTTGATTGGTAATTAAATCTTTTTTTATTGTAATTTAGAGTTGAATTTTTTTAATATAGTTTACAATATAACTTAAAAATATTTTTGGTTGCATTAAACTCTTTATTTTTCGAACTACTAACCGATGAAGCAAATTAGATTTTGGAAAAAGGAAACATTGCTTCACAATAATTAATAGCAAGTAATAACGTTTAGATGCTTATCTAAATTAGTACATTTTGATGCAAGTGGGCAAAGTTTTCCTTTGCCCACTTGCATTAAAATGTATCAGTTGAGGCGGAATACACGCCTGAGCCGAAGGCGTACTTATTTTGGAGCCAAAAAACTGCAATGACGATTGCTTACATGTATCAATACACGGTTTTCATCGAGCATGCATGAAAATAATAAGTAAAACTTCATATAACCGAGTAACAAACTATTGTGAGAAATTATTCACGGATTTTTTAATGCATTGTTGGGGGCTGTCACGTGGCCAACCTAGTACAATAAATAAGAGTAATTGCATGTCTAAAAGCAGAGCTGGTTTTCTAAATGTGTTGAAAAAATGCTAAATGTAGTAGCTACATAGCAGGCTGACGTTGTTGTATCCGAAAAGAGGATTACAAGATATTATATTTGTTCAAATCTTACACTCCTTTTTCCCCAAAAACTCACGTCCAAAAATCTACCAAATCACTTGCTCGAACTCCCCACAATTTAAAAAGTGCATCGTCATATCTCTCCGTATGGTCGCCAATACACTGAACATGCAAATACATGGCGTACACATTTGCATGTGAATCCTGCACTTTTCGCTCGCCTCGCCGCGTGACGTCACTTGCCTCATTGGACAGACAGCCTGTTATGGGGATTGAGATGGGATGAATGTTATTATGGTGGTATCTACCAAGTGAATTTTTTTTAATGAAGCGAAGACGAATGGAATGAATGATTGAATGAAATAAAAAAAAACTACAAAGAAATTGTATAGTTTTAATCATTAAGTTAAAATCTACTTTATCAGATCAATCTACCAAGACTTTTCTCATAATATTTTTGGAAAGTTTTCCATTAAAATTGTTTTTTTTTTTTTTTACTTTATTTTCCTTAACATTACCTATCAAATCAATAGATATAACAACTAAAAACTATAAGACTAAACTAGATAGAGTGTAATTACATATATTATATTATTATGTTGTCATATACCTACATAGACACACCCAAAAAGATTTGTCATAGACAGACAGATAAGTGATAGTAAGTTTAGTTTTATTTTTTTGATACTACACACAAACATATGTTTGTGTGTAGTATCAGCTTACTAATAACGAACCAATACTTTTTAATTTTTTCTATCCCGAATAAAGCTGTTATAAATAAAGATGGCGGTTCTATCACAAAACAGTTACGTTCCATATTCAAATACAATTACTTTTCACCGCACAGCACTCGGTGCCAATCGGAAACGAGCGAAGTTAACAATTTCTAGAAAAATCTATCTATCAGCCGCAAACTGCGCTAACTGCATACAAAACCTGGAAAAACCAATTTGTCGCTCACAAAGACTCGGTTGGTGTGTAGTGTGGGGAGGATTTTGCGAAATATTTGTGAAATACTGCGAGCCACGTAACTATTGGAGACGCGGTATGGAACTCGTTGTTCGGACTTGAGGAGTCTGCATTTTAAGATTTGTTCAAGTCTGCAATATTTAGTTCTCGTGTATTTCTGATTCACTGATGTAATTTTGCTCTTACAGGAATAACCTAACCAATATGATTTCCAACTGTACAGAGCGTTTCGCATGATGGCGGACGGTCGTTGTCATGATCTTGTTTTACTAAAATATTGTAATACAGTTAGGCAGCACAAAAAAGATAGCGATTATTCTATCGCGCCGGGTCCTGTTTGCCTCATGGCAGGTGGTTGCCTCCTTCTACGAAGCAGTATAATTGCTAGTGAAGGAGGCGGCCGCACGCGTGGCTGAACGGACTTCCTCACGCCTCAGCCACTGGGATCCCGACCCCGATTTCCAGTCACCACAGGCGTGGGCCTGCGGATGACGAGCAACGGGTAGTTCGCCGTCCAGAGATATCAGCAAAATTGCTTTCCCACTTAAAAAAAAGATACGGTTGATCTTTACACCACATTTCCCAATGCCAAAAAATGTGTCGAAAACCGCGATCAAAGACAGTTACTGAAGTCTGATGATAATCCATAACTTTTCACAAACAGAAAAGATTTATGACAATATCCACATGTAGTAAAAAGTCATTATTTTGGGCTTTGAGGATTGCGAGTTGGTTGGCTTTTTCCTCATTCAAATGTCGCGGTCGTATTTATTCTTGAAATGTCAATCTATTTAGCCTAAGAGCGTCCCACTGGCAACAGAATATCACTTTATTTTGTTTGCAAAAGTGTGTTTTTTATAATTATTGATAGACTCGCGCTTGACTACTTTCTCATACTGATGGAAAGTAAAGAAGTGGTCTACGTTGGAGTATGCTTGCCTAGAAGTAATCTATTTACTCTAGACTTAAAGATCCCTAAATTCCTAGCTATTAGGAAACATAGACTTCGGCAGGGAATTCCACTCCTTAGCAGTATCACAATGAATGTGTTTCCAAAACGATTTATGCGAATGGGTAGGATTTCCATTATGTACCAGTAATACTGTAATGCGCCGTACGTCTGGTGATCAAATGAATTAAATTATGTAATTTGGATAATTCGTGTTTCTGGCGTAAAGCACAATCAGCCTTATTAATGTTCCCACTGCTGAGATTAAGGACAGGTCTCTCTAGGACAGAGAACTGGTCGTAATCCACCATATTTGTTCGGGCCTAGTGCGGATTGGTTGATGTCACATGTCTTCGAACATTTCTAGAAAACAAAAAAAAAAAAAATCTAGCTATTTGCCAAAAACATTATCCGTCCAAACATTTTATTTAACCTCTTGCCTTTTCTAAACAACAGTTAAAATAGTAATTAGTATGAAAATCACGTGCGGTGTGTCCAGTGTTGGCAAAAATATGCGCACGTTGTGAACGTTGGCCTAATATCTGATGCTGTGATCTCTGATCCCCACCGACGATTACGTTACAATCGAATTTAGGGTAACGGGAATAATGATTGTAAATTTATGTCATTGTACCTCTAATGAATTGTGAATGTTTTTGTTTTTACAAGCTTCCTGCCAGCGGTTTTGTTCGTTTTAAAGTAGAAAAAATATCCGGAGGGAACATAGTCTCGGTTCCAGGACTTAGTTTACCTGTGCATAATTCTTTTTAAGTTTCATCGTAATTCGTTAAGCCGTTTTCAGAGCATTCAAGGGTAACAAATACATACATACAAACATTCGCTTTTATAATATTAGTATGATTGACAATGGTTCATAGTAAATATCCAAGCGTCGATTGCATTACTGCTTACGGTCAAGCACTAGTTCATATCATTGAAAAAACTGGGCAAGTGCGAGTTGGACTTGCGCTCTGAGGGTTCCTTATAAACTTACCTATGTAAATAGTTAATTTCAGGGACGGAGTCTTGGAAGATTATTCCGAATCGCAAAAATATCGCTATACTTGTGCTATAAGGCTTTATGCCAAGTTTCAGGATTCTGGGTTAACGGGCAGTACCCTATGAATTTTGATTTCCTCGAGAGTGGCTTCCGTCTTTTTATTTTTGATATACGGAACCCTAGAAAAGAAAGTTCTAATACTGTCAGGATAAGAGTGGCTGGCTAGTCTCTCGCTGATTATATTTCTGACACTATCTCCCGCTCCGCCCAAGAGCGGGGGTTGTCATAAGATGATTTTTCCCATCGGAAAAAAAAAAAAAAAAAAAAAAAACCTGTATCCTTACAGCACTCACAAAAGTATTGCATGCCAAGTTCTGTGTGTCTTATATAAATAATAAATATAAAACTAATACAGAATAATACATCTAACCCTCATGTCCACTCCTTACATCTAAAAACTCTTCTCCTTTTATTAAACGCCATTATCATGTCACGTAGAAACTATACGTTAAGCGCCCTCTGCCGGCCGGCTTTATAAATAAGGGTGACCAGAGGAAAATTATATGGTGGGCGTGCTTCCGGCTCTTTGTCCCGTGAATATTAATATTAGAATTATGTGGGTAGGAATAAAATTGTTTTACTGTCTCTCGGACAGAAGCCGAAGATATAAAATCGTCTTTGGTTTTCAGCAATCTGTGCGCAGATTTTGAAAAAAAAAATTATATAAAATTAATTTTAGTATTATGCAAAACCCGGAACACGTACTATTATACACGTAGTATTTATATGTAAAAATTTATGCAAAAACGAAAAATCACAAAGTTCTAAGCTTGTTAGTTGTTATGTCAGCAAAAATACAAGGTCATCGGATCATCCAGGTGACTGAGGGGTTGTTTTGCACTTGCACCCAGCTGTTTGATGGGGCCTAATACCCGCTATGGCCTGCCGTGACCTGTGTTGTACTTAGGTGTCCAACTTGTGACCTTATTAAATATTATTGGGAAAAATATAACATGGTGTAAAAACTATTTGAATCGATTCGGTTACTGATTCTGAACGAAATATATTCAGGTTTCGTAAATACTGAAAATATTGTGGAATATACACAAATCAAACACATTACTCGCAGTTTTTTTTGGAAGTCAAATTCCAGCAGGCTTCGGCCCTACTGGCCGGGCCCAAATCACTTGCGGATAGCGAGATACCAATTGCTTGCTATAAATTTTCACGACGCGGGCCTCAAAAGATATCAGTACGATTGACGCGGCCCGCTATGACTGATACCTGCTAGGGTTATGGGATATTTTGAAAGAGTCTCCGCTGCCCTGGAACATAAAGGACGACTGAAGAATCATGAGTAGGTTTTAGTCAACAATGTCTGACACTCCCTCTCACTCTACTCAAAGCAGGAGAAATTATTTGATGGTTTCATCCATCTTGTTTTAAGAGCTGTGCTTGAGAGACATCATGGTACGATTTGTTTTAAACTAGGTACTCTTTGGCACAATTTTGACTACTATCTAACCTACTGGTAAGCAATGAGGTAGTCAACGATGAAACTTGCCTAGAAGCTCTTCACTCTTGACTATTAGCCGCCAGGTTAAACATATCATACGAATTTTAACACAATTAAAAAGATAAAAGGATAATAAGTACGAAGTACCGAGTGAAGATGGCTGTTGGATAGCAAGTTGAAGTCACAAGAAATTAACTTTCACAGACCATTAGCCATCTGCCTATCTAAATCATATATCTAAAGCAGTTCTTAGCTTTTCAAGTCGAGTATTTTATTCAATGTAGTATTCGCGCTACACGCTGTCGCTAAATTAATACAACGCTTACCACGTTAGGCGAATATTTGTGTGTTGCCTTTGTTTCTTACGCTCGAATGGTTATAAATCAACAATATCCTGAATTAATTATTACCTAGGAAGTATGTTTCCTTGGGATAATTTTACTGACAGCAATTAGTATTTGACTCAATCTCAAGTTTAACATTTTGTATAACTAATGTGATCTCTCTCTATAACAGAGATATTTATCTTCAAGTTTTCTGGATGAAAACTCTACTTTGAGTTCAGAGGCCTTAACATGACGTGTTAAATTGTCAGGCTTGGGAGTAAAAAAGGGGAATGGAGCTGTGCTCCTTGTATAACTCCATCCCTATAACAGTTCACTTTAGGTCGTCAAATCGATTGTGTTAAGAGATCGTGGTAAGGCCTAAGCCAAAAAATATAAAGGTACAGAAGTCAATCTACATACAAAGCGCGCTCGAGCAACGCACACATAGACACCGCTCACGGACACGTTATGTCGGAGCGCCTCGGCCCACTCGTCGAACAGTTCCGGCTCAAACGCTCATTTGTGTGCGTCCACCGAGCGTAGGTATAAAAAGTGAAGTACATAAATGAGATTGTCTTCTGTACCTATCTGTTTTGTGCCTAAGCTAAGCTCACCCTTGTTGTTGTTGTTTGTTATATTGTTTAATAACCGTGTAGTTACTATATTAAATTTGTTGCACAATTAAATATTAAAAAGTTTCTTCACCTTGTTTTTCTTTATCGTTTTGAGACCGTTACGATATAATAAATCATTTGACAATTTTACAACAATGACTGGTGCAGTAGTTGAATAATTGGCTACTGCGTTGCATTTTGCGGATTCGATTCCCGCATTGAAAAAAATATTCGTGAAGTCTGCAGATAATTGTTTCGGTTTTGAATATATTGTGTATCTGAGGTTAATTTTATTGTTTGTAAATGCACCCACGAAACAGGAGAAAATCTTAGTCTGGGTCAAAGCTTAATTAAAATAAAACATGTAAATCTTATACATGTTACATAATTATGTCGTCAAAACACTCTTCCATATTACTTTCAAATGGTAATGTGCTCATTGTGTATCCTTTACCCAAGCAACCAGCACTTAAATTACGTGAAGTGTAAACAAAAGGCACACATTTTTCAGTGGTCCACGAGGTGACATGGATAGCAAAAAGCCTGTACTCCAACTCAAACCCATATAACAAAACTTCTAAAACACCTCTCGAAGTGTAACACACCAGCTTAGCTCCAAGCTCTGAACTTACATAATTATTATAACTTGAAGCCCGCGCATTAAATTAGGCATTTTAATGAATTCCGAGAATACGGCGCTAAGCGCACTTGCGTATGTAAAGTATGGAGAGCAAGAATTATGGAAATGATTTCTATGTGATGTTTATTGTTTTAGATAGCGTTGAAAAGTAATGGCTACCAAGACACCAGTCTTGCCAAAAGATATCGGTTTACCCAACTACTGGGTTGCGGGGGTCAGATAGTCACTCCATATTAAATACTGGTAACCAATTTGACTTCTTCCGAAAACAAGCAAAAAAATATACACGCTCACAAACTCGCCCTGTGTGGTTTTCATCTAAACCTGGGCCCCAAGTCTGCTATTACAATAGTGTCAGAATGGTCTATCATTGATTTCATAATTTTTTATTTTGAGTAAGTTTGGTAATCTACTAATATAATGGCGTCATTATGACTTTCGAATGATCAACCACTGACACTCCATTGAAAGAAGTGGGATAGAATGGTAATCTCGTACATATTTACAAATCAATGTCTGACGTATGCGGTAATCTGCAAAAAATTTGAGAGTTCCTTTGATCAGTGACCTATCATTAGAACGTCATTGTGCCTCGCATTGCTTTTAATAAGCTCGATATTGTCATTTTACCGCAACTCTATTACGAGACCATTGACCAATCAATGATCCATCATTATGAATTGGCAGATTAGGAACTTTTAGCAAAATGACAATGGGATCGTGTTGGAATGACGAATTTATAAAAATAGCAGACTTGGGCCCCTGTTCAGTTGTCTGTGTATGGAGAGATAATTACGCACACACACGTACCTAAAACACATTTACTTTATAATGTTAGTGTGATTAGTTACAAAATTAATTAGTTAACATCTTGACAAGAAGAACTCTAAACTATTAATATAAAATCTAACGTAGATAACTTGCATGTAAAACTAACTAACTAAAACCCACTCACAATATCTTAATGCCTAAGGCACCTAAGTCCGCCTCTGTACTCATGTGTGCATCGAGTATTAAATAAATCTCACATATTCTATTCTTGGTATAGAACACATATTCCCCACATTATTATTCATTTTCCAAGTTCAACTTAACGCAAACAACTATAACATTTCTTAAATAAATCATCGTAAACTTGCAATAACACAATAAACTTGCGGAAACTTCCGACGCGCGAACAAATTACGTGGTGCATGTAGTACTTGTGCAAGGTACATGTGTTGTACCTGCGTGTGAACCCAGCCGTTGTACCTGGAACTAATATCATAAACAGAAAAGTTTGGATGCGGTTTTAAAATGGTGTTAGTGGAGGCCAAAGAGTTTGTCCGATGCAGTGTAGTTGTTAGATTGTATTTTTGCAGGCAAACAGTATTGTTTCCGTTTCAACGGTTTGTGTCAAAATACAAAGCACAGGGGAAGGACCTTCTATCAAAAAGAAAATTTTCATACATAGAATCAAAATATGCATGTATTTCAATTGAACCATTTTCACTTTTGGATCGATCATTAACAAAAGAGATCAAGTTATTTTCACATGCACGCTTTAGAACGTTCCAAAATGTAGATTTTTGTCCAAAAAAACTCCAAAGACATTGTTTTAAATCAATAAATACATAATTACGAAATTACATAAATGTGAGAACAATATACAAAAATATATGTGTTGGAATCTTATTGTTTTTGGATACGGTTTTAAATCGACCTGTCACTTGTTGCAGTATGTGACAGCTGTTATTTTAAGGTAGTTGGTTGTTTCTGCCTATGTGGCGCTGTATCCGGTACCCACCATATTGCTGACATGTGCTGCGCGCGCGGCTCGAGCGGGCAGTTGCCAGCGGTATAGCGTGCAAGACAAGAAAGTCAGTCAGTTTGTGTAAGCAGGATCAGGACGGTTGAAGCAGCCTTCTAACGTCATAAGAACTTTGATACACAGTAAATAACCTCATGTTGACATCTTAGCATGATATGAAGGTATATATAAATACATAGTTATGACCCAATCACCCTTCACTATCCCAATATATGCATGTTAAAAGCCTTATTAAAGAAAAACAAATTGTAAGAAAAAATAATTAAAATTGGTAGCTGAAAGATAAACCAGTCCCAATGACAGTCAACTATTTTAAAGGGTACAGAATGATCCAGAACATACGCTACTAAAAGCAAGACTTTAGAGAGAACATTACACTCCTAACTGCCAGGGCAGAGTCAAAGATATGTTATAGTAAATAGTTGTTTAGGGTACATAGTACTCACATGGACTGTCAACGCATGAAGTTATATATGGTTAAAGAAATTGAGTAAATGTTTATAGTATATTACTTTTACCATCCATATCACACTTAACTCTCAAAAAAGGAATAAATATATCGATATTTGATGAGATACGTAACGGAAGTAACGGACATCTACAAAATTGCAACTTTACAGTAGAGCGGATTTATTAAAAATAGTGGTCATTTTGAGAGTTACGGATCGACTATCATTAAACTTTCTATAATGCTTTAAAATAACTTGCTTTATAAATTGTGTAACAGGTTTTATCGTTATAGTGGTGTTTTACTAAAATAATGTAGATGTCTTTTTATACTGTGATAAAACTTTGACGTAAAAGAAAACATCTGCCTGATGTGTTCATTTCATTTAAAATATCTTATATACTAAAATAATATTCTTCGGTAATACTTTAAGAATATTTAAAGAAAATCTAAGCAACATGCAAACTGTATTGTAACTTTTTTAGCAAAATTTTGTAGATGTTTTTATTTACTTTGCATTTAACAGTTTATAAAGTATCAATAAATGAGTTAACTACAACTAAAATCCATCTATGACCGTCGTACACATTTATTATATGTCGTTTCAAGGACAAACCAAGCCTCAATTCTGGCACATAAGCTACCTTCATTACATAAGACACTTCTTCCATCAGACACATATATATTATTATGTATCTATTCCGAGTGTACGGAACTGTTGAATCCGCGCACAACTTTGACACTACACTACACTTACACTTATGGAATAAATCACCTCTCGTTCGGGGAAATTGCTGACTTGTGCTCGAATGATACGCCGTAGGGATGGCCGCAGTCGATACTTTACCGATAGTTCAAGTTGTCTTTGTTGTTTGAGATTTTTTCCTTGTTTTACAAGTGGTCTGGCTTTTCTTTTTATGAGTTTGATTGTTTAGTTAAGAATTGATGTTATGATTTTTTTTTGTCGTGGATAGGTTTGCGCTTGATCGCCATCTCACCTGATGAAAAGTGACGATGTAGTAGACGATGGAACGCGCTTAACTAGAAGTAACCTATTCACTCTTTATTTAAGGTTCCCTGGTTGTAGCCATCAAGAAACACTTCGGCTGGGAATTCCACTCCGATTAAGCAAATTTTATTTTTTGTTAACCCCAGATTTAACAAAGAAATACTTACCTAGATTACATAGTACAAAACAAGAACGAACGTAAGCCCTTACACGAACAGGTGTACTGAAAAATAAAATAATTAAGTTTAAAAAAGACGATAATGAATAGGTAATAAAACAAAGAAACATTTTTAATCTGTTGACCCTTTAAAAAAAATACGTGTATAAAAATCTGTCGATACAGTCCCATCTCTATGACACTCCCGCTGCGTCATGTAATTTCCGCGGCGCGCCGTACGACGGGGCGGACGAAAGCGTTGTCAAACTCGCTACTAACTGGAGATTAGACAAAACTGCACTGTGCAACCGAACTGTGATGAATGTTATGAGTTATTGTTACTGACGTTTGTGGTGTTTTGTTTTGAAGCAGATTTATATAAGAGCATTTTTAGATGGTTCATTTTACCCTATTTAATAACATTTTTTTAAGTTATATAATATAGTTGTATAATAAATTCAAAACGGTAGACTTAATAAATAATAATTAGGTATATATCCAGCAAAAATATATAAAAACATTTATGAAAGCTAAGGGTCAGGTTTTTAAGCTACAACCGAGATTGAAAAAAGACATTTAAAAAGCAATGAGTTTTTCTTACCTTAGTGTAGTGTGCTTAGGTGTTCTGTGTTTTTTTTTTAATTTCAATTGTTTTAACGGTCTAATTTAATGAACTGAAAGAAAGAAGTTAAAAAAGAGCTGTCTATTTATCGAGGAACGCTGTAGGCTAATTTTTTTCACGCTATAATCGTTAGGAGCGGAGCAGTAACCAAAGTCGCGGGTGAAACCAAGGGGAAGAGCAATGCTTTTATATTATTCTCAACTGATCTTAGTATTCATACTGCAACAAATGTAAATGTCTTACAGCGTCATCTTATTTCCGTGTTCCGACGTACTCGTAATTAAACTTGCTTTGACTGGAGATTGGGGCACAAACTGAGCTTGGTGCAATCGGCATCAGTGCGGTGGTCTGAACCAATGCGATCGGTTGTCGTTATTATGATAGGTTGGGTCTACAGTTGTGCCAATTTCAGAACTAATCTGATTAGGATCACCATGTTGGTTTGTGAACGTACACTGGTAGATATGAAGTTCCTGATTGTCTAGTGGTTAGTCTGAAATGAAGATACAAGTATAACTGTTAAACATGTCTATCCTGAATTATAGCAGTTGTTTGCTAAATATTCATTGTTGTAAATATTGAGACAAATCAAAGGAATAATATCAACAGCAAATACAATTTAATTAGTGTCAATGTATTTAGAGGCTACATTATTTCGTAAGCCTATTTTGTATGTTATGTCACGTGCATGCACAAAAAGGCTTAGAGTGCCTAGTGCAAGTTTGTTTTACGTTAACGCGATCGACACGTTTATGACGTTCGGCACTCCGATTGGCCCGCTCCAAACTTTTAACCAATCAGAGAGCGAAACGTGGTAAAGGTTTCGACCACGTAACGTAAAAATAACTAGCACTCAGGACACATTTTTATCTTCCCATTCTCTAAATCTCACATTTGTATAATTCTTAGCAACTAAAAAAAAACATTCAAAATATCTCCCATCCATCACACAACGCCGTCTAGTCCCATTTTAATCAGAGCTTATGTAATGAGTACTAGACAACTGATAAATATACTTATATATTTCTAAATACATACATATTTATTATAGTAATTTACACCCAGACACAGAACAAATGATCGTGCTCATCACACAAACATCTGTTCGGGTGGGAATCGAACCTATAACCTCTAGCGTAGCAGTCAGGGTCACTAAATACTAGACCGACAGGCCAGTCCAATATGCCTACCAGTATCGAGAACGTGCTCCAAGTTACCGGCTGTTTTACATTATACCTATCTTTTCTTGTAAGATAGATTGTTTCAATGTTTATTTATTGTTTAACTATCATTATCATACGCTTGTAAGTCAGTTTGTTATGTCTTTTATTTAATGTATAATACTTCGTCTGTTCAGTTCAAAGCCTAACAAAGCTTTGTGTGAGTGCGAACATTTCGCAGTGATCACACGCGAACTGAAAGTTTCAGCAACTTCGTGATGTAATGTGCACCGAATTTAGTTTGGGGTTTTATTATTTTGATAACAGTAGAACTTTGTATATATTCGGCTAATTGAAAATGTATTTAGGCTAAATTATAATTGTCATTTCCAAGCACGTGTGATATAATTACATTGTAAAAGGTAACCGAACGCGGGCAGATTCAATAGTTTACTAGTTTTTCCCCGTAGTTTTGCTTTCGTGGTCTGACTCACCAGGGCCGCGCATTTTTATCGAGATTAAAAGCAAATAAATATCACTTAGCGTTATTGTGAAAAAAATACCTTCTTATTATTTACTAAAAATTAATTTTAGCTATTATGAACAAATATGAAAAAATTTCTAAAATATTTTCATCATTAACGAAATTATAAAGCTTCAAATCTTTAAATAATATAGAGAAGTCCGACATAGTCTTTGACGTCAAAGTTCATCACACCCATAAGACCGCCATAGAAAACAGCACTTTGATGAGAGATGCCAGAAAGAGACATATTTTTTAAATTATTTAAAATTGGTGATATCGTCTGTTTTTCTACCAATTTTCTCATTTTTTTTACTGTTGATATTCTATTTTTGAACATTTATTGATAAACTGGTTACATAATAAATATTTTTTTTGTAAACTTACCCACAATTATTATCTTAGTAAAATGGTGGGCTGATGATAGCCAGACTCCATTTCATATTAAGTAAATCTAACTGGTTACAAAACACATCCACCTACCAAGACACCAAACAAACCTAGTCAAGAAATTCTCAATACAACACCCAGGAATCTACAAATTGTTCTGTTAAAGTTACAAGTTGAGATATACTTCGACATTTCAAGGATTTATCGTCTATTAAGCTAAGTTAAAGTTACAGTACACAGCTCTACTTAGCTAAGAGCCAGCTTTTATTAGAATTAGAAAACTTTTTCAACATTTTATTTGTCAAGGTTAGGAGTTTACAAAAATATTTGGAAAGTTGTGAAAAGTTAATGTAATGCGAACCATTCGATGGATATTGTAATACATAAGTAATGGACTTTGTTTTTTAAAGCTCCCCTTCATTAGGATGTATCGTGACAGCCTTCACATATATATAAAGGACGGGTTTAGAGTTACAGACCTGAAACAACCAGGTACGAGTTGTTTTAGGCTATAATATAGTACATTTTGTTCCATGCGGGAATCGAATCTGCTACTGTGCACTTTCGTCAACCCTTCACGAGAATCCTGTGTTCTGTGACAATAAGCTTAACTGCATGCCGACTTCTGGTTTCGCTGAAGCTAAGTCATAAAGGGCAGACATGTATTTGAAAGAAAATCAAAGACGAACTGCGCAAATTACTTAAATTATTTTGTAAATCGCATGAGACAGAATCATGCCACAGTAAATCTTGACGTTATTTGATGTAAATCTTCAACAGTACATCTCAACGCGTCTAAATTCAAGAGAATCGTCTGTAAGCATACTGTAAGTAAGTCATAAAATCGGCTAAAGCGTTTAACGATACCCTATCTCGGAGTCATCCCTAAACCCATTTGATAACGTTATTTAAACAAACATTACATGACCATAAAACTTTATGACGTACTCCAAAAATACTTAAAAGAACAATAAAACAAATAAACTTTAAAACGTTAACCATTGCTTGCTAGATTTAGAAGCATCAAAAAAATATGGGAACATACCAAGCAACCGTTGAGACTGCATGCGATAAGTCGACTTCAAATTTTCCATGATTGCCTCGTTGTTGGAGGGGGCTCGTGGCTACCTGCTAAGGTGGCCATAACTATAAAACACTGGGAACTGTCGCGATAACTGGCGTGGAAGAGATATATGTCTATTGTGACCAAGCAATCACGTTTGCCAGGATAATGCCTTGAATCTCGATTTTAGGTTTAATTTGTTATAGAGCTTTATTTGATTAGCATTTTTGTGAATGTGCTAATTATTGGCTATAATGAAAACGTATTTTTTATTAATATTTTTTTATACGTTATAACAATACTAAATAACACTTTTGTTTTGGCGGTAGGCAGAAACAACCCCGTTTAAAATAACATTTGATGATGATTCCATAGGTAAATATTAAGTTGCACTCATTTTTTTTTGAATAGAAGTAAAAATAATATTATGTTACTTAAAAAAAAATCTTATAGGCCCATACATTACTCACACACAAAGCTACCTCATCTCTTTAAAACTCAAAAGGAAACCGTTACATGCCTGCCTGCTTAGCAAATGTCTGAAAGATGCGTGGATCGCGGCCGAATGCCTTTTGTATACTTTTACTTGCATTTAAAAGCACACCTGAATCGTATCCGAATTAACATAAAACCCAGGGGGCGATAAAAGTACACAGTACACTTCGCTACATCCTGTATATTAAGTAGGGCTGTCATATTTTATTTTATTCGTTGATATTTTTTTTTAACAAAAAATAAAAATATCACTACGAGCTTTCATGATTTTGAAGTTGCCAGTTATAAAAATGAAATTGTATAGACTCGCGTAACAGAATAGTCAAATTAGCATAGTGTTAGTTTGACAAGAACGTTGTTTCGTCGACGTAACCAAAATTTTTGTTTGGAATGACAATCACAGCTAACAAATCCGTTTTAAACGACATGGCTTGTGGTTGGCGCACTAATTATTTTGTTTCAACAGACAGAACAGAAATTGTATCGATGTCAATGCCAAAGATTTGGATGTGATAGTTAAATCAAAATACAATGGTACAATGTATCACCTCCATGCCACGCCACACTGTCTCACCAGCTACAGGAAGGGACAGGCCTCTCCGGAATATGCACAATATTGCAGGGCGCTTAATCGAATGTCTGTCAGTCTGAAAGTTTGAGGCATGATGTACATCAGTTCGGGCTTGAAATGACAGGAGTAGAGGATTTTCTAACCGGAGTTGATACGATGCGGTTGGAATAGTAAGATTTTGCTATTGGGCATGTAAACGTTTCAAATTCTCGTGATATGTTATTTTCTACTATATTGGCTCTCCTGCCGTTGTCTATTATATCTTACAATATTAATTAATACAGCGTCCATTTTAATAATGTTACAGAGGTTATTATTCAGGAATTAATAAAAAGGTTTTATTTATATTGTCGCGTTTGACCACCATCTCACCTGATGGTAGGCGATGATGTGTTTAATACAAGCCAATACCGAAGCACCTAAACTATTACTGAGCTACAAACCAAAAGTATTCAATTAATTTGAATCTGCAATATGTTTTACAGGTGATGTTTAAAAAAAAAACACCTATGCAAGCTCACAAAACATAAAAAACTAACATGTGAGTTATGAATGCCAGCCCTGGCCATTTTTACGGCTGCAATATCGTTTATATACAGGATGATGAGCGAGGCTGGCAACTCAATTAGCTAATGAAAACGTGCTATTTTGATCAACTTAAACGTAGTCGCGACTAGCGACGCTTTTTCGCGTATTTTTATATTTTACTTTCTTACTTCATAACTTGGTTTTGAGCGTCTGAATATTTAAGAATATTGTGTAAAATGTGAACGGCGTCGCCAGGGAGAGATGTTTCTTCTTGTAATTTTGTGAAGACGAACTGAGGAATTAAGTTATATGAAGGATTAGATAGTAGCATTTGTAAATTTGGTCCTAATTAACTGATACCAGTATCATCATAGGCTTCAGCGTTATACAGAACGATGGTCATTTTGCGTGGATCAAACTATGCATCTTATTTCGAACTCTATTTGTGTTTTTTATTTAATTTAATTTCCCTTTTAATTATTATTATTATTTAAAAGATAAGGGGCTATGCATCACCCATAGTGTAGGGGATGTAGTCACTGCGACCTAAAAGATCTATTGTGACTCGCCACCTTGTTAGAGTAGGTAACTCTTTTAGCCCGGAGGCTTCCAAGAAATTTAGATTACTCCTAGCTTTTAGAGTTTTAATCTCCTCCGGGCGAATAATGTGTCGGCCCAGATGGACACTGCGTTTGTGGATAAGGGGCCCGCATTCATACAAGAGGTGCTTAGGCGTCTCCCTCTACTGATTGCAGTACCGGCAAACATCAGTGTCACTCAGTTTCATGTGAAATTGGTGCCTGTTTAGTTTGCAGTGGCCGGTTAAGGCGCGGGCCATCGCACAGATGCTCGTCCTGCTAAGCTCAAGAAGCTCGGCAGTTCGTTTTTGTGAGTAGCCTTCTATGAAAGATTTGGCGTGTAGCAGACCTGGTTGTACCAACCAGTCCTTTTTTGAATCGCCAAATAAGTTGCCCTTAAGGGTCTGCATGGCCTGGTTCTTTGAGATACCACAGAAGGGTTCTGGACCTATCTGATGACCTTGAGCCCCAGCCCGTGCAAGTTCATCGGCTTTTTCGTTGCCATTGATTCCAGAATGACCTGGTACCCATCTCAGAATAATTTTATTCCTTTGCCCCAGGTCATTCAGTTTGTTAACGCAGTCTTTTACCAGTTTCGAATTTAAAGTATTCGAGTTCAGGGCGTTAAGAGCTGCCTGGCTATCTGAGTAAATCAGAATTAATTGATTTATGTAGTTTCGTTGACGGTTGGCCTCCGCACATTCTATAATGGCGTATACCTCCGCTTGGAATATGGTAGCATGTTTACCCAGATTCAAGTTTTTGCTGAATTTCGGGCTAATGCCAAATATTCCACATCCTACATTCTCACCCATTTTGGACCCGTCTGTAAACCAGATCAGGCTTCCAGCCTTGCAAGTGATGAGGTTGTTTGACCAATTCTCTCTGCTCGGCAGTTCCACTGTGTAATTCCTTGTGAAATTACACTGTGGAAGCATGACGTCTGTTGTCATAGCTAGTTGATCGTGTTCAAGTACTGATTCGTGTAGCGATCTCAGTGCTTGAGAGCGCCAGTTTGCTTTGCCAGTGCTGTTTGTTCTGTACATGCTTGCCTTCGCCTCCTTCGCAATGAATAGATGAAGTGGCGGTAGGTTAAGCAGGGCATTTAGAGCAGCTCCTGGGGTTGTGGACATGGCCCCTGTTGACCATAATTAATAATAATTTCCCTTTTACTTTATATCTTAAAAATTGTTGAAGATATAAAAGCCTTATATTAAGTGTTTATACAGGAAGTAACAGAAATGGTTTTTAAACAGATGTCAGCAGAATCGTAACCACACTCACATTGTGTATCGGACGGGCTTGTAAAACAGTACTTGTGCATTACATTTCAATCTAGAGTATTCAAATTTAAAACCAAAATATTTATATATATTTTATCAAATGACTAAGTATTTTTTCATTCCCCATCTCGTAAAGAGTATTATTTCTTTTGGATATCCGAGTGCAAAAGTCGTTTTTATCCGTTAGAGGATAAAGAAAATTGAATTTAGAACATCGTGTGCACTAAGTTTGTGAATTCAAAACATCGTTGTAGCTATTTACTTCTACCTCCACGGTGCCTAATTTGTTAAAACCTCAGACTCGGAACCTCCTTGTATACTTTTTGTATTTTTTGCATTTATTCATTTCCTCGTCGAGGTGGGATGAAAAGTTACGTTTATTCTCTTGCTAATGCTCAGGATTCCAAATTTTAGAATTCTTCGCTTGCTCGGTCATCGAAATTGAGCAGGCGGTTAAAAATCAACTTTGCACTCTTGTATAACAAATAACTATTATTCCATCAGAAACCACAATTTTAATATTATTATACCTTTATCTCCAGTTAAATAATTTATAAATATTTATATAAATCGAATAATTAAAAAAAATATATATTATTATTTCGAATTTAAAAAAGCTCGCTGAACTATAACGCCATTCGATTGCCTTTTTCTTACTACACTAGATAATACTCACAAGTAAAGCAATTTCCAACACTTACATACAAACCAATCGTCTTGCAGACTGTATCGCTGATTGGATCGCTAATCAGCCGCCATCCTCCACTGTACCCGACAAATGCTTGTTTCTCCTTTGTTCTAGTTTTTTTTTTCATTCTAATCCATTAGTTAAGGTTGTTTTACTGAAAATAAGCTCAAATGTAAGTGGTGTTGAAGGTCGAACAGTAGATGTGAGGCCTTTTTGAAAAGATTAGGCTCTATGGCTGCGGAAAAATAAAAGCCTGTGTTTTTTGTAGGTTTTTTTGTGCAGCTTCAGAAATTTTTCGCTGTTTAAGTAGGTAATGTACTTAGTACTGTGGTAATGTTTGAAAGAGGTATCGTGGCCTTAGAACGTAAAAAGCAATGGAAGGACGTAGTCGGGTTTTAGTCAGTAAAAGTTTAACACACCCTGTCACTTCAGCCTAAAACAGGAGACCTCATTCAATTAATTTTGAAATAAAACAAAAAAAAATACTTGGCACCTAGTTAAGTCTAAATGTAGATATCATTTTGTTATGCGAGTTGTTTTAACATTTGCCAATGGTCTGAATAAAGTGACTGTCTCAAAGTGATAACGATTGTATGTCCTATTCGTATTGAAGTGTCAAGTGGTCAATACCGTCCATTAGATAAATTAATGTTTCCGTTTTGTTTTGTTTTTCTGTTTTTAAATAGCTCTAGAGGCCAAATTATGATCCCGAATAGTATATTTATTTATTTACAGCGTACCAACGACTTATGCAATAAACAATCAATTAAGAACAAAACGGTTTTGTGGTGTGTTGTGTTAAAGATCATATTATTATCCTCGAAGGAAAATCAACACTTTTAAAAATCCGACTTAAATATTTATATTGTTCAATTGAACATTTAAGTAGACACATAAATCCATATTTAACGTTGAAAACTCAATTGTTGACGAATAATCAAAATTTGAGGAACTTTTGAATTAACAAATAAATTGGTCAAATGGATGATCCATCAAAATAGTATTTAAATCGCACCCCATTGACTCAGAGAAATATAGTTTATTATTAATTAATGATGTTTCACAAAGTGTTTACAAACACCTATCAAAACGATAATTAATTGGTGCTGCTGTGATTATAGGTCATGCATTTGTAATTGTTATTTTGTGTTTGCATTTCATTTCAAGTTTATTTGCCTATTAAGAAACAGACTTAAGTTCATAGACTTCAAGTTTGTAGCTGGGCGGGTTACTGAATTTAAAAACCCAATTTATGTAAATGCCTGGACAGCTTTTCAAGCAAAAGTAGAGTTTAAAAAATACCCGATTTGACCATTTATATGCTTTATATGTTAATCAGAAGTCGGAGGTATACATATATATTACATATTTCGTGAGCCAAACTTAAACTCAGTTATTTTGTTTAGATTTATTTTGCGTTTAATAATAAAGAGGTAAAGTTTTTTTTTTAATTTTTTGTTTGTAGGAGATAATCTCTGGAAGTACTGATCCGATAGCTAAAATTTTTTCCGACTACCACTTATAATTGATAACCACCGATAGAAAGCTGCTTTATTCCTGAGTGACATAGGCTATATTGAATGTACATGGGCGAAGCCGCGGGCAAAAAACTAGTGTTGAATAATTTAAATATTACCAAAAATTTTTAAAATAGGTACAGAATATGCTACTTGTCTTGCAAAGATAACACATGATAACCTAATTTTGCTAAGATAAAACATGTGTCTTTTCTGGAAATATAAACTTATTTCTACCAGTAAAAATGCATTATTGCATATACAGCACAATGATTATATCAATAAATTAAAAAAGAAAACAGTTTACAATTTATTCATTTTCAAAATCCATTTCCAATAAAATTGCTTTTTAATCGCATTCACAACACACACTGTTCTAAACCTCTTGCAAAAAAAAACATAACGAATAAATATTTCAATGGCTCACCGATACGTAAGGACGCCCTTGTTACCCAGCGGAAGGTTACCGGTTGCCGAGTTGCCGGTCGCCGGGTTGCCGGTCCCCAGACGGATTTGCATACGCCTTTCTTTTTGCAAAAGCACTGAAATCGCGAATACCTTTTGGGATTAGGGATCCTGTATCGATAAATGGAAGTTGAAAATGATATTGCGTATGATTATATTTTATGTATTGATTTATGTTGGAAGAGGGTCGGGTGAGAAAATTTCAAGTGGATGTGTGTTTGCTTTCCGTGATCCCGGTCAGTGTACCTATGTTATTTATGCATCAGTGTTGTTTTTGAATGTTTGAGGGTTATTCTTTTGTGATTTGGATCAGCCATACTTACGGACCTTCTTCAATTTAGAAAACGTAATGGTAAACTTTTAATATTTTAATGATTAGAAAATGACACTATACTCCAAAGGTCAGCGATAAGAAAATGATAAAAGATTGTTTTTTTTTTCAAATCGGTTTCCAAAAAAAAAACACCTTTTCGCGTTAATTTTTAAACTTTTTTATTTATTGAGACAAACACAGTTTGATACAGTGAACAAATATTAAGAAATTACACTAGGAGTTACATTAACAGGTTATCGATGGATCCCAAACTAGGCATAGCCTGTATCTTGGTGACCCAAAAACTAGATGAGGTCGTTGTTTTCTAGCTGACTACTGAGAAGAAACATCGAACAAACTCAGTAGGCAAAGTCCCTTTAAAAGTCCATACAGCAACCATGTAATGGTGAAATCATATGTGGACCATTTAAATTGTTATCTGTGATGGTATTTTGACGAAAAAACCACACAGATCTGAGTGGACCTGTGCAGTCATTGCAAGCATTATTTTGTCAGTATTCGTGTAGCTTGACCCAGAACTACTAAGGAGCTCAACGACTAGATGACAACGACGGAAAATCACAGACCTGATGCTGAAATACCATTTATTTCCCGATTATTACATTAAGTGGCCCACCTAAGCATCTTCCTTGACCCATATCAAGAAGAAATGACCCCACTCTGACACAACTCGATACGAGATGACTTTCACACAATACTCTCAAGTCACCATGATACACTATTATTATGCCATCGTGAGGCTAATCTGAGGACAAAGCCTTCCACCACCAATAAGAATGACTGATCACATGCTTGAAGGGGTTGAAAGACATTTACAACGCACGAGACACCTTAACAAATAATCTGTAGGTATTCGTCTTACAAGGCGCGTTATAAATTTTTAGCTGCCAGTGGCTTCGTTTACGAGATAGTAGAAAATTATTCTAAGGAAACATACTCCCACAATAATAAGTATGTGCTATCTCAGGAAATGGTCTACCCGTGTGCCAAATTTTATTCAAATCCGTTCAGCTTTTTGAGTGTCATGAAGTAACAAACATGCACACAGACTGACAGACTTTCCCTTTTATAATATTAGTGTTACCTGCCAAATTATTGAATTAGGCAGGTCACGAGCTTTAATACCTATAAGACTTTAAAAGTGACTTATAAAACAAATGTAACTCAAATAATTTTCTTTTTTTTACAGGTAAGAAAGTTTTTTTTCTGGTGGCAAGCTATGGACGACTACGGTTACTTCAGCAGTTAGCGTAATGTTTGACGCTGGCAGTTATCAGCTAACCATTAAGGTATTTATAGGAATAACCAAGTGTGATAAATGATTTTTCCGTAGAAAATAATTATTTGTGTAAATAAATATGGAAGAAATGTTTTTTTTTTTAACCAAATAATATGATGTTGATATTTTGCAGGTACACAAATTAATCGACCATGAAAGCATTTTTATACAGTGTTAATTTACACTGGCTCACGATTTTTTTTGAATTAACATAATCGTATCGCAATCGTGTCGCTAGCTCTAAAATCACAATCCACGCTGTCACTACGTATTACGGCAGTAGTAAGTGTGTTTCTATGTAATGACCCGCCATAGGGTCTTTATGGCCAGCTGGACAATAACCGAATTATAGAAAGAAAGAGTTGCCGAGACCTTGGCCACTAATGTTAATGCGAAGTGGAAGTGCCTTTTCATATTTTTAAGTATTTTGGTAACAATAACTTTGCCCCGCAAAGCTATTGTTACAATACTTATAAGACTAAGTAATGGCCTAAGATATAAGAGTCTCAGTCTCTATTGTTAGACTAAGCCTTTAGCCTATATTTTTCTTCTTAATTCCTTTAGAAGGACAAACCTTTTTCGCTAATCAACTAAGTCATCGTGACAATGAAAAATCCCTCGATCTATGAAATAGAATATAATAAACTTTATAGTACACCAAAATAGTAACAATTTTATATAAACTTAAATCAACCACAAGTTCTGATTGTTAATTTGGTAGAACCTAGTGGAGGAAATTAGTTTCAATAAAGGTTCGAAAAAACTAGTGTAGTTACTGTAGAGCTTGTACCTGCATCAGTATTTCATTAGAAGATATAGAACTGGCACATTATAAAAAAAAGAATTAAACGCTAATCCGATTTAAAAAAGAAAAAAAAAACTGGATGAGATTACGAATAGGATAGCAATCGAAGTGCGAATAATTTATTCTTAATTGTACACCACTTAAACAAAAATACAGGACAAACATATTTAAAAATAAGTGTCCAATGGGTGGTCTTATCGCACAGGGCAATCTCCAATATATTTTTTGTATATCTATAATTTTATGTAAGTGATTTTATAGCAAAAAATCTCATAAGCTTTCTCATGATTATTGTTTTTTTTTTCTCAAAGCTGTTCTTCAAAACTACAGACATATTGATCAGCTTTATTCAAGAAAATTTGGCCAAAAGAATAAAAATCCTCCTGACCTAATTTGGATCACGGTGGCAAATCTCAATAGAGATTAGCCAAGTACGCAAGAGACATACTAGTACAAAAAAGCCAGAGATCAGGTGCAGGATCAACCACTATACTAGACGTGTTTTACAAGGCACAGAAGTATGACACCGTCAACCTTGGGCTGCAAATAGAATAATTTTTAATAGAAAAACGCACAAATAATAATTCGTATTCAAACATGTGGCACAAAGATAAACGAGTTTCCACTTTATTTTTCTTAACCAAGTCAAGATATTTTTATTTTTATATACTTTTATCGCATTGAGAACAGACTTCAATCTACCAGTAGCTTCGAAATGTCACCGAGCGGATCACATTCAGGAGTTATGACTTTCGATGTGAAATATGACCCTGCCACACGATACTCTACTTTATTTCATCTAAGTACTGTTCAAATTCACTTGCTGTCAATCCAAATTATTATCAGCCTGGTATTTGACACAGTAACTCAATTTTATGGGGTTCTCGACCTTAAATCGGGGTCAATTGAGTGGAAAATCTATTGTCGGTTTTTGTCCAGTGCTCCACTTCGATATATGGACAATATAGGAACGTTTTACAGTTCAAAGTTAATCTTGTATGTTTGTTTGTGTTACGAATGGGTGTTTAGCGGATTACAGGAACATGTTTTATTAAGGGTTCAATCTATGTTCAATGTGTTTGAATTTACATTGTTTTGGGACACAGTATTGTCAAAAATGCCATTGTTTACGATATTATTTAGGATTATCCTTTGGAGGTTGTTGATAGGAGTTTTGGTGATGGAAGTGAATGTAATAGGTAATGGTATTTACATTTCGAATGTTATAAAACTTATAGTTTTGTTTATTAATCACTAGCTTTTGCCCGCGGCTTCGCCCGCATACATAAAATATAGCCTATAACACTCAAGAAGAAAGCAGCTTCCTGTCGGTGAAAAAATTTTTGCGATCGGACTAGTACTTTCAGAGATTACCTCCTACAAACAAAAAAACATAAAAACAAACTTTACCTCTTTATTATATTAGTGTAGATACTCAATGTTCTACAAGGTGGACCTATGACCTGGTGAGAGACGCGGGAATGCAATGGATGCGAGACACATAAGACCGTTTGTTATGGCGACACTTGGGGAAGCTTATGTCCAACAATGGACGTCTTACGGCTGAAATGATGATGATGATTCATGTTTACGGTCAAACAAGAAAATAAAGTAGTAGAGTAATTCCCTTTAATCGGTTTAATTAGCGCATCCTTGCTTTCCGGTTCTGCACTACGGGACGTTTAGCGCACTTATGCTAAGTAGATCATGTTTTTAAAATTGTAGGTACAGTTTACAGTTAGTTCCCTTCACATTGCAAAAATTCCTCTAACCCTTTCTGAGCGCCGCGCCGTCCGATATTCCCTCGTGATAAACTCCGTGTATGTAGCGTGTTGCGTCAAAATGAGCGTGCTATTGTGATTTTCCGGTCGAGAGCTATCCTGAATGAAGGTCTTACGGGTCGGTGCCTCGATCCTCGAGGATCCTCTAGGGTTAAGAATATTTTGAAGTTTAAAATTGATACACAAATGTAGCACATTTCCTGACATACGTTCCCCTACAGCGTGTTATTAGGTCCTGTGATATTGTTTGACTTATTTTGACCACAGTAATGTGATATCGAAGGAGGTCAATGCAAAATTACTCTTATAAATGTAATACATCTACACGGAGAGCAGTGGTGGCCGAGTGGTAACGAGCCCAACTTACGAGTCGTGGGTTCAAACCCAGCCAGGCGCATTACTTTGAGTAATTTATTTCATCACCACTGAAACCGGCATGTCCCAGAACCAGAAATTCGAAGAAATGTGACATTCACCAACCTGCACTGGGCCCGCGTGGTGAATTACGGCCCATTCCTTCTCCTAGAGAGGAGGCCGGAGTCCCAACAGTGGGAACATTATAAGGCTGACTATGCTACACGGTATACACGTAGAATAACTTTGTGTTTTATGTCTTGGTTATTTAAGTAATTGCTCGTTTCATTCTGTCTTTTTTTTTCATTCATCGGCGTCCACATTAGGTAAGATCAAAACTATACTTTGCCGTTTATACCTACGTGTAAAAATACTTGTAAAAACATGAATACTATAACTATAGCTAATACCGTTCAAAAATATTTGGCCACCCAGAAAGAGTTTTTTTTTAAGTCGGAATAAATGAACTAAGTACTTAATGCTGTTTTTTTTAAATGTTTATTAACATTTCAGTACAATATTTCATACATTTTGACAGTGTGTGTTTAAATTAAAAACACATCCAAATGCGGTAGACGCACTTTATCGGCATTTTGTAAATACCGACAGCTCGTACACTGCGTACGCTCCGATTGATCGAGGACGCTAAGCTTGGGTTCCGTTTTGGCCAACTGAGGTGCGGAACCCTAAAAACGAATTGGTATCTACAGACTTAATAATATTATCTTTGTATTATGGCAACAATTTTAAAAATAAATCACTTTTGTAGGCAAGCAATCAAAAACGTTTACAAACAATATTTATCACAGGTATCAAAAACCGATATCGTTCCCGAACAACTTGTCGAAGTCAAATAAAATGTATTAGAGGCTGTTCACTGCTCAGATATTCAGGAGCAGCGCCATCTGTCGAGATTTATGGTGATCTGTGCCTCCGCTAACTCGCAAACTACATGCATAGCCGGGATAGACGAGTTTTGTTCGGCCAAGTGTTAGTATTTCGTCTGATTTTGAATACGGAGATTGATTTTATTGAGTCGAACTGCAATAAAAATATTTAAGTCGATACGTTGGGAAAAAAAAGTTGAATTATTTCTGTAACATTGCAAAGTTGTAAATCAAAAGCTTTTAGACTTTCATGTTATCAAAAGAATTTATTTTCATTAAATTTTATTTATTTATCTTCATGCAATTTATTTTCATCATCATCATCATTTTAGGCGATAGACGCCCACTGTTGAACATAAACCTCCCCCTAGTGTCGCCACAATAAAAAAATTTGTGCGTGCTACATGGTGGACCGAAGACCTGGTGAAGGTTGCGGGAATTCGATGAATGCGGGACGCACAAGAATTTATTTTATATCCATTTAATTTAATGAATTTTTTTTTGTTAGATCCAAAGTCACGGCAAAGGTAATTTTTTGACCCTCCCTCAATTAAACTTAAAACCATGTCAAACTACATCAAATTTCACACAACTACCTTACTAACACACTAGCTACTACCCAGCAGCTACTAGCTCAAGTACCCAGCTGGCTGGGCAGCTGATCAAATCCGCTGTGTGTGATAGCTCGCGTACGTCCGATAAACTAGTTGGCACACTTTTATATAGGAAACTATGTGCACTATGATGTACGTAGGTGATGTAGCAATAGAGACTGCCTTGTGGGTCTTGTGGTTGTAAGTGCGACTGCTGAGTGTGATGTCCTGAATTTGATTCCCGAGTCGGGCAAAAATGGTAATAAGTTTTGCCACTAAGAATTACTTTATAGGGGTCCGGAGTTTGAATGTTGGTGATGTGATACCCCTTGCCTTGGCAAGCGTGTGAAGTTGTTGGTTTTGCGCCTGATCTCCACCCAGAGCAAGTGGCAATCTTTGAGTCAGACATCACAAACTAAAATCCACCTATGTGCTTTTAGTAGCCTTTTGTGTCCCAGCGCTGTCGTAGTTCTTTCGATCACTCCTAGCCGTACGCTGCGACTATTTGCCCACGAGCCCTATTATTTCCACCAACTACCATATTAACCTTACATAGAAAATACAAAACAGCATATATAAGAGAAAAGAGTTTTCAGTTGTAACTAAATTGTCTTATGTTCAATTACAAACTGTAATCGACTTTGCTAAATTAGCCTCGAAACAACGAATTATGTTAAAAACTCGTTCAGAAAGTAGATCCAACAAAGATTAAATATATCTTAGCGCCTCGTCAGGAGTCTACGAAACTTTAGTTTCACGCCAAAGCGGATACAACAAAAATTAAGCCTGGAAAAGCTCTTATCCCTAAAGAACTTTTAAACTCTAAAAAACTTAACACAGCCTCCCTACAATCATGTACTGCTTTGTAGAGCAAGTGGTTGTAAGTGCTGGTTGCTGAAAGGTATAGGGAGGGGTTCTGGGTTCGCTTCTCAGGTTAAGTAAAGAGTTATTAATTAAGTTATAAAATTTTCATCAGGAATTCTAAAAAAAAGACGACACGGTTTGGCGGCTCCGTTGGTGTAGTGGTTGAGCGATTGGCTACTGCGCTACGTATCGTGTTTTCAATAGATAGATATTCCGGTTTATTCCAGAAATCCCCACCGATAAATCCCTACCAGTAGGGATTGTTCTTTTTCCAGAAATCCCCACTAGCTAAATAATATCAGCCTAGTGGGGATTGTTGGAAAAATAAGTGACAATTCCCACCAGATGTAGTTGTTTCCTTGTTGATGATCTTTGAACTGGAAATAAATGTGGATGTTCTAAAAGTGCAGGAATTTTCAGTAACAACTAGGCCGCTTGGACTAAGGATTTGTGATTGGTCATAAACATCATACCTGAAAATTTAGATCTAAAGGTCTCTGTCCAGTTTTTCAGGAAATACAATCGTGATCTACATCTAATCGAAACCGTTTGATTGATTTTTATATTTTTTTTTCGTGTATATTTGGTAGATCTGAGAAAAGACTCCACAGTGATTTCCTTGATAGTTTATATGGCAAAACAATTTTACCGACTCAACTAATATGCCTTATTATCTTGTGTCATAGTTTTTGTGGACGCACTACTACGAAACGGCTCAACCGATTTGAAAGTTTTTTTGTTTTATTTAAATGTTGGTTGTCAGAATAGGTCGTAAAGTAGGTAATTTTAACCTTTACTCTTCAGCTCGATCCTCCAATTTTTTAATCGCAATTTTGGTAATTTTGTACTGATTTATGGCTGCGTTCGATTTCTTTGACAATTTATATGGCAGAAAAACGTTTGCTAGGTGAGGTAGTAACTATAAGCACTGGATTTTTCAAGGTCTCGAAAAGGTAAACATTTATCAAACAGATTGAATGCCTCCGAAGGTCAGACCGACTTAGTTGACTGACTAAACCTGAACTCACTAATGGATTCCAAAGGTTTTGTATAAGGTTTGTAGCTGCTTTTATATGGGGTGAATAGAGTTATAGACTTACAATTTCAAAGTTTATTTTTACGCTCTTACATGCTGTACATTATGATCATGGATATGTATAATGTCAATAGGATATTAAAGGCTATGAATATCTGCCGCTAAAATTTAGCATATATAAAAGTACATGTAAAACCAATTTCCACAAAATAATTAACTAATAGGTTGCTTTTAGGCAAGCGTGCGCCATCTTTGGCCACATCATCGCTTTCCATCAAGTGAGATAGTGGTCAAACGTAACGTATTATATAAAATAACTTTTATTTCGGAAGTCAATGTCACAAAACAAAGAAATAATACAAGAACGACATTTTCGGAATTTCCTGAAACATTTGACTGGCCTGTTGGTCTAGTGGTTAGTAGCCCTGACTGCTATGCCGGAGGTCGTGGGTTCGATTCCCACCCAGGACAAATGTTTGTGTGATGAGCACGATCATTTGTTCTGTGTCTGGGTGTAATTTATCTATAATATGTATGTATTTAGAAATATATAAGTAAGTTTATCAGTTGTCTAGTACTCATAACACAAGCTCTGCTTAGCTTGAGACTAGACGGCTTTGTGTGATAGTTGTGGAATATTATTATTATTTGCTTTAATTTCATTTAGGTACTGAAAAGTTCCATGGTTCCGAAATTGTTTTGAAGGGACCACCTGGAAAAAGTACTCCTCCAAACAAAAAAAAAATCGAGACATCGTTGAACAAGATGAAACATTCAGTCGAATTGAGAACCTTCTCCTATTTTTAAAGTGAGCTAAAAATATGTATCAGCAAACATTCGTGAAAAAGTTATCTGAAACATCAAAAACTTTTGCCCGAATGTCTATGCTGTATCTACTGTTAAAAATTCCAACTACTGATACTATAACCTATGATCTTGGGATATTATCTAAAACTGTTTGACATTCATAAGAACTGCTGTGTAGACCAAAGCAAAACCCTCAATAAAAGTCAGAAATCGAGCACTAATCGTTTGTCGAAAAATTCAAACCTAGTTTACTTTCCAGTCAGTCTAAAGCTTCTAACTCCTCTAAAGAAAATATCCTTCGAGTTGAACCCGTATTGACTGTTTGCGGAGGAGGTCAATAAGACAGTGGCTTAGCCGCGCTCTCGCTGACTCTGCACGGGCCAGCTAATGGAGTGTCACAAGATCTCAGCTCTATTTCTGGAACAAATCCATTATAGGATTGAATTGTGTATGTGGTTGGTGGAGAAATAGGTTTTGGTAGGATTATGGGGTTGTGAGGCGTGACATTTGAATTTTGAGTAGTTATAGTAATAAAAGGAGAACATTGTACACAACATCTAGCGGGTCATCATTGCCACTGTTGAGAGCATTTCAAAAGCAATTTATAAGGACTATCAATTTAGTAAATACTCTATGCATATAAAGGGATAGAGGTGGACTTAATGCCTCAGACAACTTCTACCAGTGAACCTTTGAGTGATGCAGAGAAAAATAACGGCGGTAATACACTAGTGGCGTCTATTTTTTTTTTTTTTCAAACCAGAAAATAACTTGCTAAGCTACCTGTAGGCAGGAATAAAGTCAAGCTGCTAAGCTAACACTCCGTTTCTGAAATTAGTACCTATGTTAGAGTAAAGAATTTGCCAACTCTAATAAGACAAGCATTCACGCTAAAGCGGAATTTCAAAAGCTTGTAAACTTCAAATTCTTCTTTCAGAAAACTGATTTTAATCTTTATAAGTCAACACGAAGGGCCAGAACGTTGCCCAAAACATCGTTGAATTCAAAAGTTCCCATAAGCTCTATGTTTTATTCAGGAGCTGACCTTCCACGGCTCTACACGTCCACACCATGTTCTCCCACATTCCCAGACATGTAAACCGTCTTCTAAAATAAGCTATAATGCTTTCTCAAACATTTTGAAGACGATAACCTCGCAAAAGTATGTAAATGTGTCCTGAGAAGGGTCTTTGTCACGGAGTATGAACAAGTGGAGTGTTCGGACGAATTTTTCCTAAGCTATATTGTAGGATGTTGTAAAATAAAAGCATGCACCCAGTGGTTGCTCGTCGTACTGTCATTACAATTATACACATGTATTCGTTTTATTTAGGTGTATAATTATTTATGTTATTGCAAGCCTGTCCAAAATCAAAAGCATTTATTTCAAACAGACCATTTTCAGGCACTTTAAAATAGTCAAATGTCGGTCAGTCTAAAAAAAAATTAAGGTAAAATGTTCTATCCTACCGCAGGGCAAAGGCCTCCCTTTTATTTATTTATAACTTTATTGCACACCTTAGCTAAATACAGGATAAACATTTACAAATATTATGTGTACAATAGGCGGTCTTATTGCGCAAGGCAATTTCTACCAGACAACCTTTGGATGGACTGAACGAAAGGAAAAAGATTTGGGGCTGTCAGTGTACAACATAAATATTATAGTATAATAATATAGTACAATAGAAAATATATATATATATATAATACATAAATAAACTACCAAATAATAAACTAATACATATTAAAAAATACAATAGAGAAAGGGGAAGAACAATTAAAGTGATAGGTAGTGCTCCTTCACCATTTTTTTGAAGTTCGGTAGCGTTTGGGCACGCCTCACTTCTATTGGTAATGCATTCCACAAACGAGCTGCTTGTATCGTGAAAGATTTATCGTAGAACGTAGTGGAATGCATACGAATACTAAGTTTTAGATTGTCCGATGAGCTTTTATCTTTTTATAATAATTATGGATGCAATGCAGCCTCATATCTAAGTATCCACAATATGATCATGCTTACAATTAAATTTACCTTATTAACTACTTTGTTTAAAATCTAGGCAAATCGTGTTATAAATTCACCAACTGCAGCAGAAATATAATAATAATATTTCTCAACTTTCACACAACGCCATCTAGTCTTGGACTAAACAGAGCTTGTGCTATGAGTATTAATACATATTTACATAATTTCCAAACGCACATATTGTATAATGTTATAGATAAATTACATCCACACACAGAACAAATGATCATGCTCATCACATTAACATTAGCCTTGGGTGAGAATCGAATCCACGAGCTCCGGCATAGCAGTCAGAGCCATTAATCATTAAAATAGACTAGTTAAAACATACCTACAGATTCATTCAGAGGAAGTCAATGCTCTGACACTCTTATGGTTTCTCGCACATATTCTCCATTTCTTCGTACCTACTCCATGTTCCCACGCAATAGAGACTTTCATCGTCCCAACGTCTTCTGCCATATTGTAATGCGGATTAAGGCCTCTTGTTGAAAGGAATTTGTTTCGGCGTCGTGATCGCAGATTACGATAGGCTTTCTGAAAATATGTTTTTCATGGATTGGGGCACTGTAACTGCTGACATTCTTGTGCATGGAAACTTTACTAACTACTGTAGAAATAATGTTTGTGTTAAGCAAACATTTTAGATTTATTTTGGTGAATCTTGGCGGAGGTCTATGTCCAACAGTGGACGTCTTTCGGCTTAAATGATGATGAAGATGATGAAGCAAACAGTCTTTTGAGCCATACTTTTCAGTGAATATTCCAAATTAAAGTCTAACGTCGAAAAGGATCCATACGGTCTACTTTATTCAAAAATTGGATACCAGTATAGGTCGAACCTAAAAAAGATGTCACCTAAAAAGGCCCGTTGACAACAGACTCGGGACCACTAAATCACGGTGGAACCGAGAGTAATCCCCGAAATTGAATCGAAATACATAAAGCATAGCATGTTGGGCGTCGGTATAAATTATGAGAAAATTAAAACATTTCATTGTGGCGAGCCGTGGCGCGGTATGAACAAACAAATGAGACTTCTCCAAGTTATGTGCTGCGCTTTTTGGTTCCTATTGTTTGGATATTGCATTTGAAATGAAAACTTAGTTTTGGTTTTAATAAGATTTAATTAGGTCTGTAGTAGGTATACTTGGTTTTGTCAAAATACTACTCGAAGTTGACTAAGTTATCATCATCATCATCATTTCATCTGATAGAGGTCCATTGTTGGACATAAGTTTCTCCCAATTATTGCCACAATAAACGATCCTGTGCGTCCCACATCTATTGGATTCCAATAACCTTTACCAGATCATCGGCCCACCTTGTAGGTCACCACTCCAGAACTTTTCGGCCCCAACGGCTATTTGTTTTGCGAGCAATATGCCCTGCCCATTGCCACTTCAGTTTAGCGATTCTTCGTGATATGTCGGCAACCTTGGTTCTCCTGCGATATCTTTTTTCTGCTTGATAAATTACTAAAGACTAATTATGTTACGTGATTAGAGTTTCAGTTTACATATATTATATTACATAAAGTTTTCAGTTGTATTATATTATATTATAATTATTATTTTATTTGTTTGCTTGTGTGTACCGACGCGTTAATCTCAGGAACTTCTTGTTTGAGTTGAAAAATATTTTATTGTTGTTTTTGTTTAATGAATATCATTGTCCAACACCATAGCTTCGCATGAGTGGAAGTCCACAGGAACATACTATGGAGATAAACTATTACTTATTTGTCTTATTCAGGCCATAGTCAACCTAATTTTCTTAACCCCAATGTGTTTAGAATTTCCACATCCTTACGTATGAGTATCTGTACATAATTATAATAAATCTGAAGAAGTTTATGTTGTGCGCACATCACGTAAAATGTACAAAACTGATGTACCTACCTAGATTAACCTTTATCATTAAAATTCTTTATAATTTGATATATTACTTAAGCTTTGTTTCATCGCAATGGGTTGACTATAGCGAAAGATATGCTAGATTCATTAACTGTTAAGCGGTTAGAAGGTTCGAAGTTCGCCGGGTCAGCTAGTTACAAGAAGTACCTCACCGCGTTTTTTTGTCTGTTTATCTCTTCGCTATAAACTCAAAACTACTGAACGGATTTGCATGTAGCTTTCACCAATAAATAGCGTGATTCGTGAGGAAGGGAAATGTATAATACGTGCATATTATAGTAGATAAAGCCATGAATTCCCTGCGAACCTACAATGGGTCGTTCGTTTACAATGTAAAATGTACTGGAACATATTGAATTTCATTTTATATGAAGGTACTGTTACACCTGGTAATTTGGATGCAATGAGATATCTGACTCTCCATGTCATAGCAGTTACCGTATCATTATTAATTGTATGTAATTACTTTCTTCGTAACTTTTCCATCGGGTTTGTATTGCTTTTGTGTTTACTCCTGTATTACAATATAATCATAACATTATTTTGGGCAAATGTCTTTTTCTGTCCGGACCGAGCCCAAGTGTCCAGACCGAGCCCAAGTCGTCGACGGCGCGCTTCAAGGAGTTGTCAGCAACAGCAGGGGCCCAGCCGGGCCGATGCCTACTGGGGCCAGATTTAGCTCCGAAAGGGAAGCTCGGCCCCGGTACGAAAGGCAAGAAGGAACGGGTTGGGTTTTTTAGCCAGTAAGAATCTGACACTATCTCCCGCTCCGCCCAAGGGCGGGGGATGTCATTTGGATCATTTTTACACCCCAAAAAAGGAAATGTTTTTTTTTAATGTCGGTTATAAAATAACTTAAAGCACAACGACAGAAATTGTCAAGATAAGAAACGAAGCTGTCATTGGTTTGCCAATAATCACCAATATTAAAAATAGTGATAAACAGATAATTTCAAACGCCATGTAGTAAATAAGTATACGAGTATATTTACTTACATACAAAATATTTTCAATGAATGTAGGTAGTACAGAATAATTAGTCTACCCTTGAAAAATCATGCATTGACATCCCCCGCCTTTGGGTGGAGCGGGAGATAGTGTCAGACTCTTACTGACTAAAAGACCCACCCCGTTCCTTCTAGCCTTCATACCGGGGCTCGAGTGCCCTTTCGGATAACCCTGGCCCCAGTAGGCTTCGACCCGGCTGGGTCCCTGCTGTTGCTGACAACTCCTTGAGGCGCGCGGGAACAGTGCGCGCCGTCGACGACTTGGGCTTGGTCCGGACAGTTACCGGACGGCCGGACAGTGAGCTACAATTAGTCTACCCTCAGTTCCGCACTATACCTACTACTGAAACTTGCATAAACAGCACGAACGTCAATGAAAAATCCCGGCCCCCGTGAACAATGCTTGACAAGTTCCTGCTGCTGCAACGCCTAGCTCAACAGGTTTGATGGACTACTTACACTTTATTGGTTGCCTATTCTTCCAGCTAAAATAGATTTTTCTCTAAAGGTTTTTCAGTTAGGTATATTTTTCAGCGACTATCGCAACCCAGTGCTGGGCACGCCACAATCATGGCGGTAAGTCCCCTCTTTGAGGCGTGGCTGGAAAGACCTCACGGCGTCCTTACCTTCCGCATGACGCAGGTACTCACCGGACATGGTTCGTTCGGGAGATTCCTGCACTCGATTCATGCGGAAGTGACGCCCGGGTGTCGCCACTGTGCGGAACGCCCGGAGGACACGGTGGAGCACACAGTCGAGGTGTGCCCTGCTTGGGCGGAGCATCGCCGTGCCCTCGTGGGGGCGATCGGCGGCGGAGACCTCTCGCGCCGGGCCCTGGTTGAGGCCATGGTCCGGAGCGAGGAGGAGTGGCAGGCGGTCGCCGACTTCTGCGAAGCAGTAATGCTCGCAAAGGAGGAGGCCGAACGCATCAGGCAACGGCGTTATCGCCGCCGCCGTCGCCGGGATTCTGATCCCGATTTCCGGCCAACGTAGACGCGGGCTTGCGGACAGTGAGCAATGGGTAGCTCGCTGTCCGGCCGTCCGGTAACTGTCCGGACCAAGCCCAAGTCGTCGACGGCGCGCGCTGTTCCCGCGCGCCTCAAGGAGTTGTCAGCAACAGCAGGGACCCAGCCGGGTCGAAGCCTACTGGGGCCAGGGTTATCCGAAAGGGCGCTCGAGCCCCGGTATGAAGGCTAGAAGGAACGGGGTGGGTCTTTTAGTCAGTAAGAGTCTGACACTATCTCCCGCTCCGCCCAAGGGCGGGGGATGTCAATGCATGATTTTTTCCCACCATAAAAAAAAAAAAAAAAAAAAAAAAAAAAAAAGTTAGGTATATTTTTTTCAGGTGGTAAAACCATCCAATGACATCCCCCGGTCTTGGACGGAGCAGAAGATAGTGTCAGACTGACTAAAAATCCACTCCTGTTCCTTCGTTGCTTTTCGTATCGGAGCCGAATCTTCCTTCCAGAAGCAGATCCTTGGCCCTATTAAGCTTCGACCCCGCTGGCCCCTACGGTTTACTGACAACTCCTTGAAGCGCGCGTGGAACAATACGCGCCTTCGACGACTTGGGCATTATGTTAGGTATGGATTTTAAATAAGCATACCTATTCTGTAATTCTCTGATAGTGCTATGGTGGTAATGTCAATTGAAAGGTCATAGTAATTAGTCTAATTTTACTCACTAGCAACATCTATGATCATCATCATCATCATTTCAGCCAAAAGACGTCCACTGTTGGACATAGGCCTCCCCCAAGCGTCGCCACAACGACAGGTCCTATGCGTCTCGCAGCCTGACCAGGTCATCGGTCCACCTTGTGGGAAGCCTTCCAACGCTGCGTCTTCCAGTACGCGGTCGCCACTCCAGAACCTTTTGTCCCCATCGACCATCTGTTCTATGTGCCATGTGCCCAGCCTATTGCCACTTAAATTTGGCGATTATTTGAGCTATCTAATGATGCTGCATAGTAACTACAATTCAAGTTTTTCGTTCTAATTGAACATGCCCGGACCAACAGTCCGACATGTGTAGGGAAAGAATTTTTATTCCTTTTTGTTTTTCATATATGCAGAATATGTAGCTGATATTATTATTTTCATTCCATTTCACAAACAACAATGCTTCAGTACAAAATAATGATCCCGATTTCCGAAATTAAAGATATATTTCACTTTTATTATTTTTTATTCAGTCGTCGGTAACATTTTTACAGTTTACCGGTCAACACAAGCCTTGCAATATTTAAATAAAATTTCAGAAACAAAATAACGTTACACCAATATTATACAAGGATAGCCAAGCTATTGTGCGCAGTCGAGTCGCTGGCTGAATGGGAATAGAACGAATGGACTGAATGGAGCGAATGGGTGAATGATATAATAAATCATTCCGCTATACGTCTATTGTTATGTGAAATATGACGTTTGGCTGAGGTTTTTCGCTTTAGTACCTACTTTAAAGGACCGACTTCTGCCTTTATGGAAGAAGGCCTGGCAAGGAATAATGGGACTTGTTGAATTTATATTTCTAAATATCTTTATTGTCTTTATATCTATCTTACAAAGGTCGGTTGATCTTGGATGTTTGCGTATTTTTACGAGCACATTATTTCTGTTTTACATAACCAATTTTAAATGTCATTGAGCGCTCAGGTCAATATTATTCAAAATAGACTTGCGCACATAGAAAAACGTATATGGTTTTACGTATACATTTAAAACCAACCGGCCTTCATAATAAAACCACTGTACCTCTCAATTATAAGGCGTTATCATTTTAACTTAACTTATGACTGAACCTGTAGTAATATTTTTTTTTTTGGGTGTACTCAAACAACGATACAAAACAATGAAACCAGCCAGTGGCCAGATCACACATTTTCATAAAGTAGTTGGTCCCAAAAAGTAACTCAGTCAGCCTCGATAACCATGTTCAATAAAATAATTCACAAAATAAACGTTTCTCCGAAGCTGGAATATCGAATGAAATCAATTTTCATTATAATAGGTGTTGGAACGCTTGGCCGGCCAGTGACGGACTTTACCGAACGGTGAAATGAATTTAATCACGAGCTGCCGCTATGAGGAATATAGTTTTGGGCCTTTTATTACTTTTTATTGATTATCTACTGTATTTATTTTTTTAAATGAGAAATTTTCCTACAGTCTGGAGTTTAAGCCATTGAGACACTGGCACAAAGAAAAATGTAGAGAAAAGAGAACAGGCAGTGTTGCTGTTTGGTGTGACAATGGCTCAAGAAAATATAATACGTAATAATCTGGAATAACATTGTCAAAAAATATAATGTTTATATCCAATCTTTAAGTCAAGAGTGAAAAGGTTTCTTCTAGATAAGCGCGTTCCATCGTCCACCGCATCGTCGCTTGCCATCAGGTGAAATAGTGGTCAAACGCGAACCTATCAACAATAAAAAATGTATATTTTCTACAGATACCTAGTTTGTCCATCCCAATTGATTTTGCCGCAAAATTCAGCCTCAAAGATAATTTCAATTCAGTTTTCCAGTTCAATTAAGGTTTTCTTCCTTTACCTTAATAAAAACTTTCTTATTCTTGGAGAAAAATCTACCTTAAAAATATTAGGTATTCCTTTAGGAGAGGCTTCCCAGTTAACTTTGCTTACATTACAGAATTCTTTAAAAAATCTAAAATTAAGGCACTAGGAGACCTGAACAATTTCCTAGGTAAACTACACTGTTCCGTCATTTGCACAGAATGGCTCCCGGGAGGGCGATAACTTACCCTCAGGTAACTGTCCTCCTGCCTTGATTACTCTATTTTTGTTTAAACACTTTAATTTAGGACCTTTTTGAAGTTACCTGGACTTTGAACTAAATTTCTTTCGAACATAATTTGCAAAAATAATACAGAAGTGCCGTTATTCAGTGGCTCAATAAAAGAATTCGGCGGCCATGTTATCAATGCTGTCAAAATTATTCTTGACCTAGCCTCTTTATGATTTTAAAAAGAGGTTTATATCCTACAATTTTGTGACAATGTTTCATTGAAACTGCTATGAACAGCAATCTTTTGACTATTGCATGTTATAACACATTATTGATCATTTTCTATTATCTGTATATTACATGGCTTGTCAGTTACACGCATAGGCTGCTGTTGAAGCCATTGTACGATAGTATTGGCGTAGTCATATAGAATTCGACTAATTTCAAAATAATAATCAGCCATTAAATTGACAAACTTATTTGTAGTTTATTCAGTAGCATGTTTAATATGTTAATTTGTAACTACACTATGCGTCTCTGAAGCAGTAATATTAGTGAAGGAGATGGTAGTACTCGCGAGGGAACAAACATCCTCACGCCCCAGCCACCGCAAACCTGACTATTAACTACGGTAGTTGCGGGCTTGAAGACTTCGAGCAATGGGTCGTCTTATAACCGTCCAATCGAGCCCAAGTCGAAGACGGTGCGTAGTATTGCATACTTACCTCATAGTGATCTCAACAAAAGAGGGCCCAAAAGGGCCGACACCCGCCTCGACCACGGAGAATTTCTGCCCCCCTAGCCAAGTTACAAACGTTTCGCATGCGTCGAACGCTTCGAATTGAAATTGCCGCCAATTATTTTGTTCTGACCACGTGACTGAGCGTTGAGGCGACGTCATTCCCGTACATTTGAAGCTTTCTACAAGCGTTAACTATTGCAGATTAGCAACTTGGCTAGGGGTACTGAATAGGAAGCCCGTGGGCCTATAATGCATAAAGTAACTGTGCGTCACATTACCAAGGATAAGCACAGTTAGACTTTAGTTGAAGGGCATTATTTATTATTTATTTCTTCTTCTTCTTCTTCTTTGCCTCTTCCCACGTTAGGTGGGGTCGGCTCTCCTTATCTTTCTGCGCCAGGACAATCTGTCCTGGGTTGTCGGGTCAGGCAGTTGGGACTTCCTAATTAGATTGGCCATACTAGTCCACCAGGTCAAGGGCGGCCGTCCTCTTCCTTTCTTGCCCTCTGGGATTGCCATGGCCTTCTGGACCACATGCTCGCTGTCTCTTCGCATGACGTGGCCGTACCATCTTAAGCGTGTTTCGGTGAGTTTTTCCTGGACTGGAGTGACTTTGAAGCTACCTCGGACATATTCGTTTCGAATTTTGTCCAGTCTAGTCACTCCGCCCGACCACCTGAGCATCTTCATTTCGGCCACGTGTAACTTCTGAGCATTTGTTTGCTTCACTGTCCAGCATTCGGCCCCGTACAGCATCGCTGGTCTTACTGCTGTCTTGTACACTTTTCCTTTAGTGCGTATGGGCATGCGCGGGTCACAAAGAACTTCAGTGAGTGTGCGCCATTTTTGCCAAGCGACATTTATCCTGTGGGATACATCGGTCTCGACATTTGCGTCTCGCGTTACTATTGAGCTTATTATTTGAGCTATTGATTATTTATTATTTATTTATTATTTATTATACGCTTTATTGTACACCATTACACATACAAAAAGGAAACTAAAACTAAAACACATACATACACACACATTATGTACCTAGGTAATAAGAACCACAATGCAAAGAAATGCATGTCTATTTTTTAACGTATGGAAAGTCTCATGAACTTCCTGGACATGCGCAAGAGCTATCAGGCTCTCTGCAGTTACATAAATGCGGATCCTGTCACCCGCTACGGTCGCATATTGCTGCAATTCCTCTAGAGAGACGTGCTTAGAACACGATGTGTGCTGTCATTTTGGACCTATCCATGTCCAGGTAACAGACCCTCCAATTCTGTCACCTGCAGACTATACCGTATGACCTCGCCTTCCAGTACCCAGCGGGTCAACTAACGATAAAGAAGATATAATCTTCCGCTCCTTTTTAGCAGGCCACTTAGCGACCACCTTTTCTACATAGACGTTAAAGTGTCCTACGTGCTCTCGATCTGATAGGAATATTATCACAGTATATAAAGACAGATAGCAACAATATCGCTCCATCAATATACACAGCATCAAAATGAGAATAAGTCACACTCTTTTATTGTCCTTCCCATACAAATCAAACCATCTTGCAAATATCACAAGTCTAACCCTCCAACGCCGACCTGATAAACATTTAGAAGAGTAATCCGCCGCATAGGAATGGCCACATTCTGCGTAAAAGAGATATGAAATAGCAATCACGTGACAGGACCACCACGGCATACCAATGAGTGGATAGGCGCGAGCTTTGATAGCAAAGTGATGTGACACAATTTTATGGATGGATGGATTTATGCGTCAGTTGTGGAGGGTTAAATGTGTTTGTGTTCTGTAAAAAAGAAAAACTGTCAAATTGTTTATTATCATCATTTTATTAACAGAACCATCAGAACAGAATCTTTATTTTATTTACCGAACGAACTCACGGAGTATGTTCGGTTTCGGTTGAAGTTATACAATCCCCTAACTTACTAACAAAGAGAAATATAAAAAATTCCTTCTCATCATTATCGACTGGTAATGGGCCTGTAAGACTTTATGTGATTAAATTAACGAAAGGTATAAGTCTCTTAAGGAGGCCATGCCACACCCTAATAAAGCCCTCACTAAAAAACTCCTCATTGCACACTGAATAAGCACCTTCACACAATAGGCATCACAGACAGTCCCCTGTGCAGAGCACGCTTGGAGGGGGAGGAGACGATTGAGCATGTGCTCCTAAACTGCACAGGTGTCACTGAAATACGCACACGAACCGTAGGATCCCCGAATTCCCTTATAGATGCCCTGAAAAACCTGAGAGGCCTAATCTGTTTTTGGAGAGAGGTGGGCTGGTTGGAATAAGCCCACCTAAGATTATGGCCGCTATGGCTCACGTACAATGGTCCGCATAGGACTAAGTGCGGAAACCATACTAAGACATAAGACATAAGTCTCTTTCTCATAATGTTGCTTTCGCACAATGACTCTTTCTATTTCGCAGAATCTCTCTTTAACAAAAATATGCGTTAGTAACTTAGCATTTTTTTAAACGTCAAAGTCCGCCCTTTAACACTTTGTTATAAAACTTACTTAAACAGAAATCTCAACCTATTACTGCAGGGAGAACCCTAAGCTTTAGCATTGTTTTGCACTTAATTTTTATTATATCTATTTTTATTTGTAATCACACTTTTGGATTAGAGACAAAACCATGTTTTTAACTAAAAATAAAAATTCAACCAGCATAACTCCCCGATTACCATACAAATCGCATCTCGAATCCAATTCAAACCACAAACAGTGATCTCATACAAAATGAACGGCACGCCCAAGTGTTGTCGTTGAATAAAAAGCGTTCCTCCCCGGATGTCGATGAGGAGGGCCGTAGCTTAGTAGTTAAAGGCTGACAAACTCGGCACCTGGTTATCATCAAGGCAATGGTTATGTTGGGAGATGTTGTGGTGGAGCGCTGGTGGCGTGGGAAAGGAAGCATGGTGAGAGGAGGTAGCGGATTAGTTTGTAATTTAAAGTTTAGTAATAAGTAAATTAAATATTTAATCATCTCCAAAGAAGTTTTGATTTACACCTTTCTTTATTTTGTACTACTTAAATATTTGTATCTAAGCAGGTAACCTACCTTTATGATTGCCTGTCTTATTTTTAAAGTAATATTTAAAGAATTAAACGAACCTGTTTCTTTTCTATTTTAAAAAGGATGAAGCCTTGACACAGCAGAATAGATTATCCAATGTATCGGAAGACGAAGCGTTGAAAAACCTTCTTCAAGGTGGAACGACAGCCTGAAGCTCGCGGGAAATCGGTGGATGCAAGACGCATAAGACTGGTCATTGTGACCACACTTGCGGGAGGTATAGGCCTCCCCCAAGTATTGCCCATGGCTAGACGTAGGTTCAGCAGTGGACGTCTTGCGGCTGAAATGATGAACCAATGACTTCAGCTTGTCTTGCGGGACGCCTTCCAATGCTGCATCTTTCTATACGCGGCTTCATCAGAACTTAAACCATTTCTGCTGACGCAAAGTTGGAACGCTTTCCATATAGTAGACCGTGTACTTAACTGGTGACAGCTCAAAAGAATTCGCTAGAAGCGAGACGCATGCGGGAGTAGTGGCACTTAGGAAAAGCTTATGTCTAGCAGTGGACGTCTTTAGACTGAAATAATCATCATCATCTTCATCTTTCTGCCCTTATTCCGTTTTATTTGGGGTCGGTGCAACACTTTCTTTTCTCCTTTCTGTCCTGTCACTCGTCACGCTATCACTAACTCCCTTTTCTTTCATATCAAGTGATCCATCTCACACAATCCATCCATATTTTCTTTGGCCTCCCTCTCCCTTTCCATACATCCACATGTAAACTCATAACTTTTTTAGCAACATACGAAAGGTAAGATTTCTTTAGACTGAAATAATAATGATGACAAAAAAAAACAGAGCTGTTCAACTCGCTACCTCTTTACCTTTATACTTTACATACCAAGTACTAAGACAAAATGATAATGTGACTTTTCCAAATAATTCCACAGGCAACAATCGCTAATGCGCCAACTTCGGTCAAACGCGCTAATTTATGCGTTTTATCTCTCCCGTCGCTCGCCCACGCACCAACTTTCACTATAAATGTTAACTTTTATGTAACAAGATTATGCGCTAATTTGTAGCGGTTTTTTACAGTTAATAATCTATAGGGAGCCGCTCAATAAACCAACACCGAAGTGTTGGTTTATTTTTTATGATGTTACAAGGTGCAGTTAGGGTGTTTGAGATTGTTTCAATTATTTTTAACAACCATCTGTTTATGGTTTATCAGAAGGCATTTTAAGGACTTTAAAAAGTAAATAACAACCATAAACATGATAAGCTGTGTTGGTTCTCAGGAATGTAGAGTATAAGGTCCTGGGTTTGATTTGGGTCGCGAAAGTGCATTTTCATTGGATTTTACATGTGTATTGTATTAGCAAACAGAATTTTGGTTTTGTGCCAGTTGGTGGCCAGAGTCACAGTATGGGAATGCTGCGATTGCTGCGAGAACGCTTAAAAGAGTGACCGTGGCCCTAGAATGCACTGGGTAACTGAAAGATAGAGATGGATTTTAGTCAGTAAAATTCTGATAAGAGAGAGATAAAAAACACATTGTGCGAGATACACAAAAGTGGCGAAACATGTGTATAAGCATCTAATCTGCCCTTAGAAAAATGCAGACAATAAGTTATTTTAGATTTAGAGAAAATAATTTTACACGGTATGGCATTAATGATTATTCACAAACCATCACTTTTTCCAGATCAATTCATGAACTGTGACGACCATTGAAGATTTCAAAGCTCAAATTTTAAAAGCTCTTGAAAAAAATGCTCAAAACAAAACAAAACACAGATAATAATTTGTTTCGTGTAAAACCATAGGTGGCATACAGCAACATATATTTACAGAAACAGATATGTGTAAGGGCACAGGTGACGATGAGGAAGGGATGCGAATCCAAAAAAAAGTAATTCGCGCATCCCCCAAGGCCATTTTTCAAGGCCCACAACCGAGTGAGATTGGACCCGGGTTTAGGGCTACACTACACTGAAAGATATCATAAGTCATAGTATGTATTTTGTTTTTTCCTTTATTCTTGTTTATCATTGAATGTTGTTATCATCCATTAGCTAAATTAAATCTTTTGTCAAAAATTGTTCATTTGAACTGACGTCGTTAGTCTTATCAACGATTTTGTTAAAATAATATATAGATATTGCATTTTTATTACACTCCGGTGGTGTAAATATTATCATCAATAGCATTTGGTTACTTTTTGGGTAAATAAATGTAAAAACTATTCATTTAACTGATAATGGAAGAAATTTTGTGAAATAAGCAGTACCTTTATACAAAGTTTTATAATAATGTTATCTTCTTCTGTATATTGTGTATACATAAATTATAAAATAAATAAATAAATGATTTCTCAGTCTGTATGAATTAAATGCGGTGTTTATATTTTTGTTATAGCCGCAGCTAGTATTTCACATACCTTGAGCATAGCTGTCAGTAGAGAGATTCTTTAATTTTATTTTATGCGACAAAGAGACGTCTCTACCATTTTGGAAACTTGTGAGGACTTGTCCCATGTTGTGCCAAGTTTTATTTTTGGCTTATCTCGACTGTTTGTATAAGAAAACATGTTAAAGGTAATCTTCAAAAGTGTTGCTTTAGCTGATGTTTTGAAGAGGTTCCAGATATTACTTTTGGATTTTCCTTGTGTTCTACTTTTGTAACTTAAAGGTATTATTATCATATCCCTTTCTTGTTATAGCTATCACTGTTAACATCACCTTGGCCTTCACCGGTAATTAATCATTATCATCATTTCAGCTGAAAGATGTCCATTGGTGGACATAGGTCTCTCCCAAGTGTCGCCATAATGACCGGTCCTATGCGTCTCGCATCCATTCGGATTTCCGCGGACCACGTACAGTAATTTTATTCTGTTAGGTATACGTAAAAAGTACCAAATGCAAGCTAATGCTCGGTTATAATGGGCGTTCACAAAGGAAGTGAATCGGCAAGACACTCCATTATTACTCTTTACTAAAAGAAAATTACATGACATATTCCAAGATTTCCAGCCAACTCAATTATAATCTCTACCAATCATATAACTTCTCAAACTCAAGCAAAAGTAATTGTTAAAAGTAATCTTCTCAAGAACAGGCGTGTAGAAACAATTCTACCTAAGCCTGACTGCTTCATTAGAGATCATATTAATGAAGGAATTCCTCGCAACACTCGTTAGGAGTTATTAACAAACTCATTTGCTCGCTTCTTAGTACTCGCATCTCAGAAATAAAGGAGTTACGTAACCTATTATTTGAAATTGAAAAAGGTTTTAGTATCTACTTACTTTTTCGGACCTAAATGTAGTTATGGTCGCTTTGTAGGCGTAAATAACTGTTTACGGTTTTAAGAACGAGGGAACCTTTGTAAGTTTAAATGTGTTTAAACATTGTGTGAGAAAATGTCCTTGCAATCTTCAACATCTTACAAGAGTGATGATGAAATTCATTTAATTTCACTGCCAACCTTCAATTGTTGGAATCGGCATATGGCGGTACACTGATGGAGAGCACCACAACATACAGTCTTACGCTTTTCGTATCCAGACTGTCCTAGTTACCTTTTTAAGGTTTAATGGTCAAACCAGGACTGGGACAATTTGCCTGCAGCGGTATTTCCTTCAGATTGTAATTCTTCAAGGCTAGAGCGAACAGGCTTTTAATAAACTATTAGTGCGCTTCAACATCAACAATTGCATCACTGCTTATCAGAGAGGTAGAATCACAGTCAAGCACAATATCATATCAATTTAAAAAAACTGCTGCTACACACTACGCTTGCACAAGGTCTAAGACTCGATTGCTCAGCGCAGCATAGTGTCCTACCAGCATCACCACTATCTCAGTGCTTACAGTAGTCACGGCAAACCTACTTTAATTTGCATACATTCCTGAAACGAAAGCTCAGCTATGTACCTAATCAATCTGTCATGCTAGCGTAGCGGCACCTGTTAGGACTGATGTTTAACCTACGGGATTGTTCGGAAGAGCTACCATGGCCCTGGAACACAAAGGACAACTGAAGGAACATAGGTGGGTTTTAGAAAGTAAAAGTCTGACACTTCCTCTCGCTCTAACCAGAGCGGGAGAAGTTATATGACGTTTTCATTAAAATAACGCTGAATTGTACGTATTTGGTGGCCGTGACACTCAATGTACTTAATGATTTTTTTTTTTGTACATCTGTGTATTCCTTCATTTTGTTTATCTGTGTGCTAAATAAACATGTTTTCTTTCTTTGTTATCTGCACTTACATTTCTATATCTATTGCCTTTTCCATAATCACAGTATTTGTTCGCACAATTTGAATCCTGTTAATTTTCCACTATAGACCCTTAGCGCGTTTTTATTCCTCAGCAAAAGTTCTGAACACTACAGTTTGAATACGTACGATTTTTATTCGATTTAGTTTGCAGCATGTTTGGGGAAAGTTTCTGTTAACGGCGTAGTGAGTGAGTTAAAATATTTAAGGTTTTGTTATGTTGAGTGAGCTGGGTTTAGTTTTTTTATGATGAAAGGTCCAGTTGTTTAATTTTTGATTAAAAACTTTTCCACACATTATTGAAGAGATAAACGACATTGAAACGGTCATTGTATGAATATCAACGGTTCAAACAACTACCGCCATAGCTCAATTATTTACTAAGTAAGCAAAGTTTAAATTATGACTTTAAACTGAAAACCAGCACCAACACCCTCCGTGTTTGACGCCTAGCATTTGCTGAGTTGGTGCTCCTTTCGGTTCGGCCACGTTCAGCGCAACTGTTTTACATTTCTGTACTCTTTTCATTTTGTGGGATTGACTGTTGTATTTGTTGTCTACCTCAAATAAATTCTATTCTATTCTAATACAATAAAGATAACATCGTGAGGAAACCGGTATGTCCCAAATTCTAAGATGTGTGACATACACCAACCCGTACTGGACCCGCATGGTGGATTAGGGCCCATTTCTTCTCCTAGAGGGGAGGCCTGTCCTAGCAGTGGGAACATTAATATTCTTGTAGCCACATCTATGGCGCCATATAAGAACTACAAGAAAAATACGAAATCCTGCATCGTGCAATTAAAGTTCTCCGCGCGATTTGAGCATTGAGCATAATGAGCATATACGACCGCCCAAACCATCTATCGGGCACTTGACCACCAGTCAGATAGGAGGATCTTCCCTTTTCAATGGAGGTTTGCGGGACTTTACACTCTTACTATGCTATGATATTATAATTATGAAACATACTACACATAAGCTGATACAGTCAATCGCTCAAAAAATTCTCTTATGAAATTGAATAACATTGCATCTCTCAGTCGATTAGATTGCGTCCTCTCCGTTTCAGATGATGGCTCAGCAAAAGGCTTGTATTGGATTCTTAATAAAGTATGCGCCGGCTGACTCATAGACGCCGATATTGGAGCACACGGGCCTCAATAGCGGGCGGCGTATGAATGCTGCTCTTGTTTTATTACAACACGACTTTAATTTACTTGAAGCACGTGCCCTTCTTGGCACATACGGCTTGCATACGACTGCGACATCTGCAGACTTCTTTCTCTGAATGATAGGAAATTGCAGTGCAGTTATGTATGTTTAATAAATAAATGTGTGTGTAGCGACAGATTTGGTGCTATTGAAATTGATATTTGAAGGTTAATTATAGATTTTTGGAGATTTTTGGAATAATCTACATCTACACTAATATTACAAAGAGGTAAAGTTTTTTTTTGTTTTATAGTTTGTAGGAGATAATCTCTGGAATTACGGTCCGATTGCTAGAAATTTGTCACTGATAGAAAGTTGCTTTATTCCTGAGTGACTTAAGCTATATTTTATTTATTTATTTAACAACTAGCTTTTGCCCGCGCGGCTTCGCTCCCGCTCTTCCCTACTTCAGCCTACTATACCCTACTCTACCCTACTATACCCTACTCTACCCTACCCTACTCAACCCTACTCTACCCTACCCTACTCTACTCTACTCTACCCTACTCTATCCTACTCTACCCTACTCTACCCTACCCTACTCTACTCTACCCTACTCTACCCTACTCTACTCTACCCTACTCTACCCTACCCTACTCTACCCTACTCTACCCTACTCTACCCTACCCTACTCTACCCTACTCTACCCTACCCTACTCTACCCTACTATACCCTACTCTACCCTACCCTACTCTACCCTACTCTACCCTACCCTACTCTACCCTACTCTACCCTACTCTACCCTACCCTACTCCCTACTCTACTCTACACTACCTTAAAAAAAAAAAAAAGTAGGTCTTATGTCCGTCTCCTGGTTTTAAGCTACCTCCCCACCAATTTTCAGCCAAATCGGTTCAGCCGTTCTTGAGTTATAAAAAGTGTAACTAACACGACTTTCTTTTATATATATACATTTATGTAAAAGAACAGAAGAAAAACGCTCACAAATATTTTAACTCACATACAGCATAAATATGTTTCAGCACGGAACATCTATGTTTAGGCAATACCGGATATCTATGTGATGGCCCATATATACCCGGTATCCACGGAACAATTATTTGTATGGACATATTTGTTCCGTGGTTTTAATGCTTATATATAGATTTTAAAATGTGACGACTCCTCTCATTATTTGTCTCCCTGAACGTGTGACACATGGATAATCTTAAACTAATTACATGGTTATTTGTTTTAAAAATAAGGCTCAACGCGTGATTGATTAAAGATTTACTTTAAGTTACCCTAACCTTCAAATGTAGTTACGTTTCCCTAGTAACTATGACTCGATAGTTTCCACACGCAAACAGCCATATATTACGTATTCCTACCGACTCAAACCACAACATTCATCATTAACTTAGAAATCACTGTCTCACTCTCACAATTCCTCCAATTATAAGTTCGAAACTCAGTTCCCCTAACAACATACAAATATGATTGTGGGAACAAAAGACGAGCGTATAGTCACGGCCATTGATTTGCGAAACAAACGCATTCCTGTTAGCGTGCCGGACCGCGCGCCGGACCGCCGGACCGCCGGACGGCCGGGCTAGACGTGGTTACACTGCCGACACCAACTTCTGTCCGGATCGTAAACTTTCTCGACGTATCGTGCGTACAGATATCGGCAAAAATGCTGGAAAGAATTTATTTTTAAAGAGAGTTATTTTTTTCTGAAAAACTAATTTTTTTTAGTCAAGTTTTCTGGTAAAACAGACTAACAATAATAACAGGCTGTTTGATTAATTTCATCATCATCATTTTAGCTGAAATTGGACATAGGTCTCGCCCAAGTGTTGCTATATATACATAAATATATATTTCTATTGTACTATATTATTATACTATATATTTATGTTGTACACTGACAGCCCCAAATCTTTTTCCTTTCGTTCAGTCCATCCAAAGGTTGTCTGGTAGAAATTGCCTTGCGCAATAAGACCGCCTATTGTACAGATAATCTTTTGTAAATGTTTATCCTGTATTAAGCTAAAGTGTGCAATAAAGTGATAAATAAATAAATAAATAAAGACCGGTCCTGTGCAATTCGCATCCGTCGGATTCCCGCGACATTCACTAGGTCATTATTGTGGATTAATTGAGGGAACTATATAAACGAACTTATGGGAGGCCTTCCAACGCTGCATCTTCTGGTACGTGGTTAACACTCCAGAACCTTCCGGCCCTATCGACCATTTATTTTGCGATCAAAATATTCTGCCCACTGTGACTATCTGGCGATTCTTCGCACTAGGTCGGTAACATAAGTTCTCCTGCGGATATCTTCATTTCTGATGCGAGCACGCAAGAAAACTCTGAGAGAGAACTCCTCGATTACTTTGCCTTATAACAATATCTAGAAAAAGAACAGTTAGACAGTTGATTGGAAAGCTTTTCTGAGGGAAGTACTTTCTGCCTACAAAAAAATTAGAAGCAGAAATAGTACTAAGCGCATACATATAAAAAGTAGTGATTATTGGAATAAATAAATAATATGACCTATAACCGTTGAAGGATAAGCTTTTTCCTGCAACTGTACTCACACACGAATGCCACGCGTGAGCTAATATTTACGTGTTCCGGGCTACCAGCGCGAGATACCAAGTGGATGTGCCCGAGCACCGAGTGCGGTGTGGCTGGTCATAACATGCTGCAGATTACTGTTGAAAGAACTGATAGTTATTGTGTTTTGATCTGTGAGTGGCCCTGCTACTTGTAGACACTATTTGTTACCTTTGTATAAATAGTTTCCTAAACCTTAGTAGCTGAAGACGTTCTATAGGTTCCACTAAACTCCATGACAAAAAGGCTTGACTTAATGACGGCTGGGATAAAACCCAACTGTAATCTTCAGTGGCCTTTTGCGTTTCTGACCCACTCTTTTAAACCAAGGTAACTCTTTTAAACCAGGTTTCCGTGACCTCTAGTGGGCATCGTCTCATTTTGGCCCCTTCGGTTTTGCTGACATCTCTTTGAGGCGCGCGTGGAACATTATGCACCGTCGGCGACTGGGAGTCGGTGCTTACCAACCGGCCAGACACAGGGCTTTTCTTCCACCTAAATCTAGAAAAGAAACCTCCTGAACTGGCAATAGGAACTGCGTCAGGTAGTATGTGAGGACGCCGTGGCGTCTCTCCAGCCATTCCTCAAAGAGGAGACTTACCGTCGTGATTGTAGCGTACCCAGCGTTGGGTTTCGACTGTCATTGTCGCCATAGTGCCATAAGATCCCGCCGGAACTATGTCCGCCATGCCGGGATTGGTCGTGCTCATGGCAGACGACAAATTAACTTATGAAATTGAAACGTCTTTACATTTGATGCACTGGTAATCGGTCTGGTATTATCTGGGAGATATTAGTTAATTATTCTGGAGTTATATAAATTTCAAAGTCACAATCAAGTAATTATGTTTTACCAAAAAATATTTTTGAAAATGAAATATGACTTTGAATAAGAAAATTTAAAGCATTTGTATTTTGCGGTAGTGTTATAACAAGGTCAGATCGATTCTTCGTTTCAAGCTTCGAAACACGCGTTTAGTGCCTTTGTGTATATTGTGCACCTGAACGGAGCAAACATACCCGAGAATGCCTAAGGCATTAAGTCCGCCTTTGTACCTATGTGTTGCATGAAGTTTTAATAATAATAATACCCATAAATGTATCTGAAGGTCCATTGAACCAGTTTTGCAAAGAGCTCTGAATATATAAGATCAAATCAAATTTAAACCATTTTACTGCATTAAGAAGCATATTTTTGTACTACCTATTTACAAAATGGTAAACTGTAGATCTGTCTATAAAATAATAAGTACTTACCTAAAAGAAATGTGAATCAAAACAGATAAAGAAATGGTCAACAAATCGACGAAACTATGCCTAAAGTCTACATGGCGTTATATTTTATTCGTTTTTGTTCTGACGCGTGAAAGAAACCAATGAATAAGAAATACGAAATGTTACGTATATATCGAAACAATCACCGTCTGTCTCCTAAGGATAGAAGTGCAAAAATGGCGGATCCTTGCCAGGTCTCTCTCACACAGGAAATTAAGTTGTGAGACGTTGCTCGCAGTGGCACTGCTGACGCTGATGTATAGATATTGTGTAACTTTAATAGAAGTCAAACTGTAATGAAGAAATTAATTATTATTTAATATTTATTTTTAAGATTTTAGCTTTGATATAAAACAATACGTGTTTCTTTCATACAATCATAATTTTTTTACGGTGTTCGTAACTCCCATTTGTGTTCGTAAAATATGACAGAAACTTGAGTTTGTCAGTTGATTATCTAGGAAAGAAAATAAGCCATTGGATTTTCAATGAATTCTTCGCTAGATTATTTAAAATAGAATCAAATATTTTTTATCGGGTGGCGGTTTTTTCATGAGCATTTTGACTACACAGTTAAAATCATTAGTCTCACGATTTATGTGCTTCCATCCATAATTATGTGTCAATACCACTATGTTAGATCTAAACGTAACCTATCATGAGAGAAGCGTACGTCTCTATAAACTCATAAGTTTATATGATGTGGAAGCAAAATGTGTGAGAAGCTAATGCTTGTGCTAATGCAGTGTAAGTAACATCTAAGTGCGTATACAAATCGAGAGAGTGCGCGTCGCGAATGCATCCGGTGACTAGTATCTATCTTATTAATCTTGCAATTTGATCAAAATTGATGTAGTTAAATCAATGAAAAGTACATAATTTTTCCTATAACTTTATAAAAACTTAAGGTGTGCCATTTCCCAAAGAGCAACGGAGCATAGTATTCGTAGGTGTTCGTGGGCTTGCTGACGATGAGCATTGCTCGCCGTCCGGACCGACCCCGAGTTGTAAACGGCGCGTAGTATTCCACAGACGCTTCAAACAGACGTCAACAAAACCATAGGGATTGATTGGCTGGCTGGTTGATTGCTGATTGATGACTGGCCATGGGTTTGCTTCCTAAAGAGAAACCCGAAGTCTTCCGAACGCAAGACAAAGACGAAATGCCCTTGGCCCATAAATGTACTTTAGCTTTAAGCTTATTGTAACATCCTTAGGAGTAGGTTTTAGTCAGTAAAAGTCTGACACGCTCTTCTGCTTCGATCTAGAGTGGGACAAGTCATTGGATGATTTTGAAAAAGAGTATACTAGGTGTTAAATTAGCGGACCCAGTTTGCTAAATTCCGCTCCAAAATCAGGATAGTTGATGTGGCTCATAATGTTGCCTTACTTAAATGGGACTAGTTAGGTCATGTCTCTCGCATACTTAACCAACTGTGGGCCGAAGTAGCATAAAGATGATGCCCTGAAACAGTGCGAGACGATCGTGGTAGAGCACAAAGAAAATAGCGGGACAAACTAAACAGATTTTTCCAAAACAGGCAGGTAAAAGCATGGACAAGCTAAATATTTAAAGAGTGGCAGCAGGCCTTTGCCCAGGAGTGGGACAGAACATTCTAACAAAAAATTAACTTTCTACTTAGAAAGTTTTTTTTTTTTGTTAGCCTTTTCTGTACTGTGTGAACTTTCATACAATATGGAAGCACATAGTATTAGAAGCTAATGCAGTGTACGTAACATCTAAGTGCGTATCCGGGGCGGGCGAGTGCGAATGCGAGTGCATTCGGTCGCGCTGTGCGGGGCTATGCCGCGGTTAGGGCTGGCAGGAACGCCAAGAATATAAGATTTTTTTTTTTCAAATACATATCGGTTTTGTGATGAATTAAAGAAGGTTTTCTAAAATGGCGTTCAACAGGTAGCGCCTCTGAGTCGTTAGGTCTAGGCACCTGTCAAAACGCTTATGTAAATGGCATTATGGCGTTAGTTAAATTGATGTCAACGTCACGTATACGTTTTCAGAAGTAGAATACCTTTCGGCTAATTAATGCCAACTGGTGGTGAGAATTTTCCTGAAAACCCTAATTGAGTATCAAGTTCACAGCCTTTTCAAGAATCAATAAACAATAACGGCTTTATCATTGACATTTCAGGAAAAGCCGTTTTTCGGGTAAAGTGGAAGTTGCTGTTAGTGAAATTAATAATAATAAGTATGGTCCACTTCCATGTAGAGTTGGAAGTAACCTGTTGTATTTGAGACCAACTCAAATAGAATGACTTTTTAATTGTCGAGATGATAATTCCAAGAGTCCACGAAAGTTATTTTCATATGATTATTATTTCCTTCATATTTCATTATTCAAATAGTTTTTAAACTAACTTCGTTCTCCAATTGTCAAAGTTTATTTAACTAGCAGCTGCCAATGGTTTCGCCCGCGTGACATTAGAAAATTGACTAAAGAGTATGTTCTCATAATAATAAATATTTAACATTCTATTCCAGGACATGGTTTACACGAATCCATTCAGCCGTTCGAGGGTGAAGAATTCACAAAAATACAAATAAACACTTATACTCACAAACTTCTGCCTGTGTAATATTAGTGTGATTTTTTATTCTATTAATTTAAACTTCATGCACAGTAGTGGTACATAGGTGGACTTAATGTAACTCTACCACTACACAGTCAGTCTGTGATTCTGGGTAAATAAATAAATAAATAAACTTCCACGCTCGCAGCTCTTGTGGCATCCCTGCGTTGCGCCGGTCGCATCCGGTGCAGACGGGGTGCCAATTGCGAACGTTTTTATTTACCGCCGCGATTGTGAGCCAAAGTGCCTTCAATGGGGATATGAAATTATCTTCCTTTTTGTTGCTGCATACAAATCGAGGAGGGAATGGAAGTATAAAGTTTGAAACGTGACTAACTGACTATCTTTTGAGCAGTCGATTGGATTTAAGCACAGTTTTCAGAGCTACTTGTAGTAAGCGTACATCGTCTTGCATTCATCGTGCGTTTAGCTAAGGAGTGAAATTGCTGGAGTCCGTATTTCCTGATAGCTACAACCTAGGGGTATTTAAGTCAAGACTGAATAGGTTACTTCTAGGCGAGTGTGCTCCATCGTCAATCATAGCATCACTTACCATTTCGTGAGATGATATTCAAACGCGAACCAATCCATTTAAAAAAGTACTAGTTCTGTTTTAAAGTAATCACGAGCTCGTGGGCTATTTTTGAGATGGAAAATCATAAAACAGTAAAAACTCTAAAACCATTGATCAGATATTTATACAGTTTTCATCAATAAACAGAATGATTTATGAGGAAAGTTCAAGTTTATAGCATATGGATACAATGAGAAAAGCCGAGAATTTTAAAGATACCGAACATCCGTGCAAACGCAAGTGGAACGCTAATTAAAAGTACTGCCTTTGCCTGCAGCTCCGCCCACGTACATAAAGCAGCTTTCTAACGGTGAAAAAATTTTTGCAATCGGACCAGTCCTTCCAGAGATTACATCCTACAAACAAAAAAAAAAACAAACTTTATCTTTTTACTATATATTAATATAGTAAAAAGATAAAGTTTGTTTTTTGTAGAAGTGTAGATAGAATTTAGGAGTGTGCATACAACAAACTATACTATATATTTGTATACAACAAATTATTGATATAAACCGAGCACAGATCAGTTACAAGCAGTAAGGTCATCAATAACTGAGACAGAAACACATGTTCAATGATTTAATGAACTCATGTTGCAAGTTGTAGCGCCACACAACATGTGGCAGGTGGCTGCTGACACTTGCGTCAAATTGAACAAGCAGTAATATCATCGATACTGCTAACCGCATAATTATGTTTGACATAAAGATGCTACTCCAAAACAGCTTTCAACAAAATTAAGGTTATTCATCTCTCTACGTAGTCATCATTACCATCATCATTTCCGCCGAAAGACGTCCACCACTAGACATAGGCGTCCCCCAAGCGTCGCCACAACGACCGATCCTGTGCTCACCAGGTCGTTTTCCAATAAGCAGTCGTCACTCTAGAACCTTTCGGCCTCATCGACCATCCATTCATGTAGAGTCTACATGAATGGAGGGTCGATGAGGCATGATCTACATTGCAGACCATGGTAGATCAGGTTTTGAAAAAACACATAGGACGCATTTTCTCTTGGGATACTTACTATTTTCTATTATCACTCGAACGAAGCCGCTGGCAGCAGTTAGTGTAAAATAAAATTACTTTTAGCGTCAGTCTGTTCACCTGCTAAGTTCTCCTGAACTGCGCAACGAATTTTGGAGCAGTTTTTACTAACATACTCGTATATATGGCAACAAACGAGGAAGGTTTGTGTGTATAATTTGCATTCATTCAAAGCCAAAACAGATTATTAATTGTATTTTAATGTAGGCGGAATCGTCAAACCATCAGAGTCACTTTACGCACAATACAAATGCTGGTAAACCAATAAACTGTGGCAAACCTCTACTTACACATTTTGTGAAGTTTTTGTCTTTATACTTACCGCCTCGTTATCTGGCTCAAGTATTATTTATTGAAACTTCATGCATTACCAAAGTATAAAGGCGGTTTTAATGCCTTAGGCATTCTCTATCAGGCCTGCGGGAATGTTCAAAAAAGTTACTACGGCCCTGGAATATAAAGGGCAGCTGAGAGTTCTTTCAGCTGCCCTTTCCATACGTTCGTATGTGGGTTTATGTCTATAAAAATCTGATACCTACTAACTCTTACTCGACCCAGAGCAGAAAGAGTTGTTTGATGATTTCACAAAAAAAAATTGTAAAGCAAGTGTATAAGAAATAGAAGGAAGTGTCTAAGATGTGTGAATGTAAAATTTTTACTGACTGAAACTCATCTGTATTTTTTCAGTTCTCTATTATTTTAGAGGCGCGGTTCATATGACCCAGCAGTCTTGACTGGTGCTATTTGGCCTGGTCCCCGAGTCATACGTTAAGAACCTAGTTAGGGAGATAATACTTCATACAAAATATATTGTATCTTATTACTGAACCTTTGTTAACAATTTATTGACATAAACTTACTACTATTTCATTTCCTTGGGTATATATCCTAGTCACTAACGGTGGTGATGTGGTGGGCCCCGTTGTGGAGTTGTCTTAAGACATAATTTAACTTTTATCTCAGTTGCACAGTCAGAGTCTTACAGTACCTATATTATTACAGTAAGTACGCATAAATGAGAACGAGGTCCAAACTATATCCAAAAATAAACGCAAAAACGAACCCAATCTTTAATACTAACAATATCTAATTTGCTTACATTTGATATGCAGTTCCAAATATTCAGCCAATCTCGGAGCCATCTAGATTGGGTCTCATTACCATTCCTACTCGCCATTGTTGGTTTTATTAAAGTTTATAAGTTATTCGCTATGAACATTGAACATTGATCGGACGTTAGAACGTGACTCGTGAGTGTAGACCAAGGGACGGATAGATAGGACGGATTGCTATAGATTAGGTTATGATAATTATGGTTGATGAATATTCAAGATTGGTGGATATAAAAGAGATAAATAGTGGTTTCACAGTCACTATAGCAGAAGTTTAGCATGATATAATCAATCTTACAATGTTCCTACTGTGAATTGATTGTAAACCACAGCGCATGCCCAGTGCGCGTGACATTATATCTTCAAAGTGGTTCTTGGACAGGCCGGTTTCCTCACTATGTTTTCCTTCACCGTTAACGTACAACTAGTAAGTCGATCCGGTTCCACTGAGCAATCACTGGTTTATATTATATCTATTATAAAATAAACAGTCAATCATTTTCCATCATGAAAATTCTAATTTTAGGGTCCACCGAGTGAGAATTTCTCAAAGTACGATTTTTCACTTTTCCATTTTTAGGGTTCCGTAGTCAACTAGGAACCCTTATAGTTTCGCCATGTCTGTCTGTCCGTCTGTCTGTCCGTCCTCGCTTAATCTCTGTGACCGTTAGCACTAGAAAGCTGAAATTTGGTACCAATATGTATATCAATCACGCCGACAAAGTGGTAAAATAAAAATTGGAAAAAAATGTTTTATTAGGGTAGCCCCCCTATATGTAAAGTGGGAAGTGATTTTTTTTTTAATTTCAACCCTAACGTGTGATATATCGTTGGATAGGTATTTAAAAATGAATAGGGGTTTACTAAAATCATTTTTTGATAATGTCAATAATTTCGGAAATAATCGCTCCAAAAGTAAAAAACAATGTGTCCCCCCCCCCTCTAACTTTTGAACCATAAGTTTAGAAAATATGAAAAAAATCTGAAAAGTAGAACTTTATAAGGACTTTCTAGGAAAATCATTTTGAACTTGATGGAAAGAACAGTTTTTGTACAAAAAGACAAAAAGGTTCTACAAAATAATTTCTGGACTAAGTTTGTAGTATAATCGTATATGCAAGCATTTTTTTAAACTCATAAGTGGGTACACTTATTGTGACGGACGGGAAACTACGGAACCCTACACTGAGCGTGGCCCGACACGCTCTTGACCGGTTTTTCTTTTTTAAATTTTTGTGCTTAATAAATCAGTTTCTCCAAAAAACTAGGTAGTATCTATAAAACTTTTAACAATACGGTTAATGCATTGGTTGAACGATTGGCCATAGAGCTCTGTGATTCAAAATCAAAACGAACAAATATTTGTATAGTGGCTTACAGATAGTAGTAACTAGTCTTAGTGTTTTGTTTATGTGATTTTACAAATTTGTACATGACCTACGATACAGGAGTAAATATAGGGCAACATATTAAAAAAATAACTTCGCAACTCTGACGTGTTTACCGCATGTCATGTGTGAATGCACATTTGACTTAAAAAAAAAACCACTCTTCATAATAAAGACGCTTACGATTTCAAATGTTAGCATTGACGATCAGTCAGCTTTGCAACGTGCTAAAGTTATTAGCATGAACGCAAAGTCAATATAAACCTGTCTCCTCATTCGCACCGTCAAAAACCCTTCACGACGTAATTTCCCATACAGCATCCACCACTCGATTGTAAAGCCTCGCGCGTTCTAAACCATTATTGACTCTATCCAAATCTTGGCTGGTTAAATGGCTCAACACCCGGTCCCTTGTATTTGCACCCATTTGAATATCTATCTTATAAATATGTATGTACAATTTCCTTTATTTCCTATGTTTTTAGATGGAGCTACCGTTTCTTGGGGCATAATTGAGATTTGATATTGTTGTTAGATTAAAATCATCTTAGAATAATAATAATACGAATGGTTGTTTGTGGTAAGCAGCGAATCTAGCAAGTATCAGATTTTTTGAGAAAGTAATTTTATGTCTTGGTATCTAAAATCTCAGTAAACTATTATATATCATTATAGTAGCTCATACACCTCCATAGTTTAGAGATTGTTCCAAAGAGTTATGGTGCTTCTGGATCGCAAAGAGCAACTGAAGTAACACGTGTGGGTTTTAGTCATCAAAAATCTTACTCTCTCGTTTCAGCTAGAGCGTGAGCATTCATTTGATGATTTGGTGCGTCTATTCCGATTTTTATGATTATTTCATTTTGTCTTTATCCGTAAATATTTCAGCATTCACTTCGTTATTATTCTTCGCGATCTAAAATGCACATAAACACACATATACATTGGAGTGAAAACAAAAGCGGTAAAGTACTAAGCCTTTCCTTCAAGTACGTAACAAAATTCATAGTTCACATAACAGACGACCGTGAAGAAGTTGAAACAAAGTTATCTAAACCGCAGCAAAACGTTACAAATCTGTTCTAAAGTTCAACGTTAACAGAATTAGCTGAAAGCGACATGGCGGCGCGGCGTTCCCTAAAGATTCATAAATGACGAACACTCAGTAATACTCAGTTCGCAGGTAAGTTCGCGCTCGACTCGAATTTCTCAAAACTGAGCATTTGAGTGCTGAAATGGGATTGCGGTGTCTCGAACGCAAACACTATTAGGGCGCGAACAAACAGGACAAATGGATTTAGACTCTCAACAATTTAATTGTTCGCTTTGTTAATTGATCGAGACGGAGATTTTCGGATAAATGGTTGCCATTGTAGTCGGTGGCGGGAAGATTGCTGGTATTTTGGGTGTTTACTAAAGGGAGTGTTCTTTTGACTGAATACTTTCTTTCTGGTGTACCAAAGCATTGATACAGGCACTTAATAAGAATTATTATGATCATCATCATCATTATCATTTCAGCCGATACACGTCCTCTGTTGGACATAGGCCTCCCCCAAGCGTCGCCACATCAAACGTTCCTGTGCGTCCCGCATCCATCGGTTTCCTGGTACCTTCACCAGGTCAATTATTATGATACATATACCTTAATACTTAGATATTTTCATCATTTCAGCTGAAAGACTTCAACTGCTGAACATAGTCCTTCCTTATTATAACCACAACGCCTGGTCCAGTCTTTCATCCATCGGATTCCCGCGATCTTCATCTGGTTATCGGTACTGGCATGTGGTAGGCCTTACTTCACTACCTTTTTGGTACGCGTTCGCGACTCTAAAATATCTCTACGAGTAATATAGCCCACTACCAGTAACCATTTTGGTAACCACGGTTTTCTTTCATATATTCCAAAATATTATTTTCTACAATGATAATCCGCTTTTATTGAGCATGCGTGCTTAAGTCTGTTCTAAGGACAAAAAGACCACCATTTAAACTGAGAAACGGATTACTGTTGCATTATTATTATCTGCAACAATGCTACTTGAACCTCCCAATATCCCAGGATTAACATCCTAAAGCCTATCAACTAAGCACCCTAAACCTTCAAAAACAAAGGTCCCAGGTATCCACTGCAGTATTTGTGGGTTGTAGCCATGTTGTAACCGAGGTCACTCGATCGCATTAAGCTGTAAGGGGCTATGGAGTTCTATTAGTGTAGCAGCAACTTGAGAAGCTGGACAAACAAATTGTCGCTTGCAAACTGTGGGTGGTTTAAGGGATGGGCTACTGATGTTTATTTTCTCCTAATTTTTTGTATTGTTTTTGCACAAAAATCAATACTAATAAAGTTCTCTCTGCTGAAGTTCAGGCTTTCTTGCTCCTAAAAAGTATATACCAAATTAACCACGGTTTTTAAGTAATTTGGTTGTGTCAGTATTACGTGCGAGATTTTTTTTTTTTTGTATATTTTTCTTTAAAAATTATTCAATTAAAGCCATCATGCTTAACCTGTGACAGAGAGACGGAGCACGTTGCACTAAAAATAATGGTACTATCATGTGATCATACGTCATAGTATCCTTATTTACATACATATACTAGCCGATGCCAGCGGCTTCACTCGCGTTTTATGTAGTATAAAATTATCCCAAGCGAACGTAGACTCGGGATAAAAAATATCATAAACACTCTACCCGGATTCCAACTTTCAAAATAAAAAAAAAATGATTTAAGTATTAATGCCCATTATCGCTTTCGCACATAATTAGAACCATGCCTCATAGACAAAGGTGCCTGTGACACAGACACAGGTGGTTTAATAGCCGCCAGCCACCGTCGGCACTCCACGCTCGGCTTTCGGCTTTCGGCCCTCGATACTCTGCCCTTCTGCGTCGGATGTTGTAATCACTCGCTTGCCTGCGCTCATAGTTGGCCAATAAATACCAGTGCCTAATTATCACCATTAATAAACTTAAGCGTTTTTGCTGTCGAAATATATAGATACAACAGTACGTCGCCTGCTACGATCTTAACATCCTTACAAGGAGTATATATGGTTTAATTACGTTAATACATAAAAAATCAAATCTTTATCTACACTTCTACACAAATATTATAAGTTTTTTTTTTTGTTTGTTGTAAGTACTGATATGATTGCTCAAATTTTTTCACTGATGGAAAATTGCCTTATTCCTGAGTGACACTAGCTATATTTTATGTACGCGGGCAAAGCCACTGGTAAAAGCTAGTAATAAATAAATATGTTTTACTCTTCCCACCGGATAGAGTGAGAAAAAGTGGCAGATTTTTAAAGACTAAAACTTAACTTTGTTCCTTTTGAACAATCCTGCAACCATCTGTACCTATATGTCCTTTGAGTCTAAGAAATCTACACTGACATTATAAACTGAAACTGTATTCGGAAAACTCATAATATATCGTAGGTACTCTTATGAACACGTCGGTGTTCTGTGTATTATCGTCGGGTATATAATACTCAGAAGCAAGAAACTTTATCATTAATTCGGTAATACCTGATTACAGTTTTCCACGGAGACTGATCTGCTTAAATTACAGCTTATTATTTACCTGTTCAAACGTAGACTATGTTGATACTTACACATAGTAACAGGAACTTGCAAATATCTTTGAATGATTAGCTTGTTTGTCTACTCGTAGTACTACGATTCCTAACCTGGGTGTAATTACCCTTGCGGGGGTTATAACAGACCGACACGACCAAATCTAGCTTACGAATGCCTTTCATACTATAACAGTGATAAATGATAAATGATAACACCTCACCGGCTGCTTAAAATCAAAACATAGTAACTCGTTCCAACAAAAATGTTCAGGAGAGCCAAAAAACTAGTCGGCTACTTTGATTCGTTCGCCCGAAGAAACTAGAAGAGATAGCAATTTGGATGTTTGGCGAAAAGTTGTACTATATTGTTGACATTTTAGTTGTTATACTCGTAATCATTTTTAGAGTATAGTTACACTTGAAGCGCTCATACTTTATTTTTATTTGTGAATTTACCCAAATATAAATGTAAAAACAATATCAAAACTTAGTAAGTCTGCTTACTACGTTATCAATTTGATTTATTATGGTAAACATGAAGACTAAACAAATTCATTATACATTAAGTGTTTATAAAATTAAAAAATAAAATTATCCCAAAGTACCTACGAATGCAGATTTTGAATAAAAATCATGTTGACTTATAAAATTATATTTATTAACGTACTTCAAAGGACTCTTATTAAATTAAAACATGACTCACACTCTCAACAGTCAACCAAAACTAAAAAAATAAACTTAAGCTAAAATAATTCTTATTGATAATGAACTACTCATTGTTATCGGTAACGATTTGACCATCAGTTTGCAAATCAATGGAGTTATCACTCGTGGGTAGATTCAGCCAAAACTCCCTTCTGTTCAATGGCATTTGGGGGACCAATTTTGAAACAATACCATCTTTCTTCGATGATTTCACCCCTCGGGGGATAGTATTTGAAAGTGGGGGAATAGTGTTGACATTAAATTTCTGCATCAAGAAGTTTAGTTCTTGGTATGACTCATCAAAATCTGTTTTATAAAACAGATTTCGTGATCCTTTGAGGAACTTATCTTCAACCACTGGGTTTAGCAAAAATGTGCTGAGAGCTGAATCGTCATTTGTGTTACGCCTTGGAACTCGTTTCTTTTTCACCCATTGGTATGATTTTTGCACTTCGATAACGTCAATGTTCTTTCTACAGTTCGCTATAATAGACTTGTAGTCCTCGTAATCATAAACTCCATCTCGACGCCTCATCTCTTTTTCTATATTTCCGTGTACGCCGTCAGCAGACATATGGGTATGGCCTTTAGTGAGAAATCTCAGAGTAATAGTATCGATATTAATGCACTCAGAATTAACAACCATTACCAGCGCTGTAAATAAAAACCAATTTTTATTTTGTCCAGTGCAATTGTCACACCACAGTGTTAATTTTTTCACATCTCTTTCCGAAACAAGAAAAGCCATCAATGCATCTATTATATTATTAGCATCTCGACCCATCATTGCTTCATGCCACACGACACATTTGCTGTTTATCTTTGCATCTTTACATAGTGGTGCAAATGTTAAATTGAAAGCCACTAGACGGCTCAAAAAAAATGAGTCCTTAATTTTTGGCATATCTGGCAATAATGTCACTTTCTGAAGATCCATAGAAAAATAGTGTTCCATAGTATCGTTGCCTTTCTTCGCTCATTTTATTAACTCATTTAACTCATTTTATTATTTTTTAATACGGGGCAAAACACTCGTGCGCCGGTGACACTGGACATACTAAACGAAATTTCATCTATTTTGCAATTGGCGCCAAATTCAAAACATAGCAAGTTGGTATTTCAAATTCATAACTTAGTAAGTCGCTTGAGCTGCTAGGGTTTTAAATTTGTATTTTGACATACTAAGTTTAAAATTTGTACTTTAAGGAAATTTTCGTAATCATGCCAAATTGCTTAGACTTGCTAAATTATTTTTTTAAAATTACGTATGAAACTGGGTGTTTTAAGGTCCACATCATTTTGATACTATCTAGTAAGTCGAAAAATGCCAAAAACCGTTTTTTTTTCAAATCACCTGTTACTAGGTTTTGAATTTGGGCAGCCGCTCACATTAAAGCAACCACTACCCCACACAAAAATTTAATGTTACGTTTAGTAAAGTCAATAAAGATTATATTTGTAACGAGGTAAGGAAATCTGATTGTAAAAACTTACTCAAAATTTTTGTGCAATTTTAATATGTATAAGTCGATTTGTATTTATGTGACACGGTACTATATTCCTTGGCAGTATGAGGAAGAGGAGGTGGGAAGGTAAATTAGTTTCCCAAGCTAAATCATAGCTGTGAAGATTGAATAGGTTAGGTCCAACTTGTCTAGTGGTTAGTGGCCCTGACTGCTAAGTATTTTTAGAAGTTGTCTAGTACTCATGGCACAAGCTCTGCTTAGTTTGTGACTAGATGACGTTGTGCCAAAGATGTGGAATATATTATTATTTTAGCTTAAGAAGACTGATCTGCTCAAATTGTAGCCTATTATTAACCTATTTTTAAACATAATACTGATTCAATATTTAAACAGTAAAAGGAACTTATAAATATACCTAACAATTTATGAGTGCACTTAAACCCGCATTTACTTCAGAACCCCGAAATCTCTCGAAAAAGAAGACCGACAACACGCCGCTAAACTACAAAAAAGCTTTCGAAAGGGCATTACCATTGGAAAGCCATGTATCTACGCTGTATTGGAGAGAGATGCGCGTCGCGTGCGCGACCGACAACAGCGGATTATGACGAAGATGGTAATCGTGAACCGAATGTGTAATCGTCATGTTGCTGCTATTTAAAAAAAATATATATAGGCAAACATTTTTGTGTACGTATGAATTTTTTTTTTTTTTTAATACAGCCACATGTTAAAAGTTTTTAAAGCCGTGTAAAAACTCAGTCTTTGGTTAGTCTTTGAGGAGATTAGCACCTGTCAAGCTTGCTTCTACATACAAAGGTAGGTACTGAATGGGCTACCCAAGGTTAAGTGGCAGTTAGCAGGGCACATTGCTCGCAGAAAAGATGGTCGATGAGGCCGAAAACTTCTAGAGTGGCGACCACGTACCGGAATACGCACTGTTGGAAGGCTTCCCAAAAGGTGGACCGATGACGTGGTGAGGGTCATGGGAATCCGATGATGCGAGCCGAACAAGGCTGATCATTATGGCGACGCTTTGGAGAGGCGTAAGTATGTCCAACAGTGATTGTCTTTTGGCTGAAATGCCATCATTTAAGTGTATGCCATCAGGTAAATATTAAATATAATAACAAAGTTTAAAAAAAAAACACTCCTGATTTATGTTTACATCTTTTCAGTAAATGCGGCATTAAGAACCAAACCAGGCTAAAATCTACACTTCAAGATCTTTTAGGGAAGTTTTTCAATAAGATACCTACCAAATTGATACTGTCTAACCCTCGAATAATATCCACTAACTGTGCCGTTTGGAGCAGCACTCGACTGAACACCATTGTCTTATGAATACGTATGATATTGGAGCGTCTCTAACGGGTAGTGTTATAAGAAATATATCTATAGATAGACAACAACCAACGTCTCTATAATCTTAGGGTTCCTGTCGATATCCTTCATTAATTGGGTTGCAAAGTTTAGATTGCAGTTTCTCCTTAAACTATCTAACGTATATCCACTTTTGGTGAGACCCTTAGGATATAAACGAGTTAAAAGTGCGAACAATGCAGATAACATGAACTTACACAACATTAGTTTTAGTTTACGTGAAACCCGAAAAACATGTTTAGTATTTTTATGTAAAGAATCTATATAAAATTTCATAAAGGTGTCATGAAAAATCACAAAGTTATAAGCTGTCTACAAAAATACATAGTCACCGGGCCATCCAGGCGACTGATGAGTAGTTTTGCATTTGCACCCAGCTATTTGCTGGCTCCTAATGCTCGCTATGACCTGCCATAACCTGTGTTGTACTTAGTGTTGGTGGTGTCCAACTTGTGACGTTTTTAAATATTTTTGGGAAAAAATATAACATGATGTAAAAACTATTGGGATCCATTCAGTTACTGATTCTAAACAAACTATATTCTGGTTTCACATATTATATTAAAAATTATATTGTATAATAGCACTCATATAAACAATACACGTTAAATCATCCGTCTTCATATTATTTAGTTCTACAATTACGGTATCGGCTTATGGCGGAAGGAAACGTCATGAGGAAGCCTCAACTTAATGGTTTGTGATCGCCAACACGTAGAAGGCAAACGTGTTGGATCAATTCCCATCGTTTCGTTAGTAAGTAGTAGCTTTTATCTACTAGTTACTAGCTGCTGCTAGCAGCTTGACCCGCGTGATGACCTAAAAAAGTAGAAAATTAACCTAAGGAACATACTCCAGGTAAAAAAGTACCCTATGTGCCATTCCAGAATATGATCTAATTCCGCCTAGCCCGTTCCATCATCGGATCACGTCTAGGCGTACAGCGATGCGCTACCGGTACATGGTCGATGTCCTACCTATACGCATAAAACGTTTTGGGAACACATTCATTGTGCGTACAGCTAAGGAATGGAATTCCTTGCCGGAGTCTGTGTTTCTGTTTGGTATGGCTACAGCCTGGGAATCTTTAAGTCAATAGTGAATAGGTTACTTCTACGTAAACGCGCTATCTCATCGACAACATTGTCGCTTTACATTAGGTCAAGTGCTAAAAAGCGCTTAAAATTCGGTTTGTTGTTTGAGCGTGAAAAATTAACAAACATGCACACACATTCATACTCACACCTATTCACAAATATTTGCCTTTATATTGTATAGTGTGATAGTTACTATAAATCAGGTATGGCTATTAGATACAAGACATGGATTGGACTTATAATTGTAAATATTTTATTGTGTACCGTTAAAATGTCAAGAAGTTTTATGTAAAGTAAATTACAAGATCAGTTTTCTAACGTTTTGTAAAGTTTTTGTGTCCTTGTAAAATTATAATTATCTTAAAAAATAACCGGTTATCCTACACGAGGTTTCTCACAATATCTCATAACTTACCAAGTAACATACTCAGTATAACGAAGATAAAGTCTCTCACAGCTAACCGCCATCTACTCGCACACTATATCAATTTACTTAAACTGGTTCATAAAACATGTCTCACATATTTACGGTATCTTTAAAAATGGGGAGTTTCTTGTATATACAAATACGTTTTTGGAACGAAGTTCCTTATCGCGCGTTGTGAAAGGGGGCTAGACGGAAAAAATTCTCACGAAAAATTGTACCGACACTTTTACTGTCAAAATATAAATCCAAGATGGCGGCTGCAAGAAATTATCAACTTTTTCGTCATGGGTGTCGTTTTCATGGTTTTCGAGGGTGTTGAAACCGATGGTACTGTCAAAATATAAATCCAAGATGGCGGCTGCAAGAAATTATCAAATTTTTCGTCATGGGTGTCGTTTTCATGGTTTTCGAGGGTGTTGAAACCGATGGTACTGTCAAAATATAAATCCAAAATGGCAGCTGCAAGAAATTATCAAATTTTCCGTCATGGGTGTCGTTTTCATGGTTTTCGAGGGTGTTGAAACCGATGGTACTGTCAAAATATAAATCCAAAATGGCGGCTGCAAGAAATTATCAATATTTCCGTCATGGGTGTCGTTTTCATGGTTTTCGAGGGTGTTGAAACCGATAGTACTGTCAAAATGTAAATCCAAGATGGCGGCTGCAAGAAATTATAAAATTTTTCGTCATGGGTGTCGTTTTCATGGTTTTCGAGGGTGTTGAAATCGATAGTACTGTCAAAATGTAAATCCAAGATGGCGGCTGCAAGAAATTATCAACTTTTTCGTCATGGGTGTCGTTTTCATGGTTTTCGAGGGTGTTGAAACTGATGGTACTGTCAAAATATAAATCCAAAATGGCGGCTGCAAGAAATTATCAAATTTTCCGTCATGGGTGTCGTTTTCATGGTTTTCGAGGGTGTTGAAACCGATAGTACTGTCAAAATGTAAATCCAAGATGGCGGCTGCAAGAAATTATCAAATTTTTCGTCATGGGTGTCGTTTTCATGGTTTTCGAGGGTGTTGAAACCGATAGTATTGTCAAAATGTAAATCCAAGATGGCGGCTGCAAGAAATTATCAACTTTTTCGTCATGGGTGTCATTTTCATGGTTTTCGAGGGTGTTGAGACCGATAGTACTGTCAAAATGTAAATCCAAGATGGCGGCTGTCAGAAATTATCAACTTGTTCGTCATGAGTGTCGTTTTCATGGTTTCGAAGATGTTGAAATAGTGCTGTCAAAATGTACTTATGTACATCCTATCATCATCTATCCATCATCATCTTATTTTTATCCTATTTTATAATAGGATAGTATTTTTTAGTTATCTTGTTTTGGCTAGACGGAAAAAATTCTCACGAAAAGTTGTAACGATACTTTTTGCTATTGTAAGCCGTGCGGCTTGCGCATGTTTCTCTGTCTGTCTCTCACTCTCTCTCTTAGAGAAAGCAAGCCAGAACGGAACTTCGTTCCATCCGGGTGTCCCTTGACACCTCAGTAGTTTTTTTTGGTGTATGGATCTTGACAGATTCCATAAATAATTAGAACATGACGTATACTCCTATCTTCAGGCATATTTATGTAAGTAAAAACCATAAAAAAAAAATAAAAAAAGTGTTATGCTTGACGAAATTATTTATTATACCTACTATTTAAATTCAATTTGAAGTAAAGATGATTAAACTTCAAATAACAGCCTGGGGTACGTCAGGTCTATAAAAAATACAGCCTGTATTCATACGAAAGTACTAAAAACTCCAATTCATTACTTGAATATTACAGCAATGATCACTTTGGATACGAGTGTCGTAAATAAGGCGTAGTACCGTAGCACGACCGGCGTAGCGCTGTGTACCCGGCGCACGTAGAACCTTGCTACGCCGTAGCCTGAATTAACAACTCGATAAGGTTTGCGCTGACGAGACACTTTAGGGCAACTTTTTAGTGGTAAATTAGTGGAATCAATACAACAACAAAGAGCCAATCGTCTTACTCAAATTTACAACCACTGTGCGTGTAAATCCAGATATATGAACTTATATGAAGCAAAACAAATTAATAGTACATGCTATAACCCGATTTCTGACCAACCCCGGGACATAAAACCTAATACTTAAGTATTTTTCTATAGATGATTTTTTAAATTCTTAAGCACATATCAAAGCTAAACAGTAAATAAATTAAAAAACAAAACCTTTCTAATTAAAAAAAAATACAACAAAATATTGACGCAATAATTATTATTTCAACTAAAAGTTCTATGATCCGATTTTTACATATTATTATTTTTTTTTTCTTATAGGTACAACCAAACTTAAACTTTCCTATAACGTTGGTAATAATACCAAACTAGAAATTAAACCCAGACTAACTAAAACTTTAACTGTGGCAACTAAAAAAGTGCTTTAAAGTTGCTGATCTGCTTCGAAATTGACTATAGACAGTCCCAAAACGAGCGGCAAATGGGGTCTTCGCGTGTAACAACGCGATTCCGAGTTTATCCCATATGGGAAGTGGATGGAAGTGCCGAGGAAAAACAATGTTCAAATTGCAGGCTCGAATGTACGACCAAATATTATACGAAGCGGGGAGGTATTGAACATACTTGTAAATAGTAATGAGTTAGGCCTGTATGTGTGTCAATGACTGTTAATGGTATTCTCATACAATTTAGTTTTGGGCCCCTTATCGTCTGTTTGTAAGTTTCATGTTTTAGGTTGAATTGAATTTTTGTTATTGTGTGACCTTCGATTTATTTAGGGTCGTATCCATACATCTCTATTTGTAATAAAAAATGAAATCAACCTTTTTTTTTTCATTTTCCCAGAAAATAAGATCGTTTATTTTTGTTAGCTTTTAATTCTATTAATTTTCCAATCCCCCACAAAGCTATTCATCATCCGCTCCCGTATCCCACGCACCTTAAATTTATAACCCTATCCCTCTTACGATCCATCAAACGTTTGTACAATCGAGGTACAATAACGTTTGTCAATTGAGCACACAGCACGCGCCACTGACCGTGTTCCGACAAAACAAATCGTCGCGCGACAAACGTTTGTCGCGTCAAATGTTGCGTCCAACGTCGCTTTGTTGCCTCCCATTGTTTGCTTTTTATGAAGATATTTTTGTCACAATTTATCGCGTGTGCACGACTAGACGAAAGTAAACGCGTTGGTTTGATTCATAGGACGGCTGTTGAAATGTGTTTCCAAATAAAATACGAGCATTGTCATGCTGTTTGACTGTCATGACTACAAATCCAAGCTAATAGTTGTAGAGCTGCGCAGACACTATATTCATAAGTTTTTAGCAAGATGACATTCAAGAAAAGGTGGTATTATCAAAATAACTTTACCAGAAACTAACCGAATTACATGGTTTACTCCTTACACTCCCTTAGTATCCAGTTAGGTAATCTATCTACTAACTGTCTGTTGGTGCTAACTTTATCTACACATCTTAGTATTTAAATTACGGTGTATTTTTTTATTAATGAGCTCGTGCTTGACGAAAACCTCACCTGATGATAACTGTTATAGTGTTCGACGATTTTCTTTTGGGAGCTGGGCAAACATTTAATTACTTTTCGCGTCTAGGGTGGAGAGTTTGAAAGCGTGACGGTTTACTAAAACACACATATACTCTATCAGTTGCCTTTTGGACCACGGGTTTCCATTTAAAAAATACTTGTACTCGATACTTTTTATAAGGTTCTTCAATTAGTAAACAATGATAAAGATTTCTTAATCAACCTTGATTATTGAACCAGTATTGACTACATCGTCTACATCTGATTTCATTTTGCCGTAATAATTACCCAAGTCGTTTGACTTTTAGACGACTCTAAATGTATAATTTCGGATCACTGCTATGACAACAGGATAACTGTAACAACATCAATATCGAAAACAAACGCAAAGCAAACACAATAAATCAAAATTAAACAGCTAAACATCATTTTCAAACACCAAAAACGTATTGACAAAGTTTAGTTCATTACACCGACACGTCAGGCAGGGGGTAGACAGAGAATTAATGTAGTTTCGAACAACGGCTGTAATGAAATTAATGGGTGACGAGACGCTGCACGCACGACACCGGCACGACACGACGACGACACGGTAACGACTGACGTAATTCGGCTGATAATAATTAAGTCGGTTGATTTACTTGAGGGAGGATAGTATTGGTTTGACGGGTTACTTAATAAGCTAGTGTTGCAGGTTAATCAACCACTTGGGTGTATGAGTGTTAGTTATTGCTGGATTAGCTAAAAGCCGCATTTAAGAAGGGGAAGTTGGTACACATCATAAGCTCAGATTTAGTTGAAAACCAGTGTCAGATACTAGTTGTTAGGCCTTCACGCTAAGCTTGACTTATTGTATGGAACAGCCGTGAGGTATACTATGTTTTATTACTTTTTAATTGGATTATTTGGTTTGTTTGGAACAATTTTTAACTTTTCATATCTTTTTATGTTTGTTTCAAATGAAAGTATTTTTTTTTCAAATATAGCGTAATAAACACAGTTCTAATAATTTAGACACATACTCTAGCATTACTAAAAACTTTCAAGAAACAGGTAATTTTACTAAATGGGAATAATTATACCTAAGTGTAAATACTGTGTAGATTTATACTCATTATTAGCGTGATATTGGTGGACGTGATGTGAATTATTTATGTATTATACACAAACTATAGCGAAGTTTTTTTTTTGAGATGGGAAATCATCTAATGACTTCTTCCGCTCTAGGATGGGACTGGAGAGCGTGTCAGACTTTTACTGACTAGAATCACACCTTTATCCTTTAGTTTCCTTTGCGTTCCAAGTCAATTTCCTTTTCAGACAACCTCTGTGGCAGACATATCGTACATGGTCTTAGTAATATATAAGTCTACATTTTAATCTTACATTCTCAGATTACGAAAGAGCATGCACGTCTCATCACTCCTCAAATCGCAAAAGAGATAAAAATCACGAACAAAACACTTAAACATTGTATCGCACATAATAACGTCAAAAAGATAGCAAACATCACGACGCACACTCAAGGGGATGAGCGAGATGACGCGTCCCGATACACGCACGTATCTTCAAGCTTCACTGGACGTTTGACAGGTGGGTAGGGGAAATTGTGAGCCCTTACAATCTCGCCCTTATATTTGAGAGACTAACGCTAAACGAAATACAACACATCGTCCATATAGACAAGGTTGGATATAGCTCGAGAGTTTCATCAGCTTGAAGTGTATCGGAATACACCGGTTGAAAGGAGTTCTTGCGTTTGAAGTTTGGTTTTGTTTACTAATGTGCTTTTGTGTGGACGATCATTGTGTTGTTCGAGATGTTTTTCCTAAAATAACAGGTATTTGGTACGAAATTACAGAGGTGTTCCGGTTCTGGCTCCTTTCAAACATTTGCTAAATCTGAGTGTTTGTAGACGGAATAGAGTTTGTCTATCGGCTTGAAATGGATTACTTGCTAAACTCGCCTACACTTACGTACATATTTATAAATCTTTGTAAATATCTACCAGTACTTGATTTATTCTATTTAAGTGCTATTATTGTGTATCTCTTACAAACACAAGTAATATAAGATAATGTTTTCAAAAAATCAAAGCGATTTTTACAAATGATTTTCGTAACTTGAACCTTCTAACGGCAATAATGCCATCACCATCAACCTACAAAGGTTAATTACATGATCCTCATTCTAGAAATACTACGAGTATAGAGTCTCTGTCTCATTACGCCAAATGTCAGCAGCTTGACATTCTGTCATACTTAGTGTAATGGACGTCACAGAATTAATAACACAAATGTTCGCCGGAACAGAGTTTGTGTTTTCTACAACGAAAGCAAAAATTATGACGAGAAATGTTTAAGCGGTTTTAGGTTTTGTTTTTGTTCAGCCAATTTTGTTACGAGGTCTACGTTGACGCTTGACCAGACTTGTATCTTTAGATTTTGTTTTATGTCTCCTGAGAGACAAAAGCCACTTTTAGATACTGGATTAAACTTCTTATAACTTCAATCCACTTCTTTTATATTACTAGCGCTAAAATTCATCCACTTGATCGAAAGTATTTCTAATTCCCAGACCGGCCTGAAAATAAATGTCTACCTGGGGTCCTTTCCCAAATAATTTTGCTAACAGCTTTTGCCCAAAGAACTGGAGGCAAATAATTCAAGACTGTAGATACTGACGGGAAAGTTTCCAATATTTTTGAACTCCACCATCTGCGCGATGAACGATTTAATTTAGTTAAGTGAGGCACAAGATAGCTTATAAATTATGCAGAAGTTTGTTATATAATCGTTGGCCAATGACTTTCTGGCTGATTGGAAGCGAGGATAATCTAATTAAGAGCTGAATATTTTTTAGAATATTTTAGTAGATGAAGAGTTTTGGTGCCAGGAAAGTTGTAGGATTAATTAAATATAACGGAGTTGGGAGATTAGTAGGGGCTTAGGGACACATTGGAATAAATTAGCGTGCTTTTTGTTCATTTTGCAAAAAAAAAGGATTTTTTGAGGGTTATTACTTCTGTTAAAATTGTCATTAAAAATGCAGTAACTATAATGACATGTTTAATACGCATTACAACTATGCTTTTAGGAAAACTTTAATACCTAAAACATACTTCTAGAAAGCTTTGGAAACCCAGATACCATGCAGTTGCCAGGTAACGCTGAGTATAATACCGTAACATTAAGTTTGAAAGCTAACAATAGTGGCATACTAATGCTACACACAGAAAAGGATTTTCGTGCTCATCCGAGAACAATACACATAAAAACATTTCTATGACGAAGGTAGCCGTAATCTCGTTTGTAATGGCAATTCTCTGTTTTCTATCTTCCAAGTTTTGAATTTGTTCGACTCGTTTCTCATTGTTTCTTTTATAGGTTTTCTTTGCCATTGCTGTCCATGAATCGATTTTGCTTTATCTGTTTGTGATTTTCATCTTTGATGGTACCCATTAATCTAAACTAATATTAATAATTTTACACTCTTTTGTATTTTCATGATTTACAACTTACATCAATTTATTATGTAAAGGCGACCTTTATATAATAATATTGTTGACAAAAATTTATACGCCCTAAAAAGGTTACAAATATCCTGGCTAAAATACTCATCACCTCCCTGGCCTTTTCCCAACTCTCTAGAGACCAGCTTCCAGTCTTACCAAATACGTGAACTCGTGTTTGACATTGAACGACTGCTTATCATATCTCCACAACCCAGTTAATGGGCGACATGATACTCCTTGGATAGACTAGACTAGTCAGAATTTCTGGCGTCAGACTAGCGATTGTCAAAAATTTACGAATGACAACCGGGATCTTGGAAAAGTACAAATGAAATGAAAAATTCACATTGGTGTTTGCCTGGTTTCGACACCGCAATGCAACTTCATGCATGAGAGGCCTTAAAGCACTGGGCGCATCTCGACACTTGTACCTAGAAAACCCTGGTTTCCATAAAAAAATTATCAAAATAAGTGAGCTCTACACAACACAACTCTACACACTGTCCTCCTTTATATCTGAGCGCGTTTTAAACGAATGTCACCATAATAAATAGTCTGCTCATCGAATCATCACAAATGCGATGTAAAATGCATGCGACGATGTTCCAGCCTTTACACAACCAACTTAATAACACACCTTAGCCATTCATTTATAAATCTTAAGTCAAAGGATTAGGGTTTAGTCAGCTAACCAAGACATGTTTGTGGTATGCTATGATGTTCTGCGGAAAGGGTCTAGACTTTCCGACGCCGTATTTCAGTATTGGCTGATGTATGGGATAAATTTGTGGCCATTTATAGAATAGGATCTCTTGGGTGGACGTAGTGCTGGCAGCACGGTTGAAAAAGTTTCCTTAGTGAATGGTGCTCTGAGTTATGAATGGAATGAAATTTGAAAAGTTATGATTTTTTCATTCCAAGTAATTCTAGGTGCGGAAGAAGGTATACACCGGTACTTTGATAATTTACTTTTTCTTTTTGCCAAATGCTGTAGAAAATACTGTCACTGGAAAATTAATTACGTGATGTTCCGCAAAGTTCATTGTTTTCTTTGCATGCTTCCGATAATGAGATTTTGGAATAAGCTGTATGTTTGTTTTTTTTTCTATAAAACACTCAACGCAATACACCCACTGCTTTGAGGTTAGTTTGAAAAGTTATATCATTGTCAACAGAGCTGCAGATGTATGTAGTAGTCATTGACTCTTATTTAGAAACAATCGTTCTTGTTTGTTTATTATGTACATATAATAAACACGTAACGTAAAAATCAAGTGTACAATTAACAGTTTTATCGCGCAGGGCATTTTCTTATAGACAACTTTTTACAATTTTCTAAATATAACTTTCCCACTACTGGGAAACAGAACTCAACTCTTTATTTGGTGAAGGATTGGGCTGTAATACACCACACGAAATTAAGTTGAGTTATTGGATGACCAATATCTTCACGATATTTTTCTCTTAAACGTATTAGGCGGTAGGCGGGACACTTACAAACTCTTGGCTTCTCTGTAATAGAAAAATGGCACAATTTGCCTGACCTGGCTATTGAACTTAGTAACCCGCGTTCAGCAGTCCCAATTGCAACCAACGGAACAGCTAAAACTATTACAAAAAGAAAAGGGTCTGGAACTAATTTACTCAGAGTTATTATTTTTGATCAACAGACTATCTATTACCAACTTCAATTCACAACAACAAACGAACCATTTCATTCTTAAACGTCTTCAAAACTGAATAAACCTTTCCCATAACGCAACTCATAATAGTTTTCTCCGCCATTGGCCACGGCTTTTAAAGCGTTTGATAAAGTTAACATTATAGTCGCTCTCAAGGCGCCATCTTGGCGAGACTCTGTGATTGTCTCAGCGGGACCCCATCGCGTTTTACTGCTCATACTTGCATGCATTGAGAAGAATGTCTCGTCTCACTGTGTATTTTAAATCATTTTTTAAATATTTTGATTAAACTCGTAATTTGTAGAATTTACGCGGAAAATTGATCATCTAGCGTGTTGCCACTTTAAAGGTTACAAGGTGTAAAGTCCCGCAAACCTCTATTGAAAAGGGTGGATCCACCGACCAGGAGGGGGCCAGGTGTTGTGTTTTGTCTGGGCAACTGCTCGGTAGTTGATTTCGGACTTGTATAAATGTTCTAATCGCGCAGAGGACTCTGATACTGTGATGCAAGATTTCGATTTCGTTTAGTTCCTATGTGGTGACATGTCGCTACACCAGCTGAGGAACTGAATTTGTCAACATAATACGCAGTCATGCAAAATACTTTCGAATTATTAAAAAGCATGGTACAGACTTGAAAATCGAGCCCAAAAACTAAAGGAATGATGAAAATTATTTCTATGTGTATTTTTTCACAATATCTTTTGACATAAGAACAAAATATTTTCACACGTTCTTTCCGGCGTCTTGTAGAACAAAACTGTAGAGGTACCTGCGTATTAAAATTCCCTTCTAATAAATCAAAAATATAAAAATCAGTAGTTCGTTAAGTAATTTGATTGAAATCTCTTCAGACTTTACTCAATCAAGAAGTAAGCTCCTGGAAAATTCCAATCACTCCTTTTGATAAAAAATAGCTCTAATCATTTCTTCAGTTATACGTAAAATCCAATTTGCTAAAGAGAATTCCCTCAAAGAGGTTTTTTGTATTCGCCATACAACGGACACTTCCTCCACTGAAATTAGTTTGAAACTACAACGAAGTCACGTAAAATATTACTCAAATAAAAGGAGACTGTAATTCTCTCTCAAGAGAAACACGTCAAAGTCAATTACGAGATCGAACGCCTACTTAACAGCTAAGTTTTGATGGAATTTCAACCAAGGTTGAGGTCACACAGCCTCCGAATATTTAGAGCGAATATTCGGACCGAAACGTGCGTATTTAGGGTTGTGGTACGATCTAAATCAGGATATCAGTCTTCTCTTTGAAATAACTAGGCGTACGGAATTTTACTAAATTGGGTGTATTTTTTTAATTTTTTATAAAAAGGTCTAGTGCCTTTTACTGACCGGTAAATAAACCAGATTGAATGGAATCAGTATGGAAAGCATTCGATAGGGCTTTGGCATTAAGGTAAGAGAGGTTTCTCAGCCAAAATTACATAATATCTGCAACAAAGTTTTTGGGAAGCCAAAGAAATTGCTTGTATGGAGCAATTCACATTTATTTTTACTTAATTTTTTTTGGGTTTTGTATACGAAAGTACGTAACCAACGGAATCCTGTTAGTAAGCCTCCGCTCCGATCTTTCAATCCACTCGTCTGTTCATCCGTTCGTCCATCCGTCTGTACGTCTCTCAGCGGGCTGTATCTCATGAACGATATAGACAAACAGTTAAAGATTTCACGGAGTGTTTATATTACCACTATAACAAGAGCAATAAAAATCATATGGAATGCTTTGTATACGAGTCAAACTTTGGTTAACTGTTTAATATTCACCACACTATAACTTCTTTAACTGACTTCGATGACTTCGAGGTTCTATGTTCGGCTGAATGAATGTTTTTTTTTTATGTATGTTCACCGATATCTCGGTCAATTGTAGACCGATTTTGAATATTATTTTTTTGATTGATAGGTTATGCTTTCAAATTGATCCCATATAAATATTGTTATGATCTGATCATGAACTTCGAAGATAATATGAAACAGAACTCCTCATAGGATCACAGCAGAATTGTCGTAACAAGTAAAATTGCTCGGTATATACGTGTAATCGATGACTGACTGAAAAAAAAGGGGGCGGGGGATATATCAAACCGATCTAGTGAAGCCAGTAGGTAAATTAATGTAATCTAACCGTGTTTGGGATTATCAGAATCGTTATGAGATGCACTCTGGCAATAAGGTATTTAAGTTTGGCTGAAGGGTACTTTTTACTTGTGGTATGATAACTAAAAAGTGAAAAATAAAAATCTTTTTACAAAAAAAAACTGACTTCAATGTAAAAAACACTGAAAAGTACAAAATAACTTTAATTTCGGAAGTTGGTGTTAAATAACGAAAAAACAAAACTATCTATTATAGAAACACCGACTTCCGAAATTAAAGCTATTTTGTACTTTTCAGTGTTTTTTACATTGAAGTCGGTTAATTTTTTTTTTGTAAAAAGTTTTTTTTTCCATGCACAACCCTATGTCTACTTATGCTAGTAAAGCTCAGTGAACGCTAGTGGAACAGTTTGCGTGATAATTAACGTGTGCACAAGCGTCACTAGTTTGCTACAATTTGTAATCTTTAAGCCCATATATTACGAGATGAGCGTGACACAAAGCGGTAGTGATAATTATGATCAATTAGCTTAGTTTGTACTGACGCAAACTATTCCTGGTTCCTAATACTTACAGCTAATCATGTGATGATATAAACAGATGTTGACAATTTTTTTTAAAAAAAACATGACATTAATTATTTTGAAAAATGTAAAAAGAATGGATAGAAATTACAAAACACCAAGTTTGTGTAATGGAAAAAAATTAGCAACAATCAAAAACTTAGGTTAAAAAATAAAAGTATGAGAAAGATTTCGACAACCTACAGACAACACATACGTGGGTATTAATTATATTTCACCCTTCAAAGACGTAATAGTAACTCCTCACAAGCATACTGCTAGTACACCCAAAGAAACATCACGAACATACCGACTGAAATAGTTTCATTTGTCAAATCTCATCTCGAACAGTGGTCTGTCAGCTTATGCCCAACAGTCTTCAACAGAGTTACCCTCAAATGCTCATTAATGCCACTCTGGGCAAACTGTAGCGTTTAATATAAACAGTTTGATTGACGTAGCGAGACCGCACTCGGTGCAGGGGTTATTAGCAAACCTCTTTCCAAGTTCTGAGCGCCTGGTAGTTGGCACAACTTTTTGGGGTTTAGGCCTATTCGTTCAAGAATGCATATGGGCTCAAGTTATTTATTTTTGGGTTCAGGAAGAATCATGAAACTACTATAAACTTAGCAAGATTCTTAGTTTACCAAGGAAAGTGTTTGAAACATTTTGACGTGACTGCTGACGATGCAAGTGTTCATTACTAAGAAGCCTCTTCACATGCCATGTGGTAATGTTACATTAGTCATTCGGTACAATCTTATCAACATTTAAAGCAATTGTTTTGTTTTAGTCCCAACCAAATCAGCTTTTATTTCCACTTTTGAAATGACAGCTTAATATCCTGCATATCTCAGAAAATGTTAATTAAAATAAGGTACAAAATGGTTGACGTAGTAAGACCGTACTTGTTGCAAGGGTTGAACAACCCGGCTCTTCTTGAGAATTTATGCGTGCTTGGTAATTTATGAAATCAACGTAATTTTGCAGTAGACAGAAATTAGACGGGAATTAAAACAATGAAATAAATCACGTTCGTGTTTCTTTAATATAGAAATTGTAATAAAAAAGTTATTACCTATTAATATACATAATTTGCTAGCCACGGGGGACACCGTGGTTTCTCACTCATGTGTTTGGTTACTGCTCCACTCCCGTGAATCGTATGTTAAAAAACTATATCCTTCCTCGATAAATGGGCTATCCGACTCTAAAGCGCCGGACACGTAGCGGGTGCGTCGGCGGCAGCGGCTAGGAGGGCGACCCGTTTCAATACAAAGATGTATATGAAATTGACCTCGAAGAAGCAGTGGTGGCCGAGTGGTAACGACCCCGACTTACAAGTTAAAGGTCACGGGTTCAAACTCAGCCAGGCGCATTAGTTTGTGTAATTTATTTTATCACCACTGCTCTCAAAACGGTGAAGGAAAACAACATTAAGAAACCGTATGTGATATTCACCAACCCACACTGGGCCCACGTGGTGGATTACGGCCCATTTCCTCTTCTGGAGAGAGGAGGATGATTATGTTATGCTTATGCTATGAACTCAAAGGCAGCAGCGTAAGGAGCGGCGAACGAGCGATGCGCTCCAGCCAAGCAGTCCTCTTGCGTCTTCATTAGTGGAGTATTATATAGTATAATTGTGTCACATTAAATTCGAATGCAGTATCAAAAAGATAAAATATTGTCCACACTGTTCGGACATTTTCGCCATTCCGCACGCCTCCGCAGTCACCATCTTGCGGCCCGCTAGCTTAGGGACCGAGCCCTATAAATATATTTTTCAAATAAAACCAGTAGAGTTTTGCGCGATCAAACAAACAAATAAACTCTTCAGGTTTATAATATTATAATAGATTAGTATTAGTATAGATTTTTCAAAGGAAAATAATTCAAATTTATATTGTTTAAGTTCAACAACTCAGGAAATATTCCATCTTACTGAGCACCTCCGATACATAGAAGAAACCATTCTATTACTAGAGATTTTATTACTTCCTGTAACAAATGGAACATCTACAAGTAAATAGGAATACTTGTTTTAATCAAAGTAATAAATATTTAAATCTTCACTAGCGTGCGTCCCTGCTTTGTTCGCGTGAGAGGAGCTAAAATTTTATAGCCTATTATTCTCTGAATCTGAAAGGATACGACTGGGAAAATTGCCCTGAAAACCATCCAGCTTTTGAGTTATGCATGTGAATAACAATAGGTACTGTAATGAGGATTTTATGCTTAGCGTCTGCTGCCTTCTGCACTGCACATTTCCCTGAGGTTATATAAAAATTAATTTGCGTTCCTAGCATACACTTAGGCAAGTTTTATGTCCTCAAATCGGTAAACTGCTCTTCGTGTATTGTTTGGTTTATTGGCGTTTAGTGAGTGATTTAAGTACCAATTTTCTACTCTGGGACTTTACCATGATGTGTTAAAATGTCAAGCGTGCGAGTGATAAAGTGGAATTGGGATATACACTTTGTATAGCTTTAACAGTTCAGTATAGGCCATCAAATGGATTGCGTTAGGAACTCATAATAGGGTCACTAGTTTCAAATATGTGCACTCGTCGGGTCGAGGCTTCAAAATCTTGAGTATCGACCTGCTAGCCTGTCGATTTTCTACCAGTTGCAGTTCGGGGAATGCGCGTCGGAATTGCTTAACCGAATTCCGCTTATCCCGTACCACCATCGCACTACCAGGTGTTCGGCGATGCGCCTCTGGTACATGGTGGATATACCATCTACACGCACAAAACGTTTTGGGAACACATTCACTATGCGCACAGCTAAGGAGTGGAATTCGTTGCTGGATTCTGTGTTTCTTGATGGCTACAATCCCGGAATCTTTAAACATGTTACTTCTAGGTAAGCGCGCTCCAGCGGCGAAAGCATCGTTGCTTTCCATCATATGAAATAATGATCCAGTGCGAACCTATCAACAATAAAAAACAATCAGCAATTTAAAAAAAAATCTGTGACAGACCTCGCAAGATTATTTAATTTACTACAACATAAGTATACACTTAAAGCAAGATGTTACATAAAATTCAGTTGAGTCACTGTCAAGTCTGTCTATCTTACAAATAAATAATAGATTCCTTGCTTATAAATTATTTAGATTTATCAATAACTTGTTATGTACCCTCATCAGAATATACTACTTACAAATAGGTAATCTAATTATTGTTCTTGGTCATAAGGAAATTAAATGTCAGTTCTTGAGTGACAGTTCTCCCCCAACGCGCTCATCTTCTCGCCATATCTCTTACGGACTGAACAGGAATAAAAGCTTGCAAGATAAATTATTTAACTTGACTAAGGATGCTTTTGAGTTTACTTATCTTTACACTTTAGGGAAGGGGAGTGTTAATTTTAAAGTCATTTTTTGGGTTGAGTTTTGTGGCACGATGATCAATAGCTCACAAAAGAGGCTTCAGAAATAGGTCATAAGTATAGTAAACCATGTTTAAAATTGTGAATCTTTCACTTAATTCAGTGTAGATTTAAAAAGTGTATTAAACACACTGTCTTGATATTAAAGTGATTCCCACCATGCTTATTTTAAGACAAATTATCTGCTGTCACATGTAAAACACAATAAACCATAACAATACCCCCAATTACACTGAAAAACATCTCATAAGCCGCAAGGGGATTACAGCAAGAATTTTCAATTAAATTGTGTGAAATCATCAATTTTATTGGCAGTAACGAAAAACGTGCGAGCGAAAAGCGAACAGGCTAAATTGGTTTGATTAAATTCGACGTGACACGTTCGGTGTAACGAGACCGCACCTACGGGCTAACGAGTACCACTGAAGGGTTAAGCGCGTTAGGTTTTAGGACCGAATGAGTGAATGTGTGTCGAATGAGTGAATGAATGTCGAATGAGCACACTGGGTTCGAATGGTGTCAGCTATTTGGAGGGGCCATTGGCCCTTTGACGATTAGGTAAGGGGATGAACATTTTTGATGTTTTTGAATTGAACATTTTAATTTATTACCGCTGTAAACGTGAGATGGTTGATCCTGATCAAGCTGAGTGTAGGCAGTGAAAAAATTAAGAGAAAAACTTTTAATGCAAAGTTAGGGCCAATTTATTTTTTCCGGCACTTTGTTAATGTAAAAAAAGGTTTAAGCTAAGCCCTAATTTTCAACAGGCCAGCTATAAATAAAGTCTTAAGTACAATTTAAATTAAAGCCACAAATCTCAAACGGCACTTCAGGTAACAAATTCACAGGAAGGAAGGGGTTAAAAAAAATAATCTCTCGGAATAAATCACAGGGTGACAGCAGCGAAGTAGGCCAGGAGTACATCACATAAATCGAGGTATACCGGCATTTCAAAGTTTTTATTCTAAACTTAGGCCCTTCGTCAAAGTCAGTCAGGGCGGTAAATAAAAATAAAAGTTTGCTCCTCAGATAACGCGAAGTTATACGATTTTTGGAGTATTTTCGCGCGGCGTGGTTGTGACGTCAGGTTTTGATGTATTCTAATTGAACACGCGAGTTAGCAAGATTTGCATTCATTTATAATGATTTATCGTCTAAATAATACTTAAAAAAAAAACTATTCGGTGGTGTGTTGAATAAACCTATTTTACACAATTTGTTTGATCATGAAACAGAACAGGCTGATCAAAGTATTTTTTTTAATAATGGAATTATTTTTTTTATGATTTTGTTAAATTTAAATTATAATATTAAATTGTTCAAAAATGTGACAATTTGTTCGATCAGAACATTTTAAAATTGATTGTAAATAAGTGTTTCATTTTGTATATTATCACTAACTGAAGAAATGATGGGCAGGGTACTCAAAAAAAGTTGCCAGAAGTTGGAAGAGTAACAAAATAAAATTGTTATCAGATTTGATAGCAACTCGAATCTCTCATTCATTTCCTGCCATACGAATCCTAAAATGATTCATGACGAACAATTTCCGCGGCGCGATTCATGAGATCCGACTTCGTTAACGACAACTCCGATCTTTTTATTGTCATAATGAGGATTTCCACCATTTATTATTTGGAAATTGGAAATGGTTTTTAGCCTCATTTTTTTACGTGCGAACTTATCCAAATAACTGACGTAATGACGTGACGTTACGTTCTGAGTAGAGTGAGAAGGAGTCTCAGACTTTTACTGATTGAAACTTTTCATTCAGCTGCCTTTTGCGAGAGCCGCGGTAACTCCTGTTGGTCTAGTAGTTAGTGACTCTGACTGCTATGCCAGAGGTCGTGGGTTCGATTCCCACCCAGGACAAATGTTTATGTGATGAGCATGATCATTTGTTGTATCTGGGTGTAATTTATCTATGTAGATAAATTACACCCAGACATATGTACATATAATATGTATATATTTAGAAATATATAAGTATGTTTAGCAGTTGTCTAGTACCCATAACACAAGCTCTGCTTAGCTTGGGACTAGACGGCGTTGTGTGATAGTTGTGAAATATTATTATTATCTTAGTTTATGTCAATTCAAACAAATTATTTAAAAAAACGTTGCTCCCAATTTCCAGGTACGACGGTTTTTTTTTTATATTATCTCTTTCATTATCTGTGTTTTGTTCATATTTATAAAACACAAGTAAGTCTCTGTGACTGCTTAGAAAATTCTAAATTCAAATCTGAATTAGAATGTATAATGTGCTAATCAGTCAAATTTCTGAGGTTTAGCAACTAATTTGAAGATTCTAAATTCGAATTTGAATGTAGAATATGCTAATCAGTCATTAATTAAACAGCGTCAATAATAATAACTAACCGGCGCTTTAGCCCATATATTTCCCAGTCACGAGTACCACCAATCAATCCTCCCCTGAGGCCGGTAAGACTCGAGTTAGGCCAACTGGGCCGGCCAGCGATCCTCCTGTAGATATGATAATAGCGTTATACTGCCATCAACTGAGTGCCAAGTTGTGTGGTGGTCATATAACTGTCAGCTGGGCTGTTATGACATTTACTGTGCGATAGAAAGTATAGATATCTCAATATTGTGAAGAACATTAATGGCTCAGTAATATACAGATTTATTTGTTTAAACTTTGTGCAGCAAGGCATTACCTACCAGTCTATCTAATTACGAATCCAACCAATCTTCAAATTTTACGTTACTTATTGCTAAAACTTCTGTAGAAATAAGTTCTTTGCAAATTCAAAAAAACTTAATTTCAAGTTACGAATACTATGAGAAGGTACAAATGACCTGCTTACTACTTAAAGCAAGTTGGCCACATGGGTTGTTCGAAAGGAAACCCTGGGATTCTGAAACGCAAGGCATAGAAGGATATTTAATAGGAGTGGGTTTTAGTTAGATTATCATTTTTTTTTTAAGTGGGATGAAACCAGCAAGAAGTTCACATTTACGGTTCTGTTAAGACTACTCGCCCACAGTCTTGCGCCCAGAGGGGCTACGCGCAAGCGATTCCTCTTTAAGAACGAGGATTTTTTTAAATATAATTGATAGGTTCGCGTTCGTGGTCAAATACTAGGTCGCGGAAATCGCTGTCTCGTTCTCCAATTTACGAAAAAAAGGTCTCGTTGATGCGCCTTTGCCTACGTCTAATTAGTTAACGCTACGCCTCTACTTCAAGGACTTCTCTGCTATCCGTCACAATCCATGTCCATACAATATGAAGCTGATTCAGTACCGATGTTTTTTGTCTAATTGTCTTCTCTCTACGTTGACTACTATGCTACGTTGACTAGACCAATTCGAATGAACTTCTTTTAAACTATATTATGTTGAAGTCTCAGGAAAGTATTTATGAAGCGAATAGCAAAGAAACCAAAAGAAACTGTAAACAACATATATTTCTTCATTAAATCCAGCCAGCTGTCAAACTTTTCTAAAAACTAGATTTAACGCTTTTCTTTTTACGATATAAAGTTTAATTTCGACAGTTAGAGCCTTATTTTCTTTAGTTTGTGAAACTGCCGCAGTCCAATAACTTTTGACAGAACAACGTCTTCAGCTCACACATTTTCTCTCATAATCTACACGCTAAATCGGCTCCACAAAAAAACAAAGCAGATCTATCCTCATGACGTTCTTTACCCTTTTGTTTTTAATCTAGCAGCATGTTTTTTGCCCAGGTCTTAGATCTAGGGTACATAAATTAATTCTGCCGGCTATCCCACGGGAGGGGGAGGGGGTGACTATTAACCCTTTGGTGTAACCACCCCGCAGAGTAGATCGACTTTGAGTGGAAACTTTAATTGCAAAGCAGTTTCTTTTTTGCACTAACTATGATAATTTTCACGCAATTTCAGGGCTAGGTTCAAGATTTCCTTGATAATATCTACCGCTGCTTTTCTAACTTATGACTACTTCATTTTTCTTCGTAGGAGTACGAAAATGAATTGTTTCATTTAAACATTAGTCTTTTCATATCATACGATGGGTTTTTTATTCCTTACTTTCATTTAAACTGGAATACTGAAATTTTTAATTCTCTAGTAAGTCTAAGGTTATGTTACGATAAATCAAAATTTTAATTTTTTATCTTAATGTCTGAAAGGACTTAGGTGTTGTGTACAGAAGTTAACCTGGAAAAAATTAGACTTAACTTAACTGAGAAGAACGAGTATCTTGTAACTCCTGTCAAAGCAAGAGTCACATTGTATCACAGCAGAGTAATAAGTCCTTAAAAAGACAAAAAATAAAATTCTTTACATAAATACAGCTAAGTACACCCACATTAACTTTTGCCATCAAACCTTCCTGACGCTAACTATTCCGAAAGCATTTAAGCAATCAATATTCAAGTCCACAATATCTTGAGCGAGGGCCGGCCAGGCGGGCAGGCGAGCGGGCGGCCGCACAATAAAACTTGCCTTAAAGTGCGTGCGATACATAACAGACTACCTGCTTATATTCTTAGACTGACGCTACAAAGTTTTGAGGATAACTAGAAGAAGAAAAGATGTTTGATTAAAATGAGTACCTTTGCACAGTACAAGATATAATAGAAATAGGCACAGCATAAGCATAATCAGCATGATTTTCTCGCTGCTGGGACTCAGGCCTCCTTTCAAGGAGAGGGAATTGGCCGTAATCTACCACGCAAACCTAGTGCAAATTGATGGATGTCACATGTCTTCGAATTTTTGGTTCAAATGTATATAGGACATGCCTGTCATGCATTTTCCTCACGATTCAAAATAACGAAAGGAAAGAAAAACATTTAATGGTGACTCGCACAGGACAAACCACAATAAAATAAAATGTAACTAATATATAAAAACCAAAAAAGCTTGCTTATAAATAGGCATTGATTGGAAATAAAAGAATGGAACTTACAGCTAAGAAGTCAGAAATTGTGAATTCGACTATTACCGTTTTCATCTCAACTAAATACTTGAATGCATTGATAGGATCAATTTTGTTGCTGCTAATAAAGTTATAGATCTTACCTACTTTGAGCCACAGCTACCCGGCCTCAGTCCAACCGAGGTATACCTACTCGTCACCAATAACATGGTTATCCAGAGTCTGACAATCACGCTATATGGTTATCTGTGACAGCTGTCACCATTAGTGGAATATGTTAGAGCCTGCCAGAACAGAATGAGAACCCCATCCAAAAACTGACCATGGCAAGCACAGCTTGAACTTATCCGTTTAATTCCTAAAGCCCACGAGGCAAAGGAAAATTTATAAAAACTTGTATTTTGTCGTGTAAACAATTTGCTGATAGAATTTCTTACAAAGCTATTTTCGGAGCCTTTCGCTAAAGCTAAGTAATTATTTGACCTTTGCGAATTTTGACCGCAATATTGTTTCAGTAATTTATCACTTTTATTTTGAAGTTTTCTGTATCTCATTTACTTTGTGGTTTAATATTTTATGGATGACTTTTTTATCAGTATCGTTTATCAGCTATTTATTATCTTGCTAAGTTCTTTGCTTGCTAAAGCCCTGTTTCTATCTCTGAAAATTGACTAAATTGGATTATAGGTCAAATAACATAGGCACATAAAACTAAAACAGTGAAAGTTTATGAATGTGTTTATTAGTTCTTCGCAGTCAAACAGCTGAATAGATATTGATAATACTTGGTACACGGGTAAACCCCATATGTCTTGGAATAGCACATAGAATACAATTTTTATCACGTGACCATTCCCTTGGGGTAATTTTCTACAATTGCCCGAGTAAAGCTGCTGGCTACAGCTAGGTAGTAGTGACATAATAATAAGTATCAAGATATTTGAGGATCCAGTTACTGAGAAACACTACAATATTAAGCGAATACAAAATAGTTACAGCTTTTGTCCGATATTACCTGATAGCACAAAAGGCCGGAAGGCATTGGGCGTTGAAAGGCCTCCTAGAAGGTGGACCGGTGACCTGGTGAAGGTTGCGGGAAATCGATGGATGCGAGACGGACAGGTTCGTTCATTGTGGTGACACTTGGGGAGGCCTATGTCCAAAAGTGGACTTATATTGGCTGATATGATGATGATGACCTCATAGCTCACTCTCATTTAATTAGAAACGAAGATAGGAAGGTGCGTCGAAGATTCACAATAAAATTTAGTATTGTGCTTAACACGGTGAAACCGACGCGTTTGGCACAATGGTTGCTGCTAGTTAGATTTCCACACGAAACAACAGTATTTGTACGGCCAACAAATATTTGTTCCGTATGGCTGGTTTTGCAGCAATGAAGGGTCATCATTTCGTTTGTAAAACCTGGGTACAGCCCCATACTCTTCACAGCCATAAAAATTCAACATCTCTTGTTTTCCCGACAAGCCATACATGTCCCAGTCTAGTTCAGATCAGCACCACAGATGGCGCCTCCCACGCCCGCTTCAAATTATAATTAAGCGTGTCTCCTTACTGTTTTCATGTTCGTCGGCGGTAATTTAAATTTAATGTTCGCCAGCCTGTACCAACAATCGTTTCTGTCTGTTTTGCATCAAATTGTAGGTATGGTTCCTGGCTCCGCTTGTGTGGTTACGGTTTTAATTTCCTGTATTAAAAATCTTTTAAAAAGCAAATCTCACATGAACAAACAGTTACAATGACCAACGTAAGCATAAAAAATGTGTCTGAATTTTTTTATTTATTATAACTTTTTAGAATTATAATAAAAAATATTTGATATTATTTTTTCGGCATTTTATAACAGTCGGTGGTGCAAAAAGATAACAAGGCAGGTACAACGAAATAAACGGCAAACAGAAAAGAAGCAAGAGCAATAATAAATAGACATTTAGATACATGCACACAAATAAGAAATGTTACGAATCGAGTCTGCAATATGTAAATGATAAATGTATAAATAGCCTACCTATTTCTGCAGCAAATATTCCAAATTTCAAAGATTTAATCTCTTCTCTAAAAAGTTACACTATCAAATGGTATTTTAATTTACCTTATTAAACTTTGGTTTTTGTTTGGGGGCTAACCCACAATGATTTTCTAAATACTACAACTCCTGAAAGTTAAAATTGACTTACTGAATCGACAAATGTCGATGAATTTTTTTTCAGGAGAAGTAATGATAAAATAACTTCTCCTGCTCAGAGTAGAGCGAGAGGGAAAGTCAGACGCTTACTGACTAAAACCCGCCAATGATCCTTCTTACTACCCTTTGCATTCCAGGGTTGCCTGATGACTCTTTTCAAAGAATCTCGCAAGATTGATGAGTCCCGAAGAAACGACTTTGGATCTCGCAATGCAATAATTCATCATTTTTATTTTTTTTAATTATTAATTAATTTTAATTTTAATTAAGTATTAATTTCTCCTTGATATATTATACAATTGAAAATGAACTTATTTACTAATGTTATATTTTTATTTGTTTTAAAATCTAATGTTCCTTATTAATGTAGTGATTGTCTATAAGTGTTACAGCACTTGAATAGTTATATAAAATGATTATGTAAATTCCCAGTGCCTGTAATGTTGGCGATCCTAAATAAATAAATAAAAATATAATCTTTTATTGCTTCACAACAGATAAAACGTTTATCTATACCTATGTTCTCCAATCAACCTTTGACCTTCAATTTAACTCCCCCCCCCTTCTCTGAACACACCCCTCACTGTAAAGTGCCACATATCAGCAGTTACATCGCCACGTTATGACGCCACCCCTGGCCCCAAGCCAGGGACCCCGGGCCCCGAGGGTAGATTGTCCTGCATTATTTAGAAGACATGTGACGCGCGCCGCGTGTCGTCGCGATTGATTGACAATGTTCTATTGATGTACCTGTGTATTGTTATGTAGCTGTAAATGTAACCATAAACCCATAGGTATAGGGTTTGATTTGTATTGGATAGCGGCGGGTTGTAAATTTGGCAGTACCTTGATTAGGTTAATGTTAAAGCAAGTATGATAGAATTATCTTAATTACAGGCGTTAGTGGTATGAATTTCATGGTAGGGGAATTCACTACGGCACAGCAGCCGGTAGGAATTTGCAATTACTAATTGGATTTTCAGGCTCGTCGATTATTCATTTTTTAATACTAGTTGTTAGTGGGCAAACCAATCAACGACTCTTGCTATGTTATTCCCTCTTCTGTATATATATCAAGTATACCAAAGGCAACAGAAGCAGAGCCATCACATGAAAAAGTCATCGTCATCATCACCGTTTCAGCCGAAAGTCCACTCCACTGGATAAATAATATGCGTTCATCAAGTCTCGCCACATCGACTGATCCTCTGCGTCTCGCATTCAGCAAAATCCTGCTACCTTCACCGGGCCATCGGTCTGTCTTGTAAGAAGTCTTCAGGTGTCGCCAGATTTACCTTGCGTGATCCAATCAGTAATGCAGATATCCGCAGGGGAACCAAGGTTAGCTCGAAGATCGCAAAACCTAACTCACTAAAATCAAGTGTCTGTGACAAACTACGCTTGGATCTATAAATCTTAGTAAACCACGATTAATTCAAATCTCCTAACATATTCTAACAGGCTCTCGATTTCGCTCAGAACTTCGCTAGGTATCGAACTCAGTACAAAAGTACAAGAGTATGTCGCGTGCATTATTTATGGCGCCGCGCTGTAAGCCTGTCGACGATTGATTGACGCCGTTCTACTGAGAACGCAGTGCTTAGTGTTAATTCATAGTGTTGTAGGTACCACTCGATAGTTTCGAAGTTCAAGGGTCTGTTGTTTGGGTGTGTGAATTTTTTAGGGGGTCACACACGTAAGGAGTCCTTTACGCTCGTTTTCATTTTCATATAGGGGTAGTAGCTTAGAGTACTGGGAACATGTTATGTTTTAGTAACACTGTTCTTCCTTAGTCCACATCACGCACGTATTCCTAGAAATGTTGGATAGAAAGCACATGTAATTACTAGTTTGTGCAAGCGAGTTTACCTGCCTGAAAGTAAAAAATAAATGTCAATGTCACTCAGTGATAAATTAACTTTCTACTGGTAGTCTTTAAAATCGGTCTAGTAGTTTATGAGTTTATTCATTACAAACAAAAATACAATCATTCAAAATAAAAACTTAAAAATGTTTCTACTCTTTTTTTTATGGTGGGAAAAATCATCCAATGACAACCCCGCTCTTGGACGGAGCGGAAGATAGTGTTACTGACTAAACGACCCACCCTGTTCCTTCTAGCCTTCATACCGGGGCTCGAGTTCCCTTTCGGATAACCCTGGCCCCAGTAGGATCTTTCTACTCTTAATAACATTAATGTAGAAGTATAAGACCGCGCATCGGAAAACGTAGCGTTAGGAGGCCTCCCACAAGGTAGACCGCTGACCTCGAGTCACAGGAATGCGAGATGCACAGGACCGTTCATTGTGGTGACACTTGGGGGAGGCCTATGTCCAACAGTGGACGTCCTTAGGCTGAAATGATGATGATGATGTAGAAGTATATTACGGACAATGACAATCGGGCCCAATAACAGTTTAAAGTTCTATTTCACTACAACATTAACTTAATAAAATAAAATTCTAGCACGATGCCAAAAAAGACCAATAACCTTGTTAAAACTACTACAAGAGCAGAAGCAAATTATTTACAGCTATAAAATAAAGTTAGTGACGTTCGCCGGCGGCGTCGTCTTTAATCTATTGAATGCTTCATTTCTACTCAATTTAATAGTCCTAATTTTCTTAGAGAAAGTTTTATTTTCTTTGAGAAATTACTTGTGGCGATAAGGCTGTTTGACTATTATTATGTGCTATTATTTATTTCCTTTGCTGTTTTAGAGCAATGGTGATTAAATAAATTACACAAAGTAAAGCGCTTTAGTGGGTTTCTACTCACGATCTACAAACTCATAAGTCGGGGCTGTTACATTTGAACCATCATGGACCATCACTGCCATACGTAAACCAAGCATGTTCGAGATCCTGAAATTCAAAAATATTTGACATCTACCAACCCGAACTGGGTCCACATTACAGTTCATGGGTCCATATTCCCTCTCCTAGAAAAGAGCTCTGAATCCCGTATGCTTCTAATGGTATGATTATGTAACTACATAAACATAATCATAGAATTCGTAATCCGTTCAGCTATTACGAATTCAATTAAAAGTACGAGTATATCTAGAAAACCTTTTTACCTTGATAACACCATCATAACCTGCCACTCAGCCCACTCGCGCTACAGTGGTTGCATAACCACATCAAATTACTTCTGATGCGCTGAACTTTGATAATAAAACCAAAGTTTTGACGTCTTCATATCTGCCAAGTTGCCAGGGTAGGAACAAAGGCAGTCCAAGGAGGTGGTGAGGAGTTCTTTGAAATATGGACACTTTTCGTTTAGCAGCATGTTTTGATAATATACACACGTATGCAAAAATTATATAAACAACTTTCCTTGTTTCTTGATCTTAGCGACATCCCCGCATAAGAACTAAAATTCAAAATCCTGCATCGCAGTTCTCAACGCGATAAAATCATTATACAACAGCCTGAAATTAATTTTTGGGCTTTTGCCTAGTAGACACAACACCCCAGGTCTACGAGACTTTACGCCCTGTTTCGCATTCTTCTAGTATAATCTTCTTCGTCTATTTGTGTAGTTTTTTGTAGTCAAATAGTAAAAACCGAAAAAAAAAGCTGCGCTGCGTGGTTTAGAAGGAGCGGATATACAGACGGACTCAAAAAGCGACTTCTTTTTACTATCGACAGTGCGTTTTGTTCCATGAGCGCGCCTCAAAGAGATGACAGTAAAATTGACGAGGTCAGTTAAGGTCGACACCTGCCAGGCCAGCGAATTGTTCGAAGGAATTCCCGCGAAAAAGGGAACTGAGGAACACTGTAGGTTTTAGTCAGTAAAAGTCTGATATTTCTCCCCGTTCAACCCACAGCGGGAGAAACGATTACCCACGTAAAAAAGAGAAGAAGACACAATATAAAAATAAATTTTCTATTATTGCTTCGTAAAAATAGCCTTAGAAGGCTTCCCACACGATGGACCGGCGAATTGGTTAGAGCCGCGGGAATATGGTGGATGCGAGACGCAGAGGATCGATCGTTGTGGCGACGCTTGAGGAGCCCTATGTCCAACAGTGGACGTCTTTCTGCTGAAATGGTGATGATGATGATGATGAAAACTAGCCTCAAATAGTGTTTAGTTTAGAAAATATTTAGTTTTTGATACAGAATAGTCACTTTTTTCTATTAGATTGACGATGCTACACATTTTTATCTGAAAAACTCTTTTAAAAGTGTCAAGAACGATTTTTTTCTCCCCAATCTTTCTAACTCTCCATATTTGTCAAGTAACATGATTGAACTTTCACTTAAACTTACTATATCTTCATAAAACTCGTAAACTGATCTAGTATCGCATGTCATATAATATTCGTATTGACGAGGAGGTCTCCGACGCGGCATCGAACCCCGTCCCACGGGGCCAAGGATTGAAACACGACAACTTGACACACTTTACTGCAGATTGTGGACAGATTGGAAATTTTACTGCACTGCCAGGGAATACACTTTGTTACCTTCAAAAAAGAATCGGGTAAATAACTCGTGAGAGAAAGGTACATTGACACTGAAAACGGCTAATAACTATTTGGGTATCACGATACAATGTTGTTGTTAGGGTTCCGTACCCAAAGGGTAAAAACGGGACCCTATTACTAAGACTTTTTTTTTTTTGTCTGTCAGTCTGTCTGTCACCAGGCTGTATCTCAAGAAACGCGATAGCTAGACAGATAAAATTTTCACAAATTATGTATTTCTATTGCCGCTATAATAATAAATACTAAAAATAAAATAAATAATCAAGTGGGGCTCCCATACAACAAACGCGATATTTTTGCTGAATTTTCCTAAGGACGGTACGGAACCCTTCGTGCGTGAGTCCAACTCGCACTTGGCCAGTTTTTTGTTCCTACAACTTGACTAAATCGTAATATTATGTACGATTAGCTTCTGGCAGCGGCTTAGCCCGCGTGATAGGTAGTTGAATATTACGTGGGATAAAAGTAATCGATCTTATTGTAGGATATGGTTTACCCTAATGTCAACTTCCATCTAAATGTATTCAGACCGCTGAACCTGAAGGAGTAACAAACACATATAATACACAGATGGACAAAATTTTGTATAATAGTAGTGTAAAAAGAACCTGAAAGCCTTTGCTTATCTATCAGCCACTATGTTTCAACTGGTTTAACAATAAAGTATTTAATTTTGAGTGATAATGGTAACATAAGACTCTGCGCTTAAGCAATATCATGGATTCGCATAAAAGTAGGTACTTGGGTAGACCATAGATAGTTTTACATCGGGAATATATTCCTTCAGAATATCTGATACATTTTTCTTAATGATGATGGAAAATGTAGACTTGAACGATTCAGAATGCGTGCAAGCAGCAACTGAATTTAGAAGACTGTAGCAATAGGATCCTTTCTCCGTTATGGAGATCCTTTATTAGGCGGGTATAATTTGATCGTATTGTAATTTAATTTATTTCCATTTTAACTTTTTTAAACGTTAATTTTGATTTTTATTTTATTTTAATAGTGATCTTTATTTTTGATGTGGTTTTGATTTGGAAAAAAATGTCATTTTGGTTCTAGTATGGGTTAAGGCTATCTGAAATAAATGAATTTTATTTTTATATTTTCTAAGCCGCTAACAGAATTAGTGTGCCCATAAATATCATCTGGTAACATTTAGCCACCCACATCTTCGTAACAGAGGTATTCTCATACACTAAAGATTTTCGTGAATAAAGACTTATATTATTTCGCCTGCCCATATTTCACTCTCAATCCCTTTACCTTTCCTTGACAAATGATATTCGCAATCTTACTTTTTATATTAGATATTCAGTTTTATTCAGGACCTTGACATTTGACGCGAATCTGAAAGAAATATTATCAAGTCAGGATTCTTTGATTAATGATGCTCTAGATTTAGACAAGACGACATGGAAAGATAATAAAAGATGTTTCTTTGTAACCGTAAGTACCAAGAATGTGCCTTTACTGACTATGATAGATGAGGAGTTAAAAGATCGATCCTTTTTCTTTGAGTGAAAATTTAGCTTTTCAATTATTGTATATAGACACGGAAAGCTTACCTCTCAAAGTTATTGATTTTGTTTATGAGAGATATTATCATTAAATGACTTATCCTAATTTGGGTTCAATGAAAGGGAGTTTTAGATTTTTACTGGTTTAATCCTGTTGTTATGCCTCTTCAGTTGTCTTTTGCGAGGCTATGATAAGTCTTTCGAACAATCCGCAGCCCTATCAGGCACTTTCTTTGAGGTGCGCATAAAACGCGCGTCCCACTTCCTTCAAGACGGCAGGCTACCCATTGCTTGCCGTCAGCAAGCCTAAATTTTTGGGGACTGATATTCGCGCTGCGACTTCATCTAAAGAATTTATGCATATATTTTATGTACACCTTGCTTTACAAGTAAGAAGAAAAGTTTTCATCCCAATACATTGAGTGATAAAATCCAAACAATACTAGAAAACAATACTCATGGCAAGCACATGTTTAATTTAGAGTCTCCGCCAGACAGTTGCCTCGGCATTGGGAGCCACGAGCCACCAGCCACTCTCGAGAACAGGCGAAGTCACGGGAAGTAAGGAAGAACCCGTTTTATTTATGAGCGTCTGCGGCGACTGGGCTTACCTTTTATACTGAACACTTTCATTACGGGAATTGTAAGGGTGGCTAAAAAACTGATGGGTGCTAAAAATAATCAGAGAATACTTAAGATTATCTTTCCCAATTTACAGCTGGTCAATGTTATTTGTATTGTTTCGTGAATATATAAATAAAATCTGTATTTTGTTCTATATAACTGTTCATTCTTCATATATAGACAGCGTCATAAACTGGTTACCCAGTTTTCTAAGGTACTTTAATGTAAGTTACCCAATTTGCGGGAATGTGGTAAATGCGGTATGCACAGGATCGGTCGTTGTGGCGATGCTTGGGAGAGGTCTATGTCTAACAGTGGACGTCTTTTGGCTGCAATGATGATGATGACCCAATTGATGCAACTGTCTGTATAAGTTGCGATCATCATCATCATCTCTCTAGTCTTTTCCCAAATAGCTTGGAGACGGCTTCTAGTCTAACTGGATGCGGCTGAATATCCATATTTTACATGGAGTTACAGCCTATCAGAACTGTACAGCCTAGTTACTGGGTGATACGATACTCCTGATGATCACATGTTCTGGCGTCTGACTACCAAAGACCTTGTATACCCTTCGGGCTACTGACCTGTAACGACTGGCAACGATTTACAAATGATAACCGGGACATGGCTTTAAATATTATTGTGTAGACTATCTCTTACATCAACAGAGCTAAATCATAATAAAAAAACACGAACATCCACATCTCTATAATATCATATAAACAACTTTCTCTCTCCACAATCGATTCCTGAGACTTGTTCCCTCTTTTTTCTTCAAGTGACAGCGAATATTTTCGCCATAACGAAGTATGAATGTTCGAGGTTAGTTGGATGAAGTTCGAAAGAGTTTGTCAAGTATAAAAAATGTTTGAAAGGTACTCTAAGTTTTCTGATTTGCACGCTGATTTGGAGATAGGAGAGAATGTAGAGTGGGGCGGTGGTTTGGGAGATCGCCTTGTATCATTAGAAGGGTTGAATGTACTGTCGATTTTTTGGAGTGTAAAAATACGTTGTTAGAAATATAACCAATGATTTGTTTTTTTGTTCACAGGTAAGACCAAAATTATAAACATCAGCCTGAAGAAGACTATCTGAAAGATAACATCAGGTAAGTAGGGCTTCTTTAACATATTTTAGCTTCCGAAGAGGAGTATTGCTACTGCTTTTGTAACTTTTACAAGACTATTCAAGAAAATTATTTACCTATTGATTCTTATACTGTTGATATGTCTTTTCCATATCTTTTCTGAGGCAATCGTATCAAACAAATTATTTCACAGACACGAACTATTTGCGTATCTTTTGTCCTTTTCTGCCAAATTCATCTAAAGGTTGTCTGTAAAAAAACATCTTTTGGCGATAATACCTACCATTGTTACACCGTGTTAATTCTAACATTTATGGTGTATCTACAATAAAGAGTCATCATCATCATCATTTCAGCCGCAAGACGTCCACTGTTGGACATGAGCCTCCCCCAAATAAAGAGAGAAAAAGAGAGTATATCTATCTGTATATCAATCTACAGTTTATATTTCTAAAAATATCATCAAATTGCTATCGTTTGCGAAACTCGACAGTTTCGTTTTATTGCGTTAACAATGGCGGCACGTCAAAAAAATTGACGCGCGCCTCGCCCTGGAAATGTACTGGCTTTTTAGGGATGACAGCTTTCACAGAAAAATTGCTAAAATTGCTGCAAAAATATTTATTCAGTAGCCATAATAATTGGGAAAGTTTTTTTTTAGACTTTTCTCGATCGAAATGTTTCACTGAAACTGAGCTCACCATTATATTAAAATGTTATTTAAGACTACTTAAAATACTGTTAATTCAAATAACACTAGCCGCTAGTGTCTGCCTGAAGCAAATTCTACCAAGGGGCTCCTTATATCTCAGCAAATGATGGCAATTTAAAACTTCTTTAACTTATTTTTCTAACAGCCCGCGGGGTCCTTTTGTAGCGATGGGTCCATAGATCTTTATAGAAAGTGTGGAAATGGTTACATTTTCCGGCACTGCCACTACTCTGTGATTCTCCATGTCGTAGAGACTAGTCTTTTTAACAACCAAAAGGAACAAAAAAAGAATAAATTATGAACTATGCTAACTAACTAATTCATAAACTAGTACACTTCACCATCAGGAATTGTATCACTGCTTACCATCAAGTGGAATCAAAGTCAAGCACTAATTTATATCATTAAAAAATGCGAATTTAAAGTGATTGCAAATCCTGCATCTCGTCTTACAAAAGCTTGTTTCTTCCAACAAGCCGGCGTCAGCCCTAGAACAGTTGTATAAAGTGCTGTATGCTACATTAGTACGTGGGAACACTACAGCGCCAACACTTGAGCGCTAGTCAGACGCGCCTCATTATGCGACACTCGGCGTGATCCTCCCGATACACTCGGCTGCATGAATAGCAAGACGACATGCTTTCTTCGGCAATGGCGTCGCATAGATCTGAAAAGAAATATGGCGTTTATAACTTACAGCTGTCCCTTTTTTTATTTAAATCTTTATTAAGGAGCTTTGTCACAATTTTGACCATGTCGCTCCATCATAGGCAAATTTTGTGTTTTGATTTATTTTAGATGATTGTAATAAATGTTGTATAAAACTCTTGCCTCGTCTGACGTAGGCTCAGCTAAAATGTTGTTGCAAATACCGATATCTAACAAATTTAAAGTGCTAAACATATTTCTTCTGAGGCGTTCGCCCGCTCACACTCCATCAGAATATGTTGTACGTCCTCAATTATTCCGCATTTTACACAATTAGGTGAATCTGTGATACCCATGAGGAACGTAAACTTCCTCGATGGAATGTGACCAGATCGAAGCCTCATGGCAGTAACAATGTCTTTTCTATTGAGAGCATAATTATCTATCCAAGGAATTGTTAGTGGTTCGGGTTGGATGGTGTTGTACCAGATACCTTTTTCCTTTCACCTCTGATCATGAAATTCTTTCCACAATTTATGACAATGTTTTCTAATCAGAGAAAATGGGAGCTATATTTAATGGAATGCCTTCAACACAGGCTCGCTTTGCCATTGAATCTACCATATCATTGCCATGAATCCTGATGTGTGACGGAATCCACTGCAGTATTACCGATTTAGAATTTTGTTGAAATTCAAGAATCTGGTTAATTGTCGTATACGCTATCGGTGTTCCTCGAATTGTCGAGGTACAACGAGCCACATGTTGTAATGCACTCTTGGAGTCAGTTAGTATTACAAACTTATTATGATTTATTGATTGAGCGTATGATATAGCTTCATTGATTGCCAACAGTTCAATATACATTATAGACACGTTTGAATCAATACAAAAACCCAATGAAATATCTTGTTGAGGGTCATAAAAAGCTGCACCAGAATTATTATTTTCTTTAGAACCATCTGTAAATATTTGATAAAAATGTGTGTATTCTGCGCTTAAATGTTGACAACATAAATCATTCAAAACTTGTGGTCGAAATAGTTTTTTTGCCTGATTTACTTCACTTATATTAAAGTTAATGTTTTTAGTTAAATCTATGTAACTAACCCAATAAGGATAACCAAACATCTCCAAATTCTGGCTGCAGTGAATTCGTACGTCTTTAAGGTATTCATGGCTTAAAATTAGCAAAGGCTTATTCCTCCGTTTCCAAAAAGGCAACTGAGGTAAAAAATCATCCAGCAAGTTAACAACGGCACAACTACTTAATAATGACCTACACTTTAAATAAAATTTACCAGCTAAATAATTTCTACGAACAAATAAAGGTTGGAGACTGAATTCACTACTCATGACATGAATTGGAGTAGATTTAATAAAGCTGCCAATAATCGTCATTGCTTGGTTTTGGACTTTATCAAGTTTGTACAAGTTTGAGTGACAACTATCTCCGTATAAAAAGCTAGCGTAGTCCATCCGACTTCGTATAAGGGAAATATATGCGATTCTTAAGTGTTTCGGATAAACTCCCCAGTTAGCGCCAGATAAAACTTTAAGAACATTGAGGAATCTGGTAGTTTTTTCGCGGGTTTCATTTATGTGTTTGGCCCACCTTAAAGAGCGATCCAGCCAAAGACCTAAATATTTTGTAAGACTGAATTGTTAATTTGAAGACTGACCGTTTCATTATTTTTACCTTTTTTAAATATACAAGCTTTGGTTTTTGTTGTTGAAATCTCTAATCCAATATCAGCTAGGAGTTGGCGAGTAAGTTCAGAGACTCTTGTAAGTAATAACTAGCTTGACCTACACTGCTTTCAATAGAATAAACAACAAAGTCATCTGCGTATTGTGAAACGTGAACATGATCGGTGCTAATTTCTTTACATAAATCTATAGTAGCTACATTAAATAGTAAAGGAGAGAGAGGGTCACCTTGTGCTAAACCTCTTCCTGTATATCTTACTAAGCTCGTATTTAAATTACTAAAGTCTTTAATATTTAAATGTCTCTCACGAAGAAACTCCCAAAGATATAAACAAACCTTGTTCCCTACACCTAACCGATCTAATGTTAGCAATAACTGAGTTATGTCTATATTATTGTACGCATTATCGACGTCTATGAAACAACCGACCGCGACACAATTGGTACAAAAACCTTTCTGTATCCTAGTAACCAATAGACTTAAATTAACATAACAAGATCTACATTTTCTAAAACCTAACATAGTGTCCGCAAACAAACATTTACTTTAAAAATACCACTCTAATTTCTTTTGAATAATTGAATGAAAGATTTTACATATGCACGAAATAAGTGAAATATGTCTATGCGATGACACCATATTATTGTCCCTTCCGGGCTCAGGAATAGGGACAACGCCTATTTCTCGCCATTGTTTAGGTACCAAGCCATGAGAAAGAAATGTATTATACAAGTATAATAATATAGTTTTAGCATTATCTGGGAGATATTTGATCATAGAAAATGAAATTTCATCGTTTCTTGGACAGGTATCTTTGGATTTTATACTTTTATTAAGTTCTACTAACGTTATTTGCGATTATAATTTTGAATTTTTTGGGAATTAAATATTGGTTGACGAACAGGTACATAATCAGGTGTCAGATTATACAAAAACTGGCTTGCTTTATCATTATCAATAAAATGGCTGCGAATTTTATAACCTTTTAACCATTTCATCTAATGTATCAATGTTTAAGTTTGCATCAAAATTCTCAAATTGGGATTGATCCCTATCCATTAAAAATTGCGTAACTGCACTCGCGACGCGATACCAGCCAGCGCGAGCGCATACCGATACTTAAATTGGTTTTTTGTTCAATTTTATATTAATTTATATTAATAATTGAGATTTTCGTACACTGACGCATTATGACGTTAGATGTCAACTCAATAATGAGTTGTCCCTTCCAGTGTTAGTCTGATAAAAAAAATAGCCAATAATATTTATGTAACGACGCGACGGTTTAAAGGCTGCTTGATTTAAACGCTATTTTGATTATCTGTACAAAAGGGATTAATGGTAAGGTTTTTTCAGGCAAAGCATATTATTTGCGAAAATTTTAGGTTTAACTTCATCATCATCATCAGCCTGTTCTCACTGGTGGAACTCAGGCCTCCTCTCTAGGAGAGGGAATGGTTTGTAATCCACCACGTGGGCCCAGTGCGGATTGGTGAAGGTCACATTTCTTCAAATTTTTGGTTCTAGGACATGTCGGTTTCCTCGCGATGTTTTCCTTTACCGTCTTAGAAGCAGTGGTGATGAAATAAATTACACAAAGTAATGCGTTTGGCTGGGTTCGAACCCGCGACCTACAACTCGTAAGTCGGAGCCGTTACCTCTCAGCCACCACTGGTCCCAAATTAAACTTAATTAAAAAAAAAAATTACCTTCCTGTGCTTAAAAAATATAACCGACTTCACTAAAAAAAACACTAAAACCATCAAAATAATTTTAATTTCGGAAGTCGGTATTTCTCGATATTGTTTGTTCCTTATTTAACACCGACTTCCGAAATTAAAATTATTTTTCATTACTCATACTCTGAAAGTAGGTCTGAAGTTGCCTGAGGAGCGGGCTGAAAGTGATACTTTTCATCCCTAGGGAGTTTTACTTTACAACTGACAGCTGTCAAATTATTAAAAAAAAAGTAGTTCTATCTTCACATTTCTATTGAACCATGTTCCAATTTTCCATACAGCCAGTCAATCGCAACGCGATATAAAATTTAAATAACATAAAGACAAGTATTTAATGTTATATTTTAACTATTTCTTTAAAATACTTACTTTATTTTTAAAAGATTACAATTAATTTCAATTTTTTCTTTAATGAGGCTGAGTAGCTGGCCGGCCGCAGAAAAAAAAAAACAAAATGGCGGGAAAGTGGCAATCAGTCGTTGGTTTTTTAGAGTTTTTTTACATTTCCGTACAACAGAGATTTGTACTAACACGTTATGTTTATCAGATTAAAATAGTAATTTAAACCCCTAATTTCATAAGAGAAGAGGCTAAAGCAGTAGCGGAATCCCTTTTACCGCCTAAATCAGAAGAAAGATACCTACTTAAAATCATAGGTACGACGACTCAAGTTTTACAAACTTTTTATTTTATTTTTAGTTTCCTCGTATTCGTAATGAAAAGCACAGTGTTTACCTCGGGGTGAAAGTAACCCATTTAACCCCTCGAATTAGCGACCTCGCTTCGCTCGGCCGCCAACTCCTTCTCGGGACGAAATGAGTTACTTTCACCCCTAGTGTAACAATGTACTTATTTCACACTTTTTAGTTGCAATACACTTAAAGCCAGAGTATCTTTTTCTCACGACAATTCTAATTAACTCAAACCCTGCTAGGATACATTGTTTTATTATGAAGTTCCCGTGTCTACCTTCCGGCTTCATCATCATCATCAGATCAGTTCGACAGTACCTAATAGCTAAAGTACATCTCATGACAATTCTAATAAGCCCAAACACGGGTAGGATACATTGATTAATTATGGAGTTCCAGTGCCTATCTTCTAACTTCATCATCATCATCATCAGATCAGTTTGATAGCACCTTATAGCCAAAGTGCATCTCATGACAATTCTAATCAGCCCAAACACGGCTAGGATACATTGATTAATTACGGAGTTCCAGTGCCTATCTTCCGGCTCCATCATCATCATCCAATTGTCATTTTTTGACTGTAAATGCTTAAGTCTTTGATGAAAATACCAAAAGAAGTATATGGTTGCCTATAATATTTGATAAGTTCCCTCGATTTCACCAAGATTCCATCATCAAATCCCAACTTGGTGACTATGGAACCATTTGGGAAGTATACCCTTTCCAACAAAAAAAGAATTTTTCAAATCGGTTGTCAAGCGACGAAGTTATGCGCGAACATACGTAAAAAAAAAAATACAAACATCCGAATTGAGAACCTCCTCCTTTTTTAGAAGTCGGTTAAAAATATGTGTGATGTTTTTCTATTATTTAAGCGTCAATTGAACCATATTGCACTATTTTCTGATCAAATATAATTAACTTTAAACAAACTGATCAATTTAACGTAAAGTAATCTGGGGGATGAGCTGCTCGCGTCCGTAGGATTTACTTGATTTCTGACCACCCTACACGTGTCCCCTGGGTAGTGCTAAACGAGCAGTAAACGCGGTGGTAGGCCATAGCATCGGCTGCCGGGTTTAATGTTACCACCCACCAGACAAAGCCATGCCGACAAGCGATCCGTCGTGTTCCGGCGTGATGTCTGGTGAAGCCGTACGGTGGAATTTGGGTCTGAGCAGTTGTGTTGCGATGTATACCGGTTTTGATGCACCAGCTGTTGTTGCGTCGGAGGTTTGATCGTGGAGGGTAGCGGGATCCGAAGCACGGTGCTCCGCTGGCCGACCGTAGGTAGTTGGGGGCCCAAGTAGTGTGCCAGCCACACACGAAAGGCTGCCCCGCCAACTGCGAAAAATCCCGGGGTGGCCCCATCGTGCCGGTTGGCGACCGGGTGAGAGGACCCAATGGCGATCCCTGGGGGGGTTCGGGCGTCCCCGCAGTCTCCAGATCAACCCTCCACTGGCGCGGCAACTCTGGTTGTGTTGTCGAGGTTAACATCGCATCACCTCGCTCAACTGCCATCTTCCACCATTCCTATTCACTCCAAATTTAAAAAAATAGCAATGAAAGTTAAAAAGAGAAGCAAGTGTCAACAGCGGATGCACGTCCTCTCGTTCAAAGTGCACCTCTCAAACATTAGAGGACTGCACTCCAATCTCGATGCGGTCCACCACCATCTAGAGACTGACAAGCTACACTTGCTTTTCTTGACGGAGACGCAGATTAGATGTCCGGCAGATGCGGCGTACCTCAGCTACCCGGGATACTCATTGGAGCATCATTTCCTGCAACGTGCTGGGGTCTGTGTGTACGTCCGTAATGACATCTGCTGTCAGCGTCTCCGTCACCTTGAGGACACAACTCTTTCCACGCTATGGCTGTTGGTGGACACTGGCATGGACAAAATTGTCTATGTCTGTGTCTATCGATCGCACAGCGGTAATCAGGAGACAACTCGAATGTTTGACCACCTCAGTGAGGCCGCCGATAAGGCTCTGCATCGGCACCCTGATGCGCAGCTCGTCGCTCTGGGGGACTTTAATGCCTGTCACCAAGACTGGCTTTTCCCGTACCAGAAGACCGACCATGCTGGGAGAGAAGCCCGAAACTTTGCGGTATCGATGGGCCTGTCCCAGCTGGTGAAGCAAGTGACTAGGGTGCCTGATGTAGCTGGTCATACTGCCAACTGTCTGGACCTTCTGCTGACCACCGACCCAGACAGATGTATCGTAACAGTTTCTTCACCACTTGGAACTTCAGATCACTGTCTGGTGAAGTCTGTGTCGTCCTTCTCCCCACTTGACTGCGACTCTCGTGGTGAACGGCGAATGTGGCGATACAAGTCAGCAGATTGGGATGAGATGCGTCACTTTTTTGCGTCTTATCCTTGGCAGCGGGTCTTTTAAAGATCCGTCGAGGTGTGCGGATGCTGTGTCCGATGTGGTGCGTCAAGCTATGGAGTATTTCATTCCTTATAGTGACGTACCCATCGGAAGCTCAGCTCACCCATGGTTCAACGCTGATTGCGTTCAAGCTGAAGAGCGTAAGCATTCGGCGTTTCTAGCCTGGGTTGACGCTCGTGACCGCAAATCTCCGGATCTGAGCTCAGCAAAGAGAGCCTTTAACCGAGCTGCCAAGTCCTACAAAAAGGCACTAAAGAAGGCTCGCTTTGACCGCATTGCCCATATTGGCACAAAGCTTTCTGCACAGCCATCCGGTAGCAGAGCTTTCTGGTCCCTTGCCAAATCGGTCAAAGCGAACTTCTGTCGGCCCACATTGCCTCCGCTGGTTAAACCTGACGGAACACTGGCTCATTCGGCGAGAGAGAAAGCAGGACTCTTTGCATCTCTCTTCGCCCATAATTCTCGTCTTGATACTGGCAGTGCTACTCCACCGACTCTACCTCATTGCGACACTTCGATGCCCGAGGTTCGCATAAGGAACAAAGAAGTTCTGAGAGCACTGTGTCGTCTAGACGTGAATAAAGCTAGTGGACCCGATGGTATACCAGCGATTGTTCTCAAGGCTTGTGCGCCCGAGTTGTCTCCTGTATTGACACGCTTGTATCGCCTCTCGTTTAGGACTGGAATAGTGCCCAGGTCCTGGAAGCTTGCCAACGTGCAACCCGTGCCCAAAAAGGGCAGTCGTGCCGATCCTACCAACTATCGGCCGATTTCGGTAACCTCCATACTCTGCAAGATTATGGAGCGTGTATTGAACTCGCGCCTCATGGCATACCTAGAAGGTAACGATCTCCTCAGTGAGCGACAGTACGGGTTTCGCCGCAATCGATCTACTGGGGACCTACTAGTGTATGCCACCCACTTGTGGGGCGAGGCCCTCGAGAAGAATGGGGAAGCAATTGCTGTCTCCTTAGACGTCTCGAAGGCCTTCGACAGGGTATGGCATGCTAGCCTCTTGAGTAAGCTTCCAGCATACGGCATTTCTCCTGGTCTGATTAACTGGGTAAAAGACTTCCTGAGAGAACGGTCTCTTCGAGTTGTTGTCGATGGATGCTCATCAGAGCCCATGACGACTAATGCCGGAGTTCCTCAGGGGTCAGTGCTCTCTGCAACTCTTTTCCTGCTGCATATTAATGATCTGCTGATGCCCGGTATCTATGGGTATGCAGATGATAGCACAGTTGTAGAGAGATACCTGCCAGGTGCTCGGGCTAGTAAAGAGCAAATCCGGTCCGAACGAGAGGCTATGGTAGAGCGTACGAATATCTCGCTTCAGGCAGTCTCCAAGTGGGGCGAAACCAATCTGGTGGGATTCAACGCAGCCAAAACACAGGCTTGTCTGTTCACCGCCAAAAGGAGCCCGTTCACCTCGGCTCCTACTTTTCAGAATGTATCATTGGATTGTACCGACCGCCTTCAGCTCTTGGGTGTTGAAATTTCCTCCGACCTCAATTTTGGGCGGTTCATTGAGTCCAAAGCCAAAGTAGCTGCTAGGAAACTAGGCGTTCTCGCAAAAGTCCGACGGTACTTCACACCGAGACAGCTTTTAATGTTATACAAAGCACAGGTCCGATCGTGTGTGGAGTACTGCAGCCACATATGGGCTGGTGCTGCGAAGTGCCACCTGGCAGCTTTGGACTCAGTGGAAAGGCGTGCGAAGAGGCTGATTGGTGATCCAGATTTGGTTAAGACCAATCTTCAAAGCCTTGAGCACAGGCGTAGGGTAGCCAGCCTTTCGGTGTTTTACAGATTGCATTTTGGAGAGTGTGCGCAGGAATTGCATGACTTGATTCCGCCATCTCATTTCTACCATCGGACAAACCGACGTACGGCGAGTATCCACCCTTACGTTGTTAAAACATCTACGGTCCGGACTAAGCGTTTCGCCTCGTCATTTATACCGCGTACTTCGAAGGACTGGAACAGTTTGCCTGCTGCGGTCTTTCCGTCTGATTATAATTTGGGTGTCTTCAAGGCTAGAGTGAATAGGCTCTTAATAAACTAGTGCGCCTCACCATCAACGATTGCATCACTGCTTACCATCAGGCGGGATCGCAGTCAAGTACTAGTTTATAACAGATAAAAAAAAAAAAAAAAATCACCACAACAACAGAGTAACTTGAAAAGTACAAAAACAGTGATTTTACAATAGGTAGAGCGAATCTAAATATTGACTGAAATAACAGCGGTAACTTTACGAACAAACAAAATTATTAATAGCTTGTAAGGAATTCAAAGAAAGAATTAAATGTTATTTTAGTAAAGGGTAGTCAATTGAAAACTTGGAGTATTCCTCGCTAACGAATATGTTGTTGCTACTGCCATCTACTAAAAGCTGTGTAAACTACGAAGAAGCGCCCTCTGTTGAGGCGCGATGTTCTGGTACTACGAAACCGGTTGCCAACACATAAAAGTTCAATGTGGTGCCGCTACATGGCAAATGCACAAAAGATGAGCGATGTTTTCATTTTTAACAAAAAAATATACTATAAAAAATACTACACTGTTGTATATTGTTTAAATTGAAGTTTGTTTATAATAAATTGTACAATTGATCAACATAACTCTATGATAACAAAACAAAAATTATAAAATGCAAAAACTTAGCTAATCTGCATGTAACCAGGAGGCACGAAATATTCACCTAATTTAAGTCAATCCCCAAGATACGTTCAGTTTCAAAAGTTAAACTTGAGAATTTCTCAACGAATTTAATTAAAATGATCCCAGTTGTAGCTAAAGAAGTCTACGAAGTTATTTCTCAGTAGATTCCAATTGTGGCAACTTTGCCGTGCCTTGCTCGTCCACTTGCGAAGTTAGACATCCGTAATTATTACTTTATACTTACAACTACCCACTTTTAGATTTTCGAGACGGCTAACTTTAACCAGTTTAGAGCTTGGTTTCAGAGTTCACTTGGAATACCTAATTGCTTTGCAGTTCATGGTAGTTATCGACAAGAGACTGGCTACCTAACTAATTTTAGATTTCAGTAATAGCCGCAATTATAGAACAAGGCCGTTCTATAATTGCGAAATGCGCGTTTGAAATACTATAAGGAGTAATTGGTTACACAATTTGATTTGTTGAGCTATGTTAAAAAGCTTACCTCTACAGCGTCAATGAAAATTAACCTCTACCTCTATGGTCCGGAGCGAGGAGGAGTGGAAGGCAATCGCCTCCTTCTGCAAAGCAATGGGTAGCTTACTGTGACCGTCACTGCAGTTGCGTGATTTTGTATGAAATGAGTCAGAGCCTGCGTTAATTTACAAAACCCGCCTACGCGCGTGATTGCGTGAAAAACCCGCACGATGATGCAGATCTGCACTCTCGCAAGTACGCTAGTAAGTGCATTGACAAGTAACATGCAGCGTGATGCGTGGCAGTGTGATAATTGCCACAAAGTAAATATTTTAAATACTTAAGTATTTTAGCATTTAACACACAAAATATTAACACTTGGTATATCTATTCGTACGAGTAAAGATTATTGTTATGTTTACGATGTTGTATTTAAAAAAACGTAATCGCGTTTCGAAACTTTTATCCACTGTTCTATTTTTTGTCGTGATGGTTGTTTTTATCGATCTTTCTCCCTTGGAGATATTACAAGACTTGTCGCAGCGCCATCTAGCGATATCATGTTGAACTATGTAGACTCACGTACCCTGGGATGCCGCGGCGCTTATCGCAGTAACTTGAGTTAGCCATTTCACAAAGTTGCCACTAGATGGCAGTAATTTCTTATTTTACTTAAAATTTCAATAGGTGGCGCTACGAATTCTAAAGGAGACAGCATGTTGATTTTATTCATTACTTTTTAATTATTATGGAGATCGTTATATTTTCATAAGAATAATCATGTTTTTAATTATTTTTGCATAAATTCTATGGTTTATTTTGCTATTATTATTTTTTTTTTTTCGTTATTTTGGCATCTCAGCTATGTTGATAATAGAATAACTTTTCTATTATTGCAAGGTCACAATTAATCATGCTCCAAGGAGTGAAATTAATAATTGCGGCCGACGAATATTGTGGAGCAACAAAAGCAAATGGCTGGCAGCTGTCATTTCGCTAAAATAAATTTGTGCTGATTTGAATAAAGTTCCTATTTGTCGTCAACCAGGGTGATTACCCAGGGCCGTTGTTCTTGTTGGCTTGTACCACTGGTACTCGGTAGATTCTCGAAAGATTATATTTTTAGAGTAGAAAACAAAAAAAAAAGCGTTAAGTAATTAGTTTCGTGTAGTTTCAGAATTAAAAGAACACTTGTCACAGGCTCAGTATCCAGAATGAAAATTATTGGGATGGACTTAATGAATTTTCAATGTTTTATTTGTGAGTGTGGGTATTAGGAAATTCTCACTTAGTTATAGTTTTTCACATTCTGGCTCACAAAAAAGATAGGATACCTTTGCCAATTGTCAATGCAATGAATAACTGTCATGTTCAATATATGTTGTTTTTCAGCTGCATTATAATTCTCACTGAACTCGCAAAAAAACTCACTTCCATCAGTTTCTTGACTAGCAACAATAGTATCGCCTTCGACCCGGTAATTCCTTCGCTATTTCTTTTCCCGGGAAGTCTTCGTTTGGAAATAAGCGATATATTGCAGGAAACACCGTTGTCTCGGCGGCGGGTGATGCGAATTTAATGATTGCTCAGTGCGGCCCTTCCTGCGCGCCTGTCGTGAAACTGACGCGATTTATAGTTCTACCCAGGAAAAAATGAGGAAATTGAACCAGGAAAGTAAGTAGGAAGTGTATTGGTAACTTTATGATTATTGTTCGAGGATATTTTACTTATTTGTTGAAGCGTTGCGGTTGCTTGTAGGATACTTTCCGTTTGACCGATCTAAAGGAAAAATTATTTTGTTTGCAGATGTTATATCGATTTGTTAAGGCAAAGGTAGAATGCAAAGGAGAGAGCAGTGGTGGTCCAATGGTGAGCGCAGTGGTGACCCAGTGGGAACGGTCCCGACTTACGAATTGTAGGTTGCGGGTATTACTTTGGAAAATTTTATCACCACTGCTCTCAAAACATCATGCGGAAACCGACATGTAAAAGGACCAAAAATTCGAAGACATGTAATTTCCACTAACCCGCTCCGGCCCACGTGATGGATCACTACCCATTCCGTCTCTTAGAGAAAAGGCCTGAGTCCCAGCAGTGGGAAAATTATAAGGCTGATTATGCTATGCTAACGCAACGGTGCCAGTGATTCTACCTGTACTATAGATTTTCTCTTCTAACGTTAAAATAAATGAAAATACAATATCAATGAATTACATCGTCTAGAACCCATTTTTTTCAGAAATTAAACAGACTTACCATATTTGTATTTGAACAAGGCAGATTAATAATTCAGTAGTACCTACGCAATTTCAAATAAAAAAAAATATTCACTAGAACAGTACCTCCGTAGGATTTGCAAAAATATTAATATTTTTTTAGCCTCAGGCAAAATGAAAATCAAACCAATATGATGTAGGTAATATTATTCTGTACAAAACTGTGCTCTGAGAGTCTAGGCTAAATAAACATTGAAAGTAATGCGGCGTGTTTCATAAAAATATTCCTACCTGTACTACTTTGCCAGTTACTTCATTGTTACACGTGCCTCTTGTGAATTTCGTTATGAAATAAAATCCAAACACAAAAAGAATGGAATTGTTAGGGCTGACATAATAACAGTAATCTCTTGATTGTACCTCAGAGAAATACGAAGTTGTAAAGTTTTAGTTGGCGCCGACCTTTACGTAACAAAGCTGGCTAATAGCGACAAACGTTAATTACGCAAGATTTAACCAATTTAAATCGTACAATTAAATCTTACTACAAAGAGTTTGGTCAGCAAAAGCTGAAATTAGGTCAATTAACGAATTTACCTCACGGTTTTTCCGTCTAGGGTACAGAAGCTGCTGATTCGTCGCCACGCAGATCCCGGGTAATTTCCATAATCTCTGTAACTTTGCCTCTAATCCTTTTACTCATGCACAGATTATTTTCTTGAGATTGGGATAATCGAGTGGGATGTGTATTGTCTGAGAATTAATTTGAATTGTCTTAACTTGCTGATTGTATTGAGCTGGTTCGTTGGGAAGGCAAAGTTGGTTGTTTATCTTTGGAGACAATCTGATTGACGTTTATTTGTTTTATACTCAGTGGAAAATTATTTTTCTTTATCGACCCTGAAATAACGTTATTTGTTGGTATCCACAAAATGATTTAACTCTTCAATAATTAACCATATCATTTTTTTTGGTGCAAGTGATGAACTCACGGAGTGTACACCGATAAGTCACACGTTCATGTATATCTGTGTATATATCAGACTTCTATGTAGATACTCTCACATATACATATCTATAAAATACATTCTCTCAATACCAAGACAACTATTTTAATTAACACCATCATCCACACGTGACACGCTTGTTACAACAAAACTGTTTCTTTTTTTATTCGTTTTTAAAGTTAAGTTAGACTAAGACACTGAAATGTTATACAATAACATTATTAGCAACAATGTGAAGCAATGAAGGAGCCTGGGTCTAAATACTAACACACTAATCGGGAATTCTAACATGAGTTCCGGGAAATCGAATCTAACTGTATTTTCTGAGCTAATAAAATTATTCTTATTCTTAACGTTATATCACTAAATACACAAAAGAATTACAATAAGCAAAAGTAATCAAAGCACTTCAATTTAACCTTCACAAAAACACACCAAGCCCTCAGTCTTCTCTGGCAACTGTACTTGTATACTATAAACCCCAGTGTCCACATTCCTATTTACAAAACATTCGGTCCTGGTGCGCGCTACGCAAAAATCTACATTTGCAAGTCTTTTTCTGGACTGAAGTGTATTGTGTACAGTTGCGTTCGTTGCCGTTGTGCACCCGGCCCAATCCTGTAGGGTTGCCAACGAAGAGGCCCAAGTGGAATTTCAAAAATTCAACGCCTCGATAGCCTGGCTAGAGGTGGATTAAATGCGCAGGGTTGCCTCTAGCGAGATTCCTTTTTTTTATTTAATCTTTAATTATTTTCTTAGAAGGATAAGGATGTTGATTAAAGGTAGCGGTGAAATTAGAAGTCTATTATTATTCTGAAGAAAATTGTAATAAAATGGCAGGAAGAGAGTTAATTAACAACGCCTTTTGATGTAAAACTTGTAAGGTTAGTAATACGATTAAGAAATTAAATCATTAATAAACTCTCTATCGTAATAAGAAGCGGAAAAACGTCTGGAATATTTCTATAATAATTTTATTAATCAGTCGTTTACTGTTACCCCAAATAAAATATTCCCCGAGCTTTAACGTTTCATAACTTGTCTAAGACAAAAAACAGCTGACGTGTTCTTTGTTTTCTTTAAATTCGTAACGGAAAAACGGTAAGACATTTTACATATTTACGACCAGCCTTAACAATATCCTTTCGACAAAAATCGCAGTAAAATTTTATTCAGCACTTAGAATAAAACGTAACAATTCAATCTGCGAAGGAGGCTGCCGATATCTCTTTATTGTTATTGTCTATATTATTTCAATGGAACAACGATAATAAGTTGGCGCTGGTTAACTTATATTGATAATGTTTTCTTTGCTTTTACTTGATATTTATTATTTGCTAGAAGTGTTGGCAAACATGATATTACTTACGTATATATATAAGCACTTGTACAATGCTACAGAAGAGGCCCAAGGCATTGTACTCAATATAAACTTATTGATATTTGTATAGCTATATGTTCGTTTCTGCTAAGATTTTTTTTGTGTAATTGTAGGTTTTTATAAACCTGTATGACGGGTCTATTTGCTAATTTCATCTAAATCCGTTCAACTGTTTGAATGAGAACCAATAAACAAAAAATAATGTACTTACAAACTTTCGTCTGGTTAGGTTATTCTACTTCCAGTATCTTTTAAAATAGATCAGTAATATAGTACTCCACACATTACCACACACACAAGTATCTTTAATCCTGTGGTAAGTACACACCACAGTGACCACACATCAGGTGATGTAAATTTATATTTCGGTAATATTTTGGTGTTCGTAGAATAATTTCAATTAATTGTACAATGAAAATAAAATAAAAAAACTTAGGCTAACGAGCAAAAAAAGTTACAAAGTAATGCCTATCACAGCCCTACCCTAAAATATAAAAGCGTGTACACACGATAGGCTCCGACTGCCTCGATGTTGCCTCCAATATTCAGACACGGCCTTTACAATGCTGGCCTAACAAATTTATATTTGCATTCCCTGCTACCTCAATTTCAATCTTATGAAAAAGCTATAAGAGCTTTTGGTTCCAGTGTGAGGTGCGCAGTACAAAATAATTATTTTATTTACAGTCAAGTGCTCTGCAATGTGCAAGTTTACCTACCTAGTCTACTTTGAAGTACGTCGGTTTGTTTGTACAAAGTTTTCAACGAGGCACATAAGTTTTTGAGTGATGCTAACGAGAATATTGGAGTACACTGTCTTCCTGTGCCTACTTGAATAAGTTTCTCATTTCTATTATGAAAAATGATAACTAGGAGAATTGACAAATCGGATTCGTGATCCATTCAGTAAGTTAAGACATGTGTCGTGATCTTCTTCCACGCCCATTTATTTTGCTTATAGTATTAACACACTTTCGAACTCAGTATGACAGATTTGGCCCGTCCGTACCAAGGTCTAGCGTGACTCGGCGTAATAAGTATTAATAACACATGTTCAAACTTGGTATGACGAATCAAATCTGTCCTACCAAAATCGAGTGTCTGTTAACACAATGGTCAGTGGCATGAAAATACTAAATATTAAAGTGCTTAACCTAGTTTCTATCCACAGTAAAGGAATCGAATTGATTAGGTAACACCTAATCGATTCGACTCAATTAAAATATATCTAACTAGCTTTTGCCCGCGGCTTTGCCTGCTTACATAAACTATAACCTATTTCACTCAGAAATAAAGCAGCTTTCAACTGGTGAAAAAATTTTAGCAATCAGACCAGTACCTCCAGAGATTACCTCCTATAAACAAAAAATAAATAAAAAAAACGTACAGGTGCATAAATATTTATATAGTGTCAACAGGTATATTTTAGTTTAATATGCTGATAAATTCCATAATGGTTACCAGAAGCTGAGTTATTGTTGAGCCCCATTTCCATAAAAAACAATTGGGATAGTTCCTTCTCAGCCATGACAAGCTCACAATGTCCCAATTCCCCGCCCGAAACAATATGAATCTCATTTCTAGTTTCGCTCATATGACGGAAAATGTTCCAAAAATTGCATTTTTCCAGCGAAAGTAGCTATTTCGTAGCCAATTTAGCGCTTGTTGCAATTTTCACTGTTTCAAGAGAAATCTCGTGACAATGTTCACTCTTACCAAAATTGTTCTCATGTTGTCCGTTTTTAAACATAGTAGTACAGAAAATTGATTTTATAAGCATTATTTAAAAAGCTTCAACCTTCTTTTTTAATTTTACTTTAGGGTCCGACTGTACCACAAAACTTTCAACGCATCTAGCAGTAAAAATCTGTTTTAACCGACTTCTAAAAAAGGAGGAGGTTCTCAATTCGGATGTTCACGCTTATCTTCGTCGCTTGCCAACTGATTTGAAAAAATCTTTTTTTGTTGGAAAGGGTATACTTTCCAAATGGTCCCATAGTCACCAAGTTGGGATCTGATGATGGAATCTTGGCGAAATCGAGGGAATCCCTCAAATATTAAAGGCAACCATATACTTCTTTTGGTATTTTTATCAAAGACTTAAGCATTTACACTCAAAAAATGACATTTGATGAAGTGGAACTGGTGAAAAAGACCAGAAATGGCCAACGGAAGTTCATACTCACACAGATATCACAATGAACATAGTTATACGACTACGATAATACAAATAAATGAATGGTTCTTAATAAGTATGTTGAAAATGGTATCATCAAAGTGACCTGATGATGATGATGGAGCCAGAAGATAGGCACTGGAACTGCGTAATTAATCAATGTATCCTAGCCATGTTTGGGCTTATTAGAATTGTCATGAGATGCACTTTGGCTATAAGGTACTATCGAACTGATCTGATGATGATGATGATAGAGTTAGAAGATAGGCACCGGAACTCCATAATTAATCAATGTATCCTACCCGTGTTTGGGCTTATTAGAATTGTCATGAGATGTACTTTGGCTCTAAGGTACTATCGAACTGATCTGATGATGATGATGGAACCGGAAGGTAGACACGGGAACTTCTTAATAAAACAATGTATCCTAGCAGGGTTTGAGTTAATTGGAATTGTCATGAGAAAAAGGTACTCTGGCTATGGGTGTATTGCAACTAAAAAGTGTGAAATAAAAAACTTTTTACAAATAAAAATAAAACCGACTTCACTAAAAAAACACTAAAACCATCAAAATAATTTTAATTTCGGAAGTCGGTGTTAAATAAGGAACAAACAATATCGAGAAACTACTACTACTACTAATAGGGAATTTGCAAGCATTTTTTTTATCTGGTAAAATAAATATTTTTCAGTTCTGGTAAACAGATATGCAAAAAAAAAACTTCATCATTATGAAAGAAAAGTCCAATGTGGTCTTTGACGTCAAATGCCATGATACCCGTACGGCCACCTTAGAAGATTTCTTGTCTTTGAAAATAATAAAAAATCCCGCGACCCTAGCGAGCATCGGTCTTACTGTGGCCATACGGTTTTCTAACATCTCTTTGAGGATCGTGTGGATCACTACGCGCTGTCGACAATTTGGGCTTGATCAGTCGATTACCGGTCGGCTGGACGGATTCTATTGTCCTAAAATAACTGTTCCACAAGTTAACTCGTCACTTTAACACCTGGCGACGTTGAGCCAAACTCCTGCAGTAGCTGGTCTAAGAACTAACTTCCTAAGTGCCTGCAAATTAGACAGAGACGTATTTAGAGAGCGATGAGTCAGTACACTCATTGATGTTCAAGTAGCTGCTTCACTTTTACGAATATGAGTATGCCTGAAATAAAACTTATCGAACTGTTTATAGCTCGTATCAGATATCTTCTTAAACTTTTTATGTAACTGTCTACGTACACCTTTGAACCTTTTGAAACTGCATTGAAACAAAGGCACTATTGGTAACTGTGGTTCGTTATTATTTTTTTATTTTTTTAGTTTTGATATTCCACAGCTAAAACTAAATAGTGAGCAAGTTCTCTAGTAACGGCAAGGTTCCCTTTTTTTTTTAAAGTGGGACATCATCAATTGACTTCACACGCTATGGGGTGGAGCAAGAAGACGTATCAGACTTTTACTGACTAAAACTTACAAACACAAAAAATACGCGTGAATTGATAACCCCCATAACATGGAATTTTAACATAACTGGCGAAATGAGTATTTACCAGTGTAACAATTTACACATCTGCGTTACCTCTTCAGAGAGGACCTACTGACATGGTGCTGTTTTGGAAAATTGTAAAAAATTTAAAACTTGAACAGACATGCGATTGCAGCAATTCCGGATGATTACCCGACTGCAAGAAGGGTTATGTTTTTCGCGCGTATCTTGTATGTTTGTATGTATGTAATATTCTTTATTACATACCTCATATATTCCAAACCACTGAACTGATTTTTATAATTAACATATCGTTAGATTCGTCTTGATAACCCAAGTGTTCTTAGATTTCGGTTTTTTTAGCAAGTTCGAACATGTATGGAGTACTGCTCTCATCTTTGGGATGGGTCAGCCAAATACCAGCTGGATGCACTAGAGTCTATTGAAAAGCGTGCCAAGAAGATTATAGGCAATGATGCTCTTGTGAAGTCAAAACTCCAAAGTCTTGAGCATCGACGCCGAGTTGCTAGCCTGTCTGTTTTCTATCGTTTACATTTCGGGGAGTGTGCTCTAGAGTTACACAATTTAATTCCGCCAAGTCCGTTCCATCATCGGACCACAAGACGTACGGCGTTGCGCCACCGGTACATGGTGGACATCCCACCTATACGTTCAAAGCGTTTTGGGAGTACATTCATTATGCGTACAGCTAAGGAATGGAATTCCCTGCCAGAGTCTGTGTTTCCTGATAGCTATAACCTAGGGGTCTTTAAGTCAAGAGTGAATAGATTGCTTCTAGGCAAGCGTATGCTATATGTTAGAGTAAAAAAAAAAAAATTTTTTTTTAAATTCTGCAATATGGGTGTCAAATTAAAGGGCTTTTCATGAGGATTTCAAAGTGGTATGTCACTACCATATTAAAAAAAAAGTGCAACAGGAAATCTTGTTATTTATTTTATACCGAGGCGAATGCCTAGGTGGTTTTTGAACTTTATTGTGATTTTACGTCTAAAATATAGTAAATAAATAGTGATATTATAATAGTAACTAAAAAGTGTAAAATAAAAAAATAATTTAAAAAATAAAAAAAAAAACCCGACTGCGTAAAAAAATACTTTATTTAAAAACTGAAAAGAATAATAAACAAGTTCAGTCCACAGTTCAGCAACAGTCGGGACCCATTAAAATAATCTACACTAAAATCATTCTATCTAATGTGGGTCCCAACTGTTGCTGAACTGTGGACTGAACTTGTTTATTTTTCTTTTCAATTTTTAAATAAAGTAATTTTTTACGCAGTCGGGTTTTTTTATTTTTTAAATTATTTTTTTTCCATCATATATTGAAATGTTTCATGGTCATTCTCGGAGGTTATTCATCAAATCTTTACTAAATGGGACCACCGAAAAGACAGTAATTGAAAACAAAAAAAAAATTGGCAAAATCGGTTCATATTTGGCGAAGATATCGCTATATTTTTGCTAAATGTGAACCGATTTTGACTTTTTTTTCTCAGCGGAACAAGACACAAAAAAAAACATACACTGATGAATTGAGAATTTCCCCCTTTTTGGAAGTCGGTTAAAATTACCTTTGTTCATGAATAACAAAAACTTACCGGTAATTGGTTGATAGTCTATAACTTGTTTGACTGACGTAATAAATGTATGAATAATTTATTCAATCAATAACTGTTTAGTAATTGGAGTATCCACATCACTCATTCCCCAGACCCAAGGAGACCCTCATGTTCTGTTAATTATTTAATTTAAGTAAACCGAAGTTAAACACTGACTGAACAAACATCTTGCCCACAGGAGTTTCCTTCGGGTCTCACCGTGACGTCACAACTTTGCCCACAACTTCTTCGCAAGTTTGCCCGGAACCGAACACCTGCCTCTTTCGACCGCTAACTGTTTCGAACTAACCGATCAACCATGGAATTTAAATACGGTATAAGACAGGAGTGTTTCGGGTGTAAGGATTTTGCTTTCGAAGAGAAATAGATTTCATGTTTATCACTATAGGTACCTAATAACTATTGTGGTTTTCTAAGAAAGATTTGATAAAAACTTATTTGGTATCCTAGTGGAAAAGGTGATGTAAATAAAACGGTAAAAAACCACCTTATGCTATGGGAAAAAATATGAAAGGGATAATACTGGTGGTCCTAGAACGCAAAAGGCAACTGAAGGACTTTGTGATGGACTTTTTTTTTTATTGTTGATAGGTTCGCGCTTGACCGCTATCTCACCTGAAGGAAGTTGTGGTTTTAATTAGTAAAAGTATGAGTAAGGGGGGGTTCCCTTGCTCCACCATAGAGCAGGAGAAGTCGTTTCACGATAATCATCAATCAATGCCAGTGGAAATTAATAAATGATTTTATAGAATAACAGCAAAATTTTTACTCTATGAGATGTTGTGTTCTTCAAGAACGAAAATGGACTAGTACAGAAAAAAATACTTAAGGTACCTATACAACGGAATCATGAAAATCGTTAACACTGTTTATTGATTTAGATATAATAGTAATAATATTCCACAACTATCACACAACGTCGTCTAGTCCCAAGCAGAGCTTGTGTTATGAGTGCTGGACAACTGATAAACATACTGATATATTTCTAAATACATACATATTATAGATAAATACACCTACACCCAGATAAATTACACCCAGACACAGAACAAATGATTATGCTCATGACACAAACATTTGTCCTGAGTAGGAATCGAACCCACGACCTTCAGCATAGCAGTCAGGGTCGCTAAACACTTGACTAACAGGCCAGATATATAGAGGTTATAGTTAGCTCTCAGCTGTCATGTTCTCCAACCTTGGTTTTTTTATAATGTTTTCAAGATTAGGAGACCAGGAGACCCGTAGCACAGTTTTCACCTTATGTTGGCTCCTTTCTCCTGGTTGTAAACTTTTTTTTCCTTTTTTTCTACGATAGAACGCGCTTACCTAGAAGAAACCTATTCACTCTCGACTTAAAGATTCCCGGGTTGTAGTATCAGGAAACACAGACTCCGGCAAGGAATTCCACTCCCTAGTTGCACGCACAATGTATGTGTTCCCAAAACGTTTTGTGCGTGTAGGTGGGATATCCACCATATACCGGTGGCGCATAGCCGTACGTCTGGTAGTCCGATGATGGAACGGGCTAGACGGCATTAGGTTATGCAATTCCGACGCACACTCCCCGAAATGCAACTGGTAGAAAACCGACTGGCTAGCAACTCTGCGTCGATGCTCAAAACTTTGAAGCCTCGACTCGACGAGTGTATCATCGCCAATTATACTTCTGGCTCGCCTCTCAATTGCCTTAAGTGCATCAAGCTAGTATCGGGCAGATCCGTCCCTAAGATGAGAGCAATACTCCATACACGATCGAACTTGCACTTGATAAACTTTGAGCAGCTATTCCGGCGTGAAGTACTGTCTGACCTTTGCGAGGATTCCCAGCTTTTTTGCAGCCAGTTGAGCCTTTGCTTCGATGTGTGGCCCAAAGTTGAATGTTGATGTCAGTGTAACACCAAGAAGGTCAAGATGGCCGGTTATCGGCACGGTTACACCCCGGAAAGTTGGATCGGGGCTGAATTGGCTCCTTTTAGCGGAAAATAGACACGCCTGGGTTTTGCAGCATTGAACCTGACCAAATTGGCATCGCCCCATTCGGAGACTGCCTCCAAGGACAAGTTCAAGCGCTCAACCATAGCCTCTCGAAGACACTGGATCTGTGAACCACTAGCTCGCGCGCTGGATATGTAACTCTCAGCAACAGTGCTGTCGTCTGCATACCCAAAGGTACCTAAACTTGTCCTTATGAACTGCACAAATGGTACTATGTACGGAAAAAAATAAACAAATATAATTATTATTATATTGTAGTAACGCATTAAATCAAGGTAGGAAAACATGCTGGCAATTTAGAAAAAAGAACGAAATTAGAAATCTCTTCCTATTTTGAAGTTTTTACATTTTATTTATTTTTTAGATACGCTTGGTATCTCACCCCATAGTACGTGATAATGTGGCCGACAATGAAGCACGCTTGTCTAAAAGTAACTTATTCACTTTTGACTTAAAAACCCTTAGGTCGTAAGGGAATTCCTTTCCTTTCTGCGGCAGGGAATTCCTCTTTTTATCTGTTCGCAAAATGAATGTGTTCCTAAAACACTTTTATGTATGGGTAGGAACTAGGTATTTATCTAGGTATTTAACACTTCTGATCTTTTATTGTCCACTCAAATCTGTACATCATTTGATTGATTAATAGCAACATTCAATCTTCCACTGTGCACACCAACCAAAACAAATCGCGATCAGGGTTCCCCCAATCCACACTTCACACATCGCCCTCAACAAGAACTCGCCACCTAATTACCACCATCAAGGTTCAATACCCACAGGAGCCCTAGAGGCCCCTCTTGGTCCCTGCTGCCCCCTAGTCCCCGTGTTTGCTCCCCAGTCCGCCCCTGTGTGGCGAGCTCTCGAGTCACGAGTAATGACCACCTCTAACGATATTTGACAAACAACTTAAACACTACGTAAGTGGCGATGGAAGGGCGGTATTGAAGCGGTTAGTGATAGTTTGTGAGACCGGATTCCTGTTGACGGTCTTTGTTATTGATCGTTAACAGCAAAACAAGAAATAAATATCGCCAAATGAAAAAGGAAAGTAAAGTTGTAGCAATAAACTTTTAGATAGTGAACTTTTAGGTAGCATATCTTACTTTAATTACTTTTAAGGCTATTGTGATCGCATATAAATAGTGGTATGTTATTCTAATAAACAGCATTCATTTGGTTCATTTTTATTCTATTGCTAATACTTACATGGCGGCCACTGTGATACCCAAAGTCTGTGTTATAAATGTCCTGAGTGATACTCAGAACATAAACCCAATGTGCAACTGACGCAACAATTATATCAAAAACCTGTTCCTGAAAGTATAATCGATCTTCAAAAATCGGAGGCATCTACACAAAAGAGAAACTTTTAAAGACTATAAAATTTTGAATCTTTTTAATGTTCCCACTGCTGGGACACAGGCCACCTCTCTAGGAGAGGGAAATACACTCTTGCACTAAGATTATGAAGGAGTAAGTTTGTGGGACTGTGTTTATTGTAATTTATGTGACAATTTTCTACCCTCATGCAGGTGAAACCTCTGAGCCAGCTGGCTCATATGTCTCACTACGGAAGAAACGTCCGGGTGTCACCATTATGTGGACCGCCTGGGGGAAACGGTGGGCACTAAGGTAGAGGTAGGCCCCGCTTGGGCAGAGCACCGCCGTGTCATCATGGGGGTGATCGGCGGCAACGACCTCTCGTGCCGGACCGTGGTACTGGCCATGATCCGGAGCGAGGAGGAATGGCAAGCGGTCGCCACCTTCTGTGATGCAGTAATCTAGCTAAGAAGGCGGCCGCACGCGTGGGGGAATGGCCCTCACACCCCAATCACCAGGATCCCGACCCTAATTCCCAGCCACCGCAAGCGTGGGCTTGAGGACGGCAAGCAATGGGTAGTTCGCTGTCCGACCGTCTGGTAACCGTCCGTACCTAGCCCGAACCGTCGACAATTGAAACTATAAATGAATCGTACCTATCTTCACCATCATCGATTTAAATCACATAATGAACGTAACTCGTTAGCCTAAATATGCGCATTCAATTTCACGTGTGAAGTGCGATCGACGGACGGCGCACGGCGCGGCGCCACGTGAACTGTTCCCTGGAGGACACTTCGAGCAGCTGGGCTTCAACTGGCGCCGACCGGACACACGATCAAGTAGCTTTCAGATAAATGGTCTAAACTGGAATTCAATATCTCCAGCATCAGATAGGGGAAATTGTCAAAAAGTAAACAATTACTCAATGGAAGTACAAAGTAGGTAACTACAATAAATTTACATCTAAGCATATAAATTAAGACTATATTCGATACCTCTAACAAAAATGCAATTTTCAAAAGTTTATCATTCTGTCTGTCTGTTTGTCCTTGCTAATCTCCGAAATGGCTGGGCTGATTTTAACGGGACTTTCACTGAAGGATAACTTATGTTACAAGGACTAACTTACTACTAACTAGGTCAGAGGTAAAGGGGACACATTTCTGAAATGGATAAACAACTTAAAAAAAAATAAAAAAGGAGTGTAATGGTCTTATATTCAACACGAATAAAACGGTGGGTAACAGCTATTAAAAAAATAAATCTACAAACACTATGTAGGTACCGATACAGTAAATATCAGATAATTAAATGATGATAAAATATCAAAATGAGTGAAGTAACACTGCCCCAGCGGTGCACCGCAGCCGCCACGCAGCTGCCACGCAGCGCGACCGCAGCGGCCACGCACGTCCCACCTCTCATTACCCGCCACTATATTTGCATTACATTACATAACGGTCCATTTTAAATAATGATATTGTATTAAATAAAGACAAATTGAATAAACTACAATGAACTAGTCGGATCCATACTAACAGTTAGTTGTTTCATGTTATTGTGGAAGGCTGGAAGTTGAAATTGATGATCCATTTTGTATTGTATAATTCTGTTGATCAATTCAGAACGTAATGCGTTTGCCTAACATTGGAGCCAATGCGAACGTTTTCATAAAATCGAACAGTCATATTCGGGGAAATTGTATTGTGTTTCAGTTTAAGCGTATTTTCGGCCGGCAGATGACCACATTGGCGCTGTGTTTGTGAGAATATATTTGGCTTTATAGTCTACTTCATATACTTCTCACAAAATATTATCTGGTCTAAAATGGCCTGCACACAAGGGAACCATTCATTATTATCATTATCAGTGACTAATCTGGAAATCTCTTAATTTATTAAACCCCAAGCGAACGCCGGCGTTCGCGCACCTATTGTCTTTCAATTGTGTCTGTGATTTCCACGATTGGACCCAGTTAGCCGCTGTAAAAACCTACTGGCCAAATGGGGTTTCCTCAACCCATCTCTAACACAGTGGCATTGTGGAGCCGCTGCACAGGACATGTGTCACCTGCTATGCTGCTTGTCTAGCATAATCACCTTTTCAGGATCTATATTATGAGGTCAATAACAGATCTGTACAGGTTGCCAAATATTGGTCAAAAAAAAAAAAATGTTGGAATACATCGACACGAAAATAAGATCATTCTGCTATTCCTATTACAATTAGTTTGTGTATCGGGCAATATGGTTTTTTCGTCCTTAATCAGGCATTCAGATCATCAGCTATATAATCATTCACACTATACATAATTTCAACGCTCCGAATACCCATATAACCCAAAAATTACCATCGAAGGCCTAACAAACAAAACCGGCAGTTTCCAATCTGAACAACAGCCATTTAAATATCAAACTTTTTTTTATCTCTAATTAAAATGTTGGTACCACAAGTTGCATCGTGACTGCATAATGAGCCCGCACGTCCATCGATGCGTGAACACAGCACGCACGAGCCACGCCCCATTGTGACCCAGCGATGTGTGAATAAGTGTTGTTTGTTTTCAACTGGTGGAGTAATTGCAAGTAATTGGATGGTGGTGGGTGTGTGAGTGATATGTATAGGATAAAATGAGATGTCTAGACTCTAGGAACCCATAGTATGTTAAATACGTAGTGCATATCCTACTCTTGTAATATAGATGGGTATGGTAGGTCCTGTCACACTATTGGAGTAAATAGTCTCGTACCTGAATTAACTTAGACCCAAGACGATAACACGCGGGTTTCTGCGATCCTCATAAAAATAAACTGGAGCTCAAAGCAGTTCAAGATCAATTTCTGGTAGAATTCAATTTAAAAGTCGATCAGACACCTTTTCCCACCGCAGTGAGATATCTATAGTTCCACAAAAACGCCTGTTCTTACAGTTCTATCTTTACGACAGTCAATCTCGATCAGAATCCGTACCGCCTATTACTTTTTTTTTGAGGTGCTAAATCTTCTTATGACTTCTCCCGCTCTAAAAAGGAGAGTGAAAGAGCGTTTCAAACTTTTACTAACTAAAAATACCTTGTTCCTTCATTTGCTTTTTGTATTCTAGTAACACGACTATCCTTATCAGACGTTTTCCCATGACCCTAGCAGGCATCGGCCCTGCTGGGTCCCTACGGTTTTGCTGGCATCTCTATCAGGCGCGCTTGAAATACTACGCGACATCGACCACTCAGATTCGGTCCTTATAAGATTAACCTTTGCTCGCCGTCCGCAAGCTCAAGAATCTAAATCGTAAGAGTTAGGATTCTTGACACGATTGAAACAAACAAATTTTATACTTGAAGCCAAGACAGTGTGTCATCGATTTTTGTATGCATTTATTCATTGGACATACGAACTTAAAACTCTCCAGAAGAGATATTTAAAACGTACATTCGCACAACAGACAGACAGATCTGTGAATAGTTCATCTGAGTTTAAACGAGCGGTCTGCTGGCGCCCAGTTCAGAACAGCCGGAGGTCCTTAAGAAGTTTGCAGACTGCGGTGAGAGATGCAAGCAAATTAAAAGTATTGAAATATTTTGAGATTTAATGCTCATAAAGTATATTTCTTAATTCCTACACTTCTTTCTTTTTGAGGTAGAAAATCATCAAATAACCTTTTTTTGCTCTAAGTGGGTTGAAAGGGTGTGTTAGGCTTATACTGACTAAATCCCAACTGTGGCCTTTAGTTGCCCTATGCGTTCTAGGGCCACGGGAAAAACATTAAAACATTTCCGCAACCCTAGCAGGCATAGGTCCCTTCAGCTTTGTGACATTTCTTCGAGGAGCGCGTGGTGTCAACGCGCTGTTGACTTGGGTTTGATCTTTACCGTCCACGCCTTTTGTGACTAAGGATCGCCCTACGGCTTCCGAAGCCTGTGGTGTCTTCTATAGCAGCGGCTGGGGGGTGAGCATGTGCGCTTTCGCATGGTTTCGTATACTACACCGTGACTTCCATGTAATACGCACAATGATGACAGCAGAGCGTTTCATCCGCCTGAATTCCAAACAGGAACCTCCCGCACTTTCCATGTCCGATGAGGACCTCGTCAGGCGGAAAGTGTGAAGAAGTGAGAAGACTTACCGCCGCGATTGTTGCGTGCCCAAAAGCACTTTTACTTACATTTAAACCATACAAAAAAATCTTGTACTTTAAAAGTCCATAGTAAAATATATAGGTAGGTTTCGATCTAGGTACTATTCCTGTAAAAGTGCAGCCCACAGTCTGCAAACTCTCTAACGAACCTCAATATCGTGCCAATAAATAAATTCGTCCGGCGTATTTCAATAACCCCGCCAGTTCGGGATGCGTTTCATATGTTAGCGGCCTTACATTATCTAGGGATCCTAAATTCGGTCGTGTTACCCATAAAATTGATTGAAGACTATTGGTTTTATTGGCGACTCTTTGTTGCTTTGATTTTATGTAATTCGTGTATTACAGAAAGATAAAAATGTTGTTTTGTTTTCTTTTGTAGCATATTTTATGGCTAATGTGGTCGTCTGAGTTTACAAGGGAGATAAAAGTGTTTTTGTTTTTCTAGATATTCTGCTGAACGTCATTTTTTTAACGTTTATTTGTTTCGTACATCATTTTCATTTTTGTGTGTTGATATTTACTGGCTTGAACGTGCCTGAGTTCCTTCAGTTGCCTTTTACGTTCCAAGGTCACGGTAACTGTATCAAATTATCCGCAGTTTCTTGTCGTACACCTAAAACACCTCGATTTCTTTTTTCAAAAAATAGTTTTTTTTTTTGAGGAGTGAAATCATCCAATGAATTCTCCTGCTCTAATGTAGAGTGGAAAAGCGTGTCAGGGTTTTACTGACAAAAACTACACCAGTTTCCTTCAATGGAGTCTTTAGCATTTTAATACCACGGGATTTCTTTTCAGAAATGCCCCTGACGGGGCCCGATAGGCCGTAGTGGGCATTGGCCCTGCTCCCTACAGTTTTGCTGAGATCTCATTGAGGTCTGCTGCGGCGCCTGGGGCGTGAGGATGTACGTTCGCTCAAGGCTGCGACCACCTACTTTACTAGCATTACTGCTTCACAAAAGGAGGCGAACACATCCCATTCCGTATCAGTCCAGAAGATAGCCTAAATCGGGGCCCGGTAATATCGGTCGCTGCCGCCGATCGTTTCACAAGTCAGCTTTCGAGTCTAAATCTGAAAGACACCTGCCTATTGTTTTGAGCAATTTGTAATAATTGTTATAATAAGCATAAGCATAATCAGCCTTTTAATGTTCCCACAGCTGGGACTCAGACCTCCTCTCTAGGAGAGGGAAATGGGCCGTAATCCACCACGCGGGCCCATTGCGGGTTGGTAATTGTCTCATATCTTATAATTTTTGGTTCTACGATATGCCGGTTTCCTCGCGATGTTTTCCTTCGCCGTTTTGAAACTAGTGGTGATGAAAAAAATTACACAAAGTAATGCACCTGGCTGGGTTGGAGCCGCTACCACTCGGCCACCACTGCTGAATTATTACAATATTATCTACCAATCACATAATAATTTTAATTCTGCTGTTATTCCGTATTTACATCAACATCCTCAATATTGCGTGCTGCTCATCCCCCAACGGAAGTAGTGTGTCACGGCTCAGTATGTCGGTACACGAAGGTATTTATCACAGCAGCGCCATCTGCACGCAATATTAAATACGAGAAGTTAATTAATACATCTGTACGAAGACGCTCTGCTTCATTTCCGTTACAGAACATACGGAGATGTTTTTTGAGTATGTCTTATGTCCATTATTAATTTCAAAGCATTAATAAAGCCACAATGTGTCGTTATGGATCAGTGGTTAAGGCATCCGTCTCTCATGCATAAGGTTTGAAACCGGACAAATACCAGAGTATTTTTGGTTATACATATGTACTTTTCTAAGTTTGTCGAGGATAACACGACAAACTCCAGAACATCTACAGGTCTACTTAGAACATCGGAAAGCACGTAAAGCCGTTATTCCCTTTTGTCATACGTAGATCTTTGACAGTCTTTACAGGTAGATAAACACCAGAAAGTTTGACCATCATCAGTAAAGGCTGATGGTCAAACTTTCTCACGGTACTGCTTGGATAGCCAAGGATTATCATGCTGCCCAGTAACTGGGTTGTGAAGGTTTGATAGGCAGTCGGCCCATGTAAATCGTGGGTATTCAGCCACATCCGGTTACAGTTTCCAGTCTAGCCATCCTAGCCTAGACTATCGATGCACTGCGCGTAGTGATGGCGTTGTGTTGACTGAGGCTAAATCGCTTAAAACCGGTTTCTGTTATGCACACGGAATTATGCACAATAGATTTAATTACACTTTTGGTAGATTTGTTGACATCACTTTTGGTTGTCGTAATATTATTATTATTTTTTGTACACTAAACACATATTTACTATTTTTATCACATATGTTTTATTTTCACCCTTCACCTGACACTAATTGTAAATTATTTTTTATCAGTTCACTCCTAATAAGTTTCAGTTGAAAACCAGCGTCAGACAACTACCTCGTAGTTGTTTGACGCTGAACTGGACCTTTTTTGGCGCAAACGTGAGACATACAATGTTACTTTTTTTTTTTGTGTTTGTCTTAAGTTTTTGTTATCTACAGTATTTTGTGCGCCAAAATAAATACTTTTCTTTCTTTCTTTCTTTTTAGCCGACCCCAAGTTAGTTGGGGAAAAGGCTAGGGAGATGATGAATAATACCGTAAAGTTCAGTGATTTGTGATAATTATGTACAATCTTCATCATGACTACAGTCACGTAGGTACTAGAAGGAACTTATTGTTATTTTTTTGATATCCTAAATTGTCCTACAGCTGTGCACATGCATACCTTTTCTCCTTTCAAATCGCTCTGTCTGGTGCGATCATGTCATTTCACCATGGTCGACATCAATGGCGACGTCGTCTTTCAGGTGTTCAGGGCTGCGTCCTCATGCGAGGTGGGCCATCCTATCTCATTTCAGCCTCGATGTGTTTTCTTTAACAACCACTAAGCACCAGATAAAAGTCTTAGACTAAAGTCAGAGGATGTATGGCATCACCAAGGCCAGCCCAGAAAACGTTGGCAAAGTGACCTGGCCGCACACCTCGATAGCGAGACTTCCTCAGCAGTAGGATATGACAGACAATAAAATAAGTAAAACATGTGATTGAAATTGATTTCCATTACAATATTCTTTCACATCACAAGACAAGATCAAAATAATCTTGTATTATTATTAATTATGACCGTTTCAATGCTCACATTACAGTCAGCCTGTAAGGCTGCGGTGCCCGGGAGCGGGGGCGGGCTGGGATGTGGAACTCATTTCCGGAACACAGCGCGCATGCGTCTGTCTCCACTTCACTCGCTCCAAATAGTTCGAGGAAGCGGATTTCAGCTGAAGGAAATCTCGAGAACAGCAGGACATGGTACTGGTTCATAATTTGACTAACCTTGTATTACTTAAGTGTATATTAAAAAAAAAAGTTAAATTAGGATACACCATGGTCAAAAGACTTATAGATTTATAATTTCCTGTGTTTCTTTTTTTGAATCGATATAAACTGGTACTTGACAGCAATCCCACTTGATGGTAAGCAGTGATAGAGTCGTTAATGCTGTGATTCACTGTTTATAAAGAGCCTATTCAACCAACCCTTGAAGACACCTAAATTATAAACAGACGGGAAGACCGCAGCAGGTAAATTGTTCGAAGGACTGGCATGTACGCGGTATAGATGACCAGGCGAAATGCTTAGTCCGGACCGTAGAGGTTTTAACAACGTAAGAGTCGCAACTCGTTGTTGGTCGGAACTATTTATTTATTTATTATATACTTTATTGTAGTTACATACAAACATAACAAAGAAAAACTAAAATGAATAACTAAATGTTTTCTGCTTTATGTATGAAACAGCACCTCTTACAAAAATGAGATCAATTATTAATGGGTAGCTGTCCGGCGGCGCTTTGCTCTGTCTATGACTCTGTTATAATATATAACCTATGGTCTTTCTTGATAAATGGGCGATCCAACACTGTATTTTTTCAATTCAAACAGTTAGTAGTCAGAATTAGCGTGTAAAAATCAGTCTTAAGCTTTATAAAATTACTAGCTGCTGCCAGTGTTTTCGCCCGTGTGGTAGTAGATAATTATGCCAACGGAGCATATTCCAAGACGTCAAGTATTATCAAACTGAGCGGGTCAAAGTAACAAACATAGGTTCACATACTATACATAAACACACACCATTACTCAGACCATGGCGGTGAAAATTTACCTATAATAAACTACCTGAAAAAAATGCGAAAATTGAATGACTTGGACAATTGGCTTTGTGACAGGTGTTTTTATTCAGTAGATGATTATTTAAATTTTAAACCGACTTAATGTATTACTATGCAATAATTATGACCTACGTACATTTATTTAAATTATAACTATTGACATTATTTATAAATTTTCTAATCTATTAATCAATTAATTCTACACAAATTTTAATATATTCTATAATGGTATGGTCCAAATTAATACTATTGACTGAAAATTTTATTATGTTTGACTAAAGTGACATGTGACTAATGTGATGACCTGTGATGAAATTTCATGACATAATTGTACTATTGTGCATGTTCTAAAATATTTGCACGACTGATAAGTCAAACATAGTGAGTCTAAAAAATATTTCAACATGTTAATATGAGTACCTATATTCTAGCAAATAGATAAATTTCATTTCATTTTATTTCATTTCATTTCAGAAACTTAAGGTAACGTAAGATGGCATAGACAACAAAAGCTAAATTTATTGTCTCTAAATTATGCTTATAATGCACAACATTGTATTGAATAACCTACACATTTAAGCTTCTCAAATGAACGAAGCAAGTCATGAAAACCTCAACAACTCCAAACGCATAACGTTATGGCTATAACCAAGCCTTTATGAGAAATAACTGTTACAAATAACGATGTGCCCTCACGTGTAACGCAGATATAAGGTAAACGTTATTTACAGTTATAGCCGTTATTTTAACGATAACACTTTACACGCGTAAGCTGAAAGTTGCAGGTTTTTTAATTCGATGATGAATGGTGACAAACTGTTTTGTTTTGCATTGTATCCGTTTTTATGAAATCAGAAAATTTTATTTATAATAGACCACTTATAGACCCTTTTTAATTCTGAAAATGTCGCTCAGTTAAAAAAGTAAAGCTGAATTGCACGTTCTAAAGTGTAGATCTCTATGGAAAAGAACGAGCTAGAAATTCTATGGATATTCTTTTAAATCATATACTATTACATAAATATTGGTTACATACTCTTAAGTGTTGTCGCTTCTATTATGTGAGCACAATGTAGATAAATAATTAAAAAAAGTATTTAAAAAATACAAATTAAGAGTAATAGTATGTGTAATAGTAATGGTAAATATCTATACATTTAATAAATCTGTAGAAGTTTTTAGTTATGCGCGCATCACGTAAAATGTACAATATCGATGTAGACAACTTTTATACATTATGATTGTGTGTAACTCGATATATTATTTAGGTTTTCTTTCATGGCAATCGGTTGACTATATCGAAAGTTATACTAGATATTCATTGAATGTTTGTGGCACGAAGTTCGCCGGGTCAACTAGTCTACACTAATATAGTAAAGAGGTAAAGTTTGTTTTTTTGTTTGTAGGAGGTAATCTGGAAGTACTGGTCCGATTGCTAAATTTTTTTCAGCGATAGAAAGCAGCTTTATTCCTGAGTGACATGGGCTATATTTTATGTACGCGAACGATGTCGTGGGTAAAAGCTAGTGTGTAATAAAATAAAAAAACAGTGTTGCCTACATGTCGAGGAACCATTTGATTCTCTGACCAATGACGTAAGTTCCGATATTTTGAATAGAAGTACAAATATGTTTCACAAAATCTTTTCTTTTTTTTTGGGGTACCCCTCCCGGTTACCATTAATTCGTTAAAATGACAAACTAATCAGTTTTAATCATGAATATACTTAGGTCGATGCAATGCGTGCTAGGGCTGCAGAATGTTCAAGAGAGTCACTACAGCCCTGGTACGCAAAGGAAATGAAGCAACATGGGTCGATTTGATCAGAAAATCCACCCCGAGCGAAGAGAAGTTATTTGTTGATTTCATACCTTCAAAAAATACTAATAAGAATTAATAACTCAAAAAAAGAAACCGTTATTAGAGGGAAAAACCAAAGCAATACCAAATATTAATAAAATAACGAATATTTTTCCATAAATAAACAATTTAACTCACAAAAATAAACCAAAAAAATAAAAATCAAAATAAACCTTTCATAAAATCCATTTCAAAATCTCTTGTATCTATATAACTCAATTTCAATTTTTAAATCAAATCGAGTAGAGTATGGAAAGGCCGGGAATATCCCGGGATTGGTTTAATTGATCGGACACATTTTGCTATGTGGAGGGCACTCGGCGAACGATAAATTGGCTGTATCGAGTCAAAAACGCTGGTTCGATGCCGACTCACAGACGACTATCGGTTTTTGTGTGGTTTTATGAAAAAAATGAGTATTGATATTTAATTTATTTGTCTGGCTGGCTGGGTTTTTGTCATTGGCGAGTGCGTTTACTAAAGTCAATGATGTGTGCTTTTTGTACAATTGAGTAAGCGAAAAATTCTGTTTTTTTTTATAAAAATAAATGTCCTTTAAAAAGGGTAAAATTGTGCTAAAAATTATGTTTCTGTTTTGAAGTATTAGCAAAAATTATGTAATGTCCGTTTGTTTTTGATTTGATTGAATTAATTTTAATATCCTATTTCAATCACAATGTTTTATTTCAAAATCAGATTTTATAAATTCACCAAATTTTATTGAATAAAAAATAAAACCTTTCACTGCCAGCTGGCGACAACAATACCAAGTCAGTCAACCACAAACCTTTATTTCTATTCCACCACACTCGCACAAAAATTTTAATTTAAAGTAAGCACAAATCTTTGTAAAATCGATGCTTTTAATAACGTCAAAGAGTTTGCGAACGAGGCGCGCGGCCCGGGTTTTTTAATAAATCCCGTAGCATGGCGGTTATTAAATCAAAGATCCCGGTGTTCCGGACCGACGTCCCAGGCTTGCATAAGGAAAATTTAATCCTTTGCTTGTAAGATACTAGGTCTAGAGATGTACACTTAGATATGAATGCAGGTGGTTTCATTTCAGATTACAAAGGTATGCTGATATTAAACTGAGCTTTAGTTGTAGTTGCTCGCTTTAAGATGTTCATGTTATGTCTTGTTCATATATTTTATAAAAATGAGAACTTAGAATTGTAACTACGATTTCTATGTTTTCACTCTATAATTTCCACGCAATATGCAGGTTTATGCCTATATAAAAGCTTTCAAAATAATTCTTGTTGATTTAAAACAAAATCTGCAACCCCTTTTCGTACAAAATCTTCCCATACACAATCTCTAACTTAATTATAATTCCCATCAGCGCAAGCAAATCCCGGGTCGAAGACGCGTCCCTAATAAACCCAGAGGTACCGTTTCTACTTTACTGCCCATTCCATTTAACTACATGCCCATCAACTCTTTTACTACGTGACGTATACATCGTAAAAGAAAAGAGCATAAAAATAAGGACCGAATTCCCAGACAGGGCTGAAACTTCAATAAAACTACTGATGGCGAAGTTAATAACATTCTTGAGTTTGTTAGAAAAATGTTTAACATGTCATTATATAGAGAAATATTACGATGATGCATAACTATCCATTTTGTCCCGCGTCCCTTCTCTATTATGAAAAAATATTGGTTTGCAATTTTATTTTTCTTTTGTGAAGTATTCCTAGTTATAATTTGTTGAACAAGGCAGACAGCTGTACAAAACAAAATTCACTTAATTTTTCTCTCAAACTGCAACCCCGATTCATTTCCATCGTGGAATTCAAACCAAACAACCCGCAACTATTTCCCAGCCATTTTGCAGCTAAGAACTGAATTCCTGACTGACCAGATCGAACACAATCTAAACTTCAATAAGAACTACTCACAGACAAAAATAAAGCACATTCTTTAGCTGCACGATAAATCTTGGGTTTTTGCGTCAGTCCACAACAATCGGTGCTATTCAGCGCCTCGAGTGCTCGATCTCCGAGACATCGGTACAGATCGATTGCAGCAGCGAATAGAATCGGATGGAGCATTGTGCTCCGAATAATTGCTTCTGTATTGATACCGCTTTGTGGCGCGGACAATCGCTGTCTTGAATGCTTTACGATTTCCATTGATTATTCTGACGTTGAGTGTTGACTGATGACGACTTAGTGCTGGGTGTGGAAGTTAATCGTCTTCATTATCAATCTGCAAACGCCTATTGTTGGTCTGACTGAACAACACAAAGGCTTATGATCTATATGGATTACTAAATAAACAATTTGAAAATGGATAAGTAATTGCAATATATTTTATGTGAAAACAATGAGTAGGTATAAAATAAAATAACCCAATGCACGTCATGTAAGACGATTATCAGAAGAAACAATTGTAGTCTCTTAGTACCTACATAGCCTAAAAGATATCGTTTCCTGTAATACCCTCATCGACAAACGGGCAACAACGTTGCTGATGAACTGGTTAGAAAGAGAAGTGTTCGGATCCGATCCTTATCGTGCCAGTCTAATTTGATCAATGCGTGGTTAGCTACGTAAGCACACTTAAGACCAGTGAATAAAGCTAGGCTAAAAAAGCCTGCCAAATGATGGCTGCCATGGCCCATGTACAGTGGTCATCAGGACTAAGTGTGGAAACGAAATTCCAATTGATAGATAGACCATTATCCACTGTTGTTATTAACTCGAACATATACTCGTCTATTCAAACATCAATTTCAGAAATGGTCTCATTCTGGAATCGTCGTACCGAAGACATTAATGATTAATTAATCTAAAATGGCGGCACTATTAATAAGGTCTCAATCTGTACACTAAGTAAGGTATTGCTTTTACCAGTCGTCTGCGGTTTTTTGACGTTTATTTCAACATTAATAGAATGTCTAGAATTTCCAAAAGGTATACATCAGTCTTGAGTAAGTAGGTATCTTTTGAATAAATGTGAAGTCTGTGTGTTCCACATTTCTGCCTATCACTTCTCAAGACGCATTATTAAATTAAATATCTCGCTAGACACGCTTTGCTTGAAAGCAGTCAGTTCTGAGAGACTGAGATAATTCAATCCACAAAGAAAATCACAGAGAAAAGGTATATCGTAAGAAGAACATTTCAATTACATTGTGAGGTGGATTTGAAATTTAATATGGAACGTTTGATACATTGGCCTACTAAAATTGAATTTAGTAACTAGCTTGTTTGACAGCTGAAACCTTACTGTGTGTAGAAAACTTTATGGAGTTGAGAAGTTCAGAAGCAGTTGGAGGCGGCGAAGCTTAAGTGAGGTCAATATTTTAGGACATTAGTTCAGCAGGGGATATTTTTCCCAGATGATGACACTAGCCACTAGTCAAGTTTGAATCGAAAAATGATACCACTAGGTTACACGACTGCCAACTGTATGCTCTACAGATAGTCTGTTGCCAAGTCTGAGACACACCTACGATACATGAGCAATTCCCAGTGTGGGTCGTTTTTTTATTTTAAAATAATCTGCCAATGTCCCAGGACCATTAACACAAAGCCGACCCACAGCCCAACCGGAATTATTCGAAAGAGTTAAAAAAATAGAAAAGTAGCCCTGGAACACAAAAGGCATCTGAAGGAACACAGGTAGAATTTAGTCAGCAAAATCAAGTAAGTAAAAGTCTAATATTTGCCGTATCAGACTTTTACATACTTACTTCACCCAGATTGGAAGAAGTTATATGTTTATATGTGTGCTTTTTTTCGCCTCAAAAAAAGCACAATTATTTTTAATGTAGATATAGCTATAACCTAGGGGTCTTTAAGTCAAGAGTAAATAGGTTACTTCTAGGCTAGTGTGCTCCATCGTCGGCCACATCATCGCCTCCCATCAGGTGAGATAGTGTTGTTGATTGGTTGTTTGTTGGTTGTTGTTGGTGTGGTAGTATTATTTCCGTCGAAGACTGACTTTCAAATTTTAAAATATTTCACGGCCACCGATGAAGTTCTTAACCTAAATACGGACTCGTAAGAGTAAGTAATTATTTTCGTATACATAATCATCGCAATTCCTCTAGCTTCAGGCTGTCGGCTATAAATTAGTCTTACTTTAGAATTATAGACTCGAATGCTGAATCGCGCGTACCTACATTGCCGAGAGTGGCTGTACTGAATAAATTATTGAGACATCTTGCTAAGATGGGTTTTACTTACGAGTTCTAGTATTATAAGGCTTCTAAATATTTGGGACTACTTGGCTACTGAGTACTACTGCCAACATTACCATCTATGTAAATTTGGTCCCAAACTATTACAGAAATAATTGCCAGGAAACAAATTTTGATTTCTTTGTGAAAAAATTTGATAGGTCTTACAACTTGTGTTTTGTTTGAAGCTTTTTTGAAGCTTTTTTTTAAGCGTATGATTCTTATCTTGGTAGGTAGAGAGAGAGAAAGAGAGATAGAGGAGATTCTTTGATAACTATGTTTGTGTATAATTTATTTCCTTTATTATTCAAAAAATATTAAAAATAGTAATGTTATTCAAAATTGTTGTCATAATTAAAATCTTTGTCCCTTTTTAAATCCATCTAAAGGTACATATATATATATATTTTACACGATTCAATTTAAATTAATAGCACACTTGTGAACTATATTCACATATGTAAACAGAGTTTTTTTTATTTATTTCTCTTTCAGAGTCAATTTCGAAGCTTGAGAACGTCTAAGGTTAAATATATATATTTATATATATATATATATTAATATCGCTTTTAGCGTTATGACCGCTCATTGTGCCCAATAAATTACTTTTTAAAATATTTTCTGTATTTTTAATGGGCGAATCCATGTTTCAAGTAAGTGTAGAAAATACATTTTAAAATTGTTTGAGTGTTTTTATCTCTTCTAAAAGTCATACTTTTATTTTATTCTAAAAGTTTCACTAAAGACAGTACTGACTTTAATGAACAGCCTTTCCGTTAATTCACTTAAACAAGCCGTTATTTAATTAATCAACCATAGACAAATACCTTACCTCCGTAATATTATAATGTGCTTGGAATATTACAAACAATTAATTAGTTATTAGCGAAACCTTTGTTTGTGATGTTAACTTGAGACGATCGAACATTATTCAATTATACTTGATATTGTGTATTGTATGTATGTCATAAGTACAGTTACTTCGGTTTGCATTTGTAACTTTAGATCTTGAGTGAATGTGGTTTATAGTAGCTTTTGCCCATGTCTTTGCCCGCGTACATAATATATATCATATGTCACTCGGGAATTAACCTTTCGATGAAAAATTTTTAACAATCGAACCAGAAGTACTAGATTTTTTTGTTTGTAGGGGGTTATCTCTAGAAGTTCAGAAATAACCTCCTACAAATAGAAAAACAAATTTTACCTCTTTATAATATTAGTGTATATAATAACGACCAAAGAGGTTTCCAAAGATCGGATCAAGTATTTACCTACTAGTTTGATCATCACAGAAGTCTATCAAGAAATAAGTATTCTTTACATAATTCAGGACTATAAAAAGGAAACCTTGTGCAAAACACACCCCTAGTCCCAGTAGTTTCACTGTTTGTTGATAAATGTCAATCAATTTCTCCTTTTGTGCATATAGTTTAGTGTACTAGCTGCTGCCAGCGGCTTTGCCTGTTTATAGTAGAAAATTATGCCAAAGGAACATACTCCCAGAATAAAACGCCCCGGAATATCCTATGTTCTATTCCCAGACATGGTCCATTTATGTGCCAAGTTTCATTGGAATCCGTTCTTTTTTAGGGTTCCGTACCTCAAAAGGAAAAAATGGAACCCTTTTGGATCACTTTGTTGTCCGTCCGTCTGTCTGTCTGTCAGCCTGTCTGTCAAGACCTTTTATCTCAAGAACGCGTGAAGGTATCGAGTTGAAATTAAAACCATATACTCAAGTGTGCAAACCCTTCTAGCTGTGAAAAAATCAAACTTCTAAGTTAACGAGTAAAAAAGATACGGCCGTTTACGTCGCAAAAAAACGTATGTTTTGATACTTTCAAAGATCGAAATTCATAAGGTACTTTCCGTAAACCCAGAATCCTAAAATTTGGCACAAAGCAAGGTCTTATAGCACAGGTATAGGAAAAAATCTGAAAACAGTAAATTTGTTGTTACCTACGTCACAAAAAAAAAAAGTTTTGCAATTCGCAAAAATCTTTGAGACTCCATTCGGGAATTGTAGTTTGCACGGAACCCTCAGTGCGCGAGTCCGACTCGCAATTTGCCCAGTTTTTTTTTATTTTATATAGGCTCACGTTAAAATTTGACCACTATCTCACCTGATGTCAAGCGATGATGTGGCCGACGATAGAACACGATTGCCTAGAAGCAATCTAATCACTCTTGATGTAAATATTCCTAGGAGATTTCCCTGTCGGAGTCTGTTTCCTGATGGCTATAACCATCTACTCCTTAGCAGTACGCATAATGAATGTGTTCCCAAAACGCTTTGTACGTATGGATGGGATGTCTACTATGTACCGGTGGCGCAACGCCGCACTGTGTAACTCCAGTGCACACTCCCTGAAATGCCGTTCCGTCTGCCGTTCCTACGTTAATAAGTAACAAACATGCACACACATATTCACAAACTTTCTCCTTTAAATTATGCATTACTTAAATTAGTAAGATGATGAAGCACCTTACATTTCCTCCATTACACCATTGTGATTCCCCCTGGATTCCCAATGATATTTCACGTGAATTCATTAACGTCATCTGAGGCGGGGATCCCGTTCTGAACGTTTTTTTCTGCTCTTTTGCTCAAGACGTCGGCGACAATCTACTGAGAACGGTATGATTCAATCGTGTCTGGCTAGTGATGTGAGTTCAAAAGATGTTCCAGGATTTATAAAAATATTATTCAAATTAATTAAAGTGGATCGAGAAATAATAGGGGGTATTATATTCCGGGCGGCAGTCATCGGTATATCAAAATTAATGAAAGATTTTACGAAGCCGTAAACAAAATATTCCAGAGTCTCTTGACGAAAGTCACATGATGTCGATGGATAGCGTATGAAGGAACATGTTCGAAAAAGTCACTGCTGCCCTGGAACGCAAAGGGCTATTGAAAGGGCAGGGATGAGTTTGAATCAATAAAAATTTGACACTCCCTCCCGTTCCACCTAGAGCGGGCGAAGTTATTTGATGATTTCAAAAAAAAAAACTTATAGCGGGATTGGACGCAGTGCACGGAACGTTAGGCGGACAGACGGAACAGAACGCTGTATTGAAAATGAACTTTAACAATATTTCAACGCGGTGTTATTTCGTGTGTCATTTCTCGGTCAAACGTAGAAACTGAAAAAGTATTACCGTCCATTTTGTCAACTGTAGCTTAATCTAGATACTCTATACAGCCGCTATAGACTGTTAAAGTTTGAGCGTACCTTTTGAAAAGCCGCTTACTGACGATTTATTATATCCCTTCCGTAGAACTTTAAAAATATATTTAAATGACATTGTGCTATAAAAGGTTGAAACCTTCTCTACCGTCTGATTCACGGGTTAACCTTTAAACACACACATTAATATCTTCAAGAATTCCGTTCACTCCACAAATCCCGAATCAAACACCGCAATCCCGCTCACCACATCCCTAAAGCACTATCCTACGAACACCGGTGCGGCTATTGTGACCTGGGACCGTCCCTCCCCAAAGGCCCCGTCTTACACCCCCATTCATACCTCTAACAAGCCGGTAGAGATTGAATCTGAATTAGCTAGTTTTTATGTGAATGTTACACGTGATAGGAATGTTAGGGAGTGAATTAATGAATAATATGAGTTATGGTGTTCGTAAAGTTAACTTCTTGGCTGGTTTTCGGAATTGATATTGGAAATGGAAAATAAATTATGGCTGTCTTTGTAGGACAGTCAGTTTTTTATAGATGGACCAGCAATAGATGAAGTTTTTTTTTTTCAAATGCGGCCAATGCGGGTAACGTATTTAAAAAAAAAACTTTACCCTGGCAACCTTTGTAGTTTTCAATCGATTATTTACATTTCATAAGCCAGTTTGCATAAAAACGTTCGCATTTTATAACAAAGCCCTTTTGTGAATATTGAAAACGTTTCTATTACAGAGATAAAAACAGTAAACTACTAGAATTTATTCTACAGATAAAGCGAGATAATCTGCTGCGTTCGGAAAAAATCTAATATTTTTGAAACTGCTGTTTTTCAAGTATTGAATCAGTGTAATATTTTTTTAACACAATGATAAGCGTTTGTAATGATTTTACATGGCATAAGTTTGATATTTGTTATTAATGCTTTTGTTCTTGAAAAATCCTACTCAAAGATCACTTTATCACCTCAAAATGCTAACACGCGATACTTCTCTCACTTTCCACAGTATTCCACAAGCGATCCATAATCCGATACCTTCCTTCTCTCACAATAAACGACATCTGCGTTGATGTGTAACTCTAAACCGTAGAGTTTAAGTCATGCCTTATGTCGGCCTGATACAGTCGTGGCTTGATTCGGCCTTCATAGGGTCGAGCCTTGTTTCGGCCGGATGACGTAGGGTGCCACACTATTTAGTAATGCGCACACGTTTGCAGAGGGACTAAAATTAAATAGAAACAGGGATAGTTAGGGAGGGCGAGTAGCCCTGGTTTTATCTGTTATTGTTGAGAAAATATATAATAAACAATCGTGAAAAACAAAAGCCTTTTGTATACCTGCATATAATACGAGTATAATTATAACAATACCGCCAAAACTCAAGCATGTCCGTTCACTGCCAAATCTGCCTGATCACCTTGACTCTTGCTTTTAGAATGTAGGATACATACTAAAAATTGGAGCATATCGACCGACCGCCTTCAGCTCTTGGGAGTTGAAATTTCTTAAACTTTGGGCAGTTCATTGAGTACAAAGCTACGGTAACTGCTAGGAAACTCGACATTCATGCAAAGGTTAGATGGCACTCAGTGGCGGATTAGCCATGTAGCAAGCGTAGCAAATGCTACAGACCCCCCTATTTGGGGGCCCCGCGCGTTCAGGGATCCCGCATTTTTGAACATAAAAAAATCTGGTCAAAATATTTGTACTACGCAAAATCTAAATACAGCTGATTTCTTTAGATGTGATGAGATAGTCACTTTACTTCAGACTTTCCTGCTAGCAAACTACATAATAGATATCTCAGAATTTGCCCCATCATCGTACTTTCTACGCAATTGATCTTCAAATCCACGGAGTTATTGGTGTATAAAAGCCTTGTTTAAGCTTATTTTTAGAAAGGGTAGCTTTAGCCAGCAGCTTCCTGTGCGCGAAGCCGCTAGCTAAAACTATTTAATTTTAATATGTGTGGTCTCGGGTAAGCTTAATCATAATAACCCTATTAAGAACAAGCCTAAATGAGGTTTTTAGGGAATTACATATTTTGTGTGTCTATGTGAATATTACGTTACCTGTGCGTAGTGACATTTGGCTCTGAAACGTAGTCGTTCACAATGCGCCTCATCAGATGGTTTTAAGTTACACAAAGGGCAATGGAGAGGAAGATAAGCTTTAGTGGAAGTAAGCTGGCGCCATCATCAACAAAAAGACTCCCTACTTCTGTATTAGTTGTCAGAAGAAAACCTAAAATGCCCTAAGCAAAATTCTAATAATTCGGGATATGCAAAAAAAGATCATCATCTAGGTTTTCCAAAAGTACTAAATTAACTAGTCTCTTACTACTAAATTAAATAATTACTAGTAGGGGGCCCCTTCTGCGAGCAATGTGCCCTGCCCATTGCCACTTGAGTTTGGCGATTCTTCGTGCTATGTCGGCCACCTTGGATATCTTCAAGGTTACGAGAATCCGATAGATGCGGGACGCACAGGATCGATCATTGTGGAGACACTTGGGGGAGACATATGTCCAACAGTGGACGTCTATCGGCTGAAATGATGAAGGGGGCCCCTTGGTCGAATTTGCTACAGACCCCGCGCCGGTTCAATCTGGCACTGACGGCGCTTCACACCAGGGCCTCAAGTCTGCTATTACAATAGTGTCACAATGGTCTATCATTGGTGTCATAATTGTCGATTTTGACAAGTTTGGTAATCTACTAATTTAATGGCGTCATTATGACTTTCCAATGGTCAACCACTGACACTCCATTGAAAGAAGTGACATAGAATGGTAATCTCGTACATATTGACAAATGAATATTTGAAGTTTGCGGTAATCTACTAAAACTTTGACAGTTTATTTGATCAGTGTTTTACCATTAGAACGTTATTGTGCAGTTATTGGTTTTAATATGCTCTAAATTATCATTCTACCACAATTCTATTACAAGACCATTGACCGAACAGTGATCGATCATTATGAATTAGCAGATTACAAACTTTTAGCAAAATGACAATTGGATCGTGTTGGAATGACGAATTTATGAAAATAGCAGACTTGGGGCCCAGGACAGCATCGAATGTTACACAAAGCACACGTCCAATGATTTGTGGAGTCACATGTGGGCGGTGGGTCTTTCAATAGGCACTTCCTTGGAATATTTAAATTTGAATAAAACAAATTGTGTGTTATGATTTTTTTTATTAATTTGGATGGCTGATTGTTATCATTATCTATGGAATATAATATCGTTCAAATGTCCGCTGCAACTTTGCTGGATAGCGCGCATACGAAATATACAACTTTCCATGTCCATTACCATCATTATTAGGAGTTTCGTCTTCTCATTGTCGAAACCTCCTTTAATTCACCGTGTGATTAATATTGCAATTATATATATTCAAAAAGTATCAAGTTTTTATAATAAAAATTAAAAACTAACCTAGAAATGATATTATTGTATCCAACATTCGCAGTTTCTCTGCATGTTTCTAATTTAATTCACTATGTGCATCTTTAAATTTGTCATCATATTAAATAGTAGCCTCTCCATCGAACTAGTGATTATTTTCAGCATTATTTTTGGCATTATTTTAAGCAAACTGAGTATTATAAGATGAAAGTATGTAAACAAAAAATGAGTTATGTACAAAACGTCAAAAACACAATTTTGACAATTCAAAATTTTTTTTTAATGCTGCCTTAAACAACGTGTGATAAATAATTTGTTGTCATCTTTCGATGGCCAAACTCTAGTAAAGAAATTAGATATTTGTCAACTGGCTTATAAATATCAAAATGTGATATTCACATCACATTGCCATATAAAACTTCCAAATACAAACCCACGTAAAATAATACGGGCTTCAAACAATCATAGTTCTCTGAGAAATAAGCTCGATGTAAAAAGGAATATTTTGCGTATTTTCCGAGACAAGGAAAACATAAAGATATAGTTTGTTGGTTTAAATTCCCTCTGTGTGGCGCCGGGACGAAGGAGGAGGAAATTTGATTTGTTCCGAGTTTCGTGGCGGGTGTATGAGGAGGGGCCGGCTGTGCCGAGATATCGATGTTATGTCGTTCTTTTAAAGAAAAAGGTTTGAAAATTATATTCAAAGGTCAAAGTGAAGGATTACTTTGTAAATCGATTAAATAATATCTTTGTCTAAAGCCGAATTAATGATAAAGAATTGTTGTGTGCTACATGTTTTTCTGTTGTTGATTAAAACTTCAATAATTGCCACAAACAAACACTTATTTCTACGACAGTATAAAATACAATTTCAGAATACAGCAAGCAAAATGACAGCTAGTCGACGCCTCAGGTGTCTTTGTTTGGCCAACGAATCAGAATTTGTATTCAATGTGGCAATGTTGCCAGCATTCTAAGCAGTTTTCCCGTTGACAAGCTGTAGGTGAATTTTTTGATACCCAATGAATCCTTTTTATACGCGTTTGTAGCCTCCTACAAGGTGAACCGATGAGGATCGCAGGAATGCGATGGATGCGAGACGCACTAGACCAGTCGTTATGGTGACTGTTGGGGGAAGCTATGTCCAACAGAGGACGGCTTTCAGCTGAAATGATGATGATAATATAATTATACGCATTAGGTTAGTACATAATATTATTTTCAGTCTATATAGGTATATACCTATAAAGTTAAATTCAGTTGTATATAAGTATATTACGATACAATTAATAGGCAAGTAACTGATTTTTGTTATATCTATCAAATATTGTGATATACAATATAAATAAAGTAAATCATGCATAGTTTGTAATGTTAATGTGTAAATAATATAAATCCGGTTACGAGATCCAGCTTTAATATCCATAACAATAGTAATTTACTATTTACTGAACTAATGAAAGGCTAACATTAATTAGTGAATGCGTTCAATTTGCATCTACAGTACACATTACTTGCATTATTCAAAACTACCCATTTGTTTTTGCAAAAGAAAACCAGTTTTATGTTTTATTTTGTAAATTGAGTAGTGCTGTCAAAAAAATAATCAAGAATTTTCATCATCATCAGCCTTTTTGATGTTCCAACGGCTGGGACTCAGGCTTTCTCTCTAGGAGAGGGAATAAGCCGTAATCCATCACGCGGGCCCAGCGCGAGTTGATGAATGTCACGTCTTCGAATTTTTGAAAAGCAATTACTGTCAAAATCTGTTCACGAAAGATTTTTAAAACAAATTCTAGAATAAGTCTTGTCAACCTGTGTGGCGCCTGTCGGCCGTCTCCCCAACACTAAGCAAATTCCTTGAAATAGCGAGAATGATGAAAATTGTTTCGAAATAATGTCTCTTATTGTTTCTCGCGGATGAAGACAAAGACTTTGAAAGTCAAAAGTTTCTTTTGTGTATGAGATTGAATCGCGACGACAATAACGCCATGTTCCAGTTGATATTAAAATTGACTTTTTTGTTCGCTCTTATATATTATTATTTGGATTGGAGTGGCGTTGTTAACGATGAGCCAAGACTGATCTTTTGTTTTTGTTCTATTGTATGCTCGTTTGGATTTATTGCGACAAAGTGGTGCGAATTATTTAGTTAGGTATTTGATTTAATAAAACTTTAACGTTTTGATGTTCAACTAACATACCTACATAATTGTTGTTATGCATATTTAATATCAATATTAATAATATCACTCTAATATTATAAAGCTACGGTTGGCGCCGAAAGAATCGCCAAACTTAAGTGGGGCAGGGCACATAGCTCACGCTCACGTACTTCACCTGAAATGATGATGATGAAGATGGTTGGTGCAATGGTTGACCTAGGAGCTGTTGCACTGTCACAGTCTCGATTCTCTCTCAGAAAAAATACTTCCGGATCTGCGTGTCTTTTGTATGTGAGTTTACATGGTTGTGAATACACCCGCGATACAACAAAAAGATGCAACTTTTATTTTTTAATTTACCTTTGTATGTGTGTATGAGTATGTTTGTTACTACTTCACGCTCAAACATCTAAACTTTGGTGAATATAAAACATATGGAGAGAATATGTCCTGAAATAGCACATATACTCGTATGATACTTTTTATTCCGAGACTATGTTATCTTGAGATAATTTACACGTGGGCGACTACTCCATGAAACTGGTATATTGTACCTCTAAATGATAGAATTTATTTTCCTCAGATCTACATATTGTTAAACAAAATTTTAGATAGTAGGCAAATGCATATCGTTGAAGTGGCTTAAAAGGCTGCCCAACTTAAATGGGACTGGGCAGGACATGTCTGTCGTATGTCTAACGATCTGTGAGCCCGTAAAACGCAATATTGGTGCCCGGACACAGCGACGCAGGGCCGAGGCAGACCACGCAGGAGATGGCGGGACGACTTGAATGGCTTTCTTAAGAATTGGAATGTGAAAGCGAGGAACCGTGATTGTTGGAAGGAGTGGAGGGAGGCCTATGCCCAGCAGTGGGACAAAATGGACTAGAAAAAATGAGGATTTTTTATAATTAACACAATGTACCAACGTTACAGCTGCGTATAACAAATAACTTTAAAGTTCAGGAAGCAGAACAATTAAACAGATGACTCGAATCAAGCGAAGTTTAAACTATATGACCCTTTTTAGGTTTCCGTACCTAAATTAGCAAAAACGGAAACTTTATAGGATCACTTTGTTGTCCGTCGGGCCGTCTGTCAAAACCCATTTTCTCAGGCGCGCGTTGAGGTATGAAACTAAAATTAATTCTTACCAAATAATCAGGTCTGCAGCCCTAAGCACCAGTGAAAATCAACCATCTAGGTCAACGCATACTAAAGATAATGCCGTTTATTTTTCATTTAGGTGTATAATAATAATATGTTATGTTACGTCTGTACGTGGTTTCGCACTTAGTCCTATGCGGACCATTGTACGTGGGCCATGGTGACCATGACCTTAGGTGGGCTTATTTCAACCAGTCCACCTCTCTCCTAAAAAAGGGTAGACCTCTCAGGTTTTTCAGGGAGTCAGTAAAGCCTCCTTTACATGCATTACTTCGTGCACAAAGAAGTATCTACTTCCCATGCCCCTTTTGCTCTATACCACGGCCTGGATCAAAGTCATGCACGAGCGGCCGCCGTGAAGTAGATAGTGTTTCGGTTTTAATATATCTTTTTTTTGTTAGCCTATTCTGTCCCACTCCTGGGCAAAAGGTCTCCCTTCACTTCTTCTATCTTTCGCGCGCCTGGGCTTTCTCTTGCCATTTCTAGTGGAATCTGTCTAGTTCGTCGCTCCATGTCCTTCGCGGTCTACTGCGACCCCGTCTCACTGTTTGAGGGTACCAACTTTGTGCTACTTATACACATAAATTATTTTTATACAAATAAATTATTTTTCTTTCTTTCTACTTTGACCCATAGTTTATCGGACGTGCGGCAGACATGTCCTGCCCAGTCGCATTTCACTTTGGCAGCCTTTTGAGCCATATAATTAATTAACGATTATTTTATTTGCTGCAATATGCCTACTACGCGTTCCAAATGAGAATAGGATCGATTCCTATGTTTTGACGTCTCCTCGTACTGTCAAATCGAAGAAATTTTGGCAAAATTGAAGAACTTAGAGATGAGGAAAATTGAAGAACTCGATTCTGATTAAACTTTTTTCGTTCACAGTTCATAAATAAATTAAATTTTTCGTGAATTAATTAATGTTTAAAAATTTATTTCCTCGATTTGACAGTAAATCGTGATGTCACAACATGGCGGGCGATCCTATTCTCATTTGGAACGCATTATACCATCTTGTACAGTAAGGCCGCAAAAGTCCATAGGAACGCTAATGATTACATTGCTACGAACCGAGCGAGCGCGATATTTCCGTGCGTATGTGTGCGCATGTATGAGTATCCACATTCCACAGATAACACACACTAAGGAACTGTCGTCGCACTGAGCTATATGGTAGCATTGATAAAATTCGTGCAAATTCGTCATGTGCTGGTAGCCGTGTGAACTAAGTGTTGGATTCGCAAATCACGTAACCCGAGTTCAAATCATGGTCGGTCCGTTGCAGTTATTTCTTACTTTGAAAATTCCCAATCTATATTGATTTAATTGTTTTTTTATATTTCTATGAAAAATACTATTGCATTTTTTGCACTAAATAGTTGCAAATTACGAATGTGATCTATTAACCACAAGAAGAATCACATTCGTAATTTGCAATTATTTAGTTGTTACATCTTTTCGATGTTATAAGGTGGAAATAAAAAGACGTGTTTAATAAAAATGTTTATTCTTTATATTTACAAATTAAACATTTATGAGAATTGTGACGTCGAATTGTTACCTAGACAAAAAGTTATCTTGTAACCGTTATCTATGTTACGCCTAAGATTGTTTGTTGGAAGTATACCCACTTAGACCATTCATAATATGAATAACGTAACAATGAACGGATATTCAAATTTTAATAAAATAAAATATAGGTAATTGTTTATATCCAGTTATTTATTGAAAAGTGATATATGATTTGGACTTTGTAAACATTTTATTTTTGTGTAACGTCACAATGAATGTATTGAGGTCATAGCTTAATTGTTCATTTTCTTGACGAAAAGAAGATTGAAACCAAACCTCAATTTCTGTTAAAAGAACTTTAGTTCTCACAAGATAATCGTCAATTAGATGAGAAAAATAAATTGAACTATAGTATTATGTTAAAACAGTGCGGGTAGAAGAATAAAAAACGAAATAGACTCATGATTATTGTCAACAAAATTGATAGCGAGTTCACTGCATTCTTAAGATGAGGCGATGGCACAAGTTAAAAGATATAGCTGTTTTAAACGAAAGTAAACACAATATAATACAGTGTTTGTTAACGAATAATCACAGATATGTTAAAATAAAATGGTAGGCCATTTAGTTTAGTTAACATTAAATATTTATTGCGAAACGTAATCGTTCTTGTTTGTGCCTCTCTGTCAAGTACGGCTTTTTAGCAGGTTTTCTGTGATGCACGCCTTCAGCGTGAAATGCACGGCGAACAGTATCCATCGAGGTGTCATATAATTCCGCAAAATGTCTCGTTGGTGCGAAACCATTCGTTTCGTATACGTCCACCATATGTCGTCGCTGCGCCTCGCTAATAAGCTTCGATCTCCCACTTCTCTTTCGACTAGCAAGGCTACCTTCTTCCTCATATCTTTTTAGCCAAAGATTTACAGTATTTTTCTAAAATAAAAAAAAATATATATATTAGGCAGCTATACCTACTTCACTTCATTTTCATTATATAAAATGTTAATAATCATAATTATTGAATATAATTTTAAAATAAAACTGCATTTATTAATCCAATAACCAATCCAATAAACCCAACGATTTACGTATTTCTCTTTTAAACCTCATAAAGATACGATCAATGGATTCATAAATGGCATACTTTTTAATTAGAAGATTAATTTGTAATAAAGTTACAATTCATTAATAGCTATTATACTCACATTCAGTCCGGTTTCTTCAGATATTTGTGTTTTATTAAGACCACTTTTATGCAGCCCAATGATAGTCGCCCTCACTTCAATACTAATATTAGCCTGCATTTTGCGAATATTACAATACTGTCAACCTCACGTCACTAACCAACAACTACAACCAAACGACAGTTCATTTCGGTTAAGTTAAAACTCGTGTCTACCTCGCAGAAATCTAATTCTTTATTTAGTTTTTTTTGTGATCTACCTTTCTAACTCTAAGAAATGTGTGAACAAGTTAAAGAATAATTTAATATATGTAATGCAAATACATAACTTCCAATCGGGTAAGAACTTACAAAAAGTCAATAATTGCGTGGGATTTGAACTTGCGGCACGCTGATTTGCGCTTCAATCTGTGTGCCTATACCACTGGGCCATCTTGACTTATGATAAGTTGATGAAATTGTGAATTTCAATCATTTGTTGGCGAAACTTGAAAATAAAAGGTCGTAAGTCAAACTAAACGTCAAACGAATATGTTTTAAGAATTCTTATGGACTTTTGCAAGTGATAGTACCAGTAGGAGTTTTTTTGACACCACTCTATATTCGACATCTATTTTAATATCTTTAAAATTTGCATGACTGTAACAACACTTAAACCTTCAAAAAATACAATTTATAAATCCAATTATAAATAGTAATATCTAGAGTATTAGATTATACTGAACAGATAAAAGATAATATTTAATCTTAAACTAAATTAGAAGTATATTCGGTCATATGTATATACGAGCCTCACAACAAATAATACAAAATTACATACTCGTAAAACCAAAACCAGTTTAAATCAAGTCATTAAAATGAAATAATATTGTGTAAAAATTACTAAGTTAAGTTTCGGATTCGGGTGGTAGAAACGCCCAGCCCCCTTAGCCAAGTTACGGTCGTTTCGTTTCGATTCTCTTGCGTCGAACATCTCGAGTTGGCAACGCCTCCGATTCCTTTGTTCTGATCACGTAACTGAGCGTTGAGATGACATTTGCATTGTGCAGATCGCCCGGAGCACATGGTGGTGGAAGTCTACCCCGCTTGCACGGTGCTTGTGGAGGCGATCGGTAGCGATGACCCCTAGTTGCCCTGCCTGGCTGTCATTCAGGCGCCTGGCGACATCTCCACGACTCAACCGCGACTTGAGGAGACGCCCTGGTCGTTTGCGGTCGCAGCGCAATTCCCGGCCACCGTAGCGTGGTCGTGTCATATATGTGACGGTTTTAACGTCAAGCTTGATATTAAGTACGAGATCTTGGACTGAGGAACGTTTATTAATACGGGCTTAATTCAATAAAATTCTGACATACATACATCCTGCTCCTCTCTGAAATAGAAGTCATTTTATGATATCCAGGCTCCAAAAAATAATTCTTTTGCGTAATAGTATTTGTCACACCCACACATATCACAGCCAATTATAAAGTTTGACATGAAAGTCTTTTGTGAGTTCGCTGAATTCTTTTGGTAATTTATTGTATAGGTATTCGAACTACCATGTTAAAGCAAGTTGTCCACAAAGTTTGAGTGTATTTCTTGGCACAACAAGTGGTTTTGTACAACTTTCCTTTTTAGTAGAGCCTTTTAGACTTTACCAAATAGTGAAAGGTTGCCTCTTTGAGTTTGTACATTACAAATATATTTGTAAAGATGAAAAAAAGCAGATTTTGCTAAATAAATATTGCTTTGCAAGAATAAGTCCATATAAGTTTCTTATTTTTTAGGGTTCCGTAGCCAAATGGCAAAAAACGGAACCCTTATAGATTCGTCATGTCTGTCTGTCTGTCTGTCTGTCTGTCTGTCCGTCCGTATGTCACAGCCACTTTTTCCCGAAACTATAAGAGTTATACTGTTGAAACTTTGTAATTAGATGTATTCTGTGAACCGCATGTTGCATGTTTCACGCAAAAATAGAAAAAAAGCAATAAATTTTGGGGGTCCCCATACTTAGAACTGAAACTCAAATTTTTTTTTTTCATCAAACCCATACGTGTGGAGTTATCTATGGATAGGTCTTTAAAAATGATACTGAGGTTTCTAATATCATTTTTTTCTAAACTGAATAGTTTGCGCGAGAGACACTTCCAAAGTGGTAAAATGTGTGTCCCCCCCCTCTAACTTCTAAAATAAGAGAATGATAAAACTAAAAAAAATATATGATGTACATTACTATAAAAACTGCCAACGAAAATTGGTTTGAACGAAATCTAGTAAGTAGTTTTTTTTTAGCATTTATTACCTTCGTCATGTATGTCTGTCTGTTTGTCTGTCTGTCCGTCCGTATGTCACAGCCACTTTTTTCCGAAACTATAAGAGCTATACTGTTAAAACTTAGTAAATAGATGTATTCTGTGAACCGCTTTAAGATTTTCACACAAAAATAGAAAAAAAGCAATAAATTTTGGGGGTCCCCATACTTAGAACTGAAACTCAACATTTTTTTTTTCATCAAACTCATACGTGTGGGGTATCTATGGATAGGTCTTCAAAAATGGTTTTGAGGTTAATACTATCATTTTTTTCTAAATTGAATAGTTTACGCGAGAGACACTTCCAAAGTGGTAAAATGTGTCCCCCCCCCTGTAACTTCTTAAATAAGAGAGTGATAAATCTAAAAAAAATATATGATGTACATTACCATGTAAACTACCAACGAAAATTGGTTTGAACGAGATCTAGTAAGTAGTTTTTTTTTTAATACGTCATAAATCTAAAAAAATACACTATTATTAAAACATCGATCAAAGTTACAACAAACTACAAGAACTTTTATATTATGTTACTTGCTGCTACGGAACCCTCCATGGGCGAGTCCGACTCGCACTTGGCCGGTTTTTTTTATGTGTTGGCATTAATAAATTCATATAGCTTAGATGTGTGCTGATGTGTGGTGTGTGATGTGTGCTTAGACGCTGCTAGGCTTTAAGAGTGCGGTTGCTATCAAGTGAAATAATAAATTCCATTTATTTCGTGACTAGTTTTTAGCATTACTTGCACTTATATGATGGAAAACATTTTAATATATTTTGTGTTGTAGACTGTAGACAAGAAAAGAAACATCACTCAATGACAAAGCTTTACCTTACACCACAAACCCCAAAAATCATCCCCAAAAACTCAATTAGAAGCTGATCATCCGGAAACCTCGTGAAGTCTGCCGCGATACATCACACCGTGCCTAACAAAGGGTTCCGTACAATGAAGCGTGCTAGCTAGGGTTCCGTCGGCTAATTGTTAATCGCTGCGACCAATGGACCGTAAAGATAATTACTGACGGCGCCAACGTAATGAGAAGTCGGACTCCGACGGATCGGCTACTCTTTTGTGTAGGTAGGGTTAGGATCATTTACTGAGAGGTTTTAATCTTCCTGATAGAGGCTGATTTTGAGGGTATTTGGCTCGATTTATTTAGACTGAAGAGTTGTAATGAACGTTCTCCAGATCATCGAGATCTGGTTGACCTTTGCACGTTGTACGTTGTTCTCCATATAAATTATCAATGAAAGTAAATGGAGGTGAGGGTAGGAAAATGACAAATAGTCTACGACCTATTCTCAGATCATTGTTTTTTATATATAAAAATCGGTCAAACTGGTCCGGACGACTTCAATAACAAACACCGCGACACGTAATTTTTATATATTCCTATTAGATTAGCACTGTTTATGCTCTTACTAAAGATTTCTTCATCTGATAAGTGATCACCATTAAAAATATTAATACGTAAAAAAGCAACCAAAGCGTTCTCAGAATATGCATACGTATAAATGTGTTCAAAATTGTACATTGGCAGTCACAAAAACAATAAGCACAGTGTTGCCCATAAGTACATTCCCGCGTGCCCTACAACATTTTGCAGCTGTAAGGTAGTTTGTGCTCGTAATCCTTTGTCCACCTGTCTCACTGTCACGCGGCAGACGGATAAATCTCTGGCCGACACCCATCGTCCAAGGATTTCAGGTGGGTCCCTTCCAATGGCACGATGTGTATTTTTGTGAATCGGTTTGCAGGTCAAGGGCGAAAAGTATTTAAATGTTGTGGAAAGTAATTACTTTTAAGACAAACCAAACAAATTTTGGTTTTTCACACATCTAGTTTTTTCTCGGAACTTTACTTTCGTTTCCACGAAGCTTAAAGCACAGTTAATTTAATGAAAATTGGTCGTAATCAATCTGTGCTCCGTTCAGAGCGTCATCTAGTTTCCTACCCAGCGTGCACAACTGCACCTTCCACGACTTATATGATACTAACGACAGAGCTTTCCAGGTGGCTAAATATTGGTCAGACTTGATCTGAGTCAAATCTATACGAAATAAGAAAAAGAAGGGCTTCCAGAAACTATTCACTACAAATATAGAATTTTACCTTTTTAAAATATATGTTTGGATATCAAAATTCTAGAGCATTCGTGTATCTGTGTTACTCTAAAGTTTTAAAGCCTCAAGTTCTGTTCTCCGAAAGTCTATAGTCAAATACAACACGTCTAGAGGCGACTGTAGGCACTAAAACGCTCGCTAGTATTCAAGTCAAATATATGCCGCGCTCCCAAATCCCAGAAATCAGCAATATGTATTCTAACTTTACTACATGTGCCACAATTTTGTTTTAGATCTGCAAATTCGACCTTTATCTGAAGCTAAATGAAACAATATTCAACAAATTCGATAGGCTTGTTCAATATTTGCCAAATCGATTGTTTAGAAGAGTGTAATAAATTCAATAATTGAAGACATTCAGGTTGAGCAGTGGTGGCCGAGCGGTAATGACTTTGACTTACGAGTTGTAGGTTGCGGCTTCAAACCCAGCCCAGCTAATTACTTTGTGTAATTTATTTCATCACCACTGCTTTCAAAACGGTGAAGGAAAACATCGTGAGAAAACCGGCATGTCCTAGAACCAAAAATTCAAAGACATGTGACATTCAACAACCCGCACTGGGAGGTGGCCTAAGTCAGGGAACATTAAAAAGTTCCGATGATGATGATGATGAGATTTGACTACCCTGAGCACAAGCTCAAACTTATTTATAACGTTTTAATAAATACTCAGGTTAGTTATTTATTTTGCTGTCCGTACTACTTCAAATGCTATGAACTTCAGATTAATTTAGCTAATTAGGAGTGTGCATATGGCACTCAAACAATAGAGTTCCTTCACCAGAATTATTGCCAAACAGATTGTGTACGAAAAACAAAATGAACAACAACTCTTTTACTCATTAATTAATGAACAAAAGCCAGAAGTATATCAATTATATAAATCCAAATATGAAGCTACGTTGTAATTTACGTGCGACGCAATTGTTGTGCAGTAATTAGGCAATTACGACGGCGAGCACGTTTTAAATTAATTACTTTGGTGTTAAATACGCACAGAATTTTCGACTAACATTTGCATGCTGATGTGTTCGTGATTATCGGGATCACTTTTATGTGCTCTGTGGTTTGGCAACACCACTAACTGTGTTACAATTATTTTAAAATTATCTCTTTGCATCGATTGTTGTTTTCATTTAATTTAGTTTACCATGCAATGTCAAGGTTCAATACTTTTGCTTTGTAACAGTGTGACAGCTAAATTGCCTTTCTAGACTCTTAAAACAATTGTTCGTAATCCTAAAAATTACTTGTTGCTACCTCGTAGATAAAATTCTATAATCGGAGGAACAAACAATTTTATTTGTAATAAATATTTCCGCTATATCTACATTATATCTCTTGTGAAAGAGACTGGTAGTAAAAAACCTTTTTCTATGTAAATCGATCTTGCTTTTAAGGCCCAATGCTTGTTCTATTATCTTCGTTTGACTCTCACTTAATAAAGTTGTAGAAAGGAACAGTGCACACCACATGCAACATCTCCCCAGTCTTTTCTCAACTAGTTTGGGGTTGGTTTCCAATCTAACTGGATGCGGCTGAATAACTATGTTTTACGTAGAATAAATGCGTGTCAGATCTCTACAACCTAGTTATTCAATTGAGCAACACAATACTCCTTGCATAGACTGATGGTCAGACTTTTTAGCGTCTTATTACCTGGAACGACAATCGAGACCAACTACATGCTTTAAATCTTTAAACCAACTTAGAAAGATACATTATGGATTGAAAAAATCACATTGGTACTTGCTCGGTTTCAAACCCTTAACCATATGCATGAGAGGCCTTCTATACCACACGCAAAAAAGTATAAAAAGCACACAATACTAAGATTTCCTCCCCGAAGTCTTCTCAAGGCTGCATCTCTCTCTTGCGCCCCGACTGGCTCGATGAAGGTTCGCAAGGAGCGGCGGCGGGTATGTCCGTCAGCTTATCTGACACACTGCGAGCTGCAGCTGACAATTTAGCGCTGGCTTTAACTTTATATGGGCTGTGAAGTAAGCGGACAGCGATTTACTTACCTACCTGCTACAAATCAAAGTAGATACAAACCCCGAATCAGTGTAACTAAGCATTAATTGCAATCTTACCGTACAAATATTTTTTTTAGCTATAAATTCAGCAAAGTTTACCGAAGACATGTTTTTCCATTGTTTTATTAGTATGAATATAAAACACATTAATCAGTAAATAGTGTAGATAACTGTATTACAAAAGGTTAAGAAGGAAAATTAAAAATAAGTAATTTCTTTAAAAGAAATATACTTAAGCTAATAATCAACTTCAAATAAAGAGATAGAGAATATAAATTTATAAGAAGTAACCCTAGCAATTTTTGGTTTATGTAAGCATTGGTTTTTTGAAATAAAAGAAAATATAATTATTGTTTAGTCAAATGAAAAATATAAAGAGTCGTTAACAAAACTTCGAATACATGTCAATATCGTTTGAAAATTAACAAAATTTTGATAAACGCTTCTAGCTTAACGCTTGATCCAAACTCCTTACCTGTGCAACGAGATGCATACACAACGCTTCCCCACTCAAAACACGACTTTACTTCCTGAGTATAAAGTTCCAAATGTTTTCATCACATATCTGCCTAAGGTTTTCGAGGCAGATTTAAACGTCACCGACGCAAAATCGTCGTGGAGCTAGATGTAGTGTCTCGTATAGGTACGACTAAGTTTAATAGCCTAACTTAAGGCCAGACTAGAGTAAGGCTCGAGGCAAAAATGCCCAAGTTTATCATATTTGACAGGTTATATAACTTCGATGCCTTTGTTATTGAGAACTGCAGAGGGAGGTAAGTGCACACAATATTTTAGTTTCCTCACCTTCTGACGGGGCACAAAGTTCACAAACAGGTACTGAAACGCTAATTATTATTAGATAGAGTTGTAGAGTTTAAAAAGTTAGTTCTTGTTTCCTGATAGCAGCTACATGAGCGTGTCAATAAGTGGCTGCTGGGCACTTCAAGGTTCACCCACCGTCGACAACACCATCAGATGAGAAATGAACAAACTCGAATCACACTAACATTTTAAAGGCGATTTGCATGTATTTCACCTCATTTTCACAAAATGTTTAGTACGAGTAAGTTAAGGAGTAAAATTCCCTGCCAGAGTTTGTGTTTCCCGATTCAATCTAGGAGTCTAAGAGTGAATACGTTACTACTAGGCAAGTGTTCCATCGATAGGTAAGATAGTGGTCAAGTCAATCGCATCATTTCAACCGATAGACGTCGACTGTTGGACATAGACTTCCCCCAAGTGTCGCCACAATGAACGATCCTGTGCGTTCCGCATCCGTTGGATTCCTACAAGCTTCACAAGGTCAACGGTCCGTCTTGTAGGAGGCCTTCTAACGCTGTGTAGATTGCCATTGGTGCCAAAAGGTTCTGGAGTTACGACCGCGTACCGGAAGACGCAGAGGTCAAGTGTGAGTCTATAAATATAAAACAACTCTAAATACATTATGTTTGACTGATTTTCTGTGGTCTCTCGCATCCGAACAGTTGAAGTGAAAAGATTAGCGAAGAGTGTCTCTTTTAAAGCACTTCGTTCAATAAATATTGCTTCAGTCACTGTAAAACGGAACTCTTTTTTAGCATCTCCATCTACTAAACCAATGGAATATAAATATAGCTGCGAGCTTCCTTCCAGATCGTTAAAATCAACTTCCATCTTGATAAAATTTGCCCTAACATCAGTATTTTGAGAACATCAACATAATCACTAATCGCAGTTAGATACTTTAATCTTAACAATATTAAAGATTAAACTGGAGTTTAGAACAACATTCTCAAGAATACTCAACTACCTAATATTTAATTCTGCTTATTCAAAACTCTGAAACCCTCAACCTTTTCCAACGTGGATTTACTTGAACACCCTATTAATAAACGACGTAAACAATTTTGACCCTTATTTCTAGGTACTGAGGTTTAAATTTCTCCCTACGTAACAGTTAAGGTGTAAGCTCTTCATTACCAAAGCAACTGATTTTGAACTTTACCCTCTAAATGTTAAGGTGGATTTTATAACTTTGCAGTCTATGTGTAAAGCTAAATTGTTAAGCTAAGTAGTCCGTTGTTACAGGTTGAAATCGGCATATAAGTTTAACAAGACTTGACGTTGTGTAGTAATGGTGTCTCTCAGATTCTTGTAGCAATTAGTTGGTTCGTTGTTTATTCACTTATGTTTTACCTATGTGATTTTCGTCTACTAATTTATGAAGAAAACTCTCGAAGATATTTAATCTTGTAGATACTTACATCTCATAATTTACAGTGTAATATCAATCAACACTATGAAAAGAACCACAACATTTCCTTTTATTTAATATTTTGTAACAAGCAAGCTTTCACCTAAAATTTTCCTGAAACGGGTCGTTCAAAGTCCTTGCTCTGAAAATTCTTCCCCCACAAAGGTTCACCCGTACATCCAAAATTTGCGTTCTTGGAATTCTACAGTAACATTTTTAGGTGGACTGGTTTTTTTAATATCCTTTGTTCAGTTCTCTTGTACGCATATATACAGTAGTAATGATCTAGACGCATGCAAGAAATATGACATGATTGCATTCTTACGATTTATAAACCTAGCTACTGTAGGAATTTCCAATCTGGACTGATTGAGCGTTCAAGTGACGCGCACTGTAATAAAATCCACAATACGTCCGAATATTACACGCCCTCGAAACCTAAAATTACGACACGTTCGAAAAAAAAAACTTAAAAAAAAAATCCGCAAAACAAAACTAGTGAAATCCGGTTCCCAGTAGTAGGGAGACAACATGTGCCTACCGACGCGGACACTGCGAAAAACAAAAATATTTCGCCGGCGAATTTAGTCAGCGTAGGCTTTTACGCTGACGCTACTGAATAAAATATATGGATAGTGCAGAGCGTGTTTTCATACTATCTATGATTTTAGTGCGCCGCCATTTTTTGTACGTTGTTACGATTTTGTGCGCAGTTGAGCCCGTTGATATGCGACGCGATTGAGACTTTGATATACGTCATACACGTTGTTTGTGGCTTTATTTATAGGTGAACATAGAATTATCCTTATCGTTATTTCAACGAAGAATTTTCTTGAATATTCTGCTCTCTTTGAAATTAGGTTTAATAAGTAACAGACAATTGTATGCGTTCATAATTTTGTATGCTTGATAAATTTCAGACTACATTTTTCGCACAATTTAGTGGTGTTGTGTCACTAAAAGTTATGCAAGAATTTCGTCGTCTGCTTCTAGAGCACGAAACCAATTAATGCCATTTTTCGAAATAAAATAATTCTAGGCTAATATTTGGAACAACCGATTTCCATATAAATAACACCAATAAGTAGGCACAATAAGAGGCCTATGTCTAACCGTGGACGTGTATCGGCTGAAATGATGATGATGATGAAGTAGGTACAAAATAACTGTAATAGTGATAGTTAGTGTGACTGATTTCGTGACTTCGCTATTTAACGAAATAAAAGTTATTTTATATTTTTTAGGATAATAATAATATAAAGAACGGCTGTGTTTTTAAACGGTTTTATTTAGCTCACCCCGTTTGTTTTATTTATTCTTGGATCAAATTTAGTAATTCAAATTTCACCCTCTTCCTGTCAACCGATTAATCTGAAATTTTGTATACACTTTGGATTTTGGTGACAATACAATTATGTTTATTCATTATCATTATAAATTCAAGATGGCCGCCGCTACAAAATGGCGGATAATTTATGTTTTATTAATCCCATCAATATGGGTATCAAATGAAAGGGCTCAATAAGCAGAATACAATATACTATAAAAAATTGAAATCCAAGATGGCGGCCGCTACAAAATGGCGGATAACGTAGGTTTTATCAATCCCATCAATATGGGTATCAAATGAAAGGGCTCAACAAGCAGAATACAATATACTATAAAAAATTGAAATACAAGATGGCGGCCGCTACAAAATGGCGGATAACGTAGGTTTTATCGATCCCATCAATATGGGTATCAAATGAAAGTGCTCAACCAGTATAATACAATGTACTATATAAAATTAAAATCCAAGATGGTGGCCTCTACAAAATGGCGGATAACTTAGGTTTTATCAATCCCATCAACATGGGTATCAAATGAAAGGTCTCAACAAGTAGAATACAATTTACTATGCAAAATTGAAATCTAAGATAATTAATTAATAATCTACAATACATAAAATGCAGGGCAGCACTGTGGATCACGCAGTCGTATACTTAGGTGCGAAACTGTTTGAAGAAGGTCAAGCCTACGTGGCTCTTAGTAGAGTAAGATCTTTGCAGGGACTACGTATAGAGGAGTTGGACTGCAATAAACTAACGGGCAAGAAACCTTGCAATAATGAAGCACTAAATGAATTAAACAGAATGCGAAATAAAAACTAAAAACTAGAAAATAAAAATAGGTAAAAAAACTTTTTAAGTTAAACGGTTTTATGTTAAACATACATTGCAATGTTTAAGATAAATGTACTAAAAACCAAAAAATAATAAAATAGATACAGTCGTGGGAATTATAAACATATGCATAGACTAGACTAAAATAAAACCGTGGGGCACGTCAATTGTCTACAATCGTTGATTAAAAACTTGCCTCTTTTTTAAAAGTGGAAATCAGCCTTGATGGAGTGAGTGGTCAGGTTTTGCTGACTAAAGCCCACCCGTGTTTTTTCAAACAATATAGCTATAAACTAATAAGATACAGGAAAAGATTTACGAAAGTTAAACAAAAATGTTAAATGTTTACTGGTTAATTTTCTGTACTAGCGTCAAGTTGCTAATTAGTTAATTAATTTGTTGATTCAGGCTGAAGATGAAAAAGATAGTAAAGTAACTAAAAGTTATTATGATTTACCTTACAATGTATTCGTAATTCCAAGTCAGCCAACAGGAAATGTACAAGAAACTTAGTATTCCATTTAAGTCTATTTCCGATTCACATCATGTTATTTATTATTTTTTTTTATTTTCTGATAATAAAATACAGATAAGTTTATTTCCGTTCTCAGGTAAACAGCTAAATAATGTTGATCTATTTATGAAAACAAAATAACGGAAATAATAAAATATTTCTTTGGATATCTAAGCAACGAAAATGAAATAAATTACTCTTTTTACATCAACATCTTCCTGTAGCTAACAATATGCTTAACGAAGTGTGTCGGCTTATTCACAAAATGGCCATCTGTTATCGCCAAAACGTTGTATTATCACATTTCTGTCTTTTCACCACTCTGCCGTCAGAATACCTGAGCGCTAACGTTTGCTACTAAACCGCTGGAATTGCTGCTATTTTCTCGTGGCCTGTCGTTAGGGTAACCAGTTTTACTGCTGTGTTAGTTTTTAAATTTTATAATGTTATTTTGGTGAGTTATAGGGCTAAACGGGACGTGTGTTTATAAGATAAAGTATTCCTATTCACTAGGAACCGTTTAAAATATATATATATTAATGTCTGAATGTTTGCTGTCTATTAGTTTTATTTATTATAAATAATAAAGACAACGAAGATATGTATTTTTATTTTCTGGTCAAACAAAGTGAACAAGACACAGGAGCAATGGTGGCTCAGTGGTATCGACCCCAACTTAGGCGTAGTATGTCGTGAATTCTAACGCAGGCAATTTACTTTATGTAATTTATTTCATCACCATTACTTTCAAAACGGTAAAGGAACATTGTATAATACTAGCGTATAAATAGTCTAGTAGGAGTAATACTAGCCTATCCTACGACCAAAAATTCAAAAACATGTAACATCTGTCAATCATTAGGCCCGCTTGGTAGATTACGGCCCATTCCCTATCCTAGAGAGGAAGTCTGAGTCTCAGCAGTGGGGATATTTTAAAGCTGATTATTCTATGTTATGCTTAGTATGTAAATGTAAACGGTGGTAGCTGTAATTTAGTTGAACTACAAAATATTTGGCTGTTTGAAAACTGTCAACCATACGTATTGGACATGCCATCTGGTTGATATGCCTGTCGGGCAGAAAAATGAAATTGAACGTCAGTCAATATCCGGTATGACGTGTGATATGATGCCAATTTGGATCATGCCAAATGAAATAACAAAACCATATTTAGAAACGCTCTTTTTATTACTTCGTAGTTAGGTGAGTTTATGCAAAACAGAATCTCTGAGCTAGATTTACAAAATCAGAGTTAATGATTTTCGTAATTTTATTTAATCTTTTAATAACAATAAATGGTCACCCTACTTGTAGGGCGCTAATGTAGCTCACGCGCGTAGTTTTTTCTTCTCAATCATTATGCTAGTCTGTGAGCTTTTTATTCTTTCTAATAGTTTCCATTTTGGCCGAAATTTCTCTATTGTACAACATTTATGTGGAAAGAGATTACGAGGTAGATGGGCGTCATTAGCTGAATACCTAGAAATAAAATATATTTTTGCTGGAAAATTGCGGGCAATCTAGATTTTATTACGGCTTTATATATTTTTTATGATGAAAAGTAACGGCTATGTGTATTTATTTGAGCACGAAATTAATTTTAACGAAAACACAAACAGATTTCAAAATAATATAGCATTAAACAAACATAATCTGAATAGAAACCCTCACAAAAACTGAATACAGCCTTATATAAATGACATAGTACTATCGAATACCGAAAAAAGTAATATTAAACATACTCGAGAGTTTCTGCAAGAGAATATTTAATAATCCGGCAAGGGTTGGCATAATATTCACCAGCCCTTTTTAATGTGGCCCGGCTCTTTTGTGGCCCGCGGGCTGTGGCCTGGGCCGTTATGACAAGTACGTAAGTACCTAGTTGGGGTTCACTCGCTTCGGGTTTGTAGTTGCCCTGGTAGATTATGTGGGTTAGTATGTTGTGACGCGGAAAAAGGGATGTAGTTTGACAGAAATGTGTCAGTCAAATTGATTTTTTTGGATGTTAGAAGTGTTTTGTTAGTAAAAGTTAGCAGTTTAGTCATTGTAGGGTAAGTACCCTCCAAGTCCAATCCAAGTGGATAAAGCTAGAACTATACTGCGTACACGTGTGTCACACACGCCGAACTGGGACTTCATACATTTTATATGTAAGCTTGACTTGTAGAGCTACATTTGATCCACGCCATGCGATGTCGTTCTACATACAAATCAGGCGCGTTACATGTGTGCATCGGTCTAATGTAATTCTAGCTTTAAAAATGTTGTATATAGATCATCATCTCGCTAGCCTTTTCCCAACTAGCCCTGACTATCAGTCTAGACAGATGTGGGTAAAACCTGTGTTTCACATGGAGCAACTGCCTGTTAGACTGATGAGACTTTCTGGCATCTGACTACCTGTAACGACTGTCAAAGATCTACGAATAACAACCTGACATAGGGGAGCCCCTATGGTTTTGCTGGGCAGCCAGGCTCTCGATGCCCACTAGGACTATAGGAAATTTCTGAAAGAGAAATCCTGGTCCTAATACGCAATGGGCTACTGAAAGACACAGGTGGGTTTTAGGAAGTAAAAGTCTGACAGGCCATCTTACTGTACCTTAGAGAGGGAAAAGTCGTTGGGTAATTTCTCACCTCCTAAAAAAGGCTTCTTTACTTAAATAAGTTTGCATTCAAATATTAGGAGGATTAGGTCGTATGATTGTTATAACACAAAGTTTTTTATTTTTTTGTTTGTAGGAGGTAATTTCTGAAAGTGCAGGACCAAAAATGTTTTCACCGATAGAAAACTGCTTTATTCCTGAGTGATATAGGCTATATTTTATGTACGCGGGCAAAGCTGCGAGCAAAAGCTAGTCTTAAATAAAGCTTGAAAGGCTATTAACAATGTCGCAAGACTTCTAGCAGAAAATCTGAAATCGTTAGCCCTAAATATTCTTTTTAGCGACTTTAAGAGAGAGAAGAGATTCTTAATTCAACTCGTTTCTTTCGTTATCTTTTATGTAACCTAAAATCTCCGACATTTAGGTATCTCAATTCTTTATTTATTTCTATTTAAAATGGCTTTGTTTTGTCGGTCGTTTTAGTAAATACAATTATAGGTAGTTGTTAGAATTTTTACTTTGTACTTCGTATTGCCGTTTCACTTAAATATTGTAATTATATTATTGGTTTGTGTGTGTCTACTGATACCATTGTTTCAGCTTTTCAATCTTAGTATTTATTTTAATAAAAGCAGGTACTTCATAATATGAACGTACTATCATTGCTGTACTAGCATTGTATTTATTAACTAAAACTAAAAACAATTTATCTATTTTCTACCAGTATTTTTTTGGATAATATCTAGAAAAGGTTTTCATAATTTGCAATACATATAAACAACTAAAACGTTGTATAGCCATCCTATAACCCCTTCTATACCCAGGTAGGGTACCTTTCTATCGACGTACGGAACCACATAACGATTTCAGTAGTTATTTTTACATTTGAGCGGTTTCCCCGGCCCAGCGAGTTTGTGTTAATAATAATAATAATCGTTTTCCTCTTTCTAGTTAGACTTGCTTTATGTTGTGTATGTTGTGACTTATTGAAAGGAAACTGTGGAAAATTCTAGCTAATATAGTATTTGCTGAAGCTGAAATTAGACTTTTTCAACATGAGAAAAACTAATATAAAACAGTTGTACATTAGTTTTCTTTTTGAAAAAAAAAAAATTTCAATCTAATTGGTATGGATTCAAAACCTTTACTTACAGTGCTACAAAAAACTCTGGAATTCAATGAGCCAACCGGTTTAATAAGACTGACTAAAAATCAATAGGTGTACAAAAATAATACGCCTATTCATCAAAATCTATCATCGTTTTTTTTAAATAAGGCAGTTTTTAATATTCAAAAGATGAAAGATAAAACTGGCCGGATAGAAGGCTACGATTAGATGCCCTTTGATTTAATTAAAAAAATGTTAAACGAGGCGGCTCTCTTGCAATGAAGCAAAATCAATTTGGAAACTTGGGGGTCGCACAAACTTTTTTTATTTGCCCTTTCAAATGTTAGCGAGTCGGTTTTAGAAATCTAATTAGTAGAATGTTTCATTGAAATGAGGGAATGTGATGAAGGAATACGAATCGTCTTTTGATTTTGATGAATGTTCATTAAGGTTTTATTATGGTGATAAAAAGGTTTTTTTTTAAATGAATGGATTTTTTAAAAACACATTCGTTAAATGAAGCAGATCTTGTAAATATACAGCTAGTTTTATTTTGAATTTGAATAGAAGGTGCTTGTTTTCAGTAACGAATGTCTGTAATGCGTAGTATATGAAAATTCTGTTGTTTAGGAACACTGAATGTGTTCCTAAATAAAGCAAGAAAATCAACTGGCACTCTTCCTAAATGTAATTTTTTAAACAATCGGCTGGATTTCGCAAAAGTACAACAGTTCATTATCCCACAAAGCCCTTCGAAATTAATCGAACTTAGAAAATACCTTTTCAGCTATAAATAATCCAAACCTTAGACCCAATACTTCACTCGAATAAATATTTCACTTCCAAACAATTACATTGGAAACAGAAAACAAACCACATACGATATTTCGCTCAAATCCTACAAAGGCCTTCTCTGACGGACAATCGATAAGCGAACAATGACTCGATTGTCAGAATCGAGACGAATAACCGAGTAATCGAGACGTCGGAGCTCCGCCTTTGTAACGCGGGAACTCGTTAGGGCAGCCTTTATCCCGGGATTCTTATCCTCCGGTGCTTTCCCGACGTGTGTATGGCTAAGTCTGTTTTTGATTGACACTAAACCCTCCAAATAATGGGCGTATCGATCTGCTTTAAAAGGGCTGATTAGGGGAGATTTTTCATCGGATGCTTGAATATTTTTTCTGTGCGTTTTCGTGCCTTTTTACGATGGTATGGAAATTGTAACTGTGTTGGCTATGACTTTTAGTTTTTTTATGGGGAAACTGTACTTGCTTTCAACTAAACTAAAGCAGTCAGTTCAGATACAAAATATTGTATTTCACTTGTTTTAGGGACATGTAGTGCTATTCTATAAAAAAAAAACAGCTTATAGTGCCTAAATAATAATGAGAAAAGAGGCAGGCTGTAAATCATGTGCTGACCAGCATTGTAGTTTTACTGCACACTGCTCAACATTTGCTGAGTCCGTTCCTTTGCCACACATAATATTGTGTGAATTCTATAGTTTGTTGTTGGTGTTATGATTTTAGTGTTGCTAATAAATGTTTCTTTCTTTCTTTAAAAATCTTACCTAGCAATCGCAGATGTATTGAGCTCACCTGGATTCTACGTGAGACCAGCTGGTTTCACTTACTAATCCCATTGGTTGCCTTTTAGAGTAGCACCTATTTATATTTCATGATTTTTTCTACTTCAATTTTGTGTGGTGTAAAACCCAACTAATTTTAGAAATTAGTATCCAACCACCTCCCACAAAGAGACTACATTCTCATTTTCCTTCAGTAACTTGAGTATTTATACAGCAAATTCACTCCATGTTTTGTAATTGTCGGCTTAGCGACAAAATGGTAAGATCCCGACTTATGGGATTATGTGACAGCACGGGTGAAGCAGAGGGATAAAGTTAACATACATCACTGTTCTCTGCTTGTAGGTAAATTAGGGTGATAGCCATGTGACAAATTGATACCACGAGAAGATCGTGTGATGTAAAAGATTTGAATTTTGAATTCATAACCTCAATGTGATGACGCTTGGAGTAGGCTTCTAGAATAGAATAGAATAGAATAAACTTTATTGTACACCAAAAAGTAACACGACTTAAACATAAACTTTAATCAATGGGTACAATGGCGGTCTTATCACTGACAATGATATCTTCCAGACAACCTTAGGATGGATTGAAACGAATAAAATAATACAGGAGTAATCTGCGGTGTACTACTAACTCATTAATCAAATACTAAAAAGGCTCCTGTCAGTGGAATAATGATGATCATAAAAGATTTGACTACAAAAAAAAAAGCTTTTATTCATAGGCTGCACAGACTAGTGATTAGTAAGAAATAACTAAAATAATATTACTGGGGTTAGGTAAATACGATTTATGATAATTAGTAAATATAAACTGGTTTTGAATTGGAAATCCAAAACGGAAACCGCCGAACTTTGTAGAGCACGTTAAACCTTGATACTGACCGACATCTTTAGATATTTAAGTCAGCAGCAGATTGATTTTATCAAACTTCATTTAGCTTGACAAATCTATCCATTCTTCCGTCCGTCTCCGTCTAGCCATTCAGCAAACATCCTCATGATGCAGTTGGTGCTTCCTCCTAGTATCATCTACGTCACTTTCTGAGCATCGACACAAATGCTTGTCACACTACAAGAAGGTGGAAGTCTCATGCACTCTGAAGGGGTATCCGCAGTATTCAAAACCATGCCCAGAAAGTATTATCGTGAATATGTTACAGTAAAGCTTAAATGTAATATTTTAATTAGCACAAAATTGGTTTAGGATATTTAAAATTTAGGCCGAAAGACGTCCACTGTTCTAGGCCTCCCCCAAATGTCGCCATAACGATCGGTCCTGTGCGTCTTGCATCCTTCGGATTTCCGTGACCCTTACCAAGTCACCGGTTCACTTTGTGGGAAGTCTTCCAACACTGCGTCTTGCGGTACATGGTCGCCACTTCAGAACCTTAGGATAATGCCTACAAAAATTTAAGTCCGCCTATGTACCACTACTGTACATGAAGTTTAAATAAATAAATAAAAATTTTATCCGATAGTAATGTCAAAACAATTCCGTAAGTACCTCCCTATATTGAATTCTTAGTAAACTTCAAGAAACCACACAAGAAAATCGTTTGATAAGTTTAAACGTCAAGCAAATACCGTTCCACACACAATCTATCCTTTTACAATTCTAAAAGAAAATACCACAACTTCATTTTAAACTTTGCATCCTGTCAGTCGCATTCCGAATGCGTTACAACAAAAATGTCTGCCAAAGGCTGCGCCACAAAGGAAAGAGACTGATCTTCAAAGAGATCGCTCGGAATATCATCGATCTACGTAACAAACGCGATGTAAGCGACGCCGGGTATTACCATATGTATTGCTGCGACTCGCGATCGATTGAGATCGAGTTGCAGAAATGATGCGGAAGGATTGGAATTGAGTGTTGTGCTGATGTTGGTATCTACATTATTGATAAGACGCGTTGTCTATGGTATTCTTTTTTCTAGAGAATTTATCGAATAACTTCTCCCGCTCCGGGTGGAACGGGAGGGAGTGTGTACACTGTGTGGACACTTTTATTAACTAGAAAAACTGTTCCAGTGCCGTGGTACCTTTTTCAGACAATAACGCAGTCCTAAATGTCTATGGATCAGGCGCAGAACAGCTAGGCTCTGCAGTTTATGACTACGCTTTACGGCTTAAAACTAATAAGCGGTTATGTTCTACCAATTAGGCATCCGTTAACAACCTGATATATTTCACGTTCATATGAAGATTATTATTTGCAACTTTAGATGGCTAACTTAAATGGCCTTCCCAAATGCTTAAATCAAATATACCTCTTGATTCATGAACAATTGAACATGAAGCAAAACCAGTCTGGGATCAGCGACCACTGACACAAAAACATACATACTGCAACAGGTTTTCCATCGATTGTCCCACTAAAACCCTATATTTTCGCCCCGCCACAAAAATACTCCATCAAAAAACAATGAGGAAGCCAAAATCTATAAAAAATATAAAACAAACGCCTAGTTTAATCCGCATTGTGTTTGGAGACAATCGAATTGTGATTGGATCCGGATTGTGACAAGTACAGACGCAAAAATATACAATCTGTATACTTGTATACAGGTTGCTACAGAGTGGCGGATTACTAACTCCTTTGTTTTTACGTGAGAATGGAAAAAAAAATGAGAAATGAAATATGAGAAAATTGTATTTTTAAATCGGAAGTTTTCTAATAAATAAATGTTCTACGTTATAGAAAAATGCTGACGTCGTTTTTAGGGGTTAGAGAGCTATGTATTTCGTGGTTAGAATTTTTTTTTAATACATTTTCGAAATCAGTATTTTGTTCTGATTCCGAATATGTATTTAGTTCAATTTCGTTAAAAAATGTTAGTTGAGTCCTTTTTAATAACGACGGTCCAATGATAAACAGTCTTTATTTTAAAAGTGGACTTGTCGCCTGTAAAACTTTAAGTGTTACACTTAAGTGAGTATGGTATCAGTAAATTTAGGGTCAAGAGAATCAAACAAATCACGCAAATTTCCCTAAGCATCTCTTTTCCTTACAAGAATGATGCCCTGTAATTAAAGTAACTATTTGAAGATACCTTTATCTATCTTCAAAGTCCTTTATCTATCGAATCATCCTGATTTACTAAAATATCTCAACCCAACGTTTGCTTACAATATTCACAGCCAGCCGTCTATAGGTTGTCAAAGTGCTTAAAACGAAGAGAATGTAGTGGAGACACTCCTTTGTTCCGCTAACTGAGGTAATTAGCGGCGCCACAGTCTGTCCACTCGCTGTCGACGCCCCCATCTAAACTGGCGTTTAGCTTTTGTTGAGAAATTCTCCGTGAATTCAGCTTGGTTTCACCAGAGAGACAAGTCATATTTGTAAGGCTTGCAATATAACAATCCCATAGATTTTGTTTTAGTGTTTTACTTTCTTTAAACTTTTTTGCACCGACAGCACTTTCTGTGTGAGCAAGAACGTTTACAGAAATAGAGAGCTTAATAATATTTTTTTAAGATTTGTACAAAACTGATTTAAAAATAAACCATTAAAAGTTTGGATTGTTTAAGCCAACGTTGTGGTGAGGTTCAACTTTTTTTTTAGCGAACACAAATACAGAGTACGTTTGTTTTGTAGAATCTGAAATATTAAAAAGAGAATTAATTTACAAAGAAAATCAATTTGTAAGAATAAAAACCTTAAAATTGAAACCGATTTTTTGGAAAACGAATTAATCTGGAAAGGTTTTTATTGATAAATTCAAACGAGTATCAACCTTAGAACAATTTTAACTTAGGTTTAGTAGGCGTTAATGGCTGTCAAGTGTAGACGGTGCAACTGACTGATCCATAATAGTGAAGTGCAAGTTATACAGCTGATAGTTAGTGCGGATATCAATTTAATAAAGCTTCATTCGGTTCATTACGCCCTCCGCTGAGGAGGGAAATTGAGTGCGATTATGCATTGAGATGAGGAAATGGATTTGAATATTATGTAGCCGTACATTCTGTACTAGTTGTGGGATTAAGTAATTGCCATTTGAGCAACGTGTTAATTATGACAGCATTAATAAATAATCAAAATGGTGAAGTTAAAATATCTATACATATTATATATAAGGAGTAACTGACTGACTGTCATATCAACGCACAACAAGTAGGTTTAGGAACGTAAAATTGTGCTCAAAGCTCTAAGCAGGGCTTTAAAAAAAATCTACTTTTAAGGGGGTAAAATGGGAGAAATTTGTTTGTACCAAAAAATTTTATTCTTTGGGCCAATTTACACGAAACTTAGCACAAATAGTAACTCAAGTAAATAACAACATTCCATTATTCGTTATTTTAAACTACCTCTATACAATAATTTAGGGTAGTATATGAGAATCTTATTCCTTGGATAAATGAAATTGAAACTTGGCATAAATTCTAATCAAAATGAATTATATAAATACTGTAATTATTAGATTATCTTTTTTGTTTATATTTGGTTTTCAAAACTATTCTCAGTATAAAAAGGAGTTAAAGTTTTTATAAAAACATTTTCACGAAAGTCGCTGGCAAAGTGCTAGTAATAGATATAAATTAAACATTTAGATTTACACCACGTGCCTAAATGGCTTTTAACTTTGACATTTTAAAATATACGATTACATATCGAAAAATGCTGATCGCTATTTCAACAAAGCCTTTAGTAGATATTCAAATACCAATTTATAAAAAAAAACCTTTGAACCTATAAATACATCACAGGATTAATAAAATGTGTCACACCGATTTCTACTCCCTCCCTACATTCCATTTAAATATTTGGAAAAATTTGCATTTCAATATGGCGGCCCAACACAGGGTTAGGTTTAGAATACTGATTCGTGAGATTAAAAGCCGTTTAGTTAAAGGGATATTGGAAAATAAGGAAGTCGACGACTTTTTCCCATCGGTGTTGTGATTGGGAATGCGGCTTTATTCCCATTTATTGGAGTCAATGGGAAAAGAATGGAATTTTGATGTGTTATTATAGAAATAGGGGTGGTGAATAATAAAAAAGAAAATTATTTCTTTGTGTTTTCTGATTTTTATTTGCGCACTGGGTTTTGAATTTTTTTTATTATTAACTACTTACTTTGACTAATTTCGAAATTTATCTATTTTGATTTTTATTTTTGTTTGTATTGAATAAACTCAAAAACTTTTTGAGTAAATTCTACTTTAAAGCAGACGAAGCCGCGGGCTGAAGCTCTCTCTCATGTTTTCAAATCATAAAATCAAGACGTGTCTTTAAGCATCACAATAGAATTTAATTGAATAATATTACGACGTAAAAATATCGATCAGTATTTAATACGAAGCTATATTCTAGGTTAAAACGTAATTCATCAATCCATTCTAGTAAATTATAGGCCGAATTACAACTTAAATTAACCCAGCAACTTTAACATCTAAATTTTAATTTCAGCCTCACATTACCTCAGAGAATTTACCTTCCCTGGTAAAATATTCATAGAGCAGAACTGTTGGCTGTATATCTTTAGACTAGTTGGCTGTTGGCTGTTAGCTGTTGGCAACTGAGGCGGAGGCAGGCAAGCGTTAATTTGCGCGACTATAGTTAGACTCCGGCGCGGCTTGTTACCTGCTTGTTTTCGCACAGGACTCGTAGAGGTAATTTCTAATGACAGCGTTAATTTTAGCTACCTTAGAATTAGGAGAAATGGTACTGACATTTGGTTTTGGTGAGTTATCTTCAGACTAACTTTTCCCAATTAAATGTAGGTACAGGTCGCGCGGTGAATTAAGATCGCTCGGTGAAAGTAGTGGAGGCAATCGGCGCATGTGTACAATCCAAACACACGCGCACAAAAATTCTTAGTATGTTAGGATTTTATTTTTAATTTCGTATGTTTGAACCTTAGTAACATAACTTATAATAACACTAGTTTTTGCTTGTAATTTATCTTGTAAGTAGGTAAATTCAAAAAAATTAAAATTTTTAAAATTATAATTAAAATAAAAAAAAAATAATTTCGTTAGTTTCTTTCTCAACGTAACAATTCACGTCGTAAACCATTTTTCTGGCTTGCCGTTTTAAAACTTTATTTTTAACCATTCTTTTTTACGGCTACGTATTACTAATACGATAACACAAGCTGTACGCAACAGTACCCAAGTACAACAGTATCCAATGAGACGCGAGAACGCAGCGCCAATGACGTCACCGTCGGCGCACACCCGCCCGCTCGCCGCCAAATAGACCTTAGAATTGAGTACTGCGCATGCCCCTTCTACTTTTGCCGAGCGATCTTAATTCGCCGCGTGACTGTAACCTATCGGTTGAGTATCTGACGAGTTAGCAGAATAACGACAAGTTATTCTGCTAACTCGTCAGATACTCAACCGTTGTTTTGATCTGCAGCAATCACTTCAATGATTGCTGCAGATCAAAACATAAATTGGAATAAATACCATTTTCATAGGATCGGTAAAAGGGAATAAATACCATTTTCATAGGATCGGTAAAAGCAACTCAGCCAGAATCAATAAAAACTTGCTACAAATTGTCCATGCAAAAACTACCCGATATCTGAAACAATCACGAAACATCCGTAGTAATGATACTGTCAATATATTTTTATTTTATTTTGTTAAATTGATGGATGCTTTAATCCCAACTGAGCATTCAACCTTTAAATAACACTAGCTTTTTGGATCCAATGTGAACGTGTTTCAATATCATTGTTGTATTTCAATTTTATTCGAATATGTATTTTTTTCATTTTGGCCTTTGTAAGTTAAAGTTAACAGTTGTGTATCATCAAAAATGGCACATTTTTTTTTGCGCTGTTTTGCACTTTAGTAAATTTCTATAATCAAGCAATCATTGCTATTTGAAAAAGCAATAATACATCTTAATTCAACATCAAAGAGTTAACTACAACAAAATTCAAACTGTCTTTAATTTCACCGTGACTACAACAGAAATTCCGCCTACGTTTTATCTGTCCCAAAACATCAAAATAAGACTGTTCTCAAATCAAAACTCCTGCGGGAGCCGTCGGCAACGACCGAGTGATTACGAGCCAACACCCTCTCTACGGGATACAACACTAGACTGCCGGAGATCCGGCTACCTGTCCGTTACCGGCGCTAACTTGTACGACTTCTGAGGAAACTGTCGTAGGCTAAATGGGTTAGCCGAAAGTAGATATTTCTGGAAAACAAAATTAACCTAAACTGTGGTAAAAGTATTTAGGGCTGGTTTCATTAGGAAAATTGTATTAGGAATTTCCCATTACACCCAGAAACTAGTTAGATCGTTGGAAAATTCTGGAAATTCAAATTGAAGTTCTATGATCTAAAACTTGACTCGGAAGAGATTTGCATTATGCAACAACAATCTGCATTAATTAAAATGGATGGATTTATGTGAAAGTAACTCTGTACGTTACTCCTTCACTAGTTAACCTTTTTAGATCTGTAAAATGATTATTTTCATTTTCAGTATCCATCAATCAAATATGCTAAAACAGTTAATCCACTACTCGCACAATGGATGTGTGAAAATTATATTAGTTTATTAATATTTTATTACTATAACATTTCAAACTAAAATTGAGGTCGGTAAAATACAGGCTGTAATATTCCAGTGAATAGACCCACAAAACTACGTTTCCGAGGCACAATTAGGACGAAAACTGTGCGATTGCTCATGATTTGTTTGAAGATGCGAACGGTGCGTGAGTCTAATTAGTGGGCGGCTACAGCTGATGGGATAAATCTCGTGTCGACGGACGTATTCCCACGGCGGCGCCCGGTGCCAGTCATGAGCGGAGAAAGGACTAAATGTTGAACTACTTTTGGTCTGAAAACATTATGGGCACTTTTTTGTTGGTGGGAAATCATTAAATGACTTGTCTCTTTCTAGGGTGAAACGAAAGGGTGTGCCAGAATTTTACTGACCCCAGTCTCCTCGTGCCTTTCAGTTGCCCTTTGCGTTCTAGAGCCATGTTCACTCTTTCAAACGTTTTCGCCCTACCGGGTATCGGGCTTACTTCAGTTTTGCTGAGCATCTCTTTGAGGTGTGCGTGGCTACACAATTCTGAATTGGTCCTTACTAGATGCCTAGACAGATTGCATAGTTACGCACCAGCTTTTGCTAGTGGGTTCACCCGCGTGAATGTCCTAATCCAGGGTATATAGGTAGTTAACCGAGGACGTGAGCCAAGTTTCATCCAAATTTGTTCAGCTGTTAAGACGTAAGAAGGTGATAAACAGGCAGACATACAGATAAACAGACTTTTTGCGCATAATTTATATTTTTTGCTAACTATATAGTAGACATAGAGTAACAAAGCCTACGTATATTCTACATCATAATACGCCTTCACTTTAATTAATAGGTAACTTTAATAATTAATAAAGTTTTAACTCAAGCTTAACTAAATATTTTGGAGATTAACGTTTGAGATAAACTCCGACCATTAATAAGACGGATAAAGTGTTTTCTAACAAGTAACTAACGCCTAATTTAATAATAATTATTAACCAAGCGAAGAGTGAGCTCCTAAAACTTGTGGCCTTTGAAGCCTAACTCATAAATTTATAAATAAATAATCAGCAAAAGTTTCCAGTTGATAAACTACGTGCGGATGAATGATTAATTATTTAGGTAAATAATTAATAAACACGCTCAGAATTTCGTAATTATTTTCATCATGATGTATATTTGTATATGCTATTTCTATTACAAGCAAGTATAATGAGGTTATTAAATAGTTGTAGTAGTAATATAATCGTTGATTTTGGTGAGATAAGGCTATCACAATCAGCAAGTATCACTTTCTATAAATAAAAAAAATCTGTAAACTGTAAATACTTGCAGATATTATTTTCTGTAAATATTTTATTTACTAGCCTATTTTGTGTCCCACTGCTGGGCAAAAGCTTCCCTTTTCTCGTCCCAAACTTCTCTGTCTAGGTCGATCTCTAGCCAAGTTTGCCCCGCGAACAGATCATGTTAACATAAGAAAAAAAATATTATGTTAATAAGTAGTCGTCTAAATCTGCGAGTGATATGCACGTCTCTGATTGGTTTGTTTATCTGAAAGTTAAGTGTAAAAAAAAAAACTATAAAGAATGCTTTACCAATAAAATAAAAATAAAAAAAAAACACAAACGATCAATTTTTTTTATTCAGGAGATTTTTTTTAGATTTAATTTCTTTCAAGTAACAAACCAAGAATGTTCTGTTTTTCTTACATTTCTAAAACAACTGTGTATTTTATTATCTCCGCCACATCGTTTCGCCTGAACCACACTCGCACACAGGCCGCACGCTTATTAATCACAGCGGTAGACGGTAGCACGGCTCGGTTTGTTCGCGCCGTGTGCAGGTGTGCACTAGGCACACGCGCTGTTTTCACCTCACTACCGAGTGCACGCGCTGTTTTCACGTTACGTGTAGTACACAGCACTAGTACCGTGTATTCATGTCTCGCCGAACTATCCAAGATAGCGTATGTTATTATGAGATTTGGAACTGGTAAGATTAGGGAAGATTTCATTTTCATGATTCGTGGAATCTTTGCGAGTGTGCCAACACATCGTTTGGTATGGCTAGACTGTGATTTTACCATTTAGATTTTAGATTGAATGGCTAGTAGTACTTAGTATATTATTGCGCTTCTCCATTGAAAAACGTGTCAGAGTATGAGTGTACCTATATGCTTTCCTTGTTCATTCTATGAGTCGAATGTATTGATCACTTATCATAACGATACATAAAGCATAGTTTATTACGCGATTTCTTGAGCTTATTGCTGTGGATGGGTCTACGATAACCATCGGTTCTTAAGTTATAGTATAAGCATAACATAACCAAATTATAAGGCCACTTACTGAGACACAGGCCTCTTTCTGGAAGAAAGACTGCGCCGTAATACACAACAAGAATCCAAAAAACTGTTCTCAAATTATAGTGTAAAAAATTTGGTAGCTATATTCGTTCCACAAATACACAAATAAAATGTGAAAAACCCTAGAAGCCTACTGGAGCCATAAGTCGACTTCCTAAATGGGTTACCAATCAGGGTCTGGGTTGCAAAAGGCTACTTAAGGAACATAGGCATGGTTTTAGTAAAAATTTGGTACGCTTCCCGCTCCGCCCTAGAGCAGGAGAAGTTATTAGATGAATTCCTATCTCAAGAAAAAAGCCAAATACGAGTAAAAAAATCTCCGGACAAAATTCGTTTTGACAAATGATTCAAAAGTATGCCAACTTGGTAACTAATTGATAAAACACTTGAACGCCAGAAGTTACGTCCACCAGGTCACTGACCTAAAATGGATGATGTTATCAGAATTCATGAATGCCAGAGTATAAATATTAAAACTAGCTTAACATGGCCACGGTGAAGACATTAATCTTCCGCAGTGACGGCTATGACAAATGTGACTCAGAAAATCGACCTTTTTGCTCCGAGCTGCTTCCGGAGCTAAGATTTTAGATTATGAAGATAAAAGTGATTTTGAGATGGAAGTTTTGAAAACATCATATTTCAGGCACATGGAATTATGAACTCAATAAAAAGTCAAAAGGAAAGTAGATACTTTTCCATTAGGGGAAGAAGTTTGAGTTACATGAAAATGTCGTTGTAGACGCGACAATACGAATTATTTTTATCCAAAAATATAACTGTACTCGTTCGAATATATAAAACGCGTTGTCATTGTCGCGTCGAGTTTGTTTTTTGGAGTCTATATTTTTTCAGCTATTCTTTTTAAGCCAGTATTGTTTTCTATATACAATGTTTTTGTCTATAGACTTGTCTAAGTATGTCAACATTATAACGGGACCCACTTGAGGTGACGCTTGCCAGGGCTGTGGGATTGTTCGCAAGAGTCACCGTAACCCTGGAATGCAAAAGACAACTGCAGGAACACACGTGATTTTTAGTCTGAAATTCTCTCTTATTCCACTTAGAGCAAAAGGAGTTATTTTTAATCTCCCAACACAATAAAAAACTTATCTATTTACTACCTGCGATTCACAGGCGTAGGCTTACGGATGACGAATTCACAGTATTAATATCATAACGAATGTGTAGCTCAACGTCCGGTCATCCATTAACCACTTGGACTGAGCATGAGTCGTCGACAGCGCGCAGTGTTCCACGCGCATCTCAAAGAAATGTCAGCAAAACTGTAGGAGACCGGCAAGGCCGAAGCCTACTGGAGCCTAGGGTTGACTTCGAAAGGAAACCCTGAGATCTTAGAACACAAGGTAAAAGGAACATAGGTGTGGTTTTAGTGAGTAAAAATCTGACACGCCCTTGCGCTCTGCCATAAGGTGGGAGAGGTCATTGAATGATTTCTCACATTAAAAAAAAAAACATCTGCAATAAAAGTTTTATTTGTTTTCATTTCAAAAACAAGCTAATTGTTCGTAAAACGAGGATAGCTTGACAGCGCATGTTGTTCACAATAACTTGTATAATTTTATTGTCACATAATTATTATCATGTACTGCTGCAGTTGTGATGCTGCGAGTGGATACACGCGATATCAGGACACGACGGCTTTATGTTTCACGAACGCGTCTGTGATTTAATGTCCGGGAATATTTCACATGAGCCTGTAAATATGGCCTGATCAACATGGGATCGTTATAGTAAGCCGTTATAACGATTGATCGGGTCACTAAGCCAGATAAGCACAATATATTTTCAATTATTGGGTTGGTATGGAAAAAAATACTCAATAATAAATATTCATGTGTACCAATTTTATAGGAATACATTATTGAACAATACATTTTACTGGAAATACGAATACAGCAATCAGTATAATAATACCACGCCTCAACTGCTAAAAGCCTCTTCGATCCACATGCGAAAAATTTAACACGCTCTCAAAGGGAGTGCAATTAATAAATAAAAACCCTTTGAATGGACAGCACATTTGAATATCAAACAATAATAGGAGAAACACGGGATCCCGGGGTTGCCATTTTTCAACATTCTCTACTGTTTTGGTAGATTTACGACCAAACATTTTTAAAAATTGTAATTTCTATTATTTTTTGTTGTGCCATTTTATTACGGCTGACATAAAACGAACAATGTGTGAGCATTACTTTTGTTTTTAATAGCTGTATAAATATTTTACGCACATTTTAATTATGAGAGAGAGCTTTGACAACTCTTTTAAAAAGTAATTTAGCACGATTTAGTGTTGTGACAGCCCAACTGATCCTGTCACGAGTAAATAACCAATGTTTTAATTCGAAACAAAAATGTGAACATTTACACAATGAGTGTTTTTAGAAGGTAACTTTAGACAAAGATGTCTGGCAACATTTGATACCGCAATGGAAAGCGTACATACATTGCTCCGTATTTAGTCGGTCTGCAATTACATGGTTGGGTCAAAGCGTCGTTTTTCCATGTACCTAATGAACGAGCATAATTTATGTCCATTTGTAAGTATGGGCCTCATTCGTAAGCGTATGGCTGGAGAGGGTCGGAACAGCGGTATAAAATAGGTACCAGCATTTCTGCTAGAATATAAATGGGCTCACAAATGCTGCTAGACCTACTTACGCAAAGTAATCATTAATTAATAGTGTTATTCATATTTTCTGGTATTTTCGCGAAAATGTTTAGCAGAAGACTATGGTCAAACATGTATTTGTTATTTCTTAGAATAGGTACGTTAAAACTTACATGGAAATTCCATGGCCAGTCATGGAGTTTAATTAGTTTTGCCATCGACACGCTAAGAAGAAGAAAAACACGTACACATCTTCGTGCAATCTTAAAAAGACTGCGCACTGAGGGTTCCGTGCAAACTACAATGCCCGAATGGAGTCCCGAAGATTTTCCCAAATTGCAATATTTTTTTTGTGACGTAGATAACAACAAACGAGAAGACTTGATCTATCGTCGAACATAATACCCCTCCTCAAAGTAGTCAGTCATTGTTCTCAAATAAATGCAATAAAATTGTATAACAAATTGCCTACTTCATTTAAAACAGGATTTGTATAACAGTAATTTTAAAGCAAGTCTTAAAGCGTTTCTTTTGGAAAAGTGTTTATACTCAGTTGGAGACCTTTAATTGTATAATATATTTGAGCAGGTATTTAATTTGTAATTAATTATAGCAATTAGGACATTATTTATGATTTAACCAATGACATTTGTTATAAATTATTATTATTGTATTTGTTATAATTATGTAATGATTTTATTTATTCTAGAAATTAATTTAATGTAGTTTTAAGGACATTTATAATTATCAATCTGTTCGACACAACTATGTTGTTATGAATAAAGATACTACTACTACTACAAATTTACTATTTTCAGATTTATTCCTATATCTGTGCAATAAGACCTTGCTTTGAGCCAAATTTCAGGATTCTGGGTCAACGGGAAGTACCCTAAGAATTTCGATTTTTGAGAGTGTCAAAATATACGTTTTTTTGCGACATAAACGGCCGTATCTTTTTTATTCGTTAACTTAGAAGTTCGATTTTCTCACAGCTTAAGGGGACCGCAGTAATTAAAAATTTAATTTCAACTCGATACCTCTTCGCGTTCTTGAGATAAAAAGTCTTGACAGACAGACAGACAGACGGACGGAAAACAAGGTGGTTCTATAAGGGTTTCGTTTTTCTTTTTGAGGTACGGAACCCTAAAAAAGACGCAATCCAAACAAGAATTCCTTTCTTCCATTTCCCAACACAACATTTTTACTGCTAACTCACAAACGGGTTATCAAAACCCAATAGCGGAGCATAACCCGAATAAAACTCAAGCTTCTCACGATCATGACAACATAACCTGTAAATGCGCGCGTGCTATTTACGAGCCCATCGTAAACCGCTCCCAACTTGTTCCACAACAAGCCCTAACAAGTTGAATTCGTACGGCTAACGACATGGACGAAATGAATAGCCCATTTCCATTTGAACAGAAATTGCTCGCAATATTAAAATTGATTTCACTAGGGCTTTATTGCACAGAACTTTTCAGGGTAACTGTTATTTTTCGGAACAGTAACAAAAAAACCTGTTACAATTGTATCGGGAGCAATTTTGTTTTCATTGTGGAGCGTGGATGGGAAGCTGCTTTGTTGTTTGTTTAGTGTTGTTGGAATATGGATTTGTGAGGATTAGTGTAATTAAAAAAAATTTTAGCCATAAAGTTAGTCGAAAAATTCAGGAGAAAGTGATATAATTCACTAAACAATTTTATTTGCTAGAACGTATTGCTATCTTTTATTTTAAATATTCTAAGGATAAAAGGACAGAAAATAAGTTCTGGAAAAAGAAACTCTATAGATATCCAAGCTCAAAAGCAATTTATATTCTTACGTCCTCGATAAGAACATCTCCTCTTGACAATAAATCATCTTTTGTACCAAAACCGTAAATAACATTATTCTTTATAGACTACTTTTTTGCTTCGGGAATCTCCAGAGTAAAAACCGACGTAATTTATCCAAGACTACCTCTGTATATAAATCTAGTACTTACCTTTTCGACTTACTCACAAGAAAAAGCGAAATCACTCACTTAGTCTGTGTCAAAACCGAAAATATGTTTCAAAGATACAAGACATTTCCATCATCTCTATATTGACTTGAGCATCGAGTCGTGGTCTATGGAATAAATCTAACATCAATACCGGGGTTATTTATTCGAGTATTTTTACCTTTCTTGCGCGAATCACCGGCGTGGGAATACGTGGAAGCAGCCATGATAGCTGTTATAAGAACCATTGTTTATTTTCTATAGGGGTGTTATGTGTGTGAAATAACTTTTGTGTTCAGTTATATTGGCATGATTATAGCAAATATTTTTGGTTGTTCCAGGTAATGTTGTGCTGTCACTGTGTGTGGAGGGTTAAGTACCAAGCAAGAAGATGGATAGCAGTATCATTGGGGTGCAGTCGATTTTCATTTCTTCTGGTTCCTGTTGAGATAGTTTTTTTACTATTTATTTGCTCGTGCTTCCTGATGGAAAGCAACGATGTGGTCGAAAACAGCACAGTTGTCTAGAACCTAAACTATTTAGTCTTGACTTGAAGGTTTTCAGGTTGTAACTATCAGTCGGAAACAGATTCTGGCAGAGAATTCCACTCTTTATGTGTGGACACACACTACATCTACTGGAGACTATATCTTTTTCCGGTACGCGGTCACCATTCCAGAACTTTTTGCCGCATTGACCATTTTCTACCAGCAATGCACCCTGCCCACTACCACCTTAAAGGCGATTCTTCGGGCTATGTCAGCGAACTTGGTTCTCTTGCAAATGTCTTAATTCCTGGTGCGATTATGCAAGGAAACTGCGAGCATAGCCCTTTCCATTGCCATTTGGGTAACTTTAAGCCTAATTCTAATGATTCTTCTAAAAGTGTCTTATACAAAAAATCTCTTGCCATAAACTGCATCTTACACTAGTACATACGAGCCAAGCCAATCAATAAAGCAAGTAATCTATCAATGGACACTGACTTATGTGAGCGGCCGCCGGCCACTATGTGCGCAGTAAAGTCAATTAATTTGCAGCCGTAGTTATGATGAAGTATCATACAGTATTAATCAGTTTCAAGTCCGTTAATGAATATTATAAATGTCATTACTTTACACCGATAATATTTCAACGTTAAATATTTTCACTCAAATTACGAAAATGAGTTTGATTTTCGTAATCATCAGCTTGTGAAATGTTTACGTTAATTTATTTGATTTTTAACGAGTAGTAATTTTAATTTCAGTTTTCGATTAAGAGCTTATTATTTAAAAATCATATTGAATTAATAATTATTTTCATGTACAGCTACTGTCTGAAATATGATAGATATTTAAACAAGATTTGTGCGATCATTTCTCTCGATGGTTAAAGGTTAGACAGTGACTTTTAATTAAATTATTAATTTTGTAGAATATTAAAATACTTTGCTTGTGAAACGTGACATATATTATTGCACTGAGGATTGTCTTAATAGAGCAAGACATGTAGACCTTACACTCTACAGTTTATTGGCACACAAAGAGTCATTATAAAGTAGTGCGCTTCACCATCAACGATTGCATCACTGCTTACTTAATATATATAGATATAAACTAGTGTTTGAATGCGATCCTACCTAAAAGAAAAAAAGTATCTACTAGTATATTTACTACCCATGACTTTATTTATTTATTTATTTATATATACTTTATTGCACATCAAGATTATAAATTAACAAAAAAAGGAAACCATATAATAAAAAACACACAATTGGCGGCCTTATCGCACTAGGCGATTTCTTCCAGGCAACCTTGAATGGACAGGGATTGCCTGGACACAAAATGGGGTTGCACTTAGTGCAAATATAAAAGTAACAAAACTTAATAAATACTTAATTCTAAAATAGATACACAAATACATACATACAATATATATATAAGCAAGAGAGTTAGTGAAGAACGAAGACAAGATCACAGAGTCAAGTAATGATCCTTCACAAGCCCTTTAAATGCAGGCAGTGTTTGCGCACGCTTTATTTCCACAGGCAATGCATTCCATAGACGAGCGGTCTGAACAGTAAAGGACTTATCTAGGAAAGTACTTGAATGCTTTATCTGCGTGATAAGATACTTGGCATTTAATCATAATGTAGCTTACCATCACTCAAAGAATTCTTATTACATCACGATTCCTAGAGATCGACTACGAAATAAACAAACAATTTTACCTGTTTAATAGTATTTTATATAAATAACACTAAAAAGAATCACTTCCCATACTAAAGTTCCAGTTACCAGTACTGTAGTTAAAGTACCAGTTCTTCCGAAAGCGCAAAAATAAAAGATTCCTCAAAGTTAGGAGCAAACTTCTTGAGCTCAAGTCTTCGCGGAAACTTCTAGAACTTCTATAATAGCGTTTTCTTAATAAATAGTTATACTGTGAGATAGTTCGCTCGGAATATGAGTTGTGGAACAAACATAGTTATGAGTTAAACACTCGGATGCTGTGGCAATGATCTTGTGGAGCTCAAATACGATGTAATAACTCTGAAACTTACGTACTGAAAATAGATCACAATTTGAAGACAACAATGAATGAAAACCACTAGAAACACCAGTACATAGAAATCTTTTTTAATTATCGCAAAAAAAAAGCCTGATGTTCTCAAACTGCTGATGCTCGGTATTTATGGGTATACAAATGACAGCTTAGCAGTTGTAGAGAGATACCTGCCCAGTGCTCGGGCAAGTAACGATCCGGTCCGAAAGAGAGGCTATGGTAGGTTAGAACTTTTCCATTAATGATTTCCTAGTAGCAACCCGGAGTTGGGAAGTGCCTGGTATTAAGCTGGGTACAGAATCCTATAATGTAACATGAAATGTAACATGCAATGAAATAATTTGCTGTCCACATTGTCGCGATGTATCATGCAATGTAACAGGAATCTCATAGTGTTGCGCGCGCGAACCGTGCACACTACGTGCACGAACCGAGCATTACAACTCGTGCGCGCTGCGATCCGCCCTTTGACGGTATTTTCGCTGAATTCAAAGGGGCGCGCAGTGTCACGGAACGTTAGTTTGGCCAGGTTCGACTGTTCGCGAAACAGAGGTACGTCTACGCTACGGCTATACTTATAAAATGCTCCTTTTATTTTACCTCTGTCTGTTCTCGGCTTAATACTGACATAGCGTGCCTTGGAAAGCGCGTAAAGTCGTTAGTCCTGCGCCTGAATTCTCCCCGGTCGTGTCGGGATTGCCGTCCCATAGGATTATGAGAGCAAAGGAACAGAGAGCGTACCTGTGTTTGCGTATATGTATACTGTGCACTATAACATCTCTTGCAAGTTCACGTAGCCACCGTGACTGAAATTCCGTCGGAAGGGTCTGGCTATTGTCATCTTTACCTTGTATAAAATGTGAGCTAGATTTTCTTTGGGTGTTGCTTTAATTCAAAAGAAGTTAATGACAGGGTAAATAAACATTTCAATCATTGATTTTGTGATTCATATAACTAGTTGCAAACGATACGAGAACAATGTGGACTCCGTGGATTCATAAATTACTTTCTATTTCGACCCATTTTTTATTATCGTTATTTTTATTGTACTTTTGGGTACAATATTGACTTGTCTATACTGATCTTATTTATCTTTTAATATTTTAATATGGAAATATTAGAAAACCAATATTTTTTCTTTATTTTATTCATGGAGTTTCTTACCGATTCCTCTCCATAAAAACAATCGGATGGGTTTATAAGTGCCTATGTAGGCTAATGTGAAATAAAAATATCTTGAATTGTATTAAATTGATAATGTTACGTATGTAGGTTTACTCGAATAATTATTTGTTATACAAGAGTGCAAATTTGCTTTTTAACAGCGTAGTTCAGTTTTGATGATCGAGCAAGCGAAGGATTCAAAAATTAGAATCCTGAGCGTTAGCGAGAGAATCAAAAGAGCAAGAGGTGAAAAATCTTTGCAGTCGTGTGAAACACGTAACTTTTCATCCCACCTCAGCAAGGAAATGACTAAATGCAAAAAAAGTAGGTACACTAAGGAGGTTCTGAGTCTGAGTTTTTAACAAAAAATCTCAAAATTGAGCACGCGGTTAAAAAGCAACTTTGCACTCTTGTATAACAAATAACTATTATTAGTAAGTAAAATATAATAAGTTGATTAAAAAATTGATAAAGGAGAAAAATTAAACAATAAATTCATACATAAAATATTACTTAACTTTATATAGAACATAACAGCATTATCTATGAAGCAAATTCTCCCGTACAAGTATATCCCACAATTTCTCTTACAGTTTTACGTACTTGGAGATAAGACCGGTAAGCAAAGAGGCTCTTCTTGTAAAATTAATTAATACCAGCATCTCTCAGATGAGGGCGATCCAAACAGGAGCGTTGAAGAATATTAAGTCGTCGTGAAGGTAACGTTCAAGACGATAAGTGTGTGTTTTGAAATAGGTAGACTTGTTACTCGATCTGTGGGAAATGAAATTTTGGAAGATGTTTTTTTGTATATAAGTTCACACTAAGAAATACTCCTGTATCATGGGAGCGTTTATAAACATATAAACTCACATACACAAGACACCCAGACCCGGAACATCTATCCATATACCATATTGTATGGGCTACAGAAACCGAACTCATGACCCGCAGCGCAGCAGCCAATTGCTCAGCCACTGGACTGACCATGCCGTCGTGCTTTGGTCGTAAACTCGTTTTTATATCCTCTTTTTATAACTACAAAAAGGTGAAGTTGATGTGGCAGCCAACTAGCATAATTTATCATTCAGTAATCTAACCTTCCCACGAACTGGTGCCATTCAACTAGCCACCTGAATGATATTTAACCGTCAAATCAAACAGCTAAGCATATGACTTGGATCGATAACGTTCAATTACTTACCTAACCCAGATATTGAAAAGAGTCTATTCATTAGTCAGCCAGTTCATTAAATGTTGAACGTGAGTGGTCTGAAAACTTTCCAACCTTAATTTGAAGATAGCTGCAGCAGCACTAGTCAATATAAGAAGCTAGTGAAAGTAGTTGTAGTTTTTTGGACAGTAAAGAGATGACCGGATGGTTGCAAACCATAACCTTCAACGGCCCTTGGTTGAGAGGCGCGTTTTTCCAACCACCGAATGTGTTGGCGCGTGATTTACATTCATGTTGCCGTAACACCAACCAAACATACAAATCAAGGTCACCTTAGTTGGAACACTAGTTTGTAACCGTCTGGTCAACCCTTTACTCATTAAAGTTTGAGACATTTTCGACGCGCAGTTATTATTTGACAGTCATTTGAGTGAGTTCATGTGAGATGCAGAAAAAGATAATCCTTTTTCACCGAGACAACGTGCCTTCTCACACCTCAGTGGTTGCTACAGTGAAAATCTACGAAGTACGGTTTGAACTGCTTGATCTTACTCACTAGATCCTTTTTTTTTTCTTATGGTGGGAAAAAAATCATCCATTGACAACTCCCGCTCTTGGGCGGAGCGGGAGATAGTGTCGGACTCTTACTGACTAAAAGACCCACCCCGTTCCTTCTAGCCTTCATACCGGGGCTCGAGCTGTCTTTCAAAACTAACCCTGGCCCCAGTAGGCTTCGACCCAGCTGGGTCCCTGCTGTTGCTGACAACTCCTTGAGGCGCGCGGGAACAGTGCGCGCCGTCGACGACTTGGGCTTGGTCCGGACAGTTACCGGACGGCCGTACAGCGAGCTACTCATTGCTCACTGTCCGCAAGCCCGCGCCTACGGTGGTCGGAAATCGGGATCAGAATCCCGGCGGCGGCGGCGGCGGCGAGAACGCCGTTGCCTGATGCGGTCGGCCTCCTCCTTGGCGAGCATTACTGCTTCGCAGAAGTCGGCGACCGCCTGCCACTCCTGCCACCATGGCCTCAACCAAGGCCCGGTGCTAGAGGTCTCCGCCTACTCACTAGATTTAGTCCTAAGCAACTTCTTTTTGTTCTCTCATTTAATAATTGTGCTCGGAGGATAGACATTTTCGTCAAATGCGGAGGCAAATTTCGTGAATAATTATTTTGCAGAGTAATGCGCCAACTACGAACGCGTTAGAGAGGTAGAGGCATTGCTGGGAGAAGTGTGTAAAGTTACAAGGAAACAATGAAAAAAAAGAAAATGAAATTGTAAGAAAAAATATCTTGGTATCTTTTTTAGGTCAGAAACTTTACGAGTACAGACTACCTGTGTATTAAACGCAATGGCTGAATAAAGCCATTCCGAGAGTTAAACAGTGCCGTTAAGTTATTGGGGTAGACTATTACATTAATGGCGTATAAAGCTCTACATTTTTAAAAGTAGACTGGGCTTATAGTATTTTTTTATTACAATGATCTTTCGAATATAATTTTTCGTGTTATTTTCAATAGTCTGCGATGGTCATTTTTTTTAATTTGCCATTTTGCTTACGGCAGTTATGTACTCTTTGATCGATTGACTGAAAGTTAAAAAAGTGATAATTAATTGCTTTTCATTACATGTTCATTTAATTTATAAAATAATCATGTAACTGAAACTCTTACGCCTTTAACACTTTCCAAACATATTTAAAAGGCTTACATAACGCATCCGTCCCGTATAAATTGTGTAGGAATCAGATTAGCGACCATCAATTACCAGCAAATGAGCTCCGAAACTGTGCCGTACTGTAATCTACGTCCTGAGCGCGACGAGCGACGCGAGCGGAGCGCTGGGAGCGAGCGATGCTGTTTAATTTGGAACACGGATAATTATTCAAATTTGTCCGATGCGATGATAGACATTTTTTGCCACACATACGTATAAATACTAGCTTGTGTGAAGTAGTAGAATACATAAATAGATAAATCAAATTTGTCTTATTTACAACATGTAACTGGAATAATGCACACCGAAATTAGAAAATTAAGTTACAATCATAACTTAAGTACTTACTTAAATTCACTTAGGTCATTTTATTTTAATTTGTTATCTTAATAGTAAGCAAAATAATATGGACATCAATGAACTACATTGATAGCCAACTAGTGTTGGTATCTAAGCACGCACACACAAACACGCTAATGTACCTAGGGGCCCAGCTGGGTCGAAGCCTACTGGAGCCAGGGTTAGCTCCGAAAGGTATCTCAGTCCCGGTATGAAAGGCAAAAAGGAACGGGGTGAGTTTTTTAGTCTGACACTATCTCCTGCTCCGCGCAAGGGCGAGGGATGTCATTTCGATGATTTTTACCCACAAAAAAAAAAATCCTAAAATAATTCTTCATTCATTAAGGAAAAAAATTACTTATTTTAAAAATAAATCAAATCGATTATACATTACATATTACTTTTAAGATGTGCGTTTTTTATGTTACATGTTATATAGGTATGTGTGCAGTGTGCATAACAAAATGAAGATAAAGTTTCAGGGGTGTTACAAGCTCGATTATTGCTCAGACCTAGATTATGGTACAATGATCAATAAAATTAAAAAGATAAAGCTTATCGGTCTCATGACTTAAACCACACTGTACTTGTGTGCATGTTTCTATACCAAAAATGAGGGTAAAATGTGGCTAAAATAATAGCGCGGGTGTCGAGCCCTTCCTCTACCGCCCGCGCGCTCGGGCGGACACAGCGGCACGCAACCTATCTTTTTAATTTACTTTTTTCCGTATCACGCGTTATCTAAATGTTCTACAAAGTGGGCATTTTATTTAAAATGGTTTCCTGAATATTTTTACTTCGTTGAGTATATGTTAAGTGGTTGTTAGCAATGGACAGTCCTGTAATTACAATGACAGTCATACATGTTTCAAAATGTTACTACAGTATAGAGCGTTATAACTACTAATAAAACTACTTAAAGTTACTAGGGAAATGTGGGTGTTACTAAATATTTCTACCCAGCCCTTTACGCATAGGCTGTAAAGTTATTAATACTTACGTTTACTTTACTTCACAATAATCACATCTCTTTATAATATTTCTTATATATTTAGTTTGTTTATTTTCTTTGATCACTGTCATCTGTCATGTCACTACTATTTTCTTCTATGGTTTTGATTAGGTATCAACAAAGAGTATTTTTATAGTCTTAGGTTTTATTCTTTTACTCTTATTATTATTTATTTTGTAAACATATAATTTGCTATCAAATTATATGTTCTCTTATCTGCGAATTATTCTTTAAAATTAAATTGTAATTTATATCTTTCTTGTGAAACAGCAATGCTGGCTGAAACCTGTTTTCAAATTTTAAATTATGAATTGACAGCCAGCATAGCCGTCAAAATTGATAAAAAACCATGTTGGTGAGTTTCTCGGTTAGTTTTCGTTCAGCTCCTGGGTCAGTTTCTGGGACAGTTTCGTTCAGCTCCTGGTGTCAGCTCTTTGTGGACAGTTTCTTGGTGCAGTTACATGTGTCAGATCCTTGGTGACAGTTTCTTGGCTCAGCTCCTTGGCTCAGCTCCCTGGTGTGAGATTCTTGGTTGAGCTCCTTGAACTATGAAGACCTCCTCTCTGCCTCTGCCGGCCCTGACGGCAGAGGGCTGTACTACAATTGGACCTGGCCTCTGAGGGCCTCCTCTCTACCTCTGCCGGCCCTTTTGCTGGAGGGCTGTGTCGCCTGACCATCATATGTTGCTGCCTGCGGCTGCGCAGCCTTCGCCGTCCCTCGTACGGCTGAGGGCTGCGCCTACACCAGCTGCTGCGCTTCGCCGTGGCGCCGTTTGAGCTGATATTTTTATAACTTTATATCTTTTATATTTCTATTGTTTTTATATGCTTTTATTTGTTATAAAACCTCACAAGGATTCATATCTATATATATTATTTCTCCCTCCATACTTTCCTCCCTCACTCAACCTCTCACTACTCACCACACGTGCCTTGCCAGGGCTACTCCCTGGAGGCACTTACTCACTACACTCTCACTGTCACTCTTCCTCTACACTCCTCACTCCCATACTCCTCCTTACCCTCTCATTGTAACTGTTACCTCCTCCTCATGTAACACTCACTCCTTCATGTAACTTTACGTTACACATTACGTTACAAGGCTTGATGATTTTGTTTACTAAGAATAGACAAAAGTAAATTAAATCAACTATATAAAGTATTAGCTGTTGCCAGCGTGAGTGGAATGTTATCTTTACATATAAAAGGAGAAACTGACAGGCTGACACAGAAACTACAGGTATTAGGAGCATGAAATTTTACACAAGATTTCATTTTATGACAAAGGCGAGCTTTAAAAGAAAGGATAAAACGGGGGTCTGAAGTGCGTATAGAGAAACTTATTTTCACGCAGGCAAAGTCGCTGGCAGAAACTAATTTTAATAAGACGATGAAATCTTATACATAAAACCATCCGCTCTTTGGCAAATCAAACACAAACGCAGACAATGGAGGTAGATTAATACACTTAATTGCACAAGCTGACATATATACACATAAACACGAAGACAGATAGATAGACAGACAGGTAGACAGGCTTTGAAATGCATTGTACGTGTCACTGGTTGCTTAGTATTTGAACACAAGTTACTTTAAAATTGTGATAGAAATGTAGCGATGAAAGAAAATACAAGAGCTTGTTTAGGTTATTATATTCTAGACGGAAATTATGTTCGTCTTATTCCCACGTTGCTTTGTTCTGGTTGATTTTCAAGATTGTTAACTTTGTTTCTCCGGGACATTTTGTGGTTTTTGCCACTGTTTATTCTCAATGGCTTGAAAATAAAATCTATCTAGAAGCCAATAATAATCTGACAGTTTCCTACAGCATTTGAGGAAATATATTTATAAATACTTTGTTATATGGTTCCTGGTAGAAAAAGATAATTTTATTTGACAACGTATAGATGGTTTTGAATTGATGCGTCTGTAAAATAGCCATCATCATCATTATAATTTCAGGCGTAATATGTCGTTGAGGGCGACCAACGAACGGTCCTGTGCGTCTCAAATTCTCTCACCAGGTCATCGGTCCATCTTACCTTCCCCCAACCGAAGCGAGTCCAACGCTGCATCTTCCTGTGGGGTCGCCACTCCAGAACCTTTCGACCCCATCGACCATCTATTCTGCGAGGAATGAAATAACCATCAATAATTATAAAACTAACATCCCTACATCAAACCAGATGTAAACACAGACAAGGAAACGGATTTAACACACAATTCATGACAAAGCTACAACTACATACAAATCCGCGTTTATACAGACCGACAGACAGACTGTTAGATACACTGAACGCATCACTGGGCACTAACTATTTGAACTAACGCGGATAACACAAATAAGACGAGTGTTTGTTTTGAATTAAGGGCTTAACGATTTATGATTTAAAATATTAACGATCTATTTTCTCTTTACGTTTGCGAATTATGAACAGTTTGAAATAATAGTAGAATGGGCAATCATAATGGATGTGAAAACAGTAGGCGAATTTATTGATATTGACATTAAAATGTCGTCTTTAATTACATAATAACAGGGGCCCAAGTCTGCTATTTTTATGAATTCGTCATTTCAACACAATCACATTGTCATTTTGCTAAAAGTTCGTAATCTGCTAATTCATAATGATCGATCATTGATCGGTCAGTGGTATCGTAATAGAGTTGTAATAGAATGATAATATCGATCATATTAAAACCAATAACTACACAATAACGTTCTAATGGTAGTACACTGATCAAATAAACTGTCAAAGTTTTATCAGATTACCTCATACGTCAAATATTCATTTGTCAATATGTACGAGATTACTATTCTATGCCACTTCTTTCAATGGAGTGTCAGTGGTTGACGATTGGGAAGTCATAATGACGCCATTATATTAGTAGATTACCAAATTTGTCAAAATCGACTATTATGACATCAATGATAGACCATTCTGACACTATTGTAATAACAGACTTGAGCTGTTTTGGTGAACACGGCTTTAATTTCAGTAATTGCAGTTCGATGATTAAACACATAACAGTTTTTTGCTTGGTGATACAGAATATGACATCGCATAGTTATTAAGAAAGAGAATTTCACTGCCATTTTTTAATCCGAGTGCGTATTAAAAGAGGAAATAAAAACATCCTTGCTTGTAATATAGCACATAACAACAAATCTACGGATGTATCTAAAGAGAAGCGTTTTATTGCGAGCGGCCGCGCCTCGTCCGCACAGCTGAGCGCCACTTAAGAGCCTGCCTTCCACTAGTGTAGCCATAAGCTCAGCCATTACTTGAGGGATATTCCAAAACAAGATATTTATAATTAAGAGAATATACATCAAATCCTAATTCATTAAAAACAATCAACAACAAAAAATCAACGCTACAAAAATTAAACGATGAAAAATAATATTGCTGAATGAATAATGTTCAGGACGTGCATGACATCCCAAAAATAGAAAGGTGCAATCAAAACTAAATCACTGTAGCTCAATAGTGGTTTGAATTCTATTAGTCGAGGAATAGTTTGAATATTTGAAAAACATGAAAACATAGTGGAGGGAACTCAATGGCACCGCATTCAACTTTTTTCCATCAATATTTTTATATTGGGCTTAACTTTTTCAATCAATGAAAGTTTTACTTGCATAGTTAAAGTAAATAGACGAAGCTTGTAAAAGGGTAAAGGCAACTTAATTCTAACCAAAATAGTAATCAAAGTATAGTTCGAAATTCTTTTTCCATCGCACCGTTCCTACAGCCCATATTATAGGATGGCGTAAACAAACGAAATAAATTTATGTTTTGTTGTTCGTGGCCCTTTGACGAGTTAGGTCAAAAGCGTCATTTTTATAATACGTTTACGTTTATTGTCAATCTATGAAATCATTAACACATAGTGTTCCAAAATAATTCTGTAGGCAGGTAAATTATTGGTCCAGAACTTTTAAACTATTCATTGAAATCAGTTATACATTTCGTCAAGCAATTACTATTATTCAGTCGTAACTGTTGAAGGTAACATTCCGTAACTTCCAGACACCCAATTAGCCATTTTAGAAATAGCATTCCTTATTAAGCAGTCGCGCCGCGTCATCAACACTAAATGGACGCGGAATGCTACCCCAGGGAGCTATCGTAGGCCCACTTTTAAAACGCGCTTAATGAATCACTGCCACTTCCATTTTCTTTTTTTATTGCGTAAAGGACCCCAAATTAGGTATAATGCTTGTCGTCCTAAGCTCTTTGTGTTATTAAGTTCGAAGTTAATCATGTCGGTCTCAACTAAAGTTCTCAATTAATTTTGGCTGATTCAAATCTTCGAAGATTTGGTATAATAGTAATTTTATTACTAGTCAGCGTTTCGTATCTTGGTAATGATTTAGATGACCTTTAAATATACCATCTTATTTCGTTACTGAAGCTGAAACATGATTTTCATATTATGTACGAATCAAAAATAATAATAATAATATTCCACAACTATCACACAACGCCGTCTAGTCCCAAGCTAAGCAGAGCTTGTATTATGGGTACTAGACAACTGATAAACATACTTATATATTTCTAAATACATACATATTATAGATATGTTTGTAAAGTAATAAACAATTTACCATAAACTGGTTGATCGTAAGTTTAATATTGCCAAGTGTCAGTTATTGCAGCAAATGCCCGACACTTGACATCGTTCACAAGACTCACACGTTTCGCTCGTATTTCACCAGCAGCGGGCAGGAGGCGCCACTTACCGCCATTTTTATGACATTACACATAATTTGTCACATGTATTCCTTTGTTGTTCGAAGCTGGTGATATATTTGAGAAGTAGGGAGAGAATACAGGTACCCTGGCGCCTTGCGATAAAAGTTTTTTCTATATTTTCAAGCACTAGACTGTAATAGCGCCACTTATCATTCTTCTCGGAATATTACACACGTTTGTAATTTATGAGTATCACACATGATAAAGTTTTTTACTTAATGTTTTTCTCTGGTTAGTATAAAATATTTTTTGAAATAAACACTTCTACAGATTATATTATTAAACGAGGGTTTTTTTTCTGTCAATTCAAGTAAACGGTCTTCAATTGCGTAGTGCCAGATAAGTTATCTTTTATTTTTTAATATTGGTCAATCAGTTCTAATCCACAAACCCCAATTTAATAAGCTAATCTTGAGATAATTAATTTAGAAATAAAAGACTACAAAACCGCAATTCACGCCAATTACCCTCATACCGTTACACGCCAAAAAATCTAAACAAAACAAATAAAGTGCAGAATGAACCGACAGCGGAGACTCCAGTAATTATATCGTAAGGAGAGCTCTTGAAAAAAACTTGGCAAATTATTTGTGTAGCGTCAAAAGAAACAATGACAGCAGATGATAGTAGCATCCCCCGGGTGCGGCCATTAATAACGTTCAAAAACATTGTTTGTTGAGGATCGCCGCGATTTATCGTTGAACCACCCTCGTACCACCCTTCGGTAAAAAAATGTTGTGAAGTGCGTTGCGGACGTTTGATCGAGTTCCGTATGAAAGTGAAAGGATAAACTTTGTAGACTTTTCATTATCATTTGTGTGCAGTGGTTTAATTGTGATACACTTAAGAGAGGCTTTTCAAAATTTGTATTAAGCTTCTAATGACTTTTGAAAAATTGCTTCATGGAATGTTTTTAACCATTCTTATTTGGTGAGCTAGATCAGTTTAAAATGAGTGTGACAACATGTGTGTAATTTAACATTTGAGCGCCAAAATTGTTTGCATGTAATTTCAATCCGAGTAATGAACTAGTACTTACACAGATCTCCAAAACTCTTTCAAGAAACAAAAGGTCTAGAAAATTAAACTTTCTCAAAGGGACTTAACAGAAACGTTTTAGGCCTGACAATAAAACCCATTAAGTACTGGAATAAAGCTCAGTCGTAAACCTAGATTTGGGACTATTCTCAACATTTGGAGCAACTAATGACTGATCCTGTTTACAGCAATTCAGCTGAGTGACAGCTTCTTTGGTGTTTACTAAAGCATTAGCTGTAAGGTAGCGAAGGTGGATCGGATCCAAGCTTTAATTCAGACTACGAGTACACAAAATATTATTATCATTTTATATGATTCCATACCTAATACAAATTGGAAGTTAAACCAAATCACCCAAATAGCATTCTATATGTCAAAGATATTATGTATATTGTAGATTGAAGCAATAGAGAGATAGTGTATAAAGTGCTTGCAAGCACTTCAAAAGTTAAGTTTTAACTGTGTCCTCCCTTTAGCTAGACTGTGATCGCCTCTTCCGTCTTTGATATAAGAGGATTAGCTGGGCTATCCCCCGGTGCCGGTCTTTTGCTTTGTGCCTATTCTGTAATGTACTAGCAGTGGCTTTTCATATACCTTTGTAGGTCTAAATCTTTCGGGTTCCAGAATTACATTCCGTTTTTTTTTCTTCACTTCAATTTACCAAGGCGAAGGTGAGCTTGACTCTTACCGAAGAGACTGGCTCGCAATGGTCGAGAGCCGACGAGTATATAAAAAGTAGAAGGAGGCCTTTGCCCAGCAATGGGACAAAATAGTTAAAACTGGGCAAGCACGAGTCGGACTCACGCCCTGGGGGTTCCGTAAAAACTTACCTATGTAAAGAGTTCAATTCCTGATTGGAGTCTCGAAGTTTTTTCCAAACCGCAAAAAAAAAATTGTAGCAACAAATTTTCTGTTTTCAGTTTATTCCTCTATTTGTGTTATAAGAACTTGCTTTATGCAAAATCCCAAGATTCTGGGTCAACAAAAAGTACTCTAGAATTTTGTTTTCCTTGGGCGTCGAAATATAATATACAAACAAACAAAGATTTCTATACTATTTCATGGATTTTGATCCGGTTGTCACCTTGTTTCAGGACGGTTGTTAGTCAGTCAGTTATGGTTCCCATAAAAAAGGATCTCTAAAATCATGATGATCCATCGTAGAGCAGCTATCTCCTTTCACCTAACTCGAGCTCGTGAATATTATTTTGTAGCGTTTTTCCAAAGTTTTCATGAACATTTTTTGTTATTAGAGAATAAATTAATCAGTGTAAGAATATAACCTGAGGGCGATTAGTATTCTTGAGGGCTGGGTCGTAAATATAATGAACTATTCTGAAAGAGTTCCTTGGATTTATTTTGTTTTCAAGTTGGTTTTACGATCTTGAATATAAAGAGATACCTCTTAACGTCTGTTTAATACTGTTTCATGTAGTCATTGATTTTTTTTTCCAAGCCAAGGTCTTTTTTCAGCAAATTATAATAATGTAGATACTGGTTTACTTTTAAAAGATATTTATAAGTACGCTTTATCAATTGAAGGAATTTTGATCCCCTACACCTGGTAAGGTGCTCCAGGAGCTGTTTTACGATGACTTTATGAGCCGTTAAAAATATTTTTCATTCATAAAATCAAATCCAAGTAAAGAAGTTTAATATCCGTATCTTGTTTTTATATAATAAAGGACATGGCATGCACTATCAATAACCCAATAATACGACCGCTATATTTAACCAAACCCTTTTTATCGCCAAAAAAACTGAAACATGCTCCAATATTATTATTATAAATAATATTTTATCTAATAATAAACGTTGGAGCAACGCAAAGAAGATCTTAATAAAATCCGTGTAATAAACGTAGAGCGACAGATTTACGGCGAACCGGTCCGGCCGAGACCGGCGCGATCCGGTTCAATCCGGCTTAATCCGTCCGGATCCGGACCGGCGGCGATCTGGAGCTTTACTCCTTTGGGAGAGGCTCCGTAATAGCCGTAATAGACGGCCCTTAAACGTCCAGTTACAACATGACAGGACGAGGTTTGGCTCGTAAATTATGTTGGCTAATTAGTTTTCGTGGGTATTTAATACGATATAAATAGTAAAGCAGGTACAGCTTGTAGTTCGGTTTTGTGTCCTCGCTTTGTGTTATCGAGTTAGTCGAGTTTGAAATGGCTTTCAGCGCTCTGCTGGCTTGATTTTCTCAACATTACTTTGTCACGATTTAAACCGAATAACAGTTTGTTTTATTTCATCATAACGTTTCAGTTTAGTAGTTTACTAGATTTAGCATTTCATATAGGCAGTGCAGTTAGCGTTGATTGCTAGAGCTGCAGGACTTACAGGCAGACTTTAGTTTATAAAAGTCGATCTCTTTCGCTCCACTCACAGCGTTAATTGAAACACTCTTTTTTATATGGGGATGCTGTCAACGTTTAGTTATTTTCTGAACTCAACACCCAGACACTACAAACAAAAAAGATACTTCCACAGACTGTTAATATGTCGGCTAGCTCATTACAGTTGTAATACCATTCCTACATCAGCAGCAACAACCAGTCGCGATGTAATCAGGTAACTAAACTAGAGCTTTCCCGCTGCTGTGCTCGCCAATTAGATTGTACGGTAACAGACGGACGGACCGACGGAATGAGGGCGCTCTAATGGAGGGACGTTACAGACGTTATTATTAACCAGTATTCTGACTTGACTGCACTTGGGAACTTCAGTAATGCTAGAAATTCGTATTTTTCCTCGAGTATTTTTTGAGAAGCAGTTCGCTTTTCCTTGAAACTACGTATTTTTGCATTAAAAAGAACAGATTTTGATGCAGATCTGGTATTAGATTAGTTGTGTCAGAAAAAACAAAGCTTGAGTCTATTTATTTTAAAGAGTGTGTATTGAATTCCTTGATTGAATTGAGTAATGCTCAAAGACTAAGAAGTCTTTGAGCATTACACATTAATTGCTCAATGTACTTTACGAGGGACGTTATATATCAATTAAAACCTAACCTAACCTGGGATGATGACCTTTATAATTGACATAATTTATTAGTATGTTAATATGTATAACACCACTTATTTATGTAGGTTTATATTTTTTACACAGAATCTTACCCTCGAATGTGATCTCTCTCTGTCACTCAAAGGTTTGCTGGGAGAAAATTTATTGTTGAGTAAAGCTCATCAGTATAAATAAATTGTCAAATCATTGTGTACCATGTTAAATTTTACAATAGAGAATTAAAAATTATGCTTATTAAGACTCAGCAAGCAAACAACTTTTTTTTCAGCAATCACACTCAGATACATTAAATATATTCATTAAAATACAAACAGCACAGCAGCGAACAATTTTATTCTGTTTAATTTCTGTAAACAATAACTTTAATAAACCGTCCTGACCCTTACTGATGTAACTATTTAACCCTTCCTTCAAAAAACCTTTAAACAAGGTACCGGATGTTACAGGGACATATTTGAGGATCACGTCGCCTGTAATGAAGGGCGGCGACAAACTGGCACTAAAAGTACCATACATGTCACAAGGAGTATAAAGGTACCATGCCTTAGAGCCGTTATGTGTAGTTTGTGTGCTACTATGCGGAGGCTTGGTGATGCTACTACACCATATTACGGAAAGGCAAAATATTTGGGTGAAATATGAAACAGTTTTATTGCAGGAGTGTTTCAAGATGTAAGATAAGTATTGTTAAATAAATGGTGATGAATGAATATGAGAGCAGTGATGACCCAGTGGTAACAGCCCAGACTTACGAGTTGTGGGCTTGTGGGTCGCGGGTTCAACCCACACGCATTACTTTTTGTAATTTATTGCATTACCATCGCATCTTGAAACGATGAAGGAAAGCATTTTGAAGAAACTGGCATGTCCTAGAACCAAAAATTTGGAGATAATTCTATGACCTCCACACTGAGCCCGCGTGGCGTAGAGTAGTAGCGCGTAGGGAGAAGCCCTGAGTCCCAACAGAGGGGAACATCATAAGACTGATTATGCTATGCTAATGAATACGTCTCCCGCGGTTTGTATTTTTTTCTGAGTTGCAACTGAAAACGTGACTTATACAGCCTTATCATTGTGGGATCAGCTCCCATTTTAACTGTATACAGCTGAATAATAGCTTTTTCTTTAATGAAACCACAAAGCTTCTCAAGTCAGACCTCCATAACTCATTTTTGGGTAACACGATACCCGTTGCTAAAACTGGTAATCAGACGCGAGCATCTGGTTATACATAACGATACCGCCAAACATAAAAAAAAACTATAACCCCTCGCCTGTCAAAGGAATCAAACGTGCTTTCCAAGACACTAAGGGGGTCCCATGACCTCCGTGTACTTTTTTATGTACCCGTGTTCTCCTTCTTTTAGTTCACATGTTCATTGGATCCTTCTCTTGCTTAACACCATATTTTTGTACTATCATAGCAAATAAATTGTTTCATTTCATTTCACATAGGCCTACATGGACAGTTACGTCAGAAACTAACGCACGGTTCCAATTGATCGTTTCCTATGGCGAATAACTGTCAAGAAACTACCTAAAATATGTTTTCCATGGTTACTTTTTTTTTAAACTAATTGATTCTACAGTATTCCCATATTACAATACCGGGCAACACGGTTCCCAAAAATACAAAACATTTAGTAACCTATGAAACCACAAGGTCTGCAGTAATTTCACATTCACATTATATCTATAAAGATAAAAAAAACTTTTTATAAAAAAAATAAAACCGACTTAACTAAAAAAACACTAAAATGATCAAAATAATTTTAATTTCGGAAGTCGGTGTTTTTCGTTATTGTTTGTTCCTTATTTAACACCGACTTCCGAAATTAAAATTATTTTGATCATTTTAGTGTTTTTTTAGTGAAGTCGGTTTTATTTTTTTTATAAAAAGTTTTTTATTTCATACTTTTTAGTTGCAACACACTTACAGCCAGAGTAATTTTTTCTCATGTCAATTCCAATTAACTCAAACCCTGCTAGAATACATCATTTTCATAAGAAGTTCCCGTGTCTACCTTCCACCTTCCGGCTCCATCATCAGATCACTTCGATAGTACCTTATAGCCAAAGTGCATCTCATGACATTTCTAATAAGCCCAAACACGGGTAGGATACATTGATTAATTACGGAGTTCCGGTGCCTATCTTCCAGCTCCATCACTATCATCAGGTTACTTCGATGATACCATTTTCAACATAACTATTCAGAACTATTCATTTATTTGTATTGTCATAGTCGCTTAACTGTGTTCATTGTGATATTTGTTTGAGTATGAAGTTCCGTTGGCAATTTCTAGTCTTCTTAACCAGTTCCACCTCATCAAATGTCACTTTTTGACTGTAAATGCTTAATTCCTTGATGAAAATATCAAAATGACTATATAGTTGCCTATAATATTTGAGGAGTTCCCTCGATTTAGCCAAGATTCCATCATCAGATCCCGACTTGGTGACTATGGGACCATTTGGGAAGTATACCCTTTCCAACAAAAAAATATTTTTTCAAATCGGTTGGCAAGCGACGAAGTTATGCCCGAACATACATAAAAAAAAAAATAAAAAAAATACAAACATCCGAATTGAGAACCTCCTCCTTTTTTAGAAGTCGGTTAATAAAAAAAATACAAACATCCGAATTGAGAACCTCCTCCTTTTTTAGAAGTCGGTTAAAAAAATAAAATTAACCTATCAATAAATGAGATGTGTACAATAATAAATTACTAATAAAGTTAAAGTATTATTAGTATACACACTTTCTTTAAATACATGAATGATCTAAGTGCGCTAACGAACAGTACAAGTCTGGAGAACATTCGGTATGTACTGGGATACTACAGCCGGCGCAGTCGGTAGTATTCCCGTAATTACAGACAGGTGCAAATTAATGAACTAACAACGCCAAAGTAGGCCACCAGCAGATAGACGGGGATGTGTCAGTTTTAGTACACCGGCGTGCTTCAGTGAATAGTTAGCGTGGCGTCGGTTCACTACGATTTCCTCATTTGTAATATTGGTGTTTATAGAACTTCGCCTAGCCACATAATTCATTATATTGGTCCAGTTTTTATATTGACTTGGGTCGCGTGAATGTGATAAAACATACGACGGAAATGCACTATTGGGACAAATATTCTATAACAAAAATCTGCTGGTGTTACAAAGGAGATCATTGAAAAAAGGTTATATCACACAGAAATGTTTTGATTTTTCATTGTAGGTACTGTAATGTAATCTGCGGTTAATTTTCCAAATCTGTTTAATCAATTTATATTTTTTTTTAGAAGAAGTGAGAAAATAGTCACTATAACAACTAGAAAATAAAATAGGATTTCTGTCTTTACCTCTAGTAAAGAGAATTTATTTAGAAACAGAAAAATAAACTACAAATTGTCTGTTCTGGGACTTAGAGGATCAGATCTTTTACGTTATATTGCCTGTCCCCAAAAACTTCACTCGTACCTACTTAAGACTTAGTAGGTACTTAGTCAGATCGCTTACGTTTGGGACTCTAATAATAAAACGTAGCTTTCTACTTAATGTAGGACCTATTTATGTAATGGCTTTTCATTGAAAATTCACTCTTGCAGACAAATTGATCTATCAGAGATCCATTACTTATGAATAATAACCTTAAATAATGTAGTCTACAACTGATGATCAAATAAGTATAATTTCTGCTACTGTCTTGAAGCTATATAATATTTATTTATTTATTATATACTTTATTGTGCACATTATATGGACAGGATAAACATATTCAAAAACAAAGTTTACAAAGGGCACTATATATCGCACAGGGCAATCTCTTACAGACAACCTACTAATAAATAGTGATCACAATAATCATAGATCACTAAAATGGAAATAATTCATCAATGGTCTAGTATACAAGTCCATTACCAGACTTATTGATAAACTTCTATGTGACAATCTTCATTGTTGATTTATTTTTTCACCGTACATTAACGAAATCAGTATATCAACAAAAATATACTACAAAGTGAGGACCAATTGAAAATGTGTACTAGCTTCTATCGTTTTATAAGTGCCCGTATATGCTTATGTTGTGTATATGACATAAAACATTTTGAATTGAATGGAAAAAACGAGATATACAAATTCATTTTCGGATTTTGTACTACATTTACGATCACAATAAATAACCCATCGCCGGTCTGTTGATTGCCGAGCGGAAGGTCGCGTGTTCAAACCGACCCATTGTATGAACCCTCCCTTATAAGTAATATGTCACATTTGAGTCGGAGGGGCTGACGGGATTATTAGTAATGCATTTTGCACATTACTGTTAGTCATAGAAGAATATTAATAATAGGGTAAATGTAACAGTGGCTTCTCTAAGTAAGGGAGTAACACTGTAGTTTCGTTTTTATAGTATGATTTTATGGTATTATAACAGTTTAATAGTGACTGCGTTATTAATAGCGTACACGATCGACAAAAAGAAAATACGACAGCTGGTTTTACCATTAACATCATCAAGCGAGCCTGTTTATAAATTGTCGAAGTAATCTCAATATACTAAGGGAGAGAAAAAGTTACGATATTTTATAAGATAAAATATAGAAATTAATTTAAATATTGAAGAAATATGTTCCAAATGTAATTTTTCTTTCACGTAGTATCGACAGATGGTCTGAACTCCGAGAATTATTTCCCTCACAAGAAACTTTTTCCACACAATATTTCTTTTATAATTTCGGCTTCTGTTTTCGGATGGGGAGAATTTTTCTATTTTAGGGAAGAAAAATTACGTATACAGTTTTAAATCGCTTGTAAAATTTATACAAAAGGCTGTTTTTAATTTAAAATTAGTTTCTTCTTCTTTGGCAGGTGTCATTTGTAGCTACTCTTATTTAATTTCATACAATGTTTTATCGGTAGGATACCTACTGAAAAGTAATAATAATATCTGAGTTTCAAATGAGCCAAGTCTTCATACTCAAATATCTGTGGCCCTAGTGAAAAAGGGTATAAGTCCGATTTTGTCGAAAATGAGTTAAGTATACCGAAATGATCAGAAAAAAATGCTCTATCGCTTGGTGAAAACGGATCTAAGCTATCTCTAAAAATAAGGAAGTTACTTTGTGTAAAAGGATCCAACTGACACCAAAAAAAATACAAAAGTTGGTTTTAAATGCATTTGTATTCTTTTAAACGGAAAAATAAAAATTTTGTTTTGTGTGTTCTTATCTAAATTAACTTAAATCTTCCACATTTTAATTTGTTTGGCGTATATCAATACAACAACACTTAATCCCTAAAAATGGTTTAGTTAGTAATGATATTACTAGACTTATACCCGTTTTCACTAAAATAAAGGGAAAAAATCAAAAATAACTCTGTTTAGATCAGTATTCACATACGCTATTCTGAAATTAATTAGTGTAATTTGATACAATTTTATTTATATCCTACGATTGTTATCATTTCACGTGATCAAGGATATAATTCGTCGATGAGGGGAACGGTGCGGGGTGGTGGAGAGCGCATTGTACAGGGAGGAGGTTTTGTCGACTTTTGCAGAAATATCAATTATTACGCGAGTAAGTTAGATCCTTTTACACTTATTTTTGTAACTTATTTCAAAGTTAACGTGTACTTTTATAGGTTTTAGTCTAATTGTACCTTTTTAAACCAAATAACTATGAACATTAGGTATATTTATATGCGTTACGGAACGTACCTAACCCTCATGCATTTAATCATATTGATTCAATTGACGTTTGTTTTAGTTAGAAAATACGTAATTACGTATCCTATACTATAAAACTAATTAGATGTATACTAAATTGATTTTAGTCGAGTAATATTTTTAAAAGTTTGTTACTTACTGTTCCGTGTGATTTATGATTAGGTATAGCTATCAGTTATTGGCGTAACTATTTCATTCTGTTAAAAGTTACTTAAAAGTTTTATGTCCTTTTTAAAATGGCTGGTAGAAACCGAATGATTGATCTTGTTCATTAAGAACTAGAAATGATGGATGAAACGGATTGCCTAATTGGAGAATCTATACCTATTTGTTTTGAGAATTATTCTCCAAAGGAATTTTTTCCAAGAATCATTCTCCAAAACCAGAATGTTCTAAGGATTATTCTCCAAGGCCAGAATGTTCTACGGAATATTCTCCAAAATTTGACTGTTTTAAAAATATTTCACCGATTTGTTCAAAACTATATTCTTCGAAGCCTGGTTTTACCATTAACTTTTACCCCAGGCCGGGGCACGATAAAGATGACGATTTATTTACTGATTCCGACGAAACGTATCTCATGTGTCTTGATATTGTTTCTATGTTAGTGGATGAGCTACCATACCCTTTTTTTTTTTTTTTTTTTATGGTGGGAAAAAATCATGCATTGACATCCCCCGCTCTTGGGCGGAGCGGGAGATAGTGTCAGACTCTTACTGACTAAAAGACCCACCCCGTTCCTTCTAGCCTTCATACCGGGGCTCGAGCGCCCTTTCGGATAACCGTGGCCCCAGTAGGCTTCGACCCGGCTGGGTCCCTGCTGTTGCTGACAACTCCTTGAGGCGCGCGGGAACAGTGCGCGCCGTCGACGACTTGGGCTTGGTCCGGACAGTTACCGGACGGCCGGACAGTGAGCTACCCATTGCTCACCGTCCGCAAGCCCGCGTCTACGTTGGCCGGAAATCGGGGAGCTACCATACCCTGATGTCGATTATTCTGCTGAAAGCAGTGACGATTTCATACCAAATACATTCGAAACAAGTGTCTCGGATTGTTCAGTTGTAAATAGGCAAACAAGACGTCGACGTAATGTTATCATCCCTCAGTCAGATTCTGACGTGAGGAATAATACATCAGTTTGGGATAAAGAAGGTGTTACACAGGGTCGGAAACGAAAGCCTAGGAAAAGTATTAAAGAAAGAAGAGAAATCAGAAAAAGTTACCAGAAAAATAAGGGAAAAACTGTTGTAGTAGGGAAATTGAAAAGTCTGCAACAGAGGAAAATTGATGAAAATAAGAAGAAGTTTAACTTATCTGAGTGTGCAGCTTTTAAATATAAAAGAGGAGAGTTGCCTCCATTTCAAGATATACGGCATAGATGGACGGAATGTAGTTAATTTGCAGAAAAAACAAGAAAAATCACCGCTCCAAAGTGTTTTTGAAACCAAATGTATACCCAAGTCATCTGATGGGCCAACTGCAATTTCTAATAAATAAAAAAAACAAGACTTACTCTAACTTCTTCCATTTATAAACCCCAGTGTCAGATCCTATTATACCAATTTATTAACAAATAATGATATTAAAGATCAACATCCTCTTTTAAATGATAGCGAAAATGATATAGAAATAGATTTTCTAATATTTTTTGTTTGTTAGAATGTTTTTTTTTGTAAAATTTTTTTTCTTGATATTTTAATTTTATTTCTTATTACAATCAGAAAATTCAATAAGGAAAATAGTTTTGCTATATTTTTCTATTCATTTGTGTTTTTACTGCATATTAAGATGCCAGTTTTTCTTAAAATAGTTTTTCTATTTTCAAACAGCAAAATACTGTACTTAATTTTTTTTCTTATAATAAAAATTGTATTGTGAATATTTTTTTGTTTTATTTTTATTTAAATAATGGATATAAAGTTACACAAAATCGTTCGTAATAGTCTTAATATACCATATGTCACGTAAAAATCTTTGTGAAAAAGGGGTCAAGTATTTTTTTTTTTTGAGAATTTTCTAATTTTTTTAACAGAGAATAAAAGTACACAACAAAATACAGGTTTTTTATAAAGCAAACTATTAAATATTTCTTCGCATTACTTAGTTATCATTAAAATCATTCCAAATGCGTATCCCTTTTCACTAGTGTGAAATAACATTTAATTTATGGAAGAAGGGGTATAACTTATTTTATACCCTCAAGGAATTCATTTTGTGATTGGTATAAGTCACTATCTTAAAAACTATTAACTTTACATAAAAAATAACCCAATAACAGTAAAGAGCATAAATTGTTTACCTATAAAAAACATCACATGTATTTCATTTGGTAGCGGTTTGATTGATACACGAGGTCAAACACGAATTTGAAGCACGCGGAGTGTTTTTTGCGTCTCCTGTAAAGTTGCATTTTTGGACTTAGATCCCTTTTCACTAGGGCCACAGATATAACAGCTAACTGCAAATATTGTTTAAGTCTTAAAGTTTTCTTGTTGATGTGTTTTTAAGAGACAGAGATTTTTCTTACACTGTAACAAGCTTCTAGTATCAAGGTCGAAATTAAAACTTTACTCCCAATTAAGTTCCGCAGCAAATAGCACTCGCGCCAGTAACTCGACTCTCCCGCCGAACTCTCCTCATGAATATTTACGAGCCATTACTGTTACTTGACAGTGTCAGCCCGACAATTTTTGTAAATAAACAGAGGTTCTTGTTACTAAAGTTTTTAAGTTAATTCAACAAAAAATATTGTAAAGTTACGCGTATTTTAACTGTGGAATATTTTAAAATTAGGTCGGTTTAACCCAAAGGCAATGGATTATTAACTCTATAACTTAGTTTGAACTTTGCGCTTTCAGTGGTATTGTTAAGCTAACTTTGAAATTGAAGAATAAAAAGTATTAATAATTATGTTTCGGGTCGTCACTCGTTGGTAAAACGAGGAACATTTTGAGGAGGTAAATTGAGAGCCGCTATTTTACAAAGCGTCGACTCTAATTTCCGCTTAAAAAGTATTTTCATGGAATGAGGCAGGGTATTTTTATGAGCAAATTTTATATGTAAACGCAGCAGTAGCAGCTAAACGTTGTAGGTACATATAGATGTAGATATTTCATGAAACTAATCCCACATCATAAATTGTACTTACATGAAGATAGGTAAGCAACTTCTATCATTTATTTTAACTAACTTAGAATTCCAATGAAAAGTAGCCAAAGAGCAAACTCCGTAACCACAAACATGGCTATCTCAAATTGACCACTAAGTTGACTCAACAACAAAATGTATACAGAATCTTAAAGAACTTAACATTGTTTCAAAGTCTTTGGTTTGTGGACGCTGTACTGGCAATGCTATCAATTTACAAGTACCCAGACAGACACTGCACAAATAGACGCAAAAACATCCTGAAGACGACCCTGTCGCATTTCAATGGAAGATTCAAACAGATTTATCTCAACTAGTAAAATAACCTTTATTTCTGAAACCAGAAAGTTTAGTTTGCAATAACACAGTGCAGTAATAATGTTGTCAAACGTACACTTGCGGTCAAACAAAACGGGCACCAACTAAATAAAAATAAATGTCGCTTCGTTAAAGCAAATTTACATTTTTCTCTGTAGCTTTTATTTCATTAATATTCGTGTTCTGGTACTCTTTTACGCCTCGTCGCGTTTCAGGTGAATTACGCGTGATATTTTATTAGAAATGAATTATTCCATATAACCGACTTCAAAAAAAAAAGGAGGCTTACAATCCGACTGATTGTTTTTCGGGAATAATTTTGCTAATTAATAACTGATTTTAATGTTTGGAAGAGTATTTTTGCGAAATGGTTCTTTTTATATAAGAAGATTTAATGAAAAAAGTTGGAGTGGCAATTAAATTCTTCAATAATTGAGATTGTTGCAATCGCTTTAAATCTGTTTATTGTTTACTTAGTTCCAGAACATAACTCACGCCAGTATGTTCTCAGGGGGTATGTAGATCTGTAAAGTTCACTCTGGCCCTCATTTTACACGTTATGTTCATATCCCTTGTTATTTGGGTTATTTGTATTCGAGCATAACTGTTTTGATAATGGACCAATCTTGATGGTTATTGTTGTTATGGCTTTTGTTGTAGTTTCGTATTGGGAAATGTTAGTGTGATGTTAATCTTAAAGCAAGGTAGATATTTAACTAAAGGCTAGGCTAGACCACGATGTTACAAAGTGGAACTAATCAAAAACAAACTGCACTAATGTGTATTGATTGTGCCATTATAGACAATTAATCCCATAGGTCATCAACACAGAATTTGCTCAATATTTAGTTTTAGTTCTAACGCATCAAATCTAAAAATAAAACAAATAGAAAAAAATTAAAACTAATAAGAATTAACTAAATGTATACAATAAAAAAAAAAACTTATTTAAAAATACAACCAACTTTTAAATAATTTCAAGAGTCGGCGTTTCTGATTTTGTTTCTTCGTTTTCTGACATTGACTTTCGAAATTATTTAACAGTAGGTGTTTGCCTTATGCGTTCATATAGAACGAATGAATTTTCGTACAAATTTTAGCCCAAGTCCCATTCTAAGATGAATTAATACGATCCTAGATAACTGTAGTGTACTAAACCAGAATAATTATACAAAGTCATTAGCTCTAACAGATCATTAAATGTTATAGTTGCTCAATCAGCTGCAGCTACACATGTAATCCGTACACTGGCGTGCACAATCAGGTGGACACTCGAGCTAATTCCACATATTAGTTCTGTCGATTATTGTCTCGCAATTAGGTGTTAACGAGCTGTCACAGGTCTGTCGACCGACAATCGGCCGTTTACCGGAGCACACAGGATTATGTCCGGCGCGGCTACGTAATCGATCGGGACGTATTACGAGTATTACCATACTATTAGTTGTGCACCGATTGCGATTAACTGACATTTGGCACCTTTGAGGACGCTGTTTGAATCATATGGCCGGAAAATTGGATTCGAATAGGTACTATAATACCTAAATGATAGAAGGCATTTAATGACTTCTTTAAATAAAAGTTACTCAAAGAAGCCATTTCATGACTTGTTTGAGAACATAAGTAATTATTTTGTTTAGTACATTCAGTTGTTTTCAGGGTTTAATTGTAAAACTAAGTTTAGACTGATCATATTTTCTGTACAAGCACTGCATAAGTAGAAAATCGTTCTCTTAACTATTCAGCTTTATAACTATATAACTGCAGTCACTGAAAGTATACTTGTAGTTTGCGATCTAGTCGCGTGGACACTGCGTAGCTGCGCTGGTTTCGTGCGGAGTAGTTAAGGAGTTTATCTTCATAATTCAGTATTTTACGAAAACTATTGATTATTCAATTCAACACGTTAGATGGCCGATGACAAGTAAGGCCACGGGTTGTGCAAAAGTGAACCCCGGGGCCCTAAAATGAGGTCAAAGAAAGAACAGGTGTGGATTTTAGTCAGTAAAACTTTGACACATTCTCCTGCTCTGACTAAAGGATGGGAGATGTCATTGAATGATTTTCCCAGCTACAAAAATATATACGAGTATGTTGTAACTACATATAAAATGCCCCACCTAAGCAAAACGCAAGAGATTGATATTTTTAAAAGGTTAACGCTACACGATCAAAGGAAAAACTCAAAACAAACTAGGACGAGATCCTAACATTAATTGACATAATAAAACTGTTCGTCACCCTACATCAAAGGCGCGTGGGGTCATAAAGACCCCAACTGTAACAAATCCGGCTGATCCGTCGCGGAACTAACTTCATTATCAGACAAAAGAGAGGAAATCGTTATCGGAATACAAGTTGTGTTCTCATAATGTGTGTCGATACGCTGATTAACTTAATGGGGTGAGCTGGAATGGTGACACACTGCTCTGACTAGAAAAGTAAATGAAAACATAAATTATGTCATTGATAATTAAATTAAATGCTAGTTTCATTTTACAATTGCTACATATTTAAGTAACTATTATTTTATATAGTCGAAACAAGAAAAAAGTAAGCAATTAACTAATTAAAACTTACCAAGAAAAATTCTAAAAAATGGCGTTAAAAATCTCCTCCGCATCTCTGTCGACGGGTAATATGTCCAGGACGTTGGCAGCACTATGTGGCTATGCCTATACTCTATCCAAGGTGAAAGCTAGTCCCTAGATCGTGCTAAGAATCAAGATTTAATACGAACTAACCTAGGTAATGACTCTCAGTGAGAGCCAAACAATTATGTATTTCAATAAGAGCTAAGAATACAATCAAGGTTTTTTATTAACTTGCTGGTTCCTGACTCCGTGTTAAATGAGGCAGTCCATAACTGGCGAAATTATGTCAATAGTACTCGTATTTAGTTTCTAAAAACTTGATGCTCCTAAAATTTAAAGTACTGCATAGATTTACTGGTATACAATATCTTGAGATTAATTCCTATCTTAGATTTCTAAATGTAATTAAATTGGCAATGTGAGCTCTTTGTGACAGGAGATCAAATATCAGCAATCCAGCATCAAAATCATGTATGCAGTCGGTTACAGTGTGCTTGCCCACATCTATAGCATTTAAATACAGTCGTAATGTGAACTCATGTTAATTCACCAGCACTACCTCAGGCAAAACACAGCTACTTGTACTCTAATAAACATTTCGCGAAAAAACGTGATTTCCCCAAGGATTGCGAGTCAGACGGCACTCGTTCGTGTAATACCCGGTACCGGAGACTGTCTGCAATAGTTGGAGGTCTACTAATGACTGCACGTTCACTTCCTTTATTTGAAACGGATTCTGGCAATGAGCCAAAAAAAAACTTTATATTTGGGCATTTTAAGACTCCAGGACTTTAAGACGGGTTTATGATGATTAGCTTTTTAGTTCTCAGAAGTTTGAAAAGCTATTAGTAAAAATTGGTACCGTTTAGAACAAAGCACAATTTAAGTATGACAGACAATAAAAATATGAAGGAAGTGCAATCAGAGATGACGGCTAATAGAGAACCATCGCAAACATAGATATGCCACGTCAACCACAAATACTTTGGGGTGAGAGAAACAGGATTATGATTATATTAAACGAAGGGGCGGTTATTAAGATATATCAATAAACAAGCAATCTAGTTTTCAAAGCAAAATGACCCAATTCTAAACAATAATCAAACTATCTAAAACAACTCCGAACCTTCCCACGAATATCTAAAACATAACAATTACATGGTAAAAGGTTCTAAATCCGCGTCTAATCAAACATGAGACAACAAACGAGAGAGAGTCATTATTATAATAGGATTAGGGGCATATCTGCGAAGTTTATCTTAGGCAAATAATATCGGCGCTGCAGGGATCCGATTACGGGCAGATCGCTTATGGGTGCAGAACGGCGAAGGGGCGATATGGTATCACAGGATATGTATTTGGGTAGTACGTAGAGGTTGTAATATGGATCATTATATTGAAGATGGATAATGAGGCAGTAGATCATGTAATGCTTTTTGGAGTATATGTTTAAAATATGACAGAAAATGTTGTGATAATAGTTCTCCACAAAATACTTGATACAGGCAAAAGGGTAATTGCGGCTTTTTATACTTTAACAACTAGTTTATTTATTACACACATACTATGAAAGCTTTATTCTTGTTTACTTTTTCTATGTCCATTTAATTTTTGATAAAAAGCGTAAGAGTTTAATGCCCCCGTCAACACTTCCTAATATTTAAGTTAGAATGTAAAGTAACCCATTAAAATACCCAGTGACGAGACTGTCTTAGGTCATGTTAGGTCAGATCATTTTTACAGAAGAACTTTTTACAACTTTTAGACATATAAATATTTCTACTTCTTACCATCTATCAGTAGATATAATATTGTTTTGAAAAATACTGCCCAACAACACAAAAATACGTCATCGCCAGTAAACAAGACCTGCCTACGAACACCATGTATTTTACTCGCTCCGTGTACGCAGAGGATGTTGTTTATCTCAGCTTGGCGCGCGCCCAGCATCCCGACGTTACAACTATATCATACGATTTAACAACGACGTGCTACACTTGCTTCCAAATCGAATTTGAATAAGTAAGCTGTAAAACATTAGTTATGCTACTACGACAAAATCTTGGCAATATTTTTTAATCAATGTTAATAGGCTGACGCTTGACCACTATCTCACTTGCTGGTAAGCAATGAAGTACGCTTGTCTGGAAATAACCAATTCACTCTTGATAAAAATACCGCTATCTTGTAGCTATAAGGAATTAAACTCTTTTATTAGCTGTAGGCACAATTCTTATATTCTTATATTCTTTATTGTATATAATTTACAAATTGTAAACGGTGAAAGCCAATGTACACAGGCGAGCTTAATCTAAAATTGGGTTATTTTACAGCAAAGATTAAAATATCTACAAGAAATTTTAAAATAAGATGATAACTGAAACAAATGCACAACAAAAACCAAGATAACATAAAAAAATTGAAAGTTACAAACTAAAATAATTTACACAGATATGTGTGCAGTACACAATACGTATAAACACTACATATATACAACAAATAAAATCTATACATATATATATATATATATGAGTCATGTTGACAGGAAATGATCCCCTGATCCTTCCCCTGAAGACGTCTAACGAAGGGCTAGCCCTTATTGAGTGTGGAAGAGAATCCCAAAGACGAACAGCTCAAACAGTGAAAGAATCACTGTACCGACTACAGGAATAAGGAGGAAATCGAAGGAGAAGAGAAGATGATGAGCGACAATTAATTGGTTCTCAAAAATTTACGTACGAATTTTATAGAATATCCATCATGTACTTACCGGTGGGACATCGTCGTAAGTCTAATAGTCCGATGATGGAGCGGGCTTAAAAAATTACTTCCAAAGAATGTTTTGGTATTTTTATTTCAGATTTTGGCAGCATGAGACTCTTGACTGATAAAAACGGTTTTTGGTCTTTCTATACTGTACACAAAAAAGGCAATAATTTTTCGTACCTCTAGACCTATATAGCCCTACATATAGGCGTCCTAGAAGGTCTATCATAGGTATATGACAACCTTTTGGAACGACTGCCACTGCCTACGTTGGTGACCGTTATAGAAAGTTATGACTTGCGACATCTGAATTTTATGCGTTTCTTCGATGCATTCTATTTACATAGTATGTTCCAGAAAACGATAAAATTTTATACTTAGGTACCCCTTTCAAGCAATGGGTGCCAAAATATCAAAACTTTTCGGAAAGAAAATTAAAGCGATAATTTGTGTTTTTTGTACGAATGGGTTTTCTCTTGTTAAGAAAAGATAGAAAAGTAACTAGTTTATTAGATTAGTAGTTATATGAATAAGTTTTTCTTTTAGAATGATAAATGATATCATAAATATTTTTTTAGATATAGAAGAGAAAAAACGCAAACTCTTGTTTACGATATTCTTTTAAAAAATAATCATTATAAAAACTGAGTGATATTTTTATAATAAAAGTATAGTTAAACATGGACGAAAAAATTTAATTCAACAGTTTAGGCCAAGATTTAGACAACAATACCGTTTCCATTCTTAAAGATCATCGATCAATTCAAGAAAAAGTCACCTGAATCCTTTTCAAAGTCAACATTAGCCATACAAATGTCGTTACCCCGTTAGTATAGCCCTCCGATATGGCCGCATTATACGGCGAGTAGACGCGATTGGTCGCATTGTTGCCCTGATTGATTGATCACCGCGCCGTATTTGTTCATTACCACACAATTGATCGATGGCTCGCTTTAAAGAATATACATCATTTTCGTCACAAGATATTTCCCGCGAAAAGGGTGTGAAAGCACCTTTATGTGCCATTTCACTTTGTGACAAATAGGGACAATGCTAACGTTAGATAATGTTGACAACAAAGTGGCTCTATTGTGTGGTAATTTTTGCGGATTTTTCACGTGATAAATCATATTTTTAACCTATGTGAAGATGAGTTCTAGCAGGTATTTTGTTTATACATATAGGTAGGTACTATAAGAATTGTAGACAATTAAATTGTTGGATTTAGTTCTATAAAGTTATTCTTTTAAATTAATACAAATTATACATTATTATACAAGGTGTAAGGGACAGCCCTCGACAAACTTTAAGGGCTTGCTCAGTAGACGAAACTGAACAACCTTCCACAAACATTTTTTTCTGGAAACGAAAAACAAATTCAGCCTCTCCATACAAACTGCCCAATCAAGTTTATAATTTTCTATGGTGAGGCGGATTTTTTTTTGTTTCCTGAAAAAATTATTGTGGAAGGTTGTTCAGTTTCGTCAACTGAGCAAGCCCTTAAAGTTTGTGAAGGGCTGTCCCTTACACCTTGTATATTATAATTATCTATTTATCATCACTGACCTACTAGTGTATGCCACCCACTTGTGGGGCGAGGCCCTCGAGAAGAATGAGGAAGCAATTGCTGTCTCCTTAGACGTCTCGAAGGCCTTCGACAGGGTATGGCATGCTAGCCTCTTGAGTAAGCTTCCAGCATACGGCATTTCTCCTGGTCTGATTAACTGGGTAAAAGACTTCCTGGGAGAACGGTCTCTTCGAGTTGTTGTCGATGGATGCTCATCAGAGCCCATGACGACTAATGCCGGAGTTCCTCAGGGGTCAGTGCTCTCTGCAACTCTTTTCCTGCTGCATATTAATGATCTGCTGATGCCCGGTATCTATGGGTACGCAGATGATAGCACAGTTGTAGAGAGATACCTGCCAGGTGCTCGGGCTAGTAAAGAGCAAATCCGGTCCGAACGAGAGGCTATGGTAGAGCGTACGAATATCTCGCTTCAGGCAGTCTCCAAGTGGGGCGAAACCAATCTGGTGGGATTCAACGCCGCCAAAACACAGGCGTGTCTGTTCACCGCCAAAAGGAGCCCGTTCACCTCGGCTCCTACTTTTCAGAATGTATCATTGGATTGTACCGACCGCCTTCAGCTCTTGGGTGTCGAAATTTCCTCCGACCTCAATTTTGGGCGGTTCATTGAGTCCAAAGCCAAAGTAGCTGCTAAGAAACTAGGCGTTCTCGCAAAAGTCCGGCGGTACTTCACACCGAGACAGCTTTTAATGTTATACAAAGCACAGGTCCGATCGTGTGTGGAGTACTGCAGTCACATATGGGCTGGTGCTGCAAAGTGCCTCCTGGCAGCTTTGGACTCGGTGGAAAGGCGTGCGAAGAGGCTGATTGGTGATCCAGATTTGGTTAAGTCCAATCTTCAAAGCCTTGAGCACAGGCGTAGGGTAGCCAGCCTTTCGGTGTTTTACAGATTGCATTTTGGAGAGTGTGCGCAGGAATTGCATGACTTGATTCCGCCATCTCATTTCTACCATCGGACAAATCGACGCACGGCGAGTATCCACCATTACGTCGTTGAAACATCTACGGTCCGGACTAAGCGTTTCTCCTCGTCATTTATACCGCGAACTTCGAAGGACTGGAACAGTTTGCCTGCTGCGGTCTTTCCGTCTGATTATAATTTGGGTGTCTTCAAGGCTAGAGTGAATAGGCTCTTAATAAACTAGTGCGCCTCACCATCAACGATTGCATTACTGCTTACCATCAGGCGGGGTCGCAGTCAAGTACTAGTTTATAACAGATAAAAAAAAAAAAATAACTGACAAGTTGTTGAGACGCTAACTTACACTATACTATTGTGATATTTAGATTTTTCTAATCATATTTAAACTTCTGACTGCTTAAACATTCACTTTATTACTGTAGAATCAGTATTATGTTTTTAGATGCCACTACGTGCAACCGTATTTTACATACTTTATTAACGAAACAGTCAATTCTTGCTACACAATTGGAACGCATGTTTCAATTAAAATAACCCAATTAATTATCTAAACGTGAGCAGCACTGAACAACGCGAAATCGCGGCACAATCTATTTGATGTATCGGCGATTGGCAAACACGCCGCGTTTTAATAATACGCCGGACTGTACCGCTTGTACTAATGATACGCCAAACAGCTGCGCGATGTATTTGCCGATTTGTTCATAAGCGTTTGCTTTTGTGATAATTGTTGCCTGTAAATGGACTGATGTACTGTTGTTTTAAATTACATTGATGAGGACGGTATATTGATTTTATTAAATTTAATTAAAGCCTTACAATATTAAAATCCGTTTTGGAAAAACCGAATAAAGATTCTTAAAGTAGCCCTTTAACAAAGAACACTTGTAGAAGATATGTAATTCATTAGGTACTTAAGTTTGAAGTATTCTATCAAAAACAATAAATTAAATGCCTTTCTGCACTTTGGTGACCTTTTTGGGACAACTGAAGTTTTTGTCTACGATTATAGACGAAGTTATGATGACGAATAACTACCGGAAATACAATATGAATGACGGTAGGGTTGACATCTGTGGGGCATGACTCCGGCTTGGGGAATTATTCCGAGGCATTGTTTCTGGATGTTCTCGTCTAGCTAATGGAGATCATTTACATAGGCACAACCTTACGGCCAGGATTATATACTAGCAACGTGCTCTTAAATACAATCTTGTAGAATCAGAAGTACCGTATTATAGGTATGTGCTCGAGAATGGCAATACCACATTATACCTATTTAGATCCCTCTATTTTCACTGAAAGGACTATTGTTACTAATATACTTGGTATAGTGTTGTGAAATCGACTAGAGCATCGAATAATGATTCTTGATATATCGGTCTCTCATGACGAGAACCTCGTAAAAGCTGAGAAAGATAAATAAACAAAGTATCTTAACTTGGCTCGTGACGGGATCGATATGTAGGATGTGAATACAGTAGTCATTGTGTCAATAGTGTTGACGGCTACTGGCATAATAGTCAAGAGCCTAGACGAATACCTGACAAAGCTCTCTTTGAACAGCTGAATGAAGCGCTTTAGAAAGATCCTGGACATGGCGTGTTAGAAAATTCCTGTCTTAAGTGATATTTAATAATGTAAATGTACCTAAGGAAGGACTTAGGGGAGGCCTTTGCCCAACAGTAGGACAGTAACGGCTAGGAAAAAAAATATACCTATATAATATGAATATATCGATAATAAATGGTAAAATAATAATGCCAACTACCTATACAAAAAGTTGTTTGTAGTAGTTTCCTTATAGTTACATATTGCCATCGTTATCTCTTACAATATGACAGCAGTGGTCGTCTACAAATATTTTTACATCAATCAAAATTAAAATACTTCTCATATCGAACCGACTACATAATATTCACAAACAAAAATTATAAATTCAGATATATTGTAAATAAAACCAGCGTTCGTACCCGTCGCGGTAATTAATGAAAACAATCGGAACTGGCAACATTAATTATGTCGCACGGTCGCGCGACTGTGCGACACCGCGACTTGACGCGCGACTAATGATCTTAACTCTGTTAAAGAGCAAGTTCTGTTCAGGAAAACGTTAAGAATTGTAGAGAGCTAAGTAAATTAAAGGTTATTGAACTCAAACGGTAGTATCTAAGACTTCCATACGATTGATTTGTTCAGAAAAGGTTACAAAAGAAAAGGTCAGATCTAGTTTAGCAATCATTCTATCTTGTTAATTAATTCAAACCCAAAGAGGCTTCTAAAAAAATACAACAAACAGAATTTACAAGTCAAGGACTATTTCAAATTAATTTAATTTTGACTTTGAAACTCAACACAGAACGAAAAGGGTAACCCTTTAAAAGGCAGCCTCCATCCAAAAACAACATGAAAAAATAAACTGAACTCGCAAACTACTGAATTTTTCATGATCCTGTCGATGTCCACCGGTCCGTCGTAGGTCCGTCGGCCGTCTACCTGGAGCGCGGCGTTTCTTTGAGCGATTTAATTTAACTCCCGATCCACAATTACAGGGAGACTGTCCCTTTCGGAGTTCGGTGTCAAAGCAACGAAAACTCGAATTACACTCGCCCATTTCCGTTTGAAAGGATTGCGAGCAAATTCGAAATATAAAATACATTGCCAGTTTTGTTGCGACCACTTTAGAAGTACAGGAAGCAAAGCTGCAATGAATAAATTGCTTTGAGATGTGGTCGAAGATTTTCGAAGTCGGGTACAGTAAGGACGTCAAGTTGAATTTATCAGGGCTGTCGTTTGGTAAAGCTAATGTATTCCCGAAGTTTGACAAAGCCGACTCACGGGTACCCGGTAGAACCGGGTAGTTGGGTAGTCTCCGAGGAAAAAGCGAGGGTGTAATGAAAACAAGTTTGGAATTCGTCAATGGATTACTTTGGCTTTCCCCGAGATAGACTTTACATTGATACAGTTACGCTATTTTGTTCTGCAATTGTTTGTACTAATTAACACTAATGGAGGTTGATTTTAGAATAACTCGGTCTTCTTTGTTTGTTTGATTTATTTAATTGAAGTGTCTTATAATGGATTTGCTAATTACGTAAGAAAGCTTCTTTCATAATATAATATAATAGAGAGAGAGAGAGAGAGATAGGACTTTTGAACCCAATATTCAGCAATATAAAATGCCAGCTTCGTTACTTATAAAATTATTTGTCACTCATTCAGTAAATTTCAAACGTCCAGATGGTGTACAGAATTAACGAACCGAAGTGTACGTACCTATTAAACTGTTAATCTTTACTTGAACCAACTGGTCTGGTCTGGTCTGGACTAATACGCTTAGATAGGCAGCGTCCAACTGAATGTAAAATAAGAAAATTATGATATTGTCGCTCAATTTAGGTGGGAACATGACATGTTGTGTCCATCATTGAATTGCTATAGTCTGATTATTTGACAAACGCATTTCGATTTCCAATCCCAAAATCGTACCCAAATTGCAATACTCTCGCCAACAATACCAATACAAACCAACACGGGCAATAAATCGCACAATTAAAGCTCTCTGACGTCACTGTTCAATTTGCCGCGTCATTGACCGCTTTGTTCGCTACTCGATATGATGACGTCACTTGTTTGCCGCTTATCTTCGAATTCAGACTGGCGAATGGGAGTTTTTGGACGAGATATCTTTTGGGTGTTATGTGGGTAGCTGTGTTCTCTGTTCATGTCTTTGAAAGGACTAATATAATGACGATAAGAGAACCAGTCTACGTACCAATAGATGCAGCATTGAAAGGCCTCCTACAAGGTAGACCAATGATCTGGTGAGTGTTACGGGAATGCGATAGATGCAAAATGCACAGGACCGTACGTTATGGGGACAGTTGGGGGAAGCTTATGTCCCACAGTAAACGTCATTCGGCTGAAATGATGATGATGATAATGAAGAGAACTATTCTCTTATGTAACAGTTTACTTATGTACTGCTAAATCTGCTGTCATGTTTATAGGTTCGCAACATACCTTGTGAATATTTTGGTCCAGATGTGGCTGACGCTACCTTAGTACTAATATGAGCTTATTATAGTAACATTATTTTAATTATTTTAACAGTATTTTGCATGCCTTAGTTAAGTTGGTTACTATGGATCATCAAACTTGACAAAATCCTGTAACCTCTATCTATTTTCTGTGCAAATAAAGATCTTTTCTATACTATTTTATGAGGAATTTAACACAGTAAAATGATGATCGCGGTCTAGTTGTTTCCATCAGAAACTAACATTGTAACATCTATCTTTTATCAAACACAAAGGTGAGCTTGGGTCTCTTCTCCATGCTCGGGCCTTCGAAGGATTTCCTAATTATTTGCCTGAATCGGTAAATAGATTACTGTGGCCGTGACTCGAATACGTTCAAGCACACATTCCCAAAACCACACACACATACACACTCATCAATTTGCCTTTAATTACACCGTGTTGAACATCAATGCTAGTAATGTTTTGTACACATTTGAATGGAATTGTACCAGCAATGATTTAAGTGTTTGCGTTAGAAATTAAGTAAAATTTACGTAATGTTATATTGCTAACACATTTGCAGATTAAATGAGTTATCGTTAGTTTGGTTGCAAATGCGCGTAAGCTGAGTATGTGGTTAGCTTCATAGATTTTAAATAGATGGTAAAAGCTTAAAATATATTTTTAGTTGGTTTTCGAAAAAATATGTAGGTGTGGAATTCCCTGCCGGAGTCTATGTTTCCTGATAGCTACAACTTAGGGGTCTTTAAGTCAAGAGTGAATAGGTTACTTCTAGGCAAGCGTGCTCCATCGTCGACCACATCATCGCCTATTAATAATAATAAAAAAATGACTGGTAATCATCATCATATCAGCTGAAAGACGTCCACTGTTGGATAAAGGCCTCCCCTAAGCGTCGCCACAACGACCTGTCCTGTGCGTCGCGTATCCATTTCGGGCATCCAATAGATGCGTGACGCATAGGACCGTTTTGGGCGTTATAACTTCATAAACCAGGCCATTTATAATGACTGGTGTAGTCAGTCCTCCAGTTAAAATAAGTAGGCTAATTATGTTCAGAAAATATTTTTTTGGTACGAGAAATAAAACCAGAGCGCCTCTCATTAAAACCTCAAGCATGTAATTAAAATGAAATTTCTTACAAAAAGCAAAAGGAAAGCAATCCAAACTATTTGTGTAGTAGAACTTCAGTGAGTTCAGCTGCAGTACTTGGAGCAAGTTCGATTAATTACCGAATGCGGCTGCAATCGACGCCTCCCTTGAAGAACGCTGGAAAATATGCGCGCGCGAGTTCTATAAGTAGCACTGCACATAGCAAGTTGATGTAAAGAAGAGTTTCAAGTCTTGTGGTCGCTTTAGGAAGACTAATTAGTAATCAAGTTATTTATGAACTGGGGTGGTATAGCTTGGAGGCCCTGGTTTGTTGCCTCAGTGTGTTTTCATGGAGACAATTGGCAGCGACAATCTCACGTGTCCGATAGGGTGCATCAAGGTCTAGATGGTGCTATGTGATGAATTGCCATGCTCTCTAGCATCTCAGAGCGTCACTTTTTTATGCAATATTGTAATGTTGATGAAATGGTAGCGTAAAGCAAAAAAAGAAGCAATCCTCATGCCCCAGCTGATACAGAAACATCTTGGGCGTCGAGCTTGGTAGCTCTACGTCCGATAAAGACCAAGACCGCACCTCAAACAGTTTTCAGCATAAATGGCCGATGCCTGCAGAAGTATTCGAAAGAGTTACCGCGGCCCTGAAACATAAAGATCAACTAAGTTTTAGTCAGACCTTCTCCCTCTCACTCCACCCAGTAAAGGAGAAATTATTTGATGATTCCCAACCGAAAAAAGGTAGTACAAATAAGATTATTTAGCAATCAAGGCATTCAACTAGAGCGAATTGTGAGTTGCGGGTGCGTGTTTAAACTATGGTAGAAAACTTACATGGTCATGGACATGTAAAAAACACTAAAATATTTTAAAATACGAGTAGTATTTTAGTTAAAACAGTTGATAAATAAAATTATTGCAGAAGTGCAGTAGGCCAGTGAGAGAACATTCCCTGTACCCTAACCTACTGTATCTCTGGAATCGTCATTGATGATCATGTACTATAAGCTAATGATGTGACTTCTAACTATATTGAAAATACATAGCCTAGCTCAAGTACTTACGACGTACTGTATAATGTAGAAATCTAAAGAATAGGAGTGTGTATTAGAATTGCACAATTTAATTTCACCAAGTCCGTTCCATCATAATATCGGTCTGCAAAACGTAAGACGCTACCAGTACATGGTGAACATCCCATAGGTTCGTACAAAGCATTTTGGGAACACATTCATTATGCGTACAGGTAAGGATTGGAATTCCCTGCCGGACTCTGTGTTTCCTGTTAAATGTAACCTAGGGGTCTTTAATTCAAGAGTGCACACCAACAGGTTACTTCTAGGTAAGCGTGCTCCATCGTCAGCCACATCACCGCATTTCATCAGGTGAGATAGTGATCAAACGCGAGCCTATCCATCGCAAAAAAAGAACCAAACAAGTTGTCTATTTTTTTCAACCTATTTTTTTACCTGTCTGGGTCTAAAGAAGGGCGTATGTTAACGAAATGTAATATCCGCTCATATTCATACGAACGGATCCAATAAAATATTTCATGTATCTAATAAGGTATTCTATATTCATCGCTTTAATATTCATCCTGACATGTCTTATTATGTGCGGACTACATGATATTTCTAAATGTCAGCCCAACATTTACTTAATACTTGGAATTCAATTTCTTTGTGGTAACTTAGGAGAAAATAACTTAGGAAATATTGTTGGTAACTTTATCATAATGGCACGTGTTGCTGTGGAGGTGTTGTGAGCAAGTCATTGGTTCAAAGCTAGAACTAAACCTCTTGAATCTCACTAACATAACTCACAAATATTATAAAGGTGTAAGTTTGTAATTGTTTGATATTTAAAACTGTGTATATAGGTAGATCATGTCTTGTAATAATAGCACTACTTTTTATGCCGGGAGTACGTATATATTCCCTTGGGATAATTTTACTTAAAGCTTGTCTATATGGTAAAGGCGAAAGTTTGTATGTACCAATGTGTATATTTGAATGTCAGCGATGCTTCATTAAAATAAGTTAGTACCAATAAAAATAGTATGTGAATTGCTTAGTTTAACAGACTCTCGATTAATTTACCTGACATCTGCCTTACTATGTAAGAAACGGCTTCCAGTCTAACCGAATGCAGCTAGATCAGGATTTTCTATAGCCCAACAATAACTGGCCAGTAACTGGGTAGCTCAATACCCCGTGCCAAGGGTGATGTCTGACTTACACGCTTTTAGCTCTTAATGTCGGTCGGGCAAAGGTCTTCAAATTTAATACCATTAGTTACGAAATAATATTATTATCAGAACAGATGGCCGTTGGGGCCGAAAGATTCTGGAGTGGCGACCGCGTACCGGAAGACGCAGCGTTGGAAGGCCTCCAACAAGGTGGACCGATGACCAGGGGCCCAAGTCTGCTATTTTTATAAATTCGTCATCCCAACACGATCCCATTGTCATTTTGTTAAAAGTTTGTAATCTGCTAATTCATAATGGTCGATCATTGATCGGTCAATGGTCTTGTAATAGAATTGTGGTAGAATGAAAATACCGAGCTTATTAAAAGCACTAACTGCGCAAAGACGTCGTAGTGGTAGGTCACTGATATGTAAGGAACTGTCAAAATATTTGCAGATTACCGCATACGTCAGATATTCATTTGTCATTATGTACGAGATTACCATTCTATGCCATTTCTTTCAATGAAGTGTCAGTGGTTGACCATCGGAAAGTCATAATGACGCCATTATATTATTAGATTACCACCACTTGTCAAAATCAATAATTATGAAATCAATGATAGACCATCCTGACACTATTGTAATAGCAGACTTGAGGCCCTGGTGAAGGTAGTGGGAAACCGATGGATGCGGGACACACAGGAACGTTCCATGTGGCGACGCTTGGAGTAGGCCTATGTCCAACAGTGGACGTGTATCGGCTGAAATGATGATGATGATGATTATTATCAGCACAATCATACATCAGTTCGCTAATACTAACAGTGCTCTCATTACTCAACCCAAAGAAACCGTACACAGTAAAGTAGTAAGCACATTTATTTTAGTAGACTTCAACACGATCTATTATCATAATTTACTACTTTCTCCTATGACATATGACGGGTTCACAACGTAAGTACTTGGTCGTTCATCAAACAGAAGCAAAAGAAATGTGACTGACTACTTGAAGAAATGGTTTACATTATTAGACAATCTTGATATATTTGTTGTGTCATATTTATTGATGTCAATGTAGTAATCAGTTTCAATCATAACAATATTATCGATGGTAAAGAAATATTGTTAGGTAAACTAAATACTTTGCTACTTTATAGAAAAATCAACGTCTGTCGGTTTTCTACAGAATGCATTTCGAGGAGGTGCCTTGGAATTGCATAACCAAATCGCGTACGGCGATGCGCCATCGGTACAAGGTGGGCGTTCCACCCATACGCACAAAATATTTTTGGAATACATTCATTGCGCGTAGATATAAGGATTAGGATTCTCTTTCGTGATAGCTAAAACCTGAGGATATTTAAGTCAAGAGTAAATAGGTTACTTTCAAACAATCATGCTCTAATTGTCGACCACATCGTCGCTTTCCATTAGGTTAAATAGTGGTCAAGCGCGATCCTCTGAACAGTAAAAAAAAAGTTTTGGATTCGTCAAATGACCATGTAGTGAAAAAATTTATACATTATGATCCATACGAACTTGATTTATAAAAGACTAGTAATTCAAAATTACTAAAGTTTCTATTATAACGATTCTCATAACTAGTTGCTAACTTTTTGCAGTCCGTGCGCATCCGCTTTGTAATTCAGCTGGAGTTTTATAGCTGACCATAACACGACTTTATTGCAGACATTACGTTTTTACTATTTTATACTAATGTAGTTTTCTTTTTAATGGCAGATGGTCCTCACGTTTTTATTGTGTCATAAAAAACATTAAGATCAGTTTTGACTTGCAACGACAAGTGAAAAACTTTTAGTTTTAAACATATTTGATTTTGTACAAACTTCAGGCGGTTTTACTCATGTTAATATCAAAAATTATTCTATGGGAACGTATCTACTCTCTCATATGTATCTACATATATTATGTTCGTATTATATTAGTTATATACCTAATATATTTTCCTTTTCAGGATTACTGAATTAATTTAAAAAAATGTATTTTTTTAATATTTTTTTAAAGATACTACGTATTATGTGGAATCGTTTTGTAAAAGCTCTAAGTAGGTGAAATAACGTGTTTTTATAGGTGTGACGAATTGTAATACCCGTACTCTATTCATCCAAGTAACTTAGATTATTACATTTCTATAAATCAAAACTCTTGTGAAGATACATACGTGTAACCTACATTTTCTACAAAAACTGACAATGAATTATCGTTCTTCAGGGCATTCCAAAGATAGTGTCGATGAGCGAATTTAGTGACGCCAAGGACAGATAAAAGGGTTGTCTTGTAGTTGTGTGCTTTACGACTATTTACGAGCCCAGAGCCTTCTGGTGATCATAATATAATAATATGTATTATAAAAGTCAGGTTTTGATATGTACTTAGATGTCACTGTCGTAGAAAAATGTATTTCAAAGGTTTTAGGTGTGATACAAAAAAGCAATGTGACTTGCCTTTCTCAACTATACATTTTTTGTTGGGTGTGACTTTCAATCTAACCGGGTTCAATTGAATCAGTGACTGATGATCTGACTTCCATAACTGAGATGAAAATAAAATAATCTTATGATAAGTTTAATCAATTTATTGGAAGTCCGAAGATAGAAAACGTATACACGTGTAAACGTTTTGTTTATTTATTTGTTAAAATTTTATGCACTAGCAAAAACTGTGCAAAGGCGGACTTAATGCCTTAGGCATTTTCTACCAGTCGACCTTAGGGTAGCTCTCCGTCCGATAAGGATCAGGTACAAGTCGAGAGAGGGCGCATTGTGTTCCTCGTGCACCTTAAAGAGACTTTAGTATGAGTGACGGAAGCCCGTTAAAGCGGTTGTTCGTAAGTGTCACCACTACTTCGAAACAAAAACGATTTCTAAAGATACACGGTTTGGTATTAATCCGTAAAAATTTGACACTCGCTATCACTCCCCGGAACGGGAGATGTTATTTTATGATTTTCCACCCAAAAACAGGTTACTGTATAAAAGATGATATGAATTTACAGTATGTAAATTCAAATCATCTTATTATATCATCTTTGAGTTAATCTGGCTTCCATAACAAGGTCGCTTACAAATGTGTCTTAAACTTGAGATAGTCGGCGTAACCTTAGTAGTTCCCGAAACGGTTATGTTGCGAATAAAGTTTATTTGAGCTAATAAAAGTGTTTGTTTGTCCCAGTGAGGGACACCGAATCTAAATAGTAGCTGAAAAATACTAAAACTTTTAGTTCAATTAGATTTTTCAAACGTATGCAATTTTACGATTACGTCATACTGATAGTAAAACACATATTTTAATCTACTTTAGGCAAGCATATTTTGAAGTTTTAACGACTTTTTTTAAGATGCGCTAGACCGTTAGATTTACTAACACAATTATCAAATTATGCCAATACCGGAAAAATTTACAACCTAAGGCACTCAATATAAATGTATAACTACGTGGTTATGATTAAAAACAACTACACTTAAATAGTTCTGGAACAGACAGTTACGAAACTAAAAATTACTGAACTAGTCGACGCATTAAGTCTATACTCTCTGTTATTATTAAAAACAATACTGTTGTAATCTGAGCGTGCAGTCAATTTATGGCTCAATTATCATTTTTCTGCCCTTGTCCTACGTTACGTGGGGTTGAGGCAACACGTTGCTTTCTTCTATTCTGATTTGTCAGCCGTCACGTTATCACATAACTTGTATATCTATAACTATTGTAGTAACAGGCGTTCCTGTATATGTGAAGAAGAAGCATTTTCTTCACAAGGCTGTACCAATGTACCTTTCTTTTCAGCTACTGGCACCACTTTCAAATTGCCTTCAATATTATCATTTATCAATAATTTATCCATTCTTGTTACTTCACATATCCATCTCAACGTTTTCAACGGGTATGCCAAATTCAAAATCTCCCTGAATTTATTTGAGACAGTGCCAAACATATACAAAACATTCAATAAAATTTAAATTCTAAACAATTTTCTAACATTATCCTATTTCGTTACAGATTGCCTCCACCTCCAACTGTACCGTGACCCAAAGGACCGTTACAAGAAAGGCCAGACTAAAGCCTCACTCTCACTACAACACTTCCTGGGCTTTGAGTCCGGGTTCACTCTCGACAAAGAGTCCAACACCATCGCCATCATCTGCCAGGACGTGACCGTGGTGCTCGCCTTCGAGACCAGGGAGAGGCTCATAGCATGGCAGGTGAAGGTGGGGGGACAGCTAGGCTCCTCCAAGGAGTTCCTCGTCATGATCGGAGGAGGTGGCTCAAAGAAGTTACCAGCTGGACCTGCCAGGATGCATTTGCAAGGAAGAAGGTTCGCGCTGACCAGTGGAGTACCACCGCGTTTACTGGGGCTGTGGGAGTTGGCGCATTTGAGGTGAGCTGGCGCAGTTTTAATCGAGAGCTTTTTATAGGGTTTTATAATTGGATTTTATGACAGTACTTCGCTTTAGATGAAGGCTATTAAAAAGTCAATCAGCCAACTATACGAATAAAATACCTAGTGCTCATTATGTAGGTATGTAATACCCAAAGTTATGTTCATGATCTTATGAAACTACCCTCTGAAATGTTCTGACCTAGATATGAAAACTTATGATGCGTGAAACGAATTTCTGCAAGTTTCATGGATTCATGGTTGATAGTTTTAACGCGATCCTTAAACTCAATAATTTATGGGGAATGCGAAAACAATAGAGCCATATGAAGTCCCATAAATTGACAGTTAACCCGAATAAAATAAAGTAACAAAGTGAACAGTAAAACAACATCGGAAGATATAATCGTGACAGTAAAGGAGGTTTATGTTACGTCTGTGTCAGTTTCCCATACAGAGAGCAATGCGAGGCTATACTTTTTCTCTTTTAAAACGAAAAACAAACTAGTGAGATTTTTCGACCAGTATTAGTTGCTATATTATTTATTAGTTGTTGTTTGACACTTGTTACAGTTCACCGGAGGTTAATATTGAGAGATACTCTCATGTCCTGTTAGTGAGGATTCATTTATTTATTTATTATGAAGGTACTTCAGTGTCAGTATTTACAACAAGAGATATAACAGAGAAAAACTTACATCTGAAACACAAACAGTGGGCTGCCTTATCGCATTTTAGGATACCAATCCGTTACTGACCAGTAGGTACCTGTGATATGGGGCTGTCATTAGTTATTCATAGTAGTGTTACAATTAAAGAATGTAGAAAAGCTTACGTGTGGTAGACGGTAGATACTATCAACAACAATACTTAATGTTAATATTTAAAGTATCGATTTTGTGTAACATTGCTTCGCTCGGTTAGGGCCATAGACAACGCATAAAAGCGCGTGACGAGTGTATGCGCTCGAGCGGCGCGTGGACGCCAACAAACGGTAATGGCCGCCACTTCCGCCCGCCATCTTGTGGAGGACGCGCGAACTAGGGCCACCATGAGCCGGAAATACGCTCGTTGGGAAACATTTTTGGAAGGAAATGATGTATCAAATAGAATGCTTAGAGAGGGCTGCTATTTTTAAGTTAAATTCGAAAAATAGGGAAAATATTCAGCAAGTGCTTTTTTAATTTCTTTTTTGTAAAAATAATTTTACCGTGCGTTGTTTATTTTAATTTTAAAGTAAACTTTCATGCTTTATTAGTAACTCGTGTAAAGCACAATAGTAAACGTAGAAATAGATATCAAATACAGAAAACTCGTACCAAATAATAATACGAGTACAATATACAGATAGACTGGCCACCTCTCCTATGAAAAACATGACACAAAAATTTCGGGTACCAACTTCCGAGTGAAGTAATAATTTGGAAAAAAATAATTCACAATCTATTAAAACCAATTTATTATCTAAATGTCCATTGGTTTCCAGCAAAGACAATATGTTAGTCCACAAATGCACATGAGTTGCTTAACTGCACTTCGGGACACACTGTACCCGCAACTAAATCTGCACTTTGTTCAAGCGAGAAGGAGATAACTACACCCTATCCTGTGTGCTAGAAAGAGAGCGTTGAACAGTTATGTCGTACAGCTTTCGACAATTCATGCCGAAGTCGCTGAAAGTAGATAATATTTTCTGAATTTTGTGAGTTGTGTGGTGACTGACTAATTTCATTTTCATGTGCTGAATGTCGAAAGTTGGAATTTCTATTATGTTATTTCACTTCGTTACATTTTAGCTGACAAACTTGCTTTTAGGGTAAAAAAGAAATAGATCACCGTGGGCATTTAAGTCGGGCTTATCGCAACGCTATATCATCTGAAGTTTAAACGATTTTATTTCGATTGAAGAAAAATCAAGTATTTAGACCTATCACACTAAGGAATGTTTGTGATTGTGTGCGTTTGTTACTTTTGCACGCTTGAATGGCTAAATGGATTTCGATGGAATAGCACAAGGATGTATGTCTTGGAGTAGCAGTAGTAGTTTAAAGTTTTATCCAAGGAGTATTTTTCCTTGTGTTCAGCAGGTAAGATAAAAAAAAACCATTGTCTTACCTGAAAATTGAGAATCTGCACGCAGTCCTACCTACCGGGTTCAATTCTGTTTTTAAACCATCCGGGGACCCACTCAAATATACACACAAAATTCGTCAAAATCCCTAGTGTGCCATAAATTGTGTTCCTTTGAGATACTCGTGCACTTCTTTTTGTAACTAAGTATTTATTTGTTATTCATATTCATTTTTAACCATTGATGTTGTAAATGCAGGCGATATGGTGTAGTAGAGGGCAGGTTCTGCTTTGAAGGCGGCTCGCACTGCGGTAAGGGCGAAGGCCTACATATGCTGATCACCGACCAGGCACAGGACATTACTGACGCCTTCGACATGGCTGCTCAGGGCACTCTGCAAAGGACACCAGCATCTTCTAGAAAAAATACGGGTATGTTTATTTATTACTTAGTCTACTTTTATTTCAGTGCAAAACTAAATTCAGTAAAAAAATAAAATAATTAACTTTCGATTTTTTACAGGAAGCAAAACACGTCCCAGCACAAGGCTATCAGACTTCAATTCTACAGAACAATCTATTCCAGACACGGCTAGTGCTTTGTATGAAGAAAACTTCTTCGGAGAAGATTGTGGAGGAGTGTCACCTTACTGGCCATCAGACGAAAGGCGACTTTACGATGATGATGTAGAAATTGGAGCGAGGCCACCTTGGACTGGGGCAGACCACGTTACCCTTGAACGTTGTAATAATTGCCTCACTAAACTTGGAGCAATATCTCGTTCATCAACAGTCGCTCTTACTCCTGGTACTACATTTAATCCTGCATGGACGATGGAAGCCGTTCCAGAAAGTAGTTCCGATAACTCTTCAAATAGCACAGAGTATTTGACTCCGAGAGCAATCAAGAAGAGTTTAGAAGCTTGTCAGTGTAAAGAAAAACCTCCGGGTAGACCTCCAAAGCCTGCTCGTTTGGACCAGAAGAAGCCCCCACTTCCTCTTCCAGTACAAGCCTGCTCTTGCTCTCTAAGTGATAATAATTACCCAACAAATAACCCTAAAGTAGGACCTTATGAAAATTATGACGTTCCTAAAACTACTCATACTGAAGTAAGTATCTATTAATTTAACATGAAAACAGAAACCTAATTGATTTAGTTAAGGAAAACATAGTTTTAATTTCTAGTAATCGTTTATATAAAACCATTCCTAAAAAAGCTATTGTTACAGATTGATCCTTCAGAACATTATGACACACCAAAAAGAATAAAACAAGCGTTAGTAGATGAACTATTCCAAGTAACGAACAGCTCAGCCCCCGGTTCCTTAGTACTAAAGAAAAATTGTGGATGTATACTAAAGTTTGCTTCAAAAAAGAAACCAGTGATAGTAGAATGTGAAGAAAATATCCAACCCGTAGAATGTCCTTGCCAAAAGGTTACAAACTGGGCAAATAATCTAATAAGTCTCCCATATTGCAAAAGAACAAATGAACACGTCATAAACACCGAGGTTCTCACACATCAAAAGTCAGAAGAAATGGCGTTATACGCTACCATTGATGTTTCAAGAAAAACTAACAGACAAAGTGCAGCAAGTACCGACAAAGAAAACACCAACGAATATCCAGCGGAAACACAGTTTACCAACTATCAAAATATCGAACCAAAAGAAGTCGAAAAGTTTGAGGGACCTTACGCGAACTATGAAAATTTAGAATTCGCTTTATCGTTGGAATACTATGAAAATGCTAAAGATTTGTTGAAAAGGGCGGGAGTCACACAAAATGAACTGGACGCACTAAGTGCAAACATAGACCTTGCTGTTAATTCGATGCCAAAAAAACCTAAAGTTTGCACTAAATGTGGACACTCACAAAATGCTCTTAATAAACAAGACATAAAGAAGATTCGAAACGACGAATACTTACTAATGGAACCGGCCAATGAACCGAAGCATGAATTCTGCACAAAAACGTTAGGGCCTAACCCAGGATATACGCCAATGTCTCCAAATCCAAACTGGTCACAGAGTTTGAAGCATCCTATGCATAAACATAGGGTCGAGATAGAAAAATCTCTAAGTATACCAACATTAACTCGCAATGAAAGCCGAATATCGATCTTTGGGGCAGGCAATAACAATAAAGAAACATTGCAGAAAAGGTCGAGTTCTGTAGATTCTGCGAGGCTTCTTGAAGACTTGAAAGAATTCGATAGCAGCATAGGAAGTCATGCAACATCATCTTCTCTTGAAACGTTAAGAAATCTGGCAATAGAAAATAGACGAACCTCGTCACCATGTGAGAACGAGACAGAATGCTATGACTGTTGCAAGTCGTCAGGATCTGAGAATAAAACTTCTGAGGAGAGTTGTTCTAAAGAAATACCACATTTGAGGAATAAGCTTATGGATAATGCACAAATCAAAAGATCTTCGAGCGTTCCATGCAAGTCAGGTGGCAACAGAGACTCTTCGAGTTCAAACGATTCAGGAGTGTCGAGTTGTTCTATGAAACATGGTGGACCTGACTTCAACGAATTTGAAATGCCGCTGACCTCAGGCCATTCACGATACCACTACATGGTCCATAAGAGAATGAGGGGGAATATGACAGGTTGTGTGCACTCCTCACTGCCAAGGAAGTCAAAATCGTCTGATCCTTTGAGAGATATGTCTATGCAATTGCACAAAGCTGCTGTACCAGCCAAGTCTTCGTCTGCTGAAGCAGAAGTTCCAGTTTTACCTCCCAAACAGTTCAAAGGTATGTTAGTTAGGAACAATGAGTTACTTTTACCTTTACAGTTTTATGTCATCAGTATAGTGCTAGCCACTTCTATTAGTGAACATGAGGTCCTGGGTTTGATTCCCTGGTAGGACTTACTGAGTTTTTCCTATCTGGAATTTATTGGTAGCCATTGATAGTGTTGACTTATATCAAATTGTTGACAGACCGAAATAAATCTGGCAAAATATGGATTTCACAGTATACCGACCACTGGGTTACTCTTCGGGGGATACAAGCATATAAATGTGATGACATGTAGCTACTTTGATACTAAATTGATATGACAGACCAATATTCGATATCCTGACTTCAGGATTGTTTGCAGGTGTAATGGACACGCACAGCACGTCGAGCGGTACCTCGGACATGTCGGACTACATCGAAACCCTCTCGATGACATCGTCACACTCCTCCTCAGATACTCCCACGGGAATGAGGTACGTATTTGTGAACGTATCTTTTTGACTTTTTTTTGACGTAAATATTCAGTAGAGTGAAGTTTATTTTATATGTTTGGTTACACTAGTGCATTAAAATTTATTGTTTTAAAATGGTCATGATTTCATGTATAATTGTGATCAAAGTAGTCTAAATCTGTCCTATGGTATCCTTTGTCGCTACAGGGTTAAAATACCAGTATTCTAAAATGATAATGCCAAAAACACATGTTTACTATCGAAAACAATGAAGCTCCAATATTGCTCAATTATTACACAGTGGAAATTAATCTGGCAACCAATCTATTTTGGCCCAGTTTCCAACGCCGTTCAAAAGCAATATGAAACCGATCATGGATGTAGGTTTGAGTACCGATATTAAAACTGTTTTAATTTGTGTTTGTGTGGTCAAATCCAGGAACCGTAGGTATCTTCTAGATTCGATTCTTAGTTTAGACAAAGTTATCAGTTTTTGTCAATATTTTTATTAAAATAGCAGGTCAAAATCTCAATTAACTTGTACGTATTATAGAAATAGGATCTTCATGACTTGAGCCTTTCCCTTAAGGCTATAGAATCGTAATAAACTAGTGCACCTCACCACCAACGAATATATCACTGCTGCTGCAAAATTATAGTTCTAGTTTATATAAAAATTATATTTATATATATTATATTGTTATTAACTCTTTTTTTTAATTTTACAGACTAAGCCGACCACCCACAAACACGCTCCGGCCGCGCTCGGGCAAGGAGTACCACAACATCGACCCCATCATCACCTCTATGTACAAGAATGGGAAGGACCTCGCCAACTACACGAACATCTCTTAAAGCGTGAATCTTATTCTAACGTGTTTTCAACCCGAGTTTATATTCATTATGGTCTGAATCTTTCAGGTGGTTTTAGCTTAGATATGTTTTCGTAAATCCTAATTTCCTAAAACTAAATATATCGTTCTGTAAAAACCGAATATGCATAAAAATATATTCAGAATTTGTTGAAAAGTACTCCGGAATATAATATTAATGGCAGTTGGCACAAATCAATTCTATTCCATATATTCTGCATCGAAAACGTTCAAAGCTGAAACCGCTAGTGTGTGGTTCCGACTTTAGTCATTGTTTTAGTCACCACGATATAGCGAACTGTTCTGATGTTATTTAGCCATTTGTTACCTATTTAGTAATACTTTACACAACAGTGCTCAAGTTATTATACCCTTTTGTTATCCCTATTTATTATTTATCTACGCATATAAGACTGAATGTTTAAATTATCACTTAATTTATTTAAAAAACGAAATCTAATCTAGTCATCATCCGAAAATTTAATATTAAATGTAAAATAAGTGTTTACGTGTAGCGTAAATGTAAAGCTGTAAAAATTTTGGATAATTTTTATTAAACATCGATTAATTTTTAAACAATTTATAGTCACTAGTTCATAACGCGCATTTTATACGAAGTTTTACCGTGAATAGATTCGTTAGTTTTGTGATGTGTCAAGCATTTCCAGTTAAGGGATTATTAATTTTGGATTCATCATAATTTAATATATGTTGGCACATAATATTTGTGTAAGATAAATAAATACATATGTACATTATATTCAAAATCCAGATATTTTTATCATTTTATTTAACAAGCATTTCCAATATGTAAAACAACAAAACAGGACCAATTTCCTAACAATTGTAGTTCTATACACTATTTTCCATAACAAAACCATTTATTTTGATCGTTTGAAACGGTCTCAGGAATAGTTCTATGTTTTCGTAGCTGCTACGACATTCGTAGCACCGCTCGTAGCGCTTGCTACAAACTACTACGACTTTTGAAATGCTTGATATCTTACAACACAAGCGATATCGACCTTGTAAATTGATATAATCCTACTAATACATTCGTTGCAGCAATAAGTATAAAGTTCCCAGAGAGTAGTGTTATCTTAAGATGTGACTCGTTCTACTTTAAGTCGTGTTAGGGTTATCAAGCCATGAAACGAGCTTTTTATGTACGCTTGCTATGTGATTGGACTATCAAACGGAGAGAATATGATTGTATGTTTTAACGCAACCTATCAAAAAAGTATTGTTCAAGATTTATTTAGAAGTTATACTTGTATCATCTATTGGTTTTTTTTGTCTCCAATCACATATCAAACTGTAGGCATGGGATTCTGCGTGCATTACCAAGGAATGGCGTGTTTACGATATACCTATATATCTGTAGTATTTTCGCTAGCTCATATACTACTCACATACCAGGCTGTATATCATCCTCGATCTAAATGTATACCTTATACATACATATGAATAAACATTATAGTAATTTGTAAACATGAGTTTTATTGAAGACCATTCTTTATACCAACCAACCTGTCCAGCCTTTTCTCAAATACGTTGTGGTCAGTTTCCAGTTTGACCAGGTGCACCTGCATATCAGTAATTTTCCAATATAAAACAATTGTATGTCTGAACTCCATAACCCAGTAACTGGGAAACGTGATCAGCCTTTCATGTTTTTACATCGTATTTACTATAAACAATAGTTAGCAAAAATATGTAAGTGTTTTTTACAAAGAGAAAAACATAAATCAAAATCAATAAAACTTTGCTATATTTTATTCAACCATAATAAAAAACAACCAGCTTGTATACATAATTTGTAAACAGGTTGTGTTCTATTATTCTCAACTCAACAATCACAGTCAGTAACGTTGAATAATCGCAATTCAGCAAAAATGCTCCCCGATACAATCCTATTTACTTGTCCACTGCTCTCAAATTGGCTCAAATTCAATTCATCCTCAAATTGCGACTTTGATTCTCTGCCAAAAGAATTAACATACACACTGATTGTACACAAATGCTTTTTATTATTGCTTGGTACCTGGTACAGTAGTTACGCTATCAACTGAAGACGGGTTGGTCACGGTTGTGTGTGTCAAATTGTTGCTTATTGTGTAAGCTATTTCCATGAGAGCAGTGGTGATCCAGTGGTAACCGTCCCCCAGGGTTAGTTTTGAAAGACAGCTCGAGCAACGATATGTAGGCTAGAAGGAACGGGGTGGGTCATTTAGTCAGTAAGAGTCTGACACTATCTCCCGCTCCGCCCAAGAGCGGGGGATGTCATTGGTTGATTTTTTCCCACCATAAAAAAAAATAAGTGGTAACCGTCCCAACTTACGAGTTGTGGATTCGAAGTCAACCAGGCGCATTACTTTGTGTATTAATTTACATCGTCGTCACTGCTTTCAAAACGGTGAAGGAAAACATCGTGAGTAAAACCGGCATGTCCAAGAACCAATGATTTGACACGACATGTGACATCTACACAGGGCCCGCGTGGTGGATTACGGCCCGATGGAATGGGCCTTCTAGAGAGGATGCCCAAGTCCCACCAGTGGGAAAATTAATAGGTTGTTTATGTTATATTATGTATTTTAAATGAAAAAAAGGTGTACGCGAGTCTAGATACACCACCTAGACCAACCCGCCTGCCAAAGATAGAACAACAGTTGCTATACTGGTGTAAGGCGGGCTGCACACTTCCGACAATCGCTTGTGTATTCAGCTCGGCGGCAGTGCATACATTAGTGGGATGCACACGAGTCGCGACGTTGCGGTCTGATGCCGTGTTGTCTAACGTCGAGACTGTGGAGATACGAGTAGCATGTTAGCAAACTGACAAATATGTTGCGATTCTTTTTTTAATCTTTGCTTCAAGTGTTGTATTTTGACTAGTTTTTTAACGTTTCAGCTTTAATACAATAACATGAATAATCATATTTTTATCGACCGTAAATGTTATTCTCAAGAACGAACAACATAAAACATCACCATTTTAAAAGCGAAACATAAATAGAAATATTATTCGTTCAAACAACTGAAATGCCAAAGAAAATAAAACGTATTAAAGAACGAATGCCATACAATACGTAGCAGTAAAGTAGGGAGAATAAAATAAATAAATTCTTAAGTATAAAATGAAGAGACATAAAAGAATGTCGCGTATACTTGGGTTAACAGCTTGAGGAGGAATATGCAATCTGTGTTTAGTTTTAAAAGTGGATCAAATTGTACACGTTTTTAGTATTGTCCTGGTTTCTTTTCCGAGGAAATCTAATATAAAATCAAATGCCTCTTCTCTTTCTGGGTAGCGAGAGGGAATATTAGAATTTTATTGACTAGATCCACATGTGTTCCTTCAGTTACTCTTTACGGCGTAGGGCCAAGGTTTCAAACAATCTGTTTCTTTGAAGCACGTGCAGAACTCAATGCACCATTGGCCCGGGACTGGTCCATATCGGATAGCGAGCTACTCATTGCTAGCCGGAAGTAAGGCTGCACCGATCGAGCTGTTGTACTATGGCCGTGAGTAGCTCTTGGACTTTCGTCGCCCGGGGCTGTCTCCGGCCAGGAAATAGGAACATCATACATATAAAATTTTAGAGATATACGACACAGAGAGTAAAGTCACGTAAACCTTTATTAAAAAGGGAGTATCATCCGACCAGACGGGTTATGTTTGGGCTAGGCAACTGCCATAGCATTCTCATCTTGAATATGTGTTGATTAGAAACTGAGTTTATTTATTTATTTATTTATTAAGACTTCATGCAACAAAAAAGTACATAGGCGGACTTCATGTCTTATTGAGTTACAATCCGGTTTCCTTTGTAATATTTCATCCAATTCATCCAATCATAAAAATCCATTCAATTTGTACCAATAATAATATTCATACATTTTATATGCCCACAATAGTGTCAAGAAACACTAAAATAATGTCATCAAGTACCACGAAAATAATGCGGCATTTTCTTACTACCCAAACAAGTTACCAGAGACAAAAATTCTAGAAAAAAAAAACAATATCAAATTCCATCAATAAGAGGTCGGGTAACATCGTTTCAGGACAAAATGAACTCTCTGCGGGTAGTTGAAACATTTTTCGTCAAAAAAAAACGCGTTTATAAATTGCGCGCGAACTTTCCCCGGGAACATTTTTGGACGTATTATTTTTTTTAATAATTTCCTCGGCGCGTCGTATTTGCATAGCATTAACATTACAATACACCGGTTTATTGTGCTCGACCGCGCTGGAAAACAATGCGCAGCCTCCGAAACAAAACCAGATGATAAATATGTTATTTTTGAATTCTCAAGTGTTTGTTTTAGCGAACACTAGTTAAAACTTTTAGTTTGCTGGACTGTGTAATTTGCATTACATAATTACATGGAATTTTCTAAATGAAAATCTCTACGATCCACATAAAAAGTACTCATGCCTTTTTTCTTGTATTATAATACTGCTTAGAATAAAATAATAATAATTGAAATAAAGCAGCTAGAACTTTCCACGAGTACGTTGTAGTCGATACTTATACGTTCCATTCAAAGCAAAATAATTACTACGTAATCAAAATATGAAGACATTTTGATGACCATATGACACGAAAGTAATTTATTCCAAAATCTCGAAAAACCTTCCTCATCAGACTACCAAAAAGCAAGTATAACAAGGTTTACCTTCCCCTTACAAACATCCACGTGCATCATGTACGGGCGATAATTTGCCCATAAACGACGTGTAAGCAATATGACCCCATTCGAGCAGCCGCCATATTGTGAGGGGACGTAACGCTTCTAACATAATTATACACTCTTGCTTTATTACCTGTAATCGCCATACTCAGTGGGTTTACTGCAATGAACTCCTCGCTGTTAAACTCGCATTATAACAGTTCGTAAAATGTTCAGTAATAAACATGCTACAGTGAATTTATTTGAATATCAGTAATCATAGTCAGGGGTGCCGTCTGCTACCAACAATATAATTTTTAGATATTACACAGCAAAACATCGCCCCAATATAACATACTATACAGAAAACCTAATCAGACGTTTCCCATTTCCAACACAACCCATTAAATATTTACTCTAACCAAAAATAATACTCCAGAATCTCAAAAACAATTACAATTACATAATGGGTATGAAAAACAAACGATTGCTATTTTCATATTTACTCATAACATCAGGCGAGCAAATAAAACAACAGTAAGTGAATTAGGGATCAGCAAACACGTGGGATCCCGGAGTGATCCCGGGACGAGCACGGGAAAGGCGGGACGGACAGATTGGTAGATTGACGCGAGTTGCGTTGTTGTCGCCTTTAGAAGTGATTGGCGGTGAATGAAACGTGAATTTAGTTGTAGCAGCGCTGAATTAAACAGATTACTGAGGTGAATCGAGTCAAGTGAAACGAATCTCCAGTCTCCTAAAAATAATATAAGACTTTGGTTCCATTTAAATATTTTTCTTGAATTCCTTCCTCTTTGAAGCACTCCTGCTAAAGGTGAATCAAAGTCTACGTCAAGGGATCTCCGTGGAATCCAGGGTAACGTCGACTTCCTAAGTGATTACCGCAAGTAGTGGTAGAAGTGAACACGTTTAATCAGCGGGATACCGGACCGAGCACGGGAAAGGCGGGCCGGACTAATTTGTGCAGTGGCGCAGCGCAGTTTACACGGTGTACTACTGAAGTCCACTCGATGACATAGGAACTACAGCCTGACCTAATTCTAGATTCAGATATATTAGATAGTGTGCGAAAGGTAAAACAATGAAGTGGTAGCGACTTCGATTTACGTGTTGTAGGTTGTGTGTTAAAACTTAGGCAGGCGCTATACTTTCTGTAATTTATTTCATCACCACTGCTTTCAAAACGATGATGGGACACATCGTGAGGAAACCGACATATCCGAGAACAAAAAAAATCAAAGACATGTAACATCCAGTACTAGGCCCGCTTGGTGGATTACAGCGCATGCCCTTTCCTTGGGAAAAGGTTTGAGTCCCAGCAATTAGAACAATATTATGCTGAATATGCTATGCTATTACATTATGAATAAGCTTATGACTGAACTATTTTTTCTGTAACTTCTAGTAAAACAAGTAGCTATCTGACTTCCACAATCTCTGCTGCTGCTGAGTAACGCGTCACTCCTTGGCGACTTTATTTGACTGAAATATGTCCTAATACAACACCTACAGTATTTAGTATTGACAGGAAACAAAGTGTAAGTATTTCTCAAAGTGAAAATAAATCTAGATAAACAAAACTTTAAATTAGTTTGAACAACACCTAAACCACACCAATTAACAGTGAACAAAAACAAAACTCGAACTATTTCTCTAAACTAAACAATTGAAACAAATATTCCTTTGCCGAACAAAGTGGAATTAACTCCAAACTAGAACAAAGACCAGTTATTTATATAACAGTCTATTCTCAGCAAAATTATCGCATAATCAATGGAGGCTAATGGGTGCGATCACGAACCATTCAGAACAGTCCTCACTGGCACTGAGTAGAGACGTACAGAAGGCTGACTTTACGCAACGAGCGATAGTTCACGCACGCACACATATGAGTAGACGCGTACAAATAGCCGCGGTGACTTCAACTTACAAAATTATTTTAAGGCGTGTTTTTGCCAAAGAAAAGAATGAATATACCTTTCATAAAATAAATATAAATTTATAATGGAAATACTAACGGAAAACGTTTTCATTATAAAATATGAAGACAGAGTGATCACTCTCCCACTTTGAGTAGTTTCATCGACCTTCAAATAAACTCCAGGCGAGAGAGCACTGGCACATGCTGTACGGAAAGTGTATCTATGTGTGTTTGCGTTTTCTTTTTGCTGTCGACCTTCTGCACTTGTATATTCTACGTGACTACTTAAACGTTTAGAACAGTTACTATTCAGTCGGCGGTGAATAGTTAGACGATTTGTTAACTAAATCACTGTTAAGTTGCAGATTAGTGGTCCAGGTGTTGGTAATTGTCGATTTATTTCATTGGCTGCGGATTTGGAGTTAGGTAGTGTTTTTAAGTTAGTCAAAAGTTGCTAGAAGTGGGTTGGTTAAAAATCAAGGCTGCCTATTTAATCTTTGTTAGATATTCGTATGATTTTTATACTAGGTAGGAGATCTTGTTCTAGCAAGATATATAATGCTAACCTGAAAGAGCAGGCTTCTTAGTATTTTTTAGATTAATTAAACTATAAGGTTTTTAATTTATTCACTCGAAGACTTCGTGAAAAGAATTTCTCTTTTAAAAATGCTACCGGTAGGATATTTTACCCTCAAAATAAACAGTTCAATCAAACAGGTTAGCTACCATTAATCAGGTCAGTTTAATTGAAGCTAAAACGAACTCGTAAAAATTCTGCAAAGCAAACACATAGAATAAAAGTCGATCGTCAAAGGGTTCTGAGGACAAGTGAAAAACTTTTAATTGCCTTTCATTAAATGGGCTATGAAGGGTAGAATTTTCACCGAAGGCCTAAGCAAATAGCGTGCGGTGAAACCTTCGGTGAATGAACGTCTTGCTTCAGTGATTAAGAAAATGAAATATTATTTTGTTTGACTGGTCACAGTGGAGATGGTAATTTTAAAGCTTCAGTTAAAATATTCTGTTTTTGATGATTGTGAAGAAATAAAGGACCAATTAGGCACGTGATCCTGTTTATTGATGCATAATAAAAATATACCGGAATAAATTCACAGTACCTATCACAATTTTATTTATTTATTTAAAGAACAATGGCGAAGAAATTTTTGATGAAATTATTAAATGTCTACTTATATACGTACTTCCTTGTACAAGATATTGTTACCATGATATATACCATCAAAATAATTGATTTTGTTTTATCAATCAAGATTACGGCCAGTTTATGGACTGCAAAAAACTTTTCATAATTGGAGACTGAGTTGACTGGATTTTTTACGATAGTAAATAATAATCTTTGCTTATTTATTTTGTTTTGCTTTCTTGGCTACATGGACTTTTGGGTAAACTAAACTCTTAAAATTGCCACTAATATAAATCTTAGTCAAGTAACATAGTAAGCTTTGCTTTATGTGTTGATAATAAATACTTAGGAAATACATTTTCGCATTAGATAATAAACAAAAAAATAAAAATAACTGTTTTGTGCTTAGAATATAGCGGCTAAAATGTCACAATATATGATGTTGTCACGACAATATAACTACAATATCGAGTATCACATCACCAGACAAAGAATGGCATTAGATATTTCAACAGCCATCCAGCCTAATGACAAAACATTTGAAAACATAACATTTGACATGACATCTTGTCGTTCGATCAAAAATGGGTTTTTAAAATTCACAAGGAAGTACGTAGGTATTATTGCCATAATATACGTAATCTCACCAATTTTAAACTGGAATATCTTTAATATAAGAAGTCGTTAATAGTTTAAGACAAAATTGTTTAGAAATTTATTCTGTATACTTTTGCATATTTTTCACCACAAGAGGCTAAAAAAATATGCCAGCAAAATTATGTTCGAGACTTCGCCATGATTCTTTATGTAGGTACAGTATAATACACAATAAAGTGAACATAGACAGACTTAACACTACAAGGTATTCTCTGCCAGTCAACGTTTGAGTTAAAAAAGTGTATATCGTGGTTATGGATAATTAAGGATCATTCAGTTCAGGTATAATATTTCAGTAACGGTCACCTCACCTAGAAGTTATTTATTTATATCTACTTAAGTAATTATAAATGACAGTTAATTCGCAATTGACAACAAACTTCCATGAAAGAAAAATTTCTAGTATGAATATAATATAATATTTGAGACTTAAAATAAAACTGTATCCGTGACTTAAATGGTGGAAATACTACACGACTACGGACTACACGGCTACGACGGTCTTCATTTTGAACCCATAGTTTCAATATTTCGCTGTGGTTAGCACCCATCAATTTGCCGTCAGGAACAACATGATAGTTTCCGGGCAGCCATACCGCTGCATTGATAGCGGTCTGAAACCTGACCCGTCAAACTGATAGGTAGATAATTGTAAACACGACCCATTGTATTGACGCACTGGCAAATTGAGGATCATCGGTGGAGACCACTAAATAGGCTGTGGTGTTTTAGAATTAAGGTATTTTCTTTCAGTATTCCTGTGACGTGAATGACTCCAACATTTTTGTGGTTTTGGAAAAGTTACTACAAATATTCCATAGAGTAGGGGCTAGTTCGTTATGTTGACTACTGCCTCGCTTATAGTTATATTATAGTTTTTATAAGTCTTCTAGGTTCAATAATAAATACGCTTTATTCCATCAGGCAAAGTTCTATTATGTGAAAACAATTATCAAGGAGTACTTTGTACATAATAGTAGTAAAAGGTGGTCCTTCATGAATAAGCCCCTTTTACTACTACTATGAAACAGAGTACTACGAAATGGCATACATTACTGAGCTCTACGGTACTATGAACGTAAAAATTCATCCAAAGGGATGGATGTATCTTGCTCCCAGGATACATATGTACATGGTCTACTCTAGTGTCACATTTAACCTTTTGAATGTCTTAAGTTACACAGTTCGACATAAGCCATTGTCTTTCTATTGTGTCTCTAATTACGGCATTCGAAGAGTTAATCAAAACTTTTTCACCTCAATAGTGTGATTAGTTGTTTCCAGAACACAAGCAAATAAAAGTATGGCATCAAACGTAATACCATTCGTGTTCAAAAAATATACACCATGACTAAACATTCACTTAACATAATAGTGACTGCTAACATGCAGTTGATCAATTTCCTAACCTTTCCTAAGCACAAAACTAAAATCTTACGTGACAATCGCTAACTTCACATGCATATAAGCAGATTCAGTTAGTCGCCCATATTTCACGCTGGATACGAAAACAAGGGGGGTGACATACAGCAGCGCTTACACGAGATAAACAGGTTTGAATCACGCAGCATCCGCACTGTCCCGCTGTCTCGTTTATGAAGCTAATGGCAGAAGAATACGCTCATAATTCAGGATGAATACTTACCTATGGGGGAGGAAGATGATGTCGAGGGGATGGAAGAGGCAGGACTTTGGTAAAATAAAGATGTTAACTGTAATGAGTCAGATAAGAAGTCAAGAAGGTAGATGACTAACAAAAGTGTAAGAAAATAACAAGCTTTGGTTTCTTCTTCATAGTAAATAGCATCTTAACAATACAACGTTATTTATATTATTGAATTAAACTTCAATAACTAACTAGATACAGGAGGTGATTTTTAGGTAACTTAAAAAGGTACAATATAAAATACACATATACCTACATTCAATACAGATAACTTCAACTTACGAAGTTGATATTTTAGTTAACTGAATAACAGAGTAACAAAATCAAAAACAGAAAAAGAAATATAAATTATTTGTATTTCTTTAAACTAACATTTTCCCTTTTTTGTAAAGCTAAAAATGTGAGCAAGTTTCATAGTATGTAGATAATATGCCAAAACACAGATAGTAACCTACACACAGTGTGCAACTAAGACGTATAACCAAAACACGGCTGGGATACACTGTTTTATTACAGTGTTCCGGTTCCGGTGGCTTCATCATCAGATCAGTTCGATTCTACCATATATATATTTAAATATATTACATCGTAGTCGCTTAACTAATTTAAACGAAACGTTTGTGTATTTGTGAAGTTTTGTTGGCTATCTGTGGTCTTTTTTATTAGTGACAATTTATCATGTGGTACTTTTTCTATGCAAATACTAGAGTTCCTCATGAAAATGCCTATAATATTAAAGGATTTCCGTCAATTCCTCATAGAAGTACTTACATCGTTTCGAATGAAATAAGCCTTTTTCACTTCTATTACGAAGTTCTATTAAGTTAACAACCAAAAAAAAAAAATATGGCGTACCATCAAAGACAGTTTTGCCTGGCCACCGCTAAGTTAAATTTTGCTTGCACTTGAAACGAAAACTTCAAAGGGTTAGGTTTAGAGCCGCGCCGCATGATTCAATTTTTTAAGTGTTCAGGCAGAAATGTCCGCGATGGTACCTATTTGAAAACCTCTTTTTCTTGAAGTCGGCTAAAACTATATTAAGGTTAACAACTGCTTATAAAAGTTCATGTCAATCTTCAGGATAAAAGGAGGACAGAAGGTTCAAGTACCTATTTATTACTACGATTAATTCTCTTAAAACCCGAGTACCTACTTAATGCTTCCAGTAATCTATATTTCCTCGACCCTGGAGTGGGGCGGCAGTATAAAAAGTGTGTAAGAAGTAGGGTACAGTGGCACATAAATCAGAGGCTGGCAGTCGCGGCGCCGCCCCTTCTGCTGGGTACGGAGCCCTGTTCTCCAACTGTTAATACCAGATCTTATTGGCCTTGGATGAGATTTCAAGTAAGCTAAATCTATCTTTCTGTATAGGATTTTAACAGATAATATAATTTAGGGTGGTATTTAAACAAGTGACTGTATATTAAAGTTTTAGGTGATAAAAACTAATTCATTTAGGTTATAGTATTAGTAAGTGAGTGACTGACTGCGAGTGACGAGTAATTTACAGGATAACAACTAACAAATATATTAATTTGAGTTACTTAAAATAAAAAATGATAAGCTTCATAATATTTGAGTGACCTAATATTTGTTTGAGTGTCAACGTTACGTCCTGCATTTTTTTCAATATTTGGCAAATGATTTATTTGTACTGAGCGTCATTTTATCTTAATCATGAAAGCTACAACTTAGGGTTCTTTAAGGCAAGAGTGAATAGGTTACTTCTAGGCAAGCGTGCTCCATCGTCGACCACATCATCGCTTACCATCAGGTGAGATGGTGGTCAAACGCGAGTCTATCAATAAAAAAAAAATTAAGTGTTTCGAATGTCCTGAGTATATTTATGTAACAAAATGTAACTTAACAAATCGAATATATTGCGATAACTTGGATAGTTAGAAAATGGTAAAATAAAATCTGCGAGTGACTTGGACATAACACGGTTGGTCACAGTTCTAACCTAACCAATTTCACCCAGTTCAAAATGATGAATTTACCTGCGACTAGATAATTAGACAATGGTGGAAATATTTGTTAAAGTTAACTTTTTAGTAGTTCGTTATGTAAACCTCAATTTTATTTCTAGTCGCTTACTTACTAATTTAGTCACGCACTTAGTAATTTAGTCACATGGCTAGAATTTTAAACATCTAATCTGGATTAATCACAACCCACTTTTAGTATGCTCGTTCTGGATTTTAGTATATACAATAATGTTCGTTATTTAAGTTAATTTTTCACTTTCTCATATTCATACCGCTCCAGTTATTAAAACAGTACCTACAGTACAGTAAGAGTCGTTAAGTTTTTTTTATTTGCTCGTTTTATAGTTCCCCTACAATTTATTTTAAAATAAGCGAACAATTTTTTATAATGACATTCTTACATATACCCGTGTGTGTATAAATTATAAAATAAATAAAACCCCCATCATATCTTTGTAATAACTGTCAGTGACAAATCCTAACCGATACGAGCTCTAAAAGCTGTCCTCTATTGAATAGAACTATATTTACTTATTTAATTTCAAAGTCATCTTAAGTCATCTATAAGAATCGTGCACATAGCTGTATGACGGACATAAACTACAAAACAAATTAATCCAGAATATCAGATTTTTCCACGCAGGAATTTTCAAGCGAAATGCTAATGGCCACTTCAATTGCAATTTCTTATTATTAGAGTAGAACATTTGTAGCTAAATATATAATTCAGTTAACAAACTCATTATTACAAAATTAAGTCGAGCCTGAAAGCGGACTCAAAATAAATATAAAATCTGCTGAAACAAAAACCGCAAAAAAAACTAACTATGTACCTATCTCTTAATTATTTTTTCCTCAAAAAATGCCCAATTACGGCGCTCCAATTAGATTTTAGATCCGCTGAACAAATTAAGTGGGATATTAAAAGTGCTGACTTGCTCTGGGGAGGCTTCGGTCTGCCAATTATAGAATTAGCTACGAACTGATCAAGTGTCTCTGGAGGCTGGTAAACGAACACTAGGTCGGCGGATACATTATTAAAAGAGAGAAGTATCAGTACATTGTTTTATTGGTTCGTGAAAAGATAAAACATATTAATTTACTGGTAGTAGTTTTGGATATGCTTAGCGTTCAATCAATGCTTTGCCATCGTACTTCTAATCGTCAAAAAAGAGAACAAATCTCAACAAGGTTAAAACAACTAAGTTATCGGCACACAACCAAAGTTATCATACATCTCAGCAACGCGAAGGCAGCGATAAAGTCCTCCACAAATTCAAATCCCGCATAAAAGTTGTGTGACAATAACTTAGTCGTAAGTGGGTCGGCACTACTCGGCACTAACTAGCGGAAGATTTGTGCGACTCGCACAATGACAAGGATGGAAGTAGTGTACACTCGCTCTCTCATTAGGGCGGCCATGTGAGTAGATTTTATTAGAGGGGACCAGACGGACGAAAATTATTCACAAATGGAAATGAGACAATTGGTAGTCTTTTAAAGAATTGGAGTGATAGAGATGAGAGGGGTTGCCCTTTGAAGATGCAATTGCAGTAAATTATCACAAATTACCTATGTACGTTTTAGCAATGAATTGAATATTTAAATTGCTGCAACACAAAATGAACATCAGTAACAAGTCGATTTTAGTTAACATGAAATGTGGAGGATATTTTAACAACAGAATAAATAATTAATCAACGAACAATCAGTAACTTGTACATATTATAATTATTTACATGATCACTTGCAAAGCTGTGCGTTATTTGTTCAAAAACAAAACAAACGAAGAGGTTCACCGTACCGCAATGAAATTGATCCGCACCACCATTGATTCTGCCAAACTCGGGCCCAAATTCAGCACAGGCGCGTCCCTAAAAATCGTGTTACTCAACTCTAGGTCCCCTATTAAGAGAGAATGTGGGTCAACGTTTAATCCCATTACAGAATTGACCTCCGCAAGGGTACCTATTGAGTTAACTTGGCGAAATCTTGATGAAATTCCCGTAACACAGCTTCGCGTTTCGGTGAACATAAAAATGATGGAATCAACTGCGTGACAAATCATAAAAACCGTTGTTCTCTTTTGTTTAGTTGAAGGTTGGAAGATCATAAGTTAGCAAAGGATCCTTGTTTTAGATTTAAAAGATAAAACCTTTACTATAGTAAAGAGGGAAACAAGGTTATGGAGACCTTTAGAAACAGTTTTAGTTATAATTATTTTATTTTAACTCTCCGTAATTAATCAATGAATTCTAGCCGTATTTGGGCTTATTAGAATTGTCACGAGATGCACTTTGGCTATAAGGTACTATCGAACTGATCTGATGATGATGATGATTGATCGATAGGCACCGGAACTCCGTAGTAAATCAATGAATTCTAGCCGTGTTTGGGCTTATTAGAATTGTCACGAGATGCACTTTGGCTATAAGGTACTATGGAACTGATCTGATGATGATGATGATTGATCGATAGGCACCGGAACTCCGTAGTAAATCAATGAATTCTAGCCGTGTTTGGGCTTATTAGAATTGTCACGAGATGCACTTTGGCTATAAGGTACTATGGAACTGATCTGATGATGATGATGATGGAGCCGGAAGATAAGCACCGGAACTCCGTAATTATTCAATGTATCTTAGCCGTGTTTAGGCTTATTATATTTGTCATAAGATACACTTTGGGTATAAGATACTATCGAACTGATTTGATGATGGAGCCGGAAGGTGAACACGGGAACTTCATAATAAAACACTATATCCAACCAAAAAAAAAATGTCTCCAGTCAGCACACAAGTAAAACTATCGTCATGGATAAGTTATTTAACTTGCTTAGAATCTACATTTTATGAGTAAGTACTGGGATTAACATGACGTATTTTTTGTTCGTTTATATCTGACAAAAGGTTTCTGCAATTGAGATAGCACGTGGAACTAAAACAAAGACCCTTACTTTCAATGTCTTATGTAATATTTCCTTCAGTAAGAGTTTCGTGTTTCCCAGGTTTCAGGTCCAGTAATATTTCAGAGCTGTCTAAACTACACCTGAATTGATAACAATAACTCATAACCTCGCGAAACTCGACAGAGCAACAGGGCCACTGTCGCAAACAAAACAAAAATTGTTGGAACGATTGATTTATAGAATTACTATTGAACGCGGTCCCTCCGGCGGCTGGAGGGTTGCTCTCCCCCGCCCTCTGGGGACTAAGATTAGGGTCTACAATAGCGAAGTGAACCAAAAATTTACATAATCTTGGTTACACCGGCGGACCGTGAATCCAAAGGTTGCGAGGGCAAAAATTTTCGACTTTGAAACGATGGCTATGATTGCGGTCTGAATCCCATAGGTTGTTATCTGTGAAAGCCTTCTTACCTGATAGCACGAGTAATACCCCTCGTTGTGCGAATTTACAAATTTGTTGGAGTTGTTTCGTGTGTGCGTAAGAGCTTTGCCGGCGTGGCGTGTTGCCAGAGCGGAGCGAGCCGTACCCATCCGTTGACATAAAGTATTCAGGTGACAGATTGCGCGAACATTCGCGTCGGGACACACTTTTAGCGTGAATGTGTTACCTGCCTAAAGTGACTTCCAAAGTTAGATAGGTACGTTATTATTTATTGCCCTTGTTTCCTTACTACTTATATTGAAATGTCTGAACTTATCTTCAGTACTGTACGAAAACTGAACGCGAACATAAAGTTTGGAACCTTATTCTAAGTAGATTATGATGGCTGAAATAAGCATATTATTTGGTTTACCTCTTTAGCGCTGCGAAAAGCCATTCAAACCGACCCATGTTTTTCTATTTACCTCACAAAGTACGCGCAGTTTGCATACATATAGCAAAGCAAACAAATAAAAACAGTGTTTTCTGCCCGTCACGTCTAACAATCGGTATCGAAAAGTCGAAGTTTTTTATCGATTCTCGGCGCGTATTGTGCGGTTGCCCTAGTCTCAGTGAGCTACAAAGGGAGTGATTCAATGGGTGATTTGGTGTAGGTATAGGCGTAGTGCTGCGCTCCTGCTACTATTGTTAGAAAGAACGGGCCTGCTCTGTAATAGAGGTTAGTAATGACCGCGGTTACAGTTTTTTGTTACAGTCTGTATTGTCTTTTTGTACCGTACGAGGTTGGCTAAACTTTTTTATGAGTAAATTCTATTTATTTGTAATTTCTTTTTCATTTTAATGCGTTTGTATTTCTATCATATATTGTATTGCTGAATCTACGAAAGAGTTTCTTACCCCGTCCCCTTATTATTAAAAGCGAAGTTCTTAGAATATTCATTGCATAGGTTTAAGTTTGGTATAGTGAATTTAATTTAATTACTTAACTACGGGTTTATTATACTAATTAAGATGTTAACATTTGTTGAAGTAAATAATCATTTTAATAAAATATGAATTATTGTACTTGCGTATTTCATACATTTGTATCTACATACTTGATATTCTAAACTGAGCCATAAATCCTTTAAAACATCTACTCGAATCGATTGAAAATACAAATGTTTTTAAAGCGCTGTAAGCGCTCACGTGAGGCGTTCTTATAACATATTCAACGGCACTCAGCGCGTGACGTCACGGGAATGTGGGCCATAGTCGCGGGGATAGGTCACGATTCATAAGACAGCTCCTTATCACTTTGTGAATTTTATTATTCAATCTAATAATGATGGTTAGGAGAAATTCAATGACTTTTTTAAAAGATTTTACGATTTCAAAGCGACATTGTTTTGCATTTTGCCAGCGATTAGGTTCGTGGAAATATTTGATTTTCTCTTAGAAACAACCATGCTGGTTAAAAAAATAAGCAGTTGATTAATTACGTGCAGTAAAATTAACAGTCACTCGAGTCATTCTATCAAGGTTAAGTAGTACTCACTGAGGTCGCGGATAGTAGGTTCGTGGTTGGGAGACCATTTACTTGTATTGAGACTTTTCCATACAGCAGAAAGCACGTCAGTCTTGGCTATTTCTAGATTTCTGGTTTTCATTAGGAAAAATAAGAACTCAAAAGTCTGCTCCAGTCACCATGGGCATGGCGTTTCTCACTGGGTTGTGGAGGTAGAACAAGCAGCCACTCCACATAACTTACTAGTATTTTGGTAGCTAAGCTACGTTCTGGCATCTAATAATGGAAGCTGTTTCGAAATAGTTGAAGAATACTTATGTTTATGTGAGAAATAATCCAATGACTTCTCTTCTCTTGCACGGAGTGGGAGGGCGTGTCACTTTTTTACTGACTATAGCCCACTCCTGTTAATTCTTTGCCTTCGTTACACTTTCGCACAACCCATGGCCCGGGTAGGCTTTTACTCTGCAGGGCGGACCCATTACGGTTTGTCGATATCTCTTTGAGGCGCGCGTGAAACACTACGCGCCGTCGACGACTCAAGCTCAGTTGAATTAAAAAAATTGTTGGAAAATACTAAGATTATATGAAACTATTGTTAGAATTTAGTTCTTTAAATAAGATTCTTGATTTATCTGACATTTTGTGATGTAAGTGACGACAGTTATTTGGACGTTAGAAACGAGTGTCGTCTGGAGTACAGTGATCACGTGCTGTACAGCTTAGCTAAGGTAGACTGCTTAACAGTCGCCTTAGGAATGTATCTTAAAAGGCGTTGCACAGGGGTTCCGCAGTGGTGTTTTAACTGGGTCCTCCTATGTACTGATGGTGATACTCTTAGTAAGTTAAAAATCCCGTACTCTTCGGAATTTTTCCCAAAGTTCGGTCTCCTTTTCAACGCTTTAGAACCAATATTAAATCTGGACAGAGCCTACAGTCTCTTGGTGAAGAGTGAGAGTTATGATAACTATAAATACTATATTCCTTCATATGCTTAAACGATGTGCATGTATTTAATATTTAAATACAATATTTAAATATATGCACATCATTTACATTTATCAACTACAAATGCTAGGGGCTCTTGGGATGATATAATTTTTGGCTGCGAACAACTGAAATTATATCAGGACATTGAAGTCGTAATGTTGCACGATTCAGTGAAATGCTGCATTTGCCTGTAGACTCGTGATTTTATATGGAATCAAATTAAATGACACTTGAGGGTAGGTCAGTAACAAGTATCAGAAATTTAAATGTTCAGTAAATAATTACTTTCATTCTTTACTTTGAATATCTGATCTGCTGTCTTCAGGGTTGTCTGTCATAAAGCCTGTCACTGAATCATCATCTAACTTTCTCTTGCAGAAACATCCAAAAAATTGCAGAAAAATAAGCTTACAATGCAGTTTCAGGTTTCAGTTCGAGCTCACAACAATGTCTTAGCTTACTAAATAAACACAAACACCTAACAAAATATACAACACCTACCGTCACGTTTTAAAGCAAAACACGCGTATATTCCAGATCTAAAGCGCTGTATAGCGATACATACAAAGGGGCATTTATTCTCAATACCGGGACTAGGGGTATGTTTCTTGGAACCGCTGAGCGGTGGCTGGCAGCGCTCCAACCACGCACTCGACCGTTTTTTAGCTTTCAATTGTTTTCTCTACTGTTAATGTGGCTCGCTTTTTATTGTTCGCTAGCAGCACTTTGTTACTTGAAATGTTTTAATTTGTGAGATTTTTTTCTTCTTGTTTTCAGTTTTATTGTGGTTTATTACTACTGTTGGAATGGGGTTAGTTAGAGTTGAGATAAAAGGCGTTGATTGTGGGTCAGTTATTAATCGCTTCATGCTTTGAAAATTATATCTAGAGTACTATGAAACTATTTTCTAAAGAAAGATGTCATTTTATACATTATTTCTGTGAGTATTGGATATTAATTGTACCTAAAAGCACGCAAAATACAATTCGCCACTTGTAAAAGTTATATTTTCTAGACGAAATTCAAATACAAATCGATCATCACTGCGGCGATTTATACGAAAAAATCTTAGTCTTTCAGATTTTCTAAATTGATTCTGAACTTCATTAGTAATTTATCTACAATAAATATCCATCTCCCGCAAATTGTACCAGGGTAACAGAAATCCTAAGGGGCAGCGCCGAGAACTCTGGCGTCGTGATTAGTACGCCGAGTTGAATCGCAGCCTCACTGTGGAACTAGGAGTTGCTTCAGATACAATTGCAACGGGGGCTGAATTTAAAATTTAAATAATTTTATACTTGCATCGACACGTGACTTTATGCAAACAAAGAAACTTTTATTAGGGTATCCAATTTTTTCATTGTCACAATGAATTACGATCGTTTGTCATGGAGTCTTTCATCACAGTCAAGTCAAAAAACATTATTAATGACAAAAGAATACGATCACTATGAATAATACCGAAATATGGATATTCATAATCTGAATAATTGAGCTTCATCAAACACGAACAGATTGTGTACAATTAATTTAATTAAGATCGATTAGACAGCCGAGACGTAAATGAACAAACAAATCTTAATATTAGTCAGAATTAATCGGTCTAATTAAGAGCAATAAGAAATTCCATTCAAAGTAAGGACTAGGTCAGCAGCAATCCTCGGAGGTAGTGGAATGCTCTTAATTAATATGACGTCGTTGATTACTGGGAACTGGGAAGTCCACTCACACAAAGGAACTGCGGAGCTCGGTTGCTCTTGGAATAATTTTAATGAAGATTCAACTCAAGCTGAACCTGACATTTTCTTTTAAACCGTTGTTGGTGACAGAAAATATCCCAATAAAATGTGTTTGATGCCTTAGTAATAGGACAATAAGATTTAGTTCAGACCTTATATCCTTGCCTACCCTTACCCTTGGACCTTATTAGGTTAATGCACCATCTCTACCTAAATATTTGTACGCCACGATATGCGGCTGAACATGACAGAACATATATTAATTTCTTGCATGCAATGTATCATGTACACCATGTTTAAACAAATAAATTTTTACTTACTTACTTACTTACCTTTTTTTTCCGATGGGAAAAATCATCCTATGACAACCCCCGCTCTTGGGCGGAGCGGGAGATAGTGTCAGACTCTTACTGACTAAAAAACCCATCCCGTTCCTTCAAGCCTTCATACCGGGGCTCGAGCGCCCTTTCGGATAACCCTGGCCCCAGTAGGCTTCGACCCGGCTGGGCCCCTGCTGTTGCTGACAACTCCTTGAGGCGCGTGGGAACAGCGCGCGCCGTCGACGACTTGGGCTTGGTCCGGACAGTTACCGGACGGCCGGACAGCGAGCTACCCATTGCTCACTGTCCGCAAGCCCGCGCCTACGGTGGCCGGAAATCGGGATTAGTATCCCGGCGCCGGCGGCGGCGGCGATAACGCCGTTGCCTGATGCGTTCGGCCTCCTCCTTTGCGAGCATTACTGCTTCGCAGAAGTCGGCGACCGCCTGCCACTCCTCCTCGCTCCGGACCATGGCCTCAACCAAGGCCCGGAGCGAGAGGTCTCCGCCGCCGATCGCCCCCACGAGGGCACGGCGATGATCCGCCCAAGCGGAGCACACCTTGACTGTGTGCTCCACCGTGTCCTCCGGGTATTCCGCACAGTGGCGACACCCGGGCGTCACTTCCGCATGAATCCGGTGCAGGAACCTCCCGAACGAACCATGAACGGTGAGGACCTGCGTCATGCGGAAGGTAAGGACGCCGTGAGGTTTTTCCAGCCACGCCTCAAAGAGGGGACTTACCGCCATGATTGTGGCGTGCCCAATTTAGTTCAGACCTAATAAGTGCCAAGATAGATACAAAATATTGACTAACATGAAGCATAAAAATTAAAAAAACCCATAACCCCGTTTAGTAATTTACATCTTACATCCTTTCATTTGGTACCCCATTTGACCATAATATTCGAAAATATTAGGTTGTCCATTCCCAAATTCACATATCTTGTAAATAGCAGAATCGAATAACAATGGTTTTCTAGATATGTTTGATCTAAATATCAAACATATTTAGGAAAACCATTGTTAGAAATTCTGCTATAAATAAAGTAAACCGCATTCTAATTGGTTTACCCGTTTAAAAACTACAGTGCCACAGACAGACATACTCATAGTGCTATAACTTTTAGTCTCTTCTTTGCAACGGGGCTTAGTACATTTTATGCATAAGCAGTTCTTTCGAGCACGACTCTAATCAACTATTTTACTACATTAGTGTCTCAAAGTTACATGGTAACTCAAAAGTCAACCTGAGTCCTCATACATTGTTCTATCATGTTTCGTGAGTTTACTTTCCAGGTTCGCGGTATCCCAAGAGAAGCAGAATAGCACTCTCAGATGCAATAATTAAAGCAGAATTACATTGCGTTGTGCCGGAGGAAAGCCAATTATATTTACTAGTACCTAATATAATAATAATACCGAAAGTAATAAAAAATTAACTTAGCATTAAATACAATTGTTTAGATAGAGACTATAGCATTCTTCTAAGTGATTTTTTCATCTACAAGAAACCATAAAACATTTACTGATTTCTAATGTTTAAATGCAAACTCGTAAAATATTTGCTACAAAAATGTTGATCCCAAGTACTTAAACAGTATAATACTCTTTTTCCCGAGCGCATGGTAAAGATCAAGTGATTACCACAGCGGCGGAGCATTATGGAGAGGTTCCACAGCTTAGATCCAGGTAAACGGCAATAAAAAATTAAAACAACGGAGTATATTTCGTTGTACCAAGCTTAGCTTAGGATTAAACGTGCCGAGCTTATGAAAAACTTTGAAAGAAAAATAAAAATAACATAAATAAGATTTTATTATTAAAATCGAGATGTTATCACTGCCAGAAAAGTTCTTAGTGACTGTGTTTTTAAAGGAAATGACTAAAGATTAAATAAAACGGAATATAATTATAATCCACTCATAATTTTATCCGCCTTTCTGAGAACCCAAAAGAAAAAAACATAACCTTTTGCCTACAAAACCCGCACAATCTCGCCATCTTATCCTTAATTATTATATCTTAAACATCCCATCGCCTTTCACACAACAAACGGCGGTAATTAACAAAAAGCCCGGCCCCAGTTAATTGGGCGACATGTAGCGCCCGCACAGACCTACACTCAGCGCCTGGGGCCTCGGGCCCCGGGGCCCCGGTGCTACGGCTTTTAATAACAACATTTTGGCAACTTAATTTAGCCTTAAATTGAACATGTGTGTAGGTTTTGTATTATCTCTAAATTAATCAAGCTCTAAAAGGTATTTGATTAAAACCTACGTCTGTTACGGTTTTACTGAAATAGCAATTAATCTCAAACTAAATCTATTTTGTGAACACGCAGCCTACATCATGTTAACCTAATATCGTGAAAACTTTCCGCTGCTTTCCACGAATCAATTCGAGCACTTTGGAATCGAGCAAACTACTCGATAAAACTATTACGTCGTGAACATAAACGAGTACTTTGAGAAGATTCTTTGAGATAAACTCAGTAACAGCAATCACGGAAATTCATAATTCAAATAAAACTGCTAACTTAGTTAGAGTGTAGCAAACGTTATGGGTATCAATCGCGAGTCGGCGGTAACTGACGATTTCCTTAACATTGTTAGGGGGAGCGGCACCGGCGGCACGAGGGCGACGCTGCCCGGCGAGAGCACCTCCACTCATAAATCCGAGGGTATCAGTGTCAACTCTTATAAGTGTTAGGGTTTATCTTTGAGTGTTTAGGATCCTTGAAAACGATTTTCGTTTTCATCATCGAGGAGTGGAGATACAGATTCAATATTTAGAATTACATTTAAAATAAGAGAGACATAAACTGGCACACAAAAAATATATTACTAAGAGCCTATTAAATGAGTTTTCACAAAGTTACAAACAAAATGCCATTTTATTTTTATTTACCATGAAAGTTATTTTCATACCCTTTGAATGATGTAGGAGACCTGAATACTTTCAGAGCTCTATTAAGTTAAAAAGATAATTCATCTCCATCATATTAAGGCTCCAAAGCTCACGCGCTTCGAAATAAAGTCCCGAAACTCTTTGAAGTGAACAAAATGATAGAATATAAAATAGACGCTCAAATACTCAGTGTGACAAAATTTACTTGTCTGAAAATTTCACGAGTTCGATTCAATTTCTGTATACAAAATGAATTTCGCGAAGTAAGAACAAATTCTTCGTGAAATAAAGTGCTTGCATGCAATGCTCAGCAATTTAACAATAACTCCTTTTGACACTAAATAAATTTTAATGAAACTTCGCGAAAACAGGGTGTAACTTAGTTACGACAAATACATTTGGCGCAACTTCAGCAACAAGGTCAAAAACTATTTATAATCGAATTAAGAGGCCGTTTGGCGGACAAATGTTCTTTCTGAAGTCAAAACATTTCCTTTGAATCGTCACGCTATTGATCATGAGGATTTGGCAGAAATCCAAGCACTTATTCGAATAATGAAAAACTTACATGCTTTTTTTTGCATCCCCAAATAGCATTAAAGTAAAAACTATTGGGTATGGGGGTTCTCTTTGAATGGGATTGCTGTGATCTCCCGCCGCGTGTAAACTTAATGTATCAAGTGATTTAGTGCGCGAGTGCTGATTGTTTTCTGAGCGCTCGCTCGAGTGTCGAGTGGGGACGAGGACGAGCAGTTACTGAGCTTTATTTTATTGCAGTCTGATAGAAATATATTTATTATGATGATAAGTTAGCAGACGATAGCTTTCATCTGACACGCAGATCTGATGCAAGTAATTTCATTGATATAAGCAGTATATTTGTGCTCTTCTATCTGTATTTGTTCATTTCATTTTTTAAGTGTTTGTGTGTACCTGATTAAATAAATAAAGAATGATAACCAATCATGTTCCTGAACGGACACAGTTGAAACTGGTCATGGCTTAACTGCCAGTAGATGCCCGTTTTTTTATATATTGAATCTATTGTTGCTTCTATCATGAAAATAACCAGATTTGTTGTAATTCATAAAATGATTTAAAAGAATGTCCAGAGTTTCTCGCACGTTCTTCTCCACAGAGATCTACGCTTTGGAATGTTCGACTGCGACTTCTTTTAATTAAAAAAATGCTTGTAAATGGTTTATTTGCTTTGATTAAATGAAAGTAATCTCCTCACAATTCTAGCATCAAGCATTTTATAATTATTGTTGGATCATTACGTATGCATTAAAAATACGAGTATGAGGCCGTCACCATCTTTTTAATCTAGTTGATGTTGCCGAACCAAATTTATTTAGGAACGTCTAGAATGAGTTGAGTGCATGAATACCTAACATATTCTAAATACATTTTTTCTATGACCGAAGCATTCACCTTCGCACCTCGTTAGAGGGCACCTTGATAAATAGTTCAACGTTTCAGTTTCTTTCAGAGGGCTATCGCGATTGGTGGCAGATGTGAGCTATGACCTCTTCACCGGCTCTCGCCATCAACGAGCTAGGTTATAGTGTCATTACTGCCGAGCCCACTGACTTTATGGCGGGGACGACAGGGGACGGTGATCAACTGCAATTCATGGATCGAGGGGAAACGAGTTTTGAGAATCAGACCCTTTCGAAGATTGAGTACCTACCTACTGTTACTGAACTCAAGTAGGGAGAGTGTTCCGAGAAATAGGAAATCGCTGATGCAGTTTGCTAGTTGCTTTGATCTAGGATCGGTAAATTGCCTTAGAGTTTTTAAGGATAAATATTATAGTTATGTTAAAAATATTCTTTAGAACTTCATTTTCTTCAAAAAGCTCTTCTTTTGTATTAAACCTCCTTTGCCAGATGGTTTTGAAAACTTATACGTATAATTAAACGTTCGTAATATTATTTTTTTACTTTTGATCGTCTCGCGCTTTTTTTTTTTTTTTATGGTGGGAAATATCATCCGATGACAACCCCCGCTCTTGGGCGGAGCGGGAGATAGTGTCAGACTCTTACTGACTAAAACCCCACCCTGTTTATTTATTTATTTATTTAATCTTCATGCAACAAAAAGTACGTAGGCCTGTTCCTTCTAGCCTTCATACCGGGGCTCGATTTCCCTTTCGGATAACCCTGGCCCCAGTAGGCTTCGACCCGGCTGGGTCCCTGCTGTTGCTGACAACTCCTTGAGGCGCGCGGGAATAGTGCGCGCCGTGAACGACTTGGGCTTGGTCCGGACAGTTACCGGACGGCCGGACAGCGAGCTACCCATTGCTCCTTTTGCGAGCATTACTGCTTCGCAGAATTCGGCGACCGCCTGCGACTCCTCCTCGCTCCGGACCATGGCCTCAACCAAGGCCTGGCGCGAGAGGTCTCTGTGCCGATCGCCCCCACGAGGGCACGGCGATGCTCTGCCCAAGCAGGGCAGTGCACACCTCGACTGTGTGCTCCACCGTGTCCTCCGGGCGTTCCGCACAGTGGCGACACCCTGGGTCGTCTCGCGCTTGGCTATTCCGCGTGATGGGTAGTCAAGTGACGATAAAGTGCATATCCCAATAAGTAATATACACCCTTGAATTTAAGATCGCTAGGTTGTAATTATCAGTAAACACAGAAAGTGTTCCCAAAACGTTTTATGACAAAACGTCCCAAAACGTTTTATAAATACTTTTTCTTTAATTGTTGACTTAATATTGGTGTATTTGGAATAATTTTTTTTTATATATTATACTTATTTATGTCGGTTGCTGGCTTGCTGGGAAAAAAATAATTGTTGAATTGAGATCACCCTTGTGACTTAATTGACTTAAGTTCCTGTGTCGGACTTGAGCTTCTCGTTTCATTTCGCTCCCAGGTCTTCCCTATGTGCTTCCCAATTCGATGACCGGTCTCACCGGATCTGCTCAGGGTGACCACGTTTACGCTTTTTTTGAGGTCTAATCGAATCTAGATCACCTTTGTACATGATTCTAAAATTATATTATTGGGTAAAATATGTAATATAACAAAGAAAAAATTACATTATAAATTTATTAAGAATGAGTTATGAAATTCACCAGCGTGTGCCTCATCAATATCAAATGATGGACAAAGCATCTCAACGAAAATCTAGCCATCAATAATTCTGTCCCTAAACCAAGGCAATACTCATATAGCATTAACCCAAATCCGCTCTAGACTCCAGTGTCCCCGCACATACAGCGGGTCTAGCTTATGTGTCTTAACGAGAAAATAAGACCTTCTTTATAGGCCGGCGGGCTATTGAGAGCGACGGGCCGACGCTCCGGCGGCGGCGGTTTGGGCAGTCACCACGCCACCTCCGGGCTATCTCTCGGCTCGTGTTTCATCTCTATATGTTTTATTCATAGGACGTTTTGTTGACACTGAAACTTAAGGAGTTTCTGTGACAAGTATTTTTATGTGGTGTTATGATCTTAGTGAAATGATTTTTCTTGTCGTGTTCTATTTAGTGATTGTATCTTTTAGTGGCTTATGACTGGTTTCTTATTGTACTTGAGGTAATATCATCTATCTCTAACAAACAAAACGTTGTACAGTTGACCATACTTTGATCTTTAGCCGGCCTAGTGGAAAATGATTTAGAAAATATATAAAAGGAAACTTTAGAAATCACATATATACTAATATTATAAAGCGAGAATTTGATTGAATGGGCTAATCTCAGGTACCTACTACTGGCTCGAATTGAAAAATTATTTTGATTATATAACATTGCGCACCCTCGGCTGAAATCGCGAAGTACAGCTAGTATCTAATAATTAGTCTTAATGAGTGTTCATTACGATTGCTTGTGATGTAGTCCACAGTCAGGGTACAGCCGCAGATAGCAGCTTATCTAATGATCTCAAGCCACCAACAACATCTTCAAAGTTCCGCGCGCGACTGATCCTAACAATGCGATTATCATCTCCACTTCAAAGACAAAGCCAGTACAATATAATTACGTGAGTAAACGAGACAATTAGCGCAGAGGCTCTAATTCGGCGATAATTAGCTTCTTAAACTGGCGCTCAGCGGTAAAGTCACACACTCCAGCTGTGGGTAACAAGTGTTGTGGAATTTTAAAGCTCCGAAATTCTCTGTATTAGGCTGAAAATAAGTAGTTTTCATGTCTTAAATTATAAATTATTACTGATCGAGGGGGTAGTATGAAACATAACAGAATAGAAATAAACAAAATTTATTATTTACCAAAACAGTAACGAAACTTTTACACAAACTTAAATCTATCGGTACAATGCCAGTCTTATCGCAGACAGCGATTTCTGAATTAAAATAAAAAGAGCGTATTCTGGATAATCTATTTTATGTTTGTAAACCACAATAATCTTATGATAATCTTGATTTAGAAGTTAGCAAACAGGTCAGGTTTGCTAACTTCTAAATCCCAATGTTACATTGTTTACATTCATCAACCAAATCAAGGAAGATGCTAAAATCTTCATTCTAAAGGTGCTTTCATTTTATTCATTCAATACCTCAAATCAAAGTATATCAATGATAGAATTGTCAATGATGCCTAATCTGTTTCATAGCTAACTAGAACGGGCTAGAAGTAGGTCTGGCGCGTTTGAGCTCGCTAACACAAACAGAGTCTGGTGACTTCTGCGCAGACCGATGGCGTGCTCAGTGAGCATTCTGGACATATTGATAGGCGACGCGAGTATAAACCCAATATACCTATCCAAGAGATAAAAACGGCCCTATAGGAAACTATTTAAAACTGACAGTTTCGAACAACAACCGATTCATATCAAAGTCAAAGCATTTTTTTTAATTGATAAAAACTAGTGCTTGACTGCTTGACTGCGATCTCACCTGATGGTAAGCAGTGATGCAGATGGTGAGGCGCACTAAATTATTAGCCTATTCACTCTGAAAATGTCAAATAAAACATTTACATTTGAATAGTCAAGAAGTTAGAAAAAATATGCTAATTGCACATTCCAAAGCGCAGATCTCTATGGAGAAAAATGTGCAAGAAACTTCATGGACACTCTTTTCGATCGTATCTCATTATTTCAATATTACATTAAAAATTAACGACATTGTGTAATTAATTAAAATTAATTGTCTGTCAATACACAATCTTGATTAATTCAAGTTTAGCAAAACATTAAACACACTTTTATCAACCTGTATCACTATTTGACTTTTATTTTAATTATAGATAAAATCTTCTACATCGGACCCGGCAATCGGCATTTAGCATACGTTAACACATTTAGCACTGAAATAAAAGCTACGAGAGACACGAACGTTTCCAGTGAAAACTCGCTATCTCCCGTAATGTAGTCTCACCTTGCTACTTTCTTTAATTACTGAAGGGTTAATTAACTATTGCATCGTGCGGTCTGTGTGTGAAGTCAGTGTATACCTCCAGTCATAAAAGTTACAGAAGGACCAAATTGATAGGGACATTTATCCAAAAAGACTATTAATTAATTACTTACTTAAACGTTTAAAAAACACTTAAGGATACACAAACAAAAATATGTAAAAATCCTCAACTAATTACGACTTACTAAAATCAATCTAAAATGTGGCCTGAAATAACTTCTCCGCGTCGCGTCGCAGCCGCTGTTGACTGGTAATGTGCCCAAAAGACTGGAGACATTGCCGCATTATAAGGTTATGGCTTCCCTTTGACAATGAACGGTCCTTCAGCTGAACCCGTTCCAGAGGGGTAGTTGATGGCAAAACTAGTATTTCGTTTTCATAATATTTATAATTATTTTATTTTTTTCCTTCAGCTCAAATAATTTGTAAACTTTTTGGATAATAAGTGGCCTATGTCTGTGCCTCCTATGGTCGAATGTGAGATTCACACCACCCAGATGTGGTATTGTGTTGTGACTTATTATTTGTATATGACATGTGATTTCACTTGAGTTTTGTAAACTATAGTTGATGATTATATCTAGTAAAAAAATCTGTCATGTCATGTTGATCTTCTAACCATTTATTTCTTGTGGCCTAAAACCTGACTGTTTTATTACCAACTCTTTGTCTTCGTTGTAAACTAACTTTGTTTTAGCTAGAAATGTTTAATATAAACTTCGTTAGCTCGGTCCCAACGTTTAGTATTAGTGCACAGCTTTTCTTTCGAGCTAGAAACAATGCATTCTCTACAGGCTACGTGATGAAATAAAATAGTCTAACAGAACATTTCTTTCAAAGTTTTATTTGCTTACAAGTGCTCTTGAAGCACTGAGAATATTTTATGTTGGAGAAATTTTCTGTTAAAGGCACGTCTTATAACGAATTCTGTGTTAGAAATGCCTTCGGAAGAATCTCAAAGACTTTCGTAATGAACTTAATGTTATTAGTGGCTTCTCGCACCTATGAGGTGGTCGTCTTTAACCAGCCTACGCTACGCGCACACAAAGACTTTCAAAATAAAATAAAACCTACTAAAGGCACGCCCTTAGGGTATGGACCTCGGCTTAGGGCATCGCTGGGGACAGAACAGTAAGACACGGGCTGGATTTAACCCTCACCTAATATTTAAAGACAAAGAGACTACTGGCTTAGCGGCGCGTGCTGACTTGAACAAGCAAAAAGATAGGACGACAGACTGAGTTTGGGAATGGTGCTAATTTTCCTTGGAGCAGAGTAGTTCATTGTGTGGAGAGGCGGAGCGGGAGATAGTGTCAGATTTTTATTGACTAAAAACCCACTCCGGTTCCTTCGTTGCCTTTCGTACCGAAGCCGAACCTTCCTTTCAGAAGCAGACCTTTGGCCCTAGGAGGCTTCGACCCTGCTGGGCTCCTACGGTTTGCTGAAAAATCCTTGAGGTGCGCGTGAACAATACGCGCCGTCGACGTCTTGAGCTCGGTCTGGATGATTACCGGACGATCGGACGGCGAGCTACCCATTGCTCGCCTACGTCTACGGCGGCCGGAAATCGGGATCTGAATCCCCGCGTGCTCCTTTGCTAGATTACTGCTTCGCTGAAGGAGGCGACCGCTTGCCCCTCCTCCTCGCTCCGGACCATGGCCTGTACTAAGGCTCGGTGCGAGAGATCGTTGCCACCAATCGCTCCTACGAGGACAGGGCGGTGCTCTGCCCAAGCGGGGCACACCTCTATCGTATGCTCCATCGTGTCCTCCGGGCGGCACATAGAGTGGCACTCGGGCGTCACTAGCTGTATGTATTATCTTTTAGTGATGTTAATACAAACCATGGGTTCCCAGAACATAGGAATCATACAGTAGGTTCCCTATCTACACAAAAAAGACTAAACCTACACAAAAAACTTAAAGGCGTTTCATATATTAATTGATCGTCAATAAAATCTTTAAAACGAGTGAAGAACTTTGAGCGTCTGCCCAGCGTCTGAGGGACGAGGGGGTGGAAGGGGTGTAAGGGGGTGTCCGCAAAAAACCCGCTGCTCCCTTTGTTTAGCTGTAAGCTCGTTATTTCACCCTTGCCTTGTGTTTCGGCTTTATGGCGTGGTGCTAAGTGTAAATGATTAGCGGAGGATTGTGACAATGGTGGTAGAAACAAGTGCAAATATGCTGATGATACAAAAAAAAACTTGCGTATATTTTTTTTTGGAAAAGGTTATTAAAAAAAAAATCTAATTTTAATTAATTACTTGTGCACTCTTATTTGGTCGATTAATTTATTTATTGGATTTCAGGTGGACAACAGCTACTACTTGACTTGTTTAATTTCTTAAACCTTTTTCATTTTAATATGTATTAAACATAATTATGAATTATATACAAACATAATTATAGTATAGTGACCAAATTCCCTATTTTAGTTCGCTGCAAAATATGAAACAGGTTTCTTTATCAGATCAACTGTTTCCTTTTTTTTTATTGTAATTTAAAGACATACTGTTTTATAAAACAGTCAAAAGTTTTATCCTTGTAAATTTAATAAACTATGAACCCATAGATCGCTACCCGCTCCCGCTGCCGCTCATGCCCCAGGCGAGGTCCGTAAGACCCAACGCGCCCTCTTTGCGCGCCGATGAGTTCCTTTCTTTTATTTTGTTTCTTCTAAGCAAATGATATTATATCGGGAGTTAATTTTATTGCCAGATGCCGAGCGGATTCACCCCAAATCACTTTTATCCAGTTCAAAATTTATTATTATTTTTCCTTTTACGTTTTATTTGAGCTTTTTTTAATTTAACCACTTGACAGAAAAGATTCTGTTATTTAATATAAAAGTAAAGTTATTAAATCGTAATCATATTTTGAGTTTGAACAGCTTTATGAAACAGAGAATTGCAAACATCTCAGATACTTTTCAAGTAAACATAACAGAAGTTATAGATAAAATATTTACTTTTAAAATGAGATAAATAAAGCCAAACTCCTAGCAGCTATAGAGAAAATTCAGTAATTCAGCGTAAAAGCTTAGCTATCAGTGCAGCGCCGGTTCCTTTTGACATCGCCAGCATTTCATCGCTTTGCAGTGGTCGTTTTATCGAACAAGTATTACGGCACCAGCTTAACGATCGACCACTCTCAAAGACCCCTCGACGTCCACATTCTGTGCACAACATATTCAAATACACGCCTTTATTTGACAAAATATTTTGAAGACACAAACAAAATGTATGTAAATATTTTCCCTTTTTATTTTTCTGAAACCGCCTACACGTATGTTTAATATTTCAAGGCTAAAATCTTCTGTCTGTTCTGTAATATTGTTTTTGTAAAATAAATCTGATCGACTTTTATTTGGCCTATTAGCATAAAGATGTTCGTTTGATAAATAATGTGTTTTGCTGTTTCCGAAACAAATAAAAAAGTGTTTTGTAAATAACAAGACTAGACCTTCGGCTATATACAAGCAAACAAGGTAATGTTAGTAAGTAAAATGTACGGGTTATTTAATATGAAGGGTTTAAACACAATATCGTCAGCGTGGAGATAGAGTGCGGTTTGACCGGCCGCGGCGCGGTACTCCACTCAAACATTCCTAAACCTAATGCGTACGCAGAACAGTGTAGGTGTCTCATTAAAATTGTCGTCTTACATCAGCGAAGACGAATACGGGACGTCAGCGGGGCGCGGGGGGGTGGAGGCTACCATTAACTTAGTCTTCGAGATTACGGTAATGGCGGGGGTGCGGGAGACCCCGCGCTGTTCGCACGGTTAACAGCGGTTTGGTCACAGATTTGAATACAAATACCGACATCGGACGAACGATGTGGAGCCGTATCTTTGCAATTATGTAGATCTAGTCGCTCTGCGGATGACGAGACGCGGCGAGGAATGAGAGAGATAAGTTTTGAAAAATGGTGGCGTTCGAGGAAACGTCTCGCTCGCGATGCGATGGTATAATTAAGTAACTTTCGTCGTAGCTCGTTATCTATAGATATATTTTAAATAGGTAGAGTTACTTTGAAAGCGTTTTGTTGCTTGGTAAATTTTTAACTTGAACAGGTAACTTGAGATAGCAACTCCAGATTTTGTTTTAACGAGCTGCTCCTCGCTCAGATTGCTTAATGAGTACCTACTTCAAACTTATGTAACTAAACAAACATTAATTATTCAGGATATCTACGTCCGTCGCTCCTAATCTAGTTTCTGACAATGCACGAATTCTAGCAAATCTCAAAGTAAATTATTAACAAGCCGTAACAAGTGAATTATTAAAATGTTAATTTCTCTGTCGCTGTACCTAATATAAAATACACCGAAGTAATTACACAGACGTAACGGGGAAGAGTTATTTGATATTTTGATATTCAACCAAAGTTGGTGAAACAAGGGCCTTGTTAGACGCCGGCCGGAGGAAGGGGACGGATATTCGGAAATCCTTTCGCCAATCTAAATAAATTTAAAACTCGGACAATCGGATTACGAAGCGTCGTCCGTCTCATCGGTGCCGTTCATCGATTATACCGAATTCACGACACGTTTATTCAATTAGAGTTTGAAGTATTTAGCGGTTGGACGGCGGGGCGCGGTAATGGCGGCTACGGGTGCCGTTAAAAATTCAAATCGCGGCCACCTGTGCGCCGGGCGCGTGGTACCCGCGCGATGCTCCAATCACTTTTATTTCTCCCGATGCTCCAGCTTTCTACTCCTCTCCTGATACTTCTTGAATTTTAATGTACGCAAAGTTTCTATGTAAAACGTTTAAGTCTGAATTACTCTGAATTGTAGCGAGCTACTTAGTTTTATTTATGTAGGTGTATTCATTATGCTTATCTGTAGCCGAAACGAAGGAAAAACATGAGGTAATTTATACAGTAGACAAGAAGGACTCATTTGCTACGGCTTACAGAACATTACCTTTTTCTATCGTGTCCTCAATTGACTCGAACAAAAAAATTACTTCCTAGAATTTCGTGGAAAACACTAGAATGATCTACAAGAAAAACATGAGCCATAGCTAAAAAAACGCCTATTGTACAAGATATCATAGGTACCTATGTTAGATTATTTTAATACTCAAAATCTCCACATTTAACCTTACAGTGACATATTATAAATTAATAATCTGTAATAAAATTACTGTATCCAAAAAATTCATAAAACACGTTACACATCTGCGACGCCTTTCATCACGTCCGTTTAAAAATCATAGACACGATCCTCAAAAATCGAACATCCAAAAATACCTTAACCCTTCAGTGGCGACGCGCGCCGGGTAGCTCTGTGAATGCGCGTCAATATGACACAATGGCGCCTGACGCGGGTCGCGTGTCACACTGACAGCTGACGTGAATTTATCATCCAACTCTTGTTATCGACAGAGCGGAGTGCTTGACTTGACGCGTCGTTATGTGTAGTTTTTGTTGGCTGTCTTGTGTTTGTATGTTGTTAGTGTATGTAAGTGTTTGTATATGAAAGAGCCTAAAGATGATTTCTGAAATTGTTGAACTTTTTTTGTGACTAACTATCTAAAAGACTCTTTTGTGCAACTGCTGGAAAAAAGCCTACCGCTTCCATTTCTAAACAATTTTGTTTTTTACTAAATCTTAACCAAGGAAGATTGATGAAATCAAGGAAGATTTCAACTTACTTATTTTTATTTATAACGCTTGCTTTTTTAAAGTATGTACAACACTATATTAAAAAAAAAACATAAGTAATATGAATATTATGAATAATTCTTTTCACCAGAAAATGACGTCGTGTTTCGAGATCTTAGGGATAACATTATGTTTGTATCTTCTTACCACAGATTGATTCCCGGATCACTTCGATAAAGCTTATTATAAATATGTTTGTTAACTTTGAATCGCTACATATGTAGGTAACTGTGGAAAAAGTTACACTCCCGCTAATATTTGTTGTAAAATTGTTTGTATCTAAATTCACGCAGATTTTTCTGATATTCTACCTTTTTTTACAATATCACTATCCCTAGACTGACACACAATCTCACAGCTCCCAGCTGTCACATTCTAACCTCATTTTTTTTATTATACATGAAATACAAATGCCTAAATAAAGATTTTCTGTGAAACAAAAGCTCGCTTTTGTATAATGTTTCTTACTTGTGAATATTTTTTAAATAAATAAATTAAAAGAGATATGAACAATAGCGTGTGTAACATATCAGTAAGTGACAGACGGCATCATGTTTACTTAAGCGGGGTCCAAAATCTAAACTACCTCAAAAACGTTCTTCAATGGAAATAACTTCAAACATAGAATAGCGGGGGAGTGTTGGCCGCGGGCTAAGCGGGCTGTCTTCATCACGGCGGCGGTCTAAGTGACCATTAAAATTCATTTTTACCGCCGGCGGTGATGTGGCGGAGCAGGGTTAGATCCGATGCTCGTTGCGTATGCAAGTCGTTTTTCTCTTTTGTAGTTTGTTAGTGATGTGTGTTGTGGCTAGGGAAGCGACGCGGTTGTGTTTGCTTATGGTTTGTAGCTACCTGTATTACAGGAAAAGATAAGTAAATATATTATGAAGCCAGTCTGTCCGGCCCATAACTAGCTTCATGCTGCATTTACACGTGGATCCAGCCTCAACCAACCGTAATCCATTGTGTAAACGGGGTAAAGCTGTTCGTGCCAATTTATGACTTAGACTCCGTTTACACAATGGGTAGGGATGTCGATTGGCCGAGGCTGGGCCCACGTGTAAACGCACCTTCAAAGTTCTTACTATCATAATGTCTACGACTTTTTTAGGGTGGTAAATCATCTAATAACTCTCCCGCTCTGAGTGAAGGTAGAAAAAATTCCTTGCAGTCTGTTTTTCCTGATATCTATATCTTGGGGATCTTTAGGACAAGAGTTACTTCTAGACAAGCGTGCATGGAGCACGCGTCGACCACATCGTCGCTTTCCATCAGGTGAGACAGTGGCCAAGCACGGAAGTTATCAACAATAAAAAAGGGAGTCTCAGACTTTTACTGACTGAAACCTTCACGTGTTTTTAGGGCCAAATGGCAAAAAACGGAATCCTTATAGATTCGTCATGTCTGTCTGTCTGTCTGTCGGTCTGTCTGTCTGTCTGTCCGTATGTCACAGCCACTTTTTTCCGAAACTATAAGAGCTATACTGTTGAAACTTAGTAAATAGATGTATTCTGTGAACCGCATTAAGATTTTCACACAAAAATAGAAAAAAAAGCAATAAATTTTGGGGGTCCCCATACTTAGAACTGAAACTCAAATTTTTTTTTTTCGTGATACCCATACGTGTGGGGTATCTATGAATAGGTCTTTAAAAATGATAATTTAATATCATTTTTTTCTAAATTGAATAGTTTACGCGAGAGACACTTCCAAAGTGGTAAAATGTGTGTTCCTCCCCCCCCTTCCCCCTGTAACTTCAAATATAAGAGAATGATAAAACTAAAAAAAATATACGATGTACATTACCATGCAAACTACCAACGAAAATTGGTTTGAACGAGATCTAGTACTTAGTTTTTTTTTAATACGTCATAAATCTAAAAAAATACACTATTATTAAAACATCGATCAAAGTTACAAATAAGTACAAGAACTTGTATATTATATTACTTGCTGCTACGGAGCCCTCCATGGGCGAGTCCGACTCGCACTTGGCCGGTTTTTTCAATTTCCCTTTGCGCTCTACGGCCGAGGATCAGACTCTTTTGAACCATCCCAAAGCCCATGTCTAGTATAGCATATTTTTGGAGTTTTAAGGAAATAAGCTTCCCTTTTTGTTAAATTGAAACTTTTAATTTAACATTGGTTGAAAATGTAATTGTTTCACACAAAAGGTTGCATCCAAAAGGTTTGAAAGCAATAAATTACATTTTATTCACCAAACCCTACTAAATTAAACACAAACAATTGGAACACCGACCCATTTCATTTTCACACATCATTATTACTGTTGTAATTTGCTATTACTGACTTAATGATGTTAATTAATTACAACCTTATCAACCGAATACCACAAATGACTATAGTTGCGTTAAGTTATTATTTTTTTTTTTTGTTGTAGGCAGTATTTGTTAGATTTCTGATATTTTTGATTATGAAGATTGTTTTCTAATCAAACCTGCTTTATGAATATTTACTGTATGGCAACAAATATTCGGCAACCAAAACAACAGAGCAACCACCAAAATATAAACAATAAACATGACTTTGCTTCTAATTATTTTTTTTTGTTATTGATAGGCTCGCGTTTCACCACTATCTCACCTGATGGTAAGTGATGATGTGGCCGACGATGGAGCAAATACAACCTAGCAGTCTTGAAGTCGAGAGTAAATAAGTTACTTCTAGACAAGCATTCTCCATCGTCGACCACATTATCGCTTACCATCAGATCGGATAGTGGTCAGACGCGAGCCTATCCATAGTAAAAACAAGTTAATAGTATTTGTTCTGACGCCCTCGGCCACTCGGTATTCTTCAACTGTTGTGGTGAGACATCGGCAACGAGCAGCGGCGGTAGTGATCAAAACCGCGGCGTGCGGGACTTCACTTCGTTACCGATCTTCCTGCGCGCACTCCAAACGCTTACCAATACCTATTCAGGAATTATTATTATTTTAAATTATAGTCCATTTGCCTTTGAATTCAGTCCTTAGCTAGGTTCGTATCAGAAGTTTTTCTTTTATTTAAAGAAACTGATCTAAGTCACATATTACTCCTACACCATTACATCCCCCCCACATCTACCATATCACTGCAAACGACGCGTTAATATCTCTCAACTACAATAAATCAGCACTTTGAACTCTGCTCATCACATAATTACTTAATGGCGCGGATATCAGTTAAGGAGTAAACACGTTTGTACGCAAGTGAGGGGTGAGTGGGTTCGAGTCGAACCGCGGAACAGGCTCGGAGCAATCACATTAAACATGAGACGCTGTTACTAGCAATAGGCATGTTCTGTGTGATGCATTCACCCCGTTTTTCGGTTTTCCTCAATAGTTTGTCGGAACTGCCTGCCAAGCCTCCAAGCCTTTTCTTAACTGTGTTGGGGTCGGTTTCCAGCTAAGCCTGATAGAGAAATCAGTGTTTTACATGGATCGACTGCTTAACTGAAATCCACAACATTTTTTTTTTGAAGTCGGTCACACTTGGTTTCACACATCGAAAGATATTCTGATGAGATATTCTGGTGTGAAACCGCTCTAGGGTGAAATGAGAAGTATTGTCAGAGTATTACTGACTAAAACCCGCCTGCATACTTCAGCAATCTTTTGCATTAAGACCGCGGTTTCCCTTTCAGACCTTCTTCGTGACCCTAGCAAGACGATATCCGCTAGGGTTACAGGCGCTGCTGGGCCCTATGGTTTTGTTGACATTTCTTTGAAACGCTCGTGGAACACTTCGTCTCGTCGACGACTCGAACTCGGTCCTTACCAGACTGTTGGATGGAGAGCTACCCACGTTTACAGTTCCTTACAGTTTGTCGAAACACAACTTGGTAATGTCAGACTACCTACATCATCACGTTGGATTATTTTTTTTAAATCTGACGTCTTTCGTCTGTGTCGAATACGGCCGATTATGTAACGTCTAGTGCTCTGAAGAAATCAGAAACGTTTATTTCAAATAGACCATTTACAGGCACTTTTGAATAGTCCCTGTCATATACATAATTATAATTTGACGCGAATGTGCAGCGAGTAATGCCAACACTTTCGCAAGAGTAATGCAACCCACGTCACAAAGGTACGCCTACACATGTCGTAAAATAATATGATGTAAGGGTAAACAGACAGACAGAGATGCATGAATGTGTGTAAAACTCACGCTTTTTCTCTTTTCTACGTTAAACGCGTCAAAGGATACATAATGAAAATGGACAGAAGACCCACTACTATGAAATATGCGAGTGTATATACACACAGTTATGACTGGTATATACTTTGTAAAAATGCAATGTTCATCAAGATTCTCAGGGTGTTAACACTGTTATCAGAAAACATTTGCAATATTATATTTTAGGAGCTACAACAACTTGTTTACAGAACTTCTTTACATTAAAATTTCAGGAGATCATCCCGTTCCCAAAGGAACTAATTACAAGCGTCCACATCACTCGAAGATTCAGACAACTACTACACAATTACATTTTTAACATTATTTTTAAATTAAAATTTAATTACAATGAAAAATACGCACTTATTGCGAGGAACAATGTTTAGTTCTCAGAAATACTGTCAAGTCAAGTCAAGTCAAGTCAAGTCAAATACTGTCAAGTTACCTTCCGCATGACGCAGGTCCTCACCGGACATGGTTCGTTCGGGAGGTTCCTGTTCCAAATTAAAGCGGAAGTGACGCCCGGGTGTCGCCATTGTGCGGAATGCCCGGAGGACACGGTGGAGCACACAGTCGAGGTGTGCCCCGCTTGGGCGGAGCATCGCCGTGCCCTCGTGGGGGCGATCGGCGGCGGAGACCTCTCGCGCCGGGCCTTGGTCGAGGCCATGGTCCGGAGCGAGGAGGAGTGGCAGGCGGTCGCCGACTTCTGCGAAGCAGTAATGCTCGCAAAGGAGGAGGCCGAACGCATCAGGCAACGGCGTTATCGCCGCCGCCGCCGGCGCCGGGATACTGATCCCGATTTCCGGCCACCGTAGGCGCGGGCTTGCGGACAGTAAGCAATGGGTAGCTCACTGTCCGGCCGTCCGGTAACTGTCCGGACCAAGCCCAAGTCGTCGACGGCGCGCGCTGTTCCCGCGCGCCTCAAGGAGTTGTCAGCAACAGCAGGGACCCAGCCGGGTCGAAGCCTACTGGGGCCAGGGTTATCCGAAAGGGCGCTCGAGCCCCGGTATGAAGGCTTGAAGGAACGGGATGGGTTTTTTAGTCAGTAAGAGTCTGACACTATCTCCCGCTCCGCCCAAGAGCGGGGGTTGTCATAGGATGATTTTTCCCATCGGAAAAAAAAAAAAAGAAAAAAAAAGTCAAGTCAAAGCATTTATTTCAAATAGACCATTTACAGGCACTTTTGAATAGTCAAATGTCGGTCAGTCCAAGAAAAGTGAAGCTAAATTGCACGTTCCAAAGCGTAGGTCTCTATGGAGAAGAACGCGCAAGAAACTCCATGGACACTCTTTTAAATCATATTATTTGTTACGTTAGGTTGTGTTACTGTTTTACGTTAGGCTACTTATATACACCCCTACTTTTCAATTAGTACACAAAAAAATGGGGCTCTATCTGTACCCGTCACTGATCATATTTTTGTAGTCAAAAGTAGAAAAAACCGAAATCCCAAAATTGACCACGAAAAGGTAAATTCATCATAGAATCAATCAAACATAACAATTGTTAGTAGAAAATACTGTGAGCAGTGTTTTTCCTTAATAATTGTCACTTATTCATTCATTAATCAATAGCCTGCACAATATTTCCATAAATTGAGTGACATTTTGAGACATAAACCAACGCTAATATCTTTGCTGTTTATGAATATTATTTATTGAGATTTTACTTATAAAATAAAAAGGGCTTTTCTAATAAGCCCTTTAAGTATGTGTACTAATTAAAAAAGAGTGGTGTATAGTAACACGTCTTGGCATTCCCTCTATGAGTTCCTTTCTATATCAGTAAGTTGACACGTGACATTGTTCGAAGTAAACCCTCTGTAACCGTACACTGTGATCTCATTAACACAGCTTGAATTAGTGGCGCTTATAACTAACGCACTCTTCTAGCATCACGCCTGTATTCGCAACGGGGATGGCAGAGTTGTTCGTATACGCAGTCTAACAGAATTTTATATTTGTTGAGGCAGATTTTCTTTTGAAATATTTGAAGAAAGGGGCCTCTCTACCTGTATTGCTGACCGTCAGTTTATTAATTTTAGCGACCAATTTCTACGTGGCAAATGTCGACCAAAGCATAAAGTTATCGTAATTGATGTAACGCTTCTTGGCGTGAACGCCACATTATATTCATATGAACCGAATCATAAGCTACCCGCAATCAAACTGGAGCACAGTATGTCTTATTCGTACAACACTCATTACACAGACATGCAAGAAACTTCAAAGTCCATCCGCCAAATATCAAAGTGATGCAAGTACTTATTAATATTCAGCAGTGTTTCATCCGACTGTGACCCACGCCGGGGAGAACCGGCCGAGTGGGGCAAAAGGGACGGCTGGGGCGAATGCATCCTCCGCGATGCAAATGTCCGCCCGGGGCGCCAGCGACTGATTGCCTCGCAAACCCACGGGACAGACGGATTACTGCAATTATACACTCATTTGTTGCTATTTACAGATGGATGGAAACTGTTCTCATGTTTTAATTGATATCTACAGTACACAGAAGATTGAAGTGTATGCAGTCAATTCTGAAGTCAGTAAGGATGAGTTTTGAGTGACGTTACAGATCAACGTTCCCCTAGACTTTACCCTTGTTCTTATTAATGTCACTGCAAGAATTGGAATGAGTAATTACTGGCATTGTTATTATTATATATTATTATTATAGATATTTTAGCTTATTGTTTTATTACAGAGATACAAGTTTAAACTCTAAATACATTCTTTGATGATTTGGATTTCAATAGCAGTAGTAAATTTTCGATAAAATGGTTCCAAAGTGTGTTAAGTTAAACGAATATGAAAATGTAGATTGAAAGCTGGACAAATGTAGGCGGACGCATCCTTCTGCGACCATCGAACAACAAACAATGGGTAGCTCGCCGTCCGGCCGTCCGGTAATCGTCCGGGCCTAGCCCTAGTCGTCGACGGCGCGTAGTTTTCAACGCGCAAACCGCGTCAAAGAGATGTCAGCAAAATTGTAGTGGCCCAGTAGAGCAGAAGCCTACTGGGTTTATGGGTTGACTTCTGGAAAGGAACCCGTCTTGGAACACAAGGCAAAGAAAGAACACCGGCGTGGTTTTAGTTAGCAAAGAAATCATTGCCAATGTAGTGGATGTTACAGATTTATGTGGATAAAATGTGTGTTATATGAAAAGTTTTGTTCACATTTCCAGGGTAACAAGTCAGGACTTGATACAAAAACTGTGGAAACTGCTACATATAATAAAATAAACTAAAGTATCTTCCAACTTCCGACAGAACTTATGACTATTGCGTGACTGCCAGATCTTTAAATCTTTTTCCGTTAAAACATAAAAAACTAAGCGTAACATCCTCTTTTTATATTCCAACTCATGCATTATCATTGTGAGTAATTGGGACACTGGCTGGGTTGGGCCCAAGATTGCCGCAGCCAATACTTGGCCGTCTGGCAATGTCTTGGCTTGCCAGCGAGCCCGCACTTGGCACGCTCGCTCTATTACTGAATCTTAAGTAAAAATCGCTTCGGCGAACCTACATGCCACTTGATTGCGTTTAAATTTAGATGTAGTTTAAGCAGTTTAGTGATATCGCCTGGAATGGCTGGAGGAGATTATTGTAGTTTATTGACTCTTGAATTAAAGACCTGGAAAGTTGGAAACTATTTCAGTAAAAAGAGATTTTCTTGTTAAATGTAGTTGAGTAAACGAAAAGAAGTTGTATTACAAACATAATGTGTCAAGTTCACAATGAAATAGAAGTCCTAAAGTCACTTTGTAATGTTATCTTTGTACAAAATTCCGCTCCACATCTCTTTGTAGAAACACCTTTGAGCGTGTCTGCAATTACCACTCCAGTCCCACCGAAAGGGTGAATATCAATTTGGTTCGTATTAAGGTTTTAATAAACCGTGAGCCTTCAAAATTACACTCCACGAGAGCAGAATACATGGTGTAAATGTAAACGAGGGACCGCCACGTGTTTGGGTCCCTATAAATAACGAGTACCCAAGGGTCCCGTCTTGGGCCTCGCGTACATCTAATTTTAGGTGCCCTACGACGCACCTGGGCCCCTGATTAATGGGTTCCGTCTATTTTGTTGGGATATTTAAATACCTGTCTGGCATTTGACGGCGTCTTTAGCAACCCTCGTGAAGACAAGTAGCAGGAATTTATTTGGCGCTTGTTTTAATAAAAGTTGAGGAGTTATGTGGAAGCTTGCTTGCCTGATCGAGGGAGTCATTTTGATGATTTATAGGATAATACTTTTAGATACAGATAAATAGAGACAAACACTGGTGCCATGATTAATGTTTAGGTAAATTATAGATATCTATAAAATATCTCGGCTAAATTAAGCTGAGGTACCCAGGTTTCGCAATACTTCACGCTTCCAACTAATCTCAACAAATGTAATTGATCAAAAATGAAATCAGCTTTCAGAAACCAAGTTCTGCGACTTATTTTTTTCTGAGACAATTTGAGGGTTTTTCGTTAAAATTGGCAAATCTCCTTGTACCTGATTGTTCTCATTGTCCCATAATATCGATGCGTACAAATGAGCGCCAATCCCGTACGCTGTCACCGCGCTTCCCGACGCGGCTTACGTACGACACGAACGTGTTGCGTCCAATTTGCAGGCTCCCCGCCCCGCCCCGTACACCCGCATGAATTATCACTATATTTACCAACACCGGGGTAGAAATTGTTCATTATCATGCATTTGCGGCCTCTCGATAAACTACTCACTGTGCTGGCAAAAGTTTAATTCAAACTAAATCACAAAACTTGCGACTTAATTAGGACATCATGAACTGCATTACCTTGAATTGTGAATAAATTTATATTATTTGGGGAATAGATGAAGTGTCGAAAGGCAAGAACTACACTAATGATAATAAAAGTGTATTGGCTAGATTTAGTCTAATAAGATCCGTCGGCTAAGTTGAGGAAATAACTATGTATCCATGTAAAAAAGGCGAAAATCGACAACACTTGCGAATGTATCAAAACCAAATCCGGGAAGCCGCTGTCTTTTCTTTACATGTACTTATGTGTGTGTGTTTGGCATAGTGTAAGGACACACCCTAAGGAAAGAAAACCAATTTCCAATGAAGATTGTCTCAAAAATCTCATGTGTGTTTTGTTCCATCGCGCCCCATTCTTTCGTCGCAGATTGTGCACCATTTCATTATCTGTGGATCCATGGATTATTCACAATACTTTATGAACACCATGTGTATAAATATTGCGAACTCTAATTTGTTTCTCCCCTCCTACTACTCATATAAGAAAAGAATTGAATGTTTGCATTATGTCTTTTTGTTTATTTTTCAGCATTATCTTCGTTCGTTAATTTATTCATACTTCAGCGTCGCTGCATTTAGAATGGAAATGTTCTGTGTTTTCTACTTTTTGTTATGAGCATTAATTTTATTTAGAGAACATTTAATTCAAGATGGTCGCTTCTGAACAATTGAATTTTAAATTGCTAATTCTATGTTATTTTTTAAATGCTGCTGTAGAGATTTCTTCTTTGCTTTGCATACATTTAACAAGTATAATTTCTTCAAAGTACTAAATAGACCAGGGTAGAAGCCTTTAAAAATAATAAAAAGTGAAAAAAAATAATAGTAGGATGAGACCCATTAGAAAAGGAGGAGAATATTATAAAAATGAAAGGAAAAATAATTTACGGGCGATCTGAGGTCGGGAAGGGGATGGGGGTGAGTTTTTAAGGGTAAAAAACGGTTTTTCTCGATTTCCGGCAAAACTAAAAGTCCTATGGAAAAAAGTCAAATGGCAAAGTTGTAGGTAATAAAAAGATCTAAAACTTTTGCATTTACACTTTTTTCACATAACCTCAAAATTTATGTGAAAAATTCAAAAAACCAAGTTTTTGGTTTTTTATTTTTATCTTTATAAAAAATAATTTTTTTTTCACGAAATTTGGTGAAAACTTACCTTTTTATGTCCCAAATTCGCTGTAATTTATTTGATTAGAAATATTTATTTTTTCACCTTATTTTGAATTAATATCGAAAAAGCACCCTAATTTTCAATCGAAAAATCACCCGTCAAAATATCAGCTTTTTTCAAAAAGTTGGTATGTTTTCTGTTCGTTGAAATCTCTACTTTCCGATGGTGAAAAAAAATATATATGTTACCATAGTAAATCTTCTCAGAAAATGCAAAAAATCGAAAAAAACTCGAATTCGAAAAATTTTTTTAATTATTATATACAATTTTGAGCTATTTATTAAAATTTTACACTTTAATTACTCGAAAAACGTAAGATTACATTTTACATTGTTAAAAAAAAATTGCAAATCAAAATATACTACTATAATTAACAAACAAATAAGTTAATAAAATTCATATTCAATAAGACATCTACAATATTTGGAGAAAGTAGTCGAATCTTCTTTTAATTATAATTATATATAATTTAGTTACTCCCATGAAAAAAAAATATTCAAAATACATAAAAAATATATTAAAAATCTATAATAAATATATATAAAATATTTATCGTAAATATATTTTTAATAACTAGCTTTTGGCCGATTTGTATATATATTTTATACATTTCAAATATATTTTAGATACATTCAAAATATATCTTAAAAGACATAAAAAACATAGCTAAGAATATATATTTATTATAGATTTTTAATATATTTTTTATGTATTTTGAATATTTTTTTTTCATGGGAGTAACTAAATTTGTTTGTGCAAAATAAAGGAGATTATTATTTTTTAATCTTGTTAGTTTTTTTTAAGTAAACTTGTCACAATTATATTAAAGAAACTCAGCATGCGCGTGTATTTTTATAAACGATGTTGTATACTGTACTGTATTTTGAATAGGTACTGGCTAGGCTAACGGTTGTTACAGCAGCTAAGAAATAGTAGGTATGTACGTAGTAAGACCCAGACCCGCCTAGCCCCTTCCCCACTTCTCTATGAAATACCTTTTGATGGGCTAAAATTTTTCGTAGGTCACTCAGGTATATAAGTTATCTAAAAATAGTTATAAATAGGCATCTACGCATATAATTTAAAGCAGATTCGACTACTTTCTCCAAATATTGTAGATGTCTTATTGAACATGAATTTTATTAACTTATTTGTTTGTTAATTATAGTAGTATATTTTGATTTGCAATTTTTTTTTTTTATCAATGTAGTATATAATCTTACGTTTTTCGAGTAATTAAAGTGTAAAATTTTAATAAATAGCTCAAAATTGTATATAATAATTAAAAATTTTTTTCGAATTCGAGTTTTTTTCGATTTTTTGCATTTTCTGAGAAGATTTACTATGGTAACATATATATTTTTTTTCACCATCGGAAAGTAGAGATTTCAACGAACAGAAAACATACCAACTTTTTGAAAAAAGCTGATATTTTGACGGGTGATTTTTCGATTGAAAATTAGGGTGCTTTTTCGATATTAATTCAAAATAAGGTGAAAAAATAAATATTTCTAATCAAATAAATTACAGCGAATTTGGGACATAAAAAGGTAAGTTTTCACCAAATTTCGTGAAAAAAAAATTATTTTTTAAAAAGATAAAAATAAAAAACCAAAAACTTGGTTTTTTGAATTTTTCACATAAATTTTGAGGTTATGTGAAAAAAGTGTAAATGCAAAAGTTTTAGATCTTTTTATTACCTACAACTTCGCCATTTAACTTTTTTCCATAGGACTTTTAGTTTTGCCGGAAATCGAGAAAAACCGTTTTTTACCCTTAAAAACTCACCCCCATCCCCTTCCCGACCTCAGATCGCCCGTAAATTATTTTTCCTTTCATTTTTATAATATTCTCCTCCTTTTCTAATGGGTTTCATCCTACTATTATTTTTTTTGGTTTTAAAAATTATCGACCCTGGTCTAAAAATAGTACGAGTATTTTTGATAGTGTATCAAGTGTTGTTACGGTTATATTTCGAAACAAGAAACACGGAATAAGATACTCGTACGTACATCTCTGTCACAACAATCGCACTCAAATTCCATATTTCAACCATAACAATAGGAGAATAAAAGCGGCATGCACGAGAAAAATAACCGACAATCTGTAACAATATCTTAACGTAATGTATACCGGGTATAATGCGCGCGACAAAAACACGTAATGGTTGCGACGCTTGTCGCGCGGGATTTATGTCGCGCGGCGCTGTTGCGGGGTCGCGCGGCCGCCCGCCCGCTGACGTCACACGACACACATCCATCATGTCGGAGCGAGCTTATTGAGTGACTTGACCTATCACTGCACTTTTTGGGGTTACGGGGTTTGAATATTTATGTGATTGCTGCCGTGGTTAAGTGCCTTTAATAGGTGTAACACCATGGAGTAATGATGGCGTGCTTTGTAGGGGTTAGGAGTTATTATGCGTTCATTTTGATGTAACAGAATTATTTGTTACAAGCTCTTTGTGCTGTCAGTAAAACTTGCCTGTACACAGGCGGACCTGGGAGAAGATTGTGGGAATAGTATGGATGCGAGACGCATAGCAGCGGGCGTTGTGGCTACGCTTGGGGGAGGTGGTTTATGTCCATCATGGTCATCTTTCGGCTGAAATGATGAACTGTCAGTAATATGAGTTTAACTAATTGAATAGTGTGCTTTTACCATTGATATTTGCACCTTTCAATAAAAAATATAGATATGTAAGTGGCTGAAGTGTGAATTCTTGCTATTAAGTAATTAATAGGAAATTTATTATATCAGTTGTTATCTGCCATAGTGCCAGTTGTGTGTTAATACGATATTCCTACGTATCGTAAATATCCATTTATCTTCACCAAAAATCTTTACCTACCTAACTAAAGGTAACCAACTTTTATAGATTTAATTAATTACTAAAACTACTTCAAAGAAACAAGAAAATAAGGCACCGAGCTTCCATTTATAGTTCACACTAATTAAAAATATAGCGCAGCCAGCCAATAACTTGCTTCTATCGACCGACTTCATTTACTACGAATTGATTAAAACATTCCTAGCATCGCCTCTTAAACTTGTACAAATAAAACAACATTTTTCCAGCGAGGAGGCGCGACGCAGCAACGCGACGACGACTTTCGGAGATGTGAAACTTGCGTCTTCAATCGACTTCTCACTTAACTTTACTTAATTAAAATTTTAATTAACGAGTCGACGAGCTATTAAATTTGTGCTTCTTAAAGATAGCGTGATAACCACACAGTCGCTCCGCAGCCGCCCCGCAGCCACCCCGCAGCCGCCTCACAGCCGCCAGGCGCCCGCCACGCACTAGTGCCTCCGCCACACCTAGCTAGCTCAAATATTAATAACGGTTTATCTTTGTGCTGCTAATTAATCGCGTTGTTGAAATATTTAGCAACAACTTCAATATAAAGTTTTATATTGATCAGGCGCCGGCGCTGCGCTGCAACCGCTTACAGAATGTATTAGCTAATGTTATGAACAAAGTTCACGCCTCGAGGATCAAAAGATTATTGGATAGTTGGAAATCTGTTTTGTGTAGGTAAAAGCCATAGTATAATAACAGTCAATAACGGTAAATACAGAACTTGACGAATTCAATAATTGCAGCAATATTATTAGAGACATGGAGTCTCTAATAATATTGCTGCAATTATTGAATTCGTCAAGTGGACTGTAATTTCATTCAGTTTGTCTGTAGAAATGTTTAAACGAGTTACCGTAGCCTCTACGCACAGAGCCACCGAATAAGTGAATTTTAGTCAGTAAAAGTCAGACAGTCTTGTCTTTTGCTCTACTCAGAGCTGAAAAAGTTATTTGATGTTTTTCCAACTCAAAAATAATAATAACACAATTGGTAAAACGCTAAATAGAATAAATAATTTACTTGTAAATAAATTAATTACAAAACAAAATAAATCGTTATAATATAAAAGCACATTGTACCGATGCCACAAATCAAACGCCTCACATCAAACGTTTACCGACTGGCACCGATTTATTGATAACATCATAATCGGGATAACTATGGATTCTAACGTTCATCAACACATTCAATTACTATTTCATGGATTTACATTAATTGAATTTTAGATTTGATGTTAGGTCTACATGTTAATTGCAGATTACATATATTTTTGAGGCCAACAGAAATGATGTCACCATTACAACAGACAAATTCATGCAACCATTCTCCCCAATGATGGCTTTAAGACAACACACCTAACATTAGTCGACAATATAGAAATGTGGACACATCCATTACCGCTTTACCGTCACTAACCGGACGCACCGCAAGCACTAAACCAGCCTTACGCCGGTAATCCACGGTAATTACATTAACGCGTGCTCTAGTCAACGAGTTTTATTCAGAGCTAGACGCAACGTTTGAACGGGTCACTATCGTTAATCCTAAATTACAAATAAATTATTGAAATGGGTTTAATTAAAAGAAAGATGTTTTATTATTTATTTACTTTGTCTTGGTAAAAGTAAACTGTTTACAAGAATAAATCATTCTATCTTCTGAATAGTCAGCTGCAGAGACAGTCTCCCCAAATGAAATATCCCTGACCCATCAAAAACAGTGCCAGAGTGGAGCTCCCTCACAGAATATGAGTCTTTAAGTCGAGAGTGAATAGGTTTCTTCTAGTCAAGCGTGCTTCATCGTTAACCACATCATCGCTTACCATCAGGTGAGATGGTGGTCAAACGCAAGCCTATCATTAATAAAAAAAAAAATGAGTCAGTTCTTTTCTTACTCGGGATGCACAAGCACCTGCACTTTCTAAGACTTAAATGAGACCAAAGACAGAGCTATCCTGATGGCTAATTAATTATTGGTCGGACAAAATTTGGGTCAAATTGACACGAAAAAAAAAAACATTCAGACGAATTGAAGCCTGTTTTTTTGGAAGTCGATTAAGAAGAAGAAGTATCTGAGGTCACCCATTTTTTTTCGCCTTAAATCACTTATTTTATTTGAATTACCAGCTATTAGATTAACTATTAGAGACGATATTAGTGATATTTCCCATTTTACCCCAAAACGCTAACTAATGAATTTCACAGATCAGGAGCCACATGTTTTGCACTAGAGCTTTTATTAGTTAATGTGTTTGGAAAGCGTTCGTGCTAGTTTGCTCGTAAATTGTGGGTTATGATTACATGTTATTGTTTGCGGTAACGGGCATAATGTTACGATGTTCTATAGTGTTTACAAATGAAAATATTCTACTGATTTTAACCGACTTAAAAAATGAAATGTTTTCCAATTCGAGAGTTTTTTTTTAAATCTTGACTAAGAATATCTTCACCAATTGTTAATCGATTTTCAGAAATCAGAAACATTTATTTCACATAGACCAAACAGGCACTTTTGAATTATCAAAATGCCAGTCAGACAAAAAAATAACCTGAATTGCGCGTTTCAAAGCTTTGATTTCTATGGAAAAGAACGTGCAAGAAAAGTATTGCCAGAATTAAATAAATGTTTCAATTTGGTGAAGAACTTATAGAAAATTCAGGCGATAGACAATGCAACTCCTCAATAAGTTGACCGCTATCACTCCGGGTGGCTGAAATCGCATCGTTTGTACATAGTTTACACTATCTGTTAACATATCATCACACTCTGAAGGGGTACACTCTCATTTCACCAGTTAAGTTAAGGAATCGATATCGATTATTCTTTTTTTTATGAGATATATATAACTCCGTGGTAGTGTTTCGAACCTTGTTTATTTGGACATTCAATGATAAACCATAGCATTTCTTAGAATCATAAAATTTTTGTAGAGAATGTGATTGAGATATTTTTAGGTTTATGTCAATTCTAAAGTAAGGTCTAACTCTATGTAACTGTAGACTTGACTGGGCTTGGACTACGAAAGTAAAAAACGGAACTCCTTAATGACAAACAGCACCAATTCTAAGTTGAGTCATTACGGGTAGGTATGGATTCAATTCTGTAGGTAAATTACCATAGATGTATACTATTTAGTTTTAGGTTTTAGTTTTACAAATGAAAAGTGACTGATTTGACTTTCAAAATTAAATGAAAATAGAAGCCGGTTGAATTTTTAGTTTGTTATTAATTTCAGCATTTTCATTATTATGCCCTGTTATGGATTAGTGGTGTATGCCCCATGTTTTTAAATTATGTTGTTAACCAATATTTTAAGAAAAAAAAAAATGTTTTAAGATAAGCAATATTCCTGTTCGCCGATAACCTAAAAGCTATAAAGTGCATTAGAAATCTTGTAAACTCAGTACTAGGTATTCCAAAATGACTTGGACCGGCTGACGGAGTGATGTGTCTTCAATAAAATGTCCTTTAGTGTAAAAAAATGCCATTATATCAAATTTCCAAAAAAAACAAACGTTGTGCAGTCAGCTTACAAACTGAACGGCTAGAAGAAGTCGTAACTATACGCGACCTAGGCGTTCAGTTTGATAAAAAGCTAAGTTTTATCGAACATATCGATAAAGTCACATTAAAAACATCGAAGATGCTTGGCTGTGTTCTGAGGGAGTGTAAATATTTAAAAAAACAAACATTAAAAATACTATGTAACTATAGCTCGCTAGTTAGAAGCCATCTCGAGTATTGCAGTGTGGTCTGGTCACCTAAGTATAAGGTCCACATCAAGCGTATTGAGCGGCTGCAAAAACGGTTCTTGTGGCATCTTACCTATACCAAAAATATGGGTAATAAGCTCAAATCGTACCAGGAGAGGCTTAAGTATTTTAAAATGGACTCGCTGGAGAATCGCAGGAACATGCTGGATTTGGTTTTTCTTAAGAAGCTAGTAACCGGTTCTCTAAACTGTCCCGATTTGCTCAGTAGGGTATTATTCCATGAGCCACGTAATCTGCCAAGAAGTTCTAACAGGAGACTATTTTGTATGCCAAGATGTCATTCCAATTAGAGACAATACTGTCCACTCTCTAGAATGTGTGCTGCTTACAATGTGCTGGATGTTGACATTGACCTCTTTACTTCATCGGTTCCAGCTCTAAAAAAGCGGTACTTGCTACTTATAATTAAGTCCTTGTCAAAAATCGAATGTTTGCCTAATCTTATATAATAATATAATCTAACTTATTTTAATCAAATTTTAATTTAAATAATAATAATCGATTTTAATATAAATTATTGAAATTAATTGTAATTTTAGTCATTACAAACGATTTTTAATTTAATAGTAATCAAATTTCTATTCAATTTAAAATAATTATTATGATCATATTTGTAATCTAATTTTAATAAGGAAGTTATTGTAAGCAATTTCTAATTTATATTGTCTCTTTTCCAAACCATATATTATAATTATATATTACTGTTCTAAATCTACTAGTTGTGTTATTATCTACGCACAATGTAGTGCATGCTGTGCTTTTCTGTAAGTGATGAGGCGCTTAGACGTAAGTTACTAAATGTACAAATTATACGTAATGTAGCGTACTTATAGTTGAAAAGCCTAATATTAAATAAATAAGATTTTTGAAATAATCCCTCTATATTCAGGAACTTATTTCTCTACGTGCTTTTTCATATCATTTCAGCCGATACACGTCCACTGTTGGACATAGGCTTCCCCCAAGCGTCGCCACATCGAACGTTCCTGTGCGTCCCGCATCCATCGGTTTCCCGCTACCTTCACCAGGTCGTCGGTCCACCTTGTAGGAGGCCTTCCAACACTGCGTCTTCCGGTACGCGGTCGCCACTCCAAAACCTTTCGGCCCCAACGGCCATCTGTTCTGCGAGCAATGTGCCCTGCCCATTGCCACTTAAGTTTGGCAATTCTTTGTGCTATGTCGGCAACCTTAGTTTTCCTGCGGATATCTTCATTTTTTATTCGATCACGCAAGGAAACCCCGAGCATAGCCCTTTCCATTGCTCTTTGGGTGACTTTGAGCCTTCTGATGAGGCCCATTGTGAGCGACCACGTTTCGGAGCCATATGTCATCACTGGCAACACGCACTGGTTAAAGACTTTCGTCTTGAGACACTGTGGTATGTTGGACGAGAAGATACCGCGTAGCTTCCCGAACGCTGCCCAACCGAGTTGGATTCGACGGTTGACCTCTTTCTCGAAGTTAGACCTACCCAACTGGACTGTCTGTCCGAGGTAGACGTAATCGTCCACCACTTCGAGTGTAGAGTCTCCGACCTTGATAGGAGTGGGCGCTACATGGTTGTTAATCATGATTTTGGTTTTATCCATGTTCATTTTAAGACCCACTCTTAGAGAAGCTCTACTGAGGTCATTGAGCATTGTGCTGAGCTCCTCCATAGTCTCCGCCATGACTACTATGTCGTCGGCAAACCGAAGGTGAGTGATGTACTCGCCATTGACATTAATGCCTAGTCCACTCCAGTCCAGAACCTTGAAGACATCCTCCATTGCGGCCGTGAACAGTTTCGGAGAGATGACATCTCCCTGCCTCACACCTCGCTGCAGGAGGATAGGTTTCGAGGTCTGGTCCTGGAGTCGGACTGACATGGTGGCGTTTTCGTACAAACACCTCAGCACTTCGATGTACCGATAGTCAATTTGGCACCTTTGGAGAGATTGCAGCACTGCCCAAGTTTTTTCAAGCTTTTTCATAACCATAGCAAAAAACAAACCTGTGTTAAAAGTCTATTACCAAGAGACTTTAAACACAGGTGACATTAGTAAGTCTCTTTGCATCAAGCTTAAAACTGTCTTAGCTTCCTAACCAAACTTCTCACAGTTCGTAGTTTCTAACACTTCGTCTCGAGCTAAAACTTATCGTCACATAATCTAACTCTCTGTACACCGGACTCTCAAAAAGACGTGCATATTAAAACGCGTACATTCGCGTCTCAAGTGCTGGCAGACTGTTTACTGTGACTCTCGTCTTGTCTGTCTGTCTGTGTGCCTGTGTGTCTGCGTGTCCCACTCAAGGAGCCATTAGCACTGAATGCGTAACTACAGCATTAAAATTCATCTGTACGTCTCTATTGCAGGCGGCGTGCGGCGGGTGCCACTGACTGTAACTGCAGTTAAAGGAGAATGTTTTAAAGGTGCTTTTATTTTTACAGACTCAGTTGTACGTCTTATAGTTTTACGTGCGGTTTTCTGTTACTGGAAAAAACTAGGGGTTTTTAAAATTTAATAGCAGAAGTTGTTTCTTGAAGATCTTGGAAAGATTCGACAAAAAATATGTCTTCCTAAAATTTTATCTAATATAACTTCAAAACTTTGTATGTATGGATATATGGATGTTGTTACCCTTTCACACAAAAACTACAGAATAGATTTCAATGAAACTTGGTATATAGGAAGACCATATCCTGGAATAGCATAATTATGGGATACTTTTGGTCTGGAAGTATAATCCTATGCGATAATTTTATCCTGTCATGCAGGCGAAGCCGCTGGCAGCAATTTTAACCTTTCAATCGTGAGAATTACAGACACAATAGAAAGACAATAGGTGCGCGAACGCCGGCGTTCGCTTGGGGTTTAATGAAATAAAACAAAAATGTGTATGCAAATGTTTTCTCACACTAATTTCTTACAAAAATATGTATTGCGACCAGTATTAGGTAACTACTCCATTTTATTTCTCCCTAAGCATAATTAACCGTAATTTCCGAACCCGGCACCATTTAACCGACGTTAACTAACGGCAGTTAACCCTCGACTAGCGCACTGGCACTAAACAGCGCGCGTTTATCATACAAATGGATTTCCTGAATTAAAGCTCCCTGCCTCGCTGCCTACCCACTATTAATTAAATGCCGTGATGCTTTACTGTTTTATATTTCGAGCGTGAGGCTCGCGTAATGGAACATTGGGTGGTTGTACTGAGTGGGCGGTTAAGATTCTTGAGATTATTAAATACATAATTTAGTATAAAATATTGAGTTTGTAAATAATAAAACCGCATCCTTGGTAGGTACACAGTGACTGTATAGAACAAATTAACAAAATGTTGTAACGTATTATACACGGAAGTACTAATAGTAGTATTAATAGTAGTATTTAGTTAATTAATCCCTTTTTGAGTCCAAATGAGAGGTAACACATTTCTTCGAACTGGAGATATGTGTGAAGGGAAAAACATATTGTCGATTTCTATAGGTACAAGTACGGAAATTTTTCCAAAATTTTCCAGATTTCTTTTATGATAAATACACATAACTTTGGAAAATTTAAACACTGCAGTAGAATATAGCATAGTTATTTACCTACTTTACAAAACTCTTCTGAAATTGTATCACTAATAATTGGAATTAACCTTTCGTATGTCGTAATTAGAGACACAATTAAAAAGTTATTGTGTCTCGCGTGGATCCGCGTTCCGGACACACGAAAGGTTAACAAACTGTCTATGTGATGAACACTGTCATAACACAATACTATCCTCATCCGACCCGGCCTCATAAAGTTTAAATTAACAATAAGTGTTATTAGTAGTAAGTGTAAAAGTGTTATTTACAACCTATTTGCAAAAGTAACATCATTTCTCATTTTATCTTACTTTCTGATATGATAAATAAAAAACCATGATTTGTATTTTGTCACATCGGAAAAAGAAAAAAACAGAGAGATAAAAAAAAACTCTATTAATTAAAAATGCGCGCTCCAATTGGTAACTTTTCACATAACGAACCGACTCGTGGCGCCTGAGCTCGTAGCCGCGTAGCTCGTAGCTGCGTAGCTCGTAGCACCGTAGCACTGACGCTGATGGAAAATGATTTCCGTTATTTGATTAATATATAGTTATACCTTCCTATATCTGTTAAATATAATTACATTTTTCAGTTCCGATCTTGTTTCCATTTCAATATACGGTGTATTTTGATCACTGTTTCTGAAATCGATACTTGGAATTAAAATGGTATGGAAAAGGTACCTATTGCACTACTACATACCTATTATATTAAAGATTAGCTGTTTCCCGCGATTTCACTTATGTCTTTGGTCACTGCTCCACTCTCATTGGTCGTAGAGTGATTTTTTATAATCCTATCCTTCTTTGCAAAGCATACTAAGTTTATCATTTGTATTTTTTCTAAATTCCCACAAGTAGGTCCTGGCGTAAACCACGTGAAACTACATGACGTTCAATTAAATAAACTCTTCAGTTTTATAATATTAGTACAGAAATACTCGTATTAGTTACTTTTTTTCCATTACTTATTAGACTTATAAAAACAGCTAAATTCATTTTGCAAAGCTTTTAAAGGTCACAGTGGCTAACTTCATCAGCACCAAAATGGTTGAAGTAATTTATCAACGCCTGATCTGACTTTTATTTTTGGCGTACAATAAAGAATACATCTATCTATCTTCGTAATTTCAGCAAAATATACATCTACTGATGGACATAGGCCTATAGCCCTAACTGAGTTTGTGCATCCTGCATTCAACCTTCACTAGGCCATCGTTTCACCTTGAAGAAAGCTTTGTCTTCAAATACGTGATCATCTCCCTCGAATCTTTCAGCCCCACAAACTATCAAATCCATGAACTTTATACCCTGGCCGCTGCTGGCTCCATGTATCATTTAATTCATCGTTATTTAATGCCGGCGAATAAAATAAATATAACTACCTTGTAGTTTTCGAAGGTTTATGTGTACCTTCAAGAACTACAAGGTAGTGTTTATTTATATTTTAGCCGAGATTCCGGAAGACCCACGGCGACGTCATTTAGTATGATTATCACTATTCAATGGTGGAAATTTCCTCGAAGCCAGCGTGCGAGCAATTTCCTGCAGTTACCGTGTTTCTTCGCAAATGTATGAAAGTTTAATCAGAGCTTTCAACGTGTACTGACGGTATTCCTTTTGACTTCTAGATTTTGTGTGACCCGGAGAAATAAATATAAAGTAGAAGAAAGTGTCGCAGTATTCGTTTTGGGTTTATTTATATATTGCGTCATCATCATGATCATCATCATTTTAGCCGAATGATGTCCATTGCTGTTGCTAGTTAAGTTTTCTTAAGCTAATTTTGCAGTTGTATCGTTACGCTGCGTTAGAAGACCTCCTGCAAGGAGGGCCGATGAACTGGTCATGCAAATTCGATGGATGCGAGACACAAAGATCATTATGGTGACACTTAGGGGTCACAACATCCAGCTGTGGACGTCTTTCAGCCGAATTGATGAACATGTCTTTTTTAAAGAGTACTTTGAACGAGCTCAGAAAACTGAAAGGTTCGACCTTTATTCGCTTCTCTCTACATCGGTTTTTTACTTGCACCTGGATCTAGGTCTTACAGCTTACACAGTAAAGCAAGATTATTCAAAATGTCAATGAACACCCTATAAGCCACTTTCTATATCAGGAAGGAGAAGAAACAAGAACAGTTTCGAAGACCACTTATCCACTAACTTGCAAACTAAATATGAACATCTCCGACTAATCAATAGCTCGTTAGTCAGAGCACTATTAACTATACAGCCTCGTACCTACTGTGGGTAGGTGGGGAGGACAGATGTGCCGATACATCTTAATTACATAAATTAGCGAATATCTGCTGCACAGATCTGTGATAGATGCGGATCTATTTATGTGTAGCATTAGTTTATGACCCGGTTACGCTTTAGGAGGAATATGATTTAGTAGATGAAGATAGATATATTGCACACTTGAACAACAAACAGCAGTATGGATATTTGAAAAGTTTGTTTTTACTTGAGTGATTTTTTTAAATAAACGTATAACGAAACTTAGGATATTTTACGTAGTACCTGATTATGGAGTCATACATTTATTTAACATGGTAACAAAAAATAATCGTTTTTCATTTGAATTATCGTTAGAATATAAATTGTGTAGGTACTGTGAGTTCCAATAAGTTTGATAGACGCTGTTTTGTGCCTAACAATTACACAAATACTATAAAGGCGATTTATCAGTATTCACTCGTATACTTGTTAATTCGTCACGCTCAAACAGCTAAATGGGTTTCTATGAGACTTGATGCATAAGTAGACCATGTCCAGATGGATATCACGTATCCCTTGGAACAATTTTCTATTTTCACACATATGCGATAACAGTTTCAGCAGCAGCTAGTGTTTAAAAAAATCTTCACCGAAAATTAATTGAACACATACACAAACCAACCATCACTAATGTATCACAATATTAATTAGGAGCGGGACCATCCGCTATCGCTAGTGGACATTAGGGACCGTTCACATTCGCCAGAGCCAGTCGGCGACCGCATGAATATGCATCCGCCTCCCATCCGTAACTCCTGGCGAGCGATGGTGTCTCTGAGTGATTCGTGCGAGGTCGCCAAGGGCATTTTTCTGCTTAGTTATACGACCAACTACTTATTAGGTGACCTAGTTTGTTAGTGGGCTTGTGGATTAGGGGCTTTTTGTTTTCGTGGACGGTGAATACTGACGAAGATTATCAGATGTTGTTCCTTTTTGTTGGTAATCTGCTACTTTTTCAAATAATATTATTTGAAAAAGTAGCAGACTTTTTAACTTTGTAACTTCTACCAACGAAAACATAACAAGCACATGGCTAAAATAGTAACAGCTGCATTGTTTAATTTTCAAGGTTAAGTAACACTATCTGAAATCAACCTGCAGATGGGTGGCCATTATAACATTCTGAGAGTTCTTTATGCCTAGTAAAGCACATTAAACCGTAAGTCCTGGCTGTCTGTTTTGTCTTTGGACAGTCTTTATGGATAGTCAGATAATAGAAAATCTGACATTAGTCTTGGTAAAAGGTATTCTGTTAAGGACGTCGGATAGGTAGTAGGTAATCAACTATATCCAGTAGCCCGCCAAAGCTAAGATAATTGGAAAAAATTAGGTAGATTATCGCAAATAACCTCAAAAGAATGTACTTCCAGGATAGTGTATCCTACGTCATAATCTAGGACAGAGATAATACAAACCTTTTGCTCTTCAATTCGATCCAATTATTTGCCGTCCCATCGACCCAGCACCCTGTACAGTCCCTTATATCAGCAAATCGTACGTAATAGTGTATCGCCAGTAAATCAGTCGTATCGAGCAGCTCTAACGAGCTGCAATCGTGTCGATACGGACGCACGGACGCGGCCCGGACGGACGGACGAGCGGACTCAGCGACACCGCCTGCACGGACCTTTATCTACGACGTGTTTTACATCACAAGGACAGATAACGCTGAGTATGATTTGATGCGACACACATTTTATTTGTCACTAGCTTTTAGCCACGGCTTTGCTCGGTAGCCTATCCCATTTTCCACTCAGCAACAGTGTAGCTTCTTTGAAGTCGATTGTGTTTTTTTGCAAAAGGTTTTTTATTTTACAGTTTTTAAAGAAGGCGCCAGATAAATACGAAAAAAATTACATTGATTTTTTCCTAATATCTCTGCGTAGGTACCAAAAAACCAACAATGAACTGTTTTCACTACTTGATCATGTAAAGGACTACGATAATGTCGATTAGCTTTATGTCTCTATTTCCGTTTTTGAAATTAAGAATGTCAATAAATGTAGGAGGGTCAATGACCGTTATTCCACGTTTACCTGGCACCTACTTTCGTTGTGGTAGGGTTCCGCTTCAGCTAAACTTAGACAAATAGTTTGCAAGTAGTATCTACATCTCATTATCTCATATTCCAAAGGAACAGCAATCCAACACAACCGGAGAGAGATGAGGAACAGGACGGAGGAGCTTCACGCTCTTGCAAAGCAAAGCAGTGTCACTCCACTGACTTTCAAACTCCAGACAGCTACAGGATAACTCTCAATAAAAAACCCAATAGCAATTTATTGTTGGACGTGAAAATTGGACCCGGGATCCCATATTCAACAATCATGTTTGTGACCACGAGTCTAAACAGTCATACATTGTTTACATTATCTACACCACAAACTGTGAACCATCGTATATTTTCTTCTTTTTCATGTTCGTCTAAAGGTCTTCTTTAAAAATGCTGTTAGTGATAAGACCGCCCTTTGTTTCAACGTATTCATTTTAAGCTCCTACTGTATTTTTTATGGTAAACTATAAAGAGTATAACAATCTATCGAATTCGAATTTATTAATAAATGGATAAAATAAAAACATTGTTATCGTCATATCATCAAATCCATCAGTAATCATCAAAGGCGATTGTTTGTATCTATTTATATTATATTATGTCGTACTCCTTCACGGTCATACGGCTGAAAGGATCAAATATGGTATCAGGATAGCGTATATCCTGTATTATTTATTACATATTATTTATTTACATTAATTGTTTTTTTAGAGTTCTGTACCTCAAAAGGAAAAAATGGTACTCTTATAGGATCACTTTGTTGTCCGTCAGTCTGTCTGTTTGTCTATTAACACCCTTTATCTCGAGAAAGCGTGGAGGTATCGAAAATTAAAACCATATACCGTGACACTAAAATATATATATATGTCTGTAGTGCCTTCAAGCTGTGAAAAAATCAAACTTCTAAATTAACGAAGAAAAAAGATACGGCCGTTTATGTCGCAAAAAAACGTATATTTTGATACTCTCAAAGATCTTAATTCATAGGGTACCTCCCGTTGCCATAGAATCCTGAAATTTGGCACAAAGGAAGGTCTTATAGGAATAAATCCAAAAACAGTAAAGTTGTTACTTAGCTACGAAACAAAAAAAAAAATTGCAATTCGTAAAAATCTTTGAGACTCTATTCGGGAATTGTAGTTTACCCGGACCCCTCAGTGCGCAAGTCCAACTCGCACTTGCCCAGTTTTTTAAATAGCCGGCCAATAATAATAAAAATGTTCAAAGGCGGACTTGGCGGAATGTAAATAAAATTATCCTACCTAATACTTTTATAAATATTAGCATATTAATTTTAAGTCCCTAGTTACACTTAAGCATAATTCAATGCACTTAAGTTACATTTTTATTATTAGTTTACAATAAAGAGTATCTATCAGTTTATTATAATACGTAACTATTTTCAGCATTTTAAGGAAAATTCGGTTTTTCGCCCTATGAAACGACCTATTTATTGGAATCGTTCACTAGTTTTGACATTTTATAAGTACCCATGTAGGCCTATGTGAAATAAAAAATTTAATGATTTAATGCATGCGCCGTGTGACTTGGGTCCCCTACTGTTCATGATAATATCTCTTCGAATGTCTTTATGAAATTCCAAGAGTTATCGAGATAAGATTATTAAAATGTTAATTCGGTGCAACAACAATCCATTATCGGTTAAACACTTAATTATTTTGTTTTGAAAGGTTTCACTAATGGATGACTCTCGTCCCCTATTGTCACCTACTTGGGAAACTGGCAGAAGACTGAATAATAGATCAAACTTATCATGTGGGTGAATCGGAGCGCCCTTCTCAATAATCTTATGGGTGATCTGTAAAGACTTCCTGTAGATACTTATCTCCGTACGACTATGACTGCCGTCTTCAGAAAATTTAAATATTGATCTCTGAATGACTAGTATGAAGTAATCTGTTGTTTTGTAGTCAGACACTGAAATATAAATTGATCTCTGTATCCATCTTGCCGATATGATAATGGTCCTTTTTATTTGGGCTGACAGTAGTTAAATGTTTGTCTCGAATCTGTGACCCGGTCAGGTTAGGAAGTAAACCAATTAATTAGCTTCATCACCATCATTCTCCTGCTCTGGTCCCGTGTTACCTGTCACCCGTCACGACATCACAACTTCTTTTTCTTTTACATGACTCCGTACACAATCCATCCATGTTATCTTTGGCTTCCTTCTCTTTTTTCAACCATCCACATAATCATAACAATTTTAATTACACGCATTTGTTTCCTTCACAAAAAAAACCAATTAACTCATCAAATGCCGTAATTAGAGACACAATAGAAAGACAATTGCTTATGTCGAACTGTGTAACTTGACATTCAAAAGGTTAATTAGATTATCGTGATGAAAAAAGAACTACTAAATATTTTAGTAAAATCTGTACCATGGAAAGAAAAGATTTGTAGTGGTTTTATGTCCAAACTCTTAGAATAATAGTTAGTTGTTATAATGAGAAAAGTCACTCCTGAAACTTTTGCCTCGACACTTATTAAGTGTCGTTTATAACGAGGAAGAAATAGTTTTTTCTGTTACAAGTACCTAATTTTCATCATAACGTTAATTAGTGATTCTAATAATTACATATACCTTGCCATCGTCATGCTCGCCGCAAGAAGTTATTAATAACATTTTTAATTAGTAGGTACTAATATTAGCTACTGCTTAGTCATATGAATATGTGCCAATATAATATTTATCATTAGAACGACTGAGCTGATGATTGTGATCGTGCTAATAGTAAAATAGCCGGATCTAGCACATTACCTACGCAGCTAAGAAAATAGTGGACGTAGATGTAGTTGGCTGCTACGCTTCGTGTCACGGGTTTGATTGCCGCACAGAACAAATATTTGTTTGACCTACAGATAGTAGTTCCGTATCTAGGTGCCGTCTATATGTGAGTTTACATGTATATGAACGCACCTACAATGTAGGATTACTCCTAGTGTAATAGGCAACGTTAATTTAAATAATAAATTAAAAATTACACTATAAATCTTGTTGAATCAGTAATCTTATTTAAAAATCGTTAACACTCAAGTATGCGCGTCGCCACTCTAAAATATTGTAATGTCTGTATGTGTAAGCAATTTATTCTGATCGGTTCGCACTCGCTGTGTTCGCTCCGTTCTTTTGAACTAAAATGTATTTTCAGTTGTGTTCTCTTTTTACTTGCGGAACTAAGATTTATATTTTATTCAAAGGAGAGCTGTACAAGTTGAAACTTCGCCTGCTCCAAGACGACTGACAGACGGACGCTTATGAAATATATAATTGTTTATCTCGAAAGAAAAGCTTTCTATGGAAATCCTTAGATATAAAAGTTGCAGTTATTGGAACAGATACTACTATAGTGTAGAATCTAGTGTTATACTCAGCACAAAACAGAAGAATCGCCTTTCTACCGTCAGGTAATCCGACGTGCGGCGGGTATCCAACCTCACAAAGTTGACACCTCTACGGTCCATACAAGTGTTTTGCCTCGTTGTACCGTGTTGTACGTTTAGGCCATGTATATCGAAGGACTGGAACAATTCGCCTGCTGCAGTCTTTCCAGCATTAATATAATTTAGAAGTTTTCAAGTCGACAGTAAATCGGCTCTTAACAAGCAGTGATGCAATCGTTGATGGTGAAACATCAACGATTGCATCACTGCTTACCACTAAGTGGAATCAGAGTCAAGCATTAGTTTATGGCATTATATAATTTTTTTTTCTAGTACATTTAAAATTTGTCACGAAATAAACACCCTCTAAACTTATCTGTATCTATTTGTGAACATGATCTGACTATCAGTAATAAAGATCTAAAACAATTTGTGCTAACAATATCTGTTAACATGTCTGCATATCTAAATCCTAATAGCTATAGATCGAGTTTGATAACACTCTAACGTCACAGAAACGAATATATGAATTATTTTGAATTTGATTTATAATTGTTTGTAGTTTAAAATTTTATTGATTTTTTAAATATTTATTTTGACTATTAATTTAAACTTTTATTGATTTTTTTATTTTTTTTTATTTTGACTTTAAAAATTTTGTGACATTTATTATTTTTATTTATTTATTTTGTTTTTATTAATTCATTTTGACTTTAAATTTTTACTGATTTTTTTATTTTTATTATAGTTTGAAACTTATCCTTTTATTGACTTTTGTTAAACGTAATTTGGACATTTAAATATTATTATATTAATGTCATAAAGTGTAACTGACAAGGCTAACATAATTAATTTTCTCTCATGTGCCTACATTCATCATTTGCATACCCATGTGATGGTTAAGCATGGAGAACTTTATTTTTCATTCAAAAAAAACATCAATGTATATTTCTACCCATGTTTGCAAATAAATAAATGATTTTTTGATTTTTGAAACAAACCAGTAACAATCAAATGAGCTACAAAATGCCTATAGTTGCACCATCCCCCCTTGTTTAATATTATCTCCTCTCTAAAGAGTAAGAGGGTGGGGAGAGCGCAGCTCTCAGCAAGAAACAGAAGTAGCAATAATCTTAGCGGTAAGACTCAGTCAAATACAAACCGTGGCTGTATGAAATATTCATTGTAAAGCGGTTTGGAACGTCTTTGAGTGAGAAAGGTAATGTTGGTCGGTACTAAAGAATTGTTAGGATTTTTATGAAACAGGAAATTAGGTAAGATTTGTGAGAGCCCCGTTAGTCTTATGCTCGCAAGCCTTAATGTTCAACATGACTTCCGGTTGACTCCTGGGTTGGGATAAGTGCATTGAGGTTTTCCACATAGAATTTGTCAGCAAAAAGCCGGAATAGTAGTTATATGTGTATGAGTAATATTATGCCCGGTTAGTGTCATAATATTAAAGTGAACATAAGTTTTGGTGAAATAAGCCTTTGGAGAATACAACCGTGATGATTTATATTTTTCTCAAGCACGTAAGCTACTTCAAAAGAGAACAAATTAGTAGAGAAATTAAGCGGTGGGTTAATTGGTTAACTTGGTTGATCTTAAGTTTGATTAGCATCTAGGTATAAATAAATCAAATGGCTTTTTTTAGGTAGGAAATCAGTTTGAAGAATGCGGAACAAGGTGCAAACCTTGCTTAAAAAGGGAGGATCGTCCAACCAGACGGGTGTTATGTCTGGTCCGGATAGTATATGTCCTTATAGTTGATTTTTGGTTGTTAGATTATTCTGGTCGCGCGTAGAACTTTAATACCGCGATGCAGGATTTTAAAGTTTCCTAAGTAGCATCATAGATGTCGCTACATCATCAATCGTTGTGTCCGACTTACTGACTAAAACCTACCTGTGATCTTCAATTACCTTTTGCGTTCTAAGGCTAAGGTCATTTTTAATCAGGCAGCCCAGGTTGACATCGGCCCTGCTGGGTCAATTCAGTTTTATAGTACCCAAGGCTGACTAACATTTTCACCGCAGTGACACTAATGTTGAGCAACCCAAGGTGCGCCTGAGCGTACACAGTGACTAGCCGAAATAATGTTTTAATCATCTTATTGCCTATGGTGAATGATGGAAGTGTTTGAAGCCACAAACTCTACTCCTATTCCCCCACAAGCAGCACACTCAGCAGTATTTGAAAACGTGTTGACCAAGTTATGCCGTTAAATACTGCAAACCGTATACATATCCCATCGTCTCTGAGAGGACAAGACGTTGCAAATTTGTACTGGGATATACCATGTTCCAAGCGTTCAATGCATTTCTCAAACACGGTACTTTGAAATCAAGAAGATAAAATGTCCCTGGTTAATGTTGCAGTATTATTCTGGATCCCAGGCGCAAAGATAGCCTGTCTTGCTATAGCAGCAAGACAGGCTTTCCTTGCGCCTCGGTCATCCAAGGTTCATCCAAATTTTGTGTACGTTTTTCAAAAGTGGTAAATGTTTCCACCAATAAAAGGAGTGAAGGCTTTATTTATATAAATAATGGTCCGGTGCAATAGTAACGCATACGTGTAGAGGAAATTTAACGTGATTTTAAATAGGCTATCCGAGACATCATTATCATTTTGTGTTAGTATTATTCTTTTGCAATATTCGAAACATTTTTTACAATGATAGAATTACAATAATGATAGAAAGCTGCTTTATTCCTCGTTCCTCGTTATATTTTATGTACGCGGGTGAAACCGCGGGCAAAAGCTAATTATTAGAATATTTTTGGAATACATTCTATTCTCGAAGTCATATTTTTCTACGTCACCACTATTGATACGTACACCTTAGAACGTGTTTGCTTACTACTACATCGACCAAACACCATTTCTTATCCAGTTTTCTTACTCTTAGGGATACAGAAATTATTGAAATATCGGTAAATAAAGTGTTTATTTATTAAGTTCAGTTGAAATTTTTAAAAATTGTTGTTAAGAACTGCATTTCCTGCAAACAACCATTTTTCTTGTAGTTAAAAAAATCCCAAACATGATTGTGAGAACGTTACATCTCATGGTTGCAGTGTCCCAGTATTTTTCTCGTTCAAAAACAGGATGCTTCCGAGTTTAGGTACCCATTCGTTTGTGCTATTCACAAAAACTGACACCAACAGATATCATTTATCTTCGGTATCATAAGTTGCAACTAACGCCCGCATCACGCAATGGGGGCGTGTCCCGGTCGTGCAATGGTTGCGCGATCGTTGCTCCGTTGTACAGAATTTTAATATACAATGTGAAGACTGCCTCTTTTGTCTTGTGCTGAACTTGTGTTTTGAGTACTGATGGGGACTTTTCGATTTGCAAATGTGGCAGTATTATTGTAACCTTCAGTAATTAATTTTCATGCTAGACATCCTACCCATACGCACAAAGCGTTTTAGGAACACATTTATTATGCGTACAGCCAAGGAGTGGAATTCTCTGCCGGAGTCTGTGTTTCCTGATAGAATAGAATAAAATAGAATAACCTTTATTGTACACCAAAATAGTTACAACAGCTACAAATTAGAGTCTTTAAGTCAAGAGTGAATAGGTTACTTCTAGGCAAGCGTGCTCCATCGTCTACCACATCATCGCTTACAATCAGTTGAGATGATGGTCAAACACAAGCCCAACAATAATGAAAAAAAAAGTTAATAGGTAGAATTGGACCCTGATTATAGTGAAAAAATAGCCCACAATTACGTATAAATTGGGGATGTAAAACTAGTGATGTGTGCGTTCAATGTACTTATACCTATTTACACCGTCTTGTATGTATAATACTTTTCCATCTTCATCTTCAGGGAACGTAGCCATTATGTCATTTTATTAACCCTCTAAGTATGATCTTACAAAACCACGTCCTGTACCTATCTATAGGCGGCTTTTTACCTACGTAGGTACATTAGTTATGCCTGAGTTCATTTCCCTATTATCATTAGCAATGTTATCGTAATCTCAGAATCTTCTTATTGCACTAATAACTTGATAACATCAGAAATATATCAATTACACCGTACAAATAAAGTATTAATTTTATCTTAATACACTTTGAACACGACAATGTGGGATGTCTTAGTGATATCATAGATATCCTACGGTATTTATCACTTCGAAAAAATAATTTAAAATATAATCCCTCTAGGTACATTGTGATAAGATTATCATGTTTTATGATTTTATTGAATGTACTTAAAACATGAACGGTTGAGGTCATTTTGTTCTTTGTTTTGATAAGTGTTGTGAATTACCTGCATATCAGAATTATCAAATCGATAACATTGACTTAGTTTTTTTATGTTATTGTATTGATCGCGATAATTTTTATAGCAAATGAACTCAATAGATGGCGTTACTAGCACTAAAATGATCTAGTTTTATTTCAATATCAACTTAAAAATATGACATGTCAGCGTCAAAGTTCTAATGTTGTTACTTTTAGATTCAGATACGCGCTACTTGTAGAGTCATATCATGTAGCATTTAGGTAAATTTGTGGCTAAATGCGACATTATTTGCAAAAAGGCAGTAGATTTTAGAGTTATTTAGTGGTGAAAAATTTACTTAAACTTATTTAGGTACTCTAACTTAACACTAATTTGTGTAAAAATTTTATAATTTTAATTTTTTAACTTAATATTTACTTATATTTTCGAAAAAAAAATATTTGCAGTCTTGCAAAAAGAAGATATATCGGCGGATCTTTTTTTGGCAATAAATATCAAGTGATTTAGAAAATAACCCGCCACAGCGGGTATCTGTCACCGCACTCAGTGGCGATGTCACAATCGTGATGTATTCATATAATTCAACGACATGTTACATCCGACATATTATTACGTCACGGTAAAATGTAAGCACGTCTTCAGCTTCCCGGTTTAGTACCAGTGTCGAGAGTGGAGTGATATATGATCGGTATCGATCAATAAATAATTTTATGTCAAATAGAGAAGTACAGTAATGCAGAAGGTTTCGTTTCAAATTTCTTTCTACAGACGGCCTCCGATTCCTTTGTTCTGACCACATGACTTAACGTTCAGCGTGAACTAGCGATAGCGATTATATATTGTCAACTTGGCTAAGCCTTCTGGTTTTTCTGATCTTACTTTTAGGTCTACCTATACCTGCAAACTGGGTGTAATAACCAGTCTGTTTATTATATTGCAATATAAACCCTTCATTTTATTTTTGTGATAAATAATAAAAACGTTTGCAACTGTTTGCTCAACCGGTTGTGGCACCATTTTCCCCCATAGTCCGCTGACACACTAGTTCCATCCCGCGTCACTCGCTCCATCACTGTCACAGTCCGGCACGGCGCGGCACGGCACGGCATGGCGCAAAAAGTGTAAGTGTTCGAGTGGCACACTTTCATAAATCTCGCGCAGATGCCATACGTAGGTAACCGCTATAAATTCACTAAACGCCGACTTGAGTATTGTTGCGAATGACCCAAGGAAGAAACGGCAGCGGGTTATAGTTACGGTTAAACATACATACTTAGATAACCATCCTGCCCTGACAAAAGTAATCTTGAAGTAGTTCAGAAATGAAGCATACAAGTAAAAAGGAGATACCTAGGTACGTAGATATTTGATATCCCAAAAACTTTGTTGTTGTAAACCTGGTGCATTTCAACTAGTTCACCAAAACAAAAACATTCCATGGTAATCACGTGCTCAAACAGATAAGAAAATAGGTATTGCACCACAAAAATTTCATGCTAATCACGTGCTCAAACAGATAAGAAAATATTGCACCACAAACGAATTCGTTTCTGTGTCCTTCGAGCCAGATTATAGTATTATTGTGTGATTGCATCAAGAATCAAGTAATTATTTTTAGTACCTGTTGTTATTTATTAGGTTGATTATGTACGTCAATCAATTTGTTAATAATAAAACATCTGGGAAGTCCAATCACGTTTACAATTTATTGATTTAGTAATAATCTTTACTTCACATATGACTGCGTGTTTTGCAGTAACAGTTACAATAAAAATTTTAACAAAATTATTATAGAGATAGCGGTCAAGCGCGAACCTATCAACAATAAAAAAAATATTATTTTGAGTATTTTTTTTTACTTATATTTGTCCACAACAGATGCTGAGGGTCCTGAAGCTAGAGTAATTTAGTATAAAGGTTTCAAGCACAAAAAAAAATATCTATAAACATAGGGAAGATTTTCAGATACAAAACTTTTGATTTTTTTTATTAATTATTCGTACTTCTCTTATTACATAAGCCACATCACTATCACAACGGGGGCTCGGCACAGAATAAAAGATAACGATTGAAAGATTCCCCACCAAGCCGATAGGCGCTACGTTACAGGACATGTGTTTTTGATAGCCTTCCACCCCCATCCCGTCCCTACCCCCGGAGGATGGGAGCTTTATTCAAAGTCATCCCCCATTGTGAGGCTGAGTTTTTTGGTTCGTTAAATACGGGAGTGGATGATTGATACGCGATTGTGCCACTAGTTAACTTACCAGTCAAGTTTGCTTCTATATGCGGAAATGATAAAAGATGATCTTTTGGTGGCGGTCGGGGATGCTTTACCGAAAATGTGCCTTTTTATATTATAAAATATATAGCAACGTAACTTGCACTTAAACTCCTTGCCTCTTTTATCCTTTATGCTGAGAGTCATGACCTCGACGAATAACTTTCCTGAGAACTGTATTTCGCCATGTTATCCTATCTTTGGCGATGTGGATGGCGTCGTAGACTGTGGTCTCCAGTGTAACACGGATTTGGTCTGACCAACGTATCGGACACTAGCCCCTGGGTCTATTTCCTGTCAGTGGGAACTTTTCCAGGTTAACACCTCTCTTTCTGGCAATGTGGTCAAAAAAATCAAGGATTCTTCTTTGGCATGTGATGGTGAGTCTCATGGGTGACATTAGTTCGGTTATTATGGAGTCGTTAGTCCGATGCTCTATCCAGTGTATTCCGAGCATTTTCCTCCAACACCAGATCTCAAAAACGTCAATCCGGCAACAGCCAGCTTTTTTAAGGGTCCATTTTCTATCTTCCTGTATGATACTCTCTGCATCATACTGGAAAATAGAAAATATGAGGGTGGTGACGAGCTATCTCTTAGTTTTACGCAAGAGGTTCCTGTCAGTATACATGCGGTCCAGCTGTGACATGGCGCAATTTGCCATCCCAATACGTCTTCTTATATCCTGCTCACACGATCCATTGTTTGTTATGGTATGCCCAGGTAGGCAAACTCGTCTACTATGTCCAGGTTTAGTGTGCTGGACAGAGTGAGAGTCTTGCTCCAGTCCATAACCATGATTTTTGGATTAGCCCTGTTTATAATGGTGCCAACGTAACTTGTGACAATAGCCCAAAGGTTTATTGCAGTGAATGTTGTGTAATATAACAGTGCTATACTGATTTTCAAACAAGGTTACCTTTATTTGAGGTGGCTGACTTCTCCTACTCTAGGGTGAAATGAAAGGAAGTATTCTGACATGTCCTCTCACGAGTAAAAGTCTGCTTTTACTGACCAAAAGCCACTTGTATCCTTCAGTTGTTCTTTGCGTTCCAGAGTAATGGTAAAATTCCCGTGGCCCTAGCGGGCATTGGCTCGCTGGGCTCCTACGGTTTGCTAACATCTCTTTGAGGCGCGCGTGGAGTACAATGGTTCGGTCCTTACCAGACGGCCGGACGGCAAGCTACGAGGAAAGGCTCGTCGTGTGCAAATCCGCGCCTACAGTGGCTGGTGGCTAGGGATCGCTCCGCGACTTCCGACACCTGGGGCGGCGGCTGCATGGGGTATGAGAGTATCCGTTCCGATTGCAGCCTTTTCTTTAGCTCTCATTGCTGCAGAAAGAAGCAACTGCATCCCTCTCACTTCGGATTATGGGCTAAACAAGGGCTAGGTCCGAGAGGTCACCTCCGCTTCATGTCTCCACGAGTACACGGCGGTGTTTCGCCCAAGCGGTTCCCTGGACTATGTTGATATTAGGTAGTTTCTTCCGCCTGAATCCAAAACATCCCGAACTGGCCATATCCGGTGGGGACATACATCAGGCGGAAGGTGAGGAAGCCGTGACCGTGATGCCTATTGTAAACACTCCTCAAAGATGGGAGTTACCAATGCGATAAATCTGTGTGTCTTAGAGCGAAGGAAAACATATCAAAAATTTAAAAGATAACAAAAAGATATTCTTGTTTAACAATACAACGAGTTTTACGGTCACTATCTCACTTCCCTATCGTTCACAGGGTGTTACCCCTTATGTGGATAAAAATAGCTTCAACAGAGATATATTCATTCGTTCATCCCCACATCCCACATACCTGTGTCAATCGCCCTATATCAAGTTGTAACGAGGCTTACAAAATTATCTCATTCAAAACACAAGCTAAAATAGACCTTATATATTGCATAGCAACGTGTGTGTGATCTGTATAGTGTTGTTGTAATATAAGGTGCGGGCTACACCTGCGTCCAGCCATCCGTCACCGATAAACCGTTTGGCGACGCGTGGACACTATTGGAATAAAGACAGGTTAATAGTGTGTACTGAGCTTTATAATTGAATGCAGATTTCACATTAAATACGTGTGTGATACGCTTTATGCATCAGTGAGTACGACTGGGTGGTTCATGTTATTTATAACTAGCTTTTGCATATGACTTCGTTTGCGTAGACATCCGAAATTAGGTTGGGTCCCTAGCGAAATTAAACATTTATGAGTGAATTAAAATGAATAGTCATTAGAATAGTGTTTACCGCACGGACCATCTTACCTATCTGCGGTTTAAGTGACGTTTGACGTTGAAGTTTTGCGTTTTACATATGAATGTACTCCTTTTCTAATACATAGAATATTTTTATCCCGGCAAATGATTTACTGAGCGTTTACCAACTATGATTATCAATTTTTATTAAACTTCTTCATTGTTTTGGCAACCTGGTTCGCTAGCATGTGATTGTTGGTAATTTTTCTGGGTACTTCAAGATTCTAATCTAAATTCAGGAGATTAGAATCTCACTAACTATCAAGTTTGTAAGTTTTACCGCTATTGAGTTCTGCCCGATTCCGAATAAGTTTTTATTCCAAGGTCTAAATTAATTACTTGCTAAATTTCATATAAATCCTGGATCATTTTGCGTGATCGAAATACAAACATACAAATAAACATCCAAACACACAAACTTATGTACCTACTTATAATATTAATGATTTCGGTTATTATAGAAAAAATTGCCAATTTGTTGCAATCGGAGATGGAAAGCTAAATGACCGCCGCTACCACTCAATTTGCGTATTTATGCATATTTGAACTCATAATTACAGATATGATTCGAAAATGATACTTATTATAATAATAACATCATTATCAACAAATTTTTACATCAAAATATAAGGTTTCAAAGCACAGGTTTTGAGTACCATGAAGGGTCACCCTCGACCAAAATAAATCAACCCCTAAAAAAAGCAGCGTCACGCGAAATCATTACTTTCGTCCTTAAGCAAACCTGTCTGTTAACCATGCCAATAAGTACAGAAGTACTGCCCCTGGTCGCCGCGCAACATCAAGCTTCATTGTGTCGGCGCCTCGCCATTAACCGATACCAGTCGCGCGCCCGTAATTGGATGACAAACTATTTGATCGGCTGTTCCACCCGTGTACTTAGCCTTACATTCTCGACCTCAGATTAGTACAATCAAAATTAAACTTTATTAAGATCTGTTAAGGTTGGTGTTGGGGTGAATGTTAAGTGAAAATATCGTGCAGTACAAATTATTGTGCAGTGTTATAGACTTAAAATCACATTGTTTGATGTGCAGTGAGAGTTTGTCAGCAAGACAAATACGAGACGTGGGATTTACATACAATCTGATAGTAGATGTTTGACAATAGTGGTGTCTGCAATTACCCTATGTAAAGGTTCTAATAAGGTATATCAAACATTGTTACAAACATTCAAAAACTTTTGCTAAACTTAAGTGAAGTAAAAGTTTAGGAGAATGGTTCCAAATTGCCGTTTTCAAAATTCTTACTAAAGGACGGGACAATGTGAAAAGTGCAACTGAAAGTTCTGAAACTTTTCCTATGAATGTAAGTGTTGACTGTTGCTCTTTGTAGGTGGCGGTCTTGTCGTTGAGTGACAGAAAACTTGAAAATATTGCTCAAACTTTGCAGACTAGTGTTTTTAATTCGATAAACGAATAAACTTGAAAGTAACAGCAGAAAGAGCGTTGCAACGTCCTATATTGGACTGATTAAGAAAAAAAAGGAAAGTTATAGGTAAAAAAGTTAACTAACAATCATCGTCATGATTTAAAAAAATGTATGGTTGACTACGTAACCAATAGTAGCCAGATGAGGTGCACAGAGCTGCATGCATTTTCTTGAATGTATAAACTCGCATCACCGCCATGGCGTAACAGTGAGGCATGGGCCTCAACATGCATTCATTCAGATGAACTCAGACTTTTAGTAAATTTTATAATAAAGCAAGTAAATTGAAGTGTTGACATAATGCGTCTGCCATCACATTATTTAATATAAATTCAGATTATGTGTGTGTAATTACAACAGAGATCACTTTAAAACAACGATAAAAGCGACTACATCTAAATCTCGTGCTCCGCAAAGACAAGTGCGTGCCATTAAAAACAATAATGCGTTCGTTGGCAGCGTCAGGCCATAAAGTGCGCGGCGGCGGCGCGGGCGATGGGCGTCGGGCCACGAAACAGATAGGTGCAGAAGGTTGACTATACAAGGAGCATACGCACGCACTTATTACCATCAGAAGAGTAGAAGAAAGACAAACGATGAATTTTAGATGTTCATACGAGTAACATAAAACTTAAAACGATATTGAATGGTGCGACATTTGATGAGCTCGCTTTTAGCCTCAATATCTCCTAAAAGCATCAAGCGTCAATGGCGAGGAGCTTCATTATCTAAGCTCTCATACGTAAATATTATCGAAGCACTTACCGTTTCTAGTTTAAATGTTCATATAAAAAGTCAAATGTGCGTGCACCCTGTTTTTGCTCATTGGATGAAGTAAACCTTTTGTATATTTGTAGTTAGTGGCGCTGCAGGCGTCGAGCGGCGAGCAGCCAAACTGTTATGGCTTTCTTTTAAACATTACGGCGTCAGGAGTTAGTGAGCGGAGCGCACAGAGTTGGCACGACGCGCCTTGTATCGACGCGATGTATGGACGGAGACGCGCCTGCTGCTATATTGAAGTGTACAGCTCGTTGGCTAGTTGAAAAATGGTAGGTTATGAATAAGGGTGTCAAATTATATTTTATGCGTTTTCTGTAGTGGATGATATGACAAAACACACATTAGGTATATTTAATTATATGTGACTTTGTATTAAGACTTCACAAATTCTTCTCTTGCTTCCTACACACTATGGTCTACATTTATTTTTGATTTCTCCTTTCGCAGGTCTGCTGGAAGAAATTTCTTTGGAAATAAGCAGTAGGTACCTTTGTACTAATGTCTCTTATGTTTTAACTTTTTCTGTTACCTATTTTTGTGTGTACATAAAAAGTAAAATAAATAAATTAGGGTATAAACATTCGATGCATCGCAAAAGATTTCATTTTTTCTTTCTAATGTTTCGTATGTCTTTATTGTACTTACAATAGTATGTACAATAAAGTAACAAGTCTATTAGTCTCTAAGTCACTACAAAATGTCTTAAACAAAAAACTCCAAAATTAAGTTTAAAATTATAGAGAAACTCTTCAGGATATGAAAACACCTACCTACAGTATCTCAAGTCAGAGAGAGAGAGTCCTCATCGTGCAAAACTACGACCTCAGTCCAACATTACTAATAACAGCAAGTAATCACAAAGTTCCCACCAGTTCACCATACATCGCCGCGTATGCACGGCTATACTTGGGCTGTCTGTAGCTGAAGCGAGCAACACACGGCGTCCAACACAGACTAACTTACTAATAACACAAGTATTCGAGCAACTGAAACTCAATGCACGAGTTGAGGGAACATAATATTATTGACTTGGTTATGAATATTATTATCTGTTCTATTGGTAGCTCGCTTTTTATTTTTTAATTTAAGCGCTGCGCAAATGTATACACTTTTAGTTTTCAGTTACCAATACCAAACACTTTTTGATCATCATGAGTGTGTTAAGAGGAAAGGAAACTTGTCACAAAAAAATGTTTATGCGCAGGGAGTGGATGATTTCATATTAGTTCTATAGACAGATAGCTCTATAGATAGCTATAGATATTAAATATTCATCGGTAGCTTGTATCTGACACAAGACACATGTTTGTACAAGGCAGGGCCTTGAAGTCTATGAGTAACTTAGGCCCATTATTAGTGCCAGCGCAACAAATCAGTAAATGCGACAAGCGTAAATCGAAAATGATTTATGGTTTTAATTCTAACAATCAAAGCATTCAAAATACCATCACATTTAAATTATCTAGAAAGTGTCAGTGGGTCTTAGTATAGTTTAAAAGGTACCTACTGCAATGTTTGCTTCTCATTTTAATACCAACTACCAACCCTTATCAAAGCTGTTTTAATAATATTAAAGTTTTCTTGATATTTTTAAAATTGTTTTTTAAATAAAAACATTCTCACAGAAAACTTTTGTTAACTCTCGTGACTTTTTTATAACAACTAGATTCTACGTACCATCTGCATATTCCTGCTCCGGCAGGATCTCATGGTGAAATAGCGTCAACGACTCGCAACCCAGTGCTGGGCACGCCACAATCATGGCGGTAAGTCCCTCTTTGAGGCGTGGCTGGAAAGACCTCACGGCGTCCGTATAATGCAGGTCCTCACCGGACATGGTTCGTTCGGGAGGTTCCTCCACCGGATTCGTGCGGAAGTGTCGCCCGGGTGTCGCGACTGTGCGGAATGCCCGGAGGACATGGTGGAGCACACAGTCGAGGTGTGCCCTGCTTGGGCGGAGCATCGCCATGCCCTCGTGGGGGCGATCGGCGGCGGAGACCTCTCGCTCCGGGTCTTACTTGAGGGCATGCTCCGGAGCAAGGGGGAGTGGCAGGCGGTCGCCGACTTCTGCGAAGCAGTAATGCTCGTAAAGGAGGAGGCCGAACGCATCAGGCAACGGCGATCTCACCGCCGCCGCCACTGCCGGGATTCTGATCCCGATTTCCGGGCCACCCACCGTAAGGGCGGGCTTGCGGACAGTGAGCAATGGGTAGCTCGCTGTCCGGCCGTCCGGTAACTGTCCAGACCAAGCCCAAGTCGTCGACGGCGCGCACTGTTCCCGCGCGCCTCAAGGAGTTGTCAGCAACAGCAGGGGCCCAGCCGGGTCGAAGCCTACTGGGGCCAGGGTTATCCGAAAGGGCGCTCGAGCCCCGGTATGAAGGCTTGAAGGAACGGGATGGGTTTTTTAGTCAGTAAGAGTCTGACACTATCTCCCGCTCCGCCCAAGAGCGGGGGTTGTCATTGGATGATTTTTCCCATCGGAAAAAAAAAATCTGCTTATTCCTAAAATAATGCGTAATACGTAGTTATTTAGTAAGAATAAATGTGAAATTAATTCTAGGCGTTTTTAGTAGTTTTATAGTTTTGAATTTGATTTTTATGGAGACATTCCATATCATATTATATACCTATATATCACAATTCCGAGGTCTTCTTGAATTATTAGACTATTTAAGAGATATTATTACGCATATTCAGTTAATTTGCACAGTATAGTTGCTCAGCCAGCGAGCTCAAAAAGGTACACTTGTGCATTATTATGAAAAACATGTATTAAAAGAAAAATACGAAAAACAAGGTCACTATGAACTATACTTATAAACTGTTCTCCATCACTCAAAAAGTCAAAAATGTCGAAGATTTTCATTTTTCCTGAATATGAACGCCAATGTTGGCTATTTAATGCAAAAATCACGGTCAAAATGTCATAAAGTTCACGCCCACACAACCACACAACCGCGCATAATATTCACGCCACAAATCCTCCCCTGTGTTCTCGAGGTGAGCATCTCTTGCTAGTTCTCCGCCGAACTCCACCGCACTAATAACAGAGTAATGAGAACACGCAGCGCTATTGCACTCACGCAACTTTGCCCGCTCGCCGAGCGGCCCGGCCACAAGAGCTAGAGGACACGTTCACACACTGCACACCAAACTTATGTTACCTACAATATTTTTAAGGAAAAAACCAATCAAGTTTTCATCATTGTAATAGAGTTTTACGTTTAACTACTTTTCCACGTCTACACTCTTGCTTCCTTAACCTTTAGCAACCAAGAAATTTGCAAAACAAATAAAGATGTATGGGTGTTGTCTTTTTTAATCCAAAAGTTGACTGGTAGAGATACCTTGTTGCATTAAGTCCGCCTATGTAATAGTCCTACTGTACATATAACCATGGTTTGCATTAACAGTAATCTAAGAGATGTTTTTATAATTAAATCAATACCTACTTCCCTCATACAAAAAAAAAAAACTATTTATACACTTCATAATATCTCCATAAGTTAACTTTATTGCTTTCCGAGTTTCTAAGCGTCTTTAATTCATTAAACCCCAAGCGAACGGTGGCGTTCGCACATCTATTGTCTTACTATTGTGTCTCAAATTGACGGTATCTGAAAGGTTTGATGCATTGGAGAGAAATACCTTGTCACCGACTCCCCAGGTTGGGTCCTGAGCTCCCCTCTAACATATTTACACAATTTATCACGTGTTACCTGCGTGTTATGGTACCTCAAACCAGCTGTCACGTTGATGCTGAAGCACCGAATGTTATTTCTATGCGTAGGTATACATAAATCTATTGGAGCAAGTAAGAGAATTCAACTATAATTATATTGGTTACACGACGAATATTACTCATTCCGCAAATGTTAATCGACTCAACGCTCTCCTCGAATCTGGTCCTGGCCTAGATCTATTCGCTGATGAATAAAAAGAGATACTAACTGAATGTCTGGTGATTTGCGAGAAGACTGAGTGAGAAGTTTTGTTATATAATATCTGTGTTTTATTTTATATAATTTGTTTTACGTAATTTGTACGTAATATAATGTAAGTAGTGTAATTGACATTTTGTTGTTTTGGTCTAATAAATAAATATTAAAAGTACGACGACATGACTGTGTTTTCTAAAAAATTACATTATTGATAATAATATAATCACTGGATCAGGTAGATAGAATTATCCTTGTGGATGAGATTGGTGGTGGTGATCTCTTGCATACAGCTTTGGATAAGATCATGGTACGGAGCATGATACAACAGACAACAAAGGCGGTGGTGGAAAGTCAACAGTCGAAAGGTCCCGTGTACCATAGGCGTATGGTTGCGAAAAGTGAGCAATAAGAAGTTTGCCGTCCAGTAAAAACCAAGGTCGGATCAACGGCGCACTTACGCGTTATTTATTGGGGACCGGCAGGGCCGAAGCTTGACAATGCTAATCTCAAGAAGGTTCTAAAATAGAAAGAAATAATTTGAACACTAAAGTTTAAGTGTCTGAGCACTGATTTATACCTTATGCCAATGCTATAGATCCTACTTTGTATAAGGTCGACTAAAAATATAAAGATATGCATAAAATTTCATAATGTATGGAATAATTTTTCATTTATATCATTAAAACATCGCCCTCGTCTACACATCACACCACAATGTAAGTCTAAGACCGGCTCACGGCGAGATGTGTGCAGTAATTAAATGTTTTATCCATTCCATCCCCTGGACGGTACCCGGCGTAAATTACATGGGGGCTGGCTCAACGCACTAAGTCTTGAGCTGATTTACTGCCAGATATTGGCGCTGGCGCCCAGTCTTCGGTACAGTATCTATACTTGTTCATGTACCACTTCCTCTCGGAGTCGGCAGGCTTCCAAATACTTAAAGTTTGAAGTCGACTATAGCTACATTAGTAAGTGACAGCCTATCTAACCGTAATGACTTTTAGATGAGCTCAAAAATGCCTGAAATTTTTGGCATGAAGAGAGAAATTGTAGGGGATGAGTTTTTATTAATCAGTTTTGGAATTAATGCTTTGAGGAGTCCTTATAGTCTTGTTACTTAAACCGAATAATTTCAGTACTTCTTTTGATTTCACAAACATATCCTCAACCTTATCAAACAATGGTTAAATCTAATCCGATTCGGAACACGACATTCCCAATTGAGACAAAACACCCCTTAATTCCTATCTGCCGTTATAAATCTCGGAAGCTCACTATCGAATCTGTTATAGCTTGTCTTTAGGTCCTTATTAGTCGGTCCATACTACTTGGTCCTTACTACTTGGTCCTTAGTTCCGCTTGCGTTTATTTCATCGAAGCAATACCGTCGTGTACTTAGCAAAGTAAAGGGACTTGGAGAAAGTTGCGCAGACGGAAGTCGTAGAAAGTCTGACTTGATATGACATCGAAGTCGAGGGATTTGGTTGACAAATGGGGGGTAGGGGAGATGGCGATCAATTTCGTGTTCATGACTTGCAGTATTCGTACCTCTGTCGATAAGAAAACAAAAAAATATCATCTGGCGAGGAGTAAATACAATCGTTGCAACTGTTTTATCAATATTAAATGTTTATTCAGTGACAAGTACCGTTTTTTTCATGAAGAAACAGGGTTGATTACAGCGAATCTTTTCTCGGGTTTTTTTCAGTCGATTCTTAAAACTATTTTTAGAGACAAGAACAAAGGGAGCGTACTAATTGACTCTGACCTTTATCTCGAGTCTGCAAAGGCCTATGAGGGCAACGGAAGCCTTCAACAAAAGTAAGTTTCATAAGATCTTGAACAGTTTCGTATCGAAAATGTAACAGCAGTCATCTTCTTATCTCAAGTTATAAATCTGTGAGCTTCGTTATCAGGGCTCACGGTGTTACAGTGACGTCACTGCCGCTTCCGGTCTCGAACCACACTTAAGCCTCCTTGCCGGCTAGTTTTTATTTCAGATTTGGGGGTAGATAAATAAATGATGGTAGTTTTTGAGAGAGAGTTCTTTATATGAGATTTTATGGCTTGGTAATCTGTACGTTGAACTAAAAAAGTCATTATTCTTTGAAGGCATTTTACTACGCAGTATTTCTTTTATGATGGGTGTTTCAAGCTTTTCATCAATTCCTGCTTTTATCTTAACAGTTATTCTTTATTCATCTACAATTAAATAATGTCTTAAACTACGTTATACTCGTACATATTATAATAACTAGCTAGCAAAATATAAGGCTAAAATGAAAGGTAGAAATCAATAGAGCAGTCCATCGGTTCCGTGACGGCTGCCAAACGGATGAGTCTCCCGGGCATGGCCGTCCGTCCGGCAACACTACCGTACGCGCCGTACGAGCCGGCGAGGCTTTATTGAACTAACAAGGGGTGTTTGATTGCCTTGCAGAAAGAGTTGCTTATGTTGGAGTAGAAATATAACAAGCTTAAGCTATGGAACGGTGAAAACAAAAACTCTGTAAACGAGGAAAGGTGTTGACAGTTTGAAAAATAATAGTTTTTAATTGTATACAAATGGTAGTGAGTAAGGGGAATTGTAAAAACTTTTGGTAATTAAAACGACACAAGATAATTATCTCCTGTGTGGTTTTAATTACCAAAAGTTTAATAATAAAAAAAGTTAAGTAATACCTGAATTTATCTTTTCCTTCGAACATTGTAGGTTCAGTTTACACCTTTACCCACTTTGTTCGAAGGAAACCTTAACTCATTCATACTCAAAGCAAAATAAGGATAACATAAAAGCTCCCAAAGGGTCGAAGAGCGATCCCCACCTGCCTCTTATAACCCTACAGATAAGATTTCAGCTTATCTCAAGGGTAGCTTGTAAAAGCCAAGTCTCTTCATCGATGCGGGGATTAGGACCGACGCTCTACATAAGGACCACACGTTATATTTAGTAGATGAAAGGATAACTATTGAAGTTTTCAAGTTTTACGGGCTACTGCTGTACTATTAAAGAACGTTCTGCAACGATTAAGACTAAGCTTTGCCTATTGTTATTAGTTTCCATATACATATTCATACATTACGAAGATCATCGTCTTTCGTTAAAATTCACCAAGAATAATTTTTACACAATCTCGAATTCCATTCCTGTTAATTTTGTGTAGAATTTTTTACGTAGTACCTCCTCTAATTCGAGCCTTACATACTTGTTTATAAGGTTCATTTTGTCAGGAGCACGTTCCACGAAGTACAGTTGGTAACAAAGCGTTGACAAACGAGCGGCGCGCTCATATCGTTAGCTCGTAATGGCTGTTGGCAAGGAGACAAGAGAAATGTGTACCGTTATGAGAATTACACTAGTGAGGCCTGTACAGATACTGGCTAATCGATACAAGGAGGTGATGGAGCTAGAGATTACTGCGGCTGCCAACGGTACGCCTCGCAGCCAGCCAGGCTTAGCCACGTTGGAACCAACATTTCTGCGGCGATGGCCAATATTTGGCTTGTGAAGTCATCTCCTCACCCTGATAAACCAAATCATCTGTTATATAATAAAATATGATATTGGGAACATAGTAATTACATTCGTGTCATTAGGTTGAGTAGTTATTGGTCAGTCATGGCCGACGAGGAAAATGTGATTTCTTTTTTCCTTAAGTAAAAGCTACAATATATTGGCATGTGACAATGGTGTGTATTATATGTGTCTTTAACAATATGGCGCTTATCGAAGTCACAAAATTGACTCGAATCAAAAATTCAGACAGACCGCACAAGATAACAAAAAGTTCCAACTCGTCATTTTTGAAGCAGACTAATGTCGCTGGTGGCATCACAACAAACGCTGCTTGAAGTGGGTTGCTTGAAACTTATTAGCATTTTTTTTTAAATTTTGTTTTATTTTTAATATTTTTGTGGTTCTAATTTTTGGAGTTGTCTTTTGGAGCCCTTCTTTTTGATACCCTAAACGAACAGACTGCCTCAAAAAAAAAAAAATTACTCAACTTACCAAACGTCCTTTTTTTGGCGAAATTTAAAGTCTGTTACTCCAGCACATAATACGAATCTAATGATCTATCTTATTCGTAAAAATCATAATAGCCCTTTAGGCTTTAAAGTTTGGTAAATTATTATAATATTCCACAACTTTTACACAATGCCATCTAGTTCCAAACTAAACAGTGCTTTTTGTATGATAGGAAAATCATCTAATGACAACCCATGCTCTTGGGCGGAGCGTGAGATAGTGTCAGACTCTTACTGATTAAAAACCCACCCTGTTCTTTCATGCCTTCATACCGGGGGTGAGCTACCTCTCGAAACTAACCCTGGCCCCAGTAGGCTTGGACCCAGCTGGGCCCCTGCTGTTGCTGACAACTCCTTGAGGTTCGCGGGAACAGTGCAACTAAACAGAGCTTGTGCTATGACCACTGATAAACATACTTATGAATTACGTTTTTAAATACATACATAATATAATAAATAACTTACACCCAGATACAAAACAAATGCTCATTCTCTTCAAAGAAACAATTGTCTTGGGTGGGAATCGAACCCATAAACTCCAGCAGTAGTACTTAAATAGACATACAACATACTCTTAAACAACATTACCTTCCTTCTGGGGCAATTGGGTAAATAAGAATAAAAATCACTTAACATAATTTACTTGTCCCAGTTAACCCTGAACATTCAATTTCAAATAATAATCACTTCACAAAGACAGACAGACTAGACGAATCTCGAATGAATCGCGAGCACTCAGGTAGAATCGAGATAAAAGCGTGCCGTCACATTAATTCTCTATGATTACAAATGTTAATTAAAACAGTCGCGATGCCTGAGATAACACAAGTTCTGATGGCAACGCGTAAATTATATGCGAAAGAAAAGAGCGGGCGAAAGGACCAGAGGTTGACGCACAATTAACTGTCTGAAAAGTCGACGTCGTAGAAAGATTTTGATTAGATGAAATGAACTGTTTTTAATGAAGACTGTTTTGAAGATCTAGACAGCTTTAATAATTCGCCTTGTAGTCCTAGAACTTATATTATAAAAGCTTCTCAGAGTTTACGTTTCATAATTTAATTCACAGTGAATGTTGTCCCAAAATTATATAATATTTAGGCAAAAGCCCGCCGTTGAGTTTTTTGAGCCAACTTTAGCAATTACGAAGCGTAGTCTACAAGCACAGCCGACCGCGCGACCCTTACATCCGTTTGTAGCGTTCGCAGGCAAAATTGGCTTACGGGAGGGTTAAACTCGACTCAGCTTAGCTTTAGTTTACACGAGTATTTTGGAACTACCAAAAGCTAACTATTTAAAGTACATAGTCTAGTGATTACTTTTTGTATGCAGAAATACAAAGAGCTCACTTTTGCTAGGAAATAAGTACTTTTTCTATTTTTTGATATATTTTTAAAAATGTATCTTAGAACGGGTCAGGCCTTTGGCTGGTTTAATGAAAGTTCAACCTAGCTTTTTCTCTAGCTTTACTTCTATGATGCCGTGGCTCCCACAGGGATCATGTTTTGTTGATTATTTTTGTTTTGCGGTAAGCTTACAATCAATGTTTAAAAAAAAAACTGGGCAAGTATGAGTCGGACTCGCGCACTGAGGGTCACGTGCAAACTACAATTCCCTAATGGAGATCTGATCTGATTTTTTCATAGATTGAAGGGACCTAGACCTGAGTATACAAGGTGTAAGGGACAGCCCTCCGCAAAAATTTAAGGGCTTGCTCAGTAGACGAAACTGAACCACCTTCCACAAAAATTTTTTTCAGGAAACGAAAAAAAAAATCGGCTTCACCATACAATATGATAAACTTGATTGGACAATTTGTATGGCGAGGCCGTTTTTTTTTTCGTTTCCTGAAAAAAATTTTTGTGGAAGGTGGTTCAGTTTCGTCTACTGAGAAAGCCCTTAAAGTTTGCGGAGGGCTGTCCCTTACACCTGTTATATATGGTTTTAATTCCAACTTGATACCTCCACGCGTACTCGAGATAAAGGGTCTTGACAGACAGACCGACAGATAGACGGACAACAAAGTAATCCTATAAGGGTTCCGTTTTTTCCTTTTGAGGTACGGAACCCTAAAAAAATCATGGGTTCAGTACTGCTAGGTGCCGTTGTTTAAAAGACCTACCTGAAAAGGATCGGGTGAAAGGCAACGAAAAATACGTTATACAAAGGTTATTCTTTTAAGAGATCACGGAACCCCCTTCATATCAGCATATGAAGTGAGTACCAGGGAGGTTTTAATAAGGTAAAGATAACAGACTTCCTGGTCCTCTCTGAAGAGAAGAGAAAATTCTCAACAAAAAAAGCATAATCAACACATCCCATCCTGAAATGAGCCAACATTTTGCACATTTTGTTACATGTAAGCCTGTCTTAGAACTGACGGCCATGACGTAATCATCTGGCAGTAAGTCCAGACTTCGGAGTTATCATAATATGTTATTAGTGCGTCAATACGAAACGCCTTTGACTAATTCGGCCTCAGTGTTGGGTGTCTTGATTAAGCGTTACCTAACTACTGAAACTATGTATAACAATTATCTTCATGTAAGTACGTCCATAAAAGCAGTTTATTTCTAACTATAGCATCGCGCATTTCTATAGGTATATATTTTATTTTATAATTGTGTGTAACTGTTGACTTCAGGGAGTAAAAGCACATTTTCAAATAAAGTTGTAAAACATTAAAATGTTACTTTCTTTATTGTTATAATAAACTCAATAATAACCGATACTTTGTAGTCTGTTTAACTTTCCTCACAATGTAATACAATACACCAAAAAGCCAGTTCAGCTCACAATGGTGCCAACATAAGCGGGCGCGGTGTATCAATGCACCAACCAAACAAAAATACGCGACGTAATGAAGTTAGACTGTAATGTGAGGTAAGGGTGGTGCTATTCAGCCAGCGTAATGAGCGAACGTTTAACGTTGCCACTACCAAGTAATGTACAGAAGTTCCAAAATGACAAATCCGTGTTTGGAACAGTAACATAGTAATAGTAAGTGTTCCTAGTGTTCCTACACTAAAGTTTACCGCCAAAGCTGTGACTAAGGAATATGCAAGCGAAGTTGTCTAGCGAATGATCATTTGTCAGCTGCAGTGATGATGATACTCACAACTGGATAAAAGAATTAAACAGTCCTCACTTATTAACCGACTTAAAAAAAAAAGGTAAAATAATGAAGAGACAAAATTAGTACAGGAACAACGACTTCTAAAACTAAGTTTTTTACGTTGAAATCGGTTGTATTCGTTGTAAAAAGTTTTCCAAGTAGCTAATTTAGTTGCACATCTACCAAACAAAGAGAAGGGTAAAATGTGTTATTGAAGTAAAATAAATTTCACCAACTGCATCAGATTGCTTAAAGTAATTTGTTTCAAATGATTGAGTCGTTCTTTGCGGTCGGGTTTTTTGACACTATCAACTTTTTTTTGACACCGATACTAATATTGTATGTAAGCAGACCGAGTAGTATTGCACTTTTAATTGGTCCTTCTGTACACATCTCTTTAGTATACAAACTCAATGAGACGGGGCACTGAATGGTACAACATTCAGCATATGCTTTGGCGCGCTTTTGATTTGAATAAAGAATGTTTAAAACTGTACACTGAGTTGAATGAGTTTCCCGTAGCTGTGTGGAATGTTTGATGTTCATCGCTTGCTTTATATACAAACATTCTACGCGAAAGAGCAGTAAACCGTCAGTAGAGACGAATTGGGTTAGTTTTAATGAAGCGCGTTTTCAATAGGTATTATGTTCCTATCTAATTCAAAAGGTCACATAAGCTTATTTGTTGTCACTAGTCTGTCAGTTGTCAGACTTTACCCCGCTTATATTTAGTTTTTAAAACTTTTTCAACTGATAGATACTTAAACTAGAAAAGACCTGTAATTTTTAAGAGCGTTTATTTTTAAACTGCAGAATTAACATCTGTGAAACCCAAAATCTTCTATACAGTATATAATAAATCTGTAGAAGTTTATAATTGTGCGCGCATCAAGTAACGCGCGCGATGCGCATGATGCAGAAAACTTTTATACTTTCAAATTGCGTGTAACTTGAAATATTACTTAGAGTTTATTTCAAGGCAATCGGTTGACTATATCAAAAAATACACAACATTAATTGACTGTTAGGTGGGACGAAGTTAACTGGATCAGCTAGTTTTAAGTAAAATATTGACCACAACTTAAAAGTATCGAGATTGCACTTCACAAGCAGCATGTGTACCATGTTACTTGTGAAGTGCAATGTCGAAACTTTTAAACAGAATATCAAATACTGTACAAATAGACACGCAAAAATAGAGAAAATATTTCATTTGAAAAATAAACAATTTCCATATCACTTTAAAACATGGCAGTTAAAATGAAAACGCAACATTCGATCAAAAGATTTAATTTCCATCGCTGTCTGTGCAAATCATACGGCGGAAAATAAAATATCGAGCGATCAATTGATACGACCGACCATAAATTCTGTTTTGATTTATCGAAAATAAAGAATAAACGTGAAGCGAACTTTTGATTAAGTTTTTGTTTTAAGTGATCCTTTCAGTCACATCAAGTGTTTTATTTCGGATTTTGTATCATACAATCGTCGCTTTTATATCCTGAGATCAACTGTTTATTTTCTGTGAATCGGAAAAGGACTTAAAAAATAAAATATTGGCAACGCAACTACAATTTTTACTCAATATTTTTTTTGTTGTCAAAATGTGTGATCGTCAACGCATGGGTTAATACAAGTTTTCTTTCTTCTTAGCGTGTCGATAATAAAAACTAATTATATATCTTGATTGGCTCAGTATTTGGCCACAGCAATGCCGTCCACTGAAATTGTGGTTAAGCTGTGTCATTATATTAATATTAATTGTATTTATTTTGATAAAAAAGCTGTAGATTTACAAGATTCAACGTAGTGCATTGTTTTTGACTTAGCTGTATCAGATTTAATAGTTGCAATATTATAAAACAACATGTCTGTCACGTATTAACATAAGCATCGCTTCATGAACACGCTAGTTCTCACCTATTCATCAGGAATCTAATCTGGCCCCAAGCTAAGCCTGTTGGATGTATACCTACTACTAGGTACAGACTAAGCCAATATCATGTATACACATCGATGTACATCTTACACACCCAGTTAGTTGTCTCAGTGAATGTAAACATTGAAGAAATATATAGGAAGAGTTAGAAATGTGTCTAAAGTACGATGGATTTTTAACGGTGTATTATTATTTGGTTCCTATGACAGATTATGAGTTATTTTTTAGAAATGGCACACTTTTTTACTGAACTTATGCACCTATCTCCTATATCTAATCGAATGACTTAAAAAACCCTGTTTTGGTAGCTTGTTTTCAATACCGCGATGCACTTGCTACATTTTATTTTGGTGACATATCATCAAATAACTGAAGGAGTGTTTAAATAATTTTACTGATTATGCATAATCCAACTACGTTCTGTCTGTCAGAAGCCTTTTGCGTTATGGGTGCCTTAGCAGCTCCCATAAGTTATGCTGGCAACTCTTCTGTTCATCCAAACAAATTGTCAAGATGTCATCCTAAAATAAAATATCTGTCTATACCAGCTCCAATTTCACAGACATCGAAGTAAAGACGACCTCAGTGACTCTCTGGACGGTGACTAGGAAAATGTAATAAGCACAAAAATATGTAGGTAGGTACAATTTATATTTTTTTTCGCATTACAGTGAGAGTAAACAGTCTGACAGGTCCCCGGCGAGACGTCTATTACCACACGTTAGATAGAACACGTCAAAGTGAACACGACGTCATGTATCCTCCACAGTGTAGCTATTGTGTGACGGCTTGTTTCGCTCCTGGGAAACGAAATACCGGCTCCAATGACATACTCGCCTACACCTTTGCAAATTTACCTCGAGTGCTAGACATACACCTACCACAATAGAACTCAATCCCTATTTCAAATGCACAAAGTCTAAATTACAACTTCGGGAACGCAGCACCTAAATTCGTCTGTTAAAACTTACACAGGATCCATTTGCATTCCAATCAAACCTTGTTTTGATCACAATAGAATCTAAATTCGCATATCAAGGTTGTAAGGAGTTAGATTGCTCGGAGATATCATCCGGCCCAGTTTAAAACGTAAGCGACCCGAATTATACTGGTGTAAGTCGAGGACCCTTTGACACAAACGTGGATAAAATAAAATATAAACAGTTGGTACGTTGGATGATATTATTTATCTTGTACGAGTGAGGAGGTGAGGAGGGTAGGAGAGGGATACTAACGAAATAAACGAGGATATTAATTCGTGCTACGACCGCAAAGTAGTGTGAACCTGATTCCATTTGCTCTCGGAGCCCGTATTCCTTTGCGCCTTTGAGTGTTTAATTTGAGAGCCCAAGGAATGGCTCGTTAGAGTAATCTACAGAACTCCTTTTAGCTGTACACTGTCGGGAACTGATACAGAATACTGTCTTTAATGGCTATGGAAGCTTGAACTATACTAGGCACTTTGCATTCGACAAAATGGGTCGATACGAAGAAAACTTTAAGTGACCTATGGTAAAGTATAACATATTTCTTAATACTTTTTTAATCAAGTTATAACTGGTTAGGTTTAATACTCACAATGTTTCATGATCAGCATTATTATTTATGAAACAACTGACCACATCTTCACTACGCCTTTCTTCAGTGTAGGTACAAATAGAAACATTAATTAAAAATTTGCAATTATTTCATAAATACATACTAATTTCCAAATCAGCTCTTTGTCTTAAACCTTTAACCTTAAAGTATAATTCAAATATTTGAACATTAAAATTCATTTCGGATCCAAGAATTCCTCAATTGAATTTATGCTAGGAGTAATATCGCGCGACCAGACACGATCTGACGCGATCTGACGTGGTCTGACGCGCAATCAACGCGATATTAGATAACAATACAATACTGAAAACTTAAGGACTTGGCATTGAGAAACTAAGGTTTTAGTTATAACTGACAAATTAACTGGAAGACCTCCAAGGTGAATGGATAAGCTTGTGAAGGACGTGAGAGTCCCCTAGATACAAGACGCAGAGGACGATGTGATATGGCATCACTTGGGGAAGGCTTATGTCCGGCTGCTGTGAATTTCTATCGGTTGAAATAATGATGACAAACTATTAAAGCACCACAGTCCTATCTACTGGTGAAACATTAGTGATATAAAATTTTGATATTTTTATCCTAAGACGTATGGGAGTTGGTTCAAGCAAAAGGAAATGGACTGTATTGAAACGGTGGAAATACGTAAATATATGACATTGCAAATGCGACACAAATTGGTCGACGAAAATTAGGTTTTCGTTCAAAAAAGGTAAATTTAATTAGGAGCATGCACACTGATTTAGCTTTCAGCCTTCGGTTGACGGATGAAAAGCTCCTGGATTGATATAGCGATCACCACGTATAAACGCACTATTTGTATTGTTCTGGATAATAAGCTAGGTCTCACATGCGTATTAGTTCGCAAGACGCATCGTTGTTCGGAATAGTAATAATAATAATATAATAAACACTCAAGAACGAGAACATCAAACGGCGGAAATATAACAACCTTGTTGGAAGTTATATTTTCGAACCGTTTGGGGTTTCGACGATGAAGTACCTGGGACTCGTCCTCGACAGCCGGTGGAATTTCGTGGAGCATTTCCGACGTCTGGCTCCCAAACTCAACCGGACTGGGGCCGCTCTCAAGCGGCTCCTGCCCAACCTTGGGGGTCCAGACGCCTCCTGCCGGAGGCTCTACGCGGGGATCGTTCGGTCCATGGCCCTCTACGGGGCGCCGGTGTGGGCGCCGTCGCTGAAAAAGCGACCGGCGGCCATTCTGAACGCCTGCCAGAGGGTCATGGCAATTCGGATGGTGCGGGGATACCGCACGATTTCCTGCGAAGCGGCGAGCCTTCTGGCTGGCCTACCACCGTGGGATCTGGAGGCAACAGTCCTTGCACACATGCACGACATGCGCGTGGAGATGCAACGCCGGGGTGAAAGTCCTCTGCCGCGACAGGTCACGACATGGCGTACAGAGCTCCGGCGGGATCTCATGGTGGAATGGCGTCAGCGACTATCGCAACCCCGTTATGGGCACGCCACAATTATGGCGATAAGTCCCCTCTTTGAGGCGTGGCTGGAAAGACCTCACGGCGTCCTTACCTTCCGCATGACACAGGTCCTCACCGGAAATGGCAAGTTCGGGAGGTTCCTGTTCCGAATTAAAGCGGAAGTGACGCCCGGGTGTCGCCACTGTGCGGAACGCCCGGAGGACACGGTGGAGCACACAATCGCGGTGTGCCCTGCTTGGGCGGAGCATCGCCGTGCCCTCGTGGGGGTGATCGGCGGCGGAGACCTCTCGCGCCGGGCCTTGGTCGAGGCCATGGTCCGGAGCGAGGAGGAGTGGCAGGCGGTTGCCGACTTCTGCGAAGCAGTAATGCTCGCAAAGGAGGAGGCCGACCGCATCAGGCAACGGCGCTCTCGCCGCCGCCGGGATTCCGATCCCGATTTCCGGCCACCGTAGGCGCGGGCTTGCGGACAGTGAGCAATGGGTAGCTCGCTGTCCGGCCGTCCGGTAACCGTCCGGACCAAGCCCAAGTCGTCGACGGCGCGCGCTGTTCCCGCGCGCCTCAAGGAGTTGTCAGCAACAGCAGGGGCCCAGCCGGGTCGAAGCCTACTGGGGCCAGGGTAATCCGAAAGGGCGCTCGAGCCCCGGTATGAAGGCTTGAAGGAACGGGATGGGTTTTTTAGTCAGTAAGAGTCTGACACTATCTCCCGCTCCGCCCAAGAGCGGGGGTTGTCATAAGATGATTTTTCCCACCGAAAAAAAAAAAAAAAAAAAAACCGTTTGGGGTTGAGACTCTTGGATCGTGGGGTCCGAGTGCTCACAAGTTGTTTAAAGATCTGTCGAAACGTCTAGTTGACACTTCGCGTGACCCAAAGGCTGGCTTTTACCTTGGACAGAGGATAAGCATTGCCATACAACGTGGCAATGCCGCCAGTCTTTTGGGCACATTACCAGTCGACAGCGATGTGGAAGAGTTTTTTGACGCCATATTTTAGATAGTGTATTTTAGCGTAGGGTTTTATTATTTATTTATTTTGTAATTTACTGTAATTATAGTTATTAAGTTGTTTATAAGTGTAGATAATTAATTAATTTATAATAGTGAAAATGTAAATTATATGTAAAATTATTTGTTACTGATTAAATAAATGATATATAATAAACACTACATTCTAGACGCGGTTCTCAAGCGAAGTTTTCAAAATGAAGTTCTCAGGCGAAATGAAGGTGTCATCAAAATTGTTCCAAGTGGAGATGACAGAGAAAACACTAGTCAAGTGTGCAAGTTAGAATGGGACGAAGCATAGGTAGGATGATTTAGCGTTTTACATGGCACAAATATTTCTAACCTATAATTGAAATTATAAAAGGTAGAAAACTCATCAAAATTAAAGACGTGTTAAACATTAATATAAGTAATGATTGAGCTATTGTCATTACCCTGGTCTGGTAGCCTGAGGAACGTCTGCTCAATCTATTTGGTACCAACATTAACAATGCAAATCATTTGTCCGCGCAAAACAACGCGACTTCGAAAAGTGTTGTATCAAAGCTCTGTACTCCATTCGTTCTTAGAAGCGGCCATTTGTCAAACACTTGTTTGGAGAGAGTTGAAGAAGGGGTGGACTGATGACTGTGAAGATTTTATTAGAAATTTGGATTTAATAAATTATGATTTTTATTATTTTATTTCTTTTTTACTTAAAAAAAAAAACTCCTGTACCGTGAGTGCGTTCACAAACGTAGCTTCAATATTATAATTACCGCAATATTTCCTTTGGGTGTGAACAATTGCGTATTATGTATGTATTCTCCGACATTATACCGCGAGATCAATCTCTAGCTGATAACAGTTACGGCCTGTTCACGACTTCGGCCTTAGTGCGAGAGGCGCGGCGAGCGGGGCGGTGGCGCGGGCGTCGGTAAGCAGAACATTTTCCCTATATGCGGCGTCTCGTGGCGTGCGCCATACATTTTCATACTTTTGATTTTACCACTCGCCGCCTAGCGCTTAGCTTTCGCTCGCACAGCGGCAAAGGAGTGAACGGGCCTATATTATATATTTTTGTGATTATTTTACCTTTTAAACCGACTTCAAAAAGGAGGAGGTTCTATGTTTTTCTGAATGTATTTTTTTTTTACCTTTTTTTAAGTAGAATCACCGATATATCGGTCAATTGTGGGCCGATTTAAAAAATTCTTTTTTTGATTGAAAGGTCATGCTTTCAAATTGATCCCATAGAAATATTATTACAATCTGATCATAAACTTCGAAGATATGGAACAGAACTCCTCATAGAATCACAGCAGAACTGTGGTTACAAGTAAAGTTGCTTTGTTTATACGTGTAGTCGATGACTGAATGTCAGAAAAGAGGAGGGGGGGATGTATCGAACTGATCTGATGATGAAGCCAGAAGGAAAAAAAAAATTAATGTATTCTAACCGTGTTTGGGATTATTAGAATCGTTATGAGACGCACTGTGGCTATAAGTTATTTAAGTTTGTCTGAGGGGTACTTTTTAGTGGTGGTACCATAACTAAAAAGTATAGTGAAAAATAAAAAACATTTTACAAAAAAAAAAAAAACAACCGACTTCAATGTTAAAAAACACTGAAAAGTATAAAATAACTTTAATTTCGGAAGTCGGTGTAAATAACGAAGAGACAAAACTATTATAGAAACACCGACTTCCGAAATTAAAGTTATTTTATACTTTTCAGTATTTTTTAACATTGAAGCCGGTTATATTTTTTTGTAAAAAGTTTTTTTTTATAATTATATTTATACATTTGAATTTTGTTAATATCACAGTGCTATTGCCAAAACAACAATAAAATATCTTTTTTCCATATTTTTAACATGAAATTATTATTTTCATTCTATACTAATTATTTTTTACAAACTAATCAAAACATGATTAAAAGTAAGTGGCATGAAAATTAGGTACTTTATTTGCAAATTAAATTTTGATAAAATGAAAATCATCACGCTATCAGCTACAATGAGCCAAGCGATCAATTACAACGTGTACTTAAGAACGTCTATTTAAGTCAAATGCCAGTAAAGGTCACGTAAGTTTCAGGACAGACTTGCGTAGCTGAGGAGAACAATCGAAACAGAGACACGTAATTTTTTTTTTGTTTTAAGGGTACTGGCCTTCAATCAATCAACGCATTTATTTCAAATAAACCAATAACAGGTAATTTTGAATTATCAAGAAACCAGTCACAAAAATGAAGCTAATTTTAAATTCCAAAGCGTTGATCTCTATGTAGAAATATGTGCCAAAAAACTCCCTTTTAAATCACGTATTACAATTATGTATTGCGGAAATCGGAAGAAGTTATTTAATGTTTCCCGCCAAAAAAGAGGCAGAAATAGTGTCGGCGTCTAGACCAGCGGTTTCTCATACACAATGACTGTACGTCTCTTGCTCTTTCCACACCAGTCAGGATTCTCTGTACGTTCCCGTCCGATTATAATTTGGGTGTCTTGTTGTGTGAATAGGCTTTTAATAAACTAGTGCGCCTCACCATCAAAGATTGCATCGCTACTTACCATCAGGTGGAATCGCAGTCAAGCACTAATTTATCTCAATTAAAAAAAAAAAAAAAACGTTTTAGCTTTGAAAGCGAGACTGCAAAGGTAACTAACAAAAAAAAAATGCTTTATCCACTATTTTGCAAGGATTCTTACATACTGCTGCTAAGTTAACAGTCATACATCTGGTCATAATATAACACATTTACGACATACTTACAAGTGTGTACCATATGTAATGGCTTATGTGAATCTTTCGGAATGAATCTCATGCACAGAACGGTAGTGCCATTTCTGCTGTTTTGCAAAAGCAAAAGCAAATCTAGAATAATCTAGCAACCGTGTTTTTAAGCTTATCCTAAATCTGAAGTCCCTATATATTTTTTACAGAAATAACTACTATCGTACGAAATATTGTGTAAAAATCTGAATTCTTAAGCAAACTACTGAAGCATGAAAAACCAATTCGTAGTGCAGCTTGGATAAGGTTTATATTTTAAAGTTATATTAAGCACGCAGCGGCCAACTTTAACATAAGTAGAATCTCCCACCACAAGACTTAAACTACTGCTAAACTCTCCTAAGCCTCGCAAGTGTACGACTCGTGATACATTAACTATTCATTTATGGGCAGAGCAATGAAAAACCGTCGCTGCCTCTGATCCGGCCATGAATATCATCCGTCGCGTTTTTATCGCTCCACTGCTTTCCCGCTTTCTGTGGAACGTGAGAGTCGTTTTATTTTGAATTCAAATCTTTACAAGTATTTGCAATAATGTGAAGTTTCAGAGCGGTAGTAGAGAATTTTCATATGGAAATAGCCTTTGTTGATAAGGATGTATTTTGTACGGACACGTGTGTAAACTGCTATAAAAATCCGTAGCAACGGACAGATAAAGGACAAGTCAAATCACTAACACATACTTCTTCGTCTTTGTATGAACTTAGCTCTTATTTGTGTCATCTGGCTCCATAGAACTAAGTAACAAACAAGAGCAGGTAAGTTGTATCCGTCACATCCAGATCAGTATGATTTATGTGTAAAGTTTAACTTTTTGCCATTTCCAGTTACTTTTGCACCAGAACCCAACATTGTGATAGGATTTATGAAAGCAGCGCGAACTCATCTTGCGATTACAGAACTGCAGCCAACTAACTCCATTAATCTCCAGAGACATTACAGAACTGATATTAAATTCAAAAATTCATTTCCGTGCAATATATAACATTAATCTGAAGACAGCGATGACTCATTTTTAATGTAATGAAGTTCCGCTGGGTCAAGTTCAAACTAATTAAAAGTGTAGTCGGGGAATGCATTAGCCCCCACCCCCGATGGAGGGAGGGGGTGTAGAGGATCTCGAAATATTCATGGCGAAGAGTAATCTCAGAGATAATGAGGGAAGTGGGCCGCTGAGGCGAGCCAATTAAAATGATTGCGGCTCGCGCCCGCGCCCGCCAAGTTTGCAGCGAGCCTACTTTGATGAGCAATATAATCGCTCCGCTCAGGTAGTTTGTTCAGGGCAAACGTTGCTAGATGGATGGAATTTTTTGAACGATTCTCTTGTTTAAGTGGATTTTGTTGAACGGTTATGATTGTTCACATTACAGTGAAGGATCCGGTAGGATAATTTAAAATCATGATATTAACAAAATCATTTTTTGTTATACCTTAATTCTAAGTTAGGTAATTGTATTTTTTTTTAACATAAGTTTTTAAAAAAAATGATTTAGGTACCTACATCAAAATTACTTTTACGCTCCAACAGTTATCAATATGTGCAACATTTTTCATCACTTTCGGCTACAATATGCGGACCAACGAGACTAAATAAAAGTGTTGTAGGACGCGTTGCAATAACAGGACGCATGGTCGGACAAAGCAAATTGTTCACTTTGTAACATTCCGATCGCGGGTTTGTGCAGGCAGTGCCAACAGTCGCGCTAGGCTCGCGCGTTCACGCCTCTGTGCGTGACACGCACTGGGTTGTAAAGACGCTGAAGCTGAGAAAGTTACTTGTAAATTTAAAAAAAATGCATCTGTTACAAGTCATGTGACCTATATAAAAGGTGGCTAGAACAGATTGGATGTAGAAGGCATTGAGACAATATTGGAATTAAAAATAATCCTATAGAAATCTGTATACATCACGGATATCGGATACATTGTATCTATGGTATACATATAATTTCTTTATAGAATTAACACATTTCCCAATAAACACAAACATTCAATTCTCAGTAAACATTTAAATATTATGCAGAGGAGTCTTAATGTTTTATTTATGTATCAATATAGTTAGTAAAATATCTTACAACAAGGATAAAAACATACAGTGACCTCAGACACCCACTTGTGCCCGAGGAAGGACGTACAGAGAACGATAAAGCAGGGAATAAGTTACTTGATCATTTTATCCACATAGAACCTCAGAATAGGGGAGTAATCTAGAATTCTCTACCATTATTGCCACTGGAGCGTGTTCTACGAATCATTGATGTATTTTTTTTTTCGAATCACTGAATTGAATAAACTTCTGGATGCACTACAGAAACGAAGCAGTTTCAACAACATCCTGAAATTTTGGATGCACAAGACATCTAGTGATCTTTTGTTTTAGTTGACATATAGATCGGATACTGACCTTGACAAAACACCTTCAAAATAGTTTTTCAAGAGGAGTTACTTTGATATAGAGTAGTCACCTAAATGACCAACGATTAAAATAAAACTCTCCAAAAGCAAAATATCCACATTTAATTCTAAGCTCGTCGTCAGTCCATCCGAGTGCGTAGAACAACTGCCTCGTTATTATTGCGGTAACAAGAGCGCAATCAGCTCGCCGCTGTTTGTGAAAACAAGCGATTTTTTCCCGCGCGACCGCTCTGTGGCCGGCGGAGCAGTGTGCAGTCGCCTTTATGAGGACACGCTGTCACGTTATGTGACGGACAAAGTGAAATATTTGCCAGGAATTTCGGTTATTATAAAAACTCGATAAAGTGTTATTTTTTAACTAGATTTACTTTTGTTAAACTTTTACTACAAAAATGGCTATATACGAATTGTGTAAATAAAACAATTTATTTATATTATTGATATGTGACATCCTAGTTATCCAAGTAATAGATTTATAGGTGTTTGGTTTTTTTAGGTTTTTAGGTTATGGATTCTTTAGAGTTCAATGTCCAAAAGGTAAAACGGGGCCCTATTACTAATACTCCGCTGTCCATCTGTCTGTCTGTCTGTCACGAGGCTGTGTCTCATGAACATTTCACAGATTATGTACCTATATCTGTTGCCATATACATATCAACAAATACTATAAACAGTATAAAACAAATATCGGGCTCCCAATAACAATCGCGGTATTTTTTGACGTTTTTTTTTTTATGTTGACTCTTTTCCTTACATGCTCATCAACATGTCTTGTTAAATCATCAAACAATATCATACAAACTCATCCTCGCAAATAAATTCAGAAGTCAAATATTCCGAACACATCAATCACCCAACCCTTCGGCCACCGGCGGCCGAGGCTGACCCGCGCGGACAGCAAACCGGCCCGGAGCCGACGACGAGCGCTAATAGTCGCGCGACCCCTTGCAAGGCGTGTAGCACCTAATTGGAAAGAGGTAGTACACGTGCATCTTAAACCTGGAATATTATGATGATGTTCAAGTGATTAAATGTGAGTGGTAGAAATAAATTGTCTAGTAGAAGGACAAAAGTGCGGATAGTGGCAGAAACGAGTCAAAACCTTGACAAAAGGAGCACAAGTACAACACACGCTTATATTAAAAGAATATGTCAGTAAATATTATTATTACAGAATAGGAAAGCCAATGACTATACATAAAACAATTATTTCCATGTTAGTTTAAGTCTCACACCAAAGCATTAATTTCCATAACATACAAATGTGTATTAGTTCCTAAACCCAAACAGCATAATTGTCTGTACCGTTTCCGCACCTCTGAGCGGTATTACGAACCCGATATTGTGATCCCTATGTTGTACAACTAATTTTGAATAGAGATGTTAAGGCGATTGTGTCTAAGAGGGGGCAGCATTGTGTTCTATATTGTCAATAACGTCGGCCCACAAATATCTGGTTTCACTTTAGATGCGAGAGGCGAGGGTCCGGCAGCGGCGCTTCGCACCAGGCGTGGCTCGACTAATAGCTAATTTGCTGTGTTTATGGATGGAGCAATTGATCCCGGGCTTGTTAACAGTTTCTTGAGCAAGCGATTCCTTACTGTTTAATATGACTCTGTTCATGGAAAATCATCTATTTCTACAACAGAATCATCTTGAACCCTCACTTTTAATTAACCGTGCACTATTACAATACTTATTTAGGCAAACTGCGATTCAATATTTACACAATTCTAAATAAACACACAAAGCAAACATGATTAATTCGACAATATCACAATTATGTCAAAATATTACACCGACTTGCTCGGCCATTGTGTATTTATTTAGACAATATTTGCTCGTGACAACAGCACAAAGGAACAAATCGAGGGCATGGACACAAAGGAACAACACGTTGGAGGGGACTTTTAAAATGTCCAATGTGCCGTGTGATATCCTAGCCTAGCCTCACATAGTCGCTTTTAATCCCGCTAATTGAATTTGTACGGCTTAGCAGACCGATTAGATCGCATTTGTAGGGTTGAACAAGCCGAACGCGCTCGGGTGGACTCTTTGAATTATTATTAGTGACGTGGCATGATGAGGGTTGTTCCATGCAAATTAGCGAGTGTTATTGAAACTATCGGCACCACCGCCAGCCGGCAGCCCGACCGCGAAATTGAAAGATTGATCTTCAATGAGCTTGCCCGGCCGGGCGGAAGGCTTGCTTAGCTATGCGCTCTTTGCTCATAGTTTTAGCTTGAAGAGGCACACGTCGCTCGGAATGATTTTTGAAGGGATGCTTTTAGATGTTTCCGCTTGGAGAACTTTGTGCTTTTTGTAATAAAATGTGAAATTCTTGGCGGCAAATATTAGATACGTGATCCTCATCACTAGTTAACAATGAAATATATTCAATATTTATGATCAAAGCAGTTCAAAATATGTTTGTAATTATACTATAAAGTTCATTGAGTTAAATACCTATTTGTTTTATTTTCAAGGTAGTATAAGGTTACAGGACTTACACTTACTAGGTTCAGTATCTTATAATGGTCTTATAACTCGGCTTCATTTTTATTCAGTTTAGTCTTCACTTTACATAAATAAACTATGAGGGTTGCATTCATCACGAATGCAATATTTATTTATAACTAACAAACCTCAGTATCATTATTTACCCATCAGTAAAGTGTACAACACGCTATCCAGCCCGCATTATTCCTCACAAACGTTTCCTGGCCGCAGAATGTTTCCACATTACAGAGGGATCTAAGTGGTAAATATGAAAGATCTTACTCTAAGATGTCCAAAATATCTCTAAGATGTTCCATGTTCCACAGTGAAAGTAGCTTCTGATGAAGCTACTTTCACTGGTAAAAGTCATTATATTTTGTTTTTTTCTTTTCGTGGAACATTTGCACAATAGAGTTCGAAGCTACTCATATACTGCACGAAGTTTACCATAGTAAACAGATACTTCAGGAAACTCAAACACCATTATTATTATTATTATATCTAGCCCATACTGTACCACTGCTGGGCAAAGGCCTCAATCCACTCCTTCCGATGTTCCCGGTTTTGAGCCACCAGTTTTCAATTCCCAAGAAAGACATCCAAATCGTCCCACCATCTCCTTCTTGGTCTGCCGCGGCTTCATCATGCGATTTCAGGGCACCAATTTTACGTTTTACTGGTCCACGTTGGTTGTTGGATCTTTGGATGTTAGTCAAAGCCAAGTCTGTGCACCATAGGTCAGAATGGGGAGAATACGCATATCCATTAGCTTCCGCTTGAGTGACATAGGCAAGGTGCCATTGAAAAGTTCTTTCATGGACCAGTAACCATTCCAGGCATTTTCTTTTCGGCGTGCCTGGAAGGAAATCACTTGGCCCAAGTAGAGATATTCTTGGACATATTGTATACTCAAACACCAGCAATGACTTTTTCTTTAGGGACTTTTGACGTCAACGAATGAACCACCGCCAAGTAACCAGTGACTAGATGCACTAGTAATGAAACGTTACATTCAAAATCAAGTCAATAAGCGCATACACCCAATCAACCACAATCCCGCAGCTGCACGGGGAAATCAGTGATTTATTGAAAATGGGAACTTCTGCATCTACTTATGTCCTGGTACAAGTGTTTTCTCGGAAATACCGTCCAGGTTGCAGCGCCCTGCGTGTGGTATCGGGTCGCCTCATTACGGAGTATCCACCTTGGAGCGAGTCTTAGCAACCGTGCAGCTGCGGGATTGTGGTTGATTGGGTGTTCAATATCCCGTGCATGGCGAGATAATGGTCTACGCTGAAGTTTAATTTGTAAATGCGAACACTGCTGCTTTAATCAAGAAAGATTAATGAGAATACTATTGGAAATCGAGAAGTATAGACCATTAATATTGCATCTGTGTTTTATTATACGTATATCCATCATTTTGTAGACCTTGAGATTATAATTGCCACACAGACTACCGTGTTGTCTCTTTTAACCCAAGTCCGCTTATGTACCAGTACTGTACATGAAGTTTAAATAAATCAAATAATTTTAAGACCAACATTATTAGGTTATAATCAGGGTCAGAGCACCAACACGATGTATCACGATTCTAAGAATGTACTGAAAAACCGAGTCAGGGGGCTATGCTAGAATTTTTGAGAGAGATCCATCAATCATTATCTTGATGGCTGGTTTACTCTGTCCTCTCATAGAAATATAAAATCAATCATTTTTCAAAAGAGCTTGTAGTTTCTGGCCGGTTCTTCTCCATAGAAAACGACCAATTACAACTTCTAAAATGTTATAAGTACCCACATAGGTTTACGTTAAGTAAAAATAAAATATATCGAATTAAATTGATAACAATTATAATAACCCCATAAAATAAATGTGCTACCCCTATTTTGATTTCTCAATCCACAGAAATTCCACTTCTTTATCTTAATACATCCATCAGGAATCAATGATCTCCTGTGAGTAATCTGTTGTATCCAGCCTACACCGAGTGTTCTCCCGCTCGGCGCCTATCTCGGCACACTCAATTCGGCTCGCGAGTCGAATGCGCCGTAGCCTATAATACCTCACATTATCCGCTCATGCTGTACAGGGCTGATACGCAACGATAAGGAACTGAATTTAAAAAGAAATGTGCAAAATGAAAAGGAAAGTCGACAGACAGCAAAGTAAAGAAAATATAAATAAAACTGAAGACGAGCACTTATTGTGTTCTTAAATTATTCAGTTAATCTAAGTGGTACTTGTTTAGCAAACTGTAAAAACTTGAACTATATCTGGAAACGGAAAATGTAACTTAGTATTTTATACTCCAAAACCAATTTCTTGCGAACGGTATCGTAGGTTGATCAGATATTTACCTATTCCTTGCGCTCAGTTATCGGCTAAAGACATTCCTCCAAATACTCCTGCCAATTGGAGAACACTTATCAAAGCATTTTCGACGACAAGCAAAGGCATTCCTAATGCAATAAAAGTTTCAAGCCATTGACTTTCACGAAACCTTTCAGACGAGTACCAAACATCGCTTGTATTTCGGACAAAGCCATGAATAACTATTCAATCCTCATCGAGCGGCGTCGTCGTTGCCAATGACTCGGAAAATGGACGAAACAACCGCTCTGCCAGCCCTGCCCCCCCCCTGCCCTCCATCCCTCTAAATGGGGAAGTTCTCAACTAATCAAACTGTCTTAAAGACCACCTTCGACATATCGACTGGCCAAATGACTGTTGTTGTTAACGCGCTTCCATTATTTACACAGGTTACACTTTAGTGTCACAGAGTATAACTTGTAATTGTTAACCTTCAACAATAGGCTTTTCTATCTTTGATTCTGGTCTATCGCCACAATAAGTGAGTGTGCTTCTGTTTATGAAATCACCTACATGTACTGCTGCATACAATTTATCTGGTATTTAACTAATTTTAAAATTAATTGAAATTATAGATTTACCTGAGAGAGCAGTGGTAGCCGAGTGGTAGTGGCTCCGACTTACGAGTTGTAGGTCGCGGGTTCAAACCCTGTCAGGCGCATTACTTGTGTAATTTATTTCATTACCACTGCTCTCAAAACGGTGAAGGAAAAAATCGTGAGGAAACCGGCATGTTCTAGAACCAAAAATTCGTCATCCACCAACCCGCACTGGGCCCGCATGGTGGATTACGGCACATTCCCTCTCCTAGAGAGGAGGCCTCAGTCTCAGCAGTGGGAACATTAAAAAGGCAGATGATGATGATGATGATGAGATTTACCTGCATAAATACGTAACTTTCCCAGGAGCAAGTATATTATGAAAACGCTTTACCTATTTAGTTTTCGGTCACTCACATACCTATGTATAAATGAACCGTTAGTTAGCTAATGTGTACTCACGGACGGAGGCTTTACTTAATGGAGCGACTAATGGAATGGAGTATTTTTGTTCCCAATATAATATATGGCCGAGGTGGTTTACTAACTTAGATTTATCTCCCCGATAAAACGAAAGATGAATGCATGTGAAAGTCGTTGATTTAGATAGCAATGAAATTACAATCAAATACAGTTTTACTCGCACTAAGTATTGTTTTAATAAATAAAAAAAAGGATATTTTGCTTAATATTAGACTGTAACACCTAGAACTTTTTAATAAGTTCTCTATTTCTATCAGTTTCGTTTCCAAGGGATCTCCTGTCGGAGCTCATTGTTACTGTTACTCTCAGATTTTTGTTAAAACTTCAAAAAGTTACCGCCTCCTCAATACAAATACTTGCAAAGTATTTAATTAGAGCCCTTAAATATATTGGTTTTAATAAATAAACTTAGATTGTTTAAGTAAAGTGAAATTATTTAGAGCTCATTAAGTTGGCAATTTACAAAATGTAGGGTCTCGTACTTTGCGAACTAGTTGGTAAATATTTAGAATTTCTTTAAGGGAACTTCAACAAATTAGTGAAGTAATTTAAAATTAGTTTACTTTATAAGAAGGGAGAGTTAATATCGGCAGTTTATTTATGTAAAGTTGTTATTAAAAGATATACACTACCAGATAGACAGAGAATATACTTTTATCAGTTCAATTATAACACTTCTTCTAGAAGTATTAAATCAATTTTCATCGGAATCTTTAATTATTTTATGATGAAAAATGGCTGTACCGTAATTCCGGTCGCAGGTTCCCCAGCTGACCCATTCCATTCCAATTCAATCTGTTCCATTCAAAATACCAATACATCAAAGTCATCGAAGATTCCAAAGAACCGAGAATACAATGAGTACATTTGTATACCGGCGTGAAAATCAAAAGTCTTCTGAGTAATTAGAAAGGGCGGATCAGATCGAAGGCGTAGTGACGGAATATTTATAGAGCAGAAGGTTAACATGTTCGCGGCGGTGCCATTTTTCATAGTCTTTCAGTCACTTCTTTGCAGTGCGTAGATATGAGACCTTTCCGACCTCACAAAATTTTGTTTCTAAAAAACACCGCCGCAACGCTTAATGAGAGAAACATTTTTTTTTATTGATAGGCTTGCGTTTGGCCTCCATCTCTCTTGATGGTAAGCGACTACTTACTTTTTACTACTTAATATACTTATCTTTGTTATACTTATATATTATTATTATTATTATTATTTATTATTATATGATTTCATTCGACCGAACAATTTAAACTCCGTGGCCATATATCCCAACAACAAATTGAAGTCCAGTGACGAAACAAAAGTCCTCGTGCAAAAGATGATACGACCAGATCAAGTCAAGCTGCATATACGTGGTGTTCGTAAGACTAAAAACGGAGGCGTTATAATCAGTACCGAGACAAAAGATGATGCGGATAAAATTAAGCTCGCAGTCCTGAAATCAGCATCTGGCCTTACCGCCGACGAACCCAGCAAGCGCAAACCCCGGATTGTAGTTGTAGGAGTGCCGTCCTCTTTGGCTGACACGGAAGTCTTCCGGTGCATTTATGAACAGAATGTGGCCGAAAAGTTTCCGACGGTTTCCATGGAGTCCTTTTTGACATTAGTTAAATTAAGCCACAAATCGGGGAAAAAAGATTCGCAGACTTGTAACTACGTGATTGAAGTTCCAGCCAATATTCGCAGAGCTCTGATTTCTCAGTCCAGGATTTTCATAAATTGGACGTCCTGCCCTGTCAGGGACTTCACCCTTGTTACGAGATGCTACAAATGTCAGCAATATGGACATGCAGCAAAAACCTGTAAAGAGGTCAACTCGACATGCGGCCACTGCGGCGAGATAGGACACTCGATGGCCGAGTGTGCGAAGAAAGCGGACTTACCGAAATGTGCAACTTGCTCTCGCTTCAAAAAGCCCTCCAACCACAAAACGGGAGACGCTGAGTGTCCTGCTAGGAAAATAGCGGAATACAAATATATAAATTCTGTCGATTATGAGGGCGCCTAGAGCGTCATACTCAAGGCCAGACTTCCGTATAACGCATACCGCTGACTCAAAATTCTTGTGCACTGACCTACAAACGATTGTTTTTCTTAATATTTAAGCATATTAGTTAACCGATAAAAGTGTCCAATGTAAACATAACTTCAATATTGATGCAACCTCGACTTTTAACCCAATTACAAATTCTGCTGACACAAAATCATGTTTGTGTAACGAGACTATTAAGTGCAAGAAACAGATTTAAAATAAGAAATAAATTATTGTGACTTTTATTGTTTAAGTAAACTAGGTATATAATATAGTAAATAATTATTTTTTCCATTGTTTCGAGACTAACTGTTAAATATTGTTATCTATTTTATTGTTCTACAAAAACCATAGCGTAAGAACTTCTACGCCTGTGATACAGGTTTATCCTAGTACAGGCATATAACATAGTCATACCTTTATAAATTATTCCTAAGATTTTATGTTACTATTTTACCAAACTTTAACTCTGAATAAATATTATTATTATTATTTTTGTTTCTGTTTTTACTTCTCAGCTCTTAGGCTGGTATTTAGCTACATTTACGGGCCAAGCCAAGTAAATGTAGCGTGTGGTGTATTACGTGGAGGATGCATTCTGAAGTAGACCTATTTCGTGTTCGTCTATTTGTAAGAACTTTCTGACAATGCGACATGTATTTAAGATGGCAGCTTTTTGTAAGAGTATATAAAGGGTGTCTTTAAGGTTTAATAACTTTAGACTATGGAAGAGATGATGCGGGATGACCCCTGTTGTGGAAAGGACTATAGGGACCACATAAACCTTTTCTTGTCGCCATATTCTAGTTATTTCCTCCTTAAGTTCTACGTATTTACTAATTTTTTCCGTTATTGTCTTCTGTATGTTGTGTGTGTTAGGAACAGCAATATCTATTAGGTAGGTTATTTTATTTATTTTATCCTGTAGAATGATATCCGGCCTATTATAGTGGATTGTCCTGTCAGTGAGAATAGCTCTGTCATAATACAGTTTATGTGTGTCATTTTCTAGAATAGTTTGTGGTGAGTAATTATAATAAGGGGTGTTTGTGTCCTGTATAAGTGCATATTTAATTGCTAATTTTTGATGAACTACGTTTGCCACTTGATTATGTCTGTGAGTGTAGTCCGTTTGGGTGAGAGATATACAGGCTCCAGTGATGTGCTGAATCGTTTCTGGCTGTGTATGACACCTTCGACATCTATCGTTTGAAACTGAGGGATCTTTGATTATATATTTTCTATAGTTCTTAGTATTTATTATTTGGTCTTGTATTGCAATCATAAATCCTTCAGTTTCAGGGAATAAATTACCTATGTGAAGCCATTTGTTCGAAGCTACTTTGTGAACATGAGGTTGATCTAAAGCATGAGGGTGCCTGCCATGGAGTGCCTTCTTTTTCCAATGTTCAATTTTTTGGCTTTGTGGGTCTGTGTTGATAGTGTCTTGTATATTTTGATTATTTAAATTGAGAGGAGTGTAATTGAAATCATTTAGAGTAATAGCTTTGTGTATGACACTAGTTCGAGATTTTGTAAAGAAGAATGTTTTTAGCCTAGTTATTTGCTTCTGCCAAAGGTGACCAATGTCAATTAGGCCTCTCCCTCCATTCTGTCTTTTGATAGTGAGTCGCTCGATTGCAGATTTAGGGTGTAAGTTGTGGTGTTTTGTGAGTGTCGTGCGTGTGGTTCTCTCTAGTTGTTCGATGTCGGTTTTACACCATTTTATCACTCCAAATGAGTAGGTCAATATAGGTATCGCAAACGTATTTAAGGCTTTTATTAAATGCTTCCCAGATAACTGTGTTTTGCACACAGCGTTAATCCTCCTTCGATACTCTGTATTAAGGGTCTGTTTAATTGCTGTATGGTCGAGTCCTTTAAGTTGTTTGTACCCTAAATATTTGTATAGATCCGTTGGTTCCATGGCTGCTATTGTGTCGGTGTCGTTAATTGAATAGTTACCCGATTTTATTTTACCTCTTATAATATGCAATGTTTTACACTTATCTAACCCAAATCTCATATTTATATCTTGACTAAACTTTGTTGTGATCTCTATAAGCTTTTTCATTTCCCTTTCTGTTCTTGAATATAATTTGATATCATCCATATATATAAGATGTGAGATGATAGTGTCTTCGGTATTATGTTTAAGGTTGTACCCGACCTGACAACGGTGTAGCAAATGAGACAGGGGGTTGAGGGCGAGGCAAAACCACAGAGGGCTTAAGGAATCTCCTTGATAGATGCCTTTTCTTATAGATATCTGTCGTGTTATAAGACTACTATGGTGATTATTTAGGTGAAGTGTAGTTTTCCAATATGACATTATAATACGCAAAAAATTTATAATTTTTGAATTTATTTTGTAAATCTCTAAAATTTTTACTAACCAGGAATGTGGGATACTATCAAACGCTTTTTGGTAATCTATATAGGTACAATGAAGGTTTCTATTCTTGCAAGTTGCATGTTTATGAATGGTGGAGTCGATAATTAACTGTTCCTTGCAACCCATATGACCTCGCCTGCAACCCTTCTGTTCTTCCGCTATTATATTGTGATGTTCGATATGAGCGTTGATTTTTGTTGTTATCGCGGATGTTAAGATTTTATAAATAGTGGGTAGACATGTGATTGGTCTATATTGGGAAGGTTGTGTTGTGTGAGTGGTTTTAGGAAGCATATATGTTATTCCTGTCGCAATAAATTCAGGTATATTTTGTTGTCCTAATACAATATTTGTTAGGGTTTTTGCTATATATTTATGAAATATCGTTAGTTTTTTATACCAAAAATTTTGAATTTTGTCTATACCCGGCGACTTCCAATTGTGTAACCTATCAGTAACATTTGTGATATCAGACTCAGTTATCTCCATGAATTCCATTTCATCTATTTCTCCCCACTTAGTTTCTTCTTCTGTTATCCAAGTAGCTTTGTCATTGTGTTGCACTTGTTCTTCCCATATGCTAGACCAAAACGATTCGAGCTGTTCTTTCGAAGGTATGTCTGTATTGTTGTCTCTAATCGTGACCCCGGGTGGTTTCTGTATGTTCCTGTAGAATATTTTTTCATTCATAGAAAATGTTGCGTTATCAGTTTTGCGCTGTTGTGCTTTTACGTATCTCCTAAGCCTATGAACTTTCAGCGCTAATTTTTGCTTTAATGTATCCAAATACTCTTCAGGTTTTCTATTGTTGCTTTCATGTCTAGTGTGAGTGGGATTAATTTTAAATATGGCTTCAACTTTTTTAACTACTTTTTGTGATCTACAGCCCCTGATATATTGTGTGAGCCTGCCACAATCTGCTCTTAATTTATCAATATCATTTTCTAGCCTAAGTTGCCATGGTGGTTTTACATGGTCTCTACATCTAATATTACTGGTTTGTTCAGAGATTTTAAAATTAAGTTCTTCAGCGATAACAACCGCTGTACAATAAATTAAAGTATTTATGTCTATCAGTTGTATATCATCAGATAAAAACTGGTTTAATATGTTTTTATTAAATAAATTAAGCAAACGGAATAGGTTAGGGCTATACTTGAGTTTTGGCAGTTTTGGTCGAGCTGCTGGCTCCATTCCAGAATATTGTGTGAGTGTCATTCTAAATTTGTCAAGTATTTCCTGAACATATGTATCTGTTACTGGGTTTGGATCCACAATAACTGTATCAATATCATTCTCTAGCGTTAAGGTTATACATTCGGTTTGTGTGGAGGTGTGTGATGTTTGCGAGTTATATGATTGAGATTCTACAGGTGTTTGTGATTGAGTGAGTGATTGTTGTCGCTCTGACAGACATTCGTGTGTGTTTTGTGGGTCATTGCTAGTGTCTCTATAATCTTCTTCCTGTATTAATTGCATTCGTACTTCTTCTTTTAATTGATCTATTTCTTCTTGAGATATAAGTTTATTCCTAACTATAACCCTTCTTTGGTCTGATACCCTTTGTTCAGAAACTGAAATTTCAGGATACTGTCGCTTAAAAATTGCATGCAATTGTGGTCTGTAGGTGGTCATGTCTGTCTCTAATTTAGTAATGAATAAGTAGGTTCGCATGATAAATAAGTTAACCTCTTTGCTCCATCTCATGCGAACTCTAACTTTACCAGCCTTGGTGGACGCGGGTAAGAAGGTAGATACCTCCCGCGCAACATCCATGGCCGGGGTGAGTTGGATTGAATTTAAACTTGTAATAGGGGGTGACGATGGTATGGATGGTGAGGACCTATTAGAAGGAGTGTACGATACTGTGCTAGGACTGTACGGTTCGACAGGGGTGTTTGTCCTGTTCGTCAGTCTGTCACCATCGTCAGTGGTTTCGGCTGTAGCATCTTTATCGGTGGGAGCCCGCCTGCTCAACTCCTCACCGCCGACGGTTCGCATGCTGTGACACCCAGCGTCAGCTCCAGGTGCGCCCCGACGATCGCCCCCGGGCAGCGGTCCTAAACGTTTACTTTTTGAACGTGTCTCCATGTTGAATGGGTTTCCAGAGCCACGTTAGCCACGCCAGTAATTTCTCATTCGTGTGTCCGCCCCCCACGTGATTAGATGGTCAATCAGGACGTGTGGTTGTTTAGGGGGCTTTATTATTATTATTATTATTATTATTACTTAACATACCTGTCCCCAGCACAGAGTGAAAGATAGCGTCTATTAGGTATAGGCCTAAACCAAACATCACTCCATTAACTGGTTGTGGTTAACATATTCCCATAATCACCTGGTTGGTAGAGTACCTTCCGGGAGGACCGGTGACACGTACAGTACGGTTTGAAATATTTTGACCATCCCGAACTTCGTAATCGTAGTAATTATTTTTAAGGATTATATTATGGCGAATGCGTTTTATGCAGAATATGCGCGATAGTTCACAACGCTAAGTTCTGATTTGCCAACATATTTTGACCGTACCGTAGATACGTTTGAGGACACCTATTCTAGGCTATGTCAAAGCTGCACAGAAACAAAACAGTTTTTTCAGAGAATCGTACATACAACTGATAGAAAAAATTCAATGATAACGCGTAGTCGCAATGTCACGTAGCCGCCGTGACGCCCCGTTTAAATATGTGAAGGAGGCTTCAAATAAATGCCAATCGAAAATACTCTTGCACGCGCCGCAAGTCGCATGTCGTGCTTCTGTTTTCGCTCGGCGTGTGGAGCCGACCTTCTGTACGTTTATGCTGAGTGGTGACGCTGAGGTGCGGGTGTTCAATCAGCGGCTGCCATTGTGGCGCGACATCTCGTGCGGAATATTTTAATTTGTCGAGTAGAGTACTGCCGCGCCTCCGTGCTGTAGTGGTTCCGCCTTGTTTTCCTTTGGCGCGGTGTTTTGAGCAATACTGACTTTTTAGTTGATTAAACTCTTGTAACCAGCTCATCATTTCAGCCGAAACACGTCCATTGTTGGACATAGGCCTCCCCCAAGCGGCGCCACATCGAACGTTCCTGTGCGTCCCGCATCCATCGGTTTCCCGCTACCTTCATCAGGTCATCGGTCCACCTTTAGGAGGCCTTCCAACGCTGTGTCTTCCGGTACACGGTCGCCACTTCAAAACCTTTCGGCCGCAACGGCCATCTGTTCTGCGAACAATGTGCCCTGCCCATTGCCACTTAAGTTTGGCAAATCTTTGTGCTATGTCGGCAACCTTAGTTTTCCTGCGGATATCTTAATTTTTTATTCGATCACGCAAGGAAACCCCGAGCATAGCCCTTTCCATTGCTCTTTGGGTGACTTTAAGCCTTCTGATGAGGCCCATTGTTAGCGACCACGTTTTGGAGCCATATGTCATCAATGGCAACACGCACTGGTTAAAGACTTTCGACTTGAGACACTTTGGTATGTTGGACGAGAAGATACCGCGTAGCTTCCCGAACGCTGCCCAACCGAGTTGGATTCGACGGTTGACCTCTTTCTCGAAGTTAGACCTACCCAACTGGACTGTCTGTCCGAGGTAGACGTAATCGTCCACAACTTCGAGTGTAGTCTCCGACCTTGATAGGAGTGGGCGCTACATGGTTGTTAATCATGATTTTAGTTTTACCCATGTTCATTTTAAGACCCACTCTTAGAGAACCTCTACTGAGGTCATTGAGCATTGTGCTGAGCTCCTCCATAGTCTCCGCCATGACTACTATGTCATCGGCAAACCGAAGGTGAGTGATGTACTCGCCATTGACATTAATGCCTAGTCCACTCCAGTCCAGAACCTTGAAGACGGAGGATGTCTTCAAGGTTCTGGATTTGCTGGATTGCGGCCGTGAACAGTTTCAGAGAGATGACGTCTCCCTGCCTCATACCTCGCTGCAAGAGGATAGGTTTCGAGGTCTGCTCCTGGAGTCGGACTGACATGGTGGCGTTTTCGTACAAACACTTCAGCACTTCGATGTACCGATAGTCAATTTGGAACCTTTGGAGAGATTGCAGCACAGCCCAAGTCTCGATCGAATCAAAAGCTTTCTCGTAGTCCACAAATGCTAGGCAGAGAGGCAGGTTATACTCCTCGATCTTCTGTATGACCTGCCGTAGCGTATGTATGTGGTCTACGGTGCTGAAACCTTTTCGGAATCCGGCTTGTTCGGGAGGCTGGAAGTCGTCCAACCTGCGCGCGAGACGGTTCGTGATCACCTTGAAAAACAGCTTGTAGACATGGCTCAGAAGTGAGATGGGCCTGTAATTCTTAAGCAGGGTTTTATCACTCTTCTTAAAGAAGAGTACCACTACACTTCTGCTCCATGCCTGTGGCGTTTTTCCCTCGAGTATGACGGAATCGAACAACTTCTGAAGGGCCTTAAGGACCGGATTTCCAACCGACTTCAGGAGCTCAGCCGTAATACTGTCCTCACCCGAGGCCTTGTTGTTCGTCAACTGTTTCAGAGCCATCCTAATTTCGTACAGGCTGACGTCCGGGATATCTTCAGTTTAGTGTCGAGTCAATCTAGCTCTTGGGTCGTTTGCCAGATTTGTAGCGGGTTTGGAGATTGACGTGTATAACTGCCCATAAAATGCCTCGATCTCTCCCAGAAGCTACGATTTGGCGGATATGACTCCGCCATCTTCGGTCTTCAGTTTCGTGAGCTGGCTCTGCCCAATAGACAGATCCCGTGCAAAAACTTTGGAGCCCTTATTCCGCTCAATCGCGTCCTTAATCCTCTCGGTATTAAATCGGAGAAGGTCGCGTTTCAGAGACCTCGAGATCCGTTTATTGAGCTGCCGGTATGTGCACGCATCATCTGAAGACTGCAAAGCCATTTCACGCATCTTCTTCATAAGCTCGAGAGTTTGATCCGTGAGCCTCTTGTTCATACTTGTACGAGTCTTAAAGAACTGAGACCCGGCTGTATGAAGAGCTTCCACGAGCTTTAATGATGGGCATTATATTTGTCCACGGAGCTTCCTAGGCACTCGAAACGATTTTGAAGTTCGAGTTGAAAGCTCTCGGAGTTTTGGATCTGGATCTGTGCAGGATGGAGCGTAGACTCCATCAGTCGAGATCTTTCAAGCTTGACATTGATAAAATCAATGTGCCTCTTACCATGCGGTGATCACTCCCGGTTTTCACCGCATTAATCACAGAGACATCATTGAATATTTGCTTCTTCGTCGACATGATGAAGTCAATCTCATTTTTAGTTACATCAACAGGTCTTTGCCAGGTCCACTTCCTGTGCTTACGCTTTCTGAAGAAGGAGTTCATCATTTAGAAGCCCTCCTTCTCCATAAAACTAGCCAGTAGGTGTCCCCGGCGGTTCCGATGTCCAAATCCAAATTACCCCACTCGCAGCTCATCACCGTCTCGTTTGCCCAGTTTCGCATTAAAGTCCCCCATGACCACGGTGAAGTGACTTTTAAAACCATGCATAGCTCTGGATATATCCTCATACGTGGACTCCACATGTTATTATTACTAGTACATATTTATACGTATCACACACCAGTACCACCAAAAAACAAGTTTAAAAAAAACAAGTTTTGAGTCGAATCAATATAATTATCTATACCCTGTTTCTTTATATGTTTAGTGACTTTAAAATTTAATTAATCATATTTGCTCTCATATAGTTCACACACCACTGTTTAATTTTCTCAAAACATGTATTATGTGGCTAGGCTCAGGTGGCGAGGCTGTGCTAATGGGTATTTCTTATTGCGCGGCCGCATCGCGACTGGATGCGAGTGACTCGATGACATTGAATAGCACGTGATGAGACTTCCAGCCAGATGCGACTCCGGTTAAAGTCGTATTCGATGTTTTAGGAATAGGTAGCTTATCGAATTTTACTGCAATTTGAACAATTACTTTTTCCGATGTACAAGTTATCATTTATAAATAAGTCTATTTTTACCGGTTTATTAAGAAGCCGTGTTCAAATCTGAGTAACAAGATATTCTTCTTGAATATCTTGTTAATTCTTCTTGATTATTAATTAATCATGAATAATTAATTATTTTAAATCAACTTTAGAATGCAAAGAAACCAAATCAGAGTTATGGATATTATGTCCTGCTTTTTTATACTTTTTATCTACGATTAAACTAACGTCTACAGAGAAACACTAAACAGACGCGATTTAATAAAACACACTGATTTAAATAACAAAGCCCCGAAGTGCGTGGTTGAGCGCTGTTTATGAGTCCTATATATGAGTCCCATGCAAATCACACGCTCTCGACAAGTTACCGAACAAAGCTCCGAACACGAGAGTTTTCTTATTTTTTTCTTGTTACGGATTAAGTTTTAAGAGGCGAGCGGATAAACTCTTGTATATTGGAGTTTGAACAATCCTTTACACAATTGTGATAGCGTAGTTTTTTCTCGACTACCTGTAAGAGCTAATAGTAAACAAACCACTCATGTAAACATGAAAAACGATATTTTGACCAATCAATCCAAAATCATCATCTCAAATTGGGCAGAAACTCGGCTCTTTTAGAATGTTAATAATTACAAATTATGATGCCTCAAATATTCGTCCAACATATCTACTATTGATTGAGATAAATGATAAATGAAGATTGGGGGGGATATGCCTGGTCGGGGTACAACGGATGCCATTTTTGCTATACGCCAGCTGTGCGAGAAATACAGAGGTGCGCATAAAACCTTGCACATGGTATTCGTTGACCTCTAATATGGCCGGGTACCTCGTGAGGTTCTGTGGTGGGCCCTTAAGGAGAAAGGTGTGCCTGGGAAGTTTATGCAGTTGACTTGAGCGATGTACAGTACCCAAGTCACAGAGTCAGACAGAATGGAAGAAAAAAACGTGTTGCGGCGATCCCAAATAAAACGGGACAAGGGCAGGAAGAAGGGGGCGTAGGCTTGCGAATGAAGAACAACGTGTAGTTCATTGTTCGGCTCTCTGGTAACTGTTCGGTAACCGTCCGGACCAACCGTCCGGTCGGCCGGTCCGTCGACGGCGCATAGTGTTCCACGCGCGCCTCAAAGAGATGTCAGCAAAATCATAGGAGCCCGCCGAAGCTACAATCCAGGGGTCTTCAAGAGTGAATAGGTAACTTCTAAGCAAGCATGCTCTATCGTCGACCACATTATCTCCTACCATCAGGTGAGATAGTGGTCAAACGCGAGCCTATCAATAATAATGAAAAAAGCCTTGAGTTGACTTCCGAAAAGAAACCCGTGGACCTGTGAAGCAAAAGCAAAGAAGGACCTTAGGTGTGGTTTTAGTCAATAAAAGTTTGATACTCTCCTACTCCACTCTAGAGTGAGAGAAGTCAATAGGTGATTATAACAAACTTTTTCCAAAAAAAAATTATAACCGACTTCAATAAAAAAATAGACTAAAACGATCAAAATAACTTTAATTTCGGAAGTCGGTGTTTCTCGCTATTGTTTATTTCTTATATAACACCGTCTTCTGAAATTAAAGTTATTTTGATCGTTTAGGGGCCGATTTTTCAATCGCCAGATAACTTTTATCTGAAGAATATGTTTGACGTTTTGACAGCTTTTGTATAGAAAATATTATGTCAAACCGCCATATTTATTCCTCAGATAGAAGTTAACTCCTCTTTGAGGCGTGGCTGGAAAGACCTCACGGCGTCTTACCTTCCGGATGACGCAGGTCCTCACCGGACATGGTTCGTTCGGGAGGTTCCTGCACCGGATTCGTGCGGAAGTGACGCCCGGTTGTCGCCACTGTGCGGAATGCCCGGAGGACACGGTGGAGCACACCGTGCATCGAGCATCACCGTGCCCTCGTGGGGGCGATCGGCGGCGGAGACCTCTCGCTCCGGGCCTTGATTGAGGCCATACTCCGGAGCGAGGAGGAGTGGCAGGCGGTCCCCGACTTCTGCAAAGCAGTAATGCTCGCAAAGGAGGAGGCCGAACGCATCAGGCAACCGCGTTTTCGCCGCCGCCGCCGCCGCCGGGATTCTGATCCCGATTTCCGGCCACCGTAAGCGCGGGCTTGCGGACAGTGAGCAATGGGTAGCTGGCTGTCCGGCCATCCGGTAACTGTCCGGACCAAGCCCAAGTCGTCGACGGCGCGCACTGTTCCCGCGCGCCTCAAGGAGTTGTCAGCAACAGCAGGCAGCACCCAGCCGGGTCGGAGCCTACTGGGGCCAGGGTTATCTGAAAGGGCGCTCGAGCCCCGGTATGAAGGCTACAAGGAATGGGGTGGGTCTTTTAGTCAGTCGAGAGAAATTTTCTTTTTTTTTGGCTCGCGTTTGACCACTATCTCACCTGATGGTAAGTGATGATGTGGCCGACGATGGAGCACGCTTGCCTAGAAGTAACCTATTCACTCTTGACACGCGCCCAAGCTACCATGAACGTCACAATTTCAAAGCTAAAAAATAAATAAAAATAAAAACTGTTCTCTCGTCGAGCAAGACCCCTAGGTTATGGCTATCAGGAAACACAGGCTCCGCAGGGAATTCCACTCCATAGCTGTACGCATAATGAATGGGTTTCCAAAACGCTTTGTACGAATGGGTGGGATATCTCTTGTGTAATTCCAACGCACACTCACCGAAGTGTAATCGATAGAAAACCGTCAGGCCAGGAACTTTTCCCTTAGAGAATCGCGCTGACGGAGATTGTAAATAGCTCTGATGGCTCTTTTCTGTAATATAAAGATTGAGGCGATGTCTGCAACCCGTCCCCATAGAAAGAAAGAAAGAAAGAAAGAAAGAAAGAAAGAAAGAAAGAAAGAAAGAAAGAAAGAAAACACGTTTATTTGGCACATAAAACACACAATGAAATAACAATTATGGAAACACATAATTTAAAAAAAAATACATACACATTGTGTGTCTCACGGCTGCGCCAAATAGGTCCAGTTCAGCATAGTGCCAGGCCACTACGTAGCAGTTGCCTGACGCTGGTTTTCAACTGAACCTTACTGAGTCTACGGATGCTAATCAGTTTGTTAGGTGTGAGGTAAATAAATATATGTATAGTAATGAGTGTAGGTATAAATAAAAATTAGTGTGTAGTAAATTATAAATAACAGGTGTTTAGAGATAGTATTTGATGTGGCCTACCCAAATGTCCTTTCTTTGGCATTGTTCGTCAAGTCGTTGAGCTCCTTAGTAGTCTTGAGTTGAGCTACACGCATACTGACAAATGCTTGCACTGACTGGACAGGTCCACTTAGAACTGTGTGGTTCTTTCTTCAAAAGACCATCTCAGGCTCAATCTGCACGGTTCTCATATGATTTGACCATTACATGTTTTGCTGTATGGACTTTAAAAGAGACTTTGACCCCTGAGTTTGTTTCGGTGTTTCTTCTCAGGGTAGTCAGTTAGGAAACACCGGCCTCATCTAGCATTAATTGACAAAAAAAAAAAAATTGACGTGTAAAAGTGTTTTTATAAAACCTACTTGCAAAATAAAGATCATTTATCATTTATCATATATATGTAAAAGGAGAAAAGAACACATACATACGAAGAATAAAAAAGTAATCATCAAAACTAGACGTAACTTCCGGCCCTAAGCAATTGAATGTACTGTAGTTCGTGTTACATAACAATTATCATTATACCTAGGGTAGCTGAGCGCAACAGACAGGTTGCATTCCACCAAATGTATAAGTACCTACATATAAAAAAGAGAGAAAAAAAAAAGAATTTTACACTTCGGCAATAAAAAAAAAGAATTAAAATATTACACTCAGATTACGTAGTGTCAGTGAGACAAATAATGTAATTTAACAGTGAAACCGAGTGAGTGAATTATGTGTATTGATTGACAGAAGGTAGATAAATATTGCTTTATAACTCATTTAAATGATCGAGTGGGTAATGTATATTCCTATTCCTATATATATATGCCTACTTCTTTTTCTCAATTGCATGTCATAATGACTCCGCCATGACACCAAAAGAACAAAAGAATAATGATCACTGCAATTCAGGAGGATGAAAAACGAATACCGATTGCAAGTACTGGCTTCAAACAGGCCAGGCACATAAGGTGGGTGCAGGATAGCAATAATAAAAATAAAGTTTCAAATAATAATAACGCCTCTTCCGCTTTAAACAGGTCTCAAACATACGTGGGAACTCAGGTGTTACGGATGACACGTCAACAATCCCCCGCCGTGGTAGTCAGCTTTATGGGATAAACGATACCCTAGAAATCTTAACCACCCACATATTGCAGCTATGTTTAAACTAATTTTATAATAGTGACACATAACTATAAGACAATTTACTGAAAATTCTCACATATATTATATTAACGAAGCGTTTAAATTGGTTAAGTTTAACTTACGCTGCGCATCAATCAAATACTGCCGTAAACGCCTTCTAAAGGTACTTATCGTGTTTATTGCTCTAATAGGCGGTGGCAAGTTATTCCATACCTTCGCAGCAGCGTAACGGAAACTGCCTCTAAATGCTGCTGTTACCATAGTAAGATACCGTACGACATGACACTATGAAAATAACTAAAATAGACTAGTCTATCAGTAGTATCTAACAGCATATGCAGCTGAGCTAAGCCGTCCTGCAAGAAATGTTAAATGAGGACCCCATTGTAGCCTTGAGTCAAGCGGAATCCCCAGTAATACCGTTTTATCAACAAATTCTAGTTTTTCATTATTTAATACAATGTCGCAATCACTACTTTTGACATTCGGTAAGGAAAAACTTATGCATTTAGTTTTTTTCCCATTTAGAACTAGATTATTTATAGTGAACCAGTTTTGAACCTACAGTAGGACGTTATTTTCGTCGTCAAGATTATTAGTCCTTCTATTTATCTTAAAAATCAAAGAAGTGTCGTCAGCAAACAACACCATGTTTCGTTTATTTTGCAACAAATTGGGTAAATCATTAATATAAACTAAAAATAAAAAAGGATCTAAAATTTAACCTTGGGGTACCCCCATTTTTACATTCAATCCTAACGAATTGACACCGTTTATTTGCACTAATTGCTGTCTATAATTCAAATAAGATTTTAATAAGCTTAACGCTGCTTTGCCTAGTCCGTAATGCTTGAGTTTCAGAAGCAATGTTTCATGAACTATACAATCAAACGCCTTAGATAGGTTGCAGAAGATGCCTATAGCATCTTGTGCCTCTTCCCACGCATTACCCCTGGGCGAGCACTGACCCCTGAGGGACCCCGGCATTAATATCCATTTGACCGGACGAGCAGCCATCAATAACTACTCGGATGGATCGCCCCTTCAAGAAGTCTGCGATCCAGTTACACAGACCAGTGGGCAAACCGAAGGAAGGAAGCTTAGCAATAAGACTATCATGCCAGACCCCGTCGAAAGCCTTCGAGATATCAAGGGAGACTGTAAGTGCTTCCCCATGCTTCTCGATGGCCTCGCTCCAGATGTGAATGGCATACGCTAGAAGATCCACAGTTGACTGATTTCGGCGAAAGCCGTATTGACGATCACTGAGGATGTCGTTAGCTTCCAGGTATGCCAGGAGCTTATTATTGATCACTCGTTCCATACACTTACAGAGAATGGACGTCACCAAGATAGGTCTGTAATTAGCAGGGTCAGCCCTACTGCCCTTCTTCTTGGGCGGAGTAACGCCGTGCCGTCGTAGGGGCGATCGGCGGCGGAGACCTCTCGCGCCGGGCCTTGGTTGAAGCCATGGTCCGGAGCGAGGAGGAATGGCAGGCGGTCGCCGACTTCTGCGAAGCAGTAATGCTCGCAAAAGAGGAGGCCGACCGCATCAGGCAACAGCGTTCTTGCCGCCGCCGCCGAGATTCTGATCCCGATTTTCGGCCACCGTAGGCGTGGGCTTGCGGACAGTGAGCAATGGGTAACTCACTGTCCAGCCGTCTGGTAACTGTCCAGACCAAGCCCAAGTCGTCGACGGCGCGCACTGGTCCCGCGCGCCTCAAGGAGTTGTCAGCAACAGCAGGGACCCAACCGGGTCAAAGCCTACTGAGGCCCGGGTTAGTTTCGAAAGACAGCTCGAGTCCCGGTATGAAGGCTAGACGGAACGGGGTGGGCTTTTAGTCAGTAAAAGTCTGACACTATCTCCCACTCCGCCCAAGAGCGGGGGTTGTCATGGGATGATTTTTCCCACCATAAAAAAAGCCCTACTGCCCTTCTTGGGCACGGTTTGCACATCAGTTTGCTTCCAAACCATCGGCACTTTTCCAGCCTCAAACCAAAGACGAAATAGGCGTATCAAGATCGGAAACAGTTCAAGCGCACAAGTTTTTTAAAACCATTGCCGGTATCCCATCGGGACCGCTGACTTTGTTCACGTCAAGGTTACGCAGCACCCTACGGACGTCCTTCTGATAGATGCGAATGTCTGCCTTAGTCGTCTCGCATCGCTCAGGAAAAGCGCGTTATCAGAATCAAGACGTGGAGATTCCGCAAAGAGAGAGGCAAATAGATTAGCCTTCTCTTCAGTGGTGGGCCAGCAATCCGTCGGGTTTTAGCAGTGGTGGTAGTGAGGGACGGCAGAACTTCGATTCAACAGATTTAGCCAGGGACCAAAACGCTTTACTACCTGTTGGGTATGAAGCAAGTTTGTTCCCAATACGGCTAATGTGGTCAAACCGAGACCTCCGCATCATCTTCTTGCAGGATTTGGCAGCCCTGTTATAGGCTCTCTTCTTTTGACTCATGTCACTTGCCTTGCGCATACGGGCGTCAACCCATGCTTGGTATGCCGCATGTTTTAGCGCGATTACATTCGGCGCCAAGCCAAGGTCGAGCTTTGTCAGACATTATTACATCTGAGAATAGAATGTAATATTCCATCCCCTGACGCAACACAGCCGTCACTGCATCGGCGCACAACGAAATATCAGCAGAAGAGAAGCAATTAGGCTGCCAAGGACAGCATGCGAAGAAAAATCGCATACCATCCCAATCTGCTGACTAGTTTCGCCAAACCCGCCGGGTGCCTCTTGGGCTGGGATCGGGCGGGGAATAGACGGATACAGATTTCACAAGACAATAGTCGGAACTACCTATTGGTGAAGATACCGACACTGAGTATCGGTCCGAATCAGTAGTCAGCAGAAGATCCAAGCAATTGGCCATGTGTGAGTCAACATGCGGCACCCTTGTAGCCCCTTGAACTAGCTGAGATTTAACGCTAGCGCTAGCTTCCGCGTCTCTCGCCCAGCATGGTCTGTGTACTGTTATGGGAAGAGCCACTCTTGGTGGTGGGCATTGAAATCCCCCAGTATCACCAATTGGGCAGAAGGGTACCGCTGCTGAGCCACATCCGCCGCCTCACTATATAAGGTGCTGTGTGAGCCTGGTTGCCTCCTGATCACCGCTGTGTGAGCGGTAGACACAAGCATAGACAATTTTGATCCATTCCAGTGTCCACCAAAGCCCAAAGCGTGGAGTACCTGGAGTTCTCAAGATTGCGGAGACGCCGATAGCAGATGAGTGTACATACATACACCCGTGCGTGGTTTAAAATGGTGCACCAGGGTAAACCCTGGGTAAGATAAGTACGACACGTCTGACGGACTACTGATCTGCGTCTATGAAAGAAAACAAAGAGCAGGTTTCTCAGTCTCCAGATGGTGGTGGACTGCGACGAGATTGGAGTGCAGTCCTCGGATATTACTGAGGTGCGCTTTAAGAGAGAGGGAGTGCTGCCACTGTTTGACTGTTCTCTTTTTAATCCTTGTCATTTTGTATGATAAGAGTGAATGAAGGAGAGGAGAAGGAAGTGAGATGGGGTTTCACGCTACTATCCTTCAGGCAAGCACTGATAAGACGGCATCAATGGGGTACTAATCTGGAGACTACGGGGACGCTCGGGGCCCCCCCGGGAGTGTCCATCGGGCCCTCTCTTCTGATCGCCAACCAGCACGATGGCGCATCCCGGGATTTTTCGACAGTTGGCAGGGCAGCCTTTCATGTGTGGCTAGCACATTACTTGGGCCCCCAACTACCTGCGGTCGGCCAGCGACGCACCGTGCCTCGGATCCCGCTACCCCCCGCGACTAGTCTCCCGATTCCTCCACACCAATGTAGGCCTGATCGGTCTGCCTGCAATGGAACCACCACTTCGACCCAACTCCTCTAAATTGGCTACACTAAGCATCGTACCGGAACACGGCTAGGCCGCTTGGCGGTACGTCTTTGCCCAGTGGGTGGTCGCAAGCTATCGGTCGAAACCTACCACCAGTAAGTGTCACCTGATTAGCACCACCCAGAGACCACACGTAGGGACTTACAATGAGTATAGTCCTACAGACGAGGGTGACTCAGTCCCCAAAGATACAGAGCATTTTTAGTAAGATGTTCTGTTTAATCTAATCATATAAATTATACTCGCTACAAGCCTTGACTTACTCAGTACTGGAGTACATTTCAAAAATGTAAGTTAGCACATTCATCACTGCCGCCACACGTCACGCTGAGAGTGCTGCGCTATGTTTCTATTCAATGCTTTTGTGTTCATGTACAAACGTAACTGTAATAAGAGTAGGAAAAGTGAGTTTACAGACGTATTTACATATTAAGGCTCTCGTATATATCTGTATCTATTCCGGAAAGATCAAAGTATTATAAAATTTTGCCTGTAGCATACGCTAAAATCAGAAATGGCCTTCTTCAAGAACTTTTTTAAAATCTTCCATTTTTAGCTGAATTTGGCTCGCCTGAAATATACGGACAAAGTTGGCTTTAATCTTCAAATACCCTCCAACCTCATAAGTAGTTCTCAGTATTTCACGAGCATTAACGTCGAAAACAGCAGCAAATTAATGCTTTAATTACTCCAATCCTTAAGAAAACCTCTCAACGATCCTAATACTTTTAATTGCTGTAATACGCTTTGACTCGGCACCCGGGCCTTTGAGCCGTCTCACAAAACCGCTGTTGTTCGAACAAAACGAGGAGCTATAATAAAAAGCCGTCTTCCATTCCGTCACCCACTTGAGCTCGAGCCGCCGAGCCGCGTGTTCACAAAACGACTGCTCCAGACGAGATTTACGCATCAACTCAGCCGTGTCAACAAACTTTGCCAATCTTTCTACCATTATTAAGTAATTCAACACCCGAAAACCAACTGTAATATCGAGCAGTAAAGTTTAAAGTCCATAGTTTCAGTAAAACACAGCAATATGTCTTTTCCATTTTTCCTATATTTGTGGAGCGTCCGAGCGACAATTTGGTCGGCAATAAATGCGAGCTGCAAATGGTTCCAATATTCAATGCCACCATGTCAAGCTGCGGCCGAACCATTGACTTTCGAACGGCGTTCATTAGATTTCTAATTGAATGCTAGACAGGAGATCATTGTGATTTGCATCAGCGGTAAATTAGGATTTATTAGATTTTCAACATAATATCAGTGGCTTATCTATGGATTCCGTAGGTATCTTACAAATACTATTTTTTTGTACTGGTTCGTACCGGACACTTTAGCTTATATTTATGTATGTTCAACCGTATTTTATCACTGGAAAATGTTGAATATTTAGAGCAATTTTCTTTTAAGTTCTCGCCTGCCTCCTAAGTGTAGGATGTAGTCGTAATTAAGTGGAACAGCTGTCGAGTCGAACTCGCGCTGAACTAAGCAGAGTCGCTTCACTAGCCTTACGAGATTTGTTACGTACTCTTTGCATACACAAGTTTCGAGGAACTTTAACTTTCTTTAGAATATTTGAATGACATTAAGGGTGAGTTGCACCATTTAACTATAACGATAACAAAGCCGTTAACAGTTGTCAAATCGTCGAACTGACCAATAGGAGGCCGTTTCACGGCTGGTTGTGGTATGGTTTTAGTTAAATGGTGCAACTCACCCTAAGAAAATATAGGATTAAAAGTTAATGTTTCAACTAAGATACGAGTACCGTAACAAACTATAGGACTTTAACAATTGTTTCACTTTGACAATCGTGAAAAAAGTGTAATATAAAAAAAGTATAATTATGGGAAACCAAAGCGGAATACTTTTCTAATTTGATAATTAGATTAGCTTTTAAAGCTTTTTATGTACTTACATAAAAAGTCGATGTTTCTAGGTTTGTTTCTGCGTTATTTAACTCATCGAATGCCGTAATTAGAGACACAATAGAAAGACAATTGCTTATGTCGAACTGTGTAACTTAAGACATTCAAAAGGTTAATATCATTATTTTGCACTCTATTTAAGTTTACAATATGCCTACACCGATAACTCGTAAAGGGGTTCGAACTGCAAGCCCCTGCTTAGATTGGGTAGGAGCTGCTGTATAGAACCAAACGTCGAAAGAGCTCTACAAAGTTCCACTGGCTGTTAAGGACAAGTCCCAGTTACTTCATCGTCGACTTAGCGCCGATGGGATCCCCATAATTTGGGATCGCAATGCTGGCGAATTCCGTACAAGTAGAACGAATCATTAAAATCTTTCATCAATTAAAACTACTATTTTCTATACACTAATTGAAAATTTAACAGACTGCACCCTATGATGGGATTAAAAGACTTCCAGTGTAACTAGTTCGAATGCATTTTTCAAGCTATTTTCACTTTAAGCCCGTTTCTCTTTAGCGTCCACACTAGCACAGTAAATCCATTTAATTTCTTTTGGTCAAATAATGAATTAAATACGTCAAAGTAAATTCTCGCACACAATTATTTGGATGTACTGGAACTAGGTTAAAACGACATAGTTTACGGACAGAAGAACCAGTTTTACCGAGTAATAAATATTAGTCAAATTTTTTTTTTCGTGGTGGGAAAATCATCTAATGACATCCCCCGCTCAAGTCCAAGTCGTCGACGGCGCGCGCTGTTCCCGCGCGCCTCAAGGAGTTGTCAGTAACAGCACCAGCCCAGCAGACTTCTGCGAAGCAGTAATGCTCATTACTGCTTCGCAGAAGTCGGCGACCGCCTGCCATTCCTCTTCGCTCCGGACCATGACCTCAACCAAGGCCCGGCGCGAGAGGTCTCCGCCGCCGATCGCCCCCACGAGGGCACGGCGATGTTCTGCTCAAGCAGGGCCCACCGCGACTGTGTGCTCCACTGTGTCCTCCAGGCATTCCGCACGTACACTCTAAGCTGTAGAAACCCTGTATAAGCGCTTATACAGCTGATAAAACTGCAAAAAGGGCCCCAAATTATACAGCATTGTGTTAGTTGGCGAATAAATGCTGTATTGTAGCTGCATAACCACAGCATAACTGCAGCATAAATGTCCAGTTTTACACTCTAAGCTGTACAAAAGCTGTATATCGTTGTATGATGGATATGGAGGGTTAATCCCTACAGATACTCATGTGATATACAGCAAATTGCTGTGAATCTGTGTTTAAGGTTGATCGAAAGTATAAAAACTTTTTATTTTTACAAGACTCAACAAATATTCTGAATGGCGAATACGCCATCATAAATGTATATAAGTAAATATGTTTATGTGGACTTATCGAACTTAGTTTAATGGTGAATTTATAGTGCCGATTTTATTTCATTGTGAAAATGTGTATTTTTCCCGAGAAAAAATTCACGCGCCAACGAAATAATCAAATCTAACATAATTGAAAAATAGTAAAAACGGTATGTTACTTTTTTAAGGTTAGATTAAAAAATACGTTTGAAATAATAAGAAAAAATGTAAATGGAGTATAGTCCAAGATAATAATCATGAAAGGACTTTAAGTTTTTGCCAAATAATCCTTTGATTATGTTTGTAAAATCATTATTCATTAGAAAATGGCCACAGTTTACTTAACCAGCTTAAATTGTATTTGGAGAGTGATAAAACACAAGTAACGGTATAAAGTAGGTTATGGACGATTTTTACAGTATTTTACGGTTTGTTCACTGTATAATAGTGTAATTTTATAACATAAACTGTATAGAGAGTATTTTTAAAACGTAAGCTATATTATTCATTACAAATACCTTCTTAAGTTCTAACCGTCTTTAGAGATACGCGTGAACAATTAAAAACCCTGAGCTCATCTAATGTTATTTAGAATTAATTTTATAGTATGGATAAAATTAAAATTGTAGACGTGGTCTTTGTTGCACGTTGATAACAAACTAATTAGAGCAGCTGCTTTATTTTATGTCCGAATTTATTTTATATACTTGTCGTGGAGAACGATATTGAACTACAGAGTCTTTGTTTTCTTATTATTATGGTACCTACCAAAGGGTGTAACGCAGTGGCGTCATTTTTTTATACGTCACGAGGCCAGAGTCATGTTAAAAGGAGCTGCGACCTTAGATGCGGGGGCAGTTTGGCTTGCACTGTTTCAAGGGTCACACACCTCTAACATGAAACTGTCGGTTAACACGTGTATTCGTGATTATTTAGTATAGGTACTTACAACACTATTGTGAATTATAAAAGTGACATCATAACAAATCGTGAACTGTGAAACTGGCATTATAAGTAACTGGAAAACTCAAGTGCATAGTTATTAAAATCCCATCAAAATGAACCCAGTACCACTGAATGAAAATGATGACGGTCATATCGCTCAGCCACTCCTGGCGCCGTCATCAGAAGTGGGATCTGAATCTAATTCCCACTGGTGCGCAATGCTTGAAGTGCAAAAAAAAAAGAAAAAGGAAATTTGATGTGACTAATTGAAATCATAAGAATACCAACAACGGTGTTTGAAATTACGCTGCCAGAATTCAACCCAGAACATCCTGATTCCAGGCCACGCGCTTGGTGTGCCTCCGTGACAGTGATATCGGTCTCAACGAATACCTCCTCAAAGGTTCATCTCTCGTTATAGCCCTCAGCAAAGCCCTGAAGAGCGGTGCTTCATCATGGTTATCACCATAGATATCCGGTTATCACAAATATCAAACGCAGCCATGACGTGGGTGCATGTTCGTGATCTATTTCTCGTACTTTATGAGTGATTATTTAATGAGAACAACGGCAAGTCGAAAGAGAGTGAATGTGAACAAATAGCAGCAAGCTATAGCCGCGGAAGCAGCACAAGGAAGCACGCCATCGACGAGCAGCGCAGACGCAGGCAGCGCGGTTGCAGAGCGACGCGACGTGTCCATAGTGGTCAAGTATACGGTGTATGCGGGAAGTTGGAGCAATCTGGTCAGTCATACAATTCTTATTTTGAATCCGGGGCTGAATGGTCGCTTATTAAGTAGTACATCAGTCATAACTTTGAAGGGCCACGTAAGTACGCAATTGTTGTTGTTAACGGTGTCGGTTGGTCGGTTAACATAAACCGTAGCGAACAAATCTTAAGTGACGTTTTTTAATTATAGTCACGGCTTACGTATTTTATTACAAGTGGTACCAGACGTTTGCTTGAAATATGCTAAGGGTGGCCGACGGATAGCGACGGCGTTAAAATGTTGGGTGACGTCATGGGATTGGCATTCGTGTTCAAGTGCACGCGCTTACCCTGAGCCCAGACAAAAAAAAAAAACATCTGTTAACCTCTTGACACGGGGTGCATGGGAGCTTTGGCAAGCCCAAAGTTTCCATAGAATATTCAGACATTATTATTATGTTTTACTAAACATTGTGCAAGACAGTCATCCAAATTTGCAATTAGTGTAGTCTTGCTCATGACTTTTCATCATAACACATCAAAACACATCTAGGATTCTGACTGGAATCACTATACTTATTTTATTTTATTACAATCGAAAAACAAACAGTATTAACAACTAACAAAACAATAAATTATGCAATTGTACACCAATGACATGTTTTCACATTTGATTGTCTATGGAGAGCATGCTTGGAAGAGATTGCAATGATGGTATGCACTTTAACAATACGACACAATTACAACATTTGGTCTTGCAGGACAAGTTGAAACGGTTGTCGAACCAATGTTTGGTAAAGTATTTGATTGAATATACGCGGCTTAGAAGTGAATAAATCAAGTTCAGAAAAGTCAACTAAATCATTGTAGGACTTTGCGCATCTTTTAGAACGAATTCTGTCCATAATTTGTGTAGCATCAGGGAACGTTAAGAAGAAGAAAGAGTATTCTAGAGATCTAGTGGGGGCGCCTAAATTAATCTTGGAGAGAAGTTGCGGGGCGTCGATGTAAGATTGTGCTAACTTAACGAGGAAAGAGATATCTGATATACTACTTCTCTCCCTAAGTGGTAGAAAATGATACCTTTTGTATCTCGACTCGTAATAAAATTATGAACGGGTTTTACATCTATACTGTAGGTATCGCGTAAAGTTTCGCTGGACAGATTCCAATTCTGGGATTCCAAAGCTGCGAAAAGTATTCATATGAGGTACGGACGAAGGAACAGTACAATATTTTGAGACTTGTAAACTGGGAATAAGATCCTTTTAAGAACCTTAGGGCTTTGTTAGCTTTACAGTCAGCTATACGGTTAACGTATTAGACAGCAAAAGGGTTCATAATACTAATAACTTATTCTTCTTTGATTATTTCATAACTAAAATCGATTGCTTTATGAAATCCTATACCTAAATTGTTGTTTCGTTTTAATGGTATAGATACAAATAGTCAGATAGCGAGACAGACTAAAGAACAACTGATATCTCTATTTAAAGATAAAGAATTTTCTCGTTTTTTTATTGACGGTTTATCACTCGAGTTACATCCGGTTAGTTAAAAAGTTCTGGGACCTGCCGGGTTTCTCACTGTGTTTTCCTTCACCGTTTTGGGAGCGGTGGTGATGGAGTGGATTGCACGGAGTGGCGCGCCTCGCTGGATTTGAGCCCGCGACCACCACCTGGTGGATCGGGGCGTTGCCACTCGGACACCACTGCTCTTATTAGACTTGCTAGCTTTGATTAAACTACCTTCTTTTGAGAATATTCATTAACTTAGATAAATTCGTTGGTCTAGCCTCGTATTGCCGAAAGCTTGTTAAAAAAAAAAGCCTCTCAAATTATGACTTACATCTACTGACCACCAGCAAATTATTTAATTGGGATTTAATTGGAATTTAACCTTTCAATCGTGGAAATTGCAGACGCAATAGAGGGACGATAGGTGCGCGAGCGTCGGCGCTCGCTTGGGGTTTAATGAAATCAACTTAATTTAATTGGAAATTTTATTGGAATTTAATTGGATGATGAGCTTTAACTTCTAAATCAGTTTTGCGTTTTTTTAACCTGGAATTTCTTATCGAATGACATACCGATGCAAGTGCCGATGTATATAGTGCTATACTTTTCCAAAAGGTCGATAATGAGATGTTTGTAACCACGCACCCAGCGTGATCGGAGCTTTTAAATGTAGTGTATTCTTATTTGGAGCCCCGATTCGGGTTATAGTGGATCAAGGTAACTTGCAAAGATTGTGTCCCAGTTTATCGTTTATTTTATCACTACATGATCAAGTCACGCTAACGGGTAAATTGATAGCGGACGATGAGCATATTAAAGGGTATGCTTACATTTTTAGAAACGCAAGACGCTTTGGAAGATGAGCCGTCCTATTCACCGTGTAAACCTAAAAAGTACGAGCCACTTAAAAAAATACGTTAAATGTGTAACTTACGGTGTGACAGTTTGTCATTTAGTTTTAAGATTATCCAAAAAAATTCGTTATCCGTTTTAAAATAGCATAACGCAATATTGTGCCTCTTAGGAACTCATTAAGTCTGTGTTTTATGGGATACAAATCCGCACTTGTATCTGCCACATGGTGAAAGCAATATTTCATGCTCATTGATATACCATATTCTTCACGAATTCTAAGAGTCGGAATGACCCGACAGAAAAAAAGGAAACCAGTATCACAATGTGGCCGACCCTAACTTATCGAACAAAAAAAGGGATTGTTTTAAAGTGTTCTAAACTCAAACAAGAGCAAAGCCCTTAAACTTATGACAGTTATGACGGGATGCTTAACTAAACTATTAAATCTCGTAACTGATTGTGAGACAAAAAAATAAGTGTTTGCTAGAGAAGAGAGAAAGCGTAAACGAACATGAAATAAAAAAAAAAGTTAAGTGGTAAGTACGAAAAATCTAAATTTGATAAAGATAAAGCTAACTTAGTAAAGTTTGATATTAGTTTTGATTCATAAGGAAACGAAACGAGACTAAATTGAATCAAAAATAAAAGAGATCTTTCAAAGTAGTGGAGTTACTTGATAGTGATTTTTATCTTTGAAACCTTTGATTGGTAACCGAGTCTATGAGTATGTTCACAATCGTATACGAAAGATGCCTCTAAGTAGCGCTCCTACTGAGCTAGATTTATTTGATGTAGAAGACGATGAGGAGTATTTCTCCAGAGGAAAGTAGACACATACCATGGCTATTTGGTCGCACTGCATGCACTTATCTGTAGTCGTAACTGCAATTCATGCGTGAGTTGTTCAGGGCGCGATGGGCAGTAAGTGCTGCGGTGGAACCTGTGTATTTTTGTGTTGGTCATGTGTTGACCTGAAGTTTGGTCGCACTGCATGCACTTATCTGTAGTCGTAACTGCAATTCATGCGTGAGTTGTTCAGGGCGCGATGGGCAGTAAGTGCTGCGGTGGGAGCCTGTGTATTTTTGTGTTGGTCATGTGTTGACCTGAAGTTTGGTTGCACTGCACGCGCTTATCTGTAGTCGTAACTGCAATTCATGTGTGAGTTGTTCAGAGCGCGATGAGCAGAAAGCGGTGCGGCGGGAGCCTGTGAATTTGTGTGTTGGTCATGTGTTGACCTGAAGTTTGGCCGCACTGCACGTGCTTGTCTGTAGTCGTAACTGCAATTCATGCGTGAGTAGTTCAGAGCGCGATGGGCAGCAAGCAGAGCAGCGGGGGCCTGAGTTTCTGAGGAAACTATTTTGTGTTGATCATGTGATGGCCTGAGAGTCGTGGACTCTATAAGAGAAGTGTTTGTTGCTTGAAGCAATAATGATACAGGTGGCAAGGTTTGTCACTAGCTGCTGAGACAGCTGGGCCATGAGCGCTGTATGTGATCTAACTGTGTTTTGTATTAGTGTACCTAAATGTTCACTTTTGATACTTTTGAAGCTTAGAGGTAGCTTTTGATACTTTGATTAGATTTGATTCTAACAAATGTTGATATTGAATTGTCTATTGCTGTTGCACTTGTTCTTGGTCAGGTTGGCCGAGGTTGTACAGTTGCTCCTAATGTGAATTTTGGTTACAGGTGTACACGAGGACGTGTAATTTGTCAGGTTGGCCGTGTCGTGGAGAACGATATTGAACTACAGAGTCTTTGTTTTCTTATTATTATGGTACCTACCAAAGGGTGTAACGCAGTGGCGTCATTTTTTTATACGTCACGAGGCCAGAGTCATGTTAAAAGGAGCTGCGACCTTAGATGCGGGGGCAGTTTGGCTTGCACTGTTTCAAGGGTCACACACCTCTAACATGAAACTGTCGGTTAACCCGTGTATTCGTGATTATTTAGTATAGGTACTTACAACACTATTGTGAATTATAAAAGTGACATCATAACAAATCGTGAACTGTGAAACTGGCATTATAAGTAACTGGAAAACTCAAGTGCATAGTTATTAAAATCCCATCAAAATGAACCCAGTACCACTGAATGAAAATGATGACGGTCATATCGCTCAGCCACTCCTGGCGCCGTCATACTTATTGTTGAGGTAATGTTTGTAACTTATCTTTGTTTTTCAGAAAAACTAGAAAAGGGCTTTCATCATCATCATTTCAGCCGAAAGCCATCCACTGCTGGACGTAGACCTCCCTCAAGTGTCGCCACAAAGAGCTTTAGCTTGGCCTTATACAAAGTTCATGAGAATCAAAAGGCGATTTAAAATAACTATAAACAAGTGCATAGACGTCGGTTGAATTAATGAAGGATGACAATTCCTTCCCTTCGACTTTTTCCCAATTTCCCAAAACCCTCCAGATCATCATGGGGCTACATCAAAATGAAGAAGCAGATTATTATGAACAGTATTAAATAACTGTTGAATGTTTTTACAACAGAACGCTGTTTGTTGGACATCAGGTTATCTATCTCAATAAATGATACTTTACTATCTCTACTGTCTGGAATATTTACCTTCGTTATTTTTATATGATAATATTTTCAAAATGGTAACTTGGCTAAAAATCTTTTCTGGTAAGAAGTTGTTGCTCTGAACCATGAGAATCGGAAAAGAAATTGACGAAAAATAAATTTGATTGATTGGTTCTAGAACGAGGGGGTACTACAGGAGGGATAAAAATTCGGTTATTTTTTACCTAGGACGCACCGTTTTCGAGATATTTGAATTTCTTCTTTTTTTAATCTGCAGGCCCAAAGCACGGACACTGTGTTACATAGTCCAGGAATGTTCCTAACTTCTACCTCACCACACCTGTTTCAGGGATTTTATAGACAAGGTTAATAAGGTACTGTAATAATAAAAGAAGACGTATTCTAAAAAAAAAAATCCAATTTGCCCTAGTTAGTTTTTGTACGTTTTTTAGATATAAGTTTTTCTTTGTTATGTTTTGTATGTACAATAAAGTATATAATAAATAATAAATAAATACTTTTTACGGAATTCTTGGTGTGCAAGTACAACTTACACTTAACGGGTCTTTTTCCCCTACACGACCGGTCTTTTTTATTACACTAAACGAATAAGAGGTATAATTACGTTCGTATACACTAATATATAGCAATAAGTATCATGTTACAATATTATAACACTTAGCGCTGTATAAAGTTAGTCGTGACGTGTACTCACAGCCTTTACATAGCTTTAATTGTAAAACGCATCTTAGTGTCACAAAACACATAAAACTGTTCAGTAGAGTTATAATACTATGATATACAATGATAAACGTACGCGGATACCTTTATCCAGCCAAAAGCTTTGTTTTACACACTTGTGCAATCCTTATACAGTTGTAAGCTGTTAATCAGCAGGTTTATTGAAGTTAAAACACTAGCGCGCTGCTTGGGATGTATGTAGTACTATGAGCATGTCAAGACTAGAAGGCGTCGATAAGGAAACCTTGACCACTATCTCACCTAATGGTAAGCTATAATATAGTCAACGATAGACTAGAAGTAACCTATTCACTCTTGGCTTAATAACCCCTAGGTTGTAGCTACCTGCACTATTTAAGACACGCAGAACTTTGGGGTCACGTTTACAGTGTCCACCTGAAGACTAAATGGGTTTAGAGATAGTAATTTAAGAGGTCACTGGACCCTTTCCAAATACTGGTGGTGATCATTGGGGTAGTATTTGTGAGCTACTTATCTCCTGTAAAAATATTATTTCTCAGAGATAAAGAGAGACGATTTCTTAACCGTTCAACAACATTAACCTCATGCGTATACGTTGTCGTTCTAATTTAAACACTTACATCGTACTGATTTCTTATAGGTGCTTACAGACTGGTTCTTCGGTACTCCATTAACAAGTGGTTACCGCTAACGAGCGCTGTACAAAGCCAACAATACTAAATATAAGAACCGGACGTCAGTGAGCTCGGACGTCAGCGACAAAGTTCGCGCTGCATCGTGCAGCGTGTAACGGCCGGATGATCTGCAATAGACCAGCCAATGAACAGTCTCGTATGAACTTAAGAACATAGTAACTATTAGAATCAGACGTCAGTGAACTTAGACGTCAGCGCTAAAGCTCGGAGTGCATATTTCAGCTTGTAGAGGCGGATGATCTGCAACGGATCAGCAAATGAACTTAACTGTCTTCTATTAACTAAAGAACATAGCATCTATAAGAACCAGACGTCAGTGAACTCGAACGTCAGCACTAAAGCTCGGACTGCATAGTGCAGCTTGTAGAGGCGGGTGATCTGCAACGGATCGGCAATTGAACTGTCTTCTTTTAAATAAAGCACAGAGTATCTATAAGAACCAGTCGTCAGCGAACTTGGGCTTTGGCGCTAAAGCTCGGACTGCATAGTGCAGCTTGTAGAGGCGGGTGATCTGCAACGGATCAGCAAGTGAACTGTCTTCTATTAAATAAAGCTCACAGTATCTATAAGAACCAGGCGTCAGCGAACTTGGACGTTGGCGCTAAAGCTCGGACTGCATCCCGAAGCGCATTATGGATACAAATGACTCTTTGCGGACCAATAGGGCGAATTAATATATTCTATTACAGTTTTATCAACGAGTTATCTTTCTGGTGTCAACTAAAACTAATCTTAGATAGCACTAGCTTGCTGATGACCGAATAAAAAGTCAATAAAACCGGAGGCATAAGGGTTAGGATAGGAATTGATCCTCATGAAGTATCACAAAAAAAAGGCTATCAGCCTAAAATCAAAATGCCGAGCCTTTTTCTACGAATATTAGGGTCGCATTCTAGGCGATTGGATACCTACAGTAAAATATGTTATATCTAAGGCAACTACCTATTCGAACTCCACAACACAGAACTGAGGTGTTTTTGGCAACTGATTATGCGTAACGGCTATCAAAGATCTGCAAATGACAGCGATGACCAACAGCTTAACGTGTTTGCTTAAGCTCGAAGTCAGTCCTGTATGGCCGTTATCATTGAGTGTATTAGTACTTATACAGTTTTTCTTAATTCGAATCAGGATTCAAATCCAGACAATATTTTTTCTTACTGACCTATATATTACTGCGGTTATATGAACCAAAGTAATGCACAGTACACAGATATGAATAATAATTACAGTATTTTAGTACAGCTTACAATAAAGTATATAAATAAATAACAAAAAATAATATGTATATATTATATATAAATAAATGTAATAAATACAGTTACCAGGGCCCGAGAACGTGGCCTGGGACACTGAAAGGTAAATTCGTTGTCAAACTACATTGCACACAAAATGGCATAGTTCGTTACACTTCCCATAAATATTTCATAATGAATTTGTACAAAATGTGAAAATTGATTCATGAAAGATTCATGCAATTTTTGTACAAAATAAAAATTGTAGAATTTTTATCCCTGTCGAGCGTGAGTGGAATTTTATAATAGACTCACTCATTACTAGATTCTGGCCCATATCAAGTTTCATTACAGTTGAATTTTATACACTAAAAGTTACATGAAAAATATTTTTAAATACTACACGGAAAATGTACACAAAGAAAAACCGCCTAACCCAGTGAAAAATACACCGTTTAATATATTAAAAAAGCAACAACGTCAAAAAAAAAAACAATTACAGAGAAGTTTATAATTTGGTCACGTCGGCCATCGTGGAATTTAATTATAAACCGCGCGGTTTTTCATCCGCACATGTAATTGTTTAAACACAAAGTGTGGGACGCGAGTCCGGCCTAATTACGTGATATTAGCTGAAATCTGCGCCACTTCTCGGAATTTATTTATTTCAGCTCATTTTAAAAACGAAGATAATATAAAAAAACGGAAATTAATTTTAATTAATGTCCATGACCAAATTAACAATGAAACTGGGCTTAGATTAGGTTAAAGGTCTCTATATATGTTTAAGTATTGATATTAGAAATCTTTCAAGTTTAAAATGACTTCAAACCCAAACATAAATCAAATAAGCAAATATGCGTTTTGAAAAAAATTGAAACTGAATAATAAAATATACTGTCTTACTAAAGAATGTTATTCTAAAAGAAAATACAATGTTATACTGATCCATCGAAGTGATGGATAACACGCCACCTTCAACAGTTAATTCAATCAAAATACAAGAAAGTTGTGTTATTCTTAAATCACGTTCGAACAATATTTCCAACAAGAGTACCTCCTTGCTCTGAGCTTCCGTACGCGAACTCGATAAGTACGCGAAGTTAACAATAACAACGTGTTTGCTAAGAAGATTTACTGAATTAAACATTATAACGAGGAAAACTTGAAAGAAATAATGTAACAAACAATTGACTAAGTTTGTTTCAGGAAATGACAAAGTTTGTGATCTTGAAAGTCCTTTTTATCTCTGTGTTTTTTTTTTTTTTTTAAAGAAACTCGTTGAATATTAATCTCATTCACAGTAAAAGCATCACATTCGTTTTGATGGCTGGCTATAGTATTTCCACATTTTATCATATTGTGTTCCAATAACTTAAAATACGAATAAAGGTTCTCTTTTTCTGATTTGTAATAGTAAAAATCTTTTATTGTCTTACTCCTCCAATCCGCTTTATCTTAAACAGAAGAAAATCTACCCAAGGAAGGGTTTTCGGAAATCCGCCTGGGAAGGTCCGGCGAGCGGCGGCGGCGCGGCGGCGAGGGCACAAAGGCACTTAAACGTGCACAAAGCTAGAATAACATAAAGGAGCTGAATGCCCGTGTTTTGTTCACTGTGGGCTAATTGTGTGAGCGGTCAAGTTATTGTGCCAATATACATATTTTATGAGAGTAAGCAGTTATCTACTTATAATTTTGCAATTTAAAATACAACCAACATTTTTAGAATAAAACACTAGAGTGCAAAATAACTTTAATATCGAAACTCAATGCTTGTGCACTAGTACTTAATTTACTTCAGTGTGAACTTCGAGAAGGAACGGACATTCGAGTTAATGTGTGGAAAAACACATTTTTGAGTATCAAAAAAGTTAAAATACAGTAATATGTAAAAAAATTATAGTATTAAAATGGCATGTAAATCACACAACAATTTCGTAGTAAGTGATTACTTCAATTTATTTTAAACCGTTTCAATTCATTTTTCACAATCTGAAATCAACGTAAAATAAAAACCAAATTCGTAAACATGGCAATTTAAATAACAATTTAACAAACATTACTCATTAGTCGCGTAATTATGGCGAAGTAATTTAATATTTTAATGATGCTGCCTAAATATTGACCGCGAGTGCTTCACTATAACACGGCGGGCGGAGCTGGGGCGCGCGCCACTATCGGTAATGAAGTAGTGACGCGAACGCGGACATTCCCGGCTCATATCGGTTATTAGCAAAATAACAAAATGCGCGTATACTAGCGGCTATTAAAGTAATTAATTTCGTTATTAATTACACAAAGCGCAGCGACGACGGATCAAGTGGGATCATTACTCGTGGTGACGAGGTGACGTGACGTCATGACGCAGCGGTCTCGTCGCTCGCTACGCTTGTTTTATGAGCGGGGCGTAAATGCCTGCTAATTGGGTGCCACCCTAATTGTTCCGGAGTTTCCTTTTTGGCCGTTTCGGAGAGTCACTGTGACTTTAACGTTGTAGAGTCTGTCAGTAATAAATATACTCCGACGTGTTTCAAGAGTTATTTCAGAACAAAACCTACTTATTTATAATTACAAGATAACAAATATTAGGACTGGAATCGAATCAACTTGAATACCAAAAATATAAATAAAAATAAAAATGCGCGTCACCGTTCGAGCACATGGAAATAACGCAAGTAATGATAACACATTACGCCTCCCCTACAAGATCCCCTCCTAATTTTCTGTAGTTAATTATAACACAACATACTTACGTGAGAGAATATACAGCTGACATATAGTATGGGTAGGACAGTACAATGAAACTTCCGCGGAGACAGCGCACAGCGAGCCAAACCCGTTCCTAATTCCGTGCTCCGGCAAATAGGTGCGGTCATCGACAACAGCTCAGTCAATATTGACTCCTGAAGTTTACGAGCAGATTACGTGGAGACCAATCTTAAACACTTCCGCAGAATGTATGCAAATCACAGGACGCTAGTACCTTGTTGAATTAATTTGTAAGTGGTCCTCCGAGCCGCGTCCCGGCCGCGGTCCCTAAGTCCCGACTTACGGCCCGGGACCCCGGGACGCCCCGACACTGACTTAATCTTACAAATTACAAGCAGGCCTAGTCCATCGGCGCGTTATTGAATTAAAACTTAATGTGGGTAGCGCACTTGGCGTGAATTTTTCATGTTGATAAGCGGAGTCGGGCGAAGAATTATCGTTAAGTTAATAGTTGGTGTTCAGACCCTTATTAACGTTGGGGAAAAGTTTTTGCACGTGGAATATAAATGTTGACTGTTATAGTGTCTGAATTGGGAAAAACTAGGCTTTATGTTAGCACTTAGATAAGTAGTCTTTGTGCAAAAAATTCAACAAAGCCTTCTATCGCGTTTCTAGGTATCACGGCATATTAAAGGAGACTACAAAACAAAGTGGTAATTCTAATCCAGTCTCGAGTGTAAGCTCTAAAACTGCGCTAAACCTAAAATTCGTTAATGTTTAGCTAACTGAGCTGGCTGGGCTGCAGTGGTACACGATTACAGGTAAACTAATGAGAATGGGCTAATTAGTAAGTTTAGCTACTGAAGAGTTTTCGCTTAATGAATGGGGAGTGACCTTGCGTTTACTAGCGCGTTTATAGTCTAGTGAATAGAAACACGTGTGAAATGAGACAAGATTTTATTAAATGGATGTTATAACTGAATTTTTAATCTTTAAAGCAATACATAAGGAAATTCAAGTACGCTATATAGGTATCAAAATACACCGCTTCTATATCAAATATTCACAAGGCAAACTAAAAATGGTGTAAGTACGTACGTTGGTACTCATTGCTAACTTCCTCCCATCTTAAGTATCCGAATATTTAAATTGCTCACATATTCAAATACACAGTACATCTTAAAGGCTTCCTCAAACGTTAAATAAAATACTTTCGTAAGTATATATTTTCTACCGTTTTCCGTTGGAAAGATACTTGACAGAAACATTTCCTTACCGCTCACCCGAGAGCGTCTGCGATGAGTGTGAACTTGCCAACACCACCTTATCAATACAGCTATCACCTACTTTAGATATTTAGAAATAAGAATGATTTTTGCTTGGTGGAGTGTTCAAGTTATTTTGGCAAAGTTAAAGGCAAGGACTCTTCGTTAGAAGGCCTCACAGAAAATGACGCGAAAACTGTTGAATGTGCATTTTGGGGAATTTCGACTGTTGAAGTAAATGTGTGGAAGTACTTTGTCGGAGTTTCCAGCCTGTTGTCTTCATGTTTACTTTCATATTTAGTGCCGAGTTTAATGTCGGTAGTTAGATCGTCAGTTCGAGAAGTACTTGTTGCTAATAGTCGTTTAAGTTTGTGTACACGAAGTTACACTTCTGGTATCGACTCGTCAATACATACTAACGTGGATTTGGTTCTATTCTGTAGGGACAGATTCATACTGTAATATTGGAATGAGTCATAGAACTTAGGCTTCCTGACTGTGATCACGTTCCACACAGTCTAAAAATATCTAAACAATTATGGTAGAGTGAAAAACGATCACGTCAGGCGGCTAATCATAACATTGATCTTTGACAAACAAACAAATGTATTTTAAATCTCAATAACTTCCTCCCAATTCACAAGACCAAAGACGATACGATACGTCGTGGAAACGCGCCCTCCGGCTGAAAGTCACAACATCAAACAGTGCCGACTCGACGTCTAACAAAATAGAGCGAAACAAACTCCCAAGAACATCCAAAAACAATTAAGTACATAATACAGAGGAAATTCATTCGCAGATAATTAATTTTGAAGATTAAAAGTTGCTTCCTAAAACTTAATAAGCAATATTCCTTTGAGAGCCGCTCGCAAATGGCGGAGGCGTCTTAGACAATACTGTAGCTGACAGACATGCGTGCTTTGGATCAAACTGGTTGATTTTCATGTCTATGAAGTAAAGGTTAGTCTCCTGAAATGCAAAGGCACGTGGCCTAGTAAACTTTTGCTCCACAGATTAGATAGGTTTAACACTAGTGAAGGAATATTACTTGTCCTTGTAATTTTGTTTTGTTTTTAGCTGTAGTAATTGTAGTTGTCACTTGTTTTCTTGCAATATGCTTGCTTGTTTTATTTAATACTAGCTTTAGCCCGCACGGCTTCGCTCCCGCTCTTCCCTGCTCCACCCTACTATACCCTACTCTACCCTACTCTACCCAACTCTACCCTACTCTACACTACTCTACCCTACTCTAACCTACTCTGCCCTACTCCACTCTACCTTACCCTGCTCTACCCTACTCTACCCTACTCTACCCTACTCTACCCTACTCTACCCTACTCTACCCTACTCTACCCTACTCTGCCCTACTCTGCCCTACTCTGCCCTACTCTGCCCTACTCTACCCTACTCTACCCTACTCTACCCTACTCTACCCTACTCTACCCTACTCTACCCTACTCTACCCTACTCTACCCTACTCTACCCTACTCTGCCCTACTCTACCCTACTCTGCCCTACTCTGCCCTACTCTGCCCTACTCTGCCCTACTCTGCCCTACTCTGCCCTACACTACCCTACTCTACCCTACTCTACCCTACTCTACCCTACTCTACCCTACTCTACCCTACTCTACCCTACTCTACCCTACTCTACCCTACTCTACCCTACTCTACCCTACTCTACCCTACTCTACCCTACTCTACCCTACTCTACCCTACTCTAACCTACTCTACCCTACTCTACCCTACTCTACCCTACTCTACCCTACTCTACCCTACTCTACCATACTCTACCCTACTCTACCCTACTCTACCCTACTCTACCCTACTCTACCCTACTCTACCCTACTCTACCCTACTCTACCCTACTCTACCCTACTCTACCCTACTCTACCCTACTCTACCCTACTCTACCCTACTCTACCCTACTCTACCCTACTCTACCCTACTCTACCCTACTCTACCCTACTCTACCCTACTCTACCCTACTCTACCCTACTCTACCCTACTCTACCCTACTCTACCCTAATTTTCATTTTTTCAATAAGAACATTCTCCTCACAATAACGAACACAACAAAAAAAGATTTAGTAAAATCGGCCCAGCCGTACACGCGTGATGGCGTGACCAAGGAAATAGGGATTCATTTTTAAATAGGTACGTAGATATATGTATTTAAGTATGTATTTTAGTGTTAAGTATAGTAATTTGTTTTTTTTTTCTTTAGCAATTGATTAGCTTGTTTTGTAATGCACCATGTGCAATCCCATTTTATGTCCAGACAATCTCTTTCCATACCAGGTTACCTAGAAGAGATCGCGGAATGCCGCCCATTGTATGTTTTTAAATATAAGGTTCAAATATATAATTTGTTATCTTGGTGTACAATAAAGTATATATAAATAAATAAATAGGAAACGTGTAAAAAACATCAAGAGAACAGATTGAATCAGTCGGCTGACTGACGACCAAGAACATAAGAAGTCTATCCTAATGATAACACGGCAGCTTACAATTAAGGATGGCGATTTGAAATCAATTGACCGAAGAGTCGATTTTATAGGACACTGGATCGACTCTGAGAATTAGTCTCAGAAACTTGAAATGGAAATTAATTATTTAAAAAAAATGGCTGGTTTGTTGTTGAACATCTATTTACTTACTAGTTTTCAAACAAATGTGTACTCTAAGGTCATCGGAACCATGATTTTTAGGACTCAGTACTTGCAGAGTAACCATTAGATCGATTGCGAAAAGCTTTGCACATCATCAAATGCTTCTAAAAACCAAAAAGTGTTGAGGGTGCTGTCTGATGTGGGCCGCCGTAGTGTAGCATGCGCGCCTCAAAGAGATAGCAAAACCATAGGGACCCAGTTCTCTTTAGTCGTTGATGATTTCACATCTAAAAAAAAGGGTGCTGTCTGATAAACACCATCTAATACTACTGCCGCCAAAAGCTGTCAGTCTTGATTCAAAATTTCACGAGATTTAGATCCCGCAAATTCGGAATTACATTCCTTAAGTAGGACCTTATGTTGGCTTGGAGTAATGGGTTCCTTCTTTTAGGAGTCACGCTTCTATACAATCAGGCATGAGTACCTGCCGCCTGACGCAGGTCCCCATTGGATAAAATTGTTTCGGAAGTTTATTGTTTTGGATTCGGCTAGAGTTATCACTAGCTTAGCTTGTTAACTAGCTAGCTTAGCGAGCTCTGTTATCACTATTTGTGTGGATCACCCGAAGGACACGGTGGAGTATAAGGTGAAGGTAAGCCTTACTTGTAGATCTTGCGTCAGGCCCTGGTTAATCTCAGCTATATAGATGTGAATTTGCGGACTACGAGCGACCCATTACGATAAGGTGAGCCTTATCGTATCAACAAATAACCTCTCGCGCTCTGATGAGCCCGAGAAGTTTTTTGATGATATTCCACCATAAAAACAGTATCACATAAAGTGGTACATGATACAGTTATATGCAAAATTAATTAAGTGTGAAGTATATGTGAAGATATAGTTTGTGTAGGAAAACTTAACCTTTTATTTGGATTAATACCCGCTAAGCACTAACTCAAATTCCTTGCATTTTACCGGTATTTTCTGCTTACATTCAGTTACGTTACAATCTTTTTTGACAATCTTTAATGTAAAGTGCATCAAATATTTATTTAAATGCTTAGATCTCCCAGGCAAGGAATAACATACATTTGTCAGAGTAAGCACCGCATCTAGCCCGACCGCTTACATATTGCGTGCATAGCCCAGTGATCCAGAATGCCGCACATTCCCGAGCTAAATGCCGATGCGTCATTATCGCCGTGTGTGCGACATACCTGCATACTAATTACAGCTTAGCGTGGCTTTAGTTTGACATGCGGTACATACGTGTTCAGGTGTAGCTTACTTATTTATCTAATATTTTATAGGAAGCTAACGCCATCCAAATGTGAGATATTGGGTAATATAATACCTTCTATGACTGAGCTTCACTCAATGGTTATCAATATATTGAGTAGATAGGTGGCTTTATTTTGACTCAAGATCCAAGTTTTTCAATTAACCTAGTATAACATGAAATAAAACCTGAAGCATCGATATTTATGTACTACTGTTATCTATATGTGTTATCTTTAGAGAAAGATTGACTAAGAAAGTTATTTAGTGTACCTACGGGGTTTGTTATTTAAATAAAACGACCAAAACGGGTACCACACCCTTTATACTTTTGCCTTGCCAGCACACACATAATACAAGTATACAACAACAATAACAGTAGGAATAAATAAATTATATACTAGCACTTACTGAAATGTTGCTTGCTCCGAAAACTAAGACGAAAAGAGAGACATGACAGCGCGCCGTTCCTTTTTATAAACTCTTGTAACTGTCAAATGCCCCGCGCTGTCAAGTCGCAGTCCGTTCGAGTTGTCAGTGCAAAAAAATACATTTAATGTTGCTAATACAGAAAACAATCATAGTGTATGAACATTATCATAAAAATCGCTAACACTACGCACTAGATTAGGCGTGCTGAACACTCACTTCAATCGAATCCGTTGCACTGAATTCTAGGCAAATTGACATTGATGACTTTAGTGCAATTTTGGCGTTCATACAGTGTGAGAGCGGCACTTATAAATTTAAAAGAAAGTGAATTTGGGACGTAAATAATAATTCAGTCATGAAAGTAAAATAATTGATTATTCAAGCAATTTAAAAGCTTCAAATATCGTAATAATATGTTAGAAATTATATTATTTCATTTAAAAGCTTTTCCATTTTACAATCATAGACTAAAACATGCAGATATTCACTCCCACAAAAACCGGGTTTTTACCTACAACTGCTTTAGTGAACACGAACTTTGCATGATGTTTTATTCCGTTTGTTTAAATAATAGGTACCAATGAATTCGGTCAAATTGAATACTTATGAATACGTCTGTTTTTCGATACTGTAAAAACTCAGCAAGAAATGCCAGCAAATCATTGAATATCAGTTTTCATCGCTAAGTTATGTGGTTAAGTATTCTGTCATTCGTAAGCACTGAGGTATTACGTACCTACCTAGATATTATGTATACATAGATTAGTATTCAAATATAAATTAGGTTCAGTTGAATTTGTAGTCATATGTGTAATATAAGTGATACATCACTAAGTGATCATTACTGTTATTGAGATTTCGTCCTTCATAAACTATAATTACATTTTAAGTTTGTTCACTCGGGTCAGCCGAAAAGATAAAAATTGATAAAATATCTTCAAGAGGATAAACGTGAAAACATGTGGCTTCCTACAAAATATCCGTTTATCTGCTTTGCACACTTTCTACACTCTTACTAAACTAACTAACTCTTCACTTTTACTAAAGCTGGAAAACGTTTTTTAGTAGTAATGCTATTCCTTCAGAATGTGCCTTCAAACATTTATAGCTTTCCCCTGCATCATTAAACCAAGTGCAAATTTCTGACTCCGAGTCAATTTTTGATTCGCCCCGAAAAATTAAGTTGAAAATAGATTTTAGAAAAGTTTTAGTTTTTAGGGTTCCGTAGCCAAATGGCAAAAAACGGAACCCTTATAGATTCGTCATGTCTGTCTGTCTGTCTGTCCGTCCGTATGTCACAGCCACTTTTTTCCGAAACTATTAGAGCTATACTGTTGAAACTTAGTAAGTAGTATGTATTCTGTAAACCGCTTTAAGATTTTCACACAAAAATAGAAAAAAAGCAATAAATTTTGGAGGTCCCCATACTTAGAACTGAAACTCAAAAATTTTTTTTTCATCAAACCCATACGTGTGGGGTATCTATGGATAGGTCTTCAAAAATGGTATTGAGGTTTCTAAAATCATTTTTTTTCTAAACTGAATAGTTTACGCGAGAGACACTTCCAAAGTGGTAAAATGCGTCCCCCCCTGTAACTTCTAAAATAAGAGAATGATAAAACTAAAAAAAATATAGATTTAGTAAGTAGTTTTTTTTTAATACGTCATAAATCTAAAAAAATACACTATTATTAAAACATCGATCAAAGTTACAACGAACTACAAGAACTTTTATATTATGTTACTTGCTGCTACGGAACCCTCCATGGGCGAGTCCGACTCGCACTTGGCCGGTTTTTAGGTAATTTTTTTATCACCACTGCTCTCAAAACGGTGAAGGAAAACATCGTGAAGAATATTTCGAAGACATGCGACATTCACCAACCCGCACTGGGCCAGCGTGGTGGTTTACGGCCCATTCCTTCTCCTAGAGAGAAGGCTTGAGTCCCAGCAGAGGGAACATTAAAAAGCTAATTATGCTATAGTTATAGTTGTTGTTTGTGTTGTTTCTAAATATTACCAGCGCAGCCCTGACCATCATTCACTAAAGATAGCTGTCCTTTAGAATGATGATTACAATAAATGTTTTCATTATTTTCCACAATTTTTAATTCACTTATTTATTAAAGTAGTAGACGTAGTTTTCTGAATTTACACTAACGTGGACCATTGGTAAAATTTTGAAATAGAGTTTTATTGTAATGAAGTATTGTAGGCAAAAAACTGTGTCACTTCTGCGGTATAAAAATCTATATGGATAACATGTCATTACACTATGTTGAACTAAACGCGTAAGTACTACGAAATTCATGGCGCTTAAAACGTTTTGGTCGCGAAAAAAGTATCCTCTAAAAGCTATCAGCACTTTATATTTTAATATTTCTGTTAGACGACATAATGCCAATGTAGCGCTGCAGCAGATTTTAGTTTTAACTTTTCAATATTTTGACAAATAGTTTCCATGAAAGGGCTTGTCTATCACTAGAATATAAGTCAATGACCTGAAGTTAACATTTCGATGACTAGTTTTATTGCGCACCCTTTGAAGCAGCTAATGCAATATTTTCGCAGGCACATTCGGTTCTATTTGAGGCTGGGGTATGTTTGCATCACAAATTGACTGCAGTTGAGTCGAACCCACAAAGTGAGGCTCTCACTAAACACATAAACACGAAGAGAGATCGCGGCAATATTTGACAACAAAAATTGTCTCAGTATCGCCGTAAAATCCAGTGCAAACATCTCCTCAACAACGGCTACCTTATACATCCACACCCAAAAATCTAAACCGTAGAATTTGCGGCTCTATGTCTTTGTGATAAGAGTGTTGTGAGTTTAAGGCATTGGTGTATGTCTAAGGTCCTGATGTTGACAAAAAATCTCATCGTTGAAGGGTCGTCAAAGCGTCATAGATCGCGGAGCTGTTTGCTCGTGTAAACTGTTTGTGGTATTTGTTTGAGTTCTGTCACAGTTTGATGTGGGTAGCAGATCGGGCGTATCATTCGCCCAGCCGTACGCTTTGTACGCTTCCCGTAGGCGCGTACCCGTTAAACATTAACGTCTAATGGATTTTTGCGTTTTCCCAACGATCGACATCTGAGCGATTGATTTATTCTGCTGATATTTGTTTACCTACGTTGAGTTGACAACAATATATTATAGAAACCATCTTTATATCATTCTCACCACTTTGCGTCCTTACAAGACGCAGGTCCTCACTGGACATGGTCAATTCGGGAGATTCCTGCACCAGTTAATGGCTCTGACTAAAATATACTAAAGTACGGACAGCGTCATGAACAGGCTCTTTTGTCAGGTACGTTAATGTAAGAAGGGTACCTCATTGATGCTGCTGTCTGTACCTAGATACAAAAACACGTGTTACAAAACAGGTAGATTTTATACGCAGGCGGTTCCTTCTGTTGACACGCTCTCCTGCTCCACCCAAAAGCGGGAGAAGTCATTGAATAATTTTGATAAAAGTTAAAACGGCATCATTGATTTCTCAAAAAATCCTGCCAAGAATAGATACCGTTAATATAAAAAAAATAACTGTTTTTTTTGCACCATTTGATAGTATCACTGATAGGGATATAATTCTACGAAGTAAAGATACAAACTGTGTCGTATGTTTAAGTACTTAATTACTAATTGGTAGTAAATAAATTTTAACATCATAAGCCGGATGTATTATCGTTCAAATAAAATGAAACTTCACAAAATTCATCGAAATTAATTTAACAGTTGTTCAAAAGCGTTCAATGCTCAGATCTCTCGAGTGCCCCGAACTGTTCCGAACTTTGCCGACAGCACACGAAGCAAGAAAGTATTAAAAAGATACACGCTACTGTAAACTTTGCAAAGATCTCTCGACTCCAAAGCCAACAGTTGAAAAATTAATAAGGCCTACTTTAAACTTGGGCAGCACTGAATATGGAGAAGTTACGTTATTAAGCTTTTAGTTTCTGACGTCGCTGTATTGAGATAAGAAACTTTGGCTACACGTCATATTTTATATTGAAATATAAAACATGACGTGCACCCAAGCGTTCGTCGTGTATCTCATGACGAACGTGAGTATTACCAAGACAATGTTTCTTGAGAATTTAGAATTGTAGTCGACCTAGTCCCGCGCCACTATATTTGTTCCTGAGGACTAAACTTCTATTCATTACGAACTTTTCTATCAGTAAGTAGGTAGGTTCATTATATATTTTATCAAGGAAACGAGAAATGTAATGCACTAGCTAGTAGCATCTTCCTCCAGGTACAAGAAAACGAGTGATGTAAAAACATGACGTCTCGTAAGTTCACTTCGGCTCTTTAATAAAGACAATGTTCTTTGCTCTACTACCTCAAGAAAGAACGTCATTAAATAAACTATTTTTAAGCTTTGCCATTTGTTAGTGGCACTAATGTTCTTGAATGTGTATGTCAACCTTTGAATCCCGAAATGTAACCGAGTCAACAAGTACTACGTCACCTCACTGTTTAGATTATGTAATATATATGCTGTAACCTAAAACTTAGTGCTCACAGTTCTCAACTGAAGGCAGCACAGCCGCGCGACCGCTCGACCGCTCAACCGCGCGGCGGCTCGCTCGCTGGCCGCCGAGCCGCGCGGTCCCCCGGGCCTCCGTTTGTTTAGGATGTTTGCGAGCCCGCCTTTGTTTTGTCTTATTACTACACTATTTGTTCTCCTACTTCATCGAATAAGTCAGCTTAAGATGTTCAGAGAACTCAAACACGATCTCGAACGATCCTTTGCGTTATATCTGTGTTGGAGTGCTTTGGATTATCTTTGTTGTAAAGAACAAAGGATTTTTGTAGTGATTGCATTACCATTGAGTTTATTCTCCATTATTGGTGCAAACAAAGCTTAAGTTATATGGTCAAAGTGGCGTGAACAATCGTAAATCATCACATTGATTACTTTATTATTGGAGCGGTTCAAACCAGATACAGTAATGTAAATCATCGAAATATTTATCATAACATAAATGTACCTATTCAATGACTCATTTTACAAATCAAAATTTAACAACTATATATCAAAACACGGCAACACGTTGCCGGTTCAAATGTCCGCAGTACACAAAATCACTATTCATGCGGGTCCAACAAAAGCTAGTTTAGGTAAACTATTTAATATTGCAAAATACAAAGTGAAAACCACCCGCGAGCGGCGACGCGCGGGCGACACGCGCGCTGCTCGCGTCGACATGCGACACCGCGACACGCGCGTCGTAAATAAACAATCGAACAATGTATTTAGTCATTTGGCCGACAGCTACACGCGTTTGTGTCCTGATACAAACATATTAGTCACTAGCTTTTTATTTTGCTGCGAGATTGGAAAATAAAATAAAGTGGTTGATACAATTTACTATTGGACAATGGATACTGAAATATTCAGTCTCGAATTTGGTTTGTTTGTCCATGTAATCGGTAGCTTAATATAAATTTTAAGGAAAAAAAAGGGAAGGAGACAAGTTCTTCCATGAGATGACCACTGATTCAGGTAACATAACTATGTCGCCTCAGGAGATGCTCTGGATATCGCAGCTGATTCCCGGCTACCGTAAACGCAGGATTGGCGATGGTAAGCAATGGCCCCGAAGAAACGGCGCATTGCACACTTCAACCAGATATGTCATCTTAACTGACAAAGCCTACTAAGGCCGATGCGTGCCAGGGTTGCAAGATTGTTTGAGAGGTAATTAGCTACACCTGTGTAATATTGATAGATTTCAATTAAAGTCGCTGGTTTAGTTGACAGCACGTTGATTTTCTGGCGAGCAATCAAAACATGGCAGTGCGACGGTGCGTCACCGCGACAGCTGACGCGCGACCGACGCGACCGCAGCAGGCGAGCGGTCGCGGGAAAAATATAACTGTTTTGTTATAGAATAGAATAGAATAGAATAAACTTTATTGTACACCAAAAAGTAATACAGTTTAAACAAAAACTTAAATTAACGGGCACAAAGGCGGTCTTATCGCTGAGAGCGATCTCTTCCAGACAACCTTAGGATGGATAAGAACTTAAAATAATACAGGGGGTAGTCTGTGGTGTACTGCTAACAAATTGATCACTCTATTTAAAACATAATATATAATTATATATATATATATATACATACATATTATATGTTACACAATTTCATAAAAAAAAAGGAAAGAATAAAAGATTAAAGTAGGGTTGGTGGAAGAAATTAAATTACATAGAAACAAGATAATGTTAGAGAGAAAGGAAATGGTTTTTAATTAGATTTTTAAAAGAAACTAGTGACTGGGCTTGCCTAATAGTTAATGGCAACGCGTTCCACAAACGCACCGCCTGGATCGCAAACGACTTATCACAAAATTTTGTAGAATGCGAGGGCATTAAAAGGGTCAAATTCTCCGATGATCTCAGGTGTCTAGAATGTGTGTCATGAATGAACTTAAAACGTTCTTTAAGATAAGAGGGGGTTGTAGGAATAAACAGGACACTGTAAAGCAACGATAAAATATGAGTATTCCGGCGAAGGCGGATTGGCAGCCACTTGAGCTTACTACGAAATTCAGAAATATGATCATATTTGCGCAATCCAAATATGAATCTAACTGTCTCGGTGTCTGTGTAATCTGTTATCGACTAAACATTATCTACAATCCTACATGCACTCGGCGAACGTTCGTGTATTGAATGAAACTAGGTACACTATTTATTGCCTCATCTGTCTAAGATCTTGAATGTTAATATATGAATTGTCTGATTATAATCGACTAGCTTTTGCCCGCAGCTTTCCCCGCGTACATAAAATATAGCCCATGTTACTCAGGAATAAAGCAGCTTTCTATCGGTGAAAAAACTTTAGCAATCGGACTAGTACTTCCAGAAATTACCTCCTACAAACAAAATAAAAATAAAAAACAAGCATTACCTCTTTTTCATATTAGTGTAGATAATCGTACGAGCTTGTTTAAATACAGATTCTGGGAGTGTCAAAATTCATAAGTCCATTAGCTATATTTTGAATGATTAATTACTAAGTATATCTAAGAACGTAAATGAAAGGATAGCTCACTAAATAGAATTGATGTCGACGAGTTCTGGCACCGTTAAAAACATCCGTCACAAGCACTTATGTCTGGTGATCAAAGTAATGGCGGAGCGAGCGGGGGGGATTTTAAATTCCTTCGAGCAGATTGTAAACATCAACATACAATTTGTATGTTGGTATTATACACAGATGGATATTATTACATCTGTGTGGTAGGTATCATGTGTTTACAAACACACGTCATTTTACAACGGCATAAAGTAATCATGATGTGACTCCAAGGGTGTTTTTAATATCGTGCGGATTTCATCACGCATGCAGGTTTGCTCCGCGTGCAAAAAATTTCAAAACGCAAAAAAAAAAACTCCCCTTTTTCACATGCGTGATCAAAACCGCACGATATCATGATATTAAAAACCCCCTTAGTTCTTATTTTTAAATAAAAATTAGTAAACTTTCGTTTTGAAAATGAACATACTATGTTCATTTTCAAACGTTTGAAAACGCTGTAAAATTTTCAAAAATCTATAAATAAGTGTGAATAATCTATAAATATTGCGTGCAAGCAGTGAAACAAAAACATGGACTACAATTACCAACGATTATAATTACCAACCAACCAACTAACCTAACACCGTTTGTCGCTCTAACAGCCACATTTGAGTGAGTGTAACGTGAGCGGCAGTGTTGCAGTTTCAATAAGAGCGCGGCACGGTAGGGATGTAATTGCCGGCGCGCGTGTAAAAGCGGCAATTATCCGCGCGATAACCGACGTCTTGCGGCGCAACGCTAGTGATGGAACACGCGATAGTGTGGACAAGGCTTGATGCAAAACTTAGTACAGATTGGTACATAGCGACATTGAAATATTATTTATTACTAGCTTTTGCCCGCGCGGCTTCTTTCCCGCTCTTCCCTACTTCAGCCTACTATACCCTACTCTACCCCACTATACCCTACTCTACCCTACTCTACCCTACTCGACCCTACCCTACTCTACTCTACTCTACCCTACTCTACCCTACTCTACCCTACTTTACCCTACTCTACCCTACCCTACTCTACTCTACCCTACTCTAACCTCCTCTACCTTACCCTACCCTACACTACCCTACTCTACCCTACTCTACCCTACACTACCCTAATTTTCATTTTTTTTCCATAAGAACCTTCTCCTTATAATAACGAACACAACAAAAAAAAAAATTAGCGAAATCGGTCCAGGCGTTGTTGAGTTATGCGCTTACCAACACATTTTGCGATTCATTTTTATATTATAGATTATTCCCAGCAATATCCTTACAGACTATTCCAAATCGATATTGAGATTTCTTATTACTAAATTAAAAAACGAGATTCATTAAACTAACCGTAACAAATTTTAAAAAGTGCTATCTTAGTAAATTCACTCAGATTACAATAAAATATATCAAGTATTTTTGGTGTATTATTATTAGACAGCTCTTTTGTTTTACTTCGTTAATTTAAACACTGACTATACTAGATTCAGTATTCGAGTGTCGTTGCTGTTATCTCTAATGAATTGCCAACTATTATCATAACTTGTTAAAAGCAGCACATAAAGAAATTCAGCTTGTTCTCAACTACAAGTTCCGAGTTAACTAAAAAATTAAAAAAAATGTCACCAACATTTTAAAGACAAGTTATCTCCTGCAGATCTTAAGCCGGGCCGTCCCGTGAGCCCGGGACGGCGTCGCGTGGCGCGTCCCTCGAGCCGGATATTGCAGGCCGCCGGCATCGCTAAAAGCCTCGTACAGCGTGTAGAAGGCCCAGCGAATGTTTAGTGTTCCGCTCACGACCAAATTGAGTCTAGAGCTGCTGATTGTGATGGAAAAATGCTAAACAGAGCCCAAATTAAACACTAAAGCCAGGATTGTGAGCGCTTTAGCTGCTTTGTGCTTCGTTTTGGACGACTTTTCGGCTTTAAAGGCTTTGGACGTGACAGCGAGGCATATTAAAATGTTAGCGTTTTTGTTGGTCCTTTGGAGTTTACCTGGTATGCATCGTTCATGGTTGTGAGACTCTATATACTACATTTTTGTCATTTTTCGTAAAAACAATTTTACCTAAATTTTGTGCTTCACTAATTCGTAACTTGTAACATTAATCGTTATTTTTACATAAAGATGTAGATTGTAGAAAGACCCCAAAATTCTCTCTTTTCACCAAATCACTATCATGTGAAACTGAATAAAACCCCCCACATCGACCGAATAAAGATCTTATCCAACTTAATACTCTTTGTTTTACGAGCAGCGCATTCGGATGAGGGCGTTACACTTAACGGCCCTTCTATACGGGCGTACAGACACACAGACATACATACATTATATATTTAATCTCATAATGTGGACGTCTGTCTTGTTAAGATGCCGTAAGTCGAAGAATTAAGGGATCTTATTCTAAGCAGTGGATAGGGGAAGATTTTGTGATACAAAATACTCCAAATTAATATTTGCCGTAATTAAAAGGCATCTTTAATTCCATTTGATTTTTTCATCATCTTCTTGGCGCGCATTAATGCTTCAATAACAATCATGGTATGAACCAGAACTCGACGCGAGAGGTCAGCGTCACTGAGCACTTCCACGAGGACACGGTGTGGTGCTCCATCCAAGTAGGGCCACTTCTACTGTACGCTTCTCTGTGTCCTTCGAGAGTTCCGCACACGGGCGTTTCTTCCGCCTGAATCCATAACTGGAACATCTCACATTGAATGTCAAGCTAGGATGCCGTGGTACCCCTCTAGCCATTCCTTGAAGAAGGGCTTTACTACCGCGGTTGTGGTGTCACAGAATGCGGTCATTTATAACATTATCGCTGCTAGCTCGATCCTTATCGCAACCTATATCCACGAGTCGCTCACACAGTTTTCATTCTCTCGGCTCAATATCTTGTTACACAGTTTCATTACAGGGCGCGATCGATATCGTGGAATATAAGTAGGTGTATCGATACAATTGCTCCTTTGCGCCCAACATTGCAACTCCTGGACGTGTGTGGAATGTATTAGTAACTTCCTACTATATGGGGTTCTTTGCAGTTTTCCCTTTGTCGATTGTTGTGAGGCAGCTGGTAAATATGATTTCGGTGTATGAATAAATGCTTGTGCTTGCTACGGCGTAGTTGAAGTGCTACGACATTTACGATGTTTCGAAGCAAATGAAAAATGCGCTACGCATTACATTTTTGTTTGTGGAAAATAGCTTAATATAACTCAGTTTGTATTTAAATAATAATAATACTGTACTAAAAGCGCGGTCTCTATTAGCAGACTATCATCCCGTTTGCTCAGTCTGCAGCTTAGAATGAGCACCCCTTTGTTTAAGTGCAGCTATTAGACACGACTTTAGGATTTTGTCTACAAAGCGTGGCGATTTGTTACAGCGCACTAAAACTTCATGTTTAGCAACAAAGCTTTTCGACTTAAAATCTCAAAATAAGAATTTAAAAACATTTCTTTTATTTCTTATTATCATTGGTAAGCTTGCGTTTCCCAAAACAACCACATCCGATGATAAACGATGATTGAGCTTGCCATGAAGCAAGCTATATTCATTTTTGACAACAAGAACCTAGACCCTAGTTATAGCTGTCATGAAACACGGACTCCGGCCAGGAATCCCATTCCTTGCTGTACACAGAATATAGCAATACAATAAATGCTTCGCTTTCGTGAAGAAGCTAACTATCGTCTTACAGAGAACATTCTATCGGATGCTGCACGAGCTGTCAGGTGACGCGAGATCTTATTATGGTGCCGCCGTCCCGGCCACACCGTACTGCGAGGAAATAGAATCTATGCCAAGTACAAATGCTAGTGCCGATGTCATCGAGACTAAATAAAAAGATTTTCCACTCGAGACAACTATTTTACGGATATTGATCGGTCGATCGCTCTATCAACGTAAACTGTAGGTACTCGTGATTCATTTATTTTTTCAAATAAAAATACGTATTACACATTGATTGTTGTTATTTGTGGATCATGGAATATTTCGTTTTCATTTCTCTTTTGAAAATCATGTACGATGAAATCTGTAACCATGTATAGTTACGTAATAAAAAAAAAACAATATTTGGCATTTTTTGGGAGAAGAAGTATGATCGAGTGGATATTCAGGATAAATGTTACATTATATATTTTACGACTAACCTCATTACCACAATTTTTTTTTTTGTTTTTCAATTTGGAAGATAATATATATTAGTCCGGGTTCCCTAGTACATTTTTCCCACTTGATTACTATCAAGCTAATTTTCCGTGAGTAGCTTCATTTTGATGAGACGCCCAACAATTTCCTATACGGAACTCTCGATTGTGGTAGCTAACAGAGATATATATCGGTGAACAAACATAAAAAAAAAAAAAAAACATTAAGCCGGCCATAGAACCTCCACCTTTTCGAAATCGGTTAAGTGTTTTTATATCCAAAAAAAAAAAAAAATAATCTTCATCAGATTCTTCTGATGAATGTTCATAATCTTCGCTACTAAAATCGCTGTCATTTTCATTTCATGTTGGAAGAGGAGAACTCTTTGAGAGGAGGGGGAATCTTTTATCAAACCATTAATTTTGTAGGACAAATACTTTTTCAGATAATTTAGATAATTATCTTGAGATTTAACAAAAAAAGAACCTGTTAGTAATATTTTTTTTAGAGTCATCATCTCATACATATTTAATCCTTGATATCTCTGTTAGCTACCAGAATCGAGAGTTCCGTATAGGAAATTGTTGGGCGTCTTATCAAAATGAAGCTACTCAAGAAAAATTTGCTTGATAGTAATCAAGTGGGAAAAATGTACTAGGGAACCCGGACTAATATATACAATATCATGTTTTACAATTATTAATTATTATTATTATTTATTTTTTTACAGTTATGACATGTTTATTTTTACTATTTGACTGCCAATTTTTTATAAACTTTTTTTTATTTTTATTGTGAATGTGAGAACTATGTGGATTACTCTTTCCTTTTCTTTTATTTTCACATGATGTCTGGCAGTTTTGAGTATTTGATGTGGCCTACCAAAATGTCCTTTCTTTGGCATTGTTCGTCAAGTTGTTGAGCTCCTTAGTGGTCCTGAGTTGAGCTACACGCTTACTGATAAATGCTTGCTGGACTGGTCCACTTAGAACTGTGTATTTCTTTCTTCAAAAGACCATCTCAGGCTCAATCTGCATGGTTCTCATATGATTTGACCATTACATGTTTTGCTGTATGGACTTTAAAAGAGACTTTGACCCCTGAGTTTGTTTCGGTGTTTCTTCTCAGGGTAGTCAGCTAGGAAACACCGGCCTCATCTAGCATTAATTGTCGAAAAAAAAAAAAAATGACGGGTAAAAGTGTTTTTATAAAACCTACTTGCAAAATAAAGATCATTTATCATTTATCGATACCTACCTTCTACTGGAGAGCCGTTTTTGTAATTATTAATTATATGAGTAATTTGCGAAACACTTTTAACCAATTTTTGTATGTAATCAATAATTAGTTTAAAGTAACCGACACAGTACCTACCAGGTTCCGGACGTAATAGTAAGTAACATCATTAATTATTTATTTATAACTTCCTGCAACACAAAGATAGACAATGGCGGATATAATGTCTTAGGCATTCTCAACCAGTCAACCAAGTGTAGTAGGTAGACAGATGATATGGCAGGTTCTTAAAAAAAAATTAATAAAAAAGCAAGGGGTACAAAAGTATATACATAATTACATAATAATAAAAATAAACGTAAATGTATACAATTTAACACAAAAAAAGATATGTACTATATGTGTAAACGCCTTAATGCGTGGGGGAGTCTTTATAAATTTTTTTGTCTGCGATCAACAAATCTGGTTTACAAATTAAAACAGAAACTAGGTATTTTCACAAACAAAACTTTCTCAAATAATAAAGTCTCATTGGACCGGCGAAGGAGAGGTTTAACAAGTCCTAACACTAATTCTTTGGACTGAAACACGTCGACTAATCTGAAGAACTTTTAATTAGCTTGTTCTACTCTCAGTTTCTTTTACGCCTTAGCCTGAGGTTATCTCAATAGAAGACCAGCACCTAAATCTCTAATTAAACCGTAAAAAAACACTTTAACTTAAGCTTCTTAATCAGTTAATGATATTAACTGATTAAGAAGCTTAAGAGGCACATAATAGGTGTTTGGGTTAAGGGTTTCATCTAGATAAAACTATTCTCCTAGTATGATTCGTGCATATAGCGTATATATATATATAATATGTATGTAAGTTTTGTAAAGATATAGTTTCTTTGGAACAAGGCAATCTAATATAAAAAAAAATCGTATCTAAATATAAATACATACAATAAGCAACTATGACGAAATAGAAAACTGCAAGAGTTTGGCAGCCTCTGTCAGGCGGTAGTGAGTTCCACAAACGTACAGCATGGGAAGTGAAGGAGTAGGAATAGAAATCGGTGGAATGGGGAGGGGATTAAAGGAGATATTTACGATGCGACCTGCAGGGAGCATCAGAAGGGCGAGAGAAGGAAAAGCGTTCCCGCAAGTAAGAGGGAGTTTTAGGGTTGTGAAGAATGTTATGTCAAAATACATTATTCCAATTATCAGAACTAAATTTATGTAATTTATGTGGCAGAACAATGTTAGCTGAGTCAGATTAGTAGTATAATAAACTAGTTGGTGTGTGTAAAAAATCGTCCTTAGCGATAAAACCGCCCACTGCTACACCACACCGCATTCAAGCTCCTACTATCATTTTTTATGAGTACAATATAGAGTATCCAGATCTATCTTTTGCCAGCGACTTCGTTCGCGTGAATGTCGGTTATTGCAGACTCAAAGTCAAAGCCAGCAGCCAGTCAAAGAAGCATACTTATGTACTTTTTGGAGGCTCTAGCTTACTTCATACAAAATTTCATCAAAATCAATTGACTAGTTTTACCGTGAAGCAGAAGAAGAAAGAAATATTAATATGGAAAATGAACATAGTTTTATATGTGAGAATTAAACATTAAAAGCTAATAGGCTTGTAAAACAAAAGTAATATTCTCCGTTCACTAAACATGATAAAAATGATTACGCATGTTTTAAAATGACGATATCCTGGTGAATAGATCTCGTAAACCACTTCATTTCACTCACTTAGGATCTAGATTTTTTGCTACATGCCTTCATGGAGACACTCTAATTGAGTGAAAAACATACTAAAACGCATGATTTCTTTTGAGAAATTCAAATGAATGACTTGTGTACAACCATGTCCTCTGATTTGCTGGTTTCGTATCGCTTTGCGTGGTCGCGTCGGTGGAGTTGTCGCAAATTACCGGCAGTCGTCGCTCCGAGCAGCTGCACGAGCAGCGCACACTTGACCGACATCCGCCGAAGCTAAGAGTTAGTGCTCCACATTCACGTAAAGGGGAACTGTACCAGCGTCACATGGAAGTAACATCGTAGGTACGCATACAATCATATTGAAAACAGTTTGGCTGGAGAAAATAAATGCTGTTTTGCTTATTCGAATGAGTACTTAGAAGCAGTTTCTGACAGCAAAATACATAAGTGACAGCCAAAAATTGTCTAGTTTCGCTATTAGGATAGTTTTGATCTATATAATTATTTAAGGTTTCATTAGGTTTCTCTAAGCTCATCTTAACTGAATCTTAAAAATCAGTTGTTAACAGCCTTTAAAAAAAGAAGAAGATTCTTAAGTTATTAATATTTTCTTCAAACCGATTTCACTCGTTTTCAGATTTTTGTCAAATCGATGTTCACCGATTTTGATGATTCTTTTTGAATTAGTCTAAGTTATAACTCCGTAATGATTCTATTCATTGGTTATTCGAATGCGTAAATTAAGTAATTATCAGTATATTGTGATTTTTATAGGTAACGCACTAGAGAACTTAGTCACTATCTAGTTTTAACTGTGGCGTATCACAACAAACAAGTGACAAAAGCCTTTTTTCTTAAAAAAAAATACAACCGACTTCAAAATCGGCTTTTTTTATACATCAATGCAGTGTATTGTGTGAAGAAATCCACACAAGTGCATTTTCCGTAGCAATTCGTCAGCAATGTTAATGACGTCACTGTGTGACGGCTGATGCAAATGAACGCTGATTCCTCATATTTAAATGAGAGATTTTTTTCGACGTGCGACTCGCGGTGTTCATCGACAATGTGCTAGGACGATGACACGATATATGGCTCGATAAATTATAACGACTCATGCACGAGAGTTCTAGATTTGCCAAAAATTTTAGTTCAGTACCGCTACCATGATTTTAAAGCAATAGTATTTGTCGATACTCGGTACCAACTACGTAAATATTTTGTATGGCTAATTTTACGGCGCCTCTAGCGGTCACTTACAGATCCAAAATTTGCCATTCAAAATATTTATGTAGTCGGTATCGAGTATCGACAAATACTATTGCTTTAAACTCATGGTAGAGGTACTGAACGCCAAGAAATCCAGCCTGACCTTTTTTTTATGGTGGGAAAATCATCAATGACATCCCCCGCTCTCGGGCGGAGCGGGAAATAGTGTCAGACTCTTACTGACTAAAAACCCACCCCATTCCTTCAAGCTTTCATACCCTGGCTCCGGTAGGCTTCGACCCAGCTGGGCCCCTGGTATTGCTGACAACTCCTTGAGTCGCGCAGGAACAGTGCGCGCCATCAATGACTTGGGCTCGGTCTGGACAGTTACCGAACGGTCGGCGACCGGTCGGCGGAACACATATAGCGAGTTACCCATAGCTCGCCGTCCGCAAACCCGTGTGTACGGTGGCCGAAAAATCTGGATCGGAATCCCGGCGGCGGTGAGAGCGCCGTTGCCTGATGCAGTCGGCCTTCTCCTTTGCGAGCATTACTGCTTCGCCGAAGTCGGCGACCGCCTGCCACTCCTCGTCGCTCCGGATCATGACCTGAACCAAGGCCCGGCGCGAAAGGTCTCCGCCACCGATCGTTCCCACAAGGGCACGGTGATGCTCCGCCCAAGCAGGGCACACCTCGACTGTGTGCTCCACCGTGTCCTCCGGGCGTTCCGCACAGTGGCGACACCCGGGCGTCACTTCCACACGAATCCAGTACAGGAACCTCCCGAACTTGCCATGTCCGGTGAGGACCTGCGCCATGCGGAAGGTAAGGACGACGTGAGATCTTTTCAGCCACGCCTCAAAGAGGGGACTTACCGCCATAATTGTGGCGTTCCCAGCTCTGGGTTGCGATAGTCGCTGACGCCATTTCACCATGAGATCCCGCTGGAGCTCTGTCCACCATGCCGTGACCTGTCGCGGCAGCGGACTTTCACCTCGGCGTTGTATCTCCACGCGTATAATGTGCATGTGTGCAAGAACTGTTGCCTCCAGATTCCACGTTGGTAGATCAGCAAGAAGGCTCGCCGCTTCACGGGAAAATCTGCCAGACCTGACAACCCAGTAAAGTTATGAAAGGCTTCTAAAAAGGAAGAGAAATATTACTGTTCAACAAAGATCTCAATTTGCACGCCCAAAATAAATCAACACCGAAATTCCCCCTCAATAAAAAACGAACTCCGCCACAATCGATATTCAGTTACCGATACACAAAAACTTTTTACGGTAAATATTTCCCGTTTCCGCGCCGGTACGTCCCGGCGCGTCCCGGCCGGTCCGGTCGCGTCTTGTCCCGGGGCGCTCAGTTTTTCGTCGAGTTGTTCCACAAATTAATTAATGCAGAGGTTCGCTTCAGTAAAAAGCAATCGGTGCCGCTCGGCGGGTTATCAAATATTAATTATTTACTTGTAGTTAACCGATTTATGCGGTGACGTTGTAAGTATAGTTTCATTGGGTCTTTGTGTAATGTGATTTTAATTGATCGAGTTGGTAGATTCTTATAGGACAGGTACTTGTAAGTACTCACGTGCTTGAACCCTTTACTAGATAGAGCTGAGTGTTAGAGCTAACTTTTAATTAATGTAATTACGAATGTAACAGAATTGTATAAATTATAACGAACTACTGCTCATCCAATTTGGAACACACAGTTATTAAAAGTTTTATTTCCACATTTAAATCGAGTTTGGTAGGTATACGCTACTACGTGTAGCTAGATTGTTACCTACCAACAGCCCCTAATGCCTACAATACAAAATTAATATTGCATCCATTTCCTAATAACTGATGGAATGCACCATCATTTCCCAAGGTGATGGGGTAGCCGAAATTGCGAGGGAGTTTGTATAGAAATAGAAAATATGTTGTCAAACCTGTCAATCTCTCCGCCATGACGCAGCTAGACTCCCCCTGATTGCTACCTTTTAAGTCGTCAATATTCATTCTGTGTGATCACACGAGTTCCATTCACTATGCGCAGGCAATCGTAACAAATCTTATAAAATTTCTCTACAAATCGGCTTACCGGCTCTGTTAACTAGGCCCGATGGCTCGCCTTTGAGTCTTTTGTGGCACAAATAAGCGGTCAGGGGGTTGGTGGCCGCAGTAAATGGATTTGTTCTAAGCCTCCCCCGCCAGGCAGCTCCTAATAGATTACACATTTGTCAAAACAGTACCCGATGAATTGATTTAATTTGACAAGCGAGAAAATGGCGCCGCTTAAGTTATTGAGTTAAATAATGTGGTGAATAAAACTTCAATCAATTTCAATAATGAAGTGAGCAAAGTTCCGGGCAAACTATGGCGCATTGAGCTTGCATATTAGAGTGCGGGGTGTTGGGAGTGCACCGCGCCAACTGACCGGGGAGTTCGCAAAGTAAGCTGACCTAGCCAAATTGCAGTAAAAGTTGCTAGCGTTTCGGTAATATACAAACCTTTAGTGTCTTTTAGTATGTTAACTTTTGTTTATTTATGTAGAAGCTCGTGTCACTTTTCGTAGCCTTACAACTTAATTAATATTTTAATTAATATCTCGATAAATAATTAATAAAACTTCATGCAACACAAAAGTACAAAGACGTACCTACATAATGCCTTAGGCACATTTCTATCAGTCAGCCAATGGTGGTGGAGGGACAACATGGCTCTTTTACAGATTAAAAAGATTGATTCCAATTATTGCATTCAAGAGCATTCAACATCATCAAGAGCATTTAATCATCCTAATTAGATCGAGGAGCTTTTCACCTTCAGCGCGTACATCACTTTATTACCCGCCTCATCGTCTGAAACATGTTGCATCGTGCCACAAGCAGCTTGACCGCTTTCAGCACGTTTTTACAATCATCTGCAAGCACAACACATCGCTATACAAAATGTATGAAGCAACAAGTGTATTGGGATATTATCGCCATTTGTTATAACAATGGTCTGCGTCGGACCGGAGGTGTAATGGCGAAGCTTCGTGGAATTTTCGTAGATGTAGCAGGAAATAATACTGGTACTGGTTACTAACTTTTTCTTATACCACAGCGTGGAGAAACTTAACGTCGACAAAAGAATGCTTCATTACCGTTGTTGTTTTGTTCTTTTTCTTTATGCAATCAACACTTTCAAAATGCAGCAGCAATGGCTGCTTAACAGTCTATATAATTTACTCGTACTTGTATTATCTCTAATTTTGCATAATTGCAATAAATATTGCGAATTTACTCGTTTCTTTGCCACGAGTATATTGCAGATATGATGAAAGTTTCATCACTACAATTAGAAATTCTCTCAACCTATAAATGTTAATGAACATCGTTGTTCTCTCTCAATCTGTTCATATATGCCAGCTGACTCTCCCGCCAGTGTTCGTTCTAGTCACTTACTCCCTCGACTGCTCATCACGCTGCTCAGCTGAGCGTCCTCACCGTATGACGTCAGTCACTCGTGCCGCTATTGTCTGGCGGATTATCTGCGAGTTCACCAACACACTGCGACGTTGTACTTTTAAGTGACAGTGTTTTGTTCCCGAGTGTACCGTGTGTGGCCTACGGGAAGCGAACATGATTGATAGGATTACAAAAACAAGTAATCGAAAGTGTGCATTTTGCAATGTAGTTGTTTAGTATTTATAATATACAGTTCTAAATTAGTGCGGATGTTATACTTTTTTTTTTAAGAATGCAATGAACGTCCTAATAATGTCAAATACAACGAAAACAAAATCATAAACATACACAACATAAAATAATTTAGGAAGAGACAGGAAGCAACTTGAGGAAGATTCTAATACTTGTCTCTGATTCTGGATTCTCCACCCTGCTCGATAGCTCCATCGTAGATTCCGGATATCTTTAACAGTAACTTGATAGCCTCCCGAGCTACTTGCCATCCCAAATACTGGAGTGAGAATTGTGACGTGATTCTAAGGCGTTTCGCAAACCGACCCGCGAATAGCTTACTGACGGCGCCAAGTATCTAAACTCGAGCAGAGAATTGGAAAAGATTTCTAAAAATAATTTACTTTTTAAAAGGATTTTACAATTATGAAATTAGGGAACCTATTGTCAAATACAGAATAAATTTAAAAAAACTAATAAAATTTATTGCTAAATTTGATTTCATTACGTTGGCGTCGGCGCCTCGTCACTGGGCGTGCGTCATCGGTGCAGTCCCGTATACAATCGAGTGATGTGTTTGATCCGAACCCACTTAATACATGAACTATTTGTATTGTGCCGTTACAATACCCACAATGGCGCAGTGATCAGTTGGCGGTGGAACAAAGCCGCTCGTTAGCCGATTCTATTCCGTCAGCGACCGACGGAAACGGAAAAATGTATTTGAGTGCAATCTCCGGATCGCGCTTTGTTCTGATATCGAGGGGGTGCGTGGGGAGCGGCAGGGAGGGAGGGGTGCATATAACTTAACTCTACTTTGCAGTTGTTGAGTTATTTCTGTGAGTATTGTGTGGTGACGTACTTGGGACACAGTATGTGTTACTAATTAGCAAGAGAGTATGAACCTCTTGTTCCTTGAGGGTCTGAGAAAAAACATAAATGTGAACGTAACTCTATCTGTCTGTGTGTTACCGTTTCTCGTCTTAACGGCTGAACGGAGTATGATGTCCTTGGCCTTTCGAGCAGGCTGAACCGCTGACAGCAGCTGTAATATATTTAATAGCGTCATGTAATGTTAGGACAACATTGGATTTATAACTGCTAATATTGAATGATAAGCTAAGCAGACAGTAAACCGTTCGCTCATTTCCAATTAAACTTCTACAAAACAAGCGTCCACTACAACTTTACGCGATCCTAACTACTATTAATTAATCAAATTAACAGTCATAAGTTTTACTATTTCTACCACTACTAAAACAATTACTACTTTATCAAACTAAAGTTCAACACTAGCTGTTAAAGTCATGCCGCGATTGAAACATTATTTAATTTTTAAACTTCGTCTTACGATCGTCGATAAAAATCAAGAAGTGAGAGAATGTGAGGCAGAGTGCTTCATTGTGGCCTTTTTAATAACTTCATTGAACTGCACTTACTACTAAAAAGAGGTTGAAATTTTGTTTATAATCTTTCAAAATAAGTTTCCACGAAGTATAAGGCTCGACTACACAGAAGCTGACAGTGGTGGCAGCGGCCACGCAGCCACGGAAGTTCTTATGTGTCATGTAAAGCTAGGTCACATTACGAGTGTGGCGGTGCGGCGTCGCCTACCAACCCCAAACTTTATGACTGTAACGAATCCACTTTTTCACGAATTTGGTACTACCAAATGAACACCTAAGAAAATTGTTGAAATTGTGTGTTTTTTTTTCAAATCTACCAACCACTAGGTTTTTTTAAGTGTGAAAATCATCCAATGACATTCCCCGCCCTTGGGCGGAGCGGGAGAGCATGTCAGACTTTTACTGACCAAAAATCCATTCCTGTTCCTTCTTTGCCTTCGTCTCAGAGCCTCGGGTATCACTTTCACACTGCTGGTGACTCCAGTAGGCTTCAATTCTGCTGGGCCCTTACGATTTGCTGACATCTTTTCGAAGCGCGCGTGGAACAATATGCGCCGTCGACAACTTGGGCTCGATCCGGATGGTTATCGAACGGTCGAATGGCGAGCTACCCATTGCTCGCCGTCCGCAAACCCGCGCCTACGGTGGAACCAGTAAGTATAACATACCTGATTATAAACTTGAAATAAAACTTGAGTTGGAAGTTTTATTTCAAAACTATAATCGCTTATGACTTTACTAACTGCTGGTATTCCAGGTCTAGTTCGCCACTGTACGGAGTGCCGCCCGGCGCGCGTCCGGTTCTCACTTCTCACAACTATTTTATACTTCTCACTTCTTCGAGTTTTTAAGTGAAATCATAAAAGCTTGACTTTCTGACTATTAAATTTAATGTAACGAGGCAAGTTCCGCCGCCGACCGCGACTCCAACTTGTGCGGACTTGTACAGACGACGCTGTGTGCGAGGGTCGGCGCGGCGCGAGGGCGAGTGACTCGATGAATATTGAGAGAGAGCCGCTTGATACCAGACTATCTTCACTTTGACAAGCCCGGAACTGTTCATTGCTTAATTTGTACAACTTTATCTCAGAGCTTGTTAAAACTGTCATAAGATGCACTCTACTCGCAGTTATAATGTGAGACCGGAAGCCATGTTTTGGCTTATTCGCATGAGATGTAGGTATTCTGGCTTTAAGTAGTTTTAATGGTTATATTCTATAGATAGGTACGTAACTTTAGAACTTGCACAATATAGAAGTTTAGCTGAGGTACGCCTCAGCTAGTGCTGCCAGATGTCCCGATTTGCGCGGGACGTCCTGATTTTCAGGGGTCTGGAGATGCATCCCGATTCATGCCTGATCGGGACGCATTTGCATCACTATATTGCAGGCGTTGCCTGGCCTGCAAGGGCTGCAAGAACGTTTGTAAGAGGACCGTGGCCCTGGAATGCAAAGAGCAACTAAAAGAAATAGGTAGGTTTTAGTCAGTAAAAGTTGAACACAGCCTCTAGAGAGCGCGCAAGTTAAGTTGGCGCGTGGCAGAAATCGGCAACTAATCGTTCGCCGCCATCTTTACGTTTATGTCATGTGTCAGGAGAATGTGTTGTGTTCTGTGATTTTAATAGTTTTCAAAATAAATAAACGTCATCATTATACCGAAAATGATTAAAAGTGTTGGCTGTGATATTATCTTGGAAATGAAATGTGCTTTTTAAGAGGAATGAGAAAATATCGGGCCTACGGGTACCATTTTCCAAAATTAGACTCATTTGTCAAAATTTTTTTCGGGTGACCATAACAATAAAATTCCCTTACATATTGGTACCCGAGCGGTGCCTGGCAGGAAAACAGAGTTTGTTGAAAATGGACTGCTACTATGTATTTAAATCTTAATTGACTATCATGACAATATGAATTTTGCCAACTTCATGCGATAGATGAAAGAAAAAATAGTGTCAAATCTGAACCGAATTATATAATAATTTTGCCAATGAAAATGACCTCTAATTAATGTATTTTTTTACTTCCTTTAAGTACTTAAATAAATGTAAGTATTATAACTATAATAAAAATAATAATAATGCTCTCTTGTGGAATCGGAGGTGCCGTACTACAGGTATGTGCCCGACCCAGTTCTCGATAATGGCGATATCACAATGTACTGGGATCGATCCTTCATCACTGACAGGACTATTGTAGCCAATAAACCTGATATAGTGGTGGTGGACCGAAGCGAGAGGCGTGCAATGATTGTTGACATATCCGTTCCGCATGACGAGAACCTCGTGAAAGCTGAGAAAGATAAACAAATCAAGTATATCGACTTGGCTCGCGAGGTTGTCGACATGTGGGATGTAGACTCTGCGATCATTGTACCGATAGTCGTGTCGGGTAATGGCTTAATAGCCAAGAGCCTCGACCAACATCTGAGGAGGCTCGCGTTAGGTAGCTGGATCAAGGGCTGGATTCAGAAAGCGCTACTCCTGGACACGGCTCGTATTGTTAGGAGGTTTCTTTCTCTGGAGCCCTGACCGTAGCTTGGACCCTGTTCCCGATACCGGTGGGCAACTATTTTTTATATTTTTAAATGTTTTTTTTATATTGAAATATTTAAAAATATAATTTATATGAATGTTTATGAATAAATGGAAATAATAATAATAATAAATCATTTATTTGGACCAACAAAGTTTTACATATTATAAACCCACCAAACTGCGTAACAGTTTGTCGGCGGGATTAGCGCACTAATCGACAGATCCCAAGAACTAAATCTTATATGAAAAATTATCGATTCTATTTATGGTATGAGGTTTTGAAGTTAAGTGTACCTTTATAAAAGGTTAGAAGTTAGTGTTCGATTGGTTATTTTAATAATTAAAAGAATTAAAAAAAAATGTTGAATATAGTTTTTAGTATTTACAATTTGAATACGTAATAAAATACATTACGCCATCGTTTTTGAAATAATTTTGTTCTAGAGACCCGTCACAATAAATTCTATAAATTACAATTTAAGTTACGAAAGATTGTTTTTAATTATATGAAGGAAAAATAGATGCGCCAAGTTATCGTGCAAGGGTATTAGTTTCACTCTAACGGAAGACATCATTGGATGATTTCCATAACAAAAGTTTTTATTTGTCCCGATCTAAAACTCTAAATCCCGATTTGTTTTAACATCTGCCTCGATTTTAATCCAGTCGGACCTGGTAATACTAGCCTCAACTGAGAAATTAAACCACTCAGCTGAGAAAGCAGAAATTAAAGTTATTTGAAATTTGTTACTTTTTAGTATTTGTTGCAGGTAACCCGATATGGGTTCAGTTCATATCCTCTTAAAATAATTATTCTACATTTACAAAACTGATGCGATTCCTCAATTCTGCATGAAACGTTAAACAGAATATTTAATTGACACATTGCATTATAAATCCGATACACAAATCAAATATTCATACTTGTCGCTTCACAATCTGACGAACACTTCATTTTCGACAGAATCCCCACAGCATGTAAAATCATTATGAGTGTAGGGATGGGTTTAACAATTTTAAAAGTATTAAATCCCGGAGTGTCGTCCCGGCGCGGTGGTGGGGGTGCACTCGCGCCGCTTTGTCCTCGCGCGCTCATTGTGACCGCGCATTGTACGCCCTAATGTAATGGACTTCCTGAATAAAAACTGGCAAGTAGACCCATTCCTATAAAATATGCGGTGATGAACTCTAGCAAAAATTACGATTCTTTGATGTAGTCAGCTACATCTTTTAGGAGTTCTTCATGGTAGATTTTTTAAACTGATAAAGTAATGTTTATATAACTTTCTATTCTAGAAACACATAATACATATAGCACCCTTTTCGTTGGTCGTTCACTCATCTAAAAACATGGCTGTTATGACAGATTGAAAGTATTTATAGTTAATACACCCTTATTTATTGAAGAGGCAATAGCTTTCCTTTCTAGGACTTAACTTATTATTCTCATAGTTTGAAATTAACCTTCTGAACATGTTAACTTTGTAGGTAGTGATGCACGCGTGCCCCGGGACCGCCGGGACCCAGGAACATCCCGTGAGCGTTAATCGATGCGAGATGCTTCCCGGGATTATTAATAAGAGATATATTATGCTAATGGAACTGCGCCATATTGTTTGTTACAAGTTTTTGTTCGTAACTTCCATCATCCACATATTTAACGTGAGCCTCATTAAATATGGAGATGCGTCGGAGATGGCGCGCTCGTTCAATACGACGAGGATATCAAGCGTCTATAAGGAAGCAATTCAAGTAAGTCTATATTTAAGTTAGTATTATAAATGCTTTATTTGATTGTTTTAACGATTAGAATCACTGAGAAAACAGAACACAAAGTCTGTGAAAGTACAAAAACCAATCAGAAATAAAAACCAGGCGAAACACAGCTGTGCTGTTCAATCAATTTAAATTATGTACCGAAATTAGTGTCACGAAATAAGGCAGCAAAGCTAGGAACGCTTACAATAAGGCTTTCATCATCCCGGGACTCTCGCGACACAGTTCCTTTGCGAATGTTCCCGCGATTTCACAAAAGCCTTCTTAGTTGCGAAACTACTGGTGATGGAGTTTTAAGTTTTCGCGCACACTTTGCGTTATAATGAGTTATTAGCATAAGCTCCTTCGAACGCCTCCATCCTTTGGTGTTTGTGTTGAATGAATTTAAAACGGTTTCAAGCTAAAAGATCTGGATTTGAAATGGAAATGTTGAAAGATTCCGCGCTGTGTAGTTAGATGGTTATGTTGGAGCCACGGAGCGGGTTCGCAGCCAAGTAAGAAAGTTCGAGGATCCCGAACAGTGGAGAGGAAAAATCCAAGTTGAGTAATGATGACAGTTCCTGAAACTCAATTTGGCCGTTTTCCATAAACGTTCATTTTCCGTCCATTTGAACGGAAAATATACGATGTTGATACCTGAAGTGTGTTTTAATTTGCATAAAAGGCCGAATTTTTAATTCTCAAAAAAAGAGTAATTTTAGAAGTAATTTTTAATTCGATCATTGTACACCTATTGAAACTCACTTCAGGTAAAAATGGAACATCAACAGGAAAAAAATGTAAATACTCAACCCTTCCTTGTGAAGGGGACAAAGAATAACAAATGAACAAGCAGCCGTAGGAAAGGAAATTACTTTAGGACGCGTAAAAAATCGCCATTATTAGCGAATTACGTGAACAAAGCTTTGGCGCGGTAATTAGACGCTTGGCGCCGGTGCGGCATCAGACGCTCGTTTGTGCGACCGCGCGGCTCGTATGCGCGCGCCCTTACCGCGCGGCCCTGAGCAGCGGTATGAATATGAATGCGAGCGCAAATTGTCTGTCCCGGTGTCGTTGTGGAAGAATTCGAGGAGTGTTGTTGTTAAAGACGAAACGATTACCATACGCGCTCACATGCATTACTTGCGCTACTCTCATATACAAAAGATTATCATTAATTACACAAATATTCTTCCATTTGAATGCGTAGACAAAGCCATTGTCTTTTGAATGTACGTATTTTATAACAGCCTTACTATTGGAAATGAAGAATATACATACATACAGAAGACCTTAAAGCCACGCATATCTCCAATATCGAGAACTGTCAATTTGACGAATCGTTTCGAGGTAGTTAGATACCTAAAATACCGATACACCTACCTCATTATCCTGTCCTTGTCCCTATAAGTTATAATTAGAACTCCAATCTCATTAGCACTGCAACCCCAAGGACGCAAGTGCCCTGCCCCTGAAGATAGTCCCCGGAGACATAGTTGGGAAGATTGCACTTACACATCTCTGCCGCCTTTGTTGCATCACAGCAGTCGCATGGGACCTGTCTAACACAACAAGGTTACTCTGGGCGCTGAATTGAGTTTCTGAAGGAGACTTACCTCGACTTTCGAACACGAATGCAAGATGATCATAGAAAGATGATACAAGCAGTTCATATGAGGACAGTTAGCTTCTAAGGATTTTGCAGAACATACATAATTTTGGCATTCGAAGAGAAACCTAATCTTTATTTAGCCTCTACATTAACCAAAGGTTGATTGAAGAAAACTGCTAATGGCAATCAGTACACCTCTATATATACGTAAATGATTAAATAAAGGGAAATTTTTAACTGGTGTGCTTTCAAAATCTTATTTTTCACTAAAAACACTAGTCGTACACCAAATATTAATGGACTTTTTAAATAATTGTACTAACTTTTCGAATACCGTAATTAGAGACACAAGAGGAAGGCAATGAGAGAGCGAATGCCGGCGTTCGCTTCGCCGTGGTTTAATGAATTAAAGCGACTTTGGGCACCCCAACTCGGACAGGTTACGTTAGATGTGAATACATTCCCTTCGTAGTTATTTTTTTAAACTACCTAGAAGAGAACATTTTAGTGCACAATTACTTTTTTCTGTGGAACAAAAGCAAATTTTTAGTAGAAAAGAGTAATAAATTGAGAACCAGTTAAATACTACACATAAATAAACAAATAATGAACTAATTAAAAAATGATGCAAATATTTATTAAACCCTTCTTGGGTTATTTATGTTTATGCAGTTTTGGGTGGAAACCCTAGGACTTTAGTATCCGAGTGCACATCGAGTTTTATGGGACACCAGCAAACAGCTAGTCGACTCTTCACGTAATCAAATAGCTAGGATTATCTTTGGCCTATAAATCAGTATTGCTATTCAACGTGGCAAATGCTAGCAGCGTTCTGGGCATTTTCACCGTTGACAACGATGTGGATGATTTTGTTGATGTCAATTAGTTCTTTTTTATAAGTATTTGTGTATACTTTTATTATCAGTTTGTATATGCTAATTATTATTCGTTTAGTTTTTTATAAGTATATCTTGTAACATTGCGTTGTGATTGCCTATCAAAATAAAACAACGTTAAAAAAAAGCTGAAGGGCGAATTCGTATTTTGATAATTTATGTTATAATCGATGAAGAGTCGGTTATGAAATTCAAATTCCTTTTAAATTAATTGCATTTAGATTTCAGTAAGATAAATAATTGTGGATTAGTACTGTCTCGCACAGAACACTACATACCAAAATAAATGAATGACAAAAGCTTTAGTAATCTTTGCGAGTGATCCCCACACCAACAGAGGAACATTGTATGGAATAAAAGAAGCGCTAACACAGCAGCTTTGTTCTACAACGTTAAGGTTGTTGGCAACTCAAATATGAAGAACAAATAACGTAATACGGTTTGTAGGAGCCGCATAGAACAGATATGTTTGCTAAACGAGTCGGGGCGCGCTCCCATCCCGACGTAACGCGATACTCGCGCAATCGAAAACAAAAATGAAATACGGAATAACAAAGAACGTGGTCTATTTAAAAAGTACTTAAAATAATTACAACAGGTGTCAAACAAGGTTAGCTTATTGATTACTAAACCTTAGTAGCTACCATACAATAAAAAGTGATTGGTAGTTTGCAAAAGGGTTGGTCTTATTTGTGTGGGATTGAACGACCCAAAGATACTGAGTATTCTAATGATATTTTCTCATCACAATGACCAATACTCGGGTGAGCAATAACCACGTAATCACCTACCATTAGTATAACTAATATTACAGCTCATTGGACGCCCACCCTTACATCATGTGCCCACTGGACTCGGTCGCGTAACATTGACTTTTACAACATCCGACTATTGTATCCGCTTTCCATCTCTTTTACTCCCACCGCAATCCTATGTGATGATAGTGTTGTTATCTCTGTCGTATCAGTAATAATTGCATCGTCATCGGAACGGCTCGTCGTTCGTTTCGGGCTATTTGCAAGATGGTAAAAGCAAGGATTACTTTCGCAAACTGTTTGTGCGGCAGTTCTATGGTGGTGGTGGCATCGTAGATATCACTGTATGGTGGATTGAATCCCAGCTGCTTGGTATTTACGAAGGAGGTTTGTGCAAACTTTTAACTTGAGAACGTCTCCGTTGTGTCTTCGATCATTGTGTTTATTTGGTTTTGCATACTTACGTTCGCAGTCTCTTTTAACTTATGCTTTGTTTTGCATTCATCTTGAAGGTCTGAGACAGTTTTGTTTGACAATCATAGAACTACAAAATGTTAAAAAAAATAAAGAAAAAACTCGACTGCGTAAAAAATACTTTAAATAAAAACTGAAAAGAAAAAAAAAACAAATTTAGTACAGTAGCGTAGTTAATTGTATTAATTAACACATAAATTTAAACAAATAATACATTCTAATAAAGAACATACTGACTGCAACACATTAGATGGAATGATTTTAGTCTAAATTATTTTTTTTAACGTCACCTATCTAAGAACACTTGAGTTATCAAGACAAATCTAACGATATGTTAATTATTAAAATCCGTTCAGCGGTTTTGAAGATATGAGGTAATAAAGAATATTACATACATACAAGATACGCGCGAAAAACATAACCCTTCTTACAGTCGGGTAATAAACAGTCTTGTAATAATTATTCTAAATACCAATATATTCTTATTGATTAGTAAGTACCTACATAAAACTGAAGTACTTACATCATTTTAGATACTTCGTCATCGTCTATATCCTAGCTCCCGCCAGCGGGTTCATCTCCGTTAAGGTAGAAAATTATCCTGAGGAAATATATTCACGGGATTAAAAATTCTATGTGCTATTCCAAGACAAAGTCTCCAAGACTTGTACTTTAAACTTAATCTAAGTCTATTCAGCCGCTTGAACGAGAAGAAGCAACAAACGTACACACGTGCATACAAACTTTTCCCTTTATACAATTAGCGTGACTAATTAGCTTAAAGCAACACTTACTAGGTATAAGGAAAGCCTTAAGATGAACAAAATATATAAATAAATCAGTAGTACGCACTTTAAACAACCAATTTAATTAAAACTAACTTGTTTAGTTTTTTTTTTCACAAGGTGATCTTTATATTCTTCAATAAAAGCTAAAAAAACTACCTTTAGTTTTACTGAGATACAAAACTTAAATATTAAATAAACTATTTTGACAAAGTTTGAAGTTCAAAATAAAATTGTATCAAAAGAATGTTTATATTATTTCTCAACGAAACTTGCGTCGCAAGGGAATAATGTGACCAATATTCCAGTATGAAATTTACATAGGTATTTGTATTTTTAGGCGAAAGTTTAACGTCTTTTTAGTTTTTAGTTTAGCGTCTTTTTTACTATGTTATTTAGAAACAAATAATGTTACAATAAAATATGATAGTTCTTTTTAGTTTTACTTTTTTTTCGGTGGGAAAATCATCTAATGACCTGATCCTCCGCTCTTGGGCGGAGCGGAAGATGGTATCAGACTTTTACGAACTAAAAACCCATTCCTGTTCCTTCGTTGCCTTTCGTACCTGGGCTGTTATATATACCTATCTTTACCTCTTATCTTTCGAATTAACCCTGGCCCCAGTAGGCTTCGACCAGGCTGGGCCCCTACTGTTGCTGACAACTTCTTGAGGCACGCGGGAACAGTGCGCGCCGTCGACGACTTGAGTTCGGTCCGGACAGTTACCGGACGGTCGGACAGCGAGCTACCCATTGCTCGCTATTCGCAAGCCCGCGCCTACGGTGGCCGGAAATCGGGATCGGTCTGCCGGCGGCGGCTGGGGCGCTATGAGCGCCGTTGCCTGATACGGTCGGCCTCCTCCTTTGCTGGCATTACTGCTTCGCGGAAGGAGGCGACCGCCTGCCACTCCTCCTCGCTCCGGACCATGGCCTACAGGCCAAGGCCCGTCATGAGAGATCGCCGACGCCGATCACCTCCACGAGGGTACGGCGATGCTCCGCCCAAGCGGGGCACACCTCCACTATGTGCTCCACCGTGTCCTCCGGGCGTTCCGCACAGTAGCAACACCCGGGCGTCACTTCCGCATGAATCCGGTGCAGGAACCTCCCGAACTTACCATGTCCGGTGAGAACCTGCGTCATACGGAAGGTGAAAACGCCGTGAGGTTTTTCCAGCCACGCCTCAAAGAGGGGACTTACCGCCATAATTGTGGCGTGCCCAAGTTTTACTTAATATCTTTACCTCTTATTTTTATTCACTGAGGTCTTTTAATAAACGATGTACTTTTAACAAATAATAATAATAATATTCCACAACTATCACACAACGCCGTCTATTCTCAAGCTAAGCAGAGCTTGTGTTACGAGTACTAGACAACTGATAAATATACTTATATATTTCTAAATACATACATATTATAGATAAATTACTCCCAGACACAGAACAAATGATTACGCTCATCACACAGACATTTGTCCTGGGTGGGAATCGAACTCACGACCTCCGGCATAGCAGTTAGGGCTGCTAACCACTAGACCAACAGGCCAGTCTAAATCGATGTATGAAAAGTAAAATAGGTACAATTTTTCAGAAAAGAAAAAAGAATTTATTGAAGTATTACAATTAATCAAGTTTTACAACCGGCGCTTTTATCAAAACAATACATTTTCTATTCGTCGCGCCCATTTCAAAACAAATCCGTAGCACCGTAGCAGCGTGGCGCGTAGCTCCGTAGCGCGTAGCTTCGTAGCGAGATTTATAATTTGACTTAGATTAATAGCGCCTTCACAAACGCAGAGAGACGCACTCGCGGTAATCACAAATAAGTACAGAATACAGACATTTTGCCAAATGTAATAAATGCTATGTTGTATGGGAGCTATCTCTCATATTGCGGTTTTTCGCCTCTAAGCCGCTGTTATTACTGATTTTTGACAATTTGAGGTTAACAAATATGTACTATTCCGTTTATATTCCAATCTGCAATCTTTAGATAAATAAAATATAGCCATATTTTTATACATGTTATGCGATTAAATTGTATACCTACACTTGAACGTGTTTTAACCAAAATTAAAATTTGTCAAAGTAATTGCGAGTCTTCGAAGCAATTAGCTTTAAAATCATTATAAATAATGAGATGGAGGGGAACATGCACGCGAGTGTGCGTCCGGTCACGTGCAGTCGTGACGTCACACGTCGCTGCGCTTCGACTGCAACTGATTGTAGATATTAGTTTATGTTGGATCTTATTGCTCCATGTGAATGTGTACAGTCATTTAAATCACTGAATAAAATAAACGGAAAGCAACATTATAAGACATTTCTTTGTCAAAAGAAAGGCTAAAGTTAATAACAAGCTCAAGTATTCCGAGCAAACGTTTGGTGTCAAAGCGAGCGTCATTACCAAGAATACTCAAAATTTTTGTCAGAAATACAATATTGGTGGTACAATCAGAGAAAATGAAACAATCGCCCCCTCACCCCGCGACATCGCGCCCCAAAAGATCCGAATTTTCCGTTTTATTTAGTAGAAAGTTAAACAAACGGCGCACAAACAGATCGGATGGGTGTTCGTCTGCTCAAATCATCTCACCGGACTCATTTGGATGCAATTACGTTAACAGAACAAAGAGATTCTGTAAAGTCAGAGCCTTTGATAGATCTCCGTTTATGTTACGAGGACCTTAAGAAATACAACCTTAATGTACATCTGTGTGTCGCAAGATTTTTTGGAAAGAAAATCTTTTGTTCAATTTAAATTAATGTCGTCGGATGCTCTTATTTCCAGCGTTGTTTTGTATTATTTGTCGTTTTATTTATCTTTATTATCAGATATTGAATAAACAATTTGTAGTCGGAATTAGTATGAATATTGTGACACTTGCGATAGACGCAATCATTTTCTCGACCCCGAGAGTCACTATCTGTTTGCATGTCGACGAATTAAATTAGTTTTGGAGTTGGGTTCTGCACTATATTCATCATACTAATATTTTAACGGCAAAAGTTTGTTTCTACGTGTTTTATTCCTTCACGGTCAAACGGCTAGACAAATTTTGATGACGTGGGGTACACGTGTAGATCGATTCTTAAAACATCGCAAAGGTTATTTTTTTCACGGGAGTATGTTTCCTTGAAATAATATTCTACTATCCCGTGGGCAAAGCCACTGGCAGTATCATAAGCACATATGTCTAGTTGCAATGTTGGCAGAAATAATTTTAGTATTAAAAATAATTTCAAACAAACATTTTTGCATATAATAATTTAGTTCATAAAAACTGAAATCAATTTCAATAACAAAGTTGAATAAAAGTAGAAGAAAACGAAGAAGATGAAACAGATTTTTATAACATAAGTACTCTATTTTAGTTATACTCAAAGTATCGCGACTTATGAGGACGGGCTGCAGACATCGACCTTATTTTCTAATGAGTCTGTTATGTGAATTAGACATTTTTATCCATCTGAAAATTATTCATATATATATTGTATATGACGCCGTAGTTTCTTAAATCACTGGTACGTCACTTACTAATTGCTAAATCGTGTAGGTATACCTACATTAATTAATTGTACTCCTTACCAACTTTGACTATAGTTTAAATAAGCGTAGCATAGTAACGATATGCATATTTCTGTTTTGAAAAATATGTTAAGTGTACTCTATTTAAAGTCATTCTGGGTGGCTTTCGCTCTCTATTTGATACAATTGCTTATTTTAAGAAGAACTTTGAACTAAAGCAGCCGTCGTGATAAATAGATCACAGATTTTTAACAGTAAACAGGAACAAAACAATCTCCAACAGAGTCGTATCACGCAACTTGAGTGACAAAGTTGTAGAGTAGTATCTAAGTGCGCAGTACGTACTCGTACAGCCAGATTACATGTTCAATAAGAATCACCTGTCTCACACGTGCCGTACGTGGCTCGCTCGAACGAGCGGCGACGTGACTCGATCGGGGTGCATTTAATACGTGTGGCAGAAGGCTCGGCAACATAAAGTACCTAAGCAAAAAGCTAAGATAATATACTAATATTAAATAGATGCTGAGTTAAAATACTATTAAATGGCGTGCAGTTAAAATTAAATTATATCATATTGCCACAACCGCAAGAAAAAACAATAGGTATTTCCTATCATAATCTACTGCCAGGCTTAGGTATAGGTATATAGGTATTTCCTATCATAATCTACTGCCATATATCAAAATTACAGTTTGTGAACAGATAATAGCGCAGTATAAAATAGTATCACTAACAATTAGATACGAATAGTATAAGACCTAACAGAGAATCTTTGAAAAAAAATTCATTAAACAAGTTACATTTCAAAGCGGAACTTCTGTCCTCATAATTATGTGGAGGTAGTGACTTGCAGCGTGTGATGGAGTGGGGTACTTAGTGCGTTCGAACAATGGCGTCATCGTTCAGATAATTATCGCAAAAAAACGACAGCGCCGCGTCGATGAGTCATGAGTCAGCTGCTCGTGGCGGCGTGGCTTGGGGACACACAGTCGGGTAGTTATTAAATATGTAAAAAACAAAACGGTGAAAACTGGGTGAAATATGCAAGATTACATGTAAAAGAGTGTCCATTATGGAGTTTTTTGCAAATTCTTCTCCATAGAGATCTACGCTTTGGAACGTGCAATTTAGCTACACTTTTTTTGGACTGACTGACATTTGACTATTCAAAAGTGCCTGCAAATAGCTATCCTATTTGAAATAAATGCTTTTGATTTTGATATTAATAGACACCGACTGTTTTTTTATAACTAATTTTTGGGAGCATATAAACCTCAAAAATTTTACCAAAACTCAAATTCCCAGGACTAAAAGTACCTACGTTTTAATCCGTAACATTATTAAATATCCATAATAAATAATGGTCTATCTGCGTGTGACACGTTTTATCCAAGAAAATCCGAGAAATTGAAAAATAAGACAAGCGGAGTTACTTCCGCATTGAAATGAGCGAATAGGTTACAAGGCTCTATTGTCGACCACGTTATCACTTACGTTTAGGTGAGATAGTAGTGAAGCGCGAGCTTATCATAAAAAAAGAAAAATAAATATTTATTAGATTAAAAATATTTAGGATATGTGCACATGATAAATGTGATATAGAATAGGTCGAGGGTAAGTTGTTATTTATTTTTAATCAAAAAGTATTACCCTTTTAAATGAAATCGTCATGGATAGAAAATCTCTAGCAAAATAGTATTGTACTCCCCTTGTTTAGTTGTAGCTAGTGCGTGGGATGGCAGGCAGCTGATAAAATGAGATGTTTGCTTTTAATCCTTAAAGCGTTATATAGCATTTATTTATTTATGCTTATAAACGTGTCCCGCTTATAATAAATAATCTTGGAGAATGAGTTATGGACGACTATTAGTTACAAATTTTAATAGGTAATTATGATATTTCAAAACTTATGTTACTGATGTTAGCGAGCAGACTTGGCAATTACTGTTAGCATATTCACTATTTAACGTACTGTATAAATAATTTATAATGAACTGTTATAATAATTTATAACGAATGTTTTCTATTCCTGGTGTCAGTGTGTGTTATCAGCCTGAGACATGATAGTGCGATAGCGGGTGTCGCGGTCGCCCGGGGCGGGGGCACGCGCGGCCGAGCGCACACGCGCGGCTATGACGCGGCTAATAACGCACCGCTGCACCGCGGCCTGTCTGAGTTCGGTGCAGGTTTTAACCGACTTTAATAAAAGGAGAAAGTTTTCAATTTGTTTATATTTTTTTAAATGTTTGGTATCTTTAGAACTCCATCATTTATTATCCGATTTGAAAAAATATTTTTTATTCGATAAGATATATACATAGTTTTGATGAAAAAACTTATGAAAAATTGAGGGAACTCTTCAAATATATAGCGATATCAGTAGTTGCATTCTCGTTCAGAAAGTATCACTGGATGAAGTGCGGCTGATGAAGAAGACAACAGATGGCCAACGGAGCTTCAAATAGTCTAGCGACTACAACGAATCAAATTTAAATAAATGGTACCATCAAAGTGATAATATATCTGGATTTAAATAACCACAGCAGACATCCATATTTAAAACTAAAACCAAAATATCGACTTACAAAAATGTCATTTTCACTTTTTAAGTCGTTTTTATCTGCACTAATTAAAGAGGTAAAGTTTGTTTTTTGTTTTTTTTTTTTGTTTGATAACCTCCTACCCAGATTACCTCCTAGGTAATCTCTGGAAGTACCTACTGGTCCGATTGCTAAAATTTCACCGATAGAAAGCTGCTTGATTCCTGAATGACATAGGCTATATTTTATGTACGCAGGCGAAGCTGCGGGCAAAAGCTAGTTGAACATATACCTGTGCTGAAAATTGCAAAGATCCCTTTATCTTTGTATCTATAAATTACGCCAAAATAAATAAATTTTATTACAGTAACATTTCTATTTCATCACAATAACACGTCATAAATATCGTTAATAGTTGCACATGTTATATTTATACGACGATGAAACAGCTTTATAAGCGAAGGGTGAGAGGGATTGTTTTCGTCGCTATCGCATTAGAGCTAACGATGGAGCGCGTTAGTGCGGCGGGCTCGACGCACCGCGATAACGAGTGTCGCGACCTCACAAGCACCACAAAAAAGATTTTAAAGGGAGCAAAAACCTGAGATTCAAAACTTTTTTGCAGTCAGGTTTCGCGGTTACAGCGATTTTCAGAGAAGCAGTAATACACGATTTTCAAGGCGTGTTATGTGCCTATAATTCGACCTAAATTAGTCCCCCAAACTCAACCGGACTGGGGCCGCTCTCGGGCGGCTCCTGCCCAACCTTGGGGGTCCAGACGCCTCCTGCCGGAGGCTCTACGCGGGGATCGTTCGGTCCATGGCCCTCTACGGGGCGCCGGTGTGGGCGCTGTCGCTGCAAAAGCGACCGGCGTCCATTCTGAACGCCTGCCAGAGGGCCATGGCAATTCGGATGGTGCGGGGATACCGCACGATTTCCCGCGAAGCGGCGAGCCTTCTGGCTGGCCTACCACCGTGGGATCTGGAGGCAACAGTCCTTGCACACATGCACGACATGCGCGTGGAGATGCAACGCCGGGGTGAAAGTCCTCTGCCGCGACAGGTCACGGCATGGCGGACAGAGCTCCGGCGGGATCTCATGGTGGAATGGCGTCAGCGACTGTCGCAACCCCGTCATGGGCACGCCACAATTATGGCGATAAGTCCCCTCTTTGAGGCGTGGCTGGAAAGACCTCACGGCGTCCTTACCTTCCGCATGACACAGGTCCTCTCCGGAAATGGCAAGTTCGGGAGGTTCCTGTTCCGAATCAAAGCGGAAGTGACGCCCGGGTGTCGCCACTGTGCGGAACGCCCGGAGGACACGGTGGAGCACACAATCGCGGTGTGCCCTGCTTGGGCGGAGCATCGCCGTGCCCTCGTGGGGGTGATCGGCGGCGGAGACCTCTCGCGCCGGGCCTTGGTCGAGGCCATGGTCCGGAGCGAGGAGGAGTGGCAGGCGGTCGCCGACTTCTGCGAAGCAGTAATGCTCGCTAAGGAGGAGGCCGACCGCATCAGGCAACGGCGCTCTCGCCGCCGCCGCCGGGATTCCGATCCCGATTTCCAGCCACCGTAGGCGCGGGCTTGCGGACAGTGAGCAATGGGTAGCTCGCTGTCCGGCCGTCCGGTAACCGTCCGGACCAAGCCTAAGTCGTCGACGGCGCGCGCTGTTCCCGCGCGCCTCAAGGAGTTGTCAGCAACAGCAGGGGCCCAGCCGGGTCGAAGCCTACCGGGGCCAGGGTAATCCGAAAGGGCGCTCGAGCCCCGGTATCGAAGGCTTGAAGGAACGGGATGGGTTTTTTAGTCAGTAAGAGTCTGACACTATCTCCCGCTCCGCCCAAGAGCGGGGGTTGTCATAAGATGATTTTTCCCATCGAAAAAAAAAAAAAAAAAAACCTAAATGAGTCCGGTAACATTTAATAACGCCAATAAAAAAGTATTTCAGCAATATTGTATCGGAATCGAATAAAACTCGGCGTCAGATCGGCTCGGTGAGGCGCCGCGATAATTTCGATTTATATGAAAATGTCGCCGCGGACGAGGACCGGGGCGCCCACCACGGTGAGGTGCAGGAGAGGTAATAATGCTGCTCATTATTGAGGGTAATTATTTTGACTTACCACAGTGAACGTTAAAAAAGTCATCCGTGGTCCTCGAAGAATTATTAAGGAGGAATTATAAATGGAAGTTATGAAAAGAGAACTTTTTACTTTACAGCATTTAGCAATTTACTAGATATCCAGTTCAGTTCAACTGTCACTCCAGCATTATTTTAGAAGTAGATATTAGGTATTTACTTACGTTTGACGTCACGGCAGTTAATTGCTAACCACTGCGCTAATGGTTGAGCGATTGACTGTTTCACTGCGTATCGCAAGTTCGATACCCGCACGGAACAAATATTTGTATGACTGGTTTGGTGAATTTACATGTTTGTGAACAGACTCAGTATAGGGCTAATTCCTAGTAGGTATCTATGGGGCACGTTTGAAAAAAAAAACATTATAACCGTGGTTCCGAACTGAGCAATCGACATCGAATAAATTACCTTTACTTTCTCACGAAGAATTTTCCATAAATTTTATAACAAATTAAATAAAAATTTTTTGGGCTTGAATTTATTGTTGTAAGTAGTCCGCTACGTGAACTTTATAAATGGCAACAACGCCATATTTCCGACAAGTTAATACCCCACGAGGCACAGGCACCGCGGGGGTGGCGGTCCCTAATGTTATTAATTACTTTTAATGCAGTAATGCGTTCCTCAGTGCAATGTGTCAGCGGTGATACTTGTGGGCATTGCGTTGATTATGTTGGACTCAAAGGACCACAACATACATGACGCCATTATAGCCAGTGTTGTCTTTTTTAAACCAAAGGATGACTGGTAGAGAATATGCCTTGGTGCATTAAGTCCGCCTATGTACCACTACTGTAATACATAATGTACAAGAGTAATACTGTTATGTAATAATTACATTCATTTTGAAATATTTTAACAACATAATAAGCATAACAATAGCGTCTCAGAAACATAAGATAATACAAATTATTTCATCACCATAATGGCGTTTACCCTAAAAGAACTTTTGTTATAAGATAAAGACCATTATTTCTTTATCTTTTTCAATCGAACACTTATAACAATTTGTGTTCGTTGAATTGAACCTATAACAATGCGACATTAAAACAGGGCTATCGGCACCACCATTGATTTTCTGTCTCAACGACTCCGAGGGGAAACGCGCTCGGGGGACATAGTTCTGCCTACTACGTAATGAGTTAAGTTGAACCACATTAAAAATGTTCTCAATACGAGCAAAAAACAACCATATTGCAAAGGGCTTGGGATCGGTGTGAATGCAGATGCAATGTTGTGGAGTGAAGTTGAGAATGTTCCGACGACAGTGTACGCTTCGAAGCGCTTTAAAGCACAGTTCGTTGTGGATGGACGGTGCCGCCGCAGACGCGCCGAGCCGCAAGCGCTGGATGCGCTGGTGACGTCACGACTTACAACCTCGCAGTAATAACACCGCAGTGACGTGATTGCCATTCCACAATCCGTCGATCAGCTGCCACAGTTTATTTGAGTTCGACGCGAACAGACCGCCAGCCAAACGGAACTGATATTGGGAACAGTTCCGCATAGTTTGATGTGTTATAACTTGCACGTCTCATCTATGTGATCCTGGGTTCGTTCTGAAGTTCCGCTGCGATTAAGCTCGTGTCAAATTAACGTAATCTTACTTAGTGTGAGACAATCACCTCTTGAGGCGCCTCTGTGCTACCCGATACTTGCCGAGTACATGCGACACACGCCGGTGTTTTGCGACTAAGTGTAGGAGAAACGGGAGTACAAAGACGGGGTTTAGAATTTATTTTGTTACTTGGTTTATTTACTTTGTACGTGAGATAGGCTTGCAATTAACAAAATAAGCATTTTTATATAGGCTAGCCTGACCCATCCCAACACGGAGCAACACCATCAGCGGTGGCGACCTGGTACTGGTTCGGGCTATGGTCCGGAGCGAGAGGAATGACGAACGCCTCCTTTAATGCTAGCGAAGAAGACACGGTCGCACGCGTGCGGGAACAGCCATCCCCACACCAATAGGGCCGATGCCAGCGGGAATTTTCTGAAAAGGAAACCTGTGGTCCTAAAATGAAAAACGGCAACTGAAGTACACAAGTGTAGTTTGAGTCAGTAAAACCTTGACACACCCTCGCGCCCCACCTTAGAGCGCGAGAGATCATGTGATGATTTCTCCCCTTTAAAAATTCCTAATCCCAACCCGCATAGCTGAACTTCAACTTCTTTTCTTTCTTTAAAAACTCTTAGCAAACTTAGTAACCAGTCTTCGAATTGAAAGCAAAACGTCAAATTCCTGACAACATTGGTAAATAGCGGCAGTAGTGTACTGTACAGTAGTGTAGTACAGTGCATCTGCTTTGTTTGTGCCGCCCGGCCGTGCGCGTGTTTGTAGTGCTGAGTGTTTGACGCGAGCATGCGGGCGCGTGTTTTTGACTGCACACAACTTTGGCTACTGTTAGACGAGCCTCATCGGGTAATTGTGCAGGAATGTGGAAGAGGTGGTTGTAAGGCTGAGCGGTTAGAGTGCTCACGATCAATCTGTGTTGCAAGTTGCACCTACATAGTCATGGTTGTACGTATGCAAGTTTTTTAGGTAAGAAAAAGGGAAATGTGTCAGCGTTTATAAAGTGGTATTATTATCTTTGTATACGAATACTTGTAGATATCTTAAGAAGAACGTAAAAAAAGTTGAAATAATATTATGAGTATATGTGGATTCATTACGCACTGGTTGTTGTTATAACTTCAAATAAATATATTTGAAAAAAGAAAGATTTTGACGGTCGTTTATTTCCGAGTTTCATTGGCTTTTTTTTAAGACTAAGAGTCAATACAATTAATGCTTGCTGTTAAAAAGTTTGCTGATGTTAGCTCTGTTTTCCAATCCAAGTTATGTTTTTTGATTTTTTTTTTCTTGTTAAGTAAACATCATTTGTTAAATTGAAATATGAATGCTGGATCTCAGCGTAGCCAAGTGCCCAGAGCAATTTTAATTGAAAATGGTTTTATTTACAATGAAGTGGCTCAAACATTGAGAGTTTCTAAGTCAGTTATTTTCCGCTATGTTAAACGATATACAGACTGGAGAATATACAAGACTTAAAGGGCAAGGTCGCAAAAAAGTCACAATAGCGGAGACGACAGATTTATTGTGAGCAGTGTACTATAACTTCGTATGATGTAAGAACTAAGCTTAACTGTCCCCGCACACGGGCTTAAAAAAAACGCCGATTTTTGAGACACACAAGTTTGACGTTTCATTTTGAGGCGGCCTTTTTTCGCGGCTCGTGTGCGGCGGAGCCGCTACAAAAAAACGCTTGAAGCGACTTCAAGCTTCACCGGACACAAGAGGTGTCGCGCGCTTCAGCTATTTTTTGCGGCCGCTTATAGCTTTTTTTTGTGGCCGCTTCTAGCGTTTCTTTGTGGCGGCGTTTTTTTGAGGCCCGTGTGCGGGGACAGTAAGAGGTCTACTGACAAGAGCCAAAACGCGGTTCGTGAGGGCGATCGGCGGCGGCGATCTCTCGTGCCGGGCCTTTGTACAGGCCATAGTCCGGAGCGAGGAGGAGTGGCAGGCGGTCGCCGAATTCTGCGAAGCAGTAATGCTAGCAAAGGAGGAGGCCGGCCGCATCAGGCAACGGTGGGGCTCACAGCTCGAGGTAGGTAGCTCGCTGTCCGACCGTTCGGTAAATGTCCGGACCGAGCCCAAGTCGTCGACGGCACGCACTTTTCCCGCGCACCTCAAGGAGTTGTTAGCAACAGCAGGGGCCCAGCTATACGTCGAAGCCCACTGGGGCCAGGGTTAATTAGAAAGATAGCTCAAGCTCCGGTACGAAAGGCAACGAAGGAACAGGACTGGGTTTTTAGTCAGTAAAAGTCTGACACTATCTCCCGCTCCGCCCAACAGCGGGGGATGTCATTAGATAATAATTTAATAATTTATTTATTTATTTTCCCTTCACACAGTTATCTTATGCTAGCTTTTAACATTGCTTATATCTTAGAGCTAACTTTGTGAGGGACTGGTGCCTGATGTAGGTATGTACAACAACCTGTATTACAGGTCACCAGGACCCACCCGCGGCTAGTATGCTATTATGACAGAGTTTAGCATGTCGCAGCAAGCAAATATTTAAGCTAAGTTAAACAAAAAAGACAGAAATTTGATACTTAATTAATTCTTAAATAGTAGGTACATAAAAGACAATTATACTTTATATTAATTCCAGGATGTAAGTGTGAGTGCTAGTGAATGTGTGATTTACTGTTAATGTAAATGTGAGGGTGCAAATGTATGTGTGTGTATGTGAGTGTCAGAGCTTATTTTTAAGTTTATAGCAGAAATAAGAAGGAAACGCCTGTAAAAGAAATGGAATAATTGAAAAAAAAAGAAAAACATGCTTTGACTCAGAAATGTAGTAAATAAGGTAAAACTATCTGAGTGGGACCAGGAGATTTTCCGTTTGACTGTAGTCAAGGGTTTTGAGGTATTTAGAAACAGCAGCTTTGCACTTAGATTTCAATAGTGGGTAAATGAGTAACTTACTATTTAACTTGTTGTAGAGGTATGGGCCTAAAAAACAAAAGAAATTATGTGACAGAGCTGAACGCAAGGGTTTTGTTGCACATACATTACCTTTACGGCGCTTGTCATTTTGTAATTCCGGGTTGTATGGCATTGTATTATGTTTTTTTAGCACTGTTTGAAGGATGAAAGATTGCCTGACTGTAAGAATATCCCAATCCTTGAAGAGGTCTACAGTGGGGTATCGAAAAGGAAATCCAGCGCCCACCTTGAGAATTGCACGTTGCGCCCTTTCAACCTCGATGATGTGGGTTTTCGCAGCACCACCCCAAGATATTATGCAATAGTCAATCAATGATTGACCTAAAGCATAATACACCATTCTAATAGTCTTTCTGTCTGCTGAGTATCTTAAGGTTCTAAAAATATAGATCAACTTTCGCAGACGAGACACTAAGGCTTTAATATGCAACTTGAAGGTGAGACATTGATCAATGTTAACCCCGAGATATTTAAGATTGTCAGTTCTTTGTAGCGTGGGACAAATGCAGCCATCAAAGGATACCTCGGATCCACAAATATGAGCTTTAATGCCCAGTGACTCAGGAGGCAGAAGGTTTGCTCTGAAAGCAAAAGTTATGTATTTTGTTTTGCTAACATTTAAGGTTAATATATTATTTTTGAGCCACGCGTTGACACTATTAAACCCCTTCTGTGCGACACGAAACACCTCTTCCCAACTATCACCACTAAACAGCAAAGCAGTGTCATCGGCAAAAGTTATAATTTTGCCCTTTTGTAGTGTCATTTCACAAAGATTATTTATATAGATAAGGAACAGGGTAAGTCCAAGTATGCTGCCCTGTGGTACACCGAATTCTATACCTCGCTCGTCACTTAGCTTGTTATCAATTTTAGTTCGTTGTTTCCTATTAGTTAGGTAGTCCTCAAGTAGTTTTAGGGGTATACCTCTTACACAAATAGCCTCCAACTTCCTCAGTAAGTGTGGAATAGAGACTGTGTCGAAGGCTTTTGCCAGATCCAGAAACACCGCCAAGCATTTTTTCCTATCGTCTAAGCTGGAAATGATGTTATTCAATAGTTCGTGTACTGCATCATTAGTAGATTTACTACTTCGGAAGCCAAACTGAGCCGAAGAAAGGAGCCCGTTGGTTTCGAGGAAATTGGTAAGACGACGATTGATCAGCCGCTCCAAGATCTTAGACATGGATGGCAGAATGGAGATAGGACGATAGTTATCAACACAGTCTCTATCCCCACCTTTGTGTATAGGTTTAATTATGGCTATTTTAAAGGTTCTAGGAAAGACTCCCGTTGATAAAGCAAGGTTACAGATGTGCGTTAAAGACGGAGCAAGGAACTTTACGTATCTCTTAATTATTTTGCTAGAAATATGGTCAACTCCCACGGCACAGTTATCCCTTAGGCCCAAAACAAGCTGTACAATTTCTTCTTCATCGGTAGCAAAAAGTGCAAAAGAATTTAGTGGAGGAGTGGGAGACTGCTCATACATAGATTCAGAAAGGGTAATTTGTTCAGCAAGCTTTTTACCGACATCAGCAAAGAAACTGTTGACGTCGTTAATGTTAGTTTCAGGGTTGTCAGATGTTATGAGACATGGTGAATGATCAGATACAGTGTTACTGCCATTGATTTTTTTAATAATCTCCCATAGTTGTTTCTTATTTCCTCTTGCATTCTCAATTTCTTTCTTCTCGTATGCTCTTTTAACCTTTTTTATTAGGTAGTTGCAGAAATTACGATAACTTTTATATGTTATCTTAAGAATCTCATTATCTCTATCCCCTTTCAGTTTCTTATACAGGTTGTCTCTATTTCTCATGCAATTTAACAATCCTTTAGTAATCCAGGGTTTACTGATTCGTTTCCTTTTTGGAATTTTAACTAATTGGGTGTTATTTTTAATAGCTAAGGATAAACACGCAACAAGCATGTCCGTTGCTAAATTGGCATCATTACACTCTAGGATATGCTGAAAATTTATGTTCTTTAGGGAATCATCGAGGGAATCCAAGTCTATAGATTGTGATGTTACATTGCGATAATCTAAGCGACCACCTCGACTAAAACTAACGGCTACACTCTCATGATCAGTTATTGATGACTCAAAGGTGAAACAAGTTGCATCCATGTTGGTTTTAATTATAATATGGTCTAGGCACGTGCGTCCATGTGTAGGTGAATTGTGACCAGGGAGCATGCCATGGCTAGCCAGAACATTAAGATATTCGTTAGCACGTCTATCCACGGTGTTTGGCTCTATGTCGATATTTATATCACCACAGAGGATTATGTTTCTAAAGCTGGTTAATTTAGATAGTAAAGTGTTTAATGAATTTATAAAATTGGTGGTATTAGATTGACTTGGAGGGCGATATATTCCAATAACACAAATATCTGATTCGAGTTTAAGGAGAAGACAGTTGGCGTCATCTATCAAGGGTTCTTCGATTTTTACTGAAAGGTGTTTGTTATAGTAAATGACAACTCCCTCATTTTGAGTTTTATGCATAGTTGTATATGAACTGTTATAGTTATCAAGTGACGGTACATTCCTAGCTGAGGGAAGCCAACATTCTGTGAGGACAAAAAGATGATCTTTACGCCACGAATTAAAAGTAGATTTGTTTATAAAATTAAATCACTATATACTTACGGTTCTTGAAAAATAATCTGATAAACAATCCGGATGATTGCATTTAATTGGCATAATAGTTATTTGTTATACAAGAGTGCAAAGTTGCTTGCGCTTGTGATTCAAAAATTAGAATCCTGAGCGTTAGCGAAAGAATCAAAAGGGCACGAGGTGAAAAATCTTTGCACTCGAGTGCAAAAAATACTCTTTCTGAGATGGGCGATGAAAATAGTACATTTGTTGGTAGGTATCTTTATTCTGATTTAGGCGGTAAAAGGTTTTCCTCTACTGCTTTAGCCTCCTCTCTTATGAAATTAGGCGTTAAATCACTATTTTAATCTGATAAACATAACGTGTTAACCAACGATTGATTGCCAACGATTGATCGATTGATTGCCACTTTCCCGCCATTTCATTTAAAAAAAAAAAACAAAATGGCGGGAAAGTGGCAATCAATCGTTGGTTTTTTCGAGTTTTGTTTACATTTCCGTACAGCGGAGATTTGTATTAACACGATAAGTTCATCAGATTCAAATAGTGATTTAAAGCCTAAGTTCATAAGAGAAGAGGCCAAAACAGTAGTGGAACCTTTTAGCCTTTTACATAGAATCATAGGTACGACGACTTAGGTTTTACAAACTTTTTATTATATTTTTACTTTCCTTGTATTCGTAATGAAAAGCACAGTGCTTACCTCGGGGTGAAAGTAATTTCGTCCCGCGAATTATCGGCTGCCAAATTCTTTTCGGGACAAAATAGGTTACTTTCACCCCTAGGGTAACAATTTACTATTCATCCCCCCATCTCGGAATAGTAGTTTGTGTGACTAGGAGATAAAGCAGTGTCTTTAAGTCACGGGCGGCATGTTGAATTCCGAACGAAACGAAGGTTGCTGATTTTAATCCCGAACGACAGTAAGGGATTTATAAAATTAACTCCCGAGCATGGCGAGGGAGTTAATAAAGAAACCTGAGTGAAGTGAGGAATTCAAGCCGCCCAAGACAAAGACAGCTTTATCCCCGTGTTGCATACTTTACTTTTTACACCATCTGTGAGACAAATAAACGACAATTTTGTCGACCAAATCATATATTAGAGAATTTTCTATAATGCTCCCGTCAGTAAGCACGATTCTATTTTCTTTTTTTTTGTTAGTGGCCATGTTCCAATTTTCCATACAGCCAGTCAATCACAGCGCGATATAAAATTGAAATAACTTAAAGACATGTATTAATTAAACTAATAAATTTTAAGTGATTTATTTGTTCAACTATTTCTTTAAAATACTTTGTTTTTAAAAGTTTACAATTAATTACTATTTTTTCATTAATGAGGCTGAATAGCTGGCCGGCCGCAGAAAAAAATACAAAATGGCGGGAAAGTCTCTAGCGAATAATGAGATTTGACATTGGAACATCAAAAATCGTCAACATTGTGAATTAAAATGTACGTGCATCGAACAAGTTGACTCGACGTTCAAATTGGCCACTAACAAAAAGAAAGATAATAGAATAAAACGTGCTTACTGACGGGAGCGTTATAGAAAACTATAGAATCTTGGAGTAGTGAATTTTGGTTGTTTGATGAACTTTTAAATATAATACTTATGTATGTTTCTCTAATCAATGATTTGGTCGACCAAATTGTCTTATAATTATCTCACAGATGGTGTAAAAAGTAAAGTATGCAACACGGGGATAAAGCTGTCTTTGTCTTAGGCGGCTTGAATTCCTTACTTTACTCAGGTTTCTTTGTTAACTCCCTCGCCATGCTCAGGAGTTAATTATATAAATCCCTCACCAACGTTCGGGATTAAAATCAGCAACCTTCGTTTCGTTCGGAATTCAACATGCCGCCCGCGACTTAAAGACACTGCTTTATCCCCTAGTCACATAAACTACTATTGCGTATTATGAAACTAGTGATTAGCTCTAGTTATAAGATTTTTTTTAAAAGGAGTTTGTCAAGTGGCAGTTGAAAGTTGAAACCCAAATGACATAAAGAGTAAATGTGACTAGAATAAGGTTGTACTTGCCGACCGTAGGACTCTTACTTACCAGAAGTCATCGAGTAGCTGAGTATGCAACGGATATTTTCACGCATAGGTACACATTGGCGATAGTTTTGTAATCACCAGTCCTCTCGCCTGATTTTAACGCTATACAAAATGTACGGCAAAAACTAAATATGAAAGGCTTTTCATTTTTCATTAAAAGATGGTACACGAAATGATTGTTTCTCAAAGATCTGGTAGCACCAATTCATGGCTTCGTTTATTGTGCGCGCTGTCAGCTTGTGAGAACAAATCTGTTGAACTAACAAAATATAAGTACGAAGCTAGTTCTCTAATGAGCGTCGCGATGGCCGCCGTAATCCTTTTCCGTGACTTTTCCTTTGTGTGACAAACTGACAACTAGCCGACATGTTGCGATCTATGTCGATACCTACTTCCAACTATTAACAGTTTTTTCCTAAGGTCGCTGGGCACGTGATTGGATTTACCGGCCTATTTCCTGGTTTTTTTTTTCTTTGTTTAGAAATTTTTGCCCAATGTGGATCAAGGAGAAAATAAAAAACCGGCCAAGAGCGTGTCGGGTCACGCTCAGTATAGGGTTCCGTAGTTTCCCATCCGTCACAATAAGAGTCCCCACTTAAGTTACCTACTTAAACAAGATTACAATTTTCCACTGATACTACTTATTTTTATTAATAACAATGAACGACAGACAACGAGCAAGAACAAATACCACCAATGCCAACGAGAGACCAACCGAACAATTCGACAATATATACCCGACGTGCATTAGCTTCTGATGTTTTATAAGTGCCTATGTAGGCCTATGTGAAATAAAAAACTTTTGACTTTGACTTTGACCCCATCAACTCAGGAAAAATTTTAACAGCTCGAAGTAACCCAAAGTACAGCGCCATCTCTCAGGAAATTGGGTTACTAATTTATAAAAATTAGACGGGTTATGTATGTTGGGTTTTCGGTGGTAATTTTGGATTGCGTGAACCGATTTTAATAATTCTTTTTTTTTAATTAAAATTTGAAAGAAGATACGTTCAGGATAATAAAATATGTTAACTAAGTTAAAACAAAATGCTTGCTTACACGGTTAAATTATAAACTTAGTTCAGAAATTATTTTGTACAACTTTTCAAAAACTGTTCAACCCATCAAGGACAAAATAATTTTCCTATAAATTCTTTATAAAGTTCTACTTTTGAGATTTTTTCATATTTTCTAAACTTATGATGCAAAAGTTAGAGGGGGAGGGACACACTTTTTTAAATTTTGGAGCGATTATTTCCGAAAATATTAACTTTTTCAAAAATGATTTTGGTAAACCTTTATTCATTTTTAAATACCTATCCAACAATATATCACACATTAGGATTGATATGAAAAAAAAAAATCACTTCCCACTTTACGTGTACCCTAATAAAACATGATTTCCACTTTTTATTTTACCAATTTGTCAGCGTGATCGATATACATGTATATATTGATATCATGGTACCAAAGGAGACAATTTTTTTTGGGCCCACTATTAAACGGTAACGTATATTAATAAAATTACACATGAAAAAAGTGATCATCTTATTATAATTAACAGACCAAAAATAATATAGAAATCTAACCGGAATAATGAAATAATAATAAAAAAGTGTTACGGCAAAAAATGCTTGTTTAGGAGCGTTTTTAGGTTTACTTTAACGTGAAAATAAAATGTTACTAAGGTGCGCAACGGTAATGACGTTGGCTTTAAATACGTTTAAAGATATAATAATTAATTGGTACAGTGAACTTGTTTTTAATGCTGTTATTAACGTTTAACACAAATATCAAGTACAATAACGTACTTTAAAAATTAACGTGGAACGAAACGTAATTAATAGCCCGTTGCAGATGCTCTGTAGTCCAGTTTCAATCAGTTTGACTGTTTGACGCTGACAGTCTGACAGACAACATTATCCCTTAGTTCCGAATTACGCCAAAAGCGATTATATGGTGAATCCGACCGAATTTAATAGTCACAAAATATAAGGATTATTGAGTACTGTTTGTGACGTTGTGCGTTGGTCGGATTCACGATATAATCGCTTTTGACGCAATTCGGAACGCGGGGTATTATTGTTTCAGATTATTATGGTTTCTTCTGTTCTTTTCGTGTTTTGGTTATATTCGTGATTCGAAAGATTTTATAAAAATGCTTGTCCATCCACCTCCACCAATATAACTTGCCTACCTACTTTTTTCAGTTACACCCACTAGATGCCGCTTGTGAAAACTGCTTCATGATATTGCAAGAATGTATTCAAACTGGTTATTCATTGAGAGGATTCGGTCATAGGAATATTAGCATCTCATGTGGTTCTTCAATTTTAAGAGCACACCAAATACATGCTGTGCATGTTGACCCTGCAGAAAAGAATATTATTTTACAGTGGATACCGTTGCACCAGGTAATATTAAAATTATAATTTTAAATTAATATATAAAATATATGTAGTATATATAATATTTAATTTCAAATACCTATTTATTATATTTGGTTACCATCTGAACTTTAATTTTTTTTAACTAACTCCTGCCATGAGTTTCCCTAAGTAGGATCTGGTCTGTCACTAAAATAGTAAAGGTACAAACACACACAAGCACTACATTAGGCTGCTTTTTCGTCTATTTACAGTGCAATAAAGTTTTCTATAAACAAAATATATTAAGATAGACTTTATTTGCAATACTGATGATCTATTTTCTCAGGTGGAACGTTAGAACAAGTCTGTGTGGCTATCTCAGCCTGCTGGCTGAGAGCTTCCCGAGCTGTGCGTAGGCAACAGGATGAAATCAGGGATATGGAAATACAGCCATTGGATGTTGAACACAGCAGTAACAACCCACAACCACCTCCTAGGCCTATGGCTGTTACACCTGCTATACACAGAGGAGTACCAACAATTACTATGTCTAATTACAAGCGTGTTAATTCTACTTTCCGCCACTGTATATTTAGACTGTCAATGATTTTAGTTCAAATAATTATCTTCTACGAGTCAGGATACAATTAAGGCACAGAAGTGGGAAAACTTATATGTATTTATATACTAGTTGACACCACCGCATCAATTACTAACACTAGAGCTGCTCTTGCTGGATACTGTTGTAATTGTTTAGTGGGCAGACGCACTGTTGGCTGTTGTGCACATGTGATGAAACCCCAAGATAAAAACCACACTATACAAGTGTGGTTTTTATCTTGGGCGCGGCATCAAGGTGAGGTTGAGCCACCTACATCTTTTTTAGATGAAATACAGCTTTTAAGAGATGACTTTGAAAATGATGATGACGAACAGTAATAAATTCTTCTTGTGACGCACCTATAATGTGTTTATTTTTCTCCTTACACATCACCTTAGGGCCGGTGCCCACTGCCGCACGGCGCGGCATGGTACGGCAAAGGATTTTATTACTAATCAAGTTATTTTGAATCTTATTTCAATGAGTCTAGAATTCATGTTACTTTATTTCCATACCACGATGCCAAGACGCGCCGCGGCATACTGTGGCATGCTGCAGCGCGCCATTGCATTTCGCAAGACGTAATATGTCACTGTGTGTCAAGGAATTATGATTGCTAAGTTAGTTGAAATATGGTTGAAACTTGCACAGCGATCATTTCGGTTAATGAGGTCCGGTCGATGCGCGGGGGCAAGGGAAGGAAAAGACGCACTTGCGCGCGCGTTTTTTTGTCTCTCACACTGAACGAGCACGGCAAGAGATTAGCAAAACTGATTGATGCCGGAGTGGCTGGGCTTTCAGTACGATGCTACGGCATTCCGCGAGATGCCGTAGCGCGACCTGCCATGCCATGCCGGCAGTGAGCGCCAACCCTTATTATTTTAGATTTACAATGGCCGGCAAAAGCCGCGCTATTTCGAAATATATCTTTCGAAACATATATTTCGATAAACATCTAATCCATTTTCATGAATAAGTCTATCAAATCGTGTAAATCACATCAAAATCTGTCACTAAGTACAGACGTGACTTTTTTTTATACTATATATTATTGAACAGTGCACTATTTTGACTTAAAATACCAAGGACACCTATCCACTCATTAGAAAATCGCTCTTGTGAGATTTTAGGTTATTATGAGAGTCATGTTTTGACTGTCGTATTTCACAGTATTCCGGTTAGTTATAGTTTTGCTAATATTACCACTGTAATCTAGAGATTATAAGGAATAAACTAACGTGCATTTCATTGATATACGCCACAATTTGTAGTGGGCCCGAACTCCAAACAAAAAAATTGTCTCCTTTCAGCTTTCTAGTGCAAACGGTCACTAAGATTATCCGCGGACGGACGGAGAGACAAACAGACACGGCGAAACTATAAGGGTTCCTAGTTGACTACGGAACCCTAAAAAGGGATTGGAAGAATGATTAAGAACTAACAAAGAGGTAGATCTGCTCTCGTATCTGTACGTACTATTTATTTTATTTATTTATTTAACAATTCATGTACACACTTAACTTATATAAGAAAAGAAGACAGAAACAGAAAAATAGGTACATAGGTGATGCTTATTTCTAACGAAATCTCTTCCAGCATACCCGCGAAAGGAGAATTGGAAAAAAAGAGAAGTAGACACCGTGTGTAAAAGTGAAAGGAAAAAGAAACAAACAAAACAATTATTATATGAATATACCTACAACATAAATATATACTATCATAAATGTAAACATACATATAGTAGAATAAATATCGCAAAAAATACATACTGACCATATATATATTATATAATTATAAATACATACTAATAAGCAACTATGACGAAATAGAAAGATAGTGTTCTTTCACCCTTTTTTTAAAAACCGCAAGAGTTTGGCTGCCCCTAATGTCAGGCGGTAGTGAGTTCCACAAACGTACAGCATGGGAAGTGAAGGAGTAGGAATAGAAATCGGTGGAATGGGGAGGGGATTGAAGGAGATATTTACGATGTGACCTGCAGGGAGCATCAGAATGACGAGAGAAGGAAAAGCGTTCCCGCAGGTAAGAGGGAGTTTTAGGGTTGAAAAGGATGTTAAATAGCAGACATAATATCCGAGTGTTCCTGCGAAGTCGAATAGGGAGCCACTTGAGTACCTTGTGAAATTCAGAGACATGATCATACTTTTTAAGGTTGAAAACAAAACGAATACAATGTATATTTTAATTCGTATTTCGTTAAGACAATATTTGTCCAATGATAAGTTAAAACTTATAATATTATTGTTAGTGGACTCAAAGATTCAAGAAAGAGTTGGGGTTGAAAATTATAATGAAATAAATCAATATTTTTACCAGTGATTAGAGAAACAATAGAAAGACAATGACAGAGCAAACGCCGGCGTTCGTTTGAGCTTCAATAAGTTAACGTTATCCTAATACTGCAATCTGTTACACGCAGATAAATAGTTTTCCTTTGCCAGTAACATTAATCAAATAATCAGTAGAATTACGTTAATCGCGTGTAGCGTAATTTATTACGATGTATTTCTATAGGTCAGAACATATCTAGATTCACGTCTGGCTAGATTTAGATGCTGTCAAGACGAGGGCTTTGATCTAGGTTTACGGCTGGCGGCTGACGGACAGAAGGACCACTATTAAAGTAATTTGTAGTTGAAAAAGGAGGTCGACTTGTAGAAAATCCTGGAGCTATAAGTCCAATATTTTAAATTGCATTTAATATTAACAAATCAAATAAAAAAAGAAGAGGAAAAAATGACAATAAAATTAATTATGTTACATGAAAAAGTTTAGTATGTCAAAACATAAAAAAGTTTATAGTTCGCTTACTAATTTGTCAAACATAAAAATGTTTTTATGCTCTAGGGCACTTCATGGTCGACAAAGCAGGATAACAAGTTAAATAATTAGAACGTCCATCAAACAAAAATATTGCTAACACGCGTGCAGTTTTACTATTGATACGCATCTGCCATATTTTTATTGTAACGCACCGAATGTGCATTTATAGTTCGATCGAAGCAGAGAAACAAATCTCATACAAAAGGAAGCAATGGGTAACAACGATTGCTTGTTTTCAAACGTTGAAAAGAGTGAATGCTCGGAGTTACATTTCTATGTAGACCAACTTGAAGGAGGCGCCGACTTGAGACGTCGCAAAGGCTGGCCCAGGAAAATATTAAGCTGAGTGGACAACCGCGCGCCGCAGCACCGCGGCGCTCGAGAGCGTAGCACTGTGTGCACAACGCTTATGAGCTTTCAACGTGAATTAGATTATGGGAATTTAAAGGTAGGGCTGTGTGTTGATTTCATTTTTTTTAATCATCACGTACTACATAATATTTGTGTTGTTGAAATACTTTAGAAACTACCAATTTAAAAGGAAAAATTAATGCGGTTCTGATAACATTGCAAATCTTTTCATAATCGTTATGAAAAGATTTGCAATGTTATCAGAACCGCATACGTATTTTTTTTCAATCTACAAAATTACAAGAAAGTTTATGTTTCAGTCTATAAGTGACAATTGAGAAATATGATACCCATCCAATTCTACAAAGTTAAGTTATTATTCGTTACATAGTCAGCAAATAGCTGAGCAATATAAAGTGAAGCGAGCAGTTTAAACAATTTCATTTGAGATATATTGCTCCCCACGACATTGTAATACCTTTCCATTGAGCTGACGTTACAATATGTGGAACAAAAAGCTGATTCTCTCAATATTTTCTCTTACAAGTGAAGCATACGATTTGCGGTCCCAGAACAAACACAATCTCCTTAACGTGAGGCGATTGGAACTTTTGAGAGGAAAGTATTACAGAATACGCTGCGTGTACGTCCTGACTTCTTATGTTCTTTATTTGGGGCACGCACACATAAGTGACGTTGAATTTTAAGTGATATTTTCAAATAACGAACATCCTTCGTGCCTCGTTTAATTCATTGTAAGAAAGCATTTGTATGTGTGCGACGTCTCATAATGTAAGAAGTCCACATTTCTCTTCGCACGTAATCTGTAATATCTGGTTGCTAAGACGTCGCGAGTGTACATAAATAATTAGACAACAAAGAGATAAGGCCGTGTTCACAACGGGGGTTACATCAGTGGGACTCCGTGGCTACGTCTGCGAGGCTGCCGCTACCCGCCTACAGCGAGATAACGCGCTGAAAGGAACAAAAAGTCCGCGCAGCACCACCGCTGCACCGCGCCGCGCGCCGGTACCGTGGTTTAAAGGAAACCTATTTATAGCAGATCTAGAAAGAAAATGATAGACGTAGGACTTTACTTTGTGTTTAACATTCTAGAACCAAAGAAAATAATATAATAAAAATCTACCGGTTTCTGTTCTTATTTTTGTATGTAACGAACGTGTAATACAGGTGATCTCTTCATGATACAATGGCCTACTAAAAGGAGTTATAATAGAAATGTCTGGCAAACGGATTAGCTTTAGCAATTCACATTGTAATCAACGTACATCCTCAAGACATAATTAATCCCTCATGTCTGAGAAATTCAGTGGAATAGACGCTTACTAAGGTGAAATATAATTCGTATTCCAAAACTAGAAACTACGTTATTAATGTCATCTGCAATCTCGATGCCAGTGCAATATCAGCGAAGCACTAAAGTAATAGTCATTTATAAAATCTTTAACAGAAAAGTATCGATATTTCTTCAAACTGACACTTTTATTGCATAATGACAAGGAAACCAAACACAATACGTCTTTATTTCAGTAATAATTTCTTATTAAGTTAAATGCAACACTTGCTTTATAACTGCGCAGAACACAAGGCACGCTATTTCAAACCATTAACTTCTATATGCAAAATTTTGAATCGAGAAAATATGTCTTTATGTATCATAATGTTTCTGGTGTCTACTATGTCTATGTTATATTATTTATATTGAGATTGTAGTCTGTCTGGTATGATTGCGATTGATTCGCATCGCGGTATTGGTTTAGTCTAGTGTTGGCGAGCCTTCCGCTTCCGACCAGGCTGACTGCAATCTTTTAAATTAAATTGCGTTTTCTCAAGTTCTTTCTCAGCGTAAGTGAGGCTAAAAGTATTACAGTATTTAAGTTTTATAATAATACTAGTTGTCCGCCCGCGACTTCGTCCGCGTGTACTTCGGTTATCGCACTCTAAACGTGTTTTCCCGTAGGAATAAGATATTTTTCTGGGATAAAAAGTAACCTATGTTCTTTTTCATGTCAAAGGCTATATGCATGCCCAATTTCATCCAAATCCGTTCAGCCGTTTTTGCGTGATTAAGTAACAAACATCCAAACATCCACACTTTCACATTTATAATATAAGTTAGTATATATAGTTAGGATTGTTTACAATTAGCGTTATAAGAAATTCAAAATAGGAAAGAAAGAAAAATCATTGTGACTCAGCACACAAATATAAGTCAAAATCGCTATGCACTAAGTTGGTTTATGTTACAGTTGATAGTGTTCCGTTTGACTCGTAAGTTTAACATAACACGTTCATGTCGTGCGAAAAGGAATAGGTTTATTTGCTTGTTGCCTTTGTCCAATCTCAAACTAAGAGGTCCTGGCTACTATTGAAAACTAAGGTTGAGGGAATGTATTAATACTAGTTGCCCACTACGACATGAATTATGAGCATTTTTTTCAATTTCTTGAAAATTTTACGTTTCACTAACACGACAAATAAAAAATATTAGCCATTTGTCTTTATGATATTATTGTGATGTAATTAATATTCCTATTAATTGAATCTTTATTAATATTCTAAACTAAAAATTAAGAAATAAAAGTTTTATTTCTGTCAGTATCATATTCAAACATCCCAAGTGTCCTCATAAAATATTGTCAACTATCATAATTATGATCAAATCCGTGCTTTTAGCATCGACACATAAATTGGATAGCGGACTCTCGACGACGCACGGGTGAAGCCTATACTTGTGTACCTGCCGGGAAATCATATGCACTGGGAAATTATAACAGAAGGCTGTTTCCAAAATACGGCTAGAACTAATCCAATAAAAAGCATGTGACATTAATTACTTTTTTTACATAAAAAATCTTCGCTGTAAACATTATTCATCATCTCAGCCGACAGACGTCCACTGTTGGTTGGCTCCCTTGGCCTCCCCCAAGCGTCGCCACAATGCACGATCCTGTGCGTCCCGCATCCATCGGATTCCCGCAACCTTCACCAGGTCATCGGACCACCTTGTAGGAGGCTTTCCAACGCTGCGTTTTCCGGTGCGCGGTCGCCACTCCAGAACTTTTCGGCCCCAACGGCCATCCGTTCTACGAGCAATGTGCCCTGCCCATTGCCACTTAAGTTTAGCAATTCTTCGTGTTATGTCGGTCACCTTGGTTCTCCTGCGGATATTTTCATTTCTGACTCGATCACGCAAGGAAACTCCGAGCATAGCCCTTTCCATCGCTCTTTGGGTGACTTTAAGCCTTCTGATAAGGCCCATTGTGAGCGACCACGTTTCGGATCCGTATGTCATCACTGGCAACACACACTGGTCATAGACTTTCATCTTGAGACACTGTGGTATGTTGGATGAGAAGATACCGCGTGGCTTCCCGAACGCTACCCAGCCGAGTCGGATTCGACGGTTGACCTCTTTCTCGAAATTAGATCTACCTAACTGGACTGTTTGCCCGATGTAGACATAATCGTCCACAATTTCGAGTATAGAGTCTCCGATCTTGATAGGAGTGGGTGCTACATGGTTGTTTATCATGAATTTAGTTTTATCCATGTTCATTTTAAGACCCACTCTTTCTGAAGCTCTATTGAGGTCATTGAGCATTGTACTGAGCTCTTCCGTAGTCTCAGCCATGACTACTATGTCTTCGGTAAACCGAAGGTGAGTGATGTACTTGCCACTGACGTTAATGCCTAATCCACACCAGTCCAGAACCTTGAAGACATCCTCAATTGCGGCCGTGAACAGTTTCGGATAAATGACGTCTCCCTGCCTCACACTTCGCTGAAGGAGGACAGGTTTCGAGGTCTGATCCTGAAGTCGGACTGACATATTGGCGTTTTCGTACAAACACTTCAGCACCTCGATGTGCCAATAGTCAATCTGGCACCGTTGGAGAGACTGCAGTACAGCCCAAGTCTCGATCGAATCAAAGGCTTTCTCATAGTCCACAAACGCTAGGCAGAGAGGCATATAATAGTCCTCGGTCTCCTGTACAACCTGTCATAGCGTATGTATGTGGTCTACAGTGCTGAAGCCTTTTCGGAATCCGGCTTGTTCGGGAGGCTGGAAGTCGTTGAGCCTGCGCGCGAGACGATTCGTGATGACTCTGGAAAATAGCTTGTAGACATGACTTAGAAGTGAGATGGGTCTTAAGTGTGCGCCTCTTTCGGGCAAATAAAATGTTTTTCTTTCTTTCTATAGTTCTTGAGCAGGGCCTTGTCGCCCTTTTTAAAGAACAGTACCGCCACACTTCTGCTCCATGCCTGTGGCGTTTTTCCCTCGAGTATGACGGAATCAAACAGCTTCTGAAGGGCCTTAAGGATCGGTTTTCCACCCGCCTTCGAGAGTTCGGCCGTAATTCCGTCATCACCCAGCGCCTTGTTGTTATTAAGCTGCTTCAAAACCATCCTAATCTCGTACAAGCTAACGTCCGGGATATCTTCGGTATAGTGTCGGGTCAATCTAGCTCTTGGGTCATTTGCTAGTTTTGCGGTGGGTTTGGTGATTGACGTGTACAACTGTCCTTAAAACGCCTCGATCGCGTCTAGAAGCTCCGTTTTTGTGGATATGACTCTGCCATCGTCGGTCTTCAGTTTCATGAGCTGGCTCAGCCCAATAGACAGATCTCTTGCAAACATCTTAGAGCCTTTATTTCGGAGTTTGCTAGGAAACGATTTTACGACACTCGAAACGATTTTAAAGTTCGAGCTAAAAGCTTTCGGAGTTTTGGATCTGGATCTGTGCAGGACGGAGAGTAGACTTCATCAGTCGAGATTTTTCAAGCTTGATATTGATATTCAATGTGCCACCACGCACCTTACCATGCGGTGATGACTTCCAGTTTTCACCGCATTGATCACGGAGACATCATTCAATATTTGCTTCTTCGTCGACATGATGAAGTCAATCTCATTTTTAGTTGCACCGTCAGGGCTTTGCCAGGTCCACTTCCTATGCGCACGCTTTCTGAATAAGGAGTTCATCATGTAGAAGCTCTCCTCCATAAAGCTGGCCAGTATATAGTCCAAATCCAAATTGCCCCACTCGCGGCTCATCACCGTCACGTTTGCCCAGTTTCGCTTTGAAATCCCCCACGACCACGGTGAAGTGACTCTTAGAACCATGCATGGCTCTGGATACATCCTCATTCTTGGTCTCTACTTCGTCGCCGGGGTATGTCGAGGTCGGAGCGTAAACCTATATGACCTTCAGCGAATATCTTCATGATATTCTGAGTATAAGGTACGCTACCCTGGTCGACACACTCTCGATCCTCACTACATTGTTCACAAGGGATCTGTGGACGATAAACCCGACACCACCTTGGGACTGCTGGTCCCCTTCCCGAAAATAAAGCAGGTTACCAGATCCAGATCAGAACCAGGTCGCCAGAGCCGGGATCCCGTATACTCCCTTGTAAACATTATTATGGATCTGCAATCTCTCATTTGAAAATCCTGATGATACTTGTAGTATACAGACTAAGCATATGGCCTGATTAGCGTTCTTGGCTAAGTACTAGTTTTGAGAAGAGCTGATATGTAGAGCAAGAATTATGTCAGCCACAATAGCTCTTTTAACAGAAAGCTACAAATGATACATTCTACGAATTTCTTATGAAGAAATTATTAAAGAAAGGAGATTAAAAAATATATAAATTTACCATATCATTGTACATTGCCGGACCACTTGGTCTTCAATTCGTTATCTTAACCGCTCGCATTTATATTAAGATTTACCACCTGATCAATATTTATACATTTAACAAATGACACAAACACTAACAAACAAACACTAAAAAACTAAGTTATCTAATTGGTTGCAAAAACTGCTTTATGATTATACCGAACCACTACTAACAATAATCGCATAACTATACTTCTATACTGTTACAAATCTATAATATAAAGGCTATCTTAATTGTACCTAACATCCTATTTTTGATCATCTTTATGGAGGAACAGGCTCCTAAGATACAAGTACTTATTTTACTTAGTTTAGTATTCAAATCAAAGTGCTGAGGTGTTTGTACGAAAACGCCACCATGTCAGTCCGACTCCAGGACCAGACCTCGAAACCTATCCTCCTGCAGCGAGGTGTGAGGCAGGGAGATGTCATCTCTCCGAAACTGTTCACGGCCGCAATGGAGGATGTCTTCAAGGTTCTGGACTGGAGTGGACTAGGCATTAATGTCAATGGCGAGTACATCACTCACCTTCGGTTTGCCGACGACATAGTAGTCATGGCGGAGACTATGGAGGAGCTCAGCACAATGCTCAATGACCTCAGTAGAGCTTCTCTAAGAGTGGGTCTTAAAATGAACATGGATAAAACCAAAATCATGATTAACAACCATGTAGCGCCCACTCCTATCAAGGTCGGAGACTCTACACTCGAAGTTGTGGACGATTACGTCTACCTCGGACAGACAGTCCAGTTGGGTAGGTCTAACTTCGAGAAAGAGGTCAACCGTCGAATCCAACTCGGTTGGGCAGCGTTCGGGAAGCTACGCGGTATCTTCTCGTCCAACATACCACAGTGTCTCAAGACGAAAGTCTTTAACCAGTGCGTGTTGCCAGTGATGACATATGGCTCCGAAATGTGGTCGCTTCTGTATCTTGGATGCGTTGAAATGATGATGATGAGTATTCAAATGTTCATTTATTTCCATCGATCGGTGTTGGTACCACTAATATAATCTGCTCATGTCATTCCATTACTGTGTGTGTTAAATGTACAAAAACAAAGTTTATTATTATTATTACTTAAGTTTGTTCGTAAATCATATTTCGACTATTGATCTTCTGTATTGTCTGCGGTGTGTGACATCACCAAATGCATCAGTTTTAAGCACAGCATGAACTACGTAACGTAACCGATGGTGCTTGACGCTCGCGCTGCTCGTAAAATGCATCGCGACGTGAACCTATACATCACTCTATGCTTTGCGTTACCTCCGTTTATGTTAGCCACCATTTTATAGCGCTACATTACTGGGACCAGTAAACATTGAGCTTGCTTATTGTGATACTTACGTGTTTATGTGTGGAGTTGTGGGACGTCATGTCGTTATAATATAGAAGTGTGTTTATGAGAAGAGGTAATATTGCAGTTCCGGTAGCCACTCGACTCGTAGGGGACTAAAATCCCTTTTTTTATGGCGGGAAATCAACAAATAACTCCTCCCGTGGAGCAAGAAAATAAAACTTTATACTATACTAGGAGTTATCTTGGATGCGTTCACTAGCCATGTAAAATCATATACACAGAGCTGGAAAACTATCTGTAGGCGTTACAAATACTTTGTTTCTTGCGCGAATTGAACCCGAAATTCCGAATCAATCATTGCACCAAACGCCATCAATGAACTGTTGGACTTTTACTGACTAAAAACCACCTGTGCTCCTTCCAAGGCCATGGTAACTCTTTCAAACAACCCTCCATTCTTAACAGGCATCGGCCTCAGTAAGCCCTGTCTGTTTTGCTGACATTTCTTTGAGGCAGGGATCTAAATTCCTTAGAGTTACATGTCATGGGTAAAATACTTAGTGTGAAGGATGGCCAATTTAATATTCCATATTCTAACAGTCAATTAAATAGGAATGTCGATGGTTTGATTTTGATGGTTTGGTTTTTTTGTTACTGGTAAATACTGCACTAACGGCTACTTTCTTTCTTTCTTTTTTTTTTCTTTTTTTAAGGCATGCAGCTCCGCCATGAATAAATTGGTATAAGTCTTAGGTACTTCAGCAGGTTAGGATTAACACTGGGTTGTTTAGCAATCACGCTCCTCTAACAGTGTGGTAATCCATGCGATATCTACGTGATGTAGTTGTTAATTATGTGCGGCCGCCCCCTCCCGGCCCTGCTTGCCATGACGGTTACCTTATTATTATAAAACATCACTACCTGCATAGCGATACGGGAGCGATCGGGCATTATATTTTGCGGAACGCTTTCATATATAAACTGGTCAAATGCAAATAAAGTAGGAGTCAAGTGAGAAATTAATGCAGAGCTGACAGTTACGTTCATCTCTTATCACGGGATCTTGACAAAATTATTAACTTTAACTTTTAGTATCGTTCAAAAAATGTTTTAATTGATACGACGTATTTTGAAATTACAATACCAAGAGAAATGCAGAGTGGCGAGCATATGGCCAGAGCCACGACACAAGTTGAAGTGACTTACTACAATTTTTGGTCTATTACAAATTATCCTGAGATTATCCTTACCTTAATGACCTTTAGGTCATAGCACAGTTAAACGACTCTGCTCCAACACCGCTCCCACCCAACACTGACCTAAACTGAGACGACTGCTCGTCGTCCACGCGGCGACAGCTTGCAGGCACCCAGCAGTCCACGCGGCGACAGCTAGCAGACGGCCAGCTGTCCACCCGCCGACCGCTCTCGCTTTTGTGTAGATATTTCTTATATCTATGGTAGATACTGACCGAATGAGCGGCGACGCCCCGCCGCGGCGACTACTAGCAATGAGCGCGCGGACACCGCGGCAACCGCTCGTCTACAACGTGCGGCCAGCGAGGCGTCAACTACCGAGCATTCTGACGGCGGTAAGCTCGCTGACAGCTAGCTGTCTGCTAATTTATGATGCCAATGTAATAGTACATTGTTACACTAGGGGTGAAAGTAATTCATTTCGTCCCGAGAAGGAGTTGGCGGCCGAGCGAAGCGAGGTCGCTAATTCGAGGGGTTAAATGGGTTACTTTCACCCCGAGGTAAACACTGTGCTTTTCATTACGAATACGAGGAAACTAAAAGTAAAATAAAAAGTTTATAAAACCTGAGTCGTCGTACCTATGATTTTAAGTGGGTATCTTTCTTCTGATTTAGGCGGTAAAAGGTATTCTACTACTGCTTTAGCCTCTTCTCTTATGAAATTAGGCGTTAATCACTATTTTAATCTGATAAACAACGTGTTAATACAAATCTCTGTTGTACGGAAATGTAAACAAAACTCGAAAAAACCAACGACTGATTGCCAGTTTCCCGCCATTTTGTTTTTATTTCTGTGGCCGGCCAGCTTTTCAGCCTCATTAGTGAAAAATTAAAAATTAATTGTAATCTTTTATAAATAAAGTATTTTAAAGAAATAGTTTAATAAATAAATCACATAAAATATAACATTATTTAATTAATACTTGTCTTTAAGTTATTTCAATTTTATATCACACTGTGATTGACTGGCTGTATGGAAAATTGGAACATGGTTCAATAGAACTAGTCTTTTTTTTTATAATTTGACAGCTGTCAGTTGTAAAGTAAAACTCCCTAGGGATGAAAAGTATCACTTTCAGCCCGCTCCTCAGGCAACTTCAGACCTACTTTCAGAGTATGAGTAATGAAAAATATATTTTAAAAGCAATATTTAAAGCCCATATTTGAATGATATTCTTTTTGCCGAGTGGGAGCAGAGTCGTGTAAGTGAGCTATGACCTTAAAGCCTCCAGCTAGTAGTCACTTAAATAAAACCTACGGAAGACGGTGTTTCTACTTTTGATCCTACACTACACCCCCTGTGGGGTATGGACCTCGGTTCAGGGCGTCTCTTGTATTTGGTCAGCAAGGAATGGGCTAGATCAAATATTGATGATTAAAGGACGAATTAAATACCATAGGCTCAGCGACGTCACCGTGGACTTGACAGCGAGATCAGTCGAAGAGCGTTACATTTCCTACGAGCACCCTTACCATGAGTTACCATCGAAAAACTACACCATCTTACCATAGACGATATCGAATAAACGCGTTTCGAATAGTTTACAATTAAACTCGTACCATGAGTCGTACGAACTTGCTAGCGAGAGCTCGATAGTAGTTTATACGGTGTCGAGTGCTTACGTCTACAAAAACCGCATCGTAGCTAACTTCACACTTATGTTTTCTCTCTTTCTAGCTACAGTAAAAGACGGAGTAAGACAGATAGACCTAAACACCCTACCGATTCACGGACACAGATTCTCTCTGCTCTATAACCCGGCCTACTGAAAATGTAATACTCGTAGTGTAGTTAAATGTTGTAGTTGTACAAATATTTTGATGGTTAAGTGCAGTTGTGAGTTTTTTATTCTTGAATGAAAATTGCTTTAATACTATTGCTTTAAACTCATGGTAGAGGTACAGGGTAATAGCGTCGTCAGGAGTTACGCCAGGGATAGCGAATGTGGTACAAGGCTTTTCTTTTAAGTGACTTCTCGTCAGTTAACCTGCAAGGTCGTCCGCTTAACCGGACTTATAAAAACCAAAGACGACACTATAAGAAACTCTTCTGTGGAGTATAGTATTCAGCTTAGGGCGCCGCTGGGGGAACGGAGCTTAGGAGGGGCAGGATCAAACATTGTGACTTCACCGCACGGGCGAGCGTGAGAGTATCCGGGGCAACGGACAGCTACCGTTCACTACAGAAAACAAGGCTTGTTCTGACGCTGACGTCACTCGCAGATCCACACGGAATTAATTTTGTTTTAAAGACCTATAATTGTCTAATTTTTATTTTAGAAAATAAGTACAAGCCACGAATAAACTTTAAGAACAACGGCAAGGAAATTGTTGATGAAATTATTAAGTGTCTGCTTATATAACTACTTCCTTATATAAGTTACCATGATATATAACGAAATAATTGACTTTGTATTATCTAATCAAGATTATGGCTGATTAACCTTTCGTATGCCGCAACCAGAGACACAATTAAAAAGTTATTGCGTCCCGCGTGGATCCGCGTTCCGGACATACAACGGGTTAAGGACTGCAAAAAAAGTCGAAGCCCAAAAATGACACAATATATGATGTTGTCAAAACAATAAATACAATATCGAGAATCACATCCGAAAAAGCTTGGCATTAGACATTTCAACAGCCATCCAGTATAAAGACATAGAGAAAAAGAAAACATAACATTTGACATGACTTGTTGTCGTTCGTTCAAAAATGCGTTTTTGAAATTCATAAAGGAGGTACGTAGGTATTATTGACATAATATATGTAATCTCACCAACTTCAAAATGGAATATTTTTACTACTTGGTATCTATTAATAGTAATGTCTAAGACAAAATTATTTAGAAATTGAATCTGTATATTTTTATATATATTTTTCATCACAAGACGCCAAAAAAATATGCTAACAAAATTTTGTTCGGGACTTTGCCATGATCCTTTTGTTACATTAATCAAATAGGATACAAAAATACGCGAAACAACATGAATGCACCGAAAAGAATTCTTTTACACGTTAATATGCATGATTATGCAAACAGCAAGTTTCATGAATAAGACTACCGACGCGGCTAGCACTTCTATGCATCGAATTTCTTCTAAGCAATGTAAAATATCCCAACTTCTGTAAACTACATACCAACTTGACATAATACCTAAGCAAACAAAATAATTGCAAACAAAACATTATTAACGCAATTCATCAACTATACATACACGTTTTACCTCTTATTCCGAGTTTAGCGGTGAACGGCAAAATAAATAAATTATTGAATAGACGAAACTTTGCCGGGAGCGAGGGTCACTAATACAATATTCATGGCGTCGAGTTCATTATCCAATTACGCTTGTTATCGCGTAGCTCAGCGAGCTGGCCTGGCGGGCCAGCGGTGGATAACGCATTTGTGACAATTGTCACCGCCCCCGGCTTCATACATCGCTCCGTCGTACTCAAATATGACGTAGATCTTTGTAACGTAAAAAAAAACTTCAGAAGTAGCAGTCTTTACTTATTTCAATTTCAAAACGTAAAAGAAAAAATGGTCTAGACAGGTTGATTCTATAGTGATTTAGTTCTCAACGTAATTTAGACCCAGACTAAGAAATGTTTTCTTGATCTGAGTCTAAATTACGTTGACTGCTATTGGTCATTTGAAAATGTATTTGTCGGTTGTAAAATCCTAGAAGAGATAATAGTTATTTGGTATACAAGAGTGCAAAGTTGCTTTTTAACCGCGTGCTCAATTTTGATGACCGAGCAAGCGATGGATTCTAAAATTGAATCACGAACGCAGCGAGTGATTCAAAAATTAGAATCCTGAGTGTTAGCGAGAGAATCAAAAGGGCACGAGGTGAAAAATCTTTGCACTCGAGTACAACACGTAACTTTTCATCCCACCTCAGCGAGGAAAGGATTCTGGCGGGAACTTCAAAAAAGAGCGCGCGGAAAAAAAATCTCAAATTCTTTTTTAATTAAAAACTTGCATTTTTTACTTAAAAATTTAATAAAATAACAGTGCTAGGTGTGCTATATAAATGGTGGGAAACGAGGGGGGTGGGGACAATCCCCCACCCCAAGACGTCTTCGGTCTGAGGCCGGAGACGGAGGAAAGAACATGGACTTGGATGGCGGCGGCGGTGAGCTTGACTTACCGTACATTAAACCAGATTAAAAAGACTATACCCGGAAAATGCTAATTACGTAGACTTCAAAGTCTTCATTGAAGCTACCAATAATAAGGATAGAATAGGCAATAAGAGCCCTATCTACCTCAACCATATATTTTCTAGCGAAATAAAAGGTGTGACGGCTATACAAAGAATTAATGCAAATAAACTAGCAGTAATATTCAAACAATTTAATACGGCCAATAACTTTATTAATAACAGCGCTTTTCTTAACAAACATGGCTTGAAAGCATTTATTCCGGCTGCGCAAATAGAAAAAACAGGCATAATTAGATATGTACCAGCAAACATTTCCAACAAAGAACTTTACACTAAACTATCATCAATTTATGAAATAATAGCAGTAAGAAGATTTACAAAGAAAGTAGGACAAGATCGGGTACCACTACAAACAGTTAGCATTACTTTTCTATCAAATATACTTCCAGACAATGTACAATATGATTTGTTTTCATACCGAGTTTTTGAATATGTCGCCCCATTACAGCAATGTTTCCGCTGCTTTAAATTTAACCACTCTGCTAGGATATGTAATGGTAAACAAAGATGTTCCATTTGTGGAGGTGAGCATTTATATAAAGAATGTGATAGACCAACAGAGATCTGCTGTTGCAACTGCAGCGGGCCTCATCTGGCAATATCTAGATTATGTCCAATTAAGATTAATAAAATTTTAGAAAAGAAAAATAAAATTACATATGCAAGTGCAACAAAACAAGACATGAATGACAATACTCAATTTCCACCTCTACCACCTCCAAAAATGAAACCAATGGACACTGTAAATAAATTTGTAAATAAATCTGTAAATAAACCTATATCTGTAAATAATCCTGTACAAAGTGTAAATAAATCTAAAGATGTCCCTCCTAAAAGTGACATCAAATCCCAAATAGTTGCCAACAATGATGTACTTATGGCCCTGGTACAGACATTGGTGGAACTGGGAAATAAGGGAGATAATACGCCTACCACCGTAAATAGTATTAAAGAAATACTTCTTAAAAATCTAAAATAATGGATCCAAGACACACACTGTCTAAGCTTCGTATTGCTCAGTATAATATTCAAAGTGCTAATAGTAAAAAACCCTTATTGATTCAATTCTTACAAAAACAAAACATTGACATTTGCTTACTTAACGAAACATGGTTTAAAGACAATAGTTTTAGAATACCTGGCTATAATATTTATAATAAAAATTCTAATAATGGTGTAGCAATATTGATTAAACCATATTTAAAATACAAAGTTTTAAACACTAGATTTTATGAAGACATTCAAACTGTTGCTTTGTCCTTATCTAGCTTGACTATTCTTTGTGTATACTGCCCTCCTAGTGGACATATACGGATCAATAGACTACGTAACATAATCAATGATCTTCCAAAGCCTATTTTTGTCAGTGGTGACTTTAATGCACACCACATTGCATTTGGATGCCTATCCACTAAGAGCAGAGGTCAAGAATTATTTAATATCATAGATGACTTGGATCTATGTATTTTAAATGACGGTAGGTTTACAACTGTTAACAACCCGAGACGAAATCCGTCTGCAATTGATGTTAGCTTTATTAGTGCTAATCTCGCATCAATATGCGAGTGGTCTGTGCATGATGACGCTATGGGCAGCTATCACTACCCAACAATAACAGAAATTTCACTACAAATAGATAAATATCATATTAATCCTCCTGTTGATAGGTTTATATATAAAAAAGCAGACTGGGAAAAGTATAAAACTATTTCCAAAACAATATTTAATGATTTAGTCCTAAAATTGTATGATCCTATTTCAACCTACAATGATTTTTGTTCTCGATTGAATACTTTAAAAGATATGACGATTCCTAAATTTAATAAACCAAATGATTTCAAAAGCAGCCCTCCAGCTCCTTGGTGGAATGACATTTGTGAAAAAAGTGTAATTGCCTCTTACAATGCATTGAAACTTTATAGAAGGGAACCTACCATGGAGAACTATTTAGCATATAAAAGAAAAGATGCACTTAAAAAAAGAACCATATCGGAACAAAAAAGAATAGGTTGGGATAACATATGTAACACTTTTAATAGAACTACTCCATCCGGTCGACTGTTCAACTTACTTATTCAGTTGGTTCGAAAAAACAGCCTGTCTGTCGGCTTACTTATTAAGGCGGTATGGCGACGGTCGTTTTAAATGTTATAATTGTTGATGAAAACTATATTTATTTCGTTTATACTTGGTCAGAATGTAAGAATATAGAACGAGACAGGCATAGAACGTCACATGCTAGACATCTGTCAACAATTTTCAATAGAATGTCAAGTGTTTTGAGACGCCCCGCGCGGCCCCGCGCCTACGTCAGTGCTCGTTCGAATTTCAAATGTTAAAGTGTAAACAAAGTGTGAGTGTTTATAAAAAAGGATTGTAAACAATATAACAGTAAGTAATCAACAGTTTTTAAGTGTTACATTGTGTGTGTGTTATAGATTTTAGTCAGGATCTGTTATTTTGTCAGCCGTAGTCGAAAATTTCACGCGACTGGTCTGCACGTTTCGACGTGTTGTGTGTGATAATTACGCTACAGATGGCAAAATGTCGTTAGAAACATGATTTAGATACGTTCCTACGTTTGCACAAAACATTTCACTAGTGAAATTCGTTTTATTTTACGTAAAATACTTAACGGAAGAAAAAAAACGGTCAACATTTTTTGAATTTGCAATTTGCGCGCCAAAATTGCAGGTCATGTGACCTCAAATCCGCCATGTTTTTTGTCTAATGTGCCACTGTAAAGTGAAAGTGGTCAGAAAGACAATTATTTGTATGTTTGTTGGTGGGATGGTTTTTGGTTGTAAGTACCTATGTTGATTTTTTTTTTTTTTTGTATGATGGTAGATTGGCGGAACTAACAGCATGTTTTTTTTTTCGCGGTGGGAAAATCATCATATCATATCCCCCGCTCTTGGGCGGAGCGGGAGATAGTGTCAGACTATAGCTGACTGTAAACCCACTCCTGTTTCTTCTTCGCCTTTCGTACCGGGGCTGAGCTATCTTTCGAAATAACAATCATCTAATGACATCCCCGCTCTTGGGTGGAGCGGGAGATAGTGTCAGACTATAGCTGACTGTAAACCCACTCCTGTTTCTTCGTCGCCTTTCGTACCGGGGCTGAGCTATCTTTCGAAAAAACAATCATCTAATGACATCCCCCGCTCTTGGGTGGAGCGGGAGATAGTGTCAGACTATAGCTGACTGTAAACCCACTTCTGTTCGTTCGTTCTCATGCCCATTGAGTCAAGAGGTTAACGGGTGTTTTTTTGTCTGGGCTCGGGGTAGCGCGTGCACTCGAACGTAGATGCCGATCCCATGACGTCACTCAGCATTCCGACGCCGTGCCGTAGCCGCCCGTCGATCACCCTTGGCCTTGCTGGTACAGCAATCGCCAACAAGTAAGATTTAAAAATTTAAATTGTTTGAAAGACTTCATTTTTTTTTAAATTTTTCTATTGTTCAGATTTCACTCACTAGCTTGTATTTTTACTGTGACCATCACGTGACCATTCATTTATTTACCTAAATTGTTCGATTTTCGTGATCTTCATTTGTTCATTTGGCAATGTTTTTGTTAGACAACGTGCCTTTGTTTTGTGTTTTTCCATTAGCAAATATTATAGTGTTGTACGATGAAAAGTTAGATTTCAAATAAATGCAAAAATATTCACTCTGTGATTCAAAGTACGAGTGGGTCTTTTTTAGTCCGTCTTTTCAAGTGCTTGTATTGTTACTCAGATATCGTAAACCAAACATTTCTATGAGCTGAAACTTTATTTGTATTATGTCCGTCTATCATACTAAGTAATAAGACACTACATTGAGCCGCATGACTCACCGAGTTCTCGGTATAGTTGTGTAAACATACCTTTTTTTTTGGTCGGCGTTCGGGTCGGATACTTGACGCCTGTTTTTGTTTCGCTTATCGTATGAAAAAAATGTATAGAGAGGGTCTGTTCTTTTTGTTTATAATTGTAAGTTGATGTGTGTAATAATGAATACTACAGTTCTTTTTGTTAAATATGGTTTTGTTTTATAAATATGACGAATTTTGTACACAAAACTGGGAAATAGTCCATCACACTACTTTCAAGTTCAAATTAGTAGTACATTACAAAGTGAATCTACACAAAACCCTACATAATCAGATAGCTTATTTTATATCAATTTCACTAACGTAAAGTTCGTTGAGCTAGGATGCGTATTTTCTGAGATATCGTCGTTTTAGTGAACGCGGGAAAGTCGGGTCGCAGTGTCGGGTTTCGGTGTGACCGCGCGTCATTTTCGCGGCCCGGGTGCGTCACAGTTGAACGGCTGGAATCTTCTTAAAATTTTCAAAGGTATAAGAGTTGGCAATAAATCATATAAAGATGAGTTTATTTCTCAATTTCTAGATAAATTGTCCGACAATAGCAATTTAATTGACATTAATAGTTTTGGCAATATTTTCGAATTAAATAATGATAATCTAAATTCTAAATTTTTGCTAGATCCTTTTATATGGTCTGAATTTAAAATGAGCTTGTTATCCCGGAAAGACACAACACCTGGTTTCGATGATTTCCCCTATAGTATTATCAAAAATTTAGATGAGTCTGCACAAAAAATATTTCTTAATATCCTTAATTTACTTTGGCATTGTAAATGTATTCCACAATCATGGAAAACACAATGTGTCATTCCGATTCTCAAACCAGATAAACCTTCTTGAGCTTGCCGGCTCTTATAGACCAATATCACTGTCTTCATGTCTAGGTAAATTATTTGAAAACATGATTAAAAATCGTTTGGATTGGTATATAGAATCTAATGGCATCATTCCACATGTACAATATGGATTTCGTCGTGGGCGAAGTTGTGCAGACAGCTTCACTTCCTTAATTTCAGACCTGAAACATGCAAAGGAAAGAAAGTTACACACTGTTTGTGTATTTTTAGATGTTCAAGGTGCTTTTGACAGTCTAGATCCGGCTATACTTGCACAAGTTATGTCTAGGTTAGGTATACCTGGTCAATTATGTAAATGGATATATAATTTTTTAAATAAAAGAACACTCTACGTAAGACACAATAATGCATTACATGGTCCAAAATGTGCATCTAAGGGTACAATGCAGGGTGCTACATTATCTCCTTTGCTATACAACATATACACAAGTGAGATTTGTAAATTTGTAAATAGTGATGTAGATATTTTGCAGTTTGCAGATGATATTGTTTTGTACAGTAGTAATTATAATGTAGAAATTGCAATTGAAAATATTAATAGAGCCTTGTCTCAACTATTTCATTATTATAATGATGTGCTACATTTAACAATTAATCCTTCAAAAAGCAGTGCGATGATATTTGGAAATGAAAACACAAACTTAAATGTAGTATACAATGGAGAATCTATAAAACTAGTAAATTCAAAGAAATTTTTAGGTATTGTCATAGATAAGAAATTAACTTTTGAGGAACATATTAAATACATATCAAATAATGCTCTAAAAGGTATAAACGTAATTAAATGCCTTGCAGGCGTCTCATGGGGAGCAGACCCTAAAATATTGTCAATTTTGTATAAAAGTAATGTTAGAAGCCATTTTGATTATAGTTCTCTAGTTTATATAAATAGTAGTCATGTAAATAAACTAGATCTATTGCAGAACAGGGCTTTGAGAACAATTTCTTGTGCAATGTGCTCTACTCCCATAAGGGCCATGGAAGTGGAGACTAAAATTATGCCCCTAGCTTTGAGACGTATTTTACTTGCAAAGAGATTCTGTCTTAAATTAATTGCTGGTAATAATAGAAAAAAAAATAAAACTACTGAGGTGTCAAGGGACACCCGGATGGAACGAAGTTCCGTTCTGGCTTGCTTTCTATAAGAGAGAGAGAGAGAGACAGACAGAGAAACATGCGCACGCCGCACGGCTTACAATAGCTTACTATAGCAAAAAGTATCGTTACAACTTTTCGTGAGATTTTTACCGTCTAGCCAATACAAGATAACTAAAAAATACTATCCCATTTTATGTACATTTTGACAGCACTCTTTCAACATCTTCGAAACCGTGAAAACAACACTCATGACGAAAAAGTTGATAATTTCGGACAGCCGCCATCTTAGATTTACATTTTGACAGCACTATCGGCTTCAACAACCCCAAAACCATGAAAAAGACACCCATAATGAAAAAGTTGATAATTTATTGCAGCCGCCATCTTAGATTTACATTTTGACAGTACAATCGGTTTCAACACCCTCGAAAACCACGAAAACGACACCCATGATGAAAAAGTTGATAATTTCTTGCAGCCGCCATCTTGGATTTACATTCTGACAATACTATCGGTTTCAACACCCTTGAAAACCATGAAAACGACACCCATGACGAAAAATTTAATAATTTTTTCCAACCGCCATCTTGGATTTATATTTTGACAGTACTATCGGTTTCAACACCCTCGAAAACCATGAAAACGACACCCATGACGGAAAATTTTATAATTTCTTGCAGCCGCCATCTTGGATTTATATTTTGACAGTACTATCGGTTTCAACACCCTCGAAAACCATGAAAACGACACCCATGACGGAAAAGTTAATAATTTCTTGCAGCCGCCATCTTGGACTTACATTTTGACAGTACTATCGGTTTCAACACCCTTGAAAACCATGAAAACGACACCCATGACGAAAAATTTGATAATTTCTTGCAGCCACCATCTTGGATTTATATTTTGACAGTACTATCGGTTTCAACACCCTCGAAAACCATGAAAACGACACCCATGACGGAAAATTTTATAATTTCTTGCAGCCGCCATCTTGGATTTACATTTTGACAGTGCTATCGGTTTCAACACCCTCGAAAACCATGAAAACGACACCCATGACGGAAAATTTTATAATTTCTTGCAGCCGCCATCTTGGATTTATATTTTGACAGTACTATCGGTTTCAACACCCTCGAAAACCATGAAAACGACACCCATGACGGAAAAGTTAATAATTTCTTGCAGCCGCCATCTTGGATTTACATTTTGACAGTACTATCGGTTTCAACACCCTTGAAAACCATGAAAACGACACTCATGACGAAAAATTTGATAATTTCTTGCAGCCACCATCTTGGATTTATATTTTGACAGTACTATCGGTTTCAACACCCTCGAAAACCATGAAAACGACACCCATGACGGAAAAGTTAATAATTTCTTGCAGCCGCCATCTTGGATTTACATTTTGACAGTACTATCGGTTTCAACACCCTCGAAAACCATGAAAACGACACCCATGACGGAAAATTTTATAATTTCTTGCAGCCGCCATCTTGGATTTATATTTTGACAGTACTATCGGTTTCAACACCCTCGAAAACCATGAAAACGACACCCATGACGGAAAAGTTAATAATTTCTTGCAGCCGCCATCTTGGATTTACATTTTGACAGTATTATCGGTTTCAACACCCTTGAAAACCATGAAAACGACACCCATGACGAAAAATTTGATAATGTCTTGCAGCCACCATCTTGGATTTATATTTTGACAGTACTATCGGTTTCAACACCCTCGAAAACCATGAAAACGACACCCATGACGGAAAAGTTAATAATTTCTTGCAGCCGCCATCTTGGATTTATATTTTGACAGTACTATCGGTTTCAACACCCTCGAAAACCATGAAAACGACACCCATGACGGAAAAGATAACAATTTCTTGCAGCCGCCATCTTGGATTTACATTTTGACAGTACTATCGGTTTCAACACCCTCGAAAACCATGAAAACGACACCCATGACGTAAAAGTTGATAATTTCTTGCAGCCGCCATCTTGGATTTATATTTTGACAGTACCATCGGTTTCAACACTCTCGAAAACCATGAAAACGACACCCATGACGAAAAAGTTGATAATTTCTTGCAGCCGCCATCTTGGATTTACATTTTGACAGTACTATCGGTTTCAACACCCTCGAAAACCATGAAAACGACACCTATGGCGAAAAATTATATAATTTCTTGCAGCCGCCATCTTGGATTTATATTTTGACAGTACCATCAGTTTCAACACCCTCGAAAACCATGAAAACGACACCCACGACGGAAAATTTGATAATTTCTTGCAGCCGCCATTTTGGATTTATATTTTGACAGTACTATCGGTTTCAACACCCTCGAAAACCATGAAAACGACACCCATGACGAAAAATTTGATAATTTCTTGCAGCCGCCATCTTGGATTTATATTTTGACAGTACCATCGGTTTCAACACCCTCGAAAACCATGAAAACGACACCCATGACGAAAAAGTTGATAATTTCTCGCAGCCGCCATCTTGGATTTATATTTTGACAGTAAAAGTGTCGGTACAATTTTTCGTGAGAATTTTTTCGGTCTAGCCCCCTTTCACAACGCGCGATAAGGAACTTCGTTCCAATAATAAATAAAATTGCACCTTCTGTAAATAGAACTCCTGGGCCTCTAACAACAGGAGAGGAACTCTTGAATGGCAAATCCCCAACATTATCCAAAATATTATTAGAAACAGAAGATAGTTTAACTGGTATTAGAAAACAGTGCCCATGGCCATGTTACTCCTTCTCTTACCAATGTATTTCACATCCTGTAAAGGTATTGCAAAATCCCATAAATAATAATTTAGATATGTTGCAATTTTTGGAGGATAATCAGAATGATTATGTTATTTACACTGATGGCAGTAAGGGGAGTGATTATGTACATGCTGCTATATAATTATGATCCACATGGAAAAGTTTCTCGAAGCTTTGTTCTGCATAATTTAAGTACTATATTCACTGCAGAGGCATATGCGGTTTATCAGGTATTATTACATATTCGCCAAATTAGCCATTGTAAATATTTTTTGATAGTATCGGATTCACTGAGTTTGATAAAAGCGTTAACTAACCTTACAGTTTCATTTAAGTCAAATTATATTCTGTATTTTACCAAGGAAATAGTTCATCAATTTTACCTTAAGCACATCAAAATTGCTTTCCTGTGGGTTCCTTCTCACCGGGGTATCTCTGGTAATGAAGCAGTTGATAAAATCGCATATGAAGGTAATAATGCTGTTGATGTTAGAAATGTAATGGACATTCCTATGACTGATTTCCTGCAATGTATCAATGAAAAAATATGTAAATTATGGTTAGAAATGTGGAAGAAAGACCAAGACATAAAAGGAAAGTGGTATGGCAATATTCAAGAAGCATTACCTGATAAACCGTGGTACAATAATTTAAAGGAATCCAGCCGAGACTTTATCACTACGATAAATAGATTGCGCTTTGGCCATAATACTGCACCGTCACACCTTGCTAGACTTGGCATTATTGCAAGTAGCACATGCCCCTATTGTGAATCCGAAGAGAAGGGACCGTTGAGCATCTTATTTTTGATTGTCAAAACTTTTTACTTGACAGATTAGTGTTGGCTAGTGAACTCAGTGATGTGAACATTAAGTGTGATTATTCTGCCCGCCCGCCGCCAATTATACACCTTTTAAAAGACCAAAACACTTTCAAACCGCTCTATAAATATATTAAAAACACAATTAAATCTTTATAAAAAGTGAAGTGATACATAGTGCAGACTTTTGAAAAATAAAATAAGAATTGACTTAAAGGTCCAAGTGACCAGGTCATAAAAATACAAAAAAAAAAAAAAAACAGCGAGGAAATGCCCGAATGCAAAAAAAGTACACTAAGGAGGTTCTGTGTTTGAGTTTTTAACGAATTAAAAAAAAGTTATATGACTTATTTGGTACCATAGAGGTAGAAGTAAATAGGTTTGATGATGTTTTGGATTTATAAACTTAGTGCACCCGATGTTCTAAATTCAATTTACTTTATCTTTCTAGAGAATAAAAACGGAATTTGCTCTCAGATATCGAAGAGCAAAAATACTCTTTTTACACCACCTGCTCGATAATGTCGTTTTATACGTCATACAAACCTCACTTAAAGCAAGTCATTCTATCCCTAGGGAGATAATGCAGTATGGACGATCCCGGAATAATGAGATTTGAATTTGGAACATCAAAAGTCGTCAACATTGTGAATTAAAATGTACGTGCATCGCACAAGTTAACTCGAAATTCAAACTGGCCACTAACAAAAAAAGAAAATAGAATAACACGTGCTTACTGACGGGAGCGTTATAGAAAATTGAAACTATAGAATCTTGGAGTAAGTAGAGAATTTTGTTTATTTGATGAACTTGTAAATAATAATAATACTTATATTTCTCTAATATATAATTTGGTCGACCAAATTGTTTTTTTAATTATCTCACAGACGGTGTAAGTCTTTGTCTTGGGCGGCTTGAATTCCTCACTTTACTCAGGTTTCTTTATTAACTCCCTCGCAATGTTCGGGAGTTAATTTTATAATTCCCTCACTATCGTTCGGGATTAAGATCAGCAACCTTCGTTTCGTTCGGAATTCAACATGCCGCCCGCGACTTAAAGACACTGCTTTTTCCCCTAGTCACATAAACTACTATTCCGAGATGGGGGGATGAAAATTATATTATAACTAGCTGTAGCCCGTGACTTTGTACGCGTCAATTTCTGTTATTATGATCGCGATTAAGAAGTTTTAAAAGAATATATTTAAAGTACTTCTGCGTAAATTATATTTTTAGCTTTATTTTCTTGTGGCAGAAGAACGTACTGATTTTCTCCACAACCTGATCTTGACAACGTGACATATAGTTGGCCGTGTGAAAAGCAGTCTTGACGTACATAAATCGATTCCTACGTGTTTAAATGTTTGCACCTGTGATTTGTTAATTGTTACGGCAAAAAATAACTTAACGGGAAATTGAATTCTTTTTTTTTAACTAAAAGGTAAACCAATTGGAATCATTGGGATGCGAGGTGTAAGCATTGTTTGCTATTGGACCAGTCAAAACTATTGCAACGATCACGTTATTGCGAAGACATTTGACTTGAAGTCGGGTCCCGTTACATAAACTTGGTGGTTTAAGATTTCTAAGTAAAATTATTGGTGCACCTATTTTTAAATTGAAGGAATGTGGGGGAAGGCCACTCTGGTTTAAAGAATTAAGAAACTCCTGTGGGTAATGGACCTATATCCATCTATATCTCCTGGAAGTAAGTAACTATATCTCCTGGAAGTTTAGTTAAAATTAGTTCGTTAATTTCGTCAACGATACTACAACAACGTTTCTTGTCGCCAATATTGCCCTTTGACACATCCATTGATAATCTTTATTTTCTATGTCGACGATATCAGGCGGTTATTACACTGCCACGCACCACGCAGCGTAGTGCGTGAATGCGTGTCTTAGCGATGCTTGTAAGTATATCCGTTTATTTAGAAAAAACGCACAGTTCAACACACTCAAAATGCATCCAAGCGCGTTCATGCTGATCACGCACTTAAATGCAGGACTATGCACTCACGCGCGTGGGTGCAGGGTGACACGCAAGGTATGCCAGACTGAGTCTCGTAGTACCGTGCGTGATTTTGTATGAAATGAGTGCGTGCCTACGTGAATTTACAAAACGCACCTACGCGCGTGAGTGCGTAAAAAACCCCCACGATGATGCAGATCTGTACTCCCGCAAGTACGTGCGTAGGTGCTTTTTCACGCGCTAAACAGCGTGGTGCGTGGCAGCATGATAACCGCCTAAATCGCGATCAATTTCAATTTTATTTTCAAAATGAAGTACTTTCCCGTCTCCTATTAAAAGTAACTTTGAAAGAAAATTTTTACTACCTTTCCCCAAATGTGCTCTCGTATATTCGTAGATAGTTTTAAGGTATAGGAAAATTTTGGTCACAATTAAATACTCTTAATCAACAATACATTTATTTTATTGATAAGCAAAATTAGATTATTTTTCTTCAAGTATAAATTTTTTTTACTGAGATACATATGTACATAAAAAACTTAAATATTATATAAACTATTTATACTAAAACCTAACTATGTATGTACATAAATATAATACAAAATGACAAAGTACGCTCAGGCGTCAAAGTACTCCTCCACATCGCTGTCATCCGGAAATGTGCCCAGAAGACTGGCAGCATTGCCACGTTGAATGGCAATGCTAATTCTTTGGGCGAAGAACGAGCCAGCCCTCTGGTCACGTGAAGTGTCGATCAGTCGGCGTGAAATTTCCTTGAAAAGGAGACGCGCACTCGGACCCCATGAACCAAGTGTTTCGACCCCAAACGGCTCAAAACTGTAGTTACCAATAAGGTTACAGTATTTGCGCCGTTTAAGGGTCTCAGCAGCAGCAGCGGCAGCGCCAGCACAGCCTGCCGTACTTGGAATATGGGATGGCGCAAGGGTGTCGACACAGGTTGCGTCCCACACCAGTGGCCTACCCACCTTCCATGGTCCCAACGTCATACCATCTGGTCTCTTCCCATCGTCACGTACCAAACCATTTGGTTCTAATACGGCAGGTACGCCGGCGGTGACAAGAGCTCGACGAATAATGTCGTTGATGCTAGCGTGTCGTGGTATGCGGCCTGTGCAGGCCCTCCTGCAACAGGACAAGCCATGGTGTCCGAGGCTGTCGACACCTTCGCCACAGTGGCACCGATGTGGAGCAACACAAGGTGCGCCTAAGCGTAGACAGGTAGCGAGCCGAAACGAGGCGTCATCCATCATAGTGCCTATGGTGGATGACGGGAGTGCCTGAAGCCATAAGCCCGACTCACATTCTCCCACAGCCAGCAGACGCGCACGCTCAGCAGTACTTGACGACGTATTTAATAGGTTATTCTGTACAATACTGCAGAGCGGCACATCCCACCGTCTCTGTGAGGACAGGTTTTCGGGCAAATCCGTGTTGGGGCAAGCCATTTTCCAAGCGTTCAACGCATCGGACAAGCACGGTACCTCAACATCAACCAGTGAGGAAGATAAAATATTCCTGGTTAATGTTTCAGTACTGTGCACCGAGGAGAGGAAAGCTGGTAAACTTATACTAGAAATTTTGCGGACGCCGAGGCCACCTAGCCGGATGGGAAGCGTGGCTTGCTGCCATGCTCGGTCGTCCAAGGCCACATTTAGAATTGAAGATAATGTGTTCCTAATAATTTGATCGACTTTTTCCAAAAGTTGTGGGTGCTTCCAAAGATGGGAAGCGCGAAGGCTATAAGTAAATTTAGGCCCAAAACAACAGTATCGAATGAGTGTGAATGCCGAATGCATGTTAATTTTGAAAAGTCTTTCCGAGACGTCATTAAAATTTTGTATCTTTTGTTCAATGAAAGTTGGAAAAGATTCATCGAAAATTGGGGAGCCCAGGAGGTGAAGAGAATTTCTGTCAGTGATTTGTATATTGGGTGCTATTGAGTTAAATTTTGCTAAAGTCGTCTGTCTGTCAGTCGTTTACATTTATTTGGAAAAGGATTAATAATAATAATATTATGTTGATAAAACTCTTTGGCAAATAATTGGCAATAATGCATTATGTAATTTCGATCTTTGATTATCTTTTTTTGCGGTGGGAAAATCATCTAATGACATCCCCCGCTCTTGGGCGGTGCGGGAGATAGTGTCAGACTTTTACTGACTAAAAACCCACTACTGTTCCTTCGTTGCCTTTCGTACCGGAGCTGAGCTATCATTCGAACTAACACTGGCCCAATAGGCTTCGACCAAATTTGATTACCTTAAAATTTTTTATAATTAGTTAATCTTAAAAGATACTGACTGGGACATTTTTTAGATCATTTCTTTAAATGATCAAAAAATTTGTATGAAAGAATTATTCCTAAAGAGGAATAATTCTTTCATACATATTGTTTTGGTAACTTGAACCGTTTACGCAGCGCACGCAACGGAAGACCTCGAATAATTTGCTCCGTTTTTACATTTTTCAATGCTGTTTCGCTCCTATTGATCGCAGCGTGATGTTATATATCTAAAACCTTCCACGATAAATGGACTATCTAACATAAAAAAAAAATTCAATTCGAACTAGTAGTTCCCGAGATTAGCGCGTTCAAACAAACAAATTTTTCAGCTTTATAATATTAGTATAAATATGTACAAGCTACTTCAAACACCATAATGTCAGTTCGACTCATAGAGTACTTTTTAAATAAAAGTAGTCCAACTTCAGGACCAGATCTCGAAACCTATCCTCCTGCGGCGAGGTATGATGCTGGGAGACGTGGTTCAGGCCATGGTCCGGAGTGAGAAGGAGTGGCAGGCGGTCGCCGACTCCTGCGAAGCAGGACAAGGCCGACCGCATCAGGCAACGGCGCTCTCGCCGCCGCCGGGATTCCGATCGCGATTTCCGGCCACCGCAAGCGCGGGCTTGCGGACAGTGAGCAATGGGTAGCTCGCTGTTCGACCGTCCGTTAACTGTCCGGACCAAGCCCAAGTCGTCGACGGTACGCACTGTTCCCGCGCGCCTCAAGGAGTTGTCAGCAACAGCAGGGCCCAGATAGGTCGAAGCCTACCGGGGCCAGGGTTAGTTTCGAAAGACAGCTCGAGTCCCGGTATGATGAAGGCTTGAAGGGACAGGTTGAGTTTCTAGTCAGTCAGAGTCTGACACTATCTCCCGCTCCGCCCAAGAGCGGGGGTTGTTATTGATGATTTTCCCACCATTAAAGAAAAGGCTGGGAGACGTCTTTTCTCAGAAACTGTTCACGGCTGCAGTGGACTTGCCTTCAAGGTACTGAACTGAAGTGGACTAGGAATAAATCTTAATGGCGAGAACATCACTCACCTTTGGTTTGCCGATAGTAGTCATGGCTGAGACTACAGAGTAGCTCAGCTCAATCTTCAATTACTTCAGTAGAGCTTCTGACAGAGTGGGTCTTAAAATGAACATAGACAAAAACAAAATTATGGTTAACATCCATGTAGCACCCAGTCCTTTCAAGATTCGGCTCTATACTCGAAGTTGTTGGCGATTATATTTACCTAGGACAAACAGTCTAGTTGGGTAGATCTAATTTCGAGAAAGAGGTCAACCGTCGAATTCGACTCGGCTGGGCAGCGTTCGGGAAGCTGCACTGTATCTTCTTGTTCAACATACCAAGTATGTGTGAGTGTGATGACGTATGGCTCCGAAACGTGGTCGCTCACAAATGGGCCTCATCAGAAGGCTTAAAGTCAGCCAAAGAACAATGCAAAGGGCTATGCTTGGTGTTTTCTTGCGTAATCGAATTAGGAATGAAGATATCCGTAGGAGAACCAAGTTTGCCGACATAGCAAGGCGAATTGCCAAACTTAAGAGGCTATTGGCAGGGCACATTGCTCTCAGAACAAATGGCCGTTGGAGCCAAAAGATTCTAGAGTGGCGACCGCGTACCGGAAGACGCAGTGTTGGAAGGCCTACAAGTTGGACCGATAACCTGGTAAAGGTTGCGGACACTTGGGGAGGTCTATGTCCAACAATAGATGTATTTCGGCTGAAATAATGGTAATAATGACAAATTACAGCGGCTTAGCCCGGTGATAGTAGAAAATTATCCTAAATGTATAGTCTACCTGTGGACCAAGTTTCATCGAAATCCGTTTTAAACTGCTAAAGGAGGTAAATAGAACTTCTGCCTGTACTGCTCCCTCGGTTATGTTTGTGTTTTCTCTAATTATTTTCGATCTTATTATGTTTTCGTTGACGACATCAGAATAATAAACGAAGCTAAAATGTTTTGACCGGTCGTGTATCATTTTGTTACAATAAATTTGATTATCAACAAACAAACAAGTGCGGAATGTCTCGCACAACTAACAAGACACTACTAACTAGAATGGTCTCTCTATTTCAAAATGCCGTCAACATAAAAAGGAGACACAAAATTAAGGAGGTACTGCGAGACATGTCCCACTAACGAATCTTGGCAAAGGAACACTGTGTTGTCGCTCCTGACAAATAAAATGACCTCACTACGTATTAATGCTCGCCAAGTCTTGTCAAGTATTTTGGTATATCGACAAGCTATTCGCTTGAGTAGAAGATAATAATATATTTGTGTCTTATCTGTCGTAAATGGTACAAATTGTTAAACTGAGTAGGATTATATTCGTATTTTAATTCAAACTTGCGAGCGGTTTATTGTTTGATGGTACAGCTGCTTGGGCAAGTTTCGAGGTTAAGCTACGCTTTTTATGGTTGTGGAACTATTTTATGTAAAGAGAATCTTACAGTTATGCCTTAATCACACGTACCGAGTATTCTTTTTTGCCCGTTTACTTAGTACGTGTGATGAAGGCATTACTGCGTAGTGGAAGTCACACAGGTAATCGTTCCATAGAAAATATTTCTATTCATCTGCAGCCAGTTAATGTTGTTCTGCATAGTTTTAAAAACCGGTATTTCTTCTTTTGTTTATTTCAAACTATTTCACAAATTCTAGTGTTATATTTCTTTATACAGGTTTATTTATTAAAACACTGGCAAATGTTACTAGACTAACATCACAATTAACAACTTGCTCTATGACTTAAAAAAAAATCATATTTTAGTTTATCAGATTTTCATACAAACATAAAAATAATCAAATTGAACATTCTAAATATTACGCAGTCTATGCGTAGCATAATAGCGGAGAGGAGAAGGATCGGGCGGCGGGGGTGCTTGATGCGCTTGCGTTACGTCATAGAAACGTAGGGTATAGCAAAATATAGAGTTAAAATACAAGGTGTAAGGGACAGCCCTCCACAAACTTTAGGGGTTGCTCAGTAGACGAAACTGAACAACCTTCCACAACACTTTTTTTCAGGAAAAGAAAAAAAAAAATCCGCCTCACCATACATAATGATAAACTTGGTTGGACAGTTTGTATGGAGAGGCCGATTTTTTTTTTCGTTTCCTGAAAAAAATTTTTGTAGAAGTTTGTTCAGTTTCATCTACTGAGCAAGCCCTTAAAGTTTGTGGAGGGCTGTCCCTTACACCCTTTATTTTAGATAGAACAACGAAATCTTGAAGGTTTGTTTTTGGTAAATGATGTTAGCAATACAGTCCTGAAAGGTTATTAATGTTTTACAAATATCTCTGTTTACAGGGTTATTTGTAACTCTCGAGCCCCGGTATGAAGGCTAGAAGGAACGGGGTGGAACTTTTAGTCAGTAAGAGTCTGACACTATCTCACGCTCTGCCCAAGAGCGGGGGATGTCAATGCCTGATTTTCTGCCACCATAAAAAAAGGGTTATTTGTGAAACACTGGCAACCTCTCAGGACTATGTTACTAACTTCATAAACTACGACTTTTGTTCTATGACAAAAAAAAATATCGTAATGTTCGTCCATCAGATTTTCATACAAAAATAAAAATATTTAAATTAAACGTTCAAAATATTACGAAATCTATGCCAATGCCTAGCAAGCATAATACAATAACAGAGGAGAGCGGGATCGGACGGCGGGGTGCTTAAAGCGCTTGCGTCGCTTCGTACAGACATAGTAGGTAGGTCTATAAAATACAGAATTGAAATGTATAGTTTGTTCAAAATATATAAATATGATTGTTTGTTTTTGGTATTTGTGTTTTATGATCTTTCGTAAAAAGTCATAGAACAAAAGTTGTTGTTTACAATGTTAACACAGTCCTGCAAGGTTGTTAGTGTAGTAAACCTGTATAAAAAAATTAAAAACTTGTTCAGACCCTAGAACTAAAATTAGCTGTAAGTCTTTAGTAAGACGCTCACAGCGACTCATTCTAAGTACACATTCTTAATGTTTGTGAAATGAAGGTGTACCAGGATGAACCTTACACGTTTTCATACCCTTTCAGAACTTACCGGCGTTACGTTATATTTTAAAATACTGTAATAGAAAATAGACATGCAATCGTATGGCTATTTGTTGTTTCATGATGTTGAATGATGTTTGTTCAGAAAGTACAAACATCATTCTTTTTTTTTTATTGTGTAGAAGTTCTTCATCAAATCTTAATTATTATATAAATCTTAATTATTATATTATATATATCTTAAATGGGACTATCTAAAAAAATACATTTCCAAAGAAAAAAATGATGCAGACTTAAGATAAAAAAACAATAACATAAAATGTACAGTCGAACATAACCTTCCTCAAAATCGCTAGCAAAATAAAGCACCTTTTAGTCCAAAAAAATCGAAACTGGAGCACTATTCACTAACAAAATGGATCAAGAAGTCAGTAAGTCACCGCTAAGTATACCAAGTTAGCTTGAAAAACACCCAACGAGCCTAATGACCGATTAAAAGTAATCCTAATTCCCAATGTTCTAGAAAACACAATTAGCTAAAACTTTAGTGATTCTAGTCAGTTAAGGTTTATCGTGTCAGCTTTATCGGTGCCAAGTGGAGTAGACGGAAAGTATGTTTGTTTTGTGATCGAATTTTGAGTGATTTCTGTTTTGATGGTTATTGGAGATTTCTTTACACCCCTAATTTGTGACGTCATAATATTTGAATGCATAAAACAAGTTTAATCATTACTACTGTCTAAAAACACATTAAAATATAACATCTAATATGAGCATCTTGATTGCAGCTCTAAAATGCATGTATGTGAATTTGGTTGTAACTTGGCAATTTGCTAGATTAATTTCTAACATATTCCTCTCGGTTAGTGAACTAAACAGGCATATTAGCGATGCTGTGTGTGGCGTGACGTCATGCTGACGTGAGGTAATCCCGGCCATTCATAATTCATTGCGGGCCTCCAACCTGTGCCAAAACCGCTCGTCGTTTATGAGCAGCAATGAACATTTTATTAATGTGTTGGCTCGCCACATAACTAAGTAGTTGTGAATTGTGTCAAGTTATTTATGTGCCGAGTCCAGTGAGTTTTTTGTTTTCATTTCTGCTCAAGTTGTTGAGAAATTGTGTTCTGCTTTATGAAGTATAAATGAATGACAAAGAGAATACATTTTCTTATGGAAATACCAAGTTTTTGCAACTCAGAGGGTTCCGTTGAGAGCTCTGTTCTCCTTTAATTTTATTGTTATGTGTATTTTGAGTAGCTTGAGTTCTACAAAGGGAATGGTACTCCTTTTTGTAATGTTGACCCAGTTAATGAAGTGATGGGACATCCATTTTCTGTGCAATAGTTTGTGGGTCATATAAAAAGTTATTTTTTAAAGTATCTACGCCAAGTCAAGGTTAATTTTTGAAAGTACCTTTCTGAGGTGGAAATATACTGAAAGGACTTAAATTGTCTAGTTTTACGTAAATGAGCTTTTTTAAGATAATGAGACAAAATCCTGTATACTTAAATCACAGCGTTTTTCCCAAGGTTTACTTAGTCCAGATACGCAGAGAATAGCGGCGCGCGCTAATTGGACGTTTCAAAGCTCTTTTGATCATCAAACTAACTTATTTAGGTAAACAGCTGACTTTTTGTCGCGTTATTTTTCCTCGCGTTTAGTTGTCGCAGTCTCAAATTGAAAATAAACATATCCGCGTCTCTGCTTAGACGGATTTAATAAATTTGGAGGAGAGCGACTGCAGGCATGTCAGTGTCGGGGTACCGAAGCTGCCTGAGTTTATGTAAGGAGACTGCTAACCTTTTCGTTTTGGCTTTTGAAGGGATAATCCCAGTGGGTGAGCGGAGTGTTATTGAAATATATTGGTTACGATCAAGTTGTTACTCACTTCGCAGCTATCGCATTGTTCTGGTCATTTATCGTTTGCAAAATAAATATTTGGGTACGATCCATGGCTGGTTCGTCACAACTGGTCTCCAAGAAAGTTCTGTCACAAATACAGTAGTTTGCAAAAATAGTTTGTTGGGACAAATCGTAGCGTTATGTTCCGGCGACTCGTAGTAAAAGCGTGTTTTGTTCGAGGCGAGGAAAAGATTCGTCCGCGTCAGTGTTATGAGTTGCCGAGTCACAAGTACGAGTGTTATCGTTATTAGAACTGCTGCGATTACCATTAACTGTGCTCAACTTAGTTCAGCACCTCACCAATACGATCACGTTATTGTAATCGCTGTTCGTTTCTCTTCTAATAACAATTCTTCAACTTTTTGACGATAAATATTCAATGCCTACGATTTAATTTTGGCAAAAGTATTAAAGTGGCCTCGGACAGACAGTCCAGTTGGGTAGATTTAATTTGGAGAAAGAGGTCGACCGTCGAATCCGACTTGGCTGGGCAGCATTCGGGAAGCTGCGAGGCATCTTCTAATATATTACGGTGTCTCAAGACGAAAGTCCATGACCTGTGCGTGTTGTCAGTGATGACATATGGTTCCGAAATTTCGCTCACAATGGGCCTCATCAGAAGGCTTAAAGTTACCCAAAGGACAATGGAAAGAGCTATGCTCGGAGTTTCCTTGCGTGATCGAATCACAAATGAACATATCCGCAAGAGAACCAGGGTTGCCGACATATATAGCACGTCGAATCGCTAAACTTAAGTGGCAATGAGCAGGGCACATTGCTCGCAGAACTGATGGCCATTGGGGCCGAAAAGGTCTGGAGTGGCGACTGTGTACCGGAAGACGCATCGTTGGAAGGCCTCCTACAAGGTGGACCGATGACCTGGTAAAGGTTGCGGAATGTAATGAATGCGAGACGCACAGGACCATTCATTGTGGTGACACTTTATAATAATAATAATAATAATTTATTTATTACAAGTAACATTGACTTTGGGGAGGACTATGTCCAATAGTGGACGTCTATCGGCTGAAATGATGATGATGATGATGACGATTATAATGGCAGACCAGGATGTAATTAACTTGACATAAACAAAACATGTTCAAACAAGGCAAGCTCTAGAAATCTGAATTAAATTACTTTTACAAACTTTTCGTTTTGTTTTAGATACCTAACTACCCAGTGCACAAAAAGTTTTACCTTAGTTAATATTGTGATTGCAATGACTTATCTCACTATTGTTCATATTTTAGTACATCTCGTCTATTATATTGTATTCAATTTAAAGTATTTGCCAGCGTGCAGCGTGCATACAGCAACTTGCCACCGCTATACTCGATATTATTCCTTCATCTCGGATCGACGGAAATAAACGTTCCAAGTGGAGCCGAATGTCTCGCGCAACAAAATATTACGCTCAAATAAACTTGTGCATATTCACAGGAAACCGGCGGTAGGTACGCACAGAAGGTTAAGTCAATAATACGAAAACAGTATTGCTTAGAAGCTTGGGAAAAATAGTTATACTGTTTTTAGTGTAACATTAGTGCGCTATCTTGAAACTTACAGTTAGCGAAACCGATTGACTAAGTTTTTATTTTATTGATAAGTTTTTGTTTTCGAAAGCTACTAATGAATTATATTTAATGGCTCTAGAAAGCATTATAAATTACTTTTTAACTAATGTCCATTGTTGGTACGTCCACATGTTGTACATTATCAAACAAGTAGAAACTCATCACTCAGTGGAAGTGAGAATGTTTGAATTTGATTTCATGGTAACCATATTATGAAATTACAGTATTTTTATGTGCTTAAATTTATTAAATCACTTCACAAGTTGTGGTCCTTCTGTAGATTCATATATACCAAGTTTAGTAAGAACTGGTAGATATTGCGAAAACAGTTGTTGGCGAGTCATTATGTGTGAGTGTATCGGAAGTCGGGCGGAGGCGCGCGGCGAGCATAACTCACTCGTTGGCAAAAACATCGCTTGGAAACTTGCCGGCCAGGGCTGCCGACAGCTTAGTGCTTCGTGGCGTGGTCTTTGGCACTCCGAGAGGTTACAATCTATTGAAATAAATAATGTTGAAGTAGTAATGGAAAAGGTGCTGATACTCAGAATAACCGGGTAGCTTGTTGTTAGTTAAAGAGTTATCTGTAACAAATATTTTATCTCTAACAATATAATTCTATACAGTGTTATTTACAGATTACATAATTAAGTGTATATTTTGCTGAGCATCGATTTTCTAACTTTGATCATAATCATGTGTTTAGCTTTTTAACTAAACGAATTGGCTTTTAATCTAAGACACAGATGAATAAAAAACTAATAGGAACCAGCTTACACGAGCAAACTCACCCCCGTTCATATGCAGTTAATGTGTGAACATGAAACACGAAGCAAAAAACCAACAAATGAAAATCAGAGAGCAAGGTTGTCACCGCGTTAAATTCTTTGGCGGGGGCGAGTGACGGAGCAAACAAACGAGCCGCGGCACATTGGCGCGGCGGGCAGCCCTAGCACGTGTGTCTATCGGCACGGGGACATTTCAATACATCGCATTAGACGAACCCCGCCACCGCCCAGTGACGCTCGACGCCTTGTTTTTATGTTCTTCTGTAAGGAGGAGCAGGTCGGAGTGAGAGCGGGGATAAAGTCAGGTGGTTTATAGATATACAGGTATGCATTAAACATTATGAGCACTAAATACTTTTTAGGGTTCCGTAGCCAAATGGCAAAAAACGGAACCCTTATAGATTCGTCATGTCTGTCTGTCTGTCTGTCCGTCCGTATGTCACAGCCACTTTTTTCCGAAACTATAAGAGCTATACTGTTGAAACTTAGTAAGTAGATGTATTCTGTGAACCGCATTAATATTTTCACACAAAAATAGAAAAAAAGCAATAAATTTTGGGGGTCCCCATACTTAGAACTGAAACTCGAAAATTTTTGTTTCGTCAAACCCATACGTGTGGGGTATCTATGGATAGGTCTTCAAAAATGATATTGAGGTTTCTAATATCATTTTTTTCTAACTTGAATAGTTTACGCGAGAGACACTTCCAAAGTGGTAAAATGTGTGTCCCCCCCCTGTAACTTCTAAAATAAGAGAATGATAAAACTAAAAAAAATATATGATGTACATTACCATGCAAACTACAAACGAAAATTGGTTTGAACGAGATCTAGTAAGTAGTTTTTTTTAATACGTCATAAATCTAAAAAAATACACTATTATTAAAACATCGATAAAAGTTACAACGAACTACAAGAACTTTTATATTATGTTACTTGCTGCTACGGAACCCTCCATGGGCGAGTCCGACTCGCACTTGGCCGGTTTTTTTTAAGTGTTACACCTATGTATGATATTGCAAAAGAATCGTTATGCAAAGGATATTTCTTAAATAAAATAAAAATTCACATGATATACGACATTAGTTTGAGTTTATGCGAAACCCGAAACATGTGTCTAATATTTTTATGAAAAATATCTATGTACAAAATTTCATAACTGTATCATGAAAAATCCCAAAGTTATAAAAAATCATAAGCTTGTTATGTCAGCAAAAATACATAGTCACCGGGCCATCCAGGTGACTGAGGGGTTGTTTTGCACTTGCAACTGGCTGTTTGCAGTCTCTTAATGCCCGGTATGACTTGCCGTGACCTGTGTTGTAATTAGTGTCTGTGGTGTCCAACTTGTGACATTTTTAAATATTTTTGGTAAATAAATAACACGTGAAAAAACTATTGGAATCAATATTAGTAAAATTCAGTTACTGATTCAGAACAAACTATATTCATTTTTATTTTATTTTATATTATTTTATTTGGGAAACAAACAATCGTACATTATAATATAAATTCAAGTTTCGCATAAACTAAAAATTGCCGTTATTTCTTAAGTACCTATAGGGTTCTTTTACGATATTCCTAAGGTCATGTTTAGTAAAACCCCAAGTTGGATAACACATTTAAGTTCGAATCGGCATGAGCAACTGAGCTTAGAATTAAGCAGAGCTAAATTCAGTTTTGATACTAATAATTTGATAATTGTATATTGAAGAATTAGTATCAAAACTGAATTTACTCAAAATTACTTATTAATTGATACACTGGAAGTGTATACGCTCAATTGCTCATGCCGATTCGAACTTAAATGTGTTACCCAACTCGGGGTTTTACTAAACATGACCTTAGGAATATCGTAAAAGAACCCTATAGGTACTTAAGAAATAACGGTTTTTTTTTAAATTGATATAAACTAGTGCTTGACTGCGATCCCACCTGATGGTAAGTAGTGATGCAATCTCTGATGGTGAGGCGCACTAGTTTATGAGCCAAAGTATTCAACTTTCTCATCCGCTTCCCGTGTACAGTTGGACCGAGCTGCAGCAGCCACCGGCGCGGAACAGACAGCGAGCCAACTGCACAACTTGCACAATAAAACTATGCCGCATCGAACCGCAAAACGTATTTCACGCACCGCTCTGATGCGCATCTCTAGTAGGTACGACACTGTCACCGCACTAGTTGGTGACTTTGTTTAACACCTAAGACTCACTTTTTTGTTACAATTTGAACAAAAAAGTAATGTCATTACTTTTAATGTGGCCAGTTAGTCAAGTAGGCCACTGTTTTTGGTTTCCTTGGTTGTAAAATGAGTAATTCAATAGTAATGTTAATGGTATGATTTGCCGGTAAGTCACTGTAACTGTAACTGTAAGTAAGGCAAAGCTTTAGATTCTATAAAAGTAATCTTGGTGCAGTGGTAGCCTAGTGGTAATGGCCCCGACTTATAAGTTGTAGATCGCAGATTTAAACCCAGCTAGGCGCATTTACTTTGTATAATTTATTTCATCACTACTGCTCCCAAAACGATGAAGGAAAACATTGTGAGGAAACCGGCATGTCCTAGAACCAAAAATTCAAAGACATGGAACATTCACCAACCCGCACTAGGCCCGCGTGGTGGATTACGGCCCGTTCCCTCTCCTAGAGGAGGCCTGAGTCCCAGCAGTAGGCACATTACAAAGCCTGATGATAATGATGAATCTTGGTATAAAGCTGCATGATACATAATAAATACTAGGCACACGTGACCAATAGCTGTACAAAACTTAAACTCAAAACTATTTTATAAAACGTCAGAAGCTAGCCAATTATGTATAAGTATGTCGTCAACCGCATGCCAATACATTACTGCCTATAAACCCTCCATCACGAACTAGCTCACTACTACACGACGCAGGGGGTTGGCAGTGCTGAAAGAAATCTCTCAGATAAGGGCGCAATATAATGATTACCTTTCAATTTCGCGTTCGGCGTGCACAATGGTTCCGATACGATTGAAGCGCTTTTTTTAGACGGCGCTTCACGGAATTGAAAAATGACAATGAGCGGCAGCTGGCAGTCGGCGGCAGCACAGCGCTGCAGCGGCGGCGAGGGCAGATATCGTATGTTCACCAGTTCGGCAGTAGATTCTTATGTTCCATGTAGGTACGAACTAAACCATACCTAAGCAATGGTCACAAAAAAAATCTTATAATGTTTATAGTTAAAGATACTCATTGGCAAGGTGATTGTAACGAAAACTATTGCCGTGGATTCAGCTCATGACTCTAGGCACGAAAATCATCTGTTCAAAAGGTCATCAATAACTAAGGTATTTTTTAATTCCAAGAATATCAACGTTGTCGGCCTACTATTGCTAACAGCACAGTTCTGGTGCTCAACTGAGCCGTTTACAATAGAAGACCGAGAGTGTTAATATTCTTCAACTTGTAAATATTATTGATTCGATCAACCGTTATAAATTAAGCTCAAAAAGAACCTCAAAACTATTCTAATCACTTTGACAGAAAAATTTTTACGCAATAGTGTTTTAATATAAGGCTTGATCTAATAAAATAATTTTAAACACGAGGGATTAATCCCTATTCAGATCGCGCTTTACCTAAGCATCAATATCAGTGAGTGCAGTAGCGCACAACAATAACTCAGTGGGTCGTCTTCCACTCCTATGCTCCTCAATCTACTAAAAGGACACTGCCGATCAACTGTACCTACCCGCCACTACTGCTACTTGAATAACTAATTTATTACAGGAGCCAACCATTCGTAGGAACTCTTTTTACATGAACCGAAATATTTTATGTCAATGGCTCTCTGAAGCGAGTGTTCAGAGCTTTTAAATCTGATTATTCAGCAGCCAAGTCTTACATCACGTATTATAACAAAAATGTGAAATGAAAGCAGCATACGATACATGAATCAAGACAGCTAGGTCCGCGCATCAGCGCCGTGAGATCTCCGACCATAATATGATGAAGATCTTACAGCGCTGAACGATAACTATAAATTTCTTGTTTGAGGTTATTGAACGTATCTACAGTAGAATGTCTCCAGTGCTTGTATTACAAATACAGTTCGTTAAAAATCGGCCAAGTGCGAGTCGGACTTGCCCATGAAGGGTTTCGTAGCCGCAAGTAACATAATAAAAAAGTTCTTGTAGTTCGTTGTAACTTTTATCGATGTTTTTATAATAGTGTATTTTTTTTAGATTTATGACGTATTAAAAAAAAAACTACTTCCAAGATCCCGTTCAAACCAATTTTCGTTGGCGGTTTGCATGGTAATGTACATCATATTTTTTTTTTTAGTTTTATCATTCTCTTATTTTAGAAGTTACAGGGGATGGGACACACATTTCTCCACTTTGGAAGTGTCTCTCGCGCAAACTGTTCAGTATAAAATAAAATGATTTTAGAAACCTCAATATCATTTTTGAAGACCTATCCATAGATACCCCACACATACGGGTTTGGTGAAAAAAAAAATTTTGAGTTTCAGTTTTATGTATGAGGACCCCCACAATTTATTGTTTCCTTTTTTTTCTCTTTTTGTATAAAAATCTTAATGCGGTTTACAGAATACATCTACTCACTAAGTTTTATCAATATAGCTCTTATAGTTTCGGTAAAAAGTGGCTGTGACATACGGACGGACAGACAGACAAACATGACGAATCTATAAGGGACCCTAAAAACACACACACAATTCAACCTATGTTATTGAAGACCTTATCTTATTAGACGCCGTAGAGTAAATCTGCTCCTTCAAAGTTACAATGTTCTCGTAATAGGTACCTCTGATCATAACAACATAGTACAACTACGAGTTGAAACTGTTCTGGTTCATTATTGTTACAGAATAACAGGACTTCTGTTGTCTTTGTCCGAACCCATGATGTCCGAATGCCATGCGATAGAGAATGATAACAATGATTTAATGTCAATTTATACCTACTATTTTATAGAAAACATAGATTCCACTGAGTAACGTACACTTGTATCATAATGTACTATTCTATACAAAAGCTGTCAAAACGTCAAACATATTCTTCAGATAAAAGTTATCTGGCGATTGAAAAATCGGCCCTAAGTATGTCTTGTCAGGCGGCCTTCAATGTTGAACCTTAACAAACACTATATACTTATTTAGTTATTATCAGAATGTAATTATTAATATATTATTTTTAATTATTTAAGTTATTGTTTAATTTGTTTATTAGGTATTTCCTAGCAATTAATTTTAATAAATCGAAAAAAAAATGAATTCGAATGTAATTAATTATTATAGAATCTAATTAATTATTATAGAATGCAGGCTAGGCTGTTTGAATAAAAAATAAGAATGAGGTTGCTTAAGTTTATAAACAGAAAAAATATTTTTTATTTTATGAAAGGTTTTATTTAGTAAACATGTAAAAGTTAAAATAGTTTATATAAACACAAATTAGCATAAATAAGCAAGCAAGACACTAATTTGTACTATTGAACGCAATACATAACGTATTTTTTTTTCGAATTCAATGTTTGATTTGAGAACAGAGGTTTAACAAAAAAGGTTATCACTACATTATCACACTTGTGCACAATGGTAATCAAAAAGTCAAAGTTTGGTTACAAGCTACATTATATACCTAAGTGTAGTGCAATTATAGTCACTTTCTGAGCAAGTGTGTGGAAAAAACATAATACCGTTGTTTCCTTCTAACCCTGGCTTCATCAAATGATACTAGTTTACAATAACAATCCTGTCATATTTTTGAAAAAGGTTTCTTTTTCATTTTCCACATGCGAGACCACATCAAAAAATAATAGAAACAATTCGCGTACGTATGCAAGCTGTCAGACAACCGCGTGATGTATCAACCGAGGCGGCGGCGGGTTCATTTCACGCGGCGCGCGTCCCGCGGCCGACGGACGGCGCGCGGAGCGAGCGAGCCGCTCGACTCGCTCGTCACATAGAGACAGCTATTGATTTATTGCTGTGGCGCGAAGTGGGCTCTCTCGGACATTTATATCAATTTGAGGAGCCGCGTCGAATGCCCTGAGGATTGAGCCAGGTAGAAATGGGCCGCTATTTGCAAGAAAAGGACTTGATACTTAATTTTATCTTTTCCGTAATTAATCTTTCATATCTTTGACTAATAATCTTCGTTGGCTTTGTTAGAAAGTAGACGAAGAATGATGGGGCTTTTAGTAAAAAAATACTTATCATAACCTGAAACTGAAAGTTGGGTAAAAGAAATGGGCAGCACGCGCGAACCCTGTCGCGTGGGACTCAAACTGTCACCGTACTTATTACGGATGCATACGTAATGCAGCCGTTTTCCGTGCACATTTGTCTCGAGCACATTCGTCACGAGCACGTCGTGCATGTCACCATTTAGTTGTAACGAATATGTTCAGTTAAATGGCCGCCACCACAAAGTTGTGTTGCAGTAAACTGACAGCTGCACATCGTAAATTCATGCCGCGCTGAACATTCAGTGTAATGAGTGACGAAGTTAAATAACTATGAGTTACTGTGATGTTGTGTTACCATGCTAATCTGTACATCTACAAACAAATGGACTAGCGAGAGTCATTCCAACAAATTGTTGTTTTATCGAGAATAATAGCGCAGGATACTTACGACTAATAGAACCGTGCACTAGCTTTGAACACTTACTACTTCCTTACAAGTGCTCATACTACTTTCAAATCCAATTTGAAAATGCAGATCAACCAACCCTGACGATGAAGATTTCCAGCAGACCATTCACTACTCAACTATTTCAATAAGCCTGACAAAAGTGTGGGTCACCTAAAATGACTTCCGAATTCTGAAGCTCCATAAAGAGACAGAAAATTGCTACATGTCTTGTGAAGGGGTGCTTGTCAAGAAATATGTCCTGCAGGCAGAAGGAATTGATTCAATTCCCTGGTAATGGCGGTGGAGGTAGTTAGGAGCACTTCACGACTCGCCCCAAGGTGGTAAGCAGGGAATTTGTGGTCGTAGACAGCGCTGGTCGGGAAATTTGAATAAACACTTTGTAAGTGAATGTTAGGTACTCGATTACAAATGGACGATCAATAGGAATGTACACAAACTATTTTTAGGTCTGCTTTCATTTTATTTTAAAGATAGACAGGTTACCAAAAATAGATTAAAAAATATTTTATCATTTCAAGTAGAAAATCAGAAATTAGTTTATTGTTCCACGCCTAGACGCTTCATGCTATCACGTGATCTAGATTATGTCACAAAGTAGATATAATAAATAAACAAACTACTGTCAGTCAAATGCAAATCGGCAAATCAAAGATCAAACAAAAATTAGAGGTAGCGCACGTTAAGTTGGCGCGTAGCTGGGGGCGTGCTTAATGTTGCCAGCCTAACTAATTTATTTTCCCCTCATATAATTAAAAACAATCTTTCGTAACTAATTGTAATTTATAAAATTTATTACGACAGATCCCAAGAATAAAATCGTACCGAAAATGAAAAAGGGAAATGTATTTTTACCCGACTACGGCAAAGCCAAAGGAGGGTTATGATTTTGACAGGCTATGTTACATACATACATACATGTATGAATGTATGTACGTATGTATGTGACTATGTTCATCTGTTCTCTCATAGCTCCTAATCTACTTATCGGAACTCGACTTAAGAGGTATCGTCAGAACGAGCCAGGGTTATCCGAAAGGGCGCTCGAGCTCCGGTATGAAGGCTAGAAGGAACGGGGTGGGTCTTTTAGTCAGTAAGAGTCTGACTCTATCTCCCGCTCCGCCCAAGAGCGGCGGATGTCAATGCATGATTTTTTCCCACCATAAAAAAAAAAGGTATCGTCAGAACCGTCTTAATCGTCCGCTGAACATAGGCTACGTAACGTGTCACAAAACGTGTTAAAAATAAAATGGAGATAAATACGCCGTGATTGGTATCATTTGAAAGGGCTTCATTTGTACATTTCTGAAATATCGCTCAAATTTAAAGTGACGCCCTGTAGCGGACAAAAAGTAATTTGTTAAAAAAAAAATATTAAAATAAATACACCGTGTTTGATATCATTTGAAAGGGCTGCACTGGTACAAAAAATATTATAAAATTTAATGTGGCGTCCTCTAGTAAACAAAAAGTTTTGTGTTAAAAAAAACAAGATAAGTACGTCGTGTTTGGTATCATTTGAAAGGGCTTCAGAGTCTACGCAGCTGTTTCACTGTTTCACTAATGAAAAGAAATTTTATTTTAATTACCTAGTTCTAAATTTGATAATTTAGCTTTTAAAAGTAAATAGTATAGAAGCATAGTGATTTAACACCAAAATTTTTTAAATAAAAAATAAAGTAAAAAACTAAAAACCCGACTAAGACAAAAACAAAATCGACGCTGAAAAAGTATGAGCTGAAATAAACAAGATAACTGGATAAACAAAATCAGAACAAAAAGAAAAGCCGAAGTCACACGTTATTTATGTGTTTCGGTTGGTACTTATAACGTGTGACTACGGCTTTTCTTTTTGGTCTGTTTTAGTTTTTTACTTTTTTTATATTACCTACGTATTCCTATTGTACATACAAAGAAATGCTTTAAAATTTAAACTTTGTTTTAGTTTAACTTTTACTTATTAAAATAAATAATCGAGCACTACCTTTAAGTTCAAAACCTCATACCATAAATCGATATTTTTTCTTATACAATTTCGTTCTTGGGATCCGTCGATTAGCTATTATACATTTATTTAGATACCTAAAGGAAAGTAGCATTTAACATAATTATTAAAAAAAAAAATCATCAACCTTGAAATATTCTTTTATTGAATATCTAGTAGCACTCATAGCATCAGAATCCACGCTAGTCTTTATCAGAACGATCGGATGAGTCCATTGTCAATTTAAGCTTTGTTTATGTGCAGCGATATAATGTATTTCCATTCCTACTAGGTATATACTCGTATTTTGATTGTAGATTTAGCACTATTTGTTTTTCCATCCGTCGCAGTTTGCAGTATTTATATCGTCATGATAGTCAATTAAGATTTAAATACATAGTAGCAGTCCATTTTCAACAAACTCTGTTTTCCTGCCAGGCATCGCTCGGTAAAATTCCCTTACACCAATATGTAAGGGAATTTTATTGTTATGGTCACCCGAAAAAATATTTGACAAATGGGTCTAACTTTGGAAAATGGTACCATAGGCCCGATATTTTCTCATTCCTCTTGAAAAGCACATTTGATCTCCAAGATAGTATCACAATCAACACTTTTAATCACTTTCGGTATAATGATGACGATTTTTGTTTGCAAACTATTAAAAACACAGAACACAAAACATTCTCCTGACGCATGACATAAACGTCAAGATGGCGGCGAACGATTAGTTTCCGATTTCTGCCACGCGCCAACTAAACTTGCGCGCTCTCTACCAAAAACATGACATTTTGACAAATCGTTGTATCGGTTCTTTTTTCACGTCGCGACGTAACGTGCTCCGAGTGGCGTTGCAGTCGGGTGACTGTATTTTAAGTTTTTTAATTTATATTTAATTAATTTATTAGGCTTACTCGTATTTACACTTATAAAATATGATTTCTAGCATTCTAATGTTCCCTTTTATAGTACAAATAAACATGAGATTGTGTAATGAAAGTGACATGACAAAGTTTTTTTCTACGTTAAACCAAACGGGTAAAAATAGTTCTATGTGTTTGAAACAATGCAACAGAATTTAACGTAGCGAATTAAACATCAGCTTTCATGCGAAGAAGAGCTCACTAAGAGCGAATTAATATTACTATAATATCTCATCGACACCAACAACAGAGCGGCCCTAGTGTGAACACATTAAATTTAGAACATTAAACTCATCACCGTCACTGACCACCAATAAATCGCGATCGTGTTCAGGTCAGCGAATCTCTTAACTGCGACCACAATGTAAGGGTCAGTCGGCTCCCTGCCACAATGCATTAGTACACTCCGTGGTAATAATTTGATAGTAGCGGGCCTTTATTTCGTAACATTAAGAACTGTTATTGTAATTCAAGTTTGGCCAGGGACGAGGGCTGCACCGCGCAATACGCAAGTAATCACGGACTAACTATGGCGCTGTTAATGACTGTGATACTGTACGATGTGTTCCGCTCCATTGGGCGCACATGGCGCGTCCGTGTCGCTCCCTTCTACTTGTTGTGGGCTTTGTGGCCTACAAAATGTCATCGCAATTTCTGCAGGACGCAGTGTGGTGCAAAATTTACTTCGCTTTTAGACTGCGTCGGCGACGCGACGTCTTAATAATTCTGGAGACGACTAAATTATCAATACTTTTAAATATTAACGTAAACAAAGTAGGCAAAAGTAAAATTTAATTCTAAGATTTTTTTATGTTTTTGCCTCTTAAAGATAGACAGTTACACAAAATCATGAAACTCTGCAAAAAGTCATTTAATAGCTACTTATTCTTTTATTATGTCATAAAGCTGTAATAAAATAATATCGCTGTGGCTATCCATCCATCTAAATTACGACGATGCATATAACACCGACTGACAGACGACAGTGAGTTGCGGTGTCCGCTGCTGCCCCACAACAAGACGCCGCGCGATGCCTGCGACGGTGACGTGTAGCGCGACACGTGACGTCACTCATATCTTGCGACCCAGTTTAGCATTCACTATTCAACCATGCACCACTAGTGACCTGTGTTGGTGCAGAAGTGCCACTCACATTAAGTGCGATGTGATGCACAGTGCTGCAAAATGGTTGTAACATCTGCTAGCTACATTATAAAGGTGCATGGTGCTGTCAATCATTCTTCTCTCTCTCTTCTAATGTTGCTTCCGCTTACTCTCTCTTTAGGGTTCTTTTAAAGACACAAAATTAATGACAGACTTGTTACAGATATATATATAATAGCTTGAACACCTCAAAATGTTTGCCATCGTCATCATATGCAGCATCCCATGCTTCTCATAGATCGCTCGTCATTTGTGTCACACGTTCCTTAACTTCAACGTAGGTGCTAAAAATATTATCTTGAACCTTCTGCACGTTTTGTGCGTGTAAATGCGTACCAAAATTTGACTCGCGGCGCGGTATGACGTTTGTTCGCAAACATCCATTTGGTGGGATTACGTGCGCTCACCTAACTTTGAAACCTCTCATAAAGTGCCGCAATCGTACGCGTTGATAAATATTTACATATTTTTATGAATGAAGTGCATCACAGATCATTTTCTGGGCTATATAGCAACGGTTCCCATTAGTGGGAACCGTTGTTGTCACATAAATGATTATAATAATATTAGTTTTCTAATATTAGTCTGTAGGTAATATAAATATTTGATAGGGAATCAAACCCGTGACACACAAAGCAGCCGACAACTGCTCAACCACTACGTCAATCGTGTCGTCAAGAATCGAGGTCATTTTAAAGTTCGACTTCATAATATGAGCATGTTTCAATTTAGCAGCAAAGAACAGCAAAAGAAGAAAATACTCCCCCCCCCATTTAAAAAATAACACTCCGGGAGTGCCGGCAGAAGTGAAAACTTGATTATTAACGTTGAGCATGTTTGATATTTTGGAATGGTTAGGGAATAATTTTGCACCAATTGCTTTATCAGTATAAAAGTACTATCATTTATGTGGTAGAATACAATATTCATTTATTGCGCTATCGTACACAAACATGACAATTTATATTACATTAAAAATTTAACACTTTAAAACTATTACAATTATTTTACATTAAAAAGTTTATCTCTCCGAAAAACTACTGAGGTGTCAAGGGACACCCGGATGGAACAAAGTTCCGTTCTGGCTTGCTTTCTATAAGAGAGAGAAAGAGAGAAAGACAGAGAAACATGCGCACGCCGCACGGCTTACAATAGCTTACTATAGAAAAAGTGTCGTTACAACTTTTCGTGAGAATTTTTTCCGTCTAGCCAATACAATATAACTAAAAAATACTATCCTATTTTATGTACATTTTGACAGCACTATTTCAACATCTTCGAAACCATGAAAACGACACTCATGACGAAAAAGTTGATAATTTCTGACATCCGCCATCTTAGATTTACATTTTGACAGCACTATCGGCTTCAACAACCTCGAAAACCATGAAAAAGACACCCATATCGAAAAAGTTGATGATTTATTGCAGCCACCATCTTAGATTTAAATTTTGACAGTACTATCGGTTTCAACACCCTCGAAAACCACGAAAACGACACCCATGAGGAAAAAGTTGATAATTTCTTGCAGCCGCCATCTTGGATTTACATTTTGACAATACTATCGGTTTCAACAGCCTTGAAAACCATGAAAACGACACCCATGACGAAAAATTTAATAATTTTTTGCAGCCGCCATCTTGGAATTATATTTTGACAGTACTATCGGTTTCAACACCCTCGAAAACCATGAAAACGACACCCATGACGGAAAATTTGATAATTTCTTCAGCCGCCATCTTGGATTTATATTTTGACAGTACCATCGGTTTCAACACCCTCGAAAACCATGAAAACGACACCCATGACGGAAAATTTGATAATTTCTTGCAGCCGCCATCTTGGATTTATATTTTGACAGTACCATCGGTTTCAACACCCTCGAAAACCATGAAAACGACACCCATGACGGAAAAGTTGATAATTTCTTGCAGCCGCCATCTTGGATTTATATTTTGACAGTACCATCGGTTTCAACACCCTCGAAAACCATGAAAACGACACCCATGACGGAAAAGTTAATAATTTCTTGCAGCCGCCATCTTGGATTTATATTTTGACAGTAATATCGGTTTCAATACCCTCGAAAACCACGAAAACGACACCCATGACGAAAAAGTTGATAATTTCTTGCAGCCGCCATCTTGGATTTACATTTTGACAGTACCATCGGTTTCCACGCCCTCGAAAACCATGAAAACGACACCCATGACGGAAAATTTGATAATTTCTTGCAGCCACCATCTTGGATTTACATTTTGACAGTACCATCGGTTTCCACGCCCTCGAAAACGATGAAAACGACACCCATGACGGAAAATTTGATAATTTCTTGCAGCCACCATCTTGGATTTATATTTTGACAGTACTATCGGTTTCAACACCCTCGAAAACCATGAAAACGACACCCATGACGGAAAAGTTGATAATTTCTAGCAGCCGCCATCTTGGATTTATATTTTGACAGTACCATCGGTTTCAACACCCTCGAAAACCATGAAAACGACACCCATGACGAAAAAGTTGATAATTTCTTGCAGCCGCCATCTTGGATTTACATTTTGACAGTACCATCGGTTTCAACACCCTCGAAAACCATGAAAAAGACACCCATGACGAAAAAGTTGATAATTTCTTGCAGCCGCCATCTTGGATTTATATTTTGACAGTAAAAGTGTCGGTACAATTTTTCGTGAGAATTTTTTCCGTCTAGCCCCCTTTCACAACGCGCGATAAGGGATAGCTGTCTACTCTCCATCCGTCTTACGCTTTTTCGATCAGGTCACGTGTCCTGACGCGAGTTTAAGATTTTATACCCATTACAGAAAAGTGCTCAACGCCGCTAAAGAAGTTTTCACTTCAAAAATATGAACGTCACGTGTACGCCTTCGCGGTCGCGGCGTCTCGGCCGCGCGGCGTTTTTGCGCGCCTCGCGAGATAACGCGCCGCCCCTGTATGCCGCGCGCGTCCCACACGTGAGACGTGATAGACCGTAGGCGGTACACCGTCACTGAATGACAACTTCGTACCGAGACGTGCATTTCCCGCTCACCACCCGCAGCCAAAAAACTAAACTGCTTTCATTTCACAAAATAGATTTTTAGTAGTCAGTGTCTTTTATTCCCGAGATACTGATCCCGATTTCCGGCCACCGTAGGCGCGGGCTTGCGGACAGTGAGCAATGGGTAGCTCGCTGTCCGGCCGTCCGGTAACTGTCCGGACCAAGCCCAAGTCGTCGACGGCGCGCACTGTTCCCGCACGCCTCAAGGAGTTGTCAGCAACAGCAGGGGCCCAGCCGGGTCGAAGCCTACTGGGACCAGGGTTATCCGAAAGGGCGCACGAGCCCCGGTATGAAGGCTTGAAGGAACGGGATGGGTTTTGTAAGAGTCTGACACTATTTCCCACTCCGCCCAAGAGCGGGGGTTGTCATAGGACGATTTTGCCCATCGGAAAAAAAAAGTGTCTTTTATTCAGTTACGTCGTGATGAGTTTATGAAAATTATGAAGAACCAAGATACATTGAATAAAAAAGCTATAGTAAACTAGCTTCTCCCAGCGGCTTCACCCGCGTGAGAGTTGAGAATTATCCAAAAGGAACACACTCCCGGAATAAAAAACCAGCCCCCCTAGCCAAGTTACAACCGTTTGGCTTGCGCCGAACGCTTCGAGTAGACTTTGCCATCAATTCTTTTGTTCTGACCTCGTGACTGAGCGTTATGATGACGTCATTCCCGTACATTTGAAGCTTTCTACAAGCGTTAACTATTGCAGATTAGCAACTTGGCTAGGGGTACAGAACATGGTCTATCGTGTGCCGAGCGTCATCAGAACACGTTTGATCGTAAAACAGGTCGTTCGTTTGAACGTACATACAAACCTTTGATTTTTGTAATATTAGTATGACAAAGCTATTCAATAGAAAATGTATTTAATTTGATTTTAAATCTATGCATCGTCATAAAAAGTAGTCGTAAAAAAACAGTAGTCTACCCACCTACCGAGATACGTCAGAATCTACATTTGTCGTAACTAAGTTGTTCTACTTTACATTCCGCACACATCACGACGCAGGCGGGCGACAATCAGACGCGCGCGCCTTTTATTTCTTATGTTCATTACACGAGTCAAACCGAAGCGTGCCAAGTATTGCCGAATCTACCCGAACAGCTCCGAACAACTCTAATGTCATGCGTCCACGTGGAGTGCAGAACAAGTGCTTTAGTCGATTACAGTTGCTTTGTCGTTTTTTTTTTTTTTTTTTTTATAATGGATAGGCTCGCGTTTGACCTCAATCTCACCTGATGGTAAGCGATGATGTGGCCGACGATGGAGCACGCTTGCCTAGAAGCAATCTATTCACTCTTGACTTAAAGACCCCTAGGTTTAGGTATATCGGAAAAACTAGTCGGTAAACTCAAAGAACGTGCTCCAGATCCGCCTCTACCCACAGACAGTACCTACATTATGTTATTTTATTAATGCAATTTCTGTGACGAGAAATTACTGAGAGATTTATTGGAAATAAAAGAGAGAAAAATTCATTGTTGTAACCGGGAAACAGTTCTGCAATAAAGAGAAAAATATTTCTTGAGAAGCTTTCAGGTTCCGAGCGAACGTCACATCACTTCTAGCAATCATCGTAAATAGTTTCCGGGAATAATTACAGTATTGACCAAGGTTGATAACAATAGCTGAGTTGGTACACATAGATTTCTCCTGTACTGTTTCAACATTAACCTGTATACAGTTTAACAAGCGGCAGATCTGGTTTCAAATTCAATTGCATGCGTGAATCGGGCGCTGATATAATAGTCCGTGTGTTTGGTCCGGCAGCAGGCGGCGCCGCTCGATGACGTGCGATCAGCGCCTCCCGCCGGGCACCGAGTGTTTGCTCGCCACAGTGCAGCAGATTGCAGCAGAGTGCAGGACGTACATAATACAGAAGGAGTGGCTCTACAGTGCACAGTCCTCACACGAGCTGCCAGCCTGAGCCGGTGCCGGCCGATTCGTTGCGATTTTACCAGCAGAAGAGAATTACGCAGACACAGTGGGATTTGTTGAGAGCCAGGATTTTGGAAACCGTCTAGTTTTTAATTAAAAATTGATGAATAGGCTAGGCTAAGCTTTTCAAATTCAAAATAGCGTTATATAGAGATTTTGAAAAGAATAATTAATTAGTAAATGAATTTCCGTCCTTGTTTTTTTCGCACACTGCTGTCAAATAAATAAAACAGCTAAGTTATTTGTCAATGGCAATGATATTATATTAAAATATCATTGGTCAATGCTGTACCCTGTAGTTCAATGTTGTGTTTGTGTATAGTGTGTCCGTTCCGCACTCGGGCTAGGACGCGGCGAGTGCACGTTATTAATGAGCCGCTAGTCGCGCGTTTTTATTACGAGTACGTCTTAATACCGCCCCCCGCACCGACCCGCAGCGCCCCCTTGCCACAGCGCCTTACCGCGAGATTTATGGAGCACGAGTAGTGGCGTGCGGCGTGTTTGTTCGCAGCGGCCGCGCTACAGCGGGCTAAGTGATTCAGATACCGCACTTTCCTGTGCCCGAGGATTTCTCTGTCGACAGTTTTACAAGTTCCTCTTTTAATAAAACTTTTATCTGTGCAAACAATGGGAGTACTTGATTGTTTCTTGTTTTATGTTACTTCCTTAAAACTGACGCAAATGTAGCTTTGTTTACAATGCGTGGGTTCTTTTCCACGTTTTTGAATATGGACTGCATACAATAATTTTGAAAGAAATGAATCCTGTCCCTTAGGACATACGAACCCAGTCTTAACTGGGTTCGTATGTCACTAGACAGGGTGTCGATAAACTGCACGTACTTAGAGCTGACCAAAGAGCTGGCAGGTGAAGTATCGCGCGGTGCAGTGTTGCAGTCGACAGACGACACCGGGCCTTACCGGGACGAGATTTTACTATATAAGTACAAACAACTTTTTACGATGAAATTTCTCAAGGACAGAACTAAAACACATGTTTGTAGTCATGTCTTCCTTTACATTATGTCGCCTTAAAAGCTACATTAAATCATGACCATGAGAAGTAAAGTGCAGTTTCAGCACGTTGTATTGACGGCATTAGGTTATAGGAATGCGGTAATTGGAATACATTTGTTATAGCGTAAGTGCGTTGTTGGCGTAAACTTGAAAATAGAAGGTCGTAAGTCAAACTAAACGTCAAACTAATACGTTGTGAGAATTCTTATCGACTTTTGCAAGTGATAGTACATTACCATGGAAACTACCTACGAAAATTGGTTTGAACGAGATCTAGTAAATAGTTATTTTTTAATACGTCATAAATCTAAAAAAAATACAATATTACTAAAAAATCGATCAAAGTTACAACGAACTACAAGAACTTTTATATTATATTACTTGCTGCTACGGAACCTTCCTTGGGCAAGTCCAACTCGCACTTGGCCGGTTTTTAAAAGAGGCAGATTCACATTACACCAAATTGAAAGTTCGTAATGTTTACATTTGTAGATTTTAATTACTAATATTCTACTTTAAGCGGAATTAAATCATCTATTTTATCCACAACACGAAAACCTATCAGCTATAATTGCCCTCATCTAAAACACGACATGGTAAATTATCCAATATGTGCCATAATATTTTCCTCCACGCTGATCGGAAAATGGAAAGAAAATGTTGAGCTGCTTGCGTCCCGCGCTGAGATTCAATTAAAGGGATCGAGTTAACTCTCCCCCCTGTCCTCCACTTGTGTGAAGGGGAGAGCGGGAACATGCAGTATGACAACAATTGTTATTGTGCGCCATGAGAGCGGTACAATTGTTTCTTATTGTTCTTATGAGCAGCGCTGACTGGGTTTTATTTTAAACTAATTACAAGTTAATATTGACAATGATTCGTTGTATCTTTCGCAGCGTTTCGCGCTTTAGCGTTCGTTAGGCATCCAACTGGATGCCTAGGCCGATAGTGGTTTGAACTAAAATCACTCAACATTTAACAGCTTGGCGTATTGAAAGTTAGCCCTTTCGAAATGACTGATCAAGACTCAGCCAAGTGATTCAAATTTTGTTCCGCTATTTATTGATTTAATAATATTTCACTATTACTTGGTGGACACTATTACTAAAAAGTAAATTTGTTTAATTTATGGTGACCATGACACCCTACTAAACTAAATGACTACACAACTTTCAGCCATCTGGTTAAACGTTGCGGTTAACGACATGGCTAGTTGTTCTTCAGCCATTTCATTGGATGCCGGCGTTAAACGAACGCCCTAGGCGTCCAATTGGATGGCTAATTTAACCAGATGGCTGCGAAATATCCAAATACATCGTCTGCCGTGTCTTAGTGATTTGTTTGTAACGAGTGCTGCCGAGGTTTTACTGAATGCTGATGTAGCAGTTGAAAGTTTCAGAAGTCACAAGTGGGTCTGACGTGCATTCAATTTTTCTCATCACTTTTGTATTTTTATGTTAGGTTTATTGCGTCCGCTTAATAACGATGTGGCTGTCTCATAACGTTGGTTTAGCACAGGAGGAGATGTATACGTAGATACTAATCTACTTGTTCGAAAAAAAAAATCCTCCTAAGCGGAAACATTGTCGATTGGTGATTGTATCATTAATCAGTGCGATTAGTGATTGTAGCTTGCTAAATTTATTTCACATTCTTTTCATTTTAAAGGGGAAATTTGCAAAAATACTGGCATCTCGTTGATGCAAACCATAAAAAAATCAGTTCCAAGCCCCGCGATCCACGGAACACTTACAAACGTCCGCTTTTAATAAGAACGTAAGCCTCTGAGTAATGTTTACAATTATTTGTAATAATTTTCATAAGAGAAGCAATAAGAAATCGTTTACGCCGTAGCTCGTAAGCTGGAGGTTGTTTATGCAATAAATCGCGAGCGTTGCGTGCCGCCCGCCCTCAGCGGTGAGGCTGTACTTAATGTAGATGCTGTAATATTGGGCAGCCATAGGCAGCTGTGTATTTACTACATTTAACCTGAACCGATTAATGAAATATGTACAGAACGCAAAACCGGGAAATTCCATTCTTAAAAAGATACATGTTTAGGTCTTGATAGATTAGGAGCAAATTTATTCATGGATGTTTTTAAGTAAGTAAAGAAAATCATTTTCTTCAGTAATATTACTAATTCAATTAGTAGGGGACTTGGGGCACCCCAACTCATACTGGTTAGGTAAGAAAGGGATGGGGATGAATGTTTTTTAAACTACCCAGAGCAATCTATGTACACAATTAATATTTTTGGTTGGACAAAGTTATATTTTGTAGTAGAAAACCAAAATAAATTAAGAAACAGTTAGTACAGTAGTTTTTCTACCCACTTATTAATAGTAAATTATTCTGAACGTGAAGATGATTTATTTATACCGTCAATTTGAGACACAACAGTAAGACCATAGATGCGCGAACGCCTACGTTCGCTTAGGGTTTAATGAATTAAGTAATAATAAGGAATATTTAAAAATGTATTATAACATGTATAAAAGGTGAATAAAGGAATAATAATAATAACGACACATTATTTCTGGGTGTTCTCGTCTGGCTAACGGAGACTATTTGCATAGACACAACCTCGTAGCCAGGATTATTCACCAGCAACTTGCTCTTAAATACAATCTTGTAGAATCAGAAGTACCGTACTACAGGTATGTTGCCCGACCCAGTTCTCGACAATGGCAGTATCACGTTATATTGGGATCGATCTATCATCACTGACAGGACTATTGTTGCCAATAAACCTGATATAGTGGTGATAGATCGACTAGTCAGAGCGTCGCACAATGATTGTTGATATAGCGGTCCCTCATGACGAGAACCTTGTGAAAGCTGAGAAAGATAAGCAGATCAAATATCTTGACTTAGCTCGCGAGGTTGTCGACATGTGGGAAGTGGATAGAGCAATCATTGTGCCGATAGTCGTAACGGCCAATGGCTTAATAGCCAAGAGCCTCGAACAACATGTATGGAGGCTCTCGTTAGGCAGCTGGATCAAGGGCCTGATCCAGAAAGCAGTACTCCTGGACACGGCGCGCATAGTTAGGAGATTCCTCTCAGGAGCCCTGACCACCGGCAGCTTGGACCCTGTTCCCGATGCCGGTGGGCTACTATTTTTTATATTTTTAAATGTTTTTTTTTAATGTGCTTTTTAAGAAATATTTAAAAATGTAACTAATATGTACATATAGATAATAAATGGAATAATAATAATAATATTTCGTTCGCAATGCTATTGTGTTACTATTGTGTCTCTAATTGACGGTATTTAGAAGGTTAATAATAAATATCTATATAAATCGTCTTCTCATTACTGTACATAATACTGTACGTAGTTTACTTTCCTAATACATTTAAATAGAAAACGCTTCGCACTATGGGGCACCCGTTAATAAGATGCCCCGTAGTGCGTAGTTCGTAGCCAGTAGCCCGTAGCTCGGAGCACGTAGCTCGTAGCGCGTAGCTCGTAGCTAGGAGCGCCTTTGAGTTCTTACTAATCGCGACGTAGCCTGCTACGTAATCCAGTTCAAGGTTCAACGCAATCTACGATGCTTCGAGCTACGAGCGCTACGGTGCTACGACGTCACGAAGTTAAGACGGTTAGCTCGTCAAGAGCCCTTTTTGCTGATACTGAGACTAAGTTGAGTTGGTCGATTGGAAAATTGGATACGTTTCTTTTTACGCAGGTATTTTAGTAGGAGTGAGTGTGCAGTGATGAGCAAAAGTGTTAGCATTTTTACTGCATTTAGAAAATCTATACTAATGTTATAAAGCTAAACATTTTGTTTGTTTCGTTAAACGCGCCAATCTCAGAAACTAGTGGTATGAATTGGAAAAATATTTTTTTATCGATAGCCCATTTATCAATTATGGCTATTTAGTATCGCGTTATGACCTTCAGGAGCGGAGCAGTAACCAAAGACACGAGTGAAATTGCGGGGTACCGATAGTCCCGGAGGACACGGTGGAGCACACAGTCGAGGTGTGCCCTGCTTGGGCGGAGCACCGCCGTGCCCTCGTGGGGGCGATCGGCGACGGAGACCTCTCGCGCCGGGCCTTGGTTGAGGCCATGGTCCGGAGCGAGGAGGAGTGGCAGGCGGTCGCCGACTTCTGCGAAGCAGTAATGCTCGCAAAGGAGGAGGCCGAACGCATCAGGCAACGGCGTTATCGCCGCCGCCGCCACCGGGATTCTGATCCCGATTTCCGGCCAACGTAGGCGCGGGCTTGCGGACAGTGAGCAATGGGTAGCTCACTGTCCAGCCGTCCGGTAACTGTCCGGATCAAGCCAAAGTCATCGACGGCGCGCACTGTTCCCGCGCGCCTCAAGGAGTTGTCAGCAACAGCAGGGACCCAGCCGGGTCGAAGCCTACTGGGGCCAGGGTTATCCGAAAGGGCGCTCGAGCCCCGGTATGAAGGCTAGAAGGAACGGGGTGGGTCTTTTAGTCACTAAGAGTCTGACACTATCTCCCGCTCCGCCCAAGGGCGGGGGATGTCAATGCATGATTTTTCCCAGCATAAAAAAAAAGGGGTACCGATAGTGTAAGATAAAGTTGGTTGGAAAGGGTTAATCTAATTAATATAAGATAATATTGTACTGATTGTACTTTCTTCAATCAGTGGATGGTTTTTTTTAAGATTAATTAATTCAAAATAAGTGTTTGTTTCATTACTTTACACTTGTTTTCTTATTTTAACAACAATTAAATTTAGGTCACGCTTGTATTTCATACGTTATTTTTTCCGTCCCACATAAAAAAGCCGTTGAAACAAATTCGAATAATTGTATCTTAGTAGAGGCTGTTCGTCGAAGTGAACATTTTTTTTCGTTGCGTCACGCCCCAATAACATTGTTATACTCCTTGAATAGCAATAAAGGAGTAAGTAAATAGGAGCCCGCCGACAACCGGACAGGAGCGAGCTGCACTCGCGGAAGAGTTCCGTACTACTAACTGCTGGGCAAAATTCTCCTCTATACATTTATTTGGCATTATCCGGCTAATCAGTCAGAGACGAGTCCAAATCGTCCCGATAGCATTTGTAAAGCTTGAGTTTATTCTGTAATTCAACTGGAGAGCTCTTCAGTATCTATATACACCGCTAAATTTTGATCGTTTTAATCCGTCAGCTTAAAACGTCAGCTGAGCGAGTCCAATGACCTGTAGGTAGTTAGTACGCAACACCGACTACTACGTACAGGTTATTGAACTCGCTCAGCTGACGTTTTCTTAAAGAAATTAATTTCGTACATGCATAAATTAATACGAGTTTTAAAAAAAGGTAAGTACTTTATTTTATAATTTTATCGTTACAAATCGATAGTGTTTTATGTACCGGATCGACCCTCCACGGGATTAAAACTATCAAAATTTTGCGGTGTACTCTTATACATAATACCATTTTAACTGAAATTCTTTACTATTTTCAAAATATTTTGGCTAACTGAAAGCAGCTATATATCCATACCGGTATTGTCTACCCACCTAACCTAACCTGTTACCTGTCTAAGAGACATAGCTCTTTAACAGCGAAGGTTTAATAATTGCTGTTTTTACGTATGGAACTCTAAAAACACATCGTGTGAGTGTCGGGCGTGGACGACGCACATTTGCATATCAAAGCGACGACGCGCGTTAACTTAATGCCCTCGCAGAGCACCGCACAACATCGCACGACATCGCACGACGTCGCACGATGTCACACGACTCCCTACGAGTTCACGACGCGACGTACTACGATCGTTGTGCCCTCATCGCAACTTACTCTTTTTCTTTTCCTTTTCTTTCCGCGCTAGCAATACAGAAGTGGCAGTTGTAAGTCGTAATGACTTCAATCAAATCAAATCAAATCAAAAATATTTTATTTCACATAGGCCTACATGGGCACTTATAAAACGTCAGAAGCTAGTGCACAGTTCCAAATTGGTCGTTTCCTATGGAGAAGAACCGACAAGAAACTCCATGGTTACTCCTTTAAAAAAAGTGGTTGGTTTTACAATATTGATAGATATTATGTAAGAACAGTGTAGACCAGTCAAATATTGTACACAAAAGCACAATAAAAATTTTCTCAGTAAAAAACAAAGTAAGTCGTAATAGGAAGTAGTCTAAGAGTTCGTGGAGTATACAGTGTTCTCACTTTTACATTACAAAAAGAGGCTATATAAAAAAAAAAAGAAATCAGGAATAATATAATAATTACAACTATCAATAAAATGTTAACAAAATAAATTACTAACAAATTTATGACAGTTGAAATATAAATAAAAAATAAAAATAAAATATTGCAAAAGCAATGTGTCAGAGAAAAAAAAATGTAGATATAATTATTAAAACAAAGGTGGAGCAGTTAATAGACAAAATATTGATGATTTACCAGAGGGCCACATGTGCAGAGGCAGTCATTGCCAAACAAGCGTGTCTTCGACATAGTCTTTAACCTTGTAATATGCTTTTTCGGTTAGGACACTTATTTTGCAACATACGTATTTGGTTTAAATGATACATTAAAAGCTTTCATCCAGTACACCGTCCTCGAGCGGCCGCTTGTGAGCACGACGAGTGAGTGGCTCACCTTTGTGTCCCGCGTCCTTCATTCCCCGCAGGACATGATATTACCAAGAAACACAAGATTTATTGCGACAAGTTATTACACGCTTCTTATCACCGCACGTCCCAGAAACATTCAAAGATCCCGTGTCACACGTACTCGGCGTATAATGTGCTCGTACTTTTACTTCTCATGAATGCCGAGATGAGAACTTTTTGTGTGTAACTCATAATATTGCGCCGCGTCGTACGGGACTGTTGCAGTGGGCGACCGTTTGCTGCCGGAGTGAGCGACGTATTGTGGCCCGGTGATCCGCGAACTGTGCCGCGCCCTCGTCACGCTCGCACGCCCCTCGCTCATGTGTGCCATCCGAAGAATGCAATCTCGAGAACCAAGATAACTGAAAGTTATACGAATATTAGAAAGCGTTCCCTCGCAACAAGTGCGATGAACCGAAATGGCTGATGAAATTATCTAATTAAGGTTCGGTTTCAGCTTCGATGATCTTCCTTCGCTTGCGGTCGCATAATTGCTTTAGTTTGTGCTAAGATTTGTTATAGATTAAAAGCCTTCATGGAAACTCAAACCGCAACTAACTATTTTGCTCTTTCCTTTGTATTCACAAGTTAGAAAAGAAGGAAAGTTTTGGAAGGGAAGAAAATATTTAGAATAAACTCAGTTGTACCTCACTTTTACCTCATCTCACGAGTATTTCAACAATTTTTGCTGTCAAAATACTATAGAAGTATATCAATAAGTACGGTGTCAGCAAACATTACCTACACATGTTCTTGCAGTGCACTGGCAGTTAACACACAATGGTACGAGTACACGTGCGGCGACTGCGAGCGATGCGGCCTGTTCGCGGCGCGCGGCCCGTTGTGCGGCCCACTAATGAACCTCTCCGGCCCGCATGCGGTTGTTAAAAATTTTCGGTTACCGAGCATTTGACGTGAAGCAATAATGTACAGAAGCTCCACGCCTAGAGGTCGATAAAAATGGAAAGTTTCAGTGTTCTGGAATAAAACACACACAGAACGAAGTAACGCACAGAAAAGTATCCACAATAGAAAGATGTTGAAAGAACCAAGCAAATTGCAGTCAATTTAAGTTGCACAGTGGTGCTTCTGTATACACATGAAACAGTTAGTGCCACCGCACTCAACGATTTAGCAACACACCAAACTTTTTTAATGAACTCTTTTGTAAACTTTGATATGAATACTGCTGTACCGAGATACCGCAGTACCGGTACCAGAGTACCTACCGCAATACCGGGGTACCGAGAGGATTGGAACATGGATTTTCATAATCCTTGCAAATTCATCAAGTCGCGCGCCCTTGTGCGTGGGATTTATTCACGACCGGCAGTTTCAATTTATATGATCCTCTACTTCTCGTGAGAAGTAAAAACTTAGTTTGTTATAACTTTAGCGCGTGTTTACTACGTCTTACATTCAATACATTGTACTTTTAACCTTTTGAATGTCTTAAGTTACACAGTTCGACATAAGCAATTGTCTTTCTATTGTGTCTCTAATTACGGCATTCGATGAGTTAATTCACAATGAAAGCTTTATCTAGAACTCGTAAAAGTTTCTCTATTTCTTACCCTTTGTGATATTTAGTTTTAAGAATCTTGATACTTGGTACTTATTGAGCAGACACTTAAATAATAAAATAATCTTAACGTAAACTAACTATTGACTAAGTGCCTATAGCAGAATACAATTCAATAATATTATTATTGAATTGTATTCTGCTGTTTGTTCTTTCAATAAAATAAAATAATCGATTCAATTTATCACTATTACCATATTTGTGACAAAAATATTGTAAAGGATCGGCGAACAATTAGTTTGAAATATTATACACAAGAGTTAGCACGCAGTTTGTATTGGTGACTGTTCCATGTTCTCTAACACTCGCATCACTTCTATTTACGAGTACTGTTTCAATATACCTATTACTATTTGGGAAGTCTTTAAATAGTCGGTATTTTCTATTATTTTACTTATCTAACCATTATCCTGTTTGACCATTGACCGCTCTCCCGATCAGGTGTAAATAGTTGAACGTCTAACAGTGCCTGTATTATTATTTTTTAGTTTGTGACTAGATGGCGTTGTGTGAAAGTTGTCTAAAATTATATTGTTTTATTTATACTTCACTATTTTTTAATTAGCACAGAAAATGCGGCTCTATCTATACCCGTTACTGATCATAAGTAAAAAAACGAAATTACAAATATCATCCACGAAAATCATAATGTGTAAATTCATAATTGAATCAATCATTCATAACAATTGCTACTAGAAAATACTACGCGCAGTGTTTTTCTATTTTGACCGCCATTCATTGATTCATAACCAATAATCTGTACAATATTTCCTTAAATTGAGTGACATTTTGGGATATAAACAAACTCTAATAACTTTGCTATGATTTATTGAGACTTTACTTGATTATTAAAAATACCTTCAAACCAATCAGAATATGTTCTAAGTCATGTATATGTTATGGACCAAGTGATAAATTGGGCATTATACATAATGCCCGGTCATTATGAAAAATGCCTAATATGAGAGTACAATTTGATAATAATTATTCAAATAATCAAACTGACCGGGCATTATACATATTGTCCATCACCTTTTGGGCAGAGTAATACAAACAAACATATTTAAATTACTATTTTTTTTTATTGTCATTTAACTTAAAATAATCTAATTTATTAAACCATTTAAATAATCAGACTCATTATTTGGATTAATTATCAAGGACTCTAGTTTTTGCATTTAAATTAAGTTTTAAATAAAAAGGAACGCCATATTAAAAATATAATATAAAACATAATTAACTTTTACTTTTATTAAGAGTACCTACATGCTAATTATGCCAAATAATGAGTCTGATTGCTTAAACTTTAGTTTATTTTATGTTTTAAATAATAAGTCGTTTCTATAAAACAAAGACATGTTGTGAAATTTTTGTTTTAAATTTAATTATTTATTTATTAAATGATAGCAGAGGTGAGAACAGTGGTGGCCAAGTGGTAATGGTCCTGACTTACCGAGTTATAGGTCGCGGGTTCAAACACGACCAGGTGCATCACTTTGTGTAATTTATTTCATCACCACTGCTCTCAAACGGTGAAGGAAAACATCGGGAGGAAACCGGCATATCCTAGAACCAAAAATTTGAAGACATGTGACATGCACCTACCCGCATTGGGCCTGCGTGGTGGATTACGGCCCATTCCCTCTCCTAGAGAGAAGGCCTGAGTCCCAGCAGTGGGAACATTATAAAAAGGCTGATGATGATGATTTATTAAATAAATGATAAATAAATAAGTACTAGTATTTATGTGTTCATTAATTGTATAAAACGTAATCCTTCCGATCATTTCTTAGTGTTGTTATCCTCCAACAACGTACTCTACATATTCTCTATGTCCTGATTTGCTCTCTCTACTTGACCCTTGGCTTTGAGAGTGGCTCGGTTTACCATGTACAATTTTAAATTCAGGCCACATTTCACAAGCTTTCTGAACAATTTTATTAGCAAACTCTCGCTAAATTATTAAATTATCGCTTTGAAGAATGCTTGGTACACCGAATATTGTAAAAATATCAAGTAGGTAGTACATTTATGGTACTTCTGTCAACAGTTTTGATCTTGAGCGGACGGAGTTGCACAAATTTTGTGAGACGATCTTGGTGCACAAGTATAAATTTATAGTGATTATCTCCTTGTGACTGCATGTCAATAAGGTCTACTTGAAATTTCGCATTCGTTTCGCCGTTAAAAATAGGTTTAACAACTAATCCTTTTTTTAGAACGCTGCGTTTCTTTTTGCAGCTCTCACAAAGGTTTAAATAAATGGCAATCATTTAATAATAATATTTTTATTTCAAAAATTTAGCTCCTTTTCCATCCGGTTTCTACCACCATGCCCTACACTCAGATAGGTATCATGCAAAATCTGAAAAATCTCGTTGTTTTTCACGTAATACCTAATCATATTGTCTTTGACTGGAACAATAAATTTATCTGTTTCTCCAACAGCCATGACGTCAAATCTTCGCAAACGCTGATAATCGTGGGGTTTTTGCAGATTTCACTTTTTCAATCATCCCAGTTAGCTTTCGTTGCTTCCGCGTCAAATTCAGCTTTATTATCAAATTGCCCAATTGTCATGTAGTAATATAACAATGACCGTGCAATGTGATAAATAATTAAGTTAAGATAGTAATTTATCACTTAGCTCAATAGAGCTAAACATTATTCATAATGCTCGTACATTATTAATAATGCCCGCATTAATCACCTGGTACATAACATATACATACACCCTTTAATTTTGATCGTTTTAATCCCGTGGAGGGTCGATCCGGTACATGAAACACTATCGATTTGTAAAGATAAAATTATAAAATAAAGTATCTTTTTTTTAAAACTCGTACCTATTAATTTACGCATGTACGAAATTAATTTCTTTAAGAAAACGTCAGCTGAGCGAATTACCTGTACGTAGTAGTCGGCGTTGCGTACTAACGTTTCATGTGCCGGATCGACCCTCCACGGGATTAAAACGATCAAAATTTAGCGGTGTACATTATGTATTGAGCCGTAATATGTGAAATTATTGTAGTAAAGATTTTTTTGAAATCTATTAGATACAACTGTACTCGTAGTAAGTTTCATAAGAGCCCAGTACCCAGACTATATTGTATACGAGTACTACACAGTACTCAGACGTCGACATTCCGCCGTCAGCCACCGTGCAGCATTTACCTTCACAACTAATATCGCTTACCGGCGGCACTCGTGTCTCTTCTCATTTGCAGGCCCAGCCAGGTCACTTGCAATCAGGCTTGAAACGTCTCACTTACAGAGTAAAACCGGGCCCGCTGCACCGATATTCTAACAAAACATATGATTAAAACATATATATTATGTAACCCATTTGTCTTGGCAAACAAAAACTTTTGGGCCACGCCCCTCGGTTAGCAAACAATGTTATTCTGTTAGCAAACACGAAAACACGGTGCAGCAGATCCGGCTTTACAGCTGTAGCAGCATACCTTTAAATCTAACACCCGCTTGGTCCTGTCCGAAGTGTGTGAATTGAAAGGATTTTAAACATAATTTAAAACGATACAAACAAGAAACACTGATTTTAACTTCGTTTTTCTTTTGTGCCATAATTTATTACGCGTGGGTTGTATTTAAAGTTGTCAAGTTACAAGAACTTAAAATATCTCCGCCTTAAAGTCTTGGTTCAAGCTGTTTGTACTGCAGGTAACGCAATTTGACGACGCTTTATTTGATTACGTTAGCGTCAAAGAAATGGAACCGACAGCGTCACCAGGTTTGACGCTAATTCTGAGCTGAGTTCATGTTCATGTTAATGTTCGAGTGTTTGGTGTTGTATTGCAAACGTTAAGTAGGTCATGAACTCGTGAGTTACTTTGTTCAACTGTAAATGTACTCAGTTTAAGTGGTAATGTGATGTTGATTGTAACCTCAGACACAGTTGACAAACTCAGTAAGCAGCAGTAATATTGAGTGCGCACTTAAAATATATTTGCATGCCACGTTTGTGTCAAGTTTGGATGGTCCACTTGGTATACATGCAATTGTATTCTGTACGTAACATAATGTAACGTGCACTCCCAGTGTTGACTCGCTCTGAACCAACATGCACCTGTAAACAGCGCGCTCACGACGTCATCCACATTCCGAAACAATTACACAAACAAACACATCTGTCGAGACGTCCGGCCGGGGCAAGACAATCGTCTTGTCAACGTAGTACAGTAGACCGCATGTCGGTGGTACGCCATTGCCGTTAAGTTAACCTAGCATAGTGCGGAGTTCCAATAGAATCAAAGGTCAGATAGCAGATAGTCGGTTTTGTTACCAGCGACGTGCGGTGTATTGTACAATGTGCAAGCACTGAACGCAATGAACCAGTCGCGACTAAACGATGTGCTCGCTTATCCCGAGGGTTTGCTCACACAATCCGTCTCCTGTAGTTAGCACAATTACAAGAGAGCCGGCCGTCCAGCTCGGAGCAAGAGGAAGGGGCGAGGGGGGTATACAACACACAGAGAATTATTTAGCAGCGTCTCACGAGTGTCTCACGGTCCGGAGGCGGCAGGAGACGCGGCGGATTCCGTGCGTTATTGAAACCAAATATAACCATGAATAATATTTATGCGACACGTATCTGAACCGTAACGAGGTCGAATCTTAGCGTCTTAGACGCTGTTGTTTGATGTGATAAAATCTTAAATTTATTAAAGCAGACTTTCAGACTTAAGGCTTTATTAAATTTATCGTTACGATAAAATACGAGTAGCAACGATCTGATTCTGCCTCTTACTCTTCGGAACTTATCATGCATTTGGAAGAGCAATTTTTTTGAATTTTTCTTTTATTCTCAGGCACACAATTTACGCATGAATGTACCAGAGGTAATGGCGGGTAAAACATTTTGTCACCGACGTGACAATCTTGTAGGTTGTCGCATCAGAATAAGCTCCGCGTGGATTTGCACAAGACTGAAAGTTGTCCGCGAACTAAACTCTACTAAACTAAACCTCTTACTTAAATTATGTGTATATGTCGCAGTAAGATAGATAAAGCCGTAATATAATTATATCCCTAGGGATATAATTATATACCGTAACATAAGTTATACGAAAGCGATTCTTTATTATCTCACTAGGAATATAGTTATAAAACCGTCGAAGTTTAGTGATATACTTATATTACTAGATTAAGTTCAGTGTTATAAATATATTAGGGTTTGTCTCAAAAAAGTGATATTGTATCATATTGTCATCATATTGTAGTATATTAAAGCTTATTTATTCTCAAACATTTTTGAAAAATTGAAAAAATTTCAAAAGTGTGCCATTTTTTCGAGACAGACCCATTACTTGATTAAGCTTAGTGAAATAGAAATCTACCATATATGATTAAATAAAACAAATTTTTATTGGTTTTAACTTTATTAATAAATCAACTTTATGTCTGTGGCCCTAGTGAAAAGGGGTATAAGTCCGATTTTGTCGAAAATGAGTTAAGTATACCAAAATGATCTGAAAAAAATGCTCTATCGTTTGGTGAAAAGAGATCTAAGCTAGCCCTAAAAATAAGGAAGTTACTTTGTGCAAAAGGATTCAACTGACACCAAAAAAACCACGCAAGTTGGTTTCAAGTCCATTTATATTGTTTTAAACGGAAAAATAAAAACTTTCTTTTGTGTTATCAAATCTAAATTAACATAAATCAACCACATTTCAATTTGGTTGGTGTTTATCGATACAACAACACTTAGTCCATAAAAATGGTTTAAGTTAGAAAGGATGTTATTAGACTTATATCCGTTTTCACCAAAATAAAGAGAAAAAATATTTCTTTCCATTAGGTAATTAGTTATTAAAAATAATTTCAGATGCGTATCCCTTTTCACGTGCATGAATTAATATTTAACTTAAGGGAAAACGGGTCTAACTTATTTTATACCCTTATGGAATTCATTTTGTGATTGGTATAAGTCACTATCTTAAAAACTATTAAATTTACATAAAAAATAACCCAATAATAGTAAAGAGCATAAATTGTTTACTTATAAAAAACATCACATGTATTTCATTTGGTAGCGGTTTGAATGACACACGAGGTCAAACACGAATTTGAAGCACGCAGTGTTTTTTACGTCTCCTGTAAAGTTGCATTTTTGGACTTAGATCCTTTTTCACTAGGGCCACAGATGTATCCTGCAGTTAGTTACAATACTTTGTGACATTAACACGTATTAAAGTAAATTGTTAACGCGCAGGAGTGCGGGGTGCGGGACGCACCGCCGCCCTCTCCCCTCTCCCTTCAATTGTGCGTATAAAAGTGCGTGTACCGCGGTCATCGGGGTCTACGTCTGCTACCCACTTGCTCTGTATAGTCGCATCGTAATATTAGATTTCAAAGTATTGTAAAAGAAAAATTGGGAAGACCAATAAACGTATAAAATCTTCACGAGTATCTTTTTCAGCTCCTATCTAGACCTAACACACACCACACACAGTCTAAGCCTAGACATCTTATGGTGCCGTGACCAGGATTTTGAGGAATAAATTGAAGCACAAGGTCAAGGACAAAGTCAAGGAATCCAAGGATAAAGGGAAGAGAGAGTTATATCAAGGAATTTACAAACGCCACAAGGCGAGGTGAGCCCGTTCCATTTTTTTTTCCTTCCTACCTACTTATATGAACCGTGTGCAGCACAAATATTTGGCAAAGTATTGATAAAGTTCCTTATATCCAATTGCAACTAATTCAATTAACACAACGTAGGTCGTATTAGAAATAATGTCTCAAGCCTCCAGGAAACTTGCAGATCCAATAAAAAAGAGAAGTTATATAAAGGGTAGATTGACAATTTTTAAAGGTTACATAGAGGACATTACAAATTTAGAGAAATTAACGGATCAGCAAATTTCCGAGTTAAAGTTAAGACTATCCAAACTAGAAACGTGTTTTTCCACTTTCGATGACTTACAATCTGATATTGAAATAGAATCGGAAAATCCAGAGGAACAAATGAAGATTCGTTCCGAGATTGAAGGTCAATTTTATTCATTAATTTCTCAAGGTCGGTGTATTTCAGAGAAAGTGGAAGAATATAACATTAGAAGGAAAAGTCTGGCCCATCCAACTATAAGGCAGACCGGTAGTTTCGAAAGTGCGAATTCATTTTCTGGTTCAATTAAATTACCCACGATTAAATTACCAACATTCGATGGTAATTATAGTCAATGGTTAGAGTACAGAGACACATTCGAGGCATTAATTCATAAAAATGATTGTATTGAAACAATAAATAAGTTCCATTACTTGCGATCGTCATTAGAGGGTAGCTCCGCTTTGATAATTAAATCCTTAACATTTAGTTCTGATAACTATCGTGTAGCGTGGGACTTATTATGCGAAAGATATAATAATAAACGCCTTCTTATAAGCAATCACATGAAGTCATTATTTGATATGGAAGGCATAAATAGGGAGTCTGATAAATCGCTGCGTCTTATGATTGATAATGTAACTAGGAATTTAAGAGGTTTAAAGACGTTAGACCAACCTGTAGATCATTGGGATACTATTATTATCCATTTAACAGTGAATAAACTGGATAATGTAACTAGTAGAAGGTGGGAGGAACATAAAGGTTCATTAGGAGAGGTTCCTACCCTCAATGAGTTTTTTAAGTTTTTACGCGATCGAGCGGATGTTCTAGAAGCGGCGAGGCCAAGTAAATCGTATATTAAGGGTGAGAAGGCAGCTAGTTTTGTCGCATCCTCACAAGCAAATAGTAACCGTAATTTTAATAATAACTGTGTCATTTGTAATCAAGATCATCGTCTATTTGAATGTACGAGGTTTATTTCGATGAGTATGGATGAAAGAAACAATGTTGTTTCTAAGAATAAATTATGTATTAACTGTTTTAAACCAGGTCATCGGGCTCATAACTGCAAATCATTCGGCTGTAAAATTTGTAAATACAAACATAACGTATTATTGCATAGAAATAGACCTCAATCCGAAGACACAAGTAAAAAGGTGAGTTCGACCCAAGACGTCACTACCGTTACGTCACACTCGACGTCGTCCGTGGGAGTTGTGGCTGGATGCGAACCGCCACCTACTCAGCTGCCGGCCGCCGCGGCCTGCGCTGTGCCTACGCGGTACGTACCGCCCGGCGCGGACCCGGTTTCCTTATCAACAGTTGCCACTCAATACGTTCTTTTGTCGACCGCGCTTGTTAAAGTTTTTAGCGAAAGGAAAAATAAGTATTATGTAGCACGCGCGTTGTTAGATTCGGGTAGTCAAATTTCATTAATAACGGAAAGTTTTTGTAATAAACTGGGATTACCTTGCAAACGGATAGATCATAACTTTAATATTAATGGTATAGGAAATACTAAATTACAATTAGTAGAAAGTAGTAACTTTGTGATAAACTCATTGCACAATAATTTTTCCGTAGAAGTTAATTGTATGATTATACCAAGGATTACTAATATGTTGCCAAGTGTAAAGATAAATGCAAATAAATTGAATATTCCAGGTGACATATTAGTAGATTTGGCAGATAACAGATTTTATGAGCCCTCTGAAGTAGATATATTGATAGGAGCCGATTTGTTTTGGGAACTTGTAACAGGTCAACAAGTAAAATTAGGTAAAGGTCTTCCCACACTGCAGAGTTCAAAGTTAGGTTGGCTTGTTACGGGTCCCGTGGATATATGTATACCTAAATATGAAGCAAATTGTAATTTAGCAAGAAATGTTAGTGAACAGTTGGAGAAATTTTGGAAGGTTGAGGAAGTTATTTGTATAGATCAATTACCGAATAGTACTGAAGAAGAATTTTGTGAAAAACACTTTGTAAAAAATATGTATAGAACTGAAAATGGTAGATTTTGTGTAAAAATGCCTTTCCATACTTCTCCTTCTGTATTGGGAGACTCCTTTGTGAAGGCCAAATCTCGTTTAATGAATTTGGAGAAAAGGTTTAAAAAGCAGCCTAACGTAAAGGGTACCTATGTAGAATTTATAAATGAATATGAACAATTGAATCACTTATCTGAGAGTAGTAGGCCCCCGTTTGCATGTTATTTACCGCATCACCCGGTTATTAGGGAAAAGAGTGAGACAACAAAACTTCGGGTTGTATTTAATGCCTCCGAGAAAACCAGTAGCGGGTATTCGTTGAATGATATACAAATGGTGGGACCGGTGATTCAAGATGACCTATTTAGTATATTGCTCAGATTTAGACAACATAATTATGTTTTGACCTCCGACATTGAAAAAATGTATAGACAAATATTAATTTCTGAGAGTCAAAGACATTTGCAAATGATATTGTGGAGGGAGAACGAGTATGAGCCAGTAAAACATTTAAAATTAAATACTATTACCTACGGAACCGCTTCCGCGCCGTACTTAAGTACTCGTTGTCTATCGCAACTAGCAGATGAGTGTGAGAATCCAGATATTAAGGAGATAATTAAACATGATTTTTTCATGGACGATTTATTAACTGGTCATCAGACGGAGGAAGGGTTAAATCGTATAAGCAGATTAATTACTAAATCGTTAAGTTCAGCCGGTTTTAATTTGCGAAAATTCCGATCGAATGCAAATCAATTGTTTGTAGAAAATAAATTAAATGAAGTACAAGAACTCACCGAATTTAAAACCGTAACAAGCACTTTAGGTTTATCATGGTCCCCTCAGTCTGATTTATTCAAATTTTCAGTACAAATAGATATGCATGAACAAATCACGAAACGAAATATATTATCTTCTATTGCAAAAATTTTTGACCCATTAGGTCTTTTAAGTATATTTATTGTTAAGGCTAAATTAATCTTACAAAGGCTATGGTTATGCAAATTAGAATGGGATGATCTAGTCGATGATGAAGTAAAAAAAATGTGGTATAATTTCATAAAAAATGTGAATTCCCTTAGTTGTATAGCAATACCTAGACATGTGATGTGCAAAGATGCATTGAGTATCGAAATTCATATTTTTTCTGATGCGTCGGCATGTGCATATGGGTCATGTGTTTATGTGCGTTCGAGGAATAAAAATGGAGAAATTCATGTACAGTTACTTTGTTCTAAATCAAGGATCGCCCCATTAAAAAGTTTAACAATTCCTAAGCTCGAGTTATGCGGCGCGTTGTTGTCCGCCGAGTTAGGTAATAAGGTGACTCACTCTTTACGATGTACTATTTCTCGTTGTGTTTACTGGACAGACTCGATGATCGTGCTAGGTTGGTTGCGTACGTCGCGGGCTCCTCCAAAGCAATTAAAGATATTTGTGGCTAATCGAGTGAATAAAATTAATTGTTTAACTAAGAATTGTGAATGGCGATACGTACCAACCGAACACAATCCAGCTGATTACATTTCTCGAGGAGTAGATCAGATGAATAATAAAGTACAAACTTTGTGGTGGAGTGGTCCTCAATTTTTATCCTTAAGTGAATCTCATTGGCCTAATGTGGGTAACCATAAGTTGAATAGTATAACGTTACCAGAAATGAAGCAGGTAGGCTCATTAGTAAATCATGTAAACGTAAACAACATGTTAATTGAATTTGAGCGTTATTCTAAACTCCATAAGGTACAACGTACAATGGCCTATGTACTTAGATTTATTAAGAATTGTAAAATCAAAATAATGCAAAATAGACTTACCTGTAGTTATTTAACGGCTGATGAGTTAACTGATAGCTTAATGTATTTGGTTAAGTTTGCACAGTTAGATTCATTTAGTGATGAATATAATAGATTATTAGGTAATAAGCCGTTACATAACAAGAGTAGAATTTTATCACTCAGCCCCTTCTTGGATTCACACTTTAATGTAATACGTGTAGGAGGTCGCCTTAGTAATTCCCCTCTTTTGTATGAAAGAAAACATCCGTTAGTTTTAGATTATAAACATAGATTGACAAGGCTTATTTTTGAAAATGAACATAATAAGTTGTTTCATGCGGGTCCTCAGTTATTATTATCAGCAGTAAGGGAAAATTATTGGATTGTGAATGCAAGAAAGGTGGCTAGGAGTGTAGTTAAGAATTGTATAGTATGTAAGCGATTTAAATTTAAGCCTATAGTCCCAATTATGGGCGACTTACCCAAACAGCGATTAAATCCAGGAACGCCTTTCGAAACTACGGGAGTTGATTTGGCGGGTCCCTATTTCATAACCGATAGGAAAGGTCGCGGTTGTAAAATAAGTAAATGTTATATGTGTTTATTTGTTTGTTTCACTACTAAAGCACTACACTTAGAAGTTGTGAGCGACCTAAGTACCGACGCATTCCTATTATCTCTCAGGAGATTTATTTCTCGGCGCTCTAAACCTAGTTTAATATGTTGTGATAATGCAACCAATTTTTTGGGTGCTAGTAATGAACTTAATAAATTTTTATTAGTTAATAAGGATAAATTAACTGAATTTTGTTCTAATGAAGGTATGAAGTTTGCATTTATTCCCCCTTATGCCCCGAATTTTGGAGGATTATGGGAGGCCGGGGTCAAATCAGCCAAGTTCCATTTAAAAAGAATATTAGGGAATAGGCACTTGACATATGAGGAACTTTCAACTTTATTTTGTCAAGTAGAAGCTATACTAAATTCCCGACCTTTAATTCCCATGTCATCCGATCCCAACGATTTCCATTCTCTGACTCCCGGGCACTTCCTCGTTGGCAAACCACTGATAGCTCTTCCCTCTCCAGTGTTAACAGACATTAACTGTAATCGACTCCACAGATATGAGCTATTGGAACAGATGAGGCAGCATTTCTGGATGAGATGGCAACACGAGTACATAAGTGAGCTTCAGCACCGTACCAAATGGCGCAACCCAGATGTTACATTACGTATTGGAGATATGGTCATAATCAAGGAAAGTAACATGCCACCCCTAAAATGGAAAATCGGACGTATACAAGACTTACACATGGGTAACGACGGTGTATCCAGAGTAGCTGATGTGAGGACGGCGAGTGGCACGGTGCGGCGAGCTATCAATCGCCTGTGCCCTTTGCTCGAGCCTGAGGACGGACAGTTGAAGGTGCGACCTTCAACGGGGGGAGTATGTTAACGCGCAGGAGTGCGGGGTGCGGGACGCACCGCCGCCCTCTCCCCTCTCCCTTCAATTGTGCGTATAAAAGTGCGTGTACCGCGGTCATCGGGGTCTACGTCTGCTACCCACTTGCTCTGTATAGTCGCATCGTAATATTAGATTTCAAAGTATTGTAAAAGAAAAATTGGGAAGACCAATAAACGTATAAAATCTTCACGAGTATCTTTTTCAGCTCCTATCTAGACCTAACACACACCACACACAGTCTAAGCCTAGACATAAATATAATTAAAACGATCATATTTCTTGGAATTTAAACATTAACAATACAATTAAAACTAATCAAACATTAAAAATCTTTTAAAGCCAAACAGTTTTGAGATATCTTTATTTCTTATCAACAAGTTGAGATCTTGGTTTCTTTAAAAGTATTTTTTAATTTTTGTTCAGACAAGAAGAGGAATCATCACATCTAGAATTACATATGAATGCTTCTTACAGGCACATCTTTTAGTAGACCACTATATATTCGATTTTTTACAGGAACATTTTAAATAACCTTGGCCACCAAAGCGCGACAATTTTTGGCATATTTCTCTCAGTGACAAGTTTTCATTTGGTATAGGATCATTCAAAATAATGTTTGAAAGCTGTATTGCAGTTCTGGGCAGGGACCGTTTTCGGTTAAGGTATACGGTTACGCTACCGGTATTAAAAACCGGTACCGCTTTATTTTAAAGGTACACCAAAACCGGTTAAGATTTGCGGTTACGCTACCGTTATATACCGGTATAAACCTTTATTCAACCGAAATAATTTCGGTAACGAAAAAACGTATGAGTAGTACCTACGACATATGCAACGTTGTCAGCTCGCTGCAAAAAGAACCTATTGCGAACGATTGGCATCAACAGCGTGCCGCGTCGCGCCGCCCCTTCTCCCGCATCTTTCGTCTTGCAGTATGAACATTTTAGATGATTCAATAGGTAGGTACAACGAATGATGTTGAAAGAAGACCGCAAGATGTTTTTTTTTTGTTTGTTACCTCAGAACTCCGTCGTTTATAGACCGATTCGCAAAATTTTTTTTTCCCCTTACATGATATGTTTCCAGATTGGTCCCATTTTTTTCAAAATCCAGTTCTGATGATGGCATCCATGAGGAATCGAGGGAAATCCTCAAATATTATAGGTAATTATATAGTTGTTTTGGTATTTTCATCGAGGACTTAAGCACTTACAGTCAAAAAGTGACATTTAATAAAGTGGAACTGGTGAAGAAGACCAGAAATGGCCAACGGAACTTCATACTCAAACACATCACAATGAACATAGTTAAGCGACTATGACAATACAATTAAATTAATAGTTCTGAATAGTTATGTTGAAAATGGTGTCATCGAAGTGATCTGATGATGATATTGGAGCCGGAAGATAGGCATCGGAACTCCGTAATTAATCAATGTATCCTAGCCGTGTTTGGGCTTATTAGAATTGTCGTGAGATGCACTTTGGCTATAAGGTACTATCAAACTGATCTGGTGATGATGATGGAGCTGGAAGATAGGCATCGAAACTCCGTAATTAATCAATGTATCCTAGCCGTGTTTGGGCTTATTAGAATTGTCATGAGATGCACTTTGGCTATAAGGTACTATCAAACTGATCTGGGAATGATGATGGAGCTGGAAGATAGACACCGGAGCTCCGTAATTAATCAATGTATCCTAGACGTGTTTGGTCTTATTAAAATTGTCATGAGATGCACTTTGGCTATAAGGTACTATCAAACTGATCTGATGATGATGTTGAAGCCGGAAGATAGGCACTGGAACTCCGTAATTAATCAATGTATCCTAGCCGTGTTTGGGCTTATTAGAACTGTCATGAGATGCACTTTGGCTATAAGGTATTATCAAACTGATCTGATGATAATGATGGAGCTGAAAGATAGGCACCGGAACTCTGTAATTAATCAATGTATCCTAGCCGTGTTTGGGCTTATTAGAATTGTCATGAGATGCACTTTGGCTATAAGGTACTATCAAACTGATCTGGGGATGATGATGGAGCTGGAAGATAGGCACCGGAGCTCCGTAATTAATCAATGTATCCTAGACGTGTTTGGGCTTATTAGAATTATCATGAGATGCACTTTGGCTATAAGCTACTATCAAACTGATCTGATGATGATGTTGAAGCCGGAAGATAGGCACTGGAACTCCGTAATTAATCAATGTATCCTAGCCGTGTTTAGGCTTATTAGAATAGTCATGATATGCACTTTGGCTATAAGGTACTATCGAACTAATCTGATGATGAAGCCGGAAGGTAGAAGGTGGACACGGGAACTTCATAATAAAACAATGTATTCGAGCAGGGTTTGGGTTAATTGGAATTGTCATAAGAAAAAGGTACTCAGGCTACAAGCACAAAATATATAGGTACAAAAGTCGCACTGCGCGCAGCCTGATACGATACATGTCATTCATAACATTGTGGCAGAAAAGAGCACGCGCCCCGTACCGCTCTGGGGTCCACGCGCGACCCATGGGGGTCGCACTGCGCGCATCCTGATACAATACATGTCATAAAGCTGTGGCGGGGAAATGCACGCGCCACGCGCCTCGCGGGGGTCCACACGCGACCCATGGGGGTTGCACTGCGCGCATCCTAATACGATACATGTCATAACGTTGTGGGGGGAAACGCACGCGCTCCAAACCTCGAGAGGGTCCACGCGCGACCCATGGGGGTCGCACTGCGCGCATCCTGATACGATACATGTCATAAAGTTGTGGCGGGGAAATTCACGTGCCTTGCACCTCGCGGGGGTCCACGCGTGACCCATGGGGGTCGCACTGCGCGCATCCTGATACGATACATGTCATAACATAGTGGCGGGGAAGAGCATGTACCCCGCGCCTCACGGGGGTCCACGCGCGTCCAATGGTGCTCACACTGTGCACAGCCTGATACGATACACGTCATAATATTGTGGCGGCGAAAAGCACGCTTGACAATCGATGTCTTGAGTCATGGTGTACACTTATACGATTCCATGCTTGTGTGCAAGCACTAGACGTATAAAAAAACTTTTTACAAAAAAAAAAATAACCGACTTCACTAAAAAAAACCACTAAAACGATCAAAATAATTTTAATTTCGAAAATCGATGTTTCTCGTTATTGTTTGTTCCTTATTTAACACAGACTTCCGAAATTAAAATGATTTTGATCGTTTTAGTGGTTTTTTTAGTTAACTCAGTTAAGTATTTATTTTTTGTAAAAAGTTTTTTATTTTACACTTTTGGAACGAAGTTCCTTATTGCGCGTTGTGAAAGGGGGCTAGACGGAAAAAAATCTCACGAAAAGTTGTACCGAAAAATAACGGTACCGTTATTTTTCGGTTTTGAAATAAAAAGGTATGACGCAATACCGTTAACCTTTATAACTGATATTTTTTCGGTATGCAGTCCCTGGTTCTGGGTAACCAATCTTTCAGGATACCAACTGATGTTCCAATTTTATTTTTCGCTTTTCTAAAACTTTTTTTTGATCCAATGGTCTACGATCTATCTTTGGTATCTCTTTGGTCAATGTCAGGAAATTTCTGGTTTTCATTTTTTGTGCGGCTTTTCTTAAGTTTTCGGCAGCTTTGTCTCTTTGGTCTTGAATGTTTTTTTCGCTGTTGCATAAAAAGCATAATAGCTGCGATCCGTAACCTTCATCACAAGACGTTATTCCACAAATTACTCCGAAAGCTATTTCACTAAACTTAATCTAGTTATATAAGTATATCACTAAACTTGGACCGTTTTATAACTATATTCCTAGTGAGATAGTAACGAATCGCTTTCGTATAACTATGTTACGGTATATAATTATATCCCTAGGGATATAACTATATTACGGCTTCATCTATCTTACTGCGACATATACAGTATTACATTAGACGAGTAGTGAAAGTGCAATGTGACTTTGGCATCGTCATTATTATAACTTCTTATTTTACATCCTCCTCGTGTTTGAGTGACATATAACAACAAACACCAATACGAGTATGTCTCACAATAGCCAACAGACAATTCGATATTACATTTTGCTACATAACGGATAATAATATCTGGAAAGAAAAGGAAACGTAATCTCAGTTGATAATAGATAATTGAAAGATCGGAGGAAAAGATTGCGTATTACGTAGTGAGCAGCGAAACAATAAATAATATCCTGCAGATTGGAATATAATCGAAATGGTTTGGTTTGAGTGAGCGTCACGCGGAGCTTGTCTGTGCGGCAGATGACTTGAACATGATCACTGCGCCGTGAAAGGAAATTGATCTCACAATATGTCAGAAAGCTATTCTTATATTTGATAGATAATTAGAACACTGTTCTATAATCTAAACAAAATCGGTTAGAGAATCAGTCATCAATTTTATTTTATTTATTTATTAAAACTTCATGCAACACAAAGGTACAAAGGCAGACTTAATGCCTTAGGCCTTCTCTATCAGTCAACGTAGGGTGGTGAAGAGAAAACATTGCAGGTGCATAAAAAGAATAGGTTGATAAGAAAACTAGGGAACAAATATATATATATAATAAACATACACATATACAAATATATATCAGGAAAATGAAAGGATTTTTGAGACTGCTCCGCTATTTTCTTAGACTGCTTTCGTCAGATATTATAAACACTCAATTGCCACAGGAAAGTTTAAGAGCCGGATGAGCTGTCTTCGTTGAACACTGATATTACAAAGTTATTGATAACGTGGTACCCTGCTGGACCAAAACCATCTAAAAAGATAAGATAAAAGAAGACATGATATTGGGATGGCGTTTGTTATCAAAGTAGAATTATGAATTCGTTGTAGTTGAAGACTGCAAGCTCCACGGTGAACTGACATAAACCCTGTATCTAAATCGTAAAATAGATTTGTGTCATACATTGCGCTAGGTGGGCCAGCTTCCGGAATGCAACGTATATTGAAATCCTGGACACGTTTAAACATTTTATTTGAATTTTTTTGTCAGGAGTCAATTTGAACACGGATAGATTCGTTACACAATAAAAATACACGCGTGGAAATCCTGCTAACAAACAGGTCATAATTGTATAAGTGGATTGATACTGTCACAAAATTATGATGACAAAGACCGTAGCTTCAATAAAACTTGAAAAATTATATCATTTTAATTTGAGTGATTATGAAGAGTCCAGTATCCCTACATCCTCAGCACCGTCCCGTCACTCAGCGCTCAGTTTGCCATACTATCATAAAGATCCACGTAGCCAATACGTGCAATTAAAAAAAAAAAACTACTGAGGTGTCAAGGGACACCCGGATGGAACGAAGTTCCGTTCTGGCTTGCTTTCTATAAGAGAGAGAGAGAGAGAGAGACAGACAGAGAAACATGCGTACGCCGCACGGCTTACAATAGCTTACTATAGCAAAAAGTATCGTTACAAATTTTCGTGAGAATTTTTTCCGTCTAGCCAATGCAAGATAACTAAAAAATACTATCCCATTTTATGTACATTTTGACAGCACTATTTCAACATCTTCGAAACCATGGAAACGACACTCATGACGAAAAAGTTGATAATTTCTGACAGCCGCCATCTTGGATTTACATTCTGACAATACTATCGGTTTCAACACCCTTGAAAACCATGAAAACGACACCCATGACGAAAAATTTAATAATTTTTTGCAGCCGCCATCTTGGATTTATATTTTGACAGTACTATCGGTTTCAACACTCTCGAAAACCATGAAAACGACACCCATGACGGAAAATTTGATAATCTCTTGCAGCCGCCATCTTGGATTTATATTTTGACAGTACTATCGGTTTCAACACCCTCGAAAACCATGAAAACGACACCCATCACGAAAAATTTTTTTTTTTGCAGCCGCCATCTTGGATTTATTTTTGACAGTACTATCGGTTTCAACACCCTCGAAAACCATGAAAACGACACCCATGACGAAGAATTTGATAATTTCTTGCAGCCGCCATCTTGGATTTATATTTTGACAGTACTATCGGTTTCAACACCCTCGAAAACCATGAAAACGACACCCATGACGGAAAAGGTAACAATTTCTTGCAGCCGCCATCTTGGATTTACATTTTGACAGTACTATCGGTTTCAATACCCTCGAAAACCATGAAAACGACACCCATGACGAAAAAGTTGATAATTTCTTGCAGCCGCCATCTTGGATTTATATTTTGACAGTACTATCGGTTTCAACACCCTCGAAAACCATGAAAACGACACCCATGACGAAGAATTTGATAATTTCTTGCAGCCGCCATCTTGGATTTATATTTTGACAGTACTATCGGTTTCAACACCCTCGAAAACCATGAAAACGACACCCATGACGGAAAAGGTAACAATTTCTTGCAGCCGCCATCTTGGATTTACATTTTGACAGTACTATCGGTTTCAATACCCTCGAAAACCATGAAAACGACACCCATGACGAAAAAGTTGATAATTTCTTGCAGCCGCCATCTTGGATTTATATTTTGACAGTACTATCGGTTTCAACACCCTCGAAAACCATGAAAACGACACCCATGACGGAAAAGTTAACAATTTCTTGCAGCCGCCATCTTGGATTTATATTTTGACAGTACTATCAGTTTCAACACCCTCGAAAACCATGAAAACGACACCCATGACGGAAAAGTTAATAATTTCTTGCAGCCGCCATCTTGGATTTATATTTTGACAGTACTATCAGTTTCAACACCCTCGAAAACCATGAAAACGACACCCATGACGGAAAAGTTAACAATTTCTTGCAGCCGCCATCTTGGATTTACATTTTGATTTACATTTTGACAGTACCATCGGTTTCAACACCTTCGAAAATCATGAAAACGACACCCATGACGAAAAATTTGATAATTTCTTGCAGCCGCCATCTTGGATTTACATTTTGACAGTACTATCGGTTTCAACACCCTCGAAAACCATGAAAACGACACCCATGACGAAAAATTTTATAATTGCTTGCAGCCGCCATCTTGGATTTATATTTTGACAGTACCATCGGTTTCAACACCCTTGAAAACCATGAAAACGACACCCATGACGAAAAATTTGATAATTTCTTGCAGCCGCCATCTTGGATTTATATTTTGACAGTACCATCGGTTTCAACACCCTCGAAAACCATGAAAACGACACCCATGACGAAAAATTTGATAATTTCTTGCAGCCGCCATCTTGGATTTATATTTTGACAGTACCATCGGTTTCAAAACCCTCGAAAACCATGAAAACGACACCCATGACGAAAAAGTTGATAATTTCTTGCAGCCGCCATCTTGGATTCATATTTTGACAGTAAAAGTATCGGTACAATTTTTCGTGAGAATTTTTTCCGTCTAGCCCCCTTTCACAACGCGCGATAAGGAACTTCGTTCCAAAAATCCTCTTTACGAGTACATTATACTTGGTGCATTCGCTTATGACTTGCTACATTTACTTAATACTTGGTTGGTTATCACAGAACATAATCCAACTCGAAACGCGGAAATTGGTAGGTTTCTGAGAAGCTCTCCAACAATAAATACGGGTTGCATATAATCCTGCGCGCGGTGGTACTAGAGTTAGTTAAGCAGTGAACAGTATCGAGAAGGTAGCTCGATTGCAATAGGATGAATCTAAGAATAGAAGCACGCCGAGTGGTTCACATCGTGCCGCTTGAATAATGTAAAGAACAAACAAAGCTGATTTATTATTTAGTTGATATTTAGCGAGATTACGAGCACCCCTTCCCCTCCCCCTCCTGCGTACCGCACCCCCGTCGACTCCTGGGCGAGTCAAACCATTTCGTTGAATTTTAATGTAAATCGGGCTCATTTCCTGTACTTTGCGAACAGGCGTCATTTTCAATTGTTGATTTTTGACCCATTTCTGTTGGTTTTGTGTATCTTATTGTACCTACGACTCTGGAGTTATGAATGTTCTAATTTAGAGACTTCTTTGAGGAGTTGTGAGAGGTAGAACATCAGTCAATGAAAATTATGGATATAAATGGGTCATACTCAGAAAAAGTGTACATTTTAAATTTGTAACTAAACTGATAGGTAACGATACTGAGAATCTCCGTCACGAAACTGATGTCATAAGGCATAGAAAACATGGATTGGGCGAATAAAACACGTGATTATACATATTTGGCTAAACAGTCTTATTTAGATTAATTAAAAAAACTTCTTATAAACATCGGTAGTTAAATTAGCAAATTAAATATTATTTATTTAAAATTAAGTAACCATTTAAAAATATCAAAACTAGTTTTCAATATTATATTATTACAAGAACACTACAAATCCTTTAGCCAACGATCGGTAATTATGATTTAAGTACTTTGGTCTTTGTGAACTAAGCTTAACAATTTCTCAGTTTCGTAACGTAACGCAAAATAACGAAACTGAGAATAAAATCTGAGGAATTATAACATCTAAAAATATTTTAACGTAAACCACGTGTATACTATGCAAGCACTGAGCGTATTCGTTAAGATAATACAAACAATTAGAAAAGAACATAGTAAGTAAACAAAAAATATAATAAAATTACCACAGTAATAATTGTTTATCACCCTGAGGTATTTATTTTATAAATATTTACTTGATAGATCTTCGATTTCCGACTACCGAGAAAACGTAATGTCTGCTGTGACAGTGACTTTGACGTAAATTGGTAACAATTAATCTCTGAAAATATGTAATCGTCATTCGGACACTAAAAAAATGTATGATGAAATTTATAACAATATTTTGACACTCAAAAAATGTACTCTTTTAATGAAAATAAAGTTAAAATAACAGAAAAATGTTATCTTTAATAAACTAACATAAAAATTTGGGGAGAAAAAAGAAAACATTATCATAATTTGAATATTTACTGTAATATTAAGTAGCGGGACAAGAAAAGACACCAAATGTACACTTTTTCTGAGTATGACCCAAATATTAAATTAAATATTGCTCTACGTAACTCGTAGCGCTACGGCGTTCGCAGCATTTTTGTAGCAGTTTTAAACATCTTTAGGTTTTTTGTGAAAATAACAAGAACTTCATTACTCCAGAGAATACGGTAACTTCTTAAACATAGAGTTACTTAAAATATGAGACTTGCACCACTTTGCAAAACTATAGATCGGCAGTATGATATAAAGGAGCTCTAGCTGACGCCGTAATAAGTATGTATTCGCAGTAAGTTCGCTGCCCTAATGTTATAGTTACATCTTGAATTACCTTTAATGGGGCCAGATGAAATTTTTTTAACTGGTATTTCAGAGGGATGAAGTTCCACATACCACATATTTCAGGCTGCCGCGAGAAGAACTCTAATAATGCGATGCAGAATTTCGAAGTCTAGTCTATATGTGATGTCCCTACGGCCCTCCTCTCCGGAGACCGATAGTTTTTAGATAAGTACATACGTCTTGATGCGTGCCAGGCTAGTGGATAGTCTAGCACGCATCAAAACGTAGAATGACCTGATTCCGAACCAAGGTTGGTTCTAGTGCGTCGGTTCTAACGCACCGCAGTTTCCGGTAAGTCGGAACTGCCTGCGGTGATGCCCCAGTCAGTCGGGGTGGTGCAATTTGAAAATTACCAGCTTTTACCAAGTCTTGACGACGGATAGGTCTTGAAGAGTAATTACAACACCTCGGGAATACAAATATTTTATGGAAAAACCAACTACTAGATGAATGGAAGATTTTGATGCGATTCGTACAGACAGAAAGATGGCTCAAAAAAGGTACGTAAGGTAAGTTTCTACTCAACTATTCGCAAAACAACGCCGATGATCTTTGCAGTCTTTCTTCTTTATTGTACACAAAAAAAAATTATAATACACACTAATTAGATAATTCATGTACAAGGACGAGTTTAACTCAGCAATAAGTTTTTTTCCAGCAAACCTGTAAATGACAGAAAAAGATCACATTCGAGAGTTTGACCCAGTGTTCAATATAAACCTGCATAAATAAGTATAATATTAAAATTATACGTACATACTAATAAATACCAATACATACGAATATCATGTCAGTTGTGAAAGGAAATGCTTTGTTAGTTAATAACGTGACAAAACTCTAGTGAACCGGGCAATTAATTAGACGTGAACCATTTTCACGTTGTCTGCTAAGTATTTCCAAAGTAGAAATATAGCACAAACTCAAAGCGGAGTTAATCCATTACCTGTATCTGCAGGATTATTAAATTACAAGTTTATCCGCGAGCGGCGAGACATGAAACATGGCCTACATGTTAAATGTTGAACGTTTGTCGAACTTTTCTTAGCTTTTTTAATTTTGTAACACGCACAGGATTATGAAACTGGGGACTGTAGTGGTGTGCTGGGAGTTTGTTCCGGCGCTCCACTCGGCGCCCGCTCTCTCTTCACTAATGTTGATAAAATTACCGCAAGCAGACTCGCGCTCAATGCTCAGCGGCTATTATGGCAACATTACAAGTTGTACTCAGTCAGATACAATGTAAGCGGCTAAATGGCACGTGTTATTATCCAATTATGCTTATAATACGAGTTGCTTTGCAGTATTTATAGCAGGATAGAGTACAGTAGTAAGAGCAGAATTGCAAAATGGTTTTGTGCATACACAAAGAACGATAACATTATTAAACTGCAATTTACATCAGCAATCATAAATTGAGGCATCGCTCCCAGAGGTTCATTGTTTAGCCAGGAAGTCACGTCGCGTATAGTCTAAAAATGTACGAAATAATATAAGTATGACATAATCCCAGCACGAAGTGAGCGCAAACATTACAATAATTACTCTAACATTGGAATCTGTTCCCGTATCTTGAGCGTCATCTGAATTAATGCTGGCTAGTCGTCGCGCGTCATGTGACGGTTACCTGCACTGTCACATACATTGTACGAACAATGTTCAACAGAAGATCCCATGATGAGTGAGTTCACTTATTATTTATGAAAATAGACCGGTCCTTGGATCGCAGTAAACAAATGGCTGTACTGTCAGTTGAAGGAACTACGACGATAAAGGGTAGAAAACATATTTCCATATTATTCCCTAAGCCTATAAACAGGATGGAATACGGAGATATTTTACAGCCCGCGGGTGACGGGACGGCGCGCCGCGGACGCTGTAATCCCGGGGTTACGGAACTTTTACGACACGTGACGGAACATGCAGTAAACACCGCTTTACAAACAAACAACAGCAAAAAATAATGTTATTTCATTTACAACGATGTTGACGTCATATCGGCGACTTCAACGATTTATTAAACCTCTACCTTCAACGTTATTAAGTTAATTTTACGCAAATCAAACAGTAGGAGCCCGCCTGAGGTGACAGAGGGGTATGGGCCGCAGAGAGAGGAGTGGGAAGTGGTTTAATATTAATAACAGGTTAGTTACATTAGGCGTGCGAACAATACGCGGGCCGCGCCACCGTGTGCCACGCCGCACGCGCGTGTGGTGACCGCGCGCGTCCGGACGTAAGGTTACTAAAATGTTTACCTAATGAACCTGTTTCAACGCTATTGTGTGAGGTCGCAGCGCCACCGCCGCTTCAGCAGCGGCGCGGTGACCTCACGGAACAATACCAGCTCACGATGAGTACATTAATGCAACAAACACGCTCCTAAACGTTACCGCCTACATTATGTATGTCCCTTTGCGAGGACCTTCCCTGACCCTCGTGTAAGACGCTCAGCGGCTGATGTATTATGGAACCTCTGTGTATCGTTATGCATAAGATATGAATGATTAAGTATTTACTAGGCAACGAGCAACGACGAGTGGATGCTGTCACTAGTCATACATATTTGATTGTTTGATATCAACAACATCATAGCAATCTATTAACATTGCCTAGTGGAATGAACAGCCAGTGACATTATTTTGTATCGTGTTTATGGACTATATTACATAGACACCTTTAGCGATAGTCGATTTTTAAAGCTCAATCTGTCAAAGTTAAGATGCTATACTTTCTAGCTGATAGCATACTAGAACAATATAAATAGATAGGACGTTGAGACGCGTTGCATCCAGAGAGCATAGTGTCCAACTCAGCCACTAGGCCTTGAGCTATAATTACAATAACACAGCCGGCATTGTTAGCTGTCGTGTCGTGTTTGCGAGCGCTGAGCACACACTGTCTGACACGGGGACATGACATCAAACCTGTCTTAGAACCAGCAGCATAGAGGTGTTACATTATTCTGTGGAGGTACTTACTAATTTAACTTATACCACAGTACGAGACTGGCAAGTGGCTTGCTTTTAGTTTACTTCAGTTATTTTCATAGTGTCATGTCGTACGGTATTCTATTATGGGGAAATGCCGCCGATATCCAAACGATTTTTGTTTTGCAGAAAAGGGCCATTCGTTCAATTTATAAATTAAGTCCCAGATACTCCCTCAGAGATAAATTTAAAAATATTAATATTTTGACTGTGCCATCTCAGTATATCTATGAAAATATTTTGTATGTTCATAAAAATAAAAACATGTTTAAAAAATACAGTGACATTCACAACGTTAATACTAGGAACAAACACAAGTTAGTGGTTCCTGCCACCAGGCTCAAAAAAATAGGACGCTCATTTAGATGCCAAAGTATACATTTTTATAATAAGCTTCCCAGTCCTATTCAGGAACTTAGCATTAATAAATTCAAAATATTTGTAAAGCGAAAACTTTGCCAAAAGGCTTTTTATACTGTAAAAGAGTATCTCGAGGATAAAACGGCTTGGGATTGACCTGCTCCAGTACCTACTCACTATAATTATTATCATTTGAATGTTTTTTTTGTTTTAACTGCCTTTTTTTTATTGACGATTGTTGTTGTTTTACAATTATGATATTGTATATATATATATATATATATATTATTATTATTTTTTTAACAATTATGACATTTATTTTTACTATTTGACTGATTTTTTTTTATATACTTACTTTTTTTTACAATTTGTAATATTTACACTTTTGTAAATTATATTATTGTGAATATGAGAACTATGTAGATTACTCTTTCCTTTTCTTTTATTTTCACATGATGTCTGGCAGTTTTGAGTATTTGATGTGGCCTACCCAAATGTCCTTTCTTTGGCATTGTTCGTCAAGTCGTTGAGCTCCTTAGTAGTCCTGAGTTGAGCTACACGCATATTGACAAATGCTTGCACTGACTGGACAGGTCCACTTAGAACTGTGTGGTTCTTTCTTCAAAAGACCATCTCAGGCTCAATCTGCATGGTTCTCATATGATTTGACCATTACATGTTTTGCTGTATGGACTTTAAAAGAGACTTTGACCCCTGAGTTTGTTTCGGTGTTTCTTCTCAGGGTAGTCAGCTAGGAAACACCGGCCTCATCTAGCATTAATTGACGAAAAAAAACCATTGACGTGTAAAAGTGTTTTTATAAAACCTACTTGCAAAATAAAGATCATTTATCATTTATCATTTATCACTTTCTTGCTTACTTGATGGTCGCATTCACAAATCATGAATTGCTTTGTACAATTGTAACGGGCTGTATATGTATGCATGAGATATACCACGAACTGAGTAGTATGTTTAAAGTAATACGTGGCAATGCCTTTTGGGTACATCACCAGTCGACTCGACAGCGATGCGGAGGAGTTTTTTGACGCCGTACTTTAGATTGCTTTTTTTAGTTCTATAAGGCTTTTATTTTTATTTTGTAAGTTAGTTTTAATTAGGTGTATACCTATTTAATAAGTTAAGTGTTTTTATTTTTCTTGTTCTATCTATATTAAAATAAAACATCCTGCATAATTCCAAATAGATGTTTTCTGTCTAATGGTGACAGATGTACTGCTGCATCTTCGTACCTTCTGTCTTATGAGGCAGGTAATCGATTGCCGGCACCCTGGCACTCGCAGCCTCCACCTCTCGTTTGTATCGACGCGCTAGCTACAGCTTTCAGCGTCGCAGTGTGTCGTGTGTACACTGCTCACTGTTCAGACGAGATGTATCAGTTAGATGCATCGGGGAGGAGTTTGTGATTTAATGCAGTAATAGATACGTACGTCATTTATAATCTCTTTTTATTTGTATCTCAATAATGCATAAATATACAATGTAGACAATAGTCATATTTATTGATTCCTAATTTATTATCTACTGGGTGGGTTAGAATGTCTTACTAAGTTACCTGTAATTAATAATCGAAAATTATTAGAGCATTTAATTTGTGATGGTTAATAGTAGCCATCACGCTAGGAAGACTAACAGCAAAAAGTGTAAGGTATAACCCAACAAACATTTTTGCCGTAAGTAAGAGTTATGCGACTCGAAGTGCTTTAAACATCGTATTGAAGTAATTTTATCGTGTAATATGACTTAGTCCCCCTTTACTTTACACAACTTGTCGTCGTATACAGACATCGTATAAACTTCGATACGACTACTTTAGATGACTGATACACAATTTTCAGTAGTTTAACCGATGCTGTCGTCTTGGTAACAACTATACGACTTTTACGCCGACATTAACCGTATTAGAGTCGCGAAAACTGCTTTTAAATGATAATCGTTTAATAGTTATAAATTGAATTCGTAAACAATTTTCAGTCAATGTAAATACTTTTATACTACGAGTACTATTCAATGACTAGATGACCTATTAGTGTATAAAAATTGTCAACATTATAACCACAGCCAGGATAAGTCAATTGTAACGAAACTGGTATAATTTCCGCATAAAAATTGTTTAAAACTCAAGATAATTGAGTTCGATGCAAAGTGGGTCTAAACGATATGCTATAACGATGTTGCTCGAACCACAAAAAGTAGATCTAGTGGTTCTATAAAAGTAGAGGTTCTTTAAAGATTTTACTTCATAATAATGCAAATGGTCAATAGGAAAATTAAATTTTGAAAATAACAATAGCCATCTCAAATACATACTGTATCAATGTTAAATACTAATCAGTGTCCATTATATTTATTACGTATAATTTTTTACTACCACCGAAAGCAACAATAAATAAATCAGTAGTTTAATTATATATATTTAAATATAGTAGAGGATACGACCTTCACCGGTCTCTTTAATGGATGAAACGTATTTTATGGTAAATTAAGTATATTAAATAATATAACGCGGGTAAGATGCCTAAGAAATTCCTGGCCAAATATTTTTTTTTTTTGAAAAATGCACCGGTGTGTTTAACGATTAAATTTAATACTAACCGAAGCGAAAGTATGAAGCCTTTAAAACATAAAAATGTTGGGTTCCCTATTTGATTCCTGGCATAACTATGGGTTGCCAGGTACAACCAGGTACGTATGAACAATTGTGTTTATTTTGATATAAAACAAATTCTATGTCATAAAAAACTTTTTACATAAAAAAAATAACCGACTTCACTAAAAAAATAACACTAAAACCATCAAAATAATTTTAATTTCGGAGGTCGGTGTTTCTCGGTATTGTTTGTTCCATAATTAACACTGACTTTCGCAATTAAAATTATTTTGATGGTTTTAGTGTTATTTTTTTGGTGAAGTCGGTTATTTTTTTTTGTAAAAAGTTTTTTATTTCACACTTTTTAGTTGCAATACACTTACAGCCAGAGTACCTTTTTCTCATGACAATTCCAATTAACTCAAACCCTGCTAGGCCACATTGTTTTATTATGAAGTTCCCATGTCTACCTTCCGGCTCTATCATCATCATCAGATCAGACGATAGTACCTTATAGCCAAAGTGCATCTCATGACAATTCTAATAAGCCCAAACATGAGTAGGATACATTGATTAATTACAGAGTCCCGGTGCCTATCTTCCAGCTCCATCATCATCATCAGGTCACTTCGATGATACCATTTTCAACATACCTATTCAGAACTATTCATTTATTTGTATTTAAATCGTAGTCGCATAACTATGTTCATTGTGATATCTGGGTGAGTATGAACTTCCGTTTGTGGTTTCTTCTTCACCAGTTTCACTTCATCAAATGTCATTTTTTGACTGTAAATGCTTAAGTCTTTGATGAAAATACCAAAAGAACACGTGAGGAGTTCCCTCGATTTCGCCAAGATTCCATCATCAGATCCCGACTTGGTGACTATGGGACCATTTGGGAAGTATACCTTTTCAAACAAAAAATAATTTTTCAAATCGGTTGGCAAGCGACGAAGTTATGCGCGAACATACATAAAAAAAAACCGGCCAAGAGCGTGTCGGGCCACGCTCAGTGTAGGGTTCCGTAGTTTCCCGTCCGTCACAATAAGTGTACCCACTTATGAGTTTAAAAAAATGCTTGCATATACGATTATACTACAAACTTAGTCCAGAAATTATTTTTTACCTTTTTGTCTTTTTTGTACAAAAACTGTTCTTTCGATCAAGTTCAAAATGATTTTCCTAGAAAGTCCTTATAAAGTTCTACTTTTCAGATTTTTTTCATATTTTCTAAACTTATGGTTCAAAAGTTAGAGGGGGGGGGGACACATTGTTTTTTACTTTTGGAGCGATTATTTCCGAAATTATTGACAGTATCAAAAAATTATTTTAGTAAACCCCTATTCATTTTTAAATACCTATCCAAAGATATATCACACGTTAGGGTTGAAATTTAAAAAAAAATCACTTCCCACTTTACATATAGGGGGGCTACCCTAATAAAACATTTTTTTCCAATTTTTATTTTACCACTTTGTCGGCGTGATTGATATACATATTGGTACCAAATTTCAGCTTTCTAGTGCTAACGGTCACAGAGATTAAGCGAGGACGGACAGACAGACAGACAGACAGACAGACGGACAGACAGACATGGCGAAACTATAAGGGTTCCTAGTTAACTACGGAACCCTAAAAAGATACAAACATCAGAATTGAGAACCTCCTCCTTTTTTAGAAGTCGGTTAAAAATAAAAACGTTTCATTGCGAATACGATAAAACAATTTTCAATTTTTAATTAATAATAGTCTGGCCAGGAATTTCTTAGGCAACCCACCCGCGTTATATTATTTAATATACTAAATTTATCATAAAATAAGTTTCATCCATTAAACAGACCGGTGAAGGTCGTTCTTAATCGGATCTTAGACTATATATAAATTATAAATGGTTTTTTCATGTGAGATTTTATTTAAGGGAACCCAAATAATTTAGTCAATATGATAGTCAAGATAATAAATAAGGGCACGGAAGGAAAAGTCGTTTAAATGATGTATAAAAATAATTTTTAACACTTTAGTTAAAATAATTTTTAAATTGTTGCTTAATTTAAAGAATTTATAAGGCGCGTTCATTATATTGAGAAAACTAGTGCATACTACTCAATAAAATAGTTTGGTTTTTAAGTTTCAGTTCAGTACATTTAAATCTCATCACCTTACACCAAAATCTCTTATAAAAGTCGTGATGAACACTAGTTATTCGATGAAATACAGTAAAATAGCGCTAATAAACGTCAAAACTCGACAAAAAGAGAGGTCCTTATGACATCTATACGACCACTACATGATCAAATAGTGATTGATACAACTGCTATGTAACTCCATTAAGACAGTGATTCGTATAAAATGACCCTATTTTCGGTAGTCTCAACGTGATCGCAACGTATTTACGACCAGCTTATAGAACCAAAAGTTAAAATCAGCACGTTGTGGCGACCGATAAAATGTTTGTTGGGAATTGTGGGGCTGCAAATCAATCATTTGTAAAGATCTAACAAAATAGCACGCTGTGAAACAATGCTTTGCAAAGTGTTCTGAGCAAGCACTCATTTGTTCGCACAGTAACTAAAACTGTTCGAGCAAGTGAACATGTTGCATGCGTAGTTGGTTCATAGTTCGTGTTTGTAGCATAGCTTGGAACAAAATCCGAAACAAAGTAGACCTTACTTTGTTTCGGATTTTGTTAGCAATCCATTTGTTTCATGCAACTGCTTTTTAAGTTAAGTGACCGACCCACCACCACTGACCACCACCGAGAACCACCGAGAATATTCACACATAAACCTAAAATAATAAAGTTGTCCTGAAGTGTCCTGAACAAAACAGTGTTCTGCGACAGTAACAACTCATGATGTTATAAGTGTCGTGTCGCAATTTCGGTGCGGGAGGTGCAGTGCAGCGCGGCGGGGACACATCGCACGACTATATTACTTCATCCGTCTTTTTACCATATTTGCTCTTTTCATGTGATGAATATATTCTATGAAACCGAGACTTCGTACAAATGGTGCAGGGCATGCCATACTTCGTCATGCAGTTTTACAGTTTGTAATCTAGTAAAAATTTGCATTTATGAAATTTTATCTAGAATTTGTTTTTACTTGTATCGTTTGCATTGAAACATAATATAATTGTCACAACACGAAATCAATAATTTTATGTTTATCCCAAGCCCATTTCATCGAACTGTACTTAATTCCACATAAGAAAAATACCTGTAGTGAGTTTGCCTATCCACTCTTACCTGTTCTATGAAGATCCTTTCCCTACGTCATTGTAATTACTACGTTAACACTAAAGTCAACTCGGCCCAGAATAAATAACTTTTAACTCGATGCCTAATTCGGAGGGTCTAGTTGAAAACTGGACGCTGGTTTCATTTTACCTTTTCTCTAGTTTCCGGGCGAGAGCTTCCCACGGCCCATTTAAGTAGAAAATGTAGTTTTTCACTCACAGAATAAACTTTTGTTACATATCTATTTGACTGTCGAATGTTCGAGCCAGTTTACAAAAGTAAATTTGCAAGCGTTAGTGAGTTTAGTAACCAGATAAATGATAGTAATTTTGTAAATTGAACTATATTTATAAAATGCTGTGTTCTAAATGACTGACTTACAGATCAACGCACAGCCTAAAGCGCTGATCGTAAAGACCTGAAACTTGGAGAATATATTCTTTGTGTGACTTAGGTAGGCATCCGATAAGAAAGGATTTTTCGAAACTCTGAAGGGGTGAAAAATGGGGCAAAGGCTTGTATGAGACAACGCGATTCCTTAGTCCAATTAACTTTATCCTTCTTTTACAGAATTGATAAAAGCCGAGTTACGTATTTTGTTGAAATCCGAAAAACCAATTAAATCCTATTAGAATCATTTTCGACTTCTACGCAGACGAAGTCGTGGGCGAAGGCTAGTAGGTTATAAATAACACTTTTACTGGTCAATTTATATTAGGCTCGCTTCTGTTAGCAGATTCACTCATGTGATAGTAGAGTAGACAAAGTAACACTACTGATTAAAGATTTTTTTTTTAAATTGTGTCATTATTGTTTTTGAGTTTATTAATTACAAACAAAAATAATAGTCTTTTTTCAAAATTTTAACAAAAATAATAGATTTTTTCCTTTCTAGGTCACTTGAAAGTGAGTTAGGTTTTAGATCTATAGATCAATCAAAATATTCAACATAAACAATATGTCTCTTATATAATATATAATGACATAATACATTATAATAATATATTACATACGAATATTTTTTATCAGGCAATCAAAAAAAAAAATATTTTGGTCATTAATCTACACTAATGTTGTAAAGAAGTAAAGTTTGTTTTTTTTTATTTGGGTAATCTCTGAAAGTACTGGTCCGATTGCTAAAATTTATTCACTGATCCGGGAAGCTGCTTTATTCCTGAGGTACATAGGATAATTTTACGCGACACACGCTCTCGCGTGCTTCGATTTTTTTTTCTATACTTCAATGTAAAGGTACAATAGTAACACCGTAATGAATGCCGATGACCTCCAAAAGTAGTACATCGGCTCCACCATACTTAGGTACTTGTAAGTTCGTTCTAGGGACAATCAGCTCATCCCATCAATAGCACACGGATGTCTTAGGGACGTATGGGATTACTGCTGAGCACCTACCTGCGAACTAATAACACCGGGGTATCTGCCAGGCGGGGTGATTACGCCAAGATCCCGGAATTATGGCTGGCTTAACTCCGCCAGTGCTGGACGTCTGCCCTTAATGGCATGATATCTCACTTAAGGAGTTACCTGGCTCAATATTGGTGACAGTCTATGTACATTGGATGGGTCTTGATTACTTGTCACAATCCAGATACACCAGTTCTAAATACCTAGAAAGTTCCTTTACAAAGACCGTTCACAAGTTAATCCATTTGAAACATTGTAACACACATCGTATTGCGCGAATACTCACTGTGCTCCAACTTCGCCAGTTTACTTTCACTATCTTATGTTGATCGTCGTCCCGTGCACATTGTTGCACGTGTCTCCACTGCTTGGGGCAGATTGCTAGAGGTTGCAGCTCGACAAGTAGTAGTTAAGCTTTAATATTTGCACACAATGTAAATTGTTTTTGAATAAAGACATCAATTATTTTTTGAAACTATGTAACTAGTTAACTGCAGAAAATCCCTCACCTGCACGCTATTGCCATCGTCTTTATTTATTTAAAAACTTAATTTATTTTTAGATTATAGTAGAAGCGCTTCTAAGTGCGATAAAGGCGTCAAAATAACCAAACAGATTTCAAAAGACATCATGAATGTAATCACGGCGGTTAGCCACGCCTCTTTGAGGAGTGGCTAGAGAGGCATCACGGCGTCCTCACCTTCCGCATGACGCAGGTTCTCACCGGACATGGCAAGTTCGGGAAGTTCTTGTGTCGGACTCAGGCGAAAGAAATCACGGGTGTCACCATTGTGCAGAACGCCCAGAAGACGCGGTGTATTCATTGCTCTACAAAGAAAATAATACTCTCTTGCTGTGTGTTTCGAATACTGGGTAACGGTTTTTACAGCTGCTACGAAATAACTGGTATTAAGACGCAGACCCTCCTAGCCCCTTCCCCACTTCTTTATGAAATACCTTTTGATGGGCTTAAATTTTCCGTAAGTAGGTCATTCAGGTCATTCATTGATTGTTAATTATAGTACTATATTTCGGTTTAGATTTTTTTTTGGGTATCAACGTAACAAGCGATCTTATGTTTTTGGAGTAATTAAAGTGTAAATTTTATAAAACAACTCAAAATTTTACATAATGATTAAGAAAAAGAATTTTCGAATTCGAGTTTTTTCGTTTTTGGCATTTTCTGAGAAATATACATCGTCTGAAAGTAGAGATTTAAACAAACAAAAAGACTGCCGATTTTTTAAAAAAAAGCAGTAATTTTGACGTTAGAATTTTCGGTTGAAAATTAGGGTTCTTTTTCGATATTAAGTCAAAATAAAAGTGAACAAATAAATATTTTAAATCTAAAAAAAATACAATGTGTACCTTTTTATGTCCCAAACATAAAAAGGTTAGTTTTCATCAAACGTGGAAAAAAAGTAATTGTCGTAAAAGACAAAAATAAAAATCCAATAACTTAGTTACTTATTTGAATTTTTTACATAAATTTTCAGGTTATGTTAAAAAAGTGTAAATACAAAAGTTATAGATCTTTTTATTACCTACAACTTTGCGATTTAACTTATTTCCATAGGACTTGTAGTTTTGCCGGAAATCCAGATAAAGTGTTATTTACTCTTAAAAACGCACACCCATCCATTTCCCGACCCCAGATCGCCCGTAAATTATTTTTCATCTCATTTTGTTATATTTTCTTCATTTTCTAATGGGTTTCATCCTACTATGATTTTTTTTTCGTTTCAAAAATTATCGGCACTGGTCGATAGTTAGTCTCTATAACTTACATTCATAATTTTCCTTCACTGTTCACCAGAATGATGGCGCCTGGAGCGCAGTAGGATGTGAAGTAATATCCTGGAGTTGCGCGTTTCTCAGCGTGCACCGAGACTAGCAGAAGTGCAGAAAACTCAGTAATTGCGCGCGCGGCGAATGTGTTCTAAAGTTAAACCCTTCTTGCTCCGCCCCACTCTGGCCTGCGGGCTCCGTTTCAAGCCGCTCTATTACATTCTTGGGGCGAGCTCTTTAAATACTGGAATTATGATGAATGCCGCGCGTCTCCACTTTGCTCGCTCGCTCCGAGTGCTCGTGCGTCGAGCGTTCGAGCGCTGCACTCACCGCTTCCGCTTAATTTGCTCGCTTGTTCAAGTTAATGCAATGACGACGCTGTAATTCACAATTACAATTTAACTGCACTATGCTTAAATAATCAACAGAATTCATTGTTCTGTTTACATCGGTACCTTATTTTGTCATCTGTAAAAGAAAATGTAAACAAAGTGAGTGTTTCAATTTGCTACAATATATTCAGGGATAGGGGTCGCAAGGGTTTGATAGATAAATAATGTGTGATAGGTTTGAATCAGGCCAGCATAACTCGTGCGAGTGTATGCAAGCGCCCAGGCATAATGTGCAAATTTCAAACTTGAAGCAACTTAATTTTAAGAGTGTCAGTAAATTAAGAGTGTGAGTAGATTTAGAAGACTATATTCAAAGACGGACTGCGCCCTCTTTCCCGAAGAGGGCGCAGGATACATTTCTAATTGTTAAAACAAACTTAACAGTTCTGATTATTGTGATGACAACACGTATCTACTTATTATAGCAGCAGTACCACCAGTGAGTGGATCTTCGGTCGACTGGGTGGTGCCGCTACTCCACTGCTCGTTATAGCAACAATTGTGTGGATTTCTAATAAAAGTTGCGTAAAATAAATTATTCCTCGAAACTAAATCACTGAAAGCGGCACCAGTATAACTGTGAATGAGCATCGGTTAACTTATAGCTTATTGAAAAATCCGTGGTATTGTTGCCGGGAGGGAAAATACCAAAATAAATATTCTTCTACAGCCGACAATTAAAAGTTTTTGACCGTCCATTCTAACTTTTTTAGCATTACACGATAAATTTAACAAGAGAACAGAGAGTTTATTTTGTTAGCTCTCGAGCATCTGCACTGGGGCACAATGCTTAGAATGTGCCTTAAGCCGCGTAGCATGACGTCATGACACTTTAATGTGTCAAAACTTGTATTTGTTTTATAAAGTGAGGTACTAGTTTTTTGGTAAAATCGTTCTAACCTTCTAATGAGTATTAGAAAATGCCATCTGTCATCTTTCGCGCGCTTTTCGATACGCCAGAACAACATCTTTCGAGACAGCTCAGCATGATACAGTGCACCAGGACAGGCTGCGTGGCTGTACGGGTGTCAGTCACTCGTTCTCGTGTACACCACTGCGCTAAACAGTATAGTTGCTCTATTAGTACGAGATCTGTAGAAGAAATCTCTTCAATCATTTGTTATTCGATTATGATTAATATTATCTGCTATATAATACGTTTATTATGGCAATCCGAATAGGTTGCCTGGCTAAATCTGGTTCCAATGATGTAGACCGGCCTATTGGTCTAGTGGTTAGTGGCCCTGACTGCTCTGTCACAGGTCGTGGGATCGATTCCCACCCAGGACAAATGTTTATGTGATGAGCATGATCATTTGTTCTGTGTCTGGGTGTAATTTACCTATAATTTGTATGTATTTAGAAATATATAAGTGTGTTTATCAGTTATCTAGTACCCATAACACAAGCTCTGCTTAGCTTGGGACTAGACGGCGTTGTGTGATAGTTGTGGAATATTATTATTATTCTCTTTATTCAATTTTTTTACATATAAAATTACATTTTTAAATATTTTTTAACAAAATTATACAAAAGAAAAAAAAAAACATTTAAAAATATAAAAATATAGTTATCCACCGGTGTCGGGAGCATGATACATGATTATTAATATTACTATTATAGATCTTCCATATAACGAGTATATGAAAGATCTGCTGCATAAGATGGAAGCCACAAGCCATGAATTTAGATGGTTGTCGACCGCAACCGTGGTTAACAACTTACCAGAAAGAAAGAAGAAAGAAAACACGTTTATTTGGCACATAAAACACACAATGAAATAACAATTATGGAAACACATAATTTTAAAAATACATACACATTGTGTGTCTCACGGCTGCGCCAAATAGGTCCAGTTCAGCATAATGCCAGGCCACTACATAGCAGTTGCCTGACGCTGGTTTTCAACTGAACCTTACTATGAGTCTACGGATGCTAATCAGTTTGTTAGGTGTGAGGTAAATAAATATATGTATAGTAATGAGTGTAGGTATAAATAAAAATTAGTGTGTAGTAAATTATAAATAACAGGTGTTTAGAGATAGATATATATACATATATATATGTAACAGGAAAAAAGAACACATAAGTACGTAGAATAAAAAAGTAATCATCAAAACTAGACGTAAATTCCGGTCCTAAGCGATTGAATGTACTGTAGTTCGTGTTACATAACAATAATCATTATACCTTGGGTAGCTGAGCGCAACAGACAGGTTGCATTCCGCCAAATGTATAAGTAAGTACATATAAAAAAACCGGCCAAGTGCGAGTCGGACTCGCCCATGGAGGGTTCCGTAGCAGCAAGTCACATAATATATAAAATTTCTTGTAGTTCGTTGTAACTTTGATCGATGTTTTAATAATAGTGTATTTTTTTAGATTTATGACGTATTAAAAAAAAAACTACTGACTAGATCTCATTCAAACCAATTTTCGTTGGTAGTTTACATGGTAATGCACATCATATATTTTGTTTAGTTTTGTCATTCTCTTATTTTAGAAGTTACTTAAGTTAGAATCTATAAGGGTTCCGTTTTTTGCCATTTGGCTACGGAACCCTAAAAAGAGAAAAAATAAGAATTTTACACTTTGGCAATAAAAAAAAAGAATCAAAAATATTACACTCAGATTACGTAGTGACACAAATAATGTAATGTAACAGTGAAACCGAGTGAGTGAATTATGTGTATTGACAAAAGGTAGATAAACATCGCTTTATAACTCATTTAAATGATCGAGTGGGTAATGTATATTCCTATATATATATATATATGCCTATTTCTTTTTCTCAATTGCATGTCATAATGACTTTGCCATGACACCAAAAGAATAACGATCACTGCAATTCAGGAGGATGAAAAACGAATACCGATTGCAAGTACTGGCTTCAAACAGGCCAGGCACTAAAAATAGCAATAATAAAAATAAAGTTTCAAAATAATAATAATAACGCCTCTTCCGCTTTAAACAGGTCTCAAACATACGTGGGAACTCAGGTGTTACGGATGACACCAGGGATCACAAACATAGGGAATTGCGAGGTCGTCCAATCATATAATATATACTTTCAACTGGCCTGTTGGTCTAGTGGTTAGTGGCCCTGACAACTATGCCGGAGGTCGTGGGTTCGATTCCCACCCAAGACAAATGTTTGTGTGATGAGCAGGAACATTTGTTCTGTGTCTGGGTGTAATTTATCTATAATATTTATGTGTCAGTTGTTGTTGTTATCAGTTGTTGGTTAGTCAGTTGTCTAGTACTCATAACACAAGCTCTGCTTAGCTTGAGACTAGATGGCTTTGTGTGATAGTTGTAAAATATTATTATTATTACCTTGGGGTGTTAAAATCCAATGAAGATGGGTGCATAAACGAAATCAACATGGCACATGGCAATCATTAGATCTGCTATAGATAAAATGAAAAAGATCTTGGATAATTCAATTCCATTCAATTTATTTCTCCAAATTAACAAAGGTAATATCCTTGTTTTTATAAAATTTTTAAGCATAATATTGTTTGGCATAACGTTTTCGCATAATAGTACTTTTTCATAATAATACTTTGGCACAATGCGTAGGTTAGCATAACTATCATTTAGTCTAATATGTTTTGGCTTAAATTGGAGTTGCATACATTTTAAAGGCATAATATTTATTCGTCTAATAATCATAAGCCATAATATATAAAAAGTTATAATTGGATGAAATTAAGCGATGTTTTTGTGGCGATATATTATCGATTGCTGGGTTAGGTTAGGTTTTTTTGTGGCAAGAGTGGGAAATCCATCATGAACGCTCAATAATCAGTAAGGTAAAATAGTGTCTACAACTTACCGTTTGGTTTTTTAGGGGTGCGGCTCATATGATATAAACTTATTTGATAAATTTTCATTTCAATAACGTTCACAAGATATAATAAACGTCAGATTTACAAACTGTTGATAAATGAAATAAATGATATAATTTCTTTCTTTTTCAAATGTTATTTGATATAACGCTTATTTAATATATCGTTGAAAATATATATTTATTTATTTATTTATTTATTTATGTACCTACACACAAACATTTAAAATCGAAAAGAACAAATAAGGATAAAAGAGTACAAAGGACCTGCTTATTTCTAACGAAATTTCTTCCAGCAGACCTGCGACAGGACAGTTTGATAAGATATGTAGACACAGTGTGTATAAATTAAAAAAACAAACAAAATATGTAATTAAATAGACTATATTATTTAAATTAAATCTCATAATACATACATATATAACAATAACAGTAAATAAATGTACACAAGAATAGATACAATACATAAATTATAAAAATACATATATTTATGAAAATATCTATAATAAATATATTTACGAAATGGTAGAGAGGTAGTGTTCCTTGACTAGCTTTTTGAAGACAGATATATTTTTAGCGTCTCGGATCTTAGCTGGAAGTGAGTTCCACAGTCGTACTGCATGAAAAGAGAAGAAGTTGGAATAAAAATGGGTTTTATGGGGTGGGAAATTGAGATGGTATTTAAGGTGGGATCTGCATGGGGCATCGGCAGGGCGAGTGAACGAAAAACGATCACGTAAGTAGCCAGGATAAGCAGGATTGAATAGGATGTTGTACAGGAGACATAATACCCGAGTATTCCTACGAAGACGGATAGGGAGCCACTTGAGATCCTTGCGGAATTGGGAGACATGGTCGTATTTTCTTAGGCCAAAAACAAAACGAATGCACAAGTTTTGCAAGCGCTCAAGCTTATTTAATAGCTCCTCAGTGGCATCCAGGTAGCAGGCATCAGCATAGTCGATGATCGGCTGAATAAGAGTTTGAGCTAAATAATGTTTGGTTTTAAATGGGAGAAACTTTTGAAGGGATTTAAGACTGTGAAAGGAAAAATGTACCTTACGACTAACCTCGTTTACCTGCGTACGCCAAGAGAGGTTACCGTCAATTAAGACACCGAGATTCTTAGCTGTATCAGTATATGCAATAGACGAGCCGTTAAAGGTTAGTGGCGTCAAGGCAGATATTGATAGTAATGATACTATAATTATGGTTAAACACCCTAATTTGAGGAACCAATCACTTTTCTGACATTTTGGTCACACATATATATAGACGGTTACTTGGAAGCATTTTCAATATTAAATTAAAATAATGTCATAAAAAGTCAACATGTCGTGCTACAAAATTTAGTGACAGAAACGAATTGCAGCAAAACCGACTTTACGTAGTCTTATCTGCCCTAAACCTAGAGTGTAATTCAAGCTCGCGTAGGCGTGGAGGGGTAGGGCGGCCCGCGAGCTGAGGAGCAGGTAGTTTGAAGGCCCGCCGCCGCGGCTGAGGCTGGCTGGCAAAGCCGGCCAGCAAGCCGAAGCTGCGGTGGGGCCGCCCGAATCCCGCAGCGCCGAAGCCGTGACAGAAACATGCTTGCTGCATGTTGCATGCCTGCTTCCTTGCTGCTTGTCTGCTTGCATGCTGCATGCCTGCTTGCATACCTATTCAGGTTACTATGATAAAAATTAAAAAAAGAATAACTTTAAATGATGTACACAAAGTGACAAACTGACAATGATATTTGTCAATTTACCTACATATCACAACTTATCAATATTAAACAACATTGTAAAGTGTGCGTTTATTATCATATTATAGGTAATAAGACAACAGTTGGTACTGTTGGCAATGTATGTCAACTTAAAAATAAAGTTTCTTCTAGCATTCAAGCTACAGGGGGTAAGCAAAAATCCTTTAATTTAATAAGTGTTATATCTTCTGAGTCGTATATCTAACGATTTTATATTCAATGAATGTTGTGTTTATAAAAACCCATTGCTCACTGTCCGCAAGCCCGTGCCACCGTAGGCACGAGCTTGCGGACAGTGAGCAATGGGTAGCTCGCTGTCCGGCCGTCCGGTAACCGTCCGGACCAAGCCCAAGTCGTCGACGGCGTGCACTGTTCCCGCGCGCCTCTAGGAGTTGTCAGCAACAGCAGGGACCCAGCCGGGTCGAAGCCTACTGGGGCCAGGGTTATCTGAATGGGAGCTCGAGCTCCGGTATGAAGGCTAGAAGGAACGGGGTGGGTCTATTAGTCAGTAAGAGTCTGACACTATCTCCCGCTCTGCCCAAGAGCGGGAGTTGTCATTGGATGATTTTTTCCCACCAAAAAAAAGTCATAATAAAATTATATCAACCGTTTAGTATACTAACTGATCGTTATATCAAATTAAAATTATAGATTCAGTTGTTGTATCTTGTAAATATTAGAGATTTTGTAATTATATCATATATTTATTACTAAACCATTTTTTAGGATTTATTAGTTTTATTCCAAAGAACATTATTATGTTTTTATCATTATGCGTTTATAACATTATGCTTTATAAAATTATGCTTTATTATTATTATGCTAGCAGTATTTATGGCAACAAGCATTATGGCAAAAGTTTTATGCCTAACAATTTTATGCGTAATGATCATTATGCTGAATTTTGTTATGCCATTGTAAATTATGACAATATATTTTATGCTAATCATTAGTAAACCATTAACAACAACCTTAATCATGTTTACATAACTACTGCTACTTTATTTATTTATATTAACGTACTCCAGTGACTTATTCACTAGTAACGTTTTATTTATTATTATTCCATTCATTTATTATTATATACAAATTTATCATATTTTTAAATATTTCTTCAAAAAATTATATTAAAAAAAACATTTATTATTATTATTATTATGAGCCCGTTGTGTCCCACTGCAGGGCAAAGGCCTTTCTTCCGTTATTCCACTCTTTTCAGTCTTTAGCCAAAAAAAACATTTTACAAAAAAATAACTTACATGTATATCAATTATTATGGTGAACCTGTCTCTTAAAGAAGTACACAGCTTAAACAAAAATCAAATTTAAACACACTGCGTCTACATAAATCTCATCTAACTCTCCAGTCACAGGTCTGCTGGAAAAAAATTCGTTAGAAATAAGCAGGTCCTTTGTACTTTTTTACTTTTTTTTTTTTGGAATTCTGCGAAGCAGTAATGCTCGCTAAGGAGGAGGCCGACCGCATCAGGCAACGGCGCTCTCGCCGCCACCGTCGGGATTCCGATCCCGATTTCCAGCCACCGTAGGCGCGGGCTTGCGGACAGTGAGCAATGGGTAGCTCGCTGTCCGGCCGTCCGGTAACCGTCCGGACCAAGCCCAAGTCGTCGACGGCGCGCGCTGTTCCCGCGCGCCTCAAGGAGTTGTCAGCAACAGCAGGGGCCCAGCCGGGTCGAAGCCTACTGGGGCCAGGGTAATCCGAAAGGGCGCTCGAGCCCCGGTATGAAGGCTTGAAGGAACGGGATGGGTTTTTTAGTCAGTAAGAGTCTGACACTATCTGCCGCTCCGCCCAAGAGCGGGGGTTGCCATAAGATGATTTTTCCCAGGTCTTTGTACTCATCTATCCTTATTTAATTTTGTTCTTTTCGATAAATACTTACATTTATGAGACTTGTCATAAGAATGCTTTTAGGATAAACTAGTTTTTATTTTATGTTACAAATAAACGTCGCGCGCGCGCCCTCTAAGTAAACGGTCCGTTTTCGTTTGCTCCCGATCAATATCAATTAAATATAGTTTAAAGTACATTTTTTAAGTTAATTTAGCTCAATATTCTTACATAGAACTCAAATAGCCTCAGTGTTATAATATCTAGTGCTAGTTCACCAAATAAACATCGCAAAACAACTATAAACAAAACAATTTTCGAAAACTAAAAAGTGTTCCGCGTGTATTAAAGTGTTTTGATTCGAACGCGTAAGCGACGCCTATTACGCGGCGCTTAAGACCTTCTTTCCGCGCAAGTTTCGCGCGGCCGCTGCATCGCCAGTATTCACCTCTAAGCGTAACCATCGCTGCTCGCTTTGTTGCATGATTGAACGCCAATCGCTTTACGCACTGCTTAAAGCGCATTATTTGCACTGTGCCAATATTCGAATTTTGCTGTGTAACGTGTATTTTATGATTACGAGATGTCAACAAATAACTGTGCTGGATGTTTGAACGCTTTGGAAGGAGAAGACAGCGTACAATGCTTTACTTGCTTTAAATACTATGATCTTATTTGTGCTAATATTTCTAAAAGAAAACTGACAAACGCCCAAGTCAGAGCTAATTGGAAATGCCCGGAATGCTTGTTTAAACAGCCGAAATTTGATAATACCAATACGCCAGTCCGCCATGCCCGGCCTGAAAGCCCCCCAGTTGCTAATCAAAGTTTTTCTTCACCCATTGTTGTCAGTTTAAGCCTTCCCGATAAGCGCCGAGTAACTAACGTAAATTGTGCCAGTTGTCGAGGCATTATAGTTAACGGAGAAGAATACCTGAGCTGTACATGGGATAACTGTAAACTCAAATATCATCTTCAATGCTCAGGTGAAGCGATCGTGACTGAAAGACACCTAATATCCTGGGTTTGCGCGGAATGTGCCTGTTCGACTAAAGGTGATAATAGCTCTATCACTTTAACGCAAGACAGCGACCCGAATGTCACCTTAAGGAAAAAAGCCCCGATGATTCAAGACGCTCGAAACCAGGTCGAATTTCAGGAACTCTCATTTGAAATGAGCAAATTACGATGTGAGATGGAGTTATTAAAAGAACAATTTGGCAAAGCTGTATCCGTTATTTCCAATTACGAATGTAAGTTAACTTGCTTTGCCTCTCAAGTAGATCTTCTTAACACTCAATTAAAGCAGTGCACCATCATGCTGTCAGCTCGCCTAAATGTTGCCGATCAACAGCAACCCCCCTGTGTTACAACGAAGCGACAACCTGACCTTGTAACCGCCCAACAGCAACTACAGCACGTGCCGTTGGCCGGGGCTCCTACTTCAGTGCAAACGTCGCACCGTGCCAAAAAACATAAAAAGGTTACAGCAAAGAACGCTGTACCTCGCCATACTAGCCCCAATCAGCTGGACATCGCACAGGCTAACCCAACTAGCCACAAGGGACCCACGTCTGAAACATTAGAACTGCTTGGTATAAATAACCAAACCTCTCCTGCCGACGACTCCACTTCTTCTGTCGATGACCATGCTTCTCATTCCGTTCAACACGTTTCTCCTGACAACGACGTCATTTCTACCGACAGTGGCACTTTTCCTGCTGAAGACCACGCTGATGATCAAAGCTGGACGAAAGTAAAGGGAAAGAAATTCAGAAAACCTATTTCGCTATGCGGCGTCGCTGGGCCTAACATTACTAACTTAAAAGCAGTCGAACCACGTAAATACCTGCACTTGTGGAATATGGAGTCCAGTGCCAACGATATTCGTGACTATCTGCGTCAATTATGTCCTACGGGCGCGTGTACGGTCGAAGAGCTACGAGCTAGGGGAAGTTATAAGTCGTATAAGATCGGTGTTCCAATAATTTATTATGAAAAATGTTATTCTGTTGATGTATGGCCAATGAACGCAAGAGTCAATACTTGGATTGCACGTAATGCGAATGATAAGGCTCCTGATAGCGCCCGCATGAGTCAACAGACATTTTGTGCCCAAACCGCCTCATACCAGAATTAAGAACTTTAATGTTTTGTACCAAAATGTCCGTGGTCTCAAGCCTAAACTCTCAACTTGGAGAACGAACTTGTTACAGCTGGAACATAATCTCATCGCTGTAACAGAGAGCTTTCTTGATGCTTCTATTGAAGATGGAGAACTTGTAGCTGGCGATTGGAACGTGATGCGACGCGACCGGAGTACACCGTGCGGCGAAGTGATGCTTGCTGCTCGCGCACCTATCGTGCTGCGCCGCCGCCGCGATCTTGAAACGGTCGGTGGTGAAGACTTATGGGCCGATTTTTCATGGTGTGGCCGAACTGTTCACGTATGTGTAGTATACATTAAACCTAGTGCAAGTGATGAAGAGTACATGGGTTGGTTTTGTAAAGTGGAAGATTTTATTAATAATTTAAAAGGACTTGTTATCATTTTAGGTGACTTAAATCTAAATAGTGCTTCGTTAAATATTAAGAATTATTATTGTTATTTTGTGTCTTTTTGCTGTATGAACGAGATGAATGTTGTGAATAATTTGTATGGTGGTATGTTAGATGTTGTTTTGGTCCAAGAGAACATAAGTGCTCCAAAAACCGTAGTCACCGCCACCGAGGGATTAGTGCCACTGGACGCATATCACCCGGCGTTGCATATTGAGGTAAGTGTTGATGTACGTCATTTTTCAGATTCGATAGAGCCTAGTAATATAAACGAAACCAAGGACTGGAACTTCCGCAAATGCGATTTTGAGCAACTTTATTTACTTCTATCTGGCGAGAATATTTGGCAGGAGGTTTTAGAATCCAGAGATGTTGAAGTAGCCACTCGTAAGTTCTACAACATTATCTATGATTTCTTTGACGCTTCCATGCCTAAAAAGAACAGACACAGGTCGGTAAATAAACGCTATCCAGTGTGGTATACAAGTGATATCATTCAGGATATAAAGCTCAAGTTGAGGCTCCACGAGAACTGGCGGAAAACTAAGTGTGACAGCGCGTATTTGTTATTCTCGAATCTCAGGGCAAGCTTAAAGACCCGTATTGCGGATGCGTATACCTTATACATGCGAAATATAGAGAGTAAAATTAAGACCAACCCTCGTAATTTCTGGTCACACATTTCCAGCTTGCGGTCCAAAGGTGGGTTTGAGCCTAACATTGTACACAAGGGTATAACTTTTTCGGGATCTAAGGCGGCAGGGGCCTTTGCAGAGTTTTTCTCTGATGTTTTTCTACCTGATGCTCCGCGGCTTGATGCTGATCATATCTCCGCTGCTGTCCATACCAGTAACAGCAATTACATAAGCATACCTCCCTTGTGCCCAGTAGACCTTATAAAAGCCATAAATAAACTCAAACCTAACAGCTCCATCGGCCCGGACAATATTCCCGCTTTCATTATTAAAGATTTAAGAAATATTTTCATTGATCCTTTTTGTCACATTTTCAATTTAGCTTTGCAGACTGGTATATATCCCTCTCAGTGGAAGGTTTCCAGAGTCACACCAATTCCTAAAACCCAAAACAAAAGTTCCGTTGAAGATTACCGCCCAATCGTAATTTTATCTTCCCCAGCGAAGGTCTTTGAGAACATTCTCCACAATGCCATCTACCAACAAATAAACACATACTTATGTAATGAGCAGCACGGTTTCAGGGGCAAGAGATCTGTTGACACCAATCTCTTGACTCTGGTTGATTACATATCCTCTAGCTTAGACCGCGGACGTCAGGTAGACGTACTTTACTTTGACTTCCGGAAAGCGTTTGATAGGATTAATAATGACATGCTGCTGATGAAACTAAACAAAATTGGTTTCTCACCCTGTCTCCTCCGTTTTTTCGCAGACTATCTACGCGATCGTCAGCAGTTTGTTAGGCTCGGAATGTACGAATCCGGTGCCTATCACACGCGTTCCGGAGTGAGTCAAGGTTCAATTTTGGGGCCTCTATTATTCTTAATCATGATAAATGATCTCCCCCAAGTTCTGCGTCACGCAAAATGTCTATTGTATGCCGACGACTTAAAACTTTACCTCGAAGTAAACTCCGAGTCTGACTGTTTGGCACTACAACAAGACATTGACGCAATTTACAGGTGGAGTTTAGATAATAAGATGGATTTTAATGCCTCTAAATGCTTCGCTATGACCTTCGGTCGAGTGCGGCACCCAGTTGAATTCGAATACCACCTCGATAATAATGCCATCATAAAAACAACTGCTATGAAAGACCTGGGAGTCACATTCGACCGAAAGCTCACATTCCACGATCACATGGTCGCGGTGGCAAAGCAGTCATACCAAAGGTTGGGTTTCGTTTTACGCAATTGCCGTGATTTTCAAACCGCGCACGCCATTAAGATTTTATTCAATGCGCTCGTGCGCAGTAAGTTAGAATCCAGCTCTTGCGTGTGGAACCCGCACCAAAGTTCTTACGCCCTTTTACTGGAAAAAGTGCAAAAAGCGTTTCTCAGGTTCCTGTACAAGCGGATGCACGGTTACTACCCATACCTCTATCCGACAAAATTTCTTTTGGGTTGCCTCGGATACAACTCGCTAGAGGTAAGACGAGCACGAGATCAGCTCACCATAGCCTGCAAGACGCTCCGTGGCACTGTTGATGCGCCTGATTTACTTACTGTGCTGGCACGTTTCTTTGTCCCGGACAATTACTGCCGCGGCAAGAAGCACAGAATGTTTGCTGTGCCTCAGTGTCGCACTGTTGCCCGTGCTCAGTCTCCAATACCTCGCACTTTGGCTGCACTAAATGATCTCTTGGATTCTTATCCAACAAACGATCTGTTTGCGGATGAATGGAAGATGATTTTATTGGCATGTCAGAAGTACTGTGAGAGGAATTGATGTACGTGTTGTTTAAACGTTTATACTTTTACTCTTTGTTTAGTTACTGTAATTGGTTGTTTAACCGTAATTAATTAAATAAATAAAAAAAAAAAAAAAAAATATATGGAATTAAATAATTAATAATACTCGATTTTTACATTTGAGAAACGATTGCAATAAACGTGATCAAAATGTTATTTATTATAAAAGGTCATAAGATTCTTACAAAGGTAAAAACTTTTGGCAAAGATGTCAAATGTTGCTGCTATTGTGGACAATTGGAAGTGTTTGAATTTAACACATTAATTTATAGACCTTAATTCCTGATATAAGTTACTATATTGAAAGCGGTTTCCTGATAACAGCAATTCATCAAACGATACAGACACTCCGCTGACCGTGCCCGTCAGGTGCAGGTGCAGCCGGCTAGTTCCCGCCGTCACATCACTACCCATCATTCACCCCGTCAGTGTGTATGATTGTGCACGTTACCCCCTAAAGCATGTACCTCCACCCCTGCCCGCGCCCGCCCACCACCAACAGATTTATCGCATCGCAATGCAGATGCCCGACAATTGATTCCAATTGATACGTAGTGCGTTGTGTCAGTGGATAGCAAACCGCAGAATATCTACTTCGAACACACACATATAAATCTAAAGTCTAAAGTTACGAAAATATGGAACGATTTCAATATTAACAACATCGGCTGACATGTATTATATTAGGCATAGATTAATGACTTTTTTAAGAGCAGTGGTGGCCGAGTGGTAATGGCCCCAACTTACGAGTTGTACGTCGCAGGTTCGAACCCAGCCAGGCACATTACTTAGTGTAATTTATTTCATCACCACTGCTCTCAAAACGGTGAAGGAAAATATCGTAAGGAAACCGGCATGTCCTAGAACCAAAAATTCGAAGACGTGTGACATTCACCAACCCGCACTGGGCCCGCTTGTTGGATTACGACCCTTCTCTCTCCTTGAGAGGAGGCCTGAGTCCCAGCAGTGGGAACATTAAAAAGGCTGATGATGATGATGAATGACTTTTCTATTAGCGTTCCCACCAAACGCTTAGTATATATAATACCTGACAGTGACCTTACCTTTTACATCAATTATCACGTGACTGCTCAGTAGGTAATGTTATTCCCATACAGTTTAAACTTAACGTTTGGCGGGGACGCTAATAGAAAGAAGAAAATCTAAGCCTACAGAACTATCATTATAAATAAATACTATGCACTAAATGATAAAAAAACATTTCAGAAACAACTAAAACTGATTTAAACTGTGGCTTCAAAAACTCCTTCGCATCGGCTGTCAACTAGTAAAGTACCCAAAAGGCTGGCAACATTACCACACTGTATGGCAATGCTTCTTCTCTGCCCAAGGTAAAAGCCGGGACTTGAGCCACGGTAAGTTTTAACAAGGCGCTTTGAAAGGTCTTTAAATAATTTGCGGGCACATGAACCCCACGATCTGAGAGTTTAAACTCCAAATGACTACCAGCAAGGTATACCAGTAAGGATATTTCCGCCGCTTGAGATTCTCCACAGCCGCAGCGTCAGCACAAGTATTAACATAAGGTAGCTTCCCACACTAAAGGCCTACCCATCTTCCGTGGCAATTAAAGACATACCGTCCGGTCTTTGACTATCGTCGCGTGCCGGGCCATGGGGTTTCGAAAAGGCCGGAACGTAGTGATAAGAGCTCGACCCGTTATTCGGCTGCATGACAGACCGTAGTGTTCGAGGTTGTTACGGCTGAAATTCCCGTGGTCGAAGATCCAAACTAATGTATTCTGTTTACTATGGCTTATGGTACTGAGACGTGGACGCTCACGCAGGAGGCTGTGTACAGGCTCAAAGTGTAACGATTAAAAGGTGTAATGACGTTATGAGAGGTAGAGGAAGAAGAAGGTGTGAGAGCGAGAGGTAAATACTGAAAATATATCGATGTAATAATGCCTATGACATTTAACTGATCCGTGTCTTTCAATATTGGTACAACAATCAGGTCAATGTTGTTCGATGGTCGGGGACCTACTCTACCCCGTACAGGTTGGAGTGCGGCGTGAGGCAGGGGGGGCTGACCTCGCCGAAGCTCTTCAACCTGTATATTAATGCGCTGATAGAGAGGCTCAGCAGCACGCATGTCGGTTGCCATGTCGGAGGTGTGTGCCTAAACAATATTAGTTACGCAGACGACATGGTGTTGCTGAGCGCCTCCGTTTGTGGGATGTCGAAGCTGATTGGCATTTGTGAAAAATATGCTAAAGAGCATGGTTTGTTGTATAACACGAACAAGAGCGAGTGCATGGTCTTTCGGGCTAAGAGGGGGTGTTCAGATTACTTGCCGGCAATTAAGCTCAACGGATGCCCACTTAAGAAAGTTGATACGTTTAAATATCTTGGACACGTATTAACCTCTGACCTGAAAGACGATGCAGACATTGAAAGGGAGCGTAGGGCGCTGTCTGTTCGCGCTAATATGATAGCCCGGAGATTTGCTCGGTGTTCGGGGGGCGTTAAAATAGCCCTATTTAGGGCATTTTGCACGTCCTTCTATACCGGCAGTCTTTGGATGGACTACACGCAAAAGCAGTACAGCGCTCTACGCGTTCAGTACAACAATGCGTTCAGGGTGCTCTTGGGGCTGCCTCGCTACTGTAGCGCATCGGGGATGTTTGCGGAGGCGCGTGTGGATAGTTTCCACACAATCATACGCAAGCGATGCACATCCCTGGTGCGTAGGGTGCGGGCCAGCCGCAATAGTATCCTGAAAGCCTTTGCCGAACGTGTCGACTGTCAGTACCTGAATCACTGTTGCATGGTTCACGTACTCAATAATTTTCAAATATTATTTTAATTTCAATTATTTATTAAATTCTATTATTATTATTATTATATATATTTTTTGTGACGCTTGTACTTATGCTTGACTTTTAGTTCAAATTTATTTCAAATGTATTTTGTTCAAGTGTATTTAATCATATTTATAACTATTGTTGTTAATGTAATTTTATGATCCAATGTTGATTGATATAAATAAATAGATAGATAGATAGATAAAGTAAAACGACTCTGAGAATAAAAATAATATTACAAAGTTGCACAGAGAGCCATGGAGTGCAAAAAACGGATAATGGAACTCAAATAGAACTTTTTTTTAAGAGTGAAAATTATCCAATTCTCCTGCTCTGGGTGGAGCGGGAAGGCGTGTCAGACTTATACTGACTAAAACTACACCCGTGTCTTTCAGTTGCTCTTTGCGTTCTAGGACTGCGGGACCTTTTCATAAATTCCCCGCGGTCCTAGCTTGTGGGCATCGGCCCTACTGGACCCCTACGGACACCCCTGCTGAGATTTCTTTGAGGAGAACTCAATTAGGGCCAAGTACAGAACACCTCATTTCTGATGTGATCACGCAAGAAAACTCCAAGCTTAGCCGTTTCCATCGCCCTTTGGGTGACTTTGAGTCTTCTTATATATTGTCTTCTTTCGTTGGACGGCCTCCAACAAGGTGGACCGATGACCTTGGTCAGAGTCGCGGGAATCCGATGGATGCGTGACGCACAGGACCGGTCGTTGTGGCGACGCTTGGGGGAGGCCTATGTCCAACAGTGGACGTCTTTTGGCTGATATGATGATGATGATGATGATGACAGGACACCTGTCAAGGTGCAGTGATGATAGGTGGAGTAGAGTGATGACCGAGAGGTGGCCAGGGACATAAATCTCAGTAGCCATCGTAATGTAAAATGCAAAACTTGGATGAGACTGGTACAGAAATGTACCACGAAGGCTAACGGCGGGAGCTCCGCTCTATCAGGGTCCTTAAAATTAGGGGACTATATTTTTTGTCACCAAAATTTATATTTGTCATCAAGTTGTATCACCTTATAAATAGATCTATCGCCACGAAATATTTTCATTCTCAGATAAACAAAAAGTGTTCCCAGGTATGAATATCAAATTAATGTGAATATGCGTACAAAATAAGAGATGGATTACCAATAAAATTGTAGTGCATTAGATGAGTATAAACTTCGTTCTTATAATAATAGTTTTATTACTTAAATAATAGCTTTGTACTCAGAATGGTAGATGTGTCACCAAATAAATCTATTATTATCGAACCCTGACTGCGACTGCTTTTTATTAGTAATTTTGTCACCAAGATAGTAGTTACATTTTATTTGACTGGCCTGTTGGTCTAGTGGTCAGTGGTCCTGACTGGTCTGCCGGAGGTCGAGGGTTCGATTCCCACCTAGGACAAATGTTTGTGTGATGTGATGAGCATGATCATTTATTCTGTGTCTGGGTGTAATTTATTTATTTATAATATGTATGTATTTACAAATATATAAGTATTTTTATCAGTTGTCTAGTACTCATAGCACAAGCTCTGCTTAGTTTGGGACTAGATGGCGTTGTGTGATAGTTGTGGAATATTATTATTTTTATATATATTATTTCGTTCAGTTATAAGGCATAAGGCAGACAAAATACAAAACTTTGAAAACGCATGGACTGATTTTGATGACTACAAAGTATTGGACTTTTTTGTCATCAAAATCAGGTTCTAAAATTAAGATCCTTGGGGGAGGCATATGTCCAGTTAAGTAGTAGACTCTTTTGGTTGAAACGATGATGAAGACAACCCTAAATTGTTTTTGGAACTTTATGAAATTTTCTAGTGACATAATATATGATTTATTTGTGCTCTCTTTAAATTAGTTTGCTTAAATATTTATTAGGACAAACCTATTATAATACCTAAAAAAAAATTTACTTGGTACTAGACCCTATATCTTCATGATTTTAGGTGATTTTTTGTGGAATTGATTTTATATTGTTAGGTGACTACATTTTGGTGACAAATTTACTATTTTGCGGACAAACCCTATTATTTAAGAAACACAAAACTAATTAAATTGACGATAGGTTAAATGATACCATTAAAATCACTTCACCTACTTCCCTGCTCTCGTCTTTTACACACATTGGTATTTTCGCTGCGCATATGGTATTGTAAAAATTATCTAGGCAAAGTATAAAATAAATAGTACCTATTTAAGAAAAAAAACTTTTATTCGTACCTCACACATACAGTAGAATTAGATTAATAATGAAAAAAAGAAAACTTTAAAATCTGTGCAAGGCCAAAAGGATATTTCATACATTTCCTACACGTTTTAGGCATAACATACGATGCCTAGGTATTGTAAAGGATACCGGACTATACAGATTGCCGGTAATACATATGCGTACAATTTTCTATCATCTAACCAACCCTATTATTATAAATATTTCATTTCGCATTTCAGTCATCGTTCTGTAACTGTCTACCATATGGCGCGTGTAGGTGTCCACATTTGGGTCGTCTGTAATCGCCGCATGAAAAACGCATCGCGCGCGTCCTTTATGGACGTATCGCGTCGGTTGCTTGCTTCATGTTCCAATAATGAAAACGATTTCACTATTTATGTTACGAATAAAAGAAAATATATGTCCCGAACGAAATTAAAGCTACGAACGAAATTAATATTATTTCGGTAAATGGTTGAAAAATCACTTTATCACAAAGTGCTAACTGCGATCGTAAAAATACTAAAAAAATAATTGTCGGTTGTGCGACAAGTGCTGCAATGGTCATTGTGATCTTTATTACAGTATACTGGTTTGAGAAACACACATAGTACATAGAGAACAACGCGAGATTGGACGCTTTCGAATAATTGATTTTAATACAGTAGTTAATACTGTATCAAAGACGCATATCTACTACTTGTGCCTTAGGCTAGTGAATCTGGCTATCTTACTTATTCTCTCTCCTGTGTATCTGTAAAATGTGGCCCTCTCTATTGAATCATAAATCATCTAAAACCATCTTCAATGAAGTCTAAAACTTTACATCAAACGCTGGAGTGGCGTCTGAACAAGTTAGTTCTTACAGTTGTTTGGTGCGATAATTCCTCATTTCCGTCCTATGATGGTCGTCTTGTCTTGTCATCTGAACGCTTTGAGCGATACCATCGCCGACATAATGAGACCTTTGTACTGTTCATCACAGCTGATTTAATAGCCTAAAATTGCTTTGTGTTCAAATATTAAATTTGTTTATTTATTATGATCGCCCGGATTCCGCTTTACTTTAGGGTGATTAAAGGATTCTGTCAAATAGCTGCATTATGGCATTAGGTAGTTTTTTTTATAATATTAGGACGAAATGATATTTTTAACCGGCTTCCATAAAACATTCAAAAAAAAAGTAAAAACAAACAACTGGCTTCATTGTTTTTTTTAAGGCTCGAGCAGATCGGATTCGTATTCTTAGACGTAACCGTGGACGTGCGCGTACCAATGAGTTGTAATGTATGGAACAGGATATACCGCTCGTGTAATGACGTGCACGTCTACGTTTCGCAAGCGGTGTGTCCTGTCTCCTACAGTGCCATACATTACAACTCAGTGGTACGAGCACGTCTACGCATACGAATCCGGTCTGCTCGAGCCTTTAGTTTTTTATTTTATTATTCAGCTTTATAGTCTAAGATCCGATTAAGAACGACCTTCACCGGTCTGTTTAATGGATGAAACGTATTTTATTATAAATTTAGTGTATTAAATAATATAACGCGGGTGGGTTGCCTAAGAAATTCCTGGCCAGACTATTATTAATTAAAAATTAAAAATTTATTTTATTTTTAGAAAAATGCACAACCGTTATCCATACCAGATTTTTTTGCAGACAACACTATAACATCGTATTCGTAATGAACAGCGTTTATTTTGATATAGAATTTGTTGTATATAAAAAAAAACACAACTGTTTATGCATACCTGTTTATACCTGGCAACCCATAGCTATGCCAGGAAACAAATAGGCAACCCAACATTTTTATGTTCTAAAGGCTTCACTCTTTCGGTTAGTATTAAATTTATTCGTTAAACACACCGGTGCATTTAAAAAAAAAAAAAAAAATTGTTTGGCCAGGAATTTCTCAGGCAACCCACCCGCGTTATATTGTTTAATATACTAAATTTATCATAAAATAGGTTTCATCCATTAAACAAACCGGTGAAGGTCGTTCTTAACCGTATCCTGTACTATTAGACGAAAGTCAGTCGTCATATAGTCGGACAGGAACATTACACAGCTCACACAGAAAAGTAACAAACTAAACGCTCGCGCACACACCCTGAAGTCGAGATAAGATAATCTACCCTAATATAATAAAGAGGTAAAATTTGTTTTTTTATATTTTTGTTTTTTTGTTCGTAGGAGGTAAATCACTGGAAGTACTAGTCTGATTACTAAAATTTTTTCACTGATCGGAAGCTGCTTTATTCCCGAGTAACATATATTTTATGTAAGCGAAGAAAGGTGCGGGCAAAAGCTAGTAATCTTATAAGATAAATACATACATTACAATAAATTGTTAGCATGCAAGTGATGTTAAAATATAATATAAATCGTCATATTTGCCCTGGACAATGGCGTGCAAATATTTCCAAAATAACACAAATAATAAAATAATTTTAGCGTGTCGTAAGTCAAATCATTTGAAAATGTAAAAAATCAAATGTTAAAAAACCACCCTGTTTGATTACAAGACTTCCTAACGTATCTCAAACACATCAGTATGTCAACACACTGGCACTGTGTCGTGAGGACTTGGTTTCCAGGATGTTCTTTAGCTGCACCTTTGAACTGTATTGTTCGCGGTGTTTATAAGCTGTTTGAGCGCGGCGACGCGCCTGTCGCAGTAATCCACTCGCGATGGCTTTCTGCTTCCGCGCCGCCTCCGCCCCGCGCTCGCTCGCTACAACAACACTAGCGCACGACTTGCTCTCACTAACGCATGGTGGACTTACACTATTATTTTAGTACTTATTTAATATTTATGAAGAGTAGTAAAAGTTTTGCATTGAGTTTTATAAAAAAATCTATAGAAATGCCCGTGATATACTCGCAATTGATAAAGTACAAACCGACATCAAACTGTGTCAGCTTATACTAAATTGTTACAAAAACTTTAAAAATAATTTGATATAAGTATAAGTAATTAAAATCAAGCATACAATCACAGTTATTAGCTCCATGAAAAGCTCCAAAGCTGTTAAATGAAAAGCGATTAGCATCACATATTATGTGAGCGAAACATTTGTCCAGCTAATATGTCTAAATTGAAATTTGGTTGGAATACAATTACAGTGGCTAATTACTTTTGCGGTGCGACGGGACGCTGCGGGACGGGGCAGGACGGGGCAGGACGGGGCGGGACGGGGCGACACTGATCGCTGTTTAATTTTATGAGTTATGTTTCGATGGCACACATTAGGGCGGAACCAGTCAATGTCTAATTTTATCGACTCACATAGTGAAGATAAAGAAGATGCATCAAAGAAACTATGGTATCATTGTTTCCCAAAACAACTCAGTAATAAATAGTAGTGATACATTGTAGGTATAGCTTTTCAACATTGAAAAGGAATCTAAACGGGCGGTTACAAAACAAAATTATTATTATGAAAAGTTGTAAAATTAAGTTGGAAGAAGCTGATGTAAACAGGCATAAGATGTGACATGTTAAATGTTAAGATGGGTGAACAGTGGATGTAAACTGATGTAATAGACCAACTAAACGTAGTTATTGCTATAAAAACGAGATGCTCGCTCTTTTGTGACACTCTCGTAGTGCTTGTACTCGTAGCAATCGTAGCACTCGTAGCTACCGTAGCACTCGTAGCACTCGTAGCTACCGTAGCACTCGTAGCGAACGTAGCGAACGTAGCCATCGCAGCTGATGCAACACTCTGATGCATTACATATTTAATTTTCCCCGCGTCCGAGCGAGTCACAGCTCTTGTAAACACCACAACCTACCGCTAAATGGCTTCACGACTTTGTAAGAGCTGGGAAATTGCTCAATTTGTTATCGGATCAATCATTTTCTGCACATTATTCGCGCATGTATTATAATTATAAGAACGACATCGTGTCATTACTGTCCCTCGCGGTCAGATTACAGAGTGGTCGCAAATGAGCGCCACCACGTACCGCGCACCGCGACCGAATCATCCGCGTCACCGCCGCATGTAAACGATGATCGATTCCCACTCATCCACTCATTTTGTAATTGCCGTTGTTCGAATAAAAGTACATGTTTTATAGCGTCTCGTATTTACTTGACGGGGCAGCAGGGATTGCAATTAAGCAGCTACCTGAATGGCTCGGGGACTCGCGGGAAAAATCCCATCGAGTGTCGACGCTGCCCGACGTACCTATACAGGACGTAATTATTACTGAGTGTCTGACCAATACTAAGTAGCTTTAAATTTATATTAGGATATTGTGCCAAGCCCCATTTTTCAGTAAAGGCGACATACCACGGAACTATAAGGCTCAGCATACTGGCGGAGGGAGCGCGAGCGGCTGTACCTACCGGCAGTGAAGCTGCACACCTTTGAAATAATGAACACCACACGCGGTGATTGTTACTTACAATGTAAGGCGAGATCTGCAGATTGAAGATTATCATTGCTGATGCAAAGGAATATATGTCGATTACAAATGCAAGAAATGCAATTAAGCTCTCAACAGACACGAATCTAAATAAGAATGCATGATGTTCGACTCATACCTGATAAAACTTTGTACAGCAATGCACCAACTCCGCTGTTTATCAGTGCACTTCCAAATGTGGAGCGCACAAATATTTAAAAAAGTGTGAATATGCGAGCCTACTTATATTATGCAGTAAGTATATATTATATTATTTTTTTTGTAAGCCTGTTGTGTCTCACTCCTATCGTTCGCGGGCCCTCGTTACCTCCTTACGATTCTGGTGAAATCGGTTTAGTTCATCCCGCCATCACCTTCGTAGTCTACCGCAACCCTGTCTTGCTGTCTCAAGACATAAATTGTAAACTAACAGCCAAAATTTTTTTTCTAAAAACCCACGCGTGCACCGCACATTCTGCCACCACAACGAAAGATATCCTCAACTAAATCAAACCAAGATATTTAATCAATAATAAACTTAATAAAATAGAACACACCATACTGCAGAATCACCATGAAATCTAGAGGTACGCACGATTTGCGCGTGGACATGTAACGCCAGGGTGAAACTCAGCACGCCAGTTATGACGGTAAGTATCCTCTTTGAGAAGTGGCTGGAAATACCTCACGGCGTTCTCTCACCTTCCGATTGACACAGGTCCTCACCGGACATGGTAAATTTGGGAGATTCCTGTATTTGATTCATATGAGAAAAACGCCTGGGTGTCACCATGGTCCGAAGCGAGGAGGAGTGGCAGGCGGTCGCCGACCTCTGCGAAGCAGTAATGCTCGCAAAGGAGGAGGCCGAACGCATCAGCGCACTGTTCCCGCGCGCCTCAAGGCCTCAGCCTTCCTCAGCAACGGCAGGGACCCAGCCGGGTCGAAGGGGCCAGGGTCATCCGAAAGGGCGCTCGAGCCCCGGTATGAAGGCTTGAAGGAACGGGGTGGGTTTTTTAGTCAGTAAGAGTCTGACACTATCTCTCGCTCCGCCCAAAAGCGGGGGTTGTCATTGGATGATTTTTTCAATCGAAAAAAAAGGAGGACACGGTGAAGTGTACGGTAAAGGCGTGCCCCGCTTAGGCAGAGCAACGCAACATCATATACCAACAGTTGCGGCGCGGCACAGCCATGTTTAATCTAATCACTGATATACAGGGTTATTTATAAAACACTGGCGACTTTTCAGGACTATGTTACTAACATCATAAACAACACCTTTTGTACTATTCTATGACTTTAAAAAAAATATCATAATATTTTAGCTCATCAGATTTTCATACAAAAAAAAAATAAAAAATATTTAAATTTACCGTTCAGTACAATAGCGGAGGAGATCGCGGATCGTGAGACAGGAGTGCTTGATGCGCTTGCGTTGCATCGTATAGACGTAGGTAAGTATAGCAAAATACAGAGTTGAAATGTGTTAGATAGAGCAACGAAATCTTGAAGGTTTGTTGTTGGCAAATATTTTGTACAAAGTCATAGAACAAAAGTTGTTGGTCAGAATTTAAGCAAAATAACTATGGCACCCCACAAAGAGGTATCTTATCCTCGCTACTCTTTCTAGTTTACTTCAACGATATTCTAGAGGCAATAGGGAAAGATTAAACAATTTGCTGAAGACACGACAATAATGCTTAAGAGTGACACTGATAAAATTTAGAAAATGAAATCGTCCAAGCTTTGGATAATGCAATCAATTGGCTTGAAAGAAACAACTTGAAAATAAATATGACTAAAACAAACATCATACAATTTCAGACATACAATTCAAACATAAATAAACTTGACATTCAATATAAAAATTCTCACTTGACAACTATTGATAATTGTGTATTTTTGGGTATAACAATCGACAAAAATTGCAATTGGAAAGCACATGTAGATAAAATTCTTACAAAAATAGATCGTTTTATATATGGCTAAAAAAAATTAGAAAAACGGTAAACCATGATACTGCAATGCTGGCTTATCATGGTTATGTATCATCCGTACTAAGATACGGTATTATAATATGGGGTAACTCAGTCGATTTTGACAGAGTTCTTAAAACTCAAAAAAAAAGTATTCGTACCATTCGTGGAGCTCACTTTTTAGACTGATTGTTGTTAAAACGTACGAGAATTTAGGTGATGAGGTCTTGGAAGTATTTATTTATTTATTATAATCTTTATTGTACACCAAATAAACAAAAATACAGGACAAACATTTAAAAGAATAAGTGCACAATGGGCGGTCGGTAAGTATTTTGGGTACTATCTGAAAATAAGGCGGAATGTACCTTATTCCGCTTCATTTTCAGATAGTAGGTACCCAAAATACTTCCAAGACCTCATCACCTAAATTTTCGGCTAAAAAACTAGAAATTTCAGATGAAATTGAAATAAAACCCTGTCCTATGTGTAAACATAAACATAATTTAGTAGACTGTAATAGTTTTATGACATTGTCAGTTAGTGACCGATGGCAGTTCGTAAAAGAAAATAAGTTATGTCATAAATGTCTTAAAAAAGGTTCACATAGTTATAAGTTTTGCAAAAATAAGAAAGAGGTTTGCAATGTGACTGAGTGTAAATTCCGACATCATAAACTTTTGCATGACATAGATTTATTAGCTCATACAGTTTTAGTAAATGAACTAAACTGCGATAATACCAAATCACCGTCTGATAATCAGGTAGAGGTGCCGCGTAAAGAACCTGGTGAATTAATAGCGTATACCTCCTCTTTTTCAAATTTATCTGACGAAAACTATAACCATATGAGACCTTTGTTAAAAGTCGTTGCAGTTACAATTTCGGGACCGCTATGTAGTGTCGATACGTTTGCTTTGTTAGACGATGGCGCCACTGCTACGTTCATTGATGCCCAACTATGTGAACAAATTGGTATCGCAGGGCCCAAATCACACGTTAGGCTTGACTGTGTCAGTGGTTTAGGAAAAGACGTAAAGGTTCAGTACGTCGACTTTGATATCAAAGGTTCAAAATGTACGGAAACGTTCACCATTTGTAAGGCTCGGGCAATTAATACTCTAGGGTTATCCAAACAGACTGTTCGAACTGAAAGTATCCAGCAGTTCCCCCACTTGCGCGACTTAAGTGACGTTCTCTGCTATATGGAAGCCGAACCTAAAGTAATTATTGGTATCGACAACTGGCATCTTACGATTCCTAAATCAACTCGAAGAGGCAGCAAGTCTCAACCAGTCGCAATTAACACGAGTCTAGGTTGGGTTTTATTTGGTTTTCAGTCAAGTAGAACAAAGGCTATTGACACAATCAATCATGTTAGTACTTCCAGTGAGTATAATGATCTTGACGCACTTATTCAGTCTTATTACAAACTAGATTCTCTTGGAATTACTAAAAGAGAGTGTCGTGGCGATAACGACACTAAAGCCATCAAAGTCCTAGAAGATAGTACCCGTCATTTACCTGACGATACATATGAAGTTGCCCTTCCTTGGAAGGATGAGCAATTTAAAGTTTCAGATAGTTTTGGCCTAGCTATGTCGAGGTTCAAAACCTTAGAGAGAAAAATGCTCAAAGAACCCACCTACGCTGAATTGTATAAATTGAACATGCAATCAACGTTTGACAAAAAATATGCGGAAGGTCCTGTAAGTAGCCATTCGTCCAGCTCTAAATGTTGGTATTTACCGCACTTTGGCGTTACTAATTCCAATAAGCCACGCAAGCTGCGCATAGTTTACGACGCGGCGGCCAAATCAAACGGGGTGAGCTTAAATACCATGCTTCTTACTGGACCTGACTTACTTAACTCTATTATAGACATTCTCTTTCGCTTTCGCGAAGGCAAAGTCGGGCTCTGTGCTGACATAGAAGAAATGTTTCCTCAGGTGAAAATACGCGAGGCAGATCGTGATGCCCAACGCTTTCTTTGGCGAAATTCACCCGAGGAACCAATTCGAATATATAGGATGTCGTCAATGATATTTGGTGCCGCTTCTAGCCCATTTACGGCACAACATATAAAGAACAGAAACGCCACTGAGTATATAAGCGACTTCCCAGAAGCTGTGGATGCTATACTCCATAACCATTATATGGATGATTGCATTGTTTCGGTAGATTCAGCAGCCAAAGCAGCGCGCCTTGCTGCTGATATTGTAGAAATTCATAAAAAGGCTCACTTTAAAATGAGATCTTGGGTGTCAAATGATCCGACAGCTCTAGCTCTCATTCCAAAAGAGCACCTATTATATCCATCTTTAGATAATGTAAATGTTGATATGGGTAAAATAGCTAAGTCTGTTAGAACTCTTGGTTTAGTGTGGCAGCCCGCTGAGAACTGTCTTAGTTTTGAAGTTAAAGGTCTGATCGGTAAATCCATTTCCGATAGTTTTACAAAACGTGAAGCCCTCTCTTTGTTGATGTATGATCCTTTAGGCTTTTTGGCCCCACTTGTAGTAAGGGCAAAGATCATGTTCCAAAATATATGGCGTAAAGCAGTCGATTGGGACCAACAACTCACTCAAGATGACTCATCGGCTTGGAAAGAATGGCACGCAGTTTGCCTTAATTCCATTTCTAATTTAAAAATTCCTCGTCGATATAATTTGAGCGAGTTTGATGCAGCGCAGAGAGAACTTCATGTCTTTTGTGATGCTAGCGAATCTGCGTATGCATCTGTAGCGTATTGGCGTTTGCTATTCCCGAATAATACCATTGCCGTAGTACTGATCGGTAGTAAAGTCAGAGTAGCTCCATTAAAACCCTCCTCCATAGCACGGTTAGAACTTCAAGGTGCCTTGGTAGCCACTCGACTTGCCGACACCATCTGCAATGCTCACACGTTTAAACCAGATAAATGAGTTTTCTGGTGTGACCTTATGAATGTCTTAGATTGGGTGCGAAACGACGCTCGTAAATTCAAGCCTTTTGTGGCCAACCGTATTGGTGAAATTTTAGAGCTTTCTAGTGTCGGAGAATTTCACTGGGTTCCTACCGAAATGAATGTAGCTGATGATTATGCCGCTAAATATGGAGTCACGCTACTTTACTGGTCCTAATTTTTTATTATCATCAGACCAGTGGCCTGTAGAACTAATTATCACAACGCCGACTGCTGGTCAGACTGAGCTGAAACCAAGGCACAAAGTCATATGTAATGCAATATCTGATGAACCATTTCATCCCTTAGTTCCCGTTTCAGGTAGCCCGTTGCGCATCAGTAGATGGTTATGTCTCGTTCGAGCCACTGCTCTAGCTCATTTGTTTGCACGCAAGCTTCTTAACATTTGCCGTAGAGTAGGTAACACAAAATTAACTCCTTTCGACTTGTCATCGGTTGACCTACAATTAGCGGAGAACCATACACTATGGCAAAACCAGATAGATTGCTTTGAAACAGAGATAGTTTGCCTAAAGAAAGCAACCTCCCTGCCACGCTCTAGCAGATTGTTGAACCTGTCTCCTACCATCGGAGAGGACAACCTACTTCGGTTATCAGGACGGATCACTGCTGCTTCTGGAGTCTCGAGTCAAGCCAAGTCTCCAATCATATTAGATGGAAAACACCCGGCAGTACGCCTTTTAGTGCTTCGTTACCACCAGAAAGCCGCTCATGCTAACACAGAGACAGTTGTAAATGAACTTCGCTAAGTCTACTGGATAATTCATTTAAGAAGAAGTACAGCTCACAATGAACGACCGTTCTCCTATACAGGCCTGGACTACTTTGGCCCCATCCAAATTACCATCGGGCGCAGACACGAGAAACGATATGTTGCTCTCTACACCTGTTTAGTCATCAGAGCAGTCCATCTTGAAGTTGTTCACAGCCTCTCCACCGATGCGGCGGTAATGAGTTTGAGAAGATTTATCGCAAAGCGCGGTTGCCCCCGCCAAATGTACTCCGATAATGGGACAGCCTTTGTGGGTCTAAACCGTGAACTGAAGAAATTGTATGGTAGCCAAGTTTCCTCTTTCGCTACAAATGAAGCCATTGAATGGAATTTTATCCCACCAGCAGCGCCGTTCATGGGCGGGGCATGGGAGCGTTTGGTGCGAAGCATTAAGACTGTGCTAAAGGTGACACTAAAAGAAAGATCTCCCTCAGATGAGGTCCTAACAACCCTCCTTGTCAAAGCGGAAGCAATTGTGAACAGCAGACCACTCACGTACGTTTCTCCCGATCCAGATTACCCGGAGGCATTAACACCTAGCCATTTTTTAATCGGCACCTTATCGGGAAGAAACATTCCGGCAAACTCGAGCGAAGGAGATCTGAGTGGCAGAATTTCGTGGCGGAAGGCCGTTCAACTGGCAGATCAGTTCTAGCGTCGTTGGGTATTAGAATACTTGCCTCAACTGCACTTATCTAGAGGCGCCGGACAACGGCCTGATATTAAAGTTGGAGACGTGGTCATCATTGTTGATAACAATTTGCCGCGAGGTGTGTGGCCTAAAAGCCGAATAGAAAAGGTCTATCGTGGCAGGGACGGAGTGGCCAGAGTGGCCGATGTACTTACGGCAGCAGGCATTTTCAAGAGGCCGCTTAAAAAGCTAGTACAATTATAAAAATCCCACTTTAAAAAAAAATGGGCGATGTTCCCAATGGAACCTTTTTTTATAAACTTTTTGTTTTGTACATATTTTAAAAAGTTATGAAACAAAATATATTTTTAGTTGTCAATTGCATGGTGTGGTTGTTATTTCTCCTCATCCTCAAGCTCCTCAAATTCCTTGTCTCCAACTCCTCATCACTAACAAAGATAGTAAGTGAGTCTTTGAGCATTAGTACAATGCCCAGACTCTTTTACTATCTTTGGTATGGGCTATGAAACTGACGTAAACGACTCCTTTAAGGTTTGGCACGTAGATAAAATTACAATGGCAACCCAAATGTTCAATGTCAACTTTGTAAATCGTTATAAATGTTTCCAAAAGCCCACAAAAGAAAATAAAATCAATCGCTCCACAAGTGAGCGAAGTGCGCGCAACATCGCACAAGAATTAAAAACTCTGCAAAAGTGTTCGCTTTTGAACAAAAAAGCCTTCGAATTCCTCCTCACATTAATCGTGTCCGGGCCTCGAGGGGGAGGAACGGTCTGGCCGGCGCGAGGGGGAGGAAGGTGCGGAAGTTTGTGCTCCAGATCAAAGGCTTTTGTCTGTGGATTAACAAGTCGCTGTACAAATTATTTTGGGTCGCGGATCTGTCGCGGCCGGCTCGTCGCCGTCCATGCTTTTTTCGTTACTAAAATGGATATTACGTGGACAATCTTCAAGTTCATCTCGACCACTACACAACACACGACAATATCTTAAAAATATGAACGAGCAAAGAGAGCAGTGGAGGCGACCGCCTGCCACTCCTCCTCGCTCCGGACCATGGTCTGAACCAAGGCCCGGCGCGAGGGTCTCCGCCACCGATCGCCCCCACGAGGGCATGGCGATGCTCCGCCCAAGCAGGGCACACCTCGACTGTGTGCTCCACTGTGTTCTTCACGCGTTCCGCACAGTGGCGACACCTAGGCGTCACTTCCGCATGAATCCGGACCAGGAACCTCCCGAACTTTCCATGTTCGATGAGAACCTGCGTCATGCAGAAAGTAAGGACGCCGTGAGGTCTTTCCAGCCACGCCTCAAAGAGGGGGCTTACCGCCACAATCGTGGCGTGCCCAGCACTGGGTTGCAATAGCCGCTGACGCCATTTCACCATGAGATCCCGCCGGAGCTCTGTCCGCCGTGCCGTGACCTGTCGTGGCAGCGGACTTACACCCCGGCGTTGCATCTCCATGCGCAAATCGTGCATGTGTGCAAGAACTGTCGTCTCCAGATCTCATGGTGGTAGGCCAGCAAAAAGGCTCGCCGCTTCGCGGGAAATCGTGCAGTATCCCTGCACCATCCGTATTGCCATGACCCTCTTGCATGCGTTCAGCATGGCTGCCAGTCGTTTTTGCAGCGACAGTGGCCACACTGGCGCCCCGTAAAATTCGAAGACATGTGACATCCATCAATCAATCCGCACTGGGCCCGCGAATTGGATTACGGCCCATTCCATCTCTGCAAAAAAGCTGGGAGTTCTCGCAAAGGTCAGACAGTACTTCACGCCGGAACAGCTGCTCAAACTTTATCAAGCGCAAGTTCGATCGTGTATGGAGTATTGCTCTCATCTTTGGGACGGATCTGCCCGATACCAGCTTGATGCACTTGAGGCAATTGAGTCCCAACTGTGGGAACATTATAAGTCTGACTATGCTATGCTATGCTATGAACGAGTTGTGAATTTTACTTATATAGATTCCTGAAGAACATTATTGTTACGCCACTAAACGTGAACACGCCATATCTCCAAGAAAATAATAAGTAGCACGCAATAATTAAAACGCATTGCTGTTCGAAAGATCTAGAATGGTTGTACGTAGCTAGGCTTAGAAAAATCTCGAAACATCCACAAAGTACCTACAACTAGTAGGTAGGTATGTATCTACTGATAAGGGAAATGGTACTCTCCGACATTAACAAAAATAGAGTCGAAATTCGCATGAAAGTGACTCTTAGTACATCGTGCAATAAAAATTATTTATGGCTTTGCGAAGCGACCTTACTGTTCTGGATCGATCTTGAGATGTCGGTATCTAGAATTTTCTTCGCTCCGCATATAAATACGAGCCCCCGACCGGAAGCGAGTCAGTTGTGATTTCGACTGCGATCAAGAGCGAACTACCTAAGTGTGTTAAGTGATTTTACCTAACGACCTAAGTGATAGTGTAACGGTACTCTAGTGTTAATTGTGATTCGGATTATTGTTGACTGGACTAATTTGTTATTGTTTGTGGTAAATAAAGTTCTCTGTTAATAAATTGGCATTTGATTACTCACGTACGTAACATTATATTTCAACCTAACCTAACATCAAAACGTCTCCTTTTCATTCTTCCATCGACCAACAGAATAACAAATCTGTTGGTCGATGTAATAATTGAGGAGACATTTTGATGTTAGGTTAGGTTAAAGTAAAATACTTTATAAAACCTAAACCCCATGCTTTTGAGGTATGTTGTAATAACAAAAAGAACTCTATTCAACTAGACGCTTGGAATGACACCTGTTTCAAATCTGTTGGTACTCGCTAAGAGATTTGAAACATTGTCATATTTTGGGGCAGTTTTACGCAACGCCCTTTGTCAAATATTTTTGTAGAATCGTGCAGAACTCGCCAAACCGCATCCAAAAATGTATAAAAGTACTATATTGTGAATATATTTAGGGTCTAAAATACTTAGGTTAAGTTAGGTTAGGTTAACAAAAGGTTTAGGTTCTAAAAAAATGTTCTTTAGAACCTAAACCCCATACATATAAGAACTGTCACCATAGTAAAATTTGAAATCTGTTGGTCAATGTAAGATTTGGGGGGATGTTTTGAAGCATCGTTCTTTAATAAAATATGTCAGACAAGTCAAACTTAAACTCTTAAATAATGAATGGCCTTTGTGGAAGAGACACCACAATTTTGCCAATAACACGTGCTGACTGTTAATAAATCATCAAACGTTGGAGAGTATTTAGCGTGAATTAACAGTAAAAAAATATCTTTTCATTTTAATGAAAATAGAAAATAAAAGAATTTCTTCTCAGATACAGACTGACAAGTGACAAGTTCTATGACCACAGATTATGACCAGTACATGACAGCAACTTGTAAGCAAAAGAGAAAATACAAACATATAAAAAGGTTATAAAAATTACAACTTAATTTTATTAATTTCTGTCGGACAAGTCAATAGTACGGAAGCTTGAAAACGAATGAACGAGTTAAGTGACAAGTGATACATGTCACTTTGATAGAATTTTTTTTTTTGGCGTTTGCACGAACCGAGCAGTTAAAGGTGCCGACTACAGAGGCCCAGCTCATTCCTCTGTCGGCAGCCGTGCGACCTGCAATGTCTATTGTCGATGCTGTTGCTGCTGCCACGCAGTCTGTTTAGTAGTGATGCTGGCTTCTTGAACCACGTGGCATCAAAGACGTCTGTGCGCGCTTCAGCGAACATGCTAGAAGCACTGCAGAAGCGCGGCAGACGCAACCATAACCTGTAGGCATTGTAAAACTGGGGGCGCAAAGCGTTATAAGGAATTTGGGTATGTCTAACCCACAGGCTCGCCGAGTACTGACATGTACTTGTACAATAAGCTTTGAATAGCATTACTTTCACCGTGTCTGTATAGCGTGCAAACCTGCGGGCCAGCATGTCCGCCCGGACTGACAACGCTCTGCGCTCCCTTTCCATGTCTTCATCAATTAGTACATACATATAGTATTTAATTGTTCATTTTTTATCCATCTACCAAAGTCTCAGATACCCAGTACATTAAAGAACGCTGCAATCGCGATACCGCGGGCGTCTGCGCTGCACCTAATCAAACACTTAGTCTGGAGATTGGCTTTATATAAATCTTTGGCAGCTCGAGCTGGCGCGAGCGGCACGAGACGAGCCGGGGCCCCGAGTACGAGAGCATCGAGTGGCGCCACAATCGCTTGCCAGTTATCTCGCGGCCGCCGCCCGCCGCGCCGAGTAACCGACCTGCAACACAGAACTGTTACTGAGAATGAAAATATTTAAGTTCGATGTGCTGGCTAATTGGTCATAATATATTAATTCGTGTAAGTGCCTTTCACAATCTTTTCCCAGTTACAAGTAAACGCACATCACGATTTATTATTATTTTGCGATATTTCGATCGAACAACAGCATGGACATGGTTACTGTTTGTGATTCATATTATAATGATACAACTTGGTTTCATGTAAATTGTACCAACTAAAAAATTAAGTTGTTACCCCACACTTAAAGATATTTACAAACCTTCGATTGTTCTTGCCTCTTAAAAGATTACCACGTTAAAAAATATGTTTTAAATTAAGAGTAAATCCTACTTAAGCAATATTCTGAGAATACAGTTAGTTTTGTTTAACCGCGAGGGTATAGACAAGGTGTGGTGTGGGGGTGCGGAACTTTATCAATTATACAGGTCAAATATTAACCCGCAGTTATTCATTGCTCTTTACGTTTTATTCGTTGTCTAAACCCACTGCTTGGGTTTTTGTCCCTCCGACAGATTTACATTTGATGGAGTTTCACAGATTAGCCTTTTTGCTCTCGCGGAACGACGCAACTTCTACCAACTTCAAATTGTTTAGAGTGGCCTGAATAAAGTAAATGAGAGAGCGCCTGTCTCTTAATTTTAAATTAAAATTTTATTCACTTATCCATATTCAGAGAACATTGACATTGACTGTCCTGTTGGTCTAGGCAGGACGCAGGTCATGCGTGAGTTCGATTCCCACCCAGAACAAATGTTTGTGTGTGGAGCACGATCATTTGTTCTGTGTCTGGGTGTAATTATCTATTGTATGTATGTATTTAGAAATATATAAGTATGTATATCAATGGTCTAGTACTCATAACACAAGCTCTGCTTAGCTTGGGACTAGACGGCGTTGTGTGATAGTTGTGGAATATTATATTATTATTGTTAAAGTGCTTGTGAATCAGACTGCGTTAGGAGTGAGTGTATCTAATGTTAGAACATTAGCTGTAATTATTACTGAGATAATAATGATGCATGTTCGCGCACCGCGCGCTCGGTGGCGCGAATTCTCATTTATATTTAGGTACTAACTAATTAACATGTCTGGTAATTGTGCAGCAACCGTAAGTATCAAATCTGAAATAATGATGTCGCGTCGCACGGCGGTGCGCTGGCGAGGTGTGTCGCTTGCACCGCCGTCACCACCGCCGTACCACACGTCGTCTTGCATACAATCATCGATGACACATTATAGAGAAAATATTGATGGGCTACAATCGTAGTTGGTCCGCACATGCGTTCACCTAAATAAGTAAACCAAAGTTAAGAGTGATACATTTAAGGCGCGGGCCAGACAGAAGAGACGTAAGATGCAGACGGGGCGCGGACATTTGTCTCTACCGCGTCCTTATCATACAAAATGTATAGAAGCGTCGCGATGCGAAACATACAGAAGAGACGGGGCGCGGGCGCAGCGCTTTTACGTCTGCGCCCTTTGTTCAAAACACACGGGAGAGACGGGGCGCGGACGCGGCGGAGACGAGGACGGGATGCAGCGGGGGCGAAGACGGGGCGCGGGGTTGTTGTAATAAAAACGGTTTGGAAAATTATAAATAATGAAACTAATAGGAAAAAAATACATAATAATGATTACACATTGGAGACACATCATGGTCTTGTTAGTCATAATAAATTAGTTGCAGAAGAATTTTTAAATTTCTTTACCAGTATACCAATTAAAACTACTGAAGCCCTAAATTCGTCCCCATCGCATGCTTTTGATTTGTTGCAGGCGAATGTTGCAGCCTGCTCGACTGAATTTAATTTTAAGCATATAAACCCCATAACAGTAATAAAAGCTTTTAAACAAATCAAGGTTAAATTGACAGAAGATCTATGGGGTATGTCTATCAAAGTTTGTACTTCAATTATTGAGACTGTAGCGCCGTACTTAGCGTTAATATTTAATTTGTGTATAGATCAAGGAGTCTTTCCGGATCTAATGAAATATAGTAAAGTGATACCACTTCTTAAATCCGGAGACAGTAAAGACACTAATAATTATAGGCCGGTGTCCGTTTTGCCGGTTTTTAGCAAGATATTTGAAAAGGTGATGTTAAATCAAATGCTTAATCATTTTAACACCAATAACATCTTACACGATAAACAGTATGGTTTCACCAAAGGACGTTGTACAACTGACGCTGGTGTCTCCTTACTAAAACACATTTTTAATGCGTGGGAGGAGGCACAAGATACTATAGGCATCTTCTGCGACCTGTTTAAGGCGTTTGATTGTGTGGTTCATGAAACATTACTCCTGAAACTGGAGCATTACGGACTAGGCAAAACAGCGTTAAGCTTATTAAAATCGTATTTGAATGACAGACAGCAACTAGTTCAAATAAACGGTGTCAATTCGTCGGGATTAAATGTGAAAATGGGGGTACCCCAAGGTTCAATTTTAGGTCCTTTTTTATTTTTAGTTTATATTAATGATTTACCCTATTTGTTGAAAAATAAACATATTATGGTGTTGTTTGCCGACGACACTTCTTTGATTTTTAAGATAAATAGAAGGACTAATATCTTGACAATGAAAATAACGCCTTATTGCAGGTCCAAAACTGGTTCACTGCTAATAATCTAGTTCTAAATGGGAAAAAAAACTAAATGCATAAGATTTTCCTTACCAAATGTCAAAAGTAGTGATTGCGACATAGTATTGAACAATGAGAAACTAGAATTTGTTGATAAAACAGTTTTCTTGGGGATTACGCTTGACTCTAGGCTACAATGGGGTCCTCACTTAACATCTCTTGCAGGACGGCTTAGCTCGGCTGCATATGCTGTTAGAAAAATCCGCCAATTTACGGATGTTGATACTGCTAGGCTAGTCTATTTTAGTTATTTTCATAGTATCATGTCATACGGTATTTTACTGTGGGGACGGGCTGCAGACATCGAAACAATATTTATACTACAGAAAAGAGCCATCAGAGCTATTTACAATCTCCGCCGGTACGATTCTCTAAGGGAACTGTTTAAGGATATTAACATCATGACGGTGCCTTGTCAATATATATATGAAAACATCATGTACGTTAGAAAAAATCTTCATCTTTTTAGCAAAAGAGGCGATAGACCTAGCTATGTTACAAGACATAGGGACCAATTAGTTCAACCAGGCTTCAGATTGCCTAAAGTGGCCTCTTCTTTCATGGGGTATTGTTTAAAATGCTATAATAAAATACCTCCCCAAATATTAGAACTTAATGAAACGAAATTTAAATCTTGTATTAAACGCACACTATGCAGGCAGGCATATTACAAGTTGGAGGATTATATTCAAAATAAAAATGCTTGGCTCAATGCTGTCCAGCTCCACTACCACTTGGGTGTATTGATTAGTTTGGAAACCATTATTTTTATTATTATTTTTTTAATTTGAAAACATAATTGAAGCTTGTGATCATTTATTACTTTTGTTTTTTGGAAACCATAGCATTGTTTAGTTTAGTGTAGCAGCACTTTTTTTTTCCAATTTGTAAATGTAGTACCATGGAGCATTTTTATTAAGTTACATCTTTTTTTTTTTTTTTTTTTGACATTTGAGCACGGTTGTTGAGAGTTTGTCATGCTCACTCTAATGTCTCGCTGTTGGTGGCACGTGTTATTGGGTCATTCGGTTCCCTTAAAAATGGTTGACCTGAGTGGGGCTGATGCACGCGTCATGCTCGTGAACGGGTGCCGTCAGTTGAGACTGGTCATCTCTTAGCTGCCAGTGGCTTAATTCAGTTATAGTAGTTTCAGTTGTATCTTTTAATTATTATTATTTTTTATTTTTGTTTTATTATCTACATTGTGCTTACACAATAGAAGCAACATGAAAATTTCTAACAAAGCATTATATGTAACACATAATATGATTTAAAAGAATGTCCATGGAGTTTCTTGCACGTTCTTCTCCATACCTACCTACTCTTTGGAATGTGCAATTTAGCTTCACTTTTCTTGGACTGACCGACATTTGACTATTCAAAAGTGCCTGCAAATGGTCCATTTGAAATCAATGATTTTTGATTTTTATGCCAGCCGCGCCGCGCCGGGCGAGCGGTCTCACTCTCCCGTCTCACCCAATCAGACTGTTGAATGCTGACTGCGCGACTGCGTCGCGTTTCCGCCCCATCTCTTCTATATAATTTAAAAAGTCGCGTCCGCGTCTCGTCTCCGCCCCGTCCGCGACGCGTCCTAGTCTTACGTCTCTTCAGTGTGGCCTGCGCCTTAGGATATTAGTCTCCCGACTTAGTGATTTCCATAGTTGACTGTAAAATGAGCTTTTCGATTATTACCTGTCTCCTCACCCATTCAACAATATTACCTATAATCTAATATGGTAATATTTTAGGATGGGTGAGCACTGGTCACACACACAATACTGATCTCTTTGCAGGGACCCGTCGAGTATCTGAGCTTGCAACGTATGAGGCGAGCCCTCACCACATGTTGACGATGTCTGTACTTCCTGCCACCTTATGCCATGTCGGGACAGAAGGGCAGGTGTGATATATAATAAATGATATTATATGCCATAGTTTCAGGAAGTCAGTTATTCGGATTCGGCGGGAAGAAACGCTCGGGTGTTACCGTTGTGCGGTACGCGTGGAGGTCACGGTGGAGTATGATAGAGTGGGTTCGTCCAAGCCCTGAGAATACCGTGGCTGCATTTGAAAAAGGCGTGGGATAAAGCTAACTGCTTCAATGCTCAACGATTTCATGGCATGCGATAGTGTTTATAAAGTAAAGGAGACAGTAAAAATATTAAAAAACTGCTACATCATTCCATTTGTTATTTTCATAAACCTTCAGTGTGACCCCCATATTCACGTACAACACGCGGCCATTTTTAAATTACATTTACAAATTACAAAATACATTATTTTCAAACGAAAAAATATAAGAAAAAAGCTGAAGAAGTATACTTATGAAAATGAGTGAATTACTGTGCAAAAGGCGTTAGTAAAACTTACAAAACGTTTAATTCATTTGAGTTCCTAATTATAATAGTATAACAACATCGTCTTCATTAGCGCCAACTAAACAATATTCGTCTGCCGGCGCTCGGTGCGGGCGACGGAGCTGCTTAGCGCTAGTGGTAGTTAGGTGTAGTGACGCAACTGGGCACCAACTAATTATGAGAATAATTAGGAAGTAAGCGAACTTAGTGCACGGAGTTAGGATAAAAGGCTCGTCGCGTCAGGGTGTCGGCTCGGATAGATAACGTTATAATAAGTGTAATACCAGCGAAAGACAATACGATATACTTTGACAATTTATAATTATAATGATATTTGGCCACTTTGGCAAAAAAAAAGAAAAAAAAAGGCTTATGATGATGATGATTGGCCACTTGTTTATTATTTTCCCTCGTACACTTTTTAACTGTGTGAATAAACCCTGGCCGTAGTACCTAAAAAAATATTTGTTTAGTCGTTTGTATCTTTTTTTTTTAATTTTAAACCAACTTCCAAAAAAAATCTAAAACCCGACTACGACAAAAAAAAACGACGCTGAAAAAGTATGAAACAAGATTTTCAGGATGCTGAAATAAACAAGGTAACTGGAAAACAAGAACAGAACAGAAAGAAAAGCTGCAGTCATACGTTATAGGTATCAACCGAAACACTTTAATAACGTGTGACTATGGGTTTCCTAACCACTAGACCAACAGGCCAGTTAAATGTGAACCGCCTGTTTTTTTTTTCAAGTCTCATAATTGCGGTAATAATTTAATTATCAGCTGAAAAACTGACGACAGACTTGTGCAGTTGAAATTGCACCCACATTAGCCATGCTTACTTAGAAAATCTGACACCAGTCACGCAAAGGAGTTGGTTATGGCACGTGAAATACTGATGGAGGTACCATCATAGACTTTGCCTCTAACTTTGATTTAGCCATTATAAACACATTCTTTAAAAAGAAAGAAGCCCACCAAATAACTTATAAAAGCTGAAGACATGCCTCTCAGATTGATTTCGTCTTAGCAAGGCGGAAACCTTTGGGATATTACAGGGACTGTAAGATGCTGGGTTACCAGGGGAACCCCTCGCAATCCAGCACAGGTTACTGATCACCATGTAAACCTGTACACGGTGATCAGTAACCTAAACCAATAAAAGTCAATAGAAACTTAATACTAAAAATTAAATGGAGATCCTTGAAGGAACCATCAGGTAAACTGTTCACTGCTGATTTAATGGATAATTTAAATGTCATGGACACTACCAAAATGAAACCAAATGAAATGTGGGAAACCTTTGAAAAAGTCTGTATCAGTAAAGCCGAAAAACACCTAGGCCGAACAAGGAGTAGAAAAGGACCTAACAAAGAAACTGAATGGTGGAACATAGAAGTAAAGGAAGTGGTAACAGCTAAAAAAGACGGTGTGATAGTCGTCCAAGGATGATGCTGACTTTAAATTGTATAAGAATATCAAAAAGCAAACGAAAAAGCAAGTTGCATTAGCGATGGCAAAGTCAATATCTAAATTCTATGCTAAGCTCGAAGCAGCCGGTATTGAGTCAGAGATACACAAAATAGCTAAAATCCGTAACAATAACTCTAAAGACATAACTAATGTCAAATATATTAATGACAACAATAGTTCATTGCTAACCGAAGACGAAGACATAAGAAACAGGTGGAACGAGTATTATAAACATCTTCTCAATGTGTCCCATCCTAGAAACCGTAATTATTGGCCGCGGGCTTGCGGACAGTAAGCAATGGGTAGCTCGCTGTCCGGTTGTCCGGTAAGTGTCCGGACCAAGCCCAAGTCGTCGACGGCGCGCACGACGGCGCGCACTGTTCCCGCGCGCCTCAAGGAGTTGTCAGCAGCGATCTGAATATTTATGTGGACTATTGTATTGTGCTGTAACTGTTATGTGTTTCTCCTGTCTGTTCTCCTTCTGATTCTGTGTGTGTACATCTTGTGTATGGACCGGTCGAGTAAACCGTGAGTACGAGCAGTGACTTTTATTTTCGCTCACCCGCACTTCCACTATACACACGTAAACCTATACCAAACACCCATTTTTACAACAGATCCGGGAGATCTTTTTCCGTTTACGTCAACTCTCTGAATCCTTTCACTCAGATATGATGTAAGAAGATCCAGGAAGGAGTTCCGGATCCCGTAATGGTGTAGTTTTCTGATTAATGTTTCATGGGGAACGCAATCGAAGGCCTTGGACAAATCGCAAAAAATGCCCAAGGCATCGCATTTATCTTCCCATGCATTATAAATATGTCCTAAAAGTCCGATTTCCGGCCACCGTAGGCGCGGGCTTGCGGACAGTAAGCAATGGGTAGCTCGGTGTCCGGCCGTCCGGTAATTGTCCGGACCAAGCCCAAGTCGTCGACGGCGCGCACGACGGCGCGCACTGTTCCCGCGCGCCTCAAAGAGTTGTCAGCAGCAGCAGGGACCCAGCCGGGTCGAAGCCTACTGGGGCCAGGGTTATCCGAAAGGGCGCTCGAGCCCCGGTATGAAGGCTAGAAGGAACGGGGTGGGTCTTTTAGTCAGTAAGAGTCTGACACTATCTCCCGCTCCACCCAAGAGCGCCACGTGTGTATCGGGCGGTAGACAACATAGTTGTCTAGGTTATCTGTCGCAAGTACTCTCTGTTGTCTGTGGCATTTTGACACTGGCTTCAACAGACACATACATAAACAAAATAAACCAGTGAAAAAACATAAAAATAAAAGAAAAAACACAATTAGAACAATAAAATCTAAGGATTCAAGTTGTGCGTCGCATCTCAGCAAGAATAGGTCATTGCTCAGCATATACCGTGACGTTGGGCAAATCCAAACATCTACGGTGCTGATTTTCAGCAACCACCGTTCGAGTGACAATTTTGGCATCCCCTCTGAGAGTAAACATTAATCCAAGGCAGGTTAGTACATATACACATACCTTTTACATCCATATATACCAATTCATATCATCATGTATACATAATTAAAACATTACTATTAAATAAAACAACAACATTATAAACACTAGACAATATTAAGTTTAAACTATTATTACAAAAATATATACATTTATTACTTACATTCTTATAATTACAAAAATAATCTGAAACTGGATCACCTACAAATTATTATTTTGCAGCTAATATTTTTTTTTTGTATCGATGATAGATATAACAACCATATACTGCACCATATTATGGGGAGGAGGTGGCATGAAGACGGCCACTCGCATAAGACGAAATGGCAACAGCAAAACCTCCCCGGGACACATAAAATATCCTCTTATAGTAAAAAACAACGGCGAGGGAATTGTTGATGAAATTATTAAGTGTCTGCTTATACAAGTACTTCCTTGTATAAGTTACCATAATTAAATATATACCAATAAAATGGGCACATTACCAGTCGACAGCGATGTGGAAGAGTTTTTTGACGCCATATTTTAGTTTGATTTTAGTTAGTTGTAATTAGCGTAGGGTTTTATTATTATTATTTTTTTAATTTACTGTAATTATAGTTTTTAGTTGTGTATGTAATAAGAGTTACCTACATGTGACCAATGAAATAATTGACTTTGTTTTATCGGATCAAGATTATGGGCAGTCTGTGGACTGCAGAAAAATCGTTATAATTGGAAAATGAATTGACTAGATTTTTTACGATAGTAAATAATCATGGCTTATTTTATTTTTTTTGCTTTCTTGGCTACATGAACTTTATAGTAAACTAAACTCTTAATATACCTCTAATTTAAAGCTTGATCAAGTAAAATACACTTCTGGACACATCTATTGGCCCACCTTAGAGTTTAGGTTTCGATGGTTATTAGTTGGTTGGTTGGTTGGTTGCTAGATTGAACAAAAACTGTTGATGCAGTTTTAAACCTGAAACATTTTACCATTTTTTTCGATCGTATTGTTTTAAATTTGAATTCAGAATACCATACGACATGGAGCTACGCCTAACAAGTCGGATATGCGCCTTGTTAAAGGCAATTGATTTTTGAATAAAAAACATGTTTTATCAAATAAAGGTTTAATTTAATAACGCGTGTTGCCTCCATGGGCATCTACCACAGCTCTCATACGATTAGGCATAGAGTTTATCAACCGCTCTATGAAATTTTGAGGGATCATCTCCCATTCCTCTTCTATGGCAGTTTTCAACTCCTGCATCGTCTGGGCAACTGGCTGACGAGCCCTAACACGTCTTTTTAGCTCGTCCTACATGTGCTCAATGGGGTTCATGTCTGGGCTTCTGGCTGGCCAGTCCATAACTGTGATGTTCACATCCCGAAGATATTCCCTGACGATGCCGGCCGCATGGGCTCTTGCATTATCATGCATAAAAAGGAAATTTGGGCCCACATAGTCCGCGTATGGTATCACGTGAGGTTCTAAGCACTCACGAATGTACCTTTCAGCATTTAATGTTGGCAGCCGTGGTCCTGTAACAACCTCAAGTTGAGTTTTGCCGCTCGCGGATATACCGCCCCAGACAGTCCATGAGCCACCGCCATAGGCAACCCTCTCTTCAAAGCAGCATTGTGCGAAACGCTCTCCCTTACGTCGGTAGACCTTCTTCCTTCCATCATTGCCATGTAACACAATTTTAGACTCATCAGAAAAGAGTACACGGCTCCAATCTTGCTGTGTCCAATTTAAATGACTGCCACTACCATATCGCGTTCTTTTAACTTTCTCCGAATAGTTCGAGCGCTCACAGATACTCCGTGGAAGTCGCGAAGTTGGTTTTGTATCTCAATGGAGGTAAGGTGACGATTTCTCAAGCTGGTCGTCACGATGAATCGATCCTGCCTTTCAGTTGTGACCCGAGATCGTGGCCTTCCTTGGCGACGAACAAAGCCGCCAGTCTCTAGATACCTCCGATAAACATTTTGGACCGCAGATCGACTTAAATTAAGTTGAGCACTCACGTTTCTTTGGCTGTGTCCGGCCTGAATAAGTGCCACAGCTTGGGCGGTGACTTCAGGTGAAGTATCCATAGATTATTGATAGAACCTCACCTTAATGTTAAGAATAAGTAATGTTTGTTGCAAAACCAAAGATATCAATCACTTTTTCAAGAATTAAATCCAAGTAAACCAATAAAACCAAGTTTTCTTAGTATTCGATTGTTTGATATCAACAAACAGGCTCCAAATTGTCTTTTGTTTCTTTAAATTCTGTGTTCAAAAAAAAAATTCAAAAAAAAACTATTGAATGAAATTGTGAATGTGCCAGGTTCAAAACTGCATAAAAACTTTTTGCTCGACATAATATAAAATTTTAGCTAGGACCAAACGAAACTGAAAATACAAGGTGGGCCAATAGATGTGTCCAGAAGTGTAATATGCTTTGCTTTATATATTGATAATAAATACTCAGAAATACATTTCCGCATTAGTTAAACATAAAAATAAAAATAACTGTTTGTGCTTAGAATATAGCCACTATATTCTAAGCACAAACAGTTATTTTTATTTGACTTTTATTGACTTAATATATGATGTTGTCACAACCATAAATACAAAATCGAGAATCACATCATCAGAAAAAGCATGGCATTAGATATTTCAACTGCCATCCGCCTAAAGTCATAGAGAAAAAGAAAACAACATATGACATGGCATGTTGTGGTTCGTTCAAAAATGTTTTTTTTTTTAATTCATAAGGAGGTACTTAGGTATTGTTGACATAATTATACGTAATCTCACCAACTTTAAACTGGAATATCTTTAATATAAGAATTATATTAAACTTTCAATCGTGGAAATTACAGACACAATAGAAAGACAATAGGTGCACGAACGACGGCGTTCGCTTGGGTTTTAATGAATTAATAGTCATGTCTAAGACAAAATGGTTTAGAAATTTATTCTGTATACTTTTGTATATTTTTCATCACAGTACGCTAAAAAAATTTGCCAACAAAATTTTGTTCGGGACTTCGCCATGATTCTTTATGTGTTACAATGCAATAAATTAAGAAAGTGTTAAAAATTTTGGAAGAACAATGTGTTTACAATATGAAAAAAGATGTGAAGGTGTATACTCATTGCCCCAAAACGATGCCAAGAGGCCAAATAGATTTTGAGTCATATGAAACAATATATTGATTGAAGAAGCGTTCAATGTCTCATCACCTCCAAAATACATATCTAGCCAAGAAGACCCTGACCAAAGGGGGCAGGATCAAAGTGGAGACACCACTGTGGAAGACCATATCCATTGCTTGAAGTCCATGACCAAAGAGGTAAAAGCTTAAAATACTTAATATAATCAGATTGTAACTTAACTTGAGTAGTTATATGGATTGTTGAATGTTCATGAAATATTTTTTTTAATGTTAATGAAATGTTTTTTTGAAAAATAATAAAGCTCTGGGGCCCGATGAAGTACCAGCAGAAGTCTGGAAGTCCCTTGGAAAACACGGAGTAGTTTGACTGTATGAGTTGTTTAATAAACTGGTCCAGGGATATTCCATTCCAGATTCTTGGCAAAACAGCTTCCTCATAACTTTCTTCAAAAGCAAAGGAGACGTTAGAGACTGCAGTAACTACAGAGCTATAAAACTGATGACGCATACTCTAAAAATTTGGGAACGGGTTCTGAATAATAAATTAAAGTTCATCACAAGGCTTACCCAGAACCAATGCGGGTTTGTGGCTGAAAAGAGCTCCTCAGACGCTATACAGATGGTCCGAATCCTGATAGAGTAAGCCAAAACCAATAAAACAAATCTTCATTTATGGTTTTCATAGACTTAGAAAAGGCATTCAGAAACCATGTTCCACGGGACCTCATCTGGGATGCACTCAGATTACAATTGATGCCAGAATACTACATCAATCTTATCCAAGACATGTATAATGCCGTTACTACCCAAATCATAAGTTCAGCAGGCAAGGGCAAAACGTTTAAAATTGAGGTTGGGGTGCACCAAGGATCTACGCTCAGCCCTCTTCTTTTCAATACTACAATGGATTACCTTACAAAACTCTGCCAAAAGCCACTGCCGTAGAATATTCTTTACGCTGACTATGTTGTTTTGATTTCGGACGATGTAGAAGAGGTCCAACAGAAGTTCAACCATTGGATTGAGGCACTCAAAACGAATGGCCTTAAAATCATTCGAAAGAAGACGGAACACATGTCTTGCATTTTTGACAAATATAGTAACTCCAACAACATCAAGATTTCGATGTACTCTCTACCCACGGTGACCCAATTTAAATACCTTGGGTCAATAATTAGCAACGATGGCAAAATCGAAAAAGATATTACTCATAGAACTACAACCGGATGGATGAAGTGGAGACAACTCACAGGCGTCATGTGTGATAGAAAAATGCCAGTTAAAGTTAAGGCCACTTGTATAAGACAAGAATTAGACCAGCTGTCTTGTATGGACCCGAATGTTGAGCAACCAACAAGCAGCACTTAAATAAACTGCACACAACAGAAATGCGCATGTTTAACTGGTCAGCGGGAGTCACACTTCTAGATATAATTCGAAATGAGTACAAAATAGGCAGTTTTAAAGTTCCTTCGTTATCTGGCAAAGTCAAAGAGAAGCGCTTACGGTGGTATGGTCACATACAAAGACGTCCAGATGATCATATGGTGAAGCTTGCCCTTGAAATGTCTACGACAAAGCGGACGCTTGGACCACCCTTCACTTGGTTGACGATGGTCCAAAGAGACCTAAACGAAGCTCATCTCGACATCGAAATAGCATAAAATCGTGCACAATGGGTAAGGTCTAGCTAAAAGAAGAAGGAGAAGAGTAATACAAAGGGGTATCGTGTAGATTACTGGTACTCTACTGGATCCAGTTTAATTAGAAGCCGACTCCAACATAACTGGGAAAGGGCAGATAGATTTGTTATTGAGTCGTTTTCTACTTCCTCATTGGTTTAACGGATCACGCACTTCTCGTTCCAGAGCATATCGCACCATAGGAAACGTCGTTCGGTTCGTATAGTCTGTCTAAAAAGTCACAAGACTTCAGAATTTTCGAACGAAATAAAAAATCTGTTATTGGCAATACGAATTTTAATTGTCACTCACTTGTTTCTTGAGATGATGATAGTTCTACAACAGATGTTGAAATCAGAAATCAGTAATGCTTATTTCAAATAGACCAGTTACAGGCACTTTTGAATTGTCAAAATGTCGGTCAGTCAAACAAGTGAAGCTAAATTGCACGTTCCAAAGAGTAGGTCTCTATGGAGAAGAACGTGCAGGAAACTCCATGAAAAGTCATAGAAATTGAATAAGTCACTGGCAGCTAAGAGATGACCAGTCTCAACTGACGGCGCCCGACGAGCATGACGTGTGCATCAGCCCCACTCAGCTCAACCATTTTGAAGGGAGCCAAATGACCCAATAACACGTGCCACCATCAGCGAGACATTTTAGTGAGCAAGAAAATCTCTCAACTGCCATGCTCGTAGTGTCAAACAAGTTGTAACCAAATAAAAATGCTCCATGGTACTTCACATTCACAAAATTGGAAAAAAGTGCTTCTACATTATACAATGCTATTATTTCCAAATGTAACAGGTAATAAATCATAAGTTCTATTAAAATAAACAAATAAAATTAAAAAAAAAATCTGAAAACAACAATAGGAAAAGGCCAGCAGCATCTCTTCCAATATGTATAACTAAATTAAAAAAAAAATACGACTAATTAGTAGCTAAAAATGACTGTGACTGTGGAGCAGGACCGGCATTTAGCCAAGCATTTTTACCGAGTAGATAATCTTCCAATTTATAATATGCTTGCCTACATAGCGTGCGTTTTATGCATGTTTTAAATTTTGACTCGTTTAATTGGAGAATTTCAAGTGGAATTTTATTATAAAATTTTACACAGTACCCCATAAAAGAACTAGATACTTTAGCCAATCTGAATCGAGGTTGATCTAACTTGTCTTTATTTCTAGTATTAAAATTGTGCCTGTCACTTATTTTAGTAAAAAGATGAATATTTTTCCTGAAATACATAATATTTCATAAATGTATTGACAAGGAACCGTCATGATGTTTATATCTTTAAATAGTTCCCTACGAGAATCGCGCCTGCAAAGATTGTATATGGCTCTGATAGCTCTTTTCTGCAGAATAAAAATAGACTCTATGTCTGCAGCCTGACATGATACTGTGAAAATAACTAAAATAGACCAGTCTCGCGGTATGTATATCAGTAAATTGACGGATTTTTCTGACAGCATATGCTGCTGAGCTAAGCCGTCCTGCCAGAGATGTTAAATGAGGACCCCATTGTAGCCTTGAGTCGAGCGTGATTCCCAGGAAAACTGTGTTTTCGACGAATTCAAGTTTCTCCATATTCACTACATGTTTACTATTTCCAAATCATTGATAAATGATAAATGATATTTATTTTGTAAATAGGTTTAAAAAACACTTTTACAAGTCAATTTTTTTTCGTCAGTTTATGCTAGATGAGGCCGGTGTTTCCTATCTGACTACCCTGAGAAGAAACACCGAAACAAACTCAGGGGTCAAAGTCTCTTTTAAAGTCCATACAGTAAATATGTAATGGTCAAATCATATGAGAACCATGCAGATTTGTCTGAGATGGTCTTTTGAAGAAAGAACTATACAGATTTGAGTGGACCTGTCCAATCAGTGTAAGCATTTGTCAGTATTCGAAAAGCTCAACTTAGGACTACTAAGGAGCTCCACGACTTGACGAACAATACCAAAGAAAGGACATTTGGGTAGGCCGCAGAAAATACTCAAATTGCCAAACTTAAATTAAAATTACTGAAAAAAGAAAAAGCAATCAACATAGTCCTCACATTTACTATAATATAAGGAAATTGATAGTTTACAAAATATTTAGCAAAGTAAATATTTATGTCAAGGAAAAAAAAAATATTTTAAGCACTTAAAATATATACACATCAATTTGTAAAATAAAAATAATCTCCAATGTCAAATTGTAAAAAAATAAATAAAATAAAAAGAAAAAGCACATTTGAAAATAAACATAATTTAAAAAATACAAAAAGAAGAAAAATAAAAATATCAACAGTTGTAGTAGGTACTGGAGCAGGTCAATCCCAAGCCTTGTCGTCCTGAATATAGACCTTTACAGTGTAAAAAGCCTTTTGACAAAGTTTTTGTTATACAAATGATTTGAACTTATTAAGGCTTAGTTGTTGAATATGATTTCTTTTAACATTCGGTAACGCAAATCTTATACACTTTGTTTTTTTCCCATTTAATACTAAATTATTGACAGTAAACCAGATCGTTGATCGTTGTAAGGCTAGTGATGATAAATCAATAACCGGAATTTAATATTTAGAATCTGATTTCTTTTACGATTCTAGATTTATGTTACTACTTTATACTTACCCTACATGCCACACACATGCATGCTACATGCCCTGCATGCTTTGCCTTTTTATGGCCCTATTACATCTTTGCAAATGTATCCTACTTTTGTCATGAGACTATTACCTATTAAAAAGACTGAAATAGGTATATTCAAAACAAAAATCTTTTGTATTTTATATTGTTAAAAAGTCCCCTAATAATATTAAATCAATTAAAAACTATTTACATATGATACTCTTTATAAGGTTCTATTAGTGAGCAATGATTCTCTTCTGAGTCGGTACACTCTTGCCAGAGTGGTCGTGATCATCACTGTGAATCATGATAAGTAATCATCCTTGTAATGCGGCGCCATTCATCGCGGACTGCAGCTTTCTGGGTACATTCATAAACCGAGCACTTAGTTGCGGCCTTGATCTGGTCTGTCCATCTCATTGGTAATCTACCACGTGGCCTGGTGCCCTCAAGTTTGCCCTGCACCACAAGACGCTCTAAGGAGTCATTACTACGACGCGATACATGGCCGAAGAAGGTCAAAATGCGCGACTGCACTGCGGATGATAAGCGCTGTCTGACGCCGAGTTCTTTTAATATGGAATCATTCTTACGAAACTCTGTCCACGATACTCCTAGCATCCGTCTCCAGCACCACATCTCCAACACGTCAACTTTCTTCTTCTCGGATTCACGAAGAGTCCATGTCTCCGATGCATAGAGGCAAATGGGGAATATTAGACAATAAACGAGCCTGGTTTTCGTGGTCTTGGTAATGTTCCTATTACCCCAGATCTTTGTCATTTTATCCATAGCAGACCTAGTGATCACCATACGCCGCTTGATTTCATCTATACACCCGCCTTCGTTGGATATCAACGCCCCAAGGTAAATATATGATTGGACGACCTCGCAATTCCCTAAGTGTGTGATCCCGGGTAAGTTGTTATTTGCACGGTCGACAACCATCACTTTGGTTTTTGCGCGATTTATTTTTAATCCAAATTCCCGGCTTGTAGCTTCTATCTTATGCAGCATAACTTCCATATGTCGAGCACTAGTTGCGAATAAGGTCGTGTCATCCGCATAACGCAAGTTGGAGATCCTTCTACCGCCAATACGACCCCATCTGTCCAATCTTCCAAGGCAATTCTCATTATCATCTCTGTATAGATGTTGAACAGTAGAGGTGAAACTATGCAACCTTGGCGAACTCCTGCACTAGGATGGAAATGATTCGAAAGTGTTTCATCTGTTCTGACTGATGCTGATCCGCTCTCGTATAGACGCCTGAGCAAGTGAACCAGATGTATCGGAGTGCCCATATCCAGCAAAGATTTCCATAAGACTGGCCACTTCACCGAGTCGAACGCCTTCAAGAAATCAATTGCTTGTTGAACTCTCGAGCTTTCTCTATGATCTGGCGCACAGTAAAAATTTGCTCGCGGGTGCCTTTTCCTTTTACAAAACCTGCCTGCTCAGGGGCTATCTCTTTCGAGAGGAAGGTCTTGAGGCGCTCATTCAGAATGTGAAGCAGTATTTTACTTGCATGAGATATTAAAGCAATGAGTCTATAATTACTGCACACTTTTGTGGAACCTTTTTTATGAAGGGGAATGAAAACTGTATGGACCCATTCTTTTGGCCATGTACCAGTCTGCCAGATTTTATTACATATGGTATGAAATATTTGGACACCATGATCTCCCGCAGCTTTAATTACTTCTATCGGGATAACATCTATACCAGTAGCTTTACCAGTTTTCAGGTGTTTGATAGCAGCATGTACCTCTTCTTTAAGAATGTCTGGTTCTAGATCGTTCCCTGGTTCTGTTGATGGAAACTCATGTGAGTTTAGATCTTGAAACAAAGCCATACAGTAAACCCTCCATGTTTCAGATATCTTATCTATTTCCGTAATTAGGTCACCATTATGGTTTTCTATAGCCCAGGTCTTCGATGAAAGAGTCCCTGTTAGTGACCGAATCTTCCGATGTAGGTCTCTGGTTTCGTACTTGTCTGCATGAACCTCAATTTCTGCACAGATGTTTTTCAGTTTATTGTTCAGATCTCGCCTGCAACCAGCTTGGATTTTGGCAGACAGATTGTTTATTTTTTTTATGTTAGTGCCCTTCGCTTTGAGTTTTCGTCTCTCCTCAACCAGCCCCAGAGTATCATCACTCATCCAGTGTTGCTGCTTTAAAGGTGTTGAAGGTGTATTACACTCCCTAGCTGCATTTTCTAAAAGGATTTTCGAACTGGTCCACAGTTGATCTGAACTGTGTCCAGCCGACCCATCAATCCATTGATCCCAATTTTCCTCAAGTGCCGCTAAAAACTTAGTGCTATCGTTCACCTCAATCCTTCGCTGTTTATTTATTTTCCCAGCAGCTTTAAGTTTAAGCTGCATCCTAGAGATCAACAGCTGGTGATCTGATCCGCAGTCGGCCCCAGGAAGAGTATGAGCATTTTTAATAGAAGTCTTCCACCTTGCTCTGATGAGGATGTAATCTATTTGGTTTTTATAATTACCGCCAGGTGATGTCCAGGTGTATAATCTTCGAGGATGATGCTGGAAGAAACTGTTAGCAATGATTAAGATCTTATAATCAAGGTTGATTTGGCAACCAGTATTGACTACATCAGATTTCATTTTACCCTAATAATTACCCTAGTCGTTTGACTTTTTAGACATACTATCACTCTACTTAAACGTAGAAATCGTACAGTTTGTAGGCGTACATATTTATATCGTCAAAACATCCTTCATTACGAGATTTTTCATTTTCCAGGCATTTTTTAGGCATTGACTTCGACGCCCCGGGCCAGAAGTTCGAACCCCACTAAATGCAGTACCTATTTCTGATCTTGGGACATTTTTTTAAGTAAAGTATATGAACAAAAATTATCATGGACTTCCTAAATAATATTACGTTCCGCACCGGACGTACGAGTCGCAAAACCTCGATATCAAATGATGACGATAGTACTTCTCATACACTGAACGAAACCGTTAATAGCATGCCAGATATGTCAAGAGACGAAGATAACTTACAAATTAAAACATTAAAAGACGAAATTGATAAACTAACAGTACAATTAAATAGTGCACACAGGGAAATTGACATATTGTCTCTAGAAAACACTAACTTAAAACAAAAAAATGAGGAGTTAAGTAAAAGAAATGAACTTCTCAAAAAGATTAATAGCCCGGCTAAATTAAAAATGACACCAAAGAAAACCACAAATAAGTGTACAAAAACAAAATACACACAAACTTCACAAGAAAATAGCGATCTTAAAAGTCCAAACGAAAACATCCCAACGGAATCAGATAACTCATCAATAAAAGAGTCATTAGCTACTGCTCCGATAAGACTATGTAACAGTATAATTAATGAAAGTAAGAGTACATCACAGTACCAAAATAAAAGGATATGTATTGTAAGCACAGACAATAAAAACAATCTGTTAAGCATTGCAGAAAATACTCTGAATTGGACTAAACGTTGTCATTACATTAAACCACACGCAAATACGCAGCAATTGTTGAAAGGAATTAAGGACAAACTATTAGATTTCTCATTCAATGACTACTGCATAATATTATTAGGTGAAGAGGACTTTAAGATCACTAATGTTTATATTGATACGGTTTTATATATCAGACAGGTATTACAAGAAATTAAACATACAAACATTATTATATGTACGCCAACATACAAATTCTTGAAACACGCCAACTTGCATAATTTCAGGGTAGAAACCTTTAATAACCTTTTATATCTGGATGTACTAGCCCACGAATATGCATATTTTTTGGATAGCAATAGAAACTTAAGTATTGATGGCACTATGTTTGACAAGCGCACTGGCGTAATTAACAACACGGGGATTAAAACTATTTTTAAGGACATATCGGAGATGATCAGTGACATACAATTTATAAATAACGATATTGACGTATACGACGATACCATGTCCAATAATGACTTTTTTCGTTTGTAAAAATCTCAATATAATACATCAAAATATAGCAGGATTGCTAAGAAAATCGGACGCACTTAGCGTATGTATTGATGAATTGGCGGCAAAGAAAGTGCAAATAGATATTATATGCATTACGGAACACTTCTTAATGGAAGGCTACGAAACTCAGCTCAACATACCCAACTACTGTATACAGAGGAGGGTCATGTATACTGGTTAGAAATGATCATGACTGGAAAGAACTAACAAAAATAAGTAACATGTCATCATTGGAAACTTTTGAATGTTGCGCGATAGAGCTTATTAAATACAATATTATAATTGTTTGCATTTATAGAGTACCAAAATTAAGCAATCTTAATGAGTTTTTTAGTAAATTAGAAATTGTACTTAAAGAGTTAGCAATGAAAAGGTATCATAACGTTATTATTGCTGGCGATTTTAATATCGATATTTTAAAAACTAACAGTCAAACAATTGAATTTAAAAGCCTTTTAATGAATTTTAACTTTAAACTAGCAATTAATAAACCAACTAGAACTGTGAGCCAGACATGTATTGATAATTTTGCGCATAATTTTAACAAAAATTGCAAGACAGAAATATTGGAGCTAGCGCTGTCTGATCATACAGCCCAATTATTTCAATGTCCAGTTAAAAAACTGTGTACTATTGATAAATACCGTACCGTTAGGCGTAACTATACTAAAATTAACATCTCAAAATTTAAACAGTGCATTAAAGCACTAAGTTTTGCAGAAATATATAAAACACATGACCCACATAAAGCATACAGCTTATTTATAGAAAATTTTACCCTTTTTTATGAGCTATGTTTTCCTAAATCAGTGGCAACTGTTGATGTAATAAGGAAACCGAAGTGGATTTCAAAAGGAATAAAAATTTGCAGTAAAAGAAAAAGGCAACTTTTATGGCAGTACAGGTTACAACCAAACCTTCGTAACAAAACAAGTTTTAAGAACTACTCCAAATTATTTAGGAAAATTATTACACTAACTCAATGTACACAAAATAATTATAAAATAAAGACTTCGGCAAATAAATCTAAAGCCACCTGGCAAATCATAAATCAAGCTAAATTTAATATCCCTAAAAACTCTATTAATATAATAAAAACAAATAAGTCTAGTACCTCGAATCCTAAACAGATAGCGAATGAGTTCAATAATTACAATACAACAAGTGCAGATACAATTCAGACCAATAACATCCGGTAAACTAAATAAATTTAATAGCACTTTAACTAGCAGGTTGGGTGATTGGAACCTTGCAGAAAACAATGGTAATATTTTGTATAAAAATTTTTTTTTAGTAGTTCAAAAGGAGTTTAATCAGACGTTTGAGAAAAAAACTAAAACTATCTGCCCTAAGTTTAGATTTAGTGACTGGGCAACTAAAGGAATCAGAATAAGTAGGGAAAGACTTTTCGAGTTGTATGACCTTAAGCCTATTATTAACACTGAAACTTTTAATAAATATGTTGCTACTTATTCTAAAATGTTTAAAAATACTTGTAAGGCAGCTAAGGCCTTATACATTAGCAACAAAGTTAAAACAGCAGATAATAAAATAAAAACGGTTTGGAATATTATAAATAATGAAACCAACAGAAACAAAAGAAATAATAATGATTACACATTGGAGACTCATCATGGTCTTATTAGCGATAACAAACTAGTTGCAGAAGAATTTGTAAATTTCTTTACCAGTATACCGATTAAAACTACTGAAGCCCTAAATTCGTCGCCATCGCATGCTTTTGGTTTATTACAGGCGAACGTTGCAGCCTGTTCGACTGAATTTAACTTTAAACATATAAACCCCATAACAGTAATAAAAGCTTTTAAAGAAATCAAGATTAAATTGACAGAAGATCTATGGGGTATGTCTATCAAAGTTTGTACCTCAATTATTGAGACTATAGCGCCGTACTTGGCTTTAATATTTAATTTGTGTATAGATCAAGGAGTCTTTCCAGATCTAATGAAATATAGTAAAGTGATACCACTCTTTAAATCCGGGAATAGTAGAGACACTAATAATTATAGGCCGGTGTCCGTTTTGCCGGTTCTTAGCAAGATATTTGAAAAGGTAATGTTAAATCAAATGCGTAGTCATTTTAACTCCAATAACATCCTACATGATAAACAGTATGGTTTCACCAAAGGACGTTGTACAACTGACGCGGGTGTTTCCTTACTAAAACACATTTTTAATGCGTGGGAAGAGGCACAAGATGCTATAGGCATCTTCTGCGACCTATCTAAGGCGTTTGATTGTGTAGTTCATGAAACATTGCTTCTGAAACTCAAGCATTACGGACTAGGCAATGCAGCGTTAAGCTTATTAAAATCTTATTTAAATAATAGACAGCAATTAGTGCAAATAAACGGTGTCAATTCGTCGGGATTGAATGTTGAAATGGGGGTGCCCCAAGGTTCAATTTTAGGTCCTTTTTTATTTTTAGTTTATATTAATGATTTACCCAATTTGTTGCAAAATAAACTTAATATGGTGTTGTTTGCTGACGACACTTCTTTGATTTTTAAGATAAATAGAAAGACTAACAATCTTGACAATGAAAATAGCGCCCTATTGCAGGTTCAAAACTGGTTCACTGCTAATAATCTGGTTCTAAATGGGGAAAAAAACTAAATGCATAAGATTTTCCTTACCGAATGTCAAAAGTAGTGATTGTGACATTGTATTGAATAATGAAAAACTAGAATTTGTTGATAAAACGATTTTCCTGGGGATTACGCTAGACTCAAGGCTACAATGGGGTCCTCACTTAACATCTCTTGCAGGGCGGCTTAGCTCAGCTGCATATGCTGTTAGAAAAATCCGCCAATTTACGGATGTTGATACCGCTAGGCTAGTCTATTTTAGTTATTTTCATAGTGTCATGTCGTACGGTATCTTACTATGGGGACGAGCTGCAGACATCGAGTCAATCTTTATATTACAGAAAAGAGCCATCAGAGCTATTTACAATCTCCGCCGGTGCGATTCTTTAAGGGAACTGTTTAAAGAAATTAACATAATGACGGTACCTTGTCAATATATCTATGAAAACATCATGTATGTTAGAAAAAATCTTCATCTTTTTAGCAAAAGAGGCGATAGACATAATTATGTTACAAGAAATAGGGATCAATTAGTTCAACCAGGTTTCAGACTGGCTAAAGTGGCCTCTTCTTTTATGGGGTACTGTTTGAAATGTTATAATAAAATACCACCCCAAATATTAGACCTCAATGAAACGAAATTTAAATCTTGTATTAAACGCACACTATGCAGACAAGCATATTATAAGTTGGAGGATTATATTCAAGATAAAAATGCTTGGCTCAATGCTGGTCCAGCTCCACTACCACTAGGGCGTACTAATTAGTTGATTAGTTGGAAACTAATATTATTATTTTTTTAATTTGAAAGACAATTGCATTGTATAATGTAGAAGCACTTTTTTCAAGTTTGTGAATGTGAAGCACCATGGAGCATTTTTATTAGGTTACAACTTTTTTTTTTTTGACATTACGAGCATGGCAGTTGAGAGTTTGTCATGCTCACTCAAATTTCTCGCTGTTGGTGGCACGTGTTATTGGGTCGTTCAGTTCCCTTCAAAATGGTTGAGCTGAGTGGGGCTGATGCACGCGTCATGCTCGTGAACGGGTGCCGTCAGATGGGACTGGTCATCTCTTAGCTGCCAGTGGCTTAATTCAGTTTCTATCTTTTAATTATTTTACATTTTTATTTCATTATCGACATTGTGCTCACATGATAGAAGCAACAAGTAATATGTAACCAAGCATTATATGTAACACATAATATGATTTAAAAGAGTGTCCATGGAGTTTCTTGCACGTTCTTCTCCATAGAGACCTACTCTTTGGAACGTGCAATTTAGCTTCACTTTTCTTGGACTGACCGACATTTGACTATTCAAAAGTGCCTGTAAATGGTCTATTTGAAATAAATGATTTGACTTTGACTTTGACTTTGAATTATTTTATCGACAAAATACAACCGATTGGCAATTTTGACAATAACAATAAACTGCCTTTTCCTAGCAAAAAAGACTCAATGTTTATGGCTCCTTGCATACCTCAAGACATTTATAAAATCATTCTCACTCTAAAGAATACGAACAGTGTTGGATATGACGGTATATCCACCAAGGTAATAAAAGCTGTAGCTCTCGAAATTTGCAGTCATTTGAGTTTTATTATAAATCTATGCATTGCCGAAGGTGTATATCCTAACGCACTAAAATTATCAATAGTAAAGCCAATGTTCAAAAAAGGAGACAGAGAATGTATAGAGAACTATAGACCTATTTCGCTTATCCCTGTAATGTCTAAGATTTTTGAGAAATTCATTTATTCTGAATTGTATAAATACTTTGAGAGAAATAATATATTATGTAGTGAGCAAAAAGGATTCCGCCCAAATAAATCGATAAACATGGCAATTTATGACTTCTTACATACTGTTATGAGCAATGTAGATACCAGAACGCCAGTGTGTGCGATTTTCTGTGACATGACGCAGGCATTTGACTACGTTAAACATGACATCTTAATAAGAAAACTTGAAGCGTATGGTATTAGGAGCAATACACAAAATTTAATAAAATCATATTTGTATAACAGAAAACAAAAGACGGAGATAACTAAAATAAATACTAACACGAAACGGGAAGAAATCCACCAATCTGAGGAACGTATTGTATTATATGGAGTTCCTCAAGGAAGTGTACTAGGAGCCCCTTTCTTTACAATATATATAAACGATCTGCCAAGGGCTATACCACATCCTATGACACTTTTCGCAGATGACAGTACAGTGACCATTTCTTGTAAGAATAATGACATCTCCCAATACAAATTTGACATTAATAACTCATTAAAATTAATAATAAAATGGCTAAGCATGAACAATTTAAAAATTAATTTAGACAAAACTAAGATTATGCATTTCAGACAACGCCCAACTTTGGTAGAAAATAATATTCAATTGACATACAACGGCAAAACTATTGAGGATGTCGTTACTACTAAGTTTCTGGGACTGACGTTGGATACAAAACTAGACTGGAAATCACACATTGATAGTGTATGCAAAAAAAACTTGTAAAGCTGCTTATGCGTTGTTTTCACTGTCTTCGAAAGTTAATTTAGAAGCTTTAATTACGGCATATCACGGTCTAGTGGCAGGACAATTGAGATACGGCATTATCTTTTGGGGAAACTCTACAGACAATGTAATTGCATTTAAGGCCCAAAAGAGATGCATTAGATCCATGTTCGGACTTAAAACAGTGGATAGCTGCAAGCCTTATTTTAAACAGTATAAGATACTCACACTGCCTTGCTTATATATTTTAGAAGTCACCATGTTTGTTAGAGCCAACCCTTCACGGTTTCCTCGCTTAGAAGAAAAAATTTCACGGAATAGACGCGACAATACCAAACTGTACACACCAAGCGCAAAAACGGCTTTTATGCGTAAGAATATCTTATGTATGGCTCCAACTATAGTTAACAAATTGCCGAAAGAGTGGAAATTGTTAAATGACAATACATTCAAATCTAAGTTAACGATATTTCGAGCTCAAAAAGCATACTATAGTGTCGCCGAATTTCTTAACGATACAATTGTTTGACTGGCATGCTACACGGTTACATTAATGTATTTGTTGACATTACTTTACTATTTTAATATCGTTTTAATGTTTGACATTCCATTTATTTTTTATTGTTTTTTTTTTTTTTCTATTTTGATACCCTATTTAATTTTTTTGACATTTTATAAAAAAAAAAATTTGACATCTATTAAATTTTTTGACCTAATATTAAATTTTTGTGACATTGTATTTAATTTATTGACATAGTATTAAATTTTTTGACATTGTATTTATTTATTTTTTTGACGAAGTTTTGGAGGTATGCGGAACAGAGAGTAAAGTCCCGCAAACCTCCGTTGAAAAGGGAGGATCCTCCGACCAGACAGGTGTTATAGTCTGGTGGGCGACTGCCCGGTAGTTGATTTCGGGCTGTCGTATATGCTCAAATCGCGCGGAGAACTGTGAATGCGCGATGCAGGATTTCGTACTTTCTTCGTAGTTCTTATGTGGCACCATAGATGTCGCTACATCACTCCCCTCCGGAGATCGGAGATCGATGGTTCTTTGATGCTTCATGATGCTTGCCAGGCCAGTGATAGGTTGGTTCCAGTGGGTCGGAACCGATGCCGCATAGTTCTCGGTGAGTCGGAACTGTCTGCGGTGATGCCCCAGTGAGTCGGGGAGTTTGCTATCCCAGTGAGTCGGGATAATGCCCCAGTGAGTCGGGGTGATGATGTCCCAGTGAGTCGGGATGATGCCCCAGTGAGTCGGGGTGGTGCTGTCCCAGTGAGTCGGGATGATGCCCCAGTGAGTCGGGGTGCTGCTGTCCCAGTGAGTCGGGATGATGCCCCAGTGAGTCGGGGTGGTGCTGTCCCAGTGAGTCGGGATGATGCTGCAGGCTCCAGTGAGTCGGAGTAGTGCTGCTGACTCCAGTGAGTCGGAGCGGTGCTTGTGCGACGTAGGGCTTGACTGCTGGCGTCGACCAGGAGAGGTTCTTGATAGCTCTTCATGTGACTGGCCGAAGGTGCTGTGTGCCAAGCCAAGGTCGCTGATGAGGCTGAAGGTGATGACCAGGTATGACCAGGTAGGCATGCTGGTGGTCAGGATACCCTCTATAGCCGTGGGTGCTGGCTGTATGGCTCGCTGCTCGAAAGCTTGAGGAAGTGATGATGACGTCACGAAGTAGTAGCTGCACGAAGGCTGCGCTGACGTTCTTTGTCGAGGGTCACCAGTTTGGAGGTATGCGGAACAGAGAGTAAAGTCCCGCAAACCTCCGTTGAAAAGGGAGGATCCTCCGACCAGACAGGTGTTATAGTCTGGTGGGCGACTGCCCGGTAGTTGATTTCGGGCTGTCGTATATGCTCAAATCGCGCGGAGAACTGTGAATGCGCGATGCAGGATTTCGTACTTTCTTCGTAGTTCTTATGTGGCACCATAGATGTCGCTACAAAGTAATTAATTATTTGACATTTTGCTAAAAAACTGTATTTGTGTTTCTGACATTGCATTTAATTTTTGACATTCTATTTAATTTTTGTGAGATTTTAATTATTTTGTTTTGACATTCGTTTTGATTTCTAATTTTTGCAATTAATATTTAGTTATTTGACATTGTATAATAATTTTAAATTTTTGTTAATATGCATGCTGATTTTTTCTGCAAGTTTGTATGCCAATATTTGGCAAAACATAGCGCACTATCCATTTATACCACCCTCTGTAATACCTATGTTTACAAACCAAAAAAATGATTATGATTATGATTATGATTATGATTATTCCTTGGTCCTTAACCTTTATGACAAAATCAATAAAATCATCATCATCATCATCATTTCAGCCGATACACGTCCACTGTTGGACATAGGCCTCCCCCAAGCGTCGCCACATCGAACGTTCCTGTGCGTCCCGCATCCATCGGTTTCCCGCTACCTTCACCAGGTCATCGGTCCATCAATGAAATAATTAACATTTTTCTACTAGCTAAGATCTAGTGTAAAGTGAAGATTCAGGACTATCTACAGGTCTTATGATGAAACAGAAGCCATTTTGAACATTCCCAAATAGAGTATTTCAATTATTCAATTTTATTCAATTTAGCTTCACATTTTTTGGACTGACCGACATTTGACTATTCAAAAGTGCCTGCAAATGGTCTATTTGAAATACTTGATTTTAAATTTTGAATTTTGAGTACTAGTTACCAGTCACTTCTTTTCTCTTTTTTTATTTTAACGGACATTTGCTTACTTAATGAGACATGGTCATCGGTTGCAAATACATACTCGTTGACACCAAACACACTCTTACACAAGTCGGTACTAAACTGTCTTTATTGGGTAGAAATATTTAAAAACCGGCCAAGTGCGAGTCGGACTCGCCCATGAAGGGTTCCGTAGCAGCAAGTAACATAATATTAAAGTTCTTTTAATGTGTTGTAACTTTGATCGATGTTTTAACAATAGTGTATTTTTTTCGATTTATGACGCATTAAAAAAAAACTACTTACTAGATTTCGTTCAAACCAATTTTCATTGGCAGTTTTTATAGTAATGTACATCATATTTTTTTTTTAGTTTTATCATTCTCTTATTTTAGAAGTTAGAGGGGGGGGACACACATTTTACCACTTTGGAAGTGTCTCTCGCGCAAACTATTCAGTTTAGAAAAAAATGATATTAGAAACCTCAGTATCATTTTTGAAGACCTATCCATAGATACCCCACACGTATCGGTTTGATGAAAAAAAAAATTTTGAGTTTCAGTTCTAAGTATGGGGACCCCCAAAATTTATTGCTTTTTTTCTATTTTTGTGCAAAAATCTTAATGCGGTTCACAGAATACATCTACTTACAAAGTTTCAACAGTATAGCTCTTATAGTTTCGGAAAAAAGTGGCTGTGACATACGGACGGACAGACGGACAGACAGACAGACAGACAGACAGACAGACAGACAGACAGACAGACAGACAGACAGACAGACAGACAGACAGATAGACAGACAGACAGACAGACAGACAGACAGACAGACAGACAGACATGACGAATCTATAAGGGTTCCGTTTTTTGCCATTTGGCTACGGAACCCTAAAAATGGCAACTACAATTGCTCAATTAATGTAAAGGGATCAAAATGTAATCCGAGAAACAGGCTACCGCCTAGTTCGAATACAGATGGTCCCAAGTATATTACAAATGTAGGCCTTTGTAGGCTTTTTCCAACGTTGTAATATTGTGTGTAACTATTTTCGTGACTATATTATTCCATTCATTTATTATAATATACATATTTATCATATTTTTAAATATTTCTTCAAAAAATAACATTAAAAAAAAAACATTTAAAAATATAAAAAAATAGTAGCCCACCGTCATCGGGAACAGGGTCCAAGCTGCCGGCGGTCAGGGATCCTGAGAGAGGAACCTCCGGACAATACGCGCCGTGTCTAGGAGTACTGCCTTCTGGATCAAACCCTTGATCCAACTGCCTAACGAGAGCCTCCGCAGATGTTGGTCGAGGCTCTTGGTTATTAAGCCATTGGCCGTCACAACTATCGGCACAATGATTGCTCTATCCACTTTCCACATGTCAACAACCTCGCGAGCCAAGTCAAGATATTTAGTTTGTTTATCTTTCTCAGCTTTCACGAGGTTCTCGTCATGAGGGACCGCTATATCAACAATCATTATGCGACGCTCTAGTCGATCTATCACCACTATGTCAGGCTTATTGGCAACAATAGTCCTGTCAGTGATGATAGATTGGTCCCAATACAATGTGACGCTGCCATTCTTGAGAACTGGGTCGGGCACATACCTATAGTACGGTACTTCTAATTCTTATTATTATTTTTATTATCAGCTCGATCAATTGCGGCGCTGCGCGGTGCGTTGCACTGAGGTACGCACTGATGTTCGCGCTGTAGACTAAATTGCAACAATTATCCGCAGTCACACATCCCACTGATACACGCTGCAAAGTCCTCCCTGTGCCGACATGTCGGATACTCACCTACCTGTGTATTGCATATTTTGTCTTGTTTACAAGAGAAACATTATGTACTGTATTAATTTGTGTTCCTATAGTTGGGTAAACAGGTAGCAACGATACATCTGTAGGGTTATGCCTATAATACAAACTTATCATAAAGTTTGTGTCGACGCTCTTCCTATTTATTATCCAAGTCATATAACGTCAGACATAAGATTCAACTGAACTGCTGCTCTAAAAACATAGCTCAGTTCTGTTTAATCTAATCACGGGTATATAATCAACTTAACCAATTATTGTCCGCTGATTCAATTGAAGGTCGTTTTGTAACATGACTTCACGTAAGTAGACATGTACTTGAGTATTAATTGTATAAGTTTGCTCATAACAACGCGATCCGTTAATCTCAAGTGATTATTAATTGAACGTGTGGTGAGTACACAGTTTGTTGTTCATCAGATTAATATTAATATACGCCGCCAGCCGTCGCTACAACACGCGAGGCGCCGCACAGTGCTACAGACAACACTCACGTACAGCTTTAATTACTCGCTATTACATAAGTAAACTATTGGGAGAATGCGACGGTGACTTACGAATTAGAATATACAAGTTCATAGCGATGTTACAAGTGCGTAGCTCAGCACGTGTCGCGTCTCGTCGCCACGCCGGGCCTATCGGACCGCAGGGGTTGCTCGTCTCCCGACACTCGTTGCACTAATCGCCGCTAGTTCAAACTCGCCACACACGACCCCAGCGCCTGGCGCGTGTGGGGCACGCACTCATCTAACTACGCACATAGGTACTTGTCATACGTACCATCTCGCATTCGGTATTCTTTCTCAAACTAACACAATATCGTAGTTGAGTGTTATGACAGCTCTTTTGAAGTGTTCGGCGCATGTTTAGTTAATAGTTCACTTGGATCTTTTGTTTTATTCGGTTTGTTCACATTTGACGCGCTCGGGGGCTCGTCTCAGGTGAAAAACAAAGGCTCACGTTTTTATTTGAACTGGATTGTTATCCCTGAGCGAGTACCGCGTGTGCCGCGGGTACAATGTGCCCTGGCCGTGGCCCACGGCTGCCCGCGGGCACACAATCTCTCGCTTTTGTAGCGCGATAAGCTAGAGGGTGCGGAGAGCAAGCCCGAAGGGGGGGGGGCAGTGAGAGGGATGATTACACCCGATAGGGATACCCTTCACGTTGAAGGGATTGCCGCCCGCGCTCGAACAGGCAAAGAATACTTCAAAAGAAACGGCCGCTTTGATAACATTAAAAATAGTTCTGTGTTGTCGACGTCAACATGTTGGTTATTGTTTCTTTGTACAACTGGGTTAGACATACCGAGAACGTGTTATTTTCATTTTGTTCCTCTGAAAAATGAAATACCATTCCTGTTATTATATCTTTATATGTTACCTGAATACACGAGGCAATAATATTACCTACATTGATTTATTTATTATTATGGACAAGATTAATTTATACACGATTGTTTGTATTACACAGCTGTTATCTCGAGCAGGCAATCAGTCACCTAACGTTAGGCACTACGCGGCGCACCGTGCGTGTCGCAGGTACGAGGTCCACGCAGTACGCGGCGTCGCAAAGGACGTTCTAACGTTTAACTCGTGATTGATGTGAACATATACAAGCCGGACGGTTTCAACAGACTAGATAACATATCGTATTTAAATAACTGCACACTTATGGTGTAATTTATCTATAATATGTATGTATTTAGAAGTATATAAGTATGTTTATCAGTTGTCTAGTACCCATAACACAAGCTCTGCTTAGCTTGGGACTAGACGGCGTTGTGTGATAGTTGTGGAATATTATATTATATTATTATTATTATATTATTATAATTAATCTCATTTATTTACTGTCTTAACACATAATGTGGTATTTTTTAAGACGCAGATAATAATAGCAGCACAGCGGTGTTGGGACCAGGGTCCAAGCTCAGGGACAATAAAAAATAAAATAAAATCCTATATTTTCAATTCGTGTATAAATTATAACTCGTTGAGTTTTTTTATTAGTTTGTTGGTTGTAAGTACTTACATAATAATATTATAATTACTTATCTACTATATGTTAATCATTTTATCTCAGTAACTGTTTTTTATTGATTTTATTCTGTTTTTCGATCCGGCGCAATCTTTGGTTGACCAGAAATCAAGAGTTTCTCTTTGAAGCGTAGCTGGAAAGACTTTACGGCGTCCTCACCTTTCGCATCGGACATGGTCAGTTCGGGAAGTCTCTGCACCAGATTTGTGCGGAAGCAACGTCCGAGTGTCACCACTGTGTGGACCGCCCGGAGGACACGGTTGAGGTGTGCCCCGCTTGAGTAGAGTAACGCCGTGTCCTTGTAGGGGCGATCGGCAGCAGCGATCCTTTGCGCTGACCCTTGGTACAGGTCATGGTTTGGAGCGAGGAGGAGTGGCAGGCAGTCGCATCCTTCTGCGAAGCAGTAATGCTAGCAAAGGAGGAGGCCGACCACATGAGGCAACTGCACCGCCGGGATTCCGATCCCGATTTCTTGCCACCGTAGGCGCGGGCTTGCGGACGCTTGCGGCGCTGTCCGACCGTCCGATAACCGTCCCGTCCGAGCCCAAGTCATCGGTGGCGCGTACTGTTCCCACGCGCCTCAAGGAGTTGTCAGTAAACGATATAGTGGCCTAGCAGGACCGAAGCCTACCTGAGCCTTGGACCTGTTTCTGGAAGGAAGGTCCAACCCCGGTTTGAAGGGCTAAAAAGGAACGGAGTGAGTTTTTTAGTCAGTAAGAGTCTGACACTATTTCCCGCTCCACCCAAGGGCAGGAAATGATATTGGATGATTCCTACACACCGAAAAAAAAAGATGTTTGGAAAGAAAAAAGGAAGGTCTTTACCTAATAGCGGAGAACAACTGGATTAATAGAAAGAAAAAATTAAACTTACCTATTTGTTCAACGCAACTTTTGGACATAGATCCAGCACTCTACCTGGATGGGTGCACGGCTACTGTAGTCATTATTATTACTTCCGAGATTATTATTATCTCAGTGCCACAAGCTCCGTCACATGCTGTGGTCCTGATATCCGATGCTGTCACACCGAGCGCGACACTTGCTGAGGAGACCAGATAACGGGTCACATGTTGTGACAACAGTGAGAATGACTCGGTGTCACTGTTTGTTCAGTGCGCACATCGAGAGGAGATTAACTTATTAACCCCAACGCATCACTAGCGCCGCGCGCACGCGGCTCGCCTAAGTGATTTTTTTCCAACAATGTTTGTATTGAATCACGTATTGTTTTGATTAGACCCCCTCCCCCACTTCCCCGTGACGAGTCGAGTCGCGTTTGAATAACAAAATTGTTTCGTTGCCGGCTGTAATTTCAATTGTCGTATTCATGGAGGAAAGTTGTCGAGTCACTCGCGCGCTGCATAAATATTCAGTGCGCCCCCCCCCCCCCCCTCTGAACCCTCTCCTTGCGACACATCCCCGCGCGGGCCCGCTCCGGTGCTCACTGAGATTCGCGGTGGGGACGAATTTTTTGTTTAAAGATTTGGACCCAGATTAGCTCAACAGAGGGGTCGCAAGGATATATTAAAATAATATACAAAGTTGTTATTGAAATATAATAGATATAAATACAATAAAGAATATGTTTAAATAGAATCAACTATTAATAGTGTTGCCGCTTAGTCGGGATGAATGGAAATATAAATATAGATTGTAGTACATAGCGAAAGCGCATCGATGAATGAACATCGTATATATCTCACACAAGCGCGCTCTGACGTCCAAGCGCTTCCGCCGCTCCCGGCGTGTCATTGTTCGTTATAAAATTGGAAACGTAATAAAAACACTCGTATTTCACGAAATAAACTCATAATTCCGACTTTCATTCTGACAAGGCCATTCAACTGAGTGCTCTGCCGTAGCTCTTAGCTCGTAGCGCTACGCTCGTAGCTCGCAGCAGTGCTACGGCGTAGCGCGTACAGTAGCGGTGTCCGCCGCCGCCGGAAGCGGAAGTCGTTAGCCGCCGCCCGCCGCCCGCTGCCACCCGAATGCTAAATATTATCTGTGAGCCGAATGTTCGGCTCCACATCACGAGTGAGTACATACTAGTCCCTATGCAAAAGGAACAAAGAAAAAGAATGCGTTTCTATAAAGTGGTTGACTTGTTATACAACTGTACAGACCCTGCTGGTACCCCCTGTCCGTACAACAGTTACAAAAAAGTTGTGACAGATCGTCTACCGAGGCTCACGTAAGATAATTGAATCATCATCTTCCTGCCCTAGTCCCGTTTTATTTGGGGTCGGCGCAACACGTTTTTTTCTTCCATTCTGTCCTGTCACTCGTCACGCTATCACTAATTCCCTTTTCTTTCATATCACTTCTCACACAATCCATCCATCTTTTCTTTGGCCTCCCTCTTCCCCTCCATCCATCCACGTGTAAACTCATAACTTTTTTAGTAACATGCGTTTCATCCCTCCTTTTCACATGACCATACCAAGACAAACGATTCCCTTTCAACTTTTCAGTCACTGGCGCCACTTTCAAACTTCCCCTAATATACTCATTTCTCACTTTATCCATTCTCGTCACACCACACATCCATCTTAACATTCTCATTTCCGCTACATGCAATCTTTTTTCATCCGTCTTTTTCACAGCCCAACATTCTGATCCATACAGTATGACAGGCCTTATCACGGACTTGTAGATTTTACCCTTCAACTTGAGGGGCATCCGTGGGTCACAAGTGGTTCCCGTGACCTGTCGCCACTTCATCCATCCTGCGTTGATCCGACGTGTTACGTCCCGGTCCACCTCACCATCCCCTTGGACGAGCGACCCGAGGTACCGAAAGTCGGAACAGATCGGTATGGGCGCTCCAGCGAGAGCTAAAGGCACTGGATTGGAGACACCGCCGAAATCGCAGAACAAGTACTCCGTTTTGGTTCTACTCAATTTCAGGCCAACACTCTCCAGTCTGTGCCACCACACCTCCAATCTGTTCTGGACCATTGGGCCACTCTCGGCAACCAGCACAATGTCATCGGCAAACAGCATACACCAGGGAGCCTCTTCCTGAATGTCCGACGTCAGAGCGTCCATTATCATCAGGAAGAGGTAAGGGCTGAGAGCCGACCCTTGATGTAAGCCAACAGCCACATTGAAGCTGCCAGTGGTGCCAACTGTAGACCGGACTTGGGTATTACATCGACTATACATCGCTCGGATCAACTGCACATACTTCCCAGGCACACCTTTCTTCTTAAGGGCCCACCACAGAACCTCACGAGGTACTCGGTCGTATGCCTTTTCGAGGTCAACGAATACCATATGCAAGTTTTTATGCGCACTTCTGTATTTCTCGCACAGCTGGCGTATAGCAAAAATGGCATCCGTTGTACCCCGACCCCGGCATAAAACCGAATTGGTTCTGCGAAATTTCACTCTCTTCTCTCAGACGCCTTTCAATAACTTTCTCCCAGGCTTTCATAGTATGTGACATTAGCTTTATTCCTCTATAATTGTTGCACTCAAGCACATCACCTTTGTTTTTAAAGATGGGCACCAAGAAACTGCTGCACCAATCATCAGGTATGGCTTCTTCCTGCAACAACTTATTGAAGAACAAAGCTAACCACGTCCATCCATCCACTCGCAATAACTTCCACACTTCAACTGGTATTCCATCTGGACCAATGGCTTTACCATTTTTCATTTCATTCACTGCTATTCTGACTTCATCCATACTAACCATTCTCACTAACCCTACATTCACTGGTTTACTCTCTAAAATTCCATTCCAATGATTTTCCTCATTCATTAGTCTTTCAAAATAGTCCTTCCACCTCTCTTTGATTTTTTCATCGTCTGATAGGACCATTCCAGCTTCATTCTTTACACATCTTACCTGACAAACTTCCCTCGTCATCTCTCTCTTCTTTTAGCAAGCCGGTACAGCTCTTTTTGGCCTACAGGACTGTCTAGTGTGTTGTACAGTTTGTCCTGGGCTTTTGCTTTTGCTAATGCCACGGCTTTCTTAGCTTTCTTCTTCAAAATATCATACTCACTCTTTTTTTCAGCTTTCAGACTACCATTTCCCGCTTCTACACGCTGCCATTCCTTGAACTTTCTTTTCTTCTCTTTCAACACATTCTGAATTTCTATCGACCACCACCATGTATCCCTATCTATTGTGCCTTTTCCTCTCGTTTCTCCCAAAATATCTTTCGCTGCATGTCTAATACACTCTGCCATCTCATTCCAGCTTTCATTTATACTTCGGTCATTCATGTCACCCATCTCTATCATTTTGTCCACCACTTGCTCTCTGAACCTTTTCGCACAATCATTCTTCTCTAACATATGCCACTTTATTTTGGGGGGAGGACGCTCTTTGCCTTTCTTACGTTTTATTTCAACTAGCGATTCCATAACCAGGAGTCGGTGCTGCGATACTAGATCTTCTCCTGGCAGCACTTTGCAGTCTTTGACGTGCTTTATGTTGTTGCGCCTAACTAAAAAGTCTAATATATCGTTGAATGATTTGAATCTACACTTCTCATCGTCGGCTATGCTGCCGGTTCCTGTCAAAAATACCACTATTCTTGACATAACTTCCGCGCCAATTTTACCTCATGATTCTTTTTCTTTTTCCCCAGTGACCGACTCGGAGATCCTCAAAAGTTTCACTGCGATTAAGTCCAAGGCTGTCGGCTGTGACGGAATCAGCAGAACCATGTTATCCCTCCTGATTAAAAGTTTGCTCCCCACTATCACACATATCATCAATTCGTCCTTCCAGACTGGGGTGTTTCCTACATGCTAGCGTAAGGCTTTCATTATCCCTCTTCCTAAAATTCCCATCCCCACTATATCAAATCACTTCAGACCTATTTCCATTCTTCCTTTCCTATCTAAAATCCTAGAAGCTGTTGCTCTTAAACAATTTTCATCCTTTGTGTTTAGGAATAATCTATTATCCTCTTTCCAATCAGGTTTCCGACCTGGCCACAGTACAGCCACGGCCTTGCTTAAAGTCACGGAAGACGTCAGGAATGGCCTGGAGAACTCGAGATTAACGGTGTTAGTTTTAATAGATTTCTCCAACGCTTTTGATCACGACATCCTCCTGGCTATCTTGTCTAAAATTGGGGTTTCCTCGTTGGCACGGGATTGGTTCTCATCATATCTTCGTGGACGTCAGCAAGCTGTACGTGCTGATCAGAAATTTTCTGACTGGTGCGACCTGCAAACCGGCGTTCCACTTTTTTTTAATTGCGCGCACATGCGACTCCAGCCGACGCTACAAATATACTGCCCGTCCGTCGGCGTCGTCAACTTACATCGCACTAAGACTCGTTGCGTCAGTGTCGTGTGCCAGTCACGTGATACACGTCAATCTAACCCTTAGTTCTGAATTACGTCAAAAGCGATTATATCGCGAATCCGACTAAATTTAATAGTCACAAAATAAAAGGATTATTGAGTACTTTTTGTGACGTTGCGCGTTGGTCCGATTCGCGCTATAATCGCTTTTGACTCAATTCGGATCGCGGGGTAAACAACTAGCGCAACTCTAAACAGCCAGCGCCATGTCTGATATTTTTTTTAACCCTTATGTGAGTGACGAGGTAAGGTAGGTTCTTTAGTTTACATTATAAAAAAAAATGCTATTAGGGAATACTGTTTCACATTCTTTGCCTTACCATTCTTATTCTGCTTCTTAAATGGTAAGAGAAATAACGTTGTAAAACTGTCTGTCGAAGATATAGAATTAGACTAATAACTTAGATAGAATTACTTATAAACCAAAATCAAAAATATTGCAAAATATGTCTATAAAATACTAAAAAAACCGGCCAAGTGCGAGTCGGACTCGCCCATGAAGGGTTCCGTAGCAGCAAGTAACATAATATAAAAGTTCTTGTAGTTCGTTGTAACTTTGATCGATGTTTTAATAATACCTACTGTATTTTTTTAGATTTATGAAGTATTAAAAAAAAGCTACTAACTAGATCTCGTTCAAACCAATTTTCGTTGGTAGTTTGCATGGTAATGTACATCATATATTTTTTTAGTTTTATCATTCTCTTATTTTAGAAGTTACAGGGGGGGGGCACACATTTTACCACTTTGGAAGCGTCTCTCGCGTAAACTATTCAATTTAGAAAAAAATGATATTAGTAACCTCAATATCATTTTTGAAGACCTATATCTATAGATACCCCACACGTATGGGATGGTGAAAAAAAAATTACCATGGAGTTTCTTTGTCTTCCTTCTCCATGAAGTACAAGTAGACTTTACAAACGAGCTGAGACTTTCGTTTAATTTACAAACTTATTTAAAATTTATACTTGGTCTTGCTTTTCGCTTTTATTCATATCCCTTTCCACACATCAGTCTTATAAATGTTGATACACAGTAAATAACCGGTATCCATCTTAATATCTAAGCTTAATAAATATTATTATAATAGAGTAATACACCTTAACGTAACACAGGACAAAACATTTATAATAAATAAGTGTGCAATAATAATTAGTAGTCCAGTTGCGCGTGAGCAGCCGAGTCGGACGCACACGTTTGAAACGTCGGACCGTAATATTACTATCGCGCGGCTTTTTTTCTAAGTCTACCCACTTAATGATAATGTTAATTTCAAATGGATGAAATACGTAATAATGTGAGTTTGTGTGACTCAAGTGATCATGAATTAATGGAGCAGGACATAGTTATAGAAAGTGAACAACCTTTAAAGTAACTTTACCACCGTATGTATACGGCTACGGTTGTAGGTTTAAAGTGGAACCTTACACGTTTCCAGTGTCACAGTGTTCCAGATGTTGGAAATTCGGTCATCTATCGAGATCATGTCCTACTAATAAAACAATATGCCCCAAATGTGGCAATCAACACCCTAACTGTGAAACAAATGAATATGTATGTGTTAATTGTAAAGGACCACACATGGCCATGTACAAGAAATGTCCTAACTTTTTAAAAGAGAAAAGAATCAGAGATATTAATGACCAAAGAAAATTGTACCTACAGAAAGGGATTGGAATTATATCTAAAAGAGAACGGAACTCGACAAATTAATACTACAACTACAAACTCAGAGAGAAATATGAATTTCGAAAGCTTAGAAAATGGAAATGTAAACTACTCACAAAGAAAAACATACAAGGACGCGGTAACATCAAATACAAATAATACTCAAAGTTCGAGTTTTGCATCGAACAGTACAACAGAAATAGACAAACCAGGAAAGAAAAATAACCAACAAAGCTATGTACCGAGAAAGAAGCATGCAGAGACTAGTCTTATGAGTAGTAATAGAGAAAAAAAAAATCACAATACCCAACCAGAAACTACAGACAAAACATCGGAAAAAGACGGACTTTCAGAAACAGTAAATACAAGCTCTAAACTAGATTTTTTTAGTATTTATTATAAAGTTAAAGATATATGTTTTTCAGATGATAGTTGGCTCATGAAACTACAGGAATTGGGCAAAATTATGTTTGACTTATGTAGTAAATTATTCCTTAAGGTGTTTAGAAGTGATGATGTATGGAAAAAAGTAATGTTTATGTTCAGTAATGGCTAACGATAATAGAAATATGTTATCTCTTCATATTGTACAGTGGAATGCACGTAGCTTGTTGCCTAAACGTAACGAATTCGAACTTTTACTTGCACAAGAAAAAGTACATATAGCACTAATAACTGAGACTTGGTTGGAAACGGATACACACTTAAATGTTAGCACATACAATATTTTTAGAAAGGATAGGACGGATGGTTATGGTGGGCTGGCTATTTTAATACATAAATCTATAAAAGTACAACAGTGTAACACTATTATCAATAATCCTGGAATAGAAATTATGAGCGTAAAACTTTTAAATTGCACCCCTTCTTCGGTTCGTACTTGCCTTTCTGACTGGGAACAAATATTTTCATTATTTTCAAGCAAATGTATTGTTGCCGGAGACTTTAATGGACACCATGCAACTTGGTCTTCCAAAACTGACGCAAGAGGAATTCAATTATATGACTCTGCTTTAGACTCGGGGTTTATTGCCCTTAATGATGGTAGCATGACGAGAGTGACCTTAGTTGATGGAGTTGCACAGAATACATCTCCTGATGTTACATTTGTATCTACTGATTTACCTGTTTTGCTAGACTGGAAGATTCTAAACGAAAATTTAGGAAGTGACCATCTGTTTATAAAAATCTCGTACAAGTATAATAGCAACTTAAATTCGTTTGATATAGTTAAAAAGCGGAACTTCAAACTAGCGAAATGGTCAGAGTACAGCGAAATCCTAGGAAACTATTTAAGGCAAACTATCGTTTCAAACAATGTGCAATCTTTATATGACAACTTTTTAGAACAAGTAAATAAAGCCGCCGATTAAAGTCTGTAATAACCCGACAAATGGCTTTCGGCCAAAGTCGTATTGGAATCCCACGTTATCCCATTTGGTAGCACAACGTAGATTGGCCTTGAAAAATTTTAGGAGAAATCCCACACCGAGTAACCTAAGTGTACTGGAGCTAAAAACAAAAGCTGCTAAAAAAGCCATTAGTAAAGAGAAATTAAAAGATTGGCAAAATTACTGCAGCAGTGTTAATGAACAAACATCTAGTTCTGAAATGTGGAAACGTATGGGATGGATTAAGGGACGTGCATCGCCAAGGTCGTCTGTTTCAAATGAAGACAAGGTTAATCTCCTGCATAGTCTTACTCCTGATTACATCTACCCAAAACACCAGCAGTTTAAATCAAATAATACAGTATTAGAGGACGAATTTACTTTACAGGAAATGTTAAACTGCTTTAAACGAAAAGACAGAGCTCCTGGTGCTGATGGGATTACATACTCTTTGATATTTCATTTATCTTCTGCTGGTAGAGAATACTTACTAAATCTATACAATCTTATTTTTAAAACTGGAATGATTCCAAAACAATGGAGGGATATATTGGTCACACCAATACCAAAATCCTCACCAGATAATACTAGTATTAAATTAAGAATAATTTCTTTAATATCCTGTATTTGTAAAATTTTTCATTCAATGCTGACAAAGCGGCTTGAATGGTATATTGAAAAAAACAATTTGTTATCTCAGTATACCTCTGGGTTTAGGAGGGGACAATCTTGCCAGGACTGTTTAGTTAAATTAGTTACTCAAATCTACACAGGGTTTTCACGTAAATCTCCAACAGTAGCCTGTTTTGTTGACATTACTAATGCATATAATAATGTGTTAATAGATGTGCTGGTAAATATTCTAGACGAGATAGGAATTGGAAAAACTTTTTGTCAATATTTATGGAATTTTTTGAGCGAGAGACATCTTATGATTAGAGATGAAACAGACAAATGTAAATTCTTTATAAGATATACAGATAGAGGATTGGCACAGGGAGATCCAATTTCACCCCTACTTTTCAACATAGTCACAATTAAGTACTTTCGAGAAATTCAAAACGTAACTATGTGTCAATACGCAGATGATTTTGTCTTATATCGAACGTCTATTAAATCAGTCATGTTACCGAAGGGGAATTATGATTACAGTTTACTAAAACACGAAGTGACTAAAGAACTATACACAAAATATAATGGTTGGTTTACTATATTCACAGATGGGTCGAAGAGTGTAGAAGGTCGCGGAGCGGCTTACTATATACCCGATAGAGATGTAGATAACCTAAATAATAATTGTTTTAAAATAAGTAAACCAGCATCTATTATGACGCTGGAGCTCATTGCGATCTCAGAAGCATTGACATTTGTCATAAATAGTCAAAACAGAAATACTGTTATTTGTACTGACAGTAAAAGTTCCCTACAGCATATAGCTCGATGCGCCTCTGGCCTCAGAGGTGCTTCGATAGCTTATGCCATTCTAGCTAAGATAGACGAACTTACTCAAAAAGGTGTACAGCTGAGATTGCAATGGGTCCCATCGCATATTGGAATACGGGGTAACGAGCAGGCTGATATATTGGTCAAATATGCAGCTAAACACGGAAAACAAACCAATATTGCTCTTGACTATTCCGAAATATTACCAAAATTTAAAAATGTTTGTTATGATCTGTGGAAGGAATACTTTGACAAAACTTCATTAGAAAATGGAATTTGGTATAAAACCATACAGTGTCAGCCTGCTCGTATACCTTGGTTTGTAAATATTAACCTAAGTAGGAAACTAGTGGTTACAGCTCACAGACTCAGATCGGGACATTTCCCATGTAACAAATTCGCTTTCTTGATGAAAAAGGTAACCTCTCCCAACTGTGAGGTGTGTGGAGTTGTAGACGATATGCATCACTTGTTAATGGAATGTGTTCAGTATGAAGCTGATAGGAGTAAGTTGTTCAGGGTTTTGAAGTTGAACAAGAACAATATCGGTACATTCCATCAAATACTAAGCAAGCCGACTTCCGATGATGCGAGAAAGTTGTTCGACTTTATGGCCCTGATCCATTGATCTCGTTTGTTGTTAAATAATAATTGTCTTAGGGTACGATGGGACTGACATACGCTGTGCGTTATAAAAGTCCCTAAATTATTAAAGAAATAAAAAAAAAATAAAAAAATTAGTAGTCTTATCGCACGGGACAATTTTTTGACCAATTTTTTTACAGACAACCTTTGGATGGACTGAATAAAATAATAAGATTTAAGGTTGTCATAAAAATATCAGCAAATATTTTGATTATGATTTTTAAGAAGTATAAGGAGAAAGAAATTACAGAACCAAACAAAGAAAGCACTTTTGAAGTACATGCTTTTTACGATTTTTTATTCATGACGATTTTACAGTACTCGTACCACTAACTTCGTTAGTGATTTATTGTTATATTATTCTAGACAGCGCACATTGCTCGCAGAACAGATAGTCGATGGGGACGAAAGGCTCAGGGCCCCAAGTCTGCTATTTTTATAAATTCGTCATTCCAACACGATCCCATTGTCATTTTGCTAAAAGTTTGTAATCTGCTAATTCATAATGATCGATCATTGATCGGTCAATGGTCTTGTAATAGAATCGTGGTAAAATGATAATTTAGAGCATATTAAAACCAATAACTGCACAATAACGTTCTAATGGTAGAACACTGATCAAATAAACTGTCAAAGTTTTAGCAGATTACCGCAAACGTCAAATATTCATTTGTCAAAATGTACGAGATTACCATTTTATGCCACTTCTTTCAATGGAGTGTCAGTGGTTGACCATTGGAAAGTCATGATGACGCCATTATATTAGAAGATTACCAAACTTGTCAAAATCGACAATTATGACATCAATGATAGACCATTCTGACACTATTGTAATAGCAGACTTGAGGCCCTGGAGTGGTGATACCGTATATAAGTACCGGAAGACGCAGTATGGTAGGCCTCCCACAAGGTGGACCGATGACCTAGTGAGGGTCGCAAGAATCCGATGGATGCGAGACGCACAGGTCCGCTCGTTATGGCGACACTTGGGGAGGCCTATGTCCAACAGTGGACGTGTTTCGGCTGAAATTATATAAATGACATGAGAAACATCTTGTTTCCTCTCTCCTCACAGTCGCTGGAGCTTATTTTTTTTTTATCTGTTATAAACTAGTACTTGACTGCGATCCCGCCTGATGGTAAGCAGTGATGCAATCGTTGATGGTGAAGCGCAATAGTTTATTAAGAGCTTATTCACTCTAGCCTTGAAGACACCCAAATTATAATCAGACGGAAAGACCGCAGCAGGCAAACTGTTCCAGTCCTTCGAAATACGCGGTATAAATGACGAGGCGAAACGCTTAGTCCGGACCGCAGATGTTTCAACAACGTAAGGGTGGATACTCGCCGTGCGTCGATTTGTCCGGTGGTAGAAATGAGATGGCGGAATCAATTCATGCAATTCCTGCGCACACTCTCCAAAATGCAATCTGTAAAACACCGAAAGGCTGGCTACCCTACGCCTGTGCTCAAGGCATTGAAGATTGGACTTAACCAAAACTGGATCACCAATCAGCCTCTTCGCACGTCTTCCCACCGAGCCCAAAGCTGCCAGGTGGCACTTTGCAGCACCAGCCCATATGTGGCTGCAGTACTCCAAACACGATCTGACCTGTGCTTTGTACAACATTAAAAGCTGTCTCGGTGTGAAGTACCGACTTTTGCTAGAACGCCTAGCTTCCTAGCAGCTACTTTGGCTTTGGACTCAATGAACCGCCCAAAATTGAGGTCGGAGGATATTTCGACTCCCAAGAGCTGAAGGCGGTCGGTAAAATCCAATGATACATTGTGAAAAGTAGGAGCCGAAGTGAACGGGCTCCTTTTGGCGGTGTACAGACACGCCTGTGTTTTGGCGGCGTTGAATCCCACAAGATTGGTTTCGCCCCACTTGGAGACTGCTTATCTTGATTAGATCCATTAAATGCCCGATAGCTGTACAATGAAAATATCAACAAAATGAAGCCCCAAGTGATTAGAGCGTTACTTTTAGGGAGTAGTTAGAGTCCTTCAAAGTCTCGGAGTGCGATGCGAGGCAATGACTCATTGTTTAGGAGATTGAAGTGACGACAGACGTTGTTAATTGCTTATTGGTCAATTTGTCAATAACTGTTTAAATGGAATGTTCTCACAGCTTGAATTTGAGCTGAGCGTCTTCAGTAGCGTCCATCAGTTCTTATAACGTACCTGAGCCATATCATACAACTTTTAAAGTAACAGTAATCCTGTCAATTTATCTAACTACTTTTACGATTTGATTTTAGACGGTCCAGTTCCAAGATATTATACAGTAACATTGAGCTGCAGCATTCTACAACAATCTGATCATTCCTAAGTTTTTCTCGCAATCACAAATTAATAAACTCGGCGAGTGATATTGTTTTAATGCAGATTCTCAGCTCTTTGTTCAAATGGCCGAGACGCTGGTGTCTATACTTACCTATATAATTATCACTTTCTGCTTTTGGTGCAATAAGCTGACGATAATGTTACACAGCACTGAATCACACTGACATGTTTACTTGTTTTAGTGCCAGTAAAATTCAACCAAATAAGTTATTCATTAATGAAGTACTGATATCGTGTGTCAATGCGCTCAAAGCTCTCAGATTATACGTAAAAGGATTAATTTTAATATTAATTAACGCACATCAATGGTGATGTCGCAAGCAGCGGCGCTCTAATTACCGCTTGTGTGAATACGGCATTGTGTGCACACACCTCTGTGACCGAATAAAGAAAATATATCTGATGATTGGCGCATTAAACATAATATCACTAAACTTGTCAATATAACAATTAAGCAATAATCATGGTTACAGTGCTTGCTAACAAGTTAAATAAAACTAATATCTATGAAAAAAAAACACGTTTGTTTTAGAACTGGCTTTGAAAATAAATTTAAAAAATTGATTTTTTTTTCATTTATATTATATTTTTTCATTTATATTATACTAGCTTTTGCCCGTGGCTTCACCCGCGTACATAAAATATATGTCACTCAGGAATAAAGCAGCTTTCTGTTGGTGAAAAAATTTTAGTAATCGGACCAGTACTTTCAGAGATTACCTCCTACAAACAAAAAAAACAAACTTTACCTCTTTATTATATTATAATTATATAATAAGATATAAGATACTAGCTGTGCCCGCGAATCGGTCCAGCCATTTCAGATATTAGCCGGAACTAACAGACAGACAGATAGACAGACAAAATTTGTAAAATATGTTATTTTGGTGTATGTACCGTATATATTCATATGCACGTAGTAAAAAGCGGTTATTTCAATATTACACACAGACACTACAATTTTATTTATATGTATTGTAAAGGTTATCTGCTGGGATGTTAAATGATAGAAAATAATGTTCACTAAAAAGTGTATTGTTAAAATGTTACAAATAATTATGTTGGTTGATGAAGCGAGGGAGCACGCGCGACGGCACTTAAGGCGATCTAAACACGTACTGATTTGCTTCATTAATAATTTCCATCGTTTGGCGTAGACGCGCAAAGTGATGATTTGGCTAAATGCATTAAAATGTTATGATGTGCGGTTTGCCGTACATGTATACACCGCTAAATTTTGATCGTTTTAATCCTGTGGAGATTCGATCCGGTACATGAAACACTATCGATTTGTAACGATAAAATTATAAAAAAGTACCTACCTTTTTTTTAAACTCGTATTAATTTATGCATGTACGAAATTAATTTCTCTATAAAAACGTCAGCTGAGGGAGTCCAATGATCTGTAGGTAGTAGTCGGTGTTGCGTACTAACAGAGTGTATCCCATAACAATTTTATAATCCCAATCAGGTTAGATTACATTAATTTACCTTCCAGCTTCATCATCAGATCTGTTTGATACATCCTCTCCCCTTTTTCTTTCAGTCAGTCATCGACTACACGTATAAACAAAGCAATTTTACTTGTTACGGTAGTTCTGCTGTGATTTTATGACGAGTTTTGTTTCATATCTTCGAAATTCATAATCAGATCATATTGATATTTCTATAGGAAGTATAAAATTCTTGGAAGCATAAATTTTCAATCGAAAAAATCATTTTCAAAATCGTTCCACAGTTGACAGAGATATTAGTGAACATACATAAATAAAAATACAATCAGCCGAACGTAGAACCTCCTCCTTTTCGAAGTCAGATAAAAAGAAATTAATCATAAAAATAAAATAAATAAAATAAAAGAAGCTGTGGATCATTATGAGTCTGATCTTGAGATTGGTTAGATATAGTGTGATAACATTTTCTTGAGAAACTTTTAAATGGCAGCCTAGAATTTGGGATTGTACCAGACAAGCAATCAATGGTCTTGTGGCCTGGTTCATGGCAACCAGGTCGTCTTCTATTGCTGACCCTTATTCATGTGAAAAAGTACAATGCAATAAGTGCGGGTCGCATATCGTGTGACGGGTGACGTCAAAGTGTCTGTAGATACACTGTTAGTATTGAAACTACTTACGTAAGAACGTATTGCGTGCGGCGGCGGTGCGGCAAGCTTGTATATAAATGTCGCTCCGCTTATCAGCCGCCCCGCGCTGCCACTGAATAGCAATGTGAAATGTGTGCGCTCTTGATTTATTTACACCTCCTTCGACGCTACCTAGCGGTGTGGACCGCTAGGTAGCGTCACTAATTTGCAAATCGTGTTATGAATACTTGATTCAAGTATTTAGACCAAACGTCAGCTCTTTCTTAAACATATTTATTTTATAAAATAGCAATAGATATAAAGGACTAAGCTAGGTGATTTGAAATCATAATATTACTACTGTGACTCAAACCTTATGATCTCATGAATGACATTGACGCAGCTATTGCCGGTTCTTGTTGCTTTTAATTGGACCACTTATTTATTTAAAAAGTTAACCTTCAAAAAAAACCAACATTGTTGGTTGACCTATCAGGTGGCTAAGTGGGTGGCAACAATAATACCAAAAATATATTTCGTATGTTTGTAAACAGTATCCGTGAGTATCACACAAAGCCCCGCAGTAAAGCACGCGAAACTCAGCGGCTATAAACTGCGCCGCTACTAAGCATAGTGACGATAAAGTGTAGCGCCGCCGCACGTCTCAACACTGACTGTGTCGCCGGTTACGACCCCGAGCGCCCGGCAGCGGCATGACTATAACTTGTAGAGTCGCAGCAACTTGCCATAAACCGCACCTCGAAACCTTCAAATTCTCTGTCAATGCCTTATTCAGGATTGAACTTCTTAAGGTAAACATAAAATGTTCCTGAAAGTGTTACCTACTTACAGTTTGTAACCAGTGCATCAAAGTACACTATTTAAGATTTCACTGTACGTAACTTTTGGACATAAACAGACCGGTAATATAAATAACACTAATAACTAAATTGGCAAAACTGACCATCAGTCTGCCAGGTTAGCGTGTGGAGCCTCACAAGCATAGTTTACTCATATTAGAGGTACATCACGCACATACGCGGTATAGTATGCGCAGTAATCACGTCCCGCTCCGGCCCGGGCGGCGCTCACCGGCGCCGGTTATTTGAATAGAATAAAGCGCGGCGCGTGACCGGCATGCGAGGTCACCTGCCCCCCGCAGCCAGCTCGGGGGCCTCGCCAGGAGCCCGAGAGCCACGTGACTGGTGCTATTTATTTGAAATTGTAGATAAAAATGAGGGTCAGATTTCTAGATTTTCTTGAAATAAAAATAATTACAAAACCGCTTAATATACATATAATCCACTCTATTTCTTTTTTAAATATTTTTCAGAAAACAAGTTCATGTAAACATCGCAGTGTGTTCTAAGTAGTTATCCCTGCGTGTAGTCACCAAAATGTTTACCATATAGTACGCATCTTATAGTTTCTACAATGAGCGGAGTGATCCCGTCTCTCATACATATGTGTAGGTAATACACATATTAGTGATGACGCATGAGTACTGTCATAGAACTACAGATTGCTACTTGGGGACCTTTGTTTCATACCTAGTTCGGGCAAAGAGTTAATTAATTTTTATTAATACCTCTTTTTCTATCTGCCCAACTCAGGATTTGTGGCCGGCAGCAGAAACATGATTGACAAAGTATGATTACCGTAGCAAATTATACTATTAAGTATTTCTGTTTTTTTTTTTTTTTTTTTTTTCTGCTAAACTAGTCAAATATAGAGTTGATTCAAAAAATAAGATTGTTATTCTTAACCTACACTCAGATCAACCTCTACCCAACCCATCAGTCAGAACAGTCGTGGTAGGTATTGTGTCATGTGTGCTTAACCACTGCTTTAGTCCAACTGTCTAGTGCTTAAGCTTAGCATCACACAAAAGTGAGTACGTTTTGTTTGGTATAATATTAATGAAGAAGTGTGTACTGTGATATCGAAAGGAGATCGCATGAGTTGCTTTTTTATATAACCAACGAACTGGCTTGTAAAATATAATTCGAAGGATTATGCTGTTCTAGAATAGGTTTGAAAGTTAGTAGAAAAAAAAAGAATGTCTGTTGTTTTTTCAGTATTGAAGTGATTTTTGTAAAGATAGCATGTATTCGTTTAAATAAGTAAAAAAAATATAAGAGTGCGCCGCCCGAAGTGTTTGATTTCATAGAAGAATCCCTATACGAGACTACCGACGAGCTGAGCTGCGTTACAATACCTATCTGAAATTTCCCAAGTGAAAAATAACTTTATTTAATTACTATCACAACATTCTAATGTTTTAAAGAAAATTTGGTTTTTTATTTTTTTTATTAAACTAAACACTTTACCAGTTAAACATGGTCTGGCACAGATAAGGCCCTGAGCTACGCCGCGGCTACGTTATGCTACGGTGTGCTATGAGGAGCTACGGAGCTAAGCGTGAAGAATATTAAAAGGGTTTAGGCGATGCAGCACAGGGCGCGTGTAATTAATGCGACTAAATGAGCCCCCCTCCCCCTCCACCCTCACCCACCCTCCAACAGACTGATGAATATTTAGATTTATTGACACCCACACATACAGATTGGACGAGAATTAATACGGGAGGAATGTACTCTTTGAATAAATTACCTGTTTTTATCTTAATTCCCGCACGCGAACCGACAGCGTGCGTGAGCCCAATTATGTTCTGTCGGAGGAGAGGGTACAGCCTCCCTCTCTACCACTCCAGCGGTACACAACATCTATCCAATTACGCTTGATTGTTTTTTTTTCGTCGCTCTTGATCAAATTTATGAGGGATCGGTTGTTCGTAATTTTGTTTTCCACTTTATGAAATCAGTTGATTTAATTTTGAATTATTGAAATTGGTTAAATCAAATTACTGTTACTTTGTGGCACATTATGTCGTACATTATAAAAAGAAACTATAAAATATTAATATTTCTAAAATCATAATCATATTAAAAATCTGCCCCCCTAGCCAAGTTACAACCGTTTCGCTTGCGTCGAACGCTTCGAGTCGGCCGCGCCGCCAATCCTTTTGTTCTAACTACGTGACTGAGCGTTGAGATGACTTCATTCCCGTAGATTTGAAGCTTTCTGCTAGCGTTAACGATTGCAGATTAGCAACTTGGCCAGGGATACTGGTTTCCAGCATGTCATGTCATCCTAATGAAATAATACAGGTTTCTGGAAGAAATACTAAGTATTAAAACAACAAAAAAAGTTTTCTTTTTTAACATTAACTGCGATGTTACCATAACCTACATTTTAATGAGCTTGTTTACAAAATAAAAAATACTAAAATTAATGAGCAGACCACAGTGGTGCTTATGATTGGAAATAGTCTTAGTGTAACTAAAAGGGCCATTGTTAGTGGTATTGAAACCCTGCTTGAATTAAATTTAGGTAAATTAATATTATGTGCATTGCCTTATTCAAACAGTCTAAATGATCATGAAAATGATTATATTTTTAGCCTTAACAACTTGATGCATACCCTGTCATGCCGTCATAGTGACCGTTTATTGTATTTTGACACTAACAATTTTGTTAGTGATTTTGTTTTGATACGGGAACATGTTTCTTCCCAAAAAAAGTCGACACTTATTGACTACCTTGCTAGCTTATAATATACACATTATACACGCAGTTAATGATAATTTAACTGAGACTAGGTTAAGTGACGAATCAGTATTATCTAGTGTATCTAATAATACTGTTATTGATTCTTCTTCTTCTTTAAACTATTAGAAACGACAAAAGGGAAGCCTAATAATAACATTTTATTATACCATCAGAATATAAATCGCTTATCTGGCAAAATTCTAGATGTACCTAGAGATGTTAATAGATAAATATCATATGGATATCCTATGTTTTTGTGAAACTTGGTTAAAACCAGATAGAATAATAATAATAACTTTATTTAACCATTGTCACAAGTGTTTTCTTAAATATAGTTATAACATAGTTACATATCGGTAACAGGAGTTGAATTTATCAGAATTATTACAGTTCACAGTGGCCCCCAAACTAGGCGGTGCCTGTATCTTGGGGACCAGAGTTTCGTTATCGTAAAAATAAAATACAAATTTCTTTTTGTGGATTACCTACCTTATAATAAAATAGAAGACAAAATAATTCCTTTATATAATAGGGTAAATTAAAAGAGTGTGTGTCTAAGAGGTTTGTGGTTGAAAGTGTGTGGGTATGTTTGTGGATCGTTATGCGTGTTATAGGTACCTACCCAATAATTTTGTTGGTTGTTTAGCACGAAATATATAATATTAGTGGATCATGTCCTCAGTTTCATCATATGATAGCGAGACGAGCATTTTTTTCAAGACTGCTTTACATAGTCGGTCGTTTAAGCCTTTGATGTCACAGGATTTGACAATTTGGTTATAAACATGAGTGTGAGAGTAAGAAGGACAACGTCTAGCCAGAAGACTCTTTGCGTAAGGAAGTGGAACGTGTAGAACGCGTTTTGATAGAAGGTTTGAATAATCAGGTCTGTTTTTTAAAGCTTTGTGAGTTCGTAATGTTGCATTTAGAATGAATAATTGCCGCACTCGAAGAACAGGGAATTCATTATAAAGAAGGTCTGTTGGGAACCTGAAAGGCTTTTTTAACATTACTTTAATAATAGCTTTTTGGGCCCTCTCTATTTCTATGAATGTGGTTTTACCAGCACTACCCCAGACGGAAATACCGTACTGGAGTACTGATTGGCAAAGCCCAAGATATATCATCCGAAGAGTTTTAAGAGGAGTGCAGTCACGTAACTTTTTCATAATATAAATGAGTTTTCTGACACGAGCCGAGAGTTGGTGTATATGGGGTTTAAAAGAAATATTTTCGTCAAATATAATACCAAGGTATCTATGAGAAGAGCTGCGTTCTATACAGGTGCAGGAACAGTCGGTGAGTGGAGGATCCTGATTGCTACAGCATGTATGAAGCTTAAGTGTCAGATGTTGTGGAGGGCTGGAAGCAGTAGTTTTGTAAAAGGTGATGAACTTGGTTTTTTTCACGTTGAGAGTAAGAAGGTTTTTATCAAGTACCCTAGCAATCTTAAGTAAACCGTTTTCAGCAAGATGGTATATCTGTTCCCAGGTTTTAGCATGAAATATAATTGCCGTGTCGTCTGCGTATGATATTATTTCAGCATTACCTATTGAAGAGTTAAGTATATCATTCATGTAAAAAGCAAAGAGGGTTGGGCCAAGAATACTGCCTTGAGAGATGCCGAAGCTTATTGGCAGAAGGCAACTTGAGTTGTTACCTACTTTTACTAATTGTTGGCGATTTGTGAGGTAGGACTTAAACCATTCAAGCGCGACACCTCTTATTCCTACTCCTTCTAACTTTGATAGGAGGAGGTCAATGGATATTGTATCGAACGCTTTAGCTAAGTCTAGGAAAACTCCCATGGCATGCTCTCTGTTTTCAATAAAAGTGGCTACAGAGTTAGTTAATAAAAATTACAGCATCCTCGGTTGACTTGTGTCTCCTAAAGCCGAACTGTCTTTCAGATAAAAAATTGTTGTCTTCTAAATAGTTGATTAGGCGGTTATTGACAACTTTTTCTAGTAATTTTGATAATATACTTAACAGTGCTATGGGACGATAATTTTCGGGTAGTTCTGTGGGACCGGTTTTATAGATAGGACGAACACACGCAACCTTCCAGCGGTCAGGGAAGATACCATTTTCCATACTTAGATTAAATATGTGAGTGAGTGGTTTTAATAGTGATTTTTTTAGAAATGAAATAAGACGGGCAGTAATTCCGTCAAGTCCTGGAGCGCTGTCAATTTTCAGTTGGTCTATGAGTTTTTCTATTTCTGTTTCATCAGTAGCTCGAAAGAAGAACGAGTTCAGAGGGGTATCACTTGGCTTGTAATTGTTGGCTAAGGATTCTTGCGTTTCCGATAACCGTGATAATATGGTATCTGAGAGATTTTTGCCCAGTGAGGTAAAGTACGCGTTACACTTATTGAGTGATTCGTCAGGGTCTTGTGCGTTGTTTAATAGTTTAGAAGAGTCATCTTTTGCTATGATTGGATTGTATACCTTTGATTGTGTTCCAGAGTTTTTTTGGGTTGTTTTGGTTTTTATTGATTAGTTCACTGTTGTAATTAGTTTTTAGTTTGTGCAGCAAGTTGTTACAGAAGTTTTTGTACCTGGTGTACACTAGGCGTCGCATTTCATCATTGGGATGAGATCTCAAATCCAAATGTAGTTTATCGCGATGTCTTATACACCTCATAAGGCCTTGTGTTATCCAAGGTTTAATATTATATTTATTACGACTGATTTGAATTGTACGGGAGTTCTTGGAAACTGAGTTTGAAATTATATCGATTAATGAATTTACGGAACTGTTGGTACAATTTGTGTTAAATATCTCTGACCAGTCCACGTTGCTCAGTTCTGCAGCAACTGCTACTTCGTCAATTACAAATTTACACCGGGATCTAGAAGGTTTTTTTAAGTATTCTTCTTGTGATATGGCAGCCATAACAATATCATGATCCGTGATTGATGATTTGCCAATGATTCCTACTGATTTTATGCTTGTTTTTATAAAAATGTGATCGAGACAGGAACGCCCTCTTGTAGGTTCAGTGATCGCTGGCAAAAGACCATGGGTGGCTAAGAGACACAAATATTCGATATGTTTGCTATTTGTGGTGTTATAGATGTCAATATTAAGATCTCCTGTTAATATGATTGTTGGATAATTCCTTAATTGTGATAGGGTCGTATCCAGCGATGTTGTAAAATTGTCTATATTTTGAGATGATGGGGAACGGTAGATTCCTATAATGGCCACTTTGTTATCCAGTATCATGATAAGACTGTCTGCGTCTGTAACTTCACATTCTAACACAGAAATATTCCAAGCGATTTTGGTATAAATGATTACACCTCCGTTTTTATTAAGTTGTGTGCGAGTACGAGATACGTTGTAACCTGGTAGCGGTTCTATTAATGTTGCATCACTTAACCAACATTCAGTCAAAATTATAGCATCGAAATCAATATTAAGGCGTTGAAAAGCTATGTAGAAATCGTCAAAATTATGCTGATAACTTCTTATGTTTAGTGAGAGAACTTTAAAACTATTTATGTTAGGCATCAGTATCCTACATTCTTCTAATTGATGACAAGTGTGACAGTTTATAGTAACATTTTCGTCAATATTCTGAATAGTGTCAAGTAAAGCCATAGATGAAGCTGGTGAAAATGTTTTTCGTAGTTGCTATAAATGTTGTCATTGTTACTATAAGAGCTTTGTGAACATAAGAATGTAGAAAAATAAGGGTTTTATAGTGTTTGTGTGTTTCATTCGTGTTAATTAAGTAGATTTCTGTCTGTGTGTTTTTCGTAATTTCGTAATCTATAAAAAGTTGGTTTGTTGTGTACAGTAGTTTTGTCGTAATGTTTCAGAAGTACACTGTGTGCTTTTAAGTTTAAACAATAAAGCTAAAATGTACATTTCAAAAATAACATAAAATCTCGAAAAGCTTTGAGATCGCAAGTAAGTCACCCAGTTTGAGGTTCGCAGAATGTAGCATTTAAAAATAGTATAAAACCTAAAAATTATAAAATCTATAATTTGTAACAATACGACAATGATACAACACGATTACGAGTTACAATACGACAAAGAATGATGTTCAATGTGAATAATTTTTCAGTTGCCAGTGCGTACAACAGATCATCAATAGGGGATGGTACCTTGATATTATGTAATGCTTCTTTAAGATATAAGGAAAGTAAAGATATCACTGCTTGCTCTGTTGATCGCTTATGTGAGGTAGCATGTGCAGAGATTGAAGGCCGAACTTTCTTATGTGTATACAGACCACCTGCATCAAACCTAGCATCTTTTCTGATAATAATTGAAGAAATACTAAACAAACTTATTAGAGACAACAAATTAGTTTTCGTTTGTGGGGACTTAAATATTAATTTACTAGTGAATTCACCAGATAAATGTAAACTTCTCTCATTGTTTAGTTCTTTTAATCTAAAATGTATTTTTAATGAGGCAACAAGAATAACACCTACCTCAGCTTCATGCATAGATAATATACTTACTAATTGTGTTATAAAAGACTCATCCATAATTAGTGGCGTGAGGTCTGACCATAGTGGTCAAATAGTAACTTTCGAATTAGTCAAAAAGCTTCAATTAGATTCAACTGCAGAGCTTAGCTTACTAAAAATAAATTAAATAATTTTAATAACAATGTCGTCAGTAGTCTCTCAACAGCCAATTTTGATTCGCAAGACCCCAATGTAAACTATAGAACATTATTTTCTACAGTATGCCAAGAATTTAATAAGGCGTGTCCAGTCAAAAAAGTTCAAATCGGTAATAAATCCAAATTTAATGAATGGGCTACTGCTGGAATAAGAAAAAGCAGAGACACTTTATATCAGCTATATCATGAAAAATCCTTGTCGTCTGATCTTAATTTGCATAACCATTTTAGACTATATTCAAAGATATTCAAAAGAGTCTGCGCCCAAGCTAAATCTATATCAATAAGTAAGATAATTGGAAATTCTAATAATAACATAAAAGCTGTCTGGAAGGTGATAAACAAGGAAACTGGAAAGACAAGCCAACGAGATCGGAATGAATTCTCACTAAAAATTGATAATAAAATCATCTCGGATAGGTCAAAAGTAGCTGAGACGTTCGAAAACTTTTTCACCAACATCCTAATAGAAGTTACGAAATCTCCCCCTTCTTCATCTTTCTTAGCTGAATCTTTTTTAATAGAACATTTCACTAAGGATATACCAAACTTTGAATTTAAGCGTATTTCGGTGGATATAATAATAAAAGCATTCAAAAGTCTTAACATAAAAAACACTGAAGACTTATGGGGTATATCCGTTAAGATTCTTGGAGATATTATTAAAAAAATTACTCCTGTCATAACAGGCATATTTAATCAGGGTTTAGACAGTGGTACGTTTCCTGATTTAATGAAACACAGTAAAGTAGTACCAATTTTCAAATCAGGTAGTAAGAGTGATCCCTTTAATTATAGACCAATATCTGTGCTTCCAGCATGGAGTAAAATTTATGAAAAGATCATGCTCGACCAGATGTTGTCTCATTTTAATTCAAATAGGATTTTGCATAATCATCAGTTTGGTTTCACGAAAAGAAGGTCAACAACAGATGCAGGAGTGAAACTCATCAGTCACATTTTGGAATCCTGGGAGAAGTCCCAGGATGCTATTGGCATATTCTGTGACCTCTCTAAAGCATTTGACTGTGTTGACCATAATACTCTGATCTGTAAATTACATCATTACGGAATTCGTGGACGAGCTGCTGATCTTGTTTTTTCCTATTTATCTTACAGGCAGCAAAAAGTGTCCATTAATGGGATGATGTCCTCGGGGTCTTTAGTAAAGATGGGCGTGCCTCAAGGTTCAATTCTAGGCCCTTTCCTTTTTTTAGTTTATATTAATGACCTTCCCTTCATGATGGCTAATTTATCCGATATAATTCTATTTGCTGATGACACCTCTCTTATTTTTAAAGTAGACAGAAAAGATGGGGATGTCTTGCATGTCAACGAGACTCTGGCTGTCCTTTCGAAATGGTTTGCAGCTAATAATTTCTTATTAAATGCAAATAAAACTAAATGTATAAAGTTTTCATTGCCAAATGTCCCTCAAGTTGACGTCAATCTAATTCTTGACAGCAAAAAACTGGATGTTATTACAGAAACCGTGTTTTTGGGTATAACTATCGATTCTAAACTGCAGTGGGGTACTCATATTAGAACTCTCTCGGGAAGACTAAGCTCAGCTGCATATGCAGTAAGAAAAATAAGGCAATTGACAGATGTAGCCACAGCTAGGTTAGTTTACTATGCTTATTTAGACAGTATTATGTCTTATGGCATTTTACTGTGGGGACCTGCAGCTGACGTAGACTCAATTTTCATATTACAAAAGAGAGCAATCCGGGCTATTTATAAAATGGGCCCTCGCGAGTCCCTCAGAAATAAATTCAAAGAAATCGATATACTTACTCTGCCTTCTCTTTACATCTTGGAAAGCATTTTGTATGTTCGTAAAACTTAGGACTCTTTAAAATTAGAAGCGATTTTCACAACAAAAATACACGTAATAAACACGAACACGACAACAACAACGACAACGAACAAGACATTCATAGTAAACGGCATTCGCTTTTATAATAAACTGCCAAAGGCGGTAACTGAACTTAGTGAGGGAAAATTCAAATCTCATATCAAGCGTGTCCTAACTAAATATTATAAGGTTAAAGACTATGTCGAAGACACGCTTGTTTGGCAATGACTACCTCTGCACATGTGGCCCTCTGGTAAATCATCAATATTTTGTCTATTAACTGCTCCACCTTTGTTTAATAATTATATATACATTTTTTTTTCTCTGACACATTGCTTTTGCAATATATATTTTTTTTTTATTTATATTTCAACTGTCATAATTTTGTTGGTAATTTATTTTGTTAACATTTTATTGATAGTTGTAATTATTATATCATTCCTGATTTCTTTTTTTTTTATACAGCCTCTTTTTGTAATGTGAATGTGAGAACACTGTATACTCCACGAACTCTTAGACTTCTTCCTATTACGACTTACTTTGTTTTTTACTGAGAAAATTTTTATTGTGCTTTTGTGTACAATATTTGACTGGTACTACACTGTTCTTACATAATATCATATATTGTAAAATCAACCACTTTTTTTAAAAGAGTAACCATGGAGGTTCTTGCTGGTTCTTCTCCATAGGAAACGACCAATTTGGAACTGTGCACTAGATTCTGACGTTTTATAAGTGCCCATGTAGGCCTATGTGAAATAAAATATTTTTGATTTGATTGATTTGATTTGATGTGTATTTTTATTGGCACAAGTTGGAACTGTTTTTACTTAAAAAGCTTTAATTAATACATAGAATGACAAGTTAACGACGACGAATATATATGACGATTTATGTATTATAATATTTTATGTATTAACTTATTATAATAAGTTTCACGAATTAATTTTACGTATTTAAGAAATTATTACACGTTTTATCAGCGCGGCCCGGAATGTCAGCGCCACTAGTTAACTCAAAAGTTTTTAACATTTTCGAGCTCTATTAAACTGTTAATTTTCAGTTCTTTTCAAATCTTAGAATAAAATATTCGCTTTCCTTCTAAATCTCATCTAAATCTAATTTATTGTACTAAATATAGAAAACGGATGCCTGACGGAAAACCATCGGCACAAGCTCGGACCGGGTGCGGCTGAGCACAGACCCAGGTTTGTTCGTAGTGCGTGCAGTGTTGTCACTTCACAAGTGGCGAGTAAATACCTACCTTTTATATTATAAGCTTTTATTTGAATTGCAAAGTGTCAAAGTAAGTGACTCCAGCAAACCGTTTGAGCGGGTCGAGTGGCGCAGGGTTTATTAAACAACATAATATAATAATATTCCACAACTATTACACAACGCCATCTAATCTCAAATAAGCAGAGCTTGTGCTATGACTACTAGAGAACTTACATATTATACTATTATATTATTATTATACTTATATATTTTTTAATACATACATATTATAGATAAATAGAATTACATCCAAACACAATGCAAATTCTCGTGCTCGTCACAAAAACATTTGTCTTGGGTGGGAATCATACCCACGACCTCCAGCATAGTAGTGTGACGCAGCTCAGCTCGGCAGGTAGGCACGTATAAGGATACTCCTGAAAATGAAACACTTCGGGCGGCGCACTCTTATATTTTTCTTACTTATTTCACGAATACATGTTATTCTTATCAAAATCACTTTAGCACTCAAAAACAACAGACATTCTTTTTTAGGGTTCCGTAGCCAAATGGCAAAAACCGGAACCCTTATAGATTCGTCATGTCTGTCTGTCTGTCTGTCTGTCTGTCTGTCCGTCCGTATGTCACAGCCACTTTTTTCCGAAACTATAAAAGCTATACTGTTGAAACTTTGTAAGTAGATGTATTCTGTGAACCGCATTAAGATTTTCACACAAAAATAGAAAAAAAGCAATAAATTTTGGGGGTCCCCATACTTAGAACTGAAACTCAAAAATTTTTTTTTCATCAAACCCATGCGTGTGGGGTATCTATGGATAGGTCTTCAAAAATGATACTGAGGTTTCTAATATCAATTTTTTCTAAACTGAATAGTTTGCGCGAGAGACACTTCCAAAGTGGTAAAATGTGTGTCCCCCCCCCCCTCTAACTTCTAAAATAAGAGAATGATAAAACTAAAAAAAATAAATGATGTGTATGTGTGTCTATAAAAACTGCCAACGAAAATTGGTTTGAACGAAATCTAGTAAGTAGTTTTTTTTTAATGCGTCATAAATCGAAAAAATTACACTATTATTAAAACATTGATCAAAGTTACAACACATTATAAGAGCTTTTATATTATGTTACTTGCTGCTACGGAACCCTTCATGGGCGAGTCCGACTCGCACTTGGCCGGTTTTTTCTACTAACTTTCAAAACTATTCTAGAACAGCATAATCCTTCGAATTATATTTAAAAGCCAGTTCGTTGGTTATATAAAAAAAGCAACTCATGCGATCTCCTTTCGATATCACATGAGCCACGCCCCAATGAATAGAAATGTTGAGGCAACAAGCATTTATATTCTAAAAACTTTCGAAGGACTAAGCATGACCTACCTATACCTAACACAGAGGTCCCTACCTATGGAGGAAATAAATTCACATTGTGGTGGTCGTCTCTTTAGGAGCGAGCCTAAGTCATGACGAACGATAAACAAAATTCAAAATCTATTTACTAACTTACTATGCGCTAACTTTGCGCTTATCATTCAACGTTGTCATGCTTAAACCCCACCGCAGCAAAAACTCGAAAAAAAGCCACGGTGCTGCACCCTTCTAACCTAGGATGCCAGAGTGACAACCACCCAGACTGGGATTACATTCTAAGACTCAATACTTTTATGACTAATTTCTTCGGACGCTTATCGGGTCAGAGGACAAGGAGTCATACTCGCATTGGATCCCCTACACATTCTCATTATAAGAGTCTACTCCAGAGTTAATCAACAACAAAGATTATTAAAAATAACTCCCCAAAATAGCTAAATCATTAGAGTCAACTAGACTCTCTTTGCACAGGCTATGCCCCATTAGCAAAGTTGATATTAGCTCAGTTTGAATACTGCAAAATCCTCTCATAAGGGATGACCGACGGGTCTCTGAGGGAGGACGGGAGGATATTTTCCTCTCGCTAATAACTTTAATAAATCATTCTGGAGTACAATCTTGCCTAATCTAACTTATGCATATACTTCTATAGGAGGTATTTATTTTCTCTGACTCTGTCCTCTGAGAACTCCCGGCTGCGTGCACACTTAACCATGTCTGCTGGGCGCGCTCGCCCGGCAGCATTTATCCATTATTCATGAAACAGAAACACTAATTAAAACATTTTTCACTAAAACAATCTGTGTTATGATAACATTACAATCTGACATAAATGATTTGACAATGACAACTCTATTCGTATTTTTATTTTTATTTTTAAACTGGATACTAAGCCTTTTGAGCCTCAATTTATTTACATTCTAACATAAAATGGTTTTAGTCTATTTACATGTACAATGTCCCTAAAACGTCTATTATTTGGTTTTTTTATTACATAATTCACGTCTGAAATTCTTCTAACTATCTGATAAGGCCCCTTATAAAACCTACTTAATTTCAAACTTTTATTCAATATTCGTCTAGGTGTATAAATCATAACTAACTGATTGGGTAAAAACCTTACTACTTTGGCCTTCTTGTCATAATAAGCTTTCTGTCTTGTTTGTGCTTTTTTTATATTATCTATGGCACATCGTGACAGATGACTTTTCAGATCGTGACGTCCTACGTAATCTAAATGACTTTGATGACTTGTCATGTCAGTTATGAACAGTGGCGCCTTCGCGTAGAGAAGCATGTGTGGTGACACTCTTGTGCTTGCTTGTTTACTTGAATTGTACGCATAGCACACGAGTGGCACATAACTACACCAATTTCTTTGATCAGCCCTCACATACATGGAAAGCATTTGGCAGATAGTTTTGTTGTAGCGTTCAGTCAAGCCGTTCGCCTCAGGGTGAAAAGCCGTGGTGAAGCGGGATTTTGCTCCGAAATAACTCACCGTTTCCTTGACTAAACGAGAAGTGAAAATCGACCCCCTATCAGATATAATTTCCTTGACACCACCAAATCGACAAAAAATATCCTCTATCAGAAAGTCACTGATCCTCCGTGCTGTCGCTCTGGGTACCGCTCTGCAAACTGCATACCTCGTAGCATACTCTAAACTAACGATAATATATCTGTTACCATTCAACGATTTTCTAAAAGGTCCTAAGACATCGATGCCTACCTTCTCCATCAAATCATTCACTACAATGGGCTGTAACTGGGCTAATCGATTATGTTTCTTTCGCTCCTGACATAACAAACAACTATTTACATAACGCTCTATCTCCTTCTCTGCATGTTTGATGAAATACTTCTCCCTAAACTTAGCTAACGTCTTAGCTAATCCTAAATGACCATCTGACCAAGGATTATCATGCAATTCATTTAAAATCTCGTACAAAAGCCCTTTTGGAATCACAACTAGTTCACAAATACCAGTCACTCTCCTGGCTTTCTTACGCAACACACCGTCCCTGACACTAAAACCTTTAACATCATTACCCCTATTAGCAACAATCCTATCTAACCAACGTTTACAAAAATCATCCCTCTCTTGCTCCTCTCGCATCTTTACAACTTCTATTCTATACAGCTGCATGCCATCCTCCAGCTGCTCCGTGGTACTCCTCTTCTTCTCGTCTTCTTGGCCTAAGGGATTTCTACTCAAAAAATCAGCAATGACATTATCTCTGCCTGAACAATGAACAATATTGAAATCATAAGCCTGAATGCACAGCGACCACCTAGCTAATCGTCCATTCATGTCTTTCCGGTTTCTCAGCCAACAAAGCGCCTTGTGATCTGTCATGACCTGAAACTTCAGACCCCAAAGAAAATGTTTGAAATAATTCAGAGCCCAAACCAAAGCAAGACACTCCTTCTCCGTAGTGGAATATTTCTTCTCTCCGTCGCTCAGCTTCCTTGACGCGTACGCAACTGGATACATTAATTCTTCACCCTGCATTAAACAGCAACCTACCGCTTCACCAGATGCGTCTACATATAATCGTGTAATTAGTTTAGAGTTAGGGGAATAAAACTTCAGAAGGGGTGGTGACTCCATAATTTTTATTATGCTTCGGAACGCTTCTTCTTCCTTGTCTGTCCACCTGAACACGACGCCTTTCCTTAACAATTTTGTTAAGGGCAACACTATTACTGCAAAATTACTAATGAACTTACGATAATAAGAAAACAAACCCAATATAGATTTTACTTGTTTAGTATTTGTCGGAGTTTTTAATGTTTTCAACGATTGTAGTTTCTTTTTATCTGGTCTGATTCCATCTCCTGAGATCTCATGTCCCAAAACAGAAATTATATTATAGCCGAAACTGCATTTACTCGGTTTCAGTGTAAGGTTTGCTTTCTTTAATCGCTCCATGACATCTTCTAATGATTCTAAAAATTCAGTGAAATTATTACCCCAAACTAATATATTATCTACATAACAAATAGCCTTTTTGTACTTTATCCCAGCTAATACTTTATCCATAGTCCTCTGAAAAACAGCTTGACTTGTCTTAAGTCCAAAGGGTAAAACATTAAACTCATATAATCCTGATGACGTAATAAACGCTGTTTTATGTTTATCTTTCTCACATAAACGATGTTGCCAATAACCCGAATTTAAATCTAAATCAGCAAAATAACGTGCTCCCGCTAAATATATCATAATATCTTCTATAATTGGCAACGGATAACTATCAGTAATTACCTTTTTATTTAATTTTCTATAATCTACACAAAATCTCCACGTTTGATCGGGTTTTTGTACTAACACTACCGGGGATGCATATGCGCTCTTGGATTCTCGAATAACTCCATTATTTAACATTTCTTCGACCTGCGAGTTAATTATTTCAAGCTGCTTTGGAGAAACCCTATAGGGTGGGTGATGAACTGGAATCTCATCTACAGTTCTAATGGTGATTTCATCTAAGCTACATCTACCTAACTCTGAGGCCGTAAATGCAAAATTTTCCCGATATGAGGAAAGGAGGTTTTTTAGCTTAAATTTTTCATTAAGACTTAATTCTGAGTTAATATTAAGTTCATTTATGTTAGTAAATTTTTCAGAAATATTTGACATTAAATCTTCGTCATTTTTTTCTATTAGTTTAGAAAAATAAAGACAATCATTTTTCGAAATATAATTCAACCTTCCTCCCTCTCTGGGTTCATGTCCATAAATGACATTATTTTTTTCATTTATTCTGTCATGCTGGTCATGATGTACCATAGGGCGTGACATTGACGCGACATTTCGATCACAATATTCACAAAACTTTACACAAAAATTATTCAATGTTATACAACTATCAGCGAAATTTATAATTGCATTATATTTATGGAAAAAATCCTGACCGAGGATTAAACTTTGACTAATGTTCTTAATTATTACAAATTCATTAACAAAAATACGTGAATCTATCATAAAAGTTATCTTCACTTTTCCGACAACCTTCAGATATGATCCTGATATTGCTTTCACAAAATGATTCGTCCCGTCACTGGTACTCTTTAGTTTAAGATTCGTAGCTAATTGCTCTGATATACACGAAATTGATGCTCCAGTGTCTATCAGCGCACTATAGGCCTGTTCAGCTATAAAAATATTAATAAATGGAGTAAGATCACCAGTATATTTTTTCCTGTTTTCAGTCCGGAGTTGCTCTCTCTCGGACACAGCTTGCAACTCCGCTTGTTTCCTTATCGGCTGTGCCCTTGCTCGTTTGGGTGGTTGGGTGCTGGTGGGCTTCTTTGGCTGGGGGCAGTTTGTGTACGATTATTCCAATTATAACGATGTCTAGGGCGAAAATTGTATCTGGGTGTATGGAACGTCTCCGCATCGCCCGCACTGACTATTTGACCAACAGGCTAGTAAATATGCAAAGAGGTAACTATTTCAGATGTAGATAACATTTATCCATGTTAATTCCATAATCTTTATGTCATGGAACCCTGCTCTGAATAGTGGGGCTGTAAATTATGTTAGCTACTTCATTTCGTCGCGCAAACCAATAACATAACAGATCCCGTAGAGGTCTGCAGATTTAAGTTTATATTGTATACACATCGCATTGCTGGATGGAAATATTCAACGATTCGTCTGCAGCTATATCAATATATACATGTTCTTTTTTTTAATGTTGGGAAAAATCATCCAATGACAACCCCCGCTCTTGGGCGGAGCGGGAAATAGTGTCAGACTCTAACTGACTAAAAGCCCACCCCGTTCCTTCGTGCCTTTCGTACCGGGACCGAGTTTCCCTTTCGGATAACCCTAGCCCCAGTAGGCTTCGACCCGGCTGGACCCTGCTGTTGCTGACAGCTCCTTGAGGCGCGCGGGAACAGTGCGTGCCGTCGACGACTTGGGCTCGGTTCGGACAGTTACCGGACGGTCGGACAGCAAGCTACCCATTGCTCGCCGTCCGCAAGCCCGCGCCTACGGTCTACGCCACCGTTGTCTGATGCGGTCGGCCTCCTCTTTCGCTAGCATTACTGCTTTGCAGAAGTCGGCGACCGCCTGCCACTCCTCCTCGCTCCGGACCATGGCCTGTACCAAGGCCCGGCGCGAGAGATCCCCGCCGCCGATCGCCCTCACAAAGGCACGGAGATGCTCCGCCCAAGCAGGGCACACCTCAACTGTGTGCTCCACCGTGTCCTCCGGGCGTTCCGCATAATGGCGGCACCCAGGCGTCACTTCCGCAGGAATCCGGTGCAGGAACCTTCCGAACTTTCCATGTCCGGTGAGAACCTGCGTCATGCGGAAGGTAAAGACGCCGTGAGGTCTTTCCAGCCACGCCTCAAAGAGGGGACTTACCGCCATAGTTATGGCGTGTCCAGCACTGGGTTGCGATAGTCGCTGACGCCATTTCACCATAAGATCCCGCCGGAGCTCTGTCCACCATGCCGTGACCTGTCGCGGCAGCGGACTTTCAACCCGGAATATATACCTACTCGTAGAGGTTACTTCTACTTATGCACAATAATAAATATCTGATTTGATTGATATTTCACTGCAGATATTAAAGAGTAATATTGCGCTTTCAATAACGCCCATATTGAATTTTTGTGAGCACCCCACTAAACGATACTGGGGCGGATGCACTGAGCACTGAGTTTAGATTAATATTTTAAAAATAATTCCACGCGCCCACACACACAAATTCAAGTTTTTAATGAGTTTCGCTTTGTGAGATAAACAAATTAGACGGCAGCATACGCCGCTCCGCTCACACCGCTTGCACCGCTCGCAGCGCTCATACCGCTCACTTCGCTAATTTATTGTGTGAGCTTTGTGCAGCGCACACCGCTTTTAAATTCATTTACCGAGTAACATCGCGACGTTATCATTTCACAAATAATTTATTCGTATCTACATGTTATGTGTGAGTGCGGGTCTGCGGCGCTCGTGCGGAATTACATTGTATTCTGAATTGAAATGTAACATATTTCAGAACATGTTTTGTTTAAAACCACTAACCGCAACTACTTGGAAGTGTACACACAATACAAGTTGACTTGATTATAATACTACTTCCAAAAGCCTGAATGACGAGCAGAATACATTTAATGACAACTCATTTCTGTAGATATTAACTTAAATTATTTACTGATGGCGGCTGTAGATATCGAATCTATTTTTAAATCTCCGCCGGGGTGATTTTATATCTTTTTTTAGTAAGATTAGAGACCAATAGGTACTTTAGTAAGATACCAAATTTTAATAAGATACCAAACCGACATAATGTTAAGGCTACAAATAGGAATAAAAGGACTTTTCTCGATAAGACCATTAAGCTCACAGCTTACCCTCTGTGAAAATTTGGACAATCTAGGCAGGTCAATAATGTTAATTTACATGAAATTATTATACTTAAACAGCATTCAATAATAACCATCCAGTCTTAAGCCAGTCCTATGCCTGGTAAAGTAGGAATGATTGTATGTCTCTATTGCACCTGTATACTGCAAATGTAGATGAGGCATACTTATTGATTCCGTATACTTATAGTAATCATACATCATCATCATCATCATCATCATCATCATTTCAGCCGATAGACATCCACTGTTGGACATAGGCCTCCCCCAAGTATCGCCACAGTTAACGATTTTCTGCGCCCCGCATCCATCGAATTCTCGCAACCTTCTGGTCCAGGTCATCGGTCTGTCGCAGCCATCTGGTTCAATTAGCCATCTAATTACGATTACAGATACAAGAACCAAATGAGTTTTAGGCAAAAAATGTCAGCAATTTTTGGCGATGTTTATAACAGTTCCAAATTAGACAACATAGTGTGCTCTAAACGCAAAAATTAGCCGTGTGTTACTGACAACTTACGCATGCTTATAGAAAATAAGGATTATCTATTTAAACAGTGGAAAAGCGATCCCAAAAACAATAATAAAAGATTACAGTATACTAGGTGCCGAAATAAAACTCAGAAACTTATTAATATAGCCAAAAATAAAAGCAGGCGTCAAATTATAATTAGCTGTAAAGGAGACATGAGAAAGATTTGGAATAATGTAAACAACTGGCTTGGTTGGGCTAAAATTGGAGTAGATGCTATAATAGAGAAACATTTGCATAAAAGTGAATCATTGCAAAATATTTGTAATAACTTTTGTGAAACTTTTACAAAAGAAATAGATATTATTAAACATAAGTGTCAAACAATTTTTTAGACAGAAAAAACTATGTAAATGGCTGTAATATAAGTTTTAGGTTCCAAAAAGTGCTACCAAAAGACGTAAAGCGTGTTATAGATACATTGGACTGCAGTAAGTCGCCGGGGTCGGATGGTATTAGAGTTACGGATCTTAAACAAATTAAAGAGCAAATAAGTCCCGTAATAGCACATTTTATTAACATTAGTGTTAAAAAATCTCAGTATCCGAATGAACTTAAAAAATCAATTGTCAGGCCAATATATAAGCAGGGATCCCATCAGGATTATGGCAACTAGAAGAAGAAGACCTATAGCAATTTTAAATACAGTAAACAAAATAGTCGAAAAAATTATTGTCAAACAGCTCTCAACTTTCTTGGAAAATAATGATATCTTAAATGATGTTCAACACGGTTTTAGACCAAATAGAAGTACCGCTACTGCACTGGAGAAATTCACAGATGAAGTCAATAACCGTCTAGAAGAGAAAAAGATAGTAATGGTTATATATATAGACTTCAAAAAAGCCTTCGATACTCTGGACCACGACGGCTTGCTGCAGGCCATGACTGAGTGCGGCATAAGGGGCCCCATGAATGTATGGTTTGGCAAGTACCTAGAAAACCGATCACTAAACGTACGTGTAAATGGAACTGAAAGTGTACCGGGCGACATCAAATTCGGTGTTCCGACCGGTTCAGTATTTGGGCCGCTGGGATACATAATGCATGTCAATAGCATATCTAATGTATTGAAAAAATGTAAAGCATTTAAGTATGCTGATGATACATGTTTAGTTTATAGTCATAAGAATATTGATGTAATACAGCAGGCAATGCAAAATGACTTCGATAGTATTGTTCAGTGGGCTCATGATAATGGCATAATAATAAATATAAGTAAAACTAAGTGCATGCTGATTTACTCGCCATATCATAAAAATAACACTCCGGGAGTGCCGGCAGAAGTGAAAACTTGATTATTAACGTTGAGCATGTTTGATATTTTGGAATGGTTAGGGAATAATTTTGCACCAATTGCTTTATCAGTATAAAAGTACTATCATTTATGTGGTAGAATACAATATTCATTTATTGCGCTATCGTACACAAACATGACAATTTATATTACATTAAAAATTTAACACTTTAAAACTATTACAATTATTTTACATTAAAAAGTTTATCTCTCCGAAAAACTACTGAGGTGTCAAGGGACACCCGGATGGAACAAAGTTCCGTTCTGGCTTGCTTTCTATAAGAGAGAGAAAGAGAGAAAGACAGAGAAACATGCGCACGCCGCACGGCTTACAATAGCTTACTATAGAAAAAGTGTCGTTACAACTTTTCGTGAGAATTTTTTCCGTCTAGCCAATACAATATAACTAAAAAATACTATCCTATTTTATGTACATTTTGACAGCACTATTTCAACATCTTCGAAACCATGAAAACGACACTCATGACGAAAAAGTTGATAATTTCTGACATCCGCCATCTTAGATTTACATTTTGACAGCACTATCGGCTTCAACAACCTCGAAAACCATGAAAAAGACACCCATATCGAAAAAGTTGATGATTTATTGCAGCCACCATCTTAGATTTAAATTTTGACAGTACTATCGGTTTCAACACCCTCGAAAACCACGAAAACGACACCCATGAGGAAAAAGTTGATAATTTCTTGCAGCCGCCATCTTGGATTTACATTTTGACAATACTATCGGTTTCAACAGCCTTGAAAACCATGAAAACGACACCCATGACGAAAAATTTAATAATTTTTTGCAGCCGCCATCTTGGAATTATATTTTGACAGTACTATCGGTTTCAACACCCTCGAAAACCATGAAAACGACACCCATGACGGAAAATTTGATAATTTCTTCAGCCGCCATCTTGGATTTATATTTTGACAGTACCATCGGTTTCAACACCCTCGAAAACCATGAAAACGACACCCATGACGGAAAATTTGATAATTTCTTGCAGCCGCCATCTTGGATTTATATTTTTAGAGTACCAACGGTTTCAACACCCTCGAAAACCATGAAAACGACACCCATGACGGAAAAGTTGATAATTTCTTGCAGCCGCCATCTTGGATTTATATTTTGACAGTACCATCGGTTTCAACACCCTCGAAAACCATGAAAACGACACCCATGACGGAAAAGTTAATAATTTCTTGCAGCCGCCATCTTGGATTTATATTTTGACAGTAATATCGGTTTCAATACCCTCGAAAACCACGAAAACGACACCCATGACGAAAAAGTTGATAATTTCTTGCAGCCGCCATCTTGGATTTACATTTTGACAGTACCATCGGTTTCCACGCCCTCGAAAACCATGAAAACGACACCCATGACGGAAAATTTGATAATTTCTTGCAGCCACCATCTTGGATTTACATTTTGACAGTACCATCGGTTTCCACGCCCTCGAAAACGATGAAAACGACACCCATGACGGAAAATTTGATAATTTCTTGCAGCCACCATCTTGGATTTATATTTTGACAGTACTATCGGTTTCAACACCCTCGAAAACCATGAAAACGACACCCATGACGGAAAAGTTGATAATTTCTAGCAGCCGCCATCTTGGATTTATATTTTGACAGTACCATCGGTTTCAACACCCTCGAAAACCATGAAAACGACACCCATGACGAAAAAGTTGATAATTTCTTGCAGCCGCCATCTTGGATTTACATTTTGACAGTACCATCGGTTTCAACACCCTCGAAAACCATGAAAAAGACACCCATGACGAAAAAGTTGATAATTTCTTGCAGCCGCCATCTTGGATTTATATTTTGACAGTAAAAGTGTCGGTACAATTTTTCGTGAGAATTTTTTCCGTCTAGCCCCCTTTCACAACGCGCGATAAGGGATAGCTGTCTACTCTCCATCCGTCTTACGCTTTTTCGATCAGGTCACGTGTCCTGACGCGAGTTTAAGATTTTATACCCATTACAGAAAAGTGCTCAACGCCGCTAAAGAAGTTTTCACTTCAAAAACAATCTGATAATAGAAGTGAAAGGTCATACGTACGAATGTCTTCATAACAACAAGCAACAATGTCGATGCATGTGCTTAGAAACTGTTACCTCATATAAGTACCTAGGATTAGTCATAGAGTTATCAATGCATGTATGCATACATGCATTGATAACACTGCACTGCACTGCATGTTAACAATGTGTGTATTATGTTACGCTCCGTATTGGGTAAATTAAGAAATTTAAAATATGTTGTCAACAGAAAAGTTATGTATTCACTGTATTATGCACTGGCGGACTCAGTTATTGATTACGGTTTAGGTGGATATGGTCTTGCGTTCCCTACACGCTTAAATAAAATTAAAATCTTGCAGATAAGATTACTAAAACTACTCAAGGACAAAAAAACTAAAGAAAGTATAAATAAAAACTATGACAAACTATTTAAAATTTGTAAAATGCTCCCGATCCATAATAAAATTAAGTTAACCGTATTGTCTGAACAATTTAATGATGATGACTACAAAGAGGAACGTAGGCGTATGTACCCAACTCGTCTATCTAAACAAAAGATACTTGCTATTCCTAAAGTAACGAACTATTTTGGTAAACGCACGAGGAAATATGTTACACCGATGTTTATGAATCAGCTACTCCCAAACTTGTTATCATGTGCTAAATTTAAACACCAACTTAAAAAAATTCTAAAAAAACAATATCTGTCACTGTGTCCGTAGTCATGTAGATTGTGCCCCGCATGTTGCATCCATGAACAGTGAAAATTGTTCGACGACTTCAACGACTTGGCTAGTTGTTCTTCAGCCATTTCATTGAATGCCGGCGTTTAACGAACGCCCTAGGCGTCCAATTGGATGGCTAATTTAACCAGATGGCTGCGACAGGTCCACCTTGTAGGAGGCCTTTTTTTTTTTCGATGGGAAAAATCATCTTATGACAACCCCCGCTCTTGGGCGGAGCGTGAGGTAGTGTCAGACTCTTACTGACTAAAAAACCCATCCCGTTCCTTCAAGCCTTCATACCGGGGCTCGAGCGCCCTTTCGGATTACCCTGGCCCCAGTAGGCTTCGACCCGGCTGGGCCCCTGCTGTTGCTGAAAACTCCTTGAGGCGCGCGGGAACAGCGCGCGCCGTCGACGACTTGGGCTTGGTCCGGACGGTTACCGGACGGCCAGACAGCGAGCTACCCATTGCTCACTGTCTGCAAGCCCGCGCCTACGGTGGCTGGAAATCGGGATCGGAATCCCGGCGGCGGCGAGAGCGCCGTTGCCTGATGCGGTCGGCCTCCTCCTTAGCGAGCATTACTGCTTCGCAGAAGTCGGCAACCGCCTGCCACTCCTCCTCGCTCCGGACCATGGCCTCGACCAAGGCCCGGCGCGAGAGGTCTCCGCCGCCGATCACCCCCACGAGGGCACGGCGATGCTCTGCCCAAGCAGGGCACACCGCGATTGTGTGCTCCACCGTGTCCTCCGGGCGTTCCGCACAGTGGCGACACCCGGGCGTCACTTCCGCTTTGATTCGGAACAGGAACCTCCCGAACTTGCCATTTCCGGTGAGGACCTGTAGGAGGCCTTCCAACGCTGCATCTTCCGGCACGCAGTCGCCACCCCAGAACCTTTCGGCCCCAACGGCACTCTGTTCTGCGAGTAATGTGCCCTGCTCATTACCGCTTAAGTTTGGCGATTCTTCGTGCTATGTCGGTAACCTTGGTTCTCCTGCGGATATAATTCATCTGGAAATTTTTGCACCAAATACTTGGAAATATCTTTTCTTTTGAGAAGAGAAATCGTCAAATGACTTGAACTCTTACAACTTGTATCCAAATTAAGAACCTCCCAAACTTACTATATCTGGTGAGGATCTGCATTAGGCGGAAAGTGAGGAAGACGTGGTGCCTCTCAAAGATTCAAGATTCAAATCATTTTATTTAAAAATATTATATAATTTACAAGGTCATAGATACAATTAAAATTAAATACAAAATGTCATAAATAAATAAACCGTCAAACATCATTAAATAACCCGCCCCTGATCGTTCCCGGTGCAAAAGTGCCCATGACACTCGCCGCATTTCCCCGCTGAATTGCGATAGCCAACCTTTGCACCAAGAACGACCCGGACCGGGAGTCACCTGTTGCCTCCCCGAGCCTACGGCCCAAATCCCCCACAAAACACTTGGCCTCCGTACTCCAACTGCCCAGAGTCTCCACAGTAACCGGCACAAAATGGTAAAGCTGCTTCAAGGAAACGTACTTCAGCCTTTTTTTAGAGCAGGCGTCTTCAGCGGCGGCAGAAGCAGTGTGCATGGTGCGACTCAGGTGACTGGCGGCGACCGTGCTAACGCAAGTTGCGTCTCAGATCAGGCACTTCCCGTTCTTCCATGGCACCAGAGTCAGCCCATTCGGCTTCTTACCATCAGACCTGCTAAGACCTGAAGGCTCAAGCACGCAGGGGACGTTTGCCGATATAAGGGCTCTACGGACTATGTCGTTCAAGGCTTGGTGACGTGGGAACCTCCCCATGCAGCGCCGACGGTTCAGTGCGTGATGGTCATCGGCCTCCACCATGGTACCGCAGGTGCATGTATGTGGTTCGCACACCTTACAGCCCAGGCGGAGAGCCACCGCCACACGCAAAAAGTCATCGTCGAGCAGAGTGCCCAGATGAGGCAAAGGAATCGCCTGTAACCACGCCCCGGACTCGGGTTGCGACACAGCTCGTAGTCAGGCCCTATCGACTCCCAACGCACCCTCTCTGTGACCATTTTGAGAGCAGTGTTGATGAAATAAATTGCACAAAATAATGCACCTGGCAGGGTTTGAATCAGTGACCTAAAATTCGTCAGTTTATTTATTCGTAGCCGTTACCACTTGGCCACCTCTGCTCTTACTAACCTAGATTAGGTATAGAGCTAGCTTGTTTATTTTTTATTTAGAAAAAAATAACGCATTTTTTTACCACATCTCAGCTTATTACATTCTGGCCCAGAGATCCCCACCTCCTTACCAGTGTACTTAAACGACAAACTGCCGATTGGCTTATTTTTTGCATAAGGCGTATGCTTGTTGTTCGAACTAGATATTACATAAATAAACAGTATGATTACCTCCTAAATTGCACTGTTAGTCAGTGAATAGCGAGCTTCCACCGCCACCAGTCTACGTTCGTGCTTAACGAGGAACAGAAATCCAACTGTCTGTTGTAATTAAACGCCATCGGTTCGCAGATAGAGAAATGGCAGTCGGCGACATGCAGAAGAATCAATAAGTAAGCGAATTTATATCTCGAGCATCGGCGAGGGACTCCGTGGTCCGGGCGAGCTCGGAACTGATGCGAATCGGGAACATGCTCATTAATTAGACTAGCAAAAGGCCAGTCCTTTTGTTCTACAGAATTCTTACCTATTGCACAAGGACTTAGTGGCACGGTTATCGAATACTCTCGCAATGTCTAGACTACTAAGCGGTATTTTTGTATGTGTTTGTGCAGTTGTGGTGACGGAGGCTGCATGAGTCTGTAGAACGTAAAGCTGTTCTCGGTCGGCGTCATAAACAAAGCTCAAAAAGCGTTTAGTGTAAAGAATACATTAAGGTTCATTAGGAGCACAGGACTGGGCGGCCGAGGAGTAACGAGACGGAAAGGAGGGGAGCTCTAATGATTTAGCATGCGATCATCTGTCTGAGGGTAGCATACTCTCACTTCGTTATCCATTATGTTGCAGGTTCCTGAGGTTCTTCTTGAAAGCAATGTCATGTTCCAACCGAGACTAGACGCGCCACTGAGGCGTAAAGTTCATAATTGACAAAACTACTTGACTAGGCCATCTTAGGTCTACTGTCCACGGAGATGCAACTTCATAGGCACAACAAAGAAAAGAAACGACACGACGGCACGACGTGGCCGCTTCGTCGACTGAGTTTCATAGTTTTGTATGTAAGATGTGAGCAAGCGTACACCAAGCGTACACTGACGAATACGAATCTATGAAACTACGCGTTTATATATACGCGACAGTAAGTCTTAAAATATTAGAAGCTATTTACTCGTAAACTAATCATATTAGAAATAATAACTGATCGTATCTGTTTATCGGCATATATTTGTGTTGTATATTACTTAATATCAGATTGTGGGTATATTGTTATAACACATAATGCTTGATAACATCCAATTATAATCATTAGATTACCATATTAGTTGGTATTTGTATTAATGTATTCGTACATATTAAAGTGTACCTACTCCGTTACACTTGGCAAATGAAGGGCACAAAATATCGACGGGAATAGTTAATCTTTCAAATATTGATACAGTAGGTATACATATTTTTTTTTAATAGCCTATACTGTCCCACCGCTGGGCAAAGGCCTCCGCCAACTTCTCCCAGGTTTTCTTTTCTTGGGCCAACTCGAACTAACCCCCGCGGTAGGCATCCAGGTCGTCTCGCCACCTCTTCCCAGGTCGACCTCGGCGGCGTCGTCCATCTTCAGGTACCCACTTTGTAGAGACTCTTGCTCTTGCTCTTAAGATGCTCGAGAAGCAACATGGATAAGTTGCTTTATGTGTGGGCTTTAGGTAGAAGGTAGATGATAACTGCACTGATCCAGAGTTTGATACCTGGAGTTGGGATTACTTATTATAACTTTTTACTTATAGATATGCACTTTTTGATATTTATACTTATTTCATAATTAGATCCCTTTTTGTTGAATTAGTTTTTGAAAAAAAAAATGTTTCAAATTAATAAAAAAAAATTACGACTATTCCTAAATTAAATGCAAGTCTATGGCAGATTGATATTACAAATAAATAATTTCATTTATAAAATTTTATGTATTTAAACCACGAGAATAAAATGGTATTCCGTATTTGGTTACCTTGCACTATTCGGCTCCGTCATCAGGTCAGTTCGAAGATAGCTTATAGCCAGAGTGCATCAAATCAAATCATTTATTTCAAGTAGACCATTTGCAGGCACTTTTGAATAGTCAAATGTCGGTCAGTCCAAAAAAAAAATAAAAAAGTGAAGCTAAATTGCACATTCCAAAGCGTAGATCTTTATGGAGAAGAACGTGCTGGAAACTCCATGGATACTCTTTTAAATCATATTGAGTTACATATAATCTTGGTTACATATTTCTTGTTGCTTCTATTATGCGAGCACAATGTTGATAATATTAAAAGAAAAATAAAAAATAATTAAAAGATAGAAACTGAATTAAGCCACTGGCAACTAAGAGATGACCAGTCTCAACTGACGGCACCCATTCACGAGCATGACGCGTGCATCAGCCCCATTCAGCTTAACCATTTTGAAGGGAATTCTTTCAAGGGGATTCTTTCTAACGTACATGATGTTTTCATAGATATATTGACAAGGCACCGACATACTCGTACTCGTCGTCGTATCCTTAAACAGTTAGTCCCTTAGAGAATCGCACCGGCTTAGTTTGAAAATAGCTCTGATGGCTCTTATCTCATGACAATTCTATTAGAATCTCAAATACGACTAGGATACATTGATTTATTACAAAATTCCGGCGCCTACCTCCCGGCTTCATCATCAAATCTGTTCAATGTATCCTTTCCCCTTCTTCTTTCAGTCAGTCGTTCACTACAAGTATAAACAAAATTGTAGGTCATAACAATATTTGTAAAAATGGTTCCTTAGCAGCTTATTCTTTCAATAAACAAAAATATTATTATTCAATATCGGTCCACAATTGACCGAGAAATCGGTGAACATGCATACAAAAAATACTTATACGAAAAATACACAGTAGGTACCTACTAAAATATAAAACAAGGAATATTTTACTTTTCTCACTGGTTGATGTTGGTATTTATTAGTTTATTATTTTAGCATATATATATGTAATTTATTATATAAAAATAACAAACTAAATAACTAAAAAAACTAACAACAACAACACAACAACTACTACAACAACAACTTAAATACCTAACTTTTTTTTCCGTTTTAATTTTTGTTATTTGTTTATTGTGCAAACCTACCACAGTGATCTCTTTTTTAACCCAAAGGTTGACTGGAAGAGAATGCCTTTTTGCATAAAAAAACTGGGCAAGTGTGAGTTGGACTCGTAAACTGAGCGTTCCGTAAAAATTGACTTATGTAAATAGTTCAATCCCGAATGGAGTCTTGAATCGGCTTGATCTGATATATATTTTTTTTTTTTTTGTATATTGTCTTTAACAAATGTAATTGGCGAATAGCCGTTTTTTGTTAAAGTAAAACCATAAATAAATAAATAAATAAATATATAGATATATGGCACTATAACTTTAAATATTTATAACCTGCAATAAGAATAACATTAAAGATTTAGTAAGATTACGGTAATCGGATCTCACTGTGATAAGTGCTGATAAGACCACAGATCAGACCCACACACGTGTTCCGCTCGGCACTCAGCGTCGTGACACGCGGCGTACATTTGTCGCACGGATTTACCTTGTTATGTGCAAATATATGTAGCAGTGCACAAAAGGAGCCAAACCACACCCAGCGAATCTCACGTCATAATCCCAGTTGATAAAACTCAAGTAGAAACATTGATCGGTTGTGTGCGTTTTGACTGTGCCACTGGCTCTATCAACATACCAGTGGATGTGCTGACACAATCTAAGTCCGTCTTAACATATCTTATCACGAATATTAGTCGTTGTATTGGATTTCAAATTATTCCTAACTACCTTAAACTTATTTAATTATGACTAATTAGATTGTTATATCCTCACTATTTTCAAGAGTGACGGTAAAACCATTGTAACGAACTATTATCCTATCTCCGCCCTTAGCTCTCTCTCAAAGATCTTTGAATAGATTTTTGAAATCAACCTTCATATAGAATCTAAACACAAAATTATCGTCGACAGTCAATATAATCTTTTTTTAGGCGCCTTTTTTTTGGTGGGAACATCTTTTTTTTATATTATTGATAGGCTTGCGTTTGACCACAATCTCAGTTAATGGTAAGCGATGATGTGGTCGACAATGGAGCACGCTTGCCTAGAAGTAACCTATTCTCTCTTAACTTAAAGGCCCCTAAGTTGTAGCTATCAGGAAACACAGACTCCGGCAGGGAATTCCACTCCTTGGCTGTACGCATAATAAATGTGTTCCAAAAAAGCTTTGTGCGTATGGGTGGGATGCCTACCATGTACCGGTGGCGCAACGCTGTACATCGTGTGGCCCGATGATGGAACGGACTTGGCGGAATTAGATTGTGCAATTCCAGTGCACACTCCCCGAAATGTAAACGATAGAAAACCGACAGACTAGCAACTCGGCACGATGCTCAAGGCTTTGGAGTTTCGACTCTACAAGTGCATCATTGCCGATGATTCTCTTGGCTCGCCTCTCGATCGACTCCAGTGCATCAAGCTGGTATTTGGCAGATCCATCCCAAAGATGAGAACAGTGCTCCATACACGATCAAACTTGGGCTTGATAAAGATTGAGTAGCTGTTCCGGCGTGAAGTACCGTCTCACCTTTGCTAAGATCCCCAATTTTTTGGCAGTCAGTTGAGCCTTTGCCTCGATGTATGAGCCGAAATTGAGAGTAGAGGACAACGTAACCCCAAGAAGCTCAAAGGGGTCGGTAATCGGCACGGTCATACCCCCAAAAGATGGAACTGGGTGGAATTGGCTCCGTTTAGCGGAAAAAAGACACGCCTGGGTTTTGGATGCATTGAACTTGACCAAATTGGCATCGCCCCAATCGGAGACCGCCTTCAAGGACGAGTTCAAGCGTTCAACCATAGCCTCTCGGAATGACTGGATCTGTGACCCGCTAGCTCGTGCGTCAGACACATATCTCTCAGCAACAGTGCTGTCGTCTGCATTTATTTTATTTTATTTGGAAATAAAACCATATTACATTAAATACTCACTTATCAAATATGTATACAAAACCAAATCAATGTAATAACAACAACATTTTCCACATATTAGCTTAAAGGTTTGCTATGATGAGAACTCCTTGGTGAGCTAGGTATTATTAGAAAAAACACTTTATTTATGTAGTTACAAAGGAGAATGAGCAACTTACTATGGCACTTGGTTGCGCAACTTTTGACTCAGTATAGTAGTGAAAATTAGACACAAAAAAGGGTTAGTGTCATACTTTAAAACAAGGTTAAATTCAAACTTAAATATTGTAGGGCTTTTGAAAAAAAAAAATAACTCGTGTACCTGTTGAGGTTATGTTGGTTAGGTTATGTTACCATGGAATCCCTTTCTTGTCTGATTTGCCATCTAGGGATCGGGTGTGCTAATAAAAGAGAACAGTTCACACAACGCGACATGTTTTACGTCTAGAAAAAATCACCGTGAACGTAAAAAAATGTTCTAATAATACACTTCGCGGCACACGCACAAAATGAGTCAAATTGCTCGATGTAGGAGATAGATGTGGAGGAATCCTAAAACTCAACTCGACACGAATTTATATTTGTTAGCAGAGAAAAGCTAAAATCATTATTGTCGGCTTAACCGGCACGTTAGTTAACACGGTAAACAGAAAACATCATTTTGTTTGACATTTTATCGAATTATAGATTATATCTTAGTTGTTTTATTTTTGTCTAGAAAATGCTTTTTAACGCAAGAAATAGTAACATAATTGAAGAATAAAGATAATGACAACTCTTAATACTTTTTAGTTGCGATTGTAGATTATTTTGTTGTTCTACGATTTATGGTAACGGTTAATCGATCGATTATAATTGAAAATGGAGTTGCTTCACTATTATGCAACAAATGACGTATTTATTGTATTAGATACTAATTAAAATGAAAATAGAAACCCCACAAATGATTTCAATGAATTTAGGTAAAACATCATTAAAAATAATATTATGAATTATACATTAACTCCAATGGCCATACGCGTCAAAAAGTGAAACTATTGGTGCCCAATTTCCTTTGTTATCACAAAAAAAAAAAATAAGTTATTCAGTGCACTAATAACTTTACGTCGAAAAGCATTTCTATTAAGCATAAATATATCTATTTCTATGAAATGTTCATTATAAATTTGCGTGAGACGCCAAAGTGGTGCACACTTACCTGCGTTTGTTCGGTGTGATGCCTGGGCAAACAAACGGTAATCGCGCACCCCTTGACGGTGAATCGATCTAGGAACTACAAGCTTTATCTCATTATTAAAGTCTATACAATTTAACTTATTATGAAAAAGATTGTGCAGTGTCATTACTTGCAGAAGCATTCGCCTCTTCTCAAGTGAGTGTAAATTATATTTTGCTAAAAGATCTTCGTAAGGGAAGCGTGTACGTTGGCATCTGAATTGCATAGTTCGTAAGAATTTCCGTTGTACTCTTTCAATGGCTATTTTGTATTTATTGTACAACGGATCCCATATCAGGCAGGCATATTCAAGCTGAGATCGAATAAGTGAACGATAGATACAGTTGTAAAAATGTACAAGGGTGCCTAAAGTCTATAGCTGTTCTGATAATAAAGCTGTACATTTTAAACGCCCTAGTTATGATGTTTTCTATGTGTAGATCCAGTTGTAATTTACAGTCAAACAGTATTCCCAGATCTCTAAGGTTCGTCACTCTACTTAGTAAAGTATTACATAAGGTATAATCATACTTTATAATAGTTTTGTTTTTAGTAAAGCTAATGATTTGGCATTTAGGTATACTTAAACTTAACTTGTTACTTGAACAGTATTCAGAGAGTCGGTTAAGATTACTCTGAATTTCTGAAGTAATTAACATTTTTTATGGTTATGTATAATTTTAAATCGTCAGCATAAAAAGAAAATTGGTATATTTAAAACATGAATTTATATCGTTTATAAATATAACAAAAAAGAGGGGTCCTAATATAGAGCCCTGAGGAATACTGGAGGACATCCCAGCTCTTCCCGACTTGTACCCATTAATCACGACTATCAGGCTGCGATTGGTAATATATGAGCAAAACCATCGCAAAAGGTTACCCCTAATTCCATTGAACGCTATTTAATTAAGAAGGATTTCATGGTTCACTCTATCAAATGCCTTCTGAAAATCCGTATAGACAGCGTCCACCTGAACTCCCTGGTCGATGCTATGGAAGAGGAAATTAGAATAAAGTGCCAAGTTCGTCATAGTGGATTTTTGTTTTACAAAGCCGTGTTGTTCAGGTATGATATAATTATAAATGATAGGTAAATGACAGGTAAATGGCATTATGAACAAGTTTCTCGAAGAGTTTTGGTATTGCACTGATGATAGAAATTGGACGATAATTTGTGACATCATGTTTTGAACCACTTTTATGAATTGGGACAATGTAGCCACATTTCCAAATGTCTGGAAAGAAACCCTCGGTGATGCACTTGTAAAATATAATATGTGATGGTTCGCAAATTGATTTAGCAGTGCGCTTGAGAAATACTGCTAGCAGTCCATCTGATCCTGAGCCCTTTTTTTTTTTTTTTTTTTTATGGTGGGAAAAAATCATGCATTGACATCCCCTGCCCTTGGGTGGAGCGGGAGATAGTGTCAGACTCTTACTGACTAAAAGACCCACCCCGTTCCTTCTAGCCTTCATACCGGGGCTCGAGCGCCCTTTCGGATAACCCTGGCCCCAGTAGGCTTCGACCCGGCTGGGTCCCTGCTGTTGCTGACAACTCCTTGAGGCGCGCGAGAACAGTGCGCGCCATCGACGCCTTGGGCTTGGTCCGGACAGTTACCGGACTGCCGGACAGCGAGCTACCCATTGCTCACTGTCCGCAAGCCCGCGCCTACGGTGGCCGGAAATCGGGATATGAATCCCGGCGGCGGCGGCGGTGGCGATAACGCCGTTGCCTGATGCGTTCGGCCTCCTCCTTTGCGAGCATTACTGCTTCGCAGAAGTCGGCGACCGCCTGCCACTCCTCCTCGCTCCGGACCATGGTCTCAACCAAGGCCCGGCGCGAGAGGTCTCCGCCGCCGATCGCCCCCACGAGGGCACGGCGATGCTCCGCCCAAGCAGGGCACACCTCGACTGTGTGCTCCACCGTGTCCTCCGGGCATTCCGCACAGTGGCGACACCCGGGCGTCACTTCCGCACGAATCCGGTGCAGGAAACTCCCGAACAAACCATGTCCGGTAAGGACCTGCGTCATGCGGAAGGTAAGGACGCCGTGAGGTCTTTCCAGCCACGCCTCATAGAGGGGACTTACCGCCACGATTGTGGCGTGCCCAGCACTGGGTTGCGATAGTCGCTGACGCCATTTCACCATAAGATCCCGCCGGAGTTCTGTCCGCCATGCCGTGACCTGTCGCGGCAGCGGACTTTCACCCCGGCGTTGCATCTCCACGCGCATATCGTGCATGTGTGCAAGGACTGTTGCCTCCAGATCCCACGGTGGTAGGCCAGCCAGAAGGCTCGCCGCTTCGCGGGAGACCGTGCAGTATCCCCGCACCATCCTTATCGCCATGACCCTCTGGCAGGCGTTCAGTATGGCCGCCGGTTGCTTTTTCAGCGACGGCGCCCACACCGGCGCCCCGTAGCCATGAACCGAACGATCCCCGCGTAGAGCCTCCGGCAGGAGGCGTCCGGACCCCCAAGGTTGGGCAGGAGCCGCTTGAGCGCAGCCCCAGCCCGGTTGAGTTTGGGAGCCAGACGTCGGAAGTGCTCCACGAAATTCCACCGGCATCCTGAGCCCTTGGAGAGGTCTAAATTTTTTAATTATCTTTTAATAACACTTATTGCAAAATAAATATGGTGTATTAATTTACACTGATCTGAATAATTATTAGGTGGTGACCATTGGGACTCTAAGGTAGAGGGCTGGCAAACGGACTGAAAAAATGACGAAAACAGGTTGCAGATAGTTTCGGGATTTTGAGAGGTTTGATTTTTATAAGACATATTTGACGGTATACCGGCTTGGTTTTCTTGTTAGATACACAAGACCAAAAATGTTTTATGTTTTTGAGAATAGAATCCTTTACCGAATTAATATACTTATGGTAACATTTTTCATAATTCGAGTCATTTTCAAGGCTTTTGACTTAGTAGATCACAACTTGCTTATCACTAAATTGGAAGGTATGGGTGTTCATGGATCACTGCTTCGCTGGTGTGAGTCGTACTTAAGAAATCGCTCACAACTGGTGTATCTTAAAGGTTTTAAATCCAATCTGTGTTGCATACCATCAGGGGTCCCTCAAGGATCACACTTGGGGCCTTTATTTTTCTTAGTTTTTATAAACGATCTGGGTAGTCATATTAACTCTGAATATAAACTTTTTGCCGACGATTTAAAACTATATCGAACTATATATAACGATTCCGACATTGTTCAGCTTCAGGAAGATTTAAATAACGTATTTAATTGGTGTGTACAAAATAATATGTTTTTGAATCAAAATAAATGTTATTTCATTAAATTTAGTCGGAAAAAAAAGACGTGTCAAGCTTGTTACGCGATTAATAACAGCCCGCTCCAAGAAGTTAATACTATTCGAGACCTTGGTATTTTAATTGACAGTAGTTTAAATTTTAGGAGTCATTATGACCAAATTATTAGTAGGGCGGCGAAATTGTCAGGCTTCATCGTCAGGGAAATGAAAATTTTTAGAGAACCCGCCCTGACTATTTCCATTTACAATAGCGTTATTCGTAGTATTCTTGAATATTGCAGTACGGTATGGAACCCGTTTTATCAGGTACACTCAGATCGGATCGAGCGCGTTCAAAAAAGGTTTCTGTATCATCTATGCTACTCAGATAATAGATGTCGTAGTCTGAACTCGTATGACTCTAGATTGAGACATTATAAAGTTACATCTTTAAGCGCACGTAGGAAATATTTGGATTTTATGTTTTTGTTTAAATTACTAAATGGTCTAATAGATTCTGCTGAGATATTAGAAAAAGTAAAAATTAGCATCCCTCGTAGTGGTAGCCGCTTAATTAACCGAAGAACATTCGTCCTGCCTCACAGTCGAACTAATATAGGCAACTCTTCTCCCATAAGCCGCATGCTTTCTTTTGCCAATTCTATTCGTAGTGATGTAGATGTCTTTGCTGGTTCTGTAGCCTCAATAAAAATTAAACTCAAAAACTTAATGTTGTGATATTTTTAGATTTGTTTATAATTTAATTTTTTATAATTTAATTTTTTTTTTTCTCACCTCAAATGTTCAATTTGTAAGTTTTTTATTAATAGCACATAAGTAGTTTATTTTACGTGTCCATGTTAGATTCACATCTAGTAGGTGTCAATCAGACATATTATGTTGTAATGTATTTTTTTGTATGCGTGATTGTACATCAGTTTTGTGAATTACAATAAAAAAAAAAAAAAAAAAAAAAAAAAAAAATTATATGTTTTCCATTTAATCCAAGCTTTACGTTTGTTTTTAAATACGTGTATGAGAGACGGGCTAAACCAAACTGGGTATCCTGCTGGTTTAGTTTTTGAAAAAGGCACATTTTTTTGTCAATATCGTAAATAGTTTCATATAATAAGTTAACCGCATTATCTGCGGAAAGTTGGTCAAGTATCACGTTCCAAGAGACCTCCATCAACTCTTTATTTAAAAGATCGTCATTTGCCTTAAAAAAGTTAGGTTTTTTAAAAAGATTACGGTTCATTGTGGTAACGTTCGATGTGAAAGGAATTATAATATAAAATGGAGGATGATGAACGTTAATTGGAACAGAAACAGAGTCCTGCGGTTGCAACACTGAGCAGTCAGTTATGTTAGTGATACACAAGTCCAAAATTCTGCCGTTCAAATTTCTAATTACATTACATTGAGAGGAATCGTGAAGAGTCATAAAGCCTCGCAACCACACTCGCATACAAACAAGAGCAGAAGAGTCCACTTGGTGTTGCCAATAAGCGTTAGGAATATTGTAATCCCCAACGAGAATATGGTTAGTTATACTGTTTTCTCTAATGACTTCATTTAACACCTCAAAATACAAATTATAAACCGCTATGGGTGACCTATCCGGTATGTAAACTGCGCCAATTAAATAACTGCCCGTCAGTTCAGTACCCTGTAATTGGACAAGAACCAATTCCGCAAACCTTACCAATGGTGTAAGCAATGGTACAGAGAAACGATACGGTTTCAGACACTTCATGACTGCCACCAAAACCCCACCATATCAGATTTTTGCGTCAATTTTGGGTGTCTATTACATCTGTAAACAATAATATATCGCTGGTCTATGAATTCGTCATCGTAAATGCTACTATTTAGCCAGGCTTCTGTCAAAATGATTATGTCATACGAATTGGATAATATATTAAAGAATATTGTTTTCAGCTTTGTACGCATGCATAACCAAAACTACCGGGTTTAAGTAGATCATTTATGTGCAGCAAAAACAGTGTTGTCGGGAGAACTGACCCCTGAGGGACCCCGGCATTAATATCCATTTGACCGGACGAGCAGCCATAAATAACCACTCGGATGGATCGATCCCTCAAGAAGTCAGCGATCCAACCACACAAACCAGCGGGTAAACCGAAGGAAGGAAGCTTAGCAATAAGGCTTTCGTACCAGACCCTATCGAAAGCCTTCGAGATATCAAGGGAGACGGCAAGCGCTTCTCGATGGCCTCGCTCCAGATATGAGTGGCATACACTAGAAGATCCCCAGTAGACCGGTTTTGGCGAAAACCGTATTGCCGGTCACTGAGGTTGTCGTTAGCTTCTAGGTATGCCAGAAGCTTCCTATTAAGCACCCGTTCCATACTCTTACAGAGGACGGAGGTGACAGAGATGGGTCGGTAGTTTGCCGGGTCAGCTCGACTGCACGTTAGCTTGCTTCCAAGCAATTGGCACTTTTCCTGTCTCATATGAGAGGCGAAATAGGCGTGTCAAGGTTGGAGACAATTCAGGCGCACAAGTTTTAAGCACGACCGTTGGTATCCCGTCAAGACCGCTGGCTTTATTCACGTCAAGGTTACGTAGCACCCTACGGGTCTTTCTGATGGATGCGAATATTTGCCATAGCCGTCTCGCATCGCTTAGAAAAGGCAGGGGGCCGTGCGTCACCACAATTCAAACGAGAAGATTCAGCTAAAAGACAAGCAAATAAGTTTGCTTTCTCTTCAGCGGTGTAGGCCAGCAACTCGTCGGGTTTCAGCAGTGGCGGAAGTGAGGGGCGGCAGAAGTTCGATTCAACCGATTTAGCCAGGGACCAAATCGCTTTACTATCTGCAGGGTATGAAGCAAGTTTGTTCCCAATCCGGCTTACATGGTTGAACCGAGACCTCCTCAACACCTTGTTTCAGGACTTGGCAGCCCTGTTAAAGGCCTTCTTCTTTTGAGTTTCGTCGCTTGTTTTGCGTACACGAGCGTCAACCCAAGATCGGTATGCCGCGTGCTTAAGTTCGTCTGCGCGATCACACTCGGCGCCGAACCATGGACGAGCTTGGCCAGACATTGTTACGTCAGAGAATGGGATGAAGTACTCCATCCCCTGTCGCAACACATACGTCACGGCGTCTGCGCACGACGAAGCATCCTCCGAAAAAAAGAAAGTCGGCTGCCAAGGATTGCATGCGAAGATAAACCGCAAGCCATCCCAATCTGCTGACCTGTATCGCCAAACCTGACGGGTGCCTCTAGGTCTAGGATTGAGCGGGGAGTAGAGAGACACAGACTTAACCAGACAGTGGTCGGAACTGCCTAAAGGCGAACATATCGTCACAGAGTAGCGGTCAGGTCTGTTGTCAGCAGGAGGTCCAAGCAATTGGCTGTGTGCAAATCCACATCCGGCACCCTCGTTGCCCTCTGGACCAGCTGGGTGAGATTTAATGCTAGCGCTAGCTTTCACATCTCTCGACCAGCGTGGTCTGTGGATTGGTACGGGTATAGCCACTCTTGGTGGTGGGCATTAAAATCCCCCAGTAACACCAATTGGCCAGAAGGGTACCGCGCTGTAGAGCCGCATCTGCTGCCACACTCAGATGCTGTGTGAGCCCGGATGTCTCCCGATCTCCAATGTTCGAGCGGTAGACACAAGCGTAGATTATTTTATCCAGGCCTGTGTCCACCAAAGTCCAAAGCGTCGAGAAACTGGAGTCCTTAAGGTTAAGGAGACGCTGATAGCAGATGTCGTCCCGGGCGTACATACATATACCCGCACGTGGCTTAAAATGGTGCTTCAAGATAAACCCTGGGTAGGAAAGGTACGACACGTCAGACGGACACCTGATCTGCGTCTCCGAAAGGAAGAAAAGTGCTGGTTTTTCAGTCTCCGGGTAATGGTGAACTGCGATGATATTGGAGTGCAGACCTCTTATGTTAGTGAGGTGCACTTTGTGCGAGAGGGAGTGCAGCCGCTGTTTAACAAGTCTCTTTGCCTTTTTCATTTTCTTTCGAGTGAACGGGAGGAGAGGAGAAGGAAGTGAAATGCGGTTCCACGCAGCTAACCTTTAGATACGCACTGAAAGGACGAGATAATTGGGGGACTAGTCTGGAGACTGCGGGCACGCCCGAGCACCCCCGGTAATGTCCATCGGGACCTCTCGTCTGGTCGCCAACCAGCACGATGGTGCATTCCGGGATTTTTCGACAGTTGGCGGGGCAGCCTTTCATGTGTGGCTAGCACATTACTTGGGCCACCAATGACCTGCGGTCGGCCAGCGACAACCGTGCCTTGGATCCCACTACCCTCCGCGACTAGCCTCCCGATTCCTTCATATCAGCACGAGCCAGGTTGGTCGAACTTTCAACTGATAATAAACTGGTAATTATCTGCGGAGACTTTAGTATTAATGTTTGAGAAAATAATTCAGATACCTAGCAGTAGATTATTAAATCTTTTCAAATAATTTAATTTATCAAATGTGTTTATTGAACCAACTCGAACAACGAAAACTACAGCTACATGTTTCGAAAATGTTTTTTTGTTGCTGCAACTATTTAAAAAAAGCCATTATAAATAATCTGCATTCTGATAGGGAATGCAAAAACCGCTAAATTACAAACCGGTTTTTTTCGATTTTCCTAAAAAAAAAAAACGGTTAACCGGGTAACCGGTATTAAAAATTAGTTTTTTTGAAATTTATTTTCAAGTGAAAACTTTAGTTTTTTTTTGCTTGTGAAATTCTAATTTTTTGATTATACTTATTTTGGAACTTATCTAATAAAAAATATATTGTTTAACTAATATGAATCATGTTAAAAATTAAAAAATCTCAACATCATAAAAACGAATGTCTAAGAATAATGTCATACATAGAGAATCTAAGCTAGAAGTTAATGTATACTTCTATTCAAAATATCCACCGCTTTTGCCTTCGGCTTCGCCCGCGTACATAAAATATAGCCTATGTCACTCAGGAACAAAGCAGGTTTCTATCGGTGAAAAAATTTTAGCATTCGGAACAGTACTTCCAGAGACTCATCTACTTAGCCCTATGTCAGTCCATTATCCAGTATTGCATACCAGTTTGGGGTGGCGCCGGCAAGACTCTTCTCCTAAGTCTGGAAAGAGCACAAAGAGCTGTGCTTTAGGTACTCAACCGAAAAACTATACGCAAATTGCAAAGTGCTAACAGTTTGACAGCTTTTTGTACTCAAGTCCATTTTGAGAAGACACCGTTCTGTCCCACGCCCCGATCCAGGCCGACGTCGCGGGATGCCTGTTTGTCCACGCATTTCCTGTAAGACTTCCTTTGCCAGAAAACAATTTAACAGTATAAGCATCAAATTGTACAACGACATACATAAGAAACTTAATATCGCTGAACTAAACAGCCACAAACTTAAAGTCAGTCTAACTGACTGGCTCCAAAATAAAGATTATAAAAAAACTGAAGACATACTGACATACATCGAGTAACCCTCATATCTAAACACACGATACTCCTACCTGGATAGCACAACTTTCACTTACTCAAAACACATAATTATAAATAAACATCCAAAGGAAATTAGGCACCAATAGTTTCACTTTTTGACGCGTATGGCTATTAGAGTTAATGCATAATTCATAATATTATTTTTAATGATGCTTTACCTAAATTCAATGAAATCATTTGTGGGGTTTCTATTTTCATTTTAATTAGTATCTAATAAAATAAATACGTCATTTGTTGCATAATAGTGAAGCGACTCTATTTTCAATTATAATCGATCGATTAATCGTTAACATAAATCGTGGAAAAACAAAATAATCTACAATCGCAACTAAAAAGTATTAAGAGTTGTCATTATCTTTATTCTTCAATTATGTTACTATTTCTTGCGTTAAAAAGCAATTTCTAGGCAAAAATAAAACAATTAAGATATAATCTATAGTCATGACTCCGCGTCCGTAATCTATTGTTTGGTCACAACACTATTCGATAAAATGTCAAACAAAATGGTATTTTCTGTTTACCTTGTTAACTAACGTACCGGTTAAGCCGAGAATAATGGTTTTAGAGAAAATCTCTGCTAACAAATATAAATTCGTGTCGAGTTGAGTTTTAGGATTCCTCCAAATCTATCTCCTACATCGAGCAATGCGACTCTTTTTGTGCGTGTGCTGCGAAATGTATTGTTAAAACATTTTTTTACGTTCACGGTGATTTGTTCTAGACGTAAAACATGTCGCGCTGTGTGAACTGTTCTCTTTTATTAGCACACCCGCTCCCTAGATGCCAAATCAGAGAAGCAACGGATTCCTTGGTAACATAACCTAACCTACATAACTTCAACAGGTACACAAGTTATTTTTTTTTTCAAAAGCCCTACAATATTTAAGTTTGAATTTAACCTTGTTTTAAAGTATGACACTAACCCTTTTTTGTGTCTAATTTTCACTACTATACTGAGTCAAAAGTTGCGCAACCAAGTGCCATAGTAAGTTGCTCATTCTCCTTTACAATCAACTACACACAACACCCACACATACACTCACCCAACATTACAACATACTCACCCCACAACATATTATGGTCCACTTATGTAATAAATACATGTATAAAAATTATGTAACCATTTTTCTAAAGTACCCAGCGACTACGTTCACTTGCACCAATATTGTAAATCGTAACCATAGAGCCTCTCTCAACGACTGAACACTGCCGCCCAAAACACAAGCACTCGCTTAGTTTGGAAGACAGTACCAGTACCTATAGCACATTACATTTACTTGTGTCTAATTATAAGTCACCTTGTGAACTGGTAACTTTGCGACAATAAAGATTATTATTATGTAGGTTACCTCCCACAAACATAAAAACAAAAAAAAAAAAAACTTTACCTCTTTATTATACGAGTATTAGCGTGGCCTAAACGCTTAAAAGCCTGTGTTAAGGTTAATCTACACTTAGTGTGTGTGTGTAGTTTGCGTCATCTTTTACGCATGGTGATCATTGGAAAGTTGTACACTGCTGATCGTAAAGAATTTTTAAGGATTTTGAATTATTGTTACATTCAGCCCATGCTCTCTAATATAGATCTCAATTTGTTGTTCACGGGTTGAGGTCTTTTTTTTTCCTGGTGGGAAAAATCATCCAATGACAACCCCTGGTCCTGGGCGGAGCGGGAGACTAGATAGTGTCAGACTCTTACTGACTAAAAGATCCACCCTGTTCCTTCTATCCTTCATACCGGGGAACCCTGGCCCCGATAGGCTTCGACCCGGCTGGGTCCCTGCTATTGCTGAAAACTCCTTGAGGCGCGCGGGAACAGTGCGCGCCGTCGACGACTTGAACTTGGTCCGAACAGTTATCGGACGGCCGGACAGCAAGCTACCCATTGCTCACATTCCGCTAGCCCGCGCCTACGATGGCCGCAAATCGGGATTGGAATCCCGGCAGCGGCGGCGAGAGCGCCGTTGCCTGATGCGGCCGGCTTCCTCCTTTGCGAGCATTACTGCTTCGCAAAAGTCGGCGACCGCCTGCCACTCCTCCTCGCTCCGGACCATTGCCTCAACCAAGGCCCGGCGTGAAAGGTCTCCGCCCCCGATCGTCCCCACCAGGGCACGGCGATGCTCCGCCCAAGCAGGGCACACCTCGACTGTGTGCTCCACCGTGTCCTCCGAGCATTCCGCACAATGGCGACACCCGGGCGTCACTTCCACTTTAATCCGGAACAGATACCTCCCGAACGTGCCATGTCCGGTGAGGACCTGCGTCATGCGGAAGGTAAGGACGTCGTGAGGTCTTTCCAGCCACGCCTCAAAGAGGGGACTTACTGCCATAATTGTGGCGTGCCCAGCACCGGGTTGCGATTTTTTTTAAAAAGAGTAACCATGGAGTTTCTTGTCGGTCGGAAGATGCTATAAGCATCTTCTGCGACATATCTAAGGCGTTTGATTGTGTAGTTCATGAAACATTGCTTCTGAAACTCAAGCATTACGGACTAAGCAAAGCAGCGTTAAGCTTATTAAAATCTTATTTGAATGATAGACAGCAATTAGTGCAAATAAACGGTGTCAATTCGTCAGGACTGAATGTAAAAATGGGGGTGCCCCAAGGTTCAATCTTAGGTCCTTTTTAGGGTTCCGTAGCCAAATGGCAAAAAACGGAACCCTTATAGATTCTTCATGTCTGTCTGTCTGTCTGTCTGTCCGTCCGTATATCATAGCCACTTTTTTCCGAAAGTATAAGAGCTATACTGTTGAAACTTAGTAAGTAGATGTATTCTGTGAACCGCTTTAAGATTTTTACACAAAAATAGAAAAAAGCAATAAATTTTGGGGGTCCCCATACTTAGAACTGAAACTCAAAATTTTTTTTTTCATCAAACCCATACGTGTGGGGTATTTATGGATAGGTCTTTAAAAATGATATTGAGGTTTCTAATATAATTTTTTTCTAAATTGAATAGTTTACGCGAGAGACACTTCCAAAGTGGTAAAATGTGAGTCCGGGGGGGACTGTAACTTCTAAAATAAGAAAATGATAAAACTAAAAAAAATATATGATGTACATATGTAAACTACCAACGAAAATTGGTTTAAACGAGATCTAGTAAGTAGTTTTTTTTTTAATACGTCATAAATCTAAAAAATACACTATTATTAAAACATCGATCAAAGTTACAACGAACTACAAGAACTTTTATATTATGTTACTTACTGCTACGGAACCCTCCATGGGCGAGTCCGACTCGCACTTGGCCGGTTTTATTTTTAGTTTATATTAATGATTTACCCAATTTGTTGCAAAATAAACTTAATATGGTGTTGTTTGCTGACGACACTTCTTTGATTTTTAAGATAAATAGAAAGACTAATTATCTTGACGACGAAAATAACGCCCTACTGCAGGTTCAAAACTGGTTCACTGCTAATAATCTAGTTCTAAATGGGAAAAATATTAAATGCATAAGATTTTCCTTATCGAATGTTAAAAGTAGTGATTGTGATATTGTATTAAATAATGAAAAACTAGAATTTGATGATAAAACGGTTTTCCTGGGGATTATGCTTGACTCAAGGCTACTATGGGGTCCTTATTTAACATCTCTTGCCGGACGGCTTAGCTCACCTGAATATGCTGTTAGAAAAATCCGCCAATTTACGGATATTGGTACCGCTAGACTAGTCTATTTTAGTTATTTTCATAGTGTCATGTCATACGGTATCTTACTATGGGGACGGGCTGCAGACATCGACTCAATCTTTATATTGCAGAAAAGAGCCATCAGAGCTATTTACAATCTCCTCCGGTACTATTCTCTATATGTTACAAGAAATGGGGACCAATTAGTTCAACCAGGTTTCAGACTGGCTAAAGTGGCCTCTTCTTTCATGGTACTGTTTAAAATGTTATAATAAAACACCTCCCCAAATATTAGAACTCAATGAAACGAAATTTAAATATTGTATTAAACGCACACTATACAAGCAAGCATACTATATTATAAGTTGGAGGATTATATTCAAGATAAAAATGCTTGGCTCAATGCTGGTCCAGCTCCACTACCACTAGGGTGTACTAATTAATTGATTAGTTTGGAAACTAATATTATTTTTTGTAATTTGAAAGACACAATAGCATTGTATAATGTAGAAGTACTTTTTTCAAATTTGTGAATGTTTAATTTTTTTTTTGACATTACGAGCGTAGCAGTTGAGTTTGTCATGCTCACTCAAATGTCTCGCTGTTGGTGGCACGTGTTATTGGGTCATCCAGTTCCCTTCAAAAGGTTGAGCTGAGTGTGGGGTACCCCCATTTTCACATTTAATCCCGTCGAATTGACACCGTTTATTTGAACTAGTTGCTGTCTGTGCTGTCTGTCATTCAAATACGACTTTAATAAGCTTAACGCTGTTTTGCCTAGTCCGTAATACTCCAGTTTCAGGAGTAATGTTTCATGAACCACACAATCAAACGCCTTAGACAGGTCGCAGAAGATGCCTATAACATCTTGCGCTTCCTCCCTTGGATTTAAAATGTGTTTTAGTAAGAAGACACCAGCGTCAGTTGTACAACAGCCTTTGGTGAAACCATACTGTTTATCGTGTAAGATGTTATTGGTGTTAAAATGATTAAGCATTTGATTTAACATCACCTTTCCAAATATCTTGCTAAAAACCGGCAATACGGACACCGGCCTATAATTATTAGTGTCTTTACTGCCTCCGGATTTAAAAAGTGGTATCACTTTACTATATTTCATTAGATCCGGAAAGACTCCTTGATCTATACAAAATTAAATATTAACGCTAAGTACAGCGCTATAGTCTCAATAATGAAGTACAAACCAGGGCTTGAAAACGTTACCAATTCACATTAAAAATAACGTTAAATAACAGTATTTCCATAGAAATATTTGCATATCGGTATGATTTGGTAGCGTTACTTAGTAGCATAACATTATAAGAACGTTAAAAATTGCGTTAAAAATTAACGGTATTTTTAATGTTATTGTGAAAATAGCGGTAACAAGTAAACGGTATATTTTGGTTATTTTATGCGACGTTGCCGTTTTCTCCAAGGCCGGGCGCCGCCGGCGCAGCACGGCGGGTGATGGCGGCGGCGCGCGCCCCTCTGACGCACTGTTGCCATTTCGTTTGTCGTCTTCTTAACTCTCATGACAGTCAGACGCGCTTACAGAACCCGCTTGCGAATTATTACTTCAATTTAGATTATCTACTACAGCTGATTTAGTTTTTGTGTTTTGAGTAAGGATTACGGAAAGTTCATCATGGGGCGTAAAAAAAAAAAAGGATTGTTCGTCAACTCGCTTAAGCGATTCGCGCGAGTCTGAGCGAGTTGGCACCTTCCGATTTCACCTACTTTTTCTGTAGTCATCTCGCTCAAACGTATAAAGTACAGTCAAATAAAAACGAGTTTAAAACAATCACTATAAATAACTAGCTATTGCCGGTAGAACAAAGCCGTGGCTTTGTTCACGCAGGCTATACCGGTTATCTACTTAGATTTCAGGGTATTACGTTAAAGGTGAGGAATGAAGCGAGTAGGATGCGGCCAATGGTGCACGGTACCCAAGTTACTTTAAAAACATTTACGTTACTTTTGACTTTCTCATGTTACCTGCACCTGTATGGTCTTCACCGGACATGACAAGTCGGGAGGTTCATCATCATCATCATCATTTTAGCCGATACACGTCCACTGTTGGACATAGGCCTCCCCCTCGCTATAAAGACCTATGCCCACTATTGGGCATAAGCCTCCCCAAGTGTCACCACCTAGGCGCTATAATAATTGATGCCTACTGTTGGACATAGGCCTCCTCTCGCTATAATGACCTATGCCCACTGTTGGACATAAGCATACCCCAAGTGTCGCCATTTAGGCGCTATAATGATCGATGTCCACTGTTGGACATAAGTCTCCCCTCGCTATAATGACCTATGCCCACTGTTGGCCATAAGCCTTCCCCAAGTGTCACCACCTGGGCGTTATAATAATTGATGCCCACTGTTGGACATAGGCCTCTTCTCGCTATAAGGACCTATGGTCACTGTTGAGCATAAGCCTCCCCACGAGTCACCATTTAGGCACTATAATGATTGATGCCTACTGTTGGACATAGGCCTCCCCTCACTATAATGACCTATGCCCACTGTTGGATATGAACATCCCCCAAGTGACGCCATTCAGGCGCTATAATGGTTGATGCCCACTGTTGGACATGGGCTTGCCCCTCGCTATAATGACTTATACCCACTATTAGGCATAAGACTCCCTAAGTGTCGCCATTTAGGCGCTACAAAGATCGCATTTGAAAAAATCAAACATGAAGTTTTCGGTTCTTTTCATATATTTTTCCGTTTTTTTCGGTTTTATTGGAAAAATACATGAAATTTATAATTTATAAATTTCTTGAAAGTTTCGAATGTTGAATAAAACAACAGTATTTGAAAGAAACGGGAATATTCCCTGCTTTTTTCAACGCTAGTAACGACAGCTGATTACCATGAGTCGTATAGATAGTGACTTTGCTCTACCTACTTTAAATTGTGACTTTAATCGATACCAATCAGCTACGTCATGCTACACTGTAATCGTAGATATTGTAAATTTAATTATTTTTCTCAGAGTCTGTTAAATCTATTTCACTAGAATGACAATTTCTGATAGTGTCTACAAAATGTTAACTGTTGCGATTGGACGAGAGCGACGGTAACAAAACTAACTCATAACGATAAAATTAACGATAGCGTAGTCGTTTAACGTTACGTATGTTTAACGGTAAAATGTGCCAGATATAACGTTAAATATGGTAACGTTATTTATTAGATAACGATAACTGCATCGAAAGGCGGTAACGATACCATATTTTTAACGGTATTTCAAGCCCTGGTACAAACTTTGATAGACATACCCCATAGATCTTCCGTCAATTTAACCTTGATTTGTTTAAAAGCTTTTATTACTGTTATGGGGTTTATATGCTTAAAATTAAATTCAGTCGAGCAGGCTGCAACGTTCGCCTGCAACAAACCAAAAGCATGCGATGGGGACGAATTTAGGGCTTCAGCAGTTTATTAGTAGAATTATTTCTGATGGAACATTGGCTCATAAAACACACTACTATAGTTAACAACACCGGTATTACCCATAACATCAAAAAGGCTTGGTTTCCCATTCGAATAATAACCAACCTACAAGCGCCTGTTGACCAAGTCAATGAATTTTTTTTTTTTTTTTTACTTGATTTTTTACTGTAGATAAGCGATAATTACCTTCTATCAATATCTTTCTATATTTTCACAATTTTCGTTTCACTTTACTGACGTGACGTTAAACTGCACACTTATACACAGATTGATTTTATTATGATTATTATTTATTTATTTTCAAATACCCGTAGTCGACTCGTTTTTCTTTTAACACATTTTTCACTGGTTTGCAACTCGTCTACTGCGCTCAGCTGCTAATAGCATAATAAGTTATGTAACGTGCGCTGTATTGATGGCGGTGGCTCGAGACCGTTATGTTAAACATGAATGTACGCTTAGACCTACTTAAAGTTTTATTTAATTTGGTGACATTGATTAAATTATTACTCAAACAACACTGAACATTTACGACATATAATTTTGTACACATAAAAATATACATATAAATATACATACATTTACTGTTATATATTTTAAAAGGCGATTTTCATCCGTCACTCACCTACACTCAAAGGTTCAGTTGAAAACCAGCGTCAGGCAACTGCTACAGTTGTCTGACAGTATGCTGAATTGAACCTATTTGGCACTACCGTGAGACACATTGTTGCTGTTTGTTTTTTTTATTTTTATTTTGTTTTAAGTTTTATATTTTATTAATGTTTCAATACTTGTTTTGTTCATTGTGTGCCAAATAAACATGTTTTCTTTCTTTCTTTCTTTTCTTTCTAAGTCACGTTGTGGCGAAGCAAATTGCTTAGGTACTAGCTGCTACTTAACAAAGATTTTTTTTTAAATTGATATAAACTATTTTAAAAAAAATCTTTGGTGAGCAGTGATGCAATCGTTGAAGGTGATTTTTAAACACTTCTGTCGATACCATCGACATCAGGAAGTCTTTGCCACTCACTGACATAAAACTACTAAAGCTGATGGTATTGATGGTTTAAAAGTGAAACAACTAGCCAATCGGTATCTAAGCAATTAACTAAGCAATAATAAATTACAATTAACACTTTTAGAGGTGCTCCCAATCAGTAAAGAGTAGATGGCACTTGCAAAAAAACAGTCTTCTTCGAGGGAATGTATTGGTTATTAGTACCAAAGTTCAGCCTACTTCGCAGCATACTAAGCACTTCTTGTATGCAGATGGCTTAGCTTTAGTGACACTATCACTTGGCTTATTCTCCGAGGTGGAAAATATATTGGCACAAGCACTCGACTTACTTGGTAGGTACTATGACTGTTATGCTCTTTACCCCAACACCTCCAACACTCAATCTTGCGCTTTTCATCTCCGCAAAACTTTTCAAATAGGAAACTTTGCATTGTCTGGCGTAAACTAATGTAGAAACGCAAATATCTGAAATACCTAGATGTGGCATTGGATACGGCCTTATTTATTTATTTAAAAAAAAAAAAATTGAATCCGATTCCCGACATTCTCTCCACGTACGCAACAGTGAGCGAACTACCCTAGTTCGAAACACGAACCAATCGTAGGAGTGCCCCAAATGCTCTTATACCTGCTAATGTGATCGCGATGCTTTGTCGATGTTGAAATTAATTTAGCTACTTATTGGGCCCAAATAATCAAAGAGCCTACCATCGACTCAAAAAGAAAAAAAAACTTTGTTATGTCCGGTCAATCATATGGCCTTTATAATTCTGTGCCTCCTGTGAAAAGTGATATAACTCGACTTATATCATTTTTGAGTTTTTTACACAAAACTTAAATTACAAATTTTTTGGTCTAAATCACGTTCTTAAGAAATATGACTAGAAGAACGTGATTTAGACTAAATACCTATATATCACTTTTCACAGGAGTCACAGAATTGTTTCGTCTTATAGCTATCAACTCCTTGCTAAATAAAGATATCAACTAGGTACATATAAAGGTACGTCAGTTCTTCATAATTATTATTAAATCATGTTTCTCATCCAATTTGTTTCTAACTTTATTATTTCGTTGCTTTCTAAAAAATGTCTAACGGATATACTCAGATTACATGAGATATTATCTGAGTATATCCGCAAGAGATTTTTCTCAGATAATATGAGACATAATCTCACTTGTCGTGATATGTACGTGTTACTTGTCCGGATATGTCGAAACACTTTTTTGATATCAGCTGATAATAATAGATTTAGCAGATTATATCCCTAGCGATAAGGTTGAAGGTTTCAAAAACACATTGAAATGCACTAATACTTTTTTTGATACCTAAATCAAGTCTAAAAAGTAAACATGTAGGAATTATTTCAAAGCCTATGGTTTTAAGACGAACGACATCTTTAATCACTCACACGCGATCCGATCTAACATAAACTGAACACAATAACATATGCTTGCTACAAAAACAAATAGATTCATTTTAATCGAGTGGGTACAATTTCACGACTTCATAACTCAGTCAATTAGACACTTCCTTCAATTTATTTTGTGTTAAGCATTAGTCGCGGGAGGGTGCGCTTGTGACTTTCTTTCTTTTTTTAGGGTGTGAAAAATCATGCAATGACAACCCCCGCTCTTGGGCGGAGCAGGAGATAGTGTCAGACTCTTACTGACTAAAAGCCCACCCCGTTCCTTCTAGCCCTTACACTGGGGCTCGGGTTCCCTTTCGGATAACCCTGGCCCCAGTAGGCTTCGACCCGGCTGGGCCACTGCTGTTGCTGACATCTCCTTGAGGCGCGCGGGAACAGTGCGCGCCGTCGACGACTTGGACTTGGTCCCGACAGTTACTGGACGGCCGGACAGCGAGCTACCCATTGCTCACTGTCCGCAAGCCCGCGCCTACGGTGGCTGGAAATCGGGATCGGAATCTTGGCGGCGGCGGCGAGAACGCCGTTGCCTGATGCGTTCGGCCTCCTCCTTTGCGAACATTACTGCTTCGCAGAAGTCGGTGACCGCCTGCCACTCCTCCTCGCTCTGGACCATTGCCTCAACCAAGTCCCAGCACGAAAGGTCTCCGCCGCCAATCCACGAGGTCACGGCGATGCTCCGCCCAAGCAGGGCACACCTCGACTGTGTGCTCCACCGTGTCTTCCGGGCATTCCGCACAGTGGCGACACCCGGGCGTCACCACCGCACGATTCCAGTTCAGGAACCTCCCGAACGTACCATGTCCGGTGAGGACCTGCGTCATACGGAAGGTAAGGATGCCGTGAGGTCTTTCCAGCTACGCCTCAAAGAGGGGACTTACCGCCATAATTGTGGCCTGCCCAGCACTGGGTTCCGATAGTCGCTGACGCCATTTTACCGCGTTTGTCAGTTAACAGTCGAATTGCAAGTGCACCTTATTTATGACTCGACTCGACTTGCCAAGATCCGACATAGCAATTTTAATAGACTTAAACCAGCAAATGTACTATTTTAGTACGTAGTAGAAGTACCCGATTGTTACTTTAGGTACTATGGTTTCACGGATGCAAGCCGTAAGCTATTTTATATATCTATCGAAAAACTCTCCTGCGCATTTTAAAAACATTGAAAGAAAACATCGCGAGGAAAACGGCATGTTCTAGAATAAAAAAATCGAAGACATTTTTGTGACATCCGTATTAACTTTTTGACGTTGTAGAGATATCGTAACAACACAGTTTCTGCTTCTTAGCTCAGAAAGTAATATTGCAGATTTAGGGACAGCTCGTGAACGCAAAGATTAATTAAATAATTTTATTGTAATGAAGTAAAACAGTTGTCTGAGAGTGGGCGCGAGTGGACAACTGTGGCTAGAAGAGAACAAGGGGAGCGCGGTGGCAGCCCGGCCTGAGCGACAGTGCCTCAGCTCGCGGAGACTGCACCACCACTTTTCAGTGCTTTACTTAACAAGCTATTCCATAAGGACTCTTTATTTTGTACTTTGAACAGTTCGTAGACTCTTGCAGAGGAAGGCTAAGCACCTATTTAGTTTAATCATCGATACAATACTGTCAGAAGTAAAGCTACTGAGTACCTACGTGTAATATAGATAATGAACGATTAGCATTCATACAGTGACTCAATTACGTCAGGGTGGATTTTGAACTAGGTATTTGTTGTGTAAGGCACTTATCTGAAACGTGGTCATAATAACAAATACCGGTGAACTTGAAGATAGCGGTAACATTGTAACATGATCGTATTACTCCGATAAAGATAGGGCTGCCGACTAAAATATAATAATGCACAAACGAGGAAGTTAGGTAAAATGTTCTATAATGTGCTTAGTTTTTGTAATAAATAAATATTATGTTGCTTAACTTGTTCTTGGGAGAACAAGTTAAGCAACATAATAGTTCCTCGTAATCCACGATTGACGATTCATAGACACCCACAGATCATAGTAGTTTCATCTCACACAGGCTGATTCGACTTGAACTTGAGTAGGTTAAATTACACTTTTTAATATATGTGTAAACTCGAAGCGCTCGTATTGTTATAGACTATAACTTACGTACACGGAAACTAGGTGCACGTTATTCCAAACACCCAAGTCCAACCCTTGGTTGTATTGTTTTTGTACCCTGTCGTTTCTTGAGCTGCATTCCGGCGCACACGACGGTGCCAGCCCTCCTGCGTTGCTGCGTGACTATCGGTCGCTTGTCGCTGTCAACTGATAAACAATCACGCGATATTCAGTCGACCTTTTAATAATCATGACAATCGCTACTAAATATACATAAATCATTATAACGAGTTCCGGGTCAACTTCCCACTGCTTAATATTTTCGTTGACTCATGCACACCAGGATCTCAGTTGTCGAGCATTCTTGTCGCGCATTGAGCATTGTTGGCGTTTCTTGTGTGTTGTTGTAGCTTTGAAAGGTTTACTACTAGCGTTGACCAGTTTCTTTATATACTACTCGTATAGTCAACCTTATAATGTTTCCACTGCCGGGACTCAGGCCTCTTCTCTAAGAGTAAACCACCACACGGGTCTGGCGCGAATTAGTTTTTTTTTATTATTTATACTTTATTAGTGATATGTTTATTTTTATTTTTATATGGTCTCCTTTTTATTATAGTCAGAATATAATAACAAAATAAACTCCACGGATTAATAACAAAATATAAAGTATATACTTTACATTTTAACCCACTTTTTATTATTATTATTGTATTTTTGTGTACACTAATGACCGCCCTACTTATATACATAACTATAATACATATTAAAGTAACCATTGAGTTTCTTGCCGGTTCTTCTTCATAGGATTATTTATTATTTGTTTATTATACACTTTATTGTACACCATTACACATACAAAAAGGAGACTAAAACTAAATTAGGATGGTCGTTTACTATTTGGAATTATGCTTCTGACGTTTTATAAGTGCATGGGCACTAAGCGTATGTGCTATAAAATGATTGTGAATTTAGAATTAAATATTTTTTTGCCATGTCAGTTTCCTTACGACGTTTTCTTTCACCGTTTTGGGAGCAATGGTGATAAAATAAATTACACAAAGAAAAGCGCCTGCCTGGGTTTGACTCTACGACTTACAACTCAGAAGTCGGGGCAGTTCGAAATCATCATCATCATCGTTTCAGCCGAAAGAAGTCCACACGTCCTCCACCAAGTATCGCCACAACGAACGATCCTGTGCATCTCGCATCAATCTACTTAAGGATATCAATACACCTTGTGGAAGGCCTACCAACCTTTCGGCTCCATTGGCCATCTGTTCTACGAGCAATGTGCTCTACCCACTGCCACTTAAGTTGGACGATTTACTAGAATCAAGATGTATATCTTAATTCTAGTAGATTCTAGTTCGATATAATTGCCTGCAAATATTCGGTACTGTCATAAAGGGTGCACGCAGGGATGAATTCGAACAAAACTTTGAAGGATTGTTTCACGTTATTTAAATATTTTTTTCTGTATTTAACAACTCCAATTTGTAAATAGTATTTTAAAACAATCGAAGCATTTTCTCGTTGCACGAGAAGCCAAGAATATCAAAGTAAAAAACCTAATCAGAATTTTGTTTCTATTCACCCCTACGTCTCTATTCATACCGTTTGTAGGTACCTATGTATTGCTAGCATACCTATATGTATTTCATGTCTAGTGAATATTATAGGGCTTCACTTAAAAATAGCGAAGTTCGCAAGATGAGGCATGAATGAGCTCCCTCTGGTTCGTGCCCGTTCATGATCCCGACGACCGTCTAATAACAACTCGTGTTCAACGAGCGGGTGCACACGTCACGCAGCGGCGCCCGTCGTACGCCAGAAGACGCCAACATTGTGCTATGCCTTGACTTCTTCTCAGGATAAATAAGTCAGTAGCATAGACGTAGATAGTATCCTTGTTCTACTACATCACGTTATATCTATTCTAGAAAATAATAAACGCTTTGAAATTCGGAGAAGTCTTATGAAAAATAAAATTACGGATAATGACTAAACGAGTACTTAGGTACAATGTGCGTTGTCTGCACCTAAATGATTGATTATATTATTCAGGCTTTTATCGTGTTTTTTTTTTTTTATAAAATGTAACATTTTTAAGACATTTATAAATTGAAATTCAAGATTTCACAGAAATAATCAGGATTTGATGAATCTTGCAAGTTTAGAGATAAATTGATTCGATTACTAAAACATTGTTGACAGATATTTGGTTGTTTTTCAATTAATTTGAAGTTAAAGGTTTTTTTTTTAACTATCAAGAAGTTTTATTTGATAAATAAAGTTGAAAGTGAAGCAGTTGCTTTTTTGTTACGGACAATAAATCAAAATCAATGTTGCAGCTCTTTAACTAAAAAAAACTACAATACAAAAAATAGTGTCAAACGAGGCAAAAAAAAAAAAAATTGTTTCGTGGATTTGGAAACCGTGACCACTTGCACAAGTAAAAATATAGCCAATTGATGAATACGCTGCATTTTTTTCTGGTTTGTTGGTTGTGGGATTACTTTGTGTTTTAACACTGTGTTTATGTTGTTTGTGAAACACAGTGATGTAGGCCAATGTCGCCATCATCTACAGAATACGATACATTTAATATTCTGGTCATCATTGGAAGTATATGATAATTAGTATGATATGTTAAACTATTAATAGCAATGTGGAATTACTCTGGTGTCGTGGGTGCATTCACAAACATGTAAATTCAAATACACAAGACACTCGGACCTGGAGCAACTGTCATTAGGCCATACGAATATTACTTAGTTTCATGTGGGAACGAACTCGCGACACGCTGTGCAGTCAGTCGCTCAATCACTCCGCCAACCGTGCCGTCCGTTTGTGGGCGACACGAGGACAATATGTTCGATAAAATCATTATTAAAAACACAATAAAACAAATAAATCTTTATTCTCATTTTATTCAGAAATTCCAAGTTTATTAACATTAGTTTTTATAATATAAATTCATTGCTAGCGTAATATCTAAACAACCTGCTTACAATTCCAGTCTTCGGGCCAACAGCGCCCGCCCGCGTGCGCACCCCGTCCCGTCCCGCCGCCCGTCACCGTCCCGCTCCGACCCGCCACCGTCGCTCTTCGCCCGCCGGCGCGGCGCGAGACGGGATGAGACGGGGCGCGCGCGCTGCCACACAGACGAACCGCGCTTCCGCCATCGTTTATCAAGTACACAATAATCTAACGTAAATGTACAATACAATACATGGATCACCTCTGGTTGCACTGCTTATTGCTTCTGAGAGACGCCGCCGCGCCGCGCTCGCACCGACAGATAAACTCCGAATATCAAAATATTACATCGTCGTAACAAAGTAGAGACAAGAGAGTCGTTGTAGAGATTAAATTTATATATCAATTACTTTAGTAATAATATTTAATATATAATTTACATCATTCTAATCAAGTCGCAAACTACTTATAAATTACACTATGTACATCGCCTGGCAGCGGCCGGACTACGCTGACTCCTAGCCTACATGTCACTGTACTATATGTAATCAAAAATTATTAACAATATTTATTTTATTTCACCTGTCTTGTAATTCGTTCAGTTTCCCATTATGAAGGTAACTAACAGTTATAATTATAACAGCACTGTGTGGCACAGACGCGTTACATTTGGCACTGCACGTGAGTCTCGACGCGACGTCGTTGCCATCGTCAGACTGCACGACTCACGAGTTCTGCTTGCTTTGCTTTTTCATAAGAAGGTAATAATTATAAACACAGTAAGTGAGTTAAACAAAAATGATAATCTGAAATCCTGTGAAACCCTCAAAGTGGGAGCAGAGCGCAAACAAACCGACGCATCGGGGACAGACCATGGACGGATCACACTTAACATACCGTACGTAAAGTAACGCTCAGAGATGTCACAGCTCAATACAAAACTACACTTAACAATAGTTTGTAATGAAAAAAACTAATAAAAATGTCACGACTGCCGCGAGTACACAACGCACGAGTCGCAAAGTCTGCGACAGCATTGTGTGCATCGCAGAACACTCCGCGCAATGCTCGCAAACGATCTACCGTGCGCATACAGTTGAACATGTCAATGTCGACATGTGATAGGTTCGAAATATGCGAGTATAACGGCTAGTCTATTCCACAAAGATCTCACCGTGAAAACTAAGGTAGAACGAGCTTAAGGTGAACTGTCATCCTACTTTGTTTGTATTTATGAACATTCACTTCACGCTCACATCACCTAAGTTGTCAATGTGACGTTTTTGCAAAATAAAATGACAAGCAACCTACATGCGCTAACTAAACTAAGTATTTGAAATTCGTATTACATAGTTCGACAGCATTATTGCAAATATTCGTTCAAGTATTGCACGGAGTGACTGTAGTAAGCGCGCTCTACGGCAGGTTGGAGTAGAGATGCGGGTTATGCGAGGGATGTGGTGGGAGCGCGGGGGGCGCGCGGTAGGCGGATGCCAGGCGCGGGTCTAGGTTGCCGTACTCCTTGCCGGAGCGCGGCCGCAGCGTGCTCGTCGTCTGCCGCATAACCCTGCGCATTATAATGAACACATCACACTCCAAACATCAAATAACGCCTAATTATGGCAATAACATGGGACAGGCTATATTGTCTCTGAAAGTCTGACGACTTACCTCATGGTTACAGGAGTATCGGTGGAGGAGTGCGAGGAGCAAATGGACAGCGTCTCAATGTAGTCTGACATGTCTGACGTGCCGCTCGACGTGCTGTGTGTATCCATCACACCTACAGGATGCAAACAGACTTAGTATTGTAACTCCTCAAAAACTAGTAGGACAGTTTTCACTGTGGAGATCTGAACTAAGTACCCAATTTTAGAAGAAATGTATTTTGTGTTCATTGGTAATGATTCAAAAGGAACATAAACCAACCTCTGAGTGGCTTGGTTGACAGCACAGGCACCTCAGCCTCCGCGGACGATGATTTAGCGGGCACGCGCTCGCGCTGTAGCGACGTGAGGTCACGCAGTGGGTCGGTGGATTTGGAGCGGCGTGGTGGCGCGCTACCGGTGCTAGCGGCAGCCCTCCGCGCGCTGCGGTAGTGGCGCCGCGCCGCCGCCGTCGTCAGCGGCAGTTCAAACAGGTCACCGCGCCGCAGGGAACAGCTCGACACACCCGAGTCGTTGGAGCTCGACGAGTCTCTGTTGCCGCCTGTCTTGCCCGGTACTGACGAGGACCGTTTTGCTGGCGCAAGTCGACTGCGCGCACCTTTGGATGCTTCAGAACTATCCGCGTCCGAGTGTTTATTGTCCGCCGCACAATTGCACGGTGTCGATGTTCGCTCTCCGTCAATTGCAATATTACGTAGCGTTTCTATAGAAGACGTGGACCCATGGCTATCAATGCTGCCATCGAACTCTTTAACATCTTCAAGGAATCGCGAGGAGTCTGCAGAGCTAGAACGTTTTCTATATTCTATTCTATCGGCTCGCTCGGTGGCAGCGCGCGCGGCGGGCTCGTTGGGATCGTTAGCGTCTGTTCGTCGGCTCTCCTCGGGGCCGCATAGCGTTGGGTTGCTCGCTGACTTCTCTTCGAGCAATCTGTTGATTGGACTTCTTGCTGGATGTTTCAAAGTATTGAATGCAAAACCACCGATCGGAGACATTGGAGTATAGCCAGCTGGTAAGGGTTTGCTTTGTTCTAATTTGTTACTGGAGTTGGGGGGTGCCATTAAAAGATAGTCATCGCTTGTACTAACTGTAACACCCTCGTGATTTGAGTCTTTTCCTCGCTGTTGTTGATGACCACACTTTGTACAAATGTTTTTGCTGTCTGCAATGGTAAAGGAAGCCGGCTTAAGATTTGCGCTAATCGCATCCAGCTCTGACTGAGTAACCCCAACCTTTCTTAACAAGTCCTTTGCATTTTCATAATGCTCTAACGATAAGGCAAAGCTAAGGTTTTCGTAGTTGGCGAGCGGACCGTCATCGATTACCACGGACTGGGTGGTGAGGCTCCGAGTGAGGCCGGTCTCCTGCGCGTCATCGTGTTTGTCACAAGGCCTTTGTTTTCTTCTAGTTTTTCGTGACAAGTCAATAGTGGCGTAGAGAGCACTTCGGTCACTACTGTTGGGCGTTACGTTTTCTTTATTTGGCACCAAGTTGTCACTGGACACGGTATTTTTTCTACAGTAGGGTAGTTTAATCCAGTTATTCGCCCAGTCCGTGACGCGCTGGCAGGGACAGTTGGCGGGCTTGAAGTTTTCCTCGGAGTCCACGATTGTCGGCTCTCTTCGTCTTTTGCCAAACTTTAGTAAACAGCCACAAGGTTTTTTTAATATAACGGCATTCAATGTCGAACTTTTGGTTACTTTGAATAGTTCATTGTTGAGACACTCTTTGAGCCGCTTTGGCGTATCGTAGTACTCACCGTCCACCTGCACAACAATAAATACATCTAGAGTCTGTCAGAAAAAAGTATAATTTATATAACGTCACACAATGTATCCTAATAAGCTTAATTAAGTTAAGCATAATTATTATGATATACTTAATAATATCGCATTCATACCTTGTTTTTACATTGACCATAGTAAAATCCCAAATAAAAATAATAATTGACCCATCGCTCTTTTAGATCGAGATTTTAACTTGAAGGTAAAAAATTATCATAATTTTATATCCAAAATTGCTCGGCAACTAACTGACAAGTTAAAGTAAATAGATAAATAAAGAGAAAAAAAATGTTTTTTTTTTAACCACCACCAGATCGAAAGGGGTGAAATTACCTACGAAAAATGTTATTGAGATATAATTACTTATGTCGTATATTCTACAATGTCACGTTGCTGACGTAATTAAAAATCAAATTCAAATACAGATTATTTACATCGGATAGTTATGTCCAAACATTTTGGCAACGTGTTTAGACGAACTAGAACTTCCACGGACAAACAGTTCAAACCCCCTTACCTCTTGATAGGGAACTTTGGGCACATCATAGTTTTCATAAGGTCCGACTCTGCTAGGCCTGTCGTCGGGCACGCTGAGCGCGCAGCGGCACACTGGTGCGGGTGGCCGGCTCAGACCGAGTTCCAGCCGCGTGGGCTTAGGGGGGCGCTCTGGTGGTGGCCACATAGGGGCAGGGGCGCAGCGACATACGTCCTCAGTCTTATTGGCTGCACCGGGTGCAGTATCACAATGTGGAGCTCGCTCCGCGGGTTCGGTAGGCAGTGCCTCGTGCACGGGCTCCATGGTCCAGGCGGGACTGAAGTGCTTGGCCCCCGGCGTCAGCGCGGCTGTGGAGGAGCGTGACAGAGCACCCAGCTTGGAGATACAGCTCATGCAGCGCTCCAGCGTGACGCCGGCACCGTTCCACGCGCCCGCGTCCTCCTCGCTCACAGATACGGTGTCTCCGAGCCCCATGTCACAGTGCGGTCGCTCGGCGGAGGGCCAGTACGGTGAGATACCGCCCGCCTCCTCGCATCCTTCCGAGTAGCTGTGCAGCTCGAGTGGCGGCAGTGACTGATCTATCGTGTTCAGTTCTGACAGCCGGGTGTCCGGCCGATACGCTTTATGTGATTTCGGACTATCTGAACCTAAACATAAAGATAAACATTTTTGGATATTTTGGACAAGTTAGTGTACAAAATGATAAATTTAGACTTTAGCTATTACAATACCTTCATTCTTTTTAAAGTTATGAGGCCTCCTCCGGGGTGAGAGTCGTCCTTGCGAGGCGAGGTCGAAATCTCGCGCCACCTCTTTGGCTTGGTCCGTTATAAGCACGTGCAGGCCTTCACCCTTGCCACAATGCGACCCGCCTTCGAAGCAAAACCTTCCCTCTACCACACCGTAACGCCTGCACACATAAATAAAGTGAATCGTCAGAACTGACCTTTGATTGTGCGGTAAGTAAAGTGATCCGTTAATAATAACAGGATGTGACCTAAGGTGTGGCAACTCCCATATCCCAAGCAGGCGAGGTGGCACACCAGCCGTGAGCGCGAATCTTCGTTCGTGCAGGTGCAGGCGCGCCGGACCCGCAGGCAGGCGCTTGTTGCCGCCCGCACCCCCCGCACCGCCGACCAGCACCAGGTAGTGGCGCGGCTCGCCCAGCTGCGCGCTCACCTTCACCTGCGGACACAGGCAAATCAGTCGTCACACAAGGCTGTGGCTCACTCGGAGGCACTCTTTGGAGGGACACGCACCTGCCACTGAATGAGGCGCTCACGCGTCTCGAAGGCGAGGATGGCAACGAGGTCGCGGCATACGAGTGCCAGCGTGTTGGAGTGCTTGTCGAGCGTGAAGCCCGTCTCGCAGCCCAGGAAGTGCTGTAGCGACAGCGATGCCTTGCAGCCGGCGCCCGCGCAGCGCGCCTTCGCGTCACGGTACAGCTGCAGGTGCACGCAGTCTGCACACACAAACAACACTCTAAATAAGGCAAGTGATGACACACACAGTGGTGTAAACATTATACCGTTGAAGTAGTATGCGCATCTCTGTCCATCATATACCTTCACCCACCACTCGATAATATGACTGACTAGTAATGACTTCTGATGTACGTATCTACACAGTTTTGATTTGAGCTGATATCACTTCCTACCTAATCATCACTGATTTACAGCGTAAACTCAATGTAAAGTTGTCGTGTCATAGCAATCTACCTGCATAAAAGAAAACCGCTATCGAACCGAAAAACTACATGTTTCCACTTTTCCAGTTATCGCAACACAACACGCTCAAAATGCAAAACAAAAGCAACCAACTCTCAAAACGCTATAAAATAAATTCATAAATACATCGAACTAGCCAGCCACTAACAAAAAAAACTTGCCAAAGTGAGTCGGACCCGTATGAAAACAGCAAAAAAAATAACGCTTTTTGAAAGCGCCCTTAAATGTTTCTTTTATTCTGTTTTTGTTACACTGACGACTTAAAGACATTGTCTTCTAGTCACATTGGTCTTAATCTAATATTCTAGTAAGCGGTACACATTTACAATCCATATTTTGAAAAAGACTGAATTTGACGATTTTATTAAATTATAATATCTTGAATTAAAAGAGGCTCAATCATAATAATAACTTTATTGAATAAATTAAAAAGTGAACCGTCACAATATGCAGACTTATAAAAGAAGGTTTTGTGTTTAGTACTACGGAAAGAAATATTTGATATTAGGCTTGGTCTGGGAGTATATCTGAGGCCTTTCTAACCACCACGTTGGAGATAAACGTTATGTATGGTATGATTTTATTTTTTAGTCTTCTATTTCTTCTCTTCTGGGTCTTATATTTATAAATGAATGCCAAATAAGATTCCATACTTCAAAAATGTATATCATGTAGGTACTGTGATGTACTGTTTTTGACCTTAAAATCATAAAATTTTGTATTTTGCTGTTCATATTATTAATAATAAAAAGTCTTACACCAAAATACAGCCAAGTGTGTTAAAAGTCATACCCGGACCGGTATGACTCTATTACGAAAAGACAACGTCAAAAAGAAAAAAAAGGCTTATGTTTAACTTACCACCAGATATAGTAACATATAAAAGACAAAAATAGTAAATGATCACCAAAATTAAACCTACATTTTAATGTAAAATTATAACCAAAGTTTTAACATCTCGCTATCCTATTTAACTCTTTGAATGTCGTAATTAGAGACACAATAGAAAGACAATTACCTTATGTCGGACTGTGTAACTTAAGACATTCGAAAGGTTAAGCAAAATGAATCCAAATAAAGCATCGGCAGAACCCTATGGTTACAGAGATATCAGTAGTTAAAATTTTGAGGTTAGGTTAACTACCTGCCAAGACAGCTCGACGGAGCCCCGCTACGCGGGGCTCCTACTTCTGGGTGGTTTAAAAAAAATAACCTCGAAGAAGGTGACGGGGTCTGTGTTCGCTCGCTTCGCTCGCTCACTACGACCCCGCCACCTTCTTCTAACCTAAATCTATCCGACCCGGGGTGCCCTAAAATTCCACTAAGATAGATTGTTGATTAGACAAAGTATCATCCTGCTCTACGGGGCTGAAAAGAGCGCATTAATTTGCTCGCTAAGATTTGGTTATCATTTACTACATTTGGTGTTCGAATACAATTTAAAGTACAGTCGTAACTAAAATACTATTGTAACTTTAGGATTTCATTTTTTTGGTGTCAAGTAATATATTTTTGACAAAAGAACTAAGGGTACCAAAGCGTTTTATGGTGGTCATTATATTTAATCCCAAAAAAAAAATAATTTGACCAGAATCGAAAATAACGTATTGGATTCTTAGCAGAACCTTCACGTTATTTATAAAGATTGTTATTACATCGACCAGTCCTAGTGCTAGATCAGACTTATAGTATTCAGCTCAGAGGCCAAGTAGACCAATACCAATCAACGATTTCAGAACAAGGTTCTAAGGGGAATTATAAAATATACCTTGGTACATATGAAATCATGACCTCTGTCGGTAAATAAAAGTTGAGTTCATCAATAAAGCTCAAAAAAAGAGAATTTATTAAGCCAGCCAGCATATTGACCACATGAATTTTAGAAGTGAGAAGACCCAAAAGACAAACCGTTCGAGTTAGTGTTTAGTGTTAGTGAATACTGTAATGAAGCACTAGCGCTACTTAATCAATACCAAGTTTGAAATGTATTTGCCTTTACAGACACATTCATAACAAAGGCAATTAATTAGTTTAGAATATAATTAAATTATCTATTAGCCTGTATATAAGGTTACATTGTAATCAAATTAGGAATGGACTCTATTTTGCATCGGATGCACTCTAGGACAGGTAAGGGAAAAAAATCACTTTGATTGATTGATTTATTTTTCATAAACAATTTTAACATTGTACTTATCGAAAATGTATTATGATAATATGTGAATTTAATATAATTATATGAGTCTAATACCTACTACAAAGCAAAAACAAGTTGAATTGAAGTTTGAGAACACATTATGAACAATTAACAGAAACTATAAGAACAACAAACAATTAAACGAAAAAAAAAAACAAGTGATAAGAGTTATATATTATCACCGAGACAGTATCCCAGTGAAATATAGCCCTAAGCTATCAAACTATGTAGACACTATACAGGCACCAGAGTCGCCACACGTCCGAGCAGTAGCCCGTTTCACGTAATGAAAACAGTAACGATATCGTAGCGATTTAGTCGTTTAGACCATTTCCGTATTCACATCCATCAATCGAGTTTGAACGACACCGATTTTAAAGTCGTTTGAAATTCGTCGATTTAAAAAAAAATCTGTATTACATTATCCTGATAGAATACATAGTAATGTAACTGAAAATAAGTCGATAGATCGTGATTACCGCTTTTGGATAGGACTTCGATCGAACGACTATAAAACTTCAACGATGTTTGGCTTGTTTGATTTTACGTGAATCAAGCTACTGGTTGCGCCACCAAATGGGTTGCGCAACCAAACGAACACCAGGTGAGTAACTCTCTATAGAGCTGTATACATTTTGTTGGTAGCGGCGACTGGTCTCACCGCCATGGTTTCACGGTGAAATATTACCCTTACAGTACAAGAATAAATATAGTGATAATATAGATGTAAAGTAGATTTCGAGTTCATAATTGGCAATCAGGTTACCTACTTGTATTGTTTTCGGCAGCGGTTTTTTCGCGAATTAATCCCATCATTACAAAATGTTAAAAGAATAACATGTCAATAAAACTCGTGATAATAATGTAAGACTAGTTAGGGATGCTCCCATTACCTGTTATTTTTTCAAGATTTTATTTAGCCAGATATGCTGAAAATATCGACTTTGAAAGTACAAATCCTCAAATAGGTATTTCGGTCACGTTGTTCACAACGAACACTCCATGGAGCGACTCGTTGTCCAGAGATAAGCGGAGGGGAAGCGGTCACGCGAGCGTTCCCTACGCGTTGGACAGACCTCATCAGAGCTGCAACATAAATCATAATCTCGAGACGCCGTAAACCGCGATAAGTGAAGACGCACTATCGGGAGCCTCACTCGCCAACGAAGATGCAACATTGTCAACCACGACCGCTCTGTCAAGAGTGAACGATGAAGGAGGTGAAAATATATAAGTAAGGAACTTATTTAATGTTAAGACGATAAAACTCTATTATATATAGAATTCTAAATTTCTAAGAAGTACCTCTTCTTCTTCTTCCTGCCCTTATCCCATATTACTTGGGGTCGGCGCAACACGTTTTCTTCTTCCATTCTGTCCTGTCACCCGTCAAACTATCACTAACTCCCTTTTCTTTCATATCACTTCTCACACAATCCATCCATCTTTTTTTCGGCCTTCCTCTCCCTCTCCTTCCATCTACATGTATACTCAGAACTCTTTTAGTAATATGCGCTTCATCCCTCCGCTTCACATGACCATACCAAGACAACCGATTACCTTTCAACTTTTCAGTCACTCGCGCCACTTTCAAACTTCCTCTAATATACTCATTTCTCACTTTATCCATTCTCGTCACACCACACATCCATCTCAACATTCTCATCTCCACAACATGCAATCTTTTTTCATCCTTCTTTTTCACAGCCCAACATTCTGATCCATACAGTATGACAGGTCTTATGACGGACTTGTAAATTTTACCATTCAACTTGAGGGGCATGCGTGGGTCACAAGTTGTTCCCGTGACCTGTCGCCATTTCATCCATTCTGCGTTGATCCGACGTGTTACGTCTCGGTCTACCTCACCATCCCCTTGGGCGAGTGACCCGAGGTACCGAAAGTCGGAACAGATTGGTATGGGCGTTCCGGCGAGAGCTAAAGGCACAGGGTTGGGGAGACCGCCGAAATCGCAGAACAAGTACTCCATTTTGGTTCTACTTACTTTCAGGCCAACACTCTCCAGTCTGTGCCACCACACCTCCAATCTGTTTTGGACCTCTAGGCCACTCTCGGCAACCAGCACAATGTCTTCGGCAAACAGCATACACCAGGGAGCCTCCTCCTGAATGTCCGACGTCAGAGCGTCCATTATCACCAGGAAGAGATAAGGGCTGAGAGCCGATCCCTGATGTAAGCCGACAGCCACATTGAAATTTCCAGTGGTGCCCACTGTTGACCGGACTTGCGTACTACATCGACTGTACATCGCTCGGATCAACTGCACATACTTCCCAGGCACACTTAAGGGCCCACCACAGAACCTCTCGAGGTACCCGGTCGTATGCCTTTTCGAGGTCAACGAATACCATGTGCAAGTTTTTATGCGCACCTCTGTATTTCTCGCACAGCTGGCGTATAGCAAAAATGGCATCCGTCGTACCCCGACCAGGCATAAAACCGAATTGGTTCTGTGAAATTTCACTCTCTTCTCTCAGTCGCCTTTCAATAACTTTCTCCCAGGCTTTCATAGTATGTGACATTAGCTTTATTCCTCTATAATTGTTGCACTCAAACACATCACCTTTGTTTTTAAAAATGGGCACCAAAGAACTGCTGCACCACTCATCAGGTATGGCTTCTTCCCGCAACAACTTATTGAAGAATAAAGCTAACCACGTCCATCCATCCACTCGCAATAACTTCCACACTTCAACGGGTATTCCATCTGGACCAATGGCTTTACCATTTTTCATTCCATTTACTGCTACTCTGACTTCATCCATACTAACCATTCTCACTAACCCTACATTCTGGTTTACTCTCTAAAATTCCACTCCAATTATTTTCCTCATTCATCAGTCTTTCAAAATAGTCCTTCCACCTCTCTTTGATTTTTTCATCATCCGGCAGGACCACTCCCGCTTCATTCCTTACACATCTTACTTGACAAACATCTCTCGTCTTTCTCTCTCTTGTTTTAGCTAGCCGGTACAGCTCTTTTTGGCCTGCAGGACTGTCCAGTGTGTTGTACAGTTTTGTCCTGGGCCATTGATATTGCTAATGCCACGGCTTTCTTAGCTTTTTTCTTCAAAACGTCATATTCTCTCTTTTTTTCCGCTTTCAAACTACAGTTTTCCACTTCTACGTGCTGCCATTCCTTGAATTTTCTTTTCTTTTCTTTCAACACATTCTGAATTTCTATCGACCACCACCATGTATCCCTATCTATTGTGCCTTTTCCTCTCGTCTCTCTCAAAATATCTTTCGCTGCGTGCCTGATACACTCCGCCAACTCATTCCAGCTTTCATTTATACTTCGATCATTCATGTCTCCCATCTCTATCATTTTGTCTACCACTCGCTCTCTAAACTTGTTCGCACAATCATTCTTCTCTAGCATATGCCATTTTATTTTGGGGGGAGGACGCTCTTTGCTTTTGTTGCATTTTATTTTGACAACTAATTCCATTACCAGGAGTCGATGTTGAGAGACTAGGTCTTCTCCTGGTAGTACGTTGCAGTCTTTGACGTGCTTTATATTGTTGCGCCTAACTAAAAAGTAATCAATTTGCGTCTTGTGGTAGCCGCTTTTGTAAGTGATCAGGTGTTCCTCACTTTTTTAAACCATGTATTGGCTATTGCAAGGTCAAAGGCGGTAGCGAATTGCAGCAACGTCTCCCCTTCTTTATTTAGACTGCCAAAACCCCATCCTCCATGTACCCGTTCATAAATACCTTTCATTCTTCCCACATGTCCATTAAAATCACCTCCAACTATCAGTTCCTCATGTACAGGGATGGCCATTAAAGCAGTGTCAAAATCCTTCCAAAATTTATCTTTCACCATTTCATCACATCTTACTTGTGGTGCATACACACTAACTACATTCAACATCACATTCTCTAACATAACTTTCACAACAATTAATCTATCATTAATCCTCTGTACTTCCATCACGCTTTCTTTCAGTTTACTATCAAGCACTATTCCTACTCCATTTTTTTTCCATCACTTCCACAATAATAAAACTTATAACCCTCACCAATTTCCCTCGCTTTTGTTCCTCTCTTTCTTCTTCTTTTCAGTACATCCGCTAACTCTCTCGCCCTTCCAGTCATGGTCCCAACATTCCAACTTGCATACCTCAATCTCATTTCCCGGGCTAGCTTCTTACGTTGCCCCCGCCCGGAATGGTGCAACAACCCTGGTCCATTTCCCACAGGAGCCGGGTGCTGCCCCTGCGCGTCGCCTGTGGGGTACGCCCTAACCCTATCGCGCATTCTATCATTTATTCCAATCATGTTGCTAGGGATTTGGCAAATATTTTACAGTCGGCCGCCTGCCTGACACTAACCCTCCTTGGGAATGCTGTTGCTGGTGGTATACCCGCCACCACGCGGTGACCTCAGGTGCTTAACAGTGCGCACGGTCTCAAAATGTCCCTTGGTCGCCTCTTACGGCACCCACGGGAAGAAATGAGATGGTGTTATTCTTTACGTCCGGACACCATACGGAACTTTCTAAGAAGTACCTAAGAAGAAGTACCTACGTGTGAAAATACATTTTACAAAGTCTATTGAGTTATCTAAAGGGAAACGTCGGGGTCAATTTGGAACACTAAAATTTAATCCCATGTTTAGAATAGAGATCTATATACACTTCCGAACGTGTTAGTAGCTTACTTTACTGAATGCCGACTCGTTGAAAATTCATAAGCGCTTGATCAGTAAAATTGAAATAAATGATCTAAAGTATATGTCGGAAAAGTCAATAGTACGGAAGTTTGGGAACGAATGAACGACCTAAGTGATAAGTGACTCATGTCACTTTGACAGAATCCGGTCTGACGTTTGCACGAACCGAGCAGATAAAAGTGCCGAACACAGAGGCCCGGCTCATTCCTCTGTCGGCAGCCGTGCGACGTGCAATGTCTAGTCACGTGCAACATCTAGTCACGTGCAACGTCTAGTCTCGGGGAGTGTCTCACGGCTCGTTGTGTGAAGTGTAAGCTTGTAACATAATAAATCAGTTGTGAGATCTGGAATAGTTTGTTTATTGCTCGTTACCCAGTATCGCCCACAAAACAGAGTCTTTGGAAAGTATTTCAATAATGATCGGCATCCTCCGCCGACATCAGAAGTGGGATTCCGAGCAAATAAACAAATGCAACACGAAGATTACGTAACGCCGGTTATGAAGAAAATAGCAAGAGCGAAGACAAGTGGCGGTCATTATTTGAAATGAAAAGTTGTAGAAGAAATCATTATTGAAGAAAGTGAAGTCCCAGATTGAAAGACTGACTTGAATGGTCTGATTAGGTTTTTTCTGGGGTTTTTCCCTAATCCTGAGCAACAAATGTTGGACTATGGTACTGTTGTATCTCCAGAGAGCAAACTACAACGTAACACCCAGTTGTGACCGGGGTAAGACCGATGCAAGTGCTCGTTTACGGTGTACTATAAATCACCAGTGATTACAGCAAGAATTACTAACTTTACTCACCGGAAAGCGCGGGGTGCGCGCCAGATAACCTCCACGTGTGCTCTCTTGCTGTTCGTTTCAGTTCATGCATGTATGCATCTGCATTTTACATGCGGCTCTATGTAGGCATTCGCTGGGAAGAACAGTGGGGGGCACGGTGCATCCTGGGCGCCGCTGTAAGTGGCTCTCTTACTTGTGTCATTACTTATAGCATAGGTAGGAGAATCACTTACAGTGGTGGCGAATAATCAGCAAAACCCAATCCAAGGTGTCATACGTACCGAGCCGGGGGATGCGTGGCCAAGGGGGAGCTTAATTCCTATCGGTGTCTCTTCAGGAAGATGGCAATCCTGGAGTAGTAATTTCGCCTTACCTGGGCAAGCGCAGGTGGACTGTTTATTTCCCTAGCTTCTCGACACTCATGAGTTTCAGTTCCCACGAGTTATATAAAAAAAATAGTCCATCTCTGGACGATGACGAACGTTCGGAACTCTCGAGTAGTCTTATTGGGTCAATACCCGATCTGACTGCTCTCATGCTCGGTTCTGAGGGAGACTCTCAAGTCACCTTGGACACCGAACTCGACCCTCCTGAGCTGGAGTCAGCAAACGATGGCACGAGGCCTACTGAGATGGACTCGGAAGTGCCGTTAGGAACTGTCCTCAGTCCCAGGAAGCGATGGTTGCCAGGAGCAGCGCGTAAGCGCCTGCGGCGCCTCTAGGGTGGCGGATATGGACCCCATTGAGGCCTACAAGCTGGTCACGGAGCGGTTGGTGAGTGCGCGCGCTCCTTCGATTGGTCTAATGGCCGATATGTATTCGGGGAAGAGGCCGGTAAAACGATCTCGATCCGAGCACGAGTCGCCAAAAGATCATGCCAAAAAGAATACGCGTGTGGACGAAAAGTCAAGGTCAATTCCAATGATCCCTGATGAGCCGTCCGCAACTCAGGTCGGACCACCGTCTGAGACAAGTGCTATGTCTTTTAAGGATGCCCTAACTAACATCCGGGTGGGAATCCGTAACAAGGACATACTGAGGGCGATTCTTAATGCCCCAATGCCCAAAGCCCCCGAATTCAAAATTCAAATTGAAGGCTGCACTTTCAAGTCAGGATGGCGGCAAGTCGTAATCGAAAACGACTACACTAGAGACTGAGACTAAAGCCGTGGCCAGAGGTGGAACTCTCGTTTATGAACGAGAAGGACCTGCCAAAAGCTAAGGTTGGGATCCTCCACTTCCAGACAGAACATGTCCTTAAAACTCCAAGAGATGCCCTCAATCTCCTGGAAAAACAAAACGACCTGCAGACTGGCCTGGCAGAAGATGCTGAGCGTCAAGAAAGAAAGGGACAGAATCACGACCGCCCTCTCTATCGATGATGCCTCTATAGAAGCCTTGTGCAAGCTAGACTGCAGGCCACAACTGGGCTTTCGCAAAGTCTTGATTCGCATTCGCGGCGATAATACACCAGCGAGGGCTGAGCAGGTGGCAGGAACTAGCCAATCTGGCGCAAATATTTTGCCACCTGCTCAACACGCTCCTGAGGTGGGGCCGAGCGTCCAGGTCTCTGGTAAAACGGCAAAGCGGCAAAACGCCAAGCTGAAACCCGGAGGCCAGGGCGTCAGGAACCGCCCCCTCGAAGCACCACCGACGAAAAGTCACGTCCCAATCGATCGGGAGTGGCGGTCCGACCGGCCAAATCTCAGGGCTGCCCTATAGCCCCGAAGCCAAGCGGGTCGAATAAAGCCACTTAACCCACCCACCGACACAAACACACAACACTAACACAACACAAACACACAAGTGATGCAGATCAACTTGCACCACGCCAGAGCAGCCACGGCTGTTCTGGAAAAGCCCTTCACACAGAAGAACCTTCACATTCAGGAACCGTGGCTGGCTAATACTAACACGGTGTCTGGACTGGGCTCCGCAGGTAAGGTCGTACACCACATCGGTGGAGTCAAACCAAGAGCGTGTATACTTTTCAATAATAATATTGATTTCTTATGCATATCAGGCCTGTGAAGCGATGACCTGATTGCAGCTTATGTTAATGTCAAGAGCGGAAATGGACGCCTCATCGTGTGCTCGGCATACCTGGACGGGACGAAAACCGACCCATCCGAGGAGCTTGCAAAGGTAGTCGAGTACGCCTATGCCAACAGAGAGCTTCTCATTGGGTGTGACGCCAACGCCCACCATACCAACTGGGGCAGCACTGAGATCAACGACAGAGGTGAGTTGCTTCATGATTTTGTACTAACTAACCACCTCCAAATATTTAATGAGGGATGTAAACCGACCTTTGTAACTAGATCGAGGAAGGAAGTTCTTGATGTAACTCTCGCTACTATTCACACTGCCAGGCTGATAACCAATTGGCATGTCAGTGATGAACCATATATGTCTGATCATCGACTTATTAAATTCGCACTGAATACATCCAACATTTGCGACACCATCACTTTTAGGGATGCTAAAGCCACGTACTGGGACTTGTACAGAAGAAAGCTCTAGGAAAGACTCCAAGACTTTCCTAAAACCATACGCTCCCCTGAAACATTGGATTATACTATTGCTCAAGTTACTGAAGCTATTACAGTCTCTTACGAAGAGAAAGGGGTAGCTTTAAGAACTGTGAGGGATAGAAAAGTGACATGGTGGAACAAAAAACATGTTTTAAGGGATGAATCACGTAGGTTGTTTAATAAGGCTAAATCGACTGACGACTGGGATCGGTATCGGAAAGCTTTAACTACATTTAATAAAGAAATCCGAAAGGCGAAAAGACTTTCATGGAGGAAGTTCTGCGAGGAGATTACTAAAGTCCCTCAAGGAGCCAGAATCCACAAAGTCTTATACGAATCGTCTACAAATCAACTGGGATTCTTAATGAAACCAGAAGGTGCCTTCACTGCATCAGCGGAAGAAACCCTGAAATTTCTGGCGTCTACACACTTCCCTGGCTCGGTGATGGCACCAGATATCATCGTATAAAATACTCCTCATATCCGCCTCTCCAGGCCTTCAAATGAAGACTGGAGGAGAAGAGCGGCGAGGTATTTTAGACCGAACAAGGTAGAATAGACTATAGACTCATTCAAGCCGATTAAATCTGCAGGGGATGACGATATCTTCCCAGCTCTTCTACAGCAAGGGAAGACTATACTCATCCCTATTTTAATCAAAATCTTCAGAGCAAGCTTTGCCTGGATATATACCAGAGAAATGGACTATGGTTAAAGTCTGTTTTATCCCAAAGGCCGGTAAGAAGGACTACTCTCAACCAAAGTCCTTCAGACCAATAAGCCTTACCTCCTTTCTACTCAAGAGTATGGAAAAGGTTATTGACGAATGCATCAGGGATGGACCATTAAGGGATAAATTACGCAGCAAGCGACCGGTTGACGTATGGGTCGTCGATCCTTCATCAGAAACAAGGTCAGGTATTCATATTCCATTTTGATTCTGGAGCTCATTGGATAAAAGGCGGGTGTCATGTAAATTTAGGGGTACACGTAAAACCAAAAGAGTAGTAACATTGACAGGTATTAAACAGTCTAGTGTAGATACTCGACAACGTTCGCACTTGTGTAGTTGATCGAGATTTTATTACATGTTTTGCCCGAAATCCGATACTAGTTAGACCGTGAGGTATCGTAGCAAGAACTCAGTATGATCGCGATACATTTTAAAAATTGCCAATTTTCGCGACGTATGCAATTGTAATATCAACTACCGTCAGTAGAACTAGATCCAATAGATACCGTTACGATTTTTTTATGACAGTGATTATTTCTCCGTAGATAATTTTGAAGTTACTGACATTGACGTATCCCTAGAATATAAATCTGCGATTATTTCTGCATTGATTCGATAATCGGACTATTTTATTATCGCTATGCTACAAACGCGTGTTACAAAAGGTGAACTTATCCGTTTAATTGACTCATCTTAGTAAAAGACGACCATAGCGGTCTAGCGCGGAAAAATTAAAAATAATGCGTGAGCGGGTAGAATGAATTGTTGCGTGTAAATATTACTCGACCGAGTAATTCGGTGTTTGTTAGTTTATCTCTTTTAGCTTAAAAACTCGACCGGCCAGAAATAATGTGTAAAGATTACTGTGAACTAAATAAAGTGTCCAACCGGTATTCGTTACAACTTACTTTAGACAAAATAACTCGTTTACATAGTGCGCGTTATTTTACAAAATTAGATTGTTTATAAGGCTTTTAGTAGCGTTTATGACAGCGGACAGCGGGCACAAATATTTAACAATGCCATACAGTTTCGAAACGGGATCTCAGTTTTTCAACGGGGTTTTGATAAATCGGTAAATACCTACTAGAGAAAGATCCCAGGGCCCCCTTCCCGTAACCAAAGCAATCAACGACCGTATACCTAAGAAATTTATCTTTGATAAAAAATACAAAATCCAACTGCATGAGGATGACCGTTGCGAAGGGCTGTGTCCTGCTGAGCTGCGGATCTTCACAAACGGTTCCAAAACAGGCAATGGCACGGGTGCGGGTGTCTTCTAAGAGGATCTTAACATCCACATAGCCACACTTTTGTGGGTTCATAACACGGTGTTCCAGGCTGAATGCTTGGGCATTTCCCTGGCAGCGTTAGCCGTTACGACCAGGGAAGTTAAGGACCACTCAATACGCATACTCTCAGACAGCATGGCTGTCCTGCAAGCGCTGAATAGTCACACAGTCAAATCTGGGCTAATATACGAGTGCCACCAACGTGGGTAAACACAACCAAATAACCATTCAATGGATTAAAGGGCACAGCGATTCCCGAGGCAACGATGCAGCGGATGAATTCGCCAGAAGGGGTTCGAGCATGGCTGCAATGGGTCCCGAACCTATCATGCCGCTTCCCTTAAAACGGCCATCAGTGGAGGGAAGTGCCTCCTTGGCCTGCCTGCACTCACCATGTTCTCTCCATAGTTTGTGGTGTAGATCTTTGGTGCGTTTCCTTACCCACCTCCTTACCGATTGCGTAGATCTACGCAATCTGGTTCTGGATGGATCTACGCCTTTGCTTTCAGTGAGCGTTCTAGTGTCGAGCGGAGTGGACGTCGTCAGCGCGTACAGTCATGGCGAATCGCGAAGTGGATACTAGTTATCGATGAGGTACGCTTGAGGAAGAAATTGTGGGATGCATCCGATCTACTCTACAAAAATAAAGATGCAAGAAACAAAGCCTGGGAGGATATTGTGGACTTTCGTCAGCCCTCAAAGTGCCATATAACAAGACAAAGTCTCCTGCAACGGCTCTCTGCTCAATTAATGGATGAACATGGAGTCTTCGTCGTTTTTTATTTTTTTGGGATAGATAGTACAAAGCAGCAATAATTAATACACTCCGCATTTTGGTCGTCGTCTGTACAGTAAGGCGGTCAGTACGATACTAAAACGAGCCATGCTGAGCCTCAGCGCTGACAAACTACGCGCTGAGCTATGAGCGCTGACGGTGAGCGTGAGACTAAAATCAGCCTAAAGCTTGTATCATAATAAATCAGTTGTGAGATCTGGAATAGTTTGTTTATTTATTTATTTACAATTTACTTATACAACATTACAGTCTAACTAAACTAATGCGTTGTACAGAAACAAGAAAAAAAGAAGAAAATAGAAAAAAATGATTTATTGCTCGTTAACCAGTCATCGCCCACAAAACAGAGTCTTTGGAAAGAACTTCAGTGATGATCGGCATCTTCCACCGATATATATAATAAAACCCGTACAAACGCCATATTAAAATGCTAACGTTCGATGAATCAGAGCAAATGTCAGTGAGAGTATTGTTTGAATTCCCGAACGTATTGCACTTTAAACTGTTATGAGGCAGCATCGGCAGGCGCACAGGCGGGCAGGGCTCGTAACATTTCAACTTATCGATTGCGGGCAATAAAGGGGCGCTCACTGGGGAGCGACATACATTCTTCGTATTTTATGGAGTCGAAAATAAGCATAGAATCCTTTGTAGTCGTCTCACCCTGTACCCTACACCAGCGGCTCCCTACCACTCCCTACACACTATTTACGCTTGACGGCGCGACGGTGTCAAACAACGACATTGATTTTCACTTAAATACTTTTTTTTTAATTCCTTAAGAATGTCGTACTCAGCTATGAAAACGTATGCCAATGAGATAAGCGCGCCGCCATTGTCAAAATCTTCATTACATTTAGAATTTAATTTATTAGACTAACTGATATTTTAAACTGACTGTACGCTTGGCGCAGTGGAAGAGTGAATAGCCGCTGCGCTGCGAGTCGCGGATTCGATTCCCTTACGGAACAAAACAAATATTTGGCCTACAGAATGATTTTTGATTTGGATCTGGGTGTCTTATACACATTATAATTATAAATTTAAATGTAAGTGAACGCATCCACAATACAGGAATAATTTTATGTGTGGGGCAACGTATGTATACCTAACAAAAACAAAATATGACAAACACGTTCAAAGTACGAAGCTAATCCCTATTAAGCTTATGACCAGTGATAGGCGTCGAATAGAGATTTGTGGGCCGCTTTAGGGGGCCGGAAACAGGTGCCGCAGAGAGCTATCCGTCCGCAAATCATTCACTGGAGTGCTTTTATAATCGTTTTTATCCACTCACACTACACACTCCACCATACTTTCAACAAGTAAGACTAACTCCTTACAACACTATCTCAGTGACCTATCTACCTATTTGCTAATTGATGATATCTTTTTAATGTTCCTACTGCTGGGACTCAGGCCTCCTCTCTAGGAGAGGGAATGGGCCGTAATCCACTGTTCTAGGATATGCCGGTTTCCTCACGATGTTTTCCTTCACCGTTTTGAGAGCATAACCACGGGTATTTTCTAAAGTTATATTTGTGAGCTCGGCTCGGCCTTTTTTTTTATATGATATGGCTTAAATACTCATACTCATACTCGTGCTCTTAAAAGCTCGTATTCGAAGCGTTCATCCTTTGTAAAAGTATGGAAAGAGTGCTTAACAAGAAGTTTCTGGCCTAGAAGCTAACAATATTCTAAGTCTACTTTGGATCTTCTAGCGTATTCCATTCACACCTGAAGTGAGGCCATCGAGAAGCACGGAAAAAAGCTTGCCGTCTCACTTGAAAAAATGAATGTTGTCGGTCCCTATAGACCCTTCTAGTGTGAAAGTCTTATTGGTAATATTCCACCGGTCTACTACTGGTCTGTATGATTAGATTGTAGACTTGACAGATTAAGTACATTCTTGTCTGGTCAATCACCTGCTCTCATCTTCAGGATGGTTCTGCAGAATATCAGCTTGATGCGCTTGAGTTGATTGAAACGAGCCTAGAAAATTGTCGACAATGATGCACTAGTCGAAAGAAAACTTCAAAGTTTTGAGCATCGAGTAAGCAACTCGGCCTGTCGCTTTTGTATCGCTTATATTTGGGGGAGAGGCATCGGAATTGCACAACTTAAGGGCCAAGCGCCCGAAAAGTGCCATGAAACAGTGATTTTCTGAGGCCTACTCCTCCGTAACGGCTAGGTCAATTGGTTTGAAAAAAATATATGTTTATTATAGATTCATGAACAATAATATCAACATTTGATTTTTTCGTGCAATTAATACTTTTTCCAAAAAAAAAATTTAGCAATTTCGCAACTTTTCGCAACTTTTCCCTACTCCTTCGAAACGGCTTGGACCTTTAGAAACATTTTTACACATAAAAATTGCTTGTTAAATATTCTTCAAAGTGAACATTGCATATGTAAATCAATCAATATCTCGCAGAGAAAATGGATTTAAAGCGCTTTCCGGGCGCTGCTGGCCGCAAATAAATGCACAGATTTGCGTACTACCGCCAAGGCGAGTGCGAGAGTTGCGTTCACATAATTTCGGTCAGATGGTTCAACTGGGATGGGACTATACGCCTTAAATAATCTGTGACGATGCGCCGGCTGTACATCGAACGATTCGGGAATACTTTCACTTACCACTAAGGAGTGGAATTATGTACATGCCGGAGTCTGTGTTCCTGATAGATACAACATAGGTGTCTTTAAGTGAAGAGTGAATAGACAACTTCTAGGCAAGCATGCTCGATTATCGACCACGTCGTTGCTTACCATCAGATGAGAAAGTTTTCAAACCCGAGCCTCACAGTAATAAAAATTTTGGTTGTAGTCGGATAAAAAACCGGCCAAGAGCGTGTCGGGCCACGCTCAGTGTAGGGTTCCATAGTTTCCCGTCCGTCACAATAAGTGTACCCACTTATGAGTTTAAAAAAAAGACGGGTTGCACTCCGGGAGTGCCGGCAGAAGTGAAAACTTGATTATTAACGTTGAGCATGTTTGATATTTTGGAATGGTTAGGGAATAATTTTGCACCAATTGCTTTATCAGTATAAAAGTACTATCATTTATGTGGTAGAATACAATATTCATTTATTGCGCTATCGTACACAAACATGACAATTTATATTACATTAAAAATTTAACACTTTAAAACTATTACAATTATTTTACATTAAAAAGTTTATCACTCCGAAAAACTACTGAGGTGTCAAGGGACACCCGGATGGAACGAAGTTCCGTTCTGGCCAATACAATATAACTAAAAAATACTATCCTATTTTATGTACATTTTGACAGCACTATTTCAACATCTTCGAAACCATGAAAAAGACACCCATATCGAAAAAGTTGATAATTTATTGCAGCCACCATCTTAGATTTAAATTTTGACAGTACTATCGGTTTCAACACCCTCAAAAACCACGAAAACGACACCCATGAGGAAAAAGTTGATAATTTCTTGCAGCCGCCATCTTGGATTTACATTTTGACAATACTATCGGTTTCAACAGCCTTGAAAACCATGAAAACGACACCCATGACGAAAAATTTAATAATTTTTTGCAGCCGCCATCTTGGATTTATATTTTGACAGTACTATCGGTTTCAACACCCTCGAAAACCATGAAAACGACACCCATGACGGAAAATTTGATAATTTCTTGCAGCCGCCATCTTGGATTTATATTTTGACAGTACCATCGGTTTCAACACCCTCGAAAACCATGAAAACGACACCCATGACGGAAAATTTGATAATTTCTTGCAGCCGCCATCTTGGATTTATATTTTTACAGTACCAACGGTTTCAACACCCTCGAAAACCATGAAAACGACACCCATGACGGAAAAGTTGATAATTTCTTGCAGCCGCCATCTTGGATTTACATTTTGACAGTACCATCGGTTTCCACGCCCTCGAAAACCATGAAAACGACACCCATGACGGAAAATTTGATAATTTCTTGCAGCCACCATCTTGGATTTATATTTTGACAGTACCATCGGTTTCAACACCCTCGAAAACCACGAAAACGACACCCATGGCGAAAAAGTTGATAATTTCTTGCAGCCGCCATCTTGGATTTACATTTTGACAGTACCATCGGTTTCCACGCCCTCGAAAACCATGAAAACGACACCCATGACGGAAAATTTGATAATTTCTTGCAGCCACCATCTTGGATTTATATTTTGACAGTACTATCGGTTTCAACACCCTCGAAAACCATGAAAACGACACCCATGACGGAAAAATTAATAATTTCTTGCAGCCGCCATCTTGGATTTACATTTTGACAGTATTATCGGTTTCAACACCCTCGAAAACCACGAAAACGACACCCATGACGAAAAATTTGATAATTTCTTGCAGCCGCCATCTTGGATTTATATTTTGACAGTACCATCGGTTTCAACGCCCTCGAAAACCATGAAAACGACACCCATGACGAAAAAGTTGATAATTTCTAGCAGCCGCCATCTTGGATTTATATTTTGACAGTACCATCGGTTTCAACACCCTCGATAACCATGAAAACGACACCCATGACGAAAAAGTTGATACTTTCTTGCAGCCGCCATCTTGGATTTACATTTTGACAGTACCATCGGTTTCAACACCCTCGAAAACCATGAAAAAGACACCCATGACGAAAAAGTTGATAATTTCTTGCAGCCGCCATCTTGGATTTATATTTTGACAGTACCATCGGTTTCAACACCCTCGAAAACCATGAAAACGACACCTATGATGAAAAAGTTGATAATTTCTTGCAGCCGCCATCTTGGATTTACATTTTGACAGTACCATCGGTTTCAACACCCTCGAAAACCATGAAAACGACACCCATGACGAAAAAGTTGATAATTTCTTGCAGCCGCCATCTTGGATTTATATTTTGACAGTACCATCGGTTTCAACACCCTCGAAAACCATGAAAACGACACCCATGATGAAAAAGTTGATAATTTCTTGCAGCCGCCATCTTGGATTTACATTTTGACAGTACTATCGGTTTCCACGCCCTCGAAAACCTTGAAAACGACACCCATGACGGAAAATTTGATAATTTCTTGCAGCCGCCATCTTGGATTTATATTTTGACAGTACTATCGGTTTCAACACCCTCGAAAACCATGAAAACGACACCCATGACGAAAAATTTGATAATTTCTTGCAGCCCCCATCTTGGATTTATATTTTGACAGTACCATCGGTTTCAACACCCTCGAAAACCATGAAAACGACACCCATGACGAAAAAGTTGATAATTTCTTGCAGCCGCCATCTTGGATTTATATTTTGACAGTAAAAGTGTCGGTACAATTTTTCGTGAGAATTTTTTCCGTCTAGCCCCCTTTCACAACGCGCGATAAGGGATAGCTGTCTACTCTCCATCCGTCTTACGCTTTTTCGATCAGGTCACGTGTCCTGACGCGAGTTTAAGATTTTATACCCATTACAGAAAAAGTGCTCAACGCCGCTAAAGAAGTTTTCACTTCAAAAATGCTTGCATATACGATTATACTACAAACTTAGTTCAGAAATTATTTTGTAGAACCCTTTTGTCTTTTTTGTACAAAAACTGTTCTTTCCATCAAGTTCAAAATAATTTTCCTAGAAAGTCCTTATAAAGTTCTACTTTTCAGATTTTTTTCATATTTTCTAAACTTATGGTTCAAAAGTTAGAGGGGGGGGACACATTGTTTTTTTACTTTTGGAGCGATTATTTCCGAAATTATTGACATTATCAAAAAATGATTTTAGCAAACCCCTATTCATTTTTAAATACCTATCCAACAATATATCACACGTTAGGGTTGAAATTAAAAAAAAAATCACGTCCCACTTTACATATAGGGGGGCTACCCTAATAAAACATTTTTTTCCAATTTTTATTTTACCACTTTGTCGGCGTGATTGATATACATATTGGAACCAAATTTTAGCTTTCTAGTGCTAACGGTCACAGAGATTATGCGAGGACGGACAGACAGACAGACGGACAGACAGACATGGCGAAACTATAAGGGTTCCTAGATGACTACGGAACCCTAAAAAAGTACTTAGTCCAGTTACTTTGTGGACGAACCATTTCATCAATGTAACAGTGTTTTCATAGCGATTTATGGGTAATAAGACGTCGGAAGTGTGTATTAGTCACGTGACAAACTGTGCAGTCGTAAAGACACAGTCGCGTACAGTCGCGTCGGGCGCTCAGCGGCAGGCGCCGGGAAGTGTTCCACGCGCCACACACGATGCGCCGCGCGCCGCTCACTCAGTACCTACTCTGACATTATATACGTGTTGATCGAGATACGCTCCTAATAAAGTAAATAAATAAATAAATTCTTTATTTGGAACAAGAAACACATACAGAAAAAATAAAATTGAAACGATGATAACCGCAGTAGTAAAAAACTGTGTCGCGGTTATCAACGCCCATCTCCAGGTAAGGAAATACATTGCTCCCGATACATAATAAGCAAAATTACCATTAGTTAATAAATCAACTATAGAAGAAAACTTAATTTATGTTAAGTAAAGTTAAATGTATTTGTGTGAATAGAAGAGTGATTGTACTAGTATGTATGTGTGCTTGTGTAATTTGTGTATTGTGTGTTATATGTGTGTGTATGTGTGTGTGTGTAAGGGATCGTGTGAGATTACACTAAATGAGTATTCAATAGTTTTAAATCTCAATAAATTATGACAGAAGTAACTATTACCTGCGACTCTATCCACGTTGATTACAGATTATATTCTAGATTGAGTAAAGCTTAGCCCATTTTATTATAAAAAAAAATTCGACCCTATTTCTAATATATGAGAAAGGCATGTACAAATCTAAATACATTCGTATGGCAATACTAATTGTGCACTTACCTCGAAGCCCACATAGGATAACACGGCTAACTTAAACTAATATTCTACAATTTCAACTGTCATAATATCAGCAACAATTTAATATGACAATATATGGTATTTCCTAGACATTTGCCTAGACAGTCCCCACACAAGTTTATGTTATGTAAATGATAATTATTATTGATCAATTTATAAATGCCAGATTGGCATATGTTGAAGCGTTCGGTAGTTATGGACACGAGTTCCCTAATATCACTACATTAATTAATGTCGTTGCAATAATTTACAAGTACACGCGATGCTTGTCTCTGTGAGCAGCGACCGCCGCACCGTGATCGACGACTCTTGTCTCGCATTTCGTACTCTAGAGATTGCGAGTCAATCATCGGTCAAGAAGATGAGGCGCTTGGAAATCATCGTATCCCTTAACAAATATCTGGAAGTGTCTATATCTGGAAGTGTCTACGTAATCTTGCAAAGGAGATAAATCCTAAAGCTTTAGTCACGGATTTACGGTGTATCATGCACTTGTCCCCATCGACGTTACGCTACGAGATCGTTATTGAGGAAACTCATGTTTGTGGAGTTTCCTCAATAACGATCTCGTAGCGTGGAGGACATGGCATTTAGGACGCAAAAAAGTGTGCTAAGGCAATATATAACAAACTACTTAAATCTTTGTAAGAATGCAACGATTTTAACGTATACGTACGTATTATATTTTTTGAAATACCTACCTTTCCTTTTTTTTACCTTTTTTTTTAAGTACCTACTACACAGTGAGTGTCTGTGTGAACAGCACCTGTTAGACAGGTATTTATTAATTGTACTTTTTTTTCGGAAGGAAGGTTTATTTATTAGATTTTATTCAATACAAATTATATAATATTGCTACTTATATAAACAACTAAATTTATTTATTTATTTATAATTTTTTTTTTTTATATCTATAATTACAGTAAATTTAAAAAAAAAACCTACGCTAATTACAATTAAGTAAAATGTGGCGTCAAAAAACTCTTCCACTTTGCTGTCGACTGGTAATGTGCCCCAAAGAATGGCGGCATTGCCACGCTGTATGGCAATACTCTGTCCAAGGTAAAAGCCAGCCTTTGGGTCACGCGAAGTGTCAACTAGACGTTTCGATTGACCTTTAAACAACTTGTGAGCACTCGGACCCCACTATCCGAGAGTTTTAACCCCGACCGGTTTGAAAATATACCTTCCAACAATATTGTTATATTTCCGCCGCTTGAGGTTCTCCGCAGCCCCAGCGGCAGCACCAGCACGACACGACGAGCTAGGAAGATGTGAAGGCGCTGATTAATTTCTCAGTGCCGTGAACCGAGGATGTAAAGGCTGGTAAACTAATACTAGAAATTTTGCGGACGCCGAGGCTACCCATACAGATAGAAAGAGTAGCCTAAGCTTGGTCGTCCATGGCCACACGTTTAAAATTGATGTAAGAGTATGCCGGATAATTTGGTCTATTTTTCCAAAAGAAGGGGGTGTTTCCATAAATGAGAAGCGCGAAGGAAATACGTTAATTTAGGGTCGAAACAGCAGTTCAAACAAATTGTAGTGGTGGCTGAAATTAACATGCATTCGTTAATTGGCATTTATATTTATTCTAGGCAAGCAGCATGCAAGCAGGCATGCAGCATGTAAGCAGGCATGCAACATGCAGCAGGCATGCAACATGCAGCAGGCATGCAGCATGCAAGGAAGCATGCAACATGCAACAGGCATGCAGGCATACAAGCACGCATGCAACATGCAGAAAGCTTTGTATCGGTCACGGCTCCAGTGCTGCGAGGTTTGGGTGGCCCCATGCGAACTTATCGTCGCAGATGGTTTTAACGTACACCACTGCATCTTCGGCTTGAACTTCACCTTCTTCACCTTCTCCTCAACTCGCGGGCCTACCCACCTCGCTGCACCTATACAAGCTTGAATTACACTCTAGGAATAGGGCAGACAAGACTGCGTAAAGTTTTTGTAGCGATTCGTTTCAGTTAGGTACTAAATTTTGTAGACAACATAATATTGACTTTTTATAATACTATAAAACTTGTTCATTCTTCGTGTGTTCCTTCAGAACATCCAGGGTTTTTCTTCGAAACAATTTAAAATAGAATTATTTTTAGAAAAACTAATATTTGACATCATTTGTATTACTGAGTATTGGTTAAAAGATTTTCAAATGCCAATTAATTATAAGAATTATAATGTGGGCAGTTGTTTTAACCGAAAATCACACTGGATAGATGATTACACATTAGAGACTCATCATGGTCTTATTAGCAATAACAAACTAGTTGTAAATGATTTTTTTAATAAATTTCTTCACAGTATACCAATTAAAACTACTGAAGCTCTAAATTCGTCGCCATCGCATACTTTTGGTTTATTACAGGCGAACGTTGCAGCCTGTTCGACTGAATTTATCTTTAAACATATAAATCCCATAACAGTAATAAAAGTTAAAAAAAAATCAAGAATAAATTGATAGAAAATCTATGGGGTATGTCTATCAAAGTATGTACATCAATAATTGGAACTATAATAATAATAATAATAATAATAATAATAATAATAATAATAATAAATCATTTATTTTCAGGCATCTTGGCCCATAGACACATACCTTACAGACTAACATAAATATAAAGTAAATACAGTTTATTGTTAGTAAATAAGACTTATGACTAAGTTAGTAGCACTTCCACTGCACTAATTCACTTTGTGCTGTTCTGTGGCACCTGTCCGCGGAAGCGACGGAACACCACGCCCTGCGGCCAAAAGTCTTCCTTCAACACGAGGGGAAGAAAACTGTTCGGGACTCGCACCACGAATGCCTTGAAATTGACGTTACGGTGCGACTCCAGCAGTTGTACCCTCAGTGCGAACTTCGTCTTTTGGCGCACGTACTCCACGATGTCTTCCACCCTTGTAGTGTGATGTAGGCGGGAGATGTATACTGGAGTGTTCGGCGGAGCGGCACGCAGACTCACGCTAGGAGATGTAGGTGCAATGCCGCAGCGATTCTTGCTGGTTTGCGTTCGACGCTTCCTCCTTTGCACCAGAACGAAACCATCGTCATTCTCGACCTTGCTCTTTGCCTTGTTTGGCACAGGTCTCGGATTAGGAGCGCCAGGGGCGCTCGCTATAGCGCTGTGCTTAGCTTTAATATTTAATTTATGTACAGATCAAGGAGTTTTTTTCCGAATCTAACAAAAAATAGTAAAGTGATACCACTTTTTAAATCCGGGGACAGTAAAGACACCATAAAATTATAGGCCGGTATCCGTGTTGCCGGTTTTTAGCAAGATATTTGAAAAGGTAATGTTAAATCAAATACTTAATCATTTTAACGCGACAAACAGTATGGTTTCACCAAAGGCCGCTGTACAACTGACACTGGTGTCTTCTTACTAAAACTCATTTTTAATACGTGGGAAGAGGCACAAGATGCTACAGGCATTTTTTGCGACACTTTAATTTTTAAGATAAATAGAAGGACTAATAATAATCTTGACGACAAAAATAACGCCCTACAGCAAGTCCAAAACAGGTTTAATAATCTAGTTCTAAATGGGAAAAAAAACTAAATGCATAAGATTTTCCTCACTGAATGTCAAAAGTAGTGATTGTGACATTGTATTGAACAATGAAAAACTAGACTTTGTCTATAAAAAGTTTTCCTGCGAATTACGCTTGAGTCAAAGCTACAATGGAGTCCTCATTTAACATCTTTTGCAGGACGATTTAGCTCAGCTGCATAGCTTTCAAGCCCTGATGCGTAAGAAAACAGCATCCCTGATGCGGCGGATTCGGGGAAGCACCAACAGCATTTGAGCGTAATACTGTAGCTGATAAGCCGGATTGTCCCTTCTTGGAACACTGGACTTGTATGCACAGCTGCAGGTCTGATGCAGCGGGAAAAGGGCACAGTTATATATTATATTATGTTACTGTAAAAGCCCGAACTACGGTAAATCTTAAGATTTTCCAGTAAAACTTAAGATTTACCAACATGAGTTGGTAAATGTAAGTATTTATTATAATGGGACGATTTTTTCGGGCTTTTACCATTCCAATTTAGTACATGCTGGGTTTTACCAATGTGGACTGGTAAATGTTGGTTTTAAGAATAAAACAATGATTAATTAATTATTCGTCATTTATTTCAAGTAAGTATTAGTTAAAAACTTAGGTATAATCCTAACCTATATAAATTATTTTCATTAAGGAGTTGTATTAATAAAATTAGGAACAAGTATTTTTTTTAATATTTGAAATACTTCCAAAGCAGTAAAAAATAACACGAGTAAAATTACCTTCTCACAAACAACGATTACCTTGGCTAATCTAATTGAATATGATTTAACAAACAAATACAAACTTTACGCTTATATTAGCTAGTCTAATTAAATCATTATTCGTCTTTTTATTTGGTGTTAAACAAACTAAAAAGACGGTGCGCGGGTAGTGGGGGCGGCTGATTGCCCACGAGTACGAGTTGATGCGCTTTAGATGTTATAACATGATTTTTTTCAACATTTACCGTGCTTTTAATGTAAATCCTAAGATTTACCAAGTTAATGGTGGCAAAAGTTCAAATCGCAAACTTTTATGGACATTAATAATTGGTAAATCTTAGGTTTTACTGGAAAATCTTAAGATTTACCGTAGTTCGAGCTTTTACAGTAACATATAGATTTTTGAATTGATTTTATTGTTTTAATGTTATTTTTAATTTTGATTATTATTTATTTTGACTTTATTTCGGTTTTATTTATTCTATTTCATTTTAAGGAGCAATTTTATTACTAACATAGTTTTTAAGTTGTACTAACATAATAATTATGGATGTAAGAATCTGATTTAAATAAATAATAATATGCTGTTTGAAAAATCCGCCAACTTACTGATATTGTTACCGCTAGACTAGACTAGTCTTTTTTAGTTATTTTCATAGTACCATGTCACTTACTATGGAGACGGGCTGCAGACGTCGACTCAATCTTTGTGTTACAGAAAAGAGAAATCAAAGATATATACAATCTCTGCTTGTCAATATATCTATGAAAACACAAGGCTCAATCTTGGGACCACTTTTGTTTATAATTTATATTAATGACATTGGGAAGTGCTTTAAAAGTACAAAGTTACTCATGTACGCAGACAATCTGAAAGCCTTCAAGATTATTAACACTAAGGAGGATTGTCTAATATTTCAGGAGGACCTCAATAGACTCACAGAATACTGTCGTGATAATAAATTACAACTCAGTATTTCCAAGTGTCATTGTATGAATTTTACAAAAAATAAATCTGCCATCGGTTTTGAGTATAGGTTGTGTGAAACCGTGTTAAGTAACATATCCATTGTTAGGGACCTTGGTGTGCTGTTCGATACTAAAGTCTCCCTTAATCAGCACCAAGAAAAAATAGTTAGTAATTCTTTTAAGATGTATGGTTTCGTTATGAGAGCATCCACCGAGTTCAAACGTCCCTCAACCTACCTTTATTTATATAAAACTTTAATACGCTCACAACTTGAGTATGCGGTGCCAGTTTGGAATCCTTTCTATCAGAAATACGTGGATGAGATAGAGAAAGTCCAGGGTAAATTTCTTCGTGCCATGAAATACAGATGCCATAAAAAAATTCTGTCATACGAAAAATTGCTAAAGAAGTATAACATGTTAACTTTAAAATCTAGACGTGAACTACTAGAAGCCACTATACTGTACAATATTGTCCACAATAACTTTGACTGTATTGAGCTTACAAGTAAACTGTGTTATACAGTACCCCGCACAGTCAACTTGCGTAGTGTTCGAGCCGGAACGCTATTTGCTGTGAACAGTTGTCGCACAAACTCGGGATTACGGTGCCCTACTCGTCGAATGGTTGACAATTATAATACCAATTTTATAAATGTTGATATTTTTATGTGCTCTAAATCTAAATTTAAAAATAACGTACTCAAGATTTTATCCGCGCAGTCTCAAAATAACGATTAATTAATTAATTTATGAATTTGATTTAAATGTAGATTTAGATATATTTTTTTTTATATAGTAACAATTTATGAGTTCCATTATTTATTTATTTTCTATTTTATGTACAATTTTAGTTTAATGAAATTTATCATTTTAATTTAATTTATTGCATGTTTCTGCTTGTTTTAATAATTTATATGTCATTTTCAACAAATTGCCATTGTAATTATTTGATATATAGTATATATTTATTTATCCATTGGCATTTACTGCCGGCAATCTTATGCGTCAATATGAGGATAATGCAGTGGGCTGCAATATTGTAAAGTCTTTTGTACTGTTTTTTTTTCTTTCAATATGTATATTGTAGCTGTTTATTGTCCCTTAAATAAATAAATAAATAAATAAAACATCATGTACGTTACAAAAAATCTTCATCTTTTTAGCAAAAAAGGCAACATAGCGATAGACATAATTATGTTACAAGAAGTAGGGACCAATAAATTAGTTCAATCAGGTTTCAGACTGTCTAAAGTGGTCTCTTCTTTCATGGGGTATTGTTTAAAATGCTATAATAAAATACCTCCTCAAATAGTAAAATTCAGTGAAACGAAATTTAAATCTTCGCCTCCTTGGGTCTCCTATTTTCGAAGATTCCTTCCCAAATTTCGTTGAGGAAAAAGTTCAAAAAAATTATATTTCAAAAAGATTGCTAAAAATTAAAATGCATTCGGCCATCACTTTAATTCGTTTCTGCTGTTTCGGCCCTAAATTAACATATTTTCTCCGCGCCTCTCATTTATGGAAACATCACCATCTTTTGGAAAAAATGGACCAAATTATCCGGCCATACCCTTACGTCAATTTTAAACGTGGCCATGGATGACCGAGCTTGGACTCAACCTACCCTTCCCATCCGTATGGGAGGTCTCGGCGTCCGCAAAATTTCTAGTATTAGTTTACCAGCTTTTATATCCTCGGTTCACGGCACTGAAAAATTAATCAGGAATATCCTACCTCCCTCACTGATTGATTTCAATGTGCCGTGCTTCATCGAGGCTGTAGACGCCTGGAGACTTGTTTGCCCGAATACAAATCCGCCCGATAACCCGGCTTCCCAGAGACGGTAGGATGAGCCGCTCTGCAGAGTAGTTCAGGAAAACCTAATTCTAACATCTGCTACGACTGCGGAACGGGCGCGCCTGCTGGCTGTGGGAAATTGGGAGTCAGGTCTTTGGCTTCACGCACTGCTGTCGTCGAATATTGGCACCTTGTTCGACGATACTACTTTCCACCTAGCTGTTGCCCTACGCCTTGGCGCTCCTTGTTGTTCTCCTCATCGCTGTCACTGTGGCGAAGCTGTCAACAGCCTCGGTCACCACGGCCTGTCATGCAGTCGAAGTGCGGGACGCATAGCGCGGCACGCGAATATTAACGACATTATCCGACGAGCCCTTGTCACCGTCGGCGTTCCGGCTGTTTTGGAACCTCATGGCCTGGCACGCGACGATGGTAAGAGACCGGACGGTATGACTTTATTTCCATGGAAGTTGGGTAGACCTTTAGTGTGGGACGCTACCTGTGTCGACACTCTTGCGCCATCCCATCTTCCTAGTTCATCGTGCTGGTGCTGCCGCTGCGGCTGCGGACAACCTCAAGCGGCGGAAATATAACAACCTTGTCGGCAGTTATATTTTTGAGCCGTTTGGGGTTGAAACTCTTGGGCCGTGGGGTCCGAGTGCTCATATACTTTTTAAAGAACTGCCAAGACGGTTAGTTGACACTTCGCGTGACCCAAGGGCTGGTTTTTATCTCGGTCAGAGATTAAGCATTGCCATTCAACGTGGCAATGCCGCCAGCCTCTTGGGCACACTTCCAGTCGACAGCGATGCGGAGGAGTTTTATGATGCCATATATTAGTAGGGTAGCCTTTAGTGTGTACAGTTAGGTTAAGCATACTTAAATATATATATATATATATTTTTTAATTTAAGTTTATTATGTATATATTTTGTTGCTTCAATGGTTTATTTGAAATAAAATGTTTTAGATGGAAAAAATAGGTTTTAAAAACAATTTTACCGGTCAATTTTGTTTTCAATCAGTTTAAACTACTCGTAGATGAGGCCGGTGTTCCCTAGCTGACTACCCTGAGAAGAATGCCATCATTAAATGGCGGAATGTGTCTTTGCACTTGTCTCTTTTATGTAACATCTTTTGTACCTACCACATTTTACGGAAATAAACGATATTATTATATTATTATTATAAGAAACAACATTAGTTTGGAAACTAATATTATTTAATTTTTTATTTTTTGTAATTTGAAAACATTATAGTTGAAGCTTGTGATCACTTATTACTTTTGTATTTTGAAACAATAGCATTGTATAATGTAAAAGCACCATGAAGCATTTTTATTAGGTTACAACTTTTTTTTTTTTACATTACGAGCATGGCAGTTGAGAGTTTGTCATGCTCACTCAAATGTCTCCCTGTTGGTGGCACGTTTTATTGGGTCATTCGGTTCCCTTCAAAATGGTTGAGCTGAGTGAGGCTGACGCACGCATCATGCGTGAACGGGTGCCATCAGATGAGACTGGTTATCTCTTAGCTGTCAGTGGCTTAATTCAATTTCAATTTTTTAATTACTTTTTTTTTATTAACTACATTGTGCTCACACAACAGAAAAAACAAGAAATATGTAACCAAGATTATATGTAAATCATAATAATGATTTAAAAGAGCGGCCATGGAGGTTCTTGCACGTTCTTCTCCATGGAGATCTACGCTTTGGAACGTGTTATTTAGAGGAGGCGTCAAAGGGAGTTGAGTATGCAAAATATGAGAACAGCCTTCTGTGGATGGTTTCGGACTCAGAAAAGCGTGCAGATTATGATTACGCATGTTGCCAGGAGGCATATTGGTCCATTTTTTTTATACCCCTCTCCCTGAAGCAGCAAGTAAATTGACTGAACAAATGCTTAGAATCATTTTATTAATTGTTTAAGTAACAATATAATTAAATATATCTATAGGAAGTCAACTAAAAAAAAAGTGAGTCGGACTCGCGCACTGAGGGTTCCGTACAAATTTTCACATGAGTTACGAAGATTTTTCCGAATCACAAGAATAGTTCTTTTTTTGTGACAAAATGACAAATTTACAGTTTTCAGAATTTTACCTATATTTCTATAAGACCTTGCTATTCTAAATTTCAGGATTCTAGGCCAACGGAAAGTATCCTATGAATTTTGATTTCTTAGAGGGTAAAAAAATACACGTTTTTTCACAACATTTTAAACGGCCGTATCTTTTTTTTTCACTAACCTAGAGTTTGATTTTTTGACAGCTTCAAGGGACCATAGATTTTAGAATAGACTTTTAATTTCACCGCAATACCTCCACTCGTTCCCGAGATAAAGGGATACATATAACATTAATTCAATAATTATCTGTATTATATTACTAACAAAAACTATTAAACAATGTATTTAATTACTTTTATTTTAAAAAGGCAATGTAATACATATTTATTGATTTTATCGATAAATTCGCGCACTATTTGGATAGCGTCAAAAGTACAGGTAGACTAACGAATATTCCAGAAAGGCAAATAACCGAGAAAACGAAATCAACTTTATTTTTTAAGCCAAAAGAGGGTTATGATTTTGACAGGCTGTGTATGTATGTATATATGTGAGTATGTTCATCTGTTCCCTCATAGCTCCTAATCTACTTATCGGAACTTGACATATGAGGTATCGTTAGAACCGTCTTAATTGTCCGCTGAACATAGGCTACGTGACGTGTCACAAAAATTGATATGGCGGCCCTCTAGCGGACAAAAAGTAATATGTTAAAAAAAAAAATAAGATTAATACACCGTGTTTGATATCATTTGAAAGGGCTTCACTAGTACTTTACAAAAAATATAATTAAAATTCAATGTGGCGCCCTCTAGTGGACAAAAAGCTTTGTGTTAAAAAAAAGATAAATACGTCGTGTTAGGTATTATTTTAAAGGGCTTTACGTAAATATTAAAGAAACACAGTGATTGAACACCAAAATTGTCACACGTTGTTATTAAAGTGTTTCGGTTGGTACCTATAACGTGTGACTACGTCTTTTCTTTTTGTCCTGTTCTTTTTTTCAACATCCTGAAAATCTTGTTTCATTCTTTTTCAGCGTCGATTTTTTGTCGTAGTCGGGTTTTAGTTTTTTTTTTTTGTTTGTATACCCTGCGCAATATTTGACGAAATTTTGTTTTTTAATTTTATTCAAATAAATCCGAAAATAATACTTTTCGGTGGTATTTATTTATTTATTAGGCTTTTCAACAATAAGTACGCTATTACATTAAAGTTTATAAATTACTAACTTAACTCTAAGCGCCTCATCACTTATAGAAAAGCACAGCATGCACTACATTATGCGCAGACAACAACATAGCTAATGTCATTATAAGAACAACAATACATTAATCTTTTAATATTTTTTTTCCAAACTCTTAAGATAAAATAAAATTGCCTGCAATAGTTTATAATAACGGATGTTTGATTGCACAGATTGAATTAAATTATAATAAATTGATTTAAGTTTGATTACAATAAATTAAATTAAATTGGATTACAATAAATAAATTTGAGTACATTGAATTAAATTGATATTTGATCAGACTAAAAAATAAAATTGCCTAGGTACAATAGCTTATAATGGATAAAATTTGATTCCACAGATTGAATTAAATTAAAATAAGATAAATCAAATTAAGTTTGATTACAATAAGTTAAATTAAATTTGGTTACAATAAATAAATTTGAGTACATTGAATTGAATTGATATTAGATTAGAATAAATTAGATTAGATTTTATCAGTGTAAGATTAGGTAAACATTTGGTATTTGACTATTTGACTAGATATAATTAACTGGCAAGCACAGTTTTTTTTAGAGCTGGTAATGACGAGTTAATGATATTGAAAGATATTGTATGATACATCTCCATGAGTTAGATTTTTAGTCCGACTATGGTGTTTAAGTACAGTATGGGATAATAAGGCATTTTAATATTATTTTTCATTAATATTATGTGGACGCAGTCTAGTTAGAGAATGAGTGCGCTTGAATAGCAAGTGCGCAACGCAATGCTTGCTCGCGGCAACAGTGCCACGCCTACTTACTACTTCCACTGTTTTTTATTAACCGACTTCTAATAAAGGAGGAGGTTCTCAATTCGGATGTTTGTATTTTTTTTTTTTTTTTTTTATGTATTTTCGGGCATAACTTCGTCGCTTGACAACCGATTTGAAAAATTCTTTTTTTGTTGGAAAGGGTATACTTTCTAAATGGTCCCATAGTCACCAAGTCGGGATCTGATGATGGAATCTTGGCTAAATCGAGGGAACTCCTCAAATATTATAGGGAACTATATAGTCATTTTGATATTTTCATCAAGGAATTACGCATTTACAGTCAAAAAGTGACATTTGATGAGGTGGAACTGGTTAAGAAGACCAGAAATTGCCAACAGAACTTCATACTCAAACAAATATCACAATGAACATAGTTAAGCGACTATGACAATACAAATAAATGAATAGTTCTGAATAGTTATGTTGAAAATGGTATCATCGAAGTAACCTGATGATAGTGATGGAGCTGGAAGATAGGCACTGGAACTCCGTAATTCATCAATGTATCCTACCCGTGTTTGGGCTTATTAGAAATGTCATGAGATGCACTTTGGCTATAAGGTACTATCAAAGTGATCTGATGATGGAGCCGGAAGGTGGAAGGTAGACACGGGAACTTCATATGAAAATGATGTATTCTAGCAGGGTTTGAGTTAATTGGAATTGACATGAGAAAAAAGTACTCTGGCTGTAAGTGTGTTGCAACTAAAAATTATGAAATAAAAAACTTTTTATAAAAAAAATAAAACCGACTTCACTAAAAAAACACTAAAATGATCAAAATAATTTTAATTTCGGAAGTCGGTGTTAAATAAGGAACAAACAATAACGAAAAACACCGACTTCCGAAATTAAAATTATTTTGATCATTTTAGTGTTTTTTTTGTGAAGTCGGTTTTATTTTTTTTATAAAAAGTTTTTTTACTGTTCCGTGGTTCAAATTGTGAGCTTTTGTTATTGTTGGCTGTGCGTTCCACACAGGGAGCTGATGACTATTTGTATAACCATGTAAAACTGACCAGAAAAATAAAAGTTCGCCAAGGTGCAATGACGTCCATTTTGGTCGCAAATTATGGGGGATGCGGGCTATGACGTGTGCCTCGAATTAGTATCTACCAAGTATAGAATGGCGATGTGCTTTTGACGGCAAAGATGTCTACATGAGTTAACCATTTCGGTGGTGCTTTTTCACACTCTCCTACAAATTCATGCACTTACTGGGCAAACGAAGTAACTAGCTGCGACAAATCAAAGCTAACGAGGCGCCATTAGCGAGCGCCATACCTCTCACGCAGACGCGAGAAAAATAGTCGCGCCTATATGTCGCGAAAAAAAATACGACGCAATTAACGCGCAGCTTTATCAACGAAACAAGATTATCGTCATCAGTCGCGACTCACGACAATCGACCTTAATTAGAAGTTGTACTGTGAGACATGACATGACGCCATGCCGCTAGCACGATGTTATATCATTTTGTGACGCATTTGCAAGGATATGAGTACATGCGACTAACAGTCTTTAGTAAGGTACTTACCCTACTGAATGATGTAAGTAAGCACGTGTACTGGGGTCGTAACGGAGCCTCGCGCAAGTCCTTACTGGACACTGTTGTTTTGGGAGGTTTTTGTGTTGGATTTGGCAGAAGAAAAGCCCGGGTAACTTTATTGTGCGGACACGATGGAACATACGCTGGAGGTTTGTCCCGTTTGGGTAAAGAACCGCCATATCCTCGTGGGAGCAATTGGCGGCGGGAATCTCTCGCGTCCGAACAGATGTAATGAGAATGCAGGTGGTGGCCGAAACTATGAAGTGGAGACAAGCCTCAGCAAAATTGACGGGCCAATTAGGACCGGTACCTGCATACTGCATGCCTGCTTCTATGCAGCATGCCTTCTCTCATACTGCATGCCTGCTTGCATGCTACATGCCTGCTTGCATTCTATTGCAGTTCTACTTGCATGCAGCAAGCTTCTTTAAAAAAATATATGGTAATAAAAATATGGTGATTAATGAATTTTTGCAAACATAACAATTCGAACAAATGTTATTTCGACTAAGTGTAACATCGGTGAAAAGTTTTTTGACCAAGTAAAACGTCGGAGTGACGAAAAAAATCAAAAAGTTCAATAGATACAGTGGCAGACGTGACTTCGATGAAATGAAAAAAAGACAATGCAAGTGCAAGTAGGACTCGCGCACTGAGGGTTCCGTGTAAACTTACGATTTTTCCGACTTGTAAAATTTTTTATTTTTTTTGTGACAGGTATGTAACAACAAATGTACTGTTTTCAGATTTATTCCTACACCTGTGCTATAAGACCTTGCTTTGTGTCAGATTTCAGGAATCTGGGTCAACGGGAAGTACTCTACGAATTTCGATCTTTGAAAGTATCAAAATATACGTTTTTTTTTTTAATTGAGATAAACTAGTGCTTGACTGCGATCCCACCTGATGGTAAGTAGCGATGCAATCTTTTTGACGACATAAAAGGCCGTATCTTTTTTATCCGTTACTTTAGAAGTTAGATTTTTACAGCTTAAAGGGACCGCAAACCTGAGTATATGGTTTTAATTTCAACTCGATACCTCCACGCGTTCTCGAGATAAAGGGTCTTGATAGACAGACAGACGGACGGACAACAAAGTGATCCTATGAGGGTTCCGTTTTTTCCTTTTGAGGTATGGAACCCTAAAAACGAAACGATAATAGTTGAAGAGTTTTAGGTGATATGAATTTCGGTAATTATTTTTCGAATTTATGATAAATAACCAAATTACAACATAGAAAAATTTCTCAAAGATTCTCCTAATAAATTCTTTGCTTTATTATATTTTTATTTATTTTTTTTACTTCAAATAATAAACTTATAATCAACATTCTGTCATGACATTACATTTCTTAAATTCAATGATATTATATATTTTAAGTTTTATTTCTTTTTAAATTGTTTACATTTTACTGACACCGACTTTTTTTTGTTTTTTTTTTTTTATTATTTTAATCTATGATATTAATGTGATGATGACCAATGTTGAACGTAATTTTATTTATTTACCTGGCAAATTTTTACACCAGTATGTAACGTAAAAGCTCCTATTAACGACCCCCTAAAATGTGTACTCTATTAACGATCTAATTTTTAAATCACTCATATTAGACATAACATAGGCTTCCAGAAAAGTCATACCTTAAAAATTAGTTACGTAGTTTTGTTGGACAACAAAAAGAGTATAGTTTGTGTGTTTAAATAGCCAGTGAAAGAAATAATTTGACTTTGAGTGGGACGCGCCCGAAGCGGATGCACTTTTCATAGTGTCACGTCTTCAGCCACGTAAGTACACCTAAATATTACTTAAGGAAAATAACACCCTAAAAATGGATTTGTCTTCTTGCAATCACATTACAACTGTAACGTATATATTCGTTTTCTAAACTAACTCTTAATATAATACTTTTTATTGGTTTTTATGTTATAAAATCATGTTTTAATTTAAGGCGGTAATAGAATCCAAATTTCAAAACTTGATTCTAATAACGACCCATGGCGTTGTTAAAATTTTGAGAACATTTAGTATTTTAAAATAATATCTAATATAAACTACCTCATTTGCTTTTAATTTTTGCTTATTCAATTCTTAAAATTATTTTACTTCGTTAGATCTATTAACGACAAAGCTATTTCTTAAAGTTTTTGTGTAAAACTCGATTCAACGTTAGACAATATCTCTATTATTACAATGATATTATACTGTAAATAACCTGTATTATCTGAATTAAAGACTAACTGACATTAAAAGCAATAATATAGCAATGAGATCGAATTTAACAGTATACCATAAAGCGGATATTTTATCTGTTTATTATTAATTTTATTGGTCGCTAATAGAATATTGTAACCTTCTTACTTGATTCTATTACCGACTCACAGCTGTGACGATATATTTGGTAATTATTACAGTACAAAAAAAAATAGGTATATTTTTGAACAAATTGGCTCATTTCTTGCATACGTGACGTTTTGAGAGATTTTGTCACATGCCATATTATTAACGAAAATAATATTTGCTATCCAGTTTCATTCATGGCTTCATGGCATTGGCTATATTTTATATGATTTCAAATCAAATAAAAATGGCGGGACGGAATGGGGACCATGTAACTTTTTAAAGCTTCTTTCGAAGAATTAAATTCTATATTTTTTTAAAGATTGTGTTCTTTTATAAAATCATGGAGCCGCAGAAGCGCAAGCAGTACGCCTCTGCTCAACTAGAAGCGGCGCTTCTAGCTATAAATGAAGGGACCAGCTTATATGAAGCTTCAAAAACCTATGGCATACCGAGGACAACTCTGCGTGACAAGAGAAATTATTTTGTGATTGTATTACGGATAAAAATATTTTTGTTACTGATTCATAATATCTTATTAGTATGTAGGTAATTAAAAAGTAAGCATTTAATTGTTTGAAGACTGTTTTCTGGGACTGATTATATTTTTTATTAATTAAAATAACAAAAAATAAGTGCTCTAAGCGTTGCAGTAAATAATTATTTTCATATTGTAATAATGTTGATCACATAACTATTGCTATTATAAAATAAAAACCTTAAAAGCGATTTTTTTATTTTATTTAATAGTAAAGAAGTGACAACTTCGTAGCGGTCGGTAAAAGAAGCAGAAAAATCGGTAATAGAATCTTGCCGCATTCTATGGGTCGGTAATAGAATCAAGTACTCTTTTGGATTAAATAATTATTTAGTAACTATTGTGTTATTGAATATTGAATTTAAGTACTGAATTGCAAAGAATACTTCGCTGAAATTAATTATAAATTATAACACCTTTCCTAACATTACAGCTTATATCTATGTATTTTTTTAAAGTGAATCCTAAGACAGCTAAAACTGGCGGTAATAGGAGCATTTACGTTAATTTTATTTTTATTTTTAGTATACATATAGGGGGTTTTAAATCAAATCAAATTGAAACGAAAATACATAAATAAGAGGAGATCCCTAATTTTTTTTTTTGTTAAATATGAAGAAATTCTTCATTCATTTCACACATTTACCAGATCAAACATTAAAAAAAAACAATACATGATAATATGAAGAAAGAAAAAAAAAAGAAGAGATCGCGAAATATCATATCGCGATAAGACCACCCATTGTATATGTTTTAAAAATAAGTTTTTCTTTGTTATGTTTATTCATGTACTCGTAACTATAATAAAGTATATAATAAATAAATAAACATGAGTTCAGTCATCATCATCATTTCAGCCAATACACGTCCACTGTTGGACATAGGCCGCCCCCAAGCGTCGCCACATCGAACGTTCCTGTGCGTCCCGCATCCATCGGTTTCCCGCTACCTTCACCAGGTCATCAGTCCACCTTGTAGGAGGCCTTCCAACGCTGCGTCTTCCGGTACGCGGTCGCCACTCCAGAACGAACACTCCAGCGAGCAATGTGCCCTGCCCATTGCCACTTCGGTTTGGCAATTCTTTGTGCTATGTCGGCAACCTTAGTTTTCCTGCGGATTTTTTCATTTTTTATTCGATCACGCAAGGAAACCCTGAGCATAGCCCTTTCCATTGCCCTTTGGGTGACTTTATGCCTTCTGATGAGGCCCATTGTGAGCGACCACGTTTCGGAGCCATATGTCATCACTGGCAACACGCACTAGTCAAAGTCAAAGTCAAAAGTTTTTTATTTCACATAGGCCTACATAGGCACTTATAAAACGTCAGAAGCTAGTGCACGGTTCGAAATTGGTCGTTTCCTATTTAGAAGAACCGGCAAGAAACTTACTTACAATATTTCCATATTACAGTATTAATAGGAATTATTTAAGAAGTGTAAACCGGTCTATATTGTACTCAAAAGCACAATAAAAATAATCATTTAAAAAAAGTGAGTCAAAATATGAAGGAATCTAAGAATTCGTGGAGTCTACAGTGCTCTTCCATTTACATTATAAAAAGAGGCTACATAAAAAAAAGCCAGAAAAAATAATAATAATTACAACTGTCAATAAATGAGACGTTAACAACCGAAAAAGAAAAACTAACGGGTTTAATGTGGTTGGAGTCAGATAATATAAAAAAAATATTGCAAAAGCAATGTGTTAAATAAACAATTGTTACAACAAAGATGGAGCAGTTAATAGATACATTTTTACAATATTATGAGTTACCAGGGGGCCACAAGTGCAGAGGCAGTCATTGCCAAACAAGCGTGTCGTCAACATAGTCTTTAATTTTGTAATATGCTTTTTTGGTTAAGACACGCTTAATATGAGTTTTGAACTTTCCTTCGCTAAGTTCAGTCACCGCTTTTGGTAGCTTGTTATAAAAGCGTATGCTATTTACTAAAAATGACTTACTGGTCTTGGCTAATCTCCATTTGGGTAATATAATTTCGTGTTTACTACGAGTATTTCTAAAGACTTTCGTCTTAAGACACTGTGGTATGTTGGACGAGAAGATACCGCGCAGCTTCCTGAACGCTGCCCAACCGAGTTGGATCTGACGGTTGACTTCTTTCTCGAAGTTAGACCTACCCAACTGGACAGTCTGTCCAAGGTAGACGTAATCGTCTAATCGACAACTTCGAGTGTAGAGTCTCCGACCTTGATAGGAGTGGGCGCTACATGGTTGTTAATCATTATTTTGGTTTTATCCATGTTCATTTTAAGACCCACTCTTAGAGAAGCTCTACTGAGGTCATTTAGCATTGTACTGAGCTCCTCCATAGTCTCAGTCATGACTACTATGTCATCGGCAAACCGAAGGTGAATGATGTACACGCCATTGACATTAATGCCTAGTCCACTCCAGTCCAGAACCTTGAAGACATCCTCCATTGCGGCCGTGAACAGTTTCGAAGAGATGACGTCTCCCTGCATCACACCTCGCTGCAGGAGGATAGGTTTCGAGGTCTGGTCCTGGAGTCGGACTGACATGGTGGCGTTTTCGTACAAACACTTTAGCACTTCGATGTACTGATAGTCAATTTGGCACCTCACTTCACCGTGGTCATGGGGGACTTCAGTGCGAAACTGGGCAAACGAGACGGTGATGAGCTGCGAGTGGGGCAATTTGGATTTGGACATCGGAACCGCTGGGGACACCTACTGGCTAATTTTATGGAGAAGGAGGGCCTTTACATGATAAACTCCTTCTTCAGAAAGCGTAAGCACAGGAAGTGGACCTGGCAAAGCCGTGACGGTGTAACTAAAAATGAGATTGACTTCAACATGTCGACGAAGAAGCAAAAATTCAATGATGCCTCTGTGATCAATGCGGTGAAAACCGGGAGTGATCACCGTATGGTAAGAGGCACATTGAATATCAATGTCAAGCTTGAAAGATCTCGACTGATGAAGTCTGCGCTCCGTCCTGCACAGATCAAGATCCGAAACTCCGAGAGCTTTCAGCTCGAACTTCAAAACCGTTTCGAGTGCCTAGGAAGTTCCGTGGACAAATATAATGATGGGTTCGTGGAAGCTGTCCATACGGGTCTCAGTTTTTTAAGACTCGTACAAGTAAGACCAAGAGGCTCACGGATCAAACTCTCGAGCTCATGAAGAAGAGGCGTGTAATGACTTTGCAGTCTTCAGATAATGCGTGCACCGGAAGCTCAATAAACAGATCTCGAAGTCTTTGAAACGCGTCTTTCGCCGATTTAATACCGAGAGGATTAAGGACACGATTGAGCGGAATAAGGGCTCCAAAGTTTTTGAACGGGATCTGTCTATTGGGCAGAGCCAGCTCATGAAACTGAAGACCGAAGAAGGCAGAGTCATATCCGCCAAATCGGAGCTTCTGGGAGAGATCGAGGCATTTTATGGACAGTTATACACGTCAATCTCCAAAACCGCTAAAATTCTGGCAAACGACCCAAGAGCTAGTTTGACTCGACACTACACTAAAGATATCCCGGACGTCAGCCTGTACGAGATTAGGATGGCTCTGAAGCAGTTGAAGAATAACAAGGCGTCGGATGAGGACGGAATTACGGCTGAGCTCCTGAAGGCGGGTGGAAAACCGGTCCTAAAGGCCCTTCAGAAGTTGTTCGATTCCGTCATACTCGAGGGAAAAACGCCACAGGCATGGAGCAGAAGTGTAGTGGTACTCTTCTTTAAGAAGGGTGATAAAACCTTGCTGAAGAATTACAGGCCCAACTCACTTCTGAGCCATGTCTACAAGCTGTTTTCCAGGGTCATCACGAACCGTCTCACGCGCAAGTTTGACGACTTCCAGCCTCCCGAACAAGCCGGATTCCGAAAAGGTTTCAGCACCGTAGACCACATACATACGCTACGGCAGGTCTTACAGAAGGCCTAGGAGTATAACCTGCCTCTCTGCCTTAGCGTTGAAAAAAACAGGGAATATTCCCGTTTCTTTCAAATACTGTTGTTTTATTCAATGTAACATTCGAAACTTTCAAGAAATTTATAAATTATAAATTTCATGTGTTTTTCCAATAAAACCGAAAAAACGGAAAAACATGAAAAGAACCGAAAACTTCATGTCTGTTTTTTTCAAATGCGTACTTTTTTTTAAAATTAATATAAACTAGATGACGTAATCTAATGGTGAGGCGACAGCAATCCTTATAGCGCCTAAATGGTGATACTTGGGGTAGGCTTATGTCCAACAGTGGACACAAGTCATTATAGCGAGGGGAGACTTATGTCCAACAGTGGACATCAGTCATTATAACGCCTAAATGGCGATACTTGGGGGAGGCTTATGTCCAACAGTGGGCATCAGTCATTATAACGCCTAAATGGTGAAACTTGGGGGAAGCTTATGTCCATCACTGGACACAGGTCATTATAGTGAGGGGAGACTTATGTCCAAGAGTGGGCACCAGTAATTATAACGCCTAAACGGTGATATTTGGGGGAGGCTTATGTCCAACAGATGGCATCGATCATCATACCGCCTAAATGGCGACACTTGGGGAGTCTTATGCCCAACTGTGGGCATAGGTCATTATAGTAAGGGAAGGCCTATGTCCAACAGTGGGCATCAATCATTATAGTGCCTAAATGGCGACTCTTGGGGAGGCTTATGCCCAACAGTGGGCATAGGTCATTATAGCGAGAGGGGGCCTATGTCCAACAGTGTGCATCAATCATTATAGCACCTAGGTGGTTAAACTTGGGGGAAGCTTATGCCCAACAGTGGGCATAGGTCATTATCGCGAGGAGGCCTATGTCCAACAGTGGGCATCAATTATTATAACGCCTAGGTGGTGACACTTAGGGGAGGCTTATGCCCAACAGTAGGCATAGGTCATTATCGCGAGGAGGCATATGTCCAAAAGTGGGCATCAATTATTATAACGCCCAGGTAGTGACACTAGGGGGAGGCTTATGCCCAGCAGTGGGCATAGGTCATTATTGCGAGAGGAGGCCTATGTCCAACAGTGGGCATCAATTTTTATAACGCCTACGTGGTGACACTTGGGGGAGGCTTATGCCCAGCAGTGGGCATAGGTCATTCTCGCGAGAGGAGGCCTATGTCCAACAGTGGGCATAAATTATTATAACGCCTACGTGGTGACACTAGGGGGAGGCTTATGCCCAACAGTGGGCATAGGTCATTATAGCGAAGGGAGACTTATGTCCAACAATGGGCATCAGTCATTTTAGCGCCTAAACGGTGGCACTTGGAGGAAGCTTATGTCCAACAGCGGGCATAGGTCATTATAGCGAGGGGAGACTTATGTCCAAAAATGGGCATCAGTCATTTTAGCGCCTAATGGCGACACTCGGGGGAGGCTTATGTCCAATAGTGGGCATGGGTCATTATAGCGAGGGGGAGGCCTATGTCCAACAGTGGACAGCAGTCATTAAAGCCCTAAATGGCGATACTTGGGAGAGGCTTGTGTCCAACAGTGGGCACCGATCGTTATGGTGAGACTTGGGGGAGGCTTGAGGGAGCTCGATTCTGATCAAGCTGACGACAGTGAAATCGAGATTTTGGCTGAGGAAAGCTAGATATTTTTATTTGTATAGCCCACTATAATATATATTTCAATTTCAATAAAACTTGTTTTTTTTTCCATTTTTCATGAAATTCACCGAAACAATAAATGAAACATTCGAAAGATTTCTATTTTGTTCCCAAACGATTTTTTCCGCAAAATTTCAATGCAACAAATAAAAAAATAACGGAAAAAAAACCACAATTTGTTTTTTTCATTGAAAGAAACAATTGTTTCTTTCCGGAATTTTCAACGCTACTCTGCCTAGCGTTTGTGGACTACAAGAAAGCTTTTAATTCGATCGAGACTTGGGTTGTGCTGCAATCTCAGTCATAGTTTAAAATAAACAAGACCATACAAGACCATCTAAAAATTTATTTCTTTGTGTCCATTGAAGAATTTAACGAAGAATAAAATATACAAAAATTAATGGAAGAAAAATTAAATTAGATCAGAGGATCTTGCATTGCTTTGCATTTGTGTTCCAGACAAATGACGCTTACTACAAAATGTAGTTTAAAAACATTCATGTTATCAAATACGAGGCTTACTTTTTGCTAACAATATTTTTTCTTGATACTAAATGCATGCGTGTGCTCACCTGCTACCGGCGACAGCTTGCGCATGACGCACCAGCGCGATTTCCACTGCGGACAACACAAAGCGTTACACAGTCATCACAGCCCACAACAACTTGTACATTACAAACGTCTAAAATCTAATCTGTATAAAAATTGTCCCGAAGGGCTGTTGATCAGAAAGTGCAGAGTGACTCGGTCAATCGCGTAGATCTCAAATCATACTTTATACTCTTGACAATCAATATAGCTTTCAAACACATAGGTATCACTTTATCAATTTTTTGCATGAGTTAGTACCCGTAGCCACGCTTGGTAATAGATACCTCATTAATATTGCAATAACAGTGCCGAACTAGACAAAGTATAAAAAAAACAGAAGCAGCACATCATTTTATTTTTGAATATCTTTTCGTAATAGAAATTGACGTGCTGGAATTTTCATCTCATTCAGGTGAAGAGGGACTCGCCAGACTAAACGTCAAAGCTGAAGGCTGTCAGACGGTTGTGCTCATCGCACGTGCCTGGTAAAACACACTCTAATATGCAATACTCACCTTTTTTCCATCGCGGAACTTAACAGTTCCCTCGATGATGGTGTTGTCGTCCGCCATGGCGCCGTGCGCACACTAGTGCCACACGCACTCGCTACTCATAGCCACACGGTCACTGATCACTGTTTCACATTCACATCACTAACACACTTTATTACTATCTGGAACAAAACAAAACAACAGTGTTATATTATACAAACAAATATATAAATACTGACAATATTGAAGTAGGTATTACCATGTCAAACTAGAATTCAAAAATTTTTCCTAGATTACGTATTTGGTAACCTTAGTCTCAGAGACTGAATCAGATTGATGAACTATCATTTAATTAGATATATGAGTTAGGGTACGATGAAATGCGTTGAGCCGCTGTCATGATACCGAATTGGTTATCATTAATTGCATGTAATTACTATTTGAAATGTATCATCAACGGTATCCTGTCAGTTCACCAAAAATGGATTTACTTTTCACTTGACTGGCAGTGATTGACAAAAAAATGGTTCGTCATTTCATGATTACATAAAAACAAGTTTTCTAAATATTTTAAACTGTAACTTTACATCCAAATCATCAAACAAACTTTTTTTTAATAACGTGTTTAAAATTAACCTAGTAATAATCCAGGATCTACACGACATTTAGATCGTGTTTTGGAATAATTCGGTTAGTGACTAAAACCCAACTGTGTCCTTTAGTCAGCCTTTACATTCTAGGAACACGATTTCCCTTTCGAAAACTCGACGAGTCGGGTTCGTTCCTTACTGTCTATGATGGCCAAGGATTTCCAAAAGTAAAAAAACAAAATTCAAATGATTTTTACTTCACATAGGCATACATGGGCACTTATAAAACATCAAAAGCTAGTGCACGGTTCCAAACTGGTCATTTCCTATATAGAAGAACCGGCCAGAACTATTTTTGGGTAAATGCCTCCCCAACTTTTTCTTGAATTGATTGCAATTGATGTTAAGGAAATCAGGCAAATGTTCAAATACAGTTGTAGGTTGTATCTCGCTTATTACATCATCATCATTTCAGCCGAAAGACGTTCACTGTTGGACATAAGCCTCCCCCAAGTGTCACCACAATGAACGGTCCTGTGCGTCTCGTACACATCTTATATAATATTTATATTTTCATAGAACCATTCAGTTTTTCAAAGATTAAGAAGAAATCAAGTCCAATCCTGGTTCCTCGAACCGACAACACGACTACCAAAAGGAAAGACTCGATACTTATTATCTAGTCTTGATACAATTGTGACTTTCAAGAATGCCACACATTCATGATCGCCTTTCAATTGACTTCTAAATTCGAGATTCCTCTGTTCCATGTTTGGTTCCATGTCAATTCTGACATAATATAGGCTAACAGGCTTCTATTATTAATGAAAGTCATGATCGGAGAAAACTGCAAGCTTCATCATCACAGGTGTCAGTGCTTCGCGAGTGTGTCAAGGGCATGGCGGGGGCGTGCCGCAGCACTGCCGGTCACGCGACCACAAGCAGCGCACTCACGCCGTACTATCAGACTACATAATCTGTTACTCAATATCCAGTAAAGTTATCGGCTGATTACCGCACACAGCCACACTGTACGGAACAGTTCAACGATCCAACATTAATAAGCCATGGTCACAGTACGATAAGAAAAGGGAGTTAGTGATAGCGTGACGAGTGACAGGACAGAATGGAAGAAAAAAACGTGTTGCGCCGACCCCAAATAAAATGGGACAAGGGCAGGAAGAAGAAGAAGAAGAAGAAGAAGAGGTCACAGTACGATAATAATAGTAAAACAACGTTGTAACAAATATTAGATCAAAATGCAAGACACGCGGGGTGATAGACAGCGGTTGCACTCAATCACGAGGTACTAATGCTGATAATTTTATCGAGAACATCACACATCACTTTAAGATTGATTTGGTTATTTCATTTTGCTTCATCACATTTTTTATTTATTTACCAAGTGAGATAAGAAAGCGAAGCGACTAATTTATTTTAGGGTATGCTGAGAGTATAAAGGAATACAGAGTAAATGACCCTGTGAGTAACTTTGTAACCACGAGCAGAGATATAGTGATTATGGAACATCCAGAAAGTAATACAGCAGGTATTTTAGTGGAATATCAACCCACATAAATAAGCAGGCCAGATATGTCAGTTGACAAGAATACACAAAAAACATCAGATTCTGAATCTTCTTCAGTAAGTACTGGTGATAATTTTTATGATACTATCTCAGATACAGACACAACATTTGGAATGCTGATATTAACTATTATAGAAACACCGACTTCCGAAATTAAAGTTATTTTGTACTTTTCAGTGAACATTGAAGATGCTTATTTTTTTTTTTTTTGTAAAAAGTTTTTTTTTATGGTTTAATGAAAGAAACAGTGTGAATGAAGAAACCTGTTACTGTTGATTGTTACAAGACTGCTAATGGGGTATTTAAGTTCAGAAACACAGATTTGATAATGTTTTACAAAGTTTGGGTTACAATAATTAAAAATAAAAAAAAAATAAAAAATTAAAAAAAACCCCCGACGCATAAAATTTATAAAAAGTAAAAGAACTGGTTAAGACGAGTCTAATGAGCCCAAACTCAACGTGTTTACTAGTAGGCATTTCAGGGTTCCATTAGCCACCAGCCAGTTCTAGCATCAGGTCCTCGTCATCATGAAAAATATTTAGAACTGGTTAAGATGAATCTAATGAGCCCAAACTCTATATATTTACTAGAAGGCGTTCCAGGGTTCCATCAGCCACTTCCCAGTTCTAGTATCTAGTCTTCGTCATCATGAAAAATGTTTAGAACTGGTTTAGATAAATCTAATGAGCCCAAACTCGACAGGTTTATTAATAAGCAATCCAAGGTTATGTCTCTTACCTCCAACCTCCGTCATCAGACCAGGTCGATAGCGCCAGCATGTAGCTACATGAGTATTTCAAACGTTAGGTTACATATATGTGTTTATTAGTAAAGTACTCGTATATATCCATTAAGTGTTTGAGATCCCTACCACAGCCAACAAACGAGCTGCTGACCTTGAACACCTGAACAGATTTTCGTAAATTGTATCTAAGAACCATTTTGATAACGTTAGCTTTCAAATAAAAAAACCGCATCAAAATCGGTCCATTCGCTGAGGCGCTACGATGCCACAGAGAGACACACAGACACCTCAAACATATCACCCCTCTTTTTTGTCGGTGGTTAAAAAGTTCAAATATGAGCCATGTTTATACGAGTCTAGTATAGATTTGAAGGAATTGTAACAGTTATGGTTGCTTTGTTTGTTGATGATTTTTCATATTTTATAATTGTAAATCAGCTTTGGATATGTTACTAAATAATCTGAATAAAAAATTTAAAATGAAAAATTTAGGTCAGCTCAAACAATGTTTAGGGATGAGAGTTAAAGTTAACCAAAACAAAATATCTCTTGATCAGGAACAATTTATTGAAAGTTTGCGAGAAAAGTTTAATATGTCATAAAGCAAAATGTGAGAATTCTTCTTATGATTATCCAATGTCCATTTCGACAATTTCTAGGTAGTCTTATGAACTTAGCTGTCCTGACTAGATCTGATATTTTATGTAGTGTAAGTTGTTTTTAAGTCAGTTTAATAACTCTTGTGGTGGGATTTTAAAATATTTGAAAAGTACTAAAAATTTTATGACCTTATTTTTAGAGAGAAAGAGTGATGGCCGAGTGATAACGGCCCCGACTTATGAGTCGTAGACCGCGGGTTCAAACGCAGCCAGAAGGATTATTTTCTGTACTTTATTTAATCACCACTGCTCTCAAAACGGAGAAGGAAAACATCGTGAAGAAACCGGCATGTCCTAGAACCAAAAATTCGAAGACATGACTGTGACATCCACCAACCTGCACTGGGCCCGCGTGGCGGATTACGGGCCATTCCCTCTCCTAAAGAGGAGGTCTGGGTGCCAGTAGTGGGAACATTGAAAGGCTGATTACCTATGCTATGTCTAAGCTTATTTTTAGTAAAGATCATTGTTCCATTGAGGGTTTTGTAGATGCAAACTGAGGTTGAAATGTAACTGACAGGAAATCTTATTCTGTATTTTTGTTTTAAGTTGCCAAACTTAGTTGTTTCGAATGTAGGAAACAAAGAAATGAAGTTTTATCAAGTACGTCAGAAACTATTGTCTGTCTAAAAAGTCTACTTGGAAACTTTTTAAATGAATTAAAATTCTGTTTCATATATTACATAGGTACTTACAATACTTTTGATTCAATTAGTAAACAATGTTCTTTGTAACCTTGATTGTTCAACCAGTGTTGACTATATCAGATTTCAAGAATTTGATTATTGGATTGGATTATCCAAATCATTTGACTTTTTAGACAGACTCTAGTAAAGCTATTTATTTACAGTATTTAATAACTGAATATATATATATAATATAATGCGTTCTGAATTTCCAACAATGACACTCAAAGTGCACAAAAACTGCTATTGAATCCTATCTTTCATCGTAGATCGGAGCACGTTCATGTAAGATACAGTTTTGTGAGAGAGGCTGCAAACAAGAATATGATAAAAATATCTCTTATCTTACATAAATAAGTGATAAATAATGTTTATTTTGCAAATAGGTTTTAAGTAAACATTTTTACATGTCAATTTTTTGTTTTTCAGACAGTTTAACATAGATGAGACCGGTGTTTCCTAGCTTTAAAACCGTACTTATCATCAATTTGTCATGTATTATAGTGCGCTTGGCCACCACGCCGCACGCGCATACTCCGCTGCTATACTAAGCCCCTAGGCATAGTGCTGTATAGTACCACGAACCGTGCAAGGGTGCTGAGAAGAGGTTCGGTTCTGTGAGCTCGACGACAAGTGTCAAGTTCTACAAAAATTGGAATAAATAGCGGCATTATACTTTAATGCCCCTATTTGTTCAAATTTTTGTAAACAAAAATCTTAAATCAATCATACAACAAAATTTAACATAGTTTCAAGGTGCTAATCTTTAACGATTGAGCTCCTGATTCTCTACCGTAACTAGGGTTGCCAACCGTACTCTAAAATAGAGTATGGTATTTTATATTATGTTGGCACACTCTATAATCTAATAACAGTAATAGAGGACATTGAAATACTCTTTTTACACAATGTTTACTAGTACCAGTCACGCATATACGATGCATTCCTATTATCATAACCAAAAGTCGGTTTACTGAGAGAGCTTTTACGGTCATGAATGAGAAGTGGTGGAAAAGAAAAACATGGCTTCATTGAAATTTATTAAAAATGAGTTCCTAAACTATGTAAACTTAGAGTTACAATGTTTAAACAGTTTAAAGTACTTTTGAAAATAGGTTAGGTGCCGCAAAAAGTGCTAAAAATACCTTTTTATTTTTTAAATTAATATTCTTTTTATAAGTCCGTACTCTTTATTTACTTCCTTTGATATCAGATATATGTAGTACTCTATTTATTTTAATAAAAGTTGGCAACCCTAGCCGTATTCGTAAGGAACTTGCCATTTGTTAACAAATAAAGAAAACATTTCCTAATCTGAATCTGTAGTCTTTTACTCGTATTTAACAAAATTACATATTGAACATGATCGAAGAGGCACTATCTTCTTACTTGTGGGTACCAGTATTATATTAGAAGGGCAATTATTTTGCAAAGCAGGCTGCTACCCGTGCTAGAAACTAGACACGCTTGTTGTACGCCACATAAATTCAAACTAATGACATCATCACTTATTTTATATTCATTAGTAGAAATGTTTCAAATATTTCGATTTCTACCTCCATGGTTCAATGATACAGGTATCTTATCGTAACGAGCATGACATTACAACTCGGTTCACCTATATCGATACCTAGATCGAGTGACCTCGGCAGTCTCGACTGGTGATACAGGTATACTGACTATAATCTTATCACGAATAGGTAACAAATAAATAATAATAGATATTGTAGTAATTAGGCATTATTTTCAATAGCGAGTACATCACTCACCTTTGGTTTGCCGATAACATATTAGTCATAGAAGGTTTATGGAAGAGCTTAGCACAATGCTCAATGATCTCAGTAGAGCTTTCAAGAAAGTGGGTCTTAAAATGAACATGGACAAAACCAAAATAAACAACCATGTAGCACCCATTCCTATCAAGATCGGAGACTCTATACTCGAAATTGTGGGCGATTACGTCTACCTCAGACAGACAGTCTAGTTAAATACCTAGATCTAATTTCGAGAAAGAGGTCATCCATCGTATTCGACTCGGCTGGGCAGTATTCGGGAAGCTGCGCGCGTTAAAAACGAAAGTCTATGACCAGTGCGGGTTCCCAATGATACCATACGGTTCTGAAACGTGGTCACTCACAATGGGCTTCATCAGAAGGCTTAAAGTCACCCGAAGGGCTATGCTCGGAGTTCCCTTGCGTGATCGAATCAGATATGAATATATCCGCAGGAGAACTAAGGTTGCCGACATAGCACGAAGAATCGCCAAACTTAAGTGGCAGTGGGTAGGGCATAATGCTCGCAGAACAGATGGCCGTTGGGAACGAAAGGTTCTCGATTGGCGATCGCGTACTGGAAGACGCAGCGTTGGAAGACCCGGTGGCCCGGTGACCTGGTAAAGATTGCGGGAATCCAATGGACGCAAGACGCATTCGGTCCGTTCATTGTGGTGACACTTGGGAGATACCTATGTCCAACAGTGGACGTCTATCAGCTGAAATGATGATGATGATGATTATAGTAATTGCTCACATTTTACATCATGATATTATAAAGTAGTCATGGTGGGCGTGTCAAGTTGATGACTCGGCAGTTCGGAGAGGTCGCGATGTCGCGGCACCGCGCGCTGTCGCGCCTGCAGCCGGCGGCCCGCTCGCCCGCCAAACGTAAATGACACAGTCTTGTAAAGTCATCCAGATTCTTTACATCTATCTATACATACATATAAATAAAATTGGAGTGTCTGTTTGTAATATTGAAATAACTGCTTTTTACTACATGCATATGAATATAAAGGGTGTAAGGGACAGCCCTCCACAAACTTTAAGGGCTTGCTCAGTAGATGAAACTGAACAACCTCCCACAAAAAATTTTTTCAGGAAACGAAAAAAAAAATCGGCCTCTCCATACAAACTATTCAATCAAGTTTATAATTTTGTATGGTGAGGCGGATTTTTTTTTTCGTTTCCTGATAAAAAGTTTTGTGGAAGGTTGTTCAGTTTCGTCTACTGAGCAAGCCCTTAAAGTTTGGGGAGGGCTGTCCCTTACACCCTTTATATTCATATGCATGTAGTAAAAAGCAGTTATTTCAATATTACAAACAGACACTCCAATTTTATTTATATGTATGTATAGATAGATGTAAAGAATCTGGATGACTTTACAAGACTGTGTCATTTACGTTTGGCGGGCGAGCGAGCCTTTAATAAGGAGTAACATAGGCTACTTTTATTTAGGAAAAATAAAATTCAAAATCTTGTAGTCCACGCGAACGAAGTCGCGGGCACAGCTAGTCTATACCAATATTATAACGTTAATGCAAAAGTAACCTAATATCTACGTTTTCACGACTAAATTGAAAATCAATTTGTTGAATTTTTATCATTTTCAGATACAAGTGGTGTTTACGAGGAACGTATTTATTTATTTTTATTTTATTTTATTTTAATAAGTACAGTGACAGACTACAGACTCAGACAATCAACACAGTTAATACAAAATACAGTACACAAATCTAAAGTCCAATTATTACTGTACACATCATTCAATCTATACATCTATATATATAAATAAAAGTGTAGTATCTGTTTGTAATATTGAAATAACCGCTTTTTACTACATTCATATGAATGTCGGTACATACACCAAATAACATTTTTTCAGGGCCCGGCGCGACAGGTCGCTGCCGCAAATTGCCTCCACGAGGACACGGCAGTGCACAATAAAGTCATAAGTTGCTACATTCTGGTTCCAACCAATCTGATCATCTCTCATTTTATAATGTTCAATATCATCATAAGGAGAAATGTTAGAAATTAATATTTAATTTATATCCTAGTTTGATTCCAAAGTGTTTAACAGGCAAAGTACATACCCGAACGTAAGTAAATACAATAATAATTAATTTTATGTTCATTTTGTTTAAACTGAAACACCTCTAAGCGAGTTGTCTTTTTCGTCACTACGTTGTTCATCACTACACGCCATACTGTTTCAAGTTAGACGGACTGGTCCGAATGATTGTTTCTGCCGTTGCTCTACTTCTGAATCGACCATAGACATGTAAACACACATACAGAAGACACCTAGACCCGGAACAACCAGCTCGTAGCATGTAAGGTACTATTTGTTCCGGGCGTGAATCAAAACCGCTGCACACTGCGCAGCAGCGTTCCACCACTGCGCCAACCGTGCCCTCCAGCTATGTTCGGCAACTACATTAGATAAGATAATGAGACCAAGACCATTTTGTATTTAAGGTAGCTTGAGAAGAATGCCAGTATCTTAACCACATTAATCAGCACTGAAAAGTGTGTAATTCTGCTTACTTCTTCGGAAAAAGAACTTTTCTTTTCAAATAAACATTACCTACTGAAACTTTGACAAACAGAGTCAAACAGAGATAGTATTGGTAAGCGTCGAGATTTAATAGAGCGTTCACTCAATTCTGATATCATCATCATCATAATTTCAACCGTTAGATGTCCACTGTTGGACATAAGCCTCCCCCAAGTGTCGCCACAATGAACGATCCTGTGCGTCCATCGGATTCCCGCAACCTTCACTAGGTCATCGGCCCACCTTGTAGGAGGGAGACCTTCCAACGCTGCGTTTTCCGGTATGCGGTCGCCACACCAGAACCATCTGTTCTGCGAGCAATGTGCCCTGCCCATTGTCACTTAAGTTTGTTGATTCTTCGTGCTATGTCGGCAACCTTGGTTCTCCTGCGGATATCTTCATTTCTGATTCGATCACGCAAGGTAACTCCAAGACAATGTCTTTGAGTGACTTTACGTCTTCTGATGAGGCCCATTGTGAGCGACAACGTTTCGGAACCATATGTCATCACTAGCAACCACACACAGGTCATAGACTTTCGTCTTGAGACACTGTGGTATGTTGGATGAGAAGATACCGCGTAGGTTCCCGAACGGTGCCCAGTCGATTCGACGGTTGACCTCTTTGTTGAAATTAGATCTACCCAACTGCTGCTGTCTGTCCGCGAATTCTGAAATGGTGTGTTCTAATATTGTTACCCTCAAATTGTATGTAAGTACTCCATGTAATAATAAGTTTCAGAAGAGCGAAGTATCCTTATAGAGAGCGAAGTGGCTAAGTTTTGTTAACAGAACACTTCAGATATTAGTTATAACCAGCTCATATACTTATAAATCCACGGAGGAAGTTCAAAGCCTAATAAAAGCCTGCATTAGTAAAGAGCATAGTTTTGTAAGGTCAACATACATATTGGGTCATACTGAACGGCGAGAGCAGGGTGAGTAGCTGCACCCGTGATCAAGCAGGTTCGCGAGGAGGTGCCACTCCCGCCTGGCGCGCGGCCATCGCTGCCGCAGGCGCCAAATGTGTCAACAATTGGCAATACTACATAATGGTAATACTTACCTACACATGCCTATGACGTCCCAAGAAATGTGCTAAATTAATGACATCAGCCAGGACTTGTCATGGCAGGATGGCATGCAAGACTTTTGCATACTTTGTACGAGTTACAGGCAGACTGTATATTTGGAGCTTAGAAGCTCTTGACATCTACACTAATATTATTAAAAAGTAATTTTGTTTGTAAGAAGTATTTTCTGGAAGTACTGAACCAATTTTAAAAATTATTTCACTCGTATCAAGTATTATATTATTATATTCTACATAATTTCTAAGTGACTTATGTTATATTTTATTGTAATTAGTAATATTAATTACATGTCGGTGAAGCAGACACCGGTCAACTAGTCGTCAATATTCGAATGTTTGATACTACAGATTGCTTTTTCAAACTTTAATAATAATTTAGTTTTGTAGTTTTTATAATATTGCTGTTAAGTGTACCAGCTTTAGTAAAACCATTAAGTAGGATTATTGTAAGTATTATATCTACTGCTCCAGCCAAGCATCTCAGACTGAAAATATAGGTAAAGTACTTGGGAGTGTATATGTTTTATTTTAAACTGACCCTAAAATATTTTTTATACCCGTTACCAGCCTACATGTGGTACTATCACGTAAAAAAAGGAAACCGCCAATGAGTTGTGTCCCACTGTGGGCGCCATTAACTGGAAAAGCGCGCGCTTATGAGCAATACCTGTCGACTTTAGGTTAGCAAAATAAAGAATATTATTATTATTAATGTAGGATCACAATACATATTTAATGTAATTAATTATTCAAAGAAGCCATTTTCAAATATGATTTTCCAATAAGTGTGTATTACCTGTCATAATTATCCCTCTATGTTGTTCTTAAAATCACTATCACGTAACGTCACGGACGTAGGTACACTATCACTATAAAAAAGTTGCACTTTTTCCAATCAGTGAGAGTCAAGCTCGCACATTGCGCGTCGCACTGAGACCGGGACGCGCACTCGACACTAAACAAGTTCGCGAAAGTTTGCGGAGACGAGTCGCGTGGGTCGGGAGCGCCGCGCGCGAGCTGCCAGGGCGGACGCTCGCCACTGCCGTGCGCCCTCCCCGCCACCGGGAACAGCCCGGGGCGCGGAACAAGGGGCGCGGGAGTGCTGGAGCGAGGGGGAGGGGGGCGGAGAGAGCGAGCCCGGACCGACAGTCTTCGAGGAAATTTTGACGAATGACATTTTCGTAATGTTTCACTTTGAGAGAAGCGGTGCGCCTCCGCGAAGGGCTATGCACTCCGCTAATTGCGCTTTTAATGAATACTGATGCGTAGCGGGCGAATGCGGGGAGCGGTGCGCGGGTGAAGGAGCGGGCAGGCGCGGGGGCTCGCCATAATGAGCGACGAGCAATTATGTAATTGGCAAAGTTTGTGTACTTTCAGCAGTTGTCAATTGCAACTTTTACTTGATTCCATTCCTATCCAGCTGTCCCACTCCATGTTCCTACTTAGAAATCGCGACACATGTCCTGTGTGCCGACACGACTTGTCTTGTTCTTCAACTAAAACATCAATCGTCATAGCAGTTAATACAAAATAAACATCATTTTATTATATAGTGAGTGGAATGTAAAGCAGGTTTCTATCGATAAAAAAAATTTTAACATTGGACCAATACTTCCAGAGACTAACTCCAACAAAAAAATGTAAAAACAAACTTTAGCTTTCTATTATATTAGTGTAGGTAAAGAGAAGGAAGACGTCATTAATAAAGTGTTAATAGTAATGTATTAAAAACTGTAGTTCAATACCAGCTCCTCATCCTCAGCACAGCAAATTCCCAGCGGCATTGTTCCATTCCTTAGTTTATTTGTTGCTCCGGTGATGTATCGCGCTAACATTCTTGTGCAACACTGGCCGGAGCGCTGGCGTTGATAGATCGAGCTGCAGGACTCGCGGCCACCAGCCGCCAGCGCAGATTCTCTTCTAAGGCTAGGTTACCGTGACGGAAATACTCATACCTATTTTTCTGTTCTGTGTACAGCAATCAAAACCTCCATTGCCTCATACTTCTGACCCAAATCTGGCCAGTACTACTCTACCCTACTCTATCCCACTCTATCTTATACTACCCTACCCTACCCTACTCCACCCTACACTGCCCTACGCTACCCTACTGTACCCTACACTACCCTAATTTTCATTTTTTTTTTCCATAAGAACCTTCTCCTCACAATAACAAACACAAAAAAAAAAGAATTTGCGAAATCGGTTTAGCTGTTCTCAATATTTGGGCATAGTAACACATTTAGAGATTCATTTTTATAATTAACTAGCTGTACCCGCGCGGCTTCGCTCCCGCTCTTCCCTACTTCAGCCTACTATACCCTACTCTACCCTACTCTACCCTACTCTACCCTACTCTACCCTACCCTACTGTACTCTACTCTTCCCTACTCTACCCTGCTCTACCCTACTCTACCTTACTCTACCCTACTCTACCCTACTCTACCCTACTCTACCCTACTCTACCCTACTCTACCCTACTCTACCCTACTCTACCCTCCTCTACCTTACTCTACCCTACACTACCCTACACTACCCTACACTACCCTACTCTACCCTACACTACCCTAATTTTCATTTTTTTTTCCATAAGAACCTTCTCCTTATAATAACGAACACAACAAAAAAAAAATTAGCGAAATCGGTCCAGGCGTTGTTGAGTTATGCGCTTACCAACACATTTTGCGATTCATTTTTATATTATAGATTTAATTTCATTTTTTTTTTTTTATTTATGTATTCAGCTGCAATGATTCTGGCGCATGCTCCATGTGCAAACGTGTGAACAAACTGAAGTGATTCTATTTATATTTTTTTTTTCTTTTGCAATGAATAATTTTAAAAATTACTGCACCTTCTTAAAAATTATTTCCTCAATAGAATGCTACTATTTCACTGAATGACATATGCATATAACTATATTTTACTTTCACGTGGCCAAAACTGGCTTGTACCAGCTTGCAGCAGGTATACATTTACTTTGTACGATTCATCAAAAGGCAGGTGGATTTTATACTTTAATAATGATGTAAAAAATACACTAATTAAGTAATTAGATAAGCACTCGACTGCGAAACAAAATTCACGTTCTTTTATGAATAAATATAAATCGTTACACTAGTGTTGTGTGCAGGCGTGTTGGCCAGGTCCAATGCAGGCGGCGTAGGCCATGAGGTGCGGCAGCTGGCTCTGCTCATACAACCCCGTGAACATGGAGTGGTGCGGTCCGCGCGCGAACACCGCCACGTCGTCGCCGCCGTGCGTCTCCGATTCTAACGGGACGCTCGAGGGAAACGCAAAGCTTATGTCGTCTGGAAATGAAATGAACCATTCGAAGAAAGGATCAAAACAAAACTTAGCATACAACAGTGCAACACTCACGGTAGTCGTGCTGAGTAAGATCCTCGCGGCCGGTGAAGTGCGGCCTATAGCCGGGCCCGTTAGCATACGACAGTGTCATGTAGGGCACGCCGTCGTCGCCGGCGTCGTCGGACGGCCCGATGATGTCGCGGCCGCGCTGCGAGTACCCGCTGATGCTCATGACGTGTGCGTGGTCTGACGTCACCAACAGCAGCGAATCCTCCTCGCTCAGAAGCGCGGCGGCGCGCGCCACCGCTTCACTTAACTGGATGGCCTCATCCAGTGACAGCTGCACGAGGTTATCGTGATGCGCGTGGTCGATGCGTCCGCCTTCCACGAACAAGAAAAAACCCTTATCATTTCGGCTCAAAGAGCGAATAGCGACCTCAGTGAGCTCCGCCAGCGTGGGTTCGGTGTGAGCATCCGCTTGCATGTGATACTGCATGTGGCTGCCTTCGAACAGACCCAGCAGGTACTCAGGCAGCTCTGCCGCGGCGTCCATCAGCTGCTCGCGATTCCACACGTACTGGTAGCTGACGTTGCGTGCTTTCTTGTTCTCTTGCCATTCTTCGATCAGGTTTCTACCATCTATTCTCCTACCTCTTGTACCTTCTTCGTCAATAGTAGAATTTGGCAAAAATTCTCGACGTCCTCCTCCTAAAATTACCTTAATAAAATATTGAATAACTTATTTATTATTTTAAAAATAAAAGTAAAAAAGTAGTAAAATTGCCTTAGTTCTGGCGAAATGGAGTATTTTTAATATTCAATGTAATTACAGAATATGCTGACTGATACTTCTCGCGTTCGTGATTCAGTAGTAAAATATGAAAAAAAAAATATTGAACCCGGGTTTTTGTCGACATCTTCATATACTGATAATTTAAATATATTTGAGGGCAAATTATTATCTATTTTTTTACCAGTCCGATGGTCTATTAGATAGTGGCCCTGACTACTAAACTGGAGGTGGTGGGTTCGATTTCCACTCACGACAAATGTTAGTGTGACGAGCACAATCTTGTTCTGTGTTTGGGTGTCTAGTACTGATCATAATACAAGCTCTACTGAGTTTGAGACTACATAGTTGTGGGACATTTTTATTATTATCCTAAATTATTTATTTAAACTTTATGCACAGTTAACCACTAACTGTGCATAAAGTTTAAATAAATAATTTGAGGATTCTGCCAGACAATCTACAGTGTGAGTCTATTGTGGAGTGCAAACACCCTTGTGTTTTGAGTTTTAAAAAGAGTGAACCAAGGTATAAATTAAACATGTCAACCAAAATCGTCTGGGCATCTAGAACCCACAAAGTTAGAACCTACGTCTTCTAATATCAATAAAAAAAACCAAAACCCGACTACGACAAAAAACGACACTGCAAAAGTATGAAACAAGTTTTTCAGGATGCTGAAATAAACAAGGTAACTGGAAAACAAGAACAGAACATAAAGAAAATCCGTAGACGTGTGACTACGGACTACTTTTATTTATGTTCTGTTCTTGTTTTTCCAGTTACCTTGTTTATTTCAGCATCCTGTAAAACTTGTTTCATACTTTTTTTTTTGTCCACAACTATCACACAACGTCGTCTAGTCTCAAGCTAAGCAGAGCTTGTGTTATGAGCACTAGACAACTGATAAACTTACTTATATATTTCTAAATACATACATATTATAGATAAATTACACCCAGACACAGAACAAATGATTATGCTCATCACACAAACATTTGTCCTGGGTGGGAATCGAACCCACGACCTCCGGCATAGCAGTCAGGGCTACTAACCACTAGACCAACAGGCCAGCCCTACGTGAAACACTTTCAAATGATACCAAACGCGACGTATTTATCTTTTTTTTTTTTAACACAATACTTTTTCTCTACTAGAAGGCGCCACATTGAATTTTAATGATATTTTTTGATAAGTACCAGTAAAGCCCTTTCAAATGATATAAAGCATGGTGTATTTATCTTAACATTTTTTAACACGTTATTTTTTGTCCGCAAGAGGGCTTTACTTTAAACTTGAGCAACATTTTGGAAATTTACAAGTGATCCCTTTGAAATGATACTAAACACGACGTAATTATCTCCATTTTTATTTTTAATACATTACTTTTTGGCCGCTAGAGGGCGCCTTATCGAGTTTTGTGACACGTCACGTAGCTTATGTTCAGTGGATGATTGCGATGGTTCTAACGATACCTCATATGTTGATTTCCGATAAGTAGTTAAGTGCTATGAGGGAACAGATGAACATACTCACATACATACATACATACGTAGCCTGTCAAAATCATAACCCTCCTTTGGCTTTACGTAGTCGGGTAAAAACTCATGCACATCTCGTGCGCAACGGTCCGATCATAAGCAACGGTGCAAACAGGTCATTTACTAACTGATTTTTATGAAAATAAATCCCTACGTCAAAAGGCAGCAGGGCTCGTGACGCAGGATGGAAGGTGAGAGATGCCGCACGAACGTGTGGAGTCCAGCGGCTTTCCAGGTTGGCCATGTCAACTCGTGTTCAGAACAGGCTGTCCGGCCACTTAACAAAATTATCAGGAGGTTCAAACTTCTCCCGTTAAATCCGAGGTGGTGTTACTATGAGATATCTCGGGGACACTGAGCTATAATTACACATTAGATGACGAGGGTTCTTTTGTTGTTTCGTCCTGTCTATGCGGCCAGCCACAGTTTTGCACAATATAACGCAAGTAGTATGCTGAAGGGTATGCGTGGCTAACTGGCCATGTGACGCGAATACATCCAGAAACGAGTTACAGGATTCCGGATTCAACATTACCGCGGACGACTTCGACGGCGACGGTGGTCTTTGCTGGAGTGCCTATCAGATTAAGTTTGTGGGCTAAATATGCCCAGGGATTGCTCAAGATAGAAATGTTTGGAAGGAGAAGAAAGACGCCTTTTTTCGGTCGTGGGACTCAATATAGGCTAACAATAAATACGAGTAATGCCTATTCCTATGAAGTATGTTTACGTACTTTGAACTGGTCTCCGGGTTGCGAGTGCACGAGCTGCAGTGCGATGTCATGCTGCGCGTCACGTGTGTCTCCACAGTCGATAGCCACGTCCGCGTCGCTCTCCCAGTCACGATCCGCCGTATGCGCATAGGCTCCCGCCGGCGATGCGTGCGTCACGCGCGTCGTCGTCACGATGCCTGCAACAACAGTGCTTAGCAACTTCCTTGCCAATCCGGTAATATAGACAAATGAACTAAGAAATGTGGGTCACCCGCGTCGCGGCCGTCGCTGAGCGCCCACTCGGCGATGGAGTGCACGTGGTGCTGTGGGTCGGCGGCGGCGGAGCAGTGCGCGCGCGGCACGCGGCCGCTCACGCCGATGGTGGCGATGTTGGCCTTGGCGCCGCACAAGTACGCCGTGGCCGAGCACGCCGAGTCCGCCACCTGCGCGTCCACGCAGTACGTCTGCGGCATGCAACACATACAACCCTCATTGTACTACTTTTTTCTATTTCGTAGTATAGCATTATAACATAATTTCAGCCGTTTAATGTTCCCACTGCTGGGACAGGCCTGAGTCCCTCTAGGAGAGAGAACGGGACGTAATCAACCATGAGAGCCCAGTGCGTGTTGGTGGATGTCTTCGAATTTTGGTTCTAGTACTTGCAGGTTTCGTCACGATGTTTTCCTCTCCCATCCCCCGACCTACAACTCTTAAGTCGAAGCCGTTACCACTCGGCTACCACTGCTCCGTAGAAAAAAAGTAATATTAATGTAATTACATTACATAATATTGTCGTAGATATCAGACATATTTTACTCCATGTATAATTTTACTGAAAAGCATGTCTGTAGTATGTAGATTAGCCAAACACCACCATATTAACCTTAGCAAGCCCAACGGTAGGAAATTTTTCAAAAGCGAGCTGTTGTTCCTCGCCCGTGACGCCTTGTCGCTGGCCGAGCAGCGTGCGCGCGGCGGCCAGCGTGGGCACGGACATGCCGTCGCCCAGGAACATCACCACGTTGCGCGCGCGCTGCTTACTCTCGCGGTGCGCCAGGCGCGCCGCGATGGCGGCCTGGGCTTCCACTGCCCAGTACTGTGGGTCCAGCTCCACCTCGGGAACCATAGCCGCGGGGGTCGCCACACGTCGTGACAACTGGTGGTAAACATCTCGTTCTGATAACAAATAATAATAGTCAATGTCTGTCACCATGTATCGGCCTCAACATGAGGAGTTCGGAGCGCAGTACCGTGCGACGGCTGCGCCAGCGCCAGTAGCAGCAGCAGCGCGGCGGCGCGGGCGAGTGCGGTCCGTGGCATGTCGGGCGGGAGTGGCGCAGCGCCGGTTGCCAGCATCTAATATCACACTCGTATCATCCCGATAGCGGCTATCGTGACACACGTCCAATGATCTTCAGTAATCTCACTACTATGATGAATTGATGACAATCAAATTAACCGTAGATTCCAGTACCTACTCGCAGGTATAATATTATCCGTAATGTAATATAATATTATTATTTCAAAAATAAATGAAATAATTCATTTTTATAAATCTACATTGAAATTGAATGTAAGTAGAAGCAATAATGTGACACAAGTCCACATAATTTGTTAAACTTATAAATTCACTATCGAGGACATAATTTAATCAAATTATTATTTACTAGTTTTTTCCCGCGGCTTCGCCCGCAAACATAAAATATAGCCTATGCCACTCAGGAATAAAGCTGTTTCCTATCAGTAATAAAATTCTCGCAATCTAGTACCTACTATCAAAGATTACCTTCTACAAACAAAAAAACATAAAAATTTTGAGTGAAAGAGTATTAACAAACACAAATCCATACACACTTTTCTCGTTTGTAATTTTTTTTTTCATATGTTAACCAGACTGGCTGGTCATTTCTAGTCATATAAAGAGGTCAGTGAGTCGTCAGTTTTTGAAAAAATAAATAATTAATTTCATTCAGTGACAGTTTGGTTGTCAGTTGAAATTTTTTGAGAACGTCAAAACTAAATGGACTAAAATGAAATAAAATGTTGTTATTGGCTGTAAGGACGTCTCCTGCTGCTCTGGACTCTGCAAGCCTCTAAAGGTCACTACTGGCCGTGTAAAACCGGTCTGCCCCGCCTGTGGACCTTTTTTCGGTTCCTCTGGTCTCTAGAGGCTTCTACCGGCCAAGCGATACCTGTTCGCATCCCTGCGAGCCTCTGAGAGCCGCATGGGGCCGTTTCACTCAGCTACTTTGAGAACCTCGCCGACTCCGCGTCTGTTGACTCTTTTCTACATTATGTTTGTGCTATATCTCCTTTGGTGTCTGAGTTTGGTGTTAATCGTATCGCGTAAAGGTTCGTGTTATATTTTTTAACGTGTCTTTTCTATATTTTAGTAGACGTTCTTGTGTTGTAAATAGTGAACTAATACGACTTTGTTTTCTTAAATCAAAGGTAAGTAATCCCAGATTTCGCATTTATTGCTTGTTGCCAATCGTGGAATGATTAACCGAATGGTAGAATGAATGACCGAATGATGGAATGACTGACCGAATGAAGGAATGATTAGGATCAATGTATTGCACACTTGCTGTCAATGTATTTGACAGTTGCTGTCATTTGCCTGCGGGTTAGAAAATTATCCCAAGTGAACATAATCCTAGGATAAAAAGTATTCTATGTGTTAATCTAGGTCATGGTCTATCCGTGTACTAAGTTTCATCGAAATCCTTTCAGTAATTTTTGCGTGAAAGAGTAACAAACATCCATACATCCATCCATACATACAAACTTTCGCATTTATAATATTAGTATTATTTATTTATTAAGGACGCAGTCTTATAAAATTCACACGTGGCAAATTATTAGCGCATCATTGTATGCTTTTTTAAAACAAAATAATGAAATAACATAAAATATTATAATGGCACATTTTTTTTTTTGTTAGCCCACACTGTCCTACTGCTGGGCAAAAGCCTCCCTCCACTCCTTCCAACGACCACGGTTCCTCGCTTTCTCATTCCAGTTCTTAAAGAAGCCATCCAGGGAGCCTAGACAAGAGGCATTCGCTCCGTGTCGAAGTCGCTTCGAAGTTCGGTTTCGCCTTAGCGATGTCGACTAAAAAATGGTAGACAACGTCACATCGACCAAAATATCGCTAAGTCGAAGTCGGAACGAAGTGTTGATTCGAAAAAACACGACGTGACCATGAACTTGATACAATTCATATCACTTGAATATGCTCAATGTAAACAATGACGTGATCTTTGCGTCTAGCGGACCTCAATGGCGATTGAAATTTGAGCATCCTGTGTCAGTACCTAGTGTGAGTTGGTAACATTATTAAACTGGATTATAAAAACGGAAAAGCAGCAATTGAACAACCATATGTTAATCATTATTATTCCTTAACTTTCCGACTCTTGCTTAATTTTCAAAATTTCCATTTTTAATAGGTAACATCAAATCTATTGTATTTTGAAAACTTTTGTTGTTTGTTGTGTTGTGAACACGCAAATCGTTACAAAGCTGCCAGAAAAGGCTATTGTTTAATCGAAAATTCTCCATGAATAGTAACTCCATATTTTCCATTCTTTCCATTTTTTGCCGGTAATTGCATCTTTTCTGATGCCTCAACTACAACCCTTGCATTAAGTGCCGCCCGTAGTGTATGCATTTTTATTAGAAAACAACAACAAAAGACAAGAAACAAGCACACTTGATACAAATAACACCAACAGCTGACTAAAAGCGGCCATGTTGATTTGCTTTTCTACAGGGTCCAAGACTTCGCTTAGCTGTCGAAAGAGAATTTCGAAATCTCAGCGAATTCGAATGTCGAAAGTACCACTTGTCTAAGCATTTGTATGAGAATATCGTTTATGTTGATCGAAGTTCGTTGTCGTTTCGTAACGCAATGTGACATTGTCTAGCAATTAGCGATCGATCATGTGACAGTTCGAAAGCTTATGTCAGTTCCATACATTTCGGAGATATCGAATTTCGTTATCGTTGATGAAAATGTAACGTTGTGTAGGCCCCCAGGTCATCCCGCCATCTCCTTCGTGGTCTGCCTCGGCCCCGCGTTGCACATAATCCTACTAATATTATAAATGCGAAAGTTTGTATGTATGGATGTATGGATGGATGTAGGGATGTATGGATGTTTGTTAACTTTTTCACGTAAAAACTACTTAAAGGATTTCGATGAAACATGGTAAACGGGTAGACCATGACTGACCGAGGTATAGATGAGAGTGGCGGTGCGAAGGCTGAGTGCCAAGAACACCGCCCCAGGACCCGACGGCTTGCCTGGGAAGGCCTGTGTCCTGGCCATGGAGGTTCTCGGGCCGCGACTGAGAGGGCTCTTCAGCGCATGCATGGAGAGGGGCCAGTTCCCACTTTGCTGGAAGACGGGGAAACTGGTCCTCATCGCGAAGCCAGGACGCCTTGCGGACTCTCCGTCCGCGTACCGGCCCATTGTGCTGCTCGACGAGGTGGGCAAGCTCTTTGAGAGAGTCATTGCAAACCGCCTCGTCGGGTGCCTAACACGGGTGGGGCCGGACCTTTCGGACGGACAGTTCGGCTTTCACAGGATGCGCTCTACAGTGGATGCCATCATGCGCGTGCGAGCCCTCACGACGGGGGATGCGGTGTCCCGGGGCAGGTGTGTCGTGGCAGTGTCCTTAGACATTGCCAACGCCTTCAATTCCTTGCCCTGGAGTACGATCCAGAGGGCACTCCGGTACCACCGGGTGCCCGAATACCTCTGTCAAGTGGTCGAGGCTTACCTGTCGGACAGGTACATTATCTACCCCGGTCACCAGGGAGACTGAAAACGTCGAGAGATGTCGTGCGGTGTTCCGCAGGGGTCGGTACTAGGGCCACCCTTGTGGAACATCGGGTACGACTACGTGCTGCGCGGTGACTTCCCTGACGGGGTCAGCGTGGTTTGCTACGCAGACGACACGCTAGTTCTAGCGCAGGGCAACGTACCAGGCGGCAGTCGCTCTAGCGACACGCGTGGTTGCGATGGTCGTTGATTGAATATTAATCACCTCCTTTGACTCTATTTGTCACTTGCCAACTATTTTTTTTTTTCAAATATCTGTAATATGTTAAGAGGTTAAGTGTAGGTATGTACATTCTTCTGTCCATTTTATATTTATTCCAATTTATTTATTCTTATTGACTTTAATTAGGTACATAGTTCTAAGTTTGGTTTTTTATCACCCTTACCTTTGTTGATATTCCTCTTTATTATACCTCTTGCTGGTTTGCCAATTTCATCTGACCGTGTCTGTCATCTATGCGCACTCAAACATCTCCTAAATTTCTTTACAACTCACTAAAACTCAACATTTCAACAACTTAATTCACCCTTTAACACATAATTATATGCAAACAAATCGATTGCGTAAGTTGCGTAGGTCAGGAATTTTATTTTTTGCATAATAATTACGTAACTTTGCCGTAGTTATCCATCGAACAGCCATCTTTTTTTGTTACCACAGACTCAAAATGTGACTATGGGACTGCGCACTGACAATTTCTATTGATCGATCAAAATAATCGACTAGTTCTTGTTTGTTAGTCAATTTGTGTTCTTTATTGTATAATTAAGGTTACTGTTGGATCTATTATTATTTTAAGTTTTAATTTGTTTATTTTTTCTATTGTTATTTTAAGTTTTAATTTGTTTATTTTTTAATTGATTGCAATCATTGCTGACCGATCGGCGTCTCATCGTCGACGACGGCTGGTGCTGAAAATCAGCGCTGTGGCTCTGTTTTTTTGTGAGCCCCAGCATTTTGCTGAGCGCTGGCCGTTTTGCGCGGATGTGACGCATATCTTACGTGCTACTTTTAGTCGATATTGTTTTTATTTTCTTATGGTATGCGTCATGTTTGACGTGAATAAACACTTTTTCTTTCTTTCTTTTTTTCTTTCATAGGATCCAGGAGTTGGGACTCGAGGTGGCGCTTCACAAATCCGAGGCTACGTGTTTCCACGGTCGCCGCCCTTGGAACGCGCCGTCATTGATTTCCCAACTGACGGTAGGAGGAGTTCACATCGGTGTCGGATCGACGATGAAGTACCTGGGACTCGTCCTCGACAGCCGGTGGAATTTCGTGGAGCATTTCCTACGTCTGGCTCCCAAACTCAACCGGGCTGGGGTTGCGCTCAAGCGGCTCCTGTCCAACCTTGGGGGTCCAGGTGCCTCCTGCCGGAGGCTCTACGCGGGGATTGTTGGGTCCATGGCCCTCTACGGGGCGCCGGTATGGGCGCCGTCGCTGAAAACACAACCGGCGGCCATGCTGAACGCCTGCCAGAGGGTCATGGCAATAAGGATGGTGCGGGGATATCGCACGGTCTCCCGCGAAGCGGCGAGCCTTCTGGCTGGCCTACCACCGTGGGATCTGGTGGCAACAGTCCTTGCACGATATGCGCGTGGAGATGCAACGCTGGGGCGAAAGTCCGCTGCCGAGACAGAGCTCCGACGGGATCTCATGGTGAAATGGCGTCAACGACTATCGTAACCCAGTGCTGAGCACGCCACAATCATAGCGGTAAGTCCCCTCTTTGAGGCGTGGCTGGAAAGACCTCACGGCGTCCTTACTTTCCGCATGACGTAGGTCCTCACCGGGCATGGTTCGTTCGGGAGTTTCCTGCACCGGATTCGTGCGGAAGTGACGCCCGGGTGTCGCCACTGAGCGGAATGCCCGGAGGACACGGTAGAGCACACAGTTGAGGTGTGCCTTGCTTGGGCGGAGCATCGCCGTGCCCTCGTGGGGGCGACCGGCGCCGAGCCTTGGTTGAGGCCATGGTCCGGAGCGAGGAGGAGTGGCAGGCGGTCGCCGACTTCTGCGAAGCAGTAATGCTCGCAAAGGAGGAGGCCGAACACATCAGGCAACGGCGTTATCACCGCCGCCGCCGCCGCCGGGATTCTGATCCCGATTTCCGGCCACCGTAGGCGCGGGCTTGCGGACGGTGAGCAATGGGTAGCTCGCTGTCCGGCCATCCGGTAACTGCCCGGACCAAGCCCAAGACGTCGACGGCGCGCACTGTTCCCGCGCGCCTCAAGGAGTTGTTAGCAACAGCAGGGACCCAGCTGGGTCGAAGCCTACTGGGGCCGGGGTTATCCGAAAGGGCGCTCGAGCCCCGATATGAAGGCTAGAAGGAACGGGGTGGGTCTTTTAGTCAGTAAAAGTCTGACACTATCTTCCGCTCCACCCAAGAGCGGGGGTTGTCATTGGATGATTTTTCCCACCATAAAAAAAAGACCATGTCCTAGAATAACACATAGAATACTTTTTATCCTAAGATTATGTTCCCTTGGGATAATTTTCTAACCCGCAGGCAAATGACAGCAACTGTCAAATACATTGACAACAAGTGTCAAATACATTGATCCTAATCATTCCTTCATTCGGTCAGTCATTCCATCATTCGGTCATTCATTCTACCATTCATTTAATCATTTCACGATTTGCAACAAGCAATAAATGCGTAATCTCGGATTATTTACCATTAATTTAATAAAACAAGAATGTTGTGTATGGTGTGACGAGAATGGATAAAGTGAGAAATGAGTATATTAGGGGAAGTTTGAAAGTTGCGCCAGCGACTGAAAAGTTGAAAGGGAATCGTTTGTCTTGGTATGGTCATGTGAAATGGAGGGATGAAACGCATGTTGCTAAAAAAGTTATGAGCTTACATATAGATGGATGGAGGGAAAGAGGGAGGCCAAAGAAAAAAAGGATGGATGGATTGTGTGAGAAGCGATATGAAAGAAAAGGGAGTTAGTGATAGCGTGACGAGTGACAGGACAGAATGGAAGAAAAAAACGTGTTGCGCCGACCCCAAATAAAACGGGACTAGGGCAGGAAGATGATGATGATGATGAATTTAATAAAACAAAGTCGTATTAGGTCACTATTTACAACACAAGAACGTCTACTAAAATATAGAAAAGACACGTTAAAAAATATAACACAAACGTTTACGCGATACAAGTAACATCAAATTCAGACACCAAAGGAGATATAGCACAAACATAACGTAGAAAAGAGTCAACAGACGCGGAGTCGGCGAGGTTCTCAAAGTAGCTGAGTGAAACGGCCCCATGCGGCTCTCAGAGGCTCGCAGGGATGCGGCGAACAGGTTTCGTATGGCCGGTAGAAGCTTCCAGAGACCATAGGAACCGAAAAAAGGTCCACAGGTGGGGTGAACCGGTTTTACACGGCCAGTAGTGACCTGTAGAGGCTTGCAGAGACCGGAGCAGCAGAAGAGATCCACACGGGTTGGTGGACGGGTCTCGCATGGATGGTCGAGGTCTGTAGAGACCAGAGGAGCAGAAGACGCCCGTCTCACAGCCGATAACAACATTTTAGTCTATTTAATTTTGACGTTCTCAAAAAATTTCAACTGATAACCAGACTGTCACTGAATGGAATTAATTATTTATTTTTTCAAAATCTGACGACTCACTGACCTCTTTATATGACGACTAGAAATTTCCAGCCAGTCTGGTAAACACATGAAAAAAAAATTACAAACGAGAAAAGTTTGTGTGGATGTGTGTTTGTAAATACTCTTTTACGCAAAATTTTTATGTTTTTTTATTTATAGAAGGTAACCTCTGATGTTAGGTACAGGATTGCAAAAACTTTATTACCGATAGAAAACATCTTTATTCCTGAGTGACATAGACTATAGTTTATGTTTGCGGGCGAAGCCGCGGGAAAAAGCCAGTAAACCATAATATGAGTAGTAGCTCAGCTCACGATAGGCTTCGTGTAGGGATTTTTCTATAAAAATGAAAGACACGGGCCTGCACACTATTCTATTTTCTTAGTTGAACGCACTAGCTTTTCTGACAAAGATCACTTCAAGCAGGGGTGGACTTAGTACAGTTCCACCCCAAACCACTGTCAAATAAGTCAAGGAGATTTTTGTAATAGTTGTATTTTTGAATTTGTATTGAATAACACATTTTGTGTAAAGTTTTGTGAATATTGTGACCGAAATGTCACGTCAATGTCACACCCTATGGTACTAGACACAGCACCAATCTGTTTGGAGAATCTTCCCTTTTCAACGAAATTATGTGGGGCTATACACCCTGTTGTGTATCAATCAAAGAGTTTTTATATTCTAGTGATAGACAAGCCCTTTCATGGAAACTATTTGTCAAAATATTGATATAATAAAACGAAAATCTGCTGCAGCGCTACATTGTCATTTTGTCATCTAACAGAACTATTAAAATATAAAGCGCTGATAGCTTTTAGAGGATAACTTTTTCGCGACTAAAACGTCTTAAGCGCCATGAATTTCGTAGTAGAGTCCATTTCACGAAAGAAGTCCCGCAGACGCAGCGCTGTATTCGCGCGACATAATGTTGCCACGGTTAAATATGGGGAAATCAGGGGAAATAATTTATAGTTCATTTACTTTCATTTTATTAACTAGGTACCTACTCAAAGTCAAAGTCAAAGTCAAAAGTTTTTTATTTCACATAGGCCTACATGGGCACTTATAAAACGTCAGAAGCTAGTGCACGGTTCGAAATTGGTCGTTTCCTATGGAGAAGAACCGGCAAGAAACTCCATGGTCTTTTTAAAAAAATGGTTGTACTTACAATATTTCCATATAACAGTATTAAAAGGTATTATTTATGAACAGTGTAAACCGGTCTATATTGTACTCAAAAGCACAATAAAAATAATCATTTAAAAAAAGTGAGTCAAAATATGAAGTAATCTAAGAATTCGTGGAGTCTACAGTGTTCTTCCATTTACATAATAAAAAGAGGCTATATAAAAAAAAGGTAGAAAAAATAATAATAATTACAACTGTCAGTAAATGAGACGTTAACAACCAAAAAAAAAAGAAAAACTAACGAATTTAATGTGGTTGGAGTCAGATAATATAAAAAAAAAAAAAATTGCGAGAGCAATGTGTTAGAGAGAAAAAAAAAATATGTTACAACAAAGATGGAGCAGTTAATAGATACATTCGCATAATATTATAAGTTACCAGGGGGCCACAAGTGCAGAGGCAGTCATTGCCAAACAAGCGTGTCTTCGACATAGTCTTTAACCTTGTAATATGCTTTTTTGGTTAAGACACGCTTAATATGGGTTTTGAACTTTCCTTCGCTAAGTTCAGTCACCGCTTTTGGCAGCTTGTTATAAAAGCGTATGCTATTTACTAAAAATGACTTACTGGTCTTGGCTAATCTCCATTTGGGCAATATAATTTCGTGTTTACTACGAGTATTTATGTTATGGAAATCGCTTCTAATTTTGAAAAGTCCTAGGTTTTTACGTACATACAAAATACTTTCTAAGATATAAAGAGAAGAAAAACTCGAATAGTTAGATAAGAAAAAAATTGTTTTTAATAGAATGTATTTTTAATGTAATAGGTACCATTTGATGTCCATACTGCTAAGGTCAGATTAGTGAAAAATAAATCTTCCTGTAATTTCTAAAATATAAAATGGAGATGTTCGACCAACTTTAAATTAGAAAAATAAAATAACATTTAAAACTTTTATTCAATTTTTTATTGAATAATTACGATCGGTCATACTATGATCACTGTCAGAAGAGTGAATAGAAACAGAATCAGATTCTGTTTCACTATCACTAGCCGTGGATATAATAAATCGATCCATTGCTTCATCCATAAGACCATCATTTTTTAAATATTCTTCCTCCAAATGCTGTGTATGTTTACATTGAATCCCAATCTTCCGCTGTAACAGTCTCAAAAGCCTCTTCTGTTAGGCGTACAATTTCTTTTGGATCTTGGCCCACGTTTTTATCGGCTACCCGTCTCTTTACAAGGCTCCACGTTTTTTCGATCGGATTGAGATCGCAGTGGTAAGGCGGCAATCTTAGCAATTAATGATTGTGAGATTTTAATAATGCCTCCACGGCATATGTAGGTGGACCTTTGTTTTGTTTAATTAATTCAAATAATACAGCTTTTGTCCAAGTATCTTCAAAATATACTCCCTTTTCTCGCAGCCATTCCTGCATGTCACGTTTAATACTTGACATTGTAGGTGCTTTATCTATTTGAGTGCAGTGATACGGAGCGTTGTCCATTACCACAAGTGACCTTTCAGGTAGGTTAGGAATGACATTTTCACTCATCCATTTCAAAAAATTTGTTGAGTTCATGTCATCGTGGTAATCTGAGGATTTGGATTGGGATTTGAACATTAACAATGCACCATTAACAAAACCATTTTCAGTTCCCGCATGAGCAATTATCCAACGACTCCCTGATGACTCTGACACGAACATCCCAGGCTCCTCCTCACTTTGCCAGCAACTTTTGGCATGATAAGTGTTGTGTATATAGGTCTCGTCTAAATATACTACAGGCTTTTTCTCCACATTGCGATTTCTTCGGATTCTCTCCAAATATCTTGAACGCCATGCAGTAATCATAACGTTCCATTAGTAATTTACGTTTCGATTGGCATCGCTTATACTTGAAACCGATGCTATGCAATATATGGTGCAATGTTGTGATGCTTCCTTGATAATTTATGTCTTCTCTCAAAGCTGCACGTAATTTAATCAATGTAGGTAATTCCTTCTTCACAACATAAAAACTGTGAATTTTTTGCCGTATAGCGCACAAATCAAATCCATCCAAGTCGAACTTTTTAGGATGCGGGCGACTCTTCCCTAGGGTGACGATAACTTTAGAAGTACTCGCCGCTGTTGCGCCTTCTTTTGTAACTCTCGTTACAGTTTTCTCTGAAACACCTGCAATAAAATGAACAATAAAAAAAAATTAAAATTCAAACAAAGTTTATTTTCGTATTTAATTACATTATTGTTGAATATAACTTTACAAATTTTTGTTGTGTTGTGTTAATTCCTTTTCAAATTTTCCTTAATAAAAATCGTGCATTAAAAAAAACAAAAAACTTAATTCCAATCTGTAAATGAATCGGGAAAAAATCTGTATATGGCAGCCCCAAAATTTACCTGTCATGGCGGCGACTCTTTTACGAACATTGCTTATTGGTATTAAAACACCGCGATTCTTGTGTTCCGCTTCACAGAACTCCTTCACCTTTAATATCATTTCTCGACCTGCACTTTTTACAACTTTTGGCATCGTAAATAAACCTTATAACGCACTAATCCAATAATAAACTCACAAAATATCTACCACAACAAGCGCACCTTGATAACATCGACAAACGACAACATGGCCGATCTCCCCATCTGTCAAATTTAGTTCCACAATTGTCCGCGGGACTTCTTTCGTGAAATGGACTTTACATATGCGTTTAGTTTAACATAGTGTAATGATATATTATCCATATAGATTTTTATACCGCAGAAGTGACACAGTTTTTTTGCCTACAAATACTTCATTACAATAAAACTCTATTTCAAAATTTTACCAATAGTCCACGTTAGTATGAATTCAGAAAACTACGTCTACTACTTTAATAAATAAGTGAATTCAAAATCGTATAAAATAATGAAACCATTTTTTTTTTATTTGGTATAAACTAGTGCTTGACTGCGATCCCGCCTGATGGTAAGTAGCGATGCAATCTTTGAAGGTGAGGTGCACTAGTTTATTAAGAGCCTTTTCACTCTAGCCTTGAAGACACCCAAATTATAATCGGACGGGAAGACTGCAGCAGGTAAACTGTTCCAGTCCTTCGACGTACGCGGTATAAATGACGAGGCGAAACGCTTAGTCTGGACCGTAGAGGTTTCAACAACGTAAGGGTGAATATTCGCCGTACGTCGGGTTGTCCGATGGTAGCATTGCGATGGCGGAATCAAGTCATGCAATTCCTGCGCACACTCTCCAAAATGCATCCTGTAAAACACCTAAAGGCTGGCTACCCTATGCCTGTGCTCAAGGCTTTGAAGGTTGGACTTAACCAAATCTGGATCACCAATTAGCCTCTTTGCACGTCTTTCCACCGAGTCCAAAGCTGCCAGGTGGCACTTTGCAGCACCAGCCCATATGTGACTGCAGTACTCCACACACGAACGGAGCTGTGCTTTGTATAACATTAAAAGCTGTCCCGGTGTGAAGTACCGCCGGACCTTTGCAAGAACACCTAGTTTTCAAGCAGCTACCTTGGCTTTGGACTCAATGAACCGCCCAAAGTTAAGGTCTGAGAGAATTTTAACCCCCAAGAGCTGAAGGCGGTCGGTGTACTCCAGGGATAAATTCTGAAAAGTAGGAGCCAAGGTGCACGGACTCCTTTTGGCGGTGAACAGACACGCTTGTGTTTTGGCGGCGTTGAATCCCACCAGATTGGCTTCACCCCACTTGGAGACTGCCTGAAGTGAGATATTCGTTCGCTCTACCATAGCCTCTCTTTCGGTCCGGATTAGCTCTTTACTAGCCCGAGTACTGGGCAGGTATCTCTCTACAACTGTGCTATCATCTGCATACCCATAGATACCGGGCACCAGCAGATCGTTGATATGCAACAGGAAGAGAGTTGCAGAGAGAACATACCCCTGAGGAACTCTGGCATTAATCGTCATGGGCTCTGATGAGCATCCGTCGACAACAACTCGGAGAGACCGTTCACTCAGGAAGTCTTTTATCCAGTTAATAAGACTAGGAGAAATGACGTACGCTGGAAGCTTACTCAAAAGGCTGGCGTACGATACCCTGTCGAAGGCCTTCGAGACGTCTAAGGAAACGGCAATCACTTCCCCATTCTTCTCGAGGGCCTCGCCCCACAAGTGGGTGGCATACACCAGTATTTTCAGCGGTTTTTTTGTTAGCCGTAAGGACTGTGCGATTGAATTTACGTATAGTACCTATAGTTTTGATGATGACTTATTTATTCTTAGAATGTGTTTTTTTTTTTTCTGTTTCATATATATCTGTCACTAAACACCTTACTATTATTTATCATTTACTACATACTAATTTATACCTACATATAATAATATACATATATTTATTTATCTCACAATAATAACTGATTAACATCCGTAGACTCATAGCAAGGTTCAGTTGAAAACCAGCGTCAGGCAACTGCTACGTAGTGACCTGGCATCATGCTGAACTGGACCCATTTGGCGCAGCCGTGAGACATACCATGTAGATATCTTTAAGTTTAAGTTTCTATACTATAATAATTGTTATCTCATTGTATGTACCTATGTGCCAAATAAACGTATTTTCTTTCTTTCTTTCAGTAGGTCCCCAGTAGACCGCATGTGTCGAAACCCGTACTGTCGGTCACTGAGGAGATCGTTACCTTCCAGGTATGCCATGAGGCGCGAGTTCAATACACGCTCCATAATCTAGCAGAGTATGGAGGTTACCGAAATCGGCCGATAGTTGGCAGGATCGGCACGACTGCCCTTTTGGGCACGGGTTGCACGTTGGCAAGCTTCCAGGACTTGGGCACTATACCAGTCCTAAATGAGAGGCGATACAAGCGCGACAATACAGGAGACAACTCGGGCGCACAAGCCTTTAGAACAATCGCTGGTATGCCATCTGGTCCACTAGCTTTATTCACGTCTAGACGACGCAGCTCTCTCAGAACTTCTCTGTTCCTCATGTGAACCTCCTGCATTGAAGAGTTACAATGAGGCAGAGTCGGTGGAGCAGCATTGCTAGTGTCAAGACGAGAATTATGGGCAAAGAGAGATGCAAAGAGTCCTGCTTTCTCTCTTGCCGTATGAGCCAGTGTTCCATCAGGGTTTATCAGTGGAGGCAAAGTGGGCCGACAGAAGTTCGCCTCGACCGACTTTTTTTTTCTTTTTTTTTATGGTGGGAAAAAATCATTCAATGACAACCCCCGCTGTTGGGCGGAGCGGGAGATAGTGTCAGACTCTTACTGACTAAAAGACCCACCCCGTTCATTCTAGCCTTCATACCGGGGCTCGAGCGCCTTTCGGATAACCCTGGCCCCAGTAGACTTCGACCCGGCTCGAGGCTTCGAGGCGCGCGGGAACAGTGCGCGCCGTCGACGTCTTGGGCTTGGTCCAGACAGTTACCGGACGGCCCGACAGAGAGCTACCCATTGCTCACTGTCCGCAAGCCCGCACCTACGGTGGCCGGAAATCGGGATCAGAATCCCGGTTGCGGCGGCGGCGGCGATAACGCCGTTGCCTGATGCGTTCGGCCTCCTCCTTTGCGAGCATTACTGCTTCGCAGAAGTCGGCGACCACCTGCCACTCCTCCTCGCTCCGGACCATGGCCTCAACCAAGGCCCGGCGCGAGAGGTCTCCACCGCCGATCGCCCCCACGAGGCCACGGCGATGCTCCACCCAAGCAGGGCACACCTAGACTGTGTGCTCCACCGTGTCCTCCGGGCGTTCCGCACAGTGGCGACACCCGGGCGTTACTTCCGCACAAATCCGGTGCAGGAAACTCCCGAACGAACCATATCCGGTGAGGACCTGCGTCATGCGGAAGGTAAGGACGCCGTGAGGTCTTTCCAGCCACGTCTCAAAGAGGGGACTTACCGCCATGATTGTGGCCTGCCCAGCACTGGGTTGCGATAGTCGTTGACGCCATTTCACCATGAGATCCCGCCGGAGCTCTGTCCGCCATGCCGTGACCTGTCGCGGACCAGTCGCGGCAGCGGACTTTCACCCCAGCGTTGCATCTCCACGCGCATATCGTGCATGTGTGCAAGGACTTTTGCCTCCAGATCCCACGGTGGTAGGCCAGCCAGAAGGCTCGCCGCTTCGCGGGAGACCGTGCTGTATCCCCGCACCATTCTTATTGCCATGACCCTCTGGCAGGCGTTCAGCATGGCCGCCGGTTGCTTTTTCAGTGACGGCGCCCACACCGGCGCCCCGTAGAGGGCCATGGACCGAACAATCCCCGCGTAGAGCCTCCGGCAGGAGGCATCTGGACCCCCAAGGTTGGGCAGGAGCCACTTGAGCGTAGCCCCAGCCCGGTTGAGTTTGGGAGCCAGATGTCGGAAATGCTCCACGAAATTCCACCGGCTGTCGAGGACGAGTCCCAGGTACTTCATCGTCGACCCGACACCGATGTGAACTCCTCCTACCGTTAGTTGGGAACTCAATGGCGGCGCGTTCCGAGAGCGGCGACCGTAAAAACACATCGCCTCGGATTTATGAAGCGCCACCTCGAGTCCCAACTCCTGGATCCTATCAATGACCATCGCAACCCCGCGTGTCGCTAGAGCGACCGCCGCCTGGTACGACTCTCCCTGCGCTAGAACCAGCGTGTCGTCTGCATAGCAAACCACGCTGACCCCGTCAGGGAAGTCGCCGCTCAGCACGTAGTCGTACCCGATGTTCCACAAGGGTGGCCCTAGTACCGACCCCTGCGGAACACCGCACGACATCTCTCGACGTTTCCAGTCTCCCTGGTGACCGGGGTAGACTATAAATCTTTCCGACAGATAGGCCTCGACCACTCGACAGAGGTATTCGGGCACCCGGTGGTGCTGGAGTGCCCTCCGGATCGTACTTCAGGGCAGAGAATTGAACGCGTTGGCAATGTCCAAGGACACTGCCACGACACACCTGCCCCGGAACACCGCATCCCCCGTCGTGAGGGCTCGCACGCGCATGATGGCGTCCACCGTAGAGCGCATCCTGCGAAAGCCGAACTATCCGTCCGAAAGGTCCGGCCCCACCCGTGTTAGGTGCCCGACGAGGCGGTTCGCAATGACTCTCTCAAAGAGCTTGCCCACCTCGTCGAGCAGCACAATGGGCCGGTACGCGGACGAAGAGTCCGCAGGGCGCCCTGGCTTTGCGATGAGGACCAGTTTCCCCGTCTTCCAACAATGTGGGAACTGGCCCCTCTCCAGGCAGCCTCGACCGACTTGGCAAGGGACCAGAATGCTCTGCTGCCGGACGGCTGTGCAGAGAGTTTTCTGCCAATATGGGTTATGCGGTCGAAGCGTGCCTTCTTTAATGCTTTTTTGTAGGACTTGGCAGCATGGTTGAAGGCTCTCTTCTTTTAATTCAGATCCGGAGCTTTGTGGTCACGAGCGTCAACCCAGGCGAGAAACGCCGAATGCTTACGCTCTTCAGCCTGAACGCAATCGGCGTTGAACCACATTTATTGTAATCATCATTCTAAAGGACAACTATCTTTAGTGAATGATCGTCAGGACTGCGCTGCTAATATTTAGTGACAAAACAAACAACAACTATAACTATAGCATAATCAGCTTTTTAATGTTCCCACTGCTGGGACCTTCTCTCTAGGAGAGGGAATGGGCCGTGGCCGTAACCCACTACGCTGGCCCAGTGTGGGTTGGTGAATGTCGCATGTCTTCGAAATATGCCGGTTTCCTCACGTTGTTTTCCTTCACCGTTTTGAGAGCAGTGGTGATGAAATAAATTACATAAAAAAATTAAAACTTTTTTTTAATCTGTTCCATCACATTTTCAACTTAATTTTTCGGGACGAATCAAAAATTGATTCGGAGTCAGAAAGGGTCTAGCAGAATAAGGTAGGGCCAGCGGCCCCCGAGAGGTATTTCCAAAATAAATTGTGGTATTACATTAGTGACAAGTATTATTACTATTGACGTGATTTTAGCCTTCTGTCTCACTTCTTTCAGGAGTTATTTGACTAAATAGACAAAAACGTAGGTATTTTTCAAAATTATTTTTTTCAAAAACTATTAAAGCGACACTAATAAAACTAAAACGGTTTGTTAGAAAATAAATTGTTCTACATTATATATTTTTTGTAGATTTTACTTACCTTAATTACTATTAAAAAGAAAAGAAAATATGTTTTTTAAATTTTTTATTCATAGTTTACGAAGAGGTACAATCACAGAAAAAATATATAATATATATCACTATGTCTAGTATTATCACTAAAAATTGAAATAATATCAGATGGGTGCAAGACTTCCAAAAAAAATTAAAACTGATCATGACCATCCTGGCTAGTAAGGACTTTACATCTGTCTTTTGAATAAACGTTCTTGTAAATATATATGTCATCGTAAAATTGTAAATACCGTTAGATTATGATCTATCTCACGCGATTAAATAATAAAAAATGAAAACGTAACAAAATTTAGATTTTTTTGTTATACTTTTTTTGTATATGATGTCAGAATTATTGATTACATATTAAATAATAATAAAATAAATACTTGATGTCACATGCATCATCCTTCTGCATGATGCAGGTTGACATGGTAAGTTCGGGAGTTTCTTGCAACTGATTTGTACGAAAGAAACACCCGTCACTACTGTGTGGATCATAGAATAGGGCACTGTGGAGCTTACGGTAGAGCGATCCACCCCACTCGGGTGGAGCACAGCCGTGTCCGCATGAGGGCGGTCGGCGGCAATGATCAGCAACGCGGCAACGCTCTCACGACAGGCCCTTGTACAAGTCATGGTCCGAAGCGAGTAGGAATGGCAGGTGGTCATCGGGCTCGGTCCGGTAACCGTTCGAACCGAGACCTCACCTTATCTACTCACCACTTCCTAGTGTTTGAGACACTAGGAAGTGGTGAGTGGTGGGGGCGCTTTTGGGGCTGTCTATATAGGCATTCAAGAGAGTTGAGATGTCCAACTCTATTTATTATTGGAGTGATGGCTCCCGTCTATATTATTTTTTATTAGTATTTGCATTTACTCTTGAGTTTATATACTCTATCTGCGACCATTACTTCGGTCAGATACGAGCATTGTATCTTGCAGACGTACTTATTGTACAAAGGGCATGATGGGGATGGGTTGACCACATCTAACACATACAGTCCAAGGACTGTTAGGGACCATGACTCAATAGGAGCATGATGTAGACGCATTGCAGTGGAACTTGCTTACCCCTTTGCTTGACAAGGACGGTCGCACGGTTTGCAGCAGGGAAGGTTGCTTCGTCACGTTTTACAGTTCGAGAGAACTGCTAGGGACCATGTCTCAAAAGGAGCATGATGTTGACGTATTGTTGCTGAAAAGCGCAGGCGTCACTTATGGAAGTGTTGCCCTAAGTGCCGTGAGTGCGGATGTGAGGTACCATGTGAGGCGCACTGACTACACTTTTCTCTCTGCTCAACTCTCCCACGCCTCCATTCTATCTCATAACTCACTTTCAATTTCTTTGTTCTTCACACGCAAGGAATCTGCGTTCTTCTGCTCTGTCCTTCTCCTAATTCAGATTTTGTTCATTCTTCCTTCTATATACAGTCCATCCTTCTGTGGAATGCGCTTCCTCTCGATATCAGGACGGCCAAAAGTCGGTATGCATTTAAGCGGAAGTTGCGGAATCATTTTCTACACCAATAGCAGAATCGTCTCAAAACTTCTGTCCTTAATTTATATAAATATATATATGTAGTATATATATATATTATATTAAATATATATGTGTGTGTATTTTATCTAAAATTATGTATAATTTTTTCTCTTGTTTTAATACCAAAATTTTCTTTTTGTGCGCCTACCATATTGTCTCTTCACCACCCTAGGCTGACTGGTAGAGAATGCCTAAGGCATTAAGTCCGCCTATGTAGGTACTTTGTCTTGCATGAAGATTAAATAAAATAAATAAATAAATAAGTAATGATATAGTTAGCTTGTCAAATGAACATTGTATTGAACTGTCCTGTGTTGAGCTAGATGAGCATGTTGTAGTGTGCGTGTACACCCCAGAACCCTCAAAACTTGAGTCTATTTGAATCAACAATCGAAGATTTTCTAGCAAAGCTCGCAGACAGTAACAAATGTATAATAATTTGTGGAGATTTTAATATCATTAAAAATAGCTGCAGATTTTTAAGCCTTTTTAAATCATTTCATTTATCTAATGTTTTTACAGAACCAACTAGAGTAACTCCAACCTCTGCAACTTGTATTGATAATATTTTCTGTGATTGTGATTATTTACATAAATCTTTAGTAAATTATCATCCGTCTGATCATAGTGGACAAACGGTGTCTTTTAAGTCTAAAGCAACTTTGGAAAAAGCTCAAATTAAATTTAGTCCAATTACACTTAGCAAATTGACAAAATTTAATAGTAACATACAAAATAAATTAAATGCTCTGGGCCACAATATTGATGATGCTAATAAATTTTATGATAATTTCTTTTCAGTAATAATCAATGAATTTAATAAAAGTTTTGAAAAGAAGTCGAAAAATATTTTCCCTAAGTTTGAATTTAGTAACTGGGCGACTAAAGGTATAAGGATAAGTAGAGAAAAACTATATGAGCTATATGGCCTTAAGCCATTTTTTAACTCTGAAAGCTTTAACAAGTATGTCAATAAATATTCTAAACTCTTTAGAAAAATATGCAAAGTAGGCCCTTTTCATTAGTAAAAAAATCAAATTAGCTGACAATAAAAAAGACCGTTTGGAAAGTTATTAATAGTTAAACTGGTAGAAATACGGAACGAAACTCGGATTTTTTATTGGAGACTGCAAATGGTCCCATAAGTTTTAACATAGAAGTAGCCCAAGAGTTTGTGAATTTTTTCACCAACATACCTCTTAAGACAATGGAAGCTTTAAATTCCTCACCGGAGGCTCTATTACATTATTGCAAGAAAACGTGCCAGGCTGTCCGGTTCGCACTGCTACGCATGTGCGGCGGCAGGCAAACCGGCCAACCACCGGGCTGGGGGCAGGTCCTGCGACCCCCCCGCCAAGGTCATGGGCAAGGCCCGTAGGCCCATCCCCGCCGACGTCCTCACCGCCGCAGCCACCTCCTTGGCCGCCGCCGCTATCGCCGCCGCACCCGCTGCTCTTGCCACCGCACGCGCTGCAGTCGCAGCCGCACCCGCCGCGGCAGTGCCCCCTAGAAGGTCTCGGGAGGAGACGATGGATTGCCAATAACGGCCCCATTCCGTCTCCTCCAGGCGAATATCAACCACTGCGCCCCCGCTCAGGATCTGTTGCTCCAGAGCATGGCGCAGTGGTCGATAAATGTTGCCGTCGTCTCCGAGCCGTACTAAGTTCATCCCCGTGGAGACTGGGTTCAGGACCTAGACGGCTCGGTGACGTTAATCTCGTCGGCCGCCGCCGGTACCCCGCCCCTCGAGGCTGTTGCGAGGGGACGGGGTTGCGTGGCAGCACGGTTCGGGGACATTGCAGTGGTAGGCGTCTACCTGTCCCCGAACAGATCTCTCGACGAACTCCAAGTCTCCCCTATGGAGCTTAATGTCGTCGTCGCTGGGTTTGGTACCCTCCCCGTGGTCGTTTGCGGGGACTTCAACGCCTGGAATACGGCTTGGGGTTCCCGGTACACAACCCCACGGGGTCAGATGGTGAAGGACTGGGCTTTGGAGCTGGGCCTGGTCGTCCTGAACCGGGGTTCTGTCCCCACGTTGGCGCGGATGCGGGGTGAATCAGTGGTGGACATCTCGTTCGCCAGCCCCGCTCTGTCGCTGCGTGTCGTCGACTGGCGCGTTATGAATGAGGTGGAGACGTACTCCGACCACCGGTACATCCGGTTGGATGTCTCCGCCGAAACCTCGGCTGCACCGGTCCGACAGAGCCCTTGCGGTCCGCGGTGGGCGCTTAAGCAGATAGACCGGGAGCTCCTCCTGGAAGCCGCGACGGTACAGGCCTGGGTACAAGCACCGGACAGGCCTGTCGACCTAGATGTCGAGGCGGAGTGGTTCCAGGAGGCCATGTCGCAAATTTGCAACGCGGCAATGCCCCGAGTCCGTCCAAGGCGAGCTAAGCGCCAGGTGTGCTGGTGGTCGCCGGAGATCGCTGCACTGCGCAACGCATGCAGGCACGCGCGACGCCAGTACGCTAGACACTGCAGGCACCGCATCCGCCCGCCGGATGCGGAGGCCAGAGAGGCGGAGCTGTATGAGGGATACAGAGCGGCAAAATGCACCCTCTGAGCGGAGATCAAGCGGGCCAAACTGGAGGCCCGTAACGTGTGGCTGGGGTCTCTGAACGCGGACCCGTGGGGGCGCCCGTACAATACGGTACGGGAAAAGTTCCGCCGCTGGGTTCCCCTGCTGACTCAGAGTCTCCAGCCCCAGATCGTAGAGGGTGCGGTGAACGCTTTGTTCCCTGCGCGGGGGGAACACTCCCCCCCGCCCATGGCTCCGCCTCCACCACCAGCGGTGTCTGACGCGGACGGCAACAGCGACGACGACGACGATGCTCCAGAGGTGACCGAGGTAGAGATGAGAGTGGCGGTGCGAAGGCTGAGTGCCAAAAACACCGTCCCAGGACCCGACGGCTTGCCTGGAAAGGCCTGGGTCTTGGCCATGGAGGCTCTCGGGCCTCGACTGAGGGGGCTCTTCAGCGCATGCCTGGAGAGAGGCCAGTTCCCACTTTGCTGGAAGACGGGGAAACTGGTCCTCATAGCGAAGCCAGGGCGCCCTGTGGACTATCCATCCGCGTACCGGCCCATTGTGCTGCTCGACGAGGTGGGCAAGCTCTTTGAGAGAGTCATTGCAAACCGCCTCGTCGGGCGCCTAACACGGGTGGGGCCGGACCTTTCGGATGGACAGTTCGGCTTTCGCAGGACGCGCTCTAGGGTGGACGCCATCATGCGCATGCGAGCCCTCACGACAGGGGATGCGGTGTCCCGGGGCAGGTGTGTCGTGGCAGTGTCCTTGGACATTGCCAACGCGTTCAATTCCCTGCCCTGGAGTACGATCCGGACGGCACTCCGGTACCACCGGGTGCCTGAATACCTCTGTCGAGTGGTCGAGGCCTATCTGTCGGAAAGATTTATAGTCTACCCCGGTCACCAGGGAGACTGGAAACTTCGAGAGATGTCGCGCGGTGTTCCGCAGGGGTCGGTACTAGGGCCACCGGAACATCGGGTACGACTACGTGCTGAGCGGCGACTTCCCTGACGGGGTCAGCGTGGTTTGCTATGCAGACGACACGCTGGTTCTAGCGCAGGGAGAGTCGTACCAGGCGGCGGTCGTTGATAGGATCCAGGAGTTGGGACTCAAGGTGGCGCTTCACAAATCCGAGGCTACGTGTATCCACGGTCGCCGCCCTCAGAACGCGCTGCCATTGAGTTCCCAACTAACGGTAGGAGGAGTTCACATCGGTGTCGGGTCGACGATGAAGTACCTGGGACTCGTCCTCGACAGCCGTTGGAATTTCGTGGAGCATTTCCGACGTCTGGCTCCCAAACTCAACCGGGCTGGGGCTGCGCTCAAGCGGCTCCTGCCCAACCTTGGGGGTCCAGATGCCTCCTGCCGGAGGCTCTACGCGGGTATCGTACGGTCCATGGCCCTCTACGGGGCGCCGGTGTGGGCGCTGTCGCTGAAAACGCAACCGGCGACCATGCTAAACGCCTGCCAGAGGGTCATGGCAATAAGAATGGTGCGGGGATACTGCACGGTCTCCCACGAAGCGGCGAGCCTTCTGGCTGGCCTACCACCGTGGGATCTGGAGGCAACAGTCCTTGCACACATGCACGATATGCGCGTGGAGATGCAACGCCGGGGTGAAAGTCCGCTGCCGCGACAGGTCATGGCATGGCGGACAGAGCTCCGGCGGGATCTCATGGTGAAATGGCGTCAACAACTATCGCAACCCAGTGCTGGGCACGCCACAATCATGGCGGTAAGTCCCCTCTTTGCGGCGTGGCTGGAAAGACCTCACGGCGTTCTTACCTTCCGCATGTCGCAGGTCCTCACCGGACATGGTTCGTTCGGGAGTTTCCTGCACCGGATTCGTGCGGAAGTGACGCCCGGGTGTCGCCACTGTGCAGAATGCCCAGAGGACACGGTGAAGCACACAGTTGAGGTGTGCCCTGCTTAGGCGGAGTCTCGCCGTGCCCTCGTGGGGGCGATCGGCGGCGGAGACCTCTCGCGCCGGGCCTTGGTTGAGGCCATGGTCCGGAGCGAGGAGGAGTGGCAGGCGGTCGCCGACTTCTGCGAAGCAGTAATGCTCGCAAAGGAGGAGGCCGAACGCATCAGGCAACGGCGTTATCAACGCCGCCGCCGCCGACGGGATTCTGATCCCGATTTCCGGCCACCGTAGGCGCGAGCTTACGGACAGTGAGCAATGGGTAGCTCGCTGTCCGGCCGTCCGGTAACTGTCCGGACCAAGCCCAAGTCGTCGACGGTGCGCACTGTTCCCGCGCGCCTCAAGGAGTTGTCAGCAACAGCAGGGACCCAGCTGGGTCGAAGCCTACTGGGGCCAGGGTTATCCGAAAGGGTGCTCGAGCCCTGGTATGAAGGCTAGAAGGAACGGGGTGGGTCTTTTAGTCAGTAAGATTCTGACACTATCTCCCGCTCCGCCCAAGAGTGGGGGTTGTCATTGGATGATTTTTTCCTACCATAAAAAAAAACCGGCCAAGTGCGAGTCGGACTCGCCAATGGAGGGTTCCGTATCAGCAAGTAACATAATATAAAAGTTCTTGTAGTTCGTTGTAACTTTGATCGATGTTTTAATAATAGTGTATTTTTTTAGATTTATGACGTATTAAAAAAAAACTACTCACTAGATCTTGTTCAAACCGATTTTCCTTGGTAGTTTACATGGTAATGTACATCATATATTTTTTTAGTTTTATCATTCTCTTATTTTAATAGTTATAGGGGGGACACACACATTTTACCACTTTGGAAGTGACTCTCGCGTAAACTATTCAATTTAGAAAAAAAATGATATTAGAAACCTCAATATCATTTTTGAAGACCTATACATAGATACCCCACACGTATGGGTTTGATGAAAAAAAATATTTTGAGTTTCAGTTCTAAGTATGGGGACCCCCAAAATTTATTGCTTTTTTCTATTTTTGTGTGAAAATCATAAAGCGGTTCACAGAATACATCTACTAACTAAGTTTCAACAGTATAGCTCTTATAGTTTCGGAAAAAAGTGGCTGTGACATACGGATGGACAGACAGACAGACAGACAGACAGACATGACGAATCTATAAGGGTTCCGTTTTTTGCCAATTGGCTATGGAACCCTAAAAAGGCTGTCCGGTTGAATTTCAATTCAAACATATAAACCCTCTATCCGTATTGGTCCTTAAGGACACGGCGACGGATGAATTTCCATACAAACATAATACCACGCTCATTTACAGTTGGAGCATTTTTCCAACATATTATGATGATATTCGGTTATAGACAATATTTATCTAAGTTCCTACGTCTTTCTTTAAAAAAAAAACAAAAAGAAATTTAAGCGAATTGTATTTCGCACTTTTTTATAGCGTAAATGGCAAAACATGCCATTTGGCTGTTCCTGTATTAAAAATAACAATATTTCTAATATTCTCGACGTAGGAACCTAGATAAATATTGTCTATAACCGAATATCATCATAATATGTTGGAAATATGCTTCAACTGCAAATGAGCATGGTATTACGTTTGTATGGAAATTCATCCGTCGCCGGCCCCTTAACTCTTCATCTTATTTATAAATGACATTCCCGTACAAGTCCGTACTCACTTGGCCTGTTTTGCCGATGATACAGCGTCTTATACATCAGATAACGATGTAGATATTATCATTAGCCGACTTCAGATGTACCTTGAACTACTCCAGTCTTACTTCAATAAATGGAAGCTGAAATTAAATGAGTCTAAGACATAAGCGATAATTTTTACTCGTCAACGTAGCATCCTTAAAAGAACTTTAAAAATTCTTGGACAGTCTATTCCTTGGAGCGCAGCAGTTAGTTACCTGGGTGTTACATTAGACAAAAAGCTCAACTGGAGTAAACACATAGCTAAATTACGTGTCAAGGGAGCACAAGCACTAGGTTCCCTAAGTCCCATACTTAACCGCAAAAGTAGACTTAGTCCTAAGACAAAATTAAGATTATACACAACATTAATTAGACCTTGCATCACCTATTCTTGCCCGGTATGGAGCAGTACTTGTCAATCCAATTATAACCTTTTACAAGTTCTTCAAAATAAAGCTGTTAAAATTGCTTACAATACCCCATTCAAAACTAATCTTAAAATACTTCACTCTAAGATAAAATTACCAAATATTACCCAATATATTTTAAAATTAACTCGTAAATTTTATAGTAAAAATAAATGTCATTATAACACTTTGATTGCCGACTTAGGGCTAACTGAAGTGAAAGACTTGCCTAATATCGATAGATATGGTACATACAAGCTCCCACAGCCAGTTTTCGGTAAGGTCTTTGAAAAAGTTATGCTTAATCAAATGCTTATTCATTTTAACATCTATAAGATCTTACACGAACAGCAGTATGGTTTCACCAAAGGACGTTGTACGACTGACGCTGATGTCACCTTATTAAAACACATATTTGCAGCATGTGAGAAAACCCAAGATGCTATTGGAATTTTCTGTGACCTCTCAAAGGCTTTTGATTGTGTCAATCATAAAACCTTACTTTTAAAGCTAGAACATTACGGATTAGTTTAACTTGCACTAAGTTTAGTAAAATCTTATTTAAATGACAGGCAACAGCAAGTTCAAATAAATGATGTCAATTCACAGGGCTTAAAATTCAAAATGGGTGTACCACAAGGCTCTATTTTGGGTCCCTTCCTCTTTCTGGTGTATATTAATGATCTACCGCATTTATTGAAAAAAACAACTACATATTATAGTATTGTTTGCTGACGATACTTCCTTAATATTTAAGATCAATAGACGCTCCACACATCTTGATGACGTAAACAACATTCTGCAGCAGGTCCAAAACTGGTTTACTGTCAATAATTTAGTATTAAATGGGAAAAAAACAAAGTGCATAAGATTTGCGTTACCGAATGTTAAAATTAATGATTTGGAAATAGTATTGAACAGGGAGAAACTTGAATTCGTCGAAAACACGGTTTTCCTGGGAATCACGCTCCACTCGAGGCTACAATGGGGTCCTCATTTAACATCTCTGGCAGGACGGCTTAGCTCAGCAGCATGTGCTGTCAGAAAAATCCGTCAATATACTGATATACATACCGCGAGACTGGTCTATTTTAGTTATTTTCACAGTATCATGTCTTGTGGTATTCTGCTATGGGGACGGGCTGCAGACATAGAGTCTATTTTTATTCTGCAGAAAAGAGCTATGAGAGCCATATACAATCTTTGCAGGCGTGATTCTCTTAGGGAAAACATCATGACGGTCCCTTGTCAATACATTTATGAAAATATTATGTATGTCAGAAAAAAATATTCATCTTTTTACTAAAATAAGTGACAGGCACAATTTTAATACTAGAAAAAAAGACAAGTTACACCAACCTCGATTCAGATTGGCTAAGGTATCTAGTTCTTTTATGGGGTAGGTACTGTGTAAAATTTTGTAATAAAATTTCACTTGAAATTCTCCAATTAAACGAGTCAAAATTTAAAACATGTCATCTACTCGATAAAATTGCTTGGCTAAATGTCGGTCCTGCTTCACAGTCACAGTCATTTCGAGCTACTAATTAGTCGTATTTTTTATTTTTTTTTATTTAATTATAAATATTGGAAGAGATGCTGCTGGCCTTTTCCTATTGTTGTTTTCGGTTTTTTTTTTATTTTTTTTTTTATTTCAATAGTACTTATGATTTATTACCTGTTACATTTGGAAATAATAGCATTGTATAATGCAGAAGCACTTTTTCCCAATTTTGTGAATGTGAAGTACCATGGAGCATTTTTATTTGGTTACAACTTGTTTGACACTACGAGCATGGCAGTTGAGAGATTTTTATGCTCACTAAAATGTCTCGCTGATGGTGGCACGTGTTATTGGGTCATTTGGCTCCCTTCAAAATGGTTGAGCTGAGTGGGGCTGATGCACGCGTCATGCTCGTGAACGGGCGCCGTCAGTTGAGACTGGTCATCTCTTAGCTGCCAGTGACTTATTCAATTTCTATTTTTTTATTGTTACCATTATTATTTAATTTTTATTACTTATCTCCATGGGGTGCGTGCTAGATAACCTCCACGTGTGCTCTCTTGCTGTTCGTCCCAGTTCATGCATGTATGCATCTGCATTTTATATGTGGCTGTGTGTAGGCATTCGCTGGGAAGAACAGTGGGGGGGACGGTGCATCCTGGGCGCCGCTGTAGGTGGATCTCTTACGTGTGTCATTACTTATGGCATAGGTAGGGGAATCACTTACAGTGGTGGCGAATAATCAGTAAAACCCAATCCAAGGTGTCATACGTACCGAGCCGAGGGATGCGTAGCCAAGGGGGAGCTTGGTTCCTATCGGTGTCTCTCCAGGGAGATGGCAATCCTGGAGTAGTAATTTCGCCTTACCTGGGCAAGCGGGGCTCTGCCCAGGTGGACTGTTTATTTCCCTAGCTTCTCGTGGGAACTGTATGGATTTAAACTTGTTTAAAAAAAATACTCCATCTCTGGACGAAGATGAACGTCCAGAACTCTCGAGTAGTCTTACTGGGTCAATTCCCGATCTGACTGCTCTCTTGCTCGGTTCTGAGGGTGACTCCCAAGTCACCTTGGACACCGAACTCAACCCTCCTGAGCTGGAGTCAGCAAACGATGGCACGAGGCCTACTGAGATGGACTCGGAAGTGTCGTCGGAAACTGACCTCAGTCCCAGGAAATGACGGTTGCCAGGAGAAGCGCGTAAGCGCCTGCGGCGCCTCAAGGCTGGCGGTATGGACCCCATTGAGGCCTACAAGCTGGTCACGGAGCGGTTGGGGAGTGCGCGCACTCCTTCGACTGGTCTAATGGCCGATATGTCCTCGGGGAAGAGGCCGGTAAAACGATCTCGATCCGAGGTCGAGTCGCCAAAAGATCATGCCGAAAAGACTACGCGTGTGGACGAAAAGTCAGGGTCAATTCCAATGATCCCTGATGAGGCGTCCGCAACTCAGGTCGGACCACCGCCTGAGACAAGCGCTATGTCTTTTAAAGATGCCCTAACTAACATCCGGGTGGGAATCCGTAACAAGGAGCCCATGTCGAACGCGCAATTAGGGCTCCTTTACAAGGACATACTGAGGGCGATTCTTAACGCCCCTATGCCCAAAGCCCCCGAATTCAAAATTCGAATTGAGGGCTGCACTTTCAAGCTGGGATGGCTGCTAGTCGTAATCAAAAACGACTACAGCCTTAAATGGCTTGAAGAAAAAGTGGAAACACTAAAGCCGTGGCCAGAGGCGGAACTCTCGTTTATTAACGAGAAGGACTTGCCAAAAGCTAAGGTTAGGATCCTACACTTCAAGACAGAAGATGTCGTTAAAACTCCAAGAGATGCCCTCAATCTCCTGGAAAAACAAAACGACCTGCAGACTGGCTTGTGGAAGGTGCTGAGCGTCAAGAAAGAAAGAGACGGAATCACGACCGCCCTCTCTATCGATGATGCCTCTATAGAAGCCTTGCGCAAGTTAGACTGCAGGCCGCAACTAGGATTTCGCAAAGTTTTGATTCGCACTCGCGGCGATAGTACGCCAGCGAGGGCTGAGCAGGTGGCAGGAACTAGCCAATCTGGCGCGAAGATTCTGCCACGAGCTCAACACGCTCCTAAGGCGGGGTCGAGCGTCCAGGTCTCTGGTAAAACGGCAAAGCGGCAAAACGCCAAGCCGAAACCCGGAGGCCGGGACGTCAGGAACCGCCCCCTCGGAGCACCACCGACGAAAAGGCCTACACGTCCCAATCGTTCGGGAGTGGCGAGCCGACCGGCTAAACCTCAGGGCTGCCCTATAGCCCCGAAGTCAAGCGGGTCGAATAAAGCCACTTAACCCACCCACCGAGACAAACACACAACACTAACACAACACAAACACACCATAACACAGACACACACAAACACACAAGTGGTGCAGATCAACCTGCACCATGCCAGAGCAGCCACGGCTGTTCTGGAAAAACACTTCACACAGAAGAACCTTCACATTGCTCTTATTCAGGAACCGTGGCTGGCAAATAAAATATTTGGGAAACTAATTTTACATCAATTACAAAGATTTTTTAATAGACATAAGTTGTTACATAATAAACAGTTCGGTTTTACAAGGGGTCGTTCAACAACCGATGCCGGGATTGAACTTTTAGGCCATATTTATAATGCATGGGAAGACAAATGCGATGTCCTGGGCATTTTTTGTGATTTGTCCAAGGCTTTCGATTGCGTTCTCCATGAAACATTAATCTGGAAACTACACCATTACGGGATCCGGAATTCTTCTCTGGATCTTCTTACTTCTTATTTGAGTGATAGGATTCAGAGAGTTGATGTAAACGGAAAAAGATCACCCGGGTCTGTAGTATCAATGGGTGTGCCCCAGGGCTCGATTCTTGGTCCATTTTTATTTCTCATTTATATAAATGACTTGCCATACCTCATAAAGGATAATCATGATATAGTGTTGTTTGCAGACGACACTTCGCTTTTTTTTTTAATTAAACGTCAGCAGCCGGTTACTGATGCCATAAATAACAACCTTTCAAAAATAGTACACTGGTTTAATGTCAATAACCTGCTCCTTAATGAAAAGAAAACCAAATTTGTTAAATTTACGATGCCTCACGTAAGGCAGGTAGAAACTAGTGTGCTAATAAAAGGTAAAGAATTGAGTCCTGAAGACACTATAGTTACATATTTATACTGTGCTATAGTGTTCTTGGGTATAACTCTTGATGCTAAGCTTCAGTGGGGCCCACACATAGATAAGTTGTCGAAAAAACTTAGCTCTGCCGCATACGCTGTTAGGCAAATTCGAAATCTAACTGACTTAGTTATTTTCATAGTGTCATGTCGTACGGTATTCTATTATGGGGAAATGCCGCCGATATCCAAACGATTTTTGTTTTGCAGAAAAGGGCCATTCGTTCAATTTATAAATTAAGTCCCAGATACTCCCTCAGAGATAAATTTAAAAATATTAATATTTTGACTGTGCCATCTCAGTATATCTATGAAAATATTTTGTATGTTCATAAAAATAAAAAAAAATGTTTAAAAAATAGTGATATTCATAACGTTAATACTAGGAACAAACACAAGTTAGTGGTTCCTGCAACCAGGCTCAAAAAAATAGGACGCTCATTTAGATGCCAAAGTATACATTTTTATAATAAGCTTCCCAGTCCTATTCAAGAACTTAGCATTAATAAATTCAAAACATTTGTAAAGCGAAAACTTTGCCAAAAGGCTTTTTATACTGTAAAAGAGTATCTCGAGGATAAAACGGCTTGGGATTGACCTGCTCCAATACCTACTCACTATAATTGTTATCATTTGAATGTTTTTTTGTTTTAACTGCCTTTTTTTTTATTGACGATTGTTGTTGTTTTACAATTATGAATTGTATATATATATATATGTATATATATATATATATATATATATATATATATATATATATATATATATATATATATGTAATGAAATGACCTCCTTGGAAATGACATTTCATTTTTTTAATTTTTAAGCTGTGGATACGGGGTGACGTATCATTCAATGACAGATGATGTTTAGATTATTTTTGTGCATTTTATTGTTATAAAAACTTGTAGAGAGATAATTAAAGGGATATAATTGAGGAGGCGATATTATTAAACTTTAAATGTCGTTTCTTTGTTTTCAGGTGAGATAAAAGTGTAATTTTAGTTAAACGATAATTGCTATAATGTAAAAGCGTGTTGAATAAAAAAAAACTTTGTTTTCAGAGAAACAATTTGTGGTTTATTTCGAAAATCCTCAATAATATACCTTATAAAACGACATTTTTGTTAACTAAAAGAAGATGGACCGGCTGCAATTTGAGTTTACGATGATAGCTTCAAATGATGGCAAATCAAATGTATTAGCCATAACCTCAATATCTACAGAAGAAGGAAAATGTTATGTTTTACCTGATGAGCTGAAGCCGGTGATTCATCATACATATATTGTCAAAATGAATACTTTCTCAAAAATAAAAAATAGTATAAAGAAAAGACATCACAGTAGAAAAATATGGATAAAATTGGATGAAGATCTTAAGAAAACATATAGAGATGAGGAAGGTAATATGCAATTTTTAGATCAATATTTAGAAGAAATAAGCACAAAACAACCAATAGACATAAACGACAATTTGCAACATATCTTGGAAAAATTAATAGAAACTACTACAAAGAAAGAAAATCAACATAACCTAAAACATATTTCAGAGAAATTTATTATTGAAAAATTCACAAGCAAGAACCCTAATGTAATGCAATGGATTGAGAATTTTGAAAAGGAGTGTGAGCGCTTTAATATATCAAAAGATGAAACAAAAATAGATATATTGAGATTATTTTTAGAAAAATCTTGTTTGGATTGGTATAGCTCGATGGCCATAAAACTAACAATAAAAGCTGAATGGAATGAATGGAAAAACAAATTTTTAGAAACTTTTAAAAACCAAGGATGGGACATAGTTACATATGCTCTCGCATTTAGATATAAAGAAGGACTACTAATTGATTACGCTATTAGAAAAGAAAGGCTTATGCTAGACATAAACAAATCAATAGACTCCAAAACAATGATAGATCTTATTGCAACAGGTTTACCTGGGTTTATCTTAAATAGGTTAAACAGAGATGAACTCAATGACACTACTGATTTGTTCAATGAGATAAGAAAATATGAAGGTATGATGTACAAGAAAAACTCAAGTACAGTAAAGAGTTGTACATTCCTTTATAAAAAAAAAACTAATGAGAAGAAGCCATGTAACACTTGTGAATCTTTGGACAAAGGAATTAGATATCATCCGGAAGAGTCATGTTGGTTCAAGAAAAATAAAAATGAATCTGAAAAAGTTTTTAAACCCAGAAATGTAAATAACAACTCCATTATTGAAGTGGATATAAATACTGAGAAAAAAAACGAGTAAGTACACCATTAATCAAAATCAAGCTCTTATTAGAAAATAAACTAGAAGTGAGCGGCATTTATGATTCAGGCTCACAGATCTCTTTAATAAATTCAAGACTGATTAAAATAAAAGAAAAAAAGGACAATGAGAATATAGCATATATGAAAACGGTTAATGGTGTGAAAAAAACAGATGGCTTGATAACAATAAAAATAAAAATATTTGATTAAGAAGAAGAGAGGTGGATGTATACATAGTAGAAAATGAATATTTTGATGATTTTATAATCGGATTGGATATGATAAAGAAATTCAAACTAGCCCAAAACGAGGACTTGCGGATAGAACAAGAGATAAGAACAAATAAAATAGATGAAATGTCTAAAGATAACAGAAATGAAGAAAAGAATATAAAAACATTAGCAATAAATTTTAATGAACATATAGAAACAGAAGAGTTTGTAAGTATGACAGACCATTTAGATAATGAAAAGAAAATTGAGATCGAGAAAATAATAAAGGAATATAAAACAATTTTTGCAAAGGACAAGTATGATATAGGAACAGTTAGAGATTATGAAGCTCACATAGATTTACTAGTAAATAGATACTGTAGTAAAAGACCATACAGATGTACAATAGAAGATAAATTAGAAATTGAAAAGCAAATATCCATGTTACTAAAGAATAATTTAATAGAAGAATCCTACAGTCCTTTCGCTGCTCCAGTGACATTGGCATTTAAAAAGGGTGAAAATAGGAAATCCCGCTTGTGTATAGATTTCAGGGAACTAAATAAAATTGTTGTTCCACAAGCTCAACCTTTTCCGTTAATAGATGATTTGATTGTTAAAACTAGAAATTGTAAGTATTTTACTACACTGGATATAAATTCAGCATTCTGGGCGATACCATTACGGGTGGAAGATAGATATAAAACAGGATTTGTCACACAAGATGGCCACTTCCAGTGGACCTGCCTTCCCTTTGGCTTGAAAACATCACCAGCAATTTTCCAGAGAATTTTAAGCAATATTCTAAGAAAGCACAATCTCACAGGATACTCCGTAAACTATATTGATGATATTCTGATATACTCGAAAACCTTTGAAGAACATATAAAACACATAAGAAATGTATTAGAGGCAATAATACAAGAAGGCTTTAGATTGAAGTTTACGAAATGTAACTTTGCTTCAGACTCAGTAAAGTACCTCGGCCATGTAATTCAGAACAATTCGGTAAGACCACTAAAAGACAATTTGATCTCGATAAGACATTTTCCAACTCCTAAGACACAAAAGAATATCAGACAATTTTTGGGAAAAATTAACTTCTACCATGAATACATACCAAGAAGTGCAATTATTTTAGACCCATTACATAATTTATTAAGAAAAAATGAAAAGTTTGTGTGGTCAGAGAAGTGTGAAGAATCATTTAATCAAATAAAAAGATATTTATGTTCTCAACCAGTGTTGGAAATATTCGACAAAGACTTACCAATAAAAATATTTACAGATGCATCTTTAGAGGGTACCGGGGCAATATTAAAACAGACTCAACTAGACGGTAAAGACAAACCGGTGGCATATTTTTCAAAAAAACTAAACGAATCTCAAAAACGAAAAAAGGCCATATATTTGGAATGTATTGCTATGAAAGAAGCAGTTAAATACTGGCAATACTGGCTAATTGGAAAACATTTCACTATTTACTCAGACCACAAACCTCTAGAGAACATGAATATAAAATGCAGGACAGATGAAGAATTGGGTGACCTCACATATTACCTATCTCAATATGACTTTACAGTAAAATATATACCTGGTAAAGAAAATATAGAAGCAGACTGTTTGAGCCGAAACCCTGTATTAGAATCAGAAGATAACAAGGAGGAACTATTAAAAATAGTTAATTTAATACAAATAAAAGATATAGTTGAAGACCAAGAAAAAAATGAAACAATAAAAGAAAAGAAACAAAATCTACTACATAAAAATAAAATCTATTATAAAAAAATAAAGAAACTTGAAAAGATTATACTCTCAGAAGAATTTAGTAAAAAAATTATAAAAAAAGTTCCATGAAGATTTATGCCATATTGGAATCAGACAATTACAGAAAAAAATAAGTCCACTATATACAGCTAAAAACCTAACAAAAAATATCATAAATATTTGTAAAACATGCGAAATATGCATAAAAAATAAATCAAGATGTCAAGGAAAATTTGGGTTAATGTCACAACTGGGACCAGCAACAAAACCATTTGAGATAATGTCAATGGATACTATAGGTGGCTTTGGAGGATCTAGGTCAACAAAAAAATACTTACACCTTTTAGTAGACCACTACACAAGATATGCGTTTATTGTGACTTCAAAAACACAGAACGCAAGTGACTTTATAAAACTAACAAAGAAAGTACTCGAGACAGATGAGATTGGAATAATTCTGACAGACCAATATCCAGGCATCAATTCAAAAGAATTTAAACAGTATTTGCAGGAGAATAACATCAAACTAATATTTACAGCTGTGAATACGCCATTTTCGAACGGCTTGAACGAAAGATTAAACCAAACAATAGTAAATAAAATAAGATGTAAAATAAATGAGAAAAATAATAAGAGAACATGGACAACAGTAGCAAGAGAATGTGTACAGAAATATAATGAAACAGACCATTCTGTTACAGGTTTTGCACCAAAATATTTACTGGATGGTACATTTGTACCATCCAGTAAATATTTTGGTGTCGTCATCGTCAGTATTTTACCAAATGAAATTAAAACAATAGAAAAGGAAGACAAGTGGATTGCTGATAGAAGATTAGCATTAGAGAATACAATAAAATCTCACAAGTACAACAAGAAAATATTTGATAGAAATAGGAAAATACAAGAGTTCGAGATAGGAGACAGTGTATATGTAGAAAATGGAAATAGACTGAACAGGAAAAAATTAGACGAATTAAAAATAGGCCCTTTCAAGATAATAGAGAAAATATCGAACTCCATTTATAAGATTGACACTGGCAACAGAAAAACAGAATCAACTTTATTCCACATAACAAAATTACAACCTGTTACGGCAGAAGATGAAGTAGAAGAAAACGAATAGGTATATAGATAGCTTGCAGGTGCATTGTTTGTATTATATTATTTAGAATTTTCGTTCCTATGGGGGGGAGATGTAATGAAATGACCTCCTTGGAAATGACATTTCATTTTTTTAATTTTTAAGCTGTGGATACGGGGTGACGTATCATTCAATGACAGATGATGTTTAGATTATTTTTGTGCATTTTATTGTTATAAAAACTTGTAGAGAGATAATTAAAGGGATATAATTGAGGAGGCGATATTATTAAACTTTAAATGTCGTTTCTTTGTTTTCAGGTGAGATAAAAGTGTAATTTTAGTTAAACGATAATTGCTATAATGTAAAAGCGTGTTGAATAAAAAAAAACTTTGTTTTCAGAGAAACAATTTGTGGTTTATTTCGAAAATCCTCAATAATATACCTTATATATATTATAATTTTTTTACAATTACCTATGACATGTTTATTTTTGCTATTTGACAGAATTTTTTTATATACTTTTTTTTTTACAATTTGCAATATTTACTTTTGTAAATATTATTGTGAATGTGAGAACTATGTGGATTACTCTTTCCTTTTCTTTTATTTTCACATGATGTCTGGCAGTTTTGAGTATTTGATGTGGCCTACCCAAATGTCCTTTCTTTTGGCATTGTTCGTCAAGTCGTTGAGCTCCTTAGTAGTCCTGAGTTGAGCTACACGCATACTGACAAATGCTTGCACTGACTGGACAGGTCCACTTAGAACTGTGTGGTTCTTTCTTCAAAAGACCATCTCAGGATCAATCTGCACGGTTCTCATATGATTTGACCATTACATGTTTTGCTGTATGGACTTTAAAAGAGACTTTGACTCCTGAGTTCTTTTCGGTGTTTCTTCTCAGGGTAGTCAGCTAGGAAACACCGGCCTCATCTAGCATTAATTGAAGAAAAAAAAAATTGACGTGTAAAAGTGTTTTTATAAAACCTACTTGCAAAATAAAGATCATTTATCATTTAATACTAACACGGTGTCTGGACTGGGCTCTGCAGGTAAGGTCGTACACCGTATCGGTGGAGTCAAACCAAGAGCGTGTATACTTTTCAATAATAATATTGATTTCTTATGCATACCAGGCCTATGCAGCGATGACCTAATTGCAGCTTATGTTAATGTCAAGAGCGGAAATGGACGCCTCATCATGTGCTCGGCATACCTGGACGGGACGAAAACCGACCCATCCGAGGAGCTTGCAAAGGTAGTCGAGTACGCCTATGCCAACAGAGAGCTTCTCATTGGGTGTGACGCCCAATGGGGCAGTACTGACATCAACGACAGAGGTGAGTTGCTTCATGATTTTGTACTAACTAATCGCCTCCAAATAGTTAATGAGGGATGTAAACCGACCTTTGTAACTAGATCGAGGAAGGAAGTTCTTGATGTAACTCTCGCTACTATTCACACTGCCAGGCTGATAACCAATTGGCATGTCAGTGATGAACCATCTATGTCTGATCATCGACTAATTAAATTCGTACTGAATACATCCAACATTTGCGAAACCATCACTTTTAGGGATGCGAAAGCCACGGACCGGGACTTGTACAGACGAAAGCTCCAGAATAGACTCCAAGACTTCCCTAAAACCAGACGCTCCCCTGAAACATTGGGTTATGCTGTTGCTAAAGTTACTGAAGCCATTACAGCCTCTTACGAAGAGAGCTGCCCTCTAAGAACTGTGAGGGATAGAAAAGTGACGTGGTGGAACAAAAAGCTCGATGTTTTAAGGGAAGAATCACGTAGATTGTAGGCTAAATCGACTGACGACTGGGTTTGGTATCGGAAAGCTTTAACTACATTTAATAAAGAAATCCGAAAGGCGAAAAGACTTTCATGGAGGAAGTTCTGCGAGGAGATTGTTAAAGTCTCTCAAGGAGCCAGAATCCACAAAGTCTTATCCAAATCGCCTACAAATCAACTGGGATACTTAAAGAAACCAGACGGTGCCTTCACTGCATCAGCGGAAGAAACCCTGAAACTTTTGGCGTCTTCACACTTCCCTGGCTCGGTGATGGCACCAGATAACATCGTACAAAATACTTCTCATATCCGCCTCACCAGGCCTTCTAATGAAGACTGGAGAAGAGCGGCGAGGTATTTTAGACCGAACAAGGTAGAATGGGCTATAGACTCATTCAAGCCGATTAAATCTGCAGGGGATGACGATATCTTCCCAACTCTTCTGCAGCAAGGGAAGACTATACTCATCCCTATTTTAATCAAAATCTTCAGAGCAAGCTTTGCCTGGGGATATATACCAGAGAAATGAACTATGGTTAAAGTCTGTTTTATCCCAAAGGCCGGTAAGAAGGACTACTCTCAACCAAAGTCCTTCAGACCAATAAGCCTTACCTCCTTCCTACTCAAGAGTATGGAAAAGGTTATTGACGAATGCATCAAGGATGGACCATTAAGGGATAACCCTCTATATCCGAAGCAACATGCTTACCAAAAAGGAAAATCTACAGAAACTGCTCTGTTAGAACTAACAGACAGGATCGAAAGGGCTTTGGAAGATAAACAGATAGCCCTATGTGCTTTCCTTGATATTGAAGGAGCTTTCGACAACGTCACCATAGACGCCCTTTCCAAGGGAATGAAGGCGAAAGGGATTGACGAAACAACTACTCGTTGGATCGAATTCATGCTCCTCAACAGAACTATCAGTGTTACCTTACACGGAACTACAAAGAGCTTCAAAATAACTAAAGGGTGCCCACAAGGAGGCGTTTTATCGCCACTTCTATGGCTACTCGTTGTTGACCAATTGCTGGTTGAAGCCTCTAAAAGAGACTTAGATGTACATAGCTATGCTGACGATGTGGTGGCTTGTGTTGTCGGCCCCTGTCACAGCACGGTATCATCTATACTACAAAGATCTCTGAACATTATTAACACAGAAAACAATTTATCGGTTAACCCGAGTAAAACAACAATAGTCCCCTTTACTAGGAGCGTAAGTTGGACAAACTTGTAACGCCCACTGTAAAGGGGATTCTCATACCATTCTCCAGCGAAGTCAAGTACCTGGGCGTAACTATCGACCAGAGAGTGACCTGGAACACTCACATTAACAATGTGATCCAAAAGGCTAAAATAGCTTTAGGAATATGCTGTCGCTTAGCAGGGAAGAAATGGGGCTTAAACCCTAAAATCGCCCTGTGGTTGTACACCGCCATAGTCAGGCCGATAATAACGTATGCCTGCGTAGTATGGTGGAGGAAAACAACTCAAGTGACAGTCATAACAAACTTAATGGTTTGCAGAGACTTGCATGCCTCATATCAACAGGGGCCATGTCCACAACCCCAGGAGCTGCTCTAAATGCCTTGCTTAACCTACCGCCACTTCATCTATTCATTGCGAAGGAGGCGAAGGCAAGCATGTACAGAACAAACAGCACTGGCAAAGCAAACTGGCGCTCTCAAGCACTGAGATCGCTACACGAATCAGTACTTGAACACGATCAACTAGCTATGACAACAGACGTCATGCTTCCACAGTGTAATTTTACAAGGAATTACACAGTGGAACTGCCGAGCAGAGAGGATTGGTCAAACAACCTCATCACTTGCAAGGCTGGAAGCCTGATCTGGTTTACAGACGGGTCCAAAATGGGTGAGAATGTAGGATGTGGAATATTTGGCATTAGCCCGAAATTCAGCAAAAGCTTGAATCTGGGTAAACATGCTACCATATTCCAAGCGGAGGTATACGCCATTATAGAATGTGCGGAGGCCAGCCGTCAACGAAACTACATAAATCAATTAATTCTGATTTATTCAGATAGCCAGGCAGCTCTTAACGCCCTGAACTCGAATACTTTAAATTCGAAACTGGTAAAAGACTGCGTTAACAAACTGAATAACCTGGGGCAAAGAAATAAAGTTATTCTGAGATGGGTACCAGGTCATTCTGGAATCAATGGCAACAAAAAAGCCAATGAACTTGCACGGGCTGAGGCTCAAGGTCATCAGATAGGTCCAAAATCCTTCTGTGGTATCTCAAAGAACCAGGCCATGCAGACCCTTAAGGGCAACTTATTTGGCGATTCAAAAAAGCACTGGTTGGTACTACCAGGTCTGCTACACGCCAAATCTCTCATAGAAGGCAACTCACAAAAACGAACTGCCGAGCTTCTTGAGCTTAGCAGGATGAACATCTGTGCGATAGCCCGCGCCTTAACCGGCCACTGCAAACTAAACAGGCACCAATTTCACATGAAACTGAGTGACACTGATGTTTGCCGGTACTGCAATCAGGAGAGGGAGACGCCTAAGCACCTTTTGTGTGAATGCGGGCCCCTTATCCACAAACGCAGTGTCCATCTGGGCCGACACATTATTCGCCCGGAAGAGATTAACACTCTAAAAGCTAGGAGTATTCTAAATTTCTTGGAAGCCTCCGGGCTAAAAGAGTTACTCTAACAAGGTGGCGAGTCACAATAGATCTTTTAGGTCGCAGTGACTACATCCCCTACACTATGGGTGATGCATAGCCCCTTATCTTCTAAATATAAATAATAATAATACTTATCTCCGTTGTGTTGACATAATAGAAGCAGAAAAGAAATATGTAACGAAGATTCATGTAACTCAATACGATTTAAAAGAGTGTCCATGGATTTTCTTGCACGTTCTTCTCCATAGAGACCTACTCTTTGGAACGTGCAATTTAGCTTCACTTGTTTGATTGACCGACATTTTGACAATTCAAAAGTGCCTGTAACTGGTCTATTTGAAGTAAACGTTTCTGATTTCTGATTAGGCTAAAAAATTATCAAGCTACTTTTCGAAAATAAATAACAAATTCACACAAAAATTTTTTTATCTCTTGACTCCTGAAACAGATTTTAGAGCGCTTCAGTTTACTAATTGGTGTTGGCCTGAGGAACAAATTCCACTATGTGCGCATTCTGGGCAGCACCTAATCCAACTCCCTTAGACAAATTGGCAATGACCTTTTTTGACATTTTTAATTTAATTTTTTGATATTTTAAATGTAATTTTTTGACATTTTAAATGTAATTTTTTGACATTTAAATATAATTTTTTTACATTTAAATGTAATTTTTTGAGATTTTAAATGTAATTTTTTGAGATTTTAAAAGACAATTCCCATCGTTGTATGTGGCGCCGTACCAACTTGCGTCAAGCCAAATTACTCTCAAGAGTAGTTATTATTTAACTTTTCACTACCTAACACTATTCCTAACCTATCCCTAACCTGGTCAAATATTTTGTTAATATTTGACCAGGCGTAGTATAAAAGCAAAAGGAACTGCATGCGCGACCTGCGCGTCCCGAACATGCGTCGCGCTTTCCCACTTTAGAAACCTTGCCACATGCAACACATAAGTCATTATCTCAAACTGTCAACAGATATCATAGACGTATTGAATTAATTATTATTCAATAAAACTACCTTAACTACTCAAACGTAGTACAAAAATATCAAATGTTATAAACTTCAATATAACAAAATACCAAAATGTCATAACCGAATTGACAGTGTCAAGTTTTGAGTTTCTAATATACGCAATGTTTACTATATGAAATGGTGAGCTAAAATAAAATAATTTAACAGAATTCATTTTTAGTAGGTTTATTATTTTCTATTATATAATCTTATTCACCTACATAGCAGATAAAATCAATTAAGCGAACCATGTTATTAAAATCATCGCCAGAATAAAAGCAATTTACATACTCTCTGGTCTGATTACGAAAATAACTGACAACTGTAATCGGAACGTAAAGACTTTTGAAACGACGTTATTTTTTTCAGAAGTAGGAATTGTTAATCATTTAATATCATTTTTATGATAATTTTTAACCAGGTTAAAAAAGTGTTCAAAATTCAGTACATTGTACACATATTTAAGACATTATTTTTGGTATTAATATACTTGTGGCGCAATATGGTACGGCGGATGGGCATGATTCTTTATTTTTTGATACTTTAAATTTAAATTATTGACTGAAATGTCAATAATTTAAATCTACTATGTCAAAAATTTTGATTTAATTTATTTTTGTCATTTGTTAATAAATTTATTGACATTTATTACTTTAATATATTATAAATAGGATTGTTTGTAAAAAATGAATGTTTATTATAAAAAAAATAATTTGTTTGAATATTAAAATTTGCATGCTGATTATAAAGCAAACATTAATAACCCATTGTATTTTATTTAAAATTCGAAGAACAAAATAAAATAAACTACCATGTTCATGTGCATGTCCGTACCACCATGTTTCAAGCAAATAAATGATTTATTTTTATGATATGGGTTATTATCAGAACATCAGAACCAGAACCATGGGGTCCTGGACCTTTAAAAGACGTACGAGGAGTCAAAACCAACTTGCAGAGGCCCCTTTGACGCTTTTAATGGAACGTCGTATCAACCGCTGGTTATCTCTGTACGCGCTATGCCAGTGCATACAAGGACAAACCCCGGCTGGTGGAAAACTATTGCAACATATGAAAACCAAAACAATAGGGCTATGGTTTTGGGAATCATAAATGGACTGGTTACAAGGAACTACGTTAAGACTATGGCCCCTGGCTGAACAATATTTTTGATTTCTATCGATAAAAAGGAAGGGACATACTCAACAAATGGAGCCCCAAAAGCAGTCTCTTGCACCACAGAAAAGCAAAAGAGGTTAGAATAGTCTTGGATGAGATTTGAAGTAGTTTTGGGAACATCGACTGTAGCCCAATTAACGTTTTTTTTTTTTTTTTTTAAGTGGGCGTTTTTGCTAATGTGATTCAAATTGCGAGGCTTGATCCTTGGTGAATGATACCATTCAGTGTGGTTAGATCCTAGGCGGGTTATGCCAGGTTACGAGTCTAGATCCAAGGCGGGTGATACCATTGGGTACGGTTAGATCCTAGGCGGGTGATGCCAAGTAAGGACGCTAGATCTAAGGCGGGTAATGCCCTGTAATAGTCACGAAATCATTTCTCATCGATTTTAGTCGCGAGCTCTCTACCGTTGATAACAAAAGGTGATTTAAATATCGTGAGAGATTACGCGTTACACAATATAGAATGTGTAGTATCCTATTAAATGTGTAGGTTTGATCTGACGAAGGCACAAGTAGATACATTTTCGATAAGGGCCTTTGTTTAGATTAGAAACGAAGAGAGCAATTAAACTAAGTTAGATCCATTTAAAAAATTGTTTGAAGCAATAGAGAGAGTAGACCAATCAGCGCATAACTGATAAAATTGGGTAGAGTAAAATAGTTGAGATAATGAGATATTAAAGTTCACACGATAATCGGACTTTAAGAGATTTGATTTGTAGCCGTAGCTTAATAGAAATTAATATCTTGTGATCACAATAGTCTGTGAGTACGCGGAATTAATTCAATTCAATTCATATCGCGAACAAACCTGGGACAAAATGTTGGAGACCAGAGACGTGAGAGACTTAGCAATCCTGGACGAATGCGAAGGAATGGTTGAGTAACTAGGCTATGAGTAGCCAGAGATATCAGGTGGACCTTAATGATTAATGTTTTGGATTGGTTTATTGGTTGCGTGTATTGTAAAGGTACCACAGTAGGTTAAAAAAGGTGCCAGAAAGTCATGTACTAGTTCAAGTAGATTGTGATCACAGTGGTGATGAGCAAGCCTAAGTTATACAACGTTACATTTTAATCGTTTTAATCCTTTGTAAAAAAATGCAGGACGTAACGTTGACACTCAAACAAACATTAGGTCGCTCAAATATTATGAAGCATCTCATTTTGTATTTTAAGTAACTCAAATTGATGTTTGTAAGTCGCTGTTCTTTTGATTTCTCGCCACTCGCAGTCAGTCGCTCACTTACAAATTCTATCATCTAAATTAATTATTTTTACCACTAAAAACTTTAATTTATAGTCACTTGTTTAAATACTACCTATTATCAAATTGGTAATTTAGAACCAATAATTGCTTGTTCTGTCATACCACATTTTGGAGAAAATTTAAAACCACATGAATTAGGGTGTTTAGAAAAATTCACACCACCAGTTGGCGCCACTTAGCCATCAGATCTTTTCCTTTGAAAACTACACATGACGCTGACGTTGATGTATATCTAACTTCATTAACATAAGCGCTTGGACAGGTACCCGGACCTAACGCCTTAGTGCTGCCACTTGGTGAACGACATTTTAGAACACCCTCATTAAATGACCTGCAATCACCATCAACCTATTTTCCGTCCCTTGAAATTGTGATAGTGTTAAAATAAATATCTCACAATTATTTTTACAATCTTTTAATAAGTTACTACCATAATAATTAGATATTTTTAATATGCAGCCTTAGAACTACTTATCTAACCATAATTTTCATATTTAAGTTACATAACTGCTAATATTTGATTTAAAATTATTATTTTACTACAAATTATTATCATTAAATCAAAGATCATTGTATAAAAAGAGAAGTGAGTAGAACAAAGATGGTGAAGAATGCAACAGGCACTCCCGCGGGGCTCGCGCTGCTGCAGGCGTGTCGGCCGGGCCCCATGCAGGCAGCGTAGGCCATGAGGTGCGGCAGCTGGCTCTGCTCGTACAGCCCCGTGAACATGGAGTGATGCGGCCCGCGCGCGAATACCGCCACGTCATCGCCGCCGTGCGTCTCCGATTCCAGTGGGACGTCCACATGAGACTCCCAAGCTAGTGCACCTGCAAAATCAAAAAAATCTTAAAAACTAATATTCATAAAATATTCACTTCTTCTTTTCGTGTCAATTTGACTCAAATTTTGTCCGACCAATATTTAGCCACCTGGGCAGATCTGTCAATGGCCTCGTTTAAGTCATGGAGGGTTGCAGGTAGTTGTGCATGCTGGGCAGGAAAGGAGGTGACTTATATCCTGTGAAGGGGCTTCACTCTGGCACTGTATTTGCAATGGGTCAAGGAAACCCTATTTGGCCAGATTATCTTTGCAGCGGCCAATCTGAGTCCGCAATCGGTTCAGAGATTTTCAGATTGGCCACTGCAGTTCATGTCCCGGTGGCAGATTTTCTGCCGGAGAGATGAAGTTTGAATATCTTTTCCCCCACAGTTCGCGTCTCTGATCCAAACTGAAATAAAATATTCACTGATACACATAAATCATAACAATAATATGATCATTTACGAATACGTACCGTTACTGAAACCATTCTCAGCAGTAACGTTGGGTCGAATGCCGTTCACGTGTGACCGGAATCCTGGTCCATTGGTATAAGACAGCGTCATGTAAGGCATACCATTATCGTCCACGTCTCTGGACGGACCCAGGATGTCGTTGCCACGTAGAGAGTACCCGTTGAAGGACATGACGTGCGCGTGGTCTGCCGTCACCACGATAAGCGAGTCGTCCTCAGACAGCATCTGAGCGGCGCGCTCTACGGCCGCGTCCATCTCCAGTGTCTCGTCGAGCGATAAATGCACGAGATTATCGTGGTGCGCGTGATCGATGCGGCCTCCTTCCACGAATAAGAAGAATCCATTTTCATTTCGGCTTAACGAGCGAATCGCCACCTCAGTCATCTCTGCCAGTGTAGGTTCTGTTTCTAAATTCGATTCCATATGATATTGCATATGACTACTCTCAAACAAACCCAAAAGATAATCGGGCAAGCTGTTGTTGGCTTGCATTAGTTGGTCACGGTTCCATACATATTCATGGGTTACTCCACGATCATCTTTGTCTTGTTTCCACTCATTGATTAAATTACGTTTGTCTGTCCGACTGCCTCGCGATCCTTCTTCGTCACGAACATCATTTGGCAAGAAGTTACGTCTACCGCCACCTAAAATGACCTGAACATACAAAACATTTAATCATTCAATATTAAATAGCTGAATTAATATTCCATGAAAAAAAAAACAATAAAAAAAAAGTTTGCGAATGGAATTGATACGTTCGGTATCAATTCCTATCTGCAACCCCTGAACATTTAATAATGTCAAAAATAAAAGAAACAAAATCTATACTAATATTATAAAGCTGAAGAGTTTGTTTGTTTGAACGCGCTAATTTTTTTTTTATTATTATCGATAGGCTTGTAGTGCAGTACAATTGGGTAGAAACTTCAGATAAAGTTAATTTATCTCAAGTTTCACCAATTTTTTGCGAAAATGGACCTAAGTTATTCTGTGACTTCCCGTTGTATTTTTTGGGTAAAAAAAATTGATTTGATATTATTATTTTTTTATTATTATTGATAGGCTTGCGTTTGACCACCAGCTCACCTGATGTTAAGCATGATGTGGTCGACGATGGAGCACGCTTGCCTAGAAGTAACCTTTTCACTCTTGACTTTAAGCCCCTAAGTACTAGCTATCAGGAAACACAGACTCCGGCAGGGAATTCCACTCCTTGGCTGTACGCATAATAAATGTGTTCCTAAAACGCTTTTTGCATATGGGTGGGATGTCTACCATGTACCAGTGGGGCAACGCTGTACGTCGTGTGGTCCGATGATGGAACGGACTTGGCGGATTTGGATTGTGCCATTCCAGTGCACACTCCCCGAAATGTAAACAATAGAAAACCGACAGGCTAGCAACTCGGCGGCGATGCTCAAGGCTTTGATGTTTCGACTCTACAAGGAACTCAGGAACTACTGGTTCGAATTGAAAAATTCTTTTTGTGTTGGATAGTTTATTTATCGAGGAAGGTTTTAGGCTATATAACATCACGCTGCGACCAATAGGAGCGAAGCTGCAGTGAAAAATGTTGCAAAAACGGGGAAAATAATTCGTATTTGAGGGCTTCCGTTGCGTGCGCTGCGTAAACGGTTAAAGTTACCTAAAAAATATAGTATGAAAGAATGATTCCTCTTTAAATGATATAAATCTATACTAATATTATGATCTATACTTATACTAATTACTAACCTATTATATTATATTATAAAGCTGAAGAATTTGTTTGTTTGAACTCGCTAATCTCAGGACCTACTGATTCGAATTGAAATAGTAGTTTATGTGACTAGGGGATAAAGCAGTGTCTTTAAGTCGCGGGCGGCATGTTGAATTCCGAGCGAAACGAAGGTTGCTGATTTTAAACCCGAACGATAGTGAGGGATTTATAAAATTAACTCCCGAGCATTGCGAGGGAGTTAATAAAGAAACCTGAGTGAAGTGAGGAATTTAAGCCGCCCAAGACAAAGACAGCTTTATCCCCGTGTTGCATACTCTACTTTTTACACCATCTGTAAGATAATTAAAAGACAATTTGGTCGACCAAATCATATATTAGAGAAATATAAGTATTATATTTACAAGTTCATCAAACAAACAAAATTCACTACTCCAAGATTCTATAGTTTCAATTTTCTATAATGCTCCCGTGTCGTCAGTACGCACGTTTTATTCTATTTTCTTTTTTTTTGTTAGTGGCCAGTTTGAATCATAGTGATTACATACTCTTTGGTTTAAATTTCGAGTCAACTTGTTCGATGCGCCTACATTTTAATTCACAATGTTGACGATTCTTGATGCTCCAAATTCAAATCTCATTATTCCCTAGGGATCGGCCATACTGCATTATCTCCCTAGGCATATAATGACTTGCTTTAAGTGAGGTTTGTATGACGTGTAAAACGACATTATCGAGCAGGTGGTGTAAGGTGGTGTAAAAGATTCTAAAATTGAGTCACTCGCTATGCTCGTGATTCAATTTTAGAATCCTTCGCTTGCTCGGTCATCAAAATTGAGCACGCGGTTAAAAAGCAACTTTGCACTCTTGTATAACAAATAACTATTTTGTGTTGTATAGTTCATTTATTGAGAAAGGCTTTAGATTATATAACATCACGCTGCAACTAAAAGGAGCGAAGCAGCAGTGAAAGTGTTGCAAAAACGGGAAAAATTAATCGTATTTGAGGGCTTCCGTTGCGTGCGCTGCGTAAACGGTTACAGTTACCCAAAAAATATATAAAAGAATTATTCCTCTTTAAATAATATAAAAAGTGTCCACAACAGTATATGTCTATCTTTTAAGATTAACTCATTATACCATAAAAGGTAATCTTTGGTCGAAATTAATGCATTATTGCCAATTATTTGCCAAAGAGTTTTAGCAACATAATATTATTATTAATCCTTATCCAAATAAATGTGTTGTTGATAAAGGGTATTTAATTGTAACCAAAATTTTCCTATACCTTAAAACTATCTACGAATACTAGCTGTTGCCCGCGATTTCGTACGCGTCAATTTCTGTATTTATGATCGCGATTAAGAAGTTTTTAAAAGAATATATTTAAAGTACTTCTGCGTAAGCTATATTTTTAGTTTTATTTTCTTGTGGCAGAAGAACATACTGATTTTCTCCGCCACCCCATCTTGACAATGTGACATATACGAGTAGTTGGCCGTGTGAAAAGCAGTCTTGACGTACATAAATCAATTCCTACGTGTTTAAATGTTTGCCCCTGTGATTTGTTAATTGTTACGGCAAAAGATAACTTAACGGGAAATTGAATTCGTTTTTTTAAATTAAAAGGTAAATTGGAATCATTGGGATGCGAGGTAACATTGTTTGCTGCTGGACTGGTCAAAACAATTGCAACGATCACGTTATTGCGAAGAAATTTGACTTGAAGTCGGATCCCGTTACATAAATTTAGTGGTTTAAGATTTCTAAGTGAAATTATTAGGGCACCTATTTTTAACTTGACGAAATGTGGGGGAAGGCCATTCGGGTTTAAAGAATTAAGAAACTCCTGTGGGTAATGGACCTATATCTCTTGGAAGTAAGTAACTTTATCTCCACAAAGAGCACAATATAAGAGCACATTTACGCAGAAGTACTTTAAAATATATATTTTTTAAAACTTCTTAATCGCGATCATAATTACAGAAATGATTACCGTGGTGCTCCCTGCTAGACAACAAACGAGGCAATGGCGACCGAGCAATGGCGGTATAACCACACTCCCAGCTGGGTAACTGGCTGGAAGAGGCTATAGCGAGCCTGGGGGTCTAAATAACCCCTAAAATGTCTAAAGGTAGATGAGATAGAAGTAAACATGGAAGCGAGGTTAAAAACTAAATTACCCCAGGAGGGTACCAGTATAACTGGAGAATCCCTCCCCGAGTCTAACTCGGGCAGCCCCACCGTATCTGGGGGGGGCATAATTTTGCCAACATCAGAGACTAAAAACCGGTGACTTACACCGGTAAGTCCATTACTCAACAAGACTGCGGAGGAGCAATAGACCAGGATCTTGTAACAGTAAATACTACTGGAAGTGGTGGTAATAATAAAAAATATATACAACAGACATTCCATCCAAGTCTATTCACCCAAAGACTCAGATCTTCTTCATTGCGAAATATCACAAGGAACGGAAGGCCCCTGTCTCTTTCACAAACTGACATAAAATTCACTGAAGACAAAGCAAGTCATCCTAAATGGCAAAGAATACCATCTCAACGTAATCCCAAAAGAAGAAAACTGACTAATACCCCACCGGAAACGAAAAAGCATGCTAGCTTGTCACAAGAGGGAGCTAGTATCTCGAATAGATACAGTACTTCCAATAGATCTAACTGAAGATACCACAGAAGATAATAGTCAGACTACCCAGACAAAAAAGGTACACAAACCGCCACCAATAATCCTCTATGGCATAGAAGATATGGCAAAGTTAACTGAATTGCTTAATAAGTGCGTGCCTATTGGTACCTACTCTTACAAAATCATCAATAGAAACCAATTGAGAATTGTTACACAGTCAAGTGAAACCTATAAAGATTTAATAGAACATATTCGCTGCAATGGCCTTATTGGCCATACTTTTACGCAGAAAGAGAATAAATGTTATAGAATTGTAGTGAAAAACTTACACCATACAACTCCTAAAACAGCAATTATAGAAGAAATTGAAAAAACTGGTAACAAAGTTAGAGGTGAAATTATATGTGCAATATCAAAAAAGAACAAAAAGCCACTTAATATGTTCTTTGTAAACATAGAGCCAAGTCCAAATAATTCAGAGATAAAAAACATTGAATATATGTATGTAGTTTATTAATTTGAGTACGTATATATTATATAATTGTAAGTGTATTGTAATATTTATGGTTTATTAGTATTATTATGGTTTATATATTTCTTGGAATCACCTTATCTCTTTCTTTTATTGCACCTACATCTGTTTTTCTCTGCACCACCCAAAGGTTGACTGGAAGAAAATGCCTAAGGCATTAAGTCCGCCTCTGTACTTTCATGTGCATGAAGTATAAATAAATAAATAAATAAAATTGAGTTTATCTATCATACAAAAGTTAAAATTGAAGATCCTAGGAAATCAAACGAAATTGTACAGTGCACCAGATGCCAACAATATGGGCACACAAAAAATAACTGTATGCGCCCCTATAGGTGTGTTAAATTTGCGGAGGGACATAAAACTTCAGATTGTCCTAAGAAAGATAGGAACACTCCGGCTATTTTTACACTTTGTTTTGGTGACCACCCAGCCAACTACAAAGGTTGCCAGGTTTACAAGGAGATAGTAAACAATAAAATTAAACCAACTTATAAAATCACACCATCTGTATCACCTCAGGTAGAAAAACTTCCGCCATTCAAAACTCGTAGGGATACTAATGCTAATAGTAATAACACACACGACCCTCCCAACATCATGACCTATTCGGAAGTTGTCCGACACAAGGATAGAAAAACAGAGGAGATCCAGCCTCAGCCAACAAATTTGCTTGAACAAATTATCATCAAACAATCTGAAAAGATAGATATATTGATACAACAGATGAGCACCTTAATGGGATTGCTCTCGACACTCATAGGCCTACAGCAGAAATGAAATTCCTACGAGTCGCAACATGGAACATAAATGGCATAGCTCCTAATTTGCCAGAAGTGATACTATTTCTCCACCACAATAATATTGACATTTTATTGGTCTCGGAAACCCATTTGACTGACGAAAGAGTGATCAAAATTAAGGGGTATAACGCATACTACTCAAACCACCCTGATGGAACGTCCCATGGCGGGGCTGCAATTATAATCAAAGAAAATATAAAACATCACTCTCTCTTTGAAATTAAACATCCATTCATCCATTCTGTAGCAGTAGCAATTGATGACTGGCTAGGAACGCTTACAGTAGCTGCCGTCTACTGCCCTCCGCGCCATAGAATCGAAGAAGAAGCGTTTACAGAATATTTCCACAAGCTCGGATGTAGATTTATAACTGGAGGTGATTGGAACGCTAAAAATACATACTGGGGTTCCAGGCTTACTACGACAAGAGGGCGAGAACTAAAAAAAGCAGTTGACGGAAACTCTTTGGATGTTCTTTCAACGGGGGAACCCACATACTGACCTACGGATCCAAACAAAACTCCTGACCTTATTGACTTCTTCATAATAAAAGGAATGTCCGGAATGTACACAAAAATGGAATCAAGTCTGGACGGTACTTCCGACCACACACCTATACTTTGTACACTGAGCACCACTGTCATTTGGAAGGAGCCACTTGAGACTTTATATAACAACAAAACCGATTGGGAATCTTTCCGGGACTATATTGATAAAAACACGAATCCGTCCATATCGCTCAAAACGGAAGATGACATAGAGACTGCCGCTATGTACGCTACTAATTTGATTCAAAAGGCTGCGTGGTTATCTACACCGTACTTAGAATACAAAGAAAAGCTACAGGATACTACGTTGGAAATTAAAAGAATGATTGCTCTAAAGAGGAGGCTACGACGAAAATGGCATACAAGTAGAAATCGGCAAGACAAAACAGCACTCAACCACGCGCAAAAGGAACTGAAACAAATGATAAAAGAAAATGAGAATAACACTCTGCAAGACAAGCTTAGGACTCTGTCTCCGCATAAAGTTGACAACCACTCCCTTTGGAAAATGACCAAATTAAAAAAAAAAAACAACATAACATATTCCTCCACTGAAACAACCAGACGGTAACTGGTCAAGAAAATCCAAACAAAAAGCAGAACTGTTCGCCGAGTTTCTGAAGGATTAATTCAAGACCAATGACCCTGATCCAGCACATTCTGAAAAGGAAATTGACGATGTTCTAAACAGTGACCAACAAATGTCGTTGCCCTTAAAGCTAATAACACCAGCAGAAGTTAGAAGAACTATAGTCCGTTTAAGTACAAAAAAGGCACCGGGATTTGATCTGATAACTGCCGAAGTACTGAAACAACTACCAAGGAAAGGCATAGTTCTCTTAACAATCTTATTCAATGCAGTATTAAGACTACAATATTTCCCACTTGTATGGAAAATTTCTATAATAAATAAGGTCGCCAAACCGGGAAAGCCGCCAACTGAAGTCGCATCATACAGACCAATAAGTTTGCTCCCTGTTATATCCAAGCTGTTCGAAAAACTGTTCTTACTTCGACTCTGTCCGATATTTGAAGAACAAAAGGTGGTACCAAATCATCAGTTCGGATTTTGTGCACATCATGGTACTGTGGAACAGATCCATCGAGTGACTCACACCATCCGTCAAGCATTGGAAAAAAGGGAATTCTGCTCTGCTGTATTCCTTGATGTTCAGCAAGCCTTCGACCACGTGTGGCATAAAGGCCTCCTATATAAATTAAAATTGTGTTTACCAAACACTGCCTACATGATCCTGAAATCCTACCTCGAAGATCGTATATTCCAGGTCAAGATTGGAGACTCCTTGTCATCTATATACCAAATAGAAGCTGGAGTTCCCCAGGGGTCAGTGCTGGCCGCAAAATTGTATACAGTATATACAGCTGACTTACCATATGATGATGAGATGACAATCGCGACTTATGATGACGATACTGCAGTGCTTTCATGTCACAAAGATCCTAACAAAGCGTCTATAAAACTACAAACACATTTAGACAAAATAGGAAAATGGTTTAAAAAATGGAGGATAACGGCAAGTGCTGCAAAATCTACCCATGTGACTTTCACGCTAAAGCGAGGAGACTGTCCACCAGTAAAATTTAATGGAACTGTGCTACCTCAGCAAACAACAGTAAAATATCTAGGAATACACCTGGATAAGAAACTAACATGGCGAGAACACATTAAGGCCAAGAGAGATCAAGCAAATATAAAACTAAGAGAGTTGTACTGGCTGCTTATAGGTAGACAGTCCTCATTTAGCTTAGAAAACAAACTTCTGATTTACAAAAGTATAATCAAACCAGTGTGGACTTACGGTATAGAACTCTGGGGATCGGCAAGCCACTTTAATATCGAAATCCTCCAACGCTTCCAAAATAAAGCCTTAAAAACTTTGATTAATGCCCTATGGTTTACTAAGAACACAGAAGTCCACGAGTATGTAGAAATGCCTACAGTTAAAGAACAGATAGACGTGTCCTGTGGAGCGTACAAGCAAAAACTTAAACGCCACAAAAACCAATTGGCGAGAGCACTAATGAGCACAGATCATTGCGTTTTCCGATTAAGAAGGACCAGACTAGCTTCAATCTGAAGATAATCTATATAGGAGATGACACATCATTGGATGTGCTATATCTCAAAAACCATATTATGACGTCAGACAAATTTAATTATAGCTGGACAGCTGATTGTAAATGGAAAAAAAAAAAAAAATATTACAGAAATTGACGCGTACAAAGTCGCGGGCAACAGCTAGTCTTAAATAAAATCCAACTGAAACTAGTCTTATAGCGAGTCGGACTCGCGCACTAAAGGTTTCTTACAAAATTACCTATGTAAATAGTTTAATTCCTGAATCAAGTAACGAAGATTTTTTTTATTGTTGATAGGTTCGCGCTTGACCGCTATCTCACCTAATGGAAAGCGACGATGCGGTCGAAAATCAAAATCACAAAAAAGACCCCGAACGATCGTCGATCTTTCCGAATCGCAAAAAAGTAATTGTTGTGTGACGTAACTAAAATTAAGGTAAATTTCCAAAATCGCCCTGTTCAATAAAGAATATTGGAATACATGATAGTTATTGGTCCCGATTTCCGGACACCACAGGCGCAATGGGTAGCTCGCTGTCCGACCGTCTGGTAACTGTCCGGACCGAACCCAAGTCGTCGACGGTGCGCACTGTTCCCGCGCGCCTTAGATGATTTTTACCCACCAAAAACAAAACCCCAAGTTATTTGGAAAATGGCTAAATAGGCAGAAAGGCACTATTTAGATGTTTTTAAGCATGTGGTATGCAAAATACGATTAAAATAAACCGGCCAAGTGCGAGTCGGACTCGCCCATGAAGGGTTCCGTAGCAGCAAGTAACATAAAAGTTTTTGTAGTTCGTTGTAACTTTGATCGATGTTTTAATAAGAAGAAGCGACAAGAAATATGTAACCAAGATCTATGTAACTCATAATATGTATAAAGAAACTAAATTTAAATCTTGTATTAAACGCACACTATGCAGGCAAGCATATTATAACTTGGAAGATTATATCTATAATATAAAAATGAATCGCAAGATGTGTTGGTAAGCACATAACTCAACAACGCCTGGACCGATTTCGCTAATTTTTTTTTTGTTGTGTTCGTTATTATGAGGAGAAGGTTCTTATGGAAAAAAAATGAAAATTAGGGTAGTGTAGGGTAGAGTAGGGTAGTGTAGGGTAGTGTAGGGTAGAGTAAGGTAGAGGAGGGTAGAGTAGGGTAGAGTAGAGTAGGGTAGGGTAGAGTAGGGTAGAGTAGGGTAGAGTAGGGTAGAGTAGGGTAGAGTAGGGTAGAGTAGGGTAGAGTAAGGTAGAGGAGGGTAGAGTAGGGTAGAGTAGAGTAGGGTAGGGTAGAGTAGAGTAGAGTAGAGTAGGGTAGAGTAGGGTAGGGTAGAGTAGGGTATAGTAGGGTAGAGTAGGGTATAGTAGGCTGAAGTAGGGAAGAGCGGGAGCGAAGCCGCGCGGGTACAGCTAGTTCAGGATAAAAATGCTTGGCTTAATGCTGGTCCAGCTCCACTACCACCAGGTTGTACAAATTGATTAGTTTGGAAATTATTATTATTATTTTTTAATAGGCTAAAATTATAGTATTGTAAAAGGTGGAAGTATTTTTGGAGACAATAGCATTATATTATGTAGAAGCACAGGTGTTGGTCGAGGCAGTTATTATTATTATTTTTTATTGACATTACGAGCGTGGCAGTTGAGAGTTTGTCATGCTCACTTAAATGTCTCGTTGTTGGTGGCACGTGTTATTGGGTCATTCGGTTCCCTTCAAAATGGTTGAGCTGAATGGGGCTGATGCACGCGTCATGCTCGTGAACGGGTGCCGTCAGTTGAGACTGGTCATCTCTTAGTTGCCAGTGGCTTAATTCAGTTTCTATCTTTTAATTATTTTTTTATTTTTCTTTTAATTATCAACATTGTGCTCGCATAATAGAAGTAACAAGAAATATGTAACCAAGATTATATGTAACTCAATATGATTTAAAAGAGTGTCCATGGAGTTTCTTGCACGTTATTCTCCATAGAGACCTACGCTTTGGAACGTGCAATTTAGCTTCACTTTTCTTGGACTGACCGACATTTGACTATTCAAAAGTGCAAATGGTCTATTTGAAATAAATGATTTTGACTTTGACTTTGACTTTTATAATAGTGTATTTTTTTAGATTTATGACGTATTAAAAAAAAACTACTTACTAGATCTCGTTCAAACCAATTTTCGTTGGCGAATGTACATCTTATATTTTTTTTAGTTTTATCTTTCTCTTATTTTAGAAGTTACAGGGGGGAGGACACACATTTTACCACTTTGGAAGTGTCTCTCCAGCAAACTGTTCAGTTTAGAAAAAAATGATATTAGAAACCTCAATATCATTTTTGAAAACCTATCCATAGGTACCCCAAACAAATGGCTTTGATGAAAGAAAAAAAAATTTGAGTTTCAGTTCTATGTACCCCCAAAATTTATTGTTTTTTTTTTTTCTATTTTTGTGTGAAAATCTTAATGCGGCTTACAGAATACATCTACTCACTAAGTTTCATCAGTATAGCTCTTATAGTTTCGGAAAGAAGTGGCTGTGACATACGGACGGACAGACAGACAGACAGATAGACCGACAGACAGACATGACGAATCTATAAGGGTTCCGTTTTTTGCCATTTGGCTACGGAACCCTAAAAAGTTGACAGTATCAATATTTAGATGTTGGTCATACTCATACGTGTTCTTACCATAGGTACAGGTTGCTTTGTACCGACATGTATTGTTGACTGTGTTTAGAGCAACCCGACTGATCGCATCAAATAGTTGAATTTTAGATTTAAAACGAATATTATAATTTATATGTTATTTTCGGTGCAACAAAATATGACATAATATTATTTTTATTATTTCATGTTTTGTTGCACCGATGCCAACCCATTCTTGACCACTGTGCCAATTTGGGTACACTAAGTTAAAGAGGGTTGTTTAACAACATATTGATGTTAATCAATATATTTTTTATGTAATGAATAGTCAAAAGCATCTTGAATACATATAATATTGATCTTTTTTATATAAGCGCAGTGTTTTTGGATAAAATTCAATAAAAAGTCGTTATCAAAGGACTTGTGGAGATAAGTACCTATTTGTAATTTTTATTATTATATGCAATATAGATTTCTACATAAATAGTTATATATCTCTATAAACAATAAATAACCAAGTGTATAAACAAATTTCTGGTTCCCAAAACTGTTTACATAAGACATTATTACATTTCAAATATAGGTGTACCAATGGCTACAAGTATACTACGTTCGCAGATTACCAAGATGAACCGGAAATGACGTTATAGCGCTAGTAACCAATACAGGAGGCCGTAAATACTATACTCGAAGATAGTGACGATGGTTTGGAGTATGACATTGCTAAAATTCCACCAGAACCAGGAGTTGTTACCGACGAAGAGCGCTTTGATGAAGATGCTATTGCAACTAGCTTGTCAAAGTACGTTCCACGAGAAATCGAGGCGTTTGTTCATAATGTTGACACTCTTTCGGATTCTGAGCACGATAGCGATAATGAACCATTGACTGCAAAAAGGACACGAACTTGAACAAACAGTTATACAAAGGTCCAATGGACTAAATGATGAACAAAATTGATCGGCATCGAATGTTACAACTTTTTACCAGCTGCAACCTACTGAACGACTTGCGTCAAATAGGTTATCGTGCAACAAGAACCATCCGAGAAAATCGCACTAAGAAATGCTAAGGATATGATGCAAAAACCAAGAGCTGAGTTTGATTACAGGTTTGAAAGACAAAAGTATCTGTACAATGGCTACGAATTAAGTGATTCTAATGAAACTTCCGAAGACCACTTCTTCACAGTTCCTGCTGGAACTGTGAAGAAGTGGTCTTCGGAAAGGAAACAAAAGATAGATACGAAAATATCCCACTTGTTCCAAACCTATAACAAGGGCTGAAATAGATCAGTCAATACCATTGTACAGGATTGGCATTCATGGCAAAAAATGGTGGAGGTTTTTGTTTACCTGCAGGATTAATATAGCCATATCTAACTCGTGGCGCTTGCATGTAATTTCAAAAAAGATGAGATCATGGACTAGTTGCTAATTCGACGATAAATTGCAAAATTTTACCTAAAACAAGCTTCACTATGAGTAACTGCTTGCCCTTCTCCATCAAACATAGAGGGTTTACAACTACCTATATAGATGGTGCCAACCATATCCTAGAAAGCTTCAAAATGGGTGTGCCATGTTATCTGCCATAATAGAAGCCACTGGGGTTGTAAAAAGTGCAAGAAAACAGTCTGTATAGAAAAAACTGGTTTTACTAAAGTTCACTCTGAGTGGCCACTGTGCCAATTTGGGTACACCCCTGTATTTCCTGAAAACTGTTCTTTAATTTTTTTTTATTTTTTTTTGTTTTTTTGTTTTCCTAATATTAAAAAGACTCAATAAATCAAGACTTTTCTATTTTAAGATTGTTCATTTTTATTTGGCCATAAATGGGATAATGTTGAGCCACTCTGAATGCTCTTACAAAGCTACTAGACACGAAGAACAGGAATCGTGCAATTCATATACAATACAGACCTTGAGCTTGTTGCCAGGGTGCTTGGTTATGAGCTGCAGCGCAATGTCGGGGCAACGCTCGGTGTCGAAGCCGTGCTCCTCCACCTGTGCGTTGAACTCCCACGTACGGTTCGCCACCTTAGCATACACACCCGCTGGAGACGCATGCGTGATACGCGTTGTAGTAACGACACCTGTGTTACAACAAGATATTCATATTGTAACTAAACAGGGCAATTAAATATACATTTGGACATTGTACTATTCACAATTAACAACTGCGGTCATTCAACATTTAATTTTTCAAAAAGGTTTGTATTATTTTGTGTTAGACATGAAGGCTATAGGTAGCGTATGTACTGTATCTCTGGCAAACTAGCTGAAAGCGGCATGGTCGACTCACCCGCGTCGCGGCCGTCCTCCAGCGCCCACTCGGCGATGGAGCGCAGGTGCGTGCCGCTGTCGGTGGAGGCCCCGCAGTCGTTGCGGCGCACGTTCGCATTCACTCCGATCACGCCATAATTAGTTTTCACTCCACACAAATACGCAGTGGCAGTGCATGCAGAGTCAGCGATTTGGGCGTTCACGCAGTAGGTCTGAAATATAATCCAAAATTATACCTGATTGGCTAGAGGTGTTTTGTAAAATTTTTCTCAAACATTTTGAAACAGGCCTTTAGCGCATTTTTAGGGTTCCGTAGCCAAATGGCCAAAAACGGAACCCTTATAGCACAGCATAATTGTATAATTATGCTGTGCTAAAAGGGTTCCGTTTTACTGTATGTATATAAAGTAATGTGTCTCGCCCGTATTTTTTAAATAAATGCCTACAGCCGCGCGGTACGTAAACATGCGATAGGGCTGCCCGCCTCCAGCATTTTAATTAGGTACTTTTGCCTACTTTGTGTTTCCATTGAGTTTTGTGATTGTAAATATTTATTTATTTATTTAAACTTCATGTACAGTAGTGGTACATAGGCGGACTTAATGCCACAAGGCAAATGTTCTTTTTGTATAAGCAAATAAAATACTTTGTGAATTGAATAGGAAGTTTTTAATAAAAATGCGTGTTGTTTTTTGTTCCGTTTTTTTTTTTTGCCATTTAGCTACGGAACTTAGGGTTCCGTAAAAACGGTTTTTAGTGGTATATTATGTTCTTATAGCAGCAACAGAAATACTTAATTTGAGAAAATTTTAACTATCTAGTGGCAGACAGACGGTGAAATTAATTTTTTCTAGTCTTATTCATACACACAGTACAACAAACAACTATTATTAGAGCAAAAATCATTTAAAATGATCATTTTGGTTGAAATATTTGTCCACACCCGTTATTTTTTATTTCCGATTTACTTTATTATGTAAGAAGTACCTATTAGTATTCCGATATAAGTATGTTATCTAGCTATACTACACAGATTTATGTAACTGTAGCCCATAATAAACACATTTTATTTATTTTTGTCATCGAACTCGGATTAATCTCCATACAAAAAAAATGTTCCCTTTACGGATTGCGTAACAAAAATTATCTAAATAAATATAATAGCTACGGTAATTAATTATTGATGAACTTTTTGCCAAAACGTTGTTAATGTCCATTGATTACGGTAAAAAATATGTTATGTTGATTATTTAAAATATAAAAAGAATGGGTTCAAACGTCCGTTATTTTGTTCATTTTTGTAACAACAAAATTTGGTACTATTTAGAATTTGTAAAAGGGACTTACTTAAACTATAACGAACGAAATCGCATGCCAAATAAATCAAATATGAGACAGTCATTTTGTCCTCAAGGGAAATTAGTGAACGACGCGTGTTTCTTTGTCAGCGAGTAGAATTCCAATTTTAATTTTTCAGTTTTGTTTTGTTTCAAACAATGCAGGTAAGTGAGCACTCAAAGTCAAAAGTTTTTTATTTCCCATAGGCCTACATGGGCACTTATAAAACGTCAGAAGCTAGTGCACGGTTCGAAATTGGTTGTTTCCTATGGAGAAGAACCGGCAAGAAACTCCATGGTTACTCTTTTTAAAAAAATGGTTGGACTTACAATATTTCCATATAACAGTATTAAAAGGTATTATTTAAGAACAGTGTAAACCGGTCTATATTGTACTCAAAAGCAACTGTCAGTAAATGAGACGTTAACAACCAAAAAAAAAAGAAAAACTAACGAATTTAATGTGGTTGGAGTCAGATAATATAAAAAAAAAAAATTGCAAAAGCAATGTGTTAGAGAGAAAAAAAAATATGTTACAACAAAGATGGAGCAGATAATAGATACATTCGCATAATATTATAAGTTACCAGGGGGCCACAAGTGCAGAGGCAGTCATTGCCAAACAAGCGTGTCTTTGACATAGTCTTTAACCTTGTAATATGCTTTTTTGGTTAAGACACGCTTAATATGGGTTTTGAACTTTCCTTCGCTAAGTTCAGTCACCGCTTTTGGTAGCTTGTTATAAAAGCGTATGCTATTTACTAAAAATGACTTATTGGTCTTGGCTAATCTCCATTTGGGCAATATAATTTCGTGTTTACTACGAGTATTTATGTTATGGAAATCGCTTCTAATTTTGAAAAGTCCTAGGTTTTTACGGACATACAAAATACTTTCTAAGATATAAAGAGAAGGCAGTGTCAATATATCGATTTCTTTGAATTTATTTCTGAGGGACTCGCGAGGACCCATTTTATAAATAGCCCTGATTGCTCTCTTTTGCAATACGAAAATCGAGTCTACATCAGCTGCAGATCCCCACAGTAAAATGCCATAAGACATAATACTGTAGAAATAGGCATAGTAAACTAACCTAGCTGTGGCGACATCTGTCAACTGCCTTATTTTTCTTACTGCATATGCCGCTGAGCCTTAATCTACCTGAGAGAGTTCTAATATGAGCACCTCACTGCAGTTTGGAATCGACAGTTATACCTAAGAACACGGTTTCTGTAATTACATCAAGTTTTTTGCTATCAAGAATTAGATTGACGCCAACTTGAGGGACATTCGGTAATGAAAACTTTATACATTTAGTTTTATTTGCATTTAGTAAAAGATTATTAGCAGCGAACCATTTCGAAAGAACAGCCAGACTTTCGTTAACGCGCAAGACACTTATTATTTAATTAATCAATTAAGCACGCTATTGCTGACATTTATTGAAATACTTACTATAGTTGGAAGTCATTGAGAATTCTGTTTGGCTTAACATTATTTGAAGTTATTTTCAAAGCTTAAGCTTTTTTTCATTTTTGTTATGATTTTAGCCACGTTACAAAAATGAAATAACAAAAATGAACTAAAGTCGCAATCACATTGCTAAAAAATATTATCATCACAGCGTGATTTTAATGTTGTACATTTAACTGTATTTGCGTATATATGACATTGTCTGTGAGGTAAAAGAATGGTTGTGGCGTAAAGTGAAAACAACATTAAAGTTTTTAAGTAGCAACCCAACCCAACCATCCGTCAACTGCCAAATGTCATATCATGTTGACGCAGGTTTGTTTACCTTGTTATTTTATTGTAATTTTTAATCGAAATCTTAATAAATGTGATAAAAAATTTCACTGAGCCAGAAGGGAAATAATATTTTAATTTAATACAGTTTTGCCAAAGATAGCTACACCATTATTGAACAAAACAAAGTCACGAACTTGGGAAACATTCGTATGCTGTTTTTTGGTACGTAACACTTTTATTTTAATGTTTTTAGACTTCCTAGGTAAACTCCGGTCTCTGTTGTCTCTAAATATATATAAACGGAAATTTATTTAAACATGATGATATTTGTTTGTTTTGTTTCGGTCAATGTTTTCGATGGCTAGTATAGAGAGTGCTGATACTTTTAATTTATAATGCGTTTCGACTAATTTAGAATGTTTCATTTCAGGCTTGAGTAAAGATACAGTAACTAAAATAAAAAAGGGCAAGTGTGAGTCGGACTCGTGCACTGAGGATTCCGTACAAATTTACATATGAAATCAATTCCCGAATTGAGTTAAGAAGATTTTTTCGAATTGCAAACAATTTTTTTTTTTGTGATAGATCTACAAATTTACAGTTTTCTGATTTTACCCTATATTTGTTCTAAGAGACCTTGATTCATGCCATATTTTAGGATTCTAGGTCAACGGGATTTACCCTATGAACTTTGATTCCCTTCTTCTTCTTCCTGCCCTTATCCCATATTACTTGGGGTCGGCGCAACACGTTTTCTTCTTCGAACTTTGATTCCCTTGAGTATCGAAATATACGTAGTTTGCGACATAAACGGCCGTATCTTTTTTTTTCGTTGACTCAGAAGTCTGATTTTTTCACAACTTTATGAGATTGCAGACTTAAGTATATAGTTTTAATTTTAACTCGATACCTCTAAGTGTTCTTGACTTAAAGGGTCTTAACAGATAAACAGACGGATAACAAAGTGATCCCAAGGATCTTGTATACGAGATGGTCCCTTTCAGGCTAACTAGATTGATTACGAAGCAAATATTATAAATTCTGAACTGTACTTTATTTTCATAGTCATTAAGTTCATATTTTTCATTGATTAGCAAAATGGAGAAAAATTACCGAGCAAGACAACGAAAAAGTGGTGTGTCCCATTTTTACCTCTATATTTAACTAGGGTAACTATAAATTTGCTATTAGCTACAATAATCCAGTCAGTGATGATAGATTGATCCCAGTCAAAGTGATATAACCATTTTCGTTGGAACAGGGTAAGTGGTCGATGGTGGCACATACTTATTTACGCAGTACTGCGGCTTACTCTCGCTCATCTCATCATTTCAATTGAAAGACATCCACTGTTGGACATAGGCCTCCCCCAGGTATCGCCACAATTAACTTTTTGTAACTCATTCACGCAAAAACTTTTAAACGGATGAATTTAATGATAAACGTAGCAATAATATGTATAGCTTATAACCTATATTTTGCTAAGTTTTATCACGTGAGTAAGTTCAACAAATAGGCTACTAATATTATAAATGCGAAAGTTTGTGAAGATGGATGGAGGTACTCGTATGTATGGATGTGTCGCGCAAAAACTACTAGACGGATGAACTTAATCATAAACTTTGCAATGATATAGCATATAAGTAGTGTTGGGCAATGATAATAATCCGGTTAATATCATTTGGCTAATAATCGATTAAAACTCAGTTAGTAGCCATTAATAGCAATTATGGATGATAAGCCTGCTATTAATGTTATTTTAGTGATTGAAAATTTCCCTTCATGGTTTTCAGGCTTAGGACTGTCTGATTAGACTTCATTTTCATCATCTTTCTTTGCAGTAAATAAATGTGCAATTTAAAATTAATCTGGCTCATTTAAAAATATTATTTACTTATTTTATGATTATACACACAAACCAACAACACACGAAAAAGGAACACACGGAAAAGAACTTCTTCACCGAAACACATCAGTCGGCGTACTGATTCCGGATTCGGTTGGCGTCGCTGTAGTGCAGTTCATGCATCTCTTTCTGGCACGAATAATATTAGCGCCAGAAAGAGATAGCATGAGAAACGGGAGTGCGGGAATGCATGTTACCTACTAACTAACCGCTCGGGTATTTTCCATTGTTTAAAATTTACCTACGTCGTATTCACAGAAAAGAGCTAATAAGTAACTTACTTTATTGTACCTTACATCTTTACGTATCGGTTAAAATTTATTTGTAGGGTATACATACTTACGTATTTAGCTTGCTTTGTTAAATCAAGTAATTAATTAGGTAGATGGTTAAATCATAAAGCGATGTGTCAATAGTAATTATGGTTTTTATAGTATTGTATCTCTAAATTAACAAAACTGAATTTCCCAAAAAATGTGTATTTATTTTATTATTAACACTTTTTCACATACAAAAAGTGAAAATAAATAAAAAGAATTACAATACATTGAATGACACTGTGTACACGCACCCAATTTATGTTCACACCCACAGATTTTACACTAAACAAAAAAAGCATTTATTTTTTTAACAATACATTAATAGGAGGGTTATCATCCATTGCTAGCCTATTAATGGACAATTATGGATTATAATCGATAATATCTCAAAGCATCCGGCTATTTACCCAACACTACATATAAGCTATAACTTTGCAGTTTCATTAGGTGAGCAAGTTCAAGTACATAAAATATAGACTATGTCACTCAGGAATAAAGCAGCTTTATGTCGGTGAAAAAATTTAAGCAATCGGACCAGTAGTTCAGAGATTACCTCCTACAAACAAAAAAACAAACTTTACCTCTTTATTATGACTGGCCTGTTGGTCTAGTGGTTAGTGGCCCTGACTGCTATGCCGGAGGTCGTGGGTTCGATTCCCACCCAGGATAAATGTTTATGTGATGAGCATGATCATTTGTTCTGTGTATGGGTGTAATTTATCTATAAAATGTATGTATTTAGAAATATATGAATATGTTTATCAGTTGTCTAGTACCCATAACACAAGCTCTGCTTAGCTTGGGACTAGACGGCGTTGTGTGGTAGTTGTGGAATATTGTTATTATTATTATATTAGTGTAGGTTAATTAATACAAAAAATGATAAAAGAAACATAAAGTGGTTTATTATGGAACACCTTATACAGAAATCTGTAAAATAAATTACAGTCAGACTATGTGCATGGTATACGAGCCCTAATATTATTTTTTGTTACGCGTTTCATTTTTGTTACAATGGTCATTTGAAATGATTTTCACCCATTAATAATAAAAATACCACTTTACTTTCAATTATACAAACTAACAAAACAAAACAAACATGCCCCGAGGTTTTAACTCAAACGTACCTACAGTATCATGATTCATGAACCGCCTATAACTGCCTATTTCACTCGTGTCAATCACTTTCCTTTACTCTATTCACTTTATTTATTAATCCAGATACCTTTTTTTTCGGGACATAAAAAGAAATACCTACTTATCCATCAAAAAGACATACAGACTTACTAGTGTAATGATTTTTAAAGAAAATATTCATGAATCGTTCAACCTCCAATGATAAGCGATAGATGGCGCTAGTAGTTACATGAACTTTAGGCATTCGTTGTAGACATTAAGTAATCATTTATATTGTTAGACCTTAAGCATTTGTTTTGTATAAATATATCATAATTGCTAAAATGAAATATTTACTTGCAGTTAATTATTAGTTATACCTTAATATATATTAGTTAGTCAATTGATGTTACGTACTGTTTACTTTGCTCTGATTGGTCGGTTAGTCGACCGAGTGTTTGTGAAAGTTTGTGGTAGGGAAACATTGAGTTTGTAACTGTCATTTTGGACAGAGTCAGTCTGCTTTGAGTTGTTGAACAGTAAACATGTCCGACTAATCTGTATGAAATTGTGTTGATCAAAGTGAATAAAATATTTATACAATTTATCCTGAAGTGTTTGATTTATCACATTTCAGAAGTGGGATATGCCTACATATATGTGCAGTAATAACAGGAAGAGGTTATGTGTGCCAAAATTGAAGAAAATGAGCTCGAGATATTTTTTTTCCAAGTGTGTTAGTGTGATTTTAGACAAGTGGTTATGTGTGCCTAAATTGAAGCTAAATGAGCTCGAAATATATTTTTTTGCCAAGTGTGCCTAGTATTTTAGACAAGTATCATACTCGCTCAAATTTCTTACTGAAGGTGGCAGGCTCGTGTGTTGGATCATTCGATTCCCTTCAAATGTATGAACTGAGTGGTACTGATATGCGCATCATGTTCGTAATCGAACGTTGAGAGTTATGACTGAACATCTCTTAAACTGCTAGTGATTCACTTTAGTTTCTTTATTTTAAATTGGGTTGCTTTTCTTTTATTTAATTTTACCAAACTCGTATAAGTATAGATTAAAAAAAAACAGTTCATATGTAAAATTTACCTATTTTCCATAGTGATAATTGTCATTGTTGCCTTGGATTGTGTGGTACGATAATTTCCCTTTCGTTTCGACGTACAGTTGTAAAAACATGTTATACCCCATGAGTATGAGTATGTCACAATAATGATAAATGATAATAAATGATAATTAATATATATGATAAATTATATTCGATATATGATGAATGATGAATGATAAATGATGAATGATGAATGATTAATGATAAATGATAAGTGACAAATGATAAATGATAAATGGCAAATGATAAATGATAAATGATAAATGATATTTATTTTGTAAATAGGTTTAAAAAAAAACACTTGCACGTCAATTTTTTTTACGTCGGCTTAAACTAGACGAGTCTGACGATTTTATGAACTGAATTTCCACATATGACAAACAATAAATGAATTTGAATTTAGAAGAGAGAACAAAACTATAATAGTATAATATATAATAATATAATATTCCACAACTATCACACAACGCCGTCTAGTCCCAAGCTAAGCAGAGCTTGTGTTATGGGTACTAGACAACTGATAAACATACTTATATATTTCTAAATACATACATATTATAGATAAATTACACCCAGACGCAGAACAAATGATTATGCTCATCACACAAACATTTGTCCTGGGTGGAAATCGAACCCACGAACTCCGGTGTAGCAGTCAGGGTCACTAACCACTACACCAACAGGCCAGTCGCCACTATAACTATTTGATTTCAGTGCTTTGATGAGGCCAAAAGTGTCTTTGATGAGGCCAAGCGTGCCTTTTATGAGGCCAAGAGTGTCTTTGATGAGGCCAAGCGTGCCATTGATGAGGCCAAGCGTGCCGTTGATGAGGCCAAACGTGCCTTTTATGAGGCCAAACGTGCCTTTGATGAGGCCAAGCGTGCCATTGATGAGGCCAAGCGTGCCGTTGATGAGGCCAAACGTGCCTTTTATGAGGCCAAACGTGCCTTTGATGAAGCCAAACGTGCCTTTGATGAAACCAAGCATGCTTTTGATGAAGCCAAGCGAGGCTAAGTGTGCCATCTGAGGCCAGGTAGGCCATTTGCGGCCAAGTGGGCTACTTGAGGCCAAGTAGAAAATTTGAGGCCAAGTGGGCCGTCTGAGGCCAAGTGGGCCATCTGAGGCCAAGTGGGCCATCTGAGTCCAAGTGGGCCATCTGAGGCCAAGTGGGTCATCTGAGGCCAAGTGGGCCAGCTAAGGCCATGTGGGCCATCTGAGGCCAGGTGGGCCATCTGAGGCCAAGTGGGCCATCTGAGGCCAAGTGGGCCATCTGAGGCCAAGTGGGCCATTTGAGGCCAAGTGGTCCATCTGAGGCCAAGTGGGCCATCTGAGGCCAAGTGGGCTATCTGAGGCTTAGTGGGCCATCTGAGGCTTAGTGGGCCATCTGAGGCCAATTGGGCCATCTGAGGCCAATTGGGCCATTTCAGGCTAAGTGTGCCATCTGAGGCCAGGTAGGTCATTTGAGGCTAAGTGAGCCATCTGAGGCCAAGTGCGCCATTTGAGGCCAAGTGGGTCATTCGAGAAGGCCATGTGGGCCATTAGATTTGGCCAGATGAGCCAATTAAGATTCGGGTTAAGTGTGCCCGGTGCAGATGAAATTATCCTCAAGAGCGTAAGTAACGTATAAAATCTATTAATGTGATTTTAGTGTGACTATGTTGGCTTAATGAAGATGTTGAAAATGAATTGAATAATTTAATAAGTTTATTCATATCTTTTTTGAACTGTTTATTGGATGAGATTTGAACATTCTTTTATAGTTTTTGAAGATATTATAAGTATAGATAAATTGAATTGAAAGCATATTTTTCACTGGGATTTGATTCTTAAAAAAAAAAGAGTTTCAAATGAATGATACAAGTTACTATTTCATGTAAATGTTTTAACCACTGATTTCTTATTTTTGAGGACTTGGATTCCGACAGAACTGCAGAAGAAAAATTGCCAGTCTTATTGAATAATACACCACCACCATGCAAGAAGCAAAGGGGTACCTCATGTTGGTCTAAGAAAGTGGTTGAATGATTTTTGAAGAAGGAAAGCGTTACAAGTATCGAGGTTTGAACATATCTATTGGAATATTGTAATACGGGAATTTTATAACTTCTGTAAATTTTGAGAGTATTTAAGTTTGATTAGAAAGAGTAATTATAATTAATTTGTATTAAGCAAGTAGGATCAGAAACTGACTATACATTTTGTCTCAAAAACTTGCTAGTCTTACCAAGAGAAAACAGAAAATTTACGAAACCTTGCCAAGTTTTCTAAATTAGTATTTAGTGACGAAGTGGTAAACTAAACTATATTTTTCTTTTTCTAATGAGCAGAATTATGGTCGGTTTTAAGCAGAAATGTTAGCTGGTAAGACTTAAAGTGTAGTTTATGTGAATATTATTACGACAAATTAATGTTTTTATACGGATAGCATATAAGTAAAAGAGCTGTAGATAGAAATTCAAACACACGGTATTTATGATAAATCTATAAGGAATTGAGCCAAAGCATTAAATTGTTGACGAGGAAATGGATTTATTTCACGTCTTCAATTCCTGTGATGTGTGCATACTGTAGCAGCGACTGATTCCATAGATAGAGAACACAATGATATTTATTTTACAAGTAGGATAAAAATAATACTATAACTATAACTAGTTCTTCGATGTCAAGGCTGACATCGAAGCCGGTTCCTAAGATGATTATGATACAATGAATGATTTAAATAGAGCTAAATATTACATAGTTATTTATTCGGTTAAGGGAAAGATGGATTGAAAATCCATACACTAGAGTAGAGGATCAATTTCAAGTTTTCAAATTAAAATAAAGTTTCACAAACAGTGCGATCCGAACTTCATTATTAGAACCTTTACTTGATACGAAATCGTGCACATATGCTGGGGCCTTAGATTTAGGAGATATATTAGTACAATTAAGCCCTTAGACACTCTAGCTGAAGAATCACTTTTATTCTAAATGCCTAAGTAATGCTTTCAAATAATGCATGTAATGAACTCTGACTAAACGAGACGCCACACAACATATGGCAACATGGTGGCTACAGATTAGCGAGTTTCGTTTAACCATTGAGAGTGTAAGATCTAAGACGCGTATGTTGATATCTTAAGCCGTAATACCATGTTTTCTACAGAAATTAAGACGAACCTTCTGTTCCTGTGTATAGTATTGAGACGAAAATTGATTATCAATAATATAAATATCAATTTTTCGAAAAGTGTGACTAGGGACACAATAAAAAGACAATGAGAGAGCAAGCGCCAGCGTTTGCTTGGGGTTTAATGAATAAGATCTAGATTTCAAATTCTTATGGCTGAACCCGATGAAAAACCTAATGACATCTGGTGAATTCAGTGTGCGTAAATAATGAAGACTATACTTTCGAACAAAAAGCTGATCAATTTTACTTTATACTTACAGAAAGTCTCACATAATTAACATTGACCAATGGTTTTGATTAATTGAGTGTTGGTTATAAAACAAATTCGATAGTAGTTTACTATCTTGAATAATAGTGCAATCATGGATTTCTTTTAGATACTTTACCCACTATCCAGAACTTGCGATAGTCATGGTATTGACCTTGTTCTTAACGCTGTATCTTGTCTCAGGTTGAGCGCGGTTTTGCTAAAATGTATAACCACTATTTTAAATCCCCTAGCAAAATAAAATAATTCCTATGATGAACACCAATGAAACATATGCCTATGGCATGTTATTAATTCTATTAATTGTCCCACCAGAAATACTGCCACAAAACTACTAGGATCAGAGATACTTTAAATGATAAACATTACGGAGTAAAATACGTTAAAAAGTTTAAGATATGAGGTGAGCACCAATATCTGGGTTAGACTAGCAAAAAGATACTTTCGTTACCAGTAAAATCCCTGCTACTACCTACAGCACAGGTGGATTAATAAAAATTAGTAAATCTGATTGCAATTATGAGGGTAAAATTGAATTTGCCTCATTTTGAAATCCATAGATCCATTAAAAAAAAAGTTTTAAGTATAAAATTACTGGAATTACCGGTTTTGGCAAACTGAGGAATAACATTTAGAACCATACTTTTTTCTGATCTTATCTGATCTCGGATATATAGAAACAAATATTGCCTTTGACAAAAAAATTACACTATTCTTCGTGTGATGAATGTTGTAAACATATGACGTGACGATAAAGCAAGTAATCAAGACTAAACCGAATGTAATGATTGTGAATGTAAGACTCAGTTCCTTATCGAACTGGAATTAAGTTTCATTATTTTAATGAAAATATACTATCATTTTAATTGTAATCGTGCGTCAGGAGATCGCACGATGTCGGATGGCCGAATGTAAGGATTTTTAAAGAAAATATTCGTAAATCGTTCAACTTCCACTGATAAGCGATAGATGGTGCTAGTGGTTACATGAACTTTAGGCATTCTTTGTAGACATTAAGTAATCATTTATAATATTAGACTTTATGCATTTGTTTTGCATAAATATATCATAATTGTTAAAATGAAATATTTACTTGCAGTTAATTATTAGATAAACCCTAATGTATATTAGTTAGTCAATTGATGTTACGTACTGTTTACTTTTCTCTGATTTGTCAGTTAGTCGACCGAGTGTTTGTGAAAGTTTGTGGTAGGGAAACATTGAGTTTGTAACTGTCATTTTGGACAGAGTCAGTCTGCTTTGAGTTGTTGAACAGTAAACATGTTTATTTATTTATTTATTTAAACCTATGTACAGTAGTGGTACATAGGCGGACTTAATGTAACAAGGCATTCTCTCCCAGTCAACCTTTGGGTTAAAAAAGAGATCACTGTGGTAGGTTTGCACAATAAACAAATAACAAATAATGAAAACGGAAAAAATAAATAAGTTATTTATATATAATAAAATACATATATATGCTAAAATAATAAATACTATGAAAAATATCAGATCTTAAAGAGAACTTAATAACAATTCTGACGAAGAACAAACTAAGGTTGAGAGGACTTCAAGTAGTAGTTCCGAATTTTACGTTTGAAGGAAAATTTACTTTCGGATTTTTTGATGTTTAGGGGAAGTAAATTCCAGAGTTTTATGGTGGAAACAGCGTAAGAATTGGACATAAAGCCAGTACGGTGAGAAAGAATCTGAAGAAGCATGTTTTTGTTTGCAAGTAGGTTAAGATTATGAGAACTGCCCAACACTTTAAAATATTGTTTTAAATAATCAGGAGCACAAGGATCGTTCATTACGGTGAAGAGCATGCAGAGGGATCTGAGGGATCTCCTGTGACAGATAGGCAGCCTTATTTAAGCTGAGAACGGAAGGAAGAAATGTGGTCATATTTACGAAGCCTGATATACAACGAATGCAGTTATTGAGAAGTCGATCCAATTTCTTTAGAAGTTCTTGGGAAAAAACAGAATAACAAACGTCAGAATAGTCAATTATAGGTAACACAAGCGACTGGACCAAACTAGTTTTAGTGCTCGACGGGAGAAAATTTTTTGATCTATAGAGAGACCGCAGCGTAAAGGTGACTCTCTGGCTAACCTGTGCAATCTGCTTATTCCAGCTTAACCTATCGTCAATATATAAACCTAGATCTTTAACGTAAGGTGAGAGAGAAACTCCGTAAAAAGTAAGGACTGCCAATGAGGATAGCCTGGCATTTACTGACATTGACAGTAACCCCAAATCTGCTCGACCAATCAGCAATAGCCAGAAGGTCAGCATTTAGTAGAGAGATGCAGTTGTCAAGGTTGTCAGTGTCAGTTAGCGCGTAGCGCTGTAGGTCATCAGCATATAGATGGGAAGAGCATTTGAGAAAAGCAGTGAAAGAGTTTATAAATAAAGAAAATAAGAGAGGAAAGAGTATACCGCCTTGTGGGACGCCGGTTTGCAGGTCGCACCAGTCAGAACATTTCTGATCAGCACGTACCGCTTGCTGACGACCACAAAGATAAGAAGAGAACCAATCGCGTGCTAATGAAGGAACCCCAATTTGAGACAAGACAGCCAGAAGGATATCATGTCATATCAGGACATGACCAAGTAATCCGTGTATTTATAAATGATTGTTAAAAGAACTGTAAGTATGAAATTGTGTTGATCAAAGTGAATAAAATATTTATACAATTTATCCTGAAGTGTTTGATTTATCCCACTAGTAAGTATCTTTCAGAGTTTCCAGGTAATCTAAAAAAAGTTATCTCTGGATGCGTTATTGACGAATTCATGCAACCAAAAACATCACAATATATTCTATCCTACTCGTCATATTAAATATGTAAATATGTACTTGAACTTATTTTTAGTGAAAAAATCGCGCGGTTATTGTTAAAAAAACAACACACCGTCCGATCGTCACTGCGGCACAGTCGCAACTGTGTGTATAATTGCACTACTCTTAGGTATATAATGTAGCTTGTAACCAAACTGTGACTTTTTGATTACCATTATGCACAAGTGTGATAATGTAGTGATAACCTTTTTTGTTAAACCTCTGTTCTCAAATTAAACATTGAATTGGAAAAAAAATACATTAGTTATTGCGTTCAATAGTACAAATTAGTGTCTTGCTTGCTTATTTTATGCTAATTTGTGTTTAAATAAACTATTTTAACTTTTACATGTTTAATAAATAAAACCTATCATAAAATAAAAATATTTTTCTGTTTATAAACATAAGCAACCTCATTCTTATTTTTATTCAAACAGCCTAGCTAGAGTAGCTAGTCTATGGCCGCCATTTTGGATGCACGCGCATAAGAAGAAAGAACAATTTTTTGCCGCCATATTACAAAAAAAAAACAGTTTTGCTGATAAAGCAATAATTAAATAATTTGTAAAATTTTTCTTCTCAAGTGTATCGAAAAACGTCGTATAATACACGTGAATATTGGCGATTACCGTCCTCGGCTCTCTTAAGATCCTCGCCTTCGGCTCGGATCTAAATACCGCCTCAGCGGTATTCACCAACATTATACACTTGTATCATAAGGTACTATTATTGTTATTAAATACCTGGCCGTAAAAAATAATTCATTTTAAGCAACCTATTACATTTTTTCTTTTTTTTTATGGTGAGAAAATCATCTATTGAAATCCTCCGCTCCTCGAGATAGTGTCAAACTTTTACTGACTAAACACCCAATCCTGTTCCTTCGTTGCCTTTCGTACCGGGGCTGAGCTACCTTTCGAAGCTAAACCTGGCCCCAGTAGGCTTCGAGCCAGCTGGGCCCCTGCTGTTTCTGACAACTTCTTGAGGCGCGTGGGAACAGTGCACGCCGTCGACGACTTGGGCTAGGTCCGGACAGTTAACAGACGGTCAGACAGCGAGCTACCCATTGCTAGCCGTCCGCAAGCCCGCGCCTACGGTGTCTGGAAATCGGGATCAGAATCCCGGTGACGGCTGGGGCGCTGTGAGCGTCGTTGCCTAATACGGTCGGCCTCCTTCTTTGGTAGCATTACTACTTCGCAGAAGTAGGCGACCGCCTCTCACTCCTCCCTGCTCCGGACCATGGCCGGTACCAAGGCCTGGCGCAAGAGATCGCCGCCGCCGATCACACCCACGAGGGCACGGCGATGCTCCGCCCAAGCGCAGCACACCTCCACTGTGTGCTCTACCGTGTCCTCCTGGCTTACCGCACAGTGGTGACATCCGAGCGTGACTTCCACACGAATCCGGTGCAGGAACCACCCGAACTTACCATGTCCGGTGAGAACCTGCATCATGCGGAAGGTGAGGACGCCGTGAGGTCTTTCCAGCCACCCCTCAAAGAGGGGACTTACCGCCATAATTGTGGCGTGCCCAAATCTAATACAGTTGGTGAAATTTATTTTAGTTTATTCATAGTTTTAATAATAGTTTGAAGCCATCAACTGCATCAAATTACATGAAGTAAAGTTTTCCAAAACGCAAATCGTTGACGTAGTTCAGAAGGCTGGCCAACTTAAGTGGGGCTGGGCTGGACATGTCTGCCGCATGCCTATCGAGCGGTGGGCCAGTAAAACGCAAAATTAGTGCCCTGAGATTGCACGACGGGGCCGCGGCAGACCAAGAAGGAGATGGCGGGACGACTTGGATGTCTTCCTTGGGAATTGGAAAGAAGTGGCTCAAAACCGGGAACATTGGAAGGAGTGGAGGGAGGCCTTTGCCCAGCAGTGAGACAGTATGGGCTAGATATATTAATAATAATAATAAAGTTTTGAACATTTTAGACGTCAACTTTTTAGTTTTAGATTTTTTGTCGCTATTACATTTTGGCAGCAAGCCAGTAATGAGGCTCGCTGCTTCACGAGAGACCGTGCAGTATCTCCACACTATCTGGATGGCAATGACCCTCTGGGACGCGTTCAACTCTTCCGCCCCGGTTGCTTTCGCAGCGACACGACGGCGCCCACACTAGCGCTCCGTCAAGGACCATGGACCAAACAATCCCCGCGTAGAACCTCCGGTCACCCAAGGTTGGGCAGGAGCCACTTGAGGGCAGCCCTGGTCTACTTCAGTTTAGGAACCAGACTTAGGACGCGTCTCTTGTCACTTCTTCATCGACCCGACGCCGATGTGAACCCCTCAAGCGTTCTGGGGACATGGGTTTATTTCCGAAAAGAAAGCGAGTGGTCCTGTGCAAAGTAGATTGAAGGAACATAGGTGTAGTTTTAGTCAGTAAAAGTCCGACGACGACGCCCAGTCGAAACGCCTTCACGCTCTGCCTTAATGCATGAGAAGTGACTGAATGATACCATAATGCAAAAAAAAAACGTCGGCCACATCGTTGCTTACCCTCAGGTGAGATAGTGGTCGAACGCAAACCTAACTCTAATGTAAATGCGTCAAGAAAAAAAAAATGTTTACTTAGATATAATTTTTTCGCCAAAAAACCGTTATTTTACTTTATATATAATTATGATACCTCTCAATTTCAATCATCTCTAGACACAGTGGAACACACGGTAGAGGTGTGAGCTGCTTGGGCGGAGCAGCGCCGTTTCCTTTTGGGGGCGATCAGCAGTGGTGATCACTCGCGCCGCGTGTTGGTACAGGCCATGGTTCGTAGCGAGGAGGAGTGGCAGGCGGTCGCCTCCTTCTGCGAAGCAGTAATGCTAGCAAAGGAGGAGGCCGACCGCATGAGGCAACTGCACCGCCGGGATTCCAATCCCGATTTCTGACCACCGTTGGCGCGGGCTTGCAGATGGCGAGCAATAGGTAGCTCGCTGACCGACCATCCAGTAACCGTCTGGACCGAGCCCAAGTCCTCGTCGGTGCGTACTGTTCCCGCTCGCCTCAAGGAGTTGTCAGCAACCGTAAGGGCCCAGCAGGGTCGAAGCCTACTGGGGCAAGGGACTACTTCTGAAAGGAAGGCTCGGCCCTGGTATGAAAGGTAACGAAGGAAGGGGGCGGGTTTTTCGGTCAGTAAAGTCTGACACTATCTTCCACTTCGTCCAAGGGCGGGGAATGTCATTTAGATGATTTTTACCCACCGAAAAAATTAAAAATAAAGCCCTCTTTCTGGCACAGTCGGGCAAACAAAAATTTTTTTCACTTTGCAGTTTCCTTCCAAACTACCGCAAAAAGAAATCAAGTGATTTGGCCCAGTGATTTTGGAATTTAAAAGTATAAACAACTTCGAGTAGTTTAGGTAATCTAAACTTAACTACTTATTTTTAGTCTGCTTTATATAATTCAAAGTGGATGTTCTTATGACCACACACATTTTCTTCCATCCTCCTCGTCACAAGGCTCATACACAAACGATTTTCTTAAAATTTTCTGACACTGATTGGCGAATGCAAAAAGACGAGGTAACTACTAAAAATCTTTAATTTTGTTAAATTTACCTTAGCCATTCCAACGGTCGGAAAAGTCTCAAAATACATCTTTGACTCCTCTCCGGTTGCATTTTGTCGTTGGCCGAGCAGCGTGCGCGCGGCGGCCAGCGTGGGCACGGACATGCCGTCACCCAGGAACATCACCACGTTACGCGCCTTCTTAACGCTCTCAATGCGTTTTAGGCGCTCGTCGATAGCCACCTGCGCCTCGGTTGTCCAAAAAGCAGCGTTGGCCTCGGCACGGTTGATGGCGGCCACGCGGCCAGCGGGATCTGCCGGGTGGTAACGGTCAGCGTGGTTCGCCGGGTGGTAACGGTCGGCGCGCGCGCACCAACCGCCCAGCAGAAGTGACGCGAACAGTGGCAGGAGCGACCACATGATGGAACTCACTGTTGTACAATGACACCCGTTAAACTGCCTTTTATGAATGTAAAGAGTATCTAATCTCAAAAAAATGTAAACCGTAAAACAGATAGATGACAATAATTGAATGTAAATCTTTACATATATAAAAGGAAAAACTGACTAGCTGACATATCAACGCACTGCCAAATTTACTGTAACCAGAAACATGAAGTTTTTTTTTATTGTTGATAGGTGTGCGCTTGCCGCTATCTTACCTGATGGAAAGCGACTACAGTTTTGCAAAAAGCTTGCTTATATAACGTAGGTGAGCACTAAGCATTTTTGTAAGTCAACCTTTATGGGGGTAAAAAGAAAAATGTTGGTTGTATGAGAAGCGTTTTGAAAGGTAAAGTTAAGTAATGAAAGATAGGAGGGAAAGGTATAGGTAAAGAAGCGTTAAGTAAAAAGAGAGATAGGTGTAAAGTTTCAGGAGAGGTTTTTTTATGGTGGGAAAAATCATCCAATGACCCTGCAGGTGTGTGAGGTGTAAAGTTAAGAGGGATAGGTGAGAGAGGTATAAGTTAAAGGGCACACACGAAAGAGCAGTAGCTGAGGTTTGTAGAGGCTCACCGCGCCCCTCAGAGGCTCAAAGAAACTTGGCAACAGAGGGTCCCCCACCAGGCCAGCAGCGGCCGGTAGAGACCGTATTGCAGTTAAAAAGGTCTCGCATGGTCAAAAATAGCCTACCGAGACCATAGAGCAGTTGAGAGTCTCACACGGCCGACAGTGACCTGCTGAGAGCTATAGGAGGGTCCGGCAAGGCCGGCAGCAGCCTGCAGAGATCGCAGAAGGATCCTGCAAGGCCGGCAGCGGCTCTTGACTGACTGGTGACTAGCCTGATGAATTACTCTTGACTCACAGACTGAAGAACAGCATGACTTCCACACACATACCAGTATTTATAGTTAAGGTTGACTGTCTATTCCATAATTTGTAAATTTGAAGCCGAAAGAAAAATGCCAGCCAGCATGACTGTCTTACAAAAAAGTAAAAATTTACAATAAGTTTATAGAAAACTAGCTTTTGACCGCGCGGCTTCGCTGCCGCTCTTCCCTACTCTACCCTACTCTACCCTACTCTACCCTACCCTACCCTACCCTACTCTACCCTACTCTACCCTACTCTACCCTACTCTACCCTACTCTACCCTACTCTACCCTACTATACCCTACTCTATCCTACTATACCCTTCTATACCCTACTCTACCCTACTCTACCCTTCTATACCCTTCTATACCCTACTCTACCCTACCAAACTTCACATAAACCATCTACTAAATAGTCCGAAAAAAGCCTAAACATTTGGTTTGGATAGGTGAGCCCGTTCCATTGTACTTACTGTGGCCCGTTCCTGAGTTATAAAATTACAAAGAAAAGTGGCATTGATTTTTATTTATTTAAATTAAATCAAGTTAAAATGATGCGTTGGATTAGAAACTGAAAATTATAAGAATAAAAGTATTAGTATTATAGCATTGCCATTCAACGTGGCAATAGTAATAGGAACCTAATGTGTGGCGACGCTTGCCCAGCGGTCTCTGTGCATGCGGCTGACATGACTCAACCAGTCCCATTTGAGCCTGGCAGCCTTTTTTTACCCACATCTATTATACCCGTTTTGGAGCGCAGCGTGTCATTCCGTATTCGGTCTGTTCTATTTACGCCCAGAATGCTGCGCTCCATAGCTCTCTGGCAAACCTCAAGGCGAAACTTTTGTAATTTGGTGAGAGACCAGGTCTAAGCATCGTAGGTTAGGATAGGCAGGATACACATGTCGATAAGCTTACGCTTCAGAGAGATCGGCAGATCACCCTTCACTAGCGTCTTCATGGACCAGTAGCTTTTCCAGACGTTCAGGATTCGTCGATCGATCTATTTTCCTGCCTGTTTTCGAAAGATACTAACTGGCCCAAGTAAATATACTCATCGACATAATGTATTTTCTGCGCATCTACCTCGACTCTACATTTGATGCTGTTAGTTATCACCTTCGTTTTGGACCGGTTCATTACAAGTCCCACCTTGTGGCTAGCCGTACTCAGTTCTTGGAGTATTGATTGTAGCTCCTGAGTTGTGGAGGCAAAAAGGACTATGTCTTCGGTAAATCGGAGATTTATTAACCTTTTATGACCGACGTCAATGCCTTTGGTGTTCCACGAGGCTGCCAGTGACTTAAATACCTCCTCCAATGTGCTTGTGAACAATTTTGGAGAGAGCAGATCACCTCGCTGAACACCTCTTTTAATTTTAAAAGATGGTCCTAATGGTAATGGCTGATTACCCTCAAGCTGAACAGCGTAAGTATTCGGCGTTTCTCGCTTGGGTTGACGCTCGTGACCGCAAAGCTCCGGATCTGAGCTCAAAGAAGAGAACATTCAACCATGCTGACAATTCCTACAAAAAGGCACTAAAGAAAACTCGTTTCGACCGTCTTACATAGGTAATAATTGGCACAAAACTCTCTGCACAGCCGTCCGGCAGCAGAGCATTCTGGTCCCTTGCCAAGTCTGTCGAGGCAAACTTCTGTCGGTCCACATTGCTTCCGCTGGTAAAACCTGATGAAACACTGGCTCATACGGCGAGAGAGAGAAAGCACGTCTCTTTGCATCTCTTTTCGCCCATAATTCTCGTCTTGACACTAGCAGTGACTCTGCCTCACTGCGACACTTCGATGCCAGAGGATCGTATAAGGAACAAAGAGGTTCTGAGAGTACTGTTTCGTCTAGACGTGAATGAAACTAGTTGGCCAAATCGTATACCAACGATTGTTCTCAAGGCTTTTACGCCCGAGCTGTCGCCTGTATTGTCGCGCTTGTATCGCCTCTCATTTAGGACTGTTATAGTGCCCAAGTCAAAAAGGACAGTCGTGCTGATCCTGCCAACTACCGGCTGATTTCTATAACCTCCACACTCTGCAAGATTATGGAGTGTGTATTGAACTCGCACCTCATGGCATACCTGTAACGTAACGATCTCCTCAGTGATCGACAGTACGGGTTTCGACGTAATCGGTCTACTGGGGACCTACTAGTATGCCACCCGCTTGTGGGAAGAGGCAATCGAGAGTAATGAATCTCAAAGGCCTTCGACAGGGTATGGCACGCTAGCCTTTTGAGTAAGCTTCCAGCGTATGGCGTTCCTTTTGGCCTGATTAACTGGGTAAAAAAGTTTCTGAGTGAACGGTCTCTCCGAGTTGTTGTCGATAGATGCTCATCTGAGCCGATGACGACTAATGCCTAAGGGATCTAATTCCTTAAGGGTCTGTTCTCTCTGCAACTCTCTTCCTACTGCACATCAACGATCTGCTAGTTCCCGGCATCTATAGGTATGCAGATGATAGCACAGCTGAAGAGGAGATAGCTGTCAGGTGTCCTACAATAAACTAAGTAATTAACATTTCAATAGTGTCAATTAGAGACACAATAGAAAGACAATGACAGCGCAAACGCCGGCGTTCGCTTGGGGTTTAATGAATAATATAAAGGGTATCATTATTTGTTTTCAGAACCACCCTTTTCTTTTTTAATATTTTTTTAATGACTGGATGGTGTTTGTATGTGTAAATGTTTGTATGGAGGATTTTTATTTTTAGTTAATAAACTTCAAAATTGGCATGTGTTCTAATCAAAATGAAAAATAACTCTCATTTTTAAAACAAAACCTATGCTAAAATATGGTTTAACGGATACACACATTTTCGTGAACAAAGTCGCTGGCAAAGTGCTAGTGTAAGATATTTAGATTAAGTGGATTATATCTAACGACCCAAAATAAAATTTGTCAGTTATTGCCGTTACGTTGATAGGTAACATTGATTAGATGTGAGCGGTGGAAAAATATTGTTAAATCTTTTTTTCAAGTCGTCAGCAGAAAATAGTATATGATATGTACGCGTTTTCTTTCTTTCTTTCAACATAGCACCAACTGTGCTATGTTGAAAGAAAGAAAGAAAACGCGTTTATTTGGCACTTATAAAATAACAATTATAGAAACTTAACAAATTAATCTTAAAATACATCAACTCGTGTTGGAGGTCATTATTTCTTATACACCAGGTTTCTTTTAAAACATAATTGATTACTTTATTTTGGAATTGTTTAATTATTTCTATGTTGCTCCGTTTAGTACACCCCCAAAGTTGAATACTGTACTTCCAAATTGGTATCAGAATTGCTTGTGTATTATTATTTTTTTGTGTTTTGATAAAAAGTACTTTCTACTGAGTAATCAATACATACTTCAATAACGAATGAACTTTTTAACGCAGTCTCACGTCGAAGGCAATACCAAGGTCGATGTCGTGGCACTCCACCGATCCCTTCAGAACGCGATCGGTTCTAGAACATCGGAACATCATACCAATTTTTAATCTTTTTTTACCGCTCAATTGTCTGTAGTAACTTTTAAAAGCAGTCTTATAATAACTAGAATTTAATTTAATAATAACATTTATTAACATTTTCATAGTTGTATTATAGTTGATTTTAGATAAGTGTCATAAGATAATTGATTTGTTCCTTTTGTTAAAACCACTATTGTATTGGGTCCAACCTGTAAAGATAGTGTGTGTTTTTAAGAAATAAATAAGTTCGTTTATAAAACGAAGGTAGTGTCAACATTTTTAGGGTTTTATTTATTTATTTAATCTTCATGCAACAAAAGATAAAAGGGCGGCCTTAGGCATTCTCTACTAGTCAACCTAGGGTAGTGCAGAGACAAAATGGCAGGTGCATAAAAAAAAAAACATTATTTAAAACAAGTATTTTAAAATTATATATAAAGCTAAAACTAAACACACATGCATATTTAATAAAATATAAAGCTATACATACATACATATATGTATGTATAATTGTATATATATACACACAAAGTAAAGGAGTTTAGAGATGATATTTTTATTAGACTATTCTAACGCTGATTTACAATAATAAAGGTAGTGACCTACAATATACAGCTTTAATTGTACAACGCAACTTAAAGTGTTACAAAACACTTAAAACTGTTTCGTAGAGTTATAATACTATGAAATATAACCATAAACGTACGCGGATACCTTTGCAGCCTAAAACAGTGTTTTACACACTTGTACTGCCCTTAAACAGTTCTAAGTTGTAAATAAGCTGGTTTATTGATGTTTAGAACACTAACGTGCTGCTTGGGCTAGTCATACGCGCGCCTCAAGGAGGTGTCAGCAAATGGTAGGGGCCCAACAGGGTCGAAGCCAACTGGGGCCATGGGTTAAGTGAAAGTGAACCCCATGGCTCTAGAACAAATTCAAAGAAGGAACAGGAGTGAGTTTTAGTCAGTAAGAGTCTGACACGCCTTCCCGCTCCGCTCAAGAGTGGGAGAAGTCATTGGATGATTTTCCACTTTAAAATAAAAGTATTTGTTATCGAACTCCTCCGAAACGGCTTGACTGATTTTTTGTAGGTCTTTTTTTAAGGTAGAAAATCATCTAATGATTTCTCCTGCTCTAGAGTGGAGTGAGAAGTAATGTCAGACTTTTAGTGACTTTAACCACGCCTATATTCCTTCAGTTGCTCTTTGCGTTCTAGAGCTACGAGTAACCTTTTTAGATCTTTGACCCTTGGCACCAGTATTTACTTATTTATTATATTCTTTATTGTACACCACAAACAAAAAATACGGGACAAATATTATTAAAAATAAGTGAACATTGGGCGGTCTTATCGCACAGGGCAATCTCTTACAGACAACCTTTGGATGGGCTGAAAGAGATTACTTAGGTTTCCGCCATGCCGGGGCATCTCATTGAAGCGCGCGTGGGTTTAGGCGCATTAGGGCTAATTCTCATTTTGGCAACCGACTCCCAAATGGACTACTTCTCATTATGGCCACTTCTCATTTTGGCTACTTCTGATTAGGGCTACTTCTCACATGGGCTACTTCTCACTTGGGCTACTTCTCACTTGGGCTACTTCTCATTAGGGCTATTACTCTAAAGAGCTACTTCTCATTAGGGCTACTTCTCAAAATTTGGGAATGTTTATTGAAATAAGTACTGTCTTTATGTACCTATATAAACATGTTAATTCATTCATAAGAGATCAATTACATTATTTTAAGAATAAATCAACATTAATTGAACCAATGTAATAGGTAAGTATACAATATTTCTTTCTTCTTCTTGTAATTTTTTTTTTCACAACTATCACACAACGCCGTCTAGTCCCAAGCTAAGCAGAGCTTGTGTTATGGGTACTAGACAACTGATAAACATACTTAATATTTCTAAATACATACATATTATAGATAAATTACACCCAGTTATTACTTTATTCTGGTTTAAAATAATATTTATTTATTTATAACATACACAAATCAATATGACGGCGCGTAGTACAACGTAGCGCCATCTGTTATATCCTCCCCGATTTTCTAGTAAAGGCACAATACTGCCATCCATCTTATACGTCCACAATAAATATAAGTTATAGATAATAAAGTATATACACCAGGAAATCATTGTATTTGATAATTCACTAGTTCTAGATAGACGAGAGTAATAATTGTCATTATTAATGCATTATTAAAAAATAAAAAGTTACATTCTTGACTAAGATTAAAATGTGGGTACTAAGTAATTTTTGTTATCGAAAATGTGGGTGTCTTAATTTTATTTTTTGATCGATCGTAAAACGGTGAATTGTCTCAATTATTCTTGTTTATTATTCGAAAAGATGGAAGAAGAACTTGTGTTTGTGAAAAATTAAAGAGGTAACGACGCTTTGTTGCACAATTTTCAAATTTTCAAATTATAAACTAATAAATGTTATTTTAAACCAGACTAAAGTAATTACAAGAAGAAGAAAGAAATATTGTATACTTACATTCTTAAAATAATAGAATTGATCTCTTATGAATGAATAAACATGTTTATATACATAAAGAAAGTACTTATTTCAATAAATATTCCCAAATTTTGAGAAGTAGCCCTAATGAGAAGTAGCCCTAATGAGTAATAGCCCTAATGAGTAATAGCCCTAATGAGAAGTAGCCCAAGTGAGAAGTAGCCCAAGTGAGAAGTAGCCCATGTGAGAAGTAGCCCTAATCAGAAGTAGCCAAAATGAGAAGTGGCCATAATGAGAAGTAGTCGAGTCGGTTGCCAAAATGAGAATTAGCCCTAATGCGCCTAAACCCGCGCGTGGAGTAGTATGCGCCGTCGATGGACGGTGAGCTATCTACTGTTTGTCATTCGCAAGTCTGCACCTACCGTGGCTAGCACATATTCGGGGTGGGGGGTGAGGATGACCGTGCTCTCACATATGTGGCCATCGTCTTCGCTCGCATTACTGCTTGGTAGAAGACGGCAATGGCCACTTATTGCCCTTGCTTTGGACCAGGGTGGTTGCTGATGCGGTTTAGGTTATCAGCAGATGCTGATGCTGATATTATTTAATTACTTAAACTAACAGTTTTAGCGACTCTTGGGGGAGGCCAATATCCAACAGTGGACGTCTTTCGGCTGATATGATGATGATGATGATAATGAACAGTTTTATTAACAGAACAATAAAGCTGTCAGTAAATTGATATAAGATGTTGTGTGATATTTAGTAGCAGCTTCCTGGTTTCAACTTAAAAAACCGGCCAAGAGCGTGTCGGGCCATTCTCAGTGTAGGGTTCCGTAATTTCCCGTCCATCACAATAAGTGTCCCCACTTAAGTTACTTAAACACAATAAATTACAATATCCCACTATACCAAATATTCTTATTAATAACAATGAGCGACAGACAACGAGCAAGAACAAATACCACCAGTGCCAACGAGAGACCAACCGAACAATTTGACAATATATACCCGATCCCCCGGAAAAATCTTAACAGCGCGAAGTAGCCCAAAGTACAGCGCCATCTCTCGGGAAATTGGGTTAATATTTTATACAAACTAGATGGGTTATGTACTACTCTGTCAATAAAGTACCGGGAAAAGATCAATAATACACAACATTTTTGTTATTCGTCCAAATTTATTTTATCACCTTCAAAGTATGCCCCTTCAAAAACGATACACTTACGCCAACGAATAATCATCAAAACATTTTTTAAACGCTGTTTCCGAAATTGAGTTCAGTTCTCGCCGTGAATTCTCCTTTATGTCTTTTACAGATTGAAAATGGGTGCCACGAAATGGTAATTTGAGTTTAGGAAAAAGATAGAAGTCGGATGGACCCATATCTAGCGAATATGGTGGCTGCTCGATGGTATTTGTTGAGTGTTTGGTCAAAAATTCGTTCACAATGATGGTCTTGTGCGAAGGCGCATTATCGTGGTGCAAAATCCAAGAATTTTCTTTCCAAAAAACTGCCCTTTTTTGTCGAATTTGCTCTCTAAATGCCGCATAACGTTCAAATAATATTTTTTATTTACCGTTTGACCTTCCGGTAAGAATTCCGAGTGCACCACACCGCGATAGTCAAAGAAAACAGTCAACATGACTTTGACTTTTGATCGACTTTGGCCTGTTTTTTTCGGTTTTGGTTCAGTTGGAAGGCGCCACTCCGAAGCTTGTTGACTTGTTTGCATGTCAAACTCGTAAACCCACGTCTCGTCGCCAGTAACAATGCGTTTCATGAATGTTGGGTCGGAATTGACTCGTTCTAGCGTGTCCTCAGCGACTCTCATGCGATTGAGTTTTTGGAGAAAATTCAGGTCTTTAGGGACTAGCCGAGCGGCAACATGTTTCATACCCAAATGATTAGTTAAAATGGTACGGATCGATCCGTGAGATACAGAAAGTTCGGCGGCTATCTCTCTCAAACTTGAATGAGGATCTTCCATCACATCTCGACTGCTTTTGAATGCTTTGTACCACTCATAAGCACGTGTTTTTGATAAAGTCGATTCACCGTAAGCCTTCTGTAACATTTTCAGTGACTCCAAACACGAAATTCTATTGGCGATGCAAAATTTAAGACAAACTCTTTGTTCGATGTTTTTGTCCATTGTGAAATTCGCAATACACACTAGATATGATATAACTAAAAACAGCACTGTATTTAATTATAAATAACAGATGCAACTCAAACTCTGCGCCAAAATGGAAAACAGTTGTGCCAATCTAGCAACAACAAAAAAATATAAAATTTGAATTTGGAACCATAAACAAATCATCCATTCCCGATACTTTTTTGACTGAATGTATGTTGGGTTCTCGGTGGTAATTTTGGATTGCGTGAACCGATTTTAATAAATCTTTTTTTGTTTGAAAGAAGATACATTCAGAATAATAAAATATGTAAATTAAATTTAAAAAAATGCTTGCATATACGGTTAAATTACAAACTTGGTTCAGAAATCATTTTGTACAACTTTAAGAAAGCTCTACTTTTAAATTTTTTTTTCGTATTTTCTAAACTTATGGTTCAAAATTTAGAAGAGAAATAGGATAAAATATGAACACATTGTTTTTAACTTTTGAAGCGATTATTTCCGAAAATATTGACATTATCAAAAAAATATTGTAGTAAAACCCTATTTATTTTTAAATACCTATCCAATAATATACAACACGTTATGGTTGAAATGAAAAAAAAAAACACTTCCGTCACTTTACGTGTAGGTATAAAAGATTTTTTCCAATTTTTATTTTACCATGTTGGCGTGATTGTTATACATATCGGTACTAAATTTCAGCTTTCTAGTGCTTACGGTCACAGAGATTATCCGCGGACGGATAGACAGACAGACATGGAGAAATTATAAGGATTCCTAGTTGACTACGGAACCCTAAAAACACGCATATTTTTCTGGATGTTTAAACTTAAACTTATTTGTCAGTCCTTTTGAGAAGACAGTCTTTTTTAGAAATAATACATCGTGCGGTATCCTTGTTTGTCATCGTGAAATACATATTTCAATTGCAATTTTCATTGAAGTAGGCATTATGAATTTGAGTATGGTTTATTACTTATTTGTTTTACAGCTCACAAGCGTTTAACTAATTTATAGTAACTAAACAAACAGCTTAGGGAATAAGTGACAGCGATTTTTGTATAGCAGTGATTTTTGTATAACAGTGATTTTTGTATAACTGTCTATGATTGGAAAATCTTTTAACTGTTCTGAAATAACCCTAATTTTTGACCAACCCCTAACTGACCCTCTCCTCGTTCGAAAGCTGACTCTCCGTTACTTTTACTCCACAACTTACAACATGACTAGACAACACAAAATACACAAACAAAACACACAACTTCACACACACATAACTTCTGCTAAATTATAGGTAGGGTTTTTTATTATTTTTTTAGTTATTTTTTATTATCGTCAATACTAATTCTATTTTTGTATTATGCTTAGTAGTTTTCCATTATTATTAAATCTCGACTCTTGCACGGTAACACTGTAATAGTTAATTCTAGCTGTGGAGGGGCTCGGTGACCTGTAACACAGGTTTTTTTCGAAAACCTATAACAGGCACCAGTCTCTTACAAGAGTGGAATATAGCTGAGACATTGTCTTGTCAAAATTAACTTTAAGTGAACTTTGTGAAGAGAGAATAAATGGCAATTATTATTATTATTGATGGGATTGGGCGAAAATAATAAAGGATTAAATTGATACATTGGGATTTATTTGGAATCCAGCTAGCACATTGCAGTTGACACAAGAGAGAAGGTTGAGTATAATACGACCTAACAGAATGACAATATCGCTACATAGACAGTAGCTCCAACTAGTGAGCTATTTAGGCAACTACGACAATTTACATTGTTTGGTTTATATATACATATATTTCTAACACCTGCCCTTAAACTAAACAATCTTTAATACAAGATTTATTATACAATCAAAATGTTTTTCTTTACTTAAACATTTAGTTAGGACATCCGCTGGCATATTTTCAGTAGATAAGTATTTTAACAATAAAATCTTATCTTCTACAACTTGTCGTACAAAATGATGTTTTATATCAATATGTTTACTACGGTTATGATTAACTTGACCTTTACAAATGTTTTGTGCTGACTGACTATCATTGAACAAAGTTACTGATAAATGTTTACCTAAACATTCATAAAGAAAGGTTCTTAAAAATTTAGCCTCCTTTGCTCCTTCACACAATGCCATGTATGTATGCAATGTATGCTTCGGTGCTCGATAAGGCCACAGTTCTTTGTTTTCGGCTTTCCCATGACACTGCTGAATTTCCTAATTCTAATACATAACCAGTATATGAGCGACGGTTGCGATAGTCGTTGGTAGGATCCAGGAGTTGGGACTCGAGGTGGCGCTGCGCAAATCCGAGGCCATGTGTTTTCACGGTCGCGGCCGTCGGAACGCGCCACCGTCGGGTTCCCAACTAACGGTAGGAGGAGTTCGCATCGGCGTCGGGACATCGATGAGGTACCTGGGACTCATCCTCGACAGCCGATGGAATTTCGAGGAGCATTTCCGACGTCTGGCTCCCAAACTCAACCGGACTGGGGCCGCTCTCAAGCGGCTCCTGCCCAATCTTGGGGGTCCAGACGCCTCCTGCCGGAGGCTCTACGCGGGGATCGTTCGGTCCATGGCCCTCTACGGGGCGCCGGTGTGGGCGCCGTCGCTGCGAAAGCGACCGGCGGGCATTCTGAACGCCTGCCAGAGGGTCATGGCAATTCGGATGGTGCGGGGATACCGCACGATTTCCTGCGAAGCGGCGAGCCTTCTGGCTGGCCTACCACCGTGGGATCTGGAGGCAACAGTCCTTGCACACATGCACGACATGCGCGTGGAGATGCAACGCCGGGGTGAAAGTCCGCCGCCGCGACAGGTCACGGCATGGCGGACAGAGCTCCGGCGGGATCTCATGGTGGAATGGCGTCAGCGACTATCGCAACCCCATCATGGGCACGCCACAATTATGGCGATAAGTCCCCTCTTTGAGGCGTGGCTGGAAAGACCTCACGGCGTCCTTACCTTCCGCATGACACAGGTCCTCACCGGAAATGGCAAGTTCGGGAGGTTCCTGTTCCGAATTAAAGCGGAAGTGACGCCCGGGTGTCGCCACTGTGCGGAACGCCCGGAGGACACGGTGGAGCACACAATCGCGGTGTGCCCTGCTTGGGCGGAGCATCGCCGTGCCCTCGTGGGGGTGATCGGCGGCGGAGACCTCTCGCGCCGGGCCTTGGTCGAGGCCATGGTCCGGAGCGAGGAGGAGTGGCAGGCGGTCGCCGACTTCTGCGAAGCAGTAATGCTCGCTAAGGAGGAGGCCGACCGCATCAGGCAACGGCGCTCTCGCCGCCGCCGCCGGGATTCCGATCCCGATTTCCAGCCACCGTAGGCGCGGGCTTGCGGACAGTGAGCAATGGGTAGCTCGCTGTCCGGCCGTCCGGTAACCGTCCGGACCAAGCCCAAGTCGTCGACGGCGCGCGCTGTTCCCGCGCGCCTCAAGGAGTTGTCAGCAACAGCAGGGGCCCGGCCGGGTCGAAGCCTACTGGGGCCAGGGTTATCCGAAAGGGCGCTCGAGCCCCGGTATGAAGGCTTGTAGGAACGGGATGGGTTTTTTAGTCAGTAAGAGTCTGACACTATCTCCCGCTCCGCCCAAGAGCGGGGGTTGTCATAAGATGATTTTTCCCATCGAAAAAAAAAAAAAAAAAAAAAAAAAAAGTATATGAGCGACGGTCTAGCTGATTAGACGCCCAATCTGCATCTACATAATAATATCCTGTAATACTTAATGAGGATTTTTCATATACTATGTTATAATTAATAGTCCCTTTTAGATATCGCAATATACGTTTGGCTGCTTTCCAGTGTGTATCAGAATGACAATTATTAAATTGGCTGAGTAAGCTTGCTGCATGCATAATATCTGGTCTAGTACAAACGGCTATGTACACATAATACATCCTACTAGACTTCTATACTTGGAATCCATATCAGTTTGGTCTCCTTTCTCAAGCTTTATGCCACATTCCAGTGGTGTACTTACAGGCTTACAATCAGTCATATTAAATTGATCTAATACCTTCTGTATATAGTTCTTCTGATCCAATGTAATTTGATTTTGTCTTTGATTTAATCTCATTCCTAATACATGTGTAGCTCGGCCAAGATCTTTTATTTCAAACTTTTTCATCAGTTTCTCCTTGAGTGCTTTCTTTTCTGGTGTATCTTTACTAAAAATCGAAATGTCATCGACATACAATGCTAATATAATAATATTTCCTGAGTTGTCTGATTTAATGTAAACACAAGGTTCACTGAGTTTTTTTCTAAACTGTAGATCTGTCAAGGCATTATCTATCTTGTCACACCATGCCTTTGAGGCTTGCTTAAGCCCATATATAGCTTTATGAAGTTTAAACACATAGTTTTCTTTACCACTTATCTTGTATCCATTTGGCTGCTCCATGTAAACAGTCTCTTGCAAATCACCGTTCAAGAATGCTGTCTTTACATCCATGTGATCAATGTGTAAGTTTAGATTTACTGCCAGGGCAATCAATGTACGTATAGTAGAATATCGTACCACAGGTGAGTAGGTTTCCTTGTAGTCAATCCCATATTCCTGTGTATAACCTTTTGCTACAAGGTGTGCTTTATACCGAAGTAACTGACCTTTTGGTCCTAGCTTCTTGAAAATCCACTTACAGCACACAACCTTCTTTCCTTCAGGCAGTAATGTCAAACTCCAAGCCTTATTTTTTCAAATGATTTATATTCATCTTCAATAGCTTCCTTCCAGTGGTCTTTTTCAGGTCCTGATAATGCTTCCTCAATTGTCTGTGGTTCTCCATCATGACTTGTTGCCGTCATTGTAATTACAGCATTCACACTTTCATCAATATCTTCATAATAACTAGAATTTTGATCTTGAGTCATGTCTGGATTCCATGTGACAACATTGGGGTCATCCACAGAGCTGGAGTCAGAAACAGTTGAATTAGTTGTGATTGAGTCAGATAACTCTATAGTAGGCAAGGGATTGACATTATTATCATCATTTGTTCTCACAACATTTTCTATTTCATTATTAAAATTTATTTGACAATCAGTAGTAGTGTTATTCTGATTTATTTTTAAGTATTTATACATCACTCCTTCTAAGAAGCACACATCTCTAAATTTAATACATTTCGAAGGATTTTGAGGATCAATTTGTCTGTATCCTTTGGACTCATTACAATATCCTACAAAAATGTATTGTTTACTCTTTGCATCTAGTTTCTTACGCCTCTCATTGGGGATCATTGCATAAGCAACACAGCCAAATATTCTCAAAATTGATAAATTAACTTTACAACCAGACCATTTTTCTTCTGGTGTGGTTCCTCTTACCGCTTTACTTGGTGATTTATTCTTGATAAAGATTGATGTATTCAAAGCCTCAGCCCAGAATCTTCGGTCCATGCCTGCATCTTGTAGCATACATCGTCCGGCCTCCATAATTGTGCGATTTGCCCTTTCCCAAACTCCGTTCTGCTGAGGAGAGTAGGGTACAGTCGTCTGGTGCACGATGCCATGCTCTTGAAGGAATGTCTGGAAATGTTTATTCACATATTCACGACCATTGTCTGTTCTTATCATCTTTATTTTCAAATTAGTTTGATTTTCTACAAAACTTTTAAAGATCTTGAATACAGACAGAACTTCGTCTTTACTTTTAATAAAATAACCAAATGTCATCCTAGTATAGTCATCTATAAATGTTAATAGATACTTGGCACCACTAAATGAGGAAACTGACATAGGCCCACATAAATCGAATGTATGAGACCTAATTTCTCAGTGGCTCGACTAAAGGATTGTTTTGGGAATGGTAATCTGCTCTGCTTCCCTTCAATACATGCTGCACAGGGATTATTTTTACTATAAGTGTAATTAATTCCACTTGCCATACCTTGTTTCAGTAAATGCATACTGCGCCTGTTCAGGTGTCCGAGTCTCCGATACCAAATCTCCTGTGATTGATTCGCTTCACACAAATTCATAGCTTCTGCGCGTTTCTCATCCATGGACTGGATATGTGACTCCACCAAAGCCACTGTTTGACTTGTCGCAGCCAGCTCATGACCATTTGTTGGTTGTTGACTCACTGTGTCCAGTTCATAGACACCATTCACCTTTGTAGCACTTGCAACTGGCATTTTTCCGCAATAAACATTACACTTTTCAGTGTCAAAATGAACTTCAAGTCCCTTAGACTTGAAGTTCATTTTGACACTGAAAAGTGTAATGTTTATTCCCTTAGAAGTTATTTTGCCCACGGAAATAAGGTTTGTTGACAATCCTGGCACAAAAATAACCTCACTTAATTTTGTAACTTTTGTTTGTCCTTTCAACAATAATTCCACCTCACCATGACCTTCACTATGCATTTTCTGATCATTAGCAACTGTAACTAACCGCGGATTGTCCACAACATAGTTTTTCAAAAGATTTTTGTTGTTTGTCATGTGACAAGTAGCGCCGGAGTCGACACACCAAGCATTCGAGTCAATGTTCACAGCTAGTGCTATCAATAATGTTCCGTTCCACGCTTTCTCACACTTTTCACTTTCACCCGTTTATTATTGTTTTTATTGTTTGTTTTAGTTGGACAGTTTTTAGCAAAATGATTTGGTTTCTTGCAAATGAAGCACTTTGGAGGTTTGTTGACCCTTTTTGTTGAAGACTTATTTGTAAACATCGCACCTTCACTCTTGTCAAAGTCTCTACGTAAATTTTCTTGTAATAATTTACTTTTCACTGTTTCGCTGCACAATTTAATGTTCGAATTTTCTAAAGCCATGATAAGCGGATCATAGTCTGGGGGTAAGCCGCTTAGCATTAACACCGACACAAAATCATCTTCTAATGGAGCGTTTATGTCTCGTAATTATTGATCCAAATCCGTGATTCTCAAGATATACGCTTCCATGTCACTAAATTGTTCCAATTTTAATCCAAATAACGTGCGTAAAAGTCCAAGACGACGACAAAGTCCCCTGTCTTCATACGCTGTCTTTAAGCTGTTCCATGCCTCGTAACCAGTGGCAGCATTTCTAACGTGGGAAAAAGACGAGGGTTGAACCATCAAACATATCTTTGCGAGTGCCCGTAGTTGTTTGCGGTTGTCATTGACCTTAGGAACACCCAGATTCTTCGATACAATCCCATAAATCTTCATGGACTAAATACATCCGCATCATAAACTTCCAGTTTCCGTATTAGATATTCCACTAAGCTTCTCGAAATTGACTGTAATTCCGGAACTTGTTGCTGTTGAAGATGATGGCACCGGTACTGGCACCGCATCGTTACGTGACATTGTGTTTTTCTGTATTTCTCGTATTTTACGATTTTTAGAAGAAAAACTTTTACGCACACATATTTATCGCGTATCCTGGGCCCATAACCTGATGGGATTGGGAGAAAATAATAAAGGATTAAATTGATACATTGGGATTTATTTGGAATCCAGCAAGCACATTACAGTTGACACAAGAGAGAAGGTTGAGTATAATACGACCTAACAGAATGACAATATCGCTGCATAGACAGTAGCTCCAACTAGTGAGCTATTTAGGCAACTACGACAATTTACATTGTTTGGTTTATATATATATTTCTAACAATTATTATTGGTTGAAAGAAAGAAAACACGTTTATTTGGTACAAATGTACATACACACAATGAAACAACAATAATATAAAAATTTAAATACATCAGCATTTTGTGTCTCAGGGCTGTGCCAAATAGACCCAATTCAGCATAATGCCAGGCCACTACGCAGTAGTTGCCTGACACTGGTTTTCAGCTAAACCTTACTATGAGTACGGATGTTGATCAGTTTGTTAGGTGTGAGGTAAATAAATATATGTATATTATTACATGTAGGTATAAATTCATTTGTAGTAAAAGAAAAATATTAAATAGGTGTTTCGTGATAGATTTTTAAGAAACAAAAACACAAACTGAGAATAAAAAAGTTAGCATCAAAACTATAGGTACGTGAAATCAATCCACGTTAAAAGTCTACGTGGATCGTGCAAGTCCCACTTTTAACGGAAATGTCAAGACGTACATGTCAGCATTAATAAATATTAGCATCGGCTGTGGCTGATGCTGATGCAGATGCTGATGCTGATATTTGCAACAACCCTGTTCCAGATTAATATCCCAAGAAATATAAATCAGGCCATGGTTTCTTGCTTTCTATACCTACATCCTCGCGGCTCAGTACTAAGTACTACAGGTTTGCACCAGTTCTCTTTAACCATGGATAACAGAGTGAGTTTTTTTTTCCACTCTGACAACATCTCGGTCCATAACTACATCCGTTGTAAGAAAATATTCTCTGAGGCTGCGCACACTACGTAGAATCTTAAACTTAAAAAGTTTAGACCTCCACACTTCCCCGGGATATACGATCCCATCACCGATGAATGTGGATAATTAATACTATTCAGTCAAAAAAGTATCGGGAATGGATGATTTGTTTATGGTTCCAAATTCATATTTTAGATTTTTTTGTTTGAGTTGCGTCTGTTATTTATATTAAATACAGTGCTGTTTTTAGTTATATCATATCTAGTATGTATTGCGAATTTCATAATGGACAAAAACATCGAACAAAGAGTTTGTCTTAAATTTTGCATCGCCAATAGAATTTCGTGTTCGGAGTCACTGAAAATGTTACAGAAGGCTTACGGTGAATCGACTTGATCAAAAACACGTGCTTATGAGTGGTACAAAGCATTCAAAAGCGGTCGAGAGGTGATGGAAGATCTGCCTCGCTCTGGTAGGCCATCAACCTCTTCAACTGAAGTTAACATCGCAAAAGTGAAGGAAATAGTTACTGAAAATCCTCATACAAGTTTGAGAGAGATAGCCGCCGAACTTTCTGTATCTCACGAATCGATCCGTACCATTTTAACTACTCATTTGGGTATGAAACATGTTGCCGCTCGGCTAGTCCCTAAAGACCTGAATTTTCTCCAAAAACTCAATCGCGTGAGAGTCGCTGAGGACATGCTAGAACGAGTCAATTCCGACCCAACATTCATGAAACGCATTGTTACTGGCGACGAGACGTAGGTTTACGAGTTTGACATGCAAACAAGTCAACAAGCTTCAGAGTGGCGCCTTCCAACTGAACCAAAACCGAAAAAAACAGGCCAAAGTCAAAAGTCAAAGTCATGTTGACTGTTTTCTTTGACTATCGCGGCGTGGTGCACTCTGAATTCTTACCGGAAGGTCAAACGGTAAATAAAAAATATTATTTGAGCGTTATGCGGCATTTAAGAGAGCAAATTTGACAAAAAAGGCCAGATTTGTGGAAAGAAAATTCTTGGATTTTGCACCACGATAATGCGCCTTCGCACAAGGCCATCATTGTGAACGAATTTTTGACCAAACACTCAACAAATACCATCAAGCAGCCACCATATTCGCTAGATATGGGTCCATCCGACTTCTATCTTTTTCCTAAACTTAAATTACCACTTCGTGGCAACCATTTTCAATCTGTAAAAGACATAAAAGAGAATTCGCGGCGAGAACTAAACTCAATTTCGGAAACAGCGTTTAAAAAATATTTTGATGATTGGATTATTCGTTGGCGTAAGTGTATCGTTTTAGAAGGGGCATACTTTGAAGGTGATAAAATAAATTTGGATGAATAACAAAAATGTTGTGTATTCAATAATACAACTATACTGTCAAGAAAGTACCGAGAAAAGATCAATGATCTCGGTACTTTCTTGACAGAGTAGTATTAATTATCCACATTCTTATATGTGGGATTTTTTTTTCCGATGGGAAAAATCATCCAAAGACAATCCCCGCCCTGGGGCAGAGCGGGAGATAGTTTCAGACTCTTACTGACTAAAAAACCCATCCCGTTCCTTCAAGCCTTCATACCGGGGCTCGAGCGCCCTTTCGGATAACCCTGGCCCCAGTAGGCTTCGACCCGGCTGGGCTCCTGCTGTTGCTGACAACTCCTTGAGGCGCGCGGGAACAGTGCGCGCCGTCGACGACTTGGGCTTGGTCCGGACAATTACCAGACGGCCGGACAGCGAGCTACCCATTGCTTACTGTCCGCAAGCCCGCGCCTACGGTGGCCGGAAATCGGGATCAGTATCTCGGCGGCGGCGGCGGCGGCGATAACGCCGTTGCCTGATGCGTTCGGCCTCCTCCTTTGCGAGCATTACTGCTTCGTAGAAGTCGGCGACCGCCTGCCACTCCTCCTCGCTCCGGAACATGGCCTCAACCAAGGCCCGGAGCGAGAGATCTCCGCCGCCGATCGCCCCCACGAGGGCACGGCGATGATCCGCCCAAGCGGAGAACACCTCGACTGTGTGCTCCACCGTGTCCTCCGGGCATTCCGCACAGTGGCGACACCCGGGCGTCACTTCCGCACGAATCTTGTGCAGGAACCTCCCGAACGAACCATGTCCGGTGAGGACCTGCGTCATGCGGAAGGTAAGGACGCCGTGAGGTCTTTCCAGCCACGCCTCAAAGAGGGGACTTACCGCCATGAATCGGTGATGGGATCGTATATCCCGAGGAAGTGTGGAGGTCTAAACTTTTTAAACATATTATTATAATAGTTACGCCCACGAAGTTTTCATTATTAATGGCATCGACTGTTGGTGTGCCTTATTAATAAATAAATAAATAAATCGACTGTGCCAATGAACTCTTCAGGTTTAAAGTGACGTAAAGTTGCAAGTCATCTGTGCAAAGTTGATTGTCTGAAGATAAGATTTTGTGATAGCGTTAATAAAACTGGAGAAAAGAAGAGGAGAAAGGTCGTTCCCACAAGACACACCTACATCCTGGTCACTCCAATCAAAGAAACCCTCTTCTGATCGAAACGACTGCGAGCGACCCCGAAGATAAAAATTAAACTACACAATCACAGGAGGTGATACATTAAGAGAGGATAGGATATCTCATAGGATGTCAAAATCAACCGAATTAAAAGCACTGCTAAAATCCAGTAGAATTTATACTATAAGAAGCTACCCTTGTGCTACTAACAACTGTTTTCAAATCGCTCCGCTATGTATTTAAAATATCCAAAGTATCAATTACAAAGTGTCAATCGTCATAAAAGTTATAAATGCAAAAAGTGACCGTTTTATTACGAGAAATCGAAGAAATAAACGATAAAATCGAGCAGTGACTTATAAAAGAAAAAAAACCGGCCAAGTGCGAGTCGAACTTGCCCGTGGAGGGTTCCGTAGCAGCAAGTAACATAATATAAAAGTTCTTGTAGTTCGTTGTAACTTTGATCGATGTTTTAATAATAGTGTATTTTTTCAGATTTATGAAGTATTAAAAAAACTACTCACTAGATCTCGTTAAATGTACATCATATATTTTTTTTAGTTTTATCATTCTCTTATTTTAAAAGTTACGGGGGGGGCGGACACACATTTTACCACTTTGGAAGTGTCTCTCGCGTAAACTATTCAATTTAGAAAAAAAATGATATTAGAAACCTCAATATCATTTTTGAAGACCTATCCATAGATACCCCACACGTATGGGTTTGATGAAAAAAAAAATTTTGCGTTTCAGTTCTAAGTATGCGGACCCCCAAAATTTATTGCTTTTTTCTATTTTTGTTTGAAAATCTTAAAGCGGTTCACAGAATACATCTACTAACTAAGTTTCAACAGTATAGATCTTATAGTTTCGGAAAAAAGTGGCTGTGACATACGGACGGACAGACAGACAGACAGACAGACATGACGAATCTATAAGGGTTCCGTTTTTTGCCATTTGGCTACGGAACCCCAAAAACCAGTGAAATAGGTACCGCTAAAAAAACTAAATTTGCCTGTTGGACAAATGTTATTGTTTAAATAAACTTAAATAGCCCGAAATATAACATAGCAAAACTGTGAGTTAAGGTTAACACAGCTATAAGTGTAAAGTTACAAATTTCTTATTCACAAAATAAACATTGTAATGACGTCATGCCCGATGGCATGACGCTAAGGTGTATTTCGAATGATTTGCTAATAGCTTTCGTAGCCGAGTAATGTAAACAAGGACTGCGACGTTGGGGGTCGCGCGCTCAAACCCGGCCATCACAAGTTTTGTCTTTTTGGAAGATCTATTGATTCAAAACTTTATTTCTAACATGGTATAAAGAACGTTGACCGTGAATTCGAGCGACACAGCAGCGCAGATCCTTGTCAGAGACATACGAGTGTCACTTGGAAGCCAATTGTTGAAATCTACCGCCATTATAAAAAAAAAAGTAAAGAAATAGGCCCGGCGCCCACTATCGGCGGGCATCGGTGCGGCTCGGTACAGCTCGAGCGCTTTACGCCGGCTTCGAGCGGCTTAGGGCGCCTTAGAGCTCCGTCGGGCGACTTCGGGCGGCCTCGGCAGCCGTAAGCATGGCTAAGGATGCCGAGGCGGTCTTCGGGTAGCTCGGGTGGCATTTTCGGATCAGACACGTCGCAGAACAGTCATTTCGATCACCGCACGCGCCTTCATTATCGTATCGTACAAGTAGACGCAAAATAACTTGGCAGTCCTGAACATAGGCTCTGCGAACTTCTGCGCATGTACATTCGTAAAGAAAACTGTTATTGGCATTTTTTTTAACCAAAATACTAATAAAAATGTCCTAATACCAAGTAAAAATAAAATCAAAATCAAAACAATTTGAGACTAAAAGCTACAAAAATAACTTATGAATAAACACTTAAACAAAAACAAACTTAAAAAAAAAACTAAACAAAAACAAAACAATATAATAATATCAGCAAGATGAACAATGAGAACTAAGTCCCAATCCACCATTATAAATACACACACATAACTGTTTTCACGGAACGTTACGAGTGACTGCTCTGCGATGTTTCTGCAGCCAGAACTATTCTTAGGCTACCCAAAATCAGCTACGGCGTCCTTAGGCGTGTTTACGACTGCCGAGGCAGCTCTCAGGCGCCCAAAGCCGCCCGAAGCCGCCCGACGCAGCTCTAAGGCGCCCAAAGCCGCCCGAAGCCGGCGTAAAGCGCTCGAGCTCTACCGAGCCGCACCGATGCCCACCGATAGTGGGCGCCGGGCCATAATATAAAATTGGTCATTATATTTTGCAAAGGATCACTATTTAAATTGTATATTTTTCTGTGTGAACTACGTCAATAAGAAAGGGGTGAGTCCTTAAGATTTGTTGTTATATATAAGTTTGGTAAATCTGGACCGTTGAGCGATGTTCAAATCGGTGTTAATTATTGTTCCAGCCTATGGTCATGCCCTTTCTTTATTGGTGAAATCTAAGAAGTTCTAGCATTTGCAAGCCAATGCCTATGCATACCTGCTCAAAAGCCTACTTGTGTAAGCCATACCCACCAGCCGGTGCTTCTGTGGATTGGAAGGGTTCCCGTCATTTCGCCATCCCGAGACAAAACCCTACCTGGCGCCCTCATTAGTTTGTAAGGTAAATTTAGTTTAAGTCAATTAGGTTAAGCATTTCGAGTTGCAAGCAACCGTGTACTTCCTAGGGTTGTGTAATAAAGATTGTGTTGATTATAACTGTGTTTTCACTAGCAAACCACCACCACGTTAAAAGCACGTAACATGGCGCCTAACTTTAAAAAAAACAGATACGTATTTGTGGTTTGTTAGTGAATTTGTACTTAAGAACCGTTAGATTTTCTCTGTTTTTTTTCGACATACCGTCAACTAAGTTTGATGTCATACTTACGTTAAAAACGTTATTAATTAGGGTTAGGGGTCATTCGGCCCACTATGGAACTGGGACTGCGGACCAGTTACCCCTTTTAAAAATTGATAGTGGTTAACTGGGCCCACATCTGTTTTGCTTTCAGTCAAGTGGGGTTAGGGGTCATTCGGCCCACTATGGAACTGGGACTGCGGACCAGTTACCCCTTTTAAAAATTGATAGTGGTTAACTGGGCCCACATCTGTTTTGCTTTCAGTCAAGTGAAGGGTGGCTTAAAATGGTTTATATATTATTAAGTATACAATAGATTTTGTACAGGTACAAGCATTTACATATAAATATTATGCATTATTATTTTTATTACAATAACATACATTGCAAATTGCAAAAAATATAAGAAAATTTGATTTTCGCGGGCTTCCCTGGCGCTTTCGCCTTAAAAAAACATGTCTAATTAATCAATCAACCTATCTCGTCTAAATGTAGGGAACAGCTGATTTTTGGAACGAAGTTCCTTATCGCGCGTTGTGAAAGGGGGCTAGACGGAAAAAATTCTCACAAAAAGTTGTACCGACACTTTTACTGTCAAAATGTAAATCCAAGATGGCGGCTGCAAGAAATTATCAAATTTTTCGTTATGGGTGTCGTTTTCATGGTTTTCTAGGGTGTTGAAACCGATGGTACTGTCAAAATATAAATCCAAGATGGTGGCTGCAAATTATCAAATTTTCCGTCATGGGTGTCGTTTTCATGGTTTTCGAGGGTGTTGAAACCGATGGTACTGTCAAAATATAAATCCAAGATGGCGGCTGCAAGAAATTATCAAATTTTTCGTCATGGGTGTCGTTTTCATGATTTTCGAGGGTGTTGAAACCGATAGTACTGTCAAAATGTAAATCCAAGATGGCGGCTGCAAGAAATTATCAAATTTTTCATCATGGGTGTCGTTTTCATGGTTTTCGAGGGTGTTGAAACCGATGGTACTGTCAAAATATAAATCCAAGATGGCGGATGCAAATTATCAAATTTTCCGTCATGGGTGTCGTTTTCATGGTTTTCGAGGGTGTTGAAACCGATAGTACTGTTAAAATGTAAATCCAAGATGGCGGCTGCAAATTATCAAATTTTCCGTCTTGGGTGTCGTTTTCATGGTTTTCGAGGGTGTTGAAACCGATGGTACTGTCAAAATATAAATCCAAGATGGCGGCTGCAAGAAATTATGAAATTTTTCGTCATGGGTGTCGTTTTCATGATTTTCGAGGGTGTTGAAAGGGCGCTCGAGCCCCGGTATGAAGGCTAGAAGGAACGGGGTGGGTCTTTTAGTCAGTAAGAGTCTGACACTATCTCCCGCTCCGCCCAAGGGCGGGGGATGTCAATGCATGATTTTTTCACACCATAAAAAAAAAAAAAAAAAAAGGGTGTTGAAACCGATAGTACTGTCAAAATGTAAATCCAAGATGGTGGCTGCAAGAAATTATCAAATTTTTCGTCATGGGTGTCGTTTTCATGGTTTTCGAGTTCAGAGTTCCCTCGAAAACCATGAAAACGACACCCATGACGAAAAATTTGATAATTTCTTGCAGCCGCCATCTTGGATTTATACTTTGACAGTACCATCGGTTTCAACACCCTCGAAAACCATGAAAACGACACCCATGACGAAAAATTTGATAATTTCTTGCAGCCGCCATCTTGGATTTATACTTTGACAGTACCATCGGTTTCAACACCCTCGAAAACCATGAAAACGACACCCATGACGGAAAATTTGATAATTTGCAGCCGCCATCTTGGATTTATATTTTGACAGTACTATCGGTTTCAACACCCTCGAAAACCATGAAAACGACATCCATGACGAAAAATTTGATAATTTCTTGCAGCCGCCATCTTGGATTTACATTTTGACAGTACTATCGGTTTCAACACCCTCGAAAATCATGAAAACGACACCCATGACGAAAAATTTGATAATTTCTTGCAGCCGCCATCTTGGATTTATATTTTGACAGTACCATCGGTTTCAACACCCTCGAAAACCATGAAAACGACACCCATGACGGAAAATTTGATAATTTGCAGCCACCATCTTGGATTTGTATTTTGACAGTACCATCGGTTTCAACACCCTAGAAAACCATGAAAACGACACCCATAACGAAAAATTTGATAATTTCTTGCAGCCGCCATCTTGGATTTACATTTTGACAGTAAAAGTGTCGGTACAACTTTTCGTGAGAATTTTTTCCGTCTAGCCCCCTTTCACAACGCGCGATGATGAACTTCGTTCCAAAAATCAGCTGTTCCCTACATTTAGACGAGATAGGTTGATTGATTAATTAGACATGTTTTTTTAAGGCGAAAGCGCCAGGGAAGCCCGCGAAAATCAAATTTTCTTATATTTTTTGCAATTTGCAATGTATGTTATAGTAATAAAAATAATAATGTATAATATTTATATGTAAATGCTTGTACCTGTACAAAATCTATTGTATACTTAATAATATATAAACCATTTTAAGCCACCCTTCACTTGACTGAAAGCAAAACAGATGTGGGCCCAGTTAACCACTATCAATTTTTAAAAGGGGTAACTGGTCCGCAGTCCCAGTTCCATAGTGGGCCGAATGACCCCTAACCCATTAATTAGCAAAACTTATTGAGTCTATAAGACCTATTAAGATAATTTTATGTAATAAGGTGTTCACTCAAATATTCAATTTGTGTCTTGGTACGTTATATACAGGGTGATTATTTTTTCAAGGGTGTACTTTTTGTTTTATACAGGTAATTTTTTTTTTCTCAAACAAAAGTTCTTTATTGTTATATACAGGGTGTTTTTCCCTACTTTTGATATAGTATTTACACAGGTTGTTTTTTTGTTTCCCAAAAAAAAAAAAAAAAAGAGGGTGTAAATTATAATTAGGTATTTAAAATAAGAACCTTGGCTATTGAACGACTAGTACGTTGGTGCATACTTGGTTATCGTTTTTGTTTAAAAACTAAATTATAGTGCGGTTTTGACAATTAATATCTGCTGCTATAATGGATCTATGCTACCTATTAAAGGATGAACTAGAGTTTGAACTTGCATGTCGAGGCGTAAAAGTAACGGCGGTTGTTTCGGTACTAAGAAAATTGTTGAAGGAATTGCTTGTAAGCGAACAAACAGAAAACTATAGCCATGAAGTTAAAGCGCCAAAACAGAGTTTAGAAACCCCTTTGGTAGAATTAGAAACTTGCTCATCTAAACTTAAAATATTATCTCAGTACATTTCGGAACTAGCGGACAAGCCTGACAAACCGTTGTTTAGGAGACTAGTGTCTAGGTTAATACATGTTCAGAACCGATTAACGTTCATCAGTCCGTCTACTGAGGGAGAAGTCAGTTTGAAATCTGAACTTATAAATACTGGGGATAGATTATTAGCACAGTTAGAAGAGCGAGACGATTTACCTGATGATGGCGATTTGACAGTGGATGATAAACGCAATTTAGTAAAAAACTTAGGTGAGATTGGAAGTAAAATTATAAAAAAAAGTTTGAAGAAAGTAACGTCTTCGGTACAACCTCCACTGCAGAGCTAAATCAACAAATAGTTGAAGGGAAAGGTTGTTCATTCGAGGATTGCCTTGATGATAAAGCTAAAAAAGGCCCTAACCTATTTTGGACTTCTACTGTAGACGATAGTATGTTTAAACGCAAATTAATTCCGATTAGTAGGTGGGGCATAAAATTCACAGGTAGGAATAATTTAAGTGTAAATGCTTTTATAGAACAGGTTGAAGAAATAAAAGAAGCACGCAATGCTAGTGACAGAGACTTATGGAGGTATGCGATAGACTTTTTTGAGGGTGATGCACTCATATGGTACAGAGCAAATAGGGTCAGCATTGGTGACTGGGAGGAATTAGTATTTCTACTTAAACGCACATTCCAATCTGCCAACTACCAGGAAGATTTATTAGATGAAATTAAGGCTAGGACCCAGGGCAAAGACGAATCGGCTGTAATTTATATCTTCGTTACGCAAAACATGTTTAATAGATTACCGGATAAAATTTCTGAAATTGGGAAAATTTAAATAATAAAAAAAAATCTGCAGCCATATTTCCAGAAAGCTGTATGCAGAGATAACTTTAAATCAGTAGAGGAACTGGTAAATATATTGCACGTCTTGGAGGTAACTAAACGTAACTGTGACAATTTCCAGGAGCCTCAAGGTCATAAATTTAAACTCGAACCAGATTTGGCTTATCAGCCTAGTGTGCATATGATTAATCAGGAAATAAAGGACTCGCCATCGGTGGCAGAAATAAGTAAATTAAAGTCAGCTAGCAGTCGTTGCTGGAATTGCAGGGAAACAGGACACTTATTTCGAGCGTGTACTGCTCTCAAGCAACGGTTATTCTGCTATAAGTGTGGCCGTTTTGGGGTCACCTCAAAAAATTGTTTATGTAAGGGAAACGCGGTAGGGGAAGAAACCAAACCTGCCAAGTAAGTCTTCCCCTACAAAAACATAGCAAAGAATGGCAGGATTGGTTACAGACTTTGAAGCATTTTTTCAAATATAATGAAATCTGTAAAATTGTCCACAAAGATAACGATAATCGTAACTATGTTAAATTTAAGGTTTTAGGCTACGATTGTATCGGATTGTTAGATAGCGGAGCCAATCTAACAGTCATAAATTCGGTTTTTGCTAGTACTTTAAGAACATACATATATATTGCCGGGGGCTAGGTTGTCCACTGCAGATGGAACCAATCATACCGTTTCTGAGGCTTTTGACGTCCCGATAACGTTTGACAATCAATTTCACATAATAACAATGATGGTCATGCCAAGGTTATCACAGAAATTATTACTAGGAAAAGATTTTTTTGATGCTTTTGGAATCCAATTAAAGCTAAAGAGTGATTGCAAATCCATAAATAGAGAAATATCGCTTCTAGAGTCTAGTGGATCATCAATTATACCCATAGAAGATTTAAGTGTCAACCAACAAAAAGACTTGGCAAGGCTGGTTACAGAAATGAAACACAATATAGGAACAGGCATCGGTAGGACAAATATACTAAAGCATAATATTGATACAGGAATTCACAAACCCGTTCACCAAAAACAATATAACTTCTCACCCACCATAAAGAAACAGATAGAAAAAGAAATAGATGTAATGCTCGAGAACGATATCATTGAGCCTACTTTCAGCCCTTGGTGTTCACCTATTCTTTTAATTAAAAAACCTAATGGTGATAACAGACTCTGCTTAGACAGCAGACAGCTGAATAAGATAACCAAAAGAGATACATATCCCTTGCCCAGAGTTACCACCATCATTGACAATCTGCGTACTGCAAAATATTTGAATACGTTAGACCTTAAATCTGCTTTCTGGCAAATACAGTTAGAGGAATCATTTAAAGAGAAAACCACTTTTGCCGTACCGGGTAGAGGATTATTCCAATTTAAAGTAATGCCATTTGGACTCGTAAATGCATCCCAAACACAGCAAAGGCTGATGGACATATTATTTCAGGCTCATGGTGATAAAGTTTGGGCATATTTAGATGACATTATAATTTGTACATCCTCATTTAATGAAAACCTAGAAGTATTAAGGAACGTTATGGCCATCTTAAAGGAAGCAAAGCTAACTATAAATGTAGATAAATGTAAATTTGCAAGGTCTAGCTTAAAATTCTTAGGATACATTGTGGACAGAGAAGGTTTGAGAACGGATCCGGAAAAAGTTACAGCAATATTAAATTTCCCAAGACCTAATAACTTTACGGAACTCAAAAGATTCATAGGATTAGCTAGTTGGTACCGGCGTTTTGTGCAAAACTTCTCAATCATAGCTGCTCCGTTGCACGACCTTACTAAAGGTAAAAAGAAAACAAAATTTATATGGTCACAGGCAGCGGAAGAGGCCTTTTTAAAACTTAAAACCTTACTTACCACCGCGCCAGTGGTTTCATGTCCAGATTACAATAAGCCTTTCATCATTCAGTGCGATGCCTCTAATGAAGGAATAGGAGCAGTCTTGTGTCAAAAAGCAGAAGATTCTGATCAACCAGTAGCTTATCTAAGTCGAAAACTGAATGATTGTGAGAAACGTTATTCAGCATCCGAAAAGGAACTACTGAGTGTGGTTTATGCAATAGAAAAATTTCGTCCATATATTGATGGTGTGCACTTTACAGTTATAACGGACCATAGGGCATTACTATGGCTGCACAAAATGAAAGACCCTCATGGTAGGTTGGCAAGATGGGCAATGAAACTTCAACAATTTTCATTTGATATCGTTCATAGACCAGGCAAACTTAATATTGTGCCGGACGCACTTTCTAGGGCAATAGACATCAATATTTTAGAGTCCAACTTTATAAAGATACTTGACAAGCACAAAAATAATTGGTATAAGAATAAAGTGAATCAAGTAGTCAATAATCCTTACAGTAGCATTTGGGCAGTACATAATGGATTACTATATAGAAAAGTCATATTAAAACAGTATTCAGATGACAATTGCAACTGGAAATTATTCATTCCTGAACCACTTAGGCTTGAAGTGCTAAAAAAATGTCATGACGATATCTGTGCAGGTCATTTAGGAATTAAAAAAAACCCATTATAGAATCAAAAAGGATTTCTTCTGGTTTAACATGTTTAGAGATGTAAAACATTATGTGGAGAATTGTGAGACTTGCGCAAAATATAAAGTATCACAACAACACCCATTTGGGATGATGGGTCAACATAGAGATGTAACTCAGCCATGGGAAGTAATTTCGTTGGATTTAATGGGTCCATTTCCACGAAGCAAAATTGGTAATACCATGCTTTTAGTTATTTCATGTTGGTTTAGTAAGTTTTTTTTACTTTTCCCATTAAGGACGGGAAAAGCAGATAAAATTGGGGAAATACTAGAACGTCAAATATTACTGTTTGGGGCACCTAAGGCAATCATTTGCGATAATGGTAAGCAATTTGAATCACAAGCATTTAAAGAGGTAGCAGCCAAGTACCAATGTAAATTGTGGTATACACCATTATATCACCCACAAAGTAACCCTACGGAACGGGTGAATAGAGTAGTAGGGACATTGATAGCCGCTAACTCGAGTGTCACTAAACATAACGAGTGGGACGTGCACTTACAAGCAATTGCTCATTCAATAAATACAGCGGTACATGAAACAACAGGATACACGCCCTCATACTTATTCCTTGGTAGGGAGGTCTCAATCTCACCTCTCGATGTGTCTGCCTTAGTTACTAATACGCCAGACCTAAACCAGACACTAAACAGCAATTTCGAGAAATTTGATTTAGATAATAAGAAAAGACAAAAATTATTCAAAGAGGTTCAATTGAAACTTAAAAAAGCACATATTAATAGCAGCAAATACTATAATAAGAATTACAGACCAACAACATTCTCTGTTGGTGATATTGTTTGGAAAAAAACTAAATATTTATCTAAAGCAAGCAATAAATTCATGGCCAAGTTAGCACCAAAATTCGAAAAAGTTAAAATTGTAGAGAAACTTTCTAGTAATGTGTATCGCTTACAAAATATGCAAGGTAAAAACATAGGCATTTGGCATGCGAACGATCTGAAACGCTAAAACAAAAAAAAAAAAAAAATGTTAATTTTTTTTTCTTGTTGGCGGGGGATATTTGTAATGACGTCATGCCCGATGGCATGACGCTAAGGTGTATTTCGAATAATTTGCTAATAGCTTTCGTAGCCGAGTAATGTAAACAAGGACTGCGACGTTGGGGGTCGCGCGTTCAAACCCGGCGATCACAAGTTTTGTCTTTTTGGAAGATCTATTGATTCAAAACTTTATTTCTAACATGGTATAAAGAACGTTGACCGTGAATTCGAGCGACACAGCAGCGCAGATCCTTGTCAGAGACATACGAGTGTCACTTGGAAGCCAATTGTTGAAATCTACCGCCATTATAAAAAAAAAGTAAAGAAATAATATAAAATTGGTCATTATATTTTGCAAAGGATCACTATTTAAATTGTATATTTTTCTGTGTGAACTACGTCAATAAGAAAGGGGTGAGTCCTTAAGATTTGTTGTTATATATAAGTTTGGTAAATCTGGACCGTTGAGCGATGTTCAAATCGGTGTTAATTATTGTTTCAGCCTATGGTCATGCCCTTTCTTTATTGGTGAAATCTAAGAAGTTCTAGCATTTGCAAGCCAATGCCTATGCATACCTGCTCAAAAGCCTACTTGTGTAACCCATACCCACCAGCCGGTGCTTCTGTGGATTGGAAGGGTTCCCGTCATTTGCCATCCCGAGACAAAACCCTACCTGGCGCCCTCATTAGTTTGTAAGGTAAATTTAGTTTAAGTCAATTAGGTTAAGCATTTCGAGTTGCAAGCAACCGTGTACTTCCTAGGGTTGTGTAATAAAGATTGTGTTGATTATAACTGTGTTTTCACTAGCAAACCACCACCACGTTAATAGCACGTAACAACATTACAAACAAAAAATAAGCAACTGATCACAGGTTCTAGCAATGCCATCTATTGAGCAATAGCGGTATCATCACAAACTGACACCCGCGTTTTAATCATCTTTTCAATATCAAGTCCAACCACGCCATCTATTATCCAATAGTTAAAAACTTTTTCTATATCGACCTACACAACTTGTAATCATTTTTATAAAAAATTGCATATAAATCAAAAGGGGAAAAGTTATAAAAATGCTAAAAAACATCCAAAAAGACATAAAACAACCAAAAACTAAGATGATAATTATGCAAGTGAAAATAGCGAATACAGTAAACACCAAAGTCAATGATAGATTATAAAGTATCGAAACAAAACAATCAGTTTTAGAAGAGAACGTTGAAGAACAATAGAGGAAAATAAACAATTTTAAGAAATACGCTCGGAGGAAAAGTTTAATTTTCTTTGGCATTCCAGAAGAAATAAAAAGAGAGGAAAGCATAAAAAAAAATATTGACGAAATAATAAATAAAGATTTGAAGATTATTTGTGACATAAATATCATAGAAATCGCCAAATGAATGGGTAAAAAGGAAAAAAAGTGAGTGTTCTGTTTTCTCTACTATAAAAAAATCAACTGCTTAAAACAAAAGATCAATAAAAGAAAAATCTTATTACTTCAAAGAATATTTCCCTCAAGCTGTGCTCTCAAACACTAATTATTACAGCAAGAGAAAATGGATGAAATGCTATATTTAAATACGTCAAATTAATTATCGTGGATGAAAAATCAAAATAAGAAAATCTCTAAAACGAGCCACTGACTCTATTCAAACTAAAACTAAAAACAATATTTTATATATAGCTACGTTTCATGTCAGAACTTTGTCTTTGTTAAAGAACACGACGACGTCATCCTTTAATATATCCTAGGTATTTTTTGATTATGTACTCAACGCCATACATAGGCGTAGAGTACATAATCACTAACGAACAAATTCCAGCCCCTACAGCTTGGCTTTGGTTCAAGAGGGGGCTGTGAGGCTGCCGTACATGCCCTCACAACCTTCCTAAATTCTGATAAGGGTAAGATCATCGTCAAGGTTGACGTTAAAAACGCCTTTAATTCTGTAAACAGGGACATTTTGTTGGCTGAAGCAAAAAAAAAAGAACTACCAGAAATTTTCGGCTTTTTGTGGCAATGCTATAGGCATCCCTCTAAATTATTGTTCAAAAACAAGGTTTTAGAATCTGCAGTTGGATGTCAACAAGGTGACCCTCTCGGGCCAGTCATTTTCAGTTTGGCTATCCATCCAATCATCCAACAACTAAATTCGAAATTTAACCTATGGTATTTGGATGAACACTGAGAGGTGAGGTAGATACTGTTTTGAAAGATTTTCAATTCCTGAAAGAGCAATTTCGATCCATCGTCCTTGACCTTAATCATTCTAAATGCTAAATTTTTGTTCCTGACAGTACTGACAGACAATCGGCTCTACAGCAATTTTATTCAATAGCTCCCGAAACCAACATTTAAGATAAAAGTACACTGCACCTCCTAGGTTCCCCAATTTTAGAAAACAGTTTTTCTTTACTCATTGACGACAAAATTGAACATTTTAATAACATTTCGGAAAAACTTTCCAAAATTAACCTACATTCGGCCTTCACCCTCATACGGTATTTTTTTTTATCTTTATTTGGAAAAAAAGGTTTTAATCGCGGAGCGATTATGCCAACCTTGTAGTTTTACAAAAGAACTATAAATAGGTGATTTTATGACCTTAACTTAATTAATTTAAGAATCAAGTAATACAACTTAACAGCAAATTTGGATGTAGGTTTAGATAAGATCAGATTGCACATACCTACATCCCTTAAACATAGTCTATTTTCTAATTCTAAAAGTTTGCGTTCGTCAGCAATTCGTGCACACTCCACCAAAGCGTGGTAGGTGTCCTCCCTAACCTTGCAAGTGAGACAGTTTGGGGTGTCAACAACTTTCATGAGATGGCCAAAAGCATTGAATGGAATGTGCCCGGATCGTAGACGCATGCTTGTTACTAATAAACGTCTATTCATCGGAGTTTCAGTAAACCAAGGTATTCTAGGTGGCTCAGCTTGAATTGTCTTGTACCATATACCCTTCTCTTCAGATCTTTTGTCAAAGTACTCTTTCCATAACATATTGCAAATAATTTTAACATCTCCTAATACATCCGTAAAGAAGGGTAGATGACCGATAGGAGTTCCTTCATATGTTCCTGTCTTTGCTAACCTATCTACAATTTCGTTTCCTATTAGATCTATATGTGATGGAATCCATTGGAATTTAATAGTTTTGCCACCTTCCTTCAGCTTCAAGTACGACTCTAATATCGTATAAGCTACAGGTTGGCCTCGTGTTCCCGAGGTGCACCGAGCTATATGCTGCAAAGCGCTTTTAGAATCACAAAGTATAACAAATTTTGTATATTTACACGACATTAGATAAGATAGGCATTCTGAAATGGCGTACAATTCTGCTGCCATTACGGATAATTTGCTGTTCAATATGAAACTAGCTCCCGTGTTACATTGGGGATCAAAAAATGCTGCTCCTGTTCCATTACCATACTTAGACCCATCACTGTAAATCTGATAGTATCCATTATAATTTTGTGCAATAGTTTCTACTGATTTCTTAAGAAGTGTCGCTAAAGTATTACATCTCTTAGTTCCTGACATGTTTGTGATGCTTAAGTTTATATTTGACTTAATATCTATATTCGCCATCCATGTTGACAGTGAGAACATCCCTAGAACTTTAGAACTATGTAAAGTTTGATTGGACATCTCACTGTACGCAATAGTTAGCAACGGTGTTTTCTTATTGCGCCAATATGGTTCCTGCTCGCATATCGATGTCAATTTTGATATCATTATTATGGTGTCACCATTATCAATAGCCTTGGCTTTTAAACAAAATTTTGCAGCTAAATATTTGCGTCGAACAAACAATGGCGGCAGACATAACTCCGATTCCATCGCGTGGATTGGGCAACTTTTCAAAAAACCGCCAACTATTCTCATGGCTTGGTTTTGGATTTTGTCTAACCTTGAGATGTTGGTCTTAGCGCTGTTATCAAACAAGAAACTTGCATAGTCTAATCGACTACGAATGATTGCAATATATAGTCGTCTTAAGTGCAATGGGTGGACTCCCCATGACGAACCTGCTAATATTTTAAAAACATTTAAAAATTTCATACTTTTTTCATATACTTCGTTTATCTGTTTGCGCCATCTCAAAGATGAATCAAGCCAAAGTCCTAAATACTTAACAACAGGAACGCTTTCTAAACAAATATTGTTGACATTGATGTTTATCTGCTGTGACGACCTTCCCATTGAGAACAAACAAATTTTACTTTTCGTGGGAGATAATTCTAGACCCAACGCTTCTAACAAGTATGACAAACAATCTATGGCTTCTTGAAGGGCTGTAGTCATAAATCTAATGTCTTGCCCAGAAATATAGAGGACGAAGTCGTCTGCGTATTGAGATACATAAACTCCCATAATATAGTTTTTTTGTTAACTACCTTTCTAACTCTAAGAAATGTGTGAACAAGTTAAAGAATAATTTAATATATGTAATGTAATCCATAACTTCCAATCGGGTAAGAACTTACAAAAAGTCAACAATTGCGTGGGATTTGAACTTGCGGCACACTGATTTGCGCTTCAATCTATGTGCTCTATACCACTGCACTGGGCCATCTTGACTTATGCTAAGTATATGAAATTGTGAATTTCAATCATTTGTTTACGAAAACTTGAAAACAGAAGGATGTAAGTCAAACCAAACGTCAAACTAATACGTTGTGAGAATTCTTATCGACTTTTGCAAGTGATAGTACAAAGTTTGATAAATAATTCGGTGACATCTTTCGATGGCCAAACTCTATTACCACGGCGGACGCCGGTGAGTCGTTATACCTTTTTTGCCCTATGATGAGTTCCCTGACAGTTCATTTTTTTCCGTGGCACGCATACTACTTTAGATTATTAAAAAATAAACTGGCAAAAAAAAATAAAAATGAAATGATAAAAAAAATATTGTCTTTCGTAAATTAATAAGTAAATTATTGTGGTTATAATTAACTGTTAATAAATTAAGTAAATAAAATAAAAAAGTACAGAACTTAAAAATGTGTAAAGCGTTAAACGGAACTTCTGCCAATAGAGATTGACACTACTCGACGACACACTAATCGAGAAAATCGGAGCGGCCATCTTGTAATCGCATGTAACGGCAGAAAATTGGAAAAAAGTAATAGAAAAAACTCAAAAAATTATAACAGAGGACTGGAATAAATATATCCGGATCGACCGAATTAGGGCCAATGATTAATCATCGCGGTTAGTTGGAAAAGATTCCGATTCCGATATGGATACGAGTTCAAATCAAGAGTCAAGTTCTGACAGTGAAAAATAATAAATTATTATTTTAAACAGACTGCATTTTATTTACCACTAGCCGTCCCCCGCAGTTCAGGTTCAGGTTTTTAGTTTTTGTCAGGTTTTTTGGTTTACTGTAAAATTTCTTTAAAATCCGTATAGAGTAAGATCCCAGGACCGCCAGACATCACGTATTTTCTGACGAACGAAATGTGGACGATTGAGGACTGTTAGTACCTATGTACTAAGAACGCATGCCTACCTGCTAGCTTGCTTAGACGGCCAATTTTCAGGTATCAGGTAATCAAGGTACATAAAATTATTACTTACCTCACGTAAATTCGAAACGGCCGACGGAATGTGTTTGGGAGTATTGGTGACTTGATTTTAAAGATATTGCCTACAATTGACGTAAAAATCAACCTTGAGAAAATACGTGAAGTTACATCATTTTTTTGGGAGCTTTAAAGCGTCTGTTAAACAATACTGCCGACGGAATATGTCTGGGAGTATTGGCAACTTGATTTTAAAGATATTGCCTACAAAATACGTAAAAATCAGCTTTGAGAATTTACGTGAGGTAAGTAATAATTTTATGTACCTTGATTACCTGATACCTGAAAATTGGCCGACTAAGCAAGCTAGCAGGTAGGCATGCGTTCTTAGTACATACTAATAGTACTCAATCGTCCACATTTCATTCGTCAGAAAATACCTGACGTCTGGCGGCCTTAGGATCTTGGACTAGTAGACTAGTTCTTGCGTGAAAAAGTAACAAACATCCACACACACATACAAACTTTCACATTTAACATCTATAAATCGAAAATCGGTAATCCGATTCCATTTTCTTTGCCAACTGATTCGTTATTGTAAAAAATCGATTAAATTTCGTTAGGTCACATCACTATAATTGTCAGACAAGAACTGTCAGGGAACTCATCATAGGACAAAAAAGGTATAGTCTGATGCAGCAGCATTTTCATCCACTTTCACGTAGAATCATGGTCACCCCATCAGTTGTAATGTATGAGATTTTAGATTGAATATATCTTTTAAAGTATTAATACAGCAGAAGCGCAATTTATTTGGAACGAATGTACTCCTACACAAAATTCAGGATGTCGAATTTGGTAAACAATTGTATCTTAATTAAAAAGATATAGGCAACTATAGGGGGCCGTGCTGAATGAACTAAAATTGGTCATATTTTTAATTTTAGCAAGTTTTATGAGAAACCGAAGCGGTACACATGTTATTTACCAAAAATCAATTATTTTTTAATAATTTTTGGGTTTGATTGTTTTTTCAGCACGGCCCCCTTTGCACATCTATATATTATTTTTTATTGCGAATTCATAATATCTTTTGCGGTACGTACGACGTGTTGATAGAGTACATTCCTTGAGTTCAAGCAGCTTTTTAATACGCTGTATAGTTTTCAAGTTACACGAGGGCCGTGCTGAAAGCGTTTGGCTAGCACGGCCCCCTATTTTTGCATATTTCTTCAAAACTACAGAGGTACATTGAAAAAGAAAGCGGTACATATGTTCCTGAAGAGGAGTACATTGCTTTGGAGCACACCTAAAACGCAGATTCTGTGGGGCCGTGCCAGGCATACGGACATACATCGTGTACCAAGTTTCATCGAAATCCTTTCAGTAGTTTTTGCGTGAAAGAGTAACAAACATCCATACATACATACAAACTTTCGCATTTATTATATTAGTAGGATAAACAGACTCATTAATAACAAAATCATGCATAAAATAAACTTCAAATCGCTCGCCTGTGAAGTAAGCTTTTTCAATTCAGATAGTTTACATAGAGTAGCCGATCTATTAACTAATTAGTTTGTAATAAGTATCATCATATTTCTCAAAGTTTCTTAAGTGGAGAAGTGGCCATAATACCTTTTTTTATGGTGGGAAAAATCATCTAATGACAACCCCCGCTCTTGGGCGGAGCGGGAGATAATGTCAGAGTCTTACTGACTAAAAGACCCACCCCGTACCTTCTAGCCTTCATACCGGGCCTCGAGCTCCCTTTCGGATAACCCTGGCCTCATTAGGCTTCGACCCGGCTGGATCCCTGCTGTTGCTGACAACTCCTTGAGGCGCGCGGGAACAGTGCGCGCCGTCGACGACTTGGGCTTGGTCCGGACAGTTACCGGACGGCCGGACAGCGAGCTACCCATTGCTCACTGTCCGCAAGACCGCGCCTACGGTGGCTGGAAATCGGGATCGGAATCCCGGTGGCGGCGGCGAGAACGCCGTTGCCTGATGCAGTCGGCCTCCTCCTTTGGGAGCATTCGAGCTTCGCAGAAATCGGCGACCGCCTGCCACTCCTCCTCGCTTCGGACCATGGCCCAAGGCCCGGCGCGAGAAGTCTCCGCCGCCGATCGCCCCCACGAGGGCACGGCGATGCTCCGCCCAAGCAGGACACACCACGACACGGTGGAGCACACCTCCACCGTGTCCTCCGGGCATTCCGCACAGTGGTGACACCCGGGCGTCTCTTCCGCACAAATCCGGTGCAGGAACCTCCCGAACGTGCCATGTCCGGTGAGGACCTGCGTCATACAGAAGGCAAGAACGTCGTGAGGTCTTTCCAGCCACGTCTCAACGAGGGGACTTACCGCCATAATTGTGGAATGCCCAGACCATAACACCTGCGCCTGCCCAAACGTCAACCTCACCTGCATGCGGACGAGGCTCTGGCAACCGAGTCAATGGCGGAATAGCCATTCCCCACCTGGGTCTTTATGGCTCGGGTGGCAGAGGTGACAGTGACCTTGGAGGTTAATCCCTCCTGAAAAAACTGGTGCAGAAAGCATGGGGAAACCACTGCGACTATATTTCCAAGAAAGTCAAATCAAATCAAAATCATTTATTTCAAATAGACCATTTGCAGGCACTTTTGAATAGTCAAATGTCGGTCAGTCCAAGAAAAGTGAAGCTAAATTGCACGTTCCAAAGAGTAGGTCTCTATGGAGAAGAACGTGAAAGAAACTCCATGGACACTCTTTTAAATCATATTATGTGTTACATATAATGATTGGTTACAAATTTTCATGTTGCTTCTATTGTGTAAGCACAATGTAGATAATAAAATAAAAATAAAATATAATAATAATTAAAAGATACAAACTGAATTAAGCCACTGGCAGCTAAGAGATGACCAGTCTCAACTGACGGCACCCGTTCACGAGCATGACGCGTGCATCAGCCCCACTCGGCTTAACCATTTTTAAGGGAACCGAATGACCTAATAACACGTGCCACCAACAGCGATACATTAGAGTGAGCATGACAAACTCTCAACTGCCATGCTCAAATGTCAAAAAAAAAAAAGATGTAACCTAATAAAAATGCTCCATGGTACTTCACATTTACAAATTGGAAAAAAAAAGTGCTGCTACATTAAACAATGCTATGGTTTCCAAAAAACAAAAGTGTTTTCAAATTACAAAAATAATGGTTTCCAAACTAATCAATACACCCAAGTGGTAGTGGAGCTGGACCAGCATTGAGCCAAGCATTTTTATCTTGAATATAATCCTCCAACTTATAATATGCCTGCCTGCATAGTGTGCGTTTAATACAAGATTTAAATTTCGTTTCATTAAGTTCCAATATTTGGGGAGGTATTTTATTATAGCATTTTAAACAGTACCCCATGAAAGAAGAGGCCACTTTAGCCAATCTGAAGCCTGGTTGAACTAATTGGTCCCTATGTCTTGTAACATAGTTATGTCTATCGCCTCTTTTTCTAAAAAGATGAAGTTTTTTTCTAACGTACATGATGTTTTCATAAATATATTGACAAGGCACCGACATGATAATAATATCCTTAAACAGTTCCCTTAGAGAATCGCACCGGCGGAGATTGTAAATAGCTCTGATGGCTCTTTTTTGTAGTATAAATATTGATTCGATGTCTGCAGCCCGTCCCCACAGTAAAATACCGTATGACATGATACTATGAAAATAACTAAAATAGACTAGCCTAGTAGTATCAACATCCGTAAATTGGCGGATTTTTCTAACAGCATATGCAGCCGAGCTAAGCCGTCCTGCAAGAGATGTTAAGTGAGGACCCCATTGTAGCCTAGAGTCAAGCGTAATCCCCAAGAAAACTGTTTTATCAACAAATTCTAGTTTCTCATTGTTCAATACTATGTCACAATCACTACTTTTGACATTTGGTAAGGAAAATCTTATGCATTTAGTTTTTTTCCCATTTAGAACTAGATTATTACCAGTGAACTAGTTTTGGACCTGCAATAGGGCGTTATTTTCATCGTCAAGATTATTAGTCCTTCTATTTATCTTAAAAATCAAAGAAGTGTCGTCGGCAAACAACACCATATTAAGTTTTTTTTTCAACAAATAGGGTAAATCATTAATATAAACTAAAAATAAAAAAGGACCTAAAATTGAACCTTGGGGTACCCCCATTTTCACATTTAATCCCGACGAATTGACACCGTTTATTTGAACTAGTTGCTGTCTGTCATTCAAATACGATTTTAATAAGCTTAACGCTGTTTTGCCTAGTCCGTAATGCTCCAGTTTCAGGAGTAATGTTTCATGAACCACACAATCAAATGCCTTAGATAGGTCGCAGAAGATGCCAATAGCATCTTGTGCCTCCTCCCACGCATTAAAAATGTGTTTTAGTAAGGAGACACCAGCGTCAGTCGTACAACGTCCTTTGGTGAAACCATACTGTTTATCGTGTAAGATGTTATTAGTGTTAAAATGATTAAGCATTTGATTTAACATCACTTTTTCACCAAAGTTCTCATGAAAAGGCGAAGAAAATACGTTCGCCATGCGACCCGCCTAGCAACCGGCGCCGCTCTACGTCCGGGGCAAGCGGCGTGAAATCGGCTACCAGCCATGGGGTAGCAGGAAACCAGGCCCTTCATGGAAAACTGCAACTGGAATGTCATTGAAGCTACGCCAAACTCAGAAGATAGAAACGTGGAATGTGAGTGGCCTTCTTCATCCTAGCAAACTCGAAATACTCGAGGAAGAGTTAGCCAGATGTGGCATAAATATGTGTGAGCCTAGTGAAACTCATTGGAAAAACAGTGGACACTTCCAGACCAAGGCTCTCATCATCTACTTTTCGGGGAACCCGGATAGCACTAAAAACAGAGTCGCTTTAGCACTGCCTCTACGACAAAAGAACTGCGTCATAGGCTACGAACCAGTCAACGACAGAATAATTAGTGTCAAACTGAAGGCGTCACCAGTCAATCAGAACATCCTACAAGTCTACGCCCTCACAAGCCCGGCAAGCGACGGAATCATTGAAGACTTCTATACCACTCTAGAAGCCATAATAGAGAGTGCTTTTTTATTTTGGGTGACTTTAATACAAAGATTACAAAGATAGGAGCAAATGCGCATGAACTTAGTGGTCCTACTGGTGGGGTATCACGACAGAAAACCTCCACGAGTACCCGCAGGCTGTAGTTCCCTTGCGGATACGTCTGGAGTGAAGACCAGTCTGCGGGACGGTGCACCCTGGGAGGCGGCCAATGACCCCCTTGGGTATTGCTGCCCAAGGGGCCTCGATGGCCGTCTGCGAATGTTCTGTCTGAAGGAACGCTTCAACGCGTGTCCCTCTGCTATAGCAGAGGGCACAGTGGCGAAGTAAGAGCGGGCTCGGTGTGCACTCACACTGTCGCCGGGCAAGCAGCAGGAAGGCTTGCTCCTCCTTCTGCCACCGTTATTCTCGTAGCCCCAGAGATTGTCCAAGGTCATGTTTCTGACTTTTGATGGGGGTCGAGGGTCTTGGCTTAACCGCCCGGGCCGCGAGGAAGACAACCTCTATAAAAAATTACCCCAAACCTCCAAGCGGCGGCGCACCGTGAGGGAGGTTGTTAGCTTGACTAATGGGTAGCTAAATTAGTCTCTAGTACGAACCACGTGTTTGAGCAAGTACCCAAAGTTTTTACTCGTGGGAACAAATATGGAAAATTTAAAACTAAAATCAAAGTTCTTTAAGAAACCAGGGAGTGATGCGCGGTCGGAGTCCGACGCGACATCCAGAGGGGGCTCGAAGGGCTCGGAGGCGGAGGAGATGGCTGGCGATTCTGGGAGAAACTCGGGTTTCTCCCCGAAGCGCTCCGAGTTCGTCAGGAGGGATGACGGGCGCTCGGAAGTGGAGGAGGTTGCGTGCAATTCTGGGAGAGGCTCGGGTCGCTCCCGGAAGCGCTCCGCGTCTGCCAGGAGAGAAGACGGATCGTCTGGCTCTGGCTCTGAGGGGAGGAGAAAAATTCCCACCATCAGCCGTGGTGCGGGCCAGTCCCGCGGAAAGGAGAGGGGACTAACGGCCAAAGACTCCGCTCAGCGAGCCGCCAGGCTTGCCGCGGAGGGGCGTTACCCCGGAGCGGCCGGCTCAGAGAGGGACCTCTCGGAGCCATCTGGCAGCGAGAGGCGTGCTAAAGCGGACTCCGACATGGAGTCCCTCCAGAAGATGGCAGTCACCCTGCTGCGGGATATGAGCCGCAAAAGGGAGAGGACGTCAAATGAGAGGACGGCCCAACGCCACGCGAAATCCCTCCGGGAAGCTTTTGACGCCTCTCTCTGGTGCAGCGGGAACTAGCTGCTTTCCAGCAGCAGCTGTCCCTGCTGGAGGGCATCGTGCTGCGCCCTCCGCTAGCGGCCTCTGGCCAGCAACGAAAGGCGGCGTCTTACGCCGCCGCCGCAGCGGCGGTTTCTGCGCCCAAGGTGGGCCCGTCGGGGCAAGCAGCGCGCAGGGCCGTGGCTTCGGAACTCGCGAGGCCGGCCCCGACGGCTAAGCAGCAGCGGCGGCAAAAAGGTAAGGCGGCGCCTGCCGCTAAACCGGCGGGACCTCCTCCTGCCGCGGCGGCGACTAGGCCGCGCCTGCCGCCTCCTCCGCCTGAGGAACCTGGCGCCGAATGGACGGTCGTCGGCGCCGCGAAGAAGGCGGGCAAGGCAGCTAGGGCGGCCAAAAAGCGTGCGAGGCGCCAAGAGCGCAAAAAGCGGGCCATGGCGGCGAGATTTCGCGCCCCGACCTCCGAGGCTGTGGTGATTACACTGCAGCCAGATGCGGAGAAGAAGGGCGTGACGTGTGACGCCGTCATGGAAAAGGCAAAGCAGGCGGTGCTGCCCCACCTCGAGGAGCTTGGAGCTGCGGGGGGCTTTCGCATGAGGCGCACAGTCACCGGGGCCCGAATCCTGGAGGTCCCAGGTACGACTAGCGGCCCTGCGGCAGATGCCCTGGCCGCTAGAATCAGGGCGTCTCTCGATGCGGAGGTGGCCCGAGTGTCCAGGCCCACAAAGTGCATAGACATGCGCATCATGGGCCTGGACGACTCAGTCAAGGTGGACGAGGTGATGGCCGCCATCGTCAGGGCGGGCGGGTGCTCGACCGATCAGGTCCGGGTGGGCACCATCCGCGCTGACGGCACGGGCATGCGAGCGGTGACAGCTAGCTGCCCCGTGGCGGCGGCCAGGACCATCACCGGGGAGGGCCGACGGCTGTTGGTAGGCTGGGTCTCCGCGCAGGTCAAACTGCTGGAGCCCAGACCTCTGCGGTGCTTCCGGTGCCAAGTGGGGCACCACGTTGGCGCCCACTGCGCCGCGGAGGTGGACCGCAGCGACCACTGCCACCAATGTGGCCAGCCCGGTCACAAGGCCGCAGAATGCTGTGCTCCGCCGCACTGCTACGCATGTACGGCGGCAGGCAAGCCGGCCAACCACCGGGCTGGGGGCAGGTCCTGCGACCCCCCCGCCAAGGACAAGGGCAGAGCCCGTAGGCCCATCCCCGCCGACGTCCTCACCGCCGCAGCCGCCTCCTTGGCCGCCGCCGCTATCGCTGCCGCACCCGCCGCTCTCGCCGCTGCACCCGCCGAAGTCGCCGCCGCACCCGCCGCGGCAGTGCCCCCTAGAAAGGCACGGGAGGAGACGATGGACTGCCAATAACGGCCCCATTCCGTCTCCTCCAGGCGAATATCAACCACTGCGCCCCCGCTCAGGATCTGTTGCTCCAGAGCATGGCGCAGTGGTCGATAAATGTCGCCGTCGTCTCCGAGCCGTACTACGTCCATCCCCGTGGAGACTGGGTTCAGGACCTAGACGGCTCGGTGACGTTAATCTCGTCGGCCGCCGCCGGTACCCCGCCCCTCGAGGCTGTTGCGAGGGGACGGGGCTGCGTGGCAGCACGGTTCGGGGACATTGCAGAGGTAGGCATCTACCTGTCCCCACGGTAAGCACGATAAGCATTGCCATCCAGTGTGGCAATACCGCCAGTCATTTGGTATATTACAGCAGGCACAACGGATCTTGACTGGTTGAGCAGAAGTCAAATATTCGGTCTCTTTAGTGGTGCGAAGTGAGACGCGGGGGCGGGGAGTGTCAGTGATTGGCTCGCCGCGCCAACGCGTCATAGACGTCACTCCTCATTCGTTCCCTGCGTTGCTGCATTTATCTAATAACGAAGACGATTGGCTCGCCAATGTATGGAATACGCAAAGCGATGTGTGGGCGCCGTCGCTGAAAAAGCAACCGGCGGCCGTACTGAACGCCTGTCAGAGGGTCATGGCGATAAGTATGGTGCGGGGATACTGCACGGTCTCCCGCGAAGCGGCGAGCCTTCCGGCTGGCCTACCACCGTGGGATCTGGAGGCAACAGTCCTTGCACACATGCACGATAGGCGCGTGGAGATGCAACGCCGGGGTGAAAGTCCGCTGCCGCGACAGGTCACGGCATGGCGGACAGAGCTCCGGCGGGATCTCATGGTGAAATGGCGTCAACGACTATCGCAACCCAGTGCTGGACACGCCACAATCATGGCGGTAAGTCCCCTCTTTGAGGCCACTTTGGCTGGAAAGACCTCACGGCGTCCTTACCTTCCGCATGACGCAGGTACTCACCGGACATGGTTCGTTCGGGAGTTTCCTGCACTCGATTCATGCGGAAGTGACGTCCGGGTGTCGCCACTGTGCGGAACGCCCGGAGGACACGGTGGAGCACACAGTCGAGGTGTGCCCTGCTTGGGCGGAGCATCGCCGTGCCCTCGTGGGGGCGATCGGCGGCGGAAACCTCTCGCGCCGGGCCTTGGTTGAGGCCATGGTCCGGAGCGAGGAGGAGTGGCAGGCGGTCGCCGACTTCTGCGAAGCAGTAATGCTCGCAAAGGAGGAGGCCGAACGCATCAGGCAACGGCGTTATCGCCGCCGCCGTCACCGGGATTCTGAACCCGATTTTCGGCCAACGTAGACGCGGGCTTGCGGACAGTGAGCAATGGGTAGCTCACTGTCCGGCCGTCCGGTAACTGTCCAGACCAAGCCCAAGTCGTCGACGGCGCGCACTGTTCCCGCGCGCCTCAAGGAGTTGTCAGCAACAGCAGGGACCCAGCCGGGTCGAAGTCTACTGGGGCCAGGGTTATCCGAAAGGGCGCTCGAACCCCGGTATGAAGGCTAGAAGGAACGGGGTGGGCCTTTTAGTCAGTAAGAGTCTGACACTATCTCCCGCTCCGCCCAAGGGCGGGGGATGTCAATGCATGATTTTTTCCCACCATAAAAAAAAAAAAAAAAGTGGTCCTACTGGTAGATTTAGCCTTGGCCGGCGCAATGAAAAAGGAGGGTGCCTAATACAGTTTGCAGCAGAAAATGACTTGGTGATTGCAAATAGTCAATACCAACACCACCTCCGAAGGCTTTGGACTTGGATCAGTCCAGGACGGTCACCATCGGAATCAGATTGACTATGTCCTTATCAAGTCACGCTGGAAAACATCTGTCCGGGTTGTGCATACACTTCTTGGAGCAGGCTGCGAATCAGACCATCAGCTTCTAATTGTCAAATTGAGGCTTAAGCTTAAGACAGTTCAAAATCCCAAAAAACAAGAAAGGGTCAAAGTCACCGATTGTTCTAAATTCTACGTTCTATTCTAAATTCTAATTCGCTTCAGCAGAACAATTTTGAAGGTCGTGAAATGGTGCAGACAGCTCGGAAGAAACTTCAAATAGCCTCTTGACTCAGGCTAAAACCTTAATTGTAGAATCCAGAACCAGAGCCAGAACATCCAACTTTTCCAAGGAAACACGCGCAAGACAGCTTTGGATGAGTGAGAACACACTGAGGCTAGTCCAGGAGAGGCGCAAGTTAAAAGCATTGGGAACCAGAATCCGAGACCAAAACAGGCTGTCGGCTCGGATCCAAGCTGGTTGTAGACGAGATCACAATGGTTACCTCAATAAGATATGCAAGGAACTGGACAACCACTCACACAAAACTGAGTCCAGAGATCTCTACAAAAAATCCTCTCTGTGACCAAGACGTTAACTTCCAACTCCTGGGCCATCAAAGATAGCGAAGGCAGAGTACATTGTGAGCTAAAAAGCGTATCAGATGTTTGGAAAAATTACTGTCAGTCGCTGTACCTTGATCCCCAGTCTGAAGAATTTGTTAACACAGAGCCTACTGATGAATCTGAATTAGAGCTAGAAATTCTCCTATCTGAAGTCAGGGCGGCCATCAATCATCTAAAAAATAGAAAACCTACTGGAAAAGATGAAATTCCCTTTGAAACCATAAGGGCCCTGGGAAATATTGGTATGACTATCTTTCACAGAATCTGTAACAGAATATAGAAAACAGGTATATGGCCGGAAGAATGGACACATACGGTCCTGATTCCGCTTCACAAAAAAGGCTCAACGAATGCAGCAATTACCGCCTTATTGCGTTGATTTCCCATGCCAGTAAAATCAAGCTACACATCCTTAATGAACGGCTGAAAAGCTTCCTATCTAAAGAAATAGCACCAGAACAGGCAGGATTTGTTAAAGGGAAAGGAACTCGAGAGCAAATACTAATAGTCAGTCAAATAATTCAAAAGTCTCGGGAGTTCAATAAGCCTGCTTTCATTTGCTTTGGTGACTTCTCAAAAGCATTTGATTCAGTGAAATGGCCTAAACTTTGGGGTTATTGCAAATGGGTACACACCTAGTGCAATTGTTGAGATGCCTGTACGAAAATGGCACTGCATCAGTAAGAACAAATGGAATATTCTCAGATAGCTTCCATTCCAGCACTGGAGTTCGACAAGACTGCATAATATTCCCACTTTTTTTGTTAACATTCAAACTGGATGTTAACAAAAAAAAAACAGAATAAAACGTGCTTACTCACGGATTTGGATGTCGAATGTTCGGGATTAAATTTAGCAACCTTCGTTTCATTCAGAATTTAACATGCCACCCGCAACTTACAGATAGTGCTTTATCCCCTAGTCACATAATCGACTATTTTACACCTTCTGTGAGTTTATTAAAAGACAATTTAGTTAACCATATCATATATTAGAGAAATATAAGTATTATACGAGTATTTACAATTTAATCAAACAAACAAAATTCACTAGGTACTCCAAGATTCTATAGTTTAAATTTTCTATAATAGAGCAGGCGCCAAAGGGAGTTGAGTGTGCAAAATATGAGGACCGCCTTCTGTGAATAGTTTTGGACTCAGAAAAGCATGCAGATTACTGGATGTTGCCAGGAGGTATATTGGTCCGTTTTATTTTTTACACCCCTCTCCCTGAAACAGCAAGTAAATTGACTGAACAAATGCTAAGAAACATTTTATTAATTGTTTATTTGTTTAAGTAACAATATCTAATTGTTTTTTATGATTAAATATATCTATAGAAAGTCAACAAAAAAAAAGTGAGTCAGATTCGCGCTCTGAGGGTTCCGTACAAATTTACACATGAAAACAGTTCCTTTCCCGATTTAAGTTACGAAGATTTTTCCGAATCACAAGAACAGTTTTTTTTTTGTGACGTAATGACAAGTTTACAGTTTTCAGAATTATATAGGAAGTCAACAAAAAAAAAGTGAGTCAGACTCGCGCACTGAGGGTTCCGTATAAATTGACACATGAAAACAGTTCATTTCCCGATTTAAGTTACGAAGATTTTCCCGAATCATAAGAACAGTTTTTTTTTTTGTGACGTAATGACAAATTTACAGTTTTCAGAATTTTACCTATATTATACCTTTTTTGTCCCATGATGAGTTCCTTGACAGTTCATTTTTTTCCGTGGCACGCAACTACTTTATATTACTAAAAAATAAACTAGCAAAAAAATAAAAATGAAATGATAAAAAAATATTGTCTTTCGTAAATTACTTAGTAAATTATTGTTAATAAATTAAGTAAATAAAATAAAAAAGTATAAAACTTAAAAATGTGTAATGCGTTAAACGGAACTTCTGGCAATAGAGATTGACACTACTCGACGACACACTAATCGACAAATTCGGAGCGGCCATCTTGTAATCGCATGTAACAGCAGAAAATTGAAAAAAAGTAATAGAAAAAACTCAAAAAACTATAACAGAAGACTGGAATAAATATATCCGGATCGACCGAATTAGGGACCAATATTAATCATCGCGGTTAGTTGGAGAAGATTCCGATTCCGATATGGATATGAGTTCAAATCAAGAGTCAAGTTCTGACAGTGAATAATAAATAAATTATTATTTTAAACAGACTGCATTTTATTTACCACTAGCCGTCCCCCGCGGTTTCGCCCGCGTTATTTCAGGTTTTTAGTTTTTGTCAGGTTTTTTGGTTTACTGTAAAATTTCTTCAAAATCCGTAGACTAGTTCTTGCGTGAAAGAGTAACAAACATCCACACACACATACAAACTTTCACATTTATCATCTAAAATCAGTAATCCGATTCCATTTTCTTTGCCAACTGATTCGTTATTGTAAAAAATCGATTAAATTTCGTTAGGTCACATCACTATATTGTCAGACAAGAACTGTCAGGGAACTCATCATAGGACAAAAAAACTATAGTGCTATAAGACCTTGCTTCATGCCAAATTTCAGAATTCTAGGTCAACAGAAAGTACCCTATAAATTTTGATATCCTTGAGGGTGTCGAAATACATGTTTTTTTTTTGCAACATATAAGGCCGTATCTTTTTTTTTCGTTAACTCAGAAGTTTGAATTTTTCTCAGCTTCAAGGGATCATAGACTTGAGAATATACTTTTATTTTCACCACAATACTTGCACTCGTTCCCGAGATAAAGGGTCTTGACAGCCAGGCAGGCAGAAAAGTAACTTTTAAGGACTCAATATTTTTTATCTACAATTCATGTTTTATTTTTATGTTTACCGTTTTCTTTAGGCTTCTGTAGTTCAAAAGGCAAAAATGGAACTCTTATAGGATCACTTTGTTGTCCGTCTGTCTTAAATAAAGGGTCTTGACAGACAGGCAGACAGACAGACAACAACAAAGTGATCCTACAAAGTTTCCATTATTGCCTTTTGAAGTTTCGTTTTTGTTTTTTTTTTTTTGTTTTCTTTCTAATTTGTGTAATGTATCATGTAAAAATTATCACAATTTGACATGTCTTCTTATAGCCTAATAGACTAATAATAAAATAAAATATACTCGTATATTATTACATAATTATAGTATTTAACTAAAAAAAAGATCATTGTATAAAAATAAAACTAAGCAGAATAATGATAGAGAAGAATCCGACAGGTGCACCCAAGGCATGCGCACTGCTGCAGCAGGAGTGTTGGCCAGGCCCAATGCAGGCAGCGTAGCCCATGAGGTGCGGCAGCTGGCTCTGCTCGTACAGCCCCGTGAACATGGAGTGGTGCGGCCCGCGCGCGAACACCGCCACGTCGTCGCCGCCGTGCGTCTCCCACTCAAGTGGTACGTCCACGTGAGTCTCCCAATCTAGTTTAACTGAAAAAAGAATTTAAGAGCACATTAAGCCACATAGTTAATTAAACCCATTATATCTTTCATAAAATGATCAGTCAAGCTTGCTTACGATAATTGCTCTCAGCAGTAACATTGGGTCGACTGCCGTTCACGTGTGAACGGAATCCAGGCCCATTGGTGTAAGATAACGTCATGTAAGGCACGCCGTGCTCGTCCACGTCTGTGGAGGGGCCCAGAATGTCATTGCCACGCTTAGAGTACCCATTGAAGGCCATGACGTGCGAGTGGTCGGCGGTCACCACGATGAGCGAGTCGTCCTCGGACAGCATCTCCACGGCGCGCGCCACGGCCGCATCCATCTCTAGTGTCTCGTCAAGCGCCAACTCCACTAGGTTGTCGTGGTGCGCGTGGTCTATGCGGCCTCCTTCCACGAAAAGGAAAAATCCCTTTTCGTTTCGACTCAACGACCGAATAGCCACCTCAGTTAGCTCAGTCAATGTGGGTTCTGTCTTATTATTTCTTTGCATATTATATTGTAAATGATTATTTTCGAACAAGCCTAACAGGTACTCGGGCAGGGTATTGTTCGCTTGTAGTAGCTGATCACGGTTCCATACATATTCATGGGTTACGCCACGATCAACTTTGTCTTGTTTCCACTCATTGATTAAATTTCGTTTGTCTGTCCGATAGCCTGGCATTTCTTCTTCGTCAAGGAAATCATCTGGCAACAAGCTACGTCTACCACCACCTAAAATAACCTGAACCAAAAAAACAAACACTTTAACACCCTTCCATTCGGTTCGTTGAATATTAAAATTTGTTATAATTCATATCATACTAAAGTAGAAAAAATTGTATATCTTTTGTAATAAATAAACCGAAAAATGGGCCGATTTTAATTTTTCTTTTATAATAATAATAAAATTCTTTATTGACACTTCAAGACACAATGTCAGTGTAAGCTCTGACTCTTGTACTAGGATTTCCTGTATCACAAGAGCCAGACCTCACAATATACAGGGTACATAACAGAGAAATCCAATAGACAATGTCAAAGGGCAATTACAGGATTTCTTACAGAATTAGCGAAAGGAGTCAATTTATGTATTTATGTACATATAAAAATATAAGAGATAGAGAAAAAAACAGAGAAATATATATATAGGTACTCCACGTGTAGGGCATGTTTACGTGAGGGTAGTGTGTGATAGTGTGTGTGGGTGTATGGATGAAGGTGAGTAATGTATGTGCGTTAGGAATGAGTGTGCGTGAGTGTTGAGTGTACTAGTCATTTAATATTGTCGAGTAAGTTTTCTATTTCATTGTAGTCATAATTGTGAAGCCAGTGCAAAATTTTCATTTTGAATTGAAAGTTGCTAAGGCGTTTAAGTTGTAATTTATTGGACCCTTTGTCTTGGCAGATTTTGTTATATAACCGAGAAGCCACGTAGTAGTAAAGACTTTAAGCACCGCACGTTGAGCCCTTTCTAGGTCAATCAAAAAGGTCATACCAGCCCCACCCCAAGCACAAATTCCATAACCCAATACGCAGTGGCATAGTGCTTTGTAAGTTTGAATCAGGAGTTTGGGACTGGCCGCTTGTCGCAGTATTCTAAAAATGTGGATTAACTTGCGCACTTTTTTGGCTGTTACTGATATGTGGTCCCCATTTAAGGTTCTCGTCAACGATTACTCCAAAGTATTTGATGGAACTCACTCTGTCTAGCCTAGGGCACGCACAGGAGTGGTTCGTGCGATTTCTGTTGCAAGGGAAGGTGTGGATGCTAATTTCAAAGTTTTTAAGGCTTCCTGCTCTAGTCTTACTAAAACACACGAACTTAGTTTTGGCTGCGTTCAGCAATAGCAGACTATCTTCCAGCCAGGCCGTTACCTGACAAAGACCTGCTTCACAGACAGTTTTTAGGCTCTCCCATGATTTCTCATGGAACAGCAGAACTGTGTCGTCAGCAAACATCACAACATCGGCTTTATTTATTTATTTATTGAGTACTGCCACATTACAATACATTATTTTATCATTAAAAAAGAATAAATTTCAATATGGTGGTCTGATGTATGTAACAATAACTCTCCTCTCTTCTCCTTCGATTTCCTCCCCATTCCTCTAGTCGGTACAGTGGTTCTTTTACTGTTCGAGCTGTTCGTCTTTGGAATTCTCTTCCACACTCTATAAGGGCTAGCCCTTCGTTGGACGTCTTCAGGGGAAGGATCAGGGAACATTTCCTGTCAATATGACTCATGTATATATATATGAGAGCAGTGGTGGCCGAGTGGTAATGGCTCCGACTTACGAGTTGTAGGTCGCGGGTTCAAACCCTGTCAGGCGCATTACTTTGTGTAATTTATTTCATTACCACTGCTCTCAAAACGGTGAAGGAAAACATCGTGAGGAAACCGGCATGTCCTAGAACCAAAAATTCGAAGACATGTGACATCCACCAATCCGCACTGGGCCCGCGTGGTGGATTACGGCCCATTCCCTCTCCTAGAGAGGAGGCCTGAGTCCCAGCAGTGGGAACATTAAAAAAGGCTGGTGATGATGATGATGATATATATATATATATATATATATGTATAGGTTTTATTTGTTGTATTTATGTAGTATGTTTTCTTTTATCTATGCAAATTATTTTGGTTTTTGTTGTGCATTTCTTAGTTTCTCCTCTTTTATAAAATTTTATTTATATTAAATTAAGGTTTGCTGTAAGAAAACCCAATTTTGGGTTAAGCTCGCCTGTGTACATCGGCTTTCTTACTCTGAATAATATGTAAATTTATGTACAATAAAGAATATAAGAATATAAGAATAACGGCGTACATAACATTTGCTATTCATTTGCTTTGTGAAATAAATTAACAAAATATAGACTTCAATATAATTTAAAATGACATTAAAAGTTACATTTATAATTACATTTAAAATTATATTTAAAATTACATTTAAATTTACATTTATTATTACATTTTAACAATCAATTCATTATAAAATACACAACAGAAATTACAGAAAACAATTAAAATCTTATTCAATTATTATTAAAAAAAAAATAAAAAAAAAAGATTCTGCTTGATTAATATTGACGTAGCACAACTCGTTGATACACACCAAGAAAAGCGTCGGTGCAATTGTACTTCCTTGAGGGACTCCGTATGAACACGGAGCATCATTGCTAGTCATATTATCAAGTCGTACACATTGGCCTCTTCCAGATAGATAGCTTAACAACCACTGCTGATGCACTTCTCTGATTCCGACGTTTTCTAATCTACTTATAAGAATTGGAATAGAAACTGTGTCGAAAGCTTTTTGAAGATCGAGGAAGAGACCGACGCATTTCTCTCCTTTGTCTATATATTTAATTACAATTTTGTGTGCGTGTATTGTAGTGTCCTTGGAAGTGTGTACGGAGAGAAATTAAATCACTTTTAGTTTTGATATTTTGTTTACTTTGGAAACGAATTACATTACAGATTGTACCTATACGTAAGCGCGTCTATAGGTGGTCGTTGCTACGGGCAGACTGAAGCCCGGGCACTGCGCACTCCACATGGAACACAAATTGTTGCGTCAGCGCCGTTACAACACTCTCAGTGAATTTTAGAATAGCGTCATTCGAATCGAATTGGTGTGGCGACAGGATGTTATTTACCTCTAAATATTTTACGAGTCTAATGTTTCCAAGTTTTTCCAATATTTTGGACAATGTGCCAAGAAGCGAGATGGGTCTGTAGTTGCTAACGAGACTTTTATCACCAGCCTTAAATATTGGAACCACGCAAGCTTTCCTGAATGCTGCAGGAAAAGTACCACTAGAGAAACTATTATTGCAAAGGTTTGTAATGGGGGATGCTAGTTTGAACTTATATATCTTTAGGATATTAGAAGATATGTAATCTAAACGAGGAGCACTGCCATTCTTAAGACCAGCTATCACTTGAATTACTTCGTATTCATCTGTAGGAGCAAATGCCATTGAATTAGGTAAACCATAGGAATCCTTAGCTAATTTTGCTAGAGTATCTTCATCCTGATTTAGTTTATCAAGAAGAGCATTTGCCAAGTCTTTTCCAATTGATGTGAAGTATGAGTTAACTTCATTAAGAGCGTCAGTAGGGTCAGTTTTGATATGTGTCAGCTCATTTGCTCCGCTGTTATTCTTCTTAATATTACACATCTCCTTAATAATGTGCCAGGTCATTTTCATGTTGTTTCCATATTTTTGTAGTTCAGTCTCATAGCATATCATTTTTGATGCAATTTATCTCTTTTTCGTATACATTTTACTATGTCAGCTGTGATCCACGGCTTAAGAGGTTTCTTTTTCGTTGGTATTTTTGTTTTCGTGGTATTTTTTGTGATGATGACTCGCATCGTATTGATTAGAAACTCTGCGTTCTCATTAACGTTTTGAGAGTTATAATAGTGATCCCAACTTACCAGTAGTATTTAAAAATCTACTTTATGTAAAGGTGCTATATATTTTGAAATTTTACAAAGGGCAAAGTAGCACTTTCACCTTTGTAAAATTTGAAAATATATAGCCTAAGCATTATATCTAAATTGACCATTCATTTTATTATACTTAAAAAAACATCTATATATTTTCTTTCCATATTTGAAAGGAGGCTATTTTAATCAAATACTGTATATAGTGTGTAATTTTTCCTCTTATCTCAATTTCGGCTCATACATCGAGGCAAAGGTTCAACTGGCTGCCAAAAAATTGCAGGTCTTAGCAAAGGTGAGACGGTACTTCACACCGGAACAGCTGCTCAATCCTTATCAAGCCCAAGTTCGATCGTGTATGGAGTTACTTTTCTCATCTTTGGGATGGGTCTGCCAAATACCAGCTTGATGCGCTGGAGTCGATTAAGAGGCGAGCCAAGAGAATCGAAGTCGAAGCTCCAAATCCTTGAGCATCGCCGCCGAGTTACTAGCCTGTCGGTTTTCTATCGTTTACATTTCGGGGAGTGTGCACTGGAATTGCACAATCTATCTAGTTCTACCAAGTCCGTTCCATCATCGGACCACACGACGGACAGCGTTGCGCAACCGGTACATGGTAGACATCCCACCTATACGCACAAAGCGTTTTGGGAACGCAATTATTGTGCGTACAGCCAAGGAGTGGAATTCCCTGCCAGAATCTGTTTCCTGATAACTATAACTTAGTCTTTAAGTCGAGAGTGAATAGGTAACTTCTAGGCAAGCGTGCTCCATCGTCGACTCGAATCTTTTTTTTACAAAAAAAATACAAGGGGAAGTCACAGAATAACTTAGGTCCATTTTCGTAAAAAAAATGGTGAAACTTTAGATAAATTCACTTTAGATAAATTCACTTTAGATAAATTCACTTTAGATAAATTCACTTTAGATAAATTCACTTTAGATAAATTCACTTTAGATAAATTCACTTTATCTGAAGTTTCTACCTAATTGTACTCTCTTAGACCGCGTAGTAAAACCTCTTAAAGATACACTTTTCAGTAAGTGGGGACCGTGCGCGGGAGGCGTATGTGGGCACAGTAATATTCAGAGTTGAAATGTGTTAGATAGAACAACGAAATCCTGAGGATATAGGAGAGAATGTATTATGTTTTGTATAAAGTCATAGAACTAAAGTTGTTCTTTGTAATGTTAGAAATATAGTCCTGAAGGGTTGTTGGTGTTTTACAAATAACCCTGTATATAGACACTTAATAATTTCATCAATACTGTCCTCGCTATTGTTCTTTCTTCGGAATAATAGCCCATTTTTGACCTCTCCTGACCCAGAAAAATGATCGTGCTTATCACACAAACATTTTGATGTTTGACACAGTCTTGGGTGGAAATCGAACCCATGACCACTCTGGAACTATAACAGTACCTAATCATTTTAGTTTGAACATTGTCCAATATACCTTGAGCTTGTTGCCAGGATGGCTGTGTATGAGCTGCAGCGCGATGTCGGGGCAGCGCTCGGTGTCGAAGCCGGCGTTCAGCACGGGCTGGTTGTACTCCCAGTCGCGGTCCGCCACCTTGGCGTACACGCCAGCGGGCGACGCGTGCGTGATGCGCGTCGTCGTCACGATACCTGCCAGTAACCATTCATACGTTTAACAACAAAAAGGAGAAACATTCAGTTTAAGAAAATTTCTTATTTTACCATCGACATATAAAAACCGGAGCTAGAGGGCATGTCAGACTTTTACTGACTAAAACCCACTCCTATGTTCCTTCGTTGCTTTGAATTTCAGGGCAGTAAAACCCGGGGGTTTTACTTTCAGAAACGAACCCACGGCCCTAGTAGGCTTCGACCCTGCAGGACTCCGGTTAACCGGTACGGTTTTGCTAACATCTTCTTGAGGCGCACGTGTGACAATACGCGCCGACGACGACTTGGGCTCGTTCCGGACAGTTACCGGACAGTCAGACGGCGAGCTACTCATTGCTGGCTGTCTGCAAGCCCGCGCCTATCGTGCCTGGAAGTTGGGATTGGGATTCCGGCGGCTGCGACGTGAGGGCCGTTCACTCGCGCATGCGGCCGCCTCATTTGCAAGCATTACTGCTTCGCAGAAAGAGGCGACCACCTACTATTTCTTCCTGCTCCGGACCAAGGCCTGTACCAAGTCCCGGCTTGAGATATCGTTGCTGCCGATCGCTTCCACGAGGACACGGCGGGGACTGCCTCTATGAAATAGCAAAAGAATTTTAGAAATTCGTAAATTGCTAATAAATTTTGGTCAAGATACATGTTTTATGCTATTAGTCATAATTTTGGTTTTATTTAGATTCATTTGCAAGCCTACTTCAATGCTTACAGATTTTTGTGTGTGTATTATTGACTCTAGTTCTCTTGCATTTTCAGATAGAAGAATAATATCGTCAGCGAACCTTAAGTGGCTGATAAATTTTCCGTTAATGTTTAGTCCTGTTCTGTTCCAATTGACTTTGCTGATGGCCATCTCTAGCACCGCTATAAAGATTCTCGGTGGAGGGTTCCCTTGTCTTACACCTCTTTTTATTTGGCGTTCCTTTCGACTCAAGTTTCACTCTGCTACTTAATAACTTCAATGTATTTGTGTTCTACCTGCTGTGAGCTTAAAACTGTCCATATGGAAGAGTGCAGGATCGTGTCAAAGGCTTTCTGGTAGTCGATGAAAGTAATATACAGTAGTCTCTGGTACTCGCTATATTTTTCAATTATTTGTTCAATTGAGTGGATATGATCTATCGTAGAATATCCACCTCTGAAGCCGGTTCGTTCTATCGGTTGGTTTATTTCTATTCTCTTACTAATCCTTTTTTCGATAATGGATGAAAAAAGTTTGTAGAGAGATGGCAGATGAGATGAGATGGTGGATAGTGGTCAAACGCAAGCCTATCATTAATAAAAAAAAAAAAAAAAGCAGACTGATGGGGTGATAATTGCCTTACTTAATATTTTGTAGAGCAGGATCATTAATGACTCTAACCATTGAAAGGGGTACTTGATTCAAGTTTAGAGTTAAAAAGTCATGCTAGAATGCGTGCAAGATAGTGACAACCATCTTTTATCGCTTCATTTGTAATTCCAACTGGGCCTGGGCACTTTTCAACCTTCAAGCTTTTGATTCCTATTGAAACTTACCTCTTTTGGGTTTCTTAAAAAAGGTGTTCATTATACTCATTTTGTTTTCGTTAGCGAAGTCTATCAGGCGTTCACCTCTACTATTTTTAACTCCGTATCCTTAATTTTTCATTACTAAACGTTCTTAGGCTTTCGGTTGCTCTATTTTTGAGTACGTATTTATAAGAATACGTGGAAAGCTACATAAACATAGGAAAACAAGTTATTTTCGACAAGCACAACAATGAATTAGAAGTAAAAAGAAGAATTTCAGGCACATGGAAAAAAATCTGGAAATTCATCCTCCGCCGGCCCCTTAAAGGAAATATTAAAAGGAACTATGCCTATTAATTTAAAGAAAAAGTCATGGACACCTGCTTGCTTCCCTCCATCACCTATGGATGCCAGACATGGAAGTACACACTGAGAGTGAAAAACATGATTAGGTACCGTCAACGAAGCATGGATAGAAGCATCGCAAATGTAAGAAAAATACCAATGATCCGTCATAGCACCATGTGAAATAAAATTAAAAGTAAAAAAACTTTTTAAAAACAAGCTTTTAATTCAATGCGCTAAAAAGAATAAAATAAAAGATTGCCTCTAAATCTTTTACTATTAACTAATAACTTCATTACCCTATTTATAAGATACAAAAGCTTGTAGCGAGATTATTAAATGTAAACTTAGTTTGAAAATTAAAATCAATCAGATCAAGTTATTTAATTCGTTTAATTATCTACACAGGTAAATCTCGCAACGAGCTTTTATATCATATAAATTTGGTAATGACGTTATAAGTTAATGGTAAAAGATTTGAAGGAAAAGTTTTATTTTATTCTGTTTAGCGCATTTAATTAAAAGCTCGGTTTTAAAAAGTTTATTTTTATTTTTATTTTTTACTTTTTAGTGATAACTGTTTTAACTGGCATTCGTATTTTCAACATAACTTTTATTTGATAGCCATATTTTATGTAAGCGTATAACCAAAGTCCACCATATCAAATTTTCCGTTCACTCGGTTGCAGATATCTGCTTCAAAATTGAGTTGTAAGATTTCACCCGAACAGTTACATACTCGTACAAATATAGAGTTCACGCTAAATGATAAATGATATTTATTTTGTAAATAGGTTTAAAAAACACTTTTAAACGTCAGTTTTTTTTTCGTCTGTTTAATCTAGATGAGGCCGGTGTTTTCTAGCTGACTACCCTGAGAAAAAACACCGAAACAAACTCAGGGGTCAAAGTCTCTTTTAAGGTCCATACAATAAATATGTAATGGTCAAGTCACATGAGAACCATGCAAATTAGTCTGAGATGGTGTTTTGAAGAAAGAACCATACGGATTTAAGTGGACCCGTCCTGTCAATACAAGCATTTGTCAGTATTCGCAAAGCTCCACTCAGGACTACTAAGGAGCTCAACGACTTGACGAACAATACCAAGGAAAGGAAATTTGTGTTGGCCGTAGAAAATACTCAAATTGCCAGACATACGGATACGAGAAAAAAAAAAGTAATCAACATAGTCCTCAAATTCACAATAATAAAAGGAAATATTATAGTTTACAAATAAAAGCTTAATAAAAAATGAAACATCAAAAGTGACCGAATCTAAAGATATGCCGTTTAGGCACATAATTTGACACTGTTTAGGAAATCTACTTCCCGTTGGCCTAGAATCTTGAAATTTGTCATAAAGTTAGTTCTCATAGCACAAGACTGCAAAAGTCTTCAGACTTTCTCCAAAACTTGTGCTATGACGTTGTAGCGTCACAATTTTGCGATTTGGTATAATCTTCGAGACTCGATTTGGGAAATGAACTATTTACATATGTCAGAAACTTTGTACGGAATACTCAGTCCGAATCGCATTTGACCAGTATAGGACAAATACTATCCTTTCCCTGCAGAGGCCTGGCATCATGCAGAACCGGACCCATTTGGCGGAGCCGTGAGACATACCATGTAGATATATTTAAGTTTAAGTTTCTATACTAAGTATAATAATTATTATCTCATTGTGTGTACCTATGTGCCAAATAAACGTATTTTCTTTCTTTCTTTCTTTCTTTCTAGGTCTATTGTAGAGGGATAAGAATTTCAGTACAACAGGGATCGCCCTGGTACACACAAAGACCCAAGAAATCTGACCCACGTGACAGCAGAAGATAATATAAGACATCCTAAAAGTTAGACGAATTTGAACCTTCTGCAATTAGTAGAAGATACATGATAATCAATTCGGAGCATAATAATTTAAACGAATATAACGAGAGGGAGGTAGTCAAATATTATAGAATACTGTCACGTCAATTTTATCTTTAAGAGGTAACGTTAAGGTTGGTAAACTTTGAATACGGTTTTGTCTCATAATCCACTTGTTAATTTCAACAAAATATCATAAGTCAAATTAGTCTAATGGTCATAACAGTAGACTTATATTGACATGGTCGTAAGTTCAAATCCGTCGTGCTTCTTTTAGTAGTTTTGTGTTTACAATATTGGATTATGATTTTTGAAATCAAATTATAATTTATATTAAGTTAAATAAATAAATTTAAATTAACTTTTCAAACATAAAAGCAACATGAATAAAAAACAAAAATGGTTAGGATAGGTAACGGTTTATTCAAGTAATATTTACAATTTACATAAAAAATATTTACTTGTCTAATAGACATAATTTAAATAACAGGTAAAACATATAACAGAAGTTACAATATTAAACTGCTTTTGATATAGTAGAATTATTTGTAATACAGTTTTGAGCAGGAGAAAAAACTATTTATTTATTTCAATACATTGTGCTAATGAAATACTAATTTTATTTTTAAATAAGAGTTTAATGCTGTGAATCAACATGTTACATGATTAGAAATATATAATATTTCTATTTTATAACAATAGCATCACTGCATTAACTGTCCTATCTGCTCAAAAAATACCACTAAATATTTTGACATTTTAACTACTTGACAGGTTTTATGTAGCATTTTAAGTTTGATTATGAAAGAAATAAAGAAAAGTTAATTTATTTTAAAAACACTTCCTAACAAATTAAGATTACTTTGATTTATTTAACCAATACACTACACATAAGCACTGACAAGAAGGTATTCTGGCAGCTTACAAGAAGTAAATAATTATCCATTGTTGCTTACACGCACTGATGACATTACGTCACGTAATATTTATTACTGAATGGGCCAATTTCTACAAGATAACCAGGTTCCACAGAAGACATTCAACACAAGAAACCTAGAGTTATACCCGCCACTTCCATACGGCAGTATAATAACATGTTTTTTTTCACAGATAGAAATCCAAATATTCTTGGGGAAAATGGACTTGACGGATGACCAGCAGTTATTTCAATTTTACGTCCTGACTTGTATTGTTTGTTATAGTTTTAAACCACAATCTGACTGTATTTCTCTGAAACAAAGAAACGTAGTATAATTAAAAAGATGTTTGATTACGTCACAGCATAAAAATGTGTAAGTTTAAAAAAGAAGTATAAATTAAATGGAAAAAAAGACACTTACCTACTGCTATATTAAGATGTCTCCTATCAATCTCTCCGAAAACCAACATTCTCCTCATGTAAATAGATTAATTTGTATTTTAGAACTAGGTATATAAAAATATTCTAAATAAGGATATTGTTTTACGCAATTTAGTAAGGCAACGTAAAAATTCTTTGCACGACGTCATTGCTATTGAGCGTCGACTGATTTTTGCTTTACTAAAACGGTTCATTTTTATTCCTCTACCCTTAATCTAAGTAACATTTGAATACCAGTTTTATGATGAATACGCATATTTATCTTGACTACCCGCTTATTGCAAGTGAGGCCAAATTATTCCAAATATGTTTGAAGAATATTTAGTTTGTTGATTGTTACTTAAAATAATAAAAAAGTTCGGAAAGCAAAACAATATACAGGGTATGAGAATTGAACTCGTGCCTTATTGCGTCAAAGTCTTTACACAGATCAATAAGCCATACTAACTTGTTTAAGAATACCAAAATATGCTATCATCAGTCACTACATTTTAAAATACCAATAATAAACTTTAAGTCTAAGGGCATAAGAATCAAAATTGCTTAATAAGTAGTTATTTATACCATTATTATATCCCTTTATAAATATTTATACATGTGTTTGTTTGATTATAATATTAAAAAAACTGGTTTTTTTAATTTTTGACGTTGACCATTCGACGGGTCCCAAGAACAAAATCTTATTGAAAAATAAGACACTAGGTATTTTATGACTTATTTCACAGAACTTTAAAACCTCAATTGATAATTCATTTTTTTTAAATACGATTTTATTCTTGGGATCCGTCGATTTACTTACTTTATATATATATATGTATATATATTTTAAATATAGTGAAATAATAAACATTTTATTTACTTGCAATATTTTGTTTCATTTCTATACAAACTCCATTTCTTGACTTTTGTCGTTAAAGAAAAGTAAAAAAATATAATTAAAACACAAAAGATGGAAAACAAAAAGTTAGACGTTTAAACTGTGTTTTGAACCAGTTACACCTGCGTGCCAAGTCGCTGATATTGCCACTGGACTAAATGTATTCTTATAGAAGGTATCAAAATTCAACGTTACTTGTAATGCTGGACGCAATATTATGGCCCATTTACAAGCAGTTGCTATGACTCATGGAATTAGCTAAGTTAACTTTTGTCACTGACGTGCCATTTTCTTTTATCAATCTACCCTCACACTTGGATAGCAAGATTTATCGAAATGCTGACACAAAGGATTTTCATCTTTAATATCAGCAAAATAATGATTAAAATAGCTTATCAAAATAGTGGGTCAGCCGTCTTAGGGCACACGCAGCGACGCATGGTACTATAGGTACCATGAGTCGCTGCGTCAGCAATATGTTTTGTATAAGCACTCTCATGAATAACATTCAGCTCATGGTATGAACTCTGATTAATATTGTGTCATTCATCTTATCAGACAGAATCTACATTCATACCATATATATAAAAAATTATTTTCCCAAAAATGGATGACTATCTAGGACTAAAAAACTCATCATTATCAAGACTAATCAAGCGATCTCAAACTCCATGGGGTTAATTGTGTCGTTTTATTGCAGAGTTCCTATAGCCACCTTCCAACTCCATCTTCAGACCCTGGTAACTATATAGGATCAAAATACTCGTCAATACAAATCAAACAAGCCCAAATTCGATGTAGTTGTGTCGTTTTATTTTGAAGATCCTATGGCCACCTTTCAGCTCCATTATCAGACCCTGGTTAACATACAGGATCAAAGGACTCGTCAATACGAATCAAACGAGCCCAAATTCGATGGGGTTGTGTTGTTTTATTGCCCAGTGCCTACGGCGAACATCTAGTTCCATCATCAGACCCTGGTTAATATACAAGATCAAAGTACTTGTGAATACGAATCAAACGAGCTTAAACTCAATTGGATTGTGTCGTTTTATTGCGGAGTACCTATGTCCACCTTTCAACTCCATCATCAAACCCTACTACTAATATAGGATCAAAGTACTCGTTAAAACGAATCAAATGAGCACAAATTCGATTGGTTTATGTCGATTTATTTCAGAGTTCCTATGGCCACCTTCCAGCTCCATCATCAGACCCTAGTCACCATATAGAATCAAAGTACTCCTCACAGAACAGATGGTCGTTAGGGCCGAAAGGTTCTGGAGTGGCGACTGCATACCGGAAGACGCAGCGTTGGAAGGCCTCCTACAAGGTGGACCGATGACCTGGTGAAAGTTGCGGAAATCCGAAAAGAGCCACCCCGTTCCTTCTAGCCTTCATACTAGGGCTCGAGCTCCCTTCCGGATAACCCTAGCCCCGCGCCTACGGTGGCCGGAAATCATGATTGGAATCCCGGTGGCGGCGGCGAAAACGCCGTTGCCGTTGCGTTCGGCCTCCTCCTTTGCGAGCATTACTGCTTCGCAGAAGTCGGCGATCGCCTGCCACTAACACACCACTAATAATATCAAGAATAATAAATTATAAATAACAACAATAATACAGAATAATGATTGAATTAACCATAATAATAAAAAGAATGTATCTATAATGTGGTTACGCAAGAAATGCTATTTTAATTTGTTAAAAATGCCTTTTATTTTTAACAAATTAAAATAGCAAAACTCAAACAAAGAAGTCGATTTACCGGCTTATAAATTACCAGGCAAGAATATACTGTTACGTATGTGGTTAATTAAATGCCGATTTACTAACAGAGAACTTTATTCACCTCAAACAATAACAAATTAGTCCAGTCAACAATCATTGATATACAAAAAATAATAATTCAATGTCAACAATAATCCGAATCGCAATTAACACTTGAGTACCGTTACAGTATCGCTTAGGTCGTTAGATAAAATCACTTCACACACTTAGGTAGGTAGTTCGCTCTTGATCGCAGTCGAAATCACAACTGACTCACTTCCGGTTGGGGGCTCGTATTTATATGCGGAGCGAAGAAAATTCTAGATACCGACATCTCAGGATCAATCCAGAACAATAGGGTCGCGTCGCGAGGTCGTAAATCATTTTTATTGCAAAATGCACCAAGAGTCACTTTCATGCGAAATTTGACTCTATTGTTAATGGCGGAGAGTACCATTTCCCTTATCGGTACATACATACCTACTTACTAGTGGTATATGCTTTGTGGATGTTTCGAGATTTTTCTAAGCCTGGCTACGTACCACCATTTTAGATCTTTCGAACAGCAATGCATTTTAATTATTACGTGCTACTCGTTATTTTCTCAAAGATATGGCGTTTTCAAGTTTAATGGCGTAACAATACTAACAAAAATATGGATCTGTTTTGTATCTGAGGCAAATAAAATTATTATTATAAAAGATAATATTCTGTACAAAACAGAAAAGTGAAAATGTTTTATTTTAAACCTTTTCTCTTTTACATTTTCTATATGGAAGAACTGTATTCATTTTAAATTAAAAAATAAGAAATATTTATTTGACATTCGAAATTATTGTGTATGTGTAAGAGTGACTCACCAGCGTCACGACCGTCTGCGAGTGCCCACTCGGCGATGGACTGCACGTGCCGCGCACCGTCCCTGGACGCCTCGCAGTCACTGCGCTTCACACCAGCGTTCACTCCGATAGCGCCGTACATAGATTTAACTCCACACAAATACGCAGTGGCTGTGCATGCGGAGTCTGCGATTTGAGCATTAGCGCAGTATGTCTGAAATCGATCCAAGCCAGCATTTTGAATGAAATATTCATAAGTTCATGAAATCAATCAATCAATTTTTATTTGCGTAAAACATGGAGTACAATGATGTTATGTCAAAAATTATTAGAGCATACATGTTTTGCTTATATCACAGCAAACAAATATTTTACAAATTATTATATCAAAGAAAAAATTATTACATATAAAAAAAAATTACATGTCCAAAAAATTATTACATACCAAAAGAAAAATATTACATGTCAAAAAATTTACTTGTGTCAAAAAATTTATTACATTTAAAAAAAAAAATATCATTGCATGTCAAAAAATTCTTTTAAACTATAAAAAAAAATTATGAGTGCTTAACCATGTATATAGGTTTTTTTTTTAAACAATCTAAGATCTAAAATTTTAATGTTACTTGGGATTTTATATCCTAACACACATGGCCAAACAGCTTTTGCTATATTTCGCCAGTCTTGGCAGATCGCTCAATACAACTTCATGAGGGTCCCGCATGTTTCGAGGGTATACATCCTTTGCTTTTTTAAATAAAACTTTATAGTTTTTAACAAACATACATAATTCATATAAATAGAGAGACGGTAGCGGTAACAACCAAGTTCTTTAAATATTGGCCTACAAGATTCATCAGATTGAAGCCCATAATAATATATTGTAAATATTTAGGATATTTGCAATATAACCTATTTTTATCTGTGCTGTTGCCCCACATTAATTGTATTAATAAAGCGGTTTGAGAAGAATTTTAATTTACCTTAACCATCCCTACGGTAGGAAAAGTCTCAAAATGCATTCTGGCCTCCTCACCGGTGACACCTTGTCGTTGGCCGAGCAGCGTGCGCGCAGCGGCCAGCGTGGGCACAGACATGCCGTCACCTAAGAACATCACGACGTTGCGCGCTTTCTTGACGCTCTCGGTGCGCTTTAAACGCTTGGTGATGGCCGCCTGCGCTTCGTTGTTCCAGAAAGCGGATTCAGTCTCGGCACGGTTGACGGCAGCCGCACGGCCGGCGGGGCTCGCCGGGTGATAACGATCAGCGCGTGCACACCAAATGCCCAGCAGCAGCGACGCAAAGAGTGGTAGGAGCGACCTCATGGCGATACTCACTATTGTATAATGACACCACTCAAACTGATATGATTTTTTTATTATTGTTGAGATTATCTAATCTTGCCAAAAAAAAAATAATCGGGAGAGGAATGATAATTATGTGATCGTTATTAAAGTAATTAAAAATGTGAAAGATTGTACGACTTTGAAAATGGAATTCATTTACTTATTACGTATTTCGTTCACTTTTTATCACCACAATAGGCACGCAAATTGAACACTCCACATCACATAGCGAAGAATCAAGGGTGGAACATAGTCATACTGGTACACTACTACAGAGTAAAAGCTGGGTAGTTGCCTCAGTGGGATACTTGCCCCGGTTTTCAGGGTCCGGCGACCTCAGTGTCACATAAACTGTCAATTTATATTATATTATTTATTAATTTATTTCAAGTACCAAAGACTCATTTCAGTTACAAAATCATACGTATACAGGTATTATAAAATTACATAAAATTGAAAGGTCAATAACAAAATTAAATTAATTTAAATTGTAATGCGTTTCACGAAAATCTTCCACGGCGAAGTTTCGATAGTCGTTGAAATCATAATTATTTATTGGTAAGTCATCATCATCATCATCAGCCATTTTAATGTTCCCACTGCTGGGACTCAGGCCTCCTCTCTAGGAGAGGGAATGGGCCGTAACCCACCACGCGGGCAAAGTGCGGGTTGGTGAATGTCATATGTCTTCGAATTTTTGGTTCTAGGACATCGTAAGTAATTTCTATTGAATCATTTTATTACTGACTAGCACTTTGCCCGCGACTACGTCCGCGCGCATCGCTGTTTTAAGAGTTTGGCCCTGTTATTTCCTCATTGTCGTTGCAAAGCAAACTTACAAACGAAATTGTAGTCTTTTGAATTCGAAATGAAGATCGTTCGGGATTGATGGAATACACGGTATGAACTCGGTTTCTCCTTGAGCAGACCCGGTTAAAATAACAACCTCAACAATATTGCGGTGTCACTGTGAAATGCTTTTACTTGCATCCAGTAGTCCGATTCACGTAATGAAAACCGTAACGATATCGTAGCAATTTAGTCGTTTAAGCCATTTCCGTATTCACATCCATCAATCGAGTTTGAACGACACCGATTTTATAGTCGTTTGAAATTCGTCGATTTAAAAAAATCTGTTTTACATTATCCTGATAGAATACTTATTAATGTAACTGGAAATAAGTCGATAGATCGTGAATACCGCTTTTGGATAGGACTTCGATCGAACGACTATAAAACTTCAACGATATTTGGCTTGTTTGATTTTACGTGAATCAGGCTACTGGTTACGTAACTTCGAAGGCTTCAAGCAAGCATGCTCCATCGTCGACCACCATAATCACTTATGTACCTTTATGTGATAATATGGTGGTCAAATGCGAGCCTATCAATAATAAATAAATAAAGAAAAACCCACAAGTTTATGATATGAAAGGCCGGCTGGATTAATAGTGTTGCGATCTATGGCGCCTCATAAGAACTACGAAAATACGAAATCATGCATAGCGCAATCAAAGTTCTCCGCGCGATTGGATTAATATAACGGCAGCCCAAAATCGGGCAGTTGCCCACCAGACATGACACTCGTCTGGCCGGACGATCCTCCCTTTTCAATGGTGATATGTTGGACTTCACTCTCTGTTCCGCATACCTCCAAAATAATATTCAAAAACTCAACCGGATAGTGGACTGCTTCGTCTGTTTTTATCACAGTGTCTATTGAAAAATACACTATTTCTTCAGCTTCATATGATGTCAGCAAAATATCGCTGATAACTGCTGTTTGGTCATTCTGGCGTCAATATAGTTCTTTCTTTTAGCCATACTAATAGTTTGTCCTTTATTTGAGCCACACTTGAATAATTTATTTCTATCATCTCTTTGACTGTACTTACTACTGTGCACAATTTTTCTAGCATGACTATAGCCCCATCTAATTTTTGGTACTTGCCGTTTCCTAATTGGAGTAAAAGGTCTAAAAATTCACCTGCAGAGACGTCCCCTATGAGATACACTCTCACATTTTTTGTTTTAGTACAGCATCTTTCAATTTCAATGCACGCTTTAATTTCATTAAATTGTGTCCCTTTTGGTAAAACTGAGTATCATTTGGCGAAACTCTCCTACCAGCAATACAGTCAAACCATACATTAATTTGTCGTTGCTTCTTATGTCCTGTAGTTTTGTTAAATGCTTCAATAGCTCTGTTGTGTGTCATTATATTTTCGTCCCAGACTATTATTTTTGCTTTCGTAATGTGACTGTTCCAATAAGACCCTAGGCTGATAAAATTTTCATTTTTCCTGAATTTCCCTACATGAAGGTATGAAGGTCGGCTTCCCCCTGAGGGGAAGAGGGCGAGCGCCGCCATTCGCCTGCCCTTGTAGCTTTCAACCAGAGACTAGGACAAGCTCCCACCGACAGTAATGGATTTCCAAGGAATATGTCACCTTCTCCCGACTTAGAAAGCTAGGGGATTAGGTGGGGGGTTGAGAAAAACAAAGTTAAAATCAAATAGGGTTGGGAATCCAAGGGATAAGGAAGGATAATCTACTTTTCTTTTTAGTTATGAATATTATGAGACTAAGAGGGCTGCAAAAGGGTATATGACACGTGACGCTTGTATTTGCAAGTTAAATTATTTTAGAAACTACTTTAACCTTTAGAGGACCGCCATTATTTACGTCAACCAATATTAATAATCAGTAAAATATTATCTGCCGTCGAGAACATTCGTTCAAAAACGATTTTAAGACTTATCTTTACTACAAATACAGTTTTAAATCGGCGGGTTTGGTGGCACAAATTTGTGCCAGCGGGGCTCAACGGTAATACTTGTTTACTGGCACGTTTTTGTGCCACCGGTCCCCTAGAGGTTAATCCGTTTCGCTCGTGCGTGTCCTGACCAATCCTACGGCAAAGGGTTGTGAGGCCTCTGCTATTGGATAAGACACACTTCCTTTAACAATTGACTCCTTATAACGGCCTACTCACTCATCACTAAGACAATTCAAAACTTAAACAAGCGTGACGCATCGTCAGTCGGTCGCAGAACTGTTTACAGTCGCCTTGCTAGACGCCGAAGTGGTTTTCAATAAATCGACACTTCTCACTTCCTTACTCTACCCAAAGGTCAGGACATCATAACTTATATGCCTCCGAGCTACGTCTAGCTGTGGGGTTTTCCAGAGATGAGCCCAAATTACGTGTCTCGCTAAATATTATTTTTTTTGGTATCAGTAAGAGGCCCGAAGACCGGTGTGTTTTAACGAGATATGTTCCCTAGCGTTCCATTGAAAGACTATCAGTGCAGTTTGGGGTACTTGGTGAAGCCTACCCCCGCTCCCTGGAAGTGTGCGTATAACAAGAACAATGTAAATCACTCTACTGTCAGTCAGTTCTTAGGTGGAGGTAGCCATCACTAGCGTTTGGTGGTTTGTGATCTTAGTATATCTTAAACTGGCCTCAGCATGTAACGAATATATTCGGTTCAACCTTCAATTGGCAGCGTTTAAGTCATGATTGCGCCAGTATGGCGGAAGTGTCAAGTCCACTCGATGGAAAGTCAATGTCAACTCACTCCAAAGGAAGGCCTTCTGCGAGTCCCTAACACCAACCGCAAGCTCAGGTTACCTTGTCATAGGATGGAATAAGGAAGGATAAAACACACAACACTCACCCATTCAGTCTTCAACACAGCCGCTGAGATTCACTCGCGTACTTACACACTACTCACTAGATCACAATCAACGCTCATCCATTCGCAGGACAACGACGGCAGCTTCTTTCCAGGGCTTTGGGAAGTGGCCCAACTGCAGACACTTGTTTGTGATGGCCAGGAAAGTCCCTGGGTCCTGCGAGACCACTCGCGCGCAGATGTCTGCCGTGAAACCATCCGCACCCGGGGCCTTCTTTGGGTTAAAGCTTTCCACGGCCACTCTCAGCTCCTGTTCCGTGAACGGGGGGTCATGGTTGTCATCATGTTCCTCGCTCACGGACCCAGCTTGTAGTCGAGTGGCCTGGTGGTAAGCATTATCCTCAGTTTCACGGTCCTCCGGGTAGAATGTTTCAGCGAGCAGTCTCGTCGACTCCTTCAGGCTCAGGAACTTTCCGTTATGCTTTAAGGGGACGTCTTCTTGCCTTTTCGACGTGCGGCCGATCACCCTATATATGCCTTCCCAAAGCCCTTCCCTGTCCTGCTTCCCGCAAAACTCCTTCCAGCTTTGAGTCTGAGCTTCCCTGGTCCTGGCAAGGTACTCGTCTTTCTTTTGGAGGTACTTGTCTATCACCCCGGCCTTTCGGGAGGGGGCCGCGCAGCGTATTCGTCTTTTCCTGGTGGCAACTTCCCTCTTCAGGGTGGTTAGCTCTTCGGACCACCACGGCAAGGTGAGTTTTGTGTGTGTTTTTATGCGTGGAATGTGTTCGGTGCATGCTTTGTGTATGTTGTTTGTGAATGTGTTAATTGTGTGTTCAAGTTGTTGAGTGTTATTGATTGCTGTTACTTCCGACGGGCTGATTGAGTGTTCTGCATTCAACTGGGCCAGTTTCTCAAGAAACTGACTCCAGTTTGCCTTCTTTGTATTGTACAGCCTCGTCGTCCGTTGTGTATGTGTTCTCTCACCTTTTTTCAATGTTACATTGAATGTTATGCCGTTGTGGTCCGAGTTCGTCAGTCCCTGATCCACTTTCCAGTTCTCCACCAGATCGAGCATGTCTATCGAGCACGCGGTAATGTCGACGTAACTAGTATACGTTCTCCCTCCCCCCGTACGGTTTCGAAGGTCGGGGTGTCACCAACATTAAGCACCTGCAAATCGTTCTGGTCAAGAGCGCCCACCAGGTTCTCTCCCCTGGAGTCTGTTACCCCACTGCCCCACCAGACACTTTTGGCGTTTGAGTCTCCCCCGATCAGAAGTCTTGTTGAGTTCGCCGTAGCCACTCTCCTAAGCTGCTTTGCAGGTTTGCCTGGACGAACCCATGCCTCTTAACTTCTTCACGGGGAAGTGCTCCCGTCATATTGACCGCGGTGGTGCCCTCAGCAATACGCGACGGTAGATCGCGCTATTGCGTCCCACCGCCTGCGTAACGGGCAGTCGGTGCTGAACCCATTGTGTCCTAGGTTGTCATAACCCGCTTTCTTACAGTTACAGCATCTGGGAGGCTCCCCGGCCAGACGCGATGGGCATTCCGCTCTTAGGTGAGCGTCACCGCAATGCGAGCACAGGTCATCACTCCCGGTGCACTGCTTCCTACCATGGCCAAAACCAAGGCATTTCGTGCACTGCACAAGGAGGGTTTGATCGAACACCCTCACCCTTTGCAGATCTATATGTGCACGACCTGCCCTGGTCAGGATCTGCCATACCTGGGGTGAGACCTGCACCACCACGTGGCTCTCATGTGGGTTTCGTGCCCGCTTTCGGTATTTTACGGCGACCCTCACCTCTTCCTTCTTCAGCTCGCCCAGGAGGTGTTGGTTTTGTTTTAAGATCACCCTGGTGATGTCGTCGTCTGTGTTGTATGACAAGACATCCGCCAACATCACCAGAGGATCCCTATTTAAGGCCTCCTCAATTTTGAGTCCGGTCGCGGAGCCCTCCAGTCTGCTCTTTACCATTTCCAGTTCCTCGCGGGTTTGACAACCCAGGACCACCCTCTGGTCCCTGGCCTTACGGACTTTGTCAATACGAATGCCCGTCTCCTTTGCATCCACCGCGATCCTAATTTTGTCTACGACGGCACCACTAGTATCGTCAGTAATGTCGGAGCTTACAATGATCGAGTGCAGCGGGAGTGGCGGCACGTATTGCTTACTCGCCGCGGCACTCGCATAGCTCCGACCATGAGGGGAGGAGAGGGGAGCAGGGGGCATTCCGGCTTCTCGCTGATTAATTTTCTCGCAGAGTGTGCGTGTAAAGAGCGCACACTCTGCTATCTGTTTCCTGTTCTCCTTTATCTCATCCACCACGTCCACCAGTGTTGGTAGTAAGACATCATCCGTCATTGTTTGAGTGGACACCTCCGTTTTATCGGTATCCTCACAACTTACTTCTGGACATCTCTTGACCAGGGCAATCAGGGTAGCCATTATTTGCAGCATTTCTGCTACATTTTTGTTGATTGTGGCCTTTATTTCTCGTTTGAGGTTCCCTGACCTGCTCATGGCCTCCTCCATCTCTACACCCATAGCCTTCGCTCGGGTGAAGAGGTTCTCCACCCGCTCAGTCGAGAGAACGCTCGCGGATGGTTGCGGTTGCTGGACTGCTAACTCAGGCAAATTTCGCGCGACGGTAACAACGGCGTTACCGTTAACACCATCCGCTCCACGGTCCGGCGAGAAAACACAGGGCGGCATTTGAGGGACAGAAGCGGGGGCAGAGGGGGAGGTGTTTTTGACGAATGTTTTTCGTCTTATGTTGCTCGATGTGCTGGTCATTTTTGCGTTTGGTGGGGTCGAGAACATTTTTTAAAGTAGAGAGAAAAAGTAAATATTGTATAAAAGTTTCTTATTCTTATTTTAGTTAATTAATTATAAAATATATTAAAATGACTGTATTATAAGTTTAAAAATTTGTTGGTATTATTGTTAAAATAGGTATCGTTAAAATAGGGTAATAAATAATTATAAAATATTTAAATTAAACACTATTTCCCCAATATGGGCGTCGGTGGACTAGCTATATGGTCCTCAATAGAGGCGTCAACAAAATTAATAAGCCCTCAATAGAGGTGTCAAAGTCAAAATAAAAATAAAATAAAAGCTCAATAGAGGTGTCAAAAATATTTGTCAATTGAGATGGAGCCTCAATAAAGGCTGCTGTCCAGGACGTAAGTGTATATATTAGATGGTCTTTTTTCCCCCTATTATAAAAAGCAATAAAAATATTTTGGCATACCTATTATTAAAAATAAAGGGTGGGTGGGCGGAAAATTTGAAGTTTTTGCGGTTTTTTACTGTCGGGTGTAAAATTTTCCTATGGGACGCAAATTTTTTAGGGTCGGGGCGTACAGGCGACGCGCTGGCCCGTGTTTTGAGACTACTTTGGTCACGATCAGACCACAAAAACGGGAGTTATTATCAGATAAGTGTCAATTTTTTAATAAAAAAGTCAATATTTTGCGAAAATCGAAAAATTTTCTTCTAGGAAATGTCTAATCTGATTTGTTTTTTGCAGGAATCCTGTAAGGCAAGCAGAGGCGCGTACGACGGCACCCTCAGGACCGACCTACGGCAACCAGGGATCGAGATATAAAATTTTGAAGAAATGAAAATTTGGAAAAATGGTTTTACTTGAATAAAAAGTTTCCCTGTGAAAATCTTTGAATTATTTTACCAGGATCGTATAGGTCTCGCAGAGACGCGTCCAAAAACGTATAATAGTACCCTGTAGCTGGTATATATAGGTTACGAATCAGATCGGTTAGGTTAGGTTAAGTTTTTTTTTTTTTTTTGTGGCCGGAGTGGGAAATCCGTCATGGACACCCAGACTGCCTTACAGGAAGGCAGCCTGGGTAGTGCCGGACTCCTACCGGCTAAAAACCACTCCTGCCATGCGAAAGGCCCCTGCCGTACATTGACGCAGAGTTGTTGTCGTGATTGTAGGTTTGTAAATTTCATAGATTTCAAATTGTACATAATTAAAATAAAATATATATAAAATAGAATATATAAAATACTGAATGAATTAATTGAAATTGAAATAATAATTGAATTGTAATTCATAATTGCAAATATCTAAAACAAATGTTTAAAATGAATTGTGTATAAATAAAAATGATAGAATTTTGTTTAAATAAAATAATAATATAATTTATAATAAAAGCCAAATTATTTCCTATCTACTTGTTTCGTCTATTAGCAGATTGTACAATTTTAATAACAAATTCTATGAAGTTCGGTCTCATTTTTCGGTCTCGTATAAGCAGACTTAAATTTTCTGTTTTGACTTGCAGGTCGGCTCTCATTTCAAAGTCATGCATGAGGGAGGAATACACAGGGCACTCCGTCAGCAGGTGGAGGACTGTCTCCTGCTTGTCAGGGTCGCAGGCGCACGCTGGGCTCTCCTTGCACTTGAAGCGAGTCAGGTACTCGGAGAACCCACCGTGCCCTGTTAGGGCCTGGGTCAGTTCCTGGGTCATCCCTATCTTCCGCACCGTCCTATACGCTGCGATCGCACACGGGAAGAACAACTTCGTCGTGGCCGCCGTTTCCCCAGTACAATACCTCCGGTTCCATTCGCCCAGCGTCTCCATTCGGATCATACGCTTGACGAATGAAACCGGGCATTTATCGTAGTGGGGTTGTCGCTTACACCTCAAGGCAGCCTCCTTTGCGAGCGAGTCGGCTCTCTCGTTACCCTCCAGCCCCGCATGAGCTTTGATCCAGAACAAGGAGACGCTCTTGTTCTGAATACTACTGCGGCGGATGGCGTCCCTCGTTTCCACTGCGAGGGCATGGAGGGCTTCGGGGTTCACAACTGTTTGGAGAGCTGCCATGGAGTCGCTGTAGATAGCGAACGCCGTCTCGGTCCTTCGGAGGACTTCTTTCGCGGCTTCACAGAGGGCGAGGAGCTCGGCCTGGTAGACGGTACTATAAGACGGCAGCGCAAGTTTGAGGGCCTTGACCTCGGTCTGGTCGGTCCACACCGACAGTGCGGCGCCGACCTTGCCCTCAATCTTGCTGCCGTCTGTAAATATGCGCACCGCATAATCGCGGTGCTCGTTGTAATGTTCCTCGTCTACCAGGCGTCGCAGTGCAATGGCCCTCTGCTCAGCCGGATGCAGCATCTCCAGTGCCGATGCCACTCGCTCGATCTCCCTGTCTCCTAGCGCTGGATGGGGCAAACCCTTCTTGGCCTCATATAGTGAGGCCGCCTCTCGGATTCGGAGGTCGAGAGGGAGTATCCCAGCCAGCACCAGTGCTGAGTGTAGGGAGACCGTGCGATAGGCTCGGCACAGCTTCTGCGCGAAGCTCCTCTGGACGGCGTTCAGCTTGTTTTGGACTCCAATTTTGGTTGCGGCCGGCGACCACGCGCTCGCCGCGTACAGAACGATGGGTTCGACTGCAGCTGTATATATGCAGCGGATGACCTCAGGATGCAGACCCCAACTGACCCTTGCGGCCCTCGACAGCTGTTTGTAGATACCGATGGCTCGGGAGCAGACGTTTGCGACGTGAGTGTTAAAAGTCAACTTGTGGTCGATGGTGAGAGCCAGCAGTTTGATCTCCTCAGACATGCCAATGTCTACCCCACCCATTCTTAGACATGGGGTGTCATGCTTAAGTTTGCGCGTTACCAGCATTGTTTTGGTCTTATGTAGCGCAAACTTAAGCTTGTTCGAGACACCCCATGTGCGCACGTACTCAAGGGTGACATTGGCATCCCTTTGGATCTCAAGTGCCGTCTCCCCATCGAACACAAGGACGACATCGTCCGCAAACGCCTGACAATAGACCCCCATCCTTTCCAATTCCTTAATCAACGGGTCTAGCACCACGTTCCATAATATGGGGCCACTGATTGACCCCTGGACGCATCCCTTCTCGGTCCTGGATTTATGCTCCGCTCCCGCGTACCTGACTTTCACCACTCTCTCGGACAAGTAACTATCGTAGACCCTTCTCAAGTTCTCAGGACACTTTTCCTCAGCCAGACGCACTCGTATAGCCGGCCACCAAGCGCTGTCGAAGGCTCCCTCTATATCCAAGGACACAATCGTGACAAGCCTCTTTGCATTGAGTTTGCCACGAATGCGCCCCATGAGTGTATAGAGGGAGTCCTCGGTGCTCTTTTGGGGCATGAAGCCGTACTGGCGAGTACTCATCCTGGGTAACAAATGAAACTTGAGTCGGGTCACGAGCATCTTCTCGTATATCTTGCCGAGTACAGGCAAAAGACCAATCGGCCTGTATGACTTCGGAGTGGTGTAGTCTTCTTTCGCGGGCTTTCGGAGCATAACGACAGTTGCCTCTTTCCAGGACCGTGGAAAGTATCCATGCGCCAGGCACTTGTTCATCAAGTGCAGAACTAATTCTGGGTCTTGATGGATCACGTGGCCCCATACGTCCGCCGTCAGACCGTCGGAACCGGGGGCTTTTTTGGGGTTGAACGAGGAAGCAGCTCGGCTTAATTCATCGGGAGTGAAAGGAGGGTCCCAAGACTCAACTTGGTTTCCCCGGTTCACCCCTTCCGCTCGCCTCCGCACCTCTTTGTGCTCCTCGTTGTCCCCCTCCGGACAGTCTTTCGGGTAAAACATTTCGGCTAGGAACCTCGCTGACTCTTCGGGGTCTAATGTCTTCGCATCCCTCACCATCGGTACGTCCTCCTCTCTTTTTTCTGTTCTTCGGATTACCCTGTATATCCCTATCCACAGGCCTTCCCGGTCTTGTTTCTCACAGAAACCCTTCCAACTCTCGACCTTTGCTTTGGTTACTGCTTTTTCGTACTCTTCCTTCTGTTTCAGGTACTCCTCAACAACCTTTGGTCTACGAACCGGCGCTGCACATCGGATCCTCCGCTTTTTGGTGACCACCTGCCTCTTCAGGCTGGCGAGTTCATCAGACCACCACGGCACGGTTAACTTCTCGACCGTCTTTCTCTTGGGCATCACTTTGGCACAGGCGTCTTGTACCGCCGTCGTCAGTTCCTCGACTACCAGGTCTAACTTGTCCACGCTGTCGATCTGATCGAACAGGCTTACTGTGAGTTGGCTGTTTTGCATAATCTGGGTCAGTTTCTTACGAAACCGGCCCCAATTTGCTTTCTTCGTGTTATAGATCCTGGTAGTCCGGTGTACCATGATGCCCATGGACTTCTCGAGGTTAATGAAGAACTCTATGCCGTTGTGGTCCGATCCCGTCAGGTCATCGACGACTCGCCAGCCGTCGGTCACCGTCAGCATATCCGCTGTGCAGGCTGTGACAGCGACGCAGCTCGTGTAACGTCTGTTACCACGAACTACGTCGAAGGTTGGAGTTTCCCCTCTGTTGAGTATTTGCAGTCCAAGCTGGTCGAGAGCTCCCAGCATCTCGTCGCCTCTGCTATTAGTCTCACTGCTGCCCCACCAAACACTCCAGGCGTTGGTGTCTCCTCCCATTATGAGCTTATGCGGGCCGGTCTCGCTTTCCACCTTCCTAAGGCTGTCCAGGTATGGCCCTAAGGGCTGATCTGGCTCAAAGTAGAACGAGACCAGAGTTACTTTCCAGTCACCAGTTTGGATCCCCACCACGACGATGTTTTCCGTGGTGAGTTCTGGGTACTGTCGAACGGCCAACTTAGGGTCAAAGACGGCTATGGCCGCTTTGACAGTCCCTTCTCCTTGCCTGGTGCTCTGGAAGATTCGGACGCCTCTGATCCCGCTCATCCTTTTAGTATAGCCCACGTAGGGCTCCTGAATCAGCGCTGCGGTGGCTTTGCGCTGCTCGGCCTCGATCATAAGCTCATGGGTCGCCAGTCTCTTCCTTTGAAGATTCACCTGGAGTATCTTGTGCGGCATTGTGTCCACTGGGACCACCTTAGCAGTAGGCGACGGACGCGCGTGCCAGCCTATCCCATCTGACTCGAACAGGACACTCGGGGTTGAACGCGTTGTGGTCCGTCTTCTCCATCTTCGCCTTGACGCAGTTGTGGCATTTTGGAGTATCCGCCTTTAGCCACTGGGCACACTCTGCACGCAGGTGAGGGCCTCCGCAGTGGCTGCATAAGTCGGCGGACTCTTTACAGAGTCGCCTACTATGCCCGTAACCTAGGCACCTCGTGCACTGCACCAGTGGCGACTGATCGTCAACGAAGACGGTCTGAAGATCGATACGCGCTCTTCCCTTATCGAGCATCCTGTTGTAGACAGTCGGGGACGTGCTGACTACCACGTTCTGGGTCTGAGGATTTCTGGAGTTTCTCTTGTATTTAATGCTGAGTCGGTCTTCCCCGTTGTCGAGGCCGCGGAAAACATCGCGGTTCTGACTCCGTAGCGCTCCCAGCATCTCCTCGTCAGAGTGAATGCGGAGGACGCCCCGGAGGATCAGCAACGGATCCTTGTTCTTCACGTACTCGACAACGAGATGATCTCCTGCCTTCTCAATTCTTTGTCTAACCCGATTCCTTTCCTCGACCGACCTACATCCCATAATAACTTTTCTGTCCTTGGCCCTTCGCACGCTTTGTACTTCCACTCCTCCATCCTTGGCCTTAACTGCCTACCTGATCTTTCTTATAACTTCCTCTCCTGTATCGTTTTCATTCTTAGACGTCACCACTATCGAGTGCAGCGCGGTCCTTCCTGGGGTCTGCCTTTTCGGTGGACCCGCCGCTACACTCGCGTAAGTGGCCGTCTTCTCTAGCAGTTCCCCCTGCCTCTCCATCACCTGCCGCAGAACCTCCATCTTCTCGCTGCTCTCCTTCACCAGCGCGCTATGCTCCGCTAGTGAAGCGAGCAACGAGTTAACCTCCGGGAGGATTTTGGGAGCCTCTGGCGGAGGTATGGCTTTAATGACCTCCTCCCTTGCCAGCTCAGCCCCCTTTAAAAGTGCTGCCGCCTCCTCCTTCACGAGCTGGTACAGCCGCTCCACCGATTGGGTGATCCCGGTTTTTAAATCTGCCCTCAAGTTGCGCGAATCGCCAAGATGCGACTTCGCGCGCAGAAGGCAGTTGCGTGCCTCGGTCACCCGATCGGTGGATTTGTTCGGCTGCAGCTGGCTTACCTCCGATGATCCTCCCAGAGTCTCAGTGGAGGTCCGGCGCGCCACGGCCTTGTTATCCGGCTGGGATGTGGCGCGCTTTGTAGTTTTCTGGGAGGCTGTTACTGTCGGGGCAGCTTTTTTGGATGGGTTCGCGGTGGCCGACGGGAGGGGCTGAGACTCTGTTATTCTCCCATTTTCCCACTCGCCAATGCTTCGCCTCACACTAGAGGCCTGAGTTGAAGCACTGGGAGGGGAAAACTCCCCCTCGAAAGTGATGGGGAGTGCCGCGTTCGGTGGAGAGACATGGGGTCCTGTGGAGGCTTTCTTGGCCGGGGTTCTAGAGAGGAACATGGTAGTAGAGGTCAAGTATAAATCAATAAAAAATCAAATAAAATTTCCTAAAAATACTATTCTGATCCCTGTAAAGGGGGGATCAAAATGTCAATAAACGATTAGTCGGAATAATTCCTCAAAAGAGGTGTCAATGAAACGATTAAAATAAGACAATAATAAATATACAATTAAAAATTTATAAATAATGTACTGATCCCTGTAAAGAGGGGATCAGAACTCAATGAGATACGTCACTAAAATTTCCTCTAAAGAGGTGTCAAATTGAAATAAAATTGAAGTCCTCAATAGAGGCGTCGAATGTAAATATTAAGAGAGCCTCAATAAAGGCCGCCGTCACAAACACAAATGTAGGTATCTGCTCGTCTTACCACCCCCCGTCGTTTAATAGCATAAAAATATATTGCAATACCTACCACTTAAAATAAAGGGTGGATGGGCGGGCCTGAAAATTTGAAATTTTTGCGGTTTTTTACCGTCGGGTGTAAAATTTTCCTATGGGACGCAATTTTTTTAGGATCGGGGCGCACAGGCGACGCGCTGGCCCGTGTTTTGAGACTATTTCGATCACGATCGGACCAAAAAACGGGAGTTATTATCAGATAAGTGTCAATTTTTTAATAAAAAAGTCAATATTTTGTCAAAATCGAAAAATTTTCTTCTACGAAATGCCTAATCTGATTTGTTTTTTGCAGGAATCCTGTAGGGCGAGCAGAGGCTCGTACGACGGCACCCTCAGAACCGACCTACGTCAACCAGGGATCGAGATATAAAATTTTGAAGAAATGAAAATTTGGAAAAATGGTTTTTCTTGAATAAAAAGTTTCCCTGTGAAAATCTTTGAATTATTTTACCAGGATCGTATAGGTCTCGCAGAGACGCGTCCAAAAACGTATAATAGTACCCGGTGGCTAGTATATATAGGTTACGAATCAGATGGGTTAGGTTAGGTTAGGTTAGGTTAGGTTAGGTTTTTTTTTTTTGTTAGTAGCAGGGTGGAAAATCCTCATGGACGCCGCGACTGTCCCACGAATAGGACAGTCGCGGCAGTGCCGGACTCTTACCGGCTAAAAACCACTCCTGCTCTTGCCATGTTACCACTGGCATGGGGAGACCAATGTTTATGCTCTAACTCATTTCATTTGTTGCAATTCCATGGAAGGGCCCTATCCTTAATCTATCTCTACATTTTAAATTACGTTTATATTTTAACTATCTGTACATACTAATTTACATTTACATTGTTTCGCTTAACTATGTCTACATTTTTATTTTTATTTACTTCTTTGTATCTTACTGTTATTCTTATTGCTAGTTACATTCTTATTTTTATTTTTAAAGGCACATACGTAATGACTGCTGTTATAATAAATTACTAAGTACTTGCCATACTGCATTTTTTTTTTTTTTTTTTGTGCTTCATAGGCGGTTAACTATTCTTATATAGTACACAATATAATTAGTTACACCAATATATGCTACGTTTTATTTCGTGCAATTACTTTTTTGGCAATTCCTTCACAAAACTCTATAAAATCACATCTTACATTTTTGTTTGCTATAATTTCTGCCAAATTTTCTCTTTTCAGGTTTACATTTATTTTCATTTCCAAGTTAAGCCTTACATTTGCGTAAATTGGGCACTCTACTAACAAATGCTCTACGTTTTCATTTTTACCTGTGTCACAGGGGCACGCCGGACTCTCCTTACGCTTGAATCTATTCAAGTACTCGGAAAATCCGCCGTGCCCCGTTAACACTTGTGTCAGAAGCGAATTAAGTGGCAACTTTTTAATTGATTTATAAGCCTTCAAGGCATCGGGGAAAAACATTTTCGTAGTTGACGCAGTGGTTCCTGTCGTGTACCTGAGCTGCCATTCCCCCAGCGTATCCTCACGGATCTGTCGCTTGATGAAGGATACCGGGCATCTATCATAATCCGGTTTGGTCTTCAATCCAACAGCGGCTTCTTTCGCCAGTTCGTCAGCTCTTTCATTTCCTGCCAGCCCCACGTGTGCCTTAATCCAAAATAATCTAATAATTTTGTCCTGTTCTGATATTTTCAGGATATTTTGCCTTATTGCAAAAACGAGGGGATGGAGGGAAATACCGCGTGTTATTGCCTCAAGAGCTGACCTAGAGTCACTGTATACATTGAAGCTTCCACCGGATCTTCCCTTTACCATTTCGGTAGCCTTCGCCAGCGCCAGTAGCTCCGCTTGGTAAACGGTGCAGAATTGTTCCAGCTTGAGTTTTTTGTTCTTGATCTCTGCGGCACTATCCCATAAGGATATTGCCGCACCGACTTTACCGTCGATTTTACTACCGTCAGTGTAAATTTTAAAGTCAGCTTCCTCCTGCTGGGCCAACTCTGCATCGTCCACCACCAATTTAAACTCAATGGCCTTATGGGCTGCTGGATGTGGTGTGCATGTGTAAGGTATCGGCTTCTCTACTCTCCTGTCGCCAACTATTCTCAGGGAATGTCCTTTCTTTATTTCATAAAGCGAGGCTGCTTCTCTGATCCTAAGATCTAGTGGAAGCATCCCTGAGAGCAGTAATGCCGCGTTTAGTGAGGTAGTCCTATACGACTTGGTCATCTTTTGTACAAACCCGCGTTGAACTTCATTCAAGTGCTTCCTCGTCCCTATTTTCTCCGCTGCTGGGGCCCAGGCACTTGCTGCGTACATTATTATGGGTTCCACCACTGCCACGTATATTGTTCTGATTATCCCCGGCGAGATCCCCCACTCTACCTTGGCTGCCTTCGCCAGTTGCTTGTAGACGTTTATAGCTTTACGGCAAACGTTTACCACATGCGTATTAAACGTGAGCTTATTATCTATGGTCAGTCCAAGTATTTTAATTTCCTTTGACAAGGCTAAGTCGACCCCACCCATGCTCAAGAGTGGTGTGTCGTACTTAAGCCTATTTGTAATTACCATTGCCTTTGTTTTTTGAGGCGCAAATTTAAGCTTATTCACTTCACCCCACTCTCGGACACGGCTAAGGGTCGCATTAGCCTGTCTCTGAACCTCAAGTGCAGTCTCGCCGGAGAAAACCAGCACAAAATCATCAGCAAAAGCTTGGCAGTATTCACCTCTCTCCTCCAGTTCCTTAAGGAGCGGGTCCAGCACCATGTTCCAAAATGTGGGTCCTCCAATGGAGCCCTGGACACATCCTTTAGTGGTGATCTTACTAAATTCTGCTCCCGCATATCTAACCCGGACTTTCCGGTTAGACAAGTAGCTATCCAAAACTCTACGGATATTTTTAGGGCACTTGGTTTCTGCTAGTCTACATCTAATGGCGGGCCACCAGGCACCATTGAAGGCTCCCTCTATGTCCAATGATATGACTACTATTATCTTACGTTTTTTAAGTTGTGTTCGGATATGTTTCATTAGGTCATAGAGGGAGTCCTCGGTGCTGCGCTGCGGTGTGAAGCCGTACTGCCTAGCGCTCATATGTACCTGACTCGCCGTATTAACATCTTCTCCCAAATCTTTCCTAATACCGGCAACAGCCCAATAGGCCTGTAAGATTTGGGTTTGGTATAATCGTCTTTCCCGGGTTTGCGCAGAACCACTACCACTGCTTCTTTCCATGCTGCGGGGAAGAGCGAAAGACTAAGGCACTTATTTAGCAGTGCCAGGAACAGCTCTGGGTCCCGGCTGATGGCTGCTCTGCAGATATCCGCCGTAAGCCCGTCCAGTCCTGGAGCTTTCTTGGGGTTGAAGCTGTCTGTAGTCCACTTGAGTTCTTCCACGGTGAATGGGGGGTCAGATGACTCACCTTCTTCGGCCTCATTCACTTTCAATGCTTTTTCCGTCACCAGTTTATGGGCCACACTGTCTGCCTGAATTTCATCCTCGGGGTAAAAGGTCTCTGATAACGCCCTGGCTGATTCTTCGCCTTCCATGACCCTGCCATTGCAGACAAGGGGAATGTCTTCCTGCCTGGTTGTTGTGCGTCCTATCACCCAATATATTCCGTCCCACATACTTTCCTTATCTTGTTTTCCACAAAACTCTTTCCAGCCCGTTGTTCTGGCCTTCTCCGACAGCTGCAGGTACTCTTTCTTTGCTTGAAGATATGCTTGTACTACCATGTCTCTGCGAATTTGTGCAGCATTTGCAATACGTCTTTTCAGTGTTTTAAGCTCTTTCTTCTTTTTTGTCAGTTCTTCTGTCCACCAAGGCAATACTGGTCTCTGCTTTTGTTTGATTTTTGGTATATATTGTTCACATGCTTCTTCTATGGTTTTGGTATACTTTGCTATTTTACTTTCTAGTTCTTCCGCTGTCTCTATTTTTGCTATTTCTTCTAAATTTAGATTAGTTCTTTGCCAGGTTTGTATTACGTATTCCCTAAACTCTGACCAGTTTGCCTTTCTCGTGTTATACTTTCTGGTGGTTCTTTTTATGTCTACTCCTTTAGATCTTTCCAGGTTGACCTCGACCACAATCGCTCTGTGATCCGACACTGTTAAGTTTCCGTCTAGCCTCCAGTTTGCAATTTTTCCAAGCATATCTTCTGTACATACCGTGATGTCTACGCAGCTTGTGTATCTCCTGCCTCCTCTATGGTAGTCGTATGTAGGCTGGGATCCCCGGTTTAGAATGTGAAGTCCCAATTCGTCCAGTGCTCCTGCTAGCTCTTCCCCTCTCCTATTCGTTTCCCTACTCCCCCACCATATGTTCCAGGAGTTCACGTCCCCACCCAATATTGCGCGCTTATTTCCGGTTTCTCTGATTGTTTTTTGTATATTTGCTATGTCCAATTCTATTTGTCCGTCCCCTTCCAAGTGTATTGAGACAACTATAATTTCCCAGGCCTCTGTTCTCAATCGCGCCACTGTGAGGTTTTCTGTTGTCAGCATCGGGCACTGGGTTACATCGATGTTGTCATCGAATACCACAATGGCGGATTTAATGGTTTTATCCGTATTTCCTTCAAATTGCAGTATCCGAACACCTTGGTAGGACTTCATTCTTCTGCTGGCCCCAGTATACGGTTCCTGCAGCAATGCAAACGCAACCTTCCTTCTTTTTTTTTTCACTTTTTTCTTCACCTTTTTCTTCACCCCTTCCATCATTAACTCGTCAGTTGCTTGTTTGCACCTCTGCAGGTTGGCCTGTATTGCGCGATACTGGTATCTTTCTGGATCTATTGTTGCACTGTTATCATTGTTGCCCGTATCAACTTCAGCAATAGGCTATAGTGGACCTTGCCAGGATTTCCCACTTTCTCCGGACAGGGCAATCAGGGCTGAAGGCGTTATGTTCTGCTTGGTCCATTTTGGCTTTTTGACAGTTTCTGCATGTTGGTGTGTCCGCTGCTAGGTAATCAGCACACTCTGTCCGCAGATGCGGGCCTCCACAGTGGGCACATCTGTCCTCCTCTTCGTTGCAGGTTTTCTTGCTGTGTCCATAGCCCAGACATCTTGAGCATTGGACTAACGGAGACTGATCTTCTGCCCTCAACCTCTGTATATCGATATGGACACAAGTTGCCGCCGTCAGAACGCCCCAGACCTGTGGAGAAACGCTAAGCACCCTCCTTCCTTCCTTTCATATACAGTCCATACTTCTGTGGAATGCGCTTCCTCTCGACATCAGGATGGCCACCAGTCAGTATGCATTTAAGCGAAAGTTGCGGCATTACTTTCAGAACAAATAGCGGAGTCGTTTCAAAACCCCCCTTCTTCTACTTTATATAAATATATATGTAGGTATATATTATATTAAATATATATGTATGTCTATTTTAGTTATATATATACATTTGCACTCTTATTTTCCTTAATAATCCATTTTTTGTTGTTTTTTTTTTGTGCACCTGCCATGTTTTTCTCTTCACCACCCTAGGTTGACTGGTAGAGAATGCCTAAGGCATTAAGTCCGCCTTTGTACCTGTGCGTTGCATAAAGTTTTAATAAATAAATAAATAAATAAATAAGCACCACGTGTTGTTGATGTGGATTTCTTGCCTTCTTTTTATACCTGATTACCGCTCTGTAATTTTCCTCTTTCACACTTTTCAACAGATTTTTATTTTGAATGCGGAGCGCCTTTAAAATGTCGTCCTCGGTATTGTATGTGTTGACATTTCTTATTATAATTAGAGGGTCCTTATTTTTAATCTCCTCTACTCTAAGGTTCGCTCCATCTCTGCAAATTTTATTTTTAACTCTGTCAACTTCGGTCTTTGTCTTGCACCCGAGGATTATTTTATGATCTCTTGCCTTTCGTATTTTATCAATGTGGAAACCCTCATCCTTCGCGTTCACTGCTTTCCTAATCTTTTCCATAACTTGGTCACCTGTGTCAGTTTTATCGGCAGACGTGATTACTACCGAGTGCATAGCCGTGTGCTCCGGGACAAGCCTCTTTGATGGACCGACAGTCTGTTTCCTTTCAATTACTTCTCTCAAGCGTTCCATTTCTATCCTGTTCTTTTCTATCTGATTGCTGTGGTCTGTTAACTTATCAATAAGTTCTCTTTTTATCCTGGCTGTCTCTGTTTCTACTTCATTCTCTGTCTCCCCTACACCTCGTGACTCTTTTGATTTCCCACTCTCTTCAGTTGTTTTTTCCAGTTCAGATTCTTTGACCAGTTGGTACAGTCTCTCCACCGCCTTGGTAATCTCATCCTTTATCTCCTTCTTAAGGTTACGAGAACTCACAAGCTGAATTTTGGCCTTTGTAAGGCATGCCTTTGCCTCTGATGTTCTGTTTTGATAACGGCACGGTTGCGAATCAGCCGGTGAGGTTGATCCGGTTTCTTGTGACAATTTCTGTGAATTTGTCTTCACCTCTTGCAAAAGCACCGCCTTGGGCCTAAGTTTGGGCGGGGAATCAATAGAAGGCTTTTTCGGAGGGGTCGGTGTTTTGAGAAACTGTGCCGCCCTAGGTCTGTCAAGCTCCCATTCCCCGATGCTGCGTCTCACGGACGGTTCCTCCTGAGCATTGTGGGACCTTCCCATATCCGGTATCTCTTCTCCATCCTTATTCTTTTTTACAACCGGAGTCCTAATACCGAACATCGTGGAAGAAACTAAAAATTTATCTAAAGGTTGGTCAACGATTTTTGTTACAGGATCCCTGTAAAGAGGGCATCAGTCAACTGTAGAAGTAATTGGGCAAGTAGTCAATTTAGATGATTGATTATCCGTCAAGTGTAAAATACCACTTTTATTGTCAAATTAACTTTAGATTATTAGTACAAATCAACTATTGAGAGCAACGTCAGTGAGTTCAATACGCTTGTTAGACGAATTATATAGTCCTGTTCAAGTCTCATGTGTCGTATTAAAAAATAAAATAAAAATTGTGGTTTATAAGAGTCTTGCTCTGTCATTTGTTTTACAAACTAATTTTCCAAACAAAACCGGTGTTGAGAAACCCTCAGAGCTCTCACACCCTGAATAGTTTAAAAAAAAAAAAAAAAAATTAAATTAAATTTCCAACTCTATGTAGAGTCGATTTCTATTTACCAAAAAATTGGTCTCCCCGAGCCCTTTCAGATGAACCCAAGCACGGCAGCCCTGGCCCTAACGGATCCCGAGATAAAGCAAATTGAAATTAAGGTCACCAGTCGAGATGGCACTCGCAATTTGGTCACCTGCAATTTTCTTCGGGATCCTCTGTCCAAACTCCACCGTGTGTGGGCTCCCCTGACTGGCCCTGACGCTATCTATCGACCTGTACAATTTTCAGGCTGAAAATTTCAGACCTCAAAAAATCCTGAAAAGATGCTATCCAGGAAAAAGGAGGTTTGCCTAACGCCCCCTAAGAAAATCCGAACGTTCTGCGACCTCCGGTTCAAGAGCTATGCGGGTCCAAAGTATCGTCTGACAGTTCACAAACTGTCAAAGTCTGCCTCAAACCTACGCTAACTTCCCTTTCAGTGGCCGCAAAACGTCCGTGTTTGGGCTTATTTGCCTTGTCTGAATCTCCTCTAGCACGCAAAGTGATTTTCAGGATCCTGAATGCTTTCAGCGCCAAAACACTGAAAACCACGTGAATAGGACGTATATTGTCTTCTTAATTACAGCTGTCGAAACGGCAGCTTTCTACGACCACCGTGTCCAGAGTTATGTCGAATGTAAGTTTTTCAAGATGGCGGCCAAAATGGCGGCTGTTTCAATAAATTTGACCCTGTTTGGCCAAAACTAGCCGAGTTTGGGCTCTTTGGATTGGGCTTGAAGAGCCCAGTCCATATCTTGAAAGATTAACCCTAAAAAACTTACCTCCGATTTTTTCAGGACAAAAAACCCCCTTAACTTGCACTAATCAAGTGCCTATACAAAAATAACAAACAAAATACATATAAATATTACAGTTTAAGATGGTTTTGAGCTACAACTATTTTTAAAGAGTGGTTGCGGAAATATATCACCCTTAATTGATACCCCTCTTGTCAACCCTTAATTTTCAAAAAATCATAACTCCAAAATCATAAATGATAAAAATCTAAAATTTTGCAAAAGTGTACTTCATACTAAAGGTCTTCTATTGATTAACTAAAAAGGGGGGGGTTATCGCGACAAATAATTAAATACGATTTTTTAAAAATCTTGCAAAATTTTGAATCTTTATATCTACGCAACCACTTCACCTTTTTTGATGCTCGAAACGCCACAATGACGCACACAACGTCCCGCCTCGAAGCCGCTCGGTGATGTTAGCCGCACTGGACCGGAACTGGTTGCACGTGGCCACGTGGTATGAGGTTTTCCTTAATTTTCTCCGAGAGCGTGGCCCGGAAAAATCAAGAAAGAAAGGTCCTGCAAACGAGCGCTAACAAGACGCGTCGTTTGACGTCAGAAAATGATGGTGTCACCGCTCTACTTTTCGCAGCGTTTCACTTTAAACATTTAATTTTTTCAAATTTTTCACTTTTAGGCCTTTATCACTTTTTCCAAGGCACTTACAATTTTGAAAGTTTCACCAAAAGATTGTCCGCATTTTTTCACAAAATAAGATGGTATAAAAATAAATAAATAAAATAAAAATAAAAATAGCCTTTATTGCTTTTCTTTTCTTAATACAATTAATAATTATTTACATGCCTTACAAGTAGTTTATAATAGAAAGTATTAATTCCTTCCATTTACTTCCTTACATTTACACTAATATGTTTATTTATATATATATAAATATATTATTTATTTATCGGCAACCGGTTTAGCTTGTCCTTCGACAAAGGCCTCCTCTAAAGCTTTCCATTCTACTCGGTCTTTTGCTATTCTTGTCCATTCTGGACCAGCTACTTTTTTTATGTCGTCTTCCCATCGTGTCGTCTGACGTCCTTTATTTCTTTTTCCATCTCTTGGGTACCACTCTGTTATTAATCTCGTCCATTTTTCATTTTTATCTCTTAATATATGTCCTGTCCATTTCCATTTCAGAGATTTAAACACCTTTTCTACATTTTTAAATTTGGTTTTTTGTTTAATGTTATCCAGCCTTACTCTATCTCTTCTCTTTACCCCGATTACACTTCTTTCCATGCTATTCTGACAGACGTTCAGCTTGTTTAAAAGTTGTTTTGTTAAGGCCCAAGTTTGACAGCCGTATGTTAAGCAGGGTAAGATGCACGCATTGTACACTTTTCCTTTATCCTTGATAGGCATGTCCTTATTTTTCATAATTTCTCGCAGTGACCAAAACCTTTTCCAAGTGTTGGCGATTCTTCTATTTATTTCCCTATTCATTGTGTCCTCTGGGGATATTAGTTGTCCTAAATAGATATAATCGTTTACGAATTCTATTTCTTCACCGTTCACTCTGATGGGCACTGGTTGGTTGGAGTTGGTTATGACTTTAGTTTTTGTTGTATTCATGGACAGGCCTGCAATAGCACTTTCATCTGACAGTTGTTGTATCATTATTTCTAAGTTACGTGGACATTCTGAGAATAAGATAATGTCGTCAGCGAATCGTAAATGGTTTAAGTTCTCACCGTTAATGTTAAGACCGTATTTATCCCAATTCATTTTTCTAAATATTGCTTCTAGAACTGCAGAGAACAGCTTAGGTGAGATTGGATCCCCTTGACGAACTCCTCTATTGATGGGAAATTCCTCTCCTGTTCTATCCAGCTTTATCTGTGCAGTGCTTCTTGAGTAAATATTTTGTAAAATTCTTATATATTTTGCCTGTACTCCTTGTGACTGTAGTGCGTCCCAGATGTATTCGTGTTCCAGAGAATCGAATGCTTTATTAAAATCTATGAATGCCAGATAATATACTTTATTGTATTCTTTGTATTTTTGTATTACTTGTCTTAAAACATGAATGTGGTCTACGGTGGAAAAGTTGCTTCGGAAGCCAGCCTGCTCTTTAGGTTGGTTTTCGTCTAGAGTGATAGTTATTCGGGATAATATTATTTTAGAGAACACTTTATATATGTTTGACATTAGGCTTATAGGTCTGTAGTTTTTAATATTTCCCTTGTCGCCTTTCTTGTGTAAAAGTATTATTGTAGCTTTTGTCCAATTGGTTGGGATGTTTTCGCTCTCCATAATTTCATTAAATATGTCTGTTAGTTTTGGCGCAAGAACTGGCATTGTAGTTTTCAAAAGTTCGTTTTTATTTGGTCTGGTCCAGGTGCTTTCTCTAGTTTTTGTGATTTAATGGCCTTCTCTGTCTCTTCTCTCAGTATTGCTGGTATTAGTTCTGAGTCTGTCGTGGTGTCATGTCTTTTTTCATTTTTATTTAATTTCGTACTACTATAAAGAGTTCTATAATAGTCTGTGGCAATTTCTACTATCTCAAATCTTTTATTTGTGCTTATTCCTTTTGTGTTTTTCATGTTCGACATCCAATCTTTCTTGTGATCGAGTGCCTTAAGAGCCTTTCTTACACCTCCAGTTTTTTCGATGCAACTTATTAGGGTATTTTGTCTTTTTAGTTTTCTATCCTTTCTAATATTTGAATTTATTTGTTTACTAAGTTCTGCAATTTTGTGATGGTTTTTCCTATTTTCTTTCCTTTGAAGAAGATCTTTTCTCTCTTTCAGTAACTTTTGTGTTTCCAGAGAAATAACTTTTTTTCCTTCTGCATTTGCTTTCCTCGTCTCGACTTCAAGTAAATTCACCAATTTGTCATATTTATCTTGGATTGATAGACTTTTTCCTTCGTTTATGTTTAGTGATGATTTTAAGTTAGTCATTAGAGTGCTACTATGACTCGTGCATTTTAGTGCGGTGATGTTTGTTTGAAATGTTCTTCTTTTTGTGATCTGAGTCCTTGCAAGAACCGCTCTAATCATTCTATGATCTGTATTGAAATTGAGACTTTTTATAATAGATACATTTCTAAACGACTTTGGTCTGTTCGACATAATGAAGTCTATTTCGTTTTTATGGATGCCGTTAGGTGATCTCCAGGTCCATTTATTAGACTGTTTCTTTTTATAAAAGCTATTCAAAATACTTAAGTGATTTTGTAATGCAAAGCTAACTATTCTTTCACCATTTTTAGTTCTTTTCCCATATCCGTACTTGCCTATAATCTGTTCTTCACCTATTTTACATTCTCCTATCTGTCCATTAAAATCTCCCATTACAATAATATTCTTATATGCATATTGAACAGCAGTTTGTAAATCGTCGTAGAATTTTTTTATTTTGGCTGTATCTACACTTTTATCTGACTCTGTTGGGGAGTAAGCTTGTATGATTGTCCATTTTTCGTATTTATTTTCTTTCGAGATTAGGTTTATATTAATTAGTGCTATTCTTTCAGAGATTCCTTTTATTTCTTCTATGTTATTAGATAGTTCCTTTTTTATCAAAAACCCGACACCGTAGAGTCCTGGCGTCTCTCCTTTGTAATGTAAGATATACTTTCCATTATCTTCAATCCCTTCGCCCAGGCGTCTCATTTCGCTTATTCCGAGAATATCCCATTTCAGTTTATCTATCGCTAATTCCAATTCTATGAGTTTCTCAACTGATTTTAGTGATCTAGTGTTCAAAGAAGCTATATATACGTCAGAAGTTTTCAAAGTTTCTTTATTATGTTTGTAGTGTGTTTTTGTTTTCTCCTTTAGAGGGTGATGGTCTTTTTCCCCCACGATGACCAGTCGGCTTGGGGGAGGTGGGTGATTTACCTTTTTTCCATTTTCTGCTTTATCTTTTCGTTGTTTTTTCCGTTTGCCGATTTCTAATTGCTATTGATTTTTATTTTTATGATTGCTAGTTGAAGGGTTAGGCTGTTGGTTAGGTTTAGCTCTCATTTTTTCAAATGCGTTTATTACATGGCCCTTATAATGTGTGGCAGTCTGTTGTTTCTTTGCTTGGGAGTTAGAACTTGGTGAAGTAGACCGTTCTCTTTTCCTTTTCTCATTTTCGTGACTATTTTCCTTGACTATGAGTTTATCATATTTTAAATAAGCAATGTTTCCTTTGTTTCTTTCTTCCTTGAGCTTAGCTTGTAGTGACTTCCTTTTATCTAGGACTTCTTTGGGATAGTCATCTGTAATGTATATTTCTTTTAACAGCTTTTTGTTTTTCATAATCTCGGTTTTTTTCCAGCTATTGACAAAAGAGAGAAGAATAGGTCTCGGCTTGCCTTCTTTATTTTTCCCTAAACGATATATTTTATTTACTTCGTGGCCTTCTATTGTGACATCTAAATCACATTTGAATATGTTGTTTACCTTTGTTAATAAATCAGTTGTAGAACTCTCAGTCTCCATACAGCCGAAGATTATAACATTATTATTTTTCTTTTCTCTCTTTAGATATTCTATCTCTTTTTCTAAATTTTCTATTTTTAGTTTCAGATGTTTGTTTTCTTCTATAATTGGTTCCAATTTTTCCTCCATTCTCTCCATTATTGTGTTGGTTATGGTTTCGCTAAGTTCTCTTGTTTGCTCTTTCATATCTATTTTTAATTTGTCGTACAATAATTGAAATTGTTCATCCATTTTAACTTGGTCGACTTCGTGAAACGAAATTTGTACAATATTAGTGTAGGAGTAAATATTTATCTCGCGCTGGCAACCCTATGATGACAGTTGACGAACGATATTCGAATTCGATTTTTTTTTTTTGTATTTCCGTCTTGCCGGTAATATTTGAATTCTCAAATAATTTGATGTCTTCAATAATCGTGGTTAAAAAAGTTTCCGAAATTGCGGGGCTCGAACCAGCGACCACTCTGCTCCGCAACTTATGTAGCTACTTTAGCCGCTCGTCCACACAACACTTTACGTACAGTGGCAAAATTTGTATTCGCTATGCGCAGACAGATGAACGATGCGCAGGCGACGGCGGGGACAGCGGCGGTTAGCGCGGGAGGTATCGAGCGATCTGCGGGTTGTCGTAGGTCAGGGATAGAATTCGTTATCGTACTTTTCAAATTTAGAGTTTTTTTCCACAACTTTAATTTTGATATAACTTTGTATTACTTCATCCGATCACCATGGAAGTTACACAGTTCTATAAGTCACTTCACTAACTTTAAGTCAACAGTTTATTATTGTTCTGTTTTCCACTTTTTACCACCTTTCTTAATTAAAAACTGAAGAGCAAAATAGTAACGTTTCGTCTTTACTGGCACCCACACTTTTTTTTTAAGAAAAATAAGATGGTAAACACGATGCAAATCGGTTAAAAAATACCACTTTTACTAATTTTTCTAAAAATTTTAAGCGCGGAACAGCCTTTGGCACGTTTTATCGTCGCGGGGGGAGACCGCGGACTCTTGGTTAGGTTAGGTTAGGTTAGGTTATTTTTTTTTTTCCTACCTCCAACGTTATCGGAGTCTAAGTCTTAGCCTAATTCTCTCTATCATACCGGTTCTCGCTGTTGTTCCTCTCGCACGTTCATGCCGCATACTTTATCTTTCTTCATACATCGTCTTTCATTCTTTTACTGGGTGGGATTCCCATTTCTGACCTATTCTATCTGTCTATTTTGCTTATCTTTGTTTCTTTTCATTTCAGTGGGGGGAATAATGGTCTATTTTCATCTTTTATTTGTTTTACAATTTTTCCTTAATCTAATTCAATTTCTTTAGATTTCCATTTTTATCTTTGCAATATTTTCCTAATTCTATTTTTCTTATACTACTGTCTATTCCAATTACATTTTATACTTATTTTTATGCTTAATATATATATTACTAAATATACTACCAGCATACTTGCTTAAGCTGTCTTATTTCTATCTATTGCTTTCTGTGCAATCTTTGTGCAGTAGTCTAAAAATTTTTCCTTATCTTTACCTCGCATTACTTCCTCCACAATCTGCTTATTTAATTTTATTTGCAGTGTCTGTTCCAGCTCATACCTGTCCACTGCATGTACAGGGCATTCCAGAAGGAGGTGTGGCACGGTCTCGTCCTTGTTTGGGTCGCAGATGCACGATGAACTCTCCTTGCACCCGAAGCGATTCAGGTACTCAGAGAATCCACCGTGCCCTGTCATTATTTGTACCCTGATACTGGTGAGTTCCATCTTTTTTATTGTCCTATACGCTGCCACCGCATATGGGAAAAAGATCTTGGTTATGCTGGCGGTTTGTCCGGACTAGTATCTCCGATTCCATTCGTCAAGCGTTGCCATACGTATGTGGCACTTGACGTACGAAATCGGACACAGGTCATAGACCGGTTTTTTCTTTAGGTTCATGGCGGCCTCTTTTGCCAGCTGATCCGCTCTTTCGTTGCCCTCTAACCCTGCGTGGGCCTTTATCCAGAACAAGGATACCACCTTGTTCTGGAGAGATGCAGCTGTTATATTCTCTCTGGCTTCAACTGCCAGGGGATGAAGGCAACTAGGGTTTTTCACCGTCAAAAGAGCCGCCATGGAGTCGCTGAAGACCCCGAAAGTAGACGCCGCGCTGTTTCTAATTTCCCGCGTTGCCCGCGATATCGCGAGTAGCTCAGCCTGGTAAACCGTACAGTATCCTGGTAACGCCAACTTGAGGGCGCGCGTCTCGGCTTCTCCGTTCCATATGGATAGCGCTGCACCGACACGCCCCCCAATCTTACTACCATCAGTAACAATTTTTACTTGTTGGTCAGAATTGGCGTCAACTTCCTCCCGGTTTACCAGGCCGACAATTTTCAGGTCGCTTCGCTTTGCGGGATGTGGGGATTTCAGTGCAGAGGACATCCGTTCCACCTCCCTATCCCCCAATATAGCCTGTGATACCCCTTTCTTGGCTAAGTACAGCGATGCCGCCTCATGGATTCTAAGATCCAAGGGGAGTATCCCAGCAAGTAGGAGCACTGAGTTCAGAGAGACAGTTCGGTATGCCCTGCACATTTTCTGCGCTATTCCCCGTTGCACGACGCCTAGCTGTTTGATCATTCTCAGTTTATTAGCGGCACCCGCCCATGCGCTGGCAGCGTACAGGATTATCGGTTCCACCGCAGCCACATATATAGTTTTAACTACCTCCGGATTTAGTCCCCAGTTCACTTTTGCAGCTCTGCTTAACTGTTTGTGGACTGCAATGGCTTTGCGGCAGACCTCCGAAACGTGATCATTGAATGTGAGCTTGTCATCGATGGCGACACCCAGTATTTTAATTTTCCTGGACATAGCGATGTCGACCCCGCCCATGCTCAGGCGTGGGGTGTCATATTTTAACTTTTTTGTAATGACCATCGCATTGGTCTTGTGTGGTGCGAAGTTCAGCTTGTTTTCCACGCCCCACGCCCGAACACGTTCGAGGGCGGCATTCGCTTGCCTCTCTATTTCCAATGCCGTGTCACCATCGAAGAGAAGGATCACATCGTCAGCGAAAGCCTGCGCGTATACTCCTATTCTTTCAAGGTCTTTGAGGAGGGGATCCAGTATAAGATTCCAGAAAATGGGGCCTCCAATTGACCCTTGCACACAACCCTTCTCTGTGCTTCTCCGATGCTCAGCTCCGGCGTACCTTACTCGTACCTTTCTGTCGCGCAGGTAGCTGTCAATGACCCTTCTCAGATTAACCGGACACCTTTCCTCAGCCAGTCGGACCCTTATGATTGGCCACCAGGCATTGTCGAAGGCTCCTTCTATATCTAGCGATATTAATGTTATTATTTTCTTTTGTACCAGCTTGCTACGTATTATTTGCATGAGGGTATAGAGGGAGTCTTCGTTGCTCCTTTGTGGCATGAATCCGTACTGGCGAGTACTCATCCTCGACGCTATGTAGAATCTGAGTCGGGCCACCAACATCTTCTCATAGATTTTACCGAGTACCGGCAACAGACCGATAGGGCGGTACGCCTTTGGTGTTGTGTAGTCCGTTTTCCCTGGCTTCCGTAGTATAACCACTGTTGCCTCTTTCCATATTTTGGGGAAGTGGTTATAAGCAAGGCATCTGTTGAGGATTGCCAGGAAAATTTCGGGATCTTTGCTGATGGCACGGTTGCAAATGTCGGCTGTGAGTCCATCCATTCCTGGAGCCTTTTTTGGATTGAAGGACTCGCTCGCCACACTCAGCTCTGACATAGTGAATGGGGGGTCACATGGTTCACCATTTTCGACTTCATTCATTTTTTCTGCCTCTAATCTGACGCGGCTGTGGTGAGGGTCATCTGCAGTTGCGCGGTCCTCTGGATACAGGGTTTCCGCTATGTATCGGGCGGACCCTTCTGCGTCCAGCACTTCCCCATCCTTTACCAGCGGCGGGTCCTCCATCCTGCTTGTTGTCCTTCCTATAACCCTGTAAATCCCCTCCCACACCCCTTCCCTATCCTGTTTACAGCAGAACTCCTTCCAACTCTCGGTTTGAGCTCTGGCTGCCTCTGACTCGTACTCTTTTTTCCGTTGCAGGTACCTTTCGACAACTATGGATCTACGGACTGGAGCAGCGCAACTGATCCTCCTCTTGTGGGTAGCTACCGCTTTTTTAAGTTCTTCGAGTCTCTCCGACCACCACGGCAAGGTAAAATTTTCTACTTGTTTTTTAATTGGCATGGATGCTTTACATGCTTTTGTAACAATATCTGTGTAATTATTAACTATTTTATCTAATTGCTCTATTGTGTTTGTTTTTTCTATTTCTTCTTTTGTAATATTATGTTCTTGGCTCATCTGGGTGAGTTTCGCATGAAACTCAGGCCAGTTGGCCTTTTTTGTGTTAAATATTCTTGTCGTTCTCTCTACCTTTAGTCCTTTTGATTTGGTCTGTATAATTTTGAAAACGATGCCGTTGTGGTCGGAGCTACTCAAGTCCTCGACGACTTTCCAGTCTGCTACCTTGTCAAGGATATTTGCCGAACAAGCTGTTATGTCGACATAGCTGCTGTAGCGTTGTCCTCCCCTGACTGTGTCGAAGGTCGGAGTATCTCCTTCGTTCAGTATGTGCAGCCCGAGTTCCCCGAGAGTCCCGCTTACTTCCTCTCCCCTGCGATCAACCATCGGGCTGCCCCACCAGGTGCTTTTTGCGTTTGCGTCGCCTCTAACGATTATAGGCTTAGAACAATTTTTGGCCACTATTTCTTTGAGGTGGTCTAAATAGGGCTCAACTGGTTTATCCGGCTCGAGGTATATGGAAACCAGAGTGATCTCCCAGGCACTGGTCTGGATACCCACCACAACGATGTTATTTGTGGTGAGTTTTGGGTATTGCTTTACATTAAGGCTGCTATCAAAGACGGCGATTGCAGCCTTAACGGTCCCTTCTCCATTTTCAGTGCTCTGGAAGACCCTTACTCCCCTGTGGCTTTTCATGGTCTTACTCCCTCCTACATATGGTTCTTGCAACAAGGCTACGGCTACTCCCTGTTTCTGTGCCTCGAGCAGTAGCTCCATTGTCGCAAGCCTTTTTTGCTGGAGGTTCGCTTGCATATAGCTATATGTGGTGATGGCAACGTTGGCGTTAACAGTACGCGACGGTCGACCGGGCCAATTCATCCCAGCGGTGGCGCACAGAGCACCCAGAGCTGAAGGCATTGTGCTCTATTTGAGTCAGTTTCGCCTTTTTGCAGTTTCTGCAGGCGGGCGGCTCCCCTTCTAGCCAGTCCGCGCATTCCGTTCTCAGGTGGGGACCGCCACAGTGGCTGCATGCGTCCGCAGTCTCTTGGCAGTACTTCCTGCCGTGGCCGTACCCCAGGCAGCGCGTACACTGGACTAGTGGTGTCTGGTCTTCTGCCCTGACCCGCTGGAGATCTATATATACATAGCCCTTCTCCGTCACCCGCTTCCAGACACTGGGAGACACGCTTATAATAACATGGCTGGTGTGAGGGTTTCTAGCTCTCCTTCTATATTTTACTGCTATCCTGTCCTCCCCTTCACCGAGGTCGCGGAAAACAGCCCCGTTTTGGTTTCGGAGAGCCTTGAGGATGTCCTCATCAGTATTTGCTGACAAGACGTCCCCAAGCCTGACCAGCGGGTCCTTGTTCTCTACGTCCTCGATGGTGAGGCTGCCTCCTTCTTTCCCTATTCTGTCCTTAACCTTGTCCCGTTCCTCCTTGGACCCGAAACCCATTATTACTTTCCTGTTTTTGGCTTTTCTTACCCTCTCCACCTTTACCCATCCCTCCTTTGCATCTATGGCCTTTCTGACTCTTTCGAGCACCTCCTCTCCTGTTTCCGTTTCCACAGTTGAGGTGACCGCTACCGAGTGCAGCGTTCGCTTTTGCAGCGTCCCCCCACCCCGGGTCGCGGCCACCCCGGCGTAGGTAGGCACTTCTACCTTTTCAATTTTTTCTGCGTGCCTTTCAATCACGGCCTTCAGCTCTTCCATTTTTTTACCGCTTTCCCTTATCAAAATATTGTGCTCCATTAGACGTTCTATGAGCAGGCTTTCGCCGGAGGTAGGGGAGAGAGAGGGGGCGGTGTCAAGAGGTGGAGCAGACCGTGTTCCCACTCCCCCCTCCACCCGCTCTCCCCCCATTGTACTTCCCTTCGTCTTGAGCTCCGCCTCGGCCTCCTTGACCAGTGCGAAGAGCCGTGTAAGTGCCTTCTCGACCCCTTCTTTTATTTCCGTCTTAAGGTTTCGCGAGTTCCTTAAGTGGGCCTTTGCCTTATTAAGGCAGGCTGCCGCTTCCGCCGCTCTACTGGCGAAGCGTTTTGTAGGAGACTCTTCATTTCCCACTGAAGCCTCTCGCGTGGCGGCGATGTTTCCCTGTGTGAGGGTAGTTCCTGATGAAGGTGGCGTCAATTTTGCAGCCGCCTTTGATGCTGCAGAGCCTGCCTGCATTGTCATGCTGGTCCTTGTTGCTTGATTACCTGCTTTTGCAGTCGGCTCCCCACCTGGCATGGTGGCCTCCCACCTGTCTATGCTCTTTCGGACGGCCTCCTTTGGGGGTGACCTATTGTTCTCCGGTTTTTTAACAGGCGTGTGGTGCCCAAACATTTTGAAGGTAAGATGCGGAAGGGCAAATAAATTTGTAAAAGTTGTAAATAGTTGCCCTTGTGTTATAACCGCTTAAGATTACACAGACAATACAATTTAAAATGAGTCTCTGACTCTAGTCAGTATATGTACACACAAACTAAATCTATTGTAGGAACAAGAAATAAAAAGAAAAATAAAATTAAAAAATAAAAATAAAATTAAAATTTGTCTCTGTAATGTAAATGTAGAGTCGCTTTGCTACTCTAGTCTGTCTTAAAGCTAGTATAAAATATCGTGCTACTTCAAAATTATATAAACAAAAGTAGACTTACTTTTAGTCAGTCTTAGGTAGAGTCAACTCTACTATGGTCACTGTGTGCCGTGTAATATACTTAATCTACTTATACTATTTACAGGTGGAAATTTACAATTTTAAAAAGTTTTGGCTCTACGTAGAGTCTCTAGACTCTATCCAAAAAATTCTCCAGATTTTTCTCTATCCTATGCAAAAAACCCCGGAGTTCTAGCTCTCTCCGTTTGTGAGATATAGCAAGGATTAATTCAAGGGTTGCAACCCCTAAAGCACTCCCAGAATATCTCCTTGGTATATATTAACCTATTAAATTTAGAATAAACCAAAATAATATTACTTGCAGATGTTTTTAAAATTTGTTTCGAAAAAATTTTTACAAGTGGAGAAACGAAAGCTTGTTTTTAGGGGTAGGGGGTTGGGACCCTATGGGTTTGGTGCGGGGGGGGGGGTAGAGTTTAAGGGTTAGGGTTTGCGGAGCAAGGGGGGTAGGTTAGGGAGGGGTGAAGCAAAGCAAAGCAAAGCAGTGAAGGAAGTCCTCAGAAGGACCGAGACGACGTTCGCTATTTACAGCGACTCCATGGCAGCCCTCCAGACAGTCGTGAACCCCGAAGCCCTCCATGCCCTCGCAGTAGAAACAAGAGACGCCATCCGCTGCATTCACGCCCAGAACAAGAGCGTCTCCCTGTTCTGGGTGAAAGCTCATGCGGGGCTGGAGGGAAACGAGAGAGCCGACTCGCTCGCGAAGGAGGCTGCCCTGAAGTCGAAGCGGCAACCCGACTATGACAAATGCCCGGTTTCATTCGTCAAGCGTATGATCCGAATGGAGACGCTGGGCGAATGGAATCGGAGGTATTGTGCAGGAGAAACGGCGGCCACGACGAAGATGTTCTTTCCCTTTGCGATCGCCGCGTACAGGACGATAAGAAGGATGGAGACGACTAAGGAGCTGACCCAAGCCCTGACAGGCCACGGCGGATTCTCCGAGTACCTAGCTCGCTTCAAGAGCAAGGAGAACCCGGCGTGCGCCTGCGACCCCGACAAGCAGGAGACAGTCCTCCTAGGTTAGGTTAGGTTAGGTTAGGTTAGGTTAGGTTTTTTTTTTTTTTTTTTTTTGATGTGGCAGGAGTGGGAAATCCATCATGGACACCCAGACTACCTTGCAGGAAGGCAGTCTGGGTAGTGCCGGACTCCTACCGGCTAAAAACCACTCCTGCCATGCGAAAGGCCCCTGCCACACAAGTATTGCGGGGTTGTTTTTAAGACTGTAGGCTTTTTGGAAATTCTGCTGATATAAATAGTTTGCTTAGTAATAATAAATATGGCGATAAGATAACTGTTAAAAATAAAAGTTTACAATTAACTGTCAATTTCTCAATAAATATGTCATGAATGTATATAATAGATAAAATATATAATAAATAAAAGTGTCAATTATTTCTTCCGTTTATTGACGGATTTGACAATTTTTATTATAAATTCCATGAATGATTTCCTGGTCTTTTTGTTCTTTATTAAGGCTTCGAGGTTTTCTTTTATAACTCGCATTTCTACTCTCATTTCTATGTCGTGCCTATGGAAGGAATATACAGGGCACTCCGTCAGCAGGTGGAGGACTTTCTCCTGCTTGTCGGGGTCGCAGGCGCACGCTGGGCTCTCCTTGCACTTGAAGCGAGTCAGGTACTCGGAGAACCCTCCGTGCCCTGTTAGGGCCTGGGTCAGTTCCTGGGTCATCCCTATCTTTCGCACCGTCCTTTACGCCGCGATCGCACACGGGAAGAACAACTTCGTTGTGGCCGCAGTTTCCCCAGTACAATACCTCCGGTTCCATTCGTCCAGCGTTTCCATTCGGATCATACGCTTGACGAATGAAACCGGGCACTTATCATAGTGGGGTTGCCGCTTACACCTTAGGGCAGCCTCCTTTGCGAGCGAGTCGGCTCTCTCGTTACCCTCCAGCCCCGCATGAGCTTTGATCCAGAACAAGGAGACGCTCTTGTTCTGGATAGTGCTGTGGCGAATGGCGTCCCTCGTTTCTACTGCAAGGGCATGGAGGGCTGCGGGGTTCGCGACTGTTTGGAGAGCTGCCATGGAGTCACTGTAGATGGCGAACGCCTTCTCGGTTCTTCTAAGGACTTCCTTCGTGGCTTCGCAGAGGGCGAGGAGCTCCGCCTGGTAGACGGTACTATAAGACGGCAGCGCAAGTTTGAGGGCCTTGACCTCGGTCTGGTCGGTCCACACTGACAATGCGGCCCCGACCTTGCCCTCAATTTTGCTGCCGTCTGTGAAGATACGCACCGCGTAATGGCGGTGCTCGTTGTATTGTTCCTCGTCTACCAAGCGTTGCAGTGCAATAGCCCTCTGTTCAGCCGGATGCGGCATCTCTAGTGCCGATGCCACTCGCTCGATCTCCCTGTCTCCTAGCGCTGGATGGGGTAAACCCTTCTTGGCCTCATAAAGTGAGGCCGCCTCTCGAATTCGGAGGTCGAGAGGGAGTATCCCAGCCAGCACCAGTGCTGAGTGTAGGGAGACCGTGCGATAGGCTCGGCACAGCTTCTGCGCGAAGATCCTCTGGACGGCGTTCAGCTTCTTCTGGACTCCAATTTTGGTTGCGGCCGGCGACCACGCACTCGCCGCGTACAGGACGATGGGTTCGACTGCAGCTGTATAAATACAGCGGATGACCTCAGGATGCAGAACCCAGCTGGCCCTTGCGGCCCTCGACAGCTGCTTATAGATACCGATGGCTCGGGAGCAGACGTTTGCGACGTGGGTGTTAAAGGTCAACTTGTGGTCGATGGTGAGACCGAGCAGTTTGATCTCCTCAGACATGCCAATGTCCACCCCACCCATTCTGAGACATGGGGTGTCATACTTAAGTTTGCGCGTTACCAGCATTGCTTTGGTCTTATGTGGCGCAAACTTAAGCTTGTTCGTGACACCCCATGTGCGTATGTACTCAAGGGCGACACTGGCATCCCTCTGGATCTCAAGTGCCGTCTCCCCATCGAACACAAGAACGACATCGTCCGCAAACGCCTGACAGTAGATCCCCATGCTCTCCAGCTCCTTAATCAGCGGGTCCAGCACTAGGTTCCATAATATGGGACCACTGATAGACCCCTGGACGCATCCCTTCTCGGTCCTGGTTTTGTACTCCGCTCCCGCATACCTGACTCTCACCACTCTCTCGGTCAAGTAACTGTCCATGACCTTTCTCAAGTTCTCAGGACACTTTTCCTCAGCCAGACGGACTCGTATGATCGGCCACCATGCATTGTCGAAGGCTATATCCAAGGACACAATCGTGACAAGCCTCTTTGCATTGAGTCTGTCACGAATGTGCCCCATGAGTGTATAGAGGGAGTCCTCAGTGCTTTTCTGGGGCATGAAGCCGTACTGGCGAGTACTCATCCTGGGCAACAAATGGAACTTGAGTCGGGCCACGAGCATCTTCTCGTATACCTTGCCGAGTACAGGCAAAAGCCCAATCGACCTGTACGATTTCGGAGTGGTGTAGTCTTCCTTTGCGGGTTTGCGGAGGACAACGACTGTTGCCTCTTTCCAGGACCGTGGAAAGTGTCCATGCGCCAGGCACTTGCTCATCAAGCGCAGAACTAGGTCTGGGTCTAACTGGATCGCGTGGCCCCAAATGTCTGCCGTCAGACCGTCGGAACCGGGGGCTTTTTTGGGGTTAAACGAGGAGACTGCTCGCTTTAGCTCGTCGAGAGTGAACGGAGGATCCCAGGTCTCAACTTGGTTTCCACCGTTCACCTCTTCCGCCCTTTGCCGCACCTTTTTGTGCTCCTCGTTGTCCCCCTCCGGACGGTCTTCCGGATAGAACACTTGTGCTAGGTACCTCGCTGACTCTTCGGGGTCTAGTGTCTTTGAATCCTTCACCATCGGTACGTCCTCCTCTCTTTTCTCTGTGCTCCTTACCACCCTGTATATTCCCTCCCACAGGCCTTCTCGGTCTTGTTTCTCACAGAAACCCTTCCAACTCTCGACCTTCGCTTTGGTTACTGCTTGTTCGTACTCTTTTTTCTGTTTCAGGTACTCCTCAACAACCTTTGGTCTACGAACCGGCGCTGCACAACGGATCCTCCGCTTTTTGGTTGCAACCTGTCTCTTCAGGCTGGCGAGTTCATCAGACCACCACGGCACGGTTAATTTCTCGACTGTCTTTTTTCTGGGTATCACTTGGGTACAGGCGTCTTGTACCGCCGTTGTAAGTTCCTCGACTACCAGGTCTAGCTTGTCCACACTGTCGATCTGATCGAACAGGCTTACAGTAATTTTGTTGTTTTGCATGATTTGGGCCAATTTCTTACGAAACTGGCCCCAATTCGCTTTCTTCGTGTTGTAGAGCCTGGTAGTCCGGTGCACAGTGATACCCGCAGACTTTGCGAGATTTATGTTGAACTCAATGCCGTTGTGGTCTGACCCCGTCAGATCTTCGACGACTCGCCAGCCGTCGGTTACCGTCAGCATATCCGCTGTGCAGGCTGTGACGTCGACGCAGCTCGTGTAACGTCTGTTACCACGACCTACGTCGAAGGTTGGAGTTTCCCCTCTGTTGAGTATTTGCAGTCCAAGCTGGTCGAGAGCTCCCAGCATCTCGTCGCCTCTGCTATTGGTCTCACTGCTGCCCCACCAAACACTCCAGGCGTTGGTGTCTCCTCCCATTATGAGTTTATGCGGGCCGGTCTCGCTTTCCACCTTCCTAAGGCTGTCCAGGTATGGCCCCAAGGGCTGGTCTGGCTCAAAATAGAACGAGACCAGAGTCATCTTCCAGGTACCAGTTTGGATCCCCACCACGACGATGTTTTCCGTGGTGAGTTCTGGGTACTGTCGAACGGCCAACTTAGGGTCAAAGACGGCTATGGCCGCTTTGACAGTCCCATCTCCTTGCCTGGTGCTCTGAAAGATTCGGACGCCTCTGGTCCCGCTCATCCTTTTAGCGTTGCCCACGTAGGGCTCCTGGATCAGCGCTGCGGTGGCTTTGCGCTGCTCGGCCTCGATCATAAGCTCATGGGTCGCCAGTCTCTTCCTTTGAAGATTCACCTGGAGTATTTTGTGCGGCAGTGTGTCCACTGGGACCACCTTAGCAGTAGGCGACGGACGCACGTGCCAGCCTGTCCCACCTGACACGCACAGGACACTCGGGGTTGAACGCGTTGTGGTCCGTCTTCTCCATCTTCGCCTTGACGCAGTTATGGCATTTTGGGCAATCCGCCTTCAGCCACTGGGCACACTCTGCTCGCAGGTGAGGACCTCCACAATGGCTGCATAAGTCGGTGGACTCTTTACAGAGTCGCCGACTATGCCCGTACCCTAGGCACCTCGTGCACTGCACCAGTGGTGACTGATCGTCGACGAAGACGGTCTGAAGATCAATCCGCGCTCTTCCCTTATCGAGCATCCTGCCGTAGACAGTCGGGGACGTGCTGACTATCACGTTATGGGTCTGGGGGTTTCTGGAGTTTCTTTTGTACTTTATAACGAGTCTGTCCTCCCCGTTGTCGAGGCCGCGAAAGACATCACGATTCTGATTTCGTAGCGCCTCCAGCACTTCCTCATCAGAGTAGATGCGGAGGACGCCACGGAAGACCAGAAGTGGGTCTTTGTTTTTCACGTTCTCGACAACGAGGTGTTCTGCTGCCTTCTCTAGCCTTTCTCTTACTTTGTTTCTTTCTTCGACCGACCTACACCCCATAACAATCTTCCTGTCTTTTGCCTTTCGCACACGCTCTATTTCAACTCCACCATCTTTGGCTTTAATCGCCTCTCTTATTTTGGAGATGATTTCCTCTCCTGTGTCATCTTCGTCTTTGGACGTCACCACTATCGAGTGCAGCGCGGTCCTTCCTGGGGTCTGCCTTTTCGGTAGACCCGCCGCTACACTCGCGTATGTGGCCGTCTTTTCCAGCAGTTCACCCTGCCTCTCCATCACCTGCCGCAGACTCTCCATCTTCTCGCTGCTCTCCTTCACTAGCGCGCTATGCTCCACTAGTGAAGCGAGCAGCGAGTTGATCTCCGGGAGGATTTTGGGTGTCTCCGGCGGAAGTGTGGCCTTAATCACCTCCTCCCTTGCCAGCTCAGCCCCTTTTACCAATGCAGCAGCCGCCGCCTCCTCCTTTACGAGCTGGTACAGCCGTTCCACCGATTGGGTGATCCCGGCTCTTAAGTCTGCCCTCAAATTGCGCGAATCGCCAAGATGCGACTTCGCGCGCAGAAGGCAGTTTCGAGCCTCGGTCACCCGATCGGTGGGTTTTTTCGGCTGCGGCTGGCTTGCCCCCGGTGACCCTCCCAGAGTCTCAGTAGAGGTTCGGCGCGCCACGACCTTGTTATCTGGCTGAGATGTAGCGCGCTTTGTAGACTTCTGGAAGGCTGTTGTAGAATGTGTGTGCGAAAGATTGAAGAGGAAGATAGTGTGAAGAGATGAGTGAAAGTCCAAAGTACACAAGAAGAAGAAGAAAGTTTATTTTTCACGGTCACAGATTATAGTTTACGTACACACAAGAGTTCCACTAAGAAGAGACAGAAGGAGTGGTAGAAAGATAGAAAGATGAAAGTAAGCGGACATACAATATAAAATTATGCGCGGCGAGATATCGCGGAACGGACATACGTTAGACGGTAGACTCGGCAAAACGTACTGCCCGGTCATGCATACCCGCGGATCGATGCGCGAGCGCAAGCGTAACGCTACGATAGCGCTGTCTCGCTTGCGCGCGCGGCTCGTGTGATGCAACAGACTCGCCGGCCGCTGTACAATAGATGTATCGTATAACTACGGCCGGACAACTATTAACAAATTATCTACTAACACAAAATTGTCTCGGTCAGTTTGTTTGTTGAATGTTAGGACAATGGTTGTTTATTTTATTCCTGATTTTATATAATACTAGTTGTTAGTGTCTGTACATATGTAAATAAATTATTTTATTTTGATTTTATAAAATTAATTAATTAAATATAATTTTAATAATATGTAGGTCACTACATCACCCCCTTCCAAAGACCGTCAAGGGCGATAATAGTCGGGAAATCTAACGCGACGTCCCGACCGCGTCGTTCTCATGACGTCATCGTGGGCTGTTGGTAAGTTTTGGTTATCCGCGTTGGGTGTGTAGTGATGAGTGTTTGTGTTGAGTGGTGACTGTGGTGTATTATGATGCATGTTAGCGGTATGTGGTGAATATGATGTGTTGTCAGGGTCACGCAGTATGAAGGCCGGCTTAATGCGGTCTATCGATACGGTAACCTGTTTACCGTTAACTGACAACCTAAATACCTTGTCACCCCTCTCAATGACCTTATGAGGGCCTGAGTATGCTGGTTTCAGACCTCCACCAGCAGTGCAGTCCCTTACGAAGACATGAGTTGAGGTGGGTAATTCCTTATAAATAAAGGTTTTTGTATTGGTGTTGTGCCTGGCTGCTGGTGTCGGTTGCAGATTCTGGATTATATTCCGAAGCCTTGACAGGTAGTCTGTCATGTCGACGGTCTCATCAGCCTGAGGATCAAAAAATTCACCAGGAAGGCGCATTGGCTGGCCATAAACCAATTCGGCAGCTGAGGCCTGAGCGTCTTCTTTGTAGGCGCTGCGAACGCCTAGTAGGACTAGTGGAAGAGATTCCACCCAACTGTCATTGGCGTGACAGGTGATCGCCGCCTTAAGTTGACGATGAAACCTCTCCACAAGTCCGTTGCAGGCTGGGTGGTACGCAGTTGTTCTGCGATGTTGGAACCCAACAATGGCCGACAGGCACTTGAAGAGTGCTGATTCGAACTGCCTACCTCTATCGGTAACGATATCCGATGGGCAGCCGAATCGAGCAATCCAGCCACTCAGTAAGGCCCTTGCCACTGTTTCTGCAGTTATGTCTGCCAGCGGTATTGCCTCCGGCCATCGTGTAAATCGATCGACGGCTGTGAGACAATAGCGGAAACCTTGACACAATGGCAAAGGTCCAATGAGATCGATGTGTATGAACGCAAACCTTGATTTTGGTAATTTGAAAGCACCTAGTGGTGCAGAGACATGCCGTGTGGTCTTCGAGCGCTGGCAAGCCAGACAGGAGCGAACCCACTCACGACAATCTTTCCTGATACCAGGCCACACATATCGGTCAGCAACCAATCTTGCTGACGCTTTGGTGCCTGGGTGACTCAAGGAGTGCAGGCTAAGGAAAATTGTCCTGCGCAACTCCTTGGGTACGAAAGGTCTCGGCGTAGAGGTGCTGACGTCACAGTATAGCTGCGTCTGTGAACCTGGTACGCTAATTTGCTTCAGACGTAAGGCACTGTCCCCAGTAAGGAGTTGCTTCAGCTCCTGGTCCTCCAGTTGCGCTGCAGCAATCCGTTCAGCGGGCACAGGCTGAGTGATCTCCTCAACGCGCGAGAGGGTGTCCGCCACGACATTATTTTTCCCTGATATATGCCGGATGTCCGTTGTGAACTGGGCTATGAGATCAAGGTGACGGGAACGTCGTGGGGAACAATTCTCTTTACGAGTGTGGAAGGCAAATGTGAGAGGCTTGTGGTCTGTGTAAATCACAAAGTCGCGAGCCTCCAACATGTGTCGAAAGTACTTCACACTCTCGTAAATGGCGAGCAGCTCGCGGTCGTAAGGCGAATACTTAACCTGTGCCGAGCTGAGCTTTCGCGAGAAGAAAGCAAGGGGCTCCCAAGCTTCCACTTTGAACTGCTGCAAGACAGCGCCAATGGCTTTGTCTGACGCATCCGTGACCAACGCCAACTTAGCGTTGCAGTCAGGATGTGCCAAAAGTGCTGCTTGGCAAAGGCTGTTCTTGCAGTTCTGGAATGCCTCGAGCTCCTTAGGTGTGAAGTTGACGGGATGTGAACCTTTAACTGATCCAGTCAGCAGAGCGTTCAGGGGTGCCTGGGAACTAGCTGCGCCTGGAACAAACCTTCTGTAGAAGTTCAGCATCCCAAGGAATCTACGCAGCTCTCTCACGGTCTTAGGCACTGGGAAGTTCTGCACGGCCTCTACCTTGGAAGGCAGTGGTGTTGTACCTTTTGCCGAGATGTAGTAGCCTAAGAAGTCTACTTCGGACACTCCAAAGACGCACTTTGCGCTATTGATAACCATGCCGTAGTCTTGAAGCCTGGAAAACAACTGACGTAGGTGGTGCTCATGGGTCTTCTGGTCTTTCGAGTAGACCAAAAAATCGTCCAGATAGGCGTACGTAAAATCCAGACCCCTGAGCATTTCGTCCACGAAGCGCTGGAACGTCTGTCCGGCATTTCGAAGACCGAACGTCATGTATGGGAATTCGAAAAGACCGAACGGCGTTGTGATCGCGGTCTTCGGGACGTCGTCTGGATGTACTGGGATCTGATTGTATGCCTTAACTAAATCGATTTTTGAGAATACAGTACAGCCAGATAGGCTATGAGCAAAGTCCTGAATGTGCCGGATTGGGTACTGGTCAGGGATGGTACGTGCATTCAACATCCTGTAGTCGCCGCAGGGGCGCCAGCCATCATCTTTTTTAGGTGCCAGGTGTAGAGGTGACGACCATGGTGAGTCTGATAGACGGCAGGTACCACACTGCAACATTGCCTCGAATTCCCCCTTGGCAATTTTTAATTTATCTGTGGCCAATCTGCGAGGTGAACTTGATACTGGTGGCCCTGGTGTAGTACGGATGTGGTGTACTGTATGGTGTTTTGGAGTGCGGTGTGTCCCTTGTGGGCGAGTGATGTCGGGGAATTCCCGCAGTATATGTGTGTATGCGGAATCACCAAGACTTACCCTCACCGAAGAGACGCCATCAGAACGACGGACAGGCAACGCCGGGGCGGAGAGCGTAGTATGGTTGTCGATTAAGCGTTGGTTCCTGCAATCAACAACCAAATTATAATATGATAAAAAATCCACGCCTATTATCGCCCTTGTTACGTCGGCGACAATAAATCGCCAAGCGAAGTCACGGCGCAGCCCTAGATTTAATGATACATTAATAAAACCGTAGGTAGTTATTGATGTACCATTTGCCGCACAAAGTTGGTAGGTGGTTTTTACTAGTCGCTTCGCTATTGCCGATCGGGGGTAGACACAGAGGTCGCTACCGGTGTCGACCAAAAACTGCATCTTCGACCTTTGGTCGTCACCGACCAATAAGCGACCAGCGCTCGGACAATCATCGGTCGCCATTATTGATTGGCCCGTGCGTTTCCCGACAAAGGGTAATCGCACGGCTTCACGCACTTTTTAGCCCGGTCGCCGAAGTTCTGGTGGTACCAGCACTGAGGGAACCTGTTGTAGCTGGACTGGGACCTTCTTGAACTGGATCGATGGCGCGTACGACTACGGGACCGTCCTCTAGGGCGGGACAATCGCTCCACTTTGTTCGCCAGCTTCTCCATCTGCTTGGTCAGGGCGGCGATCTCGGAATGTACGCCACCGCTGCCCTGGGTGCTCGACGATGCTGCTGGGGTCGTGATGGCAGATGTTGTTGCCATCTATGTCCCGACGACATCGTGAATTCGATCTGCCAGCTCTGCCAGCTCTGCCAAATCCTGCTTTGACTGCGAAGCTATAATTGCTTGAGTGCTTGCGGGTAGGCGGCTTGTCCAGATAGTCCGCAGGAACTCCTCGGGTACGCCTGGTCCAGCAAGGTTGAGGAGGTGCCGATAAAATTGGGAAGGTTTTCGGTCACCTAGCTCCTCATGCATGAGGAGCTGTTTCACCTTCTTCTCCCGCGAAGCCGACAATCTCTTTATAAGCTCCGCCTTCAGCTTCTCGTATTTTCCGCTCTCTGGTGGGTAGCTGATTATATCTTCGACCTCGACCGCATATTGAGGGTCCAAGTTGCCGGTCACGTAGTAGAACTTGGTCTCATCCGTTTTAATGTTCGACAGCATGAACTGTGCCTCCATCTGGGCGAACCACAGCGCCGGTTTTTCGGGGTAGAACGGTGGGACTCGTACACCCACACGCAATGTTTCCGCTGCCGCATCACCGACATCCCGCGAACTGGTTGCTTTGTTCTGGGCCATTTTCGTGTTCTTCTCGGGGTCACCAATGTAGAATGTGTGTGCGAAAGATTGAAGAGGAAGATAGTGTGAAGAGATGAGTGAAAGTCCAAAGTACACAAGAAGAAGAAGAAAGTTTATTTTTCACGGTCACAGATTATAGTTTACGTACACACAAGAGTTCCACTAAGAAGAGACAGAAGGAGTGGTAGAAAGATAGAAAGATGAAAGTAAGCGGACATACAATATAAAATTATGCGCGGCGAGATATCGCGGAACGGACATACGTTAGACGGTAGACTCGGCAAAACGTACTGCCCGGTCATGCATACCCGCGGATCGATGCGCGAGCGCAAGCGTAACGCTACGATAGCGCTGTCTCGCTTGCGCGCGCGGCTCGTGTGATGCAACAGACTCGCCGGCCGCTGTACAATAGATGTATCGTATAACTACGGCCGGACAACTATTAACAAATTATCTACTAACACAAAATTGTCTCGGTCAGTTTGTTTGTTGAATGTTAGGACAATGGTTGTTTATTTTATTCCTGATTTTATATAATACTAGTTGTTAGTGTCTGTACATATGTAAATAAATTATTTTATTTTGATTTTATAAAATTAATTAATTAAATATAATTTTAATAATATGTAGGTCACTACACTGTCACAGTCGGGACAGCTTTTTTGGATGGGTTCTCGGCGGCCATCGGAAGAGGCTGAGACTTTGACATTTTCCCATCCTCCCACTCGCCAATGCTTCGCCTCACACTGGAGGCCTGAGTTGAAGCACTGGAAGGGGAGACTTCCCCCTCGAAGGTGATGGAAAGTGCCGCATTCGATGGAGAGACACGGGAGCCTGTGGAGGCTTTTTTGGCTGGAGTTCTGGAGAGGAACATGATGGTGGAAGTGAAGTTAAAATCAAATGTTGTTCTGATCCTTGTAAAGGGGGGATCAGTTTGTCAATTAAAGGATTGGTTCAGATATTTCCTCAAAAGAGGCGTCAATAAATAATTAAAATAAAACAATTAAAATACAATAAATTTAAAACTAATGTACTGATCCCTGTAAAGAGGGGATCAGCAGTCAGATACTTAAAAGCTACTATTATAAAAATAAATACGTAAGAAAACCACAATTATCTGTTAAAATAAATTGAAAAATTAATGGAAAATTTGAAGTTTTTGCGGTTTTTTACTGTCGGGTGTAAAATTTTCCTATGGGACGCAAATTTTTTAGGATCGGAGCGCACAGGCGACGCGCTGGCCCGTGTTTTAAGACTACTTTGGTCACGATCGGACCACAAAAACGAGAGTTATTATCAGATAAGTGTCAATTTTTTAATAAAAAGTCAATATTTTGCGAAAATCGAAAAATTTTCTTCTAGGAAATGTCTAATCTGATTTGTTTTTTGAAGGAATCCTGTAGGACGAGCAGAGGCGCGTACGACGGCACCCTCAGAACCGACCTACGTCAACCAGGGATCGAGATATAAAATTTTGAAGAAATGAAAATTTGGAAAAATGGTTTTTCTTGAATAAAAAGTTTCCCTGTGAAAATCTTTGAATTATTTTACCAGGATCGTATAGGTCTCGCAGAGACGCGTCCAAAAACGTATAATAGTACCCGGTAGCTAGTATATATAGGTTACGAATCAGATGGGTTAGGTTAGGTTAGGTTTTTTTTTTTTTTTTATATGTTAAGATTACACCGCAGACATGATGGTCCGCGCCTTTGTTTGAAAAGTTTAATTATTTGTTAACAATAATATTTTTCATTGCAGTCGTGGTGCTCCCATATCGGATACACATTTTATTATTAATACTTACTTGTTTTTATTTATACTTTTTTTTTTCTTATTTCACTATATTGTACTTGCTTAGTCTACTCCTATAATTATTTCTATATAAAATCTAAAAATATTATAAGTGCAAACTCTTTATTTTTTGCTTTTTCTATAATTTATGAAAAGGAGCGCCTTCACACCAGCGCTCGCCCAACGCAGGCGCCCGACAAACGCACGCGCAGCGTCGCAGGCGTCTAGCCGCTGCAACGCTTCCTCAGGACCGATTGAACGCCACAACAACGCGACGCCAGCGCAGCGCATACGCTCATCGAACGCCCACACCTGACAAACGCTAGCGTGAAGGCGCTCCAATACAAGTAATCTAAATCTTATGCTTAGGTGAGTCCATCTTTTTTTTTTTTTTTTTTTCTTATAAATATATTATTTAGGCATTTTTTTGTTTTTCTTTTTTTGTTTTGATATTTTTTTTTGTTTTGATATATATATATATATTTTTTTTTTTTGTTTTATTATTATTTCACAGGCATTACAATTTTTATCCATTATTTATCATATACTTTATTATACCAAGGCTGTGTATCTCCACCAAACAGCACATATCCATGCACTGCTTAATAGAAACACACAACATTGGTAGCCACTTAAACTATTTAAACTATAAACTAGAACTTCATGGCAGCGCGAGCCGGCCGGTTTCAATCGCTTCGCTCAACTATATCTTAGAGAGCTCTGTGACCAGACGCGCTATGTTTCCCTCGGCAGAACAGTTTGTCAAACTCGCGCTGCCATGAAGTTTTACATTTCTATTTGTGTTTGCAGGGCTTAAGGCAGGGAATCCGAATAAGAGTTGGATGGGGTCTTGTTAGTGGTTGTTATTGGGGTCTTTTGATCAGGGATTTCGCTAGCCCGAGCAGAGCATCTACAACGGCTGAGTCTCGATGCTGCATGGCCGTCTTTAAGTTATAATCAACGACCGCTTTTGTCGTCGCTTCCATCGCTCTTCTTGCAAGGCGACCCGTGGCGTCATCGGTGTCATCGGAGTAATAGACACAGCTAACAGTATGTCTCGACACCGCCACCACCGCGTGGGAGATACTGTCGTGGATTTGGAGCCTCCTGGATTTTGTATTAATGATGATAACACTGTCGTAGGTCAGCCCCTGAGCTTCGTGTATGGTTAAAATTTGCGACCCTTCACCGGACCCATATCCCTGGCTCATAAGAGAAGTTTTCTCTTCTTGCGTATGAACCAGGAATAGAGTGTTTCGGGTAGTGCCCGAAATTTGCGCTCCTGTATAACCCTTCACTTGCAGGGAGTGGACCCGCGACAGCGACGACTTGGAGGAGTATATACCTGAGTATATCTCACTCAGTGTAAACGCCACATCCATTGGGTTGCGATGTGTGCAAAGTAGCTCCTGGGTGATGCCAGCCACCAGGTTTGGACGGCTATACCTTAGTTCGAATAGGTTTTCTCTGTCCAAAAATGGAAGCTGGTTTATGTCTCCGACGAGGACAAGCTCGCTTGCTCCAGACAACTTTACTGCCATAACTATGGCCCCAAAGTGGTTCATAAGAGCCTCATCTACCGTTAAACGATAGCATTTCTGGTGGCTCCTGAACCCGTTGACTAAGATTGAGGCCATAGTGCGCACTTTTGACTTTACTCGGTCTCCCAAGCGGCGCACAAGCTTTTCTCTTAGATCTCTGGCAGCTTCAGCTGTCGTGGTGGCAACGACGTCCTTCTCCTCGTCGAAGTGCTTTACCACCCAGGTTGTTTTGCCACAACCCGGTACTCCATTTATCCACTTGATAGTGGGTATCGCCCAACATTCCTGCGATGCTAACGTATCCGAATTTCTTGCGATGGACTGTGCCATTTCAAGAATCTTATCGTCTAGCATGATTTTGGTACATTTGGCGGTAACCACTATCGGGTCATCTTCCGGTGTTTTAAATTTTATTTTGCCTGAGCGCTCCGTTTCCTCCACATCCAAGGCAACAAAACCGCACTTTGCACTGTATGCTGCCATGTACGACCCCATCATTTCCCCTTTGATGACTTGAGAATTGGTCTTGTCGTACACCGCTGCCTCTGCCTCCTCGAGCAGTACCTTCAGTAAGCCCTCTGTTTCTCTTTGGAAGGTCAGATGGATCTTTTTGCATGTCATGAGATTAACTTCTCTGGTCGCTCTCACAATTGCAACGTACTCGAGGAAGGCACTCTTAATGTGATCTGTGGTGCCCGAGTTAACTGCGAGGATCGGTGGGCTGACGTGCCCTTTATCGGCTCTTGTTGGTGAGGGCTTCTGTGGAGTTGGTTCTTTTTCCTTTCTTCTGAAGAACCTCTCCACTGCTGTTTCCTGTTTTGGCGACGGCGATGCGCGGCTTGTGCTTGGGAGCATTGCACTGAGAAAAGCGCTGAAGGCTTTTAGGCGACTCCTCGATTTGGCCCGATCCTCCGGGCTAGTTATTGTGTTCTGCTTCTTTGCGGCTTTTTCAGCGGCCGCCTTCAGCTGAACCCTTTCTGATCCACTTTGGATGGTCGGGCTTGTTACGAGGGTTGTTGCAGTGGCTGCTGGGCATCTTGGAGCTTTAAGGAAACTTAGAGTTTCCCCTCTGTCCTCATAGATGACCAGCTCATGATGTTCTGATGCTTTTAGACATCCATAGCGGTCTGCGACGTTTCCTCTCTCCCCTCCAACCACCATCGCATCAACACTTATGGTACGGGCCGTGATTGTCGCGTATTCTCCTGCCTCCTTGATCTTTTGAAGCAGCGCGCTCGCCTGAGCGAATGGCGTCTCCTCTCGCCACTCTAATAGTGCGATCGTCTTTTTTTTCAATCGCATTAGACGGCATCGGTGCGTGGCCACTTCTATTTCAGGCAGGGCAGCATATTTGCTGCCTTTTAAGGTTGTTTTGGAGGTGCTTCCGTTGATCAAGGCGGCAAGACCCGGTGATATGGGAATACGGGCTTTAGGTCGGCTAGAGCCTATGCAGAAACTTATGCCCAACTTTTCCTCTTCCCTGTTCATAAACAGAGCGACGCCTCGCAGTCTGACGCCAGGCAAGCCGTCTCCTCCACATGCCAGAAGATGTGATATGAGCATGGAAGTAGGGGCTAGTTGCAAGCCGCTGTCTTCTGTTACTGTCGGTACTGGTTGTTGGTTTATGTGTGTGACCTGTGTTGTATGTGTGAGTGCTGTGTGTGTTGTGTTTTGAATGTTTGCTGATTGTGTGGTAGTTGCAGTGTTTGTTTGTGTGGTGGTTGCAGTGGTTGTTTGTGTAACTGTTCGAGTAGATGGTGGTCGGTTTTGACTTCGGAAGGTTGCGTCCGTTTTGTTTGCCCCTGCCGCGACGATAGCGACTTTACTCGCGAATGCCAAGAATGGTGTCCTAGTGACCGGTTTCCCCATAATGATGTGGACCGTGGACTGGCTTAGCTGGATTTGGATCTTTACTTCCAGCTCCATTCTGTCATGACTGAACCTCGGGCATTCGAAAAGCAGATGCCACACCGTTTCCTCGCAACTAGGGTCACAGACGCACGAGGGACTTTCTTTGAGATGAAAGCGATGGAGGTACGCTGAGAACCCTCCATGTCCAGTTAGGATTTGTACATGGACCGGTAAGAGAACTACGTCTCTGAGTATCCTTTTTGCCGCAAGGACGTCTGGGAAAAACACTTTTGTGACCGCTCCTGTACTTGAGGATTCATAACGCGCTTGCCACCTCTTTATAGTCCTCTCCCGTATCATTTTTCTCACGAACGATATGGGTACCTTGTTGTAGTCTGGAGATTGTTTGGTTAAAGCTGCTTCCTTGGCCAGCTCGTCCGCTCTTTCATTCCCCACGGTTCCCACGTGGGCCTTAAGCCAAAAGAATCTCACATCTCTGCCCTCCTCTCTGATCTCGCTGATGTATCTTTTAATTTGGAGTGCCAAGTGGTTAGGTTAGGTTAGGTTAGGTTTTTTTTTTTTTTTTTTTTTTCGGCCACGCCACTCCCTGCCCTGAGCAGGGTCGTTGTAGAATCATTTCTTTTGTTATAGCTTTAAAGGTTTATTCATTGTTTGTATTTGTTGTAATTATTTTTTATGGATGTTGCTTTATTACTATTGATTATTTGACTTTTCTTGTAATTCTTTCTTGTATTTATTTTATCTGTGTATAATTAGTTAATTTTTAAGTTTCGTATATTATGATACGCTTATTTTGTTTACAAGTTGTGTATATAATTTATTTATGTAGATATATTAATATATTTGTATTTATTCCATTCTATATTCCTTCTTTCTTTCCTCAAGGGTTGCGCAAACGCTTGGTTTCCCCAATATTTTGCGCTTGCTTGAGGCCTTTCTTCAGTTTTCCTTTCTCGGTTTTCCATTTTACTAATAAAATTATTAAATAGTTTATTATACAAGTATTTATGTTGTAAATCATGTTTTATGTGTGTGTATTTCTTGCAATATTTTTGTATGAGTCTTATTTGTTCCTTTTTATAACGACCTCAGCCACTTCTTTTGCATACTTTAGAAATATATCTCTTGTCTTTCTCTCAGCCATGATTTGCTTAAGTGTGTTAGTGCTAATTTCTATCCCTATTTGCTGCTCAATATCATATCTCGCTCGACCGAAAATCGGGCAGTCGAGCACGATATGTAGGGAGAATTCCTCGACCCCAGAGGCGCAGGTGCACGATGGGTTCTCCTTACATTTGAATCTAGTCAGATATTCGGAGAATCCACCGTGTCCTGTTAGTACCTGCGTCGTGACGCTATCCAGTGTCATCCTTTTTACGATCCTGTGCCCCTCAATTGCGTCCGGAAAAAAGGCTTTTGTCGTCCCGGCAGTCGTCCCTGACTGATACCTCTGGTTCCACTCGCCAAGGGACTCCCGTCTGATTTGTCCCTTGACGAATGAGACCGGGCACTTATCATAGTCAGGGGCACGTTTTAGTGTTAGGGCAGCCATTTTGGCCAGGTAGTCGGCGCGTTCGTTGCTGGCAAGTCCCGCGTGGGCCTTCAACCAGAACAAAGACACAGTTTTGCTCTGGTCAAAGGCCGTCCGGAGGTTTTTGCGGGCCTCAACGGCCAAGGGATGCAGGGAGCCGTTGTTAACAACTGTATCCAGCGCAGATCGCGAGTCGCTGTAAATTGCGAAGCTCTGCTGAGCACCCCGAATGATGTCACCCGTGGCTCTGCATACGGCCAGGAGTTCCGCTTGATAGACGGTGCCGTAAGATGGCAGCTTAAGCTTGACGGCTTTGGTTTCGGCCGCGCCTTCCCAATAAGATATTGCAGCCCCCACCTTGCCGTCAATCTTACTGCCATCTGTGTATATTTTGACGGCATAGTCACTATTGGCATTCAGCTCTTCTTCGTCTATCAAGCTCTTGAACTCCAGCTGCATATGCGTCGCCGGGTGTCCATTTTCGGTGTGCCCTGCCCTCCGCTCGACCTCCCTGTCCGCCAGATCTGGCCGGGGCACTCCCTTCTTTGCCTCGTACAGAGCGGCTGCTTCCTGTATACGGATGTCGAGTGGGAGTATCCCGGCAAGGAGCAGCGCTGCGTTCAGGGAGACCGTGCGGTAGGCTTTGCAGAGCTTCTGCGCGAATCCACGTTGGACAGCATTTAGTTGCTTTTTGACTCCCAGCTTCCCCACTGCCGGTGCCCAGGCGCTCGCCGCGTACATAATCACTGGTTCAATTACGGCGTTATAGATAATCCTTATGACATCTGCGTTGAGGCCCCAACTGATCTTGGCTGCCCTCGACAGCTGCCCGTATATGCTAACTACCTTTTTACATATATTATTTATATATGTTTGTTAAATGTCAGGCAGCTGTCGATGGTTAAGCCCAAGATTTTTATTTCCTTAGACATGCCAATACTGACCTCACCCATGCTGAGAAGTGGTTCGTCGTACTTTAATTTCCTCGTAACCACCATCGCCTGGGTTTTGTGGGGTGCGAACTTTAACTTATTTCTGACTCCCCACTCCCCAACATACGCGAGGGCAGCATTGGCCTGTCTTTGGACCTCCAACGCGGTGTCGCCGTCAACAACCAGGACTATGTCGTCGGCGAACGCCTGGCAATAGATTCCCCTGTCGGTCAAACCCTTCAGGAGTGGGTCGAGAACAAGATTCCAAAAGATAGGGCCTCCTACGGAGCTTTGGACACACCCCTTTGTGGTACTTACGGAGTGGGTCTCCCCACCGTATCTTACCTCGACCCTTCTATCCCGGAGGTAGCTGCCGACCACTTTTCTAATATTACCGGGACAGTTCTCCTCTTTGAGCCTGACCTTAATCGCTGGCCACCATGCACTATCAAAGGCTCCCTCTATGTCCAATGAGATCACGGTTATTAGCTTTTTAAGCTTAAGCTTACCTCTTATGTGACCCATTAGGTCATAGAGGGAGTCTTCGGTGCTTCTTTGGGGCACAAAACCGTACTGGCGGGCGCTCATTTTGGGGAGGAGATGCCATTTGAATCTCCCCACGATCATCTTTTCGAGCACCTTGCCTAAGACCGGGAGCAGGCCGATTGGCCTGTAGGACTTTGGCTGGAAGTAGTCATCCTTGGCGGGCTTCCGCAGGACAACGACGGCCGCTTCTTTCCAGGGCTTTGGGAAGTGGCCCAACTGCAGACACTTGTTTGTGATGGCCAGGAAAGTCCCTGGGTCCTGCGAGACCACTCGCGCGCAGATGTCTGCCGTGAAACCATCCGCACCCGGGGCCTTCTTTGGGTTAAAGCTTTCCACGGTCACTCTCAGCTCCTGTTCCGTGAACGGGGGGTCATGGTTGTCATCATGTTCCTCGCTCACGGACTCAGCTTGTAGTCGAGTGGCCTGGTGGCAAGCATTATCCTCAGTTTCACGGTCCTCCGGGTAGAATGTTTCAGCGAGCAGTCTCGTCGACTCCTTCAGGCTCAGGAACTTTCCGTTATGCTTTAAGGGGACGTCTTCTTGCCTTTTCGACGTGCGGCCGATCACCCTATATATGCCTTCCCAAAGCCCTTCCCTGTCCTGCTTCCCGCAAAACTCCTTCCAGCTTTGAGTCTGAGCTTCCCTGGTCCTGGCAAGGTACTCGTCTTTCTTTTGGAGGTACTTGTCTATCACCCCGGCCTTTCGGGAGGGGGCCGCGCAGCGTATTCGTCTTTTCCTAGTGGCAACTTCCCTCTTCAGGGTGGCTAGCTCTTCGGACCACCACGGCAAGGTGAGTTTTGTGTGTGTTTTTATGCGTGGAATGTGTTCGGTGCATGCTTTGTGTATGTTGTTTGTGAATGTGTTAATTGTGTGTTCAAGTTGTTGAGTGTTATTGATTGCTGTTACTTCCGACGGGCTGATTGAGTGTTCTGCATTCAACTGGGCCAGTTTCTCAAGAAACTGACTCCAGTTTGCCTTCTTTGTATTGTACAGCCTCGTCGTCCGTTGTGTATGTGTTCTCTCACCTTTTTTCAATGTTACATTGAATGTTATGCCGTTGTGGTCCGAGTTCGTCAGTCCCTGATCCACTTCCCAGTTCTCCACCAGGTCGAGCATGTCTATCGAGCACGCGGTAATGTCGACGTAACTAGTATACGTTCTCCCCCCCCGTACGGTTTCGAAGGTCGGGGTGTCACCAACATTAAGCACCTGCAAATCGTTCTGGTCAAGAGCGCCCACCAGGTTCTCTCCCCTGGAGTCTGTTACCCCACTGCCCCACCAGACACTTTTGGCGTTTGAGTCTCCCCCGATCAGAAGTCTTGTTGAGTTCGCCGTCGCCACTCTCCTAAGCTGCTCCAGGTATGGCTCTATGGGCGTATCTGGCTCAAAGTAGAAGGAGGCCAGCGTAATTTCCCAGGCAGTCGTGCGGATTTTTACGACCACGATGTTGTTGGTCGTGTATTCCGGGCACTGTATCACGTCTATGTCGCTATTGAAGACGGCGATTGCTGCTTTCACAGTGCCCTCCGCACGACTGTTGTTCTGGAAAATTCTGGCCCCCCTATACTGCTTGAGTATACCAATATTGCCCACGTATGGCTCCTGGAGCAGGGCAACTGAGACCCTGCGACTGGCGGCCCCAAGCATGAGCTCGTCCGTGGCCAGTCGCATTCTTTGCAGGTTTGCCTGGACGAACCCATGCCTCTTAACTTCTTCACGGAGAAGTGCTCCCGTCATATTGACCGCGGTGGTGCCCTCAGCAATACGCGACGGTAGATCGGGCTATTGCGTCCCACCGCCTGCGTAACGGGCAGTCGGTGCTGAACCCATTGTGTCCTAGGTTGTCATAACCCGCTTTCTTACAGTTACAGCATCTGGGAGGCTCCCCGGCCAGACGCGATGGGCATTCCGCTCTTAGGTGAGCGTCACCGCAATGCGAGCACAGGTCATCACTCCCGGTGCACTGCTTCCTACCATGGCCAAAACCAAGGCATTTCGTGCACTGCACAAGGGGGGTTTGATCGAACACCCTCACCCTTTGCAGATCTATATGTGCACGACCTGCCCTGGTCAGGATCTGCCATACCTGGGGTGAGACCTGCACCACCACGTGGCTCTCATGTGGGTTTCGTGCCCGCTTTCGGTATTTTACGGCGACCCTCACCTCTTCCTTCTTCAGCTCGCCCAGGAGGTGTTGGTTTTGTTTTAAGATCGCCCTGGTGATGTCGTCGTCTGTGTTGTATGACAAGACATCCGCCAACATCACCAGAGGATCCCTATTTAAGGCCTCCTCAATTTTGAGTCCGGTCGCGGAGCCCTCCAGTCTGCTCTTTACCATTTCCAGTTCCTCGCGGGTTTGACAACCCAGGACCACCCTCTGGTCCCTGGCCTTACGGACTTTGTCAATACGAATGCCCGTCTCCTTTGCATCCACCGCGATCCTAATTTTGTCTACGACGGCACCACTAGTATCGTCAGTAATGTCGGAGCTTACAATGATCGAGTGCAGCGGGAGTGGCGGCACGTATTGCTTACTCGCCGCGGCACTCGCATAGCTCCGACCATGAGGGGAGGAGAGGGGAGCAGGGGGCATTCCGGCTTCTCGCTGATTAATTTTCTCGCAGAGTGTGCGTGTAAAGAGCGCACACTCTGCTATCTGTTTCCTGTTCTCCTTTATCTCCTCCACCACGTCCACCAGTGTTGGTAGTAAGACATCATCCGTCATTGTTTGAGTGGACACCTCCGTTTTATCGGTATCCTCACAACTTACTTCTGGACATCTCTTGACCAGAACAATCAGGGTAGCCATTATTTGCAGCATTTCTGCTACATTTTTGTTGATTGTGGCCTTTATTTCTCGTTTGAGGTTCCCTGACCTGCTCATGGCCTCCTCCATCTCTACACCCATAGCCTTTGCTCGGGTGAAGAGGTTCTCCACCCGCTCAGTCGAGAGAACGCTCGCGGATGGTTGCGGTTGCTGGACTGCTAACTCAGGCAAATTTCGCGTGACGGTAACAACGGCGTTACCGTTAACACCATCCGCTCCACGGTCCGGCGAGAAAACACAGGGCGGCATTTGAGGGACAGAAGCGGGGGCAGAGGGGGAGGTGTTTTTGACGAATGTTTTTCGTCTTATGTTGCTCGATGTGCTGGTCATTTTTGCGTTTGGTGGGGTCGAGAACATTTTTTAAAGTAGAGAGAAAAAGTTAGTAATTGTATAAAAGTTTCTTATTCTTATTTTAGTTAATTAATTATAAAATATATTAAAATGACTGTATTATAAGTTTAAAAATTTGTTGGTATTATTGTTAAAATAGGTATCGTTAAAATAGGGTAATAAATAATTATAAAATATTTAAATTAAACACTATTTCCCCAATAAGGGCGTCGGTGGACTAGCTATATGGTCCTCAATAGAGGCGTCAACAAAATTAATAAGCCCTCAATAGAGGTGTCAAAGTCAAAATAAAAATAAAATAAAAGCTCAATAGAGGTGTCAAAAATATTGATGGAGCCTCAATAAAGGCTGCTGTCCAGGACGTAAGTGTATATATTGGATGGTCTTTTTTCCCCCTATTATAAAAAGCAATAAAAATATTTTGGCATACCTACTATTAAAAATAAAGGGTGGGTGGGCGGTTTCTTCTAGGAAATGTCTAATCTGATTTGTTTTTTGCAGGAATCCTGTAGGGCAAGCAGAGGCGCGTACGACGGCACCCTCAGAACCGACCTACGTCAACCAAGGATCGAGATATAAAATTTTGAAGAAATGAAAATTTGGAAAAATGGTTTTTCTTGAATAAAAAGTTTCCCTGTGAAAATCTTTGAATTATTTTACCAGGATCGTATAGGTCTCGCAGAGACGCGTCCAAAAACGTATAATAGTACCCTGTAGCTAGTATATATATGTTAGGAATCAGATCACACCTTCGAAATCAACGCTCTGGCTAGTAAACTTTTGAGCGTATATCTATATAACTATAGTACTATAAATTTTACTGATTTTGGAATTTCCGCTGACTCCTGCTAGACTCGTGGCTGGTTTTTTCTCTATTCGATTCTCATATACTCTCGGCGCACGGGGTGTTAATATTGTCCGGGAATATCAAGGAATACTCTGGATTAACGGGAATAATCTATAAAAAATGTATGAAAATTTGAAGTTTTTGCGGTTTTTTAGTGTCGGGTGTAAAATTTTCCTATGGGACGCAAATTTTTTGGGGTCGGGGCGCACAGGCGCCGCGCTGGCCCGTGTTTTGAGACTACTTTGGTCACGATCGGACCACAAAAACGGGAGTTATTATCAGATAAGTGTCAATTTTTTAATAAAAAAGTCAATATTTTGCGAAAATCGAAAAATTTTCTTCTAGGAAATGTCTAATCTGATTTGTTTTTTGCAGGAATCCTGTAGGGCGAGCAGAGGCGCGTACGACGGCACCCTCAGAACCGACCTACGTCAACCAGGGATCGAGATATAAAATTTTGAAGAAATGAAAATTTGGAAAAATGGTTTTTCTTGAATAAAAAGTTTCCCTGTGAAAATCTTTGAATTATTTTACCAGGATCGTATAGGTCTCGCAGAGACGCGTCCAAAAACGTATAATAGTACCCTGTAGCTAGTATATATAGGTTAGGAATCAGATCGGTTAGGTTAGGTTTTTTTTTTTTTTTTAAATATGTGGCAGGAGTGGGAAATCCATCATGGACACCCAGACTACTTTGCAGGAAGGCAGTCTGGGTAGTGCCGGACTCCTACCGGCTAAAAACCACTCCTGCCATGCGAAGGGCTCCCCTGCCGTCAAGCTGCGCAGGGTTGTTGTAAAAGTCTGCAGGTTGATTTTATATTTGTAGTTGTTAAAATGTTTTTAATAAATAATAATAATTGTAAATAATTCATTTTAATATAATTTTGTCATTTGCAGTTTTCGTTCATATTTTAATTGTCAAACATTAATAAAAAGATATAAAATAATAAATAATAAATAAATGATATAATTGACTACTAAATAAAAGTCTCGTCAGCTATTGGTTCCGCCTGTTGACGGACTTTACAATTTTTACAACAAATTCAATGAAATTCATGTAGTTTTTCCTGTCTTTTATGAGAAGACTGAGATTCTCGTTAGTGACCGATATGCCGACTCTCATTTCTACATCGAGCCTGTGGGAGGAATATACAGGGCACTCCGTCAGCAGGTGGAGGACTGTCTCCTGCTTGTCGGGGTCGCAGGCACACGCTGGGCTCTCCTTGCACTTGAAGCGAGTCAGGTACTCGGAGAACCCACCGTGCCCTGTTAGGGCCTGGGTCAGTTCCTGGGTCATCCCTATCTTACGCACCGTCCTGTACGCTGCGATCGCACACGGGAAGAACAACTTTGTCGTGGCCGCCGTTTCCCCAGTACAATACCTTCGGTTCCATTCGCCTAGCGTCTCCATTCGGATCATACGCTTGACGAATGAAACCGGGCATTTATCGTAATGGGGTTGCCGCTTACACCTCAGGGCAGCCTCCTTTGCAAGCGAGTCGGCTCTCTCGTTACCCTCCAGCCCCGCATGAGCTTTGATCCAGAACAAGGAGACGCTCTTGTTCTGGATATTGCTGCGGCGGATGGCGTCCCTCGTTTCCACTGCGAGGGCGTGGAGGGCTTCGGGGTTCACGACTGTTTGGAGAGCTGCCATGGAGTCGCTGTAGATAGCGAACGCCGTCTCGGTCCTTCGGAGGACTTCTTTCGCGGCCTCACAGAGGGCGAGGAGCTCGGCCTGGTAGACGGTACTGTAAGACGGCAGCGCAAGTTTGAGGGCCTTGACCTCGGTCTGGTCGGTCCACACCGACAGTGCGGCCCCGACCTTGCCCTCAATTTTGCTGCCGTCTGTGAAGATACGCACCGCATAGTCGCGGTGCTCGTTGTATTGGTCCTCGTCTACCAGGCGTCGCAGTGCAATGGCCATCTGCTCAGCTGGATGCGGCATCTCTAGTGCCGATGCCACTCGCTCGATCTCCCTGTCCCCTAGCGCTGGATGGGGTAAACCCTTCTTGGCCTCATAAAGTGAGGCCGCCTCTCAAATCCGGAGGTCGAGAGGGAGTATCCCAGCCAGCACCAGTGCTGAGTGTAGGGAGACCGTGCGATAGGCTCGGCACAGCTTCTGCGCGAAGCTCCTCTGGACGGCGTTCAGCTTCTTCTGGACTCCAATTTTGGTTGCGGCCGGCGACCACGCGCTCGCCGCGTACAGGACGATGGGTTCGACTGCAGCTGTATAGATGCAGCGGATGACCTCAGGATGCAGACCCCAACTGACCCTTGCGGCCCTCGACAGCTGTTTGTAGATACCGCTGGCTCGGGAGCAGACGTCTGCGACGTGAGTGTTAAAGGTCAACTTGTGGTCGATGGTGAGACCGAGCAGTTTGATCTCCTCAGACATGCCAATGTCCACCCCGCCCATTCTGAGACATGGAGTGTCATGCTTAAGTTTGCGCGTTACCAGCATTGCTTTGGTCTTATGTGGCGCAAACTTAAGCTTGTTCGAGACACCCCATGCTCGCACGTACTCGAGGGCGACATTGGCATCCCTTTGGATCTCAAGTGCCGTCTCCCCATCGAACACAAGGACGACATCATCCGCAAACGCCTGACAATAGACCCCCATCCTTTCCAACTCCTTAATCAACGGGTCCAGCACCACGTTCCATAATATGGGGCCACTGATTGACCCCTGGACGCATCCCTTCTCGGTCCTGGATTCATGCTCCGCTCCCGCGTACCTGACTTTCACCACTCTCTCGGACAAGTAACTATCATAGACCCTTCTCAAGTTCTCAGGACACTTTTCCTCAGCCAGACGCACTCGTATAGCCGGCCACCAAGCGCTGTCGAAGGCTCCCTCTATATCCAAGGACACAATCGTGACAAGCCTCTTTGCATTGAGTTTGCCACGAATGCGCCCCATGAGTGTATAGAGGGAGTCCTCGGTGCTCTTTTGGGGCATGAAGCCGTACTGGCGAGTACTCATCCTGGGTAACAAATGAAACTTGAGTCGGGCCACGAGCATCTTCTCGTATATCTTGCCGAGTACAGGCAAAAGACCAATCGGCCTGTATGACTTTGGAGTGGTGTAGTCTTCTTTCGCGGGCTTTCGGAGCACAACGACAGTTGCCTCCTTCCAGGACCGTGGAAAGTATCCATGCGCCAGGCACTTGTTCATCAAGCGCAGAACTAATTCTGGGTCTTGATGGATCACGTGGCCCCATACGTCCGCCGTCAGACCGTCGGAACCGGGGGCTTTTTTGGGGTTGAACGAGGAAGCAGCTCGGCTTAATTCGTCGGGAGTGAAAGGAGGGTCCCAAGACTCAACTTGGTTTCCCCGGTTCACCCCTTCCGCTCGCCTCCGCACCTCTTTGTGCTCCTCGTTGTCCCCCTCCGGACGGTCTTTCGGGTAAAATGTTTCGGCTAGGAACCTCGCTGAATCTTCGGGGCCTAAAGTCTTCGCATCCCTCACCATCGGTATGTCCTCCTCTCTCTTTTCTGTCCTCCGGATTACCCTGTATATTCCCTCCCACAGGCCTTCTCGGTCTTGTTTCTCACAGAAACCCTTCCAACTCTCGACCTTTGCTTTGGTTACTGCTTGTTCGTACTCTTCTTTCTGTTTCAGGTACTCCACAACAACCTTTGGTCTACGAACTGGCGCTGCACAACGGATCCTCCGCTTTTTGGTGGCAACCTGTCTCTTCAGGCTGGCGAGTTCGTCAGACCACCACGGCACGGTTAACTTCTCGACCGTCTTCTTCTTGGGCATCACTTTGGCACAGGCGCCTTGTACCGCCGTTGTCAGTTCCTCGACTACCAGGTCTAGCTTGTACACGCTGTCGATCTGATCGAACAGGCTTACAGTGAGTTGGCTGTTTTGCATAATCTGGGCCAGTTTCTTACGAAACTGGCCCCAATTTGCTTTCTTTGTGTTATAGATCCTGGTAGTCCGGTGTACCGTGATGCCCACAGACTTCTCGAGGTGAATGAAGAACTCTATGCCGTTGTGGTCCGACCCCGTCAGGTCATCGACGACTCGCCAGCCGTCGGTCACCGTCAGCATATCCGCTGTGCAGGCTGTGACGTCGACGCAGCTCGTGTAACGCCTGTTACCACGAACTACGTCGAAGGTTGGAGTTTCCCCTCTGTTGAGTATTTGCAGTCCAAGCTGGTCGAGAGCTCCCAGCATCTCGTCGCCTCTGCCATTGGTCTCACTACTGCCCCACCAAACACTCCAGGCGTTGGTGTCTCCTCCCATTATGAGCTTATGCGGGCCGGTCTCGACGACGATGTTTTCCGTGGTGAGTTCTGGGTACTGTCGAACGGCCAACTTTGGGTCAAAGACGGCTATGGCCGCTTTGACAGTCCCTTCTCCTTGCCTGGTGCTCTGGAAGATTCGGACGCCTCTGATCCCGCTCATCCTTTTAGCATTGCCCACGTAGGGCTCCTGGATCAGCGCTGCGGTGGCTTTGCGCTGCTCGGCCTCGATCATAAGCTCATGGGTCGCCAGTCTCTTCCTTTGAAGATTCACCTGGAGTATTCTGTGCGGCAGTGTGTCCACTGGGACCACCTTAGCAGTAGCCGACGGACGCACGTGCTAGCCTATCCCATCTGACTCGAACAGGACACTCGGGGTTGAACGCGTTGTGGTCCGTTTTCTCCATCTTCGCCTTGACGCAGTTGTGGCATTTTGGTGTATCCGCCTTTAGCCACTGAGCACACTCTGCACGCAGGTGAGGGCCTCCGCAATGGCTGCATAAGTCGACAGACTCTTTACAGAGTCGCCGACTATGCCCGTAACCTAGGCACCTCGTGCACTGCACCAGTGGCGACTGGTCGTCAACGAAGGCGGTCTGAAGATCGATACGCGCTCTTCCCTTATCGAGCATCCTGTTGTAGATAGTCGGGGACGTGCTGACTATCACGTTTTGGGTTTAAGGGTTTCTGGAGTTTTTCTTAAATTTAATGATGAGTCGGTCTTCCTCGTTGTCAAGGCCGCGGAAAACATCGCGGTTCTGACTCCGTAGCGCTCCCAGCATCTCCTCGTCAGAGTGAATGCGGAGAACACCCCGGAAGATCAGCAACGGATCCTTGTTCTTCACGTCCTCGACAACGAGGTGGGCTCCTGCCTTCTCTATTCTTTGCCTTACCCGATTCTTTTCCTCTACCGACCTACATCCCATAACAACTTTTCTGTCTTTCGCCCTTCGCACGCTTTCTACTTCCACTCCTCCATCCTTGGCCTTAACTGCCTCTCTGATCTTTCTTAGAACTTCCTCTCCTGTGTCGTCTTCATTCTTAGACGTCACCACTACGGAGTGCAGCGCGGTCCTTCCTGGGGTCTGCCTTTTCGGTGGACCCGCCGCTACACTCGCGTATGTGGCCGTCTTTTCCAGCAGTTCCCCTTGCCTCTCCATCGCCTGCCGCAGACTCTCCATCTTCTCGCTGCTCTCCTTCACCAGCGCGCTATGCTCCACTAGTGAAGCGAGCAGCGAGTTGACCTCCGGGAGGGATTTGGGTGTCTCCGGCGGAAATGTGGCCTTAATCACCTCCTCCCTTGCCAGCTCAGCCCCTTTTACCAATGCAGCAGCCGCCGCCTCCTCCTTCACGAGCTGGTACAGCCGTTCCACCGATTGGGTGATCCCGGCTCTTAAGTCTGCCCTCAAATTGCGCGAATCGCCAAGATGCGACTTCGCGCGCAGAAGGCAGTTTCGAGCCTCGGTCACCCGATCGGTGGGTTTTTTCGGCTGCGGCTGGCTTGCCCCCGGTGACCCTCCCAGCGTCTCAGTAGAGGTTCGGCGCGCCACGACCTTGTTATCTGGCTGGGATGTAGCGCGCTTTGTAGACGTCTGGGAGGCTGTCACGGTCGGGACAGCTTTTTTGGATGGGTTCTTGGCGGCCGTCGGAAGAGGCTGAGACTTTGACATTTTCCCATCCTCCCACTCGCCAATGCTTCGCCTCACACTAGAGGCCTGAGTTGAAGCACTGGGAGGGGAGACTTCCCCCTCGAAGGTGATGGAAAGTGCCGCATTCGATGGAGAGACACGGGAGCCTGTGGAGGCTTTTTTGGCTGGAGTCCTGGAGAGGAACATGATGGTGGAAGTGAAATGTAAAATCAAATAATGTTCTGATCCCTGTAAAGGGGGATCAGTTTGTCAATTAAAATTGATTCAGATATTTCCTCAAAAGAGGAGTCAATAAATAATTAAAATAAAACAATTATAATAAAATAAATTTAAAACTAATGTACTGATCCCTGTAAAGAGGGGATTAGCAGTCAGATACTTAAAAGCTACAATTATTAAAAATAAATTCGTAATAATATATATATAATATTTTGCTAAAACTAATGTACTGAACCCTGTAAAGGGGGGTCAGCAAGTCATTTGAAGAAAATAGAATTTTTCATCAATAGAGGTGTCAATAAAATGGTCAATAACCTTTTAAGTTGTGCCACTAATTAACCCACAAATGTATATTTTAGCTCGACTTACCACCCCCTATTATTTAAAGCACTAAAAATATTTTGGTATTCCTATAAATAAAAATAAAGGGTGGTTGGTAAAATTTGAAGTTTTTGCGGTTTTTTACTGTCGGGTGTAAAATTTTCCTATGGGACGCAAATTTTTTAGGGTCGGGGCGCACAGGCGATGCGCTGGCCCGTGTTTTGAGACTACTTTGGTCATGATCGGATCACAAAAACGGGAGCTATTATCAGATAAGTGTCAATTTTTTAATAAAAAAGGTCAATATTTTGAGAAAATCGAAAAATTTTCTTCTAGGAAATGTCTAATCTGATTTGTTTTTTGTAGGAATCCTGTAGGGCGAGCAGAGGCGCGTACGACGGCACCCTCAGAACCGACCTACGTCAACCAGGGATCGAGATATAAAATTTTGAATAAATGAAAATTTGGAAAAATGGTTTTTCTTGAATAAAAAGTTTCCCTGTGAAAATCTTTGAATTATTTTATCAGGATCGTATAGGTCTCGCAGAGACGCGTCCAAAAACGTATAATAGTACCCTGTAGCTAGTATATATAGGTTAGGAATCAGATCGGTTAGGTTTTTTTTTTTTTTTTTTTTCGTACATATTTTACCGCAGACATGGTAGTCCGCGCAATTGTTTACATTTTTCATTTTGTTTACAGATTATTTTTCATTGTCGTGCCCTCATCTTGGACAAATATTTACTTAAAAACTAAGCTTAAAAACTAAGTTTAAAAACTACGCGAGTCCACCTCACTCTTTATTTTTTTTTTTTTTTTTTTTTTATTCATTTTTTTTTTGTGTTATAATGTACATTTTTTTTTTTTTTTTTTTTTATATTTCTTTTGTTATATTTTGTATTATAATATGTTTCTTAATGGCTAGTTTCACAATTATACAAATCGCTTAAGCTTTATAGTACTAAATTACTATACAAATTAAAAAGTACATTTTACATGTTACACATGACTATACATTTAAGGTTTGTAGGTAGAATTGGGGTATTAGGTTTCTATTTATTTGCTACCTAGAGTCTTCACTAACTCCATCAGGGCTTTTACGACTGCGATGTCTCGATGCTGCATGGCCGTCTTAAGGTTGTATTCGACGACCATTTTAGAAGGCGCATCCATCGCTTTCCGGGCAAAACGGCCCGTGGCATCGTCGGCGTCGTCGGTGTAATACACACAGCTGACTGTGTGTCTCGACACTGCGACAACTGCGTGGGAGATACTGTCATGGATCTGGAGCCTCCTTGACTTGGTGTTAATTATAATAACGCTGTCGCAGGTCAACCCCTGAGCTGCGTGGATGGTGAGAATGCGCGACCCTTCGCCAGACCCATAGCCTTGGTCAGCAAGAGAGGCTCTCTCTTCCTGCGTATGGACCAAGAATAAGGTGTTGTGGGCGGTTTTCGGTATGCGCGCTCCTGTGAACCTTTCCACTTTCAGAGAGTGGACCTGCGACAGCGACGTCTTGGAGGAGTATATACCGGGGTATATCTCACTCAGGGTCAGGGCTATGTCCATTGGGTTCCGATGCGTACAGAGCAACTCCTGGGTGATGCTAGCCACCAAATTCGGACGGGTGTACCTTAACTCAAATAAGTTCTCCCTGTCCAAAAATGGTAGCTGATTCACGTCTCCGATGAGAACGACGTCGCTCGCTCCAGACAACTTCACTGCCATGACTATGGCCCCAAAATGGTTCATGAGGGCTTCGTCAACCGTAAGGCGACGGCATTTCTCCTCTGGTCTGAACACGTTGGCTAAAATTGAGGCCATAGTGCGCACCTTTGCCTTAACACGATCTCCTAATCGGTGCGCCAGCTTCTCTCTGAGATCTTTAGCAGCTTCGGTTGTTGTGGTCACTATGATATCGCTCTCCTCGTCAAAGTGGTTCACTATCCAGGTTGTCTTTCCGCACCCTGGGAACCCGTTTACCCACCTGATACTGGGTACCGCCCAGTGTGCTTCCGAAGCTGGCGAAACGCAGGCCCCCGAAATGGATTGTGCCATTTCGAGGATCCTGTCGTCCAGCATAATTTTGGTACACTTGGCGGTAACCACTATCGGGTCGTCTGCGGGTGTTCGGAATGTAGCTTTCCCTGAGCGCTCCGTTTCCTCCACGTCCAGGGTCACAAAGCCACTCTTAGCACTATAAGCTGCCATGTACGACCCTGTCATTTCACCAGCAATGACCTGGGATTTGACGTTGTCGTACACGGCTGCTTCCGCTTCCCCGAGCAAAACCCTTAACAGACCCTCATTTTTCCAATGGAAGGTCTGCAGAATCTTTCTACAAGTCGCGAGGTTTACCTCTCTGGTTGCCCTCACGACTGCTATATACTCGAGGAATGCGCTGTGTATGTGGTCCGTGATACCCGAGTTTACAGCGAGGGTCGGTGGGCTGACTTGCCCTTTGTCGGCTCTGGTCGGTTTGGGTTTTGGTGCTGGTGTTTCTCTAGGTTTCGGTTTGAAAAACCTCATGACCGCTGACTCTTGCCGCTCTGATGGTGATGTGCGGCTGGTACTCGGGAGCAGTGCGCTGAGGAAGTTGCCTATTGCTTTGAGACGGGTTTTGGACCGGGTTCGGTCCTCTGGGCTAAAGTTTCCGCCTTTGTCCCTCTTTTCTTTTTCTGCCGTTAACTTCTGCTGAGCCCTCTCAGCTCCGCTCAGGGCGATCGGGTTCTTAGTGGAGCTCATCGTGCTGCCTGTGTGGTCTCGGGGGGCTTTGAGGAAGCTTAGAGTTTCCCCCCTGTCCTCATAGACCACGACCTCATGCTGTTCTGAGGCTTTAAGACAGCCGAAACGGTCTGCGATGTCTCCTCTTTCTCCACCGACCACCATAGCATCGATGCTGATCGTGCGGGGTGCTATGCACGTATTTTCACCTGCTTTCGTAATCTTTTGGAGCAGCGAGCTGGCTTGGGCAAATGGGGTCTCCGCTCTCCACTCGAGTAGTGCTATTGTCTTTCCTTTGAATCGCACTAAACGGCACTTGTGAGCGGCTATCTCCACCTGCTGCAGCGCGGAGTACTTACTTCCTTTGATGCTCGTTTTTAATGTGCTCCCGTTGATCAGGGCAGCTAGGCCCGGTGAAATTGTAATTCGGGCTCCAGTGCGGCTTGAACCAATGCAGAAACTTATGCCCAGCGTCTCTGATTCCCTGTTCATGAATAGGGCGACCCCTCGAAGTCTGATACCGGGGACTCCATCTCTACCGCATACCAGGAAGTGTGTTACTGGCATGTCGGTTAGGATCGTCTGTTGGTTTGTCCCTGTTGTTGGTACCGGTGGCGCTGTCACTGATGCTGGTTGTGTATTTGTGCTTTGATGTGTAACTGAAAGTGTTAGGTTTTGAGTAATTGTTGTTGATGTTGTGTTTGTAGTTGTGGGTAATGGATGTTCTGTATTTAGTGTAGGTGTTGTGTTTGTGTTTGTGGTGGGGGTACGAGTAGATGGTAGCCAGACTCGACTTCGTGCGGGGGCATCTGATTTGTTCGGCCCCGCTGCGGTTAAGGCAACTCTACTCGCGAATGCTAAGAATGGAGTCCTCGAAGCTGGCTTCTCCATAAAGTTGTGGAGTGAGGATTGATTTAACTGGAGCCCTGTTTTCCGCTCCAGTTCCATTCGTTCAAGGCAGAACCTTGGGCATTCGAAGAGAAGGTGCCAGACTGTTTCCTCGCAGCTCTGGTCGCAGACGCACGAGGGACTGTCCTTGAGGTGGAAGCGGTGGAGGTAAGCTGCAAAACCTCCGTGTCCCGTCAAGATTTGAGTATGGGCCGGTGTTAGGGTTGTGTCCCTAAGGATTCTTTTCGCCGCTATGACGTCTGGAAAGAACACCTTTGTTACCGCTCCTGTACTCGAGGACTCATACCTCGCTTGCCACTTCTTTACGGTCCCCTCCCGTATCTTCCTTCTCACGTATGATACGGGGACTTTGTCATAGTCCGCTGTCTCCTTTGTTAGGGCTGCCTCCTTTGCCAGCTCATCTGCTCGCTCATTCCCGGCAGTTCCCACGTGGGCCCTGAGCCAGAAAAGCCTCACTTTTCTGCCCTCCTCTCTGATTTCTCGAATGAAACTCTTTATTTGAAGTGCCAGGTGGTGAGTAACAGACGGTCTCCTCAGCAGGTCGAGCGACGACCTTGAGTCACTCAGTATGCTTATGGAGGCCGCTTTAGATTCTCTTGCCAACCTGACAGCTCGAAAGAGTGCATACATTTCCGATTGGAAGACAGTATTGTAAGGCTCCAAGCCAAAAGTGCTGGACATGGACTCCTTTTCTCCTTCCCACCAAGTTAGGGCAGCTCCAACTTTCCCCTCTATCTTGCTGCCGTCAGTGTAGATTTGGGGGCCGGTAACTTTGTGAGTCTCTAAGGTTTCGGGATTCCAGTCTTCTAGGCGTGCGTACTCGGTTGTTGTGAGTCGCGCTGGATGAGGGTGATTTAAATAATTTATATTCCGTTCCAGCTCACGGCCCGGTGGTAGGAACTCTCGGGAATGGCCCTTCTTGATCTTGAAGAGGGTTGCCGCCTCAATCACCCGGAGATCTAATGGGAGTTGGCCTGACAGAACCAGTGCCGATGTCAGAGACACCGTGCGGTATGCCTTGCAGATCTTCTGCGCGAAACCCCGCTGTAGCGAATCAAACTGATTTCGTGTCATCAGTTTCTCAGCCGCCGGGGCCCACGCACTCGCTGCATACATCACGATGGGCTCTATCACTGACACGTAAATCGTCCTGATTATCTCTCTATTGAGACCCCACGTCACCTTCGCTGCACATGCGAGTTGTTTATAGATGTCTGTAGCCTTTTTACAGATTGCAGACACGTGTGCATTAAAAGTGAGTTTGGCGTCAATAATGAGACCTAGCAGCTTGATCTCTTGGACCAGGCCCAGCCTTGTGCCCGACATGTGCAGAACCGGGTCGTCGTATTTAAGCTTTTTCGTTAAAACCATCGCATTTGTTTTATGCGCGGCAAAACGCAGCTTATTTCGGGCGCCCCACTTCGACACTATGCTTAGCGTCTCATTGGCTTTTTGCTGCAGGGGACCGGTCTCGTGGTCCGAGAATACCAGGACGACGTCGTCTGCAAATGCTTGGCAATATACGCCCATACTAGCCAGTTTGTGAAGGAGTGAGTCTAGGATCAGGTTCCAGAACGTCGGACCGGCAATTGAGCCCTGGACGCATCCTTTGTTGGTTCCTTTCTCGCTAGTCGCTCTGGCGTAGTTGACCTTGACGTAGCGGTCTTCTAGGTATGAGGCGACGAGAGTGTACAAGTTTTTGGGACATTGTTTGGCCACCATCTGTTTTTTTAATGCAGGCCACCATGCGTTGTCGAAAGCCCCCTCTATATCCAATGATACCATAAGCACTATTTTCTTTGCTTTGATTTCGGCACGTATGTGCCCCATGAGGTCATAGAGGGCGTCCTCGGTACCACGCTGTGGCATGAACCCGTACTGACTTTTGTGCAGTGTTGGATAGAAGTGCCACTGAAGTCTGCCTACAAGGAGTTTTTCCACGATTTTTCCGAGGACCGATAGGAGACCTATTGGCCGGTAGGATTTTGGACTGGTGTAATCATCCTTGCCTGGCTTGCGGAGGATGCACACGTGAGCGACCTTCCACTGCCTCGGAAAGTGTGATAGCGACAGACATCTGTTTGCTATCGCCAAGAACACTTCCCTGTCACAGTTTATTGCTGCAGCGCAGATGTCTGCCGTTAAACCATCGGGGCCGGGGGCCTTCTTCGGATTTTGGTCTTGCAGGACCATTTCCAGCTCCGTGGTTGTGAAGGGTGGATCGTTGGCGGATAATCCCTGTGGATTTTCCTCCCTCGCAAGCTGTCTCAATGCACTATGGTATGGCTTTTCACCATCTGGTGAGTCGTCCGGGTAAAAGGTTTTTGCCAGCAGGTCCGCGGATTGCTGTGGGCTAAGAGTTTCTCTTGCGGTGTTTCTCAGGAGGGTGTCATCCTGCCTTTTGGCGGTCTTCCTTAATACCCTGTAGACGCCGTCCCACATGCTCTCTCGGTCCTGCTTTGTACAGAACTCCCTCCAGCTTGCAGTGGCAGCTTCTGTTGCTGCTAAAGTGTATTCATTTTTTGCCGTGACGTAATTTTTAATGGTGTCTTCCCTCCGGTGAGCGGCCGCATTCTTAATTCTCCTCTTTTTCGTCATTGCGTCTTTTTTGAGACGGTCAAGAGCAGAATTCCACCAAGGGGGCTTTGAATTGTGTTTTGGAGATCCCAGTTTTGGGATCGCCTCATCACACGAACTGTGGATGGCGTTTATGTACTCGTCGAGGATTATTTCCAGATCCCCCGGGCTCGGGGCGTCCGAGATCCTGGCCTTTGTTATTTCTTTTCCTGCCAGGATGGTTTTGAAGCGCGCGCAGAAAACGGACCACTTTGCCTTCTTGGTGTTATAGATACGCGTCGAGACTGGCCTTAGGGGTTCCAAAGCTTTCTCTAAGCGCATGGAGAAGGTGATTGCATTGTGATCGGATGAGGTCAACCCTCTTTCTACTCGCCACTCCTCCATTTTTCCCAGCAGCGACAGACTGCATGCAGTTACATCTACTATGCTTGTGCACCACCTGTCGCCTCTGTAGACCTCGAAAGTTGGTGTTTGACCCGAGTTTAGGATCTGGAAATCCTGCTCGTGGAGGAAGGAACAGTACTCGGCCCCCCGATGGTTTTCGGATACGCTGCCCCACCATTGGCTCCAGGCATTTACGTCACCTCCCACCAGGATGTTGTTTGTGTGTAGTTTGTTTGTTGTGTGTTGTAATGTGGAAAGGTATGGGTTTAATTCTTGATCTCCCTCAAAGTAGACCGATAGCACTCCAAGACTAAGCTGGCCCACCTTCAGCAGAACGGCCGCAATGTTCTCAGTTACAAGTTGGGGGTCATGAATGACTTCCAAACTGCTTCCAAAGATCACTATTGCGGCTTTCACTGGTTTTTGGCGGTTGAGGCTGCACTGGATAACTTGTGTGCCTGGACTTTGTTTCATTACACCTTCCGTTTCGTTCTTCCCACGTAAGGTTCTTGAACAAGTGCCACGGAAATTCCCTTTGCCTGAGCCATCAGATGGAGTTCATCTGTGGCCAGCTTGGAGCGCTGGAGATTGACTTGGATGAATTTCAATCTTGCTGTCGATCTTTGTGAATTTTGAGGGGGACTTTGTTGGTGGTTTTCCTGCGGGTCGCCCTTAGCAGTAGGAAACGCGCGACCGGGCTATCCCATCCCACTTTTGGCGTTCCTGGCAGTCTTCGCTGAACGCAGTGTGTGCCAGGTCGCTTCCTTTTTTCTGTGCCCCCTTGCAGTTTATACACGTGGGCTCTTTGCCTTCGGCTCTGTTCTGACAGTCCCTACCATCATGCGCACCGCTGCAAAAGAAGCATGACTCCTTTGCTGCCCCGCATATGGACCTGTTGTGTCCGTATCCGAGGCACTTTGTGCACTGAACGAGTGGGGACTGATCTACGACTGAGCACCGCTTGATACCCACGTGCACTCTCTGGGCTTGGGTGAAGATAAGCCACATTTTTGGTGAGAGTTCCAACACCGGATGGCACTCGTGGGGATTTCTCGCACGCTTCCTGTATCGCACTCTAGCCGCCTTTTCACCCTCAGCGACATCTTGCAGAAGATGTTTGTTCTGCGCAAACAAGAGATCGACGATCTCCCCGTCGCTGTAGCTGGACAGTACGCCCTTCACACAGACCAAGGGGTTCTGGGGCTTTGACTCTTGAACCTTTAGACCCCCATTTTTCTTAAACTGGTCTTTGACCAGATTCAAATCGGCTTTGCTGGCGCACCTCAGGACTACCTTTTGGTTTCGGGCCTTCCTGACGGCATCCACCTTTGCTCCGGTCGTCTTGAGATCCAAGGCGGTCCTAATCCTCTCGATAACGTTGTCCCCTGTGTGTTTGGGGTCCGTCGACGAGATGATCAGGGTGTGGTTTGGTAGCAATTGGTTTGGCTTAGGGGCGGGTTTTGGTGTACTAGCAATCTGGGCAAAGGTTTTTGGGCCTTGTAGTTGTTGAGGAGGTCTATCTACTTTGCCCAGGTCTGCTACCCCTTTTTCAATGTTTTGGAGGTGCTTTTTCACCTCCACGACCGCCAGTTCTGCGTCCAGGTTTGGAGCTGCCATGATCTGGGTGGGGGGTTCTTTATCCCGCAGGACTCGGATATCCGCCGAGACTAGGTCCAGCCTTTCCGCTATGGGTTTGAGATGTTTATCGAAATCATCTCGTAGCTGTGTTGGTGGTGGGGGAGGCGTGGGTTTACTCAGAATCTCTTGGATCTGTGCCCGCATTCTCCCCATTTCCTCGTCAAACCGAGTGTTTGTCAACATGTCTTTTGCCGCCTCCGCCTCAGACGCCTGGCTTAGGTTCGATCCTGGCTGGGTAGGGTCAGGCTTCAGTTTTTCTATTTCCTGACGAAGCACGTCCAGCTGGTTCGAGATGCTGGTAATATTTGACTCCAGACGGGACAATCCCCCACTCAGGAGTTCCCCTTTAGGATCCCCAGGTGTCTTTACAATGTCCAGCCTGGTCTGTTCGTGCTCCTTGGAGTTCTTCAAGCTCACCAGCTTGACTTCCTCCCTTACCTCCTTTAGACTCTTGAAAGCTTCAAGAGTCTCGTGGCCTAGCCAGTCACGGATACCCTTTGCCTCTTTCTTAGTATCGGTCAGGTCCGTTCGCATGAGCGAGAGTTCCGTTTTTAGGGTCATAACATCTCGAGTATGAGCTCTCTCGACCCGCACGAGCTCTTGTGCATGTCGAGAGCGCTCCTTCTCGAGGTTGAATTTATGACGTGCCCGCGAGTCTGCCAGAGACAGAACTGTCTCGTAGAGACCCTGGAGGCACTCATGGGCGGTGATCTTACATTCCCGCTTCATGTTCCCTGCCGACTCTAAGGCGTCTTTCCCCCTCTGAAGCAGGTCGTTTGCTTCTCGCGTAGCCAAATCCATCTGCACACCTGTACCCCGTCTTGGAGTTCGGTACAGAAGACTCTGACGCTCAGGTCTGTTTAGGTGACCCGCTGAAGAAGCCACCGAGCTCTCGTCGTCTGAGATGATTTGGCGGGGGGGGGAAATTCCACACTGCTCCCAGTTTATAACCGTCTCCGACACTGTGCAGGGAATTCCCTCTCGCATCTCGGGTCCCGATGTTGTCGTGTCCGAGATGTGTGTCGTACATGCCGACACACCTGAGCCCGCTGCCTGCATCTCCGACGACGCCGTTGGGATCGGGGTAGACTGTTGGGGTGGCTCCGATGGATGCGCCGCTTTTTCAGACACCGTAGATTTAGCAGTGTTCCTAAGTAACTTTTTCCGGAGGTTAGTGGAGACTCCCACGGTTGTTTTACGAGAGGCAGATATGGTGGATTGCTGTGATGACATTTTTATTTATTTATTTTTTTATTGAGGTTGTAGTGCCAACAATTTTACCTACCTACGGACAATGTTAGTACAATTATTGCAAACAGAAGAAATGAAGGATATTTTGTAATTAATAGGGGGAAGGAAATGGATAAAATTAAGACACGGCACAATTACTTATTTATACCTTACTTCTTATTATATATATATATTAACGGGTACAGTAGTTAGTTACCTATTAGTAAAGATGTAAAGATTAGTATTTTTTTTTTTTTTTTTTTTATTATTATATAATGTGTAAAAAAATTACCTGCAAGAAAATTAAGTACTTGTTTAGAATTATAAATAAAAAAGAATTGCGAAAAAAAGATTTCAAAATAACAACCCGTTTCAGAGTTAAGCAATATTTTCACTTCGCACAAAATTATTGAATATGCGCACTGTACACCGCACGCGCGCCGGCGACGGCGGCCTAAGCCTCCGCGACCGGCCGCCGCGCGCGCCGCTCTGCACGCGTGGGTCGTTCACCCCTGCAGTACGACACGCGACGGCGCAAATTTGAAACAGCTGATTCTAATTTTCCCATCACATTTCTCAGACTTTGGACTGGCAAATCATCGAACTACTAAATGACTGTTTAAATTAAGTTACGCCATAGTCTAATAACCGCTGGTAGACTCCTAGGATTGTTTGGACAGCAGGCACTCGTCGTTGCTCACCAAACAGTTCACGGTAACGGTTACGAGCCGCAGCTAAACTTTCACCAGTCGTAATGTAACACACTATCATATCCAAGTACTCTCGATTGGAATACGTTAAAGGCATTATTGAAGTATTCGCGAACGTACATATTTGCCGTAACAAATCAGGGAAATACACCCTAGTCGCGCGACGGATATCGGACGACTGAACGGGGCGCAAGCGGGCTGCGGGAGGGAATAGTAGCGGGCGGCGGGGGTACGACGCTCGCGCGCGGTATTGGAGCGAGCCGCTAGCGCAGCCCTGCGTACAGTGCACAAAAAAATATGATACTAAATTGTTTTATTAATGTGAAAATATAGAAAGTGCTCAAAAAAAAAATTTTTTTTTGCAATGTGTTTGTTTTTCGATGTCGAGTATGTGGACGAAGTTCTTGCAGTTAATTTTTTTACACCTTATATTTTTTTTTTTTATATATAATTTTTTATTTTTTATTTTTTTATTTTTATTATTACTGAGGTGGACTCACGGAATCTTCCGTCGCTGGTGGTCGGCGACTGCTGTCCGATGAGGAGCCCGACAATTGCTAGAGCTCGATGTTCTGAGCCCTGAGTGCGCACTGTAGTCTCCAGTGAAATCCTGAAGTGCCGCTGGATCACTAAGTGTAAGGGTCACGAGATTTGAGATTCAGTAGGGGCCAAATTGAAGAGCTTTTCGAGCTCTTTCAAATGAGCCTAAACTCGGCTATCCCAACTCCAACGGGAACGAAGTTAGGCCGCGGGGGGGTGAGGCCGCCCTGAGGGGGATTGGGGGGGGGAAGTCTCGCGGGGAGTTTATTGAGGGTGGAAGGTTTTTGGGGGAGAGGGAGGATGGCGACGTGGGGTGGGGGATGAGGAACAGATCCCTGTAGAAAGGTCCTGGAGTTCCAAGTCAGACAAGTCCAAACTCGGGTAGGATAGGACCAGTCGTTAAGGAGTTCCCTCGGGCTAACCTGATGATGAGCCGCGGAGTCGTCACGCTGATGGCTGGTCTGCAGGCAGATTCCTCGTCCGGCAACGGAGTCTTCAGTGAGGGCTTGATTGGCTGTTTCGACGTCACACCTCGTGTCGCGAACAACACGTGGGGCCAAAGTGAGGTTAATTTGGCAAAAAATCCACGTGTTTTGATGATTTTTATGTGCCAATAGCTCCCAAGCCCGTGCTCCGAATTTGCTGTTCTTGGTGTCTCTAGATAGGTCTCTGCTGCGTCTCTCAGGGATGATGTTCGCACAATAATGGCACTGACCTTGGCTGAGATATTCCCCACAGAAGTTCCAGGCGTACTGCTCCGCAACCAGAAGAGCCAGACGCTTGCCCACACGAACCCTGGCAATTTAACACTCCACAATTCCACTGTTAACGTTTTGGCGCACGTAACTCAACGCGTTGAATTTTAATGAATTTTTAACGCGGAGGCGATGGTACTGTTGCGACGTGTTATCGGTTACTGTCTGATCGGTTAGGTTAGGTTAGGTTAGGTTAGGTTAGGTTAGGTTAGGTTTTTTTTTTTTTTTTTTTTTTTTTTTTTTTTTTTTTTAATACTTCTACCTCCTTTTTTATCGGAGTCTATGCTAGCTATGTCAGTTCTCAATCATTCCAGTTCTCGCTTGTATGCCTCTCGTACTTTTATTCATCATACTGGATCTTTCTTTCATTCATCATCTATTATGCCTTGTATGGGTGGGATGCCCAACTGCTACTAGTCATTCTATTCTGTCTAACTACTTTCTTTTGTTTCCTTTATTTACACAATTGGGTTTAGGGGTTCTTAATAATTGGGAAGACATTTGTTTTATTTCTACATATTTTGATTACATTTGATACTGTTCCAACAGTATCCTTTTACAATTTTTCCTTTATGTTTCAGTGGCTGTATTATTAGTATTTTATTTCTATGTTACATCCAAGTGTTCTTACATGTATTTATTTGTTCTTATATTTTTGGAAGAAATGTGGAAGACAGTTTTCTCTTATTACTAATTACTTATCTTAGCTTAAATTCTAACAATGCTGTATAACAATAACAATTTATGGAGACGGAAGTCTTACATATATTTACATTTATTTCTAGCTTACTTTAATTTACATACTAATTATTTATTCCTATTTCTATCTCTTATTTCTATGCTAGTCCTTAATATAATATACTATATTATGTTAGCATATTTGCTTATGCGGTTTTATTACGATCTATAACTTTTTGCGCTATTAGTTTACAAAAATCTAGGAATACTTTGTTGTTTTTACTTTTCATTATATCTACCATGTTATCGCGTGTTATTTTTATATCTATTTTATGTTCGGTATTGAAACGGTGCATGTAGAATTGAGGGCAGTCGAAAAGTATGTGCGGGACCGTTTCATCTGCATTTGGGTCACAGATGCACGATGGACTCCCCTTGAGCTTGAAACGGTTCAAGTACTCGGAGAATCCACCGTGCCCCGTCATAATCTGCGTGTTAAGGCTGCTTGTTCCTATCTTCCGGATTATCCCATAAGCTGTCCGGACATCTGGGAAAAACAGTTTGGTAACAGCAGCCGTATCTCCAGATCCGTATCTCTGGTTCCATTCGTCAAGCGACGCCATACGTATGCTTCGCTTGACGAATGAGACCGGACACTGATCGTAATCGGGCTTTCTTTTGGAGTTTTCAGCGGCCTCCTTTGCTAGCTGGTCGGCTCTTTCGTTCCCCTGTAGCCCCACATGAGCTTTGACCCAGAACAGGGATACCACCTTGTTCTGGCGGGATGCAGATCGTATGTTATCCCTAGCTTCTACAGCAAGAGGATGGCGTGATCCGGGATTTACTATTGTTTGTAGAGCCGCCATTGAGTCGCTGAAAACTCCAAAAGAGGACGCCTTGAGTTTGTTTATCTCCCTGGTTGCCCTTTCAATTGCCAGAAGTTCAGCCTGGTAAACTGTGCAGTGTTTTGATAGGGCAAGCTTGAGGGCTCTGGTCTCGGCATCACCCCTCCATATGGACACAGAAGCGCCGACCCCTCCTCCGATCTTGCTCCCGTCGGTAAAAATGCGAACGTCAAAAGTGCACCTGTCCAGCTGCTCTTGGTTTACCAGGCTGTCAAACTTCAAGATGTCGCGTGCCGCAGGATGGGGATCCTCTATTGCCGCGGTCATTCGCTCTATCTCCCTGTCTCCCAATGACGTCTGGGGCACTCCCCTCTTGGCTTCATACAACGATGCCGCCTCTCGAACTCTAATGTCGAGGGGGAGTAACCCAGACAGCACCAGTGCTGAGTTTAGGGAGACCGTCCGATATGACTTACACATCTTTTGGGCAATGCCACGCTGGACGGACCCGAGTTGCTTTTTAATACTTAACTTTCCAGCTGCCGGCGCCCAGACACTTGCAGCGTAAAGCATGATGGGCTCTATCACCGCCACATACATTGTCCGTATCACTTCTGGGTGTAACCCCCAACTAACCTTAGCAGCTCTACACAGTTGTTTGTAGATCGCGATTGCCTTCCTACATGCGAGAGAGATGTGTTTATTGAAGGTTAATTTTTCATCGATTGTTACACCCAGAAGCTTTACTTCATTCGACATTTCAATCCGCGTTCCCCCCATGCTCAGGCGTGGTGTGTCGTATTTCAACTTCCTGGTTATTACCATGGCAACTGTCTTATGTGGTGCAAATTTTAGTTTATTTTCGACACCCCACGCCAGAACCTGATTGAGGGCAGCATTTGCATGTCTCTCTATGTCTCGTGCCGTCTCCCCGTCGAAGACTAGAACGACATCGTCCGCAAAAGCCTGGATGTACGTCCCTCCAGCCTCCACAGCTTTTATGAGGGGGTCTAGGACCAAGTTCCAAAAAATTGGGCCACCAATCGATCCCTGGACACAGCCTTTATTTGTTGCCTTCTCATATACTTCCCCACCGTACCAGATTGCGACCTTGCGGTCTTTAAGATAACTGTCTATGACCCGCCTAAGATCGATAGGACACTTTTCTTCCGCCAGACGGATCCTTATTGCAGGCCACCATGCACTATCAAATGCCCCCTCTATGTCCAAAGATACTAACGTCACTATTCGTTTTTGGTCAAGTTTCTTGTGGACATGCTGCATGAGGTCGTAGAGGGCATCTTCCGTGCTTTTCTGTGGCATGAATCCGTACTGACGGGTACTCATGTTCGGCAAAAGGTGAAACTTTAGGCGGGCCACTAGCATCTTTTCGAAGATCTTCCCCAATATAGGCAGTAGCCCAATCGGCCTATATGATTTGGGGCTGGAATAGTTCTCTTTTCCAGGCTTTTTGAGTATCACTACTGTGGCCTCCTTCCAGGCAGTGGGGAAGCAGTGACATTCTAGGCACTTATTGAGGAACCTTAGAAACAATTCCGGATCGTTACCCACAGCGTGACGACAAATGTCTGAGGTAAAGCCGTCCGATCCTGGTGCCTTCCTCGGATTGAAAGAATCCATTGCACTTTTCAACTCGGCCATCGTAAATGGTGGGTCGCAAGAGTCATTTTGCTCGCCAGAGTTTACGGTTTCGGCCTTGACTCGAACGGATCGGTGGTGTGCGTTGTCGGATTCTGTTTGGTCCTCTGGGTAAAAAGTCTCCGCTAACAGCTTTACTGAACCTTTTGCATCCAGCACATCACCGTTCCTCTCCAAAGGTAGGTCCTCCTCTCTACGCTGTGTCCTGCCTATTATCCTGTATATCCCCTCCCAGATCCCCTCCCTATCCTGTCTCCCACAGAATTCCTTCCAACTCTCGGTTTGAGCTTTGGCCGCTTCTGACTCATACTCCTCTTTCTTTTTCAGGTACTCTTCTATGACCTTCGACTTCCGGATTGGGGCTGCGCAGCGGATCCTACGCTTCATGGTGACGACGGTCTTCTTCATCTCGACGAGTCTCTCGGACCACCACGGCAAGGTAAGTTCCTCCTTTACTTTTTTAGTTGGGATAGTTTGTTTGCATGCTTCATTAATTGCTCTGGTTAGGTTTTCTGTTGCTGTGTCTATTTGCTCTAGGTTGTTAATTTTTTCTATTTCGGCTGTTGTGAACTTTAAATCTATTTTCAACTGGCTGAGTTTCACATGAAAGTCAGGCCAGTTCGCCTTTCTAGTATTGTACTTACGGGTGGTTCTTTCAACTTTGACACCCTTTGATTTCTCTAATAAGATTTTGAACGTGATGCCGTTGTGATCCGAGCTCGTGAGTCCCTCGTCAACCTTCCAATCGTCTATCACGTCCAAGATATCGTTGGAGCAAGCAGTGATATCTACGTGACTACTGTACCGCTTTCCTCCCCGGATAGTGTCGAAGGTCGGAATTTCCCCTCTGTTCAGTATGTTCAGGTTTAGCTCACCGAGAGTTCCTGCTACCTCTTCCCCCCTAAGGTCAGTGGTTGGACTGCCCCACCACATGCTCTTGGCGTTGGCGTCACCTCCAACGATCAGTTTTTTAGAACCGACCGTGCACTCTATTTGTTTAAGGTGTTCCAAATAGTGCTCAATTGGCTGGTCTGGCTCAAAGTAAAAGGAGACAAGCGTGATCTCCCAAGCACAAGTCTGGATTCCCACCACAACGATATTGTTTGTGGTGAGTTTTGGGTACTGCTTGACTATGAGGTCACTGTTAAAGACGGCTATTGCCGCCTTTACAGTCCCGTCTCCTGTTCCAGTGCTTTGGAAGACCCTAACGCCCTTGTGACTCCTCATTACTTTTGCCCCACCCACATACGGTTCCTGCAGAAGCGCTAGTGATATCCCACGCTCCGTGGCTTCTGTGAGAAGCTCATTAGTTGCTAACTTCTTGCGTTGGAGGTTTGCCTGTATTACTCCATAAGGAGTATTTGCCTTTGGGGTGCCCTTAGCAGTACGCAACGGTCGATCTAGCTATGTCATCCCATTTTTTACGGAGTGGACAGTCATGACTAAACGCATTGTGTTGAATACCGTGTTCGACTTTTGCCTTTGTGCAATTTCGGCAGACGGGTGGTAAGCCTGAAAGCCAGTCCGGGCACTCTGATCTCATGTGGGGACCGCCACAGTGACCACACAGGTCTGCAGGCTCTTTGCAGAACCGCTTGCCGTGTCCGAAGCCTAAGCAGCGGGTGCATTGGACCAACGGGGTCTGATCCTCGACCCTAATACGCTGGAGATCAATGTGAACGGTCCCTGTATCCACCGCTCGTCGCCAGACGGTAGGCGAGACACTGATTATAACGTGACCAACATGAGGGTTCCTTGTTCGTCTTCGGTATCTCACCTCCACTCTGTTTTCCTCAGTGTCGAGGCCATCAAAAACACCATGGTTCTGGTTTCGTAACGCCTTAAGGATGTCCTCATCAGTGTTAACTGACAAGACGTTCCTTAAGATCAGAAGCGGATCCTTGTTTTTGACTTCCTCGACAGTGAGGTCCACACCTTCTTTTTGGAGTCGGTCCTTGATCTTGCCCCTTTCTTCTTCGGTTTGTAAACCTATTATTACTTTCCTATCCTTGGCTTTCCTCACCCTTTCCACTTTTATCCACCCATCCTTTGCATTCACTACTTTCCTGACTTTGTTTAGCACTTCGTCACCCGTTTCCGTTTCATCCTTGGATGTAACCACAACCGAGTGCAGAGTGCTACGTTTTGGCACCGTTCTTGCCCCCTGATTTGAAGCCACCGACGCATAGGTGATTCCCTGCTCAAAAAACTTTCTTTGATTGTCCATTGCGTCCTTAAGTTCTTCTATCTTCCTATGGTTTTCCACTAACAGGTTTGTTTGGAATTCCATTTTTTGTAGTATTTTTGCAGTGTCAAGGTTTTCGGGTGGGGTTTTAGCAACTGATTGAGGCTCCGAGAGTACTGGGTTTTCCCTAGTCATGTTTTTATTGGCTTCTTTTAGCTCCGATTCAACTTCCTTTACCAATTGGTAAAGTCGTTCTGCGGCTTCAGAGATAGCGTTCTTTATCTCTGTCTTCGTGTTTCTGGAGCTGTTTAGATGCAGTTTTGCTTTGACGAGGCAGGCCTTTGCTTCCGCCGTTCGGTCCGAGTATTTGACATTAATTGGCGGTGAGAGTGTGTCGACAGATTTTCTTGCCTGTGTCACGGGCCCACTCTCTTGCGTAAAAGCAAGCTTCGTTTTAATTTTTGCAGGGCCGGCCTGCGACGTCTTGTCGGTTGTAGAGAGATCGGGGCTGCTACTTGGAGCTTCCCAGTTCTCTATACTGCGCCTAACATTAGAGGAAACCGCTGCTCCAGGTTTAGACGGTGACTTTTTGCCACCGGCCGCTTTTAATGGTGTTCTATGACCGAACATATTGGAGAGTATGCGTCAACAATGATAAAGTAAAATAAAATAGAACTGTCAATAGGGACAGTCGAATAAAATAAAATTTTGTGTAAAAATAAAAAGGGGACGCACAAAAGTACGAGATAAAACCGCACAAGCAACTATAACTAAGATAATTTTTACAAACAAATTTTGCAAAATGTGTCCCTGATGAGCTCTATCCTAGGCAGGTTGGTTGTGGATAGCTGTCAAGGCTCTGGGCAGGCCTGAGAGTCAATTTTTGCTGTCAGAACGGTTTTTTGTTATTTTCTGATTAACGACTCTATGTAGAGTCAATATCGTGCCTTCACTGGGTAGAACCCGTCGAGCCCGTTTCAACAAACCCAAACACGAAGCAAATAGCCCCAACGGTTCCGGAGCTATCAAAGTTTAAAAATTTGGGTTTTTTCCAATATGGCGGCCAAACCAAATTCCAAACTAGTTTTCTCCGCAACCAATAGGCCGAAACTCCTCGTGCTTGGGCTCGTCTTGCTGCGCTCGACGAGATCTGTACAGTGGTATACTTTTCAGCCTGAAAATTTTTTAACACCTGAAAACGCCTGAAAGCTAGTCCACTCGCAAGGCAAGTATATGTTGACCTTAGCAAAGAAAACCCCGCCGTTCTACGACCCTCCGTTGGGGAGATATGAGAGTTTGAAATATAGCAAAATGGCGTCACAGCTGTCAAAGTCAAACTTTGGCAGGTATTATCTCCGTTCCAGACGATCGCAAAACTGCCGAGTTTGGGCTCTCCTGAACCGGCTTGAGCTCACCTATCTGCTGAAACAGTTTTCAGGACCCTGAAATATTTCTGCTCCAAACCGCCTGAAAGCACAGGGTAAGAAAGGCAAGAAGCCCCTGAGTCTAAAATTGAAGTCCGCAATCTCCTACGACTTTTGGTTCAGGAGTTATTGCGGTTCAAAGTCAAACAAAATGGCCGTCGAACTGTCAAAAATCGAGTTTAAAGGCCCGTAACTTCGGAACCCTTTGTCGGAGAAGGTTCGGGTTTTCGATATGCTGCTTGGCGTCACTTCAGGTATATCCTGAAAACCGTTTCAGCGACGAAAATTTTTTCAGGTCAAAAGCTCCTGAAAGCTTACTATTATACAAGTTCTTAAGGTACCCCAACTTATAGTGAAAACTTGAGCGTCATCGGCCCAGTAGTTTCTGAGATATATCCGTTTAAAATTTTGAAACCAAAAAAACCGAAATGATGAAATTTTATAAAACTTTCAATTTAAAAGATAAAATATCAATGTTTGGGCTTAAATGGGTCGCAATAGACGTAATGGACCCAGTCCCGATGCCAAAGATTGATTTTTCCTATTTAATTTAGAATAAATGCCTAAAATTAGAAACAATTTGATATCTCAGGATCCACTGAACATAAAATTTTGAAAAAAATTGTATAAAATAGGTAAAATTATGCACTATAAAGCTAACAAATAAAATTTTAAAAAATCATTAAATAACATAAAAATTTTTGAAAAAGAATGAATTTTTTGTAAAATTGGCTTTATTTTAAAACTATTAAATAAAAAAATTCTGGAATTAACAGGATGTGTTCTTCTGATGAGCGCGCCAAAAACTGCAGTTGAAAATTTTCGAAAAAGTTGTTATATCCGAAGATATAAGACTCAGATTTTATGTATTTCAAAGTCGTCTCAAAAATCGAGTATAAAAAGTATGGAAAAATTACTTGCGCCACCAGTCTTGACAATTAAAGGAGATGACAGCTACAAAGTTTCAGGTGCCTGGCCTTCCGTTTTCAGCGTTTTCAGCTCCACGTGGTTTTTGTTTTTCCTGAATAACTCCGAGTGGCTTGGGTTTTTCAGGCTTCTAGGTCGTCCGGATGGTGTGCGGCGGCTGCCCCCACCCCTTTTTACAATAAAAAAGGTAGGTCGTCGATCTTGATAAGGCAGCGTTCACGATTGAAGTTTTAGCTTCCTAACTTAACCTCAATATTTGAAGTTTTTTCAGGATTTCACACTGAAGCACTACAATCCAAGAATAATCAATCACAGGGGCGTATTGGATTCACTTTGCCCAGCATAAAGACATAAGATTCGTCAAAATCGGACAACTTTAAACCACTTTTTAGATTTTTTAAGCACGGAGCGACTCAAAAAACGATCCGACCGCCACGAGGGTCAGGGGGGTACTGGGTTAGGTTAGGTTAGGTTAGGTTAGGTTAGGTTAGGTTAGGTTTTTTTTTTTTTTTTTTTTTTTTTTTTTTTTTTTTTTTTTTATGTGGCAGGAGTGGGAAATCCATCATGGACACCCAGACTACTTTGCAGGAAGGCAGTCTGGGTAGTGCCGGACTCCTACCGGCTAAAAACCACTCCTGCCATGCGAAGGGCTCCCCTGCCGTCAAGCTGCGCAGGGTTGTTGTAAAAGTCTGCAGGTTGATTTTATATTTGCAGTTGTTAAAATGTTTTTAATAAATAATAATAATTGTAAATAATTCATTTTAATATAAATTTGTCATTTGCAGTTTTCGTTCATATTTTAATTGTCAAACATTAATAAAAAGATATAAAATAATAAATAATAAATAAATGATATAATTGACTACTAAATAAAAGTCTCGTCAGCTATTGGTTCCGCCTGTTGACGGACTTTACAATTTTTACAACAAATTCAATGAAATTCATGTAGTTTTTCCTGTCTTTTATGAGAAGACTGAGATTCTCGTTAGTGATCGATATGCCGACTCTCATTTCTACATCGAGCCTGTGGGAGGAATATACAGGGCACTCCGTCAGCAGGTGGAGGACTGTCTCCTGCTTGTCGGGGTCGCAGGCACACGCTGGGCTCTCCTTGCACTTGAAGCGAGTCAGGTACTCGGAGAACCCACCGTGCCCTGTTAGGGCCTGGGTCAGTTCCTGGGTCATCCCTATCTTACGCACCGTCCTGTACGCCGCGATCGCACACGGGAAGAACAACTTTGTCGTGGCCGCCGTTTCCCCAGTACAATACCTTCGGTTCCATTCGCCTAGCGTCTCCATTCGGATCATACGCTTGACGAATGAAACCGGGCATTTATCGTAATGGGGTTGCCGCTTACACCTCAGGGCAGCCTCCTTTGCAAGCGAGTCGGCTCTCTCGTTACCCTCCAGCCCCGCATGAGCTTTGATCCAGAACAAGGAGACGCTCTTGTTCTGGATATTGCTGCGGCGGATGGCGTCCCTCGTTTCCACTGCGAGGGCGTGGAGGGCTTCGGGGTTCACGACTGTTTGGAGAGCTGCCATGGAGTCGCTGTAGATAGCGAACGCCGTCTCAGTCCTTCGGAGGACTTCTTTCGCGGCCTCACAGAGGGCGAGGAGCTCGGCCTGGTAGACGGTACTGTAAGACGGCAGCGCAAGTTTGAGGGCCTTGACCTCGGTCTGGTCGGTCCACACCGACAGTGCGGCCCCGACCTTTCCCTCAATTTTGCTGCCGTCTGTGAAGATACGCACCGCATAGTCGCGGTGCTCGTTGTATTGGTCCTCGTCTACCAGGCGTCGCAGTGCAATGGCCCTCTGCTCAGCCGGATGCGGCATCTCTAGTGCCGATGCCACTCGCTCGATCTCCCCGTCCCCTAGCGCTGGATGGGGTAAACCCTTCTTGGCCTCATAAAGTGAGGCCGCCTCTCGAATCCGGAGGTCGAGAGGGAGTATCCCAGCCAGCACCAGTGCTGAGTGTAGGGAGACCGTGCGATAGGCTCGGCACAGCTTCTGCGCGAAGCTCCTCTGGACGGCGTTCAGCTTCTTCTGGACTCCAATTTTGGTTGCGGCCGGCGACCACGCGCTCGCCGCGTACAGGACGATGGGTTCGACTGCAGCTGTGTAGATGCAGCGGATGACCTCAGGATGCAGACCCCAACTGACCCTTGCGGCCCTCGACAGCTGTTTGTAGATACCGATGGCTCGGGAGCAGACGTTTGCGACGTGAGTGTTAAAGGTCAACTTGTGGTCGATGGTGAGACCGAGCAGTTTGATCTCCTCAGACATGCCAATGTCCACCCCGCCCATTCTGAGACATGGAGTGTCATGCTTAAGTTTGCGCGTTACCAGCATTGCTTTGGTCTTATGTGGCGCAAACTTAAGCTTGTTCGAGACACCCCATGCTCGCACGTACTCGAGGGCGACATTGGCATCCCTTTGGATCTCAAGTGCCGTCTCCCCATCGAACACAAGGACGACATCATCCGCAAACGCCTGACAATAGACCCCCATCCTTTCCAACTCCTTAATCAACGGGTCCAGCACCACGTTCCATAATATGGGGCCACTGATTGACCCCTGGACGCATCCCTTCTCGGTCCTGGATTCATGCTCCGCTCCCGCGTACCTGACTTTCACCACTCTCTCGGACAAGTAACTATCATAGACCCTTCTCAAGTTCTCAGGACACTTTTCCTCAGCCAGACGCACTCGTATAGCCGGCCACCAAGCGCTGTCGAAGGCTCCCTCTATATCCAAGGACACAATCGTGACAAGCCTCTTTGCATTGAGTTTGCCACGAATGCGCCCCATGAGTGTATAGAGGGAGTCCTCGGTGCTCTTTTGGGGCATCAAGCCGTACTGGCGAGTACTCATCCTGGGTAACAAATGAAACTTGAGTCGGGCCACGAGCATCTTCTCGTATATCTTGCCGAGTACAGGCAAAAGACCAATCGGCCTGTATGACTTTGGAGTGGTGTAGTCTTCTTTCGCGGGCTTTCGGAGCACAACGACAGTTGCCTCCTTCCAGGACCGTGGAAAGTATCCATGCGCCAGGCACTTGTTCATCAAGCGCAGAACTAATTCTGGGTCTTGATGGATTACGTGGCCCCATACGTCCGCCGTCAGACCGTCGGAACCGGGGGCTTTTTTGGGGTTGAACGAGGAAGCAGCTCGGCTTAATTCGTCGGGAGTGAAAGGAGGGTCCCAAGACTCAACTTGGTTTCCCCGGTTCACCCCTTCCGCTCGCCTCCGCACCTCTTTGTGCTCCTCGTTGTCCCCCTCCGGACGGTCTTTCGGGTAAAACGTTTCGGCTAGGAACCTCGCTGAATCTTCGGGGCCTAAAGTCTTCGCATCCCTCACCATCGGTATGTCCTCCTCTCTTTTTTCTGTCCTCCGGATTACCCTGTATATTCCCTCCCACAGGCCTTCTCGGTCTTGTTTCTCACAGAAACCCTTCCAACTCTCGACCTTTGCTTTGGTTACTTCTTGTTCGTACTCTTCTTTCTGTTTCAGGTACTCCTCAACAACCTTTGGTCTACGAACCGGCGCTGCACAACGGATCCTCCGCTTTTTGGTGGCAACCTGTCTCTTCAGGCTGGCGAGTTCGTCAGACCACCACGGCACGGTTAACTTCTCGACCGTCTTCTTCTTGGGCATCACTTTGGCACAGGCGCCTTGTACCGCCGTTGTCAGTTCCTCGACTACCAGGTCTAGCTTGTCCACGCTGTCGATCTGATCGAACAGGCTTACAGTGAGTTGGCTGTTTTGCATAATCTGGGCCAGTTTCTTACGAAACTGGCCCCAATTTGCTTTCTTTGTGTTATAGATCCTGGTAGTCCGGTGTACCGTGATGCCCACAGACTTCTCGAGGTGAATGAAGAACTCTATGCCGTTGTGGTCCGACCCCGTCAGGTCATCGACGACTCGCCAGCCGTCGGTCACCGTCAGCATATCCGCTGTGCAAGCTGTGACGTCGACGCAGCTCGTGTAACGCCTGTTACCACGAACTACGTCGAAGGTTGGAGTTTCCCCTCTGTTGAGTATTTGCAGTCCAAGCTGGTCGAGAGCTCCCAGCATCTCGTCGCCTCTGCCATTGGTCTCACTACTGCCCCACCAAACACTCCAGGCGTTGGTGTCTCCTCCCATTATGAGCTTATGCGGGCCGGTCTCGCTTTCCACCTTCCTAAGGCTGTCCAGGTATGGCCCTAAGGGTTGATCTGGCTCAAAGTAGAACGAGACCAGAGTTACCTTCCAGGCACCAGTTTGGATCCCCACCACGACGATGTTTTCCGTGGTGAGTTCTGGGTACTGTCGAACGGCCAACTTTGGGTCAAAGACGGCTATGGCCGCTTTGACAGTCCCTTCTCCTTGCCTGGTGCTCTGAAAGATTCGGACGCCTCTGGTCCCGCTCATCCTTTTAGCGTTGCCCACGTAGGGCTCCTGGATCAGCGCTGCGGTGGCTTTGCGCTGCTCGGCCTCGATCATAAGCTCATGGGTCGCCAGTCTCTTCCTTTGAAGATTCACCTGGAGTATTCTGTGCGGCAGTGTGTCCACTGGGACCACCTTAGCAGTAGGCGACGGACGCACGTGCTAGCCTATCCCATCTGACTCGAACAGGACACTCGGGGTTGAACGCGTTGTGGTCCGTCTTCTCCATCTTCGCCTTGACGCAGTTGTGGCATTTTGGTGTATCCGCCTTTAGCCACTGAGCACACTCTGCACGCAGGTGAGGGCCTCCGCAATGGCTGCATAAGTCGACAGACTCTTTACAGAGTCGCCGACTATGCCCGTAACCTAGGCACCTCGTGCACTGCACCAGTGGCGACTGGTCGTCAACGAAGACGGTCTGAAGATCGATACGCGCTCTTCCCTTATCGAGCATCCTGTTGTAGATAGTCGGGGACGTGCTGACTATTACGTTTTGGGTTTGAGGGTTTCTGGAGTTTTTCTTAAATTTAATGATGAGTCGGTCTTCCTCGTTGTCAAGGCCGCGGAAAACATCGCGGTTTTGACTCCGTAGCGCTCCCAGCATCTCCTCGTCAGAGTGAATGCGGAGAACACCCCGGAAGATCAGCAACGGATCCTTGTTCTTCACGTCCTCGACAACGAGATGATCTCCTGCCTTCTCAATTCTTTGTCTAACCCGATTCCTTTCCTCGACCGACCTACATCCCATAATAACTTTTCTGTCTTTAGCCCTTCGCACGCTTTCTACTTCCACTCCTCCATCCTTGGCCTTAACTGCCTCCCTGATCTTTCTTATAACTTCCTCTCCTGTATCGTCTTCATTCTTAGACGTCACCACTATCGAGTGCAGCGCGGTCCTTCCTGGGGTCTGCCTTTTCGGTGGACCCGCCGCTACACTCGCGTAAGTGGCCGTCTTCTCTAGCAGTTCCCCCTGCCTCTCCATCACCTGCCGCAGACCCTCCATCTTCTCGCTGCTCTCCTTCACCAGCGCGCTATGCTCCGCTAGTGAAGCGAGCAACGAGTTAACCTCCGAGAGGATTTTGGGAGCTTCTGGCGGAGGTATGGCCTTAATGACCTCCTCCCTTGCCAGCTCAGCCCCCTTTAAAAGTGTTGCAGCCGCCGCCTCCTCCTTCACGAGCTGGTACAGCCGCTCCACCGATTGGGTGATCCCGGTTTTTAAGTCTGCCCTCAAGTTGCGCGAATCGCCAAGATGCGACTTCGCGCGCAGAAGGCAGTTGCGTGCCTCGGTCACCCGATCGGTGGATTTGTTCGGCTGCAGCTGGCTTACCTCCGATGATCCTCCCAGGGTCTCAGTGGAGGTCCGGCGCGCCACGGCCTTGTTATCCGGCTGGGATGTGGCGCGCTTTGTAGTTTTCTGGGAGGCTGTTACTGTCGGGGCAGCTTTTTTAGATGGATTCGCGGTGGCCGACGGGAGGGGCTGAGACTCTGTTATTCTCCCATTTTCCCACTCGCCAATGCTTCGCCTCACACTAGAGGCCTGAGTTGAAGCACTGGGAGGGGAAAACTCCCCCTCGAAAGTGATGGAGAGTGTCGCGTTCGGTGGAGAGACATGGGGTCCTGTGGAGGCTTTCTTGGCCGGGGTTCTAGAGAGGAACATGGTAGTGGAGGTCAAATATAAATCAATAAATAATCAACTAAAATTTCCTAAAATACTATTCTGATCCCTGTAAAGGGGGGATCAAAATGTCAATAAACGATTAGTCGGAATAATTCCTCAAAAGAGGTATCAATGAAAAGATTAAAATAAGACAATAATAAATATACTTACAATGAAAATTTAAAAATAATGTACTGATCCCTGTAAAGAGGGGATCAGCAGTCAGATACTTAAAAGCTATTATTATAAAAATAAATACGTAAGAGAACCACAATTATATGTTAAAACTAATATACTGTACCCTGTAAAGGGGGGTCAGTAAGTCCTTAAAAGTAAAAGGAATTTTTCCTATACAGGCTAGTGTCAATAAAACCTTCAAACTTCCTTATAAGTATGCACACAAATGTATATTCCTGTTCGTCTCGCGACCCCCTATTATTAAAAGCAATAAAAATATTTTGGTTTTCCTACAATCGGAAATAAAGGGTGGGTGGGCGGGCGGAAAATTTGAAGTTTTTGCGGTTTTTTACTGTCGGGTGTAAAATTTTCCTATGGGACGCAAATTTTTCTACTTTGGTCACGATCGGACCACAAAAACGGGAGTTCTTATCAGATAAGTGTCAATTTTTTAATAAAAAAGGTCAATATTTTGCGAAAATCGAAAAATTTTCTTCTAGGAAAAAAAAAAAAAAAAAAAAAAAAAACAAAAAAAAAAAAAAATTAAAAAAAAAAAAAAAAAAAAAATGGTTAGGTTAGGTTAGGTTAGGTTAGGTTAGGTTAGGTTAGGTTAGGTTAGGTTAGGTTAGGTTAGGTTAGGTTAGGTTAGGTTAGGTTAGGTTAGGTTAGGTTAGGTTAGGTTAGGTTAGGTTAGGTTAGGTTAGGTTAGGTTTTTTTTTTTTTTTTTTTTTTTTTTTTTTTTTTTATTTGTGGCAGGAGTGGGAAATCCATCATGGACACCCAGACTACCTTGCAAGAAGGCAGCCTGGGTAGTGCCGGACTCCTACCGGCTAAAAACCACTCCTGCCATGCGAAAGGCCCCTGCCGTCAAGTTGCGCAGGGATTTATATGGGCTGTTGACAGAAGTTTTACTTACTTAAGATAAGCATGGTCAGTTTCTATGGAATGTAATAATATAATATTAATAAATGTTAAAATCCTTTTCATAATCATTCGTATATTAAAAACTCAATCATTAAAAATTCATGTCATTATGTCATAATATATAATTTAAAAATATTAAATAGTCTAAAATAAATAATATTAAATAAAATAGTTCGTATTTGTTGCCGAATTTAAGTTTTATTCCTTTTGTTAGCTGACATAACGATTCTTGTAACATATTCAATGAAGTCGCTTCTATGTTTTTTGTTGCTTATTAGGAAACTGAGATTTCTTTGGGTAATTTTTTCTCCAACTTTTATTTCCAAGTTGTATCTAGGGAAGGCATATACCGGGCAGTCCGTCAGGAGGTGGAGGACTGTCTCCTGCTTGTCGGGGTCGCAGGCGCACGCCGGGTTCTCCTTGCACTTGAAGCGAGCCAGGTACTCGGAGAAGCCGCCGTGGCCTGTTAGGGCTTGGGTCAGCTCCTTGGTCATCTCCATCCTTCTTATCGTCCTGTACGCGGCGATCGCACAGGGGAAGAACATCTTCGTCGTGGCCGCCGTTTCTCCTGCACAATACCTCCGATTCCATTCGCCCAGCGTCTCCATTCGGATCATACGCTTGACGAATGAAACCGGGCATTTGTCATAGTCGGGTTGCCGCTTCGACTTCAGGGCAGCCTCCTTCGCGAGCGAGTCGGCTCTCTCGTTGCCCTCCAGCCCCGCATGAGCTTTCACCCAGAACAGGGAGACGCTCTTGTTCTGGGCGTTAATGCAGCGGATGGCGTCTCTGGTTTCTACTGCGAGGGCATGGAGGGCTTCGGGGTTCACGACTGTCTGGAGGGCTGCCATGGAGTCGCTGTAAATAGCGAACGCCGTCTCGGTCCTTCGGAGGACTTCCTTCACTGCTTTGCAGAGGGCGAGAAGCTCGGCCTGGTAGACGGTAGAGTAAGACGGCAAAGCAAGCTTGAGGGCCTTGACCTCCGCCTGGTCGGTCCATACCGACACTGCGGCTCCGACCTTGCCCTCAATCTTGCTGCCGTCTGTGAAGATACGCACCGCATAATCGCGGTGCTCATTGTATTGTTCCTCGTCTACCAGGCGTCGCAGTGCAATGGCCCTCTGCTCAGCCGGATGCGGCATCTCTAGTGCCGATACCACCCGCTCGATCTCCCGGTCTCCCAGCGCAGGGTGAGGTACCCCTCTCTTGGCCTCGTACAGCGAGGCTGCCTCCTTAATCCGGAGGTCAAGAGGGAGTATCCCAGCCAGCACCAGTGCTGAGTGTAGGGAGACCGTGCGGTAGGCTCGGCACAGCTTTTGCGCGAAGCTCCTCTGGACGGCGTTCAGCTTCTTCTGCAACCCGACTTTGGTGGCGGCCGGCGACCACGCGCTCGCCGCGTACAGGATGATAGGCTCCACTGCAGCCGTATAGATGCAGCGGATTACCTCTGGATGGAGACCCCAGCTGACCCTAGCTGCCCGCGACAGCTGTTTATATATGCCGACGGCTCGGGAACAGACGTTTGCGACGTGAGTGTTGAAAGTCAACTTATGGTCGATGGTGAGACCGAGCAGTTTGATTTCCTCAGACATGCCAATGTCTACCCCACCCATCCGGAGACATGGGGTGTCATGCTTCAGTTTGCGCGTGACCAGCATTGCTTTGGTCTTATGCGGCGCAAACCGAAGCTTGTTCGAGACACCCCATGCTCGCACGTACTCGAGGGCGACATTGGCATCCCTCTGGATTTCAAGAGCCGTCTCACCATCGAACACAAGGACAATGTCGTCAGCAAACGCCTGGCAATAGACCCCCATTTCCTCCAGAGCCTTTAAAAGTGGATCCAGCACAAGGTTCCAAAATATGGGACCACCGATTGACCCCTGGACGCATCCCTTCTCGGTCCTGGATTCGTACTCCACTCCCGCATATCTGACCTTCACCACCCTCTCGGACAAGTAGCTGTCTATGACCCGCCTCAAGTTTACAGGACACTTTTCCTCAGCCAGTCGGACTCGTATGGCTGGCCACCATGCGCTATCGAAGGCCCCCTCAATATCCAGGGACACAATCGTGACAAGCCTCTTTGCGTTGAGTCCTTCACGAATGTGCCCCATCAGCGTATAGAGGGAGTCTTCGGTGCTTCGCTGGGGCATGAATCCGTACTGGCGAGTACTCATCCTGGGTAGCAGATAAAACTTGAGTCGGGCCACGAGCAGCTTCTCGAAGACCTTGCCGAGAACAGGCAAAAGCCCAATTGGCCTGTATGATTTTGGGGTGGTGTAGTCGTCTTTAGCGGGCTTGCGGAGCACGACGACAGTTGCCTCTTTCCAGGACCGCGGAAAGTATCCATGCGCCAGGCACTTGTTTACCAAGCGCAGAACTAAGTCTGGGTCTTGACGGATCGTGTGGCCCCATATGTCCGCCGTCAGACCGTCGGAACCGGGGGCTTTTTTGGGGTTGAACGAGGAGACAGCTCGCTCCAGCTCGTCGAGTGTGAAGGGAGGGTCCAAAGGTTCAGCTTCGTACCCCCCGTTCACCTCTTCAGCTCGTTGCCGCACACGTTTGTGCTCCTCGTTATCCCCCTCCGAACGGTCCTCTGGGTAGAACACCTGTGCCAGATACATCGCCGAGGCCTCTGGGTCTAGAGTCCGGCCGTCCCTCACCATCGGCAAATCCTCCTCTCTCTTCTCCGTCCTACGGATCACCCGGTATATACCTTCCCACAAGCCTTCCCTGTCCTGCTTCTCGCAGAACCCCTTCCAGCTCTCGATTTTAGCTTGGACTACTGCACGCTCGTACTCTTCCTTCTGTTTCAGGTACTCCTCAACAACCTTTGGTCTACGAACTGGCGCTGCACAGCGGATCCTCCGCTTTTTAGTGACTACTAGCCTCTTCAGACTGGCGAGTTCATCAGACCACCACGGCACGGTTATCCTCTCTTTGGTCTTCTTTTTGGGTATCACGGATGTACAGGCGTCTTGCACTGCCGTTGTAAGTCCCTCGACTACCAGGTCTATTTTGTCCCTGCTGTCGATTTGATCGAACAGACTTACGGTCAAATTGTTGCTTTGCATAATTTGGCGCAGTTTCTTACGAAACTGCGTCCAATTTGCTTTCTTGGTGTTGTAGATCCTGGTAGTCCGGTTAACCGTGATACCCAAAGACTTCTCGAGGTGTATACTAAACTCAATGCCGTTGTGGTCCGACCCTGTCAAGTCGTCAACGACTCGCCAGCCGTCGGTCACCGTCAGCATATCCGCCGTGCAGGCTGTGACATCGACGCAGCTCGTGTAACGTCTGTCACCACGAACTACGTCGAAGGTTGGAGTTTCCCCTCTGTTGAGTACCTGCAGTCCAAGCTGGTCGAGAGCTCCCAGCATCTCGTCGCCTCTGCTGTTGGTCTCACTGCTGCCCCACCAGATACTCCAGGCATTGGCGTCTCCTCCCATGATGAGCCTATGCGGGCCGGTCTCGCTTTCCACCTTTTTGAGGCTGTCCAGGTATGGCCCTAGGGGCTGGTCCGGTTCGAAGTAGAACGAGACCAGAGTTAGTCTCCAGGCACCAGTTTGGATCCCCACCACGACGATGTTGTCCGTGGTGAGTTCTGGGTACTGTCGTACGGTCAGTTTGGGGTCAAAGACGGCTATGGCCGCTTTGACAGTCCCTTTTCCTTGCCTGGTGCTCTGGAAGATTCGGACACCTCTGGTCCCGCTCATCCTCTTCACACTGCCCACGTAGGGTTCCTGGATCAGCGCTGCGGTGGCTTTGCGCTTCTCGGCCTCAAGCATAAGCTCTTGGGTCACCAACTTCTTCCTTTGGAGATTTGCCTGGAGCATCTTGTACGGCATCGTGTTTGCTGGGACCACCTTAGCAATAGGCGACGGACGCTCGTGCCAGCCTGTCCCACCTGACTCGAACAGGACACTCAGGGTTAAAGGCGTTGTGATCGGTTCTCTCCATCTTCGCCTTGACGCAGTTGGGGCACTTAGGTGTTTCCGCCTTTAGCCACTGGGCACATTCTGCTCGTAGGTGCTGGCCTCCACAGTGGCTGCATGAGTCGGCCGGTTCTTTACAGAGCCGCCGACTATGTCCATAGCCCAAGCACCTAGTGCACTGCACCAGTGGCGACTGGTCATCGACGAAGAGGTTAGGTTAGGTTAGGTTAGGTTAGGTTAGGTTAGGTTAGGTTAGGTTAGGTTAGGTTAGGTTAGGTTAGGTTAGGTTAGGTTTTTTTTTTTTTTTTTTTTTTTTTAATATGTTTCAGACACGCCACTCCCTGCCCTGAGCAGGGTCGTTAAATAGATTTTCGGTTATTAAATGTTCATATTGGTGTTTATTTATTTAGTTTTTTGTATAGAAATTCTTTATTTTGTTGTAATACATGTTTAAGATTATCTTGCTTTCGACACAATAAATTATTTAAAGTACAGAACTTTAAATCGTTTATTGTATCGTGTTTCTATTTTATTGATTATTGTGTATAAATATATATATGTGTATGTTCGCTCATTCCATTTTAATTTCCTACATTCCTTCCTCAAGGGTTGCGCAAACTCTTAGCTGTGCCAATATTTTGCGCTTTCTTGAGGCCTTTCTACTAATGATGCCATCTTTTCTCTTTCCGTGATAAAATATAATATATATATATATGGTTTTTAATTATATATTTATTGCTTATTTTGAGAATATTATGTATATAGTATTTTATTTATTTTTGCTTATTACGACCTCTGCTACTTGTTTTGCGTATTTTAAAAATGTGTTCCTTGTTTTGAGATTCGCCATAATGTCTCTCATGGTTGTCCTATTTATCGGCTTCTCAATCTCCTGCTCGCAATCATATCTTGCCCGACCAAAGATTGGACAGTCGAGCAAGACATGTAGGGCGGATTCGTCGACTCCGGGGCTGCAGGCACACGATGGGTCCTCCTTACACTTGAATCTGGTCAGATATTCGGAGAACCCACCGTGTCCCGTTAAAATTTGTGTGACGTTGCTGTCCATCGTCATCTTGCGGACGATGTTATACCCTTCGATGGCATCCGGGAAGAAGATTTTGGTAACCCCGGCAGTTGCCCCCAACTGATACCTCCGGTTCCATTCGTCAAGTGACTCACGTCTAATTTGTCCCTTGACGAATGAGACCGGGCACTTATCATAGTCAGGGGCGCGTTTCAGGTTGAGGGCAGCCTTTTTGGCCAGACAGTCGGCACGTTCGTTGCCCGCAATCCCCGCGTGGGCCTTCAACCAGAACAAGGATACAGTTTTGCTCTGGTCAAAGGCAATCCGGATGTTTTTACGGGCCTCGACAGCCATGGGATGCAGGGAGCCGTTGCTCACCACGGTATCCAGCGCGGATCTGGAATCGCTGTAGACTGCGAAGCTCTGCTGTGCACTCCGAACAATGTCTCCCGTGGCTCTGCATACGGCCAGAAGTTCTGCCTGATAGACGGTGCCGTAAGATGGCAGCTTAAGCTTGACGGCCTTGGTTTCGGCCGCACCCTCCCAGTAAGATATTGCGGCCCCCACCTTGCCGTCAATCTTACTGCCATCTGTGAATATCTTAACGGCAAAGTCGCTATTTGCGTTCAGCTCTTCTTCGTCTATCAGGCTCTTGAACTCTAGGTGCATATGCGTCGCCGGGTGTCCATTTTCGGTGTGCCCTGCCCTCCGCTCAACCTCCCTGCCCGCCAAATCTGGCCGGGGCACTCCCCTCTTTGCCTCGTACAGGGCGGCTGCCTCCTGTATACGGATATCGAGTGGGAGTATCCCGGCGAGGAGCAGCGCTGCGTTCAGGGAGACCGTGCGGTAGGCTTTGCAGAGCTTCTGCGCGAACCCACGCTGGATTGCGTTCAACTGCTTTTTTACTCCCAGCTTCCCCACTGCTGGAGCCCAGGCGCTCGCCGCGTACATAATCACTGGTTCGATGACTGCGTTATATATTATTCTTATAACATCTGCGTGGAGGCCCCAACTGATCTTGGCCGCTCTCGACAGCTGCCCGTATATGTTAACTACCTTTTTACATATATCATAAATATGTTTGTTAAATGTCAGGCAGCTGTCGATAGTTAGGCCAAGGATTTTTATTTCTTTCGACATGCCAATACTGACACCGCCCATGGTCAGGAGCGGTTCGTCATACTTAAGTTTCCGGGTAATCACCATCGCCTGGGTTTTATGGGGTGCAAACTTTAACTTATTTCTGACTCCCCACTCCCCAACATAGGCGAGGGCAGCATTGGCCTGTCTCTGAACCTCCAGCGCAGTGTCTCCGTCAAAAACCAGGACTATGTCGTCGGCGAACGCCTGGCAATAGACGCCTCTGGCAGTCAACTCCTTCAGGAGTGGGTCGAGGATGAGGTTCCACAGGATGGGTCCTCCTATGGAGCCTTGGACACACCCCTTGGTCGTACTTATGGAGTGTGTCTCCCCTCCGTATCTCACCTCGACCCTTCTATCCTGAAGGTAGCTGCTGATAATTTTTCGGATATTGCCGGGACATCCTTCCTCCTTCAGCCTCACCTTTATGGCTGGCCACCATGCGCTATCGAAGGCTCCCTCTATGTCTAATGAGATCATGGTTGTCAGCTTTTTCTGCTTTAGCTTACCTCTTATGTGTCCCATTAGGTCATAGAGGGAGTCCTCGGTGCTCCTCTGGGGTACGAAACCGTACTGGCGGGCGCTCATTTTGGGGAGAAGGTGCCACTTCAATCTCCCCACGATCATCTTCTCGAGTACCTTGCCTAAGACCGGGAGCAGGCCAATTGGCCTGTAGGACTTTGGCTGGAAGTAGTCGACCTTGGCGGGCTTCCGCAGGACAACGACGGTCGCTTCTTTCCAGGGCTTTGGGAAGTGGCCCAGCTGTAAGCACTTATTAGTGATGGCCAGGAAAGTCCCTGGGTCCTGCGAGACCACTCGCGCGCAGATATCTGCCGTGAAACCGTCGGCACCCGGGGCCTTCTTTGGGTTAAAGCTTTCCACGGCCACTCTCAGCTCCTGTTCCGTGAACGGGGGGTCATGGTTGTCATCATGTTCCCCGCTCACGGACTCAGCTTGCAGTCGAGTGGCCTGGTGGTCAGCGTTATCCTCGCTTACACGGTCCTCCGGGTAGAACGTTTCAGCGAGCAGCCTCGTCGACTCCTTCAGGCTCAGGAACTTTCCGTCAGATTTCAAGGGGACGTCTTCCAATCTTTTAGACGTGCGACCGATCACCCTATAAATGCCTTCCCAAAGCCCTTCCCTGTCCTGTTTCCCGCAAAACTCCTTCCAGCTTTTGGTCTGGGCTTCCCTGGTCCTGGCAAAGTACTCGGTTTTCTTTTGCAGGTACTCGTCTATTACCCCGGCCTTTCGGGAGGGGGCCGCGCAGCGTATACGCCTCTTTCTGGTGGCAACTTCCTTCTTCAGAGTGGCCAACTCTTCGGACCACCACGGCAAGGTGAGGGTTTTGTGTGTTTTAATGCGTGGAATGTGTTCAGTGCATGCTTTGTGTATATTGTTTGTGAATGTGTTTACTGTGTGTTCGAGTTGTATAGTGTTTGTGATTGTTGTAACTTCCGACGGGCAGATTTTCTGCTCTGCATTTAACTGAGCCAGTTTCTCACGAAACTGGCTCCAGTTCGCTTTCTTCGTATTATACAGCCTCGTCGTCCGCTGTGTGTGTGTGATCTCACCTCTCTTCAACTTCACATTGAAGGTTATGCCGTTGTGATCCGAGTTCTTTAGGCTCTGGTCCACTTTCCAGTCACTCACCAGGTCGAGTATGTCCGTCGTGCACGCGGTTATATCGACGTGGCTAGCGTACGTCTTCCCCCCCCGGACGGTTTCGAAGGTCGGAGTGTCGCCGACATTGAGTACCTGCATTCCCATTTGGTCAAGAGCGCCCACCAGATTTTCTCCCCTGGAGTCTGATCCCCTACTGCCCCACCAAACGCTCTTGGCATTCGAGTCCCCCCCGAAGAGAAGCTTCGCAGGGTTCGCTGCCGCTATTTTCCTGAGCTGCTCCAGGTATGGCTCTATGGGCGTGTCTGGCTCAAAGTAGAAGGAGGCCAGCGTGATTTCCCAGGCAACCGTGCGGATTTTCACAACCACAATGTTGTCAGTCGTGAAGTCAGGGCACTGTATTACTTCAATATCTTTGCTGAAGATGGCAATTGCTGCCTTTACAGTGCCCCCCGAACGGCCGCCGTTCTGGAAGATTCTGGCCCCCCTATACGGCTTTAGACTTCCGACTCCGCCCACATACGGCTCCTGGAGCAGTGCAACTGCGATTTTGCGACCCGCGGCCTCCAGCATGAGCTCGTCCGTGGCCAGTCGCATTCTTTGCAGGTTGGCCTGGACGAACCCATGCCTCTTGGACTCCTCACGAGGGAGTACTCCCGCCGAGTTGATCGCTGTGGCGCCATTAGCAATACGCGACGGTGGATCGCGCTATTGCGTCCCACCGTCGGCGCAACGGGCAGTCCGAGCTAAAACCATTGTGGCTCAGGTTGTCGTGGCCCGCTTTCCTACAATTGCAGCATTTGGGGGGCTCCCCGGCCAGACGAGATGGGCAGTCCGCTCTCAGATGAGCGTCGCCGCAGTGCGAGCAAAGGTCATCCTTCCCGGTGCATTGCTTTCGGCCGTGACCGAAACCAAGGCATTTCGTGCACTGCACAAGGGGAGTCTGGTCGAACACCCTCACCCTTTGTAAGTCGATATGTGCACGACCTGCCCTGGTCAAGACCTGCCACACCGGGGGGGAGACCTGTACCACCACGTGGCTTTCGTGTGGGTTTCGTGCTCGCCTGCGGTATTTTACGGCGACTCTCACCTCATCTTTCCTGAGCTCGCCAAGGAGGTGTTGGTTTTGTTTAAGGATCGCTCTGGTGATGTCGTCGTCGGTGTTGTAGGATAAAACATCCGCCAACATCACCAGAGGGTCCCTGTTAACAGCCTCCTCAACTTTTAGTCCGGACGCGGAGTCCCCCAGCCTGCTTCTTACTAGGTCCAGATCCTGGCGAGTTTGACAACCTATGACCACTTTTTGGTCTCTCGCCTTGCGCACCTTGTCCACTCGGATGCCCGTCTCCTTGGCGTCCACCGCGACTCTAATTTTATCCACGACGGCGGCACTGGAATCTTTCGCGTTTTCCGAGCTGACAATAATCGAGTGCAGCGGCTGTGGTGGCACATATTGATTACCCGCCGCCACACTCGCGTAAGTGGCCGTCTTCTCTGACATTTCCCCCTGCCTCTCCATCGCCCGCCGCAGACTCTCCACCTTCTCGCTGCTCTCCTTCATCAGCGCGCTATGCTCCGCCAGTGAAGCGAGCAGCGAGTTAACCTCCGGAAGGATTTTGGGTGCCTCGGGCGGAAGTGTGGTTTTAGTGAGCTTTTCCCTTGCCAGCTCAGCCCCATTCACTTGTGCAGCAGCCGCCGCCTCCTCCTTCACGAGCTGATACAGCCGTTCCACCGATTGGGTGATCCCGGCTCTCAAGTCTGCCCTCAAATTGCGCGAGTCGCCAAGGTGCGACTTCGCGCGCAGAAGGCAATTTCGGGCCTCAGTCACCCGATCGGTGGATTTGCTCGGCTGCAGCTGGCTTGTCCCTGGTGACGCTCCCTGTGTATCAGTAGAGGTTCGGCGCGCCACAGCCTTACCATCCGGCTGGGAAGTGGCGCGCTTTGCGGCCTTCTGGGAAGCCGTCACGGTCGGGGCAGCTTCCTTTGATGGGTTCGCGGTGGCTGACGGGACAGGCTGAGAATCTGCTATGCTCCCGTTTTCCCACTCACCAATGCTTCGCCTCACACTAGAGGCTTTAGTCGAAGCACTGGGAGGGGAAACTTCCCTCTCGAAGGTGATGGAGAGTGCTGCATTCGATGGAGAGACTTGGGGACCTGCAGAGGGTTTCTTTGCTGGGGTCCTTGAGAGAAACATTATGGAGGTGTGTAGGAGTAGTATTAATCAACGTAATAAATAAGATAATAAAAATGTAATTTTAAAAACTGCTGATCCCTGTAAAGGGGGGATCAGTAAGACTCCTCAATAGAGGTATCAAAGTCAAAAGATAAAGTAAAATAAAAATATAAAAACCTCAAAAGAGGTGTCAAAATTATTGTCAATTAAAATTAAGCCTCAATAAAGGCTGCTGTCAAGGACGCAAGTATATATATCGGGTGGTGTTTATATCCCCTACTATTTAAAGCGATAAAAATTTTTCACTAAATGTACAATTAAAAATAAAGGGTGGGTGGGCGGGCGGAAAATTTGAAGTTTTTGCGGTTTTTTACTGTCGGGTGTAAAATTTTCCTATGGGACGCAAATTTTTTAGGGTCGGGGCGCACAGGCGACGCGCTGGCCCGTGTTTTGAGACTACTTTGGTCACGATCGGACCACAAAAACGGGAGTTATTATCAGATATGTGTCAATTTTTTAATAAAAAAAGTCAATATTTTGCGAAAATCGAAAAATTTTCTTCTAGGAAATGTCTAATCTGATTTGTTTTTTGCAGGAATCCTGTAGGGCGAGCAGAGGCGCGTACGACGGCACCCTCAGAACCGACCTACGTCAACCAGGGATCGAGATATAAAATTTTGAAGAAATGAAAATTTGGAAAAATGGTTTTTCTTGAATAAAAAGTTTCCCTGTGAAAATCTTTGAATTATTTTACCAGGATCGTATAGGTCTCGCAGAGACGCGTCCAAAAACGTATAATAGTACCCTGTAGCTAGTATATATAGGTTAGGAATCAGATCCGGTTAGGTTAGGTTAGGTTAGGTTAGGTTAGGTTAGGTTAGGTTAGGTTAGGTTAGGTTAGGTTAGGTTAGGTTAGGTTAGGTTAGGTTAGGTTAGGTTAGGTTAGGTTAGGTTAGGTTAGGTTAGGTTAGGTTAGGTTAGGTTAGGTTAGGTTAGGTTAGGTTAGGTTAGGTTAGGTTAGGTTAGGTTAGGTTAGGTTAGGTTAGGTTAGGTTAGGTTAGGTTAGGTTAGGTTAGGTTAGGTTAGGTTAGGTTAGGTTAGGTTAGGTTAGGTTAGGTTAGGTTAGGTTAGGTTAGGTTAGGTTAGGTTAGGTTAGGTTAGGTTAGGTTAGGTTAGGTTAGGTTAGGTTAGGTTAGGTTAGGTTAGGTTAGGTTAGGTTAGGTTAGGTTAGGTTAGGTTAGGTTAGGTTAGGTTAGGTTAGGTTAGGTTAGGTTAGGTTAGGTTAGGTTAGGTTAGGTTAGGTTAGGTTAGGTTAGGTTAGGTTAGGTTAGGTTAGGTTAGGTTAGGTTAGGTTAGGTTAGGTTAGGTTAGGTTAGGTTAGGTTAGGTTAGGTTAGGTTAGGTTAGGTTAGGTTAGGTTAGGTTAGGTTAGGTTAGGTTAGGTTAGGTTAGGTTAGGTTAGGTTAGGTTAGGTTAGGTTAGGTTAGGTTAGGTTAGGTTAGGTTAGGTTAGGTTAGGTTAGGTTAGGTTAGGTTAGGTTAGGTTAGGTTAGGTTAGGTTAGGTTAGGTTAGGTTAGGTTAGGTTAGGTTAGGTTAGGTTAGGTTAGGTTAGGTTAGGTTAGGTTAGGTTAGGTTAGGTTAGGTTAGGTTAGGTTAGGTTAGGTTAGGTTAGGTTAGGTTAGGTTAGGTTAGGTTAGGTTAGGTTAGGTTAGGTTAGGTTAGGTTAGGTTAGGTTAGGTTAGGTTAGGTTAGGTTAGGTTAGGTTAGGTTAGGTTAGGTTAGGTTAGGTTAGGTTAGGTTAGGTTAGGTTAGGTTAGGTTAGGTTAGGTTAGGTTAGGTTAGGTTAGGTTAGGTTAGGTTAGGTTAGGTTAGGTTAGGTTAGGTTAGGTTAGGTTAGGTTAGGTTAGGTTAGGTTAGGTTAGGTTAGGTTAGGTTAGGTTAGGTTAGGTTAGGTTAGGTTAGGTTAGGTTAGGTTAGGTTAGGTTAGGTTAGGTTAGGTTAGGTTAGGTTAGGTTAGGTTAGGTTAGGTTAGGTTAGGTTAGGTTAGGTTAGGTTAGGTTAGGTTAGGTTAGGTTAGGTTAGGTTAGGTTAGGTTAGGTTAGGTTAGGTTAGGTTAGGTTAGGTTAGGTTAGGTTAGGTTAGGTTAGGTTAGGTTAGGTTAGGTTAGGTTAGGTTAGGTTAGGTTAGGTTAGGTTAGGTTAGGTTAGGTTAGGTTAGGTTAGGTTAGGTTAGGTTAGGTTAGGTTAGGTTAGGTTAGGTTAGGTTAGGTTAGGTTAGGTTAGGTTAGGTTAGGTTAGGTTAGGTTAGGTTAGGTTAGGTTAGGTTAGGTTAGGTTAGGTTAGGTTAGGTTAGGTTAGGTTAGGTTAGGTTAGGTTAGGTTAGGTTAGGTTAGGTTAGGTTAGGTTAGGTTAGGTTAGGTTAGGTTAGGTTAGGTTAGGTTAGGTTAGGTTAGGTTAGGTTAGGTTAGGTTAGGTTAGGTTAGGTTAGGTTAGGTTAGGTTAGGTTAGGTTAGGTTAGGTTAGGTTAGGTTAGGTTAGGTTAGGTTAGGTTAGGTTAGGTTAGGTTAGGTTAGGTTAGGTTAGGTTAGGTTAGGTTAGGTTAGGTTAGGTTAGGTTAGGTTAGGTTAGGTTAGGTTAGGTTAGGTTAGGTTAGGTTAGGTTAGGTTAGGTTAGGTTAGGTTAGGTTAGGTTAGGTTAGGTTAGGTTAGGTTAGGTTAGGTTAGGTTAGGTTAGGTTAGGTTAGGTTAGGTTAGGTTAGGTTAGGTTAGGTTAGGTTAGGTTAGGTTAGGTTAGGTTAGGTTAGGTTAGGTTAGGTTAGGTTAGGTTAGGTTAGGTTAGGTTAGGTTAGGTTAGGTTAGGTTAGGTTAGGTTAGGTTAGGTTAGGTTAGGTTAGGTTAGGTTAGGTTAGGTTAGGTTAGGTTAGGTTAGGTTAGGTTAGGTTAGGTTAGGTTAGGTTAGGTTAGGTTAGGTTAGGTTAGGTTAGGTTAGGTTAGGTTAGGTTAGGTTAGGTTAGGTTAGGTTAGGTTAGGTTAGGTTAGGTTAGGTTAGGTTAGGTTAGGTTAGGTTAGGTTAGGTTAGGTTAGGTTAGGTTAGGTTAGGTTAGGTTAGGTTAGGTTAGGTTAGGTTAGGTTAGGTTAGGTTAGGTTAGGTTAGGTTAGGTTAGGTTAGGTTAGGTTAGGTTAGGTTAGGTTAGGTTAGGTTAGGTTAGGTTAGGTTAGGTTAGGTTAGGTTAGGTTAGGTTAGGTTAGGTTAGGTTAGGTTAGGTTAGGTTAGGTTAGGTTAGGTTAGGTTAGGTTAGGTTAGGTTAGGTTAGGTTAGGTTAGGTTAGGTTAGGTTAGGTTAGGTTAGGTTAGGTTAGGTTAGGTTAGGTTAGGTTAGGTTAGGTTAGGTTAGGTTAGGTTAGGTTAGGTTAGGTTAGGTTAGGTTAGGTTAGGTTAGGTTAGGTTAGGTTAGGTTAGGTTAGGTTAGGTTAGGTTAGGTTAGGTTAGGTTAGGTTAGGTTAGGTTAGGTTAGGTTAGGTTAGGTTAGGTTAGGTTAGGTTAGGTTAGGTTAGGTTAGGTTAGGTTAGGTTAGGTTAGGTTAGGTTAGGTTAGGTTAGGTTAGGTTAGGTTAGGTTAGGTTAGGTTAGGTTAGGTTAGGTTAGGTTAGGTTAGGTTAGGTTAGGTTAGGTTAGGTTAGGTTAGGTTAGGTTAGGTTAGGTTAGGTTAGGTTAGGTTAGGTTAGGTTAGGTTAGGTTAGGTTAGGTTAGGTTAGGTTAGGTTAGGTTAGGTTAGGTTAGGTTAGGTTAGGTTAGGTTAGGTTAGGTTAGGTTAGGTTAGGTTAGGTTAGGTTAGGTTAGGTTAGGTTAGGTTAGGTTAGGTTAGGTTAGGTTAGGTTAGGTTAGGTTAGGTTAGGTTAGGTTAGGTTAGGTTAGGTTAGGTTAGGTTAGGTTAGGTTAGGTTAGGTTAGGTTAGGTTAGGTTAGGTTAGGTTAGGTTAGGTTAGGTTAGGTTAGGTTAGGTTAGGTTAGGTTAGGTTAGGTTAGGTTAGGTTAGGTTAGGTTAGGTTAGGTTAGGTTAGGTTAGGTTAGGTTAGGTTAGGTTAGGTTAGGTTAGGTTAGGTTAGGTTAGGTTAGGTTAGGTTAGGTTAGGTTAGGTTAGGTTAGGTTAGGTTAGGTTAGGTTAGGTTAGGTTAGGTTAGGTTAGGTTAGGTTAGGTTAGGTTAGGTTAGGTTAGGTTAGGTTAGGTTAGGTTAGGTTAGGTTAGGTTAGGTTAGGTTAGGTTAGGTTAGGTTAGGTTAGGTTAGGTTAGGTTAGGTTAGGTTAGGTTAGGTTAGGTTAGGTTAGGTTAGGTTAGGTTAGGTTAGGTTAGGTTAGGTTAGGTTAGGTTAGGTTAGGTTAGGTTAGGTTAGGTTAGGTTAGGTTAGGTTAGGTTAGGTTAGGTTAGGTTAGGTTAGGTTAGGTTAGGTTAGGTTAGGTTAGGTTAGGTTAGGTTAGGTTAGGTTAGGTTAGGTTAGGTTAGGTTAGGTTAGGTTAGGTTAGGTTAGGTTAGGTTAGGTTAGGTTAGGTTAGGTTAGGTTAGGTTAGGTTAGGTTAGGTTAGGTTAGGTTAGGTTAGGTTAGGTTAGGTTAGGTTAGGTTAGGTTAGGTTAGGTTAGGTTAGGTTAGGTTAGGTTAGGTTAGGTTAGGTTAGGTTAGGTTAGGTTAGGTTAGGTTAGGTTAGGTTAGGTTAGGTTAGGTTAGGTTAGGTTAGGTTAGGTTAGGTTAGGTTAGGTTAGGTTAGGTTAGGTTAGGTTAGGTTAGGTTAGGTTAGGTTAGGTTAGGTTAGGTTAGGTTAGGTTAGGTTAGGTTAGGTTAGGTTAGGTTAGGTTAGGTTAGGTTAGGTTAGGTTAGGTTAGGTTAGGTTAGGTTAGGTTAGGTTAGGTTAGGTTAGGTTAGGTTAGGTTAGGTTAGGTTAGGTTAGGTTAGGTTAGGTTAGGTTAGGTTAGGTTAGGTTAGGTTAGGTTAGGTTAGGTTAGGTTAGGTTAGGTTAGGTTAGGTTAGGTTAGGTTAGGTTAGGTTAGGTTAGGTTAGGTTAGGTTAGGTTAGGTTAGGTTAGGTTAGGTTAGGTTAGGTTAGGTTAGGTTAGGTTAGGTTAGGTTAGGTTAGGTTAGGTTAGGTTAGGTTAGGTTAGGTTAGGTTAGGTTAGGTTAGGTTAGGTTAGGTTAGGTTAGGTTAGGTTAGGTTAGGTTAGGTTAGGTTAGGTTAGGTTAGGTTAGGTTAGGTTAGGTTAGGTTAGGTTAGGTTAGGTTAGGTTAGGTTAGGTTAGGTTAGGTTAGGTTAGGTTAGGTTAGGTTAGGTTAGGTTAGGTTAGGTTAGGTTAGGTTAGGTTAGGTTAGGTTAGGTTAGGTTAGGTTAGGTTAGGTTAGGTTAGGTTAGGTTAGGTTAGGTTAGGTTAGGTTAGGTTAGGTTAGGTTAGGTTAGGTTAGGTTAGGTTAGGTTAGGTTAGGTTAGGTTAGGTTAGGTTAGGTTAGGTTAGGTTAGGTTAGGTTAGGTTAGGTTAGGTTAGGTTAGGTTAGGTTAGGTTAGGTTAGGTTAGGTTAGGTTAGGTTAGGTTAGGTTAGGTTAGGTTAGGTTAGGTTAGGTTAGGTTAGGTTAGGTTAGGTTAGGTTAGGTTAGGTTAGGTTAGGTTAGGTTAGGTTAGGTTAGGTTAGGTTAGGTTAGGTTAGGTTAGGTTAGGTTAGGTTAGGTTAGGTTAGGTTAGGTTAGGTTAGGTTAGGTTAGGTTAGGTTAGGTTAGGTTAGGTTAGGTTAGGTTAGGTTAGGTTAGGTTAGGTTAGGTTAGGTTAGGTTAGGTTAGGTTAGGTTAGGTTAGGTTAGGTTAGGTTAGGTTAGGTTAGGTTAGGTTAGGTTAGGTTAGGTTAGGTTAGGTTAGGTTAGGTTAGGTTAGGTTAGGTTAGGTTAGGTTAGGTTAGGTTAGGTTAGGTTAGGTTAGGTTAGGTTAGGTTAGGTTAGGTTAGGTTAGGTTAGGTTAGGTTAGGTTAGGTTAGGTTAGGTTAGGTTAGGTTAGGTTAGGTTAGGTTAGGTTAGGTTAGGTTAGGTTAGGTTAGGTTAGGTTAGGTTAGGTTAGGTTAGGTTAGGTTAGGTTAGGTTAGGTTAGGTTAGGTTAGGTTAGGTTAGGTTAGGTTAGGTTAGGTTAGGTTAGGTTAGGTTAGGTTAGGTTAGGTTAGGTTAGGTTAGGTTAGGTTAGGTTAGGTTAGGTTAGGTTAGGTTAGGTTAGGTTAGGTTAGGTTAGGTTAGGTTAGGTTAGGTTAGGTTAGGTTAGGTTAGGTTAGGTTAGGTTAGGTTAGGTTAGGTTAGGTTAGGTTAGGTTAGGTTAGGTTAGGTTAGGTTAGGTTAGGTTAGGTTAGGTTAGGTTAGGTTAGGTTAGGTTAGGTTAGGTTAGGTTAGGTTAGGTTAGGTTAGGTTAGGTTAGGTTAGGTTAGGTTAGGTTAGGTTAGGTTAGGTTAGGTTAGGTTAGGTTAGGTTAGGTTAGGTTAGGTTAGGTTAGGTTAGGTTAGGTTAGGTTAGGTTAGGTTAGGTTAGGTTAGGTTAGGTTAGGTTAGGTTAGGTTAGGTTAGGTTAGGTTAGGTTAGGTTAGGTTAGGTTAGGTTAGGTTAGGTTAGGTTAGGTTAGGTTAGGTTAGGTTAGGTTAGGTTAGGTTAGGTTAGGTTAGGTTAGGTTAGGTTAGGTTAGGTTAGGTTAGGTTAGGTTAGGTTAGGTTAGGTTAGGTTAGGTTAGGTTAGGTTAGGTTAGGTTAGGTTAGGTTAGGTTAGGTTAGGTTAGGTTAGGTTAGGTTAGGTTAGGTTAGGTTAGGTTAGGTTAGGTTAGGTTAGGTTAGGTTAGGTTAGGTTAGGTTAGGTTAGGTTAGGTTAGGTTAGGTTAGGTTAGGTTAGGTTAGGTTAGGTTAGGTTAGGTTAGGTTAGGTTAGGTTAGGTTAGGTTAGGTTAGGTTAGGTTAGGTTAGGTTAGGTTAGGTTAGGTTAGGTTAGGTTAGGTTAGGTTAGGTTAGGTTAGGTTAGGTTAGGTTAGGTTAGGTTAGGTTAGGTTAGGTTAGGTTAGGTTAGGTTAGGTTAGGTTAGGTTAGGTTAGGTTAGGTTAGGTTAGGTTAGGTTAGGTTAGGTTAGGTTAGGTTAGGTTAGGTTAGGTTAGGTTAGGTTAGGTTAGGTTAGGTTAGGTTAGGTTAGGTTAGGTTAGGTTAGGTTAGGTTAGGTTAGGTTAGGTTAGGTTAGGTTAGGTTAGGTTAGGTTAGGTTAGGTTAGGTTAGGTTAGGTTAGGTTAGGTTAGGTTAGGTTAGGTTAGGTTAGGTTAGGTTAGGTTAGGTTAGGTTAGGTTAGGTTAGGTTAGGTTAGGTTAGGTTAGGTTAGGTTAGGTTAGGTTAGGTTAGGTTAGGTTAGGTTAGGTTAGGTTAGGTTAGGTTAGGTTAGGTTAGGTTAGGTTAGGTTAGGTTAGGTTAGGTTAGGTTAGGTTAGGTTAGGTTAGGTTAGGTTAGGTTAGGTTAGGTTAGGTTAGGTTAGGTTAGGTTAGGTTAGGTTAGGTTAGGTTAGGTTAGGTTAGGTTAGGTTAGGTTAGGTTAGGTTAGGTTAGGTTAGGTTAGGTTAGGTTAGGTTAGGTTAGGTTAGGTTAGGTTAGGTTAGGTTAGGTTAGGTTAGGTTAGGTTAGGTTAGGTTAGGTTAGGTTAGGTTAGGTTAGGTTAGGTTAGGTTAGGTTAGGTTAGGTTAGGTTAGGTTAGGTTAGGTTAGGTTAGGTTAGGTTAGGTTAGGTTAGGTTAGGTTAGGTTAGGTTAGGTTAGGTTAGGTTAGGTTAGGTTAGGTTAGGTTAGGTTAGGTTAGGTTAGGTTAGGTTAGGTTAGGTTAGGTTAGGTTAGGTTAGGTTAGGTTAGGTTAGGTTAGGTTAGGTTAGGTTAGGTTAGGTTAGGTTAGGTTAGGTTAGGTTAGGTTAGGTTAGGTTAGGTTAGGTTAGGTTAGGTTAGGTTAGGTTAGGTTAGGTTAGGTTAGGTTAGGTTAGGTTAGGTTAGGTTAGGTTAGGTTAGGTTAGGTTAGGTTAGGTTAGGTTAGGTTAGGTTAGGTTAGGTTAGGTTAGGTTAGGTTAGGTTAGGTTAGGTTAGGTTAGGTTAGGTTAGGTTAGGTTAGGTTAGGTTAGGTTAGGTTAGGTTAGGTTAGGTTAGGTTAGGTTAGGTTAGGTTAGGTTAGGTTAGGTTAGGTTAGGTTAGGTTAGGTTAGGTTAGGTTAGGTTAGGTTAGGTTAGGTTAGGTTAGGTTAGGTTAGGTTAGGTTAGGTTAGGTTAGGTTAGGTTAGGTTAGGTTAGGTTAGGTTAGGTTAGGTTAGGTTAGGTTAGGTTAGGTTAGGTTAGGTTAGGTTAGGTTAGGTTAGGTTAGGTTAGGTTAGGTTAGGTTAGGTTAGGTTAGGTTAGGTTAGGTTAGGTTAGGTTAGGTTAGGTTAGGTTAGGTTAGGTTAGGTTAGGTTAGGTTAGGTTAGGTTAGGTTAGGTTAGGTTAGGTTAGGTTAGGTTAGGTTAGGTTAGGTTAGGTTAGGTTAGGTTAGGTTAGGTTAGGTTAGGTTAGGTTAGGTTAGGTTAGGTTAGGTTAGGTTAGGTTAGGTTAGGTTAGGTTAGGTTAGGTTAGGTTAGGTTAGGTTAGGTTAGGTTAGGTTAGGTTAGGTTAGGTTAGGTTAGGTTAGGTTAGGTTAGGTTAGGTTAGGTTAGGTTAGGTTAGGTTAGGTTAGGTTAGGTTAGGTTAGGTTAGGTTAGGTTAGGTTAGGTTAGGTTAGGTTAGGTTAGGTTAGGTTAGGTTAGGTTAGGTTAGGTTAGGTTAGGTTAGGTTAGGTTAGGTTAGGTTAGGTTAGGTTAGGTTAGGTTAGGTTAGGTTAGGTTAGGTTAGGTTAGGTTAGGTTAGGTTAGGTTAGGTTAGGTTAGGTTAGGTTAGGTTAGGTTAGGTTAGGTTAGGTTAGGTTAGGTTAGGTTAGGTTAGGTTAGGTTAGGTTAGGTTAGGTTAGGTAGGTTAGGTTAGGTTAGGTTAGGTTAGGTTAGGTTAGGTTAGGTTAGGTTAGGTTAGGTTAGGTTAGGTTAGGTTAGGTTAGGTTAGGTTAGGTTAGGTTAGGTTAGGTTAGGTTAGGTTAGGTTAGGTTAGGTTAGGTTAGGTTGGTTAGGTTAGGTTAGGT